>CM076090.1:59343636-65186498 GCA_038088585.1 Chrysina gloriosa
TGTATTCACTCAGAAGTTTGGAAATAAATATTGATATTGCGGAAATCAGTATTTTTCAGACAATCATTTTGGAACACTCTGTATATACATATATAACTCTTACTTTCATATTCACTATGTAACTTCAATCTTTCTTCGTATATTTCTTAAACGCATTTAATTTCTCTGGTAATTCCTTTTATCCCTGCACAATTATCACTTTCTCCCATTTTATCCCCATTATTTTCATTCATTCGGATATCAAAAGCAATAATCATCAAAATGTCGATTTTAAACTCCAAAACAGAAGAAATCATCTTTATTTCCTTTTCCGTTATCATAACGAAAACAAACATTTTTCATGATGAAAACTTTTTCAATACATGATACTACCAAGATATTCTTTCCAAATTGTCTTCGCCTGCACACCAGGATCTAGCGCTTCAACTTTAATTTTACAGCATCATCATTCGTACCGTTCGAAGTACGGTCATTAATGTCATTACCCACGGAAGAATTCGAATAAAACCCAATCAAAACATAAAACGACGTCGGTAACGGCATGAAAGAACGTGGAATGTCTAAGAAACGGATTCGCAATATTTCTGCGCTTCCTTTTTCATTAGGACGCGATAATTACGAGAATTTGCTCGTTGTTTCTGCATTCATAATTAATATAAATACATGAATGCCCTACTTCTATTATAGATATCCAAGGCGTTGGATGCATGAGAAAAGGACTAAAATGACAAAAAATTAAACACGAAACTTTTGTAAAAGTTATAAACTTCTGACACTCTTTGCGTGATTTCTAATAGATTTTATAAGGATTCCATTTTTGTGATTTTAGCCATTTTTCTAGATCAACGAGCAACACATTGATGTTTACCTTTTATCTCGCTCATTCGCTTTATTCTCCGCTCGTGCAGCTGCTTTGGATCATCGTCAGATGGAAGATGCAGAATAAGCAGCTGTCGAAAGAACAGCCAGTTTTTGTGCCGGTAGGGTGACCCAATTGTAGTTTTCCGTGTACAAAGGCGATTCGCCGTTGGAAGGAAGGAATAAATAGTTTGTGGCACATTCGAACGATTTATGAAATTTATTTTCGAGGTCACAAGAAAGAAATTTATTGAATGCAACCTGCAAAGTTATTTTTAGTAGGATTTTGTTAATTTCGCGCTATTAAAATTTAGGACAAAATTTGTTCACTGAAAACGTGTGGATAATTGTGAACATTATCTTTGATAGGGCTTCGATATATTTCGCTCTTTAAAAATTTATGACAAAGTTTTTTCAGTAAAAACGTATGGACGATTGTGATACAACTATGAAAATTCTGGAAAAATTGATTGCGTATATGAAATGAAATAAATATAAACCTCCCCTGTTACATCTTCCTTCATTCTTGGAAAATGAAAATATGTATTTCGACAATCGAGTTGTTTTCTTCAGGAAAAACAGTGAAATTAAATATCGCACATGACACGAGTCAATACTCGCTATAAATATCACCACTGCTCGCTGAGAATCACTCCTTACAATCGCCGTCTAGTAAACTCTGTTTGAAATTCCCGCGAACCTTCCTTGTATAGCCGGCACAGCCCGCGTAGATTGTCTAGATGCAACCCGAATACTCCCCGCTTTCTAGCCCGTTCGATTGGCTGCGGTGTTTTTTGTTGGTCACGTGCCCTGCAAACATTTCGAGGATTCTGTATAAAGGAATCTAAATGGTGTGAAGTTAATCGAAAACCACATACGCGCCAAATACCAGCATCCATCCCAGTTGGCCTTCGTGCTGACAATTGAGTAAGTTTTGGACGTTTTACTCAAATAATGTTGGCAACAGAACAATCCTAATTACAGTTTCTTGTTCCTAACGTGATATGCAATCATTTTGAGCATTCTGTATAAAGAAATTTGACCGGTGTGAAGTTAACATACGTACACGACAACGCACTAAATACCGACACCTTTCTATTTGACCGTCAGTGTGAAAATTAAATAATTGGGAATTTTGCTGAAGCAGTACAGCCAACGCAGCAATTTTAAGCACAAGTTTCGTGGTCACGTGCTCTGTAAACACTTCGAGAATTTTGTATAAATAAATCCAAACGGTGTGTAGTTTATCGAAAACCATTTCACACCTAGCACGGACATCCGTCCTATTTAGCCTATTTGGTGTAAAAATTAAATACATTTTTCCTATATTACTATAACAGTATGGTCAACATCAAAATTTCACTCAAAAAACTTCTTGCTCACATGACTTACAAACATTTCAAGAGCCTGTACAAAGAATCTAACTGATATGAAGTAAAGAGCAAATCAAGTGCGCCATCTAACCACTGCCATCTAAACAAACCCTAGTCCTAATCAGAAAAAGTTGTTGTATTTCAATGGTCCTAACCCTAACCTCTAAAATATAGGTATATGTCAAATTGCAAAGCGAATTTTCTAATTTTCGACAATTTGAGCGTTTCCTATTCAACAGACGTCGTATACCATAGAAAAATGATTATTTCGAAAGAGGCCCTTGTTGACTTACAAGAGAAGTATGAAAAAGTTAAAAAATTAATCGAAGAGGACAGCAAAACTGACCCCGAAACGGAGCCCTTCCTTTCCAAGTACGCGGCGCGTACGATTTTAATCTCAATGAACGCGAATTTAGAGAATTTGTTGCGCCAACAACCCGAAGAATCCAGAGACCGAATGAAATTGCTTGGTAATTATAAACCAAGGGGGCGTTGAGGTTATACGGATTCAATTTGTTGCTTTCAGGCATGAATTGTATGGTACAACTACTTTTAGGGATCGTCTCGATTGACACTGAGGAACTATCAGTGGCGGAAAAACACTTGAATAAATGCGAGGAACTAATCGATGTAAACGAATCAGAGTCAGAATTAGCTTATGTCGCTTTAAATATGAATAACCAATTGGGGATTTTGTGGTCAAAACGTAATCCGAAAAAGGCCCAGAAATTTTTGGAATCTGCCGAAAAGTTCTATTGTGAGTTTAAGAAAACAGGTAGGAATCCCATAGATCCGAACGAGCTTTTCCTATCCAATATGGAAGGTTGTAACTCGACCGTAGCATGGGAGAAGTTTGAGAAACTACATACTTTAACGTTATATTATTTGGCGCAAATCCATGGTGTACTTGGGGATTCCCTACAAAGTTCAATGTATTGCCATGTAACTCTGAAACGACAGCTTGAAAGTGGAGATTATGATTCCATCGATTGGGCCTTGAACAGCGCTACGTTATCGCAATATTTTATGGAAGCTAACGGATTTAAACAGGCGAGGCATCACTTAGCGGCCAGCTCATATATTTTGGGTAAACACGAAGAGGATCTGAACAAGGTAGTGGAACGAAACGACGAGTACAGTGCGAAAATTGAAAATTTTCGTCATCGAGGCGCGGACATCGCGAGATGTTGGGCTAAATACGGACTATTATTAATGTTAAATTCCAAAGAAAGGTTATTGAAGCATTCAGAGGATATTGATTCGCAATGTACAGAAGTAACCGATTTATCAAAACTATCCCTAAAAGATACCAGTAAAGTGAAAACGGAAGATCTGCAACAATTATTTTTCCCATCATTAAATTTGGAATCATACGAGAATAAAATCACTGATAGGTTCCTTCTGACATTTGACGATGCTAAAAAAGTTTTTTTAAACATACAAGATTGGCTTAACAAGGCACAGGAATATTACACTTTAGAGACATTAGCTTCTGATTATATCGAGATAGTGCAGGATCAAAGTCAGGGTTATGATACCTTAGCTTTTTATGAGGAAAACCCCGATAATCAATCGAAATTATACAAACGATCGGCTGATTTACTCGAGGACGTGATCTCCCAAGTAAATCCCAAGTATTACATGCAATACTGCCGACACATTTGGTTCCGTTTGGGACAGACTTATTCGGATATGGTTGGTATCAAAGCTGATCGGTTAAAAGAAACCAATTGCCGACCGACACCTCACACGTTAAATAAAATTAATTCGTTAATCGATAAAAGCATAGAAAATTTTACGAAATTTATCGATTCGTTCCAGAACGCTAGCAACGAGTTACCCAAGAAAATCGACCGCGATTTACAAGAGGCTTTCCTGCAATCCTATTTCCACATCGGTGCCTTGAACGGTCGGTACATAACGTTAGATAAGAGCCAACAATTGAGGAACTGCGAAGCTAGTTTGAGTTCCTACCATAAAATCGAGGAATACTGCAAGGAAAACGCGGACGCTGCTGAAGCGATTCCCGCCGAGCTGGGAATCGTTAAGGAAATGTTGCAACTTTTGCCGATAAAAATAATGAAGTTGCAGCACGAGATTAGACAGGTGTCAGCGTAGATCGAAGGAAACCGAAGATATTTAACAAGTTCAACCCGACGCTTATGAACGGCAACTATAATTTGTGGAATAGGTAGAAACCCTCATATTCTGTGAGCGTTACCAGCGGAGGTAGTTGTGTATGTGACCGATATAATTTATTGATTAATACAAGCCTATAATTGCCCTCACTTGTAACGCTCACGAAAGTATACATCGGTGGATAACGCCGCGTTGAACATGTTACGATTTTCCGCGTTATCTTGGTCTTTTAATGATAGGTTTTGTAAATATATATGCTTTCGTTTATTATTTAATCGTGATCGATAACTATTATTCTTCTTATATTGATATAACAATAGTGATATTAATTTAATATTAATAAAATTTACTGCGTATTAGACGAAGAAACACTATTAATTTGCTTGGCCCCTTGTTGAACCTATAAATGAGAATAGGATGAAAGCAGATTGACAAGACGCCATTAACCTTCCTATACTCACGCATACGGTCTGTGAGACCGATTTATATGGTATAGTATGTCTTTCATTTTGACGTGAGTATAGGAAAGTTAATAAACTGTTGTCTTCTAGTTATTCCGAATCCGAATAGCTTGCGTTGCTTTCAACTTATCGCGAACCCAAAAATTCCCATTGTTTTCCTGGTTACCCGAGACCGTCACCCCCTACCCGATGCCAATTGTTTTGTTTTTGTTTTCTGGCCACGATGAGCCACAATAGTTGCCGGCGCTTTCCGAACACCGAATTCAACAGCTGGTATAAATATTATTTGCTTCCTTCGGTTCGTTTTTACAACCGCATCAAATATATTGAATTATCAACCTCACCCCTGCAAAACCTTAAACGGATAATTATGAGTTTTATCCCCACATCAATCGTTATGGTAATTTATCCCCTATTGCCGACTTGCACGTGCTTATTCTTGATTTTATATACTACTATTGTAAATGCATTGTCCTTACATTTTCGATATTTCACTTTGTACTGCTTTATCGCTACACACCTTAAGTGGTACATATACTCTACGATTCGACATCCGGCCTGTCATTGCTTCTAGCGATCTTGATTTCATTGGTTGTGATAAAAAATAAGTAACCTGGACCCGTCGGCTACACTTCCCAGAGGCTTAGAACAAAATAAATATACACCAAGTCAAATACTTCAAGGTCAGATGTTTCCACAGCACATCTAATCTACCTGGTCGTTATGATCGTGTCAACATCGAGTACAATTGCAGTCTTACCTTAGGTTGTACCTGGTCGGGAAGTAAGTACACCGTCTTTGACGTAGACCTCTTTTCCTCACACAGTTCGCGCAAGGTCAAGTGCGTTCCTATATTTGACGAGCTGTAACTTCTATTTTTCTGTTTCTTCATCTGTAGTCTGGACAAACAGCAGTAATTACGAAATAAGTTACGACAGTATACATATAGATAGAACTACTCGCTCGATTTACTACTGACTAGTGGGGAGTCGGCGATGCTGTCGTAACTTATTTCGTAATTATATGCCGTAAATATTCGTTTTACAGACTGTGTTGTTTTCAAGAAACACCAGTCTAAGTCTCAGCTTTAGATGCAGTATGGGATTGAGTAGGGGTGTTGGGTCATTTATTATTAATAACGCCATCTCTATGTCCTATTGCGATGTTGGCCGTTTTATTGAACGCAAGTGTTATGGAACACATGAAACATGTTCATTTGGCAAGCTTACAATTAGTTCCCATAAGACTTGTACTGCATCTTAAGGTTAAGGACTATAGAAAACTTTAACTTCTAAATTTTATCGCGAGTTTTTACCGAAGTGGCAATTTCTCCTTTCACACCTAAACTAACACTGCTCTCACGTCGTAATTTATGGTTAGATCACGCAGTAAACTTCTTTTAGATAGAAATTGCGGCTTAAAACCAAATGAAATAAAAGTGTCGTCTATAACAATTCCCAAGCAATGTAGCTAATCCAACAGAACGAGTAAAAACCAGAAATATCTAATGGGACTGGAAAAGGAAATTCAATTTTCAAGCGGTTATATACGAACCATTCACAAGTCTATTCAACCGTACGTAGCACAACCATCCGAAAGCAATATTGGACGGGATAGTATTATCTCTTCAAGTCCATAGGTTTTATAAAATACACCCTAAATTAAATACTTTTATTTCCAAATAAAAATAAAAATGAGTATTGCAAAATATATAACAGAAGTGGTTCATAATAATTCTTGCACTTGTTTAATTTGTTGATCTTTCGTATTTTTTTCCCTTTTTGAGACACAGAGACAGAAATTAAACAGCATCATAATACCAAAAACTAGTCATCAAAAATGAATAATAATAGGCAATCAAAGAATTTAAATTTTATCGAGATACCAAAAAACGCATTTGTAAGAATCTTATAATATTTGAAAATAGGTATATCTTTCATATTTTTATTAACAAAAAAAAAAGAAGTGTAAGGTTTAAATCGTCAATCGCATCTTGCTCGAATACAAGCCGTTACCCATAATATTAGAAAGTTATTAAAGCGTCTCAACACCGAGGACATTTTCTAAGAATATTCGAGTAAGGTACGACCGGATTTAAATTAACATTCAATGGTCAATTTTACATATTGTTCCCTCCCAATTAGCTAGTTTTCCTGAATTAGAAAACGGTTAAAATAATCACATAATTTCGAATAGTGGGAAACATCGTCGGAATTTTCCGGATCAAAGGAAATTATCAATGATATGTATATGAAAACAAAGTTAAATCCTCAAGTTCTCACCGCCATCATCGATCGGAATAATTCAAACGATTTTCCCGAAAACATCTAAATCATTTTTTCCCTAAAGTATCAAATCCTTCGCTTTTAAAATACGTTGTAATTTTTATTTTTAAATCCTCCGAGAAAATAAGCGAAGTCTTCCTTAATTTAATCGCTCAAACTGTAAAAAAATAATTCTCTTTCTAGATGCTGATTGATACATACAGAAACTTTGAGTCGAATATATTAAGGAAATTACAGCAGCGGCAACATTTCGAATATCACACGAAAAGGGGAATTCCCCATTTCGATAATCGTTGACAATCTTAGTAGGTTGCCTACACTATGGATTGTCACCTACATGAATCTCCCCATTTACAGTAAAAAAAAGAGAAAAAGAAAACTCATCGAACGAAGCTTTCACTTGTTTTTTTCCCGCTTGTCTCCTTCCGAGTTTCACTTCAGGCCACTGTTCAATTGAAGGCGCACGGAGTCCCTGTCTCCTAAGATTTGTGAGCCGTGGAAATCACCACTACACATTTTTTTATACATGTATTAAAAGAGTCAGTCAATCGAACACTTTCCTATACCGACTCGAGGTGGCAATGTCACTTAAACTCGGGGAGTCTTCTACAAATGTAAACTTAAAATTATCTTCACGTGGGTAAAAGGCGTGTGTATGTTGAGATCCGATTTTTCAAAAAAAAAAAAAAAACAAAAGAGGGACGATTACTTCACGAAGACCTTACATCAAGCGGAGATTCAAGATGTTATGTTTTAACGGATGTGGTCGATGATGATGATGATGTAATGACTTCGCGAAATTGGACGACAAGTAGAATTGGCCACTCGTCTGTTAGACACAAAAGGGTAACGGTGGTTTTATTTCTAACCTCGGTGGCATTGTCTAATGTCGATGTCTGCCGACTGGTTTGATTCCTTGTTAACAAACACATAAATGTGCGTTTCTTGCTTGGACGTATAATCGATGAGTCCTCCTCCCCAACCCAAATTCTCGCAGGATAGGGAGCAGTATTGAAAAATCTTAGGTGTACGTGGATCTCAATTGGATGACGATTATTAAAAAATATTTCTTTATATCCTCTCGTAGTAAGAACGGTTGTGATTATAGTAAAAGGTAGGAAAAAAATGTCGTTCCTAAAGCTGCCGCCCCTTCATTTCGCTAATAAAACAATGAAAAAAAAAGAAAATAAATCAGTAAAGGGCGATTCCAAGACCCTCAAAATTATATTGAATGATTTGGAAGGAAATGTTTCGTTTAATTTTTTTATTTTAAAAATAGGATAATTCGATGTTTCCTTTGCGTTACGATTGTCGATTTTATTAATTTGAAATAAAAAATAAATAAATCAAATAACAACCGACCCCCTCTTTATATTAAAACATTAAAAAAAATTGACAAATTCATATGTTGAAAATGGCTATAGCCTGCGTCGCTTTTATTCTAAATTAAAACGTAATGATTAGAGGTGCCTCTTTGCTTATATAATTTTTTCGTAAAAGGCACAAAACATTATTTTTGTTGTACTCGTGTTTGAAAAGAACAAAACATAGGGGCATTCGATGGTTACCTTTTTAATTGCATAGGGATAAAACATTTAAAAACATCCAATAACAATTTAAAAGCAAAAGACTCAAAATATTAGTTACAACAAAACAAATTATTAGAAAAACGCAGGAGCAGGGCGATGGTCACCGTTTACATCAAATTTAAAAAAAAAAAAAAAAAAGAAAGAAATTTTACGCTTTGAGATGATAAAAATCGCTTGTATTACAGTCTAAATTCCAAGTACTTTCTACGAAATAGGGAGGTTGGGTGTAGTGTTCCGTCGAAGATATGAGCTTGTGCGCGTGGTGTTTAAAGAGTTAGGGCACAAAGATGATAAACCCGCGAAAAATTTAAAAGCAATTTGTCGTATGTTGACATACTGCGGGACTGACTACATACATTATATTACGATTTTTAGAAAAGGGCATAAACAACAACAATGCGCAGATCAGTAGGTGAAAATTAGAGGGAGCATCGGTTGGGTAGCGCCCTTCTTTTGTTTCTAGATTAATACTTTCGAGCCATTTACGGACGATGTCATAAAATCCCCTTCCCAAATTTTTAAAATAGTACCCCCCACCCCGCATTTACTTTTTTTAATGTAGAAGTCGGAGTCCTTCTCTCCCCCACGCACACCGTTTTAAATTTCTTAGAAATCACAACTATACATAATTACAATAGGAACATTCGTTTACGGCTTTTTCCTTTGTTCTTAAAAGCGTCTCTCCCCTGCTCCTTCACACCCTTTGAAGCGATTTTCTTGGAAAATTTCAAACCGTTACATTTCCTCCATTTTTTAAGGGACCTCCCCTTCTTAATTAATTTTTTTATTTAACAGCACCCCCGCTTGTGCCGGAGTTTTGTTAAAATATGGTAGAAAACTTGTACTTTATTTCTGGAGTCTTAAGAGCAGGCCCCCGATTGAACTTATTTGTCGTGTTTTCTTTAATCTGTCTGCCACTTCCATTGTTTTCTTTGGAAATTTTAGGGCGAGGTGTTTCTATTCATTTGAAAGTCCACCTCAAATTTCTTATCTTTAGGTTATTCTCTGTTTAAAAGTCTGCCCTTTCTGTCAAAGCCTTAACAATTTAAATAAAATAATTTACTGACTTTTAAAACACCCCCTCCTGGCGCCCCGTACCACCAACTAAACCATAAAAAAGGTAAAATATTTCCACTTTTTAACATTTTACGGGAGTTCCCCCTCTGCCATCAACTCATTTTTTTTAAACGAAAATCCGATCCATATCTTGCATTTTTCCTAAATTTTGGAACTAAGTAATAAACATCCCTTCTAAATTTTTTCTTAATTTTTAAGGCAGGTTAGTTGGACAGAAACGGGTTTTGATTTTAAAATCTGCCCTCTCATTTGGAATTTTAAACATCTTTTTCACCGTCTCTTCGCAATTTTCAAGAGGGGGCGGTTTAAATTTAGTTTTTTTATCAAATCTCATCTCCCAGTACAAAATATGACAAAAAAACCTATGTGAAGTGTTTACCTAATTTTTAAAGGAGGCCCTTCGAAATGATTATTTTCTAAAATATTCGATTTGTTTAACGGATGAGGTTGCCTTTGCAATTTACACTTTTTCTTTTCAGAATCGCTAACCCAAAGAAAGGGGGCGATTCAAAATTAAACTTGTTTTCAATCTAAGAAAGGATAACTCGAATTATGCCCTCAATTTTTTTACTTACAATCATCGTTATCACTGTGATTAGACATAACTTCCAAGGAACAAAAAATGAAAAACGAAATTGAAGGGGGCTCAGACATCAAAGTTACATGAAACAGAAAAGAAAAACCATCATTCAAAAATAAAAATCAATCCGTGACGACGGTTATTTTTTTGTAATAAATACCTTCCTTGCATCGTAAAACGAAAAAATAAAGTTCCCGCGTTTGCCTCGCGCATTTCTCGTTATTGATTTTTTTATTGTTTTTAATTTGCGCTTTGCTTCTTCGAATATGTCGTATTCTTCTTCACCATATTTAATAATAATAATAATTAATTATGTACAAGATTGGTTTTCCACGTTAATCTAAAACACGTCGAAACGTTTCTCACGCGTTATTCATATTTGTTTATATTATCGAAACTTTTTTTCGTTTCAAAATTCGCGTTTTTTTTCGCATATATTCTTACAGTTCAAATCGCGCGGGCGGCGTATTCGTCACCGTCGCGAAGTAAATTCTAACGTGTGTTGGTAGTTGTGTACGCGATCGCCTCTACGTCATTTCCTTATTGCGTCTGGGTCTGTTCCAAGCACTCGTCATCCTCCAGTTTGGGCACGTAGAGTGCCGGATCGATGACCTTCGGTATTGGCTTTATTTCAGTTCCGAGCTCCTGCTCGATGCGATGCAGGGCGAATCGATCTTCATACGTAATCAGATTGATGGCGATACCGAGATGGCCGAAACGTCCCGACCGACCGATGCGATGCAAGTAGGTTTCGGCCATTTTTGGAAAATCGAAGTTGATCACCACGTTTACAGCCTGGACGTCGATACCTACACGCAGCGAAAATTAGTATTAGCAACGACAATAATTGTAATGTGAATATAACAAATAAATAAATATCGGATTATTCACAACTTATGTATCACATGTGTTATGCATCACCCGAAATTACTTTTGATATTAAAGTTTGGCAAAGGAACAGTTCGAGAACCTCTGACAGTATGTGGTCAACCAAAACCTACTAGTATATCAAGCCTAACAGATTTACAATTTACAATTTTTGTAGGTTTGTGAACACGCTTTCCAGAAAGTGGCATTCAAAAGTAAATATTATGATACTGATACATGCAAAAACTAATAATTAAGAACCAAAGAGGATGCGTAGAGTAGAAATTTCTTTCAAGTCCTAACCCATGTAAAGAACCCACCTCTTCATCTGTAACAGTTATTATAAAAATATATACTTAAAGAAGTTTCCGTTGGTAATATAACCGGCCGACATAATCTATGAAAAAATCGACGTGTCTCTAATTCGTTTAGGGAATGAAACATTTCAATAAATTCCATCGCCGTCAAAAACAAATTACGACTGTTTTTATAGCATATATGTCCCCCAATTCGCCATCAAACGGATCGAATCAAGTCTACTAATATGCCAATTTTCTTAAAACAAAAATCATTCTCACCAACAATAAAACGTACCTCTCGTGAATAGGTCCGAACAGACTAGATTTCTGCAGAGGCCGGCCCTGAAATCGTGGAAGACCCTGTTACGATGGCTCTGTGCCATTTTCGCGTGAATATAATAGCAACAGTAGCCGAGATCGGTGATCTTCTTCGCGAGCAGCTCGACCCGCTGCGTCGAGTTGCAGAATATGATGCTCTGGTTTATTTGTAGCTTCGAGAAGAGCGTGTTCAGACAGTGGACTTTCTGGCGTTCCTGGACGAACGCGTAATACTGCGTGACGCCTTTCAGCGTCAGCTCCTCCATCAGATTAATTTCGTACGGATTCTTTAGGTGTTTCTCCATGAACTGCTTGACGGTGAGCGGGAACGTCGCCGAGAACAAGAAGATCTGGCGGTCCTTCGGTAATTTCGAGATTACATGGTCTAGCATGCCTTTGAAAGAAGCACTCGATGAGGTTTTCTTTAGATCTGTTGAGGATTCGTTTGGATTTGTAGTGATGAAGGATAAGGATAAATAGGTAAATTTTCGCGTATCATATGCCCATTTATTATTTGAGCGATTTAAACCCCTTTTTTAATTCATTAAAATGAAAACAAAAATAAACTAACTTCAATTAATATTTAAAAAAATTACAAATGATCTAAGATTGTTAGCGCCAATAATCCTTAGTCCAAATATTTTAATCACGTTAATTCTAATTCTTTGACGCTGTCTTGTAAAAATAAAAAAATATCTAATATGACGAGCACGCCAATCATCTGTCCTAATTTTTGTTACTTTCGTCCTAAATATTGAAGTCATTTCACAACAAACAAACCCAACTAGGGTTCGTAATTTCTTAATTTAAACTTTAATTTAAACAAAAAACTTGTTTCTTTCGGCGCCATCTTAGAAAACAAACAAATGATCTAAAGTGATCAACGCTATTATAATTCTTTTCCTATTTTTTTATCATTTTAATCCTAAAACTCCATCTCGAAGAACGAACAAGTAATCTAAAATAATCACTCCTAATAATCATCACCCAATTTCTTTACTAGTTCACTATAAAAAAAAAAAAAAAAAAATAACTTTTAACGCCATCCGGAAAAATAAACAAATTATCTAATACAATCGGCTATAATCTTGTCCTAAATTATATTAGTACTAAAAAGAAAAATAACTTCATTTGAAGCCGCGTTAACATATTTAGCGCTAATACTCATTTGACCTTACTTTTTTCACTTTAATACTAAAAATTGAACTTACTTGTCCCATTTTGAAAAACAAATAATAATATAATCAGTGCTGTTTTATTTAAAGTTTTGAATTTGGTACCAGTAGAGAGCGAGAGAAAAAAGGCAAGAAGGGACTGGATATGTAATTTGAATGTGAGAAAATGATATTGGAGGGAAGCCAGTCTACAGTGTTCGAATCATTTGTCCTAATTTGTATTAATGCTAAAAGATAAAACACCTGTTGATCTAAAGTAATTGATGTTATCATGATTCCCCTAGTTTTTACTATTTTAATCTTAATGGAAATAAAACTTTGATGTTTGACGTTATCTTAGAACACATTCAAATACATAATCCAGTATAATCAGTGCTAATAATCATGTGTCCCAATTTTGTCTATTACTTTAATTCGCGAAGACTAATTTCATTTGAAGCCACTTGCAAAAACTAGCACATTGTCGATGTTATATAAATTCTCCTAATTTCTAATTGGTTAGTACCAATAGTACCAATAGATTAGAATTTTATATAACTTGAGACCTTTTCCAAATTATAATTTGGTCTCAAAATAATTATTAGTAATAACCATCTGTCCTAATTTTATTTTGTTTTGAACATGAAAAAAAGTATATAAGCGTACAGTTTGTGAATACCTTCTCTAGTAGTTAAGTAGTCTACAACACCACCATCCCCATAGTATATTTAATCTAAATATATCAGCGCCAACATCCAATTGTCCCAATTTTTTTATTTCACTGCAATATTTATGGGAAAAATTTACAAGTTAGCCCCCAATGGAATTCATTTAATCTAAAAATCGTGATTGCTAACAACCAATCGATCTTACTCACAAGGAAAAGGTCCTCAACCTGCACATGCTGATTTCGATGAAACCTGGTAATTATGTAAAGCTGATAGGACTATATAAGGGGCCGGTTTCTGTTTTTGCCATTAAAGCTTTGAAGGAGCGAAAAGTACCCCGGAAAATTGGCCTGGTTTTCGGTTCAAAATTCAATTGTCCTAATAATCCTATCTGATTACATTTGATCTAATACCCGCATTAATTCCCAAATGTCCTAATTGTCAGTTACAAAGTTGACAGTTGTGTATTTCTATCACTGTTCAAACACATTCGATCTACCAATTGCGTTCATTCCCAACTGGTTTTACTCCTTTTAAGTTGTACTAACCCCAATTTCACTTTCACACCAACAAATCGAATAAAAACGTAAACATCGGATTGAAGAAAATCACTAATCAACAAGAGCCTTACGCCTAACGTTAGAAAACTATGAAGAGGAACAATAAGGATCGACAATATCCTACCTTTGAAGTCTTGTGAGAGCAATTTATCGGCCTCGTCGAGCACCAACGTGCGGCAATGCTCCATATTCGCGACGCCCTTGTCCATGAGATCGAGGATTCTGCCGGGGGTGGCGATTATCACTTGTACTTTTTGGTATATGCGCATGATGTCGTCACGGAGGTTAGTACCGCCCGTCGTGACCATCACTCGGACGTTCATGTGTTTCGCCAACTCGATGCATATCTGCGAGGTTTGCAGCGCCAATTCTCTCGTCGGGACTATTATCAGCGCTTGGATCGAATCCTCGTCTGGATCGATCTGTTCCAACACTGGAATACTGTACGCACCGGTCTTACCTTAAAAAAACAGGAGAAAAACGTCTTAGGAATTTAAAAGATACATATGTAGATCATACATAAGTCTTATATCTTCAATCCCTCTTACCTGTGCCGTTTTTAGCTCTCGCCAAAATATCTTTTCCGGATAATGCGATGGGTATGGATGCTTCTTGGATCGGAGACGGTTTCTCCCAGCCTTTTTCGAATATGCCCATCAGCAATTCCCGTTTCAGACAGAATTCTTCGAATTCGTTTCCTCTGGTGCTCGTTACGTCCTGAAAATCGTTTTAGTTAATACTACCACCCTCTCAAGATCGAGTGAAAAAGGAGAATAAAATTGGAGAAATAAGTATAATCAGAATAGGATTTATCATTTATAGAAAGAAATGAAGGGGAATCCAAAAATCATCACCAGAGATATGTACCTTTCACCAGGAAACCTTCGGTTAGTGTTATGGTTAGAAATAAAAATCTAATAACGAAAGAACCGATTTTCCAACTAAAAAAGAATGCACCGATTTGTTAAATTTAATGTGAGTGGTGTTTATTTAATGAAATTTGACGGATAGCTTAGTTCAAGGTTATAATAAGGAATTACTATTTGATGAAAAGTATATTTCTAAAAAGAACATATTTTTTTATGACAGCTCCGTTTCCTTGTACTCGGGTAGATTGACAAGTTTACGGAATCACGGCTTGGGGGTTGCTATCTTTCCAAATACTTTTTGCCGTTGTGTTGGCAAGTCCTTCATAACAATTGACTGCAAATGTTAAATCGATCTGTCAAATAGTCTGGTTTTGACAAGAATTTCAGTCAACTACATTTTGGTGTTTTCAATCATGGATAGAAACGAAATTCGAGCGGACATCAAATTTCTCTATTTGGAAGGAAAACCGTAACGGAAATCAATTCAATGAATTGGGTTTAGAAAAGATGGGTGCCGCATTTGCTCAATTCGAAGCAAACACGCATTCGAGCTCGAACATCGGCCGGTTGTTTAGAAGTGTTTACGAGGAATCCAACGGATTTTAGGAGACAATTCGTGACCACGGATGACATCTGGATTTGACACTACACACCAGAAACAAAACTGTAATCAAAACAGCGGATTGCACGCCGTGAATCAGTTCCGAAGAACGCCAAGAAGCGCCATTCACTTGGTTGGAAAGGTGATGGTATCTCTTTGTTTTTTTTTGGGACGCAAGAGTTTTGCTAATTGATTATCTGGAAAAGGGCAAAACAGTTACTGGCCTATATAACACAACAGTTTTGGACAAATTGAAAGCAGCAATTCAGGAAAAACGCCTGGGAATGGTTAAGAAAAAAGTGTTATTTCACCACGACAATGCACCCGTTTACTCAAGTGCGATCGTTCGACAAAATTTTGACCGAATTGAAGTTCAAAATCTTCCCGAAATCGTCGTATTCGGCTGATTTGGCTCCATCAGACTTCGACCTGTTCCCGAAACTCAAAACATTTCTAGGTAGAAAGAGATTTTGGTTAAATGAAGAACTGATAGAGGCTGTAAACGATTATTTTGGGAAACTCGAAGAAAGGCACTACCAGGAGGGAATCGAGAAGCTAGAGAAACGTATGTTGAGCTTCGAGAGGATTATATTGAAAAATAAAATATAACTTGAATCCGTATTATTTTGCTTTCATTGTCACTCCGGAAACTTTTCAATCTACCCTCATAGTCTGTTATTCCATCGAACTATACACGACATCTTTTCAACTGTTTTCCCCTTTCTTCAAGGAAGCAGTCGTAATACTATAAATTACTTCAAACACTATTAAGTTATCAGCGAGTTTGATTAAATTATGTATAAAAATTATTTTGTGCGGATTTTAAAGCCATCTGTCAAATTGTACCGGGTAAATTACGACTACTAATATTTAATACTATGTAAGGTACAACTACTAATATTTAATACTACGTCAGTTACAACTACTAATATATAAGGACCCTAAAAACTAAACGTTTAGACGATACTCTGCCAGTTATATTCCATCGTTGACAATTCGGTTTCAAACTTCAAAGGCCAAATAAACCTAGAATATAAAAAATAACAACTGTTATGGAAAGATATGCGCAATGAACCCTCCATTTGTGTTTGAAATCCGAAATGTTATTGTTTTTATCAATTGCAAGAATTTTAGTGTAGTATTGCTCGTACTACACCACAGTAAAACTCGTCACCACACAATTTCTCTTCAGTTAATTTAAAAAAGAAGAAAAAGAATACGTTGTTTATTTGATGACGTATGTCTTGAAGATGCTAGCCTCGTTGTTAACCTTCCTATACTCACGTCAAAATGAAAGAGGTATACTATACTATATAAGTCGGTCTCACAGACCGTATGCGTGAGTATAGGAAGGTTAACGAAATATGTATCACCGCAAATAATAGACGGTTCTTTTAAAATCCGACTAGAATTGTCTGCTTTTTGATTCTTGCTAGAACAACTTAGTGTCATTTACTCCTTTACCAATTTAAAAACGGAAGTACTATAACCGATATTATGCCCCAGTTGAGGAGGAATTGACTATTTTGCAGCCAGTCCTTCTAAAAACCGTCTTGTTCAGATCAATTTGAAATTTGAAAAAAAAAAAAAAAAAAACTAGCCTTACACTTGCGTAAAGCCCAAAACCAAAATTAAGCCAGTTCAGCAAATAGTTTGGAAAATTTTACAAAATTTTTACATTTATGCCTTTTCCTAATTCTCAATCACCTTCCTTGGATTTGTCCGTTTTTCCTTTACCTCTTTCCAGTTGCACTAACTCAGATTTGATTTTCTTCCAATAAATTGAAGAGAAACGTAAACGTCGGATTAAAAGAAAGTTAATAATCAACAAGAGTCTTACACCTAACGGTAGAAGGACTTACGATTATGAAAAGGAACCAGAAGAATCGAAAAGATCCTACCTTTCAAGTCTTTTGAGAGCAATTTATTTGCCTCGTCGAGCTCCAACGTGAGGCACTGCTCTATAAAATGGCCTTACTATGGCTTACATAAGGTCCAAAATCATTGACTTCGTTACCAACATATTTCGGCGCAAACTTTCGAAATGAAACATCCTGTACAAATTTGAACGAGTGTTTCTTCCTCATAAAGTGACATTCAGCACCAAAATAAAACGTTCTTTTTCCTATTCGCATAATTGTCTACGTTTATCCATAGTTTCAGATTTATTTTTTAAATTTTGCGCGATAGATAGCTTTCCTTATTAGGATTTAATGCTTTGTGCAAGTCCTTACAAAAGTACAGAATTTTCATCTTATTTTTCGGAAGTTAAAACCTTCCTAAGTTTTTTTGCTTCAGCTCAAAATTAATTGTCAACGTAATAAACTGATCAAACTATTGAAATTCCGACAGTATGCGCCACCGATTCCATAATGAATAGAATAAACTTTAACTGGGGAATTATGAGGATCTCGAGAAGGTTTATCAGATTGCTACCAACTGGAATCGCCGATAGTATGTAGGGCTACTTACTTATTAGGCGACCCTTCGATGAATAACCCCCAGTCGTTGTTAAAAAGCTGATATATTATAATTGTATCGTGGATATCGAGGGATTACTGTACATTGAAGTTATCGCATACAGCTGCTGGATACGTGTTGATACACTATCGGAAGAGCAAAAGACTCATCTGGAAAAGTCGAATATCCATAATACCTTGATCCAAAAATTCCTCGATTCATGGCCCCCTCGAGAAATTACGCAATCGATTAAAAATCAAAGATGATGGAACGGACATGTTATGAAAGCAGGACTAACATAAAAGAAATAGTTACACTTTCTATAGCGAGTATACAACGTCAATTCAATGCAGTAATTGAGCATCGTACACGTAAGTTTAATGGAAAATATTAAACCTAATATCTATTAGTAGAACTTTTTATAATTTTTATATTTAAATGATAAATGTTCCAGGGAATGTAGTTTAGTGATTGGTCAACCCCAGGTGCGCATTGTGTAGTATCAAGTCCTTTATATTTTTAAAATGTCTGGATGAGGGGATTCTCCCATGTTTATAGCTCAAACTTATGTTATTTCGACCTTCATTGCCTTAAGAATGAGAACAATATGGCCAACACTTATTCTTCTATTACTGCCATGCCTCCCCCAAACTAAATTCACCAGAAGTAAAAAATGGCTCTTTGTGTCAAGAACCCAAAATATTCCCTAATTCTTCTTAAATTATAGTTTTGAAATCTGCTCCGGCATACTTTTGGTGTTTCAGCCTGCATCATTCCCAAGTGATCATTTCAAAAACAGGACAAGTCAAAACATGTTGTGAGATGACACCACCTTAAATCTTCATCAGAACAGGCTTTAAAACTACAATATTAAGAAGAATTAACAGGACGAAATGAAGTTATCTCACAATTGAAGTATATTACACTTGTATTTTTCTTTTAAACAAGTTCACCCCGAAATTAAAGCCATCCATTTCCGACAAGAACATCCAATGACACATAGTGTGTGTCATGAACGCCAAAAGGTGTTAAACTGCCTTCTATAGTAGTTAATCAAGAGCCCTAATGAGTTTCGGCTTCAATTCAATCAATTTCATACAAATTTGCATTTTCAACGAGCTGATAATCATTTTACCACAATGTTGTCACACTTAACATTACTCAAAATCATTTCATTTTTCCCTTTATAAATATCACAATAAAGCAATGACTAAGAGCATATCTAAACATTTAGTTGCTGGATACTCATATTTAGTTAAAAAAACAAATAATAATAAAATTAATTAAAAGGCATACTTACACTTGTTTTAATCCTTTTGTCCATCAGGGGAATCTTCAGCTTGGCTTTCCACCCGATATCATCGATATTGTCGATGTCTCTGCAACATATAAGAGGGTCAAAATATGCAAAGATTTATCAACATACAGAGGGATAACTTACAGTTTTGTCTGCGTAGGCATGACGTGATTATTCGTAGTGATTGATTCGGTCATCATTTTGAATTAGGTTTTTGTTCCGCAAGCTACTTATATATATGTATATAGATATATTTCTATATATATATTTAAAAAAGGGTTTATAAAACCCAACCGTTGGGTTTCTACAATATGTAGGTAATACTTTAAAAGATCCCTCTTGAGGAGCTACGGCCTTACAGGAGGTTATATCTGTAATGAAATAAGAAAAAAAGGAATATAATTCTGAAACTAATCAGGGGATTGAAGGAGAGAGAAAAGGAAATGAAATGCAAGGAATGAAACACGGTGCTTACAGATAAGATTAGATGTGTACGCCTACATATACAAACGCATACAATCACAATAGATTACAAACATCTCCAGGGATCTATTTATAGCGAAAGCGTATAAATATTGATAGGAATACGATAAAGTTCGTCTTGCTTCCAATGACACTAATACGATTTTTATCCTATTTACGACGGTACATCCAGACGAAGGTGGAACGAAAAAATACATATAGAAAATTCGGGCAAAAATAAAAATCGCCGATTGATTTTGTGAGGATTATCGATCGGAATCTGGGGGCTACCGATGTGATCGCACCGAAATGTTTAAGATGTACCCGGATGAACATTGTATAGGGGAATATAAAATGGCTTCGGGCGATCGTAAGCAAAAAGAAAGCTCGATCGGACTGAAACGCAGAAACGAAGAATAGCCATATTTACACCTACCTCGCTTTTTAATCACGGCCTGCGGACGTACGCTGGACGTTCGAGTAGAATTCGTGCATTTCTTTTCTTCTCTTCACGTCGATCGCCGGGTTTCTTTTACCCAGAAAAAATACTGTCCTATGTTATCGCGGATTGAACAAGTCTCTCACACACCTTTATTCAGAGCCAGGAACAAAATGATATTGGTATCAGATGTAATAGAAATCACGAGCGATCCCTAGTGTAGGTTTCCGTAACTCCAATTTGGTCATCTTTTTAGATTCTTGGGCAAAAATAGGATCATATCTTATCGTATTCTTTGGAATTTAACATGTTCGATAAGAAACATAAGAAAACGATGATAAAATCGTGTTTTTCGGCGGAAAAAGATTACGGAAACTCAGAGATGATTTTACATTCTTCGAAGATAACTTCACTCTGTAAAAATAATAAATACAACTAGGAATAAGTAGGTGGAAGCACTGCAACAAGAAAACTAATTAACTTATGTAGAAGTAAAATTTGAGTACATTTTCCAAAAATTTAAAGAATTATTGATATTTTATCATAACCTTCGAAATTTATTTAAATTTGCTATAAATAACCAACAACAAATTGAGGACAATAAGATAGGAATACAGATTCCTATAATTTATATAAGCGCTATTTTCAAATGTTGTGCCTTCGATCTTTTCCAAATAATTCAACTCCTTCGAACTCGCTAGAATCAATGGTAATCAACTGTATAACTGTGTGCTACAAAAAATAATTGAAAATCTGTGGTTTTGATAAATAGATGAAATACAGAAAATTCCTCTTACCACACCTTTATTAGAAAAATCCAAATATGTATTTCGACAACTAAGTTGTCATCGTTGTCATCTTGAGTGGAAACATGAATTTACATTTAACAAAAGAATACAGTTCAATGATTTTCAAAAATCGCAGCACCATGGATATCCACATACCAACCCAATTCACACGGCACACGTCTAAACATATGTAATAAGTAAAATTTGATAAAAGAGTGGATGACGAGTTATCATTAAGTAGTGTAAATCGGACTGACGCTGTCACTCCTCCAAATTCTATGATTAATTAATTAATTACCATTAAGTAGTGTAAATTGGACTTACGTTGTCACTCCGAATTTTATTATTCAGTGATAAGTTGTCATTGATAAATTATCATTGAATAAAAAGTCGGGGAATAACAGCGTCAGTCCGATTTTTGCGCGGACAGTTTAAGTTGATAATTCCGGCAATAGTGGACATACTCGCCAATTTTTAAGCACAATGCATGCGAATATGTTCACTATTGCCCGAACTACTAACTGAAACTACCCGCGAAATTACAAAAATGTTTACTGGGTTAGAGTCTACCTTTCTTAGGTTACATAAACTCCCAATTTAAACTTTTAAACCAAGGGAATTAACCAAATGAGCTTGAATTTGGTCACATTTTTCCAAATAAATCTTACCTTACTATATATATACTTATGTTTACAAATAAGAAGAACATTTTAAACAATCGCGCTATAAATTTGAAATTTTGGCGGGTATTATTTGAATCGTCCCCTTATCGATGGTGATTTAGAAACTAACTATCAATTTCTATTCTCTTCGCCTGTAAAATTTGTGTAACTCAACTCTACTTACATCATTGAATTCTAATGGAAATCAAATAAATAATTTCAAACATGATTGTGAAGTCCCCATATCCAGTTAGAATTTGCGCATACTCCTTCTTTCATCTAAATTTAACAAGTATAATAGTACATTTTAATAAAATATATGCATACCGGGAATTCCAGAATATTTGCAAACCACGTGACTTCTGTCAAATTGTTTGTATAACTTATTGCTTAACACTTCAAATAGTTACTAAAGAAACGTTTTGTTTAATTATATTTAGGGATTAAAATGTATTTAAAATTACAATAAAATATTTTAGATTTTTACTAAAACGGTACTGGCAATAGCATAATCTTGGTTGGATATATTACTTGGTCACGTGGCATGCAAACATATTTGAAGACGTGGTAGAAATCCACTTATCTTATTAGTCTTATTACAATCAATTACATTTTCATTTGAACTCTCTGTATAATCTAACATTCAACATGAGTGAAGATTGCATCATTATGACAACTTCATAACAATTTGATAGTTGTTTAGCATTTATGTAGCTAATCTCCGACCAAATCATCTTCAAAAGTATCCGTCAAGGTTATTTAAAATTTAGCTTTAATTATCAGTACGATGTCCAGTACATCCCAAAAACACAGAAATTTCGTCGCGGAACCTATGGGAGAGAAGCCGGTCATGGACTTGGCGGGCGTCGGGGAAGTTCTAGGCAAACGCCTGGCCTCCGCCGGATTTGATAAGGTTATCCAATGAATCACTCCATCATAATAACACTAAATCCTCAATTTTTAGGCATATGTCGTCTTGGGGCAGTTTCTAGTGCTGAAAAAGAACCAGGAATTATTTCAAGAATGGATGAAGGACACCTGTCAGGCCAACTCGAAACAATCACTCGATTGCTATACGTGTTTAAATGACTGGTGCGAGGAGTTCTTGTAAATTGTTGATGATAGGATGATTTTATTCAATGTTGTTTAATGTACTAGGAATAAGGTTATAAAGAGAAATATTTTTATGCTGCTAAAGTTGTAATGTGTGTAAACAGAATTTTATTCTTGAAATTTTAATTATTGTGTGTGTAGGTAGTAAGTCAAACAAACGTATAAATAAATAATTTTCCCATGATATTTTGTCGTTGATATTATGACTGGTGTATCCCAGCGCTTGTTTGTTTCTAGTAGAGATCCTCGTTTATAAGTACATGAGCTTAAAAATCATTTGTTTATCCAATTAGAATTTGACTAAACCTCTGGAAGAGGTCCACCTCCAGTATAAACTTGTAACTTGTCAAACATTGTATTATCTAGGGGTCTATAGTTGTACTTCCTAACTGGAATGAAAAATTAGAAAAAAATTTGGGTGGACTTGAAGAAAGTCCATCCCTAATAGTTATTTTGAACGTGCCAAGCATTACATTGACACGGGATGTATGGTTTTATTTGTTATTGGAGAAAAAGTCGTGTCTGAGCTATCTGCAATTAAAAATCACCGTTCTTGATCGGATTTGTTCCTACAACTTTTAGGCCGATATGCAAGATAACACCACCGAACCCGATAAAAGGTAAAATTAGTTAGAGGATTAACATCGTATTTAATCAATTTCAAATCGCCTGTCTTTAAAACAATTGATCGCATCTAAATTCTGTTTAAACAATGCCGAAGGTAAATCAAACAATCCCGCCATAAAGCTCGATATTGGATTGGATACCTAAAAGGAATGACCAAGCATTGTCTCAGTTTAGAGCTGGAATTATTTGAATGTCACGTATTTCTTGAAAAGAGCATTGGATGTCAGTCTAAAGCAACTGTATTCCATATAATCCCCTCAAAATCGCTCGTTTATTTCGATAATAGAGGCAATTCAAATAGACCCGCCCCTAAATACACCAAGTGATTGGATACCTTCAGTAGCCAACCACTTTTCGAGTTTTGAGCGGGAATTATTTAAATTTCTTCTTTTATTTCTGAGAAAAAAGAATATGTATATGTTGCAAGTGTTGAGTAACAACGAGAAATCAAGCGATATGATTCATTAAAAAGTAATTACTTACGCATTAGAACTTCATATTTTAATCGCGTCTATTGCACATGTTTGTTTTACTCATTAACGATTGCATCAGCTCTTTAGCAATTCGCCGAAGCCTAGAATCGAGCGAACGCGTATATTTAGATAAAGAGCAATTTCACTTTTTACGGACGAAATAAACTTCCGTAGGGTGGACGAATATTCTATTTATATCGTCAATAGAGAGAGCGAATAGGAGCACAATTCCTTATGCGTATGCGATATAAACTCATGAACCTGGACGTAATTGGATAAAAAAGTTAAGTGAACATAATATTGTGCCCCTTTTGAGAAGGGAGTGAGAAAGAATGGGCGAGCTTGTTTGTTGTATGACTTGCCTTAAGTATATTTATTCCAATTTCACAAAGAAAAGATTTAAACAAACCGGACCAAAGATAGGTGCTTGTATAGGAAACATCCAATCAATATTTCCTTGCAAAATACTCAATGAATTTGAAAAAAATTACTTCATTAATTATTTGACCGTAGGTACTGTTTATCAAATCTATCTTGAGATCCCTAGGTTAAATGCGCAATATTAGGTAAAATAAGTAGGATAGTCGGTTGCGCCACAGTAACTTCGAGCACTTAAGATAGACTTGATAAGCCGTACATACACCAAAAATTAGTTAACTTTCGTTTCAAATTTAAATAATTCCCGCTCAAAACTTAGAAAGTGATTGGCTATTTGAAGGAACCAAATCAGCTAACGAATTTTATGGCGGGATTATTTGAATTTTTCCTATTTTCAAGACGAGGTATTAAAGATACGTTTAATTGGTTTAAAAACGAGCTCTTTTGGAGGAATACCGCTTCAAAACTCATTCACTGATTGGCTATTTTAAGTTAATAGACAATCGTCATTGATTCACAATAATTATTTTAAATCGAGAAGTAATCACTCTTGATTCAAAGTAACAAATGGTCTAATGTTTATTTCACGTCGTTCATTTTTAAGTCATCTTGAAAATAGGATAAACCTGTGGAATCGAAAATAGCCGAGAAACAGAATAAGGGAGTAAAGAGATACATACTTTTATTTGTGGAAGCTAAAGATAAAGTTTTTGAGACAAGTGGTAAAATATCCAAAGACGAACAAGAAAAGAAACACTGACATTCGAGATGAACTAGGATCAGAGACTGTGGAAGAATTTATTGAAATGAGTAATTTGAAAGACAAGACGGGTGAAGAACGCATGAAAGATCAGAATTATAACTAAAACTACCGGGAAAAAGGATGAAGAAAGGCAAGAAATGAACGAAACGTTAAAGTTCTGGACGTGGTATCAAATGGCAGCATAAATCAACGATAAAACGAGTTTTAGTGGTCTGTGATACTTGAAATGGATAAAATTCTTCAGAAAGTCTACATTTTTATGTCGCCAACAAAGTCTCTTTAGTTACTAGAAAATCTTGACCGTCTTTTTTGGCTGTCATGGTACCCTCCACTTCAAAATCTTGGCCAAGGAATATAAATAGCCAAAAAAACAATACCATCTTGGGATTATATGGCATTCCAGAGGAAATGTGAATTTGAATAGTTCAATTTGGGGAAGAGCAATTATCGATAATGCGCCGTCCGATATGAATTCTTGACCGACAACTCATTTGCCCCCTTCTAACATTTTCCTGTTCTCAAAACTCAAATGACCACTTTATGGAAAACATTTGGGGTCTATTTAAGTCTTTGGAGTTGTAAGGGCATACCGAAAAATGCTTGTAAAAAGTGTTCCAACTTGATTATGCTTTGACATTATACTTATTCAACAGAATAAAACGCATTTTAAAGGCAATCTGATAAATCTGGATGACTAGACCAATATTTTGTGGTTTATTGAATTTCGTTTAACAAATATGAGATATAATTTGATTCATTTTCCCCCAAAACTTGGATAGTGATTGGACTCACTCATACAATCAAACACCTAATGAATTTTGATGTGAATTTGTCTCATATCCCTTGTATCACGAGTACCATATTCCTTGTATAATCAGTAGATGCCGGAAAGTTTAGGAAGATTAATAGGAAAGTCATGATGATATTAACGAGATTAAAGTTATTGTTGATTTGGGAGAAAAGGTGCTTTTCGAACGAGGATGAGATAGAATATATCGAAATTTTGCGTTATTACTAGACCCTCTAAGGCTTGGGAGAGATTAACGGGAAAACCGTCTCTATCACCATTGAACCTATAGGGAAAAGATTGGTTATACAAACCCGTTAATGCGATTTGTTCAAAGTTTGTAATGTACATTGGTAACGTAATTGGTGGGAGTCAACCTCTCTAAACTTCCGCGGTCTAATAATCAGTAAATAAGTTTTCATCTCGTCCAATTTTTCAAATAAAAAGTTGAGAGATTGTAAATTAAGGGTAGCTAGTTTCCTCCCTTTCAAGTTACTGCTAAGGTTGCGTCATATCTCGATCGAACTGCAGTCAAAGGCGGTACGTTTGGATTTGAGCTTGAATTCGGACCGTCGGCATCGTAGTCGAGCCCTCTTCTTTCTTTCTTTAATGTTTTTTGTTTATTGTTTTCATCCCTCTCTCGTAACATGCATTTTCGATTCATAATAGGACGGAAATTCAAATTTTTAAAAATTGGGTTTACACTAGTCTATTGTAAAACAGAATTGTTTTAATGTAAAATCGGCACGTTTATAGGTATACAAAGAAAAAATAAACCAGAAACGGTGAAAATTAACTTTATAAGAACATTGTAAGTAAATATAGGTAGAAACGTTTTTCGTGTTTAAAATCAGCTTCTTCGGGAAGCTAAAACCCCAAAGAAGGACTTTCGTTGCGATTCTCGTATTAACAAGAAATTGTAGTTCTGGAATCTAGAGAGGAAGTTTAACTGAAAAGTGCTATTTGTTATTTACTCCTATTTACATGGCAACTCAGTGATTCGAAACCTGGAAAATAAGATAACATTTAAAGGGTGGCGCGAGGAAAAGAACAACCTGATTAATTTTAGAAAAATAAGGAAATAAAAATTATATGTACAAAGAGTCTGCAAGTAGAATAAGACTGAAAAACTCTCCCGCAACGGGTTTATAATATCTTTTAAGCCATTTGAGAGCGAAAACAAAAACCGAAATAAGAATTCCGTTAAAGAAGGAAAAAGGAAAGCTGGAAAGAAGTTGCTATCGGTTCCACCGATCGAAAATTTTGATAGATGTGGTCAATTCCTCTTTTGGAAGATCTTGTTAGCAAAAATTAAAAGAAAAGGCTTATGTAGTTGGGATTTCTATAAATATTAGTGTATAAGTGTCGGGTACAAGTGGATGATTTTCTTAGGAAAGGTATTGTTAATAAAAATTATTTCTGTTTTAATTGTCTTTAGAAGTTTGTAGTGTGTCAAAAAAGCGGAAATATCAGTTGTCTGCTTATTTTTGTAAATACACCTCTGGATTAATGTTCATTTCCTTAGGTACGCTACTGTATACATTGATTAAGTAATTAATGTTCAGAAGAGCGTGTCTATTGTTTCCTTTTATGGAAGATATAAGATGATTAAGCGATTTATTAATACTCATTTGCTTATATGAAAGATGTAATGTGATTTTCTTCAGGCGTAAAATTAATATCGATAGAAAATTGGTCTGATTGGATATTGGGTGTTTAAACTTATGTAACAATTGAGCGGTTTCATTGTATTTAATATTTCAGTTAGTGAGTATTGTGGATGTCGATGATAAATTTAGTTGCTGTTTTGAAGTTTCTTATTGTTACATGGGAAAAATTGTTTTAAATAATTATTTCTTTTTAAAAATTCAAGTTTGGTGATTTTGTGCGCTAGGTCATTTGATAGCCTTCCCGTTCGTCGAATCCCGATGGTGGGGTTCGACTATTTGACAGACAAAGAAAATAAATATTAAACGCCGGCGCGCGTAACAAAGACGGACGTATTCCAGATGTTGAATGGTCGTTCGGTCGTGGAAAATCAGTCCTGAAATTTTATGTTTTCCATGTTTCCGCGTTACGCCGCACAGTTTCGATAAACGTTGGAGAAAATCGCAATACGAAGGCGGGGGCGGCAGTGCGGCACGCGAAAGGGGCTCCGTTGACGGGGCAATTAAATGGTGCGGATCGGCGTTCGGAGAGGTTCGCTCGATTTAAAATGGCGATCGTGTGATCCGGGAGCAATGGTGGACGTATGAAGGTGCACGGAAATTTGATGATGGAAGACACTTCGATTCGCGAAAACGGCGGTCAGATACAGATGGGCCCGCAGGGCGGATCGGTCGTTAACAATAAGCCCAACGAGCAGACCAACTCCCAAGTGCAATATTCGATCCCGGGAATTCTGCACTTCATACAACATGAATGGGCACGGTTTGAGTTGGAAAGGTCCCAATGGGAAGTGGACAGGGCCGAACTGCAGGTGAGTGATTTCAGACCATCGTTGTCTAACGTTATTACGATGGAAAAAAGGGAGCATCGTAAAAAATCGAAAAATCGGATTATTCATTTGTCAAACAATGATCTAAAACAAATACCTTTCCCCTTTTGTAAACTCCCTGCCTTCTTTAATTCTCGTCTTGGATTTAGGGAAGAATACCTATGAATCTCTACAATGTGATACATCTATTGTTATAGGTTTTTACAAGTCATCCAATTTGCTAGATTTGTAAGTGTGTAAGTTTCTCGGCAGAAATAATTTTCATTTGCCTCACCGAGGGATCTCATCCATGCGTAAAGTAGACTTATGCTTTCGTATAGTTTTGAAAAATAGTTATTTTCATTTGTTGAGTGATAAGTATCTTCTCCATTTGCAAATCCTCAATCTTTCCAGATTTTGAATTTTAGGAAGATGGTGTTAATGACTCTGATTCCAACAGATTTTTTCGATATAAATTCTTGTATATTTACAAGTTTTCCTAAATGCTTAATAAAGTTTGTATGCTGATCTAAGGGAACAAACTTAAGATTTACCTTGCCGAGGCATATCATCAATATATTTGATTGGTATAGTTTTGGAAATTGTAGTTACCATCATTTTCCAAACAATATCTTTTCCTTATGTAAAGGCTTAATCTTTCTGGATTTTGACTTTGGAGAAGATTCCGTTCAGTTCCAACAGATATTTTGTATATACGTATAATTTCTAGTATACTTACAGGTTTCTGAGGTCCCAAATGTTTAATAAAGCTCGTAAGTTTCCCCTAGGGAAATAATTTTGTACCTATCTTTCCAGGGGATCTGTTCCATGTGTAAGGTGCACTTGCATCTGTGTACAGTTTCTAAAACTGTTGTCAACATTTTTGGCACAAAGGGCACCTTCCCCTTTTTGCATATCTCAGTTTTACCGGATTTTAGAATTGGGCAAAGAAAATGACTCTTACCCCACCTACTTTTGGAAACATCCATACATAATTCGACAACTAAGTTGACATCTTCATTGGTGAAGACCATGTGTTTCACATCAACACTGAACTAAACATGCAAACAATAACAACTGATCACTAGTGTCGGTTAAAAGGCTCCGATTACAGGGACAACAGTCGGCTTGTATTAGTAATACCTAGTCTGGGCAAACAGTGATAATTACGAAATAAGTTACGACATCCTACATATACACAGAACTACTCGCATACAGCATACTGACTAAAGTGGGAAGTCGGGAATGCTGTCGTACCTTATTTCGTAATTGGACGATGTTACTACTGTTTGCTAAGACTAGTACTGTCTACATACATAAATATGGATAACCTTTGGTCGCCTAAATATGTAGATTATTATTATTATTCTGGCAGAAGATGGACGGCATTGCTGGAGTAAACAGGCTGTAAGCATATCACAAAGAAGAAGAGGATTATTATTATGATGTTATATTAATTATATTTATAACTCACTTAGTGATCAAATGGTAGAGCACGCGCTTCACAGGAGGAAGGTCCAGGGATCGAGTGCCGGTCGTAGGAGAGTGTAGCAATCTAAAGAATGGGTGTGTTACCTCCAATATGCTGCGATATTAAGAAAGTGCCACGGGCCGGGGCAGAAACGATACGGTATACGATTGTATACGGTTCGGTGTATAATGGTAAGAGATTAAGAAGAAGAAGTATGTTTATGCGAGTAAAGGTTATCATAATTTTAATATTATTAAGACAAGCCGACCGTTGCCTATTTTGCAACGCACATGTAATCGGAGCGCTTTCACCAAATTTATTGACAACCTGCTGCAAATGATAATAGACTATAGCGAATAATGTTTCATGATCCAATTTCCTTGTTTAATAAATACCTAATACTATAAATACTAATAGTTAATGTACAATTACATACAAAATAAAAATTGCCATTCTTAGACCATTTTTCTTAACAGAAAATCGTCGGTTAAAGGGTTAAACAGATATGTTTTTTCATAGCATTGTATCACACCAGTAAAAATATTCGATACATCATTTCCGGTGATACGTGTTTCGCTACCAACGAAGCTAGCTAGCATCTTCAAACCGTACCTTACCGAATTCGGCACCAACTGCACCCGACGGCGCACAAACTGGTTTTGTGGTGTGTTGGAACGAATCTTATAGTGTCAGTAATACTACTACGCCACAGTCTTGGCGAACACCATTAACAGATTTTCTTGATATAATAATAATAATGGTAAGACACGAATACCTTGCGAGGGAACATGACCTGTATAGGAGAACGTTAGAAATCGCGTATCTTTGCTTTTATCCCCGCTTGTCGCTTACCGATCCTTTCAGGAATTGTATGTGGTGATGTGATGGGTATCTTGCATATTAAGCAATTCTCTTGATTGCTTGTTTGTTTGCAATGATCGCAGGTGCCCCATTTCTGGATCACATAGTATTTGAACCCTGGTCCTCAGGATTGTAGTACAGTTCACATCTATTTGTTTTATCTAAATCCTCATTTATATCTAAATTCCTTCGTTTTTAGAGGAGAAACAAGTTTACAACTATCTGCATGTTTATTGGACACTATAATACCATAAACCTTTCCAGATATTGCACGAAATGAGTGTTGTTTATACAATACCGTAATGAGGTTTTAGGACCGCTTTATTCGTAGAATCTACATTTTCAATGCATGTTTCTTCGATTATAGTTTTGAAGGCGTTTTGGTTCTCTATCTTCTATCAATTTGTAAGCTTTGTTTGAGTTAATATGATGATTAAGGTTCGACAAACGAGTGCAACGTCAGAGGCGTATCGCTCAAAAGTAGGTACGTCAGATATAAATAAAATGTAAAATAAAAAATAATATATTCTCCCCTATTGACGTCTTGATGTTCACTGTGACAAAATGCTTATTGAACGACCGTTCACTTCTACGGCTGTAGAATGACTAAACTCTCCACTGGCGTCGCATCGACCTAAATCCTCTCACGGCGCGCTCCCGTAGCGCGCTTTTGTTGAATCTTAATAATAAACCCCATGAAAAGCCCTACGGTACCCCGTTCACCCCCGATTACTGATTTTTCAACCCATTTGCTAGAGAATTGAAGGTAGTGCGGCTAGCAACTTCGCTTCATTCCTCTATTATTAACCCAGGAATTGAATCCCATGTGGACATTTGACAGGTTGAGTGCACTGGTAGTTAGAAAAATGGCCTCGAGATTATGGCGGGTGCGGGATTCGAACCCACCATTTCCGAGTTGTAGTCCAATGCCACACCGATTCCGCTATTACAAACCTTGTTTAGGTTAATAACTAAAATATCAAAGAAGTAAAGAATTTAATGATATCGTGATACCCAGTTTGCAAGCTTTTATATAAATGGTTGATTACGAAATGAGGGATGCGTGGTTTAAACCGTCTTTAAACGATTCGAGAAGATCGACAGTTATGAAAACAGGCTAAAATCAGGACGGAAACGAACGACCGGAAGAACCTAAAGGTTACTCACTCAAACAGATATTGCAATCACCTGCTTTATCGATGTTATACCTCTAGCGACTGTAAGTTCATGAATTCCATCGCCGAGGCCACAGATTCGAAGACTATTGAAATTTTTCTTGCAGGAATCCTTTGTGTTGGTATTTACTTTGCTGTTAACTTTCAGAAAGTTGTCACGATATTTGGGAATGCAGATTTTTACACCCAAAGATTACTCCTTTAAATAGATCATGCAACCATTCATTTTATCGATGCTGATCATCTCGATCGCGTTCAAAATTTGCAGTTGATGAACTTCCTCGTTGGAGGACTAGTGAGATCTCGCACGAATCCTTGGTGTTGGTGTTTTACTATGCCATTGATTTTCATGAAGGAATCCAACCATTTCCAGATACAGATGTTCACCTTCAAAGATTACTCATTCAAACCAATAAACTTGATTAGATTTGATTACACCTCCACCGACTGGCAATTGATGAACTACGTCACCGATATCATAGAATCGAAGACTTATTGATCTTCGATTCTTTAGTGTCTGTAGTCGCAGGTGTTCTTGCTTAAATCTATCATATCCTGTGAAGTAAATATGAATGTCAAATTAACTCAAATCCATTCTCCCTGCAGATGTAAATGCTGCAGAAGCCCGTCGAATTTGTCAAGCACCACGTGCAAGGAATAAGTTTTAATTCTTTCTCGAAAACTAAGTGAGATACAAAAAACAACTCGAGAGACATGAAAGTTGTATTTTTAATGGCTTAATCTGATAAAAATATCAAACCAGTGGCGTACAGTGATTTCTACAATAAAAATCAATCAGGTAACTTTCTGCGATGCCATTGGAATTATTATTTTAAATCAAATTATATCAAAAGAAGTCCCTTATTGTTAACAGACACAGCAAGTTTCATCGAAATCGTCGAAAAGATTTTCAAGTATTTATTTTAAAAAACGATTTTAACGTCGTTTCTTACGGCTTTAGCTGGTTTCGCTTCGTTTGTGAAGAGGAAACGTAATAAAAGGAGGAAACTGGCAAAATGTAGAAAACATTTTTCGCCCTTTCAGTCATTTTTGGAGAAAAACTATTGGATGAACTCTTATCGTTTCAGCTGGTTCCGTAAGCAGTACAATCGTGATTTTGTGTAGGTTGTCGATGAAAAATATATTTCTTGCTGTTTTTAGTTATAGTTTCGGAAAATAGAGTCTTCTTCTTATTAATTCGCTTAATTGGTCGTCGCAATGAGGGAAAAAATATTTCAGTTTATGTATGTATAAGAGGAATGTACTATCATTCTTACGAAGTTATTTTAACGTTCTGAATTAGCTATTAACTCCCGATTCATTGTTTGATTGATCTGAAAGTGGTAGAGGAGAGGATATTTGAAAGATTTTTTACGTAGGCATTTTTAGAGACACGGTTGCTTTTCCATGTCTTGGCGACGATCTTCCGGAGCAATTAAGTCTCTTAGTTCACACAGTAAATTACTGCTGTCACATCAATTTAAGGATTGGTCTTCTATTTTTTTTTTACATCTCTCTTCCACAGATTGTATTGGTTAATTCCGATCAACTCTAAATGCGTCAACTTGAGAAATGTTTTTGCCATCAACCATCAATATTTGAAATACGAATTCAACGATTGAACGTTTTGCTTTTGTTTTTAATTGCTCCTTGCTTCCCGACTTTTCAGGGACGTACGATATACGCGGGAATTACCCAAAACTACGAGTTCTGGAAAGAACGGAATACTTCTTAACCATTTAATTTTCTAAAGTGCAAATTATTACCAAAAACTCGTAAGTTGTGTCAAAATGCTCTACGATAGCATTAGTTCGACTCTAGGTTCCAGTTTCTTCAGCTTTATTAACCTCCACCACTTTCACAGGTTTTCAACAACTTCTTGATGCATTTATTGATGACAAAGCCCTAACCGATTCGATTCTCATCCCTTTTGCATCAACTTCTAAATTTAAATTAAATATTCTTCACGTTCTTCTCGTCGTTTTAACTAATTTCATACCGTTTGCTTTCTTTCATTTCAGGCTCGAATCGCCTTCCTGCAAGGCGAAAGGAAAGGCCAAGAGAATCTGAAGAACGATCTGGTGCGGAGAATCAAAATGCTCGAATACGCCCTGAAGCAAGAACGGGCTAAGTACCATAAGCTGAAGTACGGCGTCGATCTTCAGCAGGGCGACATGAAACCGCCGTTGCTCGATGACGGCAACAACCTGGATGCGCAGGCTGAGAGCGAATCGCCCGTTTCGGCCAACCATCCAAGCTGGAGACAGGGTCGCCAACTCTTAAGACAATACCTTCAGGAAATAGGTTATACCGATAGGATAATCGACGTAAGATCGACTAGAGTTAGGGCATTATTAGGCTTAAATAATAACACCGAACAAGACGAGAACGTTAACGGTGGCGGAGTCCCGGTGAACGGGAACGAGTCCAACAAAAGGGCCAGTGAGACTCAAGGTAATGATTTAATCTGTTGATTGGTGTGGTTTCCTTGTAGTGCTTACTTGTAGGACATAAGTAAAGATAAGCGGTTCTAGGCACGAACAAGACGAACAGCCCCCATCTAAATTGCACGACGATAGCGGGGAATTTTGCTATTTACATCCATTCTCCAACACTCCCATCGAAGCGGAGAGTAATTGTTGGGGATTGTCTGCCTAGAGCCGCTTGTGATCAGTGATTACTTTTTATCACACACATATCTTATATGATAGTTTTCTACCATAATTAGGTCAATTAAACAAGGGTGATTGAAATAATAGTTATATTCTCAAAACGTTTACAAACGTTTTCGGAACACTTTCACAGTGAAAATATAATTAGATAAATGTATAAAGAAACATTTGTTATTTATTCGGGAACTATCAACAAAATAACTAATGACTAGGATTTCTTGATATATAGGATCTGTAAGGTATAGAATAAGATAAATTGCATTGGTTTCTCCTTACCATACAGTTAGTAAGTTTGGGACATACATTTCGTTGGAAACGAGGCCAACATTGTCAATCTCTAATGTCCGTACAGTCGGATGCGATTTGACGTCAATCTTACCATACTTCGTTCACATTAAGAATGCACTATGATGATAGATAGGGCTATAAAATTCTTGAATCTGATTGGCTAACGACGCCCAAATTACATGAAGAGCAGTGTATTACATGGTCCTAAAGATCGGCGATGATTGTGCATCAGTCCAGAGCGCTACCTACTGCATTCTCAACGTGAACTCAGTATAGTCACTCCAAAATGCTAACGATTAAAGATAATTTGAATCTCGCTTAAACAGTTGGTAATGCTATTTCCCCCATAATCTCTAACGGTAGATTAAATAAATTTTATTCGCTTAACCTTCTTGGCAATAATACACCAATATTAAAACAAACATAGCCAATTGGTAATTGTAGGAAATTTTTTCTCTCTCAAAATAGAATTTTTTGAAAACCATAAAATTAACGTACAATCATGCTTACCATTTCTTTTTCTCCATCGTTTTCATTTACCGTTCTACACTGTTGTAAGTATTGATGATTATTTCTTGTTTATTTTTTAAATTCTACCTTTTTCAATTTATTTGAATACATAAAATCTCTAACAAAACAAAAGACAATATCAAATCCAGTGTAGTGATAGTGGTACTTCCTATAAACAAGGATTTTCTTTCTTTATCAATCCGATAATACTTCCCATTTACTTTTATTGCGGTTTTAAAATACTTAGAATAACCTTTTTTTTCATTAGTGGGGATTTTAGTATCGCCGATCTTTAGATGTTCGCAATTACTTGCACAGTTTTGATAAGATTGGTTTAGATACACTCGAGCTCATTCGATAAGTGTTGTTTTAATAAGAAATATGTAAAACAGGAGACAATTAAAAAAAAAAATTTGTTAGTTTCTTGTTCGCGAAAATTGGAAACTTTTAGATGGTAATTAGTGTACACAACGTGATTGGGGATGCAATTGCAGAATTTTTCTAATTAAGGTAAATCCGATATGTACAAGCTGGTTTAAATTAAAAGTGTCTGTCACGTTTTATAGCTAAACTTCCCAAAATTGTCGAAATTTTTCTTTGTATATGTGTTTTTAGACGCAGCACGTATGTTTAAAACTGTCAAATATAGTTTTGAAGTGTTGGCCACTTCGCTAATGAAACACAACTGTCCTGAACAACATACAAAGTCCTTGAATCGTTTTACAGCGAGGAGATTAAAACTTTTTATATCCTCTCACATTTTATTGTCCCGCTTTTATTCTCCATGCGGAAACGCAGACTTTGTTGTCAGTTTCCTTCTTTTTGTTTTTTTGTTTTTTCTTTTTAATTATCACTTTAATTGCTCTTATGAACATAGAGACTAAGATAATAGATTTTTGTTCCTAGCTTTTCGCGTTTCATCACCATTTTCGTTTTCAATTGTGGTTCTCCCTATTTAAGCCGTATTTTTTCCTGATTTTTCTGTTTTTCCTTTTATCAATTTTTCCCATTTTTTTGCTTATCTCTCCTCTCACCCCATCTCTTTCAAATTTCATTTAACGTTTCCATCCCCTTTTCTGTGTACTTGCATCCAAGATTTCCATTTTCCCTCTCGTTTCTTTTCTTTTCATATGTTTCTTTTGCTTATATTTCGAATAGTTAGTAACATTCTTCGCCTTTCTAATCGTTTTTCTCCTTTGCTGTTTTTCCTACTGTTCTCTGTTTTACTATTTCTTGTACTTTGTCATTTTTTTCGCACTCAAATGTTTAGTTTTCACCCTTTGCTTTATTGTCCTCACTATTGCTTCCCTTTTTATTAGTCCCTATTTTTTTATCTGTCTATCCTTGCCTATTTTTGTATTTTGTCTCTCTTTTCCTTTCTTAAATTTTCTTCGTTATTTTTGCGCTTTTTCATATTATTATTTAGTCCTTTCTTCTTTCCCTTTTCAATGTTCTTTGAAAGTTTGTCCTCCACTCCCTTTTCTGTATTTTCGTTTTCAAAATTGCTACGCTTCCTTTTTGTGCCCTGTTTCTTCCCCTTTCCCGTTTTATTTTCACTTTATTATTTTTTTTTCGTGCTTCGCTATATTTTCACTTTTTCCTCTGGGATATTTTTCTTTTGTTATTCTTCTGTTTTTCTTTATTTTATCTCTTATCGTATTTTCCAATTGCATTTTCAAATATTTTCTATTTTTGCTCTTTGTCTTGTCTTTATTGATATCGCTTCTTTTGTTTAATGCTCCTTCCGTATTTGTATTTTTCGTCTTTATACCGTGTTTTTCTCTAATTTTCTCCATTGTTTGCCATCCTCTTTTTTTTTTATTAACTTTGTTCCATCTGTTTGTCTCCCTTTTCTTTTCACTTTATTTCAAATTTTCGTTAATTATTTTTAACCTATTTCTTTTTACAATCTCCTTTTTACTGTTTTCATATTTCCATCGCCACATTTTTGTCTGTTTGTTCTCTTCTGTTTTCATTCTTTGTTTGTTTTGAAACAAACGCCTTTGAAAGTATTTTGTTCTCTTCGTCAGTCTACCCTTTTTTCTTTGCTTTTTTTCATACTGTTATCCCTTATCTTTCTTTTCTATTTTGTTATATATTCTTTCATTTCTTCTCTTTCCATTTACATATGTGTTCTTCTTTTTCCGTTTCTTCATTTTGTTCCCTTTCCTTCTTTGATTGCATTTCTGCTTTGTTCAACCATTACTTTATCTCTTTTTTCTTTTTATTCTTTTATGTTGGTGTTTTCTACCTTTACTACTTTCTGGTCTTTTGTTCTTTGATTTTTAAAGTTTTCTCTTCGTGCGCCTATATTGTTTTTGTACTGATATTTGTGTATATTTCAGTTCTTTCCTCTTGTCTGTGTTTTTCTGTCTATCCCACTTTTCCTTTTATCAATTTCAAGTTTTTTCTCTGTTTGAATATGTGCTTACTTCCAGTAATTATCTATTATTTCTGTTATTTTACAATTTTATTGTCTTGCATACTTGCTAATTAGTTTTTAATTATTTTTTTGTTACCTTTCTGTTTTCTTTTTCTTTTTTTTTTTTGATGCATGTTTCTTCGATGTGTTTCTTCCTTTCGAGTATCTTTGTGTTTTCGACAAAAGGCACATGAACTTGGGGAAAAGCAAACTATTCTTCGTGTTTTTCGTTTTCCTTTTTCTTTGCGTCTTTCTTGATCTTTCATTATCCTTTTGTTCTATTTTTATTTACTTTACCTTGATTTCTAACACGTACTCGTTTGCTTCTATTTCTTATTGGTACTTTCTTTGTGTTCTTAATTTCATTGCGAATATTGTTCCATCCTTAAATAATTTTCTACTTAATACAGCAAATTAGCTTAGAAGACTGTATTTGGTGTGATTGATATTTATATTTTGATGGTGTCTTCATGTATATAACGATTCGGTTCCTGAATTAGGGAGAAACCATAAAAAAATCTAATTTACTCTAAGGTTTTATTCATATAATATACAAACTTTACGTTAATAAGTTATATTTTATTCTAGTAATTATCGAAAAATTCTCATTCTTAGGAAGAAGAACTCCGGCGAAGAAGACCCAACCGAGCTCCCTAGCCGAGGCGATGATGATGGAGACCGAGGCCGCTGTTATGGTCAATCTCGATTTCTTGACGAACGCTGACGTCGACATGGAGGACGACGATGACATCAACGAGGACGTAGAGTTGGAGCCCGGCGACGAGATGGACGACGACGTCAAGGCCGTCAAGCGGAAAGGTAAAAGAAGCGCGAGAAATATTTTCTCCGGTTAATTGTTACGATTTACCGTATCGAAATCTGCAACAAAAGCTTTCTAATTACGTCAGGCGTGAGTACAAATCGTAATTTCGTTGTAATTTAGTCCGAGAAGGCATAAAGTATCTAGAACGATTCTAGCTTGTTTTTTCTCCTTTTTTTTGATGTTCGTTTGATGTTTATTTTGTGTCGATCAATTAGTCCAATTAATAAAAATAGATGGGCAAAGTATTAATCGTCGGCTTTTCCTTTTTTATTTCGTTTCTGAATTCGTGAGATCTATCGGATATATTATCTAAAAATTTCTTGCGATAACGTCGGTTATTGACATGCGGTATTAGTTTTCTGACTTGCGATAGATTACCTAGGATTAATTTATTGGGCATTATTAATTTATTTATTGTACCGAACGCTTCCCTATTTAGACGCGTTCTCTTATCGTTTCGGATAATTTATTCGAGTTGTATTAATAAAAAATGTGTACCAAAAGTACGCGTCTATGTTGAAAGTATGCCGTTAATAACTTTATAGCGGGTTATCAGCGAGTTATGTGCAACAGAAATTGTTGCTAAGATAAACCACGTTATATAAATCTGCAATCGCTCTGAGGATCTATAAAGCATGCACTTGAAACGAAGTACATGAAATTAAATTTTTAATTGATTTTTATTTAAATCTATGTCATAAAGAAATTAATAAAAAAACATAAAAATCATACAGAAAAAATCACTTTCCATCTATTATCACTAATTAATGATTTATTCCTTTATTTATTTTGATTTCGATTCACTTGAAGGTAAACTAGACGATGATGTTGATGCCGAAGCAATGGAAGTTCTAAATGAACTAAATTTACTCTCCGAATCGGTGGACCACCAGCGCCAAGACATCAAAGACGAAAATAATGAATGGAACAAAGGTCAGTTCGTCCTTCCTTTTTAACAACCGTTGGATCTTCCGCTATTCACTATTCTAACCCTTCAATGTTTATTCGATACGTGCAACTCAAATGTACTTATTTCTCTGTTTGTCCGCCAGGTTTACCATTTCAAAGTGGTAAGCCAGTCAGTCGTCCGTTAGGTATATCCCAATACGTCCGATCGTTCGCTCGAATTTCCTCCTTAACGTCCGTCCTAATTTTGCAGGATTACCGTACGGGACGACGACGGGTAAGCCGTGCCGACAGCTTCGCATTAACGACGAGGAGAACATCGATTCGTCGCTCGGTCTCGGCGAGTTGGCCCAGCTTACAGTCAATAACGACGCGGAAACGACGTACGACATTTCGAGCAGCAAAGAGGCATTCCGGAAGACTTGGAATGCCAAGTACACGTTGCGCAGTCACTTCGACGGTGTGAGGGCGCTAGCCTTCCATCCGACGGAGCCGGTACTCATAACGGCCAGCGAGGACCACACGCTTAAGTTGTGGAATTTACAGAAGACGGTGCCCGCTAAGAAATCAGCTTCGTTGGATGTAGAACCGCTTTATACTTTCAGGTAGTTATAAGAAATTGGCACCTAATTAAATTCTTAATTCGTTTTTCTCTTTGCTTTTAAAGATGTCACACCGGTCCAGTCCTATGCTTAGCAATCTCAGGTACGGGCGAGTACTGCTATTCTGGCGGTCTCGACTGTAACATCCACTGCTGGCACGTTCCAAACTCGAACATCGATCCGTACGATCTGTTTGAACCGGAAGTGTTGAGTTGCACTCTAAATGGCCACACGGATGCCGTTTGGGGTCTTTCTGTGCTGCATTCGAGGCAGCATCTTGTTTCTTGTGCGGCGGATGGAACCGTTAAATTGTGGGCACCCCACTCTGAGGTAATTATGCAACAAAACAAAAATTTCAATCAAAAAGCCCCGCCCTACAACTCGACAAACATTTTCGAATTCAACAATGTTTGTGAACATTCGCGATCGTTTTTCTAAGATGGGCCGTTACACAATGTAAAAATATATCCGTAACTTTAAAGTGCCTACAGTAAAACCAAGACGAATTGGCTGACGGGAAATATGCCAACTGATTTGCAATCTCTTTGCCTTTCACTTGTACAGTCCTATTCAGAATGTTGCTGTTCTGTGTGCGATTTAGTTTAACTGGCTTCTACTTTGTTACATTTTTATTTAATTTTGTTGCTTTATAAAAATGGGCAAGGGTATATTATTTGTTTGAGCAGAGAGTGAAGTAAGAAATTTCATAACCTCTTTTTCATATACGAAATAATTCGGGCTTATTTTTAGTATTTTGATTTTGCCATGGCAAAACAAAAATCTTCCAGTTGTGATGATTTAACTCTGCTGGAGAGAATAATTTAATTTTGTGAGGAAGAAAAACAAACTGGCATTGTATGCATTTTCTGCTAACAAAGTAGTAAGCAGAGTTGCTGCTATGACTGGCAAATCAGAACGAACTATTAGTCATATTAGGCAGATAATACGTAATACTGGTCACAACCATCATGTTCTAGCATGTCTGAAAAAATTGTTGATGAAAGCTGCTATACAGTGGAAAAATGCTGGTAAGGTACTCAAGAAAGAGGAGTACTAAAGAAGAATGGTGCAGGACAAAGGTGGATTATGGCCCACACAGGAGGAGAAATAGTGTTTATTGATGCTGCTTTTTATTCAAATCATAAGCAAAAATGGGTGACTATCATGATGACATGAATTCTGAAAATTATTCTAAATGACTTAGAACACAGTTGGTACCATGATTACCAACTATAATTGTGATAATAACAATAATTCAGTGTGCTCGATACCTCGCGGAGGGTAAAGACCATCAACTCGAAATGAGACAAACTTAAGAAATTTAAGAAGTGATGGATAATGTATCATATACTGTATAATTATATGAACCCCCAACTGCTACATCAAAGAAAAGTGTAATTTTATCTTGGTTGTAATCAAATAATATTGCATATCATTCTACGACGTTAAAATGTGACCTTTGGAAATGATAAAAAGAAATACACCTTTAGCAGTATATGACATAGATATTTATGCAACATGTCATGACCACACAATACTACGATTACCACCCTATCACTGTGACTTAAATCCAATTGAATTAATATCTGGTATCCTAAAGAGAAAGGTGGCAAAAGAAATGTAGATTCCACTGGACACCTGGAAGCATTAATAAGACAAGCGTTTGATGAGGTGTCTCCTGATATATGGAAGGCAGAATGCAGACATAAAAATATTTAATATATCAAAAGAGATTCTTTATTATTTAATGAATCTATTATCCATGTGGATGACTCTGGTGATGAACATGAATTTATCGGTGACAGTGATATTTAGAATCACAAAAGTAAAAGCACTTAAAACATTGTTTTGTTTACATTAATATTTATTTTTTTATTTATATATTTTAGTATTGTACGTATAATAAAGATGCATATTCTATTTCATTGAATATTTCAGTTTCGAAAACCTGCATTATTACTATTATGCTTTTTCGTTATCATGAGATATTTCCAATTGTCAAATGAATCATTTTCTTTGGATATAAAATTGGCAATATACTCATGAAATTGATATGCTACAAATATATTTTCATTTAATGTTAAGTATGGTGGTACACTAATATATGGATTAAATTATAGTTTTAACTGTGAGTGGATTGTATCGAAACAAATAAAGCAAATAACACTATGTATAGTTAAATTTCTTCTTAAATTATGATTATAATTTGAGGTGATCCGAAATAACTATTGGAATATAAACACCATAAAGTTTTTTGTACAAATGTGTTGGTTAGAGGAAGGGAGGGTCCATTTGAAACAACGACTTGTCTTATAAGTTTGATTCTATGATATAAAACCCAAAATATTCCACGATGTGCGTAATTCTTAAAGAAATCATCTTAGGGTGCGCTGCTGAACACGTTCACGTCGGAGACGGACGGCATCCCTTCTAGCGTCGACTTCGTTAACGACGAGCCCAACCGTATCGTTGCCGCCTTCAATAGTTCCCATTCCATCATCTTCGACACGGAAACGGGTAAGGCGGTGGTTCGACTAGAGTCGGGACAAGACGGCGTCGCCGCCGCCAACAAACAGATCAATCGGGTGGTCTGTCATCCGACGCTGCCGCTAACGATCAGCGCGCACGAGGACCGTCACATACGTTTCTGGGACAACACCACCGGTAAAATGGTACACTCGATGGTTGCCCATTTGGACGCCGTCACTAGTCTAGCCGTCGATCCTAACGGGCTGTATTTATTATCAGGTAGGGTTGAAAAGTCTCGTCCCTGTAGTGATTTCCTTTTTACCATCTAATTCTAGGACATACCTTGTATTTTGAATATAAAATATAAGTATAGAGTTTTTAGTGTAATTATGAACCATGTCCTATTGTCGAGGTTTAAGATACCCTCTAATATTACAATCTATGTACCATCACGGACTGCGGTTATGTCCGGTCTTTTGAGGTAAAGTCTGTGCTCCTGTTACTGTTTGCTTGACGCTAAAACCGATACAGTAATACAGGCTGTACCTCAAAAACCGGACATAACCAAAGTCCGTGATGGTACAATATTTCGTTCTACAATTAATTCTAAGACACGTCCCTTTTATCATTTAAATTTAAAACATACATTGTTCGAAAGTACAGGGTCTTCACTTAATAATTAAACCCACGTGACGTGTTTTAGGTATGCAACTCATTTAGCTGCGTGGTAGTGCTCAAAATTAAAATTATTTCACAGATTTTCGTGTATATATTGACAGATAAAATTTTGACAGGTTAGGTTTTGGGTTATAAATAATTATGCCATGTGTTCCAGATCGAGTGGGATTGCATGAGTAACCTTATTATTGAAGATGGAGTTTTGGTTACATAGGATATGTTTTGCAGGTTTATATGCTAATTTAAAATCTGTTTGGAAAAGTTCAAAATGTCAGACCCGTCAGAAGTTATCAAAAAAACAAACAAAAACTGTCATTTTCTTATATATGAAATATCTTTATAAGTGTAAGAGTTACGAAAAAGTTTCATATGAAAGTTACTGTTGTCAATAACACCAATTTACAATTCATGTCCAACAAAAATTCATGGTGGCTGCTTTTGAAGTACTCGTATCAACTTTCCTAAGTTAAATGACCGCCATATTGGATCATTAGGTTATTGGATAGAATTTTTTATTCTGTTTTCAACAACGTAAGATAAGGTATGATTAAATAAAAAATACCAGTAAAATTAACTTTTTTTTACATTTTAATCGAGTAGGTTTAAATAAATCTAAACAAAATTAAGTGAAATTTATTTTAGAAAATCTTGGTAATTATGTAATTCCTATAATGCTTAGTAACATGTTAATTCAGTACTAAGTATTAAGTACTTGGACGACAAAAGACATGGTGACATTATTTTTTAAGTATATAATCAAGTAGGTAAGAAGCTATGATGAAACACACACAATCTGTCAAAGAGCAGATACTTAATCTACAGTTTAATGTGCCATTGACTTTCCAAACACAAGGGATATAAATCCTTTAGTACTTTTTAATAAAATTGTTTTAATTAACGAAGACGTAACAATAAAATAAAGACGGAAATAATTAACAAAATATAATACCCAGCGTATAAAACTCAACTGTCAAATATCGGATATTTATAGTTAGAACTGTTAGGAATATTTAATTAGTTGCCAACGTACTATTTACGTCTTGTTACAGTAGGGGTCACGTGGGTTTCGTTATTTTGTATATTCACGGTATCAAATTCTACGTATCAACCGCATTCCCTTTTGGAATTTTTATATTCAAAATCACCCCCTTTTCGTTCGCAGGTTCTCACGACTGTTCGATACGACTTTGGCACCTCGACAACAAAACCTGCGTTCAAGAGATAACGGCGCACAGGAAGAAGTTCGACGAGAGTATACTGGACGTCGCTTTTCATCCGTCTCGGCCGTACATAGCCAGCGCAGGCGCGGACGGACTCGCCAAAGTATTCGTCTAACGAGAGTGAGTGTAGTTTTCGTATTCATAACACGACACACATACATACATATACATAGCGAGATACGAAAATCGACGCCCGTTCTCTCGGACGTCGATCTCTACCATCTCCGCATCGATCTCATCACACCTCAACGACGAGGTGAAGGTACAGAGGAGGAGGAGGAAGAGGAGAAGAGGAGAAACAGGAATTAATGAATCGGACGGATTGGACGAGGATCGTCGTTGCGTTGAGGGTGATAATCGGGTAGTTGTGCGGGGTGGGTACATAAGAGCGTATTGCGAAATAAGTAAATAAAATTAATTGAAAGGGGAGGATCATAAACATTAATTAAACTATTACTACTTTTGTAGGATAGATGTAAATATATATAATATATTTAATATGCTGAATATTTTTTAATCTCTTGTATATATGATATGATATTTACTCTTGAATAATAATTAATAAGTATAAAAAGGGAATAAATAATACCTAGAACACTGCAATGAACGCGATACCAACCAATACATAGTAAGCAATGGACGTCATTTCTTTACGTTAAGTAAACATGATTTAAAAAGACCTCTACATGAAAACTTAAGCAAAGATCCATACTGATACCCGCCGAATAAAGGACATACTTACCTTCGCCTAATTTGATACCGCCAACTAACCCGGGGGAAGGGAGGGTCTCTTACCATTGATTCGTAACGTAACCCACGCCCACACCAAATCATCAGAAATATAATTTTCCAAATTTGAGATGTACTACTTTCAAATCCGACGAGGTAGTCAATTGCGCGCTATATTAGAACGTTCTAATTCGATACGCTACCCTAATCAACAGGGGAGGCCATTTACCATGCCCACCGCAATTCGAGAAAGTGTCATCAATTTATTAAGGATCTCTTTAATATCTGAAGTGATTTTTTAATCGTCATCGTTTTCCATATCTTACCATTCCAATCGTTAGATCGGAATGTTGACCACGTCTTCCTCAATATGAGGGATGGGATAGAATCAACAATCGTTAAATTTGGAGCCCTACTTGAATATTCTAATTCTACAACCCCACTTATTTGGATGGCGCGGCTCTAATCGTCGATTCGTGACCTAAACTATCGCCACCACAACCAGAAAATTGCAAGAGGTATGGTTATAATAGACGATATCTTAATGTTTCTTGGAGACATTCGAATGTTATAGCCTTGGATCGCATTCCTAACAAAGTGGGCGGTTCTAATTGACCGAAGCCGCGCCCACCTGAAACAATCATGGATAGGAAAGAGAGGTACAATCCAGTGAACTCCCTGTTAGTCTTTCAATTTTGATATGTGTTTGAATGTTTTAATCTCCCTCATCTAATCTAGAGATTGGAGGAAATGAATCGCCGATGCGCGATTTACGCCCACTACAACGCAGATGCCTTGGGTAACATGATTAAGTCGACGCATATGTTTTTTTCTACATATTTGCGACTTGGAATGTTTCAATTTTGAACGTACTTATAAAACTAGCCGCCGGTTCTAACTGGTGATTTGTATTGTAAACCACGTCCACCTTCATTCGGGGCAAAAATGATCTCCGTTTGAGCTTTCAATTTCGATGTGTGTTTGAACATTTTCATTTAATCTCATGGGATGCCACCAATCGCCGGTTCGTGATGTAAGTCACCTCCGCCACGATTAGGGAAGGAGGAGGGATGGTGCGACTAAGCCACTAGATATCTTCTCCTTTTCGCAACGTATTCAAATGTTCTAATTTGCCAGTTCTATCTATTGATCTACCTCGTAAGATACGGTCCCTTCAATCGCTGGAGTTGGGGAAGGTTACCATCAAATTATTTTAAATCTATTTGAACGTTTGACCTGGCACTACCTTCCAACCCGGGTACGATACTAAACGCCGTCTGGGGAGGTAAATCGCTCGCATCAGAATTTGAGGAGAGTGTAGCGTAACCCGTACCAATCAATAGGTATGGTTATTTAGTCTTTCGCGACGTATTTCAACGTTTTAGTTTGGATTGTACTTGTAAATGAAAAGGGTGGCTCTCTTGTAATTTTCCATGTAAGCCACGCCTACTTTAATCCTTGTTGGGGTAGGAATGCAATTAAATAATTTATTTTGTAATTCTCCAGTTTCGTGTCATATATGAACGTTTTAAGCTGCCAGCACCATCTAATAAGAGGGCGTGGCTTCAGTCGAAGTATCGCGTGGTAAATAGTACCTACCACATTCCGGGAAGAAATGGTAGGATGAAAGAAATGAATACTTCTTAAATTCTTTCTCGTAACGTTTTATAATGGTTTAATTTTTCAGTTCGGCAGAGACAATTTTACTGGTGATGGGTGACGTCAACTTTAATTGTCGCGAAGGTGGGGATATACTCAAATATTCTTTTTTAAATCTTGAATTTTGTGATATATTTGCCACTCCCATCTAATCCGAGAAGATGGATCTAATCGACGATTCGTAAGATAAATCACTTCCACCACAATCCGGAAAGGGATTGTACGATCAGATTAAGATATATGCATTCTAATTTGAGAAATGCTTCTAGCTTGAGGGCTTGGTTCCAATTGGCAATTCACAGCATCAACTACGCCCATTTCATATTTTTTGCTACGGTGAGTTTGCAATCAAATAATTGGTTGTTTAATCCTTTAATTTCGTTACGTATTTGAACGTTCTAATTCGCCACTTCCACCTAACCGAGAAAGTAGATCCACTTTCCACGCCATCGGCGATTTGGGAGGCAAATCACTCCCACCATGATCCATCAACGGGGACAGTACGATCAGATTAACATACATGTTTTTTAACTGATTTGCAGCTTTCTAATTTGAGGAATGCTTCTACCTTGAGGGGTTGGTTCCAATTTATAGTTTATGGCATAAGCCACGCCCATTTTAATCCTCGCTAGATTAGGGATACAATGAAATGATTTAATTTATAATCGCTTAAATGTAGGTACCTATTTAAACGTTTTAATTTTCCATTTCCATCTAATCCGGGGAAGGGATATAATCAACAATTCAGAAGATAAATCACTCCCTCCACAATTTGGGAAGGGGTAGTACCATCAGGTTAACGTATATGTTTTGTTTAACCTATTTGCAGCATTCTAATTTGAGAAATGCTTCTAGACTAGGGGTTGGTTCTAATTGGTAATTCACATCAGCCACGTCCATTTCATTTCTAGTCTTGTTTCGTCCTTTAATTTTGCGACGTATTTGAACGTCCTAATCCGCCCTTCCCATCAAATCCGAGACGGTGGATCTTATCGACGATTCGGAAGGTTAATCACTCCCACCACGATTAACGAAGGGGTAGTACAATCAGATTAACGTTCATATATGTTCTTTTTTTTTACTTATTTGCAGTGTTCTAATTTGAGAAATGCTTTTAGCCTGAGGGGTTGGTTCCGATTGATATTTTACGGTATAAGCCACGCCTACTGCAATCCCCGCTAGAGTGAAGATACAACCAAACGATTTCATTGTTAATCCTTTGATGTCTCGACGTACTTGAACGTTCTAATTCGCCGCCTTCATTTAATTGACGGGTGTGGCTCTAATCACGATTTCGTGACGCAAGCTATGCCCATGTGAATTCGGTCAACCTCCTCAAAATCCAAGTCGATTTCCTCCCCTCTTTTCGAAGTGATTTGAATTTCGCTAAGTAAATATGTCCTTTACAACTCAATAACTGTTAGGAAGAGCGAAAGAGAGAAAGAGCGCTAAATACGTTTTGTGTGTGTGAATTTGTCACGCTTTCTGAGAGCTAGTTTAGTTTTTCGCCGGAAACGCCCTCGTTTCTTCCTCTCCGGGGAGAAAAAATACCCGGCTAGTTGTAAATATCTGTCATAAAATAGTACATTTTATTTATATTATTTGTATTATCTCAATAAATTTAACAAAAGAAATGTTTCTTCGTTCTTTTCCGTTCTTTGTAATGAATCGAAGACGATGACGAGGACCTGAAGGTTGAAATCGCCGTCTTCAAACGGGGATTTCCTTTCGATCTCCGTATGTACTCTTAGTAGCAAATTGTAGTTTAAAAGAAAACAAAATGGAGCTGCGATGATCATTTTTATTAAGTATCACAAATATGTAACCTAATACCTAATTTCTTGTGTGTCTACCCATTGATTATTGTCATTATTATTGTACTACATGCATATATATATATATATATACATACATACATATATATACATATAATTTTTAGAAAGACGGAATTTATTTTTTTATACGGTTTTCTTGTAGTGCGGATGCAAATTTTGATGAAGTGATTGCTGCGTGCAAAACAAAAGCAGCCAAAAAGTCAGCCCGAAATCGGTTCGGGTTTTGCGTGTAAGTTCTTGATGTTATTAAGGTGTTAGAAAATGATTGTAATAGAAAATGTATTTTGATTTGGATAATTTGAGCTGTTTTGATGTATTACGAGATACGATGGTAATAACAGAAAAAACTGCCTTTTAATATATTAAGAACACCAGTGGTATTGACGGAATATGACTTATTATTATTTTTTGTTTTCCGTAAAAATATTTTTATGCAGAGGATATGATTAACTTTGCTGCTGGAGTAGTTTTTCTTTATCGTGCAGACTATTTCTTGTAGTAAATAAGGTTGAAAAGTTTTCTAGGTCACGGGATATACTGTCTGGACCATTTTCCCTGGCCTTGAAGCACTTTTTTTTTGTACGATACAAATATTTTTGGCTCCGTACAAAGATTTTCTTAGCCTCTTTGTACATTGTACAAAGATTTTTTTTTGGGTAGTTCAGTTACCATTATTGTTGTACAAACTAAAAATCTCTCGTACAAAGATTTTTTCTGATCTTTGTACATGTGGAAAGAGGCTCGTACAAAAAAAAAAACAGTGCAGTGAACGAAGTTGAAGCAGTAGCCGTTGTCAGTCCACAATGCTTCTTTATTTGGGGTAACGGTAAATGATCCGGACAGTAACATAATTAAGTAGAAATTGTTAAGAAATCTCTAAAACCTGTATTATCCCAAAATTTAAATCACCGCTTTCATTTCTTTGTGAACCATTGCAATTATGTACAGTGAGTCAAATATAGGAACACACTTTAAGGTCAGGTGCAAAATGTAAATTTCCACAGTGCACCTCATTTACCTAGTGGAAACTTATATTTTGCAGCCGTAGTTGATTTTCAAGCAAAATTGATCTGTTTTCAATTTTTTTAAAATTACATCACCCCCGCCCCTCCAGAATTTTAAAACTGGCATATTCTCGATCAAAAAATCGAAACTAAGGTGGCTACCTTCTTTAGAAACGTGTAACAATCAAATGTGTTCATTTTGAATTGAAATTAAAAAATTAAATTCTTTTATCGAAAACCCGAAACCAAACTGTTCTGAAATATTCCGGAAATTTGATCACCCCCCAACCTTCCCGATTATTTGCCAAAGTTTATAGATTCAGGTTACCGCCTCCTTGTGGAAACTTGCAGGTTCATCCTCAGACAAAGTTGTAAAATCGAGCTAATCCACGACGATTTTCAAAATTTGCTAATCCTCGGCTACAATTTTAATAGAAAATCGCTTTGTCAGAAATCCGAAATTGATTTGTTTTGATTTTTTAAAATTAAATCGCCCTCGCCCGTTCAGAATTTGAAAGCTAGCGTATTGTCGATCAAATCGTTCATACTGAGATTGCTACCTTCTTTAGAAATTTGCTAATTCACTCTTAGATGAACTCCAAAACTCAATCCTTTTGGAACAGCCGCATTCTGCCTTTGGATAAAACTGTAAGGCGGCGACTGACTGCTAAAAGAACCGGAAATGAAACCACACATTTTTCTCTTTATCCTCTTACCGAATGTTCTTTTACTAATAATTTGTAATTTGTTTCAAATTTTCCTCTTCGTATTTTCTTGTTTTTTTTTCCAGATTTGTGAATTCAATTCGCTCCCATCTTACATTTCGGCACCACTCTTTAAAACCCAAGTATGATATTAGTATTTAAACGGCAGTTATTTCTATAAAAAGTTTTATTTCTTCATGCAACAGAAATAGATCAAGGTGTGAATCCAAAAATAATTGATTTTTATCACTTTTATTTTTCGATTTACCTCCCATGAAACGAAGCACAACAATTTATAGCAAACTTGCTCGTAATTATAAAAATTGGTTTTCAAACATTATTGTCGGCTTTATTTGAAAATATTTTGTGTAGTTTTCCGATGATTATCTTAAAGAAGATGCCCGCTCGGGATCGCGCTGTACGATAACGTGCAAAACTTTCGGAATTAATGCGATTAAACGACAGGCATCTTCTCGACAGATACTATTCGAACGATTTAAGTAGATTTTCGAGTCAATACGTGTGTATATGTCTGAATTAATCGTAACAACAAAAAAACAAAGAAACAAACCATCTTCCCGCAAACCAGTTTTAGAAGACCATCAACTTTGTATAAATATACATATATACATACAAAACATATATATAGGTAATATACTCAAGTTTCAACTTATTGTTTGTCGTCGATATGCTCTCTTTTTTCGAAACGATAGTGAAAATAATAATAATGATAAAAAGATAATGATTTAACGGTTTAATAGATAAGTAAATGAAGCGACGAATGGAGGAAAAAATAAGAAGAAAACAATCGGTGTATAATAATGGAAAAACGCGTATATTAAAATATGAATTAGTTACTATTGATGATGATTACGATAATAACAACAGGAAGAACGATCGAAATAAATGAATAAATAAAGAAACAAATAAATGATAATTATGATGATGATGATTATTATAAAAAGAAAGAAGTCAGCAGGTTACGTAGGACAGTTAGAATATATTTAGAGTAGTGATAAGTCACGATATTTAAGAAGTACTAAGTGTTTATTTCTTGTGTTACTTTCATAGTCCAAGCAGTCGTACTTTAACTTACGTACATTTAAAAAAACAAAAAGAAATGAAGAATAACATCACGACATCATGTATAGTGTAGAAATGAAGTAATAAATGCATTAAGTCGAAAATTTACAGTTTCTTATTCCGATTTATGTATTTTTTGTTCAATGTGTTTCGTCCTATTACCACCCCGTTTCTCGTCTTAATGTATATTTTCAACCATATTTTGGCGTTTTTATGGAAATGATAAGTTTAGACCTGGAGTAACCAGCAAGATTTTTCTTCGCTTTTGTTTACCGAAATCCTTTCAAATTTTGTTGCTGCAATCAGATCTGTTTAACATCATGATCGGAATTTTCCACACTATATGGTAACTGTTCTCAAATTGTAGTGGCGCGCCTCCTTCGGGGCATCCAAGCTGTACGGGGGAGAGGGGGCATCGAATAAATGAACAAGACATCAGAATTAATCTTTTACAATTTATTTCATTGCAATTAGAAAACTACTCTCACCGTTCGTATAGGCCTTTCACGGTTATACCGATCATCAGTACGCGCTTTGTGAGATGTAGCTTTCGTTTCTGGTTTCGATTTCGAGAAAAATCGCCCAAATTTCTTTTATTTTTACAACATATACAAAAATCTCATTTCATTGGCATGCAGGTATGTCCGACGAATACGAGGGAATCGTAATGTGCATCTCGTCGGTTATCAATTTGGGCTTGAACGGTGGTAACTCTCCATTAGGACCTAGCACTAGCAACTCTTTGTTTAAGTAAATATTCCTGCAATTAATATTTCTTAAAAAATAAAACAAATTGGATGGAAATTGATATATCAGTTCTTGGCATATCTGAAAGAATCTGTAATAATATAGAAATTAGGCGGCGACTGACTTGAGCATTGTAAGGTAAACGGTTCGGAACGACCACTACACGAGCATGACATTCGTCGCTTGGCTCAAGAGTCATCTACCAGATTAAAAGGCGCCGGTATGCCATCAGAAGAGTTACTCCTACTCCATTCGAAATCCGATAAGAAAAGTACTTACTTTCGTCTCTTCCCCGCAGATCCTGGATTCGGAAGGGGTCCAGTCGTAATATAATCGACTGATTAAATTCTGCTCGTGTTACCTTACAATCTTTTGTTACAAGTCAGCCACGGCCTTAAAAGCATTAGGTAAGTATAAGTTGATTGTTTAGAGATAAGTGAGTTACAGTTGTTTGGATAACTAACTTGTCATTTTCAGCGAACAAATCATGGAATTAACGTATTTTAAGTAAACCTAACCGGAATATTACGCTAAAGTACCGCAAAATGACTAATAAGGAGATGATTTGTGTACTGACGCAAACCTGCTGTGGTCCCTTTTTAAAATCTTTAATACGGAGTGGCTAAAAGCTTAGAAAAGTTTCTCCACAAATCCCTGTAAGGTAGGAAGGACAGTACCAAAAATGTGAGGGACTTTCTTGTTAGAAAAACCTGAGTGATAGGCAGAAAAGTGATAATCAAACACTGAATTATTACTAATTAAAACTGGGTACCAAACGGGAGTAACCGAAGGCGGGATAATGATAAAACCTTCAGTTCCGACCGCACAAAAATCACGAAATGGGATTATTTCTTCCATCCCAAAACAAAAATAATTAATTTGAAGGCGATCGTGTGATAGTGACCGGTATTTTTCGATGCACTAACACCACCTTAAGAAAGTCAAAATTAGGGAAAGAAAGGTAAGTGACGCAATCGGTAAAATACAAAATTCGCAATTTGAGTAAAAAAGCTTATATAAATATATGTCTGACTGTTAACGGTTATGGAGATACAGCTGTTTAAATTTAGCACGTGACGGTCTTATGCGCATCCACAAAACCCTCACAAAAAATTTACTGCAATTTAAATTTAGATTTTTGATAGTTTGTCTCTCTATTTAAGGAACGAAGTATGCGTAGCCGATTCCCAAATTCATCAAATTAAATTTAGTGATGCATACAGGGCAAGTTTATCGATGTGATCTAGTGTCGGTAATAATTCACCACATTCTTTATACAGTGAATTCAAGATTGTTTGCAAGGCACGCGACTTCTGTCAAATTGGTTGCATAATTTATATATTGGTAGCACCACTGAAGTTACTAGAAAATGTCATATTTAAAGCACATGAACCAAATTAGTAAGAACAATGATTGGGATTTTTACTAAAACAGAACAGTCAACGGTGCAGTCTTGGTCCCAAATATTATTTGGTCACGTGGCTTGCAAATACGTTTGGAGACTCGGTAGTTTATTCCATATTGATTCCTCAGAATATGTATGGATTACATAAAATTATCCTTTCATCTCCTAAACTTTGTTGCCTCGTTTTATGCGAAGATCATATCGCATTTGTGAATAAATTCCTAACATCGACGATATGATAACGTCGATCTGATTTCCCACAAGACTCTATGTCGAATAAATTATACAATTATTACTAAATCGTAATCTTACTGGTGAAAAGTCACAGCGTTAACGGTATTTCCTCCGCCAGCAGCTAAAAATTCCTAACTGTGCATCTCATCCGGTCTAGGCCTCGCAACGTCCGGCCCGATGATAAACGCGTTTGTATACATCGCATATTTCGGGTTTCAAAATATTTAGCTAGTTGTGTGGCGTTAACTGTAGAATTGAAAACTTCACGAAACGAATTGGGATCTACAAAAATAACGTAAATTAACGTATTAATAATAGAAGTCCATCCCGAATTTTGTTCGTAGGTGATATCGTTTTATTTGCATACTGCTAACTTCTTGAAAACGTCACGTTCAGTATTGAAGAATTCGCTAGTATGGACAACGGAACTTCGATAGTACGAGGTTAGATCGACAAGTTTCCGGAATCGCTGTTAGGGTGTTGCTATTTTTCCGAATACTTTACGTCGTTGTGTTGGCAACTCTTTATATCAATTGAGTGCAAATTATAAATCGATCTGTCAAATAATTTGATTTTGACAAGCATTTAAGTCAAGAACCTTTTTGTGCTTTCAATTATGGATAAAAACGAAGTTCGAGCGGTCATCAAATTTTTCTTTTGGAAAGGAAAACCGCAACTGAAATCAAATCAAGGTTAGCTGCCGTTCTTGAGAATTCATCACCTTCATTTTCCACCGAGAGTCTGATTTTCGGCATTCAAGCTGCACGTTTTGTTATATAAGAATTTCAAACTACATTTCTTTTCAAATATTTATTAATTTTATAAACGAATTCAATTACAATAATACTAAAATAAATCACAGAATACTCATATTTATAACTTTGCTTGCCTTAAAAAAGTCCTCTTGATTTACATTTTTCTTGCAGCGAGAAAAATCGCCGTAGTTTCTTTTATTTTTACAACATATACAAAAACCCCATTTCATTGGCATGCGGGTATATTCGTGGGTATTACAAAAATGCCGACGAATACGGAGGAATCGTGACGTGCACTTCGTCGGTTATCAATTTAGGCTTGAACGGTGGTAACTCTCCGTTAGGACCTAGCACTAGCAACTCTTTGTTTAAGTAAATATTCCTGCAATTAATATTTCTTAAAAAAATAAAACAAATGGATGGAAATTGATATATCAGTGCTTGGCATATCTGAAAGAATCTGTAATAATACGGAACTTAGGCGGCAGAACATTGCAAGGTAAACGGCTCCCAATTTTTGTGCAGTACAGGAGCAAAACATTCGTCGCTTGGCTCGAGGGCTCAGATTAAAAGGCGTCGGTATGCCACGAGAAAGGTTACCCGTTCGTAATCCGATAAGAAAAGTGCTGACCCCCTCCCCCTCCCTCCGGGTCCTGCGTTCGGAAGTGGTCAAGTCATAATAAAAGTTTATCCCCAAATATCTGTAAGGTAGGAAGGACAGCACGAAAAGGTGAGGGACTTTTCTGTTAGAAAAACCTGAGTGGTAGGCAGAAAAGTGATAATCAAAAAGAATTATCACTAATTAAAAACTGGGTACCAAACGGGAGTAACCAAAGGCAGGATAATGACAAAACCTTCACTTCCAATCGCACAAAAAAATCACCAAATTTTCTTCCATCCCAAAACAAAAATAATTAATTTGAAGGTGATCGGTATTTTTCGATGCACTAACACCACCTTAAGAAAGTCAAAATTAGGGAAAGAAAGGTAAGTGACGCAATCGGTAAAATACAAAATTTGCAAAAATACAACGTAACACTGCACAGTCGCTCAAGTACTGATTATCAACGTTGTACAAATGATCAGACCATTGATTAGTCTCGTCGACTGTGGAGACTTCGATCATCCCCTAAACCATCCGGTGCATCGTCGGATTTTTTATGCAGAAGAAATATTGGCCGCGAAATGCCTAGCTTAAATGCTCGAAGGTCATGCGATAGCGGCCGATGTTTTTCGACACTGATTGTAAACGTTGTGCAAACGATTAGATGATTGCTCTGGCCGACTGTCCAGGCTTGCGTCATCCCTTAAACCATCCACTCTCTAATGTCAACAGATCATTGCACATCTATACCGCACTACCATTCTGATTCCTAAATGGTGGTCTGCACCCTGTTCCTAGGATGTCCACGACAATGGCCAAAATTTCATAAAATAGGAAGTGTTGCACATGTAATCTAAATATAGTGGAGAGGTCTTTGACTGATAGATAATTGGGAACCACTGTCCTACGGAACCACGCAAAATACAATTTTTCCTGTAAAATCTTAGAGATTACCTTACAGATTCTTACGGATATGCGCAGAATTGACCTAAGAAAGTCGTACTTGGTATAGAGAGTGAGATACGGAGACAACACGTAGGCAAAGATCGTGTCTAAGGCGTGACGAGGATCTCGGAGACCTTCCACTCGAATAATGGCGTCGGTGTCTTTTAAATTGATTCCGAAAACTGAGAAAAAAGAATAATTACTAAGCGAGCATTGATATATGAAAGGAAGTCACTTACGTGTTAACGCTGATGTTTTAAATTTTTTATTCGTGCATTGACAATAGAGCCGTACTTGCTCCGATGATGACTTGATGCATGGTAACACCTCCGGCCCGACGAATGCTTTATAAACGGCACTAATCCAGTAATTCTATAAAAAGCGATTTTTTCTCCCAATTTCATGCGTTGATGAGAGGGGCGAAATTATGCTTTATTAATCACGGATAACAACCACACACTATAGTTTCGTTAAAAATGATCTTACCGGTGTCGGTTCATAACTATTATCGATTAAAGCGTAGAATCCTTTAAATAAAGTCTGTCGAACGACTACATCCAAGCCTAATTTGGCCGCTACGCCGAGCTTATCCAACCATATAAAAGTGCCAATATATCGATTGCTAAAACCGGGAGCGCCCCCACCGTAAGCGTCGGATGTTTCACCTGGAAAAAAGTCACAAAAATTACTGCGCGGCGTATTCTACCAGCCAAAATTCTAAAGAACGAATCGTACTTAACCAAATAGGTTTCTTATCGGTTTCGTAGTTACTGACGAGACTTTTGACCAAATCGATTTGGGCCACGAGCAGGTTATAGACTTGCGGGTTTAAGAATTCAGTGTTCGGTACAGTCCTTCCGTTGAAGTAATACCTTTTTGGAAGAAAAAACAATGCGATAAATAATAACATGTTAGGTCACTAGGTGACACTACAATCAATCGTTAAATGTCTCATTGTACAATACAATGATAAGACTAGTACAAGCATGGCCAACATAGGGCCCGTGGCAAGGCATGTGGCTTCTGTCAAACTGGTTGTATAATTTATAGATTGGTAGAACTTGAAAACTTTTTAGAAACTGTCATATTTAGAAGTTATGAACGAAATTACTCAGTAAATCATTGGCATTACTTACTAAAACAATACAGTCAACGGCGCAATCTTGGTTGCATATATTATTTGGGCATTTGGTTTGCAAACATAGTTTTATTCCATATAGATTCTTCAGAATAGACATAAATACAGATAATTTACATAAAACTATCCTTTCATGTCCTAAGCTTCGTTGCCACGTGTTATGCGAAGGTCATATTGCATATGTAAGATCGACGATGTGACAACACCGATCTGATTTCCCACAAGCCGTATACTCAGTACTCTATGTGATATAAACTATACACTTATTACTAAATTGTGATCTTACTGGTGAAAAGTGACAGCGTTAACGGTATTTCCACCGCCAGCAGCTAAAAATTCCCGTAAATAAGCGTAACTGTGCATGGCATCCGGTCTAGGCCTCGTAACGTCCGGTCCGATGATAAAAGCGTTTGTATACATCGCATATTTGTTTAGGATCTTCTTTAAAGTTCCAAAATCTTTAGCTAGTTGTGTGGCGTTAACTGTAGAATTGAAAACTTCACGGAAGGAATTGGGTTCTACAAAAATAATGTAAGGCCAATATTAATAATAGAAGCTCCATCCGGATTTATCTCCCTAGTTGATATCGATTTATTTCTATACTGCCAGCTTCTGTGAGAATGTTACGTTCAGTATTCCTGAAGAATTTGCCAGTATGGACAACGGAACGTCGATAATACGAGGGTAGACCGACAAGTTTCCGGAATCGCTACTAGAGGGTTGCTATTTGTCGAAATACTTTATGTCGTGTTGTTGGCAATTCAGTATTCACCTGAACATTTCTGGATGGAAATAAATTTCGTTCGAATGATGAACTGATAGAGGCCGTAAACGATTATTTTGGGAACTTCGAAGAAAGTCACTTTCCGAATGGGCGGAGGGAGTGGGGGTCCAGAAGCGACAGAAACGTTGGACCAAGCGCGTTGAGCTTCGAGGGGGTTATATTGAAAAATAAAATCTAACTTGAATCCGTATTTTGTTTTCAGTGATTCCAGAAACTTCTCGATCTACCCTCGTAATTATTGACGGTCAAAACCAAAACAAACAAAAAATTCTACCGTAAGGTAAGTTTTAAATGAAATAAGTACCGTTCCCCAACTGCCACGCGACGTTCATGTTATGATCGTTGGAATATCGAATTAGTTTCTCCCCGTTCTCGGAATCCCAGGATCCATCCGGCTTCCTTAGCAAACAGTTCAGATCGAAGAGGATCGTGAATCCGGTACTGAAGGCTAGGTCATACAGTTCCCCCATTCGGTTCCTAAAATCCTCAACTATGAATTAACAAAGTCTACAATGAGATTACAATCACCTGTCATCGTAAAATTAGCCCTGTCTTCGGATAAGCACTGCTTATTCTCGTAAGCGCAATCCGAAGTGTCTTGCTCCGAATTGTGAACTTTCACCGATTGGGTATCGTTGGTTACGAATATTAAACGATCGGCCATCGTTCCACCGATCCTCAAGTATCCCGGGGATAAATTCCGTATCATATTCCTCAACCGTACGTTCCTAAAAATCACATTTGACCAGTTGTCTCCACTTGATCACGTCCAAAATTGATAAAACTTTAAATGTTTCGCTTTGGTAAGAATTGTATCGTTTGGCTTTACTTCACCACTTTTAGGTCGAATACAAAACAAGGATTCAATTTCACAGAATATATTTTAGAATGGTAATTCCAACCGTCTTCGTTGTGACATATATTCTGTTAAATCGAATCTTTTCTGTTGTATTCGGCTTAAAATTGGCAGAGAAAACACTAAAGATAACTATCTAAATATGCTAAGAAAAATTTAGGCAAGAATCTAAGGTTTTTGCAAAATTTGCACTTCCAATATTAAAAATTGGGGGCACTGTGTGTGCAAGTATTTTCAACATGGGTTCCGGAAAAGCAGTACCAGGTACCAGGTAAAAGGTTGAAGACCTCTGCCTTGCTGGGATGATTCAAAAATGATGTCCATATGATACAATATTTTTGGTTAAGTTTCTGAGATTTTGAAAATGAAACTCGTAGTAATAACTGGAAGATATACGGAGCAGCAGCACAACTTTTTGTACTTAACGTATTAAGACCCAAAATGGTTTCTTCTATTCTTCAATTTTTGCATTTTTTTTTAAAGAATGTAATTTTAGTTCAAAATCAAAATACGACGTTCAAATTATTCGGGAGAGTGCGTAAGCAACCCTTCCAAAGAGGGTACACACTAACAGATAGGTATACGGACTACCAGCACAACTTTTTGCGCTTAACCCATTCAGGACCAAATTGACTTTTATAAAATATTTGCACTTTTTTTTAATGAATACAAACATAACTTTTTGCGTTTAACCGTTTTTAAGAATGTAATTTTTGTTCAAAATCCAAGTACGCAACTTTTTGTGCTTAACCCATTCCGACCCAGACTTCTTTTTATATTATAACATTTTTGTATTTTCTTTTAATGAATGTAATTTTAGTTCAAAATTGTTTTTTTCCTTGAATTTTTGAATTTTTTAAATAAATGCAATTTTAATTCCCAATCTTCGCAAGGTTTTATATAACGCACTTTGTGTTTTTCGGTAGTTTAAAGCCAGTTATGCAAAAATCTGTAGTGCCGTTCGACTTATGTGAAAGTTTGAAGTATCGGGGTAAACTCCTCATATCTGCTAAAGTTTCCGTAAAGCCGCTATGAAAGTTTCGCTTTCTACCGCTCTTTTAGGATCTCTGCTGGGTGCCTGGTCGTACTCGGAAGTCGGAAACGGACACAAACAAAACAAACTCTCATCAACGTTAAAATCAACGGTATCTGACACCAACTTGTTGAAGACTTGCTCCGCATACAAGGTAAGAAATTTATTCCCTCCCTAAAGTATTTTCATACCAGTCGACATACATCGGTTTTACGGCTACCACCTTTTCTGTTCCTTACAAAACTTTTCGAATTGACAAACGTTCAATTCTGAAGAGCAAGTCAGTCAACCTGTCGAATATTTTTTGTAGTCCAAACCAACCAAATTTTACAACGAAGGAACTGATAAGCCAGGAAGATTGGAGAATATCACTTAAAACAATGGCGAATACATAATAAATTAATACAATTTTGTTATTTAATGAGACAAATTACTGGTGGGGAAAAAATCACGAAGTAAACCCGTCAAAAGATAACAAGTCCACTTTTGGCAAACTTACCAAAGGTCAACCTTCAAACCTTATTTGTCACAAAATTATTACAGTTACAAAATGGCAAAACGATTTGTTAGGTTGAATTTTCTCTTTATGGCACACGACAGTGATATATGCCCAGAACTTAAAAGTCTACAAGTATGTTAAGCACAAAAAGTTGCCCTGATCTCTTAGATATCTCTCCAGTAGTACTACGACTTTCATTTTTTGAGTAAATATATGAAAGTTGGCCACACGCTCGTCATTTCTGGGTCCTTCCCCAAAAGGTACCTAAACCCTCCACTTTTCAAACATTATCAATTCAAATTTTGCGTTAGTTTCATACTATAACCCATGACGAAAATTTGTGCACAATCTCATCGAGAATAAAGACGGTCTAATGGAGATTGTTAAAATTAGTCTGAACTGGTAAACGACCTCATATCGAATTTGGAGAATCCCTCCGCTATCATCGAGGAATCCAAAGCGACGCTGAGGAATTTGTTGCTCGTCACATGTTCAACGGGAGCTTGTTTCTGCACCAATAAAACGTAGGTGGTCTTCGGGTTCGGATGGAAAGATATCGTCAGCACCGATAAGAAGATGCAACCGATGATCGCCACGGCGATCATCATCGAGAATCGTGCCTTACATTTTTCAGCTACAACAAACGAGTCTTGAGAGGGGGACGTCAATCAGAATCGGAAGGGAACTTACAGCACGAGGTCATCATCATCTTGTCCGATGGTATCAGAACGGTTTCGCTCAAGGTATCATCGTTCAATGCTATCGAGTTCCTGTGATTGTACTTGGTATCAGACTGGAACGAACGCACAAATAATTTGACGGGGTTTTAAAATATTGGCGGATTGTCATTTACTTTTTTGAAAGGTTGAAGTGGGCTTTTGTTATATTTCTATTTTTTAAGTCTTACAAGGTTTGTAAGTTTTGCGGTGGATCACTAATAATTCATAATGTTTCGCTATATATACTCCCACTTCTTCAGGAATATTGAAACTTACCCGATATGAAATAATTGCTCACTGCAAAATCCGAAAGACATTTCTACCACGACACTTGCCGCGAAAGCCTATGAGCTTAAACAATAAAGATACACAGAAAGATTTAACCAGACGAAATTGAAGAAATAGGATGGTCTAGGTGATGGCTAAGAACATGAAAGATTGAATAATAAAGAAATCCCACAGATTGACACTTTAAAGACATAAAGTCTCATAGTCCAGACTAAGAAGCATACAGAAAGATGTAACTAGATGGAATTGAAGAGGAAGGATGGCCTAGGTGATGGCTAAGAACAGGAAAAATTGAATAACAAAGAAGTCCCAGAGGTTGACGCTTTAAAGACATAAAGTCTCATAATCCACACTAAAAGCATACAGAAAGATCTAACTAGACGAAATTGAAGAGGAAGAATAGCCTAGGTGATGGCTAGGAACAGGAAAGATCGAGTAATAAAGAAGCTCCACAGATGGACCCTTTAAAGGCATAATGTCTTATAGTCCAGACTAAAAAGCATACAGAAAGATGTGACTAAACCAAATTGAAGACGAAAGATCGGCGTAGATGATGGCTAAGAGCAGGAAAGATTGAGTAATAAAGAAGCCCGACAGATCGACGTTTTAAAGACGTAAAGTCCCATAGTCCAGACTAAAAAAGCATACAGAAAGATGTAACTACACGAAATTGAAGAGGAAGGATGCCCTAGGCCAGGGGTCTCCAAACTACCGCCCGCCGGTGTCATTAATCCGGCCCGCGACAGCTAATAGCTTTTTGTTGTTGTGATAAGTCCGGTAAAAAACAGAATGATAATAACTCGGATTTATTTACTTGCTAGATAAAGCTTAACGACAAGTATAATACGCAGAGAACTCACTGAAGTAATCAGTATGGCTTCAAGGCTGAAAAGTTTGGAGACCCCTGCCCTAGGCGATGGCAAACAACAAGAAAGCCGAAGTAACAAAGAAGCCCCACAGATCGACGCTTTAACGACATAAAGTCTTATAGTCCAGATCAAAAAGCTTTTTGGGAAATCCCGCCACATTCCCTATGATTTAAATCGTCCAATATACTTAAATACTTAACGATAAGACTTGTACGTACCATTTCCATCATTTCGTAGGTTATAATCAAATCCTAGAAATGGGGGACACTCGAGCCTCCTCGAACGAATACAAAATGTTGACTTTTTATTGCTTTATTAATTAGAAGTGCAGACACTAAAAACACTACGCAATATTTTTATGGCGTTTAAATTGATGGAATTTGAAGATAGGACTTATCAGTGGCCACTGTAAGGTTATCTCGTCAATAGTAAATTGAGGTTAGAATTTCTATTGTAGATATCTTTTTCTTATCGAAATTGACGAATTATTGTCAGATTTTCCTTTGTTTGTATCGAAATATAAGCAAATTCAAACAAATTTTAACATAATTTTTGTAGGGAATTTCCTGTAACATTTGTGGCCATACTGAAGTGAGTTTTTCTCAATGTTTGTCAGTTGCCATTACGTTTCGGCGGTAATATTTGAATTCATTCCAACAATGTTTTTGAATGAGAAGAAACCTTTAATTAACTTAGCTCTTTTGGATGAGTGTGCTCGTCATGACGAAACGACAACTTTTTATATATGTCGTCACAAAGATAAAATGTAGAATAGAAGAATTGGTTTGCTATTATTTATATACACGAATTTCGTACTAACATGTCAAATTTATTTAAAAGATTGTATGGAGTGAACAACGGTAGGTGTTTCAAGTTGGCAATACTAAAGACCCTAAATGTAAACATTTTTGTTTTCAAAGATTTTCGACCCTGTCGTTTCATTGTTTTGTCATATCTTGCCCAAATTTGAATAGGTGCTGTTCTCTGCTCAATCACATGCTTTTATTGTTACAACGCATCTTGGAAATGGTATACAAACTAAAAACATTACGTGGAGATACTGAGCGGTCTTATATAGGTTGTGTATTGTTTTAATTTGTCAAATCTTACTACTACCAACGTTTTAGCGACAGTATCTAAAAATTTCAGGTCACGTGGTGCACACTTACGGGTCCTACTTCAATGAAATAAATCTACATATATTGTCTGAATTTCTATATTTCCGCAGTTAAAAAGAACTAAAACAAATGACAAAACTAATAATCTAGAAAAACATCTCATTATTTTCCTTATGTAACTACTCTTCAATGAATGCTATTCCTGACAATCCGCGTGTAACTGAGTCGCCCCTAACCTCGAAGGATCCTGACTTGGGTAGTGTACCGTCGGCTTCGCGATTGCAACACCACCACCGGTACTTTCATTAGCACTAGTAACCGTCGTCGTAACCGGCTGTATAGTCCTCGCAGCCACTTCGGCGGGTGCAAAAGCGGGTAGTTGCGGCGGATTGAAAAAGAAGGGCGGCATGGGCGGAGGTGGAAACATGGGCGGTACCAACAAGGAAGGCGGCGGCGGCATGTTCGGTAGCGGTATATGTCCCGGTTCCAAATTGAAGAAATTATTGCTGAGTTCGGGTAACGCACCCGGTAATCCCGGAACGGGTTCGTACACTTCGGCGTTCGGATTGATGATTCCGGTACCGATTCGGCCTTGAGATCGTCCCCATTTGATGGTCAAGCGACGCCCGGCCAATATGAGCTTGTTGAAGGTTTTCTCGGCGGCCGTCTCGGCTGCCGCTCTCGTAGTATACTGCACGAAGGCACACTGTTGTTTAGGAACGATACTGAGAGATCGAATCTCGCCGTATTGATAGAAGTGGTCCCTAAAAAGTGAAAAAGACATGTATTTATTGGATGAATGATTGATGAGATTGTGGCACAAGTATAGACAACTTTAATGAAATAAATTATTTTAGTTTGAGAAAAATTGTTTATTTCTACCAGGGTTTTTTTTGTAGGAGACAAAGATTTTGGCTCTGTACAAAGATTTTTAGCGTCTTTGTACATTGTACAAAGATCTTTTGGGTAGTTAATAGCACGCATAGTTGAAATCATCGTTTTTATTATGTTGTACAAACTAAAAAATTTTTTTCGATCTTTGTACATGTACAAAGACCCTCGTACAAAAAAACCAGTGATTTCTACACATATTTCGACAACAAAGTTGTCATCTTCAATGAAAGAACTACTGGAATCACACGGACTGTGTGTTGACTATGATATAGGAGAGTGCGGTTGTGTGCGTTGTCAATTGCGCAATGATCTGTTGTCATTCTGCAGTGTTTTGAACGTTGTGTTCAATGCGATCTTTGATCAAAACTCTGCGGCGATTTTGTTGGCAAAGACCGTCCAATTTCGTGAGTACTACAATCGGGACAACTGTCAACTTGTGTTAGTAATATATGAATTATAATAGTTATATTCAAGCTTCTTCTTCTTCTTAATCTTTTTACCCTTTCTACCTTTCGGTGTAGGGGTTCGGAGCCACCGAGCCGTATATGTACACGCATATACCGTACCGCTCCTGGCCCACCCAGTGGCATTTCCTTCATTTTCGCAGCTTATTATATATATATATATAATATCATATTCGCAGCCACTGAGGGGCTGAGTGGTAAAACTCGCGCTTCACAGTGCGAAGGGCCGGCGTTCGAGACCCGGTAGCGGCAGAGCGTAGCAGTTTAAAATCCTAAAAAGGGATCTGGACCTCTAATAAGCTGCGAAAATGAAGGAAATGCCACTGGGTGGGCCAGGAGCGGTACGGTATATGCGTGACATATACGGCTCGGTGGCTCCGAACCCCTACACCGAAAGGTAGAAAGGGTAAAAGATTAAGAAGAAGAAGATATTCAAGCTTTTAAAACAGATCAAATATTTATAAATTTGAATTTGAAAAGGTTGTGCAATGTTCGACACTTAATTTCCCCAATTTTTCTTGAGGATAGCAACTTCGTTACCGAAATACGTATCTCAAATTATTTCCAGGAGGTGTGATAAGGATAATTTTTATCTATTATTTTAACTGCAGTCTCCTTAAACTGATATTCAATATCAAATTGCAGAACATCGACACTAGCCACGAAAGCCTACAAAGATATATACCTCGAATTCTTATATATTTAAAAATGTAAACCAAAAATTATTATTTGGTTTTATTCTGAATATGTACTAATAAATTCAAATGAAATTGTAGCTGTTGGTAATCCCCCAATTCCCCGCATTGTAAGAATGGTAGCTTTTGCTCCTAATCGAATAGGTGGCGCTCACTACATAGTTATTCAAATGCATTCCAGTGTCGCTTCTGTCTAAGTATTATCTATGGTCCAGAATGGTCGATTACTTGCGCGGAAACTGCGGGCAACTGTGGTGTACACGGACAAAGAGCGGTATTCTGATAGTGGGGGAGATTATGGGCGATTATGCTATGGGAGCTGTGAATTACTGATATAATCTTAATTCTGTATCTGTTCCCTTGGGAGCGAATTCGACTATGATCTCGTGTCCTTATGGCATCTTGAATATTACAACTTGCGGTGAATGGAACCTACGGCAAAACGTCCCTCGCGGCGAATTGTGTGTGAATATCGTATACATTGGAACCGCATTTATATCCGCCGTTTGAGAACGTAAACATTCACTTACATTCTCCCAGGAGGGGATCCCACCACTACCCAGCGGAGGAAGAATTGGCGCGCTTCGCGCTGATTGACTTATTTGAACCTGACACAACGGCTGATTGGTCTATGTTAGTCAGGAGGTATGGGAGTGGGAGATGCCGAGCGGATATAAGTGAAAAGCTACAGCGAGATGTAAGTGCGAAAGGATATAAATGAGGGCGGATATAAATGCGGTTCCAGTGTGCTCTTTAGAATTACCGGTTACAAACAATTACATCCGTTCTGATTTCTCCTCGAACAAGCGTGTTATTAAATTGACATCGACGAAACAAAAAAACTCCTAAAAGTCAATTGTCAACATTCATAATTAAATTTTACGTGTCATTTTCGTTTCTTGGTTTTTGTCGAAATTATGAGTCGCTGTGCTAGTAGGAGACGCAGAGGTAGGGGTCGCCCGCGGGGCCAGCAGAAGCGGAAAATCGTGCGTAGAACGCGGCCGAGGAAAGTGCCGATAAAAGCGCTGCCTCCACCCGCCCCTCGCGAAAAAACAACCTCGAACCTCGTTTGGGAAAACATCGTGCTGCATTACCTTAATAAACTGAAGAGCGCTTGGAAATCCAAGCCGAATCAGCCCGTTCCGATTAAAGAGGCAGACCTGATGAACGTCCCGAGTACCAGTAATATCGACTTGAAAAAATGCAGTGTTCGCGTACCAAATCAGATACGTCTACTTTGAGATGTCCGCCCAATTCAATGAGGCATTCGAAATCGCAGAATTCACTTTTATCACTTGGAAGCGATTCGTACAATATAGCAAAACGAAAGGCTATCAATATTGTGAGGAATGCCATTGAATACGGACAATCTAAGGGGATTATCTCGAAGAACGGGAAATTTTTCTGGTTGAAAGACGATATAAAGCGTATTCCGGAACCGGAGAATTTTCCCTCCGATCTTCGCGATACTAGCCAGTGTAATGCAAAGAAGAAACCATTCGACAAATCAAGGCCCAAATCACGTTGTAGTTCGTCAACACTCAGCTCGATGTCTAAAGAGTCGAGTAAAGATTCCCATCACAAAAATTACCGTAAAGCAAAATCCCTACATCCTAATGCTTTCACCAAAAGAAAAATGCGAGCCCATTTCGACGATGACTCCGATGAAAACGAGGAATGTACATGTAGTAGATGTAAATGTAATATGTATTATTGAAACCGTAATATTTAAATTTATAATAAAGATACTTACCTCAGATCTTGTTCCGTTAATGTGCCGATATTCCCGATATACAAAGTGGTGATAGTTCGATCTTCGGGCGGTGGTAACGCCGGCATCGTCGCAGCTCTTTTCAGTAACTTATCGGCAACAGGATCGTTGATACCATAGTATCGATCTTTGATATTTTGATCGGCAAGGGGATCGTCGGGATCGGTGGGTTTTTCGTGACGATACGGACATTCTTCCCCGCGTCTACATTCGCCTTTAACCCAGAAAGAACACACGTGAGGTCTGTTTCGTTTATAATAAGGCGCTGTACGGGCTAAACGCATCAGTAGTTCGTTGGGCTCATTTATTTTGTTCCCAATTAAAGCACCGGCATCTGATTTGGATAACTACAAAATTATAAAGCAATCAAGCCTAACTATAATGAGGAATGAGAGAAACAGGAATATACAACAAATACCTCTTTCTCCATATTTTGTATATAGTACTCCTTATTGACATCACTTTTTGGTATATCATCCTTCATTTTGAGCGCAGCATCTCTAACCTAAACCAGTTTTTAATGTATATAATTGGATCCGTATGCTATAACAATCAAACTTACTTGAATCGGTAATCCATATTCTAAATCTAAAAGGCACGTTTGACAGACATTTTTCAGCTTACTACAGGTCTGACACACTTCCGTTTTCTTAAAACGCATTCTAGCACCTGGGCACCATCTGAACACAGTGAAAGGTCGTGAGCAAATTTTACACTCTTTTCCATATTTCTCTTTTGTCTAAAATGCAAAAATTTATTTAATTTACACAAGTAGGTTAAGTAATTGTATATTGATTGCCCCTTTGTGCTATTGAGGACATCTAAGAGCTAGCGGTGGACAATGAACTTTGGGAACTCTTGATTAACACTGATTGGAGTGTTAAGTTTGGATTAGTCATTGCGATTTATTTGCTATTCTGTTTCTATTTCAACCCCTGACTGGGAGTTTTTAATTAACCGACACCTTGTACTACAGCCCATAAAGCCCTGATGGGTCTAGAGGTGATTATTGAATGTAGGGATTGGTGGATCAAGGATATTGGAATGAACATGCAAATCAACTTACCATCCTAATATAAGGATTATCGCCAAGGCACGTTTGACAGAGTATTGGAAAATCCTACAATAAAGAGAATTTATAGACGAAATTAATGAATACAAACACTTCAATTTACAGCGTCCTCCCAGTTTTGCCTGTTGTACGTGTTTGTCGTCTTGGATGTTGCCATATTCGCTTTGTTCTGACAATTGGAAAATTAATTAATCAGGTACTTGCTATTCGATGATGAAAGCCGTTCTAAAAGCGAATTTATTCCCCGTAAAGCAATCTGTCAAAAAAAAACGGAAGGAAGGTTAGGAAAATTTGACAGAAGATTGAGATTTAAGCGACATCTTCACTACAGTTTTCTGTAATCGATTGGGAGCAATTAAATTATTTGCTATAAAAAAAAGGTAAAGAAAAGTAAATATTTTGATTCGAAATTAGATTTCTTAATTTTCTATATTCTATTTATAAAAATGAAACGTTATGTTATATACTGAGAGATCAAAAATAAGTGAATGTGTAGAGTGAGCAATATGAAATATGCCAAATAGGTAGTTGGCAATAGTTGAAAGCGCTAAATATGAATTTTTTGTTTTTCAATATTTTCGGCGGTCTTTTCCTTGTTCTGTAACTTTTGATTTGTCATTCGGTGGTTTTGTTTGTCGTTTATGTTTCACTGTTTTACTTATTTTTCCGTGCCTAGTTCTTACTTTTACCGTCTTGTTCTTGTAAAATTAGTTGAAATTCTTTAAATTATCTAGGCCCTGTACATTATTTACGTTTGTTGTAAAATTTTATTAGTAAGGTTTAATAAATGAGTGGATGACGTGCTATCATGAAGTAGCGTAAACCGGTCTTTGTTTCCACTTACGTAGGGTTTGTTTCCTTAGAGAAGAGCACATTACGTCAGCGGCGCAAATTTGGTGTTCTGTATACGTTACCATGGCAACCGACTAGCGAAAGTCAACGAAACGTCACATTTCGCGCATATTTTCATGACGTAATGTGCTCTTCTCTAAGGAAACAAACCCTAAAAGGCGCGTCAGTCTTGTTTACACTACTTAATGATAACACGTCATCAACTCTTTTATCAAACCTTAATTATTAGGTACTACCATTACTGCCAATATCTCAGGGCCACCAACTAAAGCATTTAGGTTACGTCGTGTACGCTTCCGGTTGCTCATTCTGTATTTGGCCATCCTGGTTTATTTGATTTATTCGTTGTTTACTGATCGTTGCGACGTAAATGTTTTTAGAAATGTTAACGACACCGTACCTATGTAGAAGTGATTAATTTACTATTTATTTTGATACTTTTTGACAGACGACACAAATCGGCAACTTAACGCTCTTCAACTTCATTCAATCAATCCCGATTGCTTCGCATGTAAAATAAAAGCTGATGGTACGTACTCTTTCTAATCAATGGTATACCGCCGTAAAGATGATCGTAACTGTTCGCTACAGAAAGCCATAGAAGTGCTTCTCGTCGTTTACGTAAACTTGATAGAAATATTATTAGTAAATAATAAATGATAAAGCATATTGAGTCTTACTCTACTTATTTCTATTAGGTATAACAACAAAGATGAAAATAACGATAACAGTTGACATATAGTCGTGGAGGAAAAGTCGATGAGACGTGGTCACACACGATGAGGAGGAAAACGATCAAAACTGCTGATCTAAATTTTTTCCTTGGCAAATTGTTTGAGATAGCGGTGAAACGTTAATTATTTTTGCGTATACCTTTCCTATTTTTGTATTGGTTCTTAATCTGACACGATTCATTCCGGAACCAGTTTAGTTACTTTAGTCTGGCTGTGGAAGTCCTCGTTAATTTTTATTTTGTCTCTATAATGAAAACTCTTCGTCAATCAAAAACACTAATAATTAGTAATACTATAATATTACCATCATTCAAATTTGAACATTGCAACATGATGTGTGAGGTGATAAATAGGGTTTGATAAGTAATGTCGACTTGTATCAATAATTTTAGGGTTATTATTAATGACTAATAATACAGGTTCATACAAATAAAAGCTATCATAATTTAGATATTACTAACACAAGCTGACAGTAGCCCCCACTTGTAATAGTCACGGAATTGGACGGTCTTTGCCGACTTTATACGCTAAGGTAGGTTGTGCTCAAGAGATAATGACTAGCCTGGGCAAACAGGGTAACAGCGCCCAATTGCGAAATAAGTTACGACAGTACCGCCAACTCCCCAGTCCCCACTCCAGTCAGTATGAAATCGATGCTGTATGCGAGTAGTTCGGTATAAATGTAGACAGCCGTAACTTATTTCGTAATTACCGCTGTTTGCTCAGATTAACAACGACGATACAATTTTTTTTTAAGTACATTGAAAGCAAAATAACTTTTGGTTTACATTTTTAAATACATAAGAATTTGAGGTATATATCTTCGTAGGCTTTCGTGGCCATCGACACTGGCAACTTGATATTGGGTAAAGTTTAAGGAGACTGCAGTTAAAATAATAAATAAAAATTATCCTTACCCATACCTCCTGGAAATAATTTGACAAACGTATTTCGGCAACGGAGCTGCCATCCTCAGTGTAAAACTGGGAAAATTAAGTGTCGAACATTGCACAATCGCTTCAAATTCAAATTCAAGTTAAGTTATTGTGCAGTTTACGGTGGGCAGTGCTCGTTCTGGGCATTGATCAAGCATTTCCACTGTGGATGGCAATATAGTTGCCGAAATACGTATCACGAATTATTTCCGGAAGGTGTCATAAGAGTAATTTTTATTTATTTTAAACATTTGATATCGGGTGAAACAATTTTCTGAAGAAATTCGCAGTATGGACAACCAAATGTCTAGTTTCTATTCACTTTCGGGATATTTGATCTGTTTTAAAAGCTTACATTTTTTTAAATTACAAATAATTAATATTTTACAAATAACAAAATAGTATCGTCGACATCGCCGTCAACAAGAACTTTAACATCTGAGCAACACATGCCGTTATCGCGAATGCACAACACCAGAACAACGAACGAACGGAGACAAAAAAGTCATCTCGCGCTCTTTTATGGTCGTCGAACGGCGTCAGTGGACTTCTATCTCGTCGAGCATCGGCAGTTTACAAAGAGACGACAAAGCCGATTACCGAACAAAAACGCTGCCCTCTTAGAAAAAATGTCGGGATGAATCGGTTCGGCGCCCTAATTCTTTTCGCCACCGCCATCGCGATAAACGCGCCTTCCCTTAGCGTCGCCGTCGACCCGGACGTCGGCGAAAATTACCCCGAATTCCTCAATTTTGGCGACAAAAAGATCAAGACCGGACTCGGTAACAGGAGCGGCCAAGAGAACGCGGTCCTGAAGAGTAAAGTGGAGGTTTTGGGGGAGATTTTCAAGGATAGAGTCGACGATATCAAGGCAAAAAATAAGAAGTTGGATTTGATTTTTTGATCGACGCCTCGTCCAGTATCGGCGAGGGAATTTTCAAAATGAGTTGAAATTCGTGAAAAAGTTGCTGAGCGATATTGTGGTGGACTATAATCATTCGAGGGTGGCCATAGTGACTTTCAGTTCCTCGGATAAAATCGTAAGTAAGAAAGTGTTTTTTCCAAATCCTAAAGATGTTATAGGGAAAGAAAACGCGTTATTTCCTCTTAAGTAGTATTCCTGCTCCTCCTCATTTTAAGAACGGAAGCTTAATGATCTCTATTATGAATCTGTCTATTTCGTCAAAAAGAAATAGTTAAAATTTTAAAATGTAAAACATTTACCGGCCAAAACAGCATACGGCATCTTTTCCGTCGATAGCTGAAGATCTCCTTCTCTTCCATTTCAAATCTAATTGAGACTTCCGTCCTCAAAATCTTCGTTCCTTTTTTTTCAAGTTTCAGATCTATGTTCATTTTACCTTAACAACAGATGAAACCTCTTCATTATAGAAAATAAAACACCTCTTCCTCAATTCTAAATTTAATCGAGACTTCATTCCTTGAAATCCTCAAAAAATCGCCAAATTTCGGAAATATCGAACCTTTGCGGATTGAAACTGTAAGCGGGATATTATTACCTCTGGAGAAAATAAATACCTCTTCGTAATCTACTTAAGATCTAATTCAGATTCCCGTCATCAGAAACTTCAAATAGAGCGAAGGACTGAAACCAGAGGTAGGGTATCATCCGTAGAAACAAGAAATATCTTCTCCTATCCTATTTTAGATTTGATTGAGACCCTCGTCCTCAAAAACCTCAAATAGGCGGTGGACTGAAACCATAGACGGAGTATCATCTCTAAAGAGAATAAATACCTTTTCTTCCTCTATTTTAAATCTAATTGCAATTGAGGTCCTCAAAAACCTCAAATAGAGCGACCAAAGCAATCTGCCTTCTAGGAAGAGTAAGAAATACATCCACCTACTTCTCAATTCTAAATCTAATCAAAATCTCTTCCTCAAAATACTCAAGTAGTTTGATTTTGGACATGCCAATACTTTCTCGTTACATCTTTCGTTCCTGGAAACAGTTTAATTTTCGAAATATCGAATATTTATTTACCAAACAGACGACGGAATTTCCTCATTAGAGACAAACAATACCTTAACCTCCTCAATTCTAGAACTAAGGCAGATTTTTTCCTCTCATAATCGTCAAGTAACACCATTTAATATCCGATATATTGAAATCCGCAGATGGAACCTCAATTCTGGAGAAAACAGATACCCGATATAGACTCCACCATTCCTCAAAATCATGAGACGAAATGCTTCCATTTTCTACATTTCGAACATTCCTAGATAATATAACAAATGGCACCAAATGCTTGGTAATATGAAATAACTTCTCCTTCTCAAATTTAGATCTAATCGAGATCTTCCTCAAAATCAAGAACGAAAACAATGAAATATCCGAAATATCGACCTTCTAGGGACAAAGTTGTAGCCGAAACCTTCGCCCTGGGAAGTAGAAAAACGCATTGAAAAAATTAAATTCATCACTAGTACTATTTATAATACTGCTAGTTGGTTTTATCGATACAGTAGAGTCGCGATTATCCGACCTAAACGTTTTGGCCGAAAGTCAAATAAACAAGAAGGGCGAATAGTATGGAAAGAAATAAAATATTTACTGATACATAATGTATTTCTACACCAATATATTAATATTTGCAACGAGTACAACAAAGGTGGAAGATTATAAATTGATACATGACAGATTACGTATGTTTGCCTACAAAATTATGTCATCTCGCCGTCATATGTCATTTACAACAATGCCGGATGAAGGGCTTGAAGTACTTCGTTGTGGATAACCTTAGTTTCAGATTAGTTTTCGTCTTCTTCTGTGTTGTTATCAGTGTCGTTGACAATCAGTTTATTTATCAGTCACTTCATATTCTTGAACTAGGCTAAATCCTTCGTTGACGTCTTCAACTGTCGAATCTCCGCACCCAGGAATTTGTTTTAACAAAGACAGCACACTTTCATTATCTTCTGAAGCGGATTCTTCAGTATGAAGTTTTTCATTGAATCAAACATTCCAGAATTGTGCAAGCAAATAAGCTACGTCTTTCGAGTTTAGCTTGCGTAATTTTTCGACCATGTTCTCCTTGATCAATTGAGTCAATCAGAGAAGACAACTCTCTCTCACTCTCTGCCTGCGATAGTTCCTTTATACCTTGGTCTTTTGGCAGACCAATGGATGTAATAATAGGAGGTAAAAACGTCGTATTCGTCTCTCCAGCTCTAAATTCGTCTTCACTTGGATAAGTACGGGCGTTGTCCAAGACCAAATCGTTTTGTCTTCCAAGAATTTTTCCTCCTTTGATACAAACTCACCGAAAAACGGTTGTTACAAATATCTGAGCAAAATCATGCACGCTTTTGGTTGAATATTTTACTACCAACGCATTTTTAGAAACCTCCTTCAAAGCTGTAGCTTTTTTGATCTCTCAGTTGACAGAAGGTTGATATTTGGACTGGCAGTAGCATTACTACAATACAAGAATTGTCATACGTTCCTTACTTTGTTTATGATCAGGGGTCGCTGTTTCTGTCTTAGTTGCAAGGGTTTTGCCTGGAAGAAGTTGATAATTAAAGCTAGTTTCGTTGCAATAAAGGATTTGATCACCTGTCAATTATTTTGTATCAATCCATTCGGTAGATAATTTCTCAAGCTGGTGAATTACGTACCTTTCCTTCCACCGTTCAAACCAGCTAAAACTCGCTGTAGAATTATAGTCCCCATCCTTACATTCTTCACGATACTTCAATGCCTTTTGCTGCAACATTGTCCCAGACATCGGCACATCATCGCCTCCTTTTATACGAACCAAAGATATAACGATTCTCCATTTTCGTATTCACATTTTTTCATACATTTTCTTCCTAACAAAACTTTGTCGGTCATTCCTTCGGAATACCAGTTCTCAATTTGCATTCTGTTTCTCTTACTGGCCAACGGTAACACGCCCAACACCACAGTGTTGCGTTACTATTAATGTTTCACTTTTATTTATTGTTTTTAAATCCCTTAGTTTCTTTTTTATTACCACGGCAAGGTTTTCTCTTTTCGAAGTTCAAAACACGACTTGGGATAAACGAAACGAGTGAAACAAGTTCACTCTCTCACTGCTGGAGCACGTTATGTGATGTAACAATATTAATTAAATTATCAGACATCAGCAGCGAATGGGTTAAGACAGATGACACACGAATTGATCGAGACGCAGCCATTATTGACACTGATGGATTGCTTACAGATTAGGCCTGAAGATTCATGGTAAAAAGCGTATCATGTAACCCAGTGGTCATTCATTTACCAATCCTATTAATAGAAAATCATAACTGACCGTTCCATAAATTAAATTTTTTTAAGTAAGGATAGTGTGGGATCATTTGGAATGTTGAATAATTGAAAGTCGGATAATCGCGACTTTACTGTATATTTATTTATTTTTGAGTCCTGGAAGATGGAGTTCTATATGCTTATGTAACTGTGACATCTCGGACTGGGACCCCTAAGACCATGGGCCCTTGGCATTCTGCGAGTTTTGCTTTCTAATCGTCCTCCTCAATTTCCTCCTTAACCTTCCTATACTCACGTCAAAATGAAAGACGTATACTATACTATATAAATCGGTCTCACAGACCGTATGCGTGAGTATAGGAAGGTTAAAATCTCCAAACAAAGTTGTTTAATCATTGAAATCTGCAGAAACAAAAGCGTGAACCAAATTTCCTTTCTAGATGGAAAAGTATGTGTATCTCCTCCTCCTCAATCAAAATCCAGGAATCAGCTCATTTAATTTAAAAATGTTAAATTCGTCCATTAAAACATGAGTATCTCCTCCTCAACCTCAAGCATAATTAACCTTCCTATACTCACGTCAAAATGAAAGACGTGTGCTATACTATATAAATCGGTCTCACAGACCGTATGCGTGAGTATAGGAAGGTTAAAATCTTTTCTTCTTCTTTCATTTTAACCTTTTAACATTATTAAATTTCCAAAAAGAAAATCCTCATATCGCACCATTTGGATTTCAAAACGTATCTTACAGATCAAAACGATAGACGAAATCTCCCATCCCAGAGAAGAAAACAACAAATGTCTCCTCCTCAAGACCCTCCTCGAAAAGACCAAATACTCCGGAGGCGGCACTTATACTCTAGGCGCCTTCAAAATAGCACAGGTAACAGTTTCGATGTCCTTGCCTAATTTTCGAAACGAACTAAAGCGAAGCAGAATTTTGCAGGCGATCTTTAAGCGATCGAGGAAGGAGAGCAAGAAGGTCCTATTCCTGGTGACGGATGGCTTCTCGAACGGCGGCGATCCGATCCCGATAGCTAAAAAACTGAAAGAGAACAAGGTGACCATCTTCACGATCGGAATAAGAAACGGCAATTATAACGAATTGTATCAGTTATCTTCTTCGCCCGGAGAATATTACAGTTATCTCCTCGATAGTTTCGGCGAATTCGAGAGCTTGGCGCGGCGAGCTTTGCATGTCGGTAAGATGGGAATTGGGAGGTCGACGTCAAGTGAAGAATTTATGCAATTATTTCCAATTTAATGATTACAATTTCGTATCCTGTTACTTACTTTCGGCTTGCATCTAAATCGTTCGAAATTAATCAAATTCTCCATATCGGATCGTTGTAAACATAAAAGCAATTAACGCGAAGCGTTATTAGTCAGTCTTTGTTTGTAAAATAAGCTATTCTTATCGCGATTTCATCGTAAACATCCTTACAAACGTAGCATTCATCGAGAAGCCAATAAGTCGATGACTATCGCGGCATCGTTTGAGAGAAATGATTAATGATGCCATTTATCAACGTAGTTAGTGCTTCCCTCATTTGAAATTTTCTGACGATAAAAGAATAATGCGTTTGATAAATATTTACCAAACTATAAATAATTTAACGTAAACCTTTTTGTTTGAAATATCTTCGAAGCTGTGAGAAATAGATTTAAGTAAATGAGACCCACACATCCACCACATGGACGAATTTAATAGATTTCGTACAAGTTTCGGCGTTTAAATCTTCATCTTCAATAGCGAAGCAAAAGCATAAAAGAAAGTGTCAAAAAGTACACCGGCTTAGTAACATGGTTATTATACGAACTACGTACAAGCCAATAAAGCCAACATAATAATTAAAAAAATCTTATTAAATTTGGTTCATTATCAAGCAACTTTTTCAGAAAACTGTGCAACTGTGTTTATAAAGTAAGCACAAATTACCCGTGTCAGTTACAGAAGGTGGAGGAAATTATGCTTTATTAATCACGAAGCACAACCCTAGGCTATTGCTTCGTCCTTATTCGGACTCGTTCTTCCAGTGTAGTTGTTATAGTTTGTCATACAATGTATCTTGGTGTACCATCTCACTTTTAGTGCGAAAGATGGTGATACTTTCTAGTTTCACGTTTGACTCTTAACTATTTTATACATCTGGGAAAAACCAACTTAATAACGAAAACGGCAATAGTTTGCTAAGCATAAAAGAATGTATATGCCAACTAGTAAAGGGAAGGAAATTATGCTTTATTAATCATAGACCACAACCGCAGACTATTGTTTCGTCTTTACAGGAACTCGCTAGTACGGTGTAATTATCATAAATTGTGATGTGTTCTAATGTAAAATTTTGCTTTTAGTTCGTAAGATGGAGCTTTTTTCTTGTTCCATATTTGATTATGAAAAGTTTTATACACCTGGGGAACGCCAATTACTACAAAAACGGCAACAGCTTAAATAAGTAACTGTATATATATTTCTTGACCATTTACTTTATCAGTACTCATGAAGCTGTTCCGAAAACGTTTGCGAATGTTCTGAAAATATAACTATTAATGATTGTCGTTTAATTGACCTAGTAGTCAGTATATCTCTATAAAATGTTTGTTGTTGCTTATACAGAATTAACAGGAGTAATATGGTCATAGTCGTATCCTGTCTAACGGGTACCCTCATGTTCAACTTAACAGCACTGAGGGTACGTTCATGAACATGGATCTATATCATTAATGAAGGGTGTATTTACAAACATAGATATATACAGCATTAGTTACAGAAGGTGGAAGGAATTATGTTTTATTAATCACGAACCACAACCGCAGAGTATACTTTCGTCTTCTTTGGGACCCTTTAGTACGGTCTTATATGGTGTTGTTGCCACAAATTTTAGTATGTGTCCTGATGTGTCACTTCGCTTTAGCCTCGTAAGATGGAACAACTTTCTTGTTCCATATTTGGTAGCGAACAACTTTATGTAGGTTAGGAAAGGCCACTTGCTACAAAAGCTGCAACAGTTACTAAGTACGGACAAATTGTATGCGCCACTTACAGTACGTGGAGGAAATTATGTTTTGTTAATCACGAATCACAACCGCAGACTACTGTTTCGCCCTTATTGAGACTCGTTGCTACGGCGTAGTTGTTAGCGATTATGGTATGTGCCCTTGCATGCCATCTGCTTTTGGTTTGTAAGATTGACCCATTTTCTCGTTCCATATTTGATCACGAAAAGTTTTATACACCTGGAGAAGGCCAATTACTACAAAAACTGCAACAGTTTACTATGAGTGTAGCGAAGCAACAATTTCACGTGTCGGTTAAAGAAGGTGAAAGGAACTATGTTTTATTAATCACGAACCACAACCACAGAGTATACTTTCGTCTTCTTTGGGACCCTTTAGTACGGTCTTATACGGTGTTGTTGCCACAAATTTTGGTATGTGTCCTGATGTGTCACTTCGCTTTAGCCTCGTAAGATGGAACAACTTTCTTGTTCCATATTTGGTTACGAACAACTTTATATACTTTAGGAAAGGCTACTTGCTACAAAAGCTGCAACAGTCTACTAAGTACGTACAAATTGTATGCGCCACTTACAGCACGTGGAGGAAATTATGTTTTGTTAATCACGAATCACAACCGCAGACTACTGTTTCGCCCTTATTGAGACTCGTTATTACGGCGTAGTTGTTAGCGATTATGGTATGTGCCCTTGCATGCCATCTGCTTTTGGTTTGTAAGATTGACCCATTTTCTCGTTCCATATTTGATCACGAAAAGTTTTATACACCTGGAGAAGGCCAATTACTACAAAAACTGCAACAGTTTACTTTGAGTGTAGCGAAGCAACAATTTCACGTGTCGGTTAAAGAAGGTGAAAGGAACTATGTTTTATTAATCACGAACCACAACCGCAGAGTATATTTTCGTGTTCTTTGGGACCCTTTAGTACGGTCTTATACGGTGTTGTTGCCACAAATTCTGGTATGTGCCCTGATGTGTCACTTCGCTTTAGCCTCGTAAGATGGAACAACTTTCTTGTTCCATATTTGGTTACGAACAACTTTATGTACTTTAGGAAAGGCCACTTGCTACAAAAGCTGCAACAGTCTACTAAGTACGGACAAATTGTATGCGCCACTTACAGCACGTGGAGGAAATTATGTTTTGTTAATCACGAATCACAACCGCAGACTACTGTTTCGCCTCTATTGAGACTCGTTACAACGGCGTAATTGTTAGAGATTATGGTATGTGCCAGGGTGTGCCATTTCGTTTTTAGTTTGTAAGATAGACCCAACTTTCTCGTTCCATATTTGATCACGAAAAGTTTTATACACCTGGAGAAGGCCAATTACTACAAAAACTGCAACAGTTTACTATGAGTGTAACGAAGCAACAATTTTACGTGTCGGTTACAGAAGGTGGAAGGAATGATGCTTTATTAATCACGAACCACAACCGCAGAGTATAGTTTCGTCCTCTTTGGGACCCTTTATTACGGTCTTGTACGGTGTTAGTTGTCACATATTGTGGTATGTTCCCTGATGTAGCACTTCGCTTTTAGTTCGTAAGATGGAACCACTTTCTTGTTTCATATTTGGTTACGAACAACTTTATACACCTGTGGGAAAGGCCACTTCCTCCAAAAAGTGCAAGCGTTTACTAAGTACGTACAAATTGTATGCGTCACTTACAGCATGTGGAGGAAATTATGTTTTGTTAATCACGAATCACAACCGCAGACTACTGTTTCGCCTCTATTGAGACTCGTTACTACGGCGTAGTTGTTAGCGATTATGGTATGTGCCCGTGCATGCCATCTGCTTTTGGTTTGTAAGATTGACCCACTTTCTCGTTCCATATTTGATTACGAAAGGTGGAGGGTGTTATGCTTTGGTAATCAAGAATCATAACCGCAGACTATAGTTTCGTTTCGTTCTAAATGTTACTAGTCAATATGGTGCAGTTAGTCCGTGACTAAACAAAGACATTCTAATCTACACGTACTTGCGAGTCTCAACGAGGACGAAACTATAATCTACGGTTGTGGTCTGTAATTATGAAAGTTCAATTTCCACCTCCTTAATAACTGGCCCAGTTGCACAGTGTCTTTTAAAAAGCCGCCTGATAACGAACCTAATTTAATCGGTCGTTAGAGAAACAAAGCTATTCATGTATATTTTTTGAGTTACGATACTTATTGTTCAAGAAGATGACGATTTACTCGTCGAAATGCATGCAAAACTTCTGAATTCTTAGAAGGTGTACTAAAAGAAAAAAAAAGAAAACAATCCTATGAAAGATTTACAGACCGGCGACTACATTCCGTTGGGTAGAACCACTCCTTGCGACTTCCTTTGCAAGGAGGGCAATTGTTGCGACAGGAAAGCCTATTGTTCCTGCGGGACTTCCACCGGCCATTACAGCTGCATCTGCCAACCGGGATACTACGGATCTGGACTTGTCAACGATTGCTTACGTAAGTTTTCCTTTTTCAATTTTTAATAATCATTATGGAAAATAAAAAACTGGTATAGTCGAGTGGTTTGAGAACTTAACTACTATACCATTGAGGTTGGCAAGAAAGTAATTTCGGTCTTTTTGGTTGCCACTCATCCGAGAGCGTTGCAATTGTTTTGAAAGACTTATATGTCAGTGTTATATCTTTCTCCTTTTGACAGCGTCAGTCTGATTTACAGTACGTAATGATGACACTTCATCCACCTTTTTAACAAATTTTAGTCAACAATGTCATTATTAGGTTACTTTAAAAGCAAGTTGTACGTAATTTTGTTTGTAGCTCTTAGTTGAGGGCAATCTTAACATGGAGTGCAGAAACGAAGATTTTCGGTATATTTTACTTTCTTATTTCCGTAAAAGGAAGAAAGCTGCTGAGGCCCACAAAGAGAAATGCGAAGTTTATGGTATTGATTACATAACAGAACGCACCTGTCAGAATTGATTCAAAAAATTCCGTGTTAAAGATTTTTCACTCAAAGATGACCAACGTTCTGGTCGACCTACTGAAGTTGATGATGACCAAATCAAACCCTTAAAGCCCGTTTTACATTATCATATTAAATTGTACCAAACAATTGAATACTAGTTTATAGTACAATATAAAACACTGTACTATTTTTCTGTGCAAAATCATTGTATGAAATTAGAACCTGTCCTATTTTCATACTAAATGTTTTGACTTGCGCCTGCTCACTAGTCTGCATTGCACGTATTCCAATCTAACCTCATTTTCTTATGTTTACATCTTGTCCAGTCTTGGACGCACTATAAAATAAACGTGGGTTTATACTTTATGCTGTAGTCGTATCGTATCGTCGTCGTATCGAGGTTATGAGAAATATTTGTAAATATTGTGTGATACTGGTGTACAATTTGAAACGAGGATGTAGCACGACACAGAATCATAAACAAAATTTTTGTACAAGTTCATAATACATATGTAATAGCCCTGACGAATGATGGATATCTTGTACAAAAGACTGGTAAAGCGTTTTACATTGTACTATAAAATAGTATTCAATTGTTTGGTACAATGTGATATGATAATGTAAAACGGGCTTAATAGAAGAAAATCGTCATATAACTGTTCGAGAGATTGCAGAGAGGTTAAATGTATCGCACACGACAATTGAAAATCAACTAAAATGTCGTGGACTTGCTAGGAAAGTCGATTTTTGGGTTCTGCGCATGAATTGTAAGAGATTGAGTTAACACAACGAATCAACGTTTGCGATATGCATCTCAAACGCATCGAAATCGACCCTTTCTTGGAAAAGAATCATCGTTGGTGATGAAAAATGGGTCATGTATGTATCATTCGAAAATGATCCTGGTGTAAGCGTGGTAAAGCAGCACAAACCACATCAAAAGCGGGATTGCATCAAGAAAAGACCATGCTGTCAATTTTGATGGGACTACAAAGGTGTTGTGTATTTTGACCTGGTTCCAAGAAACTGGACGATAAATTCGGATATTTACTGTCAACAACTGATGAAACTGGACCAATCAAAGAAAAACGGCCAGAATTGGCAAACCGCAAAGAAATAATGCAAGGCCTCACACATCTTTAGTAACTCGCGAAAAATTATTGGAGTTTGGATGAAAATTGATGTCGAACCCACCGTACAGACCTGATCTGGCACCATCTGGTTACCATTTATTTCGAAGTTTTCAAAACTCTTTGAATGGTAAAACTTTCACGAATGATGTTAACCTTTAATCGCACTTGGTTCAGTTTCTTAATAATCAGGACCCAAATTTCTATGAGCGCGGTATCATGAACCTGCAAGGAATATGGCAAAACGTCAAAAGTTTATTCTTTGTATAAAAAGCGAGTCTTATTTCACACTACAAAACCGAAATTACTTTCTTGCCAACCCAATAAAATGAATTAAAGGGATACCCAAAGCAGTTGGCTAATGCGTGATGGGCACTATATTTCTGAGTTGGACTGGTACGGGATAACTGGGTGTGAAAGCAAAGTTACGGAGTCCCTGGCGTTCCGCTTTGCCGGCCATACTCTCTCGCGAAGTGTTGTAATACTTTACCATAATTATTATTATTGAAGATGCTTCCACATATATTTAGCTTGCCCGGCCGGTAGTTTCGGCAACGGTCCCAACCTCTGCTTACCTTGCCCTGACGTCAACCACATAGCCGAAACGGGGTCCGAAAGTTGTAAGTGCAAGACGGGCTACCACTCGACGAAGGAGAATCGTTGCGAAGGTAATCTGATATCCATCGTCTTGAAACGTTAACGATGATCGAATTTCCCTTTTGGCGTGGCGCAGTGATTACGTGTTTCGAATTATCACCTCCTGAACACGGCTACTTCGTCAAGAGCAACGCGTGCGCTTACGTCTTCAATAGTGCTTGCGGGGTTCGGTGCGAAGTGGGCTACACCTTGGAGGGTAGCAGCATCCGATTGTGTCAGTCCAACGCCACGTGGAGCGGGCAAATTCCGACGTGTCAAAGTACGAAGCTCGAAATAACTTTTTGATCTATTTCTTCTTTGCGATTTCTGCAGTTAGGACCTGCGAGGCTTTAACGACACCAGCTCACGGCACCATGGTATGCCAGCATTTCGATCTCGGCGAGACTTACACCAACGAAACGGAGTTACCGGTTGATACCGCTTGTTCTTTCGCCTGCGAACGGGGCCGAACCTTAGTGGGATCCCGACAGAGGACCTGCCTGCCACTAGCTCAGTGGGACGGTTTGAGAACGTCTTGTAAACGTAAGATTAACTTAAGAAGGAACCGCGCTTGAAAAGAGATGATTTAACGGAAATATTTGCATGTATCTTCACTGTATTCGTTGCCAAAGCTTTCTCGCGGTATTCCGAGAGGAATTTGTTGTACGGGAATATTTTTCGTTTCAGAGGTGAAGTGCAATAAATTGACGAAAATCCAATTCGGACAGATCGAGCCGACTTCTTGTTTGTACGGCAAGCAAGCTTTCGGGAAGACGTGCCAGTTCACCTGCGACGAAGGTTTCGAAATGGTCGGTCCTCGAGAGAAGCACTGCACCGGTCTCCACGGGACCTGGACGGGGAAGCGAGAAACTAAATGCAAAGGCAAAATAATCCCGGTTATCACCGAAAAAGGTTAATAATAAATAAAGAAATTAATTTCAGACGTAACCAAACCTTTAGTGATTTGTCCGGAGAACATCAAAGAAAGCACGTTACCGGGCAAAAATTATGGACAAGTTTTCTGGACGATGCCCGTCCCAACCGGTATGATCTCCTCCAATTTTATTCTTGCAAAAATAGTATTGCAAATTGCAGATAATTCCGGTTTCAACGTCACCGTGTGGACCAAACCCTCCATCAAGGACGTGGCGAATTTCAAATTTAAGATAGGCACCACCAACGTGACGTATTTCGCCCAGGACATGTTTAAGAACACCGCTAAATGTCATTTTATCGTGGAGATTTACGGTAACTACCCGAAGTATGGGCAGTTTGGCATTTGATGAATGAAATTTGATTCTAGATGACGAATCACCAATCATCGAAGACTGCGTGGATCCACCGCCATTCTTGAGCTCGGAGAAATCGGGCACCGACATCGTTTGGGACGAGCCGAATATCTTCGATAATTCACAAAATGTTAAGGTAAGTTTGACCCAAGAGCAAGCAAAACATTGGGATATTTTCTGCACGTTCGCCGCCACTATTATGTCGTTGTTGCTCTATCTCGTGCTTTTTTTTTTCATATTTTCCGCCCTTTCGCGTCCGCTATCATGTCCTCGCTTCTGTATCCAGTGCCTTTTCAGTTTAACAACTTTCCTTTCTTTGTATACCGTTTCCATCTTTTCTTCGCTTTTTCATCGTGAGCCTCACCTTTCTCCAACTTTTTGTCCTCCACTTCCTACATTTTCACCTCTGCGTTTTCGTCTTCTAGCTTGGATAATTCATGAAATTTGAAGGTAAGTTTGATGTCATAGGGAGTAAAGCGTTTGGACATTTTCTTTCATATTTTCCGTCCTTTCGCGTCCGCTATCATATCCTCATTTCTGTATCCGGTGCTTTTCCAGTTTCAAATCTTCTCTTTGCTTCCATACCGCTTCCACCCTTCCTTTGGTTTTTCATCATCTGCTTCATCTTTCTCCAACTTTTCGTCCCCCACTTCCTACATCTTATCCTCTTTTTCTTCGTCTTCTATCTTTGATAATTCATGAAATTTGAAGGTTATTTTGATGCCATGAGAAGGTAAAGCGTTTGGACACTTTCTTTCATATTTTCTGCACTTTCCCGTCCGCTATCACTCGTCCTCACTTCTGTACCCCTGCTTTTCCAGTTTAAAATCTTCCCTTTCCTTCTACACCGCTTCCACCTTTTTTCATTTTTTCATCACCTGCCCCATCTTTGTTCAACTTTTTGTTTTCTACTTCCTACATCTTCTCCTCTGCGTTCTCGTCTTCCATCTTCGATAATGCGTAAAATCGGAGGGTAAGTTTGATGCCATAAGAAGGTAAAGCTTTTGGACATTCTCTTGCACTTTCGCGCCCGCTCTCATATCCCCGCTTCTGTATCCCGTACTTTTCAAGTTTAAAATCTTCCCTTTCCTTCCATACCGCTTCCACCCGTTTTTCGCTTTTTCATCGTCTCCCCCATCCTTCTCCAACTTTTAGTCCTCTACTTCCTACATCTTCTCCTCTGCGTTTTCGTCTTCTATCTTTGATAATTCATGAAATATAAAGGTAAGTTTGATGCCACGAGAAGGAAAAGCGTTTGGATATTTTTTCATAAACTCTGCACTCTCGCGTCTGCAGTTTCTGTATCCCGTGCTTTTCCAGTTTATAATCGTCCCTTTCCCAACTTTTTGTCCGTCACTTCCCACATCTTCTCCTCTGCGTTTTCGTATTACATCTTCGATAATTCATTAAATGTGAAAGTAAGTATGATGCCAAGAGAAGGTAAAGCGTTCACATGTTATCTTTAATTTTTTTTTTGCCTTTTTGCGTCGATTATCATGTACTCGTTTCTGTATCCCATGCCTTTCCAGTTTCTAATCTTCTCTTTCCTTCCATACCGCTTCCACCGTTTTTCACTTTTTCATCATATACCTCCTCCTCCAACTTAACTCCCCATCTATATATTTCCGGACGGGACTTTCTTATCGGTATTCGTTTCTTATATATTTGCCTTTAATGTTTTTCTCCTCTGTCCTGCGGTTACTTCGTTGCTATCTTCCTCTCTTTCGTTTCCGTTTTGCTTTCACGCGTCTATACACCCTCTTTTCTCACATTTTCCTGGAATAATTTTCTTACCTTGTGTTCTTATTACTTTTATTTTATCAATTTCCTTTTTCCCCAATTTGATTTCCCTTGATTTTCTCGTGTATCCTACACTTACATTTCCGTCATTTTTCAAGTCTTCTGTTCTGAGCTCCAGCTTTTCTTCCCTTGAGCGTCTCTATGTCTGCAGTTCTAACGCTTCTCTCTTCTCCCACTCGTTCTTATCTGTGTTTATATTACTTTGATTCTATCAATTCATTTTCTTCGTCATAATTTTATCTTTTTTCTTATATTTTCCCTTTTTGATTTTGTTCTGATATTGGAATTTTCCATGTTCTGCACGCCTATTACTTACGATCCATCAATTCACCGCCAACTTTCCTCTCTTTCGAAACATCGATTAGCTCGTCGATGCAGTAACTCACCAGGTAGAATGTTAGCGTTGAAGTAGAATGTCAATTTTGTTTCTGTTACATTTATCGTCTTCTTTTACTGCATACAATCTTATGAAATGTATATATGTACGTTCCATGACCTTATGTACTTATCTTTTAAATATTCTTTCCTCTCTATAATAGCTTTATTTTCAGAAGAAAATATAGCTATTAACTCCTCATTGTTTGATTGACCTGAAAGTGGTGGAGGAGAGGATATTTAGAAGATAATCTTATAAATAAATTAGACACATATTTTGTGAAAAATCCTGGTCTTTTTCACAACTTACCCATCAATATAAATAGAAGAAAGTTCATAACAAATAAAGCAAAGTTTGTAAGAGAAAATATTTTTCTACTATTACAAGAAAATAGAAAAGAACGTTTGAAGTATTGGAAGGAAGTTATGCTCACATGCACGTACAGTACAAAAAGAGGGCATGTTTACTGTTTAGGCCAAGAAATGTAAACGTTAGTAAAATTAGGTCAACATGTTAAATAATAATAATAACAATAACAATAAGCATATCTCTAGCGATAAATACGCCAAAATTAAATTTATTTTCACCAATCTTTTTACACTCATTATCGCACTTTCACCTCATACAATACATATAAATACATTGATGCATTAGTAGTGAGAAACCGGGAATATTTCCGACTTGCGCGTAAGTAGAACGGTGCGACGAATTTCGTATAATTTAAAGTGAAACCACCGAAAACACAACAACAATAAAAGCATTCCGTAAAATCTTCAGAGGGGGTTAATCGCGATGTGGGAATTAGCTGATAATACTCTCGGACGTTTAATACCCCTCCCCCTCTCACTTACCCTCACAAAAATACCTCTTTTGTTTTGTTTGTTTGTTCATCGAACAATTGCTTGCTTCCTATAGGTTAACTTCGGTGAAATTTATTACTGCGCAATTCCCAAGTATCGAAACACTATTTTCTATTGGTGGTGGTAAGCTATCGATAAATCACGGGAGACAAAAGGGGCGAAAGGGGGAATAAACATTAAGAAAAAGCCTACAGGTTGGAGACACGTGGTTGTTGGTATGGAAAAGAAGGAATTTAGAATTTGGAGATTCAGAAGTAAATTTTGAGAGTGTAACAATTTTACTTCATTCCTTTCATGATCTGTACTTCTATTCCTTAAATTCTATCAATCCACAGTTTCCTTCATTTTCCCATTTTCTTCCATTTCCGTTTTTCCAACCACGCTTATCGTCGTCCTCAATCTATTCGTATCGAACTTTTCAGATTACTAAAACTCACGAATTCGGCTTCTTCAAGACCGGTACCACGCAGGTCACTTACACGGCAACCGATTTATCCGGGAATACCAATACGTGTACCTTAAATATCACCATCGAAGGTAGGCAGAATTATAAGCCCTACTTTTGCTGAAAAAGTCACGGCGATATTTTTCAGAAAGCTTCTGTGAACCGCTTCCGGATCCCGTTTTTGGTCGATCTGAATGTGGCAACTCTGAAGATGGCGTGAAATGCGTTATAACGTGCTTGGAAGGGTACGCCGTCCCGATCGTCGGGCAGACCGAAAGTTTCGACGCCGAAAACGGATCGACGCAGTTCGTTTGCGACAATGAGAATCCGTTCTGGTACAATTACGAAAGCCAGGTTTTCCCAGAATGCACCAGTAAGTTATTTCGCGAATATATTTTTTGTTCTGTGATTTGGAATCCATGACTTTTTTCTTCATGTGACTGCTCGAATCTCCAAGCCCCCATTCTTATTCCTTGCAAAAATGGAAAACTAAACGAGAGCTGTTTTTAGTTACCGAATTACCAGTGGAAATCTCCGAGGACGTCTCTATAGATTTAGAACCGGATGATGTCGCCGAAATCTGCAAGAATCAATCTAGACTCGCCCAATTAAGTTACAACTCGAAACACGACATCGACGAGAATTTGGACGAAGCTTGCAATGACATCGAGTGTGATTTGGGTGCTGAAGCAATATGCGAGGATTACAAATCCGAGCTTGAGGAAGCATCCAATTTGGTGAAAAGGCAAGCCGCGAGGATGACGACGAAACGTCCGAGGAAAGGGAGGAAGCATCGCAGGAAGAGAAAGAGGGTCGAGGTGCACGTGAAGATCGACGCTAAAACTGATCAGGAGGACAAGCGCAATAAACTGCTGGCGATTAAGGATAAAATTTCCACTATCAGAACTTTAGACGGAAATAACGTAACCAAAATCCGTTTCAAACAGTCAAAGATCAAGTGCTCGTCGGGGAATGTTCGGAAAAAATTAAGATGCGGTAAGTAAAGTGGGAAATATCGTCGATGTACAATACGAAAATGTGTATTTAGTGAGATGCCCCTTGGGAACATTCCACAACGAGAGCAGAAATTCCTGTCAGAGTTGCAAAACCGGTTATTATAACGACCAATTTGCTCAAACTGCTTGCATTAGTTGTCCTCCTAATTATTCCACGAGGAGGACGCACGCGAAATCGATAAACGACTGTATAGGTAAGTACGTGTCAAAGCCTTCTAGGATCCCTATTTCCTCACTTGGCCGATAGAGCAATGTGGACCCGGATCGTTCGCCCGGAAAAGAAAAGTCAAACCTCCTAAGAAACATCCGAACGCAGTCATCGAGAGGATCACCCTCAAGCCCCACTGCAGGTCTTGCCCAATAGGAACTTACCAACCGCTATATGGCCGATTGGGCTGCTTCAAGTGTCCAAACGGGTATACAACGAGCGGGGTTGGAAGCATCTCCATACAGGATTGTATCCCGACGTTGCAACTGACCTGTTCCAATTCCTCCAACATCTGCAACCGGGGACAGTGCGTTATCATCAACGACGTTTATTATAGCTGCGAATGCGGTCAACACTACGTCGGTAAGATAGTTTTCTTCGCCTACCCAATCCAATAAAATCCTTGATGGTTATTTTCGCAAAAAAGGATCCCATTGTGAAACCAAATTGAACAGTTGCTCATACTCGCCTTGCGCAAACGGGGGAAGTTGCACGACCAATCCAGACGGTGACGTGTTTTCTTGCGAATGCCCCACGGGTTTCACTGGTGAAAGGTGCGAAACACCCGAAGATGACTGCGGACTTGCGTGCCGAAACGGCGGAGCGTGCATGCAGGATGAGAACGGAGACTTCTGCCTCTGTCCCAAAGGTAAGGATCACAGTTTGCAATAATAATTTATTCAATTGAGTTTCAATTATATCATAGATATCTCGACGTTTCGTCTGTTGCTATAAAAGGCTTCCCCAGAAGTGCGAATAGATATTGAAATTAATTGATGTATTAAGGAACACAATCAATTGTCAGTATAAAAACGTACTAAAAATTTAATCCGGCAACTATAACAGTTAAATTTGATAGCTACAACTGTATTACAATTTTTTTCAAAGTTATAGTCGCCCTCATTGCTAATTAAATTTGACATATTATTTGACAGTTAACAGATCCACTATTACCAACTTAAAAGTAGACATCTAAATTTGACAGTAATCCTTTCTACCCTTGCGGGTGTAGGCACGTTGATTTTGTCTATCGTTTCAAGAACTCTTTCAAAGTCTTCCTATCCTCTGTCAAGATAGTTGCATTTTCTCTTTTGCAAGATTGCACTGATAGTGTCGACCCACGTCTTCTTTGGTCTCCCTCTTCCTCTTTTCCCTTGTCATTTAGCTTCGTATACTTGCGCTGTTTTGTCCATTTTTTAACGTGTCCCCACCAGCCTAATTGTCTTTCTTCTATGTATTCTTCCATGCTCCCAATTTCCATTTTTTTGCTTCTGACTTTGTCCCGCAGCGTCACGCAGCATGTTCGTCTGAGGCATTTCATTTCAACTGCTCTTATTCTGCTTTTATGTTTCTCATTCATTATCTACGTTTCACTTCCGAATGTTAGTACTGGTCTGTACATCGCCTTGTATACTTTCATATTTGTACTTTGTTTTATTTCTTTTTTCCTGCTATGTATTTATTCAGCGAATAGAATAGTTTGTGTTGCTTTCTCTCTTCTTCTTATTGTCCTGAGTCTTGTGTGGGCACTCCCAAGTACTTATATTGTTTGACTTATTCGATTCTATTGTCATTAATCTTAACATTAATTTTCACTTCTTGTACCGATATTGCCATCACTTGGATTTTATTTGCATTCATTTTCATGCCAAGTTTGACAGTTACGATAATGTTAAGTACAGATTCTTAAAGTTTTTTATCATCTATCTATCGCCACCAACTTAAAATGTGTGATTCGGTAGCTATGACTAGCTAAGACGAAACATAAATTCATTTATAGAATTATTATCGGCTACAACTACTACCAACTTAAAATATTTAATCCAATATCTAACAGTTAAATTTGACAGCTATATCAATTACAAATACATTTTCAAAGTTAATTTGATTTTTATTCTGTAGCTGTCAGTTAAATTTGAAAATTACGACAAATTAACCATTCTTCCCCGTAGATTCCACCCCCTTGTGGTTAGCAGTTAATATGGCAAGTTCTTCCCTATTATGTACCTGATGAATAAAGACATTTCCGTTTCCATCTGTTTCGGTCTATTGTCTTTTATTCCGGCTTTAATCATTATTACCAACTCAATTCAAGTGACTTAATTACTTTGATATGTAACTTTGATTACTTAACGATAATATTTGTAGGTGTACGTAAGTAGTCTATTATTAGTAGTCTGCTATCGACTATTACCACCCTGATGTTTTTTATTTCGTCGTTGTCAGTTAAATTTGACACTTATTAACCAACTTGAATTGTTTGATACTGTAATTGTCAATATTAGAAGTTAATTTGCATAGTAGTTACTAATAGCTATCTACTGTTACCAACTGTAAGCAATTAAACATTTTTAAGTAAATTATCAAAATTATTACCAAACAAACTTAAGGTTACAGAAGATGAAAAAAAAAAAGGAAAATGAATAAAAATTTAAGGGTTTTGACGAAACTCAGTGAGGGTGTAATATTCCTTCTCTACTAGTATCCTCTTAATTTTTTTTTTGCAAAGCTCGGACGTTTCAGATGTCTTATATTTTTGGAAGATGATTGAATAATCTGATGCCTCAATACTGAGGATTTTTCTGTGATTGTTATCCTATGCCTGGAAATACGCAAGTTGTGACAACCACGGGTGTTGTATTCAAGCCCTGTTCCGTTTTGTTGATATTCGCCGATATGATTATATATTTGAGGACATGGCATATGTACAACGATGCTATGTTAAGTATTCCATGCTCTCTGATTGTGAGCTATCCCCTATAGGACTCTTCACAATGCAAAGTATCCCCACAGCTTTCTTCTGCAGGATGAATATCATTTCGATTGCACTGGATTGATGTTTGTACCTATGAGAGAATTCAATTAAGAATGCTCCCATTATGTACTTAAATACGCATTTTTGCAGTTATTTGCTTCTACAGAAGTGGACAACTAAGTTTCCATAAACTCCTACAGTAGCTGCAGTCGTCCTTCTCGGTGAACCCACCGTAGGAAAATTTGCAATTAGAAAGCTACTCTTACCGTAATCACCGTCTTTGCATATATAGTGCTGGTATAGAAACGAAAGTTACATCTCACAATGTCGTACTGAAGATCGAATGCTGAGAGTAGCTTTCTAATTGAACAAGATTAGCTAGGCCTAAGCACTTGACCGTTCTATGTTCTTCAGATTTCGTTGTAACGACTAGATGATTCAAATGATAAGACGAGGACATCGTGAAAGAAAAAATCTCAAAGTCTTTGCATTGTTTCTTAATTGTGGTAAATTTGCGAATCTCAGTGTGACCAGTTGTTTAAATATATCAAGATTTTTTAACGAACTGTCTCTTTGATATTTTTTATTTTCCGATATTTTAGGCGCATTTGCTGCACTAAAGCTCAACATCTGGCCTATATGAGCTGCAATGTGTAGCTCATTAATTGTATTTAGTAGTGCAGCTATTTTTGGCAATATTAGTAAATATGTTGTCAATACATGATTTTGAGATTTTAGTAATTCTGGAGTACTGGTGAAACATTATGTATAGATTAAATGTTTCGAATACATCCGTAACAGTATGGGGGCACTGTTGTTACCTGCCGAAAACTTTATATTAAAATCGCCGACAAAGAATATCTTTCTCATGTTAGTGCCATTATTTAATAATGAAGGTACCTATCAGTACTAACTTGGCTTACTACCAGGTACGATTACAGTGCCATTTTCGCACTCACACCGGAAAAGTCTGTAATAGTAGCAAGCGGAATATCGATATAACCGAGATCCGAAAGTCTTCATTAATCTGTTTAACTGTTTAGGTTACCACGGCGAAAATTGTCAGCACGAAACGAGATATTGCGTCGCTAACATTTGCGAAAACGGCGGACAATGCATCGAAGAGGACGATACGTTCAGATGTATTTGTTTCCACGGGTATCTCGGACGAAGATGCACCCACCTTCCTTGCGACTTTAGGCCGTGTCCGAAGAATTCCATTTGCGAGAATATCAACACGGCGAATCCGACTCGAGACAATTACAAGTAAGAAATTTTTGGTGTCCTATCATCTAAGAGTTCCTTCAAGGCTCATTGCCTTTTTCAATGTTACTCCCAGCTCACCATTTTCTTTTTCCTTTTTCCTTTTTTCCATTTTCCCAAAGGTGTAGATAAGACGATCTTGATTTTTGCATAGCCCCTTTAGTAAGGCTCTAGTCGGTGTTGAGATCTCATAAACTTCTAGCCTTACCAGGGAGATATACCCGAAACTCTCCATAAAATTTCTCGAGCACAGTATCTCCAATATCTACCTAAACCCAATTGTATGGGACAAGGTAGCTAGAGCAGGCTGACTGCTTGGCACTTTCCTATAATTCCAGTCCAAACCTCCGAAGACCTGGCTACCTTCGATTGTATAAGGCTTTCCGTGATATGCGACCTGGTTTCCCTTAGGTACTCATGGAACGAGAGTACCCACATTGATGAAGATGCTGTTTTAAGGGAAGATGTGCCCTAACAGTGTTAAGCACGGAGGTCGGATGCTGGCTTCGAACGTATGTTTAAGACCTTGACGATGAAAGCCAGGAAGTTTTGGAAAACTGCAAAAATTGGTCATATTAGTCTTTGCTAAAGGTCACGGTATGATGGAGATGATTATAAATTTGGGTTATATTACAAAATATTTATGATGGGTTGAAGTAATTGATAGGCACACGCTGCTGAATCTGTACATTTACGCGACCCGTCTGTGAATCAGAACTTTTGGTAATCTTTGGTAGAAACTTCTTTCGGAATCTGACGTGTATCCCCTAGCCGATATTTTCTTGTTTACATCGGATATAAGGATACTGAAACCGTATTTAAGAAATAATAATTAATAATAATTTTATCCAACTTCAGGAAAAGAAAACTGCCGTGTAAGCAGATATTCCGAAGTAAAGTCAAAAATTTATAAAATTACAAGATTTGTGCAATGTATAAAGAATAGAATATAATACACGTCACACAGATAAAATATATATATATAGTCTAAATTATAAATGATCAACGACAAGTACTACAATACACCAATTCTCATGCGGTATAAAACATTTGAATTCAGCAGTCTCTTCAAATTTGGCCTAAATACAGCTCGTGTGGGTGCATCTTTTAGTTCTTTGGGAAGGTGGTTAAAGAATTTATATCCGTTATGGTACATATGCCTTTGATATTTGGCAGTATTTCACCGGTATTAGAGCATCTTTGTTAAGTGTATGACAGTTATGGTTCAGATGACAAAATTTATTTTGGTTACCAATTAATCGGACAGAACTCGAAAAAAAAAATTCTATTATACAAACTTACATAGATTTATTATGTTTTTCACGAAACCAGATGTATTTGCGAAGATGGATACATGGGGGTTAACTGCACCCAAAAATCGATCCCTGTTGGAAGAACGAGTGCAGGAACGGCGCCGCGTGCAAAGTGTCCCGGGACAGATCCTACGTGTGCGAATGTCGACCCAATTTTTACGGCCAGTTCTGCCAGAAGAAAGCCGAAGATAGGTTCGTGCTCGTTTTTACGAGAGCCGGAGTTACCGATTCGGTCAGGCTGGACGGGTTCAAGTCCAATTTGACGAAGGTTCGTACAATTCGCCCAAATCCATTTTTTATTTTCTTTATTTTCTTCTTAATCTTTGGCCGTCGAGGATCTGAATCGATCAGCACCATCATGGTCAACTTTTCTCTTACCATGGAGTTTTCCAGATTTCGATTTGCTTGTGGATTCAAACTTTGGACACTCAGAATTACGGCACTATCCTTTCTTACGCGACCTTCAAGTACGACAACACATTTACCATAACGGATTACGGAGGGTAAGTTTCTCCAGTTGTGAATTTGGAGTTTGGTGAATCTTACGCCTTCATTGTATGCAGATTGGTGTTCTACATCAATAATAAGAAGATTTACAGCGATATCATCTTGAACGACGGGTTTTGGCATTATTTTTGTTTCACCTGGGATTCACGGGATGGATCCTATCTCATCTACGTGGACGGTACGGTCATTCAGCAGGGGTTGAATTTTGTTCAAGGCGAGGTGTTAGAAGGTAAATTGATAGATAACTCCCCGTTCCCCTTCTTCTCCTGCGCTCGCTCCTAAAAAGAATTGATATTTTCCTGAATTCCAAGACGTCCTAAAAACGGTCTTGTTCGCATAGAAATTTGTTTGTTATGGTCTCATTATGAGTCCCGATGATTGTGTGCTCAAATTATGGAGTCTTAAATTTGATGAATTTGAGATAAAGTTACCATACATCACCATCAAGAATTGGCTCAACACGATCTCTCTTTCAAATGATAGATAACTCCCTTTCCCTTCGCTTCCTCTTCGCCCCTCTCTAAAGAAAAATTGATATATCCCTGAATTCCAAGAAGCTCCAAAAGACGGCAAGTCTTGTTCGTATAGAAATTTCTTGTTATGGTCTGGTTATGCGTCTCGATGATGACCCTCAAGTTATGAAGTCTTAAATCTGATGAATTTAAGGTGAAGGTACGTCAGCATCAAGAACTGGCTCAACATTATCTCTCTTTAAAATGATAGACAACTACATGCCCCCTTCTCTTTCGCCCGTCTCTAAAGAAAAATTGATATATCCCTGAATTCCAAGAAGTTTCAAAAAACGGTGAGTCCTATTCGTATAGAAATTTCTTGTTATGGTCCCATTGTGAGTCCCGATGATGATCTTCAGGTTATGAAGCCTTAGATCTGATGAATTTAAGATGAAATTATCATACATCACCATTAAGAACTGGCTCAACATGATCTCTCTTTAAGCTTACGGTAAGCTGGTAATCGGACAAGAACAAGATATCATGGGCGGAAGATTCAGCCAATCCGAAGCCTTTCTGGGTAAGATCACCCATTTCGACGTGTGGGATAAAACCCTCAGTCCCAAAGAGATATCGGATCAGATGCACGATTGCTTCAACGAAAGATTCGGAAACGTCTATTCCTGGCCGGATATGAGAGAAAACATCTTCGGCAAAGTTAAGGTAAGTCTCTTCCACCATCGGTTTCCATTTCGATTGCATTTCTGTCTTACCTACCAGGTGGAAAACTCTGATTTTTGCTCGGAATGTAAGAAATCCCCCTCGGGAAAGATCCGCAACGGTCACGTCGAAATATTTAACAATACGGCTTACTACAGGTGCGATAAGGGATATACCTTAAGCGATGATAAGTACGCGAATGGGAGACGATGTAATAAGGCTGGGGAATGGGAGGGACATCTCGATCCCTACTGTAACGGTACGTAAATCTGAATTTGATGGGACGAAGGTAGTAATTTCCTTGTTTTGTAGTGTTATTCTGTCATTATCCAGGATATCTACGCCACGGCAGCATTTACGGGAGGAAATATTCTTATTTAAGCCAGATACACTATTCCTGCAATACTGGTTACACCATGAAAGGGAATGATACTAGGATTTGCGGCGAGAATGGTGTTTGGGAACCGCAAGCGCCGATATGTTTAGGTCCGATATAAAAATTGAAAATTTTTCACCAAACGTATTCTTAAAGGGAATCAGAAATTTAATATTTTAAAGCCTTAAGGGAGCTAAGTAAACCACTTTTAATTTTGACTCCAGGTTTAAGATGCAAAGCCTTCGACGCGCCGGAAAACGGAAAGATCGTCATTTCCTCGGATTACAGCGACGAATACAGGGAAGACTTGGAATCGTATGATGTCGGGACGTCCATCGAAATTATTTGCGACGAAGATTGCAAAATGAACGGCGAACCAGTCATCACCTGCGAAGTTACTGGTACCAGAACTTAGAAATAAACGAGTCTAAATGACTCAATGAGCTTGTAAGATGACATATACATGGCGCCACTATTGACAAATCTATATGATTTGTAGGAACTACCAACTTTCAAAGGATACGTGTCAAAATTTGATGACAATCTGACTTTTAGTTCACAAGTTAGAGTTGTTTTAGTAAGGCCACTTGTATAATTTTTAAATCAAAGGAAAAATCTGAATTTTATGTGTTGATAAAGCATTGCTTTTTAATGAGAAATAATACGGTTCAAGCATAGCAATTGCTTGACAAGTGTTATACGGACTCTGCTCCATCGGGACAAATGGTACAGAAGTAATTTCCTGATTTTAAATGCGTCCATACAAACACCGATGATGCTGAACGCTTTAGTCCCCAAATTGGGCAGTTGTTTCAAAAAACATAAAAAAGTCAACAAAATGGTTTTGGCCGATCGTAAATTGAAATTACGTGAGATAGCTGACACCTTAAAGATATCAGAAGGCAGTGTATTCACCATTTTACATGAACATTTGAGCGATGGAAAGCTCTCTTCGAACTGATTACTGCGTCGATTATCCAAAGCTGTTTCAGTGCAGTATGTGACAATGGATGTAACATGACCCCATCACTATGCTCGAGAGTCAAATCGGCAGTCAGCTGAGTGAACAGCAAGAGATCAAAACCGTTAATTATATGGCGTTATTGGTGCGTTTAAAGGAATAAATTGCGAAAAAACGGCCCCAAATGAAGAAAAAAAGTGCTCAGTTAGTCACAAAATTTTGACACGTATCTTTTGAAGGTTGGTACGTCCTAAGAGTCATATGGATTTGTCAATGCTGGCGCCATCTATATGTCATCCTACGAACTTATTGACTGATGTGTTAATTGAGGAGGCAGCCACGACCAAACTCAATATCAAAACGGTTTCGGGAATTCCATCGTGTCAGATGCTTCTGCCGTATCTTCTTCCGTGCACTACACTGGACTGCAAGCCACTTCACTAGACTACACTTTACTCTGTTGCACCTCATGAAACTTAGAAGGAAAAGGGATAGACATGGGGAAGTTTGTGTGACCCTAACTTTCCCCCATTTCTATTTCCTTCTTCAGTGTTTAGTACAGTGCATTACAGTGAAGTGGCATGTATTAAAGTTATTGCGCAATACAGTGGAGAGTAACGCAGTGAAGTGAAGCGCAATTAAGAGGATATTGGCGTGTTCCTCAAGGAACTAATAGCAGTAGACGAAACGCCCAGGTCTATACCGTTCATTATCATCGTGACACGATCCAAATCTAGAAATCGCTTTGGTATCCTTTCTCCTATTTTCCTCATTCTTTACCTTTAAGGGGAATGGGACAACGTAATTCCAGAATGCATCAGAGAGAAACCCAAATTCCCATGCTCCTTAGATCATATCCCGGCAGCTCCGGTTAATGGATACATCACGGAGGAGAGTCGTGTGTTAGTGAACAATTTTTCGTCCAACGTAATCGAGTTCAAATGCCGGGATGGTTACCGATTGGTAGGGGAGAACATGACGACATGCATCTTGGACGGATATTGGACACAACCGAATATAACTTGCGATTGTAAATATCTAAAGATTTAGGGTGGCGACTGACTTGTAACAGGACATTGTAGTGTAACACGAGTAGATCCTAATCCAATATTGCCATATGTAATGCTCATTGCGAGCATTACATTATAATGTTCTGCTCAAGTCAGTCGCTATTCATCCAGGTAGGGTTGGTGCTCGTTCTGCTGTTAAAAGAACTCAATATTTCGTTTTTACAAAGAAAAATAACTATCCGCTAAATAATAATAATAATAATAAATAAAGAAGTATTAGAAAAGGCAAGAGAACTGGCAAAATTTAGTAATATGTTTACCGTGTGTACAAAAATATTCAAAAAATTTCGTTAGATGCTTCACTAAACGTTACAAAATTTTAAAGCTAAAAATAAATGGATTTAGTAGTTCAACAGAAAGCCAAGAGCGTTAATGGGAAGAACTAATCAAACAAATAAATAAATAAACCAAGAAACAAGAAAACAAACGAGCTAATATGGATATGAACGAACAATTAAACTTTGAAACAAATAAGTACCCTAAGTAACTACCAAACAAGTATAAAAACAAGAAAACAAACGAATCAGTAAACATCTCATTTGTTTGTTTCCTAGTTTGTTTATTTACCTGTTTGTCCACTTACGTTTTTGTTTATTTGCTTATTTATTTGTTATGTGTTTAGTTATTGTTTCCGCTAGCTCCTCTAAACGGGAACAAACACAGAAGAAAGTACATAACAATAAACACATTATCAAACAAAGAAATAAGTACGCAAACAAGTGAAAAATTAAATAAACTAAAAAAGCAAGTAAACAAGTAAGCAAACTCACAAACAAGTAAACAAACCAATAGGGAAACCTACTAATCTGTTTCTTACTTATTGGTTCCTTTCTTTGCGAACAAATAAAAAAACGAAACGAGCCAATTAACAAACAAATAAATAAATAAACAAATCAACTACGAAACAAATAAATAAACAAAAAAGAAACCAATCATGTAAGTGACTTACTTGTTCTTTTTTGTTTGCTGGTTGATTTGTTTACCAGTTAGCTTGCTGGGTTGTTTGTTTGTTTGTTTGTTTGTTTATCTACCTGTTCCTTTCCTAGTTTGTTTCTTGGCTTGTTTGTTCGTTTTAAGATTTGCGTACTTGTTTATTTGATTGTTTTCTTGTTTACTAGTTTGTTTGTTGTTTCTACTAATTCCTTAACACGTAAGGAAATATTGATTTATAACAAGCGAAGAAACAAACAAGTCGTATACAAAAAATAAACAAACGATTGAATAAAGATATAAATAACCAAACAAACGAAGAATTAAACTGTGCACTGAGAAACAACAAAACAAACAAACTAATAAACAAATGCAACATTAAACACACAAATAAACAAGTAACCTAAGAAACAAACAAACAACTAGGCAAATAAACGAAACAAGGATACCTACCAATCTTAGTTATTCTACTCATTTGTTTGTCAACAAACAAGTAAAAAGAGGGAGAACGAGAAAACTAACAAACAGACAAGTAAACAAACAAATTTTGCTTGTGCACAAACAAGCAAACAAAGAAACAAACGAAAACGGAAACAATATTAGTGGCTTACTTGTTCTTTCCTTTGTCTGCTTGTTTATTTTGTTGTTTATTTGTATATTTGTGTCTTTTTTAGTTAGTTTGTTGTTGTCCATTGTTCGTGCTGTTATTTGCTAACTTGTTTATTTGTTTGATTGCTTATTTGCATGTTCGTTTGTTACTTTGGTTGTTTATTTGCTAGTTTGCTAGTTTACATGTTTGCTTGCAAATTTATATGTCAATATACGTGTTTCTTTATTTGCTTATTTATCTATCATTTTCTTATTTGTTTATCTGTTTACGTGGTTGTGTGTTTGCTAATTGTTTTTCACATTATATTCGAATCCGATTTTAGTGATCGTCGTCACAGTAAAATGTCCGGGACCTCCCAAAGTTAGATACGCAAAATTATTAAATTCGGACAAATTCGAGTATGTGGCCGGTGACACTGCGACTTACGAGTGCATAGAAGGTTACAGATTGTTGGGAAATGGTTTCGCTAAATGTGGTAACAACGGGAGATGGTCGAGAGTTGCCGGAAAATGTATCAGTAAGTAAGATCTATATAAATTAATAATTTTTAAAGGTGAAAATGAGAAAACCGGCGGTCGTTTGACGATAATAGTCCGTAGGATATGACATTTTGCAACCTGTCGGTAATTGTCATTTTCATGACGCTTTGGAATTATGCTTGAACATGACAACTAATTGTCTGTAGAAAAGTCGAATATTCTAGTGATCTTGAATACAACCCAGAAGGTACTCTGAAGGAGACATTTGCTGAAACGCAGCTCCTACACCGTGCGACAACTTTCTTTTCTTGATTGCTTATCAAAACGATGGATATTCCAACCAGTATGTTATCGTCTTCGCGACAAATTCTGAAGATGATAACATTCGAAACGTTGCATGTTCTACATGATAGAAATAGCTCTAAATACCGCTACCAATTACCTTTCTCTTTTTAAACAACCAATCTTAATTCTCATCAATGATTTTAGAAAAGACCTGTGGCAAACCTGCCGTGGCCGAGTCCACCGTGGTGGAGGGAAAATCGTATCTCTTTGGGGAAAAAGTCAAAATCATCTGTGGAAATGGGAAAGAATATATTTTAATGTGTGAAAGCTCCGGAAAATGGTCCAGTATACCGGACTCTTCGTGCTGAGCGGATGATTTTATATAACCATGTATTCGTCTGATATTAAAAGTACAATAATGTAAATTTAGATAATTAGGATAATTCTTTATATAAGTTTTCGAGTCATAATAATAAAAACAATAATGAAGAATCATTTGGTCATTTCTTCTTGACAACTGGGGCGATACTTTTAGACCTAGCCAACGTTTTCGATTCAATTTGGCATGACGGAGTCATTGTGAAGATGATAACATCTCATCTCGGGGAGCGGTCCTTTTACATCAGGATTGCGAACCATCTATTCATTACACGACAGATGGAAGCGGGTGTCACGCACGGCGCCCTTTTAGACCCGGCAGCAGTCAATGGACTCCAGAATTGCATCGACAAATGGAAACTGAAGATAAACGTGGACAAGTTTCCGTCCGATATACAAGAAAGAGCAGTCTTTCCCGCGATACCGTCTTCGTATGGGATGCCGCCTAGATAGATTGCATCGACGAAGTACTTGGGAATGGCCCTGGACCGGGGAGTAACTTTAGCCACACATCATCTCGGATATGTTCAGATTGTCCTTCCTCTGACTTGCAGAAGTTTCAGTTTGGACCTGAGGATACTTCCGGAGTCCGTGGAAGGTCAGACATGAATATTATAAAAGGCCTAAACGGGCGTGCTATGAAATATCAGCTTTCGTCATGCCAATGGTTACCAATCTTGTCGGAAAAAGACTACCCGTTTAGATATGATGTCATCAACCTGGCCTATTTGGCATTGATATCAGACCTGATCATCTTAACGATCCGTCTCGCCAAACCAAGTGAAACGCATTGACCAGATTCAAGAACACCGCCTCAATCGTTGTTTTACCCCTTGCAAACATCGTTAATGGCGTCTGTTAGACGAAACAGTCGAAAGTTCGTCGAGAAGGCCGCTTTAAAACTGAACTGCTCATTCTACAGGATATTTCGTTCTAGCAGTTCTTCATGTAAAAGATTTGGGATTATTGATTCGGATATCTTACATAAACCCAATAACAAATTAAGGGAATGGCAGCTCTGCTACAATCTCAGCACCGTTGAAATAGATATAATAATGGAACACGCACGTTAATGTGTCTATGCAACGAAAAAGGTGCCCTTTGTGTTGGAAGAGTGCAGATATATACGGAGGAAGTGTCTATCTTCTTATCGCTCGTTGACAGTTATGTGTCTATCAAACTAGGATTTGGTTTTTCAACAACATTTATAGTTTAATAGTGAAGATGGTTAAACACTGTAGTGCATATGGTTGTAAAAATTAATGGACTCCTTATTTGTATATATATAGATAGCACTAGTGTTAAGAAATATTTTATATATAGCTAAATTAAATGTTTTTTAATTTTTTTTTCTTATTGCAACCAGGTAATTAGAGAAAGCAATGTATTCGTATAGTTAGTACACAGGTTTTTAATATTTTACCTATACTTCACTTATTATACTTAATCTTATGTTTATTGTTTGTAGGAATGGTCTACTTTCTTATGTTATTTTGTAAATAGTTAATATTTTTATGGAATAAATTTTTATAGATTACGTGGTGTTATTTATATATTTATCTGCATTGTATTCGTTTTCATTGTCGCTTTACCTGTTGCGGCGTTATTTCAAATTATCGCGCCAGGTGAGACTATATTGCATATGTTTGAATGAGTACAACAAGGATAGCCACCCCTCCAGTATGTTCATCGTTTTCTAGCAGCAATGTCTTATTTTCTCACTATAACGTTAGCTTTCTAGTAACCTTATACTTCAGTGCTCAACGTAAAGAAGCCAGTAGGTGAAACATAATTCGATAAGATAGGAAATTGTAATGACGATTTTGGGGAAATCTGTAATTGTTCTATAGTTATTCAACTGTGGCAAACAAAATGCAAAGATTCTCTTTTAGCCTAACAAATATATATATACAGAATTATCCTTTATGGCATAATGCCTGTGGGTCCACAAATTGAATTTTTCAATTTTACCAAGTGCGCCACCTATTAGGCAGTCTTCATAACTATCTTCAACTTCATACCTCCTCCCCTCTTGTATTGTTCTAGTTCTAGATTTGGATTGAACCATTTGGTAATTGACGGTTTTGAAGATGCTTGCTTTGTTGCTAGCGACACATGTCACTGAATTTAATTAAATAATAGTGTGGTGACGCATTTACCATAGATAAATTAGTTTACCGATGTGATATGGTGTCGCAATTTAAAAGGAAAATCATGAGTAGTCTGACGACAGTTCCAAAAACTTCTGCAAAGTATCAAACTGTACATCGCGACATACAGAAATCTGTAATTTCTTGAAGTATTCTGTATTAATAATCTATAATTTCTGTTACCATCGTATAGAGACCTGTAGTAATGGTATTTTACTGGATCTTCTTGTTTCTAATTCTTATAAACGCGGTTTTCAACGGTATTTTGTGTCATAAAAGTGTTTAATTTCAAAATTTCTTGGTATATCAACTTATTTTCTAACTCTTCTATTTTTCTGATCTTTTTCGTATTTCTGTTTTTATTTTGCTTTCGATTGTTTTCTTGTTGTTCTTTTGATTCAATTTATCTCTATTAACTTTTTCTTTTAATACTACTTTTACATTTTCGGTTTCTAGTCTGATTTGTCACATTTTTCTTTAAAATTTTCCTTCACACTTTTGTACTTATTATATTTATTTTGATGTCAGCTTGGCTATCTCTACCATTTATTTTCTTGTTTTCTTCCTCTCCCCGATTATATTCACCCATTGCTAATTTCTTTTATATTTAAAGGTTTTTCTTCTGATTCCCTTTCTAAGTTCTCTTTTAGTGTTGTTCTAATCTAACTTTCCGATTCCTGTTGTTAATTACATTGCCTTTTTTCCTTCGTTTGCCATGTTTGCCTCAGTGATAGCAAAATACGTGCCCTGGATTCACGAATTGGTATTTATCAGAGTGAGATATCGTATATTCGACGAGGTAAAACCCCAAAGGGTGCTGGTATTTGTATTCTTGTCAATATGTGTCAAAACTTTTAATTGTTCCCACGCCCTTTATTGCACATACTGTCCTATGAGTACGCGCCCTTGTTGACGATGACCTCCCAGTTAGTTGGTGCAAGTTACATAAAACTACCCTTTCCTCTTCTATGCTTAATTGCCACATTTTAATTCAAAGGTCGATGCTATCTATGTAAATAAATTTCAAACATCAACGATATGACAAAACCGATTTAATTTCCCATACGCCGTATGCCTAAGACTCTCTGTGGAATAAACTATGCGGGCAATATGGAGGCAAAATAGGTCTTTCCAGAAATAATGGAATGTGGAGAGTCGAATGAAATACGAACGAGTATGGTATTACTCATAGTTTTCGCGCACGAATCGAGAAACCGAGAGACAAATGCTTAAACTTTTAAAACTTTGGATCCGAATTTCTCTGGAATGATACATCGTAGGCAGTTGCGGTTTCTTGCATTTTGGCCCTGAAGGCAAGGAGTAACGAAGAAGATGAGGAAGGAATGGGGAAGAAAATGGGTGGATTCGAAATGAAGAATTTTCACTTAAAAATTTCAAATCTTCAATTTGCAGTTCTCCATCTACATTCGAGATCCACCCATTCATCTCATTGCTTCGATGCATAGTTTCACAATTCATTACAAAGTCCCTTTTTTCCGGTTTATGTATTTTTCATCGCTATTTCCTCACGAATTCGACCTTTTCCCTTCCAACTAAGACCTACATCACTTCAACATCCAATCAACCTCCATGCAGCACTTCCTTTATTTCCGATTTCTCGCCCTCGTCTTCAACGATAACTCTCCATTTATTAGATTTAATCATCGCCCTACTACCGTGACACTTCCTCCTTGACATTTTCACAAAATCGCGATCATCTCAGCGACCTTTCGCGAACTCACCAATACGACGTTTACTAGCGGAGTTGTAGTACTACGATATGTAAATCGCCTTGTAGTATAGTAGTAGAAAAATTCGATGCCAACATCTATATAAAGCCTCCTCGTTCCGCTTTGAGGAGGATGCAATCGATAAATCGCCGTCTTCCTCGTAATTATTCTATATTTCGTAAGGGTCGCCGGTGGTATCTTGGTCGCGTGTGTACCACTCGAAAATCGCGATCTTAGCCACTCGAAAAAACGCTGGTTAGCAATTCGTGCTCGAGCACCGGTTAACAGCTAAAGCGAGCTCCGGAGAAGAAACGGATGCTTGTTTTGTGTGTGTGTGCGTGTTTTAAGGGGAAAGCGGGGAAATGAGAGAGGCTCAGAAAATAGACGTTGCTGGGCGAGGATTAATGCACTGTGGATGAGTCTTGAGCTATATGTGGATTATGTTATAAGAGAGAAGGAATTCGAGGCGAATCGGAAGGAGAATCAACAAAGAATCGAAAGAAAAATTAAAACACAAATTAAAAGAATTTCCTGAAAAACCGAAAGAATATTATTTTCTTGCCGATTTTTATTTTAATCTTTTATGTAATTTTTCCTTTCTTCCGCGTATGCATCTCCTATTAGCATCAGAATTAGAATCAAAAACAAAATTAGAAAAAACAGACAAATCGAAAGAAGGATCGAGAAACGGTTAGAAGAGTAAATAAAAAGAAAAGAAAGAGAATCGTTTATTCTTTCTTTAGCTCTTTCTACGCGATGTTCTTCTATTTTTCCTCGATTCTCTTTATGTTAAAATTCAGGAAGGAATCTGAAAGAGAAGTAGAAGTTTCATTGCGAATCGGATAGAAAATTACGAATGGAAGGAGAAACTCGAAGGACTGTCAGTAGAATTTCGCTACAATTGATTCTTCTAATTCTATTTCTCACTCTTCTTGTAATGTTCCTTTATTTCTCTGTATACACTTCCTCCTACAATTTTAGAATAGGGATCAAAAACAAAATTGAGAAAAAAATTGTGATAAATCGGAAGGGGAACCAAGGAATTGTTAGAAGAATAAATAAATAGAGGAAAAGAGAATAATATGATTCTTATTCTTGCGCTTTTTGTGATTTTCTTCTGATCGAAATCGAGAAACGAATCAGAAGGAGAAGCAGAAAAGTTTCATTGGGAATCCGAAGTAGAATTAGGAATAGGAAGAGAAACTAGAAGAACAGTCAGTAGAACTTCGCGATAATTAATTCTTCTAATTCTAACTCTTTTAATTTTCTTATATTTCTCTGTATGGACTTTCTCTTACAATTAAAATAGAAATTAAAAAGAAAATTGAAAAAATATGGTGACAAATCGAAAGGAGAACCAAGGAATTGTTAGAAGAATAAATAAATAGAGAAAAAAAGGGAACTATATAATTCTTTCTCTTCCGCTTTTTGTGATTTTATTGCGATTTTTCTCGTTTCTCTTTTAATTAAAATCGAGAAACGAATCAGAAGGAGAAGCAGAAAAGTTTCATTGCGAATCGGAAGAAGAATTAAGAATTGGATGAGAAACCAGAAGCACGGTCAGTGGAACTTAACGAGAATTCCTTTAACTTAATTTTATACTTCTGGTGAGTCCTCTTTTGCATGATTTTCGTTGCCAATTGGAAGGAATATGTGAGAGAGAAAGTAAGAATAGAAGCATAGGAGGTAGCTGAATCTCACGAATTTCAGGATTTTCTTGTGTTTTCTTTCGATCTTTCTCAGTTCCTTTGTTTGATCAAAACTAATATATGAATTAAAAGAGAATCAGAATAGTTTTGCTGTGAGTTGGAAGGAGAGTCAAAAAAGAGCTGAAAGGAGTTCAGAGATTATTTCCTTGTTGATTCTTTCCAATTTTAGTTTTCATCATTTTTTTCCTTCAATTTTTATTAATTCTCTACTTATTAAAGTTTAAACGAAAAATCAAAATTTGAGGAAGAATCAAGGAAGAATTAGATTAGAATATTATTTTCCTACTCGTTTCTTTAATTCTCGTTATTGGCCTTCTTGTGATATTCATTTTAATTTGCTCTGATTTTTCTCCTACTAAAATTAAAATAAGGTAAGAATCTTCTTCTTCTTTCACATTGTTCTTCCGTCTATCTAGGGCGTCGGATAAGATAAGAGAGAAAAAGAGATTTCTTTGCGAATCAGAAGGAGAATCAAGCAGAAGTTGATAAGACTTACAAGATTATATTGCTGTTAATTCCTTCAATTTAATTTCTTACTCTATTTGCAATTTTCCTTTGATTTCTTTCGTGTTTCTTACTAAAATCTGAATAGAGGATTAGAAAGATCGGAAAAATACTTTAATGAATTTAGTGGAAAATCACGAGAGGATTTCTTATTGGAATCCTTTTTAAGCTTTCCCCATTCTGTTCGAATAAATATTGAAAGGAGAATCCAAATATCAGACAATTTTTATGGCCCTACCATCTTCTATGATTTTCATTTCTGGTCCTTCTTCTAGCTTTTCTGGGTTTTCTTAAATTCTCTTTTGATTATAATTTTCATCCGGTTTATAATTACTTTCGTAGAATTTTCTTCTGAGCTTCTTTTTTCGCACCTTCTTGTTGTTGTCCCTCTGATTTCTTTCTTGTACCTTTTTCTAATTTCAGTACCTTTTTCTCTTCTTTCTTTTCTTCTATCCTAGAATTACCTTTTAATTTTTATTTCGATGTTGCTTCTTCTTTTCCTTAGGGTTCTTCTATTGATTTTTCGGAGTCTCGCTTTGAATCCTCTTTTGTTTTTTGTTTTGATCTCTAATTTCTTGAATTTCGACTCCTTTTCGGACTTTTCCAACTCCATTTCGTTCGTTTCTTTGCTGCTTCTTATGATTACCTTTGCGACTTTTCCTAATCTGACCTCTATCTCTTTCTTGTTCGGTTCTGATCAACTGATTATTATGCCGATCACGTTTCTTATTCCTCTGATTTTCTTCTTCTAATTTATCGGATTTTTGCTCTAATTTATCTTTTAATTCTTGTTTACGTTCGTGTTTTTCGATTATTCTGCTGATTTATTTTCTCACTTTTCTAATTCTTCTTTGATCGTTCTGTTGGTTCCTCTGATTGTTTTTTCAATGTCCCTGTGCTTCTTCTATTGCCTAATTATCATAGTTTTTATCGTTGTTCTCATTATTTTTAAGTGTTTTCGGACCCTTCCCCGAATTTTCCTTTAAATTCTGAATTTCGTATTTTTTGAATATCTTTCCGAATTCCTTTCTGACCAATTATTTTTTGTGTTAATTCTTTCTCTGCTTGTTTTGTTTTTCTTCTTGTTTTACTTGTTTTTTTTTCTCTGCTTAGTTTTAAATTATTCTCTAATTCTTTTCATCTCTCTGATTCTTTAGAGAAGATTTCCTTCTTTCAGTTTTCGTAATCTTGTCCTATTTTTTTTTGATTGTTGTTTTTATTTGCATTTTTCGAATGATCTGATTACTTTCCGGATTTAAACACTTCCTTTGCTCTCAATTGTCTTCTACATCTTATTTGTTTTTATTTTTCTGAATCTCATTCATTTTTTGATACTCACTCTCTTTTTCTTTCAATTCTTCATTTCATCGTATTTCTTTGTTGATCTGTTTTCTGACTGTTTTGATTTATTTTTAATCCCCCCCTCCCCCGCCCGATTGTTATTAATGGTCTTTCCTGCGTTATCTCTTCTAATTTCGTCTCCTATTCTTCTTCGTTACCCAATTCTATACCTAAATAATTTTCTACTTCTAATTCTGGTCATTGCTTCAATTCTTATTTCCTTTAGTTTCTTCTCCTGCTTCTATTTTTTATTTTTGTTCCTATATGTATTTTTCCAAATGTTTTCCAGAATTTGTTTTCGATTCTGTCAATCCTTCTTCCACTTTCTCTTGGGATCCTTCTAATTGTGCTCCATCTTATATATTAAGTCCTATATCTGAGTTATCTTGTAATTACTCTTATGATTCATGTTTTGATCTTTCTTCACATTCCTCCTTTGTGTCCTCTTGCGCAATTACAGATTTTAGGTTTTCCTTTGTTATTATCCTGACTTTTCTTCCAGTTTCCTTTCACATTTCCTTTTCGTCCCTTTTCACGGTATTTCTAAATTTTTGCGATGGAATACGTATTGCGATTGTGTAGAATACCCTCCGATCTTCTAAGAAAATTCAGTGGAAATCAGCTTTGAGAAGGCTTCAAAATCTGTCTAAATATTTTTGGACTCTATTTCTTGTGTGTGCCCTTTATGATTCCTCGTATGCATCCCTCGTCCACAATATGAGGTTCCTACCTACGTAAATTTTAACTCTTTCCATCTTGTCCTACATTCTCGACAAAAAAGGGAAGAAAATCGACATGTGCACCCATACATGTTCATATGCACGTACCTTTGTTCTTTGTTGTGTTTAATTGCCGTTAGAAGTCGGGATTTCGTCTTTTGAAAGCGGCGGACCGCAAAGGGAAAAATTCCGAAGCCGTTGCGCGCAGTGCGTAAACGGTCGGTCGGAAGATGGGTCGCTTTTCATCCCCCTCCCTGAAGAAGGTGATTGGCGAAACGAGGGGGAGGAGGGAGACGTCGTACTTATCGGGTCGAGTACTAGGCCGACGCGACGGACGGTCGTGCAAAAATGCATAAGAAGACATTAACGAGAAGAAGCTGATCAGTAGCGTTTGATCGGCATTGCCGTTTTTTCCTTTCTCAGTTAAACATGTACTGGCGTGAGGTGAAGTTTTTGATTTCGGAAAATTAAGGGAAACGAGTAAAGGGAAGAAACACGTGGATTTTTGTGAATTTTTTTTTTTTTTTGATAATTTCGAGTCTTCTTTTCATGGTAATTTTTTGAGGAGGGAGTGTATAAGTATGCTGGTTGGAAGTTTCGGGGGTAATCAGCAAAATTTTACCTTCGATGTATTTTTTCTAATTTTATTGTATAATTTTGCTCTCGCTGATTTACAGTAAGTACACTTTTACCAAGAGTACTTTTTCTAGTATTTGTCTCCATTTTTTAACCGTATGGTGTGCCGAAAATTTGTTTTTTGTCGAAACATTCTGTCCTTGTCCAAAACATTAAAAGCAAGAAAATCAAAGCTCACCTTTGAGTCTCTCAGAGGGGGGCACAGTTTTGTTTTCGGCTTTGTAAAAATTTTCAAAAATATTTAATTAAAACCTAAAATATTTAAAATAAAATAAGAAAAAATGACAGCTTATTCCTGGAAAAGTAACCAGACTAATTTCTTCTGATTTACTCTCAAAAAGTAATCGAGCATTTTCTGAACATCTTGATCGGTGTTGATATTGTCATCAATGTACTACATATTTCTTATACTTTCCTTTTTCCAGAATGCTACAAATTTTAGAAAGCTTCCATTGCTCCCTATTTTCGGATTTCTCGATTCCCGTTCAGCCACGGTAAAATCCCTTTTATTCGCACCTTTATGGCTGATAATTGGTTTCCGTTTTAGGACCAGCTTAGTCTTCCAAGACATCTTGCCCGAAGATCCGTCGATGTACGACAAGATGAGACCTCCAAAGAAAGACGGTAATCCTACCATCGTCTATTTCCACGTCACCGTCATGGGATTGGACAGTATCGATGAAACGTCGATGGTAAATTGAATTGAGTGTCGTGACCTTTAGCTTTTGACGTTACATTTTGGCGATTTGCAAAAGTTTCGTCGTTTGGGGATGCCTTTGAATGGGTGACGTCGAAACTTTTCTGAATTTGGATATTTTTATTTTACAATTAAATACGTAAATGGTGGAAACTTTTCGAAGGTTCCGTGGTATGCCAGTATTTGATATCGACGTTGCTCCGTCCATACTGCCAGCTTCTTGAAACTGAAGTGTAAGTGTTCCTGAAAAAGCTTGTAGTATGGACGTCAAAATAGTGATACATGGCAACACCACAACGAAGTTAGTACCATTGACATCAACTGTGAAAGCGTACGAGGATGTATTGAATACATTGAGGATGTTTCAGTGAGATCTGACCGAAATCTTTCGAACTTTTTCAACGATTCTTTTACATATATTCATCACAATGTAATGATACCAAATTAATTGGTGCTTCGTGCAAAGTCTTGGTCTTGACTTGAGTATGTTATCATCTCCAAGCTTTCAAGCTGTTTCGGATGTCTTACCAAGTTCAGCCTTTAAAGAAGTTTTTGGAGTTATATCTATTAATGATCGATGAAAGGTTTCGGTCTTGAGGATATCTTTACAAAACAAAGTTGAAACTTCCCGATTTATGATTTTCCTACTTTAGACTTACGCCGCCGATATTTTTTCGCCCAAACTTGGAAGGACCACCGACTAAGATTACCGGAAAATATGACGTCGGAATATCGATTGCTCGAAGTCGATTGGTTGAAGCAGATGTGGCGCCCGGATTCCTTCTTCAAGAACGCCAAATCGGTCACTTTCCAAACGATGACCATTCCGAATCATTACATGTGGTTGTACAAAGACAAGACGATCCTCTATATGGTGAAGTATGTCATGCCTTTGTTTCTTAAAGAAAAAGTTTTCTGGTAACTTTTATGAGAATTCCCTTAGATTGACGTTGAGATTGTCCTGCGCGATGAACTTCATGATTTACCCGCACGATACCCAAGAGTGCAAATTGCAAATGGAAAGTCGTAAGTAGTTTTGAATTTTTATCCGAAAAATGTTAAGAAACGTCGTGGTTAATGGGGAAGTTGGGAAATTTGAAGCTAACTTGAGATAGTTCGCCAAGATCAGTTTTGGGCATTTCTGGGCACGAATCAGATAAGCTAGAAAGATAACAATTGTTTCGAAAGCGAGATTTTTCTTGAAAAAAAAGAAGAATAGTCAAATAATTCGGAAAATCTGAAGTTGACTCGGTCTAAATCAGATATCCTTTCTTCCTCCACCAATAAAAAAACAACAAATTGAATTCAAAACAATTAAATCTCGTTTCTTTTGTGCATTTTTTTAAATTTCTATTTTCTTGTTGTCTTCTTTTTCTACGTGCTCGTAAACATATGTTCGCAGTGTCACACACTACGGACGATATGATTTTCCAATGGGACCCAGATGTGCCCCTCGTCGTCGACGAGAATATTGAATTACCGCAGCTGGCTCTCGAAAAGAACTACACCGCTGATTGTACTCAGGTTTATTCCACAGGTAATTCGATCTAAAACAAAATCCTTAATTAGTTTTAACCCCCTTCCCCTTCTTCCCTCCTTCTATACGTTTTTCATAGGTAATATTACGCCTATATACAGAAATATTTTTGGAAATTGAAGCTAAACGAAAGAACTTTGGAGGAGAGCTCCAACCCTCCAATAACAACCCTTATACTATTACTATTACTTTACTTCAATGTAGCATTCCTCTGTGAGTATCATCTCGCATTATCAACGATGTACTAAGGAACACCAACCTTAAAAAGTTGTTTTAAAGCATCTGTAGAAGGGCCCACAATGTATAAGAATATAAACGCTCTCTAAAATAAAAACCGATCATAATCTAGCTTTCACAGAACAAAAACAACTTTCAGCTTTTATTGTTTGCAGTTAATTTAATTATCCGTAATTGCTTTGACTTAGATTTAGTTATTTTCAGTTAACTTCTTATTTTTATTATTTTCGGTTAATATGAATTGATTTTCAACTTCAGTCATTTTAAATTATTTCTAAGTATGTAATTCTGAACGCCCTCAGCTAAATTTAGTTACCTTCAGTTAGTTTCAGTCATTTTCTGTGAAGTTTAGTAAGACATGGTTACTACTTTAACGAATTTAGTTACTTCAGATTAATTCCAAATACTTTTGGGTTATATTCAGCTAAATTCAGTTATCTTCTGTTAAGTTCAATTAGTTTTTCGTTTCATTTAGTGAAATTTAGTTACATTTGGTTTGTTGAGAATTGTTTTTCAAGTAACTTCAGTAATTTTAAGTTATTTTTAAGTAGTCCTGAACGCATTCAGCTATGTTTAGTTACGCTCAGTAGATTTAAATTATTTTCTGTGAAGTCCAATCAGGTGTATTTACTACTTTGATTAATTGAGTTGCTTTCGACTGATTTCAATTAGTTTTGGTTCCTTCGATCTAAATTCAGTTACGTTCGGTTCATTTAAAAGAGTTTTTCGTTGCTTCGAGTGAAATGTAGTTGATTTGAAGTAGTTTTCAATAAATTGTAGTCATTTTTAGCCGTTTCCAAGCAGTCCTCAACGTTTTCACCTTCAGTTTCGTTATCTTCTAGTTATTTTCTGTGAAGTTTAGTCACAGATAGTTACCACTTTGATTAAGTTTGTTACTTTAGACTGATTCTAATTAGCTTTGGCTACTCTCAGTTAAATTTAGTTACTTTCTGCTAATTGTAATTAGTTATGTATATATATGCAAATAGTCCTACACGTTTTCAGCTATATTTAGTTAGCACCAGTTGGTATCAGTTATTTTCTGTAAAATTTCAGTCAGACATAGTTACTACTTTGATTAATTTAGTTAATTTAGACTGATTTCAATTAGTTTTTGATTACTTTCAGTTAAATTTAGTTACCTTCGGTTAATTTTAATTAGTTTTCAGTGGCTCTCGGTGAAATTTGATTATTTCTGGTTAATTTAAATAAGTTGTCAATTACATTTATTTCTGTCTCTTCTGACTAGTTTTGGAAGGGCGTAGTTAGCTTTAGTTACCTTTAATACCTCTTAAGTTTGATTAGATGTACATATGACTTTCTATTAATATAAAATTGGTTCCAGGTAATTATATACAGTTTTTGGTTACCTTTAGTCAAACTTAGTTGTTCTTAATTAGTTTTGATGTTCTGGTCACTTTTAGTCAAATTTAATTACTTTGAGTTAGTTCCAATAGGTTTCCGATACAATTTTGTTATTTCCAATTACATCTAATTAGTTCTAAGTACTTTTACTTAAATATAGTTACCTCCAGGTAGTTTTAGTAACTTTTCCATTAACTGAGTTAAATATAAGGAGATTTTGTCGAAATGCAATTGAGTTCGGTTAATTTTAATTACTTTGTACTAAAATCTAGATATTTTCATGTACTTGTAACTAACTGTTGATGCTTATAATTAGTTAGATTTAGTTGCCCTCAGTTATTTTTTGCTATTTTCGGTTAAATTAGTAATTTTCAGTTATATAGAATCAGTGCGGAAATGTTTAATTTCTTCTTCTTATTAGATTTGGGTATCTTAAGTTAACTTTAGTTACTTTGTATTACATCCAATTGCATATTTATTAGATTTGGTTCAAATTAGTTCGGTTAACGATACTGCACTGGGTACTCTTAGTTATCTAGTTGTTTTCCCATGATTTGAATCAGTTGTAGTTATTGCTTTTAGTTTAATTAGTTTTGGTTATAATTGCTTAATTTGTTTACGGTTACGTTTTCAGTTACTTTCAGCTTGATTCAATTATTTTCTGTTAAAATTAACTAGTATTTTGTTACTTCTAATTAAATTTAGTTACTTTATATTACCACGAGTTGCACATATTCCTCCTTCTTCTTCTTCCGATGAAATTGATGTAGTTAGTTTTTTAATTATTTTATGTTGAATTAAATTACTTTTTTGGTACTTTTAGTTGTTTAGTTGTTATTGTTGGTTCAATTTAATTAGTTTCTGGTTACTCTCTTACTTTTACTTAAATGCGGTTATTTTCGCTTGGTTTTAACGCCTTTTTTTAGTTGCTTTTAGTAAAATTGAGTTACAGTTACTTTTAACTCACTGTTTTGGTTTTCTTTCGTAGGAAACTTCACCTGCTTGGAAGTGGTGTTCGTCTTGAAACGACGTTTGGGATATTATTTATTTCACACTTACGTCCCAACGTGTTTGATCGTGATCATGTCGGTAAGTCAAAAAAGAAAGAAATTACACGTGCTAATGACCGCCGAGGACTTTAGTGGAGCTTGGATCGACTTCATTTGTTTATTATCCCTTTTTCATTTTCTTCAGTGGATTTCTTTCTGGATACAACCGGAAGCGGCTCCCGCTCGAGTGACTTTAGGAGTAACTTCCTTATTGACCCTGTCTACCCAGCACGCAAAAAGTCAGGCCGCTTTGCCTCCTGTTTCGTATCTGAAAGCCGTCGATGCTTTCATGTCTGTTTGCACCATGTAAGTACTTACAAAGATAGAAAGAGTGCTAGGAAAGCTTTGTAATGTAGCCTTATTTGTTTAATTTTTCAAAATAATTTCCACCACATTCAATATATCTCTCCGTCCTTCGGAACCAATCCTTAAGACAGATCTGCCAAGTTTTACTAGGGAGTAAGGCACACTCGTTAACCCAAGCCCTCATAAGCGCCTCGTCACTGGAATATCGCATCCCTTTCAGCTTCATTTTTGCAGGTGGGAACAGTGCAAACGCGCAGTGAGCAAGGTCTGGATTTTTAAAGAGGGTGCTCAAGTAGTTTTAATCCTGTAGTGGTCAAATATTCGGTGCAGAATTTCCTGTGGTGAGTTGGAGCGTTGTCACGATTCATTCTTGAATTTGGTCCTAGGTTCTTCATAAATTCGATGACCTTAGGCAGGTATTGTTTGGTGTATCACTTAGCCGTCTTCTGTGTATCCAAAACAACACGCTTCATAATTTCACTCGATTTGCTCGATCAGCTATCGTTTTCTTCATTACTGATCGGAATTTTCTGACAGCTACCGAGTGTATCCTCATTTTCAAAGACCTAAACTTTGTTTTAAGTGTTTGTCAGTATATTATAATAGTACAGCCAAGTCTCGTCACCTTGTATTCACATACCAAGATTGTCACTTATGAAACATTTTCAGGGAGTCTCTCGGCACCATATAACGATGTCTGATCTACTGTTTAGTCAGACTATGCGGTACCCGGAAACAACAAAGTTTATTCACGTGCAGAATCGAACAAATTGCTAGTGCATTTAGGTCTAAGGTATCCTCAATCTGTTGATAAGTCACTCATCTGTCTTCGTCAAACATTTTCCTTATAGCAGTAACGTTTTTCTCCGTAACTGACGTTCGTGACCTTCCCGGCCTCTGAGCGTTCTACAGAGAGAAATTTCGCCTTTTCAATTCTCTGTACCACCCGAATATAGTCATAGCATATGGAAACATCACCTAGTCATTTCTTCTAAGCACTGGTCTACGTTTAATCCTATCTCATTTTGTGACCACGATGTCACTTTACATTATCACTGCTAATGAAAAACTAAGCGTATCGATTTGGCGCAGCGGTTACTGTGCAAGTATGAACATGTCTCAGCATGCATCAACAAGTAGATTCCTACAACACATGGTTGCGTCATATTGCACAACTTTCCTAGTACCCTTTATATGTCTTTTCGTTTGGAGCACTTTTTTCTTGGACGAGCCTCTTTGTACATGTACAAAGATCGGAAAAAATCTTTGTACGAGAGATTTTTAGTTTGTACAACATAATAATGCTAACTGAACTACCAAAAACAAATCTTTGTACAATGTACAAAAACGCTAAAGCAATCTTTGTACGGAGCCAAAAATCTTTGGACAGTGGTTTGGAGTAATCAATTGATTTGCTTTTATACATATACTCTCAATATCATTCACACGTTTCTCTATACATTCCAGCTTCGTCTTCATGGCTCTCATGGAATATTGTTTGGTGAACATAGTCCTCGGCGATAGCGTCGGACAAAAACCGACGCCCCTCCGAAAACCGACCCCATTTTCGACGCCGGCAAGGAGAACTCGCTGCTTCTTTCGGGAGTGCCGAAAAAACCGCCACCGTTGACACCGGCCCAAAGGGCTAGAAACAGGGCCATCAACATCGATCGCAGTTCGAGGATACTTTTCCCTCTGTTATTCGCCGTACTAAACGTCACATATTGGATATTATTCGCCGAATATATATAAGTTTGTTGTTTTTGACATTTAAATTGTAGAACTTTGACGAGAGATCTGACGAAAAAGAAAAATGGAGTAGTTAACTTTTGACAGAGTTGGGCAGAATGTGATTGAATTAAAAATTAACAATTACAGTTACAATGAAATTAATTATTGCATTAGATAATTATAATTGCTGCAACTAAGTAATTGTAATCACAGTTAACTAATTACAATTACTACTAAGGATGGAATTTATCATATATGATAATATCACCCCATGAACTTTATTAGCTGTTTGACGTTGTAATGAATTATAATAACTGTAATTACAAAGTAGTTAAATTGACTGTAATTATAATCACATTGTGTTAAGTAATAGCTGGTGAGTAGGGTTCGACAAACGAGTGCATGATAAGTTGTGTAAACTGGACTGACGCGTCACTCCTCCGAATTTTAATATCGCCTCTTGCACGTAAGCGGGGACAAGCGGTGGAGTGACAACGTCAGTTCGGTTTACACCACTTAACACTCATTTGTCGAGCCTTACTGATAAGTACCCAACTTTGTCTTTTGATCGATTAAAATCTTTATTTGATGCTTCGTACCCGGGGGTAATTTCAATCGCCATCTATAGGATGGCGCGTTATTAATCTGATTTAGCTGTTGGATCCTGACGGTTAGAGTAAGGATTGTGATAGAAATGATAGAAAACTTGGTAGCTTATTTATTACCGACAGAAACGATTAAATTGCGTAGACTATTGAGAGAATAAAATTAATTTCTAGATCTAGACGTAATTATTCTTTATTACTAAAGGAAAATCGGTGCTGATCCTCAACGATAAGGTGGGATTACATGGGAACCATTCCGTGCTTCAAGCCCATCTGAAAATAACCAAAAAATTCATTTAGTTTGATTGAAAATTTAGGCATTATTCGGGTTCGATTACCATTTTTCCATACATATTGAAGCAGTACATGAAGATGGCGGCCGTCTCGCATTCGCAATCCTGATTGGGAACTAAAATTGAAGTGATAACGAAGTTGATGCGGTGGGATCGCTTTTACTAAATAAGAAACCGATTAGAGGTATCTTATCTTACCTTGCTCGGTGCATGTGTCGAATATTTTAACGGCCTTGTCGTACATTTCGGCGTCGGCTACTTTTAGATCTTTCATCGCCGCAATAGCACCCGTTTTGTCCAATTTGCCATCTTTATCTTGCTGGAATCGGAAAGCGAGATGTAAATAAGATATGGAGCATGAGCTTTTATTTATTTATCTCGTGAGGGAGTAACTATGGAGATAAGGGGTGGATCATCGGCTAGTTTCTTTTTAAAAATAGAATAAATATTAATAAAATAAAATCTGGGTGATCCTCCATATAACGACCTAATTAAATTAGGTGTACTAATGGGCAGCTACTAAGTAACTGTGCAAAAGCTTACGAAGTAAGCACAATTTGTATATGCCAATAATCCGTGAGGAAAATTATATCGTACCTTGTCGTTCTTCTACTGGATTATTGGCATATGTAAATTGTGTTTATTTTGTAAGCTTGTGCACAGTTATTTGGTACCTGACCATTAACGTACCCAGTTTAATTAGGTCATTATATTGAGTCATCCAGATTCCACTTTATTAAAATTTTGGTTCTTGAAAATATTTTTAAAATAAACATTGTTCAATATTTTTCAAAGTTTCTGGGTTTATTGAAAAGACTAAACCGCCCGATTAGTTATGGAATATAACTTCATTCAAATGGCCACCTCGATTTGTTAGGCCTATTTTGCAATACATTGATACGTCGATAGTTTGGGGACCTACTTCACGAATACCTCGATCAATACTTAAGTGTGAATCGTTTCTGGATTGTCATATGACATCGATTGTTAGCGACACTCCACAAAGAAAGTCTAACAGCGCTCCGTGAAGGCCAAGCAACAACACCAAAATGGCTGATCATTGAACTTAGTGATCCAATATCGATTCTTGGACGATTTGTGTGGTGCGTAGCGCTATTTTGCTGGTACCACAGCTCGCCCAAGTTTAATTCCTCAATTTCCAGAGAAAACCGTTATTGTTTTTAGACGGTGTAGGTGTGATAAGGGCTGTGCTCCATAAAATTTTATTATGGCTGTGTGCTTGTCTTCTTTTGAAACATCTTTTATATTATAAGTTTTTGTACTGAAGTGACTATATATGTAGATATTTCATTTTTCCCGTGACGGTCTTCTAAATAGCACGTTGTGGCTGATACCACAGATTTCGTGGTTCGTTACGTATTCAAAGATTTATTGAGGCATGGGATATTACCCTCCAAGAAACTATCGCCAAAGGTTGGGGCAAGCAACGTGCCTCTGAAAAGCAATATGCCTTAGCAGATTACTTTAGTTAAGTTGAGGAATCAGATCTCATTGGACATAGGTTTTACGTATATTTCGTTTTAGTTTTCTCATTGAATTATTATTAGTTTCATGAGTTGCACGTGCCTCTTTGGTTGCCGTTTCCTTAGTGTTGCACAAATCCGATTTTGTCAAATGTAGTTGCTTCATTAAAGCCTTCTCATGATTCTTTGCTGTCTCCAACAGCTGCTACTTTCAGAAATTTCCTGTTATGCACCTTGCCTTGCTTATTCCGCGTTAACGGCATTTGCTTGTGCAACGTGCAGTGTATTGGTTAGTAATTTAACTTGGGTCTGTGATTCTAGAGCTGACTGCATAGCAGCATTAAAAATGCTTTGCCTTCTTATAAACTGTTCGATTTTCTTTTCGTTGTACTTCTTGAACTACATGGATTTCCTTCAACGATTGCTTGTTTACAGATCAGATTAGCTTCAGCTGTTTCTAACTCTTTCTCTACCAGTTGTTCCTTAATTTGAGGGGCCGCCTCTTGCCCTGCTACTTGCTGAGACTCCTGAGCGACTTTCACTTCTTGGGTTGCTTTCTGCGCTATGTTTGACTTACTTGCTTCCTATCTTTCATTTCTGATAACCCGCAGTTGTAAGTAGCTGAAGATGGAGGGGCATGAGAAACATTAATTACACAAAGAGTAGCGTCTCTAAACAAATAGTTGAAAGTTTACTTTTTAAATTTACATTGTAAGGAAAGAAAGATCAATCCATCGTCAATCCATTCGTCCACATCAAAACTTTACCAAAAACTAGGCCCGAAATATAGCAAATTTAATAATGATGGGTCATTGATGACTTTCATTTCTTATATTATTCTGCAAATCTTCCTCAACGGTTATAATTGTTTGAGTTCTGCCGCGTGTCGATATTTGATAACGATCTTTTGTTGCGCAGACCGCCAGCTTTTTCCAGGACGTTGAAACTGTATAGATTAGGTAAATGTCGTTATTAAGGAAAAAGGTTTCTACCACTGATATGCGTTGTGGCATCCTACGAGAATCGTTCAGGAAGTAATTTATAATTTTCTTCCGGATTATTAAATCGGTTGTTCTTTTTGGAGATTTTGAATTTTTTGACTTAAGATTTGTTATTATTCTTGCTGTTTCCTTCTCCAATCCTTATGCCTCTTGGATATTGTTAAATATTTCTTACCAACTTTGCAGGCCATTGCACAGCTGTCCCGAAGACCTGCCCAAGAAACGTTTAACTATTTAACAGGTCGTTTTACCGAGAGTCACTTGTTAGATTTATAGTTTCATATTTTGTCGTATAGATAGCCCAAAAATTGATTTGTTTTTCATACTTTCATATAATTCTGTACTTTGTTAAAAGAATAGGAGAAATAATATATAAGTCTCGTTAGATCATTGGTTGCTTCGGATTATTAATTAATTATCAAATTTTGAACCAAAATTATTTGAAATATTCATCCCAATTTTTAATACGAGGCAATACAAATCTAGGAAATCAAAAGATTTATACGTTTATTGCCCTAAATCAGCGGTTCCCAAATACTTTTGTCGTGAAGACCCTGATTCTATGGTTTCTGCCGTGGGTCCCCAATATCGCAGACAAACAATTCCTTTGAATAACTACATAAATAAAAAGGTGCGAGTTTTATATATAAAGAAATATATTGTCTATGCATGATATAAAAGAGGAATCTAGTGTGAATGGTGAACTCCCATTTCTGTTTTCAAAGTATTTTTTCAAGTTTAAAAAAAATTGTATATTTTTCAGCAATTTCACAACTAGCTCGTAGCTCAAATTAAACAGCCTATTTCTGATCTGCGGACCGCTAATTCCCAGTAAAATGGTCGTAAACCCTAGGGGGAGGGGAGGGATCTAAGCGCCGCCAATTGGAAAATGCTGCTTTAAATGTTATTTTTGGCTAAAATGTGTTAAATTTACTTACGATTCCGAATTTCTTGTGATAGCATGCTAAGACGCATTTCGCTTCTTTCCTCGATGGGATTTTGATCTCGGCCAGTTCCATTAAATCCTCTACATAGAAAAAAATTTTTTGAAAAATATAAATTCCATAAATAAGTTGCTTCGAATAATATCGAAAGCGTAAGAAATTTGTGTACATGAATTTCCCCATACTCCTTATAATTCCCCTCATAATTACCTAACATTAGGGCCATTCCATGTCAATTGAACCAGGGGTCCCCACTCGACCATCTCCAATTTGGCTGTAAATTTATACGGATGTACATATATGTTTAAAACGAGGGCCTGCAAAGTTTCAGCTCTAGGTATCATATACCACCAACCCCGCGCCGTCAACCACAAAGATTTTGCAAAGTTTGACATGTGGCCATTGCAGAACTTTGGTAGCTGTGATGCTGAAATTCAACATACTAGCTCAACTTGTATCTGTGAACATGAAAAATTTGGTATCAACATTCACAAAACAATATATAGATCTCAACTTAAGCTCACAGTGGCTTCAAAATTAGGTCGCGCAATGCACAAACCAAATTTTGACACTGTACAACTCAAAAACAGTTGGTAGGTTCTGCCTTTATCGGTACACTATCCACCGGCAAGACAATATATTGCTGTAATATGAGAACAAAGGCTCGGATACTTGTGGAGATATTAACACACAAATATGGTACAAAACACTTAAAAGCCAAATCTAACGTATTTCCAAAGTCAAATATCTCAATGTGAGACCATTCCAAATTCATTTATTTTTATACCACTGGAAAGAGCAGAATTTTTTCTACCAGAATGATATTTTTCTATTTTAGTGTTTTTTGTAATTTTGAAGCCAAAATTTGGCTTGCGCATTACGCGACGTAATTTTGAAGCCACTTTGAGCTTAAATTGCGATTTATATATTGTTTTCTGGATGTTGATACCAAATTTTTCATGTTCACAGGCACAAGTTGAGCTAGTATGTTGAATGTCAGCATCACAGCTACCAGAGTTCTGCAATGGCCACATGTCAAACTTTGCAAAATCTTCGTGGTTGACGCCGCGGGGTTAGTGGGACCTCGACAGAAAGGGCTGTGGAGTTCCAGGTATATGATACCTAGAGCTAAAACTTTGTAGAACATTGTTTCAAACATATATGTACATCCGTATAAATTTTCAGCCAAATTGGTGATGGTCGAGTGGGGACGATTTTCAAAACTGGTCCACTTGACATGGAATGACCCATTATGCATTATGTTATTGGAGCGCAGCTTTTGTCTGTAAAACAACTACTACTCATACAAACCCATCGTCGTGAATTATGTAGATTGGAGATTGAAAAATGTGCAATAACTTAATGTATAGTAAGTATCAGCAGCGTAGGAGGGTTAAGTTTTGCCCTCTTCTTTAGTGTTGGAAAAATTGCTTATTTTCCCTCAAATTTTTTCCTACGAAAAGTAGATTCTTGGTCGTCCAAATAATGGGAAAGATTTGACCGAATGGATCACGTTTTGGTATCGTAAAATATATTAAGTCCTTTAAGTCGACAATTAAGTCTAAAAGTCGTAAGTCTTAAAACTTTGGAAACATCCCTCCTATTATCAAACTTCAATATTTGCAAAATATCTGTTTATGTAGCTTGTTTACTTTCAAACGATATGAAGTGAGAACTTTTTCTTCTTTTCTTTCCGTTACTAAATTCTGCATAAACCAGGAATTTTTCAAGTCCAAACGAAGTCATCTGTTTTTAACTTTGCACACTTACCTTCAGTGGCTCCAGCACTTTTAGTACATTCTTCCATGGTCTTCATCATCCTTTTATTCGCGTCGTCCATGAAATCCTGAAAATGTAATCGAGCACTACCTGTACAAACAATAAAAGTAACGATAAAGTTTACTTACGGAAGTGGCGAAAGCCAAAACCGCTCCCAAAACCACCAAGAACTTCATCATAACTTCACAGGATCACTTATATCGTCTTCGAAAACTATTGCAAATGTAAAATGCACAAATTTTTCGCTCCAACGTTCTATTTATGTCCACATTTGCGAGCGCATTTCCGCATGCCCCTGACACGCAACCCATAATTTGGTGACCTTTTGATCATGAAAATTGTAAAGGTTTTATGGTATCGGTTTGTAGTTGGAATTGGTTGGAATGGCGCGATTTGCATGACGAAAATTGGATTTGCCGGTCGTAATATGATGATACGGAATTATTTTGCGTTGTATGTCATCTGTAAATGTTGGTAATGGTACGCAATTTATGTGGGTGGATTAGTTGGGAGTTGAGGTAAATACAGCGTTGGTAATTTCGAAAATTGCTGGTTTGTATGATAAACGTGATAGTCTTTAGATTTATTTAATTTCTTTTGAAACAGAAATGAACATGAGGCAAACTAAATACACACGGAAAGACGTAATAGGTACGAAATTGTCGTTTCTTAAGAAGGTTAAAATTAAAGAGAAATTTTATGTAGATCTTTTCTACAGCCCAGAAGAGTTCTAGTTTCGCGATGCTTAGACTATGAGTAGAGTTGGTTAGCGTGGGACAAATACATGAGCAGTACAAAAGGGGACAAATGTGCGCTTGTATTGCTAATATTAAATAATAATAACTTTTACTCGCAGAAATATGTAGGTTATTTACTGCCACCGGAAATTTAATAACGTAACAAAAACGACAACCTAATAGTAATAAATATAACGTGAAAAGGGGTCAGCTGCTACAGAAGTGGTGTGCACGGGAAATCTAAAGAGCTGTAGTTACGGCTCTAAGATACCTATTTTCAAGATGGCTTAAAGTTAATTTTTTTTGGGTCGGTTCGGAAACTGTTTAGAAAGCTGTATATTTTAGCTCTAAAAGATGTATGTACATATAACGATTAAATACTAATTCTTTACAATTTTAAGAGCTCAGGAAGATCTAATCTCTTGTCAATAATAAGTGAACCAGCAGATTTGCAGACTTGAAATTTTGAATACCACATATTCGATGCGGTAGTTAAGACTTGTTAAGGAGAATTTTTGTAAATTCCTTTTTATCGTTGTTTTTTTGAAGTCCAAGAATGGCGATAAGCCCATGGTAATTTTTCTATTTCTTAATTGAGATTAAATTCAACAACAAACAAGGAATTTACGAAAAAGCTCGTCTATCCGAATCACATACACGGTATGCAAACTTCGAGCCTATAAACTTACTGGTTCTTCACTCATTATTGACAAGAAATTAAAGCTGTAGAAGCTCTAAACATTGTAAAAACTAGTCTTTTATCGTTACACACACAATTTCAGATATACAATTTTGAAAATAGTTTAATTTTTTAACTTGCAACCTTAAATCGAAGCATCAGCTAACATTCTATGATCGATTCTGATAAATTTAGACATTTATCACTAAACATGTCTCTACATAAAAGATTGTTTGGTATCAATCGAAGTAAGATTTGCACGTATTTTAAATAAACAAACACACTAGGAGATTTGACGTAAGCAGTATTTTCCCGCAAAAACTGGGCATCCCACGAGTAGATATTAATTAGATTTAAATAAAAAGCAATTCAAAGCTCACGCATTTCACGTCAAATATGTCAGATGTTACATATTACAATTTCCGAAACGTTATAAGTTGTAATTTTCTGACATCTAAAATACAAGCTTAAGCATGAGGAGGAAATATGCAAATTTGACACGGTGATCGAAACGTACCATTATGATAGTTTTGTCGCTCCGTTTTATACGTTTATAAACAGGCGAATCGTAGCAAAAATTAATTCGCGATGAAGAAACAACTGGGAAGAATGTTGCTGTTAATTCTCCTTACATTCTACTTTGCGGGTGTTTCTACGGTTACAAGGGTTTGTACGCTAAATAATTCGATATCTAACGGCAAGAAATCGGTAATTAAAAATATTTTTAGATGCAAAACGGTATAAAAATGGGCATCGCTGTGCATGGAGCTGAGTGTCTTAAGGAAATTGAGGCCACTAGTGGTAAGTATATATTTTGAATTTCTGTGATACCTGCATAGACTAATACTATATCACACTCGGTTACCTCCCCACAACGCGATTATTTAATTAAATCCGGTGACATGTGTTTCGCCAGGAAGGAAGCTAACATTTCCAAACCGTACTTTACCGAATGAACGGTGATTACATAAATTCTATTCATGTACACTGGACACTGGATACATGACGTTGGTAATCTTTACTTTTGGAATCTTTCGAAACAAAACGCAACAATGTCAATAAAATTAGTTGCAAGCATGATATTTCAAGTTCATTTCGAAACCTTACAATTTCTATGAATAGTTTATAGATAGTCGACTTTAATTTTCTTGGGGCAGCCAGAATAGATGGAGGGCTTAGCAAACCCTTTGTATAAATCCATTGGTCATCTTTTGAAACTTGGCGACTTTTGGTTGTATAAGTTTCTCCTGACTAACATAGGCCTCCATGTAGGGTTACCTACTTTTCATAACTGCTTATGTCATACTAAGATTATCAGCAAGGAAATGCCCTAGTAGTATCAAACAGGGAGATCGGTGAAGGGCATGGGGCTTGTATCTACTCCCTTAAAGATAAACGCTCCAAGGATTTGTCAGGATATAATAATAATTCTCAGAAAACAGCGAAGGTGAAGGTAAAGAACTAAAAATCTTAAGGGACATAAGATAACATAAGATGATGATGCCTGTTCCACTACGACCTTTGCAGATCTATTGTGGTCCTCATGCCTCCGTAGGGTACGTTCTCCAGCCTTATTCCTTAATTAGACTTAACAGCTTTTGAGAGCGGTTCTTTCGCATATATGTGTATTTTCAAAGCGGGCTTGAAGCCCTTGCTCCGTAATGCTGTTATATACCTCCGTAATAGAGTTCTGGCCTGCCCCAAGCTTTGCCGAGTCGATCTGGGTGGCTGGATAGTCGTTGCATACTACCGCGATGCTCTCCAAAGCAGCCTCCTTGAAGGTTGAACCTTCTGGCCTCTTGCCTTTCGGAAGACGTGCGGGAGTACTGCCCTCCGATCTCTGCCTTTTTGGACCTCCGCCCTTTCTTTACGTTTAGTATCCTCCGCCGTCTGTTGAGGCCTAACTTCCTTCTCTAGACTAAACGTGGCACCTTTGTGCATGCCTAGTGAAATTGGCTTTGATTATAGCTTTTTTAGCCTATATGTAATCTTGGCTCTGTTTCACAAGCTTTTGCACTTTAGCCTTGGAAATTCCAGATAGCGTAGCTGTACGAAAATTAACTAGCAAAATATATATTCGTCCGATCAGAGCCCTGCTTGGTCGGGTAATTCCGCATATATGTGTATTTTTAAAGCGGACTTGAAGCCCTTGCTCCGTAATGCTGTTATATGCCTCCATAATAGAGTTCTGGACTGCCTTAAGCTTTGCCGGTTCAATCTGGGTGGCTGGATAGTCGTTGCATACTACCGCGATCCTCTCCAAAGCAGCCTCCTTGAAGGTTGAACCTTTGGGGCCCCCTTGCCTTTCGGAAGACGTGCGGGAGTACTGCCCTCCGATCTCTGCCTTTTGGACCTCCGCCCTTTCTTTACGTTTAGTATCCTCCGCCGTCTGTTGAGGCCTAACTTCCTTCTCTAGACTAAACTTGGCACCTTTGTGCATGCCTAGTGAAGTTGGCCTTGATTATAGCTCTTTTAGCCTATATGTAATCTTGGCCCTGTTTCACAAGCTTTTGCACTTTAGCCTTGGGAATTCCAGATAGCGTAGCTGTACGACGAGTAGCTACGGAAGTATCTGTCCGTCCAATCAGAGCCCCGCTTGATCGGGTAAGGCTAAATACAAGGGGGTTTCGCCTGGTACCCCCAGGGGAACGTTAACTACCGCACACCCCTGCGGCCACGCAACTTTCGGCACGTTACCTTACACCTTAGTTTGGGTTTTAGCTCGGGTAGCTCGGGAGCGCTAAATTCCCGAACTCACTTGTTAAACTGGTTAACAGTGAGCCTCTGAGGGAAACATCTTAAGGGAAGGTACATAAACGAAGATCTAAACAAGAGAAGAGTATAAGACTTCTTCCTCTGGAAAGCGCCGCAAGATATTTACTACATTTTCTTCCAGCCGATCTGCAAAATCTTGTAGATCACGTGAGGCCGACTACGCGAGGCGAAATGTGTCTGATAACGTGCGTCCACAAGAAAGTTGGAATAGTAAGTTGAGTTTCCTATTTTTTCCTTTTTAAAACCTTGTTGTTTACAATTTTCTTTGCACCATTAACACACACCAAGGAGGATATTTTAACAAAAATGCTGGCGAAAAGATTTGATGCCAAACCTCACACTTTGATTGTCTCTTAATAATAATAATAATAATAATATGTCTTTATTACCCAACAAGGAAAAATCTCCAATTACAGGATAATTATACAAGAAAACAAAAAACAATACACAAGAACAGCTACAAAATCAACAATCAAACTTAGCATAACGCTTGTGAATGAACACATTCATAAATCTACAGTTGATCACGTTGGTTACTAGTTATCATATTTCGATAAGCCCGCTAACGATTAATAATATTTGAAATTAATAAATTTATGATATAGGTTAAAATTACCCTCTATATACATAACTTTCTTATGTGAATATGAAGTCGTTTCTGTTTCTAGCAAAACCAGGAGGGAAAATTCGACGAGGAGGGCATTTACAAATTTTTTGAACCGTTTATGCAAGACGATAGCGATTATTATGCCGTTTCAAGACAACATTTCTTAGATTGCGCAATATCCGGTAATTTTTAAAATTTTTAAAGTTTTTTCGATTAAATAGAAACTAGGCGAAAGAAAAGGAAATAATTGTGTCTTCTAAAACTCGAAGATTAGCGATATATTTGCAATTTCGTCAGAATATTTGACAAATTCTTGCTTCAGAAATTAAACAATTTTATTCTAAAAACAAAAAAATTAGCCGGTTTTAGATAATTTTATACACTTTTGGATAATCTTTTCCAATAACTAAATAAAACTAATGTGATTTCCTTGCAGTTCCTGAAGATGACGACGAATGCGTTACCGGTGCTGGATATAACGATTGCATCATCATCGGAGGTAAGGAGAAAGGGCTTTTAGATTAGATTCGTCACACCATTAAAATGTGGGAATAAAAATTAGAATATTATTACTTCTGCAATTGTACATTTTATTTACCCCCGTCGTCCTTCCTTTTTCCTTTTTTGTTAAGTTAAGAGCAAAACAACTTTGTTGTAAATTATTATAAGATTATAAGTCACGCTTCGATCGGAAATCTTAAAGACTTACATAATAACCGATTTCGTTGAACAAAACGACAATGAAACGATATAATTTAATTTTTTCAGACGTTCTCACGTCTTTAACGCAAATTACATACGAATATGTATTTCATTACCGACGGATATCGCAATTGACTACGTGAAAGCTTAAATTAAAATCTTAAAAAATATTAATGTGATACAATAACCCATTATTTAAATCATTATTTTTTATAATATACTTGTTTATATAAGCAGTGCAACATCGTTTTGGCACTTGTACAAGATCCCAGTTCAACGTGTAAAAATGCTGCTTTTAGCGGTTTTGATTTTCTCCATTTGGAGGGTAGATGCCACTAAGGTAGGTAGAATCAGAAACAAAATTTCAGTTACTTATCAAACTTATGTTTTGACTGGGCGCGTCATCGACAGTTGGAAGGATTGTTTCAAGAGCACGCCTCGAAAATCGCGGACGAATGCCTTTCTGAAGTTGGAGCTACGAATGGTATGAATTAAGTACCTATTCGTCAAAAGTTTTTGATCACCCCTGCCCCCCTTTTTATATTTTCCGAATTAAAATTTGAATTGGTTTAAAAGAACGTACTTTGGGACAACAAATCTTCTGCTGATCAACCATAATTCACAACAGATCGTTTTCCACAATCACCACAAATTTGTATTTTGATGAAAAAGGGGTGATCATAAACTTGCAACCAAACCCACGAAGCAAATTTGGTGTAAAACTACATATTTTTCCTCTCATCAGACGATCTAGCTGCGATTATCAAATTTGAAATACCGACGACTTCGGCGGGGATGTGCCTCATAACATGCATTCATGAGAAATTCGGAATGGTAAGGATGTGACTCTCGATTTCGAAAATTGATCATATTTAGAAATTTTACTTTTCACAGCAAGACAGCGATGGCAACATGTTAGTAGATGGCACTGTAGCATTTCTTGAGCCTTTGAAAGAAGACCCGGAATTTCACGAATCGGTTAAGAGACATTTTTTGCATTGTATCAACACCGGTAAGTTTACTATTTTCACCTTTGTGCAATTATCATTATTATTTATGAAATAACGCTTATTATTGAAGTACCACTTAAGTGTCAAAATAGGATGAGCTGGTCCTGGTTGCCACGAGATGGCGATGAAATCGATTGCACTCTGTCTATTTAAAGTTTTTACCTACGTCATCCATTCCTGGCCACAGATCTTTGTCTATGAGACAAGCGTAAATCGTGCTTCTTGTTTCATCGGCAGCACTTGAGAAAGATAGTCAACTTAATAGATTGTCTTTACTCCTACGACAAAACAATGACGTAGGTAACAACTTAAAATAGACAAAGTGTAAAGTTTGTTTCCTCATCGAAGAGCACATTACTTTATATGCGCAATGAACTAAATTTTGGTGTTCGGTAGACGTTACCATGGCAATCGATTAGCATTTGTCAGTGAAACGTCACATTCCGCGCATATTTTCATGGCGTAATGTGCTCTTCTCTAAGAGAACAAACTCTGAAACCTGATTTAGATATGCCAACACGGTGACAGAATTGATCAGCTGATTCAGATGTGCTAATACGGTGGTGAAGCCAATCATCTGGTTCGAATGTCCTAACACGTGACAACATCGTTTAGGTGATTCAGGTCTGCCAACATGGTGATAAAACCGATCAGCTGGTTCAAATATTCCAACACGTGGAAGAAATGTATCAGCTGATTTAGGTTCCACAATATGGCGACCAAATTGATCAGCTGATTTGGAAGTCACAATATGGCGATGAAACTAATCACAACTGATTAAGTTGTCACAATATTACAATAAAGAAAATCGAGTGCTTGATTATTTACTTACTACTTAATTCTGTTGTAGTTTCTAATGACGATGAGAAATGCGTGATTGGGAATAACTTCATGGCTTGCGTGGTAAACGGCGGTAAGGATATAGGTCTTTTTGATCTATAAAGAACAAACATATACCCCGGACGATGTCTTAAATTTTGGTGATGTATAGAGGATTTGGTGTTAAAATAAGCAAACTCGTTCACAAAAAGCACATTTCTTTACTTTCTTTACTAAAATAAATGCGATAGAAATTGTAAAGCTGAAAGCACTTTCTAGGAATTCAATTAAATGCAACCTTTCCCCTACGATTCAAACAACCAAGAAGAAGAGCTCAAACCCTACTAAAAGCTATTATTACTAACGGAGTAAGATCGTGGAAGGCCTCTTTCACAATTGAAATCGCGATTTTCTAGTTAGATTTTTGAAAAGACTATGACCTTCTCTAGGTTCTAACCTACATGTTAGAACCGTTATCATACGTACGGGAAATATTCGTTCCTTTAGTTGTTCGTGAGTTAGTCATACATCCGTTTGTCGAGATTCTCTTATATAATACACCATTAAAATGAACACTACAATTGATGAGGCCGCCAAGTGCGAAATGCGCGCTGCAATCCATTTTCTCAATTCAAAACACGAAAAAACGGCCTGAATTCAGTCAAGGCCATGGTCATAGTCCAGCATAAGAAATTAAAAGATGGCGGAACAAAGATGTATGCTGAGGAACTGAGTGGGAGATCTTCTGTTGTCCATGGAGATCTTGTGGAAATGCGACAATTCGGGAAGATTGGCGTTTCACGATATCTGAAATGGTCACGAGTTCCCCTCAAATTTCACGTACTGTATAAGATCGTCACAAACAGGCTACAGTACCACACATTTTGTGTAAGGTGGGTTCCAAAAATGTTGGACATAAGTTCGAAAAAGTCAGCGAATGGCTTCTGCACTGGCCTTGCTGTATCGCTACGAAGCTGACGGTGATGAATATCTGAACCATATTGTGACTGTCGATGAGACCTGGATTTTGTACATAAATGTTGAAACCAAGCAACAATCCACCAAACTAAAAAAACTAAAGAAATTAAGCGTTTTCAAACGTTCAAAACCGAAAAGTTATGACTACCGTTTCTTGGGAGAGAAAAGGCGTACTGTTGGTGCATCTTCTGGAACGGGATGCAACAATTAATGGAGACTTCGTGAAAAAACCTGAAAAAGGCGATTTAAAACAAAAGACGAGGATTGCTGACCTCTGGTGTGAATACACACGTGCTCACGCGGCGGCTTGCACTATGCAATTCAACTGGGAGTTTTGAACACCACCATACAATCTTGACCTAGCTCCTACTATTTCATTTCTTCCATCATAAGAATTTTTAAGAACACGCGGTCAGTTTGTCAATGATGCGACGGTGACCTAAAAACAACGGCAAAGTAGTGGGTAAAGAGTACCTCTCTTTTCAGGCGGCAATCTTGTATGACGAAGGCATAAATGTCGAGACATAGTTTAGCCAAGTGTATAGTGTTATATGTATAGTATATCTAAGATTTAAGCAGATTTTCTATTTCTTGTAAAATTTCATTATTGTTATATGATCGATTGGCCTCGTTTCCGAAGGTTGTAGATTGTAAATTTCTACAGTTTCTTTCTCGAAAAAGAACAGACAACGTAGAAGAAGTTTAGACCAAGAAAACCAAATATGTTTTCAATTCTCCAAATCTACGCTAAACAACAAATTGTTATTTTAAAAGTTATCCCGCAACCACCACTAACTCTTATTACATCAACTCCTATATCAAGAAGAGCTAATCTGTTTGTTTCTGTGAACTTCAAATTTGCTGAACAATAGAAAGCATCATGGCGATCTACAAAGTTTCATAAGAAAATGGGACAATCGACAGACATATCGATCGATCTACAAGAATTGGGGAGGACTTCTTTCGACTTCCTTAGACGGTGAAGTGTTGATGAGGTTAAGCGAAAATAAAAAAGCAAAAATTAAGAAATAATAAGTAGAAATTTTGAGGAATAATCCTAAATTTTAAAATCTAATTCTTTCCCGCAATGATTCAAGAGGCGAAGGACATACCCGACGAAGCTGAGAAAGGCGATTCAGAACAAAAGACGAGGACTGCTGACCACTGGTGTTGTGCTTTTGCACGAATATACCAGTCCTCTGTTTTTGTAAACTTCCAATTTGCTGAAGAATAGAAACCACCATGGCGATCTAGAAACTTTCAGAAGAAAATGTGACAATCGACAGACATATCGATCGATCTACAAGAATTGAGGAGGATTTCTTTAGACTTCCTTAGACGGTGGAGTGTTGATGAGGTTAAGCGAAAATAAACAAGCAAAAATTAAGAAATAATAAGTAGAAATTTTGAGGAATGATTCAAAAGGCGAAGAACATACCCGACGAAGCTGAGAAAGGCGATTCAGGACCAAAGACAAGGACTACTGACCACTAGTGTTGTGCTTTTGCACGAATACACCAGTTCTCTGTTTTTGTAAACTTCCAATTTGCTGAACAACATAACCCTCATAGCGATCTATAAAGTTTCAGAAGAAAACAATCGACAGGCATATCGATCGATCTACAAGAATTGAGAAGGATTTCTTTCGACTTCCTTAGACGGTGACGTGTTGATGAGGTTAAAGAACAAAAGAGCAAAAATTAAGAAAGAATAAGTAGAAATTTTGAAGAATAATCTTGAATTTTAAAATTTACTTCTTTCCCAGAATGATTCACAGAAGTATATAATCCACCTCCGTTTCTGAAAGTGTTGCTGCTTTAGTTTTTATTCGAGGATGATGTATAGATTGCATAGGGTCAAGCCAATACGGCACACTGCTCCCTAGGGTTTCCTTACTTGCATAGCGAAGTTTAAGGATTGTGTTGCTTGCACTCGTTCACAGCCTCTACTGCAACACTCTTATCGGAGTATCTAATAAAACTAAATAAGGCAAAATACACGGCGAACGGGATCAGAATTAAATCCGAAACCGTCGAGTCGTTCAGAGGCATTATCAGGTTCTTAAACGATCAGAAGAGACTGAACATGGTAATAAGGAAGTTCCGGTTGGCATCTTCAGAGATGGCGCCGTCATCGGTATGAGAAAAGCGAGGAAAGGTACCCTGATGCCATTGATCCTCATGAAGATAGCATAGGGGCGAAAGGAGATCAACTGAGTTACCGAAATCTTGCAGATTGACATTCGCACTAAAGCAAGACTTGCGCTGTGTTACCGCTGCCAATGCTACGGGCACACTCAAACGGGGTGAGCCGCCCCACCAAAATGCGTCGCCTATGGAAACCCTTACCCAAAAATCAGCTGTAACAGCCGGCAAACTGTAACGATGCCCACCCGGCCAACTCCCCGAAATGCACCAAGAGTCCACGTGACAGTAAGAAAACCTAACCATCAGGATACGTCATCAAGAACTGTCCAGGAGACCTTTCCTGAGGACCACTCCTGAAGAAAGGCGTGACACTTGCCCAAGCGGTAAAAAGGAACACCGAGAAATAATAGGTGCAAGGCAATCCGCCGATGAGATGGTAGTGATCATAATAGGATTAACAGAGAAGGATCTCTGACCAGTTCAATTAGGAGATCGAACTGGTTGCCCAACTCACAAAGGCGATGAGCAAGTTAAGATCCCAAACAATTGGCAAGTAAGAGGACCCAACATACAAGAAATCAAGAGAAAATGAAAAACAATCCCAACAGTCGAGCGAGGACGAAGAGATGTTTGGTTTAAACTGATCTCTGAAGCGAACTAAGTCCCACGACGATCTACCTAGTAAATTCTAGTATCACACTCTGTCATAATGCCTGGGCAAGCGCTCAAAGCAATCCTGAATCGTTACAACGAAACCTACAACGCAGAATCTAGATCAGTCAATACCAAACGTGTTACAATAAATAATTCATAATGACCAAAATATTATGTAAGAACAAACGATAGTGTAATAACTAGGCCTCGGAAAATTTAGAAGTGCTTACCCTCACCAGTTACGTCAACAACGCAACATTCCAAGTATTCGGCGAATCGCATTAACGCGCTTGCACACCAATCGTCCCTGTATAGTTTGGAGACGGACCGTTTATTAGTAGCAGGGATGGTTTTCTTATTAGTCTCCCCCAAACCTTATAGGCTCTGGTGATAATAAGTTCGATATATTCTACATCATCCTTGTCCGAAAATCATTTATTCTCTCCAGGCAAAAATAATTTTAATCTCGTTAATATCGCGTGCATTATGCACCATAGAGGATCGGAATTAACTTTGACGGAACGCATTTTACCTTGATATTCTGCTAAATGGCAATTTGCGCGATGCACATAATGAAATATGTATTACACAACCGGCGCGCGTGTTATTAAACGTTATTAGTTATTACGGTTACACTAATGGATCTCTTGTGAAAAGCCGTCGGAATATTTTTTAGAAATCAGAACAATGGAGGTTATTACTTTACGTGGGAAACGAGAGGTTTGCAATTATAATGCAAATCTCCTAGATTTAATCAGAGCTATTAACTAATAATCAAATTGAAATTGGCTTATATACATTTATGCATTTATAATTCGAATATGCCGGAAATTATTAACGATTTCCGGCGACTTAATATTCGAATCTCCCGCCTTAAAGCGGTAAAACTTGCCGAAGTGTAAGTGCAAAGTATTTCTTTTAAGTAACTACGCAGATCATCATTGAGTTTGTATCCAGATTACGATGATAACTTTAAATATTTCTGAAATATTTGGCGAGAAAGCTGATTGCAGGTTGGTTTTTCATGCATTTTCGAGCCTTTAAGAGGTTAAGACGTTAGCAAGATCGGAGGTCTTCCAATAAGAGTTGGAGACCCGTGTCGATGGTAAGATGACGTGTTTCCATAGTTTCCGGAAACTACATCCTCGTACCACACGGCACGGCGGCTGGGATCCAAATGAATTTTACGATACCAGAGCAACGTCGAATATAGCAACATTCGTTATCAACTTAAGGTAGTAACCACAAACTCGAGAATTGCCATTCCACTAAATGCATGAAGACTTTTGTATTAACCTTCCTATACTCACGTCAAAATGAAAGACGTACACTATACTATATAAATCGGTCTCACAGACCGTATGCGTGAGTATAGGAGGGTTAAATGGATCAGTGAAGTGGAAACACGAACAGAGACTGACAAGACATACCAATGTAGAAGTCATCCGACTCCTCGACAACACTCAAGAGTTAACTCAAGACTTAAAAGAACTAAACCCTACCATCTATGTATGTTAATAAATACTAATTATTTGAGTGTTGGACATGTAGGGAACCAGCGCACTGGTGTAGTCTTCCCACACAGGTATGGCTTAGTATAATATTCTTAAGTACATAATCACAAATAGTAATAACTTATATTTATATAAGATTGCACTAACCACATCCATTAAAGAATGTTTAAAAAATTATTCAGCGCCGTTCCCCCTAATGACAGGAACGTTATCATAAGAAAAAAACAACTAGGTATCTCTGGTTCATGGAGATGAATATTTGGTTGATTTTATGCTACCATACCTGGTCCCTTCTGCACTTCTTGCCTTTGATGAAGCTTATGATTTAATAAACATTGTTTACGTCTATGACGTACAGCACCTCATCTTTAAGATTTTCTTCCTCATCGTCAAGGCGAAGACTTCATTGCACACCAACTGATGATGGATGGATGAGGATGGTCACCAACTGAGGATGGTCAGTTTAGCTTCCTACGGTAAAGAATACGCCTGTGAATTTCATTGGTTGAAATTCGCAAGAGAATTTGAAAGCCTCCATGGAGTTTTATCATCCATTCAGAACAAAACCACCTCCTTGTGCAAGGTGCGATTATAGCAACGCCGTGAAGTGTTTCGAATTTCGTGCGTTTGACTTGAATCGGTGGGGCATTTCCATGTTCGAGAATAAGCGGTCTGAATACTCCATTCAGTTGGACGACAAGATTAGTTGATGTACGAAACAATTGTTTTCAGGGAATCTCATATGGTAATCGTATTTCAGAAGAGAATAGGCTTCAATTCGTACGAAGCCGAAGAAGCTCACCTTCTAGCACAACAATCATGGGGTTGTAGTTCGAGTGTAGATCCCGGGGTACTATGAAGAACCACAGAGGATCTTTATGGTGGAGTAAATGTCCAAGATGTAAGGGGTGACACCCTAACCGTAATGAATTGGTGAGGCTGAGGAATATACGAGGATTTAATTGTCAAAGATAAAGGATGGTTAGATCGACGTTGAACTCGTTCCTCTTCGAGGATACCAATCGGGAGTACCAATACTAAATTGGATCCGGCGAAGATCGCGGAGTCTAGCAAGATGGAGAAAATCTTTAGCAATTCGGAAGGGGCGGATGGAGTTCTAAATGAGAACTGTTATGTCTGTTTCCGGATAAGTCGAGTAGGAATGAGCCACATACACCATGATGTGGCATATGTTTCAGTTCACTCGCCGAAGAGGTGATTAGATTAACACTTTTTAGGTTGTCTCTACCACTTTTAGGTCAAATAAGAGACACACTTTAAAAAATGTCTTTTATTTGATTTAAAAAGTGGTAGAGGTTGAAAGTCGTCGCGGAACATAGACAAAAGAAATTTGTTGGGGATAGAACTCGACCTTATCTTGTACAACAGTATTTAGGCCCGATGTCATAATCAAAATTAATCCTCCATTGAATGTTAAGGTTGGCATTAAAATAAAAACGAATTCAATAATCATCATTTAAGGTACCGGGTGGCGTTAATGCAGGTTTAAGCTAATGGTGAATATTTGGTCCCTTATCTCCTTAATGGTGGCTACTACTGGCGCTGGCGCATGCGTACCGGTAGTTCTTTATGAAGCAAGTTAACCTATAAATATTTATTGAGAATCGCACGGTGAATTTCTGTTAATTTGCGGTAGTTTTTCATAAATTTAGTAATGGAGAATTTTAAGAAATGCAACCGGGAAACCAAAAATTCACTTCATCATATTTCTTCCATGTATTTAGTAGATCTTTTATAAACCTGTTTCTCCCCGTATAAATACATAATCATCATCAAATAAAGAACTACTTGCTTCTGAAATGTTCATTCTTTGTTTCTGTCAGGTGCTGCTTTCTAACTTAGGTTATATTTTGAACGAAATAACAGCTTATGATAGCCCACTTCTTATACTTCTTTGCACATTTGTCCTAATTGGTTCAAATGCACACTTAAACCGTCGTTACTAAACGTGCGCATGTCAAATGATTATGAAACTGCCACAATTTAATGTAACTTTAAATCTACCATTAAAGTTAAACCTCCATTAGTTAACGAAGCTTTAAGTACGCGATTATGAAATCGGGCGTTAACCTTTAGTTTCCTAAAATTCCTTAATTGATGGCAAAAGTTAGGCCACGTCCAGCCCGAGATTCCAATAGAAACCAAAGTACATCTGGTCATAAATTCGTGAATTACCGCACATTCCAATTCCAACGCTTCCGAATTGCTGACCATATGTATCCTGGTTTGCGTTGCAAATTCGATCTGGATGTGACTTTTTAACCCCATCCGTTTTGTAATATTTCCATGAATTAATCATCATCTACCAGGTCTAGCAAGTTGCCGATTTTCATTGGAATAAAACACTTTCTCTTTTCAAATTTATGCAACAGATATATTACTTTCGTTTCCTACATAATACATAACTCCCAAAAATTATCGAAATATCATCAACAAATCCATTAGAATCCCATGGATTCTTTCGTTAATCCAACCTTGTGGCTTTCCTCGTGCATGCACTTGAGCAAGTTCAAGCCGGTATCGCATTCGTCGGCGGATTCGGCAACTAAACGAAAAAAAAAAAAATTGGAATTTCCCTAAAACATTTAAAATCAACATCAATTACTTGCGGTGCATATCTTCCAAACGGACACCATCTTGTTGTATATATCTTCGTCGATCGCCTTTACCTTATCCATACCCTCTGGAAGGGTGTCCTTGTTGATTGTGCCGTCTTGTTTTTGCTATTGGAAAAGTGAGTTTTTATAATGATGAGTGAGGAAGAGCGAAACTTTAATTGGTTGGACTTACGAGGCCGAAGACTTTATGGAGGCAAGCTACCACACATTGGCCGGCTTTAGCGCTTGGAATTTGCTCCTTCATGAGTTCCTGTATGTCATCTGCAGGGAAGAAATGATGAAATTTTGATGATCATAATTATCGATTGGTATGAACGTGCGCCTTAGGTTCTTATAATAGTAAACATTAAATGCGACTCGCCAAACCGACGAAGACTTTAAAATCTCCTTTTCTTTCGGACACGTTTCCTTCGATAACTCTTTCTGGAAGACTTACCTGGACTTGCACCGAGTTTCTCCGCGCAGTCAGTTCCAGCATCGACGATTTTCTCCATAACTTTCTTGGCATGATCTTGAAGCGTTTCCTGCCAAATTACAAAGGGGAAGGAAAAAATAGAGCTACCCCATTCGATTTATATCCAACGTTACTTACACCCAACACCATCGACGAGCACAAGGCGAGGAGCACGATCACCATTGCGGACTTCATTTCACTTTTTTCGTCTGATCGTCAGCTGTGAAATCGCGAAAGGTAATTGATGCTGCACCATCTCCTAGCCCTGTACTTATACCTCCACCGCCACCACGACGAAGAGGAAGAATAAAAAAGCGGTTCCAAGTTCCACTTACCGCTTCGTTAAAACTTTTTCGAAAATCATCGTCCTCCGTTACGTAATAGATACATTTAAAGGTTAGAAATCCGGTCGTTCGTCGTTTGTTTACGCGGTAATCATTAATTACGATGCAATTATCAGTCAATTACCCTCCCGCACGTCCTCATGGCAAATAGTCAGAGGCGTGAGGGAGGGCCCGAGCCTTGATTTCACAGCGGTATGGGCTCGTGCATCGTCATTATGCGCTGGACGACAATTATTTTCGAATTTACGCGAGATCGATTTTTTTTTAGCGCGAATTTCACGTGCGAGTGCATCGGTACGTCCAGATACCGAAAGGAGCTGAATCATGATTGCATGTCAATTCCTTTTTCGGGAACGATTAGGGTATTACGCTAATAAATTTATGTTTTATGCTACGTTGCATATGTAATTAGAATGATTTGAGGCGAAATATGGTGAAGAGTCTAACTCATGATGACATGCCAATTTTATCTCTGAGAGTAGGAAATTGAATGGGACGTTTCGCAGGATTAAATATTGGACCCAGTACTGTTTGTTACTCGAATAAGTTGTTTCTTGCTACGTTGCAAATGTAAGAAAGAAGGATTTAACAGGAAAATATTCTTGTTGTCTGGTCATGGCCCTCAGCCATGACCAGATCATCATTCGTACTGGAAACTCATTCGTACCAAGGATAAAGACAAGGACACTCACTTCTCGTCCAGGAGTTCTTCGGGGCATTCAATAGGACGTACTCAGACTGTACTACGGAACAAGGTTAACCCATATGGGTGAAGCAAACAAAAGAACCTCATGTAAACTACTATTTTACTATCACTTAGAAAGCGATAAATATCTTTATAGATTTTATTGGAAACAAGTAAGGTGCAGTAGTTAAAAAGACCTGTTGTGTTTCTTGAGGTAGGTACTCGCTAATATTTTTTGGGCTATACTTTCTGGTTTTATCGCAGGACATGACGAGGTCCTCTGGCGATCGGATTTCCCCACAATCGCAATGATTGTTGTCTTTTAATTTGATTTTGTTCAAATATACATCGCATAATCCGTGGTTGCAACGTAGTTTCTTAATTTATTTATCTGTGTGTGTCAGTGTAAATGCTGCAGTAAGGATTTTCAAGAAAGCGAGACCGTTAGTTGCTTTGTATGCAGAACTATTTTCAGCTTGGCTTGTGCCGGTCTATGACATAAAGATCCGAACGTTTTAAGATCGAAGACGAATTTTAAGTGGACTTGTTCCACATGTTGTGCGGTTGATATTGTTGGACGGATTCAGAAGCTCACCAACGTCATTGATTCCTTGCAGAAGGAGTTATCGCGTATCGCGGGTTTGGTTGATGATGCATCTGTGTGTGGAATTGAGGATGTTGTAAACGATTTTGAAGACCGGAGGTGTCGTGTGAAGAATATTGTAATTTATAACCTGGATGAGAGCGAGACTCCTGAGGGATTTGCTTAAGTTCCTGGGCTTGGATGATGGCATTGGATTGAGTGGTTTGAGGGCCTTCAGACTTGGATCTGTGAGAGTGGACAGGGTCAGACCTTTGAAGGTAGTGTTGGGCTCGACTGATGTTGTTACATTTGTGTTACGTAGAAGTAGCCGCTTAAAAGACTACCCAGTTAGGAAAAACATTTTCATGTTCAGGGATCTGTCGACTACGCAGGTGGAAATCAAGAAGAAAACCATGGCGGAGTTCCGGACGCGAAAGTCTGTGAGTGAAGATGCGATTTATGGGTGGTTTATCTACAATTGTAATTCATAAAAACACTGCAGGATCCAGCAGCAGTCTACGCCAAACTTGAATTTCTGTTATCGGAAAGTTCGGGGATTGAGTACCAAGACATTTTTATTTTTTAATGCTCTCTTTGCTAACAGTGATTATGATGTACTTATTTTAACAGAAACGTGGGCTAATGACAGTTTACTTAATTCTGCATTAATTCCCGACAATTATGTAGTATTTAACCCCTCAGCGGCTGAGTGGTAAAACTCGCGCTTCACAGTGCGAAGGGCCGGCGTTCAAGACCCGGTAGCGGCAGAGCGTAGCAGTTTAAAATCCTAAAACGGATCTGGTACCTCTAATAAGCTGCGAAAATGAAGGAAATGCCACTGGGCGGGCCAGGAGCGGTACGGTATATGCGTGTTCATATACGGCTCGGTGGCTCCGAACCCTTACACCGAAAGGTAGAAAAAGGTAAAAAGATTAAGAAGAAGATTTAGGTGTGATAGGAGGCTCGTCGTGGTAGTAGTGCCCTAATCGCTGTAGCATCTAATTTTCTGTGTCGCGCGGTTGATATTTATCCTGATGTGCACTTACTCCAATACAATATAGATTTTGGTTTACACTTCATTGATTACCAACAATAAGCTTATAACTATGATTACTACTTACATACTTCCATCTACCCCAGCTTTTATGTAGGATCATTCCATGTATAAGTGTACCGTTACCATGTTACTAGGAATTTGAAAATTTTCTGAAGATGCTAAGAAAATTCTAAAGGAAAGAACGAATTTAACTAATAAAAACTATTTAGTTATTATACAATGTTGGTCCCACTTCTCTGTTTATCTTTGCCACGTCATTTGACACGCCTCTTGATGTAATTTAGAACATCAAATTTGGATTCCCACCAATTAGACTTAAGCTTTCGGAAATGGAGGTAACTGTTGGTCAATCAAATTCGAGCGTTATAAACTGTCACACCTTTCTATTCACCAATCAAATTTGTGTATTAAGAAATAGCGGGAATTTCAAACTTCAATTCTTTAGGCTCAATCCTGCATCTATGCACAGAATATATAATTCTTAAACGCTTTATCGCTTAGCGTTCGTAGGCGGATTTTGTTAGAGATAGGCCGTCTAATTAACTTCGCATCATTAAGATAAAATCCAATGAGTTAGAAGCTGTGTTGTTTGGATCGAACGGATGGTTAATTTACGTGTTCGGGTCGTGGCAAGAAGCGCTCGGATGGGAACCTCCGCCAGAGTTTTTAACGTTCTCGAACAGGAAGTAATAAATATGTCGCGCCTTAAACGCAATTATGAAACACTACGGCTCGTGAAGGTGGAGCTTTAATAGATAAAACGTCTTCGTATATCAGCGCGCATTGCTAATACAGCTAATAGGCGGTTATCGCTCTCGAGAATAATTTGCTTAGCGTAACGTTAGGCTGCAGGCGATCTCTATTAAGGTTGTGTTATAAGCGAACATTGTCGATTTGATTAAATTGGCATTCAGTAATTGTTAATTTGAAAGTATCTGGAAACTGTGAGGTTTAACAAGATACAATATAATATTTTGGGCTTCTTTATAAATAGCGATTGGGGAATTTGATTTTTGGTTAGAGCCAAGAAAGTATAACGTTGGATACATTGATTAGCGATACATTTCAAAGGTGAGGTCATATGTTTATCAGTTCATCTAATTGATCTTTTTACACACGTCATCTATTTTTATTCGCGCGAATCAGATCGGTATTCCTAGTTCAAGTTAAGCACTATATACATTACATACACTTCTCTGACAGTCCATTGACTAACGTAGTAGTTTACATATAACTTCTGTGTCAGACATACGTACTTGAATATTCGATACCGATAAATAAGGATAGATAGATTAATCGACGATCTTTGCTTATGTCATTCAACAGTGACGTGCGTAAAAAGATCCAAAAGACGAGCTGTATCTACATATATTGCTTTCTGAAGGAGAAAATCGTGAGCAACAATCTCAATCTCACTTTAATGGGTGATTCCACTAAAATGCGCATGCGCTACATGTGTCAACTTATTGGTTCAACGATGACAGCCATTATGAAAATGGGAGGTATTTATATTTATCATACGTTTATTATGTAGCAAAAGGAATTTTCAAATTGAAAATTTGTAGTGTATGTGACGAATTAATAGTCTCACCTCGAAATGAGGTATTGTTCATTAAACTGAAAAATTGAGGTTCCTTCGTAAATCCATCATTAGATGTATGCAAAATATGTATGGTAGCAGAAACATGCATAAGAGAATATGCACAGGCTTTTTATAAAAAGCAATTAAATGTACATATATTTTCCTTTTGACCTTTTAATACTTATCTTGTATGATAGATATCTACCATAATTAAGTCAATTAAATAAGACTGATTGAAATTATAGTTATATTTTCAAACGTTTACAAACATTATATTTTCACTGAAGAAGGTGTTTCGAAAACGTTTGTAAACGTTTGAAAATATAGCTATCATTTCCACCAGTCTTATTTAATTGACATAATTATGGTAGAGATCTATCATATATTATTTTAAGAATTAAAATATATATTATATATTATATTAAAATTAGATTTCATCACAAAGCTCGGTTGAAATCCAGTGAAAAATTCCTTTATTAGGTAGAAGTACACGAAATTGATCCTGTTCAAAAATCAGTAATTTACAACTCAGGTCATAGTTTTTTAAAATTTTTGCATTTTTTTAAATTAATGAATGTTGCGAATATCCACCAATAGCATGTGTTTAAAGTTGTACTTACCATTTTATTTGTATATATATGTATATATTATTTGGTAATTATGTCAACACGAGCAAGATATGTTACATTTTGATTCACATCTTTTTTCTTTTCCCTTCCTTCTAAGAACACTGGTCCTTATTAGAAAAATATAATATTGTTGGTCAGATACAACAAACAAATATTTGTAAAAAACGACCTTTCAAAATCGATACGAGAATATTTATTTAATATTTAAAAATCACAAAAATAATTTAGATCCCACTTCGATTCAATTAAAGAGGTTGCAAATGTATTAACCGATTATAATCTAGATTAAAGTAACTTTAATGTTATTATCATCATCCAAATCAGAAACTATATCGAAAATTTATCATTGTCTATCATACATTTATTTTTATTGGTCATTTTCAATAATTACAATACAAATTTAGTAACAAATATGTATAATCAATTACACATTCAAATTATACTTCAACATCTGCGATGTAAATATTAATACACCCACTAAACTTTGTTATATTAGATTAATAATTGGTTACTTTGTTCAAATTTAAACTGCCAACTTCTTTCGGTGGCGCATGTCTAGTAAACACAATTCATCCGTAAGAAAAGGATAGGAGTGATGTATACCTCTCGTATTTTGTTCACGCTTTTCGCTCATTGTTAGGGTAGGGAATTAGCAATGTAGGTATAATAAATATATGGGTGGAGTGCCAATACATAGAATCAGGCGCCCAAATTGTAGAATACAAAAGTCTCTATTACCTCTTAATCGGACATCAAAGAAATTTAGGTTGGAAACACTGACACTACATTGTCACTGTGTTATCAAAAAAATTAAGTTGGCAAAGCTGAAGAATTTATTACTGTCACGCAGATAAATTGGTCTCAAATGTTAGTTAGGTATCCAATTCAAAAATATATAAAGAAACTCAGAAGTGGGGACATTTTCATCAAAGATTTACCAAATGGTAAGATGCATAACTCAATACTGAAACTGCAAAATTCATGAAGTTTCCATCCACTGATGCTACTAAGAGATTTATTCTTTTTATTTTATTTATTTTAGGTTGCAAACATTGAAAAGTAAGAACTTCGTTTGCAATTAATCTCCGATTTTTCTATCGCTATTGAATGCTATAATCTAGCATTCAAATCATGGTAGGTATATATATAGAAATTCCTGTGCCTTGTCGAATATCTGTCAAATATCACAATGTAAGGTTGGTAATGAATTTGCGAAATTATCCCAAACTTCCATATTATTGATAAATGTCATAGTCAGGTTTGCAAACTATAGAATATAAAAAATCGTATATAGGACATTTTCACTAAATATCATCTATAAATTTAAATGGTAAGGGGCAGCGCGTGAGCGAATTTAACCGACGGTAGTTAGTACAAAAACATTGACGACAATTTAGTTTTGTCTAGATCAGCCATCTGTTGCGGGATTTCTTTAGTTTAGTATTTCATTTTTTTAATAGTTGACAAATTATTTTTATTAATTATTTATTTATAAAATTAATAACAATAATAATAATAATTTCTAAACAATAATTGTCCATTTATAAAATAATACGTTAATAACATATAGATAGGACAACAACCATTAAATCAAAAGTATCGTCAATACGATAAACAACATAATAAGAGCAGCAAATATATAATTGACTGGAAACTAATCACTATAACTAATACATAATTGTTTCCAACGTAAATTTATTAACACTAACAGGTTGGTAGTGCGTTTACAAATTGATTTAAAATTTTCCATACCGCTATTAAATACCAGTATCATCAAGCGCCTAAACTATAGGGTATAAAACGTCCTTTATAAGACGTTTGTTGAAAAATCAAATGCTACGATATAAACTTGGCATTACGTTTGAAAAATCATCCTCAATTTTAACATACATAATTGACAAATGTTATAGTTGATCCTCCAAACTGTGCAACGTATCACAACTAAATATCCAAACTTTTGAGACATTATCCACTACTGATATTTTCATCCTTAATGCAACTTTAATAATGTTACAGAGAGATCTAGATTAGAAACGTTGGGAAGTACGTTCGCCAATGCATGTCAGATTTTGAATAGTACTGAAAGAAGTCTGCAACCAGGCATGTTAGCTATGAAACTCATAAGAAAAATCATATAAAAATCCGGCAAATAGTATAATGGAAAGATGGTACTATGTTTGTAAAATCATCTTCAATTTTCATATTACTCACAAATGTCGCAATCGGGCCTACAAGCTATAGAACACAAAAATTCGTATATATTGACATTTTCTCTAAGGTGTGCAGCTGAACACAAACTCTAGAATTCAAAAAATTGTCATCTAGGAATATTTTACTAGCAATCAACTTCAATAAATTTGGTAATGAATTTATGCGACTAAGATATTTACATTAGGAAAGTTTGTAGTACGTTTGTAAATGTATCTCAAATTTTGATAATACCGAAAATGATTTATAGCCAGGCTTCTCAACTGTGGATCATGAAAGATGCTTGTATAAAGACATTTTGTGTGATGTTTTATATTGTCAGTGAAATAGGTTGTTGCACTAATAACTGTTTAATGGACTTTTCATATCTATACATAATATAATTTCCTTATTTATGTGTTCCTCTTTTTTGTCTATCCAGAGCTTTTTGAAGCCCACTAATGGGCTAGAAAGCTGAAAATTGGCATGCATATAGTAAAACGCCTAGGCCAAATCCTAACGTAGCCGGATTTTTGATTTTTGATCTGTGGGCGAAGAACTAAGACGAAAGCTTTTTCTGCTAAGCAGATTTTCTTTTTCGTCCTGCCTGGCAGGGACAGGCTTAACAGCTAGTACATTAACATAATTTACATAGCTAATAACTAATATGTTCCGGTAGGAACCATCTTGTTCTAGTCTGCCACCTACATTTACGGTTGACATGCATAGGACCATCATTATGGCGGTTTCGAAATATTTTGTCATCCAAATCCTCGATTAAAACATGTGAAGCTGCTAGTGTTTTATTGCTCAAATGCAGTCCGCTTATCAATCTATTCCAATATCTGATAAAGGATTCTTAATTAATCTGCTAGTTAAGATATTCGCCCGGAAACTGATTTAGACTGAGCTGAGTACACGTGTCATCTTCAGAGTCTCTATATCACTTCGAAATGGGCCATACCAATAGCAGTATCCTTTCAATGGTAAATGGCTCGTTCTCAAATAGGGATGAGATTCAGTAAACGATCTCTTACGGGGACGGTTTGAGAGTTCATAATCAACAGTTGGCACCACTATAGAAAAACGGCACTAATTTGTAGGATACAAAACTGGAAAATTAAGCATTCTTTTAATACAATCATTAAGAAACCGAAAGTGAAAGGAATGAACTAGGGTATGGTTATATTATCAATCTCAAATATGTCGTATACTCTGAGAAAACTTGTTCGAGACATTGCAAATTTTAACAAAAAATTTTGATAAAATCAAACAAAATATATTGCATAACCTTGCTGCGATATTCTATATGTGAAATTTGTAAGAATACAAACAATTTGGTATGTATAAAGAATAATTTGTATTCGCAAAGTGAACGTATGACAGGCGTTGATTTACGAGTCCTCAAAATCCTGGTAAAAGTGTAGCTATTGTCCGATAGATGGCAAAATGTATTATTCCAAAAATAAATGTCAACCAAAAAGCTTCAACTTTTGATGCAAGAGAATTTCCTCATATAAATATAAACAGCTATAATGCGCCTCGTGACACATTCTTTTAGCCAACATTATGAAACAGAAAACATATCTCTGTTTCGCTTGTTGAGAGTACAGAGAAGTGTGCTTGCGTTATAAAAGCCAATCAAGTCCGGAATTCAGCGCTTAGCTAGCGGTTGTTATTGGGTCCACGTATTCTGATGTCTTCTAAGCAATTATAGGTTAGGGTCTCATGTTTACCGAAACATGTATTCGCAATATTGTTTTATATGCAGCAGTAAACAACTACATAGTGGAAAAGCTGACTGCAGTTTTCCCAAGTGAGTTGTGTTTGCTGTAAAGAAAAGATGATAGTAATGGCAGATTTCCAAATGCGCAGAGAAGAAAAGTGATAAACTCGAGTACAGTAGTTATTAGAATTTTTCCAATTGCACAGAAAGTGTTAAGGAAAAATATTCCAGCATTGTTTATCACTTCTAGCATAGTAAACGCCTTAATGAAGAAAATTATTAAGAATTGGCCTCCACGTTTAACACAGAAAGTATGCAAAAGCGTATTCTATTGGATAATCACAATGTGGAACTGGTTACATTAATATTAAAGTACAATTTAACTGTGCAACTGCATTATGAGGGTCGATTAAGATCACAAAAACCTACAAACATTTGGCATAAATATATTAAATTAATTTTATTTAATAATCAATAAGTGTATATGTACTAGTTTGTGTTAAATATTGTCTTGTCTGGTAACTCTTCCTTCACTAGATCGCTAGTTTAAGTTTTAGTTTAACTTCCTAGCTTGATTTACTCGTATTGTGAAACAAATCCGAGATTTTGATTAAGCTTACATATACATTTAATATATTATTTCTAGAATTAGACTTTGGATTTTTATTATCTTGTTATGAATCCTATTCAGCTCAGAGAGAAAATAGTTCCTTAGTTGTTCAATATCTTTATATAACTTTATTATATTTAGGAAGCACCTTATGTACGTTTTTCTGTCCATAGTTATAACACCTAGAAACAATTTTAGATTTTCAACCTAATTGTGGAAATGGAAATAAATACAAAACACATTTAACATTATTCACCGTTAACATTTCGATCCAAAATTGGCCAGTTGACCGATGTAAAATGTCATCAAAATGCATAAATTGAGGTTACATTATTCAAGTTATAGGAAAATAATATTCCCGAATGCCGCTAAAATTTGAATGTATTTTTAGTCATGCCCATTTTTAAGCAGTCTCAAAGAATGAGATGACACTTGTATTCTGTTTCACTTACAATTAGACTTCCTACGCATTGCAAACTAGCTATGGCGCGTCATATCTCTTATATTTATGGATAGACTAGCTGTTAAGCCTGTCCCTGTCAGGCAGGAAGAAAAAGAAAATCATCACTGGGCTTCAAAAAGCTCTGGATAGCCAAAAAAAAAAGAGGAACACACAAATAAGGAAATTATATATATATATAGATTATGTACCAGGTGAGACATCTGTTGATAAATACCATAACTATAACTTTCTCCCCTCGAAAAATCTAATCCCCACCACATAAGTCGCCCCCTTAAACAAAGCCTGTCTTTTGTAAAAATAAGTAAATTACACCAAAAAATAAATGTAATAGTAAAACAAACAACAAACAAAACCGTAACTGTAGTAACGAGTCAATACTGACAGAAAAAGGGAAAAACAAAGTGGAAAATCGTATTTAGAGTTTTTAGTACTTCCAATTCAGGATACTTCCAGAGTTGCTCACTACGTAGTCTACGATTCATGATTTGTTGTAAGTGGTGCCAACTGTCTCCTAGCAACTTTTTAACTAATAATTCGCCTTCAATTTATTCATTCTGTGTATTTCGTCCTACTGCTGCAATATCCTTAAACATAAAATAAAATCTTCTAATCGTCTCTAAGTGACCACAATAACCGTCCTTTAAACCGTGTCGCGCATTATAACTCGATTGATGAAGTCACAACGGAACAAAAATACATTCGCGCGATCCGCCTCTATAGTTTAATTAAAAAGTAAAAGAACTCGTGGAGCACCATTGCTAGGACTACGAAAACGCAATCTTCCACACGTTCCGTTCAAATACGCGACGATAGCAGGAGACAAGAAGAGGTCATCCACTCCTCAGGGGCTTCGGAACATGAGTGTACCGAGAAAATCGGACGCGCTATAGAGTCTAGTCGGCCGTGAGATTTCTGTGCGCATGAACCTCGCAGGCGGTAATTGTTTAAACAATATGGCCGGCAACGTGTAAGTTTGAATTTTGCGATTATCGTTTCCCGCGTGAAAGTGAATTTTGGTGAAATTCTTTTTTCTCGTTTTCGATTATCGCGAATTGGTGAGAACGATTTAGTGCGACTTTGATTTAGCGTAAGTGCGTTATCGATGCTAACGGTGCTATTTCTTCGGAAATACGAACGGATGTAACTTGTTAGAAGGTATGGTATTTACACTATTTTTTTCTTTTAAGGATCGAAAAGAAAAGTAGAAATGTCGTTAACGGTTTATTCGATTTTCGCGAAGAAACGGCGTTTCGATTAATTCGGGCGGTGACGTTCTTTAAAAAATCGGTTGAGATCGTTTTAACGGCTTTCTTTAAGCTCGCTTTATCGTGTTTCTTTTCTTTTAGTTGCCGAGTCGCTTTCACGCTGTGACCCAGTGTAAACGCGCGGGATGATTTACGCCGATTAACCATGTGGTGGTTTTGCTCGTAATGCGTGTCGTCATAGCCCTGAATCGTTGTTTACTTTTTATCGCCTGTGATTTGAAGAAAAAGAAACGGATCTCGGTCGTTTAACTGCATTCTTTTTCGCGTAAACACGTGACGATCGGGTTTAATGTTCCCGTTGCCTAGGAAACGCTTGGCACCTGTTTTGATATCGTAGGATATTTGAATTTGAAATATCGTTCGTGCTTTGTTTCTTCTTAGCCATAAACTTTTGAATTTTTGCGATGTTAATGTGTTGATTTGGTGTCTTCGATCGGATCTCTTGAAGTATGTCCTTTTGTCTTTTTTTTTTACTTTCTTTGTTAAATTACAAATTTTGAATTATGTGAAACTAATTTTGATAACTAAGTTGTCATCTTCAGTAGAGAAGAGATGCAGGAAAGAAAGCATTACTCGTACAGAAAATGGATGACAACTTAGTTGTCGAAATGAGTATTTGTTAATACTCAAATCAGTGTATTCACAATCTCGACCAGTCAACATCTTAGGATGATGGCACCTTTTTCCTTCTGTTATTCCTTTATTGAGAATGACAACTTACTTGTAAAAATATGTATTTGGTAGTGTCTAAATCATTATGGTAAAGCCAAGAATTATTTCATACTCAGTTTAGGCCAGAAAGATCCATACTTTTCTTAGTATACAGTTTCTGATCTCAAATTATGAAATTTTCGTTTCCATTGTCAAATTTTATTACTACCAACACCTCGGTGTTAGCACATAAAAACTTTAGGTCACGTGATTGACGTTTTCTTTTGCTTATTCTGTATAATTACATACACAGTTTTACTACTAACTATCATTAATCAAACTTCAGTAAGCAAATTTAGGTTGGCAACATGAAAAAGTTGATACTGCGTTCGTAATTAATTTCGAAATTTGATATATTACTGCCACTTGTTATAACCAGGCATTTAAGCCGTAAAATATCAATATTTTTGGTAATGACAAGACCGGGGCTTAATCGGCCTGTATAAGGAATGCTCGCGGTAATTTCAAACCGCCTATTAGACTGACAAAGATATCTTTGAGAATGACAACTTAGTTGTCGAAATGAGCATTTCCTAATACTCAACTCAGTGCAGTCACAATCTCGAACAATCAGCATCCCATACCTTTTTCCTTGTTTGAGAATGACAACCTTCTTGTCGAAATATGTATTTGGCCCTAATGGCCAAGAATTATTTTAAGTTAAGCGTGTTCGGTACTTTTTTGAAGATCGGTTAAGTTTAATTTCTTTTATTGGTTCCAAAACTATTTTGAAAATTGTATATCTGACCTTTAAAAGTAGCGTGTGTAACGATAAAATACTAGTTTTTTACAATGTCAATAGTGTCTACAGCTTTAATTTTTTTTTTTCAATAATAAGTGAAGAACCAGTAAGTTTACGGGCTCGAAATTTTGCATACCGTGTATTCGTTAGGATAGCTACGTCTTATCGGTGAGCTTTTTTGTAAATTCTTTGTTTGTTGTTGAATTTAACCTCGATTAACGAATATGAAAAATGACCATGGGCTTTCCGTCATTTTTGGACTTCAAGAAAGCAACGATAACAACGGAATTCACAAAAAAGCTCGCCGATAAGACATAGCTATGGTAACGAATACACGATATGCAAAATTTCGAGTCCGTAAACTTACTGGTTCTTCATTTATTCTTGAAGAAAAATCAAAGCTGTAGGAACTCTTAACATTGTGAAAAACTAGTATTTTATCGTTACACACACTACTTTCATAGGGTAAATATACAATTTTCAAGATAGTTTTGGAACCAATAAAAACTTTAAGTTTAACCGATTTTGAAAAAAGTACCAAACACCCTTAACACTAGGTCAGAGACATTCCTACTTTGCTTAATATACAGTGAGACGTTAGCTTTTACTACTAACTTTTACTATTACCAACATCTCGATGTTTGCAAATAAAAACTGCTTCCTGCTGTTCACACTTCACACTGTTTTACTACCAACAATCATAATCCTTCCTCGTTCTTCAACTTTATCCTTCTTCTGTTTCTGGATGTTACCTTGTGCAGTCCTCCAATTGAGAAAATTCGACTTACAATACATATATCTCTTCCATGCTGTACACCTTAACTTGTTTTAAAATAATTCAATTTTTCCTTCTTCAATTTCCAATTTGAATGAAATTTTCTTTTTTTTTCTTTTTCTCTGGAAAGCATGGATTTTACTTGCTGCTTCTTTTGGTCAACAAAATGTTGCTTTGAATTACATTTTTTTCTTTCTCAATTTGCGTTTATAGCAAATCTTAGGACTCGTCCATTTGAATTCTGGATTTCTTCCATGTTGTTGCTTCTTTCGAGAATAATATTCAAACAGTATTCTTTCAATTCCTCTATCTTTAAAATATTTTTTTCTTACAAAATCATTAATTGTTTTCGGCATCTACACTATCTCTGTTTTCGTCGTTGCTCACTTCCTATTTGCTTTGGTACTCACCATTTTCTTGTCCCTCTTTTATTCTAATTTTCCATTTATGTTACAAGTGCCCTTTCATGGTGGTTTTAGCTGGGTTTCTTTCATCGTCTCCTTTTCTCCCGTCGTTTTCTTTGCAATCGGTGTCTCCTTCCTTATTTCTCCCAGCTTTGCTATTAATTTCGTCTTCGTTTCCCTTCAATTCGTTTACTTTTAAATGTTGCTTTTTTATTGATCTTCTCATTTTTGCGTGCTCAACGAAAATTATCAACAGCTTGTTTTCGATACGATTTTGCCTTCTTCCTATGTGTTCTTCTTTTTTATTTTGTCTATATTTCTAATTATTCTATTAATTATCTTTACCAGTTTCATCGTTAACTTCTTTCTTTGTTCTTCGTCTTTGCGATTGTATTTTGCTTGCGCTTCGTTTTCATCGTTTCCTTATTTGTACCTAATCTCCTCCTTTACCCTTATCGCCAATTTTTACTCTTACATCTCCTTCGCAAATTTTCCTTTTAATTTAGGTACCTGTCTTAGGACCTATTTTTTTCGCTGATGATTTTCCGTGAATCGTATGGTAATATTCAATGCCTCTCCTTATGTTTCTTCTTCTGCCATCTTCTCCCCCGCCATTTTCTTCATAGTTGTTGTCCCAACTTCTTGGCTAACGTCATTCGTGTCTTCGTCAAGCAATTACTTGTAGTTCATCTATTTTCAGGACTTGTTCTTGTACTGATTTTATTCAATCTCTCGTACATCGTATGAAAATTATTCGTTGCTTCTGTTGGGGACGCGCTTAACTACCGTTCTTCCACTATCCCCTTCTTCTTTGGCGTTTTCTTTCTTTGTTGTGGGTTCTTTCTTCGTGATATCTTGGTTTCTAGTTTCGTTGTTGACTTCTATTTTCGAGTATTTTGTGTGGTCGGTCTCTCCTAATTCATCAACATAGATTTTATCTATTCTTCGCACATTTGACGAAATTTTTTTTTGAAATATCTTTACTTGTTTTTGCTTCTTCGTCTTCTTCTTCTTCGACTTCGTGATATCCTCTTTTCGTTTCATCCTTCATCTGTTCTTCTACTGATCGTCTCAATTCCTCGTGCATTGTAGGAAGATTATCAATTCCCTCCCTCTTCCTGGTTCGCCTTTAGTTGTATTTCTTCCTTTATTTCCTTGTTCCTTGTCGTCGCTGGTGACCTATTAAAGCTTCATCAACGATTTTTTCTCATGAATATTCTTCGTAAGAATTTTCTTCAGTTCATCTACTTCTAGATTCAGTTGTTTTGACCGTCCTCCTAATTTTTTTCTTCTTTATTGGCCTTGGTCGGACCCATTGGTCACTTGCTACTACTCCTAAATTTTGTTCTGCATCATACAAAGATAATGTATTATCTCCTCTTAGAATGTGCATGTCTTCTGATTTTCTTTTACCTTTCTCGACATCGTCGTCTTGTTTGTTGTCTACTTCGTCGTTTAGTTTCTTGTCTTTTTTTTTAAATTTTTCATGGTTCACTACCATTTTCTTCTATAATATGCAGGGTTTGACGGCTCGAGTCAGTAACTAAAGACGAGTTAATTTCGGAAATAGTTTAGTTACAATTTTCTACACTTCTCTTATTTTTCTTCGTGTTCTCCTTAGAGTTTTTGGAGGCTTTTCCCATTTCCTCCCCTTTATAGTTTTTCTGGCGTTATTCATCGTCGTTTACATCGAATCCTTTTAACACATTTGAGTTAATGTCATCGTGGAAGTATTGGACGAAATCAACACTCTGGTAATTCTAGTTAGTTTCCTCCACTTTATTGTTTTATTTTTTATGAGTTTGATGACTTTTAAAAATCATTAGAAAAATGTATGCGACGCTTCAACGGTTATAGGGATTAACGGGTAGAGGAAGAAGAAGAGAAAGTTCCTAATCTACTTGAGCTTACGATTCGAGGTAAAATACCGAAAACGGAGCAAAAGATTTTTACATGTTAGAGCATCCAATCGTCTAGAGAGGAAGTGTTAGTGACGAGATTTTCAACACAACTATTGATATTTTATTCCTACCATAGCAGGTACCTCCTTTCTTTTTTGTAAATTTTGAAGTCTCCGTGCTATCAGAGAAAAGTTTCTGGCAAAATTCGAGAAACAGATCAAAAGAGTTTTTCGTGTTAGAACATCCAACCCTGCGAACAGATTTAGTGTTGGCAACATGAGATTTTCTAACACACTTGATTGTGTTCCGTTCGTAGTAAATTGGATATCTTCGTCTGTAAATGTGAGTATGTTCGGATTTCGTTCGAAGAACTTTTGCGCGAAATACCAAAAACGGAACAAAGATTTTCCCATTTTGGGACATCCAAAATGACTCAACCTCGATCTCGTGAGTAATAACAGGTCATCACGTTCTTTCTTTCTTGTCGAATGTTTCGTTTTCTAAGAACCGATTTTTCTTTTTAGGATTTGACTTATTACGGTACACATACGCGTTGAACGACCCACGTCCTCAGTCGATGACTTTTACATAGTTCGCGAGATAAAAATCTATCACCAACGCTTCGCCGCTGCACCCACACGTAGCTTTTGAGATCTCATGCACCAGGCGACACAGATACATCACGTATCGGCTTGCTTACGCCCGTTCGAAAGCCCACTTGTTCGATTTGACCGTAAACGCTTCGCTTCTTTCATAAATTCTTCGACCATATGTTCTGACGTACTGGGCGTAGCAACGCCTAGGTGGAGGATTGATCGATCGTGGAACGAAGAAAATTGTGTGAGAACGTGAGGATGTCGAATAATTATTTCTGAATTCAATAATTGTATGAGACTGCATATGATTAAGATAGTATGCATCTATTAATAAAATAAATTACTTTGAGCACGTCTAGTTTGGAAAGGAATCTAGTTACTTATTTTGACAGAGAAGTTGTCATCTTCAGTGGAGGAAACGATGGAATTCAAGTGTTTCACGTCTTGGCTGATCACCACATAATCACAACTAGTAACTGCTCAACTGCCACTCTAGCAGATCACAGTTATAATAGTGTTGAATTGTTCAGCCGAAAATAATAATTTAATTTACGCCATATCTATAGAAGTATTTTTCCTTTCAAAATATAGAATGGTGCAAAAACTGATTGGAAAATCATAATGTGAACCATGTGGTTCTAAGACGTTTTGTCTTGACAATGGAAAAGGTTAGAAAAGTTGTGGCTTAGAATACATTCTTTTCCTACAACGAATTGGATACCTTTCAACATATCTATACATGATCCACCAGAAGAACGGGCGATTTTGAAGACGTAAGAAATCATATGCGTAATTAATTATTTGCATTCTCCTTACTGGTGCTGAGCACGACGCGTCTTGAATACGATGTCTGTACCATGGCCACAATTTCTCTGTATACACCAATGTATAAAAATCTGTAATCACTTACCAAACGCCATAAAGACACTACCTCTTGTAAAATTCAATTCTTCGCATGGTCGTTCAGGGAGATTGCTGGATGAGCGTGAACGAAGGTGTTTTAGTGTGTTTCGTTTTGCCCATGTATGTACTTATTACAGTTTTCATTTCATTATATTATTTATAGTGTTCGTTGCGACTGTATATACACTTCGCTTGCATGCAATATGCTCATCTGACTTGTTCTAGGTACACATTTATATGTACTTTATGGAACGAAATATATTACTATTACTATTACTTTGTGTAGCATCTGAATCGTAATTTGTGTCATCTCTCGCTGGATCTTTTGTTTAAGTGATAAGACATCTCTTGGGGGCGGATCACAAAATACTTTACTCTTCAGATATCCCCTGAGGAAATAAAGAGATCGGCCGATTTCGTAGGCTAAGGAAATTCTCCAATTGCTTTAGCTGACGAGATTGGGAAATAGTCATCCTATGGCTGCCATGGCTATTCTTGCATTGTAGCTTCATCGTCCTATCTGGTATCTGGTATCTCTTGATTAATTTGAGGGTAAAAAGTTAACTGGTCTGTCAAAAGTGTGTCTAACAATAAGATTTGAACATAATGCTCAGATTTCACGGTCACAGCATTATCATGGTCATCATTTAATAAGTAAGGCCCCAATTATCCCAAAGGACGAAATCGCGCACCACGCCACTACTTTGGCCGCATGAAGGAGTATCTCGTAGAATTCTTTAGTATTATTTGAAGACCGGTACCGATAGTTTTGCTTGTTGACGTACCTCAAGGGATGGAAGTAGATTTGGCCACTCATAAGCATGTTATGGATAACATTTCCATTTCCTTCTAAGAGTTGGAGAAATCGTTGGTGTAGCATTACTCTACTGATCACATCAGTTTCAGTTAGTTCAACTAATAATTGCATCTTATAAGGATAAAGATGTAAATTCTCATGAAGAACGTGTCCTACACCCGTGTTGGATATCCCAAGAGTTACAGCATGACGAATGGAGAAAACGTTGTGTCATCATGGACTACACAGAATGGCTTCTTTAACAGTATCGATATTTCTGATGGGCGTACCTTTCTTTCAAAGTCAGGGGTTTTCTCGATAATGCAGAATTTGTTTCCTCAAAATTCCCAACCCAAATTCTGAAGGTTCTGAACCTTAGCGGTGAATTCCGAACCGTTGCCTCAGCAATCGTTGCGCTTTTTACCAAAAGTATTACCATTCTGGTAAAACGCTTTGGTCGCAAAAGCTCGTTGATCTCCTGGTCACTGCTTCACGACGATTAAGTGCGATGGGATTATGAACGAAATGTTGGTGGTTTGACGTCCGCCACTACTAAGCAGCCAGTTTGAAATTTAAAATCACCCGTTCCTACGGCGGAGCTGGTACTTTGATTTCAATTAAGTTGTCATCCTCAATAATGGAAACAACGCAAAGAAAAAGATTGCCATCATTCAATAGGTCCTGACAGTGCCTATTATAAAGTTGTAAGAGAGATCTAAGAGTAGTGTTAATGAAAGCTCATGTAAGCTGCTTGGGATGTAACAACTGATCTGTCGAAATACATACGGTCTGGCAAATATCTCGTGAAAATTGCGCATTGGCACAAGGGGCGGTGTTAAGCTGTTTTGCTTTTGTACTATTCTGTATAGCGACCATCGTGAACACTCATGTAGACAATGCGCAGAGTTAATCATGGTAGAAATACACTAGGTGTGCTATTGCGCATCTTCTGATGACGCGCTTGAATACTTATGGTACAGTCAGTGACATAAATCGAATGCATAGTAGTACAGTCGTTTGCTTAAAATGTAGTGCAGATACAAATAGAATACAATTGGGATATGAATAAGCAAGGTATGGTTATAGGCAATAAAAGACACGTGCTTCAGTTTAATCAACCATACCAACGGTTTCAGGTTTCATATCTTGCAAAACAAAGGAGTTACTAATCAACATATTAACAGAATTAAAAAAAACAAAAACGTGAAACGGTAGCATTAATATTCGAAATGGGACGTTATAATTTAGCTTCTTAGAAAGAAATATTGGGCACGATGTTCACTAATTTATTAAATGTCCCAAAAGATGGATAATAATAAATTAACAGCAAAAAATACTAACACGGTGTAGCAATAGCAGTAAATAATTCAAAGTGGCACATTGATGACGTGCATTGGATAATATACGCACGTTGAACGCATTGTCGAATCTTTAATGCTGCAAGGTACTTATTTTCAAGGTCAAGTTAACTTTTTTGGTCGGTTCGAAAACTATTTCGAAAGCTGCATATTTTAGCTCTGAAGGATGTATGTTTAACGATAAAATACCAATTGTTTACAATTTTAAGAGTTCAGGCAGGTCTAATCTTTTGTCAATGATATTGTATTGTATTGTATTGTAATGAGGTGGGGTCTGGCCCAAAATGGCTCTTTGAACTGCGGCCACGTTGATCTATTGTGCTTCCTCTTGTTTGTTTTATTTATTTATTTAATACGCTGAGGAACAGGATCAGCTCCTTCAATGGGAGTGTAAATAGGTCCTCCTCACTCAGCGTATATGCATGTAGTAGTCTATATCTCCTGTGGCCTAGTGCCCCACAGTTAGTGATCAAGTGTTCCATTGACTCCTCTTCTTCACCGCAGAATCTGCAAGTGTCCGTGTTGGATAAGCCCATTTTGTGAAGGTGCTTGTTACAGGTATAGTGGCCTGTGAGTGCCCCTGTCAGTGTTTTTAAGCTTCCCCTGTCCAGTTTTAGGGCGAGGTCCGCCCTCCTAGCGTCGAAGCTCAGAAATTTTTTGGAATGTTCCAGCCCACTGGTCTCATTCCAGTGTTTCATTGTAATGGACGCTGTCCATTTCTTAATCTCACCTTTAAGGAGACCTTTGTTAAACCCAAAAGGTGGGGTAGGTCCAGTAAAGTTTCTCTCAGACCCTTTTTTGCGCTTGTCAATAGTAAGTGAAGAGCTAGCAGATTTGCAGGCTTGAAATTTTGAATACCACATATTCGATACGGTAGTTAAGGCTTGCCGAAAAGCATTTTTGTAAATTCCTTTGTAATCGTTGCTTTCATAAAGTCCAAAAAAAGACGGCAACCCCATGGTCATTTTTCTATTTCTTAGTGGAGGTTAAATTCAACAACAAACAAGGAATTTATAGAAAAGCTCGCCGATAAAACGTAGCTATCGTAACGAATACACGGTATGCAAAGTTAAATTAAAGTTCTTACCATTGCAAAGAACTAGTATTTTATCGTTACACACATTACCTTTAAAGGTCAGATGTACAATTTTCAAAATAGTTTTGGAACCAATAAAAAAATTCGAAATCCATTGATTGAGAGAAAGTACCTTACAACCTTAACGGCATACCTATTGTATTTCTACCATGGAGTGCATCACCATAGTCACGAGATATTTGTCAGACTGTACGTACCTATTAACACTAAACACATTTTCCACCGACTTTTTTGCCTTTAGCACATCATCCTCATCTCTGACCCAATTATCGAACTTCCTAATTCTCTCGTTTCCATTCTATCCTAACGGTTAATATCTAATCTATTCGTAATAGTGGTAGTCGCACGACATAAGCGGCAGCAAATTAAACTGTCATTACCACACTAACGAAAACAGCGACCGGCTTCGCCGGCCGCCTAATAACACTTTAATTAGAACCGGACAATTACATCTCTCCCAATGATTCAACATCCTTTCGAGGAGCGCTTTCTAAACAAAATAACGTAATTCGTGCTAAACAGGAAGTGGCAACTCGTTCGAACCGACAGTTTTTTTATAAGTACGAACGATGCAATCTCGTCCCGGCCAAATTTGGAATTTTCTCATTTCCTAACGGGATTTCGTCTCGCTTAATACGGCGACGACGGCGTGGATGGCGTCGAAATTATTTTCTTCGATTTCGAAAATCGCCTCCCGATGTCGACCGTTTCCTAACGGTTTATCGTTCAGAATGCGGCGATGATTTCGTCTGCCGGGGCATCGACGTTAGAAGCACGCGCTCTGGATGTCGAGTTATCGGTCAGTAACCTCAGAAAGCTCTCTAGCAAATGCCAGAAGCGATAGTGTTATGGTGGACGGTAGCACCTCCAAAGTCGTTAAGAGATTCTGACGGTTGAATCGGATAGACAGACGGATAGCCGATGTACCGTGTTCGCGTTTCTGGACCTAAAGTCGTTAGTTGATGGGCATGTACGATATTATCGCAGCATTAGAAAGTTTTAGGCTTTGAAAAATTTATAAGCCTAAGTCGATCGAGTACTTTCTGTTATTCAGTTACATATTGATTTAATCAGAAAAAAGATAGAATTAGGAATGTATGTAATTTAGAGCTGAAATCGTACCGATTCTTTGCGATAGGCATAACTAGCAAAAGGAAAAATCCTGATTCGGTGTTTTTATCGAACGCCAGCTGGCTGCGTGGGTAGATTCTTGGGAAAATTGTAGGTGGATAGGGTGTTTATGATTGATTCTTATAATTTTGGTTGCTTCAAAAAAATCTAGACAGGGGTACAATTTAGCGGTTTTTGTTTCGCGTTTTTTTGTCATTTTCTCGATAACCGCTGGAGTAAGGTAAAAAGATCCTACGTTGTTGAATTTGGTTCGTCAAGACGCGCTGATTGATGTAGGACTGAACCTCCTAGGTCCCATAGGAGCCGAGATGGGTATGCGATTTTGGCTATTATTCACCGATTTTTGGCGGTCTTTTGCATTTTCTCGGGAACCATTTGAAATAATCTAAACAAATCATATACCGTTGGAATCAGCACGTCCAGACGCGTCGATTGGTGTATCATTGAACCCGATTGGGCGAAGTAAAACTTTAAGCGTCGATATCTCCATAACGGATTGATCAACAGCATTTATAATGCCATATTTGGAATCTAATCCTCGAGGCCTATCCGATAGGAATATCTCGAACTCGATCAAAGATAACAGCAGTCATAAGAGCACAACGAATTAGATAGTTTTCATTTGGGACTGGAAGCAATAATTATGAAAATCGAGATCAAGGTGGAGGAAACTATAATGAAGAACAAACATCAATGTATACTATTTGCCGATGATCCAACAATATTAGCAAAAACAGAAAAAGGAACTGCAAGAAATTTTTGAAAAGAATAACAAATAAAGGAAAAAGATATGGATTAAGAATGACCTACAGACAAATAAAATATTTGACAATGGGAGATACGGAACTTGGCGTGGAAGCACAACTCACAGTACAAACGAAGGCGTAGACGTATACATTTCAAAGAGTTCAAGAATTTTAATACTCAGGAGCAAAGATAAGAGAAAAGAAGCCGAATGTCAAAAGGAATCCAGAAGTATGGGATGTTATGGTCAATAGAGAGAGATGCAGCGTTCGGGATGGAAGGTTCGGGTTCTACACGCAAAACTTGATCGGATACGCATATTTTGAACGCGATTGAACGCAAGAAATATTTTTGTGGTAAAAAATTACTACCCGAAAGCCTAGAAATTTTGTCAGGTTTTCGAGATAGCATACTTCCGATAGCGCCAGCGAGTTCAATCTTGGTGGACTTAAAGTACTCGACGAGCTGACTAAAATGAAACAAAGCGGAGGTCCCTAAGTCTAACCGTTCCGGAGATGTGGTAGTTTGAAGTTTCAAAACATGTATTACCTAAAACTACAATAATTTCGCTCTAACGCGGAAACTATTAGAGATAGCGTATTGGCTCTTGTTCCATTCGATTACTAGATGAAATCTGCTTTTAAGAAGGTCTATTTGGCCGAAATCGAGCCATAAATAAAGTAGGGAGAACGATTTGAAATTGGGCGCAAATTCGAAGTTATTTTGCGTCAGAATATACATAGTGGAATCGACAATTACGTAGACTATATCCATTCAAACGTTGAAAGTCCCCAGGTTCCATCCCCTCGGACTTAAATATACACTCGACATATACGTTTCATCCTAATTCTTGACACCTTCGTTTAAAGCCCCAAATTTCCATATATTTAGTGAATACTATAAGGTCTTCGGGTTGGGATGCTGCCCACGTTATTATAATTTTCTGGAGTTTCTTATTGCCTCCGAGTAAAAAGTTTTAGGAAGGGCGTGACGATCCCTCAAGTTTTACCCCTCGGATTTAGATATATGCTCGAGGTCTACGTTTGATCTGCATGTTTAACACTGTTAGTACAAGTCTTCAATTAACAACAGATGGCGTAAGTTGTACTAGACAGCTCAGAACCACACTGTAAATATTTCCATAGCAATGCTTGATTGTATGGCTTTAGTTGTCAGTTGTCAGTATGTGTCAATTCGCCGAAGTCTAAGCATTCAATTTTTTCGTATTCAAACATGTCAGCATACGTGCCAAAGGAAAAACAGCATTTGCAGGAAGCCTTGCTTTTCTTCCTCAATTCGAAAAAGAAGTGCTGTTGAAATTCATCGAATATTGTCGGAAGTTTACGGTGAACATACTCCGTCGTTGAAAACATGCGACTTCGATGCTATAAAAGTGGTAATCCCGAAGACAAGAAACGGCCTGGTCAAGCGAAAAAGTTCGAAGATGAAGATTTGGAGGGATTGTTCAGTTAAAACGCGTGCCAAATGCAAGAAGAGCTTGCAAAATCGTTGGGAGTGACACAAGCAGCAATTTCCAAACGCCTGAAAGCCTTGGGATTCATACCAAAGCATGGGAACTGGATGCCATATAAGTTGAAACCTTGCGATGTCAAAAGGCGATTTTGCACGTCAGAAATGCTTCTTGAACGCCACAAAAAAGTCATTTCGGCATCGAGTAAAAAATGCGTCCATTCTGACAACATTAAAGGGAGGAAATCATATGTGAAGACCGACCAACCAGGCACATCGACTCCGAAGGTGAATATTCATGGTACGAAGGTGATATGTTGTTGATGAAACCAGAAGGGAGTGATATACTACGAGCTGTTAAAACTTCGTGTAACTATCACGAGGCTGTTGTACCGTCAAAAATTGATTGGTTTGAAGAGAGCAGTGGCAGAGCAGCGACCAGAAATCCCGCCTAGACACGAGTGTGTAATTTTCCATCATGAGAATGCTCCGCCTCATGTTGCTAAATCGGTCAAAAACTATTTACAAAACTGTGGATGGGAAGTCTTATCGCACCCGCCGTATTCACCAGACCTGGCCCCTTCTGATTTTCACTTGTTTCGGCCAGTGCAGAATACTCCTTCAGGAATACGGTCTACTTCAACTGAAGGTATCAAAAATTCGCTTGATTCTTTGTTGGTCTCAAAAGATGAACGTTCTTTTTAGCAAGGTATCCGTAAATTACCAGAGAGATGGCAAAAAGTTATGGATTCCGATGGACAATACATCGAATAATGTACTAATTGATATGTAGTTGAAATAAAACTATACTTTTGCAAAAATCCCTTATTTTCCCCAGAGGTTCTGGCACGTTGCCCTCATTATCATAAGTTTCTGGCGTTTGTTGTTCCTTCTAGCTATAAGGTTTTGGGGAGAGTTTGCCAAGCTCTCAAACTATTCAAATTGTTTTAGCCAGAATCGAAACGAAAGAAAAAAGATAAAGTAGCAGACGTTTTTACTCTTCCGAAAATTGAAGAGAGGGCGAAATTGGAAGAACCAAAACATTTGATGGAAATAAACATGTTTTTCTGCCAAATCCCAGAAATCGTTGCTTTATATTTTATCAATTGGTGATAACAATCCGGTTATCGATGTACGTATTTAGGCATATATAAAGCCTTTTAAGGTATGAAGGGCTTCCATGACCATGATTGTTATGAAAGTATTGGTTTCGGTTAAATGGATATTCCAAATATCAACATATTCGGGTAATTGATTTAGTTACTGTATAGCTTTTAGGAATAATTTCCGTTTATAAGTATGTACCGATCTCAATAAGTTTTCTATTTTTGGTCGACCTTTCCTTAACCGGACGTGCACTAACATTCAAACGCATAAAAGAAAGCAAAAAAGCGACCTTTACTCTAATGACTAACACCGTAATCCTGCATTTATTGTTAGCCATTCCATCATTACAAATTCATAACAAAACAAAAAACCGCATAAAATACATCCAATTAACATTACAAATAGATACACCGTCCGGTTTTCACTTTCACTACGACCGTCCCAGATCGACGATATAATTAATGAATGAAGGAAAAGCGAATTCTGGTTCGTAAACACGCATCGCGCCGAATAGACTACCACTTAACGTCCTGCTTCTTATCCCTGGCCTTATCTTTCCACTGGCGGTTTCAAGTTCGGATTAGCCGGGTACACGTTATCGGCCGCCACCGACCTCTTGCGCCTCCCGTTGAGCACTCCGAGCTGCAGCAGGACCGGGTTCGTCGATAGGGCCGCCGCGGCGCCCAGCAGGGCGATGCCGGCTAATGGAATTAATATGCCTTTCAGAGCGAGCGCCTGTAATAAATACATTAGGAGTAGAAAAGGGGCTTTAGCTTCTCGGTAAAATGAAACCGAGAGTAATGTAACGTTAACTTCCAGAGCTAATTTTCACGTAGGGATGATTATAAAAATTGAAATTAGCAAAAATATTTCAACCCTTGTCACATCGATTTGGATCATCTTCAATTGGAAAGCGTGAATGATTGCTTTGAATAAAATGTCCTTTTATTGCACAGAATGAGCAAATTGAACTGACTGTAGTTGATAAACAACGTAAAATATCCCTAGATAGAGGAACTTTCATATTCTTGAGTTGGCGGCATTTTAGTTTTGTTTACATCTGTCATCTGTCAAGTCATTTTTCCAGTTTAGTATAGCATTTTGTTAAATGTATTTGACAAATGTTATGTTACGGTTATGTTTCTAAAATTTAATAACCACTATTTCTCCTATGTGAGTCCTCTAAACTTAAATTGTATGATCACGTGGGTTTCAGTTGAATTCGCTCACTTTGTAGGTGATAAATAGTACCTACAGTAAATTGAAGATTGGTTGCTATGCACATGGCTACTGTCAAATTGGTTGCATAAGTTATAGATCGGTAGCACTTCAAAACTTACCAGAAAATGTCATATTTAAAGGTTATGAACGAAATTAAGGTGCATACATTATTTGGTCACGTGCCTTGCAAGCATATTTGAAGACTAGGTGGTTGGAATTATCCAAATCGAAACGGCAAGATTAGAGACTACTTTGTTTAAGTTCGTCAAAAACTATCCTTTTTCCTGGGGGTAACCTTTTTCGAATTTTAGGCGTGTGTTCCTCTTTAATGTCGATGTTTCGCTCTTCAACTTCTTCAGCGATACCGATTCTTTACGATTAAATCATCTGGCATATATGCATGTGACTTGCTGGAGCGTGAAATGTTTCTTTTCGCTTCATTACACACACCTAATTGCATAGTAACCCTTTGGGATTTTGCTGAGAGGGTAATCCTCTTCGGGATTGCAATCTCCACTGGTAAGTTTTCGTTGTCGTTAACACTTTTACTTCCTTGAAATTTATCCTGTGCCTATATTGATGAACGTGCTCTACAATCTGTTCCAGCTTGTGTACATCTGGTATTTCGTTTAGTGTCGCTGACCTAGTTACTTTGGATAAGATCATCTTCTTGTATCCCTCCGCCATCGACGAATTCTTCGCGTGTCCTCTTGTAGGGTGACCCAATTCCTAGGTCGGACTCTTTTTGATTATATCGTAGGTGCTGGAATCTAGTAGTTCGTATATCTTTTTTTTGTATCGACTGTAGCGTTAAATTACCAAAATCTCTGGAAAGTCACTAATAAATTTGTGATGTATTGAACTGGTCCCTATGCGTATAGGAGACAAGTCTACAAAAATCAGGTTATAGAGGAAAATATAGTAGTAGCAAAATGTGAAACGTCAGTTGAGAGTTCGAAAAAATTAAGAATTATTGCAAAGAAGGAACAAAGATCTCCTAAAGATTCGGAAATCGCCAAAATTTGGAGAACGTTACCAAATATGTATATGAAGAAGTCATACAGAAATCAAAAAGAAGAAAAAGTCGTTCAAAAGCAAAAAAAATATCAATAAGAAAAAGAAACTGACAAAACTTGTGGAATGACACCAAACACGAGAAGGAGATTTTGGGATAATTTCAAATGTCACTGGAAGTTACCAGAGTTAACAAACCTCAAACTAGGTGCACTACCAAATCATATGATGATAGAATTGAAGACGTAGATGAGTGTAGGAAATCTAGAAAAGTTCACCAAAGGAAGAAGAGAAAAGTTTCCAAACAATTTGAGGAATTACCAAACTTCCCAATATCACAAAAATATACAGAAAATACTCAAGATGTAGAACTAAATTATTGAAAAGTATAAGAAATCAACGACCATTGTGAAACATCACCAAAGGAGAAAGGAAGGTGAATCAAATAATTTCTAGTCACCGAGCATTGAGGGGGAGATATCACTGAAACGTAGAAAGAAATCACTGGATTCGTAGAAAATCAGCAAAAATTTCGAACTGTAACCAAGAAAGAAAATAAAAGGGTTACTATACCTCGGAGTAAATCACCACAACATATGAAGGAAACGAAAGCACTCGCAAAGTAGATAAATACAGGAAACCAACAAATGCTGTGAAATGTCACCAAACAAAGGAAATACATTTGCAAATAATCTGAAGTCATAAAGAATATCACTAAAACAGATGGAAAAGTCATTGAAAACGTAGACGGGGACCACCAATAAGGGCAGAAAAACCTGCGAAATGTCACCAAAAGAGAGGAGAAGTTCTTGAGAGGATCTTAAAGATTTCTAAAAGTTAGGAGTTACCAGCAAACGATATGAAACGACCCAAAACGTAAGTATGTAAATGTGGAAAAGCAGCGAAATTCGCAAAAGTTCACCAATAGTTAGAAAAGAAGATCTCCACTCAATTCCAAGTCAATAAACCGCGGGAACATCACCAGGGCCTCAGCAAACCTAGGAAAACGTAATCAAAACGTCGCCCAAGGAGAGAAGGAAGTTTTCAACCAATTTCAAAAGTGACTAAAAAATACACTGAAACATATTTTCTATGACAGCTCGCAATCTTTTTCTTGATTCTTTATATTTACTTACGTTTAGAGTGGTTCTTTGAGAGGATTTGACGAAGTGCGTTAACTTTTGGTGTGACTTCTTCATATTTTTGGTGATGTTCTCTAAGCTTTGGTCACTTGCAATCCGTTCGGTAATTTTTGGTTCTGCGTTGTAACAATTCTTACAATTCTGTCAGATTTTGTATTAACCTTGAATCCTTTTTGGTGACGTTTCACATTTTTGTAATACCATATTTTCCTCTAGAAACTGACGAGTCCGTATAGGTTTTTGCAGCCTTCTCGCCTACATTCTTTCCCAACTTTCCTAGTGATTTTGGTAATTTAATACCTGTTTTTGTGACATTTGGCACTGCTTCGTAACACTCAATTTTTTACTTTGGTCAAGCCTCATGCTTTTAGTTCCATTTTAGTGATGTCTGTGGTGGTAACTTTTCATAATCCTTTCTGACTCTTTTTATGCCAAAATGAAACGGGACGTTGGAGAAGGAAAAATTATTATCGTTAAAAGCAATGCTACAGGTGATACAAAAGAAGGTTTACGTGCTACTAGATGCCAGCACCTTCGATAAAATTAAAAAGAACCCAAACAAGAACGCAGCGTGATACATAAAAGGACGCGCGAAGAATTCGTTAATCGCAGAGGAATACAAGAAGATGGTTGTTACCCAAAGTAACTAGGTCATCGAGGCTGTATGGACTACCAAAGCTACACAAGAAGCCGTTTTCCGTAGATTTTTGGTAATTTACGACCTATTTTGGTAGTATTTGGCATCTTTTTGGTGACGCTAATACTGTTTGGTTTTGCTCTCGGTTACATTTTATTCGTTTAAGGCATGGTAACTTTTTATAACCTTTACTGACCTTCTGTAGATTCTGTCAACCTAGAATTGATTTTAATGATACTCAACAAATTTTGGTGTGGTATCAGTAAATCAGTATACGTTTTAACAGCTTCCTAGAAAGTTTTCCAAAATTTTCATAGGTTTTTACCAAAGTCTTCGTTCTTCTTGTTTTAGTAACTTTTAATTTAAGTTTACAGAATTTCCCCTACATCTTTCTTACGCCCCTTAGTTTTTGGGAAATCCTCTAATGTATATTTGCGATTCCCATTATGCTGGATTCCGATCCCTTAATGGTTTGGTGAATCCCCCATAAATTTTGACAATCCCTCACTATGCTATTCTATTCGTACAAAAAGGAAAACTTACACTAAAGAAACTGCCTTTGGAACCTCCAGATTCGTGACCAACAGCATGTCCTTGTCCTCTGTGATCGCCTCCGCCGTGATCATAATCTTCGTATCCGTGCTGAGGATGGCTGTAGTAAGTGGGAGGTTGGTAATAGTACGTATGGTATCCGGGGGAATGATCGTATCCGGGGGAATGATCGTATCCGCTGGAATCGTAAGCTGGAATCAGAAGATAAAGTTTGAAATATCTCCAATATCTTCGTTTTGGTACGAATTTCTTCCAACTTCTTCAGCAGCTGAGGGAGTAATGAAGGTCAGTAAAACGAAAATTCTGTCAGAATTTTGATATCAAACCGGAAAGAAGTTGCTATCATTGACAATAACCTTGTCAGCATACGAGGGTATAAAAATGTAATATTCTTTCGTTTCATTGTTTTTGGGTTGCAATAATTTTGAGAAATTCTTCGTCTTGTTATTTTACTAAGTTCGGTCGAAATTTGAGGAGGTTATGTTACTCTGTTAAATCAAAACAGCTAATCAACTTACAGGGTGGTAAGTAGACGTTGCTTTTCTGATGCGTGGGAGTGGCTTGGAGATCTGGCTCGGATTTTATTTCGTCGAAAGTGGCCGCTCTGCGATCGTCTTGGCCTATAATATTCTGGAACGAAAATTTAGCGATTTGCTGGAGTTGTGAAAGTTTAGGAAATCAATTCGCATTAATTTGAACCGAAAATTTTATCCAAACTGGTCGAAAAATCTTCATTAATTTCACTATTTGCTATTTCAGACGGAACGGAGGTTAGGATTTCGTAGCATTACGCGCGGTGATTCTGATAAAACTTACATCGGGCAGACAAAACGTACAAACCGGACGAAATTCAAACATTTGGAGCATTTGTACCGCTGCATTTATAAGAGGCATAAATAAAACTAGTTTTTTCCCTAAAAAAAAACCAAAAAAACTTGCACACTGCTTGAGTTAATCGAGATTTTGGGAATAAGATGAAAATCGTACACTAATTACTATGTAAAGGTTTCCAAAAATTTTGCATTACCACTTCGTCTTGGTAGTTAGTGATCCCGCTTATACTCTCCACGTAAACACAAGAACCGACCATCAACACATAAAACAGCAACATCTTCATCGTCTTCATTATCGCGTAATTCGGTGATAATCGAAAGTCACGACTTGACGCGCGCAAATACCGCGTCGAAACGGTCCGGGGTATCTTTATATCTTCCAGCGACCATTTCCATTCTATTCGAAAACGACGTCGTCGTCGAATTAATTCTTAAAGAGCGTTCGAGAGGAAGAAGAAGGTCTCTCTAGTCTTCTCCATCGTCGTCCCTGCGGTTATTTTCTCCAATCTTCGGAGTTTTTGGACCGTGCAACGGCGATCTGCTCGGATGCCCCACAACAATCGCCGACGACAACGCCGCGCCGGTTTCGCGTGTCGTGTCCTTTAATGCTTATCGTCGATTTTTTCTTCTGGTTTATGATGGAAAATTACGTAAATGAGTTGCGATTTTCTCATTGTTGGCGATTTTACAGACGTAATTTGATATATCTGGGTTGTAATCAACGATTGTTGCGAGTAGTCGAAGGTGGTCGTTTCGTATGGGAAGGAACTTTCTTACTTCGCAGGAAATAAGTTTGTAAAGAAAATTGCCGGGGAGATTTCGATTGTTTTTGAAATAATTGGAAGATTGCTAAAGCATCGCCTATAAACATTTCCAAATTTATCCATAGTTGATTAAAATCAACCTTTGTCGATAGAAGCAACAAGGTCTGAAGATGGTAAGGTTGTTATCGAAATACGTATTTGTTTCCTAGATATTGACGACCATTTTCTTCAGCGCCAATTAAATTTCGCCTTACGGATGGAAACCATCATCGGAAATAAAAGTCCGCTCGCAGCAAACGTTTCGGATTTCCTTCTTAGATTGGATTTTTCTTCTGGCCATTTCTTTACGTCATCTCCTGTTTATATTGCGCCGCATATCGCAAAAACGCATCTCATACGAAGACCGCAAACGTATAAAAACAAAGGTGTTTCACAATAAATATCATAGATGGTGCGAAATCTTTCCCCCTTTTATTGCGCCTCTTTCATTTGCGACAAATGCATTTTTTCCCGTGCTGATGGCACTTTAATAAAGAAACGAGGGAAACGAATCGGACTTTTACCGCCGTTTAAAGCGGGAATTGTTCGGTCGCAAATGCGGATTTCGACGTCATTATAATCCAAAATTCCGTTCCCCTTTTCGAGGCCGTTGCGATGAACTAAGATTTCCCGGTTAAAGTCGGTCGTTTCGGCCCTTCCGGCGGTCATCCTCCCCTTTTTGCATTCTTTTCGAAGCGATTGCGATTGGCGAAGGACAGGCCGGAGTTGGGTTTCCTTGGGTGAATACCGGTGTGGTATAAATTTAAAATTCGGACTTTATGGCGGTGAAGATCCGGGGGATTCGAATCGAACCGCGATCGGATTTAAGCGGAATATTTACGGAAAAAAACGGCAAAATAAATGTTGCTTAGTGTTAGAAGCGAAGAAAAGATATAAGAAAAGGAATGGAATGAGTTTAGCCGCAGGGCGTTTGTCTTTCTAATTCTTTTGATTGGAAAGTTTATTGGCGAATTACTTTAGTTTGCTTTCGATGAATTTAATCATGAAAATTTGGATATATTTCTGTACTCTTAAACTTTGAGGCGCAACAAAATAGGAGGGAATCTAGGCAAGTAAGGCAAGGTAAGTGAAATACGAAACCATCTACAGCGAACAGTAAAATTTAAACAAACTTCGAATCAGGAAAGTTTAGGAACATTTAAAAATGACAAAATGGAGTAAAGTAATAGGAAAGAATCTAAACAAGCCAAAGTTGAAGGAATGTATAAGATCTAAAACCCCAAAAATATATAAAAAGTTAGAAACGACTAAATACGAAAAGAAACCCGGCAAGATATGAATGGAAAAGTTTTGGGCAGAGCTAAATATGAAAGAATTTGGGGAGAAAGCGAAAAGAGCATCTAAAGTGAACAGCAAAATTTAAACAAACTCGGAATCAGAAAAGCTTATGAAGATTTAGAGATGATAAAATGCAAGAAAGCATATTATAAAGCGTATTATGTCATATTTTTCTTCCTAGCAGAACACGAAACAATCTAAAAAACAAGGAAATTTGAAGAAATGCATGGGAAAAGAAACCAAGCAAGATGCGACTGGAAAATTTTTGGGGTAGAACTAAATACGAAAAGAAATTAAGGAAAAGGCAAGATACGGAAGCATCTATAGTGAATAGCAAAATTCAAGCAAACTTTGAGTAACAAAGGTTTAAAATAATTTAAGGATGCAGAAATGCAAGACAGCACTTTTTTATACTTTGTTATATCAAGATACGACAAAATTTAGAAAACAAAGATTATAAAAAAGATGTATACCTTTTACCCCATTTTCAACCCTTAGGGGTGGAATTCTGAAAATTAATTTAATTTAATTTTAGCGATTATCTATGTTATTATACGAATGCGCTGTCAAAATGTCATCTCTTTAGGTTAACCGGTTTGCTCTGGGCAATGATGAATCAGTCAGTCAGTCAGTCAGTCAGGACATGTAATTTTATATACACATGTATATATAGTTCTACTTTGGTGTCACTTCCGTTTTGGTATGTGTCAGTTCTTTTTGTGTTATACAGGATTTTTCAGAACTTATGCGTCAACTTTATTTAGAAGATTATATTAGGTAAAAGTACGTTAATGAGTGGAAAAAATTTGGAAATAAAAATTGGGCAAATAATAGTTTTGTTTTGGGTACCTTGACTTATTTATCGCAACAGATGTTCGAAAATATTCCCAGCAGTATCGATACATATGACTTATCGTTCGCATGACTTCGATCGGATTTAGAACACTCAAACTAAATTAAACAAACACCACCTATCCTATTATCCATTTAACCTCGCTAAACATTATGGCCCAACTTTACTAGTGTTTGAATTTCTTTGTTTAAACCAGGGACGTAACAATTATAAGATAAACTACAAAAAGTCATTTTTAACCATTTATATTGATGAATTTTTAAAATCGTTATAATTAACCATTTTTATAAGATATATATTATTTTGGTTATCGTAACCAATTGAAGTGTGAAATATTTTTTAGGTTATAAGTAACAATTATATCAACCAAAAAAATTTTGGTTTCAGATAACCATTATATCAACCAAAAAGATTTTTTGGTTAGAAATAACGATTACAAAAAAGAATTTCTTTTTTTTGTTATCAGGGATGAAATTGATAATAAAAAATTAATTCATAAGGTTTTAGTGGGAATATTTCTCTCATTTAAAATGTTGAATAGGGATTTCTAAATCCATTAAAATCGTTATTAAAATTGCAATTGACTGTATGTAACCTTTATTAGGTTTTATGTAATGATTTTAAAATATAAAAACATACATCGCCTTCAGCTGTGCTTAGTTTTGCTACTACCGCCACAGATTTGTTGTATTATCTTGTTCATGTGTTGTTGTTGCATTAAATTTATTGCTCATTTGTTGTGCTGTTTGTTAAAATTTTTGTTTTTTTATTTTGTGAGGATTTTTGATATTGTTTGATATATTTTGTTTTTTCATAGCTTTTTTTATGTTCATTCACTTAAAATTCTTTTTTGCTTTTTTTTTCATCCCTGATAACCAAAAAAACAATTTGTTTTGTACTGGTTATTTCTAACCCAAAAAATTTTTTGGTTGATATAATGGTTATCTGAAACCAAAAAATTATTTTGGTTGATATAATTGTTACTTATAACCAAAAATAATATTTCTCACTTTAATTGGTTACGATAACCAAAATAATATATTTGCAATGATAATGGTTAAAAATTCCCAATATTAAATAAAATTAATTTTCTTGTAACCTTTTATCTGAAATAAAGAAATAAAAATTATATTTGGTCCCTGGTTTAAACAATAAACATTTGCCTTGACTGCTTACTGTCTGCAATTTCCGTTTGATTCCTCTCCGAAATTAAAAAAATTGGTTTACGTGTAATAATAGAAGAATGGTTTCTGGTCCAAATTTTGTTTTATTTCTTATGATTTGTCTTCTTTTTCTTTTTTCAGTTTTCATTTGTGGCCTATATACGTAGTAGATATACAATTTTGCCAAATCTTGTGATTAGAGAGTTTTGCAAGTTTTATTCTGAATAAAGGCGCTCTGCAAGGCACTAGTTTGTACTATTCCTGTTACTGTATACACGTGTTTTATATGCAAATATGTAAATGTCAAAACAGCTGTAGCAGCGTACAGTTCCGAAATAAGTTACGACATGACAACATCGCTCACTCTGGTCAGTACGGTGTATGCGAGTGGTTATGTGTATATGTAGACTGTTGTAACTTATTTCGTAATTACCGCTGTTTGCCCATAATAACGATTAGGAATTGCTTTGCGAAAGTTTCCCGAAGCTAACTCCGCGTGGTCCTACCTTGGGCTCATTTCCTTTTACTGTGTGTACGCCTGCTGTACACTTCAATGTCAAATTGTGTCAACTGTTTTATTAAGCTTCTTTAACCTCGGTCTTACATCGAAGCCACTTATCTTTGCTGTGTACATGTATTTTGTATGTGACATATCTAGATATCAAATTTCGTTGAAGTGTGCCACTGCATGAGTTTTCCAACGTTTTAGTTTATCTTGATTGTGGGAACTTCACAAGATCCCAATAAGAAGTGTGTAATATGTGTAATGCTAAATATCCAAATCGTCTTACTATGCAATCAACAGTTAGCAAAATCAAAAAATTTAGGAAGACGGGAGATGTTGAGAATATTTCAAAAGGCGGTTGTACAGAAAGAAGTGCACACAATAAATTGAACATTGTTTAACAATTGATAGAAATTCCTCCTTGTTCTTGTAGAAATTTAGTAGCTGGTATAGCTCGTTCCAACTTATTTTAATCTGAGCCATGAGCAGCTAATTATATTTATGTTTACCCTGTGAGATAAGCAGACGATAATCTAAAGGAGATTTAATTACTCCGGGGAGTAGTTACACAGTATTTACCCATCATCAGGCCCTCACCGCGGGAGGTGCTATAAATCTGTTCACACTTAATTTAGTTAGATTAAAATAAGTTGAAACGCCCTATAATGAGAAAGTAAATCGTCTTATAGATTGGGAGCAGATAATGATGCCAGTAAGTTTGCAGTACTGAAGTTGTTAAAAAAGAAAAATACCTTCCATTTAAGATCCAACCAGGTCGTGAGCTCAATCATGATTATACTGACAGACATTTACAATTCTCCGAGATAACGATCAATATGCACCATTCTAACGAACGTTTGTATAAATGAAGAAGTTCGACAATCAACATACCAGCAGGTATTGGAGTAGAGAAAATCCTCATTAGCAAGCAGAAACATAGAGGCAACATCCACAAAAAGTAAACATTTGGGCATGAATAGTACGTAATAGAATTCTTCTAGATGTCTTTTTGTCTTTGAGAGAAATCTTAACGGAGAAAGATGTTTGGAATTTCTCCAAAATGATCTAATTCCAGCACTTGCTGTATTTTGATTGAAGACGATCCTGATATGCCAAATGATACTCTTTGGTATCAACCTCATGGCGCACCGCCACATTATATACGCTTCTTGTTCGCAATTTTCTGCACACTGATTTTCTAAAGAGATGTGTCAAAAGTAACAAAACCGGAAAATTTAGAGATATTGAAGCAACTTATTGAAGAAGAAACTAGCAAAATAGAACGAACTGTAATTAATAAGGTCTGACATGAATTTGTAGATAAATTAGTTCACTGTCAAGAACTCAATGTGTGGCATTTCTAACATTTAATTTAATATTGTTAATTTGATTTGCTTTATTTTCATTTTTCAATTCAGAATTTTAAGTTTATCCTTTTTTACAAGTTATAGGTACCATAGTATCAAGGTTAAATGTTCAGTTCGATTTCTCTCAGAATGTTTGTTGCAACCTTGTCATTTATTTGCATGATCATAAAGGGAAGAATAATAACTATTGGGTTCCATTGCTAAAAGTCTACATTGTCATTTAAATTTTTTGTGATGACGTCATAACAAAGAATCAAACGAAAGTCGGAAGGTGAATTGTACATATTAATGTGTATTTTCAAAAACTAAAACCGCCGTGTTTGAGGGTTTCTAAAAGCAAACAGTCGAGTTCGTATTTCTCTTGCATACTTTACTTCCACACTGTATACATTTAGTTATGTGTTAGGATAATATTACATATTTTAAAATCGGACAGACAATTTGGTCCATGATGACGATTCCGGCGCCAACTCCATCGACTTCATCTCGCCGCCACATTTTATCCGCGACGTCTATAAAACGTCGCTAAACCCTTCGTCTTCACTTCTGTTTACTGCGGCGACATATCCACGACCGTAATATCCTCGGGAATCCCTCGAGGGCCGCCATAATCTTTCTCTTACGTATACGTACCACTAGTATACATATATGCGTCGGGGGAATTACGGGAGATCGTCGCGTAAATAATATTTTTGGTGTCCTTCTTAACTTTTCGGCTCGTAATACCATCCAGACGACTCGCCTCTTTCGTTTCGTTTTGTTTCTATTTCGTTTCCGCCGTTTTACGACGAAAGCCGGTTCTAATCGCGTTCGATCCTCGATGGATGTTTACCGTTAGGTTAGATGACGGTCTAATTTCAAGTTTTTCGCCGGATCTCGTTTCGTTTCTTTTTATTTTTTTGGGCCGTTCGAATCATGTTTATTCGTTTATTGTTGTTTTTAGATCGATCCGCGGAGCGACATGTCGAGCTTCATCCACTTCAGGAGGGCGAGGAGATCGTCGGCTTCCAGCGGATATATGGAGGTAGGTTCTAATGTTGGCTGTTAAGTTTTATGGCAGAATATATCCGTTAAAAGTTGAAGAAAGAACTCGGTTTATGATAGAGCACGTTTGTTAAAAAAGAAAAGAAAAATCTGCTTTATACTGACGACAAGTATAAAATCTTATTCTCATTTTCATCAACGTTTCTTCCATTTAATCACCATCTTCAAGCCGTAGAATTCCTTAAGGATACGATACGAATGGAATTCGCCATCGCAGCCGCATAAATCACCCAATAATTACGCTAATGCACAAAAGTCGAAATGCAGCGGGGTCCTCCTCGACCGGTGATTTATGAACGGATAAAATTAAGCACTGCATACTCCAACCGATGATGTCGTTCTCTCTGTCTCTCTTCCTCCCTCGTCCTTTTGTCCGTTCCTTTTCCGATTTTCTCGTTCGTTTTGTCGCGACAATAGCGCAGAAATGAAATATGCGATCCGCGCGCACGAAAATATTCGAATAATTGCTGGGGAATTTTGAAAAATTGCCTCTTCTCGAATGCGCGTGGGTACGACAATGAGAGATAAAATCGCGCATGTAGGAAACAACGAGAGACAAATAGGCAGTAAAATTATCGTATATACAAACAAGTCGGCGGGAACGGGAAGAGACGAAGAAAAAAGAAACGAGGTGGACGAAATCGACGTAGCGATCGAAATGTGACCCCCCTCCCCTCCCCTGAGGGAAATAGAGGTGGGTTTCAAGCGATGAGACTGCATTGCGGGACGGTTTAAACGTAAATAATGAGTCTGTTGAGTGTGTGAATGGCTACACAGCTCTATTAGTTCTTTCTAGTAGACGCCATTTGTTTAGAAATAAACGCGGGTAATCTCTGGAGATCTTTTAATGGCAAAAAACATGAAAAATGGGAGGCACGAGAATTTCGTTTTTTAGAATATCAATTCGAGAAATTTTTTGTTTGTAACGAAATGGGCGCAACTAACACCATCGTTGTTATCACAGCCTCTCATTCGTATAATATACTTCATACGATATTCATTTATATATCGATGACTGGTTAGTATACTCAGATTTATGCCACAACCATAAGTATTTAATTATTTCCTCACGTAAGGCGACACAAGTGACCTAATTTGAGGCTCCGCGTCGGCTGTTGATACAAAACGCGTAGCTTGTTCCAGGAGATCGAGCTGTTGTTTGACTCTAAGTCGAATGTTAGACGATTAATGTCTCACTTTTAACACGTCCGTTTTGAAATGATGATCTAGACCAGCCTTTCTCAAGCTTATTATGCCCATGGACTTCTATTTATCATAGCAGAAACCTGATCATGACCCCCTCTCCACAGATGATATATCACCACATAAACTACACAGTGTGGACGTATACGTTGGAATAAAAGCAATGAAATCTATAAATAGTGAAAGGAAAGAAACGTTTGGACACGTCAATCTTGATTTTCAAATGCGCAAATTAAAAAAACAATCTTTTCTTTTGAACGGTAACCTCAATTTTTGAGAGCGCCATTTGGAGAAGAACTTTTTCAGCATACAGAACGATGAAACATCTGATTTTTGAGAACATATATGGAAAGAAATCACACTTTTGGCTTTTAATATTTGCAAAACGTTGGAATGCTTTAGCTAAAATGGTGACAACGTAAACGTAAAAAGCATCGTAACAGCAAGGCAGCAAGCTGCCATCTCTATCCCTTGCCGTTTATGTTACGTCAGTTAGAGAAAGGCTGTTCAACAGCATAACCAACAATATGCTATCGGCAAATCAATCATTGGCTATAGAGATTTTGCACAACCAGATCTTAAAAAAAAAAGTTTAATGACTTTTGACACAAAAAGTTTTAAATTTGGATTTTTTTAAGTTTCTGGCATTTCTAAATATATCGAACATTGAGGGTTTATCAAGTTTATACACACTTTCCAATTTTTTGAGTACTAAAGTTTCCCAAAACTTTTAGACATCCTAAAATCATTCTAATTTAAAAAATTTTTGGAATTTCGGAATTTTGATGTTTGTTGGGAGTGAAGGGCATTCCGAGCCTGTCTACTTGTTCGACCAACTGCAGATTTTGAAGACCACTGCGTTTCGTGCAGTCACGTACAGCCGATTTTCAAAATTTCAAATTATTAAGGTCACAAAATTATTTAAAAATTTAAAAATTTCGAAAGTTTTTGGGAAGTAATAAACGTAATAAAAATTATTTTGACCTTGTGATTTACAATGGAAGGTTATCACGAAGGATCGACAAACGACTGCATGATAAGTTATTATTAGGTAGTGTAAACCGTACCGACACTATCACTCCACCGCTTGTCCCCAATTACGTGCAAGGCGCGACATTAAAATTCGGAGGAGGGACAGCGTCAGTCCGGTTTATACAACTCAATAGGTCATAATGAAGATAAGCAGAGAGGGACTTATCAACTTTTATTAGTTTTAAGAACATTTCCATAAAATCGACTGATTTCCTTATCGCAATTCGACGTTGGTTAGAAGGAGGTAGCGTTATCAGGTTTTATCATATACAACCATAATAATAAATTGTCTGTTCTTGTCAAATCGTCTTGTTAGAAAAGAATTGCGCTACCAAGCGCAATAAATCGCCTATTTTCTTGTGATTTTCCGTCAGTTGCAAGGGGCTCACGCCAATAGCTTTTGCTATGTATAATTAAACATCTTCTTTCTTGGAGTATCCTCTTGGTTAGGAAGATATAGTGTAAATAGTTCTCTTTTAACTATAAAATAGCGCAACAGATCTTCTTTCTCGTGATATAAGATTGGTCAGAAAGAGATAACACTAACAGTTTTTATTAAATATAATTTACAAAACGTAATAAGCATAATAGCAACTTCCACCATTATCTCTTGCCGTTTGCTTCCGTCTACTAAAGAGAGATTGGACTATCAACTTTTATCTTAGTTGCAAAATATGGTACAGCTTTATCACGACAAAAATGACGACGTAAACGTAAACGTCACCTGCCAAAAAGCGTTGGCATAGCAAGGCAGTAGGCTTCCTGTTGTATCTGCCATTGTTTTTAGTCCGCAGTATCAGCTCTTATTACTTGTAAAATTGTCGATTTTCTTGCGAAATTTGATCCAACTTCTCGTTAGTTAGCAGGAGCTAACGCTTAGAATTTTTCCTTCAGTTATTAAACTTTTTTAAAGATAGTCCTCTCTATAATTTGAAATATCGTCAGAACTAGAGATCGTCTGGTCTTCTCAGTACGTTTCGACTTATAAGCTGGTGTCATTTAGATTATTATCGGCAAAATGATACTCAGAACAAATACTGCTTTTTGTACCCATCACCCTGTAGATGTGTAGAAGTGTCTCTTCAGATTTATTCAACTCTTTTGGAATATTTTCGTAATTAGTTCCGCTCTGTCTTGATTATAGATATTATCATAGCCATGAAAACTATATTTCGTTTACGTTAAGAATGCAGTATGGGGATAGATAGGGCTATCAAATTCTTCAATCTGATTGGCTAATAACGAAGCCCAAATTACACAAAGCGCAGCACATCTGACATGATACTTTATAGTTCTCACTTTGTCTAACATAACCTTACTTATTCGAGGACAATGTCCTATTTTGATAGTGCATCGGCTCAGAGCGTCACCTACTGCTTTCTTAACGTGAACTGCGTATACAAATTGCTTTGCACTCAACGCAAAATATGATAAGGTTCTTAGTAATAAAAATAAATGAAACAACTGCAAATATTGTCATCGTTATCTCAAGTTGGGCCTATAGTACTACCACTATCTGAAACGGTTGTACTACAATAAAATAACATTGCGCTATGCGAATGCAGATGGCTTAATACTATTGAAACTGAGAACGTGTAGTACAGCCGTTTCAGATACTATTGGCACAAATCGAGCAACTCTAGTTATAGTGGTCCAAGTATTTTTTCTCTAAATGTTGATATTTTCTTAAAATGGGACACCTGTATATTAGGATATTATAACAGCTTTTAGAATCAATTTGTGTGTATCGTCAAATTTACATTACCTCCCTACATTCCCCGCGACCATAACCACCTGAAATATTTTATAAATATTTTTCTTTCACGCATTAGCCCCCTAATGGCTCGCGCTCGTAAAACGGAGATCATCGTCCATAAATAACGTACGCAAATTTAGCCCCACATTACTCAAAGACCTTGCGGACAGTCACGACGTAATAAAATTTCAACTCACGGGACCATAAGTGTGCGGTCAGCGCGAGCCCAAATTGCAGTTTAATTACGCCACCCTGTATAATAACCCTTTCCATATCCCATCCCCATATCGCGATCTCTCTCGTACGTGCGCGCGACGTACGCAACCCTATTGGCTGTATATTAGCGTAATTGTAATTAGTGCTAGGTTATGGCCTTTACACTTCCGGGGGACCGCCGCCAGATATATTGCAGTAATATCGCGGTAATTCCGGTACTAGCGTCGCCTCCGCCGCCTTCACCGCCGCCACCGTATCATCTCTCTCGATCCGTTTTACTCTCCAGAGCGCTCTCTCTCGTTTTCAATATAGGAGGAGGTTTAACGGGGACATCTGTAGTCGTCCGGATTAGAAACTGCTATATTGCAATATCGATGTCGATGGAAGAATAATGTCTTGGATGAGAGTTGCTTGCCAAAATGTATGTACAGTGGCGTTTGAATGCACGTAGGATGGAGACGTGGCAGATGGCTAATAGGAGAAAGATGCGTTTCCGGTTTGGGATCGAAATGATATTTTCTTTATGTTTACAGATTTGCCTCATTATTTAAGGAAAAAACTCATCGATTTCTGTTTTATTTCTTAAAAGTAGTTCTTTGCACCAGAAGGTACATATACGAAGGTAGACGTAGAAAGAACAGAAGAGAAACTTAAAGATATCTCCAATGTCTTTCTAAGCTTTGGAAAAAAATCGCCCTCTAAATAGAGTTTCCAAAAAGTAGATTACAAATAAGAAGATTGTCGTTCTTCAACTATACTGGATGTAAGAGTGAAAAATTGTCGTTCCCTAAAATTTCCCAAAAACTAGAATGCAAATATAAATTTGTCCGTTTCTGACAAAAACAAAACCCCTCTAGCAAAGAATTGGAACAGGGCGAGTACAATATTCCTAAAAGATAGAACTTTATTCCTCTGTCCCTAGATTTGAAAGAAGAATGGAATGCCAAACGAAAGAAAATGTTATTTCAATGATTTTTGAAATAATAGAATGCAAATGAACATTTGAAACTCTCCAAACATTTCAAAGAATAGAATGTCAACAAGCAATTGTCACTTTCTGGATAGATTTTTCAAACAGTAGATTACAAACAAGAATATTGTCGATTTCTAGCTAGACTGATTGAGAAAATGTCGTTCCCTAAAAGTTCAAAAAATAGAATGCAAACAAGATTTGTTAATCTTTAGATATACCTTTTAAAAGATAGAATGCAAACAATAATTTGTCTGCTTGTAGCAAAGATACTTTCTAGCAGAGTTGAAACAAGGGCAGTACAGTATTCCTAAAACATAAAACTTCGTTAAGCGCTCCCTAGATTTGAAAAAGAATGGAATGCACACGACAGAAAATGTTATTTCAAAGATTTTTCAATTAACAGAATGCAAATGAAAAACTGCAACTCTCTAGACAGACTTTTCAAAGAGTAGATTGTCAACAAGAAATTGTCACTTTCTAGACAGATTTTTCAAACAGTAGATTACAAACAAGAAGATTGAAGGTCTTTAGCTACACTGAATGTGAATGTGAAAAATGACGTTTCCTAAAAGTTCTAGAAGATAGAATGCAAACAAAAACAATTGTTAATCTTTTTGATAGATCTTTCAAAAATAGAATGCAAATGCACATTTAGAAGTCAAAATGTTTACAATGCAGGAATCCTTCGGTGAAAATGCGACAATTGGTCAATTAAAGCCAAAAGGAGGAAGACCACTAGTACTGGACGTTGCCGATATTTAAAGATTGGATGCAGACGATGCCGAGAAGGTGGTATAAAGATAAAGTTGCGTTAAAAAAAAATAAGAAAAAAGGCAACCAGAGTAGTGTTTTATTTTAAAAAATAGAACTTGACGTTGACTTCTAAATTAAAAGAAACTAATTAAATACGAGAGAAAAGAAAAATATTTCTTAGATTTTTCAATTAATAGAACGTAAATGACAAAAATTCTCGCGCTCTAAATAGAGTTTTGAAAAAGGAGATTACAAAGGAGAAGATTATCGTTCTTTAGTTGGACCGAATGTAAGGATAAAAGTTGACGTTTCCTAAATTTTCTCAATTATAGAATGCAAATAGAAAACTAATTTTTAGGTAGACCATTCAAAAAATAGAACGCAAACAAAAAATTGTTCGCTTCTGTCAAAAAACGTATTTTCTAACAAAAGTTGCAGCAAGATAGAATTTTGCTGAATGCTCCCTGAGTTTGAAAAATGAATGGAATACAAACGAACGAAGATGCTATTTTTGACATTTATCAAGAAACAAAATGCAAATGAAGAAAATTATAGTCCTCTATGTAGACTTTTCAAAGAGTAAAATGTAAGTTAAAATAATGTCGTCTTCTAAAAAAAAAGTAGAAAACGAACAAGAAGATTGTCGCTTCTGAGATAGACTAAATGTAAATTGAAAAATTATTATTCCCTAGATTTTTTGGACACAAATGGAAAAAATACTTTTGTAAATATTCAGGTAATAGAATGTAAACGAAGACAAATTCTTCGCTCCCTGGATATACTTTTCATATACTAGAATGCAGCTAGATTACCTACCTTTCGATAGACTGCGTGTTTGTTCATCGATTTTCTCTTTTCGATAGAAATCTAAAATGTAGAATTAAAAAAGGATGAAAGGATTTCAAGTTGGACTTCCGTTGTGGCTATGGTCCTGAACGGATGTGTTTTATCGCGTGATCCGGAAATCCTTGATGTTTTACTAGAATTTATATCTTAAGAAATCCTGCAACTGGTTTTAGAATTGTTTGAAGCCACTCCAGGACATAAACAAAAAGCTATACTATATTTGTTTCAGAAATAGATTTCTGAACGAACCCCAAGTCCAAATTACATACTATAAAATCTGGAATAAAATTTACTCGACAAATTAAAGCTATAGTTCGAAAGAGGTAGAGGAAACAGAACAATATAATAGACACCACAATAACTACCGGTAAACAAATGTCAATACATTTGAACAGAATATCGTTCACAATACCATTATAGCAGGATTGGTGCAGTGTGATTTGGTGCTGCTTTCGACCAGTCAGAATGTGCTATAAAAGTGGTGTGTTCAAAAATTCGTCTCTCTATTTCTGAAACAAGGTGTAGAATCCTATCAAAGGAGAAGAAGAAGACGAATCAGAAAACATTACGGGGATATTTTGAATTTAGTCGGGGCAGTTGTTACCCACCCTACCCATTACACTTGTGCATGGTGTATGAAGAGAGCCATGTGTAGCACAAACACCGACTTTTTACATAGAAGAAGAAGAAGAAGAAGAAGAAGAAGAAGACAATATAGTTGACCATTCTCAATAAAACAAATACGAAAGAAACAATTACATCGCGCGTACATCTGTAAAGGAACGCAAAAATAACGAAAAATAAGCGATCCTGCCAGGATTCGAACCTGGAATCTTCTGATCCGTAGTCAGACGCGTTATCCGTTGCGCCACAGGACCTTGTACTTTTACTATATTCTAGTCAGAACACATACTTACAGGGATTATGAAAATATATAAATTTATAATTGAAAAAGAAAATTAATAATCAGTAGAAATTAAACAGTAATTAATTCCCTAAACACATCTGCACTATTACCGATGTACCTAGACGCAATTTGTCTGTACCGTACACTAACAGTACGAGTTGAACGTGCTCGGAATCTCGTAATGACTGCACCTACATACATCCTCTGGATTATTTCCATTTAAACGAACTCATGCGCGGAACGTATCTTACATAATTTAACGAGACGTGAAATTTACGTCTCGAACGAGTACCTGTTTGGTTTGCGGGATGCGCGGAAAAAGTGCAGCGATTTTTACGTTTAGATCTGGATCTAATGGATCAGGAAAATTCGTATTCCCTCGATACGATGGCTGAAGAAAAAGAAGAAGAGGAAGAAGAGGAAGAAGAGGAAGAAGAAGAAGAAGAAGAAGAAGAAGAAGAAGAAGAAGAAGAAGAACAAATACGTATTGTTCATGCAATTTTATTACCTTTACGCTGGTAGTAAAAATAAGAAGAATGATTTCAGGAATGGATGAAGTTTTGGGATGAATGGAGACTCTGCGAGGACGCAGAAGAGAGGAATGGACGAGAATGTGGGTAGCATGAAGGAAGACGGAGTTGCATTTATTTGAGAATCTCTGGATCATAAGTAAATCCCGGATGTCAGAAACAATGCCTAAAATGACAAAAAATGCTTATTTTGTTATTTTCATTTGTAAATGGCTCTTTTGCGTATGAATGACTATTTGTTATGAATCTTGTTTTTCATAGAATAAATATCAGTAACAGGGCCGATTTAACTATAATTCATAGAATATCCTATTCTATTACGTTAGCTAAATACTTAAAGATAACTTAATAAATGCAGTGCCTACTGTAGTATAGTAATACTCGAATGGTTAATTACCATAAAATTCATCAATTATTACAATTCAGTATATCAAAATTCACAGTTAATGTTGAGGTTATGGTCAATTGTCATACGGTTTATTTTGGGGTTCTATTTATACCTTTTCAACACTACGCCCACCACCTTTTGAGCATTTTATTACCCTACGGGTGTTAGCTTCTTATTTTAACTCCAGCCAGAGACGTTTAATGGGAGAAACAAATGTCAGAAGAAATAAAATTATTAATTATTATAAAATGCATCGGTTAAAAGACAGAAAAGCATTGTTAACATTCAGACACATACATACAACACTTGTACACTACAAGAATTCATAAAAATACTGGGAATAATCAAGGATACATCGACATTCAATACAGGTTTCTATAACAGCGATATACCTGGATGAACTGGAATCAAGGTGAATTAAAGTTTTCGTTTCGTGGACAACTTATAAATAAAGCAGTGTAGTCCTGGTTGCCAAAAGAAATAAAAAGTTTGTTTGGTTAACAACGAAGAAAATTGACAAGATAGATAAGTCAACAAAAAGTTTATAAATATATGTATTTGGAAATAAAGGATTTTAAGAAGAAGTACCAGTGAATAAAAGAACCTTTCAGAGAAGATAGAATTTAAAAAAGGGAAGAATCCATAAAAAATAGAGCTGCATCGAGAAAAGAAGTTAAGAGAGGAGATATAGGAAGAACCATCATCGATTAAAATAAATTACACTCACACACACACTCAACACTAGGTAATTATCTTGATTTTATGTTAAATATTACTCAAAATTTATAAATATAATTTGTTATAATTTATGCTTTTATATCATTAATTAAGAGTTAGGCCTGTGCAATTTTGTTTAAGAAATTTAACTAAATTCTCAGTACACTATACTACCCATTCCCATGCGCCATAATGTAAATTATTAGTGCGCCAAATCAATTTTTTCATCATTGTTTCTTCGCGTATTTGAAAGTGATCGTTTATCATGTGAATATTTAAGTTCTAGTGCGGGTGGCAGTACAATAAATAAGAAATAAATGTAAATTATCTTATTATTATATATGTACATTAGAGTGTCCCTTATCTCTTTTTGTTTTTCTTTTAAAGTTTTCGGGGTACCTGCCCATTTTTTCTATTTTAATTGCATATAACGCACGTAAAATTGTCCAGCCCTACGACTACGCCTTCTCTAAGCGACGCGGCTCTAAAGATAGAACTATGCGTTTTTTCGTATGATCTTAATGTTTTTGGACCTGCAATTTTTTGTTTGTTTATTTTTATGATGAGAAGACGTATAAATAATCGATATTATAATTTAAGAATATTAGTTAATAGAGTATCTCCTTTTTTAAAAAAAATTGTACAATTTGGATATCACATCGGTAAAATCCCCACCACATAATTATTTCATTAAATTCGATGACACGTGCTTCGCTAGCAACGAGGCTAACATCTTCAAACCGTACCTTGCCGAGTCTTATTGTTCAAATATTATATTATAATTTAATTACAATTTGAATAAACCGTATTGTCATTTGTTCAATTAACTGTTTAGAAACTTTGTATTTATTCAATAATGTCAATTAATTTCTTACATTTAGAATGGCTGAGTGTATATCATTAACTTATATTTTATAATTCATTGTGGTCACAGACAATACGATAAGGACATATTCTGGCTTGATGTGATATTTGATTGCTTATTATTCAAATACAATAATTAAATTTAAGAAAATGTACATTTACTACAATTTACAAATAAAATGTTTAAACACAAGAATGTACATTTATCACTTAATAAAAAATATAAAAAATAAAACTAAGGCAGGATTATCCGAGCTGCCCGTTAGCAGTGGCGGCTCGTGACTTTTGCGTAGGGAACGCTACTGTAACCTAGCTCTTCTCGGGAAATAAATTATATTTTGATATCTATTACTGTATCATTGGAAGTGTAGAAAAAAAAAATTGATATAAAGGAGAGATCAAAATAAAATATAATTTATTGTTTAGCAAGAACCACGTACAGGTGAGAATAAATCTTGCCTGGATTGGGAAATAGATAAAAGGTGTAAGGTGATAGGTAAAATGGTAATAAAAACTTAAAATAAACTCTTATGAAACTAAAGATAAACTTTAAAACTGATAACAAACTCTTAGGAAACTAATAATAGATAATAAATATATGTAATAGTAACTCATAAAATTCTACGGCAAATAAAAAATAAGTTATTGATAAATAATAATAACAACTAAATAGATGAAACACGGAGAAGTATATTGCTTACCCTTTTCGATAAATTAGAGGATTCGCCTATTGTTTCTACTAGCAAAATAATCAATTACCCGCTTGTAACCTACATCATTTGTCGTTAATAATGTAAGAAGACCTTTTTTAATTGAGATGAAGAATATAGTGTTTAATCTATTTTGATTCATAGTATTCCGGCTGTAATGTTTAATTCTTTTTTGTGTTGACAAACTCCTCTCTACTGAAGTAGAAGTTGCCGGTATAGGACGACAATATTTATAAGTTTACCCAGTTCCGGCATACATTCATATAGGTCGTTTTTATTGAGAAATTTTAACATATCAGTTGACGTTTTACATTCTCCGAACAATTAAGGGTCATAATACAATACAGATAATTCATTTTTTATTTGAATTTCATCAAAACAAGGATATTATTGTAAAAGAAGTTTTTTGAATATATTAAGAATTTATCAAAAGTCAATAAATCGAAACAACATAACTTGTATATATCTTCAAATCTAACTTCTATCTGAGTGAATACTCTTATATTTCCGATTCATAGCACAATCTATGAATTTTTTTTTTGAGAGCAAGAAATTAGAAATTGTGAATCTGCAGAAGTAATGGCAAATAGTTTTCCCAGGCAGTTGAAATCCTACATCTCTGCTGCATTTATTGCTGTACCGTCAGAAGAGGAGGAAGACACCTCTTATCTTTATTATTATAAAAAAATCCATTAATAAACAAACACCTACGCCTAATAACGACCGTAAAATACTCCCGTTTATTTACTTTCCCATGGCGTCTGCTTATTTTAAATTCTAATCGCGGCCCATAAACATCCAATTATATAACGACCGATACCCGAAATAACCGCCTCCAGGTCAACAGATGCACGTCGCTGCACAAGAAGATACGTAGATACCTAGCAGTTATAAATAGAGCAACGGCAGCCCCTTTTCGAAAAAATCCCGAACGAGTCGAACAACTCGAACTCGGCACTCTGAACCTATTCTTTTCGTCGTTTCTAATATTAAATTTGACGTAACACTAGAGGTCATTATCACCCTGCAGGGTCGTGTTCACGATCCACGCTTCTCGCATGTCGTATACGTACCCACTTACATACATACGCACACCTGAATTACACGGTTCCTCACGTCGAATTAATCGAGGCCTTTAAGTAAGTTGAGGATAAGGTTCTAAATCGCGAGGAAATTCGTATCGCGTGCCTCCCCGATACCACATGGCATAAACTCGCTCGTTACACATAGTGGAAGCCCATGAAAACGGACGATGTAAACAGAGTCGACCGACTTAAATGCATTCGTGAGCGTGGAGGCTTCGTCGTCGGAAATATCGAAATATAAATTCTCGATTCGCTCTCGTTCTTTGGATCCGTTAGAAACGACGCCGTTTCCTTCCAGCGTCCTCCTAAAACCGTTTCGATTCCGTTCGACGTTCACGGATTGAACTGTCGGAATTAGGAGAATTTCCTGTTGGTTCTTCGCGTGTGCATGTTTTCGTTGTGAACGTGCGCCAGTTGTGTTGTTTAGATTTAAGTCGAAACGATCGGAAAAGTTTCTCGATCTCCTTTTTGTAAGCGAATGGATTCAGAAAGGAAACGGGAAGAAGAAGAAGAATAAGGAGAATTAGTCTTTTGCGTGTACCAGTTGGTTGATAATCGTGTAATCGAGTGTGCTTTTGTGCTTTTTACGTGTGTGCGTGTTGGATTAGTTTTGGATCGCCCTGTATATATGGTGTGATGTCACAATATTATGGGGTAAGAAATTGTGTTCCTTGTTTCTAAAAACAACATTCTAAAATGAAAATCGATGTAAGGTTTCGATAGATCATCCTCAAGGTCTCTTCGGTCAAGTTTTGAAATACTTGAAAGGTTTTGAAAATTCGCAAATATTTGGCGTTTTACGTGACGCGTTTCTGATTGACGGGCTACTACTACTACTCGCAGCATGAAATCACATAAAATTTAGGCCGAAATTCCCTTGATTCCTTTGGAGATGTTCCGATCTAATCTACTGTGGAAATCATTTAAGAATCGGATCCAGGTCCAAAAAATTAATTTTCTCCTTTACCTACGTTTCTAGCCACTGTAGATGCTAGAACAAGCAACAAAATTAAGCCCGAACATTACGCGAAATAGGAGAAAAATGAAAAGAAAATTGAGCAAAGAATGGGGTTACATTTAACGGGAGATGTACGCCCTAGTGCGAAAACATGGTGAACATCACTGAACACCGAGGATTTTATTTATGTCAATGTGTGAATGGAGAAATTCGCAGTCTTATCAATTTACTTTAGGTCAATCAAAAACACACCGCAGAACTCTTTTTTATTTTGATACTCACCACCCAACGACAAAAAACCGAGTTTACTGGGATACTCTTCAGTTCAAAGATTTGGACTAACCCCACTCAACTCCACTAATCACGCGTTTTTGGTTGGCGGTTTAGCACACAGTTGCAGTATCAAAGGAGACGAAACAACAAAAATTATGAATACGCATAAAATTGAAGTCGAAATTTCCTTGATTTTTTTGGGGGTCTAATCGAGATTAAAGATTGGATACTAGGCCAAAAATTGAATTTTTCCTTTGATCTTTTTTGCCTCTGTAGATGTTTGAACAAAAAAATTACGCCCGAAAACCACTCGCAATAGAGAAAAAAACAAAAAGAATGCGCAATGGTGGGGTTATACTAACGGGACATGTACTATACATGCGAAAATATGGCGAAAACGACAAAAACTGAAAATTTTATTTATGTCAATGTGTCAACGAAAAAATTAGCAGTACCAGCAACTTATTTTATGCCAACGAAAAATATTTCAACTGCACCACCCAAAAGTAAAAACCCGCCCCTACTGAAACACTATTTAGTCCACAAACTCCAAACTTTTTGTATTGGCGTGGAGTTGGCTGCATTGCCAATTTCTCCATTGATATGTTAGTGAGCAATCGTAAGTGTTCATGTTACCTAATGTTTTTAGTTGTCCATAGATTATAGAATAGTTTTTAGTTGTCATCGCTGATACGTTGGCACACAGTATGATTTGACAAATTAAAAGAATACATAACCTACACAACACTATGCTCAGTTCGGTATATATCCACGTAATGTTTTTAGTTTGTATGCCACTTTGAAAATTCGCCGTAAAAATGAAAGCACGTGTTCAGTAGCAGCAGCATCTATTCAAATGCGGGCAAGGGAGGGAAGCGATGCATGATAACACGGACAAAACATAGAAATAGGAGGGTCTAAAATGTTTGAAAACTAAAATATTTATATTTAGGGTTTTCAGTATGGCCAATTTGCGACACATGTGCTTGCTTACACTGTACCATTTTCTTCTGCAGAATAAACCACCGGAAGTATCTACGATCTGACCTAACACTTTTAGTTGGAAGTACTGGGATGTTGGTATTTTTAAAATTTGACAGCAAATGTAAACAACGTACTGTTGCATATTTCACACTGAATTTTGTAGCCAACTTCACAAGATAGACAGTTGTACATGAGTTGTAGAAAAGTTGAGCGCGGATTAAAACCGTTAAAATGATCGGTCGTTTTATTTATGGAAATTACCTCGGCATCCTAGACGACAACAGTACATAACCTAGCTAGAAATAAGATTCGCAAGATTTTCGATTTATATTAATCGTGTCAAAATAGCCTATAAAACTTGCCTGGATTTTTGTTGACGCGATAGTACGTAAGTGGGGAAGAAGTGATGTGAAGTTAGTTTCCTACGTATAGGGAAGTTAGTACCGTGACATTTTTAATGATTGTCCTGATCCTACACTACTTTCCACAGTCCCTACATCAATATTTACTTCCATTTTTCTATCTGAAGTTAGCCTTTTAGCAACTTCTAGTGGATTTCGCCATATCTATTGTCCTGACTGTCATTTACCCTTCATAGGTGTACCATGTTTATTTTTAGATTTAATATGAACAATTTCTTTATGTTCGCTAGTTTCTTTCTCAAGGCTAAACGTGTTTGCCGCCTTCTATTCCGTTACATACTTAAAATAACCCCAAAATTGCAAATTCTGTAGTTGTAATATTGATACATAAAACCTTTTACATGGGCGATGTGTACAATAAGTTGCATAATCATAATTTATCTAAAAGACTCCACAGCAGTGCAAAACGTTTTATTTAAATGGAAGTAAATATATAGGGGAGGACTGCGAAAAATAGTGTAGGATCAGGACAATCATTAAGAATCCCACGGTAGTAATCAGGTAGTAATATCCGACGAGTTGGAGGTGGACGTTTGTGGTCTGGCGAAAAAGTACAATATGCAGTATAAGTTTTGTCTATGTTTTAATCAGTATATGTACATTATTATAACTGAAAACAAAAATGCTATGTCTATTGAACGAAAATCCACAATCGATGCCACTGCGAAGTAGACTCCCCTCAAATAAAGTATCACGGGCTAAAGTAGACTCGCCCGAATCACTTCGGTCTATTGCGCAGATGACGTAATATGTACTTCTGAAGGTGTAGCTGCCGTACCAACATAAAGTTTCGTGTTTGCGCCGGCTCAAATGTCAATATATATAAACCGACATTAGTTCGGGGCGCGAGTGTACATCAATAACAACATAAATGAAGATTAACGGTTTGACTCCTCTTGTGATTCGACTTCTAACAGAAATATTGTGGTGACGTGTGGCTTGATGGAGGTAAGTAAGGTTCGACAAATGATTGCATAATAAGTTGTGTAAACCGGACTGACTCTGCCACTCCTCTGTTTTGATGTCGTGCCTTGCACGTAAATGGGGACAACCGGTGGAGAGACAGAATCGTTTTACACGACTTAACGATAAGTTGTCATGCACTGGTTTGTGAACCTTACTGATAAGTACCTTTCTCATACTCGGGAAGAAGTAACTTACTACTTACTACAGTGGCGAAACGTTGAGTTATAATATTGATTTTGTGCATTATTTATTTCATGTGTATTTATTGTTCATTTTGTATTTGTATCATCTCGGAACCAGGTTATTGACTCTTTCATATAAAAAAGTTTGACAAAAGTAAATAAAACCGACCAGAATTTCGCATCGAAGAGAAAAATTCACTGTACAACAACGTCAAGATGTAATAGGAGATCCCATACAAGATTCTCTTGGGGAGTTGAAGGTGGAATGGGGGCACACTGACACTCCGAAGCATGACTCATCGAAGCCCGCGAGCGACCAAGCGTATATCCCCTGCGCGGCGGCGTCCATGGATGAATTGAAAAGCCCCCTCGTCTTTAGAAGCGCGTGTAATTCGGTTGTGTGTCCGGGTATTATTCGATACGTACGAATGTGTGTGTCGTTAAAAATGAAATGAAATCCGAATTGCACCGAAAATATAATGAATAATCGATTAGATGGTGGAAATGAGCGGGTTGCATGTATCTCTTTTGTTGTGGGGGAAATTCATATTTCTACATTGTATTGTGTTTTTCAAATAATTCTCGAACTGCAGTTGAAATAATACTGAACTGCAATAATACTATTATAAAAAAATAAATAATAAATCGCGCTACTACTCGCTCGGTGTCGCTGGTTATCTATAGTCGCTCTGAAATTGACTGTTTGAAATTCCCGCGATAATTCCTTATATAGATCGACAAACGCCGTGTCAACTACTAAGTATGTGCTCCCGTCATGTAAACGTAATTGAAATACTCTTGCGCCTTCCTGTCTTTTGGACGTTTCCGTCATCTAAAATCATCTCGAATATTCACAATCTTTCTAGTTCGCTCGTTTAGTGTTGTAATTGACAAAGGTTATACGCGATACATCCAAAAATCCATTTGGCGGGTTGAACCATTGCTACTCACAAATTCCTAACAGTATTTTTTACTCTTCCACATATTTAGTTGCCAACTGAGTAATAGCAGCGTAAACAGTGGAGAAAAGGGTCAAATATCTTGGAGTGGTTCTTGACGACAAGATGACTTCTAGAATCAAGCTTGAATACAGTTACGTCTGTCTAGGGGACCGTAGAAACGACGTGAGGATTGAAACCAATGATGGTGCAGTGGTTATATAGGCCAATATGGTGACACCTATATTTGGCATATATATCCTTGGCATGAGGGCATAACACAAGCAACAAAACTACGTCCATCAAGCTGAACAGGCTTCATAGGCTAAGCAGTCTAGCAATCAGTAGGATATTATCTACGAGGTCCGCCTTTTAAGTTGTTACAAAAACTAGGAAGAATAAATTTTTATTGGAACAAACTGTTTTATATATATTGTGGCTAGACGCCCCATAGAGGGGCAACACCGCTTTCTGGGAACTCTCTAAATCCAGCGTTAGGGGCGGATCAGTTCCCATCATCCAGTCCTCTCATGGTCACACTCTCCGGCTTATGTCTCTCCATCCCCCTTGCTCTTTGTCTTGTCTTTCGATTTCCTGATTCCGATTTTGCTCAGGTCCTTTACCACTTCCCTCAACCACCTTGTCCGAGGTATACCTTTCCTTCTGTTTTATAGCTTTTCAAAATATTTGCCACACAACCGTTTAATAATAAAATTCGGTGACACGTGCTTCGCTAGCATAATGCAAGCATTATCAAAACCATAACCACGAGGTGGTTCAGTTTCGTTTCACACTCCTTGCAATCACTATCACTAGGATTTATACACTTTTGCATGCCTTCAAATCAATTCTCGACCTTCACACATTTCATCATTGACGGACGCGTGGCCACAACGAAATTCTACAAACCAATTGTAAACAGTCTTTTCTGATGATGTGTCATTACCTAAAGTTCAATCGAGCGATTCTATCCATTCTTCTTGAGTTTTACGAAAATAGTAATGACACATTTCAATAATTCCAGTAAGTGGTCATTTATAGAAACGTAAAAGGCGCTTCTCGTATTACATCCACAACAGATATTGTTGTATGTTTTACTTTGCTAAATGAAGCACTGATTACTTATTTACAGTATTTATTACTACGTGGTGACTACATCTTCTATGTCTGTCAAACATCGACTGAGTCCTGTTTCCCTGCGCCATCTATCTGTATGTCGGTATACAACAGATATGGAGGTACTATTTGGTCTGGCGCCCCAGTAAATGGTGGTGGAAGAACAGATTAGCGTAATTGCCAACAGAACAAGTACCAGCAGGTGGTATTTTATCCTATGGAAGAAGAGAAGTCACATCGTACATATGTGATCTGAAAGGATTAGCATCGCATACGCTTGCAGAAGATTCTTCAGGATGCTTGGAAGAGGAGTTAGGGAAAATAATAGAGATTGTAGGGACGATTTAAACTGAAAAAGACGCTGTAGTTCACACACGGATCTAAGATGGATACCCGAAGCGGAGTAGGGTTGTGTGAGGCAGGAATAGGATGTCCATAAGCTTGAACTTGTGGGCTCATGCAACCACATACCAAGATGAAGTTATAGTTATGTCTACATGCGCCCAAATCATAATACAGAAAGTTACTAAAATACAGATATGCCGAATACATAATTTTCAAATACAATGCAAGAGGTAGAGCTGTCAAGGAATGCAGAGCTATACTGTAGAATACCAGCAGAATACAATAGAGTTGTCCTCTCTGGTAGAACGCAATAGAGTCAGTCTGTCGTGGGTGCCGGGACAGCGGGGCATACATGCAAACAAACAGGTGGATCTCCTGGCAAGGAAGGAGACAAAGAAATACTCGTGAGGTCTGAACCTACGTGCGGTATTCTTTATCAAACAATAAAAACTGAGATGAGGAGCATGCTGAGAGAACAGCATTTGATACATTGAAGAAGAGCACCGGGGCTTAGATAGTACCTTTGGTTCATGGCAGAGTCTTCAGACGCCAGAAGATAGTAGCTGCTGCGAATAAGTGGAAACCAAATAGTACTGGAGTACTGGAAGATCGTATCTGTTGGGGCTGTAAATGCGACGATGAGTTGAATTCACAACATGTCCTTTACGACTTTTGGGAAATGAGCAGGGCCAAAATGAAATTCTTTGGATTACGGTTCCTGAAGCCAAAGAGATAAAACTGATTCCCATTAGTAAGCGACTAGGCTTCTCTATTAAACAAAGTTCGACTGTATTTATTAAATACTAGCTGTTAAGCCTGTCTCTGCCAGGCAGGAAGAAAAAGAAAATATAAGCTAAAATGTAAGAAAATTGAAATTTGCCACGCCCCTTTTGCGTCTTAGTTCTCCGCCCTCAGACCTAAAATCAAAAATCCGGATATGTTAGGATTTGGCCTAGGCGTTTTACTATATGCACGCCAATTTTCAGCTTTCTAGCCCATCAGTGGGCTTCAAAAAGCTCTGGATAGACAAGAAATGAGGAACACACAAATAAGAAAATTATATATCTATATAGATTATAAGAAAATATTATGTTCACGTGGAATATAAAATTTAAAAAGGAGCATTAATCACGTACCTAAGACAAATAATTATGACAAATCTAAATTTTCAGGTGGAGAAATAACTTGTTTTGTTACAAACTTTACTCTTCGTGCGCCACCTTTAAATAAAATCGTAGAGCTTTGATATTTTGTATGAATTAAGCTTTTCTATAGGATCATCGATTAATAATACAGATTAAAAAAAAAGAAAAAGTTTTTTTGCCATTTTCACTCGACCCTAATCCTCATTTGTTTCACCCCTACTTCCAGAAGGTGCCAAAATCTACGACCGATTTGCACGTATCGGTTAATCAAGTTGATATCGTTCGGGAATTTATTTGTCCGGTTGTCGGATATATGCACATCGCACAAATAATATAAACTTCGCCGTTCCGTACTCCATAAACCTGTCCTGAAAACTATTAATGGATATTAGCACGGGAGCCGCGCGTCGATTATACTTTTTACAAGTTCGCTCTTGATTTACGCGGGCAATTTATTTCACGCGCTCTACCACACGCACATACACATACCTATACGAATCGTTCGGTATAATAGCGGCTATAATTAACGACATTTTCGGTTGAAATTTGATTCGAACGACCGCAGCAACGATGAACGATATGTATGGTATGGTAGTTTCGAATGCAGTCGCCGCTGTCGTTTCCTAGACTGTAAAATTTAAAACAATACGTTTTCACCCACGCACGCACGTATCAGATTGCATGTAATGTACATTGCATGCACATAGATATCGATATATGTGTATTATATACGCGTAGACGCATTTATATGTGTGCATGGAGGGAACCTGCGCGATTTTTATATGTATGTACAATCGAGCGCGGTAGTACCCGCATTGGTGCTTGTGATTCGTGCCAATTTTACCCGTACCGTGTTAAGACGTATGGCAGCAAAAAATCCGAATAAATTTGAAGTTACGTTGTGTGACATCAGGTCATTAAAGTAAACTCCAGAAACAACCGAACATGTTTGTACCAGCGCGTCGGTCGATTTGTGTTTCACCTTCAGTCTCATTCTGCGTACGACTGAAAAAATCTGTTACGTGATTAAGATCAAATTTCCGTAATGTGACCAACATACAAAATCGCAAAATTAAATTGTACAATTCCCCGATTGAGAAACAGTAGAGCACATAGTATTCTTTGTATAAACAAATCAAACACACTGCATCACCAAAATTCTCCTATTGTATCTATGACATTAGTGATGAATAATACAATAAAAAGACATAATTTCGACCGCTTTGATATTAGTGTAAGTGAATTCTATAAGTTAATGAATGCGTCGTTGTATTGATATTAAAACACACAAGTAAATCTATCGTTTTTTGTTTTAATGATTATCCTGTAAACAATTACAATGACTGTTGGATAAATTATTAAATAAATAAATAAGTAAACATACTACCATTTACACTTTGAACTTGGAGTTACACAAGACTCTCGATTATCTTGGGATTACGTGGGTTGTACACTCGCTCGGATAACCGGCCAACGATAAAAGAACTGTTTTTAATAACTTTACCTAATTCTTATATTTTCTGGTGTGTTGGGTTCGAAAATAATAATAAAGAAGTTGTATTGCCAACCGATTTTTGCACATTTTAATCATTAATATGTGAAAAGTTAATTTTTCATATGTCTGCATTTTGTTACATTCAAACTTACAATAAAATCAAATGTTATTAGGTTGGCAGCTCTGGTAAATCTAATTTTCTTCCAGTCAACATAACCTCACTTTTTAGTGTTTGGCTCATGTTTGGCTCATGTGCACTAAATATGGCTAACCGTGGTTGCAAAACTGTCCTAAGACTTTTTGTTATATATGTGGTGAGCTTTTAGTTAAAAAATAACAAAGAGACATTACTGACTTAGTAAATAAACTACATTCTGCAGATTTTGGTGTACCTAAAATTCGGCGATCAAGACCAGTAAAGGTTTTTTAAATTTCGCGGATAGTTTAAGTTGGTAGTTCCGGCAATAGTGAACATGGCATGCATTGTGCTTAAAAATTAGAGAGTATGTCCACTATTGCCGGAACTACCAACCTGAACCGTCCGCGAAATTTAAAAAATGTTTACTGGAAGAAAAATGTTGGACTCCTCATAAGTTGCGTTATATTTGTGTCGGCGATGGAGGTCAGAAATACATTCTTAACATATTTCCAGTGCAAAATGGATGTAAGGAACAGTCAATTTTTCAATTCAATTTCGTCCAAATCTGATTTTTCGCAAAATTTTTGGAGCAATTTTCATGCGATTATCGTCAAAAATGCATTCTCAAGTTATTTCCAGCACAAAATGGATGTAGGGAAAAGTAAACTTTTCAATCCAAGTTCGTTCAAATCCGACTTTTCGACAATGTTTGGAGCGCTTTTCATGCAATTACCGGGATAAAAATGAATTTTCAAGCTATTTTCAGCGCAAAATGGATGTAGGGAAAAGGTAATTTTTCAAGTCAATTTTGTCCAAATCTGACTTTTCGCAAATTTTTGGAGCGATTTTCATGCATTTATCGTCAGAAATGCATTCTCAAGCTATTTCCAGTGTAAAATGGCTGTCGGGAAAAGTTAATTTTTCTATTCTGGGACATGATCCGGTACTTCCTGTCCCTGAGCCACCTCAGTCTATTGATGATGTTCTACAGTCCATTAAACCCGAATCTGATGATAGTGGACTGGGTAATGATGAGTTTCAATGTCCTTCAGAAGATTTGAAACCACAGTTGTTTACGCAAGCTGAGTTAAATGATTTAGAGGTTTGGATGTGACTAAGAAAAAAAAACAGAATTGTTTGGTTCTAAGCTAAAAGAGAAATATTTATTGATATCTGAAACATTTAGTTACCAATATAGAACAAGAGATCAACCGTTTGCTCAGTTTTCCAAGCAGGAAGAGGATTTGATTTATTGCCATAATATTGGTAGTTTAATGAACGAACTTGGCATTGAGTACTAGAAGGAATATTGGAGGCTTTTTATAGACTCATCAAAAACTTGTTTATCAGCTGTTGCTTTGCACAATCGAAATACTTATGCTTCACTGCGTCATTCATGAAGGAAACATATGCAAATCTTGACATGATCTTATAGAAAATTGACTATTCAGCTCGCGATTAGAAGCTATGTGGAGATTTGAAAGTTGTTTGCACGATCCTTGGTCAACAAAAGGGATTTACAAAGTCTGCATGTTTTATATGTGAGTGGTGCAGATCAAGAGATCGACATTGGTCCACAAAGCGATGTAAAAAAACTTTTACAACTGGCCAAAAGAATATTTTGCATAAAACTTTACTAGATCAAAAAAAAAAAAAAAATTCTTCTACCACCTCTACACATCAAGTTGGGTTAATGAAACAATTTGTAAAAGCCTTGTCTAAAGATGGTGAATGTTTAAAATATTTGTGTGAAAGATTTCCGTATTTATCACAAGCCAAACCGAGAGAAGGGATTTTCGTTGGGCCTGATATTCGTAAAAACAAACTTTGAAGCACGGATGACTGCAAATGAAAAGTTGATGATGCTCAAAAATCTGGAATGTCTGATGAGCTTTAAAGTCCATTTGTTGCACAACCATCTTGACTTTTTCCTGAAAACTTTGGCGATGTAAGTGAAGGGCAGGAAGAGATTGTTTGCTTATCATTAATTTTGCTCTAAATTTGGTGCAGAAACGGGGACATCTTTTGCTCTTACTTACGTAAACCACGTAAACAACACTTGGTTAATTTTTTCATATACTGTTTGCTACATTCATGTTCTTTTAAAGGAGGTCGACACTTGCTTGCTGAATCCAGTCTCCCACTTTCCACCTTCTCTTCCCACACTCTTTGCTATTGCTGCAACCTTTATATCGCTTTTAACTCGCTCGTCAACTGTTATAACAATTGTTTCCCTTTTATCTTTGTCCATCTTGCTTCTTCGATTCATTTTAATGAAATGACGTATAATAATAGAATATACACCCGCCCGATCAGGTTAGAAATACAATGGGAAAATCCCCTGTAACTATCAGGTATTCAATTTGGGTTGATGCGGCAATACTGAAATTCCGTGTAAAGAATACATAATATTACGTGGTTAATGCGTATTTCAATGGCTCGTACGGCTATCGGAAAACGGAAAGTGGGATAATCGAGAGTCTACTTTATTGAAATAACCCTCACCTTTACCACACCGATTTTCATACCTCTAGCGTATTTCACCGACTTCCTCGTTAGGGAAGATAAAAAGTAACTAACAATAAGTGGTGCTAAATTCTTCTTCATCTTCTTCTTACCTTTAAAATCCTTTTCCTCTTAATCATTGGAAATGGTTGGATGTATAGTTAATAATCGATTTGGGGAGGATGAAAACTATTTCATATTTATTTCAAATCGCCAGAGGTTTCCACTACTATGTACTTTTCTTAGTTGATACCGTGATAAAAACTACCTTTCCATTAAAATACTGGCGACGATTGTGGGCGCGCGCAATCTAGAAAAAGAGGAATTTTGCTTGGTTGGTAATGGCTAAGTAATAACCAATTGCAATCGTGGTCTAATTATTAGACCGGGCAAATATGCGGTATGATGAGGCATTTGTCCTTTGTCCCCTGTAATATAATATTACATTGTGAAAAGAACGGATGACTTATCACACCGCATATTTGCTCAGTTTACTAATAATTCTCGAAGCGAACAATTAGATCCTGCTAGCGACGAAAGTACCAATAACCCTCATTCGGTTACTTCCATACACTACTGCTCCTTACACTTTACATCAACGTTTTACGTAACGAATCCAACCTATATACGTATATAAGCATACATAAGTAATACGTATATAAGCATACATAAGTAATACGTATATAAGCATACATAAATAATACGTATATAAGCATACATAAGTAATACGCGACGTAATATGCAACTCGTTCCATGCATACATACAGATATATATACAGACCGGTTCGCATTAAGTGCACTCGCTGCACACGCTAAATTTCCAGCCCCCTAATCAAATTAGCGTTGGCGAGATTTCGAATGGAAACGAGTGGACCGGTGGTTAACCAGCCGTTCGTTTGGCCGAATCGCCACCGGACTTTAAAACATACGAAAGGTTTGAATATTCATACGAGCTGTAGATTGTCGCTTCGATTGCGTTTTTAGAGGAGGGATGGGAGGAGAGAGACAGAGATGGAGATATCGAGAAAGAGTGGGAAGGGGTGGGGGATGAAGATTGACAGTGTTCCAAGCAGAAGATGAAAAATATGAGTCGCATTGAATAAGGCGAAAATTACTACTAATTTTGAAATTTGGAATAGTTCGGGATACTGATACTAACTCCGATTGCGTTTTTGGGAAAAGGGTGGGAGGAGAGAGGGAGAAAGAGCGAGGATGATGATTGATAATGTTCCAAGGAAAAGACAAAAGAATTTGAGTTGCATCGAATAATATAAAAATTGCCTCTAATTTGCGAAAATTTCGTTCGGACGACTGACCATTACATTTTGGGATTTAAAATAGTTCGGGATACTGATAGGAACTGTAAATTTTTTCCTTCGATTGCGTTTTTGAGAAAGGGATGGGAGGAAAGAGGGAGAAAGAGCGAGGATGAAGATTGATAATATTCCAAGGAAAAGACAAAAGAATTTGAGTCGCATCGAATAATATAAAAATAGGCTCTAATTTGCGAAAATTTCGTTCGGAGGACTGACCATTACATTTTGGGATTTGAAATAGTTCGGGATACTGATAGGAACTGCAATCTGCATCGGTTGCGTTGTTAGCAAAGTGATGCGACTACAGAGAAGAAGGATGAGGATTGATAGTGTTCCAAGCTGAAGACAAAAAAATACGAGTCGTATCGAATAGTAGAAAAATAGCGTTTAATTTGAGCAAATTTTATTTGGACAACTGACCATTACACTTTGGGATATGGGATAGTTTGAAATAGTGATAGAAACTGTAGATTTTTATTTCGATTACGTTCTTGAAAACGAGTCGAAGTGATTGGTATCCAGGCAAGAAATTTCCTACAAGCGTAGCACCGGAAACTTTTCTCCGAACCCTAATCATCATGTCATAGTATTTTCAATAAACGAGCGAGGGCTAAAAGGCGGGTGCTATCGATCGGATGCGTCGACAGGCAATAAACATTAGTCATTCGGTGAGAAATTACGACGGCCGATAAGAACGAGAGACACGAAAAAATAGGTCATCGCTACTACATATACGTGTGTACACACATGTGAATACGAATGCATCTCAAGCCAGTATCTGTGCCGTCGCTGTTCGGCCGATAAAAGTTCCCGTCTACGGACCATACATAGACAGTCAACGGACGCTACTGATAAGCTCATTTCAACTTGAATTCTGTACCTCAACAAATTATCCGCAATCTGGCTATATAAGCGGTTTTCGTAAGTTTTCCGACGTTCGGCGACTCAAAATCGATCGAGGGAAAAATCTACATTTAAATTAAATTAAAATTAAATTCGGTGATTGTGGCTGTCGATGTTTGAGCTATGTTGGATTCATATAATAATAATAATAATAATAAATTATGAACTTTAGGAACATTTAGATCACATATGGGTGTGCATTACGCATTCCTTTTGTGGAAAACACTCTGAGTGGGTGAAAAACATTTTTGGAAATGGAAAATTTTGTATTCTGCCGATACGCATAAGTCGCTAACGGAAAAAGTTTTAAGACAAAAATTGTTTGTTTTGGATAAGATTTATCTAGCAGACAGGAAAAAAGTGTTTACTGTATTTATTTCATTAAATTAGATTGTTCCTTATCTAAAAGTTGTGGCTTACCGAAGGAAGCTACATTAAACCAGTAAATAGTAAACATGTTATTGTAAAGAAAATAGTCTGTAATGACTCATGAAACTAGAAAGTAATAATAGTTATTAGTTGGTTATATAGCAGACCTGTAGTGTTGGAAATGATCGCCATAAGTATTATAAATGTAATTCGCTTATTGATGGTAACATTCGAAGTTGCCTATAATAATAATGGCCCCCTTGGGAATACCAACGAAATCGAATACCACGGCATAATAAAAATATCCTTCTCGATGTTCAAAGAGAAACATCGTTTGCACTGAAAACTAATACAGCTCTAGAATTTTTGCAACCAGGGAAGAAGCGTTGGAAACAATAGAAGCTGAAGAAGAAGAGTGTACAGCAGAAGAAGGACGTATTGTAACTTTAAAATATAAACTCGACGGTGTTGCGTATTGGAAAAGTGGGAAGAAAAAACGAGTTGCGTTGAATACCGTCCAGCAAAAGTTTCGAAACGTTTCATCTATGCAGCAATTGTATAGGTAAATGGTGGAGTAATATTGTGACATAGCAACGATTTGTTCGTACTTGTATTTTTCTATAGTATTAGAAGAGAAGCAATAAACATCGGTGGTACGCGACGAGAAAGGTTACTTATAATTTCTCCATTCGTATATAATGAATTTGTGAATAGTATTGATTCAGGTGCTATCATTCATGATTTGAACCGTGTCCGGAAAATTGATCACCAGCGATTGACCGCCGACAATTGATCTTCGCCCAAGTTGGCTTTTTTCCAAAATTGGAATTGGGTAATTACCACTACTTTAGAATTGTTTATATAAGAAAATAATACCTTGTTTTAATGTCTAGAATTAATGAAATGTGTTGTCTAATAATAAGAAGTTTTCTTTTTTGGATGATGAGTAGCGACTACAGAACGGCTGCTATACAATCAACGAGTTTTTGGCATGAATGAAATTAATATGAAACTATGATATATATATATATATATATATACATTAAACAATATTAACATACATACGTAGACTTATATACCTACACAAGTATACACAAGCTGAACTCTGAATTTTCCGGTATGTTCGCCCAAGTTGGCTCCGGGAGGTACCGGGGAGCCTCGTTTAAGCTCAACCTGGAATTTTCCGGGGATTACCCTCAAGTCTGCTCCAGGAACTTTCGGGAGCCCATTATTTTAATGTATGTATATTTACAATTCCTGTGACTCTGATATTTGCTTTTACGAAACTGTTTTACATACGGTCTAAAGATTGGTAATTATGACCAGAACTAAACACTGAAAAGATTCTGAGTCTGGTAGTAGGTACGGTCAGGGCGGGAACAGCTGGGTTTGGGTTTGAAACCCGGACGGTAGACGCCGTAGTTGAGCACTTCAACCGATCGCCTACACCAATCACGGTCTATATATTGATGTTCTAGTTCTGACGGTACCTGACGTAGAAAGTGCCTAATGTCGACCTTTTCTTACTCCGACTTCTTTCTTTTCTTCCAGTTGTTATCTACGCTAGCCAACGATCTGGATCATATGTTAAGTGTCCTGTGTACGACTCCTCCCCCACCGTACGATAGGCTAACAGACAACGAACTTCACACTAGGTAAGATATTTTGGAGTTTAAACCGAATTTAAAGCGAAAATCGAAACTTCTGGATAGACATTAACCTCACCAGGCGTTTATTAAAAAAAAACAGAAAAGTTTAATGTTTAAAGCGTCAGTGCGGTTTATACTACTTATCGTGTGTGCCGAACCTTAATTATTACTGTACTCGTTATGACTATGATTATCATTAACATTCTGTGAAGATGCGATTCCAGTATTGATGATATGACTATTAGAGCTTAGCTTAGTTCTCATGCAATCAGCTGATTCAGGTATCACAATATGGTGACGAATATTATCAGCTGATTTAGGTATTATAATGAGGAACAGTTTATTTCCTTCATCAAAAGAATGAAGATAAAGGAAGAACCGCAACATCGTACGGGACGAGTGGCTCAGTTTTACGGCGTGTCTATTGTAGTATAGGAATACTCGAGTGGTTAATTATCCCTAGAAAATTCATCACTTATTACAATTCAATATATCAAAATTCACAGTTAATTTTGGAGTTATGATCTTCAAGTGACATTCGGTTTATTATGGAGTTCTATTCATACCTTTTCGACACCACGTCCACCACCTTTTGAGTATTTTATTACCCTACGGGTGTTAGCTCCTTATTTTAACTCCAGCCAGAGACGTTTAATGGGAGAAACAAATGTCACTAGAAATAAAATTAATAATTGTTATAAAAAGCATCGATTAAAAGATAAAAAAGCATTGTAAACGTTCAGACACATACATACAATACTTTTACATTACAAGAATTCATAAAATATTACTAGAAATAACCAAGAATACATCGACATTCAATACAGGTTTCTATAACAACATATTATGTCTGGATGAACTGTAGTTAAGGAGAACTAAAGTTTTCGTTTCGTGGACAACGGAGAAATAATGTAGTGTAGTCCTGGTTTCCAAAAAAACAAAAAATTTGTTTGGTTAACAACTAAGAAAATTGACAGGATAGATAAGTCAACAAAACAGTTTATAAATATATGTATTTGGAAATAAAGGGTTTTAAGAAGAAGTACCAATGAACAAAAGAACTTTTCGGAGAAGATAGAATTTAAAAAAGGGAGGAATCCATAGAAAATAGAGCTGCATCGAGAAAAGAAGTTAAGAGAAGAGACATAGGAAGAACCATCATCGAATTAAAGAAATTACACTCACACACACACAACACTAGGTAATTATCTTGATTTTTTGTTAAATATTTCTCAAAATTTATAAATATAGTTTGTTATACTTTATGCTTTTTATATCATTAATTAAGAGCTAGACAGACTACCAACTTTTTCCATATAACTCAAACCACCAGAAAAGCCTTTGAGGGTCGTGTTTTATCATCATTCAACACCACAGTGAATCAAAAGTAGTGTTAGTCTTCGGTCTGCACATAGCCCGTTTTGGATCATCCAAATAATTATACTTTGTTAAGCCAGCACATACGTACTTTTTTCGTAAAGTACATACAGGGTTAGTTAAAAGCTGATGACGGCTAATTATTGGCGTTATTTTAATTTTAGGAAATTATATTCAATCCAAAAGTAAAATAAATAAAAAAAAAAATTTCGCTATCGAACGGTAGAGTAAAATTAACAAGTTTCCATTTTAAAAAATACGCGGGCAGGCGTAACTCAAAAATGATTGAAGAAAATAAAAAATTGAAGCATTCTAAAATGTAAATATAAATTTAATAAAAAACTTTTGTATTGAACATAATTTGCTAAAATGAATATTAACGACAATAAATCGCCGTCTCCATACTTTTAACTAGAGATGGGACGAATCCAAATTTTCTCGAATCCGAATCCGAATCCGAATCCGAATCCGAATCCTAAAGGATTCTCGAATCTCTCGAATCCTTCGAATCTCGAATCTCTCGAATTCATCATATAATTACAATAATAAGAAAGTACAGAGAGGAAAAACAATTTTACAGGAAAATTTTAAAGCTACTTTAATTAAAAACGATACAGTTTTAAAAAATATTTATTAAAAAAGATTTTTTTTTTTGAACATATTTATATTACAAATGAAATTAAAAAAACAAATTACACAATATTAAAAGATAAATTATGTTAAAATCTTGATGATTATGCAACAAGTTTTTATTTATATTTAATTTCCTTAGCATATGGAAATTAATATATCAATAACAGTACCGATATCTTTTCAGAAACTTTTGTGAATGAGAATAAGGGAGAGCTAACATAGATAAACAGCAAATATTGCACATGAAAATCTAAACACATATTTTAGTATATAAAAGAAAGCACTCAACCTAAAAGAAATAAGTGAGAATTTTAATTCAGATTTTTATTTAAGAAAACCAGCTTTCGAACTCGCTCTGGATCCAACCGACTACGTTTTTATCCACTATGATGCCTGATGTGCTGAATAGTCTTTCTGAAATCACTGTTGATGATGGTGTAATTAAGAATTTTTTGCTAGTTTCATCAAATTTTGGTATTTTGTGTTGCCCTTCCAGTATTTAAAGATGTCTGCAGTTGGTGGGAGCAGTGGTTCTGCTAAATAGGCATTTATTTCTTCTTCAGGAGATGAACTGTAATCCACATCACTGCAGGTAGCTGGGGTCATCAACTGAGAATAGTAACTCCACATACTATGACCTTGTTCAGTTAAAGATATATCTGTGGCATTTGCTTGAGTTTTCTCTGATGACTGCAGATCACCATTTGTTTGCATATAGATGGATGAAATTTCATTAGCCAGTGTCAATTTAGCTTGCTCAACGTTTTCTTTATTCAAAAATACATTCCCTTTGAATCGGGGATCCAGTAAAGTACCAATAGTATACAATTTCTCTGTCTCAACAGAATGGTAGCGCCTTTTTAGTGACGCAAGCAAATCATTTCGGAAACCCTGTACTGAACCTAATTTTGGTTTGAAATTTTCTAGAGCACGAATGGTGCTATTCACTAAAGGAATTATTTCTGAAATTGTCACTTTACTTGAGCTGGCCACAAATGTAGCTTTATCAAACACTTCTAATATTCGTATAATATCTTCAATAAGTTTCCACTGTCGAGGACAAAGGTCTATCTGAATATTCAAGTCAGAAGCAGACAATAAAATGGCTTGCTTTTGTTCCACAAGTCGATTGAGCATGTGAAGCTGAGAGTTCCATCTAGTCGGCTCGTCTTGTATTAAACGACGACCTTTAAGACCTAACTTAGCTTGAGCAGTTTTTAACATTTTTGTCGCTTTAGAAGAGTGTTTGTAATGTCCCACAATATTCCGACAGGATATCATTATTTCCTTAATTTCATTCTTATTCAGTAAACCATCTTTTATAACTAATTGAAACGTATGGGCTAGGCAAGGCAAGTGGGTGAAGATGCTACGCTCTAAAGCTGCAACCATATTAGGACCATTGTCTCTCATGAAGCATACAACTTTTTCTGTAAGATGCCATTCTTTTATTATGTTGCTAATGAAAGTTTCTATAGCAGATGCTGTATGTGAAACCTCTAAAAAAGGAATACATTCTAAGCACAAATGATGGTACTCAAAGTTTTCATCTACAAAGTGCACTGTCAGGCTTAGGTAGTCATCAGATGATGTTGATGTCCACATATCTGTTGTGACTCCAATGTATTCAGTATTTTTAAAAGTTCCTCGATTTTCATTTTTCTTCTTCATACATATCTGGAATTACCTTTTCAGAAAAATGTTTCCTACATGGGATGACATATCTTGGTTCAAGATGGTTAATCAATTTTTTAAACCCCTTATCTTCCACTATGGACAGTGGTTGATTATCTGTACATATCATTTCAGCAACCAATCTGGTAATTGTTTTGCCTCTTTTGTCCCCAGGCTTAAAACTTTGCATTTTATCAAAAAATTTTTCAGAGTAGGTTGGTTGAAAGGTTCTGCTTTGCGTTTCACTGCGCATTGTTTCAAAGACCTTTGTTCGTCATAAGAACAAATTTTTGAACCTGGACTAGGAGTTGAACTAATTGACACAGGACTCCCAAAAGTAGTTATATCATCTGGATTATTTTCTTCAAATGAAGAATCAACATTGACAGTCAAAGGGCTTAAGGGTGAAGTTGGAATTAGTAATGAGTTTGATGAACTTGTACCTTTCAGTTCTTGATATTTGGATAAATGCCTGGTTTTCAAATGTTTCCACATAGCTGAAGTAGTGTGCGACTTTTTCCCTCTAGATATTTTTTCAGAGCACAGATTGCAATTTGCATAGTTTTCATTTTCTGAAATTTGGAAATAGTTCCAAATATCAGAAGTTGCCTGAGGACACAAAGCCATTTCATAGGTTGCTATTGAATGCAACAAATATGATGTAACAGTGACAGTTGTGCAACTTCAGAACTCCCCTGAAAAAGAAAAAAAAATTAAGTTTTCATGTTAAAATCCTAAAATCCTTGTAATTTTATTATTAGCTGTAATAATTGTGCGAAAATACGGTATGCAACAGTAATAATAAAACTGCAATAAATATACAAAATTACTATGCCGTGAATAATTAATTAATAATGCAGTTGACAGACATCTGAAATGGCCTTTGACAACAATTAACAAGTTATTTATTTTTTAATTCTTATACTTAACAATTACATTTAATTAACATCCCAATTTGATTTCCAACTAACACCGCATGCAATGTAATATAACTTAATATGTGCAGAAAAAAATTATATATCAATACAGTATAAATGAAAATAAGTAACTTACCTCATATATCGTATAAACCACGCATATCCACTCTCAAACGTCACAGACTGAACAGTACTGCACTATAAAGTGGTCGTTGCGATCTGAAGTTTACTCGCACCACGCACCTTTTATATATCATATATCAAGAGTTTCGAGAATAATCCAGTATTAGAGCTCAGTCATCCAGAACCAACGAGACTATTCAAGACGAGATAGTTGCTAGAATTTACGAGAGAGCGCAGGATGTTAATTAGAATCACATAAAGAGCGATAGATGGTATTAGTGTAGCATATATGGTGTTTAAAATATAAAACTTGACTGAACTGACTTAACATGATATAGTCTTAGCTAGTTATTAGAACTAAATGTACATAAGTTAATAAGTTTTCATAATTTTTGTAATTAGATTAGTTATATTATTTGCTGTCTGTATTTGACATGTTCCATACCTTTTCTGGTCTCAGGAATAAAGATATTTATTTATTAAAATACCACAAACATTAGGAAAGCATGCCAGCTTATAAATACTTTGTGGCTGAAAGAACGAGAACCGAAGAGAATCGTCGAGATCTTTCTAGTCAGTGATTCATATGTGTCGTGATTACATGAGTCATCATTATTATTATTTTTTTTTGGATTCGAAAGATTCGAATTACGAAAATCGTGCGAAGATTCGAGTTTTCGAATCTCGAATCTTTTCAGGATTCGATGGATTCGAGGATTCGCGGATTCGAATGTCCCATCTCTACTTTTAACTAATCTGTATTTTAAACTATACATATCGAATTTTGGCTGAGATGTGAATTTTTAAGTGATTTTCAAATTAGTGTGTAATAAATAGTCTAGGCAAACAGCGGTAACAGCGTACAATTACGAAATAAATTATGACAGTACGCTGTATGCGAGTAGTTCTGTGTATATGTAGGCTTTTTGTAACTTATTTCGTAATTACCGCTGCTTGCCCAGTCTAGTAATAAACGATCAAAACAACTTTTGCATCATGAAAAAAAAAAATTAAAATGAATTTCAGATTTTGTTAATTGCATTTATAATGCAAAAATTAACGACATGACTTCTTGAAATCAGTGTACGGACGGGGTTACTAAAGTATAGTGTACGGATAGGTAATGCTAGGTTGATCAGGTTGATTGCATCATCCTTGACCTCCTTCTTTCCATCTCGCGATCGATGAATGCCTGGTGTGCCTCAGGACTCTCTCTGCAGTCCGAAGTTTTTCTTGATAGTCATTGTGGGCTCCTACGACTGAGTTGTTGATGCATGAATGGGACAGTGTTCATCTTCCGAAGAATTCGTCGGCAAAATATGTTAGTCTTATCCTCGACCAGAGGTTGGTCTTTTAACTTCACATTAATACCGTGCTGGAGACATTCAGAACGACTCGACAGATCCTTTTCCACTTGCTGCGCTAGCGCTCCAGATTGTATTTAAGAACGAAGTTGCTTACTTGCAAGTTTGAGCACAACATATATTCCGATATCTCACGATGTAAGGGAAAATGATTATATAGCTGTATATTGTACTGAGAATTTAGTTAATTGCACCGGCCTAACTCTTAATTAATGATATAAAAAGCATAAATTATAACAAATTATATTTATAAATTTTGAGAAATGTTTAACATAGAATTCAGATAATTACCTAGTGTTGTGTGTGCATGAGTGTAATTTCTTTTATTCGATGATGGTTCTTCCTATGTCTCCTCTCTTAACTTCTTTTCTCGATGCAGCTCTATTTTCTATGGATTCTTCCCTCTCTTACCTTTTTTTCTGTATGACTCTATTTTCAATTAATTATTCCCTTTTTAAGGTCTTTCTTCTCCGGTGTGGTGAGATTCTTTTATTCACTGGTACTTCTTAAAATCCTTTTATTCGAAATATATTTATAGACCTATTTGTTGACTTATGTATCTTGTCAATTTTCTTCGTCGTTAACCCAAACAAACTTTTTATTTTTCTTTGGAAACCAGGACTACAATACATTATTTATCCGTTGTCCACGAAACGAAAACCTTAATTCTCCTTGACTCCAATTCATCCAGGTACATATATCGTTGTTATAGAAACCTGTCTCGAATGTCGATGTATCCTAGGTTATGATCCAGTAATTTTTTATGAATTCTTGTAATGTAAAAGTGTTGTATTTGCATATGTGTTTGAATGTTTACATTTCTTTTCCATATTTATTAATCTATGCTTTTTATAATAATTAATAACTTTATTTCTAGTTACATTTGTTTCTTCCATTAAACGTCTCTGGTTGGAGTTAAAATAAGAAGCTAACACCTGTAGGGTAATAAAATGCTCACAAGGTGGTGGGTGTGGTGTCGAAAAAGTTATAAATAGAACCCCAAAATAAATATCAACTGAAGACCGTAACCCCAATATTAATTGTGAATTTTGATATCTTGAATTGTAATAAATGATGAATTTTCTAATGGTAATTAACCATTCGAGTATTACTATACTAAAATATACCGATGCTTATTTCGGAAACTGTTCACTTCGTAACAGTCAATTCTGTACTTCGTTCTAGCCGCAGCCACCATCTCTATTCGATCAAATTGCGGTTGAAGATGTTAACTACGTTCCCAGCGAAACGTATTTCCAAAAATAATTAATCGTTCCACGAGGGATACACCGATGATGCGTTTATCTACTTCACGAATGCAACAAAATCCATTTCGCTGCGAGGCACCATCACCGTAAACCGACTCTCCCCGTCTCCCTCTTTAAAAAACAATTTATTTACCTTTTTCCCGAACGGCAATACAGCGACATATCGAATTCTAATGCGGTCGGCTTTCCATCACGCTGCCACCTCCGGGACCCGATACCGCCACCTTTGACACTCGCTTCGCCCCCGACTGCATCGTGAAATAAGACTCGTCTCGAGTCATAATCTGCGTCCCCGGGGCTAGTGCGGGGCTTGATCAAAAGTCGTTCGTTTCGTAGGACGAGGCGTCGAGGGCGTCGCGCGGTCGAAGTCGTCGATTTAATGGATCGAGTTGACGCAATAAATTGAATTTATTCGATTCGGCAGATAGGAATAGGTGGAAGGTATTGTGGCGGTGCTATAAAACGGAAAATGGAATTTAGAATTTTTTATTGAAAAATGATACGTTCGCAATGTATAATAAATTAAGTTAAGAGAAGCTACTGCCACGTGTTAGGTCGAATTTGATGAAAGCGATTCTTGCGGAAGTCGATCTGGATTTTTGGCATTACCATCTGTGGCTGATGCCGACTCCGCCGTAATAATTTGGTCTACTGTTACCAAATGGACCGCCATGGTGTCTACCGTAGCTGCCTTCGGCGAAGACGTTGGTGCCACCCTTATTGTAGAAATTATAACGGCCAGTTGCGCTTACGTCGGTGCCGTATCCTCTGGTGTTCGAAGCTCCAACACCAAGGGTGCTACCTGTTGGATAAAATTGAAAAGTGATGTTTAGAATTCGTTTGGGAAAATACTAGATTGTGCCGAAGCTGATGTAGTAGGAACAAAAGACAATCCCCGAAGATGGGTTTGGATTCTAAACTAAAGGCGTTCCAATTTTGAGACTTGAGAAATGAATGAAATGATCTAGGAAAATTGTCCAGGTATTTGTAAATCTGTCTAAGTATTGCTTGGGTCAATTATGTGATGTTTAAAAATTAAGGAAGTATCAAACTATCGCTAAAACGTTAGTTTTCTCTGTAACTGATAACTCAATTCGTAAAGGAAGCTTAAGATTTGATCTCGGATGACTTTCAACTATGCAACTATAATGATTACAACATTAAAAACTGGAATAAAAGATTTGCTTGGACATTAAGTATAAACAGAAGATAATCAAATTTGACTGAACCTTTGCAATCATCCCAATCATTTTGCTCCTAATTAATTCTAACTAGACCTTGTCCAATTAGTGTCATTCGAATCGATGATCAGGTCTTAGATGAGAGCTGCCTTAAATCTGTTGAAGGAGCGATACAACAAGGACTTCAAATCCGAATGGATTTTCGATATAAATTGAGAGATTTTATTGAAGTCATCTTGCTAGACCGTTGTATCGCTCCTACATATGACTGATATTGTCGGGAAATTGAAGGGCAGAATTTACTATAAAATCTTTAATCCAAACTTCTTCTGTCGTAGCTGGCATATTCCTTCGGGCACCGGATGTCCAAGTGGAGCTCAATACTAATAAGCTTAAATTGTCAAATCTGATTAGGCCTTCAACATCGAAAATTCAGCGGAAACCACTTGAATTCAAATTGAACGTCCCTTATAAGATTGGCAATTTCATGTCGATATTGTGTTCTTAGATTACCACCAAAAATTGTACGTGAGCTTTAAATCCGAATGGTTCTTCGAGATAAGTTGAAAGATTTGGTTGAAATCATTCTGTCAGGAATGAAGATTAAACTAATGGAAATCGAAGGAGAGAATTTAATGAGAAACCCGTTGCGTAAAATTTTGCTTTCTCTCCCTCTTGCTTTCATATCCCTTAGGGCAGTTGGAGATTTCTTTGGAGTTAAAGTGGAGCTGATGCCAAATCAAAATTAAAGATTGGATTTCTAAATCTGATTAGACCTTCGGTAACATCCAGAAGATGCTGTTTTCAATTCACTACAACTACTGTTTGGTACAAATGATACCATTAGCAACAATGATGATGATGCAAACTTACACGAGTGTGGGCTTCAATATGTGGAATGGATGGTGCAACGAGTTGCAACCTTCAAGTCAGCTATTAAGCGAGGGGACTTGTTTAAAGGTTAAGTGGAGCTGATACTAATAAGAATTAAAGATTAAATTTCCAAATCTAACTAGACCTTCGAAACAAACCAATAAAATAATCGAAAAGTTTTATTATTTTCACCTGGTCAGAATTGGAATGAAGGACGAAATTTGATTTAATTCTTTTTATGTGAAACTGCTTTCCAGCTGTCTTATCTATTAGGGCATTAGCAACTTGTTTAAAGCTCAAGCGGAACTGAGATCTGTCAATACTGAAGATTAAATTGCCAAACCTCACTGGACCTTCGGTATAAACCCAATATTTTCGGCTGAATCCACCTGGATGAAAGTTTGATGCCTCCTTTATCATTGGAAATTGAAGGTCAACATTTGGTCTAAAATTGTTAATATACAGGATGCCTCTAAAAATCTGAACGGATCTTCGAGAAAAATGTTGAGATTTTGTTGAAGCTATCTTCGTCTGATATGAAGGTTTAACACGACGAACATTAGAACATTAGAAATTGAGGAACATGAGTGATGTAGTAAGATTTGTATACATTTTCAGCTGTCCTTTTATCCCATGGGGATTGGATTTTATACAAAATTCGAGAACGGTAATCCTAACCTTTGAATTTAGGTTGAAGTTTTGAGAGAAATCAGTTAATAAGAAAACGAGTCGGAAATCGCTATTGAAATTTGATACCCAATTGCATATCTTTCAAACTATAAAATCTAAAACGAATCTTTAGTTGAGTCAAGTTCCTTATCGCGAAAATGTTTGATCCACGAGGCACAAGTGAAAGATGATGTTAAGGAAGAAGTCCAAAATTTTGAAGAAATCTAAAGATAGTATAAGATGGTGGGCCTACAAGTCTGTAGTCGAATTCGTTTGCATAAACCAGAAAACGGAAAGTTTTCGAGTTGCCTTCATAATTTAGCAAAATTTTGGGTTCAACAATTTTTCAACCATAGATTAAAAGAAGACTCATACTGTGGACGCATAATCATACAAGATGAGCTTGGAAGGTTAAAGAAATAAGAGAAATATTTTGGGCAGGCAAATCCTTGAAGGAAACGGTGCAGAGAAATGAGCGAGGGATATAACGTCCGAGATAAGACTTGATCAAGGCATTTCATATAAGATTAAGGTTTGAACAAAACTGATAGCACATCTAACCAGAATGTCCAGTAATGCCATCGCAAGAAAACCCATTTTGGAAGGAAGGTGAAGCAAAAGCTGATCGCATGTAAAATAGATGGATAGAGTTGAAGATTATCTTGAAATCTTAAAAGTTAGAAGACGACGGAGGAAGAGAACAGAGTGGAAATGAATCTTGTGTGTGTGTAGACTACAATCATTCAGGGATTATTGAGCCATAGATGATGATTGGATACCAGGAAATAATAAATATAATAAATATGAATATTACCTGACGGTTTGTGCATGTAGTCTAAGGACCCGCCAGTTGTTAGTGGACCGTTAGGCTTGAATTGTTTCGAGGCGAAAGCAGTACCGCTTAGGTGATGTCTGTCATTATTAACGAGCGTTCCGCTGTGACTAATCGTGGCTCTTCCAGCGCTGTCAACTCCCAAATTCGTCGATTGCCTGTTAGAAAGAAAAAAAAAACGAAAAAGTTGAATAATTCCCTTGGAGCATATTTTGTTCCATCTAAATGACATTAAAATTGTTTTACTTAGTAGCCGATAGCCACATCAGCAAACTTCTCACCGCGCAATTATTTACTAACTTTAGGATATGTGCTTCGCTGACAATGATACCAGTATTATCAAACCATATTTGACAGACAGATTTTTCAACTCCAAGTTCACAAAAATATATTTTCTGAACTCACCTTCTAACCCTTGACAAAGGCACTAAAACGTATTCTTCTCCATCACCACGTACAACGGACGGATATGGGAACACATCGGCCACCACCGAGGCGACGAACAAGCAGGTCAAAAACAACGACGTCATCTGCATTTTGTAGACGTTAGATAAACTTCTAGAGCAAGTTTCGAAGCAAAAGTGTTTAACACTGGAAGGATTTTCTGCAAGTGATGCTTTTCGTATTTCGACGGTTATATAGGGAATCGGACGGGGAATTCCTTTTCACGACTGATCTAGGGTATTTTTGCCGTTTCGGCGAGTCAAACATGTGCAAGCGGTCGTTATCACTAACGATTTGTTTTGTTTTGTTTTATTGCCGCTACGTATCTCGAACTTTAGTTCGGATTTTCCTGGTTCGCGGAACGTAATCGCAATGAGATAATGTTTTCGTTTTTGATGTAAATTTATGCGTTCTTGCAGAGATAAGGATTTAGAGTTTTTGGGGAATTCTTTCGGACGGAAGAAAAGCACTGAAAATTGATTTTTTTCTTTGTGATTTGTGATTTTGAGAGAAATTATATGGAAATTGAAATATTTCAAGAAGAAATATTTCAATTTCCTAATTTATTTTTTCCGTTCAGTCCACTTCTTTTAGTAATAGTGATTAAATGTATATATATATATATATATATATATATATATATATATATATATTTCGTAACCTTTTGATACTTATCTTATATGTTAGATCTCTACCACTAATAGGTCAATAAAACAAGGCTGGTTTGATAGTTATATTTTCATATATAAATATAACTATCGTTCAAACCAGCGTTATTTTATTGACCTATTAGTGGTAGAGATCTATCATATAAGATAAGTACTAGGGATTACAACATCCGGCGATTGGTAGTGTTAATTGTCAATTTGCTTTTGACAGATTCCAGCGTTATTATTACATTGTTATTGAAAAAAGAGGAACACTGTAAACTTGCAAAGATTTTTAGGTGTGACGATTGGCATTACTGCTTGTCATTTTATTTGACCGATCATGGCATTGTAATTAAAATTAATTTATACGTGTATCTTTCGAATTCACGTTTCTTTGGGTAGTTTGTTAGTTGTTGTTAGTTGTTGTTAGTTGTTTTATTCCCGCTACGTAGCACCAACTTTATTTCAGATTTTACCGGTTCGTGGAACGCAATCGTAATGGGATGATATTTCTGTTTTTGATGTAAATTTATCCCTTCTTGCGGAGACAATAATTTGAAGTTTCTGGGGAAACTCTTTTGGGCGGAAGAAAAGCACTGAAAATTGTTTCATTTTTGTTTTGATTTTAAGAGAAAATATATGAAAATTTACAAAAAATTGAGTCAGTAGTTTTTTTTTTGATGGAGATTAAAACATCTGGCGATTGGTAGTCCTAATTGTCAATTTGCCTTTGACAGATTCCGGCAACAGAAAAACACCGGAAACTGATGTCGACATTTTCAGGTGTGATGATTGGTATTACTGGTTGTCATTTTATTTGACAGATCATAGCATCGCAATTGAAATGAATTTATACATGTCTTTCGGATTTACGTTTCCTTAAAAGAGAGGTGATAATGTAGAATTTGTCAAAATGTAACAATATTGATAATCATCTAGTTATATAGCTAAACGAGTCGATAAGTACCGAGGTTTTTTCGAGGATAAGTCGGATTACCATCAATAACCTGTTTGTGGTCGATGATTTCAAAATAAATTTCGAATTTATGATCGCTAATTTATTTTTCTCCCTTTCAGTTTGTATTTTGATTAAGACAAAAAATTGGTTAACGTTCAAAGCTTTGTTTTCGAATAATTCGGTTCTTCTGCTCAAAATTACGTAGTTCAGGAATTAAGGATTGTGTTGATAATATCGCAAAATGTATTTGTTTGAATCTTGGAGGATGTTTGAATGATTGAAACGAAGGCGTAAAATATGCCTCTTGGATTCTGTAGAAAAAGAGAAACTAAAATATTTCAAAATTACTTCAATTCTGAAATCAAACAGCACGTTTCGGCATTTAAAACCATGTTTATCTATATACATATATAATTTCCTTATTCGTGTGTTCCTCTTTCTTTGTCTATCCAGAGCTTTTTAAAGCCCACTGATAGGCTACAAAGCTGAAAATTGGCATGCACATAGTAAAACGTCTAGGCCAAATCCTAACGTAGGCGGATTTTTGATTTTTGGCCTGTGGGCGGAGAATTAAGACGCAAAAGGGGCGTGGCAATATTCAATTTTTTAACATTTTAGCTTATAGTTTCTTTTTCTTCCTGCCTGGCAGGGACAGGCTTAACAGCTAGTATATCTATAATTTATCAAAGCTACATCTTTTCACAATAAAAATGGGTTTTAATTTTACACGTGCTCAAGTCTACATTTATCATTTACTAAATTATCCGTAGCTGATTGCCAACATAATCTCCAAAAATTTACCTAACGACGTTACCCATTTAGCACATCTCAATTACAACAATCAATCCAATTTGTGGTTCGTTTGTTCCGACGGCCACGCTTTCACCGAAATGTGCATATCAAAAGTTCCCCTCCTGTCATTCTAACGCGGTGATTCCCAAGCTATTAGAAAGTGTGCGGCTAGAAAGGGGTGAATCATATCGAAGACCTTAATTTCGCTTAGAGATCCGACAGCTGTGAATTAGAAGAAGGTATGTAAGTTATATTGTTTGAAACCTAAATTTTCGAGATTATCCTCATATCAATCCAATAGAGGCCACCGTGAAACTGCCGAAGACACGATCTGGGGTAGTATCCCATTTAGGACGTAGCGTCGAGACACACAAAACAAAGGAACAAATTTGCATTCGCACTTAAAATTCAGAACGGCGTACCAACGAAAATTTAAAAAATTTAGCAAATAACATGAAAATCGGCAGTAGGGGCTTTTTACGAATCTGACGTTAGTTTCGCATTCGACTAAATGACCAACTGAAGATGCTGCTCCAAAATCAACCAGAACCCGCTCTTTTCCCGCTTGGTAACTGGTATGCAGTTGAAAAGCGATGAGAAAGTCATCTTACGTGGCGAATTTGGGGCACTAGTATCGCAAATATCGGAATTAGATAATAAAATTTGAAAAGTTCTTCGATTTCTACAGGAATCTTGGTGCTTTTAGTGTCACTACAAACAAATCTGATGTTAGTTTTGATGGTTAACTGAAGATGATACTCTCAAACTCATCAAATCTATACTTATTTCACGCAAAAAGAAAAGAGAAAAATTGTAGAGACCAATTGGAGTGGAAGTTTATGATTCAGGATGTTTCTTGGATAAGGTAGTCTCACACCTCATTCAGAGGAGGTTGTTTACAAAATAAGTTAGATTGCAACGGTATTCGCCGGAATTCGGCTCCAGTTTCTTAATGTACGAACAAAGCTTTTTCACGTCAAATACGAAGAATCAAGTTTTGCTGAACACGCCGAATCCGCTTGTGTAAAAGTCATATTGTTGATCACAGTCCATCTTTTGGATGAGGTGTTGGAAATTTCGAAATTTGTGCATTAAATGCATTAAATGCTTTAAATACATATACACATAATGATACAACACACACGCACATAAGGAACCAGATTTGCGTCACTTGCATGCTCGTTGGTCCTAGGTAACGCAAGTACTTACACTTTGACCGAATATTTACCATTAAAAAATGCAAAACTAACACGAGCGACCCTAAAAATCCCAAAACAGACGTTCCTACAAAAATCGAAGTACTTTTCAAACAAGTCGAATGGCATTTTTCAACGAATTCCAATAGTATAGTCCACAAGAGTAATACCATAAATTTGCATCGTAAGATGACTTTCTCATCGCCATCTTCAGTTGGCTACTTTGTGAAATGCGAAACTAACGTCAGATTCGTGATGAGTGACCCAAGAAACCTCCGATTACTGATTCTCATATAGTTTGCAAAATTTTTCCAATTTGGTCATTTTGATTTGACCATAACAAATTATCGTCAACCCAAAGAAATTCCAAATACTGATTTTCTTATAATTTGCAAAACTATTCAAATTTTCGATATGCCACGTTGGACAATTAGGGTCGCAATGTTTCGACGAATCCCGATAGTTGCGAGACTAATATCCGAAGTACGTCCCATAACCAGTGATGTAAAATTACTGTAATCTGTCATTTTGAAATTTTGAACTATCGCGATAAATTACTCTTACATTTTACCAAGGTTTGTTTCCGGGTACTTTCTTTTATAAATTACCATGGCAATTTACCGCCCTTATTTGTAGGTTTAATAAAGTTACTATAACAAAGAAACGTACAAAATTAAAGATTTCAGTTACTTATAAAGTTTATTAAAACGATAAAAAGACAACAACGAAAGCAAAACATTTTGAAAACAATAGTAGAACTTTGAAGATGAAACAACGGGAAAAGTATGGAATAGATAAAAGTACAGTCGAACCTCTCTAAGTCGACACTCCCATAACTCGGATTTTGGCTGTAAGTCGAATTCTTGAGTTGGCTGGAGCACTAGAATCTTAATAGCATTCTTTAACTTGAACTATCGAAGCATTTGGTTAGACATAACTTTGAATGAGAGATATTTGAATGTCATTGTAAAGAACCGGCAAGCATGGGAGAAATGGGTCGCAGATGAAATACAAGAAATACGAAGCCGGTATAGACTTATGGACCTTCGGGAATGAAGAATACAAGTTTTCTTTCAACTGCGGATGACTTTCCAAGGAATTTGGAACATGTAAATTAATCTGATCAACTATAATTTTTATTCTGTTATTGGCTAGAGCTTTTTTCTTCATATAAATCATAGGTTTAAGTTTGGAACATGAAGAAATACCGATGTTTTTTGCAGGGTTAGACAAAAGTCGAAAGTTTTTCATGCTGTACCTAAGGCATTCCATTCCATATGATTTATCAGATTCATTGTAGTTCTTATCTTCATCACGACTTCGTTCAAATTTGTCATGACTGTTCTATTCATATTCACTATTGGTCCTTGCATCTTCATCATGGCTGTATAGTACAGAAAGGGTTTCATCAATCCTCACGGATTCAGACTAACGATTGCGCTTACAAAATGCCAATTTCGTATCGACAATTTCCTCCAAACAGAAACAAACGTGTCTGGACGATACTTTATGGGCTAAACTTGAATTTCTTCTTCTTCTCCAAACACTCATAGCTCCTCTAGCGGATAAGAGCTGTCACGTAGGATTCCGTTACTAATCACAGTTGTGATAGTAGGATAGCTACTGTAGGTACAAACTTGAATTTACATACATAATATGCATCCACTTCCTAGCATGTTTTGAAGATGTCAACGATGTCAACCATGCTTTGAAATTTTCCCTCTGACATTACCCGCTGAACAAAAATAAATGATTCTTCTCCTATTTTTCAGTTCGATCCTCCTACTAAACGCCTACCACACTTCCCAAACGGAGTATTTAAACTACAAATTATTGGTAATGTCGGATTTTCGGGAGAATTTCGACGCGCTCGTATACCCGAACGGTACGAGTTACGCGGGCATGGCTAGAATCAAAACCCTCTTGAAGCCATCCAAAGCTTGCGCAGTGTATCTCGGTAATTTCATAGATCCCAGCAAGGAACGCAGACCGCAAATCACCGACCGGATGAAACATCTCTTCACCATTCTGAGACAATTGGCGCCGCATGTTTCGGTTCCGGCTAGAGGAGAGTATAGCTACGGTAAATTTGTCGCGGAACAATTTTATAAGAATTTTTTCGAGCATATACCGCCGTCGAACGTGGCGAATACTCGGAGAAAGGCTCCTAAGTTATCGAAATCTTGTCCGTCATTATTTGGTTATTTACACGTATCTTTAAGACAAACGAAGACGTCGTTTGAAATTAAAGACATGGTCTCCACCGTTGATGGATTGGCCGAGAAAACTAAGAAAGGGACTGCGTTGGCGGATGCGGATGTACCGAGGAAGGAGGTGAAAGTCGTCGAGAATCGGAATTTAAGGTGGTGAAAAACGCCAATGGTGAAGATGTGCTTTTCATGTACGTCAAAAGTGGTACTACAGAGATCGATTGGATTTCGTTAACAATTCAGGATAGAAAGATAATAAATCACAATGAAACTTTTATCCCGGTAGGTTCGCGGGTGCAGCCTGAGAAGCATATGAAAGAGTTGTTGGACAATTACGGACGGTTTACTAAAGCGACCACTATTATAAGTCCCGACGTTGTACCCGCTACCACAACTACCGAGAATACCAGAACTACCGCTGAGACCAGCAAAACTACCAAGCGCAATATTGCTCCTACTCCCGGATTTGTCGGCAGGTTCTCGACATTCAAAACTCACCCCGCTTGGAAAAGCCATGGTTTTCCTCAACGGGGAATGCTACAAATCGAAGTGCAACTACTGCAGATGCCTTCATCCAATATAAATCGAACACTTACGAAGGCAAAAACTGGACAGATACCCCGATTGCGATCATCGCCGGCGGCATGATCAACAATAACATCAACGCCACGGCCCGTAAAGGCGTAATCTATCTCCACGACATCCAGAATTCCATCCTCGACGACCAACTGGTCACCATCCAAATCCAAGGAATGGACTTGCGTAGAGGTTTGGACCACGGCTTCCATTTCATCCGTAAGTTGGGCGCCAAAAATTCTTACAGGTGTCCAGCCTGAGGATTATGTACGACCCGTTTAAACCTTTAGGGAGAAAATTGGTTGCGGTCAAAGTTCGCTGCGAATGCATTAATCCTTCGTATTCTTTATTGACGAGGCCCGAAACGTATAAAGTTATTACAACTAAAGGACTCCGCGAAGGCAGTTTCGGCCACATCAATGTCAAACACTCCGAAATCGTCAAAGAAGAGAACATCACGGCCGTGGAAGCGATCGCTTCTTACATTAAGGAGTTGAAATATGTGTATGCTTCGAATTACGATCGAATTATGGTGGCGAGTCGAGTAACCATTCGTAGTGTATCTGTCAGAGCGAAGGACGCATGCTCTTGGTTGGTTGCTTTCCCAACGTTTGCAGTAATTTATTTCGTCATCGATCTAGGATGGTGAGGGTGTGAAAAAATTGCATTTATCAACGTTATGAATAGCATGGAGTCGAGCACATGAGGAATTTAAAACGTGGGAGAAGGGATAGGGCTACTTTGTTCTAGAGTTCCAGCTTGCTCCAGGAAAATGGTTTAATGAGCGGCCATTTTATCATATAACTTGGTTTGTTTTAAGAGGTTCCTTAGACACTTTCTCCTGCAGCATTCCCAGTACGACTCAAATATGTAAGGTGATAATATCTCGCCGCATTAGCAAAGTCAAAGAAAACGTAATAAATATGTTAAAACTGTAGGTTATCGTTTATATATCTTATATCTTAAGCCTTACATGTTTACAACCACATTAAATTTTAGCCCGGCAACTTCTAAAAAACACCGCGCAGACCATAACCGCTAAAATCTTCTCCAACATTGCATACAATCTCGTTCTCCCATTCGTTGACGGCACTATCCTTATCCGTTCCTCTCGTCCAATATTAACGTGTTTCTTAGCGAGTAGATACATCCTGAGAGCATGGTAGTCGGTCATGTTTTCGACCTTGATCTTCTTGGACATATTGGCGAATCGCGTCTGCCCGAAAGCACCCTTCAACATATCCGCAGTCGTAACGACCCGATACTTTTTAGTCAGCTTGATCGCACTGTAGGAGGGTATATCGCAGTTGCTGCACTTCACGAGCACGCGCCCGAAACGCTGCCCGAACGGCCTGCGTCGATCGTACGTCACCTGCAGCCCCGATACTTGCAAGAACATTCCCTTCTGTTCCTCGTAATCTTCGAAGGTCTGCTCCAAGACTTGGTGGATGTTCAGGCCCGAGAGCTCGACCGTTACCAGACGACGATACCGCGGAAATATGTACAGGAGATGCTCGACCAAGATGACCCCGCTGGAGGTGGTTGCGTTGATGCTCGTTTCGATGTTGCCGGAAAGTACCAGACCGATCGGAGTGTCGGTCCAAGAATTGCCTTTGAAATTTACGCTCTTATACTCGACGAACGAATCCGCGATGAGATTGCCCAAATTGCATTCGTTTCTTTCGCAGTTCCCGTTCAGGAACACCCTCGTCTGTGCCAATTCGATCAAACGGATTTTGGCGATGATCTTCTTGATTTCCTCGTCTTCCGGTAAGGTGTGATCCAAATACACCATTTCACCACGAATACTCGTGATATTCATATCTTCGTCAGTGTCAATTTTTATTTTCCCCACGAACCTCGTGCTCCCAGAGCTATGTGCCACTCTCACTTTTTTACCGTTTTTACCCGCAATTACCACAGGGTAAGTGGAGTTTATAGGTAGGTTTTCCGGCGGTTCGCCCTCGTTCCATTGTATAAAATTAGAACATCCACTGATCACTATGTCGATATTTTCGACGCCCTGAGCTATCTTCAGGGCGACTTCGTGTCCGGCGCAACCCGCCGCCACGTAAATATACGTCCCGTTACGTTCCGTTTTTAAAGATTCGATTTTCTTCGTTAACGATTCGACGGGATCGTAAATCGGGACGCCGTACATCGTCGTTAAAGGATAGTAATAGTTACCGGGCGGCGAATACCCGAGCACGATGATGTTGGTACCTTGCAGTTCGATTTCACTTTTCGTAAGGGGTAGTTCGATATTAACGGAGCCGATCTCCAATTGAGATTGGTTCGCGATCAGCTTGTACGTTTCAGGCATTAACTCGAGCTCGCTCGAGCCCAAGACGTACACGGACGGCCGCAGAAAAGCCAGCACCTCCTGGTCGACGTACAGCCTGTGTGGTCTACTCGTCAGCGATTTTCGAATCAGATCTCCGGCTAAGATGAAAAAGGTGTCTTGAATGTAGTGATGGAGGCGCGGAAGACCTCCCACCAGATAACCGTCCCTCGAAAGGATCCGTCCATAGGCTCCGTTGAAGCCGCTAGCGTGAGTGATGACGAAACTATGGTTGGGTGAGGAAATCGAAAGGTTGTTCAGAAAGAAGATGCAAAAGAATAGTATTGATGACATATGTATGTAATCAAAACTCATCAGTTTTTGCATCATTTGACATCTTTTACCATAGCCTAGTAGTCTTTGTTACCTGTCAAAGTACCATGAAAATAGTTACACCTTCTTGTGGTAGAGGGCGTATCAGCTTTTTTAGCACCCAAATAATTGCGCCCCATTACTTATGTTGCAACTTTTCCCTTTTGTATTTCTGAGTGATTTTGTGCGCATAATTTCTATCAATTTCCATCACTTGCCACCAGTTTCTAAAAGTTTCAATCACATTTTTGTATCATTTTTTATATCTTTTTCTCTAATTTGTTGCATGTGCTGTTGTTAATTTTTATTTATCGCCTGTGTTGTTATACACTGCTAGTCAAAAGTCTTCTCAACTAGTCGTAACAGGTGACGTAATAGTCATAGATGACGTCACAGGGTCACTTTGTCCAATAATCATAAAAGGGACCTTATGGCAAGTGTCATCTCGTTTGAGAGGTATTGGTAATACTAATTTTGTTTGGGTTTAGGCTGATTTTGATGGATACATTAAATGAATACTAAAATTATAGCTTCGCATTTAATTAATAAAGAATTAAGAACCAGTTCTAATATTAAATATTTATTCAAAAAGTGCTCCATCTACTTCCTGACAGTAATGCATCGTATTGCTAAACTCTTGTCGTACTCGTTCAAATGTGTCAACGGAAATTGCCCTTCATTCTCCAACCATTCGTTGTTTCCAAATGTCAATACTGTCAGGTACTGTAGTGTAAACCTTAAATTTCAAATATCCCCACCGAAAATCTAAATCTAATGGTGTGAGGTCCGGTGACCGAGTTGGTCATTCTATCGAACCTCATCGTCCAATCCATCTACCACAATATTCCTCATCTAGGTAATAATGTGCAGGAACGTTATTTCCAGGTTTCCGAATCCATTTGGATTATCTTCCAGAAATTCAATTTCAATTACGTTTTGTAACATCTCCAAGTTTACTGGTTAAGTTAGCGTTGAGTTAGCATTGAGAAAAAGGGGCCTAACTATGTGGTTTCCCAAAGCACCTGCCCAAACATTTACTTCTTCTGGAAATTGAGTATGTTTTTCATGAAAGATGTGGGGATTGGTGTCACTCAAATACCTCACATTTTGTGTGTCGACCACAGTGTCGACATCGAAAAAGTACGTTCGTCACTAACACAAATTGTTTTTATGTAGTCTGGTTGTTGGTTAATTTGATTGGACATATTCTCATTAGAATTCTAACCTTCGACCGGAGTCATCATCCCAAAGTTGATGCACCATTTTTAATTTGCATGGATGAAATGTTGTTTTTAGCAAACAGACTGTGTACTGTCCTTTGATTGACATCACAGATAGACGCAATTTGGGCTGTAGAAGAAGTTTACTACCATTTCTGCAGTTATGTCAATTTTTTGTCATCATTAATTGTCGGTCGACCAGATCGTTTGGCATCTTTAACACTATCTGTTGCTTCAAGCTTCCGAAAAAGCTCCCTCAAATAAATCCTCGATATAGGGCGATGGTGGTTCCTCTCATTAAAAAGACGTTTCGCTTTATGGAAATTGGTTCTACATTCACCAATTATTGCTACTTTGTCTATTACTATGACGTCGCCTGTTATGACTAGTTGAGAAGCCTACAGCCGTTTATTTCCACCCTTCAAATTTCATTGTTATAAGTATAACCTTTCAAAAGATTATCTCAATTCAAATGCTCGCGCTTTTTTCATTTAGTTATAACGTATTATCGCAGAGGCAGCAAATACTTGTCCCTCACCTCTAATATTACAGTTTCCATTCTCGAATGTTATCTCTGCCTATTATGAGCGGCTCCGAATAAAATTAACGTTCAGCCAAAAAGACTGAACATTAGGAGGGTTAGTTGTTTGTTAGTTAGGCCTTATTTAATGGTGGCTAGAGCTAGGTGTCGGGCATGCAGAAATCGTTCACACTGTTGTGTAATTTGGTAGAAGACAACTATAATTTGAGCCAACATAGGAGAATCCTAGCTCCAGTAGAGATTTTTGACGCGCTAAACATCTTATGGACATACGAGCTACTGTTTTACTTTCTACCCTAGAGGAAGGCATGTCCACCTTCAATTTCTCACGGGACGATGATGCTGCAATTTCTGGCCGATTCGCATGTCTAGCATTTTTGTCTGCAACTAAGCATCATTGGTGTCGATCGGGTTTGAACCCGTGACCCTTTAGGTCTGGCTAATTGAGAGGATGCTCGGAAATATTAGAGGTATGAGATGGTGCATCGATGGTCTATAGCACAACTAAATTGTCCATCTCTCAATTTTAACTGCTTCAGGGGCAGAAGCCACTATACTGGAAGCCTTTCTTTTCAGTTTTTTTTGTTCATAGATTAGCCATTTCAAAGTCAACATTGCAACAACATGTATTTTCATAGAATTTTGACTAGCACGCGTATAGAATTTTGAGAAACGTTTTTTTTTTTCCACATTTGCTTATAATATAGGATAGCATAAATTTTCATATTAATGGCAGTTCGAATGGTATTTTTACGTGATTTTCTTCTGTATCCTGCAGCAGATATATCTCTTTTAATGTCTAACAATAATCGGCCAGCATGTTTGGGCCCAACTTGCTTTGATAACGCAACTCCATGATGGATATCTTCTCGTCGAAGACGTCACCTAAGTTTCCCGAAAAAGAAACGAATCTAAATTCTGGAGGACCTCCCGTATTCTTTTATAAATTAAATCAAATCAAGTAATTTACCAATGTCAGAGAGCGCCCTTATTGGTCTCATTTCGTTTCGAGGAGTTAAAAAGCAATTGGGGAATGGGATACATAAAGGGGTTACCTTCAGGAACGTTTCCTTTCAGAATCATTTATAATTTTTACTTCTTCTCAGATTTCAACTCTCAAAAGGTTAATACAAAAATTTGTATTTTATCTTCCCTCTTGAGCGTTTCTTGGAGAAAAAAGACGTGTGTAAAGGAAAGAACCAATATTGTTCATCCAGGCACTTTTATGTTCCCTGTAAACAACTGGCAAGTGCACGACATCCTTAAGCGTGTTCGATACTTTTTTCAATATCGGTTAAACTTAATTTTTATCGGTTCCAAAACTATTTCGAAAGCTGGTTTGCAGCCTTGAAATTTTTTATCGTTGTTTTCTTGAAGCCCAAAAATGATGGTAAGCTCATGGTCATTTTTCTATTCTTTAATTGAGGTTAAATTCAACAACGAACAAGGAATTTACAAACAAGTTCATCGACAAGTCGTAGCTACCGTGATGAATACACGGTATACAAAATTTTGACCTTGTAAACTTACCGGTTCTTCACTTATTATTGACAAAAAATTGACGCTGTGGAAGCTCTTAAGATTGTAGAAAGTCATCGTTACACACAATGGTTTTAAAGGTCAGATATATCATTTTCAAAATAGCTTTGGAACCGATAAAAAGATTAATTTTAACCGATCTTGAAAAAAGTACCAAATACTCTTAAAGCATCTTGGTCGATCAGATTTTCCAATCAACAGCGTATTATGCAGTCAGGACGAGGCCACTGTTGTCAAACAACGGCCATCGAGTTAGAAGGATATTCTAAGTCACAAGTAACAACTTGAGGTTACGTTATTTAATCAGAATGGAGTTAAAATCCGTCCAGTAGAAATGAAACGTAAACTAAACATAAAATCGACTTGTGTTTCTAAAAAGGAATAAAAATTCTTGTACATATAAAAAGCGTAGAGATTCCGGCGACCTCCTTATCCTAACGTCCTAAACCTAGCGATAGTTATTGCTAATAGCACGGTTATCAAATTCATCGCACCATTTAGTTTTGTGCCCGCGCTCTTCTTGACTATCCTAATCCTTTCCATGGCGCCGATGTGGATATATTTCAGTTGTTTCATGTAGCTACGTAGGGCGTTAAAGTCAGTGGTGTTCTCCTCCTGCAGTAGTTTGGAGGCGTTCCCGAAGATAAAATGTCCGCTGCTACCGTCCAGCATGTCTTTAGTGGTTATGACCTTGTACCTTTTTCCCATCGCCATATCGGTGTAAGTCGGAATTTCGCATTCGATGCATCGCGCCATCAAGGCAATCAAACGTTTCCTTGGCGAGTTACGTCTGTCGTAACGGATGTGCAAACCGGATACCTGCAGGAATAAGCCGTTCTGTTGGGTACCCTTTTCCATGAAGTATTCTATACTCTTCCTTAGGGCACTGCCTTTGAGCTCGACTGTGACTAGTTTTTGGTGTGGGTTGATTACATACAGAAGGTCTTCGAATAAGATGACGCCGCCGAAAATGGAGACCTATAAAGATCATGCTATTTGATTATTACAAGAAAGTTCTTCACGATGAACGAGGATAGAAGCAGAGATGCCAAGTTAGGCCGCGGTAAAATAAACAAAAGTTACAAACCTCTACATTGCTCTTTATGTTTTTGGCAGCCATCAGAGCTATGGATGTATCGCTGTAGAATTTCCCGCCGTACGTACTGACTTTATGGTGAATGAAGGAGTCGGCGATGAGGTTCCCAAGATTGCATTCCCATTTCCCGCACTGTCCGTTGAGGAAGACTCTGGTGTGCGCGAGCTCAACGTCGTGGATCTTCTCGATGATGGAGTAAATACTGTCGTCTTCGGAGTAGTTGTTGTCCAAATACAACATAATACCATCATGGGAATGTATTTCCCCTTGTGCGTCCACATTCACGACAAGCTTCCCTAGGAATCTACTGCCGCCATAGCTATGCGCGATTATCACGGTCTTTCCGGCTTTCGTCTCGTACAGAAGGGGATAGGCGCTGTCTTTTTGATATATTCGGGGGTTCCCCTTCGTTCCACTGCATCGTGGGCGAGCATCCACTGAGAATGATGTCGATATCGGCTACTTTTTCAGCAATCCTCTTGGCGATGTCGATACCCGCACATCCCGAGGCAATGAAGAGCGGTTCCTTGGCACTGTTCTTCTTCACTTCTTCGATCCTCTTCTTGAGCGCCTTGATCATCTTGTCGTGTTGGAAATTGCTCGAAGTAGACACCAGGGGATACTCTTTGTATTCATCGGGAACATAACTCAACACTACTATATTGCTATCCTTCATTCTATAATACTTCTCGTTCCGGAAGGCATCGAAAGCGGTGCTGATAACCGAGACGTTAAGTTCATCCACTAATCGCTGGAAGTTCATAATATCTAGATGGTACTCGTTAAAACCGAGAGTTATGGCAGTGGGGCGGAGAATTTTTAACAGCTCGTGTTCTATTAACACCCGATTCGGTCTCATCGAGTACGGTCGCCGGATGAAGTTACCCGTGATGATGAATTCGTGGTCCTCGTATTGCTGCATGTAAGAATAGAGACGGGGCAGACCTCCGACTAAGAGTCCGGTTCTGGTGGGGAAAGGGCCGAAACGTCCCGCAAAGTTACTCGCGTGGAAGATCGTGTAAGAGTCCCCGTTTACACCGTGCGCCATAACTAAAGCCATCGTCAAGAGCTGGTACAGCAGCGTCATGTTCTTCGTCCGCTGTCATCGTTTGACATTTCATTTTGACGTCTCCGTTACCGGAAATCATCATAGATCATTTTTGGGTAAATTTCATAATTTCTTTCGTAGACGCCGCTGCTAAATAGGGAGCTATTTAAGAGCTGCTTTAAATGGAACAGTCTTCCAAATATGAATTTCGACGACTAGGAGAAGAAAGTTAGGAACATTCAATCTGCACAAACCCAATTATTCTAAATCCAATCACACTGCACAAGAACTCGCTCCAAGTAAATGCTGGAGCAGTTGAATTTTGAAACTTTAAGAACTACGTTATAACAACTTTAAAACATATTGGAGCCTTCCTGGCGTCCGAATTGTTTTTATTCACCTAACCTAAACTGGATAAGCTTAGAAGTTTATGCCTGTTTTACAGTTTTCTATCTGCAAAGAAACGGCATGCTTTTGAAAGTGGAACATTCTCAATATTCTTGTTGAGTGTGGACGATTACATTGGGAACAGAAATGATGTTCGTTGTCTTGAGGTCGATCAATGTGAATTAGCCCTGGTTGGCTATCCTTAGGATATCGGCTATAATGGCAAGTGTAGAAGACCTTTGATTAGTTTTGGGATGTTGAGATGGGATCCTGTTGAGGATGAGTTAATTTTGGTTGGTTAGCTTTGAGGACGTGAATCAAGTTTGTTGGCTAGCGTTGAGGTGTATATTAATTTTGGTTGGTTAAGCTAAGTCTGATGTGAAGGAGGTGGACCAATTTCGATACCTTTGCCTTCGCATATAAATGAACTTTGGTTGATTACCGTTGAGGACGTAACGTTTGGTGTGGATCAATTTCGATTGGTTAGTGCAGTGAAGGTAGGTTTAATTTTAGAGCGAGAATTCACTTTGATTGATTGCCGTTGAGCTATGGATCAATTTTTATTGGCTACTCTTGGGATGTGGATGCACGTTGGGCGATTTGACTTGAGGATGTATTTACCATTTTTATGGATTAGTCAAGACTTATCAAAATTCTTGAGGAAGAATCAGGTTTGATTGGCTAGAATCGAGGAGTTGGATACTTTTTAGTTAGATTAATTTTTTGTTGGTCCCGTTGAAGAAGTCAACCAACTTTAAGCTATAATTGAGGTGTGTATTAACTTTGATTAACTAAGCGGAGGTTTGTTGTTAAGAAAGTGGATCAATTTTAATTGTTTTTTCTTGATATTGAAGCAATTTTTATTTATTAACGTTGATGATGCAACTAACGTTGGAGTGTGGATCAATTTTGATTTACCAGTCTTGAAGAGGTGGATTAAATTTAATTAGCTAATATTAGGATATGGATCAACGTTGTTGAGTTGGTATTGGGGGCGTGAATTTTGATTGGTTAGCGCTGGGACGTGCGTTAATCTCGGTTAATATTTTGCAAACTTGATCAGTTTAGATCGGTTAAGGTTAGGGAAGTGGGTCAATTCTGGTTAGTTAGCGTTAACATGTGGATCAAATTTTGTTGATTAAGCTTGAGACATGGATCAACTTTAATTGGTTGTGTTGAGGAGATTGCTCAAGCTTGTATAGCGTCCGAGTATGGATTGTCTTTTGTTATTCCAGATGATTTGCATGAACAGGGAATAAATGATAATTTGAAGGGATTAGGTCAAAATTCCGATTATTTCTGCTGAGTCATCAAAGATTGGTGTGTTGATTAATGTTGATGGTGCAGCCAATGTTGGGATGTGTATCAACATTAGTTGATTAGTACTGAGGAGGCGAATCAATTTTGGTTGGCTAACGTTCGGGTGCGGATTCACTGTGCGTGGTTACTGCTGGGGAGGTTGATTAATTCTGGCTGGTTAGTATTGTAGTGTTGGTCAATATTGGTTGGCTAGTCTTGGAATGTTGATGGGCTAGCATGAACGATATGAATAAATTTTTGTTCCTTACCGTTAACTTTAATTGGATAGCAATGAATGATGCATTGATTGGTTAGCGCTGTAGCGTGCAGCAATTTTGCTTAGCTAACAATAAGTTTGGAAGGTGAATTAGTTTCAGTTGATAAGCGTTGTAGATGCGATTTAATTTTGGTTGGGCTAACACGGAGATCAATTTCTATCGATTAGTCTTTGATTGGGGCTAACTTCACACACCGAATGAACTGATGTTATGTTCATTGTGCAGTGCTCGTTGCGTGGTGTTGGTCTTGGGCTTTAGCCGGGTATCGCTAGTAATACCTAATTCCCCCAGTTCTCCACCGAGGATGGCAACTTAGTTGCCGAAATACATATCTGGGATTATATCTGAAAGATTCGGCGAGGGTAATATTATTTTAGCCACAGTCTCTTTGCTCTTATTTGGATGACTGACACAAATATCACATCGGTAAACTCCTCACCACACAATTATTTATAATAAAATCGGTGACACGTGTTTCGCTAGCTCGAGGCAAGCATCTTCAACAACCGTATAAACCGAAGTGACTTGTTTGAATGATTAATGTTAAGTTATTATATATATATATATTAGTTATGGTTGGTTAGTATTGTGAGTAGGCCCATTTCGATTGATTACTGACTAAATGGTTAGTGTTGAGGAGGCGAATCAACGGTAAATCGTTAGCCTTGGAAGAGCGGATCCTCGTTTGTCTATCAACTTTGGTTAGCTTACATCAAATTCAACTTCAACTAATTTACCATCGGTTTCGAAATGAAATACTTTTTCTTTATACATTGTTTATTCAATGACATAATTTTACCTTTTATTTAAACATCAAATGCGTAAAGAGCTTCGCTCTTGTCGGGTGGTGTCTCACGACACCTCTCATTTTTTCATTAATTTGCATAAACAGATCCGGAGCTTGCCTGTCCACACTAGGTTCATAACAGGTAGCTACTTTTCATTTCATATTTATTATTATTAGGTAATAATTGTCGCTTTTTGTATTGTCATTAAATGTCCGGTGAAAGTAAGTAATTAATATTATCACTACAATCCCATGTATAACGCTCATGTATTTGTCCTGCGTTAGCCAACTTCTTACTTATCATCAATCGTTTCCACGCAAATCACCTTTAGACCGTAGTAATAGAGAGAAATTATTTAGCTCACTCTAACAAGAGAAGGTGAGGATCGCAGCAACGAAGATCCCAGGACTTTCCAAGATATAATCGCCAGAAAAATCCCCCGAGAGACAATAAAGTTGTTATCTTAACGATTACACATAAAGCAATTACATACAAGCAATTTAATGCACATTAATAGCAAGCCTCGTTTCTATAGAGCTGACTCTCGACTTGCACACAAATAAAGAGAAATTGTGACACTTTCCAAGAACGTCTCGAATGACAACATCCATTTATAGTAGCGAATGATGCAGGATATCCCGCTGGGGACTTCGTTTATGTATCTTCGGACAAAGAACGCTCGAAGATAAGCCTCTTACGTATCGTTTATTCGCCGATTATGTTATCGGATAATGACAATAGGCGAGGACACTTTTGCACTATGACGTTTTAACTGCGTAATTACGCCAAAAAATTTCTGAACGATCTATGTACCGAGAAAATCGACCGAATCCCGAACGTTTAAAGAGAATTAACTTCATCGCGCGGGATTTTTCGTGTGGGCGTTAAAGAACGAGGCGGAAATAGCAGGATAGTAGATAAGGATGCGGGACGTTACAGAGAAACGCACTTCTGCGGTTAATAAATTAAATTTTCGGAACTATTCGTGGTGGGAGTATGGGGAAATCCACCACGTCTACGACGACTTCATCTATTTTGATTTATTTAAGTGCTTGTTTACTGTTAACTTAAGATCCGTTTGTTTGGGTTTGGGGCTTCTTAGCGTTTAAATTCTTGAAAAAGAGAATTTTTGATTGATCATCTTCGCGATTCCTGTACAGTTATTTCGAAAAATGTTTTAATCGTAGGCCATGTTGAATGCTTTTCAATTTATTGCGGTCCGCATAGCGGGATCTAAATTTAATTTTACGTCAGAAATCTCCTTGATTTACTTTTTAAATGGTCAAAACTACTACTAGCCGTACATAAGCACGGTTGGCTACTGTTGGCTACCATAAGAATTATCACAAACCACGTACAAGTCGTGGCCAGTTATTCATAGTCTGGGCAAACAGTGGTAATAGCAAAATAAGTTACGACAGCCTAAATATTGTACTGAGAATTTGGATAATTTCTTACACAAAATTGCACCGGCCTAGCTCTTAATTAATGATATAAAAAGCATAAATTATAACAAACTATATTTATAAATTTTGAGAAATATTAACATAAGATAAATATAATTACCTAGTGTTGTGTGTGTGTGAGTGTAATCTGTTTTACTCGATCATGGTTCTTCCTATGTCTCCTCTCTTGAATTCCTTCTTCGATGCAGCTCTATTTTCTATGGATTCTTCCCTCTCTTAACTTCTTTTTTCGGTGTGGCTCTATTTTCAATGGATTCTTCCCTTTTTAAATTCATTCTTCTCCGGTGTGGTGAGGTTCCTTTATTCACTGGTACTTCCTTTAAAACCCTTTTGGTCCAAAATATATTTTAAACTTTTTTGTTGATTTATCTATCTTGCCAATTTTCTTCCTTGTCAACCAAACAAACTTTTTATCTTTTCCCGAAACCAGGACTACACCACATTATTTCTCCATTGTCCACGTAATGAAAAGTTTAATTTACCATGACTTCAGTTCGTCAGAGGCGTAACGTTGTTAATAGAAACCTGTATTGTTAATGCCCATGTGTCCTTGGTTATTTATATCGAGTGATTATTAGGAATTCATGTGATGTGAAAGTGTTGAATGTATGTGTCTGAATGGTTACAATGCTTTTCTATCTTTTAATCGATGCGTTTTATAATAATTAATAATTTTATTTCTAGTTCCATTTTTTCTTCCATTAAACGTCTCTGGCTGGACTTTAAATAAGAAGCTATCACCCATAGAGTAATAAAAAGCTTAAAAGGTGGTGTGCGTGGTATCGAAAAAGTATAAATGGAACCCAAAAACAAATCGAATACATTTGAACATAAATATCCATAAACCCAACATTTACTGTAAATTTTGATATATTGAATTGTAATGATAAATTTTCTAATGGTAATTAACCATTTGAGTATTACTATAGTACAGTATACACATAATTACTCGCATACTTCAGTACAGACTAGAGTGGGGAGTCGGCTATGCTGTCGTAACTTATTTCGTAATTGCATGTTGTTACCGCTGTTTACCCAGGCTAGTTATTGATCTTTCCCTACAGCTCTGTTTCCCATTTCATCCAACGACTAACGGTATTTTTGTACGGGTAGTAGTTGTTCTATGGACGAAGTTACATATTGTGCATATTTTAAAATAAGTCAGAAGGGGCTTTTTTTTTTAAGAAAACAAGAAAACAAAAGTGTTTTCTTTACTCAGTAATGTATCAATTTCTATCAGTGACCTCTTGGTATTCTTCAAACAGTACAGTAATTCTACGTTCATAAAACTCCTATTTGCGAAAACATGAATTTAGTGCAATTTGATATCATCGTTGTTATTAGAATTTTTTGCCGTTAAGAAGTTTTATAGAAAACGAAATAAATAATAATCCGATAATAAGAGGTTAGGATTATAGTTATGGTGGATGCGGCAATACATCCGAATCAAGTTCAAATCATCGTTGCCTGTTGGGATAGGGCAATAAATAAAGACTTATAATTATTATAAAAGAAAGCTGTTTTCATATCTGCACAAGAAAAACACGACCGTTTTCAAGAACAGATGCATGCCAACTTCCTTAACGCATCGACATACGAATACTGTATATAGATCGCTATGATACCCCTCACCCTTACCGAGGTCAGTTTTCCTTTTAAGTACATAATTTACGACGGGTCTATGTGTTTAGGTATCAATTCATTTTTGCCGTGTGTTATCGGTATGCGACTTGCATTCTTTCGTGGGAATATAATTACACCACTTGAGTTTTTCAACATTGCCGTATAGCGGTTGATTGTATTTTGATTAGATGATGTTAGACCGCACTGTAACATCGTCTAATCAAAATTGCTCTACCTCCTCAGTAGTAGATCCGCATCTACTTTGTTTGGTTAGCATTTTGAGATTCATTAAATTTGATTGGTTAGTGCTGAGGAGGTGGCCCAATTTCTGTTGCGTCGGAGTATGAATTAACTTTGGTTATTCAGGAAATTTTCCAAACACAATATGGCTGAGATTCATTTATTTTTGCTGAACGACCAAAGACGTCTTTGGCTTTGCATTGTTATAATGGAATATAATACCTTTACGATTTCGTTTTAGTTTTTACATACATCTGGATTGGTGGTTTGGTTATCTGGTACATGTTTGCTTTGTAACCCCACCAAATTCTTCTTCTGCGTGCGTTCAAACCAATTCTCGAAACATTTCTTCCGCCCTGAAGTTGCTATCTCAAAAACATTGCTTTTAAAGGCTTTGACAGCTTTGTTTGACATTCGGAAACACAAAGAAATCTTTAGGCGATAAATTAGGTGAATAGAGACAATGAGACATTAATTCGATGTTTTCCCCTCCAAATAATCAATTGTTTGACGTGTTCTGTGAGAGCCAGCATTGTCATGATGCAGAATGATGCGACGTTTTTAGTTTCTTTTCCTGATTTTGTACATGACATCTGGCAAACAAATTGTTGTATATACCATTCAGCATTAACTGTTCTGCGATCCTCGCAGGAATGATTGCGACATATCCAATACAATCCAAGAAATAGGCGTTTCTTGCTATCCATTGTGGCAATTTTCTCATTTTCAAGTTCTTTGATATTTTCTTAATATTACTTGATAATGGTGTTAGGTGGTACGTACATACATACTAACCGGCCTCAGTATCACAACTCTTAAGGAGAAAAGGTTAAACTGTTGGATGTATACATAGAAATTAGGCAATATGTATTTATTTTAAATACCAGATGAAAACCAATGTTTACACAATAACTGCGTTATATAGCCGTAAATATAAATGAAAATATTTGCTTAAGAGTGATTAAAACATAAAAATTTTATAACCTCTTAAGAAATAAACGTATATATGTAACTCCCACTTCTTACATACTAGTTTTACAATCTAATACTACATGTGCACGCCATATCAGCAACGTTTGTTTTATGCTAAGGGAAATATTGAGTTTGTACTAACTTGCTCTTGTTCTCGACCAGCTTCGGTCTCCTATACTACAGGATATTTTCCGATTAATATTATACAGGTGATTGGGAAGGAAACAGCCATACGTGAGCAGTTTTAAAACTGCTTCACTTTAGAAGCTTGATCATCACCCACAATACGTAAGCTTTCGTAAGCTTGTGATGCGATTGTCCTTTTGGGGGAGAAATAAAATGAAATATTATAATTGTTATTATTATATTATTATTAATTATAATTATAATTAATTCAATCGATACCCAATATGTTTTTCTGGACGTTTATTGGAGTACCAACTATCAGACAGTAATGTGAGTCAAAGCTGGAAGTGCTTTGATAGTCCTTCCAAGCAAGTCAAAATTTTGTGACTTTCTCTTTCCAAAACATCTATAAATAAAGTTTAAAGTTTTGGACAAGATCCAATAGAAATTAGCGGATCACCCACACCAGATATGGATATTGGTACTAAAATAATTACAATAAAGAAAAGCAGTGAAGACTACCACTAAGAACTCGAAGACGCCCCACATACTCACCGTGATGTTTCTAGAGTTATTTTGACTCCTTTATTACCAATCTGTCTATGACGATAAGCTGTTTTATTGACGTAATTTAAAGATATGAGTGGGTTCAGTTCAGCAAACCAAGCCACACACTTGTGTTTAGATTTATAGTATCTACATTTATTTGACTACAATTACTTTGATTTCTTTTTTATGTCGTAAGTGGGAAGGTGTGATTCGTTTCAGGCGTTGGAATTTACTACACTGATTGAATAAATTCCTAGCTAGCACATTTGGATTATCAGTAAGGTTCGAAGGAACAGTCTATATACAACGAACAAGACACGCGTTTGTCGAAAGAAGGCGATAGACCAAACGCAAACACTTATTTCAGACTTTTTAGCAAACAAAAGTTTGCTTTAAGTAGTTACAACGTTTATAATAAAAGATTAGAGATATCTGTGTAATGAAAGAATCGAAATAATAGTCATAATATATACAGTGCACGCCTAAAGTATGAAATAAAATTTTGTTAGAAGAACCGGTCGATTTTATTTGATGAAAATATACATTTTTGCATGAAAATCGATTTTCAACCATCAGTAATGACGTCATAATTTGCTTTTTTAAATAGCAACCCCCAATTTCTTTTCTTGATTTTGAGAGAACTTTTCATTTCCGAACTGACAGTATAAAAATGTTCCATCATCCATGTGCCATCTTAGATAAGAAATTCTTCGAGTAAATGACAATTGAATGTTAGAAAACGTAAAAAAGGAAACGTGAACTTTTATCAAATAAAATCAGGTCAATTTTTTAAGCAATCCTTGAACAGGTCGTTCAAGGATTTCTTCCAACAAAATTTTATTTCGTGTTTACTGAATTTATTCCATACTTTATGCCCTATATGTAATACATATCGTGCTCGATGCATTTATCTTTTAAATATCGTCCCCTTTACCATTTTTACGTCGATTAAACAAGAAATTGGGAGTTAATAGCTATATTTCCATAACGTTAAGAAATAATGTTTTGATATAACCTTTGTCAGTGACGAAATTTTATTTCGTATTTACTGAATTTATTCCATACTTTAGGCGCGCACTGTATATGTAATACGTATCGTGCTCGGTGCATTTATCTTTTAAATATCCTCTCCTTTACCATTTTTACGTCAATTAAACAAAAAATTGGTAGGGTTAATAGCTATATCTTATATAATATAATGTTGATAAATAATGATTTCGTATAACTTTCTTCAGTGAAAATCTAAAAACTAGATATCTGGATATGTAACTATATTTTCACTGACGAAGGTTATACCAAAACGTAACTAATTAATGTTCTAAAAATCTATTAACTTCCGATTCGTTGTTTATTTAACCTAAAAGTGGTAGAAGAGAGGATATTTAAAAGATGAGGTACAACTTCATTTATACCGTACATTTTCTTCTGCTCGAAACAGGCACGGTATAACCGAGTTAAACTGTATATTATGCTGAGTGTTTGTCGGAGTACCGACTATCAGAGAGTAATGTGAATATGTGAATCAAACTTGAATGAAAGGTGATTAAAAATCCAACGATCGAACTAAAATCTTAGTGTTAATCAGATCAGTAATTATGCGGTTCGCTCTCGCAATGGGGAAAACATATTTCTTATCAAATTTTATGTCTTCAATGAATCAGCTACTTCTTCAAAACGTATTGCTTTGTCTTTTCGTAATAAATAACGCAGGTCAGTAAAAATGAACTAATCTGAGGTACATTTTCCACCAGAGCAGATGTTCACAAACTTATCAATTTTATTTCTACATAACGATGGGCAAACGTTAAATTTATTCCTCCCAGTACTCCCATGAACCTCTGACCTATTTCGGATCCAATTCTGCGTACGCAGAATACCGTAATTATACACGAAAGCCACGTCGTTGTTTGCATACTCGTATTAAATTAACGTTCGGCAGCTAAGGTCAAACGAAAGTAAGCGAACGATTACATAACATCTACAAATATACATAGGTATTTACATACATAATAGATATGTACGTGACAAGGTGCGTGATATGTATGCTTGATGATTTCTGGGTACAACATAAGTCGTGATAATTACAATATACATACATACGTAAAAGTTCTTAGAAACGAGACAACTTTTTAGTATAAAAAATCTTTTAATTGTTACAAAAAGTGCAAATATTGATACAATACTTACAGTTTACAATACAATGTATATTTCATAATGTGTACTTAGATATGGAAAAAAATACGTATATAAATGGCATGCGAATAGGTGCCTGCAAGATCTTTTTCAGTCGGTTAGTTAAATAACAATAAATAAATAAATAGGTGGGTGGGGAGGATGTCGTTCCACGTTCACCAGATGGTTACCGTCTCGTCAACAGCGTGAAGAGTTTCTTTTTCCATTGTTTTATCGTCTTCCCCGCATCACGGTTGTGCTCTTGGGAAATAAGTGGGGTCTTCGAGGTGGCTCGTTTCTGCTGCCGCAGGTTCTCTGGAAAAATTACACAGATGAAAGTAGCTGCAGCGGATAAAAAGTGCAATAGGTGCAGGTGCAAACTTGGAGAAATCGATGTAAAAGTGAGAAAATGCCGTGATCCGAAGGATTCAAGCCCTTCTTTTATTTTTTAGTAGTTGAAAGATTTACGAATAAATCTTAAGTCTTTAAAGGCCGATGGATACTAACAAAAAATCTTGTGCAAGTTTTTCTCTCTCCCATAATTACACGTGCTAAAGGGAAATAGTTGCAATGGAGAAGTCTGACTTTTAACTTGAAACTTTACCATAGTCTGAGCCAACAGCGGTAATTACGAAATAAGTTATGACAGCCTACATATACACAGAATTACTCGCGTATAGCGTACTGACTAGAGTGGGGTATCGGCGATGCTGTCGTAACTTATGTCGTAATTGTCCGCTGTTACCGCTGCGCGCCCAGACTATTTTGCCAGGGAAACTGGTGCATGTTGTATTTCTTTAGCCGAATCTATACGAGCTAGAAGCTGCACATGCGCATTTGAGAGAAGAAAGGTTGGCAACGCAAACAAATAGAACACACATTTATAACTGTCAATGTCATAGGTTTTAGAGGTTGGTTATACTGCGTGACTTTTAGATAACAAATTCAAATAGTAACAAGTTGGCAGTATCCACGGATTTTGAAGGAATTCTTTACAAGTTACTTGTCAAGAATTTCTCGTTAGTGCCAATCGGATTTAAGTTCTGAATTCATCTAAAATGGTATAAAAGTCGCAAAGTAGCCTTGAGCTAGCGATCTTTGCTTTGTTTTGTGTTTTTTTGTTTTGGAGTTGTTGCATCAAGTTTGAAATGTACTAAAGGGAGCAAAACTGTTCTTTGGAGATTGAATCTCATCGAATTGGAGGTTTGTATAAAATCTAGGAAAAAGGTATTCCCCCTTGACACACTAAAGGACTATAGTCGTAGTTTGGATTGCCAAAAATAATTGTGAAAAATTATATCAAACAATTGCTTGAAAATGTTAGGTGTTCTAATTCTACTCTGTCCAGTGAGCGGGTTGAGCAAAGACTATGCCCACCTTTGTGGTGCTCTTTAAAAATTTAAGTATAATTGGCTCTGCGGGAATACGAATAAGGACGCCATACAAATATAGCCAATTACAATGAACAGTTCAAATACCGTGGGAATGATGGACGTGTTTCGTTTACTCCATCTGTTCGCTGGATAGAGTATAGAAATGGCAAATTTTTAATTTTTCAGGCGATTGTTTTCGTTAAAATAATTTTTGATAGATTCCCTCTAGATCCGAACCTTGACTGTACGTCTGTAATGCAGTGGTCGCCAACCTTTTTAACGTGTTGAGCTACTTTGATAATTTTGGAACAAACAGTCGCTCATCGCAGTGCTGCAGAATTTGCGAAATTTGCGGAAGCTTCTATGATTATTACGCCTTTATATTTTTAAAATATGTTGTAAGGTACCACAACTGCCTTCGCGAGCTATCGGTAGCTCGCGATTGACAGGTTGGCGACCACTGGTTTAGTGCATCGAAAGGTGATCTGACACCTTTTTGCTATTTATTCCACAAACGTACAAGATTACTCCTAGTCCAATCACTTTTCTGTCTGAGCTTTAAGCCCCTTTTTACATTATCGTATTAAATTGTACGTAAAAATTGAATACTATGTTATAGTAGAATATAAAACACTGTACAATTTTTCTATGCAAAATCATCGTATGAAGTTGGGACCTGTATTTTCATACTATAAATGTTTTGACTTGCTCCTGCTCACTAGTCTGCATTGCACGTATGTATTCCAATCTAACCTCATTTTCTTATGTTTACGTCTTGTCCAGTCCTGTTACAGTATAAAATAAACCTGGGTTTATATATTATACTGTGGTCGTGTCAGCAGATGTTTTTATTGAACGTTTTACTAAAAGTACTAGTGTTATTAGCTAAGCATAAAATTCATCTTTTTGGAGGTTATGAGAAATATTTGTAAATACTATGTGATACTGGTGCGTACATCATAGTTTCAAATTGTGAAACGAGGATGTAGGCACAGAATCATAAACGGAATTTTTGTACAAGTTCATAATACATATGCAATAGCCCTGACCAATGATGGAGTCTAAATTCATACAGTAATCTTGTACAAAACACTGGTAAAGCGTTTTACATTGTACTATAAAATAGTATTCAATTGTTTGGTACAATTTAATATGATAATGTAAAACGGGCTTTAGATAAGGCACGTTTTTATTTGATTTTCATAGAAACTACAAGACCTGAAATTTTTCTGCTTCTAGATTAAGACGAGATCTGAAGAATAAAACTGCGTCCAGTAAAATGTTGTAGGGCGCGCAATAACGCTCTGGCCTTCAAACGGTTGAACAGCAATTTTACACTTAAGCAAAAAGACATTGATGATATTATTTTTCTTTCTTTAAATCGAGAAGGAATTTTGCGATTTTATGTCGTTAATTCCGTCATTATTACTGCAATTAAAAGTTGAAACTATCTTTGAAATTAGTTCCAATAAGACAGATGGAACGAGATGAATTCCCTCCTAATTTGGTCTTCAAGTATAAAAGCAATGCCTATTCATTCCATAGCCATCTTTGAGTGAAAAACAATCTTATCATCGTTCCCCTATGAAGGGATTTAAACAAAACGAAAAAAGAAACGCACAAAAGAGCATACTTACTCGTTTGTTTTTGACGAACGCAACTGCTCTTTTTTCTGGGCCGTTCCTGCACAAAGCCACCGCTACCGCGATCGAATGCATTTTTGCTTACACACGCACACGTTTCGCTTTTGTTTTGCCTATTAGCCAACTACCGGCTCACGACGACTGGATTTAAACTACCAACTCACTTCGACTCGCAACGGAGAAAGTAGAATGCGGTTGTCTGTTTTGATCGCTCCTCTATATACTGGCGTATACATGGATACGTGTATGTATATATATAGGTATATACTTGAGTCGTTCTCGGTATTACGTTGTGAAACGATCCGGTTCGAGTTGGAATGTGTGTGTGTGAGAGAGAGAAAGAGAGAAAAGTGACTATATTTTTGTTGTAATACAACGGCAATTGGTAACGATGAAGTTGTGGTAGTAGTCGTACGAGTCGTACAACAAGACGTGGCGTTCCTGGTACGAAGATTTTGATGCGCTATCTTCGTTATGTGGTTATAATCGAGAAGGAGATAGAAATACGTGTATATGTTCCCGGTGGCATTTTTTTTGTTTCCTCCTTGCCTTTGGTAGATTGGTTTATCTATAGTCTGTCCTGAAACGAGAGTCTCTGGAGCAATTTTGCATGATCTACTTCGGTTTAAATACGTGGTGGTAGCCATAGCACTGCGTAAAAAGAGCAAAGACACCATTATGGAGGACTGATCGAAGTGCTGCGCATATATGGAGTTTGGGTCAAAATAAGAATGTCTGGGAAGGACACAGATATCTCAAAACTTAAAGAACCAAATCCCCAAAAGAATCTTCAGGTGAGTTTGGTTGGAGATCGTTTCTTTGAGTTTTGGGAAGACGAGCTGTCTTGGAAGGCTTGAATCGATATGGAAGTTTTTGAATACATCAGTGGTGTCCTTCTTAACCTTCCTATACTCACGCATACGGTTTGTGAGACCGATTTATATAGTATAGTATACGTCTTTCATTTTGACGTGAGTATAGGAAGGTTAATAGTGGATTGCGTATATCGATTAGGCCGTTTTAGTCCTCTAGATGACATAGAGACTAGTTTTTGAGTTACCTGTAGTTCGTCCTCAAGCCATAGTTCGCTTTTTTAAACCAGAATTTTAGTTCTTTTGTGTGAGGACACAGACTAACTTGGAAAGGAGAGCAGCTCGTTCCTTGACATCTTCTCTTTTTGCAAGGTAGGGACCAGTGACGAAGCCCTTTTAACGTAGAAACATATTCCGGATACTGTTGTTTGCAGCCAACAATTTAAATTTGAATAACCATCAGCCTACCGGGTTTCACCATGACCACAGCAGCAAACGGAAGATATTTCATCTTTAAGTAACGGTCGGAAAAACCTGCATCCGATGATCACAATTCAACAAAATTGGCCTTTTTGTTGTCCCGAGGATGAAATACATCATTTCTAGTAGATGTCATGGCGCCGAATCCAAATCCCATCGCAGAATTGTTCTAGCAGGGCAGGATCTAAGGATATCCTAACATCATAGTGCCAAAAAGAAAGTTTTCGGTGATATTTGAGGTTGTGTTATAAGACTAGCGAATTTTTATGCTTATTTCTGCCCATACTATCACGTAGTACTATTCTTCCCCTACAAAATCCATTTTGCTTTATTTCGCTCCAACCTCTCTTTTCTGGAGATATACCAATTTCTATCATTAGTACAATCTATACCATTATGCATCATACCCTAATGTGCCATGTTAAACATTTTCAGACGAACTTTCCTAGCATTTCTTGATGATTATCAGGAAATGTTAGAAACAAGCAAGAGGAATAGTACTAAACAATTATATAAGCACAAATGAGCAAAAATAATCGCTGTTCTTATAACATAACCTCAAAAATCACCGAAAGCCATCTTTTTGGTATTTTGCGCTTAGGATATTTCTAGATCCTGACTTGGTAAAGCAATTCTGCTGCCGAATTTGGATGCAGCATCAAAAATTGTAGAAGAAATGATATACTTGACTCAGGTGACAAAACTTGGGTTGGTTAAATATTTGTATTTGCAGGGTGTGACTTAGTGTTTGAACTATTTGGGGAAGAAATAGTTCACTCTCCAGTTCTCAAGCTTAGAGGTGCAAATCAGTTTAAGAGTTTTTAATCTTCGACATTTTCTTTTGAGCGATGAGGACCATTTAGGATAATTTTGTAAGAAGACATTTTGATTAGGTCTTTCCGATTTTCCGAAGGCAATCACTTCGTTTTTGAGCCTTTAGACCTAGAGGACGTGTACCAAATCGGGTACTGGTGTGTGCTACCAGCTTCCTCAGATATTATCTAAATTTCAATAACTATCTGCGTCAAGCGTTTCACAACGACCACAGCAGTAGACGGAAGACATTTCTGCTTTAAACAACGACCGGGAAAACCTTTATTCGATTATAGCAAGCTTTCTGAAGAAATTATTTGATCTTTTTCAGACGTTTATATCTGGTGAGTGTGAGTTAGTTTCTGAATTTTTTAGGGATGTATTAGTTCGTTTTCCAGTTCTTAAGCTTAGACGCTGTCAACTAATTTAGAGACTTCTAGGGGAAAGCTGATAAGTTAGTCTTCGACATTTCCTTTTGAGAGACGAGGACCATTTACAATGATTTCGTAAAAAGAATTTCATTGGCCTTTCTGGTTTTCCGTAAGCCATCACATCGTTGTCCAGCGTTTAGATCTAGAGGATGTGAACCAATTTGAAAGTTGCTTAAGCAAAAATGAGTATCTCACTTTTTAACATTCTCTTTTGATACATGATGACTAGTTAGAAAGTTATCTTTATATTGTAAATTGATTATGAAGCCTTTCAGGAAGAGGGTATATAATTTTTCAGCTTTTAGAACTAGATGGTATGGATCGATCCAGATGGGGGAGAGGGTTAAAGAATGGGAAAGTCGCTCGCTTTTAGATATTTGGATTTGTACGTGTAGACCAATTCGAATAATTTTAACGGTGAGTTTTCGAATCGGCAATTTATTGATTGTAAACCTTATGGAGAGGGTGTGGCTTGTTTTTTAGCTTATAGATCTAGAAGGTATGGGCCAATATGGAGTTATTCAAGGAGAAGGTAGTCATTTGTATTTTAATATTTTCATTTGAAAACTATGGACCAATTGAGGTAGTTCTCGGCCGTTTATGCGTACAAGATGTGGTTTGGTTTTGGAGTAATTTGAAGAAAGACGATTTTGTAGCACCATCTTCAGTCCGTTATTTTGTCAAATTCAAACTAACCCCAGATCCCTTATCAGTGATCCCTAAAAAGAAACTATTTACAAAATTTTCCAACCGCCATTTTGAATTTTGACTGTAAATGAGAATTTGTTTTCCGGTTTTGAGCATCTCTCAACGCAACGCCCCAAATTAGATACTATCCCGGACCGTGTCTTCAGCAGTTTCCCGGTAGTTTATAATGGGTTACGTAAAGACTTTTGGAACTTTAAAATTCCTGAAAATCGACAGAAACGTACTCAGCTCGTTCTGGATTTTCATTGCCATGTCTTGGAATAAAATTTTCGAAATTTCATTGAAATGGCAAGGTTTCTGATGATCTTCCAATGATTTTGTTCGTCAAGGTGGACTGTGGTTAAGTCTCGTGACCTATATTCTCCAAATAATCGGTACAAACATACGACCTGGTTCATTAATTTTAATGAGCGATTCTAAAAATAGATCATTTGCAAGAATTAGAAATCTATTTATTCACGTGTACGCCAAAGTATTCGGTAAACAGCAAAAGAAACCAATCGCGTGTTTAGTAATCTTACAAATTCAGATTCCGTTAATTGCCGATCGTTAGGTTCCAAGCATAGATTAGCATATGTTATATGCTTAGTACATATTTTGGTGTTTGTTACGTCCTGGTGCAGATAAAACCGCAAGTATAGAACTCGTTTATTTGCGTCTATTTATATCATTCTAGATGCGAAATAAAGATGTGTATGTAAATTTTGTTGGATTAGTTTTTATCTCCTTCTCGAAAGTGTTATATAAATAGTAATGTGATAATTTTCCTGGCATTGTTTTGTTACTTAATATTTTAGAACGGCTGGCAAAAAAACACATACTTTTTCACAAATAATGCGTCAAATTTATTTATAACATTATGTGAGTAAAAGTAAGTTAGAAGATTTAAAAGGAAAAAAGACATATGTCGCGTACGCGTAAAATTAAACATCGTCCCATCCAAATATCCACTTAACCTTGCTTAACATATTGGCCTAATTTTACTATCGTTTACGTTTCTTTGTCTAAACAGTGACGTAACGCCTTTATTTACTCTGTGTGCACGTCAAAATAATTTCTTTCTGAAACTGAAGAAAATCTGCTGGACTTTCCTGTGTTAGTAGGAAGATATTTTCTTACAAAATTTGTTTTATTTTTTTACGAACTTTATTTTGTAGTAATTTGATGCATAAGTTATGAAAAACATCAGGATTTGACACAAACAATACGTCAAATTCATTTACAAGGTTATGTGAGTAAAAGTAAGTTAAAGGGTATAAAAGGAAAAAGAGATATGTCCATATGGACTCGCCGTTGAACGCGTTGCGCGTAAAATTAAACATCGTCCTATTCAAATATCTACTTAGCCTGGCTTAACATATTGGTCTAATTTTACTATCGTTTACGTTTCTTTGTCTAAACAGTGACGTAACGCCTTTATTTACTCTGTGTGCACGTCAAAATAATTTCTTCCTGAAACTAAAGAAAATCTGCTGGACTTTTCTGTGTTAGTAGGAAGATATTTTCTTACAAAATTTGTTTTATTTTTTACGAACTTTATTTTGTAGTAATTTGATGCATAAGTTATGAAAAACATCAGGATTTGACACAAACAATACGTCAAATTCAAGATTTTACAAGGTTATGTGAGTAAAAGTAAGTTAAAGGGTATAAAAGGAAAAAAGAGATATGTCGATATGGACTCGCCGTTGAACGCGTTGCGCGTAAAATTAAACATCGTCCCATCCAAATATCCACTTGACCTTGCTTAACATATTGGCCTAATTTTACTATCGTTTACGTTTCTTTGTCTAAACAGTGACGTAACGCCTTTATTTGCTCTGTGTGCACGTCAAAATAATTTCTTTCTGAGAATGAAGAAAATTTGCTGGACTTTCCTGTGTTAGTAGGAAGATATTTTCTTACAAAATTTGTTTTATTTTTCTTACGAACTTTATTTTGTAGTAATTTGATGCATAAGTTATGAAAAACATCAGGATTTGACACAAACAATACGTCAAATTCATTTACAAGGTTATGTGAGTAAAAGTAAGTTAAAGGGTGTAAAAGGAAAAAAGAGATATGTCGATATGGACTCGCCGTTGAACGCGTTGTTCGTAAAATTAAACACCGACCTATCCAAATATCCACTTGACCTTGCTTAACATATTGGCCTAATTTTACTATCGTTTACGTTTCTTTGTCTAAACAGTGACGTAACGCCTTTATTTGCTCTGTGTGCACGTCAAAATAATTTCTTTCTGAAACTGAAGAAAATCTGCTGGACTTTCCTGTGTTAGTAGGAAGATATTTTCTTACAAAATTTGTTTTATTTTTTTACGAACTTTATTTTGTAGTAATTTGATGCATAAGTTATGAAAAACATCAGGATTTGACACAAACAATACGTCAAATTCATTTACAAGGTTATGTGAGTAAAAGTAAGTTAAAGGGTATAAAAGGAAAAAGAGATATGTCGATATGGACTCGCCGTTGAACGCGTTGCGCGTAAAATTAAACATCGTCCCATCCAAATATCCACTTGACCTTGCTTAACATATTGGCCTAATTTTACTATCGTTTACGTTTCTTTGTCTAAACAGTGACGTAACGCCTTTATTTGCTCTGTGTGCACGTCAAAATAATTTCTTTCTGAAACTGAAGAAAATCTGTTGGACTTTCCTGTGTTAGTAGGAAGATATTTTCTTACAAAATTTGTTTTATTTTTTTACGAACTTTATTTTGTAGTAATTTGATGCATAAGTTATGAAAAACATCGGGATTTGACACAAACAATACGTCAAATTCATTTACAAGGTTATGTGAGTAAAAGTAAGTTAAAGGGTATAAAAGGAAAAAGAGATATGTCGATATGGACTCGCCGTTGAACGCGTTGTTCGTAAAATTAAACACCGACCTATCCAAATATCCACTTGACCTTGCTTAACATATTGGCCTAATTTTACTATCGTTTACGTTTCTTTGTCTAAACAGTGACGTAACGCCTTTATTTGCTCTGTGTGCACGTCAAAATAATTTCTTTCTGAGAATGAAGAAAATTTGCTGGACTTTCCTGTGTTAGTAGGAAGATATTTTCTTACAAAATTTGTTTTATTTTTTTTTACGAACTTTATTTTGTAGTAATTTGATGCATAAGTTATGAAAAACATCCGGATTTGACACAAACAATACGTCAAATTCATTTACAAGATTATGTGAGTAAAAGTAAGTTAAAGGGTGTAAAGGGAAAAAAAGATATGTCGATATGGACTCGGCGTTGAACGTGTTTCTCGTAAAATTAAACATCGTCCTATTCAAATATCCACTTAACCTCACTTAACATATTGGCCTAATTTTACTATCGTTTACGTTTCTTTGTCTAAACAGTGACGTGACGCCTTTATTTACTCTGTGTGCACGTCAAAATAATTTCCTTCTGAAACTGAAAAAATCTCTTCGACTTTCCTGGGATAATAGAAAGATATTTTCTTACATAATTTGCTTTATTTTTTACGAACTTTATTTTGTTGTAATTTGATGCATAAGTTATGAAAACCATCAGGATTTGACACAAATAATGCATCAAATTCATTTACAAGATTATGTGAGTAAAAGTAAGTTAAAGGGTGTAAAGGGAAAAAAGATATGTCGATATGGACTCGGCGTTGAACGTGTTTCTCGTAAAATTAAACATCGTCCTATTCAAATATCCACTTAACCTCACTTAACATATTGGCCTAATTTTACTATCGTTTTCGTTTCTTTGTCTAAACAGTGACGTATTGCCTTTATTTACTCTGTGTGCACGTCAAAATAATTTCCTTCTAAAACTGAAAAACATCTCTTCGGCTTTGCTGTGATACTAGGAAGATGTTTTCTTACAAAATTTGTTTTATATTTGGCGAACTTTATTTTGTTGTAATTTGATGCATAAGTGATGAAAAACATCAGGATTTGACATAACTTATGCATCAAATTCATTGGCGGATGGCGGATGGTGTCAACCGCGAATGCTGCGGTGAGGGCTGCTTCTGAGGAATTACATGATCTTTACTGGCTAGCTAAACGCCTCAATGATCAGTTCCTTCACAAACTTTCCAAAACAAAAAAATTCATTGTTTGATAAATAACTCAAGAAGAACATACTATGACAACAAAATTGCCTCATCTTCTAACAAAAATAAAACCGTATGGAATATCATAAAAAGCACAACAACGAGAAGGCTACAACATTGAAATAGACATGGGGGACACTACTACGTCGGATGCTCGTGTGATAGCACCACTGTTCCCAAATCATTTTAATAATAAAAACAAAGCTTCTGTACGGAGTGACACAGCGGCGAAGAATGTTCCATTGTGCCCGCAGACATTTCCAACTTGCGTATCTGAAATTGGGCAAATTATAGATGGGCTCTCATCAAAAACATCATGCGATTTTGATAATATACCAACAAACATCATAAAGATGTGCTCCACTTTTTATTAATTCTCGTCGAAAGTATTGTCAACTCGATGTTCTCTGCTGGGATTGAAGCTTGCTAAGGTTATACTAGTACATAAAAAAGGCAAAAGGACTAAAATTGAAAATTATCAACCGATCTCTATCTTGCCATCTTTTCCAAAATTTTTGAAAAATAATTGTGTCCAGATTATTGGACTTCTTTCTCGCCCGGTCTCTCTTGTCTAACAGTCAATTTGGATTCTTACCAAATACCTCATGCGAAAAAGCAATTTACAAGAGTATAAACGCAGTTGTGAATTCGGTTGATAGTCGTCTGAGGACGGTTGGTATATGTATATTTCGACCTGAGTAAAGCGTTCGACTCGATAAACTATACAGTTCGTGGTGTTGCTCTTGGTGTACTGACGTCATTTTTGACTGATAGATATCTGAGGGTCAGTCTCAAAAATGAAGACGGACATTTTGTGGTCTCTGAGTCGGTCGAAATGGAAATGGGTGTGCCCCAAGGCTCGGTTCTCCAACCATTTCTGTTTCTTTTATATGTCAATGACTTAAAAAATTATGTTGGAACGGATGCTCTGGTTCAGTATGCGGATGACACTTCTCTTACAGCAAGCGCTCACACTGTGGCTGACCTGTCATCTTTGTCATAGGTGATGGTAAAACGCAGGGATGAGTGGTGTGAGACGAATCAGCTGAGAATAAACCATAAAAAAGGTAAACTAATTCTCTTTGGTTCAGCTGTTGAAGAATCGTTATAGGTATGTTCCAATTCAAGGTAGATCGATTCCTGAAATTATGGCGGTGAAGTTCCTTGGTCTTACGATCGCCAAAGGGATTAAATTTGAAGAACACATCCGAAATTTGTCTAACAACGTAAATAAGTCGGTTTTTGCCATTTACCATCTTCGCCAGGTCGTCTCCCTTGATTCGTTGAGGACTAACTATTGCGTCTGTGTTCAGTCCTTGTTCGCATATGGTATCTTGTTTGGGGATCATCGCCGCATATGTCTAAATTATTTATAATTCAGAAGCGGATGGTGAGATGCATGTTCGCTCTATCGGTCAGAACCTCATGTAGAGACTATTTCATCAAACTTAATATATTGACATTGCCGAGTTTATATATTTATAAATTGTTGGTATTTCAGCATAAAAATCGCCATCTTTTCTTGCGCAATATAGATGTTTCAACAACTATGGTCACTAGAAATGCTAATAAGCTAGAGACCCTAAGACAAATACAGCAGTATATGAGAGCGAGCGCATGTTACTACAAAGCTATTACGGTATATAATGCTTTACCGGACTACCTGAGAAGCATGACTGGTAGCAAAAGTAAATATTTGACTAGTATTAAATCATATTTAATACAAAATTGCTTTTACAGCCTGAACGATTACTTGTCCTGAGTCATCTGCGCGCTTCCTTGTTTTCCTCGGGGTTAGCCAAGTTTTTGGGGACTGTTTTTGTGTGGCCTGGATGGGAATTACGCCTTGCGCCTCCTTTGCCCTTATTTATTTATGTTTATATATACTGTGTGTCTAGCTAAGTTCGCGACAAATGGAAAACTTTTTTATTCTTGGGTTTATGAAAAAAGTTATTCTTTATAAAAAGTCCTGCTTCGTCCAAAACTTGAATTCAAATTGTCAGATTTTAATATTTGTTAGTCATATACGAGATATGACAAAAAATATGAAATTAGTATAAGAGTAAAGTACCTTTATTTTCAATAATACTTAAAACGTTATAAGGAATAGTCGTTCAGAATTGGAAATTATACAATTTAAATACAGCATTTACACAAAAGAAAGCATTGAAATGTTACACAAATGCTTCAACATATCCGCCTTCTCGTTCCATACATGTAACGGTTCTATCACAAAAATACCTTAAAACCCTTCTAATTGTTTGTGGAGTTATTTTACGGATTTCTTCTGTAATAACACGTTCTAGATGGCCTACATCCGTAAACGGCGCTTGAATATAAACATGTTCTTTTAAATAACCCCACAAGAAAAAATCAAGTGAGGTCAGATCTGGAGACCGAGGTGGCCAACGTATTGTGGAAAAGCGGTGTATAACCCTTTCGTTAAAACAATCTTCAAAATATTGCCTTACGTCCAACCTGCTATGACAAGGTGCACCATCCTGTTGAAACCAAATATGTTGGCGTTCCAGCAATGGAAGATTGTCGATAAAATTACTAATTTCACTTTGCAAAAAATTTAGATACCGGTCGGCATTCAAAGATTGGTGAAAAAAGAAAGGTCCAATTACATAACTTTTGTAGATTCCGCACCAGACATTTGTCTTGAACGCATATTGACTTCGAGTTTTTATTGTAAAATGTGGGTTGGCATCTGTCCACCAACGGCAGTTTTGACTCGATACAGTTCCGTTCGATGTAAATGTTACTTCATCGGAAAATAAAATTTGTCTCGACACAAAAGGATTATCTGCTAATATTGCCTGAATGTCGGCACAAAACTCCAATCGTCTGTCATTATCACCTGGTCTTAGAGTGTGTACAAATGTAGGCTTGTAGGGATGAAATTTGTTTTTTTTTTTAGAATTTTAGCTACCGAATCTTTGCTTATAGTGTTTGACATCAACAATGCTCTTTTCCGCAACGAACACCTCGGTTGTTCTATTGCTGATAGCATCACTTCTAGTTCCATTTCGTTATCAGCAACATGATTTTGGCGTTTGTTGTTAAATCTGTTTTCGACATTTCCAAAAGCCACCTCGGTCTCCAGATCTGACCCCACTTGATTTTTCTTGTGGGGTTATTTAAAAGAACATGTTTATATTCAAGCGCCGTTTACGGATGTAGGCCATCTAGAACGTGTTATTAGAGAAGAAATCCGTAAAATAACTCCACAAACAATTAGAAGGGTTTTAAGGCATTTTTGTGATAGAACCGTTACATGTATGGAACGAGAAGGCGGATATGTTGAAGCATTTGTATAACATTTTCAATGCTTTCTTTTGTGTAAATGCTGTATTTAAATTGTATAATTTCCAATTCTGAACGACTATTCCTTATAACATTTTAAGTATTATTGAAAATAAAGGTACTTTACTCTTATACTAATTTCATATTTTTGTCATATCTCGTATATGACTAACAAATATTAAAATCTGACAATTTGAAATTTAAGTTTTGGATGAAGCAGGACTTTTTATAAAGAATAACTTTTTTCATAAACCCAAGAATAAAAAAGTTTTCCATTTGTCGCGAACTTAGCTAGACACACAGTATATTTATTTTATAGTTTTTGTTTGTGAATGTACCCTTATGTATCTTAACAATACATATGTTTGCTCTGCAAATTGATTGCAAATAAATTTTATTACTATTATTATTATTATTATTATTATCATTTACAAAATTATATGAGGTAAAAATAAGTCAATAAATGCAAAAGAAAAAAATGACATCGCCAATTCTACTTAAACGTTAACATTCTAGCTGTGAGTTGTGCGCATTAGTCTGGGCAAACAGCGGTAATTACGAAATAAGTGACGACAGCCTACATATACACAGAACTTCCCGCATACAGCGTACTGACTAGAGTGGGAGTCGGCGATGCTGTCGTAACTTATTTCCTAATTGTATGCGAATTGTGATCGATAGCGTCTTAGATACGGAATTCATCGTAATCATAAACATAGCCCAGAAAATTATTTTCATAGAATCTTTTGAATTGCAAGAAAGCATGTTTTATAAAATATTTTAAGAAATAGAAAATGTTCTTAACCTTCCTATATTCACGTCAAAATGAAAGACGTATACTATACTATATAAATCGGTCTCACAGACCGTATGCGTGAGTATAGGAAGGTTAAAGCAAAATGTATAAAACAAAAATTAAAATGTTTAACAATAATATAATTTGTTTGAAAATCAGTAATGTTAGAGCAGGTCACTGTAAGTGATATATCCACAAAATTTTTAGCTTTTCGCTGATGTTAACCGGAAGGGGGGCGGTAATTTTTTTTTCGTAATACGTAGTTTTCGACATTAAATTTAAGCAAAGGAGTATTCTTTAATCTCTCTAAATTTCGAATGTTGGCGATGCATTTTTGTCGGGCTATCAAAAATGATAACCGGAACTCCCGAACAAGTTATTATTATTCGGGAAGAACCGCTTCCTCCACGACAAACTAATTCACAAACGTTTTCATCATCATCGATCACGAAAGCGATTTCAGATTTGCTCATTGTTAATTTCTCACGAAAATTGCAGCATATTCGATACAAGGAAACAGGTGAACAGGTGAGGTTTTACTACACAACAACCTTACGTAATATCAATTTATGTTTGCTTCAGTAACTAGGAAAAAGTACCTGCGTGTAAGTACATACATATGTATGTATGTACGTACATTTCCGATGAAAATTTATTAAAAGATTCGGTGTCAAAGCTTCGAACAACGTCGTATGTTGTTCTAATACATACATACATATGCGTGCTCTTTATAAACGCAAAAAAACATTATGAGCGATAACAAAAACAATAATAATAAATGCTAAGTGGAAATCGCAATGAAACTGCTGGAATGAAAAAAAAATTGTCGAGGTTGTTTTTGTTTAAAAACAAAAACATAGCAGTTATGGAAATGTATTCGTAAAACCAGAGCGAATAAATAAAATTTAATGCTCCTACAAAAGGAAAAACAGAGCAAAAGTAACTTGTTGATATGCATATACATATGTGATTAGTCGTTAAAGATGTGAAAATTCCTCCGTTATGAATTTAAAAACAAATATTTCTAGGTTGATTCAAAGTTTTGGAAACTATATCGACGTATCGTATACAGTCTCTGGCCAAATTATTTGGAGCACTCAATATCTCACAGTCTTTTTCATAATAAAATAAAAACGACACAGGCCTTGTATATTCCGTTTTTCCATACATCTTTTATGTTATCAATTAATATGTCCTTTGAACGGTTTTCTCTTCCGTATACCTTACTTTTAAGCCAATTCAGTACGTTTTCGATGTGGTTGAGATCCAGTAAATTTCTAAACCAATTTAAAACTTAACTTTAACTTTTTGTTATAAATATTAGGTTGTTTCAAAAATTTTGTCCGCTTTTATGAGTCTACTTTAAACTGGAATATCTCGGTGAATTCAATTTAATCGAAATAAGCGCCATTTGAATCAGTGCACTTTTGCCAACGTAACAGAAGTCGATTAATTCCGTCGGCATAAAAATTCGGTGCTCGGGATTCGATGAAGTCGACAAAGGCCGTTTTTTCCTGGTCCTGATTGGCGAAGGTTCTACCGGTGAGAAAGTTATCGAAGTGCTTGAAAAGATGGTAGTTGGTTGGCGAGGCGTCTGGGGAGTATGGTGGGTGAGCCAGAACTTCGACGCTCAATTCGTTTAATTGTCGGACGGTGATTTGTGAAACGTGCGGACGGACGTTGTCGTGGAGCACGATCGGACTTCTTCTGTTGACCAGTGCCGGCTGCTGCTGACGCAATTTTCAGTACATTTCATCGATTTCCTCACAATAGGACTTTGCTGTGATGGTTTGGCCTGGTTGCAGTTATACTGAATCACATCAGCAGCTGACCACCATACAGTAACCGTGGTTTTTTTGTGGGTTTTCGCCTTTGGAAAGTGCCTGGATGGCTCATCGATGTCCAACCACTGTCCTGAACGTCTCCTATTGTCGTGGAAGATCCACTTTTCATCACACGTGACGATCCGACCCAAAAGGATGGTTTTGGTTGCGCAAAAGCAAAGAAGAACAGACCTTGAAACGTGACAATTTCTGTCGATCGTGCAAATTTTTTCGAGCTTTTGACCTTTCCAATACCTTTTAAACTATCAAACACCGCATGGTATTTGAAGCCCAGTACTTCCGCCATCCTACGCACCGTTTGTGATGGGTCAGTCTCCACCAGGGTCCTCAAATCCTCGTCCTGGATTACTGTAGGTCGACCACTTCGGGGCTCTTCTTCTAGGAACGAAATTTCGCAAACCAACGTCGAACAGTGCGTTCATTAACACTATCGTTGCCAAATGTCTGGTTAATTTTTCGGGCTGTTTCGGCAGCGCTTTGCTAAAAATTGGCCGAAAATCGCTTGACGATATCATATAGTAAAAGCTGAAAAGAGGCAAAAAATTAAAATTTGGAAAAAATGAACAGCATCAATATATAGAGTACAAAATTAATACAATCGATGCACCAACGCTGTCGAATGCTTTGTGTTTCAATGTGCCACAATATTCGGCACGTCATAGTAACACCTTCTACTGTCCACCAGCTAGAACTAATCTAATTCCTAATGCCCCCTTGTATAGGATATGCAATTTTTTCAATATCTATTTAAGTCGTTCTGTTGATATTCACTTTATTTCTCTCCCGGCATTCCTTAATTTGATAAAAAATGTTGAGTTTTAATACCTACCATTTATTTTTCATGCTTTCCTGTATATCTTATTGTTCTTGTTTAGTTTCTTACTTGGTTACTTAGTTTAAGTTAATTAGTTTAGTTAGTTTAAGTTGTGCAATTATGCTTATATCTACTCTTTTGTCCTTTAATTGGATATACCTGTCATCTGTTGGACAATAAAACATTATTATTATTATTATTATTATTATTATTATTATTAAAATTCTGTATCGATCAGTATACACCACGACACAGTAGAATAAAAATTTATTGAGATATTAAGCTACAAAGACACATGACATTAAAACGGACAAAACTTTTTGAAATATGCGTTATGTTGATATATGACATCGAGGCAAAACACGTACAAATTACAATCTAATATAATATAAGTATAACCTAAAACATTATCTGCGGTGCGTATTTTAATCTTTAAAGAATCGTGAACTCTATGAGATGTTCGCCAGGTTGTTTGCGAACAAGTTGTAATCGTTGCTATCGCACACAGAGCGAATTCTCACCACTAAAGAAAACCTGTTAAATAATGCAAACTTTAAGTTAATAAAAGTTGCTCTATTAAGTTATGTACCGTTTTCCAATCCCCGCTGGTGGAATATCAATATTGCAAAATTCAAATGCACGGAATTAATTTTGTTGTTAAACGCGGCTTTTTAACATGTCTCCGGTATATTAGACGATTTTACTAAAGTCGACGATTGACAGTTCTAGTTGAAATCCTAAGCCTTCTTCTTCTAAAATCTTTTCTATTGTTTTTCTTTTTTGTAGAAAATCCACAACTTACAGCCTGACGAATAATTTCACGGTCAGATTCCTCTGAGATCCTTCCTGTAAGGCATTTTTCGCCTCCGTATATATGTGCTAGCCCCCTAATTTCATTTTTTTCGCTAAACGAGACACAGGACTCGAAGCTACTTTTGCTAATTTTGCCACTTTCCGTTCTGGATGTTTGCCCGACTCTGAAAGAGCTTGTCTAGCAACTGTTTGTTCTTGGGTTAAATCTTTACTATTAAGAAACCAAAATACTTCAAATTTTTGCTAATACTTAATAGTTACATCAATGAAGGAAAATAAAATAATAATTTTACCTATACAATGGCAAAGTGCTAGCGCAAATAATAAACAATACTGCACAACCTAGTTTCTATGCGATTGTAAGGACTTTTTTTAAATTGAGTATCAATGCGTTCCCTAAACTGTAAAATTATTGAATTATGCGCAAACAAGAAAGATTACGAATTTATACCGTTCTAAATATTATTTTCGGCATAATTTATTTTCTGGGTATGATAATATAACCCGTCAACAATTGATTGTATTCAGAACTTAAATATCTTTGCGATGGTCTGGGATTTTCAAGTAGAAGGGTGATTACTAAGGTGTAGTAAGTAATTTGACCAGGGACTGTATGTATTTGCAAATTCTATGCAATTTTTCCAAATATTGAAGGTATGCTTAATTAGTGCTCTTTACTGTTACTGTCTATATCTAGTTATTATTTCAATCTGGCTACATTTTTCAAGGCATATATTCTATAACGAAGCCACAATAATGGTTTTTAATTGTGATTCATTTGTTACTATGTAAGCTAACATTTCTTTAAAACTTGAACGAGTAGAAAAAGCAGATGTATTATTTTCTAAAAACCGTTATTCAAAAAATAAATTATAAAAAATATAATCAATGGTAACATTCTGATCACACAATATCTCTGTGCTAAGGGATTACAAATCTTTTCTAAAATTGAACATAACCCATAATCGGGCCTTCTAGCACCACCTAATCCACCAAAATGCCTTTCGCAGTAACCTTCGACCCTTGCGTTGGTATCCTTATTTTGGAAGAAATTGCACTTGCCAGACGCTTTGACATCGGTTCCATATTTCGGCGTATTTACGACGCTCAAATCCAAATTGCTGTCTGTAAGAGCAGAAAGCACATAATACGATCGCGTAATTTTCGAGATGAGACATTATAAAAGAGAATCGACAGATACTAACTTGTCGGTAAGTGCAGGTAAGAAGCTTCCAATCCTGTTGTGATCGGAGAATGATGCTTGATATTTTTGGTGGCGAAGGAGTTGGTGTCCAATCGATGAATATCGGTATCGATGGGAGTACCTTTGACTCCGACGATGGCTCTTCAAAAAAACAAAGAATTTTGTCAATTTTCTTCTGAACTTTAACGAAAATGCGAAATATCCTTAAGTGGGCCGTGTTATACGTCAAATTGAAGCTTCCTGTACTGCTATGGACTTGAACCAAGACTTACAAGTTCAGCTTTGAGACTAAAGTCTTGAAATACATATAATGCTGGTCAGTATTACAGCATTCATGTAACTTTTAAGACATTCAAAAATGCTAAAATAATTCGACACTTGTGCTATTCACTTTTGGTAGCAAGACGAAATTATTTTTATTTCTATTGCTATAATATCGCAGAGTTTTGAAATTTAGCCAATGAAGAAAAGGGCTCTAGTTTGAAAATGGTTCTCCGAAAGTCGGAATTAACAGAAACTCGCAAACTTGCTTTCATTGATGAAATCAATTACATCGTTATAAAGGTGATTGCAAGGACTGTGGGGTAATTTACTGACACAAATATCACATCGGTAAACTCCTCACCACACAATTGTTTATAATAAAATCGGTGACACGTGTTTCGCTAGCTCGAGGCAAGCATCTTCAACAACCGTAGCTAGCGAAACACGTTTCACCGATTTTTTTATAAACAATTGTGTGGTGAGGAGTTTACCGATGTGATATTTCTGTCACATGGTTATACAAAAGTAGCTTTGAGGTGAGTTCATGATCAATTGTGGCGCTCTTTACAAACTATTAGTCAAATTTCTTATTGCAGAAGAGTAGGAGGATCCCTAACATTTTATGAACACATATTTTCGAAATTTGCCCCAACACAAGATGTGTACCAGAAGAGATGGCTAAATATTACGGAGCAAAACAACTGAAAATTTCTGTATTGGTATCGCTTACTTGTCGTACCGAACCGATAATTTCCTCATCCGTGATTGTTTCGAGCTTACAGGTTTATTGAACTGTAGTCAGTAAGAAAGCAGATGCAATGTTTTCTTTAAAATCTTTATTGAAAATGTAAGAAACGCCATAAATAACAAGATATGGCTATGTAGTGTATTTGAACAGAGAGTATCATTTGTAGAAAGTCGAAATTAATAACAATTCGCAAACTTGCTTCCAACATGAAATCAATCGTAATGTAATTAAGAGTTAACTTAACCGACACTGGAATATTGAGTTCTCCATCCAGAGGATGGTGACGTTTCCACAATAGGTAACTTGCAGTTTATTGCTTTTTGTGTTAAAAGCGCCCTCTTCGACGCTTGGAGAATGAAGGAAAAAGATTATTATTAACCAGTTACTCTTTTAGGGTTATATTCCTTTTAGATGTTGGGCGGATATAAAACAGAAGGGTGCTTTTCTTCTAAAAATCTTTATTTAAAAAAATAGATCATAAAAAATCAATGGTAACATTCCGATCACACAATATCACTTTGCTAAGGGATTAAAAATCTTTCCTAAGATTCAACATAACACCATAATCGGGTCTGCGTGTTCCACCAAATCCATCAAAATGCCTTTCGTAGTAACCTTCGACGTTAGCGTTGGTGGTTTTATCTTGGAAGAAATTATACCTTCCAGATGCTCTGACATCGGTTCCGTATTGCGGAGTATTTACGATGCTCAAATCTAAATTGCTGTCTGAAAAATGGAGAAACGTATAGTAAGATCACGATTTTGAAAGCGAGACATTATAATACTAATAATAAAAGGTATTTTCCGAGACTTCAGTACAAAGTATGAAAATTATCAAACAAAAGAACTATGGAGGGGAATCGACCGATACTTACCTGTCGGTAAGTGTAGGTAAGAAGCTTCCAATCCTTTTGTTATCGGAGAATGGTGCTTGATGTTTTTGGTAGCGAAGAAGTTGGCGTCCAATCGGTGAATCTCCGTATCGATGGGGGTACCTTTGAGTCCGACGATGGCTCTTCCTGGATCATTCAAGTCAGCGTTGGCATATACATCAGCTCTGAAAAGAATTGCGTAAACATCGTCAATTAAGAATTCGTTCTGGAGATGTTTCGTTGGGATGAAGTCACAGTTTTTGAGGATAAACTGCAAGAGTTACCGAAGCTACCCATATCAGGCTCTTCGTAAAGGGACTGTTTCAAGAAAAGCTAAGTAGCAGAATTTTAAATAACTGAAGTAAGTGACTGGGTAGTTTGTATAAGGAGTGACAATAAACGTTAATTTTAAACTTCCTTACCGTCTAACCCGGCTTAAGGGCACCAAAGCGAAAGCTTCGCCATCTTCAGCTTCGACCACCTCCAATGGGTAAGACAAGGCGTTGAGAGCCAAACACAATACGATTAAGGAGTTTGCGAAGAACATCTTGGAAATGTGCAATGTTGTCGCTTTTGATACTTCACGAATTAGATTTGACGAGGAACTGATACCTTAGACTCAATTTCACCCCGTTTATATACCCCATTTTCCCAAATGGCAATAAAACTCTCGTCGGACGACGGGATTCCTGCTTGAGTGGTATTATGTAAAATCCAAGCCTTTATCATTATTTTGCAGATGCACAAAGATGCATAAGTTTACGTGGTGAAGTAATCTCCGGGTCGCTTTTACGGTTCAGCGAAATTTCGCAGATAATGCAGCAAAACGGGAAGACTAAACTATCGCTAGTTTTGTTAAGGTAGGTTAAGATGCGGACTATGTGATTCACTAGGCGCCGTACACTTTAATATTCGTCATTACCGCACGTACATATTTCAATTATTTGAATGTTAGTGGATTGTTAGGCATTACAAGCTATTTAGAAAAATATCGATGCGTTGTCTAAACTGTAAACTTGTTAAATATTGCACAATCATATCTTTCTAAATACTGCTTTCCACGTAATTTATTTTCTTCGTATAATAACACAATCGTATAGCAATTGTTTGTACTCGTAATTTCAAATATTTCCACAATGAGTTGTAATTTTCAAGGTAAACGAGTCATTAGTGAGATGTTCCCAGCAATTTGGCCAGCGACTGTAAATCTTTACTATCTGTGTACGTCGTGATTGTAATAAAAGTTTGGATCGGAGCCCGAAACAACTTCATTCAAACGCATTTTCTCTGTAAAAAGCGAAAGCGTACGAATTTTAGAATTTGGCTCGCGTTCGGGGACAACAATCGCGAAAAACGATAAAAATGAAGGAAACATGGTTCTAGAAATAGAATGAAAGATTCCCATGAGAATGCTTTCGTTTCAAAACAAAAACAAACGTTTGCTATAGCGTGTACCACATCGAGTTTTGAACATATGTATGTAAATACTTCTTATACGGGTGCATTCCTTGAACCAACTTAATTGCGAAATACGACTAAATCAGACGTATTTCACCGATTTAAAGTCCAGAATCGTTTTCTGCGTCTTTGAAACCCTAAATATACGAAGTTTCGTCTGACTTAAAAACAATAGCATTTTATCAATTTTCTCCTTTGAACTTTAAGAATATGACGATTTTTCCCTTTTTCTTCGAAATCCGGACGAACTATGATAGTTAATCGCGTTCAATTGTTTCAGAAGGATATGTTCTGTCATCTTTGAGTGCTCAGGGTATAATTTATCAGCTGAAAGTTGCTGACACTTGCCGAATCTTTTTGGGATTACTTGAATACTGAAGAAATCAATCATTTTTCCCAAAATATTTGCGAAATACGAATAAATCAAACATATTTCATCGATATAAAGTACACAATCGTTTTCTGCGTCTCTGAAACCCTAAATATACCAGGTTTGGCCTCAGTTAAAACACAACAGAATTTTGTCAATTTTTCCTTTGAACTTTAACGAAAATGCGAAATATCTGAAAGTGGGTCGTGTTATACGTCAAATTGAAGCTTTCGTCGAGGAGATTCCGCGTAAAATGTTTTCAACGCGAAATTCTTACCAGTTCTACAATTATAGTGGAAAAACGAGGAAAATACGATGATTTTTCACTTCTTCCTCGAAATCCGGACGAACTACGATAGTTAATCGCATTCAATTGTTTCAGAAGGATACGTTCTATTATCTTTGATTGCTCGAGGCATAATTTATCAGCTGAAAGTTGCTGACACTTACCGAATCTCTTTGGGATTGCTTGAATATTGCAGAAATCAGTGAATCTTCCCAAATTATTTGCGAAATACCATTAAATCAAACATATTTCGCCGATTTAAAGTACAGAATCGGTTTCTGCGTCTTTGACATTCTAAATATACCAAGTTTCGCCTCAGTTAACACACAACAGAATTTTGTCAATTTTTTCAAGGGGTACCCCTTTGAACTTTAACGAAAATGCGATATATCTGAAAGTGGGTCGTGTTATACGTCAAATTGAAGCTTTCGTCGAGGAAATTCCGCGTAAAATGTTTTCAACCCGAAATTCTTACCTGTTCTACAATTATAGTGGAAAAAACGACGAAAATACGATGATTTTTCACTTCTTCCTCGAAATCCGGACGAACTACGATAGTTAATCGCATTCAACTGTTTCAAAAGGATACGTTCTATTATCTTTGATTGCTCGAGCCATAATTTATCACCTTAAAGTTGCTGACACTTACCGAATCTCTTTGGGATTGCTTGAATATTGCAGAAATCAGTGATTCTTCCCAAATTATTTGCGAAATACCACTAAATCAAACATATTTCGCCGATCTAAAGTACAGAATCGTTTTCTGCGTCTTTGACATTCTAAATATACCAAGTTTCGCCTCAGTTAACACACAACAGAATTTTGTCAATTTTTTCAAGGGGTACCCCTTTGAACTTTAACGAAAATGCGATATATCTGAAAGTGGGTCGTGTTATACGTCAAATTGAAGCTTTCGTCGAGGAGATTCCGCGTAAAATGTTTTCAACCCGAAATTCTTACCTGTTCTACAATTATAGTGGGAAAAACGACGAAAATACAATGATTTTTCACTTCTTCCTCGAAATCCGGACGAACTACGATAGTTAATCGCATTCAACTGTTTCAAAAGGATACGTTCTATTATCTTTGATTGCTCGGGGCATAATTTATCACCTTAAAGTTGCTGACACTTACCGAATCTCTTTGGGATTGCTTGAATATTGCAGAAATCAGTGATTCTTCCCAAATTATTTGCGAAATACCACTAAATCAAACATATTTCGCCGATCTAAAGTACAGAATCGTTTTCTGCGTCTTTGACATTCTAAATATACCAAGTTTCGCCTCAGTTAACACACAACAGAATTTTGTCAATTTTTTCAAGGGGTACCCCTTTGAACTTTAACGAAAATGCGATATATCTGAAAGTGGGTCGTGTTATACGTCAAATTGAAGCTTTCGTCGAGGAGATTCCGCGTAAAATGTTTTCAACCCGAAATTCTTACCTGTTCTACAATTATAGTGGGAAAAACGACGAAAATACAATGATTTTTCACTTCTTCCTCGAAATCCGGACGAACTACGATAGTTAATCGCATTCAACTGTTTCAAAAGGATACGTTCTATTATCTTTGATTGCTCGGGGCATAATTTATCACCTTAAAGTTGCTGACACTTACCGAATCTCTTTGGGATTGCTTGAATATTGCAGAAATCAGTGATTCTTCCCAAATTATTTGCGAAATACCATTAAATCAAACATATTTCGCCGATTTAAAGTACAGAATCGTTTTCTGCGTCTTTGACATCCTAAATATACCAAGTTTCGCCTCAGTTAAAACACAACAGAATTTTGTCAATATTCTCAAGGGGTACCCCTTTGAACTTTAACGAAAATGCGATATATCTGAAAGTGGGTCGTGTTATACGTCAAATTGAAGCTTTCGTCGAGGAGATTTCGCGTAAAATGTTTTCAACCCGAAATTCATACCAGTTCTAAAATTATACGCCACAAAACGACGAGAGTATGACGATTTTTCCCTTTTTCTTCGAAATCCGGACGAACTGCGATAGTTAATCGCGTTCAATTGTTTCAAAAGGATACGTCCTATCATCTTTGAGTACTCAGGGCATAACTTATCAGTTTAAAGTTGCTGACACTTACCGAACCTTTTTGGGATTGCTTGAACACTGAAGAAATCAATGATTTTTCCCAAAATATTTGCGAAATACGAATAAATCATACGCATTTCACCGATTTAAAGTACAAAATCGTTTTTTGCGCCTCTGAAACCCTAGATATACCAAGTTTCGCCTCAATTAAAACACAACAGAATTTTGTCAATTTTCTCAAGGGGGAGTTAGAAATAAATAAAACAAAGTATATTTAATAACATTTATTAGAGTGCTTTATTTTCAATTATCTAATAAAAAAAAAAACAAAAACATAGCTTTCGTTTCAAGCATAAAAAATAATAAGAGGCGATCGCATTTCAAACGCTCTAACACATTCCTTTTCGATTTTAAATTCTCGTGAGCCCATGCGTCTAATTAAGCTACAACAAAGTGACTTCAACAATATCACGAATCTCAGCTTACCCGTTTTCGTAGCTTACACTAGAAAATATTTAGACAAATAAATAATTGTTCCTTTGACTCATAATAAGCAATCTCACGTCATAATTCTCATTGTATTGGATAACTAAACATTTAAATTATAAACGAATGAGGAACACAAACAATCGGAACACAGTGATCACGAATGACTAATATATTATATCTATGTATGTTATTTGCGCTTTAACAGTATCTGTTATAGAGGGGCTTCCCTAAACACGTATATAATCTCTTTCTCATAGAATGTATTAGCTGGCCGGTAATTTACGGAAATTTCATTGGGTAATTTACCATAATTAGTCTGGTAATTTACTTCCTAATATCACTGTCGTCTATATGATGTTCGCCAAATCGTCTACGGACAAATTTACGGTCGCTGTTCTAACACAAAGAGCGAGCTTTTATCACTAAAAATCTGTTATGTGATGTAAACATTAATTTAATAAAAGTCGTTTGGTAGGTTGCATACCATTTTGCAGTTCTCACCTGTAAAACGTGGATATCCTCCAAAACCGTGGACTCTGTGAGACATTCGCCAAGTCGTCTCGGACAAATCGCGATCGCTGCTCTAATACACATGACGAACTTTGGTCACTAGTGCTAATTGCAATATACAATATACAATATACAATATGGTAGTTAATGTGGAGTTTTCTTGCCAGAAATGTGGAAAACGTTGCTCGTATGTAAAAATACCAATATTCTCTTATATAGATAAATAAGATGCGCGGAATTAATTTTATTTCTAACGCCGTTTATTAACAGATCTTCATCCCTTTAGGTGATTTTCATACATATTTGATGGCTAACGGTTCTAGCCGAAACTTTTGTTTCTAAAATCTGTTTAATTGTTTTGTTTTGTAGCAAATCTATTATTTCACGGTCCGATCTCTGTGAGATTTTAACTATATTTTACCCGCTTTTCCGGGTATATCCTACATACAGAAAAATCTTTTCTTAAAAGAAATATATACGTTTATTTGAATATATAATTCTAAATCAAATCTCAGAGTCTTCCTTTAAGAATATTTTGGTTGAATATAAAATATGTATCCATTTATCATGAAATAAGGATGTATTTAAATTATATGTTCAAATTGATAATTATTTCTTTGAAACAAAAATTGAAACACTTATTGCAAATTCTTAGTTGTATTAAAATAAATGTATCGAGACTGTTAACTTAAACACAGCCGCATGATCACTATCAACGTAAATGCTTTATGCAAATAAATAAAATGTAGTCTGCTTTTAATTCAAAAATAGATGGAACAAAGAAATTTCCTTCAAATAAATCATAAGTCTGTTGTAATGCATAGAGTAATAGTCAATTCACATATAACCAATATTAAAGCGAAAGAAAATTCAAATAAAACAAAATTTGCAAGAGAAAATATTCTCCTACCATAACAAGAAACCCGCAATTAATTTTTTAAGTTTTCGTACGTTTCGTAAGCATAAGATAATTACCTAGTGTTGTGTGTGTGTGTGAGTGTAATTTCTTTTATTCGATGATGGTTCTTCCTATATCGTCTTTTCTATGGATCCTCCCTCGCTTAACTTCTTTTTCTGTATGGCTCTATTTTCTATGGATTGTTCCCTTTCTTAAATTCTTTCTTCTCCGGTATGGTGAGGTTCTTGTATTCACTGGTACTTCGTCTTAAATCCTCTTATTCGAAATATCTTTATAGACTTATTTGTTGACTTATCTTTCTTCGTCTTAACCAAAAAAACTTTTTATTTTTTTCTGTAAACCAGGACTACACTACATTATTTCTCTGTTGTCCACGAAACGAAAACTTTAATTCCCCTTGACTCCAGTTCATCCAGGTACATATATCGCTGTTATAGAAACCTGTATTGAATGTCGATGTATCCTTGGTTATTTCCAGTAATCTTTGAATGAATTCTTGTAATGTAAAAGTATTTTATGTATGTGTCTGAATGTTAACAATGCTTTTCTATTTTAATCGGTGCTTTTTATAATAATTAAAAATTTTATTTCTAGTTATATTTGTTTTTCCCATTAAACGTCTTTGGCTGGAGTTAAAATAAGAAGCTAACACCCGTAGGGTAATAAAACGCTCAAAAGGTGGTGGACGTGGTGTCGAAAAGGTATAAATAGAACCCCAAAATAAACCGAATGACAATTGAAGACCATAACCCCAACATTAACTGTGAATTTTGATATTGAATTGTAATAAATGATGAATTTTCTAATGGTAATTAACCATTCGAGTATTACTATACTACAATATCCTTGATTTTAAAGTTATATTGAAATAAAATATAGCTTGCTCTTAATTTAAAAATAGGCAAAACAAAGAAATTTCCTTCAAATAAATCATAAGTCGGTTGTAATGCATAGATTAATAGTCAATTCAAACATAACCAATATTTCTGGTAATATTTTGATTTATTTGGTGGCAGCCATGTGATACATTTTATTTAAATATATGGTTAGTTTGGGTGTATGTTAAACTTACCATATGTTTTATACACACTTTATATGCTTAAATTAAGGATTCGTTTTTATGCGTGTAACCCCTTCATTTCATTTTTTCGCTAAACGAGATACAGAACTAGGAGCTGCTTTCTGTGGTTTTGTAATTTCCTGTTGTGGATGTTTGCCAGATCCGAAAAGAGCTTGTACAGCAGCTGTTTGTTCCAGGGTTAAATCGTTACCGGTCATTTCCTAATATGAGACCAAAACACTTCAAATTTTTGCTAATACTTAATGATTACATCAACGAAAAGGAAATAAAATAATAAATTTACCGTTACAATGACAAAGTACTAGCGCAAAACAGTACTGAAAAATCTAGTTTTTATAGAATTGTCAGGAATTTCTTTTAATATCAATGCGTTTTCTAAACCTAAACTTGCTAAATGTTGCTCGAGCAAGAGAAATTAAGAATTTACATTATTTAAATCCTATCCTGGCGTTATTTATTTACTTGGTATAATAATATAACCCGTCAACAACTGATTGTACCCAAGACTTAAATATCAATTTCAAGTAGAAGGGTGATTAATGAGGTGTGCCAAATTATTTGGCCAGGGATTGTTTTTGGTTTGCAGATCCTAAGAATTTTTTCCAAATATTGAAAGTATCTAGATTTGTGCTTTTTGCTTTCCGTATCTAGTTATTATCTTTAATTTTTTAGGGCATATATCTTCTGTATCGAAGTCAAAATAGTTGCCTCTATCTTGATAATTAATTTGTTACTATTTAAGTTTATATTTGTTGAGAACTTGGGTGAATTCAAAACGGGCAAATATATTTTTTCTAAAATCTTTTATTTGAAAAACTAATTATAAAAATATAATCAATGGTAACATTCTGAACACATAATATCACTTAAGTTAAGGAACTAAAAGTCTTTCCTAAAATTGACCATAACTCCATAATCGGGCCTTCTAGTTCCACCTAATCCACCAAAATGCCTTTCGTAGTATCCTTCGACGTTAGCGTTGGTATCCTTATTTTGGAAGAAATTGTACTTTCCAGACGCTTTGACATCGGTTCCATATTTCGGCGTATTTACGGCGCTCAAATCCAAATTGCTGTCTGTAAAAGGACAAAACAAAATCATAACATCGGAGACTTGAGATGAGATTATAAAAGGAGACTGACAAATACTAACTTGTCGGTAAGTGGAGATAAGAAGCTTCCAATCCTTTTGAGATCGGAGAGTGATGCTTGATATTTTTGGTGGCGAAGACATTGGCGTCCAATCGGTGAATATCGGTATCGATGGGGGTGCCTTTGAGTCCAACGATGGCTCTTCCGGGATCACTCAAATCAGCATTGGCGTACACATCAGCTCTGAAAAGCAATTACGTAAACGTTCTCAGTTACGAATTAATTCTGGCGGTGTTTCGTTGGGATAAAGTCGCGGTTTCTGTGGGCCAATTACAAGAGTTACCGAAGCTATCGTAATCAGGCTCCCAACAAAAGGATTGTTTGAAGGAAAACTAAGTAGCTAAAAGTTGAATGGCTGCGATTAGTAATTGGCTAGTTTGCAGGAGTGATCATATCTAAGGTTCAAAATTAAAATTTCCATCAATTTAAAACGTTCTTACCTTCTAACCCGACTTAAGGGCACTAAAGCGAAAGCTTCTCCAGTCTCAGCTTCGACCACCTCGAACGGATAAGCCAAGGCGTTGAGAGCCAAACACAATACGAGCAAACAGTTTGCGAAAAACATTTTGGAAATGTATAATACTTTCACTTTTGATACTTCGCGAATAAGGTTCGATAAGGAACTGATACCTTCGACTAAATCTCACCCCGTTTATATACCGCATTTTCCCAAATGACAATAAAATTCTCTTTGGATGAGGGGATTCCTGTTTGAATGGTACGGTGTAAAATCCAAGCCTTTATCATTGTTTTGCACATGCACAAGGATGCATAAGTTTACATTGTGAAATAATCCCCGAGTCGCTTTTACGGTTCAGCGAAATCTCGCAGATAACGCGGCAAGACGCCAGAACTAAAATATCGCTAGTTTTGTTTAAGGTAGGTTAAGATGGGGACGGTGATTTACTGGGAGCCATACTTTTTAAATTCTTCATTACCGCACGCGTATGTTAGAACTATTTGGATGTCAGTTAATTGTTTGGAGGTCAAGCTATTCTAAGTAGAAATACAAAGCGTAGAACGTTCTTTTTTGTTTTTATTTTGTAAGTTGCCTTAGAACTTCGTTAAGCTTAGTGGGAGATGATGTATTCTGTTTGCAAATACTATCAAATATTTGAAGCGAATTGGTTGCTACTTATGGTTTCGAGTGTGTTTCATTTGATAGAAAACCATTAAAATCCGGCCCAATAAATAAAGCACGAGGACATAAAAATTGTATAACATCAGAAAACTCCTAAATTAGTTAAACAATTGAATAGTGCTTAGAAATTTACGATGTGTCCAACTGTAAGCGTAAATGTTCAAAATTTGTTGAATGGTCAAATGCGTTTATCAAAATAATCTAAGATGCGAAATTTTGCTTTGACACTGTTATAACGATCTGAAAAAGGCAAGTGTGGACAATTAGAATCATTAAACTTGTTGAAATGGCAACTGCAATGCCCACTTGAGGTTGTAAGGTACTTTCTTTCAAAATCGGTTGAACTTAAAATTTTTTTATTGGTTCCAAAACTATTTTGAAAATTGTATATGTGGCCCTTAAAAGTAGGGTGTGTAACGATATAATACTAGTTTCTTACACTGTTAAGAGCTTCTACAGCTTTAATTTTTTGTCAATAATAAGTGAAGAACCAGTAAGTTTAGAGGCTCAAAATTTTGCATACAGTGTATTTGTTACTACGGCTACGACTTATCGATGAGCTTTTTGTAAATTCCTTCTTTGTTGCTGAATTTAACATTAAGTAAGGAATAGAAAAATGACCATGGGTTTACCGTCTTTTTGGACTTAAAAAAGCAACGATAACAAAAGGAATTTACAAAAATACTCTCTGTCAGTTCTTAACTACCGTATCGAATATGTGGTATTCAAAATTTCAAGCCAGCAAACCTGCTTGTTTTTCACTTATTATTGGAAAAAGATTAGACCTGTCTGAGCTCTTAAAATTGTAAATAATTAATATTTTATTGTTATACATACATCTTTAAGAGTTAAAATATACAGCTTTCAAAATATTCTTCGAACCGACTAAAAAATAACTTTAAACGATCTTGGAAATAAGCACCTTACAGCTTTAACCTTCCTTATACACACTACAATTTGAGTACCTCCCTAGACATACATGGGTCTACAGTGTCCTACCGTTTTTCACCTTACTTAGATTCGTTTAAAGAATCAAAAAAAAAAAAAATTGAGGAAAGTAGTTTAAGATCTATAGAAAGAGAGCATGCATTGGGTGATAGATAAAAATTAATTTTTATTATTGTTATTTAATGGAAATCGATACGAAACACCAGAATTTCAGAAACTTTTTATTAAATAAATTTAAGAAAGTAATAGTACACAGTATGTTTCTTGACATATCTTAGATGAAGAAAAAAATAGGATTATGAATTTTTTAAAAAGTATAATTATTTGAACAATTGTAAAAGTGCAATTTTTCGAGTGAAAACTGCGAGATTTTTGTTAGAAAATTATGGTGGTTAAAATTTAAAATATTTATTACTTTAACTTATCTTTATTAAAACAATTGAAATAATGAAATAAAGGAATTATAAAATATATAACAAAGCCGAGAAACGCTTTCAATGCGATCAACTTTTTGTCGATTTCTTCATTTATATGAAGCACTATCCGATTCGACAGTTCGTCCGGTAAAAGTAAACTCCAACTTTCAAGCGGTGTACTGACAAATTTCGCTTCATCTTTTCCTTCGGCTTCAGTGAACTTGCAGAGATCTTCTTCCTCTGCTCTCCGGAGTATTGATCGACCACTTGTAACCGTCGTTTCCGTCAATAATGCTTTACGGTCTTCCTGATGTTGATCGACGTGACACGGGGTCAAGATTCCTGGCTGTAGAGCATGTCCCTTCATCTTCCAAGAACTTTTCCTCACTTTCCGATTCGCTTTCAGAAAAGATGTAGTCATTCTCATCTTCTGAGCAAACACCATACAAACCCTCCTCAGGTATTTCTTCCAACATTTGTTGTTGTCTCATAAACTCAAAATTAAAATTTCCATCAATTTGAAACGTTCTTACCTTCTAACCCAACTCAAGGGCACTAAAGCGAAAACTTCTCCATTCTCAACTTCAACAACCTCGAACGGATAAGCCAAGGCGTTGAGAGCCAATCACAGTACGAGCAAACAGTTTACGAAAAACATCTTGGAAATGTTCACTTTCAGAAAATATGTAGTCCTTCTCATCTTCTGAGCAAACACCATACAAATCCTCCTCAGGTACTTCTTCCAATTTTTTCTGTCTTACAAACTGTGGTTTATCCATCGCTAATTTTACAATAAAATTCGAAATAAGAATGGCGAGGCAATAACACGAAGCGAGAAAATATGACCCGCGAATCGGTGTGTCAAGGACCCCATATCTTCGCTCTCGCACCCAGTTGCGGTGTATTCATCCATTCTGAAATGATACGTGATGATATTGTATATACGTCATGCATTAGATGACCGCGTTATAGCCCCTTTTTCCCAATGAACAGACTTCGGAACCCAATTTTAGCGTATCTGTGTGAGTTTGCAATGTCACGATAAAATTTTCGAAAGTTTTCCCAAGTACCATTTATTTCGACTCCCATGGTTCCATCTATTTTGAAAATTGTTGAAATTAAATAAACGAATGGCTTAAAAAATTACTGAAAACTCGATATTCCAAATATGTCGAATTTATTAAAGCCGTCAAAATTCTGCTGTGCTTTGTAGAACCTTCCCATATCTCTTTCCCTAAAGTATTTGCAAAATTTCTCTGTAATCTCACAGGCTGTTTGAAACTATTTTAAAAATAATTCCACGAAAGTCGGGATTAACAACAATTCTCAAACTTGTTCTCATCAAGGAAGTCAATCGTATACATAAATTGGATCCTTTGAAAGCGTTTGAATTCGTCTAAATTTCTAAATACATAACTTTAACCTAAGTTTATCATAGGTTGTAACGCTCTTTACAAAATGTTAGTCAAATTTATCATTGCAGAATCATAGGAGAATCATTTTCTGAACACATATTTAAAAAATTGTCCCCAAAACAAGCTGTGTACCAAAGTAGATTCGCTAAATATTATGGGGAGACAGCTCAAAATTTCTGTGTTTGAATCATTTGCTTCTCGTACCAACGCGATAATTTCCTCATTCGTGATTATTTCGAGCTTACAGGTTTTTTAAAGTGGAGTTAATAAAAGCGCAGGTGCTATGTTATTTAAAAAATCTTTATTATAAATGTAAGAAAAGGCATAAATAAAACCATAAGGCTAAATATTTGAACACACAATATCACTTGCGGAGAAATTAGAAGTCTCTCCTAAAATTGAACATAATCCCACGATCTGCGCGTCCAGTCCCTTGCCTTCCACCAAAATGCCTTTCGTAGAAACCTTCGACGTTAGCATTGGTATTTTTATTTTGAAAGTAATTGTACCTTCCAGATGCTTTGACATCGGTTCCATATTGCGGTGTATTTACGGCGCTTATATCGAAATTGCTCTCTGTAAAATGGAAAAGCAAATAGTAAGATGGTGCAATTTTCAAAATGAGTTATTTTGAAAAGGGGGTTGACAGATACTAACTTGTTGGTAAGTGTTGGTAAGAAGCTTCCAGTCCTTTGGTGATCGGCGAATGGTGCTTGATATTTTTGGTAGCGAAAACGTTGGTGTCCAATCGATGAATGTCGGTATTGATGGGGGTGCCTTTAAGTCCGACGATGGCTCTTCCGGGATCGCTCAAGTCGAAATTACCGTACAAATCAGCTCTGCAAAATATTATAGACGATCGTAATGAAGAGTTAATTTTAGCAGCATTTTTTACAGTTCTATGCGGTACATGAATTACTTCGCAAATTTTAGGTGTAAATTACAAGAGATATCGAACCTACCATCTGCAGGGGCTTGAAAATGGAGTTGTTTAAACAAAATCTAATTAGCAAAATTTTGTGTGGCTGAAGTTGAATTTGGGCGATCTTTGAGGCTTAATAAATTTCGATAAAATATGAATCACAAAAGTAAATTAAAACCTTACCTTCTAACTCGACTTATGGGCACCAAAGCGAAAGCTTCTCCATCCTCAGCTTCGACTACCTCCAACGGATAAGCTAAGGCGTTGAGAACCAAGCACAGTACGAGCAAGCAGTTTGCGAAAAACATCTTGAATATGTCTAATATTTTCACTTCTGTTACTTCACGAATAAGATTCGATGAGAAACTGATACCTTCGACTAAATCTCACCCCGTTTATATACCGCATTTTCCCAAATGGCAATAAAATTCTCTTTGGATGAGGGAATTCCTGCTTGAATGGTGCGTTGTAATATCCAAAACCTTATCTTCCGGAGCATGTGTACAAAAATGTATAAGTTTACGTTGCGAAGTGATAATCGGGTCAATTGTACGGTTCGGCGGAGTCTTGCAGATAATGCGGCAAGACGAAGGAGTTTAATATCGTTCGTTTTGTTGAGGTTGGCCAGTATGGATTGTGTGATTTACTGACGATCATCCTGTTCGAAATTTGTTATTATTTTATTGAGCCAGGTTAAAATGAGGACTTTGTAATTCACCGGGCGGAACGGCATTGTCTCCGAAGTTGGTCTTCCCCGCACGTGCATGTTTCAATGATTTCGACATTAGTAGATATATTAAGTTGACATTATGTGTGAATAGCGATATAAATCATAGACGGGGATATTTTTGTTTCTTTTTTGTTATTGTAATACAATTTAATTTTGTTGTTAGTTTTACGTAAGAAAAAGAAAATATATAAAAAGGAGAAGTGTCGTGAGACACCGGACAAGGACGAAGCTCTTTAAGCAATTGATGCTTATTTGAATAAAAGATAAAATTCTATAATTGAATAAACAATGTATAAATGAAAAATATTTCATTTCGAAACCGATGATAAATAAGTTGAAGTTGAATTTGAAGCAAATTCGAGTCCGAATAATAGAGCGCCATCTGATGGGCGGAGACGCAAACGTGTGTGTGTGTGCGAGAGAAAAAGAACTAATGAAAGAAGAAAGATAGAAGAAAAGCGTCTATCTGACGATTTCAAACGTCTCACTTTTTCCCAGTTAACCCAGTTAAATTGACCCAACATTAACTTATACAAGCCTTTCAATTAGACAGAATAAAGAAGGGAAACCAATATTAAAGGCGATTTGCAATTTCCCTGAACGACAAACTATCTTCGTGCAAACCAACAATTCGATTGTCAACTGGCGGTAATTTTCACGTTACCGCACTCTGGGCATAAAAGTTCTAAAACAAGTTAAATAAAATTAAAACAAGGGGAAAAATGGAAAATTGAATAAAAAGTCGCAAGGAATGCAACAGACGATAATGCTGTAAAAAGCTGCATGCAGCGTATGCCATGACCAATTAATTCATCGCAACAAAATTTTAATCGATTATCACCTTTGAATAGGTAAACGTTTCTGACAAGTTCTGTCGACAAATTCGCACCCCTTTTTGGTGTTTGCAATTTCCATGTCATGGAGTATATTATGTCGTTAGATAGTGTGGTATACTAATGACATGCCTGGTAGAACTAAAGTTATAATTAAGAACAAAAGAGGTATACCGAACTACGAAACACATGTTATTGTTAATTGAATATCAAAAAATAAATTAATAATTCTAACAATTAATGTTTTATTTTCTAAAATAATCATGAAAACTATACAATTATAATAATAATTCATGTATGTTCATTTTTTATTTGAAAATAAGTTATTTTTATTAAGTTCTTCATTAGCAGGATACAAATATACACTCATGTTTGGAGGATTGCAGAGCATCGTGTTTTGCACTAAATATACTTTATTTTTAAATCAAAATGACCGACTTTTTATGAACATATGATACTGATAACCAGAACGATTTCGATGTTACCGCATAGCAGCGGTCGTTGAATCACGTTAAAATTTTATTTATAAAAATATAGTTAGAGTAACATGTAAAAAGTCATCGATTGAGTCACCCACCTTTCTGTTAAATTCTGTAGGCACTGCTAGATTGTTGTGATATCTAGTGAAATTATAGAATTTTGAAGAAAGATGTAATAAAATTTATGTCGAATTTCTGCTTTATGCCTTCAATTAAACAAGAGAAATAAAAAAGGTTAAGGTAATGGATGTAAATATTATGTTTTGATGATTGTAAAAAGAATACAACAGGTGCAGAAAATTCTCCGTCTAATTCGCACAGATATCATTTTGTTGAATTTTTTTGTACTTATAAAAGGCATTTTGCATAGCGCCAGATAGACGTTTATTGAAAGCGTTGGATTCGATTTTTACGTTGAAAAATTCTTCCAAATTAGATTCTCGTGTATTTTTCCTTGGGATTTAAATGATTGTTTCCTTTACTACACGAGTGTCTCGAGCTGTAATGGGTATTTCGACAAGTAAGTGTTCTTCTTTCATTAAAACTTGGGACGTATCTAAACATCACGTTAATTCCTTCGATGTAAAAATCATAACGCCCTCCTTTTGTCCAGACTTAATCGTTTGTGTTCTTTAATAAATGGAATTTTCAAAAAATATGTTTGGTTAGACCTTAGGAGCTGTAGCCTTTGTTAATTTTAACAATATCATCTTCATATCAAATTTTAAACAAGATACATTCCTTGCCTCTCTTCTACCAAGATATTGATTGCTGACTTTTCCACGAGATGATACTGTTATTTCCCTTCACTCTCTCAAGAATGGTTTCAAAATTTCCAAATAATATTGTCGGTAAGATGCGTGGCTTCCTTAAATCAGTTAACGATTGGGTTTTATGGAAACTGTCATCACATCGGATTTTGGACCCATAAGTTTTATTCTTCTCTTCAATCGTTCTCATTAGATTTTCCCTGACACGACACTTCCTCGACACGTTCTTACTATTATCATTGTAACGCTAATGGCTCAAAATACCTATCCCGATAACAAAGTTATCCTTGGTACGAAGAAGTAAAATATCACGTTTGAATATTGACTAATATTGACTTTATGAAGGACAGTTTTATCCTATACTACAGAGCATTACACTTTCTCGTTAGTAGACACCAGCCAATTGTTTATTGCTTCCGAAAAATTTGTTAGTGGTTGTGAAATTCAACTCCGATGAATGTTCCTCACCCCTTATGCTTGACTGACAGCAACACCTGTGCGCGATTCAACACGATTTGCGAACGTATTGAATGTAATTGAGAGTTAACTTAACCGAGACTAGAATATGGAGTTCTCCATCCGGAAAATGCTGACGTCTCCACAATCGGTAACTTGTAGTTTATTACTTTTTATATTAAAAGCGCCCTCTTCGACGCTTGGAGAATAAAGGAAAAAGGTTATTATTAACTCGTTACTATTATTACTAGGCTGTATTTGGGGTAGAAGGATACTTTTTCTTCTAAAAATCGTTATTAAAAAAATAGATCATAAAAATCAATGGTAACATTCTGATCACACAATATCACTTTGCTAAGGGATTAAAAATCTTTCCTAAGATTCAACATAACACCATAATCGGGTCTGCGTGTCCACCAAATCCATCAAAATGCCTTTGGTAATAATCTTCGACGTTAGCGTTGGTGGTTTTATCTTGCCAGACGCTCTGAGATCGATTCCGTATTGCGGAGTATTTGCGACGCTCAAATCTAAATTGCTGTATTTTCCCAAATGGCAATAAAACTCTCGTTGGATGAGGGGGTGCCTGATTGAGTGGTATTATGTAAAATCCAAGTCTTGTTTGCAGATGCAGAAAGATGCATAAGTTTACATGGTGAAGTAATCTCCGGGTCGCTTTTACGGTTCAGCGAAATCTCGCAGATAATGCGGCAAGTCGCCAGGACTAAAATATCGCGAGTTGTGTTGAGGTAGGTTAGGATGGAGACTATGTGATTCACCCGGAACCGTACTCTTTGAAGTTCGTCATTTCTTCACGCATGTTTCATTTATGTCGAAGTTGTTTTAAATGGAAAGGGCAATGGCGTATTCGGTTTGCAAATATGTACTATTTTTTGTGTTAAGAGCGCCCTCTTCAACGCTTGGGGAATGAAGGAAAAGGATTATTATTAAGTCGTTACTATTTCAGGGTTATGTTCCTTTAAATGTTGGACGGATACAAATCAGAAACATGTTTTCTTTTTCTAAAAATCTTTATTGAAATAATAAATTATAAACAGAAATTAATAGTAAGATTCTGAACACACAATATCATTTTACTAAACTAATTAGAAATCTTTCCTGAAATTAAACATAACTCCATGATCCGAACGGCCAATTGCTGGCCTTTCATAAAAGGCTTCGACGTTGGCGTTGGTGGTTTTATCTTGGAAGAAATTGTACTTTCCAGACGCTTTAAAATCGGTCCCGCGTTGCGGAGTATTTACGACACTCAAATCCAAATTGCTGTCTATAAAATGGAAAAGCAAATAGTAACATCACCCTACTTTTGAAAGCGAGACATTATAATAATAACTATAAGTGTATTTTCCGGGACTTCAGTACAAAGTATGAAAATTATCAAATCAAAGACTTATGGAAGGGAATCGACAGATACTTACTTGTTGGTAAGTGGAGGTAAGAAGCTTCCAATCCTTTTGTTATCGGAGAATGGTGTTTGATGTTCTTAGTAGCAAAAACGTTGGTGTCCAATCGGTGAGTATCGGTTTCGATGGGGGTACCTTTGATTCCGACGATTGCTCTTCCGGGATCAGTTAAGGAACCGCTGGCGTACACATCAGCTCTGAAAAAATTTGCGTAAACTTTGTCAATTAAGAATTCATTCTGACGATATTTCGTTGGAATGAAGTCGCTGTTTTTGAGGACGAATTACAAGAGTTACCGAAGCTATCATTATCAGGCTCCCAACAAAAAGGAGCTTTCAAGGAAAACTAAGTAGCAAAATGTTATATGGCTGAATAAAAAGGGAATGATAATATCTGACGTTCATATTAAATTTTGTATCAATTTAAAAACTTCATTACCTTCTAACCCGGCTTAAAGGTATTAAAGCGAAAGCTTCTCCGTTCTCAGCTTCGACCACTTCCAACGGGTAAGCCAATGCGTTGAGAGCCAAGCACAATACGACGAAGAAATTTGCGAAGAACATCTTGGAGAAGTACAATGTCACACTTTTGTTACTGCACGAATGAGGTTCAATGGGGAACTGATACCTTCGATTAAATCTCACCCCGTTTATATACCGCATTTTCCCTAATAGAAATAAAATTCTCGTTAGACGAGGGGATTCCTGCGTCAATGGTACGATGTAAAATCCAAGCCTTTATCGTTGTTCTGCACATGCACAAAAACGCATAAGTTTACGTTATGAAATAATCCCCGAGTCGCTTTTACGGTTCAGCGAAGTCTCGCAGATAATGCGGTAAGCCGCCAGGAGTAAAATATCCCGAGTTGTGTTGAGGTAGGTTAAGATGGAGACTTTGTGATTCACCCGGCACCGTACTCTTTGAAATTCGTCATTACCTCATGCATGTTTCATTTATTTTGAAGTTAGTGGATTATTTAATGTTTAAGTTATTTTAAATGGAAACGGCAATGGCGTATTCTGTCTGCTAATATGTACTATCAAGTATCAAATTTCTTTAACGAATTAGTTGCTAGTTTTACCATACCGATTTGAATAGCTGCATTAAATACGTCTTTCGACAATTATATTGAAGATATATGTACCTGTGATGCAATTAAATATTGTCTCAATTTCTTCCAACTGCACAACTATGTACCTCTTTTTATTTTAACATTTTATTTTGTATTGGTTCGTAATGCCATTGTAAATTTCTAAACACTGTCAATTTTGGGACATCAGCAATTTCTTACAAAATGTAAGATTTCAGTTGTTATAGAGGTTGTAACTCAGATTTTCGGACAATGATATTGAATGTATCATTGGTACTCTAACTGTTCTTTGGTGAGCATCTCACAATGGTCCATAGGCGAATTCTGGGAGAATGGGCGCGATTAACGCTTTGTTTTGTACTAAATCATAGGATTATTAACTGTATTATGCTGATTCAAGGACGAATGCATGTTTGAGAATATAAGTAATAATTACCTGAGTAACGACATTAAAGACTTTCTTCATTAAGAAAGATTTAGATATTCAATTTTATCAATAACTCGTATAAAAAATAAAAAGGGGTAAATGTATATTTATTGAAGAATAAATCAAGTTTATAATATGATTTGTTGATTAAAGTACCCATAATAACTATTAATCATAATTGCAAGAAAAGGTATATCAATGGTAACTTAAAATTATACAAAAAAGTAATGTTTATTATATATGATAGTTAGTCTGGGTAAACAGCGGTAACCGCGTACAACTATGAAATAAGTTACGACAGCATTGCCGACTCCCCTCTATAGTCCGCTGCTGTATGCGAATAGTTATGTGTATATGTAGGCTGTCGTAACTTATTTCGAAATTACCGCTATTTCTTCAGACTAATGATCGTGATGCGGTTTATACGGTTTTGATAATTGAGCTGCCAGTAAGTATAATACATCCATGGCACTGTTTTTATTTTCTTTTTATCTATCAGTTCTGCGTAGTTGGTGATCAGTGGAACAGGTGATATTAATAACATATTTGACAAATCTTCAAATGTCGTTTTTGTTGACAATGATCTGGTGTTTTGTTGTCTCGATCGTTTACAGTCCACAAAAAAATGGATGTGATTTTGGTCCATCTGACTTTTAAATGTCAAAAATCATCCATCACTGTTTCCACACGCTCTTCATCGCCACCATAACCCTCCTTTAAATAGTTTAATGCCTAATTTGAAAGGTCTCCATTTTTATTTCTTTACGATGCCTTACGCCATATTTCTTCTTCTTGTATTATTGGTGTTTGAGCTACCAATAGCTCTTTTCATACACCATACACAATTATGAAGAGTAGCAGATACCCTGTTGGGTGAAGTTAATGGACATTATATAAAAAGGCTTTTCTCCGGCCAGAGCTCCAGCAATCGAAAATGGAGCCTCGGATAAAAACATACCACCACCCAAACGAACGGGTAAGAAAAAAGAAAAGGATCGTTTTAGATAAGGATTTTAGATTTTACTGTAGATAAATACAAACATTGCATATTTTAAAATTACAAGATGTCTAATAACGAGTTTTATAACAAACACTGTAACAGCGCAAATACCATACATAGGTAAGGGTTTTTTTACTATGTATGCATCAAATTAAAACAGAAGCAAGTTCAAACAGAATAAGATAAGATTTGTAAGAGAAAATATTTTCGTACTATCGTAGAAGTGATGAGATCTTACTTCATGAAAATAATCATGATTCACTTGAAATTCGTCGTGTACGAGCACAAATTTTATTTATTTATAAATTAATTCAAGGTACTGTATCAGATGCTAACCTGCTGTCCCAATTAGCTTTTTATCTGCCTAGGTCAAATAGCAGAACACGACAAACTTTTTATATTCCGTCTTCTAATACGCTTCACCATTCAAATGCCCCACTGATATCAATGTGCAGAAGTGTGAATATGTACTGTGCTGATGTGGACTTCTTTAACACAACATATATTGCCTTAAAGAGTCTTTTGCAAAATAAGTTACTTTGATTCTTGTAATAAAATTATTATTATTATTATTTATTTAAAAAAAATTCTCTCTCTTTAAGTTAGTGCATATTAGTTTAAGGACCCTCTCATATATATTTCCTATTAAAATAAAATGATCCTGTAATTAGTTTAGTTTAAGCTGTTGGATAATAAATCATTATTATTATTATTATTATTATTATTAGAAGCCGCAATTGATTGGTGAAGTTTTACATAAGGAACATTTGAGAGTCACTAACGGTATGCAATGACGCCGGATGTTTATGTTTTGGACGTGGTTAATAGTATAAGTCGGGTCATATCTGGATCAAGACCAAGTAGTTTGGGGTCGCTTTATCACGTGGGCAATAAATAATAAGTGTTGAACAACTTCGAAATAAAGGCGAATGTTTACAATTTAGAGAAAGAAATATAAATATTACTACAATCCGGACCATATATTAAGCACGGTGAAGTGTTTCTTTTGATAGTACGTTTGCTTCAACGACTCCACCGGTTTTTACATACCATTCGATGATAAATAATACAGCATGTACTTCTAAAGCTAGACTTTCATTCGCTCAATATTTTGTAATCATTTTTGTTCTTTTACACTCATTGACCTACTTTTACCTATATAATCTTCTAAATAAATTTAACGCATGAATTATGACAAAACCCTGTATAACAAGCAGTCATTCGTGATCTGTATGTTGTTGTGATTGTTTGCTTTCCTCATCCGTTTATAATTTGAATGGTTAGTGTATCCAATGCAATGGGGTGGACAGATATAATGAAAAACTTGTCCTGACAACATTATCAAAATCAAAAGATTACATGGTAGCTCTGACATACATTAATCATCATCATTGTGTCTGCTTATGCTGCTAGTGAGTTTGATATAGCAGAAATTGTGACTGAGGTTGCTTATAAGTCAAAGGAACAAATATTTCCTGGAGATTTCGTACGGAAAGCCTTGGAAACGGATAAAGTGAGTTACGTGGTTATAGTGGAAATAACTGTGTTGTACTGCAGTTTTAACGAAAGCAGCACCAGAAATACCAATGCGAATAACACGTCGTGTTCCCGCAAATAGGTTATCATTTAAAATGAAATAATCGGCAGCTTGTAATTTTTTGATATTATTTTTTTTTTTAATAAAGAAGGGTAAGGGAAGAAAGAATGATATGGAATGTACAAATAATTTAAAACCATTCCTGTACTTCAATTTACTTGAACCAACAGATTTTTACAAGTTCAGCTTTGAGATCAATGTCTTGGGATATAATGCTGGTTAGTGTTACAGCATTCCTGTAACTTTTAGGATATTCAAGAATGCCAAAAAGTTCGACACTTGTGCTATTCACTTTTGATAGCGAGACGAAATTGTTCCTTATTTTTATTGCTATAGTCTCGCAGACTTTTGAAGCTTAGGCAATGAAGAAAAGGACTCTGGTTTGGAAATGGTTATCCGAAAGTCAGAATAAATAAAAATTCGCAAACTTGCTTTCATTGATGAAATCAATTACATGGTAATACAAAGTAGCTTTGACGGGAGTTTATTATCAATTGTGGTGCTCTTTACAAACCATTAGTCAAATTTCTTATTGCTGAAGAATAGGGGAATCTCTAACATTTTATGAACACGTATTTTCAAAATTTGTCCCAAGACAAAATGCGTACCAGACGAGATTGATAAATATTATGGAGCAAAACAACTGAAAATTTTTGTACTGGTATTGTTTACTTGTCGTACCGAAACGATAATTTACTCATTCGTGATTATTTCGAGCTTACAGGTTTTTTAAACTTTAGTCAGTAAAAAAGCAGATGCAATGTCTTTTTAAAAATCTTTATTGAAAATGTGAGAAACACCTTAAATAACAAGAGTCATGGCTATGTATTTGAACAGACAGTATTATTTGTAGAAAGTCGAAATTAATGACGATTCGCAAACATGATTACAATCATGAAGTCAATCGTAATGTAATTAAGAGTTAACTTAATCGAGTCTGGATTATTGAGTTCCCCATCCAGAAGGTGGTGACGATTCCACAATCGGTAATTTGTAGTTTTTGCTTTTTGAGTTAAACGCTCCATCTTCGACGCTTGGAGAATGAAGGGAAAGCATTATTATTAAGGTCTTACTATTTTACGGTTATATTCCTTTAAATGTTTGACAGATACAAAACAGAAACATGTTTTCTTTTTCTAAAAATCTTTATTGAAATAATAAATTATAAACAAAAATTAATAGTAAGATTCTGAACACACAATATCATTTTACTAAACTAATTAGAAATCTTTCCTAAAATTAAACATAACTCCATGATCCGAACGGCCAATTGCTGGCCTTTCATAAAAGGCTTCGACGTTGGCGTTGGTGGTTTTATCTTGGAAGAAATTGTACTTTCCAGACGCTTTAAAATCGGTCCCGCGTTGCGGAGTATTTACGACACTCAAATCCAAATTACTGTCTATAAAATGGAGAAGCAAATAGTAACATCACCCTACTTTTGAAAGCGAGACATTATAATAATAACTATAAGTGTATTTTCCGGGACTTCAGTACAAAGTATGAACATTATCAAATCAAAGACTTATGGAAGGGAATCGACAGATACTTACTTGTTGGTAAGTGTAGGTAAGAAGCTTCCAATCCTTTTGTTATCGGAGAATGGTGTTTGATGTTTTTGGTAGCAAAGATGTTGGTGTCCAATCTGTGAGTATCGGTTTCGATGGGGGTACCTTTGATTCCGACGATTGCTCTTCCGGGATCTGTTAAGGAACCGCTGGCATACACATCAGCTCTGAAAAAGAAATGCGCAAATTTTGTCAATTAAGAATTCATTCTGGCGATGTATCGTTGGGATGAAGTCGCGGTTTTTGAGGACGAGTTACAAGAGTTACCGACGCTATCATTATTAGGTTCCCAACAAAGGGGTCCTTTCAAGGAAAACTAAGTACCGAAATGTTAAATGGTTGAATAAGTTATTGGGTAGTTTGTACAAGGAGTGATAATATCTAACGTCCATATTTAAAAATTGCATCAATTTAATACTTCCTTACCTTCTTACCCGACTTAAAGGTATCAAAGCGAAAGCTTCTCCGTTCTCAGCTTCGACCACCTCCAACGGGTAAGCCAATGCGTTGATAGCCAAGCACAATACGACGAAGAAATTTGCGAAGAACATCTTGGAGAAGTACAATGTTACACTTTTGTTACTGCACGAATGAGGTTCAATGGGGAACTGATACCTTCGACTAAATCTCACCCCGTTTATATACCACATTTTCCCTAATAGCAATAAAATTCTCGTTAGACTAGGGGATTCCTGCTTTAATGGTACGATGTAAAATCCAAGCCGTTATCGTTGTTCTGCACATGCACAAAAACGCATAAGTTGACGTTGCGAAATAATCGCCGACTCACATTTACGGTGCGGCGAAATCTCACGTATAATGCGGCAACACGCGAGAACTAAAATATCGTCTCTTTCGTTGAGGTTGGTCAGTACGTATTGTGTGATTCTCGAAATTTGTTATTATCGTAAGTGTATGTTTGGATTGTTTGGATATTAGTGGCTTATTCCGACTAAAAGTTAGTAATTGTAGAACGGGAACTTTCTTGATTTTAATATTTCAAAGGATCAAAAGGACATTTCAAGTTTCGAATTTTCGGTGCAAAGAAAGCAACTTCCCTTTACCTCAAAATCATCAGGAAAAGTCGAAATGCTTTTTTGACAATAAAGTTGTTATTCTCAGAGGCAACCGCAAAGGAATTAAATGTCACATATAGCAGCTGACGACCCACCAACTCCGTAAAATAATTTGTAAAAAGTACTGCACACTGGACCCACGCACAACAACAACTATGTAAACACAACTCGATCGCTATTGACATTTAATTCCTTTTAGAAAAGATCGGCATTAAAAAAAAGAAGAAACTTTTCAATATTTCACCAATTGTTTGTAGATTTTCATCGATGATCGTCGGAAAATCTTTAAGACGGAAGTCATTTCAAAACAGAACGTTTGTAGGAATAAGATATCGGTAACAAAAACGTACAGTAGAGCATCGATTATCCGGGTTCAGTCTTAGCTTGCTTCAGGTTTCAGAATTTTATTTACGGAAATCATTAAAATCAAAAAAAAATGTATAGTGAAGTGCAGAAGCGATTAACGTTAAGAAGCTTAATGAAGTCTTAGAAACAGGGTTATTAGTCGTGTCAATATTTCTTTATGAAGAATTATGTTTGTGTAATTAGTTCATAAGCAAACTGGGAAAATATGCGGTATGATGACTCATCTGTCCTTGCCATAATGTAATATTATATTACAGAGGATAAAGGACAGATGACTCATCATACCGCATATTTGTCCAGTTTATTCTACTGAGAATTTAATGAATAGAAATTAATGATATAAAAACATCAATTATAACAAATTATATTTATAAATTTTGAGAAATATTTAACATAATATCAAGATAATTACCTAGTGTTGTGTGTGTGTGAGTGTAATTTCTTTTATTTGATTCGATTCTATCTCTCCTCTCTTAACTTCTTTTCTCGAAGCCGCTCTATTTGCGATGGACTCTTCCCTCCTTTAACTTCTTTCTCTGTGTGGCTCTATTTTCTATGTATTCTTCCTTTTCTGAAATTCTTTCTTCTCCGGTGTGGTGAGGTTCCTTTATTCACTGGTACTTCTTCTTAAAATCCTTTTATTCGAAATATATTTATAGACATATTTGTCAATTTTCTTCGTCGTTAACCAAATAAACTTTCAATTTTTTTTTGGAAAACCAGGACTACACTACATTATTTTTCCGTTGTCCACGAAACGAAAACTTTAATTCCCCTTGACTCCAGTTCATCCAGACATATCGTTGTTATAGAAACTTCTATTGAATGTCGATGTATCGGTTATTTCCAGTAATTTTTTTATGAATTCTTGTAATATAAAACTGTAGTATGTATGTGTCTCAATGTTTACAATGTTTTCTATCTATTAACCGATGCTTTTTATAATAATTGATAATTTTATTTCTAGTTGTTTCTCCCATTAAAGAAGTTAACACCCGTAGGGTAATAAAATGCTCAAAAGGTGGTGTGCGTGGTGTCGAAGAGGTATAAATAGAACCCCAAAATAAACCGAATGTCAATTGAAAACCCTAACCCATTTAACCATTCGAGTATTACTATGCTACATTACACACACTTGTAACTTAATAAAAATTTTATAATGTTAACGGAAACACTCTCGGGAGATTCCAAAATATTACGCATCCTCGATAATTTTAAATAGGTTAACAGTTCAATCATTTAAGTGACGTCAAAGGATTCAAAACAATCGAAAACCGAAAAATATCGTGCCCTCTTTACAACTCCTCCCCATTCTTACACCCCTTTCACTACATATGTATACGACTATAGATAAGTACATACGCATTCGCATGCATACTTATGAGTTCTTCGTCGCTCTCAAACCCCCTCGCGTTCTTTTGCACCCTCTTCGCCGCGGCGCTCTTTGATTTTGTAAATTTTCCATCCCCTTGGAGAGACGACTACCACCGTCATCCACCGCCTTTCGATGATTTGTATCCGCTTCGTGGTCTTCCGATGTACACTTTTAAGCGTTTTTCCCCTCCTACCTCATCGCGTATTTCGTCCCCTTTGTGCAGGCTCGTACGCGAACGTTCCTACATGTGTGCTCTCTCCCCTTCGATTCGAACGGTGCAAATATTTGAAATTTTTGCGGCGCAACGAGGCCGGGTGTTATCGAATGAAACGGGTATTTGGTTGGTTGTGATGGTTTAAAGTTGAGATCGCATTTCCAAATTTGTTAGGGTAGGGAAGGGTGAATGTGTCGATACGTTGGAATTTTAGTGGTTTTTCGTAAATTGTTGTTTGGGTTAGGTTCTATGTTACGTCGTTTGGTAGAACAGCATCGTGGAATTACTAAAAATAATGAAAGATCTCGATTTGGTTCCTGAAGATGAAACAGGAAATTGAGAAACGTGCATTTTGATTTTGTTTCCGTTTAAAATTAAATCAGAATGAAATTCGAACTGTTTTAATTATTGTACTTTCAACGTTTGTCTGTATTAGTTCGTTCCTTTTAAAAGCTGTCAGTGGTACCACCTTTGTCATCATTATTAATACATATTAGGTTAAAATGCGGTTCGAATAATGGCAATATCGGATTGAGATCATCAGTGGAAGTCTTACCAATACAGTGATGTGAGTCAGTAAATTACCAAATTAATTACCGTAAATTATCCAATTAAGTTTCGGTAAATGACCAGCTAGCTAATACATTCCAAGAAAAAAGATTACATATGCCTTTGGGGAAGCCCTTTTATAACAGAACATGTAACAACGCAAATAACACCCATAGATATAACATGTTAGTCATTCGTGATCGTTGGTTTTGTTAGTTTTCCCACTGCAGTGGTTTGTAATGTGAATGTTGTGTTTCTAATGCAATGAGACGAAAATATATAATGGGAAAGCTTATGGTGTCAACATTTTCAAAATCAAAAGATTGATGAAAGATGAATTTTAAACGGAAGGGACTTCCGTTAAACTTACAAAAGAGCGCGTTAAATTATCATGCTTTTTATTAAAAGAAAACAGCTAATTACGCGGAAATAAATATTAGTAGAATATAAGAGTAATTTTTCCCGGTAATTTACCAAATTTACAGACAATTAAGAAAGGGAAGAAGAAAAATAAATAAATAAAATAAATTTAGGAAATTTATTTAATATCTTTCTACCCTCATACCGCTAAGCGCTAGGTGCTGCAAGGTTTTGAGTTAATAAAAAAATAAAAAATAATTAAAAACCTCACACCTAGCGGAAGGAAAGTTACGATTAAGAAGAAGGAGAAGAACAATAAATAAAAATTTATTTAATGCCTTTCTTCGCTTTTTACCCTCATACCGCTAACTGTAACTGTAGCTTTCCATATAACAAAATATCAAAAAAAAAAAATAGAACCGTTACATCTAACTGTAGAAGTTTATGAAACTTATTTCCGTTCTACATTTCAGTATACCCAAACTAAAGAAATTGAGCCATCCCGCAACTCAAATTATCTCAAGCTCCCTACAATGACAGTCAAAACGAACGATCAGCTGATGTAAGGAGCTTGACAATATGGCTCCGTAAATGATCAGCTGATTCAAATGTTTTAGTGTGGTTATGGTAATGATCCGCCGTCATTTCTTAAATATTAATCAGCTGATTCATAGTTTGACGGCAAAAGGGGACGACTTTTGTATTATGATAACTTATGATTATTATTATTATTACTATCTTTATTATTCTTATTAAATTAGTTCATTATATATATTTTGAAATATTTGTTTCTTTTCGTTCAACTGACGTTCTTGACCTTTCAATTTTGTTTAGTCTTCTTCATAAGAAGAAAAGTTATTTTAATTTGAATTTTGATATTGAATTATTGTTATTATCACTATTATTATCATTACTTTTTTCTAGGTACGTCACATCTTATACTGCTTCCGAATTAAGTAGGCCGGGTAAGATACCAATTTCTTTTGTTTTCTTACTCAATGGTTAATAAATGAATGCCGCGATACTTTCGTAATTCACTGATATAATTAATCGATGCGCCTTACCCCAGGCAGACCAAACAGCACGGTTGTTCGGCGAGTTGCATATTTAACCATACGAGTCGACCTGCATTTTGGAAAGGAATGTTGTTGATTGGTTAACCTTCCTATACTCACGCATACGGTCTGTGAGACCGACTTATATAGTATAGTATACCTCTTTCATTTTGACGTGAGTATAGGAAGGTTAAGGAGGGATATTATTATTATACATTGTATGCTAATTGCATCTATAATAGGTGAAGTCTGTAATAAACTAATTTATAGCGTAGCGACATATCCCTTTAAAGGAAGAAAGTCATAGTCAGATTCTATCGTTAGTAAGACGAGAAGTTCATAGTTGAGAGAGTTAATTCACAGGGTTTATATTAATGTCCGACCGAAACAGGATTTGCAGCAACCTTTGACCTCGGTCTCAGTTTCGGCCAAAACCGAAACCGAAACCGAAACTTATTTAAACATATTAAAATTTCAATTGTATGCTGAAACATTGCTACATGTTATATAGTTCATTTGTGTTAAATGAAATAAAGAAAAAACAACAATTACGGTATGTAGGAAAAGGAGATATTTATGTATTTAGGTATTAACTTGCTGACTCTGACAATTACGAGACACGAACTCGCCCGAACGAAGCACGACAATTCACGAACACTGAGTTTCCGTGCGGCCGAAGTTTCGGCTGAGTTTTGGTCGAAACCGAAACTATACCCGAAACTAGATTTTTGGCCGAAACTGGCCGAAACCGAAACCGAAACCGAATGTTCGGTCGGCCACTAGTTTATATAGACTTATCGAGAATGATTTTGTACACCACGTGACCAGTAACTTTTAAAATCTGGTGATTTCGGTGTTGATACGTTTACAGTAATCGCATATTACTGGGATCATATGTACAGCAGCCACTGTTTTAGAAATACACATTACGTCTAGCTACTTTGTAGCTGCCCAATTAACGCGTCTGATTAATTAGATCATCTTATAGAGAGTCATCCAGATTCTTTGAATTTAGACAATGAATTGAAAAATTTCAGACACTTTGGAAAAAACAGGCATTCTAGCCTATGCATTGTGTGCCTGCTTGGTAGGCTAATTGCACAGCCTCCTCGAAGACCTGCCCAACAAACGTACCCCATTTAGTAGATGGTTTTGTAGGATTTTCCTAATTAATATTCTTAAAACATATCGAAATGATAACTTTTCCTAAAGAAAATCTCATAAAATACCATCACCTAGACTCCTTCCGATTTCGCCGATACTAAAACACCCATTAAACAAGTTTCTATTTACGTGAAACAAACTTTCGAGCATAAATCTCCCGTTCTCTCCCTTTTTCGTTCGAACACCGAAAATCAATTACCCCGCCGTATCATCCCTTACTTCACGACAACGCGATAATCCGCAACCACCCCGTACGGTTCCGAACTTGGTAGAAAGAACCACATTAATATCGCCACCGGTGAGGGTAACGATACACAAAAATCTAAACGTAGACGCAATACGTGGGGTCCGCCGCGACACGTTGCGGTCCCGTGAGTACAAATTGATTCCCGGAACGTGCTCGTGAGTCCGGGGGTGACTCCGGACGGACGAAGAACTTAAATATACATGTAAGCGCCCGGTTCAACGGTCACGCAACAATGTCGAAGTTGGAAAGGTGGTTGCGGAGGGGCGAGTTGAAAACAAGGGGAGAAGGGTTAATTAGACATAAATGTAGTCACGAACGGGAGAAGTTAAGATTAAGAAGTTTTGAAGTGGACTAACGAACTAAGTCCGAAGGAATAACAGAAATCGATGATTGCATTCCGAATTGCAGCCGTATAATGTATGGAGGCCACGTAATCGGAAACACATGTTCGAGTACAAGTCGCGAGCTTTCCTGACACGGAAGTGTTTATTACATCGCTGCTAACACGAAATTGATGACCGGAAAAGCCAATATGTGACTGGATTAGATCCGGAGTGGTACCCTTTTGTGATATGTCGGACGATAAACCCAAACGCAATCAATCTTTACTTGATGAAGGTACTACTACTACGATAAAAATCACATAATTTGAAGATATGATATCCGTTTCTCGCCCGGTGCGGAATTAATTGAAATTATTTCTTCGGGGTGTCTTGTAGTAAAAGTGTGATTAATCAAACGCAATAGTACACGAAGTGACGTTTCGAAATTTATTTCATAGCATCGTCAGGCTAATGTACTTATTGTAAAAAGACGTTAAGGTGGGGGTGTAATATGTACACCCCCGCCTTAACGTCTTTTAGGGAATTTTACATTCACAATAATTACGAGGGCGATTCGTGAAGTAAGTTCCGTTTGCGCCAAATGAGCAGAGCAGTGGAAATATCGGGGCGATCGCAGCGCTGCGGTGTAGTCTGGTTCGATGTGAGTCTGGCAGTGCTAGTGAGGGAATCGCTCGGACATTCTTTCGTGCTATTTTGGTCGTTTAAAATGACTGCTGCAAATGAAAACCCTGCTGACTGTGAACTGCGTGCTGTTATCCGAATTCTGTGTGCAAAGAACATGAAGGCTGCTGAGATCAATCGTGAACTTTACTCCGTCTACGGTTCAAATGTCGTGAGTGACAGCATGGTTAGAAGAAAGTACCGTATATTTCGAGAAGAACGAATTAATGTCCACGATGAAGAACGGAGTGGAAAACCAACTGTTGTGACGGACGAACTTTTGAGTAATGTCGAAGAGAAATATTACAGAACTGAATGCCTTTTTCCTCAAATTTGACATACAGTTTTGAGCTACAGAAAAGTGTTGCTGCTTGGCTCAAATCACAGGCGGCAGAGTTACATGAAGAGGCACTAAGAACTGGTTCATCACCATGGCAAATGTCTCAATCTTAATGGCAGCTATGTAGAAAAATAGCTGAGGGTGTTAACTTTAAATTGTATATAATAAAAACATCTACATGTATTGGTGTTATTTTTAGTAACCAAACGGAACTTACTTTACGAATCGCCCTCGTAACTTGCATGGACCGTTATTAGTGGTAGGTACATGTATTCTAAAATTTTGCTCTAAGTGCATCATCGTCTGATGATGCTTTGCAATATATAGCAAAACGTCACTTCATGTGTTATTTATTACCTTTGATTAATTACATTTTTCCGGCCGAGACTTCGAAGAAATAATTTCAACAAAGTTTTAAGTTTTGGAACGCGATATATTATAAAATAATGTCTATTGATTTTTAAAACGTAAATCTGATTCAAACAAACGTATTTTTTAAAGTAAAGATATGACGAATTACATAAAAAAATGTGTTTGCACAGATCGCAGTCAGTAGGATTCGAACCTACGCTCCCAGAGGGAATCTGATTTCTAGTCAGACGCCTTAACCGCTCGGCCATGACTGCTTCGACGTAAGACATGTATGTACAGACTAGAAGAACTTCACTGAATTATAACGTTCTCTACATCTACAGAGTTTATTTGAAAACTATGTGATCAAAAATATTAAGTTGCCCATACTGATCACAATCTGTTACACACGTTAAAAAAACGCAACTTTAAACTCAAAAAATGACACGACGAAGTGGCGTAACCCAAAAAAACGTAAACAAAACTAAAATGTCGCAAATTAATGAAATTGGAGTGTGTCTGTAAATGGCCATACCCCAATTATGTTGGCAGAATTGATTTTATTTTTCTACAGTTGGTCATATCCAGTGCCGTAGTGTAGAGTCATGGGTTGACATATTGTTCCGAATAATCGCAAGCACTGAGGTTAAGCATAGACTAACTGTAAGAGATGCACGCCCTGCGTCTACCGATACATAAAAACACACACACTACAGTGAGATTTTGAATGATAGTCCTGATCCTATACTACTTTCCGCAGTTCTGCTACTTAAATACAACGCTTTGCAGTGCGCCGTGTTGTCTTTCAGATAAAATATGATTATGCAACTTATCGTACACATCGCCTATGTAAAATATGTTTAGCTTTGAGAAAAACATATACCTTGTTTCAAAAATAGAGAGACGAATTTCTGACCACGCCACTTTTGTAGTAAATTCTGATTGATCAAAAATAGCACCAAATGACACTGTACCAATCTTGCTGTAATCGTATCGTATACGTAGTTCTATTAAATGTATTGATATTTGTTTATTACGCTAGCTATTATAGTGTTCATTATATTTTTCTCTGCCTCTTTCGAAGTATAAATATATACCAGTTGTTTTTACGACTGTACAGTTATTTTATTTCCAGACTTTATAGTGTAATTTGTACTTGGAGTTGGTTCAGAAATTCGTCCCTCTATTTTAGAAACAAGGTATAGCAAACGTAAAAAACTTGTCCATATTAAATCTAAAAACATACAGGTGTACCTATGAAGGGTAAGGAACAGTCATGACAGTATAATTCACTAGAAGTTACTAAAAAGCTAATTTCAGATAGAAAAATGGAAGTAAATACTAATGTGAGAACTGTGGAAAGTAGTGTAGAATCATGGAAATCATAAAAAATCTCACTGTACTTATTATTATAGCCACTGGCCATAATGATAATGTGGCACCATTTTCCTCATCTCTCATGGTTACGTGCCGCTTCCCTTGTACCAATGTACATTCATTCCGTTGTCAACTTCAAGCCAAGTGACTGGCGGCAAATTTAATTTTCAACCTTACATAACAATGACTATCAAGATATGCAACTCCTTCCCCGGTTATAGACAATGTCATGCAGGGCGCTGCAATCTTAACAGCAGGAGTTTTGGATTGAATTGTATGTATATGTATGTCAAAATTACTATTAAAATTATGGTTGTTTTCTAGACAATGATTAGAACTTTCACTACCCGGATTGCCGAACATCAGAGAAGTTTTTAGATAAAATATCTGACTCAGCATTTGCTAATCATTGTCTAGAAAACAACCATAATTTTAATAGTAATTTTGATATACTTCACATTCAAGAAAAAGGGAAAAAGTAAATATTTTGGAATCAATGGAAATTAATAGATATAATAGATTAGGCTTAGTTTTAAACGACCAAACAGATGTTTATCATTCCTCCCTCCTAGCACTAAATTTCTAATTTTATAATTACCATTTATTCTTTTGTAGATAAGTAGCTAGATACTAATCGTTCGTTTATCTTTAGTTTTCATCCACCTGATGAAGCCACTGTGTGGCGAAACAAATTTGTAGTGACAATTTTATTAAAAAATTTTTGAAACTCACAAAGTCTTTTTTTTGATTTTTACAAGTTATGATTATGGAGTTTCAACAAGTTATTCCCGCTTCGATTAATTATTTATAATCTTTTCTTTGGTAATATCACTTTATTGCACACCTTCTAGCTATAGTTTGCCTTTGGGCTATATTTTAGCAATAAAAAGGCGAACATCTTGTCTTTCATGCTGTATCTGTTCCCTCTAGCTTTTTGGCATATATTAGTGTCTATCCCGACAGGGCTTAACCCCACAAGCTGGAATTTCAAGTCAGAAATTTAAAGAATATTTTTCCTTATTCATGCATCAATCCGGCGACAGACTATATATAGCACTTTTCAAATCACATCAGGATCCATAACTTGTGATGGGCCTCACCTGGGACGTAACTGATGACGTGAAGTCGGGAGTTGAAAATTCAGGTCGAAAAGACAACTATTACCCGGATCGAAGTCCCTACGCTCATTTCATTATAATTAGGTCGAGAATTGTGCGCCGCATTGCAATCTAGCAAGTATAGACGTCTGTGGTAATTAAACGTAAATTTTCGTAAAAACTTTTTACGAAAACGGTATAAATTACCGTCCCGAAAGAAAAGCTTTAAATTTCAAATGTGTCTTTGATTGGCCTGAAAAAGTGGTGTAGGTAATCCGAAAGACAAAAACAGAAAAATATTCCAGCCATTTCAAGAACCGAAAATATTTCATGCTGAAGACTTTATTTCGTCTTTTATATTTAAGACTATTGACTTTAGATTTCTTCGAACAAGCCATCGTAAAATTTTACCATCAGGGTAACGTTGAGAAGTATTTCGGCCGAGTTTAGAACGGAGAGCTGTAGGAGTATCGAAGATCTTTGGATGAATTCTTGCATCTGCTTCTACTTTTCCTTCTTCTTCTTTATTTTCCTATTCTTTTTCGTTTTCATCTCAATCATCATATTCTTCTGTTTTAAATTGACTTCTTTCGGGAGTTATAAACGACAAACCAAGAAAACGCGAAATTCCGAAGCAGATTAAGGTATTTTTAACATCTTTTTATAATATTTACATATGTAAGTACATTTTTCTTCAAAAATATGAAATATTAAATTATAGCTTTGTGGTTTTGAAAAACTAAACTTCATTTGTTTATTACCGAACCCTAGAGATAGAAATTTGTATATTGCGATTTTCTTGTCACTGAAAATCCCCACACATATATACTTCGGAACACACCCTCTACGCGATCTCTTCTCCTGCGAGACCCGACAAAAGTTACAAGTTAGAAATCAATTGCAGCCGCATTTTCATCCCCCGCAGGACCATTATTTAGACATCGGGGAAGGACGACGGAGCGCGCACTTTTTCCATCGACGCGGTCGTGAATCGCAGGAGAGATCGAATCTCGGGGATGTCCCTTCGAACCGTCGACCATTATTTTCGCCGTATAGACTATTTTTTTCTTGCGGATTTGACCTCTTTACGGGCATTAATTTGAATTACGACTGTCGATCTTTAAACGGCGCGCGACGAAGGGTGTCTGCAGATGGAAAAATGATGGAAGTTGAAGGCGATAAATTCGTGATTTTAGATGATGTTCGATGGTCGATCGAAAGAAATCGTCGCATCGCGTAGAAATTCTGGAAATATTTTCTTGGTACGGATGGAGATTGGATGTGAATTCCCGACGCGTAAAATGGGTGAATTGTTATTGAATCACGTCTGCGAATGTAGTGATTCACATTCGTTCACATTGTTCGTGTGTTTCATTTACCAGACAACACGGTTGACATCTTCAACCGCGTGAATTTAAATGCGATTTCTTAGTCACTCTGTACGTCCCCAAAATTACTCTTCGCCTATTTCGCGCGATTCCACCCTGATTTACTTCGATTCAAGGACGGGATAAGGTCGATGACATAACCCACTTATATTTCGCGAAACATCCCCGATAGCATCTCGAACAATTGACAATTGTTCTTCCAAGATACGAAGGAAACAATATCTCCTTCGCGATGGCATCTCGAGCGTTCGCAGGTTTCGTCGAGTTGGAAATTTCAGGAATTTGTCGCACAAAGCGCCGACGACGATCGAGGAAATTGTTGTACATTGTTGCGGACATTCCGCGTCAAACATCGCGACGTCGGTGTTGTATTATATTGATATATGTATAGTCTCTTATATTAAGTGTGGTATGAGTTAGGTTTACAGAAAATTAGCGGTATGAATGCATCTAGATCGGGGGTGGGCTCACTTTTGAAACTTTAAAATCAAGGACCACATAAACCAACTTTGACTTGTGGGAAAACAGATAAAAAGAAAATAATCTGAAAGTTCGATATCTTGACCTAAATCACAATTTCAACAGCGCTATTTCTTTGTTTACTTATTTTGGGCAGTTCAGGAAACCAATGGCAATCGCGAAACATCTGCCAACTACGATAAAGTTGGAAAAAGTATGATAAAGATAATTTTGACCCGCTAGAGATTTAATTTTAGTCGATAGATGTTAATCAAACCTGAACTTAATGCGATGAAAGATTGAGGAATAAAGTTGAGACGTTAAACACAGGAAAAAATTGTCGTATAATATTATTTGACAGTTTTGACATTTGGTAAGTTTGACCTGCTCCTATAGATTGGAATACTTTTATGATATTTGACTACGTTAATCTAAGCGGATATATCGTTTATTTGTTTGACAATTTCGCTTGTTTTACTATTATATTATTATTATTATTATTATTATTATTTATTATTATTATTTAATTAATAATTGCAATCAGGAAACATCTGTCAAATTATCAAAAATTTGATAACGACAATTTTAACAGATTAAAAAAGAAATTAGCGATAAATTTGAATTGGCGAATGAAGTTGACACGTTCATTTGACAAATTTGCCAATTTTATCAAATATGACAGGCACATTTCTTAGCTCTACTGTAATGAATGTGCAAATCGAACTTTCCATAAAACCGTGAAGAAATAAGATTTAAAAAAGCCTGAAATAATTGTCACTTATGTGGCATCTTTTAATCATTTTGATACCATATTTGACATTTCATTCGAGTCAGTTTGACAACTGTAGCTTCAAACTAGAGATTTTCATTTCTTTGACAATTTCTCTTATTTTATTATTCTTTTTAATGAATGATTAGAATCAGCAAATATCTGTCAAATTATCAGAAATTTGGGTGATGATAGTTTCAACTTAGACTTTCCATAGTTTTAAAGTCGCGAAGGATTAAGACTTTAAAAAAGCCTGAAATAATATGGCACTTATGTGGCATCTTTTAATCATTTTGATACCATATTTGACATTTCATTCGAGTCAGTTTGACAACTGTAGCTTCAAACTAGAGATATTCTCATTTCTTTGATAATTTCTCTTATTTTATTATTCTTTTTAATTAATGATTAGAATCACCAAATATCTGTCAAATTATCAGAAATTTGGGTGATGATAGTTTCAACTTAGACTTTCCATAGTTTTAAAGTCGCGAAGGATTAAGACTTTAAAAAAGCCTGAAATATATGGCACTTATGTGGCATCTTTTAATCATTTTGATACTATATTTGACATTTCATTCGAGTAAATTTGACAACTGTGTAGCTTTAAACCGGCGAACATCATTTGTTTGACAATTTGCTTGTTTAACTATTATTTTTAATGAATAAGTAGAATTACCAAAACATCTATCAAATTATCAGAAATTTCGTAATGATTATTATCACAGGTTAAAAAATTAATTATAAAATAAATTTTAATCAAACCGGCGAATGAAGTTGACACGGTTATTTGACAATTCTGACTTTTGCGCTCCGAATAGCCAACTGAAGAGGCTGTAACGGCGATTCTTCAATTTTTTGTGGATAATTTTCATACCAGATTCGGCAATTCTGCTTGTTGACGAAACCATTGCGCCAGAAGTTAACATCATCGCTAAATATAAACTTCTATGACAATAGGAATCGAGATCAAATTGTGCTAAGGCCCAACCACTCAATTTCCACCCAGCGAATGATCATTTCGCTTTAGTTCTTGTTTCAAAGCAATCTTGTAGGCACGTTGATCGAGTACTTTGTAAATAATTTCTTACAGAGTCGTTTGTGAGAATCTCAATTGCGATCCATGTGGAAGTGGTAAATTTTGATCTTCACCGACACCGTCTCGTACAGCGGCAATATTGTTTTCGCCTTTTGCATTTCTTGATCTCACTGGGACGTGTGTAGTGTAAATAATGCGTCAAATGTTCCATAAGACGTTCAATGTTCAATGTTAGTGTGAGTGCTCATGCAATTGCCGCGACTGAACGAGGTTTTTGATAAGAAATTTGACTAAACTGTAAGGTGCAACCTGTAAACGTTATAGAAGCGTGTAGTGTACAATAATTAAATAGGGAACACGGCGATACAGAGATGTCAAAAGAATCTCGAGAAATAATCACGCATATGTGCAGAACTTTGGTTACCCTTTTTGAAAAATTAGTTCCATTGGCTCCATTTTTTTAATGGTATTATAAAATAATCAAAACCGTTTTAATAGTAGTATCGAGGAGACAACCAAAATAACCTTGCAAATATGACACCACCCTAAATTTGATATTTCTTGTAGATTTTGACGACTATATTGCTATATTTGACACCGTAACAGTGACATTGTAAGCATTTTGACAGTTTTGACATATTCTTGTACATTTTGATGACTAGATTGTGATATTCCATACCTTGACAATTACATTGATCCAAATGGACGAACACCATTTATTTGATAACTGTACTTATTTTTAAGAATATCAAATTTCAGAAACTTCTCAAATCTGACAGTTTTATCAAATTTGACAAAGCACTTTTGTCAGATGTATTGTAATGAATTTGCAAATCGAATTTTCCAGAATTTTAGAGTCGTGAAGGAATAAGATTTAAATAAAGTCTGAAATAATTGACACTTTACTCTAGTAACTTTGATAACTATGTAGGTTTAAGTCGGCGTACATCATTTGTTCGACAATTTTATCTATTTTCGGAATGGGACACCACAACTTTATTGGATTCGACAGCTTCATTAAAAGTTGACAACCGTTTTTGTCAGTTTTGACGTAATAAATTGACGTGATGGGGATTTTCAGACATCTCAAGGTCATCTTTTATTGGATTTTAGCAGTTTCCAAATCAATGAAATCTGAAACGCTCGAAATAAATGACACTTTGGGGAAAGGTTTGCCAAATTCGCCGAAAAGCGATATTACTTTTATATTCATATTTTACTAGAATTTATATCCAAAAAATCCTGTAGGCTGGTTTTAGATTTGTCGAAGGCAAAAACAAAAATCAAATTGAGAATCCTATGAAAGAAGAAGAAGAAGAAAAAGGAAAACGTCGATATCGGTGTTCTGCATATCTTTCGTTTTATCTCCAATTGAATGGTGTCTTTGCACGGAAGGTAGTGGTTTATCAAGCGAAAATGCCCAATTACACCCAGTTTCTTTAACAACTGAGAATTTACCGATCTGATGTGATTCTAGTATCAAACTTTTTTCAATTATTCCTCTTGAAATTAATGCAAAATGGTATTGTTATCGAAATCGTACACGTTGTCTTTCATATCATTTCAATCAATTTCGAATTTCCGTGTTTCATGTCTGTTTCAAAAGCACGACAAAAAGAAACCACATAAAAATCAACCTCCACCGAGATGTTGTCTACGCGAAGCCGATCTATAATTTCCTCCTACGTCTACGTCTACACCAACAGCATCGACGCCGATGTTCGGATGTCGAGCCCAAAAACGACGACTGCCTCGCCTCGCACACCGACATTGCCCAGAGGATGGATGAGGCGACGATGGCAGAATCCAGAGAACGCGTCAGAGGCGGAGGCAGCAGACGTGTATATTAAACAAACCGGCGCTATTTACGTCGACCGGTTGAACGTTTTAATAGGACTCGCGGTGGTTATTTAAGACGGAGGAGGAATTTATTTTGACGCGAGAAAATTCCGCGAATAGCTCGGAGCATTTTTTCCTCCTGCGTCGTTCGGAGGTGCTTTCGATTATAATTGTGGTGGCGCCATACGTGAAAGAAAAGAAGGTATCGATCGAAAAGACAGACAGAATTTTTCGATACGAAGTGGAACGAGATGTAAAACAAGCAACACTAGAGATATCAACCCACGAGAAAGTTTCTTGTGACGATCGGAAGAATATTTAAATAACCAACCAGCTTATAATAAGATGACAAAGGCTCCAAACAATGGCAAACTTCAGATGGGTGTTAAGTATTACAAGCAGCATACAGTATGCTGAGAAAATGTCAATCACTGACATATGACAAGTTCAAACTATTGATGAGACAAGCTTCAGCAAGTGAGGACACCTTCAAATATGTAGCAAAACATCCTCTAGTAATCGACAAGTTAGACTTCAGCAATTTAAAAACTATCGCAACAAGTTTCAACGATTACAACCTCTAACAAGTTTAAGCAAGTGACAATAGAGATATCAATCGCCAAATAGTTGATACAAAAACTGCAAACGGTGAAAGGCTCCAACAGTTCATAAGACAGATTTCGCAATCAGCATGAAACTTGTTTAAGCAAGCAAAAGAATAGATTTAAACCGCTGAAACAGACCGAAAAGTTTAAGCAGGCTTGACAGGTTGAAACACTTGGCGACGCAAATTTCAAAGCATCGATCAAACTAATTGTAGCTAAAACAAGTTTAAACTGGTCTTCCTTTTCTGTGTGGTTCTTGGCTCACTGCAGTGAAACTCTTCTTCTTTCTCTTTATCATATCCTTAGTGCCCTTTCAGGCGTCGGATTGAGGTTCCGGTTCTTCTATTATCCATCTCGTCCACACTATCCTACTGGTCTTCTTAGGTCCTCCAGGGTTTTTCGCTTTTGCTTCTCCTATTCTTCGATTTGGTACATCCATTGCTTTCTAGGTCTTCCTTTTCTTCTCAGGATCTTCCCATATCAAATATTTTCTTTACCATTCCGTTTGCGTTTATCCTTACCATATGCCCGTACCATGTTAATTGCTTTGTTTTGATCGTTTCTAGTGTTGGTTTCTGAATTTAATCCTTTCTTATTCTGCCAAGTTTAGTTACTCCTGCTATGTTTCTAATATGTTTCATTCAGGGTTGGTACTGTAACTGCGTTGTGGATCTTCAGCTTTACTTTCCCGTCTATTTCTTTGTAAATTTTTGTAATTTTGTTTCCTCCATTTGCTATTTCCGCATCCAATCTACCATTCTCATCTTTTCTATCTCTTCTGTCCAGAAGTTCAGCAGCTCTTGCATCTTGCTCTTGGAGTTTGATATCAGTACCACATCACTGGCTCAAGGTTCTTATATTCTGTAACTGTATTCAGTCTTTGCCTCTTTTGCCTTTTGCTTTTTGATATCTTGTCCATAATGATTATCAATAGTAGTGGGCTTATTGTTAGACTACGATACTTTTTCGTCTAATTGTATTCTTGCATTCACGTCTACATGTGTGGATCTTATAGCTTCTATTAATGCAGTGAAACAATTACAATATTTTTTCGAAAGTGCTATTAAATAACGGGACATTCCTTTGTACCTAAGACAAAAAAAGTATATACATTGGTTTCCCGAAGAAAAAAATTATATTAACGTTGTGCTCCAACAAAATGGCATATATTTAATCTGCGAGCGCGCCGTTATCGCTGCGTATAGCTATAATCGAGGTACCGAATCACCTGTTTGGAGGTAATTAGTGTAATTACCTTCTATCGACAGGAAACACTGCATTATACTCGGTGACTCGGTTTTCAATCAGCTGCGCGCTTTCGCGCGTGGTACATACGCTTCCGGTTTACTTTTGTTTTGATTATCAGCTTAAAACGCGACGTATTTTATGGAAATGTAAATACATACCACCAAAACAGACATTTGATTTAAAATTTCAAACTAGGAAATTAGGAGTACATCAAGGATTATGGATTATTTTAGTTACATCTTTATATTGATCTGTCTGAGAGCGCAATTGTGGTTGGTGAGCATCGATAACAGGGATGACTTGTTGACCAAGGGTTATATAGTTCCACGGTGACTTATGGAAGGGCTGTCAAAAGAAAAAAAACACTAGAAAGTCTACATTTTGACCCAAATTAGAATTTTAACTGCGTTATTCGTTTGTTTGTCAAATATGATAAGATTGTAGAAAATTGATGATGGAACTAATTTTGACAGACAAAAAATAAATATGTCATTCAAACCCTAATGCGGATAACAATTAAGGAATAAAATAAAAGAGAAAAAGTTTGACGTGGAACATCAATTTGACAGTTTTCACATTTGGTAAGTTTGACTTATTCCTCTAGATTTTAACACTCTTATCATGATATTTGACATCTTACTCGAACAATTTGACAACTACGTTGATCTAAGCGGCCGACTTTCATTTGTTTGGCAGGTTCGCTTCTTTTATTGTCATTTTGCAGTATCATTCAATTCATAATTGCAATCACGAAGCAGCTACCAAATTATCAGAAGTACAAGTTACTAAAAAGTTTGATTTATTCCTAGATATTTGGAGGACGTTATTGTGATATTTGACATTTTGACAACTGCAATTCTAAAGCCGCGATTTAGATAATTTGTAGGTTTTGACACTTTTCCCGAGTAAGTTTGACAACTATGTAAGTATAAACTGGCGAAGAATTTTTAGTGCACTTCGGTAGATCAGTCCGAGCGCGCAATTACGGTTGGTGAGTAACTGGAGCAGGTATGCACTGACTCGTTAAAGTCGTCAAAAGAAGAAAAAAAGAAGTTATGGTAACCGAAATTACAATTTCATGGGCGTTATTCGTTTTGTTTACTGATTTTTGACAGTTCACAAAATCAATTGCAATCGCGAAACATCTGTCAGATTTGGCAAAGTTGTCAAAAATTAGCTAATGATAATTTTGAAATGTCAAGAAATGAATTATGGTCGATAAATATCAGTCAAATCTGATCTTAGTGCTGTTAAAAATTGTTGAATAAAGTCGATGTGTTAAGATAAAGAGAAAGCTTGACGTGTAATGTTAATTTGACAGTTTTGACATTAAGTAAATTTTACCTATTCTTGTAAATATTGACGATGTTATCATGATACATATTTGACAGCTTGTTGGAGTACATTAATCGAAGCGGACGAACTTCATTCGTTTCACAACTTCACCTATTTTTGATAATACATGAGTTTCACAAACATCTCAAATTTGACAGTTTTATCAAATTTGACATATATATGTAGTTTGTAAATCGCATTTTTATAATTTTAAGACTAATTTAGAAGGAAAATTAGAAAGAGAATTATAAGGAAGATTTAAAAAAAAGAATCCCCAAATAATTGCGATGGTTTGACAATTTCGTCGTGATGTCTTTGACATTTTACTACCGATGAGTTATATAATCTTCTATAATTTTAAATCCGTTATTTGTTCTTTCTTTTTTGCTGATGAATTTTTGCTGATTTTTTGACAAATGAACGTAGAAGAAATAATATTTGAAACGTGACGATTTACACTTTACTCGAGTAAGTTGAACATCTATGTGAGTATGTAGGTTTGGTGAACTTCATTCATTCATAAATTTGCCATATTTTGCAAATTGAGCTGAAGAATTAAATCAAAACACTCGACATAAATGACATTTTGAGAAAGTTTTGACAATTTCCTCGTGAAATTTGGGACTTTGCTTGTTAGATTCGACAATTCTCCCAGTTTAAATAGACGAATATCATTCGTTTAACAGTTTCGTCTCCGCGGCAATTCATTGACAACTGTGGTAACCAAGTTGGCCTTGTTGCTTTCATTTTGACAGATTGAATAGTTCTGATTTTAGACACCTTTGATTCGCTTCGGATTATTTTAAGAATTTTATTGCACGATTTTGCTTTTAGACTGTCTGATAAATGGATTTTCCAATTCTACCAATTTTGACCTACTTGTAATTTGGATATTTTCCTAATAAACATTGCCGTTTATATAGTTGGCAACATGGCCAATTTCTAAGCACTCTCATATTATTTAACAAATTTTAAAATTGTTTGGTCCGACAATTTCCACTAATAGCACATGCCCTGTATTCTCCAATCTTCGTTCTTCAATTAAAGTTGAATATTTTCCTTTCCCACTGCGCATTCTAAAGCATATCCCCTATCGTTTTCTTTTTATTCCCATCGTTGTCGATTCAACGTACGTCTATTCATGCGGAACGACTTTAATTGCGCAATGCGATTAAATAAGAAGGAAACGAAAGAAAAAAACCGAAAACTCGACGTTGCACGCGCTCGCTCGTTTCTCTCCTTTCGTTTTAGAAGTCCGGTTTAGAGTTTGGAATGAAGTCGTGTTCACCTGCCAAGCGGTGTTCGATCGGACGACTTCTTTTGCATACCCCCAGACATGTACTACGTACTTATACGCGCGTTGCTACTGGTTAGATACTCGCCTCGAACGTATTTCATTCGAAAGGAGTCATTTCGTCAAAACTGCACTGTTCGAATAGGTTATCTACATAAATTTATAGCCGATTTGTCCTACTTGCTTAAGTATCGTAGATTTATGTCTGCTTGGAGTTGAAGTAGGACAAGTACGGGCGAGGTTGTGTATGTACGTACTTAGAGGATTTTAATATAAACTTCTGCATATGTAACCACCAGAGACCGGATTATCTGTTTTTTTTGCATATCGATAACTATCAACGGTACAACTGAACGCTTTAAGATCTACACGAATTAGAGCAAATTTAGCACCAATCTCATTTTACTAATTTAGAATATTTTGGCTTTTTTCCCCATATTTAAAATATTTTAACATATTGAAATTATTCGACATATTTTTTCGTTTGAAAATCACGTTATTATTATAAAAATATAGTTGACGATTTTTTGGGAGATTTACATTGTACTATTACCGATGCTTCGATAAGTATAATAAAATAAATATTACTTAAATAGAGATTAATGATTCTTCCAAGGAATTTATGTTCCTACATTTTTCTAAGAAATTGTTCATTGCTTGTAAACTTCTAAACGAAATGTCATGTTCAATACCGAAGAGCAAAGATTATTTTGTTACGTTTTCTAAGAATAAAAATCGAAACTTAGACGAATAAAGGTGATTTCTGATTGGTTAAAAATAATTAGGTAGGCGGTGTATACATTTCAGCATTTATCATTTAAAAATGTTCATCATTCACAAACACCGAATAAAGTGAAGTGTTACCGAGTGTTATCCAAAAATGCCAAAAGTAAAAAGCGATTTAGTAGCCTCCTGGATTAAGACTGTTCCAGAATTACTTTTGAACGAAGAAAGAGTATTCTGCAAAGCGTGCGGTAAAATGGTAAGTTGATAATTTTACAAAACAATTTTATTCTATTTATTTAATTTTCAAATTCTAGTCTGCCATACAATTGGTTCAAAAACTTGCTTTGGATTATATTTTACATATTCTAGACATTTTAGGAATATTTTCAACATATTTTGCTCATATTTAAGACATCTCGAACATATAATCCGGTCTCTAGTAATCACCATTACCTCCACATAAGAAATAAAGATGTTTCGTTTCAACATTTACTACGAGCTATCCAAGTTTGTATTCTATCAAGCGTTCCATCAAATATTTGTTTGTAGAGCTCGTAGCTCGCGCGTATTTCGGTGCACTTAACAAAGAAGAACGAGTTAACGTTGTAGCTTTCCTTACCTTCTTTCTTCTTTGTTTTTCCTTCTTTTCGTAAAGCGGTGCATCTTGCACAATCCGCCTCTTTCTCTCTCCGACATCGGCAAGGCAACGCGTTTCTACGTACACACACATATCTGACCTTGAAGTTATTTCTCACTCCTTCAAATTCGTTCTCTCCCGACTCGTTAAAACGTCAACCTGCTTCCACAGTACAGCTTCTCCCGCAGCAGAAGGCCCGATCGAGCCGAGCCGTCCCTACCGCAACTTCGACATAACAACAGTTTCGACTTTCCGGTCTGCGGCTGAAGCCGGCTGCCCGCCTCTTCGTCGCTGCATGCAGTGAAGCCACTCTTTCACTTGTTTAGTCTCCGTTATTCGGTATGGCTCGTCGCCGTCATCGGTGATCATAAAGCCCTTTTTCGGAACGAGTTAAAAGCGGGCGACGACGATCAGGTTCGTGTAGAATTTTGCGTCGAAGCGTTAAAACGAAAAAAAAAGCGGGAGTGAAAGTATTTCCGATAAGAATCGAAGTCGAGTCGGAACGTGAACGTCTTATCAACATTTTCTATAGATAACTCCGATCGTACGTCGCAGAACTTGTCGTCGTCAGTGTTGCTCGCGACTTAGCGTGGTGTGGTGTTTCGTGCGTGATGCCACTTACATCGCGATTTCGGTGGCATGGAAGACGAAGAACCTTTAACGTCGTCACCGGCGGTTAGAAATGCCGTCAACTTCTTCAATAATCTCAACAAGGCGGAGAACAAGCCGAAACCGCGTCTCCGTTTGATCGAACGTAAACACCATCCGAGTGGCAAAGAGGAATTGGGAATAAAGGAGGAGAGGAAGAAGAACGTCAAGAACACCATGAACCTCATCAATCAACTCAACGGGGAACTGAAGTCTAACTTTGAGGGGAAAGTTTTCAAGCCACGATTTAGGGGAGGCAGTACGGAGAAGTTGATCGGTGAGGACGAGGACGAAAATCGGGTGACAACGGCCATAATCACGAGCTCGGGGAACGCGAATGCAAAACCCGATTTAGTATCGGAGATAAACGAGAAACCGAAACCGTTCCCAAAGCCCAAGCCGAGGATGAATATTCCGCAAAATAAGCCCAAGTTGGAGGTGACCAAGCAATGCAATGCAAAAATTCCGAGCAATCTTGTGAAACAAGCACCACCCTCAGGTAGTAAACCGTTCGTTAAAGCACCGAATCCGAAAATCCCAACTCAGTTTGGTAATCATCCGTTTAATTCAACAAACCTGGATGATGTCAATGCTAACATTGATCGACCATCTTCAGATGTTAAAGAGGCTCCATCGAATCCCCAACGCGTACATAATTCCTCAAAATCCAACGTGTCCAACGTAAACTTCCCATCTTTCTCGCCGAATTCGAGTGAAGACGGTGGTTTCCAAATTAAGGGAGAAATTTTAACGCCAATACGTGTGGGTGTCGTTCCCCCAATTCAAAATTTTAGACCTCACTCCTTGGAAGTCAATATCAAAACGACGAAGACGGAAACCCAATCCGACGCGATATCTCCGCGTTCCCCAAATAAGTCCAATATGGAAAATTTAAATGTCACTTCTTTAGGTACTACCAACTTAACCGCTACCACCAATTTAAATTTCGGACAAAATGATCCAATATCTCCAATTAGTACCAACTCATCGATTTCGATTTCCCCGAATAAGTCGAAAATTCAAGACGCCCCCTCGATGAATGTGACGACATCTAAAATCGAGACTTTCAATTCGGTCCTGATCTTGAAAAGCCACACTCTGAACCCGATTTTCGCCCCAAATCAAAACCAAAATCCCCTAGAAGAGGCAAAATATTCAAAACCTACTGAACAGGGCGATAATCGCAATCACAGTTCCCTTTTGATCGTTAAAAGCGGTAGCGTCAACGAAGTCCCTAAATCGGACGGAAATCCCAAGAAAGTTACCAAACCCAAGCCCAAACCGAAAGTCCTCGAAATGTTCGCGTCGAGAAACCGGGAGGTCCTCAAAGAAGCTGATCCGAACAGGTCAAAGCCTAGGCATAACGTCGTGTTGACCTCGAAAGATATCTCGATTCCCAAGCCTAAATTTCCTCAAAGTTACAAGAATCGTAACTTACAAAACCAATTTGAGGATATCGATAGGATCTTTAGGGGTATCGACTATAGCCCGATCAGAAATGCTCAAAGCCTCGAGGATTTGAGGCTCGGCGAAAAGGCGTTGGAGGATTCGATAAAGCAAACGAAAGCCAACATCCAGCAAAGTATGCAATGCCTGTTGGAGTTCGAAAAGGAAAAGGTGGTGACCAATCAGGATAACAATACTCCAGATCATCAACATTTCGTGCAAGCGTTCAAGAAATCCAAACGCAGCGCCAGCGTCGAAGACAGGCCGAGAAAAGTGAAAAGTGTCGAGCCCTACGATACCTTCGACGTAGGTAGTGGGGTTTTTCGCGAGAGTGCTGTGTTGACGATCGGTGAAGGTGACGGTGGTGAATCTTCGGATATGGCTAAGAAATTCTCAGCCGGAAGGAGGAGAGGGATTTACAAGAAGATACAGGTGAACGTGAGTCACGTCAAAGAAAGGTAGGGAGTTGCCACTACTTCTTTTCTTTTCTTCCTTCATTCAAGTCGTCTTTGTCGATTATCGGATCGTCGCGTCTATTCTTGGATTCGCTATCGGATCGAAGTGTGCCATCTTTGGCGTTGTTATTCGCCGGGCGCCTCGAGGTGATTGACCGGAAGTTGTCGGTCGCGAAAACGAAGAAATATAGCGTATGTAGTGTATCCGTTTAGGCCTTGGGCGCTCAGGTCGGTTTTGCGATTATTACAACAAGTCGGTAACCTTATCGCATTGGTAATTCCATATCGGTCGTAATGTTATAATTATTTAATTGTTTCACGAAGGAAGGAATTAATAATCAAATATGCTTTGTTTAAAACTCGTCAAAGAAGTAAAAAGTATGGCGAAATAACAGGTAGACAATGTCGTCTAGAAGAAGTTTTAGCAGAAAATTACCAAAATTGAAACATTTCTCCTTTTGCAGTTATGACCAAATAATTTTCTTTTAATTTCGATTTTCGCAGTTGTTTTTACGTTCATTCCGATTATTTAGCATTGATCTTCGTCGTTTCCATCCCATCCAACATCTCCGAATAAATCCAACGCCAAGTTAGACGTGCAATACTGTACCAAACATTAGAACTAATTTTGGCCCCGACTTACTATTAAAACAATCAGCTTACGAAATTCAATTTTGTAAATAAGTCCGAAAACAATAACTTAACTTTTCTCCATTTATACGAACCAATTCAGCCACCACAAGCTCAGTTAAAATTGATACTGCATCCATCAATTCAAAGCTCCACTACACGTAGCTTATATTGGTCCTTATCAGAATTAGTTTCATCACCTGTTGAAACTTGCTAAGTCAACAAATGCTTAAACTTATCTTTTGCAGTTTGAAATAACTGTTTTGAGAGTTGAAGCCTAAATTGTCAGCTCTGTTAACAAGTCTAAACCTGTTCAACGCTACATTAGGAGTGGTTTAAACCTGTCCCTACTGGCATTACCTTTTGCGCCAGTTGAAACTTGTTTTGGCAGTCGTTTCAACCAGTCAAAGCCTATTTTAGTAGCTCTTGAATTGAATATTCCTACCTGGTTCCATGCTGCTGTCTTCAAGGTGTTTTTATTTGGACTCCATCTCTCTCTCTCTCTCTCTCTCTCTCTCTCTCTCTCTCTCTCTCTCTCTCTCTCTGTCCATCTCCATCACTCCTATTGAAGTTCTGGCTGTTTCTACGTTTCTTCGCTAGATCTGTGCATGGACTTAATTCTTCTGGTTAAAAATACCTATTTGATCTAGTGGATGTTGGATCTAGTTGATCTTTATACTGGGGATTTGTAGATGTTCCAACAGTTAAATTAATTAAATTTAATTTTTTGTTATGTCAACCGATTGAAGATCCATCAACTTCTCAAAGTTGAATTACGGGTAAATTAAACTTGATTCTATTGGAATTAGGATTGTTACCTGTTGAAACGTGTTTTGCCAGCTATTCCGACCTGTCAAAACCTGTTTCAGAAGCTATTCTACATTCTTACCTAGTTGCATATGGTTTTGATTACATGGGCAAAACTACTTACTACATAATTATTTCGTTACCAAACACATGTCCGCTGCAAATTAAATTTTTAGCCATTTCAACAGATTTGAACTCCATCCATCAAAACTGTTCAAAGCAGCGTTACTAGTAATTCAAACTTGTTCTTGTTAATATTACTTTTGTTGCCTGCTGATACCCGTTCTTCCAGGGGTTTCGACCTGTATTATTATTATCAAATAATACACAAATTGTTTGTAGAAGAACATTATTATTATTAAAATCCTGCAAGTAAATTCAACATGAACGTTATACAGTTATACGAATAAATGTTTTCAATTCTAAGTTGTCACCAATGCTTATCTCCAATCAAAGCAACTTTAAGACCTCACGTAGCCTAATACTTCCGAATAAGTCCAAAGATGAAAATTCCAATTTTGCGCCAACTCATTGATGGGAACAAACTTAAATTTCCAACCCATTTCTTCTTCGTTCACGAATCTCATCCTACCAGATGATACCAACTTATCGGTTTAAAAGTTTTGGAATCTTCTTATTCTTGACTCCTTTTGCCTTTTCAGACCTCGGATCGGGAGCCTTTGTCCTTCTCCACCCATTTTTTCAACCCCCTTGCTCTCCCGCTAATACTTCCATCTTTTCCAACGTTTTCCATTTATTGCTTCCAATTTCTGGTCAATCCATCGTTTCCTTGGTTGGCCTCCGCGTAATTCATTTGATTTTCCTGCTTCTTTCGTCAATACGTTCATCTCTTCCAACATTTTCCCTTTATTTCTTCCAATTTCTGGTCAGTCCACCGTTTCCTTGATCTGCCCTCCGCGTAATTTCTTTGATTGATTTCCCGGTCTGTGTTATCTTCTTTGCTATTCTTTCTGGATCCATTGTATTCCAATTTAGTAGTTCTTGAAATAAATTTAAAATTTCATAATATCACCCCCATGAACGTTGCATAATTCCAAATCAAGACATTCAACTTGGATTTCATTTTACAAAGTTACCCGCTTTTACCTTCGACCTAGTTCGAAACTAAGACTCTATCTGGTTTTAATGTCGAAGAATCACACCTTAGCTCAATTAATTAAGATGGAGGCTCTGTAACAGGATTTCTACTCCAATACAACTAACATCCTCCCCCAGAGCCTTGATTTGAACAGGGTTTGTTAATGTGTGATTCTTCAACATTAAACCAAGTTAAAGTCTTCATTTTAAACTTCATAAATTTATTGAATTTTGGAGTTAAATCTAACATTCGAGGTTAATGGATTGGTAGTACGTAGAAGGCTGTTGAAAGAACAAACATTACAAAAATTATAACTTTAACTGGCTTTAAAATTGAAAAATCACACCTTAACCCTGCCAATTATATTCAAGGCTCTGAAGGAGGATTTTTGCTCTAAATGGTATGATCAAATGGTAGGAGGCACGTGGATTTATTAATTAACCTCGGTTGGTCACTGATCACCTAAGTCTAGTCGGTGGTGGCCATTCCGGCGTTCAGTATTCCCTATAAGGGCTGGAGAAGAAGTTGCCCAATGTTTCCTCACATAAAGAATCTGCTTCTGGCTCGGTTCCCATAGAATCGAACAACACACAAGACAAAATCAATTGATAATTCTCCAGAAGTAGGAACTAAATTTGAAGTGCAAATTAAAACAAGTGCTGAACAAAAGTTGAAAGATAACAAATCTTGAACCATCCTCGATGAGCCTTCCTACTCCACAATTGTTTTGGACTAGTTATGGCACATACATAGACTTCTGCACTGGAACGGACCTAACTCTCTTACAACTTTTCCTCTTGTTCTTCTTCCTCTTTCTCTCTACCTCTCTCATGTCCTCTTTCTTTCTACCTCTCTCATGTTTTCTTTCTCTCTCTCTCTGTCTTCACCTCTAAATAGTTATTTTAAGCCAGCATCTACTTCGATTACTGCGAAATCAGATCCCCATTGTCAGTGCCCTGATTTTAATTGGTTGGGCTAAGAGGTGTAACTCTTCAACATTAGACCCAGTTAAAGTCTTCGTTAGGAACTTCATTATTGAATTTTGGACTTCGGGTCGGAAATTCGAAGTTAGTGAACTGGTATAATTAAAAAGGCGATATTGAAACAAGAAGAATTCGAGAAAATAAAGATCTTACCTGGTTTTAATATTGAAGAATCACACCCTAGTCCAAAGAATTGAAACCAAGATTCTGGGGGAGGAATACTGAGAAGTTTTTGGTCATAATTTCGTGTTGTTTTAGTTTCTTATTAATTATCCCACGGATACAATTGATAATTGATAGAAAATAATCTCGCAGTATCATTTAATTTATCAATAGATATTACATAAACAATCTAAATTGGAATATAATCTCGAAATTGATAATTATTGGCGAGAATTCCCGCATCAGTCCAAAAAAATGTCATATCTCGAATCAATCGATTGTGTAATAGACGTTTTATTTAAAAAATTTGTTTTTCTTTTATTGTAGAAGCAAATTTATCTTCACAAGTTGTTTTGATTCAAACGTTTCATCATCGATCTCGTCCACTTCTTAAAACCTTCGTATTTTCTTTTACTGGGGATGACACCGGAGTTGTCGAGATATGTGCTTGGTACTGTCGAAATATACAGTCGTTTTCACAAGATAGAGGAAAGTTCAAATGAAACTAAACAAAATTTGTGAGAGAAAATATTTTCCTACTCTTACCGGAAAGCCGTAATTATTTTGTTAAATATTAAAGTGTCCTATGAAAAATGTTTAGAACCACCCCTGCATAAGTATAAATATAAGTGCTAACAGTGGATCGGGTGATATCTGTATCAACCGTGGGTGGGATAAACATCTAACGCAGAATTCATTGAAATACGATTACTTACAGTCATTATCAAGTCATTTCTCAAGTTTAATAACACGCAGTGTTTACTGTTTAGAGGAAAAAATGTAAACGCAAAAATCGAGACCATATGTTTAGCAGGTTAAAGGTCATCTATTCTAGAAATGTTCAACGTATAATAGGACCGTAACGAAGCGATAACATCGTATAAAAAGTGTATCCCGGAATCATCTCATTCACATCGATCGTAAGCAATTGGCTAGGTATAATGTTGGCGTTTAAATAGAATAGGCGATGCGAAGTTTTTATTTTCTTCTACATTTATTGACGTTCTTCTTACCTCATATGATCTTATACATGAATTTGGGGTATATCTTGCGAAAAATCCTGGGCTTTTTTCACAACTTACGCATGCAATTAAAGCGAAAGAAAATTCATAACAATTAAAACAAAATTTGCAAGAGAAAATATTCTCCTACCATAACAAGAAACCCGCAATTAATTTTTTAAATTTTCGTACGTTTCGTAAGCAACATTTAAGAGTTACTGGTAGTATGCGATGTTTATTTTTTGATGTGGAAACGTAAATGGTATTTCTTTAGAGCAAGGTCAAGTAATCTGTATTATTTTTGTCAGGCCATAACTAATACGTATGTCGAAGAAATTCGAACTTGAGATTGGAAAATAAAGGCGAATGTTTCGAATCTAGATAAAGGAATAAGAACGCTTGTAAAATCTCAGACATATGTCAAGCATATTGAAGTGTTGAAGAGGTGTTTTGTTTACACATTCACGACTGCATCTTACGTGAAGTTCACCAACCGCGCGTTTTCTTCGAAAATTAGTGTCCAAATTATTTTTGTCTTTTTTTTTCTTTTATATTCAATGATTTACTTATACGTTATATAATCTTGTAAATAAATTTGCTACGCATTAGTTATAATAAATTCTGTAGGTGAGGATGATAGCCTTCTTATCGAAATTTGTATTTCGCAGTATCTAAATTAGTCTGAGAATGACAACCTAGTCGTCGAAATACGTATTTGGTAGTGCCGAGAGGTGTATGAGGATGATATCCTAGTTAACGAAATAGGTATATCGTACACAGAAAAACCGTTTCTTAAAAGAAATGTATACATTTATTTGAATATATAATTTTAAATCAAATCTTAGTCGTCTTTTAAGAATACTTCGCTTGAATATCGAGTATGAATGGATTTATAATGAAATTAGGATGTATTTAAATTATATGTTCAAATTGACAAATATTTCTTTGAATCAAAAATTAAAACACTTATTGCAAATTCTTAGTTGTATTAAAATAAATGTATCGAAACTGTTAACTTAAACATAGCCGTATGATCACTATCAACGTAAATACGTTATGCATATTGTACTGAGAATTTAGTTAATTTCTTAAACAAAATTGCACCGGCCTAGCTTTTAATTAATGATATAAAAAGCATAAACTATAACAAATTATATTTATATTTATATATAATATTTATTATTATTTTTTATTTTGAGAAATATTTAACATAAAATCAAGATAATTACCTAGTGTTGTGTGTGTGTGTGAGTGTAATTTCTTTTATTCGATGATGGTTCTTCCTATGTCTCCTCCCTTAACTTCTTTTCTCGATGGAGCTGTATTTTCTATGGATTCTCCCCTCTCTTAACTTCTTTTTCTGTATGGCTCTATTTTCTATGGATTGTTCCCTTTCTTAAATTCTTTCTTCTCCGGCGTGGTGAGGTTCTTTTACTCACTGGTACTTCTTCTTAAAACCTTTTATTCGAAATATCCTTATAGACTCATTTGTTGACTTATCTATCTTGTCAATTCACTTCGTCTTTTTATTTTTTGTAAACCAGGACTACACCACATTATTTCTCCGTTGTCCACGAAACGAAAACTTTAATTCTCCTTGATTCCAGTTCATCCAGGTACATATATCGCTGTTATAGAAACCTCTATTGAATGTCGATGTATCCTTGGTTATTTCCGGTAATCTTTGAATGAATTCTTGTAATGTAAAAGTGTTTTATATATGTGTCTGAATGTTAACAATTCTTTTCTATTTTAATCGATGCTTTTTATAATAATTAATAATTTTATTTTTAGTTACATTTGTTTCTCCCGTTAAACGTTTTTGGCTGGAGTTAAAATAAGAAGCTAACACCCGTAGGGTAATAAAATGCTCAAAAGGTGGTGGGTATGGTGTCGAAGAGGTATAAATAGAACCCCAAAGTAAACCGAATGACAATTGAAGACCATAACCCCAACATTAACTGTGAATTTTGATATTGAATTGTAATAAATGATGAATTTTCTAATAGTAATTAACCATTCGAGTATTACTATACTACAATATCCTTGATTTTAAAGTTATATTGAAATAAAATATAGCTTGCTCTTAATTTAAAAATAGGCAAAACAAAGAAATTTCCTTCAAATACATCATAAGTCTGTTGTAATGTATAGAGTAATAGTAAATTCAAACATAATCAATATTTCTGGTAATATTTTGGTTTGTTTGGTGGCAACCATGTGATACATTTTTATTTAAATGTATGGTTAGGTCGCGTGTGTGTTGAACTTGTCATTTGTTTCATACACACTTTATATGCTCAAATCAAAGATTTGTTTTTATGTGTGTAGTATCTAAATTAGTGTGAGAATGAAGAGCTACATGTGGAAATACGCATTTGGTAATATTCCGATCTGTTGTGTGGTAAAGATGAAGAGCATTTAATAGAGTTTTACATAGTTTCGGATGTTAACCTTTAGGAACCCTATGGAATTCTTTGGAAGCTTGTAATACCGTAATTTTCAATTGGTCCGTTAGATAAGTTCCGTTATCTTGAGGAAAGTCACGTCATTGAATACGGTTAACGTCGACGTTAATTAAATTATATTCATTCAAATGTGCTTTTCTTCAGAAAGAAAAAAATAGAAACCAGGAAATCGAATTAAAAGAAAACACAACATGGCTATTCTACAAAACCTTTAAGCTTCAAGAGTTAAATCAACAAAACGAAACGCTTAATCAACTCTGAGTCACGTACCGCTCGCTCCTCGGACCGAATGAGTAATTAACTTTTGTTTATCGCCCCGTATAAAAATTTGTTAGATTACGGACAACGTAGGATATCGAGTCGTGGCATATTTACGAGAGAATAAACCATTAAACCGTCATTATAACTCGTGCGGATGCTGTGTTTAAAGTTTAAACTGGCTGCCGGCGGCCGTGGTTCGAAACCGTTAACCGTTATGAAAATATTATGATTATAATTGTCAAGTCGAATATGTACATATTTGTTACTGATTTCCGGCGGCTTTTTCATATTATTATAAATTGCTTAGGCCTGCGGTCGTCATAATCATTTAGATAATTGTCGTAAAACGGTTTTCGCTCTGTAAATATTGCGAAAATCCTTATCTCTCCAAAATTTTTATATTTAAACATTTCTCGTCATCTTCAGACTGTTTGTTTTTACGCGTTCTAAATCCCACTCGGAAGAATGGAAAAAATTAGGACACGCGTGTATTAAATTTAGGCACATATCCATATCGAAGTGTGTACTTTAGCTTCGAAGGTGATAAGATGGCCTTATTTAGAGCTCCTTTGTTATCCGAATCATGGCAGATTAGACGAGCGGATTTCATTGAGAAATATTATTAGGCCCGCGCGCCCGCGATGATAACTTGCTCGTTATCCCGACATTCCCGTGTCTAATATAGGTTGGGCTCTCATTCAGATTATTTTTATCGTTTTCGATAAAGCGAATCGGACAAACAACCGGTTATTCTCCGATCGGTAAATATATTTTCGGTCCGGGCTTTTGACGTGAATAAAGAAGAATTTGGGTTGAATGAAGGTATCGTTAAAAGTTTTTCTATGTATCTGTTTTTGCCGGTTAACCTTCCTATACTCACGCATACGGTCTGTGAGACCGATTTATATAGTATAGTATACGTCTTTTATTTTGACGTGAGTATAGGAAGGTTAATGTTGGGATAGGGCAATAAATAAAGATCAATAATTACTATAAATGAAAGTTCTTTTATTGTAAATCAAGTTTTGCCAACAAAGAAGACACGACCGTTTTCTAGAGCTTACACACAAAGGCTCACATCGCAACTTATCTGCAGGTCAGTTTACGTTTTCCTTTAAAATTCATAATTTACGACGAGGGTATGAGTTGCAATTCGCATTTTTTCTAAGATCGTGGGAATATAATTATTGTACTAGAGTTTTCTAACTGTAGTGTAGCACAAATCATGAACAACGAGCATAAAGGATCAAAACTGTAATTTTCTATGCGGATATAAGTTAAGATATTTTTACTACCTGAAAAACTTATTTTTGCCACTATATCAAATCGGTAGACTATCCACCAGACGCCTTCATTTTTTACTTTTCTAAACAAAAAATGATGTTCGTGTTCGACATCCAAATATACTTTAAAAAATTTATTGGGAAACCCCAAGGACAAACTAAATTTGGAACAACAGTTGAGAATTATATAAAATTGAGTATAGCGAATGTGATAAAGCATATATAGGACAGTCGAGACGCGTAAATTCGTCAACCAGTAACCAGTTGGCTGCAGAATTTCGTTCTAGAAATCCCCTCACGAGGTGCGTAATTAAAATCATCGATGACGAGTGACATGTCGAACGCAATACAAATGGTTCCACAATAAATGTAACGAAGAACCCAAAACAACAAATTTAAAAATTGTAAAAAGAAAAGAGGTAGTTTGTCTTTTGCATGAGTGTATAGTAAATAAATAAATTGTCTGAATTGTGATGATCCCGTGACCCTTCTAAATTTGACTAATTCTTGCAGATTTTAACGATCTTATTGTGATATTTGACGCCTTACTAAACTAAAGCTACTAAGTACATTGATCTAAGCAGGCGAATTTGATTAGTTTGACAACTTGTATTTGAGAAGTTTGACGTCTTATCTAATTTGACAAGCGCATCTATCATTGTTCTATGTCGTTGACATAGTTTGCAAATCGCATTTTCATAATTTCAAAGCTCTACAAATTTTGAAGGAATAACATTATCGTAAGAAACCGGAAATTATTAAGAGTAATGAGATGGTTTTGACAATTCCTTTGTGATATTTTTGACACCTTATCCCCGTAAAGTTGACAACTATGTCGGCTTAAAAAGGCGGATGTCGCCATTTGTTTAACAATTTTACTAATTTTCGAAACCGAATTTTAAAATTTTATCAAATTTGACAGCTTTATTAAATTTGACAAGCACTTTTATCATTTCTTTATGTATTTGACATACTTTTTTAAATCATATTTTTATAATTATAAAGCTTGACAAATTTTTAAGGAATAAAATTATTGTAAAAACGACCTAATATAATTGACAGTAATGCGATGGTTTTGACAATTCCATTGTGATATTTTTGACACTTTACCCCAATAAAATTGACAGCTATGTCGGTTTAAACAGCCGGATTTCATTTGTTTGATAATTTCACCACAATGATAAAATTGACAGCTTTATTAAATTTGACAAGCACTTTTAACATTTCTTTATGCATTTGACATACTTTTTAAATCACATTTTTATAATTATAAAGCGTGACAAATTTTTATAGAATAAAATTATTGTAAAAAAGCTGATATAATTGACAGTAATGCGATGGTTTTGACAATTCCATTGTGATATTTTTGACACTTTACCCCAATAAAGTTGACAACTATGTCGGTTTAAACAGCCGGACTTCATTTGTTTGATAATTTCACCTATTTTGGAAAACGAATTCCAAAACTTTATCAAGATTGACAGCTTTATTAAATTTGACAAGCACTTTTAACATTTCTTTATGCATTTGACATACTTTTTAAATGATATTTTTATAATTTTAAAGCTTGACAAACTTTTAAGGAATAAGTTATCGTAAAAACTTGAAATAATTGACAGTAATGCGATGACTTTGACAATTCCATTGTGATATTTTTGACACGTTACCCCAATAAAGTTGACAACTATGTTAAACAGCCGGACTTCATTTGTTTGACAATTTCACCAATTTTGGGAAACGAATTCCACAGCTTTATTAAATTTGACAAGCACTTTTATCATGTTTCTATGCATTTGAAAATCTTTGTAATTTTCTAACTGGATAAATTTAAAAGGAATAAAATTATCGTAAAAGAGAAACCTGAAATAATTGACACTAATGCGATAGTTTTGATAATTTTATCGTGATATTTTGACATTTTTCTCCACTAAAATTGACAACAATGTCGGTTTAAACAAGCGTAGTTCATTTGTTTGATAATTTCATCTATTTTCGAAAGTAAATTCCACAACTTTATCAAATTTGACAACATTATAAAATTTGACAAGTGCAGTAGTGAGTTGTGACGTAATTAATTTGTCATATTTTGAAAATCGAGTTTTCTATCATTTCAAAGCCGTTTGTCTATTGGGAACTTTACCATTCTCAAGGCTCGAAAGAATTGACATTTTGGGAACATTCTTACAATTTCTCCGTGATACTGGGGACTTTGTTTCCAGTCGAGTTGAGGTCCAATAGACAAATATAATTCGTTTGACAGTTTCTTCTCCGTGGTAATCAACTCGGCATTCATTGTTGTCGTCATTTTAATAGCTTTCGGAAGGAAGCTGTTGACAATTTCCTTGTGATAATCTCTCACTTTAAATAGACGAATTCGATTCGGTTTGTACGTAAGTGGTGGAGTGACTGCGTCAATTCGGTTTACACTACTTAATGATAACTTATCATACGCTCGTTTGTCGAACCCTATTCATCACACCCACCATGCAGTAAACGCCTAAATATTAGTGTTAGTTTTGACGCTTGAGATTTTATTCGTGGCACGCTCTATATAGTTACATATGCAACACCTAAGACATCCCTTAAAATCTACTTCTTAGACAATTGTTGACCTGTCTTCTCGATTTCTGTTGGAAATAAGAAAAATATATGCACGGGATTTATGCATAACTTTACACCGGCATGTTTATTGATCAACTTTATTATTATATCCACATCATCCGGCAGACAAAGATGACTCAGCAACTCAACATGAACACCTTTTTCGAAGACGATTCATTCACCCATACATACACCTTCCAAAACAAACGAAGAGCGAAAGTTGTTAATATTCCCGCGCACGTTCGTTTATCCCGATTTAAAAATATCCAACGGTTCGTCGGAACTAATTACGTTTCGACGGACACGTACTGGACGCACGTGTTTGTCCATTGTTCGAAGAGCTTATGGTTTTCTAACGTAGGCCGACGTCCCGTGCGTTACGTCTTGATCGGCAGGTTCGGATGTCATTGTCCGAGGTTGGGATGGCAAGCAGAAGGAGCGTAATCGTATGTATTATGCATGTATGTATCTTGTAGGAAGAACCATCATCGGATATCAACCACGTGCAACACGACGTACACAGGTTGGGTTAAGCATAGTTACCTTGGATGGAGTCGGAGGGTCGCAGATGTGTTCGAGATGAGCGAGCTGCATCGTTAATGAGGGTGGTACCAAGAATGTCTTTTTAGTGTTGCATATACGCCGCCATGAATCAAAAGTTAAACGTCAAAATTAACCCCTTTCTTTGTTTTTGTTTGTAGGGCTTAGTGTCAGGCATGTAGAAATCGTTCGCGAATTAGGTACTTTTGCTGATTAATATATTGGTTTTATTTTTCCGTGCTGGAAAAGGAGTACATAGTAATAAATATCTACTTACTAAGTGACAAATGATGAAATACCAATTACCTTTATTAAGAGAAAATTCATTTATCTCTACGTAATTACTCAAATTTTTGAGTTAATTCTACCACTATATTGGTCAATGAAAATTACAAATTAACACTACAGGATGTACTTCAAGCATTAGAAAATTCTTGTACGCATTTATATCTTCTTTAATGGTCTAAAAATAGGAAAATTAATAAAATATGTTTATTTCGTGATTCTGCAGATACTTATTTTTGAGTAATACTGTAACACATTCTGTACAATGAATTTGTAGTTTCCATTGACTTCTCAGAATGATTGACGTAAGTCAAAAGATAAGTATCTGTTCCACCATGAAATATAAATACTGTATTTACCTACCCAAGATGAAATGGATGCCTTCGTAAAAGGAGTTTCTATTTCAATGGCCACCTACTGTAATGTATTACGACCTACAGATTTTTTGTATAGCCAACTAAAATTTGAACCCGGCGTAGATTAACGCTTGAGGCGTTTGGCCGCGATCAAGGGGTGATAATGCGGTTACCACATCACCACGTTTTATTCAAGATTGGACCGCTGCACAGCAACCGGGTGTGAGAGCGAAGATAGCGCAGTTCTTGACACTTGACTGTGCAAGCCTTGCTGCTGCATGGGGCGTTCGTGCCTCACCACTATTATTACTATGATTATGATTATTATTATTACCACTAAAATTTAGCCGAACTTGGAGAATTCCATCTCCAATCGTCAGTTTTAACTCCAAATCGTGATTGATATGGACTTGAAACTGACGATTTGTGACATAACTAGGGATTGTTAAATTCAGTGTTGGTGGAAAGTTGTACTGGATGAGTTTGAAAATTAGTTCTTGGGGTCACGCTTTACCAAATGCATTTTCTAAGTCTATTGGGATCATTTTGGTGTAATTTTCCTTTCTGAAAGGCAGAAATCGCGTCGTTGGGGATTGTGGTCTTCTCCTTTTATGACCGGTTAGTTTGCTATGACTTTTCCTAGGTTTAGGTATTGGCACGATGTTTTCCAGTAGTTCGAGAATTACTCGATGAAGAATTTTTATTATTAATCGATTAATCGATTGATCTCGGTTTTCTATTAATTTCGATCTTCTAAGTTTCTGTCTCTGAGTCTGTGACATATTTTACGAAGTCGGTTTCTGTCTTTGACTCTTATTAGTCGTAATATCAAATTTAACTCTATTTTTTTCACTCTGAGTCGGGATTCTTGCCTTTTCCCAAAACACGATCGTTTCTCGAATCGCTAAACGTCCACTATCTTGCAAATTGAATTCTACAACTCTTCAATTAAAAAAATAATACACTCAGGATTTGTCTCTCTTCCAATAATTTGAGACGAAGAATGTCCTATTAACGACATCTCGCAATTTTTGTGCAAAGTTATCCGCGAAGTTGAAGCCATGACAAAAAAGACCTTTCACCTTTCACTGGTACTGTGCAGTATGGCTGTGCAACGCTATGAACGTATGAGCAGTCGTCTGTCTTGTAAAAATCCGCATTCGTGCTAGTTTAAACTTGTCAATATGTCAATGTTTAACGTTCTGTACCTAGCAGGGTTGTTCTATCGCGTGGCTTGCCCGAGGCAGCATGACGTGACGCGCTACTGCCATCATCAACACTTTGGCACGTTTGTGTTTGGGTTATTCTTGGTCAATTGAGACAAGAAAAAATTTGAAATCTCTTTTTCATAATGAATTCCACGGGGTTGTAGTCGAAAATTTCGGATTTTAAAAATAAGGACCACCCTAATTTGCACATCATGCGAGTCAAATGACGACAATGAAATCCCTAAGAAGTAATAAATATAAAAATTGACTTTCAGCAAATAAAGTTCAAAATTTTTTACTTATCCAAAATTAGCTTTTACTATGATTGAAGAAAAGGACGTTGTACAAGACTCAATTAATGCATTTATAAATAATTTAGGTACACCATACGATTTTTACCCGTACACGTAATACATAGTATAAAAAATTACGCTAGGGACAGAAGTGGGAAAAAATTTAGGGGGATCTGTCGTTCGAGTTAGATGTTTGGCGCTCATGGGCTACCAACAGCAGGTGGACCAATGAAGTTTCACAAAAGTCAAACTGATTTAAGTACAAGTAAAATTGTCGCCCCAAGAGGCGCAAAAATTTCCGTCCCAAAGCGCCTCTGGGCTATAGCCTATTTAATCTTGCGATTAGAGTAACCCTAAAAACGCAGCAGTTGTTTCCTTCTTAGCGATCCCATCTGGCTCTGCTGTAGTCCGAGATACTACGATGGTTGGGGCGATAGTTGTTCCAGCGTGAAGACCATGGGACAGTGATTTGACGGTAGTTTGTCTAATCGTCGTTCGTCGGAATGGATAAATAGTTGAGAGTCATCTAATCCTAACTATTTTTACATCTTCAAAAATCAATTTTCCAACTATTTTCGCCTTTCCTCCTTCTATTCTAAACTATCCAATCAACGCGCGAATAAACAAAGATAAATCCTGATAGAACGTCCCGATATACGACCCCTCCCTTTCTTTTTTCTTAACGCAATTTTTCATCGAGTGTTAGAGGAGACGAAAATCTCAGACTAACGATCTCGTCGCCTCGGCTTCTTTTCCCTTACCTACCTCCGTCCTAACAGGGAGAAGATTTGTGCGCGTTCGCTGTCCAATTATTATTATTTTGGTCAAGATGAAGTCCCGTAATGACGGCCCATCGGTCTTGAGCGATTTGTCGTCGTCGGGGCTTCCCGAACCGAACAAAAAACAAGAGGAATTATCCGAAGGATATAGTTTATATCCGCCAATTATTTAATATAAAACGGGGAGAAAAGGCGATAAAGTATTAAAGACGCTCGAAGATAGCGAAGTTATATATATATATAACATAGCGCTGATAAATAAGGGATCGTATCTCGTTAAAAATGAGGTTAGGTAGAAAAAGGAAAAGGGAGATTTATTGTTTATTTGCCTTAATGTTGAACGAGAATATTTGTCCAACGATGGAGGTCTTCATCGAAGACATAACAAATGTTTAGAAATTAGGAAAAAGATCCCCCACTCTCCCCTAATACGTCAATTGTTTATAGGTATGAAAATTTATTTTGAAATGTGATTTAGGTGATTACCTACCTACACAGTGAATATTTTTTAATTTCTATCTGTCAGTCCGCATGGTGTCATATTAAGGGAGGTATTGGGAAAAGATTCAATTAATTAAGACGTAAACGTTATAGACTGCCATAAAATCTAAACCAGCTTTGTCCCAGATTAACCCGTTAGAGGGAACCTTGGCGCTTCCTGCGTTCCAGTGATCTCAACGCATAATTAATTCGAGCAGCGCAACATCGACCCTATCAGCGAAGCCAAAATCGACAATAGGCGCCATGGAATTGAGGTTCCTGAGAAAAATTGAAAATCAGAAAAGGACGAACAGAACAAGGAATGGAATGATTAGACAAAACCTACGAATAGAAGCAATGAACGCAAAAATCATGGAAGGACAACTTAGATGGTTTGGTCACGTGCGTAGGTTGACGCGCGAGATACTAACTAAATGAGTGTTCGAAACGAGAGTCGGCGGAAATAATACAAGGGGAAGACCAAGAGCCAGATGGATTGACGGGATCAGGAAAGAATCAGAGAAAAAAGGAATACCATGGGAAGACATACAGAAACTAAAACGGGGCAGGAAACAACGGAGGCAGAGATGCAAGATTCAACCCCCTTCAGTTTTAAAACTTAAGGGTAGGAAGGCTCAGGACTACATAAGTAAAGTAAATTAATTCGAACCTCTTTGGAATTTGGTAAACTGATTTTTTTGATGATTGGTTTCTGATCTCATGTCTAGGACAGAATCTTCCATATGTTTCCGTATTTTCTCATGGCACCTTAAGTCATATTGAGACATGCAGTCGTGCAGTTAAGCTTGTAATATGTAGGTCCTTTTTGCCTCCCCCTTAAGACAATATGAAGGGATCGAGCAAGGCATCGATGGCTGCAGTCTGGGTTGATTTCATCGCCCCCGTTATGGCAAGATAAACCGTCCTCTGAGTCTTGTCCAGCTCTAGTTGTACATGACTGAGTGTGAGGCCCCATGGGTGTGAGCGCGTGGTCTCATACTTCGTCATCTTCTTCTTAACCCCGTGCTTTTTACCGTTAGATATAAAGCTGGTGGAATTGAGTGTACTGTTGCTGGCCACACTTACCCTCCACTATCTGTTGCGGTCTGCATAATTCCTTTCCCATCTTAGTTCTGATCTTTCTACTTCCACTCGCACACTGTCACTCCACTCTTTCCTGGGTCTTTCCCTTTTATTCTTCCTCGATACTTGTCCTCCGTACGCCTTTTTCGCCAGTCTATCATTCCGCATGCGGTACAGATGGCCAAACCAACTCAATTGTATTTTTCATCTATAGGTGCTATTTGTAATTCATCTCTATCATATATATCATATATATCATTCCTTACCTTGTCTCTTATGATTTTGTTTTCTATACGTCTCTCTTGGTCCAAATTGACTTTCTCAATTTTAATTATTGTACAATTTAATCTTACTTATTCTCATGATTATTTTTTGCCTTTCGACTTTTTATACTTATATTGATATTTTAAATGTCAAAATTGTTTCACTCGCACTGCACATTATTCTCTCATGGTTCTACAGGTTACTTCTTTGGGAGACACTGTACGCTCTTACATTGCTTTAGTTACTTTGTAACTTCAAGATTACCAACTTGGGCGGTTCTTTTTGACCTCCTGTTCTAACCTTATAAAGCACATATCCCTCGGCGTCCACACGATTAACATGTCCAAAAACTTCGGTAGAACGTAGAAGTTAATTCAGTAGTTGCCGAGTAGTATGTGTAATGAACAAGTTTTTATTCAATCTTATTTAATTACGTATAAATTTAAAAAGAAAATAATTCAAACTTTAACTTACTTCAATCTGTTGAATATATTGCAATGTAGTGTGATCTTGACATCATCCTGTTCAATGGCTGACAAGCTGTTGGTGCTGCTGTTGCTGATGATTGTTATTGTCTTTAGGGAAAATTCTCCGATGAGGAATTAAATCAATTCGAAAGCTTTGAGTTACCGAAAGAGAGTCTTTTATTTCGACTCATCCTTGGCTGCAATCCCCAGTAATTGTTCCTTTCTTTAAATTTAAGTCCTTGCTTTTTAACTTTTATAGGTATTTCTATCTTCCCAAAAGATGTCGTTTTCAGCATAGTTAACATCTTTGCTGCTTCTTCTTTTGCTTTGATAACAGCTATAATTGTATTGGTAGAGATTTAACGACTTCTTCGCAGCCTAGCACAGAAAACGACTCTTTGCTTGTGTTGAACACATGAAGAAGATAACAAATCTTTTATTACAACTAAATTTTGTATTCCTTTCGCAAACGTGCGTGATTTATTTTTATATACTTTAGAACACTTTGGCTTGTTTTATTTTTATCACATTTTCACAGTTACACCCTGTATAGTAGTCCTCGCCTCAATGTAAATTCCAATGAAAACTGCAAGTTATGGTTTGTTTCTAACCAAACAAAAAGTTATAAAACAATTTCCGTTATAATTCATAGATATCAAAGTACCTGGTAGCAATAAATCTCTTCGTCGTAAAACTTATTGTGTACGTTTTATCAATGCAAATACGAACGCATCATTAGTGTGTAATTACGGTAAGCACTTCGGAGAAAGAGTTATCGCATATTTATCGTTACCTTTACTCGGTTTCGAATTCGACGCCAAATAAAATGCGATAGTCTCATTTTTCCAAGTAAGTGCATGAGTCGCTCGACATTAAAGCCTTTATATTACATTTTCGCCAATCTATTTGAAGTAGATTTTGACGAATTTAGTGTTTTCGGAATTTTTTCGGTTTTCCTTACGCGATGTGATTGATTCCTTTAATTAAGGTTCAGTAATACAAAGGTAATCACTAGACCCCGGAAAGTTTACGGAGGTTGACCTCGACTAATTACGTCATCAACATACTCCTCGTATAGATTTAGAGGTCAGCCGTTCAATAGTGGTAGGGCTGCTTTTCCTATCAATTGCTAGACTTTCCAAGGCAGAGGCGGATTAAGGTCGGTTGAGGCCCGCGAAAAAATATTAGGCCCCGTAAAAAAAAAAGAGAAAAACGAGGGAAAACAAAAATACACGTTAACCATTCACTTCTTTAAGGTTGTTCACCAATAGATCAGGCGAACCACACGAACGAGATAAACATGTTAGGCAAGTTAGAAGAAGTGATAAAACGTGATGACATCAAAACCATTACACAGCAAAACTAAAAAACTTAAGAACACTTAGAACAGTGAAACTTAATAGTTAAGATGGTTAAGACATAATTATGGTATCCTTATAGATCAATAGGTGGTGATCTCCTTGGTCAATGACCTATAGAAAATCTGGAAAGATGTAGTTTTGCCCATCTTCATGGAAATTTTGTGATTTCTTCGCTCGAGTCGCGTGCTTTCTTTCTCGTTTTCTTGAATTTAATCTTCAATACCGTACACGACCTATCCTTTAGGTTAAAGCAATACAGGATCTAACTGTCGGCCATTTCAATTTTCTTCACAACTCTTACTTGCAGTTTAGGACCAATTTATATGCCGGAATCGTCTTCCACGGGTCATTTTTCGTACCTACATACGAGGTGTGTAAGTAAAGTAATAAGATTGGTGGCGTAGTGTTCGATCAGGCAAAATTGGTGATGCGGTGATCATGTGATAGGCCATCAGTGTGAGCTGGAGCTTGCTAGAGTGACGTGGTTTGTCCGTAACAATCGTTTTAGTGAATTAGGATTTACTTGCGCGTTCTGCCAATGGAATGACACGAATTTCCAGCAACTGTGTGCGATCGAGTTTTGCTTCAGACTTGGACACAATGGACAACGGAAATATTTGCGACACTTCATCAGGTCTACGAAGATAGTGTTTTGTCAAGGACCCAGATGTTTTGGTGGTTCAAGGCGTTTGCAGAAGGAAGAAAGTCGATTGAAGACGAACCACGCAGAGAAAGAGTCAAGGATCTTGTGCGTTCAGATCATCGGTTGATAGTGAGAATGATCGTGACAGAGTTGAATTTGGATCACACCACCGTTAATGAGATTTTGACCAATAATTTGAGATAAGAATGGGGTTAAGAAAAATCCGCTCAGAAATGATCTGGAGAAACCTCGCGCAGGACCAACAGGATACGAGAAGAGACGGGTACGTTGAATTTTTGGAATTGCTTGAAGATGATGAGACCAAGCGTTAGAGCATAGAATGGGACACTCCGAGCTCTCTCCAAGGCTTCATACACCTCGTATATCGATTCTTAGTGGAACAAGACGAAATCTTAATTTCCTTATGTTTATTACGTTTTCAAATTTCCGAAGTGGATATGCAAAACTAGTCGTTGTCGACCAAAAACGAAATCACTATTTGCTGATATTTTTGCCTGAAGAATTGCTTCCATTCCACTAAAATTTTTCGATCGTCCAGTAATCACATCATTAGGACAGTTTTTGCTAATTTCCCTGTGGACTATGCCACTTCTTCAACTTTTTCTATTCCTTTCTTATCAGACAGACTACAAAAATCTTAAGAACGATGTATTAAGTAAGAAGCCGAAACTTCACCTCATTTCGCTCTAAAATTTATAAACCTGCCGAGATAACCCAAAAGCAAATATGTATTTTAAACTTCCACAATCTCAACTCGTTCGTTCCTGTCTCCGCAAACTTACAGCTGCGTATCACGCCGAATGGCCAAGTAGGTTAATACGCAAGATGTTAATATTCGGATCTGTTACGCAAAAACTCGACGATACAACCGACCAGCCAGCAACTAAATACATACATATGTATTTATGTAGATGCCTATGTATGTACTTACTACATGTAGTAATGTTAAGTACATATTTAGTTTAGTCATTGTTAAGGAAGCGCAAATCCTTTGTTTATTTGCTTGGTCGACTATCCGTGATTAATTTGCTTTTGATATTTAAATACAAACATACGATAGTCCAATTTAGGCGCTTTACGATCGTCGCGTTGATGCGTTCTCTTATGTTCTATTTTGGTCACGATCGCTGTGGGTCGAGGAATTCGATGGAAATTCTCTCGCGATAAATTCGTAGTGATTGATCGATATCGGTTCGCAGGGATATAGAGTTCGTGGGAAATATTTGTTCACCTCATTTTGCGTGGATTTATGCATACTTTTGCCGTGTGCGAGGTGGTTCTCATGTTACCATTACGGTCAAAATGAAAACACATTGAAGCAAAGGTTTTATAAAACCAACTGGAGTACTTAGTAGCACAGATAAGTCATACAAATAAGTCATACAGATAGCCCATCCAATACATCTGCTTAAAATCTTGAGGGTTGCCTAGATTATAGCCAAATTTCCTCTTCTAATGCGTGGTCTATTTTGGAAAATTTAAACTGGAATATGTAGGTGTTATTTATACATTTCAAATTTGGCGCCTTTTTGATTGTCCGAGGTCTTTTCATCCGGTCAACTGACACGTAAGATTCGGCGGGAGTCTTACAAATAGTTACATTGCTGCGTTCTTAGAAAGTATACGAGTCGTAACGTCAAACCTAAGCTAACTAGGCAGTGAGTAATTTCCCTATAGTTTGCCATACTAACATTGGTACACATTGCTCGCAAACTAATTGTTGAAATAGGCATTGTCTCCATAGAGTATAATTTTATGTTAGTAACACTCATATGAGAATAGAAATGAATATGAAATTATTTTATCTAAAAAAGTGACATTGTTATGTACGCAATGTGTAAATATTTTCCACATTTTCTTTCTTATTGCCGTAATTCTAGTACACTTTAACAACAGCACAATGGTGAATCTCTTTACCAAATTTCATTGTAACAGAGCAAATGCTTTCAGAAAAAGTGTACCTAAAACTAAAAATTCATACTTTTGGAAAAATGCATTTAAAGTTTGTGATACGATCCGTTCAACTCACATTCACAGTTAAAACTCTCCAGGCCCTTACTTGTCATCATTGCGGGTTTCTGCATCCTCCAGATTACGTTTGGTTGCCCTCTTTTGAATCCTGGCCTCTTTGGTCATTTGTAGGGCACCTTTCTTAGCCTCCCGTAACCTGAGCTTGTCAATTGATAGAAGTGCATTTTTCATGTTCTCCCCAGGTCCAATGCCCATATCACTCACAAATTCCATCCTACTAACTGCCCCATCATTGGAACACAACACTGCATCGACGACACCAGTTTTTAGGGTACTGAGGCCCACAAATACAGGTTTACGCAAGCGTTCCCACACGCAGTTATTGAAGCTTTCGTTGGGATTTTGAGTTCTTCCGTGGATGCATTTAGAAAGCAAGTTTTTGTCACTCCGGTCTCTGTAGATGGGATTTATAACATCACCTATTAACCTTGGGAGAGGGTGATCATGTCTGTATTTATCATCATTGGCCTTTTGGACACAGATAATAACAAGGCTCCTCATCTGTAGATGTTCTATGAAGGAAGCTGGGCCACACAGCTTTCCTCATTTCGTGTAAGTTATTAGTATTCCTCCTTATTGCCAGTCCGTAATACGTTTGGAGGAGGTCGATTTCTGAATCTGTTAACCTGCCAGGACCAGATATTATCTTACCATCAGAAAGTTCTTTCCCCTTGAGATTTTTGCGCAATTTCCTCAATCTCATACCAAACGCTTTTGGACATGTCTAACACATTCAAGTTTCACAATATCCAGTCCTTGGTACGGATTATTTTTCACCACGTGCTGAAAAGTCTTGCTGTCACCATAGCCTAAATATCTGCCATAGCGTACACCCAGTTTTTCCTCTGAACTTCCATTCTTCCACTATAACCGTTAAAATTCTTGACACATCTGTTTGTTTCTTTGCTTGAGTTTACACAGTCATGACAGAACTTAGACTAGCACTCAACATCCAGAACTTTACCAGATTGAGAGAAGTGTGTCCTTTCTTTTGCCACGTGCCATCAAAGGCTACAGTTATGTCTTTTCCCTCACTCTCAATAGCTTCCTGGACATCTGTTCTCATTCATATGATAACTTTCCTGGTAGAGGTGCCCAATCTAACATGCCTTAGAGTGTCTGTGCAGCCTTACGGCCTTTACCAAGACATCTCATGCCATACGTCAACCGAACATTTATACTATACATTCACGCAATGTCATTGTTTACAAAATGATCTCTCTTTCCTACAATAATGCATAAAATATACAGAAACCATAAATATACGTGCTCTGGTATGACTGGAATTTGAAAAAATGATTCTTTTTGTAATTTTCACTGCCTGGTTCCCATAAGTGTCAGCTCTAACAAAGGGACGTATCTTCCTTGAGTCGATTTATAATAAAAGAAATTTATAAGAAGAATTACTTTCATTTGACTATCGTCGGACTATCGTCGTCAATTCTCTCATTAACAACGGGCTATCTATGTATATGACTCATTTTTCTTATTGTTAGTACCTTTCATACATCGTTTATCCATTCCAAAACAGCAAAACCAATCGAAAATTAGTTGTTTCTAAACTTACAAACGACAGGATGTTGTCTTTTTCAAAGTAACGAGAAAAAGGTAAAAACAACGATTTCCGGAGGTCGAAACGGAGGCACGGTTCAATAGCCTATAAAGGCCGATAAACAAAAACGACGCCTTTCGATTTCAAATATTTACATAACAATGCGTATTTAGCGACCGTAACTCGCCACTGTTGTCGTTGTTGAAGTTGCAGCGAGCTAAAGCATGCATATGCATAACTGTTTGCTCATCATAAAAGTTGAAAAGCAGTTGACCTTGCGCGAGTTATGCGAGAGTCCAAGGTTCTTCGCGTCTAACGTTACATAAAATTTCACTATCACCTTTTGGCATCCTTAGTATCTAAAGCATTTTTATCACTAGTGCGGTTTTATCCATTAAATATTATTTTAATATCTGTCTGTATAACGAAGATGGTACGACCTGATAAAAAAAGGGAGTATCTTCCACGTGATTAAATGGATCTGTACATTTTCTTACTGCAAAATTGTAAAATTCTTTAACTAATGGGGGAATACTTAGATATTGGCGCCGTTGCCAACTATAAACGTTAATGTTGACGAAATTGCTCAAATCGTACGTCAAAACTGAAAGATGCATTTATCCAAGCAAAATATATCTAAAAGTAATAATAATAAACTGTACTATAAAACTGTTAAAATGAGCGGAAGTCAAAAGTGAAAGTCTGCGTAAAGTGTAAAGCCAGAATGATTAAATCTGTCAAAATAGGTAGGGTTTGTTTCCGTAGAGAAGAGCACATTACGTCAAATGCGCGAAATGTGACGTTCCATTGACTTTCGCTAGTCGGTTGCCATGGTAACGTATACAGAACACCAAATTTTGTTCATTGCGCCGCTGACGTAATGTGCTCTTCTCTAAGGAAACAAACCCTACACCATCCTAACTCGATTACCAAAAATTTTAATGTATTGATAAGAAGACCAAAACTGTCAGATGAATCAAATTCGCTTATTTAAGGTGAAGGCTTTGGAACTTGCCGTAATCCAAAGAAAAACGGTTTTGAAATTATTGAAATTTAGTACGTCAAACCTGATAAATGTACTTGTCAAATTTAATAAAGCTGTCAAATTTGATAAGGTTGTAAAATCCATTTTCTGAAATAGACGACTACTGTCAAACAAATGAAGTTTCCGCCGTTAAGGCCGATCTAGTTATCAAATTTACTCGAGTAAAGTTCCTTACGTTACAATAAAATTGACCAAATCGCCGCGTAAGTTTCAATTATTTCGATCATCTTTAGTATAGTTTCATTCCTTTTAAATCTGTCAAAGATTCACCAAAAAAGAAGGGACGAATAACGGCGATGTTTACGATAAAATTGTCAAAAGCATCCAAGAAGAAACGAAGTGAACGTAAACGGCAATGTTAACGAAATTACTCAAATCGTACGTCAGAACTGAAAAATCAATTTAATAAAATAATGTAACAACAATAATAGTAAACTGTTCTATAAAATTATCAAAATGAGCGGGAGAAAATCAAAAGTGTGTAAAATCAGAATGACTAAATCTGTCAAAAGAGCAACAACAATGCTAAATCGATTACCACAGTACCAAAGTTGTCAATGTATTGGTACGAAGATTAAAACAAATGAATCAAATTCCTTTATTTAAGGTTAAGGCCATGAAAATTTTTCAAAATCCAAAAGGAAAAGCGGGTTTGAGATTATTAAAATTTATTACGTCAAAACTCACAAAACCGCTTTACAAATTTAACAAAGCTGTCAAATTTGATAAAGTTGTGATACCCATTTTCTGCAATTGACGAAGCTGACAAACAAATGAAGTTTGGCTTTTAAACCGACGTATTTGTGTAAGTGTCAAACGTTACAATAAAATTGTCAAAATCGGCGCGCTGCTGTCAATTATTTTAATTGTTTTACGATAATTTTTGTTTCTCGCCTTAAAATGATGAATTCGATTCTTGCTCTTTTGATAGATTTAATCTATTCTGATGTTACACAACTTTATTGTTTCTCGGATAGTTTGGGCAGTTTTATCATAAGATTTAGCTTCGCTGTTATTCGTCCTTTTTTTTTGGTGAATTTTTGACAAATTTAAAAGGGATATCTAAATTTGGGCGGTCGTTTGAATTCAAATTAAAGAATAGCACGGATTTCTGTTCTACTATTTGAAGAAGTAAAACTCTTACGAGGTGTATGATTTCAATCAATTCCTTTGAGATATCGGTGCAGTGTGGCTAGACCTTTATTTCAAAAATGTATGATAATTGTATTGATTTGCTTTTGCTTTAACCAATTTTATACTGATTATATTCTTTTATACTGATTTTGCATGCTTCCCTCATAAAATACGTCGAAGGTTCGTCAACATTTCTGATAATGATTTGAATTGCAGCGATGATTTCTTCGGAAGGTGGTTTTAAATTTGGCAAACAATATTTTAAACCATTATTAAGTAAATCCAATTTCGTTTCATTAAAAGTCTTATTCACAATCAATTTTTTTTTCATCGTTGTATTCTCTTTTTGTTTTATACCTAATTTAGGGTACAATTTTCCAAACTTTTTACTTATTTTCGAAACCTTACTATAATATTTGTGATCTGAAACCCCAATTCCTTTCGATGAAAATTACACCATCCTTCGTATCTAGTGAGATCCAAGTCTTTTGTCAAACTTAATTGCAGATTCCATCCCTCTAATTCTAATTTACTTCTCTTGCCCTACTGATATTTAATTTCAAAGTTTAGCGATTTAATGTTTGCACAAAACATGACTTTTTCGATGACTTTACAGTTGGCAGTGGTATCTATCTTCATCAATTTTGGAAAGATGCAGTTTAGGTTGTATTGCCTTAGGAAATTAATATCACCAGTCAATAACCAAATTTTGGTAACTCAACTATGAAACCTGTTAAACTCCTTTAGCCAGATACTCATAATTTAAAATAAAATTCGAAAAAACTCACCAGACGTCCAGGTTTTCTGAATAAGTAATTTCTTCCTTCCGAGTTTCGGGCGCGAATTGTTTGAATTTAAATTTTTGAAGAAAAGCACAAATTTCTGGTCTTTGAGAATGTCATCTGCGTAAGCCCTTAATCATCTCGAACGTTAACCTATCTACATTGTTTGAAAAAGTAAAACTCATAGGAGGTGATGATGACGAGGATCAATTCTTGTGAGACTTTGGTGCAGTATGATTAGGCTTTTATTTGAAAATTGAAATAATTCGAATAGTTCCGTCATGAAATTCGTCCGCTGACCGGATGTTCTTTGGACAAGAAATTACCCTCCGAGTATCGGGCGTGAATCGTTTGAACTCAAATTTCAAGAAGGCCACAAATTTCTGGTCTTGTCATGTCATCTACAAAAACTAATAATCATCACAAAACGTCAAGCTACCTCAGCTGCCTGAAGAAGTAAAACTCGTAGGAGGTGAATGATCTCTATCAATTGTTGGTGCGGTATGATTAAACTATGATTTTTAAAATTTAAATAATTCGGATAATCCCGTCATGAAGCTCAGCAGATGACCAGATTTTTTGAACAAGGAATCACTCGCCGAGTTTCGGGGGCAAATCATTTGAATTCAAATTTTGAAAGAATAGCACAAATTTCTGGCCTTCAAGAATGTCATCTGGTAAATTCAACAATTATCTCAAATGTCAAGCTACCTCGACTGCCTGAAGAAGTAAAATTCTTAGCACGTGTATGATCTCCATCAATGTCTTTGGGACTTTGGTGCAGTGCTAGCAGAAATTTCTGCTATTCAGGAATGTCATCTGTAAAAGTCAATAATCATCTCAAAGGTCAAGCTACCTCAGCCGTCGGAAGAAGTAAAACTTTTAGGGGGTGGATGATCTCGATCGATTCCTTTGAGATACTGGTGCAGTATACTTTTATTTTAAAAAATTTAATAATTCGAAAAATCCCGCCATGAAATAAGTCACTCGAAAAAATGGAATTGACTCCGGAAATTTATGGCGCATTAATTTCTTTATTTGTTTATCTTGGCGAATTGGTTTCATATTGGTGATGAAACACGACATTAATCGAAAGTTTCCCGCTGATTGCTGCGAATTCCAAACCTAGACGCACCAGTCTCAGCGCCGATCCTAGAACAGGTGCATCAAGGACAGAAGTCGGCCAGAACGACATCAAAATTGTGCGCCAGTTGCTCCACGAGGATCAACATGTGACATACGGCGAGACATTCTTAGATATTTGAAATTTATTAACTACCAAATTTCTTTCCTTTCCTTTCAAATCTTTTGAAATATTACCGACTCACCGTTAAATAGACCGGTAAATCGCCGAATAGAAACAGCGAAAACATTCACCTCTCGCGCGACTTTGCTATAGGAACAAAAACTTCCCAAACTTTCACCGACCACCGTGCGCTCGATCGAACCTCGCTTACGTAAACCGCGTAGCACAAAAGCGAAATTAAATATTTATGTCGTTTTCGTCGCGCTAATTACGCAGAACGAAGAAAAAGTTTCGAATTCGACCCGATCGACGCCTTTCCCTTTCTTTTGCCCCCTCCCTCCCCAATTCGCGCTCCTCGATAAATTTTAAGGGAAACAAGGTGATGCCCGAAAAACACCGAACGGAGCCCTTTTAGGAATTAAATCAGGGTTGACGGACCGAACTCCCGAAGAAAATTTACATTCGTTGGGCGAGCAAGAAAAAGAACGAGCTTGAGGGATGATGGGGAGGATGGAGGGCGGTATTGACAGAGAATGATTGCGATCAATTTACGCTGGTGTGTCGAGCTTTATATCGGAGGATCGGAGGTGACGTTGCAAATTCATTAAGAATATTAAAAGATATCCGGGACGCTTAATTCGAGAGCTCCGTCGTCTTAGCGTATCCGGGTAATTTTTAATTTTGCAAGCGGCGAAACGCGCGGTGGTGGTAAATCTTTGTTTTACAATGCGAAGCACGTTTTTCCTGTAGGTCGAGTATATTTAAATAGTAACTGGTCTTCGACATATAGCGTGGTTTGAACATTTATTTATTATTTAAAAATAATTTAATCTGAGTTGCCGAAACTCCCTGTCTAGAGCAGGGGTCTCCAAACTTTTCGGCCTTGGGGCCATACTGATTACTTCAGGGAGTTCCAAGGGCCAACACCGTTTTAATTTTCAAGTAAATAAATTCGAGTTATCATTCTGTGTTCTGTTATTCAACTTATCACAACAACAATAAGCTATTAGCTGTCGTGGGCCGGATTGATGACACTGGCAAGACGGATTTGGCCCGCGGGCCGTAGTTCGGAGACTGGTCCCCTGGTCTAGAGCATTATTCATGTAAACATAGAATTTCACCATTTCTCCAGTCTTCTCGACCTAAATAGAATGCAATCGCCATCGGGGCATTTGTCCGGGTGGTAGTTGTTTTTAGGGCATCTCTCCAGCCGTCATCGACCTAGATATCCAAGTAATGCAGGAATCGTTGGGGCTTCTATCCGGGTAAAAGTTGTTTGGCATGCCTTCAGCCTTCTCGACCTAAATATAATGCAAAGGCAATCGTTGGGGCTTTTCTCCGGGTAGCAGTTATATTTTAGACGAGAGCTGTCCACGATCCAATCACAACATTAACGTTTGTGTACGCCGCACGAGCAGTCCGTGGTAGCGTCGGAAAGAATGAGGAGGAAAAGCTTACGCATTGAAGCATTGAATTGGTTTACCGAAGAGCGGAAACCACCATCCCCAACGTTTTTATTGGATCGATGTGTACGCTTCTTTTGCACGCGCTTCCGTACTCCGCATACGACTGCTGTTTGAGTTCCCCAACGTTCAAATCTAGGACCAATATTATTCGCTTCACGTATTCCACATTCGCTTCAAATAATTTAGCTGTGTAAAACGGTCCTTGAAAAGGTGACATTTTCCATATACATTTATTTACAAGATTTTATGAGCAAGTCAGCGAGTATAAAAAGAAATAAAAAGTAAATCAAGAATCATCGACAAATGAAAGTTCTGTTTGCGGTGTAGTGACTTATTAATCATAACAAATATTCGAAGTAATTCTAAATTAATATCTGTAGTTCCATCTCATAAACTAATGATTTTAGATGTCCCCATAAGTAAAAGTCGATTATATTTAAATCCGGCGAACGCAGAGGCCATGCAATCGGCCAGTACGGATTGTTGAAGGGTCCGCAGAAAACAAAGATAATTACGACAAGTACTTGGTAAATTATACTCCACTTGACTCTGCTATACATATTCACCGCACTTTAGTAGTGCATTTCCCTGTCTAAACAATCGCGAAAGATTTACGGTAATAGAGCGTTCCTATCGTATAACATCCACTTGACCTTATTAAGATATTCCCAAAATGTTCGTGTGTGTTTATATATCTACGTCTAAACTATAAACATAAGTAAAACCAGCGGCATTTCAAAGATCTCGTGTAATTTTCTGCCGAAACTTCAAAAATTCGTTTAAAAGTTTTATTTTCAGGTTGTTATCCATGGATGGTGGCTTGAATTTCGAATCAGTTTCCGAGAAGGTAACACTAATCTATTGCTCATTTTCGGCGTTCCCGTTCGAAAAAGAAGCTCAATTTGATGACTTTACCCACGAATGTAGTTGTAATTAAGAGTGGTTTTGCACAAGTATAGTTCGATTTGGAGGGGAGGGGATAGTTTTGATGGTCTTAAGTGTTAAAGATGATTTTGCCTTGAAATTGATACTTAATGACTGATTCGATTTTAGAATGGTTCTTCCAATTTTGGAGCTATTGTTCCTTGAGTGAGGATCGATGTGGAGGTTCTTCTTCAAGCGAATTACTCCAGTTTTGCTCAGTTTTGGCAATTGTATCTGGAGGAACTGATTCGTTTTTCGCAGTTACCGATCAAATTTATGATTCAACCCAAAGGAAGTGGCTGGATTTATAGGACAGGTTTTGCGAGAACCAGCTCGATTGAGGGAAAGTGAGTTCGATTTTCATGGTTCCCCATGTTAAAAATGATTTTCTTTGCAGTTACTGTCTAATAACGGCGGTTTTTCTATGAGGATGTGGCGCAATTTTGAAGTTATTCTTCTAGGAGTGTGACTGTACTTCGCCCTGTGACTATTTCGAGTTACTCTTCGGAATAAGCTGTCCAATGTCGTAATTTGGATGATAATTGACCTTAAGAGTTGTTTTCTGGAGGGAAGAATGCTTTTATGATCATCCGAAAGGGGCGTTCAGTTCCCAAAAATTTTACCCAGGGAAGGTTGTTCTACTTGGGAGAGAGTGGAGGTAATTTGCAGCCAAAAATAAGGCTACTTAATCGTTTTTGGTTATCAACAATTGCGATAATGTAAGGAAGTTTGTAGGTAACACCGTAAATCATTCTTAAAATTTAAACGATTTTCTATGGAACTCGTGGAAATGTGCAACATTTATCTAAATTATAGAAGAGTTTCAACGTCCGGTGATTGTTTTTACAAATGCGTTGGTGTAATGAAATTATAATAATAATAGTGATAATAACTACACACTGGAAAGTTTAGGGAGGTTGATAAAATATCCTCTATCACTAATCAACGGTGATGAGGAGAATTGATACACAGGCTGGTTAGTGCGATTTGTCGAGCGCTTCCAACGTACGTTGCAGAAATAATTGATGAGGGTCAACCTCCCGAAACTTCCCGTGGTCTTGTAATAACCGTTGGAATTAAGCTGCGATTTCGTCCTTTCTAATTACAATACAATATTTACTGACACCTTGGAACTAGGTCAGAGTAAGGAAGTAGTAAATAACGACTAGTAGTAGTAGTACGACCGCCATTTTTATATGGAAATCCCTGCTTAATTCCAACTGTTATAACTAGACCATGGAAAATGTCATCAATCGTTTTTCAAATATGACTTTCCTCCGTCAAAGTGGAATTTCGCGTTTTTTCTATGAAAGTAGAAATATTGGAGCCTATCCGACCGTCACTATAAGTTTATTGGCATAAAAATTGTATAGATAACTTCAACCCTTTTCAGTAAATGAACCATTTTTTGTGAAAGTTTCCAGGTTTTCGCTTAGTGGTTTATTTTTACTTTACTAAGGCATTGGTGTGAGGAGATTGTATTGTATTTCGAAGCGCCTTTAAATTTTATAAACGAACCCTCTCACTTGGTGGAAATAATTACTGTTGTGTAACTTCTCATACTTTTGTGATGTACTTCGTTGCTTGCTTTTGATAGGGAAGAAAATAAACACTCTTACTTGTTTTCTGCTCTGTATTCTACTTTTCTTTCCCTGACTAACTATTTTTACTACATTCTAGTTTTCTACATTACTGCCAGAACGAGGCGTCGCCAAATTTAAAATTAAAATACAGCTTGAACAAATACTTTGTTTGAAAATTAAAAATTTGCTGCCAAAATAAAGATATATGATTAGTGACTATTCTGACGATTTTGTTCAGAAAGTGAGGAAATGGAGTACATTGTAGTTTTATACATTACTGCCAGATCGAGACCGTACCAAATTTGAAATTTAAATAAAGATTGAACAATTACTTTGTTTGGAAATTAAAAATTTGCTGCCACAATAATGATATCTGATTAGTTACTGTTCCAACGATTTTGTTCAGAAAGGAGGGAATGGTGTTGGAATCGTTTCGGGAAGATATTTTCTTGAGGGGATGATTCCATTTTTGGGGTGGTTATTCAATTTTCGATATTGAGATTATCCTCTTTGAGAAGCTGGTTTAATTTTGAATTTATTATCCGAATGAAAGCGAAATCGGAGATGGTGTTGTGTTGTCTTTTTTAATTAACATTGCGCAGTATAGTGTGCGCAGCGGTTTCTCATCATATTTTACCCTTGTATTTACTTCACCGTTTATTTTAAATCGCGGAAATGTATCTGTTTTTGTTTCTTCATTTAATTCTTCTGAAGATAATGAATTTTGATATCTAAATACTGTTTATGTAAAAAATAAAGATTCTTCTTTGACTATTGAGGAGATTAACATATTTACGTGCATACATTCTTTTGCGTCATTGCTTTTCATAGAAGCGATCCTATCCCGACAAATCTCGAACCGTATACATCAAGAAAATCATAACTTATACCTCCTTTTCACGTCCTCCGCTGCGCCATTAGAACTCATCTTATTTACTCCCTTAGTCCTACATCCAAGTATATTTCTATACACAACTTCCTATACTCGCAGGTTCCCCCGCTCGTCCCGGCCCATCGCGCGCCATTTAAGATATTACGAAACGTGTACAACATACTAAAGCCTGGCTGGCGCTCTTCTCCTCGAGTACCCCATTAAATTTAGTCGAAAGCTCAGGTAAGTACTGGCATGAAATATGCAAAACTAAGCGCGTCAGAGCAAGAAGCAGCATCGCAGACGATATCTTCTCGTTCTCGGGGTAGGTAAGTCCCTCTTTCTTTCTCGTCGACGCAGTTAATGCCGGCCCTTTAAGTATTAAGGGATGCATCGGAGAAAAAGGGAGGGAAGACGGTCGCTCGTGAAAATTTAAAAATGGATCCGTTCCACGCAGGTGGCGGACTCGAATACGGAATCTTGGTTAGTTCCTCTCCTACGAGGGAGTTTAAGTGTATAAAATATCGTTGCGGCGAGGAATTTTTCGGAATAATTTATTACGATGTGGAAAATCGCCCTAAGTAGATGGATGGAAAATATACAGGAGCTTCTTACGAGAGGCACAATTTTCCTCGTTCAATCGCTTTTAATTCCTTGTATGTACACATCACAGCAGTTTCGATCTCATCACTTTGGTCATCATCAGCAATATATTTATGGCAATACATTGAAATATTACAGACACTGGATAATTAGCTAGTTTTCCTTGAAAGAATTAAGTTTTATGTGGATGAAAGAACAAGAAGATGAAATTTGTGCAATTGAATTTTTTAGACAAGCATCAAGACATTAACAATTTTGCTAAACATCTTGGCGTTAGGTTGCAATAAATCAAAACGTTAAAAAGTACCAAAAAAGGGATATCATGTCTCCTACATTCGCTTCTTAAGCAACATCTGTTTGTAGGAAGATGTACTCGATCGCTATCGAGCCATAAATAAAGTGCGATAGCGATTTGAAATTTGACTCAAAATGAAAGTCTCGAGTTTTTGACGGAATTTTCGTCATTTCATATTCGAACTTGGACGTTATTTTGTCTCAGAATATACATAGTAGGAACGGCAATTACGTAGACATATCCGTCCGAACGTGTTTAGAGAGAAAACGCCATCCGAAATTGTGGCAAAACGCGTAAAATACACCGAATGTAGGGGTGAATATAGGGCTCATAGCGCCTAAATTATCAACGATAAAAAGTCGATCCGGGAGGGGGGATTCTGAATCAAAAGCTTTAGCCTTTTCGAATAGCGTAGGAGATAAAGTCCTAGCTTCAAAAATTCCAGCCTGGGGGTGCAATTTAGCGATTTTTTGCGTCTTTTTCGCGGTTTCTTGCTATTTTCTTGGTAACCGTTGGTGCAAAGTAAAGAAATCCTACGTCGTTGAATTCAACTCGTCAAGACGCGTCGATCGATGTAAAATTGAACCTCCTAAGTTTCATAGGAGCTGAGATGGGTATGGAATATTAGCATTTTTTAGCGTTCTTTTTGCGTTTTTGGATTTTTTCGGCAACCGCACCATCGGGACGGTGAGCTAATGGGGCGGTAATTCGGAGGAGGCGGCAATTTGGAGGGGCGGTGTTTTCCATTTCCTGGTTTGGGAGGCATCACTACGTCAAAAGACTTCCAGATCTGGGAAAAGCGAACAAGGCGACGGATAGGATTTTCAAGATCATAGTTTTGAATAGTTTCTTGAGGGTAATACAATCTTCGGGCCAGTTTTATCACTCGTCGCGTATCCCGCAGCAAGCCCAGCAGGTCAGGAGGCCTGGTGGGCTTTCGTGATGTGATATCAATGATTATGCCAACTTCCGCCGCTTCCAGGTAAATCGAGTTCTCAATGCTGCCCGGAATCTGATTGGCAAGACGATTAGTGATTTTGGCGCATCTCGCCCAGTCAACAACATAAGATTCTCGTTCGTTCTCCTCTTTTTAATTATTCTTCTACTAATAAGAAGAACGGTTGAAAGGAGAGCCGAAACTGGTTGAACGGTGTACCTCTCACTGTCAGCTGATATTGCCCACGAAGGAATCTGGAAATTTTAGCAAAGTTGGCCTGAAATCGAATCATCTGCTCCGAACAATTTCCTGAAAGTAGATGAAAATCTGAAAGGGAGGACTATGCCTCGGGACTGACCGAATCCTAAATCTTTTTTATCTTTAATTGTGAATGCATGGGGTATGCCGATGACCTTAAAATTTACAGCATCACCCGAACACACTCTGACCGTATCAAACTCCAGGTCAATCTTTCTCTAGCCGAGGAGTGGTCTACCCACAATAAAATCCTATTGAATGTTTCGAAGTGTTGTATTGTTTCTTATACCTACTCGATGCTCTACTCCCATGATTGACAATTACGCTGCTAAGTCTGAATTGGTGACGAGAGTATCTGTGGTGAAAGATTTAGGTGTACTTGCTGATTCCAAACTCACCTTCGGTCTGCATGTCTCATTGATTTGTGCGTCAGCCTCAAAATCATTAGAGTTCTTTGTCAGATCATGTAGAGGCTTCAATAATATTTCTGCAATCAAAATGTTTGATATGTGAGGTATGTAGCACGAAGAAGGTACAATCTAAGCCTCGTTCCAAGTGCTCTCACTGTGATGTTTTTTTTTGCCTGAACGATATCACGAGGCAAATAATTAGCATTTTTTAAATAATTCCTATATTAAAATAAAAATTTGAAAAATACAATAATTAATTTCATTTATAATATCTTTACATAATAATAAAGATAAATTAATATTTTTACTTTAAGTCATAGCCAGTAGAAAAGAGTTAAATAGCCATATGATGCATCTCCATCTGGCAATGTATCAACATATCTGGTTCGCAACCATCCTCAATATCTTTTTAATCATTTCAGGCCTTCTGAATTCTTTTTTCGTCTTCCCCAAACTCTCTACAACTGCAATTGGTCCACGTTTACCTCTACAGTTGTCAAGCAATTCCTTCCCTTAAATAATAAATATCGCGTTGTAACCACCACCACTACCATCACCGCCATCACCAAACACCGGTATCGTCCTGCACAACAGGCAGGGCAGGTGTGATATTTCATTCCCGTGAAATTCCATATTAATGGGATACGCGATGGTGCATTATGTCAACAAATCCCTCGAGCCACTGGAACTGAGGGGGATTAATCTGTAAAAGCTCGTGTTTTGAACAATATTAGCCGGGATCAGGTGTCTTTCGCCTCTCGCCATCCTCTTAACCTCCGCCCCGTCCCCTCGATCCCCATTTTCGGCTCGTTCCTTTTTTGCTATTGGTCGCCGCCACTTTACGCCGACTATCCGTAAATATTTCACCGCGTTTGGATTGCAGTTGTTTGTTTATATGTATCTCCGCGTCTTCCGGATGGAATTCGAATGGACTGCGATGCACTTGCTCCCGGATAATTCGGTTTTCCGCCGAGGCGGGAGGGCGCGCGCGAACGTATTTGTTTCCGGTTTCCACGCTTTTCCCTCGAGTTTCGGGCCATAGGAATGTCGTCTGGGGACGAATTTCGCTAGAGAGTTATTTGAGTTATGGTCGCAGTTTTAATTTATTTACCGTGGTGAGACGAACGGAAATATTAGACAAGAAGAAAAACAGATAAAACACGAAAGTATGATTCTGGAAGTTCCTTTTCTGTAAATTGATGATTTTATTATAATACGAACGTTTGATTGCATCTAACAATTATACCGGACATATTTTCATCTTACTAACGTGTCGGTGTAAGAACTGGTCGTTTTCTTGACATATTAACGTTTTTTTGGAAAAATGGTTTATTGGAAGTTGGGCTAGAAAATAAGAGTCGCATCGTCTCTAATTCTCTGATCCGCGATATTCTAATCCTTACAAATGCGTTGGTGTAAGAATTTGCAGATATCCGTAACCGTCTTTCAGATATGAACAATTCGCCGATTTCACCTTACGGGAATTAAAGTGACGGTGCAAAGTTAATGATATCGCTGGTTTACAATTATTGTACTGGGTGTGTCCTAATCCTTACAAATGCGTTGGTGTAAGACACTTGAAAATATTTGTAACTATCTTTCAGATATGAACGATTCTTTGCGAAAATTGCCAATTTTACCTTACGGGAATTTAAGTGTCAGTGTGAAGTCAAAGATGTTGCTGGTTTACAACTATTGTATTGAGTATGTCCTATTCCTTACAAATGCGTTGGTGTAAGACATTTGCAAATATTCGTAACCGTCTTTCAGATATGAACTATTCTTTGCGAAAATCGCCGATTTTACCATATGGACATTGAAGTGTCAATGCAAAGTTAAAGTTATCGCTGGTTTACAACTATTACATTGCCTGTGTCCAAATCCTTGCAAATGCGTTGGTGTAAGGAAAATCATAAATTACTTTTATTGGGAGTTAAAAGATATGGTACCAAAACAAAGGCGGTCGGTGGCAATGACAGTATGGTGTGTGTTTCAGCACTACAACTGCGTTGATGTAAGACATTTGTAATGTAAATAACCGTTACACTTCAAAGCTATAATTGTCTCAACGCTTTGTAACTGTTACTAGAAATGCGTTGATGTAAGGAATGTATAAATTTTAAATCGGTTTTGGAAATGAGCAATTTACTGCTAAAATAGAGACACTTAATCGTCGCTAATTATCGTATGATCTCGTGCGTCGGTGTAAGAAATCTGTCGATCAAAACGTCAATCATTTTTTAAACGGGATCGATCTTCTCTGAAAGTCGTGGAAATGAATATTTTTCTGAGAAAGGACAAATATTTTGACGTCCTATGGACTGATCCTACGAATGCGTCGGTGTAAGGTATTTATAAGATAACTGGAAATAAGCAATTTGGTGTCAAAATTGAAGTAATTTGTTGTTTATGATTATCGCATAGTATCTACTATAACTTTACAACTGCGTCACAGTAAGAAAGTCGTAGATAGTAAAGTCGATCGCTTTTAAAATAAGGACGATCTTCTGTGGAAGTAGAATTTCCTCTCAAAAACGGATACCGCAACATCTTCGACTATCGGTATTAATGCGTTGATGTAAGGCTTGCGTCGATTTTAATACTTTTTAGTAAATTAGTAATTTTCTATAGAAATTGTGATGTTAATTCTACGAGCGATACTATGGAAAAGTAAACGCTTGACACTTTTTTAATCTAACCAGTTACCTTTTGAAATGAATAATTTGCTACATAAATAAAGGTACCTCATCATTTTTAATTATTCTATCGTATCTTTTTGAATCTTACAATTGCGTTGGTGTAAGACACACCGTCAATTATTTCCAGCTTTTCTCCTACACAAATCGCAAAAATTGATAGTTTTTCAATTAAAACATAAATGTTGAAGTGTCTCTGACTGCTATAACAAATGCGTTGGTGTAAGACTGACGTAGCTAGCTTTAACAGTTTTTGCAAAATGAGTAATTTTCTGTGGAATACGCATTGTTATATACGTGTAGGTATGAACTTTGTTTTCTTTCAATTTTGTGGGTGCGTTGGTGTAAGAAAATTGTAAACAGTGCTTTTAATTTTGCGAATGATTTCGTCATCTGCTATAAGTAACATAGCTTTTCCTGAAACGAATAATTAGCTGCCAAAATAAAGGTATTGGATCATTTTTAATTATCGCATCGTATCTCTTTGAATCCTACAACTGCGTTGGTGTAAGAAACTTGTAGTTAACTCTATCAATCATTTTGAGCGATTTCCTACGCATATCGCAGAAATTATTGTTTAGCCGACCAAAACATAAATGTTGACGTGTCTCTGACCGCTACAACAAATGCGTTGGTGTAAGACTTGCGCAGCTAACTTTCACATTTTCTTGCTAAATGAGTAATTTTCTGTGAAACTTGCCAAGTACGTATTGTTATAAAGATGTATCGACTTAATGGTTTAGTTAATTTTTTGAGTGCGTTGGTATAAGAAAATAGTATTTTTTAAATCTTGTTAACGATTTAGTCATCTTCTGTAAATAGCTTAGGTTTTCTGGAAGCGAATAATTTTGTACCAGAATAAAAGTATTGGGCCATTATTAATTATTGTATCGTACCTCTTCGAATCCTATAACTGCGTTGGTGTAAGAAACTTGTAGCTAACTGCGTCAATCATTTTGAGCGATCCCCTATGCAAATCGAAGAAATTATAGTTTTACAACCAAACCCTAAATGTTGAAGACCCTTTGACTACAACAACAAAAGCGTTGGTGTAAGACTTGCGTAGCCAACTTTAACATTTTCTCAATGGTGTATTTCAACCTTATGGGTGCGATGGTGCAGGAAAGTTGTAAATAATACCTTTTTAATTTTGTCAACGAATTTGTCATCTTCCGTGAATCAGTTTGCTCTTTTTTAAACAAAAAATTTGCTGTCAAACTGAAGCTATTGGATCATTTTTAGTTATAGTATTGTATAACTTTGAATCTTACAACTGCGTTGATGTCACCATCATTTTCAGCAATTTACTACACAAATCGCAGAAATGGTCGTTTTGCAACCAAAACATACTACACTACATCAAATGCGTTGGTGTAAGACCTGCGTAGATAACTGTAACACTTCTTACGAAATGAGTAATTTTCTGTGAAATTCGCCAAGTCCAGTTATGTACGGTGTACAAACTTCATGGTTTATTTCAACTTTTTGATCCCGTTGGTGTAAGCGAGATGTCAATAGTTGGAATCATCCTCGAACTTTATGCAAACATTTTCTCGCACTGGAATCAACATCACAATTGTTAGATTTTCAAGCAATTTTCAAGTGAAATCGGAATTTTCTTCCCGAAAACGAATTATAAAAGATTCTACATTCCCTATCGCGTTTTTACGTCCGCGAAACTTTTTCAAGTTTTCCTCGAATAATAGGACGATCCCGACCGCAATTTTGCCCCAAATAATAGCCCGTACACCCTCCTCGACTGTCCCCATCTTTATGATTAATACCTGAACTAATTGTTAACCGTCCGCCTCTTTCGATTCCACCGACTATACAACGGGCATCGCGGACCCCGACGGTTTTCACTAGGCGGATATTAATTCCATAAATTACCCCTGGAACGCGGGTAAAGTTAAAGCCGGCGCTTGACGTTAAGTTAGCGAGGAAGACAACTACGCAATCGGCTCCTATCTTCTTCTTGCGAAACGAATAGGATTACAACTATTTGATGGAGGCGAAAATTCTCGATTCGAACATCGTTTTGTGTAAATTGCGCAGTTAAATACGAGGTCTGTTCAAAATATATGCGGATTTGGCGGGGAAAAATCGAACTGTCAGATATGATAGCTTAATCGCTTTCAAAATACTCTCTTTGAGGCCGTACAGATTATTCCCAGTGTTGCTCCACTGTTGGAAGCGTCCCTGGAAGGCCTTTTTGGAATGTGGTTCAGTTGCTCCGTCGCATTCTGCATAATGTCCACCCCATGATAGTCGAAGAAAACTGTCAATATCACTTTCACATCGCTGCGAGTTTGCTGTGCTTTCTTTGGCCTCGGAGATGTTAGATGTTTCCATTGGGAAGACCTTCGTTTCAAGGTCATACCCATATATCCACGACTCATCACCAGTGATAATAGTCTTCATGAAGTCTGTGTTATCATTTGCCGCGTCCAGCATGTCTTGAGCAATTTCTGCACGCAGTTGTTTTTGCTTCGTTGTTAACAACTTCGGCACGAATTTTGCGGACACTGTCCGGAATCCCAAATCATCATTCACATTAGCATGCATGGAACCAATGCTTATCCCAACCTCGTTTGAAAATTATCTAATAATGATTCAACGGTCCTGCAGGACCAAGGTGTTAACCTTCTGAATGGTTACGTCGTTTCGACTTGTTGAGGATCTGCCACAACGTACGTCACTGACGACCGTCGTGCGACCATCTTTGAACTGATTGTACCAGTCCATGATTTGTATCTATTTGTACCCATAGCATCGTCGACGAGAGTTTGCTGACTCTCCCGAATAGTGTCCACTTGACTATGATCAAACTTCTGATAAAATTTGATTCAGTAGCACTGCCCCCAGTCGGTCTGTGATTTCGTGCAATTTGTAAACACCACGAGCCACCAGCACACTACCGCCAAAGATCACGAGTTTCCTACGGGATATTTTACACCCATGCGCACGAAAGTACTCCACGACTCCCTGCCAAATATCATACATCATATCGGATACATTTTGAACAGACCTCGCGCATTTTAAATGGAAAAACCAAGATGAAGATAAGCTTGCCTACCGATCTAAATATGAACTTGGCAATGAGCGGTTGGTGAACTCGACCACGATGCCACAGGTTGTGATTCAAATCCCAAGCTTCTCAACTCGGCTTGTTATCCACTTACAATTAGTCACTACTAAAATGATTTCATTGCGAACAAGTGATAATATTGTGATTGTCTGATGTGTGCTGTCTACTACATCACCACTTTATCATTACCTTGAACACAGATCTTGCTATGTATATTATAATGGCCACATATTATATGACTTTCATCCGGAATCAGGTATTCCTTAGGGTTTCAAATTGGGCCTGCTATTATTTATACTTTATACAAATGATTTGCTTGAATCGATATCTTGCCCCGTATTAACATATGCTGATGATATAAAGATCTCCGCAAATATAGAAACATGAGATGACATTCTGCTTTTACAGCATAATTTGAATATAATTTTTGTTTGGTCCCCCAAATCTTTGTTAAAACTTAATGTCAATAAATGTTTACACTAGAAAAATAAGATATTTTGATTCAGTACATATTACACCTGCACACAAAAAAGTGGTCTGTTCTTTTGACCAGACCCACCTACCGATATGTATTTCGATGCGCTGAGTCGGAATTTGGGGTTAGTTTGGCCCGCATATCCCCAAAATTTCGAGTAAATTGCAAAAAACCTTCAAAAATAGCTGAAGATCGCGAAGAAACTGCAATGTACGAAATTTTGACGGTGGACGGGCCAAAGTGACCCCAAATTATATCGATAGGTAGGTCTGGTTAAATGTACAGACCATTTTCTTCGAGTAAATTGCAAAAAACCGTCAAAAGTAGCTAAAAATCGCGGAAACACGCAGTTATGGAAATGAAAGAAATTTTATAGATCTGGATCAAGTATGTTGTTTATGTATTTCGACCCGCTGAATCGAAATCTGCTGTTCATTTGCCCGAAAATCCCTAAAATTTTGAGTAAAGTGCAAAAACTGGGAAAAATTTATCAAAAATCGTAAAGATTATGTAGTAAAGTTTATCGATTTCAAACTGCTCTTCGTTTGTATCGGACTCTTTTATCCTCGAACGACCTATGCAGCGGGTTCCTTTTTCGTTGTCCATTTTCTCTCGGTATTTCTCTTTTTAGCGTCCAGCAAAAGTCTGCCATCATATTAACATTCCAATTTCCTGGATACCGACTCTCCATTTCGCTTATGTCTTGATGGAATCGTTCTCCTTGTTCTTCGCTGTAATCTCCAAGATTTTCAGAAAAGTAGTCGAAGTGAGAATGTAGACAATGAAGTTTAAGATTCATCAAGCAACCCAAATTTTTGAAATTTTCCAGCAACTCTTCAACTGAAGTCTTGTAATTCTCACTCTTCTTATTTCCCAAAAAGTTTTAAAAATTTAGCCAAGCTGCTTCCAGTGTCTCTCAGTGTCCAGGTCTATAACATTTCTTTCATTTCCATAACTGCGTTTTTACGCGATTTTTAGCCATTTTTTACCGTTTTTTGCAATTTACTCGAGAAAAATGGTCTATACGTTTGACCAGACCCACCTACCGATATGTATTTCGATACGCTGAATCCGAATTTGGGGTCAGTTTGGCCCGTACACCCTCAAAATTTCGTAAATTGCAGTTTTTCGCGATTCTTATAGTTAGCCATTTTTGACGTTTTTTTGCAATTTACTCGAAATTTTGGGCCAAACTAACCCCAAATTCGGATTCAGTGCATCGAAATACATGTCGGTAGGTAGGTCTGGTCAAAAGTGCAGACCACTTTCTTTCTGTGTGCCGGTGTTATCAATGCCCAAACATTAACAAAAGTTGATAAATTCAGGATCTTGAAATCTTGTTTGATTTAGGTCTAAGCTTCTCACAGCACATAATGAATTTGTGTGTCTGCTTCCAAAATGCTGGGATTCGTTTTTGGCATTTCCAAATATTTTAATAATTTTGTTCTTCTAAAAACTCTATTCTTCACTTTTATTGTCACTAAACTTGAATATGCTTCACAAATTTGGTCCCCATACTATGTTTATCTTCAATTCACTGTTGAAAAAGTACACAGAAGATTTTTGAAATTTCTCTCTCTAAAATTGGACGGAGTGTATCCTCAACGGGGCATTAAGTGTGGTTCACTACTGGATAGATCCTCATTTGACTCACTTCATCATCGCCGTGAAACTCATGAGACGCGTTTTGTTTGCAGACTGATGCACGGATTTATTTTTGCTTCCAGCCTTCTTAAAAATTTAAATTTCCATATCCCAAAGACTTCATCGCGCTATGCATCGACATTTGCGCTTCCATTTCCAAGGACAAAATTGCTGTAGAAGTCACCACTAACAGCAATGTGTAGATGTGCGAATTTAGGATGTTTGTTTTCTTATTTTTTATATTAGGTACCTATATTAGATATAAGATTTTGTTTTAGTATGTATGTATATGTTACTTTAGTTTGTCCTGTAATTGGTTCATAACTGTTGGGCAATAAATGATTATTATTATTACCTGACCAAATTGGTACGCAGTAACCGGGCGTTACAGCAAAGATACATGTTGAATTTTTGACATTAAAATTTCGCGTGTGTGTTGCTCCCAAAGGAGACGATTTAGAATGAACTAAATTCACTAAAATAGATACATCGACGATAGTTGACGTCAATGTAAGTCACCTATTTTATTTATTATCTATTTTGTCTGCAAGAAAGTAACGAAAACCGTTACGCCAATCCGATCCGAACGGACCCATGTGCATCGACTACGCGAACGTCTCTATCCTAAACTGGTTTTATGACACTTCTCTCCGGTAATTCGTTCCAGCCTTTCCTTCTGCCCGGCTTCGGAGGATGCCGTAAAATTTCGATGGCGGTTTTACGAGGTAAATATCGTCGTAAAACGCGACGATTACCAGGAAACCGCGCGAGCACTTACGAGATCCGGTTCTCGAACCGTTGCAGGCGCTGATAAAAAATTAACGTCGATGGGTGGGGAGAAATTAGTCTCTCGAAGTAGGTTAAGGTGTAACGAATTTAAACCTAAACGAAAGACACAGCCAGCACAGCGTAACCGAAGAAGTTGACCCTAATGATGATGATGATGGTGATGGTGATAAAGTGATTGTGTTTGACTACAAATTTTTTAAAATTCTATGATTTCTTGCATTCACTTGTAAATGACGAAAAATTACTTTTTTACATTTATGATCCGACCAATGGAGGCTTCCTATTTGCCTCCCGGTAAATTAACATTAACACCGACCGATTTACGAAATCCCTAAGTACGTTTAGCAGTGCGCTGTTATCTTACATATTTGCATAACGCACGATAAATTTTGTAATAAATGCATAATGTCAGCGATACGACTATCTACGACACGCGCAATCTTGCGTTACAAAAGATAGGCGTAAAGATAAAGCCGAATGTGCGTTGCGACAATCCGCATCACGCGAGTGCATATCGCTGTGGTAAAGATTCGAATTTCCCGGAAATTATTTAAGTATGTGGCTTACGTGTGTGTGCATGTTGGTGGGAACATACATATGTATGTGGGAAGAAGCTGGTGTAAACATTTGTCAAACAGCCGATTCAGGTGTGGGGAAACAAATCGAAATATTTAAAGACGATTCGAACTACTTACTTAGGATTTTCTTACACCAACGCACTCGTAAAATTAAAGTAAATGATCAAACATTTTGGAGTCGGCCATTTTCATAAAAATTTGCTCATTTGTCAATAAGATCTCAAATGTTATCTTTATGTTCCTTACACCAACGCGAAACGCTTAACGTCATTAAGTACACATTTCTTACACCGGCGCGATTGTAAGTTTAAAATTGATACAATGCATGCGCGGTGAGATAATAATTTTGGCAGAAAATTTCCTACTTCTAAAAAAATGGTTTAGGTACCCACGGTAGATGGGAAAATCGTTCACAAAATCAAAAGGCACCTGGAGCTATTTACAATTTTCTTACACTAACGGACCTGTACTATAAAATTCAATTCAATCCCTAAGTTCTCTCTTGGATCATTACTAGAAAGCTTCTCATTCATTAAAACTCATCGAAGTTAGTTATACATCCCTTACACCAACGCATTTGTAATAATAGTCGGGCACACTCCAACATTTGCATTTTGCTGCAAAGAAACGCTAATTCCTGCAAATTTTAAGGAAATCGCGGTCAGAATTTAAAGATCGTTCGAAATATCTACAATTTTCTTACATCGACGCACTTGGAAATTTGAAATCAATGATCAAGTAGTTACTTTCTCTTAATAGTACGTAGTTTCAACTTGGCTGAATGTCGCCAGGAAAATTGCTTTAAGGAGTGAACTGTACGTCCCTTACACCAACGCATTGGTAATAGGACTCGGGGGCACTCCCAACATTTCTATTTTTCTGACAAAACACTAATTTCCGCCAATTTTAAGGAAATCGTCCGCAGAATTTGAGGGTCGATCGTAATGTTTGCAATTGTCTTACAATGACGCACTGGATAGTTTGAAATCAACCATCAAATTTTTACATTGAAATAACATAGTACGCAACCTCGTATTGCCTGAATATCGTCAGGAATTTTCTTTTACAGTTGATTTACACATTTCTTACAGCAACGTATTTGTAAATCAGAGTCGAGTATACCCCAACATTTTTATTTTGCTGGCAAAACACTAATTTTGGGGAATTTTAGGGAAATCGTTCGTAGAATTTAAAGGTCGCTCGAATTATTTATAATTCTCTTACACCGACGCAATCGTAAGTTCCAAATAAACAATCAAGTCGTTAAGTTTCCATAACGTACTACGTAACTTGTACTTGGCGACTTTCATTCGGGAGATTTCTTTTAGGAGTGATCTACAGATCCCTTACACCAACGCATTTGCAAATAAGAGTTGAACAAACCTCATAACTTATATTTTGCTGAGTAAACGCTTATTTCAGCGAATTTTATGGAAATCGTTTGCATAATTCAATGGTTGTTCGATAAATTTACAATTTTCTTTCACCGACGCACTCGCAAGTCTGAAATCAACTGTTAGATGATTATATTTTCATAACGCACTACGTAACTTCGTTTTGTTTGAATGTTGCCAGAAAATTTATTTTATGACTAATCTTCGCATTCCTTACACCAATGCATTTGTAAATAAGTCTTGTGCAGCCCTTCATTTATATTTTGCTGGGAAATTGCAAATTTTATCAAATTTTTTAATAATTTTTTAAATGATTGTTCGAAAAATTTGCAATTTTCTTACACTGACGCGCTAGAAGGTTTGAAACCAATCATTAAGTGGTTAGGTTAACATAGTGCATACCTTCAACTTAGCTGAAATCAGCCGGGAATTTTTTAGGAGTGATCCATGCATTCTTTACACCAACGCATTTGTAGCAATATTCAGATATATACCAATATTCGTGTTTTGGTAGGAAACCGCTAATTTAGTTTGATTAATTTTTTACGTTCCAAGAATCATTACTTACAAATTTCTTACACCAACGCATTTGTAATCTTAACTTAGATATCATGTGATAATCAGAAACGATTAAATACTTTTATTTCGGCAGTAAGTGGTTTGTTCCTAGATAATGTTAATCATGTGGTTAAGGTAAAAAATCATTTGCAAAGTTTGAATACGGCTTGAAATATCCATTTACACTTCTTTTTTTCATGATCTACGCAGTAGTAAAACTAAAATAAACTATGAAGCAGTTATCTTCACATTCTCTACACCTACGCACTTACAGTAATAATCAGATACGCCTCAATATTTGTATATTGACGGTAAAACACTGATTTCAGCGACGTCTACAGAACTCCTATTTAAACATTGATTGAGATTAATTGCAAATTACTTACACCGACGCAGTTGTATTGAGGTGAATATACGATAATCAGAAATGGTCAAGGTAGCACTTTTCAGAACAAGTTACTTATGTTCAGAAGATGAGGCAATACCTCGCCAAGTTTGAAGACCGTTCGAAATATTTACAATTTTCTTACACCAACGCAGTCATAAGTTTCAAGTAGTTATATTTTCATAGCAGAACATAGCCTTGGATTTGGCAACATTTAGACAATTTCCTTTTTATCAAAAGATGCCAAGAACTTATCTTATATGCCTTGCACCACCGTCTACGTGATTATAATCAGACGCATTCTGATGTTGAACAATTCTAATTCGGCAGTCTCATAACTTGAATTTCTCCCTAAGTCCAATTCTGTCGTTGACCGCTAGAATACAATTTTAATAACACCTGCTAACTTGAACCCTAAATCTAAAAATTTTAAGTGGCAGGTAAAAGTTCGAGTTGGAGAGGTTTGACGCTGTTAGACAGCAAATCACTAATGCGTCAGTGTAAGAGACCTGTAGATAACTAATTGATTTTCATAGTGAGCGATGTTTTACCAAAACAGAAGTACTCGATTGCTTCTGTTTAATATGGATATGTTCTGTATGTTAGCTTTACAACTGCGTCGGTGTAAAAGTTTTGCAAACAAGTTTCAATGGTTCTTCAAATGCGATTTTGTATGGAAATAATTAATAGTATCCTGTATACATTCTTCTCTACGAAAACATAAATGCATTAGTGTCTATCATCATTATTGTAAATGCGTTGGTGTAAGGGTTATGCAGGTAAACAATCTTTTCTGGAAAGACGCAATTTGCTGCCAACACGGAGGCACCTAATCGGTTCTGATTAATGTATACCTTAATTTAGTTACTTTACTTTACAACTGCGTCAGTGTAAGAAATATGTAGGTGGTAACGGACGTTATGTGTATTGGGCGAGAGATTTGCTATGAAAATTGTCGATGGCATCGTGTGCGAATGAGTGCTTTCCTGCAAATGTAGAACACGGTTCGAACGCCTCTGTTTATTACAACGAATGCGTTGGTGTAGGAAATCCGTAGGCAACTTACTTCTCCCTTGTTGAAAATGGTATTGCAAATAGTTTGCTACTAAAATAAAAGAACTTGGTCTTTTTATAATCTGTTTTAACTTTACAACTGCGTTGGTGTAAGAAACTCGTTGATCTAAGACACGATGACGATTTTCTGCGAATGTCGTGGAAATTTATGTTTTGCTGTGAAGATACAAATCTTTAGGTCTTTCTCTCTGGTGGCGTAAATGCGTTGCTGTAGAAAAAAGTTACATATTTCCCTGTATAATCTGTACATCCTGTAACTTGTACAATCTAATAACAAGCGTCCGCGGAACTTAAGATTCAATGGTTTTTAATTTCTTTCCGCACGATCCAAAAGAAGGGCAAATACCATCTTACGTCTCTCATGGATTTCAAGTTGGAAATCTTCTTGAACTGCTGAAGATGGTTGATGCTTCAACAGTGGAGCTAAATGTTAAGTCAAGTAGTCCAAAGGGACTATGTACTTAGCTTAACATTTGCATTAGCATTGAGTGATTTTAAATAGAAATTATGCCAACCTTGTCCTACATTGGACAGTTTTATCGTCATCTAGAACGATATCGAGTTTGAAACCTTTTTTTTATAGACATAGACTCGTAGAACCGGTATTACCAAACTAAAGAATCTCTACTAAATTCTTATTACGGCAGTTACCAACCCTCTACTTCCTCATTTAAGACTGAAAGCAAAAACTTTAACACCGTCTTGTCTTACCTGCGATAACGACCGCTAAATCCATTCAACCCCAGACCATACAGGGAGGATTCTACCTACAATATGTATGTCGCTTCTCTTGAATTTAAATTAATTAATTTAGACCCTCGTTAGCGAGATCCGGAGAGATGTACTGCAGTTCGCCAACAGTTAGTTGATTACGGACGCGGACGGGATTAGTCCTGATTTAAAGTTGGCGCAGTTAGTACGGCTCGAAGAGAGGAAGAAAGGACCGCCGACATAGAAGGGTTTGGTATGTCTCCTGATTGTATAGAAATTGATAGAGTGTCGCGATGGAACGGGGAACGGACTTAACTTCTTGTAAGATGCAGAAGCCGTCAGGTAAAGATGAGTGTATGCTTTTTCGTTTGGGAAATTTTTCGTCCAAGAACTTTGCCTATCAGGAATTTATGGAATCGATTTGTATAACCTCAACCAATGTCTCCCCACTGCATATGGTAGTTAAGTGAAGAAGTATTTCTGTTAAAGTAGTTGGCAGCGGGGCAGGAAAATAACGCCCTTTGCCAACCTTTGTCAAAAAATTAATGCTCGAATTGCCGTGTTATTTTTCGTCAGAATTTTTCTTATGCGATCAGTAATTACTTAAGATACATCGATTCAAGCGTGGAACGCATACGTGTCGGAAAAACGCATTCCGAAGGTCAGGGATAAACACGTAAAATAGGGGCGCAAATTCTGAAGTTATTTCACCCTAGAAGTTTTCAGTTGCATCCAATAAGCTCGGAACGTTCACTTTCTTGGATCTAAATCCCATAGGAGTCAAAATAGAAACGGAATTTAGCGATTTTTCGCGATTTATTGCGATTTTTACGACAACCGTTGGAGTAATAGAGGAAGAACATTACGCCGGTGAGTTCGAGTCCTCAAGATGCATCAATCGACATAGGTACGAACCCCTAAATCTCATAGAAGCTGAGACGGGTATGCTATTTTGACGATTTTAAGAGTTTGTTGCCATCTTTTTGCATTTTCTGGGCAATCGTTTGGAATAATCTAAATAAATCATATACCGTTGGAATCAGCTCGTCGGGACGCGTCGATTGGTACAAGAAAGAACGCGATCAGACGAAAAAAGTTTATATGTCGATATCTCAGAAACGGTTAGAGCTGAAAGAACTTTAGACGTTGATATCTTGGTAACGGTTGGAGCTACAGCGTTCATAATTCCATATTTGAACTGATGGTAGGATTCCAAACAAAGCCTCCTCAGACCACAGCCGGAGGGGTGCACAGTTTAGTCTAAGACCACTGAACGAATCGAACGCTCCGACCTAAAAGGAAGAGTGTTCCAAGGGGAAGTTCACCCCACAGGAGTATGTGCCGGGATTAACCTCAGAGGAAACTACAGGAACCAGGGCACTGTTATTTTTACTGATAATTCAACATCCATTTCAGCGCTGAATTCACGAGCCGTCAATTCACTGGTGGTCTGGGATAGCCGCAAGAATGTAAATGTACTGGGTGAGTGCAACAAGGATAAATACCGGCACACGCCGAAATGAAAAGCAATGAAGCCGCCGATAAATTAGCAAAGGAAGAGGTCATCATCACCATTCGTACAATCCGATCTCTTTTATATGCTAATAACCGAGCATTTCCTTTGTAAGATACTGAGGAGAAAAAAAGAAAAGAATTGAATGAGGTTACATCTCTATTCGGGAATTATGACCGAAAAAGATCTACAACTTTTATCGGCCTCAGTAAAAATCACTTGGGAATCCCAAGTAAGTCCTGTCCGGCCATTGTGGCTGAATGCAAGCAATTCTTGTAGCTTTTGCAAGGAGGCAACCGAAACTCCGCAACCGATTCTAGAGGAGTAGTGCAAAATTTACAACTTAAGCGTCCGACATCTTGGATACCACCAGATTGAGGATAGGAATCTATCATTACTGAAGGTTTACTCAAGGTTTTGGTTTTTCTACGAGCATCCAAGCTTGAGAAAAACACATCACTCAATAGATTCGTAGAATGACTAATAAAACAACAAGTTTTAAGTAAAAGCCGACTTTACTTATCAGCATAGTCTACTTCAAAAGCGATACATTCTTTCCAATGCTTCCCTAACATTTCGATGATTGTTTTGGTCTGAAAATTCTCTTCAGTTTCGGCACTCACTTCTTCACTGGAGCCAAATCTCTTTCCCTGGAGCATTCTTTTTAGGTCTGCAAACAGGTAGTAGTCGATGGGAGCCGGATCCGGGGAATACCGTGGATGGGGAAGGAAGGAAGGGAAAGTGTAATTCCTGCAATTTTGCCCTTGTTGCGATGGACTTGTGACACGATGCATTATCTTCGTGAAAGAGCACTCTTTTCTTCATTTGGGATCCCTTTGTCACAATTTCTTTCTTCAAACGCACCCATGACGCCATATAATATTTACTATTGATGGTTCTGCCTTTCTCAAGGTAATCGATGAACAAAATACCATACGCATCCAAAAATTCGGAGGCCAAGACATTACCAGCTGACATTTGCGTTGTTTTTGGTCGTTTTGGATGGCTTTTATCCTTTGCTATCCACTCAGCTGACTGCCGATTTAACTCTGGAGTGTAGGGATGGATCCATGTTTCATCTATTGTCTCATATCGCATGAAAAGATTCCTTTTATCGCGCTCTAAATCGTCGAGGCGTTGTTGTTTTTGATCGACTGTGAGCGAACGGGATTCCCATTTGGAATAGAGCTTTCTCATGCTCAAATAGTCATCCAAAATGGTGAATACACTGCCTTCTGATATTTTTAATGCGTCAGCAATCTCACATAACTTCAATTTACGATCTGCCAAAACTATTTTGTGAACTTTTTCTGGAACAACTGCCGAATTTGGCCGACGAAAGCGTTCTGGATCATCGGTGTTTGTACGGCCGCGTTTATCAGCAAACCACTTCTCAACCATCTGTCTCGATAGAGCTGAGCCCAAATAACACTTGTCAAGCCATTGCTTTGTTTGAACCGTATCTTTTCCCATTAAAAAGTAATGCTTTATCAACACAGGAAATTGAGATTTTTTCATTGTTTTTTAAAATGGCAGAGAAAGCGTCACTAAAACCACTGTAACTAGTGAACTAAGCCTCACATTATGATAAGATTTTAACAGGTATCGTTTGAAGCTTGGCACGTCCTAGAAATCGTATGGATTTGTCAATAGTGGCACGATCATCATCATCGTCATCATCCTACGAACTTATTGTGTGATGTGTTAATTTCAACAAGGGCGTAGTGGGGAGGGACACTGCATACTCTAAAAGAGACGAAAGACATCACTCATCCCATCATATACACCAATATCAAACATCGCCCAAGTTCGAGAGCAGTTTCGCCGAAAAAAGCGTAATTTAGATACACCAGCAATCTTTCAATCCTAAATCGATCATCCATCCAAACTCGGACCAAGTTTCCTCTGGAGGAAAGAAACAACGGCGAGTGTGTGGGAGTAACAACTTTCCTCCCGTTTGAGAAAAAAAGCGATCGAAAACGGAAACAAACGACGGTGTAGCACGCGATGCGCCAAGTAAAAACAACCCCTCGATGAGGCGGATAAAAAGTTCTAAACGGAGGTGAAGCACGAGCCGATGTTGCTTAACGATAATTAGTATTGCGGGGAAAACAGATGGCGCGACGTAAATTACTTCTTTTAACTTTTTTCGCTCGTTTTTCGTTTTTTCCGATTTCGCGAAGCGTATGGGAAACGATATCTTTTGCGTTACAAAACGCCTTTGTCGAAGATCGCGTGACTATCGCGAAGTACGCGTATCCGATTCGAAACGACACATACATATCTCGCTTATTTTTCACGTACGTCGGTCCAAGTGAAATTATTTATACCTGTGTGCGTGTGTGTGTAGCACGCGATGTTTTGTTCAACGCTGGAGACCAAAAGAAGAGAGTCGCGATCGTGACACGTAGGTAATTATCTTATCGGATAGTTATGTCGGACAAAGGAGAAAATGCGAAATGACTGGAATTTCGTTGTTGTCACGAAACGCTGGTAATTTCGAGGATGTTGTCGGTAATTTTATTGGATTTGCGATTCGAAAAGGTTCTATTGTAAACAGCCTTTAACTTAACGAAATTAGAACGTTTCTTCTTGTTGCTGGTGAGAATCAGTGAACCATTTCGTCGTATCCTCTTCCTGAAATGAGGAATGCACAGACTTGTTAGGACCAAGGGCCGCGCAGATCCACCGCGACTTATGAAGGAGTTGCTGAGAAGAACAAACTTGAAAGTTATATACGAAGTATGTAAATACAGTAATGAGACCGATTTTTCTTTCACTCAATTCAACATTGTCCCTTTCGAAGTAACTGTCTTGGGAAGCCACACGGTGCTGGAGACGGTTGTTCCACTTCTCAAAGCAGTGCTGGAACTCGCATACTGGAATAACCTTCAGCTGTTGTGTTATAACCGCTTGAATGTTGTTCAGTGGGCCAAAAGACGACGTCCCTTGAGGTGTTGATTCAATCTCGGGGAGAGAAGAAAGTCACAAGGACTAAAGTTGGACGAATAAGGAGACTGAAGAGCCGTAGAAATTTTCTTACTGGTCAAAAAACGGTTTACGAAAATTGGGCTGTGACAAAGTGCATTATTTTTTATGTTTAGTCTCACACGCATGGCCCTTTTTCGAAATCTTTCAAGAGCCTTTCGGTAAAAATGTTGATTGACCCCTTGGCCTGGAGGCAGAAACTCTTTGTGAACGATCGCCTGGCTATTGAAAGAACAAATCAACATATTGTTGAACTTTATCTTATTCAATGGTGTTTCTTTTTTGTCGTGCAGAGCTTCGACTGTGCCGTCTCCTGCCTTGGCGCTTGGTTGGCTGATAGCACACCATAGTTTGAAATTCGTGTCAGAACGCACAAGCAAAACGTGCTTCACTAAAACAATCGCCATGGACAAACTGCGCAACTCTCGCAAGTTCCAACTCGCTCTGATGGCATATCTCATGTTCACCCGCCTCCCTTCCAAGTTACGTGTCACTGGTTTGATTGAACACTACCAGTCTCATTACTTTACTTACACGCCTCGTATGTATGTCGGGCCAGGTTATCATTTCAGGCGTTTCATCTGTCAAATTTGACTAATTGTAAGTTGTTAGAAAGTTGGCAATGATAATTTGGAGTGGTCAAAAGAATTAATTATAGTTGATAAATGTTAATCAAATCTGATGTAAATCTAAATGCGGCTAAAAAATAACGAATAAAGTTGACACGTGAACCAGAGAAAGAGGTTTGACTGACAGTTTTGACATTTGGGAACCTTGAGCTAGTTTTGAGGATTTTGACAATTTTAGGGTGATATTTAACACGTTTATTGGAATAAATTTGACAAATTCATCGATCTCAGTGGACAAAGTTCATCTGTTTGACGACTTCGCTTATTTTTCAGAGCATCACCAATTTCTCAAAATAGTAGATTTATCAGTTTTTTTTTGTACTGCGATGGACATACTTTGTAAATCGAATTTTCTATAAATTTAAAATCGTTAATCGTTTTGGGTGAACTTTTGACAAACTTGAAAGGAACAAAAAATCGTTATATCTGGCACATTAGCCGAGTGAATTTGGCAACTATATATCCGCTTAAACCGGAGGAGTTCATTTATTTTCTAAAATAAATTCCAAAATTTTATTAAATTTGACAGATCTTTTAAATTTTGACAAGCACATTTATCAGTTTTGACGTAATAAATTTGACATATTTCCCAAATGGGCTTTCAATATGTTCAAAACGTTAGCACCGTTTCTTTATGGAATTTTGACTATATTCAAAGGGATGAAATCAAGCGACTCGAAATAAACGACCATTTGGGAAAATTTTGACGATTTTGTCCTAATATTTGTATTGTATTCTAGAAGACTTGACAGTTATGTCAGTTTGAATGACCGTATATCATTCGTTTGACAGTTTCGTCTTCGTCTCGATAAATTGACAACTTTAGTAGATTTGACAGCTTCAGTAAATTTGACAAGCGCATTTGTCAGTTTTGACGTAGTAAATTTTCGTTTTTGCAAATCGAGTTTTCGATCATTTGAGAGCCATTTATTTATTGGATTTAAACAATTCTCTATAGAATGAAATAAGAGAACTTGAAATAAGTGGTACTTTGAGGAAAAATTTTGTTTTTTGTGACCTTGTCCCAGTAGATTTTAGAGTATTGGCTTTTTAAATAGACGAATTTTTTGATGTACATATGTAGCGTCGTTAACATAGTTTACAAATCGATTTTTAACCGTTATTTGTTTTTTTCTTTGTAATTTTTTTACCAACTTGCAAGGAAAAAAGGACATTTGGGCGACGATTTTGGATATTTTTATAGTGATATTTAACTTTTCGTTTCGAATAAATTTGACAATTGCTTCGGCTTAGACAAGCGGATTTCATTTGTTGGATAGTTTTGCTTATTTTCGAAAATGGATTCCACAACCTTATCAAATTTGACATTTGACATGTAATAAATTTGATATATTCTGCAAATCGAGTTTTCAACAGTTTTAAAGTCTCGATTTTTAGAAGAATGAAATAAAAGCTTCCAAATCGGTTAGACTTCAAAGAAAATTTTGACAATTTCGTCGTGATATTTGGGTCTCAAATTAATTTGATATCTATATCGGTTTAAACAGGCGAGTTTCATTTGTTTGACAAGTATGCCTACTGTCGGAAATGGATATCACAACTTGAATTTGACAACTTTACTAAATTTGACAACTTCAGTAAATTCTACCAGCAGTCAGTTTTGATGTAGTAAATTTTCCTCGTCACAAAACGAGTTTTCAATCATTTCAAAGTCATTTGTCTAATGAATTTAAAAAATTCCTATTAAATGAAATAAAAAATTTGAAATAAGTAGCACTTTAGGGAAATTTTGACAAATATGAATTATTGGAACATTGTTCCAGTAGAGTTGGCAGTTTTGTCGTTTAAAATAAACGAATTTCATTCCTTTATAAATTGACAACCATGGTAATCAAGTTGGCATTGTTGTCATTTTGACAAATTTTAGACACTTCATTTTTATCGAATCGTCTTGACAGTTTAACCGCATCATTGCGCCTTTTAGATCATTTGGATAAATGGATTCGACAATTGTACCAAGTTTGACGTATAATTGGGGTTACATTTAGAGTTGGCAACATCGTTATTTTCTAGGTAGTAATCGATTATTATTGAACAAATTTGACAATTTTGTTATATGTACAAAAATTTTCACATCGGTTTAATCATTTGGAAGATTTGTTTACGTCGTTGTATTGCATTTGTTATGCCTGATTTACGGCCAAATACAACACGTTCTGACCCGTATCTCGATTGTTTCTGGTCTATTTCGATCCTAAGAGTCTGTGGGTAGATTTTTCGTAAAGGAGCACTACGTTGACGGTAGATCGTTGCTGCTCACGCGCCTGATAGTATCTGATGGTTGTGTATTACTGCTAGAACAAACCATTGTAAAAATTGATATAGTACATGATGAGGCTGATCTTCAAATAAACCAACAAAAGGCCACAATCTGTGCCCCCACATGCTATAAGATACCACGATTTGTTTAAGATTATTCAGATAATTAAATTCAGGGAAACTTCCTTCCTAATCTGAGACTAAGTTTCAACTGTTGCATGCTAGTGAGAATTGATGGGCTGAAATACATCTGTCTTTTGTATAAAATTTTGTGTTATCTATGCCCATAGGCTTTCACGACCAGCGTCCATGGTAAAAACTTCTTTCAGGTTCCATCGCTTGTCACTAGTGATAAGGTTTCGCCGTAGTGACAGATTTTTCAGCTTCTCTGGAGCACTGAAGCTGAAGTAGCTGACACTATGGCAAAAGCTTGACAATATACGTAGACTGTCAACGTCGCAATCAACCAGTGGCGTGCAGCAAAACTCATAAACTCCATCGTTGTTATATTTTGTAGGTTTTCCAATTACCTGTAAGTGTGTATATCGATACAGAAAATCTCGGAAATATTTATTTGGCCAAATCGTTAATCTCATAACATCCGACGTAACACCCTCTGGATTTCCACATAAAACAAACACAATCATTATTAGGTCGAATTCTAGTTTTGCTATCTTATCAGGGTTGATTAAAGCGCGTTCGTAATCGGAAAGAATAGACACGAAAACAGTAGATCGACGGGTTTTGTTGAGAGTGCGTTTGACGGTGCAACGTTTTTGCAACCGGCCGATAAGAAAATACCGCAAGTGTGTGCGACAAAGTGCTTAAAGTGTGAATCGAAAGGATGTCGATACTACTAGTGTGCAGGTAAATCAGAATTCTCTTTTTGCATAAATTTAGCAATTGCCGCCGTGTCGAAGTGTTGAAATTGTGAAACTTGCAGGTTACGAAGTTACCACATAACGATTTCGCTCTATTGGTATCTTTTTCTAAATATCAAATATTAGTCAATTCCATTCCACGTGTTGAAATCGATTGGCCAATATATCATTTATAAAGGTAATCTTTACGACAGTTTTAGGCATGCATGTATATATTACGACGAGACTATAAGTTATCATCTTCAGCAGAGCAATAAATGGATTACAATATTACCGGTAAAAATGTCATTTGCACGAGGGCGGGTCAATAGGTCCGCGACTTTTTGAATGAAACACAGGTTTTTGGATAAAAAATTATTTTATTTTTCAACGTAATCTCCTTTGGGCTCTATACACTTTGTCCAACGTTTCTCTAATTTTTTTATCCCTTCCAAAAAGTAAGATTTGTCGGTGTCATCAAAATAGGTATTTGTTTGTGAGACGATTTCATCGTTGGAGTCAAATTTCTGTCCGCCGAGCCATTTCTTCAGGTTTGGGAATAAGAAATAGCCACTCGGGCCTAAATCCGGAGAATAGGGCGGATGAGGAAGCAATTCGTAGCCCAATTCATTGATTCTTGCCATGGAAACTGCACATATGTGCACCCTTGCGTTGCCCTAGTGGAAAAGAACTTTTTCTTGGCCAAATGCGGTCGTTTCTTTTTTCAAATCCTCATTAAATCGACCCATTAAGTTGGCATAATATTCTCCATTGATTGATTTACCCTTTTGAAGTTAATGTGGATTTCACCGCGTGAATCCCAGAAAACGGTTGCCATGACTTTATTGGCTGAAAAACCCACCTTGACCTTCTTTGGCGCCGATTCACCTCGAGAAACCCACTGTTTTGACTGATGTTTGGTGTGTTATGGTGAATCCACGTTTCGTCCACGGCTACGAAACGGCGCAAAAACTCGTTCATATTACGGTTGAACAACGCCAAACACTCCTGTGAAGTTGTCAGACGATTGCGTTTGTGGTCGATTGTGAGTAAACGCGGCACCCATCTTGCGGAGAGCTTTCTCATACACAAGTGATCATTCATAATTGAAACCACTGAGCCATGTGAGATGCCTATGGCTTCCCCAATCTCTCTCACTTTCAATCTGCGATCGGCCAAGACCATATTGTGAATTCTTTCAATTGTTTCGGGTGTAGAGACCTCAACTGGGCGTCCAGAACGTTCGGCATCTTCCGTGCTTGTACAGCCACAACGAAATTCAGTAAATCGCTTTTTTACCATTGAAATTGATGGTACAGAGTCTCCATAGTATTTATCAGGCTTAGCCTTGGTTTGAGTGATGGTTTCTTTCCGCAAAAAATAATGCTTAATGAGCACACGAAATTCACTTTTTTCCATTTCACGCGGTAGTCTGCTATCAATGGCTGTCAAATACAGACTAAATAACGCAGCTTGTTCAAATTTTGACAGGAGGCAACTGACAGTTGTCTCTTGACAGGAGCAGTGTTTCCCTTTCAATTAAGAGGCGGGAAATTCAACAAGTCACGGAACCCAACGGACCCAATCTCGTATGTACGAGGAATGCTTCCTAAGTTCTAAGCATTTTAGATCTCTTTTTCTTCGTCAATTTTCATCAAAATTACAATCTCCATTTAAATAAATATATTTATCCCAAGGTGAAACTAACTTTTTGAACCGTCCACAAAAACTTTTTCTTCGGAGTGTCTGAAATCCATCTATTTATCGTTTTGCCTCATTTATCTTGAGTGGAACATCCTGTAGTGGTTGCTTCAAATTTGGGCACAGATAAAAATCACTATGAGCCATATTTACCAAATAAGGTGGATATTGAAGCAATTTCCAGCCCAACTCGTTTAAAACATCCTTCGTTCTTTGTGGTGTATGGGGTCTTTCCAATACAATACCACGTAAAGGTGTAATAATGGACGCTTATGCCACTTCCTAGGCCGTTTCTTGGAAAGCGCTTGCTATAATTGATCATATAATTGAAATAATATTCGGCATAAATTGCAGTACTTTTCGGCAGATAATTCATAAAAATAATTTCCTCGCAGTCCCAGAATACAGTAAGCATTGCTTTTCTAACCGACTGCTGTGAGCAACGATTTTTCTTCTGCTTTGTGCCATTCTTTCGACTGATTTCTTATCTCAGGGTTAAAGTAAGGTATGCGTAGTACCAGTAGTTATTATCCATTGTCAAAATTCGTTCCCGTAACGTGCTAAGAGCTTTTGAAGTTGGCGACATGTGTCGAATCTGTTAAGTTTCTATTCAGGTCCAAAAGCATTCGTACCCAGCGGGCCGAAACTTGGTTTACGCCCAAAGCGTCGTATAAAATCTGCTGCACCTTTCGTGCACCTATTTCCCACACTAACACAAATTTCACGAACAATTATTCGCCTATCTGAATCTGGGGAATCTGGAAATCTGCTAAAAGATCATCTTGCAGTAGATTCCCCACGGCCGCAACGTTTAGATATGTATGTATGTGATATATTTATTATCAAATATATCATATAAATATAAATATTATCCATCTAAAGGTGAAAGTAGGAATTGTAGAGCATTTCTAAAGGTCATAACTGCAGTCTCAGATGTGACCTAACCTAAGGGACAGACTAATATATGACATGAAAGATAAAAATTACAGAAACATTAGAGAAAAGATGTAATTATAATCAATTACTTGCAATATTCTCGTATTATGCTGAATTGGCGGTGAAAATTTACTGAAAATGGGCAAGATCAGAAATTTTCACCTTTTACTACTCCTAAATCAAAACCATGTGAGATAAAGCTAGAAAGATTCAAATTTCACGATCATTTATTCGCCTATCTGAATCTGGGGAATCTGGAAATCTGCTAAAAGATCATCTTTCAATAAATTCTCCACGGCAGCAACGTTTCTTTCATTTACAGAGGTCTACTGCGCGGATCGTTTGCTAGTGACATTCTGCCGGTTTCAAAACGATCAACCTACTGATTGATTGTAATTCTAGATTCTGTAGGCTCTCCAAATATACCTTGCACATGTCGAACGATTTTTGAAGGTTTCACACCCTCTTTAAATAAAAAGAAAATGATGGCTGTTAGTGATTTCCTCGCGTTGTCCATGATTTCAAAATTAGCGGTACGTAAATACGTCTGTATCAGTCAAGTAGATGAAGTACACTAAACAATATTACACGACATTGCTGCGTAAACGTCTCAAGACTTTTCTTTGACCAATAACGTGACCTATAAGATTTAGTTAATTGAACCGCAGCCAAATTCCCAGAACATTCGAAACATCCCTCGTATTGCGAAACGAAATAATCTTTATCATATTATTACCAATTTTGTCAAGAAAAAGTTTTCAACTTTATTAGGATGAACAAAGGTTTACGTGCCCTCCCCTCATTGAATCTATGGTAAAATTTTGCCTTACATATGGTGCATCCATCCGATGCCTCCCGATAAAAACTCGAATAATTCCAAATACCGACAAACTCTCCGAGAAAATATACGGGATTTTTATTTTCAGCGCCAACGTTGGTTGGAGCCCGAAAAGCAAGGTGGTAACGAAAATAAAGCTCAGGTAAATATTTATGGACGGATTATTTACATTTCAGCTTCGATATCCAGACGTAAACATTTATTTTAGTTTGAAAGGAAGGTATTTCAATATACCATGTGTATTACTAAAAAAATAACCGATTTAAAGCTGTAATAATAATGATAATAATAAGAAGGGGAATAGTAATAATATAATTATAATAACGCCATTTTTGTGCTACCATATTTGCAGTACTAATCATATCGTGTAGATTTGGGGCAATGCATGGGGCATGGCATTCTTCAGCTGGATAAAAATGCGTGAAAGAGTATGACCGAACCCTTCATCGAAATGCATCTGTGCAGCGGATTTATATGGATAGATGCAGTAAGGGCCGGAGTTAAATTCGAAAACTTTGAATTTGAAGGGGCAAGAATGCAGAGCATTGATTTGATATAATATAAGGAACAACATGTACTTTGCACAAATGATAAAAACCGCGAAAATGAATAATATTGTACAAGGTCATGAGAGAAACGAGATAAAATGTTCAAACAAACAAAAAAAAGCTGGAAAGTAAGCACTTTTGTCCCAGTTAAAATCGAGGTAAGAAGCGCCAGAGAGTTTAATGAACCAACAAATACAAATGAATAGAAAAACAGAACATCTGCATAACTCTCCAATGAACGAGCTATCACTGAGGTTCGTTTGTTAGGCAACTCTCACAGAAAGTTGTGCAATGGCTGCACCGCAGAACTATATTGCGTATGCCAATAATTATCACGGAGGAAATCCTGCTTTATTAATCGTAGACTGCAACCGTAGACTAGCTTCGTCCTTATTAGGACTCTTCAGTACGGTATGGCATTCTGCGATTAACGTAGCAATTCCTTACAGATAGTTGTTAGAACAGTTCAACATATCAAAAGATTTCAACAAACTAGCAGCTCCATCTGATGGACAGAGGTAATTTTGGCATACCCGGGATACATCGTAATAATGACGAGTCACAAATAGAAAACTAGTTTCACAAATATACTTGAGAGAGTCTAAATTACCGTACTGAAGGGTCCTAATAAGGTCGAGACTAGTCTACGGTTGCAGTCTACGATTAATAAAGCGCAATTTCCGCCGTGGCAATGCTTGGCATATGCAGTGTAATCATTGGACAAGTTTCTGTGAGAGTTACCTAACAAACGAACCTCAGTGATAGGTCGTTCACTGAAGAGTTATGTACACGTTCTACCATTTTATTCATTTGTAATTTAGACACTCTCAAGTATCTTTTTGAAGCTGGCTTTCTAAAGAAACAAAACCAGATTTGAAGTAATCTAACAAACTTTCTCTAGATACGGCGAAAATGAAAAAAAGGGATTTGATATGATAAGGAAGTAGAGCTGTAACAGAGTGGTATCAAAATGTCCAAATGGCCCAATGTCTGATTTACCCGGCAAAAATCCCTCAGCGAGAGCAAAATCGAATCCCTCGAATTTTCGATTGAATCCACCCACACTAATAAAGATGCTTCGTTTTCTAAAATATCCGACCGATTCGCGTTGCGCGTGTAACGAGCACCTTTTCTCCTCGTAAGGGAGTCGTAATTTTTCGTACGGACCGTTTCGATACATCACGAAACGCAACCGATAACTCACCGGTCCGCTCAAGTTATCCCACCGAAGAGAGTTATAGTTCGCGAGCGGTAAAAATATGAGCGCGCGGCGATGGGGCGAAGGACGAGGATCCGCTCGCTATTACTTATTAAGGCGCTGCGGGGGCGTGATTTAGTGACGCGACGTCTTAAAACCCTCTCGCGAGAAGGGTAAAAGTATTCGAAGAAGCGGCAAGCGGTCTCCTCTTATGAGAAAACTTGTAATATATGGGGAAGTTGCGAGCGGTGGGGGAATCCCCGGGGATATGGTAGTATATATCATTTAGGTATTGAGGGTATATATTTCTTTGAAAGAAGGGAAATTAAATATGGGCACGCAATTTTTGCAAGCGGGGATGCTACCTTGTAATGTACATATGTATGGGTATGGATAAGTTAAACGGCATCTATAGAGCGTGTAAAGATAACCCATCACATTCTGATGTAATTATTAGAGTCCCATTCCTCAAAAAATCCTACGAGACGAAAAGAGATTGTTATTATTGGAAGTTACCAAGGCGGGCATCGTTACAAAGATTTGTACCATCTGCTTGTGACCATGTTGAAAAAGGGAATTAAAACGGAGTTGAAAGATAAAAGAAGCCGTGGTTATCTGTGGACGAAACAACAGATCGTAAGAAGCATTGTGTGCTTAATGTAATGGTACGTACAGGGTGGGGCAGAATGAGCTCCCTGATTTTAAAAGTTAATTGTAAGGGAACGGTTCGAGATACATAAAAAACGTTTGTATTGATTGAAAGTACATACAATGCCGGTTTTTTTTTTCATTATATTTTGAAAATGATATCGTCCAAGTGGCTGTCTTGGCGAGCAATGCACATACTGAGCCTTTCGAAGAAGTTTTCGATTCCATTCCAGCATATCTTTCGAAATTCCAGCGAAGACGTCTTCAATCGCCTCCTCGAGATCGAACTTTGTACACCTCAGCTTTGACGAAGTCTCACAGAAAAAGTCACACTGTGTTAAATCGAGGGAGAGAGGAGGCCATGGAACTTCCCCCGCAAAGAGATCAGGCGACCAGGAAAAAGCTCTTGCCAAATTTTGGCATGAACGACGTGCAGTATAGACTGTGGCTTCGTCTTGTTGAAACCAGAAGGCTTCTGTGTCGTGTTTCTCGCCATACTCTTCCATTTTGGGACGCAAAATGTTCTCCAACATGTCACAATAGCGTGCCGAATTCACAGTAACAGTCAATCCTTCGGATTCAAACAAATAAAGCTCAATAATGCCTATAGAGGACACAACACACCTGCTGTGAAGAGGTCTTTCATGCAGTCGACGGGGGTTTTCAGATGCCCAGTAACGAAAGTTTTGTTTGTTTACTGTGCCATTGAGATGAAAATGCGCTTCATCGCTAGTCCACACAACATTGCGGGGAGGGGCGGGGGGGGTACAATAGTCAGGATTGCATCGCAAGCATCTCTACGTGTCACAAAGTCTAGTGAGCTCAATTTCTGTGCTAACACCAACTTGTAGGGGTGCAGGTGAAGATCTGAGTGTAAGATCCGCTTTACACTTCTGGACGACATTCGAAGCGCAGCAGCATGTTTCCGCGCAGTTCGCGTTGGACGACATTGTTCCCTCCACCTAACGGCACCAGTCCCACTCCTCTATTCGGTCTGAAGGCCCTTCAGTAATTCTTTGAAACCAGGGAGCGCATTCTGTCCCGCTCTGTATACTATAACTACATCAATCGTCACCCGCAATTCTATTAGCTTCCAGACGAGTACAACAATGTTTTGCCGAAGTAATTTCAAAGTTACTGTTAAATACATTGGAAAAGTTCGAACTTTCAATAAACCAACTGTTTATGAGTGATTTTGCCGCAAACATGATTTCTGTCTCTTCAAAAACATTGTGCTAACTTGTGGCATGTTACGTGTTAGATTCATGCTTTCAGTCTTCTTACAGATAGTATTAGAAAATGTTAGCCTGAGGTAGACGCTTTAGCCCTCCGTTAGTCGCGTGTGTGTCCAGTAGATACATGTTTCCGATTTTGGTAGGTATTTTGAAAGCCGCTAGTTCCATGTACTTGACGTGAGAAGTATTTCTCGGTTAAGGTATTTCGAATAGTTTCCTAGAACGGCAAATTCGAATTCCCATTATGATTACCGTTATTTCCGTGAAAACGAAGGGACGCTCGTAAATGTATGAAATAACATCCTTTTATAATGATACCAAATCTGGCGTAGACGTTATGGACATATTTTGTGCTATACGTAACGTTGCTAAATCGACAAGAAAATGGCCAATGGTAATATTTTATCATAATGAATATAGCCGGCATATCTAGAAAAGTTATCACTAGATTCGCTAGAAGACCAGCCTAAAAGCAGGTCCCAGCTAATGTTTTCCAATTGAAATAAAAGGTATGCTAAAAAAGCACAAACCTACTCCTGAAACACAACAAGAAGCTGGGACTTCCGGAACTGCTACAAAAAGGAAGCAATGCCAGTCCTGTTATCAAGAAAGCAGGAAGACTTCTCTGAGTGTTTATTGTTGTGAGAAATGTGGAGTTACTTTATGTCTGAAAAAGCACTGAAAAATGATATGTAAATATTGTTTCGATGTAGATGAATAAATTGAGTACATTTTCTTATATGAATTTGAGTCATACGTTTTTATTATTACTAAACTTTCAGATTTATAATAATAATAATAATAATAATAATAACAATAATAATAAAAGAAGGGAGTGGTGTCGTGGGATACCCTGCAAAAGCTCTGTACACATTTGATGCTTATCTGAATAAAAGTTAAAATTCTATAATTGAATAAACAATGAATAAACACATGTAAAAATAAGTTGAAGTAGAATTTGAAGTAAATTCGAATCCGAATAATAAATGCGCCATCTGATGGAGGGAGAAGCAAATACGGCGTATTTCATAGTAGCTCCTGCGATATGTGTGTATGTGTGTGAGAGAAAGAACTAATGAAAGAAAAGAATGAAAGTGGAAAGCGTCTAGTGACGACTTCAAGCGTCTCACTTCTTTCCAACTAACTCTCGCCGCAGAACCGCAGTATAAGAGCTTCGTTCCAAAAATTTACATGAGATACCGTGAAAAAGCATATAATATATAGAGAGATATAGCGCGCCTAGTTGTTGTCCCTAACGAAGGATTAATAGCGCATGCAAAAGCAGTGTTTGTCAAATCGCCAAAACGTATTTTTTTAAAGACTGTACCCCGGTATACCTGAGCCACCGGAGTCGATTCTTACACGTTGGGGAACATGGTTAAACGCCGCGTTTTACCATCATAAATATTTTGAGAATATTAAGAACGTGCTTTTCAAATTCGATCCAAAGAAAACTGCGGCTCCAGATTTAAAGATAATCAGCTTAACACGGATTTAAACACTATTCAGAAAAATTACTTCGGACTAGTGGAGGGAATTTCTGCAGACAGGGCAACATGTTCACGCAATGCTATGCGCGGTGGAAGACGCAGAAAATATTTGCGTTCTAGACAGGTTTGAAAGTGTTTTAGAAAAAGATTCTGATTTTGGCACATTAAGACAAACTAGGATTGCATGCTGGTCGAAATTCGACCACAACATCTATATATTAATACGCAGTCAAATACAAACAATCACACCTGATTTACATTGAATCTTTATTGTATTTTCTCAAAAAGTAAAGCACGTTAGGATAATAGCTCATACCTAGATATATAAGACCCATGAAAATCCCTGTTCCGCTTGTTAGCGATGAATACACAAATGTAAATGGTTGGCACGAACGGATGAGCTGAACATACAATTATTTTACTCACTCGCAATGTATTGAGACGCCAACTTAATCCACTTAAGCTGTTTTTGTGCAATCAATATTATATGCCACACAATTTTTGTCCGTTTCTCGAACGTATTTACTATAATAATATGTCATTACTTGACGTGGTTGACGTATATCACGTTGCGTGTGTCATTCTGATTACAGATTGCTTGATACCTATTACTTCAGCTCATTTACAATATGTAATATATGCAAGATGTTACAGACTCTCACCTGCGTTCCACTGCACGGATCGCGATGAAACATACATTCGACAAATCTGCATTGTAATACGAAAACAACGATATGTGTACCATCGCGATACATGGAGGGAACACTCTAAAATATGTACGAGAAGACGACCCACTGCGCATTAATATATAGATTTGGGAAGGTGCGTGAACAGAACCGTTTCGTTGTTTGTGCATATAAACCACATTTTTCGTCACGCCGCACTCAGTCAGCTGAAGCAACTGTGGAAACCTATCTAATGTTGCAGGTATTTTACAAATGTTATTCACTTGGTGATGACTCTTAAGACGGTAAATGTTTAAGCACGTATTATAATTTATTTCCGTCTATTTATTTTATGTGTAAACTTTCATGTACCCGCCACTGGCTGTTGGCGAAAATTGAGCAACTCAAATAATTATCACACATTACAAGGGGACAGACGTGTGTTTCAGCACATCTGTCCTCATCACCATCTGACAGTTATAAAAATCATTTTTTCTTCCTCTTTTCACACGTACAAGTATAGAAAAACATAGTTAAAAACCCAAACCAAAGCGGGAGTGGAAAAATCTTCGAAGATTTCGAGTACGCCACGTAAACACGTATCCAACTACACCGATCCGCTTTCCTTTCCAGTAATTGGAAATTTAATATCGCGTAATTCCGGCAAATTGCCCTCCAAAAACCAATTCTCTCCGAAACTCTCCACCTCTCGAGTTTGCTCCTCGTTCCTAACAACAACTCCTTCCCTTCCCCCGGAAAATTTAATAATCATTTACTCAGATGCGCAGCACGAAACGTTCCTAATACTCGACCGCCGCGCGTCCCTGCGGCGCGAGTTTTATTAAGCGATATTTTTTCGGCGCTCGCCGCTTAACGGGACGACAAAAACGCGAAGAATGGAGGAAGACGCGCGCGGTCGTTAGGATGAGAAAGGAGCAGGTGGCCGTCCGTTCCTTGAAAAGAAGGGTAGGGGAAATGCTTAGTGACGGAATCGTCGGATCTTTTAATATGGAAGACGGGGAGGTGTAGAAGACGAATGGAATTTCTTGTAAAGTTTCTAAGGTTTTGATCCCGTAAGTATTACGAGATACCCAACTAATATAGGTGCAAACATACTCTATAGCATTTTACGTCGTTACGTCGCCAAATTTTTTAACCGGATGTTTCACAAACGATGCACCAAATTTATTTATAAAATTATATTCGACAAAAGTCAATGAGTGTAAAAGAAACTGGCAAATAAAAGTTTTGTTGTGAGTGCACTGACTTATTTATATATGACACTGAAGATTCTTGACCGATGAGAAATGAGCAAACAATAGTTTCTGAGTAAACTGTCAATTTATTGGTAAAAGTCCAAGTGGCAACATACAGACAGACGTTTCGAGATTAGGTTTCCCTCATTATCAATGTCTAAAAACGATCGTTACCAACGACGACGTGAGAAGGAGTCTAATAATCCCACCCTTCTCAATCTTCCAGAATTTTAAATTTTAAACAAGACTAAATTTAATGAAATAGTGTTTTCAATGGATGGCTTTTAATAAGAATTTTATTGTTTATGAATTTTCACGGTGAGATTGAGTAGCGACGTGGTGTATCAGTGAGATCCCCCCCTTCCCCTCCCCCCGCATCATCGGATATTAACCGACACTGAAAAAGGGGTGAATTTAACTCCGAAACATCTGTCGCCCATGAACTTTTAAATAAATATTACATTTGACCAAGTAATCCAAGTATTTTTCCTGCATATATGTGTATGTATATAACACTGCGAGCCAAGAAGGTCCATGACTTGGCTACAACGTCCTCTGCGTTTTTGTTTATCCATTTTTGCCCCTCTCTACTCGCTTATTCCGATCTCCCTCATGTTCCTTCCTACCGCTTGCAGCCAGTTAATTCGCGGTCGGCTCGATTCCACCTGTTTCGCCACCATCTCCTCCTCCTTCCTCGCCTCAGGCGTCAGCCATCTTATTCTCTGAACTCTCGCACTACCAGTTATTGATTGTCCTCCATATAGTCCCATCAGTTCCTCGTTTGTCTTCCTCCACTTCTTGCCCACTATATACATATTCTTCTCACGACTTTTCTTTCAAAAGTTCCGAACACAGCTCAATCTTTTTGATTCATTTTCCATGTTTCGCATCCATATGTAACCACTAGACCTATCCCAATATCGTCTTGATCTTGCTAAACATACGGGCCGAATTTTAGTAACGTTTACATTTCTTCGTCTAAATAATAAATATTCGTCTTTACTTCTCGCTGTCTGCGGTTCCCAATCATTTTCTTTCCGAAACTGCAAAGATTCATTTCTCACACAAATTTTGTTGTATTTATTATGAATTTTCTTACGTTTTAATTTAATGCACAAATTGTGAAAAAGCCACTGGAACATTTCTGCGCACACTAACGGTGTTCGTCAACGCACTTTTTATTACGAATTCTCTCTGATTAAATGTAAAAACCAACAATCCGCGGAGCACGTTTGAATGTACAAACTGTTCGTGCGTCTAAAAATACCGTAGCTAAATACGCGGCTTCAAATGCTCAATACTCGATTACAGAAACTAATTAAAAGCTTGACGATAATCCTTCTAAACTTAATTTGATTCAATCGATGACCGTTATAATTACATACATACATTGCTGCCCGGCCGTATCCTTAATAAACACTCATAGGATCCGTTACGTTGAGGGAGCTTCCTGAAAAATTTACGCGAAGAGCAAAAATTATGCTTGTAAAATACACTTGATAAAACAAAAACAAGATCGTAAATTGACGATTATTCTCATTTAATTCTTGCCATTTTCGTTCAGCAGAGAAGCAAAGGTGTCGAACTACACCCTTGTGGCATGCACACGTCCAGAGAATTTCTATAAAATTCTGTAAAATTCCCTCAGTATAGAGAAAAAAACGAAAATTTGCGATGATTCTGCAAAAATTCATTTTACTCTATCCACCTTGTCTAACATAAAACCAAAAATGTTGGACTACACCCCTGAGGGACACCCGTAGTGTCTCCCACGTTCGGACGTTTCCCGAAAGATCTTTTTTCATTTCGATCCATTCCCGCTTAATATATAAAACACACAACTTTGAAGAGAGAAAATACGCACAAATCAAGAAGGTATTAGATATTGTCTGATACAACCATATAATGTTGAAATTCTTAATAAAATCGTCAGCAAACTTGAATTTGTTTATACAAAGAACGTAGAGGTCCTAAAACATTCCCTTGAGGGATACCGATATGTCAATACCAAGAATTCTTAGTCGCTGGCATCTATCACTTCCAGCAGAATTTCCGGGAGAATTTCGAAAACAGAAAGAACTTGAAATGTCTGTCTTAGAATCTGCAAGAATTCGTTCATATTTTTTCCACTTTTGCTTAACGTAAGAGAAAAGGCACTGAACTATGTCCTTGACGGACACCCGTAGTGTGTGCGCAGTACTTCCTTGAAGTATATTTGTTACTTCGTGTTCCATTATGATTTAACGGTTTTTGTTAGTGACTAACATATTTAAGACATAGTTTATCAAAACATTATCCAGCCACATTTCTGTTTTATTTGCACTAGTTTCCAATGTTATACAACTTGCATAATACACTTTTCCCTCCCAAATTTCGAAATTACATAGTTTCGTTTAAGTTTTTGTATTGTTGGTATTGAAGTCAGATATATTATTGATTTTTTTGGCTCAAGTACCTTCTCCATTTTCGTTAAATTAATTGCTTTAAATTAAGACTTTAGAAAAATTATTTTCGACCTCGGTGTCCGAAAAGTTTTTCAGTTTCTGATAGAAGAGATAACTTAGAATAAGCCTGCGAAGTAAGTAAAGTAAAGTAAAGTATCTGATGCCCCACTTTGTCAAAATTGCAATTTTAACAACTTATCTGTGCTTACCGATAGAAGCAAGTGTATTTCGATATCATCGCGGCATTTCATAATAATCGGATTTGAGTTAACTTTTAACATAATAAAATGATTTACTAGGGTTGGTTTGATCCTCTATTATCGCGTTTGGAGGTTAAAATCGAAAGAAAAATGTTAGGGATGGAATTTATGGCTAACTTCACACCAGCCTTATGTTTATCAAATCGGTATTCTTCAATGGTGTGCCACAGCACCTTTGCGTCTTGTTTTATACATAATTTCAAGTTCGCCAAAGTAGTTAATTGTACATAATAAGTAAAGGTTCATCGACGCATTTGTTGAAGTTATAAGAAACTAGTGTTCTTCAGTCAATGCCTTAGGGCTTGTATGTTTTCTATTCTTAATTGTTACCAAGACTATTCGATTTGCTCACAGGACAATAAGCAGAAAAGCATACTTCTGCGTATTAAGACAAATAAATCTTAGTCCTTCCCCCTCTATCACTTATTCCGCCAATTCCATCCATCACAAATCTCTCTTAATGACACTCCAAAAACGGAATAACAAATCGCCCCTCCTTTCCCTTAAACCGTTCCATATCCAATTATATCGCTTCGAAATTCCATTCCGCAAGAAAGGATCCCCCTCCCCCGCCTGCGACCACGCTCTCTCAGGCACCGACAGTAACTACGACAGGAGGGCGAAAATTCGACCTCGCCAAAAATCGGGTTAAGTAGCAGTGGAGCTTGACGTCGAGTGTTTGTTCCAGTTAACATAAACAGAAGTTGGTTTAGGACGGTGAGGAACGGGAGGAGAAGGCAGGAACGACGCGGAGGGGTAGTTACGCCTTTAAGGAAGATTATTTACCGAATTGAGACGGGGAGTCGAGGGTTCAGGAGCGAACGACGGCGACGTCCGAGGAAATGATCTCGTTATTGTTATTGGCGCGTACCGAAACGACGACGACGACGGCTCGAGATGCGGAGTGGTCGTAAACAAAAAAGGGACTAATTCCTGCGAGGGAGACAATCGAACGACGCCCCAGATGATGAGTCTATTGTTGTCACAACGAGACTAGATTTTCAACGCGCTGTGTTTTTTTGCTTCGAAACTTTCGAACTACGGTGTATATAGAATTAACCTAATCTATTAAATGCGCCATGAATATTTATGATACTGCAACCATTTCTACGCGAGTGCGAGGCGATTTGCCGTCGAGACGGTCGTGGGAATTGACCGTCTCGCCGAAGTTTTCCAGCGAGGATCGGTACTAAACGGGGAGATAGGTACGTAGATGGTGGAGGGGCTTGGTGTTGTACATTTCTACTATGTCGTTGCTTCCAAACAGATGACTGCAGCATTTATGAGAAACGAATGCTAGTAAGGAATGAGCGGAGCCAACTAGTTTTCTTTCGATAAAAAGCAGCGGACTTTTCGGCTTTGTTTGTTTTTAGTTGTTTTTGTAAGAGGACATTGTTGCAGATCAATAGAAGCTGACCGTTAAGGTTCGACAAACGAGTGCATCAGTTATCACTAAGTAATGCCAACCGGACTGATGCTGTCACTTCACCGCTTGTCCCCACCTACTAATATTCGGAGGAATTACAGCGTCGGTCCGGTTTGCATAACGTATCATGCACTCGTTTGTTGACCGTTACAGTAATCATATTTTACGACTCATTGAAATAGGAATAAACAGAAAATTTACCAAAAAAGACATTACGTATTAATTTTTCTTAATTCGAACTTAATGCTTCGTTTTTATTCGCCCAGTATATCGATTTTGTTTATTAAAACGGTTTCTAGGTTCTATAATTTACACACATCGTATGATTACTTATAAATTTAAAAAAAATTCGTTGTTTGTGGCTTATTAAAGTAAAAGGGAAAGAATCTTGTAATTAAACGGTGTCCCGCACTGGGCCTGTAACCTACAACTTTTTTCCAAAATCGTCACGAATTTAATTCATTCTTCCATAGTCAAATTGGATGAATTTCTATTCCATTGCCACTATCTAATGTTTTTTCGTTTACCGCCAACTATTCCCAAATTATGAGGGTGGGATGAGAAATGTTAACTTCGTAAGATATCCCAATGAAATTTTAATAAAATTGTTAACACAACACGAAGGTGCTAAAACATATCCGTGAGGATTATCGATCTGTTCAATTTAGGAAGTGCTAGGTATCTTCTAATCCAACGACAATCCAATATTAAAATTTCGATAGAAACTTAGAAGAGCTTGAAATTCTGTATAACACAAAACGCAGAGGTGATAAAGTATTCCCCTGCAGAATACCGATTTGTTAAAAATAGTAATTGCTAAAGGTCGACGTGGAACTAGGAAATTTCAATAAAAGCGTAGGCGAACCTGGAGCTATGTACAAGACAAAACGTAAGGGTGCTGAAATGGGCCCTGAAGGGAAGCCGTTGTTGAAATTTCAATAAAATGACGGAGCAACTGAGAAATGATGTATTAAAACATAATGCACCTATCGTAGACTTATTAACAAGAAACCGCTGGACATCATCTACTGCGATGATTTGCAATTTTGAAAGTTCGATAAATTTTTAGCGAATGTAAATTATTTACACTTATACATTAACTTGTTTACGAGTTGTGCATAACCGCCGGCAGCTTCACCGAAAAGACACTTTCAACCAACTTTAAATTATTGGAGGCAAATAAATCACAAAGTATTAAACTACACCATTGCATGACACCACTTCGCTAAAACCAACAACGCCACAAATCGTCCAATTCCAATTGCTCTCATTTTTCTTTTGTTTTCAAACAAAAGCTTCCTATTAAAGTCGACCGACGAGAATGGACTTTTTCTCACGGACGAAACCTTCGCAATTTCGTCGCCGGTTCGCCGGAAACGTTCTAGACAATCTAGACTCTCTAGACAATGCGGAGAAACTGTCGCAGTTTTCCCGTGCTTTTAGCTATACTTATTTTTAGCACGGGTAGATATTTTCCCGCGACTCACACACCGGCAATTAGTTCGGGCTATGGAAGTCCCCGTGAGATCGCACGATTTCGTTCTTAAACTGTACCGCTCCGCGTCGAAAAGCTCGAGTTATTACCGGTTTTGACAAATTCTAACTTCCTCTCGACTTCGTCCCACGAGACGAAAGGAGATTGTTATTCACGCGAGAAGTAGAATAATAATTTGTAAAAATATGAATGAAATGGACGGGTGTTATGACTAGAGTTGCTCCCTAACGCCAACGAGCAGTGGCGGAGGTTCGACACAACCTTCCGTATAACTGCGAGTCTCAATGAGATCTGTTGTTGTGTTCTAGAAAGGTTTGAAAATGTTTTAGAGAAATATTCTGATTTCGGCACATTAAGATAAAGATTATTTTAATCACGCTTATATAACGTACACCCACGGACTTTGGTTATGTTCGGTCTTTTGAGGTACAGCCTGTGCTCCTGTCATTGTATCGGTTTTAGCGTCAAGCAAATTTCGCACATACAAGGCTGGGTGTATGTGCGAAATTTGCGTGACGCCAAAAACCGATACAATAACAGGAGCACAGGCTGTACGTCAAAAGACCGGACATAACCAAAGTCCGTGATAGTAAATCGTTCGTTCACAGTTTTTCCTCACGCCGCTCTCGATTTGCTGAAACGACTGTGGAAACATATCTAATGTTGAAGATGTTTTACAGATGTTATTCACTTTGTGATTTCACGAGTGATTCTTAAGGTTGTAAGGTACTTTCTTTCAGGATCGGTTAAACTCAAAGTTTTTCTACTGGTTCCAAAACTATTTTGAAAATTGTATATCTGACCTTTAAAAGTAGTGTGTATAACGATAAAATACTAGTTTTTCACAATGTTAAGAACTACTACAGCCTTAATTTTTTTTTTTTCAATAATAAGTGAAGAACGAGTAAGTATACGGATTCGAAATTTTACATATGGTGTATTCGTTACGATAGCTACGACTTCCTTTACATCAACGATGCTTCAAATATTTCTGGACATAAAACGATATTATTTGCTGATGATAGTTCAGTGGTTGTTAGTACAAAACAATTTTTGCAAGAAGAAGTTGCATCAAATTTAGAATGGTGTGAATCTTGGTGTGACAATAATGATTTACAACTGAATTTTGCTAAAACAAATTTAATGGCTTTCAGCTATTTCAAACAAGAACTGCAATCTTTCATATACCTATAGAAATGAGCTGCTTACCACAGTCGATCATGCAAGATTTCTGGGGATAGCATTGGATTGTCAACTGAACTGCAAAAGTCACATTGACAACATCTCAGCAAGGATTTCATGGTTTCATTATGCGCTACGTTTTATATGATCCTCGGTTGATGTCAATGCTGCTCTTAGTACTTATTTTGCATATGTTCATTCGCGGCTTCGGTATGGTATCATAATTTGAGGTTCATATGCTGAAGTGTCGAGAGCGTTCGTATTGCAGAAGGAGTGCCTTGGCAATACATTTGGCTTAAAAAGAACTCAGACATGTAGGAATGTTTTTCCTGAGAACGGTATACTTACCTTAGCCAATTTATACATTTACGAATGTTTCGTGTTTGTAAGGGAAAACTATGACCCCTTTCACAAGACACAAGAACTTCGCCATAACTATGGTACCCGTGGAGTTAAATCCGGGCACCTTCTTCCACCACAAACTAAAAACTTTAATAAACAAAAATGTCATTACTAATATAGTGAAGGTTTATAACCACCTACCAGATGAACTGAAGAATGAACCAACGAAGCAATTTAAAAGAACATTATATAAACACCTTGTGCAGGGTGGCTACTGTACTATCGAAGACTTTTTCACTTCTAAAAGTTAGTGTTTTATTTACTTAATTTTGCTTTTGTGTCTATATCAATTAGATTTGTGTAACTTATTAAAAGTGTTTTAAATATTTGAAATGTACGCCAAACTGCTTTCTATACTTTTGTATTCAAGGAATAAAAATTAACAAAACAAAACAAAACTTATCGACGAGCTTTTTTATAAACTCGTTGTTTGTTGTTGAATTTAACCTCAATTAAGGAATAGAAAAAATGACCACGGGCTTACCGCCCTTTCTTGAGTTTGGAGAAAGCAACGATAACAAAGGAATTTACAAAAATGCTCTTTGACAAATCTTAACTACCATATCGAATATGTGGTACTCAAAATTTCAAACCTGCAAACCTGCTGGTTTTTTACTTATTATTGACAAAAGATTACACCTGCCTGAGCTCTTAAAATTATAAACAATTAGTATTTTACCGTTAGAGGTATATCTTTTGGAGCTAACATATACAACTTTCGAAATAGTTTTCGAACCGACCAAAAATTATAATTTATTTTATGTGTAAACCTTTATGCGCCTGCCACTGGCTATTGGCGCAAATTGAGCAACTCTAGTTATGATGACGGTGCCACTTTCGTAAATACCAAAGAATATCTTCTTGTGCTTATAATCACTGCGAAATACTATCTTAGCACCCTGATATTTTATAACGGCACTTCGCAAGATACCATCTCAAGGCCCTGACAATTTTATTATCTCCGAGCTGTGCTCGAAAACTAAACGACTTCCGCTCGATGCATACCCGAAATTCGATTATCTCCGGCCGAATGCATAAAGTAAGATAAATTGACTGCTGCTTCCCACGTTGCATCCGCGCACGCAACGCGACCATAATCGTCGTCCGACCGTTCCTGATAAAGCGACAGAGCGACCGACCCGGATTCGGACACAGACGGACATTGTTTCGTGTACGGGGGCATGTGTGTTTTACTGGTCGAATAAACACCAAATTTGCAGTTTGGACCGGGTTTGGGCAAACTTACTGGCGCGGCTAAATCAACCGGTGCACCCGGGAGACCGATTTATCCGCGAAGCGGATCTAATTTACGTTAACGGTTCGACGCCGTTCCGAATTCGAGAGTAATAAACCGCGCGATATCGAGGCGATAAGGTGGATAATAATTAAATGGACGGAGAGAACCGTTAGACTTGTATTAACAGACCGATTAGCGAGAAAACGAAATGTCACCGAATCGGGCGATAAGATGTCGAAATTGTAATGATGTCGACAAGCTCCGTAAATAAAGCAACGAGACCGATTTTTTTGACTTGTTTTATTCCAATAGTATTACAATTCAACATTGTCCGCTTAAAAGTAATTGCCTTGGGCAGCCACATAATGCTGGGGACGGTACTTTCACTCCTCTTAGCAGGGTTGGAACTAGGATACTGCAAAAGTCTTCAGCTGGTCGGTTACAGCCGTTTGAATATTATCCACTGCTCCAGAACAACTACCCTTGAACTATTACTTCAAGCTCGGGAAGAGGGAAAAGTCACAAATACTCAAGTCGGGCGCATAAGGAGCGTGAGGAGCCTGAAGAATGTTTGTACTGGCCAAAAGGCGGTATACTGAAATTGCTGTGTGACGAGACCCATTGTTGTGATGCAACACCCAGTTTTTTTAAGTGAACACTTCTTTAGCACCATTGGAAGTGATTTGAAACTCGATGAAACGAAAAAGCGACACTAAAAAGAAACAAACATATACACCATAGGATATATCCTGCGCGAGAATGAGATAGAATAGCCTCGTCACTCTTGTCTACCAAGCGTTGATATATGTGTGCTTGTATGCGTCTGCGTGTTACCGAGCCGAACCGAGAGAGAAGGCGTCGTATAATGAGTATAGTAGCTAAATTTAACTGCCTAATACTTCCTTAAGTTTCGACTGTCTGATCGAGACCAAAGTTACTACTCCCGTAGAAAAATAACTTTCGGACAGTAATTATGGCGCTAGTTAACATCGAATTGGACATTTATTATAGAAATATTTTCTAGGTAATTGTATGTATTGAAATTATCAAATCTAAAATAAAAGAAAAGAACAAAAAGTCTGTATATATAAAAATGGATCGTGGTTTGTTCGGATGTCGAAAAGTCGAAAAATTGTTTGGGTAAAACGAAGTTTGCCGGGTCACCTAGTTATTTATAAAAATTGGAAAAAACAGTTATATAATATGGAACAAAATAACATAATTCTAATATAAATGAATGAAAATAAAACTCAGCCTATAATATGAATTAATCTTCAGAAACGAGAATGTCGTTATCGTGGAGAACTGTGGACTATGACATAACGATAACCTGTTATTTTGCAAGCGTTATTTCAAAATAACAATAACGATCAAAACTGTTATTTTAAATAAAGAAAATACCTGCTAACCCGAAGTTTGAACGTTAAAGATTTACAAGTACGTGTAAAGAAATGTATTTTGCCCTTGACCGTCCACTTGACATAGTATGTAAGAAAAAGGCCATTTACGGGGGCGAAAGACGTCCTAGCCGTCACCGAGGGGGAAAAGATTTGTCCATGCACGCACACATGGTCACAGTAAAAGAGTGGGGTAAAAATGCATGTTATAGAATTTTTAATGATCGAAATTTGTCACTTCGATTTATACGGTTGTTGAAGATGCTTGGCCCGAGCTAGCGAAACAAGTGTCACCGGTTTTATTATAAACAATTGTGTGGTGAGGAGTTTACCGATGTGATATTTTTATATATAATTATACCATAGTCCTTGCAATCACCTTTATTGAACTATCACTGAACTAAAGGCCGGTCCAAGTCCACTCAATATAACAAAATACCGAAGTTTGTTCGACGCTTGCAAAACTACTTCTATAATCACCTGAAGCTGCTTGTGGCTAAACTCGCACCTGGGTGGGGTCAAGATGAGTTTAAACGATATGAACTGTCAATACAATTATTACCCAGTGTACAAGGAGGTTTACGGGTGCTCCTGTGCTCTCATATACAAGCCGCCTTTGAAGTTCACCACACCGAAGGACTCGTTCGTTATAAAATAAGAGAGAAAAAAAGTAACCGTTCTCCATAATTTCTTTGAGAAAACAAACATATCTCGACTCACCCCTCGCTTAGTATTTCACTCTTCTTAGACTCGCGATTTGCCCCTCCCCCGCCCAGCCCGTCCATAAACGCAGACAATCGTCAAACGTAATAAAACTAAACTGCCCCCTTTAAAATTGTCCTGCTAACTGCGGCCGTCCCCGCGTTCGTGATCGTTACGTTACAGAAAGGAAATTTTCGATCCGCATAAATCAACCAAATTGAAACAATGAAGCGATTCGGGACGCAAATAAGTAGGGTTAAACAGCTCCGCGGTGGTTCCCCCGAGAGGGAATGAGAGATGGTGATGAGGTCGAAATCGTCGAGTCGGAGACGACTCGGTTTTTGCGGCGATGTCGTGATTGTTATTGGACGATACGATTTTGTTGGATGGTGGCGGTAGGTTTCGGTAAAAGGGAAAAAAGATGGCTTGTAGAACTTTGCCCTCTTAGAATATAGCTTGCGTTAAATCCTTTTTTTTAAATTATTTTGTTTAACCAAAGGGCAGTTAACAACGACTTCAATCAATAATTTAAACTGTGTCTTATCGAATTTGGTAAGATTATTAAGATTAAGATTATTGACTATACCAGCGAAACACGTGCCCCGGATTATTTCATGATTATGTGGCGCAGAGTTGAGTGTTAGTTGTATCACCTCACAGTTTTTGCAAAGATTGTGGAGAGAATTTGATCTTAAAGAAAAAGAGGAATATCGAAGGGAATTAAGAAGGAAACAAAGACGGAAAAGAAGAAGGAAAATAAGAAAAGGAGATAAGATGACTGTACAGCCCCAGACGATCTCAGGCTTAAATGTGAACAAGGACAAATTTTAAGATTATGGAGAAGCCAAAAGCGAACCAAAAAATTCATTAGTATGTTGATATTCCATCGCCAGATAAAATCTTCTAATCAACCGGTATCCCCCAGGGAAATTCGGTGGTACCTCTTCTTTTTCTTACGTATGTAATTTGTCAACGAACCTCATAAAAATTTCCAAATTTTACCGCACAATTCAACCATATTTTTATACTAAGAAAGAAAAGAAAAGACGATAAGAAGGGGATGTTTTAGCACCTGAACATTCCTCTTATTACCTTGTGTAATTACTACGGTTTGATGAAAGAGTGGATGACGTGCTATCATTAAATAGTGTAAACCGGACTCACGCTGTCACTCCTTCGAACTTTATTATTCTTTATTATCATTGATTAATAAAAATAATTTATCATTGATAAGTTGTAATCGCATAATAAAATTCGTGGAAGTGACAGCGTGAGTCCGGTTTACACTACTTAATGATAACACGTCATCCAGAGTATGAGGATGAAGATAGAATTACACTTGAATCTGGTGAGTTTTGCATCGCTACAGTTTTTGACAAAACAGAGCTTCGGATTACATGTATCAAAGGTTTTACAAAAAGAGGATGGAGGCTAACTAGTTCTTTTACAAAAGACATTCTCAGACAACTAATTTCAAGGAAGCCGATGAAGAATCCTACATTAGAGAGTTTGACATCGTACAGAAACTTCTACAACCGGTAACAAGCAGTTCCACTCAATTTAATAATATTGATTAACTTTGCAGCAAAACCTGAGCGATGTAATTAACGTCCACTAAGTTTGTCTTAATGTATAAGGACTCAAATAGTAATTGTTTAAACTCCAATTTTTTTAAATTAATTAATTATAAATAAATTATTTAATTTGAATTAATATCTTTATTTTTCCTTTTTGTCATTTCTTGAAATTTCATGGTGAGAAATGATTGTAATTTCTTTCTATATTTCGTAATTTCTTGGCAAAACAGAGGTTTTTTAAATAAATGTAAACATACATTACTTTTTCTTGTTGTTTGAATTTTTTGTAATTTCTGGGTGAAAAACAGGTTTCTTTAAATAAATGTAAAAATGTACTACTTTTTCTTATTATTTGAACTTTTTCTTTGCCCTCTTTTCCAAACGCCCGATACAACGTCCGGAATGTGTAATTAAATCAAACAATTATTATTATTATTCTTTATTACAAAATTTTGATCTTCTCTTGCCATCCGTAGACGTACGTTTCGCGGTTATACCGCTCGTCAGTACAGCTTTGCAAGAGGTGTAATTTCGTATACAAATTTTATGTATATATGGTCTGAACATTGATGTTTGTACATGTGAGAGGGATTCGATATGAATTCTCTCACAATGCACGTATTACGCATTTTTTACAGTTATTTTTTCTACAGAAGTGGACAACTTGCGTTGCCACAGCCTCCTGCAGTAACTGCAGTCGCGCAGCTGTACTGACGAGCGGTATAACCGCGAAACGTACGTCTACGGATGGCAAGAGAAGATCAAAATTTTGTAATTTGCAATTCTCCCACGGCGGGTAGCCGAAGAGCGCGACTGCAGTTACTGCAGGAGGCTGTGGCAACGCAAGTTGTCCACTTCTGTAGAAAAAATAACTGTAAAAAATGCGTAATACGTGCATTGTGAGAGAATTCATATCGAATCCCTCTCACATGTACAAACATCATTATTCTTTATTATCATTGATAAGTTATCATTGAATAATGAAAATAATTTATCATTATTAAGTTGTAATCGCATAATAAAATTCGTGGAAGTGACAGCGTGAGTCCGATTTACACTACTTAATGAAAACACGTCATCCACTCTTTTATCAAACCTTAGTAATTACAAAATTACCGATAAATTCGCTATTCCGTTGTCGGATTTGGCATTCTTTAATATTTCTGGTTTCGAACAAATTGGCGTCCTTCAAGGTCGAGCCCCAACGTCCCGGGTTTTCTTTCTTTTTAAACGCAGTTTTAAATTTACGATTGAAAGAAAGAAGAAAACTTCCAAATTCTACAGTTGATTCATACGACATTTGGTGTATCTGATATTTAATAAACTGATGACAGCACCTCTACATTTCCTTTCGAAACATATTGATAACTGTCGGATCTCACGCGTCCTTACACTTCGCGAATTTCCTTCTCAAGTTCAATCGGAGAGCCAACTTCCCAAATAACGGGAATAATAATAATAATAATAATAATAATAATAATAATAACATAATTTATAGCAAAATAGACAACAAAGTGTCTAACAGCAACACGTCAAGTTAAAAATAAACTAATAACAAAAAAGTAACCATAATAGCGACAACAATAGTAGTAATAATAATAACAACAACAGTAGTAGTAATAAAAAGTATAGTTAATAATTATATATTTAGATGATGTTCTAGAGAATAACAATTATGAGAGAAAATAATATGGAACGAACCGCCGCAGCAAAGCTTTCTTGTTCGTTCTATATTCGTTCTTGTCCATGGAAAGCAGATCGTGCAATATCATCGTTAGTGATAGATTTGGAATTTTGGAAAAATTGCAGAATTTAAATTTAATTTCTGCTTTCACCTCTTGAACAGCCTAATTCGTTTCGATTGGGGTGCTCCTCGGGGAGCCGATGAATTGCACATAAATTCGTATGCAACTTGCATATTAGTCACTACTATTGTTCATTGACTTTGATCAAGAGGAATATAGAGACTGTCCCCAGAAAATGAATATTTATAATTTTTATATAATCTGTGTTTAAATTTGAATGATTACAACTGCAGTATTTACTCACGTATAATTAATATTTAAATTGCAAAAGAATCTACATAAAATGTATGACTGTTCTTTCTACCGCAGATGTTAAAAAATATTGCCGTTGTGGTCAATACATTGCTGATAACGGCGGACTATTGATTCGAAAACTTCAACAAAGATTTCTTTTGGTGTTATGGCACACTTTTGTTTAATTGCGCCTGTGCTGTCTGTTTATATTTTTCCAAATAACATTCGCAAAATTATGTTCTTCTGTCCGGATCATCTTCATTCATATGCTACTATTGGAATGTCACTTTTCCATTTACAATGTCTTAAAATGTGATGGACATTGGATTTGCCGATGCCAATCCCACGACTTGATTGTCTTACAGATTTTTTGGATGCCTCGCGTTAACTTTTCGGCACTCTTTCTTGGTTGGTGAAGCGAGTTGATGTTCTTGGTCTTCCAGGAAGTTGTTAATGAACATCGTGAACAGTTCCACTTGTTTCAAACTTATCTTTTATCCGATTCATTGTAAGTCGCGTATGTGGATCCGCCTGAAACTCCCAGCGATATTGTCTTTGTACTTCTGCTACATTTCTGTACTTCCACTAGCATTCTAAAACAAATTATTTTTTGTCAAAAGTTAGTTTTGGTCCACTCATTATGTCTAATGAATTACACCCTGAAAATGAAGACAAATCGAACAGTTATAACCCAACCACTAACACTCTCGCCACCGAAGAAAATTTGAAATTTAGTCACTGTAGATCAAAACAAGATTTTTGCTATACAACCCTTAATATGTCACTTTTTTCACGTTTACCATCTTATATTTGCTCTTTTTGTAATAATTATTTATGTTTCTTTGTGGTATACAAAAATGTTACACCGGCCTGTGGAAGAAGAAGCTACCATTTGCCGGGTGTAACATATTTGTAACACCTATTTAAATCTAGATCAGCTAAGACTTCCATCACTGTACAAAACGTTCATGACGGTCCTCATTCTCGTGACCTCCTAAATCTTACGTGGACGGATCCTATCGGAAACCAAAAGCAATTCATTTTTACTAGAAAAAATTGAATGGATTCCAGCATAAGCTGAATCTTAGCTCTGGCAGAGCCAGATGAATACTTTACTTTATTCCTGACCGAAGATTCGATAAACGTGATGTTTGAGGAAACCAATTTATACCTAATGAATTCAGATGTTTCTCCACAATCCCGACATCGTGGATGATGTGCTACATGTGCTGGAAAGATGAAGAGATTTATCAGGCTCCTTGGTTGGATGGAAATCGTGAAAGTACCGAGTTTGGTTGATTATTGGAGTAAAAATGATTTATTTTCATTTGATTTACCTAAAAGGGTTAGGCCTCTACAGACGTTCGAGCTTTCATTACGGTTCTAGCATTCTTCGAACGACGAGCATCACCGGATAATCGCCTATACTACTTGTTGCTGTGATTTATCCATGCTTTACAGAATACAATAAAGCAATACGAATAATTTGTTTACTCTGTCATTAAGGTTGTAAGGTACTTTCTTTGAGGATCGGTTACAACTTAAATTTTTTTATTGGTTCCAAAACTATTTTGAATCTGACGTTTAAAAGTAGTATGTGTAACGATAAAGTACTAGTATTTTTACAATATTTAGAGCTTCTACAGCTTTAATTTTTTGTTCAATAATAAGTGAAGAACCAGTAAGTTTACGGGGTCGAAATTTTGCATACCGTGTACTGGGTACGTACGATAGCTACGTCTTATCGGCGAGTTTTTTGTAAATTCCTTATTTGTTGTTGAATTTAATCTCAATTAAGAAATAGAAAATGACCATGGGCTTACCGTCATTTTTGGACTTCAAGAAAGCATCGATAAAAAAGGAATTTACAAAAATGCTCTTTGAAAAATCTTAACTACCGTGTCGAATATGTGGTATTCAAAATTTCAAGCCTGCAAACCTGCTGATTTTTCACTTATTTTTGACAGAAGATTAGACCTGCCTGGGCTCTTAAAATTCTAAACAATTAGTATTTTATCGTTATACATACATCTTTAGACCTGAAATATACAGCTTCCGTAATAGTTTTTGAACCGACCAAAAAGATTTACTTCAAGCAATCTTTGAAATAAGTACCTTGGAGCCTTAAGAATAACTGGTAGAAAAATGTACATTATCTTTATTCATTGATTCCGCTAGAAACGTACAGACCAAAATTCTGTATAACATTTAGTACATCCAGGTCAGAAGAGTACACTTCCAACAAGAAATACACGTGAAGTATAATATTTATGATACACCGTAAATTTACTGAAACTATGACGATGTCCATTAATGTTACACTTGTGTAATAACAAGGATGTACAATAATGTTACAACGGGGGCGAGGGAGTTAAACAGTATATACATCTTTTGGGACTCCCTGTATAGGTTATAAACCTTCAAAAGATTGAATTAAGTTAAGTTAAATTGAGTTAAGACACGTTCTTGTGTTTAGGTCTTCTCACTTGGTGCTTGGTCTACTTGGAGAAATCTTTCCAAATAGGTCATTTTCGAACTTCCTCTCTTTTGCAAACAAATGCTTAACAGATTTCAGGTATTCCCATGAACTTCAGGCTTCCTTTTTCTTTTTGGCCTGTATTGAGATTTCCTCTTTTGAATTCTGATGTTGAGGAGTTCTTTTACATTTCTGCTCTCTTGGCGTGAAACTACCATTTTTTGGCAAACGTATAATTGGCAAAATGGCGACATTTTCAGAACATTGGTTCCATCGATTGGATAATCGCCCAATCTTCTACTGATGTGAGGGTTTAAATGCGTTAAACTTCTAGTAAATGATTCGCAAGTTTCCTCTGCACCCCCAAACAGGAATCACACATACTCCAAAGTAATCCAGATAATGTCAATTAATTTGACAACTTTTTCGGGCAATTATCGTTTCATCCAATCGAGTCCCTCCACCCCTTTCCTCTTATACATGTTTCTATCAAATTATCATTTCCATCGAACCTGAACGTACCTACACTACCTCATCATTGCGTACGTTTGCAAGAAACGGTTATTACATCTTTTTTCTCCTCTTTTTTTGTACCGTACACTAAACACCGGCTCGCAGTACCTGACAGAAGGTGTTTGCCTCAAACAAACACACGCACACACGCATACGAATGCATGTTTCCAACTCCAAGGTCATTTCCCCGCAGCACCCGACGACGCATTTTACGCTCATGTGTACCTACCGATTCTACGATACTTGCTAAGACTGTCGTCGTCGTCGTCTCATTCCGAAACTGGCCGCCAGTAATAGGCGACATTCTCAGTTTGCGGTTCTTAGTTCTTAGCCGGTGATAGATCTTGTTCAGTCGTTCTAGCGATCCGCGCGCGTTACTTAAAACTAAAGCTTTTTCTACGGATAACAGGAAAAAGGATCGTAGCGTGAAAAAAGTGAAATCCGCAGTTCGCGCTCGTTCGAGATTTGCTTTAGTTACGCGTCGCGTTATGTTGAGAACGTTGCGTCCGATCGCGCCGTCGTTGTCGTCGTTTCTCTTTTGTGTGTTACTGAAATAGTAAAAGTGTTTGGCAAGATGATGATTACGAGATATACCGCCCTGCTGTTGCAGACCACGGGGTATCGGAATTCCTTTTCGTCATCGACGGGGTGAGTGCTCGATTGGAATATTTTGATGGAAGCGAAAATGGGGTTTATTGAAGACGATGGGTTTTGGCCTCCCATTTTTTGAAAGAGGGAGAAATGGGGGAAATCGTGGGCTTTTATTTTATGGTGTACCCGGGGCGAAATAAAATTAACAACGCAAAATTTTCTGACCGAACAGATCGGAAGTGGAAGTTGCAAAACTCTCGTTGAGAGAGCAACAGTATTATGTAAGAAGCTATTTACGAACAATTACAAGGAAGAATTAAACTTACACTTTACAAACGCAACAACCTTAAAGAAACAAGATTCCTATAAAATTCCCTTTTCCATTTACGTCCTCTTTTCGAAGTCCATAGCGGAGTCAATATTTCCAACCCCACTTCTATTCGATTAAGATAAAGAAGAACAAGAAGAAGTCTCAATAAACCAAAGATTCCTAGACTTCTTTACACCAAGGGCCACATAGATCCATTGTGACTTATGGGGGAACCGCGAAAAAGAAAAACCATGAAACCAATATGTGTATGTTGAACCAAATTACAATTACAACAGTGAAGGTGATTACAAGGACCGTGGTGTAATTTACTGACACTAAATCACATTGGTATACTCCTCACCGCACAATTGTTTCATAAAAATCGGTGACACGTGTTTCGCTAGCTCGAGACAAGCATTATCACAACACTGAGATGTAAACATACCGAAACAATTGTTAGAGCAATCTAAATAAAACTAGTGAAATTCAGCCAAGTGTGCTTTTATTTTGGATCATTGATTATCACAATCGTATAAATCGAAGTGCGCGAAAAATTCTTTCTTAATGCCACTGCATGCTTAGAACTTCAAGAAAAAGCATTTTTCGCTCACTTCGGTTTATACGGCTGTGATAATGCTTGCATCGAGCTAGCGAAACACGTGTCACCGATTTTATTATGAAACAATTGTGTGGTGAGGAGTTTATCGATGTGATATAGTGCCAATTACAACAGTGTTATTCGTTTGTTTACTGATTGTTAACTGTTCCGAACACCAATCGCAATCGCGACGCGTCTGTCCAATTTGACAACGTTGTCAAAAATTTGACAGGTCAAAAGTATTAATTTAGTCAAATGTCAATGAAATCTGATCTTAGAGCGGTTAAAATTTGACAAATAAAGTTTACACGTTAAACAAAGAAAGAAATTTGACGTGTAACATTAATTTGACAGTTTTGACATTGACTGAGGAAGGACTATTCCTGTACATTCTGACAATTTTAGCGTGACATTTGACGCCTTACTGGAATAAACTTGTTCATAAACTCCATTTGTGTTGAACTAGTGAACTTCATTTGTTTCACGAGTTCGCTTATTTTTGGGAATCAGTATCACAAACTTGTCAAATTTGACAAGCAGATTTGTCAGTATGTCAAACGCACTATAGTTTGACATACTTTGCAAATCGAAGGTTCCATAAATTTGAAGCCGTTAATCGTTTCTGAGTGAACGCAAACTTGGAAAGAGTCACATTTTTTTAAATCTAAAGTTATTAACATTTACGCAGCTATTTTGACAATATCAAAGCCATATTTGACACTTTACTTAAGTAAATTTTACCATTATGTCGGCTTAAACAGGCCGAATTCATTTGTTTGGCAATTTCGCCCATTTCCGAAAATGTTGACTACAGTTTTATCAATTTTTTGATATAATAAATTTGGCATATCTCGCAAATGAGGTTTTCAAATAAATCAACGCCGTTTGTTTATGAAATTGTGACAATTTTCAAGGGAACTGAATCAAGAGATCTGGAGTAGACGGCACTTTGAGAAAATTTTGACAATTTCCTTGTGATACATGTCAAACATGTATTGTATTCTAGAGACTTGACAATTCTGTCAGTTTGAATGAATGAATATCATTCATTTGTTTGACAATTTCGCCCATTTCCGAAAATGGTTACTACAGTTTTATCAATTTTTTTATATAATAAATTTGGCATATCTCGCAAATGAGGTTTTCAAATAATTCAAAGCCGTTTGTTTATGAAATGGTGCCAATTTTCAAGGGAACTAAATCAAGAAACCCGAAGTAGACGGTACTTCAATTACTACAATTCTGTCAGTTTGAATGAATGAATATCATTCGTTTAACAGTTTCGTTTTCGTGTCAATAAATTGACAGCTGTGGTAGTCGAGTTGGCATCATTATTGTCATTTTGACAGACATAGAATAATTCTAATTTTAGCCTGTTCAGTTTTTTTTTTCCGAGATAAATTTAAACTAATGATACGTCCTTTTAATAGTTTTATCGTAAGACTTTGCTTGCTTGGACTATTTTCGATAAGTTGACTTAGCAATTCGACCAACTTACGTTTATTTAGAAAACTCTACCAAATCTCTCGAGACCAACTAATTGTCATTTCTAATGTCGATAAATAGGAACATATTATTATCTTAATTAGCAATTATAGTAGTTTCTGAAAATGAAAGTTTCCATCCACATTCCTCCGGGTAATCGTCGAGCGTTCCGAAGACGTAATCAAATTTGCAAGTGCAATATGATTGCAAAATTCAGACGTAAACATGAACGTGCACGCTGTTAAAATCTTTAATTGCTCATATTCATCTCGTACGTATTTTTCTTTCGAGGGAATGCAGTGAAAGTTCATTACTTTCATTAGTATTGGAATTTATGTCATGTTATGATGTATTGAGTCGTAATAGCCTAATGAGACTATTACGAATTGGGACACCTATCGGTTTTCACAAATTACATCTTCATAGCCTTAATTTTTGCCACTGATCGACTAATCTCAGTGTACTTTAGATCGGTGGTAGCAAAATGTGTTCCCTTTTTACGCCTACTTGAATTTGGAACCCCATACCCCGTTGCCCTTGACAAATTGGGGAATGAGAGAGCTGACGTTGTCGTAACATCTTTAGAAGTATACAAAAACAAGAATTGTTGGTTTTCGTCCTATGTAAGCGGCATAGCCTCCAGCATTGATGAGTGCATAAGTAGTTTCAACTTTGCTCCAAAATCATTTGTTGGCCTTATTCTCAAAGCTGTACCAAAAGTCGTCAATGCACGATGAAATTCAAGATTCGTAATAGCATCTATTCTCTTTAATTTGTTAAAAGGCAATAATAAATCCTGGCCTTAAAATGATAATCAGAGCATTCTTGGAATTTTGATTCCATATAATCCACATCGTCTTCAGCATTGATGCGTTTTCTCCAATAGCTTCAGTTCTGTGCCAAAATCATATTGTAATATCACCTCCAAAGGTGGATTAGATATACATTTGTGTTTCCAATCAAGGACAACATTCACAATTCTTAGTTGTACTCATTCTTCTTAATTTGCTAAAAAGCCAAATCAGAAATGCGGGTCTGAAAATAATGACTTTGTCGACACCTGTGCAGAAGTATACAAGAACAAGAATTCCTGCTGTTTTCATCTAGTCATAAGCGGCATGGGCTCCTCCTCCTCTATAGTTTAAACTTTTCCCCAAAATCATTTTCTAACCGTATCTTTAAAACTGGAGCAGAACTCTTTAGTGTACTATGAGATTCACAACTCGTAATTGTACCTTTAATACTCTCTTTAATTTGTTAAAACGTACAGCAGTAACAACAATTCTTGGGATCTTCATTCCATCTACTCAACATCGTCTTCTCTGATAGCTTCGGCTATGTTCCAAAATCATATTGTAACATCACTTCCAAAGCTGGAGTAGATATATATCTTCAATAAAGGATGAGATTCACGATTATTTCTTGTACCAACTCTTCTTAATTTGGTAAAGAGTCAATCACAAATAAACGCCTGGAAATGATGACTTTGTCTTCAGAAGTATCTAAAAACGAGAAATCTTGCGGTCTGATCCTATCTAAGCGATATGGCCTCCAGCATTGATGCATCTTCCCCAACAGTATCAAGTTTTCCCAAAAATCATTTTGTAACCTTATCTTCAAAATTGGAGCAGAGGTCTCCAGTGTGGGGCCAGATTTAGGATGGGTCTTCTCCGATAAATTTGGCTATCAAGATATCCTTAAAACTTAACAGAAATAAAAATTCTTAGAATTTTCACTCCATCTAAGCAATGTGGTTTTTATCATTCTTAATTTGTTGAAGATCCAATCACAAACAGAGGCCTGAAAATGATGGACTTTGTCGAAATATCTGCAGAAGTAAACAAAAACAAGAATTCTTGGAGTTTTCACCCTATCTAATGGCCTCCGACATTGATGCATCTTCGTCAACAGTTTCAACTTTCCCCCAAAATCATTTTGTAACCTTATCTTCAAAACCGGAGCAGAAGTCTTCAGTGTGGGGCCAGATTTACGATACGTTTTCTCCGATAGACTTGGCTATCAAGATATCCCTAGAACTTAACAGAAATAAGAATTCTTAAAATTTTCACTCCATCCAAGCAATGTAGTCTTTAGCATTCTTAATTTGCTGAAGAGCCAATTACAAACAGGGGCCTCAAAATGATGGACTTTGTCGAAATATCTTCAGAAGTAAACAAAGAAAAATCTTGAGGTTTGCATCCTATCTAAGCGACATGGCCTCGGACATTGATGCATCTTCCTCAGCAATTTCAAGTTTTTTCCTAAATCATTTCGTAACCTTATCTTCAAAGCTGGAGGAGAAGTCCCCAGTGTGGCACCAGATTCACGATGCATCTCCTCCGATAGATTTGGCTATCAAGATATCCTTAGAACTTAATAGAAATAGGAATTCTTAAAATTTTCACCCCATCTAAGCAATGTGGTCTTTGGAATTCTTAATTTTCTGAAGAGGCAATCACAAACAGAGGACTGAGAATGATGGACTTTGTCGAAATATCTTCAGAAGGAAACAAAAAGAAAAAATGTTGAGGTTTTTCGTCTTATCTAAGCGACATGGGCTCCGGCATTGATGCATCTTCCTCAACAGCTTCAAGTTTTCCTCTAAATCATTTTGTAACATTTTGTTCAAAGTTGGAGTAGAAGTCACGGATTCAAGATACATCTTCTTCGGTAAACTTGGCTATCAAGATATCCTTATAAGAATCTAATAATCTCAGCAACGTAGCCATCAGCATTGATGCGGCGTCTCCACTAACAATTTTGTTTCAAAATCATCTTGTGAGCTTATCTTCAAGGCTGGAATATCTCTAAGATTTCTAATTGGGCACAAGCGTTTTGTAATTGTACCTATTCGTTATACATGGTTTCTTAACCTTCCTATACTCACGCATACGGTCTGTGAGACCGATTTATATAGTATAGTATACGTCTTTCATTTTGACGTGAGTATAGGAAGGTTAAAGATGCGGGCACACTTGATCACACTTCTCCACCTATCAAACCATCCTCAGGAGTTGGACGTAGTTGATTCTTTAAGATTTTATATTCCTGCAACTTCGAGTTAAAATTAAAGTTAGACAAACAAGTTTTACTCCTGTTCCGGTGCAAGACATGAGTTAGAAACTTAATACTGTAGTTTGGATCTTGGGCATCCGGTTCTGTACGCGACCTCTGTGAGATTGTGAGGAATTAAAAGCAATCAGATGGGGTGAGGTAACTAAAATGATTACATATTATACTTTGTGATTTTTACATTGATAATGACAACGAAATTTTCGGAATATTTACTTGCGGTAATGCAAATTGCGGTGCGGTTATTGAATTTCACCCTCAACCTTCATCGCTTAAGACACGCGAATACTTTCCCGCCCCCATCTTGTCTTTAAAGAAGCCTCTCCGTCGAAATTCAGATATCCTCACCTTTTTAGAATAGAACCCTTTTCATCAAATTTATTACCGAAATACAATCTCAATTAATTATTCCCTTAACGTAAAAGAGGGTTTCGACGCTGTCGCGCGGTTATCATCCTCAATGCCGTGATAAAAACGGACGCGACGCCTCGCGCGTATTATTCGAAAGCGTCGCCTCGGGCGCCATTCAGGAAATTATTCCGTTCCGTAAAATAATATATTAGAAGCCACCCCTTTTCTCTGCGGGGTTACGATCTCTTTCTCACCTTACCCTCTTCTAGATAACGGATGGAGGTCGCGATGATGAATTGTTTTCGGTGGTAAAAGGTTCGCAGATTCGAAAAATTTCCCTGTAAAATTAGAAATTGCTTTTAATTAGAGTTTTAATAATCGCGTCGTAAAATGAAACGGACAAGAAGAAAATTAGCAATCTTACGGTTGTGTACCGCGCGTCTATTCGAAACTAATTTCACGCTCGCTAAACACGCATCGCGTAAAACGCGCGCAAAAGCTGCTGCAATATATAAATATCAATTAAAATACGATGATTCATCCGGTAAAACGCAATATAATTATCGGATCTATTTAATTAAGAAAAATATAGATCGCGATAAGAAAAATCGATTTCTCACTGTGACACCGAGTTTACGTAACGTTCTCGAAGGAACGAGCCTGAAACGATTCCGAGGTCGGTCGTTTTCTAAACTAAACCGGACGATTTATAAACAAATCCGCATGCATTATAAATTATGGCATCTTCAAGCGCGAAAGAACGCGACTCGTTCCTATCTGCTTGCTTTTTCCTCCATTAAGATGAGTTCCTTTGTTTCTTTTCTTGCCAACCAATTAGAGAAACTAACGCGTTACGCTTAGGCGCTCTCCTGACTAACCGGCCAGCAGCAGGATGAGAAATGAGTGTAAGTTTAATGACCTCCCGGTTGTTGTTTTTTTCTTTCGTCGAACGGTGGACGCGATGTTGACAGAATTAGCCACTAAAACAATTGAATTAATGAATATTCTACGTCGCGTGCGAAGGAGGGAGCACACGTCGTTGCGTAAACGTTAAGTAGCCGTTCAAGAAAAATTGATGAGGTGTGGCCCCCATTACGACGTCTGATTTTTATAATAATTTCTCGTCCAATTATGGGAGGTGGAGGGAGGGTAGAAATAGACGAGAGTTTGCCGGAAACTCCGACCCGGAACACTATTCGTGGAATTTCGTGGAATTTCAGCGTGTATCTAGTAATTAACTAATTTTCACCTAAGAAACAACTACTACCCAGACAGCAATCCCAACGGTCATTGCTTTATATGTATTTAAGTTGGGAATTGTGCTTTGACACGAAGTAACAAATATAGGCGCATGTGCTAATTAGTTAGAAACGGGAATTGCATTGAAAGCCTCGGACCGGTTTTGCGGTGATTGTGACTTATCAGCAAGGGGCACTTATTCCTATCTAAATTGGCGCATAGTTTTCGTCCCAAATATAATGCGATAATCGTCGGGCTTTTTCCGGATAGTAATTGTTTTTTTAAGCGAGAATTCCCCATCACCTGATTACGAGATTAGGCCATTACTGGAGACGCCCCAAATATCATGTTGACACGAAGACCGCCGTTGAGATGGGATAAAATTGAGTGAGATCTTGGAAAGACTATCGCAGCACAAGCATAAGTGAAATATCCAGGCAGCAAATTTGATTAGATTTAGGAAACATGCCGACATTTTCACAACTTATACATCAAATTAAAATGAACGAAACTTCAGAATAAATAAAACAAAATTTTTCCTACTTTCGCAACTGAACGTAAGAAGAAACCTTAAGTTTTGGAAAGGACTGATTGGAAACTGCAGACAGTGAGAAGTAAAGGTGAACGTTTCTTATTTAGTTGAAAAATTGTAAACGTTAGTAAAATTCGATCTATGTATTAAGCAATGTCAGATGGATATTAGGGTGGATCATGTTGGTCACCACCTCGTTCGCCTGATGCAAATCGGATCGAACGCTCAGTCGTCAAGGTATTGGTACATACTTGTATATCAATACCGGTAGAAGTAACTTGAATATCCGTTGTGAAAAGTAGGTCAGTGCATCCAAAACAAAACTTTTATTAGCCTAGTTTTTTATCGATTTCCTTTTCCTTTACACTCATTGATTTACTTCCACCTCCTATAATCGTATAAATAGCTTTGACATCCAAGTTGTGAAAAACTCTGTATAGGCAGAACGCATATAATAATAACAATGGTACGTAAAATTAAATAACGGGCCCCTCTTTTTTGAAAATAGTTTGTGCCATCCTTGATACTATGCAATATACTTCAAATTATATATTAAAAAAAAGATATATGTGATAGTTTCCGAGATATTTACTAAAATTAAAAAATCGTACAAATTTTTGGCGAAATTGGCGGATTTGGCTGCTATAAAGTGCGGCCAAATTGATTAGAAATGGATTGAAAAAATATGTAATTTATAGTTAGATTTAAATATAAAAAGATGGGTGTGTGTGGTTCACGCACGTCTAAAGTGAATACTACCGCTCGCACATCATACTCTCTCTGAAGCATCATACGAAGCAAGCACGCACATATCCTTTCCCTCGTTTATCGCCTCTCGCTCGCACATCATGCTCTCTGTTTTCTTTGTCTTTCACACGAAGCGAAGCTCCGCCCAAATTTAACGCTTTTACGCTTACGGTTACGCTTACGGTTACGCTTACGGTTACGCTTACGGTTACGCTTACGCTCGAGCTGGTCCGGTGTCCATTAACCTTCCTATACTCACGCATACGGTCTGTGAGACCGACTTATATAGTATAGTATACGTCTTTCATTTTGACGTGAGTATAGGAAGGTTAAGAAGTATTCACTTCAACAACGCGTACATAATTAGAAAGGTCATACAAAAACATCTGATATGAGTGCCACGTTTTAAAACTAACATCACCAAGGTGGGCTCCATACAATACTGGATACAATGTCTTATTTCTGTTTGGTCTATTACGGCTCTCAAATATTTGAACTCATTTACATTTTTTATCGTGGTCCGCATTGATCAGGGCTTCAGAGTTAGTTTCAGTGTTAATAAGTAATAATAGGTAATCCGATTTCTTTTCAGACTGACCTGTAGTCACCATTTCTCATATTTCTTATACAGTCGTTTCAACATAAATTCAAGCTCAATCTTGGGCCAAAACTACTTGGTCATCAACAAAACCTAGGATCAAGAGAAAGTGGTGCAATTTTATAGGGCTATCTCCACGTATAAATTAAAAGTAGGGACCACAAATTACAATCCTTTCTTAAAACCTTCGTTTTCATATTTAGGTTTGATAAATATTTCTTAACTTTCACATAAGCCACATTTTTTCTGTGCATTTCTTGACTGATTGCCAGCATATTGTACTGAGAATTTAGATAGTTTTATTAACAAGATTGTACCGGCTTAGCTCTTAATTAACGATCATAAAAACCATGAATTATAACAAATTATATTTAGAAGATTTTAGAAATATTTGACATAAATTGAAAATAATTACCTATTGCGTTGTGTGAGTGTCAGTATGTAATTGGATCCCCTCTTAAATTATTTCTTCGATGCAGCTCTATTTTCTGTGGATTCCCTCTCTTAAATTCTTTTTTCGGTGTAGCTCAATTTTCTATGGATTCCCTCTCTCAAACTCTTTCTTCTTTGGTGTGGTGAAGCTCTGTTTATTTAGTGGTACTTCCTTTAAGACCCTTTCGGTCCAAATACAGTTGAAACTTGTATTTTAATCCACCGTCAAGGCAGTAAAATTGTACTTCTATGATTCTTTTGTCTTGTCATTTTCGGTCGTCAACCAAACATGCCCTATTTTTTTCGGAAACCAGGACTACACTACATTATTTCTCCGTTGTCCAGATAACTAGCTGTTTAATATTTACCATGGAAAACACTTCATAATGGTGTGGCGTTGTTATAGAAATCTATATTGTTGATGCCCAGGTATCCTTGGTTTTTTATATCCAGTGGTTATTTGGAATTCTTGTGATGTGAAAGTGTTGAATGCGTGTTTAAATGGTTACATTGCTTTCTATCGTTTAATCGATGCCTTCTATAATAATTGATTGAAAGTTTATTTCTAGTTACATCTTTTCTCCCATTAAACATCTCTGGCTAGAGTAAAAAGAAAGAAGCTAACACCGGCAGGGTAATACAATGCTTAAAAGGTGGCGTGCGTGGTATCGAAAAAGTATAAATAGAACCCAAAACTAAACCAAATATCATTAGAACATGAATATACAAAACCAAAACATTTACTGTGAATTTAAATATATTGAATTGTAATTAATGATATATTATTTAGTGACAATTAATCATGCGAATATTAATATACTCTAATATTCTTATTTATATTTAGCCTCTCCAATGCTTCTCACAGTTTCTTCTTGGAAAAGTGTCATAGGCCTTCTCTAAATCGACGAAGGCCATATGAAGTTCTTTTCCTATTGCTATTCTCTTTCCCATTAACTATCGTAACGGAAATAGATTGTCCACGGACGAGTGGCCGGCAACAAATCCACTTCACCCCTTGCTTATTTCATTTTTCGTATCGTTACTTCTCCAATCAAAATTTGCCTCAAACGAAGACGACTCATACTACTAGCATGGGCGTAGCTACGTATTTTTTCTAAGGGGCGCAGGTGACCAGCTGATTTTTCTAGGCGGGACAACAAATTTTCTAGGGTGGGCAATGCCCACCCTTGCTCCCTCGCTACCTACGCCCATGACTACTAGCAACATTAAGATCTTTACAACATCCTCGACCACAACGATGAAGTTCGAGGGAATTTACAACAACTCCATATTGTGTGATTGTCGGTTTCTTATTTGTTTTCTCTCATTTTTAAACAAAATTTATTTGGGCATTTCCCGATAGACTACTTGTCTCATAGTTTAAATGAAGCTCACGTTACTCGATCGTCACGTAATCAACATTATCATCTATCCAACTAAACGTGTAATGATTCTTTTCTATCCTATAGCAAAGAGCACGTTTGCATAACACCTGGCATCCCACGTTCGTTCAACTCATAGTACAAGCCTGCTAGGCTGGTACTCGCGAGTCTTCCGGTCATGCCTACGACGAGATCCAACACACCTATCCCACGGCGATATCCATATCGGTTATTAATGCTTGCGCAAGACGTAAATAATTAGCGTAGGGCGACACAGCGAGGAAGAAATATGTTTTTATCACCTTAATTATGAACTAAAGATGGAAATTGACGAAAGCCTACTCTTTGCAAGAAACAAATGAGGAGCGAATTTAAAATCCTGCAGATACAGTTAAAAATTCCTCCTCACCCTCCTTATCTTGACGTACGTACGTGTCTTCGTCGCGATCGCGATTCTCGTTCTTTTCCGTCTTTAACAAGGAAAAAAGTCCTGCTCTTTGCTGACGACGAAGCACGTATTTACACGTACCTATACACATACAGCTACCAGCCGTCGTTTCCAGTCATTACTGATTCGGTACGGTCCTCCCGTTCTTTACATGTGTCGATAGCATCTGGTAATTTATTTATTTACCGTAACGACGCGATATGTTGATCCGCGCTCCCTGCCGTTCGTTCGCTCGTTCGACGTGCGTTGTTTTTCCCTCCGATTTTCCATTCAGGACACGTCCGAATCGGCCGGACTACGTGATTCTATTTTTTCGCGTCGGGACGGGACGTATTTGCACAGTCTCGTCGTAACGATTTTCTGCAGTTTAATAATTTTTACGGTGGCACTCGTTTGAAAAATCAAAAATCTTCTACTTATCGAACTTTCCAAAATCGTCAAGATCTAAAATTTCGTTCGACGTCGGCGGAAAATTTATTTAATTTAATCAACGCGAATCTCGTAAGGGGTCGGGTATTAATCGGTTATTTAAAGCGAGCGCGAAAGAATTTTCATTACCGGATAGAAATGCGAAAACTTTTCGGTAACTTTCGAAAGTCCTTGGCGAACTTCAAACTTCGCTCCAACTTAAATGTTTTATGGAATTCGTGAAAGTATCTCGCGAACTCTCGAGGCGAATTATTATTAGCGAAATGAGTTCGGAAGTATGGTAAAAGGCATCGATTTTCCGTTAAGGACACGACTCGGCATAAGAAATTCGAATGTTTCAGAATTTCGTTTCTCGTTAGTGGTTTAGAGAAATTTCAACAACTTTCTACGTTTATACGGATACTTCCGAAAGGCGAAGAATAAGATCTGTTGATTAAAAGCAAATGTTTTAATGGTTGCCTGATTGGATATACACGGAAATTCGACTCTGGGAAGTTTATCGTGAATTTGAACATTATCGTGAATCTGAAAGTTTCGCTTTCCCAATTTTGTTATTCGAACTATCGGTCTTTGTACGTTTGCTTTTTCCTCTATTGGAGTGTAGGCTGGTATAACTAGTATAGGACGAGTAGAGAGCTAAGATTTATTTCTGAGAACTCTCGTCGGAACTAGAAGCCAACCTACTCTTCAAATTCCTGTGGTCGGCTGGATTCTTTGCACCAAGTGCGAGAAAATCCGCCATCTTGGACAGTTTCCGTCACGATAGCGACGATACCGGAAATACGTTACGTTAAGTCCGCTTTGATTTATATTTTTGACTCGTTGAGTTTTGGGAAAAATTCCCTAGGATCTTTAGTTGAATCATTCTTACTTTTGGAAATAATCAATTTAATCAATAGTAGAGGGGGCGATTTGTTTTCGGGTAATTTAATAACAAATTTATTAAACGAAATAGTTAATTCTTGTCACTTGCATATATTATTGTTTTAATTACGTTCTGCCAAAGATGTAATGTGGCTGTAAGGCCGTTGGAATTCCAATGGTTACCAGGAGTATGTAAACCTTAGATAAAAAGCTAGGTTAATTGAATTTAATCTAATCGTTACACTTCTAGTGACAAATAATGTGCTGTTAAACGTCATTCTCTCGCCTCAATTAACTTTTTTATTTCTTTTACGGTACTTTTAGATAGAGTGTTCAAGTAATTTTGCTGGTCGCTTCATGACAGGATAAAGATCCAGAACGTAGACGGTTCGGATAATTTCATTTTACCTATTACTGAACCTGGAGGGTTTCTCTGACTCCGGACACTTAGATGTGATCCAGTTCTATAATTGGAGAGTGGCGCCTTGTTACTAAATTCTGTAAAATTGGTTTTTGGACCTCAGTTTTTACAAACTGTTGAATCTAAAATATGTCAAACTCTTCAAATTTGTCTAAAACGAGAAATTCTATTACTTAAAGAAGCTTATATGCATGTTGTATACCATCGAGTATCAACTTTGTAGGACTTCTTACTTTCCGAATCTGTCAAATTGATTCTTGGACGTTAGTTTTTACCAGCTGTTGAATTTAGAAGATGTCAAACTCTCCAAATTTGTCTAAAACGTGAAGTTCTGTTACTTAATGAAGCGTATATGCACGATGTCTATATCATCAAACATCAACTTGGTAGAACTTTCTGCCTTTCGAAACTGTGAAATTGGTTTTTTGACGCTGTTGAATTTAGAATATGTCAAGCTCTCCAGATTTGTCTGAAACGTGAAGTTCTATTACTTAACGAAGCTTATATGGACGCTGTATACCATCAAGCATCAACTTATGTAGTAGAACTTTCTACTTTTCAAAATTGTTAAATTGAATTTTGGACGTCAATTTTGACCAGCTGCTGAATTTAGAAGATGTCAAACTCTCCAAATTTCTCTAAAATGTGAGGTTCTATTACGGAGCGAAGCGCATGTGCACGTTGTATACCTTCAAGCAATAAGTTTGTAGAACTTACAACTTTCCGAAACTGTCAAATTGGTTTTTAAACGTCAATTTTCACCAGCCGTGGAATTTGGAAGATGTCAAACTCTCCAAATTTGTCTAAAACGTGAAGTTCTATTACGCAACGAAGCGCATGTGCACGTTGTATACCTTCAAGCATTAATTTTATAGAACTTACGAGTTGTCTAAAACTGTCAAATTAGGTTTGAACGTCAAACATCGATTTTTTACGACTTATTGCTTTCTAAACTGTCAAAATAATTTAGAAATTCCATTTCTACAACGGTTGCAGTTAAAATAATGTCAACCTCTATTGTAATGTTTCCAAAACGATAACTTCTATTTATCGACAGTGTCTATAAACACAATAATCTATTACACATTAGCATTCTAAAACTCGTCCCTTTCTAAACTGTCAAAATTCGAAAAATATCAAATACTGTCAAAACAGTTTGAGACAACTGTCAAAATATCCAAATAGCCTGTTTGAATGTCAAATTCTATCAATCGCACATCTGTCATAATAACTGCACTTCAGTATATATTCTGGCCCTGAACTACAGGAATATTTCTTCGCGTAAATTTGAGAGGTTCAACTACTCTTAGATCTAATACGGATTTCTTTTTGTGTTATCGCTCTTGGACTTGGAAACCTTCGAATTGGTTACATTCGCACACAAGTTGATAAATTCAATACACACACCCTTCACAACGCATAAAATTCTCGACACACTCGCCGCAGAAAAACAAATATAATCCTCTTTCATCCTGTCCGCGTCGCCGCTAAAGTTCCGGGGAAACCGGCTTGATAAACTGCCTCAGTTTGTTTAGAAAAACGCGTGGTTCATTGCTGTAATTCCCTACGAGCGCGAAACTTATGCATACAGCATCCTGAATGTTTAAAAGCTTGGGGCGCTAGAACGGCGCGCGTATCAGTCAAGTTGAAAGGTACCAATTTGGCGATCGTATAAAATTCAGGATTGGGGAATTTAGTTAGGTTTTATGGACGGAAGAGATACAGGATAAAATTAGCGGAACTTTTCGGGATATACGCGAAAGAATCCAACACGTAAGGAAACAACGTTTCACGCGATTTATTCACCTCATGACAACTTCAAAATTGCTTCCTCTACGCGCTAACGTCTCCGAAAGGACGACCCCCTTACGAAATACAATACATACGGAGCGGAGCGTCTGGAATAAGAAACGGCCAAAATCGCCCTGCATTTGTCATACTTGCCTCCGGAGCGTCGGACGCGGACGTATCGGAGTTGATCTCGCGACACAATAAAGTAATTTTTTGTCGTCCTCGTCGTCGTCGCACAGTCGACTTTTTAAAGCGGTGATATATGGGCCCTATTACGACGGCCGGTTTTCCAACAGCTCCGAGAAAACTACATCCTAATAGTTCTGGCGTGTAAAAAATTGACGGGGAGAGTTGTTTGTCGCGTCGCGAAAGTTAAATGAAGTGGGACGTGGAGGGATGGAAAGTCGGTTGGGAGGTTACTTAGAAGAGAGAGATTGGATAAGATTGATTGAGATCTTGGAAATATAAGTTTGTGAACGCGCGGAATGATAAGTTTCTTTCGGGGATGGTAAATAATTTGTACTTTTCTAAAACAGACAAACAGAAAAGTCGAAACATCTTCGCTTCTAGCAATTTGGAATATTCCCGGGATGAAGATGGATTTCCCGTTAGAAATAAGACCGTTCCAGACTCTTCTAGAGTATTGTAAACTAAAATTCATATGTGAGATTTTGCTCACTGAAGCTGACAACTCAGTTGTCGAAATCGATGTGATTGTTATTGTACATTAACAATTTACCAGCAGTTATCGACAGCCTCGCAGTTTTACGAAGGCAAGTCAATACCATAGAATATTCTCCTTCTAGAACACCAACCAATTACAAAATAAGTTGAGCCAAATAGCGCCATCTAGTTTACATAGGGAAAGTATTAGTTTTCGGTGGCATATTTAAACGTAATGGCCCTGGTTACATAATTCTTATTTTATATATACATGTTTCGGAATTCCCATTAGATTTGGAAGAATGAAGCATTTATTGCAGTTTGATATCCAACTTTTATTGCGTTAGATATGAATCCGTTATGCTTGAATGTAATTTTTAATTTCAACCTCAAAAATTTTAATTAAGCAGAATATGTTCTATGACAAACCCTACTACCAAGTATGTTTATGCTTAATGCACTACCGTTTAAACATCATACTGCAATTAGTATTCTATTCTATAAAGTCTAATGGTAATTCGAAAGCATGTTATTGGTATGTGATGAGAAGATTAAATAACCTTTTTTATTCCAGTAAAAAAAATTGCACTATTTTATTCTGAGATTAAATGTTTTGAAAATTTATATCCTACTAATAACGAAAGTAAAAAGAATACTCGCCAATTTTCAAAAGTCAAGTCAATTTAATTTTACTTATTTACATTGTTAAATCACTTTGGTATTATTGTACATAATGTATAAAAAATAACAAGAAATAATGTACAGTATATTGTTGTAACACTGCAGTACAATGTAGTACGACACACCTTTTTGTCTAAACTTCTATGCTATTTTTATTGCTCTAGACCAGTGTTTCTCAACCTCTAAGGAATCGTCGTCCCCTTTAATAAAACCGTTAGGTAGTATCGCCCCTTTCACTTCGAAGAATTCGCGAAATTCGTATTGCAGTTAATAGACTGGTGACTAGTATACTGTTATTTGTTTAATTATTCTACGATATAACGAATAAAATATCTAATTATTCTTAATATAATGTTTTACTATATCGCCCAGAAAAATGTTTTTCGCTCCCCAAAATGTAAATTGTTACTGACCGCTCCCCAAACATGGAAAAATGCCCCGTTGAGAAACACTGCTCTAGAAACACATTGTTTGTTATTGTTGCAAACATATATCAATGAAATTATCAGAGGGTGAGGGTGGTTTTAACCCTTCTACTATTTCCTTTCGGTTTCTTTGATTACTGAAAGTAGGGTAATTCTCTAAAATGTACTTTACCCAAATTTCACTAAATTTGTTTAGCGCATTTCTAAACAGCGTACAAAAACATGAATTTTTAAGTAAACTTTGAACTCTTTTCACGGACAAACGATACATTTTGGTATATACATATATAAATTGCGTCAGGAAGATACTTTGAGTACTATTCTCTCTATCCAGTTTGGCGACTTGTTTACCCTCGCATATGCAGATGACACCTCTTGCATTGTTCAGGAGCAAACGCATGATAAAATTAAATGTAGCTTGCTACAGAATTTCAAATTTATTTAGGAGTGGTTTGACAACAATAATTTGAGAATGGTGGAAAAACTCAGATTTTACCTTTTGGTGCACCGCCTTGAGATTATCTATAACTAGACTGGGAAAATATGCGGTATTTGTCTTTGTTGATGATGCATGCTTTCTCGGCATTACCGTTGATTCCTGCCTATCTTGAGCATCGCATATTAAAGATCTAAGGTTTAGCGGATTTTGCTATAATTTAAGAATGAATGTAAGTGTGAAGACCGCCTTGGGTGTCTATTTTTCCTATGCCCAAAGCAAACTTCTGTATGGAATCATATTCTGGAGAAATGCTGCATATTTCATAAAAATTCTAGTTCTACAAGAAAACTGTTTGGGAGCACTGTTTTGACTGGGATCTAAAGACTCTTGCAAACAATTGTTTAAAGACGCATGTGTACTTACCCTACCAAGCACTTATATTCTTGAAACAATAATTTTTGCAAAAATCATTAGAACGAACTCTTGAAAAGTACGACATAGACCATGGCATGCAACACTAGAGGAATATCTGGGGATCAATTGTTCCCTCGAACTCATTTAAGTAAAGTACAAAAACGGGTTTTATGGCTCTGTATTGAAATATACGAGGTCTGTTCAAAATGTATCCGACCTGCCCTATTTCCCGCGATAGTAATAAAGCGAATGCGATATTATTTGGTAGGGAGTTGTGGAGTACTCTCGTGGGCGAGTGTGTAAAATATCCCCGTACGCAGCTCGTGATCCTCGGCGGTGGAAAGTACGTAAGTGCGGTAGTGTGCTGGTGACTTTTCGTGTTTACAAATTTCACGACATGACGGAATAACTGAAGCAGCGTTATTGTATCAAATTTTGTCAGAAACTCGGTGATACTCAAACGGACACAATTCGTAAGATTCAACAAGTTTTCGACGACGATACCACGGGTACTACACAAATCGAAGACTGATACATTCCGTTCAAATATGGCCGCACGACGGCACATTCTGACAAACCCTCAACTAACCGAAATCATGAAACCATTTAGAAGGTTAACACCTTGGTCATGCAGCCCCATCGTATCACTATTAGCATTGGTTCCATGCATGCTATTGTGAATAAAGATTTGGGCTTTCAGAGTCTGCCGGAAAAGTTCGTGCCGAAGTTGCTAACGGCGAAGCAAAGGGAACTCCCTTCAGAAATTACGCAGGACATACTGGACGCGGAAAATGATGACCCAGATTCCATGAAGACTGTTATCACTGGTGATGAGTCGTGGGTTTATGGGTATAACCCTGAAACAAAGACGCCGTCTTCCCAACGAAAATATTCAACATCTCCGAGGCCAAAGAAAGCATGAGAATTTCATATAAATGTGAAAGTGATGTTGACAGTTTTCTTCGACTATCGTGGAGTGATTCATCATGAGCACGCTCCTCACGGAGAGACTATTAACAGTGAGTGCTACCAGCAAGTCTTTCGTCGTCTTCTTGATGCCGTTCGGCGCAAGACACCGGATCTGTGGACGGTGGAAACTTGGCACCTGCATTATGACAACGCACAGGGGTATTTCCCTCATCTGATTTAGATTCTCTTGACCAAACACAGCATTCCAGTTGTTCGTCAGCCACCTCATTCTCCCGACATAGCTTCTGTGACTTGTGGCTGTTTCCCAAGTTGAAAATGCCGTTAAAAGGGGAACGATTTGATACCCGGGAGGACATTATGCAGAATGCGACGGAGCAGCTGGATCGCAGTCCAAAGAACGGCGTTTCAGGAATGCTTCCAACCGTAGCAGAAACGCTGGGATCAATATGTTCGATCCCAGGTAATTGAGCTCTCATATCTGTAAGTGAACAGTTCCATTTTTCGAGCCCAAATATACATGTTGAACAGACCTCATATACACCGTTTTCCCTTGACGTGTTGTACGCTATTGCATTTATGGAATAAATGGTATTATTATTATTATGAATTACTATTAATTATTATTATTATTATTAAATGCAAGAAATATTTTATTTCGGATGTTCAATTCACCGAATACACTCCGAACATCCCCGAATATCGAACTTAACAATTATCATCCTCGGTTGAACCGCAGCATTACCTAACTAGCACCTAGGAGGGTGCGAATTTATCGGTAGCACTCTCCCATCATTTAGTTCAGGAACGGTTATTAGGGCGATAACCGTAATCTTTCCGCTCCTAATCAAGCGGCCGGTGACATCGCGAAACCGACTGGAAACTTCCGGTGACCGGAAGCACTCGGAGCCTAATCTTAAGCCGCAATTATTTCTATCGAGTCAAACGGGTTGAATTAGTTGGTTCTCCTCTTCCCCGGCGTTTCCTTCCTACAGATAAATCCAACTAACCTCATTTATCGTAGGACATAATTACTTGAGTTTGTGGTTTTTGAGAAAATCATTAAATTTTGAAGATTTCGAGGATTCATCTTTACATAAACGTACTTACTTGTTGCTTACCCTTACGCCTCCCTTTCCCACCCGATACATCCTTTCGATTTATTTTATAACGAGGGCTTGGACATTCGAGATTCGAATCCGAAGTTTGCCGCGACGCTTATCGTTGCTTCTCCTGACCGGTGGCGGGTAAAAAGCGAGGGCGTTATTGAATCCGCGTCGAGTGGCGATCGTCGTCGCGTAAGGGGAGGTCGGCGCTTTTTCTCCTTTTTAACTAACGACAGGAATGCATCTGACGGACCGGAGCCGACCGGGCCCCTCTAATTGGATTCCTGTCCGAATTAAATTCGAGTTTTATAGGCGATTTGTTCTCGAGACCTTTTCATCTCTCTCGCCGTGAAAAAGGCTCCTTAATGGGATGAAAACCGGCCGGCGAGGGGAATTGATATTACCGCCTAATGATGCCCCCTCGACGACGCCGAATAAGTAATCCGAGTCTGATTGGAAAGGGCGATCGTAAAAGATGATCGCGGAAAATTTTAATAAAAACGGGAAAAAAATTGGGAGGATTTAATGTAAAAGTAGTATAAATTTGAAAATTTCTTTTCTTAGTATAAATTCGCATGAAAAAAACCTGCGATAGTAAGAAAAATCTATTGGTTAGAAAAGAAAGACTATATAAAAATAGAAAAATCCTTCAGCCACCCGGTTGAAACTCCGAGGAACAGCCAAATTGACAGGAGAAGAAAGGGGATGAAGAAGAAAAGGAGGGAAAAGAAGAAGAGGACCTCCTAAAAGAATGGAGAAGAAAGAAATCCAAATGAAGTATATAGAAAACAAGAGATGAAAGAGAAACAGCGGCTAAGGAATGAGTCTAATAAAGTAAAAGACAAAACAGCGGGCGCAAACGAGTAGAAGAACATTCAAAAATCTAGAAAAACGACATTCAATGCCAAAAAGTAGAAAGAATAAAGCAGCAACTACGAAATTGAAAAGAAGAACATGAAGAGGAAGATGTAGAATAGAAAGGAAACGAATGGAAAACAGAACAAGGAAGAATATTTAATTCAACCAAGTAATAGACGAAACACGGAAGTCACAAAAGCCTGTAGAAAATCGAGAAATGGAAAAGAACATAATCCTGAATCTTAGATAGAGAGAAAAGAATCAGACGGGAAGAAGAAGAGAGTAAACAAGAATTTATTAAACAAGACAAACGGAAAGCAAGAAATGATGACAGATAAGAAGAAAATGTACCTGAACCACAAAAACGAGATTAATAAGGAATCAGATAACAAAGAAAAGTACAGAGAAAAAGAAAAGTTATCACAGAAAAGCTTGAAGGAAGGGAAGGAATACAAAGTAAAGGATGGACCTAAGAAAAGAGCAATGCCTAAAAGGACGAAAAAGAGAAAAAGAGAACTCCAAAAGTTCTAAGAATAAGAAACAATGTTACGGCCAATTATTACAACGTCCTGTATTGTTACTTCTGACCTCTCTCGCGTCATCTTTTGCCGCAGATGGCGCCTCGCTTTCGTATGCGCCTGTTGGATGTACGTGTGGGGATTGTGCTTGTAACGTCACAGAATAGACAGAAGCGACAAAGTTAAAAAATCTTGTGGTCAATTTTGTATGCGCATGGCCGGGAACCATGTTTTAAATAGGACGAAAGTGTTATATTTGGCTAACTTCATTAATGTTATTATTCTGGGATGGTGTATGCATATTAAAATGAAAGTATACGGTTAGTGTTGTGTATCACTGATTTAACTTTTTAGCCAATACTATTCTTTTAACATAGCCAAAACTCCAATATGTTTCAATTAATACGAACACATGTGCACCTTTCGTATTTTCAAAATGGCGTTAGCTAACTTCTGAGCTATTTCGAGGACATTCAAATCGACCACATCAACATCAAAGCTGCCGACGCGCCTTGTCGCTTCTGTCTATTCTGTGGTAACGTTCAGTTGGACCCGTCGTTTTCCGTGAATAAGTTATTCCGTTTTCGCTTTAAAATCTACTTTGTCGAGGATATACACGAAAATTCGACTCTAGGAAATGTAACATTGTCGTTGTATGAATCTGGAAATTTTGCTGAACTAGCGTCCGCGTTGTTCCCGTAATTGGGGGTGAGTTTTCCTTTTTGTTCGTATCGATACCGAACTAGTATATGCTAGTAGAGTGCTAGTATAGGACTAGTAGAGAGCGAACATTTGAGAATTATCGTAGAAGCTAGAAGCCGACTTAATTTTCAGTTCGCTGTGTCCGGCTGGATTCCCGACATTTTTACCGCCATCTTGAACAACTTCCGTCCCGATACCGATTACTACACCGTACGAAGGTTGACAAGTTCCGACTTTTGTTATCTCGTTGAGTTTTTGGAAAAGTTCCCTAGAATCTTTTAGTTAATTTAAAGTTAGTAAATCGGGGATTTGTGTTCGAATAAAAAGGAGTTTTCTTACAATCGATACATTCAATTCTTTTAGTAGTTTAAGAGGGGATCACAGTGACATATAAAGTGCTGTTAAACGTCATTCTCTTGCCTCCATTCATTTGTTTTGTATTTTCTTTTATGTTATTTTTTAATAGAGTTTTCAAGTAATTTTGCTGGTCGCTTTACGACAGGATAAAGGTCACACGGTCACGTTTTCCGACTTTTTCTTTCATTATTACAATTTAACTAAAAGTGCTAAAAGCCAGTAACAGCAAGAACATTAAAGGAGGCTACAGAGGAAAGCAACAAAAGTTTGATCTTAAAGTGAAAGAAGTAACCAAAAGGATCAAAAAGGAAAGGGAGGTAGAGGGATAGGGCAAAGATGAATATAAAGATAAATAAAAAGGAATTAAGAAAGAAAGTTTTTGGTTGGAGTTCTAGTAACTTTGGAGAATGTCTAGGGGATTATTGCGGATCCCAACTAAATATGTTCAACTCTCAAGGGATGCTAGACAAGCACAGCAAGTTTGGGAACCTACAAGGAATAAGTTGAAAAAAAAATCGTACAAAGAAATTACGATAATCGATACGTCATTTTGCAAAAAGCGAGACTAACGCCAGAATCCTAATTTTCGTGTAATTTGCTAGCGTTTTCTAACTTTCTAACTAATTTCTAAGTTGGTCAGCCATTTTGAATTCCTAGTGTAAATATGAAACTCGTTTTTCGTTTCGAGTATGTTTGGATTCGATGCCCCGAATGGACTACCATCTCGGAGCGCGTCTTTGACCCTTTCACGGTGGAGAACATTTGAACTCCACCATGCACATCGAGGGACGTCAACATTGCGACGAAAGCGCCGCTTTAGACTGGCACAGGGGGCGCCTACCTCTATCACCGTAAAACTTAAAAAGATATTAATTCAGATATTGCCGTTCTCGCTAATAACTTTTTAATAAACTTAAGAGGACTCGTTTAAAGTGTCATGAATATATCCAGAACGAAGACGGAGAGATCGTCGTTTTTCCCGTCTTGGGCGAACGCGTCAAACGAGGACGAGAAAACCAGCGCGCGCCCCGTTTAGTAGTCGGGGTGTGGAAAATTAGTTTTTCAATTTTCCAAACTCGCGCACGCCGACGAGAAAGGCGTTATAAAATTCGCTTTTCCATAAAACTTTTTCCGTCGTGCCACGTTTCGGACGACCCGATTCGTCCCCCTTCCCTCTTTCGACCTCGTCGTCGTCGTCATCGTCGATAATGAATAGGGGTCGCGCCAGTTAAATAGATTTGAGGGGAAGAATTCTATGCAGCGCTTTGGCTTGCATTGTTCGATATGGATGCATCAGGTGAATTGAGGGACGGTGGTAGTGGGTGAATGAATTCTGTTAGAGATTTTCTCGTTTTTCTTTCGGGAGGAATTTTTGTGACTCGATATTTATAAAAAGAAATGAATCCCACTAATGAAACGATAGTACAACTACATTTCCTGAGAAATAGGCATTCATCTGTTGAATAACTAAGAATCTACATTGCAGATTCCGAAACTAACTCTTCAGGAAAAAATTTTGAGAACAAGGGACGTTTTAAACGTAAATTCCAGAAAGATTCCTGAAGATGGATGACGTTAAAGACACTTTTCGACTACTTTTACGTCAAAACTATAGATTTCCGCCCAGACATCTTTTGGTGGCCCCCAGGGGCGCGCTAATAATCGTAAAAACCGCGTAGTTGCTCTCGCGACTCTCATAAAAATATGAATATTTAAAAGGCGCGCCACCGGATCCCATCTGCGTATCCGCTTCCGGAATATACGTACGCCGGAGTATGAAACCCGAGTAAATTTTCGTTATTTACGTTATCCCAGCCAGATGTGTCTAAACCAGAAAAAGCAGATCCGCAGGAGGAAAGTGAATTTGATAAAACATGGAGGTATTGCTCTCCTCCTCCATATTTTTATCGAAAAGAAGAAATTTGTTGTCGTTCGTTTAAAGGAAATTTCTAGTAGGGAATTCATTCGATGTCTTTTAAAGCATTTACGTTTGGTCTTTGGTTTTTGAAAATTTTCTATTTTGGATTGTCATAACCCACCCTTGCAGTTTCCTCTTAATTTTTTCAAAGTTTTCGTTCTTTCCCTTTATACTATGACTTTTGCTGCTTTCTTGTTTTTCTTAGAATCCCAAAGTAAGTTTTCTTCCTAACATTCTCTATTTCCAATCTCGTGAAGTTGGCAACCGAATTTGTAAAAATATTATAATTCATCGGAGTTTCTGGTTGATTGAAATAGTTCTACAGTACTTTGCGGAAAATTTCAAGAGTCCTGCAAAATTGCGCGAAAAGATTGAAAATGCCGAAAATGGACGTAGCAACCATTTAAGACAAAGCCGTGCGAGACGGACATATTTCTGCAGCTCGACCATAGTTAGACAGTTTTTGACCAATCTTTTGAACAATTTTCTTTATTTATTCGAATATCTTTTCAATTTTCAACTTTACAAAAACAATGTAAAGATTTTCGATAGAACTCTTTTAGGGTTCTAGCGGGAACTGGTACGCGATTTTTCTTATTTTTCATTCAGAATTATGAGTCCCACACTATTGCAAATATTTAATAATAATAACTAAGGTTTTGAATGTTGTAGGCGTCTTGAATAAAACCCTTAGAGTCCTATTCAGCATAGAACCGTCTTTGGGAAATTTCCAAATTAATAATTTTTTGCAAAATCTCAATTTTTGCAGAAATTTTCACAGGATTGGTCAAGAACTCTAAAACTATGGTCGAGATGCAGAAATATGCCTGGAACGCACTGTTTTTCTCTAAAATGATTTCCACAAAGTACTCTACTACTATTTCATATGTACCAGGAGCTCCGATGAATTATTATATTTTCACAAATTCGGTTGCCAACTTCACAGGACATCTATTGCCGAAAGGAATACCCGCAGGGACGGCTATTCCTTTCTTCTTAGGATCCACTTTTCTTTGCACGTTTTCTTTCGGTTTCTTTCCTTTCTTTTACTGTTTCCTCTCCAGCTTCTTCGCCCACCTTCTTCGTTTCAAATCCACATTTTCTCCATGTTCCCCTTTCCTCTTCATCCTGTAGGCTAATGCTTTCTTTTTGGAATTTATATTTTTCTCTTTGCATTTTCTTTGGTTTTTTCTTTCTCCTTTAGTATTTTCTCTCCGATCTCTTTGTCTATCTTCTTCATCTCATGGTTGTTATCTTTAAAATTTCAATTTTTTTCCCTGTATATTTTTTGAAACAAATCTCCTTTAAAAAAGGGGGGCAAAAACTGTATGTCAATTCGATTCTCAATTTCTGCAAGAAAGAGCTTGACAAACAAAAACAAACTTTAACATCCCACGCCGATTAAATAAAATGCCGTTTGCTTTCGAGTAATCAAGTAGGCGTTGTGACTTACCGCGATACGTATGGACCCATGGACTTATTTAGCGCTCGACATTGGAAAACGCGCATAAATCGCGTACTTAACTCGATCTATAGATTAAATGGTTACGTAATGCTTTATTCTGTCTATTAATATAGTCGTTCTTTTGCAAAAATAATTTGTTATAACAGTGCCTTTCTAGTAAACGATTGTTTAAGATCTGTGAAGGTAAACGTGCGATTTTTGACGAAATTTGTAAGTGGGGAATGTCGATTTGAAGGAATTTTGAGATGCACCTGCATTTGAAGACATAGACATATTGTAATATACGACTAGAGAAATAATCGAACGCGAAGATTTCGTATGAAGAGGAATAACGAACTTGATATGTTAAAGTCTACATTTTTATATCTGTTGCTTGCGACTATATCCCATGGGATAGAAAGAAATAGCGTTACTAGCGTTTATTCATCTAATTAGAGAAATAATCGAATTAGGCGAATTCAGATGGCGACGAATATCGAACCAAATACGTTACGGTTTGAATTGTTATCCTTGTTGCTAGAGTATATCCCATGGGTTAGAAAGAAATAGAATTATTTGCGTTTATTAGTATAACTAGAGAAATATTCAATCTAGATCTGTTCGGATGGCCAAGAATATCGAATTTGATATGTTAGGGCCTGAATTTTATGCTTGTTTCAGTGCAACTACATTCCATGGGTTAGAAAGAAATAGCGCTATTAGCGTTTATTAGTATAACTAGGGAAACAACCGAATTAGATCAGTTCAGATTACGAAGAATATCGAACTTGATATGTTACTATCTGACTTTTTATCGCTGTTGCTTGCGACTATATCCCGTGGGCTAGAAAGAAATAGCGTTATTAGCATTTATTAGTACGACTAGAGAAATAACCAAACTCGATGAGTTCGGGAAACGAAGAATATCGAGATTGATAAGTTCAATGTTTACAATTATATCCCATTGAATAGAAAAAGATATAAGCGTATAGGCTTTTGTTAATACAATAATAATTGGTCTTTTAATATCGCGCCTTGCACTTAAGTAAGAGAACAAGTGGCGGAGGGACAACGTCAGTTCGGTTTACACAACTTAATGATAAATTATCATCCATTCGTTTATTGAACCTTATCTATAACATATAGTATATCGTCCTCTTTCTAACGCAGTATCATCTGTTAAAGAAAGTCATTTTACCAGAAAAATTCTTACGAATTCTTTCGAATTTCCCTGCACACAACTTCCACCTTCTTTCCAACGACACACATTCATATACAAACAGATTCGATATCCAAGCTCGTAGCTTATGTAAACATGTAAATAGCGACGTAAATACCTGGACTATGCGCCGATACATCGACGTCCAAACAACCAGCGGGGCAACGTAAAAAGGCGACTTGACTTTATTATTGAAATAACCCGGCGCGATAACGTTGGGTGCTTTGACCGTAAACTTATCGCGTAATGGAACGTTGGGCCGTCGAAGCGTGAGCCGCGAGCGGCGCGAACGATGGCGCAACACATGGGGAGGGTGGTGTCCCTTCGACGTCGACGTCGATAATTCATCGATTTCCAAAATGTATATACATACATGATTATCGTGTGGGATGAAGGAAGGGGGAAGGGGAAGGTGGGTCGATTGAATTCTTCGATGAAGAATGATTATATTAGTAAAAGTACGAAATGTGATGTGATGGTCGGAAGATGATTATTTCAAAAAGACCACCTTCATTATTTCCAAATATACGTATAAACTTTATACTTGCTCTATTTTTTACTTACATCAGATCTCAGTTAAACTGATTTTAGGTAGGTAGTACAAATTAAAAATAACCCATTTGAACGGGCCGCCACGGAAATCCAATAACGTTTTTCTCGACGACTTTGACCAATAAGTCAGTGCAAGAGCGGATACGGATACGCTCAAGTTATGACGCTGAAGCTAACAGACCGCAGCACATTCAGGAAAGGGCGACGATTAACCTTATTAGTATTAGACAGTCCAAATATTAACATAACAGTATACACGTTGTTCGAAGCAGCAGCCGACTTTCGTGATGCGTGACGTAAAACTCGTACCACAAGAATTTGAATCAAACAAGAAAATTGCAGTATGCAAAAATTTAGCCATTCGTTTTCATATGTTTTTCTCCACGTTGCAATATCCTCCAGTGTTTTTGACATTAGAGGTTATTGTTTAGGTTGGTGATAGTAAATTTCTTCGGTTTTCGTTATTTATTTTATGAATGGGAACGTGATGATATGTTCAATGGGATTCATGTGTGGATTGAGTATTGGCCAATCAAATTCTTCTAATACCCACCTTATCCAAATATTCTCTAATAACTCTCGCTACGTGAGGTCTTACATTATGAAAGGCATAACATGGTCTTATAGAACTTCCGTAATGTACCTGTCAGCGGTCAGGGAGGCATTTTGTATGAAGACCAACGCTTTGCGTGCATGTGAAAAGATTCCCGTCCAAACCAAAACCGACCCAGCGCCAAATGGAAGTCGCTCGTTAATATAAATTGCAGTATATCTTTCTCCTGGTCTTCTTCATACTCGCCAACGTCCGCCTGGTCCGTTGAAGCAAAAGCGCGACTCATCTGAAAACAGAATTTTACTCCAAACCTCATTATTCCGTGACAAGTGATTTCAGGCAAAAGCCAATCTTGCAATTTGATGCCGGAGGTGCAATAGCAGACTTGTAGCCATCTTTCTGTAAAATTATACAGCCTTCTTCTAACGGGCCACTCACTAACATTCACATCTCTAACTTCTTGCAATTAATTTCGCAGCAAAACAGCAGAAGCTGTTCTATTCCGCAAACTTTCAGGCATCAAAACACGGTCATCTCTTGCGGTGGTGACTCTCTTTCGCCCGGATTCTACTTTTCTGGTTATTAGGTCAATCTCCTCAAAGCGCTGGTACCATCACGGACTTTGGTTATGTCCTGTCTTTTTAGGTACAGCCTGTGCTCCTGTTACTGTATCAGTTTTAGCGTCAAGCAAATTTTAACAGAAGCACAGGCTGTACCTAAGAAGACCGGACATAACCAAAGTCCGTGATAGTACATATTTTGTACAGCGCATAAGCCCTTACCAACAAATCAGTGCAGTTTCATGCACTTTCACGTTGTTCAACATTACAATTCTTGCTACAACATTGGGATCTAAAGACATAACCTATTAAATAAACACTACAAATATTAAATAATGCAACCGACGGGTTTTATATAGAAAAACCAACGCTAAACTGAAAAATAGACGAGGCAATGTGAATTTTTAGTTAGAGCTAATGCGCGATATTTCATAAAAAGTCGTAAATATTGTGGCAATGCAAAACAGATAACACATATGTCAGATAACATTTCTCCGAAAGCACATGGCCGCAGCAGCTACTAGTACAATGATTTACAAGTTGCAAACTATAAACTTAAAACATCACAATTTCAAATTGACCTAAATTTTTTGCTCGTCGGTGTATAATTATGTTTTGCATAAAATATTTGAGGACTAAATTTTGAAAGTATGTATGCTGTTTCTTTCCTGTCTCGACAGGAATGTTTCTGCATGTTAATTGTATTATATCTATATTTGTATTTTATTTTCTTACAACTCCATTTATACATTTATTATACTATTATATTAGTATATGCTATTTATTATATTATTATATATTTTTTTATTCCAATTTCTATTTTGCATCAACTTGTCATAATTTCCATGCTTAATAAAGTACTATTACTACTACTATTTTGTTCTTAACCTTCCTATACTCACGTCAAAATGAAAGACGTATACTATACTATATAAATCGGTCTCTCAGACCGTATGCGTGAGTATAGGAAGGTTAAGGGTGTTCGGTACTTATTTTCAAGATTGCTTAAAGTTAATTTCTTTTAGTCGGTTTCGAAAACTATTCCCAAAGCTGTGTATTTTACCTCTAAAAGATGTATGTATGTATGTATAACGACAAAACACTACTTGTTTACAATTTCACGAGCTCAGATAGGTCTAGTCTTTTATCAATAATAAGTGAGGAACCAGCAGATATCCAGGCTTGAAATTTTGAATACCACAAATTCAATACGGTAGTTAAGACTTGTCAAAGAGCATTTTTGTAAATTCTTTTGTTATCGTTGCTTTCTTGAAGTCCAAAAATGACGGTAAGCCCATGGTCCTTCCTTAATTGAAGTTAAATTCAACAACAAACAAGGAATTTACAAAAAGGTCATCGACAAGTCGTACCTATCGTAACGAATACACGGTATGCAAAATGTCGAGGCTGTAAACTGACTGGTTCTTCACTGATTATTGACAAAAAATAAAAGCATTGTAAAAACTAGTATTTTACCGTTACATACAGTACTTTTAAAGGTCTGATATACATTTTTCAAAATAGTTTTGGAACCAATAAAAAAATTTAAGTTCAACCGGTCCTGAATGAAAGTGCCTTACAACCTCAATGACAGAGTAAACAAATTACTAGTATTTCTTTATTGTAGTCTGTAAAACATGGGAAAGTTATAGTAACAAGTAGTTTAGGCGATTATCCGGAGGAGCTCATTGTTCGAAGAATGCTAAAACCGTCATGAAAACTTGAATCTCGCATAACGCTTTTAGGTAAAGGAAATGAAAATAAATCATTTTTACTCCAATAATCTACCAAACTCGATACTTTCACGATTTCCATCCAACCAAGGAACCCGATAAATTTCTTCATCTCTCCCGCACATGTAGCATATCATCCATGAAGTCGGGATTGTAGACTAACATCTGAATTCATTAGGTATTGAGTGCCGAATAAATTGGTTTCTTCGTCCATCAAGTTTATCAAATCTGCGGTCAGGAATAAAGTAAAGTATTCAATTGGCTCCGCCATAGCTAAAATTTTGCTTATGCTGGAATCCCTTCCATCTTTCCCAGTAAAAATAAATAGCTTTTGGTTTCTGACAGGATCCATCCACGTAAGATTTGAGAGGTCATGAGAACGAGGACCGTCATGAACGCTTTGTATAGTGGTAAAAGTCTTAGGTAATCCAGATATAGGTATTACAAAAATGTTACACCCGGCCAGTCATGCTCAAGTTAATTGTAATTTTACGGCGTGTTACTAGTTCTAACTTACGAGGACTACTATCTATAATAAATAGCCGAAATCACGTTTTATCTTCATGCATAGATTTTCATGTGTGGCTCATATGACGCCGTCTGAAACGTTACATTCTCTGATTATTAGATCTTATAAGAGCTACACGATTAATAACGGAATTCCTTTTTTCCAAATTAATTTTCGTAAGACAAAAACAAATAAAACAAAATTCTTTTTCGTCCGTATCCCTCCTTTCCGTTTGCACGACCCTCAATCAATAACTCGGAAAAATTCCAATCATTTTACAATTACGGCGACCATTTCCTTCCTTCCCACTGTTCCTTCACTCGCGTCCCTGTAGCATCCACCCCCTCCTCCAACTCTCGATTTTCCACCGAATCTAAGACCTTTCTACTACCTCTTATTCCTCGCAATAACGGTCGAAATATCTCGCATTGCCGATCTACGCGTTTTCACTTTTTCGTTGCCGCCGATAAAACAACACTCCCACCCTTGTCGTCCTTCCTACTTTTTCGTACCGAACGGAGGGTGAGTTTTTAAAAACGTAAGTAATAATCTCGAGGCTTACGAATGTCGAAGGGATTGTGGCAAATCCTCGGGCCGTCGGTTTTATTAAATGTTGAAATGTAAAGGAGAGGAGACGACAGGTAGAGATACGTTGATCTTGACAGTAATACGCGAGTCTTTTCCGAGGGGATGTAAGATTTTTTTCCATTTTTATTTGGTTCGTATTTTTTCAGTTAAATTACTTCATCTGGAGTGAGGAACATGTAGGAGTTTTCCCTAGCTGCAAAAAAGAGCAAACGACGCGAATTTATCTTGCTAATAAATTCATTCCATACTCAAGAATTTTTTAATCTATTCGGAGAGAACTGAATAATAATTGGTCATCTATAGTCGTATCTCGAACCTAAATCTAAACATAATCGTCTAAGTCGAACTACACCCCAAATTTCAAGAACCGACTCATCGGAGTGGAATCGCGTCGTTTCCAATCACCATCAAGAAGCGGTTTCCGAATGCAACAGCCACGAACTAAGCTACTCCTCTACGCTGCAAACATCGGTGAACAACCCCCAGTTCCAACTACAACCAAAACAAAGAGACGAATCAGTCTTTTTTGGCCAAAGTTTAAGTGAAATCTCTTGCATGACAACGCCCAGTCTGCAAGAGCATCCGACAAAACCGATCTACCAAGAAATCTATCTCGATATCACAGGCTCTCATTCCTGCAATATACATAATACGATCTTCATTTACACGCCAATGGTTATTAAATATTTCGTACTCAATGCCACAACTATTAGTGTTGTATCATCTCATCAGCTTTCCATGAAAGGAGCGGCGTGAGTGACTTAATTTGGTCATTGCTTGGTTCAGGAGATCACTCGGGCATTTTATTCCCAAATAGTTTCTTCTTTTTCTCAGAAAAGTGTCGTCCTCCTATTAAAAATATCAGAGACCTGAATCCCTATCTTTCCATAAAAATTTGAGATTTGAAGCCCCCTTTTTTCACAAAAATGCAAACGAGTTAAGTGACCTCCACTCAACCCTACAAAAATCCAGAAGGTTATAAGGTCTCTATTCTCAATTTCCACAAGGATGCAAATAGTCGCATGGCCTTTCCCCACCTCTGTCGCTCTCACACAAATCCAAAGGGTTGTATGTCCTCTAAGGTATATGTTGTTTAAACTACAGACTTGATAGGTCTTAAGTTGTAGTAGCTGCTAATCCTTTGTTGTTCTTTTCCTGGTATATGTTTTCCTTTTATCCGTGGTCTAGTCTTGTGTGTCAGCGTCGTCACGATGGACCCCTTAACGTGAAGCATGTGCCCCTGTTTATCCCATTCGTTTATTATGAGCAGTTATTTATACTGACGTGACTAATGGCTTAGATAACAAGGTTAAAAAAGAAAAAGAGGAAGTTACCGAATTTGACGTCAACAGAAGGTGGCGTGACTGACCTGATTTGGGCTTCGCTTGCTTCAAGAGATCGCTCTGGCGATTGATTCCTAAGCAGCTTCCTTTTCTTCTCGTCAAAGTTTCATCTTCCCATAAAGACTTAACAGGCTTGAAGTCATCTTTTTCATAAAAATGCGAACGATTTAAGTGACCTCCTATCCCCTTCAGAAAGATCCAGAAGATTGTAAGGTATCTCTTCCCATCTCCACAAAGATACAAATAGTCGCATGACAATCTCCCATATCTTTCCTTCTCATAAAAATCCAAGGGATTGTAGGCCTTGAAGGGGAAGGAGATGTGTTGTTTAAATTACCGAATTTGACGTGGACAGAATCGACGGAACGCTGACGAATCGCAAACGAGAGACAATCGCAAGGATAACGTAGCTCGGTCGTGCCCGCCTACGATACAAAGGGCCCTTAATTCCATCGATTGGCGATTTTCAATTGTTATACTCAATTAATACCCATTGTCGCGGATATACGCGTCAGCCCTATTGTCGTATTAATCGGGGGTGGTATTGTTAGCGCGACTTGGCGCTGGCATTTTTGGATTAACGTCGGTCGTCGAGGGAAATACCGTAGGGCCAAACCCCGGTTATTGTGCCCTATATTTGTCGCCCTAGACCCGGTATTTTGTAATTTGTATTGCGCGAACGAGCGAGCGGCTGTGGAGAAGGGGGCCGGGGATGTCAACGATGATTCGGGAGAAACCAACAGAATTAGAAATTTATTCGAAATATGATATCTGCGACGCGGCGGGATTATTGAACCCTTAAACCCCTTCATTTTCGATTCAAAGCCGCCTTCCTCTCGTCGTCTCTCTCTTACCCTATCTCCGAGTCCGTTACTTTCATTTCCGTTCGAGAACCATTCATCTCGTAGTTATGTGACCTGTCGTAATGCGCTAAACGGGCGACGGCAACCTCATTCTCTTCTTTGAATGTATTAACGGGAGAGTGGGGGAAAGAGGGAACACCAATAAGGTGGTGCAGGATGAGAAGGGGCAGCTTCTACAAATACCAAATTTTTGAAAATATTGGAATGCACAACTATAATGGTTTGTAAAATGGCAGTTAAAAAATGATTTTAATATTGTTTAATTTTTTAATTTAAAATTTATCTAAAATTGCTGTAAGTACATAACAAAAGGAAATAATATCTGTATTTTGAAGTAAATATAAATAAATATTCTTCTCATTTTATTTAAAATAGTTGGTGACTTCCAAAAATGCCAGGTAGTGAATAAAAATCCAGCAAACCCTTCGGATTAAGATTTTTCGCATAAATAACAGGCATACAACAGACAAAGATGAATTTTACTAGAAATAAACATAGTTGCCATATCGCTACAGACTCTGTCCTAATCTTGACTTATCTGTGGCGGTGCAAAGCTTCTTATTTAAAGCTGGGGTTGGAAATTAATCGGAACTTGACCAAGTTCGACTAAAATCGTTGAACGGTACAAACTTATTCTTTTCTCAAGAGTTAGCACTTCGTGTTCTGTACCCCGAGCAGACATTGTTAATATGTCTTGTATGAGGCCTTCTATAGTGTACCAAAGATGAAAATACACTAAAAGATGTTTTTCCCTTATAAAGTGCAACTGTAAAACATTCATCTAGAAATAAGTAAGTTCAGGGTATTCCCCTACATAAACGGGGGAGTGGTCGTTTGATCGTGGTCTCGGTAGCGTTGTAGGATGATCGTTCTGTAGGAGCCGATAAATAGAGAAAATTCCAACATTTCCTAGTTTACTGGGGTGATTGTGTTATAAAGGTGGTCGTTTCTAAGAGTTTCACTGTATAACACCCTGTATATGGAATTTCAGTTTACTTCGTTTATCAACATACCCGTCTAGTTCCATTATTTTTCTGCAATGAATAAACAGCGAATGCTTTTCGGGCACGAGACTTATTTGCGCTGGAAATTAATCCGCCACCGCCACCGTCTCCGCCGCCTCCACCAAACCACCGCCGTCTTGACGGTTTGCGCTTGATTAATTCAAGCGGAGAAACGTTTAATCCGGCTTGTCCCGCGGGAACTGCGGTCTCATATTCGCCGCTGTTTACCTAGACGTCGCGAATTGAAGGCGGTTTAGCGTTGATCTATTTGTCGAATTCGCCGCCCTTTTAAAACGCGCCCCGGGGTAAAATTTTGGGCGAGGGTTGGATGGATGTACGGTACGCGCGACGTGGACGCCGCACCGAAATCGTTTATCATGTCCGGTCATTTTGCGTTAATGTCTGTTTAATGCGACGAGGGGCGTGCGTTCGGACGAGAACAGTAACCCACCCTCTCGTGGAATGGCGTCCGCTATCGGGAAAGGGAAATTGAATTTCGGGGGATGACGAAATTTTGGAATATAGGAAGGTGGTTTAGAAATTATGTATCTCTTCACACACTTTCCAAAATTTTAGTTTTGAAATTGAAGTAATTTTTGACGAAAAGCCTTCCACGAAGATCCTATCCTTATACATAAGTATATAAGTGGTTTCCAAATCTCCAAAATGGAACGATTTCTCGATAATGAAACCGTCAAAAAATCAAACCATCCTCGAGGAAAGTCTGCTTTTAAAATAGAATTGCTTTTTGAATGAGAGTTTTAAATGCAACCCTGGAAATTCAAATCATTCATAAAAAATCGCCAACTTTTAACAATTAGGGGCGAAAGGCGGGGACCAGTTTCGCCGTCTTTGCTGCTCTTCAGTCAGGCACATTCGCATCATAGATACTAAACAGAAGCGACACAACAACGCATTTAAATAATTACTTAGTAGGCACCATCTATTCGATTAGGAGCAAAAGTTACCACCATTACAAACCGGAAAATAGATAGGTAGCACGATTACCAACAATTGTAATTTTATTTGAATTTATTAGTAGTCAGAATAAAACCAAATTATGTAAAATAGCAAAGCTATATTTTATTCTGCCCAATAATGTTTCTTATATTTTAAATACATTTGCCTACCGTACACAAGTGTTTTAGGATCACTAGCTTAAAACAGCACGAAATAAATACACACAATCCAACGCTTCCTAAACACCTTGCAGTATTTTGCACACTACACTGACTAGCACCACAATCTAGTTAGGTTCTGACCACTCTGACGATCTAAATGACAACTTATATTCACCATACATCACCAAACGATGACGTGTTCTGGATATCCTGAGAAATTTGAATGTATTAAAGTCACTAGATATACTGTTGACGTAATTCTCTATATCCTTTCTCACTACATGCCTTACAGAATTTTAGAGCCTTTGTAATATTATTGTGTGAGCGGTTTATTCCTCTATGCGAACCTGTCTTCAAATGCTTCAGTTGGTCTTCATTGAAAATATTATCAAAATTTCTAGTTTCTCGTTCTGATTGTCATTTATAACTGTAACACTTCTCTAAGCTGTCTTCTAATTTTGCTTTTACCATCTAGAATAATAACAGTAAAAGAAAAATGTTTACACAACCACTAAATCAAAATTACCTGGCATCCTATACAATTTGAAGTCGTATTCTGACGTGTTTGAAGACTGTGGTACGTAACACCCAGGCATTATGATTACCAATTGATATTAATTAAATGAAATTAAACATTTATCAAAGTAGACTACAAATGCAAAGGTTGTTCTGTTACAATCAATTTTATTGTTTGTTAGCCATTCTTGAGTTAGCCATTTTTTGATTTGATATTTTGTTGACGATAATATGATATGTAGTAACTTGTCCATGACAATAATAGAATGATTATCTAAATTCTTTAGTAGTTGGTTTTCAAACCACTGCAGAAAATTCCACCGTAATACCACCGTAATAATCGACGTTCTTACTTCTTGTTGAATGCTCTCCCAGAAAGTTTCAACAACACGGTTTGAAAATGGAATCGATTTCCGAAGAGAAAAATCCTTCCCTCAAGTATACCTGCGCGCAATTTCGACGTCAAACTCTCCCAAATTCACCGGTTAGAAATTTGGACCACGACCTCAACAAAATTTTCGTCAAATCACTTTTTTGGAAAAATAACCGTCCAAAGTTAAACTACCCTCCCAAAAACCCTACCTTTGCAATTGAAACCTTTTCCAAATGAAATGTTTGAAAGCAGATGCTCACGCCACCAGCATTCGCATTCCAAAAATTTGTTGATCCGCTATCTCCGAGAATTACTTCCAAAATCCTGCGAAAATCTTATGAGGCCAAAGACACATCTTAAGTATTAAACCAACCTAAGAAAATTATCAAAATTGAACCTCTAGCTCCTATAAAAACACTTGCAAAATGAAATCATTCCCATAAAATGGTTGTTGAAGTTGAAGTAACTTTCAACCAGCTCGAACAAATGAGTAGAAGATTACGTTCAACTCGTGGAAAGTTGGATCTAGGCCTCCACAAAACTTGCAAAGTAAATCCATATTCCGAAGAAACTTCCTCTGAAATCAAGCTATCCTCTAGAAATGTCAGTAAAATCGAACCACTTTTAGAGCTAAAATTTGAGGACCAATTCTCGAATAAAGTCGTGTAAATTCGATCCACCCTACCCTGACAAGTTTGGAAAACCTGCGATTTTGTAGTTCTTTCTGTTGCACCCATGACTGCGGAAATTTAGTGAAAATGTGCGCGTCTATTGAAAGTAAATTTGGTTGCCTAAAATCGTGATGACGTGATGTACAGGCATAAGTGCTGTTTCTGTCTTTATATCCCTCATCTCCTTAATGAGAGCGGGGAGAAAAGTTTTTTTCTTTTCGAGGAAAGTTGGTATGGTACGATGGGAACATCAAATTGAACATGTGCGGTGTGTACAGTGAGTCAAATATAGGAACGCACATCAAGGTCAGGTCAGGTTTCCACTAGGTAAATGGGAAAACTTACATGTTACATCTGAGCTTGAAGTGCGTTCCTATATTTGACTCACTGTACACACGCACATGTTCAATTTGGAGTTCCCTATCGTACTATATGAGGCCCTATGCCATTTGTATTCCCCTACGACTTACGATTTTAACTAACTTTCCATGAAAAGAAAAAAACTTTTCTCCCCGCTCGCATTAACGAGCACCCGAAAACAAAAGAAATCCCTTCCGTCTCTTCTCCTTTGCGTATAGAAAAGAATCTCAAAGCTGAGACAGCCCCTCGGCCTATAAATATAAAGTGGTAACACGCGAACTCATAAAAGTAAATCATGCGTTCGGCGGCGAGCTGGATAAAGCTTTTCTCCCTCCCCTCTCCCCTCGACGACCGTTCGACCGAGTTTTCTTAAAACATAAGTTGCAAAGCGGGAATTTCTCTCATAATTTAACGGCGTTTCGGAGACGAAACGGGGGAAAGTCTTAGGAGCGGTCCCGCGGGGTTACGGCGCGAGATAAGCGGGGCAGTTCCGGAAACATGATGAAGTGGCCGTGCGTTTCTCAAGAACTCGCGTCGTTACTACTGTTCGCTGTCGTCTCGGTGATGGAGAGGTTCTGAGATTCGTTTGATTGGTGTTTATCCGGGATATTTTGGCGATAACGGAAATTGATTGGAGTTTTCAATGTCTAGGTACAAATTATCAAATTCGGAGCGAAGTTGCTTTCTTGGCAATTGTAAGATTGATTTAGAGACTTTGCTCGTGCTGTCTATAATAGGAGAGCGAATAGATTCGGACACATCTGACATTTCAATAGATTATAAATCATTCGTATTGTCGAAGCAGCACAGTGCAGGTTCCCAAAATTGAAGAAATATCTCCTGTCGGATCAGCATGCCTTCAATATGCTGTGAAAGGACACGCCTTTCACAGCATATTGAAGGCATATTTAAAAGTACCTACAAAAAGCAGTAAAGAGACGCAAACGTAAATAGTTTCAACCTGTACATTATAGATCTAAAACGATCGGACTCGGTTACATCCATTGAAAGCTAGTATTACAAAATATTTCGATAAATTTTTAAAATAAATAATATTTGCATGGTGAAAGTAACGCCCTGCAGGTTTCCAAATTGAAACCTGTATAAATGTGTGTTTTTCCATAGTATGTGCGGACCATATCCAAAACATACCTAAATAAAACCGTAAACACACACGAACCATCTTCGACGCGTACATTTCACATCGGAAACGAACAAACTCGGGTACATCCATTGAGAACGAGTATATATTTCAAGATATTGAAATAATTTTTTGAAAGTAAGTCATTTTTATTATCAAAGTTACAGCTTGTAGGTTTTCAAAATTGAAAATATAACTCCTGTAGGACCTGCGTGAATGTGTGTTCCTCCGCAGTATATGGAGGACATACCAAAAGGTTCCTAAATAAAGCCGTAAACAGACACGATCCTAGCCATCTTTGACGCCCTTTTTACACGTAGACAACGAGCAGACACGTCCATTGAAAACGAGTACTTGGAGGGATTTTAAAATAATAAACTTAATAAGCTTTGAAATTTTCATTTTGATCGAACCTATTGGATTGTTCGGATAGTAATTTCGTTTTTTCCTAACAGAAGACTTAAATGTATTTTTCACATCCAACTTCACACTTAAGCCGCATGGTCATTCTATATCTTGACAGCTGATATAGCAAGGTTTGCTTGTGAAAAAATTCTAGCAGCTTTTGGTTGGTGCCCTACGAAATATGGAAAGTGAATTTTATCGAAAAATATGAAGTATGTATGAAGAAGATGTATTGACGGAACGCCAGTGCCAAAACTGGTTTGCAAAATTTCGATCCGATAATTTTGATGTTGAAGATGCACCACGTTTGGGAAGGCCAATTGAAGCTGGTGAAGACACAATAACGGCATTAATTGATGCAGATTAGCGAATAACAACTCGTACGATCGCTGAGAGATTAAGTTTATCGAATTCAACCGTTCATGATCATTTGAAACGTGTAGGTTTAATCTCAAAGCTTGATATATCGGTTCCTCATGTTTTTACGGAAAGAAATTTGTACCGTCGCGTTGACGTCTGTGATTTGCTTCTCAAACATCAAGAAAATGATCTATTTTTGAAGTGCATCATCACTGGGGACGAGAAACAATGTTAAACGCAAGAAATCATGGAGTAAAAAGATGAACCGGCTCAAAGCACTTCGAAAGCCGATATTCGTCAGAAAAAGGTATGCTGTCTGTTTGGTGGGATTTCAAGGGTATCTGTTTTTTGATCTTCTACCGCACAACACAACTCAATCAATTCTGAAGTGTACTGTCATTAGCTGCACAAATTGTATGATTCACTTAAAACAGAAAAGGCTAGAATTGATCAATAGAAAATGTTTAGTGTTCCAGCAAGATAATGCGAGACCCCATACAAGTTTGGTAACTCGCCAAAAGCTTTTACAGCTTGGATGGAATGTACTGCCACACCCACCACATTCTCCAGATCTGGCACCTTCTGATTATTACTTGTTTCGGTCTCCACAAAATCTTTTAAACGGTGAAACCTTTACTTCAAATGAGGAGGTCAAAAATCACCTGAACCGGTTTTTTTTTCCAGCAAAGAAAAAAATTTTATGAGCGTGGAACCATGCTACTGCCAGAAAGATGGCGAAAGGTATTGGACCAGAATAGACAATATATAATTCAATAAAATATTTATTCAGTATAAGAACAAAGCTAGAACACAGGATTTCTCACACCAATATCTCAATTCATTCGCACACAATTACACGAATACCATCGTCTTTACAATGAACTCAATAAACGTGTGAAACGTTGTCCATTGAGTACTGGACCAGGGGTGTGTCAGATGTACCACGAAATTTTTCCCCCTTTACTGTTCGTAGATATCCTCAGCATTCCAATTTCTACCTCTCCCTTACTCCCCGTCCCAACTCGCATCATTTTGAAACAAATGATAACTTCATTATAGAGGGGCGTCGTTTTAATAACAACCCGATCCAACAGCACGTCAGGGTATTCTTTCTCTCTGTGACAGTTAGAAAACGAATAATTAATGAACCGTTTTAAAGACGATTAATCAAATCATTGTTCAGAGGCGTTCAGCCGTCCGACGCTCGCTCGAGACGGCTCCCCGCTCTATTATTTATTTTATTAATAAAAGAGCTACCGAAAAGAAAAATCGAACGCGAACAACGCGGAAACGTCGCGCGTCGTTTCGCGTTTCCGGTCTAATGGAGAGCGACCTCAAGCGACGACGCTTCGTCATAAACGTCAATGTCAGCGTCAACGGGAGCGAAGATAATGCGCTTTAATGGACTTCAAAGCCGAAAACTGCGCGCCGCTTCAATTCGGAGCGAATTTATCGCGTTCGACGTAAATGGGTTAAGGCTGGGGGAAAAGGGGAGAGAGCGATGGTGGTAAGTAGAGGAAGGAAATTGGCAAGCAATTAGCGCTGCGTTAATCGAACGATCGCTGACGGGGCCGAACGCACGTGTAACGTTATGGGAAAGAGGATAGGTGGGGGCGAGGGTGAATTCGTAACACACCATCTATATGTTAATAACGCTATTAGATAGTGGTACTAACTAGAGTTTGATAAAAGGAGGATGACTTGTTATCATTAAGTGGTGTAAATCGGACTGACGCTGTCACTCCTGCGAACTTTATTATTCAACGATAACTTATCATTGAATAATTAAATTCGTAGGAACGACAGCCTGAGCCCGGTTTACACAACTTAATGATAACACGTCATCCACTGTTCTATCAAACCTTTATAATAACTTTAATTAGGTTCATTTTCGTGGGTATTGGAGGAAGTCACAATGCAACCAGAACAAGTGTTAGAAAGCAGATGACAATACAGTTACTGTAGCAGGGCGATTAAATGCTTAAACTAAAATTATTAATGTCTTCGCGGCAAAAACAATGGAAGACCTTAGGAGCAGTTCTAACCAAACTTGAATTAAACTAAAACAAAAAACAAAAGACATCCTATCCATGCCATTCAAACAGATTTAAATTGCACCGGCGACTGGAAAGCACCGCTTTTCCATACAGAAGAATCCCAAACATTACCGGTGCATCTCCCACCATCGAACAAATGACAATCGCCTAGACTGAAAAAACTCGCCGCTCGCTTTTGTTCTTATTAATCAAGACGACGAAACGCGCGAAACAAAAGAGCGACGCCGTTTAACAGCCGGTAGTATCCCGATACAATGGCCTCGTAATCACCGCGAGCTTTTGCCGGCTGCAGGAGAAAAATGATTGCGGAAAACGACCGCGGGGAAATAGGGGAGCGGAAGGGAGAGAAGAGGCAGATTAAATGTTAAAACAAAAGAAGGCGGAGAATGTCGTCGTGGCGGTCCAAAGGACCGGCACGTCCACAGTTCATTAGTTGGATGTTCTGTACGATGGGAAGAGCGGGGGAAGGATGAGGAAATTGGAGGAGGTAGGACAAGAGGGTCTTAATTAATATAAAACGCGGGTCAGCAGGTTTATTGATCCTTTTCCGGACGAGTCTCGGTCGGAAAAGGGAATTGAAACGCTCGAAATTGGTGAGTGTGTTAAAGTTGTTGTTGACTTGTAGACACGGAAAGCTTCCAAAAAATGGTGATTTTTTTAATGGGACCTGAAGAAGATGGGAAGATGAGAAACAAAAGGATTAAATAGGAAAATTCTATTAGTGATGGCGTAACGCACCGATTCTATCGGATTTGGGGGATGGACGTATCCGTATCACTCTTCATTATAACAGTCCCAGTTCTCACATAGTACGTCAAAAAATTGATTATTTGGAGAAGATGAACATCCAATTACGATCTCGTTGCTCGTATTTGCCTGAGTTATCGTCAAACAAAAATGTGTGGGCAACAATTCTCAGCACCTCAAGAAGCTGTCGAGGCCTTCAGAATCCATGTTTTTGAGTTACCAACTTCGGAAATGAAAACGTTTGGAGAATTGGTTTGAACACATGCAAAAGTAGATAAATATTATAGCCAAATATTTTGAAAAGCAATAAAATAGTTTGTTCCATACAATCTTTCTCCTTTCCTAGTTTTTAAACTAGGAAACTGTTAATCATTTTCTTAAGCAAGAAGATCCCATCTTACATTCCTACATACGCCTACGAATCAGGTTTGGACGCGCATCGCTTCCGCACAATGCATTAGCGCCGACGACGTCGTGCGGTTTCTAAGGGCGCCCGTCCGAAAAGTCCGGAGTCGCTTCGGGCCCTTAGATTGCTCGGCGGCGGCGTTAGATTCTGCGGTTACACCGCAAGGGGCCGGTTACCCACTTCTCCCGAGTCCCGCGGGGTGACGGCGCGCGAGATACGTTGGCGTGCGGAGAGAGACATAAGTGCTCGGAAACCTCATTTCCAGCGGTTTCTACGAGTCGTTTTAATTCAACGCGCCGGAAATATCGCGTACGTTTTGGGAAGAGGAAAGTTCGTACGTATATGGTACGTCGAAGAGAGGACCCGCTTTTGTAGAATGTTGTGGTGGAAAAGTTGGAAAAAGGAGTGGGGCAAAGAATTTTGTATTTGGGAATTTATGATTGGAGGAATCAACTGAAGATTGGAAAAAACGAAGGATTTTTCTCTATAAGTAGAAGCTGAGATTATCTCTTTTTGATCCTTCGTTTTAGTTTTCAGTGCGTCTACTTTTCGATGGTTTCAGTTTTCGCTTGCTTCACCCTTATTTATGAAAGTTTTCCGACTCGAAAGGCAATTGATTGAATATTTGCCTTCTGAGTCTTTACCTGAAAGAAATGTTATTACTTTGAAAAGAAAAGCACGTTTAGTTATGACCTTTCTGCGATAGAAACGAGTACATACAATCGAACAAGCACTATTTCGACTGCTATCTATGCCCAAATGGAAGGAAATATTCGAAGAATAAACGAAGGCAAATGTGATATATTCTTAAATATAGAATACCACAGAGCAATTAACCTCTCGAAAGAAATTAAATGAAAATGGTTTTGCATTTTTTCGACTATGCTACGAAAATCAGTTGAAGCTGCGTTTTGAATTCTTGCCCACTGGACTTCGCATGTCAACCTTTTCTGAGACCAACATAAGTGTCTTTAATTTGTCCAATTTAGAATATATTGTTTTTTTCTGAAATTAGGGGTACCCCTTGAAATTTTGAAGAAAATGGAAATTGTCGGAAGTACGACTTATTACACATCAAATTAAAGCTCTTTTAGTGCAAATTATGAATAAAATAATTTCGGGTACGAAAGACGTTTGATTGGGGAAATATTCGATGAAACAGTGAAAAGTGGGTCTGGATGAATCGCTCTAGTACGCTCTTACACCCAAACGAAGCAAATTTTACGAGTTTTGACGTCAAAGTCGTATTCTACAACTTCGAAAACATTTGTTCACTGAATTTCGTCTAATTTAGAACATATTAATTTTTTCTGAATTTTCAAAGGGGTACCCCTTGAAGTTTTGAAGAAAATCTAAATGGTCGGAAGTACGACTTATTACACATCAAATTAAAGCTCTTTTAGTGCAAATTATGAATAAAATAATTTCGGGTACGAAAGACGTTTGATTGGGGAAATATTCGATGAAACAGTGAAAAGTGGGTCTGGATGAATCGCTCTAGTACGCTCTTACACCCAAACGAAGCAAATTTTACGAGTTTTGACGTCAAAGTCGTATTCTACAACTTCGAAAACATTTGTACACTGAATTTCGTCTAATTTAGAACATATTAATTTTTTCTGAATTTTCAAAGGGGTACCCCTTGAAATTTTGAAGAAAATCTAAATGGTCGGAAGTACGACTTATTACACATCAAATTAAAGCTCTTTTAGTGCAAATTATGAATAAAATAATTTCGGGTACGAAACACGTTTGATTCAGGAAATACTCGATGAGAAAGTGAAAAGTGGTTCTGGACGAATCGCTCGAGTACATGCGCAGGACAAATTTGGCGTACCAAATTTGCTTTGCGCATATACCCGACAATTCACAAACTGGTTTTGTGCTGTGTGGGAACCAATCTATTGTTTGATGTAGTACGTTTGCATATTAGTTCTGTTTTATGTTTAGATGTTTCATATGGAAATTTTTTTTTACGTTTGCAGGCCCCCATTTATTTTATTTATTCATTTCATGGTATGCATACATTTTTCCTGTGTCTGTCCTAAAGTGAAGGGTTGTAAATAGTAAATTGTTCCGATCTTACGTACTTTTTATCCCAATTGATACTACCTGATTGAGCAAATTGGAAAAATTTTCAGTTGAGTATCAAAAAAGTACGAACACTTATGCGGTAATTTTCTCCGTTAACATACGACAACGCCACCTCGGAGTCGTACCTCACACATCACCGCCGAAGAAATCCGCGTGTAGTAGTAACGGCAACCCGTTCAGCAGCGAGACGAACGGGCGTAGGTTACGTTAGGCGCTGAAAAGTCGACTTTTTCCATTTTACACGTATATATGGCTATCGCACTTACACGACCTGAATAAAAGATACAAAGTATCACACTCTACGATGAGTCACATATAGGAACATACTTCAAGATCAGGTGCAAAATGTAAGTTTCCACAGCGCACCTCATTTACCTAGTGGTTGTGATCCGACCTTGATGTACGTTCTTGTGATTGACTCACTGTACATTGTTACAACTAAACTTTAACCAAATTATTACGAATATCTATATTCGACGAAATATTTTACTGCGGACAGATTGAAAATTTTGAATACGTGCGTTTTCCCCGTGGGTCAAAGGGGACGAGCGGAGATAGCCCAAACGAAATCCATTGGCGTAATGGATATCTATTTATTGTTTTATTAATTCCCCAAAATCGGTATATCGAAACAATTAGTCCGCGGATTAAAATTAATGCGTTTATAGCGCTGCGCTTATGCAAATCGCTCTATAAATAGATTATTTGCATTTACGCATGTTAAATATGGAAGTAATAGATAGCGAATCGGATAAAACTGGAGCTTAATATACGTTGCAGTGATTATCGATACGTGAATGTATGCTTGCGTAAATTGATATAAACATTTCTTTTTTTTTTTTTGTTTTCGTTGCATTCTGAAAAACAAAAAGGGAATTTGTAATTTATCGCTTTTTTTCATTCTTTTCAGGTAAGTCCACTTCAATTTGTCTGGGAAAATTGGTCAAAATAAGCGTAAGTACATCGATATTATTGATTAAATTGTATTGAAGATGTTGTATTATAAATATCGAAACGTCCATAGATGTTATTTACTTGTAAAATTTTGAAACAAATTTAATGATTAACATCGGCGGCAGATATCGTTTAATTTCATATATTGGAAATAATTCGGAAGAATTGTTTTTCCATTAATACAAAAATTATAAAAACCTGAAAAATGTGCAGAAATACATTGGAAATTATACTTCGCTCCCGATTAGTTTGCATCTCGGAAGGTACATTTCGAAATAAATTGACACCTAGCGTAAAATCCTGCAAAAATGTATACCAATGCGATCCCGATCTACTGTAGGACAGTGGTTCCCAATCATCCATCGATCGAAGATACCCCAAGAGAGTTTTGGATATAAGCAGACCTCACACCCCTGCGTTTTTCTAATGTATTAAAAGGTAAAAGATAGCACCCCTCCTCCACATTAACAATTTATTTTTAAAAATCTACAAAACTGGGAGTGTGGCAAAGTAAATCTGGATCAAACTGTAGTTGTAATAATAATGAACATGGTAGTGAGACATACATAAAAAATTATTAATTATGAATAACTCCAAATTCATTCATTTGAGTCCAATATTAGAGAGATAAGTGAGGCCTCTTCCACCGCATTATCTCAAAACAAAACCGCAAAGAAATCCTAAATTTTTCCCGTTTTATTAATATTGCCTTCAGCTTTATGGGGTTGGTTGGTTCCGCAAGGGGCTAGACCAAAAATTGAATGGCCCCAAACGAAGGACCCAAACATTGAATTACATCTGCTAACGAAAAATTGAAGCACATTCTGTTAAAAGAGAAAACCTAGAATACTACCACGTCGTGAAAAATCTTCTTCTTTTTCGTTTCGTATTGTATTCCACTTTACGACGGTCAGTTATGCTTGGAAAATTATGAACCAAAAATTAAGTCACGTGCCCCAAATGAAGAACACAAAAATTGAGCCTACCCCTCTACACCTACACACCTTACAAAGAGAAAACCCACCCTACTACCACATCCTGCAAAACTTCCCGTTTTTGTATTGCATTCACCTTTACGCTAGTTAGGCTTGAAAAATTTTGAAACAAACATTGAGTCATACGTCCCAAACAAAAAACACAAAAATTGAGCGTGCACGTAGATACTTACACGCTCATCGCTTTTGAAAATTGTCCAAAAAGAGCAAGATATAGTGTTAATTCCTTACTCAGGTATCTCGGAACGAAGTACTTCAAAATCGGGTCATCCTTCTCTCCAACCAAAAATCTCAAATTTGAATCATGCGCGAAAGGTCTAAACCGAGCCATACTACCCCAATGAAAATATTTAAAATTTAGTCTGGCTCATAATATACATATATATATATACCAAAATTGAATCACATCCCCTAGCCGATGACTCAGTTACATCACCTCAAAAGGAAAATTTCAACACAATGCTCCAAAACCAAGAATATAAAAATCTTATGACATCACTCGATCATTCTCCAAGGGGAAAATCCAAAATCAGGCTACGTTCTTTAAAATGAAGCATCCTAGAATAGAAGCGCAAGTCCCAAACGCAAAAGCTATGTAACCTGGGAACGACCTAGAACTCCAAAATTGCTTAATTTTTTCTCCAAGGAAGAATTTCAAAATCGAATGACACGAAAAAGATCTAAACCTAGTCGTACCTTCGAAATGAAAAGATCCAAATTTTAGCCCGCCTCATAGGCAAAAAAAATTGTAGCACATCCTCTAGCCGATAATCCAGTTACATCTCTTCAAAAGAACAGATTCAAAATAGTGCCTCGAACTCCATAACCAAGAACGCAAAAACCTTGTCATAGCCTTCGAACTTTCCCCAATGGGGAAATCCAAAATCAGGCTACGTTCTTCAAAATGAAACATGCCAGAATCGAGGCACAACTCTCGAAAGCAAAAATTATATACTCTTGAAACGAAGAACTCCAAAATCGATCGACAATTTCAAAATCGAATCGCGCAAAAAGGTCTAAGCCTAGTCATACCTTCCAAACGAAAATATCCAAAATTTAGCCCAACTCATAGGCAACAAACAAATTCAAATCGAATCACATCCTCTAGCCCACTCTAGGCGATAATTTGGTTACATCTTTACAAAAGGAAGAAATTCAAGATAGTGCCTCATGTCCCATAACCAAGAACTCAAAAATCTTCTCATACCCCTCGAACTTTTTCCGATGGGGAAATCCAAGATCAGACCACGTTCTTCAAAATGAAACATCTCAGAATCGATGGCACAACTCCCAAAAGCAAATATTATATACTCTTGAAACGAAGAACTCCAAAATCGATCGTCCTTCTCCCCGACGAACAATTTAAAAATCGAATCACGAAAGAAAAGTCTAAACCGAGTCATACCTTTCAAACAGAAATATCGAAAACTTAGCGCGCCTCCTACGCAAAAGAAATCAAACCACATCCTCTAGCCGATAATTCGCTACATCTTTTCAAAAGGAAAATGTTCAAGGCAGTGCCTTAGGTCCCATAACCAAGAATTCAAAAATCTTGTCATATCCCTCGAACTTTCTCCAATGGGGAAATGCAAAATTAGGCTACCTTCTTCAACGTGAAACATCTCAGAATCTATGGAACAATGCCCAAAAGCAAAAACTACTGCAGAGAACGAAACGAATTCTTTGAAACGAGAAGTCGCAAAATCGAGGGATACCTCCAAAAGGAAGAATTCGAAAATCATTGTTTCCCTTCATTTCGAAGTGAGATTTAACGTATTTTATCTCAATTCTTTTAACCAAAACAGATCATGGCTAACTTTATTCTTCTTGGCTAGAACGTCAACTAGAACTTAGCTATTTCCGATTTTTCTCAATAGCAACATCCTTTTTGTTTATGTCCCAATTCCTCTGATAGGACCAGATTAAGGGTTTTGTCGATATCTTTAGTTCCTTTTATTGTGTTTGCGTTTATGTTAGCCATGTTTTGATTATTTCCTTTCCCTTGTGCCTCTGTTCTTCAGACCCTTCTAGATTGATTGTTTCCTTTCTTCAACACCAATTTGGTTGGTGTTAGCCAAATTCTTTGCTATTTCTTTTATTTTTTCGAGCTTAATCACTTGAAACTCGTACAATCTCATATCTTGGTTTGTTTTACTTAACCAAATTCGTTTTCTACTTTCTTCTTTCTTAACTTTAATGTTTTTGGTTATCATGTGTTATCCAAATTTTTACTCTCTATATTTTGTTTCGAACCTTTATGATCTGAAACCATGGTTTACAAGAAGCAGAATATTTCTCAGATAATCATCTCTTATCTGTTGTGTTCTCCCATTTTAGCCTGAAAGCCTTAAACTGGGTTTCCAAAATGTCCTCTAGTTGCGATTTTCTTTATTGCATCCTGTTCTTTAGTCAAACTTTGACAATTCTCTTTATGCAATTTCTTGTTGGTCAACTTTTAACTACAACTTCTGTTATGCCATAATTCTTTCAACTTAACGGGATCGGTGGTTTATTCTCTTCTTATTCAATTTTCTGTGCATGTTTATGTTAACCAGCTTTGGAGTATTTTTTCTTTGTTTTAAACTTAAATTCTCGGAGTTCAACATATCTTTAAGTGATGATCATCTTCATCGTATTCTATCCCTTTTGTTTCAGTCAAGTTAGACAAAATAGGCGCTTTTTTTCCTGGCCTACACGTTATGGTAGAGGGCCAATAAGATTAAATAAATAACCTTCTTTTCTTTCCTTTTAATTATTTAACCCGAATCGTTTTTAATCCACCATTGATGTTTCTCTTAACCACACTTTGGCTATTTGCCCTTTCCTTTTATTCGAAATACCTAAAGCGAACCCTTTTTGTGAGGGTCACCTCTCTGTTCGCCTGTAGTAGAAAACAAGACAAGAACAATCCCTCTTAGCCTTATAACTTCGTATCAAATCCTCGAAACTCGTCCACTTCTCCTTTAGCAGTCGCTCACCCTCCGAGGTCACTTTCATATATCAAAGCGAATTCGCTGAATCATCCCGTTACGAAATTAATAGACCGCGTAGGGGGCGCGCGAGGCCCTCGATAATAGGGTTTAATACCGCGCCGAATACTTACCGTTGCCCCAGAACGCCGGCAGAAGAAGCATCCGCTTCATTATCATCGTAGCCGCCCTTCGGGGTAATTAATGCTTTTTATCGGCGTGTCCGAGGCGGAATACGCCGTGAATCATATTTACGTATTCGCGCACCCGATCACAGAGACGCGCAAAAATGCAAAGAAGAAAGGACAATGGGATGAAAAGAGATGGGAGATGGTGGAAGTGAGAAATGGAGGAAGGAAACGAGAGGAAAGAATGAGGGGAGGCGAAGGTTTAATTTTCTTGCGGTTCCGCTGGTTTTAATTTAGAAAAACTCCCTCGCGTATGGATTGTAATTGATAACGCTCTTCGTTCTTGTCGGCTTGTTAGCCAACATCGCCGCCGCGCCGTTCCGGACGGACGAACGGACGGACGCTTGTAATTTGCATTTTCGTTCCGTTCGGATTATCAAATTAATGGTTCGTGTTCTTGATGATGACTCTACATTATTAATTTTTTTCCTTTTTCTTTTTAATGAAAAGAATACGTACATCAGCAGCTTCTAGGAATAATTTTAACAAATTACGAAAGAACGGAAGTACCAAGTTAATTTGATGAAGTTTTAAATTTTAAATAAGTTTAAAGCTAAAGCCATATTATCATCGTCATTTGTGTCAGAAATCTAGCGTCTAAAGCACTTCTTCATAGTTGCTTGACAAAAATAGAAATGGAACTCGCCGCGTTTATACGATTGCATTTCCCGGGAGGTGTCGCGGCAGACTCGGTTAAATTCTGAGATTGGGCCTGAAATGCACGTGCAACGTTCCTGACAACAGAATCGATTTTTTTTTTTATATAGGAATACGACAACTTATTTTTATAAAAGAAGATACTTTAAAGTCGAAATCATTTCGCGATCGTAATTTGTTTCCGAGTTCTCTGCGAAACGTAACTGCGCTTGTACAGGGTGGGGGAAAATGGGAGGGCGTTTTTGAAATTAGAATAAAACAACTATTTCTTAACTTAAAAAGGTTTTATGTACAGTCAGCGACATAATCGAGTGGACACGAATAGCAGGGACGCCTTGCTTTTAATTAGAGGTCAAACTTTTTACCGATTCTATTCCATATAATTTTCACTGATCCGTATAGTCTTTCAATGATTTGAGATACAATGCACATCAAAATAAAAATGTTTACCGTTAATTATATCAACATCATCAACATTTTCACCGACAACTTCGTCATCGTCCATAAAGTATCCTTCATTTAAAGTTGTAGTATCTGTAGTGTTCTTAGTAATCCATTGCTCGATTTCAAAATGAGTCATTTGCTGCAATGGTTCTATTTCCTGAAGCAGAGTTGTAATATTCTGAACATTAGATGCATCATCAATGAGCTGTAGACGTAGCTCTGAAAGAGGAATGATATCTTCACTATCCCACTCAGATGGTTTTTCGAACAATTTTTGAAACGAAGTCCGAATAGAAATTTTATTAAGATCATTCCATGCACTAGCTAAAAAGCATATTGACTCTTTCAGACGAATGTTTCGCAGAGACTCATCAATAGTTTTTCCACGACCGACAATATGACTTAAAAGGCTTTTCTTGTAGCTGAGCTTGGTAAGCCTTATAACATTCTGGTCCATGAGTTGTATTAGAGCGGTGCAATTTGGAGGAAAGCACATCACCGATATTTGGCCATCATGGCTCTTCAACTCGCCTTCTTTTGGGTGGCATGGAGCATTATCTGTGGGCAGAAGTGCTTTCTGCGGTAGGTTCTTGCTAAGAAGAAACTCTTTCACCTGTTTTAAACGAAGTTTTACATTAAAAAAAAGTTTTCTTCAAACAAAGCCAATATCATCCAAGCACTTTCCTCTGCAGACAACAGGAATATCAGCAAAATTGTTTAATGAACGTGGATTCGCCGATTTCCCAATAACCATTAATTTAACTCTATGATTGCCGGCAGCATTAGTATACGCGAGAAAAGTTAACCTTTCTTTGCTCATCGTATGACCTGCTGCTGAAATTTCTTTTGAACGCAAAAGAGTTTTTCAGGTAAAAGTTTCCAAAATAATCCAGACTCATCAGCATTGTACATCTGCTCCTTTGGTAAACCAACATGGACAATTTTCTTGTTGAGTTGATCCAAAAACGGATTGATAGAATCACTTGTTCGACAGTTTTTCTCCACAAATTTTGAGCCTTCGGATTCCAGGTCTTTTTTAACGTTCGCAGTCCAATCATTGCTGGCGTTGAAGCCAAATGGCTTTCCGTGGATTTTTCATGAAGTAACTTGGCTTTCTCCTGCAGCATGTCACTTGTTATTGGTAAACTTTTTTCTCTTTGGTTTGCAAACCATTTGAAGGATTTTTCCATTTTCGGAAACTCGAAGACTTTGAGCGTCTTTCTTGTACCTTGGTCAGATTCAGATTGAGTGATAAACTTCTTTATGAATGGTTCATTTCTCTTGATACGTGCTGTTGTTGTTCTATACACGTTAAAAACATTAGCTATTGCTTTGATAGAATATCTCGCGTTTAATTTTTTAAAACATTGCAAGCACTGCATAATTCTTCTTTGCCATTTTGAAACCAAATCACGCAAAATTTTTTTCATACTACGGCGGGACTTCCCCGAACTTTATTCAATTCAAAACTCGAAATACATACATGCATTGTGTAAGTGGCTAACAAACAAAAATATTCGACACTGAAAACCGCACGTGAAAAGAAAGTTGAATATATTTAGGTCAAAATTTTCGAATGTTCGAATGCAAGTACTGAGTACGTAATGAGAACAATTTTAGTGTCACAAGAATCGAGTTTATACTGTAGGTATATTGAAAATCGAATCTGGACAAAATAAAGTGGACATTTTAACAACTCAATGTTTCATGCTGAACATTACAATTTACTACTTAGTGTATCTTCCTTTAGGGTTAATTACAGCTTGTAATTGTTTTGAAATACTCTCCACAAGACTTTCAATGAGTTTTTCATCTATATTTTCCTAAGGCGATTTTATTTCCTCGAAAAAACTCCGTCTATTTGTACTTTGTGTAGTAAGGTATTTTCTTGTCGATTGGAGCCCACAAAGTTTCGATGGGGTTATCCGGACTTTGTGCAGGCCACTCTAAGGCCTTTGTCCTCGAACCTTGAAAGAATTTTTAGATCTCTTCGCGGTATGCTCGGGATCGTTGTCTTGCTGATAGACAACGTCCTCGGAAATACCCATTCTTTCACGGACTCTTCTAAATTCTCACTTAAGATAGTGATGTATTGATAGACGTTCATAATTGTGTCGGTCATAACTATATTTCCCACTCTGTTAAATGAAAAACAATCCCACACCATTATAGGCCGCCGCCAAACTTTAGAGTGGAAGTAATAAATTTTTCATTTTTCTCCACACTATCGATCTTTTTTCGTGCCGAACAGTTGCTTTCGTCGCTCCACACAATTTTTTTTTCCAAAAACGAAATCGGCTCTAATACTTCTGCCACATTTTCTGCACAGCACGTTTAGAAACATTGTATTTTTCACCGATAACTCTGTGTAACTAAAACCCCCTAGTCGGTCAGAAAGAACTAAATTTTAGGTTTCGACCCTAAATTGGCGCGGCATCCTTCTCCCCGCGATTTAAACAATTTATGTATCCACGGTCGCCGAATAGAGCTATTTCAGCTATTTCGCCACCGCCGACGCGACGGACGTCCTTTTCGGAATTTAATTTAATACCTCGCGTTACAATTCGGTATAATTTTAACCGTTGGAATTAATAACCGGCCGACAAAACCGACAACCACCCCTCGACTGAAAGTCGGAAGGGATGGGGGTTAAATCCCAAGAATTTCAAAATAAGAACTTTTGGTATCAATCTCGTTATTGTTGTTAAGAAGAGGTTAAGAGTTCACACGAACGGGCGGTTTTTTAACAGGACGGTTACTTGCCGGTGCGTCTAAATAACCGGTGATATTTATGAGTGAGCGCACAACCGGTGAATTAGCCGCAGTATCATGTTTATACACGTGTAAATATAAAACACCAACATTCGTCTTATAATTTTTGCGTAAGAATGAAGTTGTTCGAAAAGGTACGTACTCTACGCTTTCATTGCGGTTTTAAAACCGTGCGGTACATTAACCTTATCTGCGTCCATACAGATTAAATAATATGCTTTATTTAACCGGCTAAACAACTGCAACGGCTGAACCGCAAAGGAATCGTCCGTGCATGCAAACTCTAAAATATGACAGCTTAGTCATTATGTAGAGCCGGTAGGAGTATCTAAGGAGGCGGTTTTTTCTGCGATTAAAGTTTTTAAAGCAGTAAAAAGTGCCTCTTAAAATTGGCCTGCTTTTCGTTTTTTGCCAATAACTGTGGAATTGTTTCAAAAAAAAATATTCAAACAGGGCGCTTCCAGAGGGCTATTGAAACATATCTGAATCGATAACCCTTATTCTTGAAAATAAAATCCTCTTTCACCCTCACCGATTTGCAGAAATACCGATTTCGATGAAACTTGGTAATTATGTAAAATTTCTGTTCCTGCTTCTGCCCGTAGCGCCTTTGAAGGAGTGAAAAGTGCCCCCAAGGATGGGATCATCTTTTACCAATTACTCTGCAGTTGTTGCAAGGAGAAAATATTCAATTCTCACCATCACCGACTTCAACAAAACTCAGAGGTTATATAGAGCTGGTGGCACTATATAAAAAGCTGGTCTCTGTCTCTGATGTAAACGCACCTGAAGGCTGAAAACAGGGCTGTTTTTCGTTTTTCTTTTGCCAATTACAATTATTACAAGAAAAATAAATTTACTGACAATGGCAATGAATTTAAGCAAAAGTTAACACCTATGCTTTTCTACTATCAATGGACGCAGAGCTAACGCCGGTGGTCATAGGGAACTTCATAACAAAAATAGTTTGCCGTTTGTGATTTGACGCATAAAGGAAGCCATAGTTAAATTACAATAAGAATAAATTTTAAATAGCCTTAAACTAGCTCTGTTTGCATCAAAATAAAGATATTTTATCTTTTTAACCGATGTAAATATGTAAACAAAATGTTTTTATGTCAATGTATTTATATTTCGGACTAAATGGTTATCGCTTTATATTTCTGAACAGTTTATAATGCGTAGGTATAAATACTATATGTGACTTGGTCTACGAAAAGGTGCCTACGTGCGAAAACAAGTTTTAGAGAAAACAGCTTTTAAAGGTAAACATATACCTAATAATGTTTTTATCTTACAAATTGATGTATTTTCCTTATTCCAGATTTAAAAAAATAGTTTTCACGTATTTGTATTCTTCTTTTTCTTCACTTTTCATAAATTTTGCAACAAATTATGACTTCCTGGTTTCCACCATGTGAAAGGGCGTCTCAAACTCTATCCGAATCGGCGAAAAAGTGGAAAATGATTTTTTGACACCTGACCTATTTTAAAGAACAAGAATTACATGGAAGTCGATGTTTCCGCAAATCAGTGGGAGTGGGAGGAGCATTTTTTTAAGAATAAGGGTTAATATTTTGAATATTTTCTTCTTGCAGAGTAATTGGCAAGGAACGGTCCCATCCTTTAAAGGCGTTAATGGGAGAAATTGAAATTGGTCTGTTACATTGTCCAATCATCCCTACATAATAACCAACTTTCATCGAAATCGCTATTTCTGCAAATCGGTGGGAGTAAGAGGAGGTAATATTTTTAAGAATCATGGTTACCGATTCTAACATATGTATTTAAACAGCCCTCTTGAAGCGCTATATACTCATATGTTTCAATATTTTCTGTTTGCAACAATTGCAGAGTAACTGGTAAAAGACGGTTCCATCCTTGAGGGCGTTTTTCACACTTTCAATGTGCTATTTAAACATTTTTATTTACATTTATTTACATGTAACTATGACTTCCTTTATGCGTCAAAACAAAAGCGGCAAAATAATTTTGTAATGAAGTGAATAACCACCGGCGTCAGCCCTGCGCCCATTGATAGTATAAAGCCATAGGTTTTAGCTTTTGCTTAAATTCATTATCATTGTCAGTAAATTTATTTTTGTTGCAATAATAAGTAATAAGTAATTGGCAAGAAAAGAAGAAAACAGCCCTATTTTCAGCCATCAGATGTGCTTAGATCAGACACAGGAGCCAGCTTTTTATATAGTGCTACCAGCTCTATATAACCTCTGAGTTTTGTCGAAGTCGGTGATGGTGAGAATTGAATATTTTCTCCTTGCAACAACTGCAGAGTAAATGGTAAAAGATGATCCCATCCTTGGGGGCACTTTCCACTCCTTCAAAGGCGCTACGGGTAGTGCTCTATATAACCTCCGAGTTTTGTCAAAATCGGTGATGGTGAGAGGGGGTAATTTTGTTATGAGGATGACCATTAACTTATGTTTTAATAGCCCTCTTGATATGGCCATATTTTGAATATTTTCTCCTTGCAACAATTGCACAGTAACTGGTAAAAGACGGTCCCATCCTTCGGGGCGTTTTTCACACCTTCGATATGTCATTTAAAATGACAATATCTTTATTTTGATGCAAAGAGAGCTATTTAAAAGCGATTATATTTGACTATTTTCTTCTTAGAACAATTCGAGAGTAATGGGCAAAAACCGAAAAGCAGCCAATTTTCAGAAGCGCTTTTCATCCCTTCAATGGCTTTAATCGCAGAAACAGAAACCGGCCTCTTACGTAGTCCTACCGGCTCTACATAATTACCACGTTTCATCGAAATCGACGTGTGCGCGTTGGAAACCTTTCCCTGTCAGTAGATATGCCCCGAAAGCTGGCAGTATGAACAACAAAACGTCAATATTAACTACGGACACACAACCAAACCCGAATGAGGTTTGTTCAATCGACAGCGGTCACGAAAGCCTGCAAAGATTAAAAATCATAAATAAATCGACACACGGGGATTATATCCGTTCAAGGACTACACGCGCAAATTAGAACTTTTGCCTTCGAAATTAAAACACGCTCTTTTACACAACGTCCGCGCGCTAATAATTTATTCCGGGGGCCGCCCCCGGTGTAATACACGGAGGGTCGCGCGATGACTACGGGTGGTAGAAGCGGCGGTGGCGGCGGCGTCAGTCCGGGCGTCCCGTTGTAGTAGGCGGTTTACATATAAATTGTGCCATTAAATTACGCGTTTTACGTTAGTACGGCTGCCCGTAACGATCCCGACAGTTCCCGAATTAGGAACAAACGGCCGGGGCACCGGCCGCCGCCTCCTTCTCGGCGCTCGTTAATTTAACTCGAGGGTGTTTCGGGAATTATGGGATGATCGCGATATGTCACCTACGTGCGGTGTTTATGGATCGTTTTCGCTAAATCGTTTGACCGAAAAGAAGGTGGTCGTGTAAATGGGCTTTTGTTACTCTTTCTCGTGACTTATTATTAATCTGGACAGACAGCGGAAATTACAAAATAAGTTACGACAACCTACATATATACAGAACTACTCGCATACCACATCGATTCAGTAGTGACTAGAGTGGGGAGTCGGTGATGCTGTCGTATCTTATTTCGTAGTTGGAGACTGTTATCGCTGTTTGCCCTAACTACTTATTGTTAGGAAATAATAAGAAAATGCCAAAAGAAATTATGGCATTATTTCCTGCTGTAGAATTATTCTTATTAGTATTAATACTAAATCTTATCCGACGCCCTAGACGGCCAGAAGAATAATGTGAAAGTAGAAGAAGATTGTCTTGATAAAGTCCTCACATATAATAGTCTATTAATTCGGGAACAGTGCTTCCAATCATTACCAAGTTATACAGTGAGATCCAAAATGATTGTCTGCAAAATACTGGTTTTAGCAGAGGATAATGTCAATATTTATTTCCAAAATTTTGAGTGAATATAGCTACTGATTATATTTTAGTAATATCACCAAACATGTTGACATTTTTCATTCTTTGACATTAGCGTGCGCATGATCATTCTTTCGCGTAGGTAGTGTATACCGCTCAAAAGTATTTGTGCACCCATTTTTTTAATCTTAAGTAGCTTTAATTGACAAGGAAGACCGGGGCGAGTTGAAACACTTTTTTCCTTTTTTATTCCGAAGTGACGACTTCTTTATTTTGATATAAAGTATGGTTTTAATCTTTATACCCTTAGTTACAACTCCAAATGTTTTGGAAGGCAGAAATTAGTTTTAGTTATTACTACATTCGTTTTAATTAAAACGGAAATTTGTTTCAACCCGCCTCAAATACGGGGCGGGTTGAAACAGTCACGGGATGAGTTGAAACCGTTCGGAATATGATGACAGGAAATCGAGGTAAAGCCATATGGCAGCGGATATTGCTTCCAAATTCTGAATAAATTTATTATAAAAATCCAGGCAAGAAACTATTCCTGAATGTAATTAACAGGGCATGGAAACAAAAGACAATACCCTAAGACTGGAAAGTGGGAGAAATAATACCGATCTCTAAAAAAGGAGACCAAAAAGAGTGTAAAAATTACCGAGGAACAACACTACTAAGCAATGCAATGAGTTTATCAACGGATATTAGAAAGAAGAATGCGAAAAATTACAGAAGAAAACATTACATGAAGCACAAAGTGGATTCAGAAAGGAAACAAGTGCACAGGACCACATATTCCCACTATTGTGAAACAAATCATTCAGAAGACCAACGAAAACGAAAAGAACGGCATGCATGGCATTTATAGACATGGAGAAAGCCTTTGACCGAATTAGGAGGGAATAGATATGGAAGAGCTTGAAAAATAGAGGAGTTGGAGGACCATTAATAGCAGAAATAAAAAGCTTGTACGAGAATAATGTAAACTATGTGATAACTAGAAACCCACAATCTGAAATGTTGACAAGAAATGAAGGACTTAGACAATGAGGAGTAATGAGCCCGGCAGTACTCTTAGTCTTCATGGACGAAATGCTACAATCAAAATATCAGAATGTGATATGGTGACCATTGCAGAGAACGGAAGCGACCTACCAAATAACATGAATATATGGAAAGATACATTAAAACAATACGGAATGTCAATGAACCTAGAGAAAACCAAGATAATGGAAATAGGAGAAAAGACGGAGATGTTGATAAAAATAGATGGTAAAGATATTGAAAAAGTATATCTAGGAGTAGTGATAGACGAAAAAGAAGCGATGAAAATATGATAAATGAATATATAGACCAGTACTAACATATGGTTGTGAATCGTGGAACATAGGGAAGAGGGACTGGGGAAAAATACAAGCAGCCGAAATGAAATTTCTAAGGAGTATAATAGGAATGACGTTGAGAGACAAAATCAGAAATGAAAAAATAAGAGAGGACTTAGAAATAAACCCAATACATGATTACTTCGAAAAAAAAACAACTGGTATGGTGGGGACACATAACAAGAATGGAAAAATAAACACCAGTAAAAGCAAGAGTGGAGAAGAAGAGCACAGAGGAAGGCTGAGGAAATCATGGGAGCAAAATATGGAAGAGATATTGGAAAAGAAAAACTATACTTACAGCTAGCAAAAGACAAAAGAGAATGGAAAGATTTCGTATACATGCACTTACCTAAGTAATAAGAAAATTACGGAAAGTAGTGTAGTAAACCCTACATCTGCTTAGCAAGTAATTGGGAAATAAAAATAATAATGACATAATTATCAAATTTAGCATATTCTTTTTCACCATTTTCGATTTTTCAAAATCACATTCGTTGTTCTCGGACGAACATGGAGCTGCAGGTTCTTTTCGAGCTTCGAGGTTTGGTCGCTCTGTTGAGTATGAGGGCAAATAATCTTCGGATTTGGTAATATGGCCAAATTCAATTTGCTTTGAATCTTGCTTTGACGTTGTTGGGTGTGCATGCTAACGGCAAAGCATCACAGACGATATTTCAGATGTTGTGGTGGTTTCGCCTGGATTGTTTGACCTTCATAAGTCACAAGTGGAATCGACGAATTTCTTGAAAGATCCATAGACACTGCCATTAATTGGCTGGAGTTTGTGGCTGAGATGGGAAGGAAATGAAAGTACGGTGACTCCATTCTCTTTGAAATAATCTAGAGCTTTGATGGAGAGATGCGAATCATAATTGTAAACCAATAAAAGGGCGGGTCTCTTTGCATGGTCTTACATATTTCACGAACTTGACGAGATTTTCTTTTATCCTCCAACCAAATTGATTTGTATCACCTCTGTTGCCCGTTGGAGCACCATTCAGAAACTGGTTTTTGAAATTGACTCTGGGGAAACCAAAAAAATGGAGGAATGCTGTTTCCGCTTACTGAAACTGTTATACCTACGGTAATGAGTGTTCCTCTTTCTGCTGAAGTAATTCTCTCTGTCTGCTTTAAACCTAAACTATGCTCAGAAATAATGCGTTCAGGCCGATTTGGACGTATCTGGAAAGTGTAACATAGTTCATACCATTATCCTTCGCAATTTTTCGACCAATTCCTACGCCATTCACGACATCCTTGACGGCATTTTCAAGGACATATCTGGGGATTGCGCCTTTATTGGTTTCCTTTCTATATGTCCGCATTCTCCTTTAAAACGAGAGGTTCATTTTTCAGACACAATTAAAAATTCAACATGGAGAATTCTATGGAAAATGTTTCTAGTGTTTCAACCCGACCCGAAAAACATATTTCAACTCACCCCAAAAATAATTTGCAAAAATAACAGAAATAAACAAATGAAAATTTGAAATAAGAAATTCGACGTTTGCCTAATCTTGAAGCATACTAGACTCGCTCATTAAATAAGTACCTACTACTCACAAAATTCAGATTTTTCGTAACAACTGCAGAACAAAATATCTGAGTGAACGAAAATTTACTTACCTTGCATAACACGCAAAAAGGTGGTATATTTCTGGCCAATGTGAAATAACACCAACAACTCTGACGCTCTTTTGCAGATTCACGACATTCACGACAAATGCCACACTTGATTCAAAAACTTTTTTATAATTCGATTGTTTCAACCCTTCATTTTTAGACGTCGCCAGCTCCATTACCTCGCATAAATGGCGTTTTCTAAATTTTGTAGCAATTTATTTCTATTTCTTCCTATTTTGGCCCAAATCCGTATCTTCACGCAGCAACAATTCACCCGGAATTGCATCCGTATCGTATTAACAGATATGCACTAATCGACGTTCGCAAAAGCGAACGAAATAACCGTTCTCCAAATGGATTTACGACTATTACGACTTTGTTTTATTCGCCGCGCGCTTAATAGGATTTCCGAACGAGATCGACGATTTTTTCCGAAAATTATCGCCTCGCGAAGCTCTGATCTCTCCCCTTTTAATTCCCGCAATATTCGAACTAATCCCCGACATAAACTATCCGGGGAATGAATCGAACGCGATCCGACACAAAAGAATATTTTTTCAATTCTTCGTCCGCCCCGAAACGCAAAAAAAAGAAGAATGGAAAATCCACTCATTCGATTGTCCGTTTCGCTTACGTACCTAAGGGGGAAAACTCCGGACAAGTTCGAAAGGGTAAATCAGCAATTGGTCTGCTCGACCGCAACCGTGCCGGTGTCCTAGGTCTAATTCAATTTTCGGACTACCCCACTAAGAGGGTGGGAACGGATGGGCGAACGGATAAGGGCGCCCGGGGAGGTACGGGGTGAACGAAATGCAACCGTGTCTGGGACTAATTGACACCCTGATTGATTCCGGAGCATCCCCGAGGTCCTTTTATACGAACATCGTGCGTTAGTCGCAGAATAGCGTCGTCCTTGTCCGAATTCGAATGCCTTTTCGATGTCCGTGTCGGCACCGACGATGTTTTCCTTTTCTTCGAGAGAAGAGTTCGGGATTAAAACGTCCGAATCCGTGCAGTTCTTTTTCTGGAGAAACAAATTCCCAAGTCCGAATTCGATTTGGAAGTTTTTCAACAGTTATGGCGAAATTTCCATTAAGACTAGTTCGATTTTGAAGTTTTAACGCATATTTCGATATGTAATGCCTTTGTTTGTCTTTGAAGTTGAGAAATAGGTTGTCGAAAATTGTATACAATTTCCGTACGTTTTAGGGTGTAACAGTTTGGAAAGTAAGCCATTCTTTTTTCAGAGTTTTGTAAAAGAGCATGGGTAACTCCCGTTTCGTATTTTTGTAAATGAACGGTGGCCAATCATGAAACTTTTCAGATTCTTCGTAAATAATTTTTGTCATAATTATAGGATTAATTTTCCAGTCATAATTACATTTAATGGTAATCTTGGAAATAAACTGTAGTACCTAATGCAAATTAGGAGATTTTCACGAACGAAGCAAATAGCTAGTTTCTAACTATTCCCACATCCAATTAAGTTTAACAGTATTTGAATGACCTTAGATTTTACCAGAATCAGAAATTACGTTTTAACTATTTTGATAACTATTTGTCTATTTTCCATGAGTATCTAGATATACATACGGAGTTAAATATAAGCATACGAGCAATGTAAACAAGATTAGCTGACCTCCACTATTTTGATTAATTTTGACTAATTTTTAGTCACTGTTAAGCTTCACCATCACAAAAATTCGAGAAACTATCAAACATGCTATCAATTCAAATCAAAATTTGGATAATGGATTTTCACGTTCTGAACCAGTAACTATTTTTTGATTCTTTTGATCATTAACTACTTGTCAAACTTTCATAGCTATCTATACTTGAATTTAAGTATGGGAACAATTTATAAGACTTTCTACTGTTATAATAATTAGCTATCCGTTAGTTTCTCATCAATCATAACAAATTTATAATCACTGTCAAGCTTCAACATCAAAAAAGTACAATAATCTATCAAAAATGCCACCACTTCAAACTTAACGAGTTCTTAAGGATTTTCACGTTCAGAATTAATAACTATTTTTGACTATTTTGATTATTAACTACTTGTCAATCTTCCAGAGCTATCTATACTTGAATTTAAGTATGGGAGGAATTTATAAGACTTTCTACTATTTTGATAATTAGCTATTTGTCAGTTTTTCATAAATCATAATTAATTTTTAGTCACTGTCAAGTTTCAACATCAAAGAAGTTCAAGAAACTATCAGAAGTGCTATCATTTCAAACTTAACGAGTTTTTAAGGATTTTCACGTACAGAATCAATAACCCTTTTTGACTTTTTTAATGATTAACTAATTATCAATCTTCTACGCCTATACCACTTGAATTTAAGTATAGGAGCAATTTATAAGGCATTAAACTATTTTGATAATTAGCTACATATCTGTTAGTTTTCCGTAAATCATAACTAATTTTTAGTCACTGTCAAGTTCCTCTAGTTTCCTGTCAAATCAAATTTAACCTATCTTTGAGGATTTCTACAAATAACATTGCAAAGAACAAGTCAAGAAAAAGGGAAATACAAAGAAAATACAAAGAAAATATAAAGAATACAAAAGGAAAATACAGAGAACAATATTTGACATATGTATATTTTCAGGAAGAATTATGCGCTTTAAAATACTCATCCGTAGAGTAAAATATAGCTTTTTGAAAATACTTTTTTATTTTATTAAGGTCATCTTGTAGAGTAGGAACTTGTTTCCACCCTCGGTTTGGAAGTAATGCGTGCTAGGTGGTAGGAAATTTGGTCCTCGCCTCAACCACTTCCTCCATGTAAATTTCTAATTCAAGCGAACGTCAGAGGTCCATGACAGTCTGACTTTCTCGCTAGGAAAGTTTCGCATTTCCATTCATTCAGTTTCAGCCTTCACCGGAAGCTGTGATTAACCTTCGACCATTTACGTTTGGAGGAGGACCATTCCTTAGATATCCACAAATGTTATCATAGTAAAGTTAGAGTGTGAATTTCGTTTCGTAAGGTTTTGAGAGTGTCTGCTTTTCGTATTTTCGATAGTTGGGGAATGATTGGATTTCGAATTTTTTATTTCTGGAGAAAACTTGAGATAGTCGTATGCTTATTCTGGTGGAACTGGGATGTGGTCTGTTCTTCAAAAATCTTTTTCTTTAGAGAAAGAGAGAGAGAGAGAGCTTTTGTACGTATTTCTAAAAATAAGAGATGGTTCGACTCCGAAACTTTACTTTTGAAGGAAGACAGCTTGTCAGATATTTTTAAGAACGCCATCTTGGACACTTAATTGGAAGCAGCAAAATCCGCATAAATCGACGAAAATGAGAATTCTTCTGCACTTTCTGTCCTAAACCGAAACTAATTAAATCGGATTCTTTCCTTCCTAATCTGAAGGGTGTCGACGCGACTACGTTTTAAATTCATGAAATCTTAAAGAAATTAATTGCAACGTGAACTAGGTCTACATCAAAGGAGTCGTTCCGGTATAGACTTCCGACTTGCCTCGTCTATTGATCATCATCATCGTTCCCGACCGGCGACGGAGCACGGCGCCTTTTTCTCTCGGCCCCCTCGAGCGATACGTCTGCAAGAGTTTCGATGGTACGTAGTTGTAAATTAAAGTCGGCCTTTAATTAACGAAACTTCGAAGTTGTATAAACTCATTTTTTAGAAAAGAAAAATCTGATTTTACGACAGTCTTCGTCTCGCTTCTAATTACGCCGAAAGCATTTGTTTTTTTCTGTTGAATTTGTGAGTGGGAGGCCGCTTTTGAAAAGAAATGAAAATACGGAAAGTTAACCAACTAAGAGATTTTTTTGAAGCCAGTAAGGAAAATCCTAAAGAGAAATCTTAAACTTTAGCGAGAGCCACAACAGACAGTACAGGAAGTTAAAGAGGCAGCAGTATTAGCTAGTAAAATTCCATTGTGTAGTACAATGTGGGCAACCGGAAATGTGAGTCGTGAGCTGGCAATGCTAACTTAACTCAACTTAATCCTTGAGTGGGCCTGTCTGGGAGTTGAGTAATTTTGGTTTCCTCCATATTTCTCTTCAATTTTTCCTCTTCTGCGCCAATCTTGATTTTACACCTCTTTGTTCCATCGCCTTTGTTACTTCCTCGCTCCATGTTTTTCTTGCTCTTCCTCTTCGTCGCTCCTTCCATTGTCTCTAGCTTCGTACCCTTTTTTACTAATATGTCTTGTCCAATTCTTAGTATATGTCCTATACATCTTAGTTATCCCGATTGTATCGTCTCTTCTATTGCTATTATACGCAGTTGTTCTTTAAACTCTACATTGCTGATCTTATCCTTCATTATTTTTCCTTGTATCTTCCTTAAAAATCTCACCTCCGTTGCTGTTTGTTTCTTCCGTTGTCGTTTAGCTTTCGCAGGCAAATGTACCTCTTTATCCATCTTGATGAGAAATTCTGTCTTCATTGCATTGAAGAGTCTTCCTATCTTCTCTCATTAATTTCATCCTCTTTGGTTCCTTCCTCATTGATTATGGTTCCCAAGTAGGTGAATTTTTCAACTTGTTTTATATTCTCTCCTGCAATGCTGGTTCGGTGTTTCTCTTTGGGTCTTCGTATTATCATTGACTTTGTCTTCTTTATGTTCTCTTCATTCAAGACATCTATATTGTGCTGTAGTTCTGTTTTGTTTTCCCCCGCAGTAACTTGATCATCAGCCCAGCATAGTTCAGTCATTCCTATACTTTCCATTCACCAATGTCCAATATTATACTTTTTTAACCTATTTTTACATCTCTTCAATATTTCATCTGGGACTGCGTTAAAGAGTAATAGGCTTATTGTTAGTATACATCCTTGTTTCAATCCTGTTCTACTTATAAATCTGTCTAAGCTTTCATTTCTTACTCCTACATAGTTGCTCGTATCTGCATATATGCTTTTTATATTTTACTAGTCCCGTCGCGCGTTGCTGCGACCTCAGAATCAAGGAAATTAAAGGAAACTCCTTATGATAACATTCAATTGACATTGTGTCATTTTTATTGAAACTTATCATTAGTCATTATTTACATCCAATTGAATTGAATTGATTTGTATACACGCGCACCACCCATCGTAGGATATATGTACTCTGCCAAAAACATTCGACACATGCGCGCCACCTAACGTAGGATGAATTCAGTATTCCAAAGATTATGAGAATTGAAATCGATTAAACTCACGATGAAAAAATATGTGTAAATGTATTGAGTGAAAGCGGCGATTAGATGTTCACAATAAATATAAATTATTCCACGTCTCACGCGCGGTAACTGTCGGCGATGCTCGCAAAGTCGCTTGAATAAATAAATAAATGGAAAAATTCAGTATTACGACTTACATATATCGGTTATCACCCACGAACTGAACTGTCATTAGTCATTATTTATATTCAATTGAATTAAATTTGTTTGTATACACGCGCGCCACCTATCGTAGGATATAAGTACTATTCCAAAAAGAATCGACACATGCGCGCCACCTATCGTAGGATCAGTATTACACGTATCGCAATTCATGGTGTTTCTTTTTGGAAAACGTTGATGAAATATATTGATTTGGAATTCGTTGATGCCACTATGGCAGTAATCTTCGCGGGAGTGTACTCAACAACTTCCGAAAGTTTCAGGTCCTACTTTTTTCTTCTAGCAATACTAAAGACCGTAAATATGAATATTTTTGTTTTCTAAGATTTCCGAACTTGTCCTTTCCTTTGTTGCGTCAGTTTCGTTATTCGTGATTTACTTGGCGTCTCCTATAGAAGCAAAGCCATTTGTCACTAAGCAAGACGTTTTTATTATTATGATCCAAGTGGTATACAGGTTGAAGATAACAACCAGGACATTCTCAACTCAGACTTTTATAGGTTATATCTGTAGGCATGGTTTCACCCTTTGTTTTTAATTTTTCTAGAGAACACTCCAATGTTTCCAACAAAAAATTGCAGGTCACGTGGTAGACACTTCCAATAACTTGAAGCGACATCGATTTGGCCACGATACAGATAAGCCATGTTTTGCCACGGGAAAGAAGTGCCCGTTGACAAAACCTCTTTTGTTGCAAGGATGAACTACAGCCTTGGTCATATGTTACTCGCACCCTTGTAAACAACTTCGAAGAATAGATAAAAATTGCAAGAATTGTGGTCTGAAATCGTTTCCTGTTTCCGTTATCTCCTCCTTCTTAGACACAATTCCATTGGGGGTGCCGATAATATATGGTCAAGGCTGTACTGATATCTACTGACATCACTTAATATTCGCAGCGTCCACGACTGATACGCCCCCTTTTATGCGCGGATTAAGCTTTTTCCCGTCCCGGATCCGAATAGATACAATTTTAACACAAAACATATTTCGAAAGCAGTTACTGACCAAAAACCAACAACAGATACAAAACCATCGAAAACATCATTTTTTAAAACTTGATCTCCCGGAGAAAATACCGTATAAACAAGAGGGGTAGGAATCATCTCGGACGTGCGTCACGTCGTATTTAGCCGTCGGGCGTCCGGGAAACGCGCCCGGATTTATCAGAAAGTATCCGACTCGAAGCGGAATAGACACAGAACAGCTTTGTTGGGTCGCGTTATCCGGGGGCGGCTTGGAGGGGCGAGACGGGCTTCATATTTACTGTTCGGTTTTTTGCGCGCGCGAGATTTATCATTTCTGACAGCAAACGGGTAGCTCCGGAATGAAATCGGACTCGCGTCGAGATTCGTCCGTCGTTACGGAAGACGAAAATTGCGAATAAACGTCGATGGGTTGCCCAAAAATTGAGGAAAACATGAAAATTTAACCGAATCCTCTCTTATTGTGACTGTGAGTTATCCTCATCATAGTTTCTGTAGGAAAGAGTAAAAACCGTTCTGACGTTTCCGATTTTAAATACTTTCTCGCACTCCATTCACAGTGTTAATTAAAGTTTTGACAAAGTCATCAGATATTGCAATTGCATTTCACGGATTTATTCTCCATCATTTCTGGTAGACGATAGGGTGAGGATATTTATCGCAGGACAATGGCGAATATTTTGGCAATTCCATAATTGGATATTAATGCACAACTCTCGTCTGTAAAGCAACTACTCCCCGTACAAAGTCGAAAATTGTGGCATTTGAACGGGCTGAACTTCTTTGAGAACATTGATTATTATGGCAAGACACCCCTCCGGGGATTAATCCACCCTAAAGTTCTCCAAATCAGTTATGTGTTAAGGAGATCAACCCCCTCTTCACAGATTTCTTTCCATACTTTTCGGTCGTTCGTCTTTGTTCTCCAGTTGTTAATTCCGGCCCTTTTCAGATTTTGCCCCACTTCTTGTAGCCATGTCCTTCTCAGCCTCCTTCGTCCCAGTTCGATTCCAGTCGTTCGTACGTACCTAACCCTGAGTCTGCTCTCCATACGTGACCCATCCATTTGGGTTTGTGTTGTTCTTCTTCTGTATTTGTTATCATTCTTTTTCTTCGGCTCTAGTACCATTCTCATTATTTTTCTCTCTGTTATCCTTAGATCTTCTTCGTGTCTCTTCATTACGCCGAGTGTTTCGGCTGCATACATACGTCAATGTTGATCGAATTATTGTCTTATAGATCTTCATTTTGCCGTTTTTACTTAGTAATTTTTCTCCTTAGTAATCGTTTGTTCGCGTTCCACCGCCCTGTATGCAGTTATTATTTTTTCTTTAATTTCTACGGCGGGCAGAAATAACCAGTACAACGTAACCACAAACTTCAGAAGTAACAACGTGCTAAACTCTCGGGGAGGTCAAGGTGAGAAAACCTAAATTTTGTTGGTATCGTTTATTGCTGCTAGAGAAATTTCGCCCTCAGAACATCTTCAGTGTACTGAAGAGGAAAAACATATTTTCATGTTATAAAACTATTCTTTTAAAACCTGTTCCAAATTAAACTTACGGCAAAATTATATAATCCCCACAAATTAGTTGAAAAATCCATAGTGAAAATGAAGTGAAGATTTAAACTGTTAGTTATAAATTGAAGGAAACTTTAACCCCACAGCGGCTGACTGACTTAACGGTGATTAGTCGCACATGTTGGCAAGTTACAATGCAAGGTAAAGGAACACGACAACAGACAGTCAATGATGCCAACCCGATCAGTGCCAACCACTACGAGCGAAGAGGTAGAATCTCCCTAACTGGGGGAGCCGGGAAGGGGGGAGGCACAAAAGAATATTTTAAATAACGGTTAACAGAAATAAGTACCGAGTGCCAATCCCGAAAAAGGAGAGAAAGATCAGATTGCACAAAAATTCAGTCACAATCACCGGGCAAAGCACCGTGCTAGAGATAAGGAATAAAGAAGTAAAGAAGAAAAATAGTCAAGCAGTGGTCTGAATAGATGTAACAGGCAAACAGTACGGAATGGACAATGAAATTTGGATAGCCAGGAAAATTAATTAGAGGAAAAAAGAACACAAAAGAACCAACAAGAAATCTTATGGATTGCTGAGGCCACTGTATTTATAGCAAAGCGAAAAACCTAGTTAATGAGGTGGACAAAAGAGAAAGTAAAGACCCCACCGGTTAAGGATGTCGCAGTAAACAATGGTGTTCAACCTTTCAACATCAGTTCTATAGTTGATAGAGTTAAGAATTTTTTAATCTAACACATTTCTAAGAAACAACATTTGTTTAGGTTACTTTCTGAGTCAAACACCTCTGCTCCGTCGAAATCAAAAGACCCTATCTATAGCATTGGTCGACATGGCCGTGGAGTTGTTACCAAGTCTTATGCTGCTTTTATGAAATGATAAACGATTTCTTAGTTTCATTTTAGTTTGTCCAATGTAAGCTGTTTGGCAATCTTTGTAGTCAACTTTGTAAATTACGTTAGTTTTATCCATGGTGCAGACCTTATCATTCAGGTTAGAGAAAAACCTTCTAGGCGTATTGGAGGAATGATATGAGATGACTAAATTCTGTTGTTGATTGAATAACGATTTTAACTTGCTGGACAATGACGGAATAAATTCCAGGCTTCTGTAGATTCTGGCTACTGGTTTTTGAGGGGTATTAAGGTTTCTATTGTTCTATTATTTATTATTTGTGTGTTGAAGCATTTCTTTGCCAACTCTCTGGGAAACCCAGATATTAAATATGAAATTCGCCGAAATTAATTCCTTTTTCGACAACTTTTCCCGAACTTGTTAGGTTTGGAATTCGTTATAATGAGTATACCTCATCAGAATTTTCTGAGGCGCTAAAGCAATCAATTTGAGGAGTAGTTTTAAAGTCACAGTTTGAAGATTGAAAATTATCTTTAAACGGTGGAAGATACCTTAACCCCAAATCCGACTTATAATTTTAACACTTTGCACTCCGCTGTCCTCTCTCATGGGACATCGTAATTCTAGCATATCACTTGAGGACCTTAAAGTTTATTAGTGATTACGGGGAATTAAGTTATTTCAGCGCATCTTCTTGGGACATGCATGTTTCCCTGAAGTCTTCTCTTGAAATGGCACAAGAAATCATACATATTCCCGATGTGGGACAAAGAGAACGGGAGTGCATTGTTTGTTCTGACAGGAAAACACTTGGTGGCAGGCGTCAAACGTGCACGAATCAGCCTGCAATGCATATTGGGGCGTGTTTTAAGGTTTATCACACTACAAAATTATAAAAAATAAAATGTTGATTTTTTTGCAAATATATATTTCTCGATATCAACTAATTCATATACGTTACTTGATTCCAAAACTATACTAAATAATACGAGGGTCTGTAAATGCACGTTTGCCACAAAGTAGCGCTGAGTAGTTGATAGCCAACGTCCAAAATGGTTCGGAGTGCCAATCTTCACGCAAAAACTAGAAAATTGCATTATTTTCTAAAAAAATAACGGTTGCTTGTTCGATCCCAAATTCGATTGAGAATCGAAAATTGACGCTTCGTCCAGGCATTTCATAAATCCCGTCGCTCTCCCTTTTTCGCCCGATTTTGTTTTGAAACCAATTTTTGCGTCATCGTCAGACTTTACACTGCTAAATCAAATAATTTCGCATATTTACCGAAAGAGGGGCTCGGTTAATCAGCGACCGTTACCGATTCAGCTCACGCCGACTCGCCATAAAGTACACAAAACGGCCGGCTCGCGCTAATTACGCACGGATACAATAAAGCACGTCCGTCAAAACGGGAACGCGACCGCAAAGCGTGAAAAGCGGCCCGAAACAGAAGAATAAAACAAGGGATCGAATGAACATATGGAACGTGTACACCACAAATAAATATTGAATTCACCAAATAATTCAACGCACTCCCTCCCATCTCCCCATCCCAAACTTTGAAATACAGTACTCCTTCCGAGTAGTACCATGGCCCTACATCTCGCTCGAATGCTTCCCTCCAGCACACAGTCCCTTTCGGGGTGAGATATGGAATCACTTCTTCTAAGTAACACACACTAGTTTTGCGTTTTGTTTTCTATGGCACTACTCAAAAGAAGCGCGAAACAAACCACGACGAATGAGAAAAGGGATGCCAGAGTGGAGATGCAGCTTGACCGCGGGAGTTACTTCCACTACTCAGAAGGAGTACTATATTTACTTACGAACAGATAATGGTAAATTAATGGAATACAATCCTATCTTAGATGTTGGTGCCACAGGTGGTTTTAGCTGGAAGGGCTTCTCGAAGGGATTTAGCTGGCGCAAAAGAATGGTAGTCCAAGGAAAACATGAATACAAGATATGGCGAAAGCAATGAACAGCGTGCAGCTTAACTCTAGAATGGTATACATTCGTCGAAACGATGAACACTGTTTTAAATTTACTGTTTTCTTTTGTCTCTTTACACCTAATACTCTGATTTGCTCTCCAACTCTAGTCGACATTCTGCTTTTGTTCTGTGCGGCCATGCGTTACTGCTCGATGTATAAAAAGTAAGTTTTTGTATTAAATTCTTGGAACTCACTTCTTTGCTTCGATGAAGTTTACCATTTATGTAAGTTTTTTCGTGTGTGATGTATTGTTTTAGTACGAGAGCTAGCAACAACGTTTTTAGAATATTAAGTCGGCTGATTTTTTGATATTTTTTTCTATTGAAATTAGGTAGGGATGCAGTACGTCTGGCATTTGGGAACGGTTGCATTTACCTGTGCGCATTCTCTCTCTATAGGTGAAAATATCGGATTGTAAAATGATTTTTTGATAAATTTTCTTCTTTTCATCGTTTTTCATGTCTTTCTAACAATATTAATTTACCATTGTCAAACAATTTTGCCATTGCTGGCTCGGTGTCCACATACAATTTTAGTAATAAAAAATTAATCAATCAAATCATTTTAGTATAGCTGAAATTTATATATGTTTTAGTTCTGTAAGCGGAAAATGTAATATTAATTTGCCAGACAGAAATTCGGTTGTTTAATTAAGAGCCAGGCGGATTTAAGTCTCTGAAAAAGTAGGAGTTTAATGCAAGCAAATCTAATGATTCAGATCCATTACACAAAGAAACAAATTTCATCGAAATTCATGTGTTATTTGGACTCCTTATATTATCGGCGGCTATGAAGGATAATCATCTCACTGTTTCAGAATTGTTTGACTCAACATACTCCGGTTCAAGATATATATCTGTTATGAACGGAAGACGGTTTTCAACGTTGTTGGGAACTTTGCAGTTTGACAACAAATCTGATCGAATATTGAGAATATCTAACAAACTAGGTCCAATACGAAAAGTAGTTTCAACTATAAACGAGGACCTTATTTGACAATCGACGAACATCTTTTGGCATACGGGGAAGAGTATCTTTTAAAATGTATGTACCTAATAAACCGGCAAAATATGGTTTAAAAATTATGATGTTATGTGACACCGGTATTAAGTACATGCTAAACGCTATTCCATACTTGAAGAAAGGTTCGAATACTACAAGTTTACCGCTTGCTGAATATTGTAAAACAGTTATCTAAATCAGCTGAAATAGACGTCCCACGATGGGCATTGATGTCCTTAGCAAAGCAACTTCTGAAATAGCCATATAAATTGACAGTTGTTGGAACTTTGCGAGCAAATAAACCAGAAATCCCAGCGTAGTTTCACAATAATAAAAATCGACCGGTCAATACTTCCATATTTTGGTACGATAATGAACTTGGTATAAACCAAAGCCAAACAAGATCGTTTATTTGCTTTCATCATGTAACGAAGAGGGGACCGTTAATCACTCTAAAAACCAATGATGATAGAGTTTTATAATAAGACTAAAGTAGGAGTTGATTGCTTTGACCAAAAGTGTAGTACAATGCCATGCTCCCCAAAACTAATCGATGGCCAATGTGTCTTCTTTATGGAATGCTCAATATGGCTATCATAAATAGCTACATAATACATAGCCATAATGTTTTAGAAAGTAAGAGGAAGCCTTTATCTCGTATGAAGAAATATACAAAGTGTATTGGAATCTGAAATTCCAGAAGCATCAGAAAATGATAAAACTTGCAACAAAAGAAGTAATTGTAAGCTTTGTCCATATAAAAATCGCCGAATGGTAAAATGTACCTGCAATTTCTGCTAAGAAAAAGCATATGTGGCGAGCACAAAATTGAAGCTTGCATTTGTTTTTAAGTTGTTTAACATACTTATTTAAAGAAAAAAATTATGTGTGCCGTACACACGCGGTAGAAGTGAAACCTTCGGAAAAGTAAACTACGAGAGAATGAGACAAATGCAGTATCAGGGGTGGGATAATTATAGGGTTTATTTATTATAATATTGGTACCAAAGCTTCGTAATACGCAGGCGCACACACGTACTAATACACAGAATGCTTTGACCAAAGCAAGATGGAAAAAATCGTTATTTTAAATAATTCTATTTATTTCAAACAACAGTTTCGACCATTATTGTTATTTCGAAATAACCGTTACAAAATAACAGGTTATAAATGCACATATATACAACGTTTGATAGAGTGGGGAAGCTATTCTATCTCATTCCCTCGCAGGATAAATTCTATAGATGTATATGTCTGTTTCTTTTTAGTGTCGCCTTTTTCGTTTCATCGAGTTTCACTCACAACGGTGCTAAGGAAGTTTTCACTTCAAAAATTTAGGTAGAGGGGAATTTTGAAAAAGAAGTTGTATTTAAGTTCATTTTATAACAGTACCTGTGAAGCGAGGCCAAATTTTGTGTTAATTATTATTCCTTAAGAAATAAACTAAATAAAGCAAAAATTTAAGAAAATATTTGTAATTATTTTTGAAAACAGTTTAAAAAACAAGATGAATTTATTTTCATTAACATAGCATAGTTTCTTGATTATATCAAAGCCACTTTGATATTTATCGATTCGACGAAGTTTACCAATAAAGGGGTAAATTTAAGTATACCAATCTATGGTTCAGGAGGAAACAAGGGGGCATTGGATGAGGAAAACGGCGGACGTGAAATATAATCATCTTTCCAATCCTCAAGCAAAAACTATTCAGCCCAAACTGACTTCCTCAAACTTATTCGACGGGGCGAAGAAAAGGGCGTAAATATTTTACGTTTCAATTTTCCGACGGGCTTTATGGGACCGCAGTTAGTAGGAGACCTTGCCGTACGAGCTCTAACGCTCTAACTATTTTATGCGACTGCGGTGACTTAGTTTTACGACCGCGACGTATCTGTCACGATTAGTTTGGACGGCAGGTACGTACTCGAGTCCGCGCCCGGAGGAAACGCGTGGAACGCCAGACGGATTTTCCGTTTGTATCTCGAGGACTAAACAAAGTTTTAACGTGGACTTAATTTAAAGGGCGGAAGGTCTGACAATACGACGAGGTGATACAACATTTGCTTGCTACAACCTTGCGCATTTCGAGTTTAACAGGGAGTTGTTTAACGTTTTGGAAGGGGGTGATGAAGTTAAATTGTCTGTCGGGACAAAATAGTAAATAGTGGAAACTTGTCACTATCGAGAAAAGACGCAAAAATAGTTCCGGGGAGATGATGGGGCCCGTGAAGAACGAGAGTGAGTCGCGGCTTATAGACTGCATTGAAAAACTCCAGAAATTGAAGGCCCCCAAATCGAACTGCAAACAAAATAGTTCATAATAATGACACTTCTATCACCGTATTACCAATATTCGAAACGTATTAAATTTCGCCAAGTACAACGCAACGGGAAAAAGGAGTCCTCTTAAGAAAGTCAAAATCAAAGTCTACAACCAAACCACGCCAAAAGGAAACAACGAAAACACAAAAAGCAGTGCACCTTCGTCGAATGCTATGCGTAGACTTTCCTAGATAAATCATCTATAAACTTCTGTTCACACACATTCTAAAGAAGCTTCACGTACAACAATTTCGAAAACTAATCACCCTCACATTGAATTGATTAATGCTGAATCACTTCTGTTTATTTAAATCCGCAAAAGTTGCGCCCTTACAGTAAATATGAGCATTTGAAATTCAACTACACAGACACAAAAAGTGCTTTTTCTTCATATTCTCCTCTTTCTGCATGCTCTTTTTTTCTTCCGCCTCCTTTCCTTTCTCTTCGTCCGTCTCCTCCCCTTCTCCTTCTTCTGCCTCCTCTCCTCCTTCCTTGTCCTCCTTATCTTCTTCTTTCGCCTCCTCTCCTTCTTCCTCCTCCTCCTTATCTTCTTCTTTTTCGCCTCATCTCCTCCATCCGCCTCCTCTCCTTCTTCCTCTTACTTCTTCTTCCTTCCTCCTGCGGTATCTTCATCCTTCCCCTTCTCTTTCGTCATCCTGCTTTCCATCCTCCCCCTCTTCCCTTCTCTGCTTCCCTCCTCCTTGTCCCCATTTTCTCCTCCTTCTCTTTTTCTTCTTCCTGCTTCTCTCTTTCTTTTTCGTCCTCCTCTCCGTAACGTTCTTCTTCTTCAACTTCTACTTTTCTTTTTCTTTCACAAAAGTAAACTTAGAGTTTGTTTGTGTTAAAACCATGCTTCTCCTGATGTACGTATATGTTTAGCACTCCCCCTTTTGCTTGTGCGGTAGTCTCTGTGTTCGTTTTCCAATAAGTTTATTCCTTTTGCCTGCTTTGCCAATCTGGCATCGTCCATTCGTTCCACGTATTTATTTCAGTTTTTTCCTCCATCTTTTAAGCATTTTCTTATATCCTGTATCCCACTTCTCCCTCACCTAGTTCTTGTCTTCTTGCTCTGTCGTATTAAATTGACAAACAAAAACTAACATTATCTTATTATTAGAGTTTGTTAAAGATGTGGATGACGTGTTATCATTAAGTAATGTAGATGGGACTAACGCTGTCAATCCTCTAAATTTCATTATTGGTAACTTATCATTGAATAATAAAATTCGGAGGAGTGACAGCGTCAGTCTGATTTACACTACTTAATGATAACGCGTCATACACCTTTTTGACAAACTCCTCTTACTATACCGGGCTAATAAGAATAAGGGGACTGTGGTCAAAATAATAGTTATAAAAGAAATAAAATAACCTTACCGTACCTTTCAAAAATAATTACAGATACGTATTTCGGCAAACTAAGTTGCCATCCTCAGTGGCAAAATGGAGGAATCCAGTATCACTTACGATATCTGGCTAACACCCAAACCAGCCGGACACCACGCAACAATCACTCTACAACTAAAGCACTGCACAATGAACATCACATAGTGAACGTCCCGCCCGCACGAAACACACCAAAACACTGTTGACATTGTGTGTCCTAGTGTATCAGTGTGTACCAAAATCCAAATTACTGATGTCAAGAATCCAACTCGTGCTTGTTCAGCATGGTCAATTGACAATACAACCGCTGTAGCAACAAGTGTGGCAGATTCCAAGATATTGGGCATATCATAAACCAGTTGGCACCGTTTTTTACACAATGATCTTGGTCACGCGAACACAAAAATTGAAACCAGCCAGTTGAGTGTGTGTTATAAATGAAAGAAAACGACCCCAATTTGAAAGAAAAATCAATTCTGAGCTACAGAGGGCATTTTCACGTTGATGGGTATGTTAACAAACTAAATTGTCGCATTTAGGACGACGAATACCCTAGAAAAATAGTGGAAAAATGACTCTATTCTGAACGACTGGCAATTTGGTGCATTTTTTCTGGACTAGTGGCATCATTGGTGCGTATTTGTTTGTCAATTGTGTTGGGACGACCGTTTCAGTCACTGGAATCCGTTATCGAACGATGTTGACCCTCTTTTTTCTGGCCTGAAATTGATGCTTTGGACATGGATGACCTTTATTTTGAATACGACGGCGCTATTCAAAATTTGCAAGTCGTGTAATTTCTCGAAATAGAGACTTCAAATGGTCGCCAAGATCCTGCGTTTTGAGTTCATTAGACTACTTCCTTTGGGGATACGTGAAGGATAAAGTCTACACTATAGATGGGCAACCTTCGGCCCGCGGGCCACATGCGGCCTCGAGTAAGATTTGCCCGGCCCGCTACTGAATTCTTTCGTTGCGTATTAGCACGGCCCGTCTATACTTAATTCATAATGAATCATAAGGATACCACAAAAATGTATATTTTTCAAGATTACTCGCAGCATAATATACATACTTCTACAAAAAAGGTTGCCCATACCTGGTTTACACGAACGGTCCAACAACAAATGAACAGAAATTCGCGAACTAACAATAAGTCCAGAAATGTGTGAAATTATAATGAAAAATTTCCCCAAACGAACGACCATTTGTAAGAAAAGGCAAGGCGGACATTTTTTTAACCTTCATATTGAAATAGATACATATATATCAGTTTTTCAGTGAAAAAGAAATTGTTTTTCATTTAATTTAAAATGACGACCCTTAATGGAAAACACTTCTCTGAAATTGGCGCCAGAATTTTCAAAAAAATTCTAATTCTAAGAGTTCTGAGACAAATAAGTATAGTTCTAGAGTTATTGCATAAAATTTTCAATAGCTAATAGCAAAATTACCCCAAATAAAGCAACCATCATGTTTCAGGGCTAGCGCCGTAACTTGTTCGTTGGAGAGTTCTGATCGTTTTTTTCAGCGTGCAAGTAAGAGTTCTGGAGTTCTTTATTGTTTTCGGAAATGGTTCAGCCATTTTTTGTGAAAGTTGCAATTTTTTGATTTCGCAAGAATAATTCTGGGTAGAGTTTTGGGTAGCGCTTGAAGAGTTCTATCGAAGAATAACGTTTTTCTATAAAGTTGAAAATTCCGAAGTTATTTGCAAAATTCGAACAAGTGTGCTATGTGCCGAAAAGAAAAAATGCCACAGGAGTTCTGATTAGAGTTCTGGGTGGTGCTCGGAGAGTTCTATCGAATATCCTCATAGCGTTTTTCTAGAAAGTTGGAAATTAGCAAAATACTTATTTGTCTCAGAACTCTAAGAATTATTTTTTTTTTTTTGAAAATTCGGGTGCCAACTCCAGAGGAATATGGAAAACGCTGCAGAATGATATGGTCTGGGATTTCCTCAATGCACCCAAGAAAAACATTTATTTTTTCTTTCTTTTTATCTGATGAAGGGATTTTATCAACCACAAATCTCCAATGTCTCGTCTAAAAGAAACTCCTAATGAACTTTCCACCCTTTTCACCATCATCCTCGTCCCATTTTAATCCCCGGTAAACGATCGTATTAGCATCCACTCTATACGAGCCTCCCTTTCCGCGGTTTCCTCCTCATCTCCACCTGCTCCACCATCAGCATTACTACTTTCAATTTCGCATTAAGTGCCCATCAATTAGGGGCGAGCATAACGCGCGGCGCGGCATTATCGTCGGACCTCCCGTGCGTCCTCGCCGACCGGACCCGGGCCGGATTTTCCGCCGCTCGCCCCCACGCTTTCGGAGCACGCGCCGGATCGCCGCCTCCCACGCGACGCTCTCCGGAGAGACCGCCGCGAGCCGCTGCCGCCGCCGATTCTGACAGTCCAGTCGAATCCGGGAAGCGTTCGGTACAGCAAGTCGTGTAGCGGTTTGCCGATCGCGTTTCAATATAGATAAAAGTAGTTGGTACGAGGCGAGATTGTTTCTTTTTAGATTTTGTTTTTTAGAGGTGTGTTAGTAGAAGACGTTTTTGTTTTGTTTTCTTTTTTTTTTGGGAGGGGATTTTGTTTTTGGTGGTGTGTTGTTTGTCAGTGGTTTCGAGCTGTTCGCCTGGCAAAAATTAAGTAAGATTTCTGTTTTCTTTTGATTACATTTCGATAAAAATATGTACATTTTCGGTAGTCTCGAAGCTGTTATGGTGGTGCTATATTATAGATAAGACTATCGATTTGTTTGGTTATCTTATTAGTCATGTTTTTATAAGATTATATACTAATAAGGTTCGATAGAAATTACTACCGGAAATCGAAATCCAAAATGCTAAATTGTAAATCGAAAATTAAAGTAATTGATGTCAACCCCTCCCGATCTAAAGCAAAAGAATTATTGGATTCTTAAGTTCCCTAAAATTCATTCATTTATTTCTGCTTCTGTTCAAACAATCTACAAATGTAAAATGTAAACTTGAATGAGTTTTTGTTAATACAAAGGAAAATGGGGCATCGCATTTTTCTTTGCTGCAAATTCAAGGTCCCATGTAATCTATCTTCGATTCTTGTTTTGCAATTTCAAACCGAAAACAAGAGAAATTCGATTTGTCCAAAGAAGTAGTGTAATACTTGTTTCGAAATAGAACTAGACGTTTACTCGAGATCAACCTAAGGGTTAAAGGTTAAGACTTTCTTTGATATCCTCATATTCAAGCAAGATCTGCACTTAACAGAACGATCTGAAAACGAAGAATCTTCTAATGCTTTCCAGCCCACATCAAATAGTTTTACGACCCAAGATATTATTCAAAGAATCTATACCGAATATGTAGACTATTCTACAGAGAAGTGTAATTCTTCTCTTTTCTAAGTCCCGACAGTTCAAACGTTCCGACTTTGATGGGGTCAAAGTTCTTATTCCAAAATTTAAAAATTCCCGGAACTTTGAAGCCCAAAATTTTGTCTAGATCGAATACTTCGAAAGTCGTTGTTCTAATAAGAATGAAATCTACCATTTTTATAATCCACCAATTTACTACAACGATTATTTCCTTTAGATGGAAGAAATTCGAAAGCTAAAAGTATAGTGCTCACAGTTCTTTCAAAATGTATAGAATCCCTAATTTCTTTTCAGTTAACCCAAATGGATTTTAAAATTTGAAAGCCATCGATCTAGAATTCGTATTCCTGCAAAAATCTGGAAGTACACCGGGATCTTCTAGTCTAAAAGATATCTTTAAGTCCAAAGAAATCAAAAATCTTCCTTTTTATAGGACCAGCACTTTATTTGTTTCTAAATCTATGAGATTCTTGAAATTTTCAAGTCAGGAACGAGATATTCGAAAGCTAACACTTTTCTGAAAAACCTATAGAATCCTTAGATCTTTATGATCGAATAAAACCAACTGAAAGTTGGAATATCATCACTTTTCGTAATCTTAGTGCCTACAAAAATCTCGAAGTTCTCTGAAATTTTCGAGTCTAGGACGATAAATACGGAATCTAACACGTTTCTATGCTCAGAATCTTAATTTTTTACAAAATCTATAGAATCCTCGGATTTCTCCAGGCCATTATAATCGAAAATGAAATGCGAATACCATCACTTTTGAAGATGTTATCTTCACGTCTACCAAAATCTTCAGGTTCTCTGAAATTTTCGAGTCTCTTCTTAGAAATTATATTTAGATCTACGAAATTCTAAAATCCTTGGTGGGAAAAAACTACATGTCTTAGAAAGTAATATAGGATTCCTGGAGTTTTCCAGGTTTGTGCAAGAAATTGTTGAGTCTGGATGTACAGAATTCTAAAACTATATTTCTTATCTGGCCAAGTCTTGATTTCTCTCAAAATCGATAGGATTTTTGAAATTTTCCAGTCTAGGACGAGAAATTCGAAAACTAACACGTTTCCATCAGCAGAATCTTCATTCTTTGGAAAATTCATATAATCCTTGGATCTTTCGTGTGAAGCATAACAGACAAAAAATTAATTACCGTCACTATTCCGATCTTCAACCCTGCCAAAATCTGCAAGATCTCTGAAATTTTCGAGTCTCTTCTAGGAAATTTTGATGTTTGAATCTACGAAATTCCAAAGTCTTTGTTAGGATCAATACTACATGTCTTACAATTTGTATAGGACTTTAAAAGGTTTTCAGTTTCTATGAGCAGAATCTTAATTTTTCTTAAATCTATAGAATCCTTGGATCTTTCGAGTGGAATATAACACACAAGAAGATTGAATTATCATCGCCTTTGAGATGTCAGTTCCATGCCTGCCAAAATCTTTAGGTTTTCTTAGAGTTTCGAGTCTCGTCTAAGGAATTGGACACGCAGAATATTCTTCCTTTACCAAACTTATGGTACCTTTCATTTTCTGAGTAGACTGTAACAAACTAGAAGTATGAACGTTGTTGCTTTTGTCTTCATTCCGAAATTTGAAAGCTAACACATTTCAATCAATAGAAACTCCATCCTTTGCCAAGTTGTCAAGTTATAGAATATTACATTTTATTCAGTCAACTGTAACAGACTAGAAGCTCGAAGCCATCGCTTTCATGGGGTTACAGTCATCGTGGCCCCCAAAACTTATTGGCTTCTATGAAATGTTCGTGTTTGTTCCAAGAAATCTTTGCATTTGGGTGTAAAAATTCATAAATCATAATTTTGGCAGCAGCAAAACTTTATTTCTGTCAGCATTCATGCGATTGTTAGAATTGTCCAGTTTAGTTCGAGAGACCGTTTCGTTCAAATCCAAAAATTTAGGAATAATCACTTTTCTATAAGTAGAACCTCAATTCTTTGTAAAATTCACAAGATCTTGAAATTGTTTCAGTCTGTTGTAATAGACTTTTGACCTTATCCCAAGAAATTTGAACACCGTCAGTGGATTATAATCTTCTTGTCTTCTAAAACCCACAAGTTCTCCAAAATTATCGAGTCTAATCTACGAAATGCTTGTGTTTAAATCAAATGTATTTGAAAAATATAACTTTTATAGATCCAAGGCTCCCATTTATTTCGAAATCTAAAAGATCTTTAGAGTTTCCCAGATTAATGCTCGGATCTAAGAGATTTGAAGGTCATCACCCTTCTAGGGTTGGAATCACCGCGTTCTGCAAAATCTAATTTCTTAGATTTTTCAGTCGATTATAATAAGTTTTGGGGTCTTGCAAAAACTTGCAAAACAGGACCGGAGTCGTCATTTTTTTTTCAAATTTATAGAATTTCTACCAATTTCCAAGCCCAATTGAGTTGTACTGTTATGTAGACGTTTCTCAGTGACATTCTCCTGAAGATCACTTTCCTACTTTCTTGCTTAAATCATCTTAAATCACTTGCATATACCCAGAGTCCCCATTTCTTGAAAATAGTAAAATTCCTGCAATTTCGAACTATGCGGTTTTGTTTGAATTCAAGAAATATAAAGGCATAATTTTAATGGTGTCGAAATCTCTAAAATGTTTAGCTAATCCCTTAACTTTCTTTAATATGTTTTCAAAACAAATTGAATCGAATTCGAGAAATTTGAAGCTTCCAGTCGAAATCCTTATTTAATTTTGGAGGGTACCTTGCAATCTAGAAATCTGCCATGTCTTCCAGTCTAAATCAAGAACTTTTAGGATCTAGCACATCGCTAAAGGCTTTTACGTTCCGGTCTGAGTTAAAAGTCGTCTTTTACCTCTTAAGCTACGTTGAATGTGTAAAATTCTTACAATTAGTCAATGTTAATATTGCCATAAAACAAGAATCTTCCTTCCTCTTCAAAATCTGAAATTATTGTATCTACTCCATTTTCTTTAAAAACATCCGCGGTTACAAATCTTACAAATCGAATGAGAATATGTTAAAAGTCTAGGACTGGCAATGAATAAACTTCTTTGATTAGAGTCCGGAGAACTCAAGGACAATCGAGTTATGCACACATGTGCTCGGTGTGCCTCATACCAATAGGATTTCAAGGAATTTGTGTAGCTGATTCATTGAATCGAGTGGGTAATCATCCAGTAATAGGAGATTTAAAATTAAAACCTTCCAGTTATTCTTTGAGTATTTCCTGTTAGTTATTGATATTTTTGTCATCAGCTTTAGTTCCATAAATTTACGACGGTTTACACATCAGTTGTTTTGATAATTATGGACGGTAAATACCAAATGTAAATGCATAAATCGATTACGTACGGTTACGATTGCAACGTAATAAACGTTAAGATTAATCTGCAAGATTAATAGCGACTAGCCGTTTCGATATTTAAATTAAGAACTCACTGAAAGTAAAAGCGGCCTTAAATATTCGAGCGTATCGGCAAGTAACAATAAGGAACCGACAAGAGCAAAACAGCGGTCGTTCTATCAGTAATACCGAAAATGTACATAAAAGAAACAATTTCTTTCCCGGCCTTTGGCGGATTGATTATACATATTACATAATGATGTGTGGCAATGTGGCAATTCAGAAAGACAAAACCGGGTTCGGATAAACGCGATAAGCTCGTAGCGTTCATATGTTCTTAGGAGAAACGTATATTTTTCGACAAAGGGCGCCTATGGCTAGTCTACATAATTCGAAAAATACGCAAAATACACGCCTTCGTAGTGGCTAAAGTATTAAAGGTAAAAAGTTGATCTGCGGTAATTCTAAATTAGTAGAACGACCTGTTTCTAATGGTGTATGAATGAACGTCCTAAGTCTCATGTGAGACGAGAGTGGAGAACCAGAATTTGTTTTTTTCTTTTTGTACTAAATATATGTATAGCATTTTTACAAGCCCAATTGTCTTGTGTGCAATTTTTTCGAAAATTTTTCTCCAAACATCAATAATCGATGATAAAATATCTCTCGCGTCTAGCAAACCGTTTAACCACTTCTCAGAATTTTGATAAATTTCAATAAACATTATTTATTCACTAGCTGTTAAGCCTGTCCCTGCCAGGCAGGAAGAAAAAGAAAATCTGCTTGGCAGAAAAAAAGCAAAAAATTATTGCTACGCCCATTTTTCGTCTTAATTCTCCGCCCACAGGCCAGAAATCAAAAATTCCGCTACGTTAGGATTTGGCCTAGGCGTTTTACTATATGCATAGCAATTTTTAGCTTTCTAGGCCATCAGCAAGCTTCAAAAAGCTCTGGATAGACAAAAAGGAGGAACACACAAATAAGGAAATTATATTATGTATAGATAAAAATGGTTTGGCAAAATGGATATTTTCAGCTTGGTATTAAAAACTGTTTAGATTACACTTTGACAGTCTTTGACCACCTCATGAATTTTTAATTAAAAGTAATAGAAATTATTTATATACCAAGATTATTTAAAAGTTTTTTTCAGAATTAATTAGATACTGCGCAGAACAATGTTTGACCATTGTTTGACCACATCATGAATTTTTTCCTGATGTATAAAAAGCATGTATTACTAACAATTGTTCAACCAAGTAGATATTTTAGGTCCGAAGGTCGATACTGTGCAGAAAATCGTTTGACTACGTTTGACCACCACTTTAAATTTTTTCAAACGTAACACAAACTATTTTTCCATAAAAACCATTTAGGAAAGTAAATATTTTAGACGAAGTGGTCACTTATGCGCGGGAAATCGTTCGACTATGTTTGACCATCATGTAAAGTTGTTATTAAGTCTAGCAATTATTATTTCTTAGTAAAGATCTCTTAACTGAAGAGATATTAAAGAACCGAAACGCAACTTCACACTAACCATAGAAATATACTGACCAGACCAGACTTGAATCTCTTGGTACAAAATTCGAACACTTCTCCATTTGTACATCTTTTAAAAGTCACCAACCGTCGAGGAAAAACGTTATTATAATCCTCCATTTCTAACTAAATGGTCAAACGTGTTCAGATGATTTTCTGTACGATTTTGACCTTGAACCCTTGAATATCAATAATAGTAAATAATTTCTGTTACTCTTAACTAAAAATTCATGAGGCGGTCCAACCCGGTCAAATGATTATCTAAACGTTGTTGACTACCAATCTAAAAATATCCATTTTGCCAAACAATTTTTATGCATAGATGGTGTTTATTGAACTTTATCAAAATTCTAAGCAGTGGTCAAACCTGGTCAAACGATTTGCTACGCGCGGGGGATATTTTAGCATCGATTACTGTTATGTTGTATATGTTTGAAAAACTAATTTTCTCGATAATGAAGGGCGATCAAACAAAACTATTTTGTGTCCAAACGTGGTCAAGAAGTGCTCAAACGAATATGCGGTGCCAACTTTATAGACCTATGTTAATAGGAGTTCCTCAACAGCTCACTTAGCGCCAATATTTTTCCTCAATTTACAAGTATCTATTCGATTCCTCACGCGATGCCTAAGAAAGGAAAAAGATTCGAAAATCAGAACACTTGTGTGTGTCCTATTTTATTTCTCAGTTACTCGTTTCCTCAGTGTATATACAATAACCCAATCACTACGTCGATAGTAGTTCAACAAACTATTTATAACCTACGTATCCGTATCTCGCCAAAAACTTCTCTCGAGCTCGACCTTTTCTCGAGTCGCTATAAGTTTTCCCAATTTCCGACCGATTTATTTCGACGATCTCGAAAGACATAAAACCAAACAATAATTAGAGATCGTAACGACCCTCTTCCCATATATAAATACATAAGAAACATAATCTCCGAACGACGGCAAACATTTGACAAGGGGGAGAACGACTTCGACGACTCATGTCTCCAGACCAGAGTTTCACTCCGAACTCCGAACGGTTGAGAGATGTGAGCGAAAATTCCTTTGTTTATTTTTATAAAACTATCATCCGAACAGGCCTATGTAAACTTACTGCGATGTTTGATCGAGGGAAGGCTCCTTTATCGACTGCGAGAGAGGGAATCGACCGTCGGTCGTGGTAGTGAGTGTAAGCGTATTTGGATTTAGGAGCAATTGTCTCTTAGTTGTTAAAAGCATCGAAGGGTGAAAATATGTATAAAATATAAATTTTCGACCACTATCGAGAAATTAAAGTAAGATCGAATCGATTTGTAACAAGCAAAAGCGAAATAACATAATAGGCAAACTTGGTTTTGCTTGGATTTCTTAAAAAGTGGGTTCCATGCGAGTAACCATATGTCTAGGCTATGAAAATTGCTGAAGTATACCACAGCTGTTGCCCCGAAATCTGCAATTCATGCGACGAATGGCATAATAGTTTTGGCATGTTTTAGATATGGCTATTCCAAGTGAATGCATTGTAGAAATGGATACCCAGAAATTTTATAGTCTTAGACTCTATTTTCTTCGTGCACATCACCATGGTTTAAGCCTTCGTCAGATTGAATTTTTGGGCCGAAACCACTCCTGAGCACCATCCAGTTCACCACGAAACAGGTCTCGTTGGCATAGAGACAAGTGACATCACTGTATTATTTTGGTCAGATTTTTGACAAAATTTTTTTAAATATCATCCTTTATTTGTTGGATATACTTAGTACAATCTTAAAATTTAATTTAATTTATTACTATTAATGATATTGTGCTTGAGTACAACTAGCAAGTAAGACGAATGCGAGGTATTGCATCAGTATGCATTGTCCAAGATTATCATAGAATCTCACTTAGCTAATCTTACTATTATAAAAGTTCGACAGGTTTGATACGCTTCGGTCCTCTTATCTCATGAGCATTGTCCAGGAACTCGATGACTTCCACGTTGACATGTCCAAGCAGTCTTCTTTCGTGGCTTGTTGCAATTTCCTGAATCGCTTTCCAGACCCATTTAATTGCCAGGTCGCCATAAAGAACACTTCGTTATTTATGTAGCGCTAAGCATTAGTGATCAATCGAAGAAATTTGTTGTATGTTCAGATTGGCTTTATTATCGACTGATAAATCAGTCTTTTGGATCTAAGGGCGAGTTGGGAGTATCTTCCTACTAACCAGTACGTTTGTCCAGTTTTGAGTCTGATCTGCTCAGTTTTCTGTCTGACGTAATGTTTCCAGTTAAGCCTTCCATCAAGATGAAGGCCAAGATATTTTGTTGAATCTGCTTGAACAATTTGATTTCCTCCAAAAGATACGATTAAGTTACTGTCGATTCGTCGCAACGTAAAGTTGACGTGGACTGATTTTAAGCTGTTAAACTATATTTTCCAGTTTGTGGTCCTCTTGTGGATTTTACTGACTAGAAGTTTTTCTATTGCTTTCTGTTGAGAAGTATCTTTTGCCATAATAACTGTATCATTGGCAAACCTTCCGAGTACAATATTTTTGTTGTTGGAATGTCAGCGGTATAGAGTAGGTAGAGAAGTGGTCCTAAGACACTACCCTGTGGAACTCCAATCGAAATTGGTTTGAATAGGTTTACTAAGATGGTCAACAGCAACGGACCAAGGATCGACCCTCGAGGCACTCCTCGCCCAACCGTCCTCGCTTCCGACACAACACCGTTTCATAACAATCCGATCGCCAATTTAACTTTCTATTAGCTAAAATGCAGCTCCTCTGATGGCGTGAAGATGCGCTCAAGATGGTGTAATCCACGCAACCAAAGGCGTTTGAGAGGTTACAGCATACCCAGTGACACTCGTCTTTTTTGTCTCGCATATTGGCTGCACTGTCCACCAGGCTCTCAAGCGCACTCGCCCTGGATTGACTTGTTCTGCATTCGTGCGTTGGGCTTCATCAAAGACACCTCTCCTTCCAAAAAACGCCATAAGTTGTTTTATAATCGTTTCGCATATTTTCGAAAGAGTTGGTAATATCTAAATTGGTCTTTATGTAGTTGTTTGGTTCGTCCAAACCGTCACATCTATGTATCGTAAGTATCCTAGTATTCTTTAATTCTACTGAGAATACATCATGCAAGAGCGAGGGGATTATAATGTGACCTGAATTATGTACAATTTTCAGCAGCTGGTCGGTTGTCATCCCATATATATCTTGCGTTCCTTTTTGTTCAGGCTCCGAATCGTCCGTACAACAACTTCTTTTCTAACTGGTTTTAACTGGTCTCAGCAGATTGTTACCGGCTTGTAAAGCTTTTGATGACATGGAAATGATAAGCGGAAAAGTCAGAAACGTCACCGATACGGAAACTGGACGTTACGATTCGAATCATCCACTTTGTTGGTGATAAAGATGGAGATCCAGTAGTAACAAGGCGCCACTCCCCAATTATAGACTAGATCACATCTGAGTGTCTGAAGTCAGAGATACCCTCCAGCTTCTTTAGTAGGTGGTATGAGGTTATCCGAACCGCCTACGTTCTAGATCTTTATGCTGTCGTGAAACGTGTTACGTCGTGTATTGAAATATCACTCCAAAAGAGGCACGAAGGTTCCCTCTATCCGTGAGGATGTAAATCGATAAGCAATCGATAACGTATAGATGTCGCCCACATAGAAACAATTATCAAAGATTAATTAGTAGCAATAAGTGTAGCAACCGAAATCGAGATACGCGCGAAGAAAAGAAAGAAAATCTAACAAGCGACCAGTAAGATTACTTGAACATTCTATTTAAAAATACCGTGAAAGAAATTTTAAAAAATGAATCGAGGCGAGAGAATAACGTTTAACAGTACTTTATTTGTCACTTGAATTGAAACGATTAAATTAAATTCAATTAACTTAACTTTTTATCTAAGGGTTAGACACTCTTGGTAACCGTTGGAATTCCAGCGGCCTTGTAGCCACCTTACAGCTTTAGCCGAAGGTAATTAAACCAAGAATGTATGCAGGTGACACGTAACTATGATCTCCCCTTATAGTACTAAAAAGAATTAAATGTTTCCTTCAACAAATATATTATTAAATTACCTGAAAATCAATCTCCCCCACCTCTCCCCTTTAAAATACGAAAAGAACTGAATGTCTCAAAAGTAACAATAAATTAACTAAAGATTCTAGGGAATTTTTCCCAAAACTCAACGAAACAAAAACATTAATAAAAACGGGATTTAACGTATTTTCGGTTTTCAAACTTCGTACGGCGTGGTAATCGGTATCGGAACGGAAACTGTGCAAGATGGCGGGTTTTCTTGCGCTTGTTGAAAAGATGTCGGGAAACCAGCTCCTAGTTCCTACGATGGTTCTCAGATGTTCTATACTAGCTTACATTAGTTATACGAGCCTACACTAGTTCCCTATAATAACCTGAAAAAGAAGAATAACCACATTGTAATTACCAAAAAGAAACGCTCACCTCCAAATGACGGAAAAGCAAATGCTTAACGTGGACGATTAGTTAGAACAGCAAAATTGGGGAAGCGAAACTTCCAGATTCACTCAACGATACTAGTGCACTTCACAGAGTCGTCGAATTTCCGTGTATATCCTCAATAAAGGAGACTTAGAAGCGAAAACGGAATAATCTAGTCACGGAGACCAATCTGCTCGACTCAATGTTACAAGCAGAATGCCACATCGAGTATTGTTGGATCAAAAATTACGAACGCGGGGCACCATGTGCACGTCAAACGTTGAAGCGAGAGAGGCCACAAGTAACAATACAGGAAACTGTAATAAATGGCGGTAACAACATCTCAAAAGATTCACAACTGCCTGCTTCCTAATTTAGATTGCTTCACACATTGAGACTATCGTAGACTTAACTTTTGTTTTTCCATTTCCTGCTAGTTTTGAAACAGCTTGTACAAAACAGATAGTAAATTATGAAGGAGAACTGATTATTTAGCAGTTGATAAAATCTGATAAGTTCAAACCAACTACATCGTCTACTGGGCAGTATTTTTCGTTCGTCATGCGATATTTTGTTTATTGCTCTATAGACGCAATCAGTACCGCCGATATCCTTCCTATCTATGCAATTACCATCGTATTGCATAACTGCAATCTCTACATACATATCTAGGATTCACTCGATGTTAAATGTCACGTAAACTCTCGACTTTTCTCTCGAGGCGAAAAATACAAACGATACAAGGCGAAACATGTGTTTCGTATGAATGGATCAAAACAACTGTTATCGCATTCGTTTCATTGATGGGAGAAATTCGCCCGTGAAGTGTAAACTTGATGAAATTACTGAAATCCGAACAGAAACTAAAAACACGAATCCGAAGTTTTCGGCGGTTAGTTTCAATCGAACGGACAGTGAGAATCGACGAAACTTACGCTTTCACTTTCTTTCTTCATTGATTTTGTCGAAAGCGACACGACGATCTGATCCGTACGGGTGTCTTTAGACCAGAGGATAGTTGTTCGCCTTTTAGAGATGATAAACGTCGCCTCGTCAAAGTCAGATATGGAGACTCGTACGATGTGTCGCCTCAAGGCTAGATTATCGTGCCATGTAAGACTCTTAAAAGAAACTATAAAAATCAAGAATTTCGTCATGTGATGATGAGGAGCTAAATGAAAAAAGAAGAAAAAGAAAGCCATGTGTTCCTATGCGGCTCGCAGAGATTTTATTTTTCAGAATGGAATTTAGGTGGTGCGTGTAAAAGGCTTGGCGGATTTGTAATTCTAAAAATTGCGACAATTTTGGGCACGGTTCCAGAGGTGTTTGGCTTTTTCGAAAATGTAGGTCAGATTTCGGTCAGAATTTTAGTTTTTATAAAAACAATAATAACGTTTAATTTCCAGACAGGTATAGCAACCCAATTACAGGAAAAACAACACAAGAATAAAAAAACAATTCAAACTAATCAGCTACCGGAAATAGAAAACTTTTTTGAGAGGGAGACAATCAAATAGGTTATATAACGTTTTTCGTAAGAAGAGATGTGATCAGCTTGATACTAGATTCTCTATGATGACTAAAATACATACCTGTATCAAAAAATACTGTGAATTTGTCAAAAAAAAAACATATTTTCAGATTTTATTGCATATCTTTATTATTGCCTTATACATATTCCCATGTTTAATCCAATCATTCATTCATTCATTCATTCTTAATAGTCTCCTGAAGGGATGACGATTAGCTTCTTTTTCGAATTTTCTTTTACTTCAACTTCAACTGATTGAAAATTCTTTCCCATTAATGGGAATTTGAGTCTCGTAGAGGCAGAAAGAAAATTGCACGAAACATTATCTGCAAAATACGGTAAAAAATGCACGAAGAAGAAGTGATAAATATGGTAATTCTTCCTGTAAGGGTCATAGTTCCTCTTACGAGCTAATCCCAGTTGTGATAACGCATGGTGAATGAAATCTAGACAAATATGTTGTAGAAAAAAACTAAATGCCAAAAAGACTTTAAAAATTAGTAATATTTTACTTCAATTCTATGATATTTAAACTAAATTTACGAAAAAGTATTTGCACCATAGCAGTTTCGTATCTTTTGAGATAGTTTCTTCATTAACTCCAGAATTTCATTTATGTCTTTTGAAGTGAAACTTCTATAGGCGCGCTAGAGCAAATTGCCCTGACCGTCACGAAAATATGAAACGCACAATCTCTACCAACTCCACGAGCGAGGAGGAGGAGGAGGAGGAGGACAGAACATCGTTCGCACAATCGTCTCTACTGTTTCTCTCACTCTCTTTCTCTCTCTCTTCCTCTCCCTATGAGCGCGTCCTCTGTTTTTAACGGCAGTGAGGGGGATAGAGAGAGAGAGAGAGAATCGTTCCTACTCGCTTACTCTCACGCAATATGGCGTCTACAGTATTAATGCGTAGCGTCTCAGCATGAAGTGACTGTCAACCTTCCTATACTCACGCATACGGTCTGTGAGACCGACTTATATAGTATAGTATACGTCTTTCATTTTGACGTGAGTATAGGAAGGTTAATAAGTAGCGTGAAAAATAAAAAACTAAAATCTGCAATCTAAAACATGCAACATTATTAATAAGAACCGATTCCCATCAATACTCATAATAATTAAGCAGTTTATACGTCGATGATTCACTTCCAAAGCGCGAGAGCTCCGTCTTAATCTGTCTAATTAAACAGTTCACATTTTGTCCTTTACTGCAAACATTCCTTTTTAACCCTCCTGCATTCCTTCAAACCTGTACCCACCTTTGGACCTTTTGGGTCAATTTGTCCCAACTATTAAAATATGAGTAAAACCAGAAGTATTTATAAAAAAAAGATGTATTATTTAATATTCAGAAAAATAATTTATAAAAACAAACTAAAGAATCCTCTTTCAGGGTGACTAATGTTCAAGTTTTTGATAGTTGCATAGATTTAATTTCAGTAGTATGCTTTTAAAATTTTAAAAAATTCAAATATTTTATAAAAATTATGTGATATTTTTCTCACAGTTTACACATAGTGTAATTTTGTGGTTTTGACAAACAAATTTCTTACAATAATCACATGTATTAGAATATTTGCTCGAGTTGTTGCCATGTGAACAGAAGAAACAGCGTTGCCTTTTGCTTGAAGCACAATTTTCTATAGCAGAAGATGTCCCTGGAAGCTGCTCAACACGAATTGAGCACTGCGGCTGTTGCATATTTTCAACCAAATTTCTTGCTGACAATCCATGAGGTTTTGTTGTCCTTCGTAAAATATGTTGGTTTATCATCTGCTCTGCGAGTTCTACTAGGTATAGTCGTCGCTTGAAATTTTTATTGTAGTTCCAAGCAGGATTCATTTCGGTCCATATAACGAATGAGTTATACGCAGAGTCATCTATCATATTAGAAAATAAGGCAACGGACCAACGCCTTGTCAAACGTTTACACGTATAATTTGCAACCAACTAGTCAAGAACATCAACACCAGCTTTAGTTTCGTTGTAGTGATGTATTATTTCCGGTTTTTTATTGACACCATCTCTTATATCAGCAGTATAGTGAAGATTTTTCTTCGGCACATATGATACAGTAGTTATATCATTTGTAAACACAAATTCTGAATGTAAAATTAGTTTCTCTTTCATATCTAGAATTATAGGCTGTAAAAATGTTTTATTTTTTCTGACGGTTCCTACTAAAGTAATGTTCTTAGAAAGTAGCTTTAGAGCGAGATTATACGTTGTAAAAGAATTATCGCATGTAATTGTTATGCCTTTTGGAAGTGGATCTCATAAGGTAAATACTACTCGTTCACCTAAATGATAAGAAACGTATAAAATCTAATGTAATGCTTCAAAATTTTACCTTGATTTTTTGCTGACCGAGTATTTCTCTTCCTGTATAAACTTCCATATTCCATTCCACCGGTTTTGATGGTATATATTGCCGGAAACTAAAACGACCACGGTATGGAACCAACTGCTCATCCACAGACACGATTTCATGTGTGTTATAATATATCCTGAGCTGACTACACCACTTATCCCAAATTTGTCTTATAGGAGCCAATTTGTCACGAAGTCTTCTTTCTTCTCAGTCTTCAGACTTGTCAAATCTAAGACACCTCGAAATGCTTGAAAAGCATTTGAGACTCATAGTCGCTCGAAAAATTAGTCTGCCGTTTTTTCTTCCCATAAGCTTATCAGACTTTCACCAGCCATTATTTGCAAACCCAAATATGCTTCAAGCTCTATAATGTCTAATTTTTCCCAACTGCTTCCGTAAACTTCCAATCCCTTCAGATTAATCGACTCCAACACAATATTTTTATACTTTGAGATATAAATAACTCAAATGAAGATTTTATGCCTGTAACATTGGAAGTAGCACTTCTGATTGGTACCGGCTTGTTTTTCATTATAAAATTTCTTGATGTTCTCCCAGTTTGACAAGGTGGCTGGCCTTGCCAAAGAATACTTTTGTCTTTGGACAAATATAACGGGGGACTATTAAAGTCTTCTATGGCTGTCTCTTCACTATTTATGCTAATGTCTGAAGAGGAATATGAATCGTTTTCTTCATCAGGTTCGAAATTTTCGTCGCAATCGCTCTCATCAAATATGTCGTCGTCATCGTTATTCATAATTTCTTGCAATTGGTGATCAGTAAGAATCTATCAAAATAATACACATATGATCATGTGTGAACTATACAGGTACACACTCGAAAATTCACTTCACAAAACTTACTTTTCGTTTCTGTGTCAATTCGCAAAATATAGTAAAACTTGTAAGCTACTATTCTGTGTTCTATTCAAATTTAAATGTTGTTGCCAGATCAATATGAGGCTATTTGAAGTTCCCATATGAATATGCAAGCGAAACTAAAAAAAAAGACGACAAATTTTTCATTTTGCAAACCAAAGTTGTGTTGAGTCAAATTGACCCAATAAGACTATAAGTGCATGTAAATAAAAATTTTTATATAGACGGAAAACAAAAAAACTCCTTTTTTATTATTTTGTTGGTTCTTCGTATTGCCGTTTAGGATAAATAAAAATTTCGTGACGAACCTGTATCATTCCCCAAAAGATTTCGATCGGTGGCAGCTGCTACTCCCAACTCAACAACTCTCAAGGGGTTGTACTGATTGGGTACCAATTCAATACCATGCTTTTCCAAATCCTGCGAGGTTGTCTTGACAGAATGCGATGATCTAGGCTGAAAACGATTATATCATCTGGATGACATTCTTCGATAAATTTTTTACATAAGTTAGGGCAGAGACTGCTAAACCACCCTTGAAAAATATCGGTTTATTAATATTACGCTCGCTGATTGCATCAAAAGGAAAACATTTCCTTGGTTTTCTGGATATAATACTTTTATCCACTTTATATTTTATTGCCAACTGTCGGTTTGTATTCGGACCCATTGTATCTGCTTTCAGCCGGGCGCAAACATGGCTATGCACATATTTTGCCCGAACACTTTTTTCTTCTTATGCTTTTTTATTTCTAAATAGTTTAACTGTTATATATAGTCGATTTTTCATACTCCTTATCTTTAGGATGGTGAAAAATTGCATTTTTACTTTACTGTGATTATCATAAAATTTGCAAATGACTTTTCGACGCTGCAACTCGTTTAACCTTCCTATACTCACGTCAAAATGAAAGACGTATACTATACTATATAAATCGGTCTCACAGACCGTATGCGTGAGTATAGGAAGGTTAAAAACATTTTTACGACTAAATGTAAAAAGATTGAATAGATCTTATGTGATGTCAACACAACGATATGTCCCGTTATTTTTCCACATTTTTATTGCGAGTTTAGCAGTACTTTTATTTTGTGTTGAACGTATTTGTCCAGATTTCATTCATCATACGTCACTAGGATAGTTACTTCTACGCATCTGGATTGTTTTCTTCCTTTATTGCTTCTTAGGGAAAACCTTGATTTTTGATCGACTTTGATGTCCTCTTGAGATTATATTCTTCAAAATATGTAATATTAAGAAACAATTGACTTGTTTACATTACATATTTTTAAGAAGTAAAACCACCAAGAACGAACTGCTCCATTCATCAACCAGATTATGATTTTACTCAGGAAAGATATAAAGTTTATGGAAAAATCACCGGAGTTCTATTTTCCTTCATCGATCCCAAACTTTTAGAATTCAAAAGTTTTCTCGCATCGAAAATAATCCCGCCAAGTACTTCGTTTCTTAATATCTAACCAATACTTCATTTGCGAACAATTTCGAATCGAAATCAACACCCAATGTCTCGATATTCGCTTAGTCACCGTTCGTTCGAGGCGAACTCGAACCTTTACTTTCACGCAGCTCCATTTCGACATACTCCTCTCGTCGCGTTCGTTTCTTCGTTCGACTACGGCGAGGTAAATTTCGTACGAAAGAATAATAACAACGACTTCTCTCTCTTAAAGGAGAGCTTTTATTCGCGGGCATCCTCGAACGACTTTGTTTGTCGGAAATCGTAATTCGAAGAATAAGGGGGCCCATCGAGGAACGAAACGGAAAACAAACGCCGCCGGTTGGAGAGGAGAGGCGAGGGTAATTAAGCTTTGTTTCGTTCGAATCGTAATTTAAAAGAAAATATTTTGAAAGGTTTTGATCGAATACAAGACAATAATGGATGGGGTGGAACAATTACGTCAATTTTGTTCTTGCAATTTGCGTTTTACGAAATAAATTAAGGACTTGAGCTTTGAATTGGAGTCCCACGTAGTTGGCAACCGAATTTGTAAAAATATAATCGTTCATCGGAGTTCCTAGTAGATATGAAATAGTTCTAGAGTACTTTGCAGAAAATTTCGGGAAAAAATGGATAATACCGAAAATGAACGTAGCAACCATTTTCGAGAAAAACAGTGCGATTCTGCACCTCGACCATACTTCTAGAGTTCTTGACCAATCTTGCGAAAATTTCTGCAAAAAATGAGATTTTGCAAAAAATTGTTCATTTTGGAAATCGCACAAACAGTTCTATTCGCGCATCTTTTCAGATTCGGGAATAGAACTGTTTGGTCAGTAACTCTAGAACTATGGTCGAGGAGTAGATATACATATGTTCGAATCGCCCTGTATTTTTCGAAAATGGTTCCTACGTTCATTTTCGGTTGTTCGTTCCATTTTTCGCGCAATTTTTCAGAATTCTGAAATTTTCCGCAAAGTACTCTAGAACTATTTCATATCTCGCAGGAACTCCGATGAATTATTATATTTTTACAAATTGGATTGCCAATTTCACGGGACTTTGAATTGGTTCGAATTTTTCCATTTCTTTTCGTGTTTTCCGGACGTCAAAGTTGATAAATTCAAAGAAACTTTTGGTAACGATGGTCTTATTTTAGACGTTGTGACTTGCTCCTCTTATTTGGCTTGATCCAACTCAACCGAGGTCTTAAAAAATATAATGCAGAATAGATAATAGACAAACCAAAATCATCGTTAAATCAGTTTAGTTCAATTTCCTTCCAGCCTAAACGGTGTCGGAAGTTTTGTAACAGCATCGCCGCAACATCCATGTGGCAAAGCAGTGCCGTGCCACTCCCGTCTATTTAGTTTTTTCCAGCTTTTTTTTCCTTCGCTTCTTTCTCGTAAAAGTAAGAGCACAGTAACATTTAATTTGCTCAAGGTCTGACGGTACCCCGGGGGTATCGCGATTGAAAACGCAATTACTTCGCTCGCCTCTAAGTCTGTGATCAATTTCAAGCGTCGTCTGCGATTCCATCTCGCTCCGATTTAAGAGGCGTATGCCGTTTCCGAACTTCGTCGCGTCCTTTTCTAGCCGGGAGATTTAGAAAGAAGCTGCTGCTTTTGTTATATGGAGATATAGGCGGTTTGTACATATATGTAAAGGTTAGGAAAATATTTACGTTGTCGGTACGAAGTGGCTGTTAAATCTGATGGAATCCGTTGCGATTCGTCATGGGGCTCCATTCCAATATGTGAAGACGGTAAAATTAATTTGGACGGAATTTGGCGAAAAAGCGATTTTAAACGAAATTACGTTTTGCACTTGTAAATAAGTCAGAATCTCAGTGTGTTCTTGGGCGTCACAATATGCAGAGAGACGAAATACAATTAATTTTGGAGCATTTTAAGGAAAGTAAGAAAGTGATCTCAAACAAACATGTCATTTAGAAATGCACGTAATTCTCTTTTTAGACGATAGATACGTTCCCAAAAAATTCGTGTAAAAAGATATTGGCTAAATGGAAAAATAGTAGATTGGTTCCAGAGCTCAGAAAGCAACTGAAAAGTACAATAAACAATATTAAAAAATTCTTGTTAGAGTTCACTTAAGAATTTATTTTCCGTGCTTACACATTTTAATTCATTAAATATATTATAAAAAATAAATCATACCTTGAAAAAAAAAAAAAGTAAAAATAATATAATGTACTGAGAATTTAGTTCATTTCTTAAACAAAATTGCACCGGCCTAGCTCTTAATTAATGATATAAAAAGCATAAATTATAACAAATTATATTTATAAATTTTGAGAAATATTCAACATAAAATCAAGATAATTACCTAGTGTTGTGTGTGTGTGAGTGTAATTTCTTTTAGGCGATGATGGTTCTTCCTATGTCTCCTCTCTTAACTTCTTTTCTCGATGCAGCTCTTTTTTCTATGGATTCTTCCGTTTTTTTCCGGTGTGGCTCTATTTTCTATGGATTCTTCCCCTTTTAAAATTCTATCTTCTCCGGTATGGTGAGATTCTTTTATTCGCTGGTACTTCTTCTTAAAACCCTTTTATTCGAAATATATTTATAGTCTTATTTATTGAGTTATCTATATTGTCAATTTTCTTCGTCGTTAACCAAACAAAACTTTTTATTTTTTTTTTTTTTGGAAACCAGGCCTACACTGCATTATTTCTCCGTTATCCACGAAACGAAAATTTTAATTCTCCTTGACTCCAGTTCATCCAGGCATATCGTTGTTATAGAAACCTGTATTGAATGTCGATGTATCCTAGGTTATTATCCAGTAATTGTTTATGAATTCTTGTAATCTAAACGTGTTGTATGTGTGGGAATGTTTACAACGCTTTTCTATCCATTAATATACGCTTTTTATAATAATTATTAATTTTATTTCTAGTTACATTTGTTTCTCCCACTAAACGTCTCTGACTGGAGTTAAAATAAGAAGCTAGCACCCGTAGGGTAATAAAATGCTCAATGTTGATAATTCAGTAGTTTTTAGAAGGAAATCAGTGATTATAGATTGTGTTTGATTTCGTGATAAAATGTTATAAAGTTCCCTGTAAGATGTCATTACTGATTTCAGTTCTCGTTGAAATTTTGCAACTCGTTCCTCATCAGGATCATGTTGTTCAAAATGATCTAATTTGCTTGCAAGATGAAGGCGTTCTTTAGGTAGAGTTGCATCTATAATGGGAGAATTTTCTTTGTCATTGTCCCTATGTTCTCTGTCATGATGAGCCTCAAGGGTGTGGTCTATAATTTCATTTTTACTTAAGCTTTTATCGACTAATAATTACTCTATATCGGGAAATGATAGATCATCGAATCCATCTCCACCAGCATGATGTCAGTAAAAAAGCCTTATTATCGATGACAGGATCAGGGCCGTTGCTTTTAACACATTCTGGCCAAATATTTTTCCAACATGAGTTTAAGGTTGATGGCTTTAATTCAGATAACGCTAACCCAACTTGGTTAATGCAGTCCATAATAGAAAAAATGTCTACACGTCAATGATTGTTAAATCCTCATTATGGCCTAGTTTGTCTAGTACGTTTTAAAGGTAGCAATTATCCCTCGGTCTAGCAGTAGTATAAAGAAGGCAGTATTAGGCGGAAGAAAACAAAATTGCATATTTGGGTACTCCAAGACCGAATGGCCAGGTGCATTGTCTAGAATTAAGAAAACTTTAAATTCTACACATTTTGCATTCATGTAGCGTATAATCTCTGGGATGAAGTATTTCTGAAACCATTCTGTAAAGATTGCACTGGTCACCCAGGCCTTTTTGGTTGCTCTCCAATGAATTGACAATTTATTGAAATCTACACCTTCCATCGAGATTGGTCTGAAGGCACGATTTACTAGGAGTGGTTGTAACATACGTTGTCCTGAAGAACTGGAACAAAATAACAATGTTACACGGTCCGTTGTTACTTTAAAACCAGCGACAGTTTTCTGCGATTTTGCAACATAAGTTCTGCTAGGCTTATTTTTCCCAAAAGATGCCATTTTTATCTACATTCCAAACTTGATCTGGGGTATATCCCCCATCTCCAATAATTTTTCTAATTTTTTGAGGAAATTCTTTGACAGCCAATCCATCTGGAGACGCAGTTTCTCCCTTAATTTATATATTGTGGAGACCATGTCGTTTAAGAAAACCTGTCATCCATCCTGTACTTGGGGAAAATTCAGGTTGTTTTGACTGAGATGAAGTGCCTGACTTAACTCCTTCAATATGTCTATAGATTCTTAATGCTGTTTGCTTGATAGTAATTCCATCTACTGGTCTTCTCTTTTGTGATTTATCTTCAATCCACATTACCAAAGTTTTTTCCATCTTCTCTTTGACTACATATCTTATGTATGACGACGATTTAGCACTTATTTTTGTTCCAGAACATACAAATTTTCTGATCGCAGTTTCCTTTGCTCTTAATCGTTCTTGTGGTAGCTTCATGAATACGAAAATGCTTTCGTACCGCCGTTGCATCTTGCCCTGTTGCAAGTTGATCTGAAATTTTAATTTTAGTATCTAAACTGATCGCAATAATTCACAGCATTGATGCTTTTTTGGAATAACAACCGATTTTAGTCGACGTTCACGCAATTCATCAGTGTCAGATGCACCACCACGACGAAATTCTGCAAACCAATTGGAAACACGTCTTTTCTGACGGTACTTTATTAGCAACAGTTGAACGAAGCGATTCTATGCATTGTTGTTGCGTTAGGCCTTTACCAAAATCGTAAAAGATCATCCAACAAAGACCATGACCTAAAATTTCCATTCACTGTAACTGCAAACTATTCGGTCAATTTCGAAGCTGCCACTGTTTCCACAACAACAAGTGCCAAATTTTACAAAAATAATAACGACACATCTAGCAACGCCAATAAGTGGTCGTTGGTAACAACATAAAAGGCTCCCTTCGTATGGTACTGTGTGCGGGGTGGAAATTGCTGCTCCGGCTCGTTTTCGACGAGAACTGGAGAACTCTGTCGTCTAGTTTCCTAGCCAAAACCTAAAATGAGATATTTTTGCATGTCAAAGACGAGGTCTTCTACTCCACGTCCGATCGTTTTCAGAAACCTGAATGAGGATCTGGAAGGCAGTGTTTGCTCTTCTATGTTTGTATAAAAAAGAAAAGACTGACACATTTAAATAGCGCCCCAATAGCATCGTTTGTTAAGTCATAAAAGGCGCCCCTCGTCTATGCCTTACTGCTTTAAGTTGCTTTACTGACCTCTAGCGTCCAAGAGGTTAAAGGTGCAGTTTCGTGGTCATAATTCGATTCTACAGATTGGTTTGGTTGAAGGCAAATACTTTGTACTTTGCAAACTTTCTTCTTCTTCTTCTACTCGTTAATCCTTATGCCACCGTCGGAAACTTTCAAAGCAGAAAATTCGCTCGTGGGATTCTTGCGCTTGTGGTAGAAGCATTTATTGAGATTTTGGTGCTATTCGATTTTATACGCGGTTTGATGTACATAGGTTTAGTACTTCTATCCAGAAACTTTTGTCTAAGAAGACTCTGCTTCTATGATCCTTAGGTGAGACAGAGAGAAACCATTGCTGGTACTTTAGCTTCAAAAGTGGTTCTCCCGCTGTTTTGACAATAACAAATGTCAAACTAGTTTCACGTTGAGATAAATGCACTCAATCAAATGGAGATTATATTGAAAAACCCTATTGGAATTTTGATGAAAATACAGGAAATAAATACACGATAACTAAATTCCTATAACTTCGGAAACATCTATCGTAGATTCCCATCGAGCTCCTGGTGCAAATGACTTCATCTGGGAATGTCATATAAATGTAAAAACATCTTCGTTGATGCTTTCACATCATTATAAGTGGAAATTCCCAGTTTGTGGTGACATTGTTAATGAGGATGTGACACTTAGACTTGGTCGACTAATTTCCTTTCTTTGCCGCGGAACCATCTGTGCATTGGTGAATTCCGTTTGCCGCATACATATAATCGAGTTTAATCCCGGAAATCTACACTCCCACTTTGTCCGACGGCGAATTCCTTCACATCGCTTTAATAAGTCGTTTCTTTTTCCAACGAACTGAATTAATACTCGAATTCGTGGCCAAATTTAGATTTCGATCTGTTTTAAAATGCAATCTTCATCTTTGGAGGACTCAAATCGCTTAACAGTCGCATTTAAATTCCCAATCCGTACTGCATATTTCTTTTTTCTCTCCGAGAATACTCGACTTAAATTCCAACCCAGACGTTCACTGCTTATTTGGTCGGGGCGTCCTTATATGGATCCTGCGTTTTCGCGTACGTTCTCGAAGGTACCAGTTAAACGGGCGACTTTTACCATTTCAATTGGGTCAACTTATGTTAATTCGGAGTTCGACTTAATCGCTTTCTTTAACTCGTTAAAAGTTAACCTTGTCCGTCTTTTTTCCATTAGGAAATAAATCCTGAAATATTCCGCCGTCCACGTTATATGTATGTTTCTACAGATTGCATGATCATCCATATCATCCGATTTGCAGACACGGAAACCGAATTCTAAATCACCCAACCACCAAACTGCTGTAGATGTTCGACGTCCGATGCATTCTGAAGGTGTTTTCGATTTTACCAACTGTAATAACCATGTATGTATGTATGTACACACGTTTTTACTAGAGAGATTCTTCGAGGGGCGAATTACAAAGACGTTATTGCAATGCATTCGACGAATACGAAATGCATAACTCGACGTCCACCCTCTTCTCAGTCGGTAAAAGTATGGCGCTGCATCTACGTATGTATATGTATGTTTACGTTATTGAATACGTGATGGGAAAGTAAAAGAATATGTAACTGTGATGGCGGTAAGAAACTTTGGAAAATTCACGAACAATGGTCGTCCCAACAAAACGCTTGAGGACCTTTCATAATCTGTTCATGAGGAATAGAAAAGAAATTTGAGTTGTAAACATTGGATAAACACTGTTGGTCTAAAACGAGGCCTTACGGAACTCCTGATACGAGTATTTGAGATAAGCGGTTCGATCTATATAAGTTGATATAAGAGTCCTGATTCTTGTTTAGAGACTGTCTAGAGACTTGGACTTTTCTTAAGAATATAAGCTGTATGCTTTTGTGAACAACCAAAATGTATAATTAATTTAAAAGATGACGTTTTGACTCGAAACAATAAAATATTTCTCTAGGAAAGTTTCTTGATAATTAACCAATCCACCAGTATAGTGAAGTTTACCACCATATAACAATTCTCAAGTCTTGACGCTGAGGTACTTCAGACTTTCTGGGATATTTAATATTTATTAGGCTGATTTATAAAGTAAGGCCTGCTTGGTTATGAAAGAAAACACCAATACATCAAGAGGTTAACTTAAAGTCACTACTTTCAGCTACTTTACTACATAGTTGCCATTAAGATTGAGACATTTGTCATAGCGATCAACCAGCTTCTTAATGCCCTCTTCAGAGAACTCTGCCGCCTGTAAATTTAGTCATGCTGCAACACCATCCCGCAGCTCTTCATCGTTCTCAAACCGTTATGACCTGAGCCATTTTTTCATGTTGGGGAAGAAATGGTAGTCACTAAAAACCAAATCAGGTCTGTAGGGAGGATGCTCAAACACTTTCCACTTAAAACTGTCCAGTAGGCCTACCATAGGGGAGGGCATTGTCACGAGGAGAAACAATGCCTGAACGCAATAATCCACGTCGCTGAAGTTCTGAATAGCCCATCTAAGCTTCTTCATAGTTGTACAGTAATTTTACCATTTATTGTGGTTCCTTGCTCCAAAAAGTGTACAAGAACGACGGCTTTGTTGTTCCAAAAGACATTGACCAGTGACGGTTATGCTAATGCTTATCTCGGACTGGCGAAACACGTGTCACCGATTTTATTATAAAACAATTCGTATGGTGAGGAGTTTAGCGATGTGTCATGACTTTTGTAGCAAAAATGTTTTACGGCACGTTCAACGTTTCCTCGAAGACGAGTCAAAGCGACACCACTGCATTGACTGGCTTTTCGTTTCAACGTTGAGATAGGCGACTCATATCTCATCATCTCCAACGATATGCCTGAGGAAATCTCCACAATCTCCTTCAACATCGTAGCGTGTCAGAAAAGTTAGTGCCGATCCCATTCTCCCTGTTTTATGATCTTCGGTATGAAGATTTGGCACCCACCATGCACAAAATTTGTGGTAACCTAAATGTTTAGTGTGCTGAGAAACTTGTGTTTAAGTTTCACATGGAGTCTTGATAGCCAGACAAAAATGCATTGCTACCATTCAAAATTTAGTCAGATTTCAAAAAAACTCTTTTACCTGAATTTAACGGTGCATATTGCAAAAAGATTATGTTGGCTCCTCGGTGAACACTAGTAAAATTGGCTGGGCAGTCAATGTGTTAAACATCGCTCTCAAACGCTACAAGAACTCAAGTAACCCAAATTCACCAAAATTCTTCCCAGATATGCTGGTGAGAGTTAAAGAAAACTTTAAAGAACGGCTTTAGATGTACATCGCTCCTGAAAGCCAACATTTGGACAACAACATCAATTTTAAAACCTAATCAACAAAAAAAAAAGAAAACCGTATTACAAGTACTTTGAACAAATAAAAGGTTTTTTCCATATTATTGTACCGTGCTTTTAAAATTCAGTTCATAGATGTGGGACACCTGTATACCGCGCTTGGAACTGCAATTCAAAATCTAGGGTCAGCGGGGAAAAACCGCCCTGCACCCTTCTATCTCAGGGAAAAGGCTGAAATTTAGCTTGCTGGGCAAGCTAAATTGGGGAATTTATCGCTGTGAAAATGAGAGAATTTGTTTTCGGCTTACTTATAAGTTTGTCGTCTCTTGTGGAGGGATTTGATGGTCGTCGAGGGACCTAAGGACGTTGCCTCAGCCGATAGTGAAGAAATCTGCTGGACGACGGATCTTTATTCGGGGAGGGCCGATGGCCATCTGAACTGTGGGATTATCGCTGGCGCGGGCTCTGTCCCACGCGGACTTCAGGAGCTGTTCTAAGAACTCACGCAGAGTCGGATCTGGCCATTCCTTACGTAGTAGGGAGCGTCGACTAGGATTCAGAGAGTCTGATTATGAAGGACCCCCAGTTTTTTCACGTGCGTCTTCGCAGCTGAGGACCAGGCCATAGCGCCGTAGGTCAACAGCGGCCGGAGTGTCGTCTTGTACAGAAGCAACTTGCTACCTAGGTGAAGGGGACTCCTTCGCCCTAGGAGGAGTAGCATGTTGCGGGCAGTGATGAATCGGGAGCGGACCTCATTGACCTGCTTCGTCCAGGTCAGACTCTGGTCAAAGTGTACTCCTAGATACTTTACGTCAGGACTCCAAGGAACCGCGACATTTCCAACGCGGATCTCTTCTCCCGGAGGGGGGCTACGTCTTCTCGTGAATCTAACTGCTACGCATTTAGACTCGTTTACCCTTAGTCTCCATCGAGTCGTCCACTCCAGGCAACCGTCTGCAGCCCTCTGGACGCGTCTACTGATCAGTTTCTCGCTTCTGCTGGCTGTGAAGATGACTGTGTCATCCGCATAGACAGTAATCTCCGTAGCGGGCTCTCGGAGGAGATCTAACATGAAAACTAGGAAAGGGCGAAGTCGAATTCCACGGGTGCTCGACTTCACGGATTGGTATTTGGTGCAGAAGGATCTGTCAGCCAAATACGACCTAACAAGCCTAATCATGGAGGGGTTTATGTTCGAAACGATCAGTTTGTGGATCAGCCCGTCGTGCCAGACTGTGTCAAAAGCACTCGTGAGGTCGAAGAAGATGGCTCCTACGGAGTCCCGCCTTTCCAGTCCGTTTCTGATGTACTCCGAGAAGCGGAGCAGCTGGTATTCGGCGGACAGTCCGGCTCGGAAACCGTACTGCTCATCCTGGATGATGCCTGAATCGTCGGTGAGTTCCATTAGCCGGGCCAGGATGACAGCCTCGGCTATTATCGACAGGTTGGAGAGAAGGCTGATCGGTCTGAAGTTTCGGGGAAAGTGGTGACCTGTATACCCCACCCTGTATCTGTGATGAAGTCAAAGTTGCACGGACTGAAATTAAAACTTTCTCTTTGTATTAACACTCGCATGGAATTAAAGCGAAAAGTTAGAAATCTCTTTACAATTACTTAACCAAATTATGCCATGCATCTCCTTATTCTTCATAGTAACGTAATAGTTATCATTGTTATCAACGTACCGATAAAACGTTGAATAAATTAAGATATAACCGCATCTACGTTTTCGGTTAGCGGAAATCAGTAGGACGAATATTCTATTACAGAGGGGCTCGAATTTCGAAGGAGAGAAACTTGATAGGCGTTTCGTAACGATACAGAGGACAATATTTACGTACGTTCGATAAAATTCTAATAACAATCGTCGAGCTTGGCGGTCGTTTTCAACAATCAAAGCAAATAGTCGGACGAGCATGTATCACTTCTGTGTGTATTATTGTTTCTCTTCTACATAAATAGCTATTCCAAGGTTACTAGATGTGGCTTTGTAAGCGTCAAATCGTCGATAATGTGTATATAAATACATATATACATACATATATACGTTTAATGTCTCGTAATAACAATAACTATTGTAGATGTATATCTTCCAGGAAACGGAGTTGACAATCGTTTATATGTGCGTATGTATGTATCATGTCGGTTTCGAAACGTCTCATGCAGAAGCAAGATTCGCCAATCAATTTCGAAGTTAGATCTTTTAGAGGACAAAAATAAAAGCCCGCATTTGCATTAATTGTAAGTAATGAAAATACGATGAAACTCCCTAACATTGTGACCTTTTTTGAGGATTGCAAGTGTAATTTCTTAAATGTTTCACGTAATAAGCTGGAGACTTTACTCAACTTAGAGCTACATCTCTTATCTTTCGAATGGCGTCTTTTAAACAACTATATCCCTTATAGGAGAGGAGAGGAATTTTTTCCTGTTATTGGTGCATGAGTTGCCCAACAATGTGGCCCTTTTTACATAGAAAACTCACTCAAACTGGATCTGCCACATTTTTGTAGTACCTTTTAAATTCTACTCATTCTATTTGCTAAATAATTGGAAAAGTCTTACCTTTTACCAAACTTGGAGCTTACCTAAAATTTTCAAGTAAAAATAAGCTAAAAACTAGAACAGAAGAAATAATGTAAGTATGGCAAAACTATTATAGGCAACAGTTTAAGAACGAAGGAAGAAATCAAGAAGATACAGAACTGGAGATTGGGGAACGCACCTTTCGGATATGTGCTCAAAACACTGCTTCTAATCGCTTTAATATACGGAGTGCTCATTCCACAAACGGTTTGCTTACTCAGAGTTTACAACAGATATTAATTTTACGCTAGACGTTACTTAGTGTAAATCTTTGTTGATAATTTTTCCTTAGACTAAACAATGTATTCGAATAGTAATTTCTAATATCAAAGACCCCCAAAATAAGCTACAAGGTGTATCAAGAAAATTGATAGTTAGTCACCCTTCGCATATTAAACTTATATTTAAATATGAATCGACGATGAACTATCTATTCTTCCTCTTAAGTACTTTCAGGAAGTTGTTGACACATTAAAATTTTACTACGTACATACACATACATGCCATAGATCTATTAATATATGAGCCGCGCATTTGGTTTGAATCGTTTGTAAAAATACGGCCTCGAATTTCGAACGGACGAATTCGGGACGTATCGAATGATTCCCCGTCTTATTGTAAAGAAAATGTCATATTTGTCACCGGAATCTTTTGGTTATTTCCTATTTTAACGAGTCTGGTAACATGTATTTGCAAAAAGAAGGCGAGTTCAGTTGTTTGGTCATTAAAATTTTCCAAGTGGACTTCTTCTGTCTTACTTCAAATTTAAGCAAAACAACCAAGACCATTCCTGTTTCCTGTTTTGTTAGAATCTCTGAAATTGAACTATTTTAAACTTCACTCCAATTTAGATACGATCCATAACTTTTTGCTGAAATCCAGATTATATTTTCTTCAAATCCTATATTTCCAGAACTTTTTTGGGCTTAACTCCAACAATTTTTATCAAACCTCCGTTTGTAGTTCTTGCTAAAATCTTCTTACACCAGCCATCCTATTGCTTGTCTGTGCCGTAAGAACTGTTTTACACTACTGAATTTTGTAGTAAGTCTCGTTTGTAATTTATGAATTAGACTTGGTACTAAATTCAAACAAAATGATTTATTTGACCTCTTGACTACCAGCGCACTTTCTCTAGGCGGCCACTACATATCTAGCGATCTTTTTTCCTTTATTTTTTATAATTAGAATGCAACTAAAGAAGTAGATAAAATCGGAGAAAAAATGAAAAATTTTAATAAGGAGCCTAAATGTATTTATTTATTAATATTCATATTCCTTTTTGGAAAGAAACCTTATTTTCAATGCAGTTAAAAAGTTAGCTAGACGTAACAAGAGCCCGATTTAAAATACAAAAGTCAGAGATGGTTTCATCCAGTCGTAAACGTAGCTGAAAGAAAAGGGAATTTCTTTTTAGTAAACATGAAAAATATTTAATATATGTATATATAATATAAGCTGTATACTTACACAGTATTTAGTTGGATATTGATTTTGGGAAATTACAGTTGCGCATCTACTTTGCACAGAGGATACCAGATCCGTGAACACATCCTTCGAGATTTTCTACCATTCATGCTAAATAACGTCCTATAATTTCTGTCCGATTCATTTTCAATTTAAGTCCGGGTTCGACACAGAGCAGTCCAGCACTGGTATTCCTTGATTTTGAAACCACTGCGCCACCAACCTCGACCTATATCATGGTGCGTTGTCTTGTTGAAAAACTACCTTTGAATAAATAGACAACGGAAAATTTTCCAAATTCGCAAATTTTGGTCCACCAAGGCCTTTTATTTGAACAATAGGCCCGGCATCATGCTTGCCAGAACAACCCCATACGTTAAGTCTTCTCCCACACAACTTCACCGTCTTTCAAGTATACCTTGGATCTAACTATTTATTCGCTCCTATTTTCTACCATCAAGTCCACATTGAACACACATTGAATTTTTCTTGCTCCAAACCATGGAATTCCAGAAAGAAAGGGAAAAATTAATATGGCACCTGACGAATTCCAAGTACTTGCTTCAATTGCCACACGAAACTTTTGTTTTTTTAACATCGACGTCCTCCCATATCTCTAATCTCTTAAATGTCTAGAACCGATGTAATCTTCAGATTTTCTGGAGTTTCTACAATCTACAAATCTCGCCATTTTCTAGGATCTAGATTTTCGTAATTTCTTCAAATAAGTACGACTTATGTATGTTACCAAGTTGTACAATTTGTGGACCAGTGGTTCTCAATTACCTACCAATCACGGAATCGCTAAGACGCTTTTTGAGACCGGCGAACCCTTCTCCCCTTCATTTCTTTTATTGTATTCGAAATTATAAAATAGCATCCCTCATCCACGTTAATAATTCATATGAGAATACCAACAAACCTGCAAATTTGGCACAGTAAGCACTAACGTTTCCAATTTTTCGTATTATATACCCCTTAGGAATAGGCCGCGGAGCCCTAAAGGACCATCATCGAAGAACTATTGCTCTAGACTGCTTGCAATTTTTAGCATCTTAAAATACAAAATGTCTTTTATCTTGGAATTTTCTCGATCCTTTCAGTTTCTTTCAAATCTGAAATCTAGTTCTAATTTCTCTCATTTCTGGAGTTCTCGCTAATTTCTAAAATCTAAAATTTCCTCGTTCGCTTAAATTTCTAGAATGTAAAATGTCACTGAGCTGTCGAATCTCTAGGATCTTTCTTAATTTTGCCCTTTTCTCGAACTTGCTTCCTTTCAAAGTTTTAACCGTCTCTTTAATTATCATGTTTTGAATCAAGAACCTCTGAAATATCTCGGATTCTTGTAATCTCAAACATTTTCAGAATTTTTTGAATCTAGAATTTGCCGATTCCTAGACTGTGGAATTTCCCGAATTTAAACTCTAGAACCTTATATTACATTTGGCTGGTCGAACTTGTACAATTCCTGCATTCTTTTACTTACTTAATCTTAAGCCTCTCTTCCTTGAGGTCTAAGGTTGCTTGAGTTAAGTTTTGCACTTTTGTCTTCATTCGTATTTCGCTCCGTGCTATGCCCTTTCATTCTGTTTCTTCTCTACTTATCTCTTTCCCGCAGGAACTCGCCTTTGAAAGCCTCTCACTCTGTAATCTCAACTAAGTTCCTTCAGTTTCTTATACCACTTTGTAACATGCTGTAAAGCTGGTGGGGTTGAGATTTGCACTTTCGTCTCCATTCGTATTTCGCTCCGTGCTATGCCCTTTCTTTCTGTTTCTACTCTAATTATGTTTATCCACCTTGTTCTTGGCTCCCTTTCCCCCAGGTACTCGCGTTTAAAAGTCTCTCTCTCTCTCTCTTCCTGTCTCTAATATTAATCTAATTTCTCTGATTTCTTATACCTCTCTATAACTCTAGCTACTCGAATCGACAATGTCCCTAATCTTACAGTGTTCTCGAATCTCTCAAATCTTTTTAAATTCGCAATTTCTTGAATCTAGAATGTTGTTTACTAATTATTGATTTAGAAATCTCTGAAATGCCAGTAATCTCTCATACCTACTGATTTCCTCGAATCTAGAACCTCTAAGTCTCCATGATTTGTCCAATAGAAGAAGCATGTCTTAAGAAGTAACAAAAATTACCAAAATGCTGACACAAACTGATTCCCACTTTTGCCACATCAACAACTCACATATCGTCAGTGGAATTGAAAGTATTCAAATTGGAAAAATATCCATATTATCGCCAATAGACCTCGCGAGATACAGCCATATTATTTCAATTCTTAACCTCTAACATCCCATCGAGAAATAACATCCTATAAAATAAATGTAAAAGTCAACATTCATTCCCTTCCCTAACCTTACGAGAGTCGTACCTTTTTTTCTCTTGACGGAAAATCGAGTTAGTTTCAGGCGCCCGAATCCTAAGTAAACCGCATTCGATTGTTCAAGCCGGTAGGTACGCGCATATCCAACCGTGTCCCTCTTCTTCACGGATTCTTCCCGAGCTTCCTTCAAAGACTTATTTTCTCTTTTTTAACAACCGTGTAATTTCCATCGACGCGTCGGAAATAGATCCGAATCGAATGGCGAATTCAATTCAACTAAAGAGCGCGCGGCATGTAGGAAATGGAGACCACCCACTCATCCGCCCGGCCGCCCTCGAGCACATACAAGCCAGATACGCGTCGCGTACGGGGTAGGAAGAGGGCGAAACGGCAATGTATATTTTATGTGTCGAGGGACGCGGGGCTTGTTTGATTTATTCGGCAACATCAAAAGATCCAATCACACCGCGTCTTTCATAGTCCGTTAGGTTTCGCGCTCGTTCGCAGATAGCACAATACGTGCTTTCTCGGGTGTGCGGGGCTGATTGCTTGCTTGCGTACAGTCCACCGCTTTCCTCGCCCGTCTCTTATTATTCGAAACGATGCGGCGGCGATAATTGCTCGAGCAAACGACGATGAAAGAGGAATTGTGTGGATCGCGGATTAATATTTATTTTAATCTCGTCGAGAATGATCTCTTGAAGTTGCTTTCGTCATCTCGATATCGATCACGCCCGAGAATACGAGGGTAGTTTAAGAAATATGATTTTTCGTTAAAATATGGTCACATCATCATTTGCACAACATTATGTTACAATATATCAAAGGTTCAAAAATATAATATAAAATACGTTCAATAGTAGCTCAATTAATTTTTTCACCGATATTTCACATCAAACTATGCTTCATCAGGGTTAAAAATTCAGAGCAATCCAACAGAACATTGCAAAACATTTGAAGGACTTAAATAAATTAAAATATAAATCATAACATCATGATGTAATCTCCACGTCGTAACCGATGTCAGAAGATAAAATTACGAATGTGTTAAAAAGGAAGCGGCAGTTACAACATTTGGGTAGACGTCCTTTCACCCCGCGATCATGACCAACACCACGTGATCTTTGGTGTTCTTCCTTCAGGGAGCTTTATTACATGACCCAACCAGCGAGTACGTTGAGAGATTACCATAGCTATTTTATTGGGCTGCCCATACATGTCAATTATCTCGCTATTAGATCTTCTCTCCCACATCTCACCCTTTTCTACCGCCGCATATCCATCTTAGGATATTTCTCTCCCACACTTCCAAACGATTCCTGTCCTTTTCTTTTAATATCCACACATCATCACATCCATAAATAACAACTGGTCGTATTACTGGTCGATATATACCCACTTAAGCGCTTCGCGACACACTTTTTAACTTTAATGTTCTTAAAAATCCAAATTTATACTTATAAAGTTAGTGCGTGTGAATTTTGATATACACCCGAACTATCATGGGTCTGTGTCTGAAACATCACACACTGCACACCATACGTATACTACACGCATTACCCATTACACTCCATACTCACCTTCCCTTTTTAACCTAAACATCACATCACACCACATAATAGGTATTGTGTACTTCTAATATGAAATATAGGTTGCCGCACACCATACGCCTGATACCAAAATTGACACGAATGACGTTAATATGTGTGGATTTTGTGCGGTCCACAACCTACACTTCGCCAGTTTATGTTTCGAACATCATATGCTGCACACCATACGTACACCACACACATTATATTCTTGCACCTTGGGCATTAATCAATACACTCCACACGCACCGCAATGTTTTACCCAAAACAGCACACCACGTCATATCACATCACGTGATATGTATTGCGTGCTTTTCATATAAAGTATAGTTGACCACGCACCATACGCTTGATCCCAAAATTAACACTACCCGATAACATTAACACGTGTGAATTTCGTGCAGTCCACAATCTACCCATTGTCAGTCTACGTTTCTAACATCATTCACTGCCCACCATACGTACACCATACGCATTCTATCCTTGCCCCTTGGACATTATGCATTACACACACTACGCACCACGCCCTTCTAACGTAAAGAGCACATCACATTTCGCGATATGTATTGTGTACTTTTGATATAAAATATAGTTGGGCGCACACCATACGTTTGATACTAAAATTTACACTAGCCAATAATGTTAATATGTGTTAATTTAGTGCAATCCACAACTTATCCATCGTCAGTCTATGTTTCGAATAACAAACACTGCACACCATACGTACACTATACGCATTATATCCTTGCACATTGGGCTGTACGCATTACACTCCATATGCTCCACGTTCCATTAAGCTAAACAGCATGTCTCATCACGTGATATGTATTGTGTGCTTTTAATATAAAATATACATGGCCCCACACTATACGTTTGATACCAAAATTAATACTAATCAATAACATTAATGTGTGAATTTTGTGCGGTCTACTACCTACACATCGTCAGTTTGTGTTCCGAACATCACACACTGCACACCATATGTACACAACACGCATTGTATCCTCCCTTCATAGGCATCATGCACTCCATACGTATCATGTGATAACATCTTGGACACCTCAATTAGCCCAAAATATTGTTGAAGGCACACCATATCGCGACGCGAAAATTGACAGGAACCAGTATCGTTAGAGTATGTGGTTTCTGTGCACCGCACACCATACCCACCACGAATCGCGCTACACATCATACATATCACATCAAATCACAACTTATTGTAAATTGTTCCTTTTTGCGTGAAATTCATAGGCATTTCAATTTCTTTGTGTCACTTTGACGATGGCAACTCAGATACCCAAAATATATTCATCCTAAAAATACAGATTCTAACCACTAGACATGGAAATTCGCGAGATTGATTCCCAGTTAATACGAGTACTAACATCATGGTGCGGAGCAAATCTTGTAGCCCAGATTCCTTTAAATTCCTCTGAATCCTTTGTGTTTCCCCGAGGAAGAGAGCCAGTTAGTAAAAGTTTTGGACGTCAATTTTACAAGTATTCCTCTTTTTCCAAACGAAAAAAAAAGACGATTAAAGCCAATTTAGTCCGTGCTTGAATCTAGAGAAGAAAAAGTAAGAAACGAAACAACTGTCGTCCTTCATCCTCGACTAATTAGCGGGAAAATTAGCGCTGGAAACGATCTTGATCCCGCGCGACGGACCTAACGGATGGCGATCGTGTTTTGCATTGGACTTGACGTAAACTTAGTTCCGAGGATTAACGGGCTTCTGTCTTAGACAATATCTTCGGGCCAAGATGGATGGCCGAACGCGCGCTGCGCCAGCTTAAATTATTCCGCCTCCGTCCACCGGAACCGGCAGAACTTTGCCCGATTATACGTCAGACGCGAAGGCGGATAACTTTCGCCGGCAAATTATGAGGGTGGGTGTCTCTGCCATCCCACTTTATCGTCTTGTATTGTTCGTTCGTTTTGGAACGCTTCGCCTTTTTGATTGATTAAAAAATATTTACTTTGTCTTTTTCGAGCGTTCCGCAAGGACTTACTTAGGACGGTTCTTGTTTATCGCTTTTGGTATCTTCTTCTGTCCCTCATCTTAATGTACTTTCACTCGTTGAACGATCGCTTGAAAATATTGACTATCAAGTGTTCCGCAAGGATCTGTTTATGACCAAGTTGTTTATCGTTTCCATTTCTTCTGTTATCTGGGTTTGTTTCTTCTTGTATCTCCCTTTTTCTATTCTTTCGTGTTATTTCTCGAATATTTTATCAAATTCGTTTCCACGTTGTTTGGCAAGCAAAATGTATATTTCGTCGACTTTGTTTGATTTTTGTACCTTGGAGTGAAAAATGGTTGTTCTTCTTCGTTTTGTTTATTATGTCATGTTTCTCGTGTTTTTCTTAATTATTTCTTGAAACAAAATAAAGCTATAAAAATTGCAAAAAAAATTTAAAAGAATGAAACCGAAGAAATCATTGGGCCCAGCATACATCCATGGGGAATTCCTTTGAAATAAATATCTTCTGAAAAAGAAAATGATTTAGGCAAAGTTGTAATAATAACGTTACAATAGATTCACAATTAGTATAAATTAGACAGCATTACTTGAAACAAGAAAATCATTTTACCCATCATCATAGGGCCTTAAGGAATTGCGATTACATTTCATGTTCTAAAGGTGATCGAAAGATGTTCAAACTTAACAAATTACCTTGTCATTTTTCCGGATCAAATTCCTGTTGAAATCAAAATTAAAAAGACTGTTGGACACGAACAGGGACCCCAAGGAACATGTATCAGTTGATCAATTCACAAGAATCTTTAAAAATAGAGAGATAAGAACAATGGAGGACGTTCCAAAATGGCTCTAAATTCGACACTGTAGTAGGAAATCAAACTATAAAAGACAGTGGCCCTCGTGTATAGCCTTGAGAGACACCCGTTGATATAATAATTAACTAGAATCAAAATGAATATATTGCAATTGTTTTAAAATTAATTGATGTTTGTACATGTGAGAGGGACTTCCCTCTCACATGTAGCAAACATCAATGTTCAGACCATATATACATAAAATTTGTATACGAAATTACACCTCTTGCAAAGCTGTACTGACGAGCGGTATAACCGCGAAACGTACGTCTACGGATGGCAAGAGAAGATCAAAATTTTGTAATTTAAAATTAATTGAGATTAATTTTACACAATTATTTTGTCACTGTTCCAAGTCAAATTCCTGAGAAGAATCAAATAAAGAGACTGTTGGACCTCAACCATGACTCTGAGGAGCGTCTTAATTAATACATCAATTCATAATAAAGCCTGTTATTCTTCTTTTAAGGACTTCGTCTTCCTGGTTTTTCGTTCGCTGCACGATCAATTGAAAATAGTGTTATCGGGCGTTCCGCAATGATCTGTTTAAAACCGACGTAGTTTGTCGTTTCTATTTCTATTGTTATTTCCACTATTTTACTGTATTTCGCCTTTAATACCTTCCCCTTTTCTTTCGGGCTATATCTCGTTTCTTTCATCAAATGAATTTCGTCGTTGTAAACAACTAAAATCGCGGGGCACTCCCTTGAAATATATTTCTATGCCAATACAATTTGTAGAGGTTGTTTCCGAGTTGCACTTTCAGGTGTATGAAAAAAGGTGGTTGTTATTATTCCTTTTTGTTTGCTTTGCCTTCCTCATTTTTCGTTTTTTGTACCCATTGGTTGAATTTAGCTATCGTGCGTTCCGCAGGGATCTATTTATGACCAGTATTGTTCGCCGCTTCTATTTTTTTTTTCTGTTCTTTCATTTTTTTTCCTACTTCTCGTTAAATTTAGTTCGTTCTTCCTTCGGGCGTCTTTCTTGTTTATTTCTTCAGATTCGTTAGCACGTGCAAGCAACCAAAACCTACAGGGTTGCATCTTGAGGTGTATCAAAAAAATGCCGTTATTCTTCGTTTTTATTTGCTCTTGCTCCCTAGTTTTTCGTTCTTTGCACGATGGCTTGAATACATTAGCTATCGTGTGTCCCACAAGGATATGCTTATGACCTTGTTTATCGTTACTATTTTTTCTCTTCTTTCAGTTTTTTACCATTCTCGTTAAACTTGGTTCGCTATTCCTTTGTATCTTGTATCTTGAAATGTATAAAAAGAAATTTGCTGGTATTCTTCTTTTTTGTTTGCTTATCCTCCCTAGTTATCCGTTTCGGGTGTTCCGCGAGGATCTGCTTATGACCTGTGGTGTTTGTCGCTTCTAGTTTTTTCTGTTCTTTTTTTTTTTCCTACTTCTTGTTAAACTTATTCCTTACTTCTTCGGGGCATTTCTTGCTTATTTCATCAAATTCGTTACCACATGCAAGCAACTAAAATCTACAGTCAGCTAGAGAGTTCGGTTACGATCTGCTTAAGATCAATACAATTCGTCGACTTTATTTGGGGATTGCATCTTGGGATGTGTCCAAAAAATGTTTTCCATCTTTCTTCTTTCCTTGTGCAAGCAAGCAAAGCCTAAAATTCGCTGAGGAGCTCCGCCATGATCTAGTTAAGACTACTGCAATTCGTCGATTTTGTTTGGGACGATTGGGCCACTTTGAGGCCTATCAAAAATGTTTTTGTTACTTTAAAAATATGAGCAAAAATCTCGATTAACGTTTTATGATCATTCAATCCACATAATTTTCTTCTTTTGCCGACTTAATTGGACCTGATGAAGTATGCGATATGAAGCATGCCGTGATAGTTGAGAAATCATTTAAAAATGCTAGTTTTCGATCATCCAAACGTATCGCTATACGTTATGTACGTACATCGACGGCTTCACAGGTATCAACTACCTGCCGCCTAATAAGCGAGAGGTTGCCCGCGTAAAATTCAGTTTTATCGACACGACACGTGTTTGCTTGTTTGTCCCGGCACTTATCGCAGTTTAACGCGGTTATTGACTGGTTAGCTATCGCCTGCAACATCATCCCGCAACGGTAAACAAAATAGAAGGCTATTTGGAACGTTATCTGCCGGTCGGTTGAAGTATCGATTTGAACGACCGGCGATAAAAATACGCGTGTGTGTATCGAACGATAGATAGTACCCGGGAAATAGCTCTTATGTATGTATGCATTTGTAGAAAATAGATAAACTGATAAATCGTTGTTGATGCCATGGTAGTACGTGATCGAGCTGTTTTCGACGCATTTTATACGAGAAAGTATGTATGTTCGATGTTGACTTTTCGTATAAAATTTGGTGGCGTTGCTGGGAAGGGGGTGTCAGTCAATACGAAAAATAAACAGGATACGAGGGTACGTCAATAAATAAGTCGCAAAACTGGATAGAGGAAATGATAATGAAAGTAACTGACCTGACATGTAGATTCAGACACTTATCCCATCCCTTTACAAGCCCACGAAAGCCGGCGCCAAAGAAGTATTTTGATTGCTGCCGCAGCCAACGTGTAGCCTCTTGGCTTACGACATCATCAGTTTCCAAATGACCGCCACCCAAATGATTTTTAGGGGCCCAAACAGATGAAAACCACTGGGGACTAAGTCGGGACTGTACGGTGGATGTTCCAAGCGTTCCCAATGAAATGTTCGTAACATCTCCTGCATTAGTCTTGCTCTGTTAGGGTCGGGCATTGTCATCCAAAAACAATATCACTCTCTTTGTTAGGAGTACCAGTACGACATGGCATTCACAGTCTTACCGTGAGGCTGGAATTTCTGCAGCATGGCCCCTTGCATGTCCCAAAACACGGCGAGCATAAACCTGGAGGCTGATGGACTCGTTCTTGTTGAGGAAGTGGAAGATCATTTGGATTCTGGTTGAAAATAGTGAACCTAAGACTTGTCCCCGTTTCTGCTGTTGCTTCTGTTTTATCCGTTTACTTCTTTTTCTCTTGCTCTTTCTTCTGCTTCCTCTTCTTCAACTTGGTTTTCTCCGCCTTCCTCCTCTTTTAAGCCACAGGCTCGTGTTTTACAACCTAGTCTTCCTGTAAGTCTAATATCCATGAGCCTTTCCAGCATTTTGGAGGTCTATCCGTTTCGCCGAAATTTCGTCTCGAGAAATTTTTGCTTCCATCTGGCTGATATGACCGTTCCAGACTCTTCTTCTTCTTTTTGCCTTACTCTTCCCTTAACTCCTATACACCCTTACGGAGCGCCGGAGGTTGCAATTTATGTAAGCTAATTTAATAGGTAGAGATCGAAATTCGAGGGAAAGTCACACGATTTCAATTCCCTAGCGTAACCCAATTCTGGCGATTTTCGAGGACAACACAACAAACAAGTTGGCGATGTTTACCCGAAAAACGAAACCTGACGATTTCCAGAACGACAATTCTCTTAAATCTGACGTAATTTCCGAAAAACAGCGCATTGTATCAATCAATCGATCCGCATTTCTCCAGACGTACCCGCGCGTACGCCGAACGATCTCAATTACCACGTGTCCCAATTCCATTTCGCTTACGTCGGACGCGTCTCGACCTCCTTCTCCTCCTCCTCTCTTGTAAAAACCGGCCAAACGATCGGTTATTTAACGACGTTGTCGAACGTAACGACTCGTCCGTGACACTACTATTTGTTTGAAAAAACGAGCGTAGCATCACTTCAATTAAGAATAATCGGAGGAAGCGACTATGCGAAAAATTAATTCGAGTTCTGCGTCGATCGTTGAATGAAACTCTCACGAGTTAATCGGGTCAAAAGCGCAAGTTAGATTGGACGAAAAATAACGTTACGAAACGCATTATTAGGCCTGCGGTAGACGTCATTAAACCTTGAATAAATTCCCATCGATGGGATTCTTTCTTGAAAAGGCGGCTAAAAGAGATTGAGGGAAATTATCGAAAAACGAAAATAATGGCGTTTTACTCCGGCTCATGGAGAACACATGTCGCCAATCGCATGTTTCGAAAGACCAGCAGATTGAAACTAAAAGAAATTCGATTCGAAATTCTCAAAAATATGGAATTGAAGAAAGTATTGAATCCAGCATGAGTCGAGGTAATTATTTCTTAAAACAGCAGAAGAGTGAGACTAGACAAATCTATGCGAGTTCGACAAAATATCAAATTAAGAAGAGTATTGGGCCCAGGATAAATCTTTCCAGGGTTCTTATCGAATAGGTAATTATTTTTTAAGCTAACTAAAAGATGAAACTGGAAAAGTTGATGGACGTTGTGAAAAAAGTTAAAGTTAAAAATATATTGAGCCTAGCAAGTGTCCTCGCAGAATTCTTAAAAAAGTACCTAGTTATTTCCTGAAAGGGTAGGAGAATAAAGCTATACAAATAGCTGAAAATTTCCGAAAGGATTGGACCCAGAATGCATCCTTGCGGAATTCCGATTAAAACAACAATGTAAGAAACGGTATAAGCTAAAAAAGATAAATGATACTTGCGCAAACGATTCATGATTCGTTTAAATGGAACAGAATGATTCAAATAGGAAAAGAAACAAATTACGAGGTATATTCCTAAACTAAGGGCCGTTTAAAAAAGTGTTTGCTGCTGCTCTGAAGATGTCAGCATAGTTCTCGAACAACGTTTTATGATCATTTAATCCACAGAATTTTCTTCCCTTTCTTCTTTTGCCGACTTGGTATAGACCTGATGAAGTATAAGATTCGAAGCTTACCGACTTAAAATCAATTGAGATTAACTCCACAATTACTTTGGTAGTGTTCCAAGTCAAGACAAGGGCCCTGAGGAACGTCTGTTAATGCATAAATTCATAATTAAGTCTTTAAAACAAAGAAAGGAAAATGTCGCCCCCAGAATGGAAAAATCGGTTTAAAAGGGCATTAAACTCAAAATTGTAGCGAGAGACCAAATTATAAGCACTTTGCCAAGAAAAATCCTTCCTACGGCTCTGGAATGGACCGAACACACAATGTACAACTCCAATTAAAAGTTTTTAAGATACAAAACCGAGTTGAGAAATTAGATTGGTTAAATCTTCCCTTCAGCTTCCTAATCATCCCATTCGTAAGTTTTGAAGAAAGAATTGCAGAAATAAATTAAGGAAAGAATTGGTCTCAGTTTCATGCCATGAGGAACACCAAAAGTATTGTTTTGGAAACATTGAATTATGTATCGTAATAGATTTGTCGATACGTAAGTAACTGCCGTTGAGCTCAGCATTAGATTTAAGCAAAAGAGCCACATGCGAAAGTAACAACAGACATCCTATCGAAATAGGCACTTGACCTTGTTTAACATATTAACCTAATTTTACTAGCGTATACATTTCTTTGACTAAATTGTGAACATTTGACTTAACTTTTCAATCACATATTTGTCGTCACATGACTTTTCTGTCTCCCGCGTGATTCAACGTTTGATACGATTCAAATGAGGCGAAAGATATAAAACAAACACGACCCACATAACGTTGCTAAACATACATATGACCCGAATTTTACTTGCGCTTACGTTTCTATGTCCAAATAGTAAAAATGCTAGTTGAATAGCAAGAAGCATTGAACCTACTATGGGACCTTGAGGAATTCCAAATATGTACATTCCGTATATTAGAATGAATAGAAGATGGACAAGAATACTGTGTACAACTCCACAATTACTTAAAAAGTATAATTTGTGGAACGAATGAAATTAGAAATATGTACTATTGGATTCCAACAAGAACCTTGGGAAATGTCTCTACCAATACATGAATTCTAAATGAAATCAACAAGTCAAATTTGAGAAAATTTGTAGAAATTTGGAAAGCTTGCACCCTGAGGAAATTTCCATTCAAAAGGTGCTGGCTTCTATAAAGGGGAGAAATAGAATGAAATTTTTCTATCGATTTATTACTAGTTTAAATTGAACAGAAGAATACAAATAAAAAGAAGCATTGAACCTACTATGGGACCTTGAGGAATTCCAAATACATCGGAATAGAAGATGGTCAAGTTCACTTTATAGAACTCCACAATTACTTATTTTGTGGAAGAAAATAAATTAGAAATACTGTTGGACCAAAACAAGAACCTTGGGGAACGTTTCTAGCAATACATAAATTCTAAATAAAATCTTTAAAAAGTCGAAATAACAACCATGTCGCTCTCCCTGGATGAGAATATTGTTTCAAAATTTAAATTTATGGTGAGAAATCAAATTAAGAAAGATATTGGTCCTCGTGTAGAACTTTGTGGAACTCTCGTTGGTATACGAATGAAACTACAAAACTAAATTAATATCTCGCGTTTGTTTTAGAATTCTTTAAAATTCCTTCGAAATCCATTCCTAAAGTCAACTGTCAAATAAAAACGTTGGCCCCTAAAATAGAACATTGCCGAAATCCAATTTAACCTTTTCAGATATCAAACCTAGTTAAAAAACTGATTTCATCTTTCCCATGGCTCCCTAATGATCTTACCCCTACATTGAAGGGATACGAACTACAGAAGGAAATCGAATTAAGAAAAGCGTTGGGCCCAGCTTCGTACCTTGAGGAACTCCCAGAAGCATTTAGACGGGAATGATAAAACGTATATTAAATCTTGCGTCGAAATAATTTTTAAGTGAGTTACCGACTATTTTCGATCTTTGACGATGATGCTCTCTAACTCGAAACGGATGTCAAATTAGACGACTGAATGTAATTCGTTAATTTTACGCCCGGAACATCCTCGCCGAGAGTCAGAAACGCACTAATTAGCCGGCTTTTCCTAATCCGCCGATGCGAGTGAACATCGATTAACGGCAACGCCGACGTGACTCCAGCCCCAGGCTTTAATTTATAAGATTTCACGGTGACTTGGTTTCCCCCTCCTCAAGGGCTTTCCTGATTTTTTTCCGGCGGTGATTCCTTTAAGACTTCATTTTGTGTCGATAACGAACGTAAAACAAGAAAATGCGCGATGTACAATATTTAAGTACGATGGTGGATAATACATAAATAGATACTAAATCAGTGGTTCTAAAAATGTGAGTCACAACCTCCTGAAAGGTCGGGAAGGGATTTTAATAAACCTGCTTTTACGACAAAAACGGTTTGTCGTATAAAACATAAGAAAAACGAGCGATATTCTTAAATAAGATGGTGGATAATGTATCGATACTAGAACAGTGGTTTAAAAAATGCCGGTCGTAATCCTCTGGAAGGTCAACAGTAGATTAAAAATAATTGCTTTATTGCGACAAAACTGTTTTGTAGTAAAAGATTAGAAAAGCTCGCGATACATTAAATAAAGCGATGGCTAATGTTACTACTAGGTAATGTTACTAAAACAGTGATTTCAAAACTGTGAGTTACCACCCTTTGAAATCCCAGTAGTAAATTAAACAATTATTACGTGAATACTGTTTTGTAGTAAAAACTCACGATACATTAGATAATACGGTGGATAACATAACAGTACTAAAACAGTGGTTTCAAAAATGCGAGTCACAATATTTTGGAAGGCCAGGAGTTTTAAAACTGATTGTTTTATTACGAGAATACTGTTTTGTAGTAGAAACATAAGAAAAACGCGCGATACATTAAATAAGCTGGTGGATAAAGTAATGGTACTAGAACAGTGGTTTCAAACATGCGCGTTATAACAGTCCAAAAAGTCGGGAGTACATTGGAAATGATTACTTTATTAGGGCAAACCTATTTTGTAGTAAAAACATTAGAAAAACTCACTATACTTAAGCTTAAAAATTAGAGTATTGGTTTATGTAATTATATAGTTATAAACAAGTTAAGATGATTTTTTTATTTTCTATATAAAATTCGGTCGCAGAGTCACATTCAAAAGAAATTGATTAAAATCACATATATAGTGTTTTCTGCGGGGCATTGATTACGAATCTGGCATCAGATTTCCGAAATTCAAAATGGCGGATGGGAACCGCAAGAAATCCATAAACTCGTTATTTCTGACTGAAATTACGTGTGTGGGGGATTTTGGGGTCGCTGATTACGAATCCGATCTTAAATATTCGAAGTTCAAGATGGCGAATCAGAACCCCAAAAATAGGGCCTTCCAAGTATAAATATTTTACACATAATCATCATAGACATTATATATTTATAAACTTAAATGGCATTCAATGGCGAATTCGATCTAAAATAAGCTTCCAAAACACGTTCATCAAAATACCGGCGTAAAGTTAGCCCTAAATTTCACCCATAAAATTTTTCTTTCGATTTCAACCTCAAAACGCAATAATAGGATGAAAACAACTCAAGTAAGTAATTTTATTGTGTGACTCCGCCTGTAAGCACAGATGAGTTGATAAAATTAAAATTTCGGAAGCAAAATCAGTATTCATTTTCGGAATATCGAGTTTAAGGACTTTTCCGCCATCTTGAATTTCGAAAATCAGATGCCAGCTCCGTAACCAACGACTCCAAAAACTTACAGAACCATCATAATTTTTGTTATTGGTGTTCTAGAGTAATGTGGGCCTGAAAGAGTTGAGAAGTCAGGTGTCATGTTAGTTCAAACGTAGCTGACAGAAATACCTTCAAAATACCGAACATAAACAAAGCAACACTGTGCGATGCTAGTTTCAGTGGCGCCAACATAAATTCAAAATAGATTTGTTTGAATCCACTTTGTCAAATGGTTACTAAGAATTCTACTAGACATACAAACAACTTTCTATGTCTATTAATATACTTTGAAATGCGTCTGTTTCATTTACAGTATTTTACCTCAATTGTCATATAATTATAAATTAATTATTAGAAATCGTGCACTTTAATATTTTAACGCACATTTAACTCGTCGATTGTCTTTCTGAATTTAGCCACACGAAAACCACACGAATTTTCACCACACTTCTCCGAACCCCATTTTACCCCTGAAATGTTTTTATCTCCTCCAACAGCAGCAACAGCGTCTATCACGGCCGGAACTTCATTTTTCGCTTGCCAGCACCGATAAGGACGCCGCCGCCATGAATGCCGCCGCGATAAAGCCGCGACCTTGACGCCGCCGCCGTCTTCCGGAAGATGGCTGCGAGAGGGTGAAACCGAGCATCGCCAACTACCCGACAAAGTTCGAATCTCGCCCTCACCGTCCCGGTCGACCGACGACATGCTCCCGGAAACGCTAGATAACGGCTTTCGTAGTCCCAACAACAATACGGGCTTGCCGAGGGCGAGAGGCAGCCTGTGTTTGAGTCCCGTGACAGGTACTTCGATAGTCGTGGACAATAACAAGAGGCGGAGCTGGTGTGGAACCCCATCCGCTACACAGATTCCGATTAAGCGATACGGAGAGCTGGGACACTTCAAACCACGGTAAATTATCGGAAATTTCAAATATATATTGCGAAAAAGTTAATTTGGGACATGTGTTTCGCTCATAATGACGCAAACGTACCCCATTGAACCCGAACTGTAATCGGCGATGAAATACAAAAATTATTTGTTTGGAATGCACGATTCTCGCCCGTTCGTAACAGCATGTTTGATATCCTTTAGTACCTACATATTTCAATCTCTACGAAGGAAAGACCCCAAACCCGGAAATTCAAAAAATTATGAAACTTTGGGAACATGTAGATCACATATAGGTATGTATTACGCAAGTTTTTCTGCGGAAAAGCATTCTCAGTGGGTGAAAAACTGTATGGAAATGCAAAATTTTTGCATTCTACCGATGCGCATAACTCGCTAATGGTAACAGATAGAGAAAAAGTTTCAAGATAGAAATTGTTTCTTTGGATAAGGTTTATCAAGTAGGTAGGAAAAGAACCTTTACTGTATTTGTCTTCAGTAGATTAGATTGTTTTTTATCTAAATGTTGCGAGTCATCGACGGAAGCTACATTAGACCAGTAAATACTAAACATGTTTTTGTAAAGAAAATAAGCAAGTAGTATATATAGCTAATCAAACTTGAAATTAATAATAGTTAGTTAAGTGTTAAGACAAAAATTATTTGTTTGAATGAATTTTATTAAACAGGCAAGGAGAAAAGATATTAACGCTTTTAAATTTTTGGGATTAATAATAGGTAATGCAGATTGGTTGATTGTATAACAGACCTGTAGTTCTAGTGTTGGATTTAATTTTAAGAACTAACAAAAGATTAAGAATTACATCATAAATTATTTTGCATTAGAGTTTACAATAATATCCAGATGTAGATGCTGTTAAATAAACATTCCACGATCGAAACAAAGACTTCGCTCTAGCTAAAGTGCGGCCTGAATGTAGCTCTAGACTAAAGCCGTTCTCATCAGTATTGAATCTATTATCTATCCCGACCTACCCTATATAATCTTTTGCACCATCAACGAAAGTTGAAGCGATTTCTTTCAGTTGCTCGGAGTCAAGGCCATATGATCGCGTAATAATTTTATTTATTTTTCTTGAAACTACTTTGTAAGGTATCTTACAATTCTATACTGAGTGCCGATGCCGTGATGCTTTAAAATTCTCTAAGTCAATGTCTGTTTTTGCTAGTAATGCCCATAGCTGGACGTCCAAATCATGAATAATGGCGCCTGACTCAATACTATTTACAAATTCATTATGTACGAATTGAGACATTTTAAGGAACTTTATATTATTATATTTATAATAGTTATGGGCACCATTTTCAACACTACAGGTCTGATATATAACCAACCAATAATTATTATTAATTTCAAGTTTGATGAGTTATATATACTACTTGCTTATCTCACTCAGCCTATTTTCTTCACAAAAACATGTTTACTATTTACTGGTCTAATGTAGCTTCCTTCGATAACCTACAACTTTCAGATAAAAAACAATGTAATCTAATGAAAAAAATATAGTAAATATATTTTCCTCTCCTTATCCAAAGAAACAATTTTTGTCTTAAAACTTTTCTCCATCTGTTACCATTAGCGAGTTTATGCGCATCGATAGAATGCTTTTCCGCAGAAAAATTGCGCAGTACATACCTATATGTGATCCACATGTTCCCGAAGTTTCATAATTTTTTGAATTTCCGGGTTCAGGATCTGTATCTTGGTTACAGAAGGCGAAAACGAGAAAAAGCATCACTCGCAAAATGGCGAATTGTCCCAAACTAAGACTCACGACTAACTTTTCCTTCGTTACTTTTTTGTCATCATTGGCGATAAAGTTGTCGAAATATGTACTTTTAATGGATTTACTCTTACGTTCTTCTCCTATTTGTAATCGATTCAACTTATGAAAATTCATACATAATTCATATATGTATGTATGTATATTTTTAGCGCTCATCACGATGATTTTTTCCGAACCATTAATATGAATACGAACCGAACCGTGTAATTTAAGAGCTCACCATTCGGCGCGGATTTCGTAACGCCGTTAAAAGCAGCCTTGAACTTTTTAAAACGAACTTCTTTGTGTATCATTAACACGAAGCCAATTATAAATTTAAAGCGGAAAAGCTCGATGTAACGGACTGCATAAGATGTAAATTGAAACTGGATAGCGTGGAACGGTTGCTCGCCAGGTTATTTCGAATTTCGAAAAAATCTTTCTGGGTTATTCTAAGAGTTTATAGCCTTAAAATATGGTGTAAGTTGATCTAGTCTCCTTTAGTAATAAAATTTTGTTATGCAATCGACGTTTCGATATTTACGGTATTGTCTCCTTCAGGGCTTATGTACATTCTGTTGTACCTCAGATAGAATAAGTTAAATAATTAGAATAATATGCAAAGGAAGATATAATTTAGTTCATAATCTAAGCTGTAATTATTAAATAATGAAATGAAACTAATTTATCTTAAACCAAATAAATTGTGCAAAAGAGATACGTTAGTTGTATATGTAATATATACAGGGCGCGCCAAAAGTATGGAATAAATTAACTTACGAAAATAAAAACTTATAATTGATAAGTTATCATTGAATAATAAAATTCGTTGAAGTCCGTTGAAGTCCGTTGAAGCGTGAGTCCGGTTTACACTACTTAATGATAACATGTCATCCACTCTTTTATCAATCCGTAGTGAATAAGTTAGTAGCTTCCGTCGCTATCGAAAACCCGTAAATGGGCTGATATTGTGACATCTGAACCAATTATTTTTTAGTCATCCACAATTTGTTCTTCTAATTTTGGAGCAAAACCCGAAAAGAAAAACAACATTTTTCCGATTCTTTTCAACCCTCATCTTAAAAGCCATCCGTATAAATATTTCCCTCCAGGTACGCGAGTAATTTTCCAATTTTTCCATTTCTCCTCTTTTGTTTTCTACCGGTCACCGCCACCTAAGATCTTATCGTCGGATAAATATGCCGCAATTAGTGACGGTTACGCGGTTTTTAATGCCGCATCCTCGAGCAGAATTTAATTTTGTCCCTTCCGATAGGGAGGAAGCATTGCAGCCGGGCATTGTTTTCATTAATTTAGAGGTCGTTTCCGGAATTAACCCGATCTCCGGTAATAATTAGACGATGTTAATATTACCTCGACGAGGTAGAATCGGGAAGGACACAAAACAAATGATCGTTAAATATTTTGTTTTTTTCTTTTTTCTTAAGCATTCGCTTCGATTCAGTCGCCTTTGGGAAATTAAAGGGGTGAAGCTTAACGTTTCACGTTGCTCTCTTTGGAAGCATCATAACAACCCCTTAAAAGCACGTTTTGAGATTTCCTCTGAAGCACTCGCGTTTAAAAGTTTCCATCCGTCCATTATTTTAAGCCTTTTTAAACTAGATAATTGCTCAACCCTTGACTCGTTGCAATTTTTCTCCCAGGAAGGAAACGACAGTTTTGGCCTTTTTATAATCGCCCATTTAGGGGATTCCGCAAGCACAAGAAGTCTTAATGCTAAGAAATTGCGCAATACTTTTTCCGCATAATAAATCGCCGTGGGATTTCCGTCTTTTACATCTTTTTCGTCGATTCGGAAATAATTTATTAAAATCGAATTTCCATCGAGATCAATCGCCGCTTAGGGCGCGAATGCGGACGCTAAATTGCCAAACAAACGCCGCCACAACAACGAACGCGAACAATCGATTTCGATTGCTTCATGTTGAATGTCGATGAGGCTAGTTTAGTTATTGGATTGGGTTTGTTCTGGGAATTGCATCTATTAAACGGCATTTACGTCCACAAACACGGGGGCGTTTGGTTACAAATCGGCGGAAATTATGCAAACGTTTACATTAAAGAGGACCCAGAAATGAACGAATGTTATTAGCGTTCGATAAATTCTTTTGAAATTTTGTATAAATCTGCATTAAAATGTAACCATTTCCGGGATCTAAGTTCAGAAAGTTAAGATTATTTTAATGTGAATTCTGAAGAAGAAGACGTTCCAAACAGCGAAAAGTCGAGTATATCACAAAATCCAACATAAAATTATGTTATTAAAGGGTGGTAGATAAAATCGCATCATGTTCTGGATGGCGCTACGTGAATGAATGGTACGATACTACAATTCAGTGCCAACTACAAACTCGAAACTCAACAATTTGAAAATTACCGTTCAACTAAATTATAGCATTAAAATAAAAAAATGCTACACGCACTACGTACATAGTAAAATTCGCCTCAAAGTAGGATGTAACACAAATTGGGGTCTTGAAGAACACAAATGACTACACGTCGATTGTATAATAATAATTATTATTGTTATTATCTTTATTGCCTATATAATACAAAAATAAAAATGTCATATTTTAAGTACATAATAAAATCAACATACAAAACATGTAAATGTAAAATAAATATTAATAACATATATCAGACATACCACTGAGTTAGCTGTTATCAAAATAGAAAATAGTGCAAAAGCAATGTACTCCTAAAATCGACTTTAAACTACTCTTAAAACTCCTCAATGGCAATCTCCGCAAATTCTCTGGAAGGTGGTTATACAGAGTATAACTGTGAGAACGGTAAAAAATTGTCCAAAGCTAGATAATTAAAATATATTTAATATTTGTATTATAAACATAGGGCCCCAAACGTACCGTTCGCAAGATATTTATAATTACAGTTTTGAGTCCGGCCCTGTTATACAATTGTAGCGAGTTTTCAATACGACTAGCGATCGAATCATTGATAGAGTAAGCATAAATAATTTATGAAGCGGTCTACTTGAAATTTTCGAATTTTTCACACTGCTTGCACAGTACATACATGTTATCTACGGTTTATTAATAATTTTGCTTTAAACATTTTTACGCAACAATCACATAAACAAACAGGTCTAATGTTAGGCATTTCTTGTGAAACTTTCTTAGATTTTTGACTTTACATTGTTTACCAATAAATAAATCCTTTTGAAAGAAAAAATTTCTATCATTACCAATAAAAAGTCGTCGAAATTTTCAGAGACAGAGAAGCATTACTCACTTGTCGATAATACGCTATTTAAGGGCGGCGCTATTTCAATGAAACCACCTGCTTAGATTGCAGGATACCCGAATACTGACTGAATGCCCGATTATTTATTTCGACTTTTAAAAATCCCTTACCTCTCAAATAAACGTCTACGAGGAATACGGTACCGTAATGTAAAAAGGTAGGGGGCAAAATTTTATTAAAATTAAGCAAAAACGTTTCGCCTGATTTGCCATTGTTTTTGCTGACGACGTTAACTATACCATACCGGCGTTACCATATTAATAAATTCATCAATTTCACAGTTACACCCTGTATATTTTAAGACATCGGTGGACGACGTGCTTTTGGACCTGAGTCAGTTTATAAAATCCATGGCCAAAGGATAGCATGATGAACTGATTTATTTTTATTATACATACGTACATATATAATCCTCTCCTTTTCCTACTCTAGGGTGTAAATGTTTCGTATACGAATGATCTCCATTTTCTTTTGTCTCTTTTGTCATTTCTCTAGCTGAGTTCCAACTGCATCCTCTTTATGGTCGTTTCTACATCGATGTTCCAGGTTTTCCTTGGACCACCTCTTCTGCTTTTCCCCATCTATCGTGCGTCCCATATTTGTTTCACTTGTTTATTTTCCTTCTTTGTAGATGGCCGAGACACATCAGCCTCTTTCGTTCCAGCAGTTTTTTAATTGGTTCACCTCTTAATTGTTTTCTAATAACGTCGTTTCTATTTTATCCACTATTGTTACTTCCAATATACTCCTGAGAAATTTCGTCTCAGTAGCTGTGTAGTCACTTTTGTTGCCTTTCAGTCAGGACCCAGTTTTCTCCCCCAAATACAGTGTCTTGTATATTGATATTTTGGTCTTAGTCGTTATTTAGCTGGGATTCAGAAATTTTCTCCGCGGTGCATAGTATATCCAGTTTACTGGTCTCACTCTCACGTTTAGTTTATCTTCCAAAACCTTCTTCTCTTAATAGTAGAAAAGTAGAAAACGATATACTTCTTCAATGTCGTTTTCGCCAATCTTTATTCTTGTTCCTACTGCAGGTTTGCCTATTGCCATAACCTTTGTTTTCTCGATGTTTATTGTCAGTTTATGTCTTGAAAAGTACATCATTTCAGATTGGTGGGGCTGCAATTTTTCCTCGGAGGTTGCAAACAGTACAATATCATCTGCCAAAGCACAACTATCCAGAAAAATGGGCTGAAGCCTCCGATATCCTACCACAAATCTGTCTATTTTGTCTTGGCACTCGTTAGTAGCCTCATATATTGTGCTTAGGAATAGCAGTGGGCTAAGTGCACCTCCCTGGCGGACCTCCTCTGTTGTTTTAAATTTTTCGGGCAATCTATTTCGTGTTCTTGCTTGGCTCCATGTTCTGTAAATACTTTGTATGACTCCAATAAGCTCGTCTTCTACGTTCTTTGTTCTTAGGCTTTTCCATATCATCTTCCTATTAACACTAGCTAAGACACACATATAAACTCTGGTTCTTACTTAGCGAAATTTTTCACCATCACTTGTTGTACTACTGTACAATAAGTGATAGAGAAGTAAAGATGTGGTCTTGAACGCTGCGTCCGGGTCTGAATCCACTTAGCATTTTCGTCAATTTACTTTCTACTGACAATCTCAGTTTTATTTCAACCATCTTTCTTGTCATTATTACCATTATTATTGCCATCATCACCTGATTCAGAGGGGTTTCACAATATGGCAACGAGAACGACGGAATCTGCTGAGTCATAAATTCACAATATGGCGCTAAGAACGATCAGCTGATTCAAATTTGATAGTATGGCGCCGAAACTGATCAGCTGACTCATTATTATTACCATTATTATTATTACCCTTACTATTGTTATTATTACTAATTTTCTACTATTCTTTGAGCGTCTGAAAATTGACAAAATCCACACATTATTTCAATTTTATTGTGCTTCAGATCGGTACGAATCGCCGGAAAATGGCGTTCGTACAAGCGACAATTTAATGATTTATATCGCAATCTACGCCGCCGGTTTCGACTAGTTACAGCGGTAATACCCTCAACCCCTCGCGTTTTTGCTCACGGGACTGCATTGTCAGACTGTAAAAAAACGGAATAAATCACGATTTTCTATACGACAGACCCGGACATCCATCAATGGTTGTGACAGGTTCAGGTAGAGTGGTGTTATTCGTTGGCGTATCGGCTTTTAGGTATTCGATTTCAAATTTTCTCTGATTTCAATTGTTATGGTTTTGCTTCGCTTTACAATTGATATTACGTCGTTTTTGTTTCTTTGTTTTCATGCGTTTGAATTTTCTTCGCATTTTCACAATGATATATTGAGCCATGTATTTTAAATATGCGGAAAGAAAAACAAAAAGCCGAAGAAAACAGAAGAAAAGGCAAAGAAAAAGGACGCGCAAAGAAGGGGAAAAGAAAACAAATAAGATATGATTGTGTTTTTCTTTTCTTCCTCCCTGTCTTATGTGCTTGTTTTGTTTTTTATCTTTCTTTACCACTTTCTTACTCAAATTTATTTTTCTTTTGTTATTATTTTTTTCATTTTTTCTCTTTTATTCTTTTCTCCAGTTATCGTCTTTGTCGTTGTCGAGTTTTCTTTGAATTTCAAGTTAGCAAAGTCAATACATCGAGAAAAATCCTTCAATAGAGAGATAAAAATGAGGGAGATCAAGATTTGATCCCGTTTTCTTTACCTCTCCGTCCTCTCTTTTTCGATTTTTTCTTCCTTTTCTATTTACTGTCCTCCTTTATTAACATTTATTCTTCCATTTTCTTCGCTGTGATTTGTCTTCTAATATTATTTTTCTTTTTCTCTCGTTTATTCTTTTCTCCGGTGGCCTTGTTTGGCTCTCTTCTTTCTCCTAATGCCCTTCCTGAATTTCCTTTGAATTGTAAGTTATCAGAACCAATGCATCGAAAAAGTTATATCAGTTTCTTCTGGTTCCTTTTCTGTTGCTCCACCATCTTTCCCTTTTAATATCTTATTGTTTTCTAAATAACGAGGGGAAGAAGATAACTTCGTCTCTCTCCTCTCTTTCCTGTTCATTTTTCTCTTCTGTTGTCTCTCTGTTGTGTGTTCACTTGTTTTATTTTTACTTCCCGTTCTCCTCTTCTGTTTAGGTTAGCTATTCTTTTTCTTCTGTGTTGGCTCTTCTGAATTATTGGCATTATAAGTATAAAGTGCTAGCAAAAAAATCTCGTTTTTGTAATATTGTCTTTTCATGTTTGTTCTTTTTGCTTACTTTGTCTTCTTTCTCTTTTTGTATTCTTTTTTTGCTACTCCTCCACTCCCCTACCCCTTCTCTTTTTTTTATCAATATTGTTTTCATTTCTACAATTCGTTCCTCTTTGTTTTTCACTTCTTTGTATTTTCCTCTTTCTTCTTTCTCTCTTTCCTTTCACCTATTACCAACCCTATTCCTTTTTTCTTCATTTCTTTACTTCGTGTAATTAAATTTTTTATGAACTCCTTCACTTTCTCATCGCTTTTATCATTTTTGTTTCCTCTATCACCTTTCCAACTTATTTTCTCCTTTTTCTCTCATTTTAATTTCAACGATATTATCAATTTTTGTTGTTGAGTGATTCATACGCATAAGATACCTACTACTTTTCCTTCTATTGTACTTACTCGGTTCGATTCTCGATCTAAATCACAACTCATTAGTATTACGACGACGATGCGCTCGATTGTATTGTATTACAAAGTAATCGCGTCTGCTTCCATAAAAGAACGTTCGGTCGGTGTCAATGGTCTGCCATCGATGCTGGACGATAAATCCGAGCGATGCCGCTTATTTTTTGACTGCCGGGGTGATCGAAGTTCTCGGGGCTGTTCTAATAAAGGCGCCGTTTATAAATATCGACATCTATTTAGGTCCGTAAGCGCGCGAGCGTGCTTTCCATTTAAAAAGCTTTCAAGCGATAAATTTAGACTTTAAATTTAGCGCCGTCGCCGTCGCCTATTGCGAGATTCGAACCGGCGACCGAGGCGATAAATTAAAGCGTTCCGAATCGTTTCGTTATCTTTAAAAAGTTGATGAAATTACCGCGAAGAGATTTGACAGGCCGAAACATATGTACATGTCTCGATACGAACGTTAGTTATTTTTCATCTAACATAGTGTTCCTTCTCGAACTTCTCAGAGACGACATCGGAATTTCCACTTTTTCTATTGGCCTCGGAAATCGCAGCAATTTTTCAGGCGAATTTCAATAAAATCCTCTCTCCCCCGATACGTCATCCTGCTAAATCCGATTCGCGTCGTTCACAGGGAGTCGGAGGATGACTGATGATTGCAGGCGACGACTACGGCGGCGGCGGTAGCCGCCTAGAATTATACGTTCCTTTTTGCCGAACCCGGGCACGACGAAGAGATTTGTATTTTTTTCTTTTTTCTTTCGGAGAGAGCCAGACGCGGGAGACGTCCCGCTAGCTTACCCCTTCGTCCCGGGTCGTCCCGGAACGTCCTGCGGCTTTGAATCCTTTCTATTTAAATGCATAAAGAAAGCCTGATTTGCATTCTGCCGGCGACAGAGGATGATTCTTTTTGTCGTCGCGTATTTTACGCCTGGACGTGGTTGTATGGGGAGGAAGGGATAATGCCAAAGTGTCGTTGATTTTTAAAGAGGGGAAAGGAGAGAAAAATTGGTTTTCCTGTGGTACTTACAATAATTTGGGTTCGTCCATTTTCCTTTCCTTTTGTTTTCGAAATCGCTTCTGCTACAAAATATCAGAGATTGCTTAACACAGGGTGTTATATATATCTTCTTCTATCTACTTACCCCTTTTTCTTTTGAAACTCTTAAGTTTTTCCTTTTTATTCGTATATCTGCCTGGGGCAATAAACCGTAGTTGTAAAGGAATTAGTTTGTGCTTGTCTGCTCCTCCCCGTGAACCTTCCCACTCCTTTTTGCGTTAGAGTGATACCGGGCGAAGTGACCGAAACGCAGTGGCGCCCTTTACCATCTTCCGTAAGCGAGTTCGGGACCCATTCCCATATTCGTTGAGGTGATCCGGCCGGTCCGGAGGTTCATAAAGAGAATAAAAGAGCAACGCAAGAATTGTCTTTGTCCTTGTGTCTGTTCGGCCTTGTTAAATTAAACTTGTTAAATGTTTACCTGTACAACCGCCCTAATTAAATGGTCTACGACCATCATAAAACATTACACAGGCAACTCCTGCTCCCAGCAACTAGAGGCACTGTAGAATTGAAAATATATATATATATAACACCTCCGATTTTTTTTCACAAACTAATCGCACGAAAACTGTAAAACTTGTGTCACTTCTCGACGTCATCTCTCTGCAGCCGTACACATTTTTCACAACGTTAACGTCATGATTCTATGGACGCCGCGAACGCTTCTTTAGGAGTCTGCATTGACCACTGGAACATCACTGATGCAATAGCGACACGGCCAATGGATATGCGACCGTAGAGAGTGTCATTCATCGCTGGAAACAGCGAAAAGTCGCTTGGAACCAGATCAGGTGAGTAGAGAGTACGAGAAATCACTTCAAAATTGTTGTCACGAAGAAACTGCAGCGTCGCGTTCGCCCGATGTGCTGGTGCGTTGTCTTGATGAAAGAGCAAGTTTTCCACGCAATGCTGGACGGAGCTTGTTCCTCAAAACATCTTCGTAGGATGCACCTGTCAGTGTAGTGCCCTTTGGAACTGTATGAGTAAGAACTACATCACCTCTGTTCCAGAACATAGCCACCGTCATTTTTTCAGAACTGACGCTTACCCGAATTTTTCTTGGTGGTGGTGAGTGTGTGCTTCCATTCAGCTGACTGGCACTTCGTTTCAATAGATCCCACGGAAATACCAACTTTGGAGGCGATACTCATTCGGCGATCTACGAAAACAACTTTTTCCACTCGCTCGATTATATCGTCAGACCGGCTGGTGCGAGGCCGAGATTGTCTTGGTTTGTTATCACACAACGTTCTGCTTTCTTTAAACTGTTATACCCACGAACGCACATTAGACACATCCATGACACCATTACTCGACTGGCGATGAATTTCAATCAGTGTCACACCACTCAAATGGAGAAAACGAGTGATTACACGTTATTTTTGTAATGAAACCGTCGCCATTTTAAGTATCAAAAGCAGCCCTCACTCTCGGCGCTGTCACTTGAGTTCCGTGTGCCGTACATGCGTGCTGCCATCTCTTTCACACATTCACAACGAGTGCATGTGTATTTTAAAACAAACCGCATATTTCCACTGTTTCCAGTAAAAAAAAAAATCGGAAGTGTTACTTATTGAATGCTCCTCGTACTGAAACCGGCAGGTACTCACTCACACAATTATAACCGACACAGACGCCATTTTTTGCATATTTTCTATCCGACACACAACCACCAGAGCGCGTTTAATAAATAAAAAGCCCAAATGAACATTCCTTTCCGCCTCATTCCCGTCTGCAAATTCGCCAAATATTCCACACATATGCGAAAAAATTGCCCGGCTTTAAATTTTTAATTACTCTAAAGCCGGCACTCGGCTCCTATCCCGAAAAATCTAATAAATTTTGCGAGGAAGCGGTTTCGGCCCCCGTTATTCCCCGGCAACGCGGGTATTGTGCGCGATTTTTTGACAATTTTTTCAACACGTTTCGCCGTTAAATTTTAAATCAACCTTCCTGAATAATTCCGTCGCCTCCTGAATTTAAACCGCGCATCTACATTATCTAGAATTACGTATACTACCTCGTTCAGTCGATTCGTAAGTCGTTCCTGTCCGAGAATGAATCGTGAAAGGGGTCGAACGAGCCGCCACCGGTGACGACGGTTATCGTGCTGGCGAAGCCCATAATCGATATCGAAACGTCGGGTTGCAATCACAGTTTCTGTTCGTTCACGTTTGCCGCTCTGTGTATTGAATGACATGCGATATGATGCGCTTCATTTACGTATACCGACCCAAAAGGACGTATGTACGTTTATATAATAGATACCCGCGTTAATCGAGAAGTATGTTTGTAAATATATTCAGGGACGAATTGTTAAAATCATTTTTGAGGTGAGTTCTAGTCTTTACGCTTTTTTGAAGTTATTTGTAAACATTACTATTGTATCGGCCGAACGAAACAGCATTTAAAGAAAAAGAATATACGAGGATTGTCTTTTTAATGTTACATATCTGCAGATCCACAACTCAATTGCTACATCACCAACCCTGGCATACGCGAGTGAAAGCTCAACGAAAAGCAAAAAGCTAGAGAAAAAGATCAATGCATTGGGGATGAAAAATATTAAAAAGATGGCAGAAGTAACCAAACTGGACAGCATAAGAAACGATGAAGTTAAAAAACAGCGAACCAGAAATCGATACTAGAAAGGATCAAAATAAAACTTTTGAAGCACTTTTTAAAGCATGTCGTGTCAGAATAGTGCTTTCGGACCGTTCCCAGCGCAAAAGTCATGTCGTGAATGGTTTATTTTCGCATGCCGTTTTAGACGACTTCACCATTTTCCTACTTTTTGAAGAACTTTTGAAGCATTTCATGGCAGAAGTGTTTATTTTCGCATTAGCTTTTAGGCGACTCCAACAGTTTCTTACTTTTTGAAACAATTTTAAAACATTTCTTATCCAATGATAAGCACCCTATTCGAACATAAAGAAGGGTAGAGAGGAAAAAATCACTCACATGACTACATCGTACCAAGGAAAAATGATAAAAGAATCATTAATGATGACAGAGCTAAAATAAGTTGTGAGATTGGAAGCGATCATTTTGTCGTCAAAGCAGTAATCAGAAGAGATGTCAAAGATAGACCAAAAGCGAAAAAGCAAAAAGGAATGAAAAGAAAGGTGATTAACACATGCAAGTTGAGAACACAATCCGAGAAAGAATTAATAATACTTTTACGAAACAGAATAAACTTGAACCTTGTATGATGCAAATGAAGTAAATAAAGATAGATTTCGGGTTAGCTATACGCAAGCACTAAGAAATAGTTCACATTAGTTCAAATTCAAAATTAAATCGCAACTCTATGTTATTATTATGACTGCTACATGAATTTTATCTTATGAATTATAAATTAAAAGGTGTCCAATGTACTTTAAGTTGTTTTCTATTTGCATATTTAATCTAAATAATGGGCATTAATTTCATATTTTTGTTCCAGGTAAGGATACAGAACCATTCTCTTTTGGGCGGGCGTATAGGGAATGTACACACATATGTGGAGTATATGGGTATATGAACGCTGATGAGGAAATCGGTAAGTCAATAATCCTTTTATCGATGAAAGAATCTTCCAAATTTCCAATCGTTTCAGGAAGTTACTTTGGTAGATCTAAATAGATCCTCCAATAAACTTTTCCCTTAACACCGGTAAACAATGTTTTTGTTTCTTCGACACCGAGTATAGTTTCTCATATATTTTTCGGTGCCGATTTGGAACAAAAAACCTAAATTATAGATGGGGATAGCTTCAAAGAAAGAATCGTAGAAATAACAGCAGAAATATGCGGAACACACACAGTTTGAACAAATAAAAATAGAACCCCGTGGTGGAGCAAAGAAGTACGGGAAGTGGTAGCAAAGAAAAAAGAGTTACGGAAGGATAACCACGGAATGCTATAGAAAGTATAAAGAAAAACGGGAAGAAATTAAGAAGATGATAACTAAAGCATGTCAAACCTAACGCCAAATTATAGCAAGTGAAAACAAAGGATGGGGAAATAATCACAAGCAAAGACAGTATCATTGAGCAATTTATTAAGTGACGAGATCAATAATGAGCAACGAAAAATGATGCTATACTGGGGAGAGTCGGTACAGTTAACAAAAACCAAAACAAAGTGAGCAGACCAGAACTAAAGGAAGTCATTAGCCAAACTAAAATTGGGAAAGTGACAGGAGTGGACGAAATTGGGCCTGAAATCGGATCAGAAAAGATATTCTATATGAGGACCTAGGGAAGAAAGAATAAAAGGAAAACCTAAAAGGAAATGGTCAAACCAGATCAAAGAGTGTGGGAAAGAAAAGGAAAAATCATTAAAGGACTTAAAAAGGCTAGCAGGAGACAATGGACAAAAGAAGAACCGATACCTCCAAATGAAGTGGCACTAAGGATCTGATAAAGAAAAAGAAGAATGTTGCATATAGTCATAGAACACATAAAGCAGCTGGTTGAGTGAAGGTGCTTTATTGTATTCAAAGTATCTACCATAAAGGTTGATACAGTTTTGTATTCGTTCAGGACAAATGTTACACCAGTTATTCCAATTCCATTAATCCATTCTTGATTCCTACGAACATAAAAAAATCGTTAGGATTGGGATCGAGACTATAGGAAGGATGCTTTGATTCCCGAATCATTCAGATCAACTAGTCTCACATCTTTTCTGTTGACGGCTATGGAGGAAATCATACACTTGAATGTAGAAGAAGGAGCATTTGCCAGTTCTCTTCTACATCCTCTGTAATGGAAACAGCAGATGGCGAAATCAGGCGAGGCTTCCTGCATTATTTGGCAGGTGGACTCAAAAGGAGCCGACACCAAAACAAATTTGCCCTTATCGTATTTTTTAGACGTAGAGGGTGCTTTTGACATTACCTCGACATCCGGTCTTAACAGGATCAGAACATAAACAATAACTACATGGAAATGGATTAGCTGTACCTACATATGTATGTTTGAGGGCAGAATAGTCTAAGCCCAAATGCATGGCGTGGGCAAATGATATGAACGTGGAAACACACTTCGACCTATTCTGCCCTTCTATTTCAACAAAAAATCTAGATATGACGTTTTGCTTAGGAGAGAAGTATTGTAGATCCTTCGTAATAATTATAACCCTAATCTACAGTCAGTTCCGAATTCTTAAACCTAGAGTGTATAATGGATACAGCTGATATCCTTTTAGTTTTGGAAGACTGCCTTACTCCGGCTAACAACAAGTCTTTATTCTCAAGAAAAGATACTGTCAAGGCGTACGTAATGTCACATCTTCCCTTAAAGCACAGATCATTAGGGAAAGCTACGAGTCCTCGGACAGGGAGTTTTCCCAGATTGTTGTAGGTTTCTGGAGTTGGTGTCTTCCTCTAGCTTCTATGCTTAAGGGTTTAGAAATATGCTAGAGATCTACGTCTGACCCTCGTGTTTAATTTTCGGGAAATTGTCGCTTACCCTGGCTAAGCTCCTCGCCCTTTATCCCCCAACGAAAATATTCTCACGGCCTATCCTGGATATATACCTCAGATTTAGGTTCGATCCCCCTCCCCCTCCCCCATATTCAAAAATTTCGAAATTGTCTCCTATTGCAGGAAGATTGAGTCCCTCACCTTGAGCAAAACCCGTTAGTCCTCAGAGAGTCCTGGAGTTTGTTCCTTCCTTAGACCTTCGACCCCCATGCCATGCAAATGACACTAAAACAAGAGGGTGTATTATCGCCACTGCTGTAGAGTGTAGTAGTGGACAGTGTTATCATTAAGACATTAAATATCAAGTAAGAGGGATGCAGGGATTCACCGAAGACATCGTTTTGTGTTCAAAGGAAAATTCTCTGGGACAGTTGCTGATATTATGCGAAATGCATTGCGGACTGTGGAAAGATGGTGTCTAGAAAAAGATCTGTGTATTAATCCACAAAATACTCGTAACAAATGTGATAGCTTTTACCAACATGAATCGAACTGTAAGGCTTGAGCGGCATACGACTGTTCGACCAGAATCTAGAATTGAACAATGAAGTATTTGGACATAACACTTGATGCAAAAAGTAAATCGTAGCAAACAGCTTTGTTAAAGTGACGAACAGGATTGAACAGATGTCATGGCAATGCAGAATATTTGTTGGCAAAACCTGTAGATTAAAGCCACGAGTGATACACTGCTTCTAGGCTGTGGTACTACGGCCATAGATCACCCACTAAACTGTAGTCGGGTAACAGTTTTGCCTTTTTCAAGATAACCAATTAGTTAAATGTAGATATATATAACCAATTAGTAAAATTCCTTTCTCGTTCCAAAACCATAACCTGTCCAGCCGAGCGAATGATCTTTGCCTTCTTCGGAATCGATTCAGGGCGACTGTTTTCATTGCAGTTCTGTTTCTGGTGTGTAGTTATGAATCTAGGTCTCATCTATGGTCACTAATCGTCTCTTGAAATCCGTTGGATTCCTCGGAAACACTTCCTAAAAATCGGTCGAGGTTCGAGCTCGAATGCGTTTTTGCTCCGTATTGAGCAAATGCGGCACCCATCTCGCGGAAAACTTTTTTAAATCCAATTCATTATGTAAAATACGAACTACTGGTTCGTAAGGGATGCCCACGCCTTCCTCAATGTTGCGGCGATCTGTTAAAATCATGTCATAGACTCCTTCCACAATTTCTAGCGGTGGTAGCCGTTTTCAGACATCCTAAACGTAGTTCATCATTTGTATGCGCCCGGCCACGCTTGATTTCCGGAACCCAAAATCTCACGGTGGAAAACGAAGGTGATAAATCCTCGAGAATGGCATTTAACCGTGATTGGGTTTCCGTTGCGGTTTTCCCTTCCATATAGAAAAATGCGATGACCGCTCGAACTTCGTTTCTATCCATAATTGAGAATACAAAAGAATACCTTGCTTAAATGCTTGTCAAGAGCAGAGTGTTTGACAGATCGGGTTAGAATTTGCAATCAATTGATATGAAAGAGTTGCCAACACAACAGCATCAAGTATTTTAAAAATTAACAAACTTCCTAGCAGCGATTCCGGAAACCTAGCAATCTACCCTCGTACACGAAAAAAGCTTTTATGCAACAGGGGGCTTCTCGAACGGAAGTGAAAGTGAAGATTGGTAGAAAGAGCATAAATCTAAAGTGACCAACACTAAAAAGGAATTAATGGATAGAATTATATTTTGCTGCTCCAAAATTCAATGCTTGGAGGGGTTATGTAATCAGAATGCTAGCTGTTTTTATGTTGTTTTACATGCAACACTAAAAACCTAACTTCTATGGATTTTTCGATTTTTTCTTACACGTAGGTCAACGTCCTCTATCATAAAAAAATGGAAAATATAGGTCGAATCCATCTACATATTTATGAAGGAAATATATCGAAACCGTACTAAAGGCAGAAGCGAGATTGAAGTCCGAGAACTTTCATTTCCGATATACATATCTCATACTTTACATAATACAATCCGCGTCAGTCGTGTTATTGGAACGTCAACTTTCAAACTTTACGATTAGAACGTTTTATTATCCGCCGTATCGGATTTTTATTGCCTCCCGCTTGTTTACCGAAATATCGAAATAGTCGTAATACTCTCGTAAAATGCGGAAAATCGCTTCGGCAAATTCGTATAATATGAGGTGTGCGTATTAGTCCGTTGTTTATTTCGTAAAGGGGGACTTTCCTTTCCTCTCTCTACTGTATACATAAGTCTCCCTTTTGTTTGTTTTCGCCTTCGTCGCTCCCAATCTCGTCGGATGAATTCGACAAAAAGCAAAAAAGGTTGTTGTTTCGGGCGGTGAAAGGTTTATTTTTTGTGGGGGAGGGGAGGCAGACATGTTTATTATATATCTCCTTCGAACGAGACCGGGTCCGATGTAAGTGGTCAAATTTGTCACCGAGAGACGACGTGACCCAAATACGCTCTCTATACGACTTGTTTTTTCTATTTTTGGCGCGTCCCTCGTATAAGTTACGTGTTTAGGGGGACTTATTCTTATGGTGGCAATAAAAATGTACTTTTCGGACGAATTTGGGGGGACTTTTAGATTTAGCAAATTACCTAAATTGAATTAAAAGTCGTTGTCTTATTTCAATGGAGCTTCCTATTTCCGATCCATATTATTCTTCGGAATTCTTCTTGTTCTTGTACGTTTTTCCTCTTCCTTTACCGTAATCTTGCTGTAACAATCATCAAGGCACCCTTTCCGTCTCATTGGGCACCTTCACATTGGGATTTAAGTTTAAAAGCGGGAAACCTAACACTTATACCTTATCCTTTATACTGTTATCTTATTCTTCTTTCAAAGCCGTATCGTACTCCGTTAGAAAATTTGTCGTTTTTCCACTCTAGGAATGTAGCCATCGCCATTGCATTACCTACATATGTACTTTCGGCCTCGTCGGCTTCAAAGTTTCGACTAAAATACTCACAATCAGTCGAATTCTTCAGCTCGAGTTTAGATCATTAGAATAGTCAATCTAGAATTGCCTACAATCCCAAAGATTTCAGAAAAAGACAACACTAACGAATATATTCCCATTTTAGTCCATTATCAACTATTTCGCCTCCAGAAGGTGTGATTACATTCCTTCAACTACCGTGTAAACCACGTGTTAAAGATATGGTCCCGGATGTTAAGCATATGAAAGAGACCATTTGCTTTCTTTTAAAATTCAAAGAATCTTTCTAGGTGAAATCTACGAAAGATCTCCTTTTTAACTCAAACCTTGTCGCTTGGGAGAAGTCATCATCAAAGCTACGAGTGTTTGGAAGAAGAATATTTAAAATTTCTTAAAACTATAAGTTGAGGAACGACAATTTGCATTTCCAAGAGCAATTTAATCGGAAATATAAAACAAATTTCCTCAGACCAGATTTTGTAGTTTGGAAGAAACCATCACAAGAAATCCAATATCCTGGAAAACAACCAACATATGTTGAGAAAAAAACAATCAAAACCATCAGGAAAATTAATTATAAATTCACGCAGACAACTATTTTCAATCAAAATTCAAACAACTTGTAAAAATAAGAGCTAGGTCTCTGAAAAGTGTAATTTGAAGAACAACAGATTTGCAACTTAGAAGCTAATTTTATATGGAACATCTAAAACATCTCTTTTTGAATCTGAATTCTGTTGCTTGGAGGAAGCCACCGCTAAAACTCCAAAATCTAGAGAAAGAAATGCCAATACGTATTGAAACGCAAAAAAATTTTACAACTCCAAGAGCAATTTTATGGATTACATATAAAAGATCCTCCTCTCAAACCAAGTTTTGTTGCTCGAAAAGAAATCACCATTATAAAATCCACACAACAAGATACCAACGTGCACTTGAAGAAAGCTAATCAAAGCTTCCAGTTTCAGGAAAGGCACTTGGAAAGTTGTTGCTTGGAAATTCAAGTTACAAAAGAACCGACATTGTGTCTTTTTGAAGAAATCACCATCAGAACTCCAAAAATCTTGAATACGGATATCAAAGTTTCCTCAAACCAGATCTTGTTTGGAAGAAAACAACCAATATATGTTTGGAAGAAAGCATTCAAAACTATCATATTCGGGAAAAGGGATCCAGAAATCTGTTAATTATAAATTCTCGCAGAAAGAAAACGGGAATTTGTTGCTTAGAAGAAGCCGTCATTAGAACTCCAAAATCCAGAGAGCGCAAATCAATGTGGAAAACTCGAATATTTCCGAAATTCAACACACTAACATCTACAGAAAGAGATGCCAATACGTATTGGAGCTCGAAAAAAATTTTACAATGCCAAGAGCAATTTTATGGGTAACATATGAAAGATCTTTCTCTCAAACGTAATTTTGTTGCTTGGAAGAAATCACCATTAGAAAATCCACACAAGAAAATAACAAAATGTACTTCAAGAAAGTCAACCAATGCTTCCAGTTTCAAGAAAAGCATCCAGAAATTTGTAACTTATAAATTTAAGGACAAAGAGCACGAATATTTTGTTGCTTACAAGAAATCACCATTACAACTCCAAAATCCCGAGTACGGAAATCAATATGAGGAATTGGAAGATTTCAGAAATCTTTTATAGCTGGAGAAACTCCACTTCAATTTCATTGCTTGGAAGAAACCAAGTTCAGAGCTCCGAATTTTAAAGTATCCTCAAACCAGATCTTGTTGTTTGGAAGAAGCCATCATAAGAAATCCGTAGTGAAAGAAAAAAGCAACCAACATGTGTTTGGAAGAAAGCATTTAAAACTATCATATTCGGGAAAAGGGATCCAGAAATCTGTTAATTATAAATTCGCACAGAAAGAGAACGGGAATTTGTTGTTTAGAAGAAACTGGAATTTTTCCGAAATCTCAACCTAAATTCTGTGGCTTTGAACAAACCAAGTTCAAAACTCCAAAATCCAGAGAAAGAGATGCCAATACGTGTTGGAAGCAAAATTTTGCAATTCCAATTTTATGGGGAACATATGAAAGATCCTTATCTCAAACTAAATTTTATTGCTTGGAAGAAATCGCCATTAGAAAATCAACAGAAAGAGTACCTGGAGGAAGCCAATCAAAGCTTGAGTACGGAAATCAATATGGAAAATTGGAAGATTTCAGAAATCTGTTATAACGAGAGGAACTCAAGTTCAATTCTGTTGTTTGGAAGAAATCAAGACGTTCAGAGCTCCAAAATCTAAAGTTACAAATACCAACGCGTCTTGGAATTCTAAGTTGAAGAGGAACATACTTACGATTCCACTGCCACTCTTGAGTGGAAGACGTGGAGCTAAAGAAGAACATAATTACAAATTCCAAGAACTTTTCTATACCCGCGAACCTGATTATTTTGAAAATGTCCCAATGTTCTTGTTGCGTGAAAATTCCAAGAAATATTTTTTCCTGAAACTTATACACTTAAATTTTTACCAACTTTATTTATTACTGGCTGTCCCTGCCAGGCAGGAAGACAAATAAAATATAAGCTAAAATGTTAAAAAATTTAATTTTGTCACGCCCCTTTTTCGTCTTAATTATCCGCCCACAAGCCTAAAATCAAAAAATCCGGCTACGTAAGGATTTGGACTAGGCGTTTTACTATATGCATGCCAATTTTCAGCTTTCTAGCCTATCAGTGGGCTTCAAAAAGCTCTGAATAGACAAAAAAAGAGGAACACACAAATAAGGGAATTATATATATACAGATATTTCAGGAAGCTTTTTCGTAACAGAAAAATATTAAATTGAATTTCCCTCGGAAAACGAGAGAATGAACCAAAAGGGTCACGAAATTAGACCTGGTGGGAAAATGTCAATTACAGACACATCGCGTCATTACAAATTTAACAACTTCTTCACCCAAAAACCCTCGTCTCTCGAAAAGCAACCGGTGATGGCTTGGCACCGTCGTCCTTGCGGTATCGGTTCGCGTTAAAAGGTCCTTCGCGTTTCAAGTGGTCGTCCACTTCTTCCCGTATTCGGTTTGTGTTTTGTCGTGTTTGCAATCGCGCGGCTTTTTAATTGGATTCGTTGAAGTAGGTGGTCAAAATATGATATTTCAAAATTTTGAGTTGAAGAGCTTGTGTATTTTCGGGGCGTGTTAAATAAATGTTGTCATTCGGTAAACCATTTCTATCGGAAAATTTTGGTGAAATATGTGTATTTCAAAACTTACTAACATCATCAACTAAAACACCTATTCTTGATCATTCCCTTCATTGTTAATTAAGACAAACAAACGTATTCATCTCGCCAATTCTGCCACACACACCTAGCATCTATTTCGCTTCTTATTTCCCCCTCTCCCCTCATGTAACTGCTACCAATTCGCGGCGTTACGGAACGTAATAATGAAGCGAAATTTGCATAATAATTTAAGCGGAACTGAACATAGACCCTAATTACTTTATTTAATTTGCGTTACTGTTATACACGGACATGTAGGTGCCAATATTAGCCGGCAAGGAGGGCTCCAAGTATGTATAATAAACGGAGTTGCTGCGGGAAGCATAAACGTTAAGATGCAAATTCGAGTGTTAGAGAAATTTAATAAAGAAGAATCCTCGCGGGGGTCGTAGGTGTAATTATGATGTGCGATATATTTCAATTTAGAAGGAATTTTTGGGGTTAAAATTTTATTTGCAAAATTTAAGAGGGAGGGTCCTAAAATTTATTGGGATGAGGCGTCGAAATGAAAACTTCTGGAAGAATACGTAACCATTTGTTTGGAGGAAGACAGCAAAAAACAAATTCAGAAAATCGCATACCAAATTCTATCAAAAATTGAATCTGGAGAATATCAAAAACAGTAAACGGGAAATGGTTAACTCAAACAATCTAAAGTCCAAGTCTACGAAGAAAATCCCCAAGTATCTATATTGGAACTACAAGTATAAAAACGACGAATGGGCCCCGCCCCCTTCCCCTTGGAGCAATTGCGACTTGTAGAAAATCTCCCAACGTTGCGTTGGAATCCTAAATTTTCAAATATTTACAAATCAAACTTCTTCGCCTTTTAACCTTCCTATACTCACGTCAAAATGAAAGACATATACTATACTATATAAATCGGTCTCACAGACCGTATGCGTGAGTATAGGAAGGTTAAGTGTACGGTTGTACGGTTGTTTATTCTTCGATTTCTGTCTTAAACGGAATCGCCATCAAACCCATAAAATATCTGGAATTCCGAAAATTGCTGAACTTTCAAGTTGAAAACCTGTAAGAGCTATTTTTGGCAAAATATGTGGAAAACCATTTTCTCTATCCAAATTTCAAAATCCAGAAAAAGCTTTAAATTCCGTAGAAATCGAAGAAGAACACATTTACATTTGCAAGAGGAAGTACAACCACTACCAAAATTCCTTGAGAGAAACCGAAACGTTCCCGAAATCTGTTAGAACTGAAGGAATTGCAAGAGCAGTTATGAGAAATTATTATCAAAACTCCAAAAATCTACATACAGGAAGAAATATCGATATTTATTGAAATATAAAGTTACAAGGCAAGCATTTGCAATTCCAAGAACCCGTCTAACTGAAAGATATTAGCAATCTCCTATGTTAAATCAAATCTTCTCGCTTGAAAGGAGTCATCATTCCATCATTCCAAAATTTGTTAAAACTACAAGTTGAAGAACAATAGATTTGCAGTTTCAACGTATGAGAAATTCTTTCCTCAAACCAGATTTTGTCGTTTGGAAGAAACCATCATTGTAACTCCAAGATCCGGATCCAATACCAATATGTGGTTGGAAGAAGGCACAATCAAAACTAGGAAAAGGATCCAGTAATCGTTTAATTAGCGATTTAAACGCAAAAGAAACCGGTACTTTTGTTGCTTAGAAGAAGGCACCATCAGAACCTCACCAGAGAAATTTCCAAAATCTAAAGAACGGAAGTTAATATGGAAAACTGGAAGATTTCCGAAATTTCAATCTAAATTCTGTTACTTGAACGAAACCAAGTTCAGGGCTCCAAAATCTAAAGTTAGTAATACCAACGCGTGTTGGAATTGCAAGGTGACCAAAGACATGCAACCTCATGAGCAATTTTGTTGTTAGAACTTCAAAAATCCCGAGGAAGTACTACCAATTTATGTTGAAATTTCAAGTCTAAAAAGAACACATTTACATTTCCAAGAAAAAAAAATTGACGGTTCTCGAAATCTGCCAGAACAACATTGCTTGGCACAAACCAAAATCTTAACACCAAAAAAAGCAACTTTATATGTGGAGCGTGTGATAATCTCTTTCTAAACTTAAATCTGGTTGCTTGGACGAAACCGCTATCTAAACCCAAAATGTTGACGATTTCCAAAGCTTACTAGAGCTACTAATTAAAGAACGACAAATTTGCAACTTTCCGAGCAATTTTATGTGGAACATGGGGGATCTCTTCCTAGCCTTAAATCTTGTTACTTGGGCGAAAGCATCATGGAAACTCCAAAAATGTTGAAGATTTTCGAAATTTATGAGAACTACTAATTGAAGAACGATAAATTTACTACTCTAAGAGGAAATTTATGCGAAAAATGTGAAGGAGCTATTTCTAGACTTATATCTTGTAGCTTGAACGTGACCATTATGGAAACTCCAAGGATGTTGAAGATTTTCGAAATTTATCAGAACTACTAATTGAAGAACGACAAATGTGTAACTCCAAGAGGAATTTCTTGTGGAACGAACATGTGGAGGATCTCTTCCTAGACTTTAACCACGTCGCTTGGAAGAAGCCATCATTAGAACTGCAAAATCTGTAGAAGCTAACTTAAAATCATGTTGGAATTAGAAAGATTGCTCATACGTGAAATGAAGAAACCCCAAGAGGAACGGCTTGGTAGTTTTTATTCGAGGATATTCGTTTTTCTTTTACGGAACAAACGAACACGACTTAAAATCTGTCATTTGTTTACACGACCCGCGCCTGCACGCCCTTTCGGATTCGTTTAATCGAAACGCCAGGCGCCCCCGCGCGGGCACGGCGGTCCATCCGCGAAGCGAAAACATGGATCGAACATGTGGCATAACTCAGAGTTGGCATCGCCGCAAAAACGGTCTGGTTGCTTTAGTCTGTCCCGTCTAAAACGGTGGAGACGTTCCGATAAAAGCAAACGAGACTGCCGCACACACGCAAAGGGAAGTCGACAGGCTATTACTGCTACACAACAAAGCGTGCCAAATAGTACGTATAGTAGCGCACTCATATACACTTTTACTACTATCGGGACGATACGACGTTTATTTACAACCGAACTGGCAGCTTTTCGGGTGTTAAGATTCGACGACAATTAACCAGCAATGCGCTTCCGCGAGTTTGTTAACCTGCGCCCGTCCGTGTATATTTTTAATCCGGGTTTACGGTTTCGACCTCGTTTTTCTCAAAAGAAGTGGGCAGTACATTGTTTCAAACTTTTCAGTTCAATAGTCCAAAGATACAAAGCATTTTTATTAAAAAATTCGAAACGTTTCGATGAAGAACGAAACTTTACCTTCTAATTTTGCTTTGTTGTTACTCGAGGGTAGACAATTGAGCGCTTTCTAGAAAACCTGCAATAGACAGCTAATTACTGCGCACTCGTATTAATTAATTATGAGACGATTTGCACATTTACTCCATTCTCTTTGTAAAGGTAACACGCAGGAAAATAAAAGAATCGACTTTCACGAAATCGGATTTCCATTAAGTTGTAAATTGAAGCAATATACATATAAGGAGCTCGATTATGAAGTAATTAGCTGAACAAGTTGGTGATATATGTACGTGATCTTTTAATCATTTTGTCTTAATGGATGATGGTCAAAACCGAATTAAAACATTGTAAAATATTTTTAGTTTTGGGCAGTTGTGCGAGATCAATTAACCGATTTGTATTTCTCCATCTTCAAATCATACATGTTGTGTCTTAAGTGCTGTTCATAATCAAACGCTTAGGAAAAAACCTTAAAAGAGATGTTTTTTGACAAAACATCACAACGTAGAATCCAGAAGTTAGAGTAAGAAATCTTAAAATTCATTGCAATCATAACTTGAAGATGTAAACATTTGCAACAACCCAAAAGTATGTTGGTGTTAGAAATTGAGAGAAATGCAATGTTTCTTGTTTCAATTTCTATGACCAATACATTTTTGGATATTCTAAACAAAAAACCCAAAGTAGTTCAAAGTTTTAATCACAGCGACCCAAAATTTTGTGGAACTACAAATTTAAGAAGAAAAGAATGTGTATTCCCAAGCCCAGAGAAGAGAGAAATCTCCATTCGAATTAGAACTTTAAAAATAAAAGGGAAAAAGCATTTGTAAACCAGATTTCTACAAGACGACAACTTAAAAGCCAGAACCAAAATTTAAGAATCCCTGAACTTTCTAGAACTACAAAGTGGACGGAAGAAAATTTGTCATTCAAAACCAAATTGTATTATCCGAAAGTAACAATTAAAATCTGATTCTTAGAAAACTTGTAAAAAGTATGTTGGAATATCGATGGACTTGGAAGCTGAACAGAACGTAAATAAAGTAAAGATACTTTTTCACCAAATTTCTAAAACATCCCAAAATCCAGAATACAAATCTCCTCCATTTGTATGCCCAGTCTTAAACCTCCCGAGATGGAAGAATAAATTTAAAATACGAAGTCAAACGTTTGTCGCGTTGAAGACTAAAGAGTGACTAATATTCCAATGTTTAGAAGAAAGACCAGGAACAAAATAAAGGAAAGATCCTTTTTCGCCACTATTTTAAAACACCACAACTCAGAATCCAGTATGCAAATGGAAGAGGCACAGTCTTAAACTTCCCGTGGTAGAAGAAGAAAATGTATAATACAAAGTCAAACATTTGTCGCCTGGAAGACTAAAAAGCGACTAATATTCCAATGTTTAAAAGAAAGATAAAGAAGAAAATAAAGGAAAGATCCTTTTTCGCCACAATTTTAAAACACCACAACTCAAAATCCAGAATGCAAATGGAAGAGGCCCAGTCTTAAACTTTCCGAGATGAAAGAAGAAAATTAACAGAACGAAGTCAAACATTTGTCGTTTGGAAGAGTAAAGAGTGACTAATATTCCAATGTTGGGAATAAGGTACGGGTAGAAAATAAAGGAAAGATAATTTCCGGCTGAAATTCTACAATACCAGAAGCCAAAATCCAGAATGCAAATATCACAGTCTTAAACTTTCCGAAAGGGAAGAAGAAAATTTATAATACGAAGTCAAATATTTGTCGTTTGGAAGACTAAAGCGTGCATAATACTCCCGTGCTGGGAAGAAAGGCCTCAGATTAAAATCCAAATCTTGGATGGAAATATAAGGAACGTACGTTTCACTCAGCTGAAATCTATTGTTTACAAAAATATTTGATTGGCAACCAAAAAATATTACCTCGAACCAGCAGCGGTAATTAAAATGTATGTTCGAATTAAAAAGCTGAAAGGAAAGACATTGAAGAAGAACAAAATATAGAAACAGCATTCTTCAGCCGGGACCCAGCATTAAAATAAAAGAGGCGTGAAACTTCGTAAAAGTTAGATATGGAGAATCTAAAATTCGAAATAAAATCTTGTTGTTCTGGAAGAAGCAACGAGATCTAAAACTTAGAGAGGAAACTTGAAGAAATCTGAAATCAGCCAGACAAAATAAAATGCTAAAAGGACACTTATCAGCCTAGATTCTTGAAGACCGATTTAGAGTTCGAATGAAAAATTCCTAAAGGTAGATTTGAGGAAGAAAACAAAATATAGTTCCAGAAAATTTAATGAAGCAATTAATGAAAATTTTCAAATTTCAAGTTCTGACTCAAAAGTTTACACACAGAAGTATTTAATGAAGAAGAACAATTTGCAACCGCATACTAAGGTTTGAAGGAAACCAAAGACTAACATAATACAGAAAGGACATTTCTCAACTGCCGTTCTTGAAGAGCACGGATTTTGATCCAGAAATTAAATGGGAGGGTTCCAAAGTTTGCCAGGAGTACATACGGAAAAGAAACAAAATTGTAATTGGAAGTCAAACCTTGTTGTTTCCACGCTTTCAAAGTCATGCTGTATTCAAAGCTTATAGGGGCTATTGTGAAGATGTCTCGAAAGTAGAACTTGAAGAACCAAATGTCATTTCGAAGACATTTTCATATGAAGATGGAGACTATTGTACGTTACTGAAGCTTTGGTAATCACAAGAAAACGCAAGGAAATATTAAAGTTCAGAGACGGTGATCCCAAAATGTATTGGAATTAGAAATTTAAGGGAAACGTGACGTTATTTCAAGGACACTTAATGTGAAGGACGAAGAAGAGGCCTCTTGTAACTCAAACTGTTTTGGTTGGAAATCGGAGTAACATTCAAGACGTCCAAAGTTCAAAGAAGCGAATCCCAAAATTTGTTGGAATTAGGAATTAAAGAACAATCAAACATCGTTTCGAAGACTATGTGAGAAACGTAGATTTGGCATGTTGCAACTCCAATTCTCTTGATTGGAAGAAGACAGCAGGAGATGTCCACAGTTCGGAGAGGCGAATTCCAAAATTTGTTGGAATTAGGAATTGAAGAAGAACCTAACATCGTTTCGAAGACTATGTGAAAAATACGGATTTGGTATATTGCTTGATTGGAAGGCAACGCCAGGAGTTGTCCCAGGTTGATAGAAGCCAATACCAAAATCTGTTGGAATTAGAAAAATGACCGAACGTCGTTCCGAAGATATTTTTGTGCGAAGAACGCTGGAGCCCGTCAGAACTTAAATTTTCCTAATTGAAAGATATCTCAAGATAGGGCCCAAACTTAATCCCAAAATCTAATGGAATTTAGAATTAGAAAGTAACCGAATGTCATTCCGGAGACATAACTGAATTTTCTTAATTAAAAGAAGCCACAAAATCACCGAAAGCAATCCCAACGGCTGCAAATCAAGATCTATTGGTGCTAATAGTGCTGTCCCATTTTATAATTTCAACAGATCAGAAACCAAAAACGGAAAATTTACATGATTTCATTGATTTTCACATTTCTATATCTTTGCCATCGCCATCTTCAAGATAATTAACTTTCAACTTTAATCATCATCCAATTTCTACTACCAACATTAAATCGGGCTTGGGGAATTTTTCATTTCTAATTGATTTTGCTTTTCTCTTCAACCACCCACATTACCTCCCCCAAAAACACTTTCCCCAAATTTCTCGACGAGAGATCCCTCTTCATTTAACCGGATAGCCCGCTACCAAGTAAAGTCAAGAGTTACAAAAGCTTTCCTGCGCTCTTTTCGGGCGCTGACCTCCGCCTCGTTTCCCCATCATTCTGCGAGAACGGACGTTCATTTAAAAACAATCCGTAGACGACGGCATTGTTACGGTCAAAATCTTCCTTTTGTGCCGCGGGCCTCCGAGTTTGGGGCCGATGACGATTTCGCGTTTATTTTCACCCCCGTCGGGTCGACAAGACATAATAACGAAGCATCTTTGTATTGGTTTCATAAAAAGGCGAAAAAGAAAATGGGGGGGACAATATGAGAAGGGGAGAATAGGCGTTTTTGTCATTTCGTCGTGTTAGAGTCTGATGTGATTGAATATAACGCATTAATTCGATGAGTTTGGAATCGTGAAGAAGTTCATCGGGTTTAAGGCTGATTTTCAAGATCGCTTGAAGTTTTTTGGTCGGTTCGAAAACTATTTCGAAAGCTGGATATTTTAGCTCTAAAAGATGTATGTTTAACGATAAAATACTAATAGTTTATAATTTTGAAAGCTCAGGAAGGTCTAATCTTTTGTCAATAATAAGTGAGGAACCAGCAGGTTTACGGGCTTGAATACCACATTTTCGATACGGTAGTTAAGACTTGTCGAAGAGCATTTTTGTAAATTTCTTTGCTATCGTTACTTTCTTGAAGTCCATGGTCACTTTCCTATTCCTATTCCTTAATTGAGATTAAATTCAACAACAAACAAGAAATTTACAAAAAAAACTCGCCGATAAGACATAGCTATCGTAACTAACACACGGTATGCAAAATTTCGAGCTTACTGGTTCTTCACTTATAATTGAAAAAGAAGTTGTAGAAGACGTTGAAATTATAAAAAAACTAGTATTTTATCGTTACACACACCACTTTTAAAGGTCAGATATACCATTTCCAAAATAGTTTTGGAACCAATAAAAAAAAATTAAGTTTAACCGATCTTGAAAGAAAGTACCTTACAGCAGAAACTCGTTTTACATGATGAGTCAACGTATATATCCCCGTGTCTCTAATTATTTGAATGTCCTCTCGAGCACACCGAAGGAGATGTTATAGAGGAAATTGCATTCCTTATAACGACTTTCGCGCTTGTTTCAAGACGGGCGTAAAATCGGAGAGCATCATCTGCAGCGGCAATTCGCTCTACGATCTTCCGGCGTAAAAGGGCGAGTTGGCAGATGTCGCAACGACGACGACATCGTCGCTGGTTGAGTGCTAATTTTCCAAAACGACCTGCTAAGGGAACGATTGCCTGTGCGAAGGTCGACTTTCATTTAAAGGTCGTCGTAGTAGCATTTTCTCAGTTCAGGAGGTAATACAAGAGTTAAGGAAACACGCCGTACCTTCCCATGTTTACAAACTTACATAAGTGTGCATTTCAACTGTTAGAATTTCATAGATGTTCTTACTGTTTCCTTCAGCAAGATTTAAGCCACAGACGTAATTCAACCTATCAATTGTGCGAGAAATAGATAGGCAAATTTCTGGGGAAGGACGGTAATGCATTCCCAGCAAGGTCAAACGGCTTACAGCGTATTCGAAAACTTTTTCAAGTCAAATTAGAACCACCCCCTCACGCTAAATCTGTGGCTGTGAGCTTTCTTTGGTCAAAAAATATCGACCAGGAGATGACTGAATTAGTTACTTGGTTCCTGCCATGTTTGGACCTGAATAAATTCACGTTTTGGGCATTATCAAGGTCTCACTTATGTGGTCACAATTTCGCAGGAAGCTGCTACGTGCTTCTTCGCGTACCGTCACGCAGATTAAAATGCCAAGAAACAAACGAAACGAGTCCTTAAGAGTGCCGAAAATGACACAAGAGCAGAAACACGACGAAACAAGTTATCAGATGATCTCGGAGAGATCTGGCGACACGCAGAAACGAGAATGGCTAACTTCAGCGTTGAGTCGTGTGGGTTAAGGTTTACTACAACAATAAAAGGTGGCTACACAAAAGACAACAGGAAATGAAACCCAAAAGACGATAACCGAGTGTCTTTACTGCCAGGGTGCCTCAATATAAATCACCGTTGTCAATAGATTTCCATCGAGAGACATTCCCTGCTAAATTTCAACCTGGTTAAATTCAGGTTTTGGGGGCATTTTCAAGGTATCACTTGGGGAAGCAAGTAACTTATCCAGTTATCCGATGATGGAAATCTCTTAACGACAAACAACTCGCGGCTAGAGACTCTTGAGCGTGAGAACGTGGGTGAAAATTGATTTGAAATGAGATGTCCGAATCGGCTGCACGATGTTTGACCTCCAAAGAAAAAAATCTAAAGAGCTTAAACCAGGCGAACGGGCTGGCCACTCAATGTTTCCTCGTCTCCCAATCCATCCAGATATTGACGAACATTTAAACCATGTGGATAAAGCGCAGGGGATATGTAAAAAATAAAGTTTACAAAGATAAGCCCAGTGACATCGAGCATTTAAAAATCCGAATTACCAAGACGATGCTGCTGAACTTTTAGAGAATTCTCTTCGGGAGTTTGTAAATCGATTGGGTCATTATCAAATTACAAGTGGAGGACAATTTGAACACATAATTTGATTTACTTAGTTATTAATTTGTTTTTATGGTAACCGATAACTTTATTGCAAATAATTTTGTCTATGTTGGATGCACCTAACATTTATTAAATACTTGAACCGATATTTTCTTGTAAAAATGTTATTAAATAAATTAAGAAAAGAAACAAAAATACTATTGTAAACAGAAAAATTCTCTATCGAATGGTAGAGTGAAATTAACAAGTTTTCATTTAAAAAATTGCGCGGACAGCCGTAACATAAAAATAATTGAGTAATTGAAGAAAAAGAAATTGAAGCGTTCTATAATGTAGATAAAAATTTCATAAGAAACCTTTGTATTGAATATAATTTGCTAAAATGAATATTAACGCCAATAAATCGCCGTTTCCATACTTTTCTAAGCCTGTATATGCACATTTTTTTATAATTTTTTTATAATATATATAAACAGTTTATGAGTAAACAGTCAATTTATTGGTAATAGTTCAAGTGGTAAAATCCCGGCAGATAAGAGACAAGAGAATACGTTCAACAACAATTTTCGTCAAACAAAACCTGGGATTTGAAAACAAAAAAACTTCAACAAAAAAAGAAAAGGAACTTCTATAAAACTTTGAAACTTTAAAATGAAATGTAACGTAAAAGGTATTTAAGAGCAGAAGTCGCAGTTATAGAGCCTATAGCTGACCTCTCTCTGATCCCAGCGGAATACTCAGAACGAGCCCACTTGAATCACTTGTCTTCTTCCAAGCATATGATGCTCAATTTGTCTTCTTCAACATCCGACGAGATGATATGGTTCGTCTTCAGAAGATGAAGAGAAATCCAATTGACGTCGTGGGTTTTTTTTTCATTTGTCCTGGCAGTCAATATTTTCTTGCTCCTTGTTTTTCTGTTCCAACGCTTCTTTTACAGGAGTTCCTGATGAAAGAAACGGCGGCAATTTCATCTTTGGTTTTCTGGCGGTCTTTTATTTGCCACTAGAAGTGGAGGAAGGGCGGAAGAAGTAGATCGGATTGGATCCAAAGATTGAGAGATAGTTTGCGAGGGGTTGAGGGTGCAGGTTTGCAGGACAATGATTTTCAGTAGATGGTGTCCCAGAATCAGAATTCTGAAATGGTGATTAAAATTCGTCATCTTTCCCCTTCACCCCATTTTTATCAAAACAACGTTTACAATTAATTAACTAAAACTCTTGTAAAATAAATCGGCCTCCTATGAATTAGTAGGTATTGAGTTGAACTTTCAGAATACTATAGTAAAGAAGTTGAAAAACTTACCGTAGAAAGCTGATTCCCTCGTTTTGGCCCTCAGAAATTACAATGAAATACACCGTACATGAACTACAAATGAAAACTTTCTTCAATGTGCATGCACGCTTGTTTATCTTAGTGAGTAACATTTTCCATCACGAGAGGACTATTATGCACGCTTGAACGTGCTGCTATCGGTGATAAAATGTGGAAAAAGAACTGAATTCGTCATCTTTCCCCATGCGTCATCATACCTCACCTTCCCCTACAATGCTTTCACAGAAGTTATTAGTATAACCCTAACTGGTGCGTATTTGGTTATTGTAAAACCGGCCCTGAAAGCAGTTTTCTTTCTTCCTCAGATTCCACACCAACCTCTTGGAATTTTTACCCCACCTTGCCCCTCACCGCGACGCAACTTTCCAGCACTTTCTCGAATCATTTTCCATTTAAAAGAACAAATAGGATCGCTTTGAAAGGAACACTCCCTCCCTCCCTCCCTCCCTCCCACCGTCGTATGTAGCGTTTATTCCGAATACAGACGTTAAGGGAGTCCCCGACAAGTCACGCGTCACATCCCTTTGAGCGAAAAGCCCCCGAACGCGCTAACCACCGCCATCCGCCTAAAGTCCGTCGCTCGTCGTCATCCCGTTCAAAAGCGTTTCTCCCCTCCCCTTTTCGGTTGATGACTGAGTAGGGTCAGCGGCGAACTTCATCTCGTCAAAGCGAACGACGTCGACGTATCAATGTTCATTTTACTACCCCCAGCGGTCTTTTGTTTCAAAACATAGCAGATAAACTCTCCAATGGTGTCTGTGTTGGTATGCGTTGACGTCATTCTATGCTTGTTTCGTTTCGAGAAAGAGGAGGATACCAGCTGTTGTTATTAAAAGGGAAAGTTCTTTTTATTAAAAAAAAAAAGGAAAGGGAAAGGAAAGAAAAAGTAATTATTTGAGGATTATATCGACCGAGTGAACCGTCGAGGAAAAAGGAACGGAAGATCGCGAATTGCATTGTTAGAATTTAATAAGCTCTTTGATTACTCGATTACGGCGATGTTAATATTAATGAAATTAGCTCGAATGGGTGTTATTACTTCGATGGTGGCTCCCGCCGGTGTATTTATTGTTTGTGCGCGCTTATCGTTTCATTAATTTTAGATTTTAATTTGATTACAACGCCGATGCCCAAAAGAAAAATTGAAAAAAAACAAGAAAGGTTTGTTTGGATGGTGAGTTGATTGACCACTGCGGGGGTAGAAAAATATCGCCAGCCTGCTCCTCCTAATCGCTTCTAAATCTATTTTTTACTACTTTGATGTTCGCCCATCAAAATTGGAATTTCTTGAAAAAACAGGCTTTTAGTATGAAGTTCGTCAACCAAGACTTCCGTTAAATTATAGGAAAAATGTAGGTTCATGTTTTTCATGTGAATTTCTCCGTTCACATAAAATATATCAAATTATACACATATCCGTGTATTTTTACATTTTTATCCTAATCGCCTTCTAATATTAATCGCCCCCCTCCCCTCCCACAGCGTAGCCGACGGCCGTGTAATTTGAGCCCTTAGGAGGGAATGAGAGAACAAGAGAAATCCAAATTTGTCGAAGATTTTAGATTTTCTACGCCGTGGCCTAAAAGAAAAATTGAAAAAACAAAAGAAAACCAAAAAATGCGTTTAGGTGGTGGCTTAATTGACCTCTACAGGGGTAGGAAATGTCGTCTGCGTACTCCTTCCAATCGGTTATTTTTACACCTTTGATGTTCTCCAATCCAAATTGCGTGGACATTTACTATGAACGTCTTCAACCAAGATTTCTTTCGAAAACTTAGAAAAAATCTTTCATGGTTTTCATGGTTTCTCATGTAAATTTCCACGTTCACATAAAATGTATAAAATTACACGCATATCCTTGTAATTTTACATTTTATTTTCCTAATCGCCTCTTTTTATTCCCTCCCGGGCAAGGAGGCTGATAGACGTGCTAGTTCGGCTCCTAGGAGGGAATGAAAAAAGAAGAAAAATCCAAATTTGTCGAAGATAAACCTCAATTTTAGATTTTTTAATTTGATTACAACGCCGACGCCTAAAGGGACAAATTGAAAAAAACAAAGGAAAAACAAAAATGCGTTTAGGTGGTGAGTTAATTGAACACTACAGGACTAGGAAAATGTCGTCCGCGTACTCCTTCTAATCGCTTTTAAATTTGTTCTTTTACAACTTTGATGTTCGCCCATCCAAATTGCGTGGACATTTTTTAAAGGGCAAACTTTTACTATGGAAGTCGTCAACCAGGATTTCCTTTGAAAACATAGATTCACGATTTTTCATGTAAATTTCTAGATTTACATAAAATATATATAATTACACACATATCCGTGTAATCTTACATTTCCTTTTAAAAATTAGGAAAAATGTAGATTCATGTTTTTCACATAAATTTACGCGTGTAGTTCATCCGTGTAATTTTACATATATTTTTCTCCCGAACAAGGAGGCTGATACGCGTACGATTTGGGCACCTAGGATGAAGGAAGAAAAAATCCAAATTTGTCGAAGATAAACCTCAATTTTAGATTTTCATTTGATTGCAACACCGCGCACCGTCGCCTAAAAGAAAGATTGAGAAAACAAAGAAAAGCCAAAAATGCGGTTAGGTGGTGAGTTAATTGACCACTAGGGAGGTAGCGTACTCCTTCTAATAGCTTCAAAATTAGGAAAAATGTAGATTCATGTTTTTTTTTCATGTAAATTTCCACGTTCACATAAAATACACAAAATTACACACATATCCGTGTAATTTTACAATTATTTTCCTAATCACCTTCTATTACACTGGGCGACAAAAAAAAACTATTGTTTTAACATAAAGGTGAGTACAATGAACCTATCTAAATACAAACATGGCCAACAAGACATTGTAACACCTAAGGTTTTCTTGTAACCTTAGACAAACCACATGTCGTATTTATTGAAAAAAAAATGATTAAGTTTTTTTAACCCTGCACATCTGCTATATTTATCATTTATATTAAGTTGACATCTAAGAAAGAAAGCAAACATCAAAAATATTTATTTGGAACACACTAATTCTATTTTTTTCTTTTATGTGGGGTCACATATTCTCTCTTCAAAAACCAACAGTAATCACCCATCACGGCTGCATCCCATCGTGTTTGGTACTGAATTTCCATTGCCCTTATATCTTCATGGAATCTTTCACCCTGTTCGTCGCTAACAGCGCCCAAATTCTTAGGAAAGAATGATAAATGGGAACGGAGAAAGTGAATTTTTAATGACATTCGGCAACCTAGCGATTTGTAGGAGTCTAATAGTTCATCATCTAGTTTTTCGTAGTTATCACTCATATTGTTGCATAAGAATCCCCTCCGTACACTTACGAAGGAGTTCCAAGCTCTGAGTTCTTGCGCGGTGAGCTTTTCTATAAAATTGACATCATTCAGCAATTTTCTAATATGTGTAGCCCAATACAAATGCCTTCTTTTAATTTGGCATTACTGAACTTGGGAAAGACTTATCTTAGGTATTTACATCCTTCACCACCTTTATTCATAACTTTCACAAATATGACGGGAGAAATTTTGCAACCGAGGCTTGTTTCACTTGACATTTTCGTCGTTAAAAAAACTTTCTTAACCTTCCTATACTCACGTCAAAATGAAAGACGTATACTATACTATATAAATCGGTCTCACAGACCGTATGCGTGAGTATAGGAAGGTTAACCTTCCTATACTCACGTCAAAATGAAAGACGTATACTATACTATATAAGTCGGTCTCACAGACCGTATGCGTGAGTATAGGAAGGTTAACTACACACAACCACCCGCTTCTAAAATCAAACGAAAACTGAATGAGAGAATAAGTTTAGTGTTATATACGCTACATTTCAAGTTATCTTTCTGTTTTAAAATGCGCCGCCTTTAAATGACTCATAAAATTTACTACTTGCCAGTATAAAAGGGTCTAATGTGAGCCTATTGAAAATTGAACGTATTAGGGCTTTATGAATATTTTTCTATTATTAGAAAGATATTAGCATTGTGGAAATAATGGGCTAAACTGTGTTACAAAAATCGTGTCGAACAGTGTTATTAACGACGGGCGTGCAATTTTGGTTCCGAGGAGAGGATGAGGGAAGAAGACAAATCCAAATTTGTCGAAGATAAACCTTAATATTCGAACCAACTACGCATCGGGCACGATTTCGTCGTTTCTCCTTCGCTATCTTCTTCCGTGCGGTTACACTAAGTATGGTGGAGTAAATCGAGCGCAAAGATCGACCGATAAAAACAGCCGCACCGCCGCCGACCACCGCGCTTCCACATCTCCATCCTAATTTCGTCCCACTTAAAAAGCCATTATTCATAAAAAGGCAAAAGAACGTAATCTTTATCTCACGCTAATATCCTCCCGTTCTTATCGCCCACCCTCCGACGGTTATAACTTTCTACCGCTGCGTAAAGAAACGAGAAAAGATCTTAACTCGACTTTCATCACCACCGTCGTTATCGTAAAAGAAGGAAATGCGCGACGCGGTGACGTTTCGACCGCGATATTCCGGTTTATTAAAATTCGGACGGACACGTTTTCTTTACCGCTTCGGATGAAAATCGCGACGTAAGATTTTCTTTATCGTCGAAAAATGGATGGTGAGGTTGACGGTGGAAGAGGAAGGACGTAAAGTGGCCTCCTTTCGTTTTACGGAGGAGACGAACATGTAAATCATATACGAAGCTCGGTATGACTCGGCGCGAATAAAAGGGGATTGGAATGGCTTGTGACGGCAAGATCTCTCGTGAATAATGGAAGGGTGTTTTTATTCTTGCTGTCCGTTTTTTCGGTTATTTGAGTGAACGCGATGATTCTTGGGGAAATTCTATTTTTGCATATCGTCCCTTCGTTTATGCTAATATCCTCTTTTATTTTGGAATCTCTCGTGAAGAAAGTGAAAACGCCCCGGCAGGAATTGGGTTTAAAGAGTATAGAGTCTACTATATAGTGCTGTTAATAGAAGATCGATGATACCAGCTTTAAAAGTGATTTACTGATGATACTGCTGTGGCAAGAAAGGAATGTCGTAGTGGACACCAACTTATAAAGAAACGTGGGTAGAAACGTGGGAAATCCTATTTGCAAAACCTGCTATAAAAACAAGAGGACATTAGAACGAAAACAGGGTTTGGGAAGTAATGGCGTTGCTGTAAAACGAAAGAAATGTCGTAACAAGAGTTCTGTCTAAGAAGTAAAGAAGACAAAAGTAAGAAGTCAACAAGGATTTGGTTTAGATGGTATCAAAGGAGCTGGTGGCTCTGATTATCGAGAATTCTGTCTGTAGAATTCTTGCAATGAGGTAGGAGAAATCCTAGCGGGTACTAGCTTTGAAAAGTGATGCTCCTGCTGTGGCAAGAAAGGATTGTCATAGCGGACATCAACTTATAAAGATACGTGGCCAGAAGAGAGAAATCCTATTTGCAGAAGCTGCTATAAAAACAAGAGGACATCAGAACGAAAACAGGCTTTGAGAAGTAATAGCCTTGCTGTAGGATGAAAGAAATGTCATAACAGGAGTTGTCTTTAAGAAGCAAAAGAGGACAAAAATAAGAAGTCAACAAGGATTTGGTTTAGATGGTATCAAAGGAGCTGGTGGCTCTGATTATCGAGGATTCTGTCTGTAGAATTCTTGCAATGAGGTAGGAGAAATCCTAGCGGGTACTAGATTTGAAAAGTGATGCTCCTGCTGTGGCAAGAAAGGATTGTCATAGCGGACATCAACTTATAAAGATACGTGGCCAGAAGTGAGAAATCCTATTTGCAGAAGCTGCTATAAAAACAAGAGGACATCAGAACGAAAACAGGCTTTGAGAAGTAATAGCCTTGCTGTAGGATGAAAGAAATGTCATAACAGGAGTTGTCTTTAAGAAGCAAAAGAGGACAAAAATAAGAAGTCAACAAGGATTTGGTTTAGAAGGTATGAAAGGAGCTGGTGGCTCTGATTATCGAGGATTCTGTCTGTAGAATTCTTGCAATGAGGTAGGAGAAATCCTAGCGGGTACTAGCTTTGAAAAGTGATGCTCCTGCTGTGGCAAGAAAGGATTGTCATAGCGGACATCAACTTATAAAGATACGTGGCCAGAAGAGAGAAATCCTATTTGCAGAAGCTGCTATAAAAACAAGAGGACATCAGAACGAAAACAGGCTTTGAGAAGTAATAGCCTTGCTGTAGGATGAAAGAAATGTCATAACAGGAGTTGTCTTTAAGAAGCAAAAGAGGACAAAAATAAGAAGTCAATAAGGATTTGGTTTAGATGGTAGCAAACTAGGTGATGAATTCTGATAATCGAAGATTTTGTCTGTAGGACTCTATCTGAAAAGAAAGCAATGTCACAGCAGGAACCAACTTTGGAAGATAATGGTCTTTCTTGCAAGGAAAGAAAAGTATGACAATAAAAACCAATAGCGAAACTTTCGAAAGTAAATAAGGAAAAACCTACGGGTAAAATCTGCTACCAAAACAACGCAACATATTAGCAGCAGCAACAAGCTTGGAAAAGTAATTATGTAAAGAGAAGGGAAAGTCACGACAAAAATATTCTTCAAAAGAAGAAAGGGGGATGAATGGTATATCAATTAAGCTTGGAAAGTCGTAACTTTCCTACTGAACTCTGATAATAATCGATTCTACCAAACTAGGAACCAGTTTTGAAAGATAATAGTCTTTCTGTAGTTGAGGAAAAGAACCCCACCGTAGGAAGCGAATTCCAATGGACTTCGATAGTCGAAGATTATGTCTGTAGAACTCTGTCTAAAAAGAAAGTAAAGTCACAACAGGAATCTAACTTTGGAAGATGATGGGTTTCTTGTGAGGAGACAGAAGTGTCATCACAAGAACCAATCGCGAAAGATTCGAACGCAGATAAGGAACAACCTACTGCTAGAATCTGCTACCAAAACAATGCGACATATCAGCAGCAACAAGGTTTGAAAAGTGATTATGTAAAGAAAAGGGAAAGTCACAGCAGAAATATTCTTCAAAAGGCAATAGAAGAAAGGGGGATGAATGGTGCATCAATTAAGCTCGGAAAATCGCAACTTTTCTAATCAACTTTAATTGTAAACTATTCTGTCATAAGTAGTAACCAGTTTTGGAAGATAACAATTCATCGTAGAAAGCGAATTCCAATGGAAGAAAATACTTGACGAGGGAAATGGAAAAATCACGCCAGTAATCTCAGAGAAGCAATAGCCCTACTAGCAGAAACTAATGTGCCAAGACACATGTTTCATACACAACGATGATGAAAAGTCCCATCTTTGCAAGAGGGAACGGTATAGGAAGATAGATTGGACAGCGAAAAGAAATGAAGTTATGGGACGTTAGTTTGGAATTTTCTGGTTAATGCTGATAATCGAGAATCTTGTCCATCCTGTCGTGAAAAGGATACAACGTCACAGCTAAATTCAGAAAAGTAGTAAACCTATCGGTGGACGCTGATAACACAGGTAAACAAAAATTCACTTTTGTGCGTGTTTCTTTGATCAGATAGGGTCACTCTTATAGTATTTTCCCCGCTGATTCCGAGTCTGCTTTTCAAATCTGTATGTCAGGCATACTTTTTGAGTAAATCGCGTTTAAAATTTTGAAGAAATATCCAAGTAAGAATCCGCTTTGGAATGTGGTAGTTTTATCTGTAGAACCAGACTCCATCCTCTTCAATACCTTGGTTTTCCACCTGTCTTACATTCTATTCGTTTAACAGTTCTCCAGGTTCGCATGTCAGTTCTCCTTCTTCGGTTTTGATGAAACTGCTCTTGGCTACGTATCGTCTCTCCGTTTTCTTTGCTTCTTGATAAAATGACCTTATTTTTTTAATGTAATTTCAATTGCTTGGTCTTTTTATTGTACTGTCTCGTCAAATCAATCTTTATCTTCTGCAAAGAAGATAAATTACAGCAGGAACCAATTTGGAGAGGTAGACTTTCTATTGCCGGCCATGACTCGAATAGTTTTAGGAATCGACTAGATTGGGTACTCTTCTTCTTCTCGTTCTTTTTCTCCTTGTTTCTATTTTTCCTCTTCTCGTTCTTTTTTTTTCTCCTCCTTGTTTCTATTTTTCTTCTACTATTTTTCTCCTCTGGTCCTCCTACCCAATGGAACGGCAAAAACGGTCCTACTACTTCTTAAACAATTTTTCCACCTAATCCGGTTTTCCGGTATAGTTCTCATTTCCACCATCATCTTTCTTCTTTTCTCCCCTAACACCGCTCTTCCTTGTAGCAATGCTTTGCTTGATCTACGTTTACTACTGCTTTTTACCCATGCTATACCATCTATTTCCCATGGACAAAATCGAATACAATAGAATAGTTTTAGGAATCGACTAGATTATCTCTTCTTCTTCTCCTTCTTCCTATTTTTCTTCTTCTACTTTTTCTCCTCTGGTTCTCCTGTCCAATGGAAGGGCAAAAACGGCCTTACTGGTTCTTAATCCATTTCTTCCACCTAACCCGGTCTTCAGTCATAGTTCTCATTTCCGCCATCCACCCCTTCTCCCCTAATTCCGCTCTTCCTTGTTTCCGTGCTCTCCTTGGACTGCGTTTCTTTCTCTTTCTACTCCTTTTTATCCATAGTATTCTATTTAATGAGCTATCTTGATCCATTCCCCTCAAGTGCCCGTAACATTTGAATTTTTAACCTCGACATTCTTTATAATCTGTTCTTGTTCCAGTCTATTCATATTTTCTTCATAATGTGTATTCTAATACTTAAACAATTTAATATATCACATTTCGAATATTATTACGTAATCGAATACTTTGCGATCGTCCATTTGAATAGTTCCATCGCTAGTTGCTATGGTAACGATGCAGACTCCATTGTCCACGCATCATCTGCCATTATGTGAACAATCCGGTCCGCAATGTATATACAACGCATGCACGCAGCCGATACGAACTCGGGCGTTTAGAAAGGGGCGAATCCTTACCGATCTCCCGATCTCCCTTCATCGTTCCTGGTTCGAATGGAAAGACGAGAACAGGAAAGTTGTCAAAAAAAAGTGAAAACGCACGTCATCTGGATTATTTCTCTCGGATTTTCCGCTAAGCCGACCGCCTCTACTTTGTCGACGGTGGCGGAAACGCCGTCCCCTACAACAGGTGTCGTCGCGACACGAACAGATTTTTCCCTCCCTCAGAAATCCGACGAAGGAACGACGCGACGGCGGTAAAGCCTCTCTGTAAAATTTATCCGGAAGGCATTGTCGTGTTGTTCGGTTAATGGAAATGAATTACTCCCGTCGGGACACGGGACCGAAATCGTATGTGTTTAGGGGGCGAACGTAATTAAGAATTGATGGCGGAGGAGATCGGATTCGTCCCGGAATGCTTAGCAGTTACGGTGTGGTTAATGAGAAATTATCGTGTTGCGGATGGAAGATGAGTTATTTAGGAGTGAGGGTAGTCGTTTTTAGGAAAATATCAAATGGTTAGTCTTGTTAACCAAGACATGGAGATGGTGATGCTATGGTAAGGCAGTAACGCCCCACGAGGAAACACCACTTTGACAATACCATCTTGAAGCGTCACCTTTTTTCAGTTTTTACTTTGTGATTTTTTAAAACAAAACGACATCACAACGAAAACTAGCTTTGGGAAGTAATGGCCTTGTAACATGGAAGAGAGATCATAGCAGAAATACACTCGAAGAAGTAAGGAGGACAAAAGGACAAAAGATGGCAACAAGAATTGGATTTGATAATAGCAAACTTGTTGATGACCTCTGATAATCGATCCGATAATCTGTCTGTAGAACTCTCTATGAAAAGAAAGCGATGTCACAGCAGAAAGTAATTAAACTACCTAATCAACCAGTTTAAGGAACATGTTGGCCTTCTTGTGAAGAGAGAGAAACGCAGACAACGGAAATCCTATTCGTAAAACATGCTACCAAGACAACACGACCTGGCAGCAACTACTAGCTTAGAAAAGTACTGTGTAAAGAAGAAAAAGCCACAGCCAGTTTTGTTCTATTTAAAGTATGGAAAAATGGCAGCGGAGATCATCATAGTTTTTTGTTTTTTAATAAAAGGTATTCTGTACAAAGATTAAAACGAAGCTGAGGACTTCTTCTTCATTTACAACTGCAAAAAGAGAGTTGCGGACGTGGTCGTACGAGCACTCAGTACGTTGAGCATTCTGGAAGCCTAACATTTACCACAACGGAAGAAGTCCAAAAAACCCACAAGCACAATATGAATGACCGCTGATTGAAACTGACTGATAACTGAGATTGCTAGCATATCAAAAGAAAGAACAGTGTCTTAACTGATAACTTGGAAATGATAAAATTTTGTAGAAGATACGCATTTACCACGTTTGCTGACTCCGAATCACAAGCTGTAGCAAGTTATCATATCAGAGCAGTGCTTGACTCAATACAAAGCTCAATCTAACACACTGTTTGCAGCAGCTTGTTACTATGATAGATTCTGAATACACTACTATTCGCCAGAACGAACAATAATGAAAGGAGGGGGCAGATAAGGCAGAACCAACACCGAAAAAGACGATGGACGCGAGGAAGATCATAGCCACCCTTTCTTGAAACGATAAATAAATATTATTGGCAAAGAACAGCAGGATTAACGGCGAAAAGCCAAGTCTGGTGAAGAAAGTTCCCTTTCACCAAGACAACGCTCCAAACCACAAGATTGTCTTGGTGATGGCCAAAATTCATAAATTGAAGTTTGATATCCTGCCCCATGCACATATTCTCCTTAGCAAATTAACGGTGAATATTATGCTAAGATTCTAGATCAATTGAAGGAAGACATCAAAGAAGAATGGCAAACTGTGACAGAGAAAGTCGCCTCTCTTCAAGACAATGCCCAAAAAAAAAGTCCCATTTCATCAACAACGTCCCAAACCAAAAGATTGTCTTGGTGGTGGACAAAAATTCATAAACTGAAGTTTGAAGCCGTGTCGCATGCACATATTTACCTTAGCAAGATTAACTGTGAATATTATGCTAAGCTTCTGAATCAATTGAAACAAAAGATTAAGGAAGAATAGCCATGTCTGACAAAGAAAATCGCCTCTTATCAAGCCACGAGGTCGTCTTGGTTGATGATCAAACTTTATAAACTGAAGTTTGAAGCTGTGTCACATACGCATTGTTCACCTTAGCAAGGCTAATGGTAAATATGCTAAACTTCTGGATCAGTTGAAACAAAATATCAAGGAATAAAGGCCAGATCTGGGGAATAAAGTCCCCTTTCACCAAAACAACGCCCCAAGCCACGAGATTGTCTTAGTGCTAGTCAAAATTTATAAACTGAAGTTTGACTTGGTATCGCATGCACCTTGTTCACCTTAATACGAGTAATGATGAATATTATATTAAGCTTGTGGATCAATTGAAGTCATAAACTGAGTGTTGAAGTCCTGTCGCATGTACATATTCACCTTAGCAAGATGAACAGTGAATATTACATAATCAATTACATAATCAAGTCCGACGAAGACAATCGCTCAATACCCCAATCCACACGATGGTTTTGGTGGTAGCCAAATGTATGAGCTGAAATTTGAAGTGGGGTCACATACACCATAGCAGAACTAACGGTGAATATTAGGCTAAGCTTCTGGACCAGTTGGAACAAGGATGAGCAGCCAAGTCTAACGAAGGAAGTCTCCTTTCACGAAGACAACGTTGCAAGCCACGGGATTGTTTTGGTGGTGACCAAAATTCATAAACTGAAGTTTGAAGCCCTACCGCATGCACATATTCGGTGAATACTATACTAAGCTTCTGGATCAGGTGGAACAAAGAAACAAGGAAGAATAGTTAAGTCTGACGAAGACAATACCTTAAGTCACACGGTTGTCTTGATGATGGTCAAAATTGAGTCGAAGTTTGAAGCCGTGTCGTATGCACCTTATTTGCCTTGGCAGGACTAACAGTCAATATTATGCTTAGTTTTGGATCAGTTGAAACAAAATAGCAAGGAAAAGGAAGTCCCCTTTCACTAGGACAACACCAACAGCCACGAAGTTGTCCTGGTGTCAAAATTCTTCAATTGAAGTTTGGCTTCTTCGAACTGCAGCCTTTTCCCACATTGAAAAAATTTCTTACTGGAAAATAGTACCAGTCCGATTACAAAGTCATCCCAGCAAAGAAGAGTTGTTTTGAAGACTTTGATGAAAGAAAGGATGCGACGGGTACTAGTGGTGAAAGTACATATTGTCAAGAGGAATCTATGTAGAAATAAAAGTAAATTTTTATAGTAATTTTTTTATTTTATTCATTAAATCGGAAACACTTCATCCCATACTGATCTGATATGGAGTTGCACTTATCTCGGTGTCAATAGTAGAAATATCTTTTGGGTTTTGTCGTGTGTCACTATTTGGTATCAACGTTTCGTTGCCCATATTTCTTCAGGTCTTCAGAAATAATGCGGATGTATAGAAGCCACATTTTTGGAAGTACATATTACGTCATGTGAACCTGCGCGAAAGGAATGGCAGCAGCGTAGGCAAATTAATAACGACACATGCAATTTGGTCTGTTGCGCTGATGACGTAATCGGTACTTCGGAAGGTGTGGCTCCTATACCTACTTATCTAGCAATTTCTCTTCCCTCGAAATTGCGAATATTATATTACCACCACCAATACATACATTCATATTGTCCGTTACCTTTCGCTTTCCCTCGCATATTTCGGCTCCGTTTCATTTCGCATTTCCACTCTCGAATTTCGGCGGCGACGTCAAAAGCAAAAGCGAATTACCACTTTGATGTCGCTTAATTTCCTTTGAGTGCCACATACCCGATGATACGTCGACTTCGACGAAACGAAGACGGGATACGTTGCATTCCCGAAAAACAAGGACGAGCATCTGCCACCGCCAGCACTGCCGCCGCCGCCTGCGGGCTAACAACGGACGCGTTGGTTCCCAGTATCGTACATAACAATGCTTTTACCAAGATATAATACTACGAGTTCGACTCGGTGGGTTTACGTATAATTTGGAAACGGTGGATTTCGATTTATTTAGTAGAAAAAATATCGTAACGTAACGGTATATAAAATTATATGCTCCACTATAAAATTTAAATGTCTCGCTTTAAACGACATCTTCGGATAGTACCATTCTGTTCAACGTTCAAATTTAGAATTTAAATTTGAGACGTCGAACATTGTATATGCACATATGTTTGCTTCCTCGCTGCGATGGACATAACTGATAATGACCATCCGGGATGCGACGTCTGAGGTACTAAAATTTAATGGTAGTATCATCTATGCGTCTATTCATCGGAAAAAGATATTGCATTATTCGCTTTTATCGCTTGGAAATATTGCAAATACGCTGGAAAACAAGTTTTTGATCTTTTATCGGTTTTATCCTAAAATTTAATATACGGAGTGCGGCAGAATTGACTACACAATTTAACCGATTCAGTTTCAGACGGTTTTTTTATATATATATATAAAATGTTTGAATTGTTTTTAATAAATGCAATTTTACTTCAAAATCAGAGTACGACGTTCGAATTATTTGGGCGAATGTGTTAGCAACCGTCAGAAAAAGAGTACATCGTTAACTTTGCCATTAACACTCTCGGTACGCGTCTAATCATCGGCAAAAACTGTTGCTTTACTTCCTTTTATCGCTTAGAAATATTGCAAATATACTGGAAAACAACTTTTAAATCTTTTATCGGTTTTATCATCAAATGTAATATACAGGGTGCGGCAATAATAATTAATAGAAAATGTTTTTTCTGAAGCTCAGCTACTTCAACTCAGAACACTGTTTTACTGACTGATAATTTTACAAGTCACAACAGAGACACGATGGCCCCCAACGTTGGATCTATATTTTTATGTGTTTTATCTATGTAACTATGCAAAGCAACTGGTGGGGATTTTCGGCCGTTTTATGATCGACATAATGGTCCTTCTGAACAGCTTATTCGCCGTGATACTGCAAAGTTTGAGTCGGAATATACTGTACATAATACCAGCATTACGTAGTACCAAAGATATTGCTGCCGTTGAGGCGACTGTCCATAGAAATCCAAATTTGCCAATTCCACGTCGTTCTCAATAATTGATCCTGTGTGTGACTTCCAAATGGCATATTTTACCAAACGATTCTTGTTTACATCCTTGTAAAATCCAGTTTGGTGAAAAATTGAAGCCAAATGAACATTTATTGCATCATAGATCCTATGATTGTGTTCATGAACTCCTGGTCATTCATCATTTTTGTCTAAAAATGCTTTTTTGCGATATACCTCATTTCTGGTTCAATGGGTAGGTTAATGAGCAAAATTTCTCACAAGCGCCAACGAGCAGTGGTGGGCTTCGATACAACTTTCACTATAACTGGGAATCTCAATGAGATCTGTTGTGTATACATGTACGCTGCCGTAAATACTATTTCGCAGGTTTCTAGGTTTGTTTTAAAAATGTTGCCTACGTCGCGAAAAGGACCAATGTTTTCTTTTATGCGCCCGCCACTGGCTACTGGCGCAAATTGAACAATTCTAGCGATGACCATTTTAAATAGAAGCAAATCTGAAGATGCCGGGCACGTACAGAAGAAAGAAGTTAAGAAAACATGCGCGATATTTGGTGATTAGGTATCAAATGTAGTTTATTCCACCTATAGTCCTAAACAGTACGCTATTGTGTGCTAATGACCTCCCACTTCCTCCGTACTAGTTAGGTAAAACCCTCATTTTCTCCTATCAACTTCGTTGATACGTTTTAAGCATCGTAGACTGCAACCGTAGACTAGTTTCGTCTTTATTAAGACTCTTCAGTACGGTGTAGCATTCTGCTTTTCATTCCAGTTTGATGAAACTTATTGATACGATAAACTCTTATAACACCTAGCTGGGGAGAATGACTTTGTTAAACATATTCTGAAATAGCACATTTTTAATGTAACCCTTAAAAGACGAAACAGAAGTGTTGTTTACGGAAAATGTCTACCCAGTATTTAGATCCAGTGGAACAAGTCACGTGGGGCAAGATCGAGGCTATAACGGGAGAATTATGGCACTCGTCTTGTCCCACATGACCTGTTCTCTTGTCTTGTTTCCACAAATAAAGACTTGGTTGAAAGAAAGAAAACTAACCGACCGATAAGAGCTCCCGCCAAAAAAGGATCAAAAAATCTGCAAAGCTGCTTAACGATACCTGGGAAAAACTAGTTTGATGAGTGGTTTTAACAAGTGGAGAAGTGCCTAGAGTGAAAATTGTTTTGAAAACGTAAAATCAATACAATCGCGTTGCAAAAGTTTCCTGGTCCCCTTTGTAATTTAATACGGGACGGTAGTTGTTTGGTTTCTGAAACGGCGAGGTTTCTACAATGTCTTTTAATGGTAGAAGATGTACTGGAGTTGAACGTTTAATTAGATATCTGATGGTATTTGTGTGCGCGCAAAGTAACTGTTTGAGTTTCCAACTGAAAAAATCCCCAGAACATCTCCTTGGCACAGACAGGGAAGTGACTTGAATCTAAAATTGATAAACCGCGATATTTATGTACGGGAAGCAGTTGTTTGCTAGATACAACTATCCGCGTATACCTATTTTTAAACATAAATCCTGCTAAAACCATCAGATCATTCAAGATATCCAACACTATCAACATTCCCCACATCCACCTAAACCACCTCTTAGGAACGTATTCTATCAGATGTAATCACAGGAGAGCTTACCCCCAAAAACGACAGCGGACTTATTCGCAGATACGGTCAGCCGATATAAATCATACATTTCCAATTTCGGTCGTAATTGCCTGCTAAGCCGCTTTTTCCGTCGGATGCGACTCAAATATCGACGACGTAGGTGATATTGGAGGTCGTCGCGAACGCTAATATAATTTGCTTTTAATCCGCGCGTACTTAGTTAGAACGGTGAGGTCATCCACCTCTTTGGTGGTGCGTCTGATACCGCAATGCCGGCGAACACAACGACTCGACAGCCCCGTTTTGTAGTGCGAGTCCGTTTAAAATCGATCGAAAACGACGACGAGAAGTTTCGTCCTCACTACTCGACGAGTTGCTAAGTACAACGACAACTTTCGTCGTCTTCCGAACTTTAGGGGTGGATTAGCGTTGGGGAGATCGGAATTACTTCTTTGAAAGGTTTCAGGTGGAAAATACGATACGTATATTCGAAAGTTGATGTGGTCGATATTTTTCTTTATTGTCGGAACAAATCAAAAAATCTGGTGATACTATATCACATCGGTAAACTACTCATCACACAATTATTTAAGTAAATTCGGTGACACGCGTTTCGCTAGCAACGAGGCAAGCATCTTCAAAACCGTTTATTATCGAATGAACGAAAAAAATTCGATTCATGCAAATTAAATCTATCACACCCTCACTGTAGTCGTTTGTAAGGGGAGAAATATTTCGGAAACGGTCCCTCACGATGCCCGTCCATTGTAAATGACCCTCATAAAATTGAAGTACATTCAGTGACACGTGTTTCGCTAGCAACGAGGTAAGCATCTTCAAAACCGTTTATTACCGAATGAACGCAAAAAATTCTAATCATGTAAATTAAATCTATCACACCCTCACTGTAGTCGTGTGTGGAGTGGAAAAATATTTCGTATATGACCCCCACGATGCCTGTCCGTTGTAAATGACCCTCTTAGACGTTTAAGTAAATTCAGTGACACGTGTTTCGCTAGCAACGAGGCAAGCATTTTCAAAACCGTTCATTATCGAATGAACGAAAAAAATTCGACTCATCCAAATTAAATCTATCACATCCTCACTGTAGTCGTGTGTGAAATTGGAAAAATATATCCGAGACGGTCCCCATGATGCCTGTCCGTCGTGAATGACCCTCAAATAAATTTTGTGACACGTGTTTCGCTAGCAACGAGGCAAGCGTCTGCAAAACCGTTTATTACCGAATGAACAAAAAGAATTCTAATCATGCAAATTAAATCTATCCCACCCTCACTGTAGTCGTGTGTTTAGTGGAAAATTATTTCGGAGACGACTCCCCACGATGCCCGTCCATCGTAATTGGCCCTCATAAATAACACGTCAACTGACATGCGTGTCTAACCTGTAAACGTAATTCCTACAAACATGTCAAAGAAATACTAAGTACCTGTTAAAGAATGCATTCTGGCCTGAATAACTTTTAAATTTAGAAAATAATCACATGTCATCACCATTATGTTACTAATTTCGGTTTAATAAAACAACATTCCGAAGAAATTTAAATGATAAATTACACACCGTACAAAAACTGATACTCCCTCTGTCTAAAAATATGGCATACATTTGAACGAAAATCTTAGATTATCTAGTGTTTCTAAAGCAACTGGCAATACTCATTATATTTGTATTGTTTACATTGATAGTTAAATATCCTAACATTTTCACAGGCATTTCTTTACAGTGACGTTAGAATTTGAATACGAATTAGTTTTCTTTTTTAAGAAAACTAGAATAGTCACCGTTGTACTTTCAAAATGGGATATTTTAACCCAAGTAACATGAACTTACCAAGAAGTGCCAAATCAAAGCAAATGCAATCAATTGTGTTGACGGGGGAGGGGGAGGGGGAGGATACCTATAAAATGTAAATCTCATATAAATAAGGTAAAATTCCGTCGTGAGCGCTGTGATTAGCTGAAAAGTATATATGTTCACAAGAAGCGTTTAACAAAGCTAAATCTCACCTTAACTAAATTTAGATTACACTAAAATTATTTAGATTTAATCATGGTGGTAATAAAATGAATAATTAATATTCTTTTTGTATTTAATTTTAGTTTTATTTGATTTTTACGAAAATGTATATCATATTTTCGGACAGAGGGAATATGACCTAATTACAATAGGCTCAACAACGCGGAATTCTGGATGGGCCCGCTATCTCTATTTAGACAATTTATATATTGACGTATGTGGATCGCTTCATAACCATTCAGTTCTCGCGGCGAGTTAACACATTTTCTCAATTTTAAATGTTCCATTTTTTTTCTGTCGTGTCTCGTGTCGTACATATGCTTCTCGATACTCGACGCATCTATACTATCATAACGGTAATGTGCCACATGTTCTTTAAATCGCGTTGCTATTGCGCGTCTCAATTTTACTCAATTTTATTCATTCCTAACCGTTTTAAAAAATTGTTTTATCTTTCGAGTTTAGTACTCTTCGATGTGGAACACGCCTTAATTTTTCTCGTTCGAAATCTTCTGATACTGTAGTTTAATGAAATTTCTTTCGCGAGTCTCCGTAGGAACAAGGATCGTTAAATTTTTAAGTGGATTTTTCGCCTAATATGTCGATAGTACTACATTACAGTCGTTACAACCATTATCTAAATCCAGCGAGTGAAAAGCGCATATAGATGAAAGGTTTAAAAGTGGAAGTAATTTTTAAGAAAAGGAAAACAATTCTCCTCATTTTTCAATAATTTATCACAAACGACCCGATAAATAACGAACCACTCGCCAGCTCGCAAATGCCATCCATCTTACCTCGATCCTCAAGGATTTTCCACGTAAATCGTCGAACGAATTAAGCGCTAAGTCGGCCCAAATCCGCAGAATAAATTTCCATACCAAATTAAGTTATGATAAACCGACGGCGGCTGTTGCACCTGTTACTAATTGCGGCGAACGCTTGTTAGCTCGATGCGTACAGCCGAGGTAATCAACGAACGACGCACTTTAATAATAACGGATTTAGGAAATATAAAGCCCTGTTAGCGAGGGCTTAGCGCAAAAACGGGCGATTTATATTGTTTAGGTAAGTTCGCGCGGAGAAATAGCAGTAAGGGTTTGTACGAGGGTTGCCTTTTTAGTGGGGATGTCAGATATCAAATATATATAACAGCGTTTCCATACATTTCAGCAACTAAAGAGTTGTGAAAATAATTGTATCGGAGAAAACGGAATAAATTGGTTATGTGATTTACTTGGTCGTTATTCGTCATACTCTAACAGTTTGTGATGCCTATGGCACAACTAATACGATAAATAGTACAAGAAAAGAGACGTCTGAACTTGCAGGGTAACACCCAGTTACGGGATCGCCGGAAACTTAACATGGCAAAACTTTCCTAGTCCCCTTTGTGCAACTTCGAATTAGTTTTCCGTATGGGATGACGGGACGAATTGGAACTTTCTTTGACTGAAATCATCGGTTCTGTATGTGATAATGAAGAAAGATTTAGCAACTACTACCCCCACCCACCAAATTTTAAAGAACCTCAACTACCACCACTTATAACTTCTAATACGAGGTGGTAAATAAAGTAATGAGGCTAACTTTTTCACTTGTTTTAAATTCAACATTGTCCCTTTCGACGAAACTGCCTTGGGAATCCACACAGCGCGGGAAACGGTTCTTCCACTCCTGATAATAGCAGTGCTGGAACTCGGATACTGAAATGGCCTTCAGCTGGTCGGTTACAGCTGTTTGAATGTTGTCCAGTGCTCCAAAATGACGTCCCTTGAGATGTTATTTCAATCTTAGGAAGAAATAAGGCGGTTGAGGAGGGCTTCTAGACTCAGAATTATTTTTTCCACTCTCTTCGATCTTGTGCCCTATCCCTCCAGTCCTTTATTCGAATCTCTTCCAAATCTCTTTTCATCACCTCCAATCATCTCCTTCTTGGGCGTCCTCTTCTCTTGTTCCCCCTTCCTCAGCCTCCTGTACCCCCTTCACGAATCTCTGTTTTGACATTCGAATGATTAGTCCTATCCATCTTTCAGCCCGAATCTTGATTGCAATACTTGGATTTCTGAATATATTCATTACCTCAGCAGGAATATTCTTATTGGCCAAAAAGTGATTTACTGAAATTGCTGTGTGACGATGTCGTGATATAACAGCTAATTTTATTTGATGTTTAGTCTCGCACCCTCCCTTTTCGAAGTCTTTCAAGAACCTTTCGGAAAAAGTGGTGATTAACCCCTTGGCCTGGAGGCACAAACTCTGCCTATCAAGAAAAAGCTAATCATGCTTTCGATCTTTGACTTGCTCATTCTTGCTTTTTCTTTGGCCTTGGAGGGCTTGGAGCGTGCTTAGTGGCGGCCATTCAATCATTGCTCTTGCAAAAATTCGATCGATTCAGTAACTATGGAGTTTCGAATCACTTCGAATATTATTCGAATTCGTACAATCTTGAAAGTTTTGATAGGTCTCAAATGGTTCTGTTTGCATTGATAATACTCTACCTTTCGAGTCTTTAACAGCTGTAGAATGGGAAATGATGGCCAAATGATTAATAACACTGAAGCCATTCTTTGAATTCACTGTTAATTTGAGTGCTGAAGCGTATGTCACGATTTCGAAAGTAATCGTTTCAATTAAACAAATAATTATATTTCTTAACTCCAGAGATGATACCATCCTGACCCTAGAACTAAAAACGAAGATGCACAAATATTTCCATTCGATCGAAACTAATGCTATTTACGCGTTGGCAACGGTTATTGATCCTCGAATCGAAATCTTAGGATTTGCGTCCACTGAACATACTACGAATACTGAGAAGTTAATGTTCCAAAATCACATTCGCTTGCCCGTTGATGCACCTACCTAAATTCTAGTGTGAGTTGCACCATTTAATAAAAGCGTGGTTAGGTACTTATTTGACATTTGTTTTGTACTTATAATTTTGTTTGGAAACGTTTTAAAATAGTTTGGAAAAAGTCTAGAGAGACAATAACAGTGTGCGATGAAGATGTAGATATCATAGATAAAGAAAGAGAGAACAAGCAAGATCAATGCGCAGTGTTCTTTGTTCCTTTGGCTCTTACGTTTAATAAAATATTCATCTTCATCTGAATTTGTATCATATAAATGAGTATGAGTACTTAGTATATCCTTCAAAGAAATTTATTTATTGGAGACTACTACCTAAAACCTACCAAAATGAAACTTTCAATGACTGAAAATACTTTTTAATTAAATAGATGTTACGCTCCTTCTACTACTTGTAGGTTATGTTTGTAAATGTTACACGTTGGTAATCAATAAACTGCTCCATTTGGATAGCGGTGCGAATCGCTTAGAACATCAAGCTCTAGTGCAAGTCACCCTAACGCCATTTTCAAATGGAAAGCAGCTAAAATGTTCATCCACTTGTGCTCATTTGCGGTCGTTCGCGTTCGTTCGTTAGGTGTGGACGCGGCTTAACGAGTCCCAACTCGAACCGATGGCGTATCCCATGTTCACCTACCTTCCCTCCAAATCCGTCATCACCAGTGTTGCCTGATCGAACACTGCGCTACCAGTTTCATCACTTTATTTATACACCTCGTACTTTAATTCATCCTAGTAGCATGATAAAAAAATAAAAAATCTATGTTGGTACCAATCCTAGTTTGAAACTATTCCCTACAAATTAAAAGTGTAATTAATTACAACTTCTCTCGTATGTCCAATTTGCTTTCGTCTTCCTTCCACTTCCATTCTTTTGATGCTCACAATGATATTATTATTAGTCACAGTTTTCTATATTAAGTTTCATGATAAAACCAATTGTGTATGTGAAAATTCCATTCATATGCTTCCATTGATTGAAAAATCATTTATGATCGTAGCACATGAATGAAACTTGTGACTAATTTTACAACGACCAGACACTCAGACACAACACACACAAACACGTCGATTTACATCAGAGAAATCGACTCCGCAATGAACGGATTCAATTTACCGGACAAGCATAAACACCTGCGATGGCATCCTAATCAAACCTCAATCAATTACCGGCGAGATTACAGGTATGTCGCGCCGACCAGCTAACATAGGGGATAAGGCTATCATTAAATTGGCCGGTCTCGAGTCGGGCGTTATATCACGCACAATCGACGGCGATGCACATATATCAGCGCAGCACGAGGTGTCAGTATCCATCAGGCTATATATCCATCGGTTCCCCCTTTAATCTTTCGCGGTAATTGCGGCACCAGATGCGAAATATCCGGAATAGACAACGGCGACGGTATTCGAAACGCATCGTGACCGTATCAGTTGGAGAATGTCCGATTACATAATTGTACGAAGGGGACTAGGAAAGTTATGCAATACGGCTACATTTATTTCACTTTCGCTAATAATAAGTAATTTCCATTGCACTCTATGCACCTCCATTGCATCTGTAGAAACCACTGATCAAACCGTTTTTTGGAACGAAGCTCCTTTAGCGAGGTTCTGCGGCGGGAGTTAACTGGGAAAAAGTGAGACGCTTGAAATTGTCACTAGACGCTTTTATCTTTCATTAGTTCTTTCTCACACACCAACACACACATACTCATCGCAGGAGCAACTATGAAATGCGCCGTATTTGCGTCTCTCCCGGTCAGATGGCGCTCTTATAATTCGGACTCGAATTTACTTCAAATTCAACTTCAACTTATTTACCATCGGTTTCGAAATGAAATACTTTTTCTTTATACATTATTTATTCAATTATAGAATTTTACGTTTTTTCCAATAAGCATCAAATGCGTAAAGAGCTTCATTCTTGCCGGGTGTGCCACGGCATCTCTCCTCTTCTTTTTTTATTTATCAAGTCAGACCCTTAGCCTATTCTATACTCCGTTTCACATCGAGTTGCCAGTATACGACTTATGGAATATTTTAGTATAATACACCCTTCCTCTAACTCTACAACGCTCCATGCAAGTTTTCTGTTGTTTAATGTGCTGTAGTGCTGGAACTCTTCTGCTGTGAGCTCGTTCGAACGCGTGCTGCTTCTTCCTTTACAGCTCCAACGGTCTGATCTTGTTCCTTTTAATGCAAATTTGAACAGATAAAAGTTACATGGTGCCAGATCAGGCGTATAAGACGGATGAAGCTCTGTGAAGTTGCAACCTCCAAATGCGAAATTTTGGGAAAACAATATTTATTTATTTGTCCATCGTTTGTCCATGAGAGATTTTTGTTTGTCTACCTTTTGTTGAAAAGTTGTTTAAAAACAATGTTCACGGAAAAAATTGTAAATTTGCGCTTTTATCCTGCTAATTCGTTTGTCCAACATTAGTACAGTATTGTCCAACAAAATTTTCGGTTTGCTCACCCGCGAAAAATTATTTATTTGAAAAAAATTGATTTCAACTTTTTTCTTTTTTCATACATTATTGATTAGACAATCGAAATGAAGCCTGGACAATCGAATTCGGTGGATGGACAAACTAAATAATCAATGAAACATGAAAAACCACAATTTTTATAACAATATGGTCCCATGAATCCATGTATACCTCGGAGATGCCTTTTTTCTTATAATTATTGTTTGAAGCTTTTCGAATATAAATAAAGCATGGACAAACGAATTCGCCATGTGATTCAATTCTGAAAATCGTGGTTTTGGGCGAATTATTTATACTGTTATAATTTAATTAGCGAAATAATTGAAATAATTTTCGCTTGAAAACTGTACGATGATTGGTTTATTTGTTCAAAGTCAAGTAAACTAATTTTATTGTTTTCTACTGGAATTACTTGAATTAGTATAATTAGAAATTCCCCGTAAAAACTCCGTGATTGGTTCTTCAAGGATTTGATCACCTACTTACTTATACGGTGACATCTGATTGGATCACCATGCACGTGTGGTGGTGGCATACAAAACCCAAACGCCGATTGGCAGTTAATTACAAATATTCAATCGACGTATTTTTATTACAGAATTATTTATTTACTATAATTAGAAATTCTCGCGTAAAAACTCGGGCCCAGATTGCTTCTCCAAGGATTTGATCATCCACTTACTTATAAGTGGATGATCAATTAATTACAAATATTCAATCAATTGACATATTGTTTTAGAGAATTGTTTGAATTACTATAATTAAAAATTCCCGCGCAAAAACTCACGCGGTGATTGGCTCATCATTCAAAGGATTCGTTCACCAGCGAGTTCTATGGTAGCATCTGATTGGATCACTATCCAAAATTTTGTGGTGGGATACAAAACTCAAACGGCGATTGGCAATTGATTAGAAATATCCAATCAATTAACGTGTTTTTATCACGGAATTATTTGAATTACTGTAATTGAAAATCCCCGCGCAAAAACTCGCGTGGTGATTGGCTCATCATTCAAAAGATTCGAACACCAGCGAGTTCTATGGTGGCATCTGATTGGATCACTATCCAAATTACGTGGTGGGACACAAAACTTGAATGGCGATTGGTAATTTGGTGAAAATATCCAATCAATTGACGTATTTTATGGGGAAATTATTTGAATTACTATAATTAGAAATTCCCGCGCAAAAACTTGCGCGCTGATTGGCTTATCATTCAAGGGATTCAATCACCATCGAATTATACGGTGGCATCTGATTGGATCACTATCCAAATTTCGTGGTGAATGACGATTGGTAGTTTACTCGAAATATCCAATCAATTGACGTGTTTTATGGCAGAATGATTTAAATTACTATAATTAGAAATTCCGGTGGGGGAACTCGCGCAGTGATTGTTTCCTTATCAATTATAGAGTCCAACCTAAAACTACGACGATGATTGTTGGGTGATGGACCAGAAAACTTAGATGGCCGCAATTGGCCGTTGACTTGAAAAATTCAATTAATTGACCTGTTTTACGGCGGGACTATTTGAATTACTATGACTTGTCCAATTTCTCAATTCAAGTAACTCCCGCCTAAAATCTGGGCGCCGATTGGCCGCGTATATGAAGGAACCAATCGTGTATCGAGTTTTATAGCGGGATTGTTTGAATTATTTATTTCAAAGAGGATGATATGAATTTCCGCCCGAAACAAAAGTGGTGATTGTCTCCTTATTAAAATTTAACGCCTTTCATCGCGGAGTTATTCGAATTACTCCTGACTTGTTCGTTGTACTTTTGAAACAACTTATAGGATTATTAAAAGGAATCATCATATTAGATCTATGACCTCTCTTGAGAAGGAGAAAGGATGCAATTCCCGCATATTTCACATTCGCTACTTGCGTTCGCGAGCATTACGAGCGGTTAGCCAAGCGTTCTATTGCAGACAATGGCCCATTGTTCAGATTATTGGGATTTTTCCTAGAGATTCGTAGCGAAGCCTAACTGAAACTCATTAAATTCGAGATAACGACGCTCCTAGAGAAACGCTTCTGTGATTCCAGTAAAATCGAGCGCGTTAAGATATTATTTCAGTGTCGTAAGCGTCGTCTGCAATGTATTATTTTTGAACTGACCCCAATTACGGGAGGATTGTGTCATCTTTCGGGATGGAGGGAGATGTATTGTGATGCTGGTCTGTTGCGGGAGCGAGGCGTGTCCCATTTAACGAATTAAGAGAAGAAAATCGGAATGCAGAGCATCGACTGTGCGCATAAACATATCAGTTATTAAATATCGCGGAGACGGAGGAAGCGGTCTGTAGGAAAATCAAATGTCCCGTAAAATCGCATAAGATCTACTTCAAAGGTTTTCGAATAGAACGACCGCTTCCTTGTTAAGGGGATTCGATAAGGAATTGAATTTGATACGGGACAGGTTTATCCGGTAGGAGCTTCGCTAATCTTTACATCCCGTCTTTGTGCACGTAAAAGTTAGAATTCTAAGGGTGTAGTGCAGTTATGAATAAATTCTAAACACCATTTGCGTCGCTTTACAGAAACGTATTTCCGCAAAACGAGAGGCAATTTAGAAATGTTAGCAGAAGATATGAACGACTATCCCTAATTTGCTGTGAAAAATACGATATTAATCGAGCAGACAAGAACACGGTGAAGACTAGTTTATGAAGGTAGCTTAACATCACGAATTTAATAATCCTGAATCAAGGAGCAATCCCACCTCCATGATATGAAAGTAGGAAGTAGGTCTAACTTTGACTTAATTTTAAGTAACAGCAGAAATTAAAGACTGGAATCATTGATAAACCATTACTGTGGGACCCCAGGCACACACTTTTTAATCTAAGTTTGTTACTAGCTTTTAAAGGTTTTACTAAAGATGGAAATAATAAAAGGAAAGTCAGAAACGTGACCGATACAATTACAGTGCGGATAACCCACCTCGTTGGGTGAAAACGGCGTAGGATAAACTTCGAGAAATAGTAACAAGGCGCCACTCTCCAATTATAGAACTGGATCACTTCTAAATGACTGGAATCGGAGGGTACAACGTTATCCGAACCGTACATGTTCTGGATGTTTATCCTGTCGTGAAACAACCAGCAAAAGTACTTAAAAACTATTTAAAAATAACATAAACGAAATAAAAATAAAATGAAATGAGGCGAGAGATCGATATTTAACAACACTTTATTGCCACTTGAGGTATATCAAAAAGAAATAATCAAGCTAATTCGTTATCTGGTTTACACGATTTCGGTAACCCGTGGAATTCCAGCGGCCTTACAGCCTCCTTACAGCTTTAGCTGAACGTAATTAAAAACAAACATATATTCAAGTGACTTGACAACTACTTCTAGTTCCCTTCGTAAACTACTAAAAGAATTAAATATAGTACTAATTAGCAAACGTAACGAAAATCCCTTTTTTTACTCGAAAACAAATCTGAATCACCCTTAAGAATTGAATGTTTACAAAAGTAAGAAAATCCCTGTATACTCGCACAGAAATTCCCAATTTCCTTACTTTAAACTAACTACAAGGTTCTAGGGATTTTTTCGAAAAACTCAACGATACAAAAATATAAATAAAATCAAATAAAAGTGGGACTTACCGTGATACATCTGTGTTCTGTTGTCGACTTTCATACTGCGTGGTACTCAGTGTCGGACGGAAGTTGTCCAAGATGGCGGGATTTCTCGGGAAAACTAGCTTCTAGCTCCTACGATAGTTCTGTACTCGTATATACCAGCTTACACTGGATATCCTAGCATTCACTAGTTATAACAGCGTACACTAATTCTAACTAGTTCCCCATAACAACGTGAAAGAGGAATTACGGCATCGATATTAACAAAAAAGGAGACTCACCTTCAATTGAGGGAAAAGCAACGTGGACGATTAGTTTGAACAGCAAAACTTGGGGAAACGACTCTTCTAACGATACTGTACACTTCCCAGCATCGAATTTCCGTGTATACCCTCGAAAACGAGATTTAAAAGCGAAACGGAATAAACTTATTCACGGAAATCGATGTGTTCTCACTTACGTCAGAAGCTGAATGTCCAACTCTACATTACAAGCAGATTCCCAACGCGTCCAACCAGAATGCGCGAGTTGTATTAGAAGCCTACGAAAGCGGGGCGCCATCTACAGCAATAATGGAAACGAAAGGCCAAATATACTAAAACAAAAGGCTAACAATTTGGCCGTAAGAAGTGTTAAACGCGAGACAATCACTTCTTCCCTCCTCAACATATGCCTAGTTAATCGGTTATTGCACAGCTTTGGCACAAAACTTCTCAATTAATAACAATGCTTTTTAACAGCGATATCGGCGAAAGTTGTTTACATTTTTCTTTAGTATTTCTTTTTATCGGCGCTGTTGTTGATTAGTAGGACATAACGAGCATTACAACACGTTCTCGGAAAAATCTGACCTTTTCAAATGCCAAACCGTTTATCGGTCGCCGGTTACGTTCGCGTAAACGCACATCGTCTCGGCTCGCGACGTATAGCAGTTTTTTCTACAAACGAGTATTTCCAGCCATTTCGAGTTCAACAAAAAAACCTATATGAAATATACGATGATCGATTTCGTTCGATGTACCGGGGAAAATGTAGCCGGTTAACACGTTTTCGGAGCCGAACAGGATCCTTAATTAAAAAGTTTGGGACTGTGGAGTGAGGAAACGACATACATAGGTATATGCACACTGTATCGGTAAAATCGATCGGAACAGGAGTTCTATGGGGAAATTTCACTTTTACACCTCACTTCGGCTTATCGCAACCCCTTCGGTGTCGAATAGACACGAACAAAAAGGTGTATCACCGTTCAAATTTTTTGGTAACTTTTTTTTGGTATCTAGTCCAATGTTTCATTAACATGTTTGTTTAGCTTTGTTGTGCAAAAGTGGTGTGGGTGTCGTTTAGTTTACTAAGATCCTTTCACACCCATCGGCTAAGGGAAACGTCGGTCAATAAACACAATAGAGTGTGCTTTAATAATTTATTTATTATTTACACCCGCCCACTCCCTAAAAAGTCCGACTACAATTTGCTATGAAGTCCAAGGGTGTATAACCACAAAACTTGTTTCTGTAACTAGCTAATCATCGCCCGAGTTTTGGATAGGTACAACTGTTGATTGGATATTTTAAACAGATAGCCAATCACCGCTCAGGTTTTTGCGGGAAATTTGTAATTGTAGCAATTCAAATAATCCCGCCATAGAATGCGTTAAATGATTGGATAATTCGAGTAAACCCCGATCTCCATTTGAGATTTAGGTCTTGCTATAAGATTCGGTTGATTAAATTGCATGTTTATACTATTTCACGTGAAAAACGCAGTGGACGGGGCTCTAAACTGATGGACAATCAAAATTGAACAAACTCATCGGATAAGTAAGATTATGTCAGACATAGGGTCAACTATCAAATGCCATGTCAGATACTCTTCACTTTGTCTAATTGGGACATCGTTGTTAACCAAGCAGGTTCAAGAATGTTATAGCCCTATCCATCCCTACACTGCATTCTTAAAGGAAATGAAGTATAAGTGTAAATAGCCAATCATCGTCTAAGGCACTCTTCCCCTAGTGGCTTCACGTCGTGGATCACTAATGTCATAATTTTTTGATACGGACCAAATGTATTCAACAAAAAGGGAAATGGAAAAAAGAAAGTACGCGTATTATATTATATTATATATTCATATTTATTACCAATTTATTATTTATTACTTTTGGGGACCACCAACCAATTGAGAGACGCCGATCTAAGGTCTATCTATACTACCTGGGTAACGCTATGCCTTCCGTAAACAACCAATGACTGATACCGTTTTTGGCGCGGAAATTAGCAATTTAAATTATTGTGATTGATTTCTTACTACTAAAACCAATCATCGCTTGAATTTTGAGGGGGAATTATATGAATCCCTCCTCCTATTTCTTTTTTATTTCCCATCATTGTTGTATCGACCAAAAACTGAAAAATACGGGGAGATATTATCAAATTAAGGGTCGATAGAATAAATAAAAGAAACCGCCGACCGCTTCGAAGGAAGCACTCCTTTATTCCTTCCGCCCTCGGAATTGCTTTTTATTATTAAGTCCCGATGTCGGAGAGGAGGACGCAGGGGAAAATATCGGAATTTCGAATACAATAACGCGATTCCGGTGTGCGCGCTATCAATTTGCGACCGGGAGCTTTAAAATCATATTACTTCTACATCTTCTTCGATAAAGAGCTCTCTCTGTGAGGAGTATCCGTCCGCAATAAAAACGATAGCGTCGATTTACGTAACGTCGCGCTTATTGTTTTTGATGAAATTTCACAGCGAAAGGTCGCTTTGATGTTTCAATTTTATAGATTAGGACGTTGCGACGTCTTCGGTAGTTGGGGGAATAGTCAAATATATATTTTTTTTTTGTAAAGAAAGAAAGATGGGAAATGTGACTTGAAACGTTTATGTAATTTCGATATTAAAGATTTGGTTTCGTAAATTTATTATTTTTTTATTCCAGAAGTGATGCCTTCCTAGAACCGTACTTGCAAGGCTTGGGCGATCGCCAAAGTCCGGCGATCGGAGCGCCATCACCTTCGCCACCGCCAACTTGCCGCATAGCGCCCTTCTTGCTGCCAACACCAGCTTCCCGATCGCCTTCGAGAGAATCTCTAATTTCGTCTAACGGAGGCTCTGAAGCTGGTAGCGAAGATAGTGGTGATACAGGTGAGTTTCGAGGTTTCCTATTTTATTGCACTGTATCTGATATTTTACCAAAGAAAATGGCTACCGCTGCTACACAACCTTCAACGCCATCTATCATGCTACTGCTGATATCACAGCTCTGCAATGCAGTCGTCTTTGTCATCTACCAGGTACCTCTCGAACTAGCACAACTGACGTCGCATTCGATCTTGAATTCTGTTGAACTATTTGAGGTATTTCCACAAATATGGCTGCCGCTAGTAACAGTATCCAACGTGATATTACACCCTTCTCCGCCACCTATCGAATAACTGCCGAACTACGTCAGTTATTTCCGATTTCTCGGTGCTATCACCCTACATGAACTACTGATGTCATTTGTACGCTGGAACCCGCTATCTTGATCTACTTAGTGATGATTTGAGTTTGTTAAAAAGGTGGATGTTCATTAAGTAAACCAGACTTACGCCTTTATCTCTCCGAATTTTAATGTTGCCCCTTGCACGTAAGTGGAGACAAAAACCGGTTTACACTACTTAATGATAACACGTTATCCACCTTTCTAACAAACTCTAGTGATAACTAGCAGACTTCAACATATAATCACCCAACTAAATTACTTTATCAGGATCTTTACGACTTCTAATAAATTCTTCTTTGAAAAATCTTTGGCACGATTCAAAAGCTGAAAGTCATCTTGAATGCTATATGAAGGACTCAAAAGGAAGAACGAATAAAGTATCAATTTTTTATCTTGGTGATTTGAATGTTGTTCATCCAATTACTCTATCTACCAATCTACTTAGATTTGGTCATCTTCCTAAAACTCAATCACCACATTCATTTCAGTGAAGATCGGAATTTTCCGATTTTTCTATCTTGATGGACGAGGTATTGTCTTGAGGATGTTTCTTGGGTTTATAGAAAATCCTCAATTTAACTTATTACAACAGTAAGGGCTCAAAATCGGCGTATTTTTAAGTTGTTGAAACCCAAAAGTCAATCATTCACCTGCCATGGCTTACAATACAATTTACTCCAGCCATCACACTGCGATTTCTTAAATGTTAAGCATTCGCTTTTCCTCTAATAGCTCGCCAGTTAGTATTTTGAAAATTTTTATTACCATTTTACGGAATTTTTGGTAATATCCTGCTACGACATCCCAAAAGCGCAGACTCCTCGTATTTGTCCGTCATATGAACCGAGACGTTACCCACCAACAGTAAATTCCTGTTGCTACCATTTCGTCAAAGCTAAAGATTATTTTTTCCTCTAACAGTTCGATATTTACCTTTGCTATTATCCGATTTTTCCACTTCCTCGGTCGTCTCCTGCTATGTTACCCATAAAGCTATAGATCATCGTGTTCTTCCATTGTGAATCCTACATATTTGACTACTAATTTGACATATTGGCCACCGAGCCAATGAAGAATTTCATTACTAATTCAATAATTCAATACTACCTTCCCAATGAATTACGTCACTATTTTTACCAAAAGCTCCTGTTTCCTATTTCTAACTACCGAAGTATTAATTTCTTCTCCCATTTTTTTTAAGTTTCAATTATAATTTAGTGCGCCCTTTCAAGATCATCTTAAGTTTTCATATTAACCATCCGAGCTATTTGATTGATCATGAAAACCATCGAATAATTTTCACTTCCTTTATTTGGGCAATTCCTTTCAGGTTATGGAGCAGCATGTGATATAGGGCTCCTAGAGCGCCTACGGCGCTCTCACCCCATCTGGTTCCTCCCAGGAATCCAACGAGCAGGCGCCTTCCACCTCCTCCAAGGTAAAGAAGAAGGTTGCTTCGTCGTTAGGCAATCTTCACAACCGGAAACCATGGCATTATCGGTACGACTACCACCAGATAAAGGCCCTTATATCGAACACTACCTTATCCAATCGTCTTCGGGCCGCTTAGGTCTTGAGACGAGCGAGAATCGCTTCGATGACATCCCCGCTTTAATTGCTCACTACGCCAATTGCTGCGACGAACTTCCAGTGCAACTGACGCTGCCGAAAGCAATCAGGGAAGCTCGCAGTCGTCAGCAGCTTTCGTCCTACGCCCTATTGGGACAGGAATTCTGGAGGTACAGTCCGCCGCCATCGGCGTCCTCGAGTCCGGATGCCGACCTCGTGCTCAATCTCAACCCGCTCATGAGTACCTTTAAGACCGCCGAACCGTCGACTCCGGTGCCGAAAGATCCAAAGCCGGCGAGGCCAAATACTCTAAATCTAATCAATAATGTAGATCCTAAGAACGAAAACAAGATCGAACCGATAAAGTCGTTTAAGAACGAGCTGGCTTCCAAAACACCGCCGCCACCGCCACCGAGGTGGTCGAAACCTACCACTCCTCAAAGTAACATCACAGTAACGACGACCGTAACATTTAGCGTCAATTCGCAAAGTCCGAGGACGGAACAGCCTCCTAACGAGATTATTTGTGATACCAAAAGGATGTCGCCCGAAGGACAGACGTCCACCATGAGCTCGAAGGGTAGTTTAAGGCGTGGTCCCGAAACTGTCATGTCGCCTAACGGTTCGATTTTATCGCCCAATTCGGATTCGAACAGTTTGATGACGCCCGACACGCTCTCTCCTTTATCAGTCACCAAAACAACCCGAACGAGTAGGAGGGCCAAACACAAAGTCTCCAAACACTATCAAGAATCCGACATTTTGGAATCCCCAACGGTTTATTACCGGAGTGCCGTTGGGGACAAAATCAGCGATTACGAAGACTTGTGGTCAAACGAACACGCCACCCAAAAAAGCAAAACCACGAACTTAGCATCACCGGATATCCTCCAACACACCGGGACGGTAGTTTCGCTGAACAACAACATCCTAAGCCCAACGGACTCGCATACCACCGGATCCCAACACAGTCACTGTAGCACTCCTAACGGTAACCTATCAGTTCAATCGCCGATCAGCGATATCAACGGTGGCTTATCGTCATCCCAAGAACAGAACCATTCTCCGAAACAAAGTAGTCCTTTCTACGCGGAACCAGCCGATTCCCTAGCACAAAATCCCGTTCCCAGACGGGTATTTAACAGGAACATGATACCGATGCAACAGAGGCACTCGAATCCAGCTGTGTTGATCTCCCACTCTCCGATGAGTTCGGGATTCGATAGGATCGATCCCAACGATTTCAATGGTGAGGTCCCATCAGATATAATTTTAGACAATCAGGTAAAAAAGATGATTTTGTTGGTGTAGGCACGATGTCTTCCTCTGTCGATAATTTGAGCCCGAAACAACGGTTGACTGGTATTAGGAAACCGGAAGTGAAGCCGGTCTTGCCCCCTCGATCAAACCGAAAGTGACCGATACGTGGCAGGTGGATAATAGTTGGAAATTTGTAGGTAAGTTAGGAATCATGGATTTGATGTTTTGGAATGTGTAGAAATTTCAAATTCCCCGCGCAAATTTAGATGATGATTGGTTATTTGAAGTATCCAATCATCTAACGAGTTCTGTCATAAAACTCGAAGGGTGATTGGTTATTCTAAGCATCAATCGTTTGACGAGTTTATGGCGGGATTATTTGAATTAAAGTAAATGAAACTAAGTTTCAAAAGAAAAACGTTTAGACTTAGATGTTCGTGTCATCTTTCTTTATCAACAAATTGTTTTTATTTACTTTAAATTTAATAGTAATAAAAACGATTCACTTTGGGGAACATACACATACTCCAAGTTTTGTGCGTTAGATATCGAACCTTTATCGATATGTAAATATTTAACCTTTTACGATGCATCGCTGAGCGTCACCGGCTGGTTTATGTTGAATCACACTACGCGTGCGTTTCGATAATTGTATGCAGTTTGCACGAAATTTGGCGAGAAACTAGTCAGTATGTACCGTACTGTTGTTTGCAATCGCCTAGACCCGAAGGACGAAATTTCGTCTTTACGCTAATTTTGCTTCATCAATCGAGGTAAGCACATTATGTTTATCCCCATCCCAATCCTTCAATTTGTTCAAGTAATTTGAAATCAATTTAAAACTTAAGTTCATTTCGAAAACAGTTGAATTTCGAAGAGAATCGCTTTCTTATCCAAATCCCAGATGTTTACTCAAGAATGAGCAGTTGGCGAGGATTTATGTCCAATCTTCCAAAATTAATGTTACGTTTTCTAAGGAAATACCAAAAAACTAGGTAATTGAATTAAAAATAATCTTCATCTCCACCGGCGGCGCTCACGTGCTTTTGATATGTGGAACTCCGCGGTTCAAGTCCGGATCGGGTTGATCGCAATACCCTCGATCTATTTCGAGGACTTGCGACGAATGCCATGTAATAGTCGAATCCGTGACCTCGAAGGTGCTTGAGAAGCTAAGAACTTAAGCAAACTTTCCCCCTTGGGGAATGAGGAAAAGACGCAAAAGAAGAATCCCATCAAAATCACAATTCTAGAACATATCCGTTGGTAACTACTTCTGCACTTAATGCAGTTTTCTTCTTCTTCGAAATTTTTTTACCTTCTTGCATCGAGAATTTGGCCCGATTTTCAAGGAATGCATTTATAAGAAAATCCAAATTTTCAAAAGCGAACTGCGAATTAAAATTAAGAAAAAAATATAAAGAAATAACTGTCATAACTTTATCAACATCCCAAATTCCAGCACAACCACTCGTCTGGTAGGTAGGTGCATACCACGGCTTTTGATCAAACGATTCTGAGATAACTTTTAACAGTAAAAAACTGGAACTCGGTGACATAACTCCTCCTCATTAAAATCTCCCAAAACTAATTTTATCCCAAGAAAAGTAACAGAATCGAATGAAAAGGAAAGCAACTAACCACTTTCCCAATTTCCATTCGGAATTTTATCAAAGTTTGAAATCCCAATATGTGCAACAACTCATCTACAGTGGCTATCTATGAATTTGATCCAATCGAAGCACCTATAATAAAAAAGAAAACAATTTTCATCAACACAAATCCCAAATCCAACGTGACAACCTACTGGTAAACCTCTCGACATACCTCTTAGTTTATCCCCTCATCAGAATCCCAGTGGACACATGGAAAGCTTCTTAAATCTAATTTCACCCCAAGAAAGGCAGAAAAACTGGATGATAAGGGACGAAATAATTTTCTGTGGAGCAAATAATCGCCTTCTTGATTTCCATTCGGCAGCTTGTCAGAATCCCAGATCTTAAAACATACAAGAACTTAGCTGCCTACACAGTTCATGTGTCACAGAAATTATCGATTCCAAATTATTAGGCAATAAATTCGAGGTCAATTGATATCATTATCAAAAATATGGAAGTCGGTCTTTCTAAAGTTTGCTTGATTTTAATTACCCCAAAATAAATTCCTCTATTTTCATAGGGAATCCCAAATCCCAGTGTAACAAGCCTGACCTATCTAAGTTTAACCAGCCAGTAAAACTTCATTTTCTGAGAAGCTTTTTATTGCAATTCCAAATTTCAGTACAAGAATTCTGGGATTCATCTATTAGAATCCCAAATTATTAGGCAACAAATTGAAGGTGGTTATTTATGAAATTGATTCCTAAATCACTGCCAAAAGTATGGAAGTAGGTCTTTCTAAAATTTGTTAAATTTTAATTCTAAAATAATTTGGCCTATTTTCATAGGGAATCCCCAAATTCCAGTACAGTCACCCTAACCTCTGTAACGTTAACCAACCGCTCAAACTTTATTTCTAAAATAAATTTGAATCCCATATTCCAATACAAGAATACTTCTAAATGTAGTCAAGTTTCACACAAAAATTGGAAGTAACCATTCCTACAATGATTCTTAAAACCCTACCTGACAAAGTGAAAGAAATAACTCCTCTACTGGAATCCCAGATCCTTGAACAAAGGAAGAACAATTTAAAGGTGATTATTGCTCAGTAAATCTGCACGTAAAAAAAATAATTATTTAGAATTGAGTAGATTATTATTAAAGTTGATTATGAGGATTCTAAGACTCCCAATAAGAAATGGGCAATCTTCCTGTGTTTCTGAGTTTAATCCAGTCACCCAAGATTAATATCCAAACTAACAATAAGTGTGACCTCTTTTTACTAGAGTCCTAAAATAAAAGTGAGTCAATCCCAAAATCGCTTTTTAGAATTTTACAACTTCTCGAAAAAAAAAAAACTGAGGTATTGCATCAATTCTTCTAACTCTTACGATATAATATTTTAATCAGAATCCCCAATCACAAAACCAAAAACCTAATTTTCACCTCACACTTGTAAGTAACGAAATACTTCCGCGACAATTTCTAAAGTCCCGTGAGTCCCGTCCGACCGTTCTAAATTAATTTTGCGTCTTCCCCACTCCACATTCGGCATTTCCGACTGCCTTTAGGCGCCCAAAACGCTCCACAACTTCGCGAGTAGCTCTAATTAATATACTCCTAATTAGCGAAACGGCCTCCGCTTGTGCCCGAACCGGTTGTTCACGTTCAACGAGATTAACTCGACGATATTTTACGACTTCCGGTCGTTCCGAGGAGACGATTTAATTCGAGAAGATCGGAGCACGTCTTAATAAACTAACCTCGTAAAGATACAGGACGTTCAACCTTACAAAATTTCGTTTCTTTTTCTTTGTTATAGGAAACGATGCGGACATGAGTATCGAATCGAGCGAAGCCGATTACGATTCCGATTGGCCGGTGACGATACCCAACTTCCACATTTCGCCGTTCGTTCAGGAACAGGACGAGAAAAGGATCAGCATACAAGAAATGATCTCGAGACAGTAAGGACTCGAATGAAAATAAATAAGGGTGACGAAATCTGATTTCATCGATTTCAGATTTCCTGATATTCGAATGTCGAACGACACCACGGACGAAGAACTGTCGCGGATGTCCGCTTACGATAACGTGGACGATAGACGGACGGGTATTCCCCGGGCGCCACCGTCGGAAATCAGTGAACTGACCGAATTCTCAGATCCATGGGCGGAGATCACCCCCGGCGTTTCAAACACGGAGGTAAGTCCGTGGTTTGGTTTTATGGAACTTTTGGAAAGTTTCGTCCGTAATCGGTCATCTTCGGATATCCTTAAGAATGTATGCCAGGAAAAGAGTCTAATTGAACTTAGACAATATGTTTATTTAGGCATAAAAATTGCTTGCGCCTTGCGGATAAAAAAATTTTCAATTGAGGAATTCTAATAATTTTGTGACCAACTGTGGAACGAAGTCCAGTTGGACTTCCGGATGTACTTATACGATCATTACCATCAAATCCTTTGGTTGTTTTGCGAACGGGAGCTTCTCAAAACCGCAGGGACCTACAAAATGAATGGTATGTTGTATAACCGTATCCAAGAAAGTTCAATTGGGCTTCCGAATGTTCGTCTATGTGTCCAAATAACGTTAGCTATTTTAGACCTTTGCGATGACAACTTTCGAGACCAAGAAATCTTAAGAAATCAATATTTCTAAATAATGTTATCCAAAAATCCAACTGGACTTATGATTGTTACTATATAGCCTCCATCATTACCATCCCCAAATTCTCGGAACTCCAAGTCCTAGCAAATACAAGGTAGTACGTACTTATTTCCGAAAAAGTCCAACAGCACTTATGGGTGTTACTGTGCGATCACCTTGGCGACTAAGTCTAAATTTTGACCACTGAAAGGTTCTAACAAATAAATAGTGTCATTACGTAATTTTATCCAATAAAACCCAAATGGACTTCTGGATTCTCCCTTAAGCTCATTACAGCTGAAATATTCTAAAAATTTTCTGACCAATTGTGGAAGAAAATTTAGTTGGACTTATAAATGTACTCATACGATCATCATCATCAAATCCTTCTGTTGTTTTTAGGAACGAAAGCTCCTCGAAACCGCAGAGGCCTGCAAAATGGATGGTATATTGTGTAACCGTATCCAAGAAAGTCTAATTGAACTTTTGAATGTTCGTCTAGGTGTCCAAATCGCACTAGTTATTTAGACCTTTGCGATGATAATTCTTCGAGGTAAAGAAATCATAAGAAACCAACATTTGTAAATAATTTTATCCAAAAAGTCCAATTGGACTTATGATTGTTGCTATAGAGCCGGCATGATTACCATGTCCAAATTCTCGGAATTGTAAGTCTTAGCAAATAGAAGGTATTACGTACTTATATCCAAAAGAAAGTCCAACTGGACTTATGGGTGTACGATCACCTTAGCCACTAAATCCAAATTTTTATCAGTGAGATGTTCTAACAAATAGATTCTATCATTACGTAATGTTATCCAATAAAGTTCAAATGTACTTCTGGATTCTCCCGTTAAACCCATTTCAACTGAAAAATTCTAAGAATTTTCTGACCAATTGTGGAAGAAAATTTAGTTGGACTTGTAAATGTACTCATACGATCATCATCATCAAATTCTTAGGTTGTTTTTGGGAACAGAAGCTTCTCAAAACCTAAGAGACCTGCAAAATGTATGGTATGTTATGTAACCGTATCCAAGAAAGTCCAATTAGACTTCTGAATGTTCGATTTTGTGTCCAAATTGCACTAGCTATTTTAGACCTTTGCGATGACAACTCTTGAAGATCAAGAAATCTTAACAAATCAACATTTATATTTCTTTTGATTTTGATTTTATTTATAAGTAATTTTATGGAAAAATCCAACTGGACTTATGATTGTTATTATATAACTACTATGGTTACTACGCCCAATTGTCGAAACTGCAGGTCCTAACAAATTAAATGTATTACGTATTTATCTCCGAAAGAAAGTCCAATTGGACTTACGGATGTTACTATACGACCATCTCGACTATTAAGTCCAAATTTTTAAAACTGGGAGATTCTAACAAATAAAGTGTATCGTAACATAATTTTATCCAATAAAGTCTAAATGGACATCCGGATACTCCTACAAGTCCATCTTAAGAACGATATTTAAATTGCCACAACCATTTCTGACCTTCGAGACAAAAAGCTCCTTACGGATTAATGACATTTTCAAATCGCTATGTACAAAACGTCCAAATGGACTTATGATTGTTGCTACATAATCTTCACGATTAATACATCGAAATTCCTAGAACTAATAAATCCTAACAAAGGAAGTGCATTATCGCGTAATTTTATCCGAAAGTCCAAATGGACTTCTACTTGAACTAGCTGAGCCGGACCCGGATGCACCCCAGTCTTTGTTCATCGTGAGGCCGGCTGAAGAAGTACTATATCAATACAAGGACTTCCGAGGCCTTGTAGACGTTCGTGGATGTTGATGATACATTCTTTTCCCGCAGTGTGATAGCGACTATACGGCCCAAGACAAACCTGTTCCTGGCCCTAGAACAGACGAATAAACCATGGTAGCAGTAGTATGGCGTAATGTTATAAAGTCCAACTGGATTTCTAGGCATTTCCATCAAATTAGAATCTTTTTTTTTTGTCTTTTGGGTCAGAACGCTCCAAAACTAATAGTTAACGATAGTTATGCCTAAATTTATACAAATATCGATCTGGACTTATAACTGTTGTTTTATCAACGCTTCAGCTACTAATCCAATCTAAATCTTCGACACTAACGCGTCCCGATTACGTAATTTCCCTGTCTAAGTCTAACTAGACTCTAACTACAATAGCTAATTTGGATTTCGTGAAATGAGAACTTTTTACCGGCCAAGAGTTGCTGGTAAATGAAAGTTCATAAGTATATTTGTTCAAAAAATTTAACTGAACTTCTTGAAGAGCGTCTTGGGCTTTTGAAATCGGGATTTCTTCAGCCGGATAGGCCTTAGACAATAGTCTATAAAAACATAGTAGGATTATTTTGGGGGAAAATGAGGTTATTTGCTTTATTCGCTTTTCATCTTTCTTTTTTTTTTTTTTTTATAGGCGGAGGATAGTTTCTCGGAAAACTGCATTCTACCGTCCAGATTGGCGCCGATCAATCGAAAGAAAAGCTTCAAGGACAGGATGGATCCCCTGCTCTGTAAGTAATCGACTTTTCTCGTATTTTGGTGGGCGCGCTTTATTAATCGGAACTCGTTCATGTAAAGATGGCACAATGTAGAGTAAATAAAAATTATTCTTACCAAAAATTTCGGAAATAATTCCAAATAAGTGTTTCGGCAACTAAGTTGCCATCCCAGTGGTAAACTGAGGGAACTAACTGTCGTCAGTTAGCGCCCACAACGAACACCGAACACAACTTTAACAACACTAGTGCTAATAGTGTTTTTAATAAATTGCATATAAGTGTTTAGTGTGCGTTGTTCATTATGGAGTGCTTTAAAGGTATGGTATGTTTGGTGCGCTATGCTCGTTGTGGGCGTTGACCAGATTATCTGGTGACACTCAATGCTCGCAATTTTCCACTGTTAATGGCAACTAAGTTGCCGAAATACGTTTCTGGAATTATTTCAGAAAGGTGTGGTAAGTGCAATGTTTACTTATTTTATATATTATTTTAAGTCTACTTAAACTAGTATCCATGTAAAGATGGTAATCAATAAGGTTCGACAAATGAGTACAACGTCAGAGGCGTATCGCACAAAAGTGGGTTCGTGAGGTACAATATTATTAGAAAATATATACTCTTACCTTTTATTGACGTCTTGGTCTCCACTGCGCCAAAATACTAATCGTACGATCGTTCACTTCCACGGCTATCGAAAGACTAAAGTCTCTACTGTCTTCACATCGAACTAAATCCCCTTTCAGCGCTTCTGCCGTAGCACGCGTTTGTCGAACCTTAGTAATCATAGAAACTTGGCCTTTTTTCCCAAAGAGAAAATTGATTCCCGCGTTCCTAATGTGATTTCGATTTTAACATATTCGTCTTTTATCGCTTCTTCAGCCGCCCCGCGACTGGAAGCGCTTAGAAGTCGAGACCAGGGTGATTCCAGGGCCGTAGGCGCGGCGATCAGAAATTTCGCGCTCGGCTTGGCCAACGACAAGTCCACCACCTTCGCCCAGAACATTGACAATTTCATCGCTTGTACTAAAGAGTCGAGGGAGGAAAATCCAAAAGTTAGTTCCTAGCGTATTCGAGCTTTTCCCATCTTTTAAAATTACGTTCGATTTAAAATTCCAGGTCGTGATGAGGAATATGCGACAATTCATGTCGGGCATGAAAAATTACCTGGTCAAACACGGCGAAAGGGGCTTCGATAAGGAAGTCGAGAGGGAACGGAATAAAGTAATACGACGATATTTTTCACCCGATTCACGCTTTGATATCCTCCGTTTTTTCCAGTTAAAATCGACGGAATTCCTCAACATCGACGCGATCCTAGAAGGCGTCCTGCACTGTCTGGTGGTTACGGCCCTGAAGAGCCACCTGCACAAACTGTTCATCAACAAATACACGAAGACTGGAGCCATAAGACTTTTAGCCGACAATATCCAATACGCCAATACCAGGCCGATATCCGAATTAGCAATTAAGGTAGGAAAAAATCCACGCGCTGGTTCCCCATTCTGTCCTCTCTCAGAAGAAATTGACGATGAATGTTTTTACAGCCGAAAATTACACTGCCCAGTGAAGCCGCCTTACAGACCATACAACAGTATTTGAATCGACTACAAGCTGCCGATTCGCCCTTGGAAAAATTGGAGTACCTCTTCGCCGCTATCGCTACCATCTTTAATTCGGTAAGTCCATACGAATTTAGGGGTTATAAGGTTGATAGAAAACTGGTGAGGTAAAGGTTATCGAAGCACGTGTACAGCCTCGTCGAAATGTTAACGAATGGTTTTGATGAAATAATAATTCAGGACCAAGAGTGGAATGACCAAAAACTCGATCATCGACTTGGAAGACCCTGCTTGTTAGATCCAGTCGAAACAGTTTTTAATGAATTAGTTATGTTAAAGCAAAATGCTTCTTCCAGAAAGGGGATATTCAGTCTTCTTTTGTTTGCCGCACACACGTTCAACATGAAATTCCAGATATTGAAAATACGTTATAGATAATAAAAGCTGATAACGCGGGCTCTATTTGTTTCCATTACGCATAGTAAGAACGACGCAGATAGCAATAACAATTGGCGTATAAATCAAGAGATTTATCCAGACTTTTCACCTTCTTCTACACCCTCATACTTTTTTCGGGCATCGGATATGAAACTACTTCAAAATCTTCAGTTTCTCAAAATGTTTGCAATCATGATATTTTTTCCAAATTTCAATATTTCTAAAATAGTTTGAAATTTGTTTAATTTGGAACACGGGCATAAGGAGTACGGGAGAAAAGTATTGAACAATTTTCAAGAATGATTGTGCATGATAGTGCAACAACTATCGCCGTTACCTAACAACTCTCATTCTTTTGCAGGTAAAAACGACCCAATTAACCGGATCGGGTCGAAACGTTACCTTGGGCGCAGACGATTTCCTACCCCTATTCGTCTGGGTCCTCGTAAAACCAACTTCGTCGCGGCCGAAATCGAAGCAGAATACATGTGGGGTAATACCACCGTCATCGCTTTTCCGCAGTAAAATTTATTATTCATCCCCGTCCGTTTTTCAGGACTGTTACATCCCTCATTATTATCGGGAGAAGGCGGTTACTACCTGACCACTCTCTTGTCGGCCGTTCACGTACTTAAGAATTTCAAGGAGAGTAACGAAGAGAACGTCAAAAACAATCTAAAATCAGATGTGAGTGTACTGAAAGTATGTTTATTTATTATTTCTTCTTTATTTTTAACGCATGCCTATTTTTATCCAATCGGGCTGAAGAGGATATTGTATATTGTGTTCGTTTCTCGCTTGTTCCAGTCCGTTTTGAAAGTGGTTGTGCCCGACGAGCTACACGGGTCGATATTAACGAAAACGCTTCCGGCCAGGCCACATATGACCACCAAGGAGGTCTGTAAGATTATTGCTCATAAAGCGAGGATAACCAATCCGCAGGACTTTGCGTTGTATAGATTAGTGGATGGAGAAGGTAATAATAAAATAAAATTATTTGGAATTTATTAATACGAGGAGTGTACGATAATAAAGACATAACTCGTGCAAAAGTTTAACTTCTTGATGTAATTGTGCCCGACTTTTTCCTTCTTATGACTGTCATGAATTTTGGCCATCATCAAGAGAACCTTGTGGGTTGGGGCGTTGTCTTCGTGAAAACGAACTTTCTTGACCAGACTTGGCTTTTCTTCCTTGATGTTTTTTGTTTCAACTGATCCAGGAGGGCAACATAATATTTACCGTTAATTCTGCCACCCCTTGCTAGATAATCTACCAAGAAGATTCCTTTAGTGTCCTAAAAGAATAGTGGTCCACTCATTTGGTTATGGTTTAGTCTCGCGTATCTAATGATGGATTCAGTATTCATTCACATTAACAAACCGCCACAAAAAGCTCGTTTAATTGGACTTGGTGCGAGCCGAAACCCCGTATACGACCTTTCATTGCAGTTTTTAACCCGGATTCAGCAAACGCGGCACCAGCTTTGCTGACAAATTTCTCATCCCAGCCTAGATTTCAATTAGAATATGATGCGCCTTTTCTTTCGAAATATCAGCAAATTCGGCTATCTCTGTCAGTATCAGTAGGTGGTCATTGATATTTTTGTGGACTCTCTGGACGACTTTTTCGGTTTTGGCGGATTTTGATCTTCCAAAATACTCAGCATCTTGAACGCTCATACGACCACATTTGAAGTCCACACGCGTTTTAGTGTTCCGTTCCTTCCTATATTTTTCTATGAAATAAAGATTTGATTTGTTCTTCAGATTTTCCATACTTACAAAATAAAACTTACAGAAATCGCAGGATAGCAACAACAAAAGGCGGCTGTCCAAACGCCTATATCCTTGTTTCAGAAATTAAGAGACAAATTTCTGAACACACCACTTTTATATTAAATTTTGATTGGTCGAAAGCAGCACCAAATTACACTGCACCAATCCTGCTATAATTGTGTACGTAATTATGTCAAATGTGTTGACATTTTTTTATTACCGCTAGATATTGTGGTGTTTCTTATATTTTTCTGTTTTCTCTGCCTTTTTCGAAGTATCGCTTTAATTTTCCGCGTAAATTTTATTCCAGATTTTATAGTGTGTAATTGGGGCTTGGGGTTCCTTCAGAAATTCGTCTCTCTATTTCTGAAACAAAGTATAGGTTGATTCATTCATTCATTCATGCATTTTTAAGGTTTCTCACTTCTGTTCGAGCAACCCCGCTTCCTCCACAAAAACCAGTCTTGATCGAGGGAAATACTACTCTTGGTTTTAATCCCCAGGTCTTGCCAACAACTCTTTCATATCGCCAAAACAGCTGTGTATCCCTATTCATCACTTTGGCAAAGTGTTTGCTCTGATTCGGTTTTGCATCAAGCGTTATGCCCAAATACTGACTTCATTGGTCTATTCTAGGTTTTGGCCAAATAGTCGTATGCTGCGCAGTCCATCTAGTTTCAACCTGTTGAGCTTCTACTGGTTGTACTAAAAATTATGTTTCAAAGTGGCATCATCAAAATGGCGTTTGTAGGAGAGACTTTTCATCCCCAAGACATTCCAAGCTCCAGTCATTTGTGCCGAGTCACCAAAGAAACCCCTGTGACCTTGAATTGCCATGATAGACCACGATACTGTCACGATTGGTTGTTTCTGGTCGCTCTTCCTGCATTACATTTTTTTAATTGATTATTTGCTACACTATGTAAACATCTCCACTTTTTACTACGTTACCATTTACTATACTCAGCAAATAACTAAGGCGTCTTTCATTAAGGGTGATAGGATTTTAATTTTAAATGAAACAACAATGGTTTGACATATCAATTTAGTTCTGCGTTCTGAATCTTGGACAGTGCAGTTATGTTCGGAACAAATTATCGTTCAAATGTCCACCACGGCTTTGTTTGCACTGACGTACCCGATCGCTGCAATTTTTGATCACCCTGTCCAACATTTGCGGCAATTGCTTGGCAAATGATCCAAAGTCTGTGAATTGTCGGCATAGACTTGTGCTTTGATGTTGCCCCAAAGAAAATAACTTAGAGGTGTCATATCACACGACGGCGGCTGCCAATTCACAAATCCTCGTTGTGAGATGATTCAGTCGTCAAACTTATGCTTCGGCAAGTCAAGCGTAGGATCCCCTTGTATAGCACGTATTGTCATCTTGTGGGAACGACATCTCTTCACTATCGATGTTATCGAGTTCAGGCCACAGAAATTTAAGGAACATGGCTCTAAAGCGGTCGCTATTGATGGTTAGGGCTCTTCCCTCCTCATTTCGGAAGAAATGTGGTCCGATGACGCCGCCATACCATAGGCCGTACCACACAGTGAATTTTTCGGGATGCAACGGCATTTCATGTGTGTCATTGTTGGATGTTCTCGCACCAATAACGGCAATTTTGTTGGTTAACAAAGTCATTCATCAAAAAATGCGCCTCGTTTGAGAAGATGATTTTTCGGCCAAAATGGGGATCACCTTCCAAGTGCTCAAGAACCCAATTAGCAAACTTCCGACCCAATCTGTGACGGTTTGGCTTCAGTTCTTCAGTCAAGCTTTGTAAGAATGTAGGCCGAAATCTTTACGTAAAATTCTCCAGGTTGAAGTCTAAGAAAGCCCCAATTATTGCATATCGTCGTGAAATCGACAACTTTGACTCATCGATGCTGCAATATTCTCCTCACTTCACGCTTTTCCTTGTCTTCTTGGTGATTTATTGTCCTGTAAAGTGAACTCACGCTAAAACTTTTCCACAGTGCGGCGTATAACCTGCCCAAAGTAACTAGGACGGCGACCCAATTCTCTTATGAACAACCGTTGAGCCTCCACAACTAGCCTCGAACTTTGATAATATTTTATAATACATAGTTTCTAAACGATCGGGGAGCGTCAAACGCCGATGATACTGAATATTTTGGCACCTAAGAAGTAAAAAGAATATTAAGAACCGAGAAATCTCAATTGAAAAACTATCACTCCTATTGAAAGGCCCTGTATTCTTTAGCCCAACATTTTTTAAAAGTCAAATATTTTCATATTACAGAGACACTACTGGGTGATAACGAATGTCCGCAGGACTTCATGTGCGAGGGTAAGCACGTCATGCTAGCTTACAAGAGGATCGACGCGAAAATCGCCTGGCCCAAGCAGCAGTCGAGCAATTGATGCAAATACTAGTCATTCGTCTTCTTTATATATAGATATACTTATAAATATAACACTATAAATATGAATCATAAATGGCTGTTTTGTAATAATAATAATATTAATATTAATTATTACTACTACCACTACTACTACTACTACGACGACTATTATATAGTAATTATAGGGTTTTCGATTTTTTTACCAGATAGATAGTTTTCAAAGATCGGAGGAAAAAATCACTTACTAGAATGGAAAGAAATGAAATTCGCCAAATCTGTACAAAGATATGTATTGTATTAATTTTTTATATGATCCTCTTCCTCTCTTCCCCCAAAAAACCATCCCTTTTCGACTCCTATTATTTCCCCGCCAAATCTATCCACGATAGGGACCTTTGAATTTTTAATAATGATATGTAAGATTTCGATGTTTTTATACTGTTTTAGCTTAGCTGCAGTATTTATTATATATACATATAAATATACGCATTATAGTTATTATTACGATAATTGTATACATACTTTTTAAACTTGTGAATTGTCTTTATACATATTATACAAATATACATACATAACAAATTTTGCATTTATTATTAACCAAAAATCTTGCGTATTCCCAAAATTGTGAAATCAAATGTCATAAGAGTTAATATTGCAATGTTTTCAGGGTAACTTTGTAATTAGTTAATTAATTAATTATCGAGGACGTAGAATCCATCTCTGAAATTCTCGACAACGTTTCAATCAAATATTAGTCATAATTAGAGTTAGGGCATACGAGGTACAAATCAAATCTATTCAACCTCGTACATAGAAGTAATGCAATAATACGCGTGAAGATTGCCTGCAAATATGTGAGTTTGCATTTAGTTGACATGCAGTAACGAATGATTCGATTGCAAGACACAGCTAAGGAGTTTCGATAAAATTTTGGACATGATTCACAGTGGCCAGCAGATGGCGAGTGGATGTTTTCTTTATATTTACGAACGCTTGCGATAGACCTTTTTAATGTTCAAAATAGAACGATTACGGAAAGCATGAAATAATGCTTGATCATCTAGAAATGTTCGCGATATAGGACGTCACGGAGAACGTTTTGCCGCCAGCTCTATTCGCCAACAACGGCGTACACGAACAACTGTGGCATGTTGTATGGTGGGGTTTCAGATAAGGTAGATACGACACAAAGGTTTATTTACTCTTAAACTACAATATCTCAGGTGTAAGTACGTACTACATGTATATCAGGTAGACTACTACTCTACTTCATGTTGTGAACCAGTAAATAATGATCTACAATGCGCATGGACCAATGGAGCCAATGAGGCGGAGATACAAGGCGCAGATTACGCGTGCGATGTGCGTACTGCGACTTGGTGATCTAATCCTAGGTTACTCCGAGGCGAAACGGCATATTCTGAAATGTCCGTACATTAACGAGGCACATCGAGAAACTAAGTTCCGTTTGGTAATAAAAACAAAACGAGTACAGATACAGGAAAACTATTTATTACAAAAAGAAAAAGCTATAAAGCGTAATTATATTTTTACATAGCTCCCACCATTGTGTAGGTACTTATTGTAAGTTTTTGTATGCCTTCCTCATAAAACGTTACCGGTTGTGTTGTCAACCAAGTGGTTACATATTCTTTTGAGCTCTTCATCGTTCTTGAATTTTTGACCACCAAGGAACGTTTTCACTTTCACATGGAAGTCGCTTCAAACGAGGTCAGGGCTGTAAGAAGGATGGTCAAACTTGGTCCAATCAAAGTGCTGTAAGTTATCGGGCATTGTCATGAATCACCACAATATCATTTGCGAGCATTCCTCGGCGTTTATTCTGTATTGCGCGACGCAGTTTCCTAAGCGTCTTACAATAAACATTTGCATTGATTATTTCATCTCGCGGTAAAAAAATGCACCAATAGAATGCCATGTCTATCCCAAAAGACTGTGCACATGATTTATCTAGGTGTCAAGATTTGATTGGCTTTAGTCTTTCCTGCTGACGAAGTGTGCTTTTAGAAAAACATCAACATCTTTGATGTAACGTATCAAAAAATCAAGTACACTTCCTTGATGTCGCTTTTTTTGTGTTGTTCCGTAAGAGTTTGCGGCACCCAACGAGCACACAGTTTTCGAAAATTCAGAAACAATTCCATGAAGAAGTGCTCTTGAAATTTGCAGAAATTTCGTAGAAAGATCAGATATTGTAATCTTACGGTTTATGAATTTTTCAACTCCACGTACCAATCCTTTGGTAAACAACTGAACTGTCGGACTCTTACCATTAAATCGCGATGAGTGATTTAACATTAAATCACTCATCGCATTTTTTCCGTAAACCGCGCATCAGAAACGCATTCAGAAAACGAATTCCTCCAGATCTAATCTCACAAGCGGAGAGATTTTCAATCAACTTCGCCATTCTAACCAAGCACTATAAACTGTAAACAATAAACAACCATCTCAAAATGGCGTCACCTCCTTGTCCTTAACCTACTACTGCGCATACATACATCGTACATAACCACCGAAGGAAATTAATTTTTAGGATCTAACATAATCTTCCCGTAATCAACTTAGATTTGTTTATTTAGTACAGAGAGTATTATGAGAATCTCGGGGAATAATAAAGATAGAAATGAAATAGTGAGAAAGCGTATGGGAATAGAGACAACAATTACGAATAACATACAGAGAAAGCAATTGGACATGGCCGTACCATAGTCCAAAGGATGAGAGAATAAAGGATACCACAACAGGTGCTTTGTTGGATATCACCAGTGAGACGAAAAAGAAGAAGACCAAAGAGAACGCGGATAGAAAAAATCAGGAAATCTATGAGCGGAAATTTTTTACAGAAGATCAATGGAGCAACAGCCAAGAATGAAAATTAGACATCGGACGACGTAAGAGGACGTTCTGAACCGATACGAAGAGAAGAAAAGAGTGTAAAAGGCTCTGACGAAACTTAGGTTTGTAAGACCTCATTGTACTAATCACCTTGAGTCAAGGAATGATCCCGAGAGCTTTATTTTTCTTAAGAAATGGTCAACCGTCTCTGCCCGAAGAAATCCCCCAGGGTTTAGAACAAGCCCTGTGAGGGCAGTACTACCACTCCTCCGAGCCAACTCACTTGTCTTCTAGTTCCCTTCAATACCTCAATCAAGGGGTACCCAAATTAGGTAAACCCTATTACGCTCACAAAACCTTCTTTCTCGGGTTCCTTTGCCGTGAAGTCGCATTCATTTGGTATAAGACACAACCATATGTAAACGTATTGACTTTTCGCCTTTGTAAAAAATTTGTTTGCCTCAAAATGTGAAATGTGCTATAATTTGACCAACATTTATAATTCAAGGAATAGCGAAAACGATTTTATTCATACCGTTGACTCGAAGACAACATGCATTGCACTGACTAAGAGTAAATGCACTCCGCTGGTAAGATCCGACGAGAATGAGCTTTCACTCCTGACCCATTCAATGGCCGACGGTACTGTTGTACGGGAAGTAGTTGTTTCCCAGACGGAAATTACCCGCTATCTAATTACAAAATTTGGTATTTACTGAAAATACTGTAAAATTCATGTATGTATGTACTTATATATCATTCTCCAAGTCGAAACTTTCGGAAAATTAATTTATTGGTGAACTCTCTACAACGATCACCGCTGGTGCCAACTTAAATTTGAAAATCGCGTTGCCAACCTAAGAAATCTTTATAATTGAGAGAAAAAATGATAGGAAGTATTGTTGGAGAAGAAAGTTTAATTCCCGAACTAAATCATAGATTCTAGTTCATATAAGGATTAAGGAAACAAATAATTTAAAAAATCCGTCAAATGCTTCTCGTTAAATTTAGTGAAATTGGATAAAAAGTAAAGGTTATGTCCCCATTACTAGGTTATGTCTATTCATTGCTCCACTTTCATCGATTATTCCAATTTATAAAGACTGCAATTCCCTAGGGCCTAGAAGACAAAAGCAAGTATTCATTAGCAGCAATCGCGATTAATTCTCCCGATACTATAATTTAGGAAAATTTATTTGCAGGAGTATATGACATTACATGCCGCTCGATGCACTCCTCTAGCTTCATATTTACCTATCTCAAAGCCCAATAAACGATAGCGAAGAATACTGTGAATCTGCACGAAACCACCAAATGCTAACATGACACCGGAAGGTGCCTTGGAAGACATCAAAATTGAGATGGACCGAGAGATAGAAATAAAAATTGAAAGTACACCTTCCTGCTTCAAACGCAGCTATTTTAAAACGGAAGAAACGATAAGAGAAAGTGAAGATTGCTCGGAGATCCAGGAGGATATCCCAGATTTTATTAAAATTGAACCCCAAGTTCTTAAAATGGAAACTGAATCTGTTAGGGAACAACTAAATATTATTTTCATTCCCAGCGAACACCACGAAACCTTCAAGAATGAAGAAACATTTGAGACATACCCATGTAGTCAACACGGAAAAAGGGAATGTGATAAGGATTGCAAATCACCCTCTATTCTTAAGAGGTATTTAGATAAAACGAAAACATTCCAAAATGAAGATTTCTCTGTGATCCAAGAAGATATCTGGGATAATATTAAAGTGGAACCACTGGATGTGGGAATCAAAACAGAAACTGAAAGCGTGAAGGATCGGTTAAATGTAACTTTCATCTGTGACAAATATCATGGCAATTTTGAGGATGAAGAAATGGTCAAAGAACATCGAAATAGTTGTGTTTCTGACAAATCCAATTATAACTCAAATTCTGAGACACAAACTTGCTTGATACCTAAAGAGTCATTTCATGAGGCATCTCAATTACAAACCTATAACTTTCAGTTTCGTAATGATAAGCAATCCATTACTTGTAGTATATGCAATTTTACTTGTGTATCTGAAATAGAACTCCAAAGGCATAAATTATCACACGAAATTTTACCTGGGAGGTTCCGCTGTAAGCTCTGCACCAACATCTATTCCAAATTATGCGATCTTCAAGCACATAGAATGATACATAAAAAGGATGCAAATATGAAGTGCACCATTTGCAATATCAATTTCTATAAAAGAGACTTATTACAACAGCATGTAACTAGCCAGCATAACGATACATTTGCTTGTGAAATCTGTGATATGAAATGTAGTAAATATTCGCTATTAGTGAAACACGTTCGCACGCATACAGGAGAGCGCCCATTTGAATGTGAAATTTGTGGGAAAACCTTCGCTGCAACTTGCACTTTGTGGGGTCATAAACGAACCATGCATTCCATAAGATCGTACAAGTGTAACCTATGTGATAAATCCTACGGTGTCGCAGCAGCATATAAGAGACATCTTAAAGTTCATTCCATACCAACAGAGAAAAATTTCCAATGCTTATTCAATGGATGTAATAGGAAATATAGAACGGAGAAGGACCGCGCGAGACATTTTCGGGTCCACGAAAATATGGGAGCGTATAAATGCTATTCGTGTGAAAAAGCATTTTCGTGCAAACTCGTGTTACAACGGCACATGAGCTGTCATACGGAGGAGAAACCGTTTCATTGTCTTACGTGTAATAAGAGGTTTAGTCGGAGGGATTACCTTAAAAAGCATTTAAAATCTCATGACCACAAATGGTTTGAAATGGCGAAGGGAGAAAAATAAAGATTGGAGATGAGCAATCTTAGTTAGATTCTGCGTAATGAAACTCGGTGAGCAAGTGAAGATATAATTGCAGAATCAATATATCGTTTTAAGCTAGATGGCTGGGCTTTATCATGATTATCATAATTAATTATTCGCTTTGAGAGAGCGAGACTTGTTTTGTAGTTTTGGTTTTTTCGATCAAAGCAGGGGACACTTTCTGGCCAACCTCCTATATATACACAAACTGTTTATAAATTGGTTCTGAATGTAAAATCTTAATCTTAAAGTGTTGTATCATGCTTCGTGTTTTTAGGAAGCACTTGGAAGAAACATACATTTGGCAACACTGCACTGGAATACTACTGTAATAGTCAAAATTTGACTGCAATTTTATTGATAGAAATAACATTCGAATACATTCGTATACAATCGTATTGTTCTACAACGTTGCAACAATATTTATGAGTAAATGTTATAAACATAATTGGAAGTCAAACAGAAAACATTTACCAACAAATATAATCAATAATTCTTCTTTACCCTAAATTCCAGCTATCTTTTCAACTGATTTGGAACAATAACTTAGAGGATTCTATTAATCAAGTGATCGAGAAATTCACAAAAATCTGAGAAGATTGTTTTAATATATTTTTTTTGTTGTATAAAACTATTAATTGCCTTTACAAATTTTATTGTAGCTACAATTCATTTTTCACCCAACCTCTATATATCACATCTCCCCTCCTCCTCCCTCGCCCCTTGTCGTGTCCAACTGGCTGGGAACGCCCTTGCAACCAACAACAACGATCAAAGTAATGGGAGCGATGATGCGCTTTAGCAAATGCCCAAAAAAATCGTATTTTGTGCAATTAATAACTATTCCTGCTATAGTCTAAGTAATTATCATTTATAACCAACGTCACCGTAGTAAGATGGGTTTTATTTCATATTCAGGATCACCCCAGAAAGCTGTAGGTTATGACTACGGTTTCATAAAGGAGTGGATGACTTGTTATCATTAGTAGTGTAAACCGGACTGACGTCCTTACTTCTCCGAATTTTAATGTCGCGCCTTGCACGTAAGTAGAGACAAAGACACTTACATCACTTAATGATAACACGTCATCCACACTAAATAAAGGAGCTATGGCGATTGAAATTTTACGTAATACACTGGAACTGCATTTATATCCGCCGTTAAAGAACGTGAACATTCACTTATATCCTCCCGGAAGGGAATCCCACCATTGCTACCCAGCGGAAGGGAAATTGGCACCCTGCACGCTGATTGGCTTATTTGAACAGAGACACAATGGTTGATTGGTCCAGGACGTATGCCCAACGGATATAAGTGAAAGCTACAGCGAAATATGAGTGCGGGAAGATATAAACGCGGTGCCAGCGTATAAAAATATCGATTTTGGAAGAAATTTTAATTATTTTGCGACAGGATATTTCCAGGAGTAGATGAGGGAAAGAGGGACAGTTACGTAGAACACATTGCTTCGAACAAGAATACAATAAATTTAATTAGTGTAATGTAAAGGTAAGTTTAAAAACCAATCACCCGCCAAACAAACAAAAACTGTATTTACAGTGCTTACTCTCTCTCTCTCTCCACATCCTCAGTTTATACCGATTACAATAAATGAACTAGATAAAAAGAAGGGTATTTTGCTTAATTTCTTTCGTTGAAGTGAAACTTTCTTCTTACTGTTACGGTAAATCCAGAATTACACGCGAGATGAGTGACGGCAAAAGCGAAAATGGGGTTGAAAGATTATTTCGTAACTGGTGTGAAGCGTAAAAGAAAGCTGTATAGTCGAAGTACTCAGAATCGTCTTATGGTTGGATTGATCATCGCTTCAAATAATTTTTTATTTGAAAGTACATCACATATTTACACATGAGATCGAAGAATTATAATCAAATTTTCTGCGCAAACTAAAATTATCCTATATTTTTTAAAATGGGGTGTATACAGGATCATCCACTGCCCTCTACTATCTTTTCACTTTTGACAACGTTGCATTGCAAAGAGAAAATTTTGCGGCGCACCCTATATATCAGTGAATTCCATGAGCACTGAGCACATCCCTGAGATCTTTTACTATCATAACCATGATATAAATATATTAGGTATGCTCATTAGAATCATGAGTTTACCAAAATGGAATTTTCTTGGGTATTTACCAATGCGCGTCATCGCTCGCACTGGCTATCGTATTGATTGATATATTTATATTAGAATTTGTGCACAAGCATACCTAATATACGTGTATCATAGTCGTGAGCAACTTAAATTGGATGACCTGCATTGCCAAACTAAGAAATCTATTTCTCTGGGGATAAAATAATGAAATTTTATGATATAGGAGTTGGATTGTAGAAATAAATATTAAATATTACTTCAGCTAAGCATTAATAATAAATATGATTTTTCTCCTGGGGAATTTATAATAACATTGGACAATCAATAAAGATGAAATCCAAACCAATAGGTTATGTCCGTCTTCTCATCGCTCCACTTTCACCGATTATTCAAGTTTCTACAAACAGCAGACCCTTGGAGGACAAAATCAAGTATCCATTAGCAAAGATCGCAAGTAATTGAATCTCACTATACTATAATTTAGGAAATATTATTTACAGAATATCAACTTAACTCCATTTGATTTGTGCAATCTCTGCACAGACCTACTGAATGCAGCCTGCATCTTCTGACTTATCGAAGGAAGTACATCTCTCGAAAATAAGAATCCCTGTAATTAGATCAAAACCACAGAATTCCAAAATTACCCCAGGAGGTCGCTTGGGGGATATCAAAATTTAAATTTTCCAAGAGATGGAAATGAAAATTGAAAATACCCCTCATTGTTCCGAATACGATTGTTATGAAGCAGAAGAAACCATAAGAGAATATTGTGATTACAAAGAATTCCAAGGTGGACATTCTTCACTTATCCAGGAGTACCCACATAATTTTATTAAGACCGAGTCTTTCATCCCTGAAGAACACAATAAAACCAAAAGAGAAATTGAAAAATCTCAATGCGTTCAAAATAGAAAGAATGAATGCGATAGGCATTGTAAACCATTTTCAATTTTTAAGGTAGATATGGATGAAGTTAATATACTACAAGCTGAAAATTCATCGGTGATCCAGGAAGATATCCTGGAAAATATTAAAACAGAACCACTTGATGCAGAGATAAAAATGGAAAGTGAAAGCATAAGTGTGAAGGAAAAACTGAGTGTAACTTTCATCTGTGATAAATGCCATAGAAATTTTGAGGACGAGGAAACAATCAAAGAACATCGAAAGGGATGTGTTTCTGATAAATCCAATCACACCTCAATTCTCGGGACACAAACATCCTTAATACCTAAGAAATCATTCCACGAAGAATCCGAATCACAATCCCAGTTGCATAAGAATAAGAAGTCGATTACTTGTGATATATGCAATTTTACTTGTTTATCCGAAACAGAACTGGAAAGGCATAAATTATCGCATGAAATTTTACCTGGACGGTTTCGCTGTAAGTTCTGTACTAACATCTATTCCCAATTACATGATCTTAAAGTACATACAATCATACATAGAAAGGATAAAGATAGGAAGTGTACGATCTGCAACCTGAATTTCTATAAAATGCACTTATTACAACAGCATGTAACTAGCCAGCATAAAGATCCATTTGCCTGTGAAATCTGCGGGGTAAAATGCCGCGTATATTCAATACTGGTGAAGCATATTCGCACACATACTGGGGAACGTCCATACAAGTGCGAAATTTGTGGTAAAACCTTCGCCATAACTGCGACCCTGTGGGGTCATAAACGAAACATGCATTCCTCTAGATCATACAAGTGTGATTTGTGTGATAAGTCGTACGGTGTCGCTGGGGCATATAGGAGACATCTGAAAGTTCATTCGGTACAAACGAAGAAAAATTTCCAATGCTCATACGATGGATGCGATAAGAAATACAGGACGGAGAATGGCCACGCGCAACATCTACGAGCACACGAAAACTGGGGTCTTATATATGCCATTCGTGTGAAAGATCGTTTTCATCGAAACTGGCATTACAAAGGCACATGGTTTGTCATATGAAGGAGAAACCGTTCGAATGTCATACATGTAATAAGAAATTTACTCGGAGGGAATACCTTAACAAGCATTTCAAATCTCTGGATCACAAGAGGTGTGAATTGGCGAAGAAGGAGAAAATTAAGATTGAGGATCTGCAGCCTTAATTGGATTTTGCGTAATTAATCCAGTGACGAAGTAAATATGTAATTATGGATACAATATTTCGTTTCAAACTAGAGATTGGTGGGAATGATGTGTTGCGATTGGACTTTAAGCGTTAATTAATTATTCGATTTGAATAAAAGAAGACTTGTTTTTTGTATTTTTGGTTTTTTTCAATCACAGCAGAAAACACCTGGCAAACTTCCTTATGATGATTCAACTGTGCGAATATTTTTAAGAGGGTGTTCCTAACAGAAAAAAAAATTTTATATCGACATATGTCTAGAAATAAGTAAATCTGCAGTTACAGGATGTTTAACGAGAAATTCACATAATTGCAGTTTATTGTCAGTTTGTTCAAGCGATATTGATCATGTTAAACAGCCTGTAACATCAAAACTACGCATTCCCCAACATGTTTATACGAACTTTTCTCCTTGTTTTTGTGCCAGGAACATGTTCTTAAAGTATTACGCACATATGAATCACCTTGTATATACATATGTATATTATCAAAAGTCCTGCTACCTAACGGTATAGGGCCATCTTGTATACAGTAATATTTAGAGAAAGAATGCTATGATTAGAGACCGTGCGGTTTTAGGCAATAGCAATTGAATAAATGTGGAATGGTTTAGGAAATCAATCAAATATAACCAAGTAGTTGGCAATTTTCAACGTTGTTCTAATTGTAAACTGCTATTAACGTGGTTACTCGCCCTCAGAGCGCAACAGAATGTCCACTTTTTTCCCTTAATTTCTTGCGTTATTTAAAACCAATTTAATATAATCCCATATATATAAATTTCATGACCTATTTAAATGTTTATCTTTCGAGTTGCCTTTATCACTTTAAAAGAATTACACTTTATAACGGTAGTTTAAATCGTTTTCGTTTATAGCAATAAATATGATGTAAAAAGTGAAAAAGTCGTTATCTGTTATGGAAATAGAATGGACATGCAATCTCCAGATCTGTTCTGGATTATGCAAAATTTTTGTCGTTTATCAGTAAAATGAATATCTGTGTATGTTGGGAAATAATGTACGTTTTTCACTTTGTTGAAATGCTTGCTATTATATAAAACTACTCAAGCCACGTTCTCCATCTCGTTATGCGGCTGCGATGGTATCGGAATTCCTGCACACAGTTTGTAAAATTCTCAAACCCGCCAAGGGGATTTCAGTGTTTTATTGATTAATGCGGAAACTTCAGAATAACGCTTGTTTATGCTTTCAATCGTCATCATAATCTTTAAACCTTTCCATGTAAGGATTGTTTATGTTTTTACGATTTTTAATTTGATGGCTTCGATCTAACTGTAAGTACATACTTTTATCTTGTCTTTAGACATTAGTGTAATGATTCTTAATTTTGTAGATCTCTCTTGGAAATGGCTTACCGCAGAAACCAGTTCTGAAATATATTTTTTAACATAAGTAAAGAATAAAGAGGAAAACTTTGTTTACAATTTGAAATTTAAATTTGGCGCAAAGTTCTTTAGTAATATTAGTTTACGTTGCCAGCACTGATATGCGTTATTATTACTATTTATTACTCTTATGTTGACATAGCACATGACATACACCTAACCTAGTTTTTCTGTAACATAACCTTAGTTGAAATAAATCTAAGTGTTAGGATTTTTCTAAATAAATTGTAATTCATTTCAGTGTTGTACTACCTAAATATAATTTTCTTTCAAAATAGTAAAAAAAATGACTAATATATGCAGGTTATGTCTGGATACTGTTCCACCTTCTTCGATAATTCCAGTTTGTAAAAACCACCCACTCGTAGAGAAACAAATCAAATATTTATTACCAGAAATCGTAAGTATGTAGACTTCACCTTAATACGATTTAGAAAAGGAAACATTTGTAGGACATGCATCTAACTCCAACCTTTAATTTATGCAAGATCTGTGGAGATTTACTCCAGACAGCTTACAATTTCGTACATACTTGCCGTCAAACGGAAGAAACGATAAAAACTACATCTCTCAATATAACAGTATACCTGCAAATTTAGATGAAATCCAAAAATTCCAAAATGGGCATTTTCCAGTGATTGATGAAGATTTCTCGAAAGATTTGATTAAGATTGAAACGCACAATGTAGAGATAAAATCTGAAATTCCGAGGATGGAGGTAATGGAACAAATAAGTGCTACATTTGTCTGCGATAACTGCCACAAAACCTTTGGGGATCAAGAGACAGTTGAACGGCATCAAAAGGGATGCTTTTCATTCACATGTAATCAATATGAAAATGTACTACATATCAAAGAGGAGTATGATAAGCATTGTGAATCACACTCGATTCTTACGGCAAGTCCAATAAATATAGACTTACATGAAGTCGAAAGGACCGAGATTGGAAATTCCACAATGATGTATGATGTTCCAGAAGATGTCATTGCAATTCCATTGCAGGATTTGAAAATAAAAACGGAATTTGTAAATTTAGATCAGATAAATCTAAGTGATAAATGTCATGAATATTTTGAAGATGAAACAATGGAGAGGAAGGTTTCATCATTGATTTCCCAAAAACTGGAAGATCTTAAAGTTGAACCACTTCTCATTGAAATAAACACTGAAACTGACATAAATGTGAGCAAACAGGTAAATATTACTTGCAATCGCAATGAACACCACAAAATCGAGAAATCGGCTATTTGTGATATACCCCTATCTGTTTGTACATCCCAAGTGGAACTGCAAAATCATAACTTAACATATGAAACTTCACCTGAAAAATATTACAACCCCACAAATCCTATACAGTTTAAATACGAAATAAATCGACCCTATAAATGCCAGATTTGCGATATGAAGTTCAAATGGAAGAGTATCCTCGCAGATCACCTAAAATGCAGGCACGAAATAGATCGGCCCTATAAATGCCCGATTTGCAATATGAGTTTCGCTCGGAAAGGCTACCTGACGGAGCATATAAAATCCAAGCACGAAATCGACCGGCCCTATAAATGCCCGACTTGCAGTATGAGTTTCACTCAGAAAGGCCACCTGGGGGAGCATATAAAATGCAAGCACGGATTAGATCGGCCCTATAGATGTCAGACTTGCGATATGGCTTTCAAACGGAAAAGCACCCTAACACGTCATCTACTATGCAGGCACGGAATAGATCGGCCCTATAAATGCCAGATTTGCGATATGAAGTTCAAACGAAAGAGCATCCTCGCAGATCATATAAAATGCAGGCACGAAACAGATCGGTTGTATGAATGCCAGACTTGCGGAATGAATTTCAAACTAAGAAGCCACCTCAGAGATCACATAAAACGCAAGCACGAAATAGATCAACCCTATAAATGTCAGACGTGCGATACGAGTTTCAATCTGGAAAGCATCCTCATGAATCATATTAAATACAAGCACGAAATAGATAGGCCCTATAAATGCCCGACTTGCAGTATGAGTTTTACACGAAAGAGCAACCTAACGGAGCATATAAAATGCAAGCACCGATTAGATCGGCCTTATAAATGCCAGATTTGCGATATGAGTTTCAAACGGAAAAGACATCTAATGGATCATATAAAATGCAAGCACGAATTGGATCGACCCCATAAATGCCAGATTTGCAATATGAGTTTCAAACGTAAAGGCACCCTAACACGTCATATGCAATCACAACATGAAGTAGGTCGGCCCTATAAATGTAAAATCTGTGATAAATCGTTTGCTGTACCACTCGCGCTAAAGGTACACATTGAAACTCATACCGAACCCGACGAAAACGTTTCTACTGTTCACATAAGGGGTTCTAATTTATAGTTTCAATATGAGTAATTTGTTTGTTCCAATACAAAATGTGTATTAAATATGAATTCATTTAAGAAACGGTGGGGGCAAGTACACTTTTTATTAACGCGGCTTTCCTAGCCCCGCCCACTTAGGGCTTCTCGGAACTTGACCAAACTTGACAGAATAATAATCGTATGAAACTTGGATGCCAACAGCAAAGCCTTAAATTTTATTCCATCCAAGGAATGCGCAGAAGATAAATTAAAAATATCATTAAATGTTTCTCGAATATTGCTATTACTTTGCCTGCTATAAGGAGATGTTTACAGCACTTTACAGGCTGTATATCGATAACAATACGCGTAACTAAGCAATGAATTCCCTATTAAGTTCGTAGTTTCGTTAAATATTCAAATGCAATTATTTTTACATTGTGATCTGCTAGTTATTTACGCTATACTATTGACGACCAAGACTATCATAGATCCAGGATGACTTATGAGAGCACCCAAAAAGAAACTTATAAGTTATATGTATATGAAGAAGTTGATTCAAATTACAATTTCAATAGCATTACTCGTTTGTTTGCCGAATTTTGACAGTTGGAACAATAAATTGAAAGCTGTCAAAAATTGAATAAAGATAGTTTTGACAGTTCAATGTTAATGAAATATTTATTGATCTTGCGGTTATAAATTAACTAATAAAGTTGACACGTTAAACAAAGGAAATTCTTTTCATAGTTTCGAAATTTAAACCTACTCTTCTAGATTTTGATGGTTTCATCGTACTATTTACTACCTTACTGGTATAAATTTGACAACCTCGTTGATGGAAGTGGACGAATTTCAATCGCTTGATGACTTCGTTTTCTTTTGAAATTTGCTCATACCCAACAATTTTAAATTTCTTTGATGTTTTGTCAGTTAGGTTATCCTAGATTTATCTGAGCATAACCGCACACTCATATGTGCATGTGGTGATTTTGACAATCGTATTGTAACATTTGACACTTTTCTCGAGTATATTTGACAAGTGTGTCGGCTTAAACTTTGTCTGACAGTTTCGCTTATTTTTTCGAAGTTTCAACTTCGCCCAAATTGACTGTTTTATTCGACTGTTTCGTAATAAAATTGACATATTTCGAAAATCGAGGTCTCGATAATTTTAAGGAATTTGTTTATTGGATTTGGACAATTTTTGAAAGAACGAAATTAAAGGACCCCAAGTAAATCATTTCGTCGTAAAACTTTGATTTTTTTCTCCGATCGACTTGGCAGTTTTCTTAGTTTCAATAATAGACGAATATCATTCGTTTGATAGTTCGTACGGGAGAGAGCACTGTATAGTAATTGGTGGGAAATGCCCGCTCGTAATTGTTTTTTGAACCGAATCTTTTTTAATGAATTAATTGGTACATTACTTGAAGACTAGGATAAATAGAACAGCTTTCTATGAATAGCATATGTTGAGATGCACAAATAGACAGAGTGCATAATCTTATAATCCATCGCGTTTCACCCACCACACGCACGCATTCCAGATATCAAGCTATTTTTGGAGTTATATATAGCTAAGAAAAAGGGACTACAAAATTATTTCTATATATTCTAAACACTGATGACATAAATAAAGGTAGAATAAGAAACTCTATGTATATGCAAGTCTTTTTATTTCTATCTTCTAAGTAACAACATTTATAAGATGGATACTTCAACAAACTCTGGGATCAACTCTCGAAACCTGCATCAAAAGGACCAAAGTTGTAATTGTATTAAATTCATTATTAATACACATCTAATCTTTATAATATTCAGTAATATATTTCGAATCATGACAATGATCATAGCGTATATTAAATTGTAACATCATTCAACATATTTATTAGAGGTGTGTCATCTTCCTATGCTTACCTTGCAAATAGAATTGACCCTCAGGTGAAGAATTCTAAATAAATAAAAAAAAATGAATAGGAGCCCAGAGAAATTTGTATTGAAGTAGTAAGTTGTTAAATTTCAGTGAGGGCAAGAAGAAATCAACGAAGCCATCATAATAGCGTATAGAAATCATCATGAGTAAATTTAAGACTATTTCTATCAACAAAATTGTACACACCTTTTTCCGATAATGAGAAGCGTGCTACCCTTTCTTAAAGATTCTGTAAATAAAAGTAGCATTGAAGCACTTTCAAGTAATTTAAATATAAATGTAAAAATAACAATTTATGATCAGTTGAGAATGTATCACCATCAAAATGTAAGACAGGGATAACTATTAATCATCATTTAAATTTTTTATTTACAAATAAAATACGATAACAAAACATACCATTACTTTTTAGGGCAAACTCGACTGATTCTATTCTCAATCCTATGCAGACATGTTCTGTGTGTCTCTGCAATATAAAAATCCTCAAATAATGTGCGGTTTGTGATCTTTAAAAATTAGATTAGTGATTATAAGTTCAATCAGATTAAAGAATAGCAGCCATGTGTTTTAAATCATAATAATCAGACGGTAATTGTTATCATCAGAAATATCCAGTTAAAACTATATTTGAATAGAATATGATGTAATTACCTCATCGCTTGGGAATTCAAAGAGTTTCACACACATCTATGTAATTGAACGTACCTCGTTGGATCTAGAAGGAATATGAAGTAATATTTAGCGATGAGATGCTGAGAGAGTACAATTATTTATGCAAGCGGAGAAAATCAGTAGTTATATTCAACATGAGAATTCTGTCATATGCTTGTCTAATAAATCATCAGAAAAATCTTATATATTTATGCAGATATATTTCATGTACTTACAGCATTGCAGGTAGTTTCACTTGACAATGGCTACGATGGCTAACTCAGGAAGTCCACATACGAGTATATCTAAAATAGAAACATTATATAGAACACGTGCATCCTGAAGATGTTCTGCATTTGAGGTTGGGTTTCAGTTTAAAATCGATCTTTAATCAAAAACATGTCATACGAACGAGACGATAATCATCAAGAATAAATAAATAAATAAATAACAAATTAAGCTCGTTAATATTAAGTGTACCTCTTTCTTCTTAAATTTGTTCATGTTGCCGGCACAATAGTAAATGATTCGAGTTCTAACCTCAAAACCCACTTCATCATCCCACGCAAAAAATAAAAGAGGAAATAAATATCTTGAAGACGGTCTTTATATACTTTCGGATAAACCGGAAACACCTATCGATTATGACCAACACACCAACATTAGAATTACTGACACAAATTATGTTATACAGTGAGATCTAAAATAATAATCTGCAATATATTTATTTGATTATTTCCAAGCTGTAGAGCTCTTGGTCAGGGGTTACATTCACGATATCTTTAATAAAACTAACCTCAATGAAAATAAATATATTGTATATTCTTGGTTTTTACATTACGCTCCCATTCTACCAGTTTACTACTTCATATCATTGTGTCACCAACTTCAGAACTAAAGAGACTAACACTAAGCAATACCAACTTAAGGTTATTCCTTACAAAGCTTCTGAGTGTGATTATATTTTAGTAATATCATCAAATGTTTTGATAATTTTCATTATTATTAAGTTCAAACAAAGACTATAATGTATCTAGCTAAACGAAAGGACAAAGATCCATTCTGAAAGCGAATCTGAAAGAAAAGCCTTTCAAATACGCGAGGATGCCGTAACTAGCAACTAGGGGCGTAACAGAAACACTCGCATTTGGGTGCATAAAATGGTAAAAATATATTCTGTTTACTTAAACGAATATCGTGGAATTAAGTTCAAACGAAAACTATAATGAATCTAGCTAGACGAAAGCGCAAAGATTCATTCTGAAAATGATTCTGAAAGAAAAGCCGTTAGAATAGGCGAGGATGCCGGGTAATTCATTTCGTTCGGATTATATTGTCTGGCAGTGACCATATCCTGTTCAATTCTGTTGTTGACAACAGATCCTAACCATACTTTAAAGAGACTTTAATTTTTAACAGTGTTTTCAAGATAAATAGCAGGTATTTCCATGGTCTGGATTATGGACATTATACTTCTCTAGTGTATCTCTTTTAAAGCCAAAATGACCAACATATGCAGATTATGTCTCTGCCTCATACCACCCTCACCGATTATTCCAATTTACAAGGACAACATACCCCAAGAGGATAAAATCATGTACCTAATACCGGAAATCGTAAGTATGCTAACTACACTCATTCCATAAGCTATGAAAAATGTATTTACAGGATCTCAATTTAACCACAACTATTGATTTGTGCAACCTCTGCACCCACCTACTCAGTGCAGCTTACAGCTTCAAACAGGGTTGTCTTAAAACAGAAGAAACTGTAAGGGAGTACATCGCCCGACATAACGACATCCTCTTAGATTTACACGAGATCAGAAAGTTCCGAAAGGGACACCTCTCAATGGTCCAACATGATACCTTCACAAATTTTAATGTGGACACAGCTCTAAATGGAGACTCCTTAAGTCTAGAGGATGATATTAAAATCGAAATGCATGACCTTGACATAAAGACGCCGCTGAATGTTACCTTCATCTGTATTAAATGCAATGGAAGCTTTGAGGATGAGGAACTTTTTAGAAAACATCGTGAAGAGTGTCTTTTCTATAAATGCGATAAATGCGGAAAGATAACATTAACCAAAGATGGATATAACCAGCACTATAAATCTCACTCCGTTCTTAAGGCATGCACCATATGTAACAGAACATTTAGACGGCCATACCAACTAAGGGCTCATAACATTCGATATCACTCCAAAAAAACGATTACTTGCGATAAATGCGACTTCGCCTGTTCATCCAAAGGGGAACTTGAGTCGCATAAATTATCACATGATGGCGAATTTGCTTGTTTGTCTGAAAGTGTGCTTCAAAAACAATTATCGGATAAAGCCACACCTGAGGAGTACCAGAAGAAATCAATTACTTGCAATAAATGTGATTTTTCCTGCTCATCTGAAACGGAACTCCAACAACATAACTCATCACATGAGTACCGTTGCCACCTATGCAAGAAAACCTTTACGAAAGTAGCTTATCTCCAGGCTCATAAGACAAAAGCACATGCAGAGGAGACCAAGAGAAAATGCCCCAAGTGTAACCTAGTTTTAAGCAGCGAGTATTTCCTACAACGGCATGTAAAGAAATGGCATAAGGACCCAATCATTTGCGAAATCTGCGGGTTAAAGTGCATTTCTAAAATAGAGCTCATCAAGCATATTCGTACACATACTGGGGAGCGCCCGTTTAGGTGCGAAATATGCGGTAAAGGCTTCAGCCAAATGGGAACACTTACGACGCATAAACGAAGCGTCCATGATGACGCGCGACCGTTCAAGTGTAAACTATGTGAGAAATCGTTCGCTGTGAGAGGATCATATGTGAAACATATTCAAGTACATAAATCGAGGGAGCGGACTTTCAAATGTTCATATGAGGGGTGTGGTAAGAAATATATGTCTGAAAAGGATCGCGCCAAGCATGAAGTGCGACACGGTGAGAAACGATATGATTGTAAATTCTGCGAGAAGACATTTTTTGAAGGAAGTGGTCTGAAGAGACATATGTTGTGTCATACAGGGGAGAAACCTTACGAATGTGATATATGTCATAAAGGGTTTACTCAAGGGTGTAACCTGCGAGTGCATTTGAAATCGCATAGACCTAAAGTGGGGAGAGATAAAGCTGTTAAGGTAATGGAGGATAAGATTGACACCGAGGTAGACCTACCACCTCCATCGTAACATCGCCATTGTTATTTAAGAAAAATAATGACATTTACAGATGTTAAGTCAACTAGAAGCAAATAAGAGTAATGTGTTGTATCTCAAACAACGCCGGCCTGTGGTGATGCTCTGGGCCGGCTTTTACAAGTTCGTATGTAGGAGGGATAAGCTGAATTTATTGAAAATAAAAAAATCTAGTAAATTGTGAAAAACAATCAACACAGTGTTTATTTAGAGCAACTTTTTATCTGTCATTTGATGTTTAGTTGTTGAAGTTACGTTCGTTATAACTCTGCTACTTATTTTTTAAAAGTAAAATAAAATGGAATTGACCAAAGAGCACTTTCGAATCATAATTTACTATGACTTTAACCCGGCGTCATGGGGTGGAAATTAGTTACACGGACGTGGGGGTTGGGTCATAATTACCCACTTATTAAACTCCAGATATTTCATTATATTTATGAAAAAATACATAATTTTGATTATGTCCGACTTATTAAAATAAATAAAACATGTACTTTATTAAAAAAACATATATATTTTTATTTTTTAACAAGAAAACATTTCACATTAAAAAGTTAAGAAAAGTAGCTTCCTCTAGCATAAATGTAACAAACACTTCTTTGTATTATTAGTTTTTCCCTTTTATGAACTTAGCTAATTAATATTTAGAAAACAATTATAAAAAATTAACTGGAAGTAGTGATGAGCAACTAAAAAACTATTAGATACGCAAAATACATAAAATACACATGGCACAAAATAGCTACATTGTTTACGGCTATGGGCCATATTTACCTTTTTAACTTTCAGCACGTATAACTCGAAGTACAATCGCCGTCGGACTGATTTGGAATTAAAAACGTTTAGAGATATTCAATATCTCCAGCTATTGAGAAGAACGGCATCGTCGTACGTGCAGTTATAAAACCACAAGCAATTAACAAAGTGGTGGGTAATTTTGACCCATCCCCCATGACGCCGGGTTAAAAGAGGTCTAAGCCCTTATGAGTGCAGAGACAGTTTAGATTCAGTTTTTAGTGAGCAAGCACATACTTTGGCTACAATTTATCGATGGTATAAGGAATTTCAACGCCAAAGGAATTCTGTTCATCATCAAAAAGTAACGGGGCGTCCTCCTACGGCTGTTAACGACAAAAACATTGGTGCTGTTAAAAATAATTGTAGAGGATCCTCAGCTATTAAAATAATCATACATGATCACCTGCATTTGAAAAAGTCGTTTTGTGCCGCATCACCTTTCTGACATTCCAAAAATCAGAGCGTGTGAGAATTTGCCATGAAACTTTTTTCCAAAATAGTGAGATGCAACTTGTATTCCCTTTTTCTACCTTCCTACCCGCCAAGAGAGGCGTGTACGACTTCACAAAGATGGGGAAATTCCTACAATAGCTAAGAAACAGCAAGCTACGAATAAGGTTATGTATGCGGTTACAGAGATTCCGAAAAAATCACGGTGGCATAAGTGTATTCAATGAAATTGAGGTTATATTGAAGAACTACATTGTAATTTTGATGATAATTGACGAAATAAAAAATTATAGCCAAATTCACACAACTTTGGAAACATCCCTCGTATATACGGTGTTAATCACTTTTACGTACTCCTCAGAGAATGAATGTGTATGCACAAATTGACAAAATTAACATACCGACAACGAAGCAGTAAAGATATAGTACGATGCCTAGCAAACAAAAGGGTCGATTTGGACATGCTTGCCCAGACAAAAATCTGGGAATATCGCTTGTTGTTTGGACATTGTCTGAACCGAGATGTTTCCATTTTAAGCTGGAACATGTGGTGGTGGTGTACTGTAAATCGATACTATCATTCAAATCATCGTTGAATTTAAATAAACATCGACTCATTACTTTTTTGCTTTTTTAAACCCTTGTACATGTAGCTACAACAATTTTGATTCAATCCAATCCATTACTCCTGTGTCCTACGCATTTCTCTTTTAATGCAGAGGTGAATAAGGAAGCCGTCAGTTTAAAATAGCTTCGAAACACAGTATACAACATTTCATCCAGCAAACATATATACTACAAAGACATACCCACCATTGATGCATCATTTAAACACTTGATTGTAATTGGCTTCATTTGTATAAAGCAATAAACTATTTAATATACGCGGTATAAGCGGACGTAGTCTTTGCTAATATATCCGTTCACTGACTACAGTATAGTAGTATACATAACAAGCAGACACATACATTACTGATGTCAGTTGACCACGTGACTACGATTTTAGGCGACCAAATTAACTTACAATGCACGCGCATAACATTTGAACAAAACTGTAGCAACGATAGACGTAACAAAGGCACTAACATTTGGGTGCATAAAATGGTAAAAATATATTCTGTTTACTTAAATCAATATCGTCGAATTAGGTTCAAACGAAAACTATAATGTATCTAGCTAGACGAAAGGGCAAAGATTCATTCTGAAAACGATTCTGAAAAAGCCGTTCGAATAGGCGAGGATGCCGGGTAATTCATTTCGTTCGGATTATATTGCTCGGCAGTGTACATATTCTGTTCAATTCTGTTGTTGACAACAGATCCTAACCATAGTTTAAAGAGACTTTAATTTTTAAAAGTGTTTTCAACACAAATAACAGGTATTTCTATGGTCCGGATTATTTAAACATCATATTTCTCTAGCGTATTTCTTTTAAAACCAGAATGACCAACATATGCAGATTATGTCTCTGCCTCATACCACCCTCACCGATTATTCCAGTTTACAAGGACAACATACCCAAAGAGGATAAAATCAAGTACCTAATACCCGAAATCGTAAGTATACTAACTGTGCTAATTCCATAATCTATGAAAAATATATTTACAGGATCTCAATCTAACCACAACTCTTGATTTGTGCAACCTCTGCACGCACTTGCTCAGTACAGCTTACAGTTTCAAACGGGGCTGTCTTAAAACGGAAGAAACTGTAAGAGAGTACATCGCCCAACATAACGACATCCTCTTAGATTTACACGAGGTCAGAAAGTTCCGAAAAGGACACCTCTCAGTGGTCCAACATGACATCTTCACAAATTTTAATGTGGACACAGCTCTAAATGGAGACTCCTTAAGTCTAGAGGAAGATATAAAAATCGAAATGCATGACCTTGACATAAAGAAGCCCCTGAATGTTACCTTCATCTGTTTTAAATGCAATGGAACCTTTGCGGATGAAGAACTTTTTAGAAAACATCGTGAAGAGTGTCTTTTCTATAAATGCGATAAATGCGGAAAGATAGCATTAACCAAAGATGGATATAACAAGCATTATAAATCTCACTCAGTTCTTAAGGCATGCACCATATGTAATAAAACATTTAGACGGCCATACCAACTAAAGGCTCATAACATTCGATACCACTCCAAAAACGGTTACTTACGATACATGCGACTTCACCTGTTCATCCAAAGGAGAACTTGAGATGCATAAATTATCACATGATGTCGAATTTGCTTCTTTACCTGAGAGTGTGCTTCAAAAACAATTATCGGATAAAGCTACACCTGAGGAGTCCCAGAAGAAATCAATTACTTGCAATAAATGTGATTTTTCCTGCTCATCCGAAACGGAACTCCAACAACATAACTCATCACATGAGTACCATTGCCATCTATGCAAGAAAACCTTTTCGAAAGTAGCTTATCTCCAGGCTCATAAGACAAAAGCACATGCAGAGCAGACCAAGAGAAAATGCCCCAAGTGTAATCTAGTTTTAAGCAGCGAGTATTTCTTACAACGGCATGTAAAGAAATGGCATAAAGACCCAATCATTTGCGAAATCTGTGGGTTAAAGTGCATTTCTAAAATATTGCTTATCGAGCATATTCGTACACATACTGGGGAGCGCCCGTTTAGGTGCGAAATATGCGGTAAAGGCTTCGCCCAAATGGGGACACTTACGACGCATAAACGATGCGTCCATGACAACGCGCGACCGTTCAAGTGTAAACTATGTGAGAAATCGTTCGCTGTGAGAGGATCATATGTGAAACATATTCAAGTTCATAAATCGAGGGAGAGGATTTTCGAATGTTCATATGAGGGGTGCGGTAAGAAATATATGTCTGAGAAGGATCGCGCCAAGCACGCAGTGCGACATGGTGAGAGACGATATGATTGTAAATTCTGCGAGAAGACGTTTTTTGACGGAGGTGGTCTGAAGAGGCATATGTTGTGTCATACTGGAGAGAAACCTTACGAATGTGATATATGTCATAAAGGGTTTACTCAAGGGTGTAACCTGCGAGTGCATTTGAAATCGCATAGACCTAAAGTGGGAAGAGGTAAAGCTGTTAAAGTAACTGAGGATAAGACTGACCCTGAGGTAGACCTACCATCTCCATCCTAACATCCCAATTATTATTTAAGGAAAGTAGTGATATTTACAGATGTTAAGTATTTCAACTTGAAGCAAATAGTAATGTGTTGTATGTCGAACAACGCCGGCCGGTGGTGATGTTCTCGGGCACCGATTACAAGTACATATCTATGAGGGATAAGCTGTATTTATTGAGAATAAGAAAATCTAATAGATTGTGAAAAACATTCTCAGTGTTTATTTAGAGCAACTTTTTATCTGTCATTTGACGTTTAGTTGTTGAAGTTACGTTCCTTATAACTCTCCTACTTTTTTTTAAAGTAAAATAAAATGGAACTAACCAAAGGGCACTTTCGAATCAGAATTTACTATGATTTTAAAAAGGTTTAAGCCCTTATGAGTGCAAAGACAGTTTAGATTCAGTTTTTAGTGAATAAGCACCTTCTTTGACTACAATTTACCGATGGTATAAGGAATTAACGCAAGAACAATTCTGTTCATCATCAAAAAGTAACGGGGCGTCCTCCTACGGCTGTTAACGACAAAAACATTGCTGCTGTTAAAAAATAATTGTAGAGGACAGTAAAACCTCTTATGCGGTAATAGAGCATCAACTCAAGATTGGATCCTCAGCTATTAAAATAATCATACACGATCACCTGCATTTTAAAAAAGTGGTAAGTCGTTTTGTGCCGCCTTACCTTTCTAACTTCCAAAAATCAGAGCCTGTGAGAATTTACCATGAAGCTTTAAATTTATTAAATAATGGCGAGCAGCAAATTTTTTCCAAAATAGTGACAGATAATGAAACTTATATTCCCTTTTTCGACCTTTCTAGCCGCCAAGATAGTCGTATATGGATCACAAAGATGGGGAAACTTTTTCAATGGCTAAGAAGCAACAAGCTATGAAAAAGGTTATGTATGCGGTATTCTCCAGAAGTACGGGCTTACTAAATGTAGTTAAGCTAGATGGACAAAAGACAGTTACAGCTAAGTGGTACATTGAAAAATGTTTACTTGAAGTGCTGAATAGAGTTCCAGACAAGGGAATTATACTGCACCATGACAATGCATCGTCCCATACGGCAGTTTCAACTCTCCAGTTTTTGCCTGAAAAAATATAAAAGTAATAGAACATCTGCCGTACTCATCTGACTTAGCAATGTGTGACTTTCAGCTATTTTTTGGGCTTAAACGAAATATGCGGGGTAGAAGGTTTTTGTATGAAGAAGAGACTGATACCGCAGTTCACGCTTATTTTGAAGGTATTCCGAAAGAAGATTGGTTGGAAGCTTTCAAACAGTGGAAAGAAAGAATGTTCAAATGTATTGTAAGAGATTCTTTTTTCTCTTTATTGGATGTAACTAATGTAATAACAGAACACTTAAATAAAAGGATGTTAAAATAAATACGACCGATAACTCAAGCAATAACGTAGGTCCCACTTTCATAACCTCTCTTCTTCTTCTTCTTCTTCTTCTCATACAGTTCCCCTGTCACTTTTCCTCCCTAGCTGCCAACTGTCCGTACTAAAAATCTCCTACATTCGGCCTTCCTGACGTTCCAATGTCCTCATTGGTTGCAGCACGTAATCTTCCAAGTATTTTGGCCTCTTCGTACTTCTCCGACCGTGTCTCTCAGAATTTTCCTTCGTTGGTGGAAGTCCGTCTTCTTCGTCTGTTTCATCACTTTCCACCGTTGTAGAGTCGCCCCCTTCCATTGAAGTTTTGTCCGGTTCATCTTCGCTAGGTCCACTGTCGTCATCCATTTCATCTGTTTGCGGCCGGTAGATTTTCATCTGGGATACATGCGCAGTTGTCTTTCGACCTCTGGAGCGGTGATGTAATTTATCCAACTTGTAAGTGTCCGCAGGCAGGATGCCTACAATCACCATTGGCCCTTTGTATCTCGTTTGCAATTTTGTTGACTCTCCCGTAGCCTCTTTAGCCGCTTTCACTACCACTATGTCTCCCAGTGTGTACTTTACGCCTTCATATCTCTTCTTGTCAAACTGCTCCTTTTGTAACCCCTGATTTCGTAAAATGGTTTGTTTGACTTCTCGCTGTAATTCGACAGGTGGTGTCCAATCCACGTCTTTTCCCGTGACTTCCAATAAACTACCATCATATAGGCTTGGCACGAAGCCGTAAAGAGCTTCAAAAGGTGTTCTCCCAATGGTCTTATTTAGAGAGTTATTTAAGTCACTTTCGATCTTCTTAATTTCTTTGTCCCATTCTCCGTTTTGATTGGCAGTAACCAATCTTGGTAATAGCTTCCGATTAACCCTCTCTACGATTCCATTCGCCTGTGGATGTCGCGAACTGTTTAGCGTGTGATGTACGCCCGCTTCCTTTGTAAATCTTCCCATTTCTTTTCCGGTGAATGCGGTCCCACGATCGGTAACTATTGTACTCGGAATCCCATAGTCCAGAACAAATTGTTGGAAACAACTAACGGTTGTCGACGCTTTGGTATTTGGTACCGCGTATAACCTGGTGTATCTGGTCAGAGCGTCCATAATGACCAATATATATGCATTACCCGTTTCTGTGGTTGGAAATGGTCCTAAGTGATCGGCATGAATTCTTTCGAAAGGTCGGTTCGGCGGTGGTATGGGGTGTAAGAATCCAGCTTTCCTCCCTGACGGTACCTTTGCGTACAGGCATTCTATACATCCTCCAATGTGGTTCCTCACGTATTTCCGCATGCTTCTAAACCAGTACCTTTGCAAAATCTTGTGTACGGTTACTTCTAATCCTGGATGTCCTACTAGGTCATGGTGTCTTACGCATAAACTCTTTCTCATGCTGTCTGGTGTCACATAGAGTCTACGTATCCGATTTTGAACTTTGACGTCTCTATACAGTCGTCCATTTTCTAAAGCATAACTTACAACTTGCCTTTTCTCCTCTAAGGTACGTTCTTGTTTCTTCAAAATGTTGATGACGTTCCTCAGTTTCTCATCGCTTCCTTGAATTGTCTCTATTTCTTCTTCTCGGCACACGAAAACTTGTGCTCCCAAACGTTGGTCTATCAAATAGTCCATTGTGTCCGAAGCTATCCTGTGTGGCGCTCGGCTTAACGCATCGACGTGGCCCATTTTCGCACCTGGTCTATGAACAATACGGCAAGAGTACTCACTTAGCGTAGTCATCCATCTCGCGAACTGAGGATTTCGGAACTTTTGTTCATTTATATGTATTAAACATTCACAGTCAGTTACTATAACAAAGTCAATGTTCAACAGAAACATTCTGAGTCTTTCCACACACCAAACGATAGCGTACATTTCGAGTCGACTTGAGTGATACTTTGACTCCACTTCGCTAGTCTTTTTGGATACACAATACACCAACTTCATTTTGCCGTCTTCCTCACGTTGGAGCAACATTCCGGCAAAACCGAAACTAGACGCATCCGTGTGAAGTTCCGTGTAACAACTGGGATCGTACAACTTCAAAGATGGTGGATTAGTCAGCTGTCGTTTCAAATACTCAAACGCCTCTTCTTGTTCACTGGTCCATGCGAATTCTACATCCTTTCTTGTTAGGTCGGTCAACGGTCTGGCAGATACAGCATAGTTCTTGACGAATCGGCGAAAATATCCTGTTACACCCAAGAATCTTCGAATCTCCTTTGCGTTTCGAGGTTTCGGATAATCTGCTATTGCCAACGTTTTCTTCTGCCCTGGCTTGATTTGGCCGTTGGTAACCCGGAATCCTAGGTATTCGACTGTATCCTTTCCAAATTCGCACTTCGATATTTTCAATGTCAACTTCGCCTTTCTTAATGCTTGTAGTACGCTTTCTATCCGCTGTATCATGTCGATGAAGTTCTTTGCTGGTATTAGGATGTCGTCCAAGTAATTTACTAAAACCTTATTCTTCAAGTTCGAGAGAACTATGTTCATGACATTTTGAAATTCGAACGGCGCATTCTTTAACCCAAACATTAGGCGTTCGAATTTTCCTGTATCATCTTCTGTGACAAATGCTGTTTTGTCTTTGCTTTCTTCATCTGCGAGTGGTATCTGCAGATATCCATTGCTCAAATCTAGCGTAGTGAACAGTTTACAGCCAGCGAGTTTGTCGAACTGTTCGTCTATGGCAGGAATTGGGAATAATATTTTTGTAGTCTGCATGTTTAATCGTCTATAATCAACGACCAACCTCTTGTCACCAGTCTTCTTACTTACTAGTAAAACTGGAGCTGCGTACGGACTATTACTGTCCGTCACGATACCTACTCGTCGCCATTCTTTAATGATTGTACTAATGTCTTCCCTATCTTGTTTGGAGGCTCGATACGGTCTGTTGCACACGGGTACGTCGTTGTCTTTAATTGTGACCTTCACTATATCTGTGTATCCCAACTCATCCAGATTCAGTGCAAAACACTCCCGGTAACTACGCACCAGTTCTAGCAGTTCCTCACTTTCTTCCAAGGTCAGCGTTTCCCCAACATGTAGCATTTCCATCGTTAAATCATTTCTCTGACGCTCCGCTTCTCTTTGACTTAGTAAATTGATTTTTGACTTGGTTTCTTGTGGTTGTTCAGCTTTATCCTCTTCATATCTGATCTTGCCGACGATTTCTCCAGATGGAACACTTACTGTCGTGTTGCTGTGGTTCTCGATTTGCACGTCAAATGAATCATTCATAACCTTGAGAGTTATCGCGTTGATACCCGGTTTGATGACTTGTTCCCGTTCAGCAATCACATCCTCCCAAGCTCGCTCCATATCGGTCTGGATGTCGCTGATTCTGGTCTCCTGGGTATTCACGAATTTTAAAGTATTACCAACCCTATAGTAGCCGATGTTGTTGTCTTCGGTGAATGATCTGCCAACAATCATATCGTATTCCTGCGCTTCTTCTGGGACTAACCACACTTTCACTGATTTAACCGCTGCTTCTTCAATGCTGATGTCCACTACTGTATAGTTGGTGCACTCTAAAGCCGGTTTAGTCAAATTCCCGAAAGCATAGAGTTCCATTTTTCCACTACGTGTCTCCAGCTCATAGTACTTCGCGAGGTTTGACTTTAGCATACACACCGCACTACCATTGTCTATTAGTCCTTTTAATTTAATGTCATCGTTCACATACACCCACTTTACGAGTTTGTTCGCGTCCAAAATGTCAAATCTTGTGAAATTCACTGTCTCCTTATGTAGTTCTGGGCAATTTCGTTTAAAATGTCCTTCCTTTTTGCACTTAAAACACACTTTTACTAGCTTATTGTCTGTTTCCACATTGCTTTCTTGAATTTTCTGCTTCGATGGACACGTAACAGCCTTGTGCCCTTTTCCCTGGCATGAAAAACATGTAATTTGCTTGCGTCTATCTTCGTCTCTGTGTGGTACCTTCTTGTGACTCCGATTTTGTTCCAATGAGATTAAATCTTTCAAAATATCTTCTTCCTCACGATATTCTTTCACACAAATTGCGATTTTGTGATCTTGAAAATATAATCCCCTAATAATTTCATCTCGTACCTCTTTCACTGTTAAATTCAGATCTTTGCATAATTTCTGTTTCTCTAGAAAGTACTGCATCACCCCTTCTCTTTCACGTTGCACTCGTTTTCTCATAGAATCCCATCTATCAGATGTCGTTTTTAACGTGACAAACGTTTTCCTAAAGGTATGTTGGAAGTCTTCCCAACTGCTTATATTATTACGATGTGAAGAATACCAATGTAAAGCAGAACCCTCCATGTGTGCTCTAGCCGTAGCCAATTTTTCCTCTTCGCTCCATCCAAACAATTTCCCAGAAAGGACTATACTCTCCAACCACTCTGGAGCCTGTATAACATCCTCCTCTGCTCGGAAAATTTTGATGTTCCGCACCAATTCCGGGGTATACTTGACTACTTCAGCTTTGGATTGCTTCGACTCATTCATCATATTCATCATATCACTCATGGCAGTCATCATTTTATCTATTGTCTGCGATTGTTGTTTTAACGTGCTTTCCCACGACATTTGTTTAGCCATTTCCGCTTCCATTGCGTCGTTTAACTGCTTTTCCGTAAGACGATCCGTAGACATGGTATGTTTGTTCTTATCTCACTTCTGATGTGTAAGAGATTCTTTTTCTCTTTATTGGATGTAACTAATGTAATAACAGAACACTTAAATAAAAGGATGTTAAAATAAATACGACCGATAACTCAAGCAATAACGTAGGTGCCACTTTCATAACCTCTCTTCTTCTTCTTCTTCTTCTTCTCATACAGTTCCCCTGTCACTTTTCCTCCCTAGCTGCCAACTGTCCGTACTAAAAATCTCCTACAGTATCATTGCTGAAGGGAATTACTTTGAGCATATTTAAAATAAAATCCTAGAAAATATTAACCGTGTTGTTTATTTTCAATAATTTCAGCTTATCCGTCGTATATGCACATGTATCGGTCAAATTAGGGTTTTGTTTTATCCTAACAAAACAGTTACGTCATTAGGGATAACTTCAATCCTAGCAGCCTTGTATATCAATTATTATTTAATTATTTAAACAAAGTGGATTCAAGCAAAACTATAACGAATTTATGTTGCTGCCACTTAAACGAAAATGTCTTGTGTTGCTCTATTTAACCCTCAACAACTTTCACTATTTTTGGGTTACATTATTGCCTTCGTGGGGCAAATTTTTACCGCAGTACAGTTTTTATAGTTTGAAAAATAACACATTCTTAAAACAATGATTTTGTTTTAATTAAACGAAAAACATATCCCTCACCAGAATGTGATAGGGCTATCAAAGTAACTTACGTTTTGGACTGACGTGACAAGGGGCAAGGCTGCCGGCGTCAACTGGGTGTTTGTTTGTTCCCTCACTCAGTGCGCATCCAGCTGCGGTAGCGTGAGGTTGGTGTTGCTTGTGGTTAGCGAACTATGCATTTTTAAAACGAGTGTTGCAATAGAAAATCCCGCCAGTTGTGAAGTGCGATCGGTGATCAGCTTTTTGTTAGCCGAAAACAACAAGACAATTGAAATTCAATGGAAAACTTGAAAAGTACCAGCTTCATCGGACCACAAGATTGACACCTTCCCCAAATGAAGAAGATGCAACGGTCGTGTGAAGGACTTCGTGTATAGCGGTTAAATTCGACACCACACAAACCAGAGGATTTGATTAGGTCTCATTGCAGAATTGATATTTTGAATAATCATCCCATTACAGTAGTCCACACCATTCCGGGAGCGTGATCGTGCTGCTTCACAAAAGAAGAAGACGAAATGGCAAAACTCATTCTGGAATCAGTTCTAGAGAAACGTTTCAAGTAAAATTGGATGCCGGGTAATTCATTTCGTCGGTATTGTATTATCCGACAGTGTACATGTGATGTCAATCTTTTGTTATTGGTGGTTGTTGGCAACAGGTCTAACCATACCCTTCATTTTTAAATATATTTTCTAAACAAATGACAAATACCTAGAAAAACCTGATTGCTTAGATAAAAGTCTTTCTTTACTAGTTGTTAAAAATAGAATGACCAGCATATGCAGATTATGTCTTTGCACCATACCATCCTCACCGATAATTCCAGTTTATAACGACAACATACCACATGAGGATAAAATCAAGTATCTAATACCAGAAATCGTAAGTATACTAACGCTTCCCTTCCCCATAATAAACAAAAAACAACATTTTCAGGATCTCAATCTAACAACAAATCTCGAGTTGTGCAGCCTCTGCATACACCTACTTAGTGCAGCTTGCAGCTTCAAACATGGTTGTCTTAAAACGGAAGAAACGATAAGGGCATACATCGTCCAATACACCGAAATCCCTCTAAATTTATATGAAGTCAAAGAATTCCGAAAAGGGCAGTTCTTGATGAATCAAGATGACAACAAGCCGACAAATTTCTACACAACTACATCTCTAAATGGAAATATTGGAAGTCTAGAGCATGATATTAAAATCGAAATGCACGAGGTGAAAAGACCCCTAGATAATACCTTCATCTGTTCTAAATGCAATGGAACCTTTGAGGATGATGATGATTTGAGGAAACATCATGAAGACTGTCTTTACTACAAATGCGATAAGTGCGGAAAGGTAATACTAACCAAAGAGGACTATAACAAGCATTGTAAATTGCACACATATATTAAGACATGCACCATTTGTAATAAAACATTTAAACGGCCATATCAACTAAAGGCTCATTACGTCCGATGCCATACTAAAAAACCCGAAGATGAGCTCCAAATACAATTACCACCTGAAACTGCACTTGAAGAATCTCAGAAGAAATCTATTACTTGTGATAAATGTGATTTTTCCTGCTTCTCGGAAGAAGAATTCGATCAACATAACTCATCACATATGTATCCTTGCCATCTATGCAAGGAAACCTATTCCAAATTAGATCATCTCAAGGCTCATAAAACTAAAGCACATCAAGAGGAGAATAATAGTAAATGTCCCAAATGTAATCTAGTTTTAAGGAATGAGTGCTTGTTACAACGGCATATGAAAAGGTGGCATAAAGATCCAATAATTTGCGAAATCTGTGGCTTAAGATGCAGTTTCAAAATAATGCTTGTCGAGCATATGCGCACACATACTGGGGAGCGCCCGTTTAGATGCGAAATATGCGGTAAAGCCTTCGCCCAGATGGGTACGCTTACGACACACAAACGATGCGTCCACGAGAACTCGCGACCGTTCAAGTGTAATATATGTGAGAAATCGTTCGCCGTGAGAGGAGCATATACGAAACACATTAGAGTTCATAAATCGAGAGAGAGGATTTTCGAATGTTCATATGAGGGGTGTGGTAAGAAATATATGTCTGAGAAGGATCGAGCCTCGCATACAGTGCGACACGGTGAGAAGCAATATGATTGTAAATTCTGCGAGAAAACTTTTTTGATAAAAGTGGGCTGAAGAAACATATGATGTGTCACACAGGGAAGAAGCCTTTTGCAATGCGAGTGCATTTGAAATCGCATAGACCTAAAGTAGAGAAAGGTAAACCTGTTAAAGTAAGTAAGGATAAGACTGGCACCTAGGTACGCCTACCACCTCCATCATAACATGGTAATTATATTTAAGGAATGTGATATTTATGGATGTTAAGTACTTGAACCCGAAGCAAATGAGGGTTGTGCATTGTACTTCGACAAACAGTGGATGGGGATAATGTTTTGAGAGGTCACGTAGATATGAGCATATAGGAGTTGATGCTTTTCTTTGAACCCGTGTCATCGTCCTCCCAAAACATAACCGCCGCTGTTGACCTCGAGCCAACTTCTTTGTGTTATGAATTAATTGTTAAATTCGAATAAAAATGAATTTGTTTTTGACTTTTCGCCGTTCCCAATCTGGTGCGGATCGAAATTGAAGAAGTAAAACTTACCTTTTATTCAAGCGTTGACTCGAGACCGACCAGAAGCATATCTATCATTTCTGAACTTTGTGCACTTTCATCAAACACCAAACAATACACATTTGTATATGATATTTTATGCCGAGCTCCGACTACAGTTCAACTAGGAGCGCCTTTTTCATATCCAGATTTTAAATACTTTCACTTACAATTAGCATACACATTAGAAATGAATGTTTGACACTTTTTACTCGTCTTTTAATCACTTTTATATATGAATCTGGAATGGGGTTGCAGAACAATCGAAATCACGAAACCGACACGACAGAAACTAAAATAAAATTCAAAACTTACCCACCATTTTATAAAATCGAGCTTGCCAACTGATGAGACGAAAATGATGCACCCGATATTAATAATAATTTCATTTTGTATATCATTAATTTCCAATTATTGCTAATTACACTTACAAACTTGGAATCAAAACTAAAATTAAAAAAGAATCTTAAATTTAATCTGCATGTTATAGACAATAGACACCAACCCACTAAAAACAAAAGTACTACCACAGAGAAGGAATTAATTGTAAGTACTACAGTTCAACTACGAGGACCGTTTCAAATTTATCGCGCGCAATATATTAAATTTGATGGTTGTACCTCATACATAAAAGAAATTTTCCCCTTTAGTTGTAATTTAAGATTACTATTACTACTACTGCAAGATTAGGAATTGTTGTAACAATGTTTTTATGTAAGGAAATCCATTAGAAGTTACTAGAAGGCTAATTTCAGATAGAAGGATGGTAATAAATATGGATGTAAGGACCGCGGAAAGTAGTGTAGGATCAAGACGATCGTTTAAAGTCACCCGTTACCTTCGAAAATATATTTCGTCTTGAACTGCCTATTTCTTAATTACAACAACAGAAAAGTTTTATTTTTCTTACAAAACTTATCGAAAATGGAAATTCAAATTATTCAAATCGAACTGAACGTGGCGATATAAACTTCAAATCGGCGTTGTCTTTCCAACCAGCTGTTTTCTTTCATTTTACTTTGCTTTTAATACAAATTTTCATCAATTTTTCTTTCTATCATATGAGAAATAAATGCACAGAAATCAATGAATCTTCATTTTAACCAAACCTTCGATAGGGATGTAAATGCCCACGACTTTCCAGGAATGCTTTTTAACTGCGCTTGGGTGGTGACAAACTGTGAAAATCTTGTGTTATTTTTTTTTCGTTTAGTGCGTGTTTCTATTTAAATATTGTATGTGGAATTAGATCATATTCTTTTCGTATTGTTCTTATAAAGTTTTATAATAATTAGCAGCGGCCAGTGATACCAAATATTGCGAGTCCCAACGAGGATAACATTCGTTCGTATATGTTCGTATGGTTCGTATGTAATGTAATTTTCGCCGGTATATGTACGAATACTATTTTCGCAGCAGCTCACAGTATGCGATATCACCAGTCGTCGTTGATAATAATTATAGTATACAGGCATATGCAACGCTTACATAGCCACATCAGAAGCATTCTTGAAGGATGTACGATTTTTCGCCGTGCTCGGTTCCCCACGGCTGATTCATCGCAACCATTTCGACACGAATTTTTCACCGCCGAGTAATCTAGGATTAGATCACCAATTCACAGTACGCACATACGCATAACCTCTTCCAATAAAAAATATGTCTCTGTCCGTGTACACCACCATTATTCGTGTACACAATCATTGTCGGCGAAACGTCCCTCGTGCCGAATTGACTGTGGCGAACCAGCAGAGGGGGAACGTCCCACCCCATTGGTAAGAGAGGCGGATCTTCGCCTTGAATCGACTGCAAATATTCTCCGCCTTGACTAAACAGAAAGTGACGATTCCATATATAGTCACAAATTATGTACTCCCTACTTCTTTGATCAACCGTTCTATTACCTTAGGGCCTCAAGATAGACTTGATTAGCTGTATTTATGAAGGTTTTGATGTTGACGTTTGGTTACGTTGCTTTATAAGCTTGAATATGTTTCAATTTGTAGTTTTTATAATTTTATAATTTTAGTTATGAATTAAAGATTTATCCTACGCCCTAGATGGGCAAAAGTACAAGGTGAAAAAGAAGAATTGAAGATTTAAGTTATTCCCAAACATTCTCAGAGTGGTCGCATGGAACGTTTGTGACATCAAAGGTAGATTGCCTGTGCAAAGATATTTTCTTTTCGAATACGAAATCAACGTTGAACTTCGAAGCAAGGCCCAATTCCAGGGGTAAGTGTTAACGTCGCAAATTACTCAATATACTGCTAAGATCGCTTGACGTACCATGGAGGACTCCGTTAGTGTGCTCGTGCTGATAATTCTCCACAGAAGAAGACGAAAAGGCAAAGACCCATTCTGGAATCAATCCTAGAAAAGAAGATAGTTGAACCCTTTCCTACCGGCTATGACATAAAGTAAAAAAATATTAATTTATCTTTATTATTATGTAAAGACATTATGAATGAAACTAATTATTGTATTATTCAAATTTTTATTTTGACTATTAATATTACTTTTAAGACCTACACTTATAAGTACCGTTAGTCTATTAGTGTCACAGATGAAAAAATAAAATATAGGAATTATTTAAAAAACGTTAATTATTTGCCTCGTGATATTCAGCAAAACAGTTTTTCTTTTCGTTCAGGCATAAAAAAAAACATCACAGCAAGAGCAGTTGGAATGAGGCTTAGATTGTACCTTCTTCGTGCTACATACCTCACATCTCCGCTTCTTTCCACAAACACTGGCGATTTCTTTTTTTTTCAACAGAATCTCAATTGTTTTACAAAGGCTCAATTGTTTTAAAAGAGATAAACAGAGCGATATATTTCTCATATTTATTAAATTTACAGTTACAAAAAGTGGTACGAATAGTAGTTAGGAAAGGGTTAATAAGTGATACTCGAAGTTTCTTTATCCGGATTATATTGTTCAACAGTGTACACATCTGTTGACAATAGATCTAACCATAATTTAAATAGGTCTTAATTTTTAAAAGTATTTCTCGGCCAAAGGCATTGATTACGGAAATACCATATTTCTCGACAGTATCCCTTCCAAAAACATAATGGCCAGCTTATGCAGATTATGTCTCTGTACCATACCACCCTCACCGATTATTTCAGCTTCCAAAGACAACATATCCCAAGAGGATAAGATCAAGTATCTAATACCGGAAATCGTAAATATACTAACCCTTACCATTCCATAGTTTAAGCAAACAATATTTACAGGACCTTAATCTAACCACAACTCTCAATTTGTGCACTCTGTGTGTGGACCTACTCGATGCAGCTTGCAGCTTCAAACAGGATTGTCTTAAAACGGAAGAAACGATAAGGGAGTACATCGACCAACACAGTGATACCCCTGTAAATTTACACGAAGTTAAAAAATTCCAGAAAGGACACATCTCGATGATCGAAGATGACAACAGCCTGGCAAATTTTCATGCAGCCGCATCTCTTAATGGAGACATCTTAAGTCCAGAGGATGATATTAAAATCGAAATACACGATGTTGAGATGAAAAAGCCCTTTGATATTACCTTCATCTGTTTTAAATGCACTGGCTCCTTTGAGGGTGAGGAACTTTTTAAAAAACATCATAAAGAGTGTTTTTACTATAAATGTGATAAGTGCGGTGAGGTACTAATGACCAAAGATGGATATAACAAGCACTACAAATCGCACTTGACTGCTAAGACATGCACTATATGTAATAGAACATTTAGACGGCCATATCAACTGAAGGCTCATAATGTTCGATGCCATGATAAAAAATCAATTACATATGATAAATGCGACTCCGCTAAAAGGGAGCTTGTAAAGGATAAATTTTTGTGTGATGCTGGATTTGCTTGCTTACCCCACAGTGACCTCCGAGAACAATTATCAGTGGAAACTACACTTGAAGTGTCCCACAAGAAATCGATTACTTGTAATACATGTGATTTTCTTTGCTCATCTCAAGAGGAACTCCAAAAACATAACTCATTGCATAAGTACTGTTGCCATCTATGCAACAAAACCTTTTCCAGATTAGCTAATCTACAGGTTCATGAAACAAGAACACACGCAGGGAGACCGGTAGAAGATGCCCGAAATGCAATCTAGTTTTAAGCAACGATTATTTGTTGCAACGACATATGAATAAGTCGCATAAAGACCCGATCATTTGCGAAGTCTGCGGTTTAAAATGCGTTTCCAAAATGATGCTTGTTGAGCATACACGCACGCACACTGGAGAGCGCCCATTTAGGTGCGAATTGTGCGGTAAAGGCTTCGCCCAGATGGGTACGCTTACGACGCATATACGATGCATCCACGATAACGCCCGGCCGTTCAAGTGTAAATTGTGCGAGAAATCGTTCGCCGCGAGAGGATCATATAGACTGCATATTGAAATTCATAAATCGAGAGAAAGGGCTTTCGAATGTTTATATGAGGGCTGCGGTAAGAAATTTATGTCAGAGAGGGATCGCGCGAGACATTCAGTGCGGCACGGTGATAAAAGATATGATTGTAAATTATGCGAGAAAACGTTTTTCGATGGAAGTGCGTTGAAGAGACATATGCTGTGTCATTCGGGGGAAAAGCCTTTCGAATGTGATATATGTCATAAAGGATTCACCCAAGCATCTAACCTGCAAGTCCATTTAAAATCGCATAGACCTAAAGTGGAGAAAGTTAAAGCTGTTAAAGTTACTGAAAATAAGACTGACATGGAGGTACACCTACCATCCTCCATTGTAAAATCGTAATTATTGTTTAAGGAATATAGTGAACGAGAAGAGGTAGATCGAGGAAGATGTGTATGCAACAAATAGCAAAGTTGGCCACCGACAGAGAGAAATTGGAAAACTGCAATTGCAGTATTGTAGTATTTTTGACCTTGCTTATGATATATATATGCTTCTGATTTCGTCCGCTATGACAGGCTGATTCAAACGATGATTACATTTCGATGCAACTCCTCGATGATCGGATTTATTTCGTATTTGGCTGATAGGTGTTTCTGTACCAGGTATAATTCGATCAAATCCATCAATGACTCCAAGTGCATCGTCACTAGATTCTCAAGAAAGATGGCACTCTCGACAGAGCCAAGTTCTTGTAGAGTACCAACTAAAAATGGCTTGGAGTTTCTGCGACTGGGGATTTATTCTGCACAAAAGAAAACACAATGTATGGTTATTTCCAGATTCTTCGTTCTTCCCACTTCTAAAGCAAGAGACTCCTCTTCATCTAAGCAATAAGTTGTTTCTACAGTACACCCCCATATAACACGGGTTCAGGATTCGTATAACACGGTAAAAGAATGAGACAGATGTTGCGATTTTATTACGTTTTAACTCCAAAAATGAATGTAACTTTTGGCTGGTAACACTAAACATCATTGCGCTTGTCAAATTTTGGGAAACCCAATTTTTAGGGGAGAAAAAGGTGTAACTGTTTCTTTTATTTAACGCAAAATGAATAACAAAATATTTTTAATTTCAATACTTGTTTATTTTAAAGAGGAATAAAACATTTTAACTCTTACATATTAAATATTTATTTTACATTTTTAAGTATGTATATAAGATAAGTGTGTGTTTCTGGATAAGTAAACTGTATGTAGGCCGCTTATTTGCCAGATCGATTAAGTCAATAAAAAGAAGTAGAAAATATGTATTGATAAATTTTTACATATTTGGCAAAAAAATAAGCACAGCGACCGATGCACGACGTGCTTGCTTAAATGATTTGGTATAATGTTTAGTTCGTCGGCAAGATGAAAAACGCATGAACAATCGCCAAGTAATGGAACAGTTTGCATGAAGATCAAACATAGAAGGATATTTGGAACGAACCCCTGTAGCAAGAAGAGTCTTAAATTAACCCTTTATATCCCACCAGCATGCTGCATGCAAACAAAGCTTATGTAGAGTCATTGCTTGACGAGTTTTGGGTCGATTAATGGAAAATAGAATGAAAATACATTCAGGAATACAGTAGTGTAATTTTTTTCTCTAGTTATCACACAGTGTCTAGATGAAATGGTTTCTTCGGTAAGCCAATAAATACGAAGAAGAAGCATATTTGGACGGCTCGATACATCTTCCTGTACCTGCACCAAATACAAATGGTGCATTAAACAAAAAATCGTGCTAAAATTGCTATGGTAATGATAAATTGCAAAGAAAAACAAGATTCAAATATATGAGCCACTTGGATCTAATTTGTCTCCAGCATTCAGAGCTTCTTCATAAGTGCCACAAGTACATTAAGGCACAATATGTATAAAACTTAGTTTTTGGGAAAATATTGAATAAATGTTAATTAGTATTTCTAAGTTTAGTGTTTTGATTATTAAAATAAAATCTGTAGGACTTTCTATCTAACATATTTTGTTGTTGACAACATAGATAACGCAAAGGCAAAGCTCCATTCTGGAATCGATACCAGAAAACAAGGAAGTTTCAAATGCGTGGAGATGGGCACAATTTGTATTGTCCGGATTATATTGTCAAGCACTGTACATATTCTGTTGATAACAGATTTAACCAGAGTTTAACCTTCCTATACTCACGCATACGGTCTGTGAGACCGACTTATATAGTATACTATACGTCTTTCATTTTGACGTGAGTATAGGAAGGTTAAAGAAGCCTTAACCTTTAAAAGTATTTTTGAGACATATAATAAATATCTCTGCGGCTTTGATGGCTTAAATACCACTTTTCTCCACTGTACCTCGTCTAAAAACAAAATGACCAGCATATGCAGATTGTGTCTCTGCACCATACCATCATCATCGATTGTTCCAGTTTACAAAGACAACATACCCCAAGAGGATAAAATCAAACATCTAATACCACAAATCGTAAATACCTACACTTCACCATTCTATAATCTAAGAAAACAATATTTACAGGATCTCAATGTAACCACAACTCTTGATTTGTGCAACCTGTGCACACACCTACTCAGTGCAGCTTACAGCTTCAAACAGGGTTGTCTTAAAACGGAAGAAACGATAAGGGAGTACATCGCTCAACACGGTGATACCGTTGTAGATTTACACAAAGTTAAAAAATTCGAAAAGCACATATCTCACTGATCGAAGTTGAGAACTGCCCAACAAATTTACACACAACTGATAGAGAAGTCTTAAGTTTAAAGGATGATATTAAAATCGAAATACATGATGTTGAAATGAAGAAGCCCCTAGATATTACTGTTATCTGTTCAAAATGCAATGGAACCTTTGAGCACGAGGAACTTTTTAAAAAGCATCGTGATGAGTGTCTTTACTACAAATGCGATAAGTGCGGGAAGATGGTACTAACCAAAGATGGATATAACAAACATTACAAATCTCACTCGGCTCTTAAGACATGCACCATATGTAATAGAACATTTAGACGGCCATACCAACTAAGGGCTCATAACGTTCGATACCACCCTAAGAAATCGATTATCTGCGATAAATGTGACTTTGCCTGTTCATCCAAAGACGAACTTCAAAAGCATAAATTATCCCATGACGCCGAATTTGTTGATTGTTCATCCGAAGCTAAGCTTGAAAAACAATTGTCATCTGATGTTACACTTGAAGAGTCCCAGAAGAAAATTATTACTTGTGATAAATGTGAATTTTCCTGCTTATCCACAGAAGAATTCAATCGCCATAGCTCATTGCATATGTATCGTTGTCATCTATGCCCGGGAACCTATTTCCAATTAGATGATCTCCAAGCTCATAAAACGAAAGCACACCCCGAGGAGAACCATAGAAAATGTCCCAAATGTAATCTGGTTTTAAGGAATGAGTATTTGGTACAACGGCACGTGAAAAAGTGGCATAGAGACCCGATCATTTGTGAAGTCTGTGGCTTAAAATGCAACTCCAAAACAATGCTTATCGAGCATATTCGCACACACACCGGAGAGCGTCCATTTAGGTGCGAAATATGTGGTAAAGGCTTCGCTCAACTGAGCACTCTTACGAGGCATAAACGATGCGTCCATGATGACGCGCGACCGTTCAAGTGTAATATATGTGAGAAATCGTTCGCCGTGAAAGCATCATATATGAAACACATTAGAGTTCATAAATTGAGAGAGAGAACTTTCGAATGTTTATATGAGGGGTGCGGTAGAAAATATATGTCGGGGAGGGATCTCGCACAGCATGCAGTCCGACACGGTGAGAAACGATATGATTGTAAATTCTGCGAGAAGACGTTTTTTGACGGAGGTGGTCTGAAAAGGCATATGTTGTGTCATACAGGAGAGAAACCTTACGAATGTGATATATGTCATAAAGGGTTTACTCAAGGGTGTAACCTGCGAGTGCATTTGAAATCTCATAGACCTAAAGTTGGGAGAGATAAAACTCTTAAGGTAATTGAGGATAAGACTGACATCGAAGTACATCTACCACCTTCATCGTAATATCGTAATTATTATTTAGAAATGTAGCGACACGTACATATTATTTTAAATATTTCAGTCCCAAGCAAGTGAGGATCATGTGTTCTACTTCGATCCAAAATCTTCGGATGAATTAGTTATTAAATTCTAATAAAAATGAATTTGTTTGTAATCTTTTTGCCGTTCCTAATCTGATGTGGGTCAAAATTAATAAAGTAAAACTTGCCCCTTTTCCAAGCGTCAGTCCAACCAAAAGCACATTTAACATTTCCAAACTGCCAATTTTCATCAAATAGTACACATTACAATAGAATATTTTATGTTTACTACTTTCCTTTTACGTTCAAACCTCCAGCGAAATTGAAAAAGACGGTAGCAACTAAGCCCCGACAAAAAAAAATTTAAATTAGGTCTTCTGTTTTAACAAATCGGAGATGTCTGCGCCTAGGCCTGCCAACTGATGAATAAGGTTTAATAAAAGAGTGGATTTTAATGCCGCGCTTTGCACATAAGTAGAGACAAAGACAAGACATAAGTAGAGACAAAGAGGTAGTGTTGCTGATATTCGTTTGACTAGTAGAGTTTGTTAAAAAGGTGGATGACGTGTATCATTAAGCAGTGTAAATCGGACTGACGCTGTCACTCCTCCGAATTTTATTATTTATCCACTTTTTAAATTTAACCCAATTTGCAATATTAAAGATATAAAAATATAGGGGGTAAATCCAGAATTACAGGCGAGGTGAGTGGGGGTGAAAGTAAAATTATATGCGTCATCCTTGAGTGGATGTAATACAGATCCAATTATATTTAAAAAGCAAGAAAATACCTGTTATAATTTCTGAGATATATATATATATATAATTTATAAAAAATTAGAAATTGTACAAATATTTGGAGGACGCTATACTCAAAAATGGGGGCTTCAGCCGCAAAAAATTGTTCTTATACCAAGGTATTCTTTCAGTCTACACAATTTCATCGAAATCTGAATGTCCGGTCTGCCGTTGTTCCCTTGTTAGTAAACCAGACATCCATTTATCATTCTTCAAACTGTACGATTGCAGGCGTTTTTCAAAAGAAATAAAAGGATTTAAGGGTTTCTGTCTGACCTCAGGCTCAAATTCAAGTTTCAAATTACTGTTACTGGGCGGGACAGGAGCAGTACAGTATACGTAAGTATACGGTTCGATGGCTCCGAACCCCTTACACCGAAAGGTAGGAAGGGTAAAAGATAATGATAACGATGATAATTATGTAGTGATCTATTTATTGAATTCAACAACAATTCTACTTTTATAAATATACAATAATATTTTATGAAACAACTTTAGCATATTAGAAAAATGTACAATTCCTTTAGTGTCATATTTACAATAAAAAATAATTGTACGGAAGTTGATAACTTGACTAGACGATTAAGAAACTTGTAAATAGAATTCGAAACGAAGTAACATAAACAATCTTCTAAAATCTACGTAACATTCGTAAGTAAATCATTTCAACGTAACATTTTTAAAAGTCTTAATTTTTTGATGTATAAGTTGCATCTTGGACGTGGATGTATAAAAGAAGGCTATTTGTACATCGGGTGTTCCGTACAAATTAAATTGTCAAAATCCATAACGACGTCATTACATCAGATGTTAATCCTACAACTTCAATGAAGACGCAAAACTGCATGTAGCAAATAAAGCATGATTCTAGGAAGCTTATGGACGGCCATGTTACCTAGAAGGCACTGAAACTGGCAGTTAAAAAAGCTACAATGATCGGAAAAGAAAGACGTGAACATGAATAACGGTTTTATAACATTCGGAACATCCCCTGTATATATCATTTATGCTTTTCTTGTATATAAATTATGTAAACTGTACATTTATTAAAAAATCTAATCGTTGATCTTTTACTTAGCGTCTAACAACAACTAAACCCCAACCAGATTGTAGAAACCGGTGATTCCCAAGCATCCTCGTGAGACTCTCTTAATTCAAGTTCACGAGTTGAGAATCACCGATTTAAATCGATACCCTGTACACTCAACATAAATAAAATCTTTCCAACATTTAAACAGTCGATATTGTTTCCTCACTATTTTCCTCCGCAATCCAAACATTCTCTCGTACATTACGTTAAAGTCTTCAGCGTCTTCGAAATGTGCCTCATCACGTGACTCGGTACCGCTTCTATCATGGCCCGTTGGAACTGACAATGGCTAGATAAGTGGCCCAGCATCATCTTCGCGTGCTTCCTGTTCCAAAAATTAAATACAAATTATTACAAGCACAATTCGAAAGTGATCGTCATAGAATCTACCTGGTCTCTAAACTACCCTCCATGAGCATGTTGGCGCCGGTGACCAATATTTTATCACGCGTGTCCTTGGGCAGTTGGAACACTTTCTCAGGTCCTAGACGATGACATAAGCTGCACAATAAACGGATGGCCGCGCAGCGTACGATCGCGTTTTGGTGGTTGGTGCCCTTGTTGATGATGACGTTGACTACTCTCGGGGGATAGGTGAACGCACATTTCGTCCAGCGCTTCGTTGGCGTCCCTTCTGAGGAATTTGTTCGTATCGGCGGTTCTGTGAAGGAGCGGCGTTGCGAGTTCTTCAACGTCCTGCGGAACGTAAGGACGATGCAAGATAGGATATCGAGAAAATGGTTGATGTGCATGATAATAATACAGAAGAACATTGTGGGTAGAGCATCGGCAAAGATGAAGATTATGGGTAGGACATTAACACAGAAGAAGAATATAGATGTGAAATTAACACAGAAGAAAATTGTAGACAGTACATTAACACAGAAGAAATTATAGCTAGGGCATGGATAAAGAAGATTGAGGACAGTATACAGAAAAGGAATTTGGATACGAAATTAACACAGTGAAAAATTTTGGGTAAGAAATCAACAAAGATGAAGATTGTCGATATTACATTAACACAGGAAAAGAATATGTGACATGAACACAGAAGAAAATTGTTGTTAATGCATTAAGACAGAAGAAGGCACACTAAAGAAGAATGTGAATATGACATTAGCACGGTGAACAATTGTAGGAAGTACATCGACAAAGATGAAGATTGTGGATATGGCATTAACACAGAACAAAAAAATTGAATGTGACATTAACACATAACAAAAAATTTGAATGTGACATTAACACGGAACAACAAATTTGAATGTGACATTAAGACAAAAGAAAATTGTCGATGCCCACTACATTAATACAGAAGAAATTATAGATAGGTCATCGACAAAGAAGGTTGTGGATAACATACGGAAGAAAAATTTGATTACGACATTAACACGGAAGAAAATTATTGAAAATACATTAACACAGTGGAAATTATAGATAGGGAATCGACAAAAAAGATTGTGGATAGCACACAAAAGAAGATTATGAATATGAAATTAACACAAAAGAAGAATATAGATGTGAAATTAACACAGAAGAAATTATAGATAGGGCGTCGACAGATAAGGTTTAGGATAGTACAGAGAAGAAGAATTTCAATGCGACATTAACACACTGAAAAATGGTGGGTAGTACATCGGCAATGATGAAAATTGTGGATACGGTATTAATATAGAAGAAGAATATCTGTGTGGCATCAACACAGAAGGAAATTGTGGATGCGGCATGGACAAAGATGAAGACTGTGCACAGGACGCAGAAGAGGAATATAGATACGATACTAACATAGAAGAAAATTGTGGATATGAGATCGACAAAGATGAAGATTGTGGATATCACATTAACACAGAAGAAACATATGAATGCGACATTAAAATAGACAAAATTATGGGTAGTACATGCATAAAGATGAAGATTGTGGATAAGACATCGATAAAGATGAAAATTTGGGATCTGAGATTAATACAAGAGAAAAATATGACATTAATACAGAAGAAGAATATAGATGTCATATTAATACAGATGAAAATTGTGAATACGGTATAGACATAAAGATTATGGTTAGAACCCAGAAGTAGGATATGGATGCTATATTAATATAGAAGAAAACTGTGGACATTAACTTGACAAAGATAAAGATTGTGGTTATAACGTTAATACACACGAAGATTGTGAATAGGGCATTGACAAAGATGAAGGTAGTGCGTAGGACACAGGAGAAGAATATAGATACGATATTAACACAGAAGAAAATTGTGGCTATAACATTAATATAGATGAATATAGATGTGACATTAACACAGAAGGAAAGTTCCAGTAGGACATAGACAAAGATGAAGATTGTGCATAGAACGCAGAAGAAGAATATGGATACTACACTAATATAAAAGAAAACTTTGGATATGAAATTGACGAAGATAAAGATTGTAGATAAAACATTAACACACAAGAAAATTCTGAATAGGGAACTGACAAAGATGAAGGTAGTAAATAGGACGCAGAAGAAGAATATGGATACTATATTAACATAGAAGAAAACTGTAGGATATGATATTGACAAAGATGAAGATTGTGGTTATGCCATGAACACACAAGAGAATTGTGAATAGGCCATAGATAAAGATGAAGGTTGTGGATAGGACGCAGATGAATAATATGGAGACGATATTAATACGGAAAAAGATTGTGGGTAGGACATTAGCACAAGCAAGGAAGTCGTGGGTAAGGTCAGTGATAAAGTCAAGAGATATCCTTGTAGAATTTGCAAATCCGTCGATCAATTTTAAAGTCTTTCGTAAGGAAATTATCGAAGTTGGTTGTTTCTGAGATTGGAAATAATTCAACGCTTGAAAGGGCAAAAGAGAAGAAGATGAAGAAAAAGAAGAATACATTGAACATGAAATTCTTCCATTCAAAATTCTTAAGCCGTCTAGAGAATCTGATAAAACTACTACAACTTACCACCTCCAAAGATTTTTGCACGTGCGAAACAGCTCCAAAGCCGTCAAACAAGCCGACCTAGCGACTTGTGAACGTAAATTCCTCACGTGCTTCCCCAGTCCGACGCAGACGGCGTGAATGTTTTGCTCGATCACGTTAGGGTGGTGCCTGATCAGCCTCGATAGATTCTGAAGTCCTTTCACGGTCATCTCCCATTCGGGACTCTCCAATTGCGAGAGAGTTTCATTGAGGGCCTCCTTAGGTTTGGGGAACGGCCTCGAGGTGTCTTGAGAGGCGCTCTTCTCGGTTCTAGGCATCCTGCACGATCGTTTCCTGCTGAGTTGTCTAGTAATGGTCTTCTTGCATATCGTTTTGTTCGGGGTCTTTTCGATCACCTCTTGCACGACTTGGATTTCTTGGAAATCGACGATGGAACCGGGTAGGGAAGTTTTGGTCGATGATATTGAGGCGTCGTCGACCTTCTCGAATTCCTTGAAAGTAGTTTTATTGAGGGACGGGGCGGAGGAAACGGTTTTTCGTTGCGTTTCCGGGTGTAATTCTATGTTAGTCTCCGATTTCGATAAGTTCTTTCTTTCGCCGAAAGTTTGGTTGGCTATAAAGTCTAAATCTTCTAAACTTCCAGCTATGGTTTCCCTCCTGACGATGTTCTCCTCGGATTTGTGGTAACTTTCCTCGATTACTTCCTCTCCCTCGTTCTCGACGTCACCGTCTTTCTCCTCGACTACTTCTTTGGAATAATCCGTTTCTTCTCTACTATCCGGGTAGTCCGCGCTATCGTACCTGGTTTCGGCATAAGCCGAGCGATGACTGCTGGCCGCCGATTTGGATTTAAGACTTTCACAGTAATTACTATCGATTATCGTAAAATTTTCCTGATGGTGTACCGAGAGAGGTGTGCCCCCTGAACGTACGAATCTATTCGCGGAACCGACACTATTTCCCGAATGTGCGGCTGACCTTTGGCCGGAGATACGATCGCCGTCGGCGTCATTGAAACCGGGGTCTGGAAGGTGCGGCTCGGCGGGGGCGTGAAATAACCGGAAGATTCCGATCCAGACGAGAAAGGCTGCCGGGCCATGATCGGTCTAGGTGGGGAACTGTACTTTTCGGGAGTTGCGGCTTCAGGCGTGTGTAATTTGGGGCTGTAAAGAAGGAGGAAAGTTTTGTTAGATAAGTTTAGATGCAGAAAATCCAAAAAGTATGAGAGAGTCGGCACTGGTAAGGAAAGAATTCGTAAACATTTAGGACATTTTGATTTCCAAAATGTGACGGTCACTCTAGTAATTAGAGGGGCATTCAAGTTAATTTAGAACTTCAAAGTGAATGAGCTATAGTTTTTAATATGCTATATCTGACGAGCAATTGTACCAAAGACGAGCAATTCGCAAAAGAGTTGTTCCAGTTTAGCCAATCATTGCGCTACCAAAGTGTCTAAACCAACCATTTGGCGTGTCTTAAAACTCTGTCGCGATATTTTCCGAGCTAAAATGAAGGTTGTTCCAAGGCTGGTTAAACGATATAAAGTTGCTCGTCTTGAATTTGCAAGGAAAAATATGGACACTGATTGGTCCTCGATAGCTCAAATGAGCAATATAAGCTCTATTGGCTTAATCCTTGTTTTTCTCCTTGTAGGTGATATTTTCTTATGAGAAAAAATGGAATTTACATGGACCAGATGGCTCAAACTTTTATTGGCGCGATTTAAGGAAGGACCCCCTCTATTTTTCTAAGCGCAACTTTAGGGGCAGGACAGTAATGGTCTGGGGAGCATTTTCAGAGGAACGAGAGCTCGAATTCTAGTTCACGTCAACTAAAATGAAAAGTGCCGACTACATTGCTGTGTTGCGTAGCAGTTTAGTAGCATTACTGCAACAACGCCTAGACCGAAAATGGATTTTCAGCATGAAAATGCTTGAATCTACACAAATACTGAAACTAAGGCTTGACTTGGCAGTAAAAATGTCCATGTTGCAATGAATTTCTTTAGTGTAAAGGATTGACATTGGAGTTTGTTTGTCCAGTTAAAAAAGGTGGGGTATTAGTAATAAAAATAATAAAATTATTGGATATGGCAATCATCTGATCAATCAGCTGATTTAGACCACAATATGGCGTCAAAGGCAGCAAGTCACTTGAATATGACAATATGGTAGATTATTTCTATTATTATCCATTACATCGTTATTATTATTATAACATCTTTGTATACATAAAAATGGATCGTGGTTTGTACGGATGCTTAACACTTGAAAACGACTGGACCAAATTGAATACTTCCTTCTGCGGGTTTGTTCGTAATTGCTACGCGAAGGTTTGGGGAAAAAGAAAAGTCGAAAAATTTTGGGCAAAACAAAGTTTGCCGTATCACCTAGTCAAGTATATTAATCTAAGTAACACTATCTATGTATACTATACTAGGTGACCCGGGAAACTTCGTTTTGCCCCAATTTTTTCGATTTTTCTTTTTCCTAAACCTTCGCGTAGCAATTACGAACAAACCCGCAAAAGCAAGTATCCAATTTGGTCCAGTCGTTTTCAAGTTTCAAGAATTTGAACAAACAACGATCCATTTTTATATATACAAAGAAGATGATATAGAATTTGGAATACCACGAAGGGGTGCGAATTTTTGAACTGAACTTGGCAGAAACGTTTAACTTTTTAATGATAATTGATTAAATTTTTTTGCGGTGGATCATGGCATATCTAATACTTCATGCAGTTTCTTCTAGCACAATCGTCAATTATGTTTCTTCCTTAATTTTGTTTAACTTGTTTGATTATGCCTAGAGTCCGGCAACGTGAAAATTACCGTTAGTTGGGCGAATTCCAAGAAGTCGAATTGTTGGTTTACACGAAGGTGGTTTTTCGTTCAGGAGAATTGCAAATCGCCTTAACCAGAAACAGTCCACCATCATGCGTTGTTATCAGTCATGGAAAAGCGAGGGCCAGAAACTTCTCCGAAGAGGAACCGAGGGCCGAAGAAGAACTAATTATTATTATTAATTATTTTCGCGTCTGGAAAACATAAATCTATGTGAAAATATCGCCGGTTTTTGGAACTTGTTTTCAGTTATGGAAACGAATTTGTCACAAAAAATTGCGCTAATTTTTAGGGAAATTGCTTTGAGAAATGAACGCATCGAACACTAGCAGTGCCAAAACTCAACTGTGAAAATCGAGAAACGTCCAGTTGGTCCAATTCGTGGTCAAACGACATCTAACACAATTTTAAATCAATGGCACAGCTCAACAAAAAGAAACATTTTGTTTGGTGCCTGGAATGTTATAACTGAAGGGAAGAAGGCTTACACACGCGACGGCAGGTTTCTGCTGGAATTCATTCAAGAATGTCCGCAGAAGAAGCTTCCGAAGTGTCAAATAACTTTTTAAATAAGAAAGAGGAATAGATAGTTCTTTTGGAGTGTTACTGCAGTGTTATGTATTGGTACTGTAAAACTTTGTCTTTTGTCATAGGTGTAGGACGGCCGCCTTCATCTAATGTCACTGATTCTCCCTTACCAGGTCAATTGCGAATCAATGATTAGGTAATGAAGGTCGTTCCATAATCCTTCGAAAACTTTATCGCCGTATCAGGGCTTTCGACTTGCAATCTTATAGCCCACATTTGGTGCTACCACTTACAATTCAACACCGACTGCAACGTTTGGAGTGGTGTAGGTTGCAAATGCACTTCAACTTGAAGTTGTTTAGGGTGGTATTCAGTGATGTATCTGGATTTTGTATACCGATGCATGATGGACTCATGAGGCCCAGACGAAGACCTGGGGAACGTCGTAACATCCATTTTTCCGTTGAAAGACATGTTCACCCACTCGTGGCAGTTATGGTATGGGGTGCTATAGCATATGGAAGTGAATGAATGTCCCGCGTTACGCTGATGAGGTGGTGGAACCTCATTTTCTTCCATATATTCAGCAGCTCGAAGATCCACTTTTTCAGCGGGACCATGACCATCCCCACATTGCGAGAATTTCTCTAAACCGGTCACCCATGTCAATATCTTGTCATAATCCCAGATCTCCCAATCTCTTCCCACTTAAACACGTGCGGGACATTATGGGAAGAAAACTGAGGAACTTAGCGGATCCTCCACAAATACTAGACGCTCTTCGGCATGGATTGCAACTTCCTTGGGGCACAATACCCCAAAAGGACATCAACTTTCCACTGCAATCAATCCCACCAAGAGTGAGGAAGTGCGAAAGTAGTAGGGGATTAATAAGGAAGAAAAATAAAATGTGTTAATCTTTTGTCCCGTTTCTTTGAAATTTTAATCAATTAATACATTTGTATAGGTAACCGTTTCTGCCAAGTTTGGTCAACAAATTCGCACCCCTTCTTGGTATTGCAATTTCCATGTCACGTAATATAATTACACTGCTCGCGTTCCATTTATTTTTAACGGATGCATTGACACCGCGATCGATATTCTCTTGCATTTCTGCACCGATATATTTCAACCACGTGGCGAATCGAAGGCGGTTAGATTTATTGAACTGTTCAAATATGTATGGATATACTTCGAAAGCATATAAAAAAGTCGGACAATGCGAGATCTGAAATCCGAAAAGTATGTTGGCGTGTGACTTCGTAATACTGACACGGTAAACTAAAAATCTCGTCTAGTTCAATTGTGGGTAAGTGGGTTGAAGACACAAATATAAATGGAAGCTTAAATATTGATACAAAGCATGCCGAATCGATACAGTGAATGATGGGTGTAGATTTAATGTAATGAGCTGAAAATATGTCAGTTGACAGTTTCGATTTAATAGTTACTTCTTTTATGCTTTTACAAACCACCACTTTAGTGTCATTACTACTTTCGTAAAATTTGACATTTGTTATTGTGGAAACAGTGGCAGATTAGAAATTAATCGAGTAGTTTGTTTACAGTGAATGTTTAAAAAAAGCAATTTTGTGAAAGAATGGAAATTTCAGGTGAAGTTCTTCCTTGGTTATTTCAAAAGACACAGCATCGTCTTAGATGCTTCTCTAAAATTTCAAATAACGACAGAGTAATGCTATTGGAAATTTTTAATAGTATGAATAGCAAAAACGACCAGGACAGCCACCTCTGTGGCTTAATAAGTATTTAGAGTATTTCAAGAAGACGCCCAAAAGCAGGAAAAAATAATTCATTGAAAACTCATCCTGCAGCATTCAAGTACAAAATACGAATTAATGGTAAAGAACAACCAATCTGCTTGCAAGCCTTTTTAAGCAAACATGGTGTGTACTGTACAACTGTGAGTAGGGTTAGACGATTACAAAACAGTTTAATGGTAGTTGGCAAATCACCTCGAGACAAAAGAGGTACACACTCAAATAGACCCACTTAGTACCCAGAGGTTATTTGGAATATTATTGAAGATCGTATTAAATCCTTTCAAGGAATGCAGTCACACTATTCCTTCAGAAAAATCCAAATTGTGTATATCTTCCTGAAGGCTTGCCTATTACTACTATGCATTCTTTGTTTGCAGAAGAGTATAGGATAAGCATTCCATATAAAGTTTATTGGAAGGTATTTATCGCGAAGTTTAATATAAAGTTTGGTTATCCCAGGTCGGATACTTGTGCAGAGTGTGATACTTTTCAGCAAAAACTAAAGTTAACATCTGTTACTGAGAAAGAGAAGGCTGAGATTCGCATAAACAAGGAGTTACACCAAAGGAAGGCTGAAGTCTTTCACACGTTGAAGAGGTATTGTAAATCTAAAGCTTAAACAGGAGAGATAAGTTGTCTTACTTTTGATTTTATGCAAATCAATCATTCATTATATCGTTTTTTCGAAATTTATCATTAGTCATTATTTACATTCAATTGAATTGAATTTGTTTCTATACACGCGCGCCACGTATCGTAGGATACATGTACTATACCAAAAACATTCGACCACGTGCGCCACCTGTCGTAGGATCAGTATTATACGTATGGAAATTCATGGCGTTAATTTTTTGGAAAACGTTGATTAACTAAATTGATTTGGAATTCGTTGATTATGCCGAAACTTTCATGGCGACCTAATGAATGGTGTAATGCATAAAGGATCCACAGACATACATTCATTTATATATATGTATATATAGATAAAACTACTTTGAAAAATTCGCGTCAGTGTCTCATAACACGATAATTAGTTAATAGTTGGAAATGAATCGTCGATTTTCCATGGGAACAAACCTACATACTAACCAACCACAATTCCGCGCTCAATTTTCGACAAATGACAGTAACAGTATTTTCCTTGATGGTTGTGGATAGCTGTCCTTCACATCGTCTTAAAGCACTCTTTAGTTTATTCCACATAACAGTATCCAGTTTATAGGAAATCAGAAACATACGTTTCTTCGATGGATTTGTGTAATTGTTATGTCACAATATACAACCTTGGCTATATGTTAACGACACGCCTGTAGAATTGTATTTACACGAATTGCCCGGAAATCGTCAACCAAAACTGCGTAATTCTGCAACTTTTTCAGCTGAATTCTCACTTGTCAGATACTCCACCGCACGGGCCCTATCGAATCCCTTCTGTGCGATACCACGATACGTCTAAAAATTTGGGTTATCGTAAATCGTTCAGCAGAAGAAAATTGACTCGTATTTCTCATAACACCGCATCAAGCAATTATTCATGGGAAAATCTCATTGAATAGTAAAGAGAATTACCCCAATTTCCCCGGTCAACTCCCCAAGAAATTTACAAATTATTGCCGATAAAATTGCTTTAAAAGGTTCAGTACTTCCTTTTGCCAGCTTGCTATATATCGCCTATCAGTTATGAGAAAATTTTGGAAAATTGTTTGGTTTTTCTTTTTGTACCCTCTCCAAATAGAAAAATTTACTTACACATTATCGTAGGGTATAACAGCAACGGACACGACGGGGGTACTTTTCTTGCTACCTCGCGAGCTATCAACCACCTTCCCCGACCTAATGCAAGAACACCATCGGAACGCGTTCCAACTCCTCCATTCCTCGCTCAAACCCCACAGGTTGCCACTATTATTTTTCTCCACCGGCAAAGCGTTATTCTCGCGAAATAGAGTGGCCATTCAGCGAAGACTTTCACGCCTTACACGCACCGAATAAGACGATCGTCCGTCCGTCCGAACGGAAAAGCTTCCTCCTCAACATTCGTATTCTCGACGGAAACTCGCGACAAAAACTAATTCGTAATTCAGGTTTTCAGCGTGGAAAGTGGAGGCGCATTGATTGGTTGACCGATCCCTTCCAGCAATTTTACACCTCTCGCGCCCCCGACTCCTACCACTTCGACCACCTATTCCGTCGCGCTATAACGGGCAACTACGTCCATTCACCGAAGGAAATATCGACTCGGCGATACCGGGAATAAGAAATGTTTTCGTTTGTAACGCGTATGTACGAGGACGGGAGGTTTGCGTGAAGGTGGGCGTCGAAGGAGTTGGAGAAACGAAGTGCGAAGTAACCGGTTAAACGTCCTCGTCAATTATTCAAAGAGTACGGTTCTGGACGTTGCGAATATGTGATGCTTTACACATAAAGGCTCGTCTAGGGTTTGGAAACTTTAGGTCAACGATTTGACGTTCATTGGGGATTGGAGGGAAAAAGAAGGATGGCGATGTGTACGCGGTGTTAAAGTTTAAGGAGTAAAGTTCTTCAGGTCGAAGTTAGGTTTCGTAGGGGTCGAAGCAGGATACTCTTGATACGAAGTCCAATCAATTCTCGAAAAGTTCTATAAGTTTCCAGCACAACATAATATAAATTTGTAAGTTTTGCAACGTGACTAGTGAAGGAGGTCGTCATCTAAAGTACTCCATTGAAATTTCGTGAACAGCAATGCAAATTTGGTTGGAAATTGGACTTGATAGTCCAGGAATTGGTGTTAATATTTGTTGTACGGACAAGGACGAGAGAAGGTTCAAGGAGGATAATGTTGATACTTCTGGAAAAAATTGAACACGAAGTCCAATTAATTCTCGAATAGTTCTATAAGTTACCATCGCAACATAATACGAATTTGCAACGTGACTCGTTAAGGACGTTGTTCTCTTAAGTATTCCATTTAAATTTCCTGAAGACCAATGCAAATTTGGCCAGGAACTGGACTTGATGTTCCAGGCCTTGGGTATTAATATTGGTATACTGTTTGCAACGTGACTCGTTAAGAAGATTAGAAAGTACTCCTTTGAAATTTTGTGAAGAGCAATGCAAAGTTGGACAGGAATTGGACTTGATAGTCCAGGAAATGGTGTTAATATTGGTTGTACCGACAAGAACGGGAGAGGGTTGAAGGAGGGTAATTTTGATATTTCTGGAAAAAGTGGAAAACGAAGTCCAATCAACTATCGAAAAGTTCTACAAGTTACCAGCACAACATAATACGAATTTGCAACGTGACTCCATAAGAACGTTGTTCTTTAAAGTACTCCATTAAAATTTCGTGAACAGCAATGCAAATGTGGACAAGAACGAGAGAAAGTTGAAGGGGAATAATTTTGATACTTCTGAAAAGAATGGAACACGAAGTCCAATCAAGTCTCAAAAAGGTCTATAAGCACAACATAATATGAGTTTGCAACGTGACTCGTTAAGCAGATCGTCATCTAAAGTACTCCATTGAAATTTTGTGAAGAGTAGTGCAACGTTGGTCGGGCATTAGACTTGATAGTCCAGGAATTGGTGTTAATATTGGTTGTACCGACAAGAATGAAAGAGGGTTGAAGGAGGATAATCTTGATACTTCTGGAAAAAATGGAACACGAAGTCAAATCAACTCCCTAGAAGTTCTTTAAGTTACCACCACAACATAATATGACTCTGCAACGTGGCTCGTTAAGAAGATTATCCTCTAAAGTACTTCCATTGACATTTCGTGAAGACTAATGAAAATTTTGTCGGGAATTGGACTTGATATTTCAGTAGTTGGTGTTAATATTGGTTGTATGGACAATGGTTCATCAAAGTAAGACACTGTTATTTACAGCCTTTGTCATACGTTAACGGCATTCCTGTATACTTGTATGCAGGCAATGTCTAACAAGGAGTTGGCAATGGACGGTGTTTCCATAAGAATAGGAAACGTTGACATACCACAGATCCGACGCCCCAGTTGGGCAGAAGGATAAGGTGAAAGAAGAAGAAAAAGTCATACCACAGTTTTCCAAATTTATTTTTATCTACTATTTCTTAAAAATTGTTAATGTAATGTCATTTGTTTAAATACAATTCTACAGGCGTGCCGATAATATATCGGTAAGGCTATACATCTTGGTATGAAGATTATATAAAATCACCAAGGGAACCGATGTTTCTGATTTCCCATAAGCCGCCTACTACGCACTCTGTGTGGAATAAGCTAAAGAGAGTTCTAAAAGATGGTGTTAGGATACTACTAAGGAAAATACTTCTACTATCATTAATCGCAATTTGAGCATAAAGTTGTGGCTGCTTAGTATGTAAGTGTGTTCCCATGGAAAATCAACCATCATTTAGAACTGTCGATAGACGAGAGTTATCAAATATGGCTGTGAATCAAGGATGAACATATTTATTAGGATTGCATCGTTTGCATCGTCTCCGACTTTGGTGAAATTGTGGTTGGTCAGTATTTTCCATCGAAAATCGCCCATCATTTCGAATTATTTCTGGAAATAATTTGGTACACACAGTACCTAAGGCAGCTTTCGTGGCTTGCTTTTATTTAATATTTAGAACAGAATCGTTTAATACAAACAACTTCCCGCATTAACATTATTCGCTGGCGCCAGCTTATGGAAGCTTCGAGTTCCTTTTTTATTCGTTCGATGGTACATTTAGATACGTCCGGACAAATTAAGGGTTGTTGTGCAGGACGGCGACGTATACTTATTAAAGCGGGAAATTTTAATTTTAAATCAGTTCGTTAGCGGATAAGATCTCGCAGAAAATGGAATAGGTGACGTTATCATTATGTCTTTTTTGCGACGTATTTCTAAACAAAAGACAAACTGCACTTGCGATTATTATATTAGAAGGAGGAAAAATTATTTTAAGCGCCGACTCCTTTTTAAAACATAAATCTAGAGTAATTTATGACTAATGAACGCAATCAAAGAAGATAACTTTAGCAGTATTTTTAGCGTCGATTCTACGATACAAACATGGTCGATTAAAGGTAGGTAGAAAAAAGAGTCATAATTTGTTCTATTACGGAGGTTTCTTTTTTCGCTAAGGGCCGCCGACCGAATGGAGTTAATTCACCTCGTTATCGCGATAACCTTTGGCGTTACAATTTGCGCGGTTGGGGGTTAACGGTTTTATGACGGCGATCATGCGGGTAGAATACGCGAGCGGATTGAGTTAAATAAAGAAGAGTGTAATTCCTACTCGTTTCTAACTAATCGTTTTGTTTTAAAAGAAATGAATATGTAATAGGATTACCGTCCGTGGAAACTTTTTTGAGCAATAAATCGAACATACAATGGCATTTCCACTTATAATTAATCATGTTTTTAGTTTTCCAATCGATCATACGAGGGATGATTCGAAGTTCTAGGTATTTGGGCCTAGTTCAATTGAGTAAATCTTATAAGTTACGCTATTGGTCAAAGACAAGTCTTGACACATTTGCGCAGCCATCCTGTGCAATATTGTTTAGTATACTTCAGCTACTTGACTGATTTTGCAATCATGGAAGACCCGACTAAATCACAAAGACCTATAACTATCTTTTTATGTAAAGAGGGTGCGAAACCTTCAGATATCGTACAACGTCTGCAAGGTGCATTCGAAGATTTTGCAGAATCAAAAACTACAGTTGGAACAACGTTACTAGAAGACGATTCTGGTAGCCAACGGCCAAGCACCTCTGTAAATGATAGAAACGTTGCTGCCGCGGTAAACTTACTGAAAGATGATAGGCGAATAATTATCCATGTAAGTAGTGTTAGAGCAGGAATAGGTACACGACAAGTTCAAGAGATTTTACATGAACATTGGGGCGTGAACAAGGTTTCAGATTGCGTACCACGATTGTTGGGGACCGGGACACAAACTTATCAGATTTGACACCTGGCGCCAACTTTAAGAGCTTTTAGCGCTTTTCGGCGATCAACTTTGGCAACGGCTTACAACTACTGATAAAACATGGATAACTTACTTTAATCCTGAGACATCAATGGAAAGAAGTATACAAATCAGAAGAAGGGCCTATGCTTAAAGCACGTACAATTTCGTAATGGTTAGTGTATTCTAGGATTGCGAGGGTATTATCTGTATGGATTGTCTACCAAATGAAACTACAATTAACACAGAATGTTATTCTAATAATTTATTTGGCCCATTGCTGCAAGCGCTTTGCAGGAAAAGGCCTGAAAAGCAGCATAAACATCTGCTTTTCTAAAAGATGAAAATGCAATACCTCATACTGTAGGAAAAACGAAGGATGTTCGAATGATGAACGAACTACGCTGGGAATGGCTTGCATATCCACCCTATTCACCAGATCTTGCTCCCAGTGATTTTCAGCTGTTCCCATATTTGTAAGAACCGCTACGAAGTGTTCGATTTGAGACTTTAAATTTTGCTGTAAATTGGAGGATTGCACAAAGGTTCTTTGAGCACCCTTCAAAAAAAAAATTAGTTTCGCGTTGGGATAACTATATTCAATTAAATTGAGATTATATTGAGGAACTACATTGTAATATTGATGAAAATTGACCAAATATGAAAAGTATAGTCCAATTCCAAGATCTTTGGAAACATCCCTCGTATTATTGATATTTTCACATCTTATTTGAAATTAGTACGGAGGTTAGACAAAGTAACTCATAAATAAGCTTTTGATGCAGGTACCTTTGGAGGCAAACACTCTATAACATTTTGGTTGTTACCCTTTTGACGGATTTGTCGTCAGAAGAGCATGCGGAGGCTATTTTGAACGTAAAACGGTCATCGGTAAAAGTACATTTTTCAACTCAAATCTAACGAATCTAAACGTTTAAAAAGATTTAAACCGTCAGAGCTAGCAACTAGTTTTGGTGATTGAACTGTCTTACCTTATACTGTAATAATCATTGCAATGGTCCTAGATCACAACAATACATAGCTTTGCTTAATGTACCACCTAGCTTATAGCACTGGTTTACAGCCAAAAAATACCAAGAACGCCACATGCCTAGATAAGTTAATTGGGACCTCCTGAACACGAAAAACGCTGTAATTTTTTTTTTTCTAAGTACCGTTTTTAGATAACGGTACTTTTGTGTTTTTCGGTGTATGGTCCCACTCAAACCCTTGTGGAGCCCAACCGAAAAGTCCGATCGAGATAAACAGCATATCGTTGGAAAGGTAATTGAATGCCTTTTCCGTCGATATGCTGCAAATTTCTATCTGACAAGAAATGGCTGAGTTATGGCACCTCAAAGTTCAAAATTTGTCTATTTTTTGCATTTGTTTCAAAAATTTTCATTTTTATTTCGTTTTTTTTTCTACGTTATAGTAAAGATCTAGAATGTTTTATTTTTTTACCAAATAGTTTATTTAATTACCAACATTTTAAACGTAATTTGAAAAAAAACGGATGAAAAATAAAGTTTTTATTAAGGATTTTGTGGAACGACAATATTTTCATTTTCATTGCTCACACACTATATTCGGCGTCCATCAGTTTTAACGCATTTAAGAAAAACGGAATTTGAATCTCTGTATATGTTGGTAGCCCTGATTGACGAAATATGACATTTTGCTCTCTCTCTGTCACAGTAAACACATGTCAGTTTGGCTTTGTACGTGCAAAAAAATAAAATGTGTTCAATCGATCCCAACGAATTTTGTTATGTTTGTGGTGTTCTTGTGAAAAATAAATCATAACATTTGATGCGAAAAATGAATACGAAAAATTTATCTGAAGCGTATAAGAAGTATTTCGGCTTTCGACCTGCGTCTCTCGACAAACCGTGGACACCGAATAATGCATGTAACAACTGCCGAACAATATTAAATAAAATTGGTAAGGGTCAAGAGTGTTTCTTCACATTTGGAAAGCCAATGCAATGAAGAAACCAGATCAACCATACAACAGATTGTTATTTAGGTTTAACGGAAAAGGCTATCGGACGTAGAATTGAACCAGTTTATCCAGTTGTTAGCTCGGTGACGCTGCCAGTGCTGCACTCAGTATCGTGCCCCAAACCGCAGCTAATTGTAGCGGGGCCCACAGAAATACGAAAAAGAACAATAAAAAATGAAGTGCAGTGAATCAGAAATGCAATCAAATAAGAAACCCCATTTACTTACTCAGGCCGAGCTTAATGATTTGTGCCGAGATTTGTATTTGCCGAAATCGAAATCTGAATTACTTGCAACAGTGGGGATATTGTGCTCCTGAGACACGTGTTACATATTACCGTGATCGCAGCAAACAACTTGCAATTTTGTTCGCAAAAACGGCAAACATTTGTTTTTGTGCCAACATATGTGGTCTTTTCTATGCTCTCCAACAAAATTATGACCCAGAGGAATGGCGTTTTTTTCTGGATGGAGGCAAGGATAGTTTGAAGGCAGTCTTGCTTCATAAAGGGAATACGAAACCATCAATTCCAATCGGATATGGAAAATACATAAAGGAAACATATGAAGCAATGAAAGAACTTCTCGATCTCATACATTATGACCAACATCAATGGAAAGTTTGCTCTGATTTTAAATTAGTTGCCATACTATCTGGATTGCAAGGGGGCAATACGAAGTTTCCCTGTTTTCTATGTCTATGGGACAGCCGTGACCGTTAGAATCACTACACCCGAAAAGTTTGGCCCGAGCGAAGTGGACGTACGCACGGAGAGTACAATATCAAAAATGACCCACTCATTCCTCAGGAGAAGATAATACTTCCACCATTACATATTAAGCTTGGGTTATTTACAAATATTGTGAAAAAGTTGCCAAAAGACAGTCTTGCCATGAAGTACCTTAAACAAAAATTTCCGAGAGCCACAGCGAGCAAAATTGAAGCTGGTATATTTAATGGACCTCAAATTCGGGATCTATACGGTGACCAAGCATTTAATGAGTGTTTAGGTCCAGCTCATTTGGAGGCATGGGAAGCATTCCAGGACATTGTTCACAACTTTTTGGGAAACTACAGAAGTCCTGATTACGCTGAGAAGATCGATACATTACTGCAAAAATGCAATGCCATTGGTAAGCGTTGAGTCAAAGCATATATATCAAAAAGGCCGTTATCATTTGAAAATTGATTCTTTTTAACGTTTAGGTTCAAATATGACACCTAAATTACACTTCTTATTCAGTCATTTGGATATTTTCCCCATGAATTTGGGCTCCGAAAGTGATGGACAAGGTGAAGGATTTCACCAGGAAATGGAAGAAATCGAGAGACGTTACAAAGGCTGGTGGGATGAACAAATGATGGCGGACTATTGTTGGTTCCTCATTCGCGAAGATCCATCCGAAATAAAACGCAAAAGTTCAAGTCGCTCGTCATTTTAATTTAAATTTTTTGAATTTACGCCGAATATAGTGTGTGAGCAATGAAAATGAAAATATTGTCGTTCCACAAAATCCTTAATAAAAACTTTAAATTTTTCATCCGTTTTTTTTTCAAATTACGCTTAAAATGTTGGTAATTAAATAAACTATTTGGTAAAAAATAAAACATTCCAGATCTTTACTATAACGTAGAAAAAAACGAAATAAAAATGAAAAATTTTGAAACAAACGTAAAAAATAGGCAAATTTTGAACTTTGAGGTGCCATAACTCAGCCATTTCTTGTCAGATAGAAATTTGCAGCATATCGACGGAAAAGGCATTCAATTATCTTTCCAACGATATGCCATTTATCTCAATCGAACTTTTCGGTTGGGCTCCACAAGGGTTTGAGTGGGACCATACACCGAAAAACACAAAAGTACCGTTATCTAAAAAACGGTACTTAGAAAAAAAAATTACAGCGTTTTTCGTGTTCAAGAGGTCCCAATTAACTTATCTAGGCATGTGGCGTTCTTGGTATTTTTCCAAATTAAAAATTTGTAAAGCTGTGTAGTTAATGTCAAACTTATGTATTTACAAATAATATAGGATCTTGACCATTGGGCCAATATCGTCCATACTAAAAATTATTGTCACAATAATGTATTTATTATCCTTTTACAAGAACAGATTGTACAGTGAATGGAGGGAAAAAATTATCCATTCCGCGTGAAGTGCGTGTACAGGCTTTGCGTGCTAGTGTTAATCGTTGGTTTCTATGTGCTGAACATGACGAACAAGTTGAGACCAAAATGTAAATTACAAAATATACGAACTTTCATTTAAATACACATTTCATGACCAGGAGCATTTCTGTCATTTGAGTGGTAACATAATTTTGAATCATCCTGTACTATTCATAGGTTGGGGAACAGGAAAATATAGATTACGAATAACATTCATATCGATTTTTACCACCTCTCCATTAACATCGAGAATACTCCAGTCTAGGTTCAATAATGGTCGAATTTTGTAACCGAGCTGGATATGGTATACATTTAACTTCATGTTCATGCTCGTCAAACTAAGGGGGACTAATGAGCAAAATAGTGTGAATAAGAGTATTATCATTCTGGAAAACTGCGTTACCGTTTGGGAGCAATGTTTTAACTATGGGGATGAAGTTGATCAGTTAGAACAGCAATTCAAAAATAATTTTTATCCTCAACTCCAGGATTATCATGGTTTCTGCCATGGAGCCCCATGACGAACCCAAGTAACCCTTCTAGCCAACTAAATAAAAAGGTGCGAGTTTTAAATACAAGGAATATATTGTCTACACATGATATCAAATAGAAATTTAAAGAGCATTATCATCCTGGAAAACTGCGTCACCATTTGAGAACAATGTTTTAACTATGGGGATGAACTTGATCAGTTAGAACAGCAGTTCAAAAATAAAAATTGTGTGAATGGTGAATCCGCATTTCTGTTATAAGTTTCTCAAAAATTTGCTTGTATGTATATTTTTGGACAATTTTATACGTAGCTTAAGATCCAAATTGGGCAGCATATTTCTTGATTATTTTTTACCTGGAGCAGTGATCAAAAATATTGTTCACGGAGGACACGGAGGTAGATCGTTGGGAATAGAAAGTCTGCAAAGCTTTGTTTCCAAGCCGCGGCAGTTTAGTCGTAATCTAAGCCCAGAAGTCAGTCAGATTATTTTCCTTGAATGCAATTTGATGCCCTAAAATTAGCAGTGGACCCTCCACTAAAGAGGACGTGGATCCTTGGGGGCCCTAACACCACCAATTTGGAAACTCTAACTTGGAATATTCAATTATATTATCGGACCCGAGAAATTCTAAGATATCCCCAAATCAAACAGGAACCTTCAGATTGCTTGACAGTGGCCGATGGTCATAGGGATATTGGGGAGAGTTTAACACATCGGCTGCCATGACTATCATATTTAATACCTAGTAATGTTTTCTTTGAGATTTTGGCTATCAAATATGATAGCCGCGATATATTCAAATGTCAAGCCATGGCTATCAAAAACGATATCACGCAAATCATGTAGATGATAGCCATGGGGCCGTTGCTGAAAAACTTCTATTTAAGTTTCACAGTGAGCTCCGGCTATCATTTTTGGTAGAAAAATTTAGTTACATTAAAATTACAAAATTTTGATCTTCTCTTGCCATCCGTAGACGTACGTTTCGCGGTTATACCGCTCGTCAGTACGGCTTTGCAAGAGCTGTAATTTCGTATACAAATTTTATGTATATATGGTCTGAACATTGATGTTACATTAAAAGAAAAATGTTTTACTTAAATAAAATGTTGAAAAATACGTATTACGAAAAAATTATGATGATGCCCTGGTGAATATTAGCAAAATCGGTTGGGCAGTCAATGTGTTAACTAGACTACGTAAAATAAAGGTATGACGCAAAAAGGATATATTTTACAATTTTGCCTTATTTAATTTATCTTTTGATTAAAAATAAAGGTGTTCAAGTTATTTTGCTTGACATCTGCAAATGCACGGATTTTTGGTTAATAAAGTGAAAAAGGAGGTCAGAACGTGCAATTAAAGAACTGAATATCCAGAACCAAACTCAAATTTTACTTTTCCGCGAAAACGAAATCGCCATCTTTTTAATGCTATGTTTACGTTTAATCAGAAAATAAATTACATATATTCTGTAGCTTGACATTAGTGCTTTAGTCGTGTTGTGATTTATTATTTGAAATTGCCACAAAAGAAATATGATCGTAGGTAACTGAATCTCAAACTGAAAAATCGAGGGTTTCCCTCTACGTTTCACTTTTGGATATTCTGTGGTTAAAGAAATCCCACTTCACATAATGAAAATTTATCAATCGTATTTTAAGGCGCATGATAAAGATTTATTTATAAAAGTTCGACAACTTGGTCGTTTCACGTCCTTGCCTAGTAACATTCTGTCAAGAGTATACGGTTAGACAAGTTAAGTAAGAAATTAACCTGATTCTCCTATGCCCATTAAATAAAAATTACAGAAACAACAAAAAGGCGCAACAGAAAAATATTAATGCATCCTCATCGATCAAGTTGACAGATTTGAAACGGCGACATTATGAGAATTAGTCGGTCAGCGTATTAATGACGATAAATCAACTTACCCGTAGAACTGGGTCGTCGACACGGGTCCCTTGACGATGTCGTTGTACTTCGACCTGAATCTGAATCTGCTGTCCGAACTGATGGGCAGCGGAATTCCTGATCTTACGTCCTTGCTCCAAACCCCGCTCCTGAAGCTGGAACCTGGAAGAAATGAAATTGACGATAGACGATTTGTTTATTATCTAATGAGACGATTATGGAGCATTAGATCACATGTATTTTAATAATTAAACGATTTCAAAGTCAGCAAGTTGAGTCTATGTAGGTAATGAGAAGATGGTTTTCACTTCTGTTACATTTTGAACTTTAAAATACCAAAATATCCACCAAATACAAGTCTGGGCGATTGAGATAAGATCCTGGGAGAATCTAATTGTGAAATAAAACTATTGAGGTTTGACAAGGAAAAATAAGGGTTACACCCTGCTGATTCATGTCGAGTAAGGAGGAACGAAGGCCAATTATTTCCACGGCACCTTTGATCAAATTGACGAGTTTCTGTGACCTTGAGTTACTCCGTTTATGATACAGAATACGTGAGGTGTAAAACCAGAGATTGCGGAAGTTGAAAGGTGATAGTATAATAATAATAATAATAAAATGTATTGATCAACGGAATAACTAACTACAGGACACAATTGTATATATTAGTGCAAAAATGAAATAAAAGAACGAGAATATTATGCAACGTATAGGAAATCTTTACTACATATGATACCAAAATTTGAAATCTAGCTCGCTCAAGCAAGTTTTAGCAGTGATGGGTTTGAGAACAGAACTAATTCAATCGCTCAATAGGCCTGGAGAGCCTAGGTCATGTCGTCCATTTTCACTTTATATTCACTTTCTGGTAATCGGCGCACTGTTTGTCTCCATTCTTTTCTGTCTTTCGCCTTTATTTTTCAGTCCATTATTCCCACCTTTCCCAGGTCTTCTCCTCAGATCTTTTTCTTGGCCTCCCGCTTCTTTATCTCCCGATTGGTTTCCTCTTCGTTGCCAGCTTCTACATTCGTTCATTTGATATTCTCTCTATATGGCCTAACCATCCAAATCTTTCTATCTTTATGTGTCCTGCTTATTATAATTGGCTCCTTGTACAGTCTTTTAAATTCCTCGTTCGTTCTTACTTTCCAGACCTCTTCTGTTTTCCTTCCCCTATAGATAGTTCTTAGTATTTTTCTTAGAATATCCTCTTCCGCTTTGTTCAGTATCCACGTCTCTGTTGCATGTGTTACTGTTGGTCTTCTTACAGTCTTATATATTCTGGTTTTTGCCTTTCTCGATCGATACTTGGAGCTCATCAGTAACTTCAAACTGCCAAATTTTTGATCTCCTTTCATCTTCTGATTTCCCGCTCTTCGTGGACTTTCCCTTCTATCATTACCCCCAAATATATAAACTAATTCACCCTCTCGAAATTATATTCTCTCTCTCTCTCTGTACTCTCACAGTCAGACTTGCGGTTTTCTCTTCTGTGCTCCCCATTACCATCTATTTTATATTTTCCAATCACTATCCTCTTGCTTCTTTTATCAGTTCCGCCGTGATTGTTTTCTGCTCTTTCTCTGACTTTGGGTAAATCATCGGCGAAGGCCACTGCCTTACGTTCGTTGCTAAGAAGAGTTTCTTTTACTTTTAGGTGTATTGCTTCTATATTTTTTGTTTCTAGCACAACATTGAAAAGTGTCGAAAATAACGGATCATCTTGTCTAAGACCCTTATTACTAGAATATTTTTTTGACCTAAATCGCTTCCATATTACTTCGTTGTAAGTGCCCTCCAGGACCATTCTTGCTAATCGTATTAATTTCCTTGGTCCCTTTCCTTTCAATTTCGATCATTGCTTGGTACATTTTTGAAGCATACGAATAGCGTATATACCTGTATTCCATGTTCAAAGCAAGTTGTTTGTAGCTGCTTTAATGTAAAGATTTGGGTAACTGTTGATCTACCCTTTCTAAAATCTGCCTGACACTGTCCCAACATCTTCTCTGTGACCTTGTTTAATCTCCTCTCTAAGATTTTCGCAAATATTTTGTAACATGAGTCCAGCAGAGCGATTCTATGCCCTTTTCTTAGATATTGGATTTATCCAGGCTCCTCTCCATTTTTCTGGCATCTTTTACTCTCTCCATATCCGCTTCACCAGACCTGTCATTTATTCATGTTCAAGTTTTTTCCTCCCGCTTTTATCGTCTCTTTTGGTATTTGATTTTCTCCCGGGCTTCTATTGTTTTTGAGGCTCGCGAAGGTTCTTCTACTCTTCCTCTATCCTCTCCAATTTCATGTAAATTACTTGGACTCTCATTCTCGTCCTTATTTAGCAGTTTTTCGAAGCGTTCTTTCCATTTTTCCATCATTTCCCTGGTTCTGTCTTTAGCGCCTCTGCCTTCGTTTTCCAATAGCTCTTTTTGCTTTAGTATCCTTTTCCAATACGTCTTATTTTGCCCGTATTTCTTTGTTATAAAATCTTTCTTCTACCTCTTTTATCTTTTTATCGCAGCATTCCCCCTTTTTCTCCTACCATGTCCTTTTTAGTTCTCTTCTCAACTATCTGGAGGACAGAACTAAAGGAAGAAGTAAATGATTGTATGCAGCAAAACGTAAACTAGAGACTATTGGAGTTAAAATCTGATATCAACAAAGTAGAAACAAGATATGCTAAGAAATAACAACCAAGCTTTTCAGAAACAGGTTATAACAACAAGTAACAAAGATCGATGAAATACCTTTGGTCTGGTCATAGACTTTCAATCGACTTGCAATCAATAAGGATGTGAAGAGGGAAAGCCCTTCGGGAGTACGTCGGGGCCAGATCACTGTACAGTGAGTTGAGAGTTACACAGTTATGATAAGGTCAATGACTACACCTGACGCTACTATTTGATGACCAATAACCAATCGCTTATGAAAATTGTATGAAAATGCCCGGAACTTTCAGAACAATCTCGTCCTGGAATCAGTCAGGATGAGTTCAGCACTAACGTTTGACTACCATTGAATGCTAGAAAGCTATTATGGGTTTAATGGATAGTTAATGTTGGTTTCATGGATGGTTTGGATACCAGCTCATCTACGCGTGAAGACGAGATATAAAATCTGCAACCAAGCTAAACGCAGCCATCCAAGGCTTCTAGAGCTGCATCATTATCACGATAATTCTCAAAATTGAAGCTTACACTCCAAGATAGAAAAACATACCGTCTTCACATATCATCACCAGAAGACCACGCACACTCGCTTACCTGATGTAGTCGAGGATGATCCAGACGATAAGGAATTTGAATGCGCTCCGTGGTTCTCCGGCACCAACTGGTCGGAAGAGAAACTGTTCTGCAACCTGGAGTTTCTGTAAAAATTAGTCTGCCTGATCTCGTCTGTCTGCACGAATCGATCCTGGTCAACGTAGGGATCCACCGGACGTTTCGGCGGTGAAAAGGATCGTCCTCGATGTTGGCGGGCTTCGTTGCGATGGTAATGGTCGGTATTCGTTTGCTTATGGGTCTTGTTCGTTTGGGAATCGCTGGAGACGTTGGTGGATTGCGATTCGGTCGATTGGATGACGTAGACCGGTCGTAAAGTGGCTGAAACGAAATTTGGAATGGGAATGGAAAAATTACGGAGAATTGGCCGGTTTGTTAGTTTTAATTCTAAATTCGTACAAGAATTTCCTACGATGGAAATAATCAGTTTGATAAGTACACGTTTCGTTGGGTTGGGTAGAGGAGAAGGAGGAAAAATGTGGTTAAAATAATACATGAAAGAAATAAAATTACCCTTACCACACCTTTCAAAAATAATTCCAGATTTCGGCAATTTAGTTGCCATTCTCAGTGGAAAACTGGGGCAAGACGGATATCGCTGGTGATATTGAATTTCCCCAGTTCTCCACCGAGGATGGCAACTTAGTTGCCGAAATACGTATCAGGAATTATTTCCGAAAGGTGTGTCAAGGATCATTTTATTTCTTTGCCAATAAATCCTCCCTCCCTTTGACTATTCTTTCAACATCACGGTTATTTACTTTATCTTACACTATCCTTTTCACTTTCCCTTTTCGGGCGAAGAAATTGCAAATTCTACTACGATACAAACCCACGAAACGTCAACTCCTTCCCTTTCAATTCTTCGACTTCCATCGAATATCTTTTAAATGATAGCAGCCAATTCCGAAAATTAATGATTCTTATCGAATTTCTAATTTGCGTGGCGGCCTAAGTTGCCATCTATTGTCCTACACTTACCATTCATCGACGACGGCTTTTCCGAAGCGGCGAATACCCCCGAATCGATGGCCCATATCTGCGCCGCAGAATTCGTTTTGGCCGTGGACTCGTCCTGAAAACAAACGAAGCATGTTGGTGGTATTAACCCTATAACGGTGTTTGTTGTGAATAGGGATGGGGAGACGGGGAGGATAGGGTGGTTATTGTAAAGAAGATAATTGGCTTTCTAATGTTGTCGAAAATATACAATAAATGCGATTGATAAAAAGATCGATGGCTGTGTAAAAAATTGGAGAAAGTTTTTGGCCAACGAAGGAGAAAATAAAACATTTGAAAATTTTGAAGGTAACGAATAATTATTTCGAAGTTGGGAATGAAATAAATTTCAAAAAAGAGGGCATACTATTTTGAAATTTTTTAATTAAATTAAAACTTAACGGAGGAACACAGAAGGCAGAATAATTTTAAAATTAGAAGGAAAACAAAAAGATTTTGGAACGCTGATTGAACCAAAGAAAATATAATAATTTTAAAACGTTTCAAATAAAAGGGGGCATAATAATTATTTATTTATTTTTTTGATAAGGGGGCACAGCAATTTTAAAATCTTTAGTCCAATGAAGGGAGCAGATTGATTTTAAATTTTTGGAGGGAACGAAAGGGGCATAGTAATTTTCAAATGTAAAGACTAGTAAAAAGGAGCTTTAAGCAAATCAAACGAGGCATAAGGACTTTGAATTTTTTGAAATAAATATGATACAGTAATTTTTAAAATTTTTAAGGCGAATGAAGGGGCACAATAATTTAAAAATTCTTGAGGGGAACACAGAAGGTATAATAATTTTAAAATTATAAGGAAAACAAACAATATTTTGAAATTCTGAACGAACTAAAAAAAAATATAATTAATTTAAAATGCTTTAAATAAAAGAGGGGTATAACAGTTATTTTCTTTTTGATAAAGAGGACACAGGGATTTCAAAATGTTTAGTCCAATTAAAATAGCAGACTGATTTTAAATTTTTGGAGGGAATGAAAGAAGGGTAGTAATTTCCAAATGTTAAGGCTAGTAAAAGGAAGCTACAAGGAAATCAAACGAGGCATAAGGTCTTTAAATTTTTTGAAATAAAAATGGTACAGTAATTTTAAAATTTTTGGGTACGTAGAAGGTATAATAACTTTAAAATGACAAGGAAAACAAAAAGATTTTGAAATTCTGAACGAAGCAAACAAACTATAATAATTTCAAAATATATAACAATTAATTAAAAGAGTAATGACTTAGGTTCGACAAACGCGCGTTTTGTTCGTTGAAAGAACAGTCTATATACAGTGAACAAGAGACACGTTCGTCGAAAGAAGGTGATAGACCTATACGAGTTTGATATGTCTTCTCCGTCACATATGAATTGAAATTGAATTATCCAATTAAAAAAGCTAATGAGGTGTTAGTAATAACTAAGGTTTGATAAAAGAGTGGATGACGTGTTATCATTAAGTAAACCGGACTAACGTCCTTACTTTTTCGAATTTAAATGTCGCGCCTTGCACGTAAGTGGAGACAAAGACCGATTTACACTAGTCTTTTATCAAATCTTAGCTTTAGAGTCCTTTTTCTAGAAATATACTACATTCAAATAGGTATTAGTATTTATAATTTTCAGTAGTTTAGTTCCTAGTCTCTCCCATCGGAAGAACTTATCAATGACAATTTATCATTGAATAATACAATTCGGAGGAATGACAGCGTCAGTTCGATTTACACTACTTAATGATAACAAGTCATTCACCTTTTTAACAAACTTTAGTAATGACACATCTGAATATAACCACTTATTGCTAATGGTTGTTTGTAAAACATGAAAGGCGCCCTTCGTATCTATTGAACCATCCCTTCCTTTTCTAATTAAGAGAAAAAGATGTTTAAGCTATTTTCTTTGCTCCTCTTGTTGGTGGGCATAATCTCTCTTTTCCCCTCCCTCCCTTGTCCCTACCTTCTCGCAGTAATTTTCGGATTTCATTAACCGTTCTGGTCAAGTTTAAAATGTACGAGTTGTCGCGTGCCAAGCTTGCGTGCTAAACTTGCGTGCCCGTTTCCTGTTTGTTCTCGAATTATTGCTTTTTCTAAAATTTTAAATTGTATCGGTCTCCGCTTCCCGGTTGGATAGGAGTAGAAAAGAAGAAGAAGAAATTATATCGGTAACTTCCATGACGCGTGTTTCCTTTGGTGAAAAAGGCCAGTAAATGTTTCTTGAATCTCGTCCCGATTGCTCGTTTTGTCTGGCCTATGTACGATTTATTCTAAACACATGTAATTTTGGAAGTTGCTGATTGTTGATCAACAAAATACATTGGCAACAGGTTAAAAAACCGATAAACAAAAATCGAAGATTTAGAAATACAAGTGCGGCTAATGTAATAAAAGTACATAGGACAGACAAACTGATTCTTCCGATGTTGCTAAATACAACGAAAAAGCTGTTTTAAAAGCTGTAAATGCGCCATTGTTTTAAAACAAAAACCTATGTTCCAACACGGCCACTGATGATGAATACCTTTAACCTCAAAGACTAAATGAATACGATCAAATTTATTACTAAATACCATTCTTTTTTGCTTAATTAAATTTTGGAAAGAGTACCAACTTAAGAAAAATTAAACCATACTTACAACATAATAGGGGTGTACAACAATAGGTTTCAAAGCGAACAACCGGCACAGCAACATATCGAATGTCAAGGCCTCTTTTCTCCGTAAGCAAAAAAAAGAAGCACTAACGATATCACTTAAAATCGTATTCCACGTTTCGACCACCGCACACCGATCTACCGCAGGAACCGAAAAAATGACCGTCAAAAGCGGACATCTCGCGCGAACAATGCGACAAACTTTGGCGATCCTTCACAATCGATATAACAACGGGTACGATTAGAATTTACCGCGGGGCGCGAGGGGTTGTCTCAAGCCTTCGGTACCTTTCCGTGACATTCCACGATCGCCACGGGGCGGGGGTGACGTCGAAGATTCGCGAAAAACTGTCGCCTAGCGCGAGAACAAAACGCCTACGTTGCGTCGAGGTGGAAAAAATAAGGGGCGGCAATTTTTTGTTTCCGAGATTTTGAACCTAGCGCGCATGTACGTTCTTTCCCCTGGTAAATTTTTTCGTTATTATTGAAATAAAGGGACGTCGTAACTCAACTGTCGAAGGGGGTGGATTCTTCGAAGGGGTTAATTAAGACAATTGGAAAGGGTTGTAGGAAAAGCTCGTTTATCAAAGTCGAGTGACGGCTTCCCCTGTGTTAGTTGCGGTGAAATTGTGGTGGTTTTTCCTTCTAGAAGGGATGGGGGATAAGGAGGGGGCAGTTTATTAAGGTCAAATTTCCCATAGCGTGTTTCGATATTGCGATGTTTATGTATTTTATTATTTATATATACCTCGTTCCCCGTTGGGCAGTGTCAGAAAAATTTAATATTGAAAATCAAAATTTAGTGTTTTTGTTTTGTTCTTGCGAAAAGCGCGCATTCTCAAAGGCCCCGTGCACATATTGAATTGAAAATGTAAATTTCGAAAATTTTCTGAAAAACAAAATTTTATTTATTTTTACGGACGTGTTTTCTGTGCCACACAAAAAATCGTGATAAGCACTTAACATTTAAGTGATAGAAAATATTAGTAATATACAGTGCCAATTTACAATTTTCCATGAAAATTTTGTTATTATATAAAATAAATGAACTTTAACGGTAAGCCACAAGGCAGTCAAATAAACATGTACGACCAGAACGCTGAAGGTACACAACTCAGCCAATACCAACTGCATGATTCCTTAAATAATGCAACTAATACCCCAACCAGCTATACAATATCTTCAACGATATACTACTCAACAAATGCAAGCTGTGATTTTCAACAAAATTTTCAGCCACTAGGAAATTCATCAGGATTACAAAAAGAAGAATGGCAAATGGTTGAAAATAGGAAACGTTCTAGAAACAGCCCTGATAACCACCGAAATAAGCTAAAACAGACGAAAATAGACAACTATTTTCTTAATTCTCCGGCGTCAAACAGATTTAACTCGTTGAACAACGATGAATCAACGATACAACTGAACCAATTGAGGTAGAAACAAATATAAATCAGGCTCTCGAAGAACCATATCAACTTGAACCACCAGTAAACAAAATGAAATAAAGAAAGTACTTAAATACATCAACCCCATAAAACCTCCAGGCTACGGCCTCATCACAGCCTTAATATTATAAAGGCCGCCTTAAAACGGATATGCCTCCTTAGTCCAATTATTTAATGCAGTCATGAAACTTAGCCACTTCCCTCAGAGTGAAAAGTAATAACAATAATAATAGTGTTTATTTTCCAACGATTAAACCAATACCAGGACAAATTAACAATAGATACACACATACATATACATATCACATCGGAGAGCCATGCAGCAGCAAGTTGGTCCTGGAAAAATGTAAAGTAAAAGTCGGAGAGGAACGAGCGGATATCCGAGGAACAAGGAAATTGATACGGGAAAGTAAATGAGAGGAAACATTGAGGCCATGTACGATTTTCCACAAAAATCGAGCTTCCTGGGCTTAACGACGACTTGCCAAGGACTTCACATCAAGCTCTCTTAGTAAAACTCCATAGTCAATGCCGCGCTCAGGGTATACACCATCGATTTTAAAAGATAAATATTTTAAAAACCACCGTTGCACCTTTTCAATAGATAGTTGGAGATAAAGAAAGTAAGGAGACCAACCTGGTAAAGGGTATTCTAATTTGCTGACGACAAAGCTAAAGAACAAGGTCTTGAACAACAAGGTACCATTGAAAAATTTACATGTTCGTAACACAAAACCCAATGTCCTAGATGCAGAAACACAAATATGGTTAATGTGAGGTGCAAAACTGAGGCGGGAGTCAAATAAAACGCCTAGGTCCATTACCCTATCAACTTTAGAAAGGACGGAATCTAGGATGGAAGTGTGAAGAAGACAGAACGGCATTTCTTTATATTTCATTTCAGTTTATTTTATGAACAACAACGTACAATAATATTTAAATTTTGCTGTAAAAGAATCACATCATTCCATGTCTTAACAGAATAATAGATTTTGATGTCATCCGCATAGGCAAGAATGGCAACAGATAACGACATTAACAAATCATTAATGAAAAGGACAAATAATAGAGGGCCCAAATGAGACCCATGTGGAACACCAGAAGACGGAAGAAATTCGAAAGACTTGTAGCCATTGTAAAAGACATAGTGGGACCTGTTGATTAATTAGGATTTCAGAAGACGCAGCAAGGAAGGACTCATTCCAAAAGCAGATAACTTGTTAACTAAAATTAGATGATCTATTATATCAAAAGCACTGCTGACATTGATGTATATGGCATCCACCTGTCCACGAATATCAAGCTATTCACTAAGAAGCTGACAAATTGTTACGAGGTTGGTAACGGTGGATCTTCCACGAACAAAGCCATGTAGGTAGGGTAAGATGTAGGATTTTGTATTGGTACACAAACAGGTATAAATAATGTATTCAAAGACTTTAGTAAAATTTGGCAAGATTGCTATTAGTCTATAATTATCCATACATGAAGTATCATCACGTTTAAAGATAGCACTTAATCTAGCTCTCTTCCAAATTGTGGGAATAGTACCGGCTCAAATAGCCATCTTGATAATCAAGGCAAGAGGTTTTCCCAAAGTAAATCTCGCATCGTGCAACAGAAAACTGGGAATAGAATCATCACCAGCAGTATTTCTTTGTGGAAACTTTGCCAGCACACGTATTACTTCTTACTTCAGAACAGGCAATAATGTGAATGGTAAATGGTTTGGGTATTCATTGTTTAAAGTAAGATTAGTCGTAGAACAGTACGTAGAAGAAAATTTATTGGCAAAAGCATTAACTCTACTTTGAGGAGAATCAAGACAAGACCCATTATAAAATAAAGTTTTAGATGTACGGGTCAAACCCTGTTTGGAATGGATATATCTAAAAATATGGCTCGGATTATCCCTCACAATATCTTCCATTTGTTTTAAATACTCTGACTAAGCAGCAGCAATATCAGCTTTGGAGATCATTCGAAATCTTTTAAACTCGTTATAGAAGAAGTAATTATTCTTCCATTTACGATGGTAAAAGTATTTTGACTTCAGGTTGGAGCTTATACGACTGGTAAATCAGACAGGGTACCTTGAACAGCCCGATGCCGAACCACACTTAGAAACAAATTTGTCAAGAATACCATACAGGAAAATGTAAAAATTATCAATAGAGATATTAACATCACTGTAGGACTCCAAGAAAGACCAATATTATTAATAAAATTGGGATGTCAAATAAAAAAAGAATCCATTGGGGTGTTACATGATTTTTTTTTAATCTTAAACTTTGGAAATTTTATTTAAAAACTAGGATTTGTGTTTTGTTTGTTTGTGTCTTCTTTATATTAATCCTCTTGTACTCTTGAATATCGCCGGCTTGCGTGGGGGAGGAAGGCGATTTTGATTGGAATTTAAAATAGCAATAAATCCAAAAAAAAAAAAAGAAATAGTTGGTAAATTTTTAAAAATAATATTATTTTGTTTTGTTTTAAACGTACCTTACTCTCACGTGACCAATCCGAATCTATATCTTCCGAGAAGGTGGTGCTAGTTTCCTGCGCCACCCTCAAGCAATCTTTACCCTTCCAATAATTCGTCGCTTCTCCGCTAGAGTTCTCCACTACGTTATCGTCGATTTTTATATAAGGGCTGTTCGTTATATCGGGGTGAGTTTCTATAGTGCGAGAACGACATCTAGGGGTGGTAGGAGTCCCGCTACTACCCCGCGATAACCACTCGAGCTCCGTCTCTCCGGAAGGGGTTGAATATCGCACGTTACCGTTGATATCGACGGCAGGAAGTTGTTTTCTCGATAACCTTTACGAAGAAAAGGAATAAAAGCTATTTTATACTTTCTTGAGCTGCTACGTGTAAGAAGAAAGAAAAAAGGAATAAATTTGCTTTCCCTATTATTAATGTAGTTTCTCTCTTTGTAATTAATTTATAGAATGAAACCATATAGAATGAAATAAAATGAAAGATAGAATAAACAATAAAAGTAAATAAAATCAAATAACTCCTCTGAAGTTAGCGCCCGAATTTTCAAGAAAAATTCTAATTCTTAGAGTTCTGAGACAAATAGGTATAATTCTGGAGTTCTTGCATAAAATTTTCAATAGTTCTGCAAAATTACTCCAAAAAAGCAACCATCATGTTTCAGGGCTAGCGCCGTAATTTGTTCGTTAGGGAGTTCTGATCGTTTTTTCCAGCTTAGAGCTAACAAGGGGAACGTCAAGCTTGTGAATAACGGATTTTGTAGTGTTTCGAATATGTTATAGAGGCACCTCCCACGAGTATCTTGCTACCAGCTTTTGTAGCCATTCGCCCTAGTTCTCGGGAAAATTGCGAAAGTTTTCCTAACGGACTTTATATACCATCAATCGTAATAAGTTTGTAAAGAAGTGAGTATAGCGCAGTGGTTAAGTCCCAGGCATACTGCGCTGGCGATCCGTGTTCAAATCCTGCTGTTGTAGTTTTTTTCTCAATCTCATTGCATATGATATTAACAAATATATTTAATTTCATGCAAAATTGTTCGAAAATATTTTTTGCCATACTAACTTTATTAATAAAATTAATCGGAGGCAAATTTTAAATTTCACAATCAGGTGTTATAATTAAATCGTTTTATCACTAGTGATCATTTTTATATTTCTTTTTATATTTTAAACTAAAATTGACTCGGGCGGAATTGCAAGGATTGAAAGATATTTGTATATTTATTTTAAAAATATAGACAAAAGCGTATTGTAATGCTCCTTTTACCTACAAAGCATCGGCCCAGGACTTGATGTTTTTAAGCAACCTTTATTTTTATAATAAAATAAGTGAAAACATGTCAAAAGCAACATCAAAGAATTCTTGTGGGCATTTATGGTATCTCACTGAAGAAGCAGTCGGTTTGGTATTTTTTGATGATTCCGTTTCTGTCGAGCAAAAAGTAAAAAATGGCCAAAGCATTTAAAGAAAATGAGTCAAATAATTTTGAGTATTAACGCTTAAATGTTCTTGTTGAAGAAATAGCTGCAATTTTCTCGTGAATTAGGCCGAATGGTTACAAAAGCTAGTATCAAGATACTCGTGAGAGGTGCCTCCATAACATATTCGAGACACATCAAAATCCGTTATTCACAACCTTGACGTTCCCCTTGTAAGAGTTCTGGAGTTCTTTATTTTTTTCGGGAATGGTTCAACAATTTTTTTTGTGTGCAAAAGTTGCAATGTTTTGATTTAGTAAGAATAATTCTGAGTAGAGTTCTGAGTAGAGTCCTGGGTAGCGCTCGGAGAGTTCTGTCGAATATCCCGATAGGGTTTTTCTATAAAGTCGAAAATTAGGAAAATCAGGTGCTCATTCGATGCAGAGGGCAGCAAATGCTTGAATGATTCCCTGTATATTTCATATATACAAGTAATATATATTATCGCGCTTTAATCATGTAACACGTTATAAAATATACAAACAACTTTAAAATGTAATGTCCATACAAAATAATCTCTCCATGTCATAAAAAAATCAAAATTTGAAAATCGTGTTTCGTCAACCTATAGTCCCTCTCTTACCGAAGCGTTTAATATGTAATCGGAAAAATGTTGTTATTAACAAAACATAAATGTAATAAGAACTTAAATTAAATATGGAAAAACTATTGGGGATTGCAGCCAAGGATGAGTAAAAATAAAAGTCTCTCTCTTTCAGTACCCCTAAGCTTTCGAATTCATTTAATCCTTTATCTGAGAGTTAACCATGAGAGCTGAGAAAATAGCTTGTAAGCAACTGAACAGAATGATGTGAAAAAACTCCATCGTAATATATTTAAAATTGAAATAGGTGTATACATACAAAATACAGCTAACAGGTATGTATGTATTTCAATGCAGATGTGTGCATTATTTCGAATATAGATTAAATTAGTTGAATTAAAAGTGCTATTTTTACACAATTTACTATGATTTCGAAATTTTATCAATATAACCTCGAAGTAGTTTTGTAAATTTTATTTTCATTTTCAACTTTATAAGTACTTGGGTTTTACAGACGAGAATTTCCCCTTATCGAATTACAAAATTACTTCAATACTGGAAGTATGCGAAATATATGTTCCATATGATCGTCATCGAGATCAGCAGTTTCGGTTGAACTAGTAAAGATTGTTTTGTTTTATTTTATCTGAATTTAAAAATTATAATTCTTTTTCTCAGTTTAATTTTGACTTGGATTTAAGAAAAATCAATAAAATATCCTTACCTTGTCCTTACAACCGTCAAGATCTGTTCCCTATCGGGATAATCCTGGATAATCTTAGAAATCACGTCAAGAACAACACTCGTACTGCTCAACTGAGTTAGGGCGGCCAAAGTTTCCAAAGCGGCCAGTCTGACCTTCCGTTTTCGATCCTTCAAAACTTGCACCACCGAATAGACGCATTTTGGGACATCCATCTCGGTGCTGGGGAAAATCCGGCCGATCGACATCAAAATTTGCAACGATCCTTCACGCACCTGGAACGAGAAGGAATTTTCGTCATGGCGGTTCGGGAATCCGGTGAAAGTGGCTACTTTAAAGCATTACTTTACTGCTTTTGGCGCCCAAGATCGAATCGCTGAGGAGATAGTCTATCAGTAGCTTAGCGGGGATCCTTTTGAGGATCAGCAGGGCTAGACGAACCCCTGTCGGTGAGCCGGTCTTGCTTAGATGAAGAGCTATCTGATGAAGCTTGGAGATGAGGACTTCTTCCTTGATGTTGGAAAGGATGTAGGATAGATTTTGCTGAAATATGAAGAAGATAACAGATACATTTTGCTTTGAGTGTGAGGACTGTTGTGTGGTATAATTGACAATAAATTGTAATTCGGAATACGTGTCTCGCTGCTAACGCTGTCAGCCTTTTCAAACCGTAGGTTAGTATTTTCCCTATGATTAAGTGGGGCACGGTTTGAAGACGTTGGCAACGTCACCAACGAGACACCTATTCCAGATAATTTAATAATGCTGTAGTACGGAGCTGTCGGTACACATTTCGACAACTAATTAATCATCTTCAATGCAAATCATCATCGATTTTAATATTTTTTCAGTTTAAACCAATAAAACATCAATTCGAAGAAGAATCTAGATCACTCTCTCGAAAACGAGCTTTCGAGGGTGAAAAGTTTCCGGAATGACAATGAAAACAAAATAATACGGATACAAGTAATACGAGGAATAGGCTGAATTTATTGCGAATAAGAAACTCTAGTAGACTGTGAAGAACAATCACGCACTGTTTATTTATCATGTGACGCTTAGTTGTTGAAGTTACGTTTATTACAACTGAGCTATTTATTTTGTAAAATTAAAATAAAATGGAGTTAACCAGAGCGAACTTTCGAATCATAATTTACTACGATTTTAAAAGAGGTTCAAGCGCTTATGAGTGTAAAGAGAGTTTAAATTCAGTTTTTAGTGAACAAGCACCTTCCTTGGCTACAATTTATCGATGGTATAAGGAATTTCAACCCGAAAGGAATTTTGTTCAGCATCAAAAAGTAGCAGGTCGTCCTCCTACGTCTGTTAACGACAAACACATTGCTGCTGTTAAAAGAATAATTGAAGAGGAGGATAAAGCCACTTATGCGGTAATAGAGCATTAACTCAAGATTTGATCCTCAGCTGTTAAAACAGTCATACACGATCACCCGCATTTTAAGAAAGTGGTAAGTCGTTTTGTGCCGCAAAACCTTTCTGATTTCCAAAAGTCAGAGCGTGTGAGAATTTGCCGCGAAACTTTAAATCTATTAAATAATGGCAGGTATCAATTTTTTCCAAGATAGTGACACTTGACGAAACTTACATTCCCTTTTTCGACCTTCCTACCCGCGAAGAGAGTCGTGTATGGATTCACAAAGATGAGGAAACTGAAAAATGTTTGCTTAAAGCGTTCAATAGAGTTCCAGACAAAGGAACTGTCCTCCACCATGACAGTGCATCGTCCCATATCCCAGTTTTTGGTTGAGAAAAAAGTAATACAACATCCGCCGTATTCATTTGATTTAGTGATGTGTGACTATTGGCTATTTCTTTTTGGGTTTAAACGAAATTTGCGGGGTGGAAGGTTTTCACCTGAAGAAGAGATTAGAACCGCCGTTTACGCTTATTTTGAAGGTATTCCGAAAGCAGATTGGTTGGGAGCTTTTAAACAGTGGAAAGAAAGAATGGTCAAGTGTAATTGCTGAATCGAATTACTTTGGACATGGTTAAAATAAAATCCTAGAAAATACTGACCGTGTTTTTCATTCTCAATAATTTAATATAATCTCCTAGCAGTTCAATACAATTAGCCAACGTTTCTCTGCCTTCTAGATTCTCTTCCGGAAGTGACTTTATTAGGAGGTCCCCAAAATAATCGTTTATAGCCTTCATCAGTTCTTCATTCGACTAAAATCTCTTTTCACCCAGAAATGTTTTGAGTTTCGGGAACAGGTGGAAGTCTGACAGAGCTAAATTAGGCAAATACAGCGGATACGGAAGGGCTTCGAATTTGAATTCTATTAATTTTTGCTGAACGATTGCACTTGAATGAGCGGGCGCATTGTCGCTGTGAAACAATATTTTTTAACCATTCCCAGGCTTTTTCCTAAATTCTTCTTTCCACTTCTCCAAAAGTGTTTGTCTTCAAGATAACCAATTATCAAAATTCCATTTACGTCCTCAAAAAACCGATGCCATCAATTTTCTAGCCGAGTGAATGGCCTTTGTCTTCTTCGGAACCAATTCAACGCGTGCAATCGACTGTTTTGATTGCATTTTTGTTTCTGGTGTATTTTCATGACTCCCCGGGCTCATCCATGAACACGAATTGTGTCTTGTAATCCATTGAATTCCTCGCAAACACTTCCAAACAATTGGCTGTGGTTTGAGCTAGAATGCGTTTCGGCTCCAAATTGAGCAAATAGGGCAACCATCTTACAGAAAGCTTTCTTAAATCCAATTCATTATGTAAAATACGAACTACTCGTTCATCAAAGATGCCAACGGGTTCCTCAATTTCACGCTCTTTTATTCGGCGATCTAACAAAACTATGTCATTGATTTTTTCCACAGTTTCGAACGTCCTGAACATGGTTCATCGCTTGTATGCGTGCGATCACCCTTAAATTTTCAAACCCAAGAACTCACGGTGGAGAATGAAGGTGATGAATCCTCAAGAATAGCATCTAACCTTGATTCGATTTTCGTTGTGGTTGATTTGGGTCTTTTTGCGGTTTTCCCTTCCAAATAGAAAAATTTGATGACCGTTCGAATTTCGTTTTTATCCATAATTGGAAAATTACACCATAGTCCTTGCAATCACCTTCATAATTGAAAACACAAAAGAATACTTGATTTAAATACTTGTCAAAACCAGACTATTTGTCAGATCGATTTAACATTTCAATTGATTTGAAAGAGTTTTCAACATATAAGTATTTGAAAGAATGGGAACTCCCTAACAGCGATTCCGAAAACTTGTCAATCTACCCCCTATTAGATGCGTTATTGGACAGCTCGCAAAGTAGCTGTGCAACGGCTTACTGAGCAAGCACAAATTGCATTGCTTCCTATTTATTTCCCTCATAAAACTTAAGGAATTTACTTTGTTTTACCGCCACAATCAACTTCTTCATATTTTTGATTCGGCACGTCATACAATGTTACGTGTTCGACCCCTATATTGACCCGTCATCCCTTTCTTTCGCCAGGGCGCTTATTACTATTATATGTACATACTACCCCCGCCCGCCCACATTTTATGCTACGTATATTACGGTCGTATTTGCAATTTAAATCCATTTCGTACGATCCCCGTACCTCCCCGGATCGCCGCCGCACGAAGCGAAAACACCGGATTATTTTACTTATTCATACGTTCCGGGCCGGCGTAACAACGTAGTAATCTTCCTCGTTTTCTAGACAGCCGCGCGCCGGTATTTTTGGGTCGGATATTCGTTTTTTAGGGTACGTCAGGTAGGGAGATTGTCGTGCACGTTTCTACGAAAAGATAGCTAACGGGGGTAGTAAAATAAGAAGTCGTAAAATGTGGATGAGATACAGCTTTTGATTGCTGATTTTAAACTGTATAACAAATTTAGTAAGATAGGGTTTGAATATGCTGGCTTCGTTGTCAACGAAACACATGTCCCAGATTAATTATTAATTATGTCATGCATAGTTACCGATACGCTTTAGTGTAAACACAACACAGTCTTTGTAATCATTGTGAAGTAAAAGCTTGGGTTACATATTGTTGGGGAACCAACAGTCGAAATTGTGCGTGTGTTTAATGTTAAATTGTGCATTCCTTACACGAATTAGTAGAGACTTTAAGGATACCTGAAATACATAGGATTTAAGTGTTTACTTGTTCTTCTCCACATATATTCGTGGAATATGATATTTTTCTATTTCCTTACGATAAGTTAGCGCTGCGTCAATGTAATCTAACACCGTTATAATCATCTCACCACTTAACTTTCTTACACATTTCAATAATTGTTTATGATAAGTTCAGCCAACTTTCCTATTACTGTCACCGAGGACACAATTTATCACTTTGTTTTCTTAGACCCAATTTGGGACATATCTGCCCTTCGACTTGACGAAAGGTTAGCGATAAAAAAGGTTATATGTAACACTCGAACGGCGGAACCAGAGTAGAAAGAAAATGACAACTTATCATTAGCATCAGCCCGAATTACACTACTTAATGATAACTCGTCATCCGCCTTTTTAACAAACTCTAGTTATTAAGCATCTCGCGAAGTAGTTGTGCAATGACTTATTAAGCAAGCAAAGATTGAGTTTTGATTATAATTCGAGTATTTTTCGCAAAAATCTTCAATGGTTTCTTTTTGACGTCTCTTTCGCGTTCCTTCTCATTTATTTATTTATTTATTTCTTTTTAGTAAAAATCTCATTTACGTGTAACTTGCAACATAGCCGATTTTCCGATAAATGTAGGGCACGCTCTTTTTATGGCGCTTATGATTGTATATTCACGATCGGTGCGTGTTAAATATTGTGCTCTCGCACGCTAGTTTTATTTACAAAGTTGTTGCTGCGTAATAGCAAAATCCGAAATGCAAATGAACAAGGAAAAGGGTGCGAATCGATTTTAAAGAACAATGTACAAATTCACGGTTAATTTCCGCATATCCATAGATCTTGAAAGTAGACCGCTCTGATTACTTTGGAAAACTTTCCTCGATGGATAAAAAAGAAGTAAGCTGGAATTTATGTATCGCTTTGAATTATTTTGTTTCTATTCTTTCAGATCTTAGAGGTTTGATAAACCTCCATTGATCCCAATATGAAGAAACAACCAGTCATCATCAACACTGCTTCTCCTTATTTGAAAGTTATAACTTCTGCCATGGCATACCAAGAACTTTGCCCAGAAATTTGCTGCCTAATTCCAGTTTTTGACGGTTTGGCAGTTTTACTTCGATTGAAGATCAAACGAAAGCATCCACAGTTTTCAGCATAGTCTACTAAGGTGCTAGGCTACCAATCATCACCATGTTCATATTCCTCCAGACTACTATTATAAATTAACATTTTTTCCGATATAAAAAGCGAAACGACCTTTTCGTAGAAGGTAGTGGAACTTATATTTGTAATAATGTCGAATTCGGTCTTTAGAGGTCTCTAGACAAAATTTCAATTGGTACCCCATGTATATAAATTCATTCTAAAGAAATCTTAAATAATGTCACTATAACTGGGCCCTTCGGAATTACTGGCCCAAGATATTTATCTCATTTTTTTACTGGTTAACCCGACACTGAGTTCTGTCCAGCAATATTTGAAGACAATAGATCTAAAGTCCTCAGAGCCTTACATAGGAAGAGAAGACCTTCTTCCATTCAAAAAACAAGAAGTTTCCCACTTTCAAAATTATTCTATCAGTATTATAATTCTAGTCTAGTAATAGGATATTTCAAAAACTTTGGAAAATGCATTATTTAAACTTTCAGATTCCCAGATTTGACAGATTTTCCTCGATTCATCATTCTCTAATAATCACAGTTTTAGGAAGGAATTCAAGAATACTGAATTGCCACCTACCGAGTCATTTCCCTCTTGTAGACTTAGGAGGCTTCCTTCGATCCAAAAGATGTAAAAATTTTATTAGATTTTCAGAGTCGATCAATTTTCCTCGATTGATCAAATCCTAAATACGGAATTGTTAACCACCGATAGTTTTAGACAAATAACTCCAAGACATGGAATTATCCATTACCAACTGACTTTTAAAGCTTCATTCTCTTCACGGATTATTGGTATATGCATTGTGCTTACTTTGTAAGCTTTTGCACAGTTACTTGTTAGCTGCCCATTAACGCACCTAATTTATTTTGTCGTTGCATAGGACTCCTCCAGATTTTATTTTATTAAACTGTCTCGTGTTCTTATAGATTTCTAGGATTGCTTTCTACGACAAAGACGAAAGCTTTCCATTGTCAAAACCATATAACCAGTGTGAGAAATCACAGGATATTGTAAGTGTTTTGGACAGTGAAATATCAAGTGTTTCCGATTCTCAGAATTTATTGATTTCCTTCACTCGCGAGGAAACCAAAGAAGGTATGGTTTTAGTCAAAAAAAACTTCGAAAAATCACACAACCAAGATTGTAACTTAGTTTTAGCAACAATGTTCTAAAAGTATTGAACCATGAACTGTCTAGTCTTTCTGATTCTCATATTTGGGGGGTTTATCTTGATTGTGAAGAAACCAAAGAAGTAATGGTTTCTGACCAGATACTCTAACCCAGGTATGGGCAATCTCCGGCCCGCGTGCCACATGCGGCTCTCGAGTAAGGTCTGTCCGGCCCGCTACTGAATTCTTCCGTTGCATATTAGCACGGCCCATCTAAACTTAATTCATAATGAATCATAAGGATACTACAAAAATGTATATTGTTCAAGATTACTCGCAGCATAAAACTTCTACAAAAAAGGTTGCCCATGCCTGCTCTAACCCATTGGATTGTTAACCACCACGTCATTCCATGGTAAAGATCAAAGCATTCCGCCGTCATAACACCAGTATTAGTACACATCGAAAATTCTGAGAGTTTTGGACAGTGAAGGATCTAGTTTTTTCGATTCCCACATTTAACTCTTTCGAGCCTAACGGGACAATACGTCCCATGCAAATTGTGACTGGAGTAGTGGCAGATTATGTTCCAAATATATGTTAATATTTGCCAGTTCAATCTTCAACATTCAAACTAGTCCTAAAAGTCGTTGTTTATTGAGAATCTTCTAAGTTCTTCTGCACAGAGACTTTAGTAATCAGAAATTGCAAATGACCTAAGTTGAAAGAACACATAAAAATGGTGAAAGAGTTAGCATTGAATGCCCTGAAATGATGTCTGTGAAAAGAAGTTTATTATCGGGAGGACAATCAACGAAAACGACATACGATGGTGAATATTGGTGATCACATGTCCGTTGTACAACAACAAAGAAAGAGATGTACTAGATGTTCAAGAAACAAAATAGATAAAGTAACAAAATAATTGGTAATTCCTTCGATGTTGCATTGTGCAACAATTGTCTATCTTACATATCTTTTTCAAAATAAATTGGTTTCGTATTTATTTCATTGCTCTTGAGTTCCAGACCACTAAGATATCCCAGATTGGTGGGATAATATATATAGTTGCAACAAAAAGACCATTGGAATGATTTATCTCATTTTGGAAAATCAAAAGTACATTCTGAATCAAAAAAAAAAAAAAGAAAATTTTCAGACATCTTCAATATTTCATTATTGATAAAATATGAACTTTGCTTCAAAAAGTTTACAGTATTTTAGAAAATAAACACCCGTCTCAAAGGGCTTAAACAAGTTTCCTCGATTGAAGGAAATCCCGAAAAGTGTAATTCTTGACAAGGGCCACAAGACGACGAACTACGATTGAGCAATTTGAACTTGTAAAAAGTGTAGGTTGGGAACAGCGAGGTACTGGTGGCAGTAGCCCTTAATAATTTTATCACTTTCTGAACATAACCAGAACTTATCTAATATAGTAAAGAAAACGCAATATAAAAATGATTCAACAGATGAAAAATGTAAACAGAATGTAAACAAAAACTGAAAACTAGTGAAAAGCGTGCTACTCTTTCTATCTAGGGATATTTTACTATCAACTATCGTCAGTTGAATTTCCTTACTCTGTACCAATTCATTGCAGACTTGGAGAACTGCCTTCGGCTAAGAAATAATGGGTTTCAGTGCAATTAATCAAGAAAAAGATGATAATGATGGAAATTAAAAGGAAGAAGAAGATCGAAAGCAAGGAGTAGGATTACCAATAGGAATGAATGATTTGAATGAAGAAGACAATGGCGAGGATGAAAAATGAAGATAAAGATGATAGATGATAGATGATAGATGAAGATGAAAGGGTGGATGAGGATGATGGATGAAGATGATAATGATGAAAATGAACAGGAAGAAGGATTAGTATTACCCATAGGAGAGAAATACTCTGGACGACCAGTTTTCAAAATAATAATTAGGTTTCATTTCCGTATCAGTCTTTCGATGGGTCGATCGTTTCAAAGCTCAAAAAGTCACTAGAAGACGATCCGTGCAATGGATGGCCGAACACCTCTAGAAGTGAAGGAAACGTTGCTATGGTGGAGAACCTATTGATTGAGAGGTAAATAGCTACTTGTGATGTTAATTTTAGTGGAGAAATAGGTACACGACAGGTCCATAAGATTTTACACCAACGTTCTGGGAGCGAACAAGATTTCAGCCTGTTGGGACGGGATCAGAAACTCAACAAGTCCGACACATGCCGCAACTTCAAGAGCTTTTAACACCTTACTACTACCAATTTTGATAACGGGTAATAGCTACTGATGAAACATGGATATCTTATTTCAATCCTTAGATCAAAAATCAGTCGAAAGAATGGTGCAAATCAGAAGAAGTTCCGTTGGTTTGAAAAATAATATTTACTGTATTCTGGGATTGCAGGGGAAAACTTGCTATAAATAGGTGGATATCAGATAATCAGCGAAAAACTTCTTTGAGGTCGGTTTAAAAAAACAGGTCCGAAAAGTAATTTTGATGAAAACTGACTAAATAAAAAATTATATCCAAATTCCTAGAACGTTGGAAACATCCCTCGTATTTTATTCCTAAGCTTATTGGACTAACTGGACTTTTCTGTTGGACAAACCAACAATTCAAATCCGTAATAACATAGAAGTTATTTTTCCTTTTATAACAAGCAAGTGACAATACGTTAACGAGCTGATAATGATCCAGGCGCAAGGTTAAATCAAACGGTTGGCTTCTCCGAATTTATCGATAATTCCGTAAATATACCACACAATCGCATACCTCAACCAAACACCCCCGTGTTTCGTCGCAATTATTGTCACTCATCATCTCTCATGTATGTACAAAATATACGTCCATGCATACATATGAGGGGTGTATTCAAGTAAAAGAAATATTCTTCGGTTTTATATATTATTCATACATGTGATAAGTGTTTTGTTGATCGGTTATATTCACTTTTCCCGAAGAAGCTACGACGTTCGTAATTTCATTAACAGCCTGTGCCGCGAGTTCTTCCAAAGGCTAGAGTCGATCAATTTCGTAATAACGTATAGAGCATATGGAAAAAGGAAAGGGGACGGAGGAGGAAATGTTGTCGTTCGAAATGATCTCAAAATTCGGTGAGCGGGAATTAAATTGAAAGACGAGAAAATATAGGTCACAAAGATTTGTCCTGAGGAACTCCAGTTTTTAAGTTACCAGTCAAAATTAATATAGTTTTAAAATCATGTTGAAGTAGTTATAGACATTTTTGTTATGAAATGAGAGATAAATCCAGAAGTAATTAAAACGGAGATAAGGAAAGAAAAATTACAAAAATATACGCTGAAGAACTCACGAACACGACGAAGTGTTTGTAAAACTAAAAATAGATGTATGTAGTAAGAACTGAAACGCAAAAGAGAAAAGCAGAGGTCATAAGGATCTATTATGAGGCACCGCTGATTAGTTTCCAATTTTATCTACAAAAAATCTACGTAAATATTTGTTTGCAAAATAGATACTAACAAGAATCTCATAAGAAAACCTACCCCAAAGACTCTAACAGAAGTTAGAAATACAATAACACAAATTGGGAAGAGGAAAAAGTCACAAGAACTTAAGTCGGGTACATAAGGAGGCTGAGGAAGCACTTACTGGCCAAGAAACGGTTTGCTGAAATTGCTGTGTGACAAGGCGCATTATTGTGATCCAACACCCAGTTCGTTTTTATGTTTACTCTCACACTCGTGACCCTTTTTCGAAGTCTTTCGGTAAAAGTGTTGATTAACTCCTTGGTCTCGAGGCACAACTCTTTGTGAACGATTTTCCGGCTATCAAAAAGCAAATCAGCATGCATTTGATCTTTGACTTGCTCATTCTTTCGTTTTTGCCTTGGAGAGTTTGGAGTGTACCGTTCCATGCTCTGCCGCTTGATTTACGGGTACTGTTGAAACACCCAAGTCTCGTCATCGTCCAGAAAATTAGAGTCATCTTCGAACGATTCTATAAGGTCAACGCATACGTCCTTTTGGTTCCTGGGCAAGGTTTCTTGGAACCATTCTTGAGCAGATTTTCCTCATCCCTAATTCAAAATCTTATCAACAGTGGTGTGATTCCAATTCAACTCTGCCCCGATTATTCTGACTGTCAACCGATGATCTGAACGCACAAGATCTCTGTCAGACATTGTCCACATTTGCATAGAAGGGCTTCCATTGTGAGCTTCATCTTCAATCGACTCTCTTCCTTCTGTAACCATTCCCAGGTGTTTCGGTAGTTTAAGCCATCTTAAACTACCGAAACACCTGGGCGCTTTACAGGACACTGTCTTTGTAGGGCTGCTGATCTTTTGCAAAAATTTTCGTTACACTTTGTCCAAGTCAGAAGCAAAACCTGATCTCATACGGTTGCTCCAAATTCGTCTTACTCATTGTCGGAACGCACAAGCAAAACTTGTTTCACTAAAACAATCGCTACAGACAAACAACGTGACTAGCCAGTTCCAACTTGCACTGAAGGCGTATCACATGTTCACTTCCCTTTCTCATTATTTTATTTACGACCTCGTATATTGGTCTATGTTATTGCCGATATTGATGTATACGATTTATGATTTATTGAACGCCTCTGCCTAAGCTCTTTCGGTACCCTTTGATAAATAATCGGCTTTTGGTGCAGGTACATCGCGTTCACTGAAAGACTTTAGATCTGACACCTCAAAGCCATTATTTTTGTTTTTAATATACCGCGCGGCAACTCCTAAAAGCTGAGGCGACAATTTATACAATTATTACAATTATTACGATAGTTCTGTTTTGATATTACAATTATTGAAAATATTTGATTTTAATGTTAGTTTGTCTCGAGAAGTGGTTTCGAGTTAAGCTGGTTTAGAAGGCAAGGCTATGACAACGAAGCTAATATGAAAGGAGCAACAATATTTCAAAAATATTCAAGGGTGTTTTATGTTCTCTGCGCATTCTATTCTCTTCTTGTACAGAAAGAACAACTTTTTCCTATTGTACAAGAACTCCACACTTTCTTTTTCTGATTCTACAAAGCATTGGAAAGTGCCAAATAATTTGTTGCATAATGAGCTTTAAAACCATTGACTGGCGGACAAGCAGAGTAGATGCATTGAAACCTTTACTATTGCAATTTTGCGTAATCTATGATGCGTTATTCCAAATAATAGAAAACGTCAGATGCAGAAACTAAAGTTAAAGCAAAAGGGTCAGCAAAAATATTGAAAGTTACAAGTTTATATTCGGTGTAATTCTTTGACATGATGGAAATAAATTCAATTTCGAAGCTATTGCAATCTGTAAGTACAAATTTGTCAGATTGTGTCAGAATATTATCAGAAACCATAAAAACAGTGAAAGATTATTGACAATCTGGATATGATCAGATAAAAATTGCTAATTAGATTGTAAAGAATTTTTAATGCAGTACAGAATTTCCTGCCGAAACTGAAGTTAACTAGAGCCAGGAGAAAATAGAGTCAATTTGAATAAAGAAGCTGTTGATGAACAAAAAATTCCAGTTTTTATATGCCACGCAAGCATGTAGTTGATAAAACTTCAAATTATTGTACTACTCGATGATAACTTCGCGAAGTTATCGAAATTTCGTTATAACTCTCTTATCATTTTGATCGTTTCTGTTTTTTATTTAAGTTAAAAAGAAAGGAAGAGCTTACTTCAAGGTATTTTTCTAAGAAACTTACTCGTACTCGACTACGTACTCCATTTTGTTATTTGAGGCATCGAATATGCTAAAAAGCGAAGTTCACGTGTGACTTCATTTTCTTTCCTTTGTGTTTTCTCCTTTGAAGATGACAATTTATAAATATGGATAAGATTTATTTTATTTAGATACAAATTAGTATTACAAGTATGAAAGGTCCTAAGCAGCATCCCAGATTAAATATGTATACTGACCTCCGAAATAGACTGCAGGAAAGGTTGTTGCTCCGATGAAAATAACAGTTGCAGCAGGAAAGATAATCTTTCCTCGACGGACTCCAGCATCGCAGGATCCTTGAGGACTTTTAGGAGTTCCTCAAGCCCGCGTTGTTTCGTCCTAATATCCTCCTGTAACATAAGAAAAAATAGAACGTTAATCACCCCAGTTTGTTACTGATGCTAGATCAGATCGGCACATTCTTCACGATAAGATTGCTTATTCAAAGAAAAAGGAAAATCTAAATAACTGTCCATAAAGCAACCTACTAAATAAGGTTCAAGTTATTTTGGCCCTTCTTGAAGATAGTCCCTCTATTTGTCATCGGAAGTTGTGATGTACAACTTATTAAACCTATCATGAGGAGATATAATGAGATAACTACTTCCACCTTTCACAGACGCGTTTCGCGGTTATACCGCTCATCAGTGCGACTTTGTGAGAAGTAGTTTTCATTTCCAAATAACCACTATATAGATTACACTAGTATTCGATTTTTGAACATATTAGAATTCAATTAAAAAATTTCCCTAATATGTACTTAAATGCGTATTTTTGCAGATATTTAATTCTATCATGAGGACTTAAGGATAAATGCGCAATAGAACGGTAGGTAAAATACTGTCTAACCATTTACTCGTGAGGGATGGGGATTGTAAGCATCGTAGCAACTTAAGATAAAGTGGACGAGGTATTAGTCTGTTAGTAGCAGTCGGTAGTAAGCGCCTAGATCATAACCATATACAGTGTAGTAAAAATGGAAATGAGAACGCGGACTGTGCCATTTGACTGATCATTTGTAGCTCCCATACTCTAATCTCTTCTCGCTCTTTCAATGCTGACTCACTTTGAGCACGCCCCATCCCTCACGAGTGAGTGGTTTGGCTATAAGTAGGGACTTCGTGTGCGCAGTAACCTTGACAACTCAAGATAGATTTGATAAGCTGTATCAGGCACGTATGCCGATATTATTGTAGTTCATCAGACGGAGCCAGTCGATTGGTGAAATCTATTGCGATGAACTATTGCTAGCATTCGCGTCATAAATCGACTATACCGTGCTGATGAGTGCTAATAAGGACGAAACTAGTCCACGGTTTCAGTCTGCGATTAATAAAGGATAATTTCCTCCGTGATTATATTCGCATATGCGATTTGTGCCTGCTTAGCAGGTTAATTGCACAGCTTTCTTGAACGACTGCCTAAGAAACGGACCTCATTTAGTAGGGCGTTTTGTGAAGAGTGATTTAAATCTTTCTTTTCTTTTTGAAATTATTCTGGTTCCTTATGAAAATAATTCCTCTATTTACAGTTGCCTATTAGTTCAGGAACACGTGTCTCTTTGGTAGGGCGATCACCATCCTCAAACCATATCTTATCGAATGTTTTGACACTAAATCACCTTACCACATAATTGTTATTTTACTGATAACGAAGCCAGCATCTTCAAGCAGTATTTTACCTAATCCTCGAGGATACTATGCTTGTTACCAATGAAACACGTGTCGCTATACTAAGAAATGATTGCGTGGTGAAGAGTTTATCGATGCCTGTGAAGTTCCGTTTTTGTTGTAACAAAAGAAGGATAATTAAAATTGCGTCTGACGTTAGAATCTATGTTAGTTCTTTCCTAATTCCTGTTAATAATTGAGCGAGTTTCGCGTCTTCGAAATGTTACGTAGTATATACGTAGATACCGCCTGTCAGTTTCGAAACGTGGGTAAGACAAAGCACGCCACGGTTTAATTATTTTGCATCCTTCGCCGCGCGTTCGCGCCGTTTCGCTGTCAGGACGAGTTTTCTAGTCGAATTAGTACGAAATGGGCGAGGGACAGGACCGTATTTAGAAAAAAGGACGCAAGTTCTAGTCATGGTTAGGATCATCATATCGTGATGCTCTTAAGTCTTTCTTCTTTCTGCGCGATGTTATGAATTTCGAAAAGAAACCAAGGGAACTGGGGCACCATTTAAGGAATAGAATAGGAGATAGAAGAAGGTGGGATTCTATTCTGTTTCTGCCATCGAAATTGGGGGTTTGGTCTCTTTTAATTTCCACAAACGGTTCAATCTATTTCGTTGATTATAGCAATGACAGAGGGTGAAACTTGTACATATTTTGATGCTGAAAACGAATCCCGCTGCAAAAATTGTTTACCAGGTCAGGCTTTGGAGTAACTTTACGCTAAAGGATCAAAAAATGGCGAAAATGATGAGTTTATTGTGGGGAACGTATCTTTTGTTTTTAACTTTTCTGCATCGTCTAGTCTTCAGCTCTAAAATCCATTTTCGATTGCTGCTGTACGATGTTGTCTTACCTGAGATATACAAGCTTGAATTTATGCCACTGGTCATGCGTATTAGGGATCTAATGAACCATTTCTACCAATCGTGCCGATGCACAGGCCTGCAAAATTTTTTTGTTTTTGTCAGACCCAGTAACCAGCCCTTTGAATCGACACAATTCGTGGCAATGGTTCATTAGATTCCTAATACGCATAACCAGTAGTATATTAGATTCCTAATACGCATGACCAGTAGTATAAATTCAAACTTGCATATCTCAGCTAAAAAGAAAAATCGTACAGTGGCATTTGAAAATGGAATTTAAAGCTAATAAAGGCTTGTACTACACGACGCCGTTTTCGGAAATTAATGGAAAGGTCCGTTCTCTCGCAATAAATTCATCAATTTGGCCATAATGGCAATTTTGGCGAAATTGATGAATTTACTTACTGTTCTATTGTGCTTTCAGAGACCTAAAGATAAATTTTGTAAGCTGTACATCGCAACTTCCCAGAAACGATAAATAAAGTAGACCAGCGTTTTCCAATCGGTGGTGCCTAGACCCTCGAAGAGCCCACGATAATTGTACTGGGCATTCACGGGCCAATTTGAAAAGTATTTTATATCATGTGTAGACAATATATTCTTGATGTGTAAACTCGCAGCTTTTTATTTCGTTGTCTACTACAAAAAGTACTTGGGACCCGCTGGAATAGACATTTACTAGGTTTTTTTTTTATTGAGAATTAATTAATTCAATTTTTAGAATTATCATTTCTTGACCACTTAACCTAAAGTTACTCCAAACCCTGACGGGTTACACAATTTCCAAATTGGCTGAATTCGTTTTTAGCGTAAAAAATCTACAAAATTCACCCCCTGTTATTTCCTTAACTGATCATCGCAGGACTGTGTAATTACTGGAAGGATTGGGGGGCAGTATTATTATGATTGTATTGCATCGATTTTGATTATTTCTGCTATTCGGGCTTTTGCTAGCATTAACGCGACGGTAGAATAAATTCATCTATTGCAGCAAGACGTATGAACCACATAGGGCGCGATATTCAACTTAGAAATTTAAAAACGATAAAATGTGTGAAATTCCGCGCGCACGTGTACAGAAAAACAAGAACCTTACTTAACCCAAGAGCCTATCTACCTTTTGATATAAGGCGTGGGAGTCAAGTATAGGACACTTTATTCTTTTGTATGTTTCTTCTTATTCGATTTACTTTTTCAGATTTCTTGCCTCAGTCTTCTATCCTGAGCAAATTTTGGGATATCTTTCTCTTCCACTCCTCCTTTGTCTGCTGCTCCTTTAACTTCCCTTCTCCAGATCTTTCTCGGTTTACCTCTTTTTTTCGCTATTTCTCTAGCTTCATATATTCTCTTTACTAGCCTTTCCTCCTCCATTCTTTGTATATGTTGCAAGTATCTGAGTTGTCTCTCTTTTATAGTGGTCTCTATTGGCATGATATTCAGTTGTTCTCTATATACTTTATTTCTGATCCTGTGTTCTCTGTTTTTACCTTGTATTTTTCGCAAAGATCTCATTTCTCTACTGGTTAATTTACTTTTTGTCTATTCGTTGGTGTTATTTATGTCTGGACTACTTTCGCGTTGACGCCTGATGGAATTTCTTTCTTATTTAAGAACCTATTAGATGAAAGACGATAGCTCTCTGGATCGATCGGTAATAATAGAATTATTGGAGTAGGGTATAGATGGCAATTTTAGTGTGACTTTGAGTGACTTTTAAGGAGGAGTGATCTGGAAGAGGGCAACTGTGAGTTATTAACATCAACCACCTAATTTTAGTAATTTTGTGTATATATGTATATTTTTCGTGACCTTTTTTGTATTTATCTTATATGATAGTTCTCTACCACACTGTGGTTCAAATGATTATATTTTCAGAACGTTTTGCCTAGTTATATTTTAACGTTCTAACCTAATTGTGATAGAGAACTATCATATAAGTTTAGTAATTTTGCTTAATGTAGTAACTTTCAATAATTGTTTGCCTTGGGAAGTACATATCTGAAAGACTTCTGAATAGAAGTAGAAACTAGATTTCAACGAATCGATTTAAAAGATGCTTTTCATTTAATAAGACATGGTTTGGAGCCGCCGACTTGTTGTTAGCGAAACACATGCTCCCAAGAGAAAACGATTGTGTAGTGCAATTTGGTGTCACGTCCACGCACGAGAGAGGAAACTTGACTAATTGACTGACATGAGATGGAGTAGTAGTGACTGATAATCAGGCGACTATTAAGGCCGTTATGAAGCCCATTACCAGGTCGAAGCTGATAAAACATTGGAAAGTGGTCCTCAACGAACTAGCACGGGACAACATTGCGTTTTTGATTTGGGTGCCAACGCATGAAGATATTAAAAGCAACCTAACTCCCCATGAATATAGGCTAGGATCAGAATTGGTATGCGGAATAACAAAGGAGTTCGCCAGACGGGAGATCTGGTAATGGATGGAAAAGGAACATTCAAAGAAATTGACATTAACTGAAGGGCAGTTCAACACTAAGGCAGCGTTAGATAGCCTGGATGCTAAATTCTCAGCTGGTCAAATTAGAAGAAGCAAAAAATACATATTAAGTTTATTAGCGGTCTAGTAACCGGACATTACCAGTCCAAACTAGCATGCATAGTGTCTGCGCTTGTGAGGAACTGAAGAGACTCAGGTGGAATCATTTCGCCAAGGATCTGCTAGGGCTTTCGAGGATACACAGGCTTCCTTTGAGCAAGATAGTAGCCTGTATGGTAAACACGGAACTGCTCGAATGGGACTGATGCTGTTGTGGGAAATTTGTACAAGAAATGCCTGGTCTATCGGTGACTAACCCTAACAAAAATTAATGATTGCATGGGAGGGAGTTACATTAGAAGAGATTATGGTTTTTATCGGCGTTACTCAATTCTGGGTTCTGGTCCCCTTACTGTTTGCAACATTTTCGAACTAAACTCCTCCCCAATACAAGCAAAATATTCCCAATACAAGGCAGAAGGGGTGATTGATCAACATATCAACAACACATTCAAGGAATACTAAGATTTGTCTTAAACCGTTCTGATCGAATCTAAAATGCATGATCGGGAACTTTCTCGGAAATTCCGAGAATATCGAAGGAATATAACCATTATTAATTCACCCTCCTTTAATACCCATTTTCCCTCTCATTTAATTCGATTACCAACAAACGACAAAAAGGAGGCTTTCGCCCCGTCACAATAATCCACCCCTGCTTTCTTCACCTTTAATCAGACAGGAAGCACGCGACGTACTCGTCCCGATGGAGACTCGGGCTTCATTCCACGATTTCAGACCTTCGACGGACACGCCGATACATACGCGTTTCGACGAAGCGACAAATCAAACCCTTTCCCCTTCATCGATAATGGAGCGTCCGACCACTCTCTTCTACTGAAGGGTAACAAAGATTGACTTACGTGTTGGGGAATTTGTGGGGACGCGTATTTCGCAAAGCCGATAAGGTCGTTGCGTGAATTCGAACGCGCGAAGGTCGTCTCTTGTACATATGTATGATTTATCGATGCCCAACGGCTTCCATACGCAATTTTGATGATAATGGCGAAGGGGCCGGCGGCAACGGCGGTCTTTCGCCGTTAGAAATCGAACGCCTCCGAAGGTTCGTTAATTAATATGCGATTAAATTTGGCGTGCGGGTCGATTATCCGTTAGGGTGTCGAGTTTTGTTCGAAGTTAGAAGTTCGAAAGCGGTGGCTTTTGTCGTCTTTTATGTCCGCTTCTTTGCGCATACATTTTTGGTCGAAACGACGGAAGGGGTGGATGTGTAGTAATTATGTTTGAGATCGTCCAGTCACGAAAGTCGTTTTAAAATTGTTTGCGAGTCCGAGGAGGGAGCATGTAAACTTTCGATTAAGATTGTCCGAATGGTATACGCAGTGGAAACGAATGTACCTACTTAATGAGGGTAGAAATTAATGAAGGGTGATAAGAGAAAAATTGGTGATTGTCGGGTCTAAACCATCGTAAATAATTTTCTTAATTTTGTTTTCTTTTTAAAGGGAGAAACGAACTTTGTTCTAGTTCTAGATTAGCTAGGGTATCAGGTTTGGATACGGGGAAGTGATAGCCAATCGGACAGACGTGGGTGCTTCCTAGGAAACCCTCAAAATATAAGAAATTATCAAATTATTAGGAAAATGACGAATTCTAGAGCCCGTTTTACATTATCATGTCAAATTGTACCAAACAATTGAATACTATTTTATAGTACAATCTAAAACGCTTTACCAGTCTGTTGTACAAGATTATTGTACGAATTTAGACTCCATCATTCATCAGGGCTATTACATATGTATTATAAACTTGTACAAAAATTCTGTTTATGATTCTCATCCTCGTTCCAAATTGTACACCAGTATCACAGTATTTGCAAATACTTCTCATAACCTCCAAAAAATGAATCAGAATAGGAAATTTACTGTTAGTAAAACACTGAACAAAAACATTTGCTGACACGACCACAGTATAATATATAAATCCACGTTGATTTTATACTTTAACAGGACTGAACAATACGTAAACATAAGAAAATGAGGTTAGATTGGAATACGTGCAATGTAGACTAGTGTGCAGGCGCTAGTCAAAACATTTAGTATGAAAATAGGACAGGTTCTAATTTCATACAATGATTTTGCACAGAAAAATAGTGCGGTATTTTATATTGTGCTATAAAATAGTATTCAATTTTTATGTACAATTTAATATGATAATGTAAAATGGGCTTAAGGCAAGTTCCTCAAAAAGCTTCCTGACGTAACATTAGAAGGATTTGTTCACATTCGATCTTGCGAAGACAACAAAATCCTGAAAACACGTACCTATTACACTTTTCCCGCATGTGCCTCAAAATGCAGAGAAATTCTCAGAACCCTCAAAGTCCTTACAATACCGTCTTTTGAAACCTTTCCGTGAAATTCGGCTTTTTCTAAACGTTTATTGTTAACAAACTACTCGGTCAATTTGTAAGCTGCTACTGTTTTCACAACAACAATTGTCAATTTTACGAAAATAGCAATGACTAGTAGTGACTATAAACATAGCACAAACAATCAGACTTTTTGGCTGGGCAGTAGTGCAAGCTTACGTCAATCCATAAACCATCAGCTGTTTAATAATTACACACTAATTTTGAGAAAAAAATCAGTTGGCATAAGTTTGAGTAAATTTCGCCACAACTTTGAGAGAGCCAGAAATATTCCAAATTTTTGCAAACTGCCTCAATCGAATGCAATTCGAATTCGAATTCAAGTCTTTCAGCTCTCTTCGAAATTCCAATTTTTGTCTAAAGAATAAAATGGAACTCAAGCGTTTATAAAAATTGTTGAAGGATCTTGCCCCATTGTTTCCTGAATGACAATTTTTAAAAAAATTGATTAACTTAGGTTTTAGCTGATTTAGTTGTAACCTTCCAAGGAACCACCACAAGTATTCAAAATTTTCGCTAACTGTCGCACTTTAGTCAACCCTTTTATGAGGTTTCTTAAGCTTCCTTTGAGATTTGAGGGACTTTGTTGAAAATTTCTAATAGTTAAGATTAGGACGTAAAATTTTCTGTCCAAAATTATTTTCTGAATGATTACACACAAATTGTCAGCTTAAGGTTGAGTAGATTTGGACGTAACTACTCCAGGAGTTCGGCAGAAATACGCAAAACTATCAAGACCATGAGGCTTTACGAGAATCATTGAGTAATCTTGCCAAATTATTTCCTGGATCATTATATTATAATAATTAATAGCTCTACATGCCTAGTACACCCATGGCTTGTTCTATTACGTTCTGCCATCGCTTCCTATCCTGCTCTTTTTGTCTCCACTCGGATATTCCCATTCTTCCCAGGTCCTCCTCCACTTCTTTCTCCCATCTCATCCTTGGTCTTCCTTTCCTCCTTTTCCCCTCAATTGCACGTTTGAGTAGTGTCTTGGTCGTTCTTCCGTATTCCATCCTCTCAATGTGTCCCGCCCACCTTAATCTTTGTGCTTTGACCATCCCTACTATGGTTCTTTGTATAGTACCTTTAATTCTTCGTTCGTCCTTCTCACCCATCCCCGAGCATTCTTCCGGCGTAAATTCTTCTAAGAATTTTTCTTCTTCAGATTTCGATTTGTCTCTGTTCTGATTTTCCCATTGTCCACATTTCGCATGCATACGTCACTACTGGTCTAATTACTGTCTTGTAAACTCCCACTTTCACAGCTCTCGAAACAATTTTCGACCTCAGCACATTCCCCATTCCAAACGCACACCTGTTCGCAGCCATCAACCTCGCTTGTATTTCTTGCTTGCTTGCTTGCTTGCTTGTATTATGAATCATAACATAAAAAAATAAAAATTAAATCAACTAAGGTTTACCAGACCTATTTAAAATGTTCGCGATTTGTACCGGTTGAGTCAACCCTTTTCCTTTTAAGGTTTCTTAGGCTCCTTTCGAGATTTGAGGCTTTTTCTGAAGAATAGGATCGAACGTTGTCGAAAATTTTGGAAAATCAAGATTAGCAGGCAAAATTTTCAGGTTAAAAATGATTTATGGAATGATTACACATAAATATTAGCTTAAGCTTGAGTAGATTTCATCGTAACTCTCCCAGAAGATCGACAGAAATACGCAAAATATGCGCAAAGTATCTCAGCAGAATCCATCTCTTCTTTAACGCTCTCAATCTCTGTTTTATCCGAAAAATACAGCGAAATTTTCTCAAAGATTTTGGAAAATAATCAAGATTAGGAATTGTTACACAAATTCTTGAAGAATCTCTACGAATTAAAAAGTTTAAGCCAAATCCTCAGTAATGCAACAATAGTTAAAATTCTTTTAAAATTTTGGGGTTTTTTGACCGATATTTGGCAAATCAGAATATCTGTTCTGGCTAGGTGCTTTCATAAGCGTGTAAAGAATAAATTTCTTTTTGAGGTTTTTAAGAAATTCTGTTCCCTTAATTTAAACAGTATAGGAAAGTAAAAGATCCCGAACAAGAAGAGGGAATTCTTCGGTAAAACGTACATATCTCGCGAGTCCTCTCAACAGCGTTATAGAACTTATTTCTTCAGAAGTTGATAAAAAATTGAGGCTCTTACGACTGGTATTCATGATCTAAATATATTTTGGCTTATGCCATCTGAGAAAGGTTGCAATAGGAATAGTCTATAGGAATACAATATTAATAATCTTATCGGAAATTGTTCACTAGGAATTTTCAATCCCGAAGAAATCAACGAGAAGTTCTTTTTTATTTTGCAAGAATTACTGGGGCCACGATATAGAAATCGTAAAACAAATTGTAATATTACCTCCTAGGTTCTCACGGTTATTGGACATGGTCGAAATCTTTTTGGTCTATCCCGTCTATTGGTATTTTATATTGACGTTTTGATATGCCTTCTACCAAGTTGTTCCTAGTTTAGCTAACTGTGAAGAAGCTTGCAGTAGGAATAGCTAGACGTCGACGTTAACTAGTGACATGCACTAGAAACCGAAAGAAACCGTTAACTTTGCATATCTGAGAGGAAGTTGTTCACTAGACGTCATTTATTTTGTAAACGGCTTTCCAACCCGGAAGAAATTTACAAGAAGTTTCTTTTCTTTTTTGGGAGAATTGCTGGCCCAATGATGTAGACTTCGATGAAGGATCATTGAAGATTTTAACTTAGAACGGGTTGTAATATTCTTCCTAGGCTTTCACAGCTGATGTTCATGGTGGAAATGCTTCTTGGCTTATTCCATCTGTTGGTATTTAATGTTAGTGGTCTCCTATACCTTCTGCCAGGTTGTTCACAGTTTGAGTGACCTCGAAGAAGCCTACAGTACGAATAGCAAAAGGTCACATCTACTAATGACATGTAATAGAATCCAAACAGACGTCTACTCTGCCTATCTTAGCGGAAGTTGCTTACTAGGCGTTATTTATTTTGTGAGCGACCTTCCAATCCCGGAAGAATCTACAAGAACTCTGTTCATACTATCGCGCCAGCAGAGTCGAGCTAGAATCATCAAACATTCTAGCTTCCTAATCGTAGTGTCAACTTCTTCAGGAAGTAATTTGAGTATTTCCGAGGAAACATCGGGTAAGAACAGCAAACAGTCGACATCCTAAAAGAATTTCTATCCTAACTGATGATGCTTATAATATTCAAAATGAAACAACACCTTTCTTTGCATACTTTCGTCATAAACTTGGACGTCGATAAACCGAAACTATTTTTACCATTTACGTCAAGTCACATTTAGTTACTTACAACTAACTCTTATCCAAGGTCGTCTCGAAAAGTGTAATCACGACTTTGGCGACAAATAAATTATATACCGAACGGGAAATAAACTCGAACGACAAGGGCACCGGTCGCCCGTCCCGCGACTAGAAGTTATGAAACGGTTTATGAATTTTCATAGGGGTGAGAGGTAAGAATCCTACGCGCCACCAAATTGAAATATGGGGGCAGCGGTTATGCGAAATGTCAAGGCGAAGTATCACCCGGGGCGTATTTTTAGAATGACATATGGACCGCGGCTTACGTGTCCGGCGGGTTTCCTTTTTAATTGTCCGAGCGCGAAATCGACCTGCCATTTCCAGCATTTACACAATAAAAGAATTCGCGAACTGTGTTTGCATTTATCCCATCAGATAAGGTAGGAAATGTTAAGTGATTTCGGTTTTATACGTGTACGTTGTAGAGTACAGTCTCATATTTGGAGGTGGGATACGTTTCGTATGCAAAGTTTCGAAAATTTAACGAGAATCAGCATCAATAATCATCGTAGTACATGTTACGATGAAAGCCTTTTTCAGAAGAGAAAACTTGGAACTACGGCGATTAGCGTCGTAAGAAATTGTGTTACTGCGGGGAAACGCTAGTCGTTTAGGACATGGACTAGCTATTGCTTTAGGTCAGGGAATCCAAACCTTTTTCGCGACCCTTTTAAATTTGATGAAGAACTGCAAAATGAAAACCGAGATAAAACAGCAAATGGTAATGTGATAATAATGGGAGACCTAAATGGGGAGGTTGAAAGAAGTAATAAGGGGTGGGAGAGGTGGTTAGGAAAAAATGCGGAGAAGCAAGAAATGCCAACGCGGCTACAATTATTGATTACTGCAAGAAAAAGAATTACATAATCGCAAATACGAAGTTCAAGGACAAGGGAATACATAAAATTATTAGAAAAGAACCGAACAAAAACCAAACATCGATGATAGACTATTTTATATGAGCGCAACAATATGGAAACGAGTGCAAGGTTAAAAGTAAAGAGAGGGCCAGAGATAGGCAGTGATCACTATTTGGTTGGATTAGAACTTATAAACAAAAAACGACAAAAAGAATTAACCAAGGGAAAAATAGTTAAGAAACAGATAAGGACATACAAATTAAGAGGCGTGAACGTAAGAAAAATAGCAAAATGAATTAAATAAAATTGAATGGAGCAAAGAGTACACAGACATAGAAACAACATGGAATAAATTTAAAGAGAAAATAAAAGAAGTAGTAGAAAAAATATGTGTGACAATTGGGATAGGAAACGGGAAGCTAAAAGCAACAGCTTGCTGGAGAGAACCAATTCAAAAACTAGTTAAAGAGAAGAAGCAAGCATGGAAGTATTTAACAACCTGCAAAGCTGAACATTCTGAGATATATCAAAAAATATAAAAAAGTAGTCAAAGATCTATTAAAATGAGCTAAACTAAATGCATGGGAAGAGTTTAGACAAAAATGGCAACCACGTACGGAGAGAAACAAAAATTATTTTATGATTATGCTAAAACAAATACAAAACAAAAAGCCAACCATGTCAAAGGATATGAAGGAAAAAATTGAAGTATTATAACACAAGAAGAAAGAATAATGAACAGACGGGAAAGATAATTTCAAAGATTTATTGGAGGAACAAGAACGTCGAAAAAATCAATGTGAGCTACAGATAGATACACAAGACCGACGAGCAATGGAACAGCAGAAAAATGAAGCAAATAAAATATCAGAAAACGAACTAGAAAAAGCAATATAGAAAATTAAGCTCGGAAAAGCTCCAGGACACGATGAGATAACTAGGAAAATGGAAGACTGGAGAATGGGCATCATAACATCGATATATAAGAATAGGGACAGTAAGGATTGCAGTAACTATAGGAAAATGACCTTAATGAAGCACAATTGGAAAGTTACATACGAGAATATTAGAAACAAGATTAAGCGGGAAAACAGCTAGAGGAAAGAAAGAGGAATACACAGAGACTTCGGAAAAGAAAGAGGAATACGATATCAAATTCTTATACTAAGACAACTGATTGGGAGTGAGAAAGCAATTCGAACACACAGACACGTACACATCTGTTTCATAGACATGCAAAAAGGCGTTCGATAGAATAAGAAGAGAGAAGAAGAGAGAAGTGGGAGATCTTAGAGAAAGTATAAAAAGTTTATATGAAGATACGAGCAGCCTAGTACGAGTAAGAAACGAAAGCTGAGATAAATTTATAAGTAGTACAACAGGATTGACACAAGAAACTAAGCCAATTACTCTTTAAGGTGCTCCTAGATGAAAAATTGAAGAGATGTAGAAGTACATTAAAAAAACATAATATTGGAAATTGGAGCAAGGAAAGTATAAGCGTGACCAAGCCACGGTACGCTGATGACCCAGTTATTGTGGGGGAAAATGAAACAGAACCACAGCACAATATATGTCCTGAGTGAAGAGTTGCAAAGAGCTAACATGAAGGTGAATATAAAGAAGACAAAGTTGATGATAATAGGAGCAAATAAAGAGTAACACCGAATCAGCATTGCAGGAGAGAATATAGAACAAGTTGAAAATTCCTGGGGACGATCAACGATGAGAAAGGGACCATGGAGGACGAAATTAATGAGACAAGCGCAAAACCGAGAAGACTCTTCAATGCAATGAAGACAAAATTTCTCAGCGAGAAGGATATTCCGAAAGGGGTGAAAGCCGAAGGTATTAGAAAAGTCATGAAGTCAACACTCACATTAGAGATAAAGAAGCAAACTAACAGCAACCAAGATGAGATTTTGGGGAAGATACAAGGAAGACAAGAAAAGATAAGACAAGAAATGTAGAATTTAGAGAACAGTTACATATAAGTAAATAAGAGAAACGATACGACAGGATGTATGGGACATATACAAGGAAGGGGACAGGACAAAAAAAGTGAAAAAAGTGTACGAAGCGAGAGATAGGGGGAAACGACGAAGAGGAAAATCAAGAAAAACATGGAACAGGGAAGTAAGAAAGGGAGAGGAGCAGAGAGGAGTAAAGTGGGAGGATATAGCAAGATTGGCACAGAATAGAAAAAAATGGAGAGGACTATGGAGGCAACCAACTAACTCAACTCCCTCTCAACCAACATCGCAAGGTACCTGGCTCAAAGATTAAATAAGTAAGAAAATGACAATTTTCTGTGTTTTTTCCCAATAACTTCTGACGCGTTCGGGATTTTGAACTTTTCCAAACAGATTTCCGTTTAACCAAACCTCAATTTTCAATAATAAGGAAGTTACCCATGCAATCCCAGTTGATCTGGGGCACACTGTACATAAATGTCATACATACACTACACCAATATAAAGACGTCTCCCGGATTTCGCAGAATTTTACATCATCTAAGCTCTAGGGGATTCCCCATTTCGAAAAAATTTCACACCAGCGAAAAATAGCAATTCTTAACACTTCCCTAGTCCTACACCCTTGCCAGCATCTCTGGAATTTTAACACAGATTATAATACTTTAAACGACGGTTACGACCCCTTTCTCGCTTCCTATTACCCTGCATTAACCGGAGGGGCGTTCGCAACATACATAATATCGTCGCACGCTCTCATCCATTAAATATTACCCTCGATTAGCTCGGACGCGACATGACCGGCGGTATTGCTCGCATATAATGGTAAATATTGACACGCGTATCGATGTCGATGACCAAAGAATGACCGTTTCTACAAATAAAAAAGGTTATTGAACCACAATACAAACAAATATTTCTTGGCGGAATGAAGGAGGACGTCATCGCGTCGCCGATGGACAAACGACAGAATCGAATGAATTCGAGTTTGATCCCGATCAGAGAATTTGGGTTGGTATTGGCAGAAAATGTCGTTCTGAAACAGGAGGTTTAGGAAATTGGGAAATTTTTGAGCAAGCAAGAAAATGATCAATAAAAACCAGGAGATGCATGCACATATGCTTCGTTGACTTGCAAAAATGTTTGACAGAATCCGAAGATAAGACCTCTGAAAAGTGGTGATGAATAGAGGGATAAATAAAAATACAATAAGGGTAATAAAGGATATGTAGAAAGATAACACAAATATAGTAGGAACAAACAATGAAGAGTCGAAGGAATTCGTTACAAAGCAAGGGGTCAAACTTAACTGCGTGTTGAGCTCGCTTCTGTTTTTAGCGGTACTCGATGAAGCTGTGAAAGAAGCAAAAGAAAAGATGAGAAAATTAACACTGGGATATTGGTAGATGAGACGAACTCAACTGACAGAACTTATGTTCGCAGATAATATGGCTCTGTTGGCAGATACCAAGAAAACTCTACAGCATAACCTTAAAGTACTAGAAGAACAATTATTAAAGATCAATATGAAGATTAATATTGGAAAAACAAAATCCATGATAATTTCCAACACAAAGAAAATCCATGAAATAAGATTGAACAGGAAATAAATTGAATAAGTAGAACGCTTTAAGTACCAAGGAGCAGTTATAGAGGAAAGAATGGGAAGAGTAGGAGGCATCTTCAATACAATGAAAACAATAGTTTTAGGGAAAAGAGAGATACCGAAAAAGATAGAAACTGAAGTTGTTAAAAAAGCTACACGCTCAACAATCATATACGGCGGCGATCCATGGACACTGTCAGAGAGGCAAAAAATTGAGAATAAACACCATGGAAATGAGGTTCCTGAGAAGAATCGAAAATAAGAAAAGGACGGACAGAATAAAGAATGAAATAATTAGACAAAACCTACAAACAGAGACCATAAACGAGGACAACTTACATGGTTTGGTCACGTGTGTAGGATGACGGGCGAGATACTAACAAAACTAATGTTCGAAAGGAGAGTATGCGGAAAAATAAAAAGGAAAGACCAAGATCCAGATGGATTGAAGGATTCAGGAAAGAATCTGAGAAAAGAGGAATGCCATGGGAAAATATGCGGAAACTAACACAGGACAGGAAACAATGGAGGTAGAGATGCAAGGCTTGAAAACAAGTTTGTGCCTGTTCTTACAAGTCGTGCGTGTTTCTGAGTATACAAAATAAATTGACGAAAAGATATCGAGGTTAATGTTTACTTTTTATGTAATTTGATGAAACAAATATTGGTAAAGGAAACTTCGATTTAGCTTTTATTATGAAGAACAAGATGTTTCCGAGTGTACCAAACAAATGAACAAAAGTGAAAAGAATATTGAGGTTAACAGTCTGCTTTTATGAGATATAATCAGGCGTATATATATACAAAAGAAACTTTGTGATCAAAAACAGGTTTTGGCTTGTTTCCAAACTGACAAAAACAATTAATCGTATTATATTAGGGCTAATAATGGCATCGTCTCAAGTTTGATCTGGTACATACGTTGGTGAAAGGATATCCCCAGTAGCACAATCAGTATTGGTGCTTTTCTACAATCGAAAACAAGCTCACGCATGTTTCTGAGTGCGCAAAAACAATTAATCCACAAATGCGCCGTATAATTCCTTTTTGGCATATGAATATGTCATGAGTTTCCTCACAATCGTAGAGCATACTTCACCCTGCTAGCAATGTCCGAATGATATAATGTAACATAGCTGTTGTCGCGATGATACATGTTTTAAACTTTTGATCAAGTAACACAGCGAATTAAGAGTTTCACAATGACACCTCCAATTCAAAAGCTCATTTATCCATATGCCTGGAAATTTGATTTTGTCACTGAAAATGAGACGTTCGTTGTTTAAACATAAATTTAAAACAAAACTAGGGACTGCGTGTGTACTGATAAGGATGAAGTCTAAGGGAAACTGTTTTCATGCTGTTAACATTGAGCTTATTATTGTCAAACCAATTAGAATTTTTTTTAATGATGTTAAATATATATGATGTTAAATATATACAGGGTGTAAATGGTAAAAAGTTATCTAAAGGTAGATAATTAAATATATTCAATATTTGCTTAATAAACGTAGAGCCCCAAACGTACCGTTCGCAAGATATTTATAATTACAGTTTTGAGTCCGGCCCTGTTATACATATGTAGCTAGTTTCCAATACGATTAACGATCGGATCATTGATCAAGTAAGCATAAAGAATTTATGAATAAGCGGTCTACTTCAAATTTGGCGAATTTTTCACACTGTTTGCATAGTACATACATGTTATCTACGGTTTATTAATTATTTTACTTTAAACATTTTTACATAGCAATCACATAAACATATTATTGTCAAACAGGTCTAATGTTGGTCATTTCTGGTGAAACAATCTTTGTTTTCTTGACTTTACATTGTTTATCAATAAATCTTTTTGAAAGAAAATATTTTTATCATTACCAATAAAAAATCGTCGAACTTTTCAAATATGTTGGTGAAGTTCATGCAACGACAGCGAAATAAAACATCTGTTTATTTTTCTGTAATAATGACAGAAACAGAGAGCATTATTCACTTGTCGATAATATGCTATTTACTGGCGGGGCTTTTTGAATGAAACTATCTGCTTACATTGTAGAATACCCGAATACTGACTAAATGCCCGACAGTTTATTTCGACTTTTAAAAATCTCTTACCTCTCAAATAAACGTCTACGAGGAACACAGTTCCGTAATGTAAAAATGTAGAGGGCCAAAATTTAACGCTTCCGTGTGATTTGCTATTGTTTTTACTGATTACGTTAACTATACCATACCAGCTGTACCATATTAATGAATTACGCATTTTCACAGTTACAACCTTTATATATATATATATATATATATATATATATATATATTTAATTTCTTGTCTTCCAGATTTTGTGGGCATAAGCCCAGTCCCCTTCTGGACCCGAAGCAAATATAATTTCTCCAAATTTTTCTCCCAGTAGGCTAGTTGAAGCTTTCGGCCTAATTTCCTTAACTGCGACCACACATTTTAAAAGACTTGGACCTCCAAAAATATTTTAAACGAGCAGGAAATTCGACTTACCCTGCTTTGTATGTCCACCAAAATCCTCTCACTCAACCTCCCGATATTATCGCACCCGTTTCTGTCCACTACAACATCACTACCGGAACTGGAACAAGTCAAACTCTCCCCGGAATCTCTCGTCGGGATCGGTGAATCCCCGCTATCTCTGTGCGCCCGAGCCGAACTCGAATTATTGTACACGTGAAAACTGTTGTAATTGTTGATAAACACTAGCTGATTATTCGTGGTTTTACCGGCCGTTTTATCCGCCACGTCGGCAGTTTGAATCCGACGATCTTCTTGCGCCCGACTTAAATTGGTGTTGGTAGCGAAACGCCCTAGGAGGACGTCGTCGGCTGTCGTAAGGTGGCGATCCGCCGGTGGATCTGGATCCTTTTTCGCGGTTTGTTTCCTTTCCGGGCTCCTCGTGAGGTTGTGGAACAATTCGATTTCGTTATGCACCGGAATCGGGCTAAACCGATCGAGATCTCTGCTGTTTCTCCTCGGCGCTAAGTTTCTGGCCGATTTAACCTTGCTTCTGTCCGGTGTGGGACTCGGAGGCGGTTTTTCCTTGGGGTGGAACTCGATTGCTAAAAGTTTCTTCCCCGATTCGTCGTCTTTCGCCTTATCCGAAACGGATGGAGGATTATCTTTCGCCTTATTCGAAACCAATGGAGGATTATCTTTACCTCCTTTTGCCTTTTTCTTAACATCTACATTCTTTGCTTCCGCAACTTCTTGTTTATCCAGATTCGATTTTTTCCCTTCCGATGAGATTGTAGCATCTAGCTTATTTCCATAACTATTCACCTTGATTTTGACGCTTCGCTTCGCGTGATTTTTTTCATCCCCGTTCCTCCTCGGTATTCGAGACCTACCATCGACTTTCGAATTAGGGCAATCGCGATTCTTTCCCATCAAATTCGGAGATGACCGGTAAAGTTTCGACATCACCTTGACTTTTTCGGACTACTCGGTTCCGATCGAGTTATCTTCGGTCTGGGGGTGACGGCTACGGGAATGTGGCTCTTTCTGGATATTTTGGTCATGGTCTTCGTTGTCGTCGTCTTCTTGTAATGCATTTCGATTATTGGAGTTGTTTGTTGGGAGTCGACCGAAATGGTCGGATCGTCGTCGCTTTGATGGTTGCTGTCGCTGTCGGGGGTGCGCATTTTGACGATTTCGCCCCCGAAACGCACTCTTCTCGGCGTCCTCCGGGCCATTTCGTATTCGTCCTCGCTGTCGGTTAAAACTTTGAAAGTTCTAATGCCTCTGGAATGAGAAAAACGGGGACTATTTGAAGGAAGTTGTGTTTAGTTTTGAATGAAATTAAGAGAGAAAGTTTGGTATTTTGGTGAATCTTTGGAGTAAATATGATACTGTATAGATATGGTCCAAGTTGTAGATCTTAGACTTCTATGCAACTATACAATTCTAAAAAGGCTGGCTTGTAATAAAGGGTCCTATTCTGTTAAACCTAAGTTCTAGCTACATTTTGATTCTTGTAGGAATAGACCCAAATTAATTAGGTCCAAGTCTAAACCTTAAAAAACTTTGTTCTAGATTTAGCAAAAGAAAAGCCTAGTATTGTAGAGTTTGGATTTCAGATATTTTGGAAGGAAATTTACTTTCCTTCCTTAGATTTTGCAGAATTAGTCCAGTTCCGAAAAATGTAGGTTCTAGAACTTTTGAAAATTTATGCAGATTCCTTACTATTTTCTTTTCAGATTTTGTTCCCTTTTAGACTTTCCAGAAGCAAATATAATTTCGCCAAAGTTTTGTACTAGACTTCGCGAAAATTTTCTTCTAGATTTAGTAAAAGGAAGAATCTAGTTTTATAGAATTTATAGTTTAGATATTTTGGAAGAAAATATACCTTTCTTCTAGATTTTGCAAAATAAGTCTAGTTCCGTAAGATATACATAAGTTCTAGAACTATTGAAAGTAATTTTGTAGGAAGTCCTGCTCTCCATGGTAAAGATCCTAGACTTTCCACAAGTAAATACAATTTCGCTAAAATCTTCTTTTAGATTTAGCAAAAGGAAATGTCTAGTTTTGTACAGTTTAGACTTTAGATAACAATATACTTTCTTTATTTAGATTTCTTACGATTTCTTTTTTTCAGATTTTGTAGGAATAACTCGAATTTCCTCTTAGATTTTTCGGGAGCAAATATAATTTGGCTAAAATTTTCTTCTAGATTTAGCAAAAGTAAAAGTCTAGTTTTGTAGAGTTTAGATTTTACATATTTTGGAACAAAATATACTCTTTTCCCTAGATTTTGCAAAATAAATCTAGTTTCATAAGATATATGTAGGTTCTGGGACTATTAAAGATAGTTTTGTAGGAACACGTCCAGTTTTCCAAGGTCTAGCTTCTAGACTTTCCAAAAGTAAATACTACTTCGCAAAGCTTTTCTTTAGTAAAAGGAGAAGTCAAGTTTAATAGAACTTAGACTTTACATATTTTGGAGAAAAGTATATTTTCTTTCCTTAGATTTTGCAAAATAAGTCTAGTTTCGTACGATACATGTAGGTTCTGGAACTAGTGAAGATAATTTTGTAGGAACAAGTACAGTTCCCTAAGGTTTAGATTTTAGACTTCCCAGAACTAAGTAAAATAAGTCTAGTTTCGTAAGAAATATATAGCTTTTGGAACAATTGAAGATAATTTTGTAGGAATAAGTCCAGTTTCCTAAGGTCTAGATTCTAGACATTCCAAAAATAAGTATGTACCAGTTCGCTAAGATTTTCTTTTAGATTTAGTAAAAGGAAAAATCTAGTTATAGAATTTAGACCCTAGATATTTTGGAAGAAAATATACCTCTTTCCTAGATTTTTCAAAGTAAGTCTAGTTTCGTAAGATATATGTAAGTTCTACAACTGTTGCAATTTTGTAGGAATAATTCCATTTCGCCAAGGTATAGATTCTAGACCTTTCAGAAGGAAATACAATGTTGGTAAAATTTTCTTCTAGATTTTGCAAAAGAAAAAGTTTAGTATTGTAGGCTCTAGATCTTAACACGTTTTCTCTAGATTTTGCAAAAATAAACCCAGTCTTTTAAGATCCAGACTCTAAACCTTCACATACGATTTTCTCTTAGATTTTGCAAAAGTCCAGTTCCGTCTGATCTAGATTCTAGACTGTTGGTGGTAGTAAATGCAGATCTATTTAAAATCTCCTTTAGACTTTAGAAAGGTTAATTCTATAGGGTCTACATTCCAAAATAAATACAGATTTTTACGATTTTTTCCGGAATTTTACAAGAATAAGTCCAATTTCGTAAGAACTACATTCTAGACTCTAGACCTTTAGGTAAATACAATTTTCTTACAACGTTGTCTTTGATTTTGCAAAAACAAGTTTGGTTTCACAAAGTCTAGATTCTAGAGACTTTTTGGATATAGATACAATATCCTTGAAGATTTCCTTAACTTTAGAGGAATAAGTCCAGTTTCATAGAATCTAAATTCGAGGTCTTCTGGGAAAAAATCTTCTCACGACGTTCTCTTATAGTTTGCAAATTAAGCTCATTTTCGTAAGATCTAGATTCCAAGTCTTTTACAGATAAATACAGTTCATTACAGCTTTATTTTGGATTTTTTAAATATCCATTCCTCCAAGGTATAGTTTCTAGATTTTTCGAAAATAAACAAAGTTCGCTAACTTTTTCTAAGATTTTTAAAAATAAATTTAGTTTCGTAAGAACCAGATTGTAGACCTCTTAGGGTAAATACCGTTTGTTGCGATTTCCTTTTAGATTTTTCAACTACTTCTTCTACTTTCATGTGGACTAGACACCGTACACCTTTAGGAGGTAATTATCGATTTTTTACGACTTTTTCTTAAATTTTGCAAAATAAGCTGAAGCTAAGTTTCGTTATGTTTATATTGTAGACTTTCTTAGCATAAATACTACTTCAACAGAGTATCGTCCTATGCTTTAAAAAATACAAAATCCCAGTTTTGATCAAAATTTAAATAACAAATACAGCTTTTTTACGACTTTCTTTTAAATTTTGCAAAAGTCCAGCTTAGTAGGACCTTGATCCCACGCCGTTTGGAAGCGAATAGTTTTCTTTATAGATTCTAAACTTTGAAAAATAAATTGTGAAAAGACATAAGTTCAGTTTCTCAGAGTCTAGATTTTAGACCTTTCAGAAATAAATAGTTTTTTACCACTTTTTCCTACATAATTTCTTAAATAAATCCAGTTGCATAATGTCTAGATACTAGACCTTCGAAGGTAGATACAGTCTTCTACGACTTCCTCTTAGATTTTGCAAAAGTCTAGGTCCGTAGGGACCTCCTTTCAGAAGTGAATACAGTTTTTCCACGACTCTTTTCTAGATTTTGTGAAAATAAATTCAATTTCACGAAGTCTAGACTTTAGATTTTTCAGAAATAAACACTATTTCACCAAATCGTTGTCGTAGATTTTCCAAAAATATATCAGCCCAGCATCTCAGAGTCTAGTTTATAGACTTTTCAGGAATAAATATAGTCTTTTACGATTTTTCATAGATTTCATCAAGTTTATTCTAGATCATCAAGATCTGGATTCGAAATCTTTGGAGGCAAATATAGTTTTTTTTACGACTTTCTTTACGAAAATAACTCCAGTTTCGTAATATCTGCACTGTAGGTGTTTCAAAATAAAAATAATATTTTACTAGAGCATTGGCCTAGACTTTGCAAAGATATTTAAAGACAGTTCCTCAAAGTTTAGATTCTAGACGCAGTTAGAAGCAGTTCTTTTTCACGATTTTCTTCCAGATTTTGCAAAAAAGAAATCAAGTTTCATGAGATCGATCCTAAACTTTTTTGAAACAAAATATTTATTTATTTTTTAACTTTTTCCTAGAGTTTGGGCTAGTATGGTCTAGATCTGAAACTTATCGGAAGAGAATACATTTTCACTGAAATCTTCTAAATTTTGCAAAAATAGGTCCAGTTTTCTAAGTTCGTAGGAGGGCTCTAGACTTCTCACAAAGTATTTATGAGGCTGGGCTATGAATCATTCCAAAATAATTTGTCAGATTTAAGCTTCTAAAAATTGTACGCAATAGTACCTGCTCAAGATTTTTATCCATTCCTTAGATTCATTACAAGCAACATTACAAGTCATAAAAGTAAACTTTAAGGATATCTTGTCATTACATACCTGGTCAAGGCGTCCTCTTCACTATCGCTGCCCTCATTGTAACTATTCTGTCTGCTCTGTTCGTGTATCTGCATGGTGATAGCTGGTCCGGCATCCAACTTGATTTCAGTTTCCAAAATGACCCTATCCTCGACCAAATTTCCTCGAGTATCAACCTCTCCACCGTGTCCGTTTACCAAATTCTGATTATGATCGTTCCAAAATTGCTTATTATCAGTGGCGCAAAACATGTCGCCTGCATGAAGGCTCAAGGACGGCTCCGGAAGATTGTACAGATCACATAGCATTTCAAATGATCTCCTAGACTTATGAGAATCGAGGATTTCCTCGAACGTCTTCGCACTTACGATCCCTTTGATCCGCAAAGCGGATCTGAGGATGCTCTCCTGATGGATAGCTTGTTCTATCCGATCTAACAGCAGATGCGTGATGTACTTGGCGGTATCTGCGGTTATCTTAGGGTTAATGAGGAAGGGCGCGGCTATTATAATCCCTAAGGTGATGTTGTTATTCACCCTGTGTTGCGTCGCATTTTCCACCCCTTTCGAGAATAACTCCTTTAGAACGGAATTGGGTTTCTTGCTATGATTCAAGTAAGTTTTAAGGGCGTCCACTGCCCCTTTTCGTACCGCCGGACCGACGTGTCCCAAATTGCGAATGATCTCGTTCAATACGGTCTCGAGTTTGGTGTCAAGGTCCTCCTTATCAATCAGCGGGATGAATTCGACGAGGACTCGTAAAGCGTGCTGCCGAACTACCCATTCCGGATCCCTTAGTCGTTGGTTTATCGCTTTGAAGAACGCGTTCAAGTCCAGGTCAGCTGAAAACGAAGGGTGAAAATAAGTCAAACGACGAGAAAGCGAATTATGTTGTCGCAGAAGTTGACCCGATTCGATCGCTATCGTCGATAAGCACCTGTGGTTGTTAAAGCTAGCCGGCCGTATCGGTTGTTGCAGTGTTGTATAAATGCCGAGTTTAGTTTAGTTTAGTTTAGATGCGTTGAGGTGATATAATTTACGGCGCCGGATTGAAGGTAAAGGGGTTAATAATGCGGGTTAGCGGGACGAAATTGTTTTGGTGCCCGATGCAGCTTTGTTGTAAAGTAAGGCTTTAATTTTCTCGTTAAGAACTGGATTAGAGAAGTTTAATGGAAAGTAAATGCCTTCAAGAATTAATTTCGAACAATTTTGCTATTCCCCTAATGTAATTTGGGACCGTTCCTTGGTGGCTTGGTCAGTAATGAGTAGAGTTAAAAAGGTGGTACCGGATGGCAGTAGCGTACTGGTAGGGGCATGGATAGGGGTAATTTTCAATTCGTAGTCGATCTCGACAGTACCGCGAGAGAGTTCAAAGCGACAGTACGTTGCACGCCGTACTCTAGATAAGTACGCGGAGGTGGGACGCCCAAAGGGTGTAACGCTCCCTTCGAATGTGAATAAATATATCGGGATTCCCTGGATTAGAATATAAAAGTCCGCATATTTATGGCACAATATGCAATAGCGGATTGCCAACTCGCAATAGATTTGAATGTAGAAAACATTGTAAAAGTAAACGTCATGTATTGAATTTAAGTAACAGTATTCCACACTGGCAATTTATCTATGATTTTCCAGCATCTAATGAACATTTTCATCTATTTTGGGCTAAGTATGTTCCTTCATGGAAGTTACCAACATCTAGGCAATTACGATACAATTATGCCACGTGTTCAAGGTACAGTAGAGGAATGTATAAAAGATGAGTTGAGTAATAAGAAAATCTGCCTATGTCTGGATGAAACAACTGATACTCAGAAACATTCATGAGAGTCATTCATGATGTACCGCGCCCTTTAAAACGTGATGGTCCACCAGCTTCATTGTTATTATCTACTAATAGGATTCAGAAAATTGATGCAGGAACCGTTATCAAGGAAATCAAAGATTCGTTAAGAGAATTTTCTATCACAGCAATCCAAGTCACAATGCTCGTTACTGACAATGTAGAAATATTGCTGAAAGTTGGTAGGATGTTGAAAATATGCTTTCCAACTCCTCTTCAAATAGCATGCCTTATACATGCATGTCACCTCGTAGCAGAAATCATTCAAAAGAAGTATCCGATGATGGATAAGTTAGTAGCATCTACCAAAAAAGTGTTCATCAAATCTCCCAAACACATCCGCGTATTCAAACAATTGTGTCCGAAATTATCAGTAGCATCTCTGCCTGTAATAACGCGATGGGAAAGATGGCTCCAGGCAGTATCTTACCACCAGAAATATTTTTCAGAAGTGAAAAATGTCATTTTGAAAATCGATTCAAATGATTCTGCAGCAGTTTGAGATTGTCAGAACTGTTTCCCAATTCAGACGTTCAACAATAAATAGATGAAATATCCATGAACTATTCTGAAGTTGCACAAGCTATTGAGCAATCAGAAAATAGTCACTTATATACACGAGACGCATTAAATTGCATAAACAATTTATAAGCAGTTCTAGAAAACGTGACGAACAGTATAGAAGTCGATATTGTCCAAAAATTTTGTGCATGTTTAACGAAAAATTCCGATTTACAGAAGGTTCGGTCTATAACTGAAAATCAAGGGTGCACAGATGAGGAAAAGGAATATTTGACTTTTGCAAATCTTATCTCATGCTGAAAGATTATTTTCGAAGTATATGACAACGTACTCACAACACCGTCGAGGGCTGAATGAATCGACATTGGAAGCGTTGCTGATGTTGCAATTCTACGCAGCTTACCACAGCGGTTGCCTATTACGACAGTAAAAAGAAACAATATCATTTTTCACTAGTATATTACGTAGCTACTTTAATGCGGTGCACCACTGCCGATACCATCCCTTTAACAAACTTTAGTAATGAGTACAGAGAGCTCATATTCCTCATTGGCAAAAAGCTAGTTGAGGGCCAGAAATGTTATCAAAGTCAGAAGTAACCGGGTGGTTCTTTAGTAGTCTTATCTATAATAACTCGTAAGGGCCAAGGTAGTGTTAAAATCAATACAAAAGTGCTTTCCTTTTGTGCAAAATTTAACATCAACCCCACCTAATTCCTTTGGCCAAGAGCAATAGAAAGGAAAGTGGCTCAGATTGTTCTGGCTGAAATTTGGGGGCTTGGAAAACTGTGCGACGTTAGCGTTACTCAATCGTTCTTGTCAGGACCAATAGAACGGGCGTTCCATATTAAATGAGACAAACTATGCTTAGTCAGGAGTTTGACCACAACTCATGAAAAGGCAAAAAACCGGAAATCTAGGATATCAACCTTGCACTGACTTACTGGTCAAGCATTCACTAAATGGATTCGGATTTAATTTGGACAACGCCCTGAGCAAGTCGAACGATTGAAAACGCACGATTTCATCCAAATTTCGCATCAAATTTTTCCTCTTCCTGAGAAGTTTCTTTCCGAATTTATGTCCCTAAATAAATTTTGGCCATCGCTCCTGGATTTTGTCTTCCGCAAGGACTTCAACCCCAAAAGCATCAATCTAAATCCTTACCTGGTATCCGTTTCGACCTCACCGCGAACTCCCACAATCTCGTCAGCGACAGGTTCCCATCTTTGGCCGACGAACAAACCGACGGCGGAGCGGTTTTCGCTTCCTGAAGAACCTCTTCTTGGTCGTCGTGGTCTTCTGAGTTCTGGACGATGGTCGAAGTGGAACCGCTCGAGGAAGTGGACGTTTCCGCCAATTTCATCGTCGCCAGCGGTGGTCACTCACTGGCGACTCGACAACGTTATCGCGTTTCGCGAGCATTCTCAGGGCGAGAAAGGCTTTCGTTAGAGCGGCGCGGGGCGACGGTCTCGCGCGTCCGTCCAACGACGAGGGTCAAGCGTCACTACTACTACTAACGGCGCCGTCACCTCGCCGGAAAAGTTTCGTGAATGCATCGCGCGCTGGGAAATTAAGTAGGTAGGTGTTTTGTTGCGAAAGTGGCGTATGAAACGTATATAAAGGGTGCGAAAAATATTTGTACAAAGAAGTTATGAATTTCCCAAACTGAATTTATAAATAGAAATGCTTGGTACCTCACATAACATCGTTCCTCTTCCTTTTAGACATTAACAGAATCTTGCCCAATAAAGGAAAATACCAACGGCGATTAATATCGATGATTATTTTCATGACCAAATATGATTGGTAGGATGTGGTACTAACTCTACTCCTCTGACGTCTTCCAGTTTGTGCAAAAGACGCTAATACTTGTTTATACTGTTTCTAGTATTATATGATAGATTTCTACCACAATTGGGTCAATTAAACAAGACTGGTTCAAATCATAGTTATATTTTCAGAACGTTTACAAACGTTTTCGGAACACCTTCTTCAGTGAAAATATAACTAGATAAATGTATAAACAAACATTTGTTTTTATTTGGGAACTATCAACAAAATAACTAATGACTAGGATTTCTTGATATAGAGGATATGTAAAAAAGTTATATACATATATATTTATATATATATAACTAATTTAATGTGTAAACACACATGCAAACTATGAAAATACCTAGAAAAACCTTATATCAAAACATCTTTGTCGAAACCTTAACAACTCTGTTCAAGGACTAGGGGAAACCCAAATCAAAAACCTAGCCAAATTTTTTTTCCGTCTTAAGAAATGTAAATGTCATTTTAACAAATTGCTGTATACATTACTTAAATTTTGAATATCGGTTCTGAAATTAATACTTTTAGTGTCTTTCTGTATATTTATCATCTCGTAAGGTTTTTGTCAACTTTTCTAAGGAGTACCCCTTTGGATTTCAATGAAAAAACGAAATATCTGAAAGTGGGTGGCGCTATGCGTCAAGTTGAAGCTTTTGCCGAGAAGATTCTGCGAAAATTGTTTCCAACTCGAAATCCTTGCCAGTTCGACAATTATAGCCTAAAAACGATGAAAATTTGATGATTTTCCCTCTTTTCCCGGAATCCGGACAAACTATGATAGGTAATCGCTTTCAAGTGATTCACAACAATGCATTTTATCATTTGTGAACGTTCAGGACATAATTCCTCAGTTTAAAGTTGTTGACAAATGCAGAATCTTCCAGGGATTGTTTGAACGTTGAAGAAATCAATGATTTTTCCAGAATTTAATGCTAGATACGACTAAATAAGACGTATTTCACCGATCAAAAGCACGGAATCGTTTTCTGCGCCTTCGAAACCATCAATATACGAAGTTTCGTTCAAATTAAGAAACATAAGGATTTTCTCAACTTTCTTTGAGGGGTACCCCTTTGAATTTTAGCGAAAAAACAAAATATCTGAAAGTGGGTGGCGCTATACGTCAAGTTGAAGCTTTTGCCGAGAAGATTCTGCGAAAATTGTTTCCAACTCGAAATCCTTGCCAGTTCGAAAATTATAGCCGAAAAACGATGAAAATTTGATGATTTTCCCTCTTTTCCCGGAATCCGGACAAATTATGATAGGTAACCGCTTTCAAGTGATTCACAACAAAGCATTTTATCATTTCTGAACGTTCAGGACATAGTTCCTCAGTTTAAAGTTGTTGACACATGCAGAATCTTCCAGGGATTGTTTGAACGTTGAAGAAATCAATGATTCTGACAGAATTTAATGGTAGACACGACGAAAAGAAACGTCTTTGACCGATCTCAAGCATGGAATCGTTTTCTGCGCCTTCCAAACCATAAATACACGAAGTTTCGCCCAAATTAAGAAAGAAAAGGGTTTTATCAATTCTTCTAAGTCGTATCCCTTTGAACTTTAACGAAAAAACGAAATATTTGAAAGTGGGTGGTATTATACATCAAGTTGAAGCCTTTGCGGAGAAGATTAGTCTTTTTATAATTATATTTGTGTTTTCAAAATCGAAGTAATGCCCTAGATCTTTGTAATGTTTTGTTACAGCGGTCATTACACCAAAATCATTATTTAAAGAATACTTATAGTTATACAAGCTTTTCTTTAAATATTGTTTTATTTGACCGATGTAACAACCATCACAGTCTTTACAGTTTCTTTTATAAACAACATTACTTTAATTTTGTTTATTTATTTTAGATTTCGTGTTAGTAAAAAGAGATCTGTTACTAAAATTTGGAATGAAAGTAACGTTTATATTGTTTTTATTAAACTATTTTGTTATTTGTTCGCTTGAACCTTTTTTATAAGGTATAGCGTTATAACATTTATTGGCATTATTTTTAATGCTTCTATTATATAATTTGTTAACTCTATTTTTATTATTTTTTCGCTATTACTGTTCCTAATGAAGGTAAAAGAAGCCAACCTTCTTCGAAGGGACGGCACTTGAAGAAGAATAATGGAGCAGACGAGGTGATGAAAGCAACTGATCAAATACTACTTCGAAGGATATAGGCGATGTTAATGCTAGTGTTAAATTTATAAGTAAAAGATTAGGGCGAAAAGAATGCAAACGTCCATTATTAAAGATTGCACATGGAGATGGTATGAAATTATGGAAAAGAAAGATGAAATGAACTTTGACGTTAAAAATATTCTAAGAAACAAACTAAAAGCGCATACAGTGACGGTTAAGGGGAAAAGTAGAATAAAATCCTTAATTATCTTTACGGTGTTGTTTACTCTTTTTGTCTTTGCGGGCGTTCGATCTTCAACTATCAAAATTCTTTAAAATTGGCTATGGAATGATCCGAACAAGAAGGACATCTTAGGGTGGGGGTTAGTGAGATAACGACGATGCTAGAGGAAAATGAAAACGACGAACTTCAAGTCAAGGATCACGAAGATAAGGGAATGAGATTTCAGATTTTTTCGTGAACCATAAGATTTGTGCTATACAAAGGAATCTTATGGGTACGTAGAAAGGATGTCGGGTGTACAATAGGCAAAAATAATTGTTATAAAGAACCAAGGAAGGGAAGAGAATAAATATAATAAATAAATAATGCATTTTTCTTTCCTAAAGTCAAGGTAGAATTATTCAACTTTTATCGATACACACCAGTACTCATTTCAAAAATTGTCTTTTCCAATTTTATTCATTCTTAGATTTAGGTACACGAAAAAGGGCAAATTACAATAAACTTGCCAGATATTCTGCTCCATTTCTGTTTCATTCTGACACTTACCTATGTACAAACATGTTCCATGATATATCTGCTACAGCTGAAGGATATGTCGCTGAAGCAATTTCAAGTTAAAAATATCTAATAAACATATGTATATCCAATACTCCATCGTAACTGAGCTAACATGCAAGCATTTGAAGTTTTAGTAAACCTTCCAAGAACAGGTAATACGTAAAGACCGGATTATATCTTCGACACTTAACTAAAATATGTACATATATATGTCTTAAATATGAGCAAAATATATTGAAAATATTCCTAAAATGTCTAGAATATGTAAAATGTGTTTCAAAAACATTTTCAGAATGTCGAATATATTTTGAAGTAACAAGGAAAAGAAACAAACACTAAGAAAATTTAATTTTTACACCTCTTACCTAATTATTTTTAACCAATCAGAACCCACCTTTATTCGTTTAATTTCCGATTTTTATTCTTAGAAACCGTAACAAAAATCTTTGCTCTTCGATATTGAACATGATATTTCGTTTGGAAGTTTAAAAGGAATTAACAATTTCTTAGAAAAATGTAGAAACATAAATTTCTTGGAAAATGCACTAATCCCTATTTAAGTAATATTTGTTTTATTATATTTAACGAAAGATCGGTAATCGTAGAGTGTAAATTTCCCAGAAAAACATCTACTATATTTTTTTATAAAAGTAACGCAAACGGAAAAATATGTCGAATATGTGGAAAAAAGGTCAAAATATTCTAAATATGTAAAATTAAATTAGTGCTAAACGCTTTTATTTACCCCAATTCGTTCGTTTCGATTTTACAGCGGCCAATTGTACGGTTGATAGTTATCGATATGCAAAAACCATAAATAAGTATCCAAATTTATCAGTGGAAGTTCTTGAAATCACATATACAATATGTACAAAACATATCTACAGATATGCAAAACCTTTACAATTGCTGTTTGGTGTTTGCCGTATTGCTGCTGACGGTTAGTCTATAAACATTATCGATCGTTAGAGATGAACAGCCCACCTTCCCACGTCGAAGGAGTCCTTTTAGTTCGGAAATCAGTATACGACTCGACGTTTCCGCGAACCACTTACGTACCTTTTACAAACCCGCATTTAAAGGTCAGCGATGTGGTAAGCGTGTACTGTACCAACACACACACCTTCATAAAATAGAAACAGTTAGACATTCTTATCGACAGTAACACTACTTCGATATAATTGGTATTTGCACTTTAAATTTATTACTTTTGGTGTCTTCCTCTTCTTTTATACCTTTAATTCTATAATGCGTTCCTTGTGTCCTGAATCTGAAAAATGTGGTCAACCGTGATAATCGCAAGTATATTTCCTCATTCATACTGAAAATGAAAAAATAAAGAATTGGAAGCTAATTCCTACATAATTGGACAAATCCCGTGCTATCCGTTCGAAATGTCCTAGAAAAAATAAGTAATTAATTAGTTAATTAAAAAAGCACTTATCGATTATCCTCGAACAATACCGCGCCATCTTCACAGCGGAAAATCAACTTTCCATAAAAGCTTTTTCTCCGATAATATACAGAGAATGATAAACACATTCGAAGCATCGGAATAGATCTCGTTTTGCCCATTACGGAAATAAAACGAGGAAAATAAAAGCAAATTTATGTTGTTCGAGCGGAGAAAAGATTTAAGAGGAATGGGAATAGAAAATGAGATGCGGAGCAATTTCATTTGGAAATTGAATCCTTGGTAATCCTCGGAACAATTGAATTTCCGGCTTCTATCATTCCCCTAGGATAAGGAACGGAAATAATTTGGCATTAATTACGTTTATCAGGTAATTGAAGAAGGTATTTTTCTCCGGAGGGAATTGACAGTGTCGTTATCAAAGGCGGTTTTTACTGCGAAAATGCAGTTTGGAGCATTGATATTCCTTAGGGCGAAAAATCCGGTTCGAAGCAAGTTGCTGATCCACTTCGATGGAACCACAGAAATTAAAGATTTTTCGGGATTGGATTCTCCTTCTGAGACCGCACGACTCAGACATACAGAGTGAATTTGAATGGAAACTACAGGACTTAGGACACGTGTTTAGGTGATCAAAATAAGCAAAGTCTCATAAACGTATGTGCAATTCTTATTCGTTACGGAGATATTACTTTAAAAAGTATAATGAATCTGCTGAAAAGAAAGCATTCGTTCGTATTATGGCGGAAATTGCATCTTTCTAACTACCGCGATTTACGAGCATATTGTAGTATAGTAATACTCGAATGGTTAATTACCATTAGAAAATTCATCATTTATTACAATTCAATATATCAAAATTCACAGTTAATATTGGTGTTATGGTCTTCAATTGACACTCGGTTTAATTTGGGGTTCTATTTACACCTTTTTGACACCACGTCCACCACCTTTTAAGCATTTTATTACCCTACGGATGTTAGCTTCTTATTTTAAATCCAGCCAGAGACGTTTAATGGGAGAAACAAATGTAACTAGAAATAAAATTAATAATCACTATAAAAAGCATATATTAATGGATAGAAAAGCATTGTAAACATTAAGACACATCCATACAACACTTTTACATTACAAGAATTCATACAAAATTACTGGATCATAACCTAGGATACATCGACATTCAATACAGGTTTCTATAACAACGATATGCCTGGATAAACTGGAGTCAAGGAGAATTAAAGTTTAAAGAAATAATGCTGTGTAGCCCTGGTTTTCAACAAAAATAAATAAATAAAAAGTTTGGTTAACGACGAAGAAAATTGACAAGATAAATAAGTCAACAAATAAGTCTATAAATATATTTTGAATAAAAAGGGTTTTAAGAAGAAGTACCAGTGAATAAAAGAACCTCACCACACCGGAGAAGATAGAATTTAAAAAGGGAAGAATCCATAGAAAATAGAACCACACCAGAAAAGAAGTTAAGAGAGGGGAGAATCCATAGAAAGTAGAGCCACACCAGAAAAGAAGTTAAGAGAGGGGAGAATCCATAGAAGATAGAGCTGCATCGAGAAAAGAAGTTAAGAGAGGAAACAGGAAGAACCATCATCGAATAAAAGAAATTACACTCACACACACACAACAGTAGGTAATTATCTTGATTTTATGTTAAATATTTCTCAAAATTTATAAAAATAATTTATTATAATTTATGCTTTCTATATCATTAATTAAGAGCTAGGCCGGTGCAATTTTGTTTAAGAAATTTAACTAAATTCTCAGTACAATATACAGACATATACGAAGGAATGCTATCTTCGCAGCGGATGACAAAATCGAAATCAACGACCCCCTCTGAAAAGCAATACGTCTATGATGAACGTCGTTTATTATTTAACCCAATATGCCACGTAAGTGAAGGAAAAAAATCAAACAGGAACATTTTCAAAGATATCAGTTTCGCCGTATATACTGTCTCACTTGTGGAACGCTGTGACTTGGGACATTTTTCATTTTGAGCGTCGATTCCAGGATAGGTCCCTGGAGTTTTGTCCTGTTTTCTTTTCCTTTTTGTTTTTGTGGAACAACTCGATCACGCTGTCAGAGTTGCGTGTATGACTGGAATGGGACGATTGTTCGAAATGTCAATTCTGCGATGGCGTCTAATTAGTAAAACAAAAGTTTGTAATTGCCGATACAAAAATGCTTTTGTTCTGTGTGGTACCGAATTTAATCAACATCTACGAAGTTCTTCGGTCTTCTTACATTCTTGATCTGGGCTAAGAAGCGTCATAAATCTGATGCAAGCCTTTATAAAGAATCCGGTTCTTTCCAAATTTGCCTTTACTGTCGTCTGGAGGAACTTTTGAAGAGTTGAAATTTCTAAATCTCGATGAATTTGGGACTTCTTCCCCTACTAAGGTGCGTACAGATTCAACCCTAGAGTTTTGTTTTGAAATATTAAAATACTAAAATCTGTTTGATTTGGCAAGGGAGGTAGCTGTTTACCAGGCGAGAACCACTCTAGCAGCCGGAGAAACGTCGGTTTAGCTGATGGCTCTGGTCCTGACTCTATTTAGCTCTGGATCTGATTATAATTGATGACTCTAAGTCTACAGCTCTACCTTATGGCTCTAACTGAGGCTCAGCTCTTACTTATGGTTATATCTCTTTGCTAATGGCGCTATCTCGCATCTCATGACTCTGGCACTTACTGTAGCTAATGGCTGTAGCTTATATCTCATATAGCTCATAGCTTTAGCTTATAGCTCCGATTCATGTCTCTAACACTTAGCTCTAGATCTAACTGTAGTTGGTAACTAGTCTACAGGTAACCTTATGGCTCCAACTCTTACTTATGGTTTTATTTTTTAAAGGCGCTTAGCTCTAGCTTAGCCGTAGCTCATAACTTTAGCCCATTGGCTCTAACGCTTAGGTCTGGCTCACAGCTGTGGTTTCTGCATGCAGCTCACGACTTTAGCTCATACCTCATAGCCCTTATCTCCGATTTACAGCACTCACGCATTGCTCTAGCTCCAGCTTATGGCTTCCGCTCACAACTATGTATCTGGTGAGGTGTAAGCTAGGGCTTTATAAGTTATGAGCTGCAGTTATGAGTTGCGCTACCTTTACTATGATATAGGTTAGAGAAGAACGGTAATCCAAGTTACCGTTGCTAACTAGAGAAATGCCCTGGTAGCTAAATTAATTCTTCTTGGGTCGGATAAATTGGAATATGTTTCTTGCCCTTATTACTCTAATTTCTTATCATGGACAGCCAAAATTATAAAGAAAGAAGTGAAAAGAACGAATGAGGAAGGTGAAGAGCTTCTTCAAACAAGATACACGCTAGTAATATAAGTTTGCAAAACATAAAAATTGGAAAATGGTGCTCAACATTATCACACTAATTTCGTATCATGGATAACAAAAGCAAGAAGGAAGAAGTTGAATGAAAAATGCAGCTGATGGAAAAGAAAGAACTATGTTCAAACAGGATATATTACAAATCTCAAGTACGAGCTTGTAAAAGCATGGGAATTAGTCCATCTCGTATCAGATCAATTGACGAACAATTCTCGCGCGTATCATGCTCAAACGAACAAAAGCAAGAAAGAAGAAGTGAATAGGACAAATGTGGAAAATGGAAAGGAGAGAGCTTGTTCAAATAGGATGCACGCCTCCACTGCGAGCTTGTAAAAACATTAGTCCTTCTCATATCAGATCAATTGAAGAACAATTCCCGCCCTTAATCAAACTAATTTCATGTCATGCTCGAACGAACAAAAACAAGAAAGATGAAGTGAATAGGACAAATGGTGGAGAATGTTAGAAGGATAACTTGTTTAAACAGGATAAACACCTGAAGTACGAGCTTGCAAAAACATGGTAATTTGTTCCTTTCGTGTCGGGTCAAATGAGGGATAAATCACGCTCTTTTACACCAATTTCAAGAAAGAAAAAGTGAATAGGACAAGTGTGGAAAATCGAAAAAGGACAACTTGTTCAAACAGGATACACACCTCCACTGCGAGCTTGCAAAAACATGGGAATTCATCCTTCTCATGAGGGAAGGTCCTTATCGTTATTAGGCCGATTTCATGTAATGCTCAAACGAACAAATGCAAGAACGAAGAGGTGGATAAGACAATTGCGGAAAATGGAAAAAGGAGAACTTGTTCAAACAGGATACACACCTACCCTGCGAGGTTTGAAAACCATGGGAATTAGTTATTTTCATGTGAAATCAATCGGGAGGCGATCCTCGCTCTTATCAAGCCAATTTTATGTCATGCTTAAACAAAAAAAAAAAAGCAAAAATGAAGTAGTGAATACAACAAGTGTGGAAAATCGAAAAAGGATAACCAGTTCAAAGAGGGTACACACCTCCACTGCGAGCTTGTAAAAACGTGGAAATTCGTCCTTCTCGTGTCAGAGGAATTGAGGGACGATCGTTGCTTTTATCAGGCTGATTTCATGTCATATTAAGACGAAAAAATCAAGAAAGAAGAAGTGGAGAAAACAACAACAAAAAGGGAGAACTTGTTGAAATATGATACACATCTCCATTACAAGATTGCAAAAACATGAAAGATCGTCCGCCTCGTGTCAGATGAATTGAAAAAGAATTCTCGGCCTTATCACAATAATTTCGTTCATTTTATACTCAAACGAACAAACATATGCAAGAAGAAGTTACTAGGACAAGTGTGGGAAATGGAAAAAGGACAACTTGTTCAACCACGATACACACCTCCACTACAAGCTTACAAAACGTAACAATTACACCCTTATCGTGTCAGATAAATTAAGCAATGATTTTCGTCCTTATTATATCAATCTCATATCATGATGGAATCAACAAAGGCAAGACGAAAATATCAGAAAGAACAAGTGAAGAATATGGAAAAGATGAAACATGAACACGCATAATATAAACTTCATGTACGAACTTGCAAAACGTCCAGACTAATCCTCCTGGTATCAGATCTAGTGGAATACTTATTTGGGCAACTAAATCATCAACCTGAGTGACAACAAAGGCACGAATGAGGAAAAGCTTTAGGCCTGAACACCTGATATAGAAGGCACACTTTAATATATCACACTTTTGCCTTCAAATTCCATCACCAATACGTTTATATAGACGCCTTCTATACTTTTCCCAGAATCTTTTATTACCAGAACATTTATCCTTTTTTCATACGTCTCTACCTTTCAATCGACCCCAACTTTCCTTCCTAAAAAATCACATGAAGATTTGTTGGATCCTCAGGGACTTTTTAAATAATTTTTGTGACAGGCAGCCAAACAATTTAGCACCGAAAAGCAAACCGGCCTTATCGTTCGTCTGTGAAAATTCTAACGAGTAGTCGTGAATAGTTAGCATTCTTTCGAATTATGCATTTTTAACACGATATGAAAAGAATTCCGGATGTACAATACGTGTAGGTTCCCAAAGTTGAGTTTACCAATATTTTTCCTTCAAAAAAAGAAGGCAAGTCTCAGGAGTACCCGTTTATACCCATATCGAAACTAACCGATATATTTCTTTTTTTTTTTTCCTTTTCATCGAACGACCAATAATAAATGCGTCTGATTCCCTCCATCATCTCACGCAAGACCTCCAGAACGCGCAAGTCAAACGGAGATCTCGAAAGCTCTCGTCGAGTTTCGATAGCTCGCGACGCGTGCGACGACGTGGACGACAACGCGACGCTCGCGGACGTGTCTTTAGTAGAGCTTTCGAGAGCACGAATTCCGTAGCTTGAAAAAATCATAACGGACGAGTTCGAAAATGGATCGAATATCGTGCGTCTGTAAATGGTGGGTGGACGAACGAGAACGAGAAATCGCGACGCGTTCGAACGAGGCTGATTGAATTCGAAATCGCAGTGGTAATTTGTTGAGGTTGAGGTTAGTCGAATTTGGACGATTTCGTGTATCGCGGTCGTGTGCGTTGCACGGGTTTAATGAGGTGTTCCCGTTGATTTTTTCGAAGAAGGTAAGATGTGTAATGAATTAGGAAAGGAAGTGATTGGAAAAAAAGTAAAAAAAAAATATATGGGGAAGAAAAATTTAATCAAATCAACTCTACGTAGGTTAATTTGTTGAACTTGTATCACATGGGACGTGAGACATGTGTCCCAATTAATTCATACAGGACCCACGTAGATATTTGGCAATCATTCAAACTACATTTACGGAATTGTTTTCGTTTTCTTTGATGACGAGACATCACCAGAGTCCAAGGGAAAAAATTATCAATAGGTACCATTTTTCCTCCCCCTGCGCAATTTCCAAATTCCCACCTACACAAATCATCTGGAACATGTGACATATGTCCTAATTAATTCATGCATTCCCGACGTGTTTGGCAAATAGCCAACCTACATCCCCTCGATCCCGATTTCTTTTTCCAAAAGAAAATGATTGGTACCAACGATTTCCTTTTCGTAAGCGAGTGATCAGTACTAATGAACCTTCCTTGATAAATATATTGGTCCTTTTTATCTTTCAACTGCGTTCTTCAAACTCCTCGATAAGAAAATTCTAAAGTAAATCGTGCACGTGCATAAATTTTTCCATAATTTATTCAAGTTTGCGCAATCAGCTGAATCTTTACAACTTCATGGCGTCTCGCATCTCGCATCTGACATCTGTCCTAATTAATTCATTTCGGATGTATTTGGACAGTATCCAAGCTAAGCCTGCATCGCTTGTTAAAACGATATCCACTGCCAAGGTGAACAAGGAGCCCAATATCTTTTTCCTTTTATTGGATTTTTGGATAGTTCCCAGTTCTAAAGAAAAAGATCCAATCCAAGATTGGACATGCAGATCATTTTCGGTTTTCTGAGTCCATTAGTTTGATAAATTTCATCTAGAATTCGTTCTTCACCCTTCATTCACTTAGTAGCAAGCATTTCAATCACTGAAAACCACTAAAAGAGTCAAATAAACCGTGATATTGACTTTGATTCTATCTTCACGTTTTGTGACTAACAATACGACGAAGTTGTCATCAACAAACATCGGGACTTCAACTTTCTTTTAAGTCACTTTCATCCGGGAAAACGAATTATAGATTCTTTAACTTATGAAACTACTCATTCCAAAAAAGTCTATACAATCGCTCAAAAATTTTAAGTTATTGGAACGCTAAGTAGTGACTAAGACGTTAATCATCAGAAAAACTAGAAGCGAGACCGATTTTGTTTTGTTTTTTTTTTTTTTTGTAGTAAAATGGTTCCAGTGAATTTTGACCTGCACTAATGCCCGTTTTTACCGATATAATTTTTAAGACCGTGCTAAACATTGGCCTACGAGAAGCCGTATTTCACCTGCTTAAGGTTATTTAGTACTTTTTTTTTTTTTAGTTTTTCTACATTGCGACATGTTTCAAGTAGCAAAACAAAGGGTTTACCCTTATTTATATATTACTCTCATTTAGGTTTTTTTTTAGAAAAAGTCAATAACAACACGAAATTTGACATTTTTATAGACAAGCTTACAGACAAACGAGTGAACGAAGGAATTTTGTTTTAATGAAAATTGAAAGATGTATTCGAGCACTGAAGCGTGTCAATCTCGAATTTCTCCAAGGAAACTTGATTTAGCTGCAAATCAGATTTTAGGAACGTCTTGTTCGACGTAATTTTTAAATACTTTTAATTAGGAAAATCTTCATTTCTACGATCGATATGCCCTAGATATTAAGAATATCTACATATATACATGATAAAAAAATTAAAATGGTTTTAAATTAGGGTGAAAGTAAGGCCAAAAGTAATTTGGCACCGCCTCTCAGCTAATCCCTCCTATGAATTAGTGTTCAACCAACAAGGATCATTTCTTATGCCTTTACCCGGCAACAAACGTAAGTGTTATAGTGGTTTTAGTATCATAAAAGGGTATTGTATCACTTTGGGAAAGTTTTGCCCGATGTAATAATTACAAAAGAAGAGATTCCACCCATTACTACAACTTATAAGAAAACCTTCTCAACCTGCACACACCGATTTCGATAAAACTTGGTAATTATGTAGAGCTCCTCCAGTGATTGGGGCTTACTTTTTTGGGTAATTGGATACAAGCAAATCAAAATTCTTGTAACGTCAGTAATTACCGTTAGTCATCAGAAAAAGTAGAATGGAGTTCTTTTTTTTTTAAACTTTTAGTAAATTAGTCAAACTCCACGAGTGAATTTCTTTAGGCTAATTTGATTGGCTAAACAAAGGTTGCCATCTTCAAACAAAAAATCTCAACTTTAACTTAGTGATTTCTTTAGTCACTTTCATCCCACAAAGTAAGTTATACCTTCTTTAACTCATAAAAGCTTTCACTCCAAAGAAATATCATATACAACGCTATAAAAAATTCAAAGTTGTCGTAACGTCCGTGACTAAGCCGTTAATCGTTAGAGAAACTAGAAGAGAGTCCGATGGATTTTGTTTTTCTTCTCCAAGTTTTAGTACTAAAATAGTCAAATTTCCCCAGTCATTTTGGCTTATTTTGTTGGTAATTCGATATACAATACTAGAAATAAATGAAAGTTCTCGTAACGTTAGTGATTAAGGCGTTAGTCATTATAGAAATTAGAAGGGAGTTCGTTTTTGTTTTTGTTTCTTTATAAGCTTTTAGTAAACTAGTCAAACTCCCCGAGTGGTTTTGAATTCGATTGGCTAAAAAGAAATTGTCATCTTCAAACAAAAAGTTTTCAACTTCGATTTAGTGATTTCTTTAGTCATTTTCATCCCGCCAAGTAAGTTCTTTGGCTTCTTTAACTTATCAAAGCTTTCACTAGACTCCATTTTGTTTTCAACTTGTAGTAAAATACTCAAATTTCCCCAACAGTTTGAGCTTATTTTTCTAGATCATTCAATTGATTAAGAAGAAGTTGTATCTTCAGACAGAAAGATTTCCACATTAACTTACAAAGAAACCCTGATAAGTTTGTTTCACCGATTTAAATGAAACTTTGTGGGTTTATAAACCGATTGTAGTGAAAAAGCAACGATGACTTTCTTAGATGCGCAATCTCACATTACCAGGATATACAGCGGCCTAAACTCAACATAACCCTTCGCTGTTTGAGTTCGGGGGTAAGATGGAGACCTGCGGAACGCCATTTTTCATCATCGAGGTAGAAAGATCCTTTCCAATCTTGACAGAAAAAGACCGCATTAATACTATACCGGATCATCTTAACCACAAGTCAGTCGTGCCAAAAATTGAGTCGAATGTATTGGCCAGGCCCAAAAACACCGCCCCAATCGTCTCTCGTCTCTCGGAGGCATATCTAAAGACGACGTTATTTTTGACCGCACCTGTATTTCATTACTTTTGACTGCGTCTGTATGGACGTTTCGTTTCGTAATTGTGCATGCGGCGATCCACTTTTGGTGGTTGGGAATCTTCGAACTAAACACGTTTAAAGTCATTAATTCCTAACTGTACGGTGTTCTTAATATCATTCATTTTCCTATCTAGTTAATTATAATGAATTTAATTGCTTCAAATGTTGGGTTCTTACTGGATATTTCGTTATAATATAAGTTCCGATTTTTAAACACATTCCGTTTGCAGTCACTTCTGCTTTGGAAAATTTTCGGAGGTGGTGTATTAGGCTTTCTCGACGTTTTTAGCTTGCAATGAGACGTCCGTATCCATAGATTTTGAAACCTACGTTCTCGTGAAACAGTTCGGAATTTCGTAGGAAACCTCTTCGTTCGTTGGACAGAGGAGTTTTATATAAAATAAATAAAATTACCCTTACCACACCTTTTGAAAAATCCAGATACGTATTTCGGCAACTAAGTTGCCATTCTTAGTGGAAAAATGAGGAATTCAGTATTACTAGCGAATCCGGCTAATGCCCAAGGCGAACACCACACAACGAACACTGTACAACACCAAAGCATGCGCAATGAACATCACACAATAAACGCGCGAAACACACCAAAACACTATCGACACTGTCAGTGTTGTACAGTGTCTGTTGTGTGGTGTTCTTCTTGGGCATTCATCGGATTCGCTAGTGGTACTGAATTCCCCATTTTTCCACTGAGGACGGCAACTTAGTTGCCGAAATACGTATCTGGATTATTTCCGAAAGGTGCGGTAAGGATAATTTTATTTATTTTATATAGTATTTTAGCCACAGTCTCCTTATTTTTATTTGCATTTGTCTCGATGGAGCAGAGTCTGAAGACATTGCTTTGCTTGAATCGTATTTTTTCCCATTAGAAAACAATGCTTTCTCAACACACGAAGTTCAGAGTTTTATTGAAGATTGTGAAAGTTTCTATCGATTGTTTAATGGGAGTAAAAACACTTCGCTTAGTTTTAAATTTCGGATTTACATAGTTAAACTTTTTGCCCAGACTGTTATCGAATCGCTTACTGATATTATCGGGTGACTCCGTTCTTTTTTGTTGTTGATTGAAATTATTGAACATTTATTTGAATAATTATTGAATACTGCGATCATTTTTTGGAGAGGAAGATGGATATAATTATCCGAAGTTTCTTCCCGCAAGTGTCACCCAAAAATTCCAGGACTAATTTTTATTTTCTCGTTTGGAGATCTTGGGAAAAATTAAAAAAATAATATTGATTGTAAGCTTTGTTTTTGTAAGTATTAGCCAAAGTTTAAAACTTAATTCCTGTTATTAAGCGTTCATCAAAGATATCAGATTAGTTCTAACTTTTAGCCATGCTTGTACAAATCTCAGTCATAGTCGCAAGCTTAATTCTAGTATCCTGATTTTGGTAAGTATTAGCCAAGGTATCAAAACTAAGTTTTGCTTTCGTTTTTGAAAGTGTTAACCGAAATTACAAGGTTAATTCTTGTTTTTCCGTTTGAAGATTTAGGGCAAAATTAACACTTATAATTAATATTGATCGTGAGTTTTGTTTTTGTAAGTGTTAGCCAAAATTACACACTTAATGCCTGGTATCTAGGGTTCATTAAAAGATTTCAGATTAGTTCTCACTTTTAGCAATGCTTTTACAAATCTCATTCAGCCACAGTAGTAAAGTTAATTCTATTATCCTGATTTTGCTACTATTAGCCAAATTTTCAAGGATAAGTTTGGCTTTCGTCCTCGCAAGTGTTAACCAAAATTGCAAGGCTAAGTTTTGCTTTCCCATTTGCAGACCTTGTGCAAAACTATAAAATTAATACTGATGGTGAGTCTTGGTTTTACAAGTATTGGCCAAAGTTTCAAACTTAATACCTGCTATTAAGCATTCATTGAAAGATATCAGATTAGTTCCAACTTTTATTTGTGCTTTGACGAATCGCACCCCATAGTTGCAATGTTAATTCTATTATCCTGATTTTCCTGATATTAGCCAAAGTTTCAAGGATAAGTTTTGCTCTGGTACTCGCAGGTGCTGCTTCGTTTGGATTTTATTAATATTTTTTCTAACTTGCTACCTAGTTTTTATTGCCATTTCATTCGTCTAATTCAGACATGGGCAACCTTTTCTTGTAGAAGTTTTATGCTGTGAGTAATCTTGAAAAATATACATTTTTGTGGTATCCTTATGATTCATTATGAATTAAGTTTAAACGGGCCGTGCTAATACGCAACGAAAGAATTCAGTAGCGGGCCGGACAAACCTTACTCGAGGGCCGCATATGGCCCGCGGCCGGAAGTTGCCCATACCTGGTCTAATTTATTGCAAATTTGGTATCGTCCTTGTTCATTTTTTGTAAAACGGATTTTAGTTAAGTTCGCCGTTTCCGTGCTTCCGTGCTGATTATCTCTGTTTCGAAAATATTTGTCCATTTTGCATTTGGACAGATCTTGGGCATAAGTGGCCAAGAACTGATTGGTATTGGCGCCGATTTTTCATCGTGGGTTTTGGTTTGGAGGTCCCCTCCGTCTTCGCTATAGCTAACTGGGGCACCCAAAAACTAGATAGGTTAACAGAGGCGTAGCTTCAAGATTCGTGTTTGCAGGTTTGTGTTATCTGGCCACGTTTTGTTATCTGCTTCTCTAATTTTACGCGCATTAACAAATTGAAAGTCCATCGAAGCCAAACCGCTCGGTCACTATCCAAATAGGAGCGACAGAGATTAGAACAATACGTATAACTGAACCACCATGTCCTACTTTTCCACCCCAAAAATGGTGACGGGAAACCGTGTATTGAAACGACCATCATTAAAATTCCAATCGATGATTAAAACGGTTCCAAAATCAATCTCAATTAGCAATTAAGACAGAAACGAATCTGCGAAACCTGATGATGATCAAATCGATCATTTGTCAATTAATACTTCCGCACTTCCCTAATTTAATCAACCGAAATGACAAGCAGATAACTCCATAACGTCGAGCTTTACGGTTTTATCGGTAATCAACTATTTAATTCGGCGCCTATCAACAGCAATCATATTATCGCGAACGACCTTTTCAGTCATTGTTCGGGATATAAAATAACTACCCCGTAAAACGCGTATTTCCAACGACATCTCCGCGTTCAATAAAATGTTAAAACGTACTAGATACTACACGTATGTATGTTGTACGTACTATGTATGTCTCTAATAGTTATTACCCCCGAAGAGGCCAATCTGCATAGAATTGATAATAAACCCCTTTATATAGCCACCTTCTATAGCATCCCAGCGTTTCCAATCGTTTATTATTGCGAAGTGACAGATGCAGATATGTACGTGTACGTAACAGTTCGAACGTGCGGTTTAATCTCGACAATTAATTTCTCCGGCCCACGCCGGGGGAACAAAACACCCTTCGATAATACTTAATGGGATTGCAATACGCGGAAATGACGCGAGTGGGATTGGACGTAGAGATTTCCTGGGGAGGGATGACGATGGGTGTTCCTGCCGTTGTTGCACTATGTATGCGATAATTTGCACACAAAAAGGGCAATGTCAGTAGCAGACAAAGAAACAATAAGGAGTCAGTCGCCAAACCGCAACTAGAATCGAAATCTTTTTCCAAATGAAAATTCAAGTTACTAATAACATCTGAAACTTGCAAATTCTAGAAAAATTGAAACTTTGTGAATAACTAGCCTTCACTAAAAGATGTTTAATCCCCAAAGGATGAAAGTGCCTCTCGAAATTTGCTTGACTTTCGGTTTTTCGAAAATAACTCAGCAATGGTTGCAGCAAACACGTTAAAATTACCGATACAACAAAACTCAATTCAACTCTCACAATCAGTGCTCCATTATGCTATAAGAGGGAGTTGCCTATATCGTACCAGGCGCCCAAATCGTACCATTGCTATCTTTCTGAAAGTACTGATAAGAACCTCATCTGTTAGCCAATTTGACCAAAATCATGGTCCTGAAACGTGTATTTTATTCACAATGATCAGTTTTACGTAATTCAGGAAGGCGATGTTGAATTTACATTTTATGTCTGAAAGAATAACATAGAGCAAAGTAAGAGCCAGCATTTTATATCACTTATACCGGAAACTAACCCCTAGTGGCTCAGTGGTAAAAATCACGTTTAACAATGAATAGGTCTGGGTCCGAAACTCGACCTCGGCGGAAGCGTAGTAGTTTAAAATCCTAAAATGGATCTGCAACCTTCAATACGCTGCAGGAGGAAATGCCACTAGGCGGGCCAGGAGCGGTTCGGTATACGTGCGTATACGGCTCGGTGGCTCCGAACCCTTACACCGAAAGGTAGAAAGGGTAAAAGATTATATATATATATATTGGGGAATTCCTTAATTGAATTTCTCATATGTACAAACATCAAGCATACTACTATTTATAGACGTAAGTCGATAATGGAAACTACTTCTCACAAAAGTTGCATTGATGAGCGGTAAACCGCGAAACGCGTCTGCAAATGGTGGGAGGTAGTTTTCCAATCATATTACTTATATATATATATATATATATATATATATATATATATATATATCGGAAACTGTACTTTTTTATCTTCATTTTAAGTTATCCGAAGTTGCTGTTGATGAAATGGAAAACAAGAGAAACATGAAAACAAACAAAATAGAGATATTGGAAAGGAAGTCAAAAAAAAAAGAAGAAATTATTATTCACGGACCAGAGGAAGCAGAAAAGGAGGAGGAGCGACAGACAAAGAAATTGGCGAAAAAGACATTGAGACAGATACAAATACCAACAAACAGTGATCAGGAAATAACGGAGGTGAGAGGATTGGGGAGGGAAGGCAGAGGAGAAAGCACACCGATACTGGTCGAGTTCGTACCATGGAATAAAAAGATGGAAGTATTGAGACAGGCAAATAGCCCAAAGGGAACAGACATAATCATTAATGAGGATTACCCAAAACAAATATTAGAACAACGCAAGAAACTGATCAAACAGTTAAAGGAGGCAAGAGAGAGAGGGTATCTAACGAATCTAGGATACAATATATTATACATAAATGGGAATGAGTTTACACTAAGTCAACTGGAACAGCAGGAAGAGTCCAGTAAAATGATAGATGGGGATGAACCAGAAAAGAAAAACATGGCCAGAACATACAGCGAAAAATACCCAAACACAAATAGCAACGGAAGAAGAAACACAATGAAGATGGTGAGAACTATGACGAATACGGGAGGGACATCAAAAGACGAATAGCAATCAATGAGAAGAAGAGGATGAAAAACAGGATGAACACTTTGGCAGAGAAACAAGACAAAAATATAAAAAGGGAGGACAGGAGGACAGAGATCAAACATTTGCTTGCACCATCTCTTAAACCATCCACTCTGTAATGATTAGAAACTAATTGAATGCATTCAATTAGATTTGAGGGAGAACGCTAGAAATCTTCAAAATTTTCCCCAACTATCCCAGTCGTGTCCTCTTTTTCTTATACTGTTAAGCCCCTTTTCTTTTAAAATAAGACGGAGCTTAGATTAGGAAAGTTTACATAAATTCTTGGGAAATTTCTTGGAGTTAGCCAGTCGCCCAGACAAAGCATCTCATCGTTTCTGTGACGTTTATGATCAATAACTGCACAGCACAGTGGACCAGTCAGGTGTTGGATATAAACGTCGCACAAACAACCAGACGCTTTGTCTGGGCGGCAGCGCGGGCTTGCATCATCTCGTAAACCATCCACTCTAACTAATCGAATGCATTCAATGAGATTTGAGAAAAATAGGGCGTAAGCTCTCAGGAGAACGCTGGACTAAATATCCCAACCGTATCCCCTTTCTCTTGACGTTCTTAAACCCCCTTTTCTTTTTAAATAAGACGGAACTTAGATTAGGAAAGCTTATATAATCTTTTGGGAAATGTCTTGGAATTAGCCAGTGGCCCAGACAAAGCATCTCATCGCTCCTGTGACGTTTATGATCAATAACTATACAGCACAGTGGACAGGTCAGTGGTTGTATATAAACGTCGAACAAACGATCAGACGCTTTGTCTAAGGGGCGGAGTGAGGAGGGGGCAATGCAGGCTTCCGTTGTCCCCATAAACCATTTGCTCACCACATCGCAATTTTCAAGTCCACCATCGGTTTGTTGAATGTCAGCTGATTCATGTAAGCCACCAATTTCAAATCTTCCTTCAAAATTTATTGCAAAGAACTTATTCTACTCAATAGTTGACCCCGATAAGAAATTGATATGGAAAAGTCTTCTTCGCAGCTGCTTCATTGCAATACAAGGATGGCCATCGCTTCTTGATTCAAATTTCCTCATCATATTGACCACAGTGGTACATGAATTTGGAAATTCACCGATATTTCATTTTGTTTTAATTCTTCAAAATCCCGAGATCCCATAATTGTCAAAGTATCAAAATTTCAATAGTTGTCATAATTATTACACACATTTTATCATTTATTATTAATATTGAAACCTTAAAAACTACAAAATCTCTCGAAATCTCAATCTTTAATGAATTTTCCGTATTAAGATTCCAGCATTTTCTAAAATTTTTCCCTTCTGTGTCTTAGAAAGCACCTTGTCTTCTGCACTTAGAAGTTCGATTGTATATTAAATCCTTCAGCATTTGAAAGTTCCCCGAAATTTCGATTTTTACAATTTCAAAATTACTGTTTTTCAAAACTTCTAAAAAAACAGAATTACTTGTCGGACACTCAGAACACTTCATATCGCATCACTCCAAGTCGACACTCCTATAACTCGAATTCGTCAAATTGACTGGAGTGGTAGAATGCAATTCTAATAATCCACTCTAATTCGAACTATCCCTACGTCAAACAATTTGGACTGGCAAATAAGTTCGACTTGGAGAGTTTCGACATTTCAAGATTTCAGAGATTTTCCTAATCTTTCAAAATATCCAAATTTTAATCCATATCGAAAATATTCAACATTTCAGAATTTTTCATAAATTACACTTTTCAGGTTTACAAATACGGTTGAACTGCTTTAAATCGATACTCCCATAACTCGAATTCTTCGGTTGACTGTGGCGGTAGAAATCAATTTTAATAACCTATTCTAATCTGAACTATCCCGGCGTCGAATACTTTAGACTAGCATATAAGTTAACTAGGAGAGTTTGGACTGTTTTCAAAATCCTTCAGTATTTGAAAATTCTCTCGAAAAACGATTTTTGCAAAACATCTTTTCAATTTCAAGATTTCAGACTTTGTAAAAGCATCAAAATTTCAGTATTTATCGAAAATGGTACACATTTAAAATTTTTTCGAAAATCACGCCAATCAAAGCGTGGGACCACTGTAAGTCGAGACTCCCATAACTCAAATTTTTCAATTGGCCGGAACGATAGAGTGCAATTTTAATAACCTACCCTAATTTGAACTATCCTTACGTCCAGCAATTTGGAAAAAAGCATTTCAGACTTCGTCGAAAATCACGCTCGTATGGTTTAGAAATACCGTCGAACCATTCTAACAATAAGTGGAAACTTCCATAAATTGAAGAATTCGAGTTATGGGAGTTTTATGGGGCGCTAGAGTGAAAACTCTAACTTGAACTCTCCTTACGTCAAATAATTTGGATTTTTAGATAAATTTGATATCGAGAGTTTTGGCTGTATTTTAAATCAGAGTTTGGAAATCTCTCAAAATTTCGATTTCTGGAAATTCTTCAAAATTCAAATTTTTTAAGATATAAAAATTTCAATACTTCAGTCGGTTACAAAAACAATTTACCACTGTTTGGTAAGTGTCTTCTAACCCACAAATTGCAAAACTTTATTTAAAATGTCTCTATATATATTTTTCGTGACCTTTTTATACTTATCTTGTATGATAGTTCTCTACCACAATTAGGTCAATTAAACAAGACTGGGTTAAATGATAGTTACATTTTCAGAACGTTTACAAACGTTTTCGGAACACCTTCTTCAGTGAAAATGTAACTAGATAAATGTATAAACAAACATTTGTTTTTATTCGGGAACTATCAACAAAATAACTAATGACTAGGATTTCTTGATATAGAGGATATGTAAACAATTTTTTTTAATATATAAATTATAAATAACTAATGTAATGTGTAAACACACATGCAAACTATGAAAATACCTAGAAAAACCTTATATTAAAAAATCTTTGTCGAAACCTTAACAATTCTGTTCAAGGACTAGGGAAAACCCGAATCAAAAACCTAGCCAAGGGTTTCCTTCTTAAGGAATGTAAAACAAATGTTTGTTTATATATTTATCTAGTTATATTTTCACTGAAGAAGTTGTTGACAGCTCAAAATTTCTAGAAAACAACTTCATATCATATTCATTTGTTGACCTTGATTATGAAGCCGGCCATCGCGTTTTCGTTTAGAATTGAACCGGTAGTCTCACATTTTTTGATAATATCGACCACAGTGGTACAAAAAAGTGCATTATGATGACCAAAGGAAGGGTGGCATTTATGAACGACCCACGTAAAAGTTGATTTTTAAGTTAGATTTTGGTTTTAAAGTTTTAAACGATACTTTTGTATACCATTCGATCAAATTTATCGATTTTATCCAACTAAATCGTTTACCTAATGAGATATCCCGATCTAGTTCTACGACGTTATCTATGTATTTCCCTTTTTTGTTACTTTCATTTAAATCGAAATTGTATTGACAGTCGACACGAAAAACAAACCCCGAACACGATTCGTGCTTCCGAACATCGCGTCGTTAGGACGGTTTTAGTTTTATTTGCCATCGATCGTTAAAAGCCGGAACGAAAACGGACAAATAAGGAAAAAGTAGCTTCACGTTGAGAGTCGTCCTTCGCAGGAAATATACGAATAGGATTTTACGGAAGAAATTTCAGCAAAAACCGATGTCATAGAGGTACGTACGTACAAGATACCCTGATATAAATTGGAAGCTCGAAACAGCGAGATATCGAGGAAAAATGGAGAGGAAAGCAATTTTAATAACATACGAATCCTTGGCTTATTGGCTTATATATTACATATTGTATGCAGTATGAATGCATTCTCTATCAAGTAGATTACGAGAAAATATTTCTTGTTATGAATTCAAAAGAAATTGCTTTCGTGGGGACATAGGCAAGAGGCATAGTCATATATGTATGTACGAGGTACGATCCAAAAGCAAAACAAGATTCCAACAAGCACCAATAGGTGGCTGTAGTCACATGCCTAATAAGTCTGTGTGACAAGTTTCAACTTGCACGGTGCAGCACAATTTGTGACATGCGTTTTTGCGTAAAGTGATGTTTATGTCGTGTTGCAAATTTTAGAGATGGATGAAAAATTAAAACAACGAGCTTGCATTAAATTTTATTTTAACCTTCACAAAACTGCGAGTGAAATATATGGATTCAGAAAGTATTTGGGAGTATGCCCGGTTTAAAGCCGGCAGAACAGAGCTTGGAGACGGTGAACGAACAGGATGACCTTGATATCAACCACACCTGAAAACGAAAAGATCGTGGTCAGACAATCTGAGACATTGCTGCTAAATTTGGAATCGGCTATGGAACATGTAAACGAATTTGGAACGAGGAATTGGGGATACATCCAATCGCAGCAAGATTTGTCCCAAGACTGCTGACCGCTGATCAAAACCAGAACCAAGTTTATATGTGGGCTGAACTGAAGAGGTTTGCCTCGGATGATGAAAACTTCTTATCTACAACTATAAGAGGTGATGAAAGCTGGATTTATGGCTACGTCCCTGAAACAAAGGAACAATCAATCAAGTGGAAAAGTCCCAATTCATCAGGACCGAAGAACTGCAGACATGTGAGAAGCAATGTGAAGAGCTTGCTTATTCTTTTTTTACGCCAAAGGCATTGTGCTTTGTGAATTCTTGCCACCAGGGAAAACTGTTGATTCTCTGTTCTACTGAAATGTTTTGAGGCGACTTCGCAAAGACATCAAACGCAAAAGGCCTGAACTTACACAACCTTACACAATCGTTTTTAGCAAAAAATTCATTGTTGTGCCCCATTCGCCGTATTCACCGAATTTAGCACACTGTGACGTCGGTCTGTACTACAAACTGAAAATGAAATTAAAAGGTCGACATTTTGATACGATCGAAGGAAATCAGACCGAATCGCAGGTTGCACTGCACTCATTTACAGAAGCGGAGTTTCAAACAAATTTTCCAAAAGTGGAAAAAACGTTGGGGCCGGTGCATACGTGGGGGTGCAAGCACTGCTTTGAATGTTACAACAACCACGAAGGCTAAACTTAAATACTTTGAATATTTATGGCACCAGTCTGGAAACGTTTGAACCCTTTTACGCTAATATTTTCGCATATTTCTTTCTTTCTTTTTGCAGATGGGGGATGTTCATGTCGCCATGGCGATACTATGCGTCATCGCGATAGTTCTGCTGGTGATCTTCGTATTGTGTCACTCCATGGATCTGCTCACATATATTTCGTCATGGATCTATTCGACCAAGGAGGAGAAAATGGGATTGACCAGATCGAAAGGTCACTACAACGCCAATGGCTATCTGGTACGTCTTATGGTTATACTTTTCCTTGAATCTTGTTCTAATGGTGCGTTTTGTTTGACCTATGTAAGATTTCTTACAACCACCACACGTAATTTTTATTTTATTTTATAATCTTTAAGAATTACAAATTTTCTCAAAACATCAACATTATCGATTTTGATGTTTTCTCAAAGCTGACTTTCAAAATTTTCGAAAAACTATTTTCTTTATTCGAAAACTCATGTTTCCGAAATTCAGAATTTTTGAAAATTGTAAACTTTCTGAAAATATCGAACTTCTCAGTTTTGAAAATATTTTAAAGCGTTCAGAATTTTTAAAATTCCTCAAAATTGTAGTTTTAAAATGTCCGCGAATTCCATCAAACCTGTTGTGACAGTTTTGTGTACATCACAGCTCCGATGTTATTATTTTCTCATTTTATTTTACTTGATAGCACCACTTAGTGGTCGTTTGTAGAAACATAAAAGGTGCCCCTCATGCCTTCCACTAAAGCATATGCCTGAAGTATGTTTAGATTAACGTCTAATTCTACTTCTATTCTAATCATTCTATTGCTGGTTGAGTGCCTCAAATTTCACTAGCCTTTTGTTCAGCTTGTTTGATAAAATTAGTCCCACTCCTCCTTTGTTTCTCTTACTTGCACTTATCCTTGAGTCGTATAATGTAAACTCACTTGTACTAAGTTTTTCGCTTCCTTTGACTACCTTTTCCGTGTCACTAATATCCAAGTTGTTTAATATCCATTTTGTCATCTCTTTTGTTTTTCAAAATCCCAGAATTTTTCAAAAATTTTCAAAATACAGTCGAACCTCCAAACGTCCATAACTCGAATTTCGTCGAAGTCTTCAGTTCCCTGGAGTACTATAAGTTTCTCAAAACTTTTTCTAACTCGAATTCTTTCTAACTTGAACAGTTTGGATTGGTAGCTGACAATTTGACTTAGAGGTTCGACTACATTAAAATTTCAATGCTAATATAATACTAATCAAAATTTGTTCAAAATTTCAGAATTTTTCAGTCGAATTCTTCAGTTAACCAGAGCGTTAGAATACAATTTTAATAATTTACTCTGGTTGAAACTCTTCTAAAAAATGAAAAACTTGGCAAATTATTTCACAAAATATTGATTGATGACATCTTATGCTTCATACAGTAAAGGAATGACGAAACGTCTGCCAAGAAAAGAAAATAATTTTATCGTCCTTTCATTTATCAACCCCCGTACTTTTAATCCAAGAGTTGCTTTGCTTTCAGGGTGTTTTATTTTTATAACTGGTAATTTTAAACGTCGACAGAAGTAGGTAGGTAATTGATTAGATTAACAGACAGCTCACAGTTTTAGGTCAATGCCTCTACACCCAATCTCCGGTTCGAAAGCAATATCCGCTTTAAATGTCATTGTATTACATTATTGATCTGGTGAAAACTTTATTTGTATTAAAAATAGCGAAACCAATAATAGCGATAGTGGTCTTCTTTTGTGTCACATAAAAAAATCTTGCCTTATTGAAAAGATTTTGTTTTTTATCTCCCAACTTCGTAAAATTTGATTGAAAATACCGATTTATTTGTGCTGTCAATTGGCCAAAATGTAATCTTCTTCGCCATTTAATCAAAAGGGATAGTTTTCAAAATGTTTTTCTTTCTTGGAAAATTCATCTCAAAAAAATCTAAGTGAAAATAAATTCTTTTTCTATTTTGAAATCCGACCATTTCCTCCATTTTCTCATTCAGGTCCATTCGGACTCCGACATCCAATTGGGTACGACGGGTAGCTTCAAAAGGTTCGATTCGGTTGACAAGGATTTCAAGATGACGATCGCCTCCACCAGCTTCACGAACGAATGCGATTGTTTGGAGTCGTTGGATCATTCCTCTTGCGATCATCGAGAGGTGTCCTATCAACATTGCGACCATCTCCATCATCATCGTCATTTCCGATCGAACGCTAGACCCGTCTCCGATCCCGGAGTCCCTTTGACCGAGCATCAACAATACAAAACGGAAGGACTTTTGACGAAGGAACCGTCATTTGGGGAACGCCAATTAAGGTATGTATTACAGCAAAATGTTGACCAATCACCGCGTATATTCCAAAATCAACCCCAGTGACATCACCAAATTATTCCAAATTCCTTCGAAATAACAAATGAATGTTCAAAATTGAAGAATCACACGTTTAGAACAGTCCAAATAAAAGCAAAAAGTCGAAAATGTCAAAAATCGGCCAGAAACATCAGTGAATCGTCCCAAATGAATTGACCAATCATAACCTTCAATAGTGTTTCAAACAAGAAACAAATGTCCAGAATCAACCAATAATTTACTGCAGTTATTTCAAATAACAAAAGAGTGTTAGAAATCTACCATAAAAGACAAACCAGATATACAAAATCAATCAATGACTCACTTGAATCGCTCGAAATAACAAATGAATGTTCAGAATTGACTAATCACAATTTTAGAACATTCTTAACAAAGGGGTAAATGTCCCATTTCCATCAGTAAGTAATTTAATTGGTTCGGAACAATAACAAAAAATCTCAAATAATCGATGTTAACCTATAACTCGCTTGGGTTGCCCAAAATAACAAAAGAATATTCAGAAATAACCAACCACTTTGAATTGCTTCAAACAGAAGTAATTCGCTCGGAACAACAACAAAAAATCTCAAATAATCGATATCAACCAATAACTCGCTTGGGTTGCCTAAAATAACAAAAGAATATTCAGAATTAACCAACCGTTTGAATTGTTTCAAACAGAACTCAAATGTACAAACCGACCAATCATTCGCTTAGTTGCTTGGAATGACAAAACAGATCAGAATTAACCAATCTCATCCTCGAAACAGCAAAAGCAAAACGCAAATGTCAAAAATCAAGCAATAATTTACATTAGTCGTTCCAAATAATAAATGTTTAAAATTGACCAATAACAGTTTCGAATTCGTTTCAAACAAAACTCAAATACTCGAGGCCAACTAATTGTCTTGAATTGTCCAAAATAACAAAAAAATGTCTAGAATTGACCAACTGCAACTTTGAATTGTTCCAAACAGAACCCAAATGCCCAAATCGACCAATAACTCAAGCGATTGTCTGGAATAACAAAATTATGATCATAAATAAGCCACCTCAACCTCGAAACAGGCCGAGCAAAAACCGAATGTTCAAAATCAACCACTAATTTACTAGAGTCTTTCAAAAAAAAAAAAATGTAAAATATTCAAAGTCAACCAACTCGCTTAATTCATCCAAAATATCCACACACAATGTCCACAATTAACCAATTACTGCTTTCAATTATTCCAAACAAGAGTCAAATGTTCAAAATTGACCACCAAATCGCGTTAATTCTTCAAAACAACAAAAGAAATGTTTAGAATTAATCAATCACAACTATGGATTATTCTATACAAACACTAAGTGATACAAATTGAGTAATAACTCAGCTGAGTCATTCGAAATAACAAAAAAGTGTTTAGAATTGGCTAATAGCCCTTTTGAATGGTCCCAAATAAAAATTAATATCCAAAATCGACCAATAATTGGTTCGAAACAACTATCAAATGTTCAGAATTAACCAATCATAAATGCATGCTAGGAATCCTTCCTAGCAAAAAGCAAATGCACAAAAACAACCAAACAACTCATTTGCGTCGTTCCAGATAGCAAGGGATGATTGGGAATTGATCACTCATATTTTAGATTATTCTATACAAGCACCAAATGATCAATATTGACAAATAACTCACAAGATTCATTCGAAATCATTTAAAAATACCTGTAATTACCCAATTACCAGTACGAATTGTCCCAAACAAAAACTAGTTATACAAAATCGACCAATAGCTTACTTGGAATAATCCTAATAATGTTCAGAATGGGCCAATCAAAACTGAATTTGTTTTACCTAAAACCAATGTTTAAAAATCGACAAATAATTCGCTAGACTTGTTCAAAATAACAAATGAATATTCACAATTGAGCAATTACAACTATAGACTCTTCTAGGTAAATATCAAATGTCCAAAATCGAACAATGAATCACTTAAATCGATGCAAATAACAAAAGAATGTTTGGAATTGACCAACATTAACTTCCAATAGTTTCGAACATAATCCAAATGACCAAAACAATGTATATTTAACGTGGTTGGTTCCAAATAACAAAAGAATGTTCAAGATTGACTAATTACAAGTTTGGACTCCTCTAAAAAAAAATCAATTGTCTAAAATCGACTAGTGGAGCGCTTGAATCGTTCCAAATAAAAGAGAATGTTTGGAATTGACCAATTACAACTTTGGACTCTTCCAAACAAAAATCAACTGTCTGAACTTGACTAGTGGATCGCTTCAATCGTTCCAAATAACAAAAGAATGTTTAGAATTGACCAATATTAATGCCCGATAGCTCCAAATAAAAGCTAAGTGACCAAAATCGATCAATAATTCACTTGGTTGGTTCGAAATAATAAAAGAATGTTCAGAATTGTTCAATCATCTTTGAAGAACCTTTTGAAAGTGCGCAGTAGTCATCTTGAATTGTTCCAGGCGTCCAAAAGTTGGGCAATGTTTTTCTTGAGTCCTCCAAAGTAAAAGTATGATCAGAATTGACCAATTGCATTCGAATTGCCCCAAACTGAGTTTTTCGTCGATAAAATCCGAAACATTTTATTTCTCTGCACATTTCTAACGACGAAACTTTCACCACCCCACCCCGTCTTTATCTTTCCAGTCCGGAGCCCACGTACGAAGCCACCACCTCGATATCTCCAATTCCGAGGCCGGTCTCCTCGATAAACATGGCCGAGTTAGCGGTGGCCGCTTCGAGCGCCGAATTCCCCAATATTCAGCCGCCCCCGCCTGTTCAACCGCGAGATCCGGCCGTTCAGACCTCGACCGCAGCCGCCTTCAAACAACCGTCATTGGAGGGCGATCAACTTCAGCCCCAACAACAGCAACACCAACGACAACCGCCGCCGCTTCAACAACAGCAGTCGGAGAGCAGCGGGGGCAGCGAAGGCGAAGACGTCGACAGCGTGTCTTCGTCGACGATAAAGAGGGCGCTGTCGTGCGATAGCGTTTGTTCAGACACTTCCGTCGCCCTGGACGATTTGGAGGAAATCAACGTCACGGGATATTTGTGTGTCGGGTTCGAGTACGAAAGGTAGGTCGTGGAGATGGGTATTGTGCGCGCGGGCCTACGTATAGCTTTTGTTCGTCGGTTTGAATGTGGATATGGAATGAGGAAAAATTGTAAAATACGTGCGGTAATAATGTAAAACAACAAAAGTCCTTTTCTTATTTGATATTAGACATATCCAAAGAAGATCCAAACTTTCTTTTTCTTTAGAAGAAACTAAGCCAAAAAGAACCTTCAAAAACGTCTTTGTTGTCGCTTACACTAACACTTACGTTGATATTTCTAAATTACTTTAAAGAAATAAGAATTTTCTGGTTGTAGTTTCTTGCTGAAATGCTCTGAAGATATCTAATTCCAAACTAAACTTTAATATGTAAATATATAAATGTACTTCTTTTTTGAATCCTAAAATCATTCTGGATCTCTTTAATCTTACAGTTAGAATAAAGGAAGATTTCCAACGTAGGATGAATATTAGAACTGGAATTCCTCAAGGCGGGTTGTCCGAATCATTTATATTTTTTATTTTAATCTAATAGGTTTCTTTTCAAAAAATTTCTAGTTTGAATAGGTCCAATCCTTCCAAAAATAAGGAAATGTCCTCCCAAAACCAAAAACTTTTCTCCTTTTAACAGAAATTTGTACAAATCTCTAGGAGATGACCTAGACTAAGCTGCACATAACAAGACCTATTATATTAGAAAACTCATCGATACGTCCTTTCTCATTCATTCGGGGCATGCGTTTCGTTAATTGCAGCCATCATCCACCATATTTTACCACCTGAATTTTCCCCCGTAGCGAATGTAGCGACCTCATCGTGAACGTACTGGAGGCCAAAGGTCTGAAAGGGATGTCGATGGAAGACAATCAAATGGACACGTACGTGAAGGCATTCTTCATTCTGGACAAGGAGACGAGCATCCAGACGAAGGTGTACCGCAGCGCGCAGAATCCTTGCTACAAGGAGCGTTTCCTTTTCCCCATCAACCCTCGAGAGCAAGCCCAGCAATCGCTCTGCTTCCACGTCTATTGCATAGATCGGTTCTCCCACTATCTGATCGGCGAGGGAGAGATCCGATTGTGCGACGTCAGTCTGCGTCAACCAGTCACCACTTGGATCACCCTCACGGACTCTGGACCGGTGAGAATGTATAGTTTGTTCCACACGGAGTCCTAAGATATCTGATTGGTGTTGTCATATGAATGTTAGGAATTTATTTACATGCTCGGTATAATTTCCGATGAAAACGTCGCAACGAAACTTACAAATTACATAAAACTATCTTTTACTTACATGAAATTTGTAGGGACTTAATGGTAGGTCAATAGCTCATGAGAGGACTCTTTGTGGAATAAACCCTAGTTGTAATTTTAAGAGCGAAATTTATATACGTAGGTTGACTTTAAACTCAACCCGGCAACCGCGTAAATTAATTATTTATTATTCTGGACCGGCAAATTGGCGGACATTCATACCTCGATGAAAGTAATTAAGTTTAGTGTACGTGCTGAATTAGGTCGGTGTTTGCGGAATGTAATCGATAACGTTTTAGTGCAGGAAGGGCTTCTGGAGCAAATTGAGCGCGAGAAACAATCGGAAATTTCAGCTAGGAACTAGTAATGATTCATTCATGAGAGATCGAAGCAACTTAGGCGAATATTTTTACCAAAACGTACACCATTTATTTCTACGTAACGTTCGGGGACGTCATGGTAGGAAATTTTCGTAAAGTTAGTGCGAAAGATAAGATAATTAGGGGAAAATCTGCTGCTAAAAAATATAAAATATGTGTCTTACAATTAACTATTTTCCTAAAAGCATCGTCTTAAGCTAGATATCGTAAAAAGTTTGCAGCTTTTCCTTTAACGCAAATTCTTCTTAAAAGACCACGAAGTCCTCGTCTCCCCAAAAATTAACATAACCTCCGATGCGATAGCTTTCGACGGAACTGGGCGAATTGATGTTTTCCTTGAGCTATCTACCGACGGCCGAACGCTTGACTGTGGTCGTCGTCAAGGCGAGGAAGCTCAAATTCGAAGGAGAAATCGGAGATCCTTTCGTCAAGGTAACCGTATTTATTCCTTAACGATATCTAACTAATGCTTTCGGCTTCCATCGGTACCCATTCCAGGTGTACCTGCTGCAACACGGAAAGAAGATACATAAAAAGAAGACGACGACGAAGAAGACGGAAAAGTGTCCCATTTTTAATGAAGCCATGATGTTCAGTGTGCCCGCACATAGCTTACAGGTATGTCTGTACAATTGTTGATAGTTGCTCATTAGCAAGACATTTCCGGCCCAAGATCAGTTATTTTCGTCACTGTCGTGAATGTGATGTATGCCACGTATTTCTAATTTAAAAAAATTATGTAGGCACCACAAATGTTTCACCACACTATGACCTCATCAGGTGGATGAAAATGTTACAGTATTCAACTGACCAAGTTTGTAACAGAGCTGATAAATCACCCTGTATAATAAAGATTTATACGATTGTTGAAGATGCTTGCCTTGAGCTAGCGAAACACGTGTCCGATTTTATTATAAACAATTGTGTGGTGAGGATTTTACCGATGTGATATTTGTGCCACCCTGTATAAGATTTAACAACAATTAACATTTCAGTAGCAATTTTGTAAGTTGCAGTTGTAATATTATGAGTCATATCACCACTACCTCACATAATTGGATAATTGTGGGTCAGAGACGGCTAAAATTTTTCGTGGAACTCATCTGTACCATAACGGATTTATCATTTAGTCGTAATAAATTACCAGTGTAGCACCGCGATTTGCTCACATCTCACCGAATTTACGATTGTAAATCCAAATGATTAAAATTCTGTTCGTGAAACCCATCAGCTCCACAGAATTTTGCACTTGTAGGTCATAGAGAGGTTCGATAAAAGAGTGGATGACGTGTTATCATTAAGTAGTGTAAACCGGTCTTTGTCTCCACTTACGTGCAAGGCACGACATTAAAATTCGAAGAAGGGCGTCAGTCCACTCTTTCATCAAACCTTAATCATAGATCATCAAAAATTCTGTGCGTGGAACTCGTAATTTGAAATAAATCACAAGCCTAGTATCGCGACTTGCCAGTTTTTCACAAAATTGTACAATTGTGACATACCGATGTGTCCCACAGAATTATAAACTTGTGAGCCACCGATGAATAGGTAAGTATAATTCTGTATGTCGATCTCATCGGTGCCACGATTGTTTTTATATATCATCCACAATAAATTATAATTGTAGTATGGCAACTAGCCAGTATCTTACAGAATTGCGCAATTGTGAGTCACAGTTGATTGAAATTATGTGTGTGAAACTCATCGCACCACGACTAGTTTTTATACAGGTTGCTAAACTATTTGAAAATATTTGACACACTATTAATTGTAAAGCTTTCAAATTCAAATATGGTCGATCGCGCATAAATCTGCGTCTTGTTAAGTGTGCATATATTTTTGTCGCTTTCATTTATTCTTTTCGGAAAGCATATTTTTCGCTGTTTTTAAACACAACAATACTAAACAAAACAAAAAAGGGGGAAGTGTCGTGGGACACGCGACAAGAGCGCAGCTTTTAAGTAATTAACATCCATCCCGCCAAATGCAATATCATGACATCCACTAATTTGCTTTACACGTGAATTAACTTTCCATACGAGTTGTGCAATAATGATGTGTAGTAACTATATTCCCACTCATATTATAATTATATTTACATGAATCTTAAAGCTAAAAAGCGTCTAGTGACGATTTCAAGCGTCTCACATCCAGGCGTATTCCAGACTTTTTCCCAGTTAGCTCTCGCCGCAGAATCTTAATAAAACAGCTTTGCTCTAAAAATTAAAATAGGTACACTAGTTACTCAATCAATCCATAACTTTTAATCAAATCTACATACCGTTAAATTTAATTATCATTTTGACAGTTCATAATTATTGTTAGCGCAAGCTTCATTGTTAGAATGGCAAATTCACCAGAAAGAAAAGGAATAGAAATTTTAACGACGATAGGATTTGGCGATCGAAAAAGAATCTACAGCGAAGTTAGTTATTTTTGTAATAATAATTAACTAGAACGGCCGCCAATCAATAAGTCCACAGTTTCGAAAATATTTTAGAAGTTCACTGAAAGAGTCAATATAAGAGATCTTCCTAAACCGAGTCGGCCTGAAATTGTTCTGAAACTTGTGTCGCGCAGATTACTCAACATCCGAAATATATGATAAATTTGCCTTTCTGACAGAGAAGCATACACTCTGACAAACGCTAGCAGTAATTATGAATCTGTCAAAATGACATGTAACCATACACTAGTCAATAGAGTTTGTTAAAAGGTGGATGACGTGTTATCATTAAGCAATGTAAATCGAACTGACGCTGTCATTTCTCCGAATTTTATTATTCAATGATAACTTATCAATGACAATTTATCATTGAATAATAAAATTTGGAGGAGTAACAGCGTCAGTCCGATTTGCATTACTTAATGATGACACGTCATCCACCTTTTAAAAACTCATAAACTCATAAATGCAACATCGCGACTTGTCACCATATCAAAAGGTTGTACAATTTGTGAGCCTTAGATGATAAGAATCCCTTGTGGCACTTGTCAGTACCATGATGAATTTGTAATTTAGTCGTGATAAACAGTAGTCACGAGATTGTGACTTACCCCTGTTTCTCACAGAATTGCACAACTGTAGGTTGCAGATGTTTAGGACACCCTATGGAGCTCAGCGGTACCACGACTGATTTATATTTCAATTGTAATAAACCACCATTGCGCAATTACGATATCATAATTGATTTTTAAATTTTAATGGTAATAAACAGCCAGTTTGGTATCTTGACAGTGTTTTCCCACATAATCTTACAGTTGTGAGTCCCAAATAATCAGAATTCTGTTTGTGGACCTTATCGGTACCATCATTGATTTCAGTTTTAATCGTAATAAACTCTGACTTTGGTATTTTCGCTTACCAGTGTGTGCCATGAGATTTTACAGTTGTGAGCGCCAAATATTTATAATTCTGTTTGTGGATATCATCCATACCATCATCATTGATTTCAGTTTTAATTGTAATAAACCGCCAGTTTTGTATCTTGACTTATTAGTGTGTGCCACAAAATTTTAATCATTTGAGACTCACAACTGTAAAATTCTGTGGGATACCCATTTTACAGTTGTGAGTCTCAAATTATTAAAATTCTGTTTGTGGATCTCATCGGTATCATCATCATTGATTCCATTTTTAATTTTGATAAAACGCCAGTTTGGTATCTTGACTTAGCAGTGTGTCCCACAGAATTTTACAGTTGTGAGTCTCAAATAATTAGAATTCTGTTTGTAAATCTTATCAGTACCATCATTGATGTAAATTTTAATCGTAATAAACCGCCAGTTTGGTATCATGACTTACCAGGGTGTTCCAGTTTTGGATCTTGACTTAGAAGTGTGTTCCACAGAATTTGACAGTTGTGACTCCCAAATGATTAGAATTCTGTTTATGGATCTCATCGGTACCATCATTGATATAAATTTTAATTGTAATAAACCGCCAGTTTGGTATCATGACATACCAGGGTGTTCCAGTTTTGTATCTTGACTTAGCAGTGTGTCCCACAGAATTTGACAGTTGTGACTCCCAAACGATTAGAATTCTGTTTGTGGATCTCATCCGTACCATCATCATTGATTTCAATTTTAATTGTAATAAACCGCCAGTTTTGTATCTTGATTTATCAGTGTGTGTCACAGAATTTGACAGTTGTGACTCCCAAATGATTAGAATTCTGTTTATGGATCTCATCGGTACATCATCATTGATATAAATTTTAATTGTAATAAACCGCCAGTTTGGTATCATGACTTACCAGGGTGTTCCAGTTTTGTATCTTGACTTAGCAGTGTGTCCCACAGAATTTGACAGTTGTGAGTCCCAAATGATTAGAATTCTGTTTATGGATCTCATCAGTACCATCATTGATATAAATTTTAATTGTAATAAACCGCCAGTTTGGTATCATGACATACCAGGGTGTTCCAGTTTTGTATCTTGACTTAGCAGTGTGTCCCACAGAATTTGACAGTTGTGAGTCCCAAATGATTAGAATTCTGTTTATGGATCTCATCAGTACCATCATTGATATAAATTTTAATTGTAATAAACCGCCAGTTTGGTATCATGACATACCAGGGTGTTCCAGTTTTGTATCTTGACTTAGCAGTGTGTCCCACAGAATTTGACAGTTGTGACTCCCAAACGATTAGAATTCTGTTTGTGGATCTCATCCGTACCATCATCATTGATTTCAATTTTAATTGTAATAAACCGCCAGTTTTGTATCTTGACTTATCAGTGTGTGTCATAAAATTTGACAGTTGTGAGTCCCAAATGATTAGTATATTAGTATTCTGTTTGTGAATCTCATTGGTAGCACGATAGATTCAGTGTCTCACAAGATTATGCAAATGTGAATCACGTCTGATTAGAATTACGTGTGTGTGAAGCTTATCAGTGCCACGATGAATTTATATTTTAGTAATAATAGTAATAGTCTGCATTATTGCAGTAACGTGACACACTGGTGTCTCTCAGAAAATTACACAATTGTAGGCCACAAAGTAATAAACTTTTGTCTGTGGAACTCATTGGCCCGATAAATAGTTTATACTTCATCGGTAATAAATCAGTATGACGGTGTGCCAACATTTCAAAGAATTGTACAATTGTAAGCCATGGATGGTGATATTCCTTTTGAGAACTTATCAATACGATGACAAATTTATAGTTTAATCGTAATATACCGTGATCGGGGAATTGTGGCTTACCGGTATTCATCGTATCACAGAATTTCACAATTGTAGGTTGCAGATGTTTGGAACATCCTGTGGTACTCATCGGTACCACGACGGATTTATACTTCAGTTGTAATAAATCGGCATTGCACGATTATTAATGACAGATTTAAATTCTGTGTGTGGAACTTATTGGTACCATGATTGATTTAAATTTTGATGTGCTACTAATATACTAACTTACCGGTGGGTCCCACAGAATTTTACAATTGTGGGTTCTAAATGGTTAGAATTCCGTGTGTCAATCTCATCGGTACCACGATTGTTTTATATTTTATTCACAATAAACAATAATTGTAGTATCGAAACTAGCTATCCCTGACAAAATTGTGTAATTGTACGTTACATCCCACAATTAACCGCCACCGACAATTTGAAGACTTGCGCGTCTTTCATAGACGCCATACTAATTAATATATTGCAAACAATATCGGCTTTGTTCCACCTATCATGAAGTCGAGTTTCTGTCCATAATACATTTTCATATTTTCTTCGCAGACAATCCAATTGCGCCTGACGGTGGCCGAAACGCCGCCGAAATTAGAACCAGGCGCGAAAGCTTTCGCCGTCGGCCACGTGATAGTCGGAGCGCAAGCCACCGGCCGATCCCTGAGCCACTGGAACCAAATGCTGACCGCCCTCAGGAAACCGGTGGCGATGTGGCATCCGCTTAGGAAATAAGTGAAAAGACGCCCCCGCAAAGTGACCGTTATCTCTCTCTAAATATTCGTGTCTCGTGTGTCTCTCTTCAGATCTTACTTATGATTAGGTAAATAATTCTACTTTTTCGTTTCCGATTTAATTCTTGAGTTCACGATTCGAACGATGTACAAAATATTTTTATAATAACACGTCTGATTGTATAGAAGAAAAGATGACAAATGAAAACCGTTTAGGTTTAATGCGACTTTAACGCTAAATTATCGTTAGATCGCGCCGTCCTTCTTCACATACATATATCGTAAGTACGATGCAAGCAATAAGAATAGCGTCTCACGCGTCTGGAAATGGCGAGCGTGAGACTGCGGTGATCCACGCGTATCAAACGGAAGGCGGATCTAAGCGATGATCGAGCGTGGAAGGCGGTGATCATTTTTTCGAGTCTAGTGATATCTTAAATACTCGTATGGTGTTCTTTAACATAATTTCTTGAACCTCTAAGCTGAAGTAACAAAGAAACAAGAACGAAACTTTAGAAACCCCACTGTATTCTTTCACGAAATGAATCTGTATCTATTCATCTCGATCTGTTCGATCTCAAACAATACTATCGTCCGATGTTCATCTAAGAAATTTTTAAAATTATTTTGGGAGTTTTGCGTGGACCTATGGGTACCACGGGTAATCGTAAAAATTAATAAATGCATCGCCAGCACCGTTTTGGAAAACCCCCGAGGTGTTAGATATATTCGTAGGGGACTCATAGGCATCATATTTCGAAAATTTGGCACAAAATCCAACAGTAACGTTTATTAGATTTATTATTTAGTTATACACTGTGAACTCCGGGAACATCACAGTCTAAAATGTTCAAGAATGATTATAACAGTAAGTGCCGTGAAATCTATAAACGCTATATTTTCAGAATAACGTAAGTCCTTAGCTTGTGAAAAGGATTAGGTGGATTCAAGGAGCGCCACGGTCTAAGATTTGCAACAAAAGATATTTTAATCATTTGAAGATTTTGTCCAGCACATATTTATGTGAGATTTATGAACATATTATTGCAAAATTTTGAAGAAAATTGTCGTTAGACGTTGTAATAGAAATCTTCATGGTGTCAATGTAATTGAATGGGCACCCGAAGCGCCAGAATCTAAGATTTTCATATAAAAACAAAACTTCTTTCTTTAATGATTATTGTAGCACCGACTAATGGGTAGACAACAAAAGCATCTGCAGGACACTGAGATCAAATTTCTCAGGAGTGTATTTGGAGTGAGGAGAGTGAATAAAAAAAGGAATGACGTCAGTAGAACACAATTAATGTTGAACAAATTAGAAAACTGATAGAACGAAAAAAACTGATGTGGTTCGACCAACTACAAAGAATATAAGAAGATAGATACGTTAAACAAATATGGAAGGCAAGACAGAAAAAGGAGGAAAAGCAGAAGAGGTGGAGCAAAGAAAACCTGGAACAGCGATATAGAAACGATCATCAAGGAGAGAGGAAGCAGTTGGAACTAAGTTCGAGAAATGACAGAAGACATGAAGAAATGGAGACTATCGCGAAATTTTTGAGCATTATCTTAAAAAAAAATAGGAAAATCTATGTAAATCTACGTAACACTAGAAGTCTTTTGGGATGATAATATGATTTTGCGAGCTCTACGCCCCAGTCTATAACTTCCTACCCTTTCTTCGAAAAATCGCTTTGACGGCGAGTTCCATCTTCATATTTGATAACTTTTGGACAAAAATTATGAGCTGTAAACTACACGAAGATAGATTGAAAAGCTTCAGAAATGACAATGAAAACAAAATAATACGGATTCTAGTTATATTTTATTTTCCAATATAATCCCCTTAAAGCTCAACACACTTGGTCCAACGTTTCTTTAGCTTCTCGATTCCATCTCGGACGTGTTTTTCCTCGAGGTTCCCAGAATAATCGTTTTCACCCCCTATTAGTTCTTCATTCGACCAAAATCTCTTTTCAGCCAGAAATGTTTTGAGTTTCGGGAACGGATGCAAGTTTGACGGAGCCAAATCAGGCGATTATGGCGGATGTGGAAGGATTTCTTCAATTCTAACAATGTTTGTTGAAGGATTGCACTTGAATGAGCGGGCGCATTGTCGTTTTGAAACAACACTTTTTCTTGACCATTCCCGGGCGCTTTTCCTGAATTGTTGCTTTCAATTCGTCCAAAAGTGTTGTGTAATATTGGCCAGTAACGGTTTTGTCTTTTCCAAACTAACCAATTCCCTTTGTGTCCCAAAAACCAATGCCATCACCTTTCTAGCCGAGTAAATGGTCTTTACTTTCTTCGGAACCGATTCACCGCGTGAAATCCATTGTCTTGATTGCATTTTTCTTTCAAGTGTGTAGTGATGAATCCAGATCACATGGTCACGAATCGTATTTTGAAATCCGTTGAATTCCTAGCAAACACTTCCAAACAATCGGCTGAGGTTCGAGCTCGAACCTCACCCGGCACGCATCTTACAGTAAGCTTTCTTAAACCCAATTCATTATGTAAAATACGCACTATTCGTTCAAAAGAGATGCCCACGGCTTCTTCAGTTTCACGCACTTTTATTCGGCGATCCGCCTAATATAGTATAGCAATACTCGAATGGTTAATTACCATTAGAAAATTCATCATTTATTACAATTCAATATATCAAAATTCACAGTTAATGTCGGGGTTATGGTCTTCAATTGTCATACGGTTTATTTTGGGGTTCTATTTATACCTTTTCGACACCACGCCCACCACCTTTTGAACATTTTATTACCCTACGGGTGTTAGCTTCTTATTTAAACTCCATCCAGAGACGTTTCATGGGAGAAACAAATGTCACTAGAAATAAAATTATTAATTTTTATAAAGAGCATATATTAATGGATAAAAAAACATTGTTAACATTCAGATACATACATACAACACTTTACATTACAAGAATTCATAAAAAGTTACTGGAAATCACCAAGGATACATCGACATGTGATAATACAGGTTTCTATAACAGCGATATACCTCGATGAACTGGAGTCAAGGTGAATTAAAGTTTTCGTTTCGTTGACAACTTATAAATAAAGCAGTGTAGTCCTGGTTTCAAAAAGAAATAAAAGGTTTGTTTGATTAATGACGAAAAAAATTGGCAAGATAGATAAGATAACAAATAAGTCGATAAATATATTTGGAATAAAAGGGTATTAAGAAGAAATACCACCTAATAAAAGAACCTCACCGTACCGGAGAAGATAGAATCTAAGAAGAAGAAGAATGCATAGCAATTAAGGGTGCATCGAGAATAGAAGTTAAGAGAGCAGATATAGAAAGAACCATCTTCATTGAAAAGGAAATTTACACTCACACACACACACAATACTAGGTAATTATCTTGATTTTATGTTAAATATTTCTCCAAATTTATAAATATAATTTGTTATAATTTATGCCAACACAACGATATAAAATATTTGTTAAAATAACAACCCCCTAGCAGCGATTCCGGAAACTTGTTAATCTACCCTCATAATATGAATCTGTAGGAGATTTATATGACTGAATGCGCCACAGGAACCCCACAGTCCAAGATTTTCGTGAAAAAACGCCATTTTTAACGCTGAAAGTTGTACGTTTGGAGTTTCTGCAAGGATATGCACTTTGGTGATTTGCGTGAGATCTATGATTCTCACAATACCATTTATTATTTACACGTGTCGTGTTTGGGATCGAACAGATTTTAAACGAACAACTCGTTATCATTACTGTTATTCTATGCTCTGTTGTGAACAACTTCGCTTCCATATATGTGATACATGGCCTTCATTTCATCTTAAAACACTGACGATGTTATCTAATACTGTAATTTATAAGTGTATAAGCATTATAGCGATTATTGTTGAGTGTCCCGTGTGCGTGTTGTACGTATACTAAATATTAATATTACGTCACATATAATCATGGTCAAACCTTCACTGATCGACTGAAATAGACAGAGAGGAAACGGTATGGTGATGATGATGATGATGATAAAAAAATTATATAAGACGCAATCCCAATGTAACAGGTAGGTTCCAAAATTTCTGCGGTACGTACCTGCGGGAGAAAAGGGATGGAACTTTTGCGCGAATTCAAAAATTATTTCTAGCCACACAATAAAAACCCATAGTATGGGACCAAAGATTGTAAAACAAAATACAAAAAGCAAATTTTCAAGACGGTGGTGGAGTAAGGCATGACGACGTACCTCTAAATTTTGGAACGTACCTATTCGGAGACAATAACAAACTACAATCTCTAGAGGTATATTATAGTTGTTATTGCTTAATACTGTGATACTTTGGGCACACGTACCCTGAAGACGTTACAAAAACCGAAACTGCAAAAAAATAAAAATAAAAAGTAAATTACGTAAAATGAGAGAAAATGACTCGTAAGTATTTAAACAGAAATCTATAATATGTTGGTGTTTATTTGAAATATGTAACTTCCGAATGGGGGAGGGCCTTTTTCAAAAAGAAATATTTTTTTCTTTTAGCCTCCACAGCCATGTTACTACTTTATTTTCAATATTTAATATACAAAGTGAGCCAATTCAACTCGATGAGATCCGTCGTTTTTCTACTAAGCCGGATGTTGATTTTAAAATAGATGATCCAGTAAAACTTCAGAGACAGACATTCTTCTAACTCTTTTTTGCCTCCTGGTAGTATCCTTTAAACCTACAAATTCAATTTTATTTCAGAGTCATCCTACGGGCGATCAGCATCTAGTTGGCGAGCCTGAAGTTGTCGATTTGTTTCGGCCTTCAAAAACCGTCAGTAAACAGTTATAGTTTGTTAAAAGGTGGATGACGTGTTATCATTAAGTAGTGTAAATCGGACTGATGCTGTCACACCTCCGAATTTTATTATTCAATGATAAGTTGTCATTGATAAGTCATCATTGAATTATAAAATTCGGAGGAGTGACAGCGTCAGTCCGATTTACACTACTTAATGATACACATCATCCACCTTTTTAACAAACTGTATTAATCACATATCCTTATTTCCAGTGTCGTCTCAAATATTTACAAAACAAAAAAATACGTCGCAAATTAAGGATCAGTAGGAATAACATATAAATCAAATAAATCAAGGCTGATAAATATAGACACAGGGTTACTTAAAACTATGGAGACGGCGATTTATTGACATTAATATTCATTTTAGGAAATTATATTCAATACAGAAGCTTTTTATGAAATTTCTATCTACATTTAGAATTTTTTTACGCCTGCCCGCGTATTTTTTTTTAATGGGAGCTTGTTAATTTTATCATTCGATACAGAATTTTTCTCTATACAATAATTTGTAATAATAAATAACTTCAAAACTACGCATTTTCGGATATTTGTTGTAAAATCTTTCTCATTATTTGTGTCAGGGACGTTCATATATTATGAATCGCCCTGTATATTTCGTGATCTATTTAGATACTTCTTGAAGATTATCATCGCCGAGAGCACGAAGAGAAATAGACTCGATCATATGGTACTCCTTTGGAGACCAGTTAATCCTCAATTTACAGTAGAGTCTCGTTTATCCGACATAAGTCTGCCAATGGAACGCCGAATAAGCGAAAATGTGGGATAATATGGAGTCCTTTATCTGTTTCAGTTTCAGTTTAATTTTTGTTTTTTTCATTTTAATATTGTGTTTTCCCGAAAATATTTGACAAGTAGTGGTTATGTTTATAAAATTGAAAAGCACTACAACTAATGCATCAGTGTTGCCAACTTAAACCCTTTAGTCATGCAACTTCCAGTTAAACTTGCTCACTTTGTAGATATTTGATCAGACTCATCTTGGGTGGAGTGTATGTATACTATTTTATAGGACGTACAGGCAATTCAAAACTTGGTAACGGAGAATTCTATGAACTAGACGAAACTTGTAAATGTCCATTTTTAAAAGCGAGCGGCTTTAAAAAGCTATCAGTGGCGTGCGAGGTGTTTAAACAGTTGTTCCTCGTTACTATTCAAACACATCGCGTTCCCCTGACATTGAAAGCTGTTACTTTAGGACTGAGAATTCGCCACCTTGCGTCAATTCGATGCATTAGTGATCATGTCAAATGTTGAATGGGTTGCATTTTTGTATCCAAACAAACGCCATATTGAATTTATCTTCGTGCTTGATATATGGGGTTTGTGTGGATCCAAAGATGCAACCTATTCGACATGTGACGTCACGCTAATAGAGCCAATTGCTGAGAGGACCATCCCGTATAACTATTGGGGCTGTCCCACACGCTTTTCCAGACGTCTCAATCCCTCTCCAACGACTATGGCTGCCCCTTCGGACGGTATTTCCAACCCTGACACATCCCGTTTGTCTGCATCAAATAAGTCCGAACCAATCCAAAATTCTGATCTTAAGACGATTTAGTCTTCGATAACTCTAAATGGTCTGAACGGCCCAGACAAAACCACCTCCACTCCCCGGAATCGAAGATCTAGCTCAGACTGAATTAGCGACGTCTTCGCCCTCAGGATCTTTTCGGCCAATTCGCATCCCCAACAACCTACCGCGGTCGAAAGCAGTAACAACCCTAGAGACGCGCCCAGAATAAGTTTTCTAAAATGAAAAGTGATGTTTTCTTCCAGGGATTTTTACCATATTTCTATTCATTTTTTATCAACAATTCTTTGACTAAAATTTTCAGTCAAGGGTCCTTTGATAAACGTAAATATAATAATCGTTTCAAAAATTGGCCCCGATGATTACCTCATAATAATAATTTTTGGACTTCGAGAATTTTAAGCCCCGAAACCTAGGCTTCAACGATCATACAAATTAATGAATGGGAGAAAGTGCTTTGGAACGCCCCCAAGCTAAGATCTGTACTCCCCGCTATTCCGGGTTTCTACACAATTCCCCAGCCACCAAATTTTTAATTGCCTGTATACGTGTACTCTTTATACAGAATGTGTCGGCCGGGAAAGGGAAAATATTTTTGAGGGCGGTAGTGTGAATTATTTTTAAGGGAAAAGATTATATGTACATCGCTCTTATCCTTAACCGACCATTTATATCCGGTTTCCATAGTAACCAATAGTCAGGGCAAACAGCGGTAATTACGAAATAAATTACGACAACCTACATATACACAGAACTACTCGCATACAGCATACTGCGTAGAAACAATATCATTGTTGCTCAACGTTATTATTAGTAGTTTGGACGAACAGCTGTAATTACGAAATAAGTTACGACATCCTACATATACACATCACTACTCGCATACAGCATCGATTTAGTATTGACTAGAGTGGGGAGTCGACGATGCTGTCGTGACTTATTTCGTAATTGTATTAAGTGATCCGAAGTACGGCAGTGATGGGGTAACTGTCATATTAGTATCAAAACCCTATATTGTCCGATACCGCTAAGAATATTAATTGTGTGCATATAAACTTTTTCATCGGCTATGACCTGTACTATCACTTCCCAGAATACTTCCCTTTTTTTCGACTGATCCTGTATAATATAATCCGTCATTCCTCAGAATTTTATTAAGGAATTTTTACACAATTTCTTCCCCTAAAAAGAAACAGAAAACGATCTGCTTCTCGTTATAATTTTTTAATGATATTTTTTTCCTTTTCCAAAACGTTAAAAACGACGAAAATGTCAAATAAACCCCTGCATCTATAGATTACATATATGCATATTTATAAATATAATATAATAGTGTGATAAGTTTCCAATGAAACCCAACTAAAAACAGAAAACCGATATTGTTAGGCTTAAAACGAAAAAAAAAAAAAATTAAAAATTGACAAAAAAAAAATAGAAGATAAACGTTATTTACGATATCTATTTACCCCTTAGTGTTCCACCGTGTTTGTTAGTACTACCTTTAATTTGTGTACCCCATCCGTTACTTCCCTCTCTACCGCCCTTGTCCCCCTCCAACATCCCATTTCCTCTGAAAAAAAAAAAAGATAAAAAATGTTCGTTGTTATTCTACTTGTATTTTATTAAATATAGATATAAATCGTCATCAATCTCTACAAACACATAAAAATATCCTTGTTAAGTACATAAATACATACGCTCTGGGTGTGATACTGAAGATGATGTTTCAAACTGAAATACGTACATATTTGTTTCTTTGTCGGCACAAAAAAAAATAAATAATTAAAAACAAAACATACAATTTTGTAGTTCCTTTTTGGTTTCCATTCAGAAACTACGTTTAGGTCTGGGGTAGGTATTGACGAAGTAAGACCTCATAAACCACGAGTGATTGTCCACCGTTTAAATTTCACGCGCAACGTTTTAAGAATCAAAGTTGGCCGAACCGATTTAACTTACAAATGAGATATTCAGTAACGCTCATGAAAATGTAATTCGGAATTAAAACATATTGAACTAATTATACAGTGGATTCTCGTATATCCGACGACGCATAAGCCGCCGCCAATTAAACGGAACTCCTCTGTACTTCCAAATTTCGACTATTTCTCTAATTTCAATTTGGAATAAATGCATAAAAGAATCTTAAAGATTAAGAGACTGCAGAAAACCAGGGACGCCTATGCACAAATAGAACAATAAACAAGGCGTAACAATACAAGAAGAAGAAAATACAATTTTGAAGGCGCGAAACTTAAACAGGCGACAATCGTTTTGATTCACGGGGTAGAAAGCTGGGTTTCCAACCAGGTAAGTATTAACAATAAGAACCGGCAGATATTATTTCTGACTATCCCGCTAATTTGGTATTTAATAAAAGCCGTTGGCGTGATCTTTGTCTAACCCACGGAATACCGCGGCAAAGAAGTTGAAACTGTTCGCCCAAAAATCCGTTCAGATGACAAGTCATTGCATTTGAAAGCAAAAATTTTGGTGTTTTGAAAAATTATAAAATTTTGCTCAATATCAAATTTTTAATAATAGTGAAGAACTAATTTTTATAATACACGAAATATTTCAAAATTTTGTAAAAAGTACGATATTTGTTCAAATTTAAATTTTTTTCACTATTTAAATTTCTTTTCCCAATTTTTCTGCTTTTCAAAAGTTTACCAAAATCTTCTTTCTTGAAATTTAAATCCACATTCTTTTTAAATTTTTTTCAAGAAAATTTTAATTTCCCCAAATTTTTCGAAAATTTCTTGCAAGTATAAAGTTTATCGGTTTTTATAAATAAAATAAAGATGATAAGAGGTGATAAGAGTTCTGTTTATAGTTATAACCAATTACATTATTTACCTGGAAAGTGGTGGAGGTAATCCAAAAGATAAGTAACACCAAGACGTAAAACTGAAAATATTTATTTATTTCCTTTGTTTGAAACTGAACGACAACAATAATAAATTAAAACAAATACAATAAACTGTGATATAAGAAAATACTTCGACTAATGCCCTGTACAGTGTACAATAGTATTTTATTGGATGCCTAATATGACGATAGGGGGCAGGGGTGCCGTTCCAAATTAAAATGTGGTTTTATGTTGCCAAGACACGTCACTAGAGTCGTACTTCAGATATAGACGTTATGTACTGTATATGTCTGTCGTTTCCCATTAAAAATTATATGTATTTGGTGGAAGGGATAACACCCACAACTCTCTCTATATTACGTCATGTCAACCTTCGCCAAAGTAAACGAATTGGCAGAGGCGTAGACAAATTAACAAAGGCTATTGAAATTTAGTCTTTTTGCGCTGATGACGTAGTATGTAATTCTGAAAGTGTGGCTACAGGTACAGGTAGTGTGGTACAGGGTCAAACAAAATTTAAGGTGTTACAGAGCAAACGGTAAATACTCCAGATGGTAGAGATTTGATCAAACCACACGTTTGAAGATCAGATCCCACCATACATCTAAGTCGGAATTGTGTGTAACTCATATTACATTTTCAAATAATTTTTCACCCCTTTTTCCTTGTTCTCAGTGGGGATGTATATTTAAACTACACAGTGATCCAGAATGATTGAGGTGTGCAGCGTCAGTCCGGTTTACACTTCTTAATGATAACTTATCATGCACTCGTTTGTCGAACCTAACTTATATGATATTTGCCGCTCCACACGGATGCGTTTAACGATAAATTCCATAGGGGTGCCGACAATCCATTACTTTTGTTACTCATATCCGTTTGTAGTTTTGATAATATAACGACAATATAGTTATCACGTGACCGTCAATCATTCTGGATCACCGTGTATTACATTCTCCCAAAAGAAATGGGGGTTACAGTCAAGTCTCGGCTGAAAGACTTGAATACAATTTTTACTTGAGTTGCTCAATTTGCGCCAATATCCAATTGCGGGCGCATAAAAGTTTACACCTAAACTAAAACATTTCGGCGACGTAGGCAACATTTTTAAAACAAACGTAGAACTACGCAATAGTATTTACGGCAGCGTACATGTATACACAACAGATCTCATTGAGACTCGCGGTTATACTGAAGGTTGTATCGAGCCCCGCCACTGCTCGTTGGCGCTAGTGAGCAACTCTAATTATTATATTCTCTTCTTTCTAAAATGCCCTGAGGAGTTGCAACGAAAGTAACAAAAATTTATTTCCGATGACATTACTCCAATCTAAATTATTTTAAATTCCTATAAATTAAAACAAGCACTTCCCCCACAAACGCAATTGTGAATAATTAACAATCCCTAACTAAACTAAACTGGTAACCTCGTGCTTACTCAATGTACCTGAACGACACCCCCAAAAGCACTTTTAATATTATCCAATCGGAAAATTTCAAAACCATCTATTTATCAATAAATTTACAATGAAGGTGAATTAATTTCATCAGACGTTAGCAGGTCCTGATGAAATAATTTCCCTCCATCGTTACGTTCCATGTTTGAAAGATAAGAAAGATTCCATAAACCCAATACACATTTTTTTACGTTTCACAATCATAAAAGAAAAACAGTAAAATAAAATTTTAAATGTAAATCAACAACATCTCACTAGCTAGTTGAATATCTTGCGATTATAAATTATAGAAGACTTAAACTTTTTTAACTTCAACGTATAAGATATCTTTACACTTAAATCTAACTTAATACATATATATATAACTTTGATACTCATCGAAAATTCCCGTAAGAAAATATTTTTCATAAAAATTCGTCTCCAATAAAATTTATTCGTACAAAATTTTATAAAGATTTCCCCCGGGTCAATACTCCAATTTGAAAAAGCGAGCAGAGCCAGGTGATCGGAGCCTTCTCGTACGTTCGGAATCCTCACGTTGCTCAGCTGCGTTCTCGTCGGCAAGGTAAATCGAGAGAGCAGTTTTAATTTCCCATCGCGGAAATTCTTGGCACCATCTAGAGTTCCGCTTTGAAATTTGAAACAGTTTTATCATCATGATTTTAAAGACTTTGTATCAGTAGTTCCACACCCCATAAGACTACGTTTGATTTGTAACAGAACATTGTAATGTAATGCTTGCAACGAGAATTATGCAAAACTGAAAGCGGCGACTGGCTCGTAACAAAATATTGTAATCTAACACGAGCAAAACGTAGCCAGAGCCGACAAATTGTAAATTGAGCCGTTCATATCGAACACCCGTGCTTCGCAATTGAGTGTTAAGGCGGCAATTGACTTAAGCAGAACATTGTAATGTAACGTTCGCAACGAGCACAACATTCAATAATGAAGTACCCACTGTTCGCCACTCGCTTCTCGATATTGATTTAGGTTCTGCTCGTGTTACATTACAATGTTCCGTTACAAGTTACTCGTCGTCTTTATCCTCGTTGCAAAAATTACAATACAATGTTCTGCTCAAATCAACCAAAGTTAACACGTTGATGAAGAAAGCAGCTATAACGGTGATACGAGATTTGAAACGGATGACACAAAGGCTACAGCCGTCGATATTTTAACCAATCCTGAGGGGTTAAATCACCCTACAGGTTATTCCATGTAGAGTCTCGAGTATACGGCTTATGGGACATCAGATTTATATTGCCATATCGTCATTATTAGGGATTTATTTGCATGAATGACCTACAGATTACAACGTAGCAACGAAACTTCGGAATTTTCGGATTTCAAGCATGGGCACACGCATACAACCATGAACCACGCTTAAGACGTTCAAAAGCAGCTACCACGCCAGAAACTGTGATCGTCGAATAAAAGTGCGTGAAATCGAGGGAGCCGTTGGCATCCCTTATAAACGAGTAGTCCGTATTTTACATAATGAATTGGGTTTAAAAAAGCTTTCTGCAAGATGGGTGCCACATTTGCTCAATTCGGAGCAAACACGCATTCGAAGCCAATTGTTTGGAAGTGTTTACGAGGAATCCAACGGATTTCAAGAGACGATTCGTGACCATGGATGAGACCTGGATTCATCACTACACACCAGAAACAAAAATGCAATCAAAACAGTGGATTGCACATATCGAATCGGTTGCGAAGAAGGCAAAGACCATTCACTTGGCTGGAAAGGTAATGGCATTGGTTTTGGGACAGAAAAGGAATTTTGTTGATTGGTTATCTTCAAAAGGAAAAACTGTTACTGCCCACATATTGTTTAGGACGCCTTGTGGAGTAAGCTATAAGAACCTTAATTTTTTTAACAAATGGCATCTAATTTTTGCTAGTCAATCACCTAAGAGCCTAGTCCAACACCCTTTTGCAATCAAATTTTAACCAACTTCCTCAAGCTAAGCTGTAGCAGTAGTGTCGAAATTGAATTCCCTCTGAATATTAGCTGTTCGTCAATGTGTCGATTAACCTTCTGCAAACCGTATTTTACCCCAATGCCATCGAAACAAGTGTTCTGGATTATTTAATAATTATCTGGTGCGGAATTATCGATATAATTTAGTGTCAATTTAAAAAACTTAATCGAACGAAATACAACGGGTTAAAATATCGGACTTACCTATAAAAAATATAGTCGACGGTGATCCAAGCGTTTTGATATGTAGTACCTTCCGGATCGGACGTAGCCCCGTGCTTATAAACAGATTTGAAAACGAAATTGTGGGTCAAAGTGCCCGAACTAAATTTGTACTGTGAGGATTCGGTGCTATTGTTGAATTCGCCCGGTTTTTTACCACTGGGAGATATTTGTATATATTTGTTTTCCTCTGAACGAGCCAAAGTTGGTTGGTTTCCTGATCGAAACTTTAGTAGTCCGGCATGTTGGCAGTTATCTGTGGAGAGCAAATGTTGGATTTGAGAAAAATCGCAAACAAAAAAATAAGGAAAAACTACAAAAACAGGAAAAGAAATCTATTAATAGCCACTTGAGTTTGCAAGACACGTGACTTCTGTCAAATTGATTGCATAACTTATAGATTGGTAGCACTGTATGCATCACCGTTCTTATCGGATAGATCTCGACGCGTAGATTTCAAATATATAAATTATAAACGTTGTAGCTCCAACCGTTACGGAGATATCGACGTTTAAAGTTTTCTGCGTCCGATCGCAGTCAGTCCTACACGAACTGACGCGTCTTGACGAGCTGATTCAAATGGTATGCGATTTATTTACATTATTCCAGATGGTTGCCGAGAAAACGTAAAAAAACCGCAAAAATTACTAAAAGTGGCCAAAATTGCATACCCGTCTCGATTCCTATGGAACTTGAGATGTTGAATCCTGTACCAATCGAGGTGTTTTGACGCGCTGATTTCAACGGTATATGATCTGTTTAGATTATTTCAAACGCTTGTCGAGAAAATGCAAAAGAACGCAAAAAATCGCGAAAATAGCTAAAATCGCATATCCGGCTCGGTTCCTGTGGGACTTATGATGTTCAATCCTATGCCAATGGACGTGTCTTAACGTGCTGATTCCAGCGCTATATGATTTACGTAGATTATTCCAAACGATTGCCGAGAAAATACAAAAAAACCGCCAAAAAATCGCAAGAAATTGCAAAATCGCACGCCTATCTAGCCAGATGGTACATAATTTTGCAGTCAACAAATTGTCATTGGAATGTTTTTTTTACTTAGGCTGTACCTGGTCAGGAAGCAAGTAGTTTGTCTTTGTCGCACTCCTCTCTCTATAACACATATACACAGTTCGCGCAGGTCCAAGTGCGTTCCTATATTTGACAATGTGTATTTTACTAACTTCCGGAACTCTTCACTAATACATTTGGTTCGAGTTCTGTGGCTGTTGTGTATCCAAGTGGGGGAGGATATAAACCCTACGCCGCTGATTACCTATTTCCCAAATACTTGATGACGTAAAAGTATTTTTTTAAATAATTTGATTCTTCCAATGACAGTAAAGAGCGAAAAATGGTAAGGATGACTTTGTGACTCTTATTCTCACACCAGAAACTAATATCGAAAAGTGAGCGAACTACCTGTAATCATCAGTTTCGGTGGTATCAAAGCTTTTCCGGCGATGTAATTGGTTCGCAGCACCGTTTTCTCGTACTTCAGGACGCTTCTAGCTATAAAATTGTAGATCGGCGATTCAGGTTCCGCATTCAAATCTCCTGTGAGTATTACAGGTACGTAGCTGGATTCGCTGTAACAAAAGTTCTCAGTGAAACGGAACGTAAGTTATAAACAGATGATTTATGGGATGACGCAATCCTGCATAAAATCATTTTTCCTGTTCCCATCTAGTGAGCAGATGGTTTATGGGATCGCGCAAGGTTGCGTTGCCACGACGCCATCGTTCATGAGACGTATCAATGCCGTATAAACGTCACATAAACGATCAGATACTTTGTTTAGGCGGCAGAAACGATACGTCGCGGCAACGCAGACTTGCGTCATCCCATAAACCATTTGCTCGCTAGACCTGAGCAAGAATAAATTTAACTATACTTTGTTTACGTTAAGAATGCAGTGAGGATAGATAGGGTTATAAAATTCTTGAATCTGATTTGGCTGATAGCTACAATAGCCCAAATTACACAAAGCGTTGCGTATCTGACATGACACTCGATAGCTGTCACTTTTTCCAACATAACCTAACATTTCCGAGGAGTGTGTTCTTTTTTATTGTGCCTCGGTTCAGAGTGCCATCTACCCCATTCTTAACGTGAACTCAGTATTAAACTGTTACACGGTAGTACAATCCTTTGGTTTCAATTATATATTTTTAACCCGTTTATGACGTATATATTCGTCATGGTCGAAGTGAATGTATAGCGCTTATAACGAATATACCGATTCGGCCACTAATTAATTAGGGTCTAGGCACCACGTGTGTGCGAAACGAATAAGGCGATCGTGGGGCGTGTGGACACGGCCGGCTACACGCCTCGCGCTCTATCTTGTTCCATCTCATTGTTTATTCATTCTCGCTCACACCCGTAACTCCATACCAACGTTAAACACTGATACAAACGCCATACATTGAAAATATACATCATAAATGTTCAAGAGCTTAAAGATTGAACTAAGGTTAAACACCAACGACTCCTATCATACATACCTTTTATGTCTGTAAGCCATTCGTTCGATCTCAGTTAATAACACCTGAATTTGAGCCAATCTAACGTCATGCCGTCTCGGATTATACAATAAGTGGGTCGTAGCAACAATAAAATGGGCACTCTGATTGTCTTTCGGGGCTAAAGTCGCCACGATTCCCACATTATCTCTATCTAAAATCGATATATCGGGCTGTCTATATTCGACTGTCGTGTACTCTATCAAATTAAATAAGCTCGACTTGTAATATATCGCACAGCCATCCGTTCTAATCCCGGTTCTCTGTTTATAAATCCCTCGATAACCTACAAAAATTTTTTTTTAAATAGAATTAAGGTCTCGAGAGATCCAAAAGTGTTGTTAACATAATAATTTCGTACGATTTCCGAAATAAGAAGAAAGAAAGAATAAGAAGGCAGTTCACTTGAAAACTTTTTAAGGGATGAGTTGAAGATGTTGGTTTCATTGGCAGCAAAACACATGTGCCAAAACTAATAAACAATTTTGTGACGAAAAATTCCAACTTTTTGGTATAAGTGAGAAATACGGTAAAGACTGATTCTTTGAAATTTTATCAATTTAACCTGTTTCTAGGATGTTAGTGAAGCGCAAAACAAGAAACAAAAGCGCGGAAACCACTTTATATAAGAAAGAACGCGATCAAAGTAAAAACCGAAAAAATAAGGATATAACATAAACGTAATTGATTACTTAGAAGTAAGCACCAATTTTAAAAAAGTTAAGGATCTACGGATGGTTAGCTAACTGCGATCCAGCGTAGGTGGTCTATCATCTGTGGTGTACACGGCAAACGGTGGTGTACACTAACAACATTGGTGTATACCGACAACAGTGGTGTACACGGACAATGGTGATATACACGCCCTAACAGTAGAACACTTCAACTTGATCAACTTCGGGTACCCAAAGCACTCTATTATCTTGGGTATGGTACGGAAAGACTTTCCATAGTCTCGACCGTCGACCGACGTGGTGATGATTCTGCTGTCTACGGATTTAGGTTTACTTTCGCGCCACCTAGTTGCTGGCTGACGAATTATTATATGGCGGGAAATTAAATTTGAAAGTTGTCCAGATTCTACTGGTACGCAATGTGCAGCTTCTCAAATCTTGAAAAGCTCAAGGTCAATCGTGTGCAGACGAGCTTGCTATTTATTTAACCTACCGTTCAATCGTAAGACGTCCAGATAGATTTGATAAGTTACACAGACGAATTACCAATTACAACTTTGCAAGTCAAAGTGTGTTTCAAGGGCGAATACGGAACAATGCGGTAGTATAAAATACGAGGAGCTCGATTTTATTTCTTACTTTGCACGTTTGGAGACACGAACTTTAAATAGTTGAGCTGTATCATGGTTAACTTAATGTTATGTAATGCGTTTGCAAGCGTAGCACATAAACGAGTTTAAGACCTATGTCCTAGACCAGGGGTCTCCAAACTTTTCAGCCTTGTGGCCATACTGATTACTTCAGTGAGTTTTCTGCGTATTATACTTGTCATTAAGCTTTACCTAGCAAGTAAATAAATCCGAGTTATTATCATTCTGTGCTTTTAATCCAACTTATCACAACAACAATAAGCTATTAGCTGTCGCGGGCCGAAGTTTGGAGACCCCTGCCCTAGACCATAATAAGGCTAGGTCCAAGATGATTTTTCGGTAGAGAGATGCCGGTTTCGGTGGCGCAAAAAAGAAAAAAATTAAAATCTACACAGTAGGCATATTTAGATCCTAAAATGCTGAAAACGCCCAGTAAATTTCAATATTTCATACTGTAATGCCCAAATGTAGATTACGAGTGATGTTTACTGGTAAAGATATAAAGATTAGTAGAACAGGCCAAGCTCAATCAGAAACCAAACTAGGCCTAAAATTTCGCACGCAATAACTTCCCATATGCTTTTCTAGTTCATAAGAATCTTTAATAATCTTCGAAACTCTGTACATAGATACTGCATAATGCGGTATATTAATGTGCAATATATCAATGCTCGTTGAAGCTTTATTAAGCTATAGTCCTTTAGCAAATTTTCCATCTTTTGCGCGCGCAATGAGAGTAAAAGTGAGGTCCACTAATTCCCAAACGAATACAACTGAAAATTTTTGTAAACTTTCTTTTGTGACTATAGATAATATTTATGTGAAATTTGATTAAGACTGAAAGTTAACTTTCAATTTCCCATTTAGTTTATTCAACAAATTAATTCTTTTCATCAACATTTCCAGGGCTGCATGGCTGCAGCAGTCTTTCCCCTGACATAGGACGGTGCAGAGGAATTTCTCCCACTGACTCTAATAACTGAGTAGAAGTTTCATGGGCACTGAAAGATTATTCGACATTGAATGACGTTTCAATCCCTTTATATGAATTACTCAACTCAAAGAATCTATTTTTCTACTCTACAAGGACTCCAATATATTAAAATCTCTGATAGGACTTACCTAATCTCTCTAAATTGCTGTAATATTTTCTTAAATGATCCTGTTGTACTTCTTGTAGACAGACGATCTGCAGTTAAAAATTAACCTAATTTTCGTTTAAACTTTAAGACAATCAACAATACTTCACAATCATGCTCTTTTATGTCCTGATAAATATTCTTCCATCGGATCTGCCAGTCGAGCATTTGAACATTGTTTTCTCGATATAAATGTGGATGATCGACTAGTAAATCTTGAGCTAGCACATTGTACGTCATCACTTTGAAAGTAACCCCGGGATTGCGCCCGCCGTTAATCTTCCTTAACGTTTTCCCAAGGGTGGTAAATTGCCATGTTCTCGTATCTTAAACGAAAATTATCATTAAGGAAGTGATAATTTGGGATCAGAGAATCGGTTTTAACTTACTGTTAACGATGGTGTTGGAACCGGATGCTTTAGCGTTTTGTGTCCTCGCAACACCATTTTGATCCTCATAGCTGTTGAAACACATATTACTTAGTTGTTGGTATGGTACAGCGGATTCGGATAGTGAACGACAAAAGGGATTCACGACATAACAAGATGAAAGATTAAAGCCGTTACTTAATAAATGAGAAGAGAACATTTGCTGCCTACGCGTACATATACTGCTATAATATTGCTGATAGAAAGCATATGGGTAATCAGGAAAATTACAAGCGCAGCCAGTATCGGTGTTTCTCTGCATGCTGTGTGGTTTATTCTTCGATTTGGAGACGTTTTGATTTGTTTTGACAGATTTGACGTTATTGTCTATACTTCCCTTGTGCTTTTCTTCGCATTTATCTCTTCTTTTCTGTATGCCTGATACGCCAGGACCCCTACTATTGCCACTAGCCCGCTCAGCAGCGCCAGGTAAACGGTTCTCTGCTTTAGAAAAGAACTTATTACTTTCCTTGAATTTTATGTTAGACATTTTACAGAAGATGTATTTTTCATCTAACAATTTTCGCATGCTAGGGTTTCAATAATAACGGATATCCATCGGTACTGTTTATGTAAAGGTTAACCGAAGTTGAAGGTTGTGTATATGGACTTAGAGAAAGTCAAAAGAAATCGTTCCCCCTAACAGGCGAGAGCGCTCCAACTTTCCGAACTCGCTGCACTTACATAGGACATACTGCCGCGAACGTTTTGCGTGGATTTAATGAGAGATAATCCAGAAAGTACCCGATTAAACCCACATCTTCGTAACAGATATTTACCACATAAGAAAAAAAAATGTTTTGTCTCGTGTGGAAGGAAAGGGGAAAAATTTCTGGATAAAGGTTGGCCAACCTTGCGTTATCGCGAAAATTAAACATGGCAGCATTGTTCCGCCAAAAGATTAGAATTCGAATATTCGCCGGATTTAACTTGCCAATTCCGATTCGCAAGAAATTCCCACGACGACGGATTATCTCTTATTTGTTGTTAATTAATTTCTTAATCTATTCAAAACATGCATTTAATGACATCACGCTAAATTATTTGGCAAAAAAATGAGGTGAAAGACCTAAGATTGAGTTTTAAATCAACATCGCGTGTTTCGAATTATGCCTTGTCATCTTCAGTGATAAAACAAAGGCGACAGCTTTAAAATGGATCGAACCTTAACACTTAGTGCCTGATTTACGTGTTATCGAGAAGATGTGTGGTTCCTGGCCCACTGGACTGAAACTCATCGGTTTATTGTGCCCCCTAATCAATTTACTCCTTCAGGTCGGTGTCCTCAATGAACTTGTTAAATTAAAACTTTTTATCTCTTCTGGTTGTGAGAGCCGAAATCCAAAGTGTTTAAGTCTTGCATTACTCAGGGCCAAACTCTTACAGAGGACATGCTGTGATGTTTATTCCTCCTCCCAACATGTATTACAGATTTGATCCTTTACTAATCCAGAGGTGTAGAGATGTTTCTTAGAACGGTAGTAACTTGTCAACTCTACAATTTGTCCTGTTCCTTCACAACAAAGCGTTGTTTCATACGCCGTTCCTAGTTCCTCATCTTAGTTTTGAAGGTTTACTAAGCAATTCGGCACTTTTCTTTGTATCTCTCAGAGTCCCAGCCTTCACCATAGATTAACTCCATTGTCAGCGTCGAAGAGGATATAAGTCAAAGTGACGCGGACATTTGGACGCACGAAACAATTTTGAATTCTTCTAATGCCAAATATTTTGAATATAAACTTAATTCGAGAGAATGCAATAAAAGCCCACCAATGGAAAATTGACACAGAAATCTGGGAGCGAATCAAATAGAAGACACTTATGAGCTGTGAAAGTCTCCAAAAATAAATCCCAATTAGATTCTATCCTACACAATCAAAAATGAGGTTTCAGCAAAAACATTATTTATTTCATATCTACAGTCTTAAAATAGGTTTCATTATGAACATAACAGTCTCATATTGTGATAAATATTTAAGATTCTGCAGCTGTCGATATATATAATAATATATAATTTATTAACACTAACCCAAAAATAAAAACAACAAAAAAACAAACACTCCAATCTATCACTTCTTATCAGCGGCCTCCTCTTCCTTTGGCTTGTCTAGTAATGCACTGTTTATTCCTGCCTTTTTAAGTTCCTCGATCAGATCGCCTGACTGATGCATCTGGAGTAATATGTCGCAACCGCCGACGAATTCGCCGTTTATAAACACTTGCGGTATCGTCGGCCAATTAGAGTACTCCTTGATCCCTATAAAACATACGATTATTAGTTATGATCATCTAATGATGAGAATGACCTTCCATGAAGTTCAAAGTTACATCATGACTAAGGCTGGGAGATCCAATATCAACATGTTTATTTAGTGCTGGAGAAAATAATTGGTGAGGCAGGAGTAAAGAGAAATGGAACAATATATCGCCAAATTTGTCAAGATCTAGGTTGTGCAGATGATATAGCAGTGATTGTAAGAGCGACGGAATATCTAAAAAAAGGGACAATAAGCAGAATAGAAAAAAAAAAAAAAGGATAAATAACCTAATAATAAACAAGCAAAAGACAAAATACATTGAAAATGATGAACAAGGACAACAAAAATAACAAAAGTCTAGAGATACAAGCAACTCATGAGAATGATATATCTTTGAAAAAATAGGCAGAGCCATAAACAATCAAGACGAAATGATAGATAAACAGGGCAGAATAATAGAAGGGCACAAATGCTTAGAAGTCATGAGTTCTATAATAAAATCAAGAAAATGTTTTGACAAAAGCAAAAGAAGGAATAAATACAACAATAATGAGACCCATGGTAATATATGGAAGCGAGGCGTGGAAAATGAAGGCAAGAGAAAATTAAATATTAGACATATGGGAAAGAAAAGTAGTGACAGACATCTATGAGGGAATGAAGGGAAAAAAGGTTTTAGAAGAGAACTAAGGATAAATTGAAACGCATATATGGGAGGCCTACGTCAAATAAGAAGCCAGCGATAAACGATAGAAACACAACGTGGTCTGGTAAACGACTATAATTACATTGCCATTTATGTAATTAATTATCTACGTTGTGGTTTTAGAGTTAAGATGGCTGGTCTATGTGTCAAGAATGTAAGAGAAGATTCATCCACAAAACAAGTTCTAACCAGGGAAGCAACAGGAAGAAGAGAAAAACAGACCGAGAACAACATGGATTGAGGCACTGAAATAGGATCTTGAGGCAATGGGAAAGACTAACTGGGTGATAAAAGAAAATGGAGACGAGTCCGTTATTAAGCCCACAATGCATCTCGAGCTGACTGATGATGATCATTTAATATCATTTCGTAGTATACGCAACAATTATAAAGATTGGTATCGTGTTGTATAACAGACACCAAATTGTAACTATTTCTCCGCCTAATATAATATTCCTATCATACAGTTACCTTGTCTTAGATCTTCATCTTTTAACACATCATGGGCTTCGTATTTCACCCCATGCATTCGTAAGATTTGAACAACGGCGTTGCTAAAACCACATCGGGGCTGCTCGGGGACTCCTTTCATGAAAACTACCACTTTGTCATTTTCGACTAGATTCTTTATGTTGTCTGCGATTTTTGTACTAAAATAGTAATATAGAGGAAGGTCTAATTTTAGCAATTTTGACGATTTTGTTAGGATATTCATTTTTACGTGCTACAAATTCGATTTGTTTTTAATCGACCTAACCTAAAAATTGTTACATAGAAAGAACTGAAGTTGCCTTCTATTTGATATTCTGAATGTAACAAGGATCAGTATGAAATGTTACTAGAATTTAGAAAGGAAAATTTAAAGCAATAAGTCAATGTATTTGGCAATCCCCATTTAATTTATACATTTACTGATACTTGAATCGCGACGCAAATATATTTTGTAAATATTAAAGACGATGCAAATACGGATATGTAATTAATTTACTATTTATTTTGATACTTTGTGACATATAACACTAATCGCCAACTACATTTAATTAATTAATACGCAGCCGGATGTTCATTGTAAAGGCTGAAATTTAAATTTGGCGCCAATCGCTTAGCTTGAATTTGCCAGCGTTTATAACATACAAGGGACGCAAAACCAAAGAAACGAAAAATACGGTAAAAGACGAGGATTGCCAACATTATTATTATGGTCGGTCGCTCCAGTCTGTGAAAGTTGTATGCGTTCTTTAGTAAGAATATAGGATTCAATAAGTGGTGTGCGTGTATCGGTAGATGCAGGGAGTGCATCTCTTACAATTGAAAATATGTCACAATAATAAAATGCAGAAAATTAAGTTTTCTTTTTTCATTTGTATTTCATCAGTTGGCATGTCTTTCTTTATAAAATGCTCGGAAAATCTTGAATTCTGTTTAAGTCTCTGTTTCACGTAAACACGGTTTGAAAACTGTTACTTTCAGGTTAAAGTACGTAAAGTTAAGAAATGATAAATATGCTTCTGATTGACTATCTCTTTTCAAATTCGGAGGAGTAAATTGGAAGACTTAGTTACACTAGAAAATGCTTGATGCTAGATTTTTGAAGGGACATTTAACAATTTTGTTATAGAAACAAGATAAGGAATAATCGAAAAGCAAACAATTTGGAAGAAAAATCTATCCTTACGATATAGACACGGTCAACGATCTACGGTTACAAAGATATGGCGATCAATTACGTTAATATTTCCTCTATGTGATCCTATTCTGCGAAGAGCCAATCACAACGCTACTTTTTTGCGATCAAATTATATTAGCCACATTCGTACAAGTATATCGATCACGCTTTCATATTTTGTTTCTCTAGAATATTCTAGATTTTCTAGAACAACGGTTGGGTATCTATAAAATTGGTTGTAGTCAATGCGATAAAGCATATATAGGACAGTCGAGACGCGCAATAGCTACACGATTTAAAGAACACGTGGCACATTACCGTTATGGTAGTATAGATTCGTCAAGTATCGCGAAGTATATGCAAGACACGTTGTACAACATAAAAATTGAAAATTGATAAAACATGTAATTCACCGCGAAAACTTGATACGTATGAAGCGATACACATACGTAAAAGAACAAATCTAAATCGTGACAGCGGCCCAATTCAATATTCCGCCTTGTTCAGTCTGTTATAATTAAAGAATTAAGTAATCCTAGTCTTTGTAAGGATAGTTATCAATTTAATATTTTATTTTTAGTTACCGATGTGATATAGTGTCAGTAAATACACCATAGTCTTTGCAATCACTATCATTTTATTTGGCTATTTAAAAATAGAGGTTTCCAAAGCTGTCTACATAATTCGGACGAGCTTATGAATGCAATTACTAAAGCCCATGCTGGTGCGAATTTCGAATATTTACTGTTAATACCTATACAAAATATGTATTGTACAATGTAATTCTATTGTATTACTTTCCCTCTAAGGAAGCTCAAACAATTTTTTAATCAAGACGAAAACCTTTACACTTACGTTTGGATCTGGTCATTGTTCCTCAGCGTAAGATTTGGTTGAAAATACACTATTTACATGAAGTTTGTTTGAAATTCAATAAATACTATGTTTCTAATACAAAAATATATCAGACTTTATTAAATAAACGTAAAAGACACAAGTAATTGAACATATAGTAACTTTAGTCAAATATCAGTAGCACAGCTGCACACATTGACCAAAGTACTATACATATTTTGTTCAGATAGATGTGCAATATGTTTAGGAAAGAAATATTCACGCAATTAAATAAATAAACAAAAATTCGAAGCTGATAATAAAGAACAACTAATAGAATGTGTTAGAGGAAGAAAATTTTTCAGAGCGTGTATGTTACATACGTCCCTCCTAGTCAAATAATTAAAGTACAATGCTTTTAAGGTTGCTAATACGTGTACTACATAAGTATGCTTTCGCTGTTCTAAACAAATTGTGGTCAAAATTCCCTTTTGTGGTGGCAACACTTTTTCTATTGGACAATAAAGCGGCAGAAAACGACGACTGTCTAGCTCTATTTACGAGTCTAGTGTAGATTACCAATTTGAATTTCAACACAATACATCCATACCATACTAATTATATTGCCAACGATTTTGCATTTCTGTTCTCAATAATTGCACTGATCATATATCATATTTTTCTTGTCTTCCTTTAATAGTTGGTTTCCACCTAACAAGCTCTGTATGTGGTACGAGCCCTAACTGTAATCGAGACCATGAGTTGTACCAAGCTGGATCCGAATGTTTCAATTATATCGACCTAGTTTGAACTGCCGTGTCCACTCAATCCCATAGTTGTAAAAAAGGTTGGCGGTCAACTTGTCAGTTATATTCAGTAGCCACAGTTCCACTGTGGCTACCCGCAGCATATTGAAGGAGCTAAGGAATTCCTTAAGAGACCTTAATTAACAAATTGTTGTCACCAAATTATTTCTGTTCCACCTCCTTTTGCACCTACCTCTTCCCGTGAATGTTCATATGTTTAACAAGATTAGCCGATTGTTTAAAATTTGATAGACATATCTTACAATGGTACGGAGTATCCCTGGTATGAACAAGCATGTGTTGCACCAAATGAAAATGACGGTTAAAAGTTCTACTGCAGACTTCACAGGCGAAAGATTTTGGACCAGCGTGGACCGCAACGTGTGCATTGAGACGATGTTTGTTGATAAAGGGTTTTCCACACGTAGTACAAACAAAGTTTCTGGTGGTGTGACTGTCTCGATGAGTAATCAAGCTCGAGAACTGGACAAAAATCTTCCCGCATATTTCACAAATGTATTTCCTACCCTTTACATGACTCCTGGCGTGCTGCCTCAGGCTCGTCGGTATCTTAAAGGTCTTATCGCAGAGGTTACACTTGTAAGGTCTCTCGTCAGAATGCTTCAGAGCTTTATGGCATTGCAGATCTCGTTTGTAAAAGAAAGACTTCTCGCACACATCGCAAGTAAAGTCTCTCGTTTTCAAATGTGACTGCATATGTTTCTTAAGCACATATTTTTTGGATAGCATTTTTCACACTTATCACATTTATAAGGGACCGTTCCCGTGTGAATATACGCATGTACTGTAATGTAATGACGGTAACTAAACGTTTTATTACACTCAGTGCAGAATACGGTTTCACGCATCTTCTGTTGCTTGCTCAAACCGCTGCTGATTATCCTTTTACAATCGGGATTATCCAATAATTCAGCATGGTTTTCATCATAATTTCTCTGCTTTTTCTCGTGTTCAATAGCTGACGTAATTCGTATCTTTTTCCTACGTTTCTCTGTGTTAGAAGGATCTTTTAAGCGCAAACGAGTTCCAACAGGATCATCTGACAAACCACCATCTTCATCCGATGATTCAAATTCTAATTGTGCCATAATATCTATTGTATCTTTACTTGCTTGATTTTCAAAAGGATCTAGTGTGGTTTCTTCCATGTTTTCACATTTTTCTGTTATAGGGGGATGTTCTGAAGTGAAACTAGTTTCGGCAATGTGATTTAACAAATCATCTTTCTCATCTAATGACTCCTCAAATTCTAATTTTACTTTAACATCCATTTCTTCTTCCTTTGCATGATACTCTTTAGTATCTTCATTCTTGCAATGAAAATCAGTTATGGTTGTCGGCTCAGCTTTTATAAGTGCTTCTTCCTTAATAGGAATATCTTCGATGTCATCATCATGCGACCCTTCCTCTCTTTTTGTATCTTCCACATTGTCGTAACTCGTATAATTTTATATTTGATTTCATTACCATCATTTTAAAGTCGAAAGCAGAGGTAAGTTTCTCCATGCAATTGTTACAAATATTAATGGGAAATCCATCTTCCTTTTGTATCTGGAAAAAGGTGAAAGGAAACATATTGTCTTAATTTTTAGGAATAAATTGTTTACCTCTAAAGATGTAGAGTTTATTAACATATCTACGAGGAGTATATTATTTATTCTATGGTTAAAGATATCGAAATGTGTTCCATAAATCTGCAGACAAGTTCGACATATCAATTCTAAAGCATCCTCTGTAAGAGGGGGCGATGTTGTTATGTTTGCTTGGTAGTTGACTAAACTGGAAAAATATACATATTTTATCGATACATATTTTTAGTGGTATTAAAAATGGTAAAGTAATTCAATTTTTTAGTAATATTCTAATGTTGATACAAATAGAACTAGAAACAAGGTATGAGCAAAATTTTGTATTAGAACTATCCTGCAGTTATTTAGTCCTTCAAGATCCTCTTAATTATGTTAGGATAAATATATTTCGTGACCTAAATATTATCTTTGGATAGTGGAATTGGAAAACACACGGAACGGTTTTTTAACCGCTTTCGCGATTACAAAAACGGTTTTTTTACCGCTTTCCCGATTACAAAAGAAAACGGTTAAAAAACCGTTCTGAAAGACAGCAAAAGACAGTCTGTTTTCTGAGTGTCCTATAGTGATAGAGCTGATCCAAAAAGTGAATTACACATTTTAGGACGTTGTACATAAAAAAATATCAAGATAACTTACTGCAACATTTTAGAAACTTATTAATTCGCCTTTTTCTCTACCTCAGAAACCACCACAAACCATCCATAAATGAAAATATCCTTGTTATTTGAGGAGTCAAGCCTTCTGGGCAATCTAGGAAACACAAGGAAATAAATTTTAAATCATAGAGAACGGCGTTGTATATTTTTCATAAGTAGGGGCAAAAATGAACGCGAGTAAAACTACGTATGCCGTTAGAATTATTGCCTACCGTACTCAGAAATTATACTAGACATACGTTTATGGCATTTGTATACAACAACAAAAAGATCTTACAGCGCAGATGTTTACAGTTTGACGAGCCGACCCGGCTGCAAAGAAAAGGATGAAATATCTTGTGCGCACTCAGTTTACCCATTTTTCCATAAACACACATCCTGACTAAAAGATATTGCTGGTGCGTATTGAACACGGACCGCCAATGGAAAATCAATATAAAATATTCCCCCTGGCCCTTTCGTTCTCTTATCATTAGTGAACGACACTGTATATTTTTAAAGGGACGTAGCGGCAAAATTAATGTGAGTAAAATTATATACAGTGTGGGCGTATAGGTTAAAACAAAATCAATAAAATCTGTAAATAGTGAAACAAAAAACGATCGGACAATCCAACCGTAATTTTTACAAAAAAACGTCTTTGTGACGTCATAAGCGTCGCATATAAGACGTCACTTCCTTTTTCAATTTTTGATAGTGGGATTTAGAGGAGAACGTTTTTCTGCATACAGAACGATGATTTTTGAGATAAATTAAGTACATAACAATCTTTTGGGGAAAAAATATTTTGAGTATTCTTAACATTCTTATTTACGTTCAGTTGTAATTTCTTGTAATGTAGTTTTTTTCGAAAGGTCCAAGAAATGTTCCTTAATAATTCGGTTTTTTGCTCGTTTCTTTGTCACAATCCAATCCTATTTGCCGTGTGTACATAAATAATGTTTTTTAAACAAAAAGGTAATACATTTCAACGTAAAATGTGTCGTTGATTCTGTGCTGCCAGTTTTGACAAACGTTATTTGTCTTTTGATTAATTGATGTGAAACTAAAAAAATAGTACGTTTAAGTGAAAAGAATAAAAATTTTAATGATGATAATAATAAGTACCTACCCTAATCGGCATATTACGCGATGAGCAGTAAGTAAGATAGAACGCAAATTTATAGACTTGGGTCACGTAAGAGATAACTTTACAAAAGGTCGTCTAGGAATTTCAGAAGACAAACAATTGGATGTTGTACTAACGTTTCAAGAAAACCCTCACAAATCATGCCCTGAAATCTCATTGCAGCAGTCAATTACTAATTCTACCGTTTTAAAATGTCTAAAAAAGAACAAATAGCATGATTCAAGAATTTTACGAGGATGATTTTGAGTTGAAATTTATGACATAGTGATGGACCGATCCGATGTAATAATCTGGAATTTCCAAGACGCATAATTTCCTCCGATGAAGCTACCTTCTACTTAAACGGGTCTGTTAATAAGCAAAACTATAGATATTGGTTATCTAAGAATCCGCACTGGATGATGGAAGGGCGTACACAACTCCGACGAAAATCAACGTTTGAGCAGGTATTGTCGGTAATTCAGTCATAGACCCGTTTTTATTATTATTAAAGGTGCATTAAATTGTGGGAATTATTTGCTATTCCTACAACTAAACATAACACGCGCAATTGTTGCTCTCCATTCAAATGCAGAAGATCCCTGCTTGCTGGATAGCGCTTTATGGTTCCAGCACGATGGTGCACCGCCACATTATTCTCTAACTGTTCGTAATTATCTTAGTAGGTACAATTTTCCTAAACAAATGGATTGGTAGGCTAGGAGCAATTGAATGGTCAGCAAGTTCTTCAGATCTAACTCGATTTCATCTTGTGGAGTTATCTTAAATCCAAAGTGTATCTAAACTGACCTAATGATATTGAAGATTATAATCACTGAGGAAATCAGATTAATAACTCCCCAAGTATTAAATAATGTCATAAACGAATTTGAACATCGCCTTGCTCATTGTCAACACGTAAATGGTATGCAGTTTGAACACTTAATTCGAATAATTTTAAATTTGTAACTTATTAACTAATTATTTTAGTTAAACTTTGATTGTTAAATTGAATAATACACACAATATTTTTTCTCAAAAATCCTGTTATGCAACTTATCTCAGGAATCATCGTTCTGTATGCAGATAAACGTTCTCCTTCAAATGACGCTATCAAAAATTGAGGGGTACCATTTAAAAGAAAAGGAGGTGACCTTTCCGGAATCACAATGAAAACGAAATAATCCGAATCCAAGTTTGCCTTTCTCAAGATAATCAATCAGCAAAATCCCTTTTGCGTCCCAGAAAAACCGGTGCCATAACCTTCCCAGCCGAGTGAATGGTCTTTGCTTTATTCGGAATCGATTCGCCGCGTGCAATCCACTATTTTGATTGCATTTCTGTTTCTGGTGTGTAGCAATGTACCCAGATCTCGTCCACAGTCACGAATCGCCTCTTGAAATCCATTGGATTCCCCGTAAACACTTCCAAACAATCGGGTGAGGTTCCGAATTGAGCAAATGCGGCACCCATCTTGCAGAAAGCTTTGTTAAACCCAATACATTACATAGAATACGAACATATTCGTTCATAAGAGATGCCCACGGCTTCTTCGATTTCGCGCACTTTTATCCGACAATCTGTCAAAACCATGTCTTGGATTTTTTGCCACAAATTTTGACGTAGTAGCCATTTTCGGACGTCCTGAACGTGGTTCATCACTCGCTTGTGTGCGGCCACGCTTGAATTCCGAAACCGAAACACTCCGGGTGGAAAATGAAGGTGATGAATCCTCAAGAACGACATCTAACCTTGATTTGATTTCCGTTGCGCTTTTCCCTTCCCGAAAGCCGCTCGAACTTTACTTTTGTCCATAATCGAAAACACAAAAAAGTACTTGACTGAAATGTTATTTGACAGATCGATTTAACATTTGCGGTCGCTTGATATGAAAGACATGCCAACACAACGAGATAAAGTATTTGGAAAAATAGCAACCCCCTAGCAGCTATTCCAGAAACTTGTCAATCTACCCTCGTATTATGAATCTCAAATCGATGAATAAACAAAGTACCTTTAATTTAAATCAGATGCTCAAGCATATTTTTGGTATTAAAGACGATACTGGTCATATTGATAGCGAAACACATCTGTCGAGTTAGTGATTATAATCGCGTTTTAAGGAATGTGTTGTCGCATATTTGTATTATTTATGCAAATATTTGTTTCTTGGAACGATATTTTAATCACGTTGCTTTCATTTGTAATTATCTGTACAGAACTACATTGTAATTATAATTACTCATTCTGATATGAATAGTTGTAGATATGCATGGTGTGGTTTAGTTCTGGGTAAAACCGGTTTAACTGCATTGTTTTAGTTATAGTTTGCAGATAATTACTTTACTTTCTTATCTTTTTCGCGAAAATAGAACAATTTCGATTTTTTAATATTTCAGTATAATTGCTACTAACAATAAGTGGGATGACCCCAGTCTCTTGTGGTCTGTTTTCAATATTCTCACAGCAACAAAGCACAGAAAATCATACGCGATTAATATTCTTAAAATCATTTTCCAAAACTATTAAAATTAAATTAATAAAATAATTAAGTTAAGATTAGAAATCCACAGAGGAGACCATTGTTATGGGTCCTTCTGTACAATACGTAGCTTAGTTCATTTAGTTCATTTTTATTCCTGATAATATGTGACATATGTCTCTTATCGAAACGTAGCACAAAGGCCACTTCATTTCGAGTGCAAATAAACAAACAAAAGGAAAAGAACTGAAGGTGATCAATATATTTCCCCTACCTACCTACAACACAACAGCTACATCCAGTTTTGAAAGGAAAGCTATCTCAACTTGTTGTCAGTTGAAGTTCCTTCCCAAGGTCTAAGTGAATGTTAAGAGGCGGGTAAGTACATTTCAATCATTTTTTAAATTAATTTCACCTGAAACATTTTCATTTATAACTTCAATAGTAAACATGGACCATGAAAAACTGGGCATGTTCAGTTTATTCTTGAAGGAAGCATATGAAGGGACCGCTCCAGTGAATGTGGTCCAGAAGAAGCGGAGTAAGATGCTGCTGCGCTTGGATCTGTTAAGGAACGCGTGTATAGAGAAGGAATACGAGAAGGCTAATTATATCCTTTTGGATATCTGCGATAAGTTGCTTAACGATCCGTATTTGGATGAGTACAATATCAAACAGGTGGAAATTGAAATGATCGTCTTCTCATCAGCGGTTCTCAGCATTACAGTCAAGCAGTTCGAGCGCGTCGAACAGATCATGGGCAGTTTAATTATGAAGTATCAAAATCCCCTTTTTTACTACGTCCTAGGAGTGTCATATTTCTACGATTTGTCGTAAGTTTTTTTTTTTTGTTTCAGTAGATTTTAATGCAGACATCAGGAAGAAGCATGCTTTAATTATACTCCGAAGTGGTGAGCATTTAAGTAAAATATTATTTAAGTAAAGGAATTATAGAGGGCTGGGCCTGGCTCATTCCATATCAAGCATAGGTCTAGGGTGGGACTAGGATATCATACTTGATTTTATTCATTTCTAATGAAATTTGGCACAAAAGTACGTCAAGGTCTTAAACAGAAGCACTGACATTTTTCTTAATTGTATCTCTATTCACTGAAGAGTCAAATTTTCTTAACACGTTGACTGCCACTGCAAACTTATTAACTTATTAACAAATCCTCTGTCAGCGCATGCATGCTGCTATACACATATTATCCAGATCTGAATGATTTCTTATGTTACTACAATTAGGAAAGGAATCAAATGGTATTGAAAACTTGGCATTTAACCTGTCCTGGAAATTTCAGTTGTTTGATAGTTAACGAATTATTAGCTACAAAATTATTAGGTCCGTCTGCAAATGCAACAAAATCTAGTTTTCAACGTAGTCCTCATTCGAACCAAGAAGTACAAGAAAACGAAGATGACATCTTTGTTCAAATTGTCCCGATCAACCTTCGTATGTTTTAAAGTTTTACATTCTAAATATACTTTTTTATTAACCATATACCATTACTTTTATAACAATTTAATAGTTGAATTATATTCCGTGGAATATCTTTCAAAATACTTTGATGATCTTTCCTAAGTAGTCAAATGTGTCACCCACAACGCAGCCCAATCAGAACTTTTCCGAATATACGGACGACGTGTTAAATGGAGGTCAGACCTGCACTGACTATGCGCGTGAAGGAAAGACAGCAAGTTCGCTAAAGCTGGTCTTCCATGGTCTGGGGTATTACGAGCCAAGCTGGGTACATTGAGGGAAATTTCTGGTACTGGGAACGTAGTTAGTATAATTGAAAATGTCCTGAACTACTTTTTATGGTTGGACTAACAAGGGGAAACCGCGTAATATTCATCACGGATTTCGATGCTACTACGTGTGAGTGTTCTTTGAGACCTCACGAAAGAAACCCTCCGAGCGTTTATCCGATTGGGGCTTTGTTTTGGAGATATTAAATTCCGAAGAATGGAGAGCACATACCACACGAGTAAGTACCGAATCACGTAAATGGAGCTGCACAAGCCGCGGTGGTCGAACGGACAAGGTGAAGTACTCGAACGGTGGAGGTTCTGGTTTCGATTCTTATTGCCTTCAATTTTTTTCTCATTGCAAACATATGTGGTATTGAATTCAATAATTAAAAACAATCGAAAACCATTTCTGGTACGTTTCATAAACTTTCATTGAAGGATAGAAAGGCAAAACAAGAATGTTTCCTCATCACAAACATCAGCGAATTCAATAGTCGAAAACAATTTATGCACCGCAAGCCACACTAGGCCGCTTGACTGATGATATATGCATTTCTATCTCAATTCTAACTCAAATGCGCTCCGCAAGGTGTCACTTGCTCTCCTTTATTTAACAATTTTGGGCTCACTTACAACCAATTTGTATATTTTAAGGTTCAAAAAGGCTCAACATCAATTCGACGTCGTAATGCAACTCTTATCCGGAAATAAAACCACCAAATTCCTCTGGCCTGATTCGGACGTCTTGATAATTAAACTAGGAGGATAAAATCATGGAACACGCTTCCGTCTTCATCAAAGCTATAACTTTATTGAAGAAGATTAAGCGCGTCAGAACTTTGAGTGCGTTCGTTTTGCGAGGTGAATATTTCGTTAAGGATATTATTTCGTTGTTTATTACAGCTGTGACGGAGATCATCGAAGGGATGGCCGTCGCCAAGGACGATTCTACGATAAGTATCAATACTGCAATCGGGCAAGCGATACAATACGATGTCTATCCGTACATACAAACGATTTTGGGGCAATTGGTTAGGTTTGATAAAAAGTAAGAACTATTAATATGTCCAATAGAGGAAATTCTTGATAACTAGTTGATTACAAATACATTTTTTTATAGCAAGCTTCCTATGGAATTCCGTAGGGTATTGCCTGATGCACACTTATCCTCGATAAATATAAAAATACCAGCACAAGAGAAAGAATCGAAGAAAGGGAAAAAGTCGAGCGTGAATTGTGAATGTAAACAAAAACTTAAGGTGAGTTGCATCAGAAAATGTACTTCAGAATGGTAAATTTTAATCAGCAATTCAAGCACTTACTTCAGTATTACGTTTTGGCAAACATATTTCGCTGGCCTCGTTGCTAACGGAACATGCGCCTTGGAAATAATAAAAATATATTTCAGGCAAATGAACCAGACAAGCAGCAAATTGGAGCTAAAATAAATGTTACAACTACCTCTAGTGGATCTAATACGGAGGGAAATGCTAAGGTAATTTCATGTTGACGTATTTTTCTACCTGTAATTATGGTTATTAGTTTCCTATTTAGTTATATAAAACTCGATTTGACAATCAAAATGAATCTTCCATTAAATGTTAATGTCGGTATTACAATAAAAACGAATTCCATAATCATAATTTAAGGTAATAGGTGGCGTTAATGGAGGATTAAGTTAATGGCTAATATTTGAACTATTATATAGTTAATGGTAGCATTATTAGTACTTTTATACGTAAACAAATTAACCTATAAGTATTTACTGAGAAATGTTTTAATGATATTTGCATTTTTCGCACAGTGAATTTCTGTTAACTTGCCGTAGTTGTTCGTAGTAATGGAGAATTTTAAGAAACGCAATCGGGGCATCAAAAATTCACTTCATAAAATACTGTAATGTCATTTGTACATCTCTTATAAACCATTCTACGCCGTCTAACTACATAATCATCATCAGATGAAGAACTACTTATTTCTAAAATGTTCCATCTTTGTTTCTTTCATGTGCTGCTTTTTAACTTATTTGGCTGGAACAAAATCAAAATTGAAGAGGGGCAATCAAAATTAAGGGAAACAGCCTTTGAAATGATATAACCTGACTTACTTTTGAAATTATTTGGACCATCTTTAATCGGCTAATACAATTTTTATGTAAGATACACTTCAAAGGGTGTTTCACCCTCTTAATTTTGGTTTCTCGAAACAAAAGAAAAATACGCCGATTTTCTTTTTTGTCCCTCTTCAGTTTCGATTTTGTTCCATCTAAATCAGTTGCAAATTGACTTGGTTACGTTAAAAAGGTAATTTCGGGAGGTGATTCACCTCCTTGCAGTAGGGGTGCAGGGGAAGTAAAGGATGCAACTCTCATTATTTGACGTCAGAAACATTTTGCAGTCGGTTTCACGTCGGTCACAGCACTACTTGTATGTGAAACCACCAAATCCTCCCTAACATGCTTTTCTTTAAGGGTTAATTTCACCCCCTTAATATGTATTTGAGCCGATACAAAAATAGGTGTCCCGTATATATCCAAGTTTCATCACATTCGGAGGCAAACACCTCGATAAGTACAGTACTGTGCAAAACAAAAGTAACAAAATTATATATTGTGCGCAAAGTTACCTCAGAGAGGTTCAGCGGAAAAGAGAACATCCCTCATACAACGTCCAATTAAGAGAAAAACGTGTATTTTCTTCTGTTTTAGAAAAACGAAATGGTGCAAGTTCAACCAACTATGAAATGTAAACTGGTGCAAACTTCCACCAAAAGTGTTAATGAACAGACACAAACGACAGAGGTAGTGTTTTCTTCTAAATCAGGCTTAGGGGGACGCCTTGAAATTTTGTAGGCAACACGCAACACCACAATCTAAAAATAGGACTAATTTGTTGGACGCAAGTCCCAAGAAAACGTTTTTTTTTTTTTTTGTAAAATCATTAACGTTCCGGAAGTGATAGGAACAAGCAAGGAGTTTGTCTTATTCCGTCCGGTCCTGGTTCTGTATAGTTGGCCTGCTATTGATCTAAAATATGTCATATATTCTCCAAACAAAACATATATTAATACCTTGTCTGAAAATCTGCAATGTTTGGAACACGTTTCCTCAGAAGTATTTCAAATTGATAATAAGACGAACTCCTCCCTCGTTCCTTATCAATTTCGAAATTTTAATGATTGTGTTAAAAAGAATATTTGTTTTTCTGAGATTTGTATCCTGCATAAGATAAGATACGATAAGATTACTTGAGGTGGTAATGATGCCTGTTCCACTGCGACCTTTCCAGATATATTGTGGTCCTCATGCTTCCTTAGAGTATGTTCTACAGCTGTATTCCTTTAAATAGACTTGACAGCGTTGAGAGCGGTTCTTCCGCTTATACGTGTATTTTTAAAGCGGACTTGAAGCCATTGCTCCGTAAAGCCCGTATCACACTAACGGTTGCCGATTGCGGTTGCCGGTTGCAGGAAAAAAGCACATACAATATTATTTACATACATTTGATCACGTGATCTCTCTATGCAGCTCGCTATTGGCTACGGTTGTGGCCCTGCCGGTTGGAAATAGACGCACGGCTAAACTGGCAACCGAACCGTCAACCGGCGCCTGCTGAGCTCCCATTGGTCCGCTGCTCAACGGCAACCGTTAGTGTGATACGGTCTTAATACTATTATATGCCTCCATAATAGAGTCCTGGACTGCCTTAAGCTTTGCCGGCTCCATCTGGGCGGCTGTATAGTCGTTGCATACTACCACGATTCTCCCCAAAGTACGAGTTATGTATCCTGCATAACTCGTACTGTTTTTCGATTATAGTGCCATCTGTCGACTACAAAAAAACTCAGGGTGCCCCTTTAATACTATGATTTTATCCAACTCTGCAATACATCGAATAATACTCTCATAAATTTTCTCCGTCTAGGATATGACAGGAATTGCATTTAAATCTAAATCGGATTCAGAACAGGAGACTGTCTTAGTACTCAAAGCGAAATTGCAACAAATGACTATAAAGTTGAAAGAGGCCGAAACGAAGCTTGCCAAAAGTAAGGTAAGAGGAGTTCATAGAAGAAATAATTCGAATCTATGTACTTTTCACTTCGCCTGACGTTATACACTTTTTCCATTTTTTGTGTTTTTTTTTTTCATCAAAAATATATCGTTTATCGTTGTTTGTTTGATTTAAGAATGATGTTGAAATAAACGAAAAGAACAAACTCATCACCGAACAACAGGACATAATTTCCGGTCTTAAACAGAAACTTCAACAGGCCAACAATCAACACAAGGACTTAGGATCGAAGTTGAGTAAGATGAACGGCAAGGTAAAGCATTTATCATCATCATTGATAGTTTCAGAAAAAACTTTTATTTTTGTCGTTAAGCCAAACTGCGTTTCTACACGTTTCCTTTTTTTTTTTTGAAATAAAATAAATAATTTCTGAACAATATTTACTAGGTTGCGGAATTAGGCAGAACCAATAAATTAATTCAGGCCGAATCGGATAAACATAAGGAAACCATATCCGAATTGAGGAATTACAACCAGATGTTGGAGTAAGTTCCTCTAAACATTTGTATCTATTTCTATTCACAGATTTTTTCTTTATTTCATCTTTCAATAACATAGGAGGAGCGCAAAAGATGCCGGAAAGAAGCAGGACGAGCTACAGATGATAGAAAAGCAGCTGTTCGAAAAGTATCGGAACGCCTACTTCATTCAAATCAAATATTATCAAAAGTATGTGTAAATCATAATACGAGGGACGTTCTTTTTGCTCAGCCTCTCTAGCAGGCCATTTTGCAACAATTTTTTTGACATTTTAAACTATACTCTGTTCATCCAACAGAAATAATTAAGCCACTCCCCATAAATTTATACCAATGGGCGCAACAGACAGTTTAACATGCTACAAAACATACTAAAAAAAAAAAAAGGAAAAGCGCGGCAAATTTGAAGTAAGGATATGCAATTTGGAATTCTCCCTTATTTATTAACTAGACGTTGCAATAATTCCAATAAGCATAAAAATATGAAAACAGTACTTTTTATAAGAACCAAAATTACTATAAAGAATATACAACTTGTCACAGTAAAAATTATTTTTCTGAAAAGCACATATTTCATTCAACACTGACACTGTTTTAGTCGGAAAAGTAGAATAATTATACAGATATTTTCATTTATTAAAGACTGATTTTGATACATGAATTAGAATAGAACAGCAAGAAGCAGTGGTCTTTCACGTTCGTGATTCGTTTCTGCAGCAATTTCGGGTTCTGTCGGCTTTCTATGTCGTTTGCTTAACAATTTTATGTGCTCATCGTCTGCTCTTGTTGTTATTCGCGAACGAACTGCCTGTGTGTTGGTATTTCCTAATTATATCACTTACTGTTGACACATCCGTCTTTTCCGCAATCTGGCACAATGAATACCACTCCTGGTGAAAAGCAATTATAATAGGACGTTTTGCTTAGCTTGTTGGCTTTCCCCTCTGCATTTTAGACACTTTTAATAAAACTATTTGCTTTAATACACACTTACTATCGATACACGCACACGCACGCTTGTCGAGCAACTAAAATATTGATTATAATATGCAGCACTCTTAGGACAGAGTAATTTAAACTTCTTAAGCTTAGTTATTAGTCATACTCATACTTCTACCACGAAAATAAACATAATAAAGAGATCGTAAATTTGTTCCACAAGTGTCGTAAATTTTAATTTATTATTTGATGATGTTATTACCCAGAAATTCTGAAGGTATTTGTCCTTTGCGACCTAGAAACTTAATATCATAATGTAATTTACATTTTCAAGTAATAGTACAGTCATTATGAATACTGTACAAAATTTTAACAAGTGTCCGAACTAATATGGACAGTAGTGTTTGTATTGTTTTTAGAAGGTGCACCGGAAAGAGAACAGCCTTCGTATATATTCTTCCCCACTATACTCCGTTCATCCAACAGAAATGGTTAAGCCACTCCCTATAAATTTATGACATCAAGCGCAACAGACAGTTTAACATGCTACAAATTAGCGAAAGAGCGGCAAATTTGAAATAAGGATATGAAATTTGAAATTATTCGGTGGCCAGCTCATCGCCGTAGAAGTGTACACGGGCTTTTAGACATACGACCAATAGAAACATTTGATTCAAATATTGCGCGCTTTGGTAGGGAGTGGCTTAACTATTTTGGTTGAATGAACAGAGTATAGCAATCCGAATAATTCAATTTTCAGCTTTCATAAACGTTGTGAGAACATGCTATCCGTCTTGAACAGTATTAGCAACTGTCTAACCGAGATTACGGTCCCGACAAAAGCGGACTGCCAACAGTCGATAAACGAATGGTTCATGGCGATGGTCACCTCCTTGGACATAATCGAAAATAGTAAAGTAAACGCGAGCACGATCGAATCCTAATGCTTTTTTCATATTTTTTCGATCGTAGAAAATGTACCATAAGTACGATAGGTATATATCGCACACTTCCCTGGTGGAATTGAGTAAAATGCCTCTGGTAACTGCCATGGAGGAACCAAAAGATGTGTTGATGGAGAGCGTTCCGATGTTAGTCTATACGATTAAAGATTTCGAAAAGATGTTGCAAAATAATCGGAAGTAAGTTCCTTTTGAAAAAGAAAAACAAAAACGATTTTGACACCATTTTCTTTTACCTTGAAGTAAATCGAGAAGGGATAAAAACAATCAAGGAAGCACGCAAGAAAACAACGAGGCCAATTCCGGAGGAAACCGATTACAGAAAAAAGTAACTTCATACACAAGAGCAACCAAGCGATTTCATCGAACGGTACCTCAAACCCCCCTTCACATTTCTTTCCCATTCCGATACTAAAATGACCACCCCTTTCAGATGGCGCATCGTCGTTGAAATTCAATTTGAAAGCAGAAAGCTCATCGCAGAAGGGCTCGGACACAAACGCTCGGGGCCTCATCTTCTATTTAAAACGTAACATTCCGTATAGGTCCGAAGAAGATATCATGGGTGCTCTAAATATTTGTCGGAAAAATAATTACGATTCCTTATCGGGTCTAGCTGTCCAGTACATTTTGTATAGCGTGCTTGAGATCCTTGAGTATATTTCAGCAAAGTTGACGACGATTGATTTTTGTTTTATATCGTAGCAATTTTAGAACTCCCGAGAAGGCATGGTCGGCTGTTAAGGACGATTTAGATCAGTTGGATGATAAGGACGTTTGTCCGATATGTATCGAGCCGGTACAAGATGAAGGGAAAACAATCTTGACCTGTAGACATATTTATCATACAGAGGTGGGTGATGTTTTTCATTTATTTTTCATTTCTTTGATAATAAAAATGGTGGTGTGTTATATATTATAAATCCACACCAAATTGTATGAATGCATTTCCCACAATTCAGGACACGTGTTTCGCTGAATACGGTGCGACGTCGTCAATTACAATGCTGTGCAAAACAAAAGGAACAAATTTAATCAAAATGAAATTGTTATATTTCTTTTAAGGGGACGACTTTTGTGGTGGGGATTGGATTTTTAATGGAAAAAATGATAATTCTGCTACTTATCAACAGATGTCACGTGATCTACCCATAAATATAACGCGCCATAGCTATCTTTGCAATGCGTAGAAAGTCTTGCAATCTAAGTGAAACAAAATACGAGTGTCATCTCACTCTTTGGGTCTGCTCACAAATGCGCATGAATAAAAATACATTCAAATTTTAGCGGCATTCGGGAATGTCATTTTCCTATAACCTGAATAACGTAACCTCAATTTATATGCTTTGATGACATTTTCTATCAACTGGGTAATTTTTTCTCGATGTTCACACGATCACTCTCACTAAGTAAATGTGGTGCGCTGTGTAAACTTACATTTTGACCTTGAAGGGCGTTTCCATGTTTGACTCACTCTAAGTTACCCTCTTGAAGTCGAACAATTACGAGTGGCAGATAATAATTCGACTTAGAGAGGGTCGACTGTACAACATCTTCGTAGCAATATATTGTTTATTGGCAGTGAAGTCAATATTAGTGAAACACATGTCTCGAAATTAGATACTTTGTAAGTGTATGCCGGGAAGTACATCCATGCAATTTAGTGACGTCAAAGGTAAGTGGTATCCAATTATTTTAAACATCCAATAATAGTTTAAATATCTCAATTGCTTTTTAGTGTATTCGGGAATGGTTGGCCGTAAACAGGGTTTGTGCCGTTTGCAGGAATTATACGGTGCTGGACGATGAATTTCCTCCGCTTAAGAATCCTGAACATGTCGGGGCCGGCCCAATTTATTAAAGGGTCCTACTCTTTATATTCTTATCTTCATACTAGTTATCGTGAGGTACCTATTGATTAGACCTCGGAAAGTTTAGGGAGGTTGATGGAAAAGACATTGCTACCACTAATTAATGTTCCGGTCCGCGGGGGCGGAGCGCAAGCGCATTAGTGGGATTCGTCCAGCGCTTACAACGTACGTTGCTGACGCAATTCGTCGCGGTCAACCTTCCCAAACTTTTCGGTGTCTACTAATTTAATTCATTATAAACGTATAAATAACTTACTAACCATGTGACGTATTATATCTTCCTAATGTTGTGCATGTTTAAACGTGCGTATTCTGGAAATAAAGTATTATATCCTTTTCTAAGATTTAAGTACAATCCCATATTACAAATATTGTAAATAATATATATATATAATATAATATGTATAATCGGTGTGAAGATTGGTACTTCTGCACATCCTCGCAAGAGGAGATCCAAACAAGTTGGTCCTTGGTAACGGCAGCGCAAATCTTGTTGGATTGCGTGTAGATAATTGTCGCACCTTGAAGTCAAAACCAGACAGCAAAGGTAGGGTATCTATTTTTTATGAACCCAGCTTCCAGATAAAGCGAGCACCATATATCTTACGACCGTAACTTAGTGAGCAGAGTATTAGGCCTAATTTTGGTTCGTGCAACCAAAGGGGATTTAAGTCTGGTGACCTTACTAGCAAAGCAACTGCCGAACCTCTTCCTATCCAGCGGTTCGTATAATTTCGATTCAGAAAATCTATTACTTGTCTGCCGTAGTGTAGAGATGCGCCATCGTACTGTATACACATTCGTCGTCTTACGTTAACAAGAACGTCATCTAGTAATAACAGCGTGACTTCCTGGTATTATTGTTGCCGTTTCGTGTGAAAGAGGTTCCACGACTAAACGATATTGTCCGACAATGCCTTTTATTTCTCTCTAACCAGCGACCAAATTCAAGTCTTCGTGCGTAGTCGCTAGGTTTTAAAGCGTATACACTTGTCCAAAGATTACGGGAAAAAAAACGCTGTATTATAATCGATATAAAAATTTTTATTTAATGTATCTAATACATTTCGTGAACAAAAGACTCGTTACTCGTTTACATTGTAATAATGTCAAGAAACACTATACTATAGGTAACCGTGAGCGTAGAATCTCTCTTATACCACGAAAAGGAGAAATAAACGAAAAACTATAAGAATAGAAAGGAAACGAGGAAAATGTAGCATTGTGCTCATTCGAAAATAAATACATTCAAAATGCCAACGTAAAAAAATAAAAACGCTTCATTAAATATATCATATTGCTATCACTGTGTTGTGGTAAATATTTGTAGATTGTAGAGTTATGCAATGTAAAATGGATGATTTTCCCTTTATAATGTATGTATGTTTGTATATATATATTACAGACATGTATGTATAGTAATATAATAATATAAAAATACTGAGTATCAGAGTGCTAAAAAATATTGAAAACACTACTACGTACAACTATCACAATAAATATATCAATAAGAATGTCATTCTATCCGTGACAGCCACCCCCGAATCGCCAAGATGAAAACCAATCGAGAATCGAAATCGATGAAGAAGGACCAATTAGAGCGTCGCAAAGAAAGAACGGGTTAAAAATAGGGGTGGAAGAGGAGGAGTAGGAGAAGGAGGAAAAGAGGTATTGAATTCGTTAAAATCGAATTTGCTTGTCGTTCCTCGCGATTAGCGATTGGCGAACAGCTTCACCCGCAGTAGGAAGTACGCGAAGATCCGAATGATGACGAACATGCCCGACAAAGCCGCCACGTCGATTAAGTAGGTGTTAATGTCGCCCTTCATCGACATATCGTCGAGGAAAGTGGTCGGATGCTTGAAGTGACAGTACTCCGCGTTGCAGATGAGCTTGCCTCTGTCGAGGCCGTAAATCGCGATCATCGTACCTTCGAAGCTGTAACGCACGTAAGTGACGTACGACAGCCAGCTGAGATATGGCGGGATATCGTCCAGCTTCGCGAAGAAACCGCTGAATAGTACCATGGGTATCGTTGTAATTGGTCCTAAGAATACGCCTGACTGCGAAGCAGAAAAAAGTACAAATTAGTCGGGACAAAAGAAAAAATGATTTCGGAGGAGTTTGTCGTTTGGATAGATTTAAATTATAGCCCAGCAACGACTAAGTAGGTACCGTCCGGATCATTTGCTGTAGAACTATAGACTGATCACTAAGGTTTGAAAAAGAGTGGATGACGTCTTATCATTAAGTAGTGTAAACCGGACTCACGCTGTCACTCCTTCGAACTTTATTACTCCATGATAAGTTATCATTGAGTCACAGCGTGAGTCCTGTTTACACTACTTAATGATAACACGTCATCCACTCTTTTATCGAACCTTAATGATCGCGTTTGGTGTGATAGGGAACGTATTCAGGGAAATTCTTTTGAACCGATTATGATTCCGAAAATGTAGTCTTGTATCAGTCATCTTATATTACGGAAAATCGCCACGCGCAAGAGGAGAGTACTGCAGGATAAGCGATCTCAAGTGTGACGAATTTAAGTTGGCAGCATTGAATGTGCTGATGGTAAACCACTATTCCTTTAGAAAAAACTGATCTGTATCGACACGACTAAAAACCATATCACAAAGATGTTACAAAAGACGCCTCAACTTCTATCGCTTTAAGTCAATATATTTATTCAATTTTATTGCCAACCTAAATTTGCGGTTTGCCCATAATAATTATAACAATTAATGGCCATTTAATGATGTATAAAACTGAAATGTTTTCTTGCTGTCTAATAAGGTTTGTACACTATGTCACGTCACTGACGAAATTGATCACCGTTGCGCCGTGGTCTGTCTATCTCGTTGACTGGAGTAAATACAAAATGGCGTTTCTTTTTTCAATTTGGATATGAAAACGCAACTTGCTTGACATGTGACGTTACAGATGTGTCGCAAATTGCATACGCTAGTAAAATTTAAGAGAAGATCATAACCGTGGATTAGTTTCGTCCTGCTCAGGGCTCATCAGTAGGATGTGTCGTTGCGCGGTCATCGCTTGTAACAGCGTTAATGTATCAATTTTTTACAGTGAATAAAAATTTAAAACAAACTCACCTCTATATCGAACGCTGCTCCTATCAACAGGCCGAAACTCTGTGAAACTAAAGCTGTGAGTGTGCCGATGCCCAACACCATCCCGAATCTAATCGCCTCCATCGGCTGAGAAGTTAAGTAGTATACACCTATGATAAAGCTAACTGTGAGTATTATCTGGAAAAAATCAACAACAACGTGAGGTAAACATCGAGAGATGGTAAAAGTCGTGCTGTGTACCTGGAAAGGAATGTCCGCTAACGTTTTGGCAAGATAGTACGATTTGACCGAATACCAGTAGTTCAGGTGTTCTCTCATAAACACCGACATCTCCAATGGAACTGAAACGAGCAAAACATAAAAGTTGAACTTCGACTCAAACTTGAGTTGAGAAGGTGAATGATGAACCCAGTGCAGCAATTAATTTACCATTCAAGTGTCGAATTAAAGCAGCCCGAGGGTGGGTATGTTGATGGGGTAATCAAAAATAGGAGAAATTTCAGGAAACTTATGACTAGAGACCAGCCGTTTTAGGTACAACACATGGAAAAGAGAAGCCCACCTTTTTCCTGCTTGCACATCGACAGCGGAAAAATTGTACTACTCGCATATATCATCCAGCCCTTGCGTTGCAGAGGAAAATAATTAGTGGGGGAGGAGGAGAGGGGGAGGGGGAAACGGCCAGAGGAACGGGAGCAAGAACCGGTACAATAAACCGGGAAAAATAAAAATGAATTCCCATTAACAAGAAGGTAGGTTTGATCGTAGACGCTGACCCAATGGCGTAAATTTGCTAGAGAAGCATTGCGCTTCACTGCAGTGGACCAAGAATCACACAACTCTTTCGCACGTAAATTATTTTGTTTCTACTTACACGTCAATATGGTGGGCATCATCGCCGAGAACATCGTAAACATCACCATGAAAAAGATGCAACCGGTATTACTCATTACTTTCGCCGCGTCGTTTCCAATGTTATAATAGATAAGTCCTAACAGGATTCCGATGATGAAATGCGAGATGAGTCGCATCCTCGTCAAAGTCTGGTCTCTGAGTATCGACAGGACGGTGCGCTTCAACAGGATCCAGAACTGGAGGAAGGACGACGTCGGAAACGACGCCTTCTTGTCTGAAATCTGAAGGTTTTCTGCCGAATCGAGGAGCGAGGTCGTGCAGGTGGCGTTCGCCGTTGTTGCCGTGTGCGCCGTGATGCCGTTCGGTGCGCCCAGCGCCTTCAAGTCTTTGGATATGACGACATTCGAGACGCCGTTACCGTTCGATTCGGGCAGAGAGAAATCGTTGCATTTGCCGCTGTTGACTGCCACCACCAGTTTCTGGACGTATTCGCCATGTTCACCGCAAGCAACTTCCATTACTGAAAGGAAAAAACAAAGAAACTTATGTATTCTTCAAAAGCTCGGGGGTGTAATTTCATTTTGTTCTTGGTGGACGGTGATTTTCAAACGTTTTGCTATCTGCCTGACCTTTTCAAAACGAAATTTCTAGGACCCGCCACTGGTTGAGGTTCCCGCCGCGCGAACTTCGTCTAAAAAGGGAATCATTGGGCGATGGAGATGTCCCCATGCCATGGGGCGTACCCATTACCAACGACGATTTTCCCTCAATCTATGGTGCGGCATAATACATAACTTTATTACTAAACTATTTGTGCTTCCAAATCGTTTGAACAGACAAATTTATTGAGATTTCCTACAAAAGATACCGCTCAATATTCGACAACGGGTGTGGGTTATGCACGATGGGGCTTCTCCACACTTCCGCCGCGGAGAAGCGATCGTTTGATCTCCTCGGTCACGCGACCTAAACCCCTAGATTTTTTCTTGTGGGGCCACCTAAAACGATTAGTTTATAATACCAAAGTAAATGACGTGGGAGAATTAAGAAATCGCATAAATGCGTCAATAAACACAATTCCCCCAACAAAATGCGCTGCGTTTTGCGCGTGACTCATTACACACTCATTGCAATTTCGAACATCAGAGCGGGTATGTATTGTCAGTATATTTAAAAAACAATTAGATCTGTTTCCCATTCGCTTCCTTATTAAAATGCTTGGTTTTTTAACATATCATTAATTTATAAGTTAATTTACTTTCTAAGATTAATGAATTCATCTCCAAAATCACAATTTATTTTGTAAGGATTTAATTAAAGTCAACGTCTTTACGTTTCGATCCCTCTTAAAATTTTTCTAAATTTCCGTTTACTCCAAAATATCACGACTACTGCTGGTTATATTTCCGCTTAAATTGATCGAAATTCTAAATAAAAGAGTAAATGTCATGTTTATTAATTGTTGTTATTGTGGGCGAATAATTTGAATTCTCAATATCCCGTTTCCCTGAAGGTTGGTAGCGTGGATTTATTCTCAAGCGAGAAGCAGAATGAATGTTATGTGAATTAAAATATTAAACTGTTTATGTTGGTTTTATTAATCGGACCGGACAACGTTTATATGTCATTATATTGTTGTTTTTCTTATGTGAAGCTAACGTCTTACAGGCCCAAACGATTTGCCGTGGGGAAAAGGTGAAAGGCAACCAAATTAGTAAGTACCTATGCTGTCTGTCTCCCCCTTCCGGGACCTACTCGGCATTTTGGGAATCTTATTCTCAGAGTTGTCGGGTTTAGAAACATTCTTTATGATCAAACACCTATCACCGTTTTGAACAGCTCATTTGAACTAATTTTAACTCATACCCTCACGCTGAGTTTCTAGTCAGAAGTTTTCTGCCGTCAACAGGCGATAACTTAACAAACTATTTGTTACCCGGCGTCTCTCTAAACACTTTTCCGAACAAGTGACGCCCCATTTTACGATTAAACACCTATCAGCGTCTTGAACACCCCAATTGAGCTTACTTTAACCCCAACCTCATGCTGAGTTTCTAGCCTGAAAGAGTTCTGCCGTCAGCAGATCTCTTCCAAGTGATAACTTGACAAGCTATTTGTTTTCTGGCGTTTGTTTGCGCGGTTTTAATTATTGTTTTGAGAGTTTTTAAGAAATGTGCTGCTTTAACCGTTTGTTTCCTTGATACAAACCCGTTGCTTCAGAAAGCACGCAGCACTAATAAATGATATCAAACTGATGTACTGATCAAATTTTGATTACACACATCGCACAAACGACCAGACGGTTTGTCCGGGGAATGTGCAGGCTTGCGTCATCCCATAAACCATCCATTTCCTACTTATCGTCAAGGGTACTCAGATTTTGACTTAGATCCGGTTAAGATACCCAATCTACAAAGTAAGTGACAAAGTTACAAATAAAATCAACTTACCATAATCAGCGGGATTGTGATAACTGGGGCATTCTAAACCCATCGACGATAAAAACGGTACCAAACCGGGTACCGGTCCCCTATAGATGCACTGTCCCTCGGCCAACATATACAAATGATCGAACATCTCGAACAGCCTGGCCGACGGCTGATGTATGGTACAGATGACGGTGCGTCCGCCTCTCGCCAACGATTTTAACAGCGAAAGACACTGAAAACAGGAAGAACTGTCTAGGCCACTGGTTGGTTCGTCGAAAAACATCACAGGCGGATTGTTGACCAATTCCAAAGCGATGGAGAGGCGTTTCCGTTGTCCGCCCGACAGGCTCGTCGTCAGGGTATTCTTGCAGTCGAGCAAGCCGAGCGTATCCATGATCTCGTCGATTACCACTTTCTTGTCGTTCTTCGTCAGGTCCTTGCCGATTTTGAGATTCGCCGCGACCGTCATCGCCTCCTTCACCGTCAGATGCGGCTGCAGGCAATCGTCCTGCATTATGTACGCGGACATCTTGCGAAAACGCCGCAAACTACGTTCCTTACCGTTGATTAATACTGATCCATTGAGATTTGACGTCCTGTGAAAACGAAATAGAGGAATTTTAAACACAATAGTATGGAAAAGTCGGGAAATAAATGCAAAAAATGAACGAACTTAAACAGCGGTTTGTTACTTAAGCAGCTCTCCAGAGGCGGCTCCTCTGGTAGTGCTGCAAAGCCGCAGAACGTCGAGATGAGCTGCATTTTCAGCCAGCAATGGTTAGTGGGAGTCGGCAGTTCATCTCGACATTTTGCAGCTCTGAAGCACTACCGGAGGAGCCGCCTCTGCAACTCTCAAAGAAAACTGTAATGGCTTGCACTACAGGAACACATTACCACGGACTGGTTTTGTCCTTATTAGAACTCTTCAATGGCATATATATATACACATATATCTATCTATCGCTATATATATAAGTAATAATGATTAGAAAACTACTTTTCACCATTCACAAACGCGTTTCGCGGTCATACCGCTCATCAGTGCGACTTTGTGAGAAGTCTTAACAATTTTTTGGATAAAAATTAACTTCTTTTCAATGGCCTTAATTTGTCATACAGATTTCATATACCCAGAAATCAAGATCTATACATTTTGAATAATGAAAATCTGAAATTTATACATACATAGTTATTAATTTGAGGGAGGTTAGTTTTTAATTTGTTTGACTTACAACAGGCTACGTGTTGACTCTCAAGTCGACACGGAATTGTCTTGATCTCGAGACTACAGACACTGTAGAGTCTCCAACAACTATTTCCAGACCGCACATGATTATTTATATTATTTTATTATTATATTACAGATGAAAAAGGACAGATGACTCATCATACCGCATATTTGCCCAGTCCACTTACAACAGATATAGTGGAATTTATGTCACACGTCGTAAAAGCAGTCCCACCACTTTTATGCCCCGTCCGTTCCGCATTCAATATATTACAGTGGAGACTAGTGGGCGGAGCGGTGCCGGTTAGTAGGCGGAGTCACGTGAGTTCGTGGGGGTAAAAAACATTTTTCTCCGGATCTTCGTATATAACTAAATATCCCATAATTTTTTAGATCTTCCCAATACCAATCGAAGAATCCTTACAATGTCTAAACTTACCTATAACCTGCCAGAATATTCATGAGGGTGCTTTTGCCGGCGCCCGAGGGCCCCATAATGGCGGTCAACTCGCCCGACCTGAACTTTCCGTTGACGCATTTCAAGATGGTCTTGTAACCGCGTTTTCTACCCTCCGATACGGAGAACGAGAGGTCGCTGAACTGTATATCGACGGGCGGCCTCTTCGGCAGGTGGGTGAGCGATATCATCGGTCTCTTGTGATTGTTCGGGCTGTTATTCGGCACTTTTCGCAGCGCCCCGGACGGTTTAATCGCGACCGCCGAAGCGCCGTTACACAGACTTCCCTGAGATCCGCTGTAAAAGAAGAGAAAAACTAATTAGAAATTTTACATTACGGGGACGAAAATTGGAGTGGAAACGGATATGATCGGGATCACCATTTTTAAACGAGGCCCATTGAAGAAGTGATGCGTAGAAACCAAAGAAATCGACGCTATTATCATTACGCTCGATAAGCGCCCCCATCGCGACAATAAGGTTAGGATTATCGCTAAGTACTAGGTCGACGTATCCAAAAGTACGTAAGTCCTTGGTTTGGAGTGAATTTTGAATTTCGAGGGTGAGGATTGGAATACCTTCCAAGCAGACGTGTACAGGGGATTGATTATGTTCCAGTGAGTGCGCCTACTTTACAGGAATGCAAGGGCTGAGCCCTTTTTTGAGAGGCGGACCCAGAACCAGTCATCTTAACTGTTCCCCAAAGAGGACTACGAAAGACACGCATTTCAATATATATATTTTTGTTCATAACATCTGCTTTAAGACGCGTTTTTGCAATCCTGATTGAAGACAGATCTATTTTTGTAGGTGAAGTTAGCTTTGACTTTTTCTTCTTATTACACCACTTGCGTCTTACCCTTATTTCTGTATGCTAAATCAATTATTACTCTTTTTCATCCGTACCAGATTTCCAGCCTAGTCATCTTGGAAAATTATAACCCACTATCTTCCAAATGATAAAAGACACCTACGCCTAGCAGTGGATAGAGCTGAAGTTGAGAAAGAAGGACGTGCTTTTTAGGAATGAAATGGTCACTATTCCATGTACCTATTGTGGGCAATTGGGCGTTTGCATAGATAGTCAGGCAGCGCCAAAGACTCTCCAATCAGTCGTGGACTACCTGGAATTGTAAATAAACGTTCGCGCAGTTGGCCAACAACAAGGTAACCTTGAAGGCATCAAGGGATGAAACGTAACGAAACTGCCTACAGGTTTACTAAAGAAAGATCTGCAGGTCCACTCTTCAGACCAGAACAATTTAACGACATTGCCAAGGATCCTGTCTATTTGACGACTCATTGTAGTTATAGTCTGATTCTTATTCTCGTCGGTGTAGAAACGCTTAATTTACTCCTTTACCAAATCAATGGCGCTCTTAATTTACTTGCACCATCAGTCATCCTATAAACACCCCTCTATTCAAGGTTAACATTGACCCAGAAACCACGCTGTGCTAGTTGTCAAACGTTTCTGCTTGTTATCAGAGTTCTTGGGAGGCGGGCCCAGAATCCGTCATCACTAATTACTGTTCTCCCAAGGGACTACGAAACGCAAAGATTTGTATTTGCATAGATACGTCAGAATATTTTTTATTGGTTCATAACGTTTGTAAGCCTGACGGAAGACAGGACTTAGCTTTGAATTTTCTCAAAAACCCTCAATACCACTTGCTCCTCGCCCTTATTTTTTGATGCTAAATCCATTATTCCTTTTTACATCCAACCTAGTCAGTTAGGAAAATTTTCAACCACGCCTATATTGTTGAAGGGACAATATTCGATTCTATTAACATCACCACAGTGGAAAAAAGAATTCTCCACGTCAAAAAAAGCTATCGATCGAGTCGGATGACGTCCGTCTAGAAGCAACAATCGATCGGTAGCGTGGGAACAAATTACTTGTGTCCGATGCAAATAAAATCTGCCGGCTCGAAACTAATCGTCGAATTGACTCCGATTATTATTTATTAATAATTGAACTTTGCCCTAGATAAATATCGGCGTAGACGAGACTACGGGATGATTGAAGCTAATTAAATATACATTTGCAAAAAACGCGAAGCCTGCCTACACACATATTTGGATCTAAATACTTGCTGTGGGGTATTTACAGCATTACGGCTAAATTAGCCCTAATTAAGTTTTCGCAGCTTCGTACATTCTCATATTAATCATTAATTGCTTCGTTTTCTCGATTCCGACGCGTAGATTTTTCCTTTCAATATTTAGCGAATTGAAGAGGCGACGAGAGGACGAGAAGACGTGAGAGCGGAGGATGGGAGAACGAGAAAGGCGAGTCGCTGGCACCTTGTTCGTTTTTTCCCTAGGGAAGTTATTAATGGAAAACCGATAAATGGGTCGAATCGTCCGTTTCCTTCAATAATTAATTTATTCAGCAGCGAAGGGGTTAATTTCGAAATCGATGAATGCAAGGAAAAAATGAGGGATGTGTAGGTCGTCGAGGAAGTCGATTTTTAGATATCGTCTCTACCACTTACAGGTCAATCAAGGTACAACTCTGAAGTTAATGAATGAACGGGCGTTTTAGGGGAGATTTGATGGAAAAGCCGCTTTTAGCCCTTAACATTGAAGACACCACTTTTAGATTGTGTATCTTTTTTCATGGACTACGAAATAGCGCAAACGACTCCATTCGATAAATATTTTATTAAGCTACGAGGGTAGATTGACAAGTTTCCGGAATCGTTGCTAGGAAGTTGCTATTTTTCCAAATACTTTAGGTCGTTGTGTTGGTTACTCTTTGATATCAATTAACTGCAAATGTTAAATCGATCTGTCAAATAGTACGGCTACCACCCCAGACATTGTGGAAAAATCCATAGTTTTGGCAGATCGCCGAATAAAACTGTGTGAAATTGAGGAAGCATCTCTGGGCATCGCTGAATTGGGTTTAAAAAGGCTTTCTGCAAGATGGGTGCCGCGTTTGCTCAATTCGGAACAAAAACGCATTCGAGCTCTAACCTCAGACGATTGTTTGGAAGCGTTTAAGAGGAATCCAATGGATTTCAAAGGACGATTCGTGACCATGGATGAGACCTGGATTCATCCCTACACGCCAGAAACAAAAATACAATCAAAACTCGGTGAATCGATTCCGGAGAAGGCAAAGACCAATCCCTAGGCTGGAAAGATGATGGCATCGAGAGATTACGGCAGAATTCGGCGGAAAAAGCGATTACGTAATCGAGAACATCGAGACAAAGACTCATATTTTGTTGAAGGTCAATATCTTTTCCAGACTGAATTTGAGGGCGACGTTGTGGTGTTCTGGTCAACTGCTGCTAACAGCGATACCAACCGCTAAACTAACGGTTCAAAACAAACCATTGCGTGTTTGTTCAAAACCGGGAAAAACTTCACATTTTCACTATCCGGGAATTTTAGCCCGATTCTGCTCGATCGACGCTAGAAAAGGTTGACAACTCAGAGAATCCAGTGATGAATTACCTCGCTCAATGAGATCAGAACAGACAGGGCGAACTCAAGAGGTCAAAAGATAAAAACAGCTGTTATCCAGTCTGAACTTTTATCATACGTGAAGTCCTCATAATAACCATCCTTCCAGGAGATGATATTGCGGTCTGGATCCATTGGATTATTACTACTTGATATCTCGCGGCGTGACTATTGAGGGTATAAGGAAGGACGAGGGGGAGGGACAGGGGAACCTGCCCTGGTCCAGACATAGAACAACAGACTTCAGCCAATATCTTAACAGTTGGAATTCTCTTGGCCTAAACTAATGCTTACGTGATTGTGTCATCTGCAGCTCTCTTCCCTAACTAAGTGGATAAGACTATGGTATAATGTCTGTGGTCTACACGCACAAATCTAGAGCGGGAGAACATATACGAAGAAGACCAACGTTTTCATCAGCGTTAGACCACAAAACTGTTGATTTCAAAGAAGGAAAGCAGGTTCTATCGCAAATTCCCACGTCTCCCGGAAGGTTTCAAGATTATTATTAACAACGTTCACCAAGGAGGAAACTTTTACGCAAATAATGGAGGTGTTAGTTATTAAGTTACCAACAACCTTTTTCAAACTATTCCTTCCTCGGAAGAACAAATTGAAATTTCTGGCCGATTTAGTGGTAACTTACCAAGTCCTTAACGCGGGGATTCCCGTGCAAAAAGTGAAGGTCTCAGCCAAACAATTACTAAAAACATTTCAACAAATTATCTTCCTTTAGGACAGGAAGGTAACTTCCGATGGATTTAGTCGTAATTTACCACGACTGGCAGAATTCATAGACGCGAAAATATATTTTTGAATTTGATAAGAAACTATTTTCGCATGTAGTCGTGAGTGGTTGCCGCTTCATTATTTCTGTTACATATTCATAATTCTTTCGAATTATTTTAACGAAATCAAGGGCTAAAATAATCAGACGTTGGTGTCACCCAACAACGTAAAGAAAAGTCCGTGGGCATCCGAATTGGGTTTAAAAAGGCTTTCTGCAAGGGTGGGGTGCCGCGTTTGCTCAATTCGGAGCAAAAACGCATTTATGCTTGAACCTCAGCCGATTGTTTGGAAGCGTTTAAGAGGAATCCTATGGATTTCAAAGGACGATTCGTGACCATGCATGAGACCTGGATTCATCCCTACACGCCAGAAAAAAATGCAATCAAAACTCGGTGAATGGAGTCCGAAGAAGGCAAAGACCATTCCCTTGGCTGCAAAGGTGATGGCATCGTTTTTTGGGACGCAAACGGAATTTTGCTATTTGGTTATCTTGAAGAAGACAGAACTGTTACTGGCCAATATTACACAACACTTTTGGACAAATTGAAAGCACCAAATTCAGGGTAAATACCCGGGAATTGTTAAGAAAAAGTGTTGTTTCACCAGGACAATGGACCAGCTCTTTCAATCGCAATCGTTAGAATTAGAGTTCGAAATGCTTCTGCATTCGCCGTATTCGCCTGATTTGGCCCCGTCAGACTTCCACCTGTTTCCGAAACTCAAAAAAACTTCTGGGTGGAAAGAGATTTTGGTCAAATGAAGAAGTGTTAGAGGTTGTAAGCGATTATTTTGGGAACCTCGAAGAAAGTCACTTCCTGAAGGGAATTGGGAACTAGAGAAACGTTGGACCAAGTATGTCGATTTTCGAGGGGATTATATTGAAAAATAAAATATATCTTGAATCCGTATTATTTTGTTTTCATTGTCATTCCGGAAACTTTTCAATCTACCCTCGTATAACACTAACATCTTCCTTCTTATTCTTTCTTCTCTTCCTCTATCTAGCCTTCGCATGTTTTTATATTTATTGTGTCGCGAATTAAGCGAATTACAGAGGTCAATTGGACTCAGCTGCAAGTTTAACAAACTCGTCGTCGCGAATTCTGCAACGTTGCTCTCGTCGAAAAGAAACAATTTGCACAAATGTTATCCGATACAAAGAACAAACAAGATGCAAATCTGCATACGCTGTTGGAGGTAGTATCAAAAATTTCTTTCTGCGATAAGTTTTTGATATTGGCCGTATTTCATAATGAGAAAACCGTCAATAAGATAAATCGAGAACATTTGTATACGGCCTATTGCATACCACGATAAGAAGCTACCGTCGTCGGTTAAAATCGTATTTATTTACTTTCTGATTTCCATTTATCATTCTTGCTCCCCACATCACTCAGTTACAAATGTAAATATTTGCGAAACGCCGAGTTTATTTGGTCTATTCGAATATGTGAAAGGGACAAGAAATTGAATGAAGTTAGAAATTATAAATAACATCCCCCACACGCCATGAAAGCACACAAAGAGGGCTAAGGAATGGCGTAAACCAAAACATTAGCAACAAACAAAATTGTTTCCTCCCGAAACGCTCGGCTCGGAAGACGATCGCATGAGTACGTGGACAGTCTAATTTTTGTATTTAGGCATTGTGTAATTTTAGTTAGTCAAACAACTATTACCCGTACAAATCTACCATCAGTCACTGAATTATACCGGATTTTTCACAACTTAAGCGTCAAATTTATTTATAAGATTATATGACATAGAAGCAAGTTAACGGGCGTAAAAAAATTGATCAAGAAAAATGAGGCAAATAAAAGTTATGTTTTGGGTGCAACAAATTGTCGAAGATATTTTCGGCTACTTGTGCCTGACGCAACAATGAGTTACAAGTCAGCGTTTGATCGGATTTTAGACAGGCGAACGAAATTAAATCAACACGACCTATCCTAATATCCACTTAACCTTGCTAAACATATGGACTGAATTTTACTAGCGTTTACGTTCGCCTTGACTGCTTAGTGTCTGCAGTTTCCGATCAGTTCCTTCGAACATTTCAAACGTTAATTTCGGTTTTTCTGTGGTAGTAAGAAATTTTTTCCACGTACAAATTTTATTTTATAACGAATTTTACTCTGTTTTGATTTACTGCATAAATTGTGGAAAAGGCTCTATATAAATCAAGAATTGTATATGTGGGAAGTCCTCGTACGATTCTCGGTCTGTATGCAATTCAACGACCAACGGAACATTTGTATGGGTAGTAGTTGTGTTACAAACGAAAATTGTTTAATACCTTAATTCACGTACTTGTTTCCTGTTTCGGAGAGAAGGATGAGTAAGCATGAGACTGGATTATGTTTCTTGCATATCAATAACTATCCATTCAACAATTGAGCGTTTTAAGATCGATACGAATTAGGGCAAATACAAGGATTTAGCTGTAATTTAATTTTATTTACCTCAATTGGTGTAGATCTTAAAGCGTTCAATTGTACCGTTGATAGTTATCGATATGTAAGCAACATAATCCGGTCTCTGGCGATTAGTATTCTGATTACGGGACGTAGTAGAAGTATGAAATCAATCGTATATTTCGATAAATTTCCACAATTCGTTCCAACTGTCAAAAATTCGCTGGAGACATTGTGGTTCTAGGATCCTAGGACTGCATAAATTATGATATAAATGAATAAGTGGGTCTTATCATAGTATGGATTTCAATGTTGTCACCCACTAAAGCCAGGAGGGAGGTCATCTTTAAAGGCCAAGAACTTGATGACGGTTCATAAGGTGGTCTGTCTGGATCCAAGCCGACCTATCAATTGATTGTGACGCCTCTCACCAATAATAAAAAATGACTTTATTTGGAGTGAGTTTATTAAATCCGCTAACCCCCACCAACTCTATCAAATCCGGCCAACTTCAACCAAATTTGGTCAACACCACTAAATCGGATCAACTCCACCAAATCGAGGAAAACCGAACGATTGAACCTTTTTCCAAACAAAAAAAAATCGTCTCCACCAGGACGTCTTTCTATCCAAGATCTCCACCAACTGTCTCTTCAACTACACTAAATCTGGGAAAACCGAGTACTTCGGTTGTGTATTGGCAATTCAATGCAAACACTAGTCATAAGACCACAAACAACCTCGCAAAAACATTCTCTTGTAAGATAAAAGATAAGTTAAGACAGAATCAGTCGTAACCCGTCATGACTCTCAGAAGTTTACGACGAACGTGGGAACTTGCATGTAGAAGGTATATACATATATAGACCATTAAACTGATAAACTTTCCTACTATTTTTTGCTTCAAAAAATTTCTGGGTGATTTAATCGTAACTCGTCATAACTCCCAAAAGATGTCCAGATTATTGTGAAGTGTTTTCATCGAGTTTGATACGTGGAAACTTCTATGTAGAAGACCGACGTGTTAGCCATTCAATTACTGTCTTTTCCTCTAAGGAAGAAAGATAGCTGGTCCCAAATTTAATTGTAGCCCGTCGTGACTCAATTTTCAAGATTATTACGAACCATCTCCGCAAAGGTAACACAAATTATGCAAGAAGTTAGGGCAGAATTCGGCGATTACGTAATCGAGAAGATCGAGACGAAGACTCATATTTTGTTCAAGCGCAATATCTTTTCCAGACTGGATTTGAGGGCGTAGCTGTGATGTTCTAGTCAACTGCTGCAAACAGCCATATCAACCGCCAAAATAACGGTACAAAACGAATAATTGCATGTTTGTCTAAAATGTTCAGAACCACGAAAAACTTCACATCTTCACTCTCTGGGAATTTTGGCCCGATTCTGATCGATCGAGCGTGGAAAAGGTCGGCAACTCAGAGAATCCAGTGATGAATTACCTCGCTCAACTGGATCAGAACAGATCCTCGCCTCTAACATTTGTCAGGGCGAATTCAAGAGGTCAAAAGATGAAAACAGCTGTTATCCAGTCTGAATGTTTATCATACATGAAGTCCTCATGATAACCATCCTTCCAGCAGATGATATTGCCATCTGGATCCATTGGATTATTATTACTTGATATCTTGCAGAGTGACTATTGAGGGTATAAAGAAGGACGAGGGGGCCCAGGGGAACCTACCCTGGCCTCGATATAGAACGACAGACCTCAGTCAATATCTTAACAGTTCGAATTCCCTTGGTCTACGTGATTGTTTCACCTGTAGCTCCTTTTCCTAGCTATGTGGATAAGGCTATGGCATAATATCTGTGGTGTACACACACAAATCTGAAGCGGGAGAACATACACGAAGAAGGCCAACGTTTTCGTCAACTTTAGACCACAAAATTTTTGATTTTAAAGAAGGCAAGCAGGTTAAATCGCAAATTCCCACGTCTCCCAGAAGGTTTCAAGATTATTGTTAACAACGTTCACCAAGGAGGAAACTTTTGCGCAAGCAATGGAGGTGTTAGTTATTAAGTTACCAACAACCTTCTTCAAACTATTCCTTCCTCGGAAGAACAAATTTTAAATTTCTGGCCGGTTTAGTGGTAACTTATCAGCACATTGGGATGTCTTCAAGATTATTATTGCCTTCATCGAGTCCATTACTCGGGGATTCCCGTGCTAAAATTGGAGGCCTCAGTCAAACAATTACTAAAAACATTTCAACAAATTATCTTCCTTTGGGACAGGAAGGTAACTTCCGATGGATTCAGTCGTAATTTACCACGACTGTCAGAAATCATAGACGCGAAAATATATTGATAAGAAACTATTTTAGCCGGTAGTCCTGGGTCGAGGCGTTCCATTATTTCTGTTACTAATTCAACCATACAGCTTTTTTCGAATTATTTTGGCGAAACTAAGGGCAAAAATAATAAGACGTTGGTGTCACCCAACAACGTAAAGAAAAATCCAGAAGATGCATCCCGCGAAAGCCTACGATTGTATTATTTTAAAATAATGGCAAAAAAGTTGAAAATTTATAAGTCGAGCCAGCATCAAACTCTAAACCAAATAGGTCAAGAATATGGAAATTTGCAAACTTTATCAATATGGGTCCCGTTCTGAACGTTAGAACTTGTTAAACAAGCGATAATAAAATGTGTTGCTATAGAACTTATAGTACTCGAGATAGAAAACGATTCGGTGGATTTTGAACTTTTTTATCTCTAAAAGTGGCCCGTTCTCGTTTCTGTACAGTCACGAATTAATCGTGTTGAGAAAATTGCGCAAAAATTTATCTTCGATCTTTCAAAAACCAATGCCATTCTGATCAGACGAAACTTCCCCGAGCAAGATTTTGAGTGACTTTCCCCCATCAAAAGCAAAAAAGAAATATTTTCGCACTTACCACAGGGCATTATTCAGCGACTCCACTTCCTTCGGCGACAACACGCTGTGGTGGTAGGACACCGAGCAAAGATTCTGATCTGCGTCCGCTTGCAGGTTGATTTTCACATCTCTTAATTCAGCCATCGTATACTACAGTCGAGGATCGTCGCCAGACATGGAGGACCCGTTCCTTCGACGTTATCCCCACCACTGACGAACACAAGGCATTTAGCGGACACCTGCGGAGAATTCGCCGCTTTAAAGACAAGAATGATGGGTGGATTGGACAACTAACTATACGCACTATCAGGAGCGATTAATATAATATCGATTGAGTATGTGTATAGTACGGACGCTCATGTGCGAGTGATTCAATGAAAACTGATCTGATAAGAGGGAATTGTTTTGTTTTATGTATGCATAAATATCTAATCGATCTTTAGCTAGGACGAATCGAATTTCTTCACGCTACGCGCCGGTAAAGTTTTGATGTTTATCTAGTATTCCTGAAGGTGATACTGTGATAATAGGACACCGATGAATATGCGGTGTATATCGAATTATGTGTTAAGTTTCGTTTGGTTTGATAAATAGTCCAAAGTCAATTACGATCAAAAAACAACAACATCCTTTCATTGACTTTCGTAAATAATTTTTTATTTGTTAAGCGCTCCCAGATATTTCCTTTACTATTTCTGACATCCGATAGTTTTCCAAATTATTCACATCCAAAATGACATAATAAATATTGAAGAAACTTTGAACTTATCGGGCACCGCCTGCGGTCACGGGTTTCGTTGCCAGTTATTTCCACCCCCCAAAAAAAAAAACAAAAAACAAAAAAAGCCTCAATTCAGAAACCACACCAAACACCGATGCTTTTCCTATCTGGTCATTGGTGCAAATAATTATAATTTTTCAATTCTTAGCTTATCACTAAAAAAGGTACAGGGCAACGCTCAAAAGGTGAGCGAATAACCGAATTATGGGGAGCATAGCACACGAAAAACATGACTATTTAACGATGAATAGAGATAAGGCGTGAAAGTAAAATAAAAGAAGCTTGTTTCCTGGAGGTAGAGGTAAATTATTTTTTTCTAAATATAATAAAATCGATAAAGAGGAAATTAAAAAGCAAAGAAACCACAAAGATATAAAAATACAACTGAAAAAGACAATACTTAGGTAATATGGCTACACCAACGGCGAATCCACGAAGATTATGCAGAAAACTACGTAAGGAAAGAAAGAAACAACAGGAAATCATTAATAAGCAAAGTTTTAGAAAAATTAATATAATCGAAATGAATCGTATTAGTCTGATACTCGATAGGCAAAAGAAGAAGATTGAAAGCGTCCGAGAAGGAGAAGAAGAAGAAAGGGTAAAGAGGAAAAGAAGAAAACGAAATATAAGCTACATCCACATTCCGATGTCTGCAAGGATAAAAACGAAGAGAAGAGGTCAAAAAAGAACAAGAATAGAAATGTCGACCCCCAAAACGAAGAGAAAGAGTGAGTAAGGAAACAGAGACGAGTTTATACAAATTTCGTCGTCTGCAAGGGCAAAACCGAAGGAAAATAAAAGTACACCCAAATTCGGACGCCGAAAAGAATAAAGAAGGAGAGCGAAAAGGGGAGAGGAAAAAGAGAGAAAAAGACAAAAAGAACAAGAATAGATTGAAATTTCGACGTCTTAAAGAAAAAGGGAAACAGCGAATAAGAAAGCGGAGAAGAATTTATACAACTTCCGCCGCCCGCACAAGAAAAACGAAGACAAATAAGAGTACACCCAAATTCCAACGCCGAAAGAATTGAGAAAGAGGGGGATAAAGACAGAGGAAGAAAGAGGGGAAACGACAAATAATAAGAATAGATTCAAATTTTGACGTCTAAAAGAAAAAGGGGAACAGTGAATAAGAAACCGGAGAAGTTCGACGCCCACGCAAGAAAAATAAAAAAAATGATGAAAAATAAGATTACACCCAAATTCGAACACCGAAAAGAATGATGAAAGAGGGGGAAAGACAAATAATAAGAATAGATTCAAATTTTGAAGTCTTAAAGAAAAAGGGGACATGTGAATAAGAAGACGGGGAAGAGTTTACACTAATTTCGACGATCACACGAGTAAAAAAATGCAGAAAGATAAAATGACAACCGAATATTCGGACGCCAGAATGACCAAAGAAGGTGGGAGAAAAAGAAAGGAAGAGGGAAGACGACAAACAAGAACATAAATAAATTCAAGTTTCGAAGTCCAAAAGAAATAAGAAGACGGAGAAGAGTTTATACAAATTTCTACCCCTAAAAATGAAAAACGAAGAAAAATAAAACTACAGCCAAATTCGGACGGCGAAAAGAATTGAGAAAGAGGGGGAAAAGACAGAGGAAGGAAGAGGGCAAAAGACAAAGAATAAGACTAAATTCAAATTTCGACGTCCAAAAGGATTAAGAAGAAAAATAAATAAACAGACAGAGAAAAGTATATACAAATTTCTACCCCTACGAAAGAGAAAACGAAAAAAAAAAAACTATACCCAAATTCCGATGCCGGAAAGAAGAAAGGAAAAGAATATGGAAAAGACATAAAAGTACAAGAATAAATTCAAATTTTGACGTCCAAAAGGAAAAAGAGAAGAGTGAATAAGACGGCGAAGTATACAAATTTCGACGCCCACACAAACAAAAATGCAGAATAATAAAATGGCAACCGAATTCGGACGCCAGAACGAACAGAAGGAGGAAGAAAGGAAAAGAAGGAGTTAGAGGAAATACTTACACATCGATACATAACGTTATCAGCTGAGTAAAAGCGTTCCAGAAACCGGACATAAATGACATAAAACTTGCCGTAAATACATGAATCGCCCAGACTTGGAATAGCTTCATGTTGGGAGAAGTGTATTGAATTAAATTGAGATAATATTCAAAAACTACTTTGTAATTTCGATGAGAATTGACGAAATAAAAAAGTTATAACTTGTTAAAAGGTGGATGACGTGTTATCGTTAAGCAGTGTAAATCGGACTGACGCTGTCACTCCTCCGAATTTTATTATTTAATGATAAGTTATCATCGATAAGTTATCATTGAATAATAAAATTCAGAGGAGTGATAGTGTCAGTTCGACTTACACTACTTAATGACAACACGTCGCCCAACTTTTTAACAAACTCTAGTTATAACCAATTCCTTAAAACTTTGGAAACATCCCTCGTAGTACATACATGATGAAACGAATCGTACTGTACACAAATGACGCAGTTTGATCGTGCCCGGTTCAAAGGTGATACTTTACATACACATACGCATTCAATTTTTATTCGTACGCGAATATATTTTCGGTCTATCTTTTAGAAGTTATCGATAAATATGAAGGATACAATTAAACGTCGTAGATATAAATATACGTAAACTTCGTATCTGTTGAATTGATAACAACCGGCGGAAAGGCACGGTTTAATTTTATAATTTACATCGTTTATCCTACAAAAAAAATAATAAAAAAACGCGTTTCACGGTCACTCCGTTGTGATAAATTGAGTACAACTGTACCGGCGAATATCATCTCTTAGCAAGTTTGTATCTTATATACATATGTACATTCACGATAAACGAGAAACTTTGATTGTTAATACCTATGGCACTACAAAAATCCCTATTTAGGATTAACATCCCGATATCTAACACGAATTCGGTAAATTGATTCGTTTGGAATCTACAGTGGTCACCAAAAATATATGGTCAACCTAGGTATAAGAAAAAGATTACGTAACAGAAGTCAACATTTTTCACTACAAAACTTTTAAACCGGGACCACCAGAACCTATTTTCAGCAATGTTTACTTCAATAAATTTTCATTACCTAAGTTGCCTAAATATTTAGGTTCCGAGCGCCCATTTTAGTATTTTTTAAACATCTCATCGCCACTTTAAAAATGTATTTTTATCACGAAACTTTTGACTACCTTTTTTCCGAAATTTATTCTGTCTCAATTATATTAAAAATAATAACGCCGAAAATTGATTTTTCCAAAATCGAAACGAGCCGCGCGCCAATATTATCAAATCGAGCTCGCGTTTAAGTCGAAGTTATTATTAGACGTAATAACAACAGGCACGTCAGCAAAACATATCGACCCTCCTCCTGCTCTACCACCGTCCTCTATTAGAAATCTGGTCCTAGGCGGAATTTTAATCAAAACGTACGACTCCGATCGGATGTCTGGCGGTATAGGAACAACGACGCACGAATGGATTTCGCATATTAGTTTCGGATATTGAGACGAATATTGATGAGATCGTCACGTATTAATATGTTTGGGAAGTCGTTTGAAACGATATTGATTCGCCATGTTTAAGAAATGATCGGGTGAATGATAATGAACATTCAAATTTGATGAATCATAACCTCGAAGGCGAAAAAGTGACGTTTTTCGAATATGTCGGTAATGTAGTAAGCATTCGTCCAACAAAATTTGAGAGTTTCGAGAGGTTAACAGATAATAGAATTACAAAATAAGCACTACAGAGCGGGAAGTACGAGGGAAGGAGAAAGGTAGGAAGACCAAAGCGAAAATCGATAAAAGAAGTAGAGGAAAACCTGGAAAAGTTAAAGGTGACACATTCGAAAAAGAAAACAAGAACTCGGACTACTTGGAACCATATAATGGAGCAAGGTCACGGCTTTGATGTCTTACAGCGGTTTTATATACATGGTTACGTATTAATATGTTTGGGGAGGCGTTCGAAACAATATTCATTCGCTATGTGTAAGAAACGATTAGGCGAATGATGTGGAAAATTCAAATCTTATGAATCACAATATCGAAGGAGAAAAAGTGACGTTTTGTGAATATGTCGATAATGTAGTTAGCATCTATCCAACAAAAATTGACAGTTTTTGAGAGGATAACGGGGCATAGAATGACAAAACAAGCAATACACAGGGTACAGGGAAATGAGAAAGGTAGGGAGACCAAAGCGAAAATCGATATAAGAGGTGGAGGAAGTCATGGACAAGTTAAAGGTGACACATTGGAAGAAGAAAAACAAATGATCGGACTACTTGGACGCTAACAGTCAAGCAAGTTCAGGGTCTTGATGTCTTACAGCGGTTTTATATACATGGTTATGTATTAATATGTTTGGGGAGCCGTTCGAAACAATATTCATTCACTATGTGTAAGAAACAACCAGGTAAATGATATTGAAAGTTCAAATTTGATGAATCATCATATCGAAGGAGAAAAAGTGACGTTTTTCGAATATGTCTGTAATGTAGTTAGCATCTATCCAACAAAATTTGACAGTTTTTGAGAGGCTAACGGGAAATAGAATGACAAAACAAGCAATACACAGGGTAGGAGGAAATGAGAAAGGTAGGGAGACCAAAGCGAAAATTGATATAAGAGGTGGAGGAAGACCTGGAAAAGTTAAAGATGACAAATTGGAACAAGATAAACAAAAGATCGGACTACTTGAAAGCAAACAGTCAAGCAAGTTCAGGATCTTGAAGTCCTACAGCGCTTTTATATACATGGCTACTTATAAATATGTTTGGGAAGCCGTTCTAAACAATACTCATTCGCTATTTTTAAAGAAAGACCAGGTGAATGATGAAATGAAATTTGATGAATCACAAACTTCAAAAAAATTCGAAAAATTACGTTATGTGAATATGTCGGTAATGTAGTTAGCATTTATTCAACAAAATTTAACAGTTTTGAGCTCTATTAGTTAAAAGCGTTAAGTTATGTATGTATGTATATGTTATTTACTACAAGAAAGGGATTCAAGACAACAAAATGCCTTAATTCGTTTAGAATCCAATCCACTAAGTATGTATATAACCTCAAATCCATAACTGACGTTTGAGAGTTCGTTGCCAACTATCACAGTCATTTAATATGTAAACAACTAGCTTAAAATGTCAAACAAAATTTGACAAATAAACTGACTGTCTGCTAGAGAGACTCAGCGGATAGAGAACATTCCTCGTATTAATTTATTTCGTGGAAATCATTTCGTTTTTCTTTTTCCATTGAAGACGACAAATTGGTGATCGAAACAAGTAATTGAAACCTGTTTCTTTCAAACCAGTTATAGTGACGCATATTTTACCCGATGCTGATCAAGAAAAAACCCACAAAATTTCAAAATTATTAGAGATGAGTGATAACTAGACGCTTCCTCCATATTACATCATTTCTCAGTAAACTATACGGTGCAATGTGAGGCCAATTAAAACAGTAATCTAGAATAAACGGCGATAAGTGATTTACAAATTGAAGCATCAATTACCTAAATAATCGGGCGCTTATCGCCAATTGAAAACAATAGAACGACGGACACAAAGTAAGTAGGTTTCGAGTTCGACAAAGATAATGTTTGGAAATGATTATTTTTTGTTTCTATCGTGTATTCCCTTATCAGCATTGCGCTTATAAATTGTATTGAATGCACATACGCATATTCGAACATATGGGAAGGTCGTTAATAAAGACGGTATGGAATGATGATCATGAAAGGAAGCGAAGATATTCAACCTGAATAATCCTTTCAGAATATAAATAAGTATAAACAAGCAAGATTGTATTACTCTTACTAATCTTATGATAGACTGACCTATATATCCGATTGGTAAACTCCTCATAACACAATTATCTAAGTAAATCCGGTGACACGTGTTTCGCTAGCAACGAGGCAAGCATCTTCAAACCGTCCAGTAAACATTTTCTTTTTAATTTCGCGGATAGTTTAAGTTGGTAGTGGCAATAGCGAATATATTCGCATGCATTGCGCTTAGAAATTGGCGAGTATGTCCACTATTGCCGGAATTACCAACTTAAACTGTCCGCGAAATTTTAAAAATGTTTACTGGGCGTACCTTACCGAATAAGAATATTGGTGCAACATCAACAGTATGAGTAGGAGGTTATAGAATTTACCGAACCCAACAGTGATTTTGGAAACTCTGCAACATGAAATATAGATCCCTTGGGATGCAATGCGACGTAAAATGCAGACTATTTGGAATGCAATAGACTAAGTTGACGTCGACATTTAGATTTGTTGCCACGACGCATTAATGAAAGTGGCGCGAGGTGGCTCAACACATTATTGGTGGAAAATAGGATTCCACTTCACATTATTCTTTCAAATTTTAATCATTTATTACTTTGCAATAGCTAAAGATTTTTGCCAAATTTAATCAAAATATTACAACGCCTTCTAAGTGATGCAATTTCTATGTCAACATTTTTCTGATACATATTTAATTGTTACCACACGGAAAAACCCACAAAAAATTCGACGATGCCCACATCCCATTCCGCAAATTTCATCGATAAAATAAAACTTTGGCAAGAAAACGTCGGCTACATAATCCATCATTTACTTAATTCTTAGCGCTCCATCCGCCAAATCCTTTCTCCTCCGGGATCAAATTTCTACGATAATAGATTTTCTAAGCCTAAGTATTCTTGAGACATTCAAGATTCTATCCACGTCCTATATACGTATGGGAATCGCTTATACGATTACGTAGATAGGTAAATACACATGCATAAATGCATATTTACATACATCTCAATAAGTACTCGAGATAAGGTGCAAAAAGTACAAAAGGAGACATTTTTGGACAACCACGACAAGTCTACACAAACACCGAGTGAAGTGGGATAATATCAATCGCGTGTATCTTTCTAAATAAAACCGAGATAAGATTGTGTGTACTTACTTAACAGCTGTTCATTACTGCAACAATGTTGCAAAGTTGTTTACTCTACAATTAGAATAGATGAATAGATCATTTGTTTAGCAAAAAGTGGCGAAAAAAATGATTATATAATAGATTATTGTAGTAATTGTTATTACATTCATCTGCAATGACAGTTTAGAGTGATTTATGACGGGTGGGAAAGAGGGAAGAATAGATTTTGTTCCAGTTTTTTGACAAAATCAGAAAGAAATAGTAACATTTTGGGGACTATTTCATAGAATTGCAAATTATAACAAATTTTTAAGTTTATGTTATTTTGACAAGTTTTCGGAATCGCTGCTAAGGGGTTCCCATTTTTTCAAATACTTTATGTAGTTGTGTTGGCAACTCTTTTATCAATCAATCGACTGCAAATGTTAAATCGATCTGTTAAATCGTCTGGTTTGACAAGCATTTAAGTCGAGTACCATTTTCTGCGTTTCAATTATGGATAGAAACGAAGTTCGAGCGGTCATCAAATTTTTCCATTTGGAAGGGAAAACCTGGACGGAATTCAAATCAGGGTTAAAAATACACTCCGTTCTCGAGGATTCATCACCTTCATTCAACTACATTTTCTGCTTCTTCTTTGTGTTTTCTTTTTGCTTGAACGATCGTGGTTTTTGTGGTCTCTTTGATTGATTCTGACCATCAACGTTCTGATCGACGTCTTGCTATTGAACCCTCCACTCTCCCACAGACGTCCAGCTTTCTCAGATGATCACTTTCTCTTCTTAAGATGTGCCCCAAATATTTGAGAATACGAGCATTTACTATTTGTGGTAATAGCTGTGGTTCTTGTATCTCGTCTAACAAGGAGGAGGTAAGGTAACCGGATTTTGTAATTTTCTATATTTATGGTACGTGTAGTTTGGACCTTAAATAAGAATATTTTGGAGTAGTTCGACGCAACGTTCATAAATTACCGAGATAATCGATGTTGAAGTTTCACCCACCATTTAAATCCACTAGATATAATACGGTTGTTAATTGGACTCGTGGCCTAGTCGATAGCGTTTTGCTGCGATCAGGTGCGATAGTCACGAGATCGCTGGTTCGGGTCTCGTCACGGGACATTTCTTTTTCTTCCATTCAAAACGCACCATATGTTTTTTTCATTCTTCTTCTCATATCAAAAATTATGAACAAACGAAATATATGAACTATATGCAGAAACATTCTTCAAGTACATCATTAAAATGCACAATCGGTTGATAAACAATATTCATTTTGAATTAGCAATAAGGTTTCTTCAAAAAAAAAAAGAAAAACAAAACGAACGGAGTCAGGTAGGAAATAAAAATTTCTATTATTTTATATCTAGTATGCGACATTTTACGCAGTGTGGCACGAGCCAGAATGATAGTTATCATAGAAACATGGGAAGCAACATTTTTTTATTATTACCTTATTGTTAAGTTAATTCAAAATGAATATTGTTTATCAACCAATTGTGCATTTTAATGATGTACTTGAAGAATGTTCCTGCATATAGTTCATATATTTCGGTTGTTCATAATTTTTGATATGAGAAGAAGAATGAAAAAAACATATGGTGCGTTTTGAATGGAAGAAAAAGAAATGTCCCGTGACGAGACCCGAACCAGCGATCTCGTGAGTATCGCACCAAAACGCTATCGACTAGGCCACGAGTCCAATTGACAACCGTATTATATCTAGTGGATTTAAATGCTGGGTGAAACTTCAACATCGATTATCTCGGTAATTTATGAACGTTGCGTCGAACTACTCCAACATATTCTTATTTAAGGTCCAAACTACACGTACCATAAATATCAACAATTACAAAAATCCTCAACCAAGCCCCCAATTTATCAAAAACTTTTCTTTCTTTAAACTCGGGCAATGTAGCTTTGTATTGGCAGTACACAACAAAAATCTACATTTTCTGAGTGCTCGGTTTTACCTGTTTTGGTGGAATTCAGGAGAGTTGGTGTTCTTGGACGGAGAAACGCCCTGGTAGAGGAGAATTCTTTTGCGGAAAAATTCATTCATGCATTCATTCGGTTTTCCGCGATTTGCTGGAGTTAAAGGCAGGTTTTGGAATTTGCGGACAGTGATAGTACCTTTTTGTTTCAATAACACGCACCGAATAACCAGAAACGGTTTGCAAATCCAGTTTTTCCTTGTTTTGCTTCTTTGCAGTTGATAGGCTTAACTAGATTTTCGGTTGGTAGTTAATAAACTTGATGGTCTTGTATACATCGTCACTCTGTTTACACGTGTTGTGTATGCGTTTATAAAAAGTGTCGCTTTCGTACGCCCCCTTGTTTCCGCCTTCTTTACTCGTTTTCTGTTCTCCTGTGATCAAGAAAAGGGATGATAATGGTAGAAATCGAATTTGAAATATTACCATATTCTGCGCTTTTATCCGTTCAAGATATAAACGACTTTAGTTTCATTTTGGCTTGCACAAATTTTTTTGACGTTTCTCCTTTGTTTCTCACATTCGACTTCATCTTATTCCTTTGGTAATGTAACCCCAAATAATACCATTATTATAGATACCGTAAAGTGGATTGTCTTTTTCTCTTCTGCTTCTTAATAACATTTTCTTCTTTTCTGCTAATGTTTCTAGTATCTTTCTATTTGGACCTGCTTTTGGATCCCACTATTTTATACGCCTGTACGTACGTTTTTTTTTTCAATACTTCGTGATATTTTTACAAACAAGTTCAACTGTTGCTTCCCCAACATCGAGACAAGTGACATTTGTTTTCTTCTTCCTTCTTTTCCCACCTTTAAATTATGTGTGCTGTCACTGAGAAATGGTTGTTACCCTTTTCTTTTTGACTTGTTCATCATTTCTTAAATTTGTTATGATTGTTAGATGATATAATTCGAGCAGCGGAAACGTTCCTTAAAACGAATTGAATTGATGACTACATTCCTCTAATTTGGCAAACATTCTTTTCCACGGTTTAAATTAGACAATCGTCGATTAAATTTGTGGAGAAATGTAAAAATTTGGTCGCGTAAATACGAAAACATGAGAATTGGGACGTTCAGGTTCCTAATTCTGGAAAATGTCACTTATCGTTAAGTAATAAGTCTAGTTTTCAATTTTATAGATAGAATTGAATTTTTTTTTCTGGTTTAAAATTTGGTCGTTGTAATCTCACTGATGAATTTTGTGTTCATGTATTAACAAGTGGTAGTTCACAGAAACAGAGATGTTTTATCCAACGAGATTGAGACGAATCGATATGTGACTTATCGTGAAATAGAATTGACCATTGGCATTGGCATAAAATATCTATCAATGATTTTATATAAACATTAAAAAAAAAAAATATGAAAAAAATATGATGCACACAATTTGCCCAAAACTCAAAAAGGGACTCGTTTTAAATGATATAAAAGATGATGGTTCGTGGTGCTTCAAATTTGTTTATAACATCGGTACATGTGACGAAACTTGGATTTATTCGCACGAGTCTGAAACGAAGCAAGGAATTAGTGTTTGCGCATTCCAAAGCGAATAAATCCGATAAAAGCCGTCCGGTCAGGAAGCGGTCCGAAACAAATAATGACCGCTTTTTTGTGTTACAAGCTACACAATTTCCCATTTCTTTTAAATTTGAGTGATCCGTGGCATTACGGCCACTAGAAAAAAGGCAGAAATTTTTATTCTTCCAAATCTTCGTGTTTAATTATCAGAATCATCGTGTTTTCCTCCTGCTTACCCTTTCATCTTCCCTTTCTGAAGTTCTTTCATTTTAAAAACGAAATAAACAAAGAATGTACATAAAATATTATGATTTCCTAACAGTCAATAATGCAAACTCAAATCCAAGTCATCGTACATCACACAGTTCGTTTTCTTAAAATCCTTCCTTTTATAACTTGTAAAAGACCTTGGATGTTAGAACGATTTTCAACCGACCGCGCGTTCTATTAAATTATCCGTATTCGCCATGTTATTATTTCTAAGTGTTGCTTTTTATCGAGGTTCAAGGTTGGCATCATGACACGACCATTTCGATATGTTTCGACTGAGGGAGAGAGGATTTATTGCTTCGTTCGTCGTTTCTGCCGTATTTCCTTATGTGTTCGTCATTAACATTTCCAAATGACATACATTTTTTCTTTTTATAAACACGCACATGTCCTACCTATATTTTTGCTTTACTGACGACAAACAATGATAATAGACAACGTGTCTACATATCAAGTTTGGCACGCGAACGTCAATGGGAAATGAAATATCGCTGCAAGTTAGTCAAGTTAGTTTGAGAAGCAACTACATATTTCGATGGGAAATAAGAATTTCTTAAGGAATTTCGAGATTAGACATATTCCGAATCATACCCATCAACGTCACAAAGTTGAACTTAAACGCATATTACGAGTATGAGATTGTATGTCAGAAGGCAAGGTTGCATGCCGACACGTATAATAGGGGTTTAAATATAAAAGTGAATCTAGACTCGCGCGTGCAAGGTGAAGTCGTCTTGCAGACATACCTTTTCCCCGCTGCTTTCTGATGCACAGCGACTAGGTTAAAAGCCGCGTTGCAAGCTGATACCTGCAATACCGGGTTTGCGGTATTAAATTAAGAGAATTAAGTTGTTCCCTGCTGTTCCCTCTTCAGGTGCAGATTAACCAAATTAACCATTTTTTCGAGCCGTGGGGTTAAAACATTCACCTTCAAAAAGATTTCTGCACAAATTACTATGAAATACACACTTATCTAAGGCTTACACTATATATATGGTCCACTATAACTTCTCACCACACAATTTTAAATATTTCACGGCTACGACATCGCCTTTTGAAAGCTTGAGATATTCGACGAAGACACGGCCGTCATCAGCTGCAGTTCGAAATGATCGGTATCTTGCAAAATTTATCCTTAGAAATCGCAGTATAAACGCAACCCAGTTCCGAAATTAGTTTGCTATTGCTAGCAGAAATCTGTCAACGCAAACCATAAGAAATTGATTACATGACGTGGGGCTGGATGCACGAAGTCCAATACTACGGCTTTTACTTAGTGGAAATCATAAAAATGCCCGCAGAATTCGGGCGGAAACGTATAGCAACTGGGCACAATTGATGTCGTTGCAACCCTTGGTAATAATGATGGAGTAATAGAAGGACGGTTCATTTTTATGGACGATGATGTATCCCCACAACCAGCTCCTATTGTTGCTAACTAGTTGGATTCAGTAGGAATCGAGATGATGGAATACGTACTAAATTCTTCTGATGGTAATCTATAAGTGGACATCCATAATGGGAGCAGAAGGAACTGGGAATAATCAATATCAATTAGAATAAGAATAAGAAGAAGAAAAAGAAGAAGGAAAATGAGAAGAAAAAGAAAGAAAACGACGAAAAACGAAAATGAAGAAGAGAGGACGAAAAAGAAAAAGAACGAAACGAAAAAAAGAGGACAAAAAAGAAGAAAAGAGAAAGAGGACGCTCTTTTATTTCTCCTTTTCTTCTTTTTCGGCCTCCTTTTTCTTCCTTGTTTCCTAAAAAAACATGAAGAAAGGGAAGAAATGCCCAATTTTGCCCGATTTAGTGGAATTGGATGAATGAATTGTCTCTGAAACGTCGCTTGAAAACGAATTTAATTTTTTTTTCACATAATTGTTACTTTTATTTCCCATTGTTTGTGACGAAACAATGGTTCTTTTTACAAATTTGGATTATTTCGAGCAAAATTCCAGTTGCTCACGCCAACTTCGTTTTACTAGCAATTCGCTTCAACTGGTTTAAAAATACGTGAGTTAAAATCCTCACGAAATTGCTAGTGTAACACCAAGGTATTTGTTATAAATTTCCGATTGCAAATGTTTGATTGAAACCGGAATTTCTCCATCGTTCTATTAGAAAGAAAAATTCAATTATTTCGCATCAAATCCTCGTCAAACCGGATATACTTCAAGTGAAGTGGACGATGAAATTCCACTCTTTCCATCCGATTGCACCATACAAACGAAACCCTCCAAAGACAAATGAAAGGTCTTGGAAACGTCGCGTTAAAGCGCATTTAATCATTTCTTCTGGCATAATTTTTACTTTCATCTCCCATTGTTTATGATGAAGCAATATTTTCACTCGTTTTCCAAATTAGGATTATTCCGAACACATTTCCAGTTGCTCGCGCCAACTTCGTAAATGAATCCAACCGTTTCGTTAGCAACTCCCTTCAATTGGTTTAAAAATACGTGAGTTAAAATCTTCACGAAATTGCTAGGGTAACACCAAAGTATTTGTTTATGAATTTCCGATTCCAAATGTTTGGTTGAAACCGGAATTTCTCCTTCGTTCTATTAGAAAGAAAAATTCAATTATTTCGCATCAAATCCTTGTCAAACCGGATATACTTCAAGTGAAGTGGACGATGAAATCCCCATCTCTCCATCCAATTGCACCATACAAACGAAACCCTCCAAAGACAAATGAAAGGTCTTGGAAACGTCGCGTTAAAGCGCATTTAATCATTTTTTCTGACATAATTTTTACTTTCATCTCCCATTGTTTATTATGAAATAATATTTTCACTCGCTTTCCAAATTAGGATTATTCCGAACACATTTCCAGTTGCTCGCGCCAACTTCGTAAATAAATCCAACCGTTTCGTTAGCAATTCCCTTCAATTGGTTTAAAAATACGTGAGTTAAAATCCTCACGAAATTGCTAGGGTAACACCAAAGTATTTGTTTATGAATTTCCGATTCCAAATGTTTGGTTGAAACCGGAATTTCTCCTTCGTTCTATTAGAAAGAAAAATTCAATTATTTCGCATCAAATCCTCGTCAAACCGGATATACTTCAAGTGAAGTGGACGATGAAATTCGACTCTTTCCATCCGATTGCACCATACAAACGAAACCCTCCAAAGACAAATGAAAGGTCTTTGAAACTTGGCGTGGAAGTGCATATAATTTTTTCTCACATAATTGTTACTTTCATCTCCCATTGTTTATGACGAAACAACGGTTTTATTATTTTTCCAAATATGGATTATTCCGAGCAAATTTTCCAGTTACTAACGCCAACTTCGTTTCGCTAGCAATTCGCTTCAATTGGTATAAAAATACGTGAGTTAAAATCCTAACGAAATTACTCGCGTAACACCAAAGTATTTGTTGTATGAATTTCCGATTCCAAATGTTTGGTTGAAACCGGAATTTCTCTTTCGTACTGTTAGAAAGAAAAATTCAATTATTTCACATCAAATCCTCGTCAACCCGGATATACTTCAAGTGAAGTGGACGATGAAATCCCCATCTCTCCATCCGATTGCACCATACAAACGAAACCCTCCAAAGACAACTGAAAGGTCTTTGAAACTTGGCGTGGAAGTGCATATAATTTTTTTCTCACATAATTGTTACTTTCATCTCCCATTGTTTATGACGAAACAACGGTTTTATTATTTTTCCAAATTTGGATTATTCCGAGCAAATCTTCCAGTTACTAACGCCAACTTCGTTTCGCTAGCAATGCGCTTCAATTGGTTTAAAAATACGTGAGTTATATATCCTCACGAAATTGCTCGCGTAACACCAAAGTATTTGTTGTATGAATTTCCGATTCCAAATGTTTGGTTGAAACCGGAATTTCTCCTTCGTACTGTTAGAAAGAAAAATTCAATTATTTCACATCAAATCCTCGTCAACCCGGATATACTTCAAGTGCAGTGGACGATGAAATCCCCATCTCTCCATCCGATTGCACCATACAAACGAAACCCTCCAAAGACAAATGAAAGGTCTTTGAAACTTGGCGTGGAAGTGCATATAATTTTTTTCTCACATAATTGTTACTTTCATCTCCCATTGTTTATGACGAAACAATGGTTTGATTATTTTTCCAAATTTGGGTTATTCCGAGCAAATTTCCAGTTACTAACGCCAACTTCGTTTCACTAGCAATGCGCTTCAATTGGTTTAAAAATACGTGAGTTATATATCCTCACGAAATTGCTCGCGTAACACCAAAGTATTTGTTTATGAATTTCCGATTCCAAATGTTTGATTCAAACCGGTATTTTTCTTCGTTCTATTAGAAAGAAAAAATCAATTATTTCGCAACGAGTCCTCTTCAAACCGGATATGCTTCAAGTGAACTGGAGGATGAAATCCCCTTTCTCCATCCGATCGCACCATACAAATGAAACCCTCCAAAGACAAATGAAAGGTCTTAGAAACGTCGCGTGAAAGTGCATTTCAATTTTTTTTTTGCGATCTCGCTAATTTTTTTATTTCCCATTGTTTCTGACGAAACTAACCGCGCTCTAGATAAATGTTTTATTTGTTAGCGACAGATTCGAGATAAAAAAACAACTAGATAAAGGGGGATCAATTGTGGAGCGAAATTAACGTCGTTTTTCGCATGTCCGCGACGGTTCATTGACAGACCGAAACGCACCTATGTTACCTATCACGCTATTCCGCACCACGTACGGAAGACAAAATCAATAACAGACCGCACAATTTCCCATTTCGTATACAAAACTTACCGGTTTCGATTCTCGATGGACGACGATGGACAACGGGGAACAAGTCCGAGTCTTTGTCTCTCAACTGCCACGCACTATACACAACTGCATGTAAAAGGTCGAACGTACCGCGCTTTGAGAGGCCTAAGTTAACGCGAAAATTGGCAATACGTCAGCTGATCCGGTACACGGACTGTTAACAAAACGATCTCCGACGTTCAACTGTTCGAAATGCACACATCCAATAGAATATCGCGATCCGTCACCGTCGTTCGTGCAACTAGCAAAGCTTCGCGAACTTATCAAAATCGCAGTTATATTCGAGGAAGGATCGAAGTACGAAATTTCGTCAAAAAGAACGACGTCGCTAATTAGTTCTCACAAAGATATGAATGCAGGCAGCTCGTACCCGAGCGTTAGGCGAAACGGCACACAAAGGATTTAGTAAGAGGGAAATACTAAAATAACCGAGCGTCTAGTGCGCCTGTACCCGCGCGCCAGCCTTTAGAGTCGATTTTTCCGGGACTATTGCGAGCGATTTTCGTCCGTATCGCTTCCGGTGCAGGCGAACTTTGCGCTAGAGAACTCGTGACGACATCGATTTTCCATCTCGCGCACATTTCCACCGTCGTACGGAGGGAAACATTCGGCAGACCCGATTGTTATTATTATAGATCGGAATTCGTAAGTTATGAACGATCCGATTTTATAATCGCGTCTGTGCACGCAACACTAGCAAATGAGAGAAGGTAAAAGAATGATTACTGGACTCACATAATAATAACATGTTGAGCCTCTCCGGGGGTATAATTTTCGGTGTCTTCAGTTAAAACGACCATCACTATAAAATAAATTCAAAAACTTCAAAATCAACTTGGACCTGTCAAACTTGAAATGTCAAAGTTTTGACCAATCAGGATCGACAGTTTTGAATTCCCGTCGTTAAATCCTCAAAGCCTTGCTCGGAATTCCCAAAATTTTTTGAATAATTTTGAACCAAGTAATAACGCCCTTAATTTTAGTTTTAATATTTAATTTATATTGTATATTTCAAGTATATATAGTAGCACATATATATTAAAAGTTTATAATAGTAGTATTAAAATTAATATTTACAGTTATATTTAAATACACATTTTAAGTTAACATTTACATACCGTCTTTTTGCAACGCCAACTAATTGTGTATAAGTTTCTTTATTTTGATTTAAAAACTCAGCTCCGATTACTTTTGTAACTGTAAACAAAGTATGTGAATTCACATGTTGTTATTAGTTTTCGTAGATATTTTTCTTTTATTAACATACTACTTTCAGCGCCATCTATGGTTTAGTAGTAAAGTTTTAATTACTTATAATTTCGCGTGAATGCATGTTGCTAACCCACGTTTAGGCCGAAATTGGTGAAAACCTGGACGAAATGGATTGAATCGATACTGGGACCATCCTAAATCGGCTTTTCGTCCCCAAAACTCGCAGATACTAAATTGTAACAAAATCTTGAGAGTAATTTTCGATAACACATTTTATGTACCGCAGAAATAGGTAAAAGCAAGACAAAAAAATTTGTTTGGGACCGGTACCATGCTAGATCAATTTTGTGTTCTCGAAAATCCCCAGATACTAAATTGCATAAAAATTACTAAAGTCATTTTCGATAACCAATTTCATATACCGCAATACCAGAAATGTGTGTAAACCGGGTCAGAATGGATTTTCCCGGGACCGGGACAATGCTAGATCGATTTCTCATCTCCGAAACCCCCAGGTACTAAATTTCATCAAAATCGTTAGAGCCGTTTTCTATATATGTATATATACAAGAATTGCTCGTTTAAATATATTAGATAATTGGTTTATGTAGTGAACAAGGGGACGAAATCAATTGCTTGATTTCTTTTACCAACAATTATAAAATCTGTTGAAAATTTGACCTGGAAGTGTCAAACTGGAAATATATCCAAGTTATGACTAGAGACCGGATTATATGTTCAAAGTTTGACTAAAATGTCAACGGTGATTGGTTGCAATTAAAAAGGAAATTAACTGAATAAATCGCTGGATATTTTGGCGATAACTTCAAATTTTAACGTATTTATGCGGCGATTTCGACCAATAAAAATTGAGCATTTAAAATTCGCACCACTGACAATTAACGGTGATTAGTCGCAATAAAGGAAGAAAATTATTAACTAACACGCTTGATATTTTGGCGGTAGTTTCAAATTTTAACGCATTTTTATCCGGCAGTGTAAACAGAAGTTGTTCGTAAAAATACAAAATCTCATTTTATAATCACGTTTCGTGCAAAATATTGGAAAGTGGAAAATAATAGAGGGTAATTATGACTCACCTTGACGGATAATAGCATGCTGCGCTTCCTCTGACTCGTTTATCCCCATTATTTTATTTAAAAAATACACCGGATGTGAGAACATTTAGGTAATTATATCGGAAATAACTTCGAAACGTACAGTTTGTTCAAAATAGAGTTTAAAAAATGGAACATTTGTTTCGAAAATTATAATTTCTTTAACGACAATTTCTCTAAAATATAGAAATAATTTGATAATGATTTTGGAATGAAAATCACATATTTATGAGTTTTGACCTTTTTAGGCGATTTGGAAAGAAACAAACTATAAGACTATAAGACTATAAGTAATTGGAAGGGATGACGTACAAAAAAGAATTCAAATACTTTAAAATCTCAACAGAAACATGATACTCAAAAATATTAGAGTAGATTGATTTTAGAAAGAAGCTATGTTGAATTTTCTAATTTTTACCATAGCAAATCGAGTAGTTTAAAATTCGCGCTTTTCAATCTAACAATAAATGGTAATAGATACGGAAATGGAATAGAAGGGAACAAATTGAAGTATTTTTCATCTTGGCGGCAAATTTGAACTTTAAAAAATTCACATTAACTAGAAATTTTTTCAATTTATTCAGCTTTCCTTTAAGTCAAATTTAAGAGGTCTGTTATCTCTACCATTAAGGTTCGATAAACGAGTGCATGATAAGTTGTGTAAACCAGACTGACGTTGTCTTTCCTCTGAATGTCGCACCTTGCATGTAAGTGGGGACAAGCGGTGGAGTGACAGCGTCAATCCGGTTTACATTACTTAATAATAGGTTATTATCCACTCGTTTGTCGAATCTTAGTTATCATTTCCTCAGAACAGAATTATTTTACCCCTCTTCTATGGAAGGAAGAAAATGGTATAGCCCGTATAATTATTTTCTATTCAAGAAACAGTGCGGTTTTCTCTCTCTCTCTCTTTTGTCATTCTTTTATACACGAGGGATGTTTTGAAGGTTATAGTAATTTGACTCTAGTTCAATTGTATAATTCATAGAGATCACGCTATTGGTCGGAGACAACTCTGCCAACACGTTGACGTAGGCATCCCGTGCAATATTGTTTACTGTACTTCAGCTACTTGATTACTACAAACGTACATATATAGCCGAATTCCTAGAACTTTGTAAATATTCCTCGCATATTTCTGTGCCATCCGATACAATATTTGAAGATACGATAAAAGAAGGAATTTTACAATAGGTTGGGAAGATGATGGACAGATTTGAGGCGAAAATTAAAAATGCTTTTTGGTTGAATTTCTCAAAATTAACATTTAAAACAATTTTTTTCACTTCTACTGCTTCGTATCCCATTTCATTTTCGAGGTCGGAAGGTACACGTGCACTTGCCAGTAGCTACACAGTATGTGCTTTGTGACGTTGATCAACGGAAAATAATAATGCAAGTTGATAAATGGATTTATCCGCATATCTATGCTAAACTGTTTGGAGTTTTAATATCTCAATAAAAAAAAATTGACAACATATGGAACCGCAAAATTTCATTCATCACATTACATTTTAATATCGAGACAAATCGTTTGCAATCTTACAATTAGAAATGCACGTTAAGTCACGGTTTCTAGTCATTTATTTAGAAATAAAAACTTGCTCTTTGGAATTAAAGCGGAATTGACATTATAATTTATAACGTCAAGATACCATAATAGTAACATTAGCCAATATTTCTCTTGTCTAATCGGCCGTGATTTCGTAAATTTTTGTTCCGTTTGATTCACATCGATAGAACGAATGAGTAATTCTTCATGTTAATCGAACAATAGTTAGATACATACATCAATTTGTTAAGTACAATGGTACTTAAATCGTTACTTGTTCCTATTAAATAAGTGGGAGCTCGCCGGTGCGAATGCACTCGGTACGTGGGACAAATTTAATGGAATCTTGGCGGGTTGAACCGGTAACATGTCGCCTTTGATCTAATATAAACCAAATTTAACAAGAGCACGCTAGAATTCGCGGTCTAATTGCACTTTAATCGATGATAATTTAAATTGAGGAATTGTAAGACTAACAAAGACAGGAACAGACGAAGAAGCAGAGGATAAATGAAGAAAAAGAAAGAATCATGGACACATGTGAACCCCGACAATAGGGTATACGCAAGTTTGAGGTTTATACCGAAATATGTATTTATTAAAATAATTATATATTTGGAAATCTGTTTAACGCAAGCAATATTTTATAAATCTTCATTAAAATTCAAATCATTCGAATGTCTCCGACTAACACCCGAGACTTTACGAGTGGTCTGGCGAGTCCAGCGACGTCACTAGCTTTATTGACAAACATGTTTTCATTGTCAGTTGTATTTAGTTGTATTAAAAACACGTGTTTTGTAAAGAAATACTGATTTGGAATGATTTAACCCGTGTTTAAGTTCTCACTTGAAACCTTAGAATGGCTAAAATTACCGAAACCGCATTTGTAAAGGCAGAAACTGATAATTTACTGAATATTGACCTGTTTATGTTGATGAAATTCATTCGCTCAAAAGATTGTTTCAACGCCGCCGTAAGGGCCGTAAAGCCGAGTCGTAAGTAAAATTAGTTAAACATATAATAATTTAATAGAGACACTGTTATTTCATAATTTCTGTTATAACATGTTTGGAATATGAAATTTATAGGTTAGTGCAATATGTCAAAAAATCTATATAACTGTAAGTAATCATAGAAACACAGAACATCGAAATGTAAATAAATACTCATACGTCACACTTGTTTTGGAATTCAATTATTTTATACCGGAAATAATATATTTTGTATAGAATTTATAATGATATGAGGGGGTAGTCTTCGGTGCTGTTTTTTTGGGTTGAGTCCTAAAAGATAGACTTCTTTCCTCCTCGGGGGCTTCTGGGGCAACCGCGGTAGTTGGCCGGGTAGACGTCGCCCCAGTTGGCACAGATTGCCAGCTCGCTGCGCCGTCTTTCGCAGTGATGTTACGACCAATTGTTACAGCGTTCTGTTTTGTTACTTTTGGCTTCTTGCTCCACTTCGTAGGTTCTTGATATAAGTCGCGCCTTTGGACGCACGTGTTATTCATTCTGCTTATGCTGTTCGGTTGAACAGATCATTTCCCGTAAATAAGTTATTCCGTTTTCCTTTTAAAGTCCCGTTTGTCGAGGATATACACGAGAATTCGATTCTGGGAAGTTTAATACATATTATCGTTGCGTCAATTTGGGAGTTACGCTTCCCCAATTTTGCTGTTCGAATTACCGTCCACGTTGTACGTTTGCTTTTCCCTAAATTGGAGGTGAGTCTTTCTTTTTGTTAGTATCGATGTCATAATTTTCTCTTTCACTTTGTTGTAGGGAGGTAGCATAGGGTAGTGCGATCTAATAGGAGGAATAGTATAACTTAGTAGAGTGCTGGAAGGACTTCAGTTTGCTGTGTTCGGCTGGCTTCCCGACATTTGTACATCAAGTGCAAGAAAACCCGCCATCTTCGACAGCTTCCGTCCCGATGCCGATTACCACGCCGTACGAAGGTTGACAACCGGAGATACGTTGCGCTAAGTCCCGCCTTTATTTTATTTTATGTTGAGTTGTTGTCTTGTTGAGTTTTGGGAAAAGCTGCCTAGAATCATTTACTTAATTTAGATGAGGTAAATCGGGGATTTGTTTTCGAGTAAAAGAGGTTTTCTTACTTTTGAAACATTCAATTCTTTTAGTATTTTAGGGGGCATATTGGTTTTCGGGGAAAAAGGGTTTTCCTTATTTTCCTTATATTTATTTTAATAATATATTTGTTGAACGAAACCTTGAATTCTTTTAGTAGTTTAAGGGGGATCACAGTTACTTGTCACTATGTATTTGGACTCTTACTTATTTTATGTAGTATTGTAACTTCAAAATATGTATTTTGCATCTCTCTAGGTACATTATTTAATGTTTTGACAATGATCAACGACAAATTATCTTATTGTTGCATCTTGCAACAAACATCAGAGGAAATTGTGCAATCTCGCGAAATAAATCATTAGATTTGCGTATCTACTACGTAGATAAATAAATGCTATAATCCGTTTTCATTCATTCCAAATATGTTTCTTCTCTTTAATTACGAAAAACAGGCTGTAAATAATAGGCACAGATTTTCCAAAGTGTAATTGTGGACTTTGCTTCGCCATTTAAAACAGTTTCTTTATGTAAAGCAAATGCATTTTGTAACATTAGCTTGCCATTTACATTTTTGGATTTCATACCAATTTTTTGCTGATACGATGAATGTAAGTATGGTTTCAAATTCCGTTGACGAATGGAGTTTTCAGATCTCTCCACCAATACCTCTTTTATCAATTGATGTCGAAATTCATAAACTGTCAACGAGCACAGATAAAGTTTAAAAAAACTTGGAGACAGATGTTGCCATTGCGAAGTGTTTGTTTTTAATCATTTTAATTAAACAGATCGAAATCTGTGTATAAAATTAGCGTCGTAATCGGCGATTTCGATCATTTTTTCGGAAGCGGCGTTGTTTTATTTTTTTATAAATTTATCTAAATAGTTTATTTTAAGATACGTTTCACGATACTTTTTATTCAACCTTTGAATCTTTGTTTGTTGAAAGTTTAACATTTGAACCAATATTATTTCTTAACTTTGTACGTTCACCGAAAAATGACATAATTAATTATATATTCTTTAAAAGCAAATATTTAAGTAATTTTAATAGATGCTTATCATTTTGTATCAATTTATTACATTTATTTAAAAACGACGGGAACGTTTCGTTCTATCAAGTAACAATAATACGTGTTAGAGTTAAACCCAAAACAAACGAATATATCTTCGAAAGACAGCTTTATCAAGCACTATATAAGTATATTGTACTGAGAATTTAGTTAATTTCTTAAACAAAATTGCACCGGCCTAGCTCTTAATTAATGATATAGAAAACATAAATTATAACAAATTATATTTATAAATTTTGAGAAATATTTAACATAAAATCAAGATAATTACCTAGTGTTGTGTGTGTGAGAGTGTAATTTCTTTTATTCGATGATGATTCTTCCTATGTCTCCTCTCTTAAATTCCTTCTTTCTTTTCTTAAATTCTTTCTTCTTCTGTGTGGTGAGGTTCTTTTTTTCATTAGTACTTCTTTTTAAAACCCTTTTATTCGAAATCTATTTATAGACTTATTTGTTGACTTATCTATCTTGCCAATTTTTCTTCGTCGTTCACCAAACAAAGTTTTTATTTATTTTTGGAAACCACGAACACACTGCTTTATTTCTTTGTTGTCCATGAAACGAAAACTTCAACTCTCCCCGTCTCCAGTTCATCCAGGCATATCGCTGTTATAGAAACCAGTATTGAATATCGATGTATCTTTGGTTATTTCCAGTAACTTTTTATGAATTTTTGTAATGTAAAAGTGTTGTATGTATGTGTCTGAATGTTTACTATCCATTAATATATGCATTTTATAATAATTATTAATTTTATTTCCAGTTACATTTGTTTCTCCCATTAAACGTATCTGGCTGGAATTAAAATAAGAAGCTAACACCCGTAGGGTAATAAAATGCTCAAAAGGTGGTGGGCGTAGTGTCGAAAAGGTATGAATAGAACCCCAACATTAACTGTGAATTTTGATATCTTGAATTGTAATAAATGATGAATTTTCTAATGATAACTAACCATTCGAGTATTACTATACTACAATATACAGTGTGAGTGTATAGATTGGAAGAAAATCAATACAATCTGTGAATAGTGGAAAAAAGCGATCGGAAAGCCTTCTCCTTTTCCCTTAAATGGAAACGCCGATTTTTGATATCTCCATTTGAAGGAGAACGTTTTTCTGCATACAGAACGATGATTTCTGAGATAGGTTACATAACAAGATTTTTGAGAAAAAAATATCTTTTGTATTATTCAATTTAACAATAAAAGTATAACAGAAAGGTGAAAAGTTCAAATTAAATGTTCAAACTGTATACCATTTAGGTACGTGTTGACAATGAGCAAAGCGATGTTCATATTCGTTAATGATATTATTTCATACTTGAGGAGTTATTAATCTGATTTCCTCGGTTATTCTAATCTTCAAATCTTCAATACTATTAGGTCGATTTAGATAGACTTTGGATTTGAGATAACCTCACAAGAAGAAATCGAGTGGAGTTAGATCAGAAGGTCTTGCTGGCTATTCAATTGCTCTTCGCCTACCGATCCATTTGTTTGGATAAATGGTTCTAAGATAATTACGAACAGTTAAAGAATAATGTGGCGGTGCACCATGCTGCTCGAAACATAGGGCACTATCCGACAAGAGAGGATGTTCTGCATTTGGATGGAGAGCAAAAATTGCGCGTATTATGTTTCGCTACAGTAACAGCAAATAATTTTCACTATTCAATGCAGCTTCAATGAAAAACGGATCTATGACTTGATATTATGAATTACCGACATTCTCTACCCATACGTTGATTTTTCGTCGGAATTTTGTGTGTCCTTCCATCATCCAGTGTGGATTTTCAGATCAGACCAATATCTACAGTATCTACAGTTTGTCCGACTGACCTTTAAGCAGAAGGTAGCTTCGTCGGAGAAAATTATGCGTCTTTACAATTGCAGGTTATGCCACAAAATTCAACTCTTCTGTCAAAATCATCCTCATGAAGTTCTTGAACTAATTTTATTTTGTATGGATGCCATTTGTGAAGGATTTTTTTGAACGTTAGTACAACATCCAATTGTTTTTCTTCTGAAATTGTTAAGCTTCAGATCAGTTGAACTCAGGGTTTGTTAGACGCTGCCTTAACTTTTTCTTTGTACAATCGGCTCTTAATCCTTGACCACTTCTACCGGCTTCTTTGTTCGTCTAGCTAGGTTCCCCAGCCTTTATCCTCAAGGACCTTTACGAAAGCTTGGGAATAATCTTAGTGCTAGTAATTAGGGAAAATCAGATCATCCAAGGCAGAGTCTGGAGAAAAGTTTACACAATCGAAGTTCACCAGCTCTTCGGAAGTATAGATTGGGGTAATGTGGACGGTTCGTGTAAGCCATCAGCCTGTACCGGCTGCCTTGCCCCAATGTGTTGCAATTGAGAGAAATGTCATCATCAAAAATTGGTGAAAATTCAAAATTTAAAAGTGTATGTGTAAGTGTTCGTTACAAATTTGTTTAATTATCCAGCAATCATTGCCTTTTTTTCAAAATATCTAGGCAATTACTATAATCAGCAATTGAATCCATCGCAACATCTGCAAAATCCCGGTTTATCAAAATTTTACATGCAATAGGAAAACTATGGAAGACACCACCGGTTGTCAATCCCAAACAATAGATTACAGTTTTAATGCTTTTTTATTTATCCTCACCTAAATTATTACAGATTATATAATAATAAATATTACAGTTAAACAAATATTTTCTAACACAATGAAACGAATTTACAACTTATTTTTGTCTTCCTAACTCATAGCAACCCCTCGACGATTTCGCAACAAAATATACATTTTTTTTTGTTAAACAAAATACTCAAGCAACGAAGGAAAGTTAACATTCCCTCTCTTCTGTCCCTATTTCGAATGCTTCCTGTTATTGGTCGAAAACGGCCCGCAAAACTTTTTCTTTACGAAATACACCCCCAAGACGACTAGGGCTACAAAAGCGATACCGGTTACAAGACCGATGGACACCGATCTGATTCTTCTATAGGGAGGAACTTTGAACGGGATCCTTTCACTTCCTATCTGATAATCGCTGAAAGACATGGCTATAATCTGGAACGTGTAGTCGAAACCTTCCTCGAGATCACTAACTAAAAATATCAGACATATGTAGAATGTACATAAATAAAAGTGATGATTTTTAGTTGGGAAAGTTGCTCATTCGGAGAGACTTAAGCTAATTTTAGATACCATCAGGTTGGTAGTTATCCTAGATTTAGTTATTTCTAGTTATTAGCAAGTTTCTCGTTCTGAGAAACTAGTTACTTTTACGTATAGGTTGGTGATGCTGACAGATCACCACGAGGCTACTAGCTACTAGCAACCTAGATATGTCTATAAAAAATGTCAATAACAAATACTAACGTCATCGATAATTTTTCTTTTCACTTAAATTGCCTTCCCGTTTGTAAATTTGAATTTGCCGCGAAAGTTAATGACACATCTGTTGACAAGGACAAGGAAGCTGTACCAAAGCGAAGTTAGTTTCAGTTTAGTTTTTTATTAGTTTATGCCGAAAAGTATGCTACAATTATTATGACACTTATGTCATTTATTGCACTGTGAATGAATAAACGTTTAAAACTAAAATAAATTATTTAGGTGCAACATCCTTTGGGTAAAATTTGTCTTAAAACTTCAAGGACTAACTTTATTTCCTGCAGATTACCACCTTCAAGGAAAAAAGATAATTAAAAGAATTTAAATAATTTTGAACTTGACAGTTGGCAGATTAGAAAGACCCAGTAACATTTAGAGACTATTTTGTGGCTATTACGATCATTACGATACAAATCTAGTAACTTTCGGTTGATACCAATATTGTTATATCTATAAAAAATGTTAATAACAAATATAAACGTCATTGATAGTTCCTTTTTCATTTAAATTGCCTCCTTCTTGGGACAAAATTCCTATTAAATCATCAAGAAATAATCTCATATCCTTCAGATTACCAACCTTAAGGAAATAACAGAATTTATTAAAAAATTTAACGTATAGTATAGTATTTATTTTTAACTTGACAGTTGGCATATTTGACACCTCTAAGGAAGATTTTGGTATAACTTTGTTGGCATTTCTGATAGAAGTCTAGTAGTAGCTACCAACCTTGATATTTCTATTTAAAAAAATGCAAATAACGAATACAAACATTATTGATGGTTCTTTTTTAAAATTTAGATTGCCTCTTCTTTTGGATAAAGTTCTTTTATTAAGAAATGATCTGATTTTCTCCAGATTACCAACTTCATGAAAATAATACGTTTTGATAAAAAAATTTAACGGCTTCATTTTTTAACTTAATAGTGGGCAAATTTGACAGGTGTAGTAATATTTTGATACTATTCTGTTGGTCGTTCCGATACAAGTCTAGTAAATTTGGCATAGTAACCCCAATATATGTATATCATTCAATTTTTTTCATTTAAATTCCCTCCTATTTTAGATGAAATTCCACGTCAAACACAAGCAAATTCATTACTTCCTAGGGACGATCAACCTTAAGAAAAACTATAATTTAATAAAAATACGAATTTCATCTTCATTCTAACTGAGATACCCTGCAGATGACAAATGATGGTTGTCTCACGGAAACACTCCCCACAACTTTCCTAAAATTATCAATCTTACCCAAATAAGAAGTATTCTTTGTTTCTGCCGTTCCAACTAGATGTTCCTTAGGACCTTGAAACCATTTAACGATATAAACCCTCAATTCTTCTAATCCCTCTTCCGGCGGGTTCCAGGTCACCAAATATCCATCCTGGGTAGCGTGAACCATTATATCTTCCGGGGGACCTAACTTCTGGCCGATATGCCGCGCGATCTGGCTCGTTTCCGGGTTGATTCCTTTCGTCCAAACTCTGATGGACTTACTAAACAAACCGTCACCTTGATCGTCCTTGCTGAGGATCATAAATTCGTACTCGCGACCTAAAATGAACATCGTAAGACCTGGAAGATCGGGTGTTGGTCGATAAACCTGGATTTAGGTTGGATATCGTCGCTTCCAACGATTTCTTAGAAGAAATCTTCATGGTCTTCCACTCTCCGACCTCAGCAGGTTTGTACCAGACGCTGTATTCGGTGGATGGTCGTTTCCCGCTGGCCATCCAAGTTAAATGGACCGAACTCACGTAAGCCAATGCGGTTAGGTTATAAGGGGTTGGGCTGGAACGTTCTCCACGACGATTTCAGTTTCCGCGGTGATCGTGGCCGCTTCGTTCGTAGCCGAGCACTGGTAGAATCCTCCATCTTCCTCTTTAATGTTGATTATCGTCAAGTTCCCGTCCCTTATCGAATACCTTCCTACCGGGAGAGATGTCCCATCTTTCTGCAACCACGTCAAATTTGAAAGTTACGTCCTAGAAAACTCGAGGATTTGGACTTACCTTGTACCAGACGATAATGGGTTTGTGGTTCTCCTCGCCGTCCCTGGCATCGCAAGCGATTTCTACACTTTCCCCCAATTTCCTCCGATAAACATTCCGGGGAATTACCACGAAAACGGGCGGTCTTTGGACGATGACGTGGATGCTGGGCGAAGGCCCGTCGGTCCCTAACTCGTTGAAGGGAGTGCAGGCATAGTGACCGTTGTGGGATTCGTCGACTTTGCTAAAGAATAAACTACCGTTCCTCCTGTAAAATACTCCTTGGACATTGTAAGGATCGAACAAGAACCCATCTTTTTCCCAACGCAGATTTTTCAGGGGTGGATTCGCCCTGAAATGGCAGTCTAGAATGGCTGACCTTCCATAAGGCAAGTGGACTTCGCGCGGGGCATAGATCACTTTGGCCTTATCTAAAAACAGTTTTGGTCATATTCAAGGAACGAACTCAACTTAATGTTGGTACCACATACATTGCACGTTCAAGAAAGCAGTTGCGGACTGTTTCTCGCCATCAGAGCCTTCGGCTTCGCACTCGAATTCACCCATATCGGCCATGGTCGTTGGCCTTATCGTCAGGCTACCTTCCTCGGAAATCCAGGATCTTTGGAGGATATCCGGTAACTCTCGAATGGGGATTTTATCTTTATACCACATGATCGAAGTGGTCGGATCTTTTTTGACGCAATCGAATTCCGCTTCGGAACCTTCCATCACCGTTTTGTTTATGGGAGGGATGGCTAGGAGATTTCCTCCTGGTATATGAACAGAAACAAGAGAAAAATTGAGTTGCTTAGTGCGGGGATTCACGAAATTTCAGCAATTCATACAATTCCAAATGTTGCTCTTGGGACAACCGGTGCGAGTGCGAGTGGTGCAGCCGATGATAGGGCCTTAATTCAGAAAAAATTGAAGGGATAGGTGTTCCAACTCAAAATTTAGCGTTTGAGGAAAAGAAGGCGGTGTGTCTCCAATTTCGATGTAAATGGGGGAGGTTTGTTGAGATAATGGAGGGAGTGTTATCGACCCCTCGAAAACTGGCACGCGAAGCGGTTTGTGGACGAAAAAGAAATCTTGAATTTAATTTGGGGTTTAACGAAGATTACTTCGACGATGAGTGAAACAGTTTACAATCTTAAAGATTCAAGGACGTCTTCTTAGTGGAGGACCTTTCTTTATACGTGATGGTTAATTAAGATGTTTTGAAGATGTCTGTAATGATACTGGTGGGTCAGGTATATATAAAATGCCATTCGGCGTATCAGTCGGTGAAAATTTCTTTTAATATAGGATAACCTGCTACACCAAATAGTCCACATCGTTAATAACTTTCTTCTTATGGAGGTTGGCATGCGTTTTCTGAACTGGCCACCGAAGTTAGGACTTACAAGCTGCGTCCCAAAAGTCATGAAATATATTTTTTCCCGTGTTCCTACTGGTCCCAGCGTCTTCGGACCGGTTAGGTTAGACCGGAGGAGCGGGAGGGGAAAGCTCAGCTTCACTGCGCGGCCTAGATCAGTCTGCTCCGAGTATCGGTGGAGTCGGCGGATACTTTTGAACTACGTTGGGACATTATAAATTTGCACTAAATTCGGCAAAAGAGCTGCTGGAACTTACGAATTACATAAGCAAGCCTACAAGGAATCTGCTCTATCGTACGTGAAAATTACAAGGTGAGTGAAGAAGTTTGAGGACCAGAAGGGGGTGGACGATGAACTTCGCTCTGGACGACCATCAACAAGCCAAACGTTTTTGTTCTTGAGGGTCAAAACTATTCTCAAAGGACGCCATTTTGACAGCATTGAGGCTATACAGCTTTAAACGTGGTCCTCGTTGATACTTTCGAGGGGTGTACCGGGCATGAGAAATGCTGGCAAAAATGTGTAGATACTCACGGAGAGTACTTCAAAAGTTATTAACATCTTGTACCGATATTCTCAAAAAATCTTTCTTTTTTATTATATGTATTTTATGACTTATAGGATGCACCCTGTACATCTCGTTGAACATCTATGGGATAATATGAGACACAGTCTACAGGATAGAAAACCATTGATAAATACCGGAAATTATATACAGGACGCGGTGCAAGAAGAATGGGAAAATAGTGATCCAAATTTAGTGCAGAATCTAATTGAAAGCATGGCACCGCATGACGTATTCAAACAGTTTTACGAGTACATGATAACCGCATGAGATTAGCCACCGTTTGGTTTAATGCAAAACGTTGTTTATATTGAATCCTTCAAAGAAACTTGTGTTTCAAGACAATCGTCAATGAGAACAAAATACAAAGTTATAACAAGAACAGTTATGTACCTTCCCTTCTTTACATAATTTATAAATTTGCCATTAGTATTTATCTTTGTTAAAAAAATATTCATGAGTAAAAATTTATGCGTTAATATTGCTGCTTAATGTATGAGGGTAGATGGACAAGTTTCCGAAATCGCTGCTATGGGGTTGCTATTTCTTCAAATACTTTATGTCGTTGTATTGGTAACTCTTTCATATCAATTGACTACAAATGTTAAATCGATCTGTCAAATAGTCTGGTTTTGACGAGCATTTAAGTCAAGTACTTCCGGAACGGAAATCAAATCAACACTATACACCAGGAGCAAATGCTATCAAAACAGTGGACTGCACGCGGTGAATCGATTTCGAAGAAGGCAGAGACCATTCAGTTGGCTGGAAAGGTGATGGCATCGTTTTCTTTTGGAACGCAACAGGAATTTTGCTAATTGATTATCTTGAGAAAAGCAAAACTGTTACTGGCCAATATCACACAATACTTTTGGACAAATTGAAAGTAGCAATTCAGGAAAGATACCCGGAAATTGTTGAGAAAAAAAGTGACAATGCGCCTGTTCATTCAAATGCAATCGTTCAACAAAAATTGACAGAATTGAAAAGTTCGAAATCCATCCGTATCCACCGCATTTGCCCGACTTGGCTCCGTCAGACTTCCACCTGTTCTCGAAACTCGAAACATTTCTGTCTGGAGAGAGATTTTGGACGAATGAAGAACTGATAAAAGTTGTAAGCGATTATTTTGGGGAACCTCGAAGAAAGTCACTTCAGGGAGAGAATCGAGAAGTTAGAGAAACTTTGGAGCAAGTGTGTTAAGCCTTGAGGAGATTATATTGAAAAATAAAATATAACTTAAATCCATATTATTTTGTTCCCATTGTCATTTCGGAAACGTTTCAATCTACCCTCGTAGCTGTTTTTAGGCTAGAATCCCTCACCACCTAATTACAAGATCAGATAATTTACTAGAGACACGCTGAAGTTGCATGTTTACAATAAAAATTCAAGTCGTTTAAATTTCTCCCAAAATCTTACCGTTAACAGTGAGGATGAACCAAGTTCCATTATTAGTGGACGTTGGTGTTCGATTGGGAAACAGAACCTGGCATTCGTAAAGTCCTTCGTCGCTCTCCCTAATTTCCGATAAATTAACGGAAGCCCTTCCGTAATACGGGTACGGATCGTCGAGAAGTTTGATCCGACCCTTGTAGGGTTCGTTGATCTGGAATTGACTTTCGGTTGCGGTGAATATAACTTCGCCCTAGTATAATTAAAATACATTTTAAAACGATGATTTGATGAAGAAAGATAAATATATACAATAGTAAAATGTTCCTAATTGCAAAATACTTAGTATTTTATTTAATTAAATCGAACTTGCGAAGAACACCAAACACGTAATAAAGATCTTTTGGTAAACCCTAGGAGTAAGATCGACGGAACGAAGGATAAAGAAAAACGCCTTGCGCTCGTCTGGACATCTAACAAGGTTAAACCCAGGAAGGTTAACACGGAGAATGTTGAAGATGGGAAGACCGAGAAAGAAGGGAAGAGGTAGACCACGACGGAAGTGGAATGACGAAATAGGAACTCTTTTAGCCGGGATGAGCTTGTATTGGAACACAAGCAAGAGAGGAAAAAAAGACACATAACCGAGACAAGGAAAGTGGAAACAGCATGACCTCGACGCAAAACCGGTAGAAGGCCAATGATTAAATAAGTAAGTAACTAAGTTAAATCCTAGGATTGTAAAAGCGAAAAAATCTAGGAAATTAAGTTCTACAACTGAAAATTAGAAAATATGAAGCCCGTCAAGAATACAATCTCGTGGTTTATGACTTCGTCCTGGATAGTGCGAAATTTACATATTTCAGCAATTTTTTCATTCATTAATTTTTTTAGAGTTGTTCACCAATGGACCAGGCAATTGAACGTTATGCTTTTTTGCTGATCACCAATAACTCTAAGTTTCCTTCGAGCAACCGGTGTCCTTCACAAAGGCCACTATCTTGCTCACGGGAAGTCTGAGAATTCTTGTTTCAGTTACTCACAGGCGCAGTAAATATGTAATAATAATATATATTATATATATGTAATATATTTTTGCTTCTTCTAATTAGGTTTGCTGAGAATTTAGGATTTGGCCTACCGGACAGTGCCTTAGTGTGGAACTGACCTTCAGTCAATTTCCATTTCTTCGATGTAACCAGTCATACCCAGATCCCCCATCCGGCGAAATCGTTCGTTATCACACATACAGGTTCTTGGTCCTGGGAAGGTGCCCTTTTGAACCTTCCTTGACAATTGAGCAGAAATACTGGCTGTACACGTTCGGACTTCATTTAAGATGGAAAAATTAATGGGGATCGCAACCAAGGATGAGTTAAAATAAAAGACTCTCTTTTGGTCACTGTAACCTTTCGAATTGAGTTAATCCTTCATCGGAGAGTTTTCCATGAAAGCTGGACATGTCATGGTCAACATGTTCTAAACTCGGTTAAACGTAGAACTGTATAGTTTGGTGGTTCCTCGAGGAGCATGTGTGATGAACAAGTTTTTATTTTCAATTTTTGCTTTAATTACATGTAAATTAAATTAAATTTTTACTCATTTCAATCTGTTTAACGTATTGCGTTACAATGTGATCTTGACATTGTCCTGTTCAGTTGCTGACAGGCTGTTTTCTCAGCTCTCATGGAAAATTCTCCGACGAAGGATTAAATCAATTCGAAAGCTTAGAATGACCAAATTTCAACTCATCCTTGGCTGCAGTCCCCATTAATTTTTCCATCTTAAATTAAGCCCTTCCTTGACAAGTTCATCAGAAATTAAGTTGCCTGAATCAATTCCTGGGGATTTAGTCAGAACGAAGAAATTTACGAAGTCCGACACTCGAAGCTCACTCACTGCTCAAGCTGGTTAAGTGCAGTAAATTTTAATTTGCGCAAGTAAAAGACAGTCTCTTCTCCTTATTCCTCTTTTCCCCCTTCACATTTTGCTTCCGTGTCTTCTTCCCATCATTATCTGTTTTCATTCTTCATTTGCAGCTTCTATTTCTTTTTCTTGTTCTGCGCTTTTCTTCTCCTGTCCTTCTCGTTTTCCTTTATCTTCTTCGCCTGTCTTCACATCCTTGCGTGTATCAGAGGCTAGAAAAATGTCTGGTTTTCCTCTTTCTCATACACCCTTATTCTTATCACGCATCAAATGAAATTTCATTCCTTTTTATCTTTATTCGTGTTCTCTCAAATTCACTGGATTAACTTTAGTATTTCTTTCTTTTTATGTGTTTGATTTCATTATATATATCATTTCACAAAGAAAAGAAGAAGAAGAAGAAGCAGATTTCATCAGACAAATTTCTCATACTCCCATTCACTCCCATTTATCACCTGGTTAATAAATGTCCATATCCTCGTTTTCTCCATTTTCCTTATATACTTATTCTTATCACATATCAGATGAGCTTGTCACTGACTGGTCTCACTGCTTTGGGTGGTAAAGAACAGGGAAAATTTTAATTTGTACAGGTACATGAAAGTCCCCTTCTCATTACTCTTCCTCTTCTTTACCTTCTGCTTCTATTTCATCACTTCCGCTTCTGTTCCTTTTTGCTATTGTAATGGTTTTTCTCGTTTCTCATTTGCTGACGCCGTTTCTTTTTTTCTTCTTCTTGTGCGCCTTTCTTTCCTTCCTCCTCCTTTTCCTTTTTCTGCTTCTCCTTCCTTCCCTGCGTTTATCAGAGGCCGGATACATATCCGTTTCTTCTCTTTCTCATATATTCCTATTCTTACCATGCATCAAACGGGATTTCTTTCTTCTTATCTTTATTCGTCTTCCCTCAGATTCCCGTTTTTATCAAGTACTAAAATAAGTTAATTTTTCCTTTTTTTGTTCTCAATTTCATCATCTGACGCCTGAAGAAGCACAAAGAAAAGGGGAAGAAGAAGAAGAAGAAGCAGTTTTCATCAGACAAATTTCTCATACGTTTCGTCGTGAAACCAACGGTGGCGCATTTCGCTTTATTTTGCTCCATCCCGCACCTAGAGCCCCACGCGGAGGTATAATCTACAGCCTTCGTTTCTCGTATACAAAGCGATGTCATCCGCATAAACAGTCAACTGCATACCTAATTTTCGGTGGTCATCAGACGTATATATAGTAAATCCTCCCACAATGAGAGTCTGAAGAAAATCATGGATAGCCTATCTTTGGGCTAAAACTACGACTGGCCAAACAAGGTATTTATTCTGTTTACAGCTCAGGAGTAACCAAGACTAGTAATTTTTTTATGTGTTAGACCCTTATGCAAAATGATGTCCAAATTTAGCAACACCAAAACCAAACTGCAAGTGGCAGGGAGGAAGTCGATATAAATGACGAAATACGATGTGACTTGCTCTAACGGTTTAAAAGACATCTGCATCATAATTATCTGAGCTCGGTACATAGTAGCGCCAAATACAAGCATCAAATAGATATGTCTTAGAAGGCTCTTTGAGGAGTCTTGGAGATATTTCATCGTATCCAGGCGCATTCTTTGGGTTAATATTGTTGTCAATTTATTTGGTTGCTACCATTGGCTTGATGAACTGAATGGTTCCAATGATTGATATTTAGGAATTACAGCCATTTTAGACGAATTATCATGAGAGGGGGTTGCGCGTGTTGTTGTTTCCTTAATATTCGTTTCAATATTTGATTGTATTTGTTTTTATTTTATGAAGTGCTAAACACATTCGAAGTTTCCTATCAGCCGTATGTTCTATGACACACCCCGATTGCTTTTTCTTTTGTTTTTGCCGGTTCTCATCAGCCATTCGATAAACTTCCTATTTTTCTTTCTTTGTCCCATTGGTCATAACCAAATAAGTTCCTTCATCTCTCTATTTATCTATACTTGAATTCATGAATGCATGAATAAATTTCAATTTCTTTTCTTCTACCTTCAACTACGTGCCACGTACTACCAGATAAGCATCCGTTTCCTTTTTCGTCCTCTTTTTTTTTACTTACGTATTCATTACGCATCACGTGAATAATTTAAGCGATAATAAATACATTAAAATCACCGTTTTCAACCGGATAAATATGTAATTAAACTCTCTTCACTTCAAATTTACGACTTCGTTCGCCTTTAAACTTGCCAGTTCAGATAATAGATGCAACAACGATTCCTTTATCGCTACCGCCTTATTAAATTCTTGTTTAACAAGTGCATCTACCGTACGTCGTCGGATCTTTGTGTCGTCGTCGCGTAAATTGAATAATTAATTTACCGCATCTTGAGGTCAACTTCATTCATAAAAAAGTAACGGCGTGTCGATGAATGAGTCAATTCGTGTCGTTTTTCTTAATTTGTTTTCTTTTCGTATTCCCTCATACGCATGACAATGGTGTGTGTCTTTTTAATGATAGTTTGGGGAGGTCGTTGATTTAAAAATAAATTACGAATCTAAAAATATTTCTGGTCGTACGGATTGGGGTTGAAAGAGGAGATGCACAGTTGGGGATCTCTAGAGAGAAGTACATACTAAATATATTTTAATCACCACCGTAGAATGATTCCTTTTTAAGGGAATTGGAACATGTGATACCAATTAAACGAGTCCAAAGCTATCTTGAATTTTTAACTTTTATTTATCTTCAATGTAACACATCACATCACTGCTTTTTCTTTCCATTTTGAAAACGGGGTTAATCGAATGCTTATTATCTACAAGGATAAGACAAAAATAAGAAAGAAATTGATAAATTACTATTTGTCCAAATTTATGATTTCAATCGCAGATCTCAAGCGATCAATTTTATTCCCTATTGGAATTAGTAAATACAACTTGTCTCAGTTGGCAATAGTGAAACATTTTGTTTATTATTTATTTTTTTAAGTGGCAGGATTGTCAATGAACATAATTAACGTTAAACGTCAAGATGCACAACTGCACAACACGAATATTTTTGGAATTAAACTGAACTTCTTCATGGAAGAAATTTGAGATTGTCTCCATCTAAAAACTCAGCTGTTGACTAAAAATTATTTTAGTAGATTTAACTTTTCAGAGTTGAGCACACTGTATTACAATTTATTACCACCTAGGGCTTAAATGGATAATAGTTGTAAACAGACTACCCAACTACAGACCGTAACAAAAATTAAGTATAGCGATTTATTATTGTATACACGGTATGGTTATCCTTTTATTACTGTCAAAATCGGAAAATTGTCAAACGTACTTATATACGAGGGGCGCCTTTTTTGTTTCTAGCAACAACCACTATTTGGCGCTATTGAGATGCGTCATTACCACTTTCGCAAAATTTGACATTTGTTATTGTGAGATAGAAGCTTTAGCTGTAAAAAATATCTGTCTATCGGATGGATTTTGAATAATTTGACCAAAGCTCAAGAAAAGTTCGTTAATTGGTGTAGAGAAATCACTAAAAAAATCGACCGAGGAACTGCAAAATTCGTGTACAACATCGTAGTAGTGACTATACTTGGATATATTCTTATGAACCGGAAACTAAACAACAATCCACTCTTTAGGTGTTTCAAAACAAGCGGAATCCTATAAAAGTTGTTCGTTCGCGAAGCACTTCCAAGAAAATTATCGCTTGTTTCTTTGCATGTACTGGACATAGAGCAAGAACAGTTAATGTTGAAAGGTGTATAACAATTTGTTTGCCAGAACTCATCGATGAAATCAGGGAAAACAATCGAAAACTTAGCACCATCCTGAATTATGACAATGCCAACTATCACACAGCACTTCAAACAATTGATTATTTGGAGGAGTGAAATATCGAATTAATGTCTCACTGTCCATGCATTCACCTGAAACAAAAATGCGTGGACAGCGATTTTCAGCAGCTCGGGAAGCCGTCGACACCTTCGAAAACCATGGTTTTGAGCTACCAACTTCAGAATAGAAAAAATGCTTCGAAAATTGGTTTGAACGCATGCAAAAGTATATAGATCTTAGAAGCCAATATTTTGAAAAGCCATAAATCAGCTCTTCCCTAGTTTTTGTAACAACTTAAAAGGCGCCCCTGGTATAATTTGTTACCTATTTCAATACTTATCTTTCGGATTACCCCAACCACTACCTATGTATGTCAATAAAGGAAAAATTTTAAATTGACCTGTAAAGTGTTCGAGATAATCTGAAAGATAAATTGCCTATTCTATTCTATTCTATTATTATTATTTTAGTTGGTGTTTGAGCTTTCCGTAGCTCTTTTCATTCACCATACACCATTATAAAGGGCACCCGTTACCCTGTGATGAGAAATTTAAAGGGAAATACGTATATAGGAGAGACTTTTCTCGAGCCGGAGCTCCAGCGACCCTAAAGACAACCCGAAATGGAGTCTCGGAAAAAACATATACCACCACCTAAACTACCTAAAGGAACGGATAAGAAAAAAGAAAAGGAATGAGTAGATAAATTGTCAACAATGCAGACGTAGACAGAGAATACAACTATGGAACATAGAAAATGTCTCAAGACAGCGCAGAATGCGGGACGGAAACATCAATAAATTCAACATTTTACAATGAAATACACTAAACAATTAACACTAGATTATTGCCAAAATTGACAAATATCAGACATAAACAAGCGTTCAACCATTACACATAAAAAGTTGATTTAAACAATGCGAATTTAAAGACAATTCAACCATTAAAGTATGTTTCTTACAGTTGGCAAGACTGAATGTGTATCACATTACTATCCTAAATGGGGGATGCAAAACAACTTCAGTTGTCAATCTCGTGCTTACGGGATTTGTTAGTCATCGTGTTTGCAACAGAAAACTACGTAGTATTCATATCATACAAAGAATTTGATGATAAGAAGTTCCATTACTGGTTTTAAAGCAAAAATCAAACTCTTTTAAAGCAGAAAATTGACAAATGGCAGACGTAGGCATGGTTTCCAACTGTAAAACATAAGCCATTCCCCTAAACCAGGCTTGTTTAACCTCTCTTGTTCTTCCAACCCTTTTGACAGTGAACCAAAGGCCACGGACTCTTCCTCAGAATATTTTTAAATACATAAACTAACTTTTAGTAACTTCCACTGGATTTTCCTATATCTGCTGTCATGGCTGTCGTTTATTCTTCATTGGCACAGTTTCTTTTTGAGTTTAATATTCATTACTTTTTGGCGTTTGCTAGTTTATCCAAATCTCTTTTCAGACTGTACCGGTTTTCGTTCCTTTAGGGTAAAACTGTTCTTTTCAGTAAAACAGATTCTGTAGTATAGTATAGATTTTATATAGACAGTTGTGTACGGTAAGTTGCATAATTATGTTTTGCCTACAAACACCCCGGGGCTGAGAAACATTGGGTTTAAACGGAAATAAATATTAATGTGATGCCTGTGGAAAGGATGTGATAGGATCAGGACAACCATTTAATATCTCTCTCTGTATTAAATATAGGACCTAAACTATGCGGAATGAAAGAAGAAACTATCAGTAAATTTCTACAGTTGGATACACTCAACGATTAGCACTTTATTGCTGCCAACATTGACAAATGAAAAAATGAAGGCAGGGTGTTTAACAATATAACATAAAAATTCATCTAGACGATAGGATACGAAGAAGACATCAGTCAATACAACTTTTTACAATTGGATATACTGAATACTTGACACCTTATTTCTGCCAAAAGTGACAGATGACAGATGTGAACAAGGTGATCAACTGTATAACATAAAAAATCCATCTAGGAACATTTTACATAAGAAATCTTAAATTTTTATCCCCCAGAGCTATGCCATCAAAATTCGATGCTTCGTTGTTAAACTTTATCCCTAAATCCAATTGAAAAGTGCAAAAAAGTTATTTCCGGATTTTACATCATTATTATTACTATTCTTACGTGCTTTTTCCAGTTCAAAAGGTAGGTGATGGGAACATTTTGCGGAAACTCCAATTCGCAGTCGAAAACGGCCCAATTCCCTACAGCGGCGGTCAGCGTTATCAACTTCTGTTCCTCTTCGTCGTAAAAGCTGCGAACTCCGATGCACAAGAACAAACCAAATATGGCGGATTTGAGCATTTTATGGGTAAAAGACGAACGCAGTAAAGTCGGATGAATCGAATCTGAGAAGACGCACGGTTTGCTGTCGCGTAACTAAACGGCCACCCACGCAATGACGACGGTGCGCTTAGCAATTTAAATCACATTTAATGTCGCACTGATGATTTTATTGTTCGACGACGGTGTTATTATTGTTACTATTATTATTATTATTATTATTACGACGCATTCGAAGGGATTTTTCCTGTTGTAATTTGTAGGATTAGAATTCGTTTGGATTAAAGTTTCAGGATGGAAAGGGGTTGAAATATTACCGATAAAACTGAAGGAAGGACTAGATGTCCGTAACGCTCGCGGTTGATGTCTCGCACCGAAGCGAAGAGGTCTAAATTGAACTATTATGCAAGTCGAAAGTAGTGTAATGCGAATTGTTGAAACGGAAAACCTAAATTGTATTCAGTAATGACGATCTCTCTAATGCCAATTTGCCCTATTACCGACCGCCTACTTTTATTAAGTTGGACCGTGCGGTTTTAGCTCGCTGAACGGCCGAGTCCGACTTGGATTTATTTACGTCCTGCCCTGATCAATCTAACCAAATAGCGTCGAAGCATCAAGATCAAATGTCATTAACGGCGATTATCTGATCTATGTACCTTCAACGATATGGATGTACAACGAATTTAGGTGATTTGTTGAGGTAACCATTTGCATTCAGTTGTTACATTGTAGAGGGCGCTGCGTGCGACAAAAACGGCGGTTCCGTTTGGAATACCGAGGCACAGACTGAGATATAGGAAGTGAAGACGCTATTGCCCTAAGTTTGTATTATAATAGAAACTTTAAACTTTCAGTAACGTGACACAATTCCCTGAAAAGTCTCCAGAAGGAACCAAATTTGGCAACCTAGCTTTAGTTGTCTAGACAGGAGGGCTGTTGCCAAGTTTGTATCTTCTAGAGTTATTCCAGTTTCAACAAGTAATAACTAAGATTTGACAAACGCGTGCTACGGCAGGTAGTAGCGAAGCTAGTGGAAAGTTTAGTCATTCGATAACCGTGGAAGTGGACTGTCGTTTTCTTTAAACATGGATCGTCATAAGCCGGGTTCTCCTTTAGCATGGCATGTGAATAAATATATTAGCTGATTCCCTTGGTTGGAATATACAGGTACTATCATTCAGTGCAAAATTCGGAATATACGGTTGATAGGTCGCAATACATTTCACTGTAGAAGACATATTAAAAATAAACGTCATGTACTGAATGTAAACAACAATATTTCGTATTGGGAATTTCTGTATGACTTCATTTTTATGCTAAGTGTGTGCAACATCCTACAATACCTAGTAGACGATGAACACTTTCGTCCTTTTTGTAATAAATATGTTCCCTCATGGAAATTACCAACCAATAGACAATTGCGTTACAATTTACCACATTTGCAGGATACAGTAAAAAACTGTATAGTAGACGAGATGAAAAATAACAAAATTTGTGTAAGTGTGGATGAACAACTGATGCACAGAAACACAGCGTGATTCATGTTGTAGCGCGACCTGTAAAACGTAATGATCCACCAGCTTTCTTGTTATTAACCAGTGAAAGGATTGAAAAAGTGAAGTTGAAACCGTTGTGAAGATAAAAAAAAGATTCGTTAACAGAATTTTGTATCACAGAAGTCAAAGTCACAGTGCTAGTTACTGATGGAGGTGCAACAATGATAAAAGTTGGTAGGATGTTGAAAATATGCTTTCCTACTCTTCATCACATAACTTGTCTCATATACGCGTATCATCTTATTGCAGAAACCGTTAGAAAGAAGTATACGATGTGAATAATTTGATAGCATCTGCCAAAAAAGTGTTTGTGGAATCTCCCAAACGTATCCGCGTTTTCAAACAATTGTGTTCGAAACTTCCCCTACCAGCTCAGCCTATAATAATTCGATGGGGAACATGGTTACAAGCAGTATTTCAACAAATCTGGCATGTCGGATCGTATTACAAATTAAAAAGGCTCTACCCCACAATTACTATTTAATACTCAGATCTTATCTATCAAATAGATACTGGCACCATTATTATATCTACGTAACTAACGACAGTTGCACATTTGCAGACGATACTACTATTCTAGCCTCAAACATCAAACCAGAAAAGGCAAAGGCTAATGAAATAAAATAGGTTAACGCCGTGGACGATGAGGAGAGATAACTGCCCACCAGTATACTTGAACACCGTTCAACTGAAACAATCAGAATAGCCAAAGCACCTTGGTCTGCATCTGGGAAGAAGCATGCTCGGCATGAAATTGCAAAAGTTGTACTGGCTCATTTGCGGGCAATCCCAACTATCGCTGAATAATAAGTGATTGATATACAAAGTCATCCTGAAGCTGATCTGGACTTACGGAATCCAGTTGTAGGAGTCAGCCAGCAACTCCAGACTGGTGATACTACAGGGATTCCAGAATAAAGTCTTGCGGACGCACCATAGTACGTCCCAAACTTACTCATAGCAAAGGATCTACAGATGCTCTCAATTAAAGAAGAGATCGAAAGACAGACAAGAACTTACAAGTTCAGAATTGACAAACATCGCAACATCCTATTTAACACAGCGGGCGAAGCGCGGAAACTCAAGAGATTCAAACCAACAGACATAATGGACCGGTTTAGCTAACTTACAGACCTCTATGACGACACATAACTCATTGCTATTGATAATTGTTTATTTGAATGAGTAGCTTTTCACTGGAGGGGCTGCCCCCACGACATATTTATAATTACTGACAAGAAATGTACCTACTGTTCCCTTGTGGGGATAGATTGTATAATATACATGGGGAAAAAGTAGGACTTTATAAAGTTCAAGACACCACAAAACCAGTTTGTGAATTGTCGAGTCAAATTAGTTCTGCGCATGTGTCCGACGATCCACAAACTGGTTTTGTGCTGTGTTGGAACGAACCTATAGACATCGCAGCGCATCCAACTGACTCGGTTGTGTAATTAGGAAGTTGAAACCACACCTGCCCCCAACTAAGAATAGGTGACTAATCCCCATTAGGGGAATGGGTAAGAAAATCCCTCCAGGCGGAAGCCTCTACACAATATCAATATGTGAAGACTGTGCTTGTGTTTAACCCATTATCCTTAAAGGCGCCCTCCTTTAACGGGCAGGTACCACCTCAACTCAAAGTGTATCGTGCTGATTTATCGCGAGCACCAGAGGGCTGTTATTACTATTATTAATAATTACTAACATAAAATCACGTTCTATATTCTGGAAAGACCTTAACGAAAAACAAGTTGCGCAAGAACGTTCTCATTATAAACCTTCTACTTTTTCACGGACTTGTTCCAATTGTTCACGTGGCCCAACGGAAAACGCTAGAAATCCTACAAAGTCAGGCTCCCCAAATAACTGCGCGAGCCCTGTGATTTGTTTACGATGTCCAACTCCAAGCAAACGTGAAAACCACCGGCCTTAAGCACTACGTGATATATCTGGTTGAGACCACTCGTTGATGGCAGAGAGAAGCGATAATGTGTTGGTGCCAAGGCTCGCTCCCTTGGACCCACATAGATCGCCCTCAAGAACCATGGTTTGGAGAATCTCCCTTCCTTCAGACTCTAGTGCATCACTGGAGCTGGACCCATACCTCAATCAACAAAGCCTAACAATAATGTCAGTAATAATGTCGTAGGTATGACACATTGTCTGCAGCGGCTTCAATAATGCCGGAAGAAGAGAGGTAAGAAGAAGAGTTTTAAAATATCAGCGATTGACAGACGAAAGAATAAATTATACAATAGCTCGTTTTGAAAGGCGTTTAGAAATACAAATTTAGCAATAGTGTTCTTAGCTACATTGTAAGTTTTAATGTTAGATCAGGAGCAACGACACAAGACAACGCTTACGAACGCAGATTTTAGGGTAACCTTTGCGGAGGATGCTGAGGATGGTAATGTGAAAATAAGAACTTGAGATTCAATATTCAAAAATTCTTAAAAGTGATCGACTGCATTTGAGTTTTGTGGTGTTACCTAAGACCAGTTGATATTTAAATGTTCTCATGAGCGTGCAGTCCTCTGGGGAAGTTCGTCACCTCGAAAAGTCAAATATGATCCACCCCTTTTGCCTACAATTTTGATTGGTATTATTGTAGCACTCCTTCTCCATGGAAAGCAGGAAGAAAATAAAAAATGGCTTCAAATCCTAATGTCTGGAACCGGTTTCAAATCCTATTTATTTAATCTATTGACATATTCGTACTTAAGCACTCTCTCGTATCTAACCATGCACATATGTATGTACGTTCCCAACAACCTACGGTCCTAATGATCGTTAATAACGAAGAGTTCTCGCAAGAATTGAAACGTCTTTGTTCTTTAGCGACGCTAATTAAATAATTGCGCGTTCCACATGAAGATGATGATGCCTTAGAATTTAAACCGTCGAGTTAGAGATATGCTATCTATCTCTGGCACACGCAATTTTGCTTGATTTTTGCGAAGATAACGTACATGTTTCCGAGAGAGTCGATTCATCCGATTTAGGACGAAGGAATTTTCGAAATACATATTTGTAAGTGCGCCGTATTTAACCGAAGTCAAGTTTATGAATGACGGAACGTATGACGACAGGCAGCTATTACTTAATCTAAGCCTTTGTTAAATCATAGTTAAACATATTATTCCATTTGGACGTAATGATCCATTTCTAAAAAGCAATTTAACGTCGATTTGTTTAAGACGTATTGAAGTGAGGAGATGAAAATCATTGGTGGTAACTACAAAAATCTATTATAATTATAAAATGGAGGCAATAAAAAGGCGAAGGATAATTCCAACTATACAAAGCGCCCGGAAATCAGAGTGTGGCTTGGTCTGTAAGTTATAAGATTGGAAGATAGGACCAAACTCCCATGGACGAAACCACGCTAACCAGGCGCATTCGAGAGGCGCCTTTGAAGTTGTTACAGAAACTAGGAAAGAAATTATGTCTTTAGGAAAAGATTGTTTTATTACTTTTAAAAATATTTCGCTTTTAAGATTTGTATACTCTTGCATGCGCTCACACTAATTCTCGAAACATTTTTTTCACTCTGAAGTTAGTATTTCAAAAACATGTTTTTTCAAGGCTTCGACAGCTTCTTAAGGTGCTCCAAATCACAATCCACACATTTCTTGTTTGAGATTCGGGAACAGAAAAAATCTTTAGGCGATAAATCAGGGGAATACGGGCAATGAGACATTAATTTGATATTTTTCTCCTTCAAATAATCAATTGTTTGGGGTGCAGTGTGAGAGCTGGTATTGTCACGTTGCAGAATGATATAACGTTTTCGGTTGTTTTTTCTGATTTCGTCGGTAACTTTTCGCAAACAAATTGTCGTATACCATTCAGCATTAACCGTTCTCCGATCGTCTAAGTCTAAAGGAACGGTTGTGACATGTCCAGCACAACCGAAGACAGAAGCAATCATTTCCTTGGAACTGCTTCTTGGAAATGCTTCGTGAATGAACGACTTTTATTTTCAATTTTGGGCTGTACAAGATTAGTTTTATCTCTATTTAAAATTATATTCTTTTTGCATGGCCATAACCAACGCTGATATATATATATCTTCTCCATCGACTCCACGTTGGTTGGGAAGCACTGCAAGAATAAGGCATGGCAACTTAAAGTATGACGTTTTAAATATAATACAAGCAATTTTCCACCACAAACGGTATTTCCTAAAAACAATTCGTTCAAGTTTTCGAAAAAACAAAATGTTTTTCGGTTTATTAAAGCGACATTCAATGCACGAAATTTTGAAATTTATAGTGTAATTCTGTTCACGGCTGTAAGGCTATCCAAAATATTTTACGAAAAGAAACCGAATTCTAAACAATTGTTTGGGAGATCTTGCTATGTATCTATAGTATTATAGATTCTCACAGAATGTCCAGGATTTACTTATTACTTACTTATTACGTTTTCTACAAGTGGCACTATTCACTAAAATTTCCTTAAAACTTAAAGAGTGAGCAATCGTGAATGTTCACCACGTGACGTGAAATGTTTAGTTGGCCATGCTGATATGTAATATTAATAATAGTAGGATTTGACAAATAAAAAGAATGCAGAAGTCAAGGATTGTATAGTATCCTTAGCATGTCCGCGTAATGTTTTTAGGTGTGTATACTACTTAGAAAACACGTTCTAAAAATAAAAGCACGCAATTCAGTGGTAACAGCGTCTATTCAAACGTGGACAAGAGATAAACCATGCATATCACAATTGACAACAGATTAATGACAGGGTCGAAAATCTTTGAAAACAAAAATGTTCGTATTTAGGGTGTTTAGTACGGCCAACATGAGACACCTGCGGTTGCTCACTCTGTACATCATCATATATACTGCGTTCCTATCATGTTCAAATCATCAATCACATTCTATTAGAATCTGTTATTTACATACTGGGCATCTTCGAGTTTGACCTTTCAAATATGCAATTTTCTTTTTATGCAGTCCCAAACACTATTTCGTTCAAATTTTCTATAGAAAGCGTTTTATAATTTCTTAAAGCAATATTCAGTACCGATTTGTAATGACAATTACGAAACCAGGGTTGCCATCTTGGAATTTTACTTTTTAAATCGATTCTTTAATTGGAACTAATATTTTCCAGTTGTGGAACTTCAAATTATATTTGTTACGGAAATTCGAACAAACGTCTCCAAACGCCGAAACTGTTGAAATTGGAAGAGTCAATTAGCGTACGCACTGCAGCCAACAGATTAGATGGAATCAGTAGGGGATTGCCAACAGCAATTTAATTACTTATTTCCATTCCGAATTGAATTTGCTTTATGTAAAAATGAAATTTACAACGGCAACGATACTACACTTCTTGCTTCTACATTAAAATAATTAATATATGAAACATTATAATCCTCCAAGATCACCGGATGATGATTAAAAATCAGGTTGGTAGCCTGCCTTTTGATGTTTGACATTTTGGCATAACCAAGTTTTTACATCGAGTAAAATAGTGTTTAAATCCTTATATTTAGCACTTTCTATAAGATTTATCCTCGAAGTTTACCTTCAAAATTATTTTCCTGGCGAATTTATAGCTTCTTACGTGGATTTAGTATTTAAACCAAATCAGATTCGAGATGTCCATTTATTTCAGTGGGACCTTTAAAAGGTCCGCGGGGGTGATAAGCGCAATCACCAAAGAGATGAAATTAATTAATTTGAAGCCGGTAAAGAAAGTCCAAGTACAATTCGATCCTTTCCATCAAAATGCGGTGACGATAAGGTAAGCGAAGCAACATAACCTCAATCTTCCCATGAATTTATTGATTTTTCTCGTCTATTTATAAACAGATCGAGACGCAAGCGCGTCTCTCGCGTAAATATTCTAGAAAAACACCGTTTAATAGTGAATGGATTCTATTTCAGAGATTTCCTGCGTTTGATAACCAGCGCCAAAGTTACCAACACGAATGTAAGCTGCCAGATCAAGACCAACGTAGTTTGCGATAGAAGCGAGCCCGAGATTAAAGTAGATCTGGTCGAGGCAGGGTAATATCTTATCCTTATTTTGCGTTATTTTATATCGTATTTCTAATTGTAGAAGTGTTAAATTTTTGGCTAACAATCTAACCGTTCTGGAGATTTTCCAGCAGTTCAACAAGCATATAAGCTCACTAGTTAAACCAGAGCAGCCTACCACGACGGTGATACCTACTAAAACGAAGCTGCAGAAAAAATTGAAAAAATAGGATGGTGAAGCAGTCAAAGAATATACATTTGAAGCTTATCGAGCATGTGTATAATGAGATTCCAGCTTTCACCGATATCTTTACTGAGGAGACATTTTATACGACCGTAGTTTGTTTCGTTATAGCGACGATTGCTGTAGTTTTCGTAATTTCTAGGTTCGTTACGATAAAACCCGTAGAATAAGTGTTATATGTTGTAATAATTTTAAGGTGATTTTAATAAAGGAAAGAATATGATGAGAAAATTTTGGCGTGTTATGGGTGTGGCATATCACATCTGCACCACAATTTAATTAAATTCAGTGACACGTACTCCGCTAGGAATGAGGCTAAGGTCTTCAAATCATATTTTACCGAGTGAAGCATGATTTCTGAAATTCTATTCCCGCAAACTAAGTTTGTAATTCCCATTACAACCCATTGGATTCAGCTTTGCAGTGATTACGAATTTTTCAAGCCAGGGATCTGGGTCCAAAAACGCCTTGATGTTATGACAAGAGATCTAAAATTTGAACTCCTCTTCCAAGTTTGTAGTCTAGTAATACATCAAGCTACTACAGATTCATTAACTGAATTAGTTTCTGTTATTAGCAATGTCAAACCTGCATACTTATCAAATGCATTTAACTAGAGCTTTGTCTTTTATGTTAGGAGGTGAACAATAACTCGCACTGCTGTTCGCTCTGTATCACAAGACATAATCGCTGTCTAATAGACCATTTAAAATTCCCGCGGCGATTTTTATATAGATCCGCAGAGCTCGTTTGGACTATAGAAACCGTTGTTTCTGCCATCTAAACGCAACTCGAATACTCTCGCTCTAGTTCATTCGTTTGGCGTTATCATTGGCAACGCTTATACACACTCGTATCAATATCCAAAGTTATCTTGAATTGTTAGGTTGAGTTTAAAAGATAAGCACTTGTAACTTTCATCTCCAAACAGAGCTGCTTAATAATTTTTATGTCGAAGTTTTCGTATGCAATGTAGGGACAATCACCATCAACTTCTTTGCATTTCTTCTTGAATACTTTTGACTTCAATGTCTTGTACTTCAACTTTCGTACTTCTATAAGGTTAAATCAGTGGTCCCCAAATTTTTAAAGGTAAAATCTTTAGAGTTATAAGTAGAGTTTATTAAAAAGGTGGATGACGTGTTATCATCAAGTAGTGTAAATCGGACTGACGCTGTCACTCCGAATTTTTATTGACAACTTATCATTGAATAAAAAAATCCTGAGCGACAGCGTCAGTCCGATTTACACTACTTAAAGATAACACGTCATCCACATTTTTAATAAACTCTAATTATAATAAATTTCCTGAACTTTAATTTGTTCTTATGTGCCTTAAATTGGTCATTCTATAACTTTTCAGATGCAATGCCCCCGCAATTATCAGCGAGTTCCTATTCTTTAACTGGGATAAACGGTTTTCGAATTTAGTGAATGCTCACTTTTCACGTTTACAATTTTTCAAACTTTATCTGGTTCTATCTTTTTTGTCTTAAATCGATGATTCACAAACTTTGTTTTCTAGTCTTCAGCTTCTTTTTATTTCTTCTAACACGGCCATTCTCAAATCTTTTGAAAGTACAATGGCGAGTTTTCAATTTTCTGTACGCTTGCTTCCCAGCAAACATTTTTTAAATTTCGCGGATAATTTAAGTTGGTAGGCCCAGTAATAGTGAACATATTCGCATGCATGGCGCTTAGAAATTGGCGAGTCCACTATTGCCGGAACTGCCAACTTAAACTGTTTGCGAAATTTAAAAAATGTTCACTGGGTTATTCCTCAATTCCTCAACGGTTCTCAAACATCTTAAAAGACGGATCCTCTGAACTTCAACTTGTTCCTATTTCCTATTTCTTTCTCAGGGTAAGTAATTCTCAAACTTTTTATGAAACAACCCATGGAATTATCAATAGTTCATTATAGTCTTTAACTGGTTAATTCTGCGGTTCTCAAAATTTTTCTGGATTCTAGACATCACTTTAATTATGTCCTAGTCTTCAACTTGTTTCTATTTCTTCTAAATCAGTGATTCTCAAACTTTATGAAGATACAATCCTGATAATGATTTGTTTTCCCCTCTTCGACCTGTTTATTCCTGAATTAGCTCTGCGGTTCTCAAACTTCTTTAAAACGTATTTCTGGACTTCGATTTGTTTGTATCTCGCTCTAAATCAGTGATCAAACTCTTTAGTAGAGCAACCCTTATAATTATCATTATTTTATTGTGATCTTCAACTTGTTCGATTTTGGCATTAACTCGGCGGTTCCTAAGCATCTTGGAGGTCTAGGCTTCATATAAAATGTTTCCTCGTCTTCACCTTGTTCGTATTTGTTCTAAACCAGTGTTTCTCAAACTATGTAGAAGTTGGAGTTATCTATTTCTAGCACTCTTTGACTTGTTGAGCCTTGAATTAGATTCTTCCAAGCCTCAATGTGTTCCAATTTTTGGTGTACTCAATCAGTGATTCTAATTTTTTTTAAGTTGAAGCTAATTACTATACCCTTCACCTTTTTAATGCTTCTTAGATTATCGTATTCGATTTTTGCCTACTCAATCACTGTTTAAGGTTAGAGTTATCTAATTCCTGTACTCTTCAACTTGTTTATGCTTATTAGATCAGCGGTCCTCAAACATCTTAAAATCCTCATCTCCCAAATTTTAATTTGTTCCTATTTTTGCCTTATTCAATCAGTGATTCTCAAACGTTACCAACCTTAAAAACTTTACGGGATCGAAATAAAGCACCGTAATTGGTTATTAGTCCCTCATTTATTTAGACTCCATATCTATTTTAAATACATCTCTGTAAATTTACCTATATAATCCACTTCATAATAAATACATAATAATGTATAGTATGAGTATGAGTGTGTTTGTAGGGTGGTGGTGGTGGTGGTGGTGGTGGTGGTGGTGTCGACGACGGAAATAGTGTGTCCCCAAAACAAAAGAGCGAACAGGAAGCAAAGACACACCAAACCGTCGTCTCGATATACGATTATACTTAAGATAGTATCGATATTAAATAGTAGCAAAAAATACCACCGAATCGTTTTAAGTCTAAAATTGTTTTACACACGAACACGCCAGCGAAAAATACTACGAGAAAAGACACAACAAAATGAGAACAAAAGACAACGCTCACAGTATGTATTTTTTTATTTTTCCGTTTTTTTTTTTTTGTAAGTTTTCCTTTAAATCTAGTAATCGTGACAAACGCTAGGACTAAGTGTATACAGCAAATAGAAACAAAGCATTAAAAAAATAATGTTCCACAGAGTAATCTACTAATTATATTTTACTAACATCTCTTATTCTTCTTTTATAATTAATTTCCTTCCTTTAAGTAATAATACCAAGAAAATGGGAATCGATATAAATATAATAAAATATAATAAGAAATAATAATAGTTGCTACTACCATATGATATCCTAGCCGTTTCTTGAGAGGAACGAAGAGAAAAGAACTTTCTCGTAGAATCATCGAAATTTCCTGATTTTTCCTCCCCTATCCGCTCTACGATATCATTTCGTTTTTCTTCTAATTATTGTTGCAACGACGATATATACCGTCATCCGTTCATTATAATATATATATATATATATATATATATTCGATTTACAGTCATTGGATTCAATATTATAATAATCAATTGTAAAAAGAAGATTTCGTGTTATGATAATAGTAGCCGGTTAGATTACAATTCGTTAAGCAAACATGAAAGACACAAATCTTACAGATCTAACGTCACTTGTCTTTACTACTACTGTCCGTTTAAATTATGTAGGTATCTTATTATTATATAAAAATCATTCGCACGCACATCGAGATCCAAAGGATTTTGAGGGAGGAGGGGGAGGGGTTTAGTCAGGGAGGAGAAGGGGTGAGTCAGAGAGGAGGAGAGGGGGGGGAGAGGTGGTCATAAGGTGACGAATGAATATGGGCGGATTTGAAGGATGGGGTCAACGACATTGGGGGAGGGGATAGAAAAAGGGGGAAATTGGACTATCGAACGAAACGCATTTGTGAGTGTTTCAGATAAAAATTACTAGAGAGGGGATTATATCGGAGAGGGATATATTTATATTTATATTGATATTAATAATAATATACAATTCCACTAAAACTGGTGCTTTATCAGATGAGTAGGTTTTTTTGCTTTTTTGATATAAGGTTTCGGAACGAATATCGGGCTCAGTTCCGAAATTAATATTTTACCATTTTTTTCTTCACATTTTCCCTTATAATTACATGTATATTATAATCATACTTTCTCGATTATATATTATATGTATGTTTGTATATAAAGAAATGAAAAATACTACTACGTTAAATAGTATGACAATAACATATAAGTTATGAACAAAACGCTTCACATCTACATATGTATCTACTTTTTTGCTCCGATTACGTAATTCTCTTTCTATAGTGTAATTTCATTTGTCCGAGTGGATTGAATATCCTCTTCCGTATGTAGAAGCAGCATCAACTTGGGACGAATACTCGACATCAAAAATAAAATCAAATTTATACATAAACGGCGCGGATGCAGAGGGACGACAGTCCCTATTGTTTAATTGTTTCCAGCCTGTCCGTTTTATCGCAATTAATCTTTTCTTTTTAATTAGTACATATTTTTTCCTGTTTTTGTTTCATCTTCATTTAATAACTTAATCGATATAATAATATATTTCCTACTAATTTACACTTATCACGGCGCAAATTTATAATTATTATTCGTCTCCCTCTTCCTCCTCCTCCGATTCAGCTTCTTGTAGCCAGGTCAGCCATTGATTTACCTGTTTTGGAAGAAATAACCGTTAAATTATTACTAACTGCCATAAAAAATAAAATAAAAAGGAAAACGTTAGATGCGAGATGAAACAGTGATTGATGAGCCGGAGGTGAACAGGTATCAGATGTAAATTAACATGAGCGTTGAATCTGCGCATGCGTCCTTACTTCTCGACCTAATCTAAGTGATAAAATGTCCGATTTGAGTTGCAACTAGGAATTATGAACTTACAAGAGAACACCGGCAACTCAAACAAAAAAGATGTGTGCATTTGTAGAGGGGTCCAATGTAAGATTATTGGGCTTATTCTTATCGGCGGAATGTCCCATTTGTGGAGTGGAGGGCGCTCTAATGAAAATACTATCCCTTGAAATTTGTGCAACTATCTCGAAAACTATTGGAGATATTAAAAACAGTTAACACAGGTTTTTAATTGTTTGAAGAATACTAAATGATAGCATAATCGTCATTTCAATAGAGAAACTATCCCCACCCCAACCGTTCTGAAAAATTTGTATACTATCATTTAATATTTTTTAAACAATTGGATTTAAGCTTTCGCGCCTGGAAAGTTCACCTCAAATCATTTCAAAACCTAGCTAACATATGTTTTCTTTCCAAATAACGGACCAAAAGGTGTCCAATTGATGTATTCTTGGGATGAGCATCGTGTTGACGAACTGCAGAAATTGGTGCCAAAAATCAAACTGTAAAAAATTTAAATATCCCTAAAAAACAACAGCAATGGTACAACCTCTAGATCTGTTTGGTTTCAGATTATGGAAAAAATTTATCAGAACCTTTTCTGATACATTGATTTTTATCAACTACCACATAGATTTGTATCAGAGAAATAGTATTATTAAGCTGCAGTCGTTGACTCACAATCAGTTTTCTTTACCAAGATTTTTTGATGTCTTCAAATACTCGTGGTGTAAGAGTGGATACGTGGATGAAAAACCGGGATTCTTTAGAGACCCTGTAAAGTTTTGCAAAAGACGCAGAGTCTACGCCCTTGTGTAGTGTTTCTAAGAAACCTAATAGTGTGTGTTGTTCGTGGTGTATACTTTTATACTGACTACCATTACTGCAATAATTACTACATGTATAATTGTACTATTCACCATTATAATATCAATAATCACATTATTGAATGTTTTATTAGCAATATACTTTCTTTTTAATACTGCTGCACTGTTTTCCGGATATTTATTATTATTACAAACATGTTAGTTAATATTGCTCTATTGAATATCATGTCAGACTGTACGAAAAATATGCTGTAAATGAATAAAAATATGTAATTTTGTTTCTTAGTTCTTCTTGTATATTAACTTCCTACACTGATATAAGTGACACAATACGTGTATTTTTTGTTTATTGATATCTATCTATTTTAAGTACTTAATCCATATCCATTTGAATATACATCGTATTTCTTTCAAACGTTATCGAAATAATTAGTAATTTAAAGTATTTTATATTTAGAACCACACTTATCTATGTAAATCAATCAATGACAAGTGCAACTTTATTATCATTTTTTAATATGTTTACTATTAGCTGTCGAAATTTGTTATTCAGCACCGATTTCTACGTAAAACCGACTTTATGTGTGATAAATATTAATGCTGTTTGTACATGTGAGAGGGACATCAATGTTCAGACGATATATACATAAAATTTGTATACGAAATTACAGCTCTTGCAAAGCCGTACTGACGAGCGGTATAGCCGCGAAACGTACGTCTACGGATGGCAAGAGAAGATCAGAATTTTGTAATTAATAAATATTAATAAAAGAAAGGAGGATAGAAGACGCCCGATCGCCCGCTATTTAATTTTTCCGAAAATAATTTACGCCATCCTAGAGACTATGTGATATACTTCAAATTATATTCTGAAAAACTTAAGATATCTGTGATAGTTTTTGGGATATTTACAAGAATTCAAAAATCGTAAAATTTTTTGGAGGGGCTATACCCCGAAATCGCGGGATTTGGCCGCTAAAATAAGCGTTTTTTTATTCTTTCAATCTGTACAGTTTCATCGAAATCAGAATTTCTCAGTTGCCGGTGTTCCCTTGTAAGTATGAATTTCTTATAATTACCTGGAATAGGGCCTGTCCCTTCCCCGGATAGGCGTCTGTAACGTCCTCCTTCCAGTTAAGGAAAGCCTCCTCCTCGACGATCTCAAGATCGTAAAGGGCCATGAACCAGCGTAACAATTGGCCGCGGGGAAAGCCCTGGGCATAGAAATGCACCTGGAGTGAGTAGACGGCCACGAGCTGAAGGGTGGGCTGTTCGTGCAGGAAGGATTGCAGGATCGGCAAGTAACGTTCCAGCATGCTCCGTTCCTTCTCCGCGATGCCCTTTTCGTCACCTTCGGCAGCGATAATAGCCTCCTGAAACATACACAAGAAAATTTTCGATCTGTTGGAAATTTTCAACAAAGCCTTCCACTTTTCGACAACGTCCTCCAACAGCGAATATTTAATGTCTTCGACGGAATCCCGACGAAATAATAACTTACTTGCGTGATATATTTGAGCAAAACGGTCATAAGGGCGTTAATGAAACCCGGATCGGTATAGTTGACGGAGTCGAGGTTCTCCTTGATCCACTTATAGAACACTTGCGGATTAGGATCGACCTGGAGTTGTTTGGACAGTTCGGCCTGTATCCGCAACAACGGATACAAGAAAGTGAGATCTTTCTCTTCGAGTATTTCCGTGAGGCGTTCCTTGGTGCGATCATTTTCGGGCAGCTGCGACAGAAGATTGACGCGACTGTTATTGAAGAGCTGCGTCAGTTCAGTTTTGCCCATCATCTTGTGGAGGCGTTGGAGCACCAACAAGAACAGGGGATAGTGGACGCCGTTGTCGGTAAGATTGGAGATGTCGCAGAGGATGACCAGCTCGCTAGAGACGGCCGAGGAGAAGATGACGGAAGCGGCCTCCATCACCTTTGCGATCTCGTTCTCGCGCTCCTCGAGCACATTGCACAACTGCTTGAAGGCGTCGTGAATGACACCGATGCCGATCAAGTTCTCTTTCCTCAAGGCGGCGAAGAATGTGATGTATTTTTCCCGGTCTTCGTCCGTCTTATCCAGAGATTGTTTAAGGCTGTTCGTTATCGTATCTTTCAGGAATTTATCGGGTACCTTGTTGTCTTTATACACCGCGACTGATTCTTGAAGCGTGACGTCGCCCTTCAAGTAATCGTCGATCAGTGCGAAATATTTCTTCATTACTTCTTCCTTGTTAGGACCCTAAAATTATAGAAAAATGACACTCAAATTTCGGCATAAAATGGAAATAGATCGTTACCTTGTCTTTCTTCGTTTGTTTGGGTTTCTCAGCCGAAACTTGCTTGATGGGCAACGACTCTTTGAGGAGGGGCGTTGGCGTTTGTTTTGGGGTAGCCGGCAGTTGCTCCATGGGCTTGTTGTTCATGATATTGTTTGTTTTGACGGCTTTGTTGAAAAGCGAGTTGGGAGCCGGTCTCAGTTCGACATCCCCGATGTTATGACCCACGATTAGGTTCTTCTTGAATCTTGGTGCCAGCTCCTTATTGGATTCTAAAGAAAAGGGAAGTGAAAAAGGCGTGGTTAATATACAGAGTACGCGCGATTATTATAAGAGAGGACGTGCTAATTATATAAGACATTACTATACTCTGTTCATTCAACAGAAATAGTTAAGCCACTTTCTATTGATGGTATGTCTAAGGACCCGTGTCGACGTGTACACTTCTGCGGCGACGAGCTGGCTAACGTCAAAGGCCATGTTTTTTCGAGGTTTTGACAGTAGCTTTAGCGTTGATTCGTTTTAATGCTATTCTAATTCATTAATCGAAAGAAGTCGTTTTGCACATTTGTGTATATTAAGGTACGTAATAATTATTTTGTTAAAACCGATTGGTTTTTAGGTTAAAAATTCATGGATCAAACGGCTCTTTCTCGACCGAATAAACGGCCAGCCAGGCATTTTTCGACTGAAGAAAAAGAACGTATTTTGAATTATTTTACTTTCCCGGTTAAAACAGTTTCAGTAATGAATAAGGTTTGATAAAAGAGTGGATGACGTGTAATTATTAACACGGTGTAAGAGCTTAAATCTGAAAGAATATACACACATTTCAAGACAGAGAAAGCCTATGATTGTATTACACTAAAACCTTAATCAGTGGCGCTGTATATACTTCTGGAGAACTTCTGCTTTCTGGTCCTTTGATTAGCGGTGATATTTCCATGATTAATGTCATTTACGTTTATAACTCGCAATCGCATTATTTCTTAAGGGAATAAGAAATAATCTCTTGAGAACCCACCTTATCTGAGATGGTATGTACACACATACTGCAGCTTGGATATTGAAACAGCGTTTAATATAGATAATGCATCTCGGGAGTTAAGGGCTATGATCCAAATTAGCTGAGTTCCATGTAGGAAAATCTGCCACCCAGACTTTCACCCATACTGTTGCATCGGTGATACATATTTTCGGCGTATCGGGTATGTATTTCTGCTACACTATTCTTGCATACAAAATTATAATATACATATATGTATGTGATAGGTATGAGTGGAGGAAATTGCTGTAAATTGTGAAAGGAAGTTATGGGAACAGCAAAGATGTTAACATTTTTCGATAATTTGTTCGATAGTGTTAATGGTAGTTCTCAATTTTCAAAAGAAGGAAAAATACTCTGAACAGGAATATCTACTGCGTCCCCACATGTACAGTTTTGGAGCAAAGCAAAAGCTTCCATAATCAAAATGTATTATGTATGTAAAACGAAGTGTTCCCCCTTCCCTAAGGAATTGGATAATTACATTAAATAACATTGAAATGATCTATAAAGATTTTCTGAAGGAAATTACTTTCCTTTCGGGTCGGACTTTCAATCAAAATGACCTTGAAAATATCTTTGGACAAACTAGATAAGGAAGAGCTCGAAACAACAACCCAACACTCCCAAAAATCACTTTAAAAGTCTTATTATAAATAATTTAGCAATTAGGCACTCTATAGTGGCAAATTGTGAAAATGCTGAAGGTGGCATACTGTCTATTAAGAATTTATTTGATATTGTAATCAATAGCAAAAAATATGACAAGTGTTGAAAAAATTAAGAAAAGACCAGCGGGACTCGATCCAGCGTTTACGCGGCCTGAACGCTAACCCCTCGGCCACCGTCACTTCTTCCTAATGATTGCAACGCACCGGTATATATACGACGATAAAACTTCTCTTATCAATTTCTTGATAACGCTTGAATGGTATGTCTTACTATTTGCACATTATGTTGTCCTAGTGGACTACTAAAAGTGTACAAAGTTTGAAGAGAACCCGTGTTCCAAACGTTGTGGCCTCCCCTTGTTAATAATAACATCCACTCTTCTATCAAACCTTAGTGAGGGATCAAATGTGTACCTTTTAGAAAAATAATTTGTACTGTGGCAATTTGTATATTGTTTAAAGTAATTTTTGTAGTTATAAATCAATACTATTTTTATATTTCTTATGCTAATTGGTATTATTACCGCGTCTAGTTAATAAATAATAAAGAATTTCAAATTTCGTATCCTTATTTCAAATTTGCCGCGGTTTTGTTAATTTGTAGCATGTTCAACTGTCTGTTGCGCTCATTGGTATAAATTTATGGGGAATGGCTTAAGTATTTCTGTTGAATGAACAGAGTATAAAGTTGCTCAATTTGCGCCAATAGTACTACAACTATCTGATGCCGCTGTACTAGAATAGTAACATTGCGCTATACGAATACAGATGGCTTCATACTGTACATTGGAACTGAATGTATAGTATGAAGTCATCTGTATTCGCTTAGCGCAATGTTACTATTTTAGTACAATCATCTCAGATAGTTGTAGTACTATTGGCGCAAGTTGAACACTCTAGTTATTACAGAAGATCTTAATGCCTTTCGAATGGTACCTATGATAGATGTGGTTATTGTATAGGATATTGAAATTATACAGGATGCTGCTTCTCGCATTGTACTTTTAGAATTTAAAAATTACAGAAGATAACTTACGGTTATTATACTGGGTGTTGGCATTATTCTGGTTGTGCTTATATTGACCGCGTTGGTTGTTATAATTATTGAAACCGCTACGCTGATTATTATGACCGCGGAAACCTCCTTCGCGTTGTCCGCCGCCACCGCCGAACCCGTTGAAGGTCGAGATGAGATTGGGTCCAGTCGGCGCGAGATTGATATTCATGAGCATGTCGTCAATGCCGCCGCGCGTCTTCATCGGATGCCGGAACAGTTCAGAGCTGCTCGAGCGTTCGGTTTCGCGGTCCTGGTTGCGCTCCCTGCGGTAGCCGGGCCTATCGTCCTCCGTCGGCCGTATCTGATGGATGGGCATCGGCCCCTCGACGATCGTCGCTTTACGCGGCATCCATCCGTCCTGTCTGAGGTCGATGACGTCTTTCAGCATGAATCGAATTCTCGGCGTCAAGTCTGGGTTGTCAGCCAAAAGTGCCATTCTTTCGAAGTACTGGTCCATCAGCTTTTTGCCCAGGATTGTGTCCAAGATGCGGCCGCAGGTCCGCAAAATCTGACAGAGACACTCCAGGTCCTCCGAGGGATCGTCCCCCTTACGTGTAATAAGCAGTTCCTGGATGCATCTGCACAATTCGACAAAAAATTTAAATTTGATGTAATAATTTTGAAAAATTTAATTATCGGATTGGTCAAAAACCATAATAATCATAAACAAATTGTAAGAACAATGAGGACACTCTTTTTTGCGAAAATTTCTAAGAAAGGAAGATTTTGGGAGACTAAGTCATTTATTCAGGAAAAAATTACGTACCTGTGTAGAATACTTTCGGCGAGTATCTCGAGTTTGCCGAGTTCGCCGATAAACTTGATGTTACCGAGCATCTTCCTCTTGGCCAGCTGGCGGCGTTCCTCCTCCTCGAGGGTGTTGTCGCCATAGCCGTACTTTTTGAATGTTGCAGCGCGATTCTCGAATTCGTTCCTGCACTTGTTGAGCAGGAGGACGCGGAATGTGCAGGGTGAATTTTCCGGTTCGAAGTTTGGTGCTTCTTCTGAGAGACGCTTGCACAGCTGTGCGTACATAGACGAGTATTTCGGCTCATCGAGGGCCTTTTCGAAGATCAACAATATGACGCCCTTGAGGATGACGCTAGAGCTCAGTTCGATGCGTAGCAGATCATCGCTCAGCTTCTGGAACTTCTCGGGCGTAAGCTTGTTGAGAATGCCTCGCACCTTCCGGAAGACCACGTCGTTACGGCTCTCGGGCGTGTTCGCATCTTGATGTCGCAGAGTAGAGGGAGGGACCCAGCGTCGCTTGGCGGGGGAACAGGTTCCTTCCCCGAAACACGAGCTTGTGGCCCCGTTTGCCTGGGGCACTCCGTCGTGGTGGGTTTACGGGCGCGTCCTGAAAATCCCTCTGGATCCAGCTATGTTATGTTAAAAAAGTTTATGACGACTTTCTAAGGCTATAACAAAAACAAATATTAAAATATTATTAGGAAAAGAACAAAATGTAAAAAAAAGTCGTAGTATATATTGATTGTAACACGTAACCGATGTAATTGAGATACAAACACAAAAATAAGGAATCCACAAAATTATCGCATCGCCTTGGTTTCCTGTTTTATCACAAATACGTGTTACTGATACATACGAGCACGATGAGTAGTAAGCGATGATTTTAAACGGAGATGTATTAAAAAATTGGCTTCCAGGTTAAATTTCGAAATAAAAAAATGTTGACCCCAGCATTTACAGAATGATAAAAAAACAGCTTCGTTTCAGTTCGAAATTCTTGAAATACTGTCAGGACCATTTTCAGTGGCGCTGTGCATTGACCAGGCTTGGACTTGCCCACCGGGACGCCGAAAAGTTTCCCTGTGGGCCGTTGAAAAAAGGTTACAAATTCAGTTTGAAAAACAAAGTTCACTTTGGAAATACTTAGTGCCAAAAAATTGAGTCTAGTCCATTTTCAAGAATTATATAGAGTGAGCAACGGAGTATCCACCACGTGACCTGAAGTTTTAAGTTGGCAGCACTGATAAGTTGGCAATAGTGAGATCAGACAAATTAGAAGAATACGTAATCTATACAAGCCTAAAATCAGCAGTCTATGTCCACGTAGTTTTTTTAGTAGCATCTATTTAAACATAAGTAAGGGATAAGCTATGTATGACAAAACAAGGGAACGACAGGATCGAAAATCTTCGAAAACAAAAATGTTTATATTTAGGGTTTTCAGTCCTGCCAACCAAGGACACTTTCGGTTGCTCCCTCTGTATCGTCTGTGTAGATCCAGCGCCAAGGCAAATGATCCGGACAGTACGTAAACCAACGAATTAACAAAACATGACACGACAAAATCCGAAAGAACAAAAAGAAAAATTATTACAAGGAACAGTAGCTGTCTGACGATTTTGGTGTTATAGATCGCAAACCATCGACGCCATGCAACTACATTATAACCGAAAATGTATTTATTTCGTAAAAGTTACAGCAACGGTGAATGTAGAAGAGACAGTAGTAAGTCAATGCACGATCCTCGATGATGCGTTTTAACGGTTGGTAGTCGTTTACACAGATAAGAATTGCCCGTTTTGTAATTATCAAATTAGGTGCTGGAAGTATGTAGAAATACACGTACTCGTACAACGAATTTAGTTATCCTGAAGATGTTAGTGACCTGAGCAACAAAATATCGAGTTTTCTCCCCTTTCAATGGCCTTGAGAACATATGGTCCGACTTCATTGGATAAAAATTTATAGGATAAATTCAACTATTCTATAGAAATAGGTAGTGTAAACAAAAAACGTCTGTGTAGGCAAACAGAATTTGAAAATAATAATAAAATTACTACAATTTCAGTTTTACTACACCCATCAATGATAACACATATAAAGGCATAATCGATATATAAAGGCAATATTCTTTTCATAATTATTTGGAATTAATTATACCATTATCAACAGTTCAAGGTATTGTAACGTTAATTACGTTAATCTCGCCATCGATCCCATTTTATCAGCAATTTTTAAAGAATCCACGTTTCGAATCGAAATTTGCGATTTACGTGGATATCTGCAATTACTACGAAGAGAATTTTTACTTATCGACTCACTAGAATTAGTTCAGATAAATGCGTTTCTAAGTATTGTTTCGTTTATGAGCAAAAACAATATTAAAATGAGCTATGAATCATCCTGTCACACAGTATGTACGATGTTTTATTTTCTAATGTACTCTTTGTTCGAGTTTCTTTTGTTTAGTTTAGGATGATCGGCGAAATAAACAGCGTTAAAAAACGAAAACTAATTCAATATCTGCATTAAACAATAAAGGAAAGAATCTCAACGACTCGTCGCAAAACGATCTAGTAATTGACGTACGTTTCTTAGACAGGTTCTAAGAAAAGCTTTCTTGGGATCTGTCAAAAAATCGAGTTCAACACGGAGTTAGAAGTGATTTACTTAAAAATATATAAATTATTATTGTACATTAATTTGAGAAAAAAGAAAAAATACAATATTTAAGCTTAAGCTTCTTTAAGTAAGAAGTGAAGTAAGCGATGATTTAGAGGGAATATCTTCAACGAGAGCTGCGTAATTGCACAGCTTTCCCGGAGAGTTGCCTAACAAACGTATTTTTATTCATTTAGTAGGTCGTTTTGCGGTGAGCCACTAAGTTTCTGTTCCTTCTTTTGTATGAATTATATGGCTTTCGTCGAAAATACTCTTTGCTCCCCTCTAAATTATCGTTTAGTTAACGTCGAACTTCGTTTGTTTCGTTTCGACTATTATGACTATGCACGATATTTATACCTATTGTTTTGGGTCACACGGGGGACTTCCGAGAAAAATATCCGAATCATGAAAAGGCTAAATGGCTTTTCCCAAAATAATTTAACAATTGAATATTTTTCAAAGAAATCAGTCCTAACTTCACGTAGAATTTCATTTATTTCGTTCGCAAAACATAATGTTTGGGTAATTTTTATAGTACATATTTGCTCTGGATTAAACGATAAATTTTGGAAGAAAACAGTGTTAACATCCGGACAATGGAAATAAGATAAAAAAATTTCTCAAAAATAATTTAATAATTTTTGCTTAATGATTATCAGCTTCGTATAGAACTTTTGATTCATCCCGAAACGGAAGACTTTTTAATAATAGAAGGACAATGGAAAGATGAAATGCAGTTTTTCCAAATTCATAATTTTTATTTTTTAAGTAATCATTGCCAATTTCTCGTCGAACTTCATTTCCTCCCTAAATGACATGATTGGATGATCTTTATCATCCTAATTATTTTGGAATAAACAAGGGACATTTTATGAAAATATCCACATAATAAAAAACAAACTTCTTCAAAAACAATCACTTTTTTCCTAATCATATCGTCGCTAATTCACGTCGAACTTCATTTGTCTCATCCCTAAACATTATTGGACGATTTTTATTAAACTGAGCACTTTGAGAAAAATATTGCAAAAGTTTAAACAATCAAACCGTAAAATGCAATTGCTAAAAATAAACACATAGCAAGTATCTGTGGGAGCATTCTTCTGTTAATGTCGAACCTACATTTATTTGACGATTTTTATTATATTTATTTATTATTACATTACTTCTCTCCCCAACATAGAAAAAAATGACATTATAAAAAAATTGCAGGCATTAACTGTACACAAACGCAATATCCCGGTGGTCAGAGAAAGATCGCGCTATTACTTTTTATTAAATACAGTATTATACTATTAAATACAATATACAATACAAGTGAGATGCGTTAGAGCGAAAAAAAAAGAAAAAAAGGATGATTATCCGACGCCCTATAATAGACGGGCAGAAGGATAATAAGAAAGAAGAATAGGATGATTTTGGGAATAAAGGGGACCTTCTTTGCGAACTGAATATAATGCAAAAGCGATAAAATTAGAAATAGTTCACAACTACACAGTTTTATTTTCTGAACAAATCATCGCTACCTTGCTGTCGAATATTTCGAAATAAATTAAGAGACTTTTTAAACAGAAGGCAATTTAGAATTCCCGAATACCGACAAGGACTCTTTTCACTTTTTCCATTGCAAAATCAAAATCTGATTAACTTTCTAACGAAGTTAACAGAAAAACTGATGAAATCGTTGCACGTTATCCAATAATCCGATAACTTCGCGTCGGATTTAATTTGTTTCAGAACAAACCTGCTATTTAAAAGAAAAAACGAAGGTGAAGTTAGCTGTATATCAACAATGCGTTTCCAACTTCGGATCGGAATTTATTTGATTCGACTAACGTTGCAATGATTGGACATTTATTATTGCAATTTTTGAAGTTAACCGAGAAATCTTCGAAGAATGCAAATTATATTTCTCATCTTTTCCGGATAGCAAAATAGAAAAGAAGACGCAGACTTTCTTACAAAAAAAAAAAAAAAAAATTTAACCTTCCTATACTCACGCATACGGTCTGTGAAACCGACTTATATAGTATAGTATACGTCTTTTATTTTGACGTGAGTATAGGAAGGTTAAACAAACGTGACGAAGTTCGTTGCAAATGACTCAAGTCAATAGTCGAATAATCTTGTTTTCTCAACAATTTATCACCAATTGTGGTGTCGGATTTCTTTCGTTTTAATATCCCCACGATTCGGATGGTTTTGATTGCGATTGTTTGGAAATATATCAGGGATCTTTTGAGCACAGCCGGGGAATCCCTCATAGCGAAATGGTAAAACATATCCTTCTATACTTAAAATACTACCAAATGGAAAGTAGGCATTCATTGTTTTCGAACGAAATTTCAAAGAAACGAAGTTCGTTAATTTATGAAACAAGTCATCTTTTACTTCAAATAAACGTTGGGGTGATTGAACCGTTTCGGTTGTGTTGTCGGAACAAACGGGGGAAATTTTGAGGAAAAAATAACCGTGAATTCCCCAACAACGAAAATCAGAAACGTTTTCTTTACAGACTTTACATTTTCGAATCACAGTGTAATTATTTTTTTCGTTTAAGAAGGAAATGGAACGACCAAAAGAAATTGAAACGGTGAAGTTAGTTACGATTGATAAAGTTGGTTAAAATGGTGGATTACGTGTTATTATTAGGTAGTGTAAATCGGACTGACGCTGTCAATCCTCTGAAGTTTATTATTCAATGATAAGTTGTCAAAGTCAGTACGATTTACACTACTTAATAATAATATGTCATCCACCTTCTTAACAAACTCTATTGATAAATTTTATTTTCCAAACAAATCATCGTCTACTTCGACTCGGGCTTCTTTTTGTTTCAACTAGACGTCGGGATGATTGAACAGTTTTTATTCGCTTTGAAAAATGGGGGATTTTTGTGGGAGAAGGTAACCGTGAATCCTCCAATCACTGCAGGAGGCTGTGGCAACGCAAGTTGTCCACTTCTGTAGAAAAAATAACTGTAAAAATGCGTAATACGTGCATTGTGAGAGAATTCATATCGAATCCCTCTCACATGTACAAACATCAAAATTAAAGGAAATGGAAGGAAACGGTCGATTATTCTTTTGGCAAAAGAAACTATAAGTAGTGAAGTTAGTTGTAATTCACCCATCCAACAATGGAATAATTTTGTTTTCTAAACAAGTCATCGTCAACTTCGCGTCGGACTTCTTTTGTTTCGATTTACGTTAGGATGGTTGGACGATATTTATTGCAATTGTTTAAGGTCGAACGGGGGATTTTTTAAAGCAAAAAATGATCGCGAATTTCCCAAATATCAAAACGTCGTGTTTTTCGCACTTCTAACAACGCACTCTTTAGACAAACGGAATGAAACAAGTAAATAGTTCTTTTTTTCTCAGCGAATAAAAGGAAAAAACAAAAGGTGGTATCAAACAAGCTTGGTCAGGTTTAGGTAGGTGCGCTAAGTTGTACTTAAAGGTAGACCGGTAAGCACACACACACACACACACAAACACAATGAGATTATGGTTTTTAAGGTCAACGACCAAACGGCTATCAAAGGCATCGTGAAAAGAGATGAGAAATTCAAGGTCCGCGACGCATTCCAAAGGGTAGATACGCGTATGTATCGACAAAAAGGAACAAACAGCGATAATGGCAGGTATTTAGTCGTTTTATCCGATCGGCAAATCGCACAAAGGACGTATGAAATCGCGATTTTTTCCTCAATACTAACTCGAAGTCTCATTGTCAAACGAAGAAATGACAATGTCACGTTGAAAAGATCGAAATCGAATACTTACCGCTCAGGTACGCGATCGTAATCTGCTGTAAAATAAAACGAAAACGGGAATTTCTTTCGAAGGGAATTGAGGATGGACGAGATCGCGTTTTAAAATAATTACCCTCTCGTTCCCTTTTTTTCTTCTTATTTTCTCTCGTGGCACGACACGTTCGAAGGAATCGAAGTATTCCAAAAATAGCACGACATTTACGCGAATGCGAAAGGTATTCGATCGACGGTACGTTTTTCAATAAAATAAATCTAGAAAAATCGGGGCATGACGCATCACCACCATGTAGTACCTATAATACAAGGCGAAAAATTTTTGTGCGCTACAGAAATTTACCGGATGGGACGCAAAAGAAATGCTGTACATCGAACTTACCACCTAATTTAGAGTATAAAGCGAACGAAAATCGATTAGAATTGTGTTAATGTGCGCACGAGAAATCGTCTATAATCACAACAAATTTCACTTACAGAGCCGTCTCTTGTTGTTTGCGAGTGGATACTGGCAGCTGTCGGATATCGTCGGCGATACCCGAACTGATAGATTGAGATCCTCGCCGACGTTAGATCGAAGATATTTCAACGGGAAATCGACAAAATCACAACACCGAAAAAATCTCGTCGATTTTTACGCACAAAACTTTCACGATTGCTTCGAAGAAAATGTCCTTTCCGAGAGTGTCAAACGAAAATAGATATCAACTTGACATTTGGAGACTTCGCACCGACAATGCGGCCAACTGTTGAGAGCGAATCCCCCGAATCAGATTGTTCGGCGAAATCGATCGGGATATACACTACTGTTCAATAGTATTTGGGAACCCATAGATTTAGAAGAAAAGATTAAAAGCACTAGTGAAAAAGTGCACATATACCTATTAGTTATATATAGCTAATTACGTTTTTGGCAGTAGGATTACACATTATATCTAAACTTGTGATTCATCTATGTGACCTCCTTTCTTTTTGATAACGGCAGCACACAATCGCGGCATTCTTGCAATTAGTTTCGTCAATGTATCTGGTGTTATCTGGACCCACGCTTCTTCTACAAATCAGCCTCCGATGTTGGTACTGCTTTCCAGACCTCCCGATCAAGTTTCTCCGACAATAACTCTGTGGGATTTAGATCGGGGTTAAGGGAAGACCATTCCATAACTTTGATGGATCCATCTGCCTCCAAGTGTTGCAAATAGTCTTTGCACAGAGTAGATGTATGCTTCGAACCATTATCTTGTTAGAATACAAAATTCGGACCCAAAAGTCTTAATCTTGAAGGAATGTCATTGTTCTCTAAAATGTTTCGATACTGTTCTTTATTTAATATTCCCTCGATCTTCACAATATCACTCATGACCGTACCACCAAAACAATCCTAAATCATCACAGAACCATCGCCATGTTTAACCGTAGGAACAATACATTGTTCTGTCGCGCGTTCATCTGCAGATATCCGAACGAAAACACGTCTGCTTGAACCGAAAATCTCGAACTTAGACTCATCGGTCCACAAGACTTTACTCTACTGTCTAACTGTTCAATGCGCACGAACTCAGTTTAAGCGTTTCCGTTTATTCTGTATGCGCAATAACGGTAACATTAGTAAAAGTATCCTTCACAGAAAGACATTTACAAGAACTTCGAGAAACCTTTATTGCAGTAATCCACATTGAGTTACAATAAGCAATTTTGGTTTATTGCAGGTAATAAAGTAGTTTACATAATGTTTCTTATGCAGCATCTCTGTAAATTTAATGCTTTCCCTATATGAATTTCCTAGAAGCTGTTTAGTACAACTAGTTTTCTCATATATAGGTGCCCAAATACTTATGAACGGTAGTGTACGTGTAGTGCGTTGATTCGTTTCTAAGAAAAGCGGATTATTCCCTTACGTCTCATCGGTAACTACTGGCTATTTTTTGCTTTGACACGTGCATGTTTAGTTGTCTACCTCCATTCCATCCGAAAAATGTCCTAATATGTTTCACATTAACAATAAATAACGGGGTTTCACGGGCGAATTTTTCTATTTTAAATCCCCATAAATTGACTGGAAATGTACAAAATTGTACCTTTAATTTCTAATTTAATCTGTTCTCTTTTTAATTTAAAACCCTCAATGATATTTTATAGAAATTAAACGATAGGTATGGCATATTTCAATTAAATTTAAATCTAATAAATTTTCCGCTTTAATAACGCGATGCGACAACGTGACCCCAAGAAATAAATTAGATTGGTTATCCTGACGGCGGCCATTTTGATTCGAAAATTTCAACTCGAACGCGTCTTATACTCACTAAATCGGCGATTTTAGCTAAAAATTGCATTTTTGCATATATTTAGTCGAAAATGTATCTAAATTTGGTACGTGCGATGCCCAATTGATGGAAAACGTTCGCGCATGCAGAGACGAGCGAAGAATTCGCACAAAATTTCTTGTAGAGGTAAGTGGATTATTCTATCGAATCAAATTTTAAACTACGAGGGTGATTCGTAAACTAACGATTTACACTACTTAATGATAATCATCCATCTTTTAACAAACTCTAGTTATTCAAGAAGAAGAAAGTATACATTGTTATATACAACTTAAAGTCACTACTTTGAGCTGATTTTCTACATAGTTGCCATTAAGATTGTGATAGATATTTGTCAGTGATGAACCAGTTTTTTTAATAACCTCTTCATCGAACTCTACCGCCTGCGATTTAATTAAGTAGACTTCAGCGTTTATTGTGGTCCCTCGTCCAATAAAATCTATAAGAAAGACGCCCTTTTTGTTCCGAAAGACAGTGACCATAACTTTCCTTGTAGAAACTGTGTGACGACAATTTAAAGGTTTCCTCATAGGCGAGTTAGAGCAACCCTACTATATTGACGGATACCAGCATGTAGTTCACAATCGGCGGGATTCTGAATTGCAGCAGCAATTTTAAACGACCAAAATAACACGGAAGAAGGTCCGAACGATTCTCTCACTAGCACTGCCAGACTCACATTAAATAAAACTATACCGCAGCGCTGCGATCGCGCCGATATTCCCGTAATTAGTAATTGATGATTGCCAATTACTAATTACAGGTAATTGGTAATTGGTCGTGTAATAATTACAAAATGTAATTGGCAACGCCCAAGTCTGGCGGAAACGGAACTTACTTTACGAATCGTCCTCGTACTTCGAAATAGCTGTGCAGGGATGCATAGTGATGGTCGTAGAGTTGCTCACTAGCGCCAACGAGCAGTGGCGATGTTCGATATAAGCTTCAGTTATAACTGCGAGTCACAATGACATCTGTTGTGTATACATGTACGCTGCCGTAAATACTATTTCGCAGTTCTACGTTTGTTGCGAAAATGTTGTCTACCTCGCGAAAACGATCAATGTTTTATTTTATGTGTAAATGTGTATGCGCCTGGCACTGACTGTTGGCGTAAATTGAACTTCTTTGTAATGAGGATGACGCTCTCCTCAGCGATAACCCAAACGCAATAAATTCATACCAATTAAGATAATGTAACAAATAAAAATATCCCATAGTCGGTTATGCTATTTGAAATTGTTCTATAATGAAATTTTGATAATCCGGCGAAAAATTCTTGTTGTAATTTCAAAATTATTTTGCGTCAAAAGTTTTCTTACACTATTAGTTATTTAGCCCACATCATCGGTCCGAACATGGAACGTATAGGTTTGGAGAAAACGTCCTTTGAGGATCGAACGAACACGTTTACAGTGAGATCTACATACACCTCTTTCGTTCGATCTTGACAAAAAATTCATGTTCGTATTTCAATGATATTTTACATCAAAAATTTTCCTGTACATGAAAAGCATAGGTGTTGAGAATAACGCCCTTTGAACGTTGGGGAGAAACGCATAAAATAAGGCATATATCTACCCCTTAGTGGACTTCGTAATTAATTTATGGGTAAATTTTGGCGGTATCTCACCCTAGGGATTTTCGGGTGTGGCCAATAAGCTCGTAACGTTCGTTTTCTCGTATTTGAATCTCCTAGACTTGCGTAGGAAAAGAGACGGACATGCGATTTCGTCTAGTTTAACATCTTTTTGCGGATTTCCGCGGTTTCTTGGCAACTTTTTGAAAATAATCACATACTTTTGGAAGTCGATGATCAAGACGCGTCGGTTGGTGCAGGATCAGATGTAAGAAACTTTAAACGCCGATATCTTTGTAACGGTTAGAACTACAACGTTCATAATTCCATATTTAGAATATACAGTTGACGATGATAGGTTTGGAATCTCATCATCATCGTCGCCTTCTAATTTGTTTGAATTATGGAGAAGCTCCTTGGCGTTTTTCTTCCTTATCAGATCTTTAGTTCCCTTTCAGGCGTCGGATGCGGTTTCGGTTCTTCCGTTGTACATTTATTCCACCCTATCCTGTCTCCTGATAGTCTCTTAGTTCTTCTAGGGTTTTGCCTTTTTCCTTCTTATATTCTCGCCAAGCGTTTTTCTCGGTTTTTTTCCATATACCTACTACCTTACATAGGGTTAGTCATATTTTTCTGTGTACCGCACTGGTCAAAGTGGTAGAACATAAAGTTTCAATGCCTTTTGATTTGACCAATCAACCGATAAACGATGCGATCCTCCCACTTTATAAGACAACAACCGTGATGCCTTAGAATTAACAAGGTACGAGTATTGGATTGGTGGATAGCATTCACCACATTGAGGTTAAATATTGGAAATTGTCCGTTTTATTTATCCTGATAGGTCTTGGTAAAAGCCACAAAGAATGAAACCTAAACTAAACAATAAAGACAACATGATTCTAAACAACATTTAGGAACTAAATACAGACGCATAACGATTGGACCTAATACAGGACGCAACGGTTTGGAATATCGTTGTTTATGACTTGAAGATTGTCCTATAATTATTCTATATTTGCTTTTTATTGTAAACGGTGAAAAATGAGAATTGACATTAGACATTCACGTTCATGTTTAGATATTTTTAAAATGTCTTCTTCCATTGCTTTTACAACTCTAACAGTTTATTCAACAAATATTTTCAATTAATTTGCAAACGTCAATTTTAAACCTTCTAATTTGTTATAAATGTACAGAGGTGAGGAAGAAGCACTAACATCCAAAAAAAGATAAAAAGACGCGCACGCTTACTTAAGTATCAAATCTTATCTAAAAGTAGAAGGTACAGTTTCTTTCGCGGGTTGCCTAGGTGGAGACTGCACACCTGGCGACTGTATAGGTAGGGACTGTCTAGGCAGTGAAATAGTCCTCCTGGCGGAATCATCATCATCATCCAATTCGTCATCGACTTCTTCGGCGCGTAGTTTCTCCTCCTCTTGTTCTCGCAGTCTGAAAGTTAGTTAGGTTAAATTTTGGCAAGTATTGGTCAAAGTTAAAGGATTTGTATGATTGCGTTCGTTTGATTATGATTTCAGTCATAAATAGAAGGAAGGTTTAGGGATGTTGACCCCTAATAATTACGTCAGCAACCACGAATAGCATTAACAGGTCTCCGTATCAGCCCTCTCTGTATAGATTTGGAACCATATCGTACCATATTTCCCTACAAATATCCTTAACTGTCCGAGGTCTAGTCATAAGTTTTTGAGTAATTTTTGGCGAGATTATATATATATATATATATTATATAATATATATACTAACACCAGTCACGAGCCCCGGTTATAAATAATTAACGGTGATTTTGCCCAGAGCGCATACCCAAGAAGTCGCGCCTCTGGAAATTCGTATTTTGAAACTTGGTATTCGATCAGAATAAACTACAACTTCTACGTCTTCTGTTTTCGCTACCAAATCAAAGAAAAGGTAAGTTGACCAAAAACTTCAACGCAATATCACTGAGATAAAATCGAATTCTTTCTTTTTCTTTCACTGGAATGTATGAAGGGGATGAGGGAAGAAACTTACCTTCGTTTCTTCAACATGGCCGAGTCATATTCGGTGTTATCTTCATCTTCAACTTCATTCTGGTTTTCCTTATTATTTCGAATAAATTTGTACCCGACATAAGCCAGGAGAAGTATGATTGGAATAATGATACACAACACGACAGGTGGTGTCATTCCGGCATAGCTGGACGAGTATTCTTGTTGACCTGTATCGATGCGAAAAAGAATGATTTTTTAATTATTAATCAACATTTCCGCGGAAATGCCGGATTTCCTATTTGTTCCTTCCATACTATAGAATGGTGATTAGAAATGAACAACAATACATAAACGATATATTCCACAATATATGAAATCCTCATTTCCACGTTTCGACTCTACACGGATCGACCATCGTACTCCATCGGCATTGCGTATTTCCTAGCATGTGGAATCGAATGCCACGTCGCGACATTCGATTTTGATGAATTATGAATTTTATTACAATATAAATTAAGGAAGAGGACAAAAAGAATAATGGAAGGCACGCCAGCGTCTCTGGCCGAATATTCCTGTTGACCTATGTGCATGTAATAAAGCGATTAAAAGATGCACTATTGAAGGACAAAAGACAAACAGAGAACCAGGTTGATAGAAACTTCGCTTGACTTTTGCCGTGGTGTGGTCTTTAATATTCCTGACAGCGAAGCATCGACATCAATTAATGACACATGTTAGAATTCAAAAGAAGTTTCTACCACCGACACAGGTCGTGCAAGATTGCGAAGATATAAAGCAAACTTACGCAAGCATTTCGTATATCCATAATCCGGAATATTCCACTGACCATTCGGCAAGCACTCCCTTCTCTGATCTCCCACCAGTACGAAATTCTGATTACACTCGAACATCACCGTCGTACCGGGTACGAACATGAAATTACTCTTCCGTCCAAACCTCGGAGTAGGCAAGATACCGCAGGAAATCGTCCTTCTAGCGCTTGTCTGTTTCAAACTGATGATGGTACTATAGTAATTGAGCGTAACGTGCGCTTGATGCCTGTCCAAATTCATCGCAAAATCGAACAGGCACTGGTAGTTCTCGTGACACAGATCTGTCGCTCGCGTCCTGAAGATGGACCGATTTTCCGGTATCAAAATTTTAATATCCGTCCTAAATTCGGGCCGGAACGTCACGTTATTGTACGTAGCCGATGTTCTACCGTGTTCTCTGCGGAAGAGAGCTCGGCCGATTTGAGGATGTTCCCTGTCCTCTAACATCCATCTCATACCAAAGTCCGTGTAGACGCGCTCGAAATCGTTTAAGTTTGTGTTGATGGTCGTTAAGCTGCCATCTGGTAAGGTGAAATCGTCGATTATGTCAAAGCTCCAATTACCGAAGAGACCTCTGGTTTGATTCTGTTGAAGTAATTAGTTCAAAGTTATGGTCAGACTCAAAAGGAATTGCGAATTTGATTGGATAACTTTAAGGGGGAGTGGTGCATTGATTGTGGTACAGAGCCTCAAGGGGTTGTTTTGTTCTTAATTTCCCCTTAGGGCATGAAAAATGTCCTTTAATGCCTGTAGTACTGAACCTCAAAAGTTATTTGAGTTGCCAATTTATTGATATACAAAAATGTTGAGGACTTACGATGAAGTGTGACGGTAGGAATACCCTTGCTGTAAGATGGCCACGATTCTCAATTACCTCAACACCAGCGCCAGAATCGAACATCACGATCACTTCCGATTGATTGAGGATGTAAGTTGGTGTGTAAACAATGACTCCTGTAATGGGGAAAAAGAAATATATCAAACTTTATTCTTCAGGACTTCACTAGGGCAAAGGGTTAAAGTGTTGGTCCAAAACCACCCCATGGATTAAACTTACCTGGAAAATGTTGGAATTTCAACGCCGGCCTATCGAAGAATACTCTCCTTCTATCCACGATGACGTCTAATCGATACCTCCAGCGAGCTTGTTCGGGTCTTCGTCTAACTTCGACCACCGTCGAAGAGTTACCTCTCGCGACCACTGCCGATAATTCCGTTGCCCTGACTTCCCCGTACTTGTTCATAGGCATCTGCTCGAATCGTCCTTGTACGTCCAGTTGGTTATTGAGAGTGCTGGTCCTGACAAGAACGAATTCTCCCTTTCCATTGAATGTGTAAGCCAAATCGTCGAAAGTCAAAATGTGTGGATCGCCGAAAACTCCGGCAACTGCGGGTGCTTGATAGGAAACACAGTCCTGTGAGGGTCTTCGTTCGACACGTAAGACCTCACATCCGACGGCTTGTTCTTCCTGCCATTTACAACATAGGAAGCGAGGTACGACGTCGTGCCACCAATGAGATAGAGTAGGGACCTTGTTGGCTTCGTTCCACGGTAGGAAACCAAGACTGTGTGATCGCCTCGGGAAGGAACCCCACTGGTTATCGTAAGATAACATAAGAAAGCCGTTTTTGTCATAGCAACATTGCTGTTCGGAACCTTCTAAGCTGTTAAAAGTACAATAAGATGATGACCAATTCCCAACGAAACTCAAAACTTTACTTACGTTGGAGATCCCGTTCTGACGCAATGCATAGCCCCCGTATTAAACTCACAGTTGGGATTCGAATCTCGATCGCAACCCACATCAGGTAAAAATCTCCCTCGGTCATTCCGTGCATGCTCTAAAGTACAAGGGCATTGATGCAGTTCATGGGCGAAATTTTTCAAAAATCGATCCTGCCGTATCCATTCATCGCAGAGGGCTTTAGGCCAATTAAGTCCGAACCTTCGTTCCCACTGGGCGTCGAAGTACCAACCCAGTGGTATGGGTCTGCTCCAAATGACGGGGGTAATCGATAGGGAGCTAGAGGTGGTACCGTTGACCGGAATTGCTTCTGTCAAATTGATCTGGAGGAAGCCGAACATCATGTTGATGTTGAATTGGTTGTCGCGGTTCCGGAAGTTGGCTGGAGTGATGGTGTATTCGCCGGTGTTCGCAATGCCGTCCGCAATCAGATCGATGTACAAGAATTCCGGTCTGATGGTAACCTCCCTGTAACCCCAGACGGAGATGCGGATAGATGCATTCTCGTTGATGGTCAAGTTGTGTTTGACCCATCTGATACGAATTTCGGAGGGATTCTTTTCGTTGACGTTGTTATCTATGAAGAAGATTTTTTCGACGGCTGTTCCTGGTGTTTCTGCAAATTAAAATGTGATGGTGTTGGGTAGTAAAAGCTCAGTAGTTGGATATACAAGAATCACTGCTAGAAGAAGAAGAACTGTCAAAGTTAAGCGAAGCTCCACAGTCAATATGGTCGCCGATAGTTGCTTGTACTTTTTCTTCTTCGTCATCTAAAAAACCGATTTTCAAATTCTCAACGGCACTTACCGACGAAATATTTGCCCATCCACTTGAACTTCTCGTTATTGATGGCGATTTCGAAACGGACGTAACCTTCCACTGATAAGCGAGGTTGAACGCAGATGGCGCGGTTGGAATCTACCACGATTCCGGTTATTTCCGGTCCGATGTCGAATTTACAAATGATTTTATCGGTAGGTAAGAAACAAGGTCCTGTGATGTTGACTATCGTCCCTCCTAACATGTTACCACTTTCAGGAGCAAACATCAAAGGTAAATTCGCACCGTCTACGAAAAGAATTAAAAATTAGAGAACTCACGGCCTCTTGTGGAAAGCTGTGCAAATTTGGAGATTTTAAATTTGAAAAGATGACGTTAGGGGAGGAGCAGAGTCTGTGGAATGGGATAAATAGGATGAATGACTCCAGAATTAGAGGTAGAGAGATTTAATTGAGGATAGTAGAAAAATGAGTGTGTTTGAATGGATTCAAATCGATAACTCCAAAAATGAATATTTTTATTTGGAAGATATTTTGCAATACCAGTTCTAAAAGAACGATAAGCTTACCAACATCCTTATCGCAGTTGCCAGGCAAAATATTTTCATCTATCCTAAAGATATGTCTTCCGGGGAACCCATTTGTCCAACCTCGACGCACCAAGTCTCTTATAGTCGGTCTTTGACTGTACGGGGCGTACTCCCAACTCCTAGTACCATTTCCAGCGTTAAAACCGACAAAGGCCGGGACACCTCCTTCACCCGTAAGGGAATCAGCGCCAGCTTCCATGTGAGAGGTCCAAGTCAAATCGAGGTAATTAAAGATACAATATGTGATGACTTCATCCGTCGCCAAAACGATTTGGAAGGTGTTAGTCTGTAAAATTCAGACCCAACTCGCTATGGATTTTATTTTCAAGTTACTAAGACTTACGAAGAAGATGGACTGACTGATGCCACCAGCGAAGGTAACATTCTTCCATGTTATGATTACGGCATGTTTCGGCTCGAAATTATCAGCCCCAATCATTCCATTCCTAATGTCCCACTTGAGTCTCTCCCTGACTTCTACCCCGAATTGATCGGTCCTAAACAACAAATCTCTCTCCATCCTGAAGTACACTCCGGCCGTTCTCTGGTCGATATCTTCAGCTCTTATAGCACCGACGCGACATTTACTGAAGAAAATTCCAATGAAGGACGGATCATTAACTTTGGTGGGGAAGATCAAGGGATATGCTTCGAAATTATCGGGGGATCGCTGAACTCCAAATAACCGTTTAAGGAGACTTTGGTGTAGTTGAAACGGAAACCGAAGAAGGGTAGCTGGAAATTGAAATTCTTGTGGATGGTTTGGGTCGAGGACTGGATCGCACGTTGAAAATCTCCTTCGTTATCGGGGCCGCCCATGTCGAAGAACCAGTACATGAATTGCGATCTGATTTGGGCCAGGCGTTGCTCGGTGATAACCCATGGGATACCCGTTGTCCTGGCGCTTTCGCGCGTTGGTGCAAACCTGGAGGTCAAAGAGTCTGAAAATTGTAAATTATAATTAGTTTTGATCAAGTTGAGAAATATTGTAGTTTTTCTCGAGGTAATTTGATGCAAATAATAATCGATCCCATTACAGCCCATAAAGGGCCTTCGGTTCAGCTTAGCAAGGATTACCAACTTCTTGAAGATAGTGTGGTCAACAGCTACCCTTCACTTCCAGGTACTCAATTTCACAGACTGAGTGCAGCTGAAATCCACCTTTATATTATAGCGGGCGATGTTTGAATCGAACCTACGACGTCCGTGTTTTAGTCGGGAACATTGAATTGTTGGTGCTAGTCGAACTTGACAACAAAGAGTTTATTGTATATAGAAAGCGCAGAATTGAAAACTTTGGAACTCAAGACGCTTCTAGTTGCTTATTATGTATATCTCTAAACTCTTCATCCAATTTCAAATTTTCTAAGTTTGAAAACGGTTGACCATATTTGCCCAGTTTACAGTGACGAAGCAACTTTTTATTTGTCTGAAAAAGTGAGCAGGCTTAATATCTGAATTTCGGGAAAGCAACATCAGTATGCTATCGTGGAACACGAGAGAAATTCACTGACAGTTGTGTTTTCTGCGGATTCGAGTGGAAACGTCTATAGTCGTTCTTCGCAGTAAACGCCAGCTAGCCAATTTGCCTTTTTCCCCAGGTGCAATAAGATAGTGCAAGTTTCTTTTCTCATCAAAGCAGTACGCATACCTCCAACTGGTACTTTGCCAAGTGAGTGAATTTTTGAACTACCTCCCCGTCGTAGTGTGTGTGGGGACCTCAACACTCACTGAACCTTTGACCAGCTCATTTCCTTGACTTCACAGTACGCAATTTTTTTTGTAAGGAGTTCATAAAAGTATGTGCCTCCTACTTTGGATGAGCTGACGCACCTGACACCAGCAGTTGATGCTATGACGATATAGCTTATTCCAGAAGAAGTTCTAAGTATAGGCTCTTATGGACCATATATATATATATATATAATATATATTGACTTTAGAGTCTCTAGACCATACGAGTTACATAAAACTATGATTTTCTCTGCTAAGCCTCATTCCTACGTTTTAATCCGAGGGTCATACAGCTTGTGCAAATAAATCCTAAACAATGGTGATATGCGTTTTAGAATCTGTTCTTTTTTACATTCTTTCTTTGACATACACATGGTAGGTTCCATTACACGTCCTTCACGAAGTCTTGTGCCTGTATACTGACAGATTGCACGTAATTATCTCCTTTCTTTTGCGCGATATTGACTAGTTTGGGGTTTTGTATTGGGGGAGTGAAGATGTAGTGAAACGCATGCAACACAAGTGGTTTCATTCTTGCTCTTGGTATCTCACCCATCCCCGACCGCCCATCCCTTACTACTTATACAATATACCAGAGAGTAGTGAGGCGCAGTCACTCTTCTTCCTGTATTAAGATTCGTTTTCTAGGCAATTGTCTCCTCTTTTTGGGCGATATTTAATACTTTGAGGTTCACAAATAGAGGAGTGGCGCCTAGTGAAACGCGTGCAACATCCCCATCCTCACTTACGTTCTTTGCTCCTTTCTCTGGGTATCTCGCCCCATCCTTGACCCAAGGCCTCTTCCTGTTTGGGCCCCAGATTAGAAAATTATAAACAAATCCACATCGCCCGAAATAAGATTTAATTAGCCCATTTTGCCATCCAACTTCTTTTTTATTTAATTTAATATTTAATTCAAAACGCTTGGCAGTTATAAACGATTCTGAATGATTAATATGTAATAACTATATCGAACCGATTTCGGACTTACCCCAATTCCCGTAATCGACATCTACCAATCGTCTTTGACGACTTTGAGGCGGTAGAACGGGGGCATCCTCTGTAATTTCCGGCTCAGGCTTAGCAGGTAACGGCGGTTCCTCTATGGGAGCTACATCTTCCGGGGGCGCTACCTCTTCTGGTACCGAAAAAAATGCAATAAAATGTTACGTAATCATAAATTTTTTTACTGATATTCTGCTGAAATTCTCAAATGAAAACCGCTAAAATTGCAATCTTTTTGAAATTTGTCGATACCCCAAAACCACCCACATCTTTTCCTATAAATTTTAAATTCCGAAAATTTTACTTCTTATTCTTCACAAAATTATTGATGTCGATTGACAACCCCCAAGTGCCGAACTATAAAAACTGAACTACTCCCATTCCGGTTAAAACTCTCAAGATTCAATCCCATCCTTGTCCTAAAAACTAGAAAAGTTTTGAAGATATAAGCACCTCCCCGTCTCAAAATTCCATCGATGACTCCAGCCGAAAACACCGAACGTTGAACTACTACTCCCTTTGTTCAGCATAATCGAAGTTGGGCAATGTCTCAAAGGGTCAGCCACATCCAGAGATTGAAAAATTTCAAAGATATAACCTGACTTCGATTGTACACAAAAATCCAGTAGTTGACGGTTTTTAACACTTGAAACCAAATGGAGATTAAAGAATTTTCTTCTACAACTTTTTGGAAACCGATTTATACCCCAAACTGCAAACCTCAAATTTCTAACATTTTTTTTTGTAAAAAATTCAAACTACGGCTATGTAACCACCGCCTCTTCTCAAAATTCTTAAATGATATCGGTATCCCCAGAGGAATATCCCGAAAATTTGGACTATTTTCTCGAAAAATAGTTGACACCTAAGCTGTAAACTTCCAAGGATCCAATCATTCCTTTTTCCAAAATTCCTGAAATAATTCAACATGCTCAGATGAAACTCATGGAACTTAAACCCTTCCTAACTTTTCCGAAATTCTAAAAAGCGTTCGGAACTTCAAACTCCCATCTAGAGATTCAACCATTCCTTTCCCAAAAATTGCCAATTCTGAAGGTACAATCCCCACTTCATCTTTAGAAGAAATGGGAACGAGATTGGATTTTCCCCAACTTTTCCGGCATTACTGTAACTGGCCGAAACTTCAAACTGAAGATTTGATCACTTCTTTCCCAAAATGTTCTAAGTCTGAAGGTGTAACCACTGCGTCTTTCCAAAATTTCTAAAATCGATCGACATTTTCAAATAATTTAAACCATTCTCTCGGACCAGCGTTTGTAAACTCCGAAAATCAACCTCATCTGAAGATTACTGAAATAGATCAACATCTTTAGATGTACATTGTCAAACTCCAAAAATACACAGGTTGACGTACCCAAATGAAATCGTGGGCGTTACATCCCCAACTTTCCCGCCATTTCTAAAATCGCTCTAAACTTCAAAGATCCTCTCTGGGCCTTAAGCGCTGTCGAGATGCCCGGTATCCCACGACATAGAATTCTTAAAATTGATCAACAATCCTAATTAAATTGTGCAATCTCCCTTCCGATTGTTCCCAAAGTCAGTCGATACTCTAAACATCAAATTCATCCACATCTTCCCAATTAAATGCAAAAGATTCAACCACTAATCGACAAGCCCACGACGGAAATAACAAAAACGCAGCCCTTCTACTTCTTTCTTCTTAGAATTTCCATAATCGGTGGATAACGCGAACTGTCAGTTCTAAAATTCGTTTCCACAAAAATTATAAATGTTGAAAATTTAACCAATTCTTCACCCCAGAATTATAATTCAGGAAACTCTAAATAAAAGTTGCAAGAATGGACCCTTTCTGCTTCCAAAGTTATCGTTACCCCAAATTGCAAGCTTAAAGAATCCAATCACCCTCCTTCGTAAGTTTGTACAATCATCCAACATTCCCTAATGAAAATCGTAAATAGTGAACCACCCTTTTCTGAATATTCTTTAAAATCGGTTGATATCCCAATTTGAAAACTTTAAACAAACCAAACTTGGAAGCGGATGATGGGAAGTTACAAGGATCAAACCGTCCATAGTGACTTAAAGCCGCCATATTTGAGAATTCGATTGAAACATCGATAGCATTTTTTTCTTTCAAGAGAAAAACGATTTACTCCATCAAATTTTACTACTCACCTACTTCTTCCGATGCTTCCCCAGCTGGTACGACGCTCTCGACGTCTGGATCTGCTTCTGGTACTACCACTTCTTCAACTGGTTCGTCTTGTGCTTTAATGGCCGAAAAGACCAACAGGAGTAAAAATAAGATTGTTTTCAGCCTCATTCTTTCGCGTTCACACCAACATTAACACGTAACGTCTTTACGATAGTAACGACAAATATCGAATAAATGATAACCTGTTGATCCTTCTTTCAGAAAAGATGCTAAAAATAAAACATTCTCGTTATTACGAGGATAGATTGACAAGTTTCGGGAATCGCTATTTTTCCAAATACTTTATACCGTCGTGTTGGCCACTTTTTCATATCAGTTGACTACAAATGTTAAATCGATCTCTGAAATAGTCTGGTTTTGACAAGCATTTAAGTCAAGTACCTTCTTGTGTTTGCAATTATGGATAAAAACCAAGCGGTCATCAAACTTTCCTATTTGGAAGAGAATACCGAAACGAAAATCAAATCAAGGTTGGATGCCGTTTTTGAGGATTCAGTACCTTCATTAGCTTTACGTATACAAGTGATGAACCGCATACAGGACGTTCGAAAACGGCTACCATGCCAGAAATTGTGGGAAAAGATCCATGACATGGTTTTGGCAGATCGCCGAATAAAAGTGCGTGAAATTGAGGAAGCCGTTGGCATCTCTTATGAATGAGTAGTTCGTATGTTACATAATGAATTGTGTTTAAAAAGCTTTCTGCAAGATGGGGTGCCGCATTTGCTCAATGCGGGGCAAGAACGCATTCGAGCTGGGAACTTCCGGCAATTGTTTGGAAGTGTTTACAGGAACGCCTTGCACCTTCCGGAAGACCACGCCATTACGGCTCTCGGGGAATAGGTTCCTTCCCCGAAACACGAGCTTGTGGCCCCGTTTGCATGGGCCACTTCGTCGTGGTGGGTTTACGGACGCGTCCTGAAAATGCCCCTGGATCCAGCTATGTTATGTTAAGAAAGTTTACGACGACCTTCTAAGGCTATAACAAAGACACAAATATTAAAACATTATTAGGAAAAGAAAAAAATGGATAAAAAAAAAAACTGCTAGTACATATTAATTGTAACACGTAACCGATGTAATTGAGATACAAACACAAAAATGTAAGGAATCCAGGAAATTATCGCATCGCCTTGGTTTTCTGTTTTATTACAAATATGTGTTACTGATACATACGAGCAGGATGATTAGTTAGCGATAATTTTAAACGGAGAAGTATTAAAGAAAATTTAGCTTGAAGGTTAAATTTCCAATTAAAAACCTTGACCCCAGCATCTACAGAGTGATAAAAGAAACAGCTTCGTCCCAGCTTGAAATTCCTGAAATACTGTCTAATACTATTACTGTCGGGACCAAAGTTCACTTTGGAAATACTGTGTACTAAAAATCAAATAATAAAAGTGTTGGTAACAAAAAACGAGCAGGTTATTATTTTCAAAAACATATATTGTTTAAAAATAAACAAAATTCACTTTGGAAATATTTAGTGCTAAAAAAACAAATCATAATAAATTTGGAAACTATTCAGTTAATGATGGAATTGAAATCAATAATATTCAATTAAATTTACCTGTAATTAGAAAAAAAGTAACAAAAATAAAAGCCTATGATACAGAAAATATAGAAAAGTTTGAAAGAGAAACTTAAAAAAACATATGAACAAGTACTGGAAGATTTGAAGAAAAGATTTTTGAATAACGAAGAGCTGTTTAATGAGATTCAAAAATTGCAACACAATTTTTTGTGAGAAATCTTTGTTTTAAAACTCTAGGAGCAACAATGGAAAAACTAGATTATAATTTCGAAATGTCTGATTTTTGGCCAAATATGAATGTGGAGAATGGGGAATATATGACGAAAAATCTGCCTGAAAAATATGTTGTTGCAAATTATAATTTGGAGATTGATGGGGCGGAACCGGAAATAATGAGTGAATGTAATCAATGCAAGCATTGCTTGATATGTTGTTTTAAGGCATTGCATGAATATAATTTGCATAGCGAGGCTTACAAAAACATTTTTAAAATGATAAGAATTGTGCTGACGTTGTCAGTGATACAAGTTCAATGTGAACGTACATTTAATATTCTAAAATATGTATATTAGGAATCACTTAAGAAATAGATTAAGTGATGATCATGGAGATGAGCTGAATGTAATGATTTGAAACAAAGATTTGTTGATGGTTATTGATAATAATAATAATAAATAATCTTAATAAATATGTGATTTTGCATAAGCATTGCATTTTTTATCGCTGTTTTTTGACAAAATGGGCCAATATTCCAAAACTTCTCGGTGGAATTTGCATAGCCAGTCCAACCACATCTTTAGAAATGAGAAGTGTAATGGATACATTTAGATTCAATTCCTTTACGGATTTGATTTCAATCTCAATTTTTAACAAAATCATTTTGTTTTCGTCACCTTATGGACTCTTACAATCAATCCTCGATACCTACCGTTCTTGTCTTCCAAATATTGCGGTCCATTAAGTTACTGGGATAACTTTCTGAAAATTTCGAAATACTTACGGTTATAAATTAAACAATACAGTTTGTTCTTTTTAATTATTTATTTTGTCATATGTAAAAGTCCACGTAAATTATAACTGGTTTCGATACAGTACAAAATTTACAATACGAAAGGAATGAATTTGATTGATAGCATTCACCACATTGGGGTTAAATATTGGAAATTGATTGCTTATCCGTTTTATTTATTTTATTTATCCTGATAGGTCTTGGTAAAACCGACAAAGAATGAAACCTAAACTAAATAATGAAGACAAAATGATTCTAAACAACATTTAGGAATTAAATACAGACGCATAACTATCGGACCTAATACAGGACGCAACTGTTTGCAAAATCGGTGTTTATGACGAAGATTGTCCTATAATTATTCTATATTTGCCTCTTATTGTAAACGGTGAAAAATGAGACTTGACATTAAACATTGACGTTCGCGTTTAGATATTTTAAAAATCCCTTCTCTTATTGTTTTGCAACTCTAACAGTATATTCAACAAATATTTTCAATTAATTTGCAAACGTCAATTTAAACCTTCTAATTTGTTCTAAATGTACAGAGGTGGGGAAGAAGCACTAACATACAAAAAAGATAAAAAGACGCACACGCTTACTTAAGTATCAAATCTTATCTAAAAGTACAAGGTACGGTTTTTTCGACTATGAAATAAATATTCTAGATTCCTACGCGCACGACACGACATAACTTCTCTAATCTAACCACTTTTGTTGATCTTATCTATGTCAAAATTGTTTTCGTACTTTCATGTCAATCAACGGCCTAGTAGACCTCTGTTTCTCTCGCCGGTTGCCTAGGTGGGGACTGTATACCTGGAGACTGTATACCTGGGGACCGTATACCTGGGGACTGCATACCTGGGGATTGGATACCAGGGGACTGCATACCCGGGGACTGTATACCTGGCGACTGCATAGCTAGGGATTGTATAGGTGGGGACTGTCTAGGCAGTGACATAGTCCTCCTGGCGGAATCGTCATCATCATCCAATTCGTCATCGTCATCATCGACTTCTTCGGCGCGTAGTTTCTCGTCCTCTTGTTCTCGCAGTCTGGAAGTTAGTTAGGTTAGATTTAGGAAGTTTTGGTCGTAGTTAAAGGATTTGTATGATTGAGTTCGTTTGATTATGATTTCAGTCAAACAAATGGGCATCGGAAAGTTTAGCGACGTTGATCCCCACCAACTACGTCACCAACGACGAATGGCATTCACAGGTCTGCATATCAGCCCTCCCCATATAGGTTTGGAGGGATATCGTTCATTAGTGCTAAGAATTGTTTTCTTGTCAACCTCTCCAAACTTTCCGGGGTCTAGTCATAACTTTTCGAATAATTTTTGGCGTAATTTTTTTCAACCGCTGCTTTCCTACAGACCGGATGTGCCTGACACTATGTCGTCGTTAGAAGACAAGTATTTAAAATATCCTCAACAGTATGGGCATTAACCCCTTATTCGAGGCGATCAAACGAGTCACCGGGAAGAACCACTCGGTAGCTCCAACGAGACCAATACCATTCACGAGTGCGGGTCGTTTGCCGGAAAAACCGACAGAGGTAATTTAAAAAATTGAACATCAACAACAGAACAAACGAAGAAGAAGAGGTCAGCCAAAAGCGCTGTAACAGACAAATTAAAGGCGATTTTGCCGAGACCGCACACCCAAGAAGTCGCGCCTCCGAAGGAAAAAGGACAGAGAAGGACGAAAACATCGTTACGCTCGACATTGAAATAACACCGCCTGGCAAAACCACCACCGCCACCACGCCATCTACACCAGTCATCACCGATCTTCGTAAAAGGCACCTAAACTTAGTGACTGAACGTCCATGGCGGCGCATATAAAAACCAGAGGATACACGGTGAACGGGGTAAGGGTCGAACCCGAAATCATGAAATCATTGGGGGCCATCACCAGGCTCATGAATGAGCAAGAAAGCGTCTACCGCACATTCCAACTTCAATCGGAAAAACAGTTAAACGTGGATGGCGTGGATGACGTCGCCAGTGGTCTAGTGGCGAAAGATCGTCCGCATGAAGAAGGCAAGGAAACGAAGGGCAATGCCACTCATACTCATCAAAATCGCAAGATATTTGCACAGTCACTACAGATTGACATGGCGGTAGAGCCCATCTGCACTAAAAATGGACCTGGGTAATGTTTCCAATGCGAACGCTTCAGATATGCTCGGACGAGGTACACTTTTCTCAATAAAATGCGTCGCCTATAGAGGCTCACACAAGAAGCTCAGAGAATAAAATGGTTGGGACATGTGGGGAGGGTGGCGCAGGAGACTGGAGTGAAGTAGGTGATGACGAAGGGAGTATCGGGGAGAAAGAAAAAGGGGAAGACCCCGAATTAAGTGGCTGTAGGCAGTGGAGAGGGACTTGAGGAAGATTGGGATAAGTGACTGGAGAAGGATAACAATGGATAAAAAAATGGAAAGGAATTCGTAACCAAGGCTTTCTTGGCTCGCAGTACTGAATATATAATAAGTTGAGAAATTAGCCGGAAAATTATGCGCGGAGGAACTGGGCGAGGAGTAATGAGAAGTGGATGGAGAGGAGAACGTAAAAATTGGGCGAGTTGAAATCTAATCGAATTTATGAACTAGAATTATACGAAATCCCTGAATCAGGAACGTAGAAGACTTTTGGGATAAAGTTACACTAACACAGAATTTTTGGTTAGAATTTGGCGTTGGAGCTATAACGAAACAGGCTAAAAATAAGGAAATTGGGCGATAAGGCAAACTGAAAGAACAAAATTGGAATTTTGAAACTTGGTATTCCATCAGAATAAACTACGATGTTTACGTCTTCTGATTTCGGTATCAAATCAAAGAGAAAAATCACTAAGATGAAGTCGAATTCTTTCTTTTTCTTTCGCTGAAGTGTAGGATGTGGATGAGGGAAGAAAATTACCTTCGTTTCTCCAACGTGGCCGAGTCATATTCGGTGTTATCTTCATCTTCAACTTCATTCTGATTTTCCTTATTTTTTTGTATAAATTTGTACCCGACATAAGCCAGGAGAAGTATGATTGGAATGATGATACACAACACGATAGCTGTTGTGATTCCGGCATATCTGGACGAGTATTCCTGTTGACCTGTATCGATGCGAGAAAAAATGATATTTTTATTATTAATCAACATTTCCGCGGAAATGCCGGATTTCCTATTTTTGCCTTCCATATCATAGAATGGTCATTAGAAATGAAAAACAAGACATAAACGATCCATTCCACAATATAGGAAATCCTCATTTCCACGTTTCGAATCTACACGGATCGACCATCGTACCCCATCGGCATTGCGTATTTCCTGGCATGTGGAATCGATCGCCACGTCCACATTCGATTTTGATGAATTATGAATTTTATTGCGATATAAATTAAGGAACAGGACAAAAAGAAAAAAATAAAAATCATCTAACAGAAACAATAGCACTTGTACAAAAATATAATTATGTAATATTTATGTGGACCTAAGACGCTAGAAATTGTCGAAATTCTCGTGAATTTTTCCAGGAGGATGGAATTGATATACTGTTGTTTGTCAGGATGGAAGATTCTCAAGCTCAAAGTGTCCTCGCTGGTCGTGGAGGGTTCTTTAGGGACCACCCATGAATTTTATAGATTTTTTCCAGTTTTGATCCCAATATCTACCATTATTTTTGTCAAATTAAAATTTTTATCAAATGTTTTTGTCAACCTCCCTTACACTCTCATATCCCCCTCCCTCCAATTTGAAACGACCACATTTTGAAGATTAACCTGATGAAATTTGAAGAATTGATTCCGCGGTTTTTCTGACAAATGGCAACAAAGTCTTTCAGAGTAAGATATCCAAAGCTCGGAAAGATTGACTTACCTTCGTGCCCCTCCCTTTTGGTCCGGTATCCAAAAAACTATACATGCCTTGCTTCCGCACGACTAGAAAACTACCACCCTCCTCACTACCATCTTCCAAGCTCACATGTCCAGAAAACTTGCCACTCTGCACCTTTTCCAATTAAAAATTCAAATCTACTCTCTGCCCCCTACACTACTATTTTCCCTTTTTCGATAATAAATTAAGAAACTACCCATCCCTTTACTTCCCCACGCCGCGAAAGCGCACTATTCTCCCATTTTCCGATCTAAAATCCAAAAAGCCGCCCATTTACTTTTTCATAAGCAGAGAAACCACCACCTTCAGTTCCCGGTCAAAAATCCAAAAGAACATCTGCCTCCCACTCCCGCGTGAGCATCAATCTTCCCATCCCTCAAGTTAAAACATCGATCTTGAAATCCAATTCCCTTGCGACTCAACTAAATTTGAAAACCTGCCCCTACCTCCACTTCCGGCGAAACATTCACACAATTAGTCCATCGTTTTGAGCCGAGAAAATCCACCACATCCTCCTTCCTCCTACACGGCCGTACTCAAACTGTTTTGACTCTGCAAGTGTCTGGTCAAATCGCGATCACTCTTCTTCTTATCCTTATCGATCTCCGCATAAAACGGCACTTCCGTTTCCGGTCTGGCTAATTTCAAGTCATCCCTGAACTGTACAGATTCGGTCGGACTCTTGGGCTGATAGAAGGCGGCGTTTTTAGCGTTATAGGGTAAAGCGTACTCGACGCTGCTGCTGTCCCTTTCCATCTTGGTCTCAGACACCGGGCTCTGGGTGTTGTCTGAAGTAACGTCCCATTGTTTATCCTCGAATTCGACATTCGGTAATCCTTTAAGAGGTTCATGCGTTCTATAGCTGCGATCGTAGCTGCGGCGTTTAGCTTGCTCGCTATTGGTCGGGCTTTTATATGTGTACTCGTCTTCTGCTAAGGGAGATGTTGGAGACGTACCGTCACTGTCCAGTTCGTTGACTTTCATGCGGCTAGCCGAACGGGACGGTGGACCGTATAGCCACGAGATATCTTCGTCCTTGCGCGAGAATTTTGAATAGCCTTTGTAAATAAGATACGCAATGCCGAGGATTAATGGGATTATTATGGCCAGAACTATAATAGAAGTCACGCCAGCGTATCTGGCCGAATATTCCTGTTGACCTATGTACAACATGTAATAAAGCGATTAAAAGATGCATTTTTGAAGAAAAGAAGACAAACAGAAAGCCAGGTTGATAGAAACTTCGCTCGACTTCTGCCGTGGTGTGTCACTGGTATGGTCTTTAGTATTCCTGACAGCGAAGCATCGACATCAACTAGTGACACATGTTAGAATTCAAAAGAAGTTTCTACCACCGACACAGGTCGTGCAAGCCTACGAAGATACAAAGCAAACTTACGCAAGCACTCCGTGTATCCATAATCCGGAATATTCCATTGTCCATTCGGCAAACACTCCCTTCTCTGATCTCCCACCAGTACGAAATTCTGATTACACTCGAACATCACCGTCGTACCGGGTACGAACAAGAAATTACTCTTCCGTCCAAACCTCGGAGTAGGCAAGATACCGCAGGAAATCGTCCTCCTACCGCTCGTCTGTTTCAAATTGATGATGGTACTATAGTAATTGAGCGTAAAGTGCGCTTGATGCCTGTCCAAATTCATCGCAAAATCGAACAGGCACTGGTAGTTCTCGTGACACAGATCTGTCGCTCGCGTCCTGAAGATGGACCGATTTTCCGGTATTAAAACATTAATATCCGTCCTAAATTCGGGCCGGAATGTCACGTTGTTGTAGGTAGCCGATGTTCTACCGTGTTCTCTAAGGAAGAGAGCTCCGCCGATTTGAGGATGTTCCCTGTCCTCTAACATCCATCTCATACCAAAGTCCGTGTAGACGCGCTCGAAATCGTTCAAGTTTGTGTGGATGGTCGTTAAGCTCCCATCTGGTAAAGCGAAATCGTCGATCATGTCAAAGCTCCAATTACCGAAGAGACCTCTGGTTTGATTCTGTTGAATTAATTAGTTGGAAGTTATTAATTAATTAAGTTAATTGTGAATTTGATTAGATAACTTTAAGGGGGTGGAGGTACGCCGCCTCAAGAGGTTGTTCTGTTCTTGATAGGGTAATTTACCCGTTGTTTCGTTTTAACAACACAACAGACCTTGAAGGCATAGCGCTTGTTCGGAGCCATCGAGGCGTATATATACATATACCGTACCGTTCCTGGCCCGCCCAGTGGCCTTTCCTTATTTCTCGCAGAATATTGGAGGTAGCAGAGCCATTCTATGATTTTAAACTGCTACGCTCCACCGTGACCGAGCTTCGAACGCATTCAACCTCAAAAGTTATTTGGGTTTCCAATTTATTGATATATAAAAATCGTTGGACTTACTATAAAATTCCACGGCAGAAAGACCCTTGCTGTAAGATGGCCACGATTCTCAATGACCTCAACACCAGCGCCAGAATCGAACATCATGATCACTTCCGATTGATTAAGGATGTAAGTTGGTGTATAAACAGTGACTCCTGCAATGGAGAAAAAGAAATATATCAAACTTTATTCTTTGGGGATTCACTAGGGCAGTCTTTCCGAACCAGTGGTCCGCGGCGGCACTAGAAATAGTCTGTGAGGTATTAAGTAAATTATTTATTCTCATGTACCTACATACTCGTGAACAACATTATTTATTCAAATTTATTGGATCCCAGTTTAATAAATTATAAACCAGTAACAGGAAACAGGAAAAATCGCAACGAAAAGGAAGTATCATGACGACTACATTAAATTTGGCTTTACTTCAATAGAAGTGAATGGGGAGAATAGAACTCAATGCGTTTGATGCGCAACTGTTATTTTCAATGATTCTTTGATGCTTTGCTTATAGTGAACGTCTCCGTAAGCTTTTTGAAGACAAGCTTAACAATTTGAAAAAATGAAACTTGGACCCAGTTATCACGTTTTGCAGTTTCTGGCGGATTATTGGCAGCATCATTTGAAATGTCAAAGCCATGTATGCTAGAAGCTGCTGAAGAAGTTTTGGAACAAGATGCTCAAAGATAGTTTCGAGGAACTCCCTGATCAAACGATACGGTGAAGTCGGGCGTCCAAAAAATATCGAATGATGTCTAAAAAGCTTAAAATTACTCCGTGATTTGCGTTACAGTGTGATGAGTCCATAGACGTTGTACAATTCTTTCAACTTCTTGTGTTTGTAAGAATTTTGGATGATTGCAAAACTTTTTACTAATTTTACATGAACTGGAAACTACGACTACAAGTTCTGATGTTATGAATATAATAAGTGCTCTCACTTCAAACACGATTTTATTCGTTATTTCCCTGATTGTGAACAAGGGTATTGGGAAATTTATCAGCAATCCTCTCATTGCCAAAATATCCGAGGTGTCCGATGGAATTCAAGAATAGGTAATTGAGTTACAACACGATAGCAATTGCAAAGATCTCTTCGAGACAGGCATTGATCTTGAAGATTTCTGGAACCCGAATACAGAGTCTTATCCTAAAATGCAGGAAACTGCTTTGCGTTACCTTACTTTTTCGACAACGTACTTATATGAGCAGAGTTTCTCGGCATTTTTGATGATTAAAAATAAGAATAGAAATTGCTCGGATGCTAAAGCCGACATGCGTTTGACCCTAAGCAGCACTGAACCAAAGATTCTGCAGTTGAAGAAGAAAATGCAGCTGCACATTTAGAGTGTAACTTTTAATACAACCTCTCTATTTTTTTTTCTTTTTCATTAAAATAATATGTTTAATTACCACTATTTTTTTTTTGTGTATCTGCTTTAATCCTATACTGCCAAATACTTGGTGGTCCATGGTAAAACAATAAATGTGTTAAATGGTCCCTTATAATAAAAAGGTTAAGAACCCCTGCTCTAGGGGAACTAAACTAAAGCGTTAAAGTGTTGGTCCGAAACCGACCCATGGATTAAACTTACCCGGGAAATGTTGGAATCTCAACGCCGGCCTATCGAAGAATACTCTCCTTTTATCTACGATGACGTCTAATCGATATCTCCAGCGAGCTTGCTCGGGTCTTCGTCTAACTTCGACCACCGTCGAAGAGTTACCTCTCGCAACGACTGCCGATAATTCCGTAGCCCTGACTTCCCCGTACTTATTCATAGGCATCTGCTCGAATCGTCCTTGTACGTCCAATTGGTTATTGAGAGTCTTGGTCCTGACAAGAACGAATTCTCCCTTTCCATTGAATGTGTAAGCCAAATCGTCGAAAGTCAAAATGTGCGGATCGCCGAAAACTCCAGCAACTGCGGGTGCTTGATAGGAAACACAGTCCTGTGAGGGTCTTCGTTCGAAACGTAAGGTCTCACATCCGACGGCTTGTTCTTCCTGCCATTTACAACATAGGAAGCGTGGTACGACGTCGTGCCACCAATGAGATAGAGTGGGGACCTTGTTGGCTTCGTTCCACGGTAGGAAGCCAAGATTGTGTGATCGCCTCGGGAAGGAACCCCATTGGTTGTCGTAGGATAACATAAGAAAGTCGTTTTTGTCATAGCAACATTGCTGCTCGGAACCTTCTAAACTGTTAAATACAAAAATATGAAGGACAATTCCTAACAAAACCCAAAATTTTACTTACGTTGGAGATCCTGTTCTTACGCAATGCATAGCGCCCGTGTTAAACTCACATCTCGGATTCGAATCCCGATCGCAACCCACATCGGGTAAAAATCTCCCTCGATCATTCCGCGCGTGCTCTAAAGTACAAGGGCATTGATGCAGTTCGTGGGCGAAATTTTTCAAAAATCGATCCTGCCGTATCCATTCATCGCAGAGGGCTTTAGGCCAATTAAGTCCGAACCTTCGTTCCCACTGGGCGCCGAAGTACCAACCCAGTGGTATGGGTCTGCTCCAAATGACGGGGGTAATCGATAGGGAGCTAGAGGTGGTACCGTTGACCGGAATTGCTTCTGTCAAATTGATCTGGAGGAAGCCGAATTTCATGTTGGTGAGGAATTGATTGTCGCGATTCCGGAAGTTGGCTGGGGTGATGGTGAATTCACCGGTGTTCGTAATGCCGTCGGCAATCAGATCGATGTACAAGAATTCCGGTCTGATGGTAACCTCCCTGTAACCCCAGAGGGAGATACGGATAGGTGCGTTCTCGTTGATGGTCAAGTTGTGTTTGACCCATCTGATACGAATTTCGGAGGGATTCTTTTCGTTGACGTTGTTATCTATGAAGAAGATTTTTTCGGCGGCTGTTCCTGGTGTTTCTGCAAATTAAAATGTTATAGTGGTTCGTAGTAAAAGCTCGAGTCAGTAGTTGGATATACAAGAATCACTACTAGCAGAAGAAGAACTGTCAAAGTTAAGCGAAGGTCCCCATTCAGTATGGTCGCCGATAGTTGCTTGCGCTCTTTTTCTTCTTCATCTAAAGAACCGATTTTTAAATTCTGAACGGCACTTACCGACGAAATATTTGCCCTTCCACTTGAACTTCTCATTATTGATGGCGATTTCGAAACGGACGTAACCTTCCACTGATAAGCGAGGTTGAACGCAGATAGCGCGGTTGGAATCCACCACGATACCACTTACTTCCGGTTCGACGTCGAATTGACAAATGACTTTATCGGTAGGTAAGAAACAAGGTCCTGTGATGTTGACTATCGTCCCTCCTAACATATTACCACTTTCAGGAGCAAACATCAAAGGTAAATTCGCACCGTCTACGAAAAGAATTAAAAATTAAAGAATTCACGGCCTCTTGTGGAAAGCTGTGCAAATTTGGAGATTGCCAATTTGGAAAGATGACATTATGGGAGGTAGCAGAGTCTGTGGAATAGAATAAAGAGGATGAATGATTCCCAAATTAGAGGTTGAAAGATTTAATTGAGGACAGTAGAAAAATGTGTGTGTTTGAATGGATTCAAATCGATAACTCCAAAAATAAAGATTTTCATCTGGAAGATATTTTGCAATACCAGTTCTAAAAGAACGATAAGCTTACCAATATCCTTATTGCAGTTCCCGGTCAAAATATTTTCATCTATCCTAAAGATATGCCGTCCGGGGAACCCATTTGTCCAACCTCGACCCACCAAGTCTCTTATAGTCGGTCCTTGACTGTACGGAGCGTACTCCCAACTCCTAGTACCATTTCCAGCGTTAAAACCGACAAAGGCCGGAACACCTCCTTCGCCCTTAAGAGTATCGGCGCCAGCTTCCGTGTGAGAGGTCCAAGTCAAATCGAGATAATTAAAGATGCAATATGTGATGACTTCATCCGTCGCCAAAACGATTTGGAAGGTGTTAGTCTGTAAAATTCAGCCCAACTTGCTATGGATTTTATTTTCAAGTTACTAAGACTTACGAAGAAGATGGACTGACTGATGCCACCAGCGAAGGTAACATTCTTCCATGTTATGATTACGGCATGTTTCGCCTCGAAATTATCAGCCCCGATCATTCCATTCCTAATGTCCCACTTGAGTCTCTCCCTGACTTCTACCCCGAATTGATCGGTCCTAAACAACAAATCCCTCTCCATCCTGAAGTACACTCCGGCCCTCCTCTGATCGATATCTTCAGCTCTTATAGCACCGACACGACATTTACTGAAGAAAATTCCAATGAAGGACGGATCATTAACTGCAGGCCAATCTTTGGTAGGGAAGGTCAAAGGATATGCTTCGAAATTCTCGGGTGGATCGCTGAACTCCAAATAACCGTTTAGGGAGACTTTGGTGTAATTGAAACGGAAACCGAAGAAGGGTAGTTGGAAATTGAAATTCTTGTGGATGGTTTGGGTCGAGGACTGGATCGCACGTTGAAAATCTCCTTCGTTATCAGGGCCGCCCATGTCGAAGAACCAATACATGAATTGCGATCTGATTTGGGCTAGGCGTTGCTCAGTGATAACCCATGGGATACCCGTTGTCCTGGCGCTTTCGCGCGTTGGTGCAAACCTGGAGGTTAAGGAATCTGAAAATTGTAAATTATGATTACTTTTGATCGAGTTGAGAAAAATTGGAGTTTCCTATGTTCTCAACAAAAAATACTTTATGCAAATAATAATAATAGATCCTATTACGGACAATGAAGGGCTTTGGGTTCGGCTTAGCAAGAATTACTAACTTCTTGAAGATAGTGTGGTCAACAACTACGCTTCAGCCACCAATTATAAACCCATACTGCACCTAACAATAAAGGTTGAGACGAACTATAGAAGCTTTCGTACTTTAATTTTCTCAATTTTCTTTTTCTTCTTCTAATCTTAAGATTCGTTTTCTGCGTTTTATAACTGGTGCTTCTTTTCCTTCCGTTCCTTTGCATCAAATTTATTCTAATTTACGAAATATCAAGATAGTATGTCCCATTGCATGTCCTTCAGGGAGTATCGTGCTTGTAAACCTACATATTTCCGCATATAATTGCCTCTTCTCTTTTGCACGAATTTTGGGGTTCTCATTTGTTTTTAAGTACTTGTGGGAGCAGTTTCACGGTTAACTTGATGTGTACCGTGAGCCCGGAGAAGTGGCATTAGACGATTGTAAACATTTTATTGAAAACTTAATGTATCTACGTTCAACTGTTTTAATAAATTTTGCAACAAATTCGTTCCTTCCTTTTAAAATCGATACAGCACTCTGAAATCGCATGAAGACCAGAGACACTTTCTATATTACAGTTCGCGATCAAAGTTACGCCAAATATTCCCATTTTATCTCTCCTTAGTGCCCAGGTTCGCCTTTAAATCTAATAATTAAAAAGAAATCAGTATTTACTCGCTATTAAATCGATCAAATATTTCCCAATAAAATCGTATTGCACGTATCTAGGATTAATCAATGTCAAATAGATGTTAAAAGGAAACCTCCGCTTTGCGATAACTTCCCGATTAAAAAATCTAAAAATAAAAGAATGAGCGCGAAAGTTTGAAACGTTCGTGTTCGATTCGTAAATGCTCGGGGAGCACGCAATAAGAGAATGAGCCTTTAATCAGACTAAATAAATCGCAAAAGATTAGATAACCAAATGTGTCTATCCACATCTACAAAGTACATATTCTATATATGTATATGTATATGTATGTGCGATATGAGTATTTATGTACACATACGTTGTACACACATATGTATAGGTTGGTTATTGAAAAAAAACAAGCGCATCAGGTATTTCAGATTATTTTGCGCGACAGGTGATAAATTACATATATCGTCGCAATTGAATTCGTAATGGTTAAATTTAGACGTTGTATCCTTATCAGCATCGTCGATATGCGCGTTTGATATAGGACAAACTTCACCTGTGCTTTACCTTATCGCTTTTCACGGGAAATGGAATAGGTGATAGCGAGGACGTGGCGATCATAAAACGATATAAAATTAGACAAATTACCAAGACCGCCATTTTGGAAATTTTTCTGAGTGGATAAATGGTCTCTTTTTGTTTCCCCAATTTATATAAAACTTCGTTCTAAATTATTGGGATTTGTTGTGTGTAAATTGTTTTACTCCATAACTCAATTTTCAATTACGAGGGTAGATTGAAAAGTTTTCGGAATGAGAATGAAAACAAAATAATACGGATTCAAGTTAGAAGCTCAACAGACTTGCTCCAACGATTCTCTGGCTTCTCGAATCCCTCACGGAAGTGACTTTCTTCGAGGTTCCCAAAATAATCGTTTACGGCCTCTATCAGTTGTTCATTGGACCAAAATCTCTTTCCACCCAGAAATGTTTTGAGTTTCGGGAACAGGTGGAAGTGTGACGAAGTCGAATCGGGCGGATTCGGAAGGATTTCTCTATCAATTTTTGCTGAACGATTGCACTTGAGTGAGCATGCGCATTGTCGTGGTGACGCAATACTTTTTTGTGAACCATTCCCAGGCATTTTTTCCGGAATTGCTGCTTTTAATTTATCCAAAAGTGTTGTGTAACAATGGCCAGTAACAATTTGGACGTTCTCAAAATAACCAATTAGCAAAGTTCCTTTTGCGTCTCAAAAGCCGATGCTATCACCGTTCCAGGTGAGCAACTGGTCTTTGCCTTCTTCGGAACCGTTTCATCGCGGGCGATCTAATCTGCTTTGATTGCATTTTGGTTTCTGGTGTGTAGTGATGAATCCAGCTCTCATCCATGCTCACGCATTGTCTCTTAAAATCCGTTGGATTCCTCGTAAACACTTCCAAACAATCGGTGGAGGATCGAATGGGTGTTTAGTCGAAATTGAGCAAACGTGGCACCCATCTTGCATAAAGCTTTTCTAAACACAATTCATTATGTAACATATGAATTACTGGTTCGTAAGAGATGTTCACGGCTTCTCTAGTTCACGCACTTTTATTCGGCGATCTGTTAAAAGATTTTTCCCACAATTTATGGCGTGGTAGCCGTTTTCGAACTTCCTAAGCGTGGTTCATCACTTGTATGCGTGCGGCCACGCTTGAATTTCCGAAATCCAAAAGCTCACAGTGGAAAATGAAGGTGATAAATTCTCAAGAAGGGCATCTACCCTTGATTCGATTTTCGTTGCAGTTTTCCCTCCCAAATTGCAAAAATTGAACGTTCGCTCGAACTTCGTTTTTACAAAGAGGTACTTAACTTAATTGCTTGTCAATACCACAGTATTTGACAGATCGATTTAACATTTGCAGTCAATTGATATGAAAGAGTTGCCAATACAACGACATAAAGTATTTGGAAAAATAGCAACCCCCTAGCAGCGATTCTGGAGACTTGTCAATCTGCCCTCGTGCTCTCTATTTCCTCATCCTTAGTAATGTCGGATGGAATTTTACGTAGGTGGCGCTCCGAACCGAGACACAATCAAAATGGGAGAAACTCCTGGGATAAGTAAAGTTCTATGTAAGGTTTGATAAAAAATGGATGACGTGTTATCTTTAAGCAGTGTAAACCGGTGTAAGTAAGTCCGGTTTACACTACTTAATGATAACACGTCATCCACTCTTTTATCAAACCTTATTTATGTTGCACGAACTGACAACCGTGACAATTACCGAGTGCTACGTCAAATACCCTGCGCTTTGTGTAATTTGGCTGTCGTTATTAGCCAATTAGACGGAAGAATTTTGTAGCCCTATCTATCCTCGCATTTCATTCTTAACATAAACGACGTATACTTATTAATTGCAAAAGAGGATAAGAAACGTGTTATCTCTGTATCTTCATATAAAACTAGGACATACATATACACTTATATCATTATTAAAAATTAAATATTTGCGTTTATGATTAGAAAATTATAACCAAATGCACATCACCCGAAATAAGATTTAATTAGCTCATTATGCCATCCAACTTCTTTTTTATTTAATTTAATATTTAATTCAAAACGCGTGGCAGATATAAACGATTCTGAATTTTTAATGTGTAATAACTACATGGAACCAATTTCGAACTTACCCCAATTCGTGTAATCGACAAAATCTACCAATCGTCCTTGAGGACTTTGAGGGGGTAGAACGGGAGCATCCTCTGTAATTTCCGCCTCGGGCTCAGCAGGTAACGGCGGTTCCTCTATAGGAGCTACATCTTCCGGGGTGCCACCTCTTCTGGTACTGAAGAAAAAAAAATCAATAAAATGTTGTTACGTAATCATAATCTAACTCTAATTTCTTTTTACTGAAATGCTGCTGAATTCCCAAATGAAAACCGCTAAAATTGCAATCTTTTCGAAATTTGTCGATACCCCAAAAAGCCACCCACATCTCTTGCATCAAATTTTAAATTGCGACAATTTTACTTCGTGTTCTGCGCAAAAGTATTAATGTCAATTGACAACCCCCAAGTCCGAACTGTAAAAATTAAATTACTACCACTCTGGTTAAAACTCTGAAGGTTCAACCCCATCCTTCTCCTAAAAAATGGAAAAGTTTTAAAGATATAAGTGCCTCCCCATCGATTACTCCAACCGAAAACCCCGAACATTGAACTACTACTCCCTTTTTCCAGCATTAAAATTGGTCAATATCTCAAAGAGTCAGTCACGTCCCCATCTCAGAAATTGAAAAATGTCGAAGACATAACCTGACTTCGGTTGTATACAAAAATTCAATAGTTGACGATTTCTAACGTTTGAAACCAAATGGAAATACCAAAATTCAAAACCGATCAATACCCCAGGCAGCAAACCTCGAATTTCCAATCATTTTTTTCTTTGCAAAAATTTTAAACTCCGGATAATTCCTAAAACAAATCGATATCCCCAGAGAAATGTTGACATCTTAAACTAGAAACTTCCAACTACTTCTTTCCAAAATTCCCAAAATAGTTCGACATGCCCGGATGAAACCCTTCCTAACTTTTCCAGGATTCCAAAAATCGGTCGAAACTTAAAACCGCAGTCTAAAGATCCAACCATTCCTTTCCAAAAAATTTCGTAGGATTAACCCCCACCTCATCTTAAATTTTCTGAAATAGATAGACATTCCTAGATGAACGGGAATAAGATTGAATCTATCTCAACTTCCTAGTCTAAAGATGCGACCACTTCTGTCAAAAAATTGCAAACTCCGAAGGTACAGCCTGCACCTCATCTTAAGATTTTTGAAATATATCGATATCCCCAAATAAATGGGAACGAGATTGAATCTTCCCCAACTTTTCCGGCATTACTATAACTGATCGAAACTTCAAACTGCAATGATTTGCAAAGTCCGAAGGTGTAACCAGTGCATCTTTCCAAAATTTCTAAAATCGATCGACATTCTCAAATAATTCGAACCATTCTCTCGTACCAGCATTTGTAAACTCCGAAAATCAACCCCTATTTCTCCGTAAAATTACTAAAATAAATCGACGAACTGCGGAGATTGAACCCAACTTAATTTTTCCAACGCTCTCAAAATCGATCAAAACTTCAAACTACAAACCCTAAAGATCCAACCATTTCTTTCAAATAAAATTCCAAAGATGTAGCCACTGTTTTTCCTCAACATTTCTAAAATATGGTGATATGCCTAAAAGGAAACTGTGCACATTGTATCCCCCATAAGTTGCCAAACATTGCCAAAATTGGTGGGAGCTTCAAACTGCAAAGCCTAAATTCAATCATCTCTTAAAAAATTGCGCAACTCCGGAGATGTAACCCCCACATCACCTTAAGATTACTGAAATACATTGACATCCCGAGATGAATATCTTGAAGATTTGAACCATCCGTTTGAGCCAAATTCAATCATCGCAATATCTCAAAATTCCCAAAATATACATGTTGACGTACCCACATGAAAATTGAAGGGGGTACATGTCCAAACTTTCTCGGTATTCCTAAAATCGCCCTAAATTTTTAATTGTAAACTTCAAAGATCTAAGAACACTTATCTCTCTCTCTTCCACGATATAAAATTCTTTAAATTGATCAACAATCTTAATTAAAAAGCACGAAAATTGTGTAATCTTCCTTCTGCCGAATGTTCTTAAAGCCAGTCGATATTCTAAACATAAAATCCATCCATATCTTCTTCCCAATTAAATGCAAAAGATTCAACCACTAATCGACAAGCCCACAACGGAAATAACAAAAACGTAACTCTTCTCCCTCTTTTTTCGTAGAATTTGCATAATTGGTCGACTTCGCGAACTATAAATTCTGAAGGTCCAACGACATCCTTTTCACAAAAATGATAAAATTCTTCACCCCAGAATTATAATTCATGAAACCCTAAATAAAAGTTGCAAAAATAGAGCCTTTCTGCTTCCAAAATTATCGTTATCCCAAATTGCAAGCTTAAAAAACCCTTTGTTAGATTTGTGAAATCGTTCAACATTCCGAAATGAATATCGTAAAGATCAAACCACCCTCCCCTTTTCTGACATTCTTCAAATCGGTTGACATCCCAAATTGCAAACTTAAAAATCCAACCACCCTCCTTCATAAGATTTGTGAAATCATCCAACATTCCCTAATGAAAGTCGTAAACGTTGAACCACCCTTTTCTGAATATTCTTTAAAATCGGTTGACATCCCAATTTGAAAGCTTTAAATCACAACCACAATCTTAAACTTGGGCAACATCCTAACATAAAATCACCTTTTTCCAATCAAAATTCGTTATAATTATTATCCTTCCTTTTTTTTTAAATTTAAAGGAAATTGTTTTAAAACTTTCTTTTCTTACGAAAAAGGAAATTAATCATCACTTTTCTTTGAAATGAATAATTAATTTTCGTAACTCATTAGGTACATATTTACAAAACTGACTGACTCTCTAATATTATCCAATGATTCATCAGCGCACGAAAACAATAATAAAATGGCGACTGACGTAAGATTAACTGGGCGTGTTTTTCCTTTACCTCAATCGCGCCGAAAACACGAAAAATTTTTGACCTTTTCAAAAGAAAATTCGCTTTCTCAGAGAATTCGGATGAAAAACAAACCCAATTTGGAAGTGGATGATAGGAAGTTACGAGGATCAAACCGTCGATAGTTACTTAAAGCCGCCATATTTGAGAATTCGATTGAAACATCGATATCAATTATTTTTTCAAGAGAGAAACGATTTATTCCATCAAATTTTACTACTCACCCACTTCTTCCGGTGCTTCCTCAGATGGTACGACGCTCTCGGCGTCTGGATCTGCTTCTGGTATTCCCACTTCTTCAACTGGTTCGTCTTGTGCTTTAATGGCCGAAAAGACCAACAGGAGTAAAAGTAAACTTGTTTTCAGCCTCATTTTTCGCGTTTACACCAACATTAGCACGTTACGTCTTTACGATAACAACGACAAATACCGAAAATAAATGATTACCTTTCTTCTTTTTTTACTAAGAATACGACTTGAACTGGCGTTCTCTAAATTACTATGCGAAATGATTTCGGCCGTATCCAGCACTTATTTGTTTGAAGCCGACGCGTTTGTAATCGGATAAGATAAGAGATAAAATAGTTGATGATTGTCATAAAACGGTTGGTTTTTGGTATGTGTGAAGTTGAAATGAATTCTGAGAATTTTGTGGAATTTAATGAAGGATTTTTCGAAAGAAATTGCTCATGGGAATCGGTCGGAATAGGATCCTGCTTGCCTTAGGAAATTGTAATATTTTTAGCGTTTCTCTTTTCTCGTAAGGAGAAATCATATGGAAACCATGCTTTTTGCTATTGATTCCTTTCGAAAGTCGGTTGATGCTATCGTATTTTGGAAGATGGTATAAGCATGAAATATTCATAGAAATATAATCTGTTGACCCATATTTTCGAAAAGGGCCTGAAAGATTAAAACATTCCAGTTGTTACTACGGTTGATCGACAAGTTTCCGGAATCGCTGCTAGGGGGTTCCTATTCTTCCAAATACTTTATGTCGTTTTCAACCTACCCTCCTATAGTCTCAAAATTAAGTTTGGCTTTAGTTTAGATTTTAATTTCAATATTTTAAATTCTATTTCGCGCAGCAACCACTTCTTCCTCTCTTTTACTTAACGTTTATTTTCCCCTTTATCACATTGTCTCTCATGGTTTATCCATCGCTTTCCTGTAGGAAATCAACTTTGGTCGAAGCTCGGAGGAATTGAAAAGAAGTACATAGTGCGTTGGGGGCAAATTTTGTGTTCCTTGGGGAGAGTGTTGGCAAGCGTCGCAGAAAGCGTACATTGCCAGCTTTTTCCCGTCCCCAATAGTGTCCTCTTAGCACTCTACGAAACAGTTTGTGTTGTTCGTTAGTTTCAAAGCAAATTACGTGAAATCTGTAGTGTCATTGGGCTTATGTGACAGTCGGAAATTTAAGGGTGAATTGCCCGTATCTTTTCAAATTGGCGTAGAATCGTTTCAAAACCTTCGTTTTCTCTAGCTCATTGTTGATCTGCTTGCCTGGTCACATTTGGAAGAAGCTGGAAACTTGAAAGACCTCATCAAAGTTAAAATTAACTTGAGCTGTTGAAAACTTGCTCCGCATATAAAGTAGAAATTTACCAATATAACTCCCCTTTGAAGGAGGGAGATATTTCGTCGTCTTGCAAGATCTTGCCTGTCCTAGGAACAGTGTGCTCACGCGTCGTAGCGCAAAGTGTGTGCGCTTTATTTTATTTCAGGAAATACGAGTTGCCCTTCCCTTTTCGTTAATATTTTGTGAAAATTAATGTATTTGCTAATTTTAATGGTCGCTTTGGATGTTGAGATTACGCTTTTCCTTGAATTTTAAATTTCGTTCAGGGACCTGCAATTTCGAAATCGAACGACGGAATAGATTTCAAGTAATTGTAGTTACTTTATGTATTCGTCAATCTTTTAGAATTCAGATAGTTGTAAATTGTTCTCACATTTAGAAACCCTATTCGAGGGTATTTGCTATGTCTTACAATTAGTGTAAAACTAGCCCGTTAAGAATTTTTTGTTTCTCATTTGACCTCACTTCACTGTTTTTTTGTCAATAAATTCCGGGTTTGTTAATTTTATTCGACGAAAGTGAAACATCTTGAGGTAATTTTATGAACCGTCCTGTCTGTTTGACGACCCGTTGTAGTTATAATCTGATTCTTATCTTCGTCGGTTTACCCAAACGTGATATTTCAAAGTTCGGACGCGCTTATTAGTAAACTCTGCATTCATCTCGTCATCAATCTATCAATTCCTCGACTCCTCAATTCCCAATCTTTAACCCATTTAATTTATCAACATTTCAAACCTTCAAATTCTCGATGCATCAAGTTATCAATCTATTGAAGTTCAAACTCGTTTAATCCATCAATCTCTCAATTTTTCAAACTTTCAATCTGTCTTGAAATCATATAGTCCCCAATTCCCAAAACCGGAACTCCATCCCTCACCTTTTCAATACTTCAAATATCTCAACTTTCTTTCTCAAAATGTATTTTCTCGAATCGATCGTTATGAATCAAAGATAAATTAAGCGAAAACAGCTTCATTACGTTTTATGATTAACGCCGATTTCTTCGAAATTTCGTAGAGCACTTTACGCTTCGATCAGATAAAAACGACGATATCGAGAACACTTTTATGAACACTCTGATTGGTCAAATAACCCTGTTTATAGACTACGATTAAGATAAGGATATTTGCTTGCTGATAAAAAGGTGTGAAATCTATTTGCTCGTACTGGAAAGTTGAAACAAAGACGACGAATCGTGATTCATAATCGAATCACGTCGAATCCTTTGATTATTCAGAACGTAACTGTCTCTTCTATAGGTGCTAAAACGGAAATGGATTTAAAAAGAAATAAAGGAAATTTAAATAATTAGGTTGATGCAAAAAGTAAATGCGTTATTCTTTAACTTATTATGAGTCAAGAGCGGCCTGGAATGGTATCTGATTTAAGACAGCGCGTCGAGACACACTCAAACCAAAAAATGCGCATTTGCACTAAAAACTCAAAATGGCGGTTCAAAAATTGAAAAAGTTTAGCCAATTATATCAAAATCGGTATTCGGATGTTTTTTGGGTCGCCGAATCTGACGTTAGTTTCGCCTTTTACAAAATGACCAACTGCAGATGGCGTTCAAAAATCACCGCAAGTCCGACTTTTCCCTCGCTAACTGTTGTTCAGTAAACAAAAATAACGAAAACATCATGTTATTGGGGAGAGGGGAGGAAGGGAATTTGGGCAATTCGTCTTCGAAATTCGTGAAAAACGCACCCTACTTAGATTCTCCAACATGACGAACCTGGAGCAATGTCAAGCGGGTCGTAAATAATGTGTCAATAATGCCGGGAAGAATAAAGAGAATGTTTAAAATTTAGAGAAAGAAGTGTAAACGTAGGTATAGTCCGGGCCCATATGTTAAGTAAGGTGAAGTGCTTGTTTTGATAGGACGTGTTTACTTTCACGACTGAATCGTATGACTGTATCTACTTTTATTTTCTCAATCGTTTTTCTTTTACAGTCATTGACTTTTACCTCATATAATCTCAAACAATCAATTTAACGCATAAGTTGAAGCACGTTGAAGATTTCTGTTGTTTTAATACAAACAGATAATATAAAATTTGTAACAAAAATAAAAAGGTAATAGTAATATGCATGTATATATACGAAAGAATAATCAAGCGTAAGCCAATGTCAAATAATAATGAAAAATATCAAAAGATTTGGTGATATTACTCAAATATAATAAGTTGCTATATTTACTTAGAAGCTTGGAAATAAATATTGATAGCACTCTCCGCGCAAAGTAGTATTTTGCGGACATTCATCATTTTGGATCTCTCTGTATATCTTATAAATTTGACACATTAGTTGTAGTAAACCTGTATATATTTTTACATTGATCGAATCAAAATATTGTTTCAAAGACTATCATTAAAAATAATATAATTCAAGTTTCTAATAATATATTCTTTTGTGTCCGGACTTCTGCCCGTTACTAATCCTTAATTAAGGAAGCCCTGGTATCCATCAAATGAACATTTTAAAAACACTTCAAAATCAAAATCAATCAATTTATTATTCAATGATAACTTATTCTACTATTCAATGATAATTATGATTGAATAATAAAATTCGTAAAAGTGACATCGTCAGTTCACGTCATCCACCTTTTTAACAAAATGTGCTTTGTCTCGAAAAATATTTGTACCCTTATTGTGTTATTACTAGAGTTTGTTAAAAGGTTGGATGACGTATTAACTGGCGATGCCAATTTATTATTCAATGATAACTTATTGTATTATTCAATGATAATTATCACTGAATAATAAAATTCGTAAAAGTGACATCGTCAGTTAACACGTCATCCAGCTTTTTAACAAACTCGTTTTTACTATTACCTGTACCCTATAAATCGGTATATACAAGGTGCGCCCCTAACATTGTGCGATCAAATTCTGCATAAAATTTGACAAGAAAGCAGCCGAAATTCACGAATTGCTTACGCAAACCTATGGGGAGTCTGCCCTATCGTGTGTGCGAGTTACAAGGTGGGTGAAAAAGTTTAAGAAAGGACAAGAAAGGGTGGACGATGATCTTCTTTCTGAATGACCTTCAACAAGCCAAACCTTTTTGTTTCCCGACTGTCGTCACTCAAAGGACGCCATTTTGAAAGCAAGCCAACCAAGCGGCCGTGATAACAGCTTTAAAGGAGGTTCCCGTCAAAGCCTTTGAGGGGGCCTACCGGGCATGGGAGAGTCGGTGGAGAAAATGTGTAGATGCTCATGGAGAGTACTTTGTACCGATATTGTCAATAAATCTCTATTTCTTTAAAAATATATTTCATGATTTTTGGGACGACCCTGTACAATTAAATAACGAATCCTTCACCTTTTCACCCGTGGTAAACACATAGTCACCTTGCTAGCTGAATTTCATGTTACGCATAGTCTGTATTTCACCTGTCATACAAAACCAAACATTAAAATAGTTGGTCTGTAGTTTATCTATATCCATTATTTCAATGACACATCTCTCATTTTATCATCATATTAACATTAAATACCAAAAATAAGAACGGTGCCCATTTCATGAGTGGACATACAAGTAATGTCAAAGCTAACCCTTCTCTTTGGTATTCAATTCATGAACGTCCAATCTCAGATACTAATTTTCACAGGCTACACCAGATCACACAATAGATAGAAGCGCAGCGCTGCGTGTAGGCAGCTTTGATGTTGATGTGGTCGATTTGAATGTCCTCGGAATAGCTCAGAAGTTAGCTAACGCCATTTTGAAAATACGAAAGGTGCACGTGTTCGTATTAATTGAAAAATATTAGAGTTTTGCATGTTAAAAGAATAGTATTTGCTAAAAAGTTCAATCAGTGATACATAACAATTACCGTATATTTTAATTTTAATATGCACACACCATCCCAGAATAATAACATTAATGAAGCTAAACAAAAAAAAAAACATTTTAGTCGTATTTACAACATGGTTTCCGCCCATGCTCATACAAAATTGACCACAAGATTTTCTAACTTTGTCGCTTCTCTATTCTGTGACCAGATAGTTCTACTCTCCACCCTCTCCATCGATATCATAGCGCGTGCGCGAATTGAACCTAGAACTTTCAAAATTGTAAGTTCAGTAGCACACCACCAGAGTTGCTGCGGACTCTTCCGGAAGTTCAAAAGGTTTCAGAAAGGAAACGCCTATCGTTTACAGAAATATTAATATATTTTCCATATTTGAAATATATCATCTGTTTAAAGTACACCTCTATAATATGCATTTACTTACTTAATTCTTCACATTTTAAAATTTGAATTAATTAAAAAGAAATTTTAATAATACAACAGGTTAGTACGTACGAACTTCCTAATAGCGAATAACTCAAAATACTTTAAAAAAAAACTCATAGGGTACATATACGTTTATTAATTCGTACTGGAGGGTACCGTTGACTGGGAAAACGACGTTGATCTAACAAATAAAATACGAATTTGAATTTAATCCAGAAAACTAATAATTAATTGTTCTTATAATAATAGACTTACTATTTACATTACACATACAGTTACATATATTAGAGCATCGCTGTGTTATATCGTAATAATAATAATAATCGGATGGTTCAATACATTCTTTGGTTGAGCCATCTTAGTAGTAATAGGTAGTACTAGGTATAGTGTAAAAATGTAAATTAAAAAAATTGTTAATTTTTTTGTTGCTATTTTTCGTTTTAAATACTGTACAAAGAGGTTGTCATTTTTCTTTATAATTGTGTATTAAGCTCCATTACGATAGGTTTAGGGTCCTTCTGTTTTTTTCTTCTTCTTAAGTAGATGGATATCATAAGTCGACATTATAAACACCAAGGAGGAAGAAAAGAGAAAAATGGGGATGTATTCGCTCTTGAGATCATTCACATTCTCCTTCTTCCAAGTTTACTTTCTTTTTTTTTTAAATCGTAATCAACTTTATGTTTAAATTGAAATATGTTATTTCTAGAGTTTTTTTTTAGTTTCAATTAATAAAACTATAACTAATTTTTTTAATGTTAACATTAGTACCTGCGTAACATTTGATCATCTCTCCAGAAATATGTTGTATAAACTCTGTATAAAATTTAGGAATTTTATTTATTCTTCCATACATCCCCATAAATTCTTGTATTATAATCGTCTATTTCAAGGAAGAGAGAAACTCATAAAATTAATAACAAATTCCATAATACTATTAACAAATCAATAGAGGTGTTTTTGCCCAACTACAATACAACGAAAACAACATAATAAGAGTACATGTAGAACCGTGAACGGTGAGAAAACGTACGTCGGAGCTATTACACTTGTATTTTTGTATTGACACATATTAATCATAGTTAGCTAAAACTCTAGAATATCAAAATCAAATCGGCCGGATATATGCTATTTATTATCTGATCAGCTTGCGAAGGTATCCTTCCTTTACTATAATTTTTCGATCCGAAAAGTAATTAATTCCGATCCCGTGCGATTCCGTCACAAAAAAGAGCCAAATCGATCAAAACGTAAAAGAACCACATTTATTCGAAACTTAATACCTCACAAGACTTTATCAAATAAGTTACGAGATGTGTTTTAAAAAAATGCAAAAGTATATTGTACGATTGTGTGTATTAGATAGGGGTTCGGTGCAATTATTTTTTCTTTGTGGTAGGCTGAGCCGCGGCCCGTTGCGGCGTTGCCGGGCGTCCCGAATTTGTACCTTGATACTGGTATTTCGCCTTCTTCTCCGATGGTTTCAAAATCTAGAAAAGAAAATTGATTTAGTGAATGGATAACCGCAACAAGATCTAGTGTGGAAGTGACGTCAATATACTTCATCAATTATTTTGGGAAACTCATCGTTATCGGTGGTTTTGGCCGTTGCTTCGAAGCAAACAAACACAACGTTCTTAATATACGAGCGTGTTATATTTACTATTAACATTGAATCTGCCAGCATTGCATTTATACAATGTTTCTGGACTATCGCTAAACTACCGGCATTGTACTTTTGCAATCTGTAATATGATCTACAGCCTGGTTCGAAGTTATAAACGAAGTTGAAATTTTCCGTATAAAAATAAAGTATAAAAAGCTAGATAGCTTTTTCCTTCAGGAAACAAATTCTTAAATTTCGCAAATACCTACCGGCGGCGGTTTACGTACGGCTACAAATTAAAAAGCTGGAGGTTCAAGTGTTAAAATCAATGGTTTTGGGCGTTGCTTCCAAGCGAAGTCGCTATTCGTCGAACATATCTCACCGTTATTGTTGTTGCTTCGAACCAACGCGCAAAACCACGGATAACAATAAGTCGCCTAGGCATCACTTCTGCCCCATAGTTCCCTTTCATGAAGTATCACCGTCATCCCCCTCTTATTTTTATCTCAGCTTTATTTCGAAATATATCTCAATCAGTTAGAACCTTTTAAAAGTTGCACCCCCTTGTCCACATATATTTTTATTTCCCCCTATCCCTTGTTACGGTTTAAAATTTTTCGCGTTTAGTCTAAGACAAAACAGGTATGCTCTTGCGCATCTATTGATGACGTCACTTAGGCCACGTACAACCACTTCGATAAGTTCGTGTAATTAAACATAGTTGGACCATTTCAATAGTCATATGAAACATCATAAAATTGAGACAATATGTATTCTAATACTAACTATAAATTGTAATGAGCAAATTATTAAAAAATACCAATATTACTCATAAATTTATTAGGTGAATATTACTCATAAATTTATTAGGTGTATATTACACATTACCAATATTGCTGACAGTCTATTTGTTACGCACATAATGCACAGTATAACAAAAATTACGAAAATAAATGTTTATTTAAACATATTCTTCAATAAAATAAAGTTTTGGCAATAGGAATATATAAAAAGTATAGCTATAAACCTGTCAAATTGTCATTTTGTCCATTATTTTTATTTATAGAGCATAGTGTTTTTGAAAGTTGTTTCCTAATGATTTAATTTTTAATGAACACTTTAACAACAACATAAGACACACATAAACAGATGCGATCAGATGTTCCTATCGTGACGACACTTGGGCCAAGTCACGCCCATGCGCGTTAAAGACGACTTCAGTAAAATTTACGAGCATATCTATTCTTATTGTATCATGGTAAAGCTGAGTACATATTCGAACGATTCAACGAATTAAAATGGCCGTTACAAAATTCGGGATGAAGTTTAAATATTTCAACTCAATATTTCGCTTTCTTTGTTAATTACGTTATGTACATGTTTATTTACTCGTGGTTTGTTTATTTCCATTCATTTTTGTATACACCGTGGTAGTTATAGGTAAATAGAGGCTAAACAATTATGAAACATTGCAACATTCTAATAAAACTAATTAATTTGGGCAAGCTATAAAAATTGTATAAATTACATACCAAAACACGATATAATAGGCGATGCGATGTTCAGCAAATTTTTCAAAACAAAAAAGTCAAGGAGATTATTTAAATCTTGTAAGGGAAATGAAATTTAAAGATCCTGGACAGTATTTCAATTATTTACGAGTAACAACAACGCCATTTGACGAATTACTAAATTTGGTTAGACCGAAAATAAAAAAATGCTATGATACTAAAGAACCTTTATCTCCTGGAGAGAGATCAATTCATCAATTTCTTCTTCCATTACTTATATTTGTTTACTGCCCAAGGCTATCACCTCTATTTTAGGTTGGACTAGGTTAGAAAATTTCAAAAGTATGGTACGCCTCTATCAGTTACTAAAATGAAGAATAAAATTCCCTAAGAAATCTGATTTTTAAATCGGTAGTATGAACTGCAGAATTAAACGAAAATATTTTTTTTTCAAATTCGCAAAATAATATTTCGGATTCGTTCTAATATGTTCTCACCTTAAGTTTCCAGCTTATTCAGATAAATTCAGTCCACAACGTGGCGCACTGCATAACAACCAATTCGGTTAAGAAATTCTTTCGATATAAAGAAAAAAACTGACGTAACAACTATCGTGAAGATAGCGTACAGCGCAGACTCGTCTTAGAATAAAGCCGCGAAATTTGGAATCAACACTATTTTTTCTAAACGCGTCCTTTGCCCCAACATATTTGAACATCCGGTATCTACGTACCTGGAACGAACACATCAACGTTTCGTCCACGCTCATCATCCCTCCCGCGTTGTCAAATTCGCCGCAATAATTTGGGGCGGAGAAGAGCGTGACGAGCTGTCTCTTGGCGAAGAATTCGTAACCGTCTTCGACCACCTGGTGGGCGCGACAGATCAAATCCAGGTCGTGGCGGTTGAGGAACTTGCTGACGACGTCGGCACCGAATGTGAACGACACGCCACGATCGTTTTCACCCCATCCTTGGATGTCTTTGTCCGGATCCGACCATAGTAAATCGCAAAGAAGACCTATTTGGAATTCGAAAAGGAGTATAGTAATATACTTCATTTACATTAAGAATGCGGTAGCACAGAAAAAGAAAGGTAGTGTGAAGGTTTCTGTGGTTGTAATTGTTAGCGATTAATTTTGATGGTGATGCTTAAATTGTGACACTTCTTTTTTCCTCTTGCACCTTCCTATCAGGGCGTAAGGAGAAATTTTAACATTTCATCGATCATTAAACTAACAAGAAAAGTAACCGACATTAACTCACATCGCCAAACTCTCCAGCACACAAAATAACTGTTACATAGAAATAAATTTCGGAACACGTGTTTCGTTGGCGACAAGGCCAGCATCTTCATTCACTAACCTACGATTAAATACGCTGGCTTTGCTCTCAGCAAAACATGTCTCCGGAAATTAATTAACAATAGTATGGCGATAAGTTCACCGATGTTATCTTATATGAGTAATACCACACCACGATCGTAGCAATTCTGAGCAAAAAATTACTTTAAAAAATTACTCATTCATTTGTGTTTCGGCTTTAGTAAATCTATAAGCCGACTGGATTCATTATTTATTGACCAAACGGATTGTTCTTAAATCAAGGAATGCGCGAATGGATAAAAATGATTTCCTCTCGCGATTATAAAACATTCTCTAAGGATATCGCGACCGGATTGCCTTATCTATGAATAATTTCTACCAAATAGCATTTAAATGCAAATAATGCCAAATTGATAAAGAAAAAAATTATACACTTGCCTGTATCGGGGACATCTGTAGGCCTCATAATTCTACGAATCTGCTCCATGCCTTGCAGATCCGGACTTAGTCCGCCGTGACAACAGAATATCTTCTCATCGATGATGGCAGCAATCGGTAAACAGTTAAAACAATCAGTGAAGGTTTTCCATAGCTTTATATTGTAACGTCTTTTACCTGGAAATATGATGGGATTATTATTTCGTATTTGAGCCTCTACGAAGCGTTAAATTAAAAATACAGGATGATACAAAATCCCAGTAATATTAGGAATTTTTGTGTTTTGAGATATACAGGGTACAAGGTGGGGTAAACTTACGAAATATTTTCTTTTACATTTATTGCAACCAATGGAAATTAGCACTTAGTGCAATAGCACAACGTCTCAGTACAGAATATCTATCTTCCTGGCGTGATATTCAAAAAGTGAAACTTTTTTGTTTGTATACTAATTATACATTATATATGAAAATATAACTATCGTTCAAACCAGCCTTGTTTTATTGACCTATTAGTGGTAGGGATCTATCATATAAGATAAGCATCAAAAGATCACGAAACATATATATACATTTAATAGTAATAATAAAAATAGTTTTACTTTTTCGACTTACATTCGTCATAGAAGCCATATATACGATTAATAGAGGCGCACTCGTGGTTTCCTCGGAGAAGGAAAAAGTTTTCGGGGTATTTAATCTTGTAAGCCAATAGTAGGCAGATCGTTTCGAGCGATTGTTTGCCGCGATCGACGTAATCGCCCAGGAAGAGATAATTTGCTTCCGGAGGAAACCCCCGTACTCGAATAGACGCAATAAGTCTGTGTACTGTCCGTGAATATCGCCTGAAAAATTCAAAATAATTAGTTCTTAAAAATAATAACAATCCGACACCCTAGACGGGCAGAAGGATCATGTGAAAGAAGAAGAAAAATTATAACGATTGGCTACATCAGTCAATTCCCCACCACCACAAATTCTTTTTGACTTGGTGCCAATTCGGCAAGGTACGTGACATTTAATGCAATAATTTGTGTCGTGAGGAGTTTTCCGATGTGATATACTATCGCTGATAAAGATGACATCATTTTGAGATGTTTCACTGATGATTTTAGGTTAACGAAACGTGTGTCCAAATCAGTATAGTTAAAATGTTAGATTCTTTTGGCTATTGAATGGCGGGGTCTTGGAGTTGTAGTATATGTTATGTATTTAACCAGTGTTTGCTCACTATCATGTGGCCATCTTCCGGAATTTACAAAAAAATTATAGTCATCTAGTGACCTGGTTGCGCGGAGGGTTGTTTCCGCTTTTTCATTTTCAGTTGGAAGAAGGTTTCTGGATTAGAAAGAAGTAATCGCATTCGATTTTCTGGCTCAGGGTTCTTTTGAGAAATGATTTGGGTTGAAGGAAACGTGACTTGATCCTTGTTTTGGATCTAAAATGAGCCGCTTTTTTTAGTTGTCAAAAGGTAGCTTAATTTATTCACTCTGTTTTGAGTTAGAGGGGATCGATTTCTTCGTTTTAAACTAGAAGAAGGTGATTCAGATTTTCCGTCTTTTTTAAAAAAAGGGTCAGTTTTTCTTGTTTTTGCATCGCAAAGAAAGTGGTTAATTTTTTATTTTTGGGTGAGAAGTGTAGTTTTATGGTACGAGAGTAGTTGTATGAACCCAAAACGAAAAAATTAAGTTATGTTTGGACGAGAGAGATGGGTCAAATTTTTCATGTTAAGTTGAGAATAGGCCCGCGATTTTCCTCATTTTTCGAGTAGAATGGGGTGATTCGTTCTTTCTTTGTTTTTAGTTACGGAAAGGATGATGCGTTTCCTTGTTTCAGTTCAGAGAAAAGTGGATTGATTTTCAGATGCTGAACAGAGAGTGCTTCAGATTATCTCGTTTTACATCAGGAGGTTAAAACGTTATCGCAGTTTTTGGTTTTGAGAATAGAGGGAAAGTAATTTGCTTTCCTGCTCTAAGCTAGGTAGTTAAACTTTCTCCTTTTTGAAAAGGGGACGTTAAAAAAACCTGAATTCGGAACGACCTCCTTCGTTCAAAATTCAGGTTTTTGATCGAAAAGTTTTGGATCAGGATAGTTGTTTACATTTACTTTTGGTTGGTTCTCGTCCCAGATTATGAGCGAATCGCTTGATTCAACCCCATCTTCCCGCAAAATTCAAATTTTCCAAAAACCAATTAAGTGTACAAATTTGTATTCTTTTTCTCCAGTGGCGCCAAACTTACTTTATCCTGCTAGATACTTTAAGCTACTTTCGCTTGAAAAGTACATAGAGAGAAGTAAAGTAATAGCTTCACCGCCGTTCTTCAATCCGATACCCATTGGGTATACGAATTAAGACAAGAAGGAGAAGTTATCCTGTAAGTGGCGCTGAAAACCTGGACACGTTGAATCAAACTGCCAATTGTCACCTTCCAATTTCCTCAAAACTAACAACAGTCCTCCAACTGGGTGTACAAATTTGTATTTTCTTTTCTCCAGTAATGCCGAATTTACTTTAGCCTGCTAGATACCTTAAGTTACTTTAGTTTGTGAAGTACCTTAAGTTATTTTTGCTAATTACGTTTCCAACTCTTAAATTAACCAGGGTATTACTTATCCATCATGTCCCTCCAAAATATCAGGGTTATCTTGAAGGGTTTAGTTTCAAACGTGTACCTTTCTACACCAAACATCGAAGTATCTGAGGTCATTCAGACATCTAAACTACCTATACTACACGATATCCTTGTAATCATAATCAAGCCATACAAATGCAATAACAAATAAACCAAAATTACTTACCGCAAATTTTAAGAGGAGCTTCAAGTTCCAGTAAAATGGGTTGCTGCAGGAATATCTCGCGCGATCTGAGACATAAACCGCGTACTTCGGCTTCGGTCATTTGTACAGATTTCCCTGGTCGACATCCTCGTACTAAAATCACGGTGCAACGTAACGTATTAAGATTCAAATAAGTACGTAAATGTAATAAAAGCTATTGCTAAAGAAACAACCTAACTATTTGATAGTAACGTTAAAACTCTAGGCAGATGCATAATCGAAAAGAAGCAAAACAGAACAAGCTCTTACTACGAATAGGTAATTAGAAAAGCCTTACATTCCGAAGAAAATAAATCTTTGAATTTAGTTTTCTTCTTCGACTCAATTTGTCGGAGTTCTTGCTGTATTTTATAAACTGAAATCGCCCCATCGCACGAAAAGCAGCACAAAACATAACAAACGCACGAACATACAACACAGTCTGTATTATTAGAAAGTGGGGGCGAACAAAGGTGATGAAATCGACGATTAGAATGGTTAATAATAAGCGCCTTATATAAATTGTAATTAGCACATAATAGTTATATGTGTCAACAAATCGTGGGCGATCTCGTGATGAAATTAGTTATATTCCTCCGAAATCATCCCTCGAATAATAAGGCCCTTATTTCTCCGTCCGGGATAGTGGGAAAATCGTGATTTTAAAGGGGGTACTATGAGTAGTAAGTGATCTTCTTGAAGTTATTTTGACAGTTAATCGGAGGAGTAACGTATATATAAACCGTGCTGGAAAATATAAATATGTACACAGAAATGGAAGATAGAGAAGAGATCTAAGAAGAGGGTGCCTTAAATCGATTTTCTATGCGAATTTACCTTCTAATAATCTCTGAATAAGGTTGTCGACGTTCAGTTCTTGCTCCGCCATTTTCCAACTTCTCACTTGACGTTCATTACACTAACACCACTCCAACTAAAAATCCCCAAATTAGTTACCTGAGGGGACGAGGGTATATAAATTGGATAATTTTATGGGGTCGGATCTTAAAACGCGGCGCTTTTACGTCCGGAAGCGGGCATCCTTAAACGCGCTCGCGAACACAATTTCCGGATTCGAAAGGACGATTCCGGACGGTACGCGACAGCATGTTCGCATACGATCGATTACGCTGGAATTTTGACAGGTGACAGCCGGCGTCGTTGAGGAAACCTGAAATGTTACTAGAATTTGGGGCTCCGTTTTACTTACGATCGATTTGGAGAAAAATGGTCCTTCTTGAAGAAAGCAAAACTGGAAGAGTATAAGTCTTGTGTACTAGACCTTCCGTCTAACAACGCCGTGTTTTTTACCGAAATTAAATTCACCGCATGCTAGTCATCGAGTATAGCTGATTATCGCTATTTTGTGCTATCTAAAAACGATAATCGGAATTATTGATAGTAGGATCGAACAATAACGAGAATCGGATTAACACGAAAAACCTCTACCTTTAATTAATAAAAAAGGTAGTAGTAGTAGCACGTACAAAGTTGAACAGGTCTAACGATCAACAATAAAAATCCCAAGATAGGACCTTGAAGTACTCTTCCAACGACGTGTAGGAATGTAAGAAAATCAAGATATTATTATTCAAGTCATTCATACGACAACATTAAACCTGTTTAGTCAAAATTACCTACATATTTCGACCATCAGACGGTTATCCGCAATGGAAAGTACCACTCGTGAATTTAGCGTTTTTCGAAATGAAGCACTCGAATCAGCATTTGGAGAAGTAGTGGTCATCTGCATTGAGCGAAGATTTGCGCTCCGGGTAAATGCACGAGAGAAATGGATCCGTGTAAAGTAGTGACCAAATAAACATTTTTTAAATTTCGCGGACAGTTTAAGTTGGTAGTTCCGGCAATAGTGAACATACTCACCAATTTCTAAGCACAATGCATGCGAATGTGTTCACTATTGTCGGAAATGTCAACTTAAACTATCCGCGAAATTTAAAAATACTTACTGGGTAGAGGCAGTCTGTGCGTAAGAAAGAAAAATGATGTGTACAATATGCGTTTGTGATGAGTTGCTGTTTTTATCTTCGATGTGGCCATTAGAAAACTAACTACTTCCACCATCCGCAGATGCGTTTCGTGGTTATACCGCTCGTCAGTGCGACTTTGTCAAAATTCTGGAATATTTTAGAACAAACTTTTCAAAACAGCTTCGAAGCTAATGGAACTTTTTACAACATCTAGACTAGATCGCCATGAGACTACAAAATTATTATGGGGATTATAACCCACAACAATTTGGAAGTTTACTGTGAGCGCACCGTGATCTGTGCGCTTTAATGGAACGAAAACTACTCCTACAGACTGGTTTGGATTTTGGAAGGTACTAGGATCCGAAGCAAAAACTAATTTCAACATTTATTTCAAATATTTCATAGCTGCGAATTGCGATGCATGATTCTTAACCTTCCTATACTCATGTCAAAATGAAAGACGTATACTATACTATATAAATCGGTCTCACAGACCGTATGCGTGAGTATAGGAAGGTTAATATTCTCCTTCTCCTAACCTGATTCCTCCCCGCTTATCGACTCGCCCGTCTCTGACGTCATTTAGAAGAATCGAGTACCTCCTCGCTACCGGACATTCTAGTCGATTAACTCATTAACATCGAATTGGGTGTGCCACGGTGATTTTCCTTCGGCGCCGTCGAAAGCAAGGAGCTTGAGGAACCTAACGGTTCCATGGCTCTAAAAAAGGATCTCTTGATTCCCATGTTGGTGAGCGTGGTCGGCAGCTTGATGGACTTATCATCCAGATCTTATTCCTCATCGATTCGATTTAGATCTCGATAGGTTTTAGTAAGCAATACTTATTTTAGTCGAGACATAATTCAAGAAGGATCGATTTGAGCCCCTTTTTGCTTCCCAAAGGTTGCTAGACACCTCCTTGCATTCAAAATCTAATTTTGTTGGAGCGTTTGCCTAACCTTTAAGGCCAATAGTAAAGGAAAGGTACTAAACCGACTTGGAGTAAATTTTAATGAAAGGTCGATATTGAATGTTGTTAAAAATAGTGGAAACCGGGCCTGACGTAGCTCACAATCAGTGAAATCGGTTGAGTTTTGGTTAAACGCTGATAAAAAGTTCAGTTATAAAGGGCGCCACCAGAGTTTAAATGGTTAATTCAAAGATCTTATTCGCCAATTATTTGCATCCCTCTGGAAGGTATAATCTCTTAAAAGATCAATATCGACACTACACGTGATTGCATTAATAAGTTTTAAAAAATCGACAGTAACGATTTAATATTTAAAAGACTATTGCAGTGGAAGAACGTTTAACAAAATGAAAACAATAATTGCTGTAATAAAATAGCAAAAAGCAAGACTATTAAAAAATAATAACAAACTTTCAAAGATTTCTTCTTTGACAAGTGAAAGTTTAAATCTATACTTAACAAGAAAAAATAATCGATATTACTAATTAAACCTGAAAAGTTGGATATAACAAATATTAACGATATTCAATTAGATTTTGATCAGAAACTGTGACAAGTGTATAGCTTCTTCTTCTTCTTCTCGTCAATCCTTATGCCTTTCAGTGTCGGATTATTTTTGGATCTTGCGACGATTTAATCCATTCTTTCCATCGTGTTCGGTCTGTACTCATACTTCTCATTTCTGCTATGGTCTTCCTCGCTTTCGTCCCAATTCACTTATTCCCAGTATTTGAATTTGGTACTTGTTCATTTGTTCTGCTAGTTCGTATTCTTTTCCCGTTAGGGAAGTTATGTTCCACGTTCCAATGCGTATCTTTCCATTTTCCTTGTTCATAACTGTGGTCGTCATCGTGTTAGCATTCCTCTCTGTCTCTACCTTGTTGTTCCTATTTCCCATCCTCACATCCATATATTTTTGTGTTCGAGTTTGTTCTGTATCCGCTCTCATTGCCAGGTACGTCCTTTCTATTCCCTGCTCGTTCACGCCTTCTAGTTTTTTGATCTCTGTATCTGTATCAACTTATCCTTCTCTCTATATCCCATCTCCATTCCTCATTCCCGATATACAACTTCCTGAACCCAATTTTTGTTTGTTTTCCGTTTTCCCTCTCAGTTTTCGCTCTAAATCTAATTTGTTCTTGTATCTTCCTGTCCCGCTTAGATAGATCATCGTTAATAAAAATCCTTCCTCCTATTTTTGTTCTTAATTTCTTTTTGTTTTTCATTATCTCCACCTTATCCTCGGTCCTGTCTAATTGAACTAGACAGGTTTTTTCACCTAATTTTATGGCCTGTTTTATATGTACTCTTATCTGTAACTCTTTATCTATGAGATTTTCCATTGCGTTTTTTAGTTTTTCCCTATCTTCTGTATCTATTTTTCGACCCTGAATCACTACATTATTCCGTCTTTTCTCATTCTCTACTCGTTCCAATCTGTCTTCCATATCCATCACTACCGCCTTAATGAATTTATTTTGCCTTTTGAGTTCCGCATTTTCTTTTCTTAACTCTGACATTTCTTTTCTATATTCTCTCTGTTCCTCCCGCATCTCTTTTATTTCTATTGATAAATTGTTCATCTTCGCTCCCATTTCCTCAATCATCTTCATCATTACACCTATGTTTTCTTCCAGCTTTTTCTGGGACTTCATAGGCGATCTTATTATTTTTTTACTTTTCTTGAAAATATTTTCGCTGTTCTCTTCATCCTCTTCTCTTCTTCCTTTTCTCTTCCTATCTTCCGAACGTATTCCTCCGTATCCATGATATATACAATTTCCTACTCCGCCCCTGTTCTCTACGGATATGTATTTTCTGTTTTCTTTTCTTATCACCGCGTGTATAGCAAATGTAATTATACATAGACGGCGATTTATGGTAAGTTTAAAAGTCCACTCATCTGAATTATAGATTTTCGGCATCGATTACAGCTTTCGTTGATCTAACGATCAGTTGTAGGTGGTTGATTCATGAGCGGTCAAAGTTACCCCGAATTTAGTTAAGAGAAACGACGTAATTAATTCATGCTGAAATAATAGAAAAATAATTTTATTTTGGGTGGTGTTGAGGGTGTACAGTGAGACAACAAGTGGCGTGCTCCAAATCCCTTTTAGTAATTTGCGGAGCCAATCTCCATCCAAAAGTTACACAATAACTGTACAACAAAATGCACCAAATTCTTAAAAATATAAAATCGATAGTACCTACTCCTGCCTAATTATTGTATGACGTGCATCATTAAGTAGTGTAAACCGGACCGATGCGCTTACTTCTCCGAATTTTAATGTCGCCCTTGCGCGTAAGTGGGACCAGTTTACATTACCTAATGATAACACGTCATCCACTCTTTTATCAAAACTTTACTAATTATCGAAGGGGTTCGAAATAGCAGTTGGCAAGGGTGAGAGGGGATCAGATTATGTAAGATCTGCGATCATAAAGGTCTCGCACAAAACGACATAGAATTCCTCGCAGGGTGAAATTCAGCTGTGAAACGCCACACTAAAAGAATTACATACATACGAATTTATTATATATATAGTAGATGAAAGGTGTGCCAAGTCGTCGACATAACAATATAAAACCGCATTGGTCCCGAAATAAACCCGTCCCCATAACGACTTGGAAGTATATCCGGAGAGCATCGGTATCTACACAGTCTGACGGAACGAACATTACCCTTATAAACGGTGCAAAGAGACTCAAAATATTTTCCAAGAAAACATCCTCTAACATCCTAATCTAACCGATTGGATGGTCGTGTAAACTATAAGCGTCAAATGTTTGATATATAATAATAAAAAAATTTTTACTGAATAGTTCCAATGTGAAAGTGGGTCTGCTCTGAACGGCGTTATCTATACAAGTCAATGGAACGAAAACTACATCTTTTTCTGTCTTTATACACCCGATGGAAATTGAAAGCACATCAATCTAAAAGTCCAGCTACTTAATTCTCAAAGAGACGCTCTCCGCTCAGAAGCGACGTTCTCGGCAGGGGCCACGATGCTTCTGTGAAGATTAAACGTCAAAACTTTGAGAATTGAAATTAACAAGTTCCATAGGTCCTTAGCCTTCTGAGAAGTAGAGATCCGAAGAACGATGACGCTCATAGTCCAGAAGGTCATTAAAAGTTGTCACCATGTGCGTGGAGAAACGTCAAGAGTGGGTTCACGAGGACTCAGGGGAGAGTCAGCATTCAGATCTGCAGGAAGGCATTCTTCTTACAAAAGCTTAAATTATAGGAATTTTTCAGATTCCTTTCGTATTGCCTGAAGAAAATGTTGGTTTATTTCACATGTTATGCGCCCTTAATCTCGAATAAGCTAAGTTGGTAACTTGGGGATTGTAAATCGCCCTAAACGAGTCTGGAATGCAGAATCTTCGACGTCCCAATCGATTTATTCTAAATCTTTGTCATGAAAGAAGCATCTAAACTCCTTTTTTCCGTTTCCAAAATCAAGATGTCAGTTTTTTGACCATCGACCCAGCTATATTTATTTTATTATCGCCATTTTGTTAATTTCAGAACAAGATTATTTCGCTTTGATCTGTATATCTATGCTTACTCGCCCGAAACAAAAATCTAGCGCAGTCTGCCCACGATCCGTCACCAAAATGTCGATAGTTCCCTACATCCTGAACGATTTCATCAGGCCTTCGCGCCTAATCGACCAACAATTCGGTTTAGGAATACGGGACGACGACTTTTGGCTGCCATACATCCCTATCGACCAACGACCTCCCGGCAGCAGACTCCAGTATTACCGTCCGTGGAGAAGCACCGCGGTCGAAACCGACACCGGCTCCGTGGTCGACGTGAACCGAAACGCCTTCGAAATTAACCTGGACGTCCAACACTTCACTCCGGAGGAAATTACGGTAAAAGCGAACGATGACGGTTTCGTGATAGTGGAGGCGAGACATCCGGAAAAACGGGACGAGCACGGCTTGATTTCAAGACATTTCGTTCGAAAATATTCGATTCCACCCGGAACCGACGCGAATCGGATAAGTTGTAGTCTATCATCGGACGGAGTTTTGAAAATTATAGCGTCCAAGGTGGACGAGAATGGTGTGCCCGAGAGGATAATTCCGATACATCAGACCGGAGTGCCTTCTAGAGGTCAGGATGGTCAAGGAAAAAAGGAAGGGCAAGGCGATATACGGAAATAAGGAAGTTTGGCGGATAGTGGATAAAACTTCAAATTGACTGCGTCGTTGGTTCAAGTGAGCAGTGGCAGGTGACTTAGAAGCAACCACATCATCACCAATTCGACTGTATCCTCATTGGTTGCAACTGTTTGAGACAAGGATAATCACGGAATTGTCACTTTCCCATCTGACTATCGCTTTTGAAGAACTTAACACGGCAAAAGATGTGTGTAATTAAATAAATGCAATTTCAATTTGAATCGAATATGTTATGATCTGTTATTGGTGGATGTATGTAAGGGCGGGTAACTTGCAACCAATGGTATTCGTTTGTAGCTGCATCATTGACTCTAAGTAATTTATAATAATAGGTACCATTACTGCTCATGAAAGACTATTGGGTTTAGCTTGGTATGAATTATTGATTTCTACATAGTTCAGTTCGAACGTGGAACGCATAGGATTCGAGAAAATGGCCTTCGAATGTCGGGTGAGAACGCGTAAAATAGACCAAATATATACCTAGAAATACACAAACTTCTAGCGGTCCTAGCGACTAAAATATGAATAGATAGGGAAGTTAGTAGAGGGGAAGGGGGAGCCAATCGTTGTAAATAAAAAGAACAATTGATTGACTGACCTCCCCTCATTTACCCTTCTAGTTAATAATTGGCGCCCAACGTGGGGCGTGATCAAATTGGAGGTCGGCTAATAAATCACGCGTTCTAATTTCTTTTTCTATTTTCTGTGTGCCCTAATTGGAAGTTTTCCGTTCGTCTGAACTCTGATTGGACTGCAGTTGATTTTGGTAGCTCTTTAAAACCTTTTCTGTTCCTTACAAAAGTCGTAGATTCATTCGACTAGTTCTCGTGATTCGTTCAGTCAACCCCCTTTAGATTTGATTAGTCCAATGCTAGAACGCGAATTCATTGCGAACACTCTAACGTACCTCGTTAAGTGAACCGTGTATGATGCAGTGCGGTACTCCAGTTTCAGTTTCGACGTAAACCGTTTGTAGCCTCATTGCTCCTCTAAAAATTGAAAAAATTGTGTACCTTAAATTGCCCTGATTTTGCTCCAGCGCAAAAACTATTAGGAGTATCGCGTTCGTTCTTGTTCCATCCGAAAAGGCGAAATCTACTTCTATGCAGGTCTATTCGATCGCGAAAAATATTTCGACTTTGAACGAAATTTTCGTCATTCGATCAAAAATTCGTGTTAACTTTTCGTCAGAATTTTTCTTAGGCGGTCAGTACCTAAGCACGTAGCGCACATCGGCTGGAACGTGGAACGCATAGATCTCCAGGAAGTACGCTATCAAGGAGATGGGTAGAAAGGTTAAGTGAGTAAAATGTTTCGATCAAAGCTTTATTTTCCCTAATTACAAGTAACAGATCTATAATTCTTTGTTATAATATACTTCCCTCCAAATTTAGAGTTCCAAACTGTATGCAACTGGTTGATGTCGACGTTTCGTTCTGTAAATGATCATCTTCTTCAGTTTATCTCGAACAAATGTGGCGATCAATCAATTACGTACGATAACCTACCTCCATCAAGTAACAATGTCTTCTTTTTATTTATTTCTTGGTTTTTGGTTTTCTGACTCTTATAGTTCGTCCCTAGCATGTTTAGTATTACCACCGCAATACTGAATGTCAACATTTATCTTTTTCTCCATTTGATCGGCGGTAATACACTTGATGTAAGGCCTCTTATAATAATTATTATTCGTCTCTATAAAACATGGCAAATGCAATTTTCCCGTTTCCCCATACTTTTTCTCTTTAGGGTAGATCTCTTTGAGTTCTTCCCTTAACTCGTCGACTTCGCAATTTCTATCATAGGCGAGGAAGGCAAGGTTCGTCCCGGCGATGTTTCGAGTTATATAGAGGCTGAAAATTAAAAGACAAAAACATGAAAGAGTACAGTAAAATCCGAAATCAGAAGGGATACGTACCAAAGGGCGTTGGATCTTTGGAAGTGATTTTTGTATCTATAACGATACATTCGCATTTCTTTATCGCACGGGGTGGGCACCGTTTTTTGAATCGCACGTTTCTGATAGGCTAAAGTGTCTTTGTGGGCAGTCCTTCTACAATTTTCAGCACCCTGAAAGAATTGAATTTTGTGTTTATTATTCATCGATATTTTCTTGATGCTTGTAGAAAGTGTATAAGTGTATAAAGAAGAAGAGGAAAAAGAAGAAGAACGATAAGATAAAAACAAAACAGACTTTGGGAGGGAGAAGAGAAGAAAAGGTAACGTTCCGAATTCCTACCAATTAAATTATCAGTTTGGGATTACCGAAGGAATGAGAAGGAGGAAGTAGAGGAGAAGAAGGAGGTAGAGGAGAAGAAGGAGGCAGAGAAGAAGAACGAGGTATAGAAGAAGAAGGAGGTAAAGGGGAAGAAGGACGTTGAGGAGAAGAAGGTGGTAGAGGAGAAGAAGGAGGTAGAGAGAAGAAGATAAAGAATAGGAGACGAAAAAGAAAAAGATTCATTGATGGCTTTAGCGAAAAAGTCATTTTATACTTTGCAGTTGATAACCGTACGAAGTTGTTTTAAACGTGTCATTTGTCCCTTGTCATTTCGAAAATGGTTTTCTTCTCTTTTTAAGATACCCCTAATTTTGTGTGTGTTCCATTGGTGCGTTTGGGTAAAAATGTTGCCAATTTACGATAGATAAGCCCTCCAAACTAGGGAGTTGGAAGCATCGATGTGAATGGAGACTAATCGATTAGCTTACGGTTGATACCTGTATGAAGTTGGAATTGTGTTACCTTTCCCTTCCGATTTGGGAAGGTTTTTCTTACCAATTTTGAAGATTTTGCTCTATGAAACGAGATATTGTTAGCACTACGCTTGTGTAAACAAGGGTAGAATATACCACCAACATGGGTAAGACACAGCTGGCCAGTTGTTTTCACTTTGGAAACAGAAAAAGATTTTTGGGGATATTTATGACGTAACTTCATTGCTGAATAGGTTGATAAGGCGACGGAAGAAACATTTTTTAAACTTTACAATATATAAATCTCTTGATTTATTTAATTAATAAGTTGGAATCCAGTCGAGTGTTTTCTATTTATGGGACTTCCTCCTTTGTCCCAAAATCTACGATCATCGACCACAAAATCGGCCAATACCGAAGGTAAAAGTCCGTTGCACAGTCAAGTTTTTCAATACCAGTTAAAGCCATTTAGGTAAACTTTTTGGGCGATCAATGGATTCTAATGCTGATATCTACAGAAGATTGATTCACAAAATAGCAGTTTTTCGAACGGTTCCTTCTGTTTATCCCTCACATTTACAACCCTTTTGTTTTTAACTTCACATCTATGGTCTTCAGCAATGAGTTGTCTGTTCGATTCTAATTCGTTTCTTACTTCTTGGGTACCCTTACTACCTTGGGTTTTGGATAAGACATTCGTTTGATCCACACCGATTCCAAAATCCAAAGAACTACCAATTTTAAAAGATGAAAGATGAAGAAAAGGAGAAGAAGTAGAGGAAAAGGAAGACTAGATACTACTAGACACTTACCGATGACGGACAAGATTTAACAGTAGCGTTAGGCAGGCATATTCCTTGATAATCGAACACCTTAACGGCATCGAAAATGTGATCATCTTCCAATTTTTGCGTTATAGTCTTACTGTGGTGCAGTATCAGTCTACCAACGTTGGTCCCGTTATTGCTCCACATAATATACCCGTGGTTATCCAATACGACGCAAGAGACGTTTTCATGTTCTAACATCCCGAAGTTGATTTGGGCATCGCACTGAAAAAAAAATTCCTGAAAATCTTCGGGGATTCCACTCCGTCAACTTACGCTGAGATTCTGGAACAAAGCCTTGAAGGTCGAATAACGTATCTGGTAACCGACCACGGCGGCTGGGGATCTTTCCAAACGATCTTCTTCGTAGAAGGTCTTCTCCTTGAAGATGGCGTGAGTTACGGTCACCATTTGGCTTTCGTTGAATTCTTAAAAACAAAGGCTTTAGAGATGGAGGGGGATTTGAATGATTTGTACGGATTTTACCGCTGCGATTCACGTCCATTTCATCGATCAAAGGGATCGAGAAGATGTAAGTGATGTTATTGGCCAGTTCGAAATTTTCCTCGACAGATCGTTTGTACCAGATTTCATCGATCGAGCGACTGTTTGTCCTTCCAAAATTCCTACACCGAAAAGAAAAGCTTTAAATAAGGAATATATCGTGGATTTGAGGCACCTTTCAAGATCCGAATCTCGGTTTAGATACTGCCACCTGGTTAAACCGGTGTGGGTGGACATGAAGGCAACGACTACGGATTTGTAGAGGCTTTCGTATTTGCTGTAATGGCTAGAAAAAGATGTGAGTTTGAAATTGTAATTCGGAGCAAAGTTTAGCAGTTTTACGATTGGTCTCTGGTCTCCACTTTGGCCAGGCTATTCTCGAACCAGCGTGTTGACCTTAGGTCTTCCAAAAACTGCTGAGAAGATCGTAATAAGGGTCTTGATTACCTAGAAAAAATATGCATATGATCATTGGGAACTTATCCAAATTTTCCGTTCTCGATTTATAGGCTTGACTCACAAGACTTCCTAAATTCGCAGAAAAGCAAGTGCTCCTTTAGCAATTTTTTGACATCGACTTCGACGTTCTTGGTCAGATTCTTCATCCTTTCGAAATAAATCCTGGAACAATCAATGTCAGTAATGCCACACCGAACACATAAAATTTCCTAACCAGTCCGGATGCAACGTCCAAGTTTCCCTCTGGTGGTCCTGGAAGATGCGACTAGGGTTGAAGCTTTCGTCGAAATTGTACCTGAGCATGTTGTGACCGTAATTCTCCTGCAGGGCTATCACCAGACTGTACGGCTCGATTTTGGTGTAGTAATAATGGCGGGTGGTAAAAAATATCCTTTTCTACAAAAGTGCTTGTGTAAAAATTTGAAACGCCCTAAGAAGGGGACAATTACCATGTCATCCATGTGAGTCATCACGTCCAAGTGTTGGGTACCTTCGCTCTGGTTCACTATGGCATATCTCAACTAAAATTTGATCGACTTAAACGTGGAGGTCTTTGAGATCCCCCAAGCTCACTTACGTTCAAAATCCCATCATCGAATTGCCTCGGGTTTGAGGTGTTTATCGACAGTTCCACTTCAGTCACGTCGACTCGATTGAACGTCGGCTTCAGGATATTTTTGAACTGGAAAAAAGCGTAAATTTGCACCGAAAGATGACTATCAACGATCCTTACGTTAGTCCTATGATCAGGATGCATCAGGACGTAACCATTATTGGTGATGATGAAGGCGTAACCATTGACCCCGAGCTAGAAGTAATCAGGTTGAGTCCTATTGATCGTCTTAAGTCGATTTTGAAGTTTACCTGGTGTGGTTTCGTTAATTTATTCATATAATCGATAGGCACGTCCACCGCTGCTACCCCTAAGAGAGTTGTCTGAAAATGTTAACAAACCCAAAACAGATTTTTTCGTCTGTGTCATTTCCTTTTCCGGTCTCAACTTACCAGACCTTCTCGTTTATCGTAGACCGGTAAAGAAACCGTCGTCAAGTACGTGTACTTCTTAGGCTTTAAATATTGGGCATATTCCTGCGGATGATTCGACTGATTAGATCGAAACTTTCCCACGAACCCGGAAATCTTACGTTCTTGTCGCTAAAGGTGACCGGATTTTCCGGCTTAATTCTCGCGTAGTCCACGAATAGTTTCCGTTGTCGAAGACCTTCGTCCTTCTGCCACAACCAATTGGTTAGTCTTCGATCGGCCAAGTCTACGTATAGAGCGCTCCAAACGGGTTGAAAATCGGCAGCTCTGCGTAGGTTCACCGATCTCGATAGTACGGTGGTGTACATGTTGACTTTCTCTCGAATCTCTGCCACATCAGAGATGTTAACGTAGTAACCTTAAAAATGGGAAATTTTATAGTTTTTCGCAACTGGTACTGCCGATATAGGGATTTCTAGGAAATTGATCAATTTAGTTGTAGTCTAGTTTGATCGATTGCAACTAGTTAGGAAAAGTGAAACCTAGAAGGAAACTTCTTGATTGATTTTGACGAACTCTTCTTCCTCTGGTGTATCACCATTTGGTGTCCACGTTTCGTTGTCCATACTACCACATTCTTCCAATACGCAAAAAGAGTTTCCATTATGATTCCAACCATGTCAAGCCTACGGTGATTCGCTTCCTTTTTCCAAATTTATGGTCCTGCATTATTAATTTAGTTTTGTCCTCCTTTAATCTTGGCAATGGCAATGGCAATGACCAGCACCAGTCGTGCCAAGACTTTCATTCGTTCCCAGCCCATTGTACATATCTATCTTCTTCATAAACCCCGAGGATTGTTTTTACCTAAACTTTTACTTTGTTCGATACACTTCGCGATTATGATCCTCTCCGCCCCTTCATGTCACAATAACTTGTACGTTATAATCAAATTTTCCTTATTATTAGAACTAAGTCATGTTTGATACATTAAACATCATGGAACCTCGTTTAAAGGTGGGTTCCAAACGTCTCTCCATCTTTTGGAAAGTCTTCCCAGTTTGGTGTTCCCTTCATATCATAATTTTTCCCGCTCTATTATCGTCTATTCGTACCACAGTATCTCTCCAATATTTTGTGGACCTAGAACGTATTCCACGACATCCTCAACTCCACATTTCCCGCGTATCTTTGAGCTCCTTGCTCTGTTCCTCAGAGTAACCACAGTGATGATCCTCAGCGTCTTCATTTCTGTGATCCACATTTCAAAATTGGAAAGGTAAACCCCATAAGAAATTTCTGATAGTTGTGGAGGGCGCGATCTATCAATTTGGAGTCAGAACTAAATCCAAAGACTTTCTCCACAACCTATTAACAAAAATCCATCGGAAACTGTCCTCACATTACTCACCCATGTTTTGACAAGCTATATCCAGCATGGTTCTCGCATCGGATTCCACAGTTTCTAGCAAGTAAGTGAAGATCCTCACTTTACATTGGTGCTCATCTTCAGTATTAAGTTTCCTTAGTTTCTCGAACGCCTCGTCATCGAAGGCATCCACTCCTTCGGCTATCACCATGATGATCTGGGTGCAGAATATACCTAAAACATTGTTTCGATTGTAGGAATTGGATCCGATCCAAATCTTTAGAAAGGAAACCTACCGCTTCGCTTCCAATGACTCTCTTTCAAAATTTCGAAAGCTTTCTCGAAAGCCAGATCCAACCTACCATGGAATTTGACGGTGTATTGTGTTAGATTCTCGCGAATCAACCGTAGGTTCTCCTCATTGGCCTTTAAAAGAAAAAGATTTTTTAGACGGCAATTTGATAGCACCCTTTTATACCGACTTGAATTAATGTGTCGTTAAAACAAGTGATTAGTGGTTCTGTGGTGTTGGCGAAAGTGAGAACGTTGACGTAATCGTTATCGGCTAAAGTATCCAAAATATCGTGGACTATATGCCTGGAAATTTTCCTCCTTTTACCTGTCATCGAACCCGATCTGTCTAGAAGTATGATCATATCTTTCGGGGACGTCATGCTTTCAGTGTACCAGGAGCGAGTCCGATGGTCGTAGGTCTTATCGTAATCTTCATCTGGCCATTGCATTGCTGGAAGAAGGAATTAAAAAAGAAGTCAGGGTTTAAGTCTGAACGGAAAAATCTCTTCCGAACATTCTACCGACTGCGCCGATTTCTTTCCTCTTTGTAAAATGCCCAAATAGATATTTGAGATGATCAAGGCCCTAAACAAGGACTTACCCGGATAGAATCTCATAAACCCCGAGGAACTCGCGAAATACTGCCAAATCAACGTGGGATCCTGTCGAGCGTTACATTTGAATGTCAAATCCAAAGCTTCCGACCATCGAATGTTATTCAAAACCACTTTATCTGTCGAAAATCGACATCAACAGTTCGTATTCGTATTCTTCTTAAGTTGGTCCTTACCTCTTACGTAAACGCTAACGGTTGATCTGACGATGCTAAAATCCAAATTGACGTTCTCGTCGTAATGTGGATGGTACCGCATCGTTAAATTCCTGAAGAAGCCCTTTTCTTGGACGGTATCTTCGGCTTCCATTTGTGGTTTGTTGACGCAACTTTTGGTTCTGGCCACCTCGTCGTAGCTGGCTAGCATTTCTTCGCATTTTGCCCCCGGAAACGGAATCGTGTTCGGGTTGTCAAAACGCCAATAAGCTTCTTTCTGAAAGAATTGATTCGTTTTTGTTTTGAAACGAAACAAGACAAGAATCTAGAACGAGGAATGAGATCTGGGGTTTGAGTTTAAAATTCTCTTAACATTATTTTTAAAAAATAGGAAGACGATCAGGAAGTATCGAAAGAGGATCAAATTATGGAGAAGAAGAAGAAGGATATAAAGAACCAAAGGTCAAAAAGAAGCAGTATAAAAACATGGTAACTTGAAAAAGAGGGAGAACGAAAACCAGTAGCGGATGAAAAATATCGGAAACTAGTACGACTGCAAAGATCATCAGTTAAGATTGATTAAGAAGAAGAGGAAGAAGAAGAAATTGGAAAGAAACTGTGAAGGAGGAAGCCAGACACCAAAACAGTAGAAAAAGGAAAGTGAAAGTGGGAAATGTAATAAAAGGAATGGCGATAAATAGAACAGAAGAAAAGCAGAAGACGTAGAAAAGAGAGAGTGGCAGTAAAACAGAAAGCGGAAGTAGACAAAATAGGAATAATGAATAATGCAATAAAAAACAAGAGGGAAAAGAAAATCAGAAAGGAAAGGAAAGGAAAAAAAGAAGAGGAAAACAGAAAGAATGGAAGCAAATTAGAAATAAGAAGAAAAAGTGGAAAAAGGAACAATCAGGAAGAAGAAGTCAACTTGAGACTGAAAGAATAAAGATAAATTGATGTAGAAGCAACATAGAGATAAGAAGAAAAGTGGAAGAAGAAAAACTCAGGAAAAATAAGGAAGAAGAAGAAGAACTCGAATTCAAATGGATGTAGAAGGAAAATAGACACAAGAAGGAAAAGTGGAAGAAGGAGAAATCATCAAATAGGAGAAAGAAGGAAGTCGAATTCAGACAGAAAGAATAAAAATAAATGGATATAGTAGTAAATCAGAAACACGAAGAAAAAGAGGGGAAGATGGGAAAATTAGGAAGAACACGAAAAAGTCGAAGTTAAACAGGAAGAATGGAAAAAAGGGAAAATAGTAAACATCCGGAAGAAAAAAGAAAAGACAATGAAGAGGGAATAAACTCACCTGTCGCGAATAATTCAAGTGTGCATAACTCGGGTCTTTGATTTCCGTAAAGTTATCGGCGTCGAAGAAGTCGTAATCAGAAGTGCTTTCGATGTCGGTTTTCCTTTGGCAAGATAAAGGTCTCGGCATGCATTTTGATCCTCTAAAATCCATAAAATTTCGTTAAATTATTTTGACCTATTTAAATGTAAAAATATTGCATTCTCTAACGAAATTTTTCACATACTTTAACGGCATTGATCTTTTCCTGCATCATTTGTCTCATAGCCTTCGCTATCTCTTGCAAAATCTGTTCTCCTTCCTCTTTAACGAGCCTCGCTTGTTTGAAACTCTGCAATAACACGATTAAGATTCTTCCCCCAAATATGGTCATATTTTCTATTACCTCGGAAGCTCTCTTTCTCCTACTGATGGTTTCGCTCAAACCAAACAAGCCTTCTTCAAGGTATTCGGTCCAATTATTGACGCTGTACACATAGAAAGAAGGGTGTAAAGTTGATGAAACCATGGACGTTGGAATGCGAGTGGAAGAAAATGGGACAGAAAATAAAATAAAGACGAAGACCATGATCTAAATGAAAAGAAACGGGAAAGCGAGAGGAGACAGGGAAACAGTTAAAATAAAGAGGAAAAAAAAAAAAGAAAAATCGGCAAAACAAGTTAAACGGCTGAAAAGATGAAATAAAAAAACAAAAGAAATGAGGAGGAGAGGAAAGAATTACACACTAGATGAAAAATGGAAGAAGTTAAATAAAAAGAGAAAACATTTCGACTGTTAAGTATCCTGTTCCCCTGTATCCCGTTGTCTTATAATGACATTTCAGATAAAAGTAGAAAAAGTCAAAAACAAAAGGTAAAAGATGATGAAAGAGTAAAGGGAAAAACTAAAAACTAGAGTAATGCAGAAAGAAGCAGGAAAAAGAATAAAAGAGAAGTAAACGAAAATGGAATTAGAAGAGGGAAAGTAAAAATAAAAAGTAAAACGGAAGACGCTGGACAAAAAGCGACAAAAACGACGAGGTAAGACAAAGAGAAACAACAAGATTGATAAACCGAGGAAGAAGGCAACAATAACAGAAGGAAATAAAAGTCTCAAAGGAAGAGGGATTAGAAGAAAGATAAAAGACACCGTTTGTTGATTCTGCCTTAAGTGCCATAGAAACGTTACAGGTTACACTGGTTTCGATCAAACCTGGTCGTAGTGAAGGAAATGATGATATTAAGGAAAGGGAAGTAGAATGAAAGAAGAAAGCAAGAAATCCAAATCCTTGGCAATCAAGATATTAGAGTTGGATCGTTTTATTTACTTAGAAAACTTGCCGTTTTGCGATGGAAATGTCGAAAAAGCTCCGAAAATTAAGAAGGCAACGATAACGAAAGGAAATGAAAAGTCCAAAAGGAACGGTGGATTAGAAGGAAGGGAATAGAAACGGTTTGTTGATGTATATCTTGAGGGTAGATGAATTTTCCCATAAAAACGTTAAGGTTACCGGGTGGTAGCGAAGGAAATGATGATATTAAGGAATGGGAAGTTGAGTAAAAGGAGAAAGCAAGAAATCCAAATTCTTGGCAATCAAGATATTAGAGTTGGATCGTTTAATTTACTTAAAAGACTCGCCGTTTTGTGACGGAAATGTCGAAAATGCTCCAAAAATTAAGAATGGAACGAAAACAAAAGGAAATGAAGAGTTCAAAAGGAACGGGGGAATAGAAGGAAGGGACTAGAAACGGTTTGTTGATTTATGTCTTAAGCGTAGATGAGTTTTCCCATAAAGACGTTACAGGTTACACCGGTTTCGATCAAAGCAGGTGGTAGTGAAGGAAATGATGATATTAAGGAAAAGGAAGCAGAGTATAAGAGGAAACCAAGAAATCCAAATCCTTGGCAATCAAGATATTAGAGTTGGATCGTTTCATTTACTTAGAAGACTTGCCGTTTTGCGATGGAAATGTCGAAAAAGCTCCGAAAATTAAGAAGGCAACGATAACGAAAGGAAATGAAAAGTCCAAAAGGAACGGGGGAATAGAAGGAAAGGAATAGAAACGGTTTGTTGATTTATGTCTTAAGCGTAGATGAATTTTCCCATAAAAACGTTACAGGTTACACCGGTTTCGATCAAAGCAGGTGGTAGTGAAGGAAATGATGATAGTAAGGATAAGGAAGCAGAGTATAAGAAGAAACCAAGAAATCCAAATCCTTGGCAATCAAGATATTAGAGTTGGATCGTTTCATTTACTTAGAAGACTTGCCGTTTTGCGATGGAAATGTCGAAAAAGCTCCGAAAATTAAGAAGGCAACGATAACGAAAGGAAATGAAAAGTCCAAAAGGAACGGGGGAATAGAAGGAAAGGAATAGAAACGGTTTGTTGATTTATGTCTTAAGCGTAGATGAATTTTCCCATAAAAACGTTACAGGTTACACCGGTTTCGATCAAAGCAGGTGGTAGTGAAGGAAATGATGATAGTAAGGATAAGGAAGCAGAGTATAAGAAGAAACCAAGAAATCCAAATCCTTGGCAATCAAGATATTAGAGTTGGATCGTTTCATTTACTTAGAAGACTTGCCGTTTTGCGATGGAAATGTCGAAAAAGCTCCGAAAATTAAGAAGGCAACGATAACGAAAGGAAATGAAAAGTCCAAAAGGAACGGGGGAATAGAAGGAAAGGAATAGAAACGGTTTGTTGATTTATGTCCTAAGCGTAGATGAATTTTCCCATAAAAACGTTACAGGTTACACCGGTTTCGATCAAAGCAGGTGGTAGTGAAGGAAATGATGATATTAAGGAAAGGGAAGTAGAGTAAAAGAAGAAACCAAGAAATCCAAATTGTTGGCAATCAAGATATCACCGTTGGATTGTTGAATTTACTTGAAAGAAAATAAAAAAATTTCATGGACATTTAGGTTTCGGACGAGGCTACCTCATCAATTTTCATTTTAATTTTTCTGGCATGTCTATTAGACTATTTGCATCGGATTAACCGAAAGCGCAACGAGAGCGTACAAAATAAACGTTTCCCTTTACACCGGTAAACATTGTGCAAATATTTGCCTAAGAGATTACCATCGCACAGATGGTTTTGGCAGCTTTATATACTGGTAATTAATTATTTTGTTGTAGCGGTGATGAGATAAGATCCCGTAAACGTTGCCCATATCCATATTCTGGGCGTTTTAATAAATAAAAATATGTTTAAATATTTGTACGAACAGTAATTCGGATTTTTAGAATTTTTTTCGATTTTTTTGTTTTTATAAATACTTGACATACAAAAATAAATGTTAAAAAAACTTTTATATCAATGGGCGAAGTAGGGGTAACAGGGAAAATAATTTTTTTATAAAAGAGTGATTTTGAAAATTTTCAATTTTTTTTTTTGTTTTAATTTTCGAATGCCTTCGGAGTGGATAAAAATGAAATAATAAATAAGAATGGTTGTAATAAACGAGGGAATCGATCATCTTGTTTGCATTTCCTCGTCTATGTTAAATTCGAAAAGAATCAATAGTTTGGAGACTATCCGGCGCCTCCTTGTGCAGCATCTCTCTAGATGATCATCTTATTTCTTACATAACTTCGTCCGATCCCGATTACTATTTACCATCGAACAAAGTAATTTTATCCTCCACTTCCCCCATAAAAGCGCCGTAAAAATTATGCACCGCTCCCATAAAAGTTTCGAGTTTAACACAATTTCGCCCCCAAAAATTTGAAAAGAAAAATCGTAATTGGAAAACTTACGTCTCCTGAACGTTGTCCATCATGCTCGATGTTAAGTCCGCGCTTTTAAGCGCCACGAAAACGGCCACGATCCCAAAATACAACTTCATATCAACACACTATTGTGGCTATATTGCGTTTTGTCGGAAATAGATGCCGGATTACTCTTTTTGAATGCATAGCGGTAGAGATATTTTGGATTAGTTCTATTGGACACGCTTGCGCATCCCATTTTCCGACTCGGGATAATAGTTGGGAGAGCGCGAAACAATTTATGCGGAAACGTTGAGCCGGATCCGTCCGTCTAGGAGTCGATAGTTTGTTATTTCTATAAATAATCGGGAAATGTTTTAAAAGTTACGGAGGTAATTTAGGTCCAAATTAACGTTGAATAGCCGCGTTTTTATTACCTAAACGCGGGCGATGTTTGTTTATATTTCGGCGGAAAATATTCGAGCAAAGTTGCGGGATTTTTCGCTACCTGCCAAAACTCGATTTGTTTGAGGCAAAATTTTTGCGGAAATCGCTGAAATTAGTTTTTGAAAGAAATGACCCCTTTTCAAAACGAAGTATACCCTTTAACAGCACCGGCTCAAGGTCGAGAGGGTAATTTGGCGCCCCCTCCCCCTTAAAACCAAAAATCACCATGATGGAGAATAGATTAGACAAAATATCCATGAAATGAGAACATTTTATTATAAAATACATACATTATTACCAAAAACAACATACAATAAATAAGAAAAAAGAAATATCAGAAAATTGTTATCTACAAAAAATATTTACGAGCTTTCTTATCGGCAAAATCTAATCTAAATGTCTCAAGGTAATTATGTAAGTATTAATTTCCGAGTTCTATTCTTAGAAACCGTAACAAAATAATCTTCACTCTTCGGTATTGAACATGATATTTCGTTTGGAAGTTTAAAAGCAATTAACAATTTCTTAGAACAATGTGGAAACATAAATTTCTTGGAAAAAGCATTAATCCCTATTTAAGTAATATTTATTTTATTATATTTAATCGTACAATGTAAATTTCCCAGAAAATTCAGGTGTACAGCCTTAAATAATGGTCAAGTTATTTACTTCGTTTCAAATGTGCTCTTGTATCTTTAAATATAACATTCCCATGATCTCGTTCAGAATATTTTTACTTAGGTAATGAATATAGTATTCTGTAGAGATAACCTTTCTTAAATGTTCAGGACTAACAGGAGTCGAACTTTTCCACATACAACACATACCAACAGTTTTAAAAAATTCCCATTATTTTTTGAGTAGAGCTTCCACCGCGCAGCCCTAAATTCTGCGAACCACGAAACTCAATTATCAAAACTAGTCACTTGAGGACTTCTGTCCAGCGACCAACTTCATTTCTACTGATCGTTTGGTTTTCAGAATCAATGGTTTTGCCCAAACACAATCGCTTATTAAATTCTGTCCACGACTGAAATGTTTTCATGTGCCCTGGAGATCTTTCATGTTCTGATAAGGACTCTCGAATATTCCAGTAACTAAATCTGTACTTCTCACCACCAAAACTGCACTATTGGGCCAGTTTTCCCAAAAGTGTAAAAGAGTTTAAAGGAAACTGAAAACTGGAAATATTTAGCAATTACTAGTTAAGGAAATTATTTCCGGCTAAACAGATTCTAAAAATGTATTTCCCTTTGGGAATTCCATTTGAGCCGGAAACGAGAATAATAACAAACCCCAAAACTTAAAGAAAAACGACTTTTGTTTTCGGTTAACTATTAACCGGAAGCTACCTAAAAAAATACGGTGAACTTAAGAGAGCTTGGAGAGCTGTAAACATGATATTGAAATTGACTATGCTCGTGTCTACGTCTTTATCTAATTGTAAATGAAGCGAAGAAAAGAAATAACATAAAAAGAATGTGCTTTCCCCTGAAAACAAATTTGAACAAATCAATGACAAGATAACCCTTAGAAACAGAATGGACTTAAAAGGGTTCCCTTCTAGAGTAAAGAAGACATCAGAAATGGTTACACCTGTGTCTGTTTGCGACTCTATTTACATACTTCTGGATATGTTTTTCACATATTCTGAAAGAAGACATTCCCCGCCAGGAAGAACTGAAACGGTTTTCTTTGTCTGATTTTATAAACATTATTTGTTTACAATTTAATCGGAAGTAAGGGAATCACAACCATTGGGCAAGTAGCTCCATTCGAAGTTAAAGTCTAAATGAAAAAAGAAGAATTCTTCTTTAAGATTTAAGGTTTACGTCCTGTATTTCCTGACTCTACTGATTCGTTTCTTTTGTTTCATACCATATTTCGTACTAGAGTTTGATTTCACAAAGGCAGACATCTATTTGATGCTCTTGACACTACACTACCTCGATAAATTCCTCACCACACAATTATTTATAAATTCCTTAATGACTTCATCGCCACCGAAATAAGTGCTCTAGAATAAATATACAATTGTATAGTCAGAAGTTTACAGATGTGATCTACCGTCCATAATATTACATCTCATACCATAGTTTTTGCAGTTATTGCTATAACAAGTATGTAAGTACTTTGTGTTTAGCAACCACATCCATAAACCAAGCTAGAGCTCGCTAAAAGCTGTTTTTACAAATAAGACCGTGCACTGTTTGTGTACCAACTGCGTCATCCCGGCTCATCACCCACCTACTTTAGTTATGATTTCGTATTTTGCATTCTGGTCAACTTACACTTTAATTCCTCTAACTACTCATTTTCTTGGTGTTCTAATTTCCATTTGCAGCAATGTAGTTTATCAAGAAACTAGGTTTTGCGATAACTGAAGAAGAAGACGAAACCTCGGAGATTCCTTTAAAGCAAAAATGCAGAAAAGAAAAAGCAATGGAAGGAGAAGCAGAATTAAAAAGTGGCGGTTGAAGAAGAAGCAAAAAGGACAGTAGGAGGAAAAATAAAGAAACACAAAAGGCAATAGAGAAAGAAACAGTAACAAAAGATAGGAAGCACTTTCTTTTAATGTGATCGAAACCACGCCTTCTGCACTCCAAAGGAACCGCGCAATTTGTTTCTTCAATTTGAAGAAAATTATCAGACCACATATTCCACAAACTAGAGAAAGTAGCGCGCCATCTACTACCGAAAGGAACGACTTAATACTAAAATCACGTGATCGCTACTTCAGAAGATTGAAGATCTCAAATTTATGAAATAACTTTAATTAACCTCAATCACCTCAATGAGAATAATTGATAAATACCTAATTCACTTCCCCAATCAAGCCTCTTTGTATTCAAGACTCCTAATAGTTTGATCTCTTATAAACTACGAAACCGCCTTATTTCTATTCAGCATCGCTTAAACTAGACATAAACAAGTTGCTATTGTTGTTTTAATAGCCTTTGACCTCGCTTTATCACCGCTGGCCAAAAAAAAATTATTTTCAATCGCTTCCCCTCGGCTATTGTCCGAAGCAATCATTTGGAAATTGTTAACAACGACGAGGTGGTCGGGACAAAATGAGTGCTAATTTGCGTGCAATCTGGAACCGTGCCGATGCCGTTTGTTTTGATGTCGACTCCACAGTAATCAAAGAGGAAGGAATTGATGAATTGGCGAAATTCTGCGGAAAAGGCACTGAAGTGGCTGAATTGTGAGTATTAAAGTGGAATTAGTTAGAAGCGTAAAGATCTCCTACATGAGAAAATAGTCATTAATATTAACAAGTTTTATCAATTCAATTACTATAAATTTAAACAATAATTAGATAAAGACGACGTAATTAAAAATAATAATAATCAACTAAAGCACGCCATCAATATCGCGATAAGTAGAACTATAAATGATAATGTAGAAATGTGTATATTTGAATTTTAAAAAATTATCGATTCTAGGCGGGAAATTCAAAACTGAACAAATATGGATCAGAATGATTTTAATTTTTAGGACAAATAAGGCGATGTTAGGCACGATGACATTCCAAGAAGCACTAAAACTCCGCCTAAATATCATACAACCCAACTTATCGCAGGTGAGGCAATTCCTTCAAACGAAGCCCCCAACTTTATCACCCGGAATAAAGTGAGACTTTAGTATCATTCCCTTTATTTCATAAAGATCTTTACCGTTTATTTCTATTTTAGAACCCTGGTGCAACACCTTCACAATAGACGGATCCCCGTCTATCTAATTTCAGGCGGTTTTAGGAGTATCATCGGACCAATAGCGAAATCCTTGGGGATTCCCTTGGAGAATATTTTTGCTAATCGACTTAAATTTTACTTTAATGGTGAGTTTAAGACATCTCAATTCAATTAACTCCACCACGTTTCAATGTTTTTTTTTGGAGCAAAAGAGAAAAATAATATAAATAAACGAGAAATAGCTTAAGATTATAAACACGAATCAGGTGATTACGCCGGTTTTGACGAGAACGAGCCGACTTCGAGGAGCGCTGGAAAGGGGGTGGCAATTCAAGGATTGAAGGACACCTATGGATATAAAAATGTGATTTTGATCGGCGACGGCGCCACTGATCTAGAGGCGTGTCCCCCAGCCGATGCTTTCATTGGTAAATCGTTTAGAAATTGCCTTTTGTGATAGGTTGATTTAAAAAATTTGATTTTTAGGTTATGGCGGGAATGTCATTAGAGAATCCGTTAAAAGTAGAGCTAAGTGGTATATTACCGATTTTAATGAAATAATTTCTTTATAAATAGGATGAAATGTGAGGAAATAAATAAATATTTTTAATGATGTGATTTTTTTAAAAATTCCCTCCGCATTGAAATAAACCCATGGACTCATTCTTTAAATACTGAAATAGCTTTTTCATCCTTCCTTCACGTCCCCTTCATTACTGTGACCTTCTCGCCACTGAAGTTGACAATCAGTCAAGATATTACTAATTGTAAGTAGATGAAGCAAAATAGGACAAAAGAGAAAGACAATAAGGAAAAAAATAGGAAACGCAAGGCTTCGATTGGAATTATTTATCTTTTCTTCTTCGAACATATCTTTTAAAAAAGCAAAACCAAAATAGATATAGAAGAAACATAAAACTGTACCTGTAACTCAGTGAAGGCTGTATTTGACTGAAATAATAATGTTTTTACCATTCTTGTTCGTGTGCCCTCATTGTCCATACAAAACGTCTTTATGACGATGAAAAAGAGCAAGAAGACAACTAAAAAGAAAATAACTAGGGAAAAATTAGGAAAAAGGCATCAGAAACATATAGGAAATGATGTACGTATATGTATTAGGATTGCGTTCATAAAAAGAAGCAAGAAAATAACAAAGAAGAAAAATGATGGAAGAAGAAACATAAATAAAAATTGCATCAATCAAACGAAATAATTAAGCAAAATTTTACATTATAGGTTTATGTTTCTACTAGTTAAGACTATGTTCGATCAAAATAGTTGCATTTGCTGGGGTAATTTATAATCAAAGGAAATTTAAAACTTAAGTCGTTCGACCATCAAAAGCCTCTTAAGAAAAAAAGGAGAAGAAGAAAAAAAGCAGCTGAAAAAGGAATTATGTAGAAAAAGAAGAAAGAAGAAAGGAAATAACAACATAATTTCATTCACTGGGGAGAGGTGTTGTAAATTATTTGAAGAAGTAAGGAAAAAAGAAAACTTTAAAAGAATGAGAAAAAAGTGTGACACTCAAGTGGGTTTTTCTTTTAGATTTATTGACTTACGTTTTGCTCATAATTTCCAAATTTAATGCATATCTTATGAAAATCCTGACCTTTCTCATAACTTATGCATCAAATTAAAACAGAAGAAAGTTGATAACAAATAAAATAGGATTTGTAAGAGAAAATATTCACATATGTAGAGTAAAATAAAGACGTATGTTTGCTTTTTAGAAAAAGAAATGTAAACTCTAATAAAATTAAATTAATATGTTAAGACAGGTCAAGTGGATATTTGGATATGACGTATATATTTTTGCATTTTTACGAGAAACCCGTCGAACGCCGAGTTCGTATTCCGATATCTCTAAATAAATACGCCAGCAGTCCCAGAATTAAACTTATCCGCCCATTTTTTGTTTCATTTATTTTTCTTTTACACTCATTGACTTACTTTCTTCCCATATAATCTTGTAAATAAATTTGACGCATTAGTTCAAGCAAAAAGTGCCTATTTGATCAGTATCATATTTTTCTAAAGTTAAGTGTTTGATATTTTCAAATGCATTGTGTTTATTGGAGTCCTGTTTGTATAATATTCGAAAAAGAGGTCCTCCCAAGAAACTTTGATAAAAGGCCGCACCTATCTACGCCACTGCGTTCAACCAAAACAATCTTAAAACTAAAAAGAAGAGGAAACCAAAAAGAAAACAAAAAAGCTAACTTCACATGTCAATTAGTTAAGGTCGTGTTCAGCCAAAAATATTAGCTAGAGTAGAATGCGTTAGAAAGAAATGAGAGAAAAGGAAAAAGAAGAAAACAAAGGAGAAAAGATTGAGAATGAGAAGAAAGAAAAGCAAATATCAAACTTCGTACTACTTCATACAATATTATTAGTTAAGTAGGTGTTCAACCAGGATAGTTAAGTGCGTTTGAAGGCGTTCAGCGAGATTAATTGCGCTTATTTCTAAAAATGTGATTATCTTTTAAGTAAAATTTCTTTTTGCATCCTTTATTATCTCCAATTCGAACTAAATCAGTATTTTCCACATTCCTTCCTACACTTTCCCAAAATTTACACTTGTGGATATTGTCTGGTATTATTATATAACAGTCCCACCCTTTCAAGTTAATGGTGAGTACATACGATTTTTTTATTTTTTAAATTCTTATCTCTGTTTTAAACGTTCTACTTTTATCTCAAATTTCGATATTCCCACGCTTCGCTTCAAACAAGTGATTTTTCCCCGAGTTGGTGGGTTGGCAACGCAAACGGCGCAAACCTCACCACAGCGTCGATTCACAGGTTGCTGTTAAATACCGGGGGAACGTGTATAATACAAATTTAATTTTTTAACGTCGATTTTTTCGAGAATTCATCACAAAATCCGTCGAACAAACACGTCGCGGAAATCGTCGTAATTTTTCGCCGCCCCCGCTTTCGATTTTTGGCAACGTTTAGAACGTTTGTCATCAAATGTCATAGGAGGTTGGACAGGTATTTAGCAAATAAAAATAAGTCAAATTATTGGTTTTCGCGTTTTTCATTCGTAATTATCCTATATGTTGAGATTATTGATCTTGTCTAACGTTCTCTTACTAGTGATGGCTTGGCGATCCCATGGCAAATCGAACCTTGAATTAATACGGAACTTACGAAGTGCGTAAACGTCTAGAGTTTTCGATAGGTTAGCTTAATTGCGTCTGATTTTAGGTAACGGAATAATCAAGTCGGAGGCGGTGGAAAATGCGATGTTACAAGTCGATCGTGGGCATTATTCCATAAGAAATCCGTACATGGATGCACCGCAAGGGATAGGATATGGAGTTACGATCAGTGCGCCTCATATGCATGCCCACGCCCTTGAATTGCTCCGGGAACAACTGCAACCGGGCGAGAGAGCCCTCGATGTGGGCTCGGGAAGTGGTTACTTGACTGCCTGTATGGCTCTAATGTTAGGAGAAAGAGGGTATATCAAATCAGAAGAGTTTAGAGTTTGTTTGGCATGAAAAAATGACAATACATCTAATAGCTGCATCATTGTTTTTCATTCATATATGTATTCCTAAAAATGAAGGGGGGGGAACAATTTGCATTTTAGCTTGTGAAGTTTCTGTAACACTGAACAAAATTACAGTCGAGTCCCGTTTATCTTCAGTCCTCCGAAACGAACAAGTTTCGTTTATCTAAGTCGGCAGGGGTCCCCACTACCGTCACCGTTACCATGCCAACAGGAATTGCGTCACCTCCACCCCTCTCATTTCTTTCCAAGCTCACTCTAGATTCTAGCGTAATGGTGAAATTGTGGAACATGGAGGGGAGCGTGGAACTTAAAATAAACGAGACTCCCAATTTAAGATAAATGAAACTCAAAATACATGAGCCTCAAGATAAATGGGACTTGACTGTAGTCAATATCCAGAGTTGATCTAGCACTTATATCAACAGTAATTTAAGTGCATGTTCTAAAGTAGTGACTCTAATGCTCTGTTGCATAACGTGACCAATATCTCATAAGAATGCAGCAATTAGTTCTTGCATGTCATGTTCTTATACTGAACAAACTCAACAGTGTTAAATTTCGATTTACACTAATTTTTTAGCGTCGCCGTCGGAATAGATCACATGCCTGAATTGGTCGAAATGTCGCTGAGAAACATACAGAAAGACCATCCTGAATTACTTAGCTCTAACCGAGTCAAATTGATAGTTGGAGATGGGAGACTTGGTAGTCCAGAAAATGGACCTTACAAAGCCATCCATGTAGGAGCAGCATCGCCTACATTACCGGAAGAATTAGTAAAACAATTGAAGGTAGACTGATTACTGTTTAACTCTTTATTACACCCATGTTCCTAAAGATATAAGTTAATCTTGCATTTGACTTATTAAAATTTCACTATTTTATAGGAGGAGGTGTGGAAATAGTGGTCATTAGTGTTCACTGAACATTTTAAGGAATTGTGCCTGTTGGCATCTAAAAAGCCAAAATTGCTCAAATATTTTGTAAAGGAGGGTTGGGATGGATAAGAAAATTACTGATTAGTCTCTTATTAGGAAAATAAGCTGTAAAATAATTAATTTTCTCAATTTTACAAGATGTGAGATTGTGGTTAGTTTAACCTCTTCCCTGGGGGCTGCCTGAGAATTTCAAAAGAATTACTTATACTATAGTTCCAAAAAGAAAACAAATATTTAATTTCGATTTCTTTTAGCCTGGTGGAAGATTAATAGTACCTGTGGGACCAGCTGGTGGGGAACAGACCCTAGAACAAGTCGATAAACTAGAGGATGGTACGATACAAAGAAAATCCTTGATGGGTGTCATATACGTCCCACTAACAGATAAGTCCAATCAATGGCCGCGCAGCTATTGACTAATCACAGTGATAACCACCACGATACTCTTCATTCTGACACTCGCTTATTTCCAATTTAGTTGAGATTATATATTTTTATTTTTGTCACTTCCTTGGAACAAAAATGAAAGTTTATGGGAAAAATAACAAAAGAGGAATTTCATCTAGTCTCCTAATTTTCCGGTTCTCGTATGTAACCTCTTCGAATGACCTCAAACTTTGTGATTATCCGATCCTTCGCCGGATCCAATTTCCGGATATTCTATGGATTAGCGTGTACATATTACCCATTATGTGATGACGTGTTGTATAAAATTTTATGCGATGCTTTCGATTATATTTTAGATAATTTTATTTTCCCCGTTGTACCTGCGATTTTATGTTGAAATCTATATTTTACGATAATAAAGGCTTCACGTATGACTAAGGAATGTTTAATTTTGAATTCCTATGCACCAAGATAATAGACCCTTTTGATTTACAGGGTGATTCTCTGTAGTTAAATAGTTATTTACTAATGGATCGGAAGTGATTAAAAGCATTGTAATTAAATCTGTATTGGTGCGGGGATTTTTTCTCGTGTGACGTATACAATCTTTATTTGGAGTTTTTTGTGGTTTCTCTGAAATCTGTATAATTGGCAAAATGGGATATTTAATTACACCCGAGGTATCCACAAATATTCTATGAACTATACGGGGCCGATAATACCCACGCATAGAGATTTAAGTATAATTGTTTTGTTTCCTTTACATGTACATAATTCAAATTTTGGTGAGTCAAAATTTGTAGTATAACATAAAATTTATGGATTAAGTTTTCATCTAGTCGAGTAATTCATGCTCACTAACGTTGAAATTTCTAGAAAAGGTCTGGCGTATTGGCATCATTTGTGTTACTGAAGTTATGTTTTGGTCTGTCCGCTATCAAACCCATCTCCCTTTTGAAATGAGCTTCCATGATCTTCCTTTCTTCTATAGCTGACTTGTCAACATTACCGTTAACTTGCTATTTTTAGAGCGAAGCTTTAAGGGAGGTTCTGCGGCGAAAGTTGATTGGGAAAAAGTGAGACCCTTGAAATCGTCAGATAGACGCTTTTCTTCTAACCTTTCATTAGTTCTTTCTCGCTCACACACACACGCGTTTGCGTCTTACCCATTAGATAGCGCTCTTATTATGCGGACTCGAATTTATTTCAAATTCAACCATCGGTTTCGCGCTTGTCGGGTATCCCACGACACCTCTCCTTTTTAATTAACTGGATTTTAATAGGTACGACATCTTGCCACGGAATATTATAGAACTAATAAAAATATCAAAACACGAGGAAAAATATGAACAGGAAAACAAAAGAGATCAACCATCTAATATAATAATTTAATATCTGTATTTATTCCATAATGTCAATAAAACATATAATTTGTCAACAAACATGATACATTAACATATGTATGTTTGCATGCACAAAGTAACAAATTTAAAATGTGGTCTGTGTATGTGCACTTTAACCTTCCTATACTCACGTCAAAATGAAAGACGTATACTATACTATATAAATCGGTCTCACAGACCGTATGCGTGAGTATAGGAACGTTAATACATGTTTAGTAAACAATTGTTATAGGATACGTCAATAGAATATAAGAAAAAGTAAATATAATAAAAGCCATAAAAACAAGTAAGTATATAAAAAAATAAAAAGATAAACATTACAAATAAAGGAAAAACAAACTAGACACAGAATATGTGTAAGACATATTTTACATATTACGTGAAGGTAGAATGTATTTATCTATGTACATATACTGTTGTTATTTAATACCAGTCTATAGAAATTCGTCCAATGCGTAAAAACATGTTCTATAAGAATATTTTTAACTTCGATCTGTAACTGTAAATAGTCGGTGTACATTCATTTGATTCTTTTGATTTCTTTTTCTTTCTTTTCTTTGCAAATTGTTAGGAGTTCCCTTTTATTTCCGCGTATTGTTCCAACCAATGTACTATTTTTTGATAGTATTTTGAATATGAGAGGAAAACTTGTAAAGAAATTGTCCGTTGTCATGGTTTTTACCTTTCATAGTACATGGTTCTAAAGGTTTGAGAACAACAAATTCACTTATAGTTGTTGATGAATCCCGTATCTCATCCTAAATAAGGATCATGAATTTACCATTATCACAAATTCTGTCATCATATTTGTATGTCATTATCAGCCGCAAAACACTTTTTATCGTGCTGTAATTACGCACTATTTATAATTTATTATAACTGCGCAAAACTCATTCTATCACGTAGAAAAATGAACGATGTCATTTTGACTGGTTTGGTATAAGTACCAACGATAATCAAAAACTTTTTGATTTTGAATAAACAAAAATAACACTAACCGCCTAATATTATTCTTTTAATTATCTCTACAGATGTCATGATATCGTTTCAAAAAAAAAAATTAAGGTGGGAATTTGAAAATAAAATTGTAAACCAGTCATTTTGACTGGTATGGTAAATCTAGTGTTAAATATCTTAGATAATTTACAAGTCGCTTGAAAGAAAGCTTGACTGATCCTATAGGACTAGATGTCGCTCAAAAATTTCGTGCAATTTTAAATAAAAATCCCGATTTACAAAAGATTTGGGCTATAACTGACAACAAAGAGTGCATAGAAGAGATAATGGAATATCTGGAATACGCAAATCCTACTTCGCTAGATGTAGAACGATCATTTTCGAAATACACCAAAACGTTTGCGGACCAACGTGGAAGTTAAAGTAAATCGACAATGGAAGCGTTGCTTATGTTGCAGTTTTACGCAGTTTACCGGGGCAGTAGTATTTTGTCGCAGTGAACATCAAGACGTCAATAAAAGGTAAGAATATATTATTTTCCTTTTTGGGCGATACGCCTATGACATTGCACTCGTTTGTCGAATCTTATACAATACTAGTAGTTTGTCCTAATATTATGGGAAAGTATCTAGAATGTATTTGAACTAAACTAGTAGGGTGATGCGTATTTACTTCCTATTTTTATCCTCGGCCGCTAAATAATTTCAAGGTGACTGCAATTGAGACTTGTTTATTTTATTCACGCATCGTAGAACTGTAATTAGACTGTTACCTTTCGTAAAAAACATCGGTACTTAATATAAACTTATACCTCTTTATTTTAGTTCAAAAAATACAAATATTTAGGATCTACAGTAAGCGAAAAGTGCAAAAATTACATTAATTAATGCGATTTAGTAACCAAAAATCGTCTTCACGGGAAAGTCTACTTTTTCTCTTCGATTTTCACTTCGGTCGTCTTCGAGGGAACCCCGTCTGGGTGATGGGAATCGTCCTCTCGTCCCCGGCGATGGCGAGTTGTTTCGGGGCAGTTATGGATAAAACTCCATCGGAAGAGAGATTAGAGGCGATCTTATCAACGTTTATCCCTTCGGGTAGCACGTACTTCCTAACAAAATGCCTCGAGATGTATCCATGATCGTCCTGTTTCTCCTCGTGTTTCCCTTCGATCGTAATTGTATTCTTTCCGGTGATTTTAACCGTGATTTCGTTCGGGGAGAAATGCTGCACGTCCAAATTGACCTGGAACTTGTCCTTGTCCACGCTCACCGTCGATCCGGCGTCTTTCTCGGCCGAAGGCGATCTCCAGGGCCTGTAGTACCCGAAAGGGGTTCCTCGTGGCAGATCGGTAGGGTAAGGTGAGTGGTGATAATAGATCTTCATCGCTTAATCCCACTCCAAATTGTTGGTCCAGCAATCGCGATGGACGCAACGGACGGAAGTCGTCCCAATAATAAGGAAATAGCGACATTTTCTGGGTAGGTCGTTTTAGCGTCGAATGCTAGTGTATGAAAACTGATCGGGAGTCGGACGGTCGCCGGTTTTTATATCGGGCGCGTACCGCGAGTATTCTAGAAATGTCGCATTCGAGATCTCGGTGATGAATAAACGGTATCAAAAATAGAACGGTTAGCAAATCGGAATATGTTGCGTAGGTCATAAAATTTGCAGTTTTGATCGAGAATTTCTACGCAGGTGTTTGCTGGGTTCGTGCCAAGACTTACCGCTGATTTTCGAGTTAAAATTGGCGTAAATGATGATGCTTTTAAATTAGATTTCGAAGCTAGAAATTCTGTTGCCTCTGAAGATGATGACTAATATTGGAAAAATTAAAATTATTGGTAACATTTGAAGGTTTTTGCTGTCGTAACGATGTTTTCAAGCTATTTGCTTCGCTTGAATGGAATTGAACTCGTCCGAATACAATAGGATAAATAGGAATGGAACCCAAGGCCATAGTTGCCATTGTATCTTCTTCAGAAAAAATTCCAGAAACCATTCAATCGACGTATGACCAGATCTTACCGTTAGAATTTGGAAGGTGATTGCAAGGGTTGTCGTGTAATTTATTGACACTATATCACATCGGTAAACCCCTCACCACACAATTGTTTATAATAAAATTGGTGACACGTGTTTCGCTAACTCGAGACAAGCATCATTAACAACCGCATAAACCGAAGTGGTGGTGAGGAGTTTACCGATATAGTGTCATCAGAGTTTTGAATATTTGTGGCAGCGCTTTACAGTTGTTGGGATTGTAGCAATGTTTTAGGTCTTTCTTTTATATTATTGGAAAGCTTCAGGATTTTTGGAGTTGTGGTAACATTTGAAGGCTTTTGCTTAGTCATCATTATTTCTTCTTAAAAAATGTAGAAAGCATTTAATCGATGTATGAGCAGATGTTACCATCAGAATTTTAAAGATTTGTGGCAGCAGTTTAGGGCTGTTGGTCTTGTAAGAGCATTTTAGATGTTTTTTATATTACGGCAAAGTTTCAAGGCTTTTGGAGTTGTGGTAACATTTGAATGCTTTTGCAGTTATAACGACGTTTTAAAACTATTTGCTTCGTCATGCCCACCTGTCTCGATTCGACTCGATCGTAAGTCTCACCAGACCACTTAGGCTTGACCTGAAAGAAGAACAAGATTATCATAAACTGTTCCGACCGGGATTCGAACCGGCTTCCTCCACATCCAAATCCGATAGTTTACCATTCGGCCATCAGCGAGAACATGGAATCACTGTTCCCTAAGGGAAGCTCCAAGTCCCAATTACTTGTCCAGAGTGATGCTTAGATATTACTTGATCAATCCCCATCAATCAATTCGGAAGCACAAAAGCAAAGCAGTCTATTAGAGGGATGAAGAGGGGGGCATAGTCCAGATTTGCATGGTTCATTTTGCGTAAACTTGTGATACGGCAAGAGGTAACTGATGAAGAATTTTCTCTGGCCAACGTTCATACTCCAGCTCAAGGCCATAAGGAATATTCACGATTTTCGGCATTGAAATTAATGATTCCGCAGAGACAGTGCGTTAAGAACGATAATTTTAATTTCAGCCTGCATTTTCCACCTAGCGAGTATAAGAAACGGTTTTTCATTTCCGGGATTTCCCAAAAACGAGGTGCTTGAAAGAAATCTCCTGACCACCTAAGGAGATGTACAACCAATTTTCAATAAAACTAAGCCTAATACCACCATTCTTTCAACTCAAGATCGTAAGAGGCGGTTCATTATTTCTGGAATCCCACAAAATAGAGGCGATGCGGAGGAATTTAGTGACTAATTACGTAAATGTACCACCAACTTTCGGAAGAAAGCCTTCAACGTTCCATCTTTCACTTTAGGGGCGTAAGAAGCAATTCATTTCCGGTATCTCCCGTAGTGGAGATAATGAGGAAGAATCTGTTGACCAATTATGAAGACCTATCACCAACTTTCGGGACAACTAAGCCTTCAACCTCCATTATTTACCACTGGGCATAAGATGTGGTTCGTCGTCTCCGGAATTTTCCATGGAAGTGAGGTTGGGGAGGGTCACAAGTTTCGAAGAGTCACAAGTTTTTTTGAGTTTTGAACTTGTGGCAACACTTTGAAGTTTTTGGTGTTTTCCAAACGGTTTCCGAATATTGAAGTAATGGCAGCCACAAAAGCGATTAATAAACCAAATAGAAGGAAAACAGTTTGTGGTGATTTGGCCGTGTCCAAAGAATGGATGCTGGAAGACCACCCATAAAGTTAATGATGGATAGGAATTGCAAAAGACGAAAGAGAGGTAGACTCAGGCAAAATTAGAAGAATTGTGATGTTAGGAGAAGAAAGAAGAAATCTGAGACCAAATCAAGGTCAGGATCCAGGACAACATTGTTGGAGGACATGAAGATAATAATCAAAACGGATCTCTCCGAAGCCCGAAAGGGTATTTTAGGAGCTTTGATGGAATATCTTCTTTCTATCAAAGCAGTGTTTTGTGGTTGGCATTTGTATCTTGAGGATTTAGACTTATCGTTACTACAAGAGGGTTTGTAAAGGTAACGTAGGTAGCCGATTGATGAATGCTTCATTCCTCCTTCTGTTTCGTGAAGTTTTTCCTTCTATTTTTCTGAAAAAGGACATTGTCATGGTATTTAATTTCAATCTCTTGTCTTTTTGTTGTCCATTTCTCACACTGAATGTCAACATTGTGGTTTTATTATCCTTTTACTCACTTCCGTTTTCACATATTTTAGAACTTCTTTCTTCGCCAGAAACTATGTGTTCATAGCATTTTCTTGTGTGTTTCTAACCTCTCCTTAATATCGTCTTCTATATTTAAATTCAGAGTTTGTAGAGGTGATAGGATAGGACTTTTATGATTGAAGGGGCGTTGGAAAGTTTCTGGAATTGTGAATGGCATTTTATGATTCTAGGAGTTGTGTACATTGAAGGTGTTCGAAGTTATAACGATATGTTCTAATTTTCTAGAAGTATAGTACGAAGAACGCTCTTTAAGTTGTTATAGAAACTAGGAACGGATTTTTTTTTTTGGAACATACTGTTTTATTGCTTTTCAAACTAGTCGCTTTTAAGATTTATACACTTTCGTATGTCTCATCAATTTTCGAAATTTTTGAAATTGAAATTCGCTAGAAATTTCCATACATTCATTTGTCATTTCTATTTTTTTGCTGTTGTGTAATTTATTTTTATCATTATAAATATTTTTTGGTCCTGTTTTTCTAAATTGTCGATTAATACCTATAGCAATTTATTTATTGACCTTGCTCTTGCTTAGGTTGTTGTGCTGTTATAATATTATCAGTGCTATTGATAAGATAACTTATCTTATTTTTTGCTTGTTTACTTCTAACCTTCTAAACATTGCTTTTAATTTCGCTGTTACGTCTCCCTTGTAGAATTTTCGCCACAATACACCTCCTGAAGTACGCTGGATGCAATTCGTGGTGGTTTAAACATTGTGCTTTTCATTTTTTCGACCTATTGCATTCCCTTTTATGATACAGCCCTCACACAAAACATTTTCTTGCAGCGTTTTTGTGTGTTCCCTAACGATCGATAGTTGATGTACTGCAATATGAATTTTTGATACTATAGTAGCATTTTAGGCTTCTTTATATGATGGGATTCTGATAACGTTTGAAGGCTTTTAGAATTGCGTCGGTATTTTTTATAAGTTTTGGAGCTGTGGCGGTGTTTTGTGATCTTCGAGTTGTAGCATAATTTTTGGATTTTAGGTTTGATACCTTGTTGTAGAGCTATTAGCATTCTATGGACATTTGAACCTTTTTGGAATTGTGACAGTATTTTAGAATTTTGGAAGATGTGACAGCGTTTAGCACTTTTAGCGGTTATGGAGTTGTGGTGTCCTCTTAAGATTCTGTAGTAGTAGAAGAAATACAATTCTAGAATCTTATTTCACATCGATAAAAAAATTGAAAAAGAAATTAATCGGCCTATAAACAAGTAGAAGGTTAAAACCTAAAACCAAACCTAAAAATTTAAATTTTTATCGAATACGGTACTATAAATATGAATATTAACCTTCCTATACTCACGTCAAAATGAAAGACGTATACTGTACTATATAAATCGGTCTCACAGACCGTATGCGTGAGTATAGGAAGGTTAAATAATTGAAATTTCAATTTATGGACGTAGACTGTATTCTCCACCATTTCTTTGGTCAGTGTTTCTCAAACTTTTCAAATTACACCTTTCCTTGGTTATACTAAAACTTTAGTAACCCTCCTCTTTCTTGCCCCCAACAGCTTGAATCTGAGTTAGTTGGAAAATTATTTGTCATAGAACTTGAAGGATTCTCATTTGATTTGCTATATCAAATTCTATCAGGGAGCTGCAGGAATTGAAGATTTGCTATTTTTCAAGTTTATACAGGGAAAATCAACTGATATCGAGTTATTCAGAATTACAAATGATGCTATTTTCGGCGTACATTAGCAATGGAAGATTGTGTTGGAATTTCCACCAATCGAGTTCAAACTCTATCTGATGGATATAACAGTTTAGAAGCGCTGGTGAAAAACGGATTTCCAGAAGTAGTTTCTATACACTGGAAGTTTTTGCATCAAAATCGTCCTGGTTTAAAGATTCTTTTGATAGTAGTAATTAGTGTACTTAATTATATAAAAACCAGACCTCGAAAATCAAAGATTATCGCTACGGTTTGCGAAGATATGAGAACTGAAAATAAATCATTGTAGTTTTCTTCTTTATCTAGATTTCTAGATGATTGCTATGCGGGTGTTCAAGTGCGTCCACGAGTTACAATACAGAATACAGAACTACAGTTATGGAATAACAAATTAAAAGAAAATTTCTTTGAAATATTTCCCACAATGTGTGAATTTTTTAACGTTCTCCGCCGGAAGTGAATCATAAAAAGCTGTTGCTAAAGGCAGTAGAGGGACAGTTAGAAAATTTGAGCACTATTTTCAGCAAATATTTTTCCTAGGAGACATTAAATTAGGTCGCTGGAATTGGGATAATAAATCCATTTGAAATTGCATTTATTGGACTAGCTCTGAAAGAAGAAGAACAACTGATATATTTGATATATACCGTTCTTCAGGTACGGCAGAAAAATCCGATTTCGTTATTAAATCATTAACAAATTTCTGAAGTGAACTATCTTGTAACTATTCCCTTATTAAAGCAAAAACATTTCGAATACTGTTACTTCTTTCTACTTCTTTCCTTCGCGAAATCAGTTTTTCCGCTGTAGCTGATTTTCAAGTCTAAATATAAATACAAACTTCAAATAGAACATAATCTCAGAGTATCTATCTTGAATATCAAACCAAACCTGGGCAGGTGGTGTGCTTTAAAGCAGGCACATACAAAGGTTTTCCAGTGATGTGGACCTTCTGAGGGCTTGGGATAACGAATGTGCCTTACTGCCTAGTGAAACTCTGATAGATATGGAGGGATGTATTGAATGTGATTCAAATTATTTTGAAAAAATTAAATAAGTGAAACCGTATTGCAAAACTTTCCTAGTACCCTTTGTATATACATATTAGTCATGCGATCTACCTTAGCCTTCCTATACTCACGTCAAAATGAAAGACGTATACTATACTATATAAGTCGGTCTCACAGACCGTATGCGTGAGTATAGGAAGGTTAAAAATGTTTTGTTTTAGTTTAGTTAGAAGATTTTCATTGCGATATGTTAAATATGAAATAAAAATTTGTTAATTTATTTGATGTCCGCCTGTACAAAAATTAAAGCAAAAAAACGATCGATTTATCAACAAATGCTAACGTAGCATGGAAATCAGGCCTCTCAAGTAGAACGTTAAAAACTTAAATGTTAGAAAGAAATTAAAACTTTAACCTATCAGGGTACTGTTAATATGAATTTATCACATCTATAATTACACATTAAATGTTGTCTGTGTGTGTTTCCGCTTATAAAATTAATAAACGGAAATGTAAATTAATTTGATTGGGGTGTACTTCTGATTTTAAGATTCTTTTAAGTTCTCCTTGTCGCATTCCCAGCAAAAATGAATTCGATAATTTGCGGATAGTTCAAAAAAATGATTTCCTGTTCCTAGCCCCAAGGTCACCCCGAATTTAGGAAGTGAAAATGCGGACAATCAATTTTCTTTGTTTTTCTAAAGTTCAATTAAAGAAGATATTTAAACCAATACTAATTCTTTAATATGCTTTATTTAAGACGAATATATCGATATGAGAAATGAATAAGCACAAGAAAATGTAAAGAAAATTCATGCATCATACATATTTAATATAAAAAGAAAAAAAAAATAGTTTATCATTTACTTCAATGTGTAAGTATTGGAAAGCCGCCATCTTCTTCCCTTTTCTTACTGCTGCTTGTCTTCAGTTTTCTTGGTAACGGTCTTCGCGGGTATCCCGGTTTGGGTAACGGCGACGTGGCGCTCATCGACGTCTTGCTCAGTCGTCTTCGGTGCGGTAATGCTGAGGACTCCATCGGATGAAAGGGTGGAGACGACCTCATCTAGATTGTGCCCTTCGGGAATCAGATATTTCCTTACAAAATGGCGCGATATAAAACCGTGATTATCTTCCTTTTCTTCGTGTTTCCCTCGACCGTTATGATATTCTTCCCGGTCACCTTGACCGTTATTTCCTCCGGTAGGAATTGCTGCACGTCCAGATTTACTTGGAATTTATTCTTATCGATCGAAACCACCGATCCGGAATCCTTTTCTTGCAAGCTGCTGCGCCACGGTCTGAGATAACCGGCCGGGGCTCGGACCAAAGGCGATGGCGAATGGGTGAAAGGAATCAGTAGGTCTTCATGTGTTATCGGACAGCCGAAATGTTGAGTTAGCGGACGCGATGCTCCCAGACGAAGGGATTGTAAGTCGTCCAAAAGATATGGGAGGAGAGACATATTGGCTTTTTGTGCGTTTCTAGATTCGTACGTCTTCAATCGGCGAATATTCTAGGTCAACTGAGGGATTCCTTTAAAGCGAGTTATGGATTTAAAAGGAAATGGGGATTACGCTTGCGCCGCGTCCGGTCAATATTTGCTGTGAAGGAAAAATGCAGTTGTTTTGTAGCGTAAATATCTGAGTACGTTTGGATTTAAAAATAGAACCTTATATAGATAAGTAGGTAGAAAGCAAATAATACAAGTACCGTTTCGGGTAAAATTGAATCAACATGTGTTAGGGTCTTAGAAGCAGCTGTTAGGTCAGAGGTTTATAAACGTTCTCACTTTCTTTCCCACGTATCACAAAAGAATTACACAAGAATACGACTAAATTTGTTAAAATTACAAAGAAAAAGATATATAATATTCCCTGCAGAAATTCAAATATGATTCACCCTAATCTTCCTAAAATTAAGAGGAAAAAATCATAAAACATCAAGACAAAATTCACAATAATGTTAACAAAATTACAAGAATCGTCATCAGATAATTTCGAGAACAAGTACATATAAAATGTGCCTTAAAAATTTAAAAAATTTAAACAGAATTCGCTTTAATCTTCTTAACATTACAAGGACAAAAATTACACTAACTCTAGGAAAATTGGTTTAAATGAAATTCGGCATAATCTTCCCAAAATTATAAAGAAAATGCGTACGAAGTTCTCAGAAAACCATCAAGATACAATTTACGACAATCCTAACGAAATTACAAGGATAGGTAATGAGAAAATGGCCAGAAAAAGTTAGACAATAACAATACAAAAATTACAAAAATTAATCATCAAAAGTTTCAACGAAATTTGCCTTATTTTTCCTACAAAAAAAAAACCTAGAAAGTTCTTAGAAAAACATCAAGGTAAAAGTGTTTGTAATTTTGCATGAGATACTATTCATGAGATAATTCTCAGAACAAGTTTAAGCAAAATTCACTTGTTTCCCTCAAATTATAGAAACAAAATGAGATAATTCCCAGTAGAAGTTCAAATAAGTTTAAATAAAATTGTCAAAGAAAACATAAATCACCTCATAAAATTATAAGTACAAAAGCTGCACTAATTCTAATAAAATTAGGATGTAGAAATAAAAATAATTCCTACGAAACAGTCGAAATAAATTGTTCTAGAATTATCTAGAAAATCACGAAAAGCCCAGATAGCAACTGCTGTTTAGGCAACCATATATACTCTTTTACAAACGCTTCCGAAACTGAAATTTTTGACGAAGATCAGTGGCGTCACGGAAACGTAATTTAGCAGCTTTGAATAAAATGTGTAGTTGAACAACAAACTATCCAAAACCATTTTATCGTAATGTTACCCACCTGCTCTCGAGATCCTTGAAGTAACAAATTATTTATAATAATTTTTTGCCCTTCCTCTACATTCTTACCCCTATCTTCATCCCTCTCATATTGTTAAATGTCAAGAAACTTGCGAAAACTAAATGTAATAAAAACTTATAGTTCTAGCTATTTCTAGTCAACGATGTGTGTGTTGCAGTAAAAGAGACGAACTGTTTGCGATAGAACAAATTTTTCTAATTATTACGTAAGCTGTGCGAAAATATATATAATAAAAGTGAATAACGCTGACTCTTTCTAACCAACGGCGTATTATGACAAAGTATACAATCGAAACTTGTCACAACAAAAAACGATTCTTTCTATTTCTAATAGTTCATGTGAGTTTTATGGAAATGTCAATATTTGATAAAGGCTTTTGGCGTGATCTCTCTTTAACCCGTCTGATGCGTCTCTGCGAGAAAGAATATTATATTCTATAAAAGATGTTAGCGCAAACTCCTTTCTAACAGATACGCTTTTGCGAGAAAGGAAACGACTTATATACTTAAGAAAATATTAACGCTACCTGTTTCCGGATATGAGGGTGTATACTTTATATTGCATTTAATAGAAGCTTCTAGGACAAACTCTCTCTCGCTCTCGTACATTTAGTATTCTGAGAGAGAAGACGATGTTAGACCTAATAAAAGCTATTAGTGCTATCTTTTTATAATTCGCTAGATTTTTACAAAGACGAAGATGATTTCATTGTTGGCTCTTTGTACTTTGTAAAAGCCGTAGCGCCCTGTCTTTTTAACCAAAATAATATCGCCAGAAAGATTATTACTTATATTTAATAATTATTGTATTTAACAAAAGCTGATAATGCGTGCTCTCGCTAACAATACGGCGATAATTCGTGAAGCGTTCTATTTCAAAATAATCTTTGTATATCTACGCCAATAATCAGGGAGGAGAAAGTCATCGATTTTTAGGACAATCTTTTGTGTCCTACCATTGAAATGAGATGAATTTTGTAAATTTTAAATCAAAATTGCATTCTCCACCCCTTTATAACCACACAATACCAATACCAGCATTTCGACTAGTAACACTTGTAACTGTTAGAGGTTCGTTTATTTAATAAAGCTTTCTTTACTTTAATATACTTTTTATATATACACACATCATACAAAGAGGTTTTCCCCCAGCATTCATAATAATTGTCAACCCTATTTACCAACCGTTGGTTACTAAAAATACTATTCGTAGGATATGTTACTAGGAAAAACAATGTGAAGTTGCTACAACCATCAACAGTAACACTTTTGCCAATTTTTCAAAAGTAACCGAGCCTCGAGTTCAACATTATAGATACAGAATAATCTTCAAACATGTTTGCAAATAATATATGCAACCAAGATTGCACTATTGCCTATACGGTTTTAGTAAAAACCCTAAATGTTAACTCTTTCTAATCATCGTAGTGTACGACAAAGAAGACGATCGGAACTATTTGACACATTTTTTAAATTAGTAAACAACAAGTAACAAACCAAGAGCAAATGCCCCAAAAATTTATATTTTTAAACCAAATTTGATAGAAATCAGTCCTTAGATAGTTATTTCATTCATTGCACATTGTCAGCTTGTTTAAAATAATTTTGTCTTTATAAAATGTTAAAGAAAGAATCCGTTAAAATGCATACAGAATTAAAAGAAAAATAAGCCGATTTCTGCTGGAATTCCGTGGCAGATTGTATTTTTCAATTCAAAATTCTCCGCAATAGTTATTTTAAATTCTTTACGTTCTCTGAAATTCAAGCAGATTCAGTTGGCCAACCTGATATTGACGTTTCGGACAGAAGTAGGGTTGAAATATGAGAATTTGATAAATATGCACTTCCTATTTTTTATTTAATCCAACGGCGTCGCTGGAAAATGTCAAGCAAAGATTGTTATTTCCGTCTGTTCTAAATTGAATTCCGATGTAAGCATTAAATAACAGCATCAAGTAAGTATTTACGAAAAAAATAAGATTGCAACCTTCCAACATAACCTATTTCACAATATGTTACCTTTCCGGATAGATCTCGACGCGGAATGCAGTGGATAACGCATTTGGACGGCGGCCCTAAACGGGTCAATCATGCGGCTGTGGCCATAGGTCACAAGATCTATTCTTTCGGTGGATATTGCACTGGGGAAAATTCCAGAGACTATTCATCTATGGACGTTCACGTATTAAACACATCAACTTTCCGATGGACAAAACACCCAGTTAGTGATCTCCCTATTTCGAGAACGATGATATCCTTCCTTACAAAAGATACGGCCATACAGCTGTTTTGTATAACGACAAAATCTACATATGGGGTGGCCGAAATGATCGTGCATCTTGCGCCGTGTTATTCTGTTTCGATCCGGTTTGGCACTGTTGGACGGCCCCTAAAACGTACGGCGACATCCCGCTGGCCAGAGACGGTCATTCAGCTTGTGTATGGAAAAATAAAATGCTGATCTTCGGAGGGTATGAAGATGATATGGACGCTTTTGCTAAAACCATTTATGTTTTAGACTTAGATAAGATGTGTTGGTCGCATTTACACACGAATGGAATCAGGCCGTGGCATCGAGATTTCCACAGCGTTGTTTGTTTGAACGATCGCATGTATATTTTTGGGGGTCGAGGTACTGAGGAGAGGTCAGGATACTACGCAAATGCGGAGGTGTATTGCAACGAATTATGGTATTTAGATTTACGGACGTGCGAATGGGTTAATCCGACGGTGCAAGGTCTCAAACCCTCTGGAAGAAGGAGTCATTCAGCTTGTAAGTTGCTCTTTTTGTATGTGTTAAAGAAAAATGTATAACCTAATTGAAATGTGATAATTTGGGAAAACTCCAAATCATTGTTATTTCAGTCGTCTACAATGAGAAGATGTACATATTTGGCGGATACAACGCCTTGCAAGGGAGACATTTTAACGACATCTACGAATACGATCCGCAATTGAATAAGTGGACGCGCGTGAAGCCGTTAGGCGAGGGACCTTGCACCAGAAGGAGGCAGGCATGCGTCTTGGTGGGCAATCGATTGTTTCTGTTCGGTGGAACGAGGTAGGTGGACGCAAGTTATAATTTTACTTGTTAATCTTAACACTCTGACTAATACACGGGAATTGGCGGACGGGTCGTACAGTTCGTATGAAACATTGTATTGGAGAATTCATAGAACTATAACCCACATAAAAATGAGCGCCTCTGTGAAGCTACCAGTGGTGTGCGGCTCGGTTGAATCGTTATGCATGGTACAGGACGAGTAACCGAAAGTGTTCTGAGTTGGCCACACTAAAAACTAGTACCGACAAATCGATTAACAGTTTAATCGACGTTTTGCGGTAGTCGAGTAGTCAAGTTTACAAGATGCATATTATTCTAACTGAAAAAAATGCAAAACGTCGATGATGCGTTTAGTGGATTTACCAGTAGTACTAAAGACTTTAAGAACTCTGCGTTTTTGTCACATTTTACTACTACCAACGGATCAGTGTTTCCAACTAAAAACAAATGATCACGTGGTGGACACTTCCGGTGTGATAACCAATATTCTCTCTAATTGTAACCTGCTGATGTGCGCATTTTTTTCGATGGCAAGTTTTCTTAAAAATTGTAATAGTTTGTGCGCCTGTTTTAAGATTCTGATAGCCAGTAGGTCAACCTACCACAAATTTATTGTATCCGGGTTTATTATCCGCGTGTGCAAATAAAAACTGTGTTCGTGCACGAGAGCGTACCTTATCGGAAACACCGATGATAACGATCGTCCTGTATAGTAATACAGGAATTTTCAAAATTTATGTGTTCAATTTATTTTCTGATATTATATAAGGAAAAAGTAAGTCGGCGAATAAGAGAAAAAGATCTGGCAAATAAAAGTTTTGTTTCGGGAGCACTGACTTTTTTATTTATCTCAACAGATGTCTCGATACGCATTTTCTCTGTCTAAACCTAAGCAGTAAACATTTGAGTTATTTAACGTGACAGATGTCCCGATACGTACTTGCAAAACTGGGCGTACTATGGGGTGGCCGTAAAATTTAACACACACGTCCTATCGTAATACCCACTTGACCTTGCTAAAGATATGGGTCGAATTTTACTAGCGTTTATATTTCTTAGTCTAAATAATAAACATAAGTAATCTCAGAGGTTCTTGACCGGTTCTATGCCAAACTTCAAAAACTAGTTTCGACTTTCCTGTGATACTAGGAAAATATTTTCCCTTACAACTTTTGTTTGATTTATTATGCATTTTCTTTTGTTCCAATCTGATGCTGAAGTTGTATAAAGCGCTATATATAATAATTCGTCTTTTCTAGATTTGTTAAATTAAGTAAATACGGTTATAGATTTCAAAGACTGAAATTCCGCTCTGCCGGCAGATTCATAGTATGCCAGTCTGAAGTACGGACTCATTTCATTACTTTGTATTGTTTCCAAATTTTTAGTCCCATCTATCGAACTTTCACTGACGACGAAACCCCGGACGATAAGTTGGTGGATCACAGCGACATGTATGTCTTGGATATGAAGCCGACCTTGAAGACGTTATGCTTCCTCGCGTTGAAAAAATACAAATTGACTGATACTTCGTTACCCCAACATGTAAGGTAAGATCACGTTCGCGAAATGGATGATGAAAACAAAACAAAACAACACAAAAAAGAAAGCACAGAAAAGAGCAAATTAACTCATTCGCAGTGACTTTATTAAAATCAAAAATTTCTCAAGGTTTGGAACGTTCTGCATTTGAAAATCGACTAGGACGATTCGCTAAAACTTTAATATTGCTGAAAGGGTAAGAAGTCCCAATTGTAGCCGAAAATCCCAAAAAATACTGGGGTCTATACTCTGTTCATCCAACAGATATAGTAGAGGCCACGCCCACTTTTTTCCGTTATTTAAAAATTAATTATAATTGGCTCTATGGAACCACCAAAAAGAGTGCTGTAGAAATACACCCAATTACAATAAACGGTTTCAATAAAGCGGCGAGGTAGGCGTGCCCTTTACTATGTTTGTTCACTGGTCAATGTATAGATACACCAAAAATTGAATTTGTTTCTTTTAAGGTCATTTCGAATGAATTTTTTGTTTCGTTAATGCTATACAATTTTTAACATATTTTCAATTTTTCAGAGTGGAATATTCGAATATGTTCACCTCAAATAAACCGGCTCTGAGTCGACCTAGCAACTCGGCTGGCTAACACCGACTTTGGATTTTCAACTTTTATAGGAGCCGTTTTAGTTTCGATCGGGAAGTGGCATGATTTTGTTTTTGTTTTTTTCCTTTTTATTGTGTTTCTTAGCAAGAATGCTGGACGATTCGGTTTTTTATCCTTTTCCCCACTTTTAATCACAGTTACGTCTTCATTAATTCAACTTTATCCTTTGCAATGATCGGTTTGTTTGTTTGCTCGTTTGTTTTTGTCGAAACGGGGTGGACTTCTATTAACGCCCCGACGTGGTTTTTAATTGGGTCTAAACAAAAAATGAAAAAAAAAGAGAGAAAGAGGGGGAGGGAGGGCGAACGCAATGGTATATTTACCTGTTGAGCTAGACTTTTTGTTTTGTTTCGAAAAAAGAAATGGAGGTAATTCAAATAATCGTACCCTGCGATTTGACATTTCAAATATCCAAATATTGACGCTAGAAAATTCCCTATTTGATTGGATACTTTAAAATCACGTAATTTTGATGACGAGATAATCTGAATAATTTATTGGCCAATTGTTATTTGAGTTCTGTGCAAATTTTTTTGGATATTTTATAATTGATTGTAAAGTTCGGTAAGCGATGGTATACTTTAAAACGTCTAAAATTAATTAACCAATCGCTTGTTTCAACTTTTTGCGGAATGTATTTTAATTTTAATAATAAGACCTCGTTGGGTGATTGGTTACTTTAAAATAAGTAAATATTCCCGCCATGAAAGTCGTTACGTGATTGGTTTCTTTAAAATATGTAAATATTTCCGCTTAAAATTAGTTAACTAATCCCTGTTTGAAGTTCTGCCGGGAATTATTTGAATTCTCATATTTGGTTGAAATATTCCCGCCATGAAAGTCGTTACGTGACTGGTTTCTTTAAAATGTGTAAATATTTTCGCTTAAAATTAATTAGCTAATCACTGTTTGAAATTTTAGCGGAAATTATTTGAATTTTGATATTTTGTTAAAGACTTCGTTCGGTGATTGGATTCTTTAAGATATCTAAAAATTCCCGCCGTGAAAGTCGTTACGTGATTGGTTTCTTTAAAATATTCAAATTTGTATTTCGTCTTATACAATCAACCAATCGCTGTTTGAAATCTTGGCGGGAATTATTTGAATTTTCATATTTAGCTCTAAACTTCGTTCGGTGATTGGATACTTTGAAGTATCTAAATATTCCCGCCATAAAAGTCGTTACGTGATTGGTTTCCTTAAAATAGTCAAATCTGTATTTCGTCTTATACATTCAACCAATACAATTAGTTAACTAATCCCTGTTTGTAATTTTGGCGGGAATTATTTGAATTTTCATATTTAGTTGTAACCCTCGGTGATTGGATACTTTGAAGTATCTAAATATTCCCGCCATGAAAGTCGTTACGTGACTGACTTCTTTAAAATATCTAAATATTTCCGCTTAAAATTAAAATGAAATGAAATAACCACTGCTTAAAATTTTGACGAGAATTATTTGAATTTTCATATTTGGTTGAAGACCTCATTGGGTGATTGGATACTTTAAAATATGTAAATATTTCCACCATGAAAGTCGTTACGCGATTGGTTTCTTTAAAATGTCTTCCATATTATAAATTTGGCGGCAATTATTTGAATTTTAATAATTGAATAAAGACTTCTTTCGGTGATTGGCTACTTTAAAACAATTAAATAATTTCGCCATGAAAGTCGTTTCGTGATCGGCTTCTTTAAAATATGTAAATAATTTCGTTTAAAAATTAAGTAACCAATCGCTGTTTGAAATTTTAATAACACGAATTATTTAAATTTTATTAACACGATTCAACCATTTTTCCACCTGAATCAGACATATCATTTGTTATACAATTTTTGATGCTAAATCCAAATCCGACCGCAGATTTGTTCTAGCACGTCAGAATTTCGAGATATCCTAACCTCAAAGTGCCAAAAAAAGACGGTTTTCGGTGATATTTGAGGTTATGTTATAAAAACAGTGATTTTTTTGCACATTTCTGCTTATGCTATCATTTAGTACTATTTTTTCCTTTCAACATCCATTCCACTTTAATGTTAGAATATCTCGAAATCCTGACGTGTAGACCAAAACTGCGGCTAGATTTGGATCCGGCACCAAAAATGTTTCATTCAAGTGGAAACAAAAGAGTCCAATTTTGTTGAATTGTCTGTTATTGTTAATAGATTTTGTTCAATGATTGGATATTTTAATATATCTAAATATTCGCGCTATAAAAGTCGTTAAATGATTGGATATTTTTAGATATCCAATCACTGCTTGTGTTTGATATGGTATCCTTTGGTTTTAGACGATCAGCCAATTAATTTTTAAACAGTGGTTGGACGTTTTATCCAATCCTCTACCTAATTTTGTAGCGGGGTATCCAATCATAACAGATTCTGTGATCGATTGGCTTAATACAAATAATTCCCGCGCAGCGATTGGATAATTAATTACATCAATCAACCAATCATCTAAATTATTTAAACAATTGTCAGGTGGATCATGTGCAATATTTAATAAAATATATAGTCAATCGAGCGAGTTTTATGGCACGAATATTTGAAATTCTCATGTAATGAATGTTATTGCATGAATATTCAAATTTTTGAAGACCTACCAATTATCTAACGAATTTTATGGCGGGAATATCTGGAATTGCTGGAGATAATACAATCTAACGAGTTTTTTGCCATTTTCTTTTATTGTTTTACCTAAGTCAAATACTTCCCGCCCAAATCTCAAAGTGAAACTGGTTAATTAATAATAGTAATTATTGTTATGATGTTTCAATTAGATTTTAATTAAATTTCCTTCATCGGAGATTGACGCGAAAAGTGCTTGGAATTGAGTAGTAGGCTATAAATTTCGTTAAATGATTGAATGCTTCTTTTGAGGTACAGCCTGTGCTCCTGTTATTGTATCGGTTTTAGCGTCAAGCAAACAGTAACAGGAGCACAGGCTGTACCTCAAAAGACCGGACATAACCAAAGTCCGTGATAGTACATACTTATTATATGATATGCTGTTGTCAACGCGCGTTAATCTGCAATGTGTGCGATCGCACCATATAACGTCACCATCTGTCGCCGCCTTCGTTTCGATGGTTCCCTATGCTTATGAGCAGTCCATGTACTGTATGGTAGCCAATCACCACACGATATTTTGAATAATCCCACCATCAAACTCGCTAGATGATTGGATAGGATGAAATACCCAATTAACGTTCGATTTTCGCGCGGGAATTATTCGAATTTCCCCCTTCCAATTTTCGAGACAAAAAACATAATCACTCCTTATGATTAATTGATGTGTTAGGTTTTTTCCGTTCCTTCTCCCTGATCTAGTTAATCGTCGTATCGATTAAGTTCGTGTGATATTACTCCTTTCGAATGGTTACTTTTACCTCAAGTGTTTTCGCGGATCGCGTTGAATATATAGATTTCAAGCTTAAATAATTTATTTTTATAGCTATTATTATATTTTTATGTCTAGTATACAGATAGCGTGTATGTCTCGTATACATATGCACATATATATACATGAATATTTTATTTCTTCTAATGATGAGTTCAATAAAGTATTTTTTATGTTCATGTGAGCGTATGTGGGACCGTAAAATGTCTCAAATATTTATAACCTCGTAGACTGTTGGGTGTTTTTCTTGAAGCTCTGGGAAAGACACCAGAGTTACAAGTGCAACAACATGATTTATTGTGATAATTGCAGAAATGGTGCGAGTATGCTGCATCATCTTATTAAAAACGAGGCTTGTTGTGATGGATGTTGTAATTAATTAATTAAAGAAAAACAAGCAAAACGTATTTATAACACTTTATTAGAAGCTGCAAAGAAAAAGGTTACAAACAAAACGCAGGAGCTTATCCGTGAAGCTCATATTGGACAATATAATATTTACGGTTAATAGAGCAAAATAAAAAAATGTTTTCGATATGTGACTAAATAAAACGGTCGGATCAGTAATAAACACAAAAATTGTGTTAAATAGGGCACATAGGGAAATACAACAATTATGGAACGAAAAGAAGTGGCGATGAGAAAGGTAGTAATCGGAAAGGCCTACGAAAACAACGGTATACGTCCGAGAAAACTGTTGAAAGAAAGAGGTGCATATGCACTGTACCGCACGAATTCGCGTTCTATGACTAGACTGATCAGATTGAAACGGGGTCGACTGAACGAGTCGTATATCTCTTATTTGGTAATGCCGTCAATGTAATTTTTTACATTCTTGATATTTATATCGTCATAGGGCAGGAGCGTAGCCAAGGAAGAGCAAAATTCCCCCAAAATTAGAAAAAATTTGTCACAAATGGTATTTATTGTACCTACAATTCATATTTTACCCAACCTCTATCTATTATCGTGTAGAGATCGAGCACACCTTCATGTTTTGTTTCTTTAGAATATTACTGTGCCTTTTGAAACCTTATGATACGATAGTTTTATAAAATTATTTTTACGCGTCACTACCGGGGCCAGAGTCATTAAATTTCTTATGTGGACTTTTTTTCAACATCTCTTACGGAGTAACCATTTCGGAAATTTATCTAACGTATTGAGTAAGAAATTGATAAAGGACAATTTATGTTGCATGCAATGGTTCGAATCCATCATTATGAACCTATTAACGTTTGTACTTTTTCTATACACGTCCACTTCCAATTTATTATGACTATTGTTCCTCTTGACTTAACTATCTAAAAATGGAAGACGATTATTCACTTCTTCTTCTACCGTAAACTTGATTGTGCCGAATTTTGGATTTAGTTGTCCTAAGAAATTTTATGTTCGGTAAAGAGATCGTCTACGTATCTAATACACACTCTAGGAAAATATTCACTATCACACTAGGCGTTCTAGTCGCTTTCGAGCGGGAAAATATTTCTTTACGCCACACACACGGTTGCAGCAAAAAGTGGGGTAAAAATGCATGACTGGAACTTTAAGGAAAGACATTTTTTCGCTTACTTCGGTTTATACCGTTGTGATAATGCTTGTCCCGAGCTAGCTAAACACGTGTCACCGAATTTATTATGAAAGAATTGTGTGGTGAGTGTCAGTATAATATTGCTCTATAGAATATCATGCCGAACTGTAAATTTACACTGCACAAAAGAATACTTCTCACACACTGTCTGAAACGTCGCCTATGGTCATTTCAATCACATTATAATATTGTATTTCTTTAAATCGTTATCGAAATAATAATTTCTAGATAAATATATATGTATAACAACAATCAATGACAAGTAAAGTTTCATTTTCGTTTCCTTATATCTTTGGTATTAACTGTCAAAATTTGCTATACGGCATCGTTTTCTACATGAAACCAACTTTACTTGTGATAAATAAAAATAAAAAATTTAAAAGAAATGGAGCATAGGCTACCCCGGTCCCTTGTTTTAAATTCTTTCTGAAAATCCTTGAGACTATGTAATATGCTTTATTTGTGAAAAATAGAAAGAAAATTAATAACGAGGGATAGGGTACCCGGTTCCCCGTTATTAATTTTTGTTCCGAAAATAATTCGCGTCATTCTTGAGACTACGTAATATACTTTAAATTATAGTCTACAAAAAAGACATCTGTGTACCCTTTCAGTCTATGTAGTTTCATCCAAATCTAGAAGTTCGGGTTGCCGGTGTTCCCTTGTTAGTGTTTTCTTCGGTTTCTAACATTTGCTTTGGTTTATTAATTTCTGTCGAGGTTCAGGTGTAAATTTTTGGTCGACATGTTCGAAGGCTTCCGCGTCCTGATCCAGGTTTTGATCTAACGTTTTGTTAATAAGAAACGGCAATAACAACTCAAATAATTTATTACATATACGATACAATTCTCATAGTATGGTACAAAAATATAGGCGTAATATATACAATTAAAACATATAATTTAAAAAAAAAAGAATATAATACTGATCTCTCACAGTGGAATATATAGGTAACTTTCATCCGGGTCCTTCTTGCATAGCTCTGGCAAATCAGATCAATATTACTCTATTACAAAAATCGATAAAAACTGACTAAGGAAAAAAATCGATAAAAGCATTGCGCAATAGTAAATAGGATCACATTTTTAGTATCCGTACTAATGGAAGCTAGGACGCGGTTGGCGACCGCTCATATAATCTCTTACAACAATAATGAACACAGGAAATATTGTCATCTCTAAAAGATACGAGAGCTTAAATTTCTATATAAATAAGGTACATACGTACGGCTAATATAAATTAAATTTTATTGTCACGGCGAAGCTCTCAATTTCCAAATCGAAGTTCCTCATTCTTCCGGTTTCAAGATGTTCAAAATGCTCACGTAAGAACCGAGTACGAAGCCTATGATGCCGAAGACGACGATTGCCAGGTCTTTCCACATCTTCCACCGGTATGGCCCCAATTTATTCGGCCAGAACGTTATGAGATGGATGATCGGGGGAAGATCAGCGCGAGGGCGGAACTACTGAACGCCCCCACCAGCGAAATTACCGCTCCCAAATGGGGGACCATCGCGGCTATGGCGAAGGTCAGAATCACGAGCGCTGTGCGCGTGATGTACTCCCCGATGAACTCGCTAGTTTCACTCGATAGGTGGCGTTTCACCATCGGCCAGACTATATTGAAGGGAACGTAAAACTGCAATCCGTACGATAAGAATATGGCTATTGCCATCATTAACCGGACAGATTGGGCTAATCTATAAATTAAAAAAAACATTGTTGAATCACGGTGATACGAGTTGAAGATGCTGGTTTCGTTACCAGCAAAACACATGTCCCGAAATCAAGCAATCCAAATTTACGACGGGGAATTCTCAAAACTTGATTAAATGTTAGAAATAAGCGGCTGTATGAAGCTATCAGTGGCGTGCGACGTGTGTGAACGGTTGTGGTGTACACTGCACAATTTATGATACGCCGCTGTCAATTTTTTGGATTTGTCAACAGTGGCACTAATTAAATGACGTCATACGCTTCTAAGCATTCTCCGTCATCAAACTTGAACTTGCTCATGCATGTGTGTGTGTATGGAGGTGGGAAAGACAATAGAGAAAACGAGACGGGAACACTTACATATCGTTCGGAGGTAACAACAAAGTCACGCTACCCAATTTAGCTAAATCCCCATATTTCAAATAACCGAAGAAGCCGACAGCGGTATACAATGACGTCACGATGATCATCCCCGTGTTGAGGACGCCGTTCCAACCTCCGAAATCCTGCGGGGTTTTCATATTGTTCTCCAGGGGTAACACCTACACACAAATAAAGTTACTATTAAGTTACTACTTGCGAAAAGAAATGGATGGGGAGAAATAAAGTAGAATTGGCTGATGATTAGTCTGGGCAAAGAGCGGTAAGAACGTACAATTATGAAGCAAGTTACGACAGAATCGCCCGAGCACCGATTACTAAATCGATGCTGTATGCGAGTAGTTCCGTGTATATTTAGTCTGTCGTAACTTAGTTTGTACTTATCGCTGTTTGCTCAGACTAGTGATGATTGTATGATAGAATGTGAGGCGGAGGATGGAAGTCGTCCTTAGAACTTGCTACGGTTTCTTAAAAAGTTCAAGGATATATCGTAGATAAATCTAAAAGCTGTTTGTGAGGTAATAATCAAGTCCTAGGTCAAGCTAAAAAACGACAATTTTTGTCTGGGAACTGGGGATGAAGTGCAGTATAGTTAGGTGTAAGCTCAAGGTCATTACAACGCCCCTCCACACTAAAGATAGAAAATTGCAAGTTCAAGGTCGTTGCAACCATTCAAACTGAAGTTAAAGTAATCAAATTCTCTGGAGAGTGCGGGTAAGGTGGACTGTAGCTGGATGTCGTTTCAAGTTCATTGCAACATTTCAACTTTCTGACCATTGTGGAAAAGGTGGAGTGCATCTCGATATCGATTCAAGGTCATTGCCTTCTCAGATGAAGTAGTAATAAAATAAAAAGGTAAGTGATTTGGTGGTAGATAAAGGATGAAGTAAAGTGAAATTCTGAAATATTTAATTCTGAGGTCGTTATTGCATTTTTTCCAGCTGAGTGCACAGTAAGTTTTAAGCTTGGAAATGTGGAGAATTTAACGTAAGGTGGTAAGGTCTGAAGTAGAATGGGCCTTGAACTTCTGAAAAATTCTTCCTAGAGTTTGCCACGAATCCTTGGAAAGTCCAAGGTCATTGCAGCCTCTCCCATTCAAATTGGGCCGCGAAAGCCGATGGGAAAGTGGGGTTGGATAGAATGTAGTTAGCAGGGGCGTGAGTTTAGGCGAAATTAAGTAACGTAAGGTGAAGTGATGGGGCCGAAGATGTAAAGTAGAGTGAGTCTTGAATTTCTCCTGGGACTTCTGAAAAGTTCCTCCTAACTCCTTGGAAAGTCCAAAGTTATCGCAACCTTTCTAATTGAAACTATACCACGAACGCCGACTGGGAAGTGGAGTTGGATGAAATTTAGCAAACGGGGACGTGATTGGTCGAAATTAAATAATGTAACAGGTGCGGCGACAGGGGCTAAGGTGCGAAGTAGAATGGGCTTGAACTTTTTAGGGACCTCTTACAATTTGCCAGGACTCCTTGGAAGGTCCAAGGTCATTAGAGTCTTTCCAATTAAACGTAGCAAACGGGGGAGGGGGGTGATTGGGCGAATTAAGTAATGTAAGAGGTGAGGTGATGGGGGCCTAGGCGCGAAGTGGAGTATGGTTTAAAGCCCTGCTTCCAGAAAGATCCTTGCTATGATTTCCCAGTATGTGTTCAAGGTCATCGTAGCTTTCCCAGTAGATACTATGTAAAATTTGTCAGGAAACGAACAACTGGACGAGGATATGGTGGGATTAGGGGAAGAAAGGTAAGATAACGTGAGCTGGTAGATGCTAAAGTGAAGAATGGGGTAAGTTGGCGTTTCAGATTCGTATCTAAGTGGTTTGTAATAGGATTGAAATTGTGGTAAAGTATACGTTACGCGCATGGTGGCGGACGATAAAGTATAGGTTAGGACCGACTATTTAAACTGCCGATGAGGTGACGTATAAGTAGTGGTCTTGGTAACAGCCTACATTTAAGAAATAAGCTACGATAGCATCGCCCACTCCCCACTCTAGTCAGTACGCTCTATGCAAGTAGTTTGCCCAGACTAATAATTAGCATGACGGGGAAAGGGGAGGGGGTAGAATTAAGCAGTGTATCTGTGATGAAGGGTATAGTAAAATGGTGAGAGATGTGGCGACGAGGGGAGCAGTCATAGTACCCATCCCATTTCGCCCAGCTTAAGCCCTTTTGGTTCCAGAAAGATTTTTCTTTAGAACTGGCTGGTTTCAATCTCCCAGTTGCAGAAAATTTTTCATAGACTTACCAGGACTCCTAGAGAAGTCCAAAATCATTGCAATTAACTGAACTCAAAAGTTCGTTTTTATATTTGGGCGCTGGCTAAGGTATAAGTTGGAGTGCGATTTGTTAGAAATAATCCAAACTAGAGTCTTGTTGGACGATAACATGTCATTTCGCGACCATAACATTTTCTTTTTCTGAAATACTTACCACTCCGATACCCTCGAAGGCATATATCGCGGTCCCGAAGTAAAGCGGCAATTGACTCCAAGACGAGAAGGCGTTCACGGTGGACGTGTTCGGGAGTCCTTGCAGCATGTAGAAGAAGGTGATGACCAAGCCGGAACAGGTTAAAATTGAAGCGAATAAGGAGGCGGGCGTCAAATATTTCAGTTTCTTCACCCAGTTCAGTAGGATCATGGGGAAGAGCAGCATCAGCAAGTACCAGACGACGTCGATTTCGACGAAATAATGCCTGATGACGTCGTGCAAGTTCGCCGCGACGAAAACGAAGTAGACGCAGCAGAAACCTATCTGAGTGATGCACAGGAAGATGTTGATTACCGTTCTGAAAAGGGGGAATGATTTTATGAAAGATTATAAAACGGTTACGGTATTGACATTTTCGCTCAGAATGAGGTTGACGCGTCTACGAAAATGTTGGGAACCGCTGATGTTGATTCGGACGAGTTTCAAACTTGTTGAGAACCGCTGGATCTGGATTGTTCAAACGTATACAGAGTGGCTCACGACTAGCGCGTCGGACTAAGGCTCCCAAACCAATTATCTTTTTTCTCTTTTGGCAGGATGGTATACGTTTATAGACGCAATAATTAGAAAATATTTTCATTTATACAGGTGCCCCAAAAAACCGCTAAGTATAAAACTTATGTTTTTAAGTGAACACAATATATTTTATATATTTTTTGGAATTGTATAGAAAAAATAAAGGTGGGTTACTTCAATGTTCCCTATACCTATCGTTTACGGTTTTGAAGTATTTGAGGGGAGCTACAGTCCGCACTAGATGTGAGCCACCCTATATAAAGTGTTTCAAATTATTGAGAACCGCTGATATAAATCTAGTGTACTGAAGAATATAGGCAACTTAAGTTTAGAAAATGTTGAGAATCCCTGATCAGGACAATTTCAAGGTCTCTATGTTTTGGTATCCTCCAGATCTATATCAGCAGTACACTACAATTTTCGCAAGGTTTTTATATATTCTTGAATGATCCGTGAGTTACTAACATTTTTGCAAACAAGGCACCTTTTCGGATTAAATTTTATCAATAAGGTCATATTCTTGTAGGCTTGAGGATACCTTCATTTCGATTTGGTCCTTGGGTCACCTCGATTTTATCAAACCTTTTCCCCAGGAATATCTCCAAAAGTGGCAGTAAAGGGTCAAAGACCAACCTTCCAGTTTTTTCTTCACTTACCGAGCTGTTTTCGAATGCTTCTGCAACCATTCGGGACCCATCTGGCATGCCACCTCAGTAACTTCGGAGAACCCAAGAGATGGTTTCTGCGTCCTCCTGCAGAGTTCGTGCGCGCAGTTCACCAGCATATGCATGCAGTGCGTGCATATTGCTCCCATTAACAGCGTACCGAAGAAGCCGACCGCCAGGCCGGCGTTTCGGAAGGCGTCGGGCATCGCCAGGATGCCGGTGCCGATGTTGCCTTTGAGCAGGTGGATCATCGTATCGAGATTGGAGGTGGGCGCCTCGATCTCCCTGTTCATTACCGGGTCGGCCTTGTACGTGGAGGAGGAGACGTCCTCCATGTTGACGGCGGAGCTGGGCGGGTGCGGCGATTCGTACTCGCTGAGGTCGCTGTCGAGAAGGGGCTGCTTTTCCTCTCTCATCTTGCCCCTTTGCTTGTTCGCCCCGGTGTGACCCTGAGATCAAATTAAAGGTTGGTTATCGTTGAGTTACAGTTACAGGTGGATTCTCCGGGAGAGGAGGAGGGGGGATGGTACAAGCATATCGATATCTAACTACAGTAACGATCTTGTGGCGAATGAACAATATGTTTAATGACTAGAGTTTGTTAAAAGGTGGATGACGTGTTATTATTAAGTAATATAAATCGAACTGGCGCTGTCACTCCTCTGAATTTTATTATTCAATGATAAGTTATCACTGAATAATAAAATTCGGAGGAGTGACAGCATCAGTCCGATTTACACTACTTATTGTTTCTTCTGTGTGAGTGAATAATATAAGTGCATTTACGCATGCAATATTAACAGAAAAGATTCGAAGCAGTATTTCTATGTTTTTACCACAAAAAGTCCGAAAATTAAATCAGCAGCAGCCAGACACACGCACAAGTCAGAGGAATTTAGGTAGAGTGCGGGTAAATAACTATAAGTCTACAAAACAATAGACGAATTCCCAGAATATGGAGAACAATAGGCAACAACGACGAAGTTAGGACAAAGGACAAATTGGTTTTGTTTCGATATAAAATGCAATATACTCTACCTCAAGAACAAACAAAAAAAGAATTAACAAAACAAAAGTCTGCCTATTCATGTCAGACTAATGACATGAATTAGAAGTGGTTAACGTGAAAACGAAATTGCATCGCATCCCAATACGACTACGAAATCGCTAAGAAGCGCAGTGTACTTGAACGAACAACAATACCGACAGAGATTTGTCTGATGTTGTGTTTACGGACGAGTCATCCTTTTGTTCTATTGACTATCAACAACCAAATCCTAATCTTATGCGGCAGTGAAAACTCAATTGGAGCTTTCTACGACGTTTTGATGTATCGGGAACATCAAAAAGTAATAAAAGATGTCTTTTAGGCTTTAACATGTTTACAACTACTGAAGTTTGATAAACTAGCAATGTGCTCCGGGGTTTCTGGGCCCAGGGGGTAACTGGGCCAGGAGTTATTCATATCCATATTTGTGGGAATTATAAGGTTATTTGGTTGGCACACCTTCTTTGTTTCTCTCTTGCAGGGGTAGTACAGTACCTATATTAGACCTTGGTCACTTTTAGCTTAAATGAGGGAATCATTGAGGGCAACACTTTGGCAAGATGGCCCACATAACTCTTGTTACGGTTGGCTGCACTGATCATTTATTTGGAGCCATTTTGTAGTTGTGAGAGGTTCAATAAGTTTTAAAATAAAATCTATTCAAACAACGTCCTGTTTGCGAATGTTTAATAATCTTCTACTATTCCTTGGTAAGTACGTTGTTGTTTATTACCAGTTAGGCACAAATATAATGAATGATTTATCTATAAGTATGCAAATTACCACTCCTAGGTTTGTTGTTGTCGTGTGGTATGGGTGGTCCAGTTACCCCGAAAATTTTTCAGAAAAGGGGTAACTGGGTATCCCCCTCTCTCCCTTTCCGAGAAGGGTCCAGTTAGCCCAGTAATATATAACAAGTAAAAATAAACTACCATGTGACCTAATGTTTTTTACATTGGTAAAACTTAGTTCCAGCAAGTCCTGTCATGTACTCAATACTTTTTGTTCCGTACAAGACATTTCTAACAAATTATATTTATAAATTTTTGCGAAATATTTAATATAAAATCAAGATAATTACCTAGTGTTGTGTGTGTGTGTGAGTGTAATTTCTTTTATTCGATGATGGTTCTTCTGTCTCCTCTCTTAACTTCTTTTCTCGATGCATCTCTATTTTCTATGGAATCTTCCCTCTCTTAACTTCTTTTTCGGTGTGGCTCTATTTTCTATGGATACTTCCCTTTTTAAATTCTTTCTTCTCCGGTGTGGTGAGGTTCTTTTATTCACTAATACTTCTTCTTCCTTTTAGTCCAAATATATTTATAAACTTTTTTGTTGTAGTATCTTGTCAATTTTCTTCGTTGTCAACCAAACACACTTTTTATCTTTTTCCGGAAACCAGGACTACACTACATTATTTCTCCGTTGTCCACGAAACGAAAACTTTAATTCATCCAAGGCATAAGGTTGTTATAGAAAGCTGTATTGAATGTCGATGTATCCTTGGTTATTTATATCTAGTGGTTATTAGGAATTCTTGTGATGCGAAAGTATTGTATGTATGTGTCTCAATGTTTACAATGCTTTTCTATGTTTTAATCGATGCTTTTTATAATAATTAATAATTTTATTTCTAGTTACATTTTTATTCGCCCATTAAACGTCTCTGGCCGGAGTTAAAATAAGAAGCTAACACCCGTAGAGTAATAAAATGCTTTAAAGGTGGTGTGCGTGGTATCGAAAAAGGTATAAATAGAACCTAAAATAAACCGAAGGTCAAAACATCGATAACCCCAACATTTACTGTGAATTTTGATATATTGAACTGTAATAAATGATAAATTTTCTAATGGTAATTAACCATTTGAGTATTACTATACTACAATCATTCTATCCAAGAAAGTGAAGACTACCTGGAAAGCTTGTCAGAGTATGAGGATGAAGATAGAATTACACTTGAACCTGGTGAGTTTTGCATCGCTGAAGTTTTCGGCAAAACAGAGAATAGCTTCAGATTATACGTAGCAAAGGTTTTACAAAAGATGGTTCTCTTTTACAATGAAATTCAAAGAAACCAATGAAAAATCCTACTTTAGAAAGTTTGACATAGTAGTAGTTTAGAAACTTTCACAACTGGTAACAAGTAGTTCCGGTCAATGTAATAATATGCTTAGTTTTGTGATGTAAATAACATCCACTAAGTTTCCTTAATGTGTAAGAGACTCAAATAGTAATTGTTTATACTCCATTTTTTTTATTAATCAGTTAATTAAATTTGTAATGAATTTCTTTATTTTCCCTTTTTTGTCATTTTTTAAAATATGGTGAGAAATGATTGCAATTTCTTTGAATTCCTTTGTAATTTCTTGGGCTCTCTAAATGAATGTATGAAAAATATATTACTTTTTCTTGAATTTGAATTTGTTTCTTTGCCCTTTTCTCAAACGATCTTAGTAGGGTCCCGATACAACGTCCGGAATGTGTAATTAAATTAAACAATTGATCATACCAAATCTTTTTTAATTCAATTGAATGTACAACAGTTTGTCGCTCAGCCCAGACATTTGCTGCAGTGCATAGAATATAGCTTGGGGTGGTCCAGTCACCCCAAATTCACGGGGTAAGTGGACCAATAGGACAAAAATATATATATAAATAATATAAAAATATATAATGTTAAAAACATGGCTTAAATGGTATGTAATATGTTGGTCTGTTTATTGCTAAATAATCATGCAATATTTTGCAGTTCTATATTGCTTGTTACTTGTCCTAAATTACAGTTTTATGAATGTAATTAGCGGTCATGTTGTTAAAATCATGACCCAGTTACCCCCGAGCACCTTACTACGTTACTATGTCCTATTGGGAACTGAAAGAACGAAAAAGATGACAATAATACCAAGCAACATTTCATTCCTGAGACTGTACAAAAAATGATAATGGTAAGTGATAATACCAATTGATCAAAATTCTTGTTACGACCGATACTCTTTATAATTTATCTAACGTCATATGCTAAATGCGAACGTTCATTCGGCTAGGTTGAGGTTCTGCAAGGTGACTCGTTAGAAACAATACCTTTTATAACGTGACCCTAGGCCTTTTCTAACGCTATTAAATTTTCGGTGAAAGTACAGAACCTACATATTTATGCGGGTAAAAGTTATAATATAATATTACTAATATAAGTCCACACTTGCTCCCTTTTGTAACGCTCACGTATTCGTCCCGTGTTAGCCAACACTAGTTATGAATTGATTTCGAACGAACAGAGCGTTACGTCGAGTTGAACGAGTTCTACATTCCCATGGTAATGCTTTAAGTTTGTACCAAATTCGAAAACCATCGACTTCGAACGTAAGTTTTCCTTCTTTGAATTTTTGCGAAAGATTAACATGTCTAAAAGCAGATTAGTGGGAATTCATATATTATCTTTGGAGTCGTAGGATTATAGTGATTGATATCGTTTTTCCCATCTTTACTTTTCAAAACGCACTTTATAGTTACTAATGAAATTGAAAAAAGTAAGTTAAAAAGGAAGTTGTAGGTACTTACAATGAATTTTTTTTTCAAATAAAACTATTTCACCCATACCACACCATTAAGCTCTGCATCGAACACCGTACAAAGTCATAAATTCTTATTTCCAATAAGCTATTTTTAGTAACATTACATCCTCATCGACATTAAAACAGTACTAATTAACAATTTTTGCGACTAAGATAGATCGTGTGAATTTAACACATCTGGCATTTGAAGTTTACGCATTATTATTGCAACACATAGAGAAGCGCTAGAACAATTTAAAAAAGGAAAACACACCAAAAAGGATAAATAAAATTCTATTTACCCTGAACATGCTAAAGAAAAATGAAACGGGAGACACACCACTTTCGCGAAACTAAACCTACAAAATTCAATCTACATATGCTCCCACGTATGTTGTACGTGTAGAGATACCTGGAAAACGTGGAAGTGGTCTATAAACACAAATATGTGTCGTATACACAGGCAAGTGTTGCTAAAAAAATCTTTCTCTCTCGTATAAATAGCGAGATAAGATAAATATTATATTTTGAGAATTATGGTATTATGGAACTATCTGCTATTGAATAAATAAACAGAGGCTGCTTAAAACGTCGATTTGAAGCAAATCCCTCGTGTCGTGGTCCTATCAAGTTATAATCAGCAATTGCTGATTCAATTGTAATACGAGGCTACTTCGCAGACAACGGGGAGGATGAGTAAGAAGATACTTCCTTTTGATTCGAAAATTATCAGGCAGTTGTAAATTGTATTAGTCATCAGTTTTTCTTGGGAATGTTATAGGGTGCATGACAAAAGAAAAAGGTTTAAAGTATCTATGACAAGAACGTTTACGCATACCAGGGGCTTAGGTAATATGGGCCAACTGACATGCTCGTGAATTCGTTCCAATTTTACCCGTACCCTTTCATGACGTACGTACAAAACCGATTTCGGGACTTGATCCATATCCTGTCCCGTTTGCCATCACACAACGCACCTAGCGATAAGACAGCTACGTACGAGGGTTGTTCTTTTTCCCCCGAGTCAAAAATAATAAATAGAAAACTATTTGTAAGAGTCAAAATATTGATTCAAAGAATAACCTAGATGGATCTCTACAAAACGATCTTAAAAGCTGCCTGTATTAGGCAACTCATAAAGTAGCTGTGCAATGGTTTTCTAAGCAAGCACAAATTGCATATGCCACTAATTATCACGGAGGGAATTATGCTTTATTAATCACGGACTAGCAATGTAATATACGTAGCAGTAATACGAGGGGCGACTTTTATGTTTTTATATACGACCACTTTTAGTGGAGTTATTGAATGTCTTCACTATTTTCGTAAAATTTGACATTTGTTATTGTGAAACCAGTGGGAGTTTAAAAATTGATCAAGTAGTTTGTAATTTTCTGAAACAAACGGAAATTTCACATCATGGTTTTCGTTGGATGATTTTTTACGATTTGACCAAAGGCTTTATTCAACAACCGTTCCTTTAGAGGGTCGAAGAAGAAGGAGTGGTAAATAGTATACAACAATTTGTTTGCCAGAAGTCATCGTCGAAATCAAGAAAACAACCGAAAGTAATAATGTAAGTTGTGTAATGTATTGTATTATTACTCGTGATTCAATTTATGTCTTTTTAATCAGATATCAGCAGCAGCAATCTATGCATTTGATTCAAGACTAATTTTCTCGATAAGCTATAATAAAATATAATGAAAACATAAAAGCTAAGCCCAATATAACTAATAAAAATTCTTAGCGCTAATAAATTGTTTATGATTTATAATTCTCGTAATCGCTATTTACAAATTGTTTTGTCTTGCTCGAATTGTCATAAAGATACGTGCAATTAATCGACTGTTGTACCGATATATAATATGACGTACATATTTGATAAAATGTCCGTAGATTCGCAACGGATTTTGCAACAGTTTCGTAATTCGAAAAAAATGTTTTGAAAACATTCAGATATGAATGTACATATTTTGCAATCCAAAGAGTTAATAGACTTGTCAAACGATCATTTGTAGAATGGTTGGTGCCGAGTTTAAAGCAAAAATATTTTTGTTTCTCATAAAATTAAATTAATATATTAAGACAAACACGGTTTACGTCAAAAACTTTATGCGTCATTAGATCTACCTTCAAACATACATTGGCCATTCAATTTGAAAGACACTGACTTCAAATTTGGAGTAGTAATACATAAAATGCAGGTATCTGCGAACGTACTCCACAGTAAATGTTTAATTTGGTTATAAATATTGCTAAGAATAAACTAGCGATTACCCATGAAAGTCGAAGAAACGAAGATAAAAGAAAAATAAAGCGTGCGGTATTCATCTAATTGTAAAACACAATGAGTTTTGACGAGAGAAAAAAGCAACAAGATGAACATGAAAAAGAGGAAAATGAAAAGCCGAAGAAGAAAATTGAAATCAAGAAGACGGAGAATGAAAAAAAGGAGGACGAGCAGAGCAGTAAAAAAATGAATATAACCAATAGAAGCAGAACGGAAAGTGCAAGAAGTAAAACGAAACGAGGCAGTTGGAGCAGAAAATAAAAGGAGGAGGAGGAGAATAATGAGCAGTAAAATAATGAAGACAACCAGAAAAAGACGAAGAAAAACAGAAAGAGCAAGAAGTATAACAAAAAGAAGACGGAGAAGGAAAAAAGAAGTAGGACCAGCAGAGGAGTAAAATAGTGAAGGTAACCAGCACAAGGAGAAGAAAAACGGGAAGTGCAAGAAGTAAAACGAAACGAAGAAGATGAGGAAGGAGAAACAGGCGGAGGACGAGCAGAGCAGTAAAGAAATGAAGATAACTACGAAAAGGAGACGAAAAAGGAAAAATGCAAGAAGTAAAACAAAATGAAGTAGACTAAGAAGAAAAGAAAAGGAAGAGGAGAACGAACAGAGCAGTAAAATAATGAAGATAACCAGGAAAAGAAGAAGAAACACGGAAAGTGTAAGCAAAACGAAAAGAAGACGTAGAAGGGAAAAGCGAAAGAGGGCGAACAGAGCAATAAAGAAATGAAGAGAACCAGGAAAAAGAAGAAGTGGAAAAAATAGAAGGGAAAGAGAAAGACCGAGAAGGAAACAATAGGGGAAAGACGAGCACAGGAGTAAGGGAATGAAAATAAATAAGGAAAATGTCCGACTTGTGAGGGGAGATAGGGTTAGGAAGGGGGAGGGCTATAAGTTCAAGGCTTAGGAAAAATAGTCCACGGCATAGTTCAAGGACTACAATAATTAACAAGATGAAAAGGTGAACACAAGAATAGCAACTAAGTCGTCAGTTTTGAATCACCAAATACGTAAAGAAGGAGAACAATGACAACTTATAAGAGAACGACTTGGGGAAATTAAAAACAGATGATTTTTGAAAAGGAAAAAAGCGGAGTAGGAAACGATGTAAAGGAAAACGAAGAAGGTAGCCAGAAGAGAAAAAATAAAACAAAATACAAAGGAAGTAGATAAATCAAGAAATAGCATTTAACCTTGATTTAATTTCCGTTTTCCGGTTTCTCCTCCGATTACAAAAATTTGATGAACGCTCGACCTTCATTTTTATCCATAATTGAAAACACAGAAAGCTACTTGAATTAAATGCTTGTCAAAACCAGACTATTTGACAGATCGATTTAACATATGCAGTGAATTGATGAGAGAGAGAGAGTTGCCAACACAATGACATAAAGTATTTGCAAAAATAGGAACCCCCTAGAGCGGCAATTGCGGAAACTTTTCAATCTACCAAAATGACAAACTAATTCTGGTGTTGCAATATGGCGTCAGAAGTGATCAGCTGATTCATATGGTGACGAGAACGATAGCTCGTTCAGGTGTTATAGTATGGCGCATTACATGACAAGCTATTCGTAGTGTTGCAACATGGCGTCAGAAGTAATCAGTTGAATCAGTTGATTCAGGTGTCACAATATTTTAGCGAGAACGGTCAGCTCGTTCAGGTGTTGTAATATGACGCGTCACATGACAAGCTTATTCTACTGTTGCAACATGGCGTCAGAAGCAATCAGCTGAATCAGTTGATTCAGGCGTCACAATATTTTGGCGCGAACGGTCAGCTCGTTCAGGTGTTATAATATGGCGCATCACATGACAAGGTATTTCTGGTGTTGCAACATGGCGTCGGAAGTAATCAGCTGAATCAGTTGATTCAGGTGTCAATACGGCGATGAGAACGATCAGCTCGTTCAGGTGTTGTAATATGGCGCGTCACATGACAAGCTTTTCTGGTGTTGCGACATGGCGTCAGAAGCAATCAGTTGAATCAGTTGATTCAGGCGTCACAATATTTTGGCGCGAACGGTCAGCTCGTTCAGGTGTTGTAATATGACGCGTCACATGACAAACTTATTCTACTGTTGCAACATAGCGTCAGAAGCAATCAGCTGAATCAGTTGATTCAGGCGTCACAATATTTTGGCGCGAACGGTCAGCTCGTTCAGGTGTTATAATATGGCGCATCACATGACAAGGTATTTCTGGTGTTGCAACATGGCATCGGAAGTAATCAGCTGAATCAGTTGATTCAGGTGTCAATACGACGACGAGATAGATCAGCTCGCTCAGGTGTTGTAATATGGCGCGTCACATGACAAGCTATTTCTGGTGTTGCAACATGGCGTCGGAAGTAATCAGCTGAATCAGTTGAGTCAGGTGTCAAAATATGGTGACGAGAGGGATCAGCTCGTTTAGATGTTAGAATCTGGCATACTATACCTTCTTTGTAAAATAGAGAGACGAATTTCTGAACGAAGCCCAAGTCCAAATTACACTCTATAAAATCTGTGGAGTCCTAAAAGAAGTGGTATAAGTGTATACTTCGAAAGAGGCAGAGAAAATAGAAAAATATAATAAACACTATAATGCTTACGGTAATAAACAAATGTCAATATATTTAATAGAATTATGAATGTAATACGATTATAGCAGGATTGGTGCCGTGTCATTTGGTGCTGCTTTCGACCAACCAGAATTTACTATAAAAGTGGTGTGTTCAGAAATTCTTCTCTCTATTTTTGAAACAAGGTATAGATGATCAGCTAATTCTATTGTTATACTCTGGTAGGAGAATCACTGATTCAGGCGTTACACTATGACGTTCCAGATGATCAGCTAATTGTGGTGTTACGATACGACGTCAGAGGCACAATGTAGTGTTAGAAACGATCAGCTGATTAATTATTTTGTTGTCTATGTTATCAGACTAATTATTTGGGGTACGACAATACGAAAACCTACATAAACATATGTATGTGCGACATACATACGTAAATGGAGTACATGCATAATAATAACACTTATTTTTAAATTTATTTACAGCCTCTGGGGATAATTTTCCATTATTTGTTCGATGAAACTATGTGGGTTACGTTATCTTCCTATTAATTCGTTGTATTATGTTTTGCTACGAAGCGCCGATAAGACAAGAACACATTGTCCGTGATTTTCCATTCGCCCTTGTTGTCTGTTGTGACCGCACATACCAACGGCCAAGCTCTTAGATAATTCCCGCTATTGTTACTAATTATTATTTTAATAATTATATCATGATATTGGAATGTTACATGATAGTTATGTGCATATGTTGCATAGCGGTTGATAACGCGTATATGGGGAATTTGATCGGGTGTTAGAATTGAAAAAAAAAATAGAAATAAAAGATGTGCAATGAAAAAAGTGGAATTATTATTATTTTATTATTCTCATTATTAACCCGCTTAGTGGCTGAATGGTGAAGCACGCCCCTAACAATCAATCAGGGGATGGAAGCCCGGCCGCAGCTTAACGTAGGAGTTTAAAACCCTAAAACGGGTCTGTCAATATGTTGTGAAACGTAAGAAAACGCCAACGAACGGGTCAGAACCGGTACTATATACGTACGTATACGGTTCAGTGGCTCCGAACCCTTACATCGAGAGTTAGAAAGAGTAAAAGTTTAAGAATTATCACTATTAACGACGATGGCAACTTTCGACGTTTGCGAAACACGTGTCCCAGAAATAAATTGTTCGCAATCCTCACAATTATCGAATTTGGAACTAGCACAAGAAAACATCATCATTTCACAACAGAGATAATTGACATTTTCTTTTATTTCGAAAACAAATAAGGAATACCAGAAACAGTAAAGGTAGAAGTGATCCGCAGGGTAGTGAAACCAGTGCTGCGAGTCATGGACTACAAACTAGAAAGAAGCAGGATGAACAGCGTAGAAATGAGATTTCTAAGACCAATAAAAAATAAAACTAAATTGGATAGGATAAGGAGCGCAGTATACAGGGAGGAACTCAAGATAGAGTCAATCGAAAAAACAATACAAGAGGACAAGTAAGATGGCTTGGCCATGTTATAACAATGGGAGATAAAAGGTTGTCAAGCAAAATATATGGATAAAAAAAAATAGGAAAAATGAGAAGAGGAAGACCAAGAAGGAAATGGAAGCAAGAAGTAAAAAGTGCACACGAGGTAAGGGGAGAGAGGTGGGAGGACATGAGAGGAAGATGCAGGGAGAGAGAAAAATGTAAACAAATATAGAAGAGAGAGCCAAGAAACTCAACTTCACACAACCTGACACTTCACGGTCGAACGGGTTTCGGGATTAAGTAAGTGAATAAGTTTTATTTTGATTGTCGTTTCATTTTTCTCCAGTGAAGATGATAATTTAGATGTCGAAATACGTATCCGCCAGCATCGAAATCGTGCGAACTCGCTCTAAACCACCGACACTCCTTCTTTTCTTATCACCAAGTCATACGATATTATCGGTATTTTCGTGGGAGACGTATCGTCTCGGTCAATGTTGATTCTTGGGGAATACGTTTTATTTGAAATATTTAGGTGCTTTCCGATAAGAATTCGTAAATATTTATTCTTTCACCGTTCGTTCACATAATGTCGAAGTTATAGCCTTGTATTCTTTTTTCTTGTATATTTAAGATTTATCGTGGTGATATACACCGTATCAATAAAGTGTTGGTAACAACTGTTGAACTCAAAAAGGCGAGATTACTCTGCCGAAAAAGAGGAATAAATTGGGGTTAAAGTTGTATCAAATGTTTGATGAAAGTATGAATTGTTTTAGTTTGACAACTTAATTGCGGATTTCTTTACGAAAATAAAAGACTTTTTGTGGAACGAAATAACTTTATCGACGACATTCTGCACTTTTTTAGACAGCATTATAATTTCACGTTTATAAAACTTCTAGTTCTTATCGACAAAAACCGAACCAAGTGCGGTTTGACATCATCATCTTCATCAAATGCGGCCGGTGATGACGTTTTGGGAGGGAAAATACAAATAAAGAATATTGAGTTTCCTTTATGCAAAATTTCTTCTGGAAATTTGAAACTGCATTCGTTCTCGTCCCATTTTTTACTTAACCTACTAAAGGCTACCGCAAAACTGCTCAACACATGGCTTTAAGAATTCAAAATGACGCGCTGATATGGCACATTAAAAATTGGAAAAGTAGCATATTCCATGAAAATTATTATTCGGGTTTTCTCTTTTCTTGGTCGTTGATAACGAGTCTAATGTTAGTTCCGTATTTTACGAAGTGTTCGATTGAAGATGGCGCTTGAAAATCGACCAAAATTCGACTTTCCCATCGTTAACTGTTGTGCAGTGAATATTAACGATGAGGAAAGTTCGTTATTGGCCGGATTTAGGACATCAATCTCTTAACTATCGGAATTCGCCGAAAAATTGCCTCTGCACATAGATTTCCCAACATGGCGGATAATATGGCGTAAAGGAAAATTGAAAAAGTTTTGCAAATTACATGAAAATCAGTACTTGGGTTCCATTTTTGGGTCGTTGATAGTACATCTGACGTTAGTTTCGTAGTTTAGAAAATAGATGCTCATTATAGGCCACCGTGGAACTGGTCAAAAGACCGCCTTTACATTCAAAATTCAAAATGGCGCGCTGATATGGCACATCGAAAATTGGAAAAGTTTAGCAAAGTACATCAAAATTGGTATTCGGGGTCTCTTCCTTTTGGTCGCTGGCAACGAATCTGATGTTAGTTTCGTATTTTACAAAAAGTTCGATTGAAGGTGGCGCTCGAAAATCGACCAAAATTCGACTATTCCATCGCTAACTGTTGCGCAGTAAATGAAAATGATGAGGAAGGAGGGATGTTATGGGGCGCATTTAGGACATTAATCTCTTAACTATCGGAATTCGCCTAAAAATTGCCATCCACATAGATTTCCCAACATGCCGGATAATATGGCATAAGGAAAATTGAAAAAGTTTTGCAAATTACATGAAAATCAGTACTTGGGTTTCATTTTTGGGTCGTTGATATCGCATCTAAACATTAGTTTTGTAGTTTAGAAAATAGAGGCTCATTATAGGCCACTGTGGAACTGGCGAAAAGACGGCCTTTACATTCAAAATCCAAAATAGCACGCTGATATGGCACATCGAAAATTGGAAAAGTTTAGCAAAGTACATGAAAATTGGTATTCGGGTTTTCTTTCTTCTGGTCGCTGACAACGAATCTGCTGTTAGTTTCGTATATTACAAAATGTTCGATTGAAAATAGCCCTAAAAAATTCGACGTTCCCATCGCTAACTATTGTGCAGTGAATGTAAATGATGAGGAAGGGTTGGTATGGGGGAGATTCGGGATATTAATCTCTTAAGTATGGGAATTCGTCGAAAAATTTCCACCCGCAACATAGATTTCCCAATATGGCGGATTATATACCATAAGGAAAATTGAAAAAGTTTTGCAAATTACATGAAAATCACTTGTGTTTCATTTTTGGGTCGTTGATAGCACATCTGACGTTAGTTTCGGAGTTTACAAAATAGCCCATTATAGGCCACCGTGGAACTGGTGAAAAGACGGCATTTGCATTCAAAATTCGAAATGGCGCGCTGATATGGCACATTGAAAATTGGAAAAGTTTAGCAAAGTACATGAAAATTGGTATTCGGGTTTTCTTTCTTTTGGTCGCTGATAAGGAATCTGTTGTTAGTTTCGCCTTTTACAAAATATTCGACTGAAAATGGCCCTCAAAAATTCGACGTTCCCATCGCTAACTGTTGTGCAGTGAATGTAAATGATGAGGAAGGGTTGGTATGGGGTAGATTTGGGATATTAATCTCTTAAGCATGGGAATTCGTCGAAAAATTGCCATCCCCAACATAGATTTCCCAACACGGCGGATAATATGGCATAAGGAAAATTGAAATAGTTTTGCAAATTAAATGAAAATCAGTACTCGGGTTTTATTTTTGGGTCATTGATAATACGTTTGACGTTAGTTTCATAGTTTATAAAATAGCTCATTATAGACCACTGTGGAACGGCTGAAGAAACGGCCTTTGCATTCAAAATTCAAAATGGCGTGCTGATATGGTACATCGAAAATTGGAAAAGTAGTCGATTGAGGATGACGTCCCAAAATCGACCAAAATCCGACTTTCCCCTCGCTAATTGGTGTACAGCGAAACGCATACCTCGCTTGAGTGGCTGAAGATTTTAAAACGAAGTTGTCAGACTTGTTCTAGCAAGAATCACAGATTGGTCGGCATCATTTGGATTTCAAAAAATTTGTTTGCAAAACTTTTACGATTGTCTTAAATCGATCACGCTCGTTCCGACTACTTTCTGATTTTTGCTACAACAAGCCTTGAAGTAGGAACTGTTGTATCTTTTCAACATAGGTCCTTAAATTATCCCAAAACATCGCAAAAATGTAAAACTCAAAACAATTTGTTTTTCAGAACTTACTTGCGGGCCAATACTTCCATAATTCGCAGCCATTTCCGATCGAGGTAGGATCACTTCACCCCCAATTAATTTAAAAGAAAAATTATACCCAAAACGAAATTTAAAAAAACGAAAAAAGAATCTACGATGCTGTCGATGTCGATAAATAGCTGTGTATGAATATGTACGTAACAGTACGAGGTTATTCGAGGCTCGTTACCAGAGCTTGAGCAACTGTTTCTGCTTTTGTTTTGACAATTTCATATTACGAATCGAAATCAGAAGTTGATTTAGCGCACGTGGGAAACCGCTTAGTACATAAGTTCTCTAGTTACGACTCCCCACCCCTTGCACCGGTTGCTCGCCAGATCAGCATGCGGTTATCAATTACTAACCGCAAACGTCCTAGCGGGATTGTGTTTGTATTTTATAATTATTGCAATCTTAATTATTGTATAACTAACGCAAGCGTTAGACATCTTTATTTGTTCTAAATATGATTATTTTTAATTATGTAATAATAAGAAAAAATATGAAAACTTGAATCGATTTATACTAGTGACTATTAGGACCGTTTCAACATTATAATAAATAAGTTTCATATAAAAGGTTAGGAGTCCCTGTGTTTATACAGTTTACCAATTTCTCAAGCGTTTCATTTTTCATTAAATATGTATACAAACATAAAAATCCAGAAACGCCTAAATTGCAACTGACCTTGACCTAGCGCGTATCTTATCGTTAGAGTTGGTCAAAATCGGTGACTCGTCCGTACGGGCATTTCGGTGGCCCCGTGAAGCATATACGCTGCCGGTACATCAATTTTTATTCTAGTTGTAATAGGGCATTCGTATTGCGTATTTGGCATTTCGACATCACGTGAAAAACATCCGCCTTTTATTGCCCACAAAAGTCTGTGGCGCGATTTCCGGAGTTAGATTGTTGAAGAAATCGGGTGTACCATATTTTTTGCAGTGTGGAGCTATACAGACACTATGCAAGTAAATGGCGTGCCCATGTAAACGTTGCAATACAAAAGAAGGAAGGCAGTTTATGATATTGGTGATCTCCTTTTTCGTGTATTGTTATGATTTTTTCCGGTACTCCATTCCTTTGACATACTTTCTTCTTTCCATATTTTATGGATAATACTGAATATTTTTGCATGTTGTGTCTTCGCCTTCGTATTTTATCAGTTGCATGTTTATATTATGACTTCCGGGGCCTTGACCGCTCCGACATTTGTAAATGACCTCTTTGACCTCCTCTAGATTTATATCGTGTGATTCTTTTTCTACTACGTTTTTGTCTCTTCTTCTTCTTTGTCGTCCTGCTTTATTTGGGCTCCATTTAAACGTCTGTCAAGTACTCATCCATGCCCGTTTACATTCCCCATCGTTTTCTGTGAATCTTCCTTCTTTGTTCTTGACGTGTTTTACTTTACCTTTGTACTTTTTAGTTTCTTCGTTAATTTTTTGTAGAAAGATTTGGCGTTCATTTTCGTGTGTTCCCTTTCCATCTCTTCTAGCTTGTCATCTTATCCATCCTCTCTTCATTTTTCTCAGGTCTTCTTTTGGCTTATTTCTTTATTTCTTGATACATTTTTTGATCTTCCTCTGATTTAGTTCCTAACCACTTAAACCGAGCTTCCCTTTTTAGTGTGAACCGTTTTTGACATTTCTTATTAAACCATTCCTTTTTATTTTACTTCCTTTTCACTCCTATGATTTCCTCTGCATTTTCGGTAATAGATTCTTTAATTATACCCTAGTCGTTTTCTGTGTATCATTTTTCGTGTCCATTTCTAGAATATTTTCTTTCCATCTATCCCAGCGTATTTTTTTTGATGTCTCTTGAATTAAGCTTTGCTAGGTTCCATTTATTCCGGATTTCATTTTTGATGGTCCTTCTTCTTATTCTAGTACAGTCGTTTCGGATAGTTGGGGTAATATTGGCGCAAATTGAGTAACTCTAGTCATTGGTCTTTTCATGTATCGTGTGTTTTTCAGCTACATTTCTAATGCGATCCTCCTTACCGATTTGTACGTTGAAGTCTCTTTTGGTACTTCTTCTAATCTATCATAAGAATTTTCTTTTTCTTCTTTTGCAGCATTTTCGTCGGTGCGTATGCGTTTATGATTGTTATATTAAAACGTTTTGCTTCTATTCTCACGCTATTAATTCCTTCTTTTATTGGTCTAAAGCAGGCATAGGCAACCTCCGATCCTCGAGTAAGATTTGTCCGGCCCGCCAGTAAATTTTTATCGTTGCATATTAGCACGACCGGTCAAGCTTTCTTCAATTGCTTATCAATTGTTTTTGTTTTGGCCCGTGGGCCACCCTAATTTTTGTTCTTTGGCCTCCTACAGAAAAAAGGTTGCCCATGCCTGGTATAAAGTCTGAAAGAGCCCGTTAACCTTTCCCATAAGACAAAATGCAACTCCGTGCTGAGCTTGTCTCTTTCCTCCTTGTATGGAACACCGTATAACCTTTTTTGTTTATTTCTCCGTGGTCTTATCATCTTGTCTCCCGTATAGTCGCCATGTCCATTCTCTATCTTTTCAATCCATGCGCTACTTCGTGCATTGTACCAGTTGCTAGCTGTGTTACGACGTTCCACGTGCCGAGCCCCGATTCTTCCTTTTTGTTTTTAGTTTCATGTTTTCATGATGTACTATGTTTACCAAATATTTAGGAAGTGATCCTTCAACTGAATTGTAATGACACTATTCCTTAAACTTACGTGGATGACCCTAAAATACTGATGCACTACACGGATACCGCCGCGCACTACCCAGCCCATGAAACGACTACCACCATCGAGCTCCAATGATCAACAACTTATACCCAGACGATTTTCCTTCAGATCGTCCCCTGGTCCTCATGCTGGGAGAAGTCGATTGTCGTACCAACTTCCTATACCACAGTATAGCAGAACTGGATGGGATCCTGCAGGGAGTAACAAACGAAAGATAACAGTAATAGTGGCTTGACACCCCTCGGCGGTGGGAAGAGGGAGGGGGCTTCTGTGAAACTTTCTAGATCCATTAGTCGGGGTGAATCAATCCCCACTTCTCAAAGTTCCGACTTGCCTGCTCATATTCCGTCACAGATTTCTGCCCGCCAACTTCACTGCCAGTTCTCTTCCTTCAGTTCATGTAGCCATCTTGGTCTTGGTCTCCCTCTTCTCCTCTTACCACTTGGCTCCCATTGTAATATACAGTATATTGTTGAGGATTCTCCTGATGTTCTCTTTGCTTTTGTTCACAATATCAATACCCTTCTTGCCTTCTTCATTTCCCGTGCTATTCAACTTTCACTGGTCGCGGTATTATTCTTAGTATTCTTCTTTCAGCTATTCTCCGTTTTGGACATACTCATGGTTTCTGCTGCGTATACTACGGTTGGTCTTATTCTTGTCTTATAGAGGTTCATTATTGTCTTTCTTGTTAGGATTTTGCTTTTTAGTAATTTTTTGTTGGCATAGAAAGCTCTATTTAGTGACATTATTTTTCCTTCAATTTCAATGATTGTTTGAAATGTGAAATGCTTGCTTCAAATTTAAAATAAATCATTCTTTGAAATGTATAAAAAGATTTTGGGTGACAAAAATGTGCTGAATCAGATATCGTCTAACAGTAAATACGTGTAAATTTGATATTTTATTGTAGTAATAAACGTTATTTTGAAAACTGCTGCTTTTTCTTTAATGTCCTGATTTTGGACCAAAGGTATCTGGGCACCATAATCAATGTTGGGTATTAGTGTGAGAGATAGAAAGACAAACTTATGGATTAAGGAACACAACAATACCCAAAGATGTGAGGCAACACATTGCGAAAGCTGAAATGGAGCTATGCAGACCATAATGCTAAACAGAGCAACAATAGGTGGAATAAGGTAATATAGAAATAGAGACTATGGCTGGGTAAACGAGAAAGAGGAAGACGTCAAATGAGATGGGACAACAAAGTGGTCGGCTTACAGCGGAAAATAACAGCACAATACGAAGGCAAAGGGTGGGAGATGGCTATGTCCAAAGTTGGACGAATTAAAGGCGAAGAAGAAGTTATCCCTCTGTCTTGATAGGATAACAACCCTACAGTCTGTTGTTGGAAATTCGCCATAGTCGTTAGCATGTGTTCTGTATTTAGTGTGAAATTGTCATTGAATATGTGGTTTGCTGTTCGTGTGTAGTCTGTCACAAGTTAGAAGTATATTATTTACTGTATACTCCGCTGTTAATGTGATATATAAAATAAATAACATTACACCCTTACCACACCTTTCTGAAAAATCCAGATACGTATTTCGGCAACTAAGCTGCCATCCTGGAAAACTCGGGAATTCAGTATCACCAGCGAATCCGGCTAATGCTCAAGACGAACACTGTACAACACCAAAACACTGCACAATGAACATCACACAATGAACGTGTTCAGGAAGGTGTGGTAAGAGTAATTTTATTTATTTTATATATGATTTTAGCCACAGTCTCCTTATTCTTATTTGTTAATGTGACGTTTATTATAAATATGTTGAGCGTGAAACTTGTTCATTGCTAGAATCAATCTGAGGGATTTTGATTCTTCTAATCTCTATAATCTACATATATCTGCAATCGCAGTGCAGTTCGAAGAAAAATAAATGTAGCCATCTTCGTGATTAATTTTATTCATTTGCAAATTGGCTTCTTTTTTGGAGTTGTCAGCATCGTCAAGGACTTGTCCGTTCCCATTATTTCATAAGCTGGAATTCAATCTTGGGAACTGGGGATTATCTAGACTCAAAGATTCTCGCAGATGTAGATTTGTTTTGCGTTGCAATATTGGGACGTTCCTGGGGCAAGTCAGTAGGCGTTTTCTGGCGATGGTCCTTGATAATCTAGTCGCATGGACCTCGATTAATCTGGACGCTTTTTTCGTTAAATCACAGAGAAGACATCGGCGATAATACTCTGCAGCATTCGATCTTCTTATGTGTAGAGTTAGGCTCTCGCCGTTTTCTGCTTCCCACAGTGCTAAACGTGCTGGCAGTGACGTTTTCATACGTTGGGACTACAATCAACATACACCTGAGTAAACACAGAATTTCGGGGTGCCCAATAATAATCTAATTTTGTAATTAGATGGTGGGCGAATCGCGCCTAATAAACAACTACTACCCGGACAAAAGCTCCGATTGTCATTGCATTATATTTAGGTCGTGCATCGACTTGTTTTCGACATCCATTCCGTCTTATTCCTTTTCTTCAGGTTCGACCCTGTTATACCCTGAAATATCGAGAGGAGATTCCAAGGACAATTTGTTAAACATTTCTTCTACCACTTCTTAAAAACTTGTAAGAAAAAAACCTATCCTAACAAAAAATAATAACATTTAAAGAAAAATACGTCACTAGCACTTTATCTTTAATCCTAACAACACAAAATATAATAAAAATAAAAAAACAGAAAAAAACATCCAAACATTGACATTCATTCTTTGTTTAGCATTCCACCATAATCGCGTGTAACTGGTTCATTTCGCATCGGCGAGTTTTTGTAGGATAACATTTTCCTTTATCTCTAACATTTGCTCCCAATAAAAATTCCGCGAAATTGTTTACTTCTACAAAAACGCTTAGGAGACGGCAGTAATTCCGTGAAAAAAGGAATGCAAGAAATAAATAATAAGGAATGTAGGATTGGAAGTCAACGACATTTTAGCAGTTACTGGATATACATATAAGATGGGAGATAAAATGTTTTCCCCGTCTGAAATATTCCGTAGAGAATCCGCCGACATGCATGCCAAGTGAACTCTTTGAACTCTCCACGTTCTATTTAACATGGAAAATTTTCCATATTTATGCTTGTCCTCGATGGACTAATAGAAAAGTATTAAGTAAATATTATCGCTTCTAGTGTTTATAAACTAATTTTACAGTTTGGTAGCTATGTAATTGCCGATTTAATTTAGCATTTTCGTATCTTTAAAATTTTTAGGGTATGGAACTCATATTATTGTGCGATAGTCGATGTTTTAATTGTCGTTCAACGATAAAATACTAATTGTTTACAATTTTATGAGTTCAGGCAGGTCTAATCTTTTTGCAATAATAAGCGAAGAACCAGCAGGTTTACAGGCCAGAAATTTTGAATACCACATATTCGATACGGTAGGTAAGACTTGTCAAAGAGCATTTTTGTAAATTCCTTTGTTATCGTTGATTTCTTGAAGTCCAAAAAATGGCGGTAAGCCCATGGTCATTCTTCTATTCCTTAATTGAGGTTAAATTCAACAACAAACAAGGAATTTATAAAAAAGCTCGCCGATAAGTCATAGCTATCGTAACGAATACACGGTATCCAAAATTTCGAGCCCGTGAACTTACTACTTCTTCACTTATTATTGAAGAAAAAGTTAATGTGTACTTCTAAAAGTCTGACTGCTCTACTTCATTTCTAAACTTATAATGTAGTTTAACGTATATAATAGGCTTTTGCGTAATAACTCTCTATTATCCGGCACTCTCATTTATCCCACGTTCCGCTGGTCCGTTAATGTCGGATAACCGAGACTCTACTGTATATCGATTTTAGAAAACTCCAAATACGCATGTAAGTAAACCCCTCAGTAGACATCATGATGGAGGGGAAAAAGAAGGCGTTGCTCGTGAAATTGCTCTTAAAAGGGCATAAGCCACAATCAACACTGTCCACTCCTGAGGATGACCGCTTCATGGTCGAAATGGAAATTTCTAAATCGCTGGGTAAAGGGCAAGAGCTAATTTATCTCAATCGGTCAAACGAAGCAACCCGATGAAATTTAAGCTGATCTAAATTCATGCCATGCGCGGTAAAAGTGCTCAACATCAAAAATAAAAGTATCTATGTAATTTGTACATATATCGAAAAAATCACAACGTTTAAGTACCTTGTAAATATATATTTACAACTTCTTTTTTATATTCGAGGAAAGCGCAAATAAATTAAAAGTAGCATGCTTTAAATCGATGCATGTGTCCACATTAAATTTAATTACCAAGACGTTTAGGGGTGTTGTCTCGTCCACGGGCTGGCTCATTATTTCCAAAACGAGTACCAACCAGCAGAAACGAATTTATAACATATCTTCAGTAAAGCTAAAAAGTTTGAAATGTCATTTAATTCTATTTATTTAAGAAAATCTGACGGGATTGCAAATCTTCAGAGATTTTCACGACTACGGTGATAACTAGAGACCGGCAAATTTAGGTTGAAAGCCGAAAAAACGACTCCCACCACAACTCTCACTATAATAACAATGTGTTCATAGTGGAGCGATATTAGACTACATAAATTCCAGTCTTAAATCGTAGCATTTACAGATTTCGTACTATGGTCGACCGCGACTGGATATACGAGGTAGGCGCCATAAATTTTCGTCCTGATATAGAAAAAATAAACTTAAGTAAGATACAATAATTTTTATTTTTCAATATAATCTCCCCTAACTTCAATATATTTCCTAATTAATAATTCTATAACCTTGCAAAAATAATCGAAAGTTTTTCCCTCAGAATCTTCTATTACAGCTGCTTGCAACTCACTGTCGTCTTTAAAACGATTTCTCTTAAGGTCTCTTTATATAAAACATAACCATTGTTTCATTTTCTGTGACAATGAACTTCAAAATCGGTTTGGGGTCGTTTCCACACCTATTTAAAAACGAACGTGCATATTTGACCCGACGTTGACGTTGGAGAAGGGAAAGAGGGCGCAGTACCCACCTTGCACTAACCTTATTGATTCCCAAAGGGTCGTGGAGAATTCGGCGAATATTTGTTTCTAAAATATTACACATTACAGCTAATTCCTTCACTTTCAAAAAGGCTATCTTCTAATACCATTTCTTCAATCATTGGAATTTTTGAGGCTTCAGTTAGGCGACTAGAGCGCTCATCGTCTTCAAGGGATTCCTGCCCCAAACGGAAACATTTTGCCCATCTTTTTACAGTGGAATATGAAGGAGATAACGCACCATAAGCGCCGTCTAAACGTTGTTTATTGTAATTAGACGTGTGCCCTTCTTAAAAATTCTTAAAAATTCAATGATCGTGTGATACTCTGTTTTCGTTAGCAGCGACATTTTCATGCACTAGTCACGTTGTCTGCCTGGCTACTAAAAACTAGTCTCGGCAAACAGCGGTAACAACGTTTAATTAGGAAATAAGTTACGACAGCATCGCCGACTCCCCACTCTAGTCAGTACGCTGTATGCGAGTAGTTCTGTGTAAATGTAGGTGTTGTGTTCTACTACCAAGTATCCACACAGGATATAATAAAAGTATCCCAATAGGATTAAAACTATTTATTATTATACACCGGCTTCTTACAAGTTCTCCATACATTACCTCTACTCCACTATTCTTATATATTCCTAACTATCCTGCAGGGTACTATATATCCAACAGTAGGCTATCGTAACTTATTTCGTAATTACCGCTGTTTTCCCAGACTACTAAAACCTACTACTATGCGAGCCGTTATATATATAGTGTAGACCTCACACATGTGCAATTATGACGCAACGGAGTTTGAAGCACCCTTGAACCTATGTAAGCCGAGAATTTATGGCGTATACTTCGTAGGTGAACTTTTCATCGCGTCAGCCTCAATGCAAGACTGACGCCAGAATATTCACAGAACTACAGAGGATTTCACTCTCAGGAAATTAATTTATGGAGACTAGATGAGTCTCTGTAAAAACGACTTAATTAGATGTGTTAATTGGGCAGCTACAAGATAGCTCTACAATGGCTTACGAAGTAGCACAAATTGCATATGCCAACAATGACGGAGAGAATTATGCTCTATTAATCGTGGACTGTAATTGTAGACTATAGTTTCGTCCCAATTAGTACTCGTCAGTACGGTATAGTTAGTCTGCGATTAATTAATTATTACATAATTAACATTTTAACTGAAAATACTTTCCTGTACGTTATGACATTAATCGGATGAAACGAAACACGAGAGTCTTTGGAGTTCCTTTACGAAGTGTTACCCTGAGTTGATAATGGCGGACACCTAAATCTGTCGGTCTCTAGTGTAATAATAGTGAAAAGTATTTAAACAAAAAAGTCGTTACGTGGTCGACTTTTGGCTCATGGGCTTTGGTCCTGTAAAAGCCTAAATAATAAGAAAAAAATCGTTGCACAGTAGATTCCATTACAAGAAAAAAAATGTGGGGTTACACCGATGTTTCCTTACTAATTGTTTCAGGACAAAAATAAATTCAATTATCTTGTTAACATCGCAAATTGCCATAAACGTCAATATAAGTTAAGATATAATACAAAAATCGATTTCTGTTTTTTGAATAATAATAAATTTGTTAATTAATAATGCATATTTATTACCATTCTTGTGGTACGTCTTTTTTAAACGAATCGTAATCAATATAAGAAAAAAATAAAAAACACGTAGAAGTACACAAACATTTACTACCGAATACACCCCTGTCTCCCAACTGTCATTATTGACAAGTCGATATCTCACCTGATAATGACAGATGTAAAAATCTCGAAACCAACTCAAATTTATTCGTTTCCCCGACATTGAAATGAACATTTTCGTACACCGACAAGAATTTGCCCCAAATATGAACTGTCAACGTAGATAAAAAGAAAAAGCAAGGTAAGAATTTGTGTGGCATTTGTCTTAAAATTTTCTATAATTTTCGAATAAGATTAGAATTAACGTTGAAGATAACGTTCGATTGATAATGATAAGGTGATCTACTTACATGTGCTCCAGATTCCGCCACCGATTCATCAATTAACCACGCGAACGAGCGGCTCACATGCAAGCACTTCTAGATCTCGGATATCGCTTGATATCTGCCAGGACCGTACTCGCGCAAAAGCTTGCGCGAAAAAATATTCGACAAGAACATCTTGCGTTTTCTATAACATAAAAATGTAGATCGAATCTTTAGAAGTTTGGAAATGCGATTTTTTTTTGTAATCGAAAACTGACAGTATAGCACATCGGTAAACTCGTCGCTGTGCAATTATTTAAATAAATTCGGTGGCACTTGTTCCGTTAGCAACGAAGTTAGCGTCTTCAAACCATACCCTTACCGAATGAATCGTCATTTCTTAATTTTTTATGCAATCTAAACTTCCCCATTCACAACTCGGGAGTATCCTTTCTACGTGCTATATAGGATGAAACATTTTTCCGTGATCTCAACTCTCTCCCGAGTTAAAGAAAAATATTATTTAAATATGTAAGTTGGTAGATATATAAGCTGGTAATGCGGAGAGGTAGAGTACAGGGAGAGTAGGAAGATGGCGTAGATAGTAAAATGTAGTCGTTTTATGTAATACGAGGGGTAAAAGAAAGAAAAAACGAGATTAAATTTATTATTATTCATCATCAATATTGAGATTTTATGTTATTTTTAACACTTTTCTTTTTACGATGGCGGCACGTATATCCCTTCTTCGGTCTATTTATTAAAGACTTATGCAAAAAGCGGATTCCTTCTCCCTACAATAAATCAAACAGCAACGACCGACTCAAGGGATCGTCGTCTTTGTTCAACAGATTCGTTGTTTTACGACGCATCTAATCTTCGCGTCGAATTTACACGTTTTATCAATTTTACATTCGAGATGTTATTGTCGTGTCCTGTGTCGTTCATATGCTTCGCAATAGTCGATGAATTTATCCTACCATAACGATAATGCCCCACATGTTCTTTGAATCGTGTAGCTATTGCGCGTCTTGACTGCCCTATGTATGCTTTATCACATTTGCTACACTCAATTTTAGAAACTCCCGACCGTTGTTTCAAATTTCTTTGGTCTTTCGGGTTTCCCAATAAATTCTTTAAGATATTTTTCGATGTCGAACACGCCTTCACTTTTTTCCCTAGAAAAACAAATACGACTTCTAGGAAATCAGATCGGTGTTATACGATTGCACAAATCGTTGTTGACATGTTCAGAAATACGAATATGCCAAATTTCATCAATTTAGAAACTTGTACCTCAGAATCACATTCTACGTCTTTGGAAACGTAGAAAGCAGACATTTAAATTAAATAGGTGTGGGCAGAAACTTCTTTAAATTTTCAATGAGGCATTACCACTTTCCAATTTCAGCAAAACATTGAAGCGATCGTAATTTTATCGTGCCATACATAAGACTACAGCTTTCATGTAAAAAACGAATTAAGCCGTTTTAGCCAAGCAGTATTAACAACATTTAGTTTAGATGGCGTCAAATACAAGAAATTGTCGAAATTCTTGATTTTTGTAGCGATTTTATCCCTTATGGTACTTCGATGGTTTCAACGTGCGACATTTAACGAATCTAAAACGTAAAATCGTATTCTACGTCTTTGGAAGCATCAAGCGATTAAGTTTTCACGAAATAACTTCGGTTTTAACGATTTTGATCAGAATTTGGAATGAATTTTAATCGCATCGAGGCCCATAACCTCTTAACGGTTTAGGCTTATTTGATTTCAAGTTCAAAATCGCATGCCTACATTTTTGAAAACATAAGTACCAGAAATTCCAATTAAGTTGATGTAGGCAGAAATTGCCGTAAGTAAAAATGCGCATTGATTTTAATAAATTACATACTATGAAACAAAATGCGAATGAGGTGGAATGACTTACCAGACTTGGCTCTTTCCGATTACCACTTGTTTGCATCGATGCGTCACGCACTTGCTGAGCACCGCTTTGGTTCGTACGAAGATGTGAAGAAATGGCTCGATGAATGGTTCGCAGCAAAAGGGGCGTGGTATTTACAAACTGTCCGAAAGATGAGAAGAATGTATAACAAGAGAGCATACTTTGAATAAAGCACTTTTATCATTCTTCTGAATTTAACGTTTTTTTTAGAAAAAATCCGCATTTCATACTTGTACACCTGGTATTCTTTCGCACATTGTACGAATTTTCTAATTTATATAAATTTTGAGTTTACACGAATGCCATCCTTCGAAACACAAATGTAAAAAATTGCCAACACATTTCTTTATGCAAGGCAAAAGTACGTAAAAGAATATTTTATTTACACGATATAATAATAAGTAACAATTTCGTTTTAGTTTACATAAAAATGAGATATAAAATAACATCTATATGTACATAAATATATAAAATGAGGCACACGGTGAATTTTACACTACAACGCTGTAGTAGTAGTCGCTACGAATCGTAGCCCCGCGGCGGCGATGCCACGGGCGACGGCGGGGGTGGTAACGGACTGAAATAAGTCGAGGAGCGCGAGCTCGGCGAAGGAGGACAACTTTCGCTGTGGCAATGAGATCTCGGCGTGGGCGGTGGAGGAAAAGGACCGCCATCGTAACGACTGCGAGTGGGGTAATTATAATCACTTTCATCGCAGACATCCGTCGAACACGGAGTCGGCGGTGGAGGTTGGTTGATGGCACGGTAATGTCGGTAAGGTCGATACCGCGATGACGGACTGCTTCCACGCGTAGAAGCGGCCGTCGTCGCCGGACTAGGTGGAGGGTTCAAGGTCTCGCGAGGGTAGCACCCGACGCTAGATCCGTTTGTACTGCTCGATGCGCCGGTAATGTTGTTCCTATCGTATGTGGAAGTTTGAGAACCGTTGAGGGTGGTCATGCCGAGAACATCCGGCATTGTCTTTCTAACTTTGGCGCCTTTAACTTGCGCGTGTGACTGCGATGGATGGAGCAAATCTTCGATTTGTTCATGCGGCATTTCGCTCACGTTACATTTTCTACGTAGTAGATAAAATAAAACAGCTAGAGCGACAAGAACCGACATTATCGTCATGATCACCGTCGTAATGATTCCGGATCCGGATTTCTGGGCGGCGAAGCGATTGGTATCTTTACAAACAGACTTTAACTCGTCAGCACCATCGGCGCAATTCTCGACTCCGTCACACAATAAACTGGTCGGAATGCAAACGTCCGTTTTCGGGCATTGAAATTGATTTTTCATACAACACGTCTCCTCGTCAGAACCGTCCTGACACTGGAGTACGCCGTCGCAGACCTGATTCCTTTCGATGCAACGCAGATCGCGGCATTTGAACTGGTCTTTCTTGCATTCCATGCAACCCACTTCGTCCGACCCGTCCGGACAATCAGGCTGAGAATCGCACCTCCAGGATAGCGGTATGCAACCGTTCGGCTCGCGCGTCGTGCAAGTGAAGTGATCATCGCTGCAACCTCGTACGACGACGCAGTTTCGTTTATCGTCGCCTAGAGCGAGCCCGTGCGGGCAACCGCAGACCGGATAAGTCCCCTCGATGATACAGAGATGCGAACATCTATTCGTTTGGGAACAGGAGTGATTGCGATCCGGTTGCGATACCGATACCAAATCGAGTATGTGATGAGCGTGGTTGAGGACGGGTTGTCGAAATTGACCTGTGCTCAGTTTATTACGTTGCAATTGGTTAATGGTACGATCTAACCAGTAAAGCCAACCTAGATGGACGGCGATGCTTGTGATTTTTGATTTGTTTTCGTTCCATAGTTCGTGCCTGGAATTTTAAAAGAAAACATGACGATAACAAACAATTTCAAAATTGACAAAACCGGAAAAAAAAATTTTAGAACCAGGGTTTTTAGACAGGAAGAGAGAATGTGTAATTAGAAAACCACTTTCACTATTGCTAGACGCGTTTCGCGGTTATACCGCTCATCAGTGCGACTTTGTGAGAAGTAGTTTTCATTTCCATATAAGCACTATATATGCTAGTACATTTGATGTTCGTACATATGAGGATGTGCATTTAAGTACATATTGGGGGAATTTCTTAATTGAATACTCATATGTACAAACATCATGAAGAGAGAATGGAAAATCTTACAAAAAAAAATCTACGTCAGAAAACAATTGATAAAACATGATGACTTTTCGAAATGGAAATGAGCAAATGTAGAAAGATAGGGAAATCAGAATATTTGGGTACTTTCAATATTACGTAGTAAGTTTATAGGGAAAAGAGATGGAAATAGTAGAGGAAACGAAAAGATACGATATTGATATATTAGAAATTAATGAAACCAAGAAGGTAGGAGAAGGAAGCACGACACTTGGTAACAATTATAGGATGTACTATTCAGGAGTGAAGGTGGGAGAAATAACAAAGAACAGGGTAGCGAGTGAAAAGATGAGTCATAAAGACATAAAGGTCCAGGCAACAAATCCTAAATTATTCACAATAAGCTTAAAACTGGAAGAGATAGTAAGCATTGTATAAGTATATGCCCAGTGGAAGGTACGGAAGAGCAGTCTCAGAATTCTTTGGGACCCTACAAAGGGTATTGGCTAAGTTGCGAGAAGATAGTCTGATCAGTAATCATTGTGGGGGATTGGAATGCGAGAGTGGATAACAATACAAATAAGTAATGTAATATTATATTACACAGGACAAAGGATAGATGACTCATCACATCGCATATTTGTCCAGAATCATCTGTCCTTTTCACAATGTAATATTATATTACACAGAACAAAGGACAAATGACTCATCATACCGCATATTTGCCTACTTTACAAGTAAGGGACTGGGCTGCATTGGAGCATCTGCGCAAAAGAAGCTAAACAGAAATTGGTGATGGAAGATCATCATCATGTGTGGCAAATAATTTGGAAATCGGTAAATATTTTTTGTTATCAAAGAGAAGAACATAAATGCACAATAACACAAGAAAGAAGGGTCAAAAATATAATCGAGTACTTTGCTTTCTCTTCGGAAACGAATAACATTGAGAATATAAATACTGAGTAGTTTGTAGAACGGAATAGGCAACACAGACTAGTTATAGCCGAAATGACTCGAAGGACGGAAATATACGAAACAGATAAAGCGTATACAAAGATTAATATCAAGAAAATGAAGAATCACAAAGCGAAGGAAGAGTATGGGAAAAAATAGACGATGAATTGAGCAGAGAGGAAGCAGAAAGAAAAAATTGGAAGAAAGATGGAACATTTAAAAAAATTGGTTAAGAAAAATTAGAGAACTGAACGGTAGTATATCGAGGTGAAAGAGAAAATTAAACAGAAGAAGCAAGTCTGGAAGAAACTACAAGACATTAACGAGAAAACAGAATAAAATAAGTGGAAAAACTTGACAGAGCAAAGAAAGCTGTAGAAGCAAAAGAAGAGAAGCTGGCAAATTTTTGGATAAGAGCTGGAGCAAAACCATAAGACGCACCCGAAATTGAGGATCAAGGTAACATAAGGACAGAGATATCGGAGATAAGAGAAGTCCGGAAAGAATATTTTGAAGAAATTTGAAGTAGAAATAGGAAGAAATACTAACTGTACAGATAAGTTGAGATAGGAAGAAATACTAACAAATGTGAGAAGGACAAGAAGAGGTGGAGAATTTGATAGAAATCATAATAGAGGCAATAGAAGAAGCCCTTAGAAATATCAAGAGCACCGGAAGAAAACCAAATCGAGCCGGAAATGATAAAACGGACGGGAGAGACGGGAAAGAAATGGCTACTCCAAATATGTAAAGAAGCATGGGGTTCTGAAAAAATACCAAAAGATTGGAAGAAGATACTATTATCGATCTATAAAAACAGGAGAGAAATACAAATGTGACAACCACAGAGCAATATGCTTGTCATCAACTAGTTTTAAAACATTGCAGGTGGCTCACGACTAGCGCGTCGGACTGCTACCTGCTAAACAAAAGATGTTTTTTTAAATCTCGTTTGACAGAATGGTCATAATTTTTCTGAAGGTCATAATTAGAAAATATTGTCATTTATACAGGGTTTCAATACATCTTACTTTTTCGAAAATCCTCAAATACTTCGAAAACGATAAACGATGAAACATTGAAATAACTCACCTTATTTTTTCTATACAATTTGAAAAAACCAAAACAACTAGTGTTCCATTAATAAAGCATAACTTTGATACTTACTTTTATTTCAACTTTTTTGGGGCATCCTGTATAAATATCTTTGTGCCTTTTTGGGGCACCCTGTACAAATGACAATATTTTCTAATTATGGCTTTTAGAAACATACACCATCCTGTCAAAAGAGTTTAAAAAATATATATTCGCTTGGGAGCTACAGTCCGACGCGCTGGCCGTGACCCACCCTGTATACAAGAATCTAGAAAAGAGAGTAAGGACGGACACGTAACGAGACTGGACCAAGACAGAATATTAAAGAAGATTAACGAGGCAGGAGTGGGAAGAAATAAAAGAAGGGGAAGACCGAGGAAGACATGGATGAGGAACTGATACGCAGGATAGGGGAAGAAAGAGGTAAAGAGTAATATCCAGGAACTAATGGATAACAGCAAACAATAGAAACAATGGGTAAAGGAGAGCTCCAAATTTGATGCCCTAGACGACCAAAAGGATGATGGGGAAAACGAAGTTTCAAATATAATTGGGACAGAAATTTTGAACACGTCGCTCTTTCACCACCTATTCCAAAAAATAAAATGATTAAACCCCACACTTACTGATTCTCTCCATCGATATTACACATGCGTATGCTTTCTCCTTCCACCCATACCAACAAATCCTTCTCGATATCTAGAGCGATCGCGGCTATTTCTTTGGTGGTCGTGATTACGATTCGATGGGAACCGTCCATTCGAGTTCGAATTAGCTGAGTGCTGCCCACCGAGACTGTGGTCCCGGCGGCGGCTTGCGCGACGTTCGTGTAGAAAATCAATCTGGAAAAGATAGAAACGATCCCATTTGGAAAATTCCAGATAAGTATTTAGACAAGCAAGTTGCCACCTTCAATGGTTGTTTACTTGTTGAAACCCACGCGCAAGAATTTTTATCACTGAAGGTAACAACTAGCTGTCGAAACAACCGGAAAATTTTATCATTAAAGATGACAACTTCGTTGTCGAAAAAGGCGTGAAAAATTCTTTTTCTCTGCATGGGATAAAACATGCACGAAATTGTCGGAACGGACACGGAAAATTTGTTATCGCGGAATATTGCAACTTAGTTGTCAAACACAGACACGAAAAAATTATCACCAAAGATGACAACTTAATTGCCAGAACGGGGTCAAAAGATTTGTTATCATCGAAGATGATAACTTAGTTGTTCCATTTCGAAAATAGCAGATACGTACTTCAACAAGCAAGTTGTCATCCTCAATGGTCGTTTACTTGTTGAAAACCACGTGCAAGAATTTTTATCCCTGAAGGTAACTCTTAGCTGTCGACACATAGGCGGAAAATTTTGTCATTAAAGGGCGTGAAAAAATTGTTTCCCTGAGCGAGACAAAACATGCACAAACAAATTGTTATCGCAAAAAATGGCAACTTAGTTATTAAACGGACACGACAAAATTGTTACTATTGAAGATGACAACTTAGTTGTCAAAATTGGTACGAAAAGCTTCTTATCAAAAAATACGACAAGTTATCAACAACAGGCATGAAAAATTTGGTATCACCAAAGATGACAACTTAATTGTCCGAAAGGGCTCTAAAGATTTGTCATCATCGAAGATGACAACTTAGTTCTCAAAACGGGCACGAAAAATTTTTAATCATTGAAGGTAACGACTTAGTTGTCAAAACAGACACGATAATTTTGTTATCGCCAAAAATGATAACTTAGTTATCAAAACGAACACGAAAAAGTTATCACCGAAGATGACAACTTAATTGTCAAAATTAGTACCAAAAATTTGTTATCAGTGAAGTTGACAATTTAATTGTCAAAAATTGGTACGAGAAATTTGTTATCACCGGAGATGACAGGTAGACAACAATACAGTTATTAAAATGCCCACGAAAAATTATTATCATTAAGGGTGACAGCTTGTCAAAAAAGACGGGCGAGGTTTTGATAACTGAAGATGAATTTACTTGTTAAAACACGCAAAAAACAACTGTTATCGTTGAGACCAACAATTCGAAATTTAATTCGAAACTTACCTTTTTGAAGGATGTATGATTATAAATCTTGGTCTCTCACGGTCCTTCTGAACTACAACGCCGACCATGCTACTGTTCTCCAATCGAGTTACGTTGATAACGTTCCGTTTGGCGCAAGTCCAAAACAGGAGTCTGCCGAGGGCGTCGATGGCCAAATCGAAAGGTTCGATCGAGTCATCGCTCGGTACAACTATGATCGGAGGGTGGGTTCCGGTTGCGTCGGCCTTTTTGATCGTTTGAGTTTTACCTTCAATCTAAATGAAAAAAACTTGCATTAGCTTAGACCATCTCTTGTAACTGGTTAATAGAGGGACTAAACCGATTCTAGAACCCCCTCCTAATTTTTTGGAGATGAGGTCAAGGTCAACGTCGGAGAAGGGTCTGGAATCAGTTTGGTTTCTCTACCGGAATTTTATTTTGTGGACGTTTATAGCAGTATTATTAGTGTTTATGTATATATATATACAGTCTGTCCCCGAATTGACTTCACTGTAACTATTTGATAAAAAATGTTTGAATCTCGTTTTAATGTTTTGGGGTGCAGGCTTGGTGTGGAAAGAATTTCAAGTACATTTTCATTCTTTAAAAATCGAGGCCGTCATGACAATTGTGAAAAAACATTTTCTGTTGTAGTAAAGGACCATTTTATTTAATAAAACGGCAAAATGTTATTGAGAGAAGTTGTTCAGAATATGAACTATTGACTCTATCCAAAATTTTACATAGACCGGCTCACCTTGATTAAATCAGTATTTGTTTTGAATTCTGGCAGTGTAGCTACAGAAAAACAACTATTCTGTATGTTATCAAAAAAAAAAATTCTAATCAAATATTTTATTCAAAACAAAAAGAAAATTAGGATTTTTTTTTACAACGTATACAGAATACTTGCTTTTCTCGCTGTTTTTTTCGTAAAAAATATTTTGAAATATAGAATATTTTTTGAAAATTATGAAAAGTTTGAATTTTCAGAAATTTCAAGAGTTTTGAAAAAGACTACAGGTTTGTGAAATATTTTTTAAACCTTGTACTTTTGAAAACTATTCCGAAATTGAAATTTTGAAAATTTTTATATTTTAAAAAATCTACATATTTTGAATTGTAGAAATACTCAAAACAAAATTGTAATTTCGAAAAGGTAGAAATTGTGATTAAAGCTGATAAACCTTTCAAAAAATTCTGAAATTCCGAAAAATTTTTTGAAGGTCCGTTTTGTTGAATATTGATAAACTTTGCGTTCTTGAAATATTTAATTGTTTAGAATTTTTTATGGAAACTGAAATTTTTAAAATAATAATATTTTGCAAATCTAGAGGAATTCTGAAGAATATGAGAAATTATGACAAACTCCAAAATCGTCGAAAAACTTTCAAATTTATGGATAGTAAATTTTGAAATCTCGAAAAATGTTCCAATTTTGTTAAATATTTGCATCCTATGTATCTTGTGAAAAATATTTTGATGAAAAATCTAGAAAAGAAATGTAGAAAATTTCTAAAATATGATTAATTATGACAAACTCCAAAATTGTCGAAAAACTTTCAAATTTCTAAATATTCCTAAATCAAGGAAAATTTAGAAAAGCAATCAAACCGAGAAAATTAGGAAGTTTGATGGAACTTTTATGCAATTTTGAAAAAACTAAAAAAATTGGTCGCTTTGTTAAATATTGATATAGCTAGAGCATTTTTATTGCATCCAACGTTTCGAATATTTCTTAGAAACTGAAAATTTTGACATACTGGAAAATTCTTAAAAAGCTTGGTCTTAAGAAGCTTGGGGAGTTCTTGAAGAACTATAACAATCCTTAGGTTTACAAAGGATAGGAAATTTCCAATTATTTTAAAATAGATATAAAAAATTTAGAAAAATATTGAAATTGCGGAAATTGTGGAGAATACTAATAAATCTTAAATTTCTAAAATTTCGAAATATTGATATTTCGACATCAGGCAAAAGCATTCTAAAGACCTTTAACAGAGAAAACAAAGAGGTATTTGGAAAATTGTGAAAATTTGAGGTTGTTTCGAGTTTTTCATTTTCTTTCGTAGTTTTTTCACGTTGCTCCACGCACATACGCGTCAAAAGTAATCGAAGTTTTGTGATCGGTATCTCAGTTGGTATCTAATAAATGGTATTAATGAGTGCTTTCTCTAACAAATAAGAATGCGTATATTGCTAGAAATCAATCAACATTTAGACGCGATACAAATTTAATACGTGGCCTTCGATGAAGATCAGGCCAACACGCGATTTTCCCGTTACTTTTTTTGTTTTCTTAAACAATAGATTCTCTACAATCTTCTCTTTCCTTTTCACAAACGAAACCTACCCAGTACAAGTACTGATCTTCGGGATCAAAATCGATGGCCTTCACCGATTTGAGCCCTTGTATCGGTAAAACGGCCTCGGAGCAATCGGAACTGTCCGGTAACAGTCGCATGGCGAGGTTCTTCTGGCTGTAGATCATGAATTTCTTGGGTGCTACAAATAAAATAAATCGCTTTTATTTCTAACTCAAATCACTTATTGTTAGACCTGAAATGTTAAGAACTTACGGACACAAGTTTTATTTTGTTGAACGAAGTGGGTAGGGCATGCGCAAGTGAAGGTAACACTCTCGTCTTTCCTTTGCGATGGTAGAGACAAACAGAGGTGGGAGCATCCTCCATTATCGATCTTGCATTGGTTGGAGCCTTCCTGTTTCGATTTGTGGAACACCGTGATATCCGTCGCGTTAATATTGTCGACTACTTTCGAGATACGATCACCAGTTGTTTTGTCGGCTTTCCAAATTTCAGCTGAAAATTTTTTGGAAAGTTTTCAATTTCAAATATAATTAATTGTGTGAGGTAAGGAGGAGAGTCTATGAAACCTATTGAATGCCTTAACTTACCAGAGGTTGTGTTGATCCAATATATGAAATTCCTAAACATCGCTAATCCTCCTATTTGTCCCCGATTTAAACCGATCACCACTTGCTTCCCTAGCCCGTGGAGATCCGAAGACATAATCGTGGAAGTCAACGAATCGGCCCAAAACAATCGTTTTTGTTCAAAGTCAACGATTAATCCGACAGCATATCCGATGTTATCCAAAATCACTTTAGCATTCGAACCGTCCATGGAAGCTTTCTTAATACACTTCGCTTGCCCCCATTCGGACCAATACATATACCTAGAAAAAGAATGCCTCTTATCAACATTTACCTTCATGCGATTGTTTGTTTTTTTACCCTTTGGGAGGATCCAAAGCTATGCAGTGGGGTTCTTCGATGTTTCTCCAAAGTAGGACGCGTCGTCCGGATCCGCTCAATCTTGCCACTTCGATTTTGTGTGAACCGATATCCGTCCAATAGATATTCAAGGCTGACCAATCTACCGCGATGCCTTCTGGTGAGCTTAAACCGAGCTCGACTACTCGTTGTGGATCGGAGCCGTTGGTGTAGGCTCTCATGATGGTACGTTGTTTGCTGTCGCTCCAGTAGATTCGGTCATTGTTGTAATCGAAATCGATGGAACTATAAACAATTTTTTATATATGTAATAATAAATAGTATAAAAAAATATATAAAAACTAGTAGGGCGAAAGAATACTTAACAATACTACAGATATTTCCATTTTCTTCGGTGACAAAAGTTGAAGATGGTCGAGTAAATGCGAAATTTTGAAAAATTAAAAAATTTTCAACTTTTGAAGAATAAAATCATATTTTATAACTTTGATGTTTTGGAAGATTTTATAAATCCTAATGTTTTGAAAAATTTTTAGAAACTTTTGAGTTACAAAATTTTGACATGTTTAGCAACATTGAAAAAGACTAAGGTTCAATTAAAAAAATTAAATAAACAAACTTTTTTAACTACGAGCTGGCAACCGTTGCCATTTAATAGTCAAACATTTTCATTTCAAAGTGTAAGGAATAAACAAAAATAAATAAATTTTGGTATTTCAAAAAATTTTGAAAAAGTCTGCAGTATTCCTAAATAATGATAAATATAAAATTTTCAAAAAATCTTGATGCTTTAAAACAGTTTATGTAATTATAACGAAGCCCAGATCACATAAAAATATTTTGAAATATAGAATAATTTTAAATAAATGTTGAAATTTCGAAAATTGTGAAAAACATTAATGGACGTTGAACTTCCGAAGTTTGAAGTTTTGTAAAATATTGGTAAATCTTGAATTTTTCAAAAAATTTTCGGAACTGAAATTTTTAAAAATGTAGAAAAAGGTACCGACCTTTACCCAAACATTCGTTAACAATTCTTAGGAAATTTTTGAGAAGGAAATGGGACAAACGACGTCCAAAAATTTAAATCTTAGTCACCTGGCGTATTTGATTCCTTTAATCGGCAATGCGATTTTGTGTCCCATCACCGGATCCACCCGGTTAACGGTTCCGTTGTCCGAATAGAAAAAGTAAACTTCCGGTATATGGCAACTCCGTCCGTTACTAGCCAGATCGTATTGGATGGGACACGCGCAGACATACGTCGTATCGTGCTTGTACAAGCAAAAATGCGAACATCCGCCGTTTTTATTGGCGCAAGCATTCGTACCCGAAGTTACGTTGAAATCGATCGCCTTCAGGCCCATGATGTCCGAAATCTGATCGAGGATAACTTCTCGCGATGCTCCTGCAGAACAATAATAAATAATATAGTACTGGTTTCTTTATTTAGCTGCAAGGGGAGGAATTTTCCTCGTCATGCCCTCGTCCATCTGGTGACGAGGGCATGAGAGAAAGGGGAGGAGAAACGAGAGGAGAAAAAAAGGAGAAAGTAGGAAGATAACGAGGATATGGAGTTCAAGTAGTTATTTTTATGATCCAGGTGTCAAAATTGGAAAGTCCCTTGAAAAGTAAACAAAGAGGACGGTCCCTTGGATATGGTCAGACAAACATTTCGTGAAAATTGCGCATTGATAAAAAGGCGGGGTTAAGCACTTATTTTTGTACTAATCTATATAGCGACCATCGTACAAAATGTACAGAGTGACTCAGCATTGTCCCGAGATACTTGCCAGACTGTAGGTCCTTATTCTTCGATTTATTATAGGAAGAGATAGTTTGCTTTTAATCATGATTGTTTGGTAAATGCAAAAATTATTCGACGAGATACGTGCTGTCAACGTAAAGGAACGTGTTTTTTTGGAAAATTGTGATGAAGAGGGAACGGGCGGGGCTTCCTCGGAATAATTATTCATCCTATACTCTGTTCATCCAACAGAAATAGTTAAGCCACTCCCCATAAATGTATACCAATGAGCGCAACAGACAGTTTAACATGCTACAAATTAGCGAAAGCGCGGCAAATTTGAAATAACGATATGAAATTTGAAATTCTCCTCTATTTATTAACTAGACGTTGCAATAATTCCAATAAGCATAAAAAACATAAAAATCCTATTTATTTACAACAACCAAACTTACTATAAATATAAAAATTCTCACAGTAAACATCATTTTTCTAAAAAGCATATATTTGATTTATTATTTTATTTATTATTATATATTATTATTTGATTATACGAAAAATACAGTGCTAAAGTTGATTCCTCATCGTTGCTCGAATATATAAATATTAATGTACCCAATCGAAGTACTAGATCTACTAATTTATTGCATAATTCTAGAGCAAAGACCAATATTTTACCGAGATCTCCAATGTTCCATATGAAGAACAATTTTAACAGATTTTACTCAGAACTAGCAACTTAGGTCTGTTTAATTTTTTTTTCTTATAATTATATATATATATTTGACACATGGTATATTTCATAGTTTAGTTTATTACTTACTGATACTCTAATGTAATATTTTGGAAGTCATGTTCTTTTTTGGTGTTATTTTTTTGTTTTGCATTATTGTAAATTGTCCTGTAATTGGTCTCTGACTGTTGGACGAATAAACTTAGTTATTATTATTATTATTACCGAAACTATTTTAATCGGGAATGTGAAATAAATATACAGATATTTTCATTCATGAAAGATTGATTTTGATAAATGATTTAGAATAACAGCAAAGCGAATCAACTGTCAAAACCTTGAAACAAAATGCCCTTTGACCTTGGGCTAATACCGGATTTTAGACATACCGAGAATAGAAACATTTTATTCAAATATTGCGCACTTTTGTAGGGAGTGGCTTAACTATTTCTCTTGAATGAATAGAATAGAAAAATATGCCCTCGAGTTGTAGACGGGGGAAGTTTAGTTTGCATGAATCGAATTTAAGAAATCACGGTTCATTCGGTAAGTTTCGGTTTGAAGATGCTTGTCTGGTTGCTAGCGAAACAAGTGTCAACGGATTAAATTAAATTATTGTGTGGTGAGGAGTTTAGTGATGTGACATAGTGCCAGTAATACTATCGTACACCACGTCTTTACAACCACTACTAACTGTAAAGTAAAATTTTAAATTATGACTTTTTAGTGAATGCTAGTTCATTGTTGACTTTCAATTATCCCTAAGTACGTAACTTATACCAACCGGTTTCTTTGTGCACACGTTCGATGGACCTCTTCTGCCAATCGGTCCAATAAATATAATCTCCCATCAGCGAAAAGCCGAAAGGATGGGGCAGTTCGTTGTCCAATAACGTTATCCGGTTACTACCGTCAATGTTGGCGTATTCGATCTTATGCGTCTTGGCATCGCACCAATACACCTTACGATTCTTCGAGTCGACCGCCACCCCGTTGGGCCACACCAACTTCGAGCTTATAATTACCGTCCTCTCAGTACCGTCCAAGTTGGCCCTTTCGATCTTCGGCTCGCTTTCATTCCAATCGGTCCAAAACATCAACCCTAATTCGGGGGTGACAACTATCGCCCTTGGCTCGTATAGTCCGTTTTCGATGATTATCTTTCTATATTTTCCGTTTAAAGTGGTAACTTCGATCCGGTCCATTTCGGCATCGGCCCAGTAGAGATTCCTCGCTATCCAATCTATCGCTATTCCGTCCGGATGTAGGATTTCTTGCGTTATCACGTCATCCTGTCCCGTACCGTCTAATTTCGCTTTTTGTATCTTTAATATTTCATCATCGGTCCAATAGATGTGACCTTCGATCGGATCGTAATCGACACCGATGGTGTAGTAAGTGTTCGTGAGATTTAGCGTCTTGTAGGTGTATTCCGGGGAATCGAGGTACACGATGCAGATGTTAATTCGGCGAGCGAAAACTAGGAGTTCTTTCGGGCCATCCGTGCAGGTCGTTTCGTTTACAAGTTTGATGCCGAAAGGACAGGCGCATGTGTATCCGGGAGGATTAGGCGATAATAAGCACAGGTGGGAGCAGCCCCCGTTGTTTTTCTCGCACGGGTGGGGATGCTTCGGTTGGACCTTTCCGTGCCACGCTCTAATATCAACGGGAACATACGGAGCTTTGAGGAATTGTTTAACTTGCGAGGAATTGTCGTAGACGTAGATATGCCTGAAATGAAAAAAATATGATTATTTATTGAGAACGGTAAAGTTCCATTTACAGTACAGTCTAGGTCATATATTATTGGCATTCCTGTAGAATTGTGCTAACGAAAATTGCAGGCAATTTCGAAGGAGTAGATAACAATAAATTCCTAGAATTGTGAAGTCAACGCTCTCTTATATAATAATTGTAGGTAGAATTTGCTGGTTCTAGATCACCACAATCCATCTTAATTTCGCTGCCCCCTCACAACAGTGGGAACACCGGAAATCTCGGGTGGCAAGGTTTGGAACTAGCGTTCAAACGCTAACATACGGGGCGTACTCAAAAAGTTTTACGAAGCAAAAAATACAACCCTTTTAAAAATATTGGATTATTTCGGCTTGTGTAGGAAATTTGATTTGATTATAATTTTTCGATCTCATGTGTAAATATATGATGTACTTTCAAACGAAAATTTATTTGAAACTTTGTAAAAAGTTGACAAAACTGCAATTAAATTGTTTGTGGGTAAGGAATAGCTAGATATGCGACAACAATAACGACAGAAACAGAAATGAGCAATATTTTGTCGAATATTTTCAGGCATGCAAGAATAGTCAGTATTAATGTGTGAATTCCAATTAAAATGAAATTACCGCAATGTTGATTTTATACGATATTAAGAATTAGAAATTCAGCAATAAATATTATAGTATATAAACGATATACAACACTTAAAAATCTGTAGTAATTGCAAAGGTGACCGTTCACATTTTTAATTCTTAATGACAACTATAGGTGGCGCTGTTTGAATTTTATGGTTTCGATTAAATTTGGCAACATGCAACCATGTGACGTCACTTGCAATTAGCGACGTGCAACGGAACTTAGGCTGCCTTCTGTATTTGCGAGTGCGCAATTTCTTTTTGAAGTAAAACTGTTATATGGGGCGTGGCCGAAAAGTTTTTCACTTTTAGTTCTTACGATTGTTCAAAAGAATTTTATGTTTCTTTATTACTCGGTCCAGCTTGGTTGCTCATTTCAATTTCCAATGTAAATTAGTTTTAACAATAAGTATAATAAAATATAAAATACTGGAAGGGAAAACCGTAATAATAACCTGTAAACAAAGCTCGCAAATGTCAAACTGATTGCACCTAAATTGCTTAGATTTATATAGTTTAAAGCAGCCAATCAATGTACGAGTTTTGTGGGCCAGATATCTAATTACTCCCAATTTTGAGACAAGGTATTGGTCGAAATGAATTATCAGAATTCCAGAAAATAAGATTCAATTTATTATCAATCAATCATTCATCAAACTTACGGATTTTCCCAATCGGTCCAAAATATTCGACTGTTAAACATCGTCACTGCGACAGGATACGACAGCGCCTGCACGAGATGCTTCCGGTTTTTCCCGTTATAGTCCATACTATCCATAAATTGTTTCTTACCGTCGACCCAATAAATCGTTTCCGTCTCGTGATCGATAGTCAATCCGTTAGGCCAATAGATATCGCGATTCACTAACGTTCGTCTAGTTTTCGGATCCCCGTTCATACCCGCCCTTTCGATTTTGGGATTTTCGCCCCAATCAGTCCAGAACATCAATCTAAAAAATGAAAATGGGGAAAAAATCATTAAGAGATGACAACGAGACGGTACGCAACACGCGCTCATCTTACCCCTTCATGGGAGCTAACGCAATCGCACGAGGTTGATCGATGTCGGTCCAAAATAGCACCTTCCGATAAAGCGGACCGATCATCGTCGCCACTTCGATACGATTGGTGTCGCTGTCCATCCAGTAGATTTTATTCGTGAACCAATCGCAGGCGATCCCTTGAGGAAATATGGTTTCGTGTATGATGACATCCTAAAGGAATGAATAATTAGAATTGTGTGCCAATTTTGTAATCGAGAAATGATTAAGAAATCGATAATTTGAGTGTAATGACCATCTTCAGCGTAAGTCAAGAGAAAAAAGAATCATTAACCCCAACTAAATGTCATACTAAGTACAATAAATATAGTCTTACATATTCACACTTTCATGTCCGGTGACATCAACGTGATGTCATACACAAATTGTTAGTTAGTTGCCGCTGACAACACATTGGTGTCGCGCACCAGTCAACTGTTGGTTGCCGGTGAAAACACACTAATAACGACATACATTTGTATATACAAATTGGACAGTAATAACATATTTTAAACCAAGGACAAACTTCGCACCAATCGCAGATTTCATACAAATGTCAGACTTCACGTTTCTAACAGGCTAAACACCACTTCAACACAAGTAGGATAGGCGATTGGGGTTGAAATACTGTAAATTTAATCCCCATCACTGTTAACGAATATAGCTTCGGTATCATGCGGACAATTGAATCGAATAGGAACGAATGCGCCTCACTGACGAGGCGTAAAAACGCTGAAACCGATCCGAGGTTTTTGGTTACTGCTTCATTCAAGGCGATTTCCGTCCCTAATTAATTGGCACAGCTCACAATGAAGAAGGGGAACACCAATAACAATAAGAAATTAGTTGCCAAACGCTAAATTTAACTTATAAACCCCCTTTATTAAGTATTTTCTATTAATCCAACGAGGACATACATATATAGATATGAAAAACACCTCGCGCTAAATAGATTATGGAGAGTTCAAAGAGTTCACTTCGCATGCAAGTCGCGGCATTCTCCGCGAAATCTTTCAGACGAGGAAAATGTTTTATCTCCGTTGATATATGCATTCCCGCAAATACTAAAATGTTGTTGACTTCAATTCTCGGATTACTTTCTTTATTATCTGTTTCTCGCATTGCTTATTTTTACGGAACTACAACCATCTCATCAGCGTTTATGAAGAAGAAATTTCCGCAAATTTTTATTGGGAGGAAATATGAGAGATAAGGTAGAACCTTATCTAACAAAAAGTCTATTAATTATAATTTGAACTAGTTACATACGATTATAGTGGAATGTTAAACAAAGAATGAATATTAATGTTTGTATGCTTTAGTTTTTTTTGTAAAGAATGAAGATAAGGTGTTAGTGACGTATTTTCCTTTAACCTTCCTATACTCACGCATACGGTCTGTGAGACCGATTTATATAGTATAGTATACGTCTTTCATTTTGACGTGAGTATAGGAAGGTTAAATGATTTTATTATCGCTTGGAATACCATTTTTGAAGCTTTTAAGAAATGATAAGAGAAATGTTTCACAAATTTAACTGGGAATTTCCTCTCCATACTTAAGGGTGTAACAGGGTCAAAGATGAAGAACAGGTAGTAAGATTGAATGACCCACCGAAAACAAGTCGCCGCACAGTTCTCGACCTAAATATAATGCAATTACAATCTGGGATCTTGTCCGGATAGTAGTTGTTTCTTGGGCGGTGCAAAATTAGATTATTACTGGAGATGTGCCGAAATTCTATGTTTACTCGTCTGCAAGTCGCTTATAGTGCTAGCAGCTGAGAACACCACTGCTAGCACGTGCAGTTTTTGCTATGGCAGGCAGAAATTGGCGAGCGCCTAACTTTACAAACAGGAGACTCAGATGCTGGAGAGCGCTCATGTCTTGCGATTTGGTGAAGAAACATCCACATTAATCGAGGCCCGAGCGTCGTCACTCTCCAGAAACATATCAGGAATACCCTTACTGCAATGAAAGACAAAGTCTACTACTGCGAGAATACGTATGTCCAGATGACACTAAATTTCCAAGACCAATTATTTAACATAAAAAGTTTTTCACTTCCCAATTAGTTTACATACTAAACTAAATCATCACTCCCAAGACTGCGCGATTGTAGCAGTCTATTCACTGAGATAGGAGGGTTTAAAGCGGCTTTCGCTGATCCTTGAATTGAAGTGACGGCATTTATTTTTTATTTTTTATTTAGTTGTATGTTTTTGCTTTTTTATTTTATATTAAGTCATTTTCCAAAACTGCACTACGATTGCGACATAAATAGGGAGAATTATAATTAGAAGATTGAAATGCTTTAGATCAATTAATAATAAATTTTACATTAATAACAAACTTCACAGTAATAGCACACCACACACTGATGGCAAGCTTCACTATTATAGCACACTACACACTGATGAGAACACCCCAAACAAATAACAAATCACACATTTATTGACAATTTCACACTAATAACAGATTACAGACATTTCCTACATATTGATTGCAGATTACGCATTACTGACAGATCTCCCATTAATGATAGGCTTTACACTAATATCATATTCCTCATAATAATAAGTATTGATATTAATAATAAAATTTGCATTAAGGACAAATGAATAATGACAGATTTGTTAATAAATTATTAATAATAATGTTGGACTTTGCACTATTGGTAGACATGACGAATAATAAAATGCACACTAATGACTGATATTATATCAATGACACACTTGTCATTGACTGTCTTCATACTAATGTGGAATTTGTCACTACTGACCACCTACTGACAGATTTCCAACTAATGACATTTTCTGATAATGACAGACTTCACACTACTGACAACTGATTAAATTCACATTAAGAATATGCTACACATGCTTAGCATTAATGATAGGGCATATACTAAGGAGAATTCTTACAGCAATGATGCATAGTACACACTAATAACACACATTTTTTCAAAGTGAACAGGTCCAATATATCATTTTTTTGTTTTCTTGCAGAAGATCATAACTTATTTGTTGAAACTTTTATTTTTTACGATTTCTAAGGTTAGTTATACTAAAAGTTATTCTATTTTTCAATTTCCTCCCCTTAAGGATGACAATTTACTTTACCTTTTTCTAAACATATTTCTTTCCTTACCTTGTTTCCAATCTTATTTCCATCAAAATTAGCACATAGCAACGCTTCATCATTGTGATCACACCAACAAAGTTTCTGCAGCTCGTAATGGAAATCAATCATAGTATTTTCACTGACATTCATCAGTACAGTCTGCTGCACCTTATCGGTTGGGGTAACGCGTATATCCGCGGTCGTCGAATAAATTAGCAGGAGAGTGTCCTCTTGATGACCTAAAAATTTAGAGGTTAGAATCTACAGTCGAATTAATTTCGTTCCTTGCTGACCGTTGCATATTGAAAACAATTGAATGGCGTAAAATAAGAGATCTAGTGAGTATTTCTTCATTGGAACGAGTTGCATTTGTTTCGAATAAAGCTACATCATTGGCGAAGGGGCGAATAAGACTGCGAATTGCACAAACAACCAACGCACTTTAAAAAGCCGATCTGTTTTGTTTACGTTTTTCTTCTTTTTCGTTTTCTTTTGCGGGCGTATTAGTTACATGGCGTTTGAAAAACTATAAACGCTAAAATTACGCGATCGCGCGTCATATTTACGCGAAGCAACTAAAAACAGTAATGTAAATAAACATAGTGATAGTTCGGAACAAAACCGCCGAAATGAAGAAAACAGCAAATCTACAATCCGATATAGATAATGTTTAGAGAAATCCCTAAATAAAAAATCCCTAGAACCTGCGTTATTTCTTAGCGCATATACAGCGACGAATTTTTTTTTAACCAGTGGTTTTCAAAATGTTCAACGTTTGAATCGAAGTGACCATTTGTCAAGATTTTGCACATAACCAATCACCTATAATATATGGGGGCGTTTTTTTAATGAGATGCAGTTTAAAAGTTGAAATATACTGGAAGAAAACGCGGCAATAATTCTTGTTTGGTGTTAGACTTTATTTATAGTAGCAGTTGGTAGTCCTAGATACAAAAACATTTACGTTCTTCAATTAGTGATAGTTTAGTTTTGATTACATCTGTTATTTGTCCAGTTATTTTTTGTTTTCAAAATTTAGCATTGCGCTTTGTCGAATACATTTGACAAATTGAGAGAAATGTTGCTGTCTAGAGCAGCGGTTCCCAACGCGGGCTACACAGTGAACCGGTTGGAAGGTAGGGTTTGTTTCCTTAGAGAAGAACACATTACGTCAGCGGCGCAATGAACCAAATTTGGTGTTCTCTATACGTTACCATGGTAACCGACTAGCGAAAGTCAATGAAACGTCACATTTCATATTTTCATGACGTAATGTGCTCTTCTCTAAGGAAACAAACCATACGTGAAAATAATATCTATAATGGCCGGAACTCCCAAAATTTTTCAGCATATTAGCATTTAACCGATAATAAGTGTCAAGCCCAAGTCGATATGGTCTAGTAGGTCTCCACTAGTATCACACTAGAGTATTACATGAGATGCGATGGACTAAACACTTTTTAATATTATTTGAAGATTGTGTGATTATTCTCGGCTAAAGTTAAGTATAGCGATTTTCGCAAAAAAACTATATCACAGTAAAGGTGACAAATTATTTGAATAAAACTTAGGGGCGGAGCCCCCTACAGTAACAATTTAACAAAAACTGACTACGCGTTGACGTGCTTTCGTTACGTTCCCTGGTAAAAGTGTAGCCATTGTCCGATAGATGGTAAAATATATTATTCTAAAAATAAATACCAAAAACTTCAAATTTTGATGCATTTTCCTTTGATTTTCATCACTATCGCCATTATAACGCGCCTTGTGACACATTCTTCTTGCCAAGATTATGAAACAGAAAACATATCTCTGTTTCGCTTATTGAGTGTATAGAGGAGTGCGCTTACGTTATAAAAGCCAGTCATAGTGCGGAATTCAGCGCTTCGGCGATCAGTGCTTACCTAGTGGTTGTTATTGTGTCCATGTATTCCAGATAATTATGAAACATGTATTCGCGATACTGTTGTATATGCAAAAGTAAAAAAACCACGTGGTGGAAAAACAGACTGCAGTTTTCCCAAGTGAGTTTTCGTGTTTGCTGATAGTAACGACAGATCTCCAGAGGTCAACCCGGGACAAAGACCCCCTGAAGGTTTGGCGAAGATGAAGAAGTAGTTCAATCCCGACGCTGAGGACGTCTTCTTAGTGAGGAACCCGTTGGGGTCGCCTCCAACATACCATCTTGCGGCTAGATTTTAGGCCGCCTAGCGGAAAGACCGAGGGGCTTTGGACAGCTCTCCGGAGTAACGACAGATTTCACAGATTTCCAAATGCGCAGAGAGGAAAACTGATAAACCCGAGTACAGAAATTATTAGAATTTGCAAAATTGCAGAGAAAGTGTTTAGGGAAAATATTCCAGTATTGTTTAGCACTTATAGCATAGTAAACGTCCTAATGAATCAATTTATTAAAAGACTGACCCCCACTTTAAACACAGAATATATGCAAAAGAGTATTCCATTGCAGAATGCCTCGGATAATCACAATGTGGAACTGGTTATACATTAATATGAAAGTAGTATTTAACTGTGCGACCGCATCATGAGTCATGAGGGTTGATTAAGATCACAAAAGATATAAACATTTGGCATAAATATATTAAATTAATTTTATTTAGTAGTCAATAATTGTATGTGTACTAGTTTATGTTAAATATTATCTTGTCTGGTAACTCTTGGTTCATCAGATGGCCAGTTTAAGTTTTAGTTTAATTTTTAGTTTGGTTTATTCGCATTGTAAAACTTTTTTGAGATTTTGATTAAGTTTACATATAGATACATATACATTTGATATATTATTTCTAGAATTAGACTTTAGATTTTTATTAACTTGTTAGAAATCCTATTCCGCTTAGAGACAAAATAGTTGCTTAATTGTTACATATTTTTATATAACTTTATTACATTTAGGAAGTAACTTAACTACGTTTACTAGAAATAGTTTTATATTTTCAATCTAAGAAATGGAAATAAATATAAAACAATTCAATAACATTATTCACCGTTAACATTTCGATCCAAAATGCGCCAGTTGATAGAAAAGACTTACATATGTAAAATGTCATGTATAAATTGAGGTTATATTATTCAAGTTCTATGTAGGAAAAAACATTCCCGAATGCCGCTAAAAATTGAATGTATTTTTATTTATGCGCATTTTTGAGCAGTCTCAAAGAGTGAGATGACACTTTTGTTTCACTTAGATTGCAAGACTTTCTACGCATTGCATGGATAGACCAGGTACTAGGTGAGACATCTGTTGATAAGTAGCAGCACTATCACTTTCTCTACCCGAAAAATCAAATTCCCACCACAAAAGTCACCTCCTTAAAACAGTAACTGAACGGTGGAACGGTAGGTCGAGAACCGGTTATATCCCCCTACTAACACTTTAACCTAAATTACCCTAAATATTCGATTTGTAATTGCTGCCTTTGACAAATTAAAAGGTCAAAGATTTTGAAGTCATGGCACATGTGATTAAGAATTTGGTGTATATTAAGAATATGAAATACAAAACTAAACAAAATAATTAATTGTTAATATGTTTAAAAGAAAACGCAAATAGTTTACTTATTATGGAACAGAGGACATACAATCAAGTGCAAATGCAATTGTTTTTCTGAGTATGAGGCCATCCTTTGACTACAAGATCTTAGTTCATATCTGCTACAGGAATCTGTAATCAGTACTGGTGGTACTGATAGTTTTGCTAGGGTAGCCAACGTAACAGTTTCTATGGTAACTCCCGGTACAAATCAGGTCAGCCAGAAAATCACCAGCCACCGACAGAGGCACGCACACGCAGAGAGAGCAAGTAGAGTCGGCCTGTCAGCTTATATCTCGTCCCATTGATTTTTGCGTTCTGAGAGGTGTGGTTTGGCGTTACGGCCCCTTCGGAACGGGACCTGACTGCTCGCCATGCGTAGATAATGGTAGACGGTGATGCGTTCGGACGAGCGTTCATCCGTTAGAGAAATATGTGTTGTTGTTGTTGCGGCGTATCGTCGGTGCAGCGTTTCGTTCGGTCGCGCTTAGGTTATGCTCGGTTGATCAGTGTTTTCGGCACCGGGGGCTCGATCGTCTGAGATGAGCAGCTGGGCGGCCAGGATGCATAGGCGTGCGGCGACGTTCGGAAACGTGGTCACGTCCTGCGGACACCCGTCCGGGCCCTACCCTCGCAGGCTGGAGAAAGTTAAATTCGGCGTGCCCCTCGAAGAAGTCTGCAAGACCGATATTCCGGGACCACTTCTAGTAAGTTGAATTTTTTAAGGAAAACGATTAGATAAGGGGGCTCATGTTGATTTTAGATGTGAGTGACTGGGTCCTGTGTGATTTGAAGACCTACCTTTATATAGTCAATAAGTCAAAGCCTGATAATACTCCCTTATGTTTACTTAGTATGTATAGATTTGTTATAGAAGCTTATCTGTGTTTATGAAAGGAAAAATATTTAGAAAAAGGAAACTGGAAATTTATTTGATAAAGTATCAAGTACCTCTTGGGAACATAAAATCAGCATTACTTCAATGGGTGCCCTGCCATTTCGGAAGGACATTTTGGAATAAATTCTTGAATCTCCAGTATTTATTTATAAACGAAAATTCTACCAAGCGGTTATTAAAAAATTCTTGAGAATATCAAGCTATTACTAATTTTGGGGACACAAACCTCTTAAACTTGAATGTGGGTTACATCCTGCGGTGGACCCTGAAGATGGAAGGCTAATTTGAGACGTCAACATCTATTGTCGAAAGAAAATACATTCTATGCTCCCTAACATTTATTAAAAAGCTGAGTATCTAGAAAAAAAGGGAAAATCTGTTTTGAGGGACAATCCCCATTTTGGAATTAAATTGTAGAGATAGATTCTACGATAGCCTGTATTTATCACATATACGTGATAAAATAAAATATAGAGGACTCTCTATAAACGACCTAATAATAAATTAGGTTTGTTAATGGGCAGGTAACAAGTAACTGTGCAAAAGCTTATAAGGTAAGCACAATTTGGATATGCCAATAATCCTGTAGAAAATTTTGACTATGTCAATCACAAAACGCAACTGCAGATTAATTAGTTGGGGAGTTGAACCTCCTAGTCGGATCTCTAGATCATTACAATTTGGGAGATCAGCCCCTTCTTCTGATTATACTCTTTCACATAATTTCTGTTTCGTTTTTTGTGTGCAATTGATGTCTCCAGTGCTTCTTATATCCTGTTCCACTTTCTTCAGCCATGTACTCTTCGGTCTTTCTGTCCATCTTCTGCACTCCGGCTTCCACTCTGGCACATTATAGATTACAGCTCCTGGACCCGCTCCCCGTTATTCTAATTGGTCCCAGGATAGTTCTCATTACTTTTCTCTCCGCTATTCTTAGGTCCTCCTCATGGACAGCGTTTCCGTGGCATACAGTAGTGTTGGTCTAATTATTGTTTTGTAGATATCCAGTTCGCTGTTTTTGCTTAATGTCTTGCTTTTTAATAGCCTTTTATTTGCGTAGAAAATTCTGTTTGTTGTGATTATTTTCTCTTTAATTTCTGCTTCACGTTCGCACTTATTGGGAATTGTCACTCCCAGATATTTGAATCTTTCCTTCTCCTCAAAAGTCTCTATCTAGTCTCATTATTTTGGTTTTCTCTTTATTGATAAACTAGACTTTACTGTATCTTAAACAAGAGGTCTATAAATTTATTTGAGCCTGTATTTTTCCCCCAACTATTATTGAAGGAACCCTCTTAGTGGCTGACTGGTAAAAGCATGCGCTTCATAATGAGAAGGTCGGGGGATCGAAATCCGGTCGTGGCGAAGCGTAGTAGTTCAAAATCCTGTAATAGGTGTTTTACCTATGTTACGAAAATAGTAAGGAAATGTCACTGAGCGGGGCAGGAGAGGTTCGGTATACGTACGTATATGGCTCGGTGCCTCTGAAGAAGCTATGTGCCTTTAAGACCTGCCGTTATATATATTCGTTTGAAGACAAAAATGTAGAAAAGAAAGCTGACATCCCAAGAACATCGATACTGGCACCAGTCCGAGGGGGAATCCCCCTATTTTGAGAAAGAATTCTTCATCTTCATTTGCTGAGCAAGAAATTAGTTACAATTTTCTTGTCTGCCAAAATTAGCCAAAGTCAAATTTTTAAACCGGAATTAATTTTTATTTCAGGTGTGGTTCTCCCAGATACGATTGAGACTGGTTTAAACTTAATTTTGCTTAAACGCTTGCGAAAATTCAATACGAATATAATTTGAAATTAATCTCTTGTTTTACCGTGAGAGGAATGAATCGTCCTTATTCATTTAAGAAGTTGCGCGATTCGTTTTCCACGCTTACTGGGCTTTTGGATAACGAATCGTCCCTATAAATGTTTCCACAATCACCTCATAGAAATGCTTTCTAGATAGGTAGTGGTGTGATATATGGAACAGTCGTTCAATATCAGCTGCCAACTTTTGCAAGGACTCACCGATTTTTATTCCCACCGTCTCAATTGTGCTGGAGACATCAGTCATTGCTTAGTCATTCATCAACGACACAATATTAAATTGTACACCTTTACAATGTTAGTGTTAGACTAGGATACCTTCCCCAAAATCACTTTAACAGTTTCTTGTAAATCAATTAAGTTTGTTTAAATATCTTTCGTTTTTCAGGTATTAATATTGAAATTAAATAAGGAAGCACCATTCCGTAAGGACGTGTTCAGGGCGCCCGGTCATCAGGGTGCCATGAAGAAGCTGACGCATTTCTTACAGACCGGCCGCCTCATCAATATGGATAATTTTAGTGTGTACACGATCGCGAGTGTTTTGAAAAAGTTCTTGCGCAAAATACCGGGCGGCATCTTCGGACGCGAGATCGAGCAGCAGTTCTTTCAGATCATCGAGATATCCGACCTAAAATCGCAGAGGGACGAAATTCATAGGTAAGATACGATTCTCACTACCTATTTTCTTTTTATTCTGTTCAAAAAGAGAAAAATCGGAATAAATTCGCGAATGGAAATATTTTTCTGATTGAAACTGTACTGCGATCACTGTGGGGAACCAGATCGCGCATATTTTTCCGTGCACGAAACAAATTAACTGTAAGATATCTGGAATGATAGTTGGATTGTAGGTAATTTGATCTGGCGCACACGCAGGTGAAAGAAAATCCTGGCTAGCATAGCTTATTTTCAAGTTATTAGCGATTGTCTCGTGTCGAATGCACGATGGATACTTTTGAATTTACAGACCAAATTAGCCGTTAGATATCCGACTTGATTATTGTTCTGTATGTAATTTAACCGTATGCACAGGTCTGTCGAAATTTCGACCTGCCACAAATCGTAAATTAGTATTATCTCTAAAATTATTTGAAATCATTTTGGAATAATACTAATTTACGTTTCTCCATTGTTGCAAGCAAGGTAATAAATATTTTTAAATAATTGCAAATAATAGCTACACGAGCTATGACAACTCGTTTTCGAAATATGGGCGATTTTCTATTGTTGAAATGGATATAATGACAGATTTTTTTTTTTGTGTATGTGAACCAAATGAATCCCATTATACGAGGATACTTTGAAAAGTTTCCGGAATGACAATGAAAAAAAAAAATAATACGGATTGAAGTTATATTTTATTTCTTAATAGAATCTTCTCGAAGCTCAACACACTTGGTCCAACGTTTCCTTAATTTCCCGATTTCCTCCCAGAAGTGACTTTCTTCGAGGTTCCCAAAATCTCTTTCCAACCAGACATGTTTTGGGTTTCGGGAACAGATGGAAGTCTGACGGAATCAAATCAAGCGAATACGGCGGATGTGGAAGGATTTCGAACTTCAATCCTGTCAATTTTTGCTGAATGATTGCACTAGAATGAGCGGGCGCATTGTCGTGAAGAAACAACACTTTTTTCGTTAACCATTCCCGGGCATTTCTCCTGAATTGCCGCTTTCAGTTTGTCCAAAGGTTGTATAATGTTGGCCAGTACCAGTTCTACCTTTTTCAAGATAACCAATTAGCAAAATTCCTTTTTCGTAAACCATGCCATGACCTTTCCAACCGAGCCGATGGTCTTTGCCTTCTTCGGAACCGATTCACTGCATGCAATCCACTGTTTTGCTTGCAGTTTTGTCTTTGGTGTGTAGTGGTGAATTCAGGTCTCATTCATGGTCACAAATGCTCTCTTAAAAATCCGCTGGATTCCTCGTAAACACTTCCAAAGAATCGAGGTTCGAGCTCGAATGCGTTTGTGTTCCGAATTGAGCAAATGCGGCACCCATCTTGCATAAAGCATTTTTAAACCCAATTGATTATGTAAAATACGAACTATTCGTTCATAATAGATGCCCACGGCTTCCTCAATTTCACGCACTTTTTTCGGCGATCTACCAAAACCATGTCACTGATTTTTTCTCCAATTTCCGGCGTTTTCGGACGTTCTGAACGTGGTTCATCACTTGTATGCTTGAATTCCGAAACCGAAAAACTCACGGTGGAAAATGAAGGTAATGATTCATGCTGATGAATCCTCGAGAACGGACTTTAACCTTGATTTGATTTCCGTTGCGGTTTTCCCTTCCAAATAGAAAAATTTGATGACCGCTCGAACTTGGTTTTTATCGATAATTGAAAACACAAAAAGTGAAATGATATCTGAATTATCATGGCTAGTTTTTTGAGATAATAACGATTTTCATGTGATCGCGCATATTTATGCATGTCCAGATCAAATTAAGAGCAAGATATCTGAGTAGAAGGTCGTATCTTATGCTGTTTGACTTGGCATACACACTGGTGAGAGAAAATCCGAGCTAACTCAGTCCGACCTGGAGATACTTGCCATTTTCCACACTCGAAAACAAAATCGCGCAGATCCTTACAGGTAAAAAATCAAAGTAACTTGTGATCCAGGATATTTATGCGTGCCCAGATCAAATTAATTTCCAAATTATCTGAGTTAATATGAACATTTTTGTTTTCTCAAAGATTTTCGATCTTGCTGTTCCCTTGTTTTTGTCATGCCTAGATTACCTGACTATACATATATACTATGCTGGCGTAGCAATTCCGTGTCTCGACGCGATTTAAAGAACATGTGGCACATTACCGTTAGGGTAGGATAGATTCGTCAAGTATTGCGAAGCATATACACGCCACGGAGCGCGACACAAAAATGGAAAATTTGAGATTGATAAAACATCTTAATTCACCGCGAGAACTCGATGGGTATGAACCGATACACATACATAAAAATACAAATCTTCTAAATCGTGAGAGTGGCCCGATTCAATATTTCGCCTTGTTCAGTCTATTATAATTAAATAATTAAGTAATATTAGTCTTTGAAAGCTTGAAAAGCTGATGGTATCGGTTGTTTTGAGACGCAAAAGGAATTTTGCTAATTGGTTATCTTGCAAAACTGTTAGTGGCCAATATTACACAATACTTTTGGATAAATTGAAAGCAGCAATTCAAGAAAAACGCCCGCAAATGGTTAAGAAAAATTTTTCTTTTTTTTTTTCCTATTCGAAAAATGCTTTATTAATTGCTCTGAACATCGCATTAAAATATACAAGTCGAGAATGTGCAATAAAACACAAGAGTGTGACTAAATCGTCATTGTAGTAAATAAGCAATGTTTTTATTTCAATACATTTGAAACGTTCTCGTCTACGCGAAAGGAAATAGCAATTAATACACGTGTTTCGTTAACGTCCTGTTCGCAATAATAAATAAATGACAAAAACCTAGACCTAGTGCTTACTACGTAACATACACGCGTGCAATTGTCGAATGACAAAAATAGATATGTATGTAAGTATGCAGATAATGAAACGCTGCTTATTTGCGTTTGTTAAAGTTACATTATTTCATTTATTTAATTAAGTCGGCAAGCAAAACGGATGGATTTAATTTAAGTCCTTTAGATAGTTTATCAAGATCCAGATTTAGAATGATAACATTATCAATGACAAAAATACGCAAATCTTTCGATAAGTTTTCTTTATTCTTCGCTTCAAATAGCTAATTTGGTGTTATTTAAGAGACAGATTCAAAATAATTTCGTTGCATTTTCGGGCGATAGAACCATGAAATTGTTTAGCCAAGCGCGACTGTATGGTTTACGTATCTACAGTGCGGTAATGCGAAACTAAACATTTAGTTGATGTTTTATAAGCGAGTAGGGAAGTTACAGTAGACCTTGGAAATAGAAATGGATAAAACACAAAAATTATGTTTTGTGAAATTTTACGTCCTCTTGTTGCCAACATCTGAAATTGCCAAGGTCTGTGTGTTGGCTAAAATATTCACCAACACAATTGCCTGATCAAGTGACTACAACTATCTAATCCAATATCCAACGATTAATTTGGTCCACGTATAGAAAAACATCCCCCATTTTGATTTCGACCACCGAGCATTGCTGATATCTCAAAAATCGGCAATGATACCTCGGATTTTCTTTCACCAGCGTGTACGTCAACTCAAATTCGCTACGATTAACTCAGATATATTGCTATTAATTCGCTCCGAACACGCATAAACAAGCGAGATCACGTCTTCAGCAATTAAGAATTGTTATTATCTCAAAATTATCGCGGGGCGTAAAAATGTAAAGATTAAGATGGTTAGGATATATGCATGGATGGTGGAGAACAGACATACAAAGGCTAGGAAGATGGTTGGAGATGGAGGGAAGAAGCGCAGAGGAAGACCTAAAAGCAACCGTGAAGCAAGAGCTGGCACAAGTGGGCGTGGAGGAGTGTCAAAACAGGGCAAGAAATAGAATGGATTGGAAAAAACATCATAAGGAGATTTGAAGCCAGGGTTTGCAATACAAGATAGATTAGTGGTGAAAATTTATATGATCTTTCTAGATAAGATCGTTGGTTGTGTTAAGTCACGTTTGAATTCCGAAACCCATAAACTCACGGTGAAAAATGAAGGTGATAAATCCTCAAGAACGGCGTCAACCTTGATTTTAGTTCCGTTACGGTTTTTCCTTCCAAATACTTAATTAAAATTCTGTGATCGCTCAAACTTCGTTTTTATCCATAATTGAAAACACAACAAAAGTATCTTGACTTAAATGCTTCTCAAAACCAGACTATTTGACAGATCGATTTAACATTAGCAGTCAATTTTATGAAAGAGCTGCCAACACAACTACAAAGTACAGTATGGTACAGTAAGAGTTTAGAGGCGTGGTTCTACAGTGACCAGTTTATCACAAAAATACAACGTGGGACAATCAACGATTTGCGACATCAAAAAGAAGAAGACGATGATTCTATAATATGGTACCACAATCACTGTTCAATAAGCGAAAAACGTTGAAAGTAAGTGGATATCCCGAAATTGATGAAATTGTTTATACCTGGTTCCTACAGAAAAGATCTAGAGATAAAAATATGATTGATTACGTACATTTTTTAACACAACAATAAATGATATTAAGTGTGCCAATATTAGCGGAAATTTTGCGCGAAAAAGCACAGTTCTTTTATCGCCAGACTCACAATGATGATAATTTCAAAACCAGTTCCGGATGGCTCAGTTGATCTAGTAATAAGGCAGCTGTTGAGGCTTCGAAATAAAATCGCAAAGATGCAGTTGTGTCCTGATCAAATCTACAATGCAGACGAAAGCGGACTTTTGTGGAAATAACTTTCTCAAAAAGACTTGCTCACGAAGTTGAAGCCTCAGCTCCAGGTAGAAAAATCAGCACGGAACGACCTACATTTATGCCGTGCTATAACGCTTCTGGGACGCATAAAATGAGATTGTTAGTATTCGGCAAATCTCAAAAGCCACGGGCTTTTTGGAAATGAACCACTGTCGGTGAGGTACCAAAGAGAAAGAAAAAGTCTGGGTTATCAAAGAAATGTTTAGGAACGGATTTTGTTCCGGCAATGAATGCAGCAGCTGAATTTAGAGGCCAAGGCACTTTTAATTTTAGACAACGCTCAAGGACACCCTGAAGACTTATGTTCAGATGTCAGTCATGTCAGATGTTCAGATGAAAATTGTTCTAATGTTTTTGGCGCCAAATGTGCAACCGATGGACCAAAATGTGGTTCAAGTCCAAGCTAAGGAAGGTGATGGACCTCATGATGGACCAGTGATCCAGTGATGAGTCATCTACATAAAATTGTAGTTTATTCTGGACTATCTTCAGAGATATAAAATACAATTTTAATTTTAACAACATCGGCTTCAAATTGGGAGCAGTTAACGAAAAAGTATTCAATCAATTGATGTATAGCCGTTTCGATATTTGTTGAGCCAGGATTACTAGAAATTTTAAGGATCTATTTCGGGGTTTACCCATTATCTATCATTGCTGTCATTATTATTAGTGTGATAATAATTTATTATTACAATTATTACTGCAGTAATAATCTTAATAATAAAATTAATGAATTGTTCACGTTTATTAGACTCATTACGTACACGTCATTATACAGGCAATCTCCATTGAATACGATGTATCATCTACGAGCCGTGGTCGTAAGGTAAGCACATCGGTAGACAAAAACTGCGTAATACAAGCAGCGCCTTGCTTACGCACGTGATATTATAGATACATGCATCTTATGTTAATTCGGTGAGTCAATTACGAGAAGGAAAACGTCGACGGACATTCTTTCGCGCTAATTAACGATACAATGACACATTTCCAGCCCACTAGAACGCGATTGAAAGTCGTGAAAACGTGCACTTGCACGTTGCGTTTGAACCACGATAAAATCGACGTTTGCAAAAAAATTTATAACAATTAGATCTTTGTATATTTTTATATGTACGAGGGATGTTCTCTTTTTTTTTCGCGTCTCTCTAGGAATTTTTCAACAAATTTTGCTTGACATTTTAAGTTCAAGTTAAGTTTACATGTACGAGGGATCTTTCCAAAGTTCTAAGACATTGGCTGTAATTTGTCAATTTTCATCAAAATTACCATGTGGTTTTTTCAACATAATCTTCCTTTAGTTCGAAAAATGTTTTTGAGATTGATTTCCACGGATGTAAAAAATGCATTGACTGTGAAGAGGAAAAATTATAAATAAATTGTTTTTTTTTTTTTGAATATATTGTGTACTATTTTATTAAGCTCAACGGAGGGACGAATAGACCCCGTATTCGAAAATCTTTATCAATTGTCGGTCGTTTCTAGAGAAATGTGTCGTAGGGCAAATATTTACGAATCGAAGATATGTCAGAAAATAACAGGTTTTGAGAAAATTTACTGATTATGGAAGTTCAATTTGGTGGAAAGAATCGTCGTCGCTACAACTATTTATCTATTTGCGTATACTATCGTTAGATAGGACCGTTATCTCCGTGTCGGAATAACTTAATAGACGACGAAATTCTACCTTTCCAAATCTATCATTGTGGGACGATTCCGATATATCTGATTGCTAAATGATTTGAATCATATCGATTTTATTCCATCATCCTGAAACGCGAGCGTTTTATTGAAAAAATCCAGAAAGTTTTGGTCACTAGAAGATCCTTAATTATTACAGTTGCATAGTTCGTTATTCGCATTCCAGGTTTGCCGCAAAGTGTCTGGAGCCCATAATTAGTTTGGGGAAAAAATGTGAATCTTTTGGGAATTGTACAATTAAAATGGTAGCGAATTTTTTCCTAGCTGTGCGCATTTGCGCTTAAAAAGTGTCAAAACGAACCTAACCGTAAACATTTTTTTGTATCTTCTCTTGTCTAAGAGCTGATCGTCGAAGCGATTTGGATCTTGCATCGTTTTCTATTCTAGTATGTTAGAAAGATATAGGACGCATTATTGTTAAGTTAATTAATTAAGGTTTGATAAAAGAGTTGACGACTTGTTATCATTGAATGGTGTAAATCGGTCTTCGTCTCCAGTTACGTGCAAGGCGTGACATTAAAATTCGGAGAAATAAGGGCGTCAGTCCGGTTTGTACTACTTAATGATAACACGTCGTTCACTCTTTTATCAAATCTTAATTATTATGTCTAATTGGTTTTTCCAAAATTTTGTATTCTTACTCCTCGTTTAAGAGCGTATTTACGAACTGACAAATTGAGTTGGCTAAAATCGGTTCAATTCCATCTGTGACTCGTCCGATTTCGATTTGGGTGGCGAAGTGAGCTGGATCTTCCATCTTTCGTTTTTCTCGTATGTGTTAGAAAGAGATATAAGCCTTATTGTTATTATACAGGTGTCATAAAAATACCGGATCGTCTGGATATTTCGGTAGGTAAGATTTTTTCCATAAGATCAAGATCATTCTTTAAGTATTTTTCGACGAGGAATGTAATGTTAACCTCACATTTGACTTTGATCGTTGTGACCTTTTGATGGTAAATTTTTCTTTACAATTGGAAACCTTTATTCTTCAGTTCAGAAATCGGTAGAGCAAAAAAATTGACGTCTAGGCGAAAGAATTCGATCAAAGTCGAATAGTGTTTTCGGAGGTCGATGAGTTCTCAAATTTCACCAAAGAAACGAGAGAAATCATTCTTATTTGGATTTGCAATGATTAACGTGTGCCTACTAATTTTGTGATGAATTTGGAAGCGTGTCAAGCTCAAATTTGTGGTTAACATTAGATGTCCGGCTGAAAACTACTTCAAAGATGATTTTGATCTCTTTGAAAAAGAATTTACCTGACGGAATATCAAGACGTCGCGGTACTTTTGTGACAATACAGTGTGTAATAACAGTTTGAAACACATTAAAACTCGAAAACGCTAAGAATGTTGGGGTTTTGTGATGGGTTTGAACTTCAACGTTTATATTGTATTACTACGCAATAACTTGCTAATTTGGAACATAAAATCAAATTTTACGTCTTTAAATATATCAAGTTATCAAATTTCAGCTAATTGTATTCTTTGTTATCAATTTTTCCAATTTTTAAAGGGGCGTTTAATTTGCCAGATAAGTATATCGCTCTAAAACTTTCTATTTTGCCAATTTTAAGCACGAGATTAGATTTTACGCCCTGAAAAACACATATATGTAAAATTACAACCGGGCTGGTGTTGGTTGAAATTTCCTGGAATTTTGCGAATTTTGGGATCAAATCGAAATCTTCGTAATGCTATCGTCTTACACATCAAATTAAAGCTCTCCGTAAGTACAACGCGACTAAAATATGTCTGGGGACGAAATGTCAACGATTTTCAATTTCGATGGAGTTCAACGTAAAAGATTGTAAAAATGGCGGAATTTTGCAATGGATTTGAGCTTTTCCAAAGTTTACATCAATTAAAATGGTAGCCAATCCCTCCAAACTGTGCGGATTTACTCTTGAAAAGCCCGGAATCGTGGACCTAACCACAAACTTGTGCATTTTTGTATTACTTCTCGCCTAAGAAGGTGATCGATGAAACGATCTGGATCTTCCATCGTTTTCTATTCTCGTTTGTTAGAAAGAGATATAAAACGCATGTTTATTACTTCTAATTGTCATTTCCAAAGTTTTGTGTTCTCACTCCTCGCCTAAGGACGTATCTACGAACTGATCACTTGAGTTGGTTAAAGTGGGTTCAATTCCGTCTGCGACTCGTTCGTACGGGCTTAGATTCGGGAGGCGCCGCGAAATAAGTGCTGTCAATACGGCGCTTTCTATTTTAGTCGTGTTGTGTAATTCGCATTTCGTAGTTATCGATGTCGCATGCAAAAACGTATGCCTTTTATTGCACACTTACAACAACTTGTCGCGCAGTTTCCGGAGTTGTAGTGTTGAGGATATAGGGTTTACAGTATTTTTATAATGTGGAACTGTACGTTAAAACAGACAAAAGAAAGTAGGCAGTTTACCTTATTCGAAGTTTTTATACGATCTCATTTTTTCATGTTAAGTACGTGTAACCATCCGCAACATGTAATTGGCCACGAACATTTTAAAGTGTTTTTGGGAAGGCATAGGTGCCAGCTTGGAAGTTGTCATGGTAGAATCAAATTTAAAATCTGGAGTCTTTTTGCTCTACTGCTTCTAACCAAGGGGCTGTTGGATGACGGATCTGAACTGGAAAGTAAAACACTCTGGTTCACAATGCGTGACACAACGGATGCAGAAAAATGGAGTGCTCGATATTTTAGTACGAATATTTAAAGCAAGTGGAACTTCTATGCCGTACCTTTTATGTGGCACTAGAATTACTGAAGTTACTGTACGAACAAAAGCACCCCATTTCACAGCCACCCTAAAAATTTTCAGTGCAACCCAAGCAAGTACGTGTATTAATAACGGATACTAAATGCCGGCAGCGAACCAAAAACACGTTTCCACTATCGCCATATTACGTGTTTACTGCATTCTATGCATGTTGTAACCGAAACTGCCAGTTAATGCATTAATTAATGAAACAAAGAACCTTTTTCCTGAAATCACCTAACCGAATTCGGGAATTTTATAAGTTGTGTCCAGGAATTCCGATACCATCATAGCCTATTATAACGAGATGGATGAACGGGGACTTCACGCAGTTTTATATTATAGCAAGCATGTCTTCAAAGTTGTTTTAACTTTAAACCTGCCGGAAGCGATATTCTAGAATTATTGATGTATTTTGCACAATATTAGGTAGTTATATCCGATTATTATTATTATCCTCCGATCGACTCTAATTATCACTCCTCGTTTAAGAGCGTATTTACGAAGGTCCTCCCCTCTTCCCTCCCCCTCTTCCCTCCTTTTCCCCTCTCTCCCTCCTCTTCCCTTCCCCTCTCTCTCCCTCCCTGTCTGTTTTACCATCTTCTCTCTGTTATTATTCCCACCTATTAGAAAAAGACACAAAGCCTATTCTTAATTATTACATTAAATTTTCCGATACATTTGCAGGAAACGTTGCGAGGCACGTAACCTCCGATTACCTCCCCTTCTAATTTCCTTTACGACAACAATAGTGTTTGCGACAATACGCCTTCTCGGTCAAACAAAACGAACGCATGCTTAACATCACGTTTCCCTATTTCGATTCCACGTATCGTATTTGTCGATGGATAGGTGGTATTGGTCTTATACATATTTACGTTAATATGACGCACGATATCCCATAAGAAATCGGTTTCTTTTGTTTGGACGCATAGATAACGTACCTCACGCAATCAGGGCTCGTAACAATCTCGACGCGTTGCATTATTTATAAGGAAGCAGTGATTTGCTATCGAACAAGATCGGATGATTCACGAGCCTGATAATTTTTTCTTATATTGGTGATAGTTGGGTGAAACAGGGCAGAAGTTAATTTGAAGAGAACATTATCTTTGCTTTTCTTGTTTCACCCTCACTTATGCTTGTTTACTCTGACGGACAAAAGTGAAGGAAAAGCTTCCATAATTTGAAAAAAATCGCCCCTATCTTGGCAACTTGGTTTATGGGATGACGCAAACTTGCATTGTCCCCCAGACGAAGTTCCTGATTGTGCTTCATAGCGGAGTGAACTATTCGGGTGTGGATTATAAAAGTCGGGCTAACGATCAGGCACTTTGACTAGGCGACATCCCATAAACCATTTCCTCACTAATAATTGTGTCATTCACTAGTTATGTAAGATTGTCATTATTATTGTTATCATTACGATTAGTATCATTATTTTCGTTTCTTTCCTCGTGATAATTTCGTTAAATATATTTTTAGGCACTTACTTAACTTCCAGATCAGATTGTATTCGTTCGCCTGTATAAACCTGTGCGTAATAGTTACACGAATGTTAATTTTGTTATAAGATCGGACCCAAAGCCTTTGCCAAGATCCTGCAAACTATAAACTAATTAAGAATGGCTGGAAGATCTAATGAAAGTACGCTGCAATAATAAATATCTGTTTGAGTCGCTCTGTTTTCGTACACGTAACTTTTATGTACCCGTTGCGCGTTTATAAATATTTCTTAACGGCGAAAAAAGGACCGAAATCTCTACTTTTTACGTTATCCTTGTCGTTTTTACCATTATCACTGAATAGTTTGTTAATTTTTAACTTGATTTTAGAGCAGATTATGATCACCTCGAGGCTTATATCACTCTTGACACATCATATTTCACCAATTTGAAGTATTACGTCCTTGAAAACATACGTATTCGAAGTTACAACCGGATTGATATTGGCCGAAATTTTTTCATTTTTTTCAAACGATTTTGCAAAAATCAAAATTGTGGTACTGTTGTTATGTGGCATATCAAAATAAATCTCTGCACCAGCACGGACCGCATAAAAAATTGTTAGGTCCGAAATTTTAATGGGAAGAGCCCATCACACGCAGCAAACTCTAGAAATGTTGGCGTTTGGTAATGGATTCCACCTTTTCGGAAGTTTACATTCTATCGATACACAATATAAAATCATATTGTGCGTCTTTAAAAGTGCCAAATTACAAAGTCTCAACTTAATACGTTTTATCATCTCTTTCCGGATTTTCGAGATTTTGATCGACTAAAGATGTGCGTCGCTCCAACGACTCGTATTTCGCCGATTTTAAGCACAAGATGGGATTCTACGCTCTGAGAAACACAAATATGCAAAATTATAACCAGATTGGTGATGGTTGACATTTTCAAATGCGCGAATTTTGGAAAAAATCGAAATCTTTGTAATGATGTCGTGCCAATGGTCGTGTCACATATTAAATTAAAGATATTCAATTGGAAGGGCATTAAACGTAGAAAACTGTGGGGATTTTGTGCCGGATTTGAACTTTTCGATTGTTTAAATTGTATTAAATTTTGCGTCTACACATATGTCAAATAATCAAATTTCAATCAAATATGTTGGATTTTATCGATTTTGCCCGATTTTAGAAAGGATTTTGGCCCGTTAAACATGTTCACCGCTCTAATTATGCCAATTGTAAGCACAGAATTGGATTTTACGTTTTCAAAAAATGCAGATATGCAAAATTACAACCGAATGGTGTATTTTTGACAATTCTTGTAATTTTCAATTGTTTACCCCCAGAAAATGTTGCAAAGGATCGAAATATTGTAATGCTATCGTATTACATATCTAATTATTGCAACTCGCAAGTACGAGACGAATAAAATATTTTTAGGCAGGAAACTTTCTAAAATTTTTGAAGGGCGTTACACGTAGAAAACTGTTAAAGTGAATTTTGTGAAAAGTTTGATTTTTCTTAAGTTTACACTGTATATTTTCTTTTTATCAAATTTTCCGCATACTAGAAGGGATTTTGGTCCGGCCTCAAAAACACGAATATGCAAAATTGCAAACAGATTGGTGTCCAAATTCCTAGAAATTTTCGAATGAAAATTATGCGAATTTTGGGATACAATCCTCGTGATGCTATCGTGTTACACATCAAATTAAAGCTTATTGCAGGTACGAGACGAATACAATATTTCTGGAAATTTTAATGATTTTCACTTTGAAGGCCATTAAACGTAGGCAACTGTAGAAATGTTGAATTTTTTGGTGGATTGCAACTTTTCGGAAGCTTAAGGCTAATTTGATTAACTTTGAAACTCAACTAACAAAATCTATAGACAAAACGTGGGAGTGTAGCTATTTTACAATTTACAAACTGTTAGTTGGCAGAATCGGTATCTATAAAGATTGTGTGAAGAAATTGGATTTTGTAACAACTCACTGTGACGGAATAAATTCATTAATTACTTTGATTGTACAATTTACGTTACTGTGTAAATTCGGCTTTGCCTTGTATTACTAATTTGAAGTATAAAATAAAATGTTGTGTCTTTCAAATTTCAACTATGTGTTAAAGACTTACTTTGCCAACTATAGGCACGTAATCAATTTTTTCCGTTTCTACAGACCTACGATGCCTTATACTTCGACCATTTTAAACAGATCATTGGATTCTACGCTCTGAAAAAAACGTATACTGTAGAGTCTCGTTTATTAGATATAACCCGACCACCAGAACGCCGGATAAGCGAAAATATCGAATAATAGGAAGGAAAAAATTCTATTAAACATCAAACTAACTTCTGATTGTAGAAATTAAACAGATAAATATCGGGTGGTGCAACAGGTTAACAAAAAGAAGTACACGGTAAGGTTATACAGTACGAAGATAGATTGACAAATTTCCGGAATCGCTGCTAGGGAGTTGCTATTTTTCCAAATATTTTATATCGTTCTGTTGGCAACACTTTCATATCAATTGACTGTCAAATAGTCTGGTATTGACAAGCATTTAAGATAAGAACTTTTGTATTTTCAATTATGGATCAAAGCGAAATTCGAACGGTCATCAAATTTTTCTATTTGGAAGGGAAAACCGCAGAGGACATCAAATGAACGTTATATAGGAATCCTCAAGAACGAGGATTCATAACCATCAACTGAGCGAGGCTGTAAACGATGATTTTGGGAACCTCGAAGAAAGTCACTTCCTGAGTCCGTATTATTTTGTTTTGATTGTCATTCCGGAAACTTTTCAACTTATCCTCGTAATTAATTTTTAACATATTACATGAGTGACAGCTTAAACGCGTGATAAGCGGCCCACTTTTCTCGTCCCTTCATTTATGTGTGTGCTGTTTCTTTAGGGATGTCGGATAAGACGAAACATCATATAAGCGAAGCTCGATTAAACGAGACTGTACTGTATATAAAACTACAACCGGATTTCTCTTGGTTGAAAATGTCCCAAAACTTAAATTCCCTAAGCATTCTTTTTCATGTTTTCTTCCTTCTTTCTAGGATCATAAATTCGATGCCGGTCTACACTCAACGGCTTCTGGTCCTTCTTTTCGGTACTTTTCGCGTGATCGCCTCCAATAGCGAAACGGCAGGGACGGGGATGACCAGCGAGGCTTTGGGGGTCAGCGTCGCCCCTAGTTTTTTCCACACGTGCGTCAGCGACGGCAAGACGGCCAAAATGGAGGATGTGATGAGATTTAAGGTACGTCTTTTAAGGCGAAGTTTTTTCTTGCATTTTGTGTACATAAATTCGTTTATACGAAATCAGTTTTTTGATTTTAAAATAAACGATGAATTTTGCGATTTTTACGCATTTACATTTTCGAAAATTCGCTTCGTGCTGTACAATGGCTTTCTCTTTTTGCAAACACGCAGGCTGAAGTAAATGTAAGTTCCTAAATACAACAGAACTATATTTAGTGATTTTTCGTTTTAAATTTACATACACTGTTTTTATTTACGCAAAAGTAGAACTTTTTATTTTTCGTCGAATGGATGTATTATTGGCTTGGCAACTAAGTAATCGAAATAAATGACAACTTACAATTACTTAGTTGATAAACCAATACTTTAGCAATACATTTTTTCTTAATTACAACACCTATCATTAAAAGATATATACATAAATATATATATAAATAATAAACGCACATTCCACCCTTCTCCCCAACGGCATTTTTTCTTGCTATTTCATTTTCTTCCGGCTAAACTACATTCTTACTCTAATTCTTTTCCACCACCAGGTAGCTACTCGCGTCATGAAACATCTAATCGAGGAATTCGCCTCCTCGGACCTTTTCGGCAGGGACAACTACGAGTTCTACGCCAGGGTAACGGGTAGGGTGCTGCGGGTGCAAGGGGAATGGATCTGCTCGTTCCAGTATCCTCCGCCGCAAACTAAGGGCGGCCACACGACTCAGATCTATCCCAGGGACTATGCAGCTTTGGAGCAGTATTTATTAGGTAAGCCATTCAGCTTACTCATCGTTACTTTAGCAATTGTTTTTTTAAATCATAAAATTGCTACTTTTACAAGTGCCTGACGCGTTGTACATAAATACTAACTATTTCCTTTTTTTTCTTTTTTTTTTTTTTTGGAAATTTTTGATTCCGACCGAAAGCGTATCTTAAATTTTCTATATATATATATAATTGGTGTTTGGTGCTATTATAAGTAACTTTGTGCAGTTAGTTTATTTGCCTACTACTACTACAACTAGTACTACTTACAAATCCCGTATCATTTTTTTGCGTATTGGCGCACTTTTTATTAATAACTTCGTTTTTCCCTCGTATTTTTTAAGCTTTAGGTTATTTTTATTACTAGCACAACACTTCTTACATTTGTTTGATTTTAGTTTTGATTAAATTATTGATTCAGAGCTTATCGAGATGCAAAATTGATGGGAAAATAGAAGAATTTGAAGTAAAAATGAAATTTGAATATTAAAAAAAAAAACCCTAAGAGTTTGAAAGTTTTGAATTTGTCTGTCAAGAAAAATTCTGTCATCTCATTTACCCTTCAACAACTCCCCCTTACGTATTGCTGATGGCCATTAAGTCACAACTGGCTCGATGTAAATTTTTGGAAAGATCGTTGTTGAAACATAAAGGCATGCACTTAATTTAGTGATTGAGTGAACCACATCCCAGTGCAACGCCTGGGATTTTGAAGTACTCCACAGTAAACGAGCTCCCAATGGCTCGGTCACACCGGTATAGGATTTCTAATTCTAAATTCCTTTGATGTGCAATCTGAAAGTTTTGGCGATGATAGCATTTAAATTTGGGCGTAAACCGAAGTTCCTGGGGGCGTAATCCCACTGGAGATTTTTTTATTTCTGATCATTTCAAATTTGAAGCCTATTTATAAAATACGTCCTCTGAAACGAGGAACGTAGAGCCTGCTTTGTGCAGCATGACAAGGTGTGTGCTTCGTTTACGAGTAACCTCATAATATTTTAAAGCAAGCATGAGTGTCGTGTTTAATCTAATATTTCTATAAATTAATGCGGATTATGAAATACAAAATCGTCCACATACACTAAATAACATACATAGAGTCTTTGTACCTGCTTCGTCGAGGGAAACCCGGCATATTCTGTAATTTCCAATCTTTGCTGTAGTACGCGTTGTAATTTTGAAATTAGCATCTATTCTAAACTCTTCGTAAGCAGGACGTTTGTGGAACGAGTATGTACACCAAGCGATTAGAAGCAATGTTGTTGTGCACACACACACGGAAGGCTAGCGTATGTCTTTTAAAGCCGCAGCAAATTACGAAGTGTATTGCAAAATGTCAAACACAAAATAACGCGAACGATCTGCCAAGCCGTGGTACGAATCGCGCTACCCCTCAAGGAGGCTCAACAACGAGTAGCTAATCGCAACATCAACATTAGCAAAATTACTATACGTCGTCAAAGGAAGAAACAGTTATTTACACCTACGACGTTTATACATCTCATGTATTCCTGACAGCAACCTGTGTTGCATCATCAACTGAAGTTTTCAGCAGGTTTTGAACGTTTCCATTTACGGAGAACTTAAGGGTCTGTTGTTTTTCGCACACTGCCAGAGAAAGGATAAAGCACTCGTGCTCAAATTCAAGCCTGGTGCAACTCGACTAAGATTATTGATAAGATAATATTATACATATCTTATACCACCTCTCTTACAGCATTTAAAGGTGTAACTGGGCCAGCATTATCGCATTCATCAAATTCTTCAAATAAGTGTATTAAGGAAGCAATCATTTTTCTCCATTACTCGGCGGTTTAGGAATTTTAATGCATTAATAAAGATTATTACGTAATGTTTATTCTGAAAAGAAATACTAATCGACAGTTTTTTCGTGGCAACGCTGACATCAAGATAAACATAACCACCAAGAATGTCAGTAAATGTGGACACAACTCTAAATGATTACCGTTTACTCTCACGTTGGTATGAACTTACGTCATTTGTATGACGTGAGTCGTTTGCTAGGTTACATCGACTGTAATCTTGATTGCGTATACGTGCCCATTTTTTTAAATTCGAACGAAGATAAATCACCTTTCCGAGATTTTGTAGTCAGCCTGTATAGAACAAAATGTTTGTACGATTTTTACTAGAACAGTACAGGCAACAATGCAACTTTGGTTGCTTATATTATTTGCTCACGTGACTTGTAAGGATATTCGAAGACTCAATATTCGCACCTTCCTCGTAAAACACCCTGTATTGTAATTGCTGCACATCGACAATAATGTCGCGTTACAGCAAGTACAAGGGGTACCCTACGGACTTTGTTACTTTTACTTACTTACTTACTTCATTCTTGACGTCTTCTACAGGCATTGCCAGTGTCGAGATTGTTGCGACTTACAGGGTGCGTCCCAAAAGTAATGAAATATATTAAAAAAAAAAAAATAGCAATATCGGTACAAAGTGTTAATAATTTTCAAAGTATTTTCCATGAGCACCGTGAATGTTGTTTTTGCTTTCTTTCTGTCGGCTACGTCTACTCCTTATCTTGGAGAATATTGGTTCCCACCAACAAGTGAAAGGAAGGACTGCTTTTTTACCGTACCTGCCCTCTATATCCCTGTTCTCAATTGTACCTAAAATTTAAATAAATTCATTTGTTTTTATTGTTCCATTAATTTTGCATCTGCTTCTTCGACAAAATACTAATTAATAAATGCACACAGATGACACGCGTCCCTATTTTGTTCATATTAAAAAAATAGTTTCGGTCCAATCCGCGTTAAGAGATAATTCTCCGAATAAGAATATTCGAAAGATATTTAAGAAAAAGGTACGATACGAACGAAGAAGTTCTTATACAATTTCTTTGTAGGACAAGTCTCGTTAGAGGCTGAAAAGACTTGGTTGCAGTGTGAGTACGATCGTTGGCGCTCAAAATATAGTTTAGAAGGTAAAATAGACATTAAAGTATACTAATACGTAATGTTTGTTCTTTTTAGTGGCATTTCTATATATTGTTATACCGCACATATTTAATACCCGTTTAATGTTATTAATATTTTTTACACATACCTATACACACATATCTTAGAATTATACGAGGACACTCTAATTGTTAAGAAGGCAGATTTGTTGTTTCGAGTATTAATTTTTGTCTTTGCGCAGCACACCTTTTTAATATTTATTATGTTAGTGTTTAGATTATTTAATTCCATACGTATTAGTCGATATCGATACCTGATACTATTATTAGTTCTTTTTTCCTTTACTATTCGTATTATCCTATATTGTCTCTAATTTTTAAAAAGTGAAGTGTTCAGATTTTTAAAAAAATTATATAATGAATTATCTTCACGTACAAACTAACAAAACAAAACAAAAACACGACAAGCCACACCGATTAATTACGATGCTGTTTTGTATAGAATGTATTATTACTATTAATTAATTAGTTAGTTAGTATAGATGTGTTTCTGATGATGCCAATAATGATCATACTGTGATATTTTTATACCGAAATAAATTTGCAGTTTTCTAAGTTTGATATATTTTTTTCTTTTTCATTTTTCGTTATCGTTATTATTTGTGTTGTGCGTACTTAGTTCGATGTTGTTGCATGTTTAGTGCATGTCCACAAAATGTACAGTCTGTATAACAAGAAAAAACAGTCGTTTATAAATGCACTTCCGTAAACACGACATTAGACAAATCTCTGTCGATGTTGTTATTCGCCCAATTAGGGCGCCCGCTTCTCAGTAACTGACGGTTTGATACAAAAACGGTTCTCAAATCGTGTTGCGATATGCAATTTTACCTGTAACAACTTCTTCGACTTGTACATATGTATATAACCCTGGCGCAGAGAATTTTGGACACAATATTAGGAGTTTTAAAGAACAAGAAATTTGATTTTACAAATACATACTATAAACGAGCTTTTCAGTTTCATATGTTAACTGTTTCAAAATTTGTAAACGTTTCCCCGCAAGCTTACGCTTGCTAACAGATAGAACATTTTCGATAGGGTTCGTGCCTGGAGACGGCCGATCTAAGACTCGAACGTTTTTGAAGTGAAACTTCTTCTGTTCTGTTAGAGTAAATCGAGAGTTACACGCGAGATGAGTGACGGCAAAAGCGAGAGTGGGGTTAAACATGACCTCGTAATTCGTGTTGGCATCGGTGTGTACTCGCACTACTCAGAGTTGTGTTTTTCTCTCTCGCGCAATTCCCGCATTCTTGACGAGTTGACACAAACGGAATCACTGGGAATCACTAATTATTAATCGTCGTGTTTATGCGTACGAGTCGTCAAAATAAGTTTGGGGAGTGGATATCAAGATACGCGTGTGTTTTATTGCATTTGTTCAAAACCATAACTTGCAATTTTAGCATCATAAAATAACATAAGCTATAAAACGTGTCGTTCGACGAATTATTTGTTTCGGCGATCGAGTAAAGTTCATGCTCATGACGCTTCATCGGAGAAAATGACATCAGTCCAATCGCGGTCGATGTTGTTCTGGGCTCAACGCTATCTCGAGCTTAATGGGAAGCTAACGTTCGTTTTCTTTCGAAAAGCTTAACAAGAGTATTCTATATGAGGGACGTCTCAAAAGTTAGTTACACTATGTTTTAAAATCTGCTCGGTAGGCGGAAAAGGTCCGGGAGTCGCAAATAACTTTTGTCTGGGTGTACTGACAGCACTGTAAAATTCCCGATGCGTCTACTTCACTGCTCGGACAGTCACGCGCCAGCAACCATGGAGACTACACTTGCTCTTACAGCCGACTGCGACGTTCGTGCTGTTATTAGTTTTTAGAGCAAAAAAGTGCGACTGAAAAATTTTGGCTAGTTATGCAGTGTGTACGGTAAAGACGTTATGTCAAGGCCAATAGTTTCTCACTGGCATCAATTATTCATTAAAGGCAGTGTAACGTTGTTCTCCCTTTATTGCTTAATCCGTCACAGTTACTAAACATTTTTCTCTTGTTATACAGACTGTAAACGACACACCTCCTTTAGTTCGTTGTATTGTAGCAGCCTATTGCTTGTGTGTGCAACCCAGATTGTATTCGTAGAAACCTCCCTGTAGATTCCTAACAATTTTTATGTAATATGCGAAATCGCACAGGAAGAAGCTTCGGTTTGATTTACTAAAGTGTCAGGGACGCCAGAACACCAAATGAAAATGATGATTGATGGAAATATGTAGTCCATATTAGGGTGTTTAGGATAAATACTTCCAATAATTTCCATCAATGGAATTTTGGTATAAATGGTGAGCTATGAAGAAGCATGGCCTGCAAAAAGGGGAAATTTACGTAGAAAATTATAAACTCATAGAAATGGCATGTAACACGCAGTTGGTGAGACAATGAGTGCTTGGGTTGACTTTAGGTGTTTACTTAGTGCTTACTAGCCATTCCGTTATTTAAGACTGTTTGGCTTAAAAAACGATAATTCGTCCTCATAGATTGAAAATGGAAGAATTTTTGTTTTCACAACTATACTATTCATACGATGTGGTTTTATCACTATAAGTGTGCCGCTCATACACCACCAATGTATCACATCTCAGTCCAAGTGGACTAAACAGTTGGTACTATGCAAATTATAATTATTAAAATCTGAACGAAATGTTGGGTATAGAGCCTCGTAAAATCAAGCTGAAACGTAGGAGAAAACTAATATATTTTTGACTACTCGGGGAGGTACTGCTTCCATAACGAAATGCAGCTAAACCGAATGCTGCGCGTGTGGTGTCGACTCTTGGTTTATAACGAGAAAAACAAATGGCACCCCTCCAACAGTCTATATCAATGTATCGTCCTCACCCAACCTTAAAATCTACTCCCATAGATGAACCCGGAAGTGTCATTAATCTGTTAAATTTCTAAGCATCATGGTGATGTTGGACTTGTGTACTGTTTGTTGAAGAAAGATCTGGTTCGTTTTCGGAGAAATTAAGGTGTGCAAGCGAATTCCAAAAGAAGATCTAGTTTGAATTGGAGTAAACTGCCTTGGCTTGCTCACCTTCCTACGTTAAACCTACCGGAAAGGAGGAGCACTTTCGTCAGAAGTATACCCTGATACACCATTCCCTCTCCATTTAAAACCCTCGCTTCCGAATATGGATTTGAAAAAATCGTCAATCCGTTGAATTATGTGGAAGAAGGATGAATCTTTATTGGAATACATGCTTAGGGGCGAGGAAATCAATAGATGAAGTCATCTTCTAATTGAAAGAATGACTCTCTATAAAACCACCTACGAAATGGGGCACATTTGTTAGTCAGCTGTACAGGAAAGATGTGTAATAGCCTACAAAGCAGCCACAAATTGCATTTGCCTATAATCATCACAGAGGAGAGTCGTTTGGATTTTTCGCTGAATTATTTGTGCTTTACATGCAAATAGTCGCACAGGCTATTACACAGCTTTCCTGCACAGTTGCTTAACGAATGTTTCTTATGTGGAAGGTCGTTTTATAGATAATCATCCAGATTTTTCTCCTATTAATCCAAAACGAAAACGCCAAGATTTTTCTTGTTCTGGATTGGAAGAAAATGTATATCCACCTTCTCACTTGAAATTCATCAGAAACCAACGACATCGTCCCACAACAGTCTGTATCTATTCACCAGCCCCTCGAAATGCAAAATGTTTGTTTTCAAACACTTATTTATGTTGAATGACGGATGATAAAAGTGGTGCATTGGTCTATACTATTGGAAGGGTGTCGTTGTTTTTAACGAATTAAAGGTGATGTAGGCGGATGGAATTTCGTTCAAATTAAAATGAAGAAATCCTAGTCCTTTTTCATTTTAAATTGATGTGAATTTATCCGCTTCCTGATTTCAGATTTCTCAGAAGTATTCCCAAAATGCCCAAAGAACTCCCGTCTTCGATTCGAACAAAGTAACCTAATTAACTTACCTCACATCCCTCCTTCTTATTCTTATTTTTTCTTATACGCCATATGCCATATAAGTAGGCTGATTACCTATTCTGTCCCAATTAAGCTTTCTCCGAAGTAGACGTACAATACCCCCTCCACCTCTTCAGCAGTCTGCCCTCTAGATCTTCTTCCGCAAGGTCTATCAAATTTGGCTCTTTTCCATGTCTGTTGTTCATTTGATCTACACGTTTGTTCCACATTTTCCTTCTAGCTCTAGTCTATTTAGGTATCTCCTGGGTGTTACTAGGTTGTTGAAGTCGTCCATAACTCCCAGTGATGTCATGGTCGTCCTAACTCCAGAGTTGTATCCTAAGTCATCATTGATGTATTTCGATTTCCACTGCTTTTCTCAGTGGGTAATCGGTTTACTTTATAAACTCAACCATTATGTTATATAACTTGAAAGCTGTGTTGTGGTGAATGGTCGATTCTATCAACCTACCTTCCACAAAATCGAATTGTACTTCCTCCATTACCTTATCCCCTAGCAGTATTTATCAAAAAAATTGCTCTTATCTTTTGTACAGGCACTTTTAAGCTGTTTTGACCCGTTGAGGCACTTTCAACTTTGAGCAAGAAGCTAGAAAATTAAGAGCTGGAACTTCCTTGAAATATCAAGGTCATCGTGAATACGGGTTTCATATCCTAGATTGTGGATGATTTAAAAAATACTTTGTCTTCAATTTATATTTCCAGTTCCGAGCAAGCTTGATTGTTAACTATCATAATTCCCACGAGATGTCAAGGTCATCCTAGATTCTGGATTATTTCTAAAGAAAATTTTTCTTTCAACATTCACCTCTTTTCCGAAGGGTTGATCCAGGTATTCCCAGTCTCGATCGAGCCTGATTATTAGCTGTCATCACTCCCTCGAAGTATCAAGGTCATCCTGGATTCAGGGTGATTTCAAAAAGTTCCTTTTAATTTTCACCCCTTTTCAAAAAATTTCGCCCAGGTATTCCCAGTCCCGAGTAAGCCTGATTGATAACTGTCATAACTCCCCGGAAATGTCAAGATCATCGTAAATTCTGGATGATTTAAGAAAGGAGTTCTTTTTTCTTACTTTCATCCCTTTTCCCAAGGGTTAGTCCAGCTATTTCCAATTCCACGTAAGCCTGATTGGTAACTGTCATAATAATAATAATATAAATATAATATAAAATGTGAAGCTTCCTAGATCCATTGGCCGGGGTGGATCAGTCCCCACTTCTCAGAGTTCCGACTCGCCTGCTAATATTTCGCCACAGACTTCTGTCCGCCGTCTTTCGCTGCCAGTTCTTTATCCCAGCCCGTTTATATCCTCTTCCACTTCCTGTAGCAATCTCGATCTTCGTCTTCCTCTTCTTTTTCTACCACCTGGCTCCCGTTGTAATACAGAGAATATCGTCGATGATTCTCCCGCTCTCCATACATGCCCTATCCATTTTACTCTTTGCTCTTTGATCCTATTTACAATATCCATATCTTCCATTTCTCGTGCTATTTCATGATTCATTCTTACTCTGTACTCGTTTTCATCAATCTTCACTGGTCCTAGTATTGTTCTTAGTATTTTTCTTTCAGCTATCCTCAGCTTTTCTTCATCTTTTTTGGACATGCTCATGATTTCTGCTGCGTATAGTACGGTTGGTCTTATTATTGTCTTATAGAGGTTCATTTTTGTCTTTCTTGTTAGGATTTTGCTTTTTAGTAATTTTTTGTTGGCATAGAAAGCTCTATTTAGTGACATTATTTTTCCTTCGATTTCGGTTTCCCTGTTTCCACTAGCAGATATCCTCACACCAACTGTGAGGAACTGTCATAACTCCCTCGAAATGTCAAGGGAAGGAATCCAGGAAACGTGGGCATCTTTGTACAAACTTAAAAATTGTGTACATACCTACATACATGAAAATATCTTTTATTGTAGTAAGTTTAGTATTACCACCCTGTACATTTCAATGATAGCGGCACCTTTAAAAATTACCATAATAGACCCTGTATATTTATTATATTTGTACATACAACTTTCTCTTTCGTATTTCTGGTATTTTCGCGGTGATACTCGTTTTAGTGCTTTGGTAGAAGTAAAACTGAAAGTTGATCCTTTTCGAGGTCCCGTCCAGGTAAGAAATTATCATGTATTTAGAAAAAGAAATGTGGGTGTATACAGGGTGCTAGGAGTAACTAATAGGCATTTCTTAAAATCAAACTTTTATTAACGAATAATTTGTCTCTTTTCCATAAAAAAATGTTTATTTGATATTGAGTTGGTACTACGTATATATGCATTTAGATCACCTTCTTTTCGGGGGATGGGAATCGTCTCATTGGTGCATAAAACTTACATCGCTTAAAATACTAACGTAAAGGAATCATAAATGTCACAAGGTCTACCACTACCATAAATCGAAAAAAAGGACGTCGACATTGGTGGGTGCCATTTCGCTTTACGTTTTCTCCTTTTAATTCCAGCCATGTCTCAAGTCGAAGAATGTCAGTCTACGCCGGCATTGGCGGAAGCCGGCTTGAAGAATCAAACGGTCAACTCCAATTCGTTGGGTATCATCACCGAGCACACCCTCCTCGAGTCTTGTACGAGATTGTCGATAAGTTTGGAGCAGAACGGATTGTTTAAGGTTATTACCAATTTTACGCTTTAGAATCGATTTCACAACCATTCGTAAAACGCACGCTTTCTACTTAATTTCGTATAAATTTCAAATGTTTAAACAATTTAATCTTTTGAAGTAATATTTGCTCTTAGATAACAGGCAGGACGCGATTGGAAAGTTTGTTTTGCTTCCTACTTGTTTGTGTGTTGTGTATTTTAGAGGCGAGTCATTGAATTTCGAGAAAATAAAAATGTAAATAAGAAGTGAATAGGTGGGTTATCTGCTACCTTTTGAATGGTATTATTTGCTTAAGAAATATTTTATAGGAAATCTGTTCTCATTTTGTGTTGTTTATTTAGGGAAATAGCACTTCGAGGTCATCCAGCGGTAGTCAATCGTCTAAAACTAGTCAAACGCACTCCGGACCAAGAATGACATTGGAAGAGCTTAGAGCCGTCAATAGATACGCGGAGAGTACGAGAAGTTTAAGCTATTTACCACAAGTAAGTTCGCGTGCAAATGGGTGATCCTCTCGGATGCTACTGATTGATACACCCTTGTTCTTCCCTTTTTTTAAATAATCTTTTCTTTTTTACTTTGTATTTTATCCTTCCAATTGCTTCCATACTTTAAACCACCCAGAGTTGCAATTTCGCAAAGAGATATCCCCGCTTTGTTCCAGCTTACATATTCTAGTTTGAACCCGCATAAGTAACAACACTGAACCTCACGCGGTTGATATGTGTTATTGTTTGTTGACTCAACTTCCATTTAACGCACTATTGTTCAATCCAAGGTGAAATCATTTCGTTTTGCTTGGTACATCCACCTCCACATTTAATTTTTTCTGAAACCAACGACACTCGTTCAAGCTATTGGTCCATGCGCCTCCTACTCCCAAATTTTTCGAAAACTAACACTCCTCCAACTCCGCGTATCGATCTCCTCGTCCCAACCTCTTCAAAAACCAGCGATGCTTCTTCAAGTCGTTGGTCAATCCACTTCCTCATTCTAAACATTTTTCCTAGTCTTTGATCTAGCCACCTATTTTTGCCAAATCTTTTGGAAACCAACGACACTCCTCCAACCGGTTGGTCCATCTAATTCTCCATCCCAAATTTTTCGGAAATCAACGACGCTCTTGCAACTCCGTCCATCGACCTCCTCGTCCCAACCAAGGATGCTTCTTCAAGTTGTTGTTCAATCCACTTCCTCATTCTAAGCATTTGTCCTGGTCCTTCGTCCATCCACCTCCTTTTTCTAAACCTTTTGGAAACTAACGACACTCCTCCAACCGCTTGGTCCATCAATTTTCCCATCCCAAATTTTTTGGTAAAGGAACGACGCTTCTTCAACCCATCGGTCCATACACCTCCTCATTCCCAAATTTTCGGAAATCAAAGATGCGCCTCCAACCTCGTGGTCTATTTATCACCTAATCTCAATTTTTTCGGAAATCATATTTCTCCAACTTCTTGGTCCATTGACCTCCTCATCCCAATCTTTTTTTTTTGGAAACCAACAACACTCCTTGGTAGATTCACATCAGCACTCTGTCCCAATCTTTGTTCGTTTGCTAGAGCCTAATACTGTCACCTTATCGTCCGAGGTGGGTTATTTTGGTTCTTCCATTCGCAAACAAACCCCACTGTTAAGCGTCACATAACCTGCGAGATCTTTAATTCTAAAAAATCTTCACTTTCTTCTTATGGTCTCTTGGAACGTCGGGGTATGTTTAGTTGTCCATCAAAACTTACCCTCACTAAGCCCCATTTATTTTAAAAATAATTGACAAATCGATCTGAACACACCACTCAAGTTTGCACGTTTCATTTTTTTAAGGTACACGAAAGACAGACTGAAAGGATGCGCACTCGATCGCAGTGGTTTCTAGCTCCATCTGTAGAATGCACCAGCTGCGGCGGATCCTTGGATATAGCCCTGAACGACGCCAACGTTTCAGCTTTAACTAACGCTCTATTACGACGATCATCTTCAGGAACTATAGGTAGGTGTAACGACGTTTATGCTATATCTTTTCCATTTAATGCTGAGAGAAAGTTTTAAATGTAGATTTCGACGAAGTTCTGGTCATCCACAGTAAGAAAATTGAAAGAATCGTGTGCTGCACACCAATCATCGGGTGAACATTGAGATGTCACCAGGTCACATGTAACTCCGAAAATATTTATTTAATGTTTGCTCCCTCACCCCCTCCATCTCCTCGAGAATGACGATTCATATAACAATTTTTCTAATGGACAAGTGACATTTGCAACAACTTCACATGGTTACCAACAGCAAACTTATCCATGACTTCCCATTTCTTTTTGTTTTTATTCTTATTCTAGTGCTTGTCCCTCATCTTATTGTGCTTGTGGTTGTTCTTATTCTTGTTTTGTTGCGATGTCAATTACCGCCGATACCACACAATTATTTCTTAATCTCATGCCATTTTGTTCCCAACAAGTTTAACATCACCAGAAACCAATTTTCTAATTGAACAGTGACAGGTGATATTTTGCAACCACCTCACAGAGGTAGCAACAGCAGCCGTACCTATGACTTCTCATTCCTCTTCTTTTTTTCCTTTTTGTTCTTATTCTCGTTCTTCGTGTTATTCTTGTTATTTATCTTCTTCCTGTTGGTGTTGTTGTTTTTACTCTTACTCTTGCTCTTGCTGTTCTCGTTTTCCTTGTTTGTTTTTCGTTCTTTTTGTTATTTTGAAGCATATCAATCATATGGTTTCACCACCTCTCCCTCCTCTTGCCATCAACTTTATACAATTATTTGTTAATCTCGTGCTGCTTCCTTACCAACAAGGTCAACATCATCAGAAAACAATGTTATTGATTTTTTAATTGATGATTAAATGACAGGTGACATTTGCGACAGTCTCATAATAACTACCAACTCTGAACTTACCCTCGATTTCTTTTTCATCTTCTGCCTCGTGTTCCTGTTGGTCTTATTCTTCTCGTTCTATTTACTCTTCTTATTCTTATTGTTCTTCATCTTCTTCTTTTTCTTCCTCTTCTTTGTCTTATTCTTGCTATTCGTCTTCTTACTCTTGCTTCTGCAATCCGTCGTTTCCTTGTATTGTTCTCGTTTTTATTCTGGTCTTTCTTCTTCTTCGTCTTTCTTTTTCTTGTTCTTCGTCCTGTTTGTCTTATTCTTGCTATTCGTCTTACGCTTCCTTCTGCAATTCTTCTTTTTCTTGTTGTGTTCTTGTTCTTATCCTTGTCTTTCCTTTTTGTTGTTCTAAGTCTTTACTTTTTCTTGTTCTTCTTCGCTTTGTCTTTCCTTTTGTTGTGCGCATCTGCGTCTTGTCTTTCATTTTTTTCTTGTTCCGCGTTTTGTCTTTCTTTTTTCTTCTTTTTCCTTCTTTTTCTTCTTCTACGTGTGAAGCATTATCTCTCATTGATCTCTAACTTGCACAAATTTTTCAATGAAGGTCGTGACCAGCACTCTTTGCCTGTAGGTCTTCTCTCTCGTAAGTGCTGGAAATAAACCATTCTGTGGTTTGGAATCTACCGATACTTCTTACTGTCATATAATTTTTGAATAACTTATTAATTTTGTTGTTATAGTTGGAGCTGTTGGTTTATCCTTAAGCGCCGAATCGATTCAAAAGAGACCAAGCATCCGCCGGTCGAATTCGCGAGATAAGCGCCACTATCTCCACAGATCCAGCCGCAGGAACAAGGAGAACGGGTCAAGGTCGAACAGGTATATTGGTGCAATTTTCTAAGTAGTAGCCTTAGATTCTATTTTTCGACTAATTTTATAAATTCGGCTGTTAATCTTTCATCATTATCAGGTGGGGGTTGGGGTTTTAGAATTTTGTCGTAGTATTAAGTGCGTTAAGTAAAGAATATTCTTTCTTAGATTCTCACATTTGCTTCAAATTCCTTAATTTAAAGCTTGCCGATCAAATATATCTAAAAGTAGCTTGTGCTTCAACTCTGATTCTATCCAATCTTTTTTCCTTTAATTTCTTACAAAATAAAAATCATAGAAAGAATATAACACGTGCCCCGTATTATGTGTGTTGAAAGGTTAGTACATCTTTTAATACTGGTCTTTACCGGAATCTTTGATTAGTTTCAAAGGACGGTCGGAGCGCAGAAACTCCGGTTCTTCGCGGCCAGGTAGTTTCAAACTCAAGTACGAGAACATTTCGAGATCGTGCAGTTTCAAGAACAAAGGCGAGCTGTGCACCTGTCCGCCACCGACGCCCAACGACAACAAAATGGAGGAAGAGGAGACGACTGACGTCGCTAGCGTCGCCGAGCGTCGTCATGAGAAGACGCCCGCCGTGAAAACCATCGAAACCATACACGTTACGTTGACGTACAAACCGCGTATTTAATTTTCCTCTTTCGGGATCGTTTTTTTATCGAAAAAAGGGGAGGATAAAGTTGTAAGTGAATTTTAATAGTTTTTAATTGGAAAGGTTGGGGAAATGGAAGGGGCGAGGGCGTTGCTTCGCCCCATGCGCTTTTCTTTTGTGATTAATTCGTCGAGTCCATATTTATATTTTTTTGTTTCTTAGGAGGGAGTTATAATTTTGTTTTTTGGGGTGTACTTGATATATTTGGTTGGTTTATAGTACATTTATACAAATAACAAAATGGCTTCCTGTATTAGGAATGTGAAACGACCCTTTCGAAAAAGTTAGAAATTTAGAAAATTGGCGAAAACTTAGTGTTTGGGGTATCTGTTATGAACCCTCTTAATTGAAAGATGCCACCCTACAATGATAACTTAAGTCTCTGAATTTAGTTGACCAAAACAAACACATCACTTTAGAAGGATTACTTCACAAATGGGGAAAGGGGTGGGAGGGGGGTTACACGGTTGTGCACGAATTTATTGCTTTATGGGGGTTGCATCACCATCATCAAGTCAAAAGATGTGGGGGAGAGAACAACATTTTTGGCTATCTCGGATATGAATTCTTCGTTTCTTTCAAATTTAAAAAAGAAAGAACGTCCACATATCCGAAATTTGCATCACAAAACGAAAGTTATTTGATTCTGATTGGTGCGTTGTTAATCCTGTTTCATAATGGGCGTCTACTAGGCTTCAAGTTCATTATGAAATGATAAAAATTGCAGCCATCTACGGAATGGATGGTTGAATCTTTGATTTCTCAAGCTACGATAACGTCGAGATATTCATCACATCTTCCAAAATAAAAGGGAGAAACCATCACTTTGTAAGAATTGCATCACAAATGGAGAGTTGTATGATTCTGATTGAAACGCCTTCTTAACCCTCGGTTCCATAGGCATAATTTACTAAGTTTCAACGTCATTTTGGAAGGGCGAAATAGAGTGATTGCCGTAGGAAAGGGTTGAATCTTTAGCTTCCTAAGCAACGAACATGTCGAGATATTTATCACATATTCCAAATTAAAAGGGAAGGACCATCACTTTATCAGATTTTGGTCGCAAATGGTGAGTTGTGTGATTCTGATTGACACACCTTCTTAACCCTCAGCTTCGTAGTCGTAATCTATTAAGTTTCAATGCGATTTCGAAAGGATGGGAAAATAAAGTCTCTAGCGGAGAAGAGTGTTGAATCTTCCTAACTTGCGTGAACTCGTCGAAATTCTCTTTATAAAACCTGAATTACAAAAGGGAAACTGTCAACTCCAATGAATGTCATCTTCCTCCGACTGACTTGACAAGAGATGGAGCAGTTCTTGTTAATCGCGTCAGAAATGTCAGAAACTTTTTATCAACCATAAAAATAATGGTGTGAAACGGCGCTACATATACTGTACATGGCTCTAGAAAACACTTTGACATCTGCTGGATGAATGTAACGATGGCGGTCTAATCGAACGGATCGTCACCTGCACTCATTTGTGACCATCAAGGGGATTCGCCAAGTGGACTACAACCGAGCATGACTGCTTCTTTGCACTGTTTATGATCTACTCGTGTTACATTACTATGTTTTCACAACATAGTGCACGGCCGAGCATGATTGGTTGACGCGACAGGCTCGATTCGCTACCCGCATCTCTGCAGAGTTTATGTTCTGCTCGTGTTACATTACAATGTTCTGTTTACAACTACAACAAAACAGTATCGGGAAGCGAGCGGCGAACAGTGGTGCTCCACTACTGAGAGTTGTGCTCGCTGCGAACATTACGTTACAATGTTCTGTTCAAGTCAGTCGTCGCCTTTAACGATGACCTACTACCGAAGTCTAACGAGGCGAGAAATTCAAATTTAAACTTATCCGAATTTTGGTGGCGGACTTACACAAACATTGCAAACGAGAGATTATCTTCCTTTCCTTCTATTCGATCCCTTTTTCTTTTACCCCACATGTCCTTATACTCTTTTGAAGCGTCGGATGAGACGTCAGACCCCTTCTTTTCTCCTTCTTCTTTCTCCTCCCCTTATATCCTTTTAAGGGTCTGGGATGAGATGAAAACTCAAAAACATAAATGTACTATAAGCCACCTCTAATCGGATTAATTTTTATCCCAAACGATAATATACTACCAAAAAATAAATCATATCGAACCAATCATATTGGATCCAAAATTTCTACCGCGTTAAAATACTACTCATTCGCGCTTCAAGCATCATCGAGCAACCAAACATTATGATTACTATTATCATTATTTTTCACTGTTAAAATCACCCTATATTAGGAAGAGATCGGTATCGATATAATTTTTCTAACGTTTAACGAACATTCCATATTACCCGCGTAATAGTCGTCGTGTATAGCGCATGTGTTTTTATCGTGTAGAGGCTTCGTTTAATTTTAAAACGTTAGATGTCGTCGATGCTATACAGAGTGCGCGCGAAATATATGTTTTTTATTTTTACTTTCACCGCTATCGATTCCCTATATTAGGTGAACGTGCGGTGGATAATGCAGGATGTAAATTTAATCGTTAACGATTCATTTTTATTTCTAACGTGGGACACTCTGTATATAAAAATATATATTTGTTATATATATACATATATAAATCGCTTCTTAATAAAATAATAACTATTATTATTGCTGTAAGCAAGTTTATTTCCTGTAATTTTTCTTCTTTACTGTAGCTTGTGGTATTATTATATTTATATTTATATATGTATATGGGACCAGTCGGAAAATAAATAGAACTGCTTTAACAGAAGAATATCGTAAGTAGGTTGGGGCGCGTCTCTCGATTCGCGCAGGAACGCCCTGTATATAATTGTCATTTATCTTTCTTTTATATAAATATAATTATTATGTCAGATGCTAGATGTGTATATAAATGTCCGCCAACAGCTATTATGTCAGTCATACTGTATATATTTATATTTATATGTAAGATTATCGTAATGTAATGATAATAGTGTTAATTAATAATAATAATAATAATATCTATCGTTAAGTGTAATGAAGACAAAAAAATTAACGAGGCAACCAAAGGCAACTTAATTCTAACTTCATTCTTCGATTGTTATTATCATTATTATCATTTTACTATTTTACGTCCTAACTTATTTCTATTTAAATCAAAATTGCGCTTGAGTATTATTATTATTAAAAATAAATAAATGAAAAATAATATCTAAGTATACAGGGAGACTGAGTTACAGGTTATCCAATTAAAACGCAAAATTAAATTATGTATAAACAAATACGTTTTATATTACAAGACTATTAATAAAAAAGAAAGAAAAGAGAGAAATAAGCTGTGTCACACCTAGGTTTGGAAAAAGAAATCTCCTCGTTAGTGGAAAAAATCCAAAGGATTCACGTGTTACACACGCAACTTGAGGCCGAACGTTGCCCTGGACAGCACACATTGAACACCACATAGTAGGAATAAATAGCTGCATAATTTATACAGAATACTTGTTTTTCTATAATTACATTTCAAGAATACGAAAGAAATACTGATTTCGTCCAAGTGATCCGATATTTGTGAAATTTTGCAGTCATACTTTCAGATTCTGAACAACTTTTCTCAAAAACATTTTGCTGTATTATTAAGTCAACAGAAATTGTTTTTTCCTTAATTATCGTGACGGCTTTACTTTTAAAAAAGTATAAATGTGCTTGAAATTCTTTTCAGACCAAGCTGCGTTTTATTTGGATAACTCTGTATACAAATATTAATGATACTGTCGCCTTTCGAATTTAAAACCGTATCCGTCATAAACGCTCGTCGTTGGTGTTGTCAGCCTCAAGTGATTATATCTGAATTTCCTACGGAACTACAACAACCATTTGAGTTTTGGTAATAGTAACAATCTTGAACATTTCCGAAGGAAAAGATCCTTCGGAGCACTCACGAACACAGTTTGAAATCCGGAAGGAAACAGTACTACATTATATCCCTAAAAGTCTACGAGTCAAAATAATACGTAATTATACAGTATAACTCGGTTATAACGTACTTGTGCGGACCAGAAGATAAGGTGCGGTATAAACGAAGCTTGGTATACAGGAAACACTAAATTATAAGTGGAAGTACGACGAGTCATACGTTAGTATGGTATAACTGAATGTACGTTATAACAGAGTCCGTTATAACAGTGTTATATTGTATATTGTATTAGGTATTTTTACATAATGTGTATTATATTTTATTATTTATTACTAGAAATTCATAAAGATAAGTTTCTTTAAAAAATCCGTCTGTAGATCGTATTATTTTGTGTTAATTGACGATAACGTGTAAAACAATGTACAATCGTCTTTTTTGTTTTTATCGTGAGACTGCTCTTTAAAATATTATCACCACGAACAAGCCATAAAATTTACATTGACAGCTCAATAAAAAAATGAACAAAGGAAACGCTTAATTAAAACAGGGACAACGAACAATATCATCTTATTGATGAATTAGGAAATTCGCTTTTGTTGTGTGTTAGATTAAAATCGGTAGTTTTTACAGATTTGTAGCTTGCTTAAATTTAAAATATGTATGTGCAAGTGAAGGGAGAAAAACTTGTATTTACTAGAATTGTGAAGTCCTATGCTTTGTTCTTAGTTCGAACTTTGCAAAAGGAGCGATTAGCTTGTAGGATGAATCCCGTACGTTTCCATCGCAGTTATTTTGTCTTTACGTATACATCGTGCATGGTTCGCGCGTGTAAACTAGTAAATCTAAAAGACGATTTCACAGTTTTCATAAGTCGCTGATTTCATGCTGAAAACAAATACTACCCTTACAAAACATCTGTTTTGTTTGTGGTGCAACCCAACGATTGGCGATGCTTATGTGCGGATAGTAGTTGTTTTCTATACGAAATCGCCCTTGTGGTATCCATTATTTCCATTGTCCGGAAAGAGTTCGTATGTCATCTGTTAGATGTAATGGAATAATAAATGAAAAATATATGACGTCACAATTCTAGTCTTATCAGATAAGTCATACAGATAACCCATTCTCAAGAGAAAATTGACTACAATGTGGCTTCAAATGGAAACGATTTCTAAGTTAGATCATGTGTTAGAATAGGAAAGAATATGCAGGGTTTCTTACAACTTGGGTGCCAATTTAAATTATATGAGGTTAAAAGTAAAGCAATCAGTGTAAAAGAAAAAAAGTTTTGTTTTCGGTGCACTGAGCTAGTTATCACAACAGATGTTCGAAGTTATTCCCGCCAGTCTCGATATACACTTGTGCCAGACGCAACACTGATTCACCACAGGCACAAACTATCAGCGTGTCTTACAATAACAGACGCAGCGTTGAGACGATCTTGTTGTTCGTCGATGATGTTTACTAACAATAACTGATTGGGTTTAGGCGTTCGCGAATTGCATGGCCATTCAATTGGACCAACACGAGCGATCAAATTTTCAGGAAAATCTCCATTTAAATACCGTCGAAGTTGTACTGAAAAGCGAGGCGGTGCACCATCGCGTGTAAACCACATACGTTGTCTAGCACACAAAGAAATATATTCAAGAAGTTCAGGCAAACTTTCGTGTTAAAAATTACAATAAGTATCACCGTTTAGTCTAGGCGGTAAAACAGAAGGTCCGATTAAGTCATGGCTGATTATTTCGGCCGGACGAAATAAATTTTCGCGAAGAATCCGCCAAACAGTCGAAAGTCGAGACACCTACTTGATGAGATTTAAGACGTTTTCCTCGATATTCAACACTAGCCTTCCCTTCACCCTTGCGGCTAAAAATGTCCGTAATCTCTTGACCTTTACACAAAAGCGAGGTAATTTGGGAAACGTTCTGTATAAAGTTTGGTGGCAGCTCGTGCATTGCGGTGAACTTTTCCGTAAGTTCCGTAAGTTGATAACATATCCGTTAATTCGATATTACTGAATACATACGCCACATATCCATAAGGGTACGTGATACGCATCACACCGCTAACGTATAAATTCGAACTGATTGTTTGAAACCTAATATCCGCCCTGATATTGCTTAACATATGGGACGAATTTTACTAGCGTTTGCATATTTTTGTCTAAATAAGAGTCGTTCGCACTTCCTTGTTACTTGTCTGCCGTTCCCAATTTGTTTCTTCCGAAACTTAAGAAATTAACTTCAACTTGCCTACGATAGTAGGAAAATTTTTTTCTTAAAAAGCATCTGATTTAATTTTTTACGAATTTTCTTTTGTATTAATTTGACACATAAGTTGCGAAAACTCCCCTTTACGCTCAAGATTTTACGTAAACGCTTTGACCGGGCCATCTGTATGACTTATCTATGCTAGTAGTAACGATACTTACGAAACGGAAAACGAAAATTATTCATTATTTCTAGTAAAATTTTTGTCGTGTCAAACGTATCCTTCCGCCGTAGTTTCTATAGGCTACTATACACGATTACTTTAAAAAGTTGCCTGTATGTATATCGTCTAAGCAAAGTTATATATGTATATTTCGATGTGTACCTATTATTACTACGTATATGGATGTTGAAAGTTGTAAAATAATAAAACAAAACGAAAAAAATATAGCCTGTATGTGTTCAGCATAGGCATTTAATATATATACATATACATATAAAAAAAAGGAAACGGAACAAAAAAGGAATAAATGTTGTTTATCTATATGTCTGTAAAACGTGTTGATTAAGAAACAAGGGGGAGAGAAAGGGAATGGAATTCAAAGAACACCAATTGTAATACGATTATTACGCTATTATATAAATATAAACAAAAACATGATCTATCGTATTTTACGAATTTTTCTTACTTGAATTTTTGAATATATCCTAAACAAAGTACAATTCTTCGTTTTTAAATATTTTTATACCTAGTTATTAATTTTATAAATAAATTTTAAGGCGCGCGCGCGCATGCGCACGCGCGTTGTAGATTATAATTATTGCATATTTTTAAATTAATATATAATATATTGTATATCCTGTTGTAACGGATTGGGATGTCCGGATGAAAGCGCGAAAATTTTTATATAAAAGTGGAAACGAACGCTTTAATACTATGTATTTATCTGCTATCGGCCAAAGATTGTATTCAATTTTCGACAGTATTTACAAAATATGTGTATAAGATGATGATTATGAAGTAATGTTATTTGCCAAAAAAGAATCATTTTAATGTGTACACTTTTTAGTTTCGGAGATACTAGATATCGTCAAAAAAGAAAAAAGGAGGAAAGTCCTGTATTTTCCGATCTCTGTAAAGATTATTTGTGTTCGAAACATTTTGTTTTTGTGAAACTGTATTATTTTTCCTTTTTATTAAATAAAGTGAAAATTTAAATATTCAATTTTTATCTTTTAACATCACCAACCGAATGCCAAATATTCCAATTTTGGCATCGCAAGCCTTTCTCCCCTTTCACTACCGATAACTTACTTTAAAAGGTTCATTGTAGCTGTAAAGAAGGCGTCGGAAATGTACCTATTTACTACCTTACGTTCTGTACCTTCATCGCCCTTGCGATGTAAATTACATTCATTGTACAATAATTTTCGCGAAAAACTAGATTGATCTTTCTTCCATTACCGACACAAGTCAAGTATATTGAAAGTTTTCCGGAATGACAAATGAAAACAAAATAATACCGATTTAAGTTATATTTTATTTTTCAATGTAATACCCTTGAAGCTCAACACACTTGGTCCAACGTTTCTCTAACTTTTTGAATTCCGAAACCGAAAAACTCACTGTGGAAAATGAAGGTGACGAATCCTCAAGAATGGCATTTAACCTCGATTTGATTTTCCTTTCCAAATAGAATTTGATGACCACACGAACTTCATTTTTATCCATAATTGAAAGCAGAAAATGGTACTCGACTTAAATGATTGCCAAAACCAAACTATTTGACCGATCGATTGATACGAGTTTGCAACACGACAAACTATTTTGAAAAAATAGCAATCCCCTAGCAGCGATTCCTGAAATTTGTCAATCTACCCTCGTAGTTGACCCGCGTCAGTATTAATCAATTTGTTTCATTATAAGCCACCATGAAACTGAAAAAGACTCGGTCCGGAATAGTGTCTCATTTCGAGCCATACTCGAAACAGCAGTTTGACGGTGACTTAGATTAACGATAGACAAAAAGGAAGGGAGGGAATTACTCTAAATAAATACAAAACTACCTCGTTTATAGTTTCTACCATTTATTACTAATACATCAAGATCTTACGTAACGTCACGGTTCAATACAGATAAATTCGTTAAAATTAACTTTCCTCTTATAATACTTTCACTAGAAACAGACTGATACTAGATCCGAACGCCAGACCTACACCTAAAAATATGGTCATCATCGACGAAGCCGTCTCTTTTTCGTGGTGCTCTACAACTCTACAAAAAAAAAAGGTTACAAATACAAATACACGTATGTATGTATATTCATCATTAACACATTGACTGCCATGACCAATATATTTAATATGTTTTCGTTCACGATGTATTCATATGTCAGGCTATGGCTATCAAAAAAGTATCACTTAGATGCAAATCGTGTAGAGGTTTGACTGCTGCCCCCCTGGCGATGTGCCCAAATACGATAGCCATGGTCCGTGATAGAGACTGAAGTGAAACTGAAGTATCACGGGGAGTCACGGCTATGTTTTGTGATAGCCTGGCAAAATTCATCGCTACCATTCAATATTTAGTCAAAGGAGAACAAAAGCTCTTACTTCAATTTAACGTTGAAAACTACATATTACGAAAAAAAGAATTATAATGCCCCTCTGATGAACATTAACAAAATTGGTTGGGCAGTCAATATGTTAAAGAGAGGTACGAACCTCGGTGCGCAGACTAGTGCCAAGTTTGCAAGATAGCCGTTGCTTAAAGCGAACGCGAATAAGATTATGATGTATTGGTAGTCCTTCGTGATTAAAACTGGAAGATGAGATCTTGGTTGAGCGTTGCAATATATCAGTAATGGAATGAAGACGATTCGGAGGAGATTAAGTACGATTATCCAGGATCCTTTCTTTGGCTAAATTTGTAAATTAAAAATAATTAAATATTACACTCATATATTGCACCAACTGGACTACCATGATGTAAATTATCAACCTACCTTAGTGAAAGCGGGTGTCAAATATATTTCACCAACTTACCTTTTGGAATTTCCCAGCGATTAATCTTCCGATATAATCCCCAGTGCTAAACAGTAAATAAGCGATAACAGGGACGAAATATTTATCTAGAAAGAAAGAACTTCATTATTCTTCTCGTCGATCGCTCTTCATACACCAAAAAACCCACACTTACCGTTCCACGCCTTCCCGTGCGTCTCCGACTCTATCAAGACCGTCAATCCTGGATAACACGATAAACTTACGAGAAACACCAATAATACCCCGCACCCATACGTCCAGATTTTCTTCAAAATGACCTTATGATCGACAATCCTTGGTCGAACCAGCTCGCTCTGAAACTCGTTTAAGGTCAGTCCCATCTTTTCGGATAAATGGTACTTGAAGAAAACGGTCTTCGATAGGAAGACGTAACTGATTAACGTTAGCAGGATCATTACGTTGCCGACCATGAAATACACGAAGGCGCTGCGTACAGAGGACGCTCCGATCGCCAACGCAATGATTTGCGACATCGCAGCGAAAATCCCACCGAGGGCTTGACCGCCGATCGTTGCCGTAATGTATTTAGATGAGAATTTACCCATAATTCCGAAGATGCTACTCGATAATATTGCACTACTAACTGAAACAGAAAAAAAAGGTAATCGATGAATGGAACAAAACAGAAGGCAGAGGGGCGAGGGAAGCGGAACAAGGAAACTTTGGTTGATAACTGCTTGATGAATTTCTTGTTTCGTGTCCTGAATAGGACCTCTACAGCCACATTTTGATGACACACGTCTTGCAGTACAACAGATTTCACTTAGCCGATCAGATGCGCAGGTCGAGGTGAGAGGAGCTGACACGAAGTGACATTGGTAAACTCCTAATCACACAACTGTCTATTAAGTATTTATTATTTGATTATTAATTTTGGGACACGTATCTCGTTTTGCAATGAAACTAGCATCTTCAAAAAGTGTCTTATCGAATTCTATGGCGAGCGGTATACTAATGTCAATAGTATTCAAACAGGTCAATATATGACTACACCAGAACTTCAAGCAACTTTTCGATGAGCATAAAATCTGCCCCTCTTTAGCGTCAGTTGCCCACCAAGTACACTTTAATCTCGATACAGGTGTTTACAAACTCCCTTGGACGAACCAGCAAAGGAATTCCTATTGGTACAGCAATCATCAAACGTCTCACAATTAAATTGAAAAACGTGGAAAGGCACTTACAAGGGAACACCGGCAACTGAAAAATTCTGATTTCGATGAAACTGTACAGACTGAAAAAGTAGCTTGCTATAAGAACGCAATTTTTTAGCGGTCAGCCCCCTCTAAAAATTGCACAATCTTCGTAAATATCTCGGAAACTATCACAAATATCTTTCTCTTCTTAGAATACAATTTGAAGTATATTACATAGTCTTAAGGATAGCGCAAATTATTTTCGGAAAAATTTAATAACGGGCGACAATCTTAATATGATAGTGTTTCAAAACTGATTGTAGTAGATATTCTAGGGACGGCTAAAATCCAATCCAAGGAGTCTACAAACTCCGATCAAGGTCATCCATATATGGTTTAAAATAAATTCATCATCGACGACAACTTCAGGTTATTGATCATATTTCGGTATTTGCTGTTGCGTTTTCCGTTCGAAATTGCTTATCGTTTCTCAAAATGATCCCTGTATACCAATTTATACAGTGTTGTCGAGATCGCTATGTGACAAAATTCCACAAGAAATAACCATATGGTTTAGAATCACGTTCAAGGCCAATGGTATACTGGATGATTCAAGATGAACTGCTTAGATAATTTCGGATTGGTTAATTCATCCAAATGAAATTCATGGTAGCCGGGAGCAGTTTTAAGCTTCAACTTTGGACTACCGAGGTCCGTGCTCCAGCTCAGACCATAGAAAGAGCGAAGAGGTCTACAAATCTCGTTCAAGGCCGTCGATATACAGGTTTTTTCCAGTAACTGCTTTATCAACAACTTCAGGCAGGTTGTTAATTTTATTTCGATGCTGATCAAAACGCTTAAAACGCTACCTGAGTTAACTTCGAATTGGGTACGGTAGAGCGTTCTGGTGTCGCGTCATAGCTCACCTCGTGGTTATCATCTGGGATTTTCGACAAGCGCATATTTTGTTCCAATGCGGGCATCTTAGGTCGTGCAACCTTTGTTCTCTGTGAAGATAAGATTTGAATTTCAATACAATGGAAATTTTTAGAGATCTGCAGAGGTCTCCTTTTTCCCACCTCTATTTCCCAGACAATCCTCAATGTTCTGGTCTGACCGTTTACTGTTTATGCTCGCACTTGTCAAAGCTTAACTGCATCCATACAATTTTTCAATGTCAAGATAGTTTCTTGCTTCGACTTAACCCAAAAATTATGTTATTGGTTCTGGAAACTAAATTTGCAATGCTGCCAACGAAAGGAGGAAAGATTTTCGACAACGGTGTGCCGAGGAAACGGAAGTGGAAGAACAAATGCTGCTTTGTGAGAGATGCTAATGTGAAGACCTTGGATAATCTGACCCTTATCTGGCTTTATAATTTTTCGGGAATTGTAATAGTTCTTGTTTATATTATACAAAAATTGGTGCGATATAGCGATCAGAACTTATACAAGTGAATGTCAAAAGGAAAATGAGACCTAAGGTACTCTGTACGTTATGTAAATTAGCCAATCAGAAAAGAACAAAAGCAATAAAAATAAAGTAAGATTCATAAATTGTATATCGCTACTCATCACGGCTGCAATCTTAACTTAAATGGAGTGAAGTTTTAGATTTGCGCGCGTCTAGATTTAGGTACGAACGAGAATGAGGCAAGCCGAGGCGAAACGAAATTACCCGAGACAAAACGAAGTTGGGCGAAATGATACAATGCGAGCCGAAATAAGACGGAACGGCACGAAATGAGACGGGACGAAATAAAATTAGACGAAACGAAACAATACGAAGTAATTAATCTTACCATTTAATAAGACTACAGTCGTTAACGTAATTGCGAAGAAGGCGTTTTGATCTGCAAAATGAAATATAAATTAAGTATTTCTAATCAACATCTAAAAAAGGGCATTCAAGACTTACAGGTATCAGTATCTACATTTACAAATACTGTCGTGATTATAAATAATATTAGCATAACAAGGAGAGATCCAATCATCCTCTTTTGCAGGGATATCTTATGATTTAAAGCCGTGTTCAGCACTAAAAATAAAATACTAGGAACGGATGAAGCTACACTCAAATAGGAAGTGAATTCTGCCTGTAAGGTCGTCCGCTCTTTTCGATCTCCAAAGGTCGTTAAATTCGAATTAACATCTCGAAATTTATACATCCAGTACTACAAAAAGTAAGAGGGTGAATCTAACTGTCTAGATTTAACATTTCATAAGAAACTTACATCGTCTGCTGTAATAAAAAATTCCACGGTAACAAAGTGGTTATCCCTAATATATAGAATATAATATACGCCATGTGATATCTATCTTGTGGCTCGGGGGCCTAAATAACGGTTTGTTGTCCTTAACCACCACATTCTCCTCGTAAGTCTGCGTGACGATATCATCGTTTTCAGTATCGCTGTCTTGTTGCAATAAGGGGCGGCTATTCACTGATGAATAGTCCATGCTTCGCTTTATGATCTAATTCGAAATATTTGATCACATAATTCGAATACGGGAGCTGGTTTAGGGCTGGAAGCCTCGATTATATAGGAGATTAATGCGAAATTTATCGTGGATACGAAGACGATGTTGGAATGCGACGCAATGACACATTTTCGCAATCGGAATATTATAAAAGATAAGAAGTTCTGACCTTAATCTAACGTCTTTCTTTTAGCCCCATGTTATCTTGAGGCGGAAGTAGGTCGCAAATTGAAAAATATCAAAACCATGTTATGCTAAGTGTCAAAGGTTCAGATGTGTCAGGGAATTGGGTCGTTTGACCTCTACGTTTTCGCTAGCGTGAAATGATCTAAATATAAAAATGTCTAACATGTCTGAAAGGAAATGTTATATTCCGTGGTGGAATATTTTTACTAAGATAAGACTACGCACGCAACAAGTTCCTTATCATTGTTTTTAGATTTATACTGTTAATCTTCTTAGAGATTAGTTTGTAACTGTGCAATGTATTGAATGTGAACAAAAGATCCAACGTTGCAATATCTATTTGTCTACCAACCCTCTTTGGAAGGGAATCCCCAAGAGAAGGTCCACCTCAGTCCACCTTGCGACTTTCCTGAAAACTAACCCGTTAAATTGGCGACCACTAAATCGATAAGATTACTACTTAAAAGTATATATATATTTCGTGACCTTTTAATAATTACATTTATCTTATACGATAGTTTTTTGACCTAATTTTGGTAGAAAACTATCATATAAGATAAGTATAATTACTTCTTTGTAACTTTAAAAATTTAGCAATTTTTGCATTTGCACAAGATAACATGGATAATTAATTTTTTAAATAAGCTCCCATCTACCCATCTCTATCACCTTCAGGTCAATCAAACAACAAATTGATAACGATATATATATATTTAATTAATTGAAATAAACTGAGAACAAAGAAATAGAGGACAAAGATATGCCCATACATTATGTGACCACACTGTTAGGCAACCAAATTTACTTACAATACACACGCATGACACTGATTTTGTAGTCAATAGATGACACCACAATTCAAAAGCAGCATTGATTTGTAGGATACAAATCTCAATAAACAAATACTTTTTTCATATAAAGTTATATCGGAAATGATAGGATTCACAATGATATCAATCTGAAATATGTCATACATTTGGAGAAAACATACTTCAAACATTGCAGATTTTGAAGGTTTTGCTATATATTTGGTTTGACATTTACAACTGTTTTTTTTTTTTAATTTGCAGTGTTTGCATAGCGAAATCTTGCCTTGTTTCTATTACTTTCGGAATGTTAATGATTTGGAAGGATATCATCTTATGAAAATAATTTGTTTTTGTTTTTTAAAGATGTTATCCTACAAATTGGTGCTATTTTTCGATTGTGGTGCAATCTGTTGACTATAAAATCATGCGGATGACACAGTCGTTTTTCCTCTTGGGATGTGGTTCTTAGCCCACTACGTTGTAGCTTCCGGGTTTATTGTGCTCATATTCTATTAGATCGATATCCTCAGGGAAGCCTATCACCTTCCTAATGGGAATCTGTTGTATCTCTTCTGGCTGCAAGAACCGGGATTCAAAGTGTTTCATTCAGACTCTGCTCAGCCCCTGACAGTCACAGAGGACACGTTGCAAAGTCCTTCTCTTCGCAACAGGCCCTATAGATAGGATCTTCCACTCCTCATACGATGTGGAACTGGTTATTGAACAAGAAACGTTCTATCAACAGGCCGACTGCCTTCTCTATTTAGTTTCTTCCTTTTGGACTGTCTCATCCCGGATCTAGTTCTTCACTTGTTTCCCATCCTGTTCTTTTAGCATGTTACTCATGTCAGTTTTTATTGTTTGATAAGGAACTCCCTACGTGTGGAATTCGGGTCTACGAGCACTCTCTTTACCCTGTCCCTTGACGACACAGTTTTAATTGGGGATAACATGAAGGATCTGCAAGATATGCTCAATGAGACAGTATGGGTCTTAACAATGACACTAAAAAGACAATATTTTTGGTAATTACGCGTAAGCCGGAATAATTTCGAAACGTATGACAACACACAACAACTAGACCGTCAAGCGGACGCATAAATTTAACTATCTGGGGATGTGGTTGTGTAAAAACTGGTGATCCGCCGTGGAAATTAAATGTTGAGGCATTTAAGAAAGTTTCCGGTCCTGGAAGAGACGGACGGACCATGGAATAATGTAGAAACCAAAAGCCGAGAGGAATGGATATATAGAGCAGTTCTCCAGTAATTACCTGCAAAAATGCGTATTTAGGTACATAATGAGAGAATTCTTAATTGGATATCTCATGTGTACAAACATCAATTGTACTTGCATATAATATGGTGCTGGTATACAAAGATTATAACAGTGGAACGCGTATACGGATGGTGAGAGTAGTTTTCTAATTGTAAGTAATTCGCTAATTTACTAATCAGGTAAAGAGTAATTCTCCTTTGGAAGAGAAAACTACTTGTTCTACGGAAGTACTACGTAGTAAGTCGTCGCATAATTCTTGATCTGAACGTAATTTAAATAAAAGTCGATTGTGATTTTGTACGGCGAGTAGCTGCTCTTCAAACCCTTTATCCAATTACAAAATTGGGGTAAGTGGCTTTTGGTCCACCACGCTGAAGCTTAATGACTTATAATTTCCCCGAGCTTGTTCACACCATTAGAAACATATGTACTGAATCAATCGGTATCAATCGATTTCATCCCCCTACGTTAAAAGAAATGTTTCTAAAAAGCGGAGTTGCTAAAAACAAAAATAACGGCCACCAAACATCTAAACAAGTAACGATATGGAGAAGGAAACCCTGACCTCGTTGGCAAGGAAAGTAGAAAGTTTTTTCCAACTCCGACGGCGTCTAATTTTGACCCATTTCAGATCCGGTCCTTAACGTATGTACACAAACAATTCTATTTTAAATCTAATTTCGTATTCTTTCTTCTCTGACCTTAACCTAACGTAACCGAAAAGGCGTTCGGAATTTCGAAGCGCCTTTCCCAACGCGCACGGTTGGGGAAAAAAGGAGAAAGTTTCAGAGAAGTGTTCTCCGAGGATTTAAGTTTAGAATTTTAAAGCCGTAATTGTACCTTGTTTGTCGTTTATATGTAGATGTATGAATACTCGAAGAAGTCGACGTTTATTAACAGTATAAGAGAGGAAAAAGAAGAAGAATGTCCCACAAATATGTTGTTGAGAAACAAAAAAAAAAACTGAAAAATTTCCGACGAATCAAATCTCAAAATATAAGGTAAATACTATGCAAACTATGTACGAGGCTAAGGGGAATAGTGGTGATATACAAACTATGTACGAGGCTAAGGGGAATAGTGGTGGGCTAAATCACTACGTAAGCACTACTCTACATCACAGATGCTCAAAAGAGAGTATATAAAAGGAAGAAGACTTACTCTTAACACACCTTTCAGAAATAATTCCAGATACGTATTTCGGCAACTATGTTGCCATCCTCAGTGAAAAACTGGGGGAATTAAGTATCACCAGCGATATCCGGCTAACGACCAAGACCAATACCTCGCAATTTCATTCTTTTATATATTGTTTTAACCACAGCCTCCTTATTCTTATTTGTTTTCTTACAAGAGAGCTTTAAAAGCCGATCGCGTAACTATGTCCACATTCCCTCAAGAAATTAAAAAATGACCACCTTCCATCGGTCACTTGTACGACGACACTAATAATAATAATAATAATAATAATAATAATAATAATAATAATAATAATAATAATAATAATAAAGCGATATTTTGCTTTCTCTTTTAAATCCGGCTTCATATTACTTTGATGCAATTGTGATTCATTTAGTTATCTAGCATCCTTGTTTACGTTAAATTATGAGTGATTGATTGCCTGTTTGTTATCACCTTGACTTCAACTTCAATCTTAGTAGTCTCATTGTCAGTCATAAATTTCATAAAACTCATCCATTATCTGTTAAGAAGTTATGTTTCTGATCGATTCCAGATAATTTGACCAAAGTCCAAAAAGTGTGTTTATTACCTCCAATATGTCGTGAAAATAAGCAAATGCCACTAGGCGGTACGGTATGCGCACGTATACGGCTCGGTGACTCGAACCTTTCTCCGAAAGGTAGAAAGGTTTAAAGATTATGATAATGATTATTGTGGGCACTTGCGGATTTGCGTAGTTTGTGTTTATTACTGTTTTGTTTCTGTAGTTTGCAGTCTGCATATGCGCATGTAATAACTAAAAGATCGTGGCAAATCGGTATTTTCTTCTGATGTAATTGCCACAACTGACGAACTACGTAATCACACAAAATTGTAGTACGAAGTAATTTGTAGGCGAGATGATGTCCTTCCGTGGTCCTGCAAAATATAGAAATAAGAAAACAATGAAATGTGAGGATCGTAAAGTTCAAATACTGTGTCACATGTGATCCGTTATCAATATATGCAACCGAAATTGCACTGTTGTCTGTACTGTTTTAGTAAAAGTCCCAATCATTTTGTTTTAATTTCATTCATAACCCCTAAATATGACATTTTCTACTAAGCTTTGAAGTGATACCATATCTATACGTAATGCAAGTAAGTTGACACTCAAGTCACGTGGATTGTAAACAATCTTGAATTCACCTATATCACGTTCTTTTTGAGCTTGGCATCTAGGCCATTAGCCACGTCAATATAAATAACGACTTATAATAAATTTAAATAAATACGCGCCTAACGTCAAGGGGTCTATATCACGGTTATTTTAGTACTTCCAGTTAATATTTCGCCAAATAATACATTTTCTTGAGTTTAACATCCTGTCAGAAGAAAAGCGTATCAGCTGTTGTAACACCCTGTATAGTCCTGATCTAAATGATTTCATTATATTTGAGCTTACCAAGAAACTAAACATAAAAAACCATTCTTAACACCTGAACAGACTATGGAATGATTCGTAAGTATACCCTCTTCTGTATGTAAATAGTTCTTCGAATCCGACTCTGTAGATTTTACAGAGTTGTTGCGAAAGGAAAAGAAAAAGCGCTATAACAAGCTGTTTCTTTTTGGTATGATTTAGGTTTTTACATTATCAACTCCCCGATGAGGTACAAAGAAGATTTTATACATAATTCTACCTTTTGAACCTCGAGTTCCTAAAATAGAAATATGGGGGCTGTTGCAAAAATTTCCGGAAGAGGTGTACCAAAATCGAAATACAGGAACATAACTGTTTGTTTCAGACTACATTTGGAACCAGTAGTAGTTTTTTTATGTATTTAGATTTCGTTATGTCTTTTCCTGAAATTTTTGCAACAGCCCCCGTATCTCTATTTTAAGAACTCGCGGTTAGAAAGGTAAGATGATGTAGTATAGTAACACTCGAATGGTTAATTACCATTAGAAAATTCATCATTTATTATAATTCAAGATATCAAAATTCACAGTTAATGTTGGGGTTATGGTCTTCAATTGTCATACGGTGTCATACGGCACACCACCTTTTGAGCATCTTATTACCCTACGGGTGTTAGCTTCTTATTGTAACTCCAGCCAGAGACGTTTAGTGGGAGAAACAAATGTCACTAGAAATAAATTGTTAATTATTTTAAGAAGCACATATTAATGGTTTCCAAAAGAAATGAATAGTTTGTTTGGTTAACGACGAAGAAGATTGACAAGATAGATAAGTCAAAAAATAAGTCCATAAATATATTTGGAATAAAAGGGTTTTAAGAAGAAGTACCAGTGAATAAAGGAACCTTACCATAGCAGAGAAGATAGAATCTAAGAAGGGGAAGAATCCAAAGAAATTAAAGGTGCATCGAGAATAGAAGTTAAGAGAGGACATATTGGAAGAACCACCATCAAAAGAGAAATTACACTCACACACACACACAACGCTAGGTAAATATCTTGATTTTATGTTGAATATTTCTAAGAATTTATAAACATAATTTGTTATAATTTATGCATTTTATATCATTAATTAAGACTTAGGCCGGTGCAATTTTCTTTAAGAAATTTAACTAAATTCTCAGTACAATAAATACTTGTTTCTAACTCATCGGAAAGTCGGAAATGTAGAAATCTAAATTACACCAAAAGAAGCATCGAGCCCTGTGTATTTTTCGACATATAAGTTTTTAAAGGAAACGAAAAAAGAAGGTAATTTCCATTATTAAACCACGACGACCGACATCGACGATTCGAACCCGCGGAGCGAGGGAAGGTCGACTCAGAGGGCGAGTAACTAACCTAGCCTATTCTAATATTAGTTGTCTGGACCAGATTAGGAAATTAAGAATCATCGCGGCGAGCGACGCTTCCTTTTTTGTCAGTCTCCTTCTTTTTTCGACGACAGGCGACGAGCAAGTCTCCGTCTTCGTCGCCGCGAGCGTTCGTCGCTCGCTTGTTTATCTCGAAAAGGTAATTGAACTTTTTCGGCGTGTTATCGGGGTGTATTTTCGAAGGAGGTCGAGCGAGAAGGAGAAGCAGGAGGAGGAGGAGGAGGAGGAGGAAGACAAGCGCATTTTTATTGTTATTTTTAAAGGCTTCGTCCGCGGGCACATGGACCGAGGAAGATACGGGGACGTTGAAGTGATGGTACAAGGATCTTCCTGTAATCTCGATGAAATTGGTTTCATTCGAAGACTAAGAGGTCTCGATATTATTTTGGGTCGGAAACGGAAGTAATTTGAAAAAGAATTTGGAAAGGATGGTAAAGATGGTCGTCTTTAGGAATTAAATTGCAGAAAAATGAAATGAAAGGAAAAAGTGTTTCAAGCCATAAAATTTGGAAGAATGTAAACAAAATGGCGGGAATATTTGGCAAAAGTAAAAGTCTTTTGTCGAGAAAAAATTATGAAAAATTGTAAACAAAATTGTACATCTCCGAAATTCATGATCATAATCTTATTAGTTCTTCAAATACAAAACTTAATAATGTAAATGTAAGTTTTATATTATTGTCTTTTTCCTTTCTTTGGTTTCTTTCTTCGTCTTCTCTTCCTTTATTTCTTTTCTTAGTCACCCCTAAGACAATTGGAAATTTGTCGATTTCTTTCCTTTTCATCTTTTTCTCATATTTCCCCTTTGGTTTATTTTCGTAAGAAATTTATGATTGTCCTGGGAAAAAAAAAGAATTGAGGAAGGGGAAGCCTTCCTTCCTTTCTACTGTTTCTTTATCCTTATTATTCTCGTTCTTCTATCTCCTTTTCCGTTTTTAATCTTCCTCAAGGTAAATTTCCTTCTTTGTTCTCGAATTTTCACTTTACTTAATTTTCGTAAGGAATTCATGATTGTTTTGGGGAAGAAAAAACGATAAAGTTTAAGAAGAAGAAGAAGGAAGACGACCACCCCATATTTGTAATGCAGAAAATTTAAGAAGAAAATCAATCCTACGTCGTCCTATCAGAGCAAAACGGGAACCGAAGGTGATGAAGAAGAAGAACAATAAAAACACTCACAGAAGGTGTAAAGAGACATAAAAGGTCCCCTTTCTTTTCTTCTGTTTCTTTATTTTCCTCTTCCTCTAATCATTCTTTAATCTCGCATAAGACAATTGGAAATTTGTCGATTTCCTTCCTCTTCATCTTCTTCTCGAATTTCCGCTTTATTTTATTTTTGTAAGAAATTCATGATTCTTTTGAGGAGAAAGAAAGGACAAAGTTTAAGAAGGAGAGGAAAGAATACGACCAACCCTTATTTATAACGCTAAAAATTTAAGAGAAGAAGAACAATGAAAGCAGATGTAAAGAGAGAAGAAAGGTCTTCTTTCTTTCTTTCTGTTTCTTTCTTCTTGTTTTCCTTTTTATCTCTCTTAAGGCAATTGGAAATTTGTCGATTTCCTTCCCTTTTTTATCTTCTCAAATTTATTCTTTGTTTTATTTTCGTAAGAAATACATGCTTGTTTTTGGGGAAGAAAAATAGATGACATTTAAGAAGGAGAAGAAGGAAGACGACCAAACTATATGTGTTCCGCAGAAAATTTGGGAAGAAAAGAGCGATGAAAAGAGGTGTATAACAAGAAAACAGAGCTTCTATCTTTTCCTGTGTTTTCTTCTTCTCTTCATTTGTTATTTTTTAAATCTCCCTTAAAGCAATTGGAAATTTGTCGATGTCTTTCCTTTCGTGTTCTTCTCGAATTTCCGCTTTAATTTATTTTCGTAAGAAAATCATGATTGTTTTGGTGAAGAAAAAGGATAAAATTGAAGGCAACAAAGGAAGATGACTAACCCATATTTGTAACTAACGGAATTTAAGAAGAGAAGCAAAATAATCAAAGGAGAAGAAAGAGAAGAAGGAAGACGGCCACCCATATTTGTTCGGCAGAACACTTAACAAGAGGGGAAGAACAATGAAGGCGATATAAAGGGAGAAAAACAATTCTTTTGTTATTGATCTTCTTCTTGTCCGGCTTCTCTTTCTTTATATCTTTTAAAAATTCAATGAAGGCCCGCTATCCTTAAATGTTTCATCCTGTAATTAGAATTCTATTTTCTTCTTTCCTTTTTTTTTTGTATTTTTCTTGTTGGGAAATTTTTAATTAATCCTATTACTGCCTTTTACTGATTTGCAAGTCAAATGCTTGGAGAAACACTGCCATGATTTATACCACTTATAGAGGCTAATCAAAGTGGCTGGGTCTAAATTCAGGATGTAAGTAGAAAAGTCAAAAAACAATCAACTTTAGAAATCTTGGTCTGATGTTTTTTCTTGTTCTTCTTCTCTTATTAAATTTCTTCAGGACAGTTCTTTAGTCTCTGGTCTTCTTTCTCCTGTGGTTTGTCTTCCTTCTTATTGTTTATTTATTCTTTTTAAGGCCCACTATCCCTTACGTTCTTCCTCTATTCTCTCCTGTAATTAGGAAGCTATTTTCCTCTTCAATTTTTTTTTAATTTTTTTTTGCTTATTTTTCTCTTTTTCTTATAACTCTGTTCCTTCTTTTTACTACTTTCCAACTTAAATGCTCGCAAACACATTCTGCCATGCTCCACACGACTCCTAGAGGTTACTCAAACTCTTCGCTGATCATATTATCCGAGTCTAAATTCATGTTGTAAGTGGAAAAGTTGAAAGGCAACCAACCTCAAGAATTTCAGAAAGAATCTAGAGAAATCCTCTGATGAGATATGAGTTTCTCTTTTATGGTCTTATGCTTTATCTTGTTCTTCGTCTTTTCTTATCAAATTGTCCTCAGGGCAATTTTTTGATTCTTGACCCTTTTTTTGTGTGGTGTCTTTCTTCTTATTATTTATTTCCTTTCTTAAGGCCCACTATTTCTTATGTTTTTCCTCTATTTTGGCTTGCAATTAGGATCCTATTCTCCTCCTTCGTGTTTTTTTTTTCATTTTTCTTGTTGCGCAATGTTTTATTATTCCTGTTCCTTCTTTTGATTGCTTTCCAAGCAACATGCTTGTAAATACATATTGCCATCATCCGCACGACTTCTAGAGACACCTTAATGTTGTCGCTTATCAACTTGGCTGCATCTAAATTTAAGGTGCAAGTAGGAAAGTTGGAAAGCAACTAACTTTAAGAATCCCAGAAATAATCTAGGGAAATCTCCAGATGAGAGGTATGGGTTCCTTTTTTCTTAGTCTTATGTTTCTTCTTGTTTTTCTTCTTTTCTTTTCAAACTTTCCTCAGGACAGTTCCTTGATGTTTAATCTTCTTCTTGTGTGGCGTCTCTTTCTGCTAATTATTTCTTTTTTAAGGCCAACTATTTCTTATCTTTTTCTTCTATGGTTGTCAAGCAATTAGAATTTTATTTTTCTTTTTTATTGTTTTCATTTTTCTTGTTGTGCAATTTTTCATTGTTCCTGCTTCCTATTTTCACTGCTTTCCAAACTAAATGCTTGCTAATACACTTTGCTATGATCTACACTACTTCTAGGCGTTGCTTAAGGTTATTGAGGATATAAGTGGAAAAGTTAAAAAGCAATCAACTTCAAGGTTCTCAGAAAGAGTCTAGAGGAATCCCCTGCTGGGGTATGAGTTCCTTCTTCTTGGTCTTTCTCCCTTCCTTATTAAATTTTCCTTAGGACAGCTCCTTGGTGCTTGGATCTTCTTCTCGCGTTGTTCCACTTTCTTTTCATTATTTATTACAATATCTTAAGGCTTATTGTCCCTTAGTTCCCTCTTTTATTCTTTCCTAATTTGCATTCTATCCTCCTCTACCTTTTTAAATATTTTATTTTGCGCAATTTTTTCCTTACTTCTGTTCCTTGCTTTTACTAGTTTCCAAGCCGAGTGATTGCAAATACATTCTGCCATCAACCACACGACTTCTAGAAGCTACTAGCTGCTGGAGATCCCTGAACCTGACGTACTGATGCAACCAACATCTTTGCCGTGGTTCTTTATTTTAGTGGATTTTCGCATTTGATATCTATGTTTTCTTCCTCTTCTTCTCCTTCTTCTTCGTTATTTCTCTTCATCTTGTTTATGTCTTTGCCAGGCATTAGATGGTAACCTTCATCCAAAAATTTCTACAGGATCTTCTAGAGCAATTCCATGACCAAATACAAATTCTGACCTGAGTCACAGAATCCGGTGAAATGATATTTTCTCAATGGAACTCGAAAAATCCCAAATACTGTTCATTCGAACTCCATACACGCATATATTCATTTCTGACATTCGTATTTATCATCAGAGAAGTGCACATCTGCATTTATATCGCTCATTTCGCCGGATAAACAAATTGATAGCACCGTTCCGCGATCTCCTCGCGCGAGAAAAATACCAGCGTGCGTAAGATCGTTTACCTCTTTAAAAATTTCACCAGAGCTCGCCAGAAACGTATCAACTTTACTTACCTACCAACCAAAAACATATAAGAGATATATAAACGCACGTTTATATAAACCTTCCACTCTCGAAAATCGAGAGAAACAAGAGGTAAGTACGTGTGTATGTATGTTATGTATGATAAGTACATGCACGGACGCGCACCACACACACATACAAATTTATGTACGTTTTGGTAAGAGGGACGAGACGAGTCGAAAAATTTCGACGACTATGGCCGTTGCCTCCACATTCGAAATCAGCCCTGACCAGACACAATTAGGATTTTTGTCCAAAACATTTCCTCTTTTTTTCTCATTTTTATCGAGTTGCTTGACCGGACTATCTCGGGCCCGGGCGAACACCGCTGTCGCTGTCGGCTGGCAGCGGCGAATTTTCAGACGACCTAAACGAAACCGTGTTGATACTGGTCAGTGAGAAAGATCCGAGACCATCGCACGACGACGAAAATAAGCACACACGTACTTATATATACACACACACACACATACGTCTTTGGAACGGGTAGGATTTACTTCTTTCGATTCGTTCGCAATTTTACGCGTTATGTGTGTAAAAGATACTTTTGCTGCTGAGTAGTTCCCGAAGAAAGTATTATTTCAAATTATTGCTACGTATGAAATACTTTTTTTATTTGAAAGTAAGCTAAAGAATTAAAACGGCGTCAACGTAATAAAATGTTGAATTAGAACAAATGCGGGTCAGCACTCCTTCATCCCCTTGATGCACTACTGAATTCTCTAAAAATGGTAATCATAAAAACATAGAAGATCCAAAGCAAAATCTCATTGACGACTTCCAATTCCTTCTTTATCTTCAGCAGTAATTAGGGGATTGGGGCAATTGAGGATTAAAGGGCAACATTTCTCAAATTCTGGATCTAGATGAAGTTCCTGTTAAAGACTTAAACCAAAATAAGGAAGAATTTTAAATAGCATACATAAGAGACAAACTTTTAGTTTCTTTCTGACACGTTAACCTAGGAAGCACAATTGCAAAATTTTCTTCTGCTATTAGAAAGAGATACTCATTTTTATTATCTATGATTTTTCTTCATATATATAGTAGCGCTACAGGTCTTATGGACTCCTGGCTTCAAATCCCCTTATGATTTTTTTCCATTGCATTCAGTTTCTTGTCCTGATTTGCCACTCCTCCACATCTACTTGTGCCAGATCTTGCTTTACAGCTGACACCCATTTCCTTTTAGGCTTTCCTCTCCGCTTCTTCCCTCCATTTCCAGTCGTGAGTACCCTTCTAACATGACTGTTCTCCACCATCCTTGCAATATATCTCAGCCATCTCAATCTTCCGAATACTCCGAATACCTTGCGCAGGATTTTCCTCTCCCTCCTCCCTCCTTCTTTCCTCCACCCCTCTCTGCTTGTTGAGAATCTATGTTCTGCACCCATAGAGCACTGTCGGTCTGCTTATTGTGTCAAACATTCGTATTTTTGCTTCTCTGGATAGGTGTTTAGATTTTATTAAACTTGCAAGCACTCCGACAGCTCTACTATCTTGTATTTATTTCAGCCTTGTCTTGACAGGTGTCTGCTAATATATACGTCAACGCTACAGGCCTTGAAGGCCCCTGGCTTCTAGATTCAGAGTTATTTTTTTCCACTCTCTTCGATCTCGTGCCCTGTCCCTCCAGTCCTTTATTCCGATTTCTTCCAAATCTCTTTTCACCACCTCCAACCATCTCCTTCTTGGCCGTCCTCTTCTCTTCTTCCCACTTTCCCTAGTATCCAGTGCCCTCTTCATGAGTCTCTGTCTTCGCATTCGAATGATGTGTCCTACCCATCTTAATCTTTGAGCTCGAATCTTATTTGCAATGCTTCATACTTCAGCACTCCGAAATACTCAAACTCTGTCACCTTCTCGAAACTATACTCCTTGTTTGCTGTTTTCCATCTGATTCACTCTGAATCCTGCATAGATGTTGATTTCAGTTCCATCTACATACTTCGTTTTACCTTCGTTAATGGTTGATCCATACTCCTTTGGCTTATTCTATCGATTCTCGAACATTTCCTCCAACTTTTTTCTACTTCTTGCGCTATGTCGTCAGTGTAAGCTATGCATTGTTGCCTATTATACATTGCATCTTTTCTCTGCTTCTGCTTCTTCTTCTTAGCTTTCCTTGATTATTGTTTCCAAGGTCAAGTGAAACAAAGTCATCGACAGAGAATGTCCCTCTCTCAATCGTCTCCCCACCTTAAATTCCCTTCCATAATTATTAATTGAAATTACTTTGTTGGTGGTTTGCTTCAACGTCATTTTGACTAACTTAATCAGTTTTTCTAGTACGGTCAATTTTTGCAGAACTATTTGTAATTTATCTGTTGGTATCACTTTATACGTATGTATGTTCGAAATAACAATGAAACGAATGCGATTGAAGACCTTTTAACTAACTTCGGGGTCTGTAAGGGCTGATTTCTTCTTCTTCTTCCTTTTCTTCTTGTATTCTAAATTTAATGCCTCGGTTGATTATCTAACTGGCTCCATATCTTAATGTTGTCATTATATCACCAGAAGTATACCAGTGGATTTCATCACGCCAATAATTTCGTTCTTTGCTTATTTACATGGTTGCTCTGCTGCATTTCTGTCTATGTCATGTTCTTTATCTCATAGTTCTTTAGATTATTTTGAGGAAAATTAAACATACAGAGCTGTCGAAATATCTAGATCTTAAGGAGACTTATAGCAATCCTGAAGTTTTGCCTTCATCTCACAAATTACTAAATATAGAACCGCGTTCGAAGACACCAGTGCGTCAAATATCATTTACAGAATGTGTCTCGAAGGCTTAGGTAAATGAGCAAACATAAAGAAACCCTTGCCTATTAAAATTCGTCTTTCATGAAGCACTGAAAAAGCTAGAAAGGACATAAACAAGTATGAAGTTGGCTGCTGGAAAATGTGAAAGGTGGAAATAACCGAACTGATTATCGCAAAAGACGAAACAAAAACCCTAAACGGGAACCTGGAAGTACATGGATGCGATCCAAGGAAGATACACCCTCTGTCCCAAAAGTAACCGCAATAGTTCGAAATAAAGCACGCTATGTATGTTATGTCCACAAAAATCATTGTATTTATTCGAAATATTCTCCATGTGCTACAATACATCGATTTGCACGGTCAACGAGTGCTTCAAACGACTTTTTCATGTCGATCTCTGGGATGGCCTTTAGGATGCCGGTCGTCGATCTTTGAATGGCGTCTACGGATGCATAACGAACTCCTTTCTGCTTCAAATGAAGACGAGGGAACAGGAAATAATCGCATGGGGACAGATCAGGCGAATACGGTGGGTGCTGTATCGAATATATTTCATTTTTCGCCAAAAAATCGGTGACCATCGTTGCTCGATGACACGGTGCGTTATCGTGCAGTAATCTCCAGCTGCCTGGCTCGCGATATTCGGGGCGAACACGACGAATGCGACCCAGCAAACGCCTCATAACATCGAGGTAATATGCACCATTAACCGTTGAGCCGTATGGAACGAACTCCTTATGGATAATTCCCTTCGAATCGTAGAATGAAATCCGCATTGACTTGATTTTCGACTTCTCCATTCGTGATTTCTTCGGATTTCCTTCTTCTGGTGACCTCCACTCTGCGCTTTGACGTTTGCTTTCTGGTTCGTATTGAAAGCACCACGTCTCGTCACCAGTCACAATCGTTTTCAAGAAGTTTTCATCTGCACGGGCTCGTGCAATAATGTCTTTGGAGTGTTCGATTCGAAGCGTTTTTTGGTCGTCGGTCAATTTGTGCGGAACAAACTTCGAATTGACTTTCTTCAAACCAAGGGTTTCAGTCAAAATGCGCTGAATAGTTGTTTTAGGGATGCCAAGCTCCATTTCCATAAATCTCACTGACGATTTCTTCGAAATTTTCACAAATTCGCGCACTTTTTCCACATTTGCCTCGGCCAAAGTTGTCGAAGGACGACCGGCTCTTTCGTCATCGTTAACATCTTCTCTGCCTTTACGAAATCGTCGATGCCACTCGAACACTTGCCTCTTCGACAAACAATCGTCGCCATAAACAATTTGCAGCATTTCATACGTCTCGGTTGCAGTTTTTCCAAGTTTAAAATAAAACTTAATATTGACTCGTTGTTCGTGACTCATTTTCTGACCGTTTACGAAAAACACTCTCACAGGATGCATGATGTATCAGCTGACTATGCACCAAATGTCATGAAAATTTGTCAGGTTGGTAAGGAAGAGTCCCACTACAATAATCAATCAACTATCAAGAGATGACGCCACTGGTTTCTGATTTATAGACGCATTGCGGTTACTTTTGGGACAGAGGGTGTATATATGAACATAAACTAGGAAATAATCAAAACAATGATAATAAGCGGACACGCTGAAAACATAACATATGCATGAAAGATGAGTTTTAGTAAATGACCACGGCAAAACCCGGAAGTCATTAATTCATTGGACATCGGTCGTAAAAGTCTTCACTCGACAAAAATTTAAGCGCCTGAGATCAATAATAGAATAATTGAAAAATCGACCAAGAAATAATAGGAAGTTTGGAAAACGTTTTCTTGATAATGAGAAATGGTGCCTTTATATTAATCTCAGAAAAAGAACGAAAGTGTGCATCGATAGAAGATAATGTTAATATGCATCAGATGGAATAAAGAACTACAAGATGCTTCCCAGGGATATAGCCAACATTGCTGACATTCATCGCCAAGAATTGAGACGCCTTGGGCTTGCAATCCTGGACCAAAAAATAGTGCGTTAAAGACTGCTAATGCTTGCCCACACGCTGCTAACCTGGCGATACGTGAACTTGGTTAGAAGGTTATTTCATACTTCTCTTATTCTCCTGATCGTGCGCCAAGAAACTTATGAAAAATTTCAGGAAGCAGTCCAATAAATTTTATAACCATTTGTCTTCCTTGCTTTGAAATTATTTCACTCTTTATTTATATTTCCTCCTCATTTTGTTGCTTCTAGTTCTTTTAGGAAAGAAAAATCTGGAAAGAAACAAACATAGAAATTTTCAAGAAAGTAGTTACCTTAATACGGGATGTTACAGAAATGAGATTCCTGAGAGAAATAGAGAACGAAACAAGGTTTGACAGAATAAAAATGGAACTTTCAGAGAAGAATTAGAAGTGAAACCTATACCTACCTAGTGTACAATAATGAAGAGAGGCAATTCAAATGGTACGAATGCGTTAACAGGATGGGCGAAGAAAGAACCACAAGAAAAATATACGAAGCACGGCCCTTTAGGAAGACAGGAAGAGGAAAACCCAGGAGGATATCGAACGATAAAGTTGCAAATGGGATAAGATAGAAAAACGTGGAGAAAAATATGGAAAAGAAATCTGAGAAACATAATCTACCCACGCCAGGTAGATGTCGGCTCTAGACTTAAATGTTCCTCTGGAAGAGAACTAAAAGAACTAACATAGAACGAAGGAAAAGAATTACCACAAAATAAGAAGAAATGGAGAGACCAGGGATAGCAGTCTTGTCAATGAGAATAGAAACTGCTTTGGAAAGGTGCTCAATGCAATTCTATTGTGTTAATTAACATTTTTTCAATAATGTATGAGAGACATAGAAGCAGAGTAAGAGCGGTGGAAATGAAATACCTTAGACAATACCGGGGCAAAGTCAAAAGCGAAAAAAAAAGAGAAAAGTTGGGAGCATGGAAGAATACATAGAAGAAAGATAACTAAGATGGTGGGGACACGTTCAAAGAATGGATACAACAGCGCAAGTGAAAGAAGTATACAAAGCTAAATGGCTGGGGAAAAAGGAAGAGGGAGTCCAAAGAAGGCGTGAGATGATATTATCAGAACAATCATGGAAAAGAGGGGTATCAAAAGGGAAGATGCGACTAGATTGGCAAGGGATAGGAAGACTTGGAAAGAGTTCGTGAAAGGATAGATAAATTCAACGTGCTTACAGATATATATTCGTCTCTTTCTAACTTTAAAAATTTGTTTGTTCAATCTAGTAATCAAACTCTTAACATCTTAATCGTGTCATCCACGAGAATTATGCCATTGGGTCTTGACACTCCAAGGTTTTTGTTCGTTGTCGTCCTACATGGTTGCACCATTTCTGCCTATATCCTTTTCCCTATCTTATACATAGTTCATGAGGTTAATTTGCAGATCATTAAATAGAGAGAACGGTCGAAATATTTAGATTAAGATTTCCACTTACAGCAAAAACTAGCAGAGTAAAAGATTAAGAAGAAAAAATCTACATCTAAGATTTTATTGCGTCGGAATACGACCACGTATACGAGGGGCCTCTTTTATATTTCTATAAATCGCTATTGCGATGTGTCATTACTATTTTCCTAAAATTTGACATTGTGATTGTGAAAACAGTGGTAGCTTAGCAATTGTCAGAGTAGTTTGTTCGCAGTAAACGTTTACAGAAAAAGTTTTGTAAAACGATGGAAATTGCACGTGAAGATTTTCTCAGGACAATTTTTTACAATTTTAGTATAGGCCCAAATCAACAGGAATGCATAGAATTGCCCCGTTTCATTTTTGGCAATGAAGCATCCTCGATAGACTCTTTACAATTGGCTTGGAGAATTTCGTCCTCATTGTGCATCGATCCAGCGATGAATTTCGTGAAGGTTGCTAAAATCAGTTATCATTCCAAAAAACATCGGCGTGGACACAACATGATTAACGAAAATTGGTACGTGGCTTACAGTGAGATAGAGGCATTCTTGGGTATATCGAAAATTGCAATGACATCCGATTTTGCCTGAGGATGTTCCCGATGGATTCTGCATAGTTTGTTCGAAGCTCAAAGAAAGCGGCGTGTTAATTGATGGAAGAAAATACTAAGAAATCCGTATACAACATCTTGACGAAACTTGGGTATATTCGTATGAACCGGAAACTAACCAACAATCCATTGTTTGGGTGTTCTAAGATGAACTGTATCCCACAACAATTGTTTGTTCACGAAGCACTTCCAAGGAAATGATCACTTGTTTTTCGATTGTATTGAAGAAGAAGCCATCGACGAAATCAGGGAAAACAATCGAAAACATCGCATCATTCTGCATTATGACAATGCCAACTCTCACACAGCACATCAAACAATTGATTATTTGGAGGAGAAAACCATCGAATTCTCATTGCCCGTATTACTCTGATTTATTGTCTAACGATTTCTTTCTGGTCCCCGATGTCAAACAAGAAATGTGTGAACAGCGATTTTCAGCACCTCAAGAAGCTGTCAAAGCCTTTAAAAACTACAGTGGGGAAATGTTTAGAGAATAGGTTTGACCGCCTGCTAAGGTCAATAAATTATAAAGGCGAATATTTTGAAAGGCAATAAAACAGTTTGTTCAAATTGTCTTTTTCTTTCGGTTATACATTCTTATCGAAATGGTAGTCACTTTCAACAGTTTTAGAAACTCAATTGTATGATGAGTTACCCAAATTTTCTTTTAACATCTTTATTTGTGTTTCAGGCTTCTGTGCTATTAGAAAACTAGTTTCAATAAGATACTTGAAAGCCAAAATTACAAAAGAACATACCTATCACCACTGCCGAAATTTCTGTGAGAGTTGCCTAACATACGAATCTCAGTTATATGTCGTTTATTGGAGAGTTATGTAGATACTTTCCTTCTTTATTCATTTCTGTATTATCCTCTTTCATTCTTTTCTGCTTTTAATTTTGTTCTTCCACTCTGTTGCCGGCACCCTTCTTCTCCTTCTTTTTTTCCTAAAGCTCATACCTGCGCCTAGGAAGCTACGGATGAAGAAAAAAACAAAAATGTTAAAAATGATGATTTTAAAAAATGAAGAAAGACAAACGTGCAGAAATAAAACACCAGCCAAAGATGAAGAAGGACTGAGTTATAAAATAATGTGTACTCTAATTTTTGAAGACCACTGTAAGCTTGAAAGTCTTGCAATTGTTTATTTTCTAACCATAGATATATGCCGTTCTTAAGGAATCATCACCTTCATTTTCCACTATGAGTTTTTGGGTTTCGGCATTCAAGCGTGGCCGCACGCCTATAAGTAATCAACTACGTTGAAGACGTCCGAAAACGGCAACCACAACAGAAATTGTGAAAAAATCCATGACATCGTTTTGACAAATCGCCGAATAAAAGGGTGTGAAATTGAGGAACCATGGGGTATCTGCGATGAACGAGTAATTCGTATTTTGAAAAAGCTTTCTGCAAGATGGGTGCCGCATTTGCTCAATTCGGAACAAAAACGCATTCGAGTTCGAACCTCAGCCGAAATGTTTACAATGAATTCAACTAATTTTAAGAAACGATTCGTGACCATGGATGAGACCTAGATTCATCGCTACACGCCAGCAACAAAAATGCAACCAAAACAGTGGTTTGCACGTACTGAATCGGTTACAAAAAAGGCAAGAACCATTCACTCGCCTGGAAAGGTGATGGCGTCGGTTTCTTCTCAATAAACTTGGTGAATCCTTCGTTTAACCGGAAACCATTCATCTTATACTCAAACAAGCTTTACTACAAAGATTTTATTTTTAACATGCTTTTTACCTCTGAAAATTGGGGGAAATTTCGACCAACACCAATTCAGTTATAACTTACAAGTATGCGTGCTCAGGTGTTTGAGGGTGTAGCATACGATTTCATACTTTAGATTGATGACACCTTTGGTATTGGATTAACTTCAAAAAGGCCAAAATACATTATGTATCCATTATATCCAATTAAAATCACCCCAATTTTAATGTAATTTCTAGTATTCATGTTTTTACGGGATTTCGCTTGGGGAAATATGTGTTGAGGTTGTATAGGTCTCAGGAAGTTAAAATTTGATATTTGGAAATTTGCCAGTGCAATGTGATCTTTGGAAAAGTTAAAATCCACCATAAATTTTAACAGTTCCTTATGAGAATTATTTTAATATAACTAGTAGGATAGCTATTTTTACAAACAAGTAGGATAACTGTAACTCCAATAAAAACGATTTGTTTTCCTTCTAATTCTAACGCTAGGTGAAGTTCAAAAGGTCAAAACTTAGCGCACATAAAAAGGGAATGTCGAAATCATCGACGACGTTCTTTCTGTAAAGAATTTGTTTAACAATGCAACGCGCATTGACGATAATAGGTTGTTTATCTAGCAAAGAGAAAAATAGAAAACAACGAAAATAACGCAATAGTTTTAAATATCGTAGATAGAATAGATATCGTGCGTGCACGAGGTTGCAAAACCGTACAATTTGGAAACCAATATATGGTATTGTAACTGCGTCTATTACTGAATGGAAATAGAAGGATGACAAAATCCAATCGAAATCGAATTCCGTATGAAATTTCAATTCCAATGACCAAATGTCGATGAAATGGATTCGATAACGAGCGTTTGTTTAAAAATTTCGTCACGGCACGAATGTGTGGTTCTTGTTTAATGTTAGAATGGAATACTTAAAACAATATACGATTTAGGAAAAAATCTAGGCTGGTGCAATTCAGAAATAGAATTTAGTAGATATTGGTAACACGGTAAGAAGTTCAAATATTACTTTAATACATAGCGATTGTTACGATGGAAAACAAAGTTAAAAAACACGAAAGTCATTGTTGATTAGGAAAGAAATAATGTGTAAAAAAATGTTTTAAGTATTTCAGTTGGTAACGTAATTGAGCAGTTGTTTTCAGAAAACTTAAAACAATGCAATTTTCTAACTTAAAAGATGCTTTTTAGTATGGCTTTTGGACAACTACCACTACCAACTTTAACATACGAGGCTGGAAAAGTTTCAAAATTCAAGTTTATTTTATTTTTCAATATAATCCACTCGAAGCTTACCACACTTGGTCCATTGTTTCTCTGGCTTCTCGATTCCCTCCCGGAAATGACTTTCTTCGAGCTTCCCAAAATAATCGTTTACAGCCTCTATCAGTTCTTCATTCGATCAAAATCTGTTTCCACTTAGAAATATTTTGAGTTTCGGTAACAGGTGGAAGTATGGCTGATCCAAATCAGGCCAATACGGCGGATGTGGAAGGATTTAGAACTTCAATTCTGTCAATTTTTGCTGAACGATTGCACTTGTGTGAGCTGGCACATTGTCGTAGTGAAATAACGACTTTTTCTTGAAAATTTCCGTGCGTTTCTCCTGAATTTCTGCTTTCAATTTATCTAAAAGTGTTGTGTAATATTGGCCAGTAACAGTTGTGCTCTTTTCAAGATAACCAATTAGCAAAATTCCATTTGGGTCTCAAAAAACCGATGCCATCACCTTTTCAGGCGAGTGAATGGTTCTTGTCTTTTCTAAATCGATTCAGGGTGTGCAATCCACTGTTCTGTTTGCATTCTTGTCTCTGGTGTGTAGTGATGAATCTAGGTCTCATCCATGGTCACGAATCGTCTCTTAAAATCAGTTGGATTCATTGTAAACACTTTGGCTGAGGTTCGGGTTCGAATGCGTTTTGCTCCGAATTGAGCAAATGCGGCACCCATCTTGCAGAAAGCTTTTTCAAAATACGTATTACTCGTTCATAACAGATACCCCATGGTTCCTCAATTTCACACCCTTTTATTCGGCGATTTTTCAAAACGATGTCATGGATTTTTTCACAATTTCCGTTGTGGTTGCCGTTTTCGGACGTCTTCAACGTGGTTGATTACTTATAGGCGTACGGCCACGCTTGAATGCCGAAACCCAAAAACTCATGGTGGAAAATGAAGGTGATGATTCCTTAAGAACGGCATCTAGGCATCCGGTACTTAGATCTCTGTCTCGGTATAACAATGAAATGAACTTTATCATAAACTCACAATCGAAATAATTGTAAAATTGCCACTATTGACAATGTCAATGTTATTTCACGAACTGATTGTGAGACTGTGACTAAGAGGATGTTTAATGATTTTGCACCGGTCAACTTCTCTGACTGTCATAGGACCTGTAACTGAGAGAGTCGTCATTCACAGGGACAAATTATTAATTGGAGCATTTCAAAGAGCATTCCGGCATCCTTAATTGATCAACTGAAAGCATGACATCGTATTCTGCGCCTTTAAAAGTATACGTATACGAAACTACGATTGAATTGGTGTACGTTGAGTTTTCTTTAGATTTTTTAATATATATCTTTTGAGTTTTGCACTAAATCGATTCCGTCGCAATGTTATCATGCCGCAGTTCAAATTAAAGATCTTGGCTAATACAAGGAGAAAAAAATTCTTGCAGCTACGAAATATTAATGATTTTTAATTTGAATGGGATTAAACGTGAAAATCACCAGGAGCATACAAAAATTTATACCGAAGCATAACTATGTGCGAACAAGACATGAAAAATTAGAACTTCCAAAGCATACAAGGAGTAAGACAAGGCTGTATATTAAGCCCTCACCTATTCAGACTCGTCAGGAAGAAAGCAAAAAGGATACTGAAAAATGGGTGGAGAAATTGTAATGGACTCCTGCTGGATCCATCCATGATATCCTGCACTGATGCTTTTTATTAACATTATCAAGCATCTAAAAGTTAGTTTTTCCTATTGACCTATTGTCACTATATGTATTGTAATGCACCAATGAATATTTTTTGTTCTGTTAATGGTGTTTGATATTTTTGAATAATAAAGTGAATTATTATTATTATAACAGAACTGATCTACGCGGACGACATCGTGTTAATTGTAAAAGACGAAAAAGCCCTAAAGTAGAACCTAGCAATCCATAAAGACGATCTACCCATGGTAAACATGGATCAGAAAGAAATTAAAGCAATGATAATAAGTGGAAAATAGCAACAATATAACATATGCATAAAGAAGAACAAATTCGAACATGCCGGAAAATTCAAGTATCCGGGATCAATAACACCGCAGAACAGAAAAATCGACCAAGAAACAATAGAAGAAACGACTGGGAAACTGCTCAATAGTTTGAAAAACGTTTTCTTGGTGACGAGAAATGGTGCCTTTATGGTCTCATCTCAGAAAAAGGAAGAAAGTGTTTATTGACAGAAGATAATGTAAATATGCATCTCGTGGGATAAAGAAGGGTTTGTATACTACAAATTGTTTACCAGGGACATTTATTGCCAACAACTGAGACGCCTTGCGGTGGAAATCCTAAAGAAAACGACCAAGAAAACCGTGTCAAGTGCTGCTACTGCACGATAACGCCCACTTTTAACTTGACAAAAGAAGTTATCCACGGCTTTGGTTGGGAGGTCATTTCAGCCCCCGCTTATTCTTCTGATCTTGCAACTTCAGATTTTTACCTTTCCCACTCTCTGGCGCACGATGTTCAAGAAAATTCCTTTCCGAACTAAAATGCGTGTCAAACTTCGCCTGAAGAACTTGGCCAGTATTTTCTAACTCCAAACCAGCAGATTTCGACAGATGTAGAATTTAAAAACTACTCCAGTGTTAGCAGACTGTCGTAGATAGTACATAATGATGTATTAGTGGTAATTAACCTTTCCCTTATGTTTATTTTATGTTCAATAAACTTAGGAAAAATGTTACCAAGTAATCCAGTACAATTTTATAACTGCTTGCTTTGAAATGCTTTCACCCCTTATTTATATTCCTCCTCAGTTTACTGCTTGTGGTTCCCTTCAGGAAAGAAACCTAAATAGAAGTTTTCAAAAAATAGTTACTTCAATGATGATGTACGGCTCGGAATCCGATAGAGATAGAAAAGATTATAAATTCCAGAAATGAGATTCTCGAGGAAAAAGGGGACGGAAACAAGGTTTAACAGAATAAGATATGACACTTTCAGGGAAAAACCGCTAGCGCACAATATAGAAGAAAGGCAATTAAGATGGTACGGGCATGTTAAGAGAATGGACGAAGAAAGAAACACAAGTAAAATATATGAAGAATGGCTCTTTACGAAGGGAGGATGAAGAAGACCCAGGAAGATGACGAACGTTGTAGTTAAAAATGGGAATCTCGGCGATGAAATGTGTTTTGACTTTAACGTTCAATATCCTCCTGAGTCTTCTTCATCCTCCCTTCCTAAAGAGCCATTCTTCATATATTTTTCTTGTGTTTCTTTCTTCATCCATTCTCTTAACGTGTCCGTACCATCTTAATTGCCTTTCTTCTATATTGTGTCTATATCAACTTATCACAAGGTAGAAGTATGAAAAAGAAACCCGAGGGACTGCTAAATTCCTTATACAGGCTAGATTTCAACAGCAACAAGGATTAAGTAAATAAGTAAGCAAACTTCTTCTTAATCCTTTTACCCTTTCTATCTTTCGGTGTAAGAAGCTCAGGAGCTACCAAAAGCTTAGGGTGTATAAGCACACATTTTGCTAATCGAATGTGCACAATCGTCGATATACGATTTGGATAGCTTCTGCAGCGGATTTTGACCCCTTCGAGATGTACGCCACATCAGCGCCAATTTGAAATAGAAAATAGTATTTTACATCTTCATAGACACAAGCGTAGCAAATTATTTATGGTTTCTCCTCATTACGAGGTGATAACGAACGGAGGACGATAAGTACCATTTGGGGTCTGCAAAAGTCAATTTCTTCTTTCTATATTTTTGATTTCTTCGTCTTCTTTTCCTTCTTTTTAAATGACAAGTCACTTCGGTTTATACTGTTGTTGAAGATGGTTGCCTCGAGCTAGCGAAACACGTGTCACCGATTTTATTGAAAACAATTGTGTGGTGAGGAGTTTACCGATGAGATACTTGTATCACTTCTTTCTAAACTTAAGCCCTTGTTTAGTTAATCTCTTTAATTTTAACAAATTCGTAATACCCCAGTCTGGTCACTACGATCATTAGAGCTGTGTCAGTGGGTTTCTTCACGGTAAGGTTTTCATTCTTTGCCCATTTCGAATTTTTAATATATTGAATCAATTCCTTCTCCTTCTTCCATTTCTTTTTTTCTTCTACATTTAATGCCTAGTTTGGTCAATTTCTAACTCGCTACATATCTTAATTTTCCCAGTACGATCACCAGAACTGTGCCAGTCAGTGTTTTCATGCCAATGTTTTCTTTCTTTGATCCTTGCGCCATTGTATCGTATTGTCCATTCGTCATACGTGCTTGCTTCATTGTTCTCTATGGATTCTCCATGTCATAGTTCATTACATTTACTTGAAGATATTAAACATATAAAGGTTTGTCGAAATACTTAGCTAAAATCCATTTAGAGCTAATTTGGGAAAAGTCAACTTTTTGGTGCCTTAAAATATGTTATTCGTTATTCGTCCAGCACTCGCTGGAAGCTTGAATTTTATGTGCCATACCATACGAAGACTTTGGCTTCTTCAAAATTCTCTTTAAAACTATCAAAATTGAAATGTCTGTAATTTAGCATTAAAGTAAAATAGGTCCTACCCTTACCCCAATCAATTAATTGGAGACTCTAAATACGCGTTTCGATCACCAAGTGGTCAGCTTGTGGAACGACTGGAAAAAGGATGCGTCAATCTTGTAAATTAGTAAATTCCTTTCTTTTGTTACTGTTCACTGAAGATGACCACTTTGTGGTCGAAACGCGTATTTGAGTTTCCAATTAATCGGTGTGGAAAGAGCTTATTTTATTAATCTCCTTAGAAAATTTTAGAAAATTAGGATCAGCGTCCCTTTTAGTTGTGATTTCGTTCGTATATATTTTTGAAGACGTAGAACGTGGGTTTATGTTTGAAATTGGCGTTGCAACAATCATCATCATCATCAAGCCTTTCAGCGCTTTGGGCTATGGCTAACGTCTTATGACGTTTTTGAAGTTCTATTTGACGAGGTAAACTAATCCTCTTGTTCCCTGGGTTTTAAAGTTTGCTATGAGACTATTCGAAGATTCTATCTTTATTTAGCTTCCTGGTGCCTCAATTCTCCACTCGTCCCTCTTCCGCATTTTATCTTCGTTTTCCCAGAACCAACTTAATAATAAAATCATCTATTTATGTGATGTCCTGCAATTACAGTCAGATATCTTCCTATACAGATATTCACTCCCACTCGTTACCTTCATTTAAGCATGTCATTAACGAACACTGCAATAAATCATCATCATCATCATCATCATCATCATCATCATCATCATCATCAAGCCTTTCAGCCCGTTGGGCTATGGCTAACGTCTTATGACGTTCTTGAAGTTCTATTTGATGAGGTGAACTAATCCTCTTGTTCCCTGTGTTTTAGAGTTTGCTATGAGTCCCGGCGGCCTGTGTTATTTTCCTCCATTATTTCCTGTTCCTTGCTTTTAATCTCCAATCGGTTATCTTCATCACTTTTACGTCTTCCTCCACAGCATCTCCCCATCTCTGCCTTGGTCGTCCTCTGCCTCTGAGCCATATCGGAATCCAGTGGGTTATCCTTCTTATCATTTCCGTTGGTTTCCTCCTCATGATGTGGCCTGCCCATTGGAGCCGTTGAGCTTTAATATGTCTTATAATATTTTCTCTCTTAAGTTGATCCTCTATTTCTGTGTTAGTTTTCGGTCTTATTACTCCATGTTCTGTGACGTGTGGCCGTCACAATAATATAATGCTCACAATAATATTGCATAATATATATATATATATATATATATACAGATGTCCCAGACTTCACTCCCCAGGCTTGTAACTTCGTTATTGTTAACAATACATAAAACAAACTATATATATTCGTAAATGGGAGGAAATTCTCTATACGATAGGAAAACCCAATTTACAAAAAGTGCGTTAGTGTAATGACAACTATATTCAACTTCTTTTTTCAAATAGCACAGTATACTTTTTTTTTAATATTCAGATGGTACCTTTTATTCTCTTTACAGCCATATAAATTAATATGGGCCCTACATGGGAAAAATTTCGAAGAAAACTTGACCTAAAGTTTGCCATGCAAAAAATTGTGGTTTATAGTGTTTATCTAGTACGCGCTGAAATCAACAGTTTTCTACAAACAAAAATGTGTTTTTATTCGAATAGCAATTAATTAACTAATAATTACAAACCTAATGAGCAAATATTACAAATTATTATAAAAATTGTTCAAAATTGCTTCCATTATTATTAGAGCATATCTCTAGACGATGCAGAAAATGTTTGTCGCTTCTAATAAAGTGTGCGTGGAAATGTTTGCACACTCCTCTCTTATTCTGCCTTTTAGGTCATCCACATTTATGACGGCTACCTTATAAACACGTTCCTTCAAGTAACCCCACAGAAAATAGTCCAACGGCGTGAGGTCGGGTCGAGTCCCTAAGATTGTTTTCCAAATTTTTAAACGTTTTATGATCAGGATGTCTTCTCTCAGGATATTGCTCGCATTACCTTCTAGCTGCCTCCATCGAATTACTTCCACACAAACCATACACTAACATCATATCGCACTTTTCAGAATTCGAATAATTCATATTCTATCAAAATACAAGGAATAATAATAACTTCAATGAATTTAACAACATAAAGTGACAGAATTTTGTTTAGAAAACAATTGAAAATCAGCATGCTATTCGTCCGAATAGCACATGTACCTACCTACTTGATATTTTCTTTGTTAACGACAGTTGATAAAATATTCAATAGCTTTTATCTCGATAATTTTATAAGTGCCATTGTTAAATAATTTGATTTGAACTGAATATAACTTCAAGTGAAAATTTATTCAAAGATGCGTTTTTTTTAATAAATGCCTTTTATAAATGTGGATACATTAAAAATAAACCTTTGTATTTATTAGATGTAGTTGATAGCATACATTTAATTGCTATTCGAATTAAAACACATTTTTGTTTGTAGAAAGCTGTTGATTTCATCGCCTACTAGACAAACACTATAAACCACAATTTTTTGCATGGCAAACTTTAGGTCAAGTTTTTTTCGAAAATTTTCCCATGTAAGGCCCATATTAATTTATATGGCTGTATAGAGAATAAAAGGTACCATCTGAATATTAAAAAAAAGTATACTGTGCTATTTGAAAAAAAAAAGTTGAATATAGCTGTCATTACACTAACGCGCTTTTTGTAAATTGGTTTTTCCTATCGAATAGAGACTTTCCTCCCATTTAAGAATATATATATTTTGTTTTATGTATTGTTAACAATAACGAAGTTACAAGCCTAGCGAGTGAAGTCAGGGACATCCTGTGTATATATATATATAATATTGCAACAATACAAGTATTTAAAAGATTAAAATCTGTTACTGTTAGTGTTTCCTTGGAACGCACTTTTTTCATTTGAAGATCGGTAACGAAACGTTACATCGTGCTCGCATTAACACTTCGATTAGCTCAATTCGGGTATAATAGGTGCAGAAGTATTCATGTTCTTGAAGACGTAAATACTGGTTTCGATTACGAAGTAGTCATCCTCAATGCAAAGACAAAAAGAGGAAACTTCACTCGTATAAATTGGACAAACATTTAGATCTTCAAGTGATTTCTTAAAGCTTCGACTGCATTAGGAGACGACATCTTGCAAATTAAGTAAAATTACGACTACAATCTGATTAAAGTCATATTGGAGCTGCTTTTAGGACGTTTTCTCTTTGATGCGTTGCATGTGGCCCAGGAACTTTTCCCAATTTGATGAGTTATATCTCCTGACTTTACGTGCTACTTAAATATTAAAAATAAGTTTTATGAGCTAAAATCTTACCCTTATATAGCTTGAACAGTTAGAATTTTAACAAAATTCAGAATTCAAGATGCGCTTTATGCAGCAAGACTCAATAAATAACTGAAAACAACCAAACTTACCGTAGATACTGTGGTATATAAATTTAAATATTTTTTATTCGTATAAGTTGTGTTATTAAAATATGTTAAGAGTTATGTATGCTCCTATAATATAGGACAAAAATAAATGTGATATGTACATAATAATATGGGACAGAGGGAGTATTTATTTGTAGATATTACAGGCTTTTCGTAAAAAGAAAGGGAACATTTACAATTCTACAGATCCTGGTGCATCTTGAGATCGCATCATCCCTAAAGCTTCCAAAAGCTCTCGCCCGAAGTCGATCGTACCGACCTTGTAGACGCGATCGAGAAACTTGCTCGAAACATCTAAAAAATCGCATCCGACTATTCGAAAAATGTAAATCGCGAAACCGAACGCGCGATACGCGATCTTCCGTTACGTAGTTTTCATTCAAGGAAAGAAAGAAAGGAAAAAAATCTATTTACGAATACGACATGCTCGCTTACGTATTTATTCCTCCGGAGCAAAAATGTCGTCCTGGCGTTGTTATACATACACATACATCCCCCCAAAAATTATATAAAAGCAACGCGTACACCAAAAAGAATTGTAGTTAACAGGCGGGGTGCTCCGGACGACGATAATCCGTTTTTGAGTGTCGACGCGAGCGAAAGCAAAAGAAACTTCGAAGTATTTTTCGATCGAAGTTTTCAATTAAAAATTTTTCTTCCTAAATTTAACTCGATAATCATGAACGAAGCGCCGCTCTATTCGAAAAATAACGTGATGCAAAGGCACGATTCGTTGCACGTGCTGAAACGTTACGCGAAACTGATCAAGTGGAGGTTCGACGGGGAAGAAAATGTCTTGGACGTCGGTTGCGGCGACGGTAATGTCACCATGGATATTCTGATGGCTTTCCTGCCGGAAAACGTGCGGAAAGTCGTCGGAATGGACGTCTCTAAGGAAATGGTGGAGTTCGCCAAAAAGTACCATTCCAACGAAAGGGTCAAGTTCATCCTAGGAGATATCAGTGGTAAAGAGGTAATCGAGGAAATGGACGAGGAGTACAATCATATTTTTCGTTTTTCTGCTTGCATTGGATCCAGAATCAAAGGTAAGATCGCCTTATTTTTTCGTCGAAAGAATATTCAGAAAATCGCGGAAAATATAGCGCTAGCTTTGGTCAGTAAGAAGCATGGAATCTTTCGAAAACATCAACATGAAAAGATACGTCTTATCCGAGTATCTAAATTCAACGTGAACATCAAGTTAAGAATTCGAAAGAACAAACAGACAATCGAGTGCTACTGTAGAAATTATGAAATACAGAAATGTGTAAAATTTGATCAAAATGGAACAAATTGTATCAATAAAAGCTTAAAAAATTTCTTAAATTACAAAAATCTTATCGAAAACGAATGATTCGGGTGCATTTTAAATTTTCTTAAACGCTAAAAATAAAATAAAATATTTTGTCCAATATTGTTGAATGGAACACTGAAAGTAAGATAATTCGTTGAAATTAAAATTTAGAACATTTTTAAAAAAATCTTGATAATCAGCTCGGAAACTGAAATATTTCTTACCTTTTCTTTTCATCATTCATTCAAAGGGAGGGAGAATTATTTTCGTATACGGGGCGTAGAGCAAATCACCGAAAGCTTGGCGGTTCAGAGAAAATATTATTAACAAAAGTAACAAGAAACTCCCAACTTCTGAAGACACAAAATGCGATTTGATGCTTCAAATGAACTAATTGTAAGTATATGGCGTTGAGACGACATAAACATTGAGGGTGGTAAAAATTGATAGAATAGAAGCGAGTTGGTTGGAATTCGATATTTCAATACTTTAGACAAGAATTACCTTCAAAACCCGAATGTTGCTACCTTCATACCCCTTTCAAATTAAAACATCAAACTCCGAATAAATAGCTTCAATTTTTCCAAAGTTTTAAGATTTTGGATCAGATTCTGGCCCCTTTTAGCCTTGTGTTGCCTCAAAATCTCACATTTTGCCAATTTGATGAAAATAGTTCCATTCTACGCTACCCAAAACATAAATATGCAAAATTACAGTCGAATTAGATTTGGTCGAAATATCTTTAGATCTTGTTGGAGAATTTGGTGGAAAATCGAAATATACATAGATACGTGATCAAAAACACCAATATATCAAATTTCAAATACATATCTTCCGTCCAATCAATCTTCCTCCAGGAAGATCGATATTGTTCAAAAAAGATATATCAAACCCTGAAGAGGTGGCTTCAATTGCTCCAAAATGCCCAGATTTCTTAGCAGATTTTGTGCCCTTTTAGGCGTATACTACTCGAATACCTTATACATTGCCAATTTAAAGAACACAATCGCACTCGATGCTATCAATGACATCGTCGATTGAGAATTTTGCTAAATATCTAAATCTTAGTCATGTTGTCGTTTTACATTTCGAATTAAAGATATCCCTGAAGACGAGACGTATAAAATATTTTTAAACACGAATTATGAAGAATTTTTAATTAGAATGGCATTAAACGTATGATATCTGCTAAAATCTATAGTGAACTTTAGCTTTTGCAACGTTTCCATTGCACCATCAAATCTCCAAGTTTCATCTAAACAAAAAATGTTGTATCAACGCTTTCAGTTTTTAGGGAACTCTGCTCCTTCAACATTTTTCGCTAAGTAAAATTGTAAAATCACCACCCTCAGAAACACGAGTTCTCCAAAACTACATCCAGATTGATGCTAGTCAATTTTTTCCCAAATTTTCAAAGTATTTTGCATAAAATCCAAATCGTCGTCACATTATCGTGTCGCACACCAAATTAAAGCAAATTTTTAGGCACGAAATGTTAACGACTTTCATTAAGACGAAAAAGCTATCGAAATATTATGGGTTTACAGAGAGTTTGGGCTTTACCAAAGTTTACTTTCCAACAACTCGCAATATTTCGCCAATTTGAAATACAAGTTCACATTTTCCGTCTTCGAAAATATATGATTATCAAATTTGCACCAAATTTCTATTCCATTTGTTTCCTCAATTTGTATAACATCAAGCGTACGAAACTATCCAAAACCTTCCGGTTTACAGGCGATTTAAAATTTTTGTAAAGATCGCGCTGTATCAGGATGCAATATTTTGATAATTTTAAATACAACATTACATGTTCTTCCTTCAAAATTCACAAATTGTTGAATATGAAGTAAATAACTTCTGTACCCAATAATTTTCCAGATTTTAAAGCGGATTTCGATTTTTAAAAATCATAAAATCATCATAAAATTCTCGAAAAATAAATAATATTTTTCAGGTTGTCCCTATCACTTTTAGATCAAATAAAATGCAAAATTTTAAATTAGCAGATTATATTTGATAACTTCTCAAGCTTTTACAAAAACGGGTTGAAATAGGGTTAAATAGATAGATAAAAGCGCTCACAGGCCTTTCAGGCAGAAGATCGGTATGTAAGAGAGATACCAACTTGAGAGTGGAAAACATGTTTCGAGAATTGAATGCATACAAAAGTATATAAATCTTGAAGGCGACTATTTTGAAAAGGAATAAAACAGTTTGTTCCAAAATTTGTCTTCTTTCCTCCTTTTTGTAACAACTTAAAAGGCGTCCTTGTACAGTTCAAAACTACATCTGCACTTTACTTTTCGACATTTCGTTCATTCATTGAGTCTTTTAGTGTTGGTCACCAACACACCATCTGGTCTAGTATATCTATACTTGAACATTGTGCTGCTTGAAAATGACACTGTCACTGCCGTTCAGGCAAAGCCTTGTCCTCCACAAAAGCTACTATATTGCTCGAGCGAAGTGTGAGTATTCTCGTAGATTCTAGTAGATCCTTACCGTAATGTTTCCGCCTTCAGTTCTTCATTCTATTTTTGTCTTGTAGTTTACATCTGCTACACCACGGTTCGCTTATAATTCCTAAGTTGCATAGATGCTTTTCCAAGAGGTTTGGTTACTAAATCGATAATGACCATTATGTCCTTTTTGCTACTTCTTTTGCATCTACCCTTCCTAACACTGTTCTAGTGTGGAATTGATCTTCAGTCAATTTCCATTGCTTTAAATGTACTCTTTCAAGCTACAACCATATTTCCCATCTGGAGGAATGCTTTGCTAGGTTTTGATCCTAGGAAGTATCGCTTAGAGCCTTCCTTGGCTTCCTTGGGCTATCTTTCATGTCCTCATTGTCTCGCACCCAGACCAACGACAAAATGTTGTTCCGTGCCAGTTTATTACAGACTTCTGTTACAATATTTTACCAGCTTTGATCTGGTAATAGGCTTCGTAACGGCTTTAATGGACGCCTGACTATCAGTCATTATATTTATTTTTCTTTGTACAGCTTCTCTCCTTCAGTGCAGACTGCTACTGCAAATACCTCAGCCTAGAAACCGTCGTATATTTTCACAGGCTCAGGAATATCCTCTTTCTAGGATATCCCTCCGGTCCGTAAATACCAACGCCTGTGTCCCGGTTGGGCAAATTGAGGCACCTGGCCTAAAATTTAACGAATTTTAAAATACCTTCTTCAAAAGATAAATTGCCACCTGGTTATGAAGCCACTTTGTAAAATCATCGCGAAGTACATTGCCGAAGCTGTGCGACGCAAGCCAGTGTTTCATGTGTCTGAAAAGGTGGTAATTACTCAGTGCCAAATCTGATTATATGGGGCACGATCAAAAACATCCCAACGGAACTGTTACAGGAGGGCTATGCGATCGAGCATTATCGTGCAGCTGTTGAAAGATTTTTCCCATATAGGAATCGTACTGCTGCACTCACTTTACATTTGGTGGAATTTTCTATGGCGGCGTTCATTTTCAACTGATGTAGCAGGGGAAGCAACCACAGGGCAATTTCCTAATTTCACTCCTCGATATTTGCTGAAGACCTGCTCATATCGCTTTCGGCCATTTCTCACATATGCGTACACGAAGCCCTCTTTCCGGTTTACCCTCGTATATGCATAACATTAAAACAGATAAGGTTCAATAAAAATTATGACTCCTGGTTTATACTGTTAAGAGTCGAGGTGAGTGAGCACACCGAGTAGTACTAATAATTGTTGCCCGTCCAAACTATGAAATATGTATAAAAATATATAAAATTTGAGCAGAACAGAAGAAATGAATCAACAAACGCTAAAAATGTCTAAAATTACAATGATTTTATTGAAATGGACAAAAAAATTCGAATTCTCCAAATGCATCGATAAGAATATCTGTTTCTAAAAACAACAACAAACGAAATAGCGTCTAACTAAAATTTTAAAACAATAAGACGTTAATTTGTTGGAAATATAACCAATAATAAATAAATTTTGCTGTGAAAATTGAACAAATTAAGCATTAAATCTCCATCCAGTCATCAATCCAAATCTCCTTTATGAAGTCATGCAAGCACGACATTCAGGGGAGGGGGAACATGACAAATATTTTTATGGTTGTATCTCAAGGAATTGCTTAATAAAGATCAGGATGTGCCAGATCATTTACTGTTAAGATTGATATCATTTGCTTATTTTTTTTTAAATATTGCATCAATAAAAAAATGATAAGTAATAGGTTTAACGTCATCGCGATATTATCGACGTTTAGATCGTAAACTTATCTTACGTTATTTTTCTAATGTTACGACGTCCAGAACGAAAATTTTGCAATTTTAAACAAATCGAATTGTATTTATGTTTTGGTTTTATTTTATTTTGTTTGTTATATATTTTTTTACGATAAGACGGTGACTGCGCTTTACTTATAAAAACGAAAATAGGGTCAAGGAAAATCATATAACCTAAATAGAACAATTCCTGCGTCCATTTAATGTTCTTTAGAGAATTTATGGAGGACAAATGAAAGCTGTAGGTACTGATGAGACCATGGGGATGGAAGCACTACTGTTCAACGTTTTATCCTAGGACCCATCGTATGCTGTCCTCCTGCTTCTGTACATATCTCGAAGCAGTTTAATAGTCGCATGATACTAAACGAGGGTAGGTAAGTTTCCGGAATGACCATGAAAACAAAAATACGGATTCAAGTGAATTCCTTTTTTCAATGTAATCACCTCGAAGCTCAATACACTGGGTACAACGTTTCTTTAGCTTTTCCATTACCTCCCGGAAGTGACTTTCTTCGAGGTTCCCAAAATAATCGTTCACAGCCTCTATCACTTCTTCAATCAACCAAAATCAAATCAGGCGAATACGGAGGATGCGAAAGGATTTCGAACTTCAATTCTGTCAATTTTTGCTGTACGATTGTACTTGAATGAGCTGGTGCATTGTCGTGGTAAAGACCGCTTTTCTCTTAACCATTTCCGGGCGCTTTTCCTGAATTGCAGCTTTCAATTTGGCCAAAACTGTCTAGTAGTTAGTTTTGCCTTATTCAACATAACCAAAAAATTTCTTTGCGTCTCAAAACGTATGTCATCACCTTTTCGGCCGATTGAATGGTCTTTGCCTTTCAAATCCAATTCGTTTTGAAAAATACGAAATACTCCTTCATAAGAGATGTACACGGCTTCCTCAATTTCACGCACTTTTATTCGGGGATCTGTCAAAACCACATTATGGACTTTTCCCACAATTTCTCAGGTAGAAGCTGTTTCCGGACGTCTTTCAATGAACGTGGTTCAACGCTTGCGTGCGTACGGCCACGTTTGAATTACGAAAGCCACAAACTGGAAAATGAAGATGATGAATCCTCAAGAACGGCATATAACCTTGATTTGATTTCCGTTGCGGTTATACCTTCCAAATAAACAAGCTTGATGACCGCTCGAACTTCTACCGTAGTTCAACGAAGATCGGAAGAAATATATAAGAATGTAAACCATCCAATTGAAAATGCTTTATAAGCAACAACCGCAATTGTCTTGAAATTCGGACAATCAGGTGCTAGTATTGAAATTATGAAATACAGTAAAATTTGACCAAAATTGATTCGATCAACAGACGATTTGAAATTCTTGAATTATAAAAGTTTTGGTGAAAGTGGATGGTTAAGATAAATTTCAATTTTTTTAGCGCATTCACATGAAAAATATTTTCTGATAGTTCAATGGAAATTGGAGGGAAATATTAAAATTTAGAAAATGAAAACGACGTTTTTTTTTTTTAGAAATCTTATCAAACAGTTTGGAAACCCTGAAATACTTCTTTCTTTTCTCTCATCGTTACTCTATGAGTCGGCAAGTTTTCTTGCGTACGGGTCGGAGAGAAAATTACTAAATGATTGGTGGGTCGGAGAGAAAATTACCAACAACTCCCTACATTTGGCCTTAGAAAGGTCAAAGCGAACTCTACGTCTGGTCATGACGAACTGCCTGGTTTTTGTCAATGATTGTGCGTCTATTCTCTGTGAACCACTTACATTGATCTTTAATTTGATTATTAAAACAAGTTTATTCCCTGATCAATGGAAGATTACTAGAGTAGTACCTGTGTTTAAAAAAGGGGATAAGTGTGATTTATTGAACTATCGTCCCATTAACATCATCTGTCATTTTGCTAAGGTTTTCGAAAGTGTGCTTAACCAACAAATCTTTTACAAATGTAAACCAATACTAGCGTTGCAACAACATGGTTTCATCACGGGCAGATCAACAATCACCAACTTGGCAGAAATAACCCAGTACGTTAGTGAAGCTCTGGATGATCGAATACAAGTAGACGTTATCTATACAGATTTTACTAAGGCCTTCGACTCTGTAGATCATGCTTTGCTCATAGCGAAGTTGGATGCTTTCGGTTTTTCGGCGGATCTACTGCGGCTTATATCCTCCTACTTATACCAACGACGGAATGTTGTCTGTTACAATGGTTATTATTTTGGACAATATATTCCTGCATCGGGCGTCCCTCAGGGATCGAACCTGGGACCATTACTATTTATTATTTTTATTAATGACATTATCAAAACACTAGATTGTAGAGTACTTGCCTATTCAGATGATCTTAAAATTTATACTAAAGTTACATGATTGAATGATTGTAGACACCTGCATGTTAGTCTTCAACTGATTGGTGAATGGTGCGTGGTTAATGGAATAGACTTGAATGTTAATAAGTGCGCGGTAGTTACTTATATGAGAAATTCAAACCTATTCCAATTCCAGTATTCTGTGAATAGCGAGATTATTCCAAGATTGGATAAAATTAAAGACTTGGGCATCAACATTGAGTTTTTCCGATCACATTTTAGACACGTTTTCTACTGTTACCAAATCCTTGGATTTTATCATGAGATCATGCAGACAATTCAATAATCCTCTGGCAATTAAATCACTTTACTATGCTTTCGTAAGAAGTAAGTTAGAGTATGGTTCCTTAATATTGCATCCGCACTATGTTTATCTGCAATTATCTTTTGAAAGAGTTCAAAAGCGATTTTTAAAGTACCTTTCCTTTAAGGAAGATGGTTTCTATCCAGATAGAAACACTGATTACACTATTCTCCTCAGCAGACACGGCTTTGACACCTTAGGCAGTAGAAGAAAACAGTGTAGTGTCAAGTTCCTTTTAAACTTAGTTAAATCTAGAATAGATTCTCCTTCTCTACTGTCGCAGGTAAATATTCATGTTCCAGCATGCCCTACACGTTTGGCAAATACCTTTGCTGGTCCAAGAGCGGGAACTAATGTGTTAGTAAAGGCCCCGTTATCCCACATGATGTTTAATGCAAATTCATATTTCGCTGACCCGTTCCTATTATAACCTTTTGTTTCTCGTTTATCGTTAGCAGCTCCGTGTGTCTCTTTAAATTTGTCGTCTTCCAAATATGCCTTTGATTTAAGTTTTGGGATTGAAATTTTAATTTTTTTTTTTTTTTTGTTTTGTGTTATATTAGTTATAGTTTTGATATATAAATATTTAAATACCGCACTCTAATGTATATAGTGTCCTGTAATTGGAATTTCTTCTGTTGGACAATAAAGAATATTATTATTATTATTATTATTATTATTATTTGTCTATTTTGAAAAATAAGTTCACATTCCATGTCTTCAAATATCTATATCTAATTATCAAATTCCGACCAACACGCTTTCTACGCTTAGGAAACTATCGAAATGCTACGGTTTTGAGGTGATTTTCATTTCTCTGAAGATCACGTTGTCACGTTGTCAGGATGCAATTTTGATCATCTTAAACACAACATTACATGTTTGGTCTCCGAAAATAATAAACTGTTGAATATCAGTTAAATAGTTCCGTCAATTTCAAGCACAAAATGCTCGGAAAGATAACGTTCAAAATTACAATCAAATCGAGCTTGGTCAACATTTTTCCAGATTTTCGAATTCTTCATAGGATACCTCTATGAAGAATTTGGCGAAAATATAAATCTTTGTAACAGTATCGTGTCGTACATCAAATAAGCGTCTTTTGGTAGTACAAGCCAAAGAAAATATTTTTAAACATGAAATGTTATCGACTCTCAAATGGGATGAGTATTAACACGTCAGAGATTATCGAAATATTCGGGTTTTCGAGTAATTTTTAACTTTTCTGCTTATTTTCTTTACATTAGTACGCACCATTTCGCTAGTTTGAAAATCGTATCCTGTCACCTTAAAAAATATCCAACTATTAAATTTCAACAAAATAGCTTCTATTTCATCAATTTCTCTAGACTTTAGAGTTGATTTTGACCATTCTGAGACTAATATCGTTCTAACGCCACATATCTTATTAATTTAAGACATCTAATCCCGTTCTACATTCTCGTTGAGCTAACTTCTCCAAACGAACTATCATCCGAAATAGAGCCAATACCCCCAAACGCATTATAGTCAGAAATGGGGCCAACTTCTCCCAAAGGCATCGTAGTCACAAATCGAGTTAACCCCTCCAAGTGCATTATTATCAGAAACAGGGCCAATCCCTGCAAACGCATTATAACCAGAAATGAAGTGGGGTTAACCCTCTAAACGAATCATAAGTCACAAGTGGAGGCGCCTCCATTTACCCCCCTCCCAACGCGTCGTAGTTACATTTGTCTGTGGAGGTGGGCCTATTGCCCCCTTCCTCTTCCTAACACGTTATAGTCACAAATGGAGCCTGCCTCCACGAAGGACTATAGTCACAAGTGGAGCCAACGCCCAGAAACGTGATTTAGTCGAACATTGCTCAGCTCTTGGCGGGCACAATGAACATATAGCACAGTTTCCTCTTCCTCATGGCAGATCCTGCAAATTGGATCTTCCACTGCTCCCATTGTGTGGACATTTCTGCACCAATCTTGATCTAAAGAAAGCTCCATCACCGTCGGGATTTCTGCCCTGGTAGTAGTTGTTTTTTAGACGTGGATTATTTACCACTTGATTACAACAACATTACGTAATTTACTTCAGATTTATGGAAAATTTCACGTTTACGTAAATGGAGGCTGCGTTTCTCGGAACTAGTCGCCAGGCTTCTGAATATTTAGTTTTAGTTATTGCACAATAGCATTCTTCCTTCGTAGATTTCTTTTATGGACAACCAATACAGATTGTCCTTAGAATTTTAAATATTCAGCTGATCGATACACGTTTTCAATGACCTTCAAATTTTACCCCAAATTTTTCTCCAAAAGAGATGGGAATATGAGCTTCTTGAGGATTGAAAACGCTCATCTTTTCGTACTTTCCTGTATATTCCTTAGAATAATTTAGTGAAACCACAGAATTCTGAAATAAACATTTTAAAGGATCATTCTGGTTTTGGCCATAGCACACATTGATACAACTGACATTTCGAATCATTTGTTTAGGCTAACAATGTAGACCACCTGTAGAATCTGAATCAGGTTCTAAATCTAATACCCACTAGAGATTGGATGTTGAAACGTTAATCTTTCAAGGATTTTAAAAATTTCAAATTCTTCTTCGAGCAAGTTTAATGCTTCCCCGCACGAAACCTTTAGAAGGAAAATTCATGATGGTCGAAAAAGTGTTGCGTTTAGATATTCACCATCTAAGACATGCCGATTCTGATTGTGCCAATAACAACAACAAAATAATACTGGCAATTAAATCCAGTTTTTTGCTTCACACGAAAGAATTATTTTCTGGCTTGTTTTGGTGAAAATATTCGGATCTAACCCGCAAGTAAACACGTACACATATTACACATACGTAGGTTCAATAACCTCAACGCTAGCAATAATGAGCTACTCGGATCATCGCCACCGATCCAATCTAAATAATCTAAGTCGAACGACGAGTAAGGTGCTATTCCTCGTCGGCGTATCCTGACGCGCAGCATCCCATCGTCAACGTCAAAATCGAATGAAAGTGTTTGGGAAAGCGTCGGCTAGATGAATTTGTCAAAGTTCAACGAACCTCCTTCGCCTAATCGCCGCTCCTCTTCCTCCTCTCATAGGAGGTCTTGGCCGAATACACTTTCTAATTTTTCCGGCCGCTGGCCGAATATGTCCAGTCCAGTTCGACTCGAAATAAATTAGAGTCGAAATGCTACTATGCGAAAGCGGTCCCAAAAATGTCGGCTTGAGATGATTCTTCAAATTTCGATGTCGGAGTCCAAAATTAATCTTTGTCGTATATAAAATAAATAAAAATCACTCCGTACCATATCTTTCGGAAATAGTTCCAGATACGTATTTCGGCAATTAAGTTATCATCCTCAGTGCAAAACTGAGGGAATTAAGCGTCGGTAACGATACTTGGTCAACGCCCACAGCGAACATCGGGCTCCGAAAGCTGCACAACAACTTTAAAGGACTACACAATAAACTTAACACACTGAACACTTATACGCACTTCTCCAAAGGTTCCACTGTGGATGGCAAATTAATTGGCGAAATAGGTATCTGGAATTATTTTGGAAAGGTGTGGTAGGGGTAATTTTTATTTATTTTATATATTATTTTAACCACAGTCTCCTTAAACTGATATCGAAACTTCGTCACAATGGGAATGTCTGTATGTAAAAGGCCACGCTTCGTTAAGTTTTATATGGAGCATCTTCGTGCAATCCCTGACGTTCAACTTTGCGAGTCATGTATCTTCGCGGAAGTAATCATGATAACCAAAACCAGGAAAGTAACCTTATAACCCCACATCATATAGGCCCATTTCCCTTCTTCCAATAATTGCAAATCTCTTCGAAAAATTATTACTTAGAAGGATAAGACCCCAAGTAGAAAATGATAACCTGATTCCAAATTTCCAGTTGCGATTTAGGCAAAAACACTCAAAATCAATTACACAGACCAACACATTTCATTGAACGTGCTTTTGAGGAAAAGAAAATCTGCTCAGCTGTCTTCTTGGACGTCGTGCAAGTCTTTGATATTATAATTTTTAAACTTAGTAGAATGCTGCCACAACGATACGTCGATATCTTCAAATTATATTTATCTGATAGATTGTTTTGAATCAAGCAGGAAGATGATTTCTTTGACTTGAAGGAAATAAGAGCGGGAATGTCACACCGTGTGCCCTTGGGCCTATGCTGTACTTGCTGTACACCATTGACCTAGCTACATTAGGAGATACAGTTGTTACGTTCGCCGAAGATATTGCGCTTCTCGCAGTCAGCGAAGATCAACAAAACTCTATCAGTAAATTACAAACAACAAGCAATGCTGATGTAAACTGGACCAAACAATGGAGAGCTAAACTCAACGAACTCAAATCGACCCAAATAAATTTTACTAATAAGAGGATTGCAGAACCATTTCCACTAGACATCAACCGAACCAAAATACCATGCTCAAACCATACCAAGTATCTTGACATGAATCCTGATGCTACCCTGATATGGAAGGAACATGTTAAAAAGAAAAAACGCAACTAAACATAAAATATAAGCAATATTATTGGTTGACAGGACGAAACTCCAGACTCTCAATTCTCAACAAGATTGCAATCTATAATCAGATCTTCAAACCGGTGTGACTTTATGGTATACAGCTTTGGGGCTGTGCTAGTGATTCGAATATCAAATTCATCCAAACATTTCAAAATGAAATACTACGAAATATAGTGAATCCTCCTTGGTACATTCGCAACAGCGATTTACATAGAGATCTCTTGATGATTAGAGAGCAAGCACGAAGCCAGACTTCATCGTCATGTAAACGTAGAAGTTCTGCAGCTTTTGGACACTCAACATCAGATACGAAGAACAAAGAGGACCAGGCTGGGTGGATCTCGTGTAGAGTATTGTGGATAGCTCGTTAGTGTATGTTCGAACAAACAAAGTAACGTCGTTGGATTCACTTTGGGGGATATTTATTTAGGTTAAGCTGTCAATGGAATAAAATTAATGGTTAGTCTGCTAGACTAGTTTTAATATATATACAATGCAAACTTCAGGAGTAACAACGTGTTAGATTCTCGGGGAGGTCAAGGTGAAAAAACCTAAATTTTGCTAATATCGTTTATTGCTGCTACAGAATTTTCGCCCTCAGATTAAGGGCATCCTCAGTGTAGGCGAAAATTCTGTAGCAGCAATAAACGATATTAGCCAAATTTAGGTCTTTTCACCTTGACCTCAACGAGAGTCTAACATGTTGTTACTCCTGAAGTTTGCAAGTTACGTTGTACTCGTTACTTCTGCTTGACTTATATATACAATACCACTAAAGGCCTACAAGGCCCATGGCTTGGGTTGAGATCCTCCTCCAGTCATCCCTGTTCAAACCATTTTCTCTCCAGTTCACAATCTTTGAATCCTCAATGTCTTGTGGAATCTGTGTCTTCCACTGAATGTTTGGTCTTCCTCTTCCACGCTTACCACCCTGACCTATTTCCAAGATACCACGAGGTGTTCTATCCGATGTTTTAATGGGAAAACATAATCATATGAATAACTCAAATTAAACTCCTCACAGACATCAAATAATCCAATCGTGTCTCTCTCTCTCTTTTGCAGTAAATGCACTGAAAATCTCTACAACCTTCTAAAACCCGGCGGAGACATGCTTCTGACGTTCTTGGTCACCAATCCGATCTACGATATCTACGAGAACATGGCGAAATACAAAACCTGGTCCAGATACATGACGGATGTGGATAAATTCATAGGACCTTACCACCATAGCAAGGATCCGGAGGTGGAATATGCGAAAATTTTAAAACAGGCCGGCTTCAATGTGGGTGTCTGCAAAGTAATCGATAGGACTTTTACCTTTACGGATATGGAAGTGTGGCGCAGTAAGTAGGAATGAGAAAAGTTTGCTTATAAAATTGGCGTTAATCGATTCTGAAGGACGGTTTGATGAAAGTCCCTCTAATATTCCGTGCTTGGTCCAATCCTCATAAAAGATTCGAGACAGTACCGTAGACAGTGCGACCCTGTTAATCAGAGGCAACACCTTAATTAATTAAATCCTTTTCAAAAATTGTGGACAGCTCGTTGGTGTAGCCGACGCTGTTAATAAGTTAGGAACACCACCGCAACCAATCCAATTCTGTTTGAAAATAAAAAGTCTACAACCTTCACAATTTTTTTTCTTAATACGGTTCTGTCAAACAGGACTTTTACACAAGTCCACGTACGTATGTATGCACATACTGCTTCGGCTAGTGCATAACTTTCGTCTGGAATGACGGGAGTGCGAGCGAGAATGAATAAAACGATATTGCTGTGACAATGAGATGGAATAAGATGGAGCGTGAGGCGCGTAGGCTAGCGTGTCTAGAACGCCCCACGCTCTGTCTTGTTCGATTTCATTGTCACACTAATGCCCTTTACGTATTCCTTCTCACTTGCAGTCTCCTGCTTCAAAAGATTATTTAATGAGGAGTAAGCACGGAAAGCTTGTGCTATACGAGAGATAGGGAAAGATTCTACACGCATTTGTTACAATTTTGACCAATTTTTGAGAATTTTACGTCTGATTGAATAGCAGGATGTCATATAGAAAGAGCAAAAGCGAATGAGAGAGGAGCAGAAAAGTATATCTCCACTATTTTAATTTCCTAGGCGGATACATATACCAATTCGGCCAGTGCCTAATTTGGATCTGGAATCATAGGAGTGCGAGCGAGAGCGAATAAAGGATATTGCTGTGACAGGGAGATCGAATAAGATAGAGGATGAGGCGTGTAGGCTAGCGTGTCTACGATGCTCCACGCTTTATCTTATTCGATCTCATTGTTACAGCGATGCCCTTAACATATTCGTTCTCGCTTGTACTCCCGTGATTCCAGACTGAACTTAAATAGTGGCCAAACTGGTATAGTATATATACATTCATCCATACAACACTTTTCGGCTCCGCTTGAATCCGGCCCTGTTATTTACGAGCATTACCCAACCATTTAATTGACATTAAAACTAATCATCTAATCACTTATACTCGAAATACGAATAGTGGCATTTCCATACCACAAACGATGAATCAGTTTTTCTTTAACAATAAAATAGATAGTACCGTTGCTACATCTTTATTTAGAAAACCAGATGCACATTTCGACAGCGAAGCTGTCATCTTCAGTACAAAGTCACAGTTTTTGTTTTAACAAATCTCGTTTTTAAGTCCAAGTTACAGAGGGCAAGAGAATAAACAGAAATTTAATTAAACCACTAGAAAGGAGAGTGTTTAAATCTCCTCACTACCAACCTATACCTTGTTTCAAATATAGAGACGAATTTCTGAACACATCACTTTTATAGTAAATTCTGATTGGTCGAAAGCAGCACCAAATGACACGGCACTAATTCTGCTATAATCGTATTACGTACATAATTCTAGTAAATGTATTGAAATTTGTTTATTCCCGCTAGTTATTGTAGTGTTTATTATATTTTTCTGTTTTCTCTGCCTCTTTCGAAGCATAAACATGTACCATTTATTTTTAACACTTTACAGATTTTATAGTGTAATTTGGACTTGGGGTTCGTTCAGAAATTCGTCTCTCTATTTTAGAAACAAGGTATAATTGAAGACAAATGACAAATACGAGTGACTGATTGCCTCTAGTTTCACTTGTTTCGTTATTTAAGCTAAAAAAAAACGGTCGACTTGATTAAAGAAAATTGATTAATAATTTGAAATTATTTCCTATTTCAAACGTCACTTCGTATGTGAAGATCAAATCGAAAACCACCAAAATCCTTTAAACTTTCCGTGACCATTTTGTACTTTAAAAACACTTCTAAAATCTGTTCCAATTTTCAGAAGCCGTCATCGCCGTAAACCCATTTCTGCCACGAATCCCGGAGAACCTCAAGCAGGAATACCAAGATGATTTTTACGACGAAGTCAAACGGATGAATTACATCGTGAGAAACGAGAATAATAACGAAGAGAACGTAGAAGCGCGCTACAAACTGTTCGTAGTGTACGCGTACAAATGACGATACTTCGCAATGAATTTGATTCCAGGTATTAGTTAAATTGCGTATTATTATCACAGAACGAGCAAATTCAACGGAAGAGACATAGTTGGTAGTAAAATGTTCCTGGATAGAGAAACTTTCACGTTCCTCAGTTGGCGACATTTTAATTTTGTTTACGTCTGTCATCTGTCGTGTAATGTTTTCAGTTTAATATACCGGTTTCCTTGAATTTAATTGACGGGGTGTTATAACCATCCAGTGGTTATCAAATAATAACCACTACAAACCACTTACCAATGTACGATCAATTGTTTTTGGGCACGTGGCTTTCAGTTGAATTTGGTCGCTTTATATTACTAATACGTCTAAAATTTATCAGTGCAACAGTATCTTTAGTGATATAAGTAGGGTGAATTGGTGAATTTATCATGGAACCTCTTCTTCGTCTTCTATATGATAAAAATGGCGTGATCTTCTACTTAGAAAATAAAATACAATATTCAACATAAAAAGAGAAAATAACCCAGTAAACATTTCTTAAATTTCGCGGGTAATCTAAGTTGGTATTTCCGGCAATGTATTGTGCTTAAAAATTGGCGAGTATGTCCACTATTGCCGGAACTACCAACTTAAACTGTCCGCGAAATTTAAAAATTGTGTACTGGGAAGTATTATGTTATGGTTGGCATCATTGATTTACAAAACTGCCTCACTTTGCTCCTCCAGTCGAGCCAACACATTATAATCAGTTTAAATTTCGTCCGCTCTAATATAGTGTTTTTCGTCATCTTGAATTGGTCACCCGTGTATTTTTGACAGTTCGCTATTTTATTTGCGCATAGGTTCATTTCTGTTTCGGTTTATTTTGCTTCGTTTATATTTGATTAGCGCGCTCCCCGGATTTTACTCAATCAGTCTTTTTTACAAACAACTTTTCTTAATAAAATTTTTAATTGATTAATTTTTGGAAATAAAAAAATATGACAGAAACTAGTTTCTATCCCAGCAAGGCTGAGCTTCACAAGACGATATTTTAACTCAAAAATACAAGGAACTTTTTACCTATTCATGCGTCCATTAAGGGACGCACTGTAGGTATTATACATATACAGACAATTAACCTAACTTTGCTTTCTCTCTTTCCAATCTCTTTGTACCCTTTCTAGGCATCCAAAAACCTTAATATAAAAAACTCCAGAAGTATGTTGCCAACATTATAGATAGACATTCCCTAAATATAAGCAGAACCCAACTCTTGTAAACCAAACATTTACTTAAACAGGGACGATCGCTAATATTAAATCGAATATCGAGAAGTAAAACTTTGCGTGGAGCCTTCGATCTTTCGAATCAAAATTCGGTGACCCTCGGCCATGTTTCGGATACATTTCTGGTACATTTTGCGGCAGTTTAGAGCAATAAAGTTAACGGTAAACCACAGAATATAGTGCAATATTCTGTTTTCAAACGTAAATATACCATCGAAAAGATGGCGACTTCGTTTGAAGGACAAAAGCTAAATTTCGATTGTGATAATTATGTCGAAAGTCTAGCCTGTTAAAATTGGCGGAAATTTCGCCTTTGGAGACACGCGAAATTCAAACTGTTAAGGAAAGTTTTAAATCGTTGATGCAATCTGTTTACTTTCTTCTAATTTAAGCTATCAAAGATCGATATCTAAATAAGTAGATTAGTTCCAAAATCGGTACTGTAATAATAGTAATAATCTCAGGGTTAGAGGAGCTTTATCCATAGGAAAAAAGCGGAAATTGTATCTGATTAATTATATGCTTAGGATTAGTTAATATTTATGCAACTAAGTATTAGTTACTGTGCAAATATGTTATTAATTGTGTATTCTATGTTATTCATGTTTTAACCCGTACCTGTTCTCTTAGGAATGTAGTAAGAAATATGAAAATTAAAATTAAAAACAAATGTGCTGTATTTATTTAGATCAATAAGAAATGGAAAAAGAAAGATAATAGAACAACTGTTTGTTAAGCGATAAAGTGTTCATATCTAGGGTCATTAGTGCTGCCAACCTATTACACTTTCGGTTGCTTACTCTGAACTTACACATTATACGAGGGCGATTCGTAAAGTAAGTTCCATTTCCCCTAGTGAGCAGAGGAGTGGGGATATCGGCGCAATCGCATCGCTGCGGTGCAGTCTGATTCGATGTGAGTCTGGCAGTACTAGTTTGAGAATTGTTCAGACATTCTTTCGTGCTATTTTGGCAAGTTTAAAATGGCCGCTGTAATCGAAAATCCCGCCGACTGTGACCTGGGTACTGTTATCCGACTTTTATCTGCAATGAAGATGAAGGCGGCTGAGATTCATCGTGAACTTTGTTCTGTTTATTGTGAAAATATTATGAGTCACAGTATGGTTAAAAACTGGTGCCGCATGTTTCGTCCATGATGAAGAATCGAGTGGAAGACCAACTGTTGTGACGGAAGAGCTTTTAGGTAATATCGAGGAGAAAAATCGTGAAAATCTGCGGTTGACAATCACAGAACTTCGAAAAGCTTCCTTACCTGCTACGCATTTAAAATCGTTTACCTTCAATCTCCATTGAATCCCCCAGCTGAAGAAACCATGACTGGCGCTATGGATGCGCTTTCTGATTATCTACTCGCATCTGCAGGTTGTGTAAATGACGGCATCATCTGCGTAGATTGCGAGCTCAGTGGCTGGTTCTTGAGGGAGATTTGACATGTAAATTATGAAGAGGTGCGGTCCCAGGCGTGGTACCGCGTGGGACACCTGGTCGATTTCCGCGAATAAGCGAAATTCTACTCGGGTGTACAAATGATCTTTGTCGTCGAAAATGCTTATAAGTACGACAAGGATTTTCTGCAAGCCTGGAATTTGACTGGGAAATTGACATGAGCACAGCGCCAATTTCATGATTGAAAATTTAGTAAGTTGCCCGCCCTGTCGATTTGCTACTCGCTTTCAAATAAAACACCCCAACCTTTTTAATTGAAAATAAAAGTTTATTGTACGAATTACAAAATATCATCGCGTTTGGACGTCGCCGGCGGGCAGCATCTGCGCGGCGTGTATCATATATCGTAGGCGTAATCGTCGTCGAATTCGTCCGGCGTGCAGAAAAAGAACTCGACCAGATTCAAAATGGGACCGCGCGAGAACGGATTGAAATATTTCCCGCGTTTATCTCGCAGGTACGAGTACTGCTTATAATTGAACATCTCGTTCGTCGTCAAGTTCATGCAAGCGTGCAATACCTAGAAAAGGAAATTATATTTTATGTTGGTAGTACTTTTGAAGTGGAATAACTTCAAGTTCAAATATAAGTATCTATAAGGTCAAGAAAATAAATACCGAACGATCGGGATTAATTGAATGTAGTTGGCGTGGCTGACGTTGCCGATTTGTGTTATCTGTCAAAAAGTATCGAAATAAATAGTGAATTAATCACATACACAACACAGTGCCGACTCTAATATTTACAAATACATTTACGTCGACAATTAAAGATGAGGAAATATAACGAATCCCATTAAACATTTTTTAAATTTTGCGGATAGTTTAAGTTGGCAGTTCCTGCAATAGTGAACATATTCGCATGCATGATGCTTAGAAATTGGCGAGTATGTTTACTATTGCCGGAACTATCAACTTAAACTATCCGTGAAATTTAAAAAATGTTTACTGTGATAAATCAAAAAATTAGCCCTGCTAAATACATTCACTTATTGTCGATCCCTCTGTATATATAATCGATGTTGATAGCATAGGCTTGAATAAGCAGACTGTCTATCTTGTAGAACGAAACCCTTTGTTGGGGCCACTGACATGTTGGCAGTAGTGAAACTAAATGTACAGGTCTACCAAAAGTATGGAGACAAAATCCCAAAGGCAAAGACTTATGTCATTTTCATCGAGGAATTCAAATGACCTAATACAATATTTCAAAATAATTTCAAGGTCAATTTTGTTTCTTAATGGAAACTCCTGTTGTTGGCTTCGGAAATCGAAGAAGTAGAAAATTTTGCGTTCAAATCTATATTCATGTCATGGGCATAATCAAGGGCACGGGATTTACTCGTATCATATGTATTTTATACACTCACAATCCGTAGTATACTATTTAAGTATTTACTTAGATAGAGTTACCAAAAAGAAACTGTTGTAACTCGAAGAAGATGGTAGCTGGTCTATTGTGGTCTAATACAAAATGTCGATTCATTCGTTATCATGGTAGTAAATCATCTCGCATATCATCGCACAATGAAAATAATAATTTGATAATTAGGAATTGTATTGAAGAAATACATTAAGTTAGTGGAGATCAAACAGATTCTGGGGGCGAACTAGAATTTCGTAGCTAATCTACCATATCTACGCAGGTGTGATTTTTATTGTTCTCTGAAACCAAAAATAGGGTTTTCCACCAAAAAAATGGACTTGGAAATCACCTTAAAATTGTATTTCATTGTAAAATCTGTGAGGTTGAAATTTAAATTTGGCGCCAGTGGTTTCGATTGAAGTTGACTACGGGAAGAATGTTGGATAAAAAAGATGGGGGTTTATTATCACAGCCGGTCGTTCTCAATAAACACTTTTTAAATTTCGTGGACCGTTTAACTTGGTAGTTCCGGTAATAGTGGACATACTCGCCAATTTCTAAGTACGATGCCGGAACTACCAACTTAAACTATCCGCGAAATTTAAAAATATTTCCTGGTTTCAAGCCAGTGTGTTCGAGTAAAGATTGTAGGCGTTCTTCAGTAAGAATATACGATTCAATAAGTATAGGGTGTATCTCCTTATGTATTGGTAGACGCAGGGCGTGCACCTCTTACAAATCTAAGGTCGCCATTGAATTTCTCGTTGAAAATGACGTAAGTCTGTGCATAAACCTGTGCAAATTTTAAGATGTCATTTTTTCCGAATGTAGTGAGCTGGCAAGTTACTTCTAGTAATTTGACCTTAACAACAACTTTAAGACAAGTCAAATTATACCTTAGGTTAAATGTTATGTGAACATAGAATTTCCTGCTCTTTCCATTTCAGAAGTCAGAAATAGAGGCTTCCTAAGGAAAAAATGACCTTGAAATAATTTTAAAATTCTGTTTTATTGTAAAATTTAAGGTCGCAATTGAATTTCTCGTTGAAAATTACGTATGTCTTGAACGTCTGTGAATTTTGAATAGGTCATTCTCAGCGAAATATTTTGTTGTCTTCCATATTTTTGCTACACTTTGTATATGTAAACTTACCTATCCTGTGAAGGACTGGATTCATAATATGTTCAGTCCAGTCTTTCACAGGATTGTGTTCAATTTGTATACGAGTTCAATAATCGGGATAACAATGAATGTTGTTTAGTGGTAAACGCCATCTTTTCCACCCCGAACAACAGATAAATCATATATGACAAAACTGTCAGAGTAATGAAGATTCGGTCGGATATCTTAGAAAGCAAAAAAATTTCATATTAAGGTGTTCAGTACTGTTAACCATGTCGCGTTTGGTTGCTCATTTTGTATAAAATAGACCAAAAGAATATACAGAGAGATCGCTAAAGATTGAAGCCTAAATTCCATTGGCAACACTGACTAATTTCTTTAAAAGTTGCTCATCATGACAGTCATCATTATTAACAGAGAAAGAGCATTTTTCCTTTATTTTTCTTCTTCCTTTATAAGTGTCAACAGTGTAAGTGTATCAGTGTATTTTGCGCGGACTGTCGGTGTGTCATGTTCATTGTGCAGTGCTTTAGGTGCTTGGGTGCTGCCTTGGACGTTAGCCGGATATCGTTAATGATTAAGGTTAGACAAACGAGTGCATGATAGGTAGTTTAAACAGGATTGACGCTGTCACGCCTTGCACGTGACTGGGAACAAGCGGCGGAGTGACAGCCTCAGCCCGGTTTACACTACTTAATAATAACTTATCATGCACTCGTTTATCGAACCTTACTAATGATACTTAATTTCGCTAGTTTTCCACGGAGGCTGGCAACTAAGTTAAGCCGAAATACGCATCCGGAATTATTTCCGAAAGGTGTGGTAAGGATAATTTTATTTCTTTTATATATTGCTTCTTTATACATTATTCAAGTTGGTACTGGTATGATATTAGCATTTTCATCTCCAAAATTATTCAAATTTGGTTTCCTAGAGGATATTCAAATTCCAAAATACGATACTCACCGATGAACACGTCAGAATCCATCCCAGTACGGAGAAGACGAAAGCTTCCAACAAGCCGAATATGTACATAATTCCGAAACCTTCGATCGCTATGCAGTACGTCGCGAAGTAGATAGTGAACGAGCAGTTGATGGCGACGCTCATGACGAAAAGGAAAAACCAGGTCCTATTTCTCAAACCGACGCAGTTGTATATGAAAGGGCAGTGATGGTCGAAATAGGACACGCATCTGTTGCAGACTCTGCAGTGTTTAGCTCGGAGCGGTCTCAAGCACCTGAATGGGGAGAAACTGTTTAAAATCTATCTTTTCACGATGAATACTAATGATAGAAAAATCTGTTGGATTTTGCCACGTGTCACTATTTCCTATCGATCTTTCGTTGTCCATACTTCTTTAGTTTCAGTATCCCTGAAGGATCTCACGATATGGATAACGAAATAATACACGACAAAATCGAAACAATGAAATTTTGACGCAATAATTGTACATCTCAGTTTGAATATGTACGAGGGCCATCCAGTAAATAAGTTTCCCTATTTTTTTCTGCGAACGAAACGTTGTAAAAATTAGTTAGTAGTGTAAGAAATGGTGACTAGGATGCGTTGGAAGCGCGTGACCTTCCACATCACGCTATTCGTACGCACAAGTCCGTAGCGCTTCAGTTGCCATGGAGCTACCACTGGTGAACGTGTCCACGTGCGAACTCCGTTCTGTAATTCGTTTTTCACGGTTGACTACCTGCCCCCAAGCACTACGGTTAACGCTGCGAGGTACATGACAATGCTCGCCCCCACGCAGCTGGAACGACCCAAACGTTGCTGAAAAATTTCAAATAGGAAATTTTCGCACATCCACCTTATTCTCCGGATCTTGCCCCAAGCGACTTCCATCTCTTTCCAGCACTCAAGTTGCACCTTGGAGGCAAGAACTTTGCGAATAATGACGAAGTGAAGGCGGAGGCGAACCACTGGCTACGAAGACAGGACACAGCTTGGTACAACAGTGGTATCAAAAAATTGCAACAACGGTACCAAAAATGTTTGGACAGAAATGGTGATTATGTAGAGAAGTAGTCTATGAGTTGTATAATGAAAATAAAATAACTGCATAATTGTAAATAATGTTATTTATTGGTTAAAAAATAGGGAAACTTATTTACTGGATGGCCCTCGTATTTTGATAACCATAGACGTCGTCAACTTCAGGAATTCTGTCTGGAACACAATTTATCGTGCTTAAAACTTCATCACGACATTCGTAATTAGAAAACTACTTTAACCATTCACAGACGGGTTTCGCGATTATACATGCTCGTCAGTGCGACTTTGTGAGAAGTAGTTTTTATTTCCAGATAAGCACTATATATGGTAGTACGATTGATGTTTGTACATATGAGAATACAATCAAGAAATTTCCCCTAATTTGAGATAGAAGTAAATAGCTGCAAAAATGCGTATTTAAGTACATATTGGGGGAATTAGTTAATTGAATCCTCATATGTACAAACATCACGACATGCGTTTTCTGACTTTGCGTTCCAGTGACGATGGCGGCTTAAATGTCGAAATAAGCATTCTCTTCAAATTCATATAAATTCTTACCTACAAGTGTGACAGAGACGATTCAAGATAAAATTCCGTTTCTTCCACTTATCAAAGTACGGTATCTGCTTGATGGCCCGACTATACGAATCGGTATTCATGGGTATGTACCCCGGATTTCTGCGGTTGGCCACTACCCAACACACCCACATCACGACGTTCCAATAGATAAAACAATAGTGAGATCCCCGAAGTATGTTCCAAGTGATCGGGACACACTAAAACGAACGAATTTCGATCGGAAACGGTCGCCTAATCACTTGGGATCAACTTACCCGAATCAGGTACATGGGATAGCCCCATAAGAGAACGGAGATCATGAAGAAGAGAAGTGGGATCTTCGAGTTTCCAGCCTTGCCGAATAGCAAACCCCAAACTTCGTTCAGAGACGGGAACCAGCTCGATCTTCGTTTCTTCTCGATCTGTAGGACTTGGACGATATCGCCGTGACGATGGCTTTGAGCTAGCATCAATGGGGTTTTGTCGTTCTTATCTAAGGGTTCTAAATCTAAATTGTTCTGGAACAGAAATGAAAAAAATATCGGTGTCTTGTATTTCGAACCAGTTCAAAGTTAGGATTTAAGGTGCCAGTCGTGTTACTAGCGTAATACGAGGGGTAAGCTGAATTTATTGCGAATTAGAAAGTCTAGTAGACTGTGGAAAACAATCATACTTTAGAGCAACTTTTCATCCGTCATTTGACGTTTAATTGTTGAAGTTATGGATTTTACCAGAGAGCACTTTCGAATCACAGTTTACTATGATTTTAAAAGAGGTTTAAGCGCTTATGAGTGCAAAGTGAGTCGAGACTCAATTTTTTAGTGAACAAGCATTTTCCTTGGCTACAAGTTACCGATTGTATAAGGAATTTGAACACGTATGGAATTCTGTTCAGCATCAAAAAGGAACGGGGCATCCTCCCACGACTGCCAACGACAAAAACATTGCTGCTGTTACAAAATAATTGAAGGCGGCAATAAAGCCACTTATGCGGTAATAGAGCATCACCTCAAGATTGGATCTTCAGCTGTTAAAACAATCATACACGATCACCTGCATTTAAAAAAGTGGTAAGTCGTTTGGTGCCGCATCACCTTTCTGACTTCCAAAATCAGAGCGTGTGAGAATTTGCCATGAAACTATAAATTTATTAAATAATGGCGGACAACATTTTTTTTCCAAAATAGTTACAGGCGACGAAACTTATATGGTCCTTTTCAACCTTCCTACCCGCCAAGAGAGTCGTGTATGGATTCACAAAAATGGGGAAACTCCTACAATGACTACGAAGGACCGGGCTATAGAAAAGGTTATGTATGCTATATTCTTCAGAAGTACGGGGTTAGTAAATTCAATTAAGTTTGCCTGACGCTATGACAATGGATCGTGCCATACGGCAGTTTCAATTCTCCAGTTTTTGTCTGAAGATTTTTTTATTAATATTGACATGAATGCCAGTAATAAACTAGATTTGTATAATAATAATGAAGGTCTAATTAAAACTCGGAAGAATTGTGACAACACTTGATTTTTGGGACCTGTCACATCCACAGAACCCGAAGTTATAATAAGCGCTTTGAAAAATAAAAAAGCTAGTGACATTTTCAATACTATCACCAGTACGATAAGGGATGTGTCAAGAGAAATAATTGGACCTTTAACAAATATCATTAATGAATGTTGAACAAGCTATATATGTATGACATTAGAGGAGCAGCCCACAAACTACTACATTTCTATCTCCAAGATCGAAACCAATCGGTATGGTGGCAGAATAACACCTCTGAATTGAAAAGAATAAGCTGTGGTGTGCCGCAAGGCTCGATACTGGGACTCATTTTGTTTATCATCTGTATAAATGATCTACCACCTGCCTTGAACTGCGATATTTATTTGTATGCAGATGATACGTCTCTACTGATCAAAGGAGATATCAGCAGCCTAAATAACATAAAAGAAACTGAAATGGAGAGATTAAAATCATGGTTCATAAGACAAAAATGCTCAGCTTCCAGACGTGTCCGCATCAGACTGGAGAAAGTGCGAGTTTTATAGGATTACACGTGAATGATCAACTAGATTGGACTGACCATATAAATGCACTGTGCCGAAAATTGAGTGTGGCTGTATACACAATTAGGTAGGTGAAGAATGTTCTTTCCTTCCAAGCTGCGAGGCTGGCTTATTTTTCCAATTTCCAAAGTCCAGCGTCCTACGGTATAATTATATGGGGAAGTTCATCAGAAACCCACCGTGTCCAACTGCTGCAAAAGAAGGCTGTCCGAGTGTTGTGCAATTTACAGTACAGAGACAGCTGCAGGAACTTCTTCAAATAGGAGCACATGCTTTCCATCACGAGTATGTATGTATATCTTGGAATGTGTGAAGTTCGTACATGCGAATAAGCAACGTTTTAAAAAGAACTCATAACAATATGAGTATTGCACGAAGACTCAGTAGGGAATTGAGTATTGCGGTCCAAAACTGTATAACCGTCTCCCAAACGAATTAAAAACATTGGCTGCAATAGAGTTTACAAGAAGAGTTAAAGAACTCCTACTTTCACAGACTTTTTATTCAATTGAAGAGTATCTAGAATATACTTTTTGACATAACTGTTTTTTTTAAATATACAGTTCTTGTTTCTGACAGTTTTACTTTGTTACATTTCTGTGTAATCATTTGTGTATTCATATTTATATTTTACTAGGTGACTCGGCAAACTTCGTTTTGCCCAACTTTTTGTTCGGCTTTTCTTTTTCCTAAACCTTCGCGTAGCAATTGCGAACAAACCCGCAGAATGAAGTATTCAATTTGGTCCAGTCGCTTTCATATAGGCTTAAATGAAATTTGCGAGGCAGAAGGTTTTGGTCTGAAAAAGAGATACCGCAGTTCGCGCTTATTTTGAAGGTATTCCGAAAGAATATAGGTTGGGAGCTTTTAAACAGTGGAAAGAACGAATGATCAAGTGTATCATTGCTGGAAGGAAAATACTTTCATCATGTTTCAAAAAAGAACCCAGAAAATATTAACCGTGTTTCTTATTCTCAATAATTTCATCTTATACCTCATACGTGCCCCACTTCGTTGCGTTAGTGATGACGTCAAATGTTGAATGGGTGCGTTTCCTGTATCCAAACAAACCCCATACCTATTGAATTTATTCACACCAACGCAAAACATTCAACATTTGACGTCACACTAATCCAGCGAATTTTAGAATTTCTTTTCTAAAATTCCATCCTTAATCCATTCTTACCATTACCTTCTCGCACAACAGCTTGACGCAAGTGACGCTCCCGGAAATACAAGCTAAATGCAGCGGCGTCGATCCGAAATAATCGGGAGCTTGCAGATCGGCCCCGGAGTACATCAACAGCTTCATGACGTCGACGTGCCCTTTGTAGGCGGCCCAATGCAGGGCCGTATCGCCGTTGATGTCCAGCAAATTGTTGAGGGCTCCCATACCCAGCAGGAAAGCCGCCGTTGCCGTTCGCCCGAACATGCACGCCGTCATCAGCGGCGTCAATCCTTTGAAGTCGGCCGCGTTTACGGCGACGCCGGCCTGAAGGAGAACCTGGACGACGGCAGAATGACCCTTGCGGCACGCCCAATGGATGGGGCGCGGTCCTTGCGTGCCAAGACAAGATAAATCGACAGGGGCGCTCTTATCGACGAGGTAACGCATGATTTCGACGTTTCCGTCGAGGGCGGCCCAATGGGCGGGGGTGTAGCCCCATTCGTCGCGGGCTCGAAGGATCTGCGCGCCAGATTTCTCGACTAGTTCTTCGATGTCGCTGACTTCGCTGGAAAAAGTAATTGAAATTCATTACTATGGACCGGACCGACGGCTCCCTATTGCGACACAGAGACGCACGAACAGAGTCGTGCCGAACAGTCCGAACACTCGCAGTCGCAATAATTGCGTCGACGAACACGATTATTTATGGACACACAGTGCGTTTTTAATAATGAGATAGAGTGGTTGTGCTTTGACTTTCAGGTTATCACTTTTACATCTTTCAGATCCCTTGTTAACCCCTTGTCGACCGACGGTACTTACAAGTACCATAACAGTAATAAGCTTAGAAAATGTAAATGAAAAATATTTTGATAATTGTTGCCCAAAGGTACTTTAAAGTACACTATAATATTTGAAATAATATATTTTTTTGAATATTGGCAACCCCGCTTACCCAGAATAACGGTAAATTAAAATGAGTTTCTGCTGTACACGTGAGGTTTTATGAGTCAGTTTGCAATTGCCGAAAAGAAAGATATTATAGCTGCTTTTATCCCGAAAATGTATTTTTACTGTTTTTTTTTTTACAAAAAATTTGTTAGTTGTCTTTTATTTTGGAAATAATTACAGAGGATTGGTAAGTACCTACCGTTGGGCTGTGTGCTAGTTTATATTAGTATTACAGCACAATTTTGTTGTTTGACACTAAAGCTAGGCGTCCACCTATCCGCATCGTACGTATCGGACGCATCGCATCAAACGGATTATTTTTTCCAATGCGTTCACAGTAAGGTGGCGTCCACCTATCCGCATCGTACGTATCGGACGCATCGCATCAAACGGATCGTAATATTCTTTATATAGGAACCTATACAAGCGCGTCCACCTATCCGCATCGTACGGATCGCACGAATCTGCCCGTCGGCAATGCCGACGCCGTTGCTCCGAGAGGCAACTTTTTGCGATGCGTGCCGATGACTCACTACGAAAGTCCGATAGTTGCGTCGGCAAATCAATCGCTGCCGCTACTGTGAATGAATTGGAAAAAATAATCCGTTTGATGCGATGCGTCCGATACGTACGATGCGGATAGGTGGACGCCTACCTCAAACGGATTATTTCTTTCCAATGCGTTCACAGTATCGACAGCTATTGGATTTGCCGATGCAACTATCGGACTTTCGTAGTGAGTCATCGGCACGCATCGCAAAAGTTGCCTCTCGGAGCAACGGCGTCGGCATTGCCGACGGGTAAATCCGTGCGATCCGTACGATGCGGATAGGTGGACGCACTTCTATGGCTTCCTATGTAAAGAATACTACGATCCGTTTGATGCGATGCGTCCGATACGTACGATGCGGATAGGTGGACGCCTACCTTAATAGGACTATGGCTGGAATTCGTTGTAAACGTCTTGGTACAGATGAAATTTTGACGATTCTGGAATCGATTCCACTTGATAATAATGATGACCCCAATATTGAAATTGAGAAGGAAGATGAGCCGGGTAATGACACATTGAAACAATATTTCGAGGAATTGTTAGATGAAAATGTTTCAACCAACAATGTTAGAGAATGTGAGATATTACAACATCGTAATGACGTTATGGAAAATGAAAGTCATTCTGGGAATGATACGAAGAATATAATTCAAATAACGCCAAGCAGCAGCCATCAAAATAGAGATGTCGAGCCCAATCGCCGTGGAAATCGAAAACCCGGGAAACAAATATTCCAGAATTCTCCCTACCGGAGAAACCTTGATAACAGCAACATCCCTACTGAATATTTTCTTTTATTTATTGCCGATAAAGCGGAAAATATCATATTTCAATCAAATTTGTATGCCACCCAGAAGAACAAAAATTTAAATTTAAAGAAAAAAGTGAGTTCTACGCTTTTGTAGGCATAAACTTTTATGGGGGTAACCCGCGGCCCAGTTGGAAACATTATTGGAGCACAACTGATGTTTTTTGTCTGCCTATAATTGGGAAAACAATGAGCCGGAATAGATCCGACGAAATATTGAGCAATTTGCACGTCAATGACAGTTCGAAAATTCCGCAAGGTAATAAAGACCGCCTCTTCAAACTTCGACCTATGATTGATGAGTTGAGTCATAAGTTTCAACAGTTTTACCATAGCACAAGACAACTTTCCGTTGATGAATCGATGATACTGTCTAAAGCTCAAAATGCAATAAAGCAGATGAAGCCAATAAAAGAGGCTATAAAGTGTGGTGCCTGGCTGACCAGAACGGCTATGTAAAAAAATTTTCAGTGTATCAAGGTAATGATGATGCTTTAGAGAAAAAAGGATTCTGAATTTGGTCTTGGAGAAGGAGTTGTTTTATCAACGACTGAACCGGAGTGGGGAAAACAAAATTGTTTTTTTTTTGACAATTACTTCACATCAGTCCGGATTCTAGAAAAATTAAGGAACATTAGCATGTGGAACAATACGCTACAATGGAAAAGGAACTTCGAAAAATTTAAATATTGACAAGAAAATGGAAAGGGGTGACTGGCACTCTAGGGTGTCATGTACCGGCATAACCTTCTTCAAGTAGATGGACAATAAACCAATATTTATGATATCAAACTTTCATGAAACTGAGCAAACAACTGTTTTTAGGAGCGATCGCAATGGCAATTTGAATGATATAAACTGTCCAACGGCACAGAATAGACAGAAGCGACAAGGAGTGTCGGCAGCTTTGATGTTCATGTAGTGGATTTGAATGTCCTTGAAATAGCTCAGAAGTTAGCTAACGCCATTTTGAAAATACGAAAGTTGCACATTTGTTCGTATTAATTAAAAAATATTAGAGTTTTGGATATGTTAAAAGAATAGTATTTGCTAAAAGTTAAATCAGTGAAACACAACAATAAACGTATATTTTCATTTTAATATGCATACACCATCCCAGAATAATAACATTAATGAAGCTAGCCAAATATACCACTATTGTCGTATTTAAAACATGGTTCCCAGCCATGCCCATACAGAATTTACCACAAGATTTTCTAACTTTGTCGCTGCTGTCTATTCTGTACCAACGGTTATGAAAGACTGCAACTCGTTTATGGGTGGAGTAGATCACGCTGATCAATTACGAAGTGCCTACGGTCTTGACAGAACATCGAAGAAATGGTGGCACAGAATTTTCGTACATCTTGAGGTTTGACGATGTTTTCTAGGTTTTCCTTAAAATCGTACGTCTCTAGTTATGATGAACCATTGAAAAAGTCTGAACAAAAATGTATGAATATTTGCATGATCAACGCAAGCTAGAATAATACAATTTGTCATTCGAGCAGTACAATTCGCAATTCTTGAGGTAGACTAGAGACTAACTACTGTATTTCCTTTTATTTTGGGGCGAGAAATAAGAGAATAAATTGAAAATTCAAGGTTAAAAACGAGTCGATCTGAACAGATGACCTCCGCCTAACTAGCAAGCTAGAAAACATTATATACTTCATTATTCGAGTAGTATGCAAAAACAGGTCTCTAGTTATAATGAACCATCCTAAAACTTTCATCGGAAATATGTGAATATTTTGCATGATCAACACAAGTATTATTCACGTCACAATTCGATTAGTACAATTAACGATTTTTGAGGTTTGAGGCAGTTTGATGTATTTGTGCCTAAAATCGCAAGTCTCTAGTTATCATGGACCGTGCTAATTTTTAACGGAAATGTGCGAATGTTTGTATGACCAATGCAAGCTAGAAAACATTATGCAATTAATTATTCGAGTAGCACAATTCACGAATCATGCAGCTTGAGAAAGTTTTATTGTGTTTGCGCCTAAAATCGCACGTCTCTAGTTATAATGAACCATCCTAAAATTTTCATCGGAAATGTGTGAATATTTGCATGATCAACGCAAGTATTATACACTTCATCATTCGATTAGTACAATTAACGATTTTTGAGGTTTGAGGCAGTTTAATGTATTTGTGCCTAAAGTCGCAGGTCTCTAGTTATAATGAACCATCCTAAAATTTTCATCGGAAATGTGTGAATATTTGCATGATCAACGCAAGTATTATTCACTCCACCATTCGATTAGTACAATTAACGATTTTTGAGGTTTGAGGCTGTTTAATGTATTTGTACCTAAAATCGCAAGTCTCTAGTTATCACGGGCCGTACTAATTTTTAACGGAAGTTTGCGAATGTTTGTATGACCAACGCAAGCTAGAAAACATTACACACTTTATCATTCGAGCAGCACAATTCGCGAATATTGGGGTATTAGAAAGTTTTTGTGTTTGTGCCTAAAATGGCACGCCTCTAGTTATCATGAATGGTTCTGAAACTTCCAACAAAAATGTGTGAATGTTTGTATGAACAACGCAAGCTAGACAACATTATGCAATTAATTACTCGAGTAGCACAATTTACGAATCATGCAGTTTGAGAAAGTTTTTTGTGTTTGCGCCTAAAATCGCACGTCTCTAGTTATAATGAACCATCCTAAAATTTTCATCGGAAATGTGTGCATATTTGCATGATCAACGCAAGTATTATTCACTCCACCATTCGATTAGTACAATTAACGATTTTTGAGGTTTGAGGCTGTTTAATGTATTTGTACCTAAAATCGCAAGTCTCTAGTTATCACGGGCCGTACTAATTTTTAACGGAAATTTGCGAATGTTTGTATGACCAACGTAAGCTAGAAAACATTACACACTTTATCATTCGAGCAGCACAATTCACGGAATATTGGGGTTTTAGAAAGTTTTTGTGTTTGTGCCTAAAATGGCACGCCTCTAGTTATCATGAATGGTTCTGAAACTTCCAACGGAAATGTGTGAATGTTTGTATGAACAATGCAAGCTAGACAACATTATGCAATTAATTATTCGAGTAGCACAATTTACGAATCATGCAGTTTGAGAAAGTTTTTTGTGTTTGCGCCTAAAATCGCACGTCTCTAGTTATAATGAACCATCCCAAAATTTACATCGGAAATGTGTGCATATTTGCATGATCAACGCAAGTATTATACACTTCATCATTCGATTAGTACAATTAACGATTTTTGAGGTTTGAGGCTGTTTAATGTATTTGTACCTAAAATCGCAAGTCTCTAGTTATCACGGGCCGTGCTAATTTTTAACGGAAATTTGCGAATGTTTGTATGACCAACGCAAGCTAGAAAACATTACACACTTTATCATTCGAGCAGCACAATTCGCGAATATTGGGGTTTTAGAAAGTTTTTGTGTTTGTGCCTAAAATGGCACGCCTCTAGTTATCATGAATGGTTCTGAAACTTCCAACAAAAATGTGTGAATGTTTGTATGAACAACGCAAGCTAGACAACATTATGCAATTAATTATTCGAGTAGCACAATTTACGAATCATGCAGTTTGAGGAAGTTTTTTGTGTTTGCGCCTAAAATCGCACGTCTCTAGTTATAATGAACCATCCCAAAATTTACATCGGAAATGTGTGCATATTTGCATGATCAACGCAAGTATTATTCACTCCACCATTCGATTAGTACAATTAACGATTTTGGAGGTTTGAGGCTGTTTAATGTATTTGTACCTAAAATCGCAAGTCTCTAGTTATCACGGGCCGTACTAATTTTTAACGGAAATTTGCGAATGTTTGTATGACCAACGCAAGCTAGAAAACATTACACATTTTATCATTCAAGCAGCACAATTCACGGAATATTGGGGTATTAGAATGTTTTTGTGTTTGTGCCTAAAATTGCACGTCCCTAGTTATCATGAATGGTTCTGAAACTTCCAACAAAAATGTGTGAATGTTTGTATGAACAACGCAAGCTAGACAACATTATGCAATTAATTACTCGAGTAGCACAATTTACGAATCATGCAGTTTGAGGAAGTTTTTTGTGTTTGCGCCTAAAATCGCACGTCTCTAGTTATAATGAACCATCCCAAAATTTACATCGGAAATGTGTGCATATTTGCATGATCAACGCAAGTATTATTCACTCCACCATTCGATTAGTACAATTAACGATTTTTGAGGTTTGAGGCTGTTTAATGTATTTGTACCTAAAATCGCAAGTCTCTAGTTATCATGGGCCTTACTAATTTTTAACGGAAATTTGCGAATGTTTGTATGACCAACGCAAGCTAGAAAACATTACACACTTTATCATTCGAGCAGCACAATTCGCGAATATTGGGGTTTTAGAATGTTTTTGTGTTTGTGCCTAAAATGGCACGCCTCTAGTTATCATGAATGGTTCTGAAACTTCCAACAAAAATGTGTGAATGTTTGTATGAACAACGCAAGCTAGACAACATTATGCAATTAATTATTCGAGTAGCACAATTCACGAATCATGCAGTTTGAGGAAGTTTTATTGTGTTTGCGCCTAAAATCGCACGTCTCTAGTTATAATGAACCATCCTAAAATTTTCATCGGAAATGTGTGAATATTTGCATGATCAACGCAAGTATTATTCACTCCACCATTCGATTAGTACAATTAACGATTTTGGAGGTTTGAGGCTGTTTGATGTATTTGTGCCTAAAATCGCAAGTCTCTAGTTATCATGGACCTTACTAATTTTTAACGGAAATGTGCGAATGTTTGTATGACCAATGCAAGCTAGAAACCATTATGCAATTAATTATTCGAGTAGCACAATTCACGAATCATGAAGTTTGAGGAAGTTTTATTGTGTTTGCGCCTAAAATCGCACGTCTCTAGTTATAATGAACCATCCTGAAATTTTCATCGGAAATGGGTGAATATTTGCATGATCAACGCAAGTATTATTCACTCCACCATTCGATTAGTACAATTAACGATTTTTGGAGGTTTGAGGCTGTTTGATGTATTTGTGCCTAAAATCGCAAGTCTCTAGTTATCATGGACCTTACTAATTTTTAACGGAAATGTGCGAATGTTTGTATGACCAATGCAAGCTAGAAACCATTATGCAATTAATTATTCGAGTAGCACAATTCACGAATCATGAAGTTTGAGGAAGTTTTTGTGTTTGCGCCTAAAATCGCACGTCTCTAGTTATAATGAACCATCCTGAAATTTTCATCGGAAATGGGTGAATATTTGCATGATCAACGCAAGTATTATTCACTCCACCATTCGATTAGTACAATTAACGATTTTTGAGGTTTGAGGCTGTTTAATGTATTTGTGCCTAAAATCGCAAGTCTCTAGTTATCACGGACCGTACTAATTTTTAACGGAAATTTGCGAATGTTTGTATGACCAACGTAAGCTAGAAAACATTACACACTATCATTCGAGCAACACAATTCGCGAATATTGGGGTTTTAGAATGTTTTTGTGTTTGTGCCTAAAATGGCACGCCCCTAGTTATCATGAACGGTTCTAAAACTTTCAACAAAAATATGTGAATGTTTGTATGATCAACGCAAGCTAGACAACATTATCCAATTAATTATTCGACTAGCACAATTCGCGAATCTTGAGGTTTGTGGAAGTTTTCTGTGTTTGGGTTTAAAATCGCACGTCTCTAGTTATCATAAACCATTCAAAAACTTTCAGAAGAAATGTGCAAATGTTTGTATGACCAACGCAAGCTAGTGCATTACACACTTTATCATTCGAGCAGCACAATTCGTGAATATTGGGGTTTTAGGAAGTTTTCTGTGTTTGCGCCTAAAATCGCACGTCTCTAGTTATCATAAACCATTCAAAATCTTGGAGAAGAAATGTGCAAATGTTTGTGTGACCAATGCAAGCTAGAAAACATTATGTAATTCATTCTTCGACAAGCAAAACTGGCGAATCTTGACGTTTAAGGAAGTTCTCTGTGTTTGTGTCTAAGATCGCAGGTATTTAGTTTTCATGAAAGCTTCGAAAACGTTCAAAAGAAATGTGTGAATGTTTGACCAACGCAAGCTAGAAAACATTATGCAATTCATTATTCGAGTAACACATAACGTAAGCTAGAATGATACAATTTCTCACTCGAGCAGCACAATTTGCAATACTTGAGGTTGGCAATGTTTCCTGTATTGGTACTATGGCACCCTATCGAAAATTTTAAATAGAAACTAACTACTGAATTTTCTTTTGTTTTGGGGCGAGAAATAAAAGAATTGAAACTGTAACAATGTCCAAAAATATTCAAGGTTAAAAACGAGCCGATCTGAACAGATGACCTCCGCCTAACTAGCAAGGTAGAAAACATCATGCACTTCATTATTCGAGTAGCACAAACCGCGAGTTTTGAGGTTTGAGAAAGTTTTCTAGGTTTGCGCCGAAAATCGCACGTCTTTAGTTATCATGAACCGTTCTAACTTGCAACGGACTTGTGGGATGCTTGCATGACCAACGCAAGCTAGAACATACTAGAAAGTAATCGGGTAAAAATTTAAACGATCAGGGAATCCCCGTCGAGTGAATATAAAGTCCCCTGTGATAAGGCGTGAAATCAAAGAGAGGTTGTCACAAATCACTTTTTAATGCAGGAAGGATATGTGGGATATATGACAAGAACTATATCAAAGAAACGGAAAAAGCAGTCTTTTTTTATGGTCTCGAGAACTAAAGAAATACAAAAATTACTCACCCCGTCTTGACGACGTCGAAAATAGTCTTGTGCAAGGGTTCTCTGTTATCGTCTGGTTCGACGGACACGTTCCCTTCCCTTTCGTCGACGGAAGCGGCTGGATGCTCCGTGTCGGCGACCATGCTGCAGAATGTTTGGGGCTCCGTCCATACGCTGCGGGCCGAGCCCGGACTCGGATAAACCTTGCAGAGCGTTCTGAAGGACTAATCGGGCACTTCCGGACGATAACTGCTGAATTTTTCGGACGCTCGCGTTTTTCGGACTACCCCTCAACCACCAGTGTTGTTATTGGGGATATCGATTCGCGGGGACGACGCGATGCAGTTGCGCAACGCGCCCCGTTCTAATAATAATATTGCGATATTTTAGCGCAATTTGCTTTGATAATTGCATTCGGTTTGATCGTTGGATGCCGATGAAGTTATCGGTGTTTTTGTTTTTAAATCGCGACGAAAGGGCAAAGGTGAAACGTGCCAATTGCGAACGTTACGTTTCTAGTAAATCGGATTTGTTTTTCAGTCTGAAGAAAATAAATATATACTTCAGAAAATCTTATAAATATACTGCAGGCCATGGAAAATGCAACACCAAGATGGGGTGCGAATTTGTTGACTCAACTTGGTAGAAACGTTTACCTATTCTACGGTGATAATTGATTAAAATTTTATTGCGATGGATTCAATGGACCTGACATATCTGACGTTTCTTGCAGTTTCTTGTAGCATTATTGTCAGTTGTATTTCTTGCGAATTTTTATTCAAGTTTGACCGTTTTCTCTTGTTTTAATTTTGTTTAACTCGCTTTTGAAGTTCGATTATGCCTAGAGAGCGGCAACGCGAAAATTACCGCCAGTTGAGCAAATTCGACAGAGATCAAATTGTTGGTTTGCGCGAAGATGGTTTCTCGTTCAGGGAAATTGTATATCACTTTAATCGGAACTAATCTACCATCATGCGTTGCACTGGCCGACAAAAAACACTTTTTTTTGTAACATAAAGCTGCACAGCATATTGTAGTAGAATGAACCTATCTAAATATGAAAATGCCCAAGAAAAACTTGTAACACGTAAGGTTTTACTGTCACATTAGACAAATCATATGTAGAATTGTACTATGTAATATTTATTGAAAAGAAATGATGTAACAGGTTTTTGACCCTGTATATCTACTATATTGATAATTCATATTAAGTTGACATCTAAGAAAAGAGTAAACATCAAAAATATTTATTTGAAACACACTAATTCTATTGTTTCCTTTTATGTGGGGTCACATCTCCTCTCTTCAAAAACCAACAGTTCACTCAGCTCGTGCCAACCAGTAGTTGCTGGCAAATTGAAGTGAGAGGTATGGTAGCATCCGTTTTATAGCCCTGATCTGCTACCCTGCGATTACTACCGTTTTGGTACTTTCAAGGAAGACCCGCGAGGAAAGCGTTTTGCTTAAGTTCATCCTGCAAGAAGTCCCTCCTTTGTTTCCTTCAATGGCTTTTGTTTTGCTGTATAATGCTTTTGTGCCTCCTTTCCTTAATTCACAACTTTAACCCACATAAGAAATGGGAAAAATCTCAATAATACTTTTTGGCTACGTTCTAGCTTTCGAAGCAATCCTTCTTCTATTTGGGTTTCGTTGCTTATCGTTTCTACAGATTATTTTCACATTCGCACGATTTCCTCTTTATCCTTTCCTCATCTCCTTTAGATAACGTTTCCTGCCAATTCTATCCTGTTTGCTGTATTTTCCCTCCGTCCATTTTTTCTTGGTTTCTTTTTTAACTTTAACCCACATGGGAAATGAGAAAAATTTCAATAATGCTGTAATGTTTGGCCACGCTCCATATTGCGAAGCAATCCCTCTTCTATTTCTCTTTCTTCTCCGTCTTTAAAATACGGTCCCTGCAAATTCTATTCTGTTGCTGTATTTTTCCTTTGCGCGTTTTTCATGATTCCTTTTTTAATTGTAACCCATATACCAATCAAAAATCTCAATAACGCTGTTGTGCAATTTCGTCCTTTTTACGTATTATTTTTACACTCGACACGATTTCCTCTTTATCTTTTTCCCATCTTCCTTTAAAGACGTTTTTTTTTTTTGAAAATTCGATTGCATCGGTGAACGCGCCACAGATATTTTGGAAGCCACAACTGATCCGGCAAATGGTCATCGAGTTTTAGTTTGGTGATAGTTCAAAATTTCAATGCAAAGATTCACGTATTCGTTGGCTCTCATTTACCAGCCGTCTCTGTGAAAAACATCAACTGAAGAATTACCCATTGCAGAGGAAATATGACTATAAAAACTGGAACCAGGTAAAGAGTCAATTACTTTTACACTCGAAATTTTTTTTTCTGATGGAACTGGCTCAGATTTTTGTTTCTTGAATGGTTCTTCAATTACTGACGATTTTGCATTAACTTTTTCCGGAAGAACCATTTCTAATGTCATTTCCGGAGGTGCTTCCAGTTTTTGGGGGCTTCTTCAGTTGGTGGTTGCCTATAGAGCCGGATAGTACATAAAACCACAAGCGCACGTGACCACTTGACGACCTCTTGACACGCTAGACCAGTGGTGGGCAAACTTTTTAATGGGGGGCCACAAAGTTTAAGAAATTCTAGAGGAGGGCCAGAATTATAAAAAATTCGTTTTATATTAAAGCTTTTAATCATAATATTATAAAAACATTACAGCATTACACACAAATGTTACAATTTACCTTATACACGGCTAGTTTAGCTTCACCTATAGGTTATGCATTTATTATTCTATTAAATAGAATCTACTTTATACTTCTCGACCGTCAAAACGTAATTATAGCGGGCCATATACTATCCATGTCGATGGACCCTCGGCGGGCCGGATTAAATCTTTGCGCGGAGTGCAGAGTTTCTGTTCTTCAATTTGTAGTTATTCGACGATGGTAAAATTGCTATTATAATACGTCGAAATTGTCTGTGGCCTGCGGCAAAATTTGCAAGTGCGATCACATGGTTGGGGTGGAGACGAATTTAAAGACATCTTCGGAAACGCGAGTGGCGGGGGGATATGCGATATGTTTTTAAAATAACAATACAATCATTGTCCAGCGTGAACCAGTCACGTGCTTATGCCTATGCTCTCGTGTATCAATCGTCTCTGGTTGCTCAGTTGCCTCTTCTGGGAGTTCAGCCTCAACAGGAGGAAAATGATAGATTCTATCAAATTCTGTACAACGAGTAACACAATCTTCATTACCATTCATTGTAGGGTTTGTTTCCTTAGAGAAGAGCACATTACGTCTGCGGCGCAATGAACCAAATTTGGTGTTCTGTATACGTTACCATGGCAACCGACTAGCGAAAGCCAATGAAACGTCACATTTCGCGCATATTTTCATGACGTAATGTGCTCTTCTCTAAGGAAATAAACCCTAACACGTGAGCTATTTCAAGAGAAAATTGCTGCCGCTAATTTTAGCGCCATCTATGTTACAGATTACTTATGACGTCACAACGCCTGCACACACAGCTGCCTTCGTCATCCACCAGCTACTTATCGATAGAGTTTGTTAAAAAGGTGATGACGTATATCATTAAGTAGTGTAAATAGGAGTGACGTCGTCACTCCTCCGGATTTTGTTATTTAATGACAACTTATCATTGATCATTGGGAGGAGTGATGACGTCATCCACATTTTTAACAAAATCTACTTATCGAACTATGACAGTTGACGTTATATTCGAAGCCAATTCTTCAGCGTCATCTAGTAGCTGCTGCTGACGTCGCAAAGCTACAAACACAGCCTTCAACGCCACCTATCAGGTAGCTGTCGAAGTACGTCAGATGGAAAGCGTATTGTTTAGTTACTATCTTTAGTATTAATAAGTAATACCTGTTTGGGAATCAAACATTTAATTCTTAAGTTTTGTCACTACGATAACCCGTTACTATAGAAACAAACAAGAAAAAGCATTTCAATGTGAAAATTCTCCAGGTTATCTTTCTGCTGGTACAATGCGACAGTCTGGGTTAACATACTTAAAATTCTACTGGTGCAAAGCCATCAATGCTTTTCCTCAAAATAGTTAGAAACCGTTGCAATTCTAATAACAACTCAAAGCGTCCAACCTGATTTACTCATTTTACAAAAATTTTCGAAACCAGGGGACCCCGTAATAGACTTTATTCATTCCATTCGTCTTCTTCTATTTGTGTTTATCCGTATAACCAATGTGTGTTAAACCTCGTGTTCTTTCAGAATTCATATAAGAATTTCTAACTCTTTCCACTTTTAAAAGTTCAGCAAACGATCAGTTAGCGCGTGATGCCAATATGTCACCGGCAACAAACGCAAACGCAATATAAATTTTTCCATATCCGTCGTTTGAAGCATACAAGGAAAATAAAAATGACCGGTAAAATTTCAATAATTTACTAAATAAATACATACGCGAAATATTTAAAAACTAACATTGACGTCACATACTTGCAGATGCTAGCATGCGCGTACATAATTTCTTTTCACATCGATTAGTTACAGGAACGTAATACGTGGTGTGTGTGTGTGTGTGTGTAAGTAACAGACTTATTATCATTGTAATTTAATTATTTCATCAATTAATTCACTAATTCCTGCGGGAGGTGAGGTCCTTCTCCTTTAGGCTCAAGTCCACCGAGCTTAGACTATTGCTCCGTTTGATGTCCCAAACGTCAGCTGCGCTTCTACCGGAAGAGTAAAACCATAAAAAACGGATTGCTTTTTTAGAAGAGTCAATACGTCATCGAGGCTGAGTGGAAGGTTGCCCTTGCTACTTTTACTGGATATTCTCCCTTCATTCTCTATTATCTCAACACGTTAGATGTAGATGTAAGATTCGTTTTTATTACACCGGTTCGGCCAGTGCTTAACTTAGGCCTGGAATTACGGGAGTGCGAGTGAGAACGAATAAGATGCATTGCTATTAATGTCACAATGAGATCGAATATGATAGAGCGTGAGGCGTGTAGACACACCTATTTACACGCTCCACCCTCTATCATTCATATTCGATCTCATTGTCACAATAATGCTCTTCATTTGTTCTCGCTCACGCTCCCGTAATTCCTGACCCATGTTAAGCACTGGCCAAACCCGCATAAAAACAATTCACTAGTTGTGCCCTTTCTTATGACGAATCTCAAGTTTATTTAAAGGATGTGATAGTGTTCCATGCTAGAACGAAGCAAGTTAGAACACATGTTTACATGAACTTTTTCTCATAAAATATGATAAGGAATCACCCCCTGAAATTAAAGTCATCATTTAAGTTACAGCCTATATTTATCCGCCTTGCAAATTAAATTAGGGTTGACATCCTTTTCTTCCTCCGTTCTCATTCTCAAGTTCATGAAAATCGTAATATATGCATACGTGCAGAATGTTTTCTTCCTGCTGTTGGTACCACGGAAGCTTTCAATGACGTACTGGCTCCTCATTAAATAATTTCACATTTTTCATTTAAAGTCGTTACCTTATGCACCTATCCGGGTAAGTGAGCGCTTGTCGCCAAAGGAACGCGGCTAAAACGATCGACCAAGTCCTCAGTGGACCCAGCAAGAACGCCAGGGTGCCGTAGGCCAACCAGAAGAAGTAAGCCATGAAAATTTGCAGACTCATTAATATCACGAAAGGTAGATGGAGTTTGATCCGCTTGTAGATGCCGATGCGTTTCCCCGGTTTAAGTATTAGGTATTTGTACCTAAGGAAGAAGAACATATACTGTGTGGTTTACAATGCGCACAATGGAGGGTCTTTAGATATGAGACAGTAATAATAGAACAAGAAGAACGGAAAGGAACAGGATGAAAAAAAAGGAGAGAAGAATAAAAGTATAGTGTTATTCATTTTTCCGAACAAGGTGTAATTATTACTATACTGAGTTCACATTAAGAATGCAGTAAGTGGCGCTCTGAACCGAGGCACAATCAAAATAGGACAAACTCATCGGATAAGTAAGGTTATGTTAGACAAAGTGACAACTATTAAATGCAATGCCAGATACGCTGCGGTTTGTGTAATTTGGGGGCCGTAATTAGACAATTCGACAATTTTATAGCGGTATCTATCCCCGCACTGCATTCTTCACGTGAACAACTTACAGTCACGTGTTTTCCGCAGTATCCGTTCAAGATTAGCTAGGATTCGAATTTTAGAGAAATAATTTCGATTTATTTGAGTGAGTTGGGACCAGTGACGTGCGAAACTTGATTCTGTGACCGTGGCAAAATACTCCTGGGGGCTGAGAGAAAAAGAATGGTGTCACACGTCGACTTGACATATTCGGAAAATTTCAACCTACAACTCCATCTTCAGGTCTCAAGGTCGAATGTGAATTGGAATGGTTGGTAAAATAAGTAGAGAGCTCGCCTGCGCCCCAGTAACTTTGACCAAAAGATTATCCACGAACTGATCGATTATATTTGTCTCCTACTATCACCGTATGTTACATAGAGATGTGAGACTGACTTTTATTATTTCCTAATGTGCGTTAGAAAAACATCCAAAACATTATAACATAACCAAAAATGTATGCTCCCCTCCACCGCAATTAATTATCTAAGATTTTTCTTTCATGGGACAAAAGACACTACCAATACTAACCTGTGGTTCACCCCATTGGCTAGTAGTATCGTAAAAGGTATCTGGAATGTAACGAGCTAAAACAAATGTACGTTATCATCACCTACAATCGCAATTTGAAGCAAATTATTACTTGTAGGAACCCATATGCGTACGTAAACGATCCCGGAAGAAAAATTCCATCGATATAGATGCCCCACGCGAAGATAATCCCGATGTGGTCCTCAATGATGTGACCAATGGACCAAGGTCCGAAACTGAGGTACATCGGGTATAGCACCATCGGCCAGAAGATCCTGTCGATTGTTGAAAGGATCCATATCTTTCTCAGCCATCGTTTGATGAAACCACTGCCCCTTCGGAGATTGGGTTTGTCCATTTTTTGTGCTGTCAAATAGAAAATTTGAATTTTGATATTATGGATAAGATGAATTTGCAACGTTTGAATTTTAGCAGGAAGTGCAGAGTCTTACGAGTATGTTAGGGCAGTTTCTTCCCTCCTCCACATATTAATATCGCGCCTTCCACGTAAATGGGGATAAGCGGTGGAAGGACAGCGTCAGTCCGGTTTACACTACTTAATGATAACTTATCTTTAGAGTTTGTTAAAAAAGGTGATACGTGATGGCAGTAGCGTAGCGGTGGGGGCGTGGGTAGGCGTAATTTCCAACACGTACTCGATTTCGACAGTACGATGACACAAGTATATAATGTACGCAACTTTGATACAATCTGTACTTCCTGTTTAGGTTGAAGTCCCCTATAAAGTACCTTTCACTAAATCGTGTAGAATCCTGCAAACGATCAGAGGTAAAATCGACACGACGAGCGTGCTTCCGAACATGGATTTGAACTGGAAATGAGAAATGAATTTTTGTTTCTTTAAATTGTTTGAAGGGAGGGAGGGATTTACTTACGACACAACTGGCATCCGTCATTAAAGCTATCTTGGGAAGGACTCCGAAAGACATCCCCCGAGTACCGTCCATCGAAAAAGGTTGCTTCATAAACTTTTGTCGACCATCGGCATCTTTAACAAACACCTAAAGGATTTATTTTTTCTCCGATACACAAAAACAATCCAAAAAAGAAACTTATTTTAGAATCTCTACTTACATGGATATAATGCAAACCACTGGAATATAAATCGGGGTTCCATTCCAGGATGTACAGTGGCCCACGAACATGCTGACACTTCTTCCAATTCTGATTGTTGATGGCCACTTGGACTTTATTGAGGTTCGATACCGAAAAGGCTATTATCCTAGAATTTAGAGGACAAAGAGTGTCAAGAGAAAAAAATTGTTGAGAAATGTAAACCTGATATGGGTCGAATTTCTTATCACGTCGAAATTTTCTTTGCCCGGGATACGGAAGAGCGAGTGCTTTGGATTTGTTATTAAGATAATCGGCCAATCGCGATGGGTAACATCCACGAAGGATAATAAGCCGTGATCGATTGCCATAAGACGAAATCTGTAAGATTGGAAAAACTTAAAAGGAAGATATTTGAAAAGAAGAATTTTGCTTGTTTGAAAGAGTTATAAAACTTTTATTTATTATCAAAGCGTTTATAATTAAAAATTAACCGGCAAATATGCGATGATGGAGAAGGTGGAGCTTAAAAGCGTTTTAAATACATCTTTTCTAATGAGATTTTCCTCTTCGCTTCTACTACTTCGAGTTCCTCTTTAGCTTTCTTCTGCGTTTCTTCTTTAGATTTCTTACGAGATTTGTCATCAGAAAGGGAAAGGGATCAGAAATAAACTTTCATTATACACGTTTGACGGATGCTTAATGTTACTTTAAATGTACGATAAAAATAATGGAGCAATAACGTAAAGAATAACAGCAAAAATGGTGAATAACGATTGTACGCCTATGTCAAATTCTAGTATGATCCTAGTGATACGTAAATACCATAAACCTATGAATACAAAAATCCCCAGATTAAAAAAATACAGGTCACGTGGTGGACAATCGTTCTCGATAAGTCTGTATAATTTCTCGAACGGCCCCATCAGTTGAAGAGAGATCACAATAATAGCTTCTATTTCAAGGCGTTTTTATTTTTTGTTTTCAAACAAAATCGATAAACCATTCACACGACAAAACATCGCTATTTCTTTTTATATGTTAGCGAGGGAGGGTGAGAAGAAATGGGCGATTGCCTTTTATTAGTCACAGCTAGGGTAAAACAATCGTGTCGTCCCAGCATTCATAACAGCTGGAGCAGCCAACGGAACCGGATATGTGCCTGTCTGATGTGGTGCATAAACATCTGCCGAGTGGCAAACTCGGTTCAAATGCGTACACATTCATCAATGAATGGCTGCTCCAGCTGTTAGGGCTATGCTGGGATGACACGATTATCTTACCCTAGTTATAACGATTTCGTGATACTCTAACTGCAAAGAATGAGCATCGCATGTTAAAAGTTGCTAAGCCCGTTCTACAGTATCATTTTAAATTGTACCACACAATTGAATACTATTTTATAGTACTATGTAAAACGCTTTACCAGTGTTTTGTACAAGATTATTGTATGAATCTAGACTCCATCATTCGTGAGGGTTATTACATATGTATTATGAACTTGTACAAAAATTCTGTTTATGATTCTATGCCATGCTACATCCTCGTTTCAAATTGTACACCAGAATCACACAGTATTTACAAGTATTTCTCATAACCTCCAAATATAATAATCTTATGCTTAGCTAGTAACACTAATACTTTTAGTAAAACGATCAATAAAAATATTTGCTGACACGATCATAGTATAAAGTATAAACCCACGGTTATTTTATACTGTAACAGGACTGGACAAGACGTAAACATAAGAAAACGAGGTTAAACTGGAATACGTGCAATGCAGACTAGTGAGTGAGGATAGGTTCTTATTTTATGCAATGATTTTGCACAGAAAAATAGTACAATGTTTTATATTATACTATATGATAATGTAAAACGGGCTTTACCCTAGCGACCAAAGCTTCATCCTTATCCCTCGTCAATTTTCTGGTGTTAGTGTGACAGAGATAATGTTATCAAATGTTATTAGTTATTTACTACTAGGACTACCTAAAGAACAAGTTCTATTGTCCATACTTACTTCCTATTATCCTTCCAATCTCCTAACTCCAACTCCAAAAATCCATCTTTCTGAAACGTGTACATATTGGGAATTAACCCACCCAAAGTGTGCAAGTGTCCACAGACGTAAACCAAGCTCTGATCTAAATCGCCGATGATCGATTTGATACCCTTGCCTTCGGTCGTGACGATGCAGGACGTCGGAAAATGGCCAAACCACACCGTGTAGTTGCTACCGCTGCTCTTAACGATATCCACAATCCTTCTTAGTTCGTCGATTTCCGCCTTGTCGATCATTCCGACGAAATTGAAGGGTCGCCTCGGTCCCGGTTCCAAGCACGCATCAATACCAATGAAGGAATAGAGCGTATCGTGTTTCTTGATTTGGTACATGTAGGATTTGGGATGGGTCTTGCCCTGGATTGAATAATTCGAGAAGAAATTTTCTTTGGATTCCAAGTTAAGTACGTTGAAGTTATCTGGAAAAATGTGTTGCTTGGGAAAAGCAATAGGTAAACAAGTTGGTTCTAGAGCGGAAGTGACGTCGTCACCTTGTGGAGAGACGGGATCGAGAAACAAGAAATTGATAAAGATTCTATGTGGTATTCCAGGTGATCGTAAACCTATGAGGAAGCGATTTAATGTTTCGACCAAGGATGTTATAAGGAGAGGATAGGGCCTTGACTATGAATAGTATTTAAAATCTGCGTAATCAGAATATAGAGCGAGAGAGACAGATAGATTGGTACTACTAAAGCATTATACAAGTTGTACATACGTACCGATGATCATCACTGTTAAGAGATAGCATATGTGTAAATTGTATAAATTTGTTCGTTTATCTTTGTCAATTTTTCGTTAACACAATATTTGGTCTAGTAGCGTATGCTCTCCTTACAACATCTTTGGTTTCGACCATATACCTGTTACATTACATATACAGAGCACGGAAGAATGAAAGTCACACCAACGTTATGAGATAGAATGATATTCCTTTAAGATGGAAAGCTTCGCATGGCGCATGCGTTAGCTACATAAACTATAATTTAATGTCGAATCTGTTCAGATTCCTTCAATATACATTGCTGATAGGTATTGTATATAGTGTTAAACATTTTTATTGAAGTATACAACAATTTCTTTTTAAATAATGGACACAATTCCATGTGGCGGTTCGAGTTTCCGAACGCATGGTGCACATGAGGCATTTCCCCTAAAAAAAAATAACGTTTTAAATATAATAAATTTTATTCAAAAAGTATCTAATTGTTCGTATTCTTGTCATCCAAAATATATTTAATAGTGTTTGCAATCATTTTTATTTTGTTCCTTGTAAAGATTCTGTTTCTTTATTTTGAATGAATTAAATCTTTTTCTCAGTTTGTTTGATTGAATATACCATTTTTATAAATTATGAATGTATTTTTTTAATTGGAGACACGGCCAATTTTCATACAAAATTTTAAGTAGGTATGGATACATAGCCGGTACGATAAACTAAGAAGTTGTAAGTAATTAATATTGTTTCTTTATGTGTGTATTATCTAAAAACAACAGTGCATATTAGTAACGTTTTGCTATTAATTAAATTGGATCATCATATTGAAATTCAAAGAAACTAAATTATCAAAGAATCGTCACAATTTGGATTAGAATTCATACGTGATGTACTTTCAAAGTTAAATTTAGTTAAAACAGATTTTTATTATCTTATTTTCAAATTTCCAAGTAATATACCGCTATTAGTAGTACATGTTAGTTCAAAAGAGATGCTTTTAAAGATTTCTAATTCGAAAAATAGTTTTCACGCATGCGCAATTGGTTAGTTTTCCATTTTAAGAGATGAAATGATATCTCCATCTCATATTGTTGGCCTCAAAATTAGCAGATGGCTTAGATATGCCGCGCTCGGTAAATGTAATATAATAAGTATATGGTTTTCATGTATTTTAACCCAAAATGACTGCCGGTGTTTGCACAGCCATCTATCAGCTATATGTTGCTGTTGCGTCACAGCGCTCCAAACACAGCATTCTTTGTCTTCTAGAGCTACCTGTCGAAGTACAATAGCTTACGTCACATTGGATTATAGGGCGTATTTCAATAAAAAAGGCTTCAGCATGATCTATTAGCTACACGCCGCTACTGCCGTCACAGTTTTCTGCGCTACCTAGGGGATAGCTGTCGAACTGCGTCAGCTATTTCCTATTTCTCAATTCTGTCTAACGTCACTTCCGCCCTAGAAATCGTTCTGTTTATCTACTGTGCACAATTAATATATTTTGTTAGAAATGATACATGTGCATCGGTGGATTTTTCCCAAAAATTATTAGATAAAAGTTATCTATTATTATAATTTTGATAAAATGCAAATCCTTTAAGCCAGGCGTTATCTGAGCGATTTTCCTTGCACAACTTAATTATGTAACTACATGCAAACAAAGAGGAATTGACATTTGTCTTTAATCCATATAGAGCAATCAAATCTGATGCAATCTTTTGTGATATATGTCGACACCATCCTTACCATGATTTCCTCTTATATCCAACCATAAAGTTTTCTCCTCGATGTTACACTCCCTCAAGACATCCCGATAATGTTCCCATTCCTGTAGTACCTGTTTCGACCCGATATTATCGCTGGTCTTCGCGTCGGTCAGGTCCCCAGATGCCAGCACCAAGCTTGGATGGATAACATCCACCGTTTGGTCGCAGAACTCTTTGAACTCGGTTATCCGAGACGGATCGCGGAAGATACTGATGTGTATATCTGAAATCTACATAGCGAAACTTTATCGCGGGCCCCAAATATATCCTGTGAGGTTAACTTACTTGCAAAAACCAAATGAGATGGTTCGACGTGTCGGTCATCGGTATAAATTGGTTATTGGTGAGGGTATCGTTATTGTGATCCGCGCCGAGTTCGTCGCTTAGCAAATGGGTGATGTTGGCGAGGAACACCGACGAAAGAATCATAGAGAAGAGGAGGACGATCGCCGTTTTGGTGAATCTCATTTTGCAGACGGAAGGTACCGCGAACGGTCGATTCGCACGTACATGATTGGCACCTTTTCGCGGAGATGACTTTAGGTCCTTGTGTCACATTTAATTTGGCTGCGCTTTTTGTTTTGTCACCCAATTCCCTTTGTTATCGTTTATGTGTACTACACAGTCCTACAGACCGTATGTTATTGACATTTGAGTTCGTGGAAATGTCATTAGTTTATATATAAACCTATGAATTATTCAAATATTTTGAGAGCTGTTCCTAGTATACAACAGATGGCACTAGACATCTGGAGGATACATTTTAAAGAATTTAAAATATTCTATGGACACTACTTGTTCAAATTGATTGCCGAATATTACAGATGCAATCGATTAGAACGCATTCGCTAGTTCTTACGTGTACATTACTGGAAAAGGAATCTCTTCTTTTACCTACTTGTCACGACGTGTCACTGTTCAAATTTGGGAATTTCGAGTACAGATGGCGCCTGTAATCACGATTTAAAAATGGCGACATGCCGGTAAGAATGTAAGTGATGACTTCGTGTTTTGAGAATTGTTATTCATAATCAGTGACTTTTTCCTTTTCTTTTTTGTTTTAAATTAGGACATTTTCGACGTTTAATTACGATATTATTTATAAAAGTGACAATTCGGAGCAGTGTGTTCAATGTAAGAGTGTAATTATGAAATATATGGCTCTTATCCTTATCAATATCAATGTTTGAGAACTCCAAACGCTTATTTCGACTATCAAGTGGCCATTTTCAGTAGAAATTGTGAAGAAAGCGTCACTCGTGAAGTTTGGTTAGCAAGGAGATAAGGCGCTGTTTCAAGAGCATTGGTGATGCTTTCCTTTCTCTGTGTTCGAAGATCTAAAATCGGCAGATCGCTACTCGAGCTAGAATCGTATGATTTCTTATGTTTCTCGTTCTGTGATGACGGGTATTTCGCGCCGCGTTGGAAAGTGTGTGGAAGATTACAGTGTTCCAAAATTGTCACGACATTGGGACGTATAGTAGTGAACTTGCTGTGGGTGTCACTAGGGATTATCCACTTGAATAGGCCTCTTGCGGAACTTCGTCAAGGCGTTTGATCTTCACACGGAGCGGCGGGCGATTTGGGTCTAATGAAGCCAACTCCTTGACCAGGGGATGCAAGGACTCTTCGGCCCGCCACCATGGTACCTAGATGTATCGGTAGCCCTGGGGTAAGTGTGGTGATATGAGAAGTCGTAGCTCTGGACCAAACCAGTGCCGCATAGGTGAGAATGAGGGGAGCACAGCCCACAGCGGAAGTACAGCTTTCTGGTACAGAAGTGGATAAAGAGTGCTCCTTACCGCCATAAATTTCGCCGTCATCGCCGGAGTATGTGGACGCCAAGTTAGTTTGCTGTCCAGTAAAATTCAAAGGTATTTTACTTGTATGGTCCAAGGGATTCTGGTGACGCCCACTGTAATGGAATCGTGGAGCGTAGTCTTTTAGTGAAGCGTACATCTACGCATTTCTCCTCGTTGGTGACCATTCTGCACTTGGAAGCCCACTCTACCAGCTAGTCGGTAGCGGTTTGCAGGCGTTGTCGTCGGCGTCCGTCTTCGGTATTCTGGAAGTATAGTGCGACAACGCTATTTGGCTTCCGGGAAATATGCGAATTACTAGCGTTTTTAGCGCGAGCGAATAAGAATGCTAGTTTTAAGTTATACAGTTTTCATCTTGTTGTTTTGGTTTTTGTGTTTCATATTCGCTGCTCTTGTCCATTTTTCTAGTTTATTTTGCTTATTTTTGATCAGTGGTTTTTAAAACTATTGCTATACCTTGGGTTAGACAAAGTAAGTATTGAACTCGCGTAATATCTAAACATTCGTTCTGTAAATAAGGAATAAACCGTCAAATAGCACCAATAAAGAGGCTGAAATAATATGGTTGCAATGCAACTTGTATAACCCATAATCCTTGAATGTTGAAGAGTGAGTCATTAGAGATTGTAAAAAAGCAATAAACCATCTCCGAAATATTGAATTTTTAACAGTGCAGTGGATAATGGTTATACGGTCCTTAAACTGCTTCCATATCATTGTGATTTGAATCGCATTAACTTATGTGGAGCATAGTGAAGTGAAAGATAGTATCCCAAAATACCAATAATAGCAGTAAGGTAGAAAAACTAATTAGAGATGTATTTGATACAGTAGATGTACATCTGTGGCAGGTAGAATGTCACCATTGGATGAAGAATATGAAACTTATAATTCGTCTAAGCAAATCGGATAATGATTGGCGCTTTTCATCGCATAATGATTAATTTGCATATTCTTCTTATTTATACATACGTCAACTAGGGTAGAACTATCATTCTATTCCCGCAGTATCGTTTGTATCCCCTGTAACTACCCAAGTCTTCTTCCATCACCCACCACACACCGCCAACTTCAAAGTAAATTTTCTGATATTCTCTTCTCGACCGATTTTTCCATCGTTCGATTGCGCGAGAACTCGTACAAAAAATGAAAAAAAGAAGAAACGAAAGAAAAAGGATGGGATCTAGAGGGCTGTGAAATAAGTGATAGCCGTCGGGAACAAATGAATGCCAGCGAAGACACAATATCCACAGATATCTTTGTTCTAAGACATAGCTGATGGCAACTCTTGAGGAATGTTAATTGCAGCCAGCGGGCCAGGCCGGTCGATCTGCTCTCAGCCACCGCTAGCTGTCCCGCTGCATTATTTGTTCCCATGATGATAATGCGACTATGTGCGCGCGTCCGTGCGTTGTACGTACCATGTATATACGTATGTCTCTGTCTCTATACGTATAAGAAGAAGGTTGGTTGTCGTTGGGTGAACGTAAGTAGGATTATAGGATTATGGAATCTATTTATCGTAGATGGATGGAGAAACGATGAGTAGAGGCCCGGTAACTGTGTGTTTTATTGGGAGGCGTAATGAGATTGGAATTGAATGTTTTTACTTGAAGCCCGATCTGAGAGAAAAAGGATATTGAGGGGGCTCGCAGTCGCATCATATTGCATAATGGTAATGTTATTGGCTGTACGAATATGTACAGCAATAAAAATTTCGAATCTCGCAATATCTTTAATGAGGATAGGAAATTATTGCAAGTCGGATAGGACAAGATAGGAAGCTATTGTTGATGATGCTTGCGTTTTTGCACGGCACCATTGTCTCAGGTCTTTCATTTCGCATGGGGAGAACAAGTTTGTGCGTTATAACGGTCGGTGTCTGAACCATCTGATTATTCACCTAAGTGTTACTAGACCTCATCTCAAAATTGTGACTAGGCAGTGTAGACTAGGTTTAAAACTGCAATTCCAACGCGCAGGTTACTAAGAACACTTTGACCTGGTTGTGAAATCAATATGGAGAAGTCTTGGGTTGATTGGTCTGCAGTCAGGATTTCTCCCATTGATGTCTGGCACATTGTTAAATGATAGACGCGACGAAGACCACTGCGAACGATTGAACAACTGAAGACCTGTACGAATGAGAAATAGGACGATTTTCTCGCCTCGTAAAAGCAACGAAGAAGAGGAAAATGATGATGATGATGATGGTAATAGTGAGTTTTGGTCCGTCTTGTTGTTTTTCTATATAAATTCTGTCAAATTACAATAAATGTTCAAAGTGTGATCCGTTCTGTTCTATACATAATTGTACACCCCTTTTTAAATTGACAAATAGTTTTCTCAAATCTTCTACAGTGATATCTTCAATTGCCGTATAGCTGTCTGTAGCTCATCAATGTTACGCAAGCGTTGTCTATACACTTTGTTTTTAGATAACCAAATAAGTAAAGATCTAGAGGTGTTAAATCTGGTGATCTTGCCTTCTTCCATAACTAATAACACGATCATCATAAAATCGTCGTAGTTATTCCAATGTATCGAATACCGTAAAAATATCCTTCCGTCAATTCATCATCGTGCAACTGTTCGATAAATGGGTGTAAAATATTTCGAAATCTTTCAGTAGTTACTGCGCCATTAAAAAATATAGGCCCCACAATACGTTATCTTGATAATGCCACCCTTATACTAATTTGAATAGGGTGTAAACTGGTTGCGATAAAAGTATGTGGATTTTCCATTTCCTATGTTCTGTAATTTTGGCTATTCACGTAGCCTGATAAATGCAACCATGCCTCGTCTGACATAAATGTTTTGTCCAATACATCGCTATTGTTTAAATTTTCACTAAACTACTGACCAAATTGAATACGTCCTTGATGGTCTCGTGGATATAATTGTTGTACCACTGACACTTTGTATGGACGAATATGCAAAATCCTCGCCAAAGCCTTTTGGCAGCTTCCATAAGGGATACCTACAAAATAAGCATTAAATTGTTTTATAGTAAGTAATGAAATACGTTAACATACCTGCATGAGCAGATAACTTGGGTAGAGATTTCGTAGAACTTTGTCCCATTCGATGTTGAATGTCATCAACAACATCTACACTTAATATAGTTGGCCTACCGGTAGATTTCCCTTTGTAAACGTTTCACAAATCTATTCTTATGACCAGAACATGTTTCATACGAAATAATTTCATTTGGAAACCTTTCCACCCATTGCTCAATACAAGACTGAAGTATGTCCAAGTCCCATCTTCATTTCGAGTACCCCTTCCAAAACGCACCATCAGGGTGAATGCCCTTGTTCACTTGTAAACATTTTAAACTTTAACCTAAAATAGTCATTTTTATTTTTATGCCGTATGATATTCTACTTAGCTTAACTTACGTAGAAATGCGATGAAATGGCTGTGTACTCAAAAGTACAGTTCTGCTCCTTTAAATGTATGATAAAAATAATGGAGCGGAAACATAAAGAATGACAGTAAAAATTGTGAATAACGATTGTACGCCTATGTCAAATGCTAGTATGATCCTAGTGATATACAAATACCATAAACAAGTTAACACAAAAATCCCTAGATTAAAAAAATACTGGTCACGTGGTGGACAATCATTTTCGATAAGTCTTCCTTTAAGACCGTACAGTAAATAAAACCATCCGATTCGTAGTTATTACTAAGGTTCGACAAACGAGTGCGTGATAAGTAGTGCAAACCGGACTGACGCTGTCATTCCTAAGAATTTTAATGTTGCGTCTTGCGCGTAAGTGGGGTTAAGCGGTGGAGGGACAGCGTCTGTCCGGTTTACACTACTTAATGATAACCTATCCTGCACTCGTTTGTCGAACCTTAGTTATTACCGTCCTCATATTTTCGAAATAGACTATCGTACAGGCATTGTGCCTACTAGTTACAATATTCGAAGACGATAAAACGAACCAAAACTCACTATCACCATCCTCATCATCATCGTCGTCTTCGTCTTCTTCTCTTCTTCGTTGCTTTTACGCCGTTCACGAAGCCCGGGTTCCGCTGCTGCCGAGATACGTCGGAGGGAAGGGGGCGGCGGCGGAGCGGCCCAGGTGCATGGCCCGCGGGCATGCATTCCGTACGAAACACGCGCTGTTTGCTCATCATATTCTCTTCTCGCGATATCGGCCGTCTCGTTCTAGCGCTCGCACAGACGAAATTCCCACACTCTCTCGATCGAATTGATTATCCCTTGTACACTTCGGCAAAAATGATTTCGTACATTTGGTTTCGGCTCGCTACGATCAGTTTTCGTCTCGGCTACGTTGGCTTCGTGTTTGTCCACGGAACGTTTTGGATCGAATTTGAAGTACGACGAAAATATTTAAATTTAGGTTGCACAAACTTATTTCCTTATCGTGACATTGTGAATTGTAAAGTGTAGATCGAAATGGGTTATCTGACAGGGTATACGTCTTAGTTACTTCGACCTATCATAGATTTTTTGGTTATAAGTGTTAAGGAAGGGGGACGTAGTCCATATTTTCCATACATTTGGAAAAGTCAATGTTTTGAAGATGAGGTCGAAAATTGTTATTAATGATGTTAGCAGCGCTTTCGAGCGGTCTTTTAGTAAGGAATTTGATACTTGCTACGGACCTGCAGTTAGCTTATTCTTCAATCCTCCATTAGCAATGCATACATATGTATATCATCTTTAGAAGAAGAGATATTGTGAATCAGGCGATTCAGGGAATAAAGTAGATGAATTAAAGATTCTGAAGAAATGGTCACTGAAAGTATTCACGATAGATTGTGCATTTTCAAAGTGTTCACATCTTTCCCGGTATTCTGCTCTCTGCACTCCTCGAACCAATGAAGCTTCAAAAGTTTCTCGAATCAGCCGTAATCGTAGTCTCCATCCTTTGCACACCCGGTACGCCATTTGAATGCTTGAGTATTTTTTCTACAATCTATACTTGAGTTTAATATTATAAATAATATCAGGTGTATGCCACACTCGATACGTATGTTTCTTCGTTTTATGGCAATAACGAACAGGAACAATTATAATAACACATCTTTAACTAATCAGTAGAAAAGTTCACATGCTTCGTCCCGGATGTGCTTGGCTTGAACACAGACCAATTAGTCGCCGAAATAGCACTGTACAAACAGCAAAAATCAGTCATGCGAAAACTATACAAAGGCTACTAGGGAAGTTGTGCAATATGACGCAGGCTTGTTGGTGCATGCTGATACATGTTCATACTTGCATAGTAGCTGCTACGCCAAGTCGGTGGGCTCGGTAATTCGTTAGCAGTGATAGTGTAAAGTGCTTGCTATAGCATCGTGGTCACGAAATGAGATACGGGTAGTTTTGCGGTATAACTTCGCGCGATGTTTAAACGTGCATGAGTACTTACAAGAAATAACTCTAACTAACGCACTAGATGATATTTGTCCATATCGTATGACTATATTCAGGTGGTACAGCGAATTCAGAAGCGAAAGTTTCAATCTGAAGGACGCTAAGAGGGCGGGAAGGCCACGAACGTCAGTTACGGAGGAAAACCCTACTGCTGTGAGGAAAATAGTTGACGAAGACAGGCCAGTGACTTACTAGCAGATTGAGGATACTTTAGGCCTAAATGCACCAGCAATTCGTTGGATTTTACACGATCATTTGCACGTGAAGCTACTTTGTTGTCTCTAGGTTCTGCATAGTCTAACTGAAGAGCAGATGACACGACGTGTGACATGGTGCCGGGAGACGCTCAAAATGTTTGATAGAGGGCCAAGCTCGGTATCTGAACAATATCGCGACAGGTGACGATGCTTGGTTGTACTAGTGTGATGTGCCGACCAAGACTCAAAACAAAGTTTGGGCCTCTGATGATGAAGATACACCCGTAGCTGTCAAGAAATCCCGATCAGTAAGCAAGAAAATTATAGCGCTGTATTTTTCAAATGGAGTGGAATTGTGGGGCGTGTCGTTTCGGATACACAAAAGACAGTCACAACTAAGTAGTACACTGAACAGTACCCGCCTAAAGTCATGGAATCTATGGAGAACTCACGGCCCAATTCAAGAATGAAAACCTGGTTGCTCCATCATCACAACGCTCCACCTCGCGCAAGCCTGCACCGAATATTTAACCACTACAGGATTGAAACTTCTTGAGCACTCTTACTCCTTACAGTCCAGATCTTGCTCCCTGTTACTTTGCATTGTTTCCTCATGTGAGGATGAAGCTGAAAGGGATACGGTTTTCCAGTGACGAGGATCTTCGAGACTCTTGGGACAACGAGTCTGTCTTACCCCCTAGTGATACTTCGCAGATCTGGTTTAAGGATTGTGTTCGGAGGATGGAACGATGTATTGAAGTGGTGGAAATTATTTTGAAAAATTAAATAGATAAAGCTGTATTGCAAAACTAACCTAGCACCCTTTATGTGAATTGTTGATATTGTGCCTATAAAACATACTACAATTAACATCAAACAAAATGTAATTTAGTATCGCTTGTCGAGCATTTGGGGTTTCTCCTTCTCAGTACTTTGTAAGTCGCGGTAACGTTGGGAAAGAGTTTTATGTTAGATTTTATATAATTCTACAAAAGCTTTCCAGTTCTGTCAAAAAGTCAAAAGTGAAGAATATAAAAATGAAACTATTCGGGGAAAATTTTAGAAGTTTTAAAAGTCCCCCAAGAAAATATGACCCTGTATTCTGTTCCTTGGGAAAATTTGTACAGATGACAAGAAGCCGTTACTCCTATTGTGGCTTGTTCTAGTGACAAATATTGTACTTAGTAACAATTGTAATTGTGATGCAGGGGTACCAAAGGCATTTTCAATTAGTTTTGCCCGGGATAGTCTGTACTTGAAACCTTTTTCACTTTGATCCAGATTCTAAAAGGCGTCATGAGATTCTTCGTCAACGGTAAATCATTTACAGAAACATATGGTAGTTTCGTATTGCTAGTTGGCTCCGGAATATGAAGATTTCTGTCTTGAAATCTTTAAAAACAAGGTATTAGAAAATATGGCACCATCCTCCGATACTTGCCATTTGTTCTCATATCAATAATGATGAATTTGTAATTTACCGCATGATTCGGTAAGGTACGGTTTGAAGATGCTCTACCTTCATTGCTACCGAGGTACGTGTTAAGGGATTGAATGAAATAATTGTGTGGTGAGCAGTTTACTGATGTGATGTAGTGCCACTAAAACTGTAATGTACAGCCTTAAAAATTAACGTAATACAACACAGAGACGTTATTGCAGCTCTAGAAATGACTACTTTAAATTAAATAGAGAAAGAGGGGCCAAAACATGAACGGCGAACGGAAATTAACAAAAAGAAAAAGAGACAAAGACGAAGACGACGCCAGACACAGATAGACAATACATTTTAATGGCATAAGCGTTAGTAATACAAGGTAAAACAAATACTCAAGTGTGAAATTTATATGAATCTAGTCGAGGCGAAAATTGCGCGCAGGTAGCCAAAAAAACTGTCCGGAATCATATTCGCTTAGGTGTACGCGTGTACGAAGAGGGAATCTAGGTACTTATAAGAACGTCTATCGGACAGCCAACGATCGCTCGATAGGAAGTCGATGTGTTTCTGGACGTAATGAGCGTGTGCGTTGTGTGCGCGGCTCCAAGACGAGGGATCTTCGGCCTTTTCGTTCTTCGAATCGTGGCGAACGAGATCCGACTCCGTGGTGTCTGGCTGCAAACGAAGCTTCGATTTCGAACGGTTCCAATTGAAGATCTCGCAGGTGTTTAGAGTCGATGGTCTTTTTACAAAAATTATTCTTAATTTATTAGATTTAGTTTATGTAGCTTTTGCTAATATGATATATTTATCACCTCGTTTCTTCTTTTACTAGTTTTAACCCTCGCGATTAAGGTCCGACTTCGTGACGTGGTAACTACCTGCAAACGAAGCTTTGATTTGGATTGTTCCCATTAACGATTTCGTGATGAGCTTTTACAAAATTTGCTCCAAATTATTAGATTTCGTTTGTGCAGTCCTTGGCAAATATTCGTCTTTTCCAGCTTCTTTCTCATTTTACTTCTTCGAATCGCCGCGATTGGCATTCGACTCCGTGGTGTCTGGCTGGAAACGAAGCTTGGATTTCGAACAGGTCTAATTGAAGATCTCGCAGGTGTGTAAAGACGATGGTCTTTTTGCAAAATTTCTTCCAATGTATTAGATTTCAGTTATGTAGCTTTTTCTAACTTCTTGTATTTATCATCTTGTTCCTTGTTTTACTATCAGGTGTATAATTTTAAAACTAAGGGATTTATAAGAGATGGCGTAAATTGTACTACACAGCTCAGAAGCATACTGTAAATACTTTCATGACAATGCTTCATCGTATGGCTTTAGTTGTCAGTATGTGTCAATTCGCTGATTTTTTCGTGTTCAAACATGTCAGAATATGTGGCAAAAAAGCAACATTTGGGGAAAGTCTTGCTTTGCTGTCGAAAGTCATCGAATTCTGTTGGAAGTTTACGGTGAACATACTTTGTCGTTGAAAACATGCGAGTTTTGGTTTCGACGCTATAAAAATGGCAATTTTGACATAGAAGACAATAAACTGCCTGGTCAAGCGAAAAAGTTCGAAGACGAAAATCTGGGGGCATTACTCATTGAAGACTCATGCCAAACGCAAGAAGAGCTTGCAAAATTGTTGGGAGTAATCCAAATAGCAATTTCCAAGCGCCTGAAAGCATTGGGCTTCATACAAAAGCAAGGGAACTGGGTGCCAGATAAGTTGAAGCCTCGCGACGTCGAAAGGCGATTTTGCATGTCAGAGATGCTTCTTGAACGCCACAAGAAAAGTCATTTCTGCATCGAGTGCTAACTGGGGATGAAAAATGGATCCATTATGACAATCCTAAAGGCAGGAAATCCTATGTGAAGCCTGACCAACACGGTACATCGATTCTGAAGTCGAATATTCATAGTGCGAAGGTGATGTTGTGTTGTTGGTGGGATCAGAAGGGAGTGATATACTACGAGCTGTTAAAACTTGGCGAAATTATCACGAGGCAGTTGTACCGTCAACAATTGATTCGTTTGAAGAGAGCATTGGCAGAAAAACGACCAGAATATGCGTCTACACACGAGTGTGTAATTTTCCATCATGACATTGTTCGACCCTATGTTGCCACACCGGTTAAAAACTATTTACGAAACTGTGGATGGGTAGTCTTATCACACCCGCCGTATTCACCAGACCTGGCCCCTTCTGATTTTTAATTGTTTTGGTCAATGCAGAATTCTCTTTCAGGGATACGGTTTACTTCAACTGAAGTATTTTCTTGGTCTCAAGAGATGATCGCTTTTTTTGGGAAGGTATCCATAAATTACCAGAGAAATGGAAAAAAGTTATAGATTCCGATGGATAATACTTTGAATAATGTACCCATTAATGTGTAATTGAAATAAAGCCATATTTTTGCAAAAAAGTCCCCTATTTTCAAGTTATAGACCCAATATTTTTAATCGTCGCGATTAAGACCGGCTCCGTGACGTAGTGACTATCTGCAAATGTAGCTTTGATTTGGAATGTTCCTCTTGACGATTTCGCGATGAGCTTTTTACAAAATTTGCTCCAATTTATTAGATTTCGTTTGTGCAGTCCTTGACAAATATTCGTCTTCTCCAGTTTCTTTCCCATTTCACTTCTTCGAATCATCGCGATTGGTATCCGACTCCATAATGTCTGGTTGGGAATGAAGCTTTGAAGCTTTCGAATTTTTCCAATCGATGACCTTTGCGGGTGTTTAAGATTTTTTTTACAAAATTTCACTTACAGAGTTCTTAACGAATCTTCCTTTTTCTTTCTATTCCTCTTCGTTCATTCCCCACTTTACAACGCGGTTGGTAACCGCTTTAACTCTACGCCGCCGGTGTAAAAACGTCGTCGGTGCTTCGCTCAAACCAATTAGTCCTCTGAGTGGTGGATGTAGGACCTACCGACCGTTCTACTCCTATTTTAACGAGTTCCGATAATAATAAAGGCGCTGAGCCGCACCGGATACGTTTCGACGGTCCATTCGCCGCTGTCACGGCCATTTGCCACCCGCAGATTGTCGGCCGAGTTATGCCAATTCTTCGTCTATAATCAGCGGTTCCGACTTCGAAGAACGAGAGCAACCTTTACTACGAAATCGTTCTTGAATAGACTTGTGAAGATAAAACGCGGGTGGGAAAGAAGATAATTGGTACTTGTGCTATATAGTGGATGTTACACTAGTTATCCTTGGTGATATCTACGGCGGATTTTTGGAGTACGGGGATTCTCGGAGTACTCTATCGGAATTATTTTTGTAGGGCGTGGTAAAACTCGAGAAAACTTGCCGCAGTTGAAACGATAGCTTATTTTGCAAGGACTCCTAAAAATATGCTCTTATGGTCTATTTGGTCCTCTCTCTTTAGTCCGTGCAAATGATAAAATTATCCTTCTGTTACCTAAGCTTCCTGAATGAGAAGGTCACATTGCCAATGTAAATAACTTCCTAACAACAGCGATATGACACCACATCTGATTCCCCATAAACCGTATACTTAGGACTCCTTGTGAAATGGTTTATAGAGGAAGATGTAGTCTTTCTTTTTGTGCCCAACAATGTATTGCAGTTATTAGTCTGGTCAAACAACGGTAACAGCGTATAATTACGAAATAAATTACGACACCATTGCCGACTTCCCACTCTAGTCAATACGCTGTATGCGAGTAGTTCTGTGTGTATGTAGGCAGTCGTAACTTATTTCGTAATTACACCTGTTTGCTCAGACTAGCAATGATTATTATTCATAAAAGAAATTATGTATAAAGGCAGTGTTAATTATTAACACGTGGATTGTTTTCAACCCTCCAGCGCGTGCAATCCAGGGTTGGAGGGAAAGTGTTAATGCTGAACTCTGTATAAATAGCGGCCGAGTAACTGTTACACCCTATTCCGGGGCCTTCTGGGCTTATGTATGACAACCTTTGGAAAGCTGAGGTGATGGCAGTTTGAGAGCACGATGGAATTTGAAGTACGGCTTTTAAGATGGTCCCAAATTAGTCCTGGTAAAGTTATCAATTATCATCAACATCATCTTAATCAATAAAGGTGATTGCAAGGACTGTGGTGTAATTTACTAAGTGAACTTCGGTTTATACGGTTGTTGAAGATGCTTGCCTCGAGCTAGCGACACACGTGTCACCGATTTTATTATAAACAATTGTGTGGTGAGGAGTTTACCGATGTGATATTTGTGGCAATCATCTTAATCGTTAATTTTCTTCGTGAAGACGTGAACCGTGCCAGCGGTAGTGAATATGTTAATAGGAAATGCCATCAACTGTCATGCTTATATAGGAGTTTGATCCAGAAATGTGCCGAGATTTCAAACGATAATCTCTCGAGAAAAACACTTTGCGGAGCAAACGTCTAAGCTGCACCAAAGTCTCAAGCCCCCGAGTAATACGTCAATCGGAAAACGTATAGTAATCTTGCTCCAAAACAGGCATGAAGGCTCCCTCTACCCGTAAGAATGGAAATCGATAAGAAATCGATAACGTAGGGATGTTGAACGCATGAAATGGGCTACGAACCAAGACTAATTAATAGCAACAAGTGTAACGACAGAAATCGAGGTACGCGTGAAAATACTTAACTTACTTTTCGATGTCGAGTTATGTTGCGCGTTGAGTTTTCCATATCCTTTTCTACTTTGTTTTGTCCATCGTTCCCACATCTTCCTACTTGGCTTCTCCTTTTTTCTGCCACTGCCCTCATTTCTTCTATTCAAGTCTTTCTTGGTCTTCCTCTTTTCTTTTTTCGATATATTTCCTCTCAAATATCTGTTTTACTAATTTATTCTCAGCTCTTCTTATTACATGCTAGAGCCATCTGGGCTGTCCTTGTTTTATAGTTGCCTTAATGGTCTACACATTTACAGTTTTCCTCTGAATACATATCTGGTCGTTTGTTCTTTTTTCTGTTCTAAAGCCATTATCCATCGTACAATCGAGTGTTTTTCCAGATTGTTCCTAAGTCTTCCTAATTGTGTCAAATTCCATGTTGGTGTAGTCATGGCTGTCAAAGATTGATTTTTCAGCTCCAATAAAGATGGTGCTGGATAAATTTCGGAGCAGATTGTTTCGCCTTTGCTGTGCCAGCGTTCCAGGCTGGACTTAAATGAACTTCTTCATTGACAAGATCTTTCTACGACCAATTATCACCTACAATGCGCTGTCTTGGTCAAGTACTACTAAGAGCCATATCAATCATCGGGTAACGGCTCAGAACAAAATGCTGCCCATGATCTCTAATGCGCCCTGGCTCAGTGGCATGAGGACTTCTATATCTCCACTCTCCGGAAGTTTTCGGCCAATTTCGTTCGTTGACACATTGGAAAGGGTTGGCACTCGAACAATGCAGTGGTTAATTATCTTGCTTAGTTAGACCCGGACATACCCCTGCCTCTAACATTCGTCAGGTGGGCTCAAGAGGTAAATGGGTAAAAGCAGGTGTCATCCGATTTGAAAGCTGACATACATATGTGAAGTCCTCTCGTTAATCACCTACCTAGAAAGATGACGCCGCTACTTTGGTCCATTGGACATCTTTAAACAATATCCCATGGTGTGACTGTTGGTCCCGTAAGGAACGACAAAGGTACACAGGGAATATGTTTAGGCCCCGTTATAGAACGTTAGATCTCAGTGATACTACCGCAGCCACTCCGTAATTAGCTACCGGTCCGAATATCTCATAATGTGTGAACTTACTCTCCTTTCATTGGTGGAACACCATTGTTTATTAGTTAGACATATGTTTCGGTGGTAACAACGCCAGGATTCTCAAACCGTCTCTTATCGAATTCGGAGAAATGCGTGTTCCACTTTTAATAAGCAATTGTCTGAGTTTGAGAGTCCGATGTGATCTAGTACTCAGCCTTTGTAATTATCACCAAAAGATCTTCACGAAATTTATAAAAATCATGACAACTTATACTATTACGATCAGATTAAAAGAATCCCTCAAATACAAGCCAACCAACGGTCTGAGTAAATGGCGCTGACATTCCTCTGTCTGAACACAAAAGCCATCGTCGTCTCGAAGCTCACTTTGACCAATAAAAGTCACATTTATTCTATCCAGAAGTGGTGTGAAATTATAATGTTCTGCCTGTCACCGCGAATAAATACGTATCATTCGGTCGAGCGGCCGGTCGCATTAGAGCCGTCAAAATAACGACTGAATAACTGACGACGGAACGAACGCGTTTTCGTTTAGCGTCGCAGTAATTCATTTTAAGTGAGTGATTTAGGTCTCCGACGTAGGTAGAGTAACAATTATTTACGTTTAAATTTGTTTCGTCTAAGCTACCAATACATCATCATCATCAACATCACCTCAACCCTATTTTGTCGTTAAGTATCAAGGGCGTCATATCGAGACGTAATATTGATTCTGCATTTTTCCATGTATGATTTACTTAACTTTCGTAGGTTTTCCGCTAATTCCATAGAGCGTGAGCTTTTGAAGTAATAGGTTGTGAACCTACTTAGTCAAACGCTTTTGAGAGGTCAAGATATATCGAGTCCACCTGTTTCCCGAATTCCAGGGAAGCTTTAATGATGTTTGTATATGCTAACAAATTAGTTTGCGTGTTGCGTCCTGCGTAGAATCCATGTTGGTTAAGGTTAATCATATTGTTGTATGTTTTGAAAATCGCCTTGGAGACTATGTGCCCCAATATCACATACTCAACAGGATAGATATTGGTCGATAGTTCTGTATTAGTTCCTTGTCTCCGCTTTTAAAAACGGAGTTACATAGGCCAGTTTTCATTTATTTGGGAAGCAGCCAGAGTTAACCACAAAATAGGACTACGCATCTTTAGAAAATATTCTACTACTCAGTCAGGATCAGGGTTTTGGCGCCCTTGTAGATGGATTAGTTTGGTAAACACATCATCAGGAGCAATTGATATGGCACTTAAATTGTAATTGTTTGCAAAATGTATCGCGTTGATATTGTATCGAACAGATTCATATTGTTTATATACAGTTTCAAAAAATGTAGTAAATAAATCACCTATTATATTTAAATTGTTTGATGTAACATTATTATGTGTAATGTTTGAGGGTAACCACCGTAAACTTTAACAAAGTTCCAAAGGACATTGATATCTTGACAAAGTAATTGTTGTGAAAAGGACACCATTTTTTGAAGGGAATACTGAAGGACACCAGACCGAGCGTAAGCGTAACCGTAATCGTAAGCGTAAACGTAAGCGTGAGAGCGTTAAATTTACGCGGAGCTTTGCTTCGTGTGAAAGACAAAGAAAACAGAGAGTATGATGTGCGAGCGAGAGGCGATGAGCGAGAGAAAGGATACATGCGTGCTTGCTTCGTCTGAAACAGGAGAAACAGAGAGGGTATGATGTGCGAGCGAGATGCGACGAATCGGGCAGTCAGTGCAGAGGGGATACGTGGCATGCTTGAGAAGGAGAGATAGAGAGAGTATGATGTGCGAGCGAAAGGCAAAACCTCCGAAAAAGATTTTATACAACCCTATCATAATGAGTTGCCAATCATCCTAATTTAACGTATAAGAGCGAATAAAATAAAACATTATACACAAAACATCCGAAAAAGATTTTCTACAACCTAATCCTATTGATTTCCAAATCATCAAACGCTCAACGTGTGGAACGAAAATGCGATGACCTCCAAGTAAGAAATACGACAATTATTGGGTATTCACCTCACACGTGCATAAACCACACACGCCCATTTTATTTTATAATCACTACTAATTGCCTCCTTAGACTTAGAACGAAGGCTTTTATATTTATTATAAATTGGAGGATTATTTGTTGCTTTAAACCTATTATAGAGCTTATTTTTCTGCTTTACAAGTCTTTTTGTGTGTAGAGAATAATAGCAAATATATTTATTGGAGTTTATATAATATTATGGAACAAATCTGTTTATAGTGTTAATGATAATATAAAATCGGGATAAGCTTTCATTTATATCCGAATTTACTATATTTTCCCAATAGAATGATGCGAAGTAGTCATTAATATCATTATAACATACGCGCCTAAAATGTATTTACAAGAATGAGAGAATTCCAATGATCTTTTAGTAACAATATTCAGATTAAAACTCAATGGCGGATGATAACCATCAGGAGGACCCAAGCGGTATAGCTATCCACAAATTCTGAAATTAAGACTGTTAACTAACACTAGATCTAGGATTATATTGTTCATAAACGTCTTGAAATTGTGTTGTAATAAACCATGATACACTAAATTGTCGTAGACAAATGTTTCCAAGTCGTTGGAAGGCGTTCCAACCGGCTGGTCACCATCCTGGGACCATTTTATACCCGGCAGATTGAAATTACCCACCACACATAGTTTAGCATTTGGTTAGCGGTCCGTTATCCTCTCAATCCCGTAAAATAAATTGGACTATGTTGCGATATCAGACGCCGGTGGTATGTAAATGGATCCAAATATAATGCGGCTATTATTAACATAAACAGATGTGTACAGTAGTGATGGGAAAATCCGTTCTTTTAAAAGAACAGTTCCAACCGTTCTCGTTATTTTGAAATAACGCTTCCCATATAACAGTTCATCGTTGTTTCGTACTCGACAGTTCTATTTGATAACGCATCATAAAATCAATAAAATATGTCATGCGTACATCGCCTTTGGCGGCCTTTGCTTGATTTGATATATAGTTTGTTTTTCCCCGACGTTATACTTTCCCATCACTAGTTCTAACTTCTTGGTGATTCCCCGAGTTATATGATTGTATATTGATGATGTAACTGTATCCTACGTACATTAAGTTTTTCGTTAGAAGTTCCTATACATTTTTCTTTTCTCACGATTCAACGCTAGTTTACACACATGGTGTAAAATAAATATAACAAAAACATTTAAGTCCGTTTTCATTGTGGGCACATCCGTTTGTTACAATCCATAGCTGATCCATCGAACAACAGCTTTATAGTTAGGAAATAGGAACAATCATTAAGTAATCACAATTCATTCATCCGGAAGTTTCCCAGGCAAAATAATCATCATGGAGAAATATTTAATAGGAAAGAAATCGATGATGTGGAATTTCTTCTTCGACCGCGTACGCTGGAGACCGTCCGAAAGGAACCGTTCTTTGCCCAGCGAGATAACAGTTGCAACCGTTCTGGATCGAGAACGATTCTAAAATAACAGATAGTTCAATAACGACCCATCACTAGTGTACACAGTATCAATGTCATTTGATGGTAACACTATACATGAAGATGGAAGATGTGAGCGAATTGCAACCAGTATTCCTCCCCATCCAACGCTGGAATCTTGTGAATTATGGTCGTGCTGGTATACATGATAATTATTACCAAACAATTCAGCTGTATATATACCATCAAGTGGCTAAGTTTCTGTTAAAAGGATAATATCAAAATTTGAGGCTACACAGTTATTGTAAAATTGATTTTGTCATATCTACTACAGAAATTGTACATTATTAGCACTTATAATTTCTTTTGCAAATTTCCGGGACGTTGGGGGTACTTAAGCTGGAATTTCAAGCCAGAAATTTTAAGAATTTTTTACTTATTCACCGGTCGTCGATTCGAGGACACATTGTATATGGTGGACGACGATGTTTGTACAGTCAACACGGGCTCTGTCGGTCTATATAAGGAATCGTCGCGGGAATTTTAAATAATTATTACTTATTATAGCCAGTAATTCTGAGCGAACAAGACAGTGATTTATTGTGAAACTTAAGTATTGTTACTATTCGATTGCTCTAGTGTGTTCAATAAAGTAGTACCTTGAACTGTAGCATGATTGAAAAATTTACCACTCATATCAAACGCTGGCATACAATAATAGCTATGTACACGCATCTTTCTAATACATATTCATTTCATCCTCTGTAGCATCGACAATATCATTAACACTGCATTACCACCTTGTGTATTCGGGCGTATTATATTATATTATTGAGAGGTTTAGATCGTGACGATAATGCCTGTCCGCACGTTCTTTTGTCCGATTTTCAAGTTGTTGGGGTTCCGTTTGTGCCGAGCGCGCGTCTCTTTTGGCGTTGCATTGTGCTGACGAGTGGTGTTTTGTAACCTGTGTATGCGCAACCCTACTCGACGAATTTAACGCGTTTACAGAAGAGACCGTTGAGAAAGAAAGGAGTGTAGTACCATTAAATAAGCGACCGCGGTTGAAGATGAAAACCTCGATTTTCTCGTAGGAAACTGAAATTAATACCTTGAATTGGTGCTTTACGTAGACAATCGAACGTCGATACTCATCATTAAAACGGAACGTTCCCATTGCGGACGGATACGATGACCGCTCACCTACCAAATAACAGCAATCGGGGTAATTATTATTAGATACTCAGCATCCGTTCTTATATCGTTCGAAACTCGGAAATCGCCGCCGGCTGCTGGAATTAGAATTGAAGAATCGCGGAGGGCGGGAAAAATTATATAGGGGACTTTAGGATAACGACGGAGGGATATCTAGCAACGTTGTGGTTTGAGAGTTGTAGAAATCGAACTTAGCTCGTAAATATAGATGGTTTTTTTGTCGTTGAACGTACTAAATTCCAACACCCTCCCGTATATCGGACGACGTCTATTTGGTTTTTAAAAAAGAAACTGGGATGAAAAGGATTCACCCTGTATAATACATTGGTAAATATGCAGGGTTTCGAATGTTTGTCATTCTAGGTCAAGGCACAGAATAGACAGAAGCGACAAGGCGTGTCGGCAGGTTTGATGTTCATGTGGTCGATTTGAATGTTCTCGAAATAGCTCAGACGTTAGCTAACGCCATTTTGAAAATACGAAAGGTGCACATGTGCTCGTATTAATTGAAAAATATTAGAGTTTTGGAGATGTTAAAACAGGCATGGGCAACTTTTTTGTAGAAGTTTTATGCTGCGCGTAATCTTGAAAAATATACATTTTCGTGGTATCCATATGATTCATTATGAATTAAGTTTAGACGGGCCGTGCTAATATGCAATGAAAGAATTCAGTAGCGGGCCGGGCAAATCTTACTCGAGGGCCGCATGTGGCCCGCGGGCCGGAGGTTGCCCATACCTGTGTTAAAAGAATAGTATTTGCGAAAAAGTTCAGTTCAGTGATACACAACAATAACCGTATATTTTAATTTTAATATGCACACACCATCCTAGAATAATAACATTAATGAAGCTAGCCAAACATAACACTTTCGTCGTATTTAAAACATGGTTCCCGGCCATGCGTATATAAAATTGACCATAAGATTTTCTAACTTTGTCGCTTCTGTCTATTCTGTGGTCAAAGCCAGTGCTTGTGCATCAGATTCGATATAAAGTAATCAAGCGGGAGTAGCCACCACCTCGTTTGATATTTTTGGTTGGGAGCACTGAGAAGTTGGTACAAATATATAACCTAAAATTTGTTTCGATCTTATTATGTAATATCACTTTGTAATGTAACAACTCAATCATTGTAAATTCCATCACTTCTTATTATCGAACATTATTATCCATATATTGTGTACTTGTATGCATTATCTGTTGCATTACTCATTCAGAATAGGTAGTCGTCTAAAATTCGTTGTCTATTAGTTATCTATGTTTGAGAGTCAACCTCTTCAAAGTTCTCACTAGTGCTACTCAATAATAATATATAAATATATATAATAATATTTTGTTCCCTTATGATGAGAGTTGCTCAAGTTGCTCCAATAGTACTACAACCATCGGAAACGACTGTACTAGAATAGTAACATTGCGCTATACGAATACAGATGGCTTCATACTGTACATTCAGTTTCAATGTATAGTCCCAAAACTGTTGATTTTAGCTTTTTGCCGAAGCTTATGCAAATGCTTTACCAAATTTATTTTTGGAAATTTTATTTTTCACTACTCTATCTACGTTGCTCTTCCCTTCACTCCCTTTTCCAATTTCCAAGTTCCAATTTCTCCTTTGCGTCTACAGAGAAGTTAAAACCTTCCGGATAAAAAATCGCTGAGCAAAAGGGAATTTTGAAACTTTTGGAAAACGCGACAAATTTTTAATAATTACCACAATCCAAGCGTTGCAATTTTTTTTTTTTGGTAACAGTCTTCTTTGAACTTACACATTTTGATGGAGTGTTAGAAATAATCATTTTACCTCTGTCTACATCGAATTCTTTCCATTCGTTATAGTTTCAAAATTAGAAAAAGCTGGGGGTAACGTAGGTCATCGCATTCTTTTGTTATTCTCCTTCAGATCCGTATGATCTAGAATGTTAGGAATTGATGAGACACTATTGAAATCTATTCTTACCTACGTTTTCGTCGAATATCGTTTCCTTCTATTTCTTCTTTAGTGCTGTGGAATCTAAAATGTTAACTACAATGGGACTGGCCTCCAATTCTTTTCTCTTTCTTCTACTGCTACGTCTTCTTCTTCTTCTTCTTCAAATTTCAATACTATTCTTCGTACTTTTAGTCTTTTTCACATTTCCCCGCTGTTCAATTTTTGAAAACCATCTGCGATTTCGTCATTTCCGATTTCTTGTCTTTAACTGCAACTTGATCGAATTCCTTCCTTGTTCTTCTGCTGCTACATCTTCTTCAAATTTCAATATCATTCTTCGTACTGTCTTTCCCCCTTCGTATCGACCACCCCTCTGAAGCTTTAGGGCGTTTTCCGCCTAGTCTCTTTCACATTTCGCAACTGTTCAACTTAACAACAAAACTATCTGCGATTTCATCATTTCCGACTTCTGGTCCTTAACTGTAACTTGATCGAAGTCGTTCTCTTTTCTTCTATTTCTACGTCTTCTACTCCTTCAAATTTCGATATTATTCTTCGTACTGTCTCCGCTCCCTCCGTTCTGAAGCTTTAGTGCGTTTTCCGGCTAGTCTCTTTCACATTTCACTACTGTTCAACATTTGAAAACTATCTTCGATTTCGTCATTTTCGACTTCTGGTTCTTAACTGTAACTTGATACAATTTTTTTGTTTTACCTCTACTGCTACTTCTTCTTAAAATTTCAATATTATTCTTCATACTGTCTCTCGCCTCTTCCTACCGACCCCATTTCTCAAGCTTTAGCGCTTCTTCCGTTTAGTCTCTTTCACATTTCGCCACTGTTCAACTTTTGAAAACTATCTGCAATTTGGTCATTTCCGACTTCCTGTCTTTAACTGTAACTTGATCGAATTCTTTCCTTTTTCTTCTACTGTTACATCTCCTTCTTCTTCAAATTTCAATATTATTCTTCGTACTGGCCCCGGTCCGCCTTTTAATGTGTTTTCCACTTAGTGTTTTTCACATTTCGTCACTGGTCAAGTTTTGAAAACTATCTGCGATTTCGTCATTTCCGACTTCTTGTCCTTAGCTGTAACTTGATCGAAGTCTGTTGGTTTTTCTTCTACTGCTACGTTCTTTTCTGTAAATTTCAATATTATTCTTCGTACTGTCTCTCCCCCTCTTCGCCCCGACCGTCCTTCCCAAGGTGAACTTCGTCTTCCGCTTAGTCTCTTTCACATTTCGCTACTGTTCAACTTTTAAAAACTATCGACAAGTTTGTCATTTAGGACTTTCTGCTTTTAATTGCAACTTGTATTATTTTCCTTTTTCTTCTTGACTGAGGCAACATTTAGAACGCTGGTAAGAAATAGAATATCTATAAGACCGTTTCTTCTCCACGACTTCAACGAATTCCTTTCTTTTCTTTCTCCCATTCTTTTTCTTCTTCTTCAATTTTCAATCTTACTATCTGTACTACTGCGAAGATTGAATGCTTTAGAGCATTTTGTCCGATCTCATTTCACATCTTGTCATTCCCTGGTTGTTTTTGTGTCATATTTTTTTACGGTTTCTTCATATCCTTTTTGATATTTTAGATCCGTCATTGCTGTGTTTTAGTTTTACATAATGAAAGCACCAAGATCTCATACAATAAACGAGTTTGAATTAAAGGTTTCAGTTAGAAATGAAACTAAAGTAAATCAGGAACTGCTAAGCTGCTTGTTAGTCCTTTTTAAAAGGAAAATTAACAACAGCTTCCCGATAAAGCGATCTACGAATGGTTTTATTTGCAAAATTCTAAGAACCAAGTGAAGGATGTTTTCCTTGTAAAAGAGATATTCATAGGTTTCCTTAGGACACCTGTATCTCGTACACTCTTGCAAAATTATCGTCTTCGATGTTGGATCTATTGAACTAATGTAGAGAAATTCGCGGTTTGTCTTCGGTTTCTGTCCGGCTTCCCACTCACCGCTCGTTCCCTCCGATCGCCCATTGTCCTGTCTCTACCGCCAAATACACCAAATATCTCAACTAGAGTGGCGGCGAAAAGAACAAAAATAAAAATCGTCTTCTCATGGGTTCACTTTCCTCCTTCTCCTCCTCCATCTCCTCTTCCTTCACCTTCTTCGTCTTCGTCTTTTTCATCACCGTTCCGACGGTTCCTCTCGTCGTCGTACACACGGCCTTAGTCCTCCTGATTGATTTGTAGAGGGCCCATTAGAGCGGGCCGCCCACGGCGGAGTGGCAAAGCGACTGGCCACCCTGAAAGTCCGATAACCAGCTAGGAATGCGCAACGCTCCCCTCGCTTATCATCTCTCTCTCCGCGCGTACCGGGGAACAAAGAGCCCGGCCGGCACACACTCATCACGGCGTCATTAACAAACAGAGGAAAAACAAACTCAGTCATGGTACACCTGGGTGGCTCGCCCCGCCGGCCAAATAAAACACCACGATTTAAATATGATTCGGATGGAATGCGGCCCGTCAGACCCGGTGTCTAGCTTTGCCGTTGCCCGATCCACGCTGCTTGCTGCTGTCCCGACCGTTACCGCTGACTTCAACGCCGATGCTCAAACCAACTTTTGTGTGAGCATACTAAAAAGGTACTTAGGTGTGTACGCGGATGTTTCGTTTGTTGAATCGAGTTTTTAGTTCAGTGGCTTTATAAAGCGGAAAAAATTGATTGGGCGTCGTTTGGTTTTGATCTCCTTTTTTCTTTTGTCGTGTAAAGGAATACCTACTAACGTATTGGACAAGAAGAATTATTCTTGAGATAGTCCGAGAAACATGAAATACAACAAGTTATCGATTATAGACGAGGAAAACTATGAGGGCGCCATCTATTAGTCACAGACAGAAGTAGACGGTCGGTTGTACACCACTACAGATAGCAATTAAAGAACGTGTATCCCAGGACTACAAATTTTATTAACAAGACATGGAAAATTGTATCCGTCACGAAGAGATATGCCGTGCTGATGAGTCTCAACCAAGACGAAACTAGTCTTGCGATTGTTGTTGACGACAAAGTTCTAGGTTTTGGATTCGACTAATGACTAAGGTACGACAAACGAGTGCATGTTAAGTTGTGTAAGCCGGACTGGCGTTCTCCCTCCTCCGAATTTTAATGTCGCACCTTGCACGTAAGTGGGGACAAGCGTTGGAGTTACAGCGTCAATCCGGTTTACACTACTTAATGATAATTTATCATGCACTCGTTTGTCGAATCCTATTAATAGAGTTTATTGAAAAGGTGGTATCGGCAGTGGCGCACCGCATAAAAGTAACTACGCAATACACAATGTTAGTGAAAAATAATATTGTTACTTTTTTCTGTTGTCTAGATGTCCACTGTGGTAATAGGCAACCGTCCTGGTATTCTGCGTAGAATTCGATTCATTCAGCTGTTGGAGGTATTGTGAATACGTTGTCGTATACTTTGAAAATGATCATTTGATATCCAGTCAGTAAGATTTGTAAACGTCAGATACTCATTTTCCTCATGTGTGCACTCTTGATTTGTAGTTATAGACCTAACTTTTTGTAAATCGGGATTTTTCGTTAAAATTGCACCAAATTTTTGAGCAACATCGACTTCTATACTGTTGGTCAATTTTTCTAAAGCACCTTGTAAATTGTTTATGCAATTTAATGCATCTCGTGTAGATAAGTGACCGTTTTCTAGTTGCTCAATAGCTTGGCAACTTCAGAGTAGTTCATGGATATTTCATTTATTTGTTCTTGAACGTCCGAGAAAAGTTGCTGACTATCTCGAACTGCTGCAGAATCATTTGAATGACTGTTCAACATGACATTTCTCATTTGTGAAAATCATTTCTGATGGTAAGATACTGCCTGAAGCCATGTTCCCCATCGCGTTATTACAGGCTGAGGTGGTGCTTTCGGACACAATTGTTTGAATATACGGATGTATTTGGGACATTTGATGAACACTTTTTGGTAGATGCTATTAACTTATCCACCATCGGATACTTCTTTCGAATGGTTCGGGCGTCCCATTCCCTCATACCTATTTAGCGTGCAGCGTGCAAAGTACTGTCGCTTTGAACTCTCTCGCGGTACTGTCGAGATCGACTTCGAGTTGAAAATTACCTCTACCCTCGTCCCTACCGCTACGCTACTGCCATCCGGTACCACCTGTCTAACAAACTCTACTTATTATTGAATCTTGATTCTTTACTGTTGACTTTTGTCCATTTACATCAGAAATCGGATTTTTATAATATGCATCGTGCTGATGAATCTCAAGGAAAGTGAAACTGGCTGACAGTTGTTGGGTGTCCCGAAAAACGGGTAATCCTCCATTGCCCCTGGCCTATAGAATTACATCTATGTGGTAGGTCGTTGCAGGATTCCATACTACACCAACTTTTAGAAAAAAAAACAATGTGATTCTGTCACAGGACGTAAATTTTAGTTTAATTCTTCACAAAGATCTCCTTTGAGGAAAGACTTGTTCCGATAAATCAAACATGATTTTTCACGGCTGGCGATCGATTATTGTTTACGATAAAACATCATCATCATCGCCGCTTTTTGCGTAATAGAAAATTAATAGCCGTTGGCTAAAAAAACGAAGAAGCGTAGAAATGCACACGTAATGCATGTACGACGCGCGCCGTATTTCGCGGCTTCGACTCGACGGGTTTTTGCGAAGATTCGCGGCGCGGACAAGGTCGTCGGGGAAAGGTCACAGGTTAACCATTCAAATTGTGGATCATCGGCAAGAAAACGAACACCTGTGCATGTGAAGATTGCCGACAGACAGATGGACGGTTTATGTAATTGTTTGATTAATTTATTATCGCGTGTGTAAATCGCGCCGATAATTGAAGTGTTGTTTGTTTAATCGCCGGCGACGATAAAAACGGGAGGAGCAAAAAATTAATTGCGGATTCGTAAATGATGTAGATGAGCGTAAACATTGTTGCAAAATTGCCGCCGTTGTCGTTTTGTTTATGAGATGATAATTACTTCATTTAACATCTGCTCGTATGGAATCCCGAATTATGTACGACGCAGTCTCGAGAGGTGATCCAAAGAGCGTTTCAACGCCAAAATCCATTTATCGTCCGGTTGAAACGAGTAAAGAAGTGTTTTAGGAAAAAACAATAATACTGCCAGGATGTACGTCTGAATGACAGAAAACTGGGAATGGACCAATATTCACAAATTCTTCGCCAATCAAGCTTCAATTCACATTCATACATAACCTTTATTGAGCATTTCACAATGTAGTTGTGCAATGGCTTACTAAGCAAGTGCGAGTTGTACTTTATTAATGGACTGGAATCGCAGACTATAGTTTCGTCTTTGTTTGACATCTTAGTAAGGTTAGACAAACGAGTGCAAAGTCAGAGGCGTATCGCGCAAAAATAGGTACGTGAGATACAGTATTATTAAAAAATAACATATTCTTACCTTTTATCGACGTCTTGATATGCACTGTGACAAAATTTTAATGCCCTGGTACACCGCGTGAAACTGCAACATAAGCAAAGCTGCTGTTGTCGATTCACTTAGTCTTCGACGTTGGTTTGAAAACATTTTCGTGTATTTCGAAAATGATCGTTCTACATCTAGCGACGTAGGATTTGCTATATATATATATATATGATATAAATGTTACCGTCATTTTGATAAATGTGGGTAGTATGGATAATAACTGGCTATTATACATAACACCAAGCGCTTCTGATTAATGCAATAAATATTTGATATTTTAAAGAATTAATCACATGAACGTGTTATTATGAACAATATTAAGCACCCTCCGGTTAGTATGATAAATGTCACATGCTTGAACCTGTCGTTGTGTCAAATATGAAGGAAGAACAAGAATGTTGAAGCAATTGCAGAACATATACAAAAGCATCACTCAAGAACAGGTAAAAATGTACTTGGCATTATGTCAGTTTTGATGGATATGGAAAGTCAGCCTCACTATGACTAGAAATTCATCCTCGTTTACAAGGATCATGTTACGAAATTTGTACAGTTGCGACCCTTGCAAAGTAAATATATAACCTGCTGACGACTTGGACGGAAACAAATCATGAAGAATAAGTCCACGAAGGCATAAATTGCCCCCACCCCCTCATTTGAGGCCAGGTTTGGGGTTCCGGCAAAAGTTAGTTTTTCAACATCATCACTTTCTACTGATGTCATCAGAAACCCGCAATCTGAAGACGATCTAACGTTAATCGACTCTTCTTCTGGTGCTTTAGTACGAGATGAAGATGGACAACCAGAGAATGGTGGCGAAGAAGATGAAGAGGTAACAGAGAATGGTGACGAAGAAGATGGGGAAGTAACAGAGAATGCTGACGAAGAAGATGGGGAACTAATAGAAAATGGTGAAGAGGAAGATGGACAAACAGATGACGGAAATGGTACTATAAATATGATTTAAGAAGAAATCAACGTTATTAAAAAGAAGAGAGAAAATGCTGTAGGTAGGTACATTGCAGTGTTAGGCAAAAAAGATGAGGCTATTGTCGGAATCGAAGTTTCCAAGAGGCAAGATTGAAGCTACTGTAAAATTACGGGTTCCTGATGTCGACAGGGGTAGAAGTGATCCCAGAAACATTCTTGTGGTTGTTCTGCACATGTCATGCCGCTATGTTTCTGAGCCTCAGTTGTTTAATCCACAGTTATACAAATTTTCTAATTTTTTAACTCTACTATGCAGTTTGTTACGGTCTCCTGCAAATGTGGTAAATTGTATTGCTTTTGTCGATTGGCTGATAGTTTCCATGCGGGAACGTATTAACTTCAAACCCCACGAAAGGGTTCATTGTCTACTAGGTGTTGTGGGATGTTGCACATACTTAGCATAAAAATAAAATCATACAGAAATTGCCAGCACGGAATATTGTTGTTTAAATTCAGTATTTGACGTTTACTTTTAATATGTCTTATACAGTGAAATGCATCGCGACCTTTCAACCGTATATTGCAGATTTTGCACTGTATGATAGTACCTGTACATTCCAATCCAGGGAAATCGGCTAATATATTGATTCACATGCAATGCTAAAGGTAAACCTCGCTTGCGACAAGCCATGTTTCAAAAGGCGCACACCGATAAACCGATAATTATCGAACGATCGCTTACTTCCACGGCTATCAAATGACTAAACTCCCCACTGGCTTTGCATCGATCTAAATCCCCTTTCGAGGCTTCTGCAGTAGCGCGCGTTTGTCATATCTTACTCATCAGTACCTGTACCAGTAGCCTGTTCGCTATTGACAAAGCACCGTAGCCTCTCAGACACGGATTAGGAAGCCAAATTATTAATTCAATGCAATTAGACAGTTAAAAATTTAACCAACAATGCTAAAATACTTTTTACTTAATTGCCACACAAAACTTACTATTTCCCAAGCAAATATTCGCCCTGCTTTTTCCCTATATAGCGTTCGCCTTAACTTACATATAGGAATTTAAGTATAGATGATTCAAAACATGGTAAATCAATGAGAAAAAAGTTTTCCTAAAAAGTTAGCAAAAAGAATTTCTGTTATTCAGTTTAAGTCTTCTGGATGATGTTCTTGACACTATGGGCGGAGGACGCGGTGCAGGTTTCCTTCAACCTCAACGAGATAGGGATGGTAATCGTGAAGAGAATGTTCACGCGTAGGAGGCAGTGTTAATTACCAAAAGTGGAACGAAGCAATTCTATGTATTGCTGTTCATACAACGAATATCTTCACGTGAACTTTCCATTTTTTCACGAAATTGATTTTTTCAAGCATTCAGAGTAAATAAACTACTCAGTTAGTCTCTAAGTTACCGCTCCCTCCACAATAGTAGATGTCAAATTTTACGAAAATAGTGCCAATTAGTGGTCGTCTGTAGAAACATAAAAGGCGCTCTTCGTAAAGACATTTTTAGTGATTAACCCTGAAATGTATCAGAATCGACTTTAGAAAGCTCCCCGATGCTCAGATTTTACGACAGGCCTGTCCAGTCTGCTTCTATAACAGGTAAAGACTTTTCACTTTATATTTATTATTTATCCTCGTAACTTAATATTAGTAATACAAGTCATCAATTGCTCCTTTTCGTAACGCTCATGGATTCGTCCCGTCTTAACCAACTCTAGTTATCAAACTTCTTTTAAAATTTTCTATACCGATTTGATTGCCTTGCTTTGTTACGTGTTTTTATACGTATGTGCATACGTATCTTAAATGGAACCGAGACGATGGGAAAGTAACAAAAGCAACAAAAAAGAAAAAGACAAGAAGAAAAACCCACCCGAAAACGACCAGTTTACATATTTAAAGTTACTGTTACAGCGCTTTTAGTGAAGACGTGGAACGCGTATTTTTAAATATTTTCTTAGATGTGTAGGCCCCCTATTAGAGACGATATAACAAGTGCTGCTCCTTAACCGGGGCTGGCGGCCGGTACTTTAGAAGAAACGACTTCTGGTCAAACAAATCGAAAACGGGCGCACATATTTGTTTATAACATTCCAGTAGTGTTTTAAAACGTGTGAAAACAAACCGAAGCGAGGCGGTGGATTGGATCGTTTTGGGCGTGTAATACCCGGTTATGCGCGTAGGTACGTGTGAGAGAGCGTATTGTGTGTTTGAGTAAAGGGCCCGGCACGTAAATTTGACCGTCATTATGTCTGTTGGGAGTAATAATTGAATCGGTGTTTGATATTTTCGGAACGAGTTAATAACATAATTTCGAACGAGAAAGCAGGAGTTTAACAGGATGTCGCGCGGTCTCCTATTTAAGGTTGAAGTAGAATATATTGGATCCAAAAAGTACTGGGTGTTCTATTCGTTACCGAAACCGACGATTCTTCATTAACTTCGGCACTCACGAAGACATTAGGAACCCAATTTTTGTGGGCCGGGGAGCACTTCCTTCGGGTAGTGCTCGAGAGGGTGGAAGAACCAAGACGAAAATACTGGATAAACCTCCCGAGATTGAGACAGGCAAGAAGTCTCCCGAGGAACGATAGCTGGAGGAGTTCGACCGAGAATGCTAGTGGATTTCCTTTAGGGGACTTTGCAAACTTAAAGGATAACTAGCAGTAGCACTTGTAGATATTGTGTGGAAGCAAGGAACTCTATATCATCTATTAACCAATTATAGACCACCGTGAAACTGAACTGAAGACACGGTCCGGGATAATATCTCACTTGGAGCATTGCGTCGAGACAGACTCAAAACAAAAAGAAAGAAAAGATACTGATTTGCGATCAAAGTATTCAAAATGGCAGACCAATATAACCGCACGACAGTTGGAAAAGTTTAGTAAGTTACGTCAAAATCGATATTCGGGGATGTTTGAATCGCTGATAACAAGATGGACGTTAATTTCACATTTTACAGAATGGCCGACCGCAGATGGCGCTTCAAAGTCTATTATAATCCGATTTTCTACTCGCTAACTGGTGTACAGCGAAAAAGAAAATCTTCTTATGGAGCGAATTTGGAGTATCAGTCTCGTAACTAAAGGAATTCGTTGAAAGATTGCCATCCCGCGTGGATTTTTCAACTCAGCGGGCACATGACGCGGATCATAAGATTTGGAAGGTTCTTCGACTTCTATAGAAATGCGTATCTTGAAGCTTTCAGTATCGATCAACATAAATCTGTTGGTTTTGCGTTATCCAAACCTTCTCAAGCCTATCAAATTAGATATTATATAGAAGAAACTCTAGAGACCAGTTGGACCTGAGGCTTACGATCCATTCCACCGACAATGAAGTTTCGCATCCCATTCAAACCGATGGCATTTACTCTTTGACTGAAAAAAATGAGCAAGTAAGTTTAGTTTTGCGACCGCTGACGAATTTATCGCAAGAGGTAGTCGGATATGCGTTAGACGCGTTGGTCGTAGGAGTCAATACATACGTCGTACCCAAACATCTGTTTGAGCTTCCTTAACATGTTAACCTAATTTTGCTAGCATTACATTTCTTTGTATAAAGAGCATACATACGCCTTTATTTTACTCTATATGCATGTGAACGCAAGTCCCTTCTGAAACATCAAAAGTTCCTTTTGCCTTTCCTGTGTTAGTAGAAAAATATTTGATTCTTACAAATTTTATTCTATTTGTTACAGACTTTCTTCTGTTCTGTCTGATACAGTTGTGCAAAAGGCCAGGATTTTTTTACACGATATGCTTCAAATTCATAAGATTATATGAGGTAGAAGTAAATCAATAAATTTAAAAAGAATTGATATCGTATTCTACTCAAACGTTAACATTCTACCTGGTGAGTTGCATGCAATTGACGTCATGCGATGTTTCGAGAATCCACATTGGACGCCACAGACACTGTGATTCATTGAGATCTAGATCCACTTGAACCTGTTAAACATACGACCCGACTTTTACTAGCTCTTACATTTCTTTGTCTACGCAGAAAACGTTGGGAGTTACTTAACATGAAATACGACTTGATAATGATTTAAAATACTAGAAGTTGAATGAACTATGCGTTTGATGGGTATTATCGGAATATCACATTTGAAATTGCGCGCCACTATTATCGTTTATGTTTCTACGTTTAAATAGCAGACATTATTAAAAAAAAGAGAGGAGAGGTATCGTAGGACACCCGCGCAAGAGCGAAGCGAACATTTGATGCTTATTTGAATAGAAGGTAAAATTATATAATTGAATAAACAATGTATAAGGAAAAAAAAAGAAAAAGTACTTCATTTCGAAAATGAATGAACTTGAAGAGCGCCATCTGATGGCGGGGGGGGAGGGGGAGGCAACTCTTTATTGTAATTTTCCTCGCCTGTATCAAGAGATCTTCTTCGATTTAAGTAGAAAATGAGGCAACGGGTGTGTTTCGTCTTATAATAGGAGGCTTTGGGTTTATTCCACGTAAGCAACAAGCTCCAACAGGGTCCAACAGGGTCCAGCAGGCATTACCTATTTGCCGGTCAACAACTACAAGAAATAGGTTTGTTAAGAAGATACAAAAGTAATAAATAACAAACTAAATTATAAATATTAAGTAGAAAAATATGTCTGACGAAGTGATCTACACGCATTTCGCACAAAGACATACATCACTGTGACTGGAGCTCACTTTATGTACGAGCCAACGGAAGCTGAAACGTGTGTACATCATACAAATCATATCCCTGAGACGTTCCACCATCGCTTTCCATAGTTGCCAACTTTAATAGTAGTAAATCGATGATGCGCAATAGTCGCGATATTCTGCAAAACCCCGGGTAATAAAATTCTTTTAATTGTCAAACAGGGATTATGCATTTTTTGGGCACTTAATGCACATATACTTTCCACCTATTGCTTCAAGACAATTTGGAAAATTCCAAACGTGGCAATATTTAAATTTGCAATATTTCTTTTTACGTTTAGTTTTGGGTGATCCCCTGTATTCTTTCTATTATTATTACCAGTCAGCAACATCAAACGTGCTTTGACTTCTCTCTTCAACGGAAATTCGTTTGCTAATTACGCCGTTTGCCTAAGCCCGAGTGGAGTTGAACCTATAAACAACAAAACGTCCAGTAGTATCCATCTTCATGGTTCAGTTCCAACCATCTAAATGAATATTTCTATACAGAAGAACGCATGATTTAATCATATTTGGTTTGCTTCCTTGTGCCCGTCCTTTTTAATACTGTCAAAGTATTTGTGACAAACAATAAAAGAATTCTAAAATGGAAATGCTCCTAAACTCCTAAACCATTTAGTTGAATTAAGGATGAAGATCTACTGAAGAAATAGATGATTACACAATTGCTTCACAAATTCTCAATTTGCAAATAAGAAGATGTAACGAACACCTTAACAATTATCACCACCTCCATTACACGGATCCTTCGACATCAACGACACCATCATTTATTTCCATCCACTCGACGCTTCGTTTGAAAAAGAAGAAACGAAACGAAAAACCAACAAACCGAAAGGTATCATTCCGGGCCGGCTTCGACGTTGACAGAAAGACCATTAATAAAGATAAATCTCGGCTCGAATTAGTACCGTCCATTTGCTCCTAAGTACCCATCCCATCGGTTTGGTTATTTATTCACCTGCGCGATATTTTTACAAGCGATCTCTCGACTATTTACGTCGTAGGTAGTCGATGAAGTAATCTCCATTCACGGCCGGCCGACCATGAAACCTAATCGCGTTAAAGGAAATCAAAATAGCGGCGGTCAAGCAATGCCGGCCGATGAACAAGAAGAAAAAATAATAGGCGAGCGAGCTACCCTGGCCTCTTTTCCGTCCGGGTCTCTCTAATGGGAATTGCGGCTTGATGCTTAATGAGTTCTGGCTATGATCGGTTGGTGTCGGTTTTCCTTTTGCTTTTATACAAAAAAAAAATGAATTGAAACTCGAATAAAGTACATCGATCAAAGAAAGGAATGGTGAACTTTCTAAGCAAAAATATACACGTATTTTTTCCCAAAGTAAACATGTAAATAGAAAAGGACCAAACTGACTCCTCCTCGTACCATCGGACGTTTCGGTATCTCGCCTTGACAGCGACAAAGAGGTTGGAGGTCCCAGTCGAACTTGAAAAAGTACCGGAAGCCCCCGCAATAGACCTGCGGTCGTGGTCCTTCTTCAACACTAAAAGCATGAATTTGCACTTAACTTTATTACAGGTAATATAACCCCTGTAGTACTTTTGTACGCGCCGATTCCCATCGTGTTCGACTTCGGATAAACAAAGCGTCCGGATTGTTGACGTATGTTCTTACCTGAAGAGGACTGTTTTAATGAGTCAGCTCCCAATTATGTAAGGATGATTTTGTTTTTGATGAGCGAAAGCATTAAAGTAAAAAATTTAGGAATATGATATTCTCTAATAATTTTGGCACTAACGAAGGTATTCTAACGATTAACTAACATAATTATAACATGGGTTGGAATTGGTCCTCATTTGCATGCAGGCAAAATTAAAGCTAGTCAGTAGAGTCAATTTCTTTGACGATCTTAGTTTCCAGTGGATCTATGGTTCGTGCTCCGTTTTAGTATATTTCAGATATTTTTGTAGATTTCAATGGATGTAGCTGTTTTGATGGTAGTATTCTTTGACTCGTGTGTACGAAGGTTAAGTTGTAAAGCAGTATTTCCTGAACTTCGCCTTGTGATTGTAGCTTTATTCCTTTCATTACATCAATATGTTACTTTTATGTAACATATTCTTTTTGTGTTTCGTGTACTACTAAGCTACAATAAAGACCTTATTATTATTATTATTATTACTATTAAATATCGGCTGATAAAATAGACAAAGGTGATTGATTAATTAGAATAATCAAATAATTATAAAAATGTTAGCATTCACAAGAAAAAGAGATTAGTTTGATGCCCTTCCAGCTAAGAACAAATGAGGGTTGTTTTTCCCATTGAAGATTTTCTTACGTTGAACTTAACCCAACAGTCCTATTAAAAATTAAAAAAACATTCATTCCTTTGGCATCTCCTAGTATCGCAATCACTCTGCAGGCCAAAGTCCCTCAACGTCCATACCCTCCCGTCCCCCACCAAATTAAAAATGAAATTTATATATATAATATATAACCAGTATCCCCTTCTGCCCTAAGGTGTAGGGATTTTGCCTTTTCAGGCTCCTCCTTCTCCTCTACTAAATTTCTTCCACTCTTTCCTATTCATTGCCAATTCCTTGGCATCCTTCCATGTCCACCCTCTGCGCTCCAATACTTTCTCCATCATCGCTGCCCACTGCCCACTGGCCACTGCTTTCGTGGTCTACCTCTTTTCTTCCTGTCGTTGCTTTTGGCTTCCCAGATTTTCTTAACTGGCACTTCTTCACTCATTCTCTGTAAGTGTCCCCACCAGCCCAGCTGTCTTTCTTCAATGTATTTTTCCAATGATTCCATTCCCAGCTCTTCTCTTATTGTTGTGTTTCTTATGCGGTCTTTTCTTGCTATCCCTTTAACTCTCATTAGAATTTTTTTCCTTTTTCGTCAGATTCCACGACTCACTCCCATATACTAGTACCGGTCTGTACACTTTTATATACACTTAATTTTGTTTGTCTGCTTATTTCTTTGTTATTTACTAGAACTTTGTTTACTGCATAATACAGTTTATTAGTTTTTTCTATTCTATGGTTTATGTCTATTTCTTGTTTGCCACTTTCCTCCAATATTACGCCCAGGTATTTATACTTTCTTACTTGTTCTATTTCTACTCCCTCTATTTTTATCTTCACTTTTTCCATGTTCTAACTGACCACTACTAGTGAAATTAAACCATCCCGAAAAGTCATAAATCCAAAACGCAAGACTTCATCACCATCGACTTAGTTTGCTCAATTCCTGTTGGTCCGGGGAAGGTAAAAAATGTACTATGAACCCCTCGATTACTCATCGTAACGATAACCTGCAAAGCAAACAATTTGTGGGCCGGTGAGGACGAACCTATCGTCGAAAAATCGGTGTTAATAACTGACTCGTAACGAATGTTATCTTTGCGCTTCGAGCGGTAGTCAAAAGATCTTCTTCTTCTCCGCGTACAAACACGAATTTCGTATTATCCGGGGGCCCTGAAAAAATCGCATTCCACGCTCGCTTATCTGACGGTCCGATCTGTCGACTCGACTGGGCCCCCTCCGCTCTCTAATACCACCCCGGATAAACACGTTTACGGTTAGACTCTCTCACACAAATAAAGTGGATGACCAATACGTTTCTGTCTTTAGGGGATGGGAGAGAAGAGAGAGCGAGAGAAAAAAAGAAAGGAAGGGAATTGAAACAAATTAGTCAGGACAAGGGCTGGCCTCTAATAATTCACGCGGACCTATCGACAGCTCCGAAATTAGTCCTGTTCGGACCTCATCTGATAGCGCGAGGTGGATGCCTGGGATGTGTAATGTCTATCGTTTCGTAGGAGCTAATTACGGTCATCTGGGGAAGTGGACAAGGGTTGAGTGTGCGACGGTTGGAATCTTGGGGGAAGTAGTTCCTCGGTTTACTAGGAGGAGTTTGATACTAACTTGACAAAGGAACCGTTATATAACAAAATAGAAAACATCAGACACGAAGCAATCCTCGTAAAACTTCAATTCAAATTGAAAGTTATCCAATTATGATGTCATCTTATATATCTTCAAATAAACGTCTGAGTTGAGCACCATGCGCCGAAGTTATGCAAAGATGACGATGAGATGTATATCAAGGTTTGTGCGAATTTCCTGTGTGCAGGAGAAAATTGAAATGACGACTTAACAAGTCGAATTAAGAATTCTCTACAGCACCAGTACCAGATTGTAAAGTTTGCATGTTATGACACTAATAACGTAGATAAGCCATCGTTATAAGAGAATTGACACCGGTAATTGGTTCCAAATGCATTTGGAAATGATTCCTATGTTATACCATGAAGAAGAAAGCAATGATGTAGGCAACTCTCATGATTTTATCCATGCTTCCATCCACTACCACCATCGTTCATCCTCCATAGCCACCCTCTCCACCAGTCCATTCATATTTACCTCCTCTTTCCTTTCTTCCATTTAAGCTGTTCACTCCACCCACGCAATTTCTCTTAAAACTACTCAGTGGCTTCTACCCTATCTGTTTAGACAAGAATCTTAAAATACAAACTACAATTGGAACATGGTGGTTAGGAAGCAAGTGACTATCAGATTATCTCACGTGAGATCTGTTGACAAGCAGAAACGTCTGCGGTAAGTCCAGCGTAGGGTGTGGAGTTAAGGTTCACTTCGACTTTAGCGTTTCTACTCGGACCAGAACAAGAATTAGATTGTTACTATGGCAGTAAGTGAAGCTAACTTCCGGAGAAAGGTGTGCAAAACCGCTGACTGAGCACAATATATTTTCACAACTTACGCATCAAATTAAGAAAAAGAAAATTTCAAAGAAAGAAATTAAACAACATTTGTAAGAGAAAATATTTTCCTACTATCGCAGGAAAGTCGCAATTAATGTTTGAAGTTTCGCAAATTGAATAGGCAACATTTGAGAGTCACTATCAGTATGCAATGAAGTCTGAATTTAATGGAAGCATTAATTGATCACAATTTTATTGCTGCCAAGGATAATAATCGATGAATTGGAATTTCCACGTTAAGTGTAGGTCTAAAATCATACGTTGCACCACTGTCTCCAGAGAAATTTAATCTGGAATTTATATGGGCATAGTAATACATTTTCAAAGTCTTTGAATCAATTTTATCTCGCAGCTGCTAGATCACAAAATAGATGGAGGACATCTTTTTTACAACATAGTCGATGTGATTATACCACGTTAGGTTAGAGAACAAGAATGTTGTATAGCCTCATGCAACACACTTCCACTGCCCGTTTTAACCAACAAACTATTTGCGAGTGTTTTTGTTGAAAATGTCATTATTTTGGTTGTTGGCCAATTTATATGCACGCCATTATGGTGTGAATAACCTTGCATATCAGTTACAACTATGTTTGCATGAAGGCTTAAAATTGTTGTCGTCTCAGAACTTACTGATGCAGAAGTGTTATGAGTCTCATAAGAACTATCCAGATGTAAATGATTAATAAATAAAATAAAGAAAAGGGGACCAAGATTCTTTCCTGTGGTACTCCCGTATTAATTTTCTCATATTTAGAACAATACTTGTTTTCTTCATGATTCAAAACAACATTTTGCACTCTATCCTTTAAATACGAGCTCGCCCACCCAAGCACTGGACCTCTGATGCCATATCCATTATATTCTTACTTACTTTTAGCTGATAAAATCTCGTCTCCTACACCCATCAAGAATCAGATATCACCAAAATATGGTTCGTCCAACATAAGGGGTGGTCCTTACAGTTACCTGTATTTGGTTCGCTTTCGCGCCCCCGATGAATGTTAGGCTCCATAGACTTACTGATAGAAACAACGAAGTGAAGATTAACTAAATTCGTGACTTATTAAATATAGAAATTTGTTCATAAAAGGTGAAAAGGCACGAACAGTTATTATGGCGCCGTCGATCTTGTGAACAAAGGACTAGCGGTGTCCTTGAGGAGATAAATTGAAGGAGCTCGTGTTGTGTGATTCATTTGTTTTCTATTTATTTCTCTCCTACTTGCTTTTTTCTTGGGTTTTCCTTTACCTTTAGTTTGTACCATTACCGTGTTCGTGTCCATTGCCGTTGCCTTTCTGGTTCTTTTGATTATGCTCTGCTTTCATAATTAGCTTTTGATTTTCCGCCAGTATTTGTGATTCTCCTTATGTGTGTGCTCTTTCTACTTCTTGTCCTCCATTCTCTATCAGCGATTTTTCACTAGCTGTCTTTTTCTGTTGTAATTGTTCTGTTCTGGCTTGGGTGTTTCTCTTTTTCCTCTTCCTTCAAGTGTTCCAGAGCATATGGTTTATGATTAGTCTGTTTTACACTAACGTGGTCCAATAACTTTTTCTCTTCGCCATTTTCATACGCTGTACCAGTTCTCCTCGTTCTTCCTGAATATCTTTCGGGAAATCCTTCCTATAAATATTTACGCTCTCTTCAGTTTGTCCTTTTTTTTATTATCTTTGATATTAATCTTTTGATTCCACGATTTCATTTCTATTAGTATTGGTCTTCTTTTCCCGTACCCTTTTCTATTCTTCTTATTTCCGTGATTTCATCCATGTCCATTTCTAAGTTCATTTTACTCATGATTTCGCTCACACGATTTTTGATTTGTTTTTCATCCTCTTCGGCCGCCTCCCTTTTTATATAGAAAGAATATATAATTCGAATGTTGGTCAGTGCATCTCCAGTAAAATTGCTGTGGGTGCTTGGGCCACTACGAATTGGAAAACGCTGTTTTAAACAAAAGCGCAGTAACTTAACTGTATAATTGTGATTATTATTACAACAATATACAGAGAAGCAAGAAAATAATATCGTAGCAGTAAATACGAATTTAAATCGTAAAAATCTGTGGGAGTTCGAGACCTGTCAATGCAACAAAATCTGTAAATCAGTTACTTAATCTCCTCGTGAGTGTAGGAAGTGATGCAAACGCTGGATAGAGCGACTAACCTAGAATTTGGACGCATTAACCTTAAATTTTCATTATCAAAACTGAAACGTACTCAAGTACCATTCGAGTTGGTCAGATCATCCCGTTGAAAAGCGTACGAAAGTCATAATTTAAACGTAGATACTACGTATCGCGCAACATCTACATCAACATCAGCATCACCACGAGATCCGGACCCGAGATCGGCCAGATGTTAAGGGGTTACACGTCCTCGGATCCGCGCACGAACACCTGTCCGACGACGAGGTCCATCGCAGACAATACGCAGACTGGTCGGGATCGCCCCGTTACCAGATTTATTTGTCGTTGATTTAACGTTATCGATTTCTTATTCAAATTCGCCGATGAGATAACGCCTGTGGAATTTGGTCGTGGTCGGAGACGGAGATGGGTTCGGTCGGGTGCGCTTCTACGATGCCAGATGTACGATACGTGAGCGTCGAAATCACATAGAATGAAGGATACGCATAAATCGTAATGATGAGGTAAAGGACGAATCGACGTCCGGATGTTGCACAACGCAATTATTGTAATTCATCGAATGTATGGATTTTATTCCTATTTGGGATCTTGATGTGTGAAGAAAGTTCATATTTTGAGTTTCAAGTGAAATTTTGATTTCTTTGGGACAAAGGCAGGGAGTTGAATAATAGATTTATGGTTTCCCTATTATTATTATAAAGTTTGACAAACGAGCCGCTTGTTCGTTGAAGGAACAGTATATATACAGCGAATAAGACACGCGTTTGTCGAAAGCAGGCAATAGACCTATACGAGTTTGATATATGTCTGCTCTGTCACAAATATCAAACCCGTTTAAGTCTATCGTCTTCTCTCGACAAAGGCGTAGTGTGTTGTTGTTGATGGTTCTCTACATAGTTCCACCAGTTCTTTGTTTTTCTTCCTCCTCCAGGGACCCTCTTCTTCTTTCCCACCATAAACTCTTCACAGGGCTATTATTTTCAAAAATTTCTAATGCAGCTTTATCGTTTTGATCCATTTTCCATGTTTTACATCCATATGTAACCACTGGTCTGATCATTGTTCTGTAAATTCTCTTTTGCGTATTTCTTGACCTTATTACCTGCGTTAAGCTCCCCATGCATCTATTTCCCTTATTAATTCTGCACCGAATTTCATTTTCTTCCTCTCCTGTGGTTGTTACTTCTATGCCCAGGTAGTAATACAGGATCTGTCGGGAAAGTAGTCGGACTGAATTAAAAAAATTAATTGGTAATATTGGAACATCGACCTAATAGCCTTTAAAGTAGGACCCTTCTGCATCAACATAGCTTTGCCAGTGACAATTACGGAAGCCCTCCTCGAACGCAGAAACCGGAATGATCATTAACTCCCTCGTCACGGTCTCTTGAATAGACTAGATCGAGCCGTCGTACAAACTCTTTGTGAACTACTCCTTTACAATCAAAAAGGACAATCAACATGGACTTCACTTTCGACTTACTCATCCGCACCTTTCCGGGACGAAATGAGACGGAGGTGTGCCATTCGGAGTTTTAGCGCTTTGTTTCTGAGTCATATTCGAAAATTCATGATTCGTTTCTGGTGATAACATTTTCTAGAAAATTGGGAACATCACGAACACTGTCAAGGAGTTCCTGACACATCTTCATACGTCAGTCTTTCTGTTCACCGGTCAACATCTTCGGCACCAATTTTGCACACACTTTTTCATTCCCAAGTTTCCGGTCACCATTTCGCGCATAGTAGTTTCTGGCAAATTGTATTTTTCAGGTATTATCTGCACACTCTATTTGCGGTCAGAGTTCAAAAGGTTTTTTACTTTCACACAGCTCTCGTGATTTTTTGTCGTTCAAGGGTACCTCCTCAACTTGCTTCCTTCCCCCACCAAACAACTTGTACCACTCCAACCACTTGATCGAGCCATGGCATCATCATCGTAAGCACTTCGGATCATTTCATGGGTTTCACTCGCAGTTTTATCGAGTCTAAAGCAAAACTTTACCGCGTGACGCTGCTTGAGTAAACGGTTCACCGCGGAGCGAGACGAAGCACCTTGACTGAGGTTCTACTTCGAAATCAACCTGCACTTCGGAAAGGCTTGGAGGCGGCTAGCGACCGGTGCGTTGCTTAGCTAAGACCGCCCATCACACGACTCAGAGGAAAAGAGCACCCTCAGTCGCTCCGTTTGAGCAGGAAACATTTATTCCGACTACTTTCCGGACGAACCCTGTATTTTGTTACTTCTTCCAATTCGTACACTAGATCTTTCATTTTTAGTTTCATTCATATTTACTGCTTTATTGAGTTCCCGTTGTCTTCCCCTATTGTCATTACCTTTGCTTTATTATCGTTAATCAACAATCCCTTGCCTTTGGCCGACTGCTCCAATTTTCTAAACACATTTCTTAAATTTTCTTCGGTTCGAGCCAAACTCTTTATGGGAGATGCCTAACAAATGAACCTCACTTATTGATTGGTCGTTCTTTGGAGAGTTAGGTAGATGTTCTACCTTCATATTCTTTAAATATTCAAATAATTTGCCTGTAATTTGAACAGATGCGTCTACATCTTCACTGGCGAAGCAGTCACTAAAATCATTTGCACTGATCATTGCAGTTGCAACATAGTCGATTGTAATTGACGAATATACGGGTACGGATAAAAACCTCCAGAAACCGGGGTTGAAAAAGACAAAAAAGGAACACTAGCCATTTCTGTAGCACGAACACCAACTAATTCTTAGCACTTTATAGATGAATTTCTATTACGTACACAGTGACCTTGATTATAGTGAAAGGAACACTGTTCAACGAACATAGGGCATCTCACTAGTGCAGTGGTGTGTGATATTCGGTGTGCAAGGTGTACAGTGACCAGTGCGAAATGTTCAGCACAGATTTTATCCACAATTTGTCCAACAATTTTACATAACGACGAAATGCAGAAATACGGTGATCACGAAAGTTGTCCATCTTTTATCTTTTTCTGGGAGATCTGTACAATAAGGATTCCTGTTTCATAAGTCTAAAATCGAAATAACACAACTTTAAAGTTACAGCTGCCCGAACTGGGACATGAGCGGCTCAAAATCAAATGTCGTGTTAAAATAAACAAGAAAACGCACTCGAGACATGCGTCGTACACATGTACCAAACGTAAAAGCATATCTGATGACCAGTTTATCCTTTTGAAATAATAAAATTAATAATGGTCGTTCGAGTCGTCGAAAATTTACGTCGACCGATGCGCGTCGAGCATCCGAGAAATTTACGTTTATTATCGGGAAACTAACTTGTTATATCTTTTATAAAGTTGACAGAACGCCCGTGTGATGTAAGTCATTAATATTATGGATGCTTAAAAAGTATTTAGGCATTCCAGCCGGCGTATTTTCCCATCGCGCGTTTCTCGTTTCGTCCGCGCCGCACGTCGGTCGGCGTTGTCTTCTTTTTCTTCCATCTCTCGGGACGACCGGAACGGAGAGGGAGAGAAGCGATATAATTAATATATAATACGACGCGCAGTCAACGTGAATGTTGGGAACAATGTATACGAAGGACCTCCGACGAGTTCCGACAAGTAAAAGCGGTAAAAACAAAGCCCGGATGACCTCAGGTGGTACGAAATAGTACCTACGTCAGTCGAAGTTACGGACGATTTATCTAGTGGGACAGAACACGGGTTTTGGATTTATGAAAAGTAGAGGGGCGAGAGGCTTTGGGGCCATTGTGCACCGTAATATCTCGATTGGGCGAAATTGTACTGATTTTTTTTTTTGAGTTTTGCACAATCATAAGTTTCCCTGAGTATCTTTTCTAATCGCATATGTAATTTCAACTTGGTGAATTTAAAATTTCTGTCTCAAGAAGGGTTTCTAGAAGTCGGAATAGTAGAAAATAAAAGCTGACAGCTAAAGCAAGCAAATCTTGCCTGGAAGAAGTTCAGAATTTGGAAGGAAGCAGCGGCAAAACCATCTTAGGAAGCGAAGGAATCGTATTGCCGTTCTCCCCGATTTGGTGAACATTTCAGAACACCACATACGTGTCCCAAAACATTTAAGAAGCCGTCAGTCGCAAATTAATTTCCATAATCTTACTGCACCTTTTATTCGACGACTGACTTCCCATTAACTGATTGCCAAATTGCCAATCAATATTGTACTTGGCATACAAGCAATCATTGCTGCCGGCGAAACGAAACCTCTGTGGTTATCTTTGCCTCCTTTCCATTCGCCATAGTTGCAACCATCATTGTAGTTTCCTGCATTGCTGAAAGCCCCCAAACAACTGTCGCCTCTGATATTACTGGCGCTTGATGACCCCATAATCTAACTTCGTGTACACAGACGGGTCGAAGACCGCTGAAGGAGGAGTGGCAGGGCTGTATTAGTTTCGGCCCAAATACCAGGAGCCACTGGGAAATTACTCGAGCGTATTTCAAATAGAAATTCACGCTAAAGGAATATATGTTGACATTAATCTCAGCAGAAACTACAGGACCAGAAGATTGTCATTTTTAGCCTTGGTCGAAGAGGCATTCATTCATTCATTCTATTAGGGTTGCTCGCCGATACACCAGGCACTTGATCATTATGCTCACTGTACCGTTTCGTAACCTTTTGTCGTGGTAAAATACTTTATGGACATCTGGCGCCTGGTTCTTCCCTCGCCAGACCGTATGGGACTCTCAGTCGATGTATACCCACTGAAACACCTCCACGCTCTCTGCTGAAAGATCCGGTACCACCACGTATTGGTATAACTTCAGGTCTCAGCTGGCAGTCTTCTTACTTGCTCTGACCCTCACTCTGTCTTCGCTCCCGTTCCTTCATCGTCATCACTTTTCTTATAAAACTGTGTATTTTCTTATAGGTCTCTTCGGTATTGAGCATTGCTATGTTCCCCACTGTAAGTCTTACCTCACATCCGTATTGAGCTGGCTCCAAAGAAAGTGCCGTTCCGTAATAAAACTCTCATTTCCGTTTAGGCAATCTCGTGACCCCGCAAAGGCCACTATCTTGCTCAAGCGAGGCCTGAGTATTTTCGGTTAGTTCCAGTAGATTTTTACCGAAATGCTTCCAGCTGAAATCCTTCAGTTTCTCACTGGCATAAGCTTCCTCTTGTAGTCGGGTAGGCATTCAGGGGCTGAATTCACCGGTCATAATTTCAAGGCTTGTCTGTGAACCACACGAGAAATGGTCTGTGTCAGTGAAACAACAATGGATAGTAGATCATCCCGGAGACGAAGGCAATAAAAGCGTACTTCATTCTACCGAGATCGCTTGATGATCCCCATCGCATGGACAGATGTAACATCAAAAATTCTATCCGCCATTCTGAGGCGAATGCGTTATTGTTGAGCTCTTTGAAGCGATGAACGCTTCGACCTGAAGGGATTTTGGTCGATATTTGAAGTAGAAACTAACTTTAAACCATAGCCTAGACTAAGATCGTACACATTTTTCTGCCGCTTCCAACTTTTTATCTCCCTCTTGTATGGGCGAAGAAGTCCTTTTCATTTAAGACTTACACATCGACGTTTAGACTACTGTTGGCCTACAGCATTATAACTTTCTTAGCACTTTTATACATTCAAAGCCCTACCGTCAGAGGACTCCTTGGTTTGCAAGGAACACCCAGATTCTCTATGGTCTAGATGGGAACGTTTAGGAAAGATGCTCAAAGCAACGTGGAATATGCGAAAAATTGTGTGTTAGAATGATCATTGGTGCCTTAGGTGATCAGCAATTCTTCGACGTTAGCTGAAATCACATAAGCAGAATAAAAGTGTGCCTCAAAAAATGGCGAATTAAGTCAAACGGATCGGAATCGGTTCACGTTACAATCACGAAGGCTCTTCTGACGATGGATCCGTCAAAAGGGGCTCAAAAGACGTGTAACAGGTCGGATTCGAACGAAACAGAGTTGAAAAATTAACTTTTTCTGATGTTCGATTTACGCTAAATATCACTTCAGAACGCTTTTCTGTCGACAAATCCGTCAAAAGGGGCTCAAACAACGTGTAACAGGTCAGATTTGGACGAAACTGACGGTTTTGTACATATCCACTAAAAAGCTTATACTATCATCCGATGCCTCAAAAGAGGAAATCAAATATCTGAGAATGCACCTGGACAGACGCCTGATTTGGACGAAACACGCCTTTAACAAAAGACAGAAGTAGGTAATGAAGTTTGCAATCAATATTAGTTAATAAAAGAAGAAGAATAAAAGATCTCAACCATGTACAGCTAATAAACTCTTGGTCTACAAATCAATCATGTAGACCTATGGAACCTAACTGTAGGGATCCGCTTCAAACTCAAGACATAGAGAAACTTAAAAGATCTCAATCCCAAATGCTCTGAATTATCGTTGATGCTTCATGGTACGGCCTCAAACATTAACACTAAACGTGATTTCCAAATAAAAACAATAAAATGGGAAATCAAAAAAAAAATTAAATTACATCTTAGTACCCAATCCTGAATGTCTTGAACGTGCTGAACACGAATATTACTTTGAAAGAAGCCCATTGGCTGTCGTTGTAGATATATTGAGGTTTGTCCGTTGTATAGGCGATATTGCGTAGTGTAATGCAATTTAGTAAAATAAATACATGCTTATGAAATTTTGTGTCATATTGCATCATCCGCTCATGCAAAGGAGTTATTGCAACATATGCTGTCTAGCTTTCTATTGAGAGCAACGCCTCGTGATTACATCAATAGTGCTAATAATTTCTGTTGTAGTTCCGGAGAAATGACTTTTGCTGTACAGAGAAAGACCATCAGTGCAATAGTTAAGAAAGCGTATCTTTGTATTTCAGTTCCAATGACAAAAGCTGGGTCCCACGTGTCAGCTGCCGCACTGGAATAAGAAAGGCAGTGCTATTTGTTGTGCTTATAATTTCGAGGGAACACACCAATCACGTTGATGACCGATAGGATCGGTTTCTGGAGGCACCACCAAGAAAAGAAACAGGAAAAAGCACAGTTGAATCACCTAACATACCATCTGCTCTGCGCTCTGTCCCGGTTGGCCAAGAAATCGTTACTCTACAGCCTTGGGCAGATTCTTCTATCAGTGCAGACAATGAGAATCGCGCGTGAATTTTCCTCAATTGTCCATGGCAACAATCACTAAGGATCACTAAGGATGATGACTTCTCGTGCTCTGATGAAACATCAGCGTTACATAAACTTACCTCGGATGAACTGAACGACCTTGTTCAGCATTTCGATCTGTTCAAAAGCAAAGCGGATACAGGCCAAAAGACTTCGACTGTAAAATCTTCTCAAAGAAAATGTTCGGGTGACTTCATCTCGTACTTGGCATTAGCCTTACGAATCTTTCTTTGAAAAGAAAGATAGCCGTGTGCTTTGCTGCGACATTTATTGCTTACTACAAAAGCTTGGCCTTGCATACGAGCCCCATGAATGATGGCTGTTTCTAGACGTCTCAAAATTAACTTCCAAGGTAGTTTTGTTGAATAACGGGAATCAGCTTCGATCCATACCTATCGAACATGCTGTCTACAAGAACGAGACTAACGGCAATCTAAAGCTACTATTGCAGAGGATTAACCACCGCAAGTGTGACTGGTAGATCTGTGCCGACTTGAAGGTAGTGCCTCTATTGATGGATTTGCAAGAGGGATATAAAAAGTACTGCTGTTCTCTTCATCTATGGGCAAGCAGAGCAATTAATTTTCACTTCATCAAGAATGACTCTCAGAGCACGTTTAAGCCTGGAGAAACGATTATACAGCACTCACCATTGATAGAACGGCACTAAATTATCATTCCTCCTTGACACATTAAGCTCGGTCTTATCAGATACTTGATAAAAACCATCCACAAGAAAGGTATTCAAGTACCTGCATGAAAAATTCCCTAGTCTCGGTGAAGCCAAAATTAAACGGGACGTTTTTGTTGGGTCTCAGATTAAAGAGCTCTTTAGAGACGCCAAGTTTGAGAAATTATCTTGAAGATAAAGAACAGCAGATTTTGAATGCGTTCTGTCAAGTGGTAGTAAACTTCCTGGGGAATGACCAGGCCGAAGACTACAAGAGACAAGTCGAGAATACGTTGGCCTTATTTCATCAATTCAGCTGCAAGATTACATTTACTCAATTCCCATTCGAGGTCGAACCGCAGCCGATTTTTTGGAAGTGTTTACGAAGAATCCGACGGATTTCAAGAAACGATTCGTGATCATGGATGAGATCTGAATTCATCACTACACATCAGAAACAAAAATGCAATCAAAACAGTGGATTGTGCGCGGTGAATCGGTTCCGAAGAAGGTAAAGCCATTCATTCGGCTGGAAAGGTCATGGCATCGTTTTTTCTTTTTGGAACGCAAAAGGAATTCTGCTAATTGGTTACCTTGAAAAAGGCAAAACTGTTACAGGTCAACATTTCACAACACTTTTGGACAAAATGTTAAAAATTGTTAAGAAAAGGGTCCACATCTGACATATTCGCCTGATTTGGCTCCGTCAGACTTTCACCAGTTTCCGAAGCTCAAAACATTTCTAGGTGGAAAAAGATTTTGGTCGAATGAAGAACTGCTAGAGTATGTAAACGACTATTTTGGGAACCTCGAAGAAAATCATTTCCGGGACGGAATCGAGAACCTAGAGGATCGTTGGCCCAAGTGCATTGAGCTTCGAAGGAATCCGTATTATTCCATTTCATTGTCATTCCAGAAACTTTTCAATCTACACTCGTATGTTGTACAGATTGCAAATAAGTTGGGATATGGAAAAGAAAGATGTTTTGTTGCTGGTTGATTTGTCGTGCTTGACTCGAAGATTCGGATATGTTGTAGCGGTAGCGTGCTACTTATTTCCTTGCAATGAAACGGCAAGAAGTTGCATTACAAATCGATTAAGTGAGATCATATGGGTAGAATGTTTGAAAATAAATCATCCTAATCCGTGATACACGTTTCAGTTATCGCTGAAACTATCTCCTTCAGTTTCATTTGTGTTCTTATGCTTTTGCAGGTGTCGTATCATCCGTTTCGACCTGGTAATTTCTTTAGAAGGTAAACGGAGGGAGAATGTCGATATTAAAACACAAATCTCTCAATAATCATTATAATTTCATAAAATATTTAATATATACAGTCTGTACAAAAAATCCTTAATTATATATTTTTCTTAAATAATATAATAATAACTTGTTTCTTTTTTTTAAACTACTCCTTCGTCTTTTCTCCATCTACATACATATACACTACTATCTCATCTAAACATCATCACTTGACATTATCCAATTAATTCGTTTCCTTTACTTCGCTTTCGCGCTATCATATCTGTTTCCTTTTTGTTTTTCTTTATTATCTACCTACTTATCTATATTTATAATAAAATATATATAATTAGAAATCTGTACAATATACACACAAAATTATTACACATAAAGTTCAATAAATATCCTTAGCAGGTACTTTAGAAATTTTCTTTTATACATATAATATTTATTTAGGTATAGTACATATATGACTCTGTTAAGCTGCTTCTTCCTCGGGTTTTAGTGCGACTTTCGGATAATCGCGAGAACGCGCGCTTCACGTACGTTTTATTTCGTTATTTCGATGCGATTTTTGCGGGGCGCGTACATACATGCGGCTAATCTGAGCTCCTTTCGAATTTTATCTGCGCTAGAAAGTGCTCCGCCTGTTACATAACGCCCATTTTACTACTAGATCTCCGCTTTTAACAACAATAACACTGTCCAACAAATTTTAGGGAAGTCCTTGCAAAAGCATTCAAATGAGGTTATGTACCTACATATTTTATGACCGTAGGGAATACAATAATTACCGTTTCGATAATCATTAGCTCTAGTGTTTAAGATAATGCATAAATAATGTGGGGCAATGAAATTAATGACATTTTGTGAATTTTGTAAAAATTTGCCCCGCATTTATTGGAAACTTGTATGACAAACTGTTATTACGTGGACGTCATTTCAAACTGAGTCCTTGGTCTTGGGGTGTTGTTTTTATTGCATCTGTGGTGCGTCTCTCCTGATTTTGTAGAAGGAATCTCCTAAAATTGCCTGGTTCCATTTCCTTTCACATCTTTTCTTAATGGGGGCAATATCATGATAGAATCTCTTAAGGTCTTCATCGCAAACGGTTCATCCCATCTTTTTTCAATGGTACAATGTCCTGATAAAATATTTCACTCTCTTCATCGCTTACGGCTCCACATTTCTCTGTGAAAGCGATAGATGTGGGCGTGGGAAAAGCGAGTCTACAGAGACATGTGAAACTCAAGTTTGTGGTAGCAGATGAATCATCCATTACTTCTTGGATCCACAATGGTTTCTCAAAAAACCTAGGATAGGATATTGCCAGCCTAAAATTCACTTGCATACATTCACTGCTTTACAGTTCCACCACAATCGACTTCTTTTTGTATTGACTACTACATAGTTCATAATTTATTATCACAACTAGTAAATAGAACAGCTAGCTAACTAACTAATTGTTTCGACCACATTCGCTTTAATCTTCTGTTGACAACTAGTTGATCGTTTAGCTCCTGCACCAATGGGATCTTCAGATCCTCGTGGAGGGTCTTGTTGGACACCATTCATTCTTAGAGCTTATAACTGAAAAATTTGTAATATTCTTATGTTCGATGGTCTCGGACATCCCCAATATGAGTGGATGGTTAAGAGGATTGTCTTGTATATGGTTAATTTGCTTTCCAAAGATGTCTCTTAATTAGCCAATTTATTCGCCCTCCTCACATTATCACCAACTGTTGTTCCTTGGCTTTACATGGCTTTCCAAATTAGTCTCTAAATGAACGCTGATGGCCGGCATCTTCAGATCCTGGTCGATGGTTTCCTTGGACACAAACAATTCTGAGCGTTTTCAATCGGTATGATTGCAATATTTTCGTATTTGATTTCGGACGTTCCCAAAGTTCAATTCTATATAATCAGATGGATACGAGGATTGTCCTGTCCATTGTTAACTACTCAAACATAGGTGAGACTTTTTGCTAATTAGCTAGTTAATTTTCCTCATTTCATGACTAACTGCCGTTTCTTGACTTAAAATGTTTTTTCTATATTGGCCTTTGGTCTAACTGGAGACCAGGATATGTTTGTTAGACACAAATTGAACTGAACGCGTTTAATTGGTATATTTGTAATACTTCTGTATTTGTTATCTTTTAACATCCCCAAAAGCTCAATGCCATATGACCTGATGGATATTACAGTTGCCTTGTACAAGGTCAATTTACTTTCCGAAGCAGTTGAGACTATTTGTTGATTAGTCCGTTCATTTGCCTCATTCTTATGACTAACTGCTAACTAATTGAATTTTATACGATTTTTTCATACTAGCCTTTGCTCTAGCCGAAGGCCAAGATTTGCTTGCGCAACACAAACTATTCTTCAATGTCATATGATCAGGTGGGCACGAGAATTGTCTTGTATATGGCTAATTAGTTAGTTAACCAGCTCATTTGCCACGTTTCTATGACTATATTGCTGTTCCTTGACTTTTATGTGCTTTCTCCATATTAGCGTTTGGTCCAGATTGAGGCCAAAATATGTTTCTTCGACGACTTTTTGATGGGTAAGTTTGCAATTTTCTGTATTTGCTGGTTTCACAGAACCCCGAAAAATTCAATGCCTTATGACCAGACGGGTACGAGGATTGTTTTGTGCAGTGAAACCTCTCAATATTCGCCACAAGTATTTTCAGCAATAGGGATGTGACTGCTATTCAAAGGCCGAAATTTTATTTTCTATTTGCGGCATAAACGTTTCGTCCTGAGCAACATGATGGTAATATGTAACATCATAATCAAACTAAAATATGTAACCAAAAAGTAATTTGGAATGAATACCAAGAAAAATAGGCATCTAGCTTCAAATCATAAAAGATCGAATTTAATTACATATACATAAGGTTTGCAAGCAATCTATCATCGGTAATAAGAGGTAAAATTACATTTGGTTTTCCCAAAATGACCGATTTATTGAGATCTTGTTATTAGGAAGATTAGTAACACGAAAATTTTCATATATTTTCTCGTGAATTTTAATAATGCCCATTTTTAGAGGTGATCGCTTTTAAAAGGTGACCGAAAATAGAGGTTTTACTGTATATGGTTAAGTTGCTTTCCAACGATAGCTAAGGTTTTTGGTTAATCAACCAATTTGTTTGCATCGCGTTTATGATGCAGCTATTCCTCGATTTTATATGGTTCTTCCATATGGTCTAAGTAGAGGTCAAAATATTTTCGTTGGGCACAAAGCATTCCGAGAGGTATTGATTGATAAGTTTGTAATATTTTCGTATTTGATGTTTTCGCACATTTCCAAAGTTCAATGCCATATGCCTTGATGGGTCCGAGGATTGTCTCATTGTATTGTTAATTTATTTTCCAAAGATAGCTAAAGGTTTTTGTTAATGGGCTGTTTGACTCGTTTTTATGCCTAAACTGCTGTTGATTTTTACAAGTTATAAACTGCTGCTCCTTAGCTTTTATATGTCCTTTTCTACATATTCACCTTGGGTCGAATTTTCCCCGTTGATTTTCTGACTTTTATTTTCCAGTTTATCAACCTGTGTTGCAGCTAATTTGGATGTTTTTCTAATTTTTGCCGTTTCCGGATTTGGGTCTATCGATTGGATATCCGCATCATTTGCATGTATTTTTCTGTTGTTGGTATGCCCCAGTGTAAAGAAAGTACAATAGGGGCCTTAAGATACTGCCTTGGAGGACTCCTGATTTTATTTCGTAGTAGTTACGTTTTCGTTTATTTCAAACCATACAACTAGAGCTAATTATTAATTTTGCACGTGATTTTCCGTTTTAGTAGCATCAAATCAATACGAATCGGCTACTTTTGTTCAATTTACAACTTTGTCGTTGAACAGTGTAATCATTGCCATAGCATTAAAACAATAAAATTAATTAATCGAAGGTTATAAACGTAATTGCTACCGGTAATCTTTTCCTACTTCTTCGCACGTTCGATTACGTAAAGAAAAAACGGACGTAAAGTGCGTGTCGTCGTCGGTAACGTTTCCATCATCGTCGATCAACTTTCACAACTTATCGGCGACGATCAGAGAAACGCTATACGCTATACTACCAGCTGGCGGTCGATCGGATTTTAGTGTGTATCACGTGCTACGCACGTGTCCTCGCGAATGTCGTAATATCCGAGAATAACGATCGCTACGTTTCAGTAGTAGCGGAAAGTGACGATCGTATCGATAGCAACTGTCATCGCTATCGTACGTACGTATTGCCGATTTTGATTGGTGATACGACGTCGATCAGAAGCCGATGCGAACCGAAACCGGCCGAAAACCGATAATCGGGTCGTTTCGGCTGATTTCGGCACGTTTGAAATGGAGATATATAGGCTGGTTCGTTGGTAATCACATAAAAATAAATTAATAAAATAAATCCAAAGATTTGAGGTGTCAGCATGAAAAATAACAAAATTTTCTTAGATTATAAAATTAACTGGTTTGATTTTTTTAAGGGCTAGATGAAATATCCGCCATTTTAACAACCAGCGAAAGAAACATTTTGAACTTTCCAAAGTATTTTTTAAAATTATGATTAATTTATTCATAATCGTTCCTCTTCTACCTTTCGGTATAGAGGACGTTATTATTATTATTATTATTATTGTAACAATACTAAAAATTAGAGGGAAATACGGATAAAACATTCGACAGCTTTGAATTGTTTTCTGAGATAAAACAGCAGATACCAATCTATCGTTATTTTAAAATAAATTATTTCAGGTGTTAAGGAAAGCAGAAATAATTTTAAACAATTCTAAAAAATAAGATATGGAATTTAAAAATAAAAGAAATTCGTCTCCAGTGTAGCCTTTAACGGACTCTAAACTATACATACCAAATATTTCAAAATATTTTCTTCTTTTCTTTCTTATACTAATTTTAAAAAATTCTAAAAATCGAGATATCAAACTTAAGAAAAAGGATATTCGTCCCCAGTGTTGGACTAAGTATTTAGCTGGGTTTAGATAATTTTTTTCTATACTGTAATTGGGCCTCCCCGAATGACAGGTCCTAGACATTTATCTTATTCGTCAATTAGTTGATCTGACACTGCTTATCTCTATTTTAATTTTTCTAATTAAGAAAACAATTACCTAGACAATAGTAGTTCAATTCATTTCATTCTATTTTATGTTTATGAATTAAATTTTATAACTGCATCCCTTCTTCTAAAATTACTAACAAAATACAATAAAATGTACCTGCCAGGTCGACACTTAACAACCACCGGTCGAAATTCGGAAATTCCAATTGGGGCTAGAAAGCATCCAAGTAGAAATAAACGAGAAATATTGCTCTCGGTGATGATTGGAATTTAGAAAAATGACGCGCCATTCAAATACGACGATGAATCACGTCAAATGAAGGTTGCAAATAATGATAAGAATAAATAAATAAATAAAATATACATAATCTAGTTCCTTCCCTAAGTTGAATGTTTCATTTGATTGTAGCGTTCATATGTAATTTTGACAACTTTCTTTAACTTGAATTCTCCCTAAGTCGAAGGATTTGGAATGGTAGATATAAGTTCGATTTAAAGAGGTTCGATCTATCCTAGGTCCGTTTTTCCGTTTCCTTTTCACTTCCGAAGAAGATACTAAGAGTGGGGAAATGTCGACTTGTTTTATTTTATTTCGTATTGTTTTTTTAAAACTTTTTATATATTTTTTGATTTTCATTGATTTTTAGCTTTTTTTTATTTCGATTTTTTATTTATTTACTTTTGTTTCGTGCATTGCTTTCTGTTACCATTATCATTATGTTATATATATGCCATTACTTGTTTGTATTATTTCAGTCATGACACGGTTCAATTCCGGAAGTAATTTTGTGATTGAGTATGACCGTGAAAGCCTACATTACTGTAGTGAAAATTATATAAAAAGAATTAAAAAACATTTCTGAAGAATTTCCAAAAATCTATAATACGAAATAGCCTATATACCTTTTACTATAATTTTTCTCGATTCTAACATTTATAAAAAAACTAATAATAATTAATATAAAATTAATAATATGATGCCACATACATTATACAAATGTAAATTTTGAATTAAAATTACAATCACAGATGAGAGAGACAAACACAACATACCTAACGGTGTTTTAATGTTGTACTAAGCGCGGGGGAGTGGGAACTGAGAAACAACGGGTTGTTTTGGGGGAGCGGGGCGGGGAAAGGGGTTACAATATGTTATATAAAATTAATTAGAAAAATATACCTTTTACATTTATAATATTTATATATAATCGCTAAAATGGCTAATAAAGTGGCGTGGTGGCCCTGTTAAGAAAAAAATGAGAGAGAGGGGGACTACTGAAATGTACATTTTACTTTTATAATGTTTTCATTTTACAGGAGCTTAGGATGCTAATATATTTTTAAAAATTATTTTTCTTTATGTTACAAGGGAATTGGGATTTGGGCAAGGAGCGTTAAGCTCCCATGTTTCCACGCTGAATCAAATTATAACTTATGTATAATTTCTTACCCTTACACCTTTGGGTAATATAAGGATTTCATTATAGATCTATGTATACACGTATGATTGTTAAAATATTTTTTTGTTTTTTTTTCTACGTGGAACATGGGGTGGTTTAGAAAGGAAAAGTAAGGGATACTCGCAATACTTAAGCTACATAAATTTCATACCAAATTATAATTCATAAATATTTTATATATGGGTTTGGGGTAATACGATATTTTTATAATTTTTATTCTTTTATTTTTATTTTTTCTAAGCTGCGGACGGGCACATTAAACTCCCATTTTTCATATATATATTTACATTTACTTTCTTTGCGGGGGAGATGCTGCGGCCGGAAGCGAATACTAGACGTACATCAATGTCTATTGCGGCAACAAAAAATCGGACTCTATAATGTAGGTTAAATCTGGTTTTTGCCTTGTCAAATGTTATTTCATTTTTAAATCACTAATGACATATGTTACTATAGTGCATTTAATTGCTGCTAAAAATACGCGAGTACACCGGAACCGCCTTTCTGTCCGCCGTTCGAGAACGTAAACATTCAGTTATATCCTCCCGGGAGAAGAGGGAAATTAGCGCGCTACGCGCTGATTGGTTTATTTAAGCAGAGACACAACGGCTGATTGGTCCATGTTAGTTAGGAGGTATGCCAGCGGATATAAGTGAAAACTACAGCGAGATATAAGTGCGAGAGGATATAAATGAGGGCGGATATAAATGCGGTTCCAGTGTAATTACATCACTGGGGAAAGAATGATCGATAAGGAGATGAAGTAATAGATTTGGAATCTCCAAAGGCACTATTCATGACATTAAAAAGAAATGGCTCTATCAAAATTGATATGAACATGACAAACGGTTAGTTCATACTGCGAAAAAATAGTCAAAATAGTTTGTCCGGGTTTTTCTTGCCGCAATAGTACATTAAAGAGGAGAGTTGACGTAATTTTTTCTATTCTTTTTAATAGGAGCCTTAAGAGAGCGTTGTGAATGTTGGAAAGTTTCTGCGTGGGAGAACAGGGTGTCTAAGAGGGGAAGGGAGGGGGGCAACAATAAATATATATAATTGCTATTGAAAAGCGGGAGATGGGAGCAATTTTTTAAATAAATGTTATTATTTAGAAAAAGTTTAATGGGAGGGGAGAGGTACTTTAAAGAGATATAAATCTGATCCAGAAAAAATTAAACGGGTGCGGGTTACAGTGGCAGAGGGGAAGGAGACAAAAATTAATTAGAAAAATGTACATTCCGCAACTACAATATTTATAGGTTTTAGAAAAGGGGGCCACTAACTTTTGCTTTCCTCTCGAGGCGATCTACCTATTTCTAACAGTCCATTTCGTAGTTTTGGAAGACAATTTCGAATATTTTCCCATATCTCCATTCACATACGTACTCTTTTCTTTTGTTCTTTTTTTTTTTCCTATTGTGACGAACTTCACTGGTATTTGGGAGTACTCGGCGCACGTTGCGTCTAACCTCCTAGTTTCGTTCATTCCATCGCCATCGCCCGCAACGGGAGGGAGTCGGAGAAAACGTCTCGTCCTTTCATCACAGTTTTTCTTTCGTCCTCGTTCTCCATTGGTTTGTTGTTTTTTTGTTGCGTCGTCGCACGATCTTTTTGCGCACTACCGACAACCGCATCCTACCACCGCCATCTCCTTGTAGTTCTTAAGGACGACCTTATTTTCGTCGTCGAGGTACAGCATCGAGATGCTGTTCAGCTGCGTCGGGACGCAGCACGCTTTCGGCACCAACGACGGGTTCACCGAATTCACCAGAGTCTGCACGATCGCGTGGTTGGTGGTGTTCATGTGATCGGCGAAAGGGAAACTGCATTCGCCGTGGCAATAGTAGGCGTCGTAACCGGGAGGCGCCACTATCCAATTGTTCCAACCGACGTCGGTGAAATCGACGTACATCTGATGCCGTTTGCACGGTTCCTGTTCTCGCCTGCGTTTCTTCTTGAGATTCGCGGCCCTCCTCAACCGTTTTTGGAGGATTTCCTCCCCGGTCGGTTCTTTATTTTTACCATCGTCCGTGTAAGTGAATAACAACGGCTCTTCTAACGTCCATTTCGATTTATCTTCATGCAAATCCCTCCTGAGCCTTATATGCCTGGCCGGGGAAGTCTTGTTGGTTCCGAAACCGTGAATCGAAATGATCAAACCGTGATTGGTGGCGGACGAGTCCAACCACCTCTGAACGGCGGGATAAACGTCCAAACTGACCGAGGAATTTTTCTGGTATCGATTCGTTTCGAATCGATGAGCCTCATGATGGCGTCTTGTTTCCCTTTAATGCCCGGCCTCACGACCTCGTTGACTACGATCTGTTGGAAGTGCTCTTTGGCATTGTCTGATGGCCAGGTCCAATCGATGATGCGGCGATGCAGTACTAATTCGGCCGCTTTGATGCCCTCTCCTGGAGGTATGGTGGTCAGGTCGAATTTTAGGCGAAACCTGTGATGTCCCGGGAATTTTTTGTCGATGGGACTTTCTGAAATGGAAAGGGAACAGATTAAATAACTAATTATTTAAGTTAGTAATGATTGCAAAGACTACGGTGGGGTGTTGTTCGAATATACAAAATTATGGCAAATCAAAGGTGAACATACAAATGACTCTATCTCTAACTTCCTGTTAAATTACCTTCGTTATCAGGCAACTTTTAAAGAACAACGTCACACAACGAACCACATCCGCGGACTATAATTTCGTCCTAATTGGAGCACGTCAGTACCATGTACTTAGCAAGTAAATTGTAACAATGTATCATGGCAAAACAAGTGAATATAGTTCGCTTTCGTACTTCGACCAAATCCTGCAAGAAATGTCAAAAAATCATAACATTTCCGCAGTATTTACCCTAAACTTGAAAACCAGCTAAAATTTAGCTTCAAAAATGAGTTTCTAGGAATCTACTCGCGGTAATGACCCAATTTTGATTAATTGCAAATACTCTATGGAAAAGAAACTGGTAAAAATTGAATTTTCGGATTTTTCATTGTAAATTCGCGTATTCAGGTTTCTAATCACGAACCACAACTGCAGACTATATTTTCGTCCTAATTGTGACACATCATTCCGATGAACTTTGTACGTAAATGGTAAAAATGCATGTTGATAAAACAACTGGATATACTTAGCTTTCGTACTTTGTCCAAGTTCTATTAGAAATGTCAAGAAATCAGACAATTTTCGCAGTATTTGTCTTGAATTTCAAACCTAGCAAGGATTTAGATTCCAAAACGATTTTCTTGGAAGCTATTCGCGGAAAAAGACCAATTTTGATTAGTTGCAAATGTTCTCTAAAAGTTTTTTAGTTCTCACTGAAACTTCGTCTATTTAGGTTCTTAATCACCAACTACAACCGCAACCTATGGTTTTGTCCTAATTGGGATACGTGAGCACGATGTACTTAGTAAATAAATTGTAAAAGTGCATCATGACAAAACAACAACAAAAAAGAGAATACAACATTTTGGCAGTATTTGCCTTCAATTTGAAAACTAAGAAGAATCTAGTTTCAAAAATGGTTTTCTAGGAATATACTCGCGGAAACGATTCAATTGTTACAAATATTCTCTTGAAAAGAAAATGGTAAAAATTGAATTTTCGGATTTTTCATTGAAAATTCGTCTATTCATGCTTTTAATCACGCACCACAACCGCAGGCTATATTTTCGTTCTAATTGGTACATGTCATTACGATGTGCTTAGTAAGTTCATGGTAAACATGCATGATAATAAAACAACTGAATATGGTCCAAATCTTCTAAGAAATGTCAAAAAAATTATAACAATTTTGTAGTATTTGTCTTAAATTTTAAAACTAGTAAAATTTGGTTTCATAAATGACTGAATTTACTCGTAGAAATGACCTAATTTTGATTATTTGCAAATATTCTCTTGAAAAAATTGACAAAACATGAATTTTTTAGATTTCAATTGAAACTTCGTTGATTTACGTTTTTAATCACGAACCACAACCGCAGATTATAGTTTCGCCCTAATTAGGACACGTCATTACGACGCACTCAGTAAGTAAATTGTAAAAATGTTTGATGATAAAACAACTGAATATAGTTAACTTTCGTACATTGGCCAAATCTTGTAAGAAATGTCAAAATATCATAACATTGTTGCAGTATTTAAATTTGAAAACTTGCAGGAAGTTAGTTTCAAAAATTATTTTCTAGGAATTTACTCGCGAAAACGATCCAATTTTGATTTTTTGCAAATATTCTCCTGGAAAAGTTAACAAAACTAGGTCGATTTACGTTTTTAATTACGAACCACAACCGCGGTTTATATTTTCGTACTAATTGGGACACGTCAGTACGATGTAGTTAGTAAGACGAAGACACTTGCTGCTTGCGATCAATTTTATACATTTGGGATCCCAACGTGGACTAAACTATAATCTGCGGTTGTGATTCGTGGTTAGTAAAACATAATTCCTTCCCTTACACTTATTAAGGCATGCAATTTGTGCTTATTCAGTAAGTATTCCGGTAACGGAGCCAGGTTAGATCTTTGAAGAGATGAAGAGTGAGAGAGACAGAGGGAAAAAGAGAAAGAGAGAAGAAAAGAGAAAGACAGAAGAAAATACAAAAAGAGGAGAAAAGAGAGGGAGAGAGAGAGAGAGGAAAAGCGAGGGAGAAAGAGGAGGGAGCATCTACATATTTCTTGGAACTATTATTTTGGCTTCTGTATTTGAAAATAGTTTTATACTAGATTACCTAAGTAAATCCCGGGACACGTGTTTCGCTGACAGTAAGGCCAACATCGTCCACAATATCTCAGTGAATTAGTTCACGTGAATGTGTGATACCGATGTGATCCATTGCTGTTATTGTACTGTGTAAATCATTTCGTTTTGTATCCACGTATGTACATGATGTTAGTGTAAATAAATAGAATTAAATATTTCGGCGTAAAAATTGCAAGAAACAAGTATGAATATAGGTGTTCTAAAAGCACATATTACAAACTTGAAACATCTCGCCTGGTAATGAAGATGACAATCTAGTTGTCGAAACACGCATATATTTGAAGCGAATCCGATATTTAAAGAAATTAACCTATATTACCGGCAGTGCAAAAAGAAATTGGATTTGTAGAAAGTTTTTTTCCATCATCAAGCAAACTTATAAACGTTTTATAACACCAACGGCGCAGGTGTTATAAATAATGTAATCTAAATATAGCTTCCTAAGCTGTTGATCGCTAGAAGCAACGTGACCAGAATTGTATCTCAATTATAATTATTTTTCTCGGCGGTTAGCGCGGCTCGCGAAAAAAAAAGAAAATTAGCAGACGCCGAGGTAGGCAAGCCGGACGCGTCCAATGGCGATGAATCAACGCTTTACCGCCGTTTTCTTCGATCTAGGCTCGCACCTTGGCGTAAAATAGGTTCCGAACGTGTCGTTTTTTCCCCTTTAGTTTTGGTTTACTAAACAAAATAATTAGAGTGGCATAAATAGAAAGGTGGAGGAATGTTGCGCGTATTTCTGGAGTTAGTTTTTTCCGTTTTCGTTCGCGCGCGGTGGGCGGATTGTTTGCTAAATAGATTACTAAGTGGCGTTCTTGGACACGATATTTGTTTCGGTCTAAACGAAATGATTCAGATCGAAAAAAAAATTAAACGCGTTTATTTTCCAAAGACGTGCGTATTTATTTTATTATTTTATTTATTTTAATTATTACGATCGTTACCGATTTTCTGATCTCGCGGATTTGCTTATAATTAATCATTTTGATCGGCGATTTTGGGTAATTAGATTAGAAAACGTAGGATCTGCCTCGTACGAAATGGTTTCATCGATTCGGAACGATATTCGGATTTTAAAGGTATCATAAAATCGAACGACTTCCTCTAACGAGATTATTATGACGCGTTCGAGGTGATGATTTTCGGAAAACAAACGAAGCTAATCGCTAATTTTAGGTGAGATTGGAAGGGAAAGAAGTCAGCTTTTATTTTTAGAACTTGATATTTGGAAAATGCGTAAGCATCTGTCATCGCGTCCATCGACACGTCAACGAATCCAAAGTTTGCGAATTTTATAGCATTCCTAAGAAATACGATTTAAATGAAAAAGAAGAAAGAACAGAAAAGGAGAAGTATCGTGGGACACCCGGCGAGAGCGAAGCTCTTAAGTAACTGATATTCATCCCGTCAAATGTAATATCATGACATTCAGTAATTTGCTTTACACGTGAATTAACCTTCGACAAGAGTTGTGCATTAACCGTTTGTAGTAACTAGGTATAGTTCCAATCATATTGCAATTATATTTACATGAATCTTAAAGATAGAAAATCATAAAGCTAGAAAAGCGTCTAGTGATGATTTCAAGCGTCTCACATCGAGACTTGCTCCAGACTTTTCCCAGTCAACTCCCGCCGCAGAACCTCAGTGAAAGAACTTCGCTCTAAAAAGCAGGGAAATTTGCGCCTGTCATAGGTTGGGAAATGCTATTCTACATAATCAAATCACAACAACACATCACACAACAATCACAATCAATGGTGTGAGTAAGTGAATTAGGAAACTAATTTAGTCAAATAGCGGTAATTACGAAATAAGTTACAACGACTCGCACACAGCATCGATTTAGTACTGACTAGAGTGGGGAGTCGGTGATTCTGTCGTAATTTATTTCGTAGTTGTACGCTGTTACCGCTGTTTTCCCTGGCTAGTAATTATCGTAAACTACCCGATAAAGTTTCCGTAAACTACCGGTTGGCTATACATTCCTAGAAAAAAACTATGTATGCGTTCGGGGAAGTCCCTTTATAACATATGTTGTAAAAGCACAAATTTGTGCTTTTTATATATTAAAGAAACACATACTTTTTAAAGATTTTGTATGGAAAGCTTTGACAACGGGTAAACTACGTTTTCTGTGATATGGTGGAAATTAACTTTGTTGTGCTACAATTTTAAGCAACATACCAACCAGATATATTAAAATACCCATCAAAAACGTGTGCGACAGAAAGAAGTTTCTTGATGGTTGATAACACCAAAATAAGTAAAGAAACAGATGAAGCAAGTTAGGTAACAGGTCCAACATACGCCGCCAACTTCAAGAACTTTTATCATGTTACGGAGATCAAACTTGTTAATAACTACTGATAAAACATAAACCTGAAGACATGAGACCAAAAATCAGTTGAAAAAATGGCGCAAAAGAAAAATTTTTTAAGGGATAAAGACGCGGAATGTTAAAGGTTACAAATATTTATTGTAAAATAAAAAACCACAACAATATTGTTTCGCTATACTACCCAGTACACATTTTTTAAATTTTGCCGATAGTTTAAGTTGGTATCTCCGTCAATAGTGAACATATTCGCATTGTGCTTAGAAGTTGGCGAATATGTCCACTATTACCGGAAGTACCAACTTAAACTGTCCGCAAAATTTAAAAATATTTACTGGGTATAGCTTTATCAGGTGGATGAATGACGACTTAGAATCTAAAGTTTTTACATTTATATGTTTAGTCTAAAAGGTGTGGGGGGTTTACAGGAGGTTTCTAGGAGGGGGCAGTTATTTACATCTCGTTGGTCGTTTAACGCCTTTTATTTTTATGATTTCTTTATCGAAACTATTACCATTAACGCAGAATATTACTCTGACCTAAGCCTAAGAAGTTGCATAAACGTCCGTTATGACAATAAGGCAATGCAAGACCCCTATATTGCACGAAGAACCAAAGAAGTTTTAACGAATCACGCTTGGACTTGCTTCTACGTCCATTATATTCGCCAGATTTGGCTGTACGTGATTTTCATCTATTTCCAAATTTGAAGGAATTAGTACGGAGTGTTCGATTTGAGAGCGCAAAACTTTGCTGTAAACAGGTGGATTGCAAACACTGCGAGGAAGTTCTTTGAGGATAGTTTAAACAAATTATTAGAGCGAAGGTCTTTTAGGGAGGTTCTGCGGCGAGAGTTAACTGACAAAAAGCGAGACGCTTGAAATCGTCAGACAGACGCTTTTCTTCTATCTATTTTCTTTCATTAGTTCTTCCTCGCTTGCGCACACACACGTTTGCGTCTCCCCCATCAGATGGTGCTCTTATTATCCGGGCTCGAATTTACTTCAAATTCGATTTCAACTTATTTACTACCGGTATTGAAATGAAATACTTTTTCTTTATACATTGTTTATTCAATTATAGCATTTTACCTTTTATTCAAATAAGAATCAAATGCCTAAGGAGCTTTGCTCTTGTCGGGTGTCTCACGACACCTCTCCTTTTTGTTCAAATTAGAGTAAGTGTAAAAACTATATTTCAACTTTGATGTAAATTAATGTAATAAAAAAATTATAGCCAAATTCCTAGAACTTCGGAATAATAATTATTATTAATGATAATTTGGTATAATCATCTAAAGCATGACTTATTATACAAGAAAATAAACAAACAGGTGACAGTTTTCGTGTTAAAGTTTCGGGGAAAATTATTTCCGCACCGAGCAATGTTCTGTGCAAAGATATTCAAAGAAATGTGAATACCAAGTTATAAGAAACCTCTAAGCTAGACCAAATCCGTAAAATTTAACTTACAAGGAGAAGGTAAGGTAATCGGATTTTTGCAATTTTTGATATTTATGGTACGTCTAGTTTGGACCTTAAATAAGAATATTTTGGAGTTGTTCGACGCAACGTTCATAAATTACCGAGATAATCGATGTTGAAGTTTCACCCACCATTTAAATCCGCTAGGTATAAAACGATTGTCAATTGGACTCGTGGCTTAGTCGATGGCGTTTTGGTGCGATCAGGTGCGATAGTTACGAGATCGCTGGTTTGGGTCTCGTGACGGGATATTTCTTTTTCTTCCATTTAAAAAACACCATATGTTTTTCTCATTCTTCTTCTCATATCAAAACTTATGAACAAACGAAATATATGAACTATATGCAGGAACATTCTTCAAGAGCATCATTAAAATGCACAATCGGTTGATAAACAATATTCATTTTAAATTAACTTAAGAAGGTAATAATAAAACAATGTTGCTTCCCATGTTTCTATGATAACTACCATTCTGGTTCGTGCCATACTGCGTAAAATGTCGCATACTAGATATAAAATAATAGAAATTTTCATTTCCTACCTGACTCCGTTCGTTTTTTCTTTTTTGAAGAAACCTTATTGTTAATTCAAAATGAATATTGTTTATCAACCGATTGTGACATTTTAGTGATGTACTTGAAGAATGTTCCTGTATATAGTTCATATATTTCGTTTGTTCATAATTTTTCATGTGAGAAGAAGAATGAGAAAAACATATGGTGCGTTTTAAATGGAAGAAAAAGAGATGTCCCGTGACGAGACCCGAACCAACGATCTCGTGAGTATCGCACCAAAACGCTATCGACTAAGCCACGAGTCCAATTGACAATCGTATTATATCTAGCGGATTTAAATGGTGGGTGATACTTCAACATCGATTATCTCGGTAATTTATGAACATTGCGTCGAACTACTCCAAAATATTCTTATTTATGGTACAAACTACACGTACCATAAATATCAAAAATTACATAAATCCGATTACCTTGCCTTCTCCTTGTTAGAGATCGTATTTTGTTGCATTCAAATATTACATAGATGGAATTGCAATTAATTTTGGAACCTTACTAGGTTTCTTGCATTTCTTTAAATGATGGTACCCGTCAAATTGACGAAGTAAAATTTTCTAACAAATAAATTTATATAGCTGAAACTGTTGAAGATAAATGGAGCAATTCAGAATTCATTCCAAAAGCGGCTCCTGTGTTTCTTTTTAACCAACGATAAAAAACGAAGAAAGAACGTGGTAACAGCATGAACTTAATAATTTTGGGCACGATTCGATACGTGATATTTTTTAACAGACCAAATTAACACCCGTAATTATACAGTATGGGAAAATACAAACGGACACATAGGGATACACACATCAAACATTATGTGAAAAATAGAAACATACGACAGAATACGAATGTCGATAACACGGTCTTTCCTCGATGTGTTGGTCCCTTATTTTCCTACAGTGTATCTGTAGCAAAATGTAATTTTACTTCTCCTTATGAGCAATGTTATTAAATGAAACAAGAGGGCAAGCAACGAATTTCGCATATTTTTCTAAGCAATGTGTGTAGATACCATTCAACATTTATTAATGTTTCGTTACATTTATAACCAGTTCTTACAAGAAATCTTCAAATACACTTTTATTTTTAAATGTGTGTGTAAGTGTAAGTAATGTTTAATATCAAATTGAGGGTTATGTTTATTATGGTTACCATATCAGACGCTAATGTATATTAATATTACCGTAGTCAAGCGATATAGTACTTAACTTAAACAAAAAGTGACATCAGCTTCGTTAATTTATAAACATCCGTTATATGGGTTAGAAGTCGAATGAGCATCCCGCTGGTTAGAAAGAGATAGCGCTATCAGCTTTTATTAAATATACGTGTACCAACCGTTCGCGATAGAAACAAACAGAGCGCGACATATCAGATATTATCCTATACAACAAGTGAGTTATTCTATATAGGATTTTAATTTAATAACATTGTTTAGAAAAAGGCGGAAAATTAGGTTTTATTACACATCATGTATGTTAGTGAGTATTGGGGTTCTTAGAATTAAAAATTTTAATAGTGTGGTTTGGATTATTTTCATCCAGAATTGGACGCAGGTTGCTGACGTCTTCAGAGTAACCTTGAGCGCTGAGGATTGTGTGCTCTCAAGAACTTCGTAGTTGAAACGAGTTTGGTTTACCTTGAAGACGACACCACATTGAATTATCGAAACGTTGGATAGTTAACATCCAAGAAACACTTTAGATAACTTTTTATGACGAGCAAACAACCTCGTACACGCCTTTATTTTCATTTTTCCCTTCATCTCCTTGTTTTCTACTGTTTGATATCGGAAGCTTCCCTTCCTTCGTCTCCCAGCACTCTACCCTTCTTTATTTTTATTTCTCCCATCCACATTGTATTTCTATTTACAATTCTTGTTTGTTCCCAACATCCACAACTGTCCAAACTTAAGTAATACGTACGTACGTATATACGTGCATTACAACAACAATATTTACAACGTCGATTCGTAAGTGTAACCTTGTGCAGAGCCATTACACCTGCCGCTAATGGACAAGATCGTTGCATAATTTACGTACGCAGCACAATCGCGCGCCACCTGTAACGCTGCTCGGCCAGCGTTCTAAACATTACGAGAGAGTAATTATAATATTTTTTCTTGCCCGAGACTTAGATGCTGCTGCTACTGCTGCTACGAACCCGGCTCGTAGTACGTTGCTCGAGAATACGAATACTTTCGAGAATTCAGGTATGTAGTATCTATCTACGCTGTGTGTACTGTGTAGTAGATAGATAAGCGAGTCTTGCGTCACCGACTTTTGCTTTATGCCTCGGCAATTAAAAATGCACCTTACACCGCTTAAGTCGAGTGTTTCAGTCGTTAGTTGACATTTCAAGTGATACTTTCTTCTGGGAAGACTTGATCTGTCTAGAGTTGATTGGAGTTGTATTGGATTTTGATCGGGTATGGGTCCAATAAGATCAGTAAGGATTATTGGGATGCTCTTCACGAAGCTAAGAAAGATGCAAAAATAATTTCTATCCCCCGAGGTTATTGAAATTTGGGTCTCATTACCACCGAAGTCGTAAATTATAATTGAGGAACCAAGACATTAACTTTCCCTCTAACAATAAGAACTTAATGAGCTTTGAGTGACCATCATCGTTAACTAACTAATTAACTCGTTAACTAATTGGCTTCTCCATAAAGAGAAAGAGATTCTTCCAAGAAGGAAAGTAATTTCCTGATTTCGAACTACTCATTTGGAACCAAATAAAATAATTTAATTTTGCCTTCAAGGGCCAGAATTCTCATAAGCAAGCCACAGACCAAAAAAAAATCAAAAGCATAGTTTCCGAAATGAACTAAAGCATGCATTCTTACACGACTCTTTACGGACGAAATCATATTTACTGTCATCACACCAATTCCAATATCTTGCAATGTATATTTCGACAACTATCTGATGAACTCGACCAGGATGAAGTATCTGTTTCTAAGCTTACTATGACAACCTTACACAATTATTCATAAACAATCAGATCTGAATGATTTGTCCATTTTGATATTTCATGAGACCTCGTCCCTGAGTTTATAACGAATCTGTCATTTCGAAGCCGATATTTTCCTATGCTTATGTACGTCCAAAGACTTCTTCATCAAATTTGATCAGGATAAGGAATAAAAGACAAATAAGAACGAATTTGCTCCAATATTGAATAAACTTCTTCATATCCTGTACTCAAAACTATGATCTCTTAAGAGAATATTTTCCTTCCTAGGGTATAGTGATTTGCCTAATTTTCAATATATTGCACATAAAAATCTAAAGAATTCTAGAAAATTCTATGAAACTTATAACATAATAGGTGCAATGACCTATGGCGTTTGATCGACAATTTGTACAAAAAAGCCCCCGAGATTTCCAGAAACTTTTGCAAGTTCCAACATGCTAGGACAAAGTAATTTGCCTAATTTTCTATATTTTACGCATAGAAGACCTATAGAAAACTCTATGAAACTTATAACATGTTTTAACATAATAGGGATTAGCAATCTATCGACGCTTTGTACAAAAAGAGCGCTGAAGATTTCCAGAAAATTTTGCAGGTTCCAAGTTGTTAGGATATAAGGGATTTGCCTAATTTTCTATACTTAACACACAAGAATCTAAGAAACCCCAGAAAATTTTTTGAAACATATTCTAACACGATAGGGGTAAGTACCTTTGTCTATTTATCGACATTTGGTACATAAAAGGCCTAGAGATTCCCAGAAAATTTTGCAAGTTTCAACTTGCTAGGACAAAGGGATTTGCCTAATTTTCGATAGTTTACACATAAAAATCTAAAGAACTTCAGAAAATTTAATGAAAATAATGATCATACTGTATATAACATGTTCTAACTTGATAAGGCAAGGGCTTTTCGCTATTGATCGACGTTTTGTACATAAAAAGCTTAGGAACTTCTAGATGATTTGCCAAGTTTTAACTCGATAAGTCAAAGGTGTTTGCCCAATTTCCGATATTTCACACATAAAAATTTAAGGAATCTAAAGATTTCCAGAGAATCTTGTAAGTTTCAACTTGCTAGCGTAAAAGCCACTGCTTAATTTTCAATTTTTTTTATGTACACATATATACACCGTTTTTCACAACTTCAAATTAAAACAGAAGAAAGTTCGAACAAAAATAGAACTTGCACGAGAAAATATTTTTCGACTATTGCAGGAAAGACGCAATTAATTAGAAGAATAAGAACCACTGGCGGTGTGCAATGAGCTAGAATATTTGTTTTTTTAAGCATAGAAATGAAAACGGTAGTAAAATTCGAGCCGAGTAAGGTCAAGTAGTTCGTGTTTGTTTTACCATACGGACTGCAAACCATATCTGTCGATGCTCTTCGAGCATGTGATTGAGAAATAAAGACGAATGTTAACAATTTAGAGAAAGAAATGTATACGTTAGTAAAATTAGGTCAAGATGTTAAGTTATGTTTACTTACGGGTAAACTTTAAAGTTATCAGAAACTTTTATGAAACTTATAACATCTTCTTAGGGCAAGGCCTAATTTTCTATATTTTGCAAATAGAAATTTTCAGGATTTCCTTAAAATATTACAAATTTATTGCCATATTCCAACTTTCTAGAACAAAGATTTCAGTCTACTATTGAATATCTCACATCCTCAAAATTTTCTGAAAATTGTACGAGAACTGTTCTTTATTCTAATTTTCCAGAGCTAAAGCATCTGTCAAATTTTGATATCTCAGACTTGAAAATTTTATAAAACTTCTTTTTCATTCTCCAAATCCCTCTGACTCTAGATTTCGATGTTGTAGATGTAAACACCTTGAGGATTTCCCGAAGCTTTTTATTCTGTAAAGGTGTCTGATTAGATTTCGATATTTCAGATGTAAAAGCTTTCAAGATTTTCTGAAAACTTTTACCAAACTTCGTACAGATTTAAATCTTAAAGACTCGGAATGCCGCTAGCTGTAATACAATGGATATTGTTTTAAAGACAAATGCGCCTTCAAACAGCATCAATCGTCAATGAGGATGTAGATCTCAAATTTGCGGTCAACCTCTTGGAAATAGCCCCAAAGGGCTGTAACCGAACGGATGCACATCTAAACAAAAGACTCATGTTTGAGGATAAGTACTACATAATTTAGTCGTAAAGCAACAAATAGCCTGTAGGACTGCACAAGTGCAAGTTCCTGTACCAACTAGGACTGTTAAGAAGCTAAGCTAGACTGCAGGGGTGGAAATCCGAAACAAGGGGAATCCTGCCACAAGAAAAAGTAGAACAGAAAATTGCTAATCGTCATTCAAGATCGAAACATTTAGTCCAATAACAGCGGATATCGAAAAGACTGTTAACAGTTTTAATGACGTCGTCATGACTATGAAACCCGTTCGGAGGAATTTAAATTGGCCAGATAATAAATATTTCTCCGATCATCGCCGCGTCAAATTTCAGGGGACTTCTGCGACGGGCTTAAACCGAATCTACCGCATCCGACCCGGTATTCTCCCCCACCTGCACACGTGCAACAGTCCTCTCCTCAAATCTCAGATTTCTATTTTTTATCATTCTAAATCTACACGAAATAAATCGCTATTTACCTACCAACATGGTTAAAACTCCTCACGGTGTTCGCGTTCCTGGTATGCAGGTTAGGTTTCGCTATCGAGGCGGTATCCAGGAAAAGGCCCGTTTGTCTCTGATAGAGGTCGAGCATGGCCTGCGGGACGACGATATTCGACTTGTCGCTCCTCGGCCGCCGTTTGAATCCGAACAGGGACATCAGATTCGATTCGACTTCGAGCAGGACGTCCTTCGATGTTGACGATGATCGCACGGACACCAGTGACGTCATTTTCAAAAGACACATCATCAACCAAAGACTATACAACTGCATTGTCGTAAACCTGAAAGCAAAACGGACGGGACGTTAATATAATGTATTTGTTTTTACGATGGGGAATCGTTTGATTTCCTTGGAAGAACGCATAACGTGTCGCGGAGTTCCGGGAACGACCGACGTATCGGTATCATACGCAAACAACGTGAAATTCTCTCGTAAACAACGCGAAAAAAAAACGACGACGATATCACGCTCAGTGAATCAAAACAAAAAGAAAGAAAAAGTCGAATTAGATGTAATAATAACAAGGTGAGCCGCGGATCGCTTAACAACGCAAAGCTTTATGTAGTAGGTGCGTGTTTATAGTGTTATTCGTTATTGTTGAATGTGCATTCGAGCAAAGTTCAAGGCATTTGTAAAAACTGACCGTATTATTAATTATTAATGGGTTTTTTCTCCGGTGCCATGTTCCGGCAGAGTGATTCTATTCGTATTGAGTCGTTCGTCTTTTTTCCTCACGCGACGTCTCGTATCGCGAATTTAAAGAATTCGGGTTCGATTTTGTACTTTAGACCGGTGATGATGTGCGCATAAAACGGATTTGAATGTCGATTCTAAGGGAAAATTGAAAAGTTCGTTTGGGCCATCTTTTCGATCATACTGTATATAGGTGTACATAAATTTGGGTACTTTTGTCGAAAACGATCATGTACTGATTAAGAAAATGGTCGAATAACATGTTTATAGCAATCCATACTGTATTTGATCGAGGATTGAATTTTAGGGGACTTTGGCCCCGGGCGTATACCGGATTTGCCACTTCGAGACCCGTATCCTCCCCTTAGTGCGCACAGGCAACATATTTTTTGCCGATATACTCCCCAGAGTACGTGTGGGTATTGGAGTTTGTCCAGTTTATAATATGCTTTGATTATCATTACTTAATTTTTTCTTTCCTTTGGGAATTGTCAAGTTCTGCTAAGAATGTGATATCGTTCAGAACTTACGCAACATTAAAACGCGATTTACTCCCTAATTTGTTGTTTTAAAAGTCACATTATTCAAAGGACAGGCGATAGTAGGAAAAATTACCGCGTCTCGCACGCTCCAAAGGTCGATACGCGCTAACAATCTCGAAATTCCTTCGCCTGCGCCTATCTATTGTTTTCAATGCCTGGACGAGATATCAGGTGTACGCGCATTCTAGATATTTTGTTAAGTCATGTATATTCGGTGTTTTTATCGAAGCATCGTCATAATATTATCAGCTTTCTCTGCTGGCTCTTCAAAGGTGAACAAGTTCGTTCGGAGTGACCTCTCGATCGCTTCTTGTTGCGCGCTATATCACCTAAAGTATGTGTGCATGTACACGGTAAAATATATTTTTAAATACATACCGCGATTCATAACTGCTTTTTTAGGTATTCCCGCCAAAAAATCGTTCGTTCTATTTCAATCGTTTCATTTACTACGCGCGCGTCTTAGCGATGTACCTGAACGTATCGGATGATGTCACATCTTTAATTAAATTAATTTCTATTTTAAATTTAGATTAATTTGAAAATAAAAGCGGTTCGTATCGGTTTTAGCCGGTGACAGTATCGCCTGGAAATTCTCTAGAATGTGAGGCACTCGCGGGGAAATTCGATTTTTATTTATGTTAGGTGAGAAGAGCAAAGTAGAAAAGAATAGATAATGAATCTGTTAAATCACGATGCTATTTCGAAGTATTATGTCGTTTTAATTGGAAAAAGTTGCTTATGTTCGCGGTGAGATGATCTAGGAAGCGTCCCGGTTTCCATGTTTTCGTTTCTTTTTCGTGTTTAGTAACGAATTGCTCGGTATATCCTTGTCATGTAATTAGAAAGAAAATGTAATGACATCGACCTTTATTGTAGAAAGCGTTTTCCCCTTGTTTCAGGAAGGCTTCTTTTGTTTCTTATCGAACATAGCAATTTAAGGCACTTTCCCTTCGGACATACACCGAACTTACCATCCTGAAGCCTGTGTGTTCCCGAGTTTGAGCATGCACAACTTTCTCTGTACTCTAATACGATATCCGTTCGTAAGATATATGAAAGTCATATTAATGACAAATAAATATTCTTAATAAGAATAGTTTAATAAAAATTTATTATTATCGTATACAAATGATAAAAGCTGATAGTGCTTGTTCTTTCTAACCAATGATATATCACGATTAAGATGATGACTTAAACTATCCATACAAATTAAATTTTAGATGGAACACGATTTAAGAGAAATGTCATATCTTAATAATTACAGATTGTTGTTTCTAATTCAAAACTCGCTTTGTTAACGAAAATCGGTGGAACAAACTCCAAACTGGAAATCTACACCATATCCTCAAAATCAAAAATCGGCGCCATTAGCCCCTAAACTGGAAGTCGGAGTTTTTAATAAACCTCTTTTTCAAGATTTTAATATTTTTCTCGATCCGACACCGAGCGGGTTTTTAAAGAGCTTTGATGAAGAAAGCTAGAAGAATCTTTTCAAAGCTTCAAATATTTTCAGTCTCTTGTAGTTGCACAATTTTTCCTGCTTTTCTTCCAAATTTCAACATCTTTAAGAAATTTTCAAATTTTTTAAATAATGAAAATTCGGTGTCACGTTCCTAAAATCAAAAGTCGGTGGAAAAGCCACCAAATCGGGGTGGTCAGGTTTATTAAAGCTCATTACAATCTCAAAATTCCAGAATTTTTCCTAATCTGAAAGATCTTCCGAATTTCTGTGAAGCTATAAAAAATATCTGGTGGCTGAAAGGGTTTTTAGCAAGCTTCGATAAAGGAAGAATGATTTTTCAAAATTTCAAGATTTTTACTTTTTTATAACTACAAAGTTTCCCAGTTCCTCCAAATTTCAATATTTTCAAGGAATTTTCAAGTCTTAGAATACTGAAAACCAGTGCAACACTACCAGAATTAATAATCGTTGTTGCAAACCCCCAAACCGGAAATCGGAGCCATGTGACTTTGTTATTTACGCTGATTTATAATTTCAGAGTTTCTTTAAATTTCTATTTTTTCAAAATCAGTTGGACGTCTCAATGGTAATTTCTTTGTTTAAATTTTGATATTTTCGAAAAATCAAAATTTTGAGAGGCTGTAATGTAGTGTATTAAATTGTAGGCTAGCGCTCTGCAAAATCAAATTAGCAGTGGTCGATCCAGTAATTGCATGAGCAACTGGTTTGGCATTTTTTAAAATTTTGACGATATTATAAATTTTCACATTTTGGAACTTTTGAACGGTTGAAAGAATTTTTGAATTTCGAATTACAGATACAGATTCGTATCTAAAATTTTTGAGTCTTGGAAAACGTTTTGGTAAATTCTGATAAACACTGCGTTTTCGAAAAATCTGTATATTTCGAAAAATTTATACAAACAAGCGAAATTTCGAAATTTTGGAAAACTTTCAAATATTGTTAAATCCTTAATTTTCGAATAATTTTCAATTCAATATTTTGACATATTGAGAAAGTTGAAACCTGGAAATCTTGGAAATTTGTTAAAACTTGAATATTCGAGAAATTTTAAAATTTCAGGGTGGTTTCTTTGAAAATTGCAAAAATTTTGATAGTAAGATATTTTCTGTGAATTTTGAAAATTCGAAGTTTTCTTGATATTTTTTAAAAATTTGCAATTCAAAAGTTTAATATATTTCAAAATTAAAAAATAACGTGGAGCACTCCTCGCTAAAAGTAATGGAACTCTTAAGTTCGACGCTCTAGTCATTATTCATAATAAAAGTCGTTAGTGCGTTCGCTTTCTAAAAGATGATATATCGCAACATAGAAACAATTGATGATCGAGAACAACAAAATTTATTTATGTTTAATAGAAGGTGTTATTGCGCTCTCATTCTAACTAACGGGGTATAGCGACAGTTTTAGTGTTCAATAGTGTAGAAGCTGTTAGTTGGGTCTGCTCGCTCTCCGTATCCACGATCGATGACAATATATAGAAATTATTATAAATAATACAGTATGATGACGCTATATTAGACTTCAAATAAGGGAAACGGAGAAGGCAAAGATGGGGGTGAAAATTTGCTATTTTTTCAAAGAAAAATGAAAAAAAGAGATGTTTTCCATCATTGCCCTCTCCGTTTCGCTTATTGGAGTCTAAGATAGGATTATCAAAATTTCTACGCGTTCTTTTTAATCGCATACCGGATTTGTTGCAATTTATGCGTCAAAAGAAAAAAACAATTGATTTAAAAATCGGACAAATAAAAGTTTTGGTTTGGATGCACTGACTTATTTATGACAATACATGTACGAAGTCATTATCGAGTCATCTCGATATACACTTGCGCTCGACGTTACAATGGCTCACCGCATGCAGAAAATTTAATATACAGCCTATTCTAATATCCACTTTCTCTTGCTTAATATAGGGTCCAAATGTTACTGGCGTTTACATTTATTTATCTAAATAATAAACTTTTGCCTTTACATCTCAACGTTTGCAGTTCATTATCATTTCTTTCCGAAATTTAAAAAAATCGTTTCGACATTCCTGCGGTATCTTCGGCTATGATGTTAAAGTATGATGGATCAACTTCTCAGGTACCACGACGGCCACCATGATGAAGGAATTTTGGGGGAATGTTGTACTCCCAATTCTGATACTACGATAATGATACCATTCTAAATGTCGTTTGTTTGGGAGGTGGTAGGGCCGTCTTCAGGGATTCTAGTTACTAAAGTTTTAATATACTCTACTATAACTTCGGATACTTTTTCAACGCGTGCACGTACAACATTCTTCCTTCAGAAATATGTCACGAAAAGACTTTCCTTTATTTTTCGGGCCTAAATTTTAAGGTGCTTCCGCCTAGGATATATACCGAACTCATGACTTCGAAGTCGGTGTCTTTCCCAGTCGGTACACGCGCAACGTTCTCCCAATCTTAATATGTGCCATTTCTGATTCACTTCCGCTTTTGATTCCAGTAATGGATCATGATATGTGAAGTTAGGTAATTACTGGAGAAATTCGAAATCTACGCGTTTAAGAAATATTCATTTTTGATATAAATGACGTTTATTCGGAGATTTAGATCCTTTCTGAACGGTCTGTGTATCGTTCCCGATATATAGGTAAGCATTGCGCGTATTACTTAATTTAATTATTGAAATTAATGCGGTAACATTCCGATTTCGAAACGTTAACGCGTATCGAACACGGCACACGTACTTACGTACGTCGATCGTAAGTACTTACGGGCGAATTCGCATTACGTAATTCGCGCTGGGTACTTCGACGGTGAAACAGGGTAAACACTGCTACTCCGTTTTGAGAACGTTACTCGCGCGCGAAGGTAAAAGCTAATATTCGACGACGACGTCCGAGATAAATGCGAGAAGGCGAGTTCGCGTTATTATTTGAACGGTTGTGAAGTTCGATCGGAATACTTTGTGTAATAGTTTTGTTTACATTTCAAAAAAATTGTTGAGCGAATAAATTTCGTTCGAGATGTGCTATGGAGGGAACCCTTACATTTCTTTTCAGGAGAAACAATCGTGGTAATTCGACAGTTTTTCTTGACACAATAGCACATCGGTAAACTCGTTACCACACAATTATTTAAAAGATCCGTCCAATAAACCGTGATTTCTTAAATCATATTCATGCAAATTAATCTTCTCCTCTACAACTCGAGGGAGAGGGTCGTACTTTCATTCTATTGAAAAAATATTCGGGGAAAGGGCACCCACGATGTCTCAAATGTCATAAACACGTTCTTCTTATCGTTCTTCGTATCCCTTCTTTGTACATTTTTTTAATTTACTTTATTCTCATATAAAAGAGAAACTATGTTTTCCAATGCAATAAATCGATCAGCACAGACCGACTCAAAGGACCGTCGTCTTTGCTTAAAGGATTCTTATTTTTAAGTATATGTCTGTACATCTCTCATTGAAGATGTCTCTTGTAATAGAGGGCGAAACGTTGATGCACTTGTGGTGACCAAGGTTAAATCTGAAGGAGATCATTTCATCTTGAAAATATTTCTTGCAATGGAGGGCGAAACGTTAATCCACTTGTGATGACAAAGTTTAAATCTGAAAATACGTATTTTGATAACTAAGTTGTTCGCGTCAACTATTCATTTCTGGTTCGTCTTCAGGTATTTTCAGAAATATTTTCGTTGAATACAATTAATCACAAAGTTTCAACACTAATTTTTCACAACAATTTCTCTTTATTCTTGTGAAAGTTAAAACAAAATTTTAAAACGTCGATCTCAGAACGAAACAAAAAGACATTGGTATTTCTTCATCTTGCACTTCGTCAGATACAACCTGAAAATTCGGTCGTCGAAAATAAACAACGTTTTAAGCGCGTCAAGAACCCGGCGACGATACGCACGCATTACGTGCACACATACGATTTCATTGTGTAATTTCTCTTATGGCAAGCCGTAGAGTAGGTATCCGCGTTTATGGTAGCAGCGCCAGGCAGTCTGCTGGTTTGACCTATTGCAAGATATGTCGTATGGTGTGTGTGTTGTGTGTGCGTCGTCGTGTCCGCGTATACTTTCAATATTACCAACTACAGAGGCGTGCGTATGTACGTATAAACGGCGAGAGAGACGATAGGAAAGAAGTAATTTTCTTTTTAGCAGAGAACCTTGACATTTTCGTGTGATAAAGTAAGAGCTAGAAGTTTGGCATTGGAAAACGAATCCCAAGATGGGAGAAGAAAACTTTGTCGTGTATTGTGTTTGAATGAAGGACGAACGTTTCGATGATCACATCAGGTTGTCGAATCTTTCACGACGTGAACTTGGTGACGTGAAGTTTAATTTGGGAGTTTGGGCTTGATACGTGATGATACCACACCGGGAAAATTGACACGTGCTGGTTTCTACGACCATCTTTAGTTTCAAATTTTGAAGTCTGTAATTAAAGATGTTGAGGGAGTTGGATAGTAGCAGATTGAACTAGATTTGTTTTAGCGTAAAACTGGCTCAATAGAATTTTATTTTACATCCAAAACGGGACCATTAACATATATATATATATTTGGGGTCTTAATTGAGGAATGTATATAAGTAAATAACAGCTAGATGCTACATCCGCAATCCCCATCTCAAAATTTCTTGTCCTGCTGCAATTTCGTCATTTAAATGCTTTCTTTGGATATTTTGTCTAATCCCCACCATCCAGGAACGTTTTGGTTTCTCCCTCCTTTTCTTTCTTGGTGGAGTCTATTGTAATAACCGTCTCGACCACGGTTTTTCTGACAACGTGATAAATAAGAAAAATTGGTACATAATTCGGAAGAGGCTGTTTTGAAGACATGATTAATTTAGGAGATCATTGTTTGGAAAAAGTGGTTGGTTTCGAATTTAATAGGTACAACAACTGAGAGAAGTTCAGGAACTTTCTTTGATACCTTTGCAAATTGTGACGAAATACGTACATGTTTCCAATTGGTTGGTAACTCAAACGTTTCCAATTTTTGGTTTTAACCGGGGCCATTTTCTACAAAGAAGAGTATCTACAGTAATAGAAGAAGTACTAGCAACTTTAGGAAGTCAGTAAACAGAAGTTCAAACTAGTTTGGAAGCACTGGTTAAAAAATTAAACGAGAAACTAGAAAATCGCGTTCAATTGGTCCCGTGCCTTTACTATAGGTGACATTCCTGATTTGTTTTTTATCTAACTTATTTTTCTTTGATCTCTTGAAGGATTTTCCTATTAATCACAAATAAAAATCGGTTTCCAAGACGATCGAAGTGGGAAAAAATTAAAATCTACTACGTGGTTTGTTAAACATTTAATTCTACAAAATTACGAAAAAATTGAAAAAGTTGTAGTAAGTAAAGTAAGTAAAAGTAGGCAGAACGGTAGGATGCCCTTCAGACATTAAGAAATCCTACAAGCAGTGTTATTTGTTTGTCTAATTTACTCCGCTAGAATTTCCACTGTTCCAATTGATTCTTTCAATACATTTCGTTTCTAACGTTTTAGAAAATCAATCTCAAATTTAGATTTTTTATTAATATCAAAGGAAGTCTGGCTAGTTTGTATAATTGTATAAACTTCTAACTGATATTCCTCGATTTTGGAGTGGCATCGTTTTAAGTAAATCTCAAGCCACAATTTCTTCCTTAACTTCTAGACAATTCATCACTAATTTAGAAATATTTCGTGCTAAATGCGGTCTGCTTAATTTGTATAATTCTATAAACGTTTAGCCGATATTTTTCGATTTTAGACTGCTTGCCTTTAGGTAAATCTTTAGCCGGAAGTAATTTCCTGTCTTTTAGAAAATTGATTACGAATTTAAAAATATTTATTGCCAAAACAGTCCGATTTCTAGGTTCAATTCTAGAAATCTTTTTTACGGGATCGTTCTCCAATTTAGAAGTATTAGTCTTCACAACACAAATTTAGAAAGGGACTTAATATAATTAAATGTAATAACGGTTAGCTTCAATGACGGTGTAGTTATTTTTTCTAATTCTAAACATTTTTAATTGTTTAATCTTCTTTTTTCAGTTTTAGACCGATTTTTGTTAGATTCCGAGCTGAATTCATTTCTAACGTTCTAGGAAATCGATCGCTGGTTTAGAAATATCTATTTTATTCGTTCTAATTAGTTTGCCCGATTCTACAAATTTGTAACTATGTTTTAGACCGATTTCCTTTTAGATAAATCTCAAGTAGAACTCGCTTTTAACGTTTTAGAATGTCGGTCTTCAAATTAGGAATATAATTGTCTAATTAGTTTGGGCAAACTAACTAGACGATTATATTTCTAAATTGGGCACAGATTTTTTAAAAGCCCGTAGTTATATTTTTCCTATTTTAGGGTCACTGTTCTAAAAAGAAATTTCGAACAAAATTTATTTCTAACCTTTTAGAAAACCAATCCCCAGTTTAGAAATATTTGGTCCCAAGGGCAGATATTCGTTCGATTATTTCAGTTAGTTCACTTCTACATATTTGTAATTGTATTATTCAGATTTTAGACCTTTTGGTTAAAAGCAAATTTCAAACAAAATTCGTTTCTAACCGTTTAGAGAACATTCCGCGGCTTAGAAATAATTAGCTCCTACATAACAGTGCGATCAGTAATACTACAAGTTCTCAACTTCTTTCTCGACTTTGAACGGATTCATTTAGACATAAATTTCAAACACAATTACGTAGTTTCCATCGTTTTAGAAAATCGGATGTCAGTTTACAACTACATATTTATTTACCGCAAAAAATTAGCAAATTAGGCGAGCGCGACTGATAGAAGTTTCTATCTTCTCTATTTGTATCTAAATTAACACCAGTGAATTACACAGAGCTAAAATCTTTTTTAACACGATCGATCTCCAATTTAGAAGTATTAGTCTTAAAAATTGTATGAGTAGGTTGTGAAATTTTTAATCATCTTTCAAAACACAACTCAGTTTAGAAAGGGTCTTCCAATGTAATCCCAATGACGGTGTAATTGCTTTTTATAATTCTAGAAACTTGTAATTATCTTTTTTGTTAAGTTTTAGACGGATTCTTTTTTAATTTGAAGCGAAATTCGCTTCTAACGTTTTGGAAAATCGATCGTCAGTTTAGAAATATGTTTGCCTAATTCTACAAATTTGTAACTATGTTTTAGGCCAACATCTTCTTAGATAAATTTCAAGTAGATCTCGCTTCTAACGTTTTAGAATGCCGCTCTTCAAATTAGTAATACAATTGTCTAATTAGTTTAGGCAAACTAACTAGACGATTACATTTGTAAACTGGGAACAGATTTTCTAAAAGTCTGTAGTTATATTTTTCCTATTTTAGAGCCACTGTTCTAAAAAGATATTTTTTGAACAAAATGTAGTTCTAACTCTTTAGAAAATCGATGCCCAGTTTAGAAATATTTGGTCCTAAGGACAGACATTTGATTAATTAGTTCAGTTAGTTCAGTTCTACATAATTGTAATTGTATTCTTCAGATTTTAGACCTTTTGGTTAAAAACGAATTTCAAATAAAATTCGTTTCTAACCTTTTAGACAAATATTCCGCGATTTAGAAATAATTAGCCTATAACAGTGCGATCACTAATACCACAAGTTTTAATTTATTTTTCTTGACTTTGAATGGATTCGTTAAGAAATAAATTTCAAACACAATTAGGTAGTTTCCGACATTTTAGAAAATCGGATGTCAGTTTAGAACTACATATTTATTTAGCGCAAAAAATGAGTAAAGTAGGAGATCACGACTGATAGAAGTTTCTATCTTCTCTATTTGTATCTAAATTAACGCCAACAGATCACGCAAAGCTGAAATCCAAGAGTCTAAAACATGGTTTTCCACTTAAAACTGTGTCAGGCCGTTGCAGGAAAACAACTCACCGGCGTCGTATTTAGAAAAATCTCCGGAGATATAACGGCGTTTCGATTCACTCTACACTCGTAACACCTCGTCGGCGTTGCATGTTTCTTTCGTTATGTTTCTTTCAACTCGACGACGACGCTCCGTATCGACTATAAAATCCGCGGCGCATTTCGCCCGTTCGAAATCACAAGAAGCACAAACAATACGTAAGTGTATCACCTCCACCACCGTGTTCACCTTACGTTACGATGCGTCAAACACAAAACTGCGGATCCTAACTGCGGAGGCCCACTGATTATGGTCACCTTCTTCTTACCTGTGGTACCTTCGGTTTGGCGTGTGGGGTCCGGCCTCGACCAATCGCCGGCCGGTCTGGCCTCCGACACGTGCTGGCCAGCTAACAAAAGCCCCCTTTCGAGTACGTATGTTTGTAAGGGCTATTGTGCTCGTCGAGTGCCTTTTTACGGGACTTTTACCACAATTTGAATGCTCCTCGTCTTGTTAGGCGTCGTCCTCTCGAGAGAAGAAGAAGAAAAAAAAAAGGAAGGTAATGGGACGTGCATAAAAGGTAGAGAAAGAAATGACGACACGAGTAAAGTAGATGATGACGTAGCTTCCTTATTGTTGTTCTATTGTTGGTGGCTTCAAGTCGACTGATTCTTTATTTTCTTCTGGTTCTTGTGTACTAATGTTATGATTTACACGGTTCGTGCTTTTGTTAGTCAAGTGGCTAATGCTTTAACTCTTATTTTTCTCAGTCGATTTAAAAGTGTTAATAAAATTCTTTCGTGATTCATTGAAATTTCAACCTTTTTTCAGATTCTTTTATCCAGTATCGAAAAAAGATTGTAGCTACATTTGTAGGTTTACAATACACGAATCAGAATCGCCTAGTCGCAATCTCGATTTATAATAAAAGCTTATCTTGCGTCCCTTTCTATCGAACAACAATAAACTAAGAGACATTCGAGCATTTCGGATAGTGGAATTAACCAAACAATTCGTGTGGTTTATGAAGTTAAAAAGAGTTGGATGTCAGTAAGCTACCTGATTCTCTCTTCGTTTATTATCTTTGGTTAGGAATCGACGCAAGATGATCTTTTATTATAAATGTAGGCGATTTTCTGAATATTATAAACCGTTTATATTTATAATAAAAGTTCATCTTCCGTCCCTGTTTAATCAACGACAATCAACAAACAGAGATTCGAGCGTTTCAGGGAGTGGAAATGACCAAACAATTCGTGTGGTTTTTTAAGTTAAAAACAGATTTTGGATGTCAGTAAGCTCCTGAATTCTTGTTTATTACCGGTGGTCAGAAATGGACACAAGACGAGCTTTTATTATAAATCTAAGCGATTTTCTGAATATTATAAATCGTTTATATTTATAATAAAAGCTAATCTTTCGTCCCTTTTTTATCAACGACAATAAACAAGAGAGATTCGAGCGTTTCAGGGAGTGGGATCGACCAAACAATTCGTATAGTTTTTGAAGTTAAAGAGATTTTTCTGTCATTAAACTTCCTGTTGCTCTTTTCTCTTATTACCGCTGGTTAGAAATGGACGCAAGATGTGCTTTAATTACAAATATAAACGATTTTGCGAAAATCTAAGCGATTTATAATAAAAGCTCATCTTGTGTTCCAACGGAAATAAACGAGGAGAAACTCAAGCGTTTCGGACAGTAAGATGGACCAAAGAATTCATTTAGTTCTTGAAGTTAAACAGAGAGATTTTCAATGTCGGTAAGCTACCTAATTCTCTCTTCGTTTATTACCGCTGGTTAGAACGCGATGAGAGTTGAGATTTTATTACGAATCTAAACGATTCTCAGAATGTTATATATTTTTTAGGTTATGTATAATAGAAACTCATCATGCGTCCCTTTCTACCAAACGGCAATAAACGGAGAGAGATTTGCGCGATTCAGGTAGTGGGATTGATCAAACAATTCGTGTGGTTTCTGAAGCTAAAAGGAGAATTTGTCATTAGACTACCAGATTCTTTCTTCGTTTACCACCGCTGGTTAGAAATGGACGCAAGATGAGTTTTTATAATAAATCTAAAAATTTATAACGTTCGGAAAATCGTTTAGACTCGTAATAAAAGCTCAACTTGCATCGCGTTGTAATCAGCAGCGGTAATAAACGAAGAGAGAATTAGAATGGTTTACTGACAGTCAAAATCTCTCTGTTTAACTTCAAGAATCAAATGAATCTAAACGATTTTCCGGTTATCACAAATTGTTTAGGTTTGTAATAAAAGCTCCCCTTGCATCATTTTCTAACCAACCACAATCAACGGAGTGAGATTTGAGCGTTTGAGGCAGTGGGATTACCAAAAATTCGCGTGGTTTCTGAAGTTAAAAAGAGATTATGGATGTCAGTATATTATATGATTCCCTCTTCATTTATTACAGTTGGATAAAAAGGGACGCAATATGAGCTTTTATTATAAATCGCCTAGGGCTTATAGCGAAATTCGACTCAGATCTCCAACTATTTGAAGTTGAAACCTCTAATTTGTTTGAAATTTGAAAACTTTTCATCATCGCCTATTCTTGAATAGTATCAAAATGGGTTTCGATCTGTAAGAAAATTATTTGACGTCACTACTACTACTTCCTCGATGATCCAGATAAAGACAGAATTCCGCGCGTGTTTCATCTCAGATCTCTCCAGGATATACATACATAATCGAAGGTCGTTCGCTCCGTTTTAAATACGTCCGTAAGTGTGAGAGATTTCATTTCGAATTAAAAGCAAACAAACATATCATCCTTGTTTGTTACTTCGTCGGTTCGCCAGATCAAACAGCGAGACTTATTATTTCCCTATCAAAACTTCTCGTTTGCCCACGCCTCTCCCGAAACTACCGTTCGCCGGTTCGTAATTTAAACAAATAAAGCATTAATTTTCTGCGCGAACCGAGAGAAGCGAATTCGTCAAAACGGATCCCGTCAGTAAATATGTTGTACGTACGTATGTAAGAAGGTGCATATGTATATACATGAGGAAACGGATTGCGATATTAATATTTACGTCTATCGCCTACTACTCGGCGTAATTTTTGAAACCGGTGCGGATAATATTTATGCGGTAATTTGGAAAAATATACAAAAGTCGGAGGATCAATCGTTGTTTATGCGCTTCACCGGAGAGTGGTCGCATTATAGCGGCGATGCCCAAACAAACTGGATTTGAGTGGCTGCGAAGCTCTAATTTCTCGTTAACCCATTTTTATCCGATTCAATAAGAACGCTCGTTGATGGACGAGTCGAATTAGATAGTGCGATGTTAGGAAAAAAAGGAAATGGATTGGTCCGAATTGGCATTGAAGCGATTCGCAACGTCGCACGTTCGTTATTGACCGCTTATACGTTCCGTTATTCATAAATTTTCGTATGAAATCGAAACAGGATCTATGGACCAGTTTTAATAAGAAAAATTTATGGGGTGTCATGGGATACTCGATACGAGCAAAGCCCGTATACTCATTTGAGTAAAAGGAAGCGTCTAGTGGCGATTTCAAGCGTCTCACATCGAGGCGTATTTCAGAATTTTCCCACTTAACTCGCGCCGCAGAGAGTAAGAGAGTAAGAGAGCTTCGCTCTAAAAACTTTACAAAACCTAGCATTTCAAGTGTACGTTTCAATAACTTTGACTTTTGGACATCAACAAGATTTCTTAAAGATTTAGGACAAACTAAGAAGAAAGATTGGATCGAGCAATCTCCATAATCTTCCCTGTGTAGATCTCGAGCCAGAATCCTTATCAGGAAAGTTCAAAGTTGTGGAAAGCAATTCTTTTCGTACATCTTTCTTTCGAATCGTGCAGTGAACGTAAGTAAGAAGTTTGTAAAGAAATTGTTCCCCTGATTACACCCTTTCATGATAGAATTAAATAGAAATAAATAAAAACCTAATGCATAAATAATATAAGGTTAGATAAAAATATATAAAATGAAACGAACTTTAGTAAGTGGAAATTCTTCTTTGCACCTCACTTCACTAGAACACAATTTGGTGCACTACATCTCATTACATTGGTCAAAACGGACTGCGATTGATAGAACAGACAGTGTACTGGGTCTGTCGGTCTACGTTGTTGTAAACGAAAAGCTTTTGTCTAAGCAGGTACAAGGGAGTAATTTTCTCCAATTGGAATTCGAATCCTGTTAACGACGCTAAATCGTTTATGATAAAACCTTATCTTGCCTCACTTTCTAATCGATGAGACCAAAATAGATTATAATGCGCTGAAGTTAATTCCGAAGGAATGCAATTTTTGGATTTCGTTTCGCATTCCAATCGTACTTCAAACTATTTATAATAAATGTTACCACATTAAAGTATTAATTCATTATAGAATCTTGGGTCTCTTTGTAGTCAACAGTAGAAAAAGAAGACAGAATCACATATATTGGAAAGTCATACAAAAATAATTTGCTTGGATTTTACTTCGCAGTTTATCAATGCTTCAAAACTATTTATAACAAAGAACAAAAAGATAATCTTGAGTTTCTTTCTGACAACAATAAAAGAGGATAGAATCAGATGCACTTAAATAAATATTAGAACAAAGCACTTAGTGTTATTGGATTTTGGTTTGCATCTCGTAAATAATTCGAGTTATTTACATCTAATAAACGTCTATCTCGCGTCTTCGCTTAAGTAACACCAATAATAGAATTAAGAAACAGTTAATTATGCCAGCGTAAACATTGGAGGAAAATGATATCATCGTATAATAATAAATAAATTTATTTATTTACAAAAATTGGTAATAGAGTACACCACAATGTAAACGTCATAAAAACGGAAATAGAACAGACAGCGAAAAGGAAATTAAGTACATATAAGAAATCTTCTACGCCATAGCAGCTCATAACTTTCGTTTTTGAATTTCAACACGTAAATGCTCTATATTATTTATAGTAATAGTTCATCCTGTGTCCCTTTCTAACCCACAGCACCAAAATATATCTGAGTCAATCTGCTTGAAATTGGATTCCAGCTCCGTATGTGGTCCAAATTATTCATAATAAAAGTTCATTTTGTGTCTCCCTCAATCCTATAGCAGTTTAAAAATACTCCAAATTGTTCATTAAAGTTTATTTTGTGTCCATATTTAATCTACTCAATAGAAAAAACAATCAGATATAGTATAACAGCAGAGAGTACTCTCAATTCGATAGTGCTTCAAATTATTTTTTGATTTTCCGTCTCTCTCCAGACCATAGCAGTAAAATAAAATCTTTGAAATTATGGGAATTTATTTTGTGTTCCTTTCCAACACAATCAACAGAAAATACAATTAGATATAATATAATAGAAGGAAATACTCGTATTCCGATAATGGTTGAAATTATTTATAACTTTATCTAATGCCTATGTCTAATCGACACCAACAATAGAGTGGCTCAGATGTATTAAAGTAAATATTAGAAGAAAGTCATCTCAACTGAATTTGAAACCTGTAAGTAGTCCTAATAAAAATATATCTTGCGTCCCTTTTTAACCGATAGCAATCAAAAAAGAGAGGTTCAGATCCACTGACGTAAACATTACAAGGATACTATTCATTTATAATAAAAACCGATCCGACGTCTCTTTCTAACTGACAACAACAAACGAGGGATTGAAATACCTTTAAGTTTAATTTATACGAAAATCTATTCGCATTTTAACTTGTATTCTGCCAGCTGTCCATATTATTTATAATGAAAGTTCATCTTGCTTCTCTTTCTAATCGGCGATAAAAAAGGATAGATTCAGATATATATTGGTAAAAATGAGAAGAAAATAATCTCGGATTCTTTATTGATATTCCGATAATGCCCTGAATTATTTATAATAAAACTTGATCTTGTGTATCTCTGTCTAATCGACAGCATCAATAGAGTGGGTCAGATATATTAAAGTAAATATTAGAAAAATTCATCTCAATAGAATTTGATACCTATAAATAGTTCAAATTATATCTAATAAAAATATATCTTGCGTCCCAGTTTAACTGATAGCAATCAAAGAAGAGAGGTTCTGATACACTGACGTATGTATTACAAGAATACTATTGATTTATAATAAAAACCGATCCTACGTGTCTTTCTAACTGACAGCAACAAACAAAGAGGGATTGAGATACCTTTCAGTTTAATGTATACGAAAATCTATTCCGATTTTGATTTGCATTTTGTCAGCTATCCATATTATTTATAATGAAAGCTCATCTTGCGTCTCTTTCTAATCGGCGATAAAAAAGGAGAGATTTGGATATATATTGGTAAAAATTAGAAGAAAATAATCTCAGATTTTTTATTGGTATTCCGATAATGCCCTGAATTATTTCTAATAAAACTTGATCTTGTATCTCTGTCTAATCGACAGCAACAATAGAGTGGCTCAGATATACTAAAGTAAATGTCGAAGAAAGTAATCTGAAATGAATTTAAAACCGATGGTAAGTAGTCCAAATTATTTATAATAAAAACGTATCTTACATCTCTGTTTAGATAATATTCGGTTAATGCTCTATGTATTACTATAACAAAGGTTTATCTTGCGTCTTCCTCTCTCTCTCTTTGATCGATTCTTGTGACTAAAGAGGAGAGGTTTGGGTATACTTCGATAAAGACAGGACTAGAGGAAAATACTCTGGTATTGAGATAGTTTCGGATTTCGTTAATGGTCCAAAGTATTTATGATAAAAGTGGGTTTAGTGTCTCTTTCTAATCGGCAGAAATGGAAGAAGAGATATTGGGGTATACTTAAATAAAATGTTTCTTATCCTGGTCGCAGTATAACATGAGCTTTGGCGAGTAAGTTCATAATAACTTACAAAACGTAATTTCTTGCGTTGAGGGCTCCATATATCATTTATAATAAAGGTTAATCTTGCGTCTTTTTTAATCGATTGTAAATAGAGAGGGGAGGTTCGAGGATATTTAGATAAACACCAGAGGAAAATGCTCTGCTCTTGAGATAGTTTCGGATTTCGTCAATATTCCAAAGTACTTATAATAAAAGTTGGTTTTAAGTCTCGTTCTAACCTGTATAAATGGAAGAGGAGATATTGAGGTATGATTAAATAAAATATTTCTTTACCTCATCGCAGTAACCTGAACATGATCTTCGGCGAGTAAGTTCATAATAACTTGCAAGATGTAATTCCGTGTGTTGAGGGCTTCGTATATTATTTATTCTTTTATCTTGCGTTTCTTTCTAATCGATTGTGAACAGAGAGGGAAGGGTCGGAGATATTTAGATAAATACCAGAGGAAAATGCTTTTGAGATAGTTTCGGTTTTCGTTAAGGTTTCAAAGCATTTATAATAAAAGCTGGTTTTGTGTCTCCTTCTAATCAGCTGCAATGGAAGAGGAGTTATTGAGCTATAGTTGAGTAGGACGGTGTTTATCCTTGTCACCATAGTTTGAATATGGGTTTGGGTGACTAAGTTGATAATCACTCGTTTCGCGCGTTAAAGAGGAGCGTTTTAGGTTCATTTTAAACGTCAAACGTCTTTTCGGATTTTCTAGTCTTCTTGATCAGCTAACTAAATCACAAGGGAGAAAGAACGTATCTTACTGCTTAATTATGTATTAGCTCCTTTGCAGACCTTTTGAGGCCATAGCTCTAGTATTTTTCTCCGTCCTTTTTTATTTTTGAACTCCTTTTTCCAGCCTGCTATCCCTCTATCATTTAAGTCTTCTAATACATGTTCTCTCTATCGTTTTCTGGAACTTCTTCGCCCTTTCCTAAACTTTAGAGTTTTTCCCTAGCTTAATTCTGTCGCCCGTCATTCTCTTTATACGATCCAGCCATTGCAGTCTTCTTTATTTGATAATTGTTTCTATTTGTAGTTCTTCATCTTACTTCTTAGTGATAACTATAAACATAAATCTGGCGTGGTTAAAATCCGATCTACTCCGCCACTGTTTCGATATCATTCATCTCGGATTCTATGTCGGCGGGGTTTCCCCTATCAATCGCCTAATTCTTTTGTCCGCAACTGAGCGTCATTTTCGATTCTTTACGATCCCCATTCACGGCTCGCATAAGAAAACAACAGGGCGTAATCCACCTGTGCCCATTTCCGAACCCCGCGTCTAACTTATGTGAGAAAAACAATCCCGAACGAACGATAACCGTGCACGGTAATCTTTACTCAAATATTCAAATATTGTAACCCAATACTTTTTAAAAAAACCGAATCGCGTCTCCCATCATGCAGTAGGTAGATATGTACGAAGATATAGGGAGAGGTAGTACACGCCAGATTTTAAGTATGTGGAGGTAGAAAAGGACGGAGGAGACTCACAACCAGATTGGATGTAAATAAAGATCCCACAGACTCGTCGTTTTTCTCTCTTTTTTATATTCTCATTCGTCTTGTTTCTCATGCTGCCGTTGGTCGCTCTTTTCTTCTTCTTCTTCTTCTTCGCAGCGTTCTTCAGGGGCTGCCGGCCGCTCCGAGAGATATATTATTATTGATCGAGGAGATTGCGACCGAATAAAACAATAGAACGGCGCGGTTCGATAAGCCGAAGTAACCTGATATTTCAATTAATTTTTAAAATAACAGGTCTTGATTTATCACCTTGACTTAGTGAGATGGTCGACGGTGCGGACTATTCTTCCACACGGGCACCTCTGCGGGCCTTTACTTTCACCGTTCGGGCGCTCGCCGTCCGATAGAGAACGAGATATAGCCTGAGATCGTGGAACCCGTTTTATTTCGTTCCGTTTTAGAAAGGTAGCGAGAGCGGAGCGAGGTGCCCTCGCGTCTGTACCCGCAACTCGAACAGGTGTTCTTCTAAGCCTGTACGTATGTACGAGCTGCGCGTTTCTATACGGATCCTCTTCCTTTTCTGTGAAATATGTAAGAGTTATGTGTGTATGGTAATGCGAGGCGGAATCTTCGAGAATAAACGACGCAAACCGTTGAAAATCTTTTCTAAAATCGGAGGCGTTTGTTTGTTTTTTTTTTTTTCTAACAAAAGAAACTAACATTTCAGAATTGCTTTCGAACAACAAAAGCCTTCTACTTGCTTGGTGTATTTTTTGGAATATTCCATAGCCTAAATAACAGATAATTTATTCTAAAGTTGAAGATTTCACTATTGAAACTTTGAAGGATTATTTGGTGCACTGTCCAGAGAGTTCTATAGTTTAGTATTTGCATAATTTCTTTAGAAATTGATGATTCTTGGTACAATTCTAAAGGATTATCTGCAAAAAGGTCTTCTACTTGTCGAATGCACCTGCAGGAATTTGCAGTAAGTTAGTCTTCGCGAAATTTCAGGAATTGGAATTTAGTGAAAAGTTAAAGGATTATCTTATATGCTGCATCTCAGGAATGACGTAGAGTTAAGCCTTTGGATAATTTTAAAACTGGAGATTCTTGTAGTATAATACGAAATTATCTACAAAAGGTTTTATACTTGTTTAGGGCACCTTCAGGAACTTACTATAGTTTAGTCGTTTAATCATTTCTCCCAACATTGGAAATTTTGCCAGCGAAACTTGTTTGATGCACTTTTAAGAATGTTCTACAGGCTAATTATTGGAAAAATTTATCAAGATTTGTAACTGACACTAAATCACACCGGTGAACTCTTCACCACACGTGTTTCGCTAGCTTGAGACAAGCATTATCACAAACGTATAAACCAGTTGTGTGGTGAGGGATTTACCGATGTAATATAGTGTCACTAAATTACACCACAGTCCTTGCAATCACCCTCAAGATTTGTAAGTTGGACTTTGCGACAGGTTAAAGGATTAAGTATCTATTTGTTTGATACATCTACAGGAATATATTATATTAGTTCTAATTTCTACCAAAATAGCAAATTTTGTTAGTGAAACTCCAAGGATTATCTAACAAAGGTCTTTGCTAAGTGAAACTCAAGGAATATGTTATAGTTAGGTATTGGAATTTTTTTTTGAAGAGTTGAAGGCAGCATTAGTGAAACGTTATGGGGCTATCCACAAGTTTGGTGTAGTTTAAGCAATATTTTATAGTTTAATCTTTGGATCACTTCTCCTAAAATGATATGTTTTGTTAGTGAAATACTAAAGGATTATCTACAAAAGCCTTTCATTTGCTTGGTGCAACTTCAGGAATGTGCTATAGTTCAGCTATTAAGAAATTCTTTTAGGAGTTGAAGACCGAATTAATGATACGTTAAGGCATCATCTATACTTATTTCGTGAATTTTAAGTATATTATAGTTTAGTCTTTGGATCATTTGTCCTAAAGTTGGACATTTTGTTAGCGAAACGCCAAAGGATTATCTACGAAAAATGTTTTAATTCTTTGGTGAACATTGCATTTTTTCTCAACAGTTGGAGATTGCATCGTTAAAGGATTAGTTATCTACTAGTTTGGTGCATCCGCAGAATTGTTCTATAATTCTTTGGATTGTTATTTATTTACATCAATAATTGGAGATTTTGTTAATGAAACACTCTAGGATTATCAACAAAAGGTCACACTCCTGTTGCATCTTCAGGAATATAATTTAGTAATTATAAAAGTAATTCAGGAATTGGCAGCTACAATAGTGAAATGTTGCAGGATTATCTACAAAAATGTCCTATAGTCGACTTCTTGGATTATTTGTCCCAAAATTAAAGATTTTCTTAGTGAAACGCTGAAACATTGTCTATAAAATACCTTCTGCTTATTTGATGTACCTTTTGAAATGTGCCACAATTTCGTTTTCGGAAAATATTTTCAAGGATTGAAGATTGCGTTAGTGAACCGTTAAATGATCATCTATTTATGTAGTACGCCTTCAGGACTTTAGTATTGGTTACCATCACCTTTGCTTGCTGCACCTTCAGGAACGTGCATCAGTTAACTCTGCATATTTTTTCAAGGATTGAAGGCTGCATTATGTAAAACGTGGAACTACTTATTTGATGCATCTTCACTAATTTTCTATAGGTTACTTTTTGGAGAATTTCTTCTAGAATCAGAGATTTTGGTTAGTGAAACGCTGAAGGATTATCTATAAAAGACGTTTTACTTGTTTGGTGTAACCTCAGAGGTAGGTTGTAATTTAGTTTTAGGAAATTTTCTTCACGTATTGGAGGCTACAATAGTCAAAGTTTGATGCATTTTCCCTACGTAACTTATTGCAAACTGGTTTGATTCTCCTTTCCTTCTTTTAAAGGTAAGATTTTCATTCCCAGAGCTAGGATCAAGATTTTGAAGAAAACCCTGATAACGCATGTGTCTGTAAATGCCAACAAACTTAACTGGTTTCTCGAATTCTAATTATTTTCCCCATCTTTTTGTACTTCTACTAACTGCCTCTTTTTATCATTGTTAATATGGTACTAACAATATTATTATTATTATTATTATTATTAATACTATTTTCGTTATTATTATTTCAATTATTTTTTGTTATTATTATTTGATTCTTTATTCTTTATTCTTTATTACAGTATTATGTCACTTTATTAATTTTTAAAAATTTTTGCCACTTGTACCAGTGATTTTGTATTTCATTGTAATTTCTTCTTGATTTATTAAAAATTATAAATTTCTAGATGATTTGGGGTTTACGGAAATCTTATTGAACAAGATGGAAGCGTCCACCAGTGGCAGCCCGCCGTATGAATCAGGCGAAACGCTGAATTTTCGCAATAATAAATAATTGATTCATTCAGCTTTTATAAACAAGCCAAAATACGAAACATCTTCAAACTTATTACTTTTTACCTAATGATTTACTAAATAATTGACGCTTAGTTTTGATTGGTTTATAATAACTCACAATAGATTGTTGGTTTCTGCCGAAATTTAGGTGAATCACCTGCTTCAAATGGCGGACCGTCACTGACTTTTACCCAATTAAATTGTCATTGGCTATTATATATAATATAATTGAGTATTAACAAAAGTGATTGAAATGACAAATTTATGTTTGTTCATTGATGTTATTTGAATTACATGTGATCTTGCAAATTCAATAATTTCGAAATACAAAGTCATGTTAACGATTTATTAGCTCATCTTAGTGACTTAAGTAATATCTTTAATATTTACTTGGACACTTCGGTTAATGTAAGACATTTACCCCCAAATTTAAATTCTCTTGAAATAGTATGTGTGAGTAAATCCTTGCTTATCAAACTTGAAGAAAACATAGGAAAATATGATTGCTCATTGATGGTCCATTGTATCATTGTGACAGATGGTTAAGTACAAGTGCCATTTGTCATAGAAATATCTAATATCACTGAATTCACTGAAGAATCTTAAAACCGCATATGATGTGCAATGTTAATTAGATTATTAAACTATAATATACCGACTGACTTTGGTGCACTCCGAAGTAGAAACGAACGAGAGGAAACAGTAATTATCAAAAAAAGTTTGCGGGAAGTAAGGAACGGTAGATGTTCAGCACATATACAAGTACATCTATCTGTGTGCACGTGTTCCTGTTTATTTCTTTCCGACACTTCCTTACATAGATACATTAAGTCAAATATAGGAACGCACTTCAAGGTCAGGTGCAAAATGTAAGCTTCCACAGCGCACATCATTTACCTAGCGGTTGTGATGTGACCTTGAAGTGTGTTCTTATATTCGATCCATTGTACTACTCCTTCCCGGTTGTTTCTAGTATCCAAATTCTCTTGAAAAACCGATATCACACATTTTTGCTGTTTAGTTCAATGATGAAATACAGCTTGAGAAAGTTGGTTTGGGCACTACAATATGAAAAGGAAGAAAACTACCCCAAAAGTTAAATGTTGACAATATTCTTCCTTGGCGTATTTCCTTAAATTGCTTCATGATTATAAGACCAAGATAATGTAAAATTATTAAAAAAGCTGATATATGTTGTCACCCTATTTTTAATGTAGAAAATAATCGCGCAGTAGCAAAATAGTAAAGTAGTTAATACTAAAAACTAAACTTACTCACCATAAATAATAAAGAAGTCAACTGGAATTCACTGTAGACGAAATACAGGGCGTATGATAAAAATAATAAGGAAGAAGGGGGTTCACTAGGGATGGGGAAAAGGAATATTACACCACTGCGATTAAATTTGATTGATTTCAATTTAAATTTGGACAGTTCAGTAAGAAAGGAAAGGGGTAAATTAACTATTCTCCTGGCAATTCTGAACAGGTAACACCAAAATCGAACTAATTATTATTGTTATTATGAACCCGCGTCAACAAATTTTTACTATTACTGTACCGACTTTGGAAACTCTAAATACACATTTCGACGATTAAGTCGTCATCCTCACTGGAAGAAAACGAAAGAAAAAATCGCCACTTGTGAACTTTAGTAAGCACTGCTTTCAAAAAGGGTACACTTCACAATCTCACAATCATGAACAGTATACTTGTTTGTTCCAGTGAGGATGACAACACACTGATGATTCTAAACGCCAAGTATTCCCATTTATATCATTTTTAATCCGAATTACTCGTAATTACTAAATCAACAATTTCAAGTATTTTCCATTTTGGATAGAAAACGCAACAGTTAGAAGCTCATTATCATAATGATTAACACTTAATTACTGTTTAGTATTTGTTCATCATAGCCAAAAGACTCTTATCGAAGTTATCGAAGTATACATATACATTGGCTTTCACTATTCCAAATTATTTAATATAATAAATCAGTGATGTATTACCTAATATATAGTAAATTCGGATCCTCAAGCACCAAATTGGTTAGCAAATTTTGAATTAGTTTGTTTTTTTCCACTGTCCCTTAACGGCTAGATAATATTGCTTATAAGCGAATGGGCAATTTCACGATGATCAAAGACAAAACGGTCAACAAGACTTTGAATCATTTTAGCTGATCAACTATTTGATAAAAAACGCACTTACTTCTCGTTTCGCACTATATTGCATTTCATACATTTAAGCATCGACTTTGCTCGTTCAAGTCTGTGTTCAGTCATCAGTTTACGACATGTTTTTGAAGAAAATTTGTCTCCTTCCGAACAGGTCGTACCTTCCCGCGTCTTTTGCCCTACCCATTAGTTAAAATAATGCGTACAAATTCGTGTGATACGGCTACTAGAGACTGAGCTTGACTCTCTGGAGGTTGAATTACATTTTTCCATAAAAAGTTCCTTCATATTGTCGATGTTTTTGTCCGTCAAAGATAGTGAAAGTCGGTCTGAACGAGACATGTCTTGAAGAATCTTTCCGCAAGAAATTTTGCTGGCAACACCGAATTTGAGGCTTAAGTTTTCAAATCGTAGAGGACGCTGAAGGTCGATATAGTTTCTAACACACTACACTTCAATACAACCGTATTTTGTGTCCTGATCATCAGCTAAAACAATGCAAACAAATTCCTCACATGGCTACTGGAGACTGAGCTTATCTCTCTGAACACAACTTCCTTCAGATTGTCGATGTTTTTGTCAATCAAAGATGGTGAAAGTCGATCTGAACGAGGCAAGCCTTGAAGAACCTTCTCACGGTTTTTCCTCGCAGCTCACATTTACGTTCTCCAACTCTTTCGATAAGTAACAGCACGAAATTTTGTTGGCAACACAGAATTTAACAACCCTCAAATTCTGTGTTGCCAACAAAATTTCTTGCGGTCTTCAAATCGTGAAGGAGACTTGAGGTCGATTTAGTTCTTAACACTGAAGGCTTGAATATCAAATCGTGGTGTTTTCTCGGAATGGGACGTTTTGACGAGGGCTAATTTGACCCTCAGATAAAGTACATGATAAAACTTATTAATACTTAGTTCATAATTGAGTAATCGTTAATGGTTTAATACCGATTTCTACCTAAACTCAAGCCAGTAAAAAGATTAGATAATCTACCGTTTTACATATTAATATTTGTAGGGCGAAGTGAGGTCAGTGCGTTCTGGGGGTAAGTGCACCAGTTAATTTGTTATTTATATTGATGTTGTATACGGATTTTGCAGTTTCTCGCTCGAATTTTATGATCATATTCTTACACCAATCAACACGGGCTCTTTTTTGAGTTTCTGTCAAATTATGGGAAATCAATCGAGAACAGATGTTATTCACAACTAAATCAAATCTGTTACTGTCTTCGATACGCCTAGGAATTGCTCTATTCCAATGTTAGTCACATCTGATCTTCTTTAAACTTTAAGGTACACACGTCAGAAAAATTACGTCAAGTATGCGCGTAGTGTTTGACACCCCAACAACTTTAGGCGGGTCTCATTTTTCAATATTAAAAATTTCGCTCCAAACATAATGTAGGATGATCTTTAAGCAATTTAAAACATTTCAAAATTAATTTGAAAGGTAATTTAAACTTCGTTACTTAGAAACAAAATATCAAAGTAAATATTGCTGAAAAAGTTCATATCAATCAAGAAATCATATCCTATGGGATTCTAAAGATTTCCAAACGTTACCTGCGCAGTGTAACTCTTGAAAAAGTACTTTTTAAGGAAAAACAGCCCTGCTTAGTGTTCGCTCAAAAGAAAAGATTGATTTTGAGGAATATAAGTGCAACTTGCAAAAATCAAAAAAGAGACTTTGTGAGTTTCAAATATATTTTTTTAATAAAATTGTCACTACAAATTTGTTTCGCCACACAGTGGCTTCATCAGGTGGATGAAAACTGAAAATAAGTACATAGATATGTATATACTTTTATTCAATTTTCCATGTATACTTAAAATATTTATTTTTTAGAAGTATAAATCAACAAAATACAACAAAATTAAATAAATAAAGTATTTAAAATTATAAATGTACAGTCACTCGACACCACCACAATCTACGCTGTTCATTGCACGTAATACAATGGCAAAAGCGGCATTTTTTCAATGTTGCATTATCTAAGTCAACTTCTTCACCAGAGTAGTGATATTCACTTCCAGAATGTCCGGAACATGATCTTCTTTATTACCACTTGCATCACCTCCGATAATTTCAGCTTCATGGTTTGTATCTTCTTCAACTAACCGCCCTCGAAGAGGACGAGGCCTCAAGTTATAAGACGCCAGATAGGTATTTCGGCAAAATAAGTGCCATCCTCAGTGGGAAATTGGGGGAAATACGTATCTGGAATTATGTCCGAAAGGTGTGGTAAGGGTAATTTTATATATTTTATATATTGTTTTAACCACGATCTCCTTATTTGCAGGTTATAAACTACGTTTGAGAAATAGAATTCTAACAATAAAATTATTTCTGCATTTAAATGCATATTTGCCTTATAAAAATGACAAAAACATTGAAAAATCAAAAATTTGCAATTAAAAATTTTATTGAAAAAGTTACGCAAGGTACACATTGGGGTATCGCACAACCCACGTGAATACCCAGTGAGGACCAATGTGCTGAATCCTGGCCTATCGTTCTAACTTGAAGAGAGTATCATAAACAACTACCCAAAGAGCACTACAGTAACATTTACAAAAGATCTTATATGATGTTAATTTGAATTGAAAATTGACTGGAGTGTCGTTCACCCTGCATGTACCTTCGAGATTAAACATGTTACGCACGACATCGAGGGTATATGAACCGATTTTGGTCGACCTTCACGCAATTCGTCACTAACAGACGCACGACCAGGACGGAATTTTGCAAAACAATGATGTAAACATTTCTTCCTCATGGAACTTCATTACTAAAAGTTGGGCGAAGTGATCCTGTGCATTGTTGTGCTAAGATCCTTTAAAATCATCCAACGAATATCTTCACGCGAAATCCCAATTCTTTCACAAGATTCCTTTTCTTTTCAACGTAGACTGTAAACATTTCTTAAAATTTTGCGGACAATTTAAGTTGGTAGTTCCGGCAATAGTCGACATACTCCCCAATTTCTAAGCACAATGCATGTGAATATGTTCACTATTGTCAGAACTACCAACATAAACTGCCAGCGAAATTTAAAAAATGTTTTTTGGGTATGAAGTTGAGCTTATAAGTGCTTTCTATGTTCTTATATTGAGCCATATTTCTTTCAATTCTGAAGATTAAAACTATCATGATGTGTAATTCTAACGATAATTCATCGAACAAATAAGATCCTCTGTCGTTTGACTTTTTTTCTGTGTTATTCTCACTGCTTGGCATCAAAGCCTGCACCTTCTTTCATTAGAACGCACTATTTTCTAGGTAATCTGTTTTCGACTAATAATAAATTGTTCTTATCTGTAGCACACCGACGGTCACAAAACTTTCGACTACTAAGATGTCATTCACACTGGAAAAAGCACAGTGCGAAGGAAGCGTCATTCGTTGTTTGTTTGGAGCACATTTCACAATCTCACAATCAACACTGACACTGACAGTATTAACCAAACTCCACGAGTGATATTTTGTTCCTTCGTGCTTTTCTTCACTGTGGATGACATCTTAGTTGTTGAAATAGGTATTTGGCATTTTACAAAATCTGTGTGGTAGGCATAAGTTGAATAGTTGATTCTATGCCTTCTTCGTAAAATCGTAAAAAATTATCCAACCATCCAAGACCTTCCACAAAATTGTTTTTCTTTAAACATTCACTGCAAACAAACTACTCGGTCAATTTGTGTACTGTCATCGTTCTCACAATAGCAAATGTTAAATTTTACAAAACTTCTTCAACCGCACGCACCACAATCCTTGTTAAATATTCATAGACCTTCTACATTTTCCCCCTACATTAAAGTAATCTAACATAATATCGTATATTTTCGCATTTTATCTAACCGCATACGCCACTCATGTATGTATGTATATATATACGCATTTCACCTTTCCATCTTATCTAACGCGTATATTCGAGTTACGGTAATCGCTTCTCGAATGCCATTAGTACTATCCGCGATTACGACGGGACTTGGAAAAGAAATTCAATTAACTTGTAATTTACCGCGGCGTAGCGTTGCGCGGAACGGCCTCGCACTCGGCGTGGATGTAGCGAAATGTTGTTATTATGGAAAAATGGTCATTAGATTTTAGAACGTGAGGTTTCGGTAAATACGCCGCCGGTTATTTGTGTCGTAGTGGAAGTAAGTACGTGTATGTGTATTGTATGAGCGCACTGTTTTATGTTCGATTTTTAATTCCGTTGTTCCTTCTTTGAGATCGACTAGTTTTACTGGTGCTGGTTGTGTTTATTACAATTTATATTTTAGACGGCTAAAGTTAGATTGGGTTACGGAATTGGAAATTAAGTCAGTAAGTCGTAGAACGGTATTTCTTTCCCCTGATGGTGGTCGAATTTAATCAGCCTAGATGATACTTAATATACGGTATTGTTCTGGGTTGCTTTTTAGAAGGTAGATATTTTGAGAAATTGGCGATTTCATCCATAAAACAACTACTACTCGTACGTAAGCCGGTCATTAGACGACACCTGGAGGTAGCCGTCCAATTGATTTTCGTTGTACAGGGTGCGATACAAAGAACTCCCCGATCTGGGTGAACTCTTTAGAATCGAACCAAACACGAGATTTATAGGGTTTGTCATAACCAATGCTTCAAATTTAGTTATAAGATTATATGGGGTAAAATCAAAACAATGAGTGTAAGAGAGAAAAACTTTATGAAAAAGAAATAGGCAAATAGAAGTATTAAAGCAATTAAACGTAGTTAAACTCAGCGTAAGAAACGGGCGAACGAGATACCCGTAACCATAGACAACCTTACGTAACATATTGACCTAATTTTACTAGCGTATACATTTCTTTCCCTAAATTGTAAACTTTTGGCTTTACTTTTTAATTAGATATTTCTCGTCTTACAACGAGAAGCCAAGGTAATCGGATTTTTGTAATTTTTCATATTTATGGTACGTGTAGTTTGGACGTGAAATGAGAATATTTTGGAGTAGTTCGACGCAACGTTCATAAATTACCGAGATAATCGATGTTGAAGTTTCATCCACCATTTAAATCCACTTGATATAATACGATTGTCAATTGGACTCGTGGCTTAGTCGATAGCGTTTTGGTGCGATAGTCACGAGATCGCTGGTTCGGGTCTCGTCACGGGACATTTCTTTTTCTTCCATTCAAAACGCACCATATGTTTTTTCATTCTTCTTCTCACATCAAAAATTATGAACAAACGAAATAAATGAACTCCATGCAGGAACATTCTTCAAGTACATCATTAAAATGCACAATCGGTTGATAAACAATATTCATTTTGAATTAACTTAAGAATAAGGTAATAATAAAAAACATGTTGCTTCCCATGTTTCTATGATAACTACCATTCTGGCTCATGCCACACTGCGTAAAATGTCACATACTAGATATAAAATAATAGAAATTTTCATTTCCTACCTGACCCCGTTCGTTTTTTTTTTTTGAAGAAACCTTATTGTTAATTCAATATGAATATTGTTTATCAACCGATTGTGCATTTTAATGATGTACTTGAAGAATTTCCTGTATATAGTTCATTTATTTCATTTGTTCATAATTTTTGATATGAGAAGAAGAATGAAAAAAACATATGGTGTGTTTTGAGTGGAAGAAAAGGAAATGTCCCGTGATGAGACCCGAACCAGCGATCTCGTGGCTATCGCTCCAAAACGCTATCGACTAGGCCACGACTCCTATTGACAATCGTATTATATCTAGTGGATTTAAATGGTGGGTGAAACTTCAACATCGATTATCTCGGTAATTTATGAACGTTGCGTCGAACTACTTCAAAATATTCTTATTTCAGGTGCAAACTACACGTACCATAAATATCAAAAATTACAAAAATCCGATTACCTTGCCTTCTCCTTGTTAGTGCTTTTTCGTCGACTCCACTCAACGTGCGGCCGGAAGAAGGCGAGACAAATACAACAAACACGACCCACTTGACAATGCCAAATATATATGTATATATTACATACTAGGGTAGTTACTCGGGCGTTATTTCGCTTGTCGTTCTTGTTCTTAAAAGAACTGATTTCTCGACGTTTCACCCTTTTTCCTGTTCATGTTCATTTTTGCTTTCCATATCATTTTCACCGGAATTTCTTTGTTCATTCTGATCAAGTGCCCGAACCACATTAGCTGTTGCTTCTGAATCCTTTCGCCTATCACTTCGGTATCCAACTGCTTTCTAATGTCAGCATTTGATACGCCTTTAATTTTTCTCAAGAACTTTATCTCGAAGGAAAGCCTCTTCTACTCGAGCTAAGAACCGCAGTTCCTAGGGGTCGATTCTTCTGTGGACGACGACTACGTACTTGCCGCTTCGAAGTTGATGGAAAATTACAAGGAAAGACTAGTTATGTATGTATGTACTTTTGCTCCTAGATTGCGCTAAACATATGACTTAAATTTTGCTGGCGTTTACGTTTCTACGTTTAAAAAATAAACATCGTATTTGACCGTATATGAGTCAGAGGTTCTCAAAATTTTCCATGCAAAGCTTTGATATTAAAAAAAGTTATTTACGGCTTTGCTCTGATTATAAAAAAGTATTGTCTCTTACAAATGTTGCTTTTATTTTGTTTGAATTTTTTTCTTTTAACTTTATGGAGAAGTTGTGAAGAACGCTGCACAGCATTTGCTTCATTCCCGAACAATGTAATGTTCAATTAGTTCGCTTTAAAAATTACGCTGTTCAAGAGGCGGTCTTCATTGTAAATAGATAAACTGATGGAACCTAACCTCAAAGTTTCCCGAAGTTATCGTTTCCTCAACTTCCTAAACATTTTGATAAATGTACCCCTCGCTGGCCCAACGTATTAGACATAAATTCTTATGCAGCGTATATATTTGTAATGACCGCTGTTTATTGACTTTGACTACCTCCCATTTCCCCTCCTTGGAGACACCCCTGACAAAACTATAGTTTACCGTTGCAATTCGCGATTAACAAAGCATAATTCCCTCCGTGATAATTATTGGCACACGTAATTTGTACTTGTCCTGTAGGATATTGCACAGCTTTCTTTAAGAGCTGAGTCACAAACATACCCCATTAAGTAGGTTTTTTAAAAATTAACTTGGATTTTGTTGAAAATAGCTTCGTATGTGTGACATTCGTTCATGGTGATGACAAAATGGTTAGGATTTTGAGTGTGATGCATCGCTTGCGAAGCCAAAGAACTCTCCTTAAAATGTTGCCATGAAATTTTTATCTTTTAGAGACAAGCATTTGATGCATTGGAAATTCCTCCGACACGAAAGAACGTATGATTACCTCCTTTAATCCATCCTACTCAAAAATAGTTCGAATTCTTAACCTTCAAGCAACGAGGGATTACATATGCACGTATGAACGAGAGAGCACACACGCAGGCTTCCTATACTACACACCTCTTAAATCAGGTGCCTTGAAGGATATATTCGACGACCTTCGCAACCTTTCATTTGCAAATCATAATACGGACAGTCGTGAAGTTATTTATATAACACGTCGGCTATAGAAAAAATCAGTACCGACACCGGCAGTAGCAGCAGCTAGATGGGCGGCATAAAAAGGAAGGATTATGCGAAGTCGACGTGTCGTGTGGTCTGTATCGTATCGTCGGCGTATGATTTATACAATCAAATGCCAAATAGTGTATGTAATATAGGTAGCTTTTGCCGGTATGGCCAGACTAAATAAACAAAATGTGATGTCGATCGCCAACAGTGCACGGTCGATAATTTATTTTTAGTAATCGCGTTGTAGTAAGTACGTAATATCTTTTTGAGATTAGTAAACCATCGGAACGTTAAATTCTTGTTTAGTTGGGTAAATGTAATTCAAAAAACTTTTCGGATCTTTTCTTATCTTTTAGTAGTTGAAGATACCCCATGATGAATCATTAAGAAAATTTCAGTCCTCGGTCGATTAGATGTTCAGGTGGACCAAAGTCAAAAGAAATTTTGTTGTATTCTCTACTCTTAACTACAACAAAACGAGATTAAATCAGTTCATGTTGGAAAAGAGTGACCCAAGCTGACCGAATTTCGAAAATACATGAAGAAGAGATGTGCCTACTGCTACCTTGGGTCGGAATTCCTAGTAATCCATGGATAATAAACTCTTGAAACCTGTGCCGCAAAAGCAACATTTATAAATCTTTACAGTGGCGTCGACAGAGATCTGAAGATGGACACTTTTGATCAAGCAATCTCCAAAACTAAAAGAAGTCACGAACTACGATTCCTAAGTGAAGTGAAATCCATCTTCATCATAATAGAAACATCACTAGACACATGGAAAGCACTAATTCCATTGAATTAGTGAAACGATAGTGCCAAAAGCAGAGCAAAGGGCATACATGAGTGTTACATAGTAAACATATAGGAACAAGATTTTCTATTGGATATGGAGATGGAGAAGGGGATGACAACAAACAACAAACCCTTGAAGAAGCTGACTTTATAATGAGGAAAAATCAAATGGTTTTCCCTGACCACTAGCTCGGGGGCATAATATAATAGCATCAGTGAAGAAGCTGGCACTGTGATCGGTAAAGCATCAGACGTTAATCTGTAGTTACTAGTATGTAGAGTGGCCCTAGGAAGCTTAGAACAGAAGACGGTAGCCTTAATAAATTGCTGAAGAAGCTGATGTTATCATCCGTGGTTCATTAGCTTGGAGACTAACTCTAGGAAATATAGAACAGACCACCATCACTCCAAGAAAATCGTAAAAAGAAACTGATGCTGTGATTAGCGAAAGAGTATCACCAAACTCACAAACTGATGCCGTAATAAACTAATCGTCAAATCGTATCCTTTTGGCCACTAGTTTGGGGACTAATACACTTGAAGCGCAAGGCATAAACATCGGCAAACCTTAAAAGAAGCTGGTGTTGTGGTCAGGGAAGCATCAGAAGCTTCTCCGTGGTTACTAGTATGAAGCTTTAAGGAACCTAGAATGATAATCTTGACAAATTCTTAAAAAAGATGGGTGGTGCACTAGCTCGGTGACTAGTTTCAAGAAACTTTGAATACGAAGTCGTAATACCTACAGAATCGTAGAGAAATAGGTATCATCCTCAGCCAAACATAATTAACTAACTCTCGCAGAACTTGATGCTATGATACATAAAACGTTAAAGATTTGATTCTGGGCTACTAGCTTGGAGACTGTGCTGCTTGGAACCAACGAAATAATATCGACATATGTGGTTATCAAATAAACCAATAAACCTAACAATTTTTTTCGAAGTGAAGGGAACAATATTACGTAACGGTTTCATTGAAGGGAGCGATGATTCGTTACAGGTTGAGAAACACTGGCTTAGAGACTAGCTTTAGCAACTTTAGAACAGAAGGCTAAACCTGTGACAAATTCGTAAAATAGAGGTACTGGGATCAGCTAACGATTATCAGCAACTTTAGAAGAAATTGCTGCTATAATGAACGAAACGTCAAAGGTATCCTTCTGGCCACTAGCTTGGAGGCTATAGTTGCTTGCTGATAAAGCAACGCGACAAGCCCCTGAAAAAGTTGGCATTGTGATCAGCAAAGCATCAGACGTTGCTTTGAAGTTACTAGTGTGAAGATTGGCTTTTTGAGGAACTTAAAATAGAAGACGATAATCTTAACAAACTCTTGAGCAACCTGATGTTCTAATTTACGATCCATTAGCCCAAATTTCCTAAGGCTAGTCTTTCGGAAATTTGCAACAAAAGATCATAAGACTTAGAAATTCGTATAGAAACTATTTGGTACTATGTTTAGCAAAACATCATCAACAAACTGCCAAAGAGGCTGAGTTTATAAGCAATTCCTGAAGATGGTTGCAGTATGATTACTGTACCATCGAATGTTGAACTGTGGCTATTGACTTGAAAATCAACTTGATCATCAATCAAAATTGAGAGCAGAAGACGCTATAGACATGAACAAAATGAAAAATTCGACTGTTTATAATTTTTAACCACTAATCTGATATTCTAGGACCATAAAGCTGCCCCTCCATGTTCAAATATTCTACCTCATTCTCTTTTATCGAAGATTTTATCCTAGAGCGCGCCTATTTTGCCGCATCTGTCAAAGATAGCTCGACGTGCTTGATTCGCTTAGCATCGGCTTCAACACAAAAATTATATGATTGGACACCAATATTCATCTCAAATACTTTCATGACTCGTAGAATATTTGTCAGCCCATCATTAAAATTGCACACAGCAATATCAGTAGTATTTTAAAGCCTTTTTATATAATAGTTTAAGGTAGAATTAAAGGATTTTGTTGAAAAGGGAAACTTTCCATTACGAAGAAGAAGCATTAAAGTATATGTAATTGTTTCTTGGAAGTGAAAACGTAATTAAAAGTAGAGGTAAGCTTTTCGTCGCATTTAACTACATAAACTTGTTTGTCAGATTGAACAATAATGGAACGTGTTCGAAACCTCATTACCTCATTCCGAAGCACTTAAACATTCATATGATTCAACTATATAAGATATAAAGAATTGAAGAGTTAATAATGTAAATGTTAACTATAGAATTAAATATAAATATAAATATGTATACATGTATATATATATATATATATATATATATATATATATATATACAAATGAGTCTGGGAATTAGAAAGTCCTTAATAAACACTTTCTAACGACTTCTGTTGGTGTATTAGAGGAGTTATAAATCAAAAAATAAGGCCTTCCCAACTGGTACTTATTTGGCGTAGGTAGTCGTTTCGGAGATATCCGACGCGCTTCGAGAAGATCTCGAAATTTCAAGGGAAAAACTTTCTTCCGGGCAACGAATTTTTTGCATCATATTCTAGAAGGTTCAAAGCATCTATTAAATCAATAAAAAAATCGATTTTCTGACAAATTTACAGTGGTGTTACTCTTTAATGATATTGAGTACTTTCTTTTCTAAAGTCCGAAGTCATCAGGTATCAGATCGTGTAATGTATTTGCAATCAGTAGCGATGCTATATGGAAAAGTGAATCAAATATTATTTTCAAAGTTAAAATGTAAGACATTTTGGACCGTCTACCTGCGCCGCCACTGTTAGCGCCATTAAACCCGTCCCGATTCGGAGATGTAGTACCATAGCGGACGTTGCTGCTCCTGCGTCCGTCGTAGACACAGGTGACCGTACCCGGTGCACAGGTGTTCGTTCGGCCGTTCTGGGTTCCCAAGAACCGCGCACCGGGCGAGCAGCACAGGGTCACGTGTGTGTGCGCTCCCAACGCTGCCGGCCGCGTACAATTCATGAGAGACTGAACGGCGCACAAGTAACTTAAACTACCTCACCGCGCTCGCACATACCGGGCAACACACAACAGGCTAGGCGGTTCCACGACGACGACAGAAACAGCCATGAAAAGTCAAGAGCCTCCGAGATATGAACAACCTCGGACTTTGACAACCAATTTCTCGGCGCGATACACGATGCACACACACGGACTTTACATACACAGTACTACATACCGATGCCAGGCCAGTATTAGAAGGCTATGGGAGGAAGTCGTGTGGAAATTTCTTTGGTTCTGTTACGTAATTTACGTATTTGTTTGTTTGGAAATTTTGTACGTATAACCAGATGTTGATTGGTGGAAGGAATTTATTGCAATTTGCAACATGAAGAGATGGTATTCTACTGTTGACAAACGTAGTTATTTATCAGATTTAACATTAGCTTATAGTATCCAATTTTTGGCCAGAAAGGGAGGTAAAAGTTAGAACTAGATTGTATTCGCCAGTTAATGGAACGAAGTCCTGCATGACTGTAAATGCTGGAAGTCACTAGAACTAAAGTTTTTCTTTTGAAAAAATAAAGACATGGGCAGTTTTACCTCCTAAATAGTTGTTTCAGCAACTACACTATCATCTTCAGTAAAAAAAGAGAAGAAGTCGATCGTAAGTTTCGAGTGAGACACCAAAGCGGAAAACCAAATGGTTTTCGTGGACCAACTTTTAGAAATCAATACATTCGTAGTGCTATCTATCAAACAAATACTTCCAGTTTCGTATTGAAAGTAGTCGTCATCAGATTTCCGATTACAGATAGTATGGAGGTGTGTAACGATCTATTCGAAATGGACCCTTCTAGTCACTAGTTTGGGGACTAATGCGCTTGAAGTGCAAGGCGGTACCATCGACAAACCCTTGAGAAGCTGGTACTGCGATCAGGGAAGCATCAGACGTTTGAAGAGTGGCTTTTTAACTTAGAACGATAATCTCGACAAATTCCTGAAGAAGTGGATGCTATGATTGGTGATGCACTAACTTGGGGACTAGTTTTAAGAAACTTAGAACACAAAGTCTTAATACCTACAAAATCACAGAGAAACAGATATTATGATCAGCCTAATATAATCAACTAACTCTCGAAGAATTTGATGCTATGATGGCCACTAGCGGGGAGACTGTGCTGCTTCGAATCAAAGCAATAAGAAGCATCAGACGTTGCCTGCTTAGAGTACGTTCTCCAGCTTTGTTCCTTTAACTAGACTTAATGGCTTTGAGAGCAGTTTTTCCGCATATAATCTCGGCTTGGGATATTCGTCTTTCGTGTGTGAAAGTTGCGTTCTTGCCAATCTATGGGCTAATATGATGGCTCGAGAGCCAATAACTAACTCTTCATATGGTGTTATGGTGATATATATATATACTAATGATATGGTCATCGCCATTGAAAAATCCTCTTAATTTCTTCTTAGGTCCACTGGCCACCGTCTCTTTAATCTTCTCTCGGTAACTGGATTCAATAGTGGATGGATCAGAGCATTAGCATTAGCTTGTCAATTTATTGCAATGCTTTAACTCTTCTCCCTGATGACGTCCCTGACTAATGGTGTATTCAGGTTATTATGTTAAGTTGGACAGGTACCAGGGTGAGTCGACATTGTTCTTTTCTTAGAGTTAACTGTACTTGCACTGATTTGGACTCTTTGATCTTGATTTTCCATTGCTTTAGCCGTGTGTGAACTTGTTCTAGGTGACTTTGCGGAATAGTACATGGTATTGTTGCATCTTCATGTGATGCAAGGATGACCTCGTTAACAAGTGCTTCTATTAGTTGGTAAATCAAACATTTTCTTGGAGACCAGTATCTTTTTCCTTTAAAACTCATCAACTAAACCTATTTCTTTTTGTCGCTCGTCATTCCCTTTTGGGGATCAGTTCCGTTCTACTTAAAACTTATCAGCACCAGTTGGTTTCGTTGCGAAAAAACAACTTCGCATCTTACCCCTAGAACTAGCTCCATCTTCTTGGGGACTCATCAGGAAAGTGTAATTGTTCATGGCGACCTAAAAGCGATATTTCATTTCCTTCTGGGGACTGGTTTCGTCTTCCTTGGAACTAGTCTGCAGAGTCGGCGATATATTACTTTGTTTTGATGATCTGTTTAGTCTTCCGTGGACTGTAGTTGCTTGTCACGAACAAAAAGCAACTGTTTACGTTCTTTTGCTACAAAGACTTTTCGTATTTTCATCTCTCAAACCGATCGTAATAGTATCTTGGATTAGAGCGAGCGAACGACCAACAAACAAAAAGAAAAACGAAAAGACGTCACTACCCACCGTCTAGCCTGGAAATTCCATAAATTGTCATTAAGCTCGCGCGCGATCGCGATTCAAAACGACCGTTTTCAACCTCTGTACGTACGTTCGTTCGTACATATGTGTAAATTGTGGACAATTAACACGAATGTGGATGACCTCAGTAATAAAACTCTTTCCTAGACAGCGTGACGCTCCTTTCTCGTCCGAACGCGCACAATGTACTCGCCGCCGTCGTCGTGTCAGTGCGCGACATGTGCACATTAGACTTTCCGGCGATGCTGGTACCTCCTCGCCTCGTACAACAGCACCGAACGCCGGAAAAAGTGAATTATCGCGGCAAAATTCCAAGTTCCTCGTCGAATGCGACGCCCACGGAATCTCGATTATCGTCCAAACGACGAGGCCGTAGGTATTTATTGCAGCGTTTCGCGGCGTTGGCTGTTGCTGTCGCGAAGATTTCACTTCGAATTTTATTATGTCATTGTTTGACGCGCCGTCGTTTCTGGTGAAGTTATTCGTTTATGATTACCCGTTTCGATTGATATAGAGGATATCATCTTCGATCATCATAAGAACTAAACACTTTTATATTTAGGTAGTTTTTGGTTTGATGTTCCTTTCGACATCAAAAGAAGTTAACTTATTTCGCCTAGACCGCTTTCCCCGTTACTCTTACTTCCTCCTAAACCTAACTGGTACAGTCGTACCTCCACCTTGCTAAACACTATTGTAATCGTTTGAAATTTAAAATTGCAAAATGCCATTAAGAATGGGCCTGTTACCTCCAATACGTTGCGAAAGTAAGGAAATGCCACGGGGCGAGCCAGGAGCGGTACAGTATACGTATGTATACGGTTTGGCCGCTCCAAATCATACACCGAAAGGTAGAAAAGGTAAGACACAAAGAAGAAGAAGATGTCATTAAAGCGAAGTCGAGGAAGTCAGTTCCTCAACAAATGTTTCTATTAAGTTTTCAAGTTTTGAGGTTAGGTTTGGGTCTTGTGTACCTCTTCCACTGTCACTAATATGGGTTCACTGTCGATCATCGTTCCTGTTGGAACACTCAAGTGGAATAATTATATTCTCACGATCTGGAATGCGAGTCGAACGTCGCTTACCGATAACACACGTCAAAAATGAATTCATACCTAAACACGTAGGCCCGTCGTAAATTATGTACTTAAAAGTGAACATGAAATGCCTGCAGATGAGGGCCGATGTGAGATGTATCGTAGCGTTCAATATATACAGTCCTCGGGTATCGATGCGTCAAGTAACCTTGCATGAGTCTCTTGTATATCGCTCAACAAAAACGGTCGTGTTCTTCCTTGTTGCAAGCTGACTTAAAATAAAAGAACTTTCTTTTATAATAATTATTAGTCTTTATTTATTGCCCTATTCCAACAGTTCCTAATTGAAATTGTGTTCTCATTTTGATACCCTTGATAAACTTGCTGAGAGATGTAAAGGAGACTTCTTTGGGACCATGGGGCTCAAGTCGAGCTTGTCGCAACTGGTGATGCTTGCAATGTTCCCCAGGTTTACGCAGTAGAATATTATGTGAAGTTTTATCCTCGTTCTGGTAGAATCTACGCATCAAGTTTGTTACCACTCCGGTGTTAGAGAACGCTTGTTGCTGAGTTCAAGCACCCACTTCGGCATGTGTTTCATAGATTTTAAAATGAAGACTGCAGGTAGACTAGTAATACTTTAGCACAGTCAGTTCTATAGTCAAATTCTGCAGGTTGGTGGGAAGACAAGAGATTCTGATTTTGGACTGAGTTACTTACTTAATCCTTGAATCACGTATCTTTCGGTGTCTGCTGAGTGGGAGTTAAGTCATTCTATTTCCTCCATATTTTTCTCCAATTTTTCCTATTCTGCCACAATCTTGGTATATCTTCCCACTTTACTCGTCTCTACTTCGCTGCCTTTCTTACTTCCCCAGTCCATGTTTTTTTCTTTGTCGTTTTCCATTCCCTCTTGCTTCGTACACGGTTTTCATTAGTTTGTGTTGTTCCGTCCCATCCACCTCAATTGTCCCTGTTGTATCGTCTCTTCCACTGGTACTTATACATAGTTATTCTCCAAACTCTACATTTATTAACTTATTTCTTCCTTGCTTTTCCTTGCATCTTTCTCAAAAGACATCGTCTTTGTTGCTGTTAATTTGCTTCTTTGTCTTTCCGTTGTCGCCCAAATTTTGCACGCAAATGTGTTGGCTTCACTATCTTGGTAACTACTTCGCCTTTTACATATTTCGGTATTTCCTTTTGGCGAAGAAATGTTGTCTTCATTGCATCTTCCTGTTTCTGCAGATCTCTCATTAAGTTCGTCCTCCATGGGTCACTCCCCGTTGATGATCATTCCTAGGTGGATGAATTTTTCAACTTGTTCCATATTCTCTCCTGCAATGTTGACTCGGTGTTTCTCTTTAGTTGTTCCTATTATCATTGACTTTGTCCTCTTTATCATCACTCTCATGTTAGCTGTTTGCAACTATTCATTCAAGACATCTATATTGTGCTGTAGTTCATCAGCGTAGCATACTTGAGTTATCCTTATACTCTTCATTCTTCAATTTCCGATATTATACTTTTTTAGCTTATTCCTACATCTCTTTAGCATTTCATCTAGGACTAATAAATAAAAATAAAATTACCCTCACCACACCTTTCCAGTTAGGTGACACTGCGTTAACAGTGTTTTGGTGTGTTTCGTGCAGGCGTTCAATGTGCGATGCTCATTGTGCATGCTTCACAGTTATGCAGTGCTCGTTGGGTGGTGTTCGTCTTGGGAGTTAATCGTATATCGCTAGTGATACTGAATTCGTTCAGTTTTCCATTGAAGATGTCAACTTAGTTGCTGGATTTATTTCCGAAAGGTGCGGTAATGGTAGTTTTATTTATTTATTTTTTTCAATCAGAGAGCTAATTGTTTGGAAACGGAAATCACTCCTGATAAGTCGATAGCACACAAACTATTCATTGAGTTCATTTCTGCAGCCAAACGAATTTCGTCAGACTGGACGAAACATGGCTGATTATAGAGCTATCTTCGTCTAAAATCAGAAACCTTCTATCTTTCCTTTAACTTTCCACAGTGCGTTCTAGTATCTGGCTATACCAATGCGCATGGTTCATCTTCTGCATTAGCAGCAGTTTCCTTTCCGATCTGCCGACGGTAACTTTAGATTTCGAAATTCTTAGTCAATGTCTTCAGCTTACAAATTGTTACTACTTGTAATACTTCACTTCACCCTTCGCATTCTTACCTAAAACTACTCGTTAATTTTTTCTTCGTCGGAAAACGACGAATCTAGGGTTTAAAACTTAATACATTGTCTATAATGAATTGTCCCAAAGTATCTAAATTTACCTCGATCGATTTTCGTCTAAATTTAGATATAAGTTTACGTTAGAAGCATAAATAAACTGAGTAAAGGTCACGCAGAATAATTAGAATCTATTATATACAGAGAATACTGCGACGAAATATCGAATTTTGAAACAAGAGCGAAATTTTGGGCTACGCCCAAATTATCTCCATAACGTATGATAAGCATATACTACCGTCCAAGTGTTTTGGGCCACGTAACCGCCTACAGCTGCCAGAAGGGTGTTATAATTTCTTGGAAGGAATCACAATAGATTGCATCGGTTATTTATTAGTTCCCGGATACGTGTTTCGTCGATAACGTTTGGATACTGGCTTCGTTTCTATCGAAGCACGTGTCCTGTAACTAAAAATAAACTATATGGTGAAGAGCTTATCGATGTAATGCAATTAAATTTAAATGAAAAATTCCCTCTTGGGCAACAGCGTTTTATCGTCTCCAAATACAATAGGCCAACACACATTACACCGTGTGCTTCTGGATTTTAACTCGAAATTTTTCCCACCATTATCTCACGCGCGTTTATATACCTATATATGTATATTTTTTCCTTATTTGTTTGTTCTTTTCCGTTTACTCTCGTTGGCAGCGCCGTATAAACGTAGAGGTACAACATGCACCGGCGCTCTGGTCGTTCGTCCTCTTTCTTTTGTTTCATTTTCTTAATTAAGCGAAGGGGAACATGCTGCCGCATCGCCGCGAACTCCGGTTTCTGCGTCTTTAATGATCGCCGAACCGGCCGCCGCACGTAAAGACGCGCGCGGCCGACGGATAACCTGTTACGCGCGCAGATGCGAATAAATTCTTTTCCCGCAGTTTTTCTTTTGCGAATCGTCGAAAATAAGAGTGAAACGGTTTGCGTCGTTTCGGCGCGGCCGCCGATCGAAAGAAAGTAAACGAAAAGATGATGACGATTCGAGGCGTACGATTGGATCAAATGAATTTTGATAGTTTCGATGGATTGGGGATTTTTCTTTGCTTTCAAGATCCTATCTGGCTTATAAATAGGCGATCGCGAGTAACTTGGATAACACCAAAAAAGGTTACAAATATTTTAGTTACGTAACAAGAAAGTCGTAAATTATGTGGGTAATCCGTAAAAGGAACCTTTATATCTGATATACAAAAGACGGATTAATTACTTAGTTATGAAGTAGGTTGTAAAGTATTCTAATTCAGAAGGAAATCGCAGATTAGTTGGCTAGTATAAAAGACAATTTGGCTACTACAAAAGGGAGTCTCGAGTTGCAAGTTACCTGGGCAATGAAGGTGACAGTCGCCGATTTCTTGGCTAACCAAAAAAGGCGTTGGATTTTTGGTCAATATCAGAGGAATTTCAGATTGATATGTTTGTACAAGCCAGGAGCTGTTTGGAGCCGCTGAACCGTATATATACGTATACCGTGTTATATACGGTTCAGCGGCTCCAAACCGTACATCGAAAGAAAGGGTAAAAGATTAAGATTAAGGAGATGTTTGGATAAAACAGCAAATCGTTATCAAACAATAGAAACAAGATCGATGATTTCTTGGTTAATATGCAACAGCATTGAATATTTCGTGGTTATCCCAAGAATTATCTGGCTAATGCGAAAACAGGTCGCGAATTACTTGGCTAGTGTATTGAGTAGTCATTGGCTAATATGACAAAAGGGGTTCCAAGCTACCGAATTAATATCAGTGGAAATCACCGGTTAACTACGAGTTTGCAGTCTATTTGGATAATCTACGACGGCACCTAGTTAACATAGCTAGTTACTTGGCTAAGACGCAAATTACTTAGCTGGTGTAGTGAGTAGCGATATTGGTAACAGTAGGGTCACAAGCCTGATATAAATGGGAATGGCTGGTTACCTGGTTAATACTAAAAAGTGTCGTAAAGAAATTGGGCTAACACACCCGCAGGTTGTGGGTTACTCGACTAACTTGAAGATTAGTTGCGTGTTATCTGGCTAAAATGAGTTAAGATCGTGGATTTCTTGGATACAAAAGGGAGCTTGCAGTCTGTTTGGCTAATTTACGATTGTACCAGGTTAACAGAATGTGGGTGGTTACCTGACCAATACGAAAACAGGTCGTGAATTATTTGACTAGTGCAGTGAGTAGTCATATTGCTAATGGTATGCTAGAAATTAATTGGCTAAAATAGCAAATGGGGTTCCAAACTACCCGGCTGATATAAATGGGAATCACTGGTTACCTAGTTAATACTAAAAGAGAATCGTAAAGTACTTTGGCTAATAAACCGGGAGCTTATGGGTTACTCTATTAATATGAGGGTTAGTCACTTGTTACCTGGCTGAAATTAGTTCAGATCGTATAAAATGGAGCTTGCAGTCTGTTTGGCTAATGTACGATCGCATCTAGTTAATATAATGTGAACTGGTTACCTGACTAATACAAAAGAAGGTCGCGAATTACTTGACTGGCGTAGCGAGTAGTCATATTGGTAATGGTAGGGTCACAAGTTAATTGGTTAATACAGCAAAGGGAATTCGAAACTATCCAGCTGGTATGAATGGGAATCGCTGGTTACTTGGTTAATACCAAAAGAGAATCGTGAAGCACTTTGGATAATACGCCAGGAGCTTGTGAGTCACTCCATTAATTTGAAGGTTAGTCGCTTGATACCTGGTTAAAATGAGCTAAGAACGTCGATAACTTGGACATAATAAGGGGCTTGCAAACTATTTGGCGAATGTATGATGCCACCTAGTTAACAGAACATGGCTAGTCACCTGGCTAACCGGGGACGACAGATTATTTATCTCACTCATAAGGCTAATAAAATATGTTTTTGCACGATAAGTAAAGACAAGCCGATTTAGGCATACGACCCCAATCAAATAGCCCTGCTCATCAGCGTTCCTAATGATGGGTATTCTAATTCAGAGGCAGTTACCTCCTTAACTAATACGGAAAGCAATCGTAGGTTATCAGGCTAATATTAGACAAAATGGGATTACAGCTTATCTGGGTTGCGCTTTACTTGGATTAACTGTTAAAGAGACTAAGGTTATGTGGTTAATATGACAAGTCGAAAGTTTTCTGATTAATACGGGATGAAATTATTAGCCAGATTTATCTGGTATATGTATCGTGACCCACTATACAACTTATATTTTAAATGTCCACTACTACTCTAAGATCAATTAAACAATAAATTAGAAAATATACATTTAAAAGTTATCTGGTTAATATTATGAAAGGGATTGCAAACTATTTTGCTAATGTAGAAGGACATGGTGGTTATTTGGCTAACACAAAAGTGAGTCGCAGGGACCCGGTGGTTGCTTGGCTGAGATTCTTTCATTGTGCATGGCAAAGATGGAAGTAATAACACTGTCCTGCGAGAATCAGTTACAGAAATGACAGGAGGCGAATCCTTTTGACTTTAGGTTAAATGATCAAAGAATGGTGATTTTGACTAAATTTATGAATTTATTGTGAGGGAACGCATCTTTTTTTTATATATATCCGAAAACGGCATCGGATAGTACTAGTCTTCAGCTTTAAAATAAATTGTCGATGGCAGCTGCGGCAATCAGCCGTGGAGCACTATGACGGAAAAACCTTTCTGGACTATCCCGAAAAAGAATCGACAAGAAAACAACACTAAGCCGAAGCGGCGAAGAGAAAATCCCAAAAAGGAAAATTTCACAACAGAGGTTTCACCAAAATCCGCCAAAATAACTGTGAGCTTTGGTGAAATTCACAGAGATATTGACGGAACTGGTCGCCCAACTCTCTCAACTTACTGGGGGTATTCGGCGAACTCAAGCCTCTCAGACCCGGCAAATAGATTGGGTCTGTCTAGCACAAATCTAAAAAGAGAAAGAAACAAAATCCCAAAAGTGGGGTGACAACGAAGGGGTTGAAGTTGATCCTAGCTCGAGAAAGAAGTTCCATGCGATTTGGGCAGTACACAACAAGGAAGGTTCAGTTTCAACTTCACCTGCCTAACGTCATAGGGCATGTCACAAGACATTTGGCCAATACAAAAGAACTCGCGAGTTACCGACCTAATACATAATGATGTCTCGAATGCGAAATTTTTGAGAAAATTGCTTTGATTTTGATACCAAAAGTGAGTATTGAAGATGGGAATTCAGCATAAAAAACTTGATTTAACGATTTTACACACGTAATTATCCTACATCATATTTTGATCGTACCTACATAGTACTTCCTTCGGTAAGCGAGATCCTCGACGTCTTCAGAGATAACCTGCTAAAGATTCATTCATTTGTTTACCCATTAAAGGCACTTAGAAACGGAAAAACCTCTTATCTCCTGGGACCGAGAATGAAATCTCCATTAATTATCGCCTATCGACAAACACGACACCATCTCGTCTTGTTTTCGACGGACATCTGTTATTTACTTACTTAGTAACTTAGTAGTTACTTTCGCGTTAAAATGCTACTTATGGTACATGTATACGTTTATCGGATGCATACATACGACATTCGTCGTTCCTATTTTTGCCCGCTTCTTTTCTTCTCAAATAATGAAGATAAAGATATCGCTTGCGCAGCTGTTACTGTTTTGATTTTTCGCCGATGTAGGCCGCGAGTTCGTAAAAAGTTCAAGCGTTAATTGATTTTGTAAAAACAATAAACGCCCGAACAAACGGAAGATGATTATGATGTGCGCGAGATGAGTAATAAATTTTACAATATCAGTGGAGCACTTTGACCTCTACTTCTGGGTAAATGGTTTATTTTGGAACGGATATCGTCAGTTAAGAAAGGATTACGAAAGTTAATGATAAAAACGTTGTTTAGAGGAAATACGTTACAGATGCGTAATACCGGGATCTATTCGGGAAATTAATTATAAGAATACGAGAATTGGATTGAATTCAATGAAACGTCTGCTTAGTGTTGAAAATTCGATCATACAGGACGTCACGAAAGAAACGTGAAATGTCACTATTTAATTGAGCCAAAGACACAGTTTCATCAAGCTAGGGTGAGTGATTTAGTTGCAGTGAGTTTTTAAAGTTGAGAAATCAATTTGAAAAAATTGGATCATTATTCGGAGATGATTATTTGAACAACAATGTATTCAGGAAAGAGGTAAAATACTAAATCTTTTAGAGTCAATGGAAATTAATAGAATTATTATAATAAATTATGGTTAGCTTTAAACTACCAAACTGCTATTTTTTGAGTATTAATAAATGTCCCAATATTTTAAAACCGCTTTTCTAAAACTCAAAGTCACAATTTTTCTTTATTCTAGCCACGCGCAAGCAGCCACATTTCATCAGGTTATCCTAAAAATCGAGGAACAGAATATTTTTGCTCCTGATGTTGCAAAAGAAATCGAACAGTTGAAACAAAATTTCAATTTTAAAATCGAGGACCCAATTTCTTCCACAGTGTTAGAAAGTTAGTGACTCAGTTACAAGAAAATGATGGTGTGAACATTGATCCAATATGAAGAGCTAGAAACGATTCGCAAAAGTTGGTTCGTCCAGGCCAGGAGCTCCAACATCTCGGTAAGTGGCCCAATTTTACAAGAAAAGGCCCTCCAAGTAGCCAACGGTCTCGGAATAACAGACTTTAATGCTTCAACTGGATGGCATTCTATCGTGTACCAAAAATTTGTGGTGAGTCAAATTCAGTAGATTCCGATGTAACATTCGACTGGAAAAGTCAAATGTCGACCCTCACCTCTGGCTACAATCCCTCAGAAATTTATAATGCGGATGAATTCGGGTTGTTTTTTAAAGTGATGTCTGATAAATCTTTAGTTTTAAAAAATGAAAAATGCCACGGAGGAAAATTAAGCAAAGAACGCTTAGCGGTCCTTGTATGCACGAATTGCACACGCACAGACAAGAAAGTACCGCTCGTAATTGGAAAATACGCTAAGCCACGTTACTTTAAGAATGTGAAACTGCTTCCCTGCATCTATTCTTCTCAATCTAGTGCATGGCTCACTGGAGATAGATTTGTGCAATGGCTTAATGAGTGGGACATCGAATTGAAAGACCGAAAACAACTTTTCCTACCACCTAACACCACAAGTGAGCTACAACCACTTGATCAAAGCATCATAAAAGTTCTGAAGCAAGATTACAGGAAAAGGATGGTCCAAGGATATCTATCGATTGTGGACAACTCAAATTCGGCTTCTCCAACAATTTCTGTTTTTGATGCTATCCACTTTTGATATTCTGCATGGATGGACATTACGAAGGAGACCATTTTTAATAGTTTCGAAAAAACAGGTGTTGGTAACTTTACAAGGGAAGATGAAATCGAAGAGGTAGAAATTGATGAAGGCTGGCGAGACCTTTTACAAATGGAAGAAAGATTGACTGAATTGGAAAGTTTTGATGACTTCGACAATGGGCTAGTGACCAATGAAGTTTTAAGCCTTGAGACACTAATCGCCGATTACAGTGCACCATCAGAAGTGGAAAGTGAAGAGGATGAAAATTCATCACACATAATTACGCCAAAAATAAACAACGTTGTGGAGGGCTTGAAAACAATCAGAGCATTTTTTCTTGTACGGCGGTAGAAGAGGAAACCTTAAAAAATAACAATCAATAAACCAGAAAATGCAGTTTTTAAAAAGGACCATCTGTCACTATAAACAAACAAAATAAAAATAAAATCTGTAGGCATGTATACGTAGTTTGTTTTATATTTCTTTTTTAACGTACAAGTTTTATATAAAATAGATTTTGTTAATTTTTAAAAGAAGTAAAATATATGTATAGGTAGTAGTAGTATATGTATATATAAAGACGTTTTAAATTAAATTTTGTTCATTTTTAGCCGTTTTTAAAATTTCCCGGTAATAGCGCTTTCCCGGTTATAGCGCTCTTTTTCTAGGGCCCTAGAAGAGTGTTATAACGAAGTACTTTCAGGGTCTACTAAACGGACAATCCTCGTACCCGTGCGGCTGTTAACTCGGTGGTGTGCTTGTATGGAAAACAGTTGTTTGGATAGGCGAAGCTGTCCATTAAGGCCATTTCTTACTACATAAGTCAGTCTTAAACGATATCGTGGCATAAAATATTTCTTGCCAAGATTTTATCGAGCATCCGACGAAAGGTACAGATTATGCGATTACCGGCAGGAAGATAAACATAAGATGATTTGTTAACCTTAAACCGCGGGCAGTTTGTATATCATCAAGTCGTTTTTCGATCTTATCCAAAATTTTACCGGTTCGATCATCGTTTCCAAGCGCATAACGACTTCTTCCCGTATATAAACTCGCATCTTGCGGTTTACGTCTACCATCATACCAGATCTATTTCGTATACGTAAATAAGGCATAAATCTACCGCGATCGTTCTTTGTTTGAAAACGGCTCCCGCGTATGAACGCGCCGAGACGATTGATTGAAAATCGCGCATTCAAAGAGCTAAAACATTAATTGAAACTATAAATCACGCGCAACCTCGATCTATTCCGCGAAATGTTTATAAGACGTGGAAATCTGTTGGCGGTCGTTCGGCCGGAGGCAGCCGCCGGGTCTACCGCGAACGGGGGCGCGCGATTCAATCGTTCTCAGATTGTTGCCGCCGTCATCGTCGTCGCCGTCGTCGCCGTTATTGTTATTGCTTTCTTAACGATCGCGCAGCTCGCTAGTTTGCGATCAATCGGATTTTTCACGGCTTTTACTGTCGTATCTCGGCGGGGCGATATCGAGAAACGAGAGCTTGTTTCTGTTCTGTTTCGGTTTGTTACTTCCGCGTTTGTAGTTTAGATTATTGCAAAACGAGACGTTTGTGATAGGTAATATCTTCTGTGTATAATAAAATATGAAATAGAAACGGCATTGATTGTCTTTTGTTGTTTTGCCAAGCATTAAGCCTCGCGCGTACTTACCGACTACGGGCGGCTACGGCCCACTACATTATGGACGTCAATTTATTCTTTGTATGTGTACTAATGTAGCTGAGCTCCTTTTTCGCGAAAACAGCTCTACCGATGACACTACGGAACAAACGGAAATCTGCCGACAGCCCTTAGATCGTAGTTTTAACAGCATAGATGAACCGAGACACAATCAAAATACCAGGACAGACTCCTCGGATAAGTGGGATTATACAAACTAACAACTACAAAGTGCTACGTCAGATGCGCTGCGCTTTGTGTAATTTGAGCATCATTATTAGCCAATCAAATTCAAGAGTTTCATAGCCCTATCTATCCCCACACTGCATTCTTAACTTAAACGAAGTATAAGTCCGCCTACCGCTTTGTATTGAGTTGAGATGGCCACGTTATTTTGCACGATCGGGTTTTAGCTTGGTGATAGTTTAAAATTTCAATACAATTGTTGCCCAGCGGTACACGATGTTTACGTGTCCTTGTTCTCTCGTGTACTAGCTCCCTCTGTTCTCTTCGCCCACGAAAACTCAAGTTTAACTTGGGTCCTTATTCTATTAAGAAATGTGGCAACAAAATTAGGTGATATTTGGGATGATATACAAAATTCGAGCAAATAATTCGTCTAAATGTTATACTGGTGGGACAATTGTTCCGTTTTTCAAGATGGTTCTATGGTATTTTTTCTGGTATAATCTCTAGACCACCCAACTTCCTTTTATTGCTCTTTCAGGATTTTAAATCGTGATCTCTGCTGTACAATAATTTTGGACGTATCATGTCGGCGAAAAGCATATAAACTGACTAGACCAGGGGTCTCCAAACTACCAGTGTCATCAATCCGGCCCGCGATAAAAACACAGAATGATGATAACTCGGATTTATTTACTTGCTAGGTAAAGCTTAATGACAAGTATAATATGCAGAAAACTCACTGAAGTAATCAGTATGGCCCCAAAGGCTGAAAAGTTTGGAGACCCCTGGACTAGACTATAATATATAATATAATGTCAGTAGAGACATGGACAGTTTCCAAAGATAAACCAGAATAAGTTCAAGGAGCTTGTGGTTAATATAATATATAAAATCAATAAATCACACATTTGCCACAAATTTTGGAAATAATTCCAGATGCGTATTTTGGCAACTAGGTTGCCATCCTTAGTGCAAAGCTGGGAGAATTTAGACACCCGGTTAACGATCACATCAGGGGAAACCTTTATAATTGACATTGATGATAGCAATATTGGAATATGAAACGTACATGCTATCCCAAAGAATAGACGCTCAGAAGAAAGTTGTAACCTTCGCTAGCAGTAGTAGAATCGCTGAAAGATGTCTCAGATATCGTAAGGATTTCTGTTGCCAACAGATCATTCTGTTTTAAATGGCTGCTACAATCCAAAAGTCTAGAGGATTAAGTCGCTAGTTGGATTGAAGGTTTAAAGGAGTACTCTGTCCGAAAATTATGTCTGCAGAAGACTGGATAATCGAGGGAGTCCGGATGACAGCGATATAAGACCGGTGTTGAAGTGGAAAACCAATTTGGAGTGAGGTCGGTAGTTTGACGTACATAAATATTGCAAGCAAGATGTGTCTTTGTGTCTTTAAAACACTTCCCTAACATCCATGGTGGTAGAATCCTCTATTCACTCAATAATTTTTATAGTTCCTTCAACAATTACGATCATATTTCTTTCTTTCTAGTCTTCAGAACAATTCTGGGATGATTCCACTAGTGTAATCTTAATAATTTCCTTTCTAACTTTATCAATTACCCCGAAAAGCCTCTTTCTTGTCTTCCAGGTGATCCATGATGCTTCTTCTACTGTAGTTCTCAACTCATTCAATACTTTTAAAAATCATTTACACCGTCTCAGAACGTGATTGTCGTTTTTCATGCATATTTCCCAACAAGTTTAAAGCATTTCTGATCAGGAACGTCAAAAATTTACAAAAGTTGTTTATTTTCGACGACAAGAACATACATCCCAGTTTCCATATTGCCAACCTCCAATCCACCACGGAAGTGTGTTCGTTTTAAACCACTGTGCCTATCATTTTGATCAGCCAGCAGGTTGGAATCAGGTACACACGATACGCGTCCAAGTTTGTGTGCTTGCACGTCCAAATCCGGCCAATTTACTTTGTGAATCGTGTATGTGGGGAAGAAAAGATACTGTCTGAAAACTGTGCTTTCATCCCCCTCTTTAGCCACGAAGAAATCAGGCATAAAAAATCAGAAAAGAAAGTGTTGAATGAACAAGCAGTAGAAACCAAACAAATTCGAGACGGAAGTTCACGAAGATGTGTTATTGAAGCACCCACCAGCGAGGTGGCGCTCATTGAAGCAATTACACCTTGCCAACTGGGTAATGGTACTAATGATCAGGCTAACTAGATGTCGAAGAGACACATGATGTTCTATCAGCTGAAAGAAGAACTGAGGGCTTTGAAAGTTAAACATCAGCTGAAACCCTTGTTGAAGTTGAAGCTAAAGCATAAACGACGAATGCATCCACCCAATAATATTAAAATATTTAATTTTGCGACTCATTCAAACATATTGGGGTCTTTTAGAATCAAAAGAAAATGGTAAGTGGATATATTTTGTATCCAATTTCCAAAAAGACGATTTCTATGTAGTTGATGCTTATGTTACTAGTATTCCCGAGGTATCGTTGCTTCAACTTTCGAGTATCCTTAATTCAATAGAGCAATTTCCAACGAGCTTGATAAATTTGGACATGTGTTAGATACGTTCGAAATAAATCCTGATCCTTATATCTAAGCTTTGCAAACGAATATAGAATTTGATCACATCAATACGTTGCACTTTCTGCTTTTTAACCATTTGAAAATTTCAGATAAGACAATTCTACTTTTCTAGTTGATGCCTGCGTTTCTGATATCCTAAACGTATCAGAAGTTACATAAAGTTTGCTAAAAAAATTAATTTTGACTATGGGCGGTTATTGAATCAAGCTTGTAAAAAGTTCTGAGTAAAAGGCGCAAGCTTGTTTTGCGAAATAGAACGAGTCATGATACAAGAAGGAATGTAATAACAATCATGTTTCCGGAAATAGATCGTGTGATGATAGTCTAATTCCAGAAACAATTTTGACTGAGGACGTAGAAATCTACGTTATTGTAATAATCATATTTAGCTGCAAATGCTTAACGTTCTATATTTTAACCCAAACAAACAACCTTTTCTTACTTAAGTCACAGAATTAGCAGCCATGATTTTCTTAAAAGATTTCATTAGTGCTTGGAAATTTTTCATTTCCATCAATTTTGCCCGAAATTAGTAGTCATATCCTTATCTGTATCGCTCTCAATTTAATAGTTTACAATGCTTATATGCATGCAATCTATTAAAATATTGCCGAAAACAAGCTATCAACACTCGCGTCGAATGCGTAAAAGAAATTTCGCCTTAGCCGATGCCGAGCAAGTGAAAAATAAACAGAATCTTCTACGTTGAAGCGCGATTCTCGAACGCAGTTTGGCGTTTCGCGAAACGTTTTAGCACGTTCCGCGCGATTCACGACGGGAATAAACTCGCTCATTGTTATCCGAAAAAAACCTTATTGAAATTTCTGCAACATTCCTACTGGAAAACCACGTAGTCTAATCCCAAAATCCGCCGATTATATTTTCGTTAGTTGGTACCGTGTATGTTTTCGTTTCGTGCAGAATTCCTAAAGAAATTGTTATTTCGACGTTTTTTGGAAATATTTGGTTTATTACCAACGTCAAACTAATGTAGAAATATTTACGGTCTCCGTCAAATTTTCACAATGCACAAGCGTCATCGCAGTGTTCCCATGATAGGATTTTCTGACGTCATTGATTTATGAAATGTAAACCTGAGCGACTGTCCGCGGATTACAGCTGGCGAACAGTCAAACAAATAAAAATAAATCTTTTGAAAATAATTTTTTGGGAAAAGAACAAAGAATAGTTGGAATAGGTTCAATGTTTGAGCAGTTTGAATGATGTCTGGGGATACAAATATTGACCTCAAAAATCTACGAGTATATCCGTTCGAACGTTCGTTAAAGCTTTGAAACGAGTTCTAGTTAACAAAGTCAACGATCGTGGGTGAGTTTTGGTAAATAAAGTCCAAACTTGGCTAAGAGCCAAGTTGACGCTTGAACTCTGGTTAGGAATTTAGAAAAGTAGAAAATCTGACGTTTAGAAGGACTTCGGACAAAACAATTCCTATCCATTTGTTAGAACAGCAAATTTGCTTTAAAAAGTGAATCCTTTAAACAAGCAAAGCAGATGAATAGCGTTTTCTTCGGTTTTTCAACGAAATTGTCAAAATACGTTATCAAAGGTATCCACATTGGCGCGATCTGGTGAGTAACGTTAGAACTAACACATTCGCCAAACTTCAGGCATAAATTTTGGCTATGGAGATTAAAAAAGGTAATGTGTGAATTTTTACTAATAAAATCCAAACCTATATATCGACTTTGGCTAAGGACCAAACTGACAAATGAGCTCGGTTAACAATTAAGAAAAATAAGGAAATCTGGTGGTCGAACAAAACGATTCCCATCCATTCGTGAAACGGTGAAGTGTGCTGCTTGGAGCAAAGGTTAGTCGAAATAAACAGGTAACACTTTCTGTTTCCCCAACTGAGGAAAGAAAACTTAGTGGTCAAACCAACCATTTGGAAGTATCCAAATCGGGTATACTGGTTAATAATAGCAGATTATGTATGAATTCTGGTTAACAAAATCGAAATTCATGCGTTAATTATAACATATAAAAATCCAAATCCACACATTTACTTTGGCTCAAGTTCAAAATTAATTTGATTAAAATGCTTTCAATCCATCTCCAGTGAAACAGTGAAATCCAAAATTTAAAGCAAATATTAGCCAAAGTGAACCAGTAATGGTATCTGTTTTTTCCTGACTAAGGATGAAAACTTAGTTGTCCAAATACGCATTTGAAAACGTCCAAATTGGTGTGATCAGAATTTACTTACGAACGTTCGCCAAAGTTTATGTATTAATTTTGGCGAATAAAATCAAAGTTTATATGTGAGTTTGGGCTAATTAAATCCGAGTTTATACGTCAGCCTTAGCCAGGAGCCTAAGTTCACGCACGAGCTTTGGCTAACTAGCAAAATGTCAGGTTTATAAAGGGCGTTCGAATAAAATTGTTCCCATACATCTATGAAACAGTGAGGTGCATTATTTAAAGTTAGTATTAGCCAACGTTAACGAATAACACTCCCTCAAACTAAAAATGAGAACTTAATTGTCAAAATATGTACGAGGACGTTTCAAATTAGCGTGATCTCCTTTAATAAGATCAGGATTTGCACGTGAAGTTTCACCAAACTTTGTCTATGATTTATGGCTAACAGAATCTAAATTAATGCATAAATTTTTGACTAATATAGTCAAAAGTCGATTCAAAACTTTTTGGCTACTAAACCAATAGTTCACACCTAAATTTTGGTTAAGGATCGAAATACGTATTTGGAACGATGTTGTTAATAACGTCAAAATTCACATGAGAAAGTTCGCCAATTTTTATCTAGGATTTGTGGCTAACGAAATTGAAATTCACGCGTGAGTTTCGGCTAATAAAGTTAAAATACCATAGGTCACTAGGCGAATGGAAATATGTATTTGGCAGTGTTTAAATTGAAGTGAAGGAGGTTTTATTTGAGTTCCTTTTGGTTAATAAAATTGGTCTTCACATTAAAATTCGTGTGTAAATGTAGATTTTGGTTAACAAAATTCAAACAAAGTTCAAGCGTGTACTTCGGATAAAAATGGTCCCTAGATCTCCCTGAATAAAATTCTGCGTTTCTCATATGTTAATCCCGATATTATTAATCAGAAAATTCGACGCTTCTAATTACGTATTTCGACAACTAAGTTATCATCCTCAGTTGGGAAAACAGAAGTAACAAAGGGCGTTACTTGTTAAATTTAGGCATCTGTTGTTCTACAGAGCCCACATTACTAGTTCATAAATTAATGGGAACAATTTCGAAAACCTTAGATTTTCCTACTTTTCGTGGTTATTACGCAAGGCTGATGTTTCTAGGGAAAGTTGGATTTCATTAGCCAACACTTCACGGATAAATTTGGATTTTTAGTCAGAATTCATAGATCCACTTTGATCAATGTTCATATGTGAATTCCGACGTTATTGATCAGAGAATTGAACACTACTAACTACGTATTTTGACAACTTAGTTCTCATCTTCAGTTGAGAAAATGAAAAGAACAGAAAATGATGTATCTTCATTTTGGATAACATTTACTTTAAAGAGGGCACTCTACTGGTTCAAAAATGAATGGAAACAATTTCTAGGTCGTCCTAAATTATAGGTTTTCCTAGTTTTCGTGGTTGTTACCCAGAGCCGATGCTTTTAGTGGAAGTTGATGTGTAAATTTGGATTGCAGTAGGTGAATATTCACGCATGGACTTTGAGGTTTCTAGCCAGAATTCGACATTATTAACAAGAAAATAGGACTCTTGCCTGCATATTTTGACAACTGAGTTCTCAACCTTCAGTTGAGAAAACAGAAGGAACAGAAAAGGTTACTTGTTCATTTTGTATAACACTCGCTGTAATGTCCGCACTCTACTGGATCACAAACAATTTAGGAGAACTTCGAGGTTGTTCTAAATTCTAAATTTACCTACTTTCCGTAGTTGTTACAAAGAGCTCTTGCTTTTACTCAAAGTTGATATGTAAATTTAGAGTTTATTAGGCGAAAATTCAATTACAAAATTTGATGTTTTAGCCATAATTCGTAGATGAATTTCTGTGAACGTTCACATGTGAATTTCGACGTAATTAACCAGAAACGTGGATCTTTAACTACGGATTTTGACAACTAAGTTATCATCCTCAGTTGGAGAAAACAGAAAGAACACAAAATGTTACTTGTTCATTTTGTGTAATATTTGTTGTAACGTCCGAACTCTACTGGTTGACAAACACAAGGGGGACAATTTCGAGGTTGTTCTAAATTCTAGATTTTCCTACTTTTCGTGGTTGTTACCAAGAGCTCATGCTTTTAGTCAAAGTTTATGTGGAAGTTTGGATTTCACACGTAAAGTTTGATTTTTGCCCAGAATTCATAGATGAACTTCTGTAAATGTTCACATGTGAATTCCGACGTAATTAACCAGAAAATTGGATCTTTAACTACGGATTTTGACAACTAAGTTTTCATCCTCAGTTGGAGAAAACAAAAGGAACAGAAAATGTTACTTGTTCATTTTATGTAACACTTTTTAAATGTCCGCACACTACTGGATCACAAATGAATGGGAACAGTTTAGAGGTTGTTCTGAATTCTAGATTTTCTTACTTATCGTGGTTGTTGATAAGAAATCATGTCTTTAGTCGAAGTTAATGCATACATTCGGATTTTATTAACCAAATATTTACCCATAAACTCTGATTGTTTTGCCAGAATTCATAGATGAACTTTAGAAAACGTCTGAATGTGAATCAGTAGTTTGATGAAGAAGAATTTGGAAGAAGGAGGATTGTGTTCGAGAAGCTCTTTTCTTTCTCATGGCCGAACTGGGGACTGGCCCATTTTTAATGTTACAGTTTTGAAATTTTCTATGCATTTCTTTCAAGTTCTACTATTTGTCCAAATCATTTCATTTTTTTCCATCGACATTCCTGTTTCTATTGTTTGCATTGTAATTGCTTCGAATTTCATTCAAATGTTACGATTACGCCAATACATTTGTTTCTATCTTTGAAATTCGGGATTTGGGAGAACCAACAGGAATTTTCGAATTGGAATCGAAGAAATTTAGAATTTTCTAACATTCTGACCAAACAATTGTAGCAACATTAAAGAAGAAGAAACACTGATACACATTAGCCACAAGTCCTACTTTCTTTGAAAACTCAATATATAGAATTCTTCGACATACGCTTTACGTTTCGTTAGTAGAGTTGCTCAGTTTGCGCCAACTATCCGAAATAGCTGTAGTAGAATGAAATAACATCGGCAAATACGCAATCATTAGACCACCTCGTGTATTTCCTAAAAAAGGAACTGTCAATGTAATAGTTACAATAGATTTCGATTCGATCTCGACTCTCTGTTTTAACTCACTTAAAAGTATTTATAGAAATCCTTCGCAATACGAAAACAAATCCCAAAATTTTACGTCGCGCGCGATTCGACTCGGGGTCTCTAACGAACGATTTCGTTAAAATAACGCCATCTCGTTAGATTTTTGTTTGCGGTAACCGAAGCCGCGAATCGGCTATAATTAGCGTTTTTCCCGTACGTCGTAAAACTCGAAATCGCCGCTTTTTCGCCGACCCGAAACGAAAAACGATCTCCGCATAGGAATATAACACCGTCGAAAAGTTTTGGCGAATTTAAGCGTATTTTCTCGAAACTTAAACGGATAGATTTTCTTCTCTCTAAATATACCTATGTACATACGTAGCACGGGATCGAATTGCATCGCGGAATAGATTTCCGGGAAAAGCGATGTTTTTCCGATCGGAAATCGTTATATACCATGCAATAGTAGTTAAACAAGTCAATCGGCGGCTTTCCTTTGAGTTCTCGAAATTTAAACGAATTTTTCTCGAGCGCGACGGTAAACAGCGGGGTGATGTAGCGTTTCAACGCCTCGAATGAGGTCTGAGTTGAGTGATCGGTAAATTGGTTAAAATTATGTTGATTGAGTTGAAATAAAACAATGGGATTACTGAAATTTCAATTCTTTTAAGAAAAAAAGAAGGCAAGCTAAGAGCGAAAAAATCATCATTCTTACTGCATCCTTATTAGAGTTTGGAATTATTTTCTCCTCCAATAAGGATACTTTAAAAGTTGCGTTTGATCACAAACAAGTGAAGCGCATCTTACTTCTTGGTAAGCTATCCTTGTACTATCATAATTAATATTAGGGAAGAAAATCCACTGGGCGCATCTAACTCTCTGGAAAACCATGAGCCTTAGAAGGAGAACAGGAAGAAGAGACCGGACAAGTTTTTATTGCAAAAATGCTAATAGTTGAAATCCCCAAGGGCGGAATTAATATTGGAGTAAAGTCCATCAATAATCTCATAACTTTGGCTAATAGAATCGAACTTTAAAAAACTAAAGAATTACGCCTTAACCTTAATACCTAAAAAAGTAAGACAAGCTGTGACTAAGAATGAACTTCAGTAAAATGGTGCTTCTCATCCACCTGCGAAATGATGAAATGTGCTTCGTAGTGTAAGTGTTAGCCAAAGTCAATAACAACTTTCTATTTTGGTGGTTCCTCCATTGTGGATGACAACTTAGTTGTCGAAATCGGTACACATTTGGAAGTAAGCAAATTGGCGTGAATAGGGTAAGAACGATTTTATCTGAATTCCGGGTATCGAAGTCAAACTTAATATATGAGTTTTGGTCAACGAAATCGATACGTAAATTTGGCTAATAAGATCAAGATTTAGATATCAACATTAACTAATAACAATTCAAATTAGAATTGTGCCTACACGTCCAAAATTTTGCTTAGACTTGCCACATGTATAGTTAGAGTGAGAACGATTTTATTTTAATTCTGACCAATAACTTTAGAATTGATGCCAAAAATTATTGATTGTATTTTGGATAAAAAATCAAGGAATTTTAGATAATAAAATAAAACTTACATCTCAACTTTGGCTAATAAACAAGAGAATAGGGCGAATTTGGGTTAACGACTTAAATTCTTGACTCTTGGCTAACAACCAAGAATAATAAAATCGATGGTGTGATTAGGGTAAGAACAATTTTATTTTTGTTTTGGCTAATAATTATCAGAATTCGCGCCAAAGTTATTACCCCAATTCTGGATAACAAAATTAAAACTCAGGTTTAAACTTCGGCTAATAAAATTAAATTTTAAACATCAACCTTGTTTAACAAAGCTAAAATTAGCGGTAAATTTGGCTGAGAATGAATTCATGTTTGAACTGGGCCTAGTAACTAAGAAAAATAGCAAAATAGGTCGTTTAGACCAAACTCTCATAAATGGTTCTTATCTATTTCTACGACATCTCTATCCTCTTATATTTCCTCCATGTAGGATGGCAACTTATTGTTAGGTCTTGGAATACCTACAAATTTGATAGTATAAAAATTCTGGTTTATAAGGTCAGAACTTACATAAAATTTACTGTATGGATTCTGGCTAACAAAATCAAGATTTATGCGGGAATTTGGGCCAATAAAATCAAAATCTAGGGACCAGCTTTGGCTAATCATACCAGACATCCGAAGAATTTTGGCTTAAAGTTCAAATTCATGTTTGGGCCTTACTCAATAACTAAAAAGTAGGAAAATCTGGCATCCAGGAGGATTTAGGATAAAATAGTTCTTATCCAACTATGTGACACCTGCTGTTCTTCATTTTTCCTCCATTCAGGATGACAACTTAGCTGTTGAAATACGTAAATGTTTGGAAGTCTAAAAATCCTGGTTAATAACGTCAAAATTTACGTCAAAGTTATTGTATGCATTCTGGCTAACAAAATAAAAATTTATGAGCGAATTTGAGCTAATAAAATCAAAACATAGATATCAGCTGTGGGTAATAATACCAAAAATCCGAAGAATATTAGCTAAGAATTCCAATTCATGTTTGGGTTTTACCCAATAACTAGGAAAAGTAGGAAAATTTGTCATTTTCGATGATTTAGAATGAAATGGTTCTTATTTATATCTGTGCCACCTGTTATTCTTTATGTTTCCTGCATTCAGGGTGACAACGTAGCTGTTGAGATACGTAAAAATTTAGAAATAATAATAAATTTGAAAAAATAATTTATTCTGGCTATAATCAGACATAGGCCAAAGCATTGAGCATGTATACTGGCTAATAAAATTAGAATTTATGTGCGAATTTTGACTAATAAAATCAAAAACTAGATATCAGATTTGGATTTTCAATTCATGCGATTTCAGTGGAAGGTGGTGGTGGGATTTCCGCGATTAGCGTAACATTTCAAGCAGATGAAGATTTGATAGAGACATCTTCACTTTAAGTGATGACAAGAATTTAAAGAAAACGGAATTACTTTATTTTGGAGATCCAGAAAGAGATGATGACTGGATTTTACGTTTTGGAGCAGTTAGCCGAGGATTTTGCAAAAAGTAGACGAATCGGTTATAGTAAATCAAGAAACGTGGGGGCACTTCGATTTATGGAGTTTTATAGGAAAAAATTGTTTTGCTTTAAACGATTTGGGTTTGGAGAAAGAAAATTTTAGAAGATTTTAAAAGAAAGATGATGTTTCAATATTAGCACTTTCTTAGGAAAGACGAGGGAGAAGGAAGAGGGAATGACACGACTTTAAGAATCCAAAATTCTAAGGAGAAGAAGTTGGTTAAACTGTGACAATTTGCATTTTTGAGAATTTAGAGATTTTGTTCACATCGCCGATTATAGTGGCGAGGACAAAATTTCTTCCATTTAAATTCATTTCTCACTTTATTTTTAAAGATGTTTTCAAAAGAAGGCCATTTCTTGCCCATGTGTAATGTACAGTTGTCCACTGTGTGGTGATTTCAAATTGTTACACGTAGTTCGTGATGAGTTAGCTGCTGTCATGTAGGACAATTCTTTGGTCTTTCCACTAAAGATGACATCGCTTTTAAATCAACTGTTAATGATATTGGGGTTATCACTCCCTTTAGAGTTTTCAACCCGAATCAAATAATTAGCACGTCTAAAATCACTTCAACGATTTTATTTCTAAGCTGCCAACCGATTCCCCTAAAGAATTGGTTCCTAATTGGACGAAAACATCCTGTATATATCAACGTATACATCGTTACCAACATAATATTCTCATGCATATGCAATGCGATAAATATTTATTGGAAAACTTTCCGCTTTAAATGACATTAATACCGTGAGGACAGATGTCCACATAATCTAACCAAACAGGTTGCCAACTGCTCCGGGCAATGGATGCCATACTACTACTACACGTACTCGTCCGCGCGCGCTCACACACACATACGCAAACGCGACTTATATACCCGTACAAGCACACATATTCTTCGATTAGTCGTGAGAGAAGGTATTATCAGATAGCTCTGTTTGTTTTTCATAACTTCGTTTCTCGTGTCTTTCTTCATCTTTTCTTCTTCGTCTTCTTCTACTCCGATGGTCGAGTACCAGAACGCAATCCGAACGAAGAAAGAAGAAGCGAAATGCTTCGACCGCCCGAAAAGATAGAGATGGACGAAAGAGAGTATAAACAGAAAGAGCGCTTCCGAATCGGTCGTTGAGTGATAAAGAAAGACTCAGCCGAGCGAGTCTGCTTTTGGTCCGTACGGGAATATCTTCATTACTAATTTTACCGATCGAAATTCTACGGTTTCGTGTAAAACGTAAGCGGAGAGAGAGAGGCCTCGACCGATACGGAAAAAAGGGGGAAAAAGAAAACGGAATATGCAAAGAATGTTAATCGCTGTTTACCAGAATTGAAACGAATTCTTCAAGAACGAGAAAAGAGAAAAGAAAGAAGAAAGAGACAAAATAAACAACCGATTAATATGAAATTAACGCGATGTATTACGGAGCTGGTGGAATTATTGAATTGCGTCGCGTAAAAATATGAGATTTTGGGGAATTTCGATTTTTATAAAAGACGACGGGGTGGTTGACAGCAGATAATTCGACAAGCTTTTCGGCAAATAACTTGTCATACTCAATCATAGGAATTAGGACGAACGAATCCGCATATTGCACCTCAGCTTTGATTAGATTGCGTTCAGAACACAAATGTGGTAGTTATTAAGCGGTAAATTCGTGCAAGATTGGAAGCAAAATTGAGCAATTTTTTCTTCTCCTCGCCTCAAAGCTCTTCAAATGCAAACTGCCAAAATCGAATTGACATCTACTTTGAGAAAAAATCGAACATTCATCTCCAAATCCAAAGTCGACGAAGTTCAATCACCACTTTCATTCAAAAGACGAGCCATGTTTCTTAAGTGCAAATAGAAATTTAAATTTTAAAGGTTAAACCATTTCCTTCCTCAGTTATTTGTAAAGTCTTTGTCAAAACTGAATCATCACGTATGTTATTGTATTTACTACATAGTAAGTCGTTGCAGAACTCGCCATGGAATAATTCAATGACCGGCGGTGTACATCACACTAAAGATAAAAGCCTTGATTCCTTTTCCTAAGGTACCAACTAAAAGGCGCAAAAGTTCAATGTGGTCCCCGAATGGTTCTAATTTGACATCATTGGTATTGACTGTTTTAGTTTTATGAGCTAAAATCACCAGTGATAGTCTTCTGCCAGTTTCAGTTTCCAAATTATACCCAAGAGTACTACATGGTTCTATCTTGACATCCTAATATTTATTATTTTTGCGGCTAAAAAGTTCCGTACATAAAAATCAACGTCCCGATTTGTTTTGCCCCAGTAACCGAATAAAAGCCCTAAAAGTTTACAAACATTATCCTGAGATACTGCTGAACTTTATACAAAACTTTCTTCCACCATCAATCGGATTTGCGATCGTATTCGTCTAAGCCTATAAGTTGACCATTCCGACCCCATTAGTCACTGAAAGTTGCTTGAGCCTCAAGGAAAATTCTAGGTTAAAATTTAATCACGCGAAAGTTAATGATAGAATCATCTTCTTTTTTCAAGTTTCTCGAAATTCCATCTCCTTAGAAAGTTTTCGAAATAGAACGATTATCTTTCAAGTTTCCCTAAAATTTAACCATCCTCTTCTTAGATAAAATTTTTAGAAACTAAAACATATTGCCCGTAAAAATCTTCCACATCAACTCATTCCCCTGTCTCAAATTTAAAGCTATTATTTTTTTCCAAATTTTCTGGAAATTAACCGCCTTGTGCTTCGAAAGTTCTACAAATTAGGTAATGTTCTTTAAGTGGAAACTGCTAGGATCCGCCTTTCCCTAGTATTCGGTTATGAGACCACCTTGCTCCTAAAAAGTCTTCGGAAGCGGATAATATTCTTCTTCCAAATCTTCAAAAATCGACACAAAATCATCGTATTTTTTCAAATTTTTGGTAGTTGAAACACCAGCTTCTTAGAAAATTTTCGAAATTAAACCATTTCCTTCCAAATTTCCCTAAAATTTAACCATACTTTTCTTCGATAAAAGTTGAAATCCAATCCAACTCTTCTTGTAAATTTTCTTGTCCATGGAAAATCTTCCACATCAGCTTGTTCCACTGTTTGTCAATTTTCAAGCTGTTATCTTATTCCAAATTTTCTCAAAATTAACCACTTTGTGCTTCGAAAGTCCTCCAAGCTGGGTAATGGCTATTAAGTAGGACACCGTTAGGATCAAATTATCGTTTCTCCCAAAAGTTTAATTCTTTAGCATATAATTTTTTTTCTCTTTCCCATTTCTTCTTATTCTTTCTGATTGGGGCCTTCAACCTTTCACAGCCCATGGAATCCTTTGAGTTTATGGTATTGCCTTTGTGAAACTCAAGGGTTCAGTGAAACCCAGGCGGAACACTTCTGCCTTATGGCATTGAAACTAGCAAAGTTGCTTGAGCCTCAAAGGAAATTCTAGGTTAAGTTTTAACCAGGTGAGAGTTGATGATAGTAAAGACAATAGCATGTGTTCAATTTTTATATTTTGTCCTAGAAGAAAACGATCTTATCTAACAAGGACGATAAAATGACTGAGGACCTAACAAAAGGGGTTTCAAAGTTGCAAAAGATTTTAGATCTTTTGGCTTTTAGGTTAGTTTTGTATTCATCTTATAGGAAGGCGACAAGGGACAAGTATTTGTATCTATCTTTGCTGAAACAGGTTTCTTTGTACATTTTCCCTTCTTCTTTTTGCTTTGAACCTGATTTATAGAGGTTTGTCCATATTCATGAACATCTTGTTTTAGAAGATCTTCAATGATTCTGATTTTCCTAGACCTGTAGATCACTTTCCAGAGCTGGAACGATATTGTTCCTTCAGCTTCTGTGAAAGAGGCTGCTTCAAACCGCTGGAACGATGATGATGAAATAAGTATTAAAAATGGAGAAGAAGAAATTATTATGATGTTCTACACGTCGGCTAATTGATATGATTTTTATTCTTCCGCGGCGTCATCTTATGAGGGCGTTCAATACCTCTCCAATGCGTCTGGGTTTCGAACCTAGACTTGCCAACTCCTTCACCAGGAAATGCATCGACTCCTACGCGAACGAGAAACATTCATACATACCCCGATAACGATGGAATCGCCAGATCTTCTTGTATGCGGTCATTTTCCATTAACCAAAGGGTATCAGCCATCATCTGGCGAGTGCAGTTTCGCAATCTGGAAATGTTGGTAATATGGGAGGATCGCATACGTAAGGACACAGGCGAAAGTATCGAGCGGTGAAATATCGTCTTGGCTGACAGTGGTAACGGACTTCCCCGCCACAAAAGAGGATGAAGGTTATTCCCCGCTAGCAGGAATTTGGCTGTCATCCACTGCACATGCGATTACCAGGTAAGAATCCAATCCAAAATGATTCCCAAGTATTTGTCTGTGGGTTCCAAGAGCTTGGTACGTTTGCCAAAACGATGTTATCGTGGGCCGGACGGCGGCTTCTGGTGAAGCGGATGACGTCGTTCATTACCGTTCTTGATTGTGATTTTACGTTAATGTCATTTTGGCTTTGCGGATATTAATTTCTAGCTAGTGGATATCATTTATCTAAATAACTAACGTCATTTTATTATGGGCCCAAAACGTCGTCTAACTCAGAAGATAAATCCCGTAAACTATAATTATGTTGTTTTTAAACTAGTGTTGAAAATATTTGAAGGCAAAGGTGACTGAGGTTCCTCGATGGATTCAATTATATTCTTTAAATACACAGATACACATATGAATCTGTAAAATTTTTATGATCGAGACAAAGATCGCTAGAAATCCACGCGCATCACACATCTTCTCGGTACATATTTCCACACGCTCACACGTTCGTCGAAACCTTCACGGCCAATTGAAACTTACACTGTTTTATTAGCGCACGCGACTGCTTTGGTTGACCCTATAATTGCATCTAATCTCAACCTTCTATCTTTTCAGACGTGAAATATGCAATAATATTAATTGTATCGTGACTAAAGTCTTACTCACCGCCTCAATTGAATCATGCGTTCGCTACCCGTCAGAGATAGAACGTCGTTAAAACGTTGAAATTTCGGGCGAGACGACCGCCGATGTCTGAGAGTCGTCACAATTTTGGAATGCCAACTGTCGACCGAATGGGATTCCTCTTAATGGGTGGTTGGTTACTTGCTCGCATTTTGACGTCTACTTAATTGAGAGAAGATTTAGGGAGAATGATATGACGATATATCGATGGCTTATTTGTCGATGTTAAGAAATTAAGATTTTTGAAATTTGTAGCTGGACGAAAAGAAATTAGTTAAGATGTTTCTAGGAATTTTTAGCTTTGAGGATTTTACGGATGAAATGAATGAAGAATGTCGAAAATGTCCGAATAGAAATTTGAGCCATTGAATCAACTTTTTCCTCTAGAAGGAAATGAAACGCGTGTTCCTAGTGGTTATCCAAACAAGGGCGGCATAGGCCAAAATTGGAGACAAGAAAGGAGGAAAGGATCTTCCTCACTTACAAAGATTTCCTCGACACCAAATACACATGATAATACTGGATTTGTCGGCGATCGAAGATGACGCCCAAATAATTTACTGTCTGGCTTCAAGGGAGTTGGATGGTACCGTGAACAGGATGAAGTCCTAGGGTAAATCGGATAGGAACACAATTCGATTCCAAATCAATATCAACAGTGTTTTGGTGTGTTTCCCGCAGACGTTCAATGTGTGATGCTCATTCTGCAGTGTTTCAGACTTATATAGTGCTCGTTCTATAGTGCTCGTCTTGAGCGTTAGCGTGTATCGCTAGTTATACTGAATTCCCCCAGTTTTCCACTGAGGATGGCAACTTAGTGGTCGAAATACGTATCTGGATTTATTTCCGAAAGGTGTGGTAAGAGTACTTTGATTTATTTTTATATACAATTCGATTCATTCATAACCATTCTCTGCCTAGAGCTCCATTCCACCAAGCCTTAAAACGAGAGGTAATGAGAAAAGCAATGGTGTCAGCATACATTGGTAGCTCCGAACTGAATGATAATTTCCGGAGTCAGATTCTTGAGGAACCTGCCGTTAAGAGGTACAGTGGAATACGACTAGTACAAACCGGATAAATAATAAAGGAAAGTTAGTTAGACGTGAGAACCATACAACAATACTTCACAGCTATCTTAATGTCTTAACTGCTTCGAAAACCATTAATTCGACAAGCTCGGCGCATGGACTTAATCATTAGAGCATTGGGTGTGCATTGACTTACAACCGCCTTTCTTTCCCGAATCGTACCACCCTCCTCTTTGAGGAGAAGTTATTCTGTTCTTCAACATTTCCAGAAACTAAAAATCCCTTTTCTTTACACGGAGTTATTTTATTTTTCTAAATATTCAGAATCTAAGCAACTCTGTTCTTTTAAATCAGGAGATCCTCCTCCTAAAAATTTCCAAAAATCAATTTAGTCATTTACCTCCTACAGTATCTTCCGAATCTAGCTTTTGTCATCTAAAATTTCAGCATCAATCCATTGCGTTCTTGGATAATATTTGATATGGAATCAATTCATTTTGGCAAATTCGCAGATATTGACTACTTTGTTTCCGCCAACACCGCCTAAATTTCCCAGATTTTTGGAAATTTGAGATAATCATTAAAATCGTATCTACCTCTCCTTTCAAATTTCCTGAAATGAAACTACCGCCTTCCTGGACAATTTTCAAAATCAAGCAAATCAAGAATCAAATTCTTGAGGTCTTCAAATTCTTCTTTAAAATTTTCCGAGATCGAATTACCATATGTTTGCGCAATATTGTAAATCGAATCAACCGCCTTCCTCTAATTTTTAAATAAGGGATCACCTTGTTCCTGAAAAGTCTTCTGAAAGGGATCATATTCTTCTTCCAAATCGTCAAAAATGACATAAAATCATCTGCTTTTTTCAAATTGTTTGGAAATTGAAATACCATATTCTTAGAAAATTTTCGAAATTGAGCCATTATCTTTCAAATTTCCCTTAAATTTAACCATCTTGGAATCTAGTCCAATTCTCTTTCCAAATTTTCAGAAATTGAAATATCTTGTCCGTGGCAAATCTTCCAGATCAACTCATTCCTCTGTTTCAAACTTCAAGCTATTATCTTTCTCCAAAATTTCTGAAAATTAACCATCTCGTGCTTCAAAAGTCTTTCACACTGGGTAATGCCTTTTAAGTAGAAACCCTTAGGATCAAATTACCGTTTCTCCCAAAAGTTAAATTTTTTAACATATAAAAAAACATGGGAAATATTTGATACTGACATTTTCTTCCTTTTTCCTTTCTTTTTATTCCTTAGATTTGGGGCCTTCAACCTTTCGCATCCTGTGGAGCCTTTGTGCTTATAGTATTGCTATTGCGATATCCAAGTATTGGGTGGAACCGAGGTAGACTCCTGCCTTATGGCATTGAAACTAACAATTTTTTATTAGTTCTGATGGCAGAAGTCTTCAACTTTTCATAACACGCGTTAAAATTGAAGAAGAAAATTTGTAGTTCCGGTTCTTGAACAACGATGCGAAATAATTTAGGATTTGTGTTATAAATGATTTAAATCAGCGGTTCTCAACGTTTTCTCTCACGTAGTCCTTGATTAGGTTTTGATTACCTCTGGAGCACGTACACCGCAAACTGGTCTGACTCTTAACCCCAAGGGGTACGCGTATCACGGCTTGGGAAGCGCTGATTTAAATGATAATCATTTGTTTTTCTTACTATTTATTTGTTTTGCAGGGTTTCGTGGAATCCACGTTGGAGGCCTTTATGGCATTGGAACTAAAAATTTCTACTGATTTTGGTGGTAGAAGCTTTCAACTTTTCATGATATGCGTTGAACTTGAAAAAGAAAATTTGCAGTTCCGATTTTTGAACAACTGTGCAAAATAATTTTGGATTTGTGTCATAAATGATTTAAATCAGCGGTTCTCAACGTTTCCTCTGTCGCACACCCCTTGATGAGTTTTTCATGTCCAATCCAATCTGCTGGATAATCCCAAGCGATGCCCGTATCACGGCTTGCGAAGCGCTGATTTAGATGATAATCTTCTGTTTTCGTTAATTTTTGTTGTTTTGTAGGATTTCGCCGAACCCTGGTTAGAGATGGCATTGGATCTAAGAATATCTATTGATTCTGGTGGTGGAAGCTTAAAATTTTCACGGGTTGGGAAACGCTGATGTAGATGACCATCATTTGTTTTGGTTACTTTCTTCCTTTTCTATTTCACTGTTAAATACCTAATATCTTCTTTAATTTCTTTGGAAGGGCTTTGGTAGTTTGAATATGCTAGGCGAAACAGGTGTCCTGGTACTAATTAACAGTTGGTGAGGAATTTACTGATTCAATCTCGAACCAGTAACATTAGAAGCATACACCACAGTTATTGCAATCATCACTAAATATTTTAGTAAAAAATCGACGCCTTTCTAGAAACTTAATTTAAATACAAAGCCGTCATTCTTCCTTGTTTATACTTCGTTTAAAATAAGAAAGCAGTGTGAAGATAGATAGGGCTATAAAATTATTGGAACTGCTAACGACGCCCAAATTACACAAAGCGCAGCGTATGTGACACGACACTTTATAGTTGTCACTTTGTCTACCCTAACTTATCCGAGGGGTCTGTCCTATTTTAATTGTGTCTCGATTCAGAGCGTTACCTACTGCATTGTCAAAGTGAACTTACAAGGAAATATTGGTAAGTGTGCCTCACCGATTTAAATCAAACTTTGTGGGTTTATAGACCGATGTAGTGTAAAAGCAACGGCAACTTTCTTAGCTGTTCAATCGCATCTTAGCGGGGTGTTCATCCCCCAAGCTCAACACTATCCTTCGCTGTTTGACTCAATGACTCAGAAACAATAAGAGGTATCAAGAAAACGTTGAAACCAGATTTAAATTCTTCTAGATGCTCTTGATTAAATATTTAAAAGAAATAAGAGGACGAGTGCTTGTTTCCATAAACATATACTTGTAACATATCCTTGATTGGTATAGCTTCACACATTCACAGCGCATACAATCTGGTCGAGTTTATCGCGCTCTGGAAGGTGAAAATTATCCCGTGGGGATCCTTCCCGGTTATTTTTAAAGTCATTCATTCGCGACGCGTGTCTGATCAGTGTTTCTAGGAGAACGCTTCGATTTCGCAAGCTATACGTTTCAAAGAAGATTAATTTGTTTAGGTTAGGCGTCCTCAAAATCCGCAGCGGCATAGAAAAACCCGAACGGTTATTTACACACTTCGTCTAATAGTCTCTCTCGTGTTACCAACTAATTAGATCTGTTTATTTACGTTTTGGCAAGAGCGGTAACTACGCCGATCGCGATGCGAACGGAAATTCGGAAACGGCTAGATTTCCCGCGAAAGATGGCTCTCGGACGCGGATGTTATTTGCGGTATTTCCGAGTCGCGATGATCTCGTTCCGGGAAGGATTCTCACGTAAAATATGACGTATCGAAATAAACATATTTTGCTTCTAATAATTGTTTTGAAAACGTTGAAAAAATATAGAAATTTGTTTGTTTTAAAAGATTTTGAAAAAGACCAGAAAGTGTTTTGGTCTTCGTAACGAGTTCGGTTCTAGGAATTTTATTCGAGACGAAGATTTTCAAAAATTTAAATAGAAATGTTCTCGTCCTCGCGATGATGTTGAATCAGATGCAGTTCTTAAAGACAGAATTCAACAAAAAATGTTCAAACATTTTCGAAAAGCTAGCTAAATGAATTTGTAATTTTTGCTTCGAATATTCGAAGAAAATCTGAAAATTATTTTGTTAAAGTTCGAGCAAAGAAATGTAAGGAACAAGCTAGTCATTAGTCATTAACAACATTGACTCCATCGAATCAGCTGATGTCAGTCCGTTTAAGAACAGAAACAACAAACATCTGTTTATTATTGTTATTAATATTATTATTAATATTATTGACGTGAGCAGTAATACATTATAAAATCGCATATCCGTCGATATTGCGCGCGCTGTGGTATTCCGAACGATAAAACAACAATTGCGATTTTTGAAGCGTTCCAGATAAGAATGACGTTTACGCATCCATCCGTGGATCAGATCGAGAGGAAAAATCCCTTAATCTTTCGCCTACTGACAGAAACAGAAGAAAAACAAGTCGATAAGAACGCGTGACTATCTTTCCTAGTTTATTGTGTGTATCGAGCGCGCACCGCGACAAATGATCTAATATATCGCGGTCGAGATAAATCTCGGAATTCTCGTTCAACATATGCTCGATGTAATTACGTATAATGTAGAATCCGACGTGGGTTAAGTACATATATGTTACAAGCTGCTCAGAACTCGAAGTGGTAGGAAAAGCAATCTAATGGAAAGGAAATAAATGGAAATAAAAGAAGGACAAGGAAATCCAGAATTGTTGAATCTGTGGCTTCCAAGAAGCATACAAAGAAAACGCGAGTGGAGAATGAGTTCTCGCAAAACATCGCCTTGAACATCGATGTGGTTGATATGCGAGGTCTAGGTTGGTACATAATAGCAAAAATTTCAGCCAGCAAATTTTGAAACCTTTTTCCAAACTGAATATGATACAGCTACCATAGCAATTAACGAAAACCTCAAGAAAGGAGGAATGAGCGACAAGGAGTTATTCATATAAGAAAAGTAAAAACGTCATGACCTTCACGCTGTTTATGTTAATCCAAGTGAGGAATTCCTGCTCTGGTGTTTGTCCATCTTCCTCCATATTTTCAAAAATTGAATCACCACCCCTCTTTACTGGAAATTTTCCAAATCATATTGCCTTCGAAATTCCCCAAGCTGAAACTATTCATTTCTTGGAACATTTTAGAAATCCCATCTTTTTCCAAACATACCCAAATTCAAACACATTCTTCCCTGAAAATCACGATCTTCTAAATTTTTTGAAATTCAAGAATAAACACCAGAAAAGATATGACGAAACAGCTTTCCAACGACTTCTGTTTACCAATTGAACATTGCAAAAGGGACATTTAAAGAAGAAATAAGAAAATAAGAACGGCAAGGAAAAAGTTGCATTGTAGAAGAATATATTTTAAAAAGAACACCATCTTCTTCATCATCAGAGAAGACAGGAAGAAACGGAATCTATAAGGTATCCGTTTACAAATTATACATTACTCAAAAGAAACTGAAAGAAGCAAAAAGGAAACAAAACAAAAAGAATGTAGAAAATTAAATAAAGGATCACTTATTTTCAGGACAATCTTCAAGTTTGGATCATCCCTTTCCTTGCAAATTTCTCGAAATCAGATTACGTTCTACTTGAGAAATTTTCGAAAGCGAATCATGGTCTTCCTCTTCAACAATTGTACTACAAGCCCATTTGTGGAAAATCTTCCAAATGGGAGTCACTTCCAAAATTCCGAGATCAAACCATTAATTTCTTGGATAGTCTTAGAAATCTGGTTTTAATCTTCTTCTAAACATACCAAGATTAAAGCACAATCTGCTCGAAAAATCACGATTTCCAAATATCATTTGAAATTAAACCGTACCGTTCTCGGAAAATCTTCAAATTTGGATTGTCCTTCAAATGTCTCGAATGAGTTATTTGTAAGAAAATTTTCGGATTCGATTCGTCCTTTTCTTCCAAATTCCCCGATATCGGATTACCTACTTTCTGAGAAATATTAAATATCGGATCATGATTTTGTTTCCGCAAATTGTACCACCTGGAAAATCTAAATCGGACGTTTTTCCAACTTGGTCGAGATCGCCATCATTTATTTCTTGGAAAATCGGGTTATATTCCTCTCCCAAACTTTCCCCAAAAACGAGTCACCCCCTCTATGGAAAATATTTAAAATCGAATCAGATTTTCCACGTGGAACTTATTGGGATAGAATCATCATTTCTCAAAAGAAATCCATTTTTCTGGCAAATCAGAGGAAACGGTGATGTTGACAATCCTTTCTTTTCTACTTTGCTCATATTTTACTACCTCAAAATTCAACGAGTTGCCCATCATCTCCCTTGCTGAAAAATCTTTGACATCAGGTCAACTTCGTCTTCTAAAATTTTCGTAATTCAACCATTTTATTTATCGAGAATCTTCTAAACTTCAAACGAACCCACAATCCTGCCGGAAAATCTTGGCAATCGGGTAAATTTTTCCTTCCAAGTTTCCCGGAACACTACTACTGGAAAACTTACGAAATTGCCTTAAGTTTTCAAATTACAAACTCGGGAAGAGTACGTTACTATTACTCCTAAGAATATTATTTTTTTAAGCTAGAGGAAGCCATGGAATTAATTCTATTTTGGTAACAAGTTCTTTATGTTCTTTTCACGCTTAAGGCGTCAAATCAATTCAAGCGATTCTGATAGTAGAACTCTTCCAATTTTCATTACACACTTTTAATTTGGAAAGAAGCTTCTATTTACGATTGTTTAACAACTTCGTAAAAAAGTTTGGAGGATTGGATGATCGTCGTTTATTTTCGTCTTCGAGTATAGAAATTTGGAAAGATCAAATATGAGTAGTAGAGTTGTCGTGACCATAAAATTTGATGAATTTTCAATGTTTGTGGTACAGTACCAACCGACACCCAAAACGGGAAAGTATCTGTAACTAGAGGAGAGCAATTTGATGAGAAGGAATCATAAAAGCAATCCGAATCATCAAGCATGGAACGAGTTGATAAAAACTGATATTTCTCCTGGTTCTATGAACGAAGTTAACGAAAGACGAATGCGCGCATTTCTCAAAGTCCAAAAATCTAGGAGAATTAAGAAAAACCCACTATTTCTATTTTAACCCAAAAACATCTAAGTATTTACGCATTCCCATAAATCATTATGACTTCGACTTCGACGTCCGAGTCTAACTCAAACTGTAACTATAGCCCGCTCCGAGCCATAATTCTCCATAAAGTAAATACATTAGAAGAAAATTTAGACGAAGTTTTCGTGAAAATGTACTTAGAATAATATTTACGCGCTCGGAGTGCTCCTCTTCAATTTCTTTCCTTTTTTTTAGAAAATCGAAGTAAATATTTGGGCGATAAATTTTCTAAAGGAGAAACTACGAAATTAATGAATATGTTTATTGATGCTTACACAAAACCTTATTTTGAAATAATTTCTCCTGGCGAGAAAATTTCCAATTAAAAATACATACATACACGTGGGTGTAGCGTAGATAGCGAAGAATCTGCAGGAGTCATAAGAAGTTTTGTGTCGATCTTAAAATTGAAAATAAACACCAAACATAATATTTTTCCTAATTTCATTACAAATTAAATGCCCAATATCAGAAAGTAACAATGACAATCCAAAAAGCTTTCGCGAATCGTCGTTCCACTCGTTTCCATCTTCGTCCGTTTCGCGCGATTTTACCGTAGAAAGGTTGACATATAGGCGATAAAATGCGGTTGAACGAGTCCGACGTTGTATACACACACGTACGGATAACAGGATCAAAAAGAGCCCAAGCTCTCGTACACACACCGACTATACACGGAGCTATTTTATAATTTGTTTACTTAAACAGTCGCGTTTGAGATAATATCGTTCGGAGTGCGGTTGTAAAAGCCGAGATTTTATAGAGAGTTGTTATAGGTAAAGCCTCTAAACACAGATATTAAGTAAGTACGTAACGTTATCCAAAGGAGGAGACGACGACCGGTTCAAAGCTATTGTTCGCGTCTTCCTACGTTTTCGACGAAAAAGGGAAATTATATCTTTGATGTGATAGAAAATTAAAATAAATTTACGTTTACGGAAAATTCTTCAAACGAGTCGGTTTCGTTTCGTAGAAATAAATTTTAGAAGCTAATTCGCGATCATCTTTTGTTTTCGTTTCGGATAAAGGGGAAATGAGAAGATGTAATAGAGGATAATGTTACGAAATCGTTACATTTGTAGATATTTCTGTTTCTTCTCATCTTTCCGTTCTGTTTATGTTGGATGTCCTATATTTGAAGAGAAAACTACTGTACACCTTGCAAAAGAAGCAAAAAGGAAGAACAAACTTATTTGGAAACTTTTGTTCCGGACTTTGTCTTGTAGCTTTCGGAACGTTATATGTTTGGTCCTAAATTCCGTAAGTCGAAGTATCAAAACGCATTCTTTTTCTAAACTCTGCAACAACTCCCTTCCTTCCTTGAATTGTCAGTACGTACAAAATTTTTAAAGAACGGTGTGTAAGGGTACGGGAAGAAAGGGGCTAAAGATATGAAGGAGACCAAGACGGAAAGATATATATAAGAATATATTTTTAAGTGAAGGTATCATCTTCAAAAAAGACAGCGCCTGCTTGTTTGTTGTGCAAAGCACGCAAGTGCTAGAAAGAAAATCGAAACAGCGTCCTAAAGGCACTCATTTGGAAAAAAATAAGAAGGAATCTGGGAAAGAAGACGAGGAAAAGGTTTACTTTGGAAACAAACATTTTAAAGAATGGTGTGTAAGGGAACCGTAAGAACCGAGCAAAATATGTGAAAGAGTAGAAGACAGCTCTCTCTTGTCAGTTATGCAAAGCACGAAAATGCTAGGAAAAGAAAACAGCACCCCAAAAGCATTCCTTTGGAAAAAAAAATGAGAAAGAGCAGAGAAATGAAGAAAACTGGATAAGAATATGGGGAGACTATTGCGTTGGGAAAAAATATTTTTGGAAGAAGACACCTTTATTTGAAGTCATTGTCTTCAAAGTGAAAACAGCATTTTATTAGTAGTAGCCCAAAGTATGAAAACACCAGAAGAGAAGTAAAAACGGCGTTCCAAATGCACCCATTTACAAATCGTACACTACAATAAAAATTGGAGAAAGCGCGAAGGAACAAGTATCGTCTTCAACAGACGATAGCGTTTCTTTACCAATTATGCAAACTACAAGAATGCTAAAAAGAAAGAAGAAATAGCGTTCCAAGGGCATTCCTTTGGGAAAAAATAGAACGGTTAGAAGAATTTAAAAAACCTGGGAAAAAAGTTGAAGTTTCAGAAGAAGACACCTTATTTGAGCCATCATATTCAAAATAAGATAATATCTTCTTACTAGTTGCCTAAAGTGAAGAAATAATGTTCCAAATACACCTGTTTACAAAGTGCACACTACAATAAAAATTGAAGAAAGCGAGAAGGAACAAATATCGTCTTCAATAGAAGATAGCCTTTCCTTACCAGTTACGCATGCTACAAAAACGCTAAAAAGAAAGAAGAAACAACGTCCCAAGGGCACTTCTTTGGAAAAAATTAGAGGGTTCAGAAGAATTTAAAAAGAACTGAGAAAAGAGTTGGAGAATGTTGCGTTGGAAAACTATATTTTCAGAAGAAGACACCGTATTTGAGTCATTACATTCAAAATAAGATAATATCTTCTTGGTAATTGCCTAAAGTGAAGAAATAATGTTCCAAATGCACCCGTTTACAAAGTGCACACTACAATAAAAACTGGAAAAGGCAAAACGAAAATTAAGAGTGATGAAGTGGAAGAAAAATATAGCTTGACAAGCATATATCCTTGTTAGAACCAGAAAATAAGAAAAGAAATGAAGAAACAGCTTTCCAACGACTTCCGACTTCCGAAAGAACAGAAGAATGGCGAGGAAAAAGTTGCATTGTGAAAAAATATTTCCAGAAAAAAGACCATCTTCTTAATCATTACAGAAGGTATCAGAACATCAGAACAGAAAAGAAGAAACGCCGTCCAAAAAGTTACCCGTTTAAAAATTGCAGATACACGAAAGAAACCGAAAGAAGAAGAATAAGGAACAGCTAAATGGACAAAACTAAATTAAAAAGAGGAAACGGTTATATATACTTTCTTTTTCGAAAGTAGATATATCTGCTTGATTATATTGTCTTTAATAGAATACGATCTATCTATACGCAAGACATGAGAACAGCAGAAAAGAAGAAACAGTATTCAAAGAGTCTTCGTTCACAAACTGCTCATTACAAATAAAGAAATTGAAAGAAGGAACAGAAAAATGCAGAAAATCAAATAAACAGGGGATGAAAATGGGGTGAAAGGGGTTGGAAGAAGAAGAATGTATTTTTAAAAGAAGATATGCTTGTTCGATGAAATTATCTCGAAAACAAGACGATATCCACTTGCTAGTTATGCAAGACGCGAGAATACCAGAAAGGAAAAGAAGAAATAGCGTCTCAAAAGCACTCGCTTCGGATTGGACATTAGAAGAAATTTGGAACTAGAAGGAAGAGGGAACAGAAAAACGGGGAAAATTGAAGAAGAGGGAGGAAAAGATTGTGTTTGAAGAAGAATATATTGTTCTCTTTCTCATTATTTCATCTTCTTATCAGTTGCACAAAGAGAGCCCACCAAAATAAATGAAGAAACCATGTGCGAAAAGTACTTGGTTAGAAAATTGCGTATTACAAAGAAATGGGAAATAGGGGAAAGAAACAGAAAATTGAAGAAAATTTGTGAAGGAGAAGAATGGAATGAAGAACATTGGACAAGAAAACGAGGAAGAAAAAGGTAATTTCTATAATACTTAAAAAGTTTGTAAAAGTAAACAAGTTTAAAAAGCAAAAATGAAAAATAAAATAGAAGATCGTCTAACACAAAATAAAGTAAAAAAGTAAGTCGAACGTTTCGGTTATTATTACAGGACCTATCTTCAGAAATTCTGTGGAAAACTAATTCAAATTTGTTTTAGACAATATTTTGCTATATCTGATTTAATTTTTTTTTTTAAACGGACGTTTCGCCCACCCTTCTAAAGTGTTTCTTCTGAAAATTCCTGAAGATGCTAACATCAATATTATAAATTATTTAAGCGTTGGCTGTAGTTACAAAAGTAGAATTATGACGATTTTATAACCGGCGTTAATTCCGAATGGGGGCTCAATCGTATTTTGCCACCCGATTCGTTTATCATTATAAGATTCCTGAAGATGGATAGCTCAAATTTTAAACCTATATAGATATTTTCGTACGAATGTAGGCTGGCGTGTTGAAGATGATGACTCTTAATTGATGGCGTTAATTATGAATGTAAATCAAATTTTCTCAAATCGGACGTTTCGTCTATTGTTCTAAGGTGGTTCTTCAGCAATTCCTTAAGGTGCAGCGTCTAATTATGCAAGTTACTTAGTTGCTGATTCCAATTTCAAAAGTAGATGGTAAAAGATAAGTTAGTTTTTGAGAAGGACTAAGTCTATGGCTTTAACTTTTCTAACTCGACGTTTCTTCTATTGTTATAAGGCATTTCTTCAGGAATTCTGGAAGATGTACTGTTTTTACCTTGACAAATTATTATATTTCGATATTGGTTGCAGTCGTCATTTGTGGTGTGGATTACAAATCGGAAGTTTCGAGTATCATTCTAACGCGTTTCTTCATGGATTCCTGAAGATGCACGGTTCAACTTTCAAAGTTACTTAGACACAGATTTCGGTACGAATTTGAAGATGATGATTCTTAATTGATGGCGTTAATTATGGATATAGTTTAAATTTTCTCAAGTCGAACATTTCGTCCATTGTTCTAAGGTGGTTCTTCAGGAATTCCTGAAGGTGGAGCGTCTAATTCTGCAAGTTATTTAACCGCTGATTCTAGTTTCGAAAGCAGATAGAAGATGATAACTTAATTTCCGACAAGAACTAAGAATATGGTTTTAACTTTTTTAACCCCAAATTTCTTCTATTGTTATAAGGCATTTCTTCAGGAATTCTTGAAGGGGCAGCGTCTAATTTTGCAAGCTATTTAGCTGCTAGTTCCAGTTTCAAAAGCAGATGGACGATGATAACTTCATATCCGACAAGGCCCAAGAATATGGTTTTAACTTTTTTAACGCAACGTTCCTTCTATTGTTATAAGGCATTTCTTCAGGAATTCCTGAAGGTGCAATGTCTAATTTTGCAAGGTATTTAGCTGCTAGTTCCAGTTTCAAAAGCAGATGAAAGATAACTTAATTTCCGACAAGGACCAAGAATATGGTTTTAACTTTCTTAACCCGACGTTTCTTCTACGGTTATAAGGCATTTCTTCAAGGATTCTTGAAAATGAACTGTTTTTATCTCGGCAAATTATTATACTTCGGTACAGATTCTAGTCGTCATTGGTATTGTGGATTACAAAGTGCGTTAAATAGGACGTTTCGAATCTCATTCTAAGGTGCTTCTTCAGGAATTCTTGAGGATGCACTGTTTTTATCTTTATTCTAGTCATCAATTGTATTGTCGATTACAAATTGTGTTAAATCGAACGTTTTGAATATCATTTTGATGCGTACTTTCAAGGATTCCTCTGCGCTACGATTCATGGAAGTTATTTAGATGCTTATTTTATTTCAATTTCTTTTAATTCGGATGTTTCATCATTTTCAGGAGCATCTTCAGGGAATCCCAAAGATGTACGCTTCCATTTTGGAAATTATTTAAGTGCTAATCCTAATTGTCTGTTGAAGATGGGAGGCGGAAGATTACGAATATGATTTAAATATTTTTAACCGGACGTTTCTTCTATTGTTATAAAACGTTCCTGTCCAGGAGTTCCCGAGGATGCACTGTTTCAATTGAATAAACTTTTGATTGAAATCATCAATTCCATTACGAATTACAAATCTTACATTAATTTCTTTTAATCGATCGTTTCGTCTATCGTTCTAAAGTTGTTCTTCATGAATTCCTGAAGATACCCCACTGAAGGTTATCTAGATGCTGATTCTAATTTCGGAAAGATTGTGTATTGAAGATGATGGTCTTAATTTCCGCCGAGGATTATGGATATGGTTTTAGTTTCTTAACCCGAGATTGCCTCCATTATTATAAGGGGCTTCGTCCAAAATTTTTGAAGATGCACCCTTTTACTAGTCTACATTCAATTGCGAATTTACAAGTTTGATTTTGACCTTTTTTAAATCGCATGTTTCGTCCACCTTTCTAAGGCGTTTCTTCAGGCATTCCTGAAAATGGGCCGTTCAATTTTGAAATTTACTTAGGATTTGTTTCTAGAAGCTAAAGCAAAACAAGAGATACTGAACATGGTTGCTTAATTGGCGGTAGTGGTTTGCATTTAATTTTAAAGACAAACGGAGGTACACGATTCAATTTTCCATGTTATTTCGTTACGGATTCTAGTTGTGATATCTTGTGGAATTTGTTCCTAACTAAAGCTAAAGAAAGATTTAATAAATTTTACCTTATACTCGTGTTCCAACTCCGAAAAAGAACGAAAATCCTGCAGGAAAGGAATCGTTGATAAGGCGGTCGATTTCGTTCGACGAATTTTCGCGTGTTTTGCGTGCAGTATACGGTAAATAAGAGTCAAACAGAAACGAGACGAAGCATCCGAACAGAAGGGAAACCGGAATAGCGAGAGAGATAGAGAGAGAGGGAGAGCAAAACGCGATAACGAGACAGTCTCAAATAACAGTCGAAAAGCGAATTTGCTTGCGATTTCGAATTCGCGTTTATCGATAGGTCTTCTTCTAAAGGTCCTAAGTCGACGGATTAGACGGGTCGGTAGCGGGCGCTACATCGCAACCTCGGCGGTCTTCTCTGCAGGAGCAGCAGGAAAAAGAACAACGCGCACAGGCACACTTTAGTCATATCACACTCGGAATCCCGCGGTTCGGGTACCGTAAATTAGGAAACGACTTCCTACGAGCGCCCTCCAGTTTGAGTTATGTTCGCTTTCCTTCTGAAGAAATCGGAAAAGCACGGGGAAGAAACGCGAGATTTTTTCGATTTTCGATCTCGCGGTAAAATGCAGCAGGAATAGCGCAGCACCGCACAACACGCTCTGTTGCAGGTTCGGCGAGCTGACTGACAAGATAGCCGCTGCTGCAGACTTACTGTCTCTGGTGGAAACTGAGTGTGGGCACCTCCCGATATTCTTTTCGTATATCGTGGACACTCGCGTACACAACACACACATATACACACGGAGGCGCGCACACGACTCGAACGAACGAACACGTCTCTACAAGGCTGCGTAAATTATCCGAGCTTCGATCGCGGATCGAAAATCTCGGACGAATTTTTTTTCTTCTCTTTCGTAAACGTGCCGATCCGATCGAGCGTTGATGTCTTTGGCGTACTGGAAGCTCTAGTTCCGAATGCCCGTTTTAATGGCGATGATCGTTGAGACGACGTCGAACGTAACACGAAAGTTACAAGAATGTGTGTTTGTGCAGATCGCCCAGCACTTGCTGCACCAATAACGGCGACCACTCTGCACTAAACGTTGCGTACTTGAGTACTACTTCGACCGCAACCGAGCCGTGGAATTATATACTACGCCGCTGTAGCTACTGTTATTGCTGGTTTGTCGGTGGTACCGGTATCCTGTACCGCAGATTTACGCTCTTCGATTCTGTTCCGCTTTTGTTTTCGATGGTCTGCGATAAGGATGATCCTATTGGCGCCTTCTTCAATTTCCTCTTTGTTCTTTATCTATTCTTCCTGTCTAATTTTCCTGTTCGCTAATTCAACTGTAAAAGCCGGACCTCACCGATTATCGTCCAACTCCAAATTCCTTGAAATTTGTATGTAAGAACTTTGCATACCCATAAGGTCCTCTTAATACTAGTCACCGTTATACAATGATCAGTTTTACATTCCTCACTAGTGGCCGTTACGAAGAGGTCTTAGCGTATCTTAGAGTGATTCTTTCTGATTGAATTTCTTGTAATTAGTTGATACCAACTTTTCTCTGTCCATACTTCTAATACCTTATTCATATTCATATTCTTTATTAACACATTGATTGCCATGGGTATCATATTTGATAGCCAGTGATGTTTCCGTTGTTGCTTTGGCTATCAAATATGATAGCCACAATGTATTCACATGTTCATAGCTATAAAAATTTATCACTTACAAGGAGAAGGTAAGGTAATCGGATTTTTGTAATTTCTGATATTTATGGTACGTGTAGTTTGGACCTTAAATAAGAATATCTTGGAGTAGTTCGACGCAAAGTTCATAAATTACCGAGATAATCGATGTTGTCATGTGTGTGTGACTGATGAATGATATTATATTGTTTATCAACCGATTGTGAATTTTAATGAAGTACTTGAAGAATGTTCCTGCATATAGTTCATATATTTCGTTTGTTCATAATTTTTGATATGAGAAGAAGAATGAAAAACATATGGTGCGTTTTGAATGGAAGCAAAAGAAATGTCCCGTGACGAGAGACTCGAACCAGGGATCTCGTGAGTATCGCACCAAATTGCTATCGACTAGGCCACGAGTCCAGTTGACAATCCTATTATATCTAGTGGATTTAACTGGTGGGTGAAACTTCAACATCGATTATCTCGGTAATTTATGAATGTTGCGTCGAACTACTCCAAGATATTCTTATTTAACGTCCAAACTACACGTACTATAAATATCAAAAATTCCAAAAATCCGATTACCTTACCTTCTCCTTGTTAGACGCAAATCTTGTAGAAGTTAGCTGTGAGCCCCCCTGCGATGTGCTCAAATATGATCCGCGTTAAAAAACGTGTGTTTAAGTTTCACGGGGAGCCAGGCAATAGCTAGGCAAAAATTCACGATTACCATTTAGAATGTAGCCAGATTACACAAAAACTCTTCTACTTAAATTTAATGTTGCATACCACGTATTACGAAAAAATGTGGTGGCTCTTCGGTAAACATTAGTAAAATTGGTTGGGTAGTCAACGTGTTAATACCTTGCTAATCTAATTATATGAACAAATATAATGCGTGTACATGAGAGAAGAAAATGTTGAGGAAAGAAGTATTTTTGTTTATATACAAACGGGTGTAAATGTAGATAATGTTCTACTTTGTCAATGTGCTCTTCTCGACACAGCATTCATGCACATCTCATGATATAAGGGTTAGTCAGCGGAATCCAAATCAACAGTTGGTTTCGGGTTTCCTGTACAGAATATGTAGATCCAAAGGAAAAATCTACAAATCCTCCTTTTGGTATGAGGAAAAGGTGAAAAGCTCTCGTCCTAACGGTAGATAGTTCAAAAATGTATTTTTGACGTAGTCTCCTTTTGAGTTTGTCCATTCCTGGAGTGCAATTAGGAAAAGTCTCTCAAACACCCACCGATGACTGTTTTCACCTCTTCAATTGACTCAAATCATTGTCCAGCTGCAAATCTCTTTAGATCTGGGAAGTCAGAATGTTCCAAATCTAGTAATTAAGGTGTATGTTCTAACAGTTCGTACTTCAAGTCCCCCAGTCTTTCCATTGCCCACTATTGTGGTCTATGATGTCTTGTCCTGATGAAATATAATTTTTCTTTTACAATTCGAGTTATTTCATCCACCTGATTCCGACCATTGACATTGTACTCGCCTTTTCCCGCATAACCCTTTTCAAGCTAATCGATAGAAGGAATCCTTTTGAAATCAGAGAAGACACTGCTACGACCTTTCCGGCAGATGCAATCGATTTCAGCTTTTCGCTGCGTAATCCTCAGTTTCCACGTGGGTAATCTTCAAGGGAAGACTGAGGACGTTTAAATTCAGCTGCCTATTTCTCCACTGGTCGTGATGACGGAGCAAACCCCTTCGATTATTTCCCTAACGTCGGATGAATTTGTTTTGATGTTAAACTGTTCAAAACCAAAAGTTCTATGATGAGGGGCGCCTTTTAAGTTTTTACCAAAACTAGAATAGAAAGAATTTCTTTTCGAACAAACTGATTGAATGCTCTTCAAAATATTCGCCCTTAAGGTTTATACACTTCCGTATGGGTTCAAACCAATTTTCGCAACATTACTTCCATAATTGGTATCTCAAAAACATGGTGTTTGAACACTTCGGTAACTTCTTGAGGCGCTGAAAATCGCTCCCCACGTATTTTCTGTTTGACATTCGGAAACAGAAGGTAATTGTTCGCCGATAAATCTGGTGAATACACGGACAATGAGACATCATTTCGATGTTTTTCTTCTCCAAATAAACAATTGTTTGACGTGCTGTGTAATTGGTCGTTTTCTAAAATTTCCAACTTAAGATGGCGATCTCAAATTCAAATTTAACGCAAAAAGAAGAAAGAAAAGCTGTAGAGACCAATTGGAGTGGCGGTTTATGATTCATGGTGGTTCCTCGACAAGATAGTCTTGCACCCTGTTCAGACTGGAAGAATTTACTCTTTGACTGAACAGTCTTGTATTGAAAAATGCAAAACTAACACGAGCGACCCAAAAAGGACCCAACATACCCGTTCCTATAGAAGTCGGTGAACTTTTCAAATCTTACGATCTGCCATATTAGTCCACCATACTGTAAAGCCCAAATGGCGGGGCAAATTGTTGACGAACGCCGATAGTTAGAACATTAATACTCCAAATTGGCCTTAACGAGGCGGAAGTCGGATTCTGGTCGATTTTTTGAGCCCCATCTTCAATCAGTCATTTTGTAAAATTTGAAACTAGAGTCAGATTCGTTATCAGCGATCTAAAGAAACCCCCGAATACCAATTTTCACGTAATTTGTTCAACTCTTCCAATTTTCGATCTGTAATATTGGCATCCTATTTGAAATTTTGAGTACAAACACGAACTTTTTCTTTTATTTCGGGTATGTTTCGCTTCGATGTCCCAAACGAGATATTATCCCTAACCGCGTCTTGAGCAGTTTCACGGTAGCCAATAACGCGTTAATACCCAGAATCTTTCCGTACGCACCAAAAACCAAATCTCTTATTTTAACTGCGCATTTCTTCATGCAGATCCTAGATATGTAGAATACGGCTCTGTTCTAACGCGGTACGTGATCGAAAATTCATAGAAACCCGACCGTTAAATTCGAGACAATCGGCAATTAAATCTATTATGTACAAGTCGTCTCGCCAGCTCGCAGCTCCGCTTCACAATCGATTCGATACAATTAAGGAGCGATTTCAGAATATTTATTAGTCTCATTCGATGATAATGCACTGCCGCGCGTTTGCTTTCTTTTTACCGCATAACAAACAATAAAGAAGTTATCAGAGCGCGTACGATAGATAGCAACGAACACATGTACAAGATACAATGACGCCAGATAAAACGCTCTAGAATCGAACACAACCTAAATACTACAGAAACCGTTTCGCTGCTGCTGGCTGCAACTTCTGCTGCCGATGATGCTTACATAAATATTATATGTATACTACTCGTGTGCACGACGACGGTATGTGTATTTATTAATTGGGACGGTTGTGTTGAGAAGAAAAGAAGACGTATGATGAGTTCTTTGCAATATGGTATTGGTTTAAATTTATTCGAGGAGACTCAGAACTTGATTATTATTACCATTGTCAACCGTCAAGTCTAGTAAACTAATACACATCATACTATAACAAAAGACATTTATTTATAAATGAATTAAAAAGTAGAACATCTACATAACTCCCCAAGGAACGACCTATAACAGACGCCTGTTTGTTAGGCAACTCTCACAGAAAGTTTTGTAATGGCTTCACAGCACTTTCAATGTTTTGGGCATCCACCCAGTCGTTGGAGCAGTAGTGTTAGCCCAAACGTTATCAAAATGGAACACGATTCAACCTATTTGACGCTCTTCACGAACGTTTATAAAAACTTGAGGCAAACAAATTGAACCAGTCAATATTAATAGTAGGGCGATTGATGCAAAAATGGCAATTAGGGAAAATTACGCAAGTATTGTTGTACAGTTCATCATAAAACTAATGAGAAAGCGTCGCCTCGTTCTCCTTCGAGGACTCCTGCTGGATCTGCCTGGTCTAATGAACCACGAGATAATACAGGTGATTTATGGAGCGGACATTGTAAGATACATAAAAAGTCAAAGGCTGAACTGGCTAAGACACAGACAAAGAAGGGACCAAGACTCACTAATATAGAAAATACTCAACTGGAAACCGCCGGGAAGAAGATCAAGATACAGACCAAAAAGCAGGTGGGATGACCAAGTCCGTGAGCATCACAAACTGGAGGGAGAAGGCGAAGAAAAGACGAGCATGGAAGAAAATAGTGGAATCGACGAAGAAACATCACAACAAAACAAGCAGAAAAACAATGAAAACGGATTGATCCACCCAGAAGAATAGATCAGAAGACCTCAAAAATGGGCGATGAATCAGTTGTGGCTTCTTGTGGCTGTGTTCAGTGTGTATAGAGAAACGAGCTTGCTGATTAGGATTTCAATAGAAGATTTTGAATATCTGAACAGGTTGTCTTCCTTCGTTTGGAAAGAATTGTTAGATGCAATTTCAAATTTCTAGAGAAAAGAAGAAATAGAAGAACGTGCGTTACACCATTTTCTAAATGTATTGCTAGGCGACCATATTGCTTTGCCGCCATAGACAATAGACCCCCATACCATAGTCCCAACAGTACGGCGCACATGTATTTTGACTAAAAATTGAATAATGGTTTGAGAAAATTCCATCTTTGGTCTTGCCCATTGCTGATCCAAACGACGTAATAAAACCGAAGGCAATACCAAGGGGGCAGAAAAATGGTACTTTGTGGATTTGGTCTGGAATAATGTGGTACAATTTTGAGAATAATCATTTGCAAATGTAATTCAATATTTGGGTGCGTGGTTTGAGACGATTAAACTTTTGGCCTTGCGCTTTACAGAACCAATCAACACCGTAAAGCCGAAGGCAATACCACAAAAAGAAAAATAAATTCTGGACTCGGTACTGCTTTGCGTATTTGAGAAATAATACTCGAATCCAGATTGAGTGTTGAAGAAAGAAAGTTCGTGTTAAAGGGGTTAGTGGAAGTGCGAAAACAGGGTACAAATTCAAAGGCGATTTCGGAAAGAACTTAACACTAATCCGTCTAGTAGACTCACCATAAGATGTATTAGAGATCAGTTTGAAGCAGTGGAACTGTCCCGAACCTTCAGAGTCAACATTGCTGAAAACTAAGAGTCATCGACTGACGCAGACATGGAAGAAAGGGTGTTGGAAATGTGGTCGGGGACAGCTTTTAGCAACATTATTGATGTGTCCGCGACCAATAGATTTATAATATACACCGATATATGTAACTCCTACTTACAATTAAAATCAAAAAACACATCGTCAACGTCCGTACATCAAAGACCTGGTTATGACTTTAGTCACACCTCACATAACGAGGTGCAAACGTTTACCTGCTGGAAATAAGCTGCTCCATTTGTACAACATCATAGCCTTAGCCCATGTTCCACACAAGCGACGATAGAACTATCCCGGTCATTACAACCTCGCTCTGCAACAAAACGGGGAGGTTGAAGCCTTTGCGAATATAACTTACACGCGAACTTTTAGGTAATGTCGAAGAGAAAATTCGTGAAAATCGTCGATTCACAATCACAGAACTGAGTATCCTTTTCCCCCAAATTTCACAGGACAGTATTACAGCACGACTTAATTTACAGGCGGCGGTGTTCTATGAAAAGAACATTAAAAAGCGGGTCCATCGTTATGATAAATCTCTCATTCGTAATGGCAACTATGTAAGACATGAGCTGAAAGTAGTAGTTTTAAGTTGTATATAATGAAACTTCATGTATTAGTGTTTTTTTTTAATAATCAAATGGAACTGACCTCACGAATTGCCCTCATACCGTCACCACATCATGCAGCCCAAATAACGAATAGGAAACTTTTAAGAATTAGAAAAGTAAAAATTGACTGTCAGCAAATAAAGTTCAAAATCTTTCACTTCTCCGAAATTCATGAGATTTTAATATGGCTTGAGAAATGGACCGTTTTACAAAACTCCATTAATAAATTTATTAATAATAATTTATGTACACCGCATGATTCTCACCAGTAAATGTAGTAGTAATAGTATCAAAAAGACGTTGGGAACGTGGGAAAAATCTCAGGGACTATTGAGGGTTAAAGTATCAGATTTGATCCAAGTTTCTGTTAAACAAAAAAGATAACTATTGTAAGCAGAAATGAGAATTTCCAAAACATTAATTTTGTTGTTCAAACTATATTATACAATATTTAGTAGAAATATAAAATCATCAAAGTCAGGGTGAGAGTCACCAGCATACCGAAATTGCTATTTAGTTATGTAAATCGATCTGTCAAATAGTCTGCTTTGGGTTTCGGAATTCTAGCATTGTCGCACGAATTCAAGTGATGAACCACGCTCAGGACTTCGAAAAAACAGCTACCACGCCAGAAATTGTGGAAAAACATCCGTGACGTGGCAGATCAGCGAATAAAAGTGTGTGAAATGGACGAAGCCGTGGGCATCAACGAGTAGTTCGTATTTTACATAATCAATTGGGTTGAAAGAAGCTATGCAAGCAAGCAAGATGGGTGCCGCATTTGCTCAGTTCGGAGCAAAAACGGTTTCGAGCTCGAAACTCAGCCGATCGTTTGGAAGTGTTAATGAATAATATTACTTTTACTTACAGTGAAGGATCACATCGATGGAATATCTTCTTCTGCTTTAAAAATGCTAGGTTTTATTATAAGAATCACGCGGAATTTCACATCTGCTGACCCGATCTCGTCTTTATATTTCTGTTTCGTGCGCTCTAAGCTGGAATATATATCACTGATTTGGTTCCCTTTTTATAATTACCATATAAACTTACTCGAACAAGTCCAAAGACGTTTTCTAAAATATATCTACTTTAAGGATTATTCTATATATATCCTGTTCAGAGCTTTAGTCACAAATTATTTCTGAACTTGTACGGGATGGAACCCCTTGATATGCGAACTCATGCCGATCTTAAATTTCTTTTCAATTTACTTCACAATAGACTGGACGCGCGATCTGTGACCATGGTTGAAGCCTATATTCATCACTACACGCCAGAAACAAGAATGCAATCGAAACAGTGAATTGAACGCGCTGGATCGATTCCCAAAAAGGCAAAGACCATTTACTCGGCTGGAAAGGTGATGGCGTCGATTTCTTTTTGTAATGCAAAAGGAAATTTGTTAATTGGTTATCTTGAAGAAGGTAAAATTGTTACTGGCCAATATTACACAACACTTTTGAACAAATTAGAAGCAGCAATTCAGGGAAAACGCCCGGGAATGGTTAAAAAGTAGCGTTGCCCGCTCATTCAAGTGTAATAATTCAGCAAAAAATTACTTGAATTGAAGTTGAAAATCCCTCTGCATTCACCGTGTTCACCTGATTTGCCTCCGTCAGATTCCGACTTGTTCCCGAAATTCAACACATTTCTGCGTGGAAAGGGATTTTGGTTGAATAAAGAACTACCGCAAACGATAGGGAGGGAATCGAAAAGCTAGAGAAACGTTGGACCAAGTGTGTTGAGCTTCGAGGGGATTATATTGAAAAATAACATATTCATTATCATTCCGGAAGCTTTTGAATTTACCCTCGTAGTTCTAGCTTAACCCTCCTGTTAGGTTGAAAAAACTTACGAATCTTAGGTAAGAGACCATTTTGGTCCACTTCGTATTTTTCATAAGTAATTTGATATAAAACTCTTCTGACCAGACATTTTAAATAATTTATTAACTGAGAACATTTAATTTAAAACCAATACCGATAAAAGGTTCAGTATTTTTTAAATGGTAAAATTAATGGTCAACTTTTACCGGGTAACCTAGAGTAAAAATAATTTTATTGTGGTATTTATTCACAATAGTTTTGTAATTCTGGGATTTCCCGTTCTATACAGATATGTGAACAACCAATCTATGTTTTACTTCAGTTAATGTTTAGCTTTTGATCTTCCGAAAAGAGCAAAAATGCTATTGCTGAAATTGTAACTGAAAGTGACTCAGATATTTCTTCCATAATAGATGAAAATATTGAAAGTGAAAGTGATAGTGATACATCTGAATATGAAATGGAAAATGGTGAAGACAGTGAAGCAGCTTGTGGTATAGATGCATCATGCATTGCGAAAAATAAAATGCAATGGAGTGCAATCCCTTTACCACGTCACATTGGAGGTTCAGCAGAGAATATTATATCATTACCAGCAGGTTCAACACGTTTCGCGCTGCCAGATGCCGTGATGTTCTGTCTACTTTTCTGATATTTTTCCTCCGAGAGTAGACAAAAAAACCATTGACAATACAAATAAATATGGTAGAATGAAGTTCGAAAACAAATGGAAAGACTTAGAAGAATCCACTTTGCGAGCATATATTGGTGTTCTAATTCTTGCTGGGCTTTATCGGTATATACAGTATTTTTGATCTTGTGTATACGTAAAGTTGTTTTCATAATAATTTTGTATTGCAGAGGCAAAAACGAAGATTTGCGTGATTTGTTTGGTGCACGTTTTGGTCGTCCAATATTCCGTTCTATTATGAGTGAAGATAACTTTCATATGATAACAGGTGCTCTCCGCTTTGACGACGTTACAAACAGAAGACAACAAAAAACTAGTGATAAGTTTACTCCTATTCGCGAGTTATGGGGCAACTGGGAAGCCCTTCTTCCAATGTTTTATAACTGCCATGCAAATGTCACTATTGATGAGCAGCTAGTGGGTTTTAGAGGACGATGTTCTTTTAGGCAGTAAATGCCTTCAAAGCCTGCCAAATACGGACTTAAGTTTTGGTTAGCTGTAGACTCTAAATCAGGATACATATGGAAAATACAACCGTACCTTGGGAAACCAAAAAATGGACAGCCTGAAAAAACCAAGGGGAGCGAGTTGTGTTGAAGTTGACAGAAGGGCTGAAAGGGCAAAATATTACAGCATGGACCAAAATGGTCCGTAACCTAAGATTTGTAACTTTTAATTTTTTCTGTTCTATTTATCCTAAATAGCTAAAAACTCACTAAAAGCATTAAAATAGAAAAAAAAAATACCTGAGCTGGCCTTTTAAGTCGATACAATAAGCTATTGCAAATATAAAAGAAAAATAAAAAAATGACAATTGAGCAGCGTTAAGAGACTGTTGTACGAGCAGTCATTAAAGTGTTGATGTAGTTTCGTATCAACGTTGAAAGCAAATTGTACGAGGGTCGATAAACACTTTATACATAATCAATGTCTGCTAACATTTTTTTGAGACACCCCGTAGTTGCGTATTCACTTATGTTTATAGATTTAATATCTTCTTCAATTGCCGTTGTTCATATTTTCTATTTTTCTATACTATTCTGAGCCTGTTGGATAATAAAAATTGTTATTATTATTATTACAAAGTGAGCATGGTATAGAGAAGAATTGATACCTGCGATTTTTCGGGTAACACCCTGTATATCCCACTCTCAATATGCACAGTCGCATACACCTGCCGACGTCGTTTTCTGCGATGCAATTCGGAATTTCTCGCGTAGGCGGAACTGTAGCGTTTATGCGAAGAGCGAGAGACAAAGAAACGAAAGATGTGGAAGAAGAAGAGAGAAGGAGAGACTTTCAATTATAATTGTTTACCGTATAGCAAACGGCGAACAGAAAAGATCCGGGGCTATCCGCGGAAACGGCTTCTTTCCCGAAGCGCACGAACTGCGAACATCTGGCGGAATCCGTATATTTATTTATTGCCGATTGTACGTAAAATAACGCGGTTGTAGATTTACATAAAGTCGTTACTCGAGTCGAATGGCGTCGTACGTAAATATTTCTGCGGTTTAGCGCTAACGATCGCACGACCGTGGCGTTAAAAAGACCAATTAATCTAGTTACCATATAACCACTGATACGTATGTGTGTACTTACGTATATATATACAGTGTGCGTACACGTACGTACTCGGCGCGAGCAATTGTTTCTGTTAAACGTTCGACTAAAACGTCGGCCATTAAGATTCCACATAAAAGTAAATTTATCGCTTCGTCGAGCGAGCGACGAGTAGAAAATTGAAAATTCATAATTACTATCACCATCCTCGTCTTTTTATATAATAATGGAAAATAATCGCCGATCGAATATTGTCAACTTGTTACGATTGACGTCATGCGTTCTCGGTTCTTGTTAACGAAAAAATCAGCATTCATTAAGACGAGCGCTACTCAACTTAATTCCCGAATTCCACACAATTCCGCGTTTACCGCGAATTACATCTTTTATTTATTTACTTTTTGTTTCTCTCGTTTTCTTTCTTTTTGTTTTCGGTCGGACGAAATATGTAAATTATTTAAATGAACTCTACATGACGGTCCGGTTCGACGATATAATTGCGATAATATAATGTTAATGAGACACATTTAGTTCGTAATTCCGCGTAAACTCGTTCCTATTGCGTTTTCAGCGCTAAAACGCGAAGAAGATGGCGTTCCGTCACGCCGAAGGAATTTCTACGATGTTTTAATTAGTTGTGTAGAAAAATGACATATTTTATGGTAAAATATAGAAACTTCCGCAGTCACTACGCGTGTACAGACTTTCTACAAATTCGCTACGAAATAAAACAGTCTTTTTCACTCAGTTACATATTGATTCACATTTCCACTGCGTCCTTCGCTGGAAATATTACCCGTTTTGACCGGTAACCTCGTCAAATATGTACAACTGATTTCATTAAGTTGTACATAATTCAGACGAAAAAGTAGAAAATAAAATTCTACATAACTTTCACATAAATTATCTCACTAGGATGTATGTCTTTATTTGGCAACTTTTACAAAAGGTTGTGCAAGGACTGCGCTGCAGCCTACATTGCGTATACCAAAAATTATCAACGGAGGGAATTATGCTTTGTTTGTCGCGGACTGCAACTGTAGATCGGTTTCGCCGTTATTAAGAGCTCATCAGCACGGTATAGCACTTCCGCGAGAAACAAGGCTCAGATTGTATCTACATGAGTAATGGGGGCCTATCAGTCAAGGACCTCCCCTCCCCCTCCCACAAGAGATTAGTGTAGAAGTGGTGCATTAAAATGTTCAATTTTTTCAAAAGCTGGGGAGTCGCCAAGACAATCCTAGTCCTCACAGTACAAGGACCACGTTGAACTGCTTTGAAAAGAACCACGTCAAGTTTTTGTCTTCGTCACCCCCATAAGTAGATATTTTAACCTTTCGAATACACGGTAGGCGAGGAAGTACCTAGCACTTCGTCCACGTCGAAATTGGCATTACCAGCAAAAAGTTGTCGATTACTGTGGTGCTTTATCACCAAAAAATAGAAACCAATTGGCCAAGATTCGTTTAGGCAATTTACAACGAACATTATTTTAGGCGCCTTGCTAACTTTCAAATATAACTTTAGGTTTCATCCCCTAAGAAGACGCATTCCTAGCAGTTTCGCCTATCATGCTTTCCGACTGTCCAAGAACTTCTATGAAATTCTATACTTCACGAGGGATAAGCTGAAATTATTGAGAATAAAAAACAAGGTTAATATTGATGTTCTATTACTTTTATCTTGTTTCTCCAGAAAAAAACTGGAGAGTTGAAACTGCCGTATAGGACGATGCATTGTCATGGTGGAGCATAATTCTCTTGTCTGGAACTCTATTGAACACTTCAGGCAAACATTTCTCAGTGTCTTTTGTCCATCTAGCTTAATTGTATTTACTAAGCCCGTACTTCTGAAAAATACTGCATATATAACCTTTTTCATATCTCGTTGCTTCTTAGTCAGTGCAGGACTTCCCCCATTTTTGTAAATCCATCCAAGACTCTCTTGGTGGGTAGGAAGGTCGAAAAGGGGAATATAAGTTTCGCCAACTGTCACTGTTTTGGAAAAAGTTTGGTGCCCGCCATTATTTAATAAATTGAAAGTTTCATGGCAAATTCTCATACGCTCTGATTTTGGAAGTCAGAAGGGTGATGCGGCACAAAACGACTTGCCAGTTTTAATAAGTGCAGGTGATGGTGTATGATTTAATAGCTGAGGATCCAATCTTGAATTGATGCTCTATTGCCGTATAAGTGGTTTTATTGTCCTCTTCAATTATTTTTTAACAGCAACAATGTTTTCGACGTTAACAGCCTTAGGAGGACGCCCTGCTCCTTTTTGCTGCTGAACAGAATTCCTTTCGCGTTCAAATTCCTTGTACCATCGGTGAATTTTAGCCAACGAAGGTGCTTGTTCACTAAAAACTGAATATAAACTCTCTTTGCACTTATAAGCCCTTAAACCTCTTTTAAAATCATAGTAAATGATGATTGGAAAGTGCTCTCTGGTTAATTCCGTTTTATTTAATTTTTAAAAAACAAGTACATAGGTAAGTTATAACAAACGTAACTTCATCGTCAAATGACGTGTGAATGATAAAAAGTTGCTCTAAATAGACACTGTGTGATTTTTTTCACAGTTTACTAGATTTTCTTATTCTCAATAAATTCAACTTATCCCTCGTATAAGCTTATCGTCCCTTCCAACTCTTTCCTTGCTAGAATCTATGATTTATTACTCTTGTATTTCCTCCTTCTTTGATTCTAGATAGGAAGTTTGTAATAGAGGATCTAATAGACAAGAACGAGAGGATTACCAAAACAAAGGGAAGACAATGAGTGAGGCGAAATACTTTATTGATACCGAATGAATGAACGAGACGACGTGGACTAGTATCACAATCCACTCGTTTCCTTTTCGAATAAAAGAATGCGTTGATTTCAAAGACTTGCCGCTTCCTTCTCACTCCTTCGCAGAATTTTCAAATTACTCCCAGTTTGTTACCTAGCAATACATTTCTTCTGTCTAATGTGGAAGTAATAAATGAAATAAGACGAAAATTCTCATGCATTTTATCTTTCTACCGATGTCAGACGAAACCTACACAATCGATCGATAAAATTTGTTTGTTATAACCAGGTTATAAAACAAAATGACGATTGAATTTTTTGAGCAATTTAATGCGACTTGCTAAGTTTCGAAATTAACTTTACGTTTCACTAACAAGGCATCCCTCGTATTGCTATCAGTTTCGCTTTTCATGCTTTCCAATTTCCCAAAAATTTCTACGAAATTCTAGGCTTTACAACCTCGTCGTTCTTCCCAACATTCCTTTTTCCGTACTAGTAATTATGATTTATTGCTGTTGTATTTCAACCTTCTTTGATTCGAGATAGGAAGTTTGCAATAAAAGAAATCAGGGACAAGAACGAGACGATTACTAAAACAAAAGGGAAGACATTGAACGCGGGGAAATACTTTACTGATACCGAATGAATGAACGAGACGACGTAGACCAGTATCAGAATTCACCCGTTTCCGTTTAAAATAAAAAAATTGCGTTCTCTTCAATGATCTGTCGTTTCCTTCTCAATCCTTCTCAGAATATTCAAATTACTCCCAGTTTGTTAGCTAGCAATGTTTTTCTTCTGTCTAATGTGGAAGTAATAAATGAAATAAGACGAAAATCCTGATGCATTTTATCTTTCTACCGATGTCAGACGAATACTACGCAATCGATCGATAGAATTTGTTTGATATCGCAGTATGATGAAACAAATTGAAAATATGACGATTCAATTTTTGGAGCATTTTCAGATGACATGCTTACTTTTGGTAATTAACCTTACATTTCGTACACTAAGAAAGAATCCTTCGTATTGGTATCAATTTCGCTTTCCATGTTTTCCAACCTCCCAAGAATTTCTATGAAATTAAATGCTATACAATCCCATCGTCCTTTCCAACGTTCCTTTCGCTTTACTATATTCTATTTTTTAATTCGGAGGAGTGTTTTTGAAATGAAGCGCTAAAAAGTAGAGTTGGTATTGGTCAGTTTTTGACAAAAATCACAATAGCAAAATTCGATCTGTTGCTGGCCGCCATACTACTACAACAGCTGTTGCCGTATAGATCGCCTATTTTGTGAATACGTTTATTTTTAATTTTTCTAATTAAACTTGCGTTGTAATAGTAGAGTAGTTCTTTTAAGAACTAATCGGCTGATATACTCTCCGTCTAAAACATTTTCATAACGTCTTTCGTGAATATGGAAGAAGTAGCAAGCACTTCAGGAACGCAAATATCCCCGCCGAGAAGCCGAAAATATCTAAGGTTGGGACATCTATCTATGATTGAGAAGCAGAATATATTAAATATATTCAAAAAGTACGAGCTGATAACCCCAGAATGAAGGTTACTACTATTGTCGGATTGTAATACATTATCATCATTAGGTGTATATAATTATATTTTATTTTTAGTGGCCCAGTCTACTATCTATCGTACCATAAAAGAATATAAAGAGATAGGACAAGTTACCCCACCTAAGCAAAGTTCTGGAAGGCACTCTTTAATTGGTGATTATGATGAAACTGTAAAGAATTCTATAAGACAATTAATTCACAAGTTCTTTTATAAAAATGAACTTCCTACACTTGATAAAGTGCTGAATGAAATAAAACAGCGTGATGATTTACCACAAATGAGCCGTTCAACATTGTATAAATTTATGAAAATGATAAACTTCAGGTCAGTGTTGATGTTGAAAAAATATTGAATATTTAGGTATTCAAATTTATGTTTTACATACTTTAATGTGTTAGAATAAGTATGATTTATTAATTATTGTTGTAGGTATATGAAGAGAAATCGAAAAAGTGTTTTGATAGAACGTGACGTTGTAATCAGGTGGAGAAGAAGGTATTTGATGACAATTAAAGATTATCGTCGTCAAAATCGTCCAATTTATTATTTGGACGAAACGTGGCTAAACGAGGGTCATACCAAACAAAAAGTTTGGGTAGATGGCAATATAAAAAGTCGACGACAAGCGTTTAATGATGGACTGACTACAGGCTTACGTAATCCTGCAGGGAAAGGAAGACGTCTAATTATTTTACACATAGGGTCTGAAGCTGGTTTTGTGGAGAATGGCTTATTGCTTTTCGAAGGCAAAAAGAAAACAGATTATCACGAAGAAATGAATGCCGATGTGTTTGAAAGATGGTTTCACCAGATATTAGCAGTGCTACCAGACAATGCTGTTATTGTTATGGATAATGCTATATACCATAGTCGTAAGATTGAAAAAATTGTTACAACAACATCTAGAAAAGGTGATATGCAGGCTTGGTTGAAATCAAAAAATATTCAATATGATGAAAAGAGGGTTCGGACTGAACTTCTTCATTTAATTCGTCTTAATAAAGATCAATATGTGACAGATGAGATGGCCAAAAGTTGCAACAAAACTGTGTTGAGGTTACCACCTTATCACTGCGAACTCAACCCAATTGAGTTGGTGTGGGCTCAGATAAAAAATGAGGTGGTAACTAAGAATACTTCATTCAAATTAGCTTTAAAACCTCTGATTTACATACATACGTCACTTACAGTGATGATTCCTTGTTATTACAGATAAAATACTCGCTAGTTTTAAACTTGCCGCCAAAAGGTAGTGTTGAAACATTCCATTGTGTAAACACGTCTTTTCATTTTACTCCTCCGAATTAAAAAATAGACTATAGCATCTATGATTTATTGTGCTTGTTATTCATCCTTCTGAGAGGAAGTTTGTAATAAAAGAACTAATAGGCAAGAACAAGAGGATTACCAAAATGAAAGGGAAGACGTTGAATGGAGCGAAATACTTTACCGATACCGAATGAATGAATGGAACAACGTAAGCTAGTATCAGAATTTACGGTTCCGTTTCGAATAGAAAAAATTCGTTCTCGTCAATGTTCTCTCGTTTGCTTCTCAATCCTTCTCAGAATTTTCAAATTGCTCCTAGTTTGTGAGCTAACAATACGTTTCTTCTGTCTTCTGTCTGTTTCTTCTGTAATAAATGAAATATGACGAAAATGCTCGTTTTGACCGTTTTTATTTTGTTTGTCATAGCAATGTTATAAAACAAATTGAAAGCATCACGATTAAATTTTTGAGCATTTTCAGGTGACTTGCTTACTTTTGGTAATTAACCTTACATTTCATACACTAAGAAAGAATCCTTCGTATTGGTATCAATTTCGCTTTTCATGCTTTCCAACCTCCCAAGAATTTCTATGAAATTAAATGCTATACAACCTCATCGTCTTTCCAACGTTTCCTTCGCTTTATTAGTATCTATGATTTATTGCTATTGTATTTCACCCTTCTTTGATTTGAGATAGGAAGTTTTCAATAAAAGAAATTAGGGACAAGAACGAGACGATTACTAAAACAAAAGGGAAGACATTGAACGAGGAGAAATACTTTACTGATACCGAATGAATGAACGAGACGACGAAGACTAGTATCAGAATTCACCCATTTCCGTTTAGAATAAAAAAATTGCGTTTTCTTCAATGTTCTGTCGTTTCCTTCTTAATCCTTCTCAGAATTTTCAAATTACCTCCAGTTTATGAGCCATCAATGCATTTCGTCTGTCTGATGCAGAAGTAGTAAATGAAATATGACGAAAACCCATTTTTGGCGTTCTACCTTTCTACCTTTCTACCGATGCCAGGCGAATACTACGTAGTCAATCGATACAATTTGTTTGTCATGGCAATGTTATAAACCAAATTGAAATCATAACGATTGAAATTTTTGAGCATTTTAAGGTCACTTGCTAGGTTTCGAACTTAACTTTAGGTTTCATTCACCAAAAGACATCCCTCGTATTGCTATCAGTTTCGCTCTTCATGCTTTCAAATTTCCCAAAAATTTCTATGAAATTCTATGCTTTATAACCTCGTCGTCGTTCCCAACATTCCTTTTTCCTTACTAGTACTTATGATTTATTACTGTTGTAATTCATCTTTCTTTAATTTGTGATAGGAAGTTTGTAATAAAACAGCTAATAGACAAGAACAAGAGGATTACCAAAACGAAAGGGAAGAGAATGGAGCGAAATACTTTACCGACACCGAACGATGAGCTAGTATCGGAATTCACCCACAGCACTCACCTCATAGCAATAGCGAGTTCAAACTCGGCAGGCTTATAGTACTCGAGGAATTGATTAAAATGAAGCAAGCCACAGGTCCCTAAGTCTTACCGTTCCGGAGATATGGTATTTTGAAGGTTGAAAAAATTTCTCACTTAAAATTACCAAAATTTCGTTCTAGCGCGAAAACTATTATATATAGCGCGTTCGTTCTTATTCCCTTCGATTCCTAGGCGAAATCTGCTCCTAGGAGCTCCACTTGATCCAGATCGAGCCATAAATAAAGCGGTGAGAGCGATTTGAAATTTGGCGCTTAACGAAAATCTCGATTTTGAACGGAATATTGGTCATTCGACGAAAAATTCATGTACGAATTTTGAAGTTATTTTGCGCCAGAATATATATATTCGGACCGTTAATTACGTAGAACATATCGGTTCGAACGTGGAACGCATTGGTTTTGAGAAAACGCCGTTCGAAATTAGAGCAAAATACGCAAAATCGACCTAATATAAAGGGTGAATATTGGTCATGTGACGAAAAATTCATGTTCTGGAAAGACGTCGAATGGAGCAAAAGATTTTACCGATACCGAATGAATGAATGGGACGACGTAGGCTAGTATCAGAATTCACCCGTTTCCATTTCGAATAAAAAAGAAACTGCGTTCTTTTTAGTGATCTGACGCTTTCTTCGCAATCCTTGTCAGAATTTTCAAATTACGCCCAGTTTGTTAGCTAGCAATGCGCTCGTTCTGTCTGATGCCGAAGTAATAAATCAAATATGACAACAATGTTCATTTTAGCTTTTTGACGAATACTACGCAATTGATCGATAAATGTATTTGTTATAGCAGTGTTATAAAACAAATTAAATACATCACGATAGAATTTTTGAACATTTTCTTGTTACATTTAACCCGACCCATTTGTTGAAGGTCGGCCAAATTATGGGGATTTATCGGACCCCATACTTATCCCAGTAGCAGAAACATATACAGTGCGCACCTTAAGTATGGCATAAATTCAATAAAAGGGAAATAAAATTTTGTTGGAAGAAATCTTTGGTACAGGGCGATTTTATTTGTTAAAAATACACATTTTTGCATAAGAGTCGATTTTTATCCTTCAGTTGTTTTTGGATAATGACATAATAATTTTCTTTTTAAATAACGACCCCCAGATTTTGAGAGATCTTATCATTCCCAAACTGGCAGCATAAGAATATTGACATCTTATATAAGCAATTCTTCGACTAAATGACAATTGAATGTTTTTCCCAATTTCTTGCTTAATTGGTCTAAAAGTGGTAGAGGACATTTAAGAGGCGACAGAAACAGAGAGAAAGTTGAAAAAGAATTGCAGTATTCACATTCATTCAGATATGACGCTCTTAAAATATAAATTTCGTCTTTCGCTGTATCCATGGATCAAGATTATTGCAAACTATCTCAATCGAATTTCAAACGGGCGGCTACTCGCACTGTTGGTTGCTCGATCACCGATTATACTGCCGTTATGGGTGGAAGAAGAGCAAGAGAATGCCAATAGTTTCGGATACACCCATACCCTTACGAGCTTTAATATGGTCATAACAAAATTTATACTTGACTCCTTGGAGAAGCTCTTGGTACGCCTTCCTAATAAGATTCGCAAACAATACAGACGCATAACGAGCTCGGAGCGAAATTCTTCAAACAAAGACGATATCCGCTCGAAGAACGCCTTCGTCAACATCGTCATCATCATCGACGGTGCGCTGGTGCTCTTCAAACATCTTTCGCCCGATATGTGCGTAACGATTATCGCCGAATAAATTGACGAGTTCTCAAAAAGACGTCCCAATAGACACGGCTTGGACGTTTAACAATAAGCGAGTAAAGATTTAAGAACGGACGGGTAACAGTCGTATATTAGACGTGTCAACAACGGACACCTGATACGCAACGCGCGCTACGAAGGAATATTTAGGGTTGGTCGGTATTCACCGACACGGGAAATGCTTTATTAGGAGGCATCTTTATTTTCTTTCTTCTCTCAAGGGGAGACGACGAGCCGTATCGCCGGAAATGCCATCGATGGTGGGCACTGCCTCGTAAAAACCTATTGCATTATCACTTCAACGAAAGAATACGCGTCGGCGAGAGTTCTACGCTCTACGGTTATTATGGAGATTTTACCTTTAAAAAGGTGCGCGCAGATAGGACCTCGGCTTCGGGGTAGGTATATATAAGTGGCGCTTTCGAGATAAGTGGATGATGCCGCATTGCTTTTACGAAATGAGTAATTTACGAACTATTCGGACCGGGAGTAATCGGCGTTAGGCGCTTACCACTCGAGAATTTTCCCACAATGCCGACAACTCGACGTAAATGTACGCACAAGAAGTGTTGCTCGCTTTCGGAAACCGTTTCCTAGTACGCAACTTTCATAAATTCCCGTGCAATTAGGGGAGGTGTACAGTACACGAAATGTAAAAGGATACTTCCGAGAAGGTTACGAATTACTAAACTGTTAATTTTATGTACAATTCATCTTTCGAAGACAAGCGTCCGATGAATATACCGGAAATATGGATAATTAGGGTTTATCTATTGTAATTTATAAGTGAGTCGTATATCATCGGAGTAACTTTGTCAAGGATATTTAGTTCGATATTCTGTTATTGCTGCGATTACTACTATTGTCCTTGTTATTTATACTATAACAATAGTAATAAAGCACGTGATACCCAATCAGGTAATCGCTTTCGACGCCACATAATGCATGAATCAGTTGGTCGAATTTGGCGCCATATTGCAATGATAATAATAATAATAATAATATATACAATCAAAGATTCCATTCTACCATTATGGTGTAGGTATAGTACCTTCTTTCTTTGTTCATTGAAGTGTCCCCACCAGCTTCGTTGTTTCATTTATATCAAATCTAGTATCGATTCAACTTCCAACGCTTATCTAATTAATGTGTTTCTTAGTTTATCTCCTTCGGTCCCTTCTTCCATTCTTCCTGAATATTTCATTTCGATCGCCCGCATCTTGTTTCTTTGTCGTTGAGTAATCGCTTTGGACGCCACATAATACATACATAAATCAGCTAGTCGATTTTGACGTCATATTGCAATTATAATAATAATATATAAAATCGAAGATTCCATTCTACCATTATGGTGTAGGTATAGTAACTTCTTTCACCCAGCCACCATTTTTCTCCAATCTTTGCTACTAATCTTGCTTCATTCCATGTCAGTCCTCTGCATTTCAAGCTCTTACCAATTGCATCGTCCTAAGTTTGTCCATGTCTTTCTCGTTATCTGATTTTCTGCTTCTTCGCCTTCCATGTCTGCTTTACTTGTCTTCGATTGTTTGTTCATTGAAGTGTCCCCACCAGCTTCGTTGTTTCATTTATATCAAATCTAGTATCGATTCAACTTCCAACGCTTATCTAATTAATGTGTTTCTTAGTTTATCTCCTTCGGTCCCTTCTTCCATTCTTCCTGAATATTTCATTTCGATCGCCCGCATCTTGTTTCTTTGTCGTTGAGTAATCGCTTTGGACGCCACATAATACATACATAAATCAGCTAGTCGATTTTGACGTCATATTGCAATGATAATAATAATATATACAATCCAAGATTCCATTCTACCATTATGGTGTAGGTATAGTACCTTCTTTCACCCAGCCACCATTTTTCTCCAATCCTTGCTGCTAATCTTGCTTCATTCCATGTCACTCCTCCGCATTTCAAGATCTTACCAATTGCATCGTCCTAAGTTTGTCCATGTCTTTCTCGTTATCTGATTTTCTGCTTCTTCGCCTTCCATGTCTGCTTTACTTGTCTTCGATTGTTTGTTCATTGAAGTGTTCCCACCAGCTTCGTTGTTTCATTTATATCAAATTTAGTATCGATTAAACTTCCGACGATTATCTAATTAATGTGTTTCTTAGTTTATCTCTTTTGGTCCCTTCTTCCATTCTTCCATTGTTCCTAAGTATTTCATTTCGATCGCCCGCATCTTGTTTCTTTGTCGTTGAGTAATCGCTTTGCACGCCACATAATTCATATATGAATCAGCTAATCGATTTTGACGCCACATTGCAATGATAATAATAATAATAATAATAATATATAATCAAAGATGCCATTCTACCATTGTGGTGTAGGGATACTAACTTCTCTCATCCATGCACTATTTGACTCCAATGGTTGCTATTAATCTTGCTACATTCCATGTCAGCCCTCTGCATTTCAAGATCTTACCAATTGTACCATCCCAAGTTGCTCTAGATTTTCTTCGTTACTTGATTTTCTGCTTTTTCGTCTCCCATGTATGCCTTACTTGTCTCCGGTTGTTCAATCATTGAAGTGTCTTCATCAGTTTAGTAATTTCTGTGAAATCTAGTATCGATTCAAATTCTCTCTTCTCTAATTAATATATTTTTTTGCTTATCTCTTTTGACTCCCCTTCCACTCTTCTTAAATGTTTCACTTCAATCGTCTTTATCTTGTTTTTTTTTTTTATCATGGAGTCAATACCCATGATTGACACTAGTATGGATCGATAGATTGGTTTAAATGCTTTAGTTTTGGTTGTTTTTTTTTATTTAGGAACTTTTCGTTTAGTAAGTAGTATAATTTTATCGTATTTTCTATTCTGTTTTCGAATTCTTTATCTCTTGTTCTATCTATTATGACTTCGAAGTATTTAAACTGGTTCCCTTGTTCTAGTTCTGTCAAATTTTACGCTGACTTTCTCTTCATTGTTTCCTATCACTATCACCTTTATTTCTATTTTATTTAGTTTCATGCCGTGACTCAACAGGTCCACATTCCATATTTTTATATTTTCTGACATACCCTGTTCGTCTTTTTTATTATTAATATCAAATATAAAATAAATAATATTACCCTTACCACACCTTTTGGAAATAATTCCAGATACGTATTTCGGAAACTAATTTGCTGGCCTCAGTATCATAAGCGATATTTAACGGTTTTCGGTACTTTTTTCAAGATCGGTTAAACTTAAATTTTTTTATTGGTTCCAAAACTATCTTGGAAATTGTGTATCTGGCCTTTAAAAGTAGTATGTGTAACGATAAGATACTAGTTTTTTACAATGTTAAGAGCTTCTACAGCTTTAATTTTATTGAAATCATAAGTGAAGAACCAGTAAGTTTAGGGGCTCGAAATTTCGCATACCGTTTATTCGTTACAATAGCTACGACTTATCGACGAGATTTTTTCTAAATTCCTTGTTTATTGTTGAATTTAACCTCAATTAAGGAGTAGAAAAATGACCATGGGCTTCTCGTCACCTTTGGTCTTCAAGAAAATAATGATAATAAAGGAATTTACAATAATGCTCTTCGACAAGTCTTAACTAGCGTATCAAATGTGTGGTATTCAAAATTTCAGGCCTGCAAATCTCCTGGTTCCTTACTTATTGTTGAAAAAAGATTAGACCTGCTTCAGCTTTTAAGATTGTAAGCAATTAGTATTTCATCGTTATACAAACACCTTTTAGAGCTAAAGTATACAGCTTTCGAACGAACCGACCAAAAAAAAAAACTTTAAGCGATCTTGAAAATAAGTACCGAACACCCTTAACTAACGAACAAAACGGACACCATGCAATTAGCACTCTACCATCACGGACTTTGGTTATGGCCGGTCTTTTGAGGCACAGCCTGTGCTCCTGTTATTGGATCGGTTTTAGCGTCAAGGAAATTTTGCACATACAAGGTCGGCTGTATGTGCAAAATTTGCTTGATGCTAAAACCGATACAGTAACAGGAGCACAGGCTGTACCTACCTCAAGAGACCGGACATAACCAATCGTGATGGTACAACTTTAAAGGTACAGTGGCTAGTTGCCTTAGTTTACTAAAAGGACATCGTTAGGTGTAAGGTCTGGACTATATAGCGAGTGACCCATTATTTCAATGCTTTGGACATTGATATACTCAATCGTTCGAGCAGCAGTATGAGCCTGAGCGTTATCAAAATGCAAGATCAATCTACCTCTCGGGTGCGTTTCGCGAACATTTTGGAAAACTTGAGGCGAACAAACAGCAATAAACCAGTCGGTATTAACACGGAAATCCATCAGTGCTACACTGGAGATATGGTCAGTAATTCCAAAAATACGGCGACCAACCCCTTGTTTTAGCTTTCGACTGATTCTCTAAGATCCAAACTCCTGATTGATGCTTTTATTCGGTATCATAACACTATACTCATATTTCATCGCCTGTGATGATGTAATACACCAGATGAGACGACCCAGTGTCAAAACTATGTAGATTTGTACAATATCACACGTTTTCCTTTTTGAACTGGGTTGTCAAATTGAGGAAGTCCAACGGAAACAAAGCTTACGTATTTCTACATGCTTGCTTAAGACGGTGCTAATTGTTTTCGAACGAATCTTTAAAGTTACTCGAATACTGCTTAAGCCGGTCCTCAGTAATCATGATCCGAATAAGACCAATATTCTTCTTGGTAGTGGCCGCTTTTGGCTTGGGAATCGCCATTAACCTCCAACTGCAGCTTTAAAAACACAGTAAAGTCACTGAACTGGTTTTAAACCTATAATTTATTGCCTGTTAAAAAAACTCATTGTAACCTTTTCTTTGTAATAACTTTATTGAGAAAAATAATATACAAAAACATCACACGGTGTGCCATTTGGACATAGACAAGACATTCTACTGAGAACTTTGCGTACAAATGAATTACATCTTTCGCATTTTGAAGTGTGTTTGTTTTCTGATATTGCAGAGAAACGTTATGGATCACGTTTCTGAGAAATGTTTTCTCTTGATAGTGCTTCTAGTGATTGTCTTTGGCCAGCAGATGTTCCTGATCTTTGATTAGCAGATCTCAAATATTACTTATTGTTAGCTGTTGCTGAGGATTTAGAAACCGTGGAATGCCAACTCTTCTAGCCATCTGCTCGATCACGTTGAGGTACATTGTGAAGTTCACCATCATTTTATGATTGAATTGAGGAGCACAATTTTTTACCAAACACTTGATTGATTTCCTCAAAAGATTGTTTACGATTTAAGCCACGTTTGAAATTGTAAAAAATCACAGCTCGGTAATGGTCTTTGTTTAATTTATTGATTTGTTATGCAAAGAATTATTTTAAGCTTATGTGTTTTCAAAATATTTATGTATGTATATTTGCCAACCGTCGCAGTCATTAAATATCTTTTAAACATACTCTATCGATCTTAGGTCAATCAATTAACAGAATAACTAACGATTAGGATTTCTTGATATATAGAATCTGTCATGATTTACACATCTAACACTTTTAATAATATTTTTATATGCGTCTGCACAATTATGCAAAACATAAAAATAAAATAAATCGATATACATAAAAAGTTTAAGCCAACAAACAAAAATGAATTTAATAAGAACAATGTAAATATAACTTTCAACAACACTAAATGTAAAATCAATAAACAAAATCTAAGCAATGTAGTTTATGAAGTAAATTGTAAAGACGTGATGCTTGTTCACTCAGACAAAATAATATTTAAAGAAAAGATTGTGTAATCATAAGTATTCCTTAAGAAGCCCGGCTGAAGAACAACATCTTTCGTATGATATAGTAGGTAGGAACTTAAGTGCAGCAAGAAAAGTGTTTTTTAAATTTATCAGAACAAATATTTGGGGGCATATAGGGCTCAACAATATAGAAAGTCTTGCCTGATTTTTTGATATTTTCACGTTGAGGAAATTTCATTTTTCTGAGTAGAATTAACAACTGTAGAAAGTCCAGATCTCTAGATAATACGGAGACAAGACTTCCTTTGCGATTTTTAAATTTAGACCGAACACTGTGTCTGGCACCGGATGATTCATAGATAAGCTCCTTGCATTCTTTCAAAAAGGAACGTTATCCAGGAACTGTGTAATAAACGAATTCCATCGACTTTCACTGTAGTTTGACAATAACAATTTGTATGGGCGTTCAATGAAAACAATCGCGCACGTGGGACGCTAAAATGTCAATGAAGCTAGAAAAAAGGAAAGGAAAGGAATGAATAAATTTTATTACAATTTGTTCGCCTTTTTCTTCGAACGTCCCGCTCTGTTCTAAATCATTTCGCACGGACATCGACGTCTTCGTGTAACGTTCTTAGGAACGGTTATTACATATTATTACTGTGTAACGGGTGTCTTTTTAAGCTTTATACGCGGTTATAATGGCGGATGTAGACTACCCGCAATTAGCATGGTGCGCGGATACGACGCCTGCAAACGTCCGGTAGTTCTGCACTCCAATCCCAGACGCATTTTTCTATCTGTACTCATCCGTAATACTCCTACTTGATAGTTTCAATCTTGGAATAGAATTTATCCGGAACATAATACACTATCTGACATAGAAATTGTACCACCTTGAAGACGGATCGTTTTTTCTCGATGAAATTTGGCAGAAATCTTTAACTATTGGAAAGTAATAAATGATTAAAATTTGGGCACGTTCCATTAAGTTACCGTATAGTCTAACTGATGTTTAACCTAATAGCAGTTATGTCGTGAATTCTTCTTTGTTCGTTAGTTTAATTTACGTATTTGGTGAGCTTCGAGTGTTTGGTAACAAGTCCTGCTGCCATAAAGCGGTGGTACGATGAGTTTCAACGTGGTCGACTTTCCTTCATTAAACGCTGGGGTTTTTTCGAACCAAATAACTTTGGTTAATTTATTTGAAAAAAAAACTTCGTGCAAAGAATTTGAGAAATCGGCCTAGTCACTATGCGCCTAGTTTTACAGGGAGAAGTCTAATTTGCATGAGTGGAATTTAAGAAATCGCGGTTCATTCGGTAAGAAAATTTGAAGATTCTGGAACCTTGTTGATAGCGAAACACATGTCGTGCTACTTGTTACTTAAGCAGTGGTCGGAATTTAAGTGTATTCCACTACAAGACCTCAAGTGTTTTTTCTTCATCCATTTCTTAATTTGTTGATCTACGACCACATGCTCGATTTGATTAGAGCCCTACTATCTGAGAAGACCCACTTTCTTTAAAAATATTTTCTCATTCGAAAGTTTTTCTACAAACTCTACGACTCTCTGTCCGTTATTATCAATTTTTTGGTGTTTCCTTTCTGTACCTGTTAAATACCGGTTGTTTGCCTATTTTAGCATTTAGGTTACCAGTTATCATTCTGCAGGTATTTATTTAATTTGCGGTATGTTTCCTCCAGGTCCTCATAAAACTGGTCTTTTGACATCATCCTCTTTGTCTTCTGTTAGAACGTATACGTTCAAAATTGATCTCACATTTTATTTCCCTGATTTACAGTTGGAATGCAAGTTACAGAAGCTAGAAAATGTTAATAATTTTTTCAATATCTTTTCCCGAAGCTTTTGTAACGGCGGCGTACGCCCCGTATAATTATTTCACGAACAAATTTATTACTCTTATTGCCGATTCATAAGGTAATGCGCCGATTAACATTCGGAACACTAATCACTCTAATGTTAATTTTCTATTGATACTTGCGAGTTTAACTACGTTCGCCGCATACGGATACGAGATCAAACCGATTTGCAAACTCCAATTAGATAAAAAAGGACACGTCTAAAAAATAGAACGAGCGATTGCAAGAACTGTCGACGAAGGAATGCGAATTTTTATGAAATGTGCATAGATACGTAGGTAAAGTGAAATCATATGCAAATTATCAGTCGTGATTGATGTTGGTTGATTCGATGTTAGAAGTTTAAAGTCGGATCGTTGCGATATTGATATTATTTCACTCTAGATTAGAAATTGAAGCGAAGAAATGACATTGAAAAGAATTTGTTGAACGTGGAACGACCTTGTCAAAATTAACTCAGGTTATGAAAGTTGTCTTTCTAATGTTGCTTATAAGTATAAGAAAGAAGCAGTGTGCCAACTAGAAACGCTTCATTGTTTTCCAGTATATCCTGCGAAAAAACTGATAGTCTTGGATTCGTTCAAACCGAATGTTAAAGCAGTTCTTTCATTCACACATTCTTCTAGGGTTAGTCAGCAATACACCAGGTACTTAAACATTGTGATCTTTATAACGCTTTCTCTCCGGCCAAGGCACCTCCGTGCCCACAAAGGATACTATCTTGCTCAAGGAAAGTCTGAGGATTCAGATATTACAGATGTTACCCCAATAATGGAAACGCAGCATAAAAATTACTCGCACTATAACACAAACCTTGAAACCTTGTTCTGTTTACTGAAACGAAAAGACAAAAATGACAACTCCCAATAACTATGTTCGTTTCAAAAAATAAAAAGAACTATCGATGATGTTCAGCCGTCCACATCGTCTTCTTTGCAACCAAGCAAGGAATATATTCTCGTAGACTTCAGTAGACGAAAGTCTGGTCGATCTTACAAACATGCGAAAATGGTTGAATGTTTGCAGATTGGTGGTACAGGAAATGAAAGAAGGATAATGTTCCATTGTAGTTAATATTAAAGCTAAGCTGTGTGAGCTTGGTGTTGTCGTTTTGCTAAACGTCGGTCGCTGGGTTGTGCTTTTTTGATAAAAGTCTGGTCAATCTTACAAAGAATGCAAAGATTGTTGGATATGTGCAGATTGGTAGTAGAAGAAATCAAGGGAGGATGACGTTCCATTTCACAGCCAGTTAAGATTAAAGCTAACGAGTATGAGGTTATCCTTGTCGTTTTGTTAAACGTCGCTGTTTTTGATAAAAGTCCAGTCGAGAATGCGGAAATAGTTGGACGCTTCCCAGTTGGTGGTTATTTCACATGTCGTTATATTCTGCTTTAATTTAGTAGTATAACATAATTTTGAACCTCGCTAGTTAGAGGGATTGTCGTGGAGAAAACTACCACCCTGTAGCATCATTAATTATTTTTGAATAATTTGGATTCGGAATTGTATGCGATATAAAAATGGCGAACACGTGTTCGATTCGTTATGTTTTTTCTACACTTTGTAAGCTCCGTTTAACATCTGTTAGGGTAAGAATTGAAAGTAGAATTGAGTGATTGGGTGTTATTTTGTTGTTTAAGCTTTTTTATCTGCTTGGGCTTCCTTTATACGCAAGAAATTTTTGTCTGGGCTATTCTCGTTTACGTTGCAATTTTATTTTATTTGGGATTGCTTTGGAATGAGACCATCTTTGAATTAGTCAATAATAATTATATATATATATATATATATATATATATATATAATATAATTATAAGTTGCTAATCCTTGAAGTTAAATACCGTTGAAAACCCTCCATTTGTATTTAGGACGTAAAATGTATGTCGTTACCTGGGACTATTCGTCAAATGCGATGGTCATTTTGCTGCCATAAGTATTCGTATGTACTTCTTGAGATTCTCGAGATACTCGCCTGCTCCGTACGTATAAGGCCTTTATTCTTGTTAGCGTTCGAAAAAGAAACCAGCATTGGTACCATTCTTGTTGCCTATCACCTCGTGTAAAATTTGGTTGGTCTCCCATCGTGATTTAAATTATGGAAAATTTAGATTGGCAGGTGTTAATTAATTGCAGAAATGATTTTGGTCAAGGACTGCAGGACCACTTGACCACAACCGAATCTGACGTTTATTTACCGGTTCATAGGAATAAATCTATAATTCCTCACCACTAACGATGCTATAAGCCCTTCTTGAGTTTCAGCTGTTAAAACGGTTCAACACACTTCCATTGAGTCGGATTTTAGCCTTCAGCTACAACATACGGAATCACACGGGAACTAATATTCTCACACTCAATTCATCCAGCAGGATCTTTTAGATTGACCTCTTAGAAATACTTGGGATTGTATGAGTCCTGCCGTATCTGACATGTCGATTTTTGATGAGCAACTGGCGCACAGCTTTGATGTTTTTCTAGATGACTGATGTCCTTGGTTGATTTGTCCTGGAATCCGATTATCAGATTTTAGTACTACAAATATCTCAGTGTTCAAAATAAGAAAAATCAGATGGCCTGATGGATATTTCCGGTACTCACTCTGTACTGTTTTGTTTTCGTGGTATAATCCGATCATTTTTTATCTTCATTTTTGTTTTCGACTTAATTTTTGCATTCCTGTTGATACATCTTGTCATCCATTGCCCATTCTTGTTAACGTGAAACCACTTTAGAGAGGGTGGAAGCCCTTCTTATACGGTGTTGCCATTCCCTAAACATTTGAACTGACGCACATTGACACACTCCTGACAAAATTCGACTTTACTCACTAACATAGTCTCTTTCAAGAGTGACACATTCTTTCCAACGTTTCCCTAACATTTCGATGCCTTTTCTATAGAACGTTTTATCTTTGGCCTCAAAATACCCTTAACTTTGGCAATTACTTCTCTATTGGGACCAAATCTCTTTCCCTTGAACATTCTTTTTAGGTCTGCAAACAGGCGATAGTCGTTGCGAGCCAGATCTAGAGAATGCGGTGGATGAGGAAGCAACCCAAAGTACAATTCATGCAATTTTGCCATTGTTGTGATGGACTTGTGACACGTTGCACTGTTTTAGTAAAAGAGCACTTCTTTTTTCATTTTGAGATAGTTTCTCGCAATGTCTACTTCAAACCTACCAATAACACCATATAATATTCATTATTGATAGTTCTTCTTTTCTCAATGTAATCGATGAATGAAACATAGTGCACATTCCAAAACACGGAGGACAATATCTTACCAGCTGACACTTTTGGGTGCTTTGGACGGTTTTTATTCTATCCTATCCGCTCAGCTGACTACCGATTTGACTCTGGAGTGTAGTGATGGATCCATGTTTCATCCATTGTAATATACCAGCTATCTCACGTAACTTCAGTTTGCGATCGGCCAAACCCATTTTGTAGAGTTTTTTTGTATTTTCTGGAACAACTGCCGAATTTGGGGGACCAAAGCGTTCAGCACCATCGGCCGCGTTTAAAATCAGGAAACCACTGCTCTACCAATTGTCTCGATGGAGCAGAGTTCGAATAACACTTGTCAAGTCATTGCTTAGCTTGAACCCCATTTTTACCATTAAAAAGCAATGCCTTATGAACACACGAAATTCAGATTTTTCCATTGCTTTAAACGTTACGAAAGCGGGGTCACTAAAACCACTTGTAACTTGTGAACTAAACGTCAGATTGTCATAAAATTTTGACACGTATCGTTTGAGGTTGGTACGTCCTAAAAATCATATGGATTTGTCAATGGTGGTGTCATATACATGTCATCCTACGAACTTATTAAGTGACGTCAGTGATGTTCAAATACTTTAGCGAAGGAAACCAAACGACTGAAGAAGAGCCACATTTGAATCGGTCATCGATATGTAAAACCCCAAATCCAACCTGGCGTGTGTGGAGTTTTCTTGTCCAGCCGTCTGAAGAGCATCGTGAAAGGCGTACGCTTTGAGGATCTGGCAGCCAATCAAGAACATGTGACAACAATTTATGATTGATTCTGAAAGGAGCTTTTGCTGACAGTTTACGGTAACTTTATGTACCTCGCCAAAAGTGTTCCAAATAATGGCGACTATTTTAATGGCAAATAGAAGTTATACAGGACAGTATTTCTCAGATACACCGTTTCAGCTTCTGTGCTTCCGAAGAACAGTGCGAACAGTGAGAAGTGGATATCAAGTGGTTATATACAAGGAACCGGAAAGAAGGTTCCATCATCGACCTATACACAATTGTATGTTACTTTCTGGAACTACGTACATACAAAAGGACCTTCGAAATAAAAAATTCAAAGTATCTATCGAGTTATTTTTCATTCCATCACCATTCCTCGTAACGATTAAGAACGAAATACGCACTATCAAATTCAATAAAATATGTATTAACTTCTCTACGAACGCGAATCGATCGTAAACAACCTCCTAAGTGTAGGTAACGTGCATAAGTACAACACGACACAACGCAGAGCAGCACACAAGAGGTACGGTGTGGCCTTCTGGAGCTGGCAATGAAAATATCTCGTTCGTAAAAATACCAATGTAACATATCCATCGTGCAACGAGCATGCGACGGATACAGGTTGTGTACAAAGGTATACCTATCCGCCACACGGAGGGAGAACGCGCACTCATGCAAGAAACATTATCATATTACATGAATACATACATTTAAATCGCCAACTATTCACTCTCTTGTGTATGTATTATTATTAGCAGGTGATAGATTATTTTTAAACACCTGTGCGTCGCAAATACACGTACGAACGTGTACGACATTTGCATATGTATTGTTTTCGTTTAATATAGCAATTAATAATAGCATTAACAACGACAGCCGCGACAACATTGTCTCGGCATTCCATCGAACGCCTACACTCGAAGCTGATCGCTTGCGAAAGTAAATTCTATTCGTATCTCCTTAACGATATAATTTATTACTGAATGTCTTTGTCTTATTTTTTTAACATACATAGCTTTCCATCTTTCTTTTTAATCGTTCTGATCAAAGCGATAAAATTATTCAATTAATAATAGATAGTAATTGCCTCCTTTTGTAGCAGCAAACTGGATTTAAGATAAGAAATCTATCGCACAATAATTTTTAACTTTTAATGGAACAATTTTTGAAGGAACCTATTTTAAAGAACAACGTTTCAATAAGTTAAGTTTCCGAAGTACCACATCAATCGACAACTTCCCGCTAGTATTGCGAATTCAACACGTGGACTCACCAGTCTCACGTGTCTTTCTTTCTATTTAATCTCCGTTATTTTTCTTTCCTGATTTCTAGACCCTCTATGTTATCCGCTGTGTAATCAATAGGGACCGGATTATATGTTTGAGATTTGACTAAAATATGTACGAGCAAAATATGTTGAATATATTCCTAAAATGTCTAGAATATGTAAAATATGTTTCAAAAATATGTTCAGAATGTCGAATACATTTTGAAGTAACGAGGACTAGAAACAAACACTAAACAAATTTAAACGGGTTTTATTAAACGGATACCTATCACTTACATTTCTGCATTAAACATTACATTCCTTACTGTAAAAACAATTCACAAATTCAAATGTTTTTTAATATTTTCAATAGTTAAATTAGGTATGCTATGCGTTAGTAGCGATTTGTACGTTGAAAAACTTCGTTCGACGTCGGCTGATGTGATTGATGCATATTTTAAAACATTAACAACTTCCGGATTTCCGGTTTCAACATCAAAATCACCACGGAGAATTTGGTTTGCTTGTTGTACCAAATTTAAATCGCTATTTCTTTCTAAAATATCATTAATTTTTTTATTTATTAATTATCCTATATTTTAAGGAAGTTTTTCCTTAAATTCATCAATCAAATGAAGAGGCTCTTGTAACGGGAGTAATTCATTTTCAAGAATAACAATAGTTTTATGAAAAAAATCATAATTTGATTTAATGAAGGAAAGTTCATGCTGCAGTGAATTATTTTCTAAAATTGATTTGCACTTTGAAATTGCGCCAATTTTTTCCTCTTTAAAACTTAAAATACGTTCTTTAATAGGGACAACATTTTCTGCATAAAAACTGGAAGGCTTTAACCATGTTCATGGGGAAACCAACCGAAGTTCAGTTTATGCGGTTGTTGTTCATGCTTGCCTCGAGCTAGCGAAACACGTGTCATTGATCTTATTATAAAACAATTGTGTGGTGAGGAGCCTACCGATGTGATATAGTGTCCCCAGATCGATTCAGTAAGCATTTCCACAGTTTTAACTTGAATTGTCTAGTTATTTAGCAGCTGTCAAACATACGTACATTTTTTAGAGATTAGTATTTTATATATGCGATTTTTCTTTTCCTTATTTCTAGATCTCTAGATTCTCCTTGTTATTCGCTGTGTAAGTAAGCGTAAGTTTTTAGGTGTCAGATTCGTCCCTTTTCAAAGATGGGAAAAAAGGAATACTCCGAAATGATTCAATAAATGTTGCAAAGAATTTCCACGATTTTATCTTGAAATTTTGTTTTGTAGCAGCTGTCAAACATATCTTAGTTAGTTTCTTAAATATACTATTCTTTTTCGTACAAAACCGTCAAATTTGATACTTGTCAAAATACTTCTTTTTGATTTATCAGTACCAACTTACTGCCGTTAAGTTTTCCTCTTATCTAGCACTTTTTCGATAGATAGCACACGATCTATCAATATTTTGTTTCTTTTAACTATTCGCGAATTCTTATATTTTACCGGATATCCCTTTGAGTGCGATATAACATATTTTTCCTGTTTCTGGTCTCTCTCGTCACATTTCCGTTCATGAAACTTTAAATATACCTGTCAAACTAGCGCAAATTATCAAAAAGACATCCGTTAAAGAAAAGTACCTGTCAAACCAGTGTAAACTGTCGAAAAGAAACTACTCGAAACTGTCAATACATCTTGAATGAGGCTGTCAAACAAACTAGTAAAGATTGTCAGAAAGCTTCAAAGATGAAATCTATCACATAAAGACCTTGCCAAAGTAGTCTAAACTGTCAAAATGTTTTGAAGAAGACATGTATCAAATAAAGACGCAGTCCAAGTAGTCGAAACTGTCAAATGATTTGAAGAAGAAATCTATCAAATAAACACATTGTCAAACTAGCGCAAATTATCAGAAAGACGTCCGTTAAATAAAAACACCTGTCAAACTAGTGTAAACCGTCGTAACACTGTCGAAAAAGAAAACCTGTCAAACTACTGGACACTGTCAACATCTCTTGAATGAGGCTGTCAAACAAACTATGGAAGACTGTTAGAAAGCTTCAAAGATGAAATCTGTCACATAAAGACCTTATCAAGGTAATGCAAAATGTCAAAATGCTTTGAGGGAGACATGTATCAAATAAAGACGCACTCAAAATAGTTGAAACTGTCAAATGCTTTGAAGAAGAAATCTATCAAATAAAAACATGTCAAACTAGAGCAAACTGTCAAAATGTTTTGAAGAAGAAATCTGTGAAATAAAAACCCTATCAAACTAACGTAAACCGTCAAAATGCTTTAAATGAGAAATTCGTCTGATAAATGTGTTGGTTTCACGTTGTGAAGTTGTGCGAGTCCGTAGAACGGACGAGCAATTAATGAAGTCGTTAAACTTAAAATAAACTGTCGAAGTACTCGTTTGTTTGCTGTTTATATTCTACAAGTTTAGGCAGGTTTGGACAGTGGCGGCGCGTAAAAGCGGTCTTCCGCAAAATTAAAGAAATTCTTTTCATTTTTGTTCGATATTTAATATCATTCTTAAAGAAAACAATCGTCAAACTGACACTATATCACATCGTTAAACTCCTCACCATACAGTTGCTTAAGTGGTGGCTTCGGTGACACATGGTTCGTTGGCACGTGGGAAGCATTCTCAAATGCACTAAATGCATCAATGTACCAGCGATTCCAGGTCAGGTTCACGAAAGACAATAATTTATCCAAAAAGTCATCGAAGTTACATGCGGACTGATCGTGAGGTTGAAACATTTCTTGAGTTATTTCAAAGGCCTCAATCCAAACGTGATAGGCCATGGTGCCAAATCTGGCGCTGTAGGCTCTCAGCTTCATGAGGACTGTCAGCAATGTCAATCTTCGTTTCTTCTGACATTGCCCTGTCCCTGAAATATTTTTCTAGGGCTTCCAGAAATTCTTTTGCATGGGTTCGCTGTGTGTTTCTATTAAAGGTGGTCAATTTCTGTTCTTCCACACATTTGCCTATACTGCTGGGAAGACGAAATATCTGCAGTTGTCCGGAATCTTCTGTCGACTCGAATTTGGAGGAGGATTGCAACGGGAAGAGGGGGAAAAGTTAAAGGAGGCCCAGACTTGATCTTGATTACAGCGCCACTCAAAAGAGTGAAAGAGTGGTATGCCATCGTTTATTTGTCACAGGCCCTGAAAAATCGCTCTCTTTCGAAAGACTAGTCTAAAACGACGAATGACCCTTTATCAAGATAATACGAGTCCACATAATTGAGTTTCTCGTGCAGCAAAAAATGGAATTCAGAAGTCAAGAATAAGAAAGGGAGAATATTATTTTAACAAATATGACATCTCGCATTACTCATCAAAATTTTCATTCATCATTCGCTTTTTCAACAAAATTTTAATCGTCAGCCATTCGTATGTTAATTTCCAATAATGTGAAAAATAAAATATCTCATCGTCCTCAAATCTACTTTTTCAGGTGATATTTTCCTTTGACGTCAAACCGTTTGAGAAAACACTAACTGCACGGCTCGACGCAAGACGCGTTAAAATGTCAACGTTTATACGATTTTTATCGTCCATAAATTCGTAAATATATCATCGTCCGTTTCGGCCCACGCTCCGAATTTTAAACGGGGCCCCGAGACGTCGTCGCCGAAGCGGCCGGCAGTCTTTCAAAGCTCGAAAGATTCGTGAAAAATTAATTAGACGGGCGTTTAGCGTACTATTTAGGAGGATCGATTTAGCATACGTACGTGTAGGTATGCAAACGTGCCGAATTCGAGAGGAGAAGGATAGACTGCTCGTCTTCGATGTGATTTATGAACCAGAAAAAATTCGAACTTGGGTTTCTTAGAAAAACGTGTCGTTTCTCATTGGTTAATGGGATTTTTTCCAAAGATTGCTAGTATCGGATAGTGTAATTAGGTTAGCTCAGAAAGGTAAAAATAGGAATGTCTCTGTGTGTCTTTTGCTATTGGTTTTGGTTTTGTTCGAGTGTGATTCATGCAATTTGCCTATTTTTGAGTTTGTATTATGCCTCCGTACTACTGTAGTGATGATAAGAGCTAATCGTACAGCATCTCATCAAGTTTGGATATTTTTGAAAGATGTAGTACATTCTGGTCTTCGCTCTGGTAATAATCATTGCATTGTACAAAAGTGTCACATTTGTTAAGTAGATGGTATGGAGCCTTTATCGTTTACATTCAAAATCTACAAGACCTACTACTTATGTGGTTATCCCCCAGTTTATCAAGGTGACCGTTCAAATTGCAATGTCACGAATTGAACCAGAACTAGGATTCTCGGTTAGGGCTAATGCAAGCTCTGCATGTCTTCTGGTCATAGTTCCCAAAGAGATGTTTTACCTGCTTCAGTCTGGAACAGCCCTTCCACGCACCCAAGAAAATTGCTTCACACGCTTGCCAACCAAAAAGGGTTCGGGGCTGGTCTTACTAACGGTACTAATAATTCCTGCTTAGCTAGCTTGTCCGTTATTCCATTAGACTATATTTCGGTCTGTCCTGGTACTCAACAAAGAGATATCTTGTTTCTCTTGTCTAAACTGTTAAGAAAATAAGTTTTATCTTTACCACATCGATTTAATGAATGATGAAATAGCTAAATTATTTCAGGATAGTTCCGAATAGATATGATTTGAAGTAGCTGGATTAAATTGATGTAATTAGGTGTGATGATACTTGCAGGATATCATCTAATCTAAAAGTAAGAAGATAAGGATGAATTAAAACGAAGAAGTAGAAAATAAGGAATTCGAGGGGAAAAATAAAAATGAAAGTGGTATAAGAGAAAGGGAAGAAAAATGTAAGAAGCAGGAGAGTGCAGAAAGGAACAACGAAGAAATAGAGGAAGAAGCAAAATAAAAAGAATATTTCTGATAAAAACTAATTTACGATTCTATTGTGAGTTATTGGAACAGTATTTCTGAAGAAACAGAGAACGAAACGTAAACACCAATCAGTGGGAAACGTCAGAATTTGAAAAGTTTCCACCAAAAATATAAAGGAAAGGAAGACCTAGAAGTATGGGGAAGGACACCACGCAAGAAATATTAAGAAGAAGAAGAAAAGAGAATCAAACGCACACGAAGTTACAACTGTTCTACATTAAAACTATAAACAATAAACAAGGGAAAAATAAAAAGAATATTTATACTAGAAACAGAGGAAGAAGCAATAAAGAATAATGTTTAAAGTAAAAATTTCTTTTCGCTCCTTTTATGGGTTACTGGAACTGTTTCTATCTTCCTGCAGAAGTAGGTGGCATGGACAACTAAACATTGACATCAATTAGTGAGTCACGTCGAAACTTCGAAAGTCTCTCCCCACTTCGAAAGAAGAAGAAGAAACGGATGACGTGGAAGAGCAGAAACAGAAGCAACGGTAAGCAAGAAGTAGAAGAAAAGAGACTCAAACGTAGAAGTTATCATCAACCATTCAACATTAAAACTAAAAAAGAAAAGTGTTTGTGCTTGGAACAGAGGAAGAAGCAATACAAACAATGTTAATACTAGGAACTTTTATCCGATTCTGTTGTGAGTTGTTGAAACTATTTCAGTATTCCTGAAAAGGTAGGCGGCAAGCAAAGAGAAATAAAAAACAGTAAGAAGCAGAAGGAAGAAATCCAAACACAGAAGTTATAAAAATTCAACATTAGAAGTACAAGAACGGAAGGGAAGAAGAAGCAATACAAAAATATTTATGGTAAACATTGCTTTCCAATCTTTTATGGGTTATTAGAACTGTTTCTTTCTTCCTGAAAAAGCAGACGGCGTGGACAGGGGAACGTTGACATCAATTAGTGCGACACGTTAGATCTCTGAAGAAATTTCCACCAGAAAGAGGAAAAAACGGAAAATGAAGAAGAACGGAAAAGGAAAAAGAAACAAGAAATATTAAGAAGAATAAAAAAGAAAATCAAACGCAGAAGAAGTTATAAACATTCAACATTAAAAGCAAAAAGAAGAAACAAAGGAAGATGTAAAACAAAAACGGTGTTTAAGTTAAAAACTTGTTTCTGATTCTGTTGTGAATTATTGATTTTATCATTATTACAACTGTTTCAGTATTCCTGAAGAAGCAGGAGCTACGGACAACGAATCCTAGACGTCAACTAGTGAGATACAGTTTAATTCAAATGAAATTTGCACTAGAAAGGAGAAGAAATGGAAGAAGAACGGAAAAGGAAGTATAGAGAAGAAAACAGTAGGGAGAAGGAAAGAAAACCAAACGTAGAAGTTATAACCATTCAATATTAAAAGCAAAAAGAAGAAACAGGGGAGGAAGCAAAACAAAAAGAGCATTGTGGCAAAACCTCCTTGCCAATTCTGTTGTGATTTATTGCAACTTTTTCAGTATTTCTAAAGAAATAGGCGATATGCACAACGAAGCGCCGATATCAACTAGTGAGTCACTTCAGAACTGGAAAGAAATTGTCATCAGAATGAGGAAGAAACGGAAGAACTAAATGAACGGAAAAGGAAGCAAAGGAAACAAAAACAGTAAGAAGCAGAATAAAAAAGTGAAACGGACAAGAAGCAAGAACCATTCAATATTAAAAGCATGAAGAAGAAACAGAGGAAAAGGGTGTTAATGCCATGAATTTCTTCCCAATTCTGTTGTGATTTATTGTAGCTTTTTCAGTGTATCTGAAGAAATAGTATGGACAACGAAACGTCGATATCAGCTAGTGCAGGGGTCTACAAACTTTTCAGCCTTGGGGCCATACTGATTACTTCAGTGAATTTCTGCGTATTATACTTGTCATTAAGCTTTACCTATATTACCCTTATTAATATTAGCTGTCGTGGGCCGGATTGATGACACTGGCTGGCCGGATTTGGCCCGCGAGCTGTAGTTTGGAGACCCCTGACCTAGTGAGGCACATTAGAATTCAAAAGAAGTTCCCAGAAAAAAAAACGGGAAGAGACGGAAGAAGTAGAAGAACGGAAAAGGAAGCAGAAGAAATAAACATTAGCAAGCAGGAAAAAGAACCAAACCCAAAAGAATTACGCCCCATTCAACGTTAAAAGTTAGAAAAAGAAATTGTGCTAAATTAATTAATTAATTTTTAATAGTGTTAACTGCTTTATTGTATTTGACTTTTACACACGCACGTTTGTGCACTTGCAAGCGCAGAGTTTGCATTTATTCGCCAGAAATAAATTGAAAATAAATTTTAAAAAAAGCTGGAAAGGGTACAAGAAGAACATTGAGCAGACTCGTCAAACGCCGATGTATGCGGGTATTGGTCCAAGAAAACCCGAAAGTAGGGCTAGAAGCGATGATTTCTTATTTGGCGTTGAAGAGAATAAAAGCATGGTAAACACTACAGACAATTTCATATTTATTGGTTTAAATGTGAAATTATACTTGAGGCAAAAGCGAGTTGAAGATGTAGGAGCCATCTAGGATATAAAAGCTGCGTTTCGATGGTGGTTTACAGATGTCTATCAAAAAATATTTTACGAAAAACATGAATTTTTATTATTCTTCACATGATCTTTATCTCTATCTTTAAGTTTTCCTTCTATTGACCAGGTCTAAGAGATTTACGGTAGTCTCGCCGTTCGGGAAGGTTGGAAGAGGGGCTAGTACGTAATTGCAAATCCTCAATAATTCGTCTTCTTCTTCTCAATTTTTTCCTCATTTTTTCTTTCCTTGCTAATCCATCTTCTTAACACTAAATTCATTGAAAATAAATAAAGGTTTGAATTAGCAAAAGCACGTCTAACTCTAACTAGCAATTAAATATACGTAAGTTTCGATTTGCGTAAATTGGAATTTAATTTTAGAAGATAGCGTATTAATCTTTCCTGAATTGATAGTCTCGCTGCTTGGAGAGAAGCAATTACTTGGAAACCTCCACGTTCTATCCGAATATTTCGGATTCCTTACCGGAATCAACTCAATTCATCTTCTTGAAATAACTCCAAATTTGGTTACCTCGCTATCACGCAATTGGTTGTCTTCTTCCTCTTATTAAATCTTTACGCTTAAAGAAGTGTTTGTTAAGGAACTCAAGTCGGATTAGGAACATATTTCAGCTGATTCTCTATGGAATAAACTTTTTCGAAGCGGGATAAAAATTATAACAAAACACCACCCTAAGATCCAAAAATTCATTGTTTCCCTGCGACCACAAAAAATGTTCTACCCGCGAAAATTCCTTTGGGATGCAGTTAACTCAACTCTCGCTGCTTTAATGGTCAATGACCTTTTGCGGGTAATTAACAATTATCGAAGTATGGAATCTCTAAAAACCATAAAAATATTTCATCCCCGGAGGAAGAATTCCAAAACGAGTGTATTTCCAATTTTCAAATCCCAGCTCCTTATTTTTTACTTTTCTTGAGGTATCTCCATTTAAAGCGTTCTATAAAAAGTGCTTTCGATCTTAATCGAAGCTGCTGATCCAATCTAGGTTAGCCGAAGTGTTGATCTGGATGATTTCATTTGTTTCTCAAATTCAGTTTCAAAAGTTAAAATCAAAACAAAAAAGTAAATGGGTGATACGCAATCATCGGATACCCTAGAAAACTTAGCGCACAGTTGAGCATGTAACAGGGCAAAGCCATCTTTACCACATGCTGAGAAAGCTTCTATAACCCTTTTTATTGTGAATCTTCCGGCCTTGGAAAATTTATAGAAGTAGTATAACGCGGCTCAAATGGCCCGATTCTCCATTTTTGATAATTGTTATTGTGATTTAGCAGACCATATTTTTGGTTCCCTTGTGTTTGAAGTAAGATTAATTTCTGAATTTCCTCCATCTTTCTGGACCATGTTCGATGATCTCACACCGTATTCAACATATGCCTATTCCATAGATGTTCAGCGGTACATTACAAATTTTTGCAACATTGTTTTTGATGTGCAGCGTTTCTCATTACTTATACATTAAGTTGAAAATTTGCAAGAGAAAATATATGTTCCTACTATTATAGAAAATCGCAATTAACTTTTAAGTTTATTTTTTAGGCGTAGAAACGTAAACAGTAGTAAAGTTCTGGATATATTTTACCATAAGGCGAATGTTTACAATTTAGAGAAAAAATTTAAACACTTGTAACATTCGGGCCGCATGTCAAGCACGGCAAAGTGCTTCTTTTGATAAAACATGTTTTGTTTACTTAATGCCTGAATACCCTACGATAATACATATTGCAGTGATTCTAAAATTACACTTTCATTTGCCCAATTTTTTTAAAAGAAAGACCCACTACCCTCAAGTTGGTAAAACTTGCTATTACCACTATTTGATGACGATTTAAAAAAACTTGTTTCCTCCTTGCGATAAGCGTATTCAATTAAATGGGACGAAGATTGAAATAAAAGGATTATAGCCAAATTTCTAGAATTTTGGAAACATCCCTCGTACAAGAGAATGAGGTACTCTTCGAAGGATTATTAATTTTTGTAATATTTTACGAACACGACACTATATCACATCGGTAAACTCTTCACCACACAATTGTTTAAATAATAAATTGGAAGACACGTGTTTCACTAGCACGAGGCGAACATTATCAAAACCATAAAACCGATATGAGCAAATAATTTTCTTAAAGTTCTAAACGTGCATATTTGCCACACCCTTACTGTAATCGGAAAAAATATTTCTCGAAGACAGCCTGCAAAAATGCCCGTTCGTCATTAAAGACCCTTAAATAAATAACATGTCAAATGACAACGTGTCTAATTTTAGGAGTTATTTCTACGAACATGCGAAAGAAAGAAAAAGCATCTGTTAAAGATTGCATTCTGGTTTGAATAAGTTTTAATACGTTAAATTTGTTTTTTTTTTGTGTATCGTTATGTGACTAATTTAGCTAATTTCCCAAAAGAAATTAAAAAAGTTAAATACACCTTACAAAGACTGATATTACTTAATTATTTCATTATAATAGACTGAACAAGGCGAAGTATTGAATGGGGCCGCTATCACGATTTAGAGGATTTGTATTTTTACGTATGTATACCGCTTCATACGCATCCAGTTCTCGGGGTGAATTAACATTTTTTATCAATTTTAAATTTTCCATTTTTATGTCGTGCCCCGTGTCGTGCATATGCTTCACGATACTCGATACCATAGCGGTGATGTGCCACATGTTGGTTAATCACTATCATGGTTTTAAGAAGTAAACTAAACTCGAGGTAGATGTATTTAAAAAGAAATCAATGTTCTTTTAATATAATTAAACTTACCTCTTCATTCTCCCACATGGACTTATGCTGTGCATAGCCAAAACGAATTTAAAAAAATCTACAGACGCAAAAAACAAATGAAAATAAAAGCGAGGCTGCTATTTCCAGTTCTTATATATATTTTGTATATAAAAAATATTACATAGGTCCTAATATTAATAGTGATGTGTATACAATAGTATATACAGACAGATTATTCGATACAAAAAAGGCACAGGTCATTGATGCGATTAACGAATAAAATAATTGTATCCACGCTTAATAAATATCTAAATATCTATTGTATTTGATTAAATATTGTAGTAAGTACATACATCCTTTACAGATTGCTGTAGAAAAATATTGTCCTGGAAATTATTGGAAAGATATGTTTGTGCCGACTTAACCATTATATTAATTATCATACATTTGCACATATAATTTTGGCTAAAGCAATTTTATTTACCGGTTTCATTTCTCTTTTAGATTTTAATTTATTATTATTTTATATTGCAAACGGACAAGGTTAGGATAGTCTCGTTAATTAAAAAATATGTATAAAATATCTTATGGCTACAATTAAAGGAAAATTACAAATTGAATTTTATTCTATATTTTCTATTCCATAATTTTTTCGATATAGACTCAAATTCCATAAGATTAATCATTTATCAGGACATTTCGCTAGCAACGAGACTGTCAACGTCAATTGTCTCTTACCGACAGTTGTTAATACCAGTTTCGTTGTTAGCGAAACACGTGTCCCGATTAAATTAGTAATTATATGTAGTACGAACTGAGCGATATAGTTTAGTATAAGTTGTACTAAACCATAATCCTTGCAATCATTTTCATTTTTATTTTTTGTTAAATTTTTTATTTATTATTTATTGCCAGATAGCAAATCCTTTTCTTTTTATCAAATTGTCGTCAGCTAATTTTTTGGATCAAATTAATCAAGGTAAATTGCTTGGGAAATCACAAAAACGTTGTTCTTTAAAGGTTTTGAATGTTGCAAGTTTACCCGATTATCTTTTTCATATCATACAATTTTGCTGGTGCTTTTGACTTACAATTAGTGGCACTTTTAAATTATTATTACTTAATATTAAGTGTATACCGGATGTTTCACAACTTATGCATCTAATTAAAACAAAAGAAAATTCATTATGAATCAAACAAGAGAGAGAGAGAGAGAGTCGGAGAAAATTTTCCTACTATCGCAGGAAAGTCGATATTGATCTTTTAAGTTTGGAAAGGAACTGATTGGGAACTGCAGACAGTAAGAAGTAAAGGCGAACTTTTATTTAAACGAATAAAAGTAAACGTTAGTAACATTCGGCCCATATGTTAAGCCAGGTCAAGTGGATATTAGGATAGGCCGTATTGAACGCCGTCCCGCTTGCCGGATGTGAACCTGATCGAACGCCGAGTCCTGCATGCAGTGAATCATTGCTACGTTGGGCCCAAATATGTATCTACACTGGTGGTAAGGCAGTGCATCCAAAGCAAAACTTTGATTTGCTTAATTTTTTTTTCGACTTTTTTGTAGACTCAGTGACCTGCTTGTACGTCACACCTTTGGCACCCAATTTTTGGAAACACTATCAATTATTTTTTCCTTACATGCAACTCCTTCCTATCAGTATAGATTAAGAATAAAGTTGATACATTACCATAAAATATCGAACGAATAATTCAACACGTCCTTTTCAAAAAGAAAAGTTTTACTATCAACATCAACTCAATTTTTCTTTTGTTTAATACATACAAAGATAAATATTAAAAGTTCGCGCTATACAATGAGGATGTGATTTGCTCTGGGATAACCACATTAAAGTAAACAAATTGGCGAAACCGACGCCCCAAACTTATACAGCTAACCAGACAAAGCATCTGATCGTTTGCGTGACGTTTATAATCAACACTTGACCAGCTCCGTGCATTGTGTAGTTGAAACACTTTGTTTGGGCAGCACGACAGGCTTGCGTCATTCCATAAACCATCCGCTCTCTATTGATTATAGAAAATGACAACTGACGTATTATACATATAAGGTATGGCTGTGTAAATAAGGTTTCGTTCTAACCAATCGAATTTAACACTCAATTCTTAAGAAGTATAGTGTAAATGTTACTTCGACAATTGCTTAGAAAATAGAATATAAGTAAATACAATAAAGCAATACTTAATCAAACGGACGCTGTCTTTTTATTTTGCAATATTAGTAAATGCTTGGTAAAAAAGTTGCTTATTAGTTGCTTAATGAATTACTTAGTAAGAGTCTTATTTTTTCATAGGAAATATTTATACACAAACTCAATTATATCCAACAAACCCGATAAATATTTACAAATAATAAGTGATGGGCTAGGGAGTTAAAATATGAGAATTTTTACATCTAATTTAACAGTCCGATATTAGAAAATCACCGCAACCTATCTCTAGGGAAGAAATAGTAATCTCAAAAATATTTACCATTACAATATTTTTAAAAAATGTCTTGGACGTTACTATCAAACTCAAAATTTAATAAAAATAAAACGTAACAAAAATGAAAGACCTCTTGTATGTGATGCATTCGACATTTCAAACATGACTAACTGAAAAATTTCCTTCCACAGTTTTACCGTTATTTTATGCGTATTTCACCGATATTTGCTTGAAGTACCACTGCTGGTACGTGTTGTTCACGTCACAGGGCATCAAGGATAAATGCGAAGTTTGCGGATGCAAAGCCATGCACTTCTTGTGGACTCGATGTAAAAGCACGTGGGTATCCTCGTCGTACAACCACGGACCATCCACCGTGCCCAATCGACAGAAAGCCAGCTTAATTCCTTGCGCATCAGCTTCGATGCATCGCTCACCAACACCTAACTGCCCTTTCGCGTTCAGTCTTATAAGTTGATTGTTTCCAAAACCGTGGCAATGCGAAATCGCCATCAAAGCCGGTGGGCCGTGACCGAGGGTGTCCAAACACTTATTCACAGCTCCCGAACGAAGTTCACCGTAATGTATATTCGGGGGTAAGTCGGGATATTTGTCCAACACATCGTAAGCCACGTTGTCCATGTACCACTGGAAGTTCTTGCAATTTAACCGCTCTTTTAAAGCGACTTGCTCCGAGATATCGCCCATATCCAAAAATCTCGCCTGAGGTTCGCGAGTGTAAAAGTATTCCTTGTATTTTTCATCGAACCACGTCTCGATGACGCGTTTATAATTAATGGTGATCAAAGGTCCCTTCTTCTTATTCGCCAATTTCCCAAAATTATACGGCATGAAACTACGATACACGTGCCCGACCTTCGAACAGGGGACCCACTCGATACTTCCGCCGCACTGCCAAATTTTAAAACTCAACTCGAAGTTCTCACCGCCCCACACCAACAAACCCGGATCGTAAGCTCCGATTTCCAAGAAATAAGCGCGATCGATGGCGAATAACCCACCGGCATGTGTCGGGCTCTTATACGGCTCCGAGTTGTAGTTTCGCGTTTGTAATTCCTTCATTGGAACCTCATTCTCTTTATAGAGCATGCCCCACTCGAAGATCCCTCGGAAATGCCTGTCGTCTCCATATACAGGTCGAACCTCCCAAGTTTTATGATCAATTCCGTCGATAACGGGTACGGTCATCGTCCTGCGATCGCGATAAATCGGGGCTAACAACGGGGGTAACCAATTGATGTTAACTTCGCAGTGGGCATCAAGGAACACGATGACTTCTCCCTTGGCCTCCGTTGCCCCTTTAGATCGTGTTCGAATCAGTCCCTCGCGTTGTGCATTGCGAATTAAGCGGACTTTCCCATCGAATCTCTCGATGTACTTCTCTAAGTGTCCGCTTTTTAAATTCTCTTTATCACTAAAATCATCTACTAGTAATACTTCCTTCAATAAATTAGCTGGGGTGCGATTTATCACCGAATGCACGGTTCGTAATAGAACAGACCATCCTTCATTGTGGAAGACGATAATAACAGTGGTAAGGGGTAGATCAGTGGGGTAATCCCAATGCTTGCATTCATCCAATCGTGTATCAAGAATGGATCGGTCTAAGGATATCTCATCCGAGCATGCTATATTCATACCATATTGCGATTCCGACTGATCGGCATCGTTTTGTTGATCCTGCCGGAGATAATGGGGTTTACCGTTTTCCCCAGGGCCCTCTGGGGTTTTCAGATCTCTAGGCTCGAAATTTCCTAGGCCATCGACTATATTCGGTCGTTCCTTACGTGTGAGCTTCGAAGATGATGATTTTAGAAAGCTGTCTTGTACGTTCCTCGGCGAGGTCGCCAGAAGGTAAATGAGAGGCACCAGGATACAGCAGGCCGCCAATAACCTCACGTAGCGCGCTTTTCGCAAGCTGCTAAAACGTAATAATGCCATTTTGTGGGTGGTACATTACCTTTCGGGTTGATAATGGAAGAAATGACACCGAACTGGTTTTCTGCACGCGTCAAAACGTAAATGCCAAGGTGGCAGCGTTACACCTCATTAGCACCTTTGTTGTTGCCGACGCAAACACATCATCGCCGATGCGATTTTTACCGGTTCAGAACACCGATAAGTCATTGGAATTCGCGGTTAATACACGAAATCCGGCTAATATCTTAATTGAAGGGAAATTCCGAATTAACATTATTTGACATTTCGTAGTTTGTCAACAAACTAATCCGAGCGCTTATCTCTGTTTTTAGCTGAACTAGCGGCGTTCAGCCAAATCCTATAAGCGAAGCGGAGGTGTTCTTGATGGAATGCACAATTTTGAAAAACTATCAAAATCAGACAACGATTCTTACGGAAAAGGAGATTTCGAAATAATTGAACAATCGTTCCATACGGATTCTTTTTGATATATAATTAAATGAATTAGCATCAGGATAGAATGTCTTGGGGAAAGAATAACAGTTACCTTTAATTTGACGTTCATTAAGTTAGGACGGTGATTTCGAGATGGCGCATCACTCTTGAATACCCTTTCGCATTTATTCTATAATTTCTTTTCACCGGGTGTTCCAGTGGAACTGTCACTATTTAAATTTCGGCGGGAATTAACTAAAATTTGTAGTGGTACCGCAAAAGTATGCCTATCTTCATTACTTATACCACTGCCGTTCGTTGTTGTGATTTTATTATTTTCTTGCCTCTATTTTATCGCCTCTCGATTGATTTAACCCCGCTGTTTTTACCTGTTTTATTTCAAGAAAGAAATCTACATTTGTCAGAGTTAATTCGTTAAGAAATACAGTCATGGTTTGTAGGTTATGTTTGTGTAGTACAACATGAATTGTAAATAGTTTTTTGATATGTAGATCATGATCCGATATGGAATTGAATATTGGCAATGGTTTAATGCAACCACTAATACTGATATTTTAGATGTCATATTCTTTTACGATGGAGCATGGATCCATCTCAATGGCTTTATCAACTCACAAAATTATAGAACATGCGCAACAGAGAATTTACATACTCTAATTGAAGTCCCATTACATCCAATGAAGTTAGGGATATGAATTGCCATGAGCCAGAGGAATATCATCGGACAAATCTTTTGAAGGATAATATTAATGAGCACAACTATCGCAATTTAATATTGCAACCATTTATTGATCAATTGGATCATGATGAATTGCAAAGAGGCTACGTTCAACAAGAAGGGGTAACTGAACACACAAGTTATGAAAACTTAAAGTTCTTACAAGAACACTTTCCGAACAGAACATTGTTGGCCAGATCGTTCACCAGATCTGACGCTACTTGACTTCTTTTTATTTGGATACTTAGAAAAATAAAATATTTCAGAATCGCATACACACGGTCGCGTGATGACGTCCACAACGCGACCAAAATTTTTTAGTTGCCAGCGCTGATATGTTGGTAGTAGTAGGATTTGAGAATTTCAAAGATGCATAACGTATACAAGACAACGCTCTGTATCTCCACGTAATGTTTTTAGTTTGTATAATAAAAGCACGTGATTTAGTAAAACAGCATTTATTCAAATGTGGGCAAGAGATAAACCATGTATGAGAAAGGCGATAAAACAAAGGAATGACCAGGTTCCAAAATCATTGAAAACACAAATAAATGTTCATATAGGGGTTTTTAGGGTCTCTGTATATTCTCCGGAAAACAATTCAACATAATTAGTTACACCTAAGGTCGTAATAGCGCTGTATCAATTGCATTTAAATGGCTTTAAAATAGTAACTATCATAGATAATCGAGAACGAAAATACAATATGAAGTGAAATCCATACTACTTATTAGAAGTGTAAATATAGTCCTTTATAGTAACTTTGACATAGAGAATGATTCTAATTTGAAATATTCTCCCTCCCAGTAAACATTTTAAAATTTCGTGGATAGTTTAAGTTGGCAGGTCCGACAATAGTGAAATTTCGCATGCAATGTGCTTAGAAATTGGCGAGTTGTTCGCTATTGCCGAAAATACCAACTTAAACTGTCCCCCAAATGTACAAAATGATTACTGGACTGGGACTTGATGGAACCACATTTAACTTCTGTAGTTTATCAATTTCCACCAACATCTTATTGTCTACAACAAATTAATGTTCTTCATTGACTTATTATTTAGTAGGAAACAAGTTACAGTAATATGTCTTACCAGGCAGTACCAATAATGACGAGATACTATCACGTTTTCACCAACTCACTACTGCTTTCAAAATGAGCACCAAACTCAGTGCTTCTTACAAACTACAGCAAAATCTTCTTCCATGAAACGAAAATCAACTCGTAGCCATTTGAAGAACATATTTTTAAAATAAATTATATTTCTTTTACAATATAATGGCCATACACCAATACTTTTTGGAAAACTGCACCTTTGTTACTCTTAATTTCGATTTGTTCAAGAAGGAACACGAAATGAAAACGTCAGTTTAAATTGTTAGATAGAATCTACACATAAATTGAACACTTCAAAATTTGAATATTTTAAGTCGACAATTTCTGTGACAATTTGAACAGCACCTATTAACGCCCTACACATCATAGCGGAAATAAAATGAACTTAGGCGGGAAATGGGAGAGGGAACAGGGCATAGTGGGGATGTTACATCGCGTCAAAAAGATATTCAAAATGTCCGCAAAAATGTTTTATTAATTTTAACAGTGTTAACGAGTTTTTTGTGTTCAAGTGCATGTGATAAACCGAGACTACCCGTTCACAGCCCCGAGTCTGCTAATTGTCGGCCTAAAGAAGGTAAGGAAGCCTATTTTCCACATATGTTCATGTTATCGTATCAGCGATATATCGTAAAATAATCGCGGGGTAAGATGACTACGATTTTTCCTGGCCACTGTAAATAGATTTAAGAACTGAATTTTTTATGAGCACTTCTTCCATGTCTTGCTAATACCAGGCATTTTTCTCAATTGCGTCTTCCATCTTGAAAGAGATGAAACACGGTTTTTCCGAAAAAAATGTAATTTTCATCTTATTCCAGTGATGGGGTAATATGACGAACAAAACCTGGGATTTGAAAACATAAAGGAAACCTCTATTAATAAGTAACTTCAATAAAAAGGAAGAAGAACTCTTATGAAACTTTGAAACTTTAAAATGAAATCTAACATAAGTGAAGAAGTCGCATTTATAGCACCTATGGCTGGGCTCTCTCTGATCCTATCCGGAACACTCAGAATGAGCCCATTTGAAGTACTTCAAGCACTGGTACCACGGTTCATCCTTGCCTTCTTCCAAGCATATGATGTATAATTTGTTTTCTTCGACACCCGGCGGGTCCATATCATCATTAGTGTCGATGTAAGGTATGGGATGAGATGGCTCGTCGTCAGAAGATGAAGGGAAGTCCAATTGACGTCGTTCTTGCTCTTTCTTGTCTTCTCAGTCAATCTTTTCTGTCCTTTCAGCCCCACTCTTCTTGCTCCTTCTTTTTCTGTTCCAACGCTTCTTTTACAGGAGTTCCTGATAAAAGAAACGACGGCAATTTCTTCCTTGGTTTACTTGATTTATATCCATAGATTGAGAGTTAGTTTGGGACGGGGACTGTGGTTGAGGGTGCTGGTTTCCAGGACAATCATTTGCAGTAGGTGGTGTCGCAGAATCAGAATTCTGAAATGGTGATTCTGGCAGACGTTCAAAAGCGAGAGCAGCCAATTCAGCAGCTGGATTATCAGCACTCAATGATGGCTGGAAATATTCATCCCTGAAAATGTTACTATCAAAAGGTGGAATCCCTGTTGTTTTGAATACATTAACAGCAGTCTGGATAGTAGCCACGGTGAAGTAAGCGTTATCAAATATTTTCGAAATGTGTGTTATAGTTATACAAAAGCCTGTGTATGATACCAAAAAATCGTCATACGCCTGACTGTAGATAGTCTTTAATGGTCTATAAAAAACCCAGATCCAGGAGCTGCAATCGGTGACTAGTGTGAGGTGGATATCCGAGCACTATTCCTGTTGAGCCTGGTGGGGTACATCTAAAAATTTCGGATTCGTTCTCACCCTTGAATAAATAAAGAACAGCGGGACGTAATTTCCAGTAATTTCAGCACACGTACACGTAACTGTTACCTCGCGTCCAGCTGAAGAAATTTTAATCATTCGGCGGGCATTCACAGGGCTGATGATCTTCGGAGTTTTTATTGCAACAGTGGTAAATGCCTTTTCGTCTACATTATAGATTTGTTTAGCTGTGAATACGTATTCCAATCTGACATCCCTAAGTAACTCATAAAAATACCTACCGTTGACTCGGTTAAATGCCATCAACCGAGCTGGGGGCTCAGGTTTTTTCATAGTCAGTCCCCATTCTTTTACGAATTGCCTGACGAAGCCTTCACCAGTCCTTTTCTTTCCTCCATAAAATCTATGACTTACCCCATTTTCTCTGCATAATTGAAACATACACTAGCGAATTGCTTTATTGATAGGCCAAAGGCTCGTTTGTCAATGCCGGTCACGTATTGCTTCAGCTCTTCAACTTGTGTTGCTGAAAAGATTTTTCTGAATCTTCGCTGAGATTAAGCGTTTGATTGAATGTCACGAACTGACTCCCGAGCAAGTCTACAACGCAGACCAGATGGGAATTTTCTGGTAATCGTTGCCATCTAAGACACTTGTAATGCATACAGAAAAATCCGCGCCAAGTTACAAGTCCAGTAAAGAAAGAGTGACACTAATGTCTTGTGCAAATGCCAGTGGAAACCGTAAATTAAGACTTGTGTGCATTAGTAAGTCCAAGATCATTTAAAGGCAGTGCAAGGCGTGGATGAATCAAAACAATTTTCGACAGTGGTTTTTGATGAATTTGTGTCTTCTGAATCTAAAATTCTACAACAAAAAGCAATGCTGCTGCTGGATAATGCACCCTCACATCCGCATGAAAATTCATTGCAAACTGCTGATGGCCAAATTGTTGTACAGTTCCTACCACCCAATGTTATTTCAGTAGTGTAGCCTACGGATCAAGGTGTTATAGAGACGTTAAAACGACATTTCAGGAAATCAATGTTGCGGTTTTTCCTGGAGCAAGATGGTAGCTTGAAAGTATTTTGGAAGAAGTGGACCATTAAAGATGCCATTTATGGTGCAGAGGAAAGTTGGGCTGCCGTTCAAACCATCACTTTGCAAAAATCATGGTTAAATATACACCCTCTGTCCCAAAAGTAACCGCAATAGTTCGAAATAAAGCACGCTATGTATGTTATGTCCACAAAAATCATTGTATTTATTCGAAATATTCTCCATGTGCTACAATACATCGATTTGCACGGTCAACGAGTGCTTCAAACGACTTTTTCATGTCGATCTCTGGGATGGCCTTTAGGATGCCGGTCGTCGATTTTTGAATGGCGTCTACGGATGCATAACGAACTCCTTTCTGCTTCAAATGAAGACGAGGGAACAGGAAATAATCGCATGGGGACAGATCAAGCGAATACGGTGGGTGCTGTATCGAATATATTTCATTTTTCGCCAAAAAATCGGTGACAATCGTTGCTCGATGACACGGTGCGTTATCGTGCAGTAATCTCCAGCTGCCTGGCTCGCGATATTCGGGCCGAACACGACGAATGCGACCCAGCAAACGCCTCATAACATCGAGGTAATATGCACCATTAACCGTTGAGCCGTATGGAACGAACTCCTTATGGATAATTCCCTTCGAATCGTAGAATGAAATCAGCATTGACTTGATTTTCGACTTCTCCATTCGTGATTTTTTCGGATTTCCTTCTTCTGGTGACCTCCACTCTGCGCTTTGACGTTTGCTTTCTGGTTCGTATTGAAAGCACCACGTCTCGTCACCAGTCACAATCGTTTTCAAGAAGTTTTCATCTGCACGGGCTCGTGCAATAATGTCTTTGGAGTGTTCGATTCGAAGCGTTTTTTGGTCGTCGGTCAATTTGTGCGGAACAAACTTCGAATTGACTTTCTTCAAACCAAGGGTTTCAGTGAAAATGCGCTGAATAGTTGTTTTAGGGATGCCAAGCTCCATTTCCATAAATCTCACTGACGATTTCTTCGAAATTTTCACAAATTCGCGCACTTTTTCCACATTTGCCTCGGCCAAAGTTGTCGAAGGACGACCGGCTCTTTCGTCATCGTTAACATCTTCTCTGCCTTTACGAAATCGTCGATACCACTCGAACACTTGCCTCTTCGACAAACAATCGTCGCCATAAACAATTTGCAGCATTTCATACGTCTCGGTTGCAGTTTTTCCAAGTTTAAAACAGAACTTAATATTGACTCGTTGTTCGTGACTCATTTTCTGACCGTTTACGAAAAACACTCTCACAGGATGCGTGATGTATCAGCTGACTATGCACCAAATGTCATGAAAATTTGTCAGGTTGGTAAGGAAGAGTCCCACTACAATAATCAATCAACTATCAAGAGATGACGCCACTGGTTTCTGATTTATAGACGCATTGCGGTTACTTTTGGGACAGAGGGTGTATGGCACGAATTAAAAACACCACATGATAATAGCCTTGTATTCTTTGCTTTTTACCGTTTTAGAACCTCCCTTATTCCTGGGTTCTAACTTGTGTACCGCGTTCAAGTGACAAGTGTAAGTGGCTAATGGCTAAGGTCGAGGCCAGAATAATAATAATAATAATAAAAACACTTTTAGGCCTTCGTGAAACGGAGGAAAATGTGGTAACTTTTAAATGCGGTGCAAAACGTTGTTGAATTCGAAAATGTTACACTGGAAAATCTGCAGGAATGGATGAACTCTGACCCAAATAAACCAGGTTACTAAATTCTAGATGGCACCACAATAGTATCAATGTCTGCACATATCGAAGACGATTCGGATACAGGATCCAGCACCGGAGAGGTTCTGGAAGACGAGAAACAATCTGTTCAAGATGCATTGGCAGCGGCAAATGCATTGTTAAATTATCTGGATCAACAAAATGATGTTGACAGCGTTGATGTACTGAACTTGAGAAAAGATCGTACGTACGTGTATCTCAAAATGCATACTAAGAGGCAAACACAAATTACAGACTTTTTAATGAATACGTAAAAACCAATAAAGTATGTATACGTTGTCGAACCTGTATCCCGGACAACCGAGGTTTCACTGTATATTAAATTGTACATGACCCAGCAGTTGAGTCAACGGCCTTTGATGGAGAGCCATCGTGCCTCAACAGTTGAGTCATCGGCAATCAACGTGTTAATTGAACTAATTGTGGAAACTGTCATATGAGATAAGATATTATCACATTTAACATCTTATCAGTGTTGTACCACTAATCTTTGAGAAGTTCTCTTTCGAACTTTTCGACGAAACATACCTAAACAAACCACACATTTGCAATTCACGTCGCGAAGCTCATCAAAAATAAAGCAGGAAAAAGCGACTGCACGCGCGCGAAAATAAACCGCCAGCCGGTTCCTCTCTCTCTCTCTCTCTCTCTTCGTAACGCGAGCGAAGAAAAAATCGGATTCGCTTGCAAGTATTGACGCCATGCCGCGTCGCGTCGGTAAGAAAACAATTTAGAATGCGTCTTACATCGCTTAATTTGCATCCGCGTCGAAATTGACTTGATTACGTTTCAATTTTATTCGCGACGTCGACGTCTCGAAATAATTCAGCCCCTCCACGCCAGCGCCGACCCCCACCGTCCCGATTCGAATTGTTTACTGTAGCGTAATTCGTTAAATTACAAAGCGGAGAAGAGGCTTACTGAAGAGCGCGCGCGACGATGTTTATGCCGAGATAAATTTCGAATTTTATTTCGGTTCGGTCGTATCCGATACGCGATTTGAATTAAAACCATTTAGAGACAGACGATCGTTTTGAAACGTATGTGCGCTCGTAAAAAGGGCGGTTTTATGTTTGGGATTAAAGTCCATATTGACGGAATTACTATCCGACGTAAGTGAAGAAATAGGTAAGTATCCGCTGAATTGGTACACCATCAAACTAGTTCTGGTACTTACGAATAGTTTAAATTCTTGCCAGCTCTCATAACTAGCGAGCGGATGGTTTATGGCAGGAATGGGCCACCTTTTTGTAAGGAGCCAAAATAAACAAAATTAGGATGGATCACGGGACAAAACAACAAACAATTGATAATAATAGTATTTATTTAAAGAAAAGCTATAGATAAGTAAGTATACATAGCATTGGATTTACAATCTGTATATATAAAATGCAAAAATGTTCCTATGTCCGTTATAGACTTCGAAACTATCCAACCGATGTGCCCCAAACCGGTTTCATTAGAACGGCAATAACGCGAAGATGACTTTAGACCATTAAAAATGCATTCGGTCCATTCATGAAGTGGATTTTAGACTTTTCCCATACAATAATTTTTCCGAATACAGACTGTCAACACAAAAACATTGATCTGTCACTGTCATCAGAAAGTTTTATCATTTGTGGTTATGGCGTCGACCAAGTCAAATAATCGAATTAGAACATATTAAAAATCTCATACACAGTAAAAACGAGTAATTTTGGCTCCGAAGAATGATGACGTCAACAAAATAAATCATCAAATTTAATCAAGCTACCCGGTGAAGTTGTCATATACAAATCAATTGAGACAGTTATAGATGAGGAACAAGCTGTCAACTTTCTAATAGAGTTTCTTAACTCTTTGGAACCATTTGGAATGCCACCACATATCTTAAGTTTAAAAGTTGGTTCACCGTTGATGCTCATTCGCAACTTATTGTTAGACCCACCGAAATTGTGCAACGGAACAAGATGGTAAGTGTTGCTGGTTTGAACTTGAAAATTCTTGTTTTTCGCACGGCCAATTATATGTTGCTTGCTCCAGAGTTGGAACGTCGAAAAATCTTTATGTTTACACACCTACCTATAAAACTCAAAACACGACGGGTAAAATAATCATATATGATAGATCTCTACCACTAATAGGTCAATAAAACAAGGCTGGTTTGAACGATAGTTATATTTTCAGAACGTTTACAAACATTTTCGGAATACCTTCTCCAGTGAAAATATAACTAGATAAATACAGTTACTCACGAAAGTCTACATACACCAATATAAATATCAAGTTAACCATTAAAAGAAATTTTTCATGTATAGGAATGGTTATAATATAATTGTTATAATGTAAAAGTAATAATAATAATAATAATAATAATAATAATAATAAGTAATTCTCCACTAAATTAAAGTACTTCATCAACAAATAAAAAAATTTTCTCAAATAGTAGACAAATGAAAACTCACAAAAGTCTACATACACTAAATAAATAATTGAATGAAAAGGTACTAACAATAAATTAATACTTGGTAACGCCACCATTGGCGGTAATTACGACTTTTAGCCTACGCTACATCGAATGTACTAGTTTCTGTGTCATTGTTTTAGGTATTTGATCCCATTCTTCTACTATAGCCCGCTTTAGGGAATCACGTCCAGTTATTACCTTTTTCCTTAAGCGGTTTTTTAATTCTGCCCATAAATGTTCAATGGGGTTTAAGTCTGGCTACTGAGGAGGAGAATCAAGTTGTTTTAAAGCAACCATTGTTTTGCCAGGAAAGAGGTATGCTTGGGATCCTGGTCTTGTTGGAATATCCAACCCTTGCCAAGCTCCAATTTGTTGGCACTTTGAATCGATTGTGCCTTCAAAATATTAACACATTTATGTTTGTCCATAATTCCATCTATGACCTCAATGTTTCCTACCCCAGCCGCTGACATACAACCCCAAAGTAGAACCGACTGCCCACCATGTGCTTAACTGTAGGTTGTACATCTTGCTTCTTAAATGCAGTGTTAGGTTGCCGCCAAACATTAACACGCCCGTCTGATTGAAACAAATTAACCTTTGTTTCATCCGTAAATAACACCTTATCCCAGACACTTCCCCACATTTTTTAGCGAATTTCAATCTCTTGATTCTGTTTACATCTCTAATATGCGGTTTACGTCTAGCGCTGCGCTTTTCGAAGATCTCTACGAACACATTCTGCACTCACAGTCTTTCCCAACTCTAATTCCACACATTGGGCTACGTTGACTGCGCTGCTTTTAGGATTTTGCTTAATCTTATTAATGACGTACTTTTGTCCCTCGCGGAAAGTAGGAATGGACGACCACTACGCGACTTATTTTGAATTGTACCGGTATTTTTATAATTGCGTAATACTGTTTGTACCGATGATCGTGGTCTACCAACTATTTTTGAAATTTCTGTTAATGATTTGCCTTCATTTTTTAATTTAAGGATTAATTCTTTGATATCATTCGAAATTTCCATTCTCCGTACCATGTTGACAGTTAACACAACTTGATAAAACTAAAAATGCTGTACAACTTTGTTACTACTATAAACATCGAGACTTTTCTTACTGCACAAAAACTACGTTTAATACATTGTTAGTTTTGGGCTGTATGTACACTTTCGTGAGATTTCGTAAGCATATTTTTTGAAATTCATTTTTCGTTGGCAAACTATTTACTTGAAATCGACTAAAGTTACATGTTATTAGTTTTACATTACAACAATTGTATTCTAATCATTCGCACACTTAGTGTTGTTTTTAGTAGTTAACTTCAGATTTATATTGGTGTATGTAGACTTTCGTGAGTAACTGTATATAAACAAACATTTGTTTTTTATTTGGGAACTATCACCAAAATAACTAATGACTAGGATTTCTTGATATAGAGGATGTGTAAACAACTTTTTATATATATATATAAATTATAAAAACTAAATTAATGTGTAAACATACATGCAAATTAAGTAAAACCTTATATCAAAAAATCTTTGTCGAAACCTTAACAATTCTGTTCAAGGACTAGGGAAAACCCAAATTTAAAAATCTAGCCAAAGGTTTCCTTCTTAAGAAATGCAAATGTCATTTTAACAAATTGCTATATACATTACTTAAATTTTGAATATCGGTCCTGAAATTAATAGTTTTAGTGTCTTTCTGTATATTTATCATTTCATATATTAGTCGTTTTTTATAATTATTCTCTGTTTTTAATACAATTGTGGTTTCAAAATCAAAGTAATGCCCAAGATCTTTGTAATGCTTTGTTACAGCGGTCATTGCACCAAAATCATTATTTAAAGAATAGTTATGGCTATACAACCCTTTCTTTAAATATTGTTTCGTCTGACCGATGTAACAACCATCACAGTCTTTACAGTTTATTTTATAAACTACATTACTCTGATTTTGTTTAATTATTTTTTATTTAGTATTAGTAAAAGAGATCTGTTACTATAATTTGGAATGAAAGTAATGTTTATGTTGTTTTTATTAAATTCTTTTGTTATTAATTGTTATTATTTTTAATTCCTCTATTGTATAATTTGTTAATTCTATTTTTTATTATTTTTTCATAAAAACTATTTGGATAATTATTTTTATCTAAGATTTCTTTAACTTTGTTTAAATTTGTTTAATTTCACGAAATATATATATATATATATATATATATATATATATACATAATAATAAAAGAATAAAACTGAAATGAATAAAGTTTATTAAAGAAATAACTTCTTATACTTATATAGTGCTACAACTCTAATTAGTGGGAAACTTGGGATTGCCTTTCTTTAGCAGGAAGTTTAATTAATGGTGAAAGTGATGGACAAAGAAATTTGCGATTCCAGCGGTATGGAGGCAATCAAGAAACCATTTTGGCGATTGTTACTTTTGTCTAGTGAACATAAAGGATATCAATCGGAATAATAGACATAAGTCGACATATCCCAATTTGGATTCAGCAAGAAGACTTATTCCACATTCAGAAAAAATACCAGTTCCGATATTTAGTAACCTACATAGATTATTAGGATGATAATGAAATGTCTTCTTGTGAACATGACAATAGTGATTTTGAAGGAGACTCAGCATGTCCAGAAAAGTTTACCCCGGAAGAATTAAATGACCTTATTAGAGATTTAAACCTTTCAAAGTAGTCTTGGGAGTTATTTCCTTCTAGACTTAATGAAACAAATCTCCTTTTTCCGGAAACAAACATTACGTATTACCATAACAGAGAAAAAGATCTTCTGCAATTCTATTCTCAGAAAGATAACCTGGTACTTTGCAACGACATAAAAGGACTGTTACAAAAAATGGGTATATCAGAGTACACATCAATTGATTGGCGACTTTTTATAGATAGTTTCAAAAGCAGTCTGAAGTGTGTCCTTCTACACAGTGGAAACAAATATGGAAGAATTCCAATCGGGCATTCCACAAAGATGAAGGAGGATTATAAAACAATATCTCTATTTCTGAAAACAATTAACTATTACACAAATGGATGGATGATGTGTTGATCTAAAAATTGTAAATTTTATTTTAGGACAGCAATGTAGATATACAAAATATCTTTGCTTTTTGTATCTTTGGGACAGAAGAGCGAAAGATCAACATTGGATAAAAAGATATTGGCCTAACAGAGACGCTCTTGTGGAGGGAAAAGCCAATGTTATTAATGAAGCACTAGTAGAACGAGAAAAATAATTTTACCTCCCTTGTACATTAAACTAGGGCTAATGATAGAATTTGTGAAAGCTTTAGATCAAAATGATCTTCGTTTCCAATACTTGGCAAATCAATTCCCTGCAATCAGTAATAAAAAATTAAAAGCAGGAATATTTGATGGACTTCAGATAAGGCAACTTATAAAAGACCCACACTTCACAGAATCAATGACTGAAATTGTGTCCAATGCATGCTTTTGTTAAAGTTGTGCAAAATTTACTTAGTAATTATAAGTCTGAAAATTACGAATAAATAGTGGAAGATATGATTAATCATTTTCAAATTTTGGGTTGCCATATGAGCATTACGGTCCATAACCTCCACAGTCATTTAGAGAGATTTCCTGCAAATCTTGGCGACTTTAGTGAGGAACAGGGCGAACGATTCCACCAGGATATCAGAATAATGGAAGAAAGGTACTTTGGCAGATGGGACACACACATGATGGCTGATTACTACTGAGGTATTAAAAGGTACAAACTCTTTCAAACATACACAAGAAAAGCGCTCAAAAGAAAATTTTCAAATTATTGACCAACTACTGTAAATATTTATTTTGGGTAATAACATTTGTAAATATTGGTTTCATAGAATAAACTTATTTTCAAAAATATGTGTTGACCAGTGTAATTCTTGACCTGTTTTTTGATTTCGTGAAATCATTTTTGAACATCAATAAGTAGTGACAGAGAGAGACATCAATTACATATAAAATTAATTAAAATTGGATATTTATCTTTGGAAATATATTTCGTCTAAAAATTTTGCAGAGATACCTCATGGAACTGACTTTTCAGAACATAATCCGCTTGAATGTCTTGAATTAATTCCATTTGAAGCGATATTTCTACTTGCTCCACGTCCACGTCGAAAGGAGCCATGAATATTTGCAATGGAAATTCTCAAATCTGGACGTAAATTCTGTATTTAATGAAGATAATTCCTGTGCTACGCCATTCTTATCGAAGCTTTTGTGAGCAGCTAGGATTGGAAAATGATGTGTATTTTCCGTACAAATCTGATTTCCCCACAACTGAAGTTTGCTTTGAAAAGATTTTATAAGGGTAAATAGATCATGGGCAAATAGTCCTTGTTTATGCATATTCGTATTTAATTCATTCAAATTATTGGTGACATACAACCAAACATGCTAAATCAGATAACCATGCATCATCCCTCAAAGGTTGGACCAGTTTGGGTTCGGCCTTCATTTCCATGAAAATTTTCACTTCTTCTCTTAATTCATAAAATCGCTTCAACATTTTGCCCTTATTAAGCCAGTGAACTTCACGATGAAAAATTATATCTTCATATTTCGTTCCCACAAGTCCTGCAGGAATTTCTGGAACTGAAGGCGATACAAACCTCTTGATTTAATGAAATTTCCAAACGTAACAACTGTCTCCATAACATGCCAGAATTTGAATGATTTAACACAGCACACGGAGGTTCTCCTGATGAATAATACAGTGAAATGTGAACAGACCTAAAAGGCGGCAATAAGGCAGAAAATCAACGCGATTTCACCGGACATGGCCGGCATGGTAATGGCGAACTTTCGGGAAAGACTTCGAGATTGTATTGACAACAACGGCCGTCATTTAAGTGATATGATTTTTAAAATATAACATTTCAAAATGGTATGATAATTACTTTCCAAAAATAAACGGTTTATTTCTTTATCTTGTTTGGTTTGGTTCTTATTTACATCCCAAATCGGGGGAATCCATTTTGTCGAACCCTGTATATAAGTAGGGGTTTATAAGCGAACCGTGGTGTATGAGATGTCACCTACAAGAGGAAATCAGTACTGAAGAAACTCAGGCAGAAGCATTTCGGCAAGGATCTAATGGAGGCTACAAGAATACTCAACCTCACAGTGGTACTGGTGATCGATACCTAGAGAATAAGGCTCAAGTGCCTGGTCTATTGGTGATGAACCTTTAAAAAGAAGAAGGCGATACTGTAGAGAGGTTATGAGAATGGAACAAAGGAGCAAAGACGCCTACTTGGGAAATATTTCAGGATTTGGGCAAGCAAAAGGTTCGCCACCTTTTTCGCCAAAGAAACTAAGAAATTCCTCGAGCTACAGAAATAAGATCTAAAACTAATGGGGAATCGTCTGATCAATGACAATGTCATTTAAGATACTATCTCAAAATCACAGGAGAGACCAAAGGCTATACCTGCAACAGCAACCATGCAGCGCATAGTATGCGAATGTGTAAGTGTGCTTTGCTCAAGGATAAAATATCTTGAAAACGCCACTTGGAGCCTGGCGTATTGGGCAATGTATTTTTGAAAACTTACAGCCTTTGTTAAAGGTCCAGGAATTCGGGGCTAACCATAAATTACCGTTAACTTACAAAAGATCTGTGGTAGGTCGATGTAATTGAGAGGTATATGGTGTCGAGCTATTCACTTGAAAATCCACTATCTTCAATAAAGCCATTCTAGTTTCGTTATGTGAAGACATATCTGGTAATAGTAGATAAAGAAAATAATATTATGACGTTAGTTCGCATAATTTTCAACAATTATCCTGTTACCATCTTCAAGTAATAAAACTCTCTCCCCCTGCCTCACGGGGTTAGGGTTTTATTTCTTTCCCCCTCCTTTTCTCTCTTTCATCTTTTACGCCTAAATATAGTTCCCAAAATCCAAATCCAGCATTAACCAAAATCGCCCGCCGTATAAAATTTATCGCACCTTAAAAATTCCAACTCCGTCGTTCGCGATTCCTTTCATTTTCCGATCAGCTTCGTTCTCGTAACCACTCGACCTTATTTTTTACCGAATTCGCCGTGAAAACTGCCACCTTTTTCGAAATAAAAGGGAAATAAGCGAGTCGACCGGTTCACCGGTCCGCTTAAAATGCTCGACGAGAAAAATTCGTTTTCGTGATCTGTCGACGTGGCGCTGACCCTGGCAGAACGTGGACGAAAAGGAAAATAAAAGCACTTTGGGAAATGGGGGAGCAAACAATGGGGATTAGGGAGGAATCGGATGTTTTTAGGAGACGCTGACGAACTTGGTGGATGATGAAATGTAATTGGTAGGTGGCTGGTTGCAATTAATTTTTTGTGATTCGTTTGTGAAATTAATTTTCTGTTGTTGCCAGAGCTGGTTTTAGCAAGGAATTAATTAATTGAAAGTTTGCGTGTAGATGGTGTTCCCTTCTGCAATGATGATCCGACAATATAGATTTATTGTTACATACAAGGAATAATGGCCAGTTCCTAAGACGTAGGGACGTGTTAGGTTTAAAGTTGGGTCTCTAATGAGGAAGGAAGTGAGGGTATGAACCTGAAGGAACCTTCGTAGGATGGCATATATGTAGATGGCGCCACTATTGACAAATCCAGATGACTTTTAGGAAGTACCAGGCTTCAAACGATACGTATCAAAATTTTATGACAATTCGAGCACTTTTCTTTTCTTCATTTGAAACCGTTTTCATCCTTTCTGTCCACTCAGCTGACTGCCGATTTGACTCTGGAGTGCAGGGATACCGCAGGAAAAAGCTCTTTTTATTACACTGAAACAACTTCAAACAGTGCTCTGAATGGTTGACGCGTTGTTGTTTTCGATCGACTGTGAGCAAACGCTGTCCCCATGTCGCACAGAGCTTTCTCATGATCAAATGTTTACACAAGATGATGAATACACTGCTTCCTGGTATCTTTAAGGTGGTAGCCATCTCACGTAACTTCAATTTACGATCGGCCAAAACGATTTTGTGGACCTGTTTTCTGGAACACCTACCAAATTTGGGCAACCAAAGCGTTCTGCATCATCAGTGTTTGTACGGCCGCGCTTAGAATCAGCGAACCACTTCTCTACCATTTGTCGAGAGAAATTGAATTGACTGCGAGATAGAAGGCTATATATAACATTTGTTAGTAGAGGAAGATGGCCGGTTCATTGTCCACCTCCATATCTTCCAAAAGTCAACCCCCCTAAACATCCATGTTTAGAAGGTAGTCACCTCTCCGCTTTGGAAGATGGCCAATCCCCTCAAAAATTAAAAATTCGCGCCAGCTACTTTGCTTTTAACCGAAACCCTAGGTAGTGTCTGAAAGTGTCGCCCTTGTTCAGAAGATATCAGTAAAAATATAACTATAGAGCGACATTTTAACGTACGCCTGCCTTAATAAATAAATAAATAAACAATTAACGTTTCATTAGCTTGCATCCAAAATTCTCTTTGAAACCTGTTTATGACGTCATGGTACGTAATATTATATATAGAAGCACTCTGTAGTTATTTTTTTACTGACATCTGAACAAGACAAGTGAACAAGACCGACACTTTCTGACCAAAAGCGACACCTTCATACACTACTCACAGTTATCTGTTTACCGACCAACAGCTACACTTTCCGGCCAAAAGCGAGGGAGCTTGGCACCGATGTTGAATTTTTAAGGTTTTGGCGATGGCCAAACCGAGGAGGTGACTACCTTCCAAACATGCGTGCTCCTGCGGTTAACTATTTTCCACCATACGTGCTCGCGGTGTTGACTACTTTTTGGGAGGTATGGAGGTGGATTGTAAACCGGCTATTTCTCTCTACTGGCAATTCCAAAATGCCTTCAAGCTCCACACACATATTTGAGAAGATACACGGTTATTGAGATTGCAAGTATTTTAAAGTTATAATTTCTAAAAATAGATACCATAGTTGGGATACACTTTGAGAGGAATTAAAATCACTACAATAAATTAGTTGTTGTACAAGGAACCAACTGCTGATGGCATTTAAAACTTAACGATCCACTCATCTGATTTAGTAATGTGTGACTTCTGGTTATTTTTTGGGCTTAAACGAAATTTGCGGAGTAGAAGGTTTTCGTCTGAAGAAGAGATTGATACCGCAGTTTACACCCATTTTAAAGGTATTCTGAAAGAAGATTGGTTGGGAGATATTAAACAGTGGAAGGGAAGAATGGTCAAGTGTATTATTGTTGAAGGGAATCCTAGAAAATATTAACCGTGTTTCTTTATTCTCAATAATTTCCTTCAGAGTTCCTTCAGTTCCTCACAGACACAGATAATATGCATGCTAGTTTGCTTTTGTAGTTCGCGTCTTCTGCACCACGGCTCGCCTACTATTCCCATGTTGCACAGATGCTTTTTCATGGGGTAGTCCCCGGTAGAGTCTTGAAAGGGACGACTCTAATTAGGTGTGGTGGTAGGTGGTAGTCCGAAATAAAAAATAGATAAATACTTCATAATTAATTGCCTAAGAACCAAAGTAATACTTCCTTCACTTGCATTTTTAGAGGGATATCTCATTCTCCAGTCAGGAACGAGCTCTGTATAGAGTGTGGTGGCTGACCTGAAAGAAAAAGATGGACAAATCACATAAGAGAATTAGGAATGGGAATGTCTACGGTTTAGAACTGAAATGAATCAGTTCTTATCCTTACTACACCGATTCAATGGACAACTCCAAATAAATATTTCGACTACGAAGTGGTCATCCTTAGTGGAGAAGGCAAAGGAAAAAAAAATACATCACTCGCGCAAATTGGTTGTCGAAATTATCGGGACAAGGGTCGAAATCGAAGTTTTGGAACGAACCAGTTCGGTTATTCTCATCCTCGATCGTACTCTTCCATTGTCTTGCAACACTTCCATTATAATAAATAATAATGGAACGCGCAACGTCGCAAAAATAAATATCAAAGACAGCCACTACAGGAAGCAACAATAACGCCCACGGAATTTTTACGAGAACTAATAAAATTTTACTCGTCGTGATGGCGCTTGGCATCGTCCCGCTCGAACGATACGCGCTTATATTTTAAAAGAAGCAAACTATTTTTATCGCCGTTTTCTCGGCCCGCAACGTCGCGTAAACCTCCGCTTTATGCCGTCGTACGTTTCGAACGGCGTTCCGGCAGGATTCCCGTCGGTCCGGAACGAATCCGGACGGAGCTCCGGAGATCTTTATTGTGCGTCGAGCGAGGTTTCGGGCCGTCGGTCTTCCTGCTCGGCCGGCGGGAAAAAATAACGGTTATCGCTATCCTACGCGAGGTATTATTGCGCGTTGCGAATAGAGAAGTTTCCTTTATTTTTCCGGCGCGCTGGAAGCTTTGCGATGTGAAGGAAACTGATAAGCAGTGTAAGAATGGAACGACTTAGTTTATACTGGAATCTGTGGATTGCGAGGGATAACGGTTTCAGAACGTTGAAATTCAACAGTTTGTGGTGTTTAACATCGTTTGAAGAACGTAGCTCGTTCGCGTATAGGGAGCGTACCCGTCCGGATAGTACGAACTGGGTATAAATCTAGCATTGAGATTTCGAAACGAATTCAAAAGTTTTAAACCATTAAGGGTGTTTGGTACCCTTTTTCCAAGATCGGTTAAACTTAAATTTTTTTATTGGTTCCAAAACTATTTTGAAAATTGTCTGATCTCTAAAAGTAGTGTGTGTAACGATAAAATGCTAGTTTTTTCCGATGTTAAGAGTTTCTACAGCTTTAATTCTTTTTCAGTCATAAGTGAAGAATCAGTAAGTTTACGGGCTCGAAATTTTCCATACCGTGTATTCGTTACGATAGCTACGTTTTATCGGCGAGCTTCTCTGTAAATTCCTTCTTTGTTGTTGAATTTAACCTCAATTAAGGAATAGAAAAATGAGCATGGAGTTACCGTCATTTTTAGACTTCAAGAAAGCAACGATAACAAAGAAATTTACACAAAAAGCTCGCCGATAAGTCGTAGCTATCGTAACGAATACACGGTATGCAAAATTTCGAGACTGTAAACTTAGTGGTTCTTCATTTACGATTGAAGACAAAAATAAATAAAGCTGTAGAAGCTCTTAACATTGTAAGAAACTAGTATTTTATCGTCACACATACTGCTGTTAAAGATCAGATATACAATTTTCAAAACAGTTTTGGAACCAATAAAAAAATTTAAGTATAACCGATCTTGCCAAAAAGTACCGAACACGCTTAAGAGGTGGATCGAAAAATCGAAATTTGTTTTATTGTATTTTCCGATTATATATTTCCTAAAGGACCTTGAAACAAATTTTGAGAGGGATCCAATCATTAAAGTTACAGTTCTAGTCACGCTACCTGAGAGTGCGTTCAGGAATCGCGATTGCAGTATTCCCTCAGAGTTTCAAATACACATACTCGCTGGCCATGTCAAAATTGGTGCAGTATAACGGTCCCAAAAGTCTGTTTAACAGTGCAGGGTCCTGATTAGAGCCCAGTTAGAAAGATGTCGAAATTGTATGCGTTCTGCTTGGTGTGCTTACCGTCGTTTTTCGAACTGGGCTCAATATTTCCCTAAAGTAAACTTTTACCCACAAGAAAAGCGTTTACAATAAAAAACATGAATTCTTTTAAAAACATTAATCCCCATACTCATGCTTTTACGACACGCCGACAATTTTTAGTAAGCACTAATTATTAAATCGCTCATTTGAAATAAATTAAGAAGCATTTTTAGAAGTTAATCATTACCTTTCGTAGAGTTCATACAGTTCTAATGTATTTTATGGACTGTGAAGTATGGATCAAAACCAAAAATTTGCTCGTGATATTGCGAAAATTGAGAGACCAAGAAAAAGAAGAATATTTTAACCCTAAGATAGCAGAAAGCCGCGAGGACAGTTTTAGTGCTCGAAAAAATTAAAGTTTGGATTTTGAATTTCTTCTTGGTTTCCACAACTTTATTACAATATGTGAAATGTAAAAATTGTGATGGCGAGGTCGAATTTGCACCAACGAAAACATGAGGACTTGGATTTAAAGTGGCAGTTACTTGTAACACATATATGCACATGAACAATCAATTCATGCCCAATGGTCAACCACAAATATGATGTAAACAGACGTTTTATATTCAGAATGAAATTGCTTGCCTTAGGAGCAACGGACTGTGCAAAATTCTGTGGACTCATGGACATGCCGCCGTTCTTATTTCAAACTATTTATGACATGATTTTGAAACACATACATATGTATGTTTTTCTATGAAAGAATTGTTCGATAGACTCATAGCATATGCAGTGCGTCAAGAGATTGGAATGAACGATGGGTCAAATAAAAACCATCTAACAGTCTGGAGACGGAAACCGGAAAAAGTGTGGATTTACTTCGTTATAGGGAGTTGCTTTCTTGATTGGTTATTATACAGACAAGTTTGTGGGTATCGTTGTAAAAAGCCCATACTGCAAATTGTGTGTGGGAGAAAAAGAATACAGCTGAGTACGAGGAGTGGAAGGCTGCTCATGACGCTGTGTGCATATCCAATCACTCGGGATCAGCCGGTAAAATGGAGGTCGATGCCACGGTGGAAATGTTCGAAAGTTCTGAAAAATTGCACGGGGTCAAATATGCGAATGACATTGGGGATGGCGATTCAAAAACTTATACTGCTACTAAAAATTTTGAACTTTATGAAGATCTGGTAGTGATCAAGAAAGAGTGCATCGGATGTGTGCAAAGAACATTAAAACATTAGAACATTAAAAAGAAGAATAATGGAGTCGGTGACAAAGGAGTCCGCTAAAGATGAAGAAGATGACCGTGTTTTTATAGTTACCAGAAGATCTTTTGAAAGCTATAAGGCATGCTTATGAGGATATTTCAAAAAAGAATTGCTTGAAAGATGTGTCGGCGGATTTAGGTAGAATAATTATGACAGTTATAATCAACTCATTTGGAAAATCAGTCCGAAGAATCTTCCTGGGGTGTTATACCGGTAGGATCATACACAGCTGTTTGCATTTTTAACTATATTGCAGTTTTGAAGATTTTCGAAGCATTAGGAGCACCTTGTGGCCTCTATGCTTATGAGTTTATCGGGAAGGACGATAAGCGCGTGTCCATTACCGAACAGTGCGCGCAGGAAGCTACCAGGGAAGGAGGAATGGTTCATAGACAACATCAAATTGATGATTTGGATGCTGCTGCGAATGCAGAGGGGACTCATTATTAGAGACCGGATTATATGTTTGAGATTTGACTAAAATATGTACGAGGAAAATATGTTGAATATATTCCTAAAATGTCTAGAATATGTAAAATATGTTTAAAAAATATTTTTTAAATATATTTTGAAGTAATAAGAAAAAGCAAGAAATACTAAGAAAATTTAAACAGGTTTTATTAAACAGATACCTATCACTTACATTTCTACATTAAAGATTACATTCTAGTATTTCTGCAATGCTTTTGCAAGAACATTTTAAAATTTAGGTTTTGTAATTTATAAAGTTGGATATTAGCAGAAAGCTGAGATGAAGATGAACCTGCTAGTGACTGACCTACAGACAATTGCACTAATTTTGATTGTTTAATTTTTTCTAACGTTCGTTTATGAAGGTCAGTCGAGAGATGTTGAGTCTTTTGGGTTTTTCTCACATGGAATCTATAAAAGAGGAAAATTATAGTAGAAAATATATGTACACCTTCTCAAATTTAAGATAGAAAATTATTTTGAAGTTAAAGGAAAATATTTTTATTAATAAAAATAATTTTATTCAGCAATCCAAAGCATGTTTTTGAACCAATTGTATGGCAGACTAGAATTTGCAAAATAAACTTGTAATTTGAATTAAATAAATAAAATAAAATTGTATTGTAAAATTACCATTTTACCGTATACTTTGCAGAATGCTTTTTCTTTGTTCAATAGTAACTCTAGAACGGTCTTAATCGAAGAGGCTACTAAATCGCTTTTTACGTTTCGCATTTTTGTATAACACTTGGTAACACTTCACTTTATTCGGTGTTTGTAAATGATGAAAATTTTTAAATGAGAAGTGCCGATACGTATACACCCCCTACCTAATTATTTTAAACCAATCAGAACGCACTTTTATTGGTCTAATTTCCGATTTTTATCCTTAGAAACCGTAACAAAATAATCTTTGCTCTTCGGTATTGAACATGATATTTCGTTTAGAAGGTTAAAAGCAATTAACAATTTCTTAGAAAAATGTAGAAACATGAATTTCTCGGAAAAAGCGTTAATCCCTATTTAAGTAATATTAATTTTATTATATTTAACGAAACATCGGTAATCGTACAATGTAAATTTCACAGAAAATCGTTTACTATACTTTCGATAAAAATAACGCGATTTCCAAACGGAAGAAACATGTCGAATAATTTCAATCACGCTAAAATATTCGAAATATTTGGAAAAAAGGCCAAAATATTCTAAATCTAATTCGTATAGATCTTAAAGCGTTCAATTGTACCGTTGATAGTTATCGATATGCAGAAAACATATAATCCGCGTCTCAGCTTATTATGGCCCCGGAATAGATGATTCTATGTAAGTCAGAAATAGTATATTTTAGCAGTGCGAAGTGTAGCCATGTAACTTTGAACGCGATTTTCTCAGAATGTAGCGTTGCGGTGACCACGATTTCTCGAAAGCCATTCTACTTATCAACTTGAAACTTTCATAGTTGTGTTTATAATTACAATGGTCAGTTCGTGAATGAAGGGATCTTAATTTAGACCCCACTTTTAAGCCAAGAAAAGCCAAATTTTTACGATTTCGGAAACCTTAATTTTTGGCAAAAATCTTCGCCATTTTCGAACAAAACAAAATTATACTAAATTCTTCGTTCACGAAGTCCGTTCATAGATATACTAATAGAAAATGTTTCGGTTTTTTGATCGTAGCTGTGCCGTTACTGATTTATCATGGTCACCGCACGTGATGAGAGAAATGAGGTGTTCTGGGGCAACAGCTGTATGTCCCCTCAATATTCAAGATTTCCGAAACAAAAAATTTGTACAAATACCTTTAAAAATGTACTAATAAATAGGTTGTACTTTTCTTGATTGAAGATCATAATTATGGATTTAAATAATCATGAAAATACTCTCCTTTTTCCAATCCCAAGTGGATATAATTCCTTAACGGAATAACCTCCGGGGATTCCTAACAACTTTAACGATAAACCCGTCCTGGAAAAACACACACCACTCGCTTAATTTCTAACCCTATCTTCGACCATCGCGATTTCTCATCCCATTCGTGTCGGCTTAATCCGCATTTCGCCGTCCGCCTGACGTGCATACGTACACATTCACCCTCTACCACCGAGAACATCGTTTCGTCCGCTTTGTTTTTCGATTTGTGCCGAACCAAAACGGTCGAATTCGAGGCGTAAAGTTTTAACCGAAACGACGAAGCGTACGAATAAACAGTTTCGCGCGAGGTGCTCCTTCGCCCTTTTCAAACTACGAAGCGCCTCCCTCCCGAAGCGCACGACGGCACAACGTTCCGTTTTATTTCCGGCGCAACGGTTTACACTTGGATAAATAACGCGAATTGATTGCTGCTACGGCGAACACATCGCAAGGATTTCGATGAATAGTTTGTGTGTGTGTGTGCGCACGCGGTTTTGAAACAGTTTTTAAGTGAACAGGTTTTTCTATCGTGGCGGAGTTCGGTGGAGAATATTCGAAATGGAATTGCACTTAACGATTTTGATACAAAAGTTTTCTGCGAAGTACGTAAACGGAGGTAATTGTTAACAGTTGACGAAGCAGTTGCAACCTTTTCGTTATAAGTACCTAGTCGCGCCATAAGTTCTGTTCTAGGTATATAAAGTTTCCCTAAGAATACTAAGAAAGAAATCGACACTATATTCACATATTCTACTATTACTATATACCAGTTATATATAATAATAATAATTTTTTTTTGTTCAAAAGTTTTTACACCACTTACTCGACAGTGTATGATACTACTTATAAGAGTTATTGCTATTAAGTAATTCAATTATACGCAAGTACAGATCACTAAAAAACTTAATCATTTTTTACTAAATTTATTTTTATATCCTGTCCCGGATATTAAAATTTCTGACCATGTGCGTAAAAGGAGCCTTCCGGAGCACATTGGACTGATATCCGGAAATATAAAAAATTGGTGCGTGTGGTTTACGTACGTCTGAAGTGAATACTCTCGTTCGCACATCATACTCTCTCTGTTTCTCCTTCTGTTTCAGTCGAAGCAAGCACGCACTTATCCTTTCTCTCGCTCATCGCCTCTCGTTCGCACATCATATTCCCTCTCTTGTTTTCTCTGTTTTTCCGCTCAGCGAGCGTCTGGCTCCGGCCAAATTTAACGCTTTTACTCTTACGCTTACCCTTACGCTTACGCTTACGCTCGAGCTGGTTCTGTGTCCCTTCAGAAATATTCACTTCAAAAAGTTGGTACAGTACGAACTTTGTAAGCAGGGACCATAAAGAATAGTTGTGACAGCAAATACCGGAATTGAATTCTGTGATGCACAATCCTTAGAAGAAATCCGGCACTGCAACGTTCCCGACGCTGCCTTAAAGAAACAATGCTGTGGCTTTGCAGCATTTCGGTGTAATCACAGCCTCTCGCGAGATGGGTTACTATCGATTTCGTAGGACATATACCTAAGAAATCGTTTTTGTATGCATTTCAGTGTTAAGTCGAGGTACATAATATACAGGATACACACATATCTGAGGCATATTCAAAATCGTTTCTAACAAGTGTGCATTACAATGTTCTTGGTGTTGCAATATTTTGACAGCTACGTGATGACCTAATCAAAAAACCCAAATTTCTTGATACTGATCTTGCAACAGAGTTGATATGCTCGGAAAAGGATAGCTGAGAGTAGAAGAGAATGCCCATATCACTTACTACTAACTTTCTGGGGACTGGAATATGACTGATTGACTCTATTGAAGTATGCTTTCTTGAAGACGATACAACTGTCCATTTATTTATATTGAGTCTGAGATCATTGTCCACACATCACTTAAATGTCTGAGTAACACTTTCTTGAGGGCTAATGCAGTCAGCATCGTTATTAATATCCTTAAATATCTTTAGACCATCTTCGTAGGCTAATGCTTGACAATCTAAGGAGGTGATCAAGTCATTTATAAACATATTAAAGAGGAGTGGACCAAGATTAGACCCTTGGCACACACCAGAAGAACCATGAAATTGTAGTTAACGTCGCTAAATCTATCCTATAAAGTGTCGGTTTCACTAGAGACATAATTTATATCACGACTAGGTCTTAAAAAATCTCTTAAATTACCATTATCTGTAACTATGTGTCAGATCTGCGCTTTGCAATTGTCCTATTCAGAAATGTACGATAACAGTTAACATTTTAAAGTCACAGGTAAAACTTGTAAAATCCAAACAATAGGGGTCCAAGATTTTATCCTTGAAGGATATCAGAAGTCTGAAAACGTCAAAGACGAAGAACATATTCACTTGTACTATAACCACGTCAAAGCACTATTTAGGACAAGAGAGGACTTGTATTGCTCATATTATCTTGTATTAGAAAGCCGTTCGTAAACATTATTTGAACGGAATAAAGCAAAAAGCCACCAAAAATTGAACAAAATTTGCAATCCCTTTCAGAAACAGATCTAAAAGGTATAGCCACGTCCAAGCCCTATTTAGGGAAGAGAGAGCTTGCCTTTCTCATATTGTCTTGTATCGGAAAGTTGTTTGTAAACATTATTTGAACGGAATAAGTCAAAAACCACTAAAAGTGGCATAAAAATTTGCAATCCCTTCAAGAAACAGATCCAGAACGTGTAGCCACGTCTAAGTCCGATTTAGGAGAAGAGGGGCCTTGTTTTTCTTATATTGTCTTGTATCAGAAAATTATTCGCAAACATTATTTGAACGGAATAAAGCACAAAACCAGCAAGAGTTGCATAAAATTTGCAATCTCTTCCAGAAATAGCTCCAAAAGGAATACCAACGTCAAAACCCTATTTAGGAGAAGAGAGGGTTCGTCTTTCTCATATTGTCTTGTATCGGGAATCTGTTCGCAAACATTATATGAACAGAATAAAGCAAAAAGCTTGTAGTACTATTAATGTTAAAGTTTCAGTCATAGCTAAAACTAGTAAAATTGGAGATCCAAGGTTTTGAAGGGCATCAAAAGTTACTGAAAATCGAAGGCAAAGATTGTGTTCACACTCATCTTCTACCTTTGCTGTTCTATAATCTATTACTGAAGTAGAGTAAGGGTCAAAAATTTTGGTCGCGAAAAATATCACAGGTGATTTTCATGAGTATTTCAGGGTTAAGTTCTATATCGGTTTATCGACTACGGAGCACGAAATCATCATTTGGGAAATCTTTATATATCCGTTTTAAATCGTAGTTTCTCGCAATGACGGACATACTTTTCGATTTATTCGACTTCTGCAATATTTCAATTTAATACGGCTCTTTCAGGTCGATGTAGAAAATGATCGAAGACTATATCTTTGAAAGACATCCAAAGTCACCAAATGTTGAAGATAAAGAATATATTCACTTGTACCCTGTTTAGGATACAGTCGTTCCGAAACCTACTATGAAAATTTTAAAGTAATAGCTTAAACCGGCAAAATCCTAGTAGGGGAGATTTAAGATTTTCCAGGGCATCACAAGTTACTAAAAATTGAAAACAAACACTCATTTTCCATTTCTGCTGTCCTTTAATTTATTAGGAACGTACAGCAAGAATAACTTTTGCCTTGAGAAATATCAGAAGTGATCTTCATGAAAGTTGGTAATCTTTTGCGTTATTTCAGGGGAATTTCGATCTCGGTTTATACCGGTTCTGTCGGCTTTCATGGCGCAATCTCCGCTATGCATGCACGGGCTACGTTCTTAACAGAATACGAAATAACCAATATTAGGAAATGTTTACATATTCGCTGAAGATTTTTCTCTCTCGCGATGATTCGCAATTTATTCGACCTCCCTAACATTTAAATTCAATACGGCTCTATCATGTCGATATAGAAAACAAACTATATCCTCCACTAACATTAAGTCGATAGTTTGACGAACTAAATATTAATTCATGATGGTTATGTGTGTTTATTGCGCTGTGATTTCCGCAGAGTTTACCCCTTCCTTACCATTCAGAGGGTATCACATCCAAATTTGTTATTGCATTTATGTAATGCGTAATACGTCCGCGTATGTGGAATTAATCTGATTAAACGGGATACTTGCATCCATACCAATTAGATAATTAAGCTTTGCTATTAGTACTAATTATTAATTCATGATCCATTACTCGTATTCTGTCTATGTATCATCGTGTAGCGTCTACGCTCAACGTCGGTGGTGATTTTCTAAATTCGTCACTTCAAAGGACTAAAATATTCGCGGATTATATTACAGGGGATGTTAGATTAGGCGGTGAACGTGCGGGGTAGATATTTACGTAAATATATTTGACTAAGGTTTGATAAATTGGAAGTCTGAAGCTGGCTTGTGGAAATGTTTGAATGAGTAACGTATGAAGTTCTGGAACTTTGTTTAAACAAACTAGTTAGAAGACTTGAAACATCTACAATTCTTGAAATAATTGCAATTTCTAATTATTCGGTGTAAATTACACGCAATTAATTTATTAGAAATTATGTACATAAATGTATTAATTATGATTAGAAATTGCAATTATTTGTAAATTTGAGATGAAACATTAAAATCTTAATTTTTTTAACGTAACTATCGGAAATATCTAAGTATGATGTCAAAAATTCTATGCTAGTGCAAGTCTGCCCAGTTGATCTGCGAAAAGACAAAGGTGCACTTATACCAGATTAAATAAATTTTATGCTACCATTGTTCAACATCGTTACAAATATTACCCGTTAAGTACCATTTTCGTATGTTTTACTTGAGTGTGTGCCAAATTGTAAGTTCCTACAGAAAGCAAATAGATGACAAATGAGCTGCGTAAATTCTCACAGCAATTGAGTGATTAATTTTGTGGGAATGGCTAGCTGGATTGCGATCTGATCTGCCCGGTAGTGTATACTTAGAACGGTGGTGTACACGGAAGGCTCGAGATACATAGGCACCGAGCGCAGTCGACGACTGACGATGTGTAATTTGGGTTACGATCTGTTAACTCTTAATTCTGAGGAAATGGTTAGCTGGACTGCGATGCGAAAGACGTATTCAAGGTCAATTTTGTTCGCTCATTGTATTAATTTTCTAAACGAGATAGAGAGGGTGTTTTAAATTGATTAAATTTGGCTTTCACTAAGCAAAAATAGTTTTCAATAAAACTGACAAAAACAAACGGACTCAGAGCCTAAGTTTAAGAGGAATAAGATCAAATGTAAAGTATTTACGCGTTGGAAGTATTTTTTAATCTCTTTAAGGTACTCTTGGAGGAATCTTTACAATTTGCAAAATAATTTTTGTTGTAATTTATGTATTATTGTATGTATAATTTTGGGGGAAATCAACGTATATATTATATTATGTATCATATATTATTTATTTGTTGTTTTGGTTTCAGTTGGAAGGCACCCAAAAGTACTGTAAGTTTTTTTCCCTTTCCTTCTCAAATTACTCATTAATTTTACTTTAAACTTTAATGTTATTTCCCCCTGCCAGCAATTTGACGTTACTCAGGTAGGTATGTAGATATCGCTTCTCGCCGTTTCATACTTGACCTGATCCGTAAACACTTAATTTGTACGAACAAGTAATTAATTCGCGAAAACATTCATTATAATTCGAGACTGTTTAATAAGGAGCGAAAGCTGCCGAGGAAGTTTAGCGCAGAGGAGTAAAAAGTAAACATTGAAGAGGCTTAATAAATATAAATCGAAACTTCCCCGAGATTAATCCGACGGTTGTTTCGACGGTAATTTATGAGCGAGTCGGGCGAGCCTTTGGGGATACTTTTTAGAATTAATTTTTCTCTTGGATGAATTAATTGCCCCCGAAGAAAAGGCGCCTTTGGGGAAGAAGGTAATGTCCCTTGAAATGTGTTGATGATTAAAATGTTAAAATAAGAATTGTTTTCGGCAATTTAAAAATTAGGTACTGTAGTATATTCAAATTTAAATTTGAATTTCGCGCCAGGAGGTATGTCAGAAGTAAAGGGCGTGAAAGAAGGGTACGCTGGGAAACGAGATACGAAAAGGATTCGGGAACTAGCTGTTTTGGTGTGAGTGTTAGTTTATATCGTGGGGTTTGTGGATTTATGTATTAACCAGTGAAACTGGATGAATAGTAAAACTTTGACATTAATTAGTGCTACACGTGCGTATCCCAAAAGGAGTTTCTATAATTACTATATAGCCTGCGTAGCAGGCAACATTCTTGTCATCTTCGATGAAATTGTAAAAAATTCCCAACCTACAAGAAGCAGAATTCGCAATCGTTACATAAAACCAGAGTATCAGTTTGGAGTTTAGATCAAAGCGCCTCCAAAAGACTCTCAAGAAGTTGGTAGCACTGGGGCAGACATTATTTCACAACGCAGCTTTCCCAGGATGTTTCTGACCACTTTGAAAATTTTAGAAATTTAAAATTCAATTTTTTCCTCGGGTGTTTTTGGTTAACATTAATTTCTGCTTGAGTTTCCGTGCTTGCATCATTGCTTCGTCTTCTTTTGTTACTTTGATATAGTCGCAGTTTATCTAACGTAGCTCCCTAGAGAAAGAAAGTGAGCCTTGTCTACGGTGTTTGTTTTTCTTCATGGAATTGGAAAAAAATTCCAATCTTTCAGTATTTTCGCCTTCATTCTTTCCACAGTTATTCACATTTACTCGTTGGTTTTCGTTTAAGCTAGGCTGCTCCATGAACTCTCTTTCGAAATATAGATTTGGAGCAAATCCAAATTGTTGTAGTAAGGTTGGAAATCATTTCGTTCAAGTACATTCTAAACCACGCAGTTCCCGTCTGTTATCTGGCAGCATTGATAGCAAAACGTCGACGTTAATGAATGACAATACGCAGAAGTCCTAAAGAGTTTCTATCATTTTGCTCTTTTGAAGAATTTGGGTCGCTCTAGGAAAAGTGCTTGTGGCTTCCTCCCTTTGCATCTATGCACTTTGTAAAGATAGTCTTTAGCTAGATATTCTTTAGGATGCAACAGTTTGATTCTCATATCTTGATTACATCTCCAGATACCTTAATCATGATTGGAGAACCTCCGCAGATCTTGAGATGGGTATTTTAGGAATTAGAATCCATCCTCTGCTTTTGCAGTTTAGGTCTTAGATGCTGTTGGTATCGGTATTCATCATTAGCCGATTTCTCCTTCTCAGAAAAGGCGTAGGTAGCGAGGAAGGTTTTCAATTTGGTTTCTTGGATGGGAACCAGAATTATTACTTATATATTAATATATATTATATATATATATATTATATATATATATATATATATTATATATATATATATTATATATATTATATATATATATATTATATATATTATATATTAATTACCATTAATTATAACCAGAACATCATTCTTGGCCTTATCTCATAATTTATATACAAGTTTCATAACATTTTGACAGATATCAGTTCAGAATAAATTCCTCGATTATATGTCTGGATTTTTTGAAGATTTTCAAACTTCACAATCCAATTTCTTCCTCCTCGTTTCTTTTTTGATACGCCTTTACATATCTTCGAATTTCTGTGTTTGGTTCTTTCGTTCATTACGACTTCGATGTAACAGCTTTTCAGTGTTGCCTCAATCCTCGCACGGCGAGGGTCACATCTGTTTCCATTCCCCATAGAAATGACTTCAAGATATGGCAAAAATTTTAACTCACGGGTAACTTCTTGTTTATATCGTTGGCATGCTCTTCTCACTTCTTCTATCCAATTTTTATCCATTTGGTTACGTCTAAGCTGAGCAAATACGGAAAATCTCTTCAGGAATTCGCCGTTGGAGTTATGGAAACATTTGGGGAAGCTCTTCCCAAGTAAAACATTTTCCTTTCTTCACGCAATAGAACGTGGTTGCTCATAGAATTGCATGTGGGGGATGAGCGGTTTTTTGTTTAAATGTCGGAAACCAAGTGTATTCGTAATGCTCAACAACGACTGCTAATCCCATTAAACCACCCCAACTGTTCCACCCCGCCCAAAAGACTTAACGCCCCAAAGTTTTCCATCTCTTACAAAATTCGGCAGAGCTACGCAGGTAGTAAATTTCCAAAGCCTCATCCCGCATCGTCCGTGGTCCTTGTGACCTACGACCTCAAGCAGACCGCCGTCAATAATTCATGGCAACGGCCCTTGTCGAACCCGTCGAATGCGACAAACGCGTCCCCTAGCGCAGCCGGCAAGGCAATATCGAGGCGACCGTTTATTGATACTTTTAGCTTTCGGCTCTTTACATTTCCCGTCGTCGAGAATTCTGTTCCCCGTCGCGTCCGCACTCCCCCTCGCGCTTTTTGAATTAAAACGTCAAGAAGTCGAAACGCCGAAGGAATAAAATCGGCGACGGACGAACGGGAGGAAAAGGAGGAAAAAGATGGAGTGTCGAACGACGGGACGGAAAGGTGGGCGAAGGTGGGCGCGAGGAAAAGAGCTTTTGTGCTTTCCGGGCGGGCGAAAACCGTTATTGTAGCTCCGCATTTAGGTCGACAAATCGAATTATGCCGTCCGAGTGTCGCGTAGGTTCTTCTACGTCGAATCGCTTCTTTTCGAAAAGATGAAATTATCTCGTAGATAATGGCAAAGGTGAAAATGGCAGATGGAAGTTGTAACGGGACGAATTAAGGTAGTAATTGCCAGTGGGGTGGGACTGAATATATTTTTAGTTTGTCGAATGAAGTGGGAAGTTATTAACGAGCACGGTGGTTCGGTAAATTTGTTCCGCGAACGAGAGATATTTATTCTTATCTATAATTACGTTCAGTTAAATTGTAAGTGATTGTAAGGCTCGTTGGAATTTCATCGGCTACCAAGCGTGTATTTAATTGATATTTTATTTTGTTTTCTCTCTTATGAGTATTGTAGTATATTAATATTCACATAGTTAATTGCCACTAAATAATAGATCATTAATTTCAATTCAATATATTAAAATTCACAGTAAATGTTGGGGCTTCGAATGTTCATGTTCAAATGCCAATCGGTTTAGTTTTGGGTTCCATTTATACTTCTTCGATAGCACGTACGCCACCTTTTAAGCATTTAATTATACTGCGGGTGTTAGCTTTTTTCTAAGTCCAGCCAGAGACGTTTAATGCGATAAAAAAATGTAACTAGAAATAAAATTATCAAGTATTATAAAAAGCATCGATTAAAAGATAGAAAGCAATGTAACCATTTAAACACACACATTCAACACTTTCACATCACAAGATTTCCTAATAACCACTGGATATAAAAAACCAAGGATACCTGGGCACCAACAATATAGATCTCTATAACAACGTCACGCCATGATGAAGTGTTTTCCACGGTAAATAGTAAACAGCTAGTTATTTGGGCAGCGGATAAATAATGTAGTGTAGTCCTGGTTTCCGAAAAAATGAGGGTATGTTTGGTTGACGACCAGAAATGACAAGATAAAAAATCATTAAGAAAATACGATTTTTCTGCGTTGAAGGTGGATTGAAATAGAAGTTTCGACTATATTTGGACCAAAAGTGTTTTGAAGGAAGTAACCATCAAATAAAATAGCTTCACCACACCGAAGAAGAAAGAATTTAAGAGAGGGAATCGATAGAAAGTAGAGCTACACCGAAGAAAGGATTTAAGAGAGCGAATCCGTAGAAAATAGAACTGCACCGAAGAAAGAATTTAAAAGGGGATCCAATTACATACTGACATAATTCTTGCCTTAGTTCATTTCTTTTTTTTTTTCTGGTATTTAATTGCAAATAGTAATTATTTTCTATATAGACAGCTTGGATAACTTTCTACCATATACCATGGAGGGTCTCTCTGACTCCGGACAATTAAATGGTGACCCAGTCACACAATTGGAGAGTGGCGCCTTGTTAATTTTTTTATGATCTTAACCTACGCCGTTTTCACTGGGCTAGCACGGCCTGGATCGCCTTCGTCTTTACCAAAGTGGTAGGTTATCCGCCCTGGATGTGTATCGGTTCCGCACAGAATCTTCCGTTGTTACTTTCATTTTCATCAAAGTTTTAAAAGCTAGTAACAGAAGTCGGAAGGTGAATCTCAGATATTAATGTGTATTTTTGGAAGCTAAAACCGATGTGTTTCTGCCTTAAAAACAGCAGTGGAGTTTTCTTTTTAATTATTCCATAATTTAATCGTACACTGTATATAGGATAGGTTATAAACAGAATCAGATATTTAGGAGTAGAATAACGATATTTCGAGCGATTATATCACCATGAGGGATTTTTATTTCGGAAAATTTTTAACCATCTACGAAAGTTTAGGGTCACCGTAACCGCCCCGAACGAAGATTAGAATCCGAGAATTCCCTCGAGGGCGATCGAAGTGTTCGTCCGTTTAAATCCTTTTATTAACTTCCTCTTTTTCCGCATTTTCGGCTAAACGCGTCCTCAAGATCCGAAGAAACGACCGTCTCGCATAACGGTCCTTCCCCGTTGTTGCGGCATCGCATTTGTCATAGACCGCGGTCCGAAAACAAGGTTAACGTCACCTTTCGGCCATTTACCGGCCGATTTCTATAGCAATTTTCGCTAACCGCCGTCGATATGTAATTTACGACGGTATAAAGATATCCCTTTCTTTTACCCTCCGCGACGCGCCGGGTCATTTTTCGTTTTTCCCCGGGTCGTTAATGACGGCTCGGCGGTCAAGCGTCGTCGTCATTTTTTTCCTTTTCTAGAGGGTGGATATCGGGAAAAGGACAGGCCGCAAATAAATTAAATTCTCGACGTATTAATGCCGTTTTTACGTGATTCGCCCGAATAAATAAGGGCGTACGCGCGCGCGGTCGTACAGCTAACGACACCTTGTGTTAATTTCGTTTTCGCTCGACCGAGGAGAAATGCCGGTTCTAAATCACGGACAAGCAGACGGCGAAAATTGTTTTCTGGCGAGAATTATAAGGTCATTACCGGTGCGAGATTAGTACTAATAAAATTTAGCATCGAAACGCGCGGCTCACGTGGGAATTTGTCGTAAAACGGCGTTGTGGGGTCGTTACGCTCGCATGACGCTGCTATCTACGTGTTATCGTTTTTTTTTCTTCTAACTAGCGGCGGTTGTGTTCGTACATGATTTTGTCGGGTCGAAAGAATGTGCGGGGAAATTCGTTCGGTTATTTGCATTGCTAGCGGGCGATGTAATTCTCGTCCTAAAGAATGATAAGTTTTTTAATTAAAAGCTTCCACGTTGAGTTACTGCCACATGAATTCATTGTAAGCGCTTTGCAACTGGCATTGAAGCGATAAAGTTTAATTAAAAGCAATTTGAATATATCGCTTGCTAATGGTGATGCGGAAGATAGAAACGTTGAACGTGCGGTGTCAGCGTACGACGCCGGGTAAGATGTGTCGGATGGGGTGTAGAACGGCAACGGTAATCTGAAATCGTACACGGATTTATAAGGCAATTTTAAAGTTTACACACTAATTTTATTTAACTGTAATTTCCTATCGGCCGAAGATAGTTTAAGAATTTAAGAGTTTCTTGGCTAGTACACGTTTGAGCATCGTCACAATGATAAGAATTTGCACTATACACACTGAGCTAACATAAAAATGTTAATATAGGACGAGATATAAATAAAAATAAAGCAGACACAGACATATGCAGCAAACAACATTCATATGAATACGAATAACCGCAAACAAACACATCAATCAGCGAATCGTATACATATAAATGTGATTTAGTTACTACCCTCATATAAAATCGCCGCAACTGGCTTTTAGAAACTCCATGATCCAAAATTGCAAGTTCCATTGGGAGGCGATTATATATTGGGTTGGAAAGAAAGTAATTTTGGCATTGTAATGTGGAATACCCTATTCATGAACTTCAAACAGACATACGATTCAATCAACAGAGAGATGATGTACCAAGCAATGATTGAAATGGAAATACTAAGGAAATTAGTACGGTTAAGAAGAATGACTCTGGAAGGAACTTACAACGAAGTAATATTGATGCGATTTAGGTCAGAAAAATTTCTAGTAAAAATGGGTCTTAGACAATTCGATCCGTTATCTTCGATGCTTTTCAATGTAGTGCTACAAAAAATAATAAGAAACAGTGAAGTAAATATGAAAGAAACTCTTTTTAACAACGAACATTAGCCAGTGGTCTTCAAAGATGATCTAATCATCATAGCAAAGTTGGGAAAAGAGTTGAGAAAACAATGTGAGGCATCTGATAAAAGGAGCAAGAGGATACTGATTGTAAACTAACCAGAAGAAAACAAAATACATGGTGATGGGAAGCACAGAAGGGAAAACCGAAAGTCTGACTGTGAGAGTACAGGAAAAGAAAGAATATAATTCCGAGAGGATGAATCAGTTTATAATACTTGGGAGGGAAGGGCAACGAAGAGCATGAAAATGGGAGCTAGAATAATGAAAAGAAACGAAAAGATTGGTAGCTTCAAGTCACTGATGAGCTCTAAGTATGTATCGAGAAAAACAAAAATCAGAATGTATACAACTGTAATAACGCAGAAACGTGGATACTGAACAATACGGAAGAGGATATTCTAAGCAGACGGGAAAGAAAAATACTAAAGAACTATCTATCGAAGAAGGAAAACAGAAGAGGGCTGGAAAGCAAAGATGAACGAGGAATTGAAAAGAATGTACAAGGAACCTAGCATTGTAAAATAAGGCACGTAAAGATACAAAGACTTAGATGGTGAGGCCATATAGAGAGAGCCAAATGAATGAATGCCGAAGCTGGTAACGAAGAGGAAACCAATTGGGAAAACAAAAATAGGAGAGAGGCCGGAAAAATGATGGAGTACAAGTGTAGAAAAAGACCTGAGAAAGATGGAAATGAGATACGGGGAAACAAAGGCGAGAGACAAAAAGAATGGAGACAAACAGTGCACCGATTACCAGAAAGTGGAAAACACGCCCTGGTTCTTCACGCCTGTTGAGCGATTTAATAATTTAGTGTGGAATAAAACTCGCTTTTCTATACAAAGAATAAACTTGAATCAATTATATATTTTCCATCTTATTCAATGACCTTTTGCCTACTTTCTTGCAGGTTCATGATTCCACGCCCCTAGAAATTTCGGTCTTGATCATTAGAAACCTGAATCAAGTGCGCTTTAAGGTCAAAATCATTTGTGAAAGTTTTACCATTCAAAGCGTTTTGAAAAGTTCAAAATGAATGGCAATCAGAAGGTGCCAGGTCAAGGCTGTATACTGGGACATCAATTCGCCACCAAGCTCCAATGATTTCCCATGAGCTACTAAAGATGTGCAAGACCGTGCATTATCATGATAGAACACAATTCCTTTGCGGTTTGCCAATACCGGCCGTTTATTTTTGATTGCTTCATCTAATTTCATTAGTTGTTAACGAATTGATCGTCTGGTTTCTTGGAAACAGCTCAAAATACACAACATCTTTGTAGTCCCACCAAATTGGCAAAATGACCTTTTTGAGATAATTCATCTTTAGATGTGGTTTGTGCTGGTTCGCCGCGCTTACACTATGATCGTTTTCGAATGATGTTACTTTACATGACCCACTTCCTCCCACCAGTGAGAATTGTTTGTGTGATTCGTTGTGTTACGCGAATCTCTTTCAATTCATGTGGAAGCCAAACATTGAGTTTCATAGCGAGTCCAAGATATTTCAAGTGACTTTCAATTGTGGCGTGTGATACATTTAACCTCTCTGAAATTTCTCGAACAGTTTTGTGGTGATTCTTTTCAATTAAAGCTTTGATTTGCTCATCATTAACTTCAGTAGGTCGGCCAGAATGTGAAACCTCCCCAAAACGGCATTTTTAAAACTAATTCTGACACGTGCGTTCTGTTATGCAATCAACACTATAAATTCCACATATGTCTCAGCAGCTTTCGTTTCTGTAGTTCATGTTAAGATTGGTATTGACCCTAAACTAAGAACTACAAACAAAATTACGTACAACTTGCCTCCAAAGTAACCTAATAATGATGGATTAAATGTTAAAGAAGAAATCTGTAACACTGACATAAGTCTTTCAAAACAATTACAACGATTGGGTCGATCGTTGTTAATCATTGATTTATCGCCTTTTTGAATGTGAGCTTTATAGTGGATTTCTGAAGTTCATTCGGATAGATCCCAAATTCGATGGTTTAGTTTATTAAATAAGACGATGGATCTACCAGATACAAAGCACATGCTTTTAGTAATTTAGTAGGTATTCCGTCATGTCCAACAGATTCACTATTCTTCAAATTCGGAATAACATTATATACCTCAGATGGTGTAGTCGGCACTAGTTACATCGTTTTCGCGGTGAATTTGTTTATTCTGGGCAGAGGCAAACCAGATTCTGCTCCTTGACATGCGTCCACCAGATAGAAATTAATCTTTGAGAGTCTGTTTTGCAGATCGACTGCTTCTATGTCAACACAATTGGGTCCAAAATATCGTTGAGCAGTAGAAGAACACTTCGTAATGGTCTTAAGCATTGTTCAGGTAGCTCCTGCTTTATTTCGAAAATTAATTTTGAATTTGCCCCCTTTCACTCCCTTTTTTCTTTTTGAGAGTGTTGGCAAAAATGTTTATTCCCTAATATTGTACCACTGAACACGTCTTCATACAGAATCCTTTTTGTTGGGATTTATACTTTAACTCAACATTTACTCAATTAAGGTTCATTTCAAGATTAATGTTTACAATTCGTTTTGGACATATTCTATCTAGTCCACCTCTAATAATTTCAATAAGTCTCTGGAAGCTAGCGTTAGATTCCGCTGCACTTTTTATTTCTGTTCCTGACCAATCTTTTAGTTGAAAATATCGCTCCAACTCAATCAAATTCCGCCAGTTCACATGTCGTGTTTCCTTGTAATAACATCAGCCTCAAAGCATAGGGAGTCTGTCAGTACACGGCAATTCGCAAAGTAAGTTCCGTTTGTTTATTTAAAAAAATACATGAAAGGGTTTTTATTATACATAACTTAAAGCTATTACCTTCAAGTATTTTTCTACATAGCAGCCATTAAGATTGAGACACTTCTCATAGCGATGAACCAGTTTTTAATGCCCACTTCATAGCACTCTGCCGTCTATGAATTACAAACTCGTACAAAACTATGCGTGGAATTTGAGGGAAGAGGGCACTCAGTTCTGTGATTGCGAATCGCTGATTTTCACGAGTTTTCTCTTCGATATTACCGAAAAGTTCATTCGTCATAACAGTCTTTCACTCTGTTCTTCATCATGGGCATTAGTCCGTCCTTCTCGTAACATACGGCTCCATTTTCTAACCACACTGTCACTCATAACATTTTAGACGTAAAGCGAACAAATTTCACGATGATTGTCAAGCGCCTTCCTGCTCTCTGCACAAAGAAATCGGATAACAGCACGCTGTTCACAGTCGGCGCGATTTTCAATTGCAGCGGCCATTTTAAACGACCAAAATAGCACGAAAGAATGTCTGAACGATTCTCTGATTAGTACTGCCAGACTCACATTGAACCATACTGCACCGTAGCGCTGCGATCACACCGATGTCTCAACTCCTCTGCTCACTAGACGGAAACGGAACTTTCTTTACGAACCGCCCTCGTATTTATCAATTAGTCTTGTTGATGTCGCAGTAATTCTCGTGGGAGCTTTTATTGTGGTTTGTAAGTTAAATGTGGCTATGAGTTCATTAAATCTCTTTATATTTGATCTATCTTGTTTCTGGAAATCAATATTGAAATCCCCCGATAGTACTATTCTGTGGCTTGCTTTTCTCTCTATAACATACTGTAAAATATTCAGGCCAACAACAAAAGGTAAATAACTACAACAAACTTGATTAAAGCCATAAATTTCGAAAATTTTGCACTTTATTTGTATGAAAAAGGAAACAATCAATTCGTCAGTTTCTACTTCATTTTCAGCGACGCCCGAGGTCATTTCATTCGTACACACCGCTGCTGATTTCCCGACGGTCCTATCAGAAACATTTTTGAAGCGAACAACAATATATTAATTCCGCCGCATGCCCCTCGAGTACGACGGCCCCGACGAACGTTTAAACAAACTTTACGCCGTCGAACAACGAACTCTAACGGCGCTCGGCCATTACGTATGAATGTCTTCCCATTTAGAAATTTGTTCTGTTTTATATACATCGCCATATACTTTAACGATAACGACGCACGGCGGCGTTGTACCTATATACCTGGTCTTCAAAGTTTGACGTTCGTTCCTCTCTTTCTCGCTCTCCTTCGCTACCTACGATTCGTTTCGGCGTAGCTTAATACGTTTCGTTTTCGCTCCGTTTCGCGCCGCGGCGACGTCGTTATGACCTTTATTTCTATACGAAAAGGGCGTAATATTTTTATTCGCCCTCTTTCTCGCGCCGAGTAATTTCGGTCGCCATCAATTCCCGGCTTGCGATCTCAGCCCGTTCCCGGATTAAAGCCGGGTCAAATCGTCTTTTTCCGCTTTCGGCGTGTGTCTCTCGCTCGCGCGCGTTTCATTTTTTCCGGACCGACGGAGAAACGAGGAAAAAAGGAAAGTTCGCGTCGGAAGAGACGATAAGTTGATTTCGTACGAATGATTTTTCTACTTCATACACTCGCGTATTATGTCCGGACGGGAGTGGATTTTATATAAAATATATACCGGCGATTTTTCACGCTTAAGCGCACAGCGTATTTCGCGTCTTTTTCTTCGAACTTCTTAAGGCAAGGACTGGATGGGGAAATTATGTAATAATGATATTATATATAAAAAAAAATTAAGGAAAGTTTGTGTCAAACACAAGGAGTGCGTCTTTGTCTAACATCAAGTTGTGCAAATTTCATTCAAGCAGGGACCTGAAATTATGTAGTAGGTGATATCGACATCTTGTTGTCTTATTGACTGCTTCGTTAGTTAGTTCGAAAATGTACGGAAAAGGGCACGTTCCCAAGGGTGTAACCCCTGTATAAATGAAATTTGGTGAGTCTGTAAATCGCCGGCGGAGCCTATATTTAGGGGTGAAAATCGCCCTCGAAACTTAAACGATTTTCAGTTATTTGCTATCTTCATTGTTATTACCAAACTGCCCAGGCTTCTCGATTTGAATGAAACCGCGTCAGTTTGGGGTGCCATTTGGGAACGTTCCCTTGCGAATAGGAGAAAGAAGCAACTAGAAAAAACAACTTACCATCAAAATTCACTACTGAAGTGGTTATCCTAAGATCCATCCATGTTCATCATGCACCAGAATAGGTTATGTACACCCTCTGTCCCAAAAGTAACCGCAATGCGTCTATAAATCAGAAACCAGTGGCGTCATCTCTTGATAGTTGATTGATTATTGTAGTGGGACTCTTCCTTACCAACCTGACAAATTTTCATGACATTTGGTGCATAGTCAGCTGATACATCACGCATCATGTGAAAGTGTTTTTCGTAAACGGTCAGAAAATGAGTCACGAACAACGAGTCAATATTAAGTTTTGTTTTAAACTTGGAAAAACTGCAACCGAGACGTATGAAATGCTGCAAATTGTTTATGGCGACGATTGTTTGTCGAAGAGGCAAGTGTTCGAGTGGCATCGACGATTTCGTAAAGGCAGAGAAGATGTTAACGATGACGAAAGAGCCGGTCGTCCTTCGACAACTTTGGCCGGGGCAAATGTGGAAAAAGTGCGCGAATTTGTGAAAATTTCGAAGAAATCGTCAGTGAGATTTATGGAAATGGAGCTTGGCATCCCTAAAACAACTATTCAGCGCATTTTGACTGAAACCCTTGGTTTGAAGAAAGTCAATTCGAAGTTTGTTCCGCACAAATTGACCGACGACCAAAAAACGCTTCGAATCGAACACTCCAAAGACATTATTGCACGAGCCCGTGCAGATGAAAACTTCTTGAAAACGATTGTGACTGGTGACGAGACGTGGTGCTTTCAATACGAACCAGAAAGCAAACGTCAAAGCGCAGAGTGGAGGTCACCAGAAGAAGGAAATCCGAAAAATCACGAATGGAGAAGTCGAAAATCAAGTCAATGCTGATTTCATTCTACGATTCGAAGGGAATTATCCATAAGGAGTTCGTTCCATACGGCTCAACGGTTAATGGTGCATATTACCTCGATGTTATGAGGCGTTTGCTGGGTCGCATTCGTCGTGTTCGGCCCGAATATCGTGAGCCAGGCAGCTGGAGATTACTGCACGATAACGCACCGTGTCATCGAGCAACGATTGTCACCGATTTTTGGCGAAAAATGAAATATATTCGATACAGCACCCACCGTATTCGCCTGATCTGTCCCCATGCGATTATTTCCTGTTCCCTCGTCTTCATTTGAAGCAGAAAGGAGTTCGTTATGCATCCGTAGACGCCATTCAAAGATCGACGACCGGCATCCTAAAGGCCATCCCAGAGATCAACATGAAAAAGTCGTTTGAAGCACTCGTTGACCGTGCAAATCGATGTATTGTAGCACATGGAGAATATTTCGAATAAATACAATGATTTTTGTGGACATAACATACATAGCGTGCTTTATTTCGAACTATTGCGGTTACTTTTGGGACAGAGGGTGTAGAACGATTCTAAAGGCAGGTATACGCAGGAAGTGGCGATGGCAACGGTTTAGGAAACAATTAGTTTTGAGGGCCGTTTTGATAGGGACGAACAGGAAGAATAAGTTATTGAAATGGAAGAAGCGACGAAATATGGAACAAATTAATAAGAAAAACAGAACGAACTTTACTTTTAACACCCTTGAAGGCACGTGGATTTTGGGAAGAAACGAGTCTCTGATGGTTGTGAATAAGGAAGCCTAACAAATCTGATAGCTTGACGAATGAATCTTTGCTTCTTCGTTGTCTTCTCGGAGAGCAGCGGGATCAAACTATCGGAATGATCGATCGAAGTACTGATTTTGCAATGAGATTTATTTAGTGAAAGTAGAAGAAGTCTGCCATTATCGATACGAAAATCCTATTGATTTGAATTTAATTGGCATTCAGAGGTCGGTCTTCTCATCTTCTTCTTCTGGGAAGGCGGTCAATGATCTTGGTTGACAGTTTTAACAAGGTTTGGTGAAGAAGTTGACCCTTTTAGGTTAGCGCTCACCGTATTTTGGAGGAACCTTCTGAGAGTTGGAATTCCCGAATCTCGATGAATTCGGCAATATCTGATGTACCAAGGTACATCAAGAATTAATCATCGGGTTCTATTTTGCAGAGCTTGGATCTGCTTAAAATGGTAAGGCACTTGGCATGTTCGTATATCTTTCAAACGCATGTTTTAAACACCGCTTGCACAATTTTAGCTTGATTTATTGGTCGCCATACGGTCTTGCGTTGATACTTTTGTTTTGTATGTCATGATAATGTTGCGATATTCATTATAGTATTAGGGTGTATCGGTGTATTTTCTCATATTTTAAGAGGTTTAAGTGTTTTGTTAGTTTAATTAAATTAAATTGCTAGAACAGACCTGAATCTCGTTAAAAACTGCCACCACACTAATCAAATAAGTTACGACCTGTGAGCGGAGGACATAACAGTTTGGTGCATCCAAATACGAAAATTGAATACAAGACCTGCAAGTTGGGGATTAGACGCTACCATTTTATGGTCCTTCGAGCCGGATAATTATGCTAAACAAATCCTTCTGCATTGTTGGACCAACCATTAACTGATCGTTAATCGAAATCGCAGTTGACGTTCTAGCGGATTCGTCGAAAACAACTCTTAACACATTGACTGCCATGACTAGCATATTTAATAGCCATTGATGCTCCCGCTGAGCGTTTGGTTGTCATATGATAGCCACAATGTATTTACATGTCAGGCCATAGCTATTAAACATTTAGCACTTAGAAGCAAATATTGTGCGACGTGCTCAAATATGACAGGCATGATCCATGCTGAAAAACTTGTGATTAAGTTGCACGGGGATTTAAAAAGTCTTAGTTAAATTTAATGTTGAATACTACGTATTACGGAAAAAAGTTATGGTGGGAAAGTTGGTTGGGCAGTCAATGTGTTAATTTGGTGGCCGTACTAGATGATTTTAGAACTCCATGACGAGGTAAATAATAGCTTAATATCGCATTTATTGATCAATCGAAAGGCGAAAGAAGATCCCAAATTTTTATATTCGTCTAAAGAATCCGAATATTGCGTCTTGAAATCAATATTCTCCGCAAGTGTCCTTTCGAGATTATAGAATCCTTTTAGGGCCAAGCTACATATATGATTCCCCTAATTTCTCCGGATTATTCTTGAATGGAAGCTTGACGACGAATCTCCACATTTTATTGCGAGCGTATGTTTCCGTATAATACTTTTCGCACTGCTGTTCTTCAAAAGTATACCGAATCGTGGGTCGGTTGCCCTCGCATACATGTGCCTAATAGAACCCAACCAAAGTACGTTTTCTGTAGACATGGATGTTTATGGCTTGCTTGAATTTATCCCACGGACAATAATTTCATGAATAAGGTAGCCCCAATTAGCATATGAATAGGTCGCGGAATATCGAATTCTGGATCAGTCAATCGGATGTTTTTGGGTATATCGAACTTGGTCACATTTATAAAGGTTCGTGGTAAGTTTTCTGTGACTTTTTCGATTGCTAAATATTCAATAGGCGCTTGAAAGTTGTTGTATTATGGAATAGAAAGAAATATAAGGATAATATAAGGAGATTTGAAACATATACTTTTGTCAAAGAGCACTTAAAAATATAAACTTTCATACGCTAAGTACACTTTGTAATATGCAATTAGAAATAGTTTTGTTAAATAAATTTCTTCTTATTTCTATTATTTCGTAAAAAAAGTTGTCCGAAGAAGAGATAGCTATTTAGATTTAGGACGACGTGGGTGATCCTACTCGGAATCAAAAAAGTCCTACGGTTTCCAACGGGATAATAAAAATTATATTTGTAGACGTTGCATTTTTTGAGGGGGGCTGATCGTGATCGTATACCGGACATGCGATTTCTAATATGGTTATCATCGATTTCGACGCACACCCTACGTTCCGCGTTTTCATTCGGTGCATTCGTTGGGTTAACACAACAAACGTAAATTATGCTTTTATAAAAACGGTGTCATTATGAGTCACACTTTATATTGTGGGATTTCTTTTTCGTAACGATAAGCTTCTCGCAATGATAGTTGATCTGTTTATTCCTACTTTTACGTCTTAAATCCCGCTGGACATTTCGAACGACCGCTTCATCCCTAAAGCATCAACTAAATTATCAACGTACCCCGGAAAAGTCACGTCAAAGCGATAATATTCGCGAATATAATCGAGTTATTGCATGATGCCTGTTCAAAAACTAGCATCCGAGTTACATCTCGAGCGGTGGAAATTTTATTACGTTACGGAATATTTGATTTCAGACGTATCGGGTGTCCGTCTGTTTTTATGTTCGTTTCGAAACGTTCTGCATTTCCAAGCTTTTCCTTTGTTACGATATTACCAGTCTATTTCACCTATTAACTTTTTCGTTATCCCCGCGACACAATTTTCTGTTCTAAATCAAACTTTTCAATCGACGAGCTTCGTTCCGTCGTCGTTCCATTCTCGCGCGACTCAATCAATTCTAATTTTACGGTCGCGCCGTTAATAGAACGCACGCGAAACGCCGTCCGTATCGATTTATCGACACCCGAGCACTCGTCGTATTCTGTAGGTCAAGTATGAGCAATCGCAAGCAAGTCCTCCTCCTATTATTATAGCCAACTCATATTTTGCCGCGTTTATCTTATCGGCGGAGTCGTCGGTCGGACGAGAACTTAGTTAATGAATTTCCAACCCGCGTCGAGGGAAGGCATAAATAAGTCGAAACCGGGGTCGATTATATGGCATAAAAAATTAAACGCGGCATGTCACGTGCGTCTAATCACTAATCGATTCCCGGGAGGATGTTTATCCGTTTCGTTATTCACGGATTCATTATTAAAGTGGATTGTGGATTGAAAGGTGCGACTTTGGGGGAAGTACCGATAATTTATTTATGTCTCTTAAGAGTCGACGAGGCCGGAATTGGATTTGGCGTGTTTGATTTGTCTACGCGCGGATAATTCCGTGAAATTTTAACTTTTATAATAACTTCTAGAGGTGAAAGGTGGGATTTTCTTAGTAGGATGGAAGGTGAGGTTATTAAGAGCTGAGATCTTTAGTCGATAAAGGAAGAAGAAGAATCTCAATGACTCACTCCAACACAGTTTAGCAATTGAGATTCGTTTGTTAGGCAGTCTCTAAGAAAGCTGTGCAATCTATATGCGTTTCGGTTAGATTTACGCGAAGAAGGAAGCCTTCCGATGAGAACGCCTTAATAATAATAATAATAATAATAATACAAATTCATTACTATTTTCGTTTAGGTGGAGTTCTTTAGATTATGAAGGTTAAAATCGCTAATCACAACTACCAAAAAGAGCATTCAAAGTTAAACTACTGCAAATGTGTACGGGTCTTCATACCAGGCTGCAAACAACTAAACTTACGGTAATGTGCGTATTGCATAGTCTGGGCAAATAGCGGTAATTATGAAATAAGTTACGACATCCTATATGTACACAGAACTACTCGCATGCAGCGTATTGAGTAGAGCGGGGAGTCGGTGAAGCTGTCTTAACTTATTTCGTATTTATACGCTGTTAGTCTTGCAGTTGCGCGTTCGTACATAAACAAGCGTCGATTTCTTACCCAAACTTTCTATGGCTGCGATTTCCTGCGACATCGTTGTGCCGAATACGAGCATAAACATGTCATCAATATTTACTCTTTACTTCCAAAACTGTGTAATTGCAGCAGTTTTCCCAAGGGGATAAAAGAGTTTGAGGTCATCAATCAGTCTGAACGTAGGTAAGAATTGAAATTCCAATTAGCTCTGCATATGCCAATATTATCACGTATATGCTTTATTAATCGCTGACCGCATAGGTAGACTAGTTTCTTCCTTATTAGGACTCATCACTACGGCGCAGCTAGTCCAAAATTAACAAACAAATCTCTCTCACGGCTGGAAGTTAAAAGCACCAATAGATTTCACTTAACAACTATCTCCATCTGACGAACTAAACTGGTACGGACATAATACATACAATGAAAATACAAGGAAAATAGAGAGAACAATATTTGATATATATTTTCAGGAAAAGCTACGGGCTTTAAAATATTCATCCATGGAGTAAAATATAGCTTTTTGCAAATATATTTTTAGCTCCGTTTTAAACCTGGCAAATAGTGTGGTGGCTCGAATATATTTCGGAACATGGTTAAAGATGTGCTTAATTAGAAAACTACTTTCACTATTCGCAGACGCGTGTTTCGCGGTCATACCGCTCATCAGTGCGACTGTGTGAAGTAGTTTTCATTTCTATAGAAGCTCTATAGAAGCCCGGGTGTTGGATGTTCGTACATATGAGAGTTCAATTACGAAATTCGGCCAGAATGTACTAATTGCGCATTTTTGCAGCTAACAAGTTGTCTACTTCTGTAGAATCAGATAGCTGCAAAAATGCGCAATTAGTACATTCTGGCCGAATTTCGTAATTGAACTCTCATATGTACGAACATCTAACATGGTTAAAGATTTTGATACAATTGTAAGCAACCGTCCGTAATCATTTTTTCGTCTTATGTCGTATTCATGCACTTGTCTGTTTGTCTCATATGTGGTTTTATATTTATATATATGGGAGGCGCATTCCAATAAGTATAAGGACGCCAAAGTTACTACCTGCAGAAACCGGAAGAGAGGTCCGGTCCCCACAATCATACGAACCAAATAGTTCTGAGCCAGGAAAATAATCCTAGCAGCAGGTGAGGAACCTCAGAAAATAATTCCATATCTACGACGGGATTGAATTTCCGAATGGTAAACATTCACCAGTACATTCCTGGATAGCCTCCGTCTTAATGAAGTCTGCTGGATATTTCTGAGCAATGTTCCTTCCAATTTAATGTGTCTTGAATTGTTACCCTAAGACCCAGATGTATCGAAATTTGCGACGGATGATAATATGGGGAGTATTTTGAACGAGAGCCATACAGTTCAAACAAAAAGATGGGGAAGAATCTCAATGATTCAGCGCAATGTGGGTTACTAATTGAGGTTCGTTAATTAGGGTAGCCTCCAAGAAAACTGAGCAATTAACATGTAGGTCAGGCACAAATTGGTGTATCATTTTGGAGTGGGTCACTGAGATTATTCTCCTTTGTTATGTTTAAACTATATGGATGTCGTTCAAAATACAATTTCCAGACATAGTTCATGTTGTGCTTCGCCCCCAGGGGGAGAAAATCAGGATGAGAATTAATGGAGTATTTGATAATGAAGAAGGAGACAGTAATGAGGAGGAAAGGATTAAACATAGAAGAGAGTGGAAAGAGCTGATTATAACTAGACTTCGTTGGGAAAAGGTTGGACAAACAAAAACGGGACAAAATAGGGAGAACAAACAAATAAAGATTTAAAATTGATGAACAGCACGCCGTGAAGATTGGAAATCTAAGATCTAGGAAGAAACAGGAGGAAGAAATATATTTAAACGGATGCAGAATCAACCTTGTACAGAAAGAAAAGGAAGAAGCGAAGAAAACAAAGACATCCAACTAAAAAAAGGAACTGGATTTGTCTTAGGAGCAATTACTACACTCCATCTTTCGACCGATATTTCCTCCATTATTTACCTACCTTTACTTTTCCCATTAACCTTTATAAATACACAACCCGCATCAATCCACATTTCAATTTCCTCCCCTCCCTCCATCGACATCGCGGCGCTCTTAATTACACGCGTAGGACGCGAACACGCACTACATACATACATGCACGTCGAAAAGTAAATCATCGAATACTCACGGGTGTAACCCCGAGCTCGAACTTCATATTTACTCCATCTCCGCTTAATGTAAATTTGACTTCCTGTCCCTAATAACTCCATTGTTGCGATATTTACCGAACCTGACCGCTCAACCGAGGACATATTGGATTGGATCTGTGCGCTTCAGAGGGAAGACGAGGTCGTCCACCGGGATCCGTATTACGAATTTCCCTATCAATGGACGCTCCGGGTCATTAGTGGCCGGTTGATGATGGGTAAACACGTGTCCGGAATTCGCGAAGGTCATTAGGAGAGAATTGTGTGTATCGAGTTGTGATGTACTATTGTTGAAGAGTAAGATAGTTTAGGGTATAGAAAATACTTCAGTGTGCATAGAATCTTATTGGTTCGTTTGCTATGAAATTTTAGGGATGTTGAACTGAAGATTGGAACGGATACCCTTATTATTTCAAGAAATATATTAGATTTTGTAGGGAATGAGATATTTATGATTTCTTCTTTGTGCAAGAAGGATGAAACTCGGGGATCCTGTACTGGGATATTGTTCTTATAGGGTTTGGAACTTCTGAGATTTAACTATGAGCTCAATGTAAGTTTTTGAAGCCAGAGAAAGATCTTTGTGGCAAATGTGAAGAATTTAAGGTGTTATAAGTTATAAGTTCAAAACCTTAATTAGGGCATTGCAAATAAAGCCTGCAGATTGTCTGAATTATCAACCAGTTTCTCTTACTCTTTAATCCCATATTCTAAGGTAAAGTGTATTAACTACCAAAGACATCGTACATTTAACGATAAATATCGCCTATCATTTGAAGCAGACTTTACAGAGATCAAGTTAACGATTAAAAGAACTACATAGAAATTAAAGAAAAGGAAGTTCACCGGTCCTTCCCAAGGATTTATGAATGTTGTCAGATATAAAAGTTGAAATATCAGATGAAAAGGCTAAAGCGTTACAGGATATGTTGCTGTAATAGGAACAACAATTTTACAAAATGTTGTTGTCAAAGAACATAAATAAGGTAAGACATAAGAAAAAGTATAACAAAGCTACCACCCTCAAAGCTAGTTCCTGAAAAATTTGGGATTATCTCATCTCTGAAGTAATACGAGGGTGGTTTGACGAAAGATTGACTTCAAAGGTTGGCAATACGTTCGCTACGGTGATTATGTTGTTGGCTTCCGCCATGTTTCTTATGTCTACTGTCAAAATTGCACAGAAACCTGAGAGATAGTTTATGTTTTATATTCATTTCATTCACTCATATTTTTGTTGTTGCGTAAATAAGGACAAAAAGGAATTTTGAGTGTCAATTCAACATTATTTCTTACATGGAAAAACAATTAAAGAAACGCAGGAGAAGTTACGTAAATATTATCGTGAATGTGGTCCGACCTATCCAATAATTTGTAACTGGTTTTCTGCTTTTAAAAGTGGTCATTTCAGCACGGATCATCATTTACTGTAACTACTCAAGGGATGGTTAATAAACCCCGTGGCCTTGTAATTAGCGTACGGTTGGTATTGATGCATTCTGTATTGTAATCGTTCCTAAATTTTTCTTCTGGTTCCGGGTCTCAAGGAAAACTTAATGTGATACTTTGATTTCTGAGTCTTATACTGGACTAAAGAAATGCGCAATAACTATAGGGTATATTTGAAAAATATTTACAGATATCAGAAAAGCTATAAATACATTCGACGCATCTTTTGGATGCCAAGACAACAGAGGAAGAGAATAAATAACAAAATGTTGGTCTTCTCGGACATTACTCTTAGGGTAGGCATAGGATTTGTGATCTTAAGAAAATTATCAATCCGACGCTGAAAGGCATAAGGATTAACGAGAAGAAGAAGAAGAAGAAAATTATCAAAAACCTAAACGCAACTTGTCTTGGTGGTTGCTATTTTGTCGTCATGCCTGGTTTTTATCTTTCGGTTCTTGATCTTAAGAAGAAGCAAGCTAGAACTTTCAATGGTCCGTTAGATGTCAAAATGGTAAAAGAACAGAATTCATAAAAATATGTTGGTTTTAGGGATCATACTTCAGTTCTGAGCTTTGGATCTGACTTGTTGTTCTTAGATAAGTTACCAAAGGTTTGTAAGGACCTGGTGTTGGTGATAACTTTATTTTCCGTAATTTTCTTTAGGTTCTATTTATCGATCGGCGGCCTCAAGAAGGGTGTAAATTCGATTCTTTTCTTGCAAAAGGACCGGAAGAAGTTGACATTTTTATTGCTATTTATCATCGCTATGCACTACAAATATCAAGATTAGACGTTATCTTGTGCCCTGATTTAATTTTCATTTATACCAATTTCTCTACGTTACCAACATTATATCGTACACTGTTCTACATCCTTACATTTGTTGAAATACGATTCAAGACGTCAAAATTATCTTATTTTTCCAAACAGATTTATCTAAATAATTGCGCCTAGATATAAATGAAGCAGTAACAGGCTTTATTAGAATAATGACAATATTGATACACCAGTAAAATAAAAAAGAAATATCCACATTTAAAACTTTAAAGTCAATTTTCTCGAAACTACTACTATTCGAGGGAGTATAGCACAATATAATTTCTGGCTGACAATTTATTTACTATCGTAAAAGCAAACCATAAAGACTTACTCCTCTTGTACGAAATATTTTCTTGTTTATGGAGCGAGGATCCTTTTCACTTCGTTTTAGGGATCTTAGAATGGAGATTAAAACTCGTCAATTTGTTAGGTACTTTATATGATATCTTAACGTGGTTTATTTAATCTTTACTTACCTTTTTAGGGATTTTGAGTTACACTGTTTGCTTGTTTCTTAACTTCTTATATATATATAATCTTAATATTATGAAGCGATCTTGTATTCTTTATTCAATAAACTATTTCTAGTTGTTTATGACTCAATCAATTTTGATGATGCCCAAACTGAGTAAGAGTCTATATCGTAAAATATCTCGTCAAGTTGTAGTGGTCGACTGGTTAAGAATTGAAAAGTCCTATGGTTCCCAGCAAGACTATAAAAACTACTTTTCGAGAACATTGCATTCTAGGGGACGCTGACTGTGATAGTATACCGAATATGCGCCTTCTAATACGGTCATTATCGATCTCGACGCATGCTCTACATTCCGTATTTTTATTCGGCGCAAAATTTTGTTAACTTAACACACCTAACCTAAATTATGCTTTTTATAAGGATACTGGTAATGTAATTGTCAATCACCAATTTGTACTGTTGACTTTCTTTTTAGTAGTGATAATCTTTTTGCAATGATGACTCATTTATTCGTGCTTACACATCGCATATTCTGACTAGCCCTCCATCCTAAACACCTTAATAACTAAATTATCGACAAACTCAGAAAGCTCACGTTGAAGCCATAATACGACCTATCCTTTTGGTATCAAGTATTTTGCTTTAACACCGTACCATATTTTGATAAACTTGGAAGGTTCTGAGATGGGGATCGAAGCCAACAGCACACTTATGACTTGGTTCTCTCACTTCAGCCAATCTTTCTTTCTGGAGTTGTCTTATGAAATGTATGGACTTTAAATTCGGAATCAAAGCGCTTCTTTTTTGCGAAACTTGCGAAACACATTCGCGATGTCTTCTGTACACAGTTTCTATTAAAAGTTATGAATTTCTCGTAATTATAATTAAAGCGGAAATCATTTTTTGCAAAATTTATTTAATCTTATAGAAAATAGCACATTTATAATTATATTACAATTCTTATAATTTACAACTTACGGGACTGTAAGATCTCACGCTGATACATACTTATATTACATTATTTATAATTCATATAAAAAAGAACGATTTTTATTTTATTTTTATCTTTACTTATTGATTCATTATTCATTCTTTTAAATGCTAAGGCATGTTGGTCCTCCTTCCCCACCGACATATCGTCATATCGGAATTGATATACATACAATACGTACTTATGTAAGGCGATGTCACGGGGCACGAAATCATTATAATCCTTTCGCGGATGGTCATTCGTCCCATAGACACAGCTGTTTCTGGGCGACGTAGTAAGCGAAGAGGTGGCACTTTTTACACGTTTTAATGCCGCACCGATAGGTCATCGTCGAGCTTTTAGACTCCCCTTTGCCCTTGCAATATTTCAAGCCGCAGGGGAACCAGCCGATGCACAGTTCGAGGTGGCATTGGCACGGCGACCATACCTTCTTGAGATTGGAGCAGCTCTCGATCGCGACGATCTCGCTGTCGTAGGATATGTGATTGCTGAGCAGTAACGGGTCGGGTGTTGTTGGGAAGCGCTGTAATGCTCTGGCGAAGATGGATTCGGGTAGACCTGAAACAAAGAAAGACGATGTTACGTTTTAGTTCGCAATTGAAGGTTGTTTGATTTTGAAAGGTTGCATTTGGAGATTAATGTTTCTGGTGGACGACTTCGTTTTCTAAGGTTTTGACGAATGTATTTTGGATGTAGTGCGAGTCATGTATCTTTGGTGCCACGAATAGTCTCATTATCTGATGGGTATGATTGGGAAATATCGACAATTTTTATTGGATTTTGGAATTTGTAGGTTTACTGCATTCTACAAGTTAGAACTCCTATTGAGATTTTGGGCGTGAAAGTAGTTTAATTTTGGTTGGTTGCTTTAACACAGACCAATTGTAGTCACTTTTATTAGGGAGTAATCATGTATAGAATAGTTCGTCATCTAAAAATCCAATTCTAAAGCAGAACCAAAAAGTTTCTGATATCGCGGGTTAAAACAAAAATTTTTATACATAGGTCAGTTCAGACACGTAATAACTATACAATTCAAAGAACATGTGGCACATTATCGTTATGGTAGAATAGATTCACTGAGTGTTGCGAAGCATATGAGTTGTAGAGGGAAAGTTTAGTTTATATGAATAGAATTTAAGAAATCACGATTTGTTTAGTAAGGTACGCTTTCAAGATGCTAGTCTTGTTGCTAACGAAATACGTGTCATTAGCTTTAATTAAATATTTGTATGGCGAGGTGTGATGTAGTATCTGAAATACTAAACCACAGTCCGCGCAATCACTACCAACTCGCACAAAGGAGTTAATGACATAATCTGAAAGGTTTTGTGTGAGGCTATGTTTTGGGAGTGGTGAGATTTTGAGCGTTTTGGATTCGCATAGTTGTTCTTAGAGGTCAACAGAGAGTTATTGATTATATCAGTTTCAATTGGGTTGGTGAACGTTTGGCCGTTTCGGATTGGCATAGTTATTCTTAGAGGTCAACAAAGAGTTATTTATTGTACTAGTTTCAATTGGGCTGGTGAGCTTTTAGATTTTTCGAATTTGCATACTAGTTGGGTCAGAAATGATTGCGTATGAGGATTGTGGATCGCTTTTGGAATTTGACGATGAAGAGGGTAGTTGAATTTGTCACAAGTGGTTGGTGACTATGAAGAAGTTTTGGGTTTGGAGGGTGACGACCGCTTTTGGAAACTTTTAGCTTAGGGTTTTATGGTTTCATTTTGGCTTAAGCAGTAGTTTAATCGAAGATGGTTATGGTTGAAAACTCTCTATTCATTTCCGAGGTTTAGCGAATCGAAGAGTGGTCAAATCTGTTGCGATTGAATTGGTGAGCGTTGATTGCTTTTACGGTTTTTGTATTTGAAATGATTATGCTTGAGGAATTGGCGATTATTTTTGTAGTTTTTTTAGTTCGGATTTCAATTTATTGCGAGTGGTAGTGATTGTTTTTGCACGTAACGTTTGCATTTCCAGGTCGAAAGATAGTTTAATGTATTAAGAATTGGGAATGTTAACGATCTGTGGAGACCTTTAGTTCTGAGGCTATTGTACTTGATGGCCTTTGGACTTTGTAGGTTTGACGGCCAACTTAGTCTATTACTCCTACACTCACTAGGAGTAGTCATTATTCACAACTTTTATATTTGAAGAATGGCTAATTCTAGAATGATTGGATTTTGCACAGGTATCAGCTACTCTTTAAATTTTTCAATTTGGTATGGGTGAATACGTCGATGTGTTATTTAAAAATATCGACCGGAAAATTTGGGTTTACAACAACACGTTTTGTACGAAATGCTCCTACAAAGTTAAGCGGTCATCAATGGCATTGCAAAGTGAGAATTTTGGGCTTACAAATCTTGCCCATTTGCGATCCTATTTTGTTAATTTGAAAAGAATGATGTAAATTAGGTGAAATACTTGCAGCCCGGATGATCTTAATACAAAGTTTTATATTTTCCTTAGAAGTTAGTAGAAAAACTATTTGTTTATCTAAAATAATATTTGGCCCAAATCGGATTGAACTTCATTTTTCACATTTCCAGGTTTTATTTTTTATTAATTCTCTTTTATAATAGAGGATATTTTTAGAAATTGTACGGATAAAAAATATGGATAATATCATGCGTCGGGAAAAACATCATCGCTTGTGATCTAATTGGATACAAATCTTGTTTTATCTCTCTCTAGAGTCTAGAGACAGAGATCGATCTCTGTGGTGTATACGGGCAACGATGATATACACTGACAACGATGGTGTACACTGACAACGATGGTGTATACGAACAATGCTAGTGTACACGAGCAAAGAGGTATATTTATAGATTGGGAGAGAGGCGAGACACGGCGATTATGCGAATTTGCGTGCTGCAACTTAGTCTGTAATCACCTTGTAAGAGTAATTTCAAGTTTTCTGTGTCTTAAAATTTTCTAATAACCTCATTAGGCTGCAGAGACTGTACCATTATAGTACCATTTTTACGGATACAATAACCCTGCAAAGATTTTCCCTATTTACTTCGAATTCAAAGAGAGAGTCACAAATGGACAAGGGTTGCAAGTGCCCAGGGTCGCATGTGGCCATGATTCGAATTTTGGATAGCATCAATTAAAATTTTTCCGAACAATGATTGTAAAGTTGTGATTTAGGCTTTCTATTCGTTTGAATAGTGTTTTTAACGACCTGGGTTGAGTAACTTGAATGGCAGTCTTCTATCGTATACCGAAAGGCAAAGTCTGTCATAATGCTGACCAACTTAGGTTTAAGTAAAACATTGCCGTAGTATATTAAACACATAAGAGATGCCCGAGCCATGAAATTTGAAAAATAGCAATGTAAGCCCAAATTAAATGCAGGAGAAAATAGTGTTTTCAAAACAGGTAGAAATGCATTATAAATTTTGTAGATGCTATATTGGAACGATCTTTTGAATATTTAGAGGAGACTATATAAAAATGAACTTAACTGTCTCTTCTATCTGATATTCAAGTTGTAGCATTGACTAATCGAAGCAGAACTTTGAATGAATTTTGTTAGGTTTCGATGGTATCCTTAACTTAGCAACTCTTGAGGTAGATTTAAGGGTCTTCTTTTATCACAATTAGAAAGTAGTCGAAGTTCAGTTAGCCAGCTCTTAACATCAATTACAACTCTCTTTTGTTTCTAAGATCTCAACCAACACTATTGTGTCATTCGGCGAAGTCGTCTCGATAAACAACGAAATTTGTAGCGATCGTCGTGGGGGTCGTCCCCAAGAACATAATATTCTCTCGCCACGACTCCGAAACGGCCATTATTCACCGCCACAATAGCGTTTATATCGTTTTCTCGGTCTGTCGGCGATTTTTTGCCCCCTTTTTCCCCGATCCGTTTTCGAATTCTGACAAATTGCTCCTTAATACCCTCACCGGCTTGCGTCTCGTATTTCCCCGTCTTGTTTATCGATGTTTACGGCCGAGTTCTTACGTTCGCGTCAAACGACAATATTCGATACGGGTATCGATATATTCCGCAAGCGAAGATGGCCGACGGAATGTAGAAACGCGTTCGCGACAAAAGACGCTTAAAAGCCTTTCCGACGTGTCGATCTCGGCGGAGTGGAAAAAGCGGGTTTTTTTGGGGAGTCGAAGCGCTAAGAGGAGGTAGTCAGTCACGCGTCGCCTACGGATTGGTATTATTATCATGTTTCCGCTCGAATGAGCACGGCGAAAACCCTAACCCTATTCAGGTCGCGAAATGAAACGAACAGACGCGAGTCGATCGTGTAAGGCTGATAAGGATGGTTGTGGATGGAAATGTTTAGAGGCGAGAAATAATAATAGAACGAAACGTAATAATAATAGTAAACAATATTGATGATAATCCAATATTCCAAATAAGTACTCGACTGTGAATAAAAATTGCAACATCAAGAAAGAGAATAGCAAGAAAAATTAAAGTTGACTTTATGGAAGTGCATATGAGTGTCCCTTTCCTACAAACGTTAGGGAAGAAAAATAATTTAGGACAAACTGTTTTATTGTTTTTCAAAGTATTAGCCTTTAAGATTTATACACTTTTGCATGGCCTCAAATCAGTTGTCGAAACATTTTCTCCGCTCTGAAGTTGGTATCTTAAAGATAAGGGTTTTGAAGGCTTTGACAGCGCCTTAAGATGCTGAAAATCGCAGCCCACGAATTTGTTATGTCATTGAGCAGAAAGGAATCGTTAGGCGAATACAGGCAATGGAACATTAATTCGTGTTAATGTTTTTCTCCTCCAAATAATCAATGGCACTGCACGTTGTGTGAACTGGCATTGTCATGATGGAGAATTAGGTGATGTTTCCGATTGTTTTTCCTGATTCAGTCGAGGATTTCTGGCAAACAAATTGTTGTATACATTCAACATTGACTACTATCCGATCCTCTAAAGCAGGTGTCTCCAAACTACGGCCCGCTTGCCAAATCGGGCCCGCCAGTGTCATCAATCCGGCCCGCGACAGCTAATAGCTTATGGTTGTTGTGATAAGTTGGATAAAAAATACAGAATGATAATAACTCGGATTTATTTACTTCCTAGGTAAAGCTTAATGACAAGTATAATACGCAGAAAACTCACTGAAGTAATCAGTATGGCCCCAAGGCTAAAAAGTTTGGAGACCCCTGCTCTAAAGGAATGGTTGTAGTATGCTGTATAGTAATACTCGAATGGTTAATTACCATTAGAAAATTCATCGTTTATTATAATTCAATACATCAAAATGCACAGTTAATGTTGGGGTTATGGTCTTCAATTGTCATACGGTTTATTTTGGGGTTCTATTTATACCTTTTCGATACCACGCCCATCACCTTTTGAGCATTTTATTACCCTACGGGTGTTAGCTTCTTATTTTAACTCCAGCCAGAGACATTTAATGGGAGAAACAAATGTCACTAGAAATAAAATTATTAATTATTATAAAAAGCATCGGTTAATAGACAGAAAAGCATTGTTTACATTCAGACACATACATACAACACTTTTACATTACAAGAATTCATAAAAAATTAGTGAAAATAACCAAGGATACATCGACATTCAATACAGGTCTCTATAACAGCGATATACCTGGATGAACTGGAGTCAAGGTGAATTAAAGTTTTCGATTCATGGACAACTTAGAATAAAGCAGTGTACTCTTGGTTTCCAAAAGAAATAAAAAGTTTGTTTGGTTAACGACGAAGAAAATTGATAAGCTAGATAAGTCAACAGATAAGTCAACAAATAAGTCAATAAATATATTTGGAATAAAAGGGTTTTAAGAAGAAGTTCCACTGAATAAAAGAACCTCACCATACCGGAGAAGATAGAATATAAGAAGGGGAAGAATCCATAGAAATTAAAGGTGCATCGAGAATAGCAGTTAAGAGAGGATATATAGGAAAAACCATCATCGAAAAAGAAATTACACTCTCACACATACACACATACAAACACTAGGGAATTATCAACAAGCCAACCAAATCTTCACTAAATCCAAAACCCATCAGTTATCTAAGCAATGCTGCATGACCGATACGGTCGAACGCCTTAGAAAAGTCAGTATACTCCTTTCGATGTTCCCCGAGCTTTCGCAATAATTTATTGCTTTTTCAGGAGTACACATGAAGTTGCGAATCAATTGGCAACATAATTTCGAAATTCGTCGCCAATTGATTCGAAACTTCGGACGTACTCCTGAAGAAGCAACAAATTATTGCGAAAGCTCGAAAAACATCCAAAGAAGTTAACTTATTTCGTCTAGACTGCCTTCCCCGTTACTCTTTTTACCTAAATCTGACTAGCACAGCCGTACTTTCAAGTTACTAAATTTTAAATTCTTTGTTCACCATTTTAATCAATATTTAAATTCATTCTTCTTTAATAAACGACTAGTTTATCAAAGTTTACTTTATAGTTTCATTTCTTTCTTGCAGGGTGCATCCTTTGACGCAGAATTATTCAAAAGAGAGGGAACGTAAGTACAATTTTCGTTATATACGGAACGAAGTAAAAGCTCTAAAATCACCCAACGAATCAGTGGCGCCCCTTCTAAAATTCTTGCACCATCAGCCAGCGTTTCAATATCGTTCCATCGTCAAAATAAATCTTAACCCTATGACCCTACGCTGTAGTTAGCCAATTTCGTTTCTGCGTGTCATCAGATATACTTAAGATATTCTGACAGCCACCTGCTTCTTGAACGTCATGTTTCTTTCATAGTATCATCTTCAGGAGTCTCAATGACTTGTTATGATTGTTTCTAGGTAGTTTATCTATGCGGGACACACGGTACGCGGGAAAGCACGCAGCATAAAATTATAGCTTGTATAAACATCCCTCTTGTTTGGTCGATTCGGCGTCGACCTGGAGGTATGTTAGATTGTTGTATAACTATTGGTGATTCTTCGCTCCTTAGGCGGCTTTCGTAGCGCCCCATCAAGAAAACTCACCGCATAGAAGATGGCAAGAAATAATGTTGGCAGCGGCTCACTAGGTGAGCGAATCACAAAGGAACTCCTCTTTTGGCGTGCACAGTGGTCAACCAGCAAAGTAGAAGGTCATGATGGGTCACCAAAAGTGTTTGAAGGTTTCAAATAAAACAAAACATGAGTGAACGTAAACGAAAAGTGCGATTCAAGTAAGAGAATTGACGATCAAGTGTGTAGATCTCAAGAGGAGGTTGTAATCAAGGAAGAGGTTCGAGTCTTGGGATTTGCTCTTGAATGCTAGCCTTTATGTATCTCCTTCCCCGTGACGTCGACTGTTCACGTAGCCTGTTCCTTCCTTAATTTCAAAGCGTGGTTTACGTGACCTTGATACATGGACTAGCTTTCTCCTCTGATCTTGCAAATGTCACATATTCTGTCGATTCAAACGCGTAATATTTAAATCTACCGTTGACTATACACTTTTCACACTTCTATATACTAGTTTCTATCTTCTATAGAGACCATCAACCTCTTAACAACCAGAAGGCAAAGGCGCAATGTACACGATGGGATTTTCATATTTTCAAACGGAAATTCTAGCTTTCTCCAAAATCTTCTTCATCCAAACCTCCAACTACAGACATTATCGTAAGTGATTTATTATCCATACGTACGTGCAGCATTTATACAAATCCTTCCTTTCCGCGTTCTATTCCATCGTCGACGATTTAATCGGTCGTCGGTTACCTTTTAATAAGGAAATATCGCTCGCTGTCACGTCAAGTTAACGTCCTCGTACAATTTCTCCGACTTCCATCCGAACGAACGGAACGGATTCTATTTCTTCGCGTTCCGGTAGCTCGCGGCCCGGAAACTTCGCTACACCTTCGTCGAGATGATGTATGGCGACGTTAAATTTTTCAAGTCGCCGTATCGCCGCGTAATTGCGACGGATAATCGATACTGTGCCATTACGAATGTTAAATCGCTCGTTCGAAACGAGCGATTGGATGTCGTATTTCGAGTCGCAGCCTTGGGAACGGGATCGTATTGTGACGAGATAATCGATGATATGCATCGATGTGTAACATATAGAGCTACTTATGTTTATCGAAGTTACCGAATCGGAATGATTACTTCTGTGGCCGTAGGCTTTAAAGGTCGAAAACTCTGAACACCTGGAAAGTTCTATCCATATTCTGACCATCAGAATTTTAATTTTCTTTGAGTCAAAATTTTCTTCGGAACCACCAGCTTCTTTTCGTGCCTTCTAAGATAGTGACTATGAGTTATCTGGTATGCTAGCTAGGTGTCCTGCAAGACTTAATTTATATTAGCATTCTTGGATTCGATCGAATTCAAAGAATTCTAAACACCTAAAAGCTTCTCTTCATCCTTTGACCTTTAGAATTTCAAAATCATTTTTGATTCCATCCATCACCGGACCTTTCGGATTCAAAATCTTCTTTAAGACTATCCATTCACCTTGCATGTAATCAACTTTGTTTCTCCTGCCTTCTGAAACACTCGCTGTGAGTTATCTGGTATGCTAATTAGGTGCCCTGCAAGAGTTAACTCATGTTAAATTTCTTGGATTCGATCGAATTCAGATAATTCTGAACACCTGACAACATCCATCCATCTTCTGACCTCTTGAATTTCAAAATTCTTTCCGATTCCATCCATTTTCGGATCTTTCACATTCAAAGTCTTCTTCGAGATCATCGATTTACTTTGCATGTGATCAAACTTTGTTTCTCCTTCCTTCTAAGCTCTCACTGTGAGTTGCCTAGTATGTTAGCTGGGTGTCTCACGAGAGTTAGCGTGTGGTAGCATTGCTGGATATGTTCGGATTCAGAGAATTTTGAACATCTGAACACTTCTGTTCACCTTATGACCTTTAGAAATTCAAAATCCTTTTCGATTTCATCGATCTTCGGATCTCTCAGATTCAAACTCTTCTTTGAGATCATCGATTCGCCTTGCGTGTGATCAAAACTTTGTTTCCCCTGCCTTCTAGAGTGCTCACTGTGTGTTATCTGGTATGCTAACTGGGTGTAGCATTGCTTGATGCGTGCGGATTCACAGAATTCTGAAAACCTAAACATTTCTGTTCATTTTTACTCTTAGAATCTTAAAATGCTTTTTGAGTCCATCCACCTTTCGACCTCTAGGATTTCAAAATCTTGTTTAAGACTTATAAAGTACTCGCTGTGAGTTGTCAGGTATGCTAGCTGGTTGTCCTGCGAGAGTTAACTTATAGTAGCATTCTTGGATTCGATGGAATTCACAGAATTCTGAACACCTGAAAACTTCCGTTCACATTCTGACCTTCAAAATCTTAAAATGCTTTTGGAGTAAATTCATATTTCGACCTCTAGGATTCCAAAACATTCTTCGCGATCATCGATTCACTTTCCATGTGATAAAACTTCGTTTCTCTTGCCCTCTAAAGTACTCGCTGTAAGTTATCTGGTATGCTAGCTGGCTGTCTTGTGAGAATTAGCGTGTGGTAGCATTCCTTGATGCGTTCGGATTCAGAGAATTCTGAACACTTGAAAAGTTTTATTCACCTTCTGACCTTTAAAATCTCAAAATGCTTTCTAGGTCCATCGATCTTTCGACCTCTAGGATTTCAAAATCTCCTTCAAGACCATCCATTCACCTTATGTGTCAACAAACTTTGTTTTTCCTGCCTTCTAAACTACTCGCTGTGAGTTGTTTGACATGGGTTTAGCTAGGTGTTCTGTGAGAGTTAGCTCGTGGTAGGATTCAAAGAACTCTACACCAGGTTTTATCCTCAGAATTTCAAGGGTGTTTCTCGACTTAATTCATACATCTTGTAAGTAGTCGATTTTTGCTCCTCCTATATTCTGAACTCCCTATGCTAAGCCGTTCTGTGATGACGTTATCTGGGATCATGGCAGGAGGTCTCTCTCATATTTTCATCAATTGCATATCATTTAAAACTGTAAATTCGACGCCATTCGCCCCTCAAAGTCAATCAAAATCATTTTTGGCTCGATAATCTCTGGTGGATGTTTACCTAAGCCAAAAGAAAGTACGAAGGAGCACTTTAAATAAAGAACATAACAGGAAAGAGAAAGAGTCCAACTGGAAAAGCTGGAGTGCCGCAAGATTCTATTGTTAACCCTTTATTCTTCATCATTTATATCAACTACGTTGCAGCTAATCTTGGGAAGATAGAGATTAGGTTTGTATATACGCGGCACATCAATTCAGACTTAAAGGATTTGCTACCAACAAAACGAAAGGAATTTACAAGTCTAAGACATAAGTCACGAAGAAGGAAAAGAAGAAGAAGAAAAAGAAGAAAACGCAACTTATCCAGTTTTCCACCTTTTTAGAGCGAGAGGAAATTTTAATTCGAAGAAGACTCTAGATGACCCTCTAGAAAACGACCCTATTAGGTGCGTTGTTGGGCAGCTCATAAAGTAAGCATAAATTTCACATGCAATAATTATGACGAAGCAAATTTAATAAAAATCCATAATCAGTTTTCAATTGTTCGATCCCCTTAAGCACCTGCAAGTCCTGTAAGCATCTTTTTTGGACAATTACATCAGTTCTTTTGTTTAAAGATACCTGTGATCTTTGTCTCTTTCCCTGTATACAAAATCAATATTGTCATTAAGCAGTTATACCACCGAGATTGAGATTGAGATGTCATTCTTGAATTCTACCTGTTATCTCTTTGTTAATGTTGAAAGGGCGCCTAATTCTTCTTTCTGATTCGTATTCGCGAGACGATCACCGACATTTTCTGAGGTGCGTTTGTACGGAGAGTAGTCGTTTAGTAAATATAACACCACCTAGTGATACACGACAGAATTCGAAACGAGTTTCTACAACGGATACCAGTCATGAAAGCACACAAGAATCACTTATTTATATCTTTTACCTTGAAAGAACCCGTAACAAAGAGCCGGTATTTGAAGCAGCAGAACAACGAGTTCCATATAAGTGTGCCAAAATTTCATAAAGTAAGCACCTTAAACGAAGGTAATCTCCTAACGAATTGGAGAACCGAGTAGTAGCAGCGATCGTTTAATCGAAAGTCAAGTATGTCGCAGTCGCGCCTCATTTAATAATTCACAACTTCCTAAAAGCCGCACGAAAAGCCAAACTACCCTTAAACTTAAAAATTAATAAGTCTCGCCCTCTTCGGGCTGGCAACGGTAAACACGCACGAAACGCCGAATAATTCGCGCGTTAATATTTAATCCCGATATTATTATTCGGGCGCCGCGTGTTTATCGCCCGAACATGTGTAATCGTAGCTGGTCGACCGAGGAGATCGCAGGAAAGAAAGGAAAGGGAAGGAACGTAGAGAGGGTTGTTTCAGGGTTAAGCGTAACGCGCAAATTGCGAGGTTCGCCCGCGTTCTCGGAAGGAAGCGTAATCTCCGTGATGGTCTAGGCTGCCGTCGGTTGCCCCCAGAGTTAACCTCGAGGATAGACGCCGTTCGTTAAATAGCCCTAGCTAGGTTGCGTTCTTTCGCTTCGTCTCTCTCTTTCTCTCTCGAAGGGTGGCTAGCGCTGTCGCGACTCCTAGCGTGCCTGTAATTTACTAACGGATTTCCTGATTACTCATTAAACGATGTTGTACCGGTGGTGGTTCTCTTATTGGCCGGCTGTTCTAGTTCCGGTTTCTGCGTGAACGGCTCGCCCAACCTGGAGGTTTAATTCTCTTATCTAAGTTGATGGATTCGATTAAATGGTAGGGCAGGTTTTTTACCGCGGCGGATATATACGTTTAGTTAGTACCGATAAAAAATTACCAAGGAATGGATCCCTGAAGTACAGAGAATTTGGTATACTTAACAGTTTTCATTCATTTGTTGATCCTTAGGATTTTAATGACTTTGACTTCATTCATTAACTTTTCATATGACCGACCGTTCCTTTTGTGCATCTACAGTGATACTTCTTCATAGTGAATCGTTTTGTAATATCCTGTCTAGATTTTCTGCGGGTGTGACGATGTTTGAGTTTTCACGCATTCAGGAAAGTTGTACCTTCGGCGCAATTTGTTATTACATATCATTAGCTCCTATGGCTCTAAAAGCCGTGGTGATTGTTTGCTCCAACATTCGTTTATGCCTTGTTCGATTCCTAGTATTCGCAATTCTTTGAATTTTATCATACGAAGGGAGAGTCAATACGCGTTAGCACTCTTGAATTCGAAGGCATTCAGGAAATTCTGAAATTCTATACACGTAACAGCTCCATCCATCTTCTGATTCTTACGATTGAAAGATTCTCTCGAGTTTATCTTTTGAAGTCTCTCTAGCATGTCTTATTCTCATGATATTTTTTGCTAAGCTATTGGATGTTTAGGTTTTTAAAAGTCTGGTTTCAGCTTCTCTCCATTTTGTGACCCTTAAGGCTTAAAGGTATTTTACGCTTTCATCCGTCCATCTTACATTTGGCCGAGCATTACGTCTCTTGTTCCCTCTACGATTACGTTATCTTGATAAGTTGTCCTACTCATTTCAATATTTAGATGCCTAGGTCTTTACAAGTTTGGTTCTCGACGGTTCATCTATCGTTCCAGAAATTTTGTTAAGAACTCCTCATTACTTCGAGTGACTTCTTTCAAAAGAGGATCACTTCGGTTATTTTCGACGTTACGTCGAGCTAAGCTACGATTTCTCGATTTTACCGATATAAATTCCGATTACTCTATCGAATTATTTCTTTTCTACGCCATAACTTAACCGACGCTCTTTATTTAATTGAACCCGGTATTCGCGCGCGACCTTACCTCACCGACCATTTGTCACCGCCTTTATTTCACTTTTTCGTGCTTCTTCTTTTACGTCGAAGCACCACTTAAGCAAATTGAGTCGTCTCCGTGCGAGCGAATTGATTTTTAAAAGCACGTAAGTGCAAAATGTGCGCCACCAGCCGTCGTAAAGTCAATTGAGTTCATTTGTTCTCGCCACGGCAGAGGCGCGGTGACCCGTCGAGGGTGAAATGTGATAAAAGGCCTCTCTCTAAAGATCCGTACAATGTTATCTTCGTTTCGGTGCTCGGTCGCGATTTTTTCTTTGTTCGGTGCGATAACGGCGGCGTTTGTTGGAATTTGGATTTTTGTCGAAATTAATGCGTTTTAAAATGTACGTTAGGGTAGTCCATCCTTTTCGAATTCGGAAATTTTAATCTCCCAGCAATGGAAATGATTGTAATTGATGAAAAAATAATCTCAGGAGAAAGATTAGTGAAAGGCGTATCGCAGGACACCTCCTTTTTATAATATATAGGAATAAATTGATTTATTATATATATATAATGTTTTCCAAATTGGAGCAAAGATTCTTTTGTGTTAATTTTGTGTCAAAATTGGATTATATTCACTGATTAGCTTGAAACCTCGTTAAACTTCATTATTCACAACCTTAAGTTTCTTGACAATATTCAAACAAGAATTGCAAGAACAATTTTCGCTCTAAGCTCCTGGATCAGTTTCTGAAAATTCTGTAGGCAAGCTTAACTTATCAAATAAATAATTTTACTGTTATCGGATTAAAAGTTGTCAATTTCCTTGTTATTAACATCATTTCTCATCAACCGTTTAGTGCTTTCTTCATTTGGCTTTAATTTCTTCCATGCTGTAACCATAACCTGCTTTATGACAATCGAAATTTCGTCATCGAAAAAGATAAAGCGAAATTGACTGGGTGTAAATCCACAAATGGTTTACTATTTTACTACTTGTGGCTCATGTGCCTAATGAAAGCTAATTTATTGCCAAAACTTGCTGGCTTTAATGTTCAATTACTTACTTACTTACTTACTTACTTAATCCTTAACCCTTTTCTACACCTGTCCTGGGGTGTTCAATGAAATAAACAAAATTATCATTTTGTAAAGATCTTTTAGCAGACACCACTGGATAATACTTTTTACAAAACAACACACAACTACACTCAATGTTACCACCATAACACAGAGTTCTCTTGAAAACTGAAATAAATTATCTTACATTTGGGTCTTATAGCCACTAAAGATGCATACACAAAAACCGATTTCGAGAAAAGCAAATATTAGTAAAAAGGAACTAAAAGAATTTTAACCACCAAATAAACCAATCAGGTGGTTATGACATTTTAACAAATTTTTGTTGTGTTTTGGGTTAATTCTTCTAGAAATCAAATATCCAGCGGGGTGACTTGTTAGAGTGAGTTCGTGGTAGGACACCTATATTCAATGGGATCGAATTTTGAAGACGTAACAGCTTTTCTTCATGTTTTTATCATTGAGATGTCAAGACCTTTCTATACTCTATATAATAATTAATATATATAATAGTATTAATTCTATAATACTATAAAGGGAAGACTTGACTACACGAAAAGACATGTCAAATAGGAAGAAAGGTAAGAGAAGACGGAAGGCAACATTAATCAATTTGTTAAAGTTCTGTGTATCATTACTTTCGGTCTCTTGCTCCAATTTTAGCCGTAGATGGCGCCCCCGCTTTCATAAGTTTGTGACACCGCTTGCCTCGGTTGGATGCACGCATAGGGATTCCTACGTTGAGTGGGAATAGATCGATTGACGTGAATAAGCTATTCCGTTTTCGCTCTTAAGTCTCGTTTCTCGAGGATATACATGGAAATTCGACGCTGGGAAGTGTATAGTATAGTTGAGTGCATTTAGAAGTTCCGCTTCCCCAAGTTTTGCTGTTCAAACTAATCGCCAACGTTGCTTTTCCCTCAATTGGAGGTGAGTCTTCCTTTTTCGTTAGTTACAATGTCGTTATCGTACGGAAAACTAATCTAAGCTAGTATAGGCTAGGATAACTAGTATATCTTAAGATTTATTTTCGAGAATATCTGAGAAAAATCGTAAGATCTAGGAGCCGACTTAGTCTTCAGTTTACGGTGTCCTGGCATTTTTTACACCAAGTGCGAGAAACCCCGCCATCTTGGGCAACTTTCGTCCCGATACCGAATACCACGCCGTATGTATGTCGACAACAGAAAATAACGTTCTGCTAAGTCCCGCTTTTATTTGAATTGATATTTTTTGACGCATTTAGTTGTAGGAAAAATTCCCTAGAATCTTGTAGTTAAATTAGAGTTAGGAAATTGGGGATTTGTGTGCGAGTATTATTTTTGTAAACATCCAATTATTTTAGTATTTTTACGGAGGGGAGGGGAGAGGCGGGAATTCAGATTGGTCTACGAGTAAAAAGGGTTTTTCGTTATGTTGGCTATTTAATAATATATTTAATTCTTTTAGTAGTTAAAGGGGGAATTACAAGTACAATTATCACTTGAATATATGCTAGCTTGTAACTATGTTCAGGTAAAGGTGTAACCAGATAACGAGCTAGCTTAATTGATTTTATTAGATTCGCCTCAAGTGCTGTCAAACTCTCGCTTCAATTCTATTTTTATTTCGTTTATGTTATTTTTAAATAGTTTTCGAGTATTTTGCTGGTCGCTTCACGACAGAATAAAGATCCAGAACATAGACGGTTCGAATAATGTCGCCCCACCTACTACGAAAGGTGGAGGGTCTCTCTCACTCCAGGCACTTAGAGGTGGTCCAGTTATATAATTGGAGAGTGGCGCCTTGTTACTAAATTCTCGTCCTTTAACCTATGCCGTTTCCATTGGGCTAGCACGGCTTGGATCTTCACGTTATCCACCAACGAGGAGGGTTATCAGCACGTTTGTGGCTTTCCTCTTATTATTTTCATTTTTAACAAATGCTTTAGAAGGCAGTTGATTCTTCCTCCTCCTTTTCTTCTACTTAATTTTCTTCGTAACTTCTTCTTTCTACATAGAGTTATTTCTTTTTCTGACACGTTTAGTTTCTAACTTTGATCACGTTACCAAGTTACGTAACTATCGCCGTAATTAAACGCCTCCAGATGGATTGGCGGTGGTGGTTGAAGGTGCCCGGGGGCGCATTCGTAACGCCGAACCGCAGGAGATGATAAACGATCGACACGGCGTCAATTATTTACCGGCTTTGTTCCAATTATCTGAGACACGTCACAGTAATTAACAACGGGAATTAACTAATACGCGGGAGTGCGACGGATGCGGGGTCGACGATCGAGTGCGCAGATTCGCGCCCCGTCTACTACCCATCTGGCTTTCATCGAACTTGCAACTTACGCGCGTTCGTTTCGCAAGATGTTCTGATATCGATTGTGGACGATTCGAGGGAAGGAGGTGTGTGTTGTTCTACCTCAGTGGAAATTAATACATAACACGTTAGAAAGGGGCGGTTTTGGCGTGAGCAAATTCGGCGCGCAGTTGCTACAAACTCGATTGTGGCCGAACTGTCATCTAATAATATGGGGGTGGTCACTGCGGTGAACTATTGTGCGGCCAGTTTCAGTTCGATTTAGATACAAAGGCTTTCGCCGCTATTGTCCGTGTACGTACATATATTGGTTTTAGGGATGGGTAGACAGTATGATCGATAAACTGATGTGTGTAAGTAGTAGATTCTCGCTGTGTGGCGTTGCTTGGTTTAAGTCGGTTGCGTTTGGGCCATTGGTCCAATATTTTTTCAATCTTGGCGTAAAAGATGATCCACGTGGGAGTACGATATTGAAATAAATACCACCCAAACTCTGTATAAAGATAAACTGTGGTTATTCAAGTATATATTGATATGTGATGATATTTGTATACAGAGGAAACCACTACGGTTTGATGCGTCCACTCTCCTCAACATTTAAATATCTTGGGACACAAATTTCGTCCAGTCAAGGACCTGAGTAGAACATCCGCTCCTCGAGTTGTAACATGGGGAAATACAACCATGAGCAAGCAAACGAAGGTGAAAATTTGCAAGACTTGTCACAGGCTCAGCAGGACATACATAATTGCAATTCGAGCCGGAACTAAACATACGAAAGACGTTCTACGGACGATAAAAAAGAAGATGCTGAGGGATATATCCATTAAACAAAAAAATGAAACGTGGAATTGAGAGATGAGTGTCAACAATACTAAGTCAGTTGAAGACGACAAAGAAGAAAGGCCTGGAAGAAAAGCAAAAACTTCACCAAATTGGAATAGAACGCGTCAACTTCTGGGTAGACCTCCTAGCCGCTGGAAATATTCATAAATATTAGATTCACAGGGAAACTAAGTTATAAAATATAAACCCGTGTCCCAAAAGATGAAGCAGAAGAAGGAGAAGAAAAGGAAGAAGCAGAACAGGAAGAAACAGAAAAGAAAGAAGAGGAAAAGGAAGAGGAAGAAAAAGAAGAAGGAAAGGAAGAAGAAAGAAAAGAAGAGGAAGAAAAAAAAAGCCTTAATGGGTGCCGCTTGTAGCCTTTTGTTATATTTTCCGTCTTCTCTTCTATTTCTGTTTATTGCACATTACTTTTTGTGTAATCCATTCTTTCCTTTTTGTCTGACTGATTCCATTCAAGATTAACTACGTCCAAGAGGACTGAACACACTATAGAAAGATCTTGGAACTCCAACGATCAGAAGATGTACGAAAGCTGTTACGTCTTCAGACTTCGATTCGATTGAATCCAGGTGTCCTGCTACGATTTGATTCTCGCAAGTCATCCGGTCAAGCCCTAGACGAAGATAGTACACAATGATCCCTAGTAAGCTGTTACGGTTTCAAATTTTGTGTTTTTGGTAGATATGTCCACGTTGGAAATGTGCTATGTTCACGACAGTTTCTAGTCACGCAATTTGCAGTTCAATTTCAACACCCGGTTTGTGATGGATATAATAGGTAGACGGAGGTGTTAGTATACCGTGTCTTCAGTAGCTGATTTCTGTCGTTTTGGGTTGACCCTAGTTCGGGGGTTAATCTACTAGCGTGAGATACATGGGAAAAAGCCATTTCAGTGACATACTCGATCCTGTAGGGAGAAAATCTAAGCGCCTAAAGTCAACGTGGAGCGGCCATCTTACCGTTAGCACCGTTCGATACCTCATTCGGGTAAAAATGCTAGAAAAGCATCAACACCTTTTTTGTGATTATATATCCCATTTTATCCTTCCATTCCTCCCCTTCATTTTAGACGTCAGTCTTATGCATCGATCGGGTGGTCCTTGTGCTGTGCTGGTTTCTAGCATCAATCGCTCTTGGTCCAGATCGCTTTTTGTACCGCACCAAATTCAGAGCCAATTGCTTATATCGACCCACTTTGTGCACCAAGGATAGTTCCTTTCGATTCATTTTACGGGAATTTTCTGCCGTTTGGATGTTTTGGGCCCTTTGACTTGGTTGTTGATGCACCTACCAGAAGCGCGAACCATGAAACCGTAACAAACAAGGCAGAAGAAGCTAATGTTGATTACGTGCAAGATGAATGGAATAGATGAAATTCCAAGGATCAAAAGATCAAGGGAAGTCGTTAGGTCTTCACATTTTTTTGAGTTCGATCGAATCTAGAGAAGACGCGTAGTGACATTTACTACGTTTAGGTTTCCCACTTCATTCGATCGGAATCAGATCTGACCAAGGTAAACTAGAGATCTTCGAGGCAAAGATGATGACGAACTCAGTTGTGTTATTGCTACCCAATTTTTGGGTAATTTCATGTTAGAATTTTGCTAATGGACGAATGCCTACCGGATATGACACCTGTCTTGAAGAGAAAATAGCATTAAGGGTTTCAAGGGCCATGTAAGAAGTGTAGGAAATAAAAATATAATCAATGTACTAATAGATACAGACGTTCTTTGTCACTCTTACGACCACAATCCAATATGAAAGCATCATTGAAGTCTTCTATGCTTTCGTAGTGAGAACCAATCACTTGAAATACACTATTTGTATCTCTTTTCAGGAGAGATGTAACACTCAAGAGCAGGGTGAAATTCGTTTAGGTACAAATGTTTCCATGGTACAAATGAAAGTTAATCCTCTTATCTGTCCAACATATGACCCTGTCTAGGAAATGTATGTTAAGCACAAATAAGTACAAAACTATGTATGTATGTACTATTGCGGCAACAAAAAATCGGGTACACTTAGGATAATTCAGTTTAAATCTGGTTTTAACCTTGTTCAATCTTAATACCCTCCAAAATAATTATTGACATGTCATCACGCCGCATTTAAGCGCTGCTGAGAAAATGTCCATTAGAAGACTAGGTAATAGATTTGGAGTGTCCAAAAGCGACATTAAAAATAAATGGGTACATCAAAATTGACATGAATATGACAAGCGACTGGTTTATACTGTTCAAAAACAGTCAAAATAGCTTATTAGACTTGTCCGGATTTTTGTTGCAGCAATAATACATAGGTCATTGCACAGCTCAGTAATACTGAAAATAAAAAATCGAGTGGTTTTGTACGGGAAGCAGTTCTTTAGTGGATTGAACTGTCTCTATGGACATTTCCTATAAGTGGGCCTTAAGGACTCAAGACTTCAAGACTTCAAGACAGGAATACAATTCTTTCCTTAAGACAGCATACTTTGATGATAAAACTACAAAACAATCTGATTCCTAGACTTCTGACCAACTAAAGCAACCAAATTCACTTGATTCATCGGGGTTCGTAGTTAATTATCCCCGGAAGCATAGACATCACTGTCGGGATGTTTCGAGAGTAATTTTTTCCTCCCCCGACCTCCGGCTTACAAGCTCGAAACTCCGGAAAATCACATATCAATTAACAGTTAATTAACCCCTTAATTAAATAATTTACGGTCCGTCGGTTCTCGTACGCCGAACTTTCTGTTCATGACGCGTCCTTCCATCGAAATAATTAATTGCGGGGCATTACGCGTGTTGTACTAAAACGCGCGCCCTTCCCAAAACGAAGAAGAGGGAGGCGGAGGAGACGAGGGCGAAATCCCGAAAGAGCGCGACGAGCCGCAATTCTCGCGCGCAACGCCGGACCTCATTCGCCGGATGATATCGGTCTGTTTTCTTCTTCGTACTCGCGTCGTCGGCGAAATTTCAACGTTGATTAAAAGAACTTATGAGCGGAAATGGATCGCCGTGACCGTACTACGAATGAAGGAAACGGAATGAGGCGAGCGTGCCACCTTGAGGAGGGAGTATTATCGGGCGGTTTTTGTAGTCGGACGGTGATCGCGCTCTCGAACAACCTTAATTCCGACAAATGAACAAGAGCGGCGGTTGCCTGCTTACGAATTCCGTGGACGTCATCGCTTTTGCGACCAGCAGGCTTCGTTCATGAAGTTATGGCGGTGGATTTGGGAAGAAAAAATTCGGAATTAATGGAACGGAAAGCTGCGGAATTCTAATAGGGGGTATGGAGGCGTGTATGGAAATACGTCGACTTTGTTCCAGTAAATTAAGCGAAATCAGATCAATCGATACGATGCACTCCAATGGTAGAATATTACTTCGTCTCGTTAGTTGTTAGTTTTATTAGATTGATCAAGAAAGAATTCCGTCCTTTTCTATTAGCTGGATATATTTTGGAATGTTACTAACTCCATTCGCGGTTCCCAACATGATAATAAATTGCATCGCAAGACATTACATTTTAGGGAACGTCGACTGTGCTCGTATACCCGACTTGCGGCTCTAATCCGGTCATTTCCAAACCTAGCGCACGCGCAACGTTCCGTGTCATTGTTTGGTGGAAAATTTCTTTAGTTTAACAAACTGATCGCAGCACTTAAAATCCCAATTTAATTTTTCTTATATAATTTTTTTAATAAACACCTAACAAGGATGTTTCTAAACATTGTAGTCTGATCAAACATAGATCAATGAGCAAATCTTTTCTAACCTACATTAATACTGTAGAAACGAAAACTAAGGGCAACTCACGAGCAACCCTTAGGTTCTAACTTTTAATTACACTAGTATTGCCGTGTATCATTGCTATACTCTGTTTTCACTATCACTTAAACAAGTCAAAAGCCTTCTTTTTCTTGAGTCTTCTGACTAGTTCGGTATTGTCAAGGAGCTGGATGGTCTCGACGTAAACGTGTTGAAGAAGTCGTCGCTTATGACTTTTGGCTAGTTTTTGGATTGTCTCGTTAACGGTGTCCATTTCCAGCTCCCTATGGGGTCACTATTTCTGAAGTACCGGGGAGCATTAACAACGTTCCCTAGTACTTTATTTTGAAATTGTTGGATGATTCAGATTGCACTTACTGGCACAGCCCCATAGCTGGATACCATATGTCCACACGGGTTTTAGTATTTCTTTATACAAGAGTATTCTATTGTCAGTTGACAGAGTGGATTGTCTTCCCAATAGACATTGCATTTTCTTATCACTTATGCCGATTTGTCTGGTATTTGAGTATTATTTGCGTTAATAGATATATATTATTTCCATTTGTTTGTAAAATTGACATGAACAGATTTCGTTTCCTTCAATTTGATTCGCCATTGTTTAGTCCAATTATTAATAAGATTAATAGATAATGAAAACGTAGCTATTAAGTTGTGTTCTACTTCAGGAATATCGCTAATGTAAAATAGATAGAGGACCGGTCCCAAAACACTGCCCTGCGGTACCTCTGCATGACTTTCTTTCAGTTCTGTGTAAGCTTCCTTTTGTTTAACTCTAAAAGCTCTGCCTCTGATATATGATTCTAACAATTCTGTATATGTTTTGGTCAAAATTTTACTTAATTTAAAGTTAAGGGTCTCTGCGTCGCGTCAAGGAAAATCGCAGAGCAAATTTTTCTTTTTCAAGCGATTTCTCTATTATGTGGACCTGGTTTATAGTAGAGTGCCTCTCTCGAAATCCAAATAGGTGGGTTGAAATCAGATTTTTGTCTCAATAATAGGTTTCTAGTAGGCCAATATGGTGGTTTTCTGCTTGAAAGTGTTTCACATTGTAGATAGATGATTGCCTGGATGATTTTCTTTCCCTTTAGTTGTGGTTAGCCTAACACCCCCATGTGTATGCTTGGTATTAAAGTCACCACCTATTATGTATCTTTGTCCGTGCCTGTTTATAGAATCCAAATAATGTTCTCTTTTGATTGCATGTCTTGGTGGACAATACACTATCAAAATAAGAATCTGACGAGATTTAGGTTTAACACTTACAGAAGTAGCTTGAAACATTTCAGTTCTATAGCTCATTTCTTGATGATGTACAATGGTTTCCTTTATTATGATGCCACCTTTAGCAGCATTGTCGGGATGATATATTTTATACCCTCTAAAATATGAGATGATTTGTAAAATGAGTCTCCGAGATGAGACAAATATCAATTTTTTCTATGTCCAGGACAGCCTTCAATTCTTGTTGGTCTTGCGAAAGCCCATTGGCATTCTATTCCATTATTCGGAAATTACTTGACATTAGGTTTCTTAGGTATAGCTCCTTTACTGCTATATTATATTCTAGTAATGCGTTCATCCATCTTGGCCAGTTTCTTCAGTATTTGTTGGAGAGTTTCATGAACTGTTGGACTCTGTTTTCGGTTAGATTCTGTGTTTTGTGTTTCTGACTTACCAGAAGTAGCTTGGCTATAGGATTTTCTTTGTTCAGTCACCTTAAATGTTTCACCCTGTCATTGAGTTCTTTGTATTGGTTTAGGCAAGATGCTCTTCTTGTTTCGCTGGTCCTTTAGTTTCTGAATTTCTTTGGCAACCATGCATCTTCTATTGTTGGTTGGCTGCTCCTTTCCACAGTGAAAACATTTTGGCTTAGCGCTCCTTGGCTTGTCACATTCACTTGTCCGATGTCTGCCAGTACATCTAATACAACGAGGTTTCCTACCATAATAATTTTGCGTGAGGCCATAAGCTTGGCATCTCTTGCATTGTGGTACAAGTCTGAATTTTCGTAATGGCAAGGATTTGAAGTTGAACTCCTAATATGTCAGAAATTCCGAATATTTTGTCAAATTCCTCATCATGTCTAAAAGAAAGCATGAACATATTGAGAGGTTGTTTGTTCTAGTTTTATGGAGTGGTGTAGGTAATCTGTTGACCATAACTTTAATCGGTCTATTTTGCTTATATTCATAAGAGCGCCATGGATATTCATACTCCTTAAATGTTGTCGAAAGTCGTCTAAAATCTTCATTTCTCACATTAATTTTGACATTTTTGTCATTAATAATTTTTATTTGGGCCGTTTGGAACACTGCGCATCATTTCATGAAGACTGTTGAAGTTGTTAACTCCTTCCAGAATAATTGGTGGAGATATTTGCACTTCTTTAATTTGATTAATTAAATTATTATAATTTTGTCGGGGTGCTGTTAGAGATGTATCCATTTACCTCTTATTTCTATTTTTCACACGAATCCACTCTGTTTTCCCGAGCAAGTTCTTCTTCGTCGGTATGATATTCAACTGTTTCTATCCTAGTGTTGATACACAAACCTTTTTGTTTAGTTCTGTATACTTCACATGCAATTCAATTTTTGCATTTTATCTAATTGCAGTTGTAATTGATCTGATCTGGCCTTAGCGTTGACCTTCTCAAATTCCGCATATTTTCAACTGTTAAATTATAATTGTTCAGTGTGAGAACGTTGAAAATTCTCCTTAAATAGCAGATTATTATTGCTGAATTAACATTGCCTCGTTTGGCGATTGTGGCGGTATTTGTTGTTGGTACATCATGCCTGTTTTTTCGCTGTCTAGCTTCTCGCCTGGCGCGATAAGTAGCGTCAAGTTCTCAATCATTCATTCAATACACTATCCGATCCCGTACTACACTTGTTCACACTTCGGATATCAAATTCCCCAATTTAATGACGCAAGGTTTTACGTACGGTTGTTTGTTTTGAATCAGCCATTTTTTCGCAATACCATCGAAAATCGAACAAAGTTGACGACATATTTTTCGTACAAACATACTTCATATGTTCCAACCAGTAACCAAATCTTCCTACTCTGCATTCAGTACGACATGCGTAATTTTTAGCCTCGAACACGTTTCGCGTCGACATGTCGTCTTGTCGCGCCAAAAAACCGTAATTAATGCAAATTTGCGTACGAGCAAAAAATCGGACGTGCCGTGCGACCTCGGCTTAAAGCGCCTCGCTTTTTCATCGTCGGGATTTCCGGACGAACTCCGGAAAAAAAAGCGACGCCGGACTGATTAAAGAAAAATATGGGGCGCGTTATGAGCGGAGCAAAAAACCGGTCTGTTCTCTCGTTCGCGAGGTGGTACGCGATGTTAAGCGGGGGCAAAAGCAATTATTCAGTGGATAAATCGGTGTTTTGCGCTCGGTACAAGGTCGGAATTGAATTAAAATTGGGTTATGCAAGCGTAATGTCTTAATCTGCTCCGTTCGTTCCGAAACGGAGAAAAATTGGTGATAATTTGGTTTATTTATTCAATTGGATGTTTCAGTGTCGTTCTCTTTTTACCAACAAATCGTTGGGTTTGACGTCATTGTAGATTGATATCGTTCGTATAGTTCAGGAATCAATGATCTCTGGAAAAGGAAATGTTTACAATAGACCGTTAAAGTACTATACTAACTATACTAACGATCTTAATATTGTGCTTATTCCTCTTTTGACTATCCCAGAAGATGAACTAAGCACAACATTACTGGAACTGGAAATTTCCTTGATAATTCCAACGCGCAAAACACTGTGGAAATAACTGTAGAGAGGAAGTGGGTGAAGGAATCCTTCATCCTCGGTGATATCAGGTAATATCCAAGGATCAACGAAAAGAACAACGAGAAGAATAACTAAATCAGTTTAGACATAACTTGATCAAGTAGTATATATAGGTGGCGGTCTGTGAAGATACTAAACAACACTTCATAAAGTCCTGATTTTTACTTGATAATCAGTCGACCAGTTAGTACGTCATGGGAAAGTAGTTCTAGTTGGCGGAGCCCAAACATCACTACTTCATGAAGTCCTCACTTTTGCTACATAATCAATTGAGTACTTAGTGATAGCATCTGGGAAACAAACAACTCTTTTTGGAGGAGATGGAATATGCATCTTTGGATTTCCACTTAAACATATAAACCTATTGCACAACCTTTTACGCACTGATTTTTACTCAACAATCGGTCAACCAGTTTCCACTTTAGGAGCAAACACCTTCCATTCAAGGACTCGCCTTGCCCAAACTCCCTTCAATGTTAACGTATGAAGAGCTACAAAACGATTTCTTGAAGTACAGATTTCTTTTACTTCTGTTGTTCTTAGCAGTATATTTATTTCTACAGCAATCTCAGGTACTTTCACCACAGGGAAGGGTAACTGGTGGTTCCAGTACTATAGTTACAAAATTTCACGAACACGCCCGATAACAAAATAAGTTTACGTCAAATTGGGTATAACATCAACCACACCTGGAGTTCTTCACTCCTTTGACATGTTGGCGCTCCAATTGAAAACGGGCTCTATGTTTATCCCTTATATCCGATCATCCTGATTTGAGTCTTGAGTCCGGGTAAACCTCTTCAGTTTTCAGATGACGAGCGTTTTTCCTTCCACCAGCATTTGTTCGGGAACACTTCTTCATTCAGAAGTAGTTCTTCTGCTATAACCTTTGGTCCTGCCTCGTCTTCTATTTTTCCTGCGACTTACAGCTTGCAGCTTTTCCTCTTGCATCGTCTGCGATGAAAACTCATCCACCTCCTTAGTCAACTTCTTCTGTGACGGAGCCAGCGATGACGGCGTCTCTGAAACGACAGTGCGTTGTAAGCTTGCGTTCTAAATTTATAATTGATCTTATCGAACAAGCACCTTCACACTCGACTGCCTTTCACGCCAATCTTCGTCGCGTTGAAGAACGGATTACGGGTAATTTTATCTGCGTTGTAACAACTGTTGAGACTACTGCGATTACCGCTACGACTGCGACTTCTAGCGCAGGTCTTATGACTCCTGGTGGACTTCTTTCCCTGCTACACAACTGTCCCTACCATGACTTCTACTTTGCAACGCTTCCTCTTGGATCTTCCGCAACGACCAGTCTTCCTCCCAATATTTAGACTTCTTCCAGCAGGGATGACTCCCCCGTCTCCTAGACGTCAGTCCATTAAAAGCTTGCGTCTTAAATGTATATTTTTTCATATCGGGCACACAGCGCCATAATCGAGCGCCTTCAACGGCAATCTTCGCACGATGACTTTCTAGAAGGTCCAAAATGATCAATACGGATCTTGTAGATAAGGCAGCGTAAAGTGGATAGTGAGCGTGGTCACTTTTCGACTGGCATCTTTACTAAATCACACCCCATACACCCGCCAATTTTTTCCACGAATTCTGCCAAACAAGAACACAGTGCGACGAAGTTCAAAGTGTTCACTAAACCTAGGAAACGTTACACATACAAACTTTCGTATTGATTTTCTGTTAAGTTCAAGTTTCACTGAGATTTAAGGCTACTGCACGAGTACATATGTGCTAATTTTCACCTAATAATTAGTAGGCCGTCCACTACTGCAGCAGCAAATAGTGCTCATTGGACGAATCCAAACTTGCATCAACGAAATTTTATTGCAACTTCTGTTCTTATTGCAGGAGGCCAAATCTGCAGAACTTTAATTGGGATCTAAACTACCTCTTGCGAAACTCAAGCAAAAACTAAACACATTTTTGGTGAATAGAACATTATATAGAATTGATGACTTCTTTACATGGTCATTCAGTGATTGAAGCAACTGAACGACCCCATGAAGTCATGACTTGTACTTAATAATCAGTCAAGAACTCAGCAACTTAGGAGGAAACAGCTACCGTGTGAAGATGCCCACATTTGGATCTCCAAACTTTCATTGAGATTTAAGCAATTGAAGCAACGAAACGACCCCACGAAGTCATAACTTTTACCTAATAATCAGTCAAGAACTCAGCAACTTAGGAGGAAGCAGCTACCCCATGAAGGTGCTCAAATTTGGATCTCCAAGCTTTCATCGAGATTTAAGCAATTGAAGCAACTAAACAATAATCAGTCAAGAACTGATTAAGATTTTGACCTTTAAGGTTGTTTAATGACCTCTTGAAGCCATAATTTTTACTTAATAATCAGTCGAGCACTCACCATCTTAAGAGCATTTCCCATGGAAGGAGTCCAAAACTGCATCCACGGATTTTTAGTGAGATTGCAATTATTTAAAACTACCAAACCACTTCATGAAGTCGTGTGTTGTATTTGATAAGTCGACCAGTCGGTGCAAAAAAAAAAGTTAAAATATCCGAGTTTCGAATCAGATATGACTTTTTGAAGCTACCAAGCGACTTCATGGAGATGCTACTAAACGATGTTACATAATCCTGATCTGCAGTTCATAATCAAACGACTATCTACTATCTTCTTATAAAAGAGCATAAACTTGTATTGTCGAAAATTCATTGTAATTTTGGGTCGTGTTTAACCATGAAAGCATTCGTAATTAATAACACTATTTCGTTACAAATTTTTTCTCGCTGCCTGTATTTACCGCTGACATTCTAAGCGACTCTTTACTTCTGTTTAGCTTCCCGCGTTAGAGCTTAGTATTTCTTCTGCTTCGGTGGTATATATATCTTCATCCGACGAGGCGAGCAAAAAGTCCTGATTACACTCGAAACGCCACTGCACCACGGTCCTCGGGCGGTTCAGAACGCTCCCTTTTATTTCCTGCGAAAGCTTTAGTTTGGCGGAACGAGGATCTACTCCGCAATGACGCAAAAAAGGCGCCTGCAGGTCATTAGCTGCGCCATAAATGAGCGTCCCTTTTGACAAAACTAGCATCATTACTCGACATTTTTCCTCGGGAAAAACGGATGGTCTTTTGTGTCGCGCCTTCCGAGTGTGAACGGTTACCACGACGAGCGCGACGAGGAAGCGGCGACCTCTTTTCCGCTATTTCTAGCCGTTTCGTGCGTCCGCGGACGCGATTATGCGGCCCGACGGATCGTCCTTGAATGGGAAAGTCGGGCGTCGGAATAGGCTCTTTAACGATATTAAGGGGCGGTCGCAGAGGTAGAGAGTAAATGCTCGGGAATTTACGTAAAAAGATTTCTCGGGTGTATCTATGTATGTTACATATGTATATCGCGAAGTAGGTGGGATCGATAAATACCCGTGCAATGAGCGCTTATGGAATTCGAGCAGACGTGTAAATTTTTTCTGCAGTTTGAGTTTTGTTTGTCCAGAAAAATGAAACGAAAAAAGTTGAAGATGGTTTCAATTAAGATAACAAAACGTAAAGGAGTTAAAGGAGTTCGAGTCTTGAGGCACGCGTTATGTGACAACAACTATGAATACAAACCGCATGTCCTTAAATTGGCCAAATAGCATAATCCGACACCTGAGAAAGTCAATTTCTTCTTCGTGTGTACCTTACAAGAAAAAAAATTGCAAAAAGCAGCTTTAGTTACGATAATAAAACGCAAAAAACCCAAGTTGGAACCTTGAAGGACACTCGAAATAACAAGGCGTATCTAACACGTTGTTCCTTCTGAACTTTGTAGTTACGTTGTACTCGTTACCTCTGCCTGCGTTAATGGTTATGGTAATGTTATGTTGGTTGTTAAGACTTAAACTATGTAGTTTTCATTACAATGTTACAATGTTACAACCAGTGTTAAATAAAAGAGCAAGAAGATGGCGTTTCGGCTAACATCTGAAAATGATTTGCGGATGTATGTTTCAAGAACACATTTCTCTGCAGTTGGCACCTATTCAAGTACATTATTTGCTGCTTGAAACTGAAAAGTGTTAGGCCAATACTAAGTTCGCTGCTTAACTCCTCATCCTTAGCATTTAGAAATGGGGGTGCAAAAGTAATCTGATGCCTAAGAAAATCGCATAGATACAGATGAGGAACAATAACTTGACAAAATTATGACTACGATAATAAAACGTAAAGGACCCAAGTCGTCGTCCTAAGGTACACTTGAAGTGACAGATAGCAAAACGTTTGTGATAATGTTGTACCCATTCTACGTTTCGGTGTAGGGTAAGAAATACCTTTTATGATCTTAAATTAACGAACACAATTTTTAGTTATGATAGCAAAGCATAACGGGCCCAGGTTGGAACCTTGAGGTACACCTGATAAAAAAGCAAGAAGATGGCGTTTCTAGTTAGGCGAAATTATCGGATAAAAGGTTCTAGAAATTTGGACTTTTATTCCATAAATGGGCGTTATTGTAAGTGTGTTACTGTACTATTCACCCTCAGTACATGTTTATAAATGTGTGTGCAAAAGAATGTACAAACACTTTGTTTCCATAAACCTTAAAAATGTACTTATGTACATATGTTCCCAAAAAGCAAAGAGAATGAGGAAAAGTGGGATTGACGGGTGTTTCCCCCATCCCTCGAATCTCTGCGTGCATATTCTAATCCGATTATTTAATGGTCCGCAAGACGTTCACCGGAAAATCCGTCGGCGTCCATAAATCACCGATTCGTGAATAACTCCGGTGGCCATATGCCTGCGACATTAATCATTGGTAGACGTTGCAGGCTACTGTCGGTTGGTCGGTCGATCGGTCGATCGGTCGGCTGCCTCGGGGGACAGGATAAGAGGCGATGGTGGCGGTGGTGGCGGCGGCGGCGGACGAGAGAAATGCTTCGACAGGTTCGCTGCGTCAGATTCTACTAATCGTTTCTCCTGTTCGACGGTTGGCTGCCCTGGCTACGTCGTTTAATGATAGAGAGGGAGTGGGAGGAAGGTGGACAATTCTATAGGCTTAATTGAAGGTATAAATTAGGAAGATTTCGTTTTAGGTGGGTAATTTTTTACAAATGCGGAATCGCTAGCACAGTTGTAACGTTTCTTCTGTGAAAAGCGAGGAACTTCTGGCATAACATTGACTTTCGTCTATGAAATGCGGCAAATCGTTGGCACAACTCTATCGTGCGTTTATACGGAGATCAAAAGTGACGGATTGCTAGCGCTAATTTGAGGTTTCTTTATAAGCTTCAGTCTCATTACGAGTATGATTGTTCGGACCCATCCCGACTTCTTAGTAAGTATTCATTATTATGAATATATGGAGAAAAGTAGAAAAATAAAGTAACGCATAAATAACCTAACTGAGGCTAATTTATTCGACAACTTTAACAGAAAGTTGTACAAGGACTGCACTGCAGACTACATTGCATATACCAATAATTATCAACGGAAGGAATTATGTTTTGTTTATCGCGGACTGCAACCGTAGACTGGTTTGATCCTTACTAGGACTCGTCAGTACGGTATAGCACTTCCGCGATAAACAAAGCATTCCACAATAGACGTTATACACACGTTCATCATCTAAGATTCTGTCACTATACTGATGGCTCCGTCTGATGAACGGAGATAATTATTGGCAACGACGGATAACAAGTTAGAAAAATAGTTTCAAGATCTTGGAAGTTGCCGAATAAATAAGCCTCAGTGAGGTTATTTATGTGGAGTTATGTAGATTTTATTTTCTACCTCTTTTTATATGGGAACTCTCTCCAAGCTCTTGCAACTACTTTTCTAAATTATGAATATATCGTTAGTTAATTTTACAATATAGTTGTCCAGAAAAGATGATTGAAGTCAGTAATTGTAATTGAAGCCTCATTATACTAACAATTCATTTAAACCTTCTAACATATATTTCAAGAAGACTTTCGAGTTATAATCCAATATTAATGTTAAATTATATGGCATTTTACATTCTCCTAATGACTGAAATCCCCTGGTAAGGCTATAAAACCCTCTTCTTTGGCAATCAAAGCCAGTTCTGTTACATTATTTCATAAATACGGTGCCCAATCTCGTAAAATTTTATTTTAATTCACTTTTCGTTAGTTGTGCGTACCACGTAGTGTTAAGTTTTTTAAAGTGTTCTAAACTTGATGCTTCAATCGTTGTTTTTAATCACCAATCGCCACCGAAGAAGTTAACAATTTAAATCTATACTGCTTTACAAGCCGTGGATGGTGGACACAGGAGAGCGACGTTTGACCTTAAAAGTGCACGAATTTTGAATGTTCATTCCTCAACAATGATCTTCTTTGTAAGATTTCAGAATCAAGTTGATCTCCTTGCCTTCGATATTTTGGCAGCTACACACACAGGATGAAAATATCAACAAGTAATGAATGGGTTTACTGCGGATTAGAAGATACGCTAAAACACGCCGTTTTTCTTTGTGGAAGATGGAAGAAAGAAAGGACAGAGTTAAGTGGTGGTGTAGGACAACAGATAGGGACAGACAACCTGCTCGATACTACGGTAAGTAGCAAAAGACGCGGGACAAAACCTAAAGCCTCATAAGTGGAATTATGGCGACTAAGGCAAAGGAAGATAGACACAGGAATAAGTAGGGATGGAAAAATAGAAACTCGAGGTACTGATGTACAGAAACCAGGAATTTCCGACGCTTTGGATTTGTCGAGATTGGAGGTGTTGCACAGATTGAATGGGACCATAAGAATGTGAACAACTCCAACTAGTAACAGAAGAAAAAATTAAGAAAAGCGAGCAGTGACAGGAAAAGGAAGTCTTGGTTGAAGAATGTGCTAGGGCGAACCAACACAAATGCGAACGCCCTAATTTATAAGGATCAAAATAGAAAATATGCCACAATAATCGTCGTCGACGTCTGAAGTTATTAGCAAAACACAATAGAATGAATCTGTGGTGTTGGAACACCGATCCATTCGAGGGAACGAAGAAACTAAATCCCTAGGCAAGGAATGGGACAAATAGAAAGCTTGTAAAACCTGCCGGGGCTGTTATACGAATAGTAGTAAACGAGTCAAAGACACACGGGGCATCGATAGGACTTACCACTATGGCATCAATGGTCACCATTTCTCCCGCCTGTGGTTTTCTGGTTATAGAATTTCTGCTCTTTTTGTTATTATATTGGTGGTCCTAGGACGAAAAGGTAACGATGAAGGTTCTAAGTCGACAAACAGAAATCTGCTTCTTCTTCCTGTTTTTTCACAGAAGAAGGCATAGAAATCCACTTTAATGGGATCTGAACCCATGACATAGATTTAAGGGCATTGTTGCAAAAATCACGAAGAAATATCTCACGGTGACTTCAGATTATTCTTCTGTTACTGCTAAGATCTGCAAGGACATGCAGAGCTTTGCCGTAATCAACGACTGAAACAATTGGGACCCTTTCAATACTGCTAGAACTAATCTTCTCCAGATCTTAGTTTATTCTAAAGCAACCCATCCACGAGGGTTGATAAAAATCCACTCGACAATTCCTGCGGATTGGGAAAATAACCTCATCACTCCCATGTATAAGAAAGGAGATCAAAGTCAGTGCGAAAACTATAGGGCAATATGCCTATCGACAGTATGTTTTAAGGTCTATACCAAAATAATAGCGGAACGACTTACACATTTAGTAGGAGACAAACTGGGAGAAGAACAAGCAGCCTATAGAAAAGGAAAACAAACGAACGATAATATCCACATAATTAAAAACATCATTGAACGTAAAATCGAGACAGGGAGGAAATCTACTTCAATTTCATAGACTTGCGAGCAGCCTTCGATACAGTAGATAGAGGGAGTATAGATATCTGTCTAGAGAAACTAGAGGTTCCAAGAAAAATGCGCCAAATAATCAATAGTCTATATTGTCAGGTTAGGGGATAGTACAAGTGAATGGAAAAAGATCAGCAGATTTTGAAATGCAAGTGGGAATAAAACAAGGAGACAGTCCATTAAGTCCATTAATATTTATTATAGTAATGGACAGAATCCTGCAAAATACGAGGAAACGCACCGAAACTGTGAAGACACTGTTAGGATATAACAGACTGGAACCTGTAGCTGTGGATGCATTACTGTACGCCGATGATCTAAATCGAAATATATGTAATGGAGTATACGTAACTGTATCTACCCTTCACAGAATTGCAAATTATACCTTCCATTTTATTCCCTCTATATCAACCGAATTATTCAATCGTAACTAATTTTAGTTGAAACTCTAACCGTTTCGCGGAATTAACAACAAATTAATTCCGGTACAGTAAAAACTAGAACACAACGGCGGTATTCGCATCGCTCCATTCATTATTCATGTTTTCGTGCTCCCTTGTGTGAAGTAGCAACGAACAAAGCGTCAACAACCACAAATAACATTGTACGCCCGTCCGCATAATACTACATAAATCTAATTTACCACGCTAATTTTCGCGAATAAAAATGAAAAATAAACGTTCCCCCTCCGTCCCCCGAACTCGCACCTCCTCGTTTATGCTCCCTTTCTGCCCCCAGCATCAAGCGAAATTATTAAATACGATCGCAAGATGGTAGGAAGAGAAACGAAACGGTAATTTGCGTGATTTGTTGTTCCGCTCGGTTAAGATCTACAACGATCCTCTACCGCTACCCATCTTTCGTCGTTCCCCAACGCGGTCGAACTCGCTCGGCCTTCGCAAGCCCTTAATCGCTTAAGGGACGGGGAAAAACCGAGGAACCAGTATTTATTAATTAATGAAGAACAACGCGCGCGAGTCGCTTTATGCGAATTGCGATATTTACTAATAGCGCCTTACGGCGCGGAACAAACGGGGTAATTAACATTTGATAAATCGCCCTTTCGGCGGGCTCGCTGCGGCGAAGGGAACTAATCTATTTTTAAGCACAAAGTCGATCGCGGAAACGCGAAAACGTCGGCCGGGCGCTGCGAGTCCGGTTATTAAAATTAGCGTATATTAATTGTTTTCGGTTTCTGCGCAGTACAGTAGATCCTTATCGATTTATCGGATGGGGATGGGATTTGGGAAGGGTCTTGCTAAATTATCTTCTTTGTTCGACAGATGGGGAGGGTGATTACGAGTGGCGTCATTTAAGTTATTACAAAACCTATGACAAAAAGAAGTTGGAACAAAGTGTTTAATCGTTTTTAAGACTTATACGTTTTTGCCTGCGTTCAAACCAATTCTCGAAACACTTTTCGACTTTGAAATTTATAACTCAAAGGTATTAAGGTTTCGATAGCTCCTTGAGGTGTTGAAAATCGCCGTCCACACGTTTTTTGTTTGAAATTCGGGAACTGAAAAGCGATGAAATGATGTGATGAAGTGACGAAATGAAGTGAATAGGGGAATAAGACGTTAACTCCATGTTTTTCTCCTCCAAATAATTAATTCTTTGAGATGATGTGTAAAAGCTGGCACTGTCATGATACAGAATGATGCCACGTTCTCTTCTTCCAGACATCGCCGATGATTTCTGACAAAAAAATTGTTGTATACCATTCAGCATGTGTTTTCGATCCTCCTAAGGATCGGTTGCAACATGTCCAGTATAACCGAAGAAACATGAGATAATTTTCTTGCATGTTCTTCGTGAACAAACAACTTTTATGGGATCAAGTTTACTTTGGAGCACCCAGACACTGAATTGTTGCTTAGTTTGCGGCTTTTACGAATACATCCAAGTCATCTATTACGATGTCGCATACGGATTTTGCAGTTCCTTAGTCGAATTTTTGGCATTTGCTTCCACCAATTAACAGCAGCCTTTTTTGAGTCTTGGTCAAATTATGCGGAATCCATCGGGAACATATCCTTTTCATAGCTAAGTGCTTATACAAAAACTATTGTATTGCAACCTTCGATATACTTAAGAATGCTCACTGTAAGTTCGATCCCAATCTTCTTCAATCGTGTTGTCTACAACATCGATGTCTTTTGGAATAACAATAGATTTTGGTCGACCTTCACGACGAAATTCTCTAAAGCAATTGTAAGCAGTCTTTTCTGATGGTGCTTTATTACCGGAAGTTAAACGAAGCCATTCTATGCAGTGTTGTTGAGTTAGGCCTCCGCTAAAATCGTCAAAAACGTCAAAATTTCCATTCTTTCACAAAATTGTTTTTTTTTTTAAAGATTCACTGTAAACAAACTACTTGGCCAATTTCTAAGCTGTCACTGTGCTCGCAATAACAAATGTCAAATTTAACGAAAATAGTCATGACACATCTCAATAACGCCACCAAGTGGTCGTCAGTGAAAACATAAAAGACGCCCCTCGTATAATACAGAAGTATGGACTCGAAATATTCATAAACACATGTCGTAGTGGCACATAGAAATAAATGATTCATGTAGTGGTCAAGGGGTAAAAGACATTTTAAACCACGAAGATGTTAATTAAAATAGATTTCTTGTGCTTGGAGGTACCCACTATCGACAGATGTTGCATTTATTTAAAGATTTTGCTTAGCAGTGCCCTCATTCGGCCGCCACCAATAGAATTATATAACAGTTATTGAGGTTCTAGTGTACGTCGGAATACAAAAGTAGTACCTGAGTTAGCCTCTGAGAACCGAACGTTGTCCCAAGCGAGTAGGTACGAAAAAATATGGAGTCCTCGAGAAAGTGTGTTAGTAACCGTCCTGAAGAAAGTATACCGTTGACTTTTCCAGGTCGCTATTAACGCCCTCCTAAGGATATATATACGTAACGCAATTTACGTCTTTCGCTAGCTTAAAGTAAATTTAGCGAATGGAAATACAGCCGTTCGAATTATGTGTATAAGTGGGAAGTATTGCCCGTCTCTGTTAAAGTTGCGGTAGAACCGTGGGGAAGGCTTCGTTTTACTTCGCTCATTGAGAATTTCTGCTGGATGGAAACCGGACTCGACCAAAGCAAGCTCTTATCAGCGTTAAAATCAGTTAAACATGACACCGACCTATTGACACCATGCTTCGCAAATAAGGTAGCAGTTTTTCTAATCTATCCCTCCCTTCTGAAGAACGCGGATAATTAGTCGTCGTTTCGCAAGATTTTTCCTACTGTAGCAACCGTGTGATTTCTCTCAATCCTTTTCTTTGTTTTTTCCATTTAGAATTTCCTCTCCCATTCCCGTTAATTTTTCATGCAGATTTGCGTACCGCATCTTTGCCAGTCATAAGTGTTGTTTGTTACAAAATTTCTGCCGACAAGTTTTGTTATATTTTTGAATAAAGAGGGTAAAGGATTTAAATACCTAAGGAAGGTCTTTCCCAAGTTAAGAGACGTCAAATTAAAAGAAGGCATTTGGTCGACAAATTACAAAATTGCTGAACGATGTTAATTTCATAGAAAAGCGCATCGCACAAGAACTCAGAGCTTGGAACTCATTTGCAAGTGTAGTGAGAGGACTTTTAGGCAGAAAATATGGAAGCTAACTACGAAAAACTAGTTAGTGAACTTTTAGACTCTTACAAATCGCTTGGTTGCCGAATGTCAATGTAAGAATTCACTTTCTCCATTCTCATTGTATCATTTTTTCATAAGAATTTGAGCGTTATCAGCGACGAACAGGGCGAAAGATTCCATCAAGATATAAGGACGATGGAAATTCGGTACCAAGGACGATGAGATGCAGCCGTGATGGGTGATTACTGTTGGTTTTTGAGAAACTTCACATAAGAGGAAAACATAGAATTGATGTGTTCCAAATAACTATTTTTGATGTTTGCTTTTTCCTTAGATTATTATTATCAACTATAAATATAGCAGATATACAGGATTAAAAAATTTGTTAAATCATTCTTTTTTCATTAAAGATTACATGGTACAGTTCTACATGTGCTTTGCCTAGTGTAATAAAACCTTACTTGTTACACCTTTTTGTTGGCCATTTCGTATTTCGATAGATTCATTCTACTACAATGTGCTATTCAGCTTTATGTAACAAAAAACATTTTTTTGGTAAGCCAGTATAATTGTTTGGCGCAGAACTTACTACCTATGGCATTTACATTCAACTTCGACTTCGAATTTGTTCCGTAGATCATTTAATCCAAGAAATTTCTATCTGCATCATCATCCACTACGTATTTGTACGCACGGAGCAACGATTTCAGCAAGTTTTCTTATTTACTTCGACATTGATCGATCATTTATTCGAAATTTTGCCTGGATTCCTTCAACGTCTCAAAAATTTCTATACATAACTGCACTTTTCGGGAAGCATTTTCCAACAATTTTGCTAGGAACCTCACACAAAGACGGATGTTTGCCCGGTAAATTTCTAACGTTTCCTCCTAACATTCCCCCGATCGCACGACTGACGACAAGCCGTAAAACGATTACTTTTCCTCGTCTTATCGATCTACATCCGACAGGCCTTTTCGGGCGCGCGACACTTGCACGCGCCATGCATAAACCGATTCTTTTGTAAGCGTCTCCGCGACAGCAACGGCGCGGCGGTGGTGGCACAGACGCGGCAGGTTCGACAATAGCGCGTCGTTTAACCGAAGTGCCGTCCTGAGAACGCCGCGCCCGCCGGAAGTCGAAAGTACGCTGATGAATCGTGGGGACATCAGGGCCAAACGTGTTCAAACGAAAGGGGGTGTAGGATAGGTGGTGTGTTTAGCGAACGGTGGTTTATAGTGCTAGAGGGAGGTTGTTGTGATTGATGGCAGTGGTAAACAATGTTGCACACTGTTTCTTATGTATATATTACCGGATGCTGATGTTGAATCCGTCGTCAGAAATCGTCCATCGGGCACCAGTTGTTTGCAATTACAATTTTCTGTTGTTGTGGATTACCCTTTGGTCTTTGATCAACGAGGATGGTTCAGTATAAAAGACATACCTGACACCTTTGTGAAGATTTGAAGGTCACTGCACTCAGTCTTCAAAGATGTACCAAAATTGGCTGTTTCTTGTGCGAGTAGGAAGCAGAGATAAAGAAAGCCATTATGTAAGAAAAACAAGAGTCACCAACAAAGCAGTTCATTTCGGGAACACAAAATGGGGTCAGAGAGCCTCTGGTGGATAACCAGGAAGTCTATCCGCCACCTATACACAATAAATTCGGATTGATAAAGAAAAATTGCTGAAGAAATGGATAGATATGGCACGGTTTTAGCTTACTACAAACAAATTTCTACGGGTTAGTGACGCAATAAAAACGGAAGGCATATTTGTTGGCCCTCAAATTCGAGAACTAACGAACACTCCTGAGTTTGATGCCACCTTAACACATTCACTGCCATGGTTTTCATATTTGATAATCTGTTGTATTTCCGTTGAGGCCTTGGATATCAAATATGATAGCCAGAATGTTTTCACATGTCAAACCATAGCTAACAAAAATTTATTATTTAGACGCAAATCTTGCGGAAGTTTGACTGCCCCCTTTCTCTCCCCCGCAATGTGCTCAAATATGATGGCAATAATCCGTACTGAAAAACTTGGGTTTAAGTTTCACAGGTAGCCGCGGTTATGTTTTCATTTGATAGCAAGCAAAAATTCATTATTACCATTCAAAATTTAGCCAGATTAAAAGAAAAACTCTTTTACTTAAATTTAATTTGAATACTACGTATTATGAAAAAAATTATGCTGGTCTTTCGGTGAACATAAGCAAAGTTAGTTGGGCAGTCAACGCGTTAAATGCGCAAAAACACCAGATTCAAGAAAGTAATCCAGCACTTTCGTGGAAATAACAACGAGGACAACTAAAGGACCTGGAAGAATTACTTCACAACTGTAAAGCTCCTGCTTGCAATATGTTGCTGAAGATACATTTTCTTCATTCACATTTAGATTTTTTCCGGAAAACCTAAGTGGTGTCAGCGACATACCCATCATGGAATCGCGTTATCAAGACAAGTTGGCTCTAAACATGATGGCTGATTACAATTGAACATTATAAGGAGATATTCCTGCTGCAAAATATAGAAGAAAATCATGTAAAAATTCCGTTTGAACTGCAATTAATATTAAGCTATTTTAAGTTGTAAATGCGAAAAATTAACGTTAAATTGTAAACGCGTGTTACTCAAGAAATTAGCCCTGACACACTAATATGGAAAGCAGCTTCAAAATCAGTGAAAAAAATATTAAGGGTGGCTATATTTGATCAAGGAAACACTCAAAAAGTGCAATTTTATTTACCAGTGTAGTTTGGACATGCAAGTATATGTTATGTTTGGTGGTAGCACCCAACGCGTAGTTAGGCGCTAGGGTATCAAATATTTGGGGGCTGGTGGTGAATTTGTATGATCTGGAGGATCGGTTTGCTGTTGAATGGTTTTTGGATGAGAAAGTGAATAAACCAATAAACTTTTCTGACGTGGCACCTTCAGTGTAGAAGAATCGGTATGTCCTCCCATGGCATTTCTCTTTTCTATGATTCCTTCCTGATTCCGTCAATCAATCTGGCTCTTTTAGTTAGTCTCTCGCTCGTCATCCTACACATGTGACCAAACCGCCTAAGCTGTCCTTCTATGATTTTTTCGTTTAAAATGAAAAAGTACAAAAATAAAATTTCTTCATAACTCTTACATAAATAACCTGACTGAGGTTTATTTATTCGGCAACTACAGAAAGTTGTGCAAGGACTGCACTGCAGCCTACATTGCGTATACCAATAATTATCAACGAAAAGAAGTATGCTTTGTTTGTCGCGGACTGCAACCGTAGACCGGTTTTGTCTTTATTAGGACTTGTCAGTATCGTATAGCACTTCCACGACAAACAAAGCATTCCACAACTAGATGTTATACACACGTTCATCATCTTGGGCTTTATCACCATACTGGTGGCTCCATCTGATGAATGGAGATAATTATTGGAATGCTTTGTTTGTCGTGGAAATGCTATACCGTACCGACGAGTCCTAATAAAGACAAAACCGATCTACGGTTGCAGTCCGTAACAAAAAAGCATAATTCCGTTCGTTGATAATTATTGGTATGTGCAATGTAGGCTGACACCTAAGCCTCCTTTTCATAGACCAGGTCACATATTAATCTTCAATAATTCTTCTTATAGTACTTTAAGGTTATGCTGTAGATCTTCCTTGGTATCTACCAATAGAGCGAACATATGTAGGTTCTGTCAGTTGTCTTTGCTTAATTTGCCAATACCCCGATGTTAATTTTCTCATCCTTTTCTTTGCTTCTTTCACTGCTTCATCGAGTACCGCTAAAAAAGAAACGGGCTCAGGGCGTAGCCTTGTTTGGCCCCTTGCTTTGTAACGAATTCTTTCGACTTTTCATTGCTTTATTCTTACGGTATATGTGTTATCTTTGTACATTTCCTTTATTACCCTTATGAAATTTCGTCTACTCCTCTATTCGTTAGTACTTTCCAGATGTCTTCTTTTCGACCTCTGTCAAACGCCTTTTCCAAGTCAAAAAAGCGTATATGTATCTACTGGTTTTCATTGATTTTTTGTCGATAACTTTTCTTATATGTAAATATGAGGTCCTGTGTGCACACAGGTCCGGAAGTTAAGGCTGGTTTTTGCTCTGGCAATGCGAAGCGACTTACGGCGTGTTTATATTGGACGTTGCTCTGAAACAACAGCAGGCCAACGAATATAGACGAGTGTTTCGACCAGGATGAAACCATCAAGAAATTTCGTTTATTTACTTAAGGATGTACGAAAGATCTGAATTGATATGCGTCGGATCTGCGAAAATTTCCAGTCTAAACGCTGGTAGCATCATTCAATTTAATAAATTATTTCCCGACCTTGTTTACGACAACCTTGCCCGGCGTCGAGGCGCCCTATTATTATTTATTTCGCCCTAACACGCGCTTTCCTTCGCAATTCCCTCTCGACCGACGTCGAATCGACAGCCGCTCCATTATTTAAGAAGCGCACGTACGATCCGGACGTCTTTTTCACCGAAGGCGCCCTCTTTTCGTCGCGACGGACGCCCTCTCCACCATCACCACCCCGACGATCCCATAAATCACGATCAGCTGATCCGACATGTAAATAAAGCGGCCAAGTTCCGGCGGCGCCGTCGGCCGGCGTTCTTGCTTACTATTCACGAGCGGATCTCGCTTTACATATTCGCGCGCTCCGACACCCCCGACGCCTCCGGTAACGCGATGCGTCGCCTCCCCCTCCCCCTTCCCCTCGCGATCCGATACGGATCTGCCCGCTCCTGATTTATGGCCCTCATACCACCCGATCCCGACGCGTGCTTGATTACCGAGTATTAATATTAATGCGAAGCCCGTGTCCCGTCGCGTGGGCGCGCGCGTGTGGGATGTATAGGAATGTGTACAGCGTACGCTCTTCCCTCTTCGGCTACCCGCATCGCTCGCTCAATTTTTGCGCTAAAATCGCCGCGCGCTGCGAATAATAATGCCACTTTTCGCGGTTGCGGGTGTTGAAAATGTTTTCCGAGCGAACATTCGCGGACTATTATCAATATTTGAATCGGGGAGGAGGAAGCCTTTCGTCAGCGCTTTCCCACGTTAACATTTAGACCATAGAATGTCGATGTCAGTCGACTTGCAGTAATTGGAGACCACGTAAAGCAATAACCATTTCAGAGTATTTATTTGGGCAACTTCGTACATATCTAGTCTAAAGTCTTCATTTCACTCATGCACACATTTACGGTCGACGTCTAAGATAGAAACTATCTTCCCGAATAACCATTTTCCATCACTATGAGAGGCCAGAAAGGTCTGCGAAGAACATGAAATAAAACTTCGTGGAGGGTCGTTCTAAGGCTAAGGAACTAAGCTGCGCTCACTGCGAAGTCAACGGAAAAGTCAAACTTTTTGAGACTATCACATCCGGGATGGTACATCTATCGGACTATACTGGAACCAGTATTTAAATGGCAGAAGGCTAAGAAAATTGATTCTTCTTGAGAGAATAGATGCGTTGCTGTGTGGTGGCTTGCCATATTTGTCAGTTATACACCGTGATCCAGAATGATTGACGGTCACGTGACAATTGTATTGTCGTTCTAATATCAAAACTACTTTCCAAGTGAAAATTGATAGTTCAATTAGGATTCGTTTTAATTCGTTTCGATAATCAGCGTGCTCATCATAGGCGTGCAGATAAAATTTTCACTTGTCATTTTAGTAGTCATTTTATTAGCGTTTTCGTGCAAGTTTTAAACATTATACCGATCGTTTTTCACTTATTTTATTACAAACAGTCCTCTTCAAGACTAAAACGACAAATATATTATATTTTGGTAGGTTTACTAACTGAAAATGTTAATCAGTATTAACTCTCAACTTTTAGGTTAGGTTGGTTTTGACCACCGATTACTTGAAGTTCAGCTTAATTATATATTTGAGCAAATAAAGCAATAATCTTCGTTACATTTTCTTTCTTTCATGGTTTTAATTCTCAGTTTTTAAGATTTTGTTTTAAAATCCAATAATGTAATACATTGTTGTGTCTATTGTTGATTATAAACAAAATTATGATGTAAAATGTTTCTACGTAATATATGTTCAAAGGTTGGCAGAATTGGTATTATAGTAAAATCTAATAAGAAATAGGTAAAATACCGGTTGGAATTAGATAGTTATTTAATAATGTTTAGTAAAGATAGTAATTAAAATTGTATTTATACATCAAGATACAGATAATTAACATGAATTTGAGATTGCGAGTTTAAAAAACCTGAAACTTGTATGTACATAATGCAAGTATCCATCACTTCAAGTACATATCTCACATTTTACAGATTTCCTTTAAAACAATTTAAAATATTATTGTTATGGATACAAGAATTGCATTTAGAAAGATTAAACCCACTACAAATCAATTAATACACAAGATCAAATTCCTAAAAAAGATACTGTTCCGTCAATATTTAATTTTTCCTTCCACATGCAGAAAAGGCAAACAACCAAAGAAAGAGAATATATATAAAAGAAATAGGAATAGGAAAAAGGATACAGATTCATGAAAAGAAAAAGTATGTATTATCTCCGTAGTGCGCAAGAAGCAAAATATGTATTTTTATAATTGAACTGTAACATAGACAAGTGATAATGTTCAGAAAGTCCCAAATATTTAAAATTATTTTTTATATGTAGTACAATGGTATCATTATTTATCGCTAGAGTTTGTTAAAAAGTTGGATGACGTTTATCATTTAGTAGTATCAATCGGACTGACGCTATCACTCCTCCGAATTTTATTATTTAATGATACGTTGTCATCGATAAGTTGTCAGATTTTGTATATCAATTGGACCAAATGACGTTTAACCGTTGCTAATTTTCATAAAACCACAACCTCTATCGCAATCTATTGGGCTAAATGAACAACAACAAAGAAAGCTACTAGCTTACTACTACTTAATACTAGCTACTATCGGATTAGATACAAAGCTGCCAACGTCAAATTCGATTTTTAAGATTTATGGGACTAATGGCGTATTTCAATAAGAACGGCTGCTGTGACTAATGTTTCTAAAACCACAGCTTTCATCGCCATGTATCGGACTAGACGAGGGAGCTGTTGGCACCACTTCCGATTTTGTATATCTATTGAATCAAATAACGTATTTCACCAAAAATGGCTTCCTCTACTACCACGATAAGAGGTGTCATCGCCATTTATCTGATACTATCGGACTAGGTGACAAAGCTCCTAAAGTCGCATCAGACTTTGTATATCTATTGGACTAAAAACGTTTTTGAACAAAAATAGTTACCGTTTCTAAGTTTCTTAAAACCGCAATCTCCATCGCCATCTATCGGACTAGATAACGGGACCGTTGACTTCACATCCGATTTTTTATATCTATCGGACTAAATGAACAACAACAAAAAAGGCTGCCATTTCGAAAACTCACAGCCATCATCGTCATCTATCGGATTACATGCAAAGCTGCCAACGTCAATTTTGATTTTCAAAAACTAGATGACGTATTTCAATAAATTGCCAAAAAACACCACATCTGCGTCGATATCTATTTGACTAGACGAGGGAGTTGCTGGCGCCATTTTCGATTTTGTATATCTATTGGACAGACCAGAGGGAAATAATGGTGAACTTGCGCTTGCACGGATTCATCCCCGTGAAAACAAGCAAAGAAATGGACGATCAGATAGAAAGGAAAAGATTGTAAGACACATTAAGCCACAACGGTTGAAGTGGGTGGACCATATTATGAGAAGGAAATCGACGAATATATCGACGGAGGAAGATAACCCAGTAAATTTTGATGGAGCAAAGAGGTAGATGAAGACCTACGAAGGGATGGAGGGATGTTGTGGAGGAGGATATAAAGACGATGAAGATAGGAGACTGGAGACCGAAGGCAAAGAACAGGAAGGAATGAAAAAAAAATTACATAGGTAGCCAGACTTCACAGAGGACTTTAACAAAAGTGGGAACAAAAGGATTAGTTCAGCTCGCTGAATGGATTTCAGGAGAAGTTACGGCGGTAGCCATAGTCCAAGGCTCGTTGATGATGTTTGGACCAAATAACATATTCCAACAAAAATGACTGCCGCAACTAATGAGAGCCATCATAGCCATCTGTGGGATATCTATCGGACTAGATGATGGAGTTGTTGAATGTCTCACATTTGGTATTCCATCGCATTTTCAAAACGTCACTTCCGGTCCGGAAAACGCTTTGTATACCTTTTGTTCCAACGAACAGAAGAGAAATATCGAAATTGTAACATCCGTTGATGTATGGGAGTTTGGCCCAAAACTTACGAAAAATCTTTCCGGAACCACAGTTTAATGGATCAAATTAGATTAGATTACTTGAGGTAGCAATAACGCCTGTTTCATTGCGACCTTTCCAGATCTATTGTAGTCCTCATGCCTCCTTAGAATACGTTCTCCAGCTTTGCTCCTTTAATTAGACTTAACAGTTTTGAGAGCGGTTCTTCCGCATATAGTCTCGCCTCGGAATATTCGTCCCCCCATGTGTGGAAGTCGTCAATTCCTCGGATTGGCATAGTAAGTGGATCGTGGTTTCTCCCTCAATTTGACAGAATCTACATAGCGTTTCTTCGGACAAGCCCATTTTGCTCACGTGCTTGTTGAGCCTGCAGTGCCATCTTCGTAGGCTCACTATCACCCTGACAGACTTTCTGTGCCTGCGCAATAGGTTTGTTGTAAGCCTCGGCATTTGTTCTCTAAGAAACTATTTTGCCGATCTCTCGTCGTGAAGAGTTCCTCCACCTTTCCCGAGATTTATCCTGGATCCATTTTCTTATGGTAGTTTTGATTTTTGTTTTTACAATGCCAAAGAGTTTAATGGATGACTCTTCAGTTATTTAAACAATGGAGCAACTGCGTTTGAATTTCTTTGTCATGCTTCGACAATACTCCCAAAAGTAATATGGGAATTGTTGATGTATCCTGTTATACGAAGACTTTTTCCCAATCCGAAACACCCTTCAAAAAGTTTAACACTGTTTATGTGGGCTTAAAACTGGGGTTTGCAAAAGTATACTCCTCAACGTTTCGAAATACCTCGACCATCATCGGATTCCCATTACCGCTACTAACGACTATTAATCGCATCCGTTAGGGAACATCGCACGAATTATATGCATCCATTATGCACGGATTCATCCCCGTTCCGCTCGAGCTAACAGGAAAAACATGTACATTATATATTTATACATCACGACCCGTCCCCTGGGCAGTCCGCAGTCCGTTGCCGGAAATTAACGTCAAAATACAACTCCAAAATTCCATTTCCGCCCTATTACGGCGACGTCCGCCCCTCGTGGCGCGGAGACGTTCCCCGGTCGGATTTGCGAGAGTCGAGTTGTAAATGGGATATCGGGTCAATGGAGCTTCTTCTCCCGGTTTTGTGCCGTTTTCTTTTCTGAAGTCTCCGAAACGGAGGGAGGAGTGTAACGCATTTAATCGAAGCGTAATTCCGTCTTACAACGAGGAACGTAATCGAATATTTTCACATTATCCCGCGATGGGAGGCAATTTATCAAAATGAAAGGTTGCTGTTACGCGCGCGTTAAGCGACGTTTTGCCTTTTTGTACGCGCGCCGCGCCGTGGCGGAACGAAATTACCAACGCGCCATTAAAAATGAATTTACGGTTTCAAAAGCGCGCACGGTCAAGGTGTCATCTATTGTTATGGTAGTGGTGATATACCGGGTGATTTATAACGGGAAGCGGGTTTGGAAGTGGAGTTTCATGTCGCTCTATTTTTTTGTTTTCCTAATCGAATTGTGGTACTTGTCTTGAATGACGTATTATGAAGATGCTTCGCGAATCAGCAACGTAAAGTGGGTCTGCTGTGTAATGCTCGATGCATAGTATGTAGTGGTCGATGATCATAATATTGGACCGTAGTGAATCAGTGTGTCATTTCTTTTCTCAGATTTACTCCATCATTATTAGAGGTGTTTAGCAAAGTCAAGTGGGTCGTGTTTGTTTTATCGTGCGAGCGGTAAATTATATGCGTCGACACTGCCGGGAAGAGTTTCGAACATGTGATCAAAAATAGAGGTGAATATTTACAATTTGAGGGAAGTAATGTAAACGCTAGCAAACTTTGCGCCATATGTTAAGCAAACCCGTTTAGTGGTCGAGTGGTAGAGCGCATGCTTCATAAAGAGAAGATCCTGACATCGAGACCCGATCGCGGCGGAGCGTAGCAGTTCAAAATTCTAAAATCAGTCTGTTACCTGTAATATGTTGCCAAACGAAATGCTACTGAGCAGGCCAGGAGCGATACGGTATATGTATGTATACGGCTCAGTGGCTCCGAACAAGCCCTGGCCTTTAAGGGTGTTGCGTACTTCTTTTTCAAGATCGGTTAAACTTTTCTTTTTTAATTAATTTTTTGCAATCACAAGTGAAGAACCAGTAATCTTACGGGCTCGAAATTTTGCATACCGTGTATTCGTTACGATAGTTACGACTTGTCATGGAGCTTTTCTTAAATGCCTTGTTTGTTGTTGAATTTAACCTCAATTAAGGAATAGAAAAATAATCTTACCATCATTTTTGGATTTGAAGAAAGTAACGATAACAAAGGAATTTACAAAAGCTTCATGACAAGTATCGTAACGAATACACGGTATGCAAAATTTTGAGCCCGTAAACTTCACTCGTGATTGCAAGAAAATTAAAGCTGTAGAAGCTCTTTACATTATAAAAACTAGTATTTTATCGTTACACACACCACTTTTAAAGGTCAGGTATGAAATTTTCAAAATAGTTTGGAGCCACCCTTAAAGGCCCGTTGTATTGATATATTGGGATATACACTGTGTCCCTGGATTGACTCCACTATGGGCATAATTGATAAAAAAATTTGAATCTCGTTTTAGTGTTCGGGATGCCGTCCTGCTTGATCTGAAAAGAATTTGAAGCACATTCTTACTTTTTAAAAATTAAGGCCTTCACGATAATTGAGAAAAAAATATTTTCTGTTGACGTAAACTGCCATTTGGGTCAATAATAGGGCAAAGCGTTATTGAGAGAATTTATTCAAAATATGAAATTATGACTTTACAAAAACTTCACAAATATTGAACTATTTTGACTATATCTGTATTTTTCTCGAATTCTTGCATTGTAACTACAGAAAAACAAATATTCTGTACATGTTGACAAAAAAGAAACTAATGTAAGGTATTTTCTTTCTGAATAAAATATTTTTTAGGAACTTATATAATTTTTTTGGACAACTTACACAGAATCCTTGTTTAAAAAAATTGATTTAACATTCTAATAAAATTTTTTATCAAAACAAAAAGAACAAAAGAACTTACATTAATTTTTTCTTTGACAACTTATACAGAAAGCTACTTTTACTGTAGTTGCAATGCACGAATACAAAGGAAATACCGATTTAGTTAAGGTGATCCGATATTTGTGAAATTTTGCATAGAGTCGTAGTTTCGTATTCTGAACAACTTTTCTCCATAACATTTTGCTGTATTATTGACCAAAATGGCACTTCACTTAAATAGAAAATGTTTCTTCCTTCAATTGTCATGACGGCATCGATTTTCAAAGAATAAAAATGTGCTTGAAATTCTCTTCAGACCAAACAGGGTGGTATCCCAAAACGTTAAAACAAAATTAAAAAATGTTTGATCAAGTACACCTATAGTGAAGTCAATTTGGGGACATACTATATACATGCATATATGTTAAGCAAGGTGAAGTGGATATTCGGATATCGACGTGTTTGTTTACGTTCATGGCCAGCTCGTTTAACGACGGGTCCGACGACCGCCGAGTTTTTCAATTATGTTTTTATAAATCTGTTATGATTCGAAATTGTTGAAAAGATGGTACCGGGCAAGGGTGTGTATCGGTGAACACAATGTCTAGCGCGAATGTATTAGCCGGCATAGGCGCCCTCCTACTTATTATCCAATCAACCGACCCCAGTACGTTGCGCTCATCGACATGCGCCTTTGCCCGGTACCACCTTTTTAACGATTTGTAATCATAACAGATTTGTTGAAACGTAATTGAAAAACTCGGACTCCGCGTTAAATACAAAACACGTCCTACCCAAATATACACTTTACCTTGCTTAACATAGTGTGTCTCCGAATTGACTTCACTATAGTGCTTTCGAAACATGACTTCTATTTGCCCAATGTCTTTTTCTTTTACATTAATTTTCTTACTTTTATATAATTTTATAAATAAATTTGACGTATCGGCCGTGATAAACCCTGTACAGGCACTCCTCGTTTAATTCCTGTTTGCCCCAAGAGAGAAACTGGAGCATATACACGTACGTATACGTATATGTAAACAATAGACACGACACGCGGTGTACGAAACTAATTATACGGCACTTAGCATCTAGTTACGTCTCGGCAATTATTCGAAAGCCGCTGTACGTCCTTAGTTCGCTCGATTTAATCGTTTTCTGACACGTCTCGTTCTGACAAGCGCGGAGGGCAACGAGGTGTGTTCTGTATGTGACGACGTTAAAGCGAATTGTTTCGCGCTCTAATTAGGCTTGCCTGAATAAAGCGTGAGTTGTGGACGGGTAGATACGATGGTGGGTAAGGTACAAAGTAGCTAAGAGCTATGAGTTATAATTAGTGAGTTTTAGGATAGTAAGGAGAAAAAGGGAAATTCTCGAGACACCATAAACGATGCTAATAGTTTCAGATTTGCGTTTATTTTCATCGAAAACTGTTACGTTCGGGAAATGATCAGTCTTAAACTCCCAAAAATATAGAAGAGTAACTCAAATGAAATGGTCCTCATATTTATTGCACCATATTCGATGCTTCCAAACACATATTTCGACAATGAAGTTGCTATTTCGAACTTATCTAGAGTTAGTCTAAAAGGTTCTTCAGAATCTTACATATTTATAAGTTTCTTCAAGATTTGTGCTCTAAAAAACGTGACACAATCAGGCTTTCCACCATCAAAAATTGACTTCACAAATGTCTTCGATACCTTCAATTTTCTCGAAAAGCCCGGCCAGAGTCTAGATTTGCTCTAGCAGTTCCTTCAGAAGCCTAAATATCTATAAGATCTTCAGGATATATGTATGCTCTAAATATATGAAAATTCTATCAGCGTTTGTAAGGCATTCAATTTTCTGGAAAAACTTCTTCAGAGTCTAAACGTACTCTAGTAGATTCTTCAGGATCGTCGATGAATATCAATAAGGTTTCTCAAAATTTGGAATTCAAAAGCGTGACGTAATGTGAAGACCTTCCTCAGGGTTAAAATTTATTCTAACAACATATCCATTGCCTTCAATTTGATTCTCCAAAGATTAGATACAGTCTAAAATGTTCTTTGAAATTCTAGATCTTGAAAAATTTCATGTTATTTAAAATCATGAAACGCCATGCAATAGTGTCAATCTTCCCTCGCGTTATAATTGATTCTAAAACCGTCTTCAATGGGCCAATGTCCCCAAGAAACTTGTTCAGAATCTAGAAGAACCATAGAATACCTTGTTGATGTTAGATATTTGAAAGGTTCTTCAGCATTTGCGACGCAAATTCTAAAAAGAGGAAGGAACTGCTAGAGTAAATTTAGACTCTGGCCAAACTTCTCGAGAAAATTGAAGTAAGTAAGTTTTTGATGATGGAAAAACTGCGCGTGATTGCGTCACGCTTTCAAGAGCACAAATCTTGGAAAAGCTTATAAATATGTAAGATTTTGAAGAACCTTTTAGACTAACTCTAGATTTTGGATAAGTTTGAGATGGCAACCTCATTCTCGAAATACGTGTTTAAAAGCGTCGAATATGGCGCAATAAACGACGCTTTCATCTATCGTATTAGATCACGAAGCCGTTGACATCACATCTGATTTTGTATATCTATCGAGCTAAATGTCGTAATTAGTTTACCAATTTTTTCCTAAGGTGTAACTGGGGTTATTTCAAAGCAATGTGAATAGTGTTAGACTTGGATGTAAATATAAAGTTTTGTGGTTCTTCTTAGCTGTTGATAACTGAATGTTAAAGACGAATAACTCTTGTTTGTTGTTAATTTGTTACAGCCAATTGGTACAGTTTCCTGCAATTGTTACTTGTGGCCTTTCTCGCTCCGATTTTGTAAGTTTCTGATACGGCTTGGGCCTCTTGGATGCGCGTGAGGGATTCCGCTTATAGCATTGAGTTGAACAGATCGGTCTCCGCGACTAGGTTATTCCGTTTTCGCTTTTAAGTCTCATTTATCGAGGATGTACACGGAAATTCGACTCTGGGAAGTGTACTGGTATCGTTGAGTGAATCTGGAAGTTTCGCTTCCCAAATTTTGCTGTTCGAACTAATCGTCCACGTTAAGCATTTGTTTTTCTCTCATTTAGAGGCGAGTCTATCTTTTGGTAATAACAATGTCGTTATTCTTCTCTTTCGCGTTGTTATAGGCAGTAACTAGTGTAGGCTGGTATAACTAATGTAGCACTAGTAGAAAGCAGAGATTTATTTTTGAGAACATCTGAGAACTATCGTAGTAACTAGAAGCTGGTTTTCCCACATTTTTTCATCAAGTACGAGCAAACCCTCTATTTGCATCACAGTAACTTGCATTTATGCTCGTTTTAATTATGTTCGGCTGAAGCTGTAAGTTGGCTGTAAGACCGCTGGAATTCTATCGGTTATCAAGGGTGTGTAAACCTTACATAAAAAGCGAGCTTAATTGAATTTAATTTAATCGTTTTAAATCAAGTGACAAATAAAGTGCTGTCATTCTCTCGCCTCTATTCATTTGTTTAGTTCCTCCATGGTATTTTTAAATAGAACGTTCAAGTGATTTTGCTGGTTTCTTCACGACAGGATAGAGATCCAGAACGTAGATGGTTCGGATAACCTCGTACCACCTACGAAAGAAGCTGGAGGGTCTCTCTGACTTCAGGCATTCAGATGTGATCCAGTTCTATAATTGGAGAGTGGCGCCTTGTTACTAATTTCTCGAACTTAAACCTATGCCGTTTCCGTTGGGTTAGTACGGCTTGGATCGCCATATTTATCACCAACAAAGCGGGTGATTCGAACCGTAACGACGAACTTCCGTATCGGTCCCGTTTCTGACTTTTCCGTTTATCATTTCAATTTCACCAAAACCTTTAGAAGCCAGTAACAAATTTGAGGTGTAACTTCATCTTTTAAAATAGGATCGGACGGGAAAGAGGAATACTTGTCCATTAAATTCCGAATCTGCTTGAATCCGTATCTCCACAAATTCTTCTTTGAACGCAACCACTTACAAATCAATAGAAGGCTCAATCGATCTTTTCGACGAACCGATCGAGAACAACGGCGAAACTAGTAAATACCAATTAAAACTTTAATCATCCCGATAATTACTTCGTCCGCGACAAAAGACAATCGCGCGGCCAGAAAGCGCCCGCAGGACTTCAAACGAGCGCCGTTGCCGCCACCACCTCCGTTCCGGGCATTGTCGTCGCGACCGCAATCGCGGGATAACGTCGGCGGTATTTGTTCGCGTAATGTCAAAGCAAATACGGCCCGTAATTGACAAAGTCGTTCTTCGTCGTCCGCACTGCGAGCTTTCCACCCTTTTCCCGCAATCGCGGTATGGGACGAGTACGTCGCCTTGATATCTATATTCGCCCCCGAGCTTCTTTCATTATCGTTCGTAGTTCTCGGATTGTCTCGTCTCGCGGCTAACTTCCATTCCTCGGCGTATTCCCCGAGAATTAGTTCTGAATACAATATAGCATTTCCAAAATGACAAACATTCGTCTCGAAGTTATAATCACCGAAGAAGGGCGACTCGGGCTCCTCGCGAGGAGTTAGAATTAATGCCGGCGGCAACAAACTTTGTGACGTTAACTCGACGGTTGTTCCGGCGCGCACTACTTCTTCTTCTTCTTGTTTCTGCGATCATCTTGGTTGACGAGCGGTAGACGTCGTAATCACCATCCGAACTAGTTTTCGAAGTGTTAGACGTACAAGGGGGAAGAGACGTTGCGTTTACGTGAATTAATGGCGTCGCGGTGTTCGCTTCTTTTTAACTCCGCGAAACCGGCGGGGAACTAATTACTTATAGTATAGTTGGCTGCCATCGCGTTTCTGTGGGAAGTTTCCAAGATTAATGTCTTGGCGGTTTGTTTTAATACCCGGCCGCCAGATGAAATATTATTAATTGGAATGGAACTGTCACCGTTGTTTGCTAGTCTCGAGGGGAAACATTTGTCAAAACAATAATCGGAACTGACGAAGTTCTAGTTTTAATTAAAAAACTTGTGTCAAGTGCATTTAATCTAAATGGGAAGAGTCGTACACCGCATTTCAGACGAAATTGCAAGTGTCCGCGCGTGGTCACTTTATAATAAAGTTATCGAGAATGGTTGTCCTCCACGTGACCAGTATTTTTTAAATCTGGGGATTTTTGTACTCGTAGGTTTATGGTATTTGCATATCACTAGGATTATACTAGCATTTGACATAGGCGTACAACCGTTATTCACACGATTATGATCTATCTAGCGATAAAGTCAAAAGTAAATTAAAAAATAAATAAATACAATTTATTTTTATTTAAAAAATGCGCACCCTAATTAAAACTTTATGATACGCAACTTTCTGCAATATTTTATGGGTTTAATGGGTTGGAGAATAAGTTCCCGCCCTTTTTGCTTTATTAAAAAAATAATATTTTTCTCCAATTGTAACAAAGAATTAATCAACTGTGTATTCTCTGTCATTGTTCACGACTTTCGGTAAAAATCGCCTGGTCCGGACTCGAAAAAGTTGTTAAGCCATTTTTGTAGGTCCTCGCCAGTATTGAAGATAACAGCCCTCATTTCGTTGGAAAGCGAGCGGGAAAGGTGATAATCCGTTGGCACAAGGTCTGGAAACTATGTTGGCTGCCGTAGAACCTCCCAATCGAGTTCTTGGACAGCGACGTTGACGACCTTGGCGTTGGCGCTGTTCTTTGCACGTTGTCGTGGACCAGGATGACTTGGCCTTGTATATGGGGTGGAATATGTAGGTGTTTTTTTCGATCGTCTTGATCTTCTCCAGCATTGCCCAATGCGCTAGATCCTGTTTTACTCTTGCCTTTGGCGTGTTTGCTGCAGCCGCCCATTCCGTCCTTTGCTTCATGTTGACGTAGATGTACTATTTCTCATCTCTAGCGTGGCACCCAAGCTCCGAATATTTCTTCAAATCCAATTGAGTGGACGTGGTTCAAAGTTGACTTTTTGTCGCAGTTCATCTCCTCGGCCAATTCCGAGCATGTTTTACGGCCGTCCTCCTTCAATAGCACTTAGTTGTACATTTTATTTAATACACCCATGTGGACCAGGCAAAGCCCTTTACAATTTGCGATTGGAATTACCACAAAACAATCGCTGTAAAAACAAATAATTAATAAAAAGGGGGAACTTATTCCCCAACCCAGTACTTATACTAGTGCTAATGCTACAGCTTATATCTAAGTAGAACTTAACGGAAATTTAAGCTTTGCTTAACCGTAGGATAAGCCTTACTTAATGGCGTATCCCATGGTTAAGCAAAGATCTTATCGGGAAATCAACTTCTAATCCACGTCCTCGCGATGCGCTTGCCGCAGAGTTTCTAGATCAATAGATCCCAGAAAGGAAAAACAGACAGCGACTTGGTTCCTGAACATCTTGTTCTAGTTTAGCCTTAAGGATTCAAATTTTCGTAACTAGTGTGGGAGAATACCCTATACATATATTTATTTGGAAAAGAGAAACCGTGAAGAACATTGTACCAGAATAAAAACACCCTGGTTTAGTTATAGATACATCGTCACCGTGTGCGAGTCCCTTATTGTTAGTAAAGGAGGAGAAGGAGAAGCTGAAGGTGAGCAAGGCGCAGAAGTTGATGAAGAACGAGAAGGCAAAGAAGGGGGCTGAAGAACGCGGCGAAACTGAAGGTGAAGCTGAAGACGAAGAAGTTATTCCCGAAGAAGATAAGGAAGATAAAGAAGGTGGAGATATTCCAGAAGATTTATGGATATCTATATCTATATTATGAAATCGTAAGAAGAAAATATTCAGTTGAAGTGTTTTCTAACGAAGTTGTAAATGAATAGCGCTTTTGCAAGCGTCAAGAAGCACCAGTTTTTGGGCTTCTAATTACGAAAAATTAAAGCTTAGATGTTACCATTTCACAATGAAGAAGTGAAATTATTTCATTATTATTATTATTATTATTATTCTGAAAATGATATCAAGTAGATGACGTCCGTTTCCTGCAATGCACAGCTGTAGTCGTTTATCAAAATTCCGCACCCCCTCTCACACAAGTCGATGTCAATTGCCCTAAGTTCTTTTGCAGGTTTCGAGGTCTATCGACATGAGACCTTCGCCTTTAGGTGTCCCCATAGAAAATAATCACATGCTGTGAGGGGAACGGGAGGGGGGATACGGCACGTCAACGGGAGATTACGCATCCATGAAAAATGCAACGCACAACTTCCATTGAAGCGCTCGGTGTATGTGCTGTGGCACCATCTTGTTGGAAATAAACATTTCTTGTGTTAATTCTTCGTCGTCGCAATTCTGGGATCAAAGTTTCCCAACATAAAAATATATCGCTCGAAGATTACAGTTACAGTTGCCCTCTTGAATCTTAGAAAAATAAGGTCCGATCACGCTAAGACGGCTCACAGCGCACCAAACGGTGACTTTTTCACTGTGAAATGGGTGTTGATTCAGTTCACGTGGGTTTTTTGCTGTCCAATATCGGCAGTTCTGTTTGTTAACAGAACTGCTCAAATGAAAATGAGCCCCATCGCTCATCATTATAACTGGTTCATTTTCATCGGCAAATATCGTTTGCATCCTTTCGGCGAGCTGCTGGCGTTGTGCGCCATCTCCTTCCTTCAGGTGCAGGTGGACAACCATAGGTTTATAGGGGTGAAAGTGAACGTCTTGGTGTAAAATTCTGCGAAGTGTTTGGAGTGAGTTTTCGGGCAGAGCGCTTTGGACTTGAATTACAGCTCGTTTCACCCTCTCTAAGGAAGCTGATGGCCTTACATTTCGGAGACGATCTCGAAGTTTTGGATTCATTACCGATGCCATCCTTCTAAAATTATGTACCCATCACGTATTGGAACTGAACCGTTACGGCCAATATTGAAGCGTCGACGAAAGCGCAACTGCACGACAATAACAGACCCGCCCGATTTTACATATTAACCAACTATGAACACAATGTTCTCTTGTCCAGATAACCATTGTGACTAACGAACGGTAAGTCCTCCTGAATCGAATGACGTCAGTCGCGGTTCTCTGCCCCCTCCCCTTTACATGTACTACCCGTTTCAAAAACGCCCTTCCTTTCCGTTGCACCCTGTATTTATATTGCGCGGGGCTATAAACTTCTACTTCTTCTTTCATAAACATCCATTTCTTTTAAAGAGAAAAATACTTCTAAAGCAGCTAGACATTCAAGACTAAACCTAATTATACGCGTCTTTTTCCAACGACATAATCTGAAAGAAAGAAAACTCCACTTTGTTTAGAGACGACTCCGCAAAAGGAGGAATCGAGTTTTCAAAAGAACGACGCATAGACGTATGTATGTACGATACAAATACGTAAATATATGTACACGTCAAAACCATACACAATTTTGAGGAATTCGCTGCAACCCTACGACGTAACTGAGGCAAATTTAGTCGGAAATCCATACAGGCTGTAACCGCGCGCTATATCGGGGAGGGTGCGGCAACCCAACGTTATCAAAAGCGAGACAGTTTCGCCCCCCGTCGAGGCGATGTGATACCTCAATTACGTGTGATACATGCGCCGGTGCCATACGCAGACACGAAGCCGTATAACGTTTCTACGTGGTTCTAAATTAAATAGGCGTCGAGCGACGGGAGGTCGCGCGAAGCCTAATATCGGCGAACAAGGGAAATTATCTAGTATACGTGTTAGGTCCTCGACGTCGGAGAATAACCGCGTTCGTAATTGGAAAGTGTTTAATAGCATAATTACGTTTCGGTTTAGATTTTGATTTTTTCGTTTTGGAGCAATTGCTTTGATGGTGATTGTTTTGAAAAGTTAGGGAAAACTTCGAAAATTTCAAGTGGGGAGCTTTGAATGTTAACGAAGCTTATAGATCCTGCTGACTTTTAAACGATCCAAATTTAAAATTACGACATTTAAAAGAAGTCCTTATACAAAATCTTGACACTAAATATCTTTTTAAACTTGTTGTGGGTTCAGAAAAACATGCAAGATCTTGGAGGAGGTTTTGGACTTCAAAGATTGTCGGTTTCAGAAGTTCGGGAGGAGTCCGGTAGTTAGAACTTACTTACTCATTAGAAATTACTGTGGTTTTTAGAGAAGTGTCTGGAAATGGATAAGGAGTCTCAAACAAGTTGTTCGATGCTTTCTTTCTAATAGTCGTCCGGATTTTAGTTCGAAATAATCGGTTAAGGTTGTTTGGATATTATCTTCAGTCTAGACTACTAGAGGAACTGCTGAAACTAGATTCATAGAATTAGAACAGCTATGTTTGAACCAACGAACGAAATAAAAGATAAAGTGAATCCAAATTTGGAACGAACTCTCATTTTGGAGTACCACCTTCCATATTCTAAGTACTTACTTACTGCCTTTTTGAAAACGGTTTGTAACACACCAACAGAAACGCTCCGTTTTTCCGGCAGTGCTCGCTGTGACATCTACGTGTCAGAAAGTTTGTGTTCTTGAGGAACCTTGTTCTACTTGTGGGCCAAGCTTCGTTGTACTCTCCCATTGTTCATTCCTAAGACATATTATCATTTAACTTTTGGCATGAGGTGGAGCAGCTGGCTCTCAGCTAGTTGAACTTTTTCACTCTGTTATCACGGAGATAGCTTGCGAACATTCGCATTAGTGCGACGGTAGTATCTAAATGAAAGGTACGATGACATCGCGTAAGGGCAAAAATTCCATATTACTAATCCGGGTAAGAAATATTATTCTAATCATCTGAGTGATGATGAATTTTATAAAGTTTCGGACACCAACTACGAAGATTGTCTGTAAGATAGGAAAGGCTGATACTGATCAAATCATTCAAGAAGATAGCGAGGTATCTTTGCTGCGACAACTTTTACATAGGGAAATCATCTTCCGAAATAAATAGATGACCTCATATCGATAGAAACGTACTAATGTTCTTTGCGTTTGAAATTTTGTAACAAACAAAACCACTATACACTCATGTATTTACAGCGGCCACAAGTTAAAGAATACAAGATCAGAATGTGAGATTTGTTTTCTTACCGAGGAAATTTTGAACACCATCGTTCAGGAGACAAACGGGTACATAAGTGAAAAACGAAAGAACTACAGTCGAGGAAAGAATACCAATAGAACCAATGCAAAGGAAGTGAAAGTATTTCTTGGCCTGCTTTTCATGGAGGATGTCTTGAAGAAGCAACACACCACATATAACACGTCACTCAATAAGTTGGTAGGATGACATATCGATGGCGCCACTATTGACAAATCCATATGATTGCTAGGATGTACCAACCTCCAAACCATACGCGTCAAAGTTTATGACAATCTGACGTTTAGTTCACCAGTTACAGTGGTTTTAGTGATGCCACCTTTGTAATTTTTAAAACAATGGAAAAATCTGAACTTCGTGTGTTGAGAAAGCATTGCTTTCTAATGGGAAAAATACGATTCAAGCAAAGCAATGGCTTCAGACTCTGCTCCATCGAGACAAATGCAAATAAGAATAAGGAGACTGTGGCTAAAATAATATATAAAATAAATAAAATTACCCTTACCACACCTTTTTGAAAAATTCAGATACGTATTTCGGCAACAAAGTTGCCATCCTCAGTGGAAAACTAGGGAATTCAGTATCACTAGCGAATTCGGCTAATGCTCAAGACGAATACCACACATAACACATTGAATTCCCCAGTGTGATAAGGGTAATTCTATTTATTTTATATATCGAGACAAATGATACAGATGTGACTTGCTCATCTTAAACGCGGTCGTACAAACACTGATAATGCTGAACCCTTTGGTCGCCAAAATTCGGTAGTTCCAGAAAACATAAAGAAGTCCACAAAATGCTTTTGACCCATCATAAATTGAAGCTGCGTGAGATAGCTGACACCTTACAGATATCAGAAGACAATGTATTCACGATTTTGCGTGAACATTTGAGCGTGAGGAAGCTCTGTTCGAAATGGGTACCGCGTTCGATCACAGTCGTTTACATCGACGATCCAGAGCGCTGCTTGGAGCTGTTTCGGCGCAATAAAATGAATTTTTACATGCGGCACGTGACAATGGATGTAATATGGATCCAACCCTACACTCCAGGGTCAAATCGGCAGTCAGCTGAGTGGACAGCAAAGGATGAAAACCGTCCGAAACGATCAAAAACGTAAGTGTCGGATGGGAAGGTTTTGGCCTGTGTGTATTTTGGCATGCGCATGGTATATTATTTATCGATTACGTTGAGAACAACCATCAATTGTGAATAATAAGGTGTTATTGGTGCGTTTGATGGAAGAAATTGCGAAAAAGCGACTCCAAATGAAGAAGAAAATAGTGCTCAGATTGTCATAAACTTTTGACACCTATAGCTTGAAGGTTGGTACATCCATTACATGGATTTGTCAATAGTGGCGCCATCTATATGTCATCCTACGAACTTATTGAGTGATGTGTTAAAGTATTTATGGTCCACAGATGAAATGGGAGTTGAATTATTTGAACTCGTTATCTTCACGAAACACCTGCTCCTGACATATATGCGATTTGGTAGTAAACTAGCACGCATAAAGCGAAATCAGACAGACAAACTTGCTGCTATACATTCATCATTTGATTCATTTGTAGCAATGTTAGAAGTCAAGCACTTAACAGGACAAAATGTAACAAGAGATGTTACCTGCATTTTGTGAGAGGTATTTCGGGAACTACATTCGAGCTAAACCACGTTATAGGGTAAAAATGTCTAGTGCGATGGATTCAAGAGTTAATTGCCTCTACAATTTTGAGGTACTGCTACGCTCCTCTAATTCAAAATCTAATTTTCGTCGAGGATCAAAGAAGGAACTGGAAAATGAAGAGCCAGAGGATAAAAGTGACGATACCGCCGAAGTGGGCGTATTAACATCAACATTAGACGCACTAAGCGTACTCAATTGCAAAATTATTCGCAGAAGCTAGCGAATTTTTCAAATATACCCTAATTAGTAAAAATTGTTAATCATACAGTCACGTGAATTTTCCACATTAGTGGCCAAGTAGCCTCAATCTAGCTACCGTTTCTTTTCTGAAAGAAACACAAAGAAGGAAGAAACTTGCACCAGAAAGAAGAGGGTTCAATGGTTACCGGTTCCACTCTCGCCAAAAGTCTGCAAATCTTTTCCTCATCAACAAAGGAGAAATTTTACTTTGTTTCAGAACAGAACTAAAATACATCAGCATACACATTATCTCTCAACGGTCCTAATTCTTATGCGCTCATCGTATCTCCGTCGCCGAAAAGGTATGCACATATCGATGACGTTCTTCCGGAAAAATCCAACTCCATTCCGAACTGCACGGAATCGTACACCGTCACGTGACGATCGTAAATTCGACATGAACTCCTCGGTCTTGTCCCTCCGCCTCGAAGATCGCCCGATTTTCTTATCGGGACCGTTCCGATCGTCGTATACGACCGAAATAAACATCGCGATTTTCGTATGTGCAGGTGATGGCAGTCGCAGTAACGGCGTCTTCCCGCCCCCTTCCTTCACGAAAGTTTTCCCCGCCATCTCGACCGAGGACGGCGGCGACGAAAACGTGTAGATTTTAAATCGATGACAATTTTCGCGTAGGCAATGTTAGGAGCTAGCAGAACGAGATGATAAGGGCTTGATTTAACGCGGTCTAATTTGCAAGTAAATGGGTGCCGCGCGCCGTACACGTCGCTAAATTGCAGTATACAGGGATGTGTGTGTATGTGTGTGAAATGGCTGGGCGTGCTAATGGGATCGGTAGATGTTGATATTGCGAAGAAGGTGAACTAGAATGATCGGTTTGGACACCTACATTTATGTATTATTATTAAGGTTTGATAAAAGAGTGGCTGACGTGTTATCATTAAGTAGTGATTTACGCCCCTACTTCTCCGAATTTTAATGTCGCGCCTTGCACGTAAGTGGAGACAAAGACCGGTTTACAATACTTAATGATAACACGTTATCCATTCTTTTATCAAACCTTAATTATTATTATATAATTATTTTTATAGTTGACGCAGCCGTCAATGTCCGTGCTTTTGGACACAAATAGAATGAAAATGGTGATGACTTACACAAGTCAAAACTAGAACAATAGTAATATGGAAATTTGAATGGGCAAACACGAACAAATTTCGGAAATCAAGGTGATATTTCAACTAACTCAACTAGTAAAAATTAGACGGTCTCCTGCAGAAAACTGCGATAATTTCCTCAGAGGTCATCCAGTTATACGAGGGACTGTAATTAAATAACGAGACCTTTTTTGTTTCCGCCTAAGATGACAACACTGACCCGCTGCCAACTATTTCACTGCGTTCAGTAGGCCTTAGGTAGTGTGTGTTGCAAATTTCAAGCTAATTGGTTTTGCAGCTTCCAATATATCAACTTCTGAAATCGTGATGTCGAAGAAATGAATCATGTAAGAGAAGAGCAACGAGTGAATATCAAATTTCTCTTAACATTCGGCAGAAAACCAGTCGAAATTTTGCGAAAAAACGTCTACGGCAAAAAATTTCTATTCAAAGCACGTGTTTACAAATGAGTGAACCGTTCTAAAAATTGCCGATAATCTAAATTGAAAAGCAGAACGATGGTTATCGCTTTCTTTGATATCCGAGGTATGATTTATCATGAATTTATACCTGCTGGCTGGTCAGATAGTCAATTCTGCGTTCTACCTCGAAGTTTTGAAGCATTTGAGAGCAAGGATGGCTCGCGTTGGCCCGGAATTGGCTAAGAAAAGATGGTTGCTGTATCACGACAACGCACCGTCACATTCAGCGTTAACTATTTTATGAGCTTTCGACTACAAAAACTATTACTACGCGCTTCCACCCCCATACAGCTCTGACCTTGCTCCATACGACTTCTTCCTACTCCCGGAAATGAAAAGTCAGATCGAAGGGACCCGTTTCGGAGGAGTTGAAGAGATTCAAACCACTGCGACGCTTGTCACTACGAAGATAACCTCAAAGAAGTTTTAAGGGTGTTCTTAAAGTTAAGAAGGTCGTTGTACAAGCTGTATAGAGGTAGATGGGGCCTATGGTGAAGGTTTATAGCCTTTGGTGTCGGGTATTTTGAAGTTGAGTTTCCAAGTCGGGATTCTTTCTTTCTACCTTGTGCCTGCCACGTAATCCCCTTCCAGTTAATGTTTATTCTTTCGACTGCTTCATGCACTTCCTCCGTCCAGCTCTTCCTAGGTGTTCCTCTCTGTTTTATTTTGACTGATTTGGTTTCTCACTATCCCATTCTCATTACGTGCCCCAACGACCTCAGTTAACTTTCTTCTATTCTGCCTGTTCCAAATTTCCTCTGATTGTACTATTTCTCACTTTATCCATCTTCATTTTGTCATCTATCTTTCTTATAAATCTCATTTTCGTATCCTTCATTCAATTATACTGCTTAATAAAGGTTTGTAAATAAAAAAGTCTCGTTATTTAATTGCCGTACCTTGTACTTACATACGAGGTGTATAAATAAAGTAATAAAACTGATAGCGTTGTTAGTCACCTTGTTTGTACGTAGCGATTGTTTTAGTGAAGTAGGTTTTGTTTGTGCGCTCTGAAAATGAGTGTCACGAATTTCGAGCAACGATGTGCGATCAGGTTTTGTTTCAGACTTGGACACAACGGTTCCTGAAAGGCTGCAAAAAGGGGTAATGTGTATAAGACCATACATCAATCGCGTTCACACGTTTGCTCGAAGTACATGGTTGCGAGAAACGCCCCACTTCTTTTGTTAAACCCTAGGAACCTCCATCCACTAGTGCCTAAGCCGATTCTCTTTATATCGATACTTCGCCCAATTATTACGTATACGGACAATGCGGATTGCGGCCGCAAAAGCCCCATCTTTCTGTCATAACTGCTCTGCAGAGCAGGACCCTGTGAATGATTGCCTTGTGATCGTATCTAGAGGGCTTTGGCAACTCCCTTCCTGCCAGAATATTTAAGTCCTAGCCTCGTCAGTCTGACATCGTGCGCACAGTGTTCGTGTCCTATTGTGGAGTTGGCGAACTTGGATCCCGACAGATCACCTCCCATGATAAAATTCCTGGTAAACCTGGTACTGATATGGAAGATCGCAATAAAGATTAGTATCCAAGAACGTCTTTAAAGACACTGCACTCTGGTGCTAAGGAAGCATTAGTTTACTACCTTCCTAGAGATGTACCCGGTGACCAGGTGTAGCCGCCTTCACGACACGATAAGGAGACTTACGGGACGTTCCGGCCCCTGGGCGACATTTGCAGCTTTTAATAGCTTCCTCATAACTTTCCGAAGGATTCAAGATAATGATAATTTCAACTTGAAAGGGCAAGTTATACTCAAGTAGTCTCACAAGAAACGATAATGTTCTAGTTGACGGTTTTCCAATTGAATCTCCCAGCAATTCTTCGAAAAATTCAAGATCATTGTAATTCTAGCTGTTGAGTAACCTCCTCTAGGAAATGACGACGTTGTCTTTGAGGATTTGCTCGAGATTTGTCAAGAAGTTCACGGTCATTATAATTTCAACTCGAGGTAGCAAATATTAAGTTGCACCCTCTAGGAAGCGGCGACGTTTCCTTTGGGGGCTTCCACTTCAAATTCTCCTACGATTTTTCAAAGAGTTGAAGGTCACTGTAATCCGCAGATTTTCGCGAGGAGTTATCTTTGTTTTTCATACTAGTAACCAGTTGGAAATCCATCGATTGGATAGCTCCCTTTTCCAAGCGTAAATTCAAATTTCTAACCGACTATCCGTACAGACGACAAACAACTTTCTCCACTTAGTCCGCAAGCCCCATCCCCATTAAAGCTCTAAAACGTATAAAAAATGTATTCGGGTGCTGATCAAAGACGACCGAAAGAGAAGAAATATAGAAACCATATCTCCTTGTCGCCAAACGAAACGAAACGAAGAGAGCGTATAATTTACGAGATCTACTTTCCCCATCTCGTAATCCGGGCCTTTCTCCTCTAATTCGCGAACGAGAAAAAGCTGGATATCGCCTCGATCCTTGCCGTTTAAATCGACCCCGTTTGCTCTCGTCGCTTTGAACGAAGTCCACGTCGCAAGTTCGTTCCGGCGTTTTCTGCTGTCCCCTCTTTTTCACCCCACGCCCCTCCAACCCCGTTCGCCTCGTGTCTCGAGTATTTCATTTAGTCGCCCACGGTTCACTCGCTTTTCACTCGGCTTCCACTTTAACCAATTTAAAGTTCGGTTGATTATATGATTCAAGGAAGTGTAAATGATAGGCTGCGACGCGTCCCTCTCTTTCTCTCTCTATCTTTGTCCTTTCTTCCGTCGTTTCGTAGTATCTCTTTTTTTTGCAAATTTCGCCAAGGGGTGGAGAGGAGAGGTGAGGGCGAAGAGGTGAAACTGCGCGGAAACGCGCGAAAGTTTATGTTTTTATTCGTCCGGAATCGAGTTCGCGAGTTGGCGCGTCTTCGCGATAAATTGCTTCGGTCTTGATTAGGAAATTTGCGTCGGGGGAAGTCGTACGTTCGGATTGCGGTTGGTTGAAGCATAACACGCTAGATGTTCTGGTGCTTAGGATGCTTACATATGGTTTAATAGAATACGAGACGAACTTTGTGTAAAATATGTTGTCCGAGGTAAGGTACTGTGAAATGAAATCCGAACAGCAATGAATATTTACTTTCACCTCAAACTCCTGGTATTGCTTAAATATTTCGATCTTTGTTGTACAGCAGGTATAAGAGGCAAACGTATTCCTCAAGATATACCCTTTAAACACATGGTTAAGAAAATTAGTTACCGGTCTGTCGTTGAACGAGTCACTTCGTTACATAAAGATGCCGACGTTAGCGAAACTTTCAAATGAGGGAAATGGAGAATGGGAATGTTATTGTCGCGTTAAGTAATGAAAATATATCGATGCGTACTATAGTAAAACGTGTTAGATGCAGTGTTTCAAGTGTGTGTGAGTTGTCTAAAAAATATAAAATTACTGCACGAGAAGATCTTCTATCAGAACGTGTGAGTTTACAGAATAGACAAACAACTTCCACAGAATTGTGTAGCGAAGCAACAGCGACAAAACTTTTTCCAGTACTGTTCGCAGACGGTTAATTTCTCTTGGACTTAAGGCCCGACGTCCTATAAAAAAGTCTTTACTGACCAGAAAAATGGAGACTGCCAGATTTAAGTGAGCACGGAAATACGCCAATTGGGCAGGAAGACCATGAGCGCGTGTAATATTCTCCGATGAATCAAAATTTAATTTACATGGTGCAGATGGCATTCAATTCGTCTGGGAAGGAAAGAGTGGAGAATACAAACAGGAATGTACTAAACAAACCAGAAAGTTTCCAACAAGCGTGATGGTGCTTTTGGAATTGTATTACTAGTAATACAGTTGGTCCTCCACACTTTGTAGAAAGTACCGTTAAAGTCGAGGATTACCGGAAAGTGTTAGAAGATGAATTATTGTCTTTCCTCAAACGAGGATTCCGGAACACAAAGGTATGCATCGTGTTACTGCGCAAAGAAGGTACAATTATGTCTAATCTATCAGTTTTAGTGTTATAAAGTTTATTGTTTCCCTCAAGTAAAAATTTTTATCAAAGAATAGCTCGGATTTAAATCCGATAGAGAACTGCTGGTTCCTTGTATCGAAGATATTGGCACAAAAAAAGACTCAAAATCAAAACAGAGTTCATACATTTTTTTTCTTAAAAATTGGCACAAGGAAATAAAGGCTCATTATTTAGAAAACTTGATTTATTCAATGCCCAATAAAATAAGGGCAGTTATAAAAGCACGGGGAGGCTCCACCAAATATTAAATACCCTTATGAAAATTTATTTTAGATGTATAAATATGAAGATGTATTTTTTAATGTTATTCTTTGTTTTATACAACTTCCTGATTTACACAATCTTATACACATTCTTAAGATATCGTTGTAAAAATAAAAAAGTAATTAAACGAAAATAACTGTGTGCTATTTGATTCATAAGACATATGACATACTAATTTCAATTTTAGACTTAGTTCCTTAATTGTTAAACATTTTATATAACTTTATTACATTTAGAAAGCAACTTATCTACGTTCTTCTGTCCATATTTATAGCACCAGAAACAATTTTAAATTTTCAATCTAAGAAATGGAAATAAATACAAAATAAATTTAACATTATTCACCGTTAATATTTCGATTAAAAATGTCCTATGTAAAATGTCGCGCATAACCCGCGTTCCGGAAATTGTTTAACCGAAATCTGCGCAAAAAGAGCTTTAATTTGATGTATATTAAGTTATACTTCCAACTATTTCGATTTTCCTCGATATCTCCAAGGGGAAATTCATGAAAAATTGAAGATGTTCTAAATTACACGAAACTTGGTCTATATACGTTTTCGAAGGCGTAGATTGCGATTCCGACGACGAAATCGATGAGATTTACTTCCTTTGGATCTTGGCGCATGCAGAAGCGTTTCAACCAGAACCACGTTTCACGTTCTCATCGAATATTTTCGTAATAACACGTCCCTCGTCCCGGAAACTGTTGTAACCGAAATCTGCACGAAAAGAGCTTTAATGTGATGTATAATAAGTCATACTTCCAGCTATTTCGATTGTCGTCGAAATCTTCAAGGGGTACCCCTTTGGAAATTCAGGAAAGATTGAAGATGATCTAAATTATACTAAACTTGGTCTATATACGTTTTCGAAGGCGTAGAGTGCGATTTCGGCATCGGGATCGATGAGATTTGCTTCCTTTGGATCTTGGAGCATACAGAAGCGTTTCGACCAGAACCACGTTTCACGTTCTTATCGAATATTTTCTTAATAATACGTCACTCGTTCAGGTTATTGTTTTAACCGAAATCTGTGCAAAAATAGCTTTAGTTTGATGTATAATAAGTCATACTTCCAACTATTTCGATTTTCGTTCAAATCTTCAAGGGGTACCCCTTTGGAAATTGAGGAAAAATTGAAGATGATCTAAATTATACTAAACTTGGTCTATATACGTTTTCGAAGGCGTAGAGTGCGATTTCGGCATCGGGATCGATGAGATTTGCTTCCTTTGGATCTTGGAGCATACAGAAGCGTTTCGACCAGAACCACGTTTCACGTTCTTATCGAATATTTTCTTAATAATACGTCACTCGTTCAGGTTATTGTTTTAACCGAAATCTGTGCAAAAATAGCTTTAGTTTGATGTATAATAAGTCATACTTCCAACTATTTCGATTTTCGTTGAAATCTTCAAGGGGTACCCCTTTGGAAATTGAGGAAAAATTGAAGATGATCTAAATTATACTAAACTTGGTCTATATACGTTTTCGAAGGCGTAGAGTGCGATTTCGGCATCGGGATCGATGAGGTTTGCTTCCTTTGGATCTTGGAGCATGCAGAAGCGTTTCGACCAGAACCACGTTTCACGTTCTCATCGAATATTTTCGGAATAACACGTCCCTCATCCCGGAAACTGTTGTAACCGAAATCTGCACGAGAATAGCTTTAATGTGATGTACAATGAGTCATACTTCCAACTATTTCGATTTTCGTCGAAATCTTCAAGGGAAATGGAAATTCAGGAAAGATTGAAGATGATCTAAATTATACTAAACTTGGTCTATATACGTTTTCGAAGGCGTAGAGTGCGATTTCTGTATCGGAATCGATGGGATTTGCTTCGTTTGGATGTTGGAGCATACAGAAGCGTTTCGATTAGAACCGCGTTTACGGTAATTTCCGCATAAAACGCATAAATTGAGGTTACGTTATTCTAGTTATAGGAAAATAACATTCCCGAATGCCGCTAAAATTTGAATGTAGTTTTATTCATGCGCATTTTTGGGCAGTCTCAAAGAGTAAGATGACATTTGTATTTTGTTTCACTTAGATTGCAAGATTTTCTGCGCATCGCAAAAATAGCTGTGGCGCGCTATATCTCTCATATTTATGGGTAGATCATGTACCAGGTGAGACATCCGTTGATAAATACCAGAACTGTCACTTTTTCACCAGATGCCACAATAGATGCATTTTTATACAGCAGTTCATTCACTCTCTTTAAATGTCATTCCATGAGTGGTGTAAAGGGAGAAGCCCCTTCAGATTTCAGTTCCTACGGCCAAGACAGTTGAAAGTATTTCTGATTGGCAGAACAATAAGTCTTTTGGTACTTCACGAGTTCAACGATTTGAATATCTCGGAATCATAAAGATAGAAATTTCACCTCGTCATTAGAATATCTGTAATGTGGCGTCCTAACTCAATACGACACGAAACATCTTTAGCCCAGTACCATTTCAATCGTCAGTTCATTAGCGCCATTTCGTCGTTCTTTGTTCGTCGTCGTTCTCCTGGAATCCATTAAAACACAACCGAATCGGCGACGCGCAACAAGATAATGCAATCATAAGCTTAAGGTGGTGGTGGCAGCGTCGATTTGGCGACGGTCCAACAAGTCCGGATGGCCGAATACCCGGCGCCATTCTGAACCTTATCGGCGCTCGTTTTCTTAAGTTCGTAGCCCTCACTATCTCGCCTCTAATGTAGACGACCTTAATAAAGACCTGGTGTGGGGTCTGGGTCTGTTCTTCGTCGTTCGAAACAGTGCCATTAGTCGGACACGTACATAACCATAATAGGAGGGAAAATACTAACGGCGTCGGCGGCGTCTGGTCCGAAATTTCCTCCAAATGGCCGTCGGAACGGACGTTATCGAAACGTAATAAGGACGATTCGGAGAATAACCAGACGTTTTTCCTCCGGGACGTTTAAGATGTTATTACGAGCGCGAGTACGTGCTTAATACGCAGACGCGCGCGCGCGCTTCGTCGAATTAAACTAAATTCGGTTTATCGCCGGTCGTAACTCTTCATTAGCCCCGTTAATCGTTTGGTAAAACAGATGCGTATGATTTAGGGACGTGATTTAGGCGTACATCATTTGTTTCCTGATCCTCGCGCGCGTAAACAGTCGATTGCAGGTTAAAAGGACGCATATGCACAAAAGTAATCCGGCGTGATGGAGATTTCAAAGCTGAGAATTTATGTCCGCGCGGTTGCAGTTTTTTGCGTAGTACGTTGTAATTAATCAATAACAAAATGGCACAGTGCAGAACATGATGATCGAATTATATTTATCGGTCTGCAGTGAAGTTGAGCTAACGCCCCGATTGCTGTTGGTAACATGAAGTTGTGTGTTGATAAACTGTATTAGAAGCGAAAACTAGAGCGGAAATTCATTCAAAAGGGAAACGTTGCTGTTTCCTTACTAATCGTGTATTCCGTCAGAACAACGTAAAGAGAGCTGGAAGCCCCGGAAGATGTCACGAAGACAGAAACGCAACGTTTCGAGAAGTAGGTGCAGTATTGAGCTTCCTAGCTGGATCACTTTTGCCCCTGGCGTACGGTCGCGTTTCAATCAGGTTCTTGAGCGCGACGGGGAGGAAACAAAATTTTCCTCTAAGTTCCAGTGGAGCCCAATACTTTACTTTAGCAGAGTTTTTTCCATGTTGACAGAAGAAACAAATAACTAATTCCACATTAAGGTCGTGGATGAAGGAGTGGTTTACTTTAGTGGAAGAGTGACAACGCTACAAAAAGGATTAGGACACAGTTTCTTTGTTTCGTTTACTTTAATACAAACCTCATTTATGAACTAGGAGTTTTCAGCAAATTTTGTAATGCATTTTAATAAGCAGGCGGCCCTAATTAAAAGTGTGAAAAATGTCAATGGTAGACAGTAGTGAAGGTGATTGCAAGGACTGTGATGTAATTTACTGACACAATTTCACATCGGTAAACTCCTCACCACACAATTGTTTAATAATAAAATCGGTGATATGTGTTTCGCTAGCTCGTGGCAAGCATTTTGAACAACCGTATAAACCGAAGTGACAAATTTCTATCGTTAAAAATTATAGACCCAGATTGACACCCGACGTTACGTCAAGGGCGAAAATGTATTACAGTAATGAAGAATGATCTAGCTAGAAAGCTCAAGACTGCACAGACAGTAATTTAATTTGCTGACAAATTTATTTGGAGAGAACTTCTGCCCTTTTATCTGTAACTTACTTCAGGCAAGGTGAAGTCAATTGATATGTCGTCCTTAAATTGATAGGAGATACATCGCAAGCTATAAAATCGACCAAAGGAGCTCAAGTCAACGCGAACGGTAATTCAGCATGTTGACCAATTTATTTGAAAAATCGTTTGCGCTTTTCCAATTATCCTAGCTAATAATGAACAAATTCATTGAGATCATTTTCATTATAAGGAAGATTGTCTCGAAGATCGTTATCATTATCTTCCCCTTGTGTTGCAAATTGTTTTGATACCATCTGCCATGGCATATAAATTAAGTGTAGCGCATTAAAAATATTGATAATAAAATTTTCCCTGCCACTATCAATAAACCCCTCATTACTCGATAAAATACCGTTCACAGTTCGTTATAACCGAAAATTTCAAAAATTTAAGGTTTATTATATATGGAAAAAGTAAGATATGCTTAATGACACTTTAGTTTGTATCCTGAAGATAAGTTCCTTATAAACGAAAGTTCGTAACAAGCGAATATTACTGTATTGTGGTAACGATAACACGCGCAAACTCAAAGTGTTAGCCGATTTAGTTGCACTGCATCGTATTCGGTGGAGGCTTTCGTGCTTTTATAAATTCTCACTAACAATAAGAATAGCAACGTGATTATGGATATAACCTTGAAAATAGACAAACCCTTAATATATTATATTAATATATTGATTGGAATATTGGGGTACGAAGCTGTTCTCGCGTCAAATCCGTTAAGAAGGAATCCAGAGTATTTAGCTTGCTAGAGTTCCAAAGGTTTTGAAATATTATCAAAGCAATTCTGGTTTACAAAGCACCTAGGAAACCTGCGCAACTTCGTAGATGATCTGGTTGTAAAGACAAATCTCTGAGTAATCTCAAGACATGGAACCTATACACAGTTAACAGCCTGGATTGACCTCCTAAGATTCCTAGATACAACGACGACTAATAAATAGAAAAGCCATAGTTAAAGATTAGGATTTCTTACCTTGTAACCGAAACAGGAAGACTCCATGTTTGGCCAATTCCTTTTGGCAAGTTGGCGTAGATGCCCTCAAGATCGCGTACTTTTTTAGATAAAGCACTGTGGATGTACTAATTTAGTGGTTTGTTTGCAACAACAAAGCTCGGAGGAACCTCAAGACATGAGATGTATCCACAATTAACCTTCTAAGATTCATATATAAAATAAATAAAACTACCGTTCCCACACTTTTGGGAAAATATCCGGATATGTATTTCGACAACTAAGTTGCTATCCTCAGTGGGAATACTGGGAAATTCTATATCACTAGCGAATTCGGTTAATGCCCAGGACGAACACTATACAATACTAAAGCGCTGCACAATCTGCGCTGCAAACATCACACACTGAACGCGCGAAACACAACAAAACACTCTCAAAACACGCAAGTGATGCTGAATTCCCCAGTGTTCCACTGAGGAACGAAAAGTGTGGTAAGAGTAATTTTATTTATTTTATATATTATTTTAACCGCAGTCTCCTAATTCTTATATGTTTCTAAGATTCCTTGATATGACAAAGGTTAATAAATATAAACCCATAGTTGAAGATTTAGACTTCACTCGAAGGGTTAACCGATTTAGTTGCAGAAGTTTCTGTACATTCGTCCTGGAATCAGCTAAGATAGAGAGATATGATGTGTTAATATGTGGGGACGATGTGTCATTGTAATGAAGGGAGCTCAATGCAGCACCAGTTGAAACTTGATATGCTAACGAATTATTTGGTGGAGTTTCTGCATTTTCTCGGTGAACTGTTTCATCAAGAACGCCCTAAACAGCACACCAGGTAATTCTATGTGTTAACCGATCTATTTTCAAAATTAGTTACACTTTCATCTCCGACTATGTTAAGATAGAGGCGCTCCATGTGATGTGCTAACCACCTGTGGAGTGCGAATTTATCAAAATGATAAGGAATGATCTACCAGGGAAGTTGAAAATAGCACAGAATCTAACTATTTATTCGGAAAATAAAATATGAAGGTATCTTTTGTTTTGGAATATAGTAAATGAAGGATCAGGAAAGCTCGACATAGCACAGACACTAACTCGATGTGTTAACTGATCTATGTGAAGTAGCCTTTACATTTTAGTCTTCCAATTATCCTGGTTATCATCGACTAACTTCAAATTACGTGTTAATGATGTGGAGATGACCGAGTCAGAAAAGAAAATGGTCTTGCAATGCCATTTAAGATAGCATAGAACACAATGCGATGTGTTAACCGATCTACTCGGAGAAAATGATACGCGAATGTGTCAAGATTATAACGCCTGATACACAAAGGAACCTGAAGATAGCCCAGAGTAAGTCTAGGACTTACTCTGCTAAATTCAAGTTGTTTCACGCAATATGCGAACCACGCCAGAGGCGAATTTGTTTGATGCAATATGCTGATTTTTAAAATCGATTTGTGGCATCCTTAGGAAAATCTGCAATTTCTTTGAGAGTAGGGATTAAACTTTTTCTCCCAAATAGTTGTGCTTCATAAATTTTAATTTCAATTCTGCCTGTAGTTTAGTTTAGTAGGGAGAGTCCAAAAGGGCAACACCGAAGTTCTTTCGAGCCAATTGTGTTAAACTTTCTCACTGGACGTTTAGTGTGTTTTAAGCATCTCCCCTTAAGGATAGCAGCTTCTTGTGATTTGAGGCATCGTAGCCGTATTCTAATAAGTATTCAGTAGTACCTCTGCAGTAGCTACAAAGTCTGCATTCAGATTCATTGCTAAGCTTGATTTTATGGAATGAAGGTATTAGATGATCTTGAGGACGCCCAGTCGATGGTCAATTGCTTGAAAGAGCTAGTGAAAATATTGGCAACAAACAGTTTTGCGAGGAAGGAATTTTTGGCTTCTTCCCTTCAATTGACAGGTCTTAGTAGAAGATTTGTTCAAGTACTCAATTGATCTCGATGCCTTCGAAGTCGATGACTAGGTCTCCTAAAGAGTTCCAGAGACAAAAACGGATTGGTAACTTGACGTGTTAACTGATCTGTATGAAGAAATCTCCACATTTTAATCTTCGAATTATCGTAGGCAAATTTTGCTCTCTTATATATAGGATTTTGCTTCTCCCTCCGGTGAAACTGTGGTTATGCAGGCGCAGGATATATCAGAGAATCTTGATGAATTTCCTTTATTTATTAGATTATAAAAGTCCCTTGGGAAATACCACCCATTTGATAAAGTCAAAGCGTATTTCCCAATACATCGGGTTTTCCCTCCTCATTAGACCAAACAATACACGCCGCACAACCGCCAGTTGGCGAGTGTTGCAAAGTCGAAATTCCGGCCGACGAAGAAGAAGAAGTCCGTTCAGACGAAGCGAAGTTCGGCGAAGTTAAATTAGTTGCGGCCGAGAGTTTATGACGAGCGAGGAAGGCGGGCCAGTGTTTATTGTCGGGAGATCGAGAAGCCGAAGGGCGAATATGAACGCAACGGACGGATCGGGAAGGGAAGGTAAATTGCATTTGTTTCAATTTTAGTTCCCGGAAATAGATAAGTTAAGACGTGGGAGAAGCTTCCTGCGCGGATTCGAGAAGTTATTGTAGTTTGCCCGCGGGAAATGGAGTTAGGGAAAGTGCAATTATCATACACGAGCTCGGTTTGAAGCTTTCGAAATTGATAAATCTCGTCTTCCGAGTTATTTTGAAAATGCACTTCTAATCTAGTCTAGTCTACGAAAAAATATATAAAAAATGGGGGATGATACCCTCTAATCAATTCGAAACTCCGGAATTGATGCATCTCCCGTACTTAATTATTTGGTAAATGAACTTCCACTTCAGAAAATCAAAAAAAAGGAATGCTCGGTACGAAACTTTCCGAAGCGGAATCAATTGGTAAGCATAACAAAAGAAAATCTCGAAGGAATATGCTATGTTCAGTTCAAAACTTTCGAAGTTGTCGAATATCGCCCCTCCGTATTATTTCCGAGATGAACTTATGAAAAATAAAAAACGACGACCTGCAACTCCATTCGTAGCAGACGCCTACAAAGTATTATTCACTTCCCGCATCGAGCGACAAAATCCTTATTTATCGCCTTTAAAAGGGGAAAGAAAAATACGAAATAAGAAAGAAATTCGAGCGCGGCTCCTCGTTATAAATTTTTTCGCGATCGTAACCATAACAACCCCCGGGCGTCGCAAAATACCCCGCCACTTCGACCCTAGCGTATCCGCCGCAGTCCGCCCGTAATTGAGTTTTATAAGTCTCGAGGTCGTAAGAGGCCCGTCCGGGCCGCGCGCTGGTGCCGTCTCTGTCCCAGAATTAAGTAATATAATTCAGTCCTAGGATTATTTAGTAAGCCGGGGAATTGCGGGTAGCGGGTGGTGTCTCGGCTCTGCCGACCGGTGATCTATTATATTGCATCTCCATGGCGCGGTGCTAAAGAAAAGCGGGAAGCGTCCGGTCGGATGGGGTTACCTGTCTAGTTCATTCCCTGGGATTAGGACTTAGGGGATGGAACGAGAAAAGATGAAGTCGTCTGACCATGTTGGGATTATAACGTGCGAAGAAGAGGTAGACTAAAAGAAGGATAAACTAGAATGAACAGTGGTATCAAGGAAAGATGGGTTTTGGAAGACCTTGAAAATAGGAAAAGTCTTTGGAATACTGGGGTATGAAGCTGCTCCCGCTCCAATTTTTTAAGTGTTTAGTTGTGTTAGAATTCCAAACGTTTTGACATATCGAAGCAATTCTGGTTTATAAAGCACATAATGAACCCGCGCAACTCCGAAGTTGATCTGGTGTTGTAACGACAAAACTCTGAGGAACTACAAGACATGTAATCTATGCACACTTAATAGCGTGGAATTGAGCTCCTAAGATTCTTAGATCCGACGAAGAATAATAAATATAAAGCCAAAGCTTAAGATTAGCATTTTTCATCCTCTAACAGAAAAAAGAGGATTTCATCTTTGGCCAGTTCCTTTTGGAAAGTTGGCGTAAGTGCCTTTAAGACCGCTTATTTCAACATTCGATGTAATAATTTGGTGATTTGGTTGCAATGACATAGGTCTGAGGAACCTCAAGATATGGGACGTATCCATAATTAACCTTCTAAGATCCGACGACGGCTAATAAATCTAAAGCCATAGTTCAAGATTTGGACTTGCATACCTCTAGCCGAAGGAACAAGATTCTATCTTTGTACAATTCTCTTGGGAAGTTGGCTTAGGAGTCTTGACGACCGCTAGATCATTTGAACATAATTCTTTAGATCGAGGATTGTGGTGGCTTGGTTGCAACAACAAAGCTCTGAGGAACTTTAAGACATGGGACGTAGCCACAATTAACCTTCTAACCTTCATTCTAAGATCCGACGAAGGCTAATAAATAGAGAGCTATAGTTGAAAATTTCGACTTTCCATCTCTATCCGAAAGAAGAAGATTCCATCTTTGCACAATTTTCTTTTGGGAAGTTGGCTTAGGAGTTTTGAAGACCGCTAGATCATTGAAACATAATTTTTTATATCGAGCATAGTGAATGTAAGAATTTTGTGCTTTGCTTCCAACAACAAAACTCTAAAGAGCCTCAAGACATGGAAGGTAGCTTGCTAGAATTCTAAATGTTTTGAAATATTATCAAGAAGATTCTGGTTCACAAAACACCTAAGAAACCTGCGCAACTTCGTAGATGATTTGGGGTTATAACGAGATAACTCTGAGGAAGGTCAAGACACGAAACCTACTCACACTTAACAGCGTGGAATTGACCTCATAAGATCCCTAGGTATAACGAATACTAATAAATGTAAAACCATAGCTGAGCATCTTGAACGTTTTACCTTCTAGTTAAAAGAAGATTTCATCTTTGACTAATTCCTTTGGGATGTTGGCTTAGAAGCCTTCGAAGGCTGCTGGGTCAGTTGAATATAATTCTTAAGATGAAGTATTGTGGATGTAAGAACTTATTATATGAATTTGTCGAACTGGATAATTCTCCTAATGGTCTGCCTACTTTTACTGCCATCAAAAACATGTAGATTGCAAAAAGAAGCTGTAGAGTCTACACCTCCGAGAAGTCTATTTCTGGCCAATACTTTTGACAGTCGACAATTCAACTACTTGAACAAGTCTTCCACAACAATATGTAGATTGAAAGAATAAAGCGAGAATATTCGATTTCTTCATCTGCTTCAAAGCTCTCGTTGGGCTTCATTCATTCACCAGTAGAGAACATCAAAATCGTTAGCAACCAAAGGAGATAAAATTGCACCAATTCTTTCCGGAAGTATATCAATTATGAACCTGGAGAAATCATAATGTTCACGCACTTTATCCACCATCCAATCAAACATGATTGTTTTTGGTCCGCAAATAAATCGCTCAACGTTTGGGGTAGTTATCTTTAACGAATGGTCATCAACTTCAAGGCTTTCAGATTATTCGAACAATTTTTCCATCAAAATGTGTAGATTAGGAGGAAGAATTTGGAGATTCATTATGTCCAACATTATTGGTAGTTCACCTTTGATCGTTTTTTTTTTTCTAGGAGTTGGCCATCTAATTAGTCTTCAAGAGCTCCTCCGCATCAGTTCCTTCATCTGCTTCGAAAATTTCGTTGGAATTCTTTGGCAAAAATGCAAAAATAATAGATCCATCCTTAATTTCGTTTTCAGCAGTGGAGGACTGATCAGAATCATTAACAGCTTAGGAAGATAAAATTGCAACGATTCCTTCCGGAAGAACATCAATTGTGAATCAGACATTATCATAATATGCATGCTCTTTATTCACCATCCAATAAAATATTAACTGGTACTGGACATTTGGCATAGTTCTTTTAGGGTTGGCCATCGGATCATTTAAACAACTTTTTCCTCAGAATAAGTAGATTGAGAGGAAGCTGTACAGTCATCATTTTTTTACATCTTTTTTTTGACCAGTTATTTCTACCTCAATTTCTTGTCTTGATATGTAAATAAATTGCCACACGTTTAAAGCGAGAAAAAGGTCACGGCAGAATTCTTTCTTGCATTTTCAGGTCGAGTACGTGCCGATAATAATGCGCTTGATGAAACTCAACTTAATCTGTATGTATATACGTTACTAAAACATAAATTACTTCAAAGGAAATTACTTTTCCCCACAATCTCTGACTGAGATCGTGCTTTGTTAAAGCGTTATCTCGCTGCAACATGCAAAAAACTAGCTCAACAATTCAGAGTTTTCTCTTTCTTCTCGCTGCTTACGACCCAACCCTTCTTCATCCTCCCAGGTAATAGCTCCGCCCGCATGACAAATTGCAGCACGATGCGAACGAGATAATTATATATTACCAGGCAGGTATAAGTGCTCGCGCTAATATTCAAATTAATTCAGGCGCATATTTCACATCGGCCATACTTTATCCGTAATAAACTTCGGATCTTTACCCTCTCTCTCTCTGTTTTTCTTTCCGTACGTCCTTCTCCCACATCATCTTCTCCATCTTTCCTTCGATCTAACGGCACCGGTTCGGCGGTTTTGCATGGGTTTCCCACCTCTACGGCTGGAGACGGAGCCGAGAGAAAATTCTCCAGAACTTGAGGGATGATCATAATTTCTCACTTCAATTGCTTTCGGCCGTTTTCGACGATCGTATATCACGGTTCAATTTCGCCACGGTCGGAAATAATTAATAATGAAGTTGGGAACGCGGCGTAGGGTGTGGGGGAGATCGCGGGGGACGGGGTAAAGCGGAATGGAAGTTTAACATTTCTTTGGGTCGAGGGCTTATTAAAATGAAAACTCGAATAATACGCGGGAAAGAGAGGGAGACACGAAATTCTCTACGGCTTCGGCCTTCGATCTGTGGTACCGGTTAAAATCGGATAAAAAAGGAAAATTTATTCTGATGAAAGAGAGATTAAACATGAAAGGAATCTTTGAGATGTCAAAAATAGTATGTAGGCGGGAGGCGTTATCGTGGAAAATTAATTTCGATTACGTGCACAACTTGAAGATACTCGGCCAATAAAACCATCTTTTAAAAGCAGCTCAATGTCCTTGACGGTTTTCCCGTTTTCCTCTGAGTTCCGAGCCTGGATTTGCTACGTACCTGCCACCCATTCTCGCAGATTTAGCAAGGAAGGAACACAAGAGGAGCATTCAGGTTCTTCAAAATATTTCTTATACTAAGGTCATGTAGGCCGAGAAAATTTCCTATGTGTTATTTCCAAATATTTTTCAGAACAGAAAATTCCCGAGCAGAAAATTCAATCATGATTTCTTCATCATACGAGTCTAAATTCTTTTAAAATCAATTTGTAGCATCCCTAAGGATATCCTAGGATATGTGTATTTTCTTTGAGAGTGGGGAATAATTTTTTCTAAAAATTGTACTGTACAAATTGCAGTTCTGTCTTCACTTGTAGTTTAGTTTCCTAGGGAAAGCTAAATAAGGCAGCCAAATAGGTTAAACAGCTTAGACTAATAACACTTCTTGTTTAAGGAGTGAATTCTCTCTTAGGTTTTAGGTATCTGTCCGTTAAGTATAGCAGCCTCCTGTGAATTAGAGCATCGCAGCGATGTATTAATACCAGCGCTCAGTAGTAGCTCTGCAGTCGTTGCAAATCGATTCATCCTAAAGGCAAACCTAGATCCATGTCATAAATCCTTGTATCCCAAGGGCCGAATCTAAGAGATCACAATCAAATAATTCTATGGTCTTGAAAGCTCTCAAGCCAATGACGAACCACCTAAAAAGAACCGGTCAGAAGAGGATTATGAATAGTCTTGGGTGGAATCTGTGGCCCTGCGTGTTATATTGTGTTGGAGGAATAGTCGCTAAATATGCATAGAAACAGAATCGAGGTTCATTCCACTGAAACGTAAGTCATATGCCTACCATGAATTCTTATATCTACAGACCTACACTTATAGATGGTGGTCAAACAGTTAATCTAAAAGCCCTTTTGAAGTCGATGTACAACTCCCCAAAGGAATTGGAGAAAGCTAAACTACTTGAAAAAGTAGTATTTCTCGGCAAGCGTCTGAAGAAGTAAATGATTGTATAAAATGATCACGTGGTCTCGAGGCTCGTAAGTCCATGGTTAAGTCACTAAAAGAACCGGTCTAAAGGAGATGGAAAGGAGCAATTTTTTGTGTTCTTGCGATCTACGTATTATCGTGGAGGAGTTGGGAAACAGGCAAAGATACAAAAGGGAAAGTGCTTTTATTCCACTCCAAAGGAAGCCAGATTCATGCCATGGATTATTACAACTACTCGGTTGCATATAATAAGTAATATTCAACTATTTTAGTAGTCTTGACGAGACTCAAGTCAATGATCAAGTCCTCGAAAGAATCGGGTGAAATGAATGAAATGATGAAATGTTTGAGATCCTCCCTTCGATTTGCGAATTCTGGCACAAGTGTGGTAAAACGTGCAAAAATTAGAATAAAGGTTGCTCAATTTGATCTAGGCGCGAGCTCAGATTTACGTTATAAATTGTTACATCTACATAACTGCATTTCGTGGATTGTGTTCAAATAATTGTAAGTATTGAGGGCTCCGAGCTTGATGGTCAACACCTCAAAAGAGCTGGTAAAAAGTCAACTACCAAAAATCTTACTAAAAAGAGTGAGACACCAACGAACCCCATGAAGGAGCACGGTTTGCAAAGCTAAGTGTCAAGAACACATTCGGGTACCGCGCACCAATCCATTCTGTAATGATACGTGATGATGTAGTGAGCATCAGGAATTGGATAACCGCATTATTACCCCTTGTTCACAATGACCGGAGGAGACACTAAATTTCTGGCGTGACTGAGTGAGTCACTCGCCGAACCGTTTAAAGCACTTCGACCCAGAATATTCCGCAGTCAAAGAATTAAATAAATAAACGAGAAATCATTTAAACTTTCAAATTATACAAAACGTTTCCGGTTTAATTTTGACCTCCAATCTGTCGCGATATCGATCATAGCATCCGATTTTCGCGTATTTTAAATTCCGATTTCGCCAGGAGCAAAAAACTCGATAAACGAGACGACTGCGACGACAAGAAAAACTCCGAAATTGTTAACCGTTTTGCGAAATTGGGGTGGTTTCCGATCCCGCGATAATGTTTGTACAACGAAGGCCGGGACGAAAAAAAAAAAGAAATAACAGAAATCCGTCTATCCATAATCGAAAATTGCGCGCGCGGGTGACAGCGGCTTCGGATTACGACGGATCTGTTCGCAAAAACAATAATTAAACCGATTGCTGATTTTTTTTTAACAGGGGAATGGAAGATTAAAAGCGGGAGTAATTCGACCGTTTTTCGCATATTTATGAGACGTGTGTGTAGGCAGTTTTGTATGTTTTTAGAGCGAACTAACAAATTTTTCAACGGCGTTTGTTTGTTTCCCTCTTCGTCCTGTAAGGGATGCTGAAACCGGTGTATGTATGTGTTTGCCGAAGAATTTTCCAAAATCGAATGAATCGCACGAAAATTGTGCATGGAATGAAAACAACACCAGGGAACTAATTGGTGGGCCTCCAATGAACTGGAGGGGTGTTGGTCATCGTAATCACGGGATTAACGTACGTTAGAGATGACCTTTGGTACGATACGATTTGAAGATCTTGGCCTTTGCTAGCGAAGCACTTATCTTAGAAATAATAAAGCTAGTGAAGGAAGAGAATTAATTGTGCGATTTCCATTCAACTAATGTGAAATTAGTAGCGATTATTGGTAGTATTGGTAGTATCGCTATGCTGGTGTCTGTTGACGTTGTGCCCGTGTTACTGCGCCTAACATTATGACTAACAAAACTTAATATTCCTAGCTCTCGCTAGGCCATAAAAAGAACGGGCAAGGTAAGGATGGAAGTCATGTTAGGATACTTGAAATTATTATCGGCAAAAGCCTATAACTTCAGGCCTCGGTGTAATACAAGAAGCTAAAGGAGTAGACATAAAGATATAACTTTGCCTATCTTGTGCATAAGATAAGTTATTGTAAGAATAAGAAGCTAATGACGCGAGTTATCTTTAACTGTTGATGTTATAACTAACAAAAGGTGATTATGCGACCTCTCTCTAACTGATAGAAAATAATTGGCGTGATAAGGATGGAAGTCATGTTAAGATGTTTGCAATTATTATTGGCAAAAGCCGATAGCTTTAGTTCTCTGTCTAACACAAGAGGCTAGACGAGCAGAGATAAAGATATAATTTTATCTATCTTGCGCATAAGATAAGCTACTGGAAAAAGAAACTAAGGGCGCGAGCTCCCTTTAACTCGTAAGAAATTGACATTGAGAGGTAAGACTAAAGATTTGTATTGCATGCCGATGCCTGTTATTGTTTTCACCATCCTAATATGCCTAAAATTATAACTAATTATAGTTGATTACGGGATGTCTCTATAACTGATAGAAAATAATTGGCTAGATAAAAGTGCAAGTCATATTGAAATGCTTGAAATTATCATTGGCAAAGGTCGATAACTTTAGTCCTCTGTCTAACACACAACAAGCTAAACATATAGAGATATAGATATCATTTTGCCTATCTTGTGCATAAGATAAGCTATTGAAAGGAAAAGAAGCGGATGGCGCGAGCTTTCTTTAACTCATGTGAAATTAGCGCTGAGGGGTCAGACTAGAATTTTGTTGTATTGCATGCCGATGCCTGTTAATGTTTTCACTGTCTTAAAGTGCTTAAAATTATAACTAATAAAAGTGGATTACGCGAGTTCTCCCTAACTAATAGAAAATAGTTGGCGAGATAAGGATGCAAGTCAGGTTAAAATTCTTGAAATTATCATTGGCAAAAGCGGGTAGCTGTCTAACACAAGAAGCCAAACTTGTAGAGATAGAGATATAATTTTGCCTATCTTGTGCATAAGATAAGCTACTGAAGAAAAAAAGGCTGATTGCGCGAATTCTCTTTAACTCATGAGAAATTAGCAGCGACAGGTAAGAGTAGAATTTTATCATATTGTTATGTCGATGACTGTTGATGTTTTCGCCATCATAAAGTGTCTAAAATTATAACTAACAAAAGTTGATTACGCGAGCTCTCTCTAACTGAAATTGGTTAGATAAGAATCAAAGTCATGCTAAGATGCTTGGAATTATAAATGACAATTCTTGTCCATAAGATAAGCTACTGAAAGAAATAAACAGAAACTCGACAAACCACCAATAAAAAGAGAGTGCTGATCATCGTCATCGCGAGATTGATGTATGTTAGAGATGACTTTACTAAAGCAAATTAATGGAGAAATGAATAAGAGCCAAAATAGAGCCAACACTCAATGCGGATTCAGGAAGAAAAGAAATATATAGGACCTCATATTCACATTAAGACAAGTGAGCGAGAAAATAATCAATAAAAATCAGGAGATAGATATATGTTTCATTGAATTCGAAAAGAAGACATTTGGAAAGTGGTGATGAATAGAGGAGTAGACAAAAATACAATAACAGGATAAAAAATTGCAAATAAGAAAAGGACGGACAGAATAAGGAATGAAATAATTAGGCAAAACCAATGAAGACACAATAAACGAAAAATAAGAGAAGAGCGACTTATGTAGATGGTTTGGTCACGTGTGTAGGATAACGGGCGAGAGACTGCGTAAACCAGCGTTCGAAACGAGAGAATGCGGAAATAATAGAAGGGGAAGACTAAGGGCAAGACGGATTGATGGAATCAGGACGAAGGTCATGGAAAGGCATACGGAAACTAATACAAGATAGCAAACAATGGAGGCAGAAATGCAAGGCTCAACCCCTCCAGTCTTACACCTAAAGATAGAAAGGCTCAGGACTAAGTAGGTAAGTAGAGATGACCTTTGGGAAGATCTACAGTTTTCTACCGCAATATAATACAAGGAAGAAGAACAAGGAGGGAAAAGGAACAAAAAGAAGAGGAAAAGGAAAGAAGGAGTAGAAAAGAGTAATTGCTAGCGGTTCCATCATGTAAAAATTGCACGAAACGGCGAAAAGCCTCAAATCAGCGGTGTCCTGGTTTTGCCTCCTCCTTCCACCAAAATTTTTCTTTTTGTTATTTTAATTTAAAATTTATTTCCTCTTACTTCTTATCCCCACTTACATTTCCACATAACATTTTCTTCTTAAACTACAAACTCGAATCTTCACGGCCGCACAAATTTACACTTTTCCTCGCACGTTTCGTGTACCTCATCTCCGATTCTTCACTTCACCACCACCACCCACATTTCGCCCCGTCTCCATCTCCCTATTCCGCCTTTTAAGGCCGTGATTGCGAGATTCTTTCTCGCGAGTGATAAATATTTCCTGCCTGGCATAATACAGACTTATTGCTTGTCGATAAGGTGGAAACGTGCCGAAATACGGCCTCCGGAAGCGAACGTGTGAGCCGCCCCCGGCATCTCCGAGACTACCGATGTACCCCCTTCTTCCCATCGCCCACCTTTAGTTTTGTGCGGATGCATGCGAAATCGTAAGCCGTAAAACGCCCGTCCGTAGAGGAGTAAATTATAGAGGAGAAAGTTTACGGAGACGGCTACGTCTTCTTTTCGTTTCGGAATTAGGCGGAGGAAAACGGGGTCCATGATCGATGGGCTCGGTATCGTCCTAATTGGGTAATTTTGTTAGTTGGAGGCGAGGGTCGTCTATCTTTTGAAAGGGAAAGAAAAATGTCGGGATGTGAATGCATAATTTAGAGAGGAATTGTAGTAGTAAATTGCTAAAGTTCGTATTCCCACTTCTGCGAGCCATTTACCTCCCAGGGAGCTTGCAGCGTTGTTTCGAAGAAATATCGTAATGACTTACATACGATTTATCCTGCGAACTCGTTCAACTAAAATGAAATTCGAGTGTTCTATAAGGGTGGATTGCGATGTCTGCAGGAAGAAAGTTCTAAATTACGGATCACAACCGCAGACTATAGTTTCGCCCTCTTCAGGATTCATCAGAACGGTGTAAAGTTGGCCTGTAATTAAAAAGGTTTGACAAAGGAGTGGACGGCGTGTTATCATTAAGTAGTTTGTTATTTGTCTCCTCTTACGTGCAAAACGCGACATTAATAATCGGAAAAGTAAGGGCCTCAATCGGGTTTACACTACTTAATAATGATACGTCATCCACTTTTTAACAAACCTTAGTGATTAAGGAAGCACCTTCTTCTCGTAGATATGTATATAAAACTGTTTGTAACTAACATGGGACCAGAAAGTGGCTCCGTTTACGAACTAAAAGCAAAATGATAAAGAAAAAGATAAATGAAAAATGAGCAAGTATTTTTAAATACAACAGCCAGAATAATAATTCAGGGAAAATACAGTCGAATTCTCTTATAATGGATTCGCTTGTAATGGAACTTTAGGTATAATAAGCCAGTTCTATAGTTCCCGGAATTCTGATCACTGAATTTCATACTAACATATACCCATGCTTTGCTAAACTTACACGAAAACGTGAGGGTGTTTTTTTAAATATTTGATGCGCTGATGCTGGGAGTATAGCACAGCGAAAATAAATCATCTCATAGGCAACTCTCAGCTCGCGAGCCACATGCGGCCCTCGAGTAAGACTTGTCTGCCCTGCCATTGCATTTGCCGTTGCATATTAGTACGGTCCGTCAAACTTGCTTCATAAGGATACTACAAGAAAGTATAGTCGCAGCATAAAACTTGTAGAGGCCCAATCGTGAAGGTAGAATCCTAAAATGTCGAATATTTATGTACAACTAATATGACTTGTAACTCGTCGCCCGATACAGAGATGTCAGTGAAAGCAACCGACGAGAAGACGCTAGTAAATTCAAGAATAATCCAGATTATTACACCACCAGGCATATATGGAGAAGGAGCTGTGGTTGAAACAGAAAAATATCGTTTGAACGAATTATATTGTCAGTAAAAAAGTGGCGGAACATTCAAAGCGGTTTTCAGAAGGCAAATTTGTGAAAGAGTGCTTAATAGCAGTGGCAAATATCTTGTGCCCACAAAAAAGTGAAAAGTGCGCAGAAAGTGTTTATCCAGAAGAACAGTCACAAGACGAATAGATGCAATCGCAGAAAACATAAAAGTCGCTCTTGAAGAAGTTGTGAAAAATGTGTTGCATTTTCCATAGCATTCGACGCAATACGACTAGAAATATTTATTCCTGTAGTCGACCAAAATTTGAAAATAACAGAGGATTTGTTCGTGCTTCGAGCCATGAAAGACACAGCAAGGGGAGGAAGACATTCTTGAAGAAATTGTGAAGGTTTTTAGTGCTTTTTAACTTGACCGGGCAAAGTTAAGCGGTATCAATTATAGAGGAAAGTGTGGGACTGGTGGCTAAAATAAAAGCAGAATTATTGAAAAGGAATATTAACATTAATAATCTGTTCACATTTCACCGTATTATTCATCAGGAAAACCTCTGTGCTAAATCATTAGAATTCTGGCATGTTATGGGGACAGTTGTTTCGTGTGTAAGTTTCATTAAATCAAGAGGTTTGAATCACCGCCAGTTCCAGCAATTCCTGCAGGACTTGAAAACGGAATATAGAGACATAATTTTTCATTGTGAAGCTCGCTGGTTTAGTAAGGGCAAAATGCTGAGGCGATTTTATGGATTAAAAAAGAAGTGAAAATTTTCATGGAAAAAGTAGGGCAAACCGGAACTGGTCCAACATTTGAGAGATGATGCATGGTTATCTGATTTAGCATTTTTGGTTGATGTCACCAATTACTCGAACGAACCAAATATGAGTACGTGTAGAAACAAGAAGTACTTGCCCATGATCGATTCACCCTTGTAAAGTCTTTTCGAAACAAACTTCGGTTGTGGTAAAATCAGATTCGTATGGGAAGTACATGTCATTTTCCAATCCAGGTTGCTCACAAAAATTTCGATGAGAATGGCGCAGCACAGGAATTATCTTCACTAAATATAGAATTTACATCCAGATTTGAGGATTTCCGTTCAGGTGAACTTCTATTCCAAATATTCATGACTCCTATCGACGTGGACGTGGAACAAATGGAAATGTCGCTTCAAACGGAATTAATTGACCTTCAAGCGGATGATGTTCTGAAAAATCAGTTTGGTGAGGTACAATACCTGTGCAAGATTTCTACGTGAGATATATTTCCAAAGATAAACACCCGATTTGAATGAATTCTATATGTAAAATGATGTCTGTCTTTGGCAGTACTTATTGCTGTGAGCATTTTTTCAAAAATGAATATCACGAGATTAGGAAACAGATCAAGGATTATCGATACTCATTTGGAAAAATAAATACTATTATTATCAATTGTTTCCGTTTTTGGCCCATGGTCCATCATATTTTTTCCTATTTGGCCCTCTACAAAGAAAAAGGAGGTTGCCCATGCCTGTCATAGGCTTTCACGGCTGGTATCTATGGCAGGAATTTATTTTATGTTATGTTGTGTGTCACCTATTGATGGCGTTTTGCTATCCGTCCCCCTTCTTCTCTCAGAAATGCTAGAGCTGTCTCAATGTCCTTAAAACGCTGACGTCAACTACTAACACCTAACGAATCTGAGAGAAACTGCTATTTAGAAATTAATCATTCGTAGTATTTCTCCGGCTGAAACATGTTTATAGCCATTTTTGCTTCTTATTCCTCCAGGACTTTTCCCCGTGTCGAAATGACATCGCGCCCAATTTTCGTTGCACCCCATTCATATCAATTTATGCGCCGAAATACCTCCAACTGTTTAACGGTGATATTTCACGTCGTTGTTTTCGAATCTTTATGGGTCGCGCGTCGAATCGGCGATGAATTAAAACGGTCGCACCGATGACGAATGGCCGTCGATACCCGCGTCGAAATTTATGGAAAATTGCAGCCAAAACCTGCCTCGAGCCCGGAATATATGTGTGTATCTGCGTGTGACGCTATTTTCGTGGCGCAGTTGTTGTCGGCGCGTCGATTTTTTGCGCATATTTTCTATTAATATTTCGCTGAATTTGACTCTTTTTCGAGGGCGTTTGTTTCCCCGCCCCGGGGTCGCTCTATAATTCGGCTTGATATTATCCAACGCATTACGCCAACCTTTATAATTAATTGGTGCTCGTCTATGGCGCTAGTTAATTGCGATATGGAAAGATCAAACGGGAATAAAATTATTATTACATTAATTTTAGTAGATAGGGGTAGAGATCTATCATATAAGATAAAATTATTATTACATTAATTTTAGTAGATAGGGTAAATAACGAGAGTTGGAAAGCTATGTACATTTTCGCATTAGTGCGGGAAAATTTTAATACGATTTTGTAATAATCTATTAAATATGCTTAATTTGTGCTTTTTTCTAAAACACATTTATTGATTGTAGAAAAAAGTGTCGTATCAAAAGCGTCAAAATATTAGTATTAAATTTTGATTCACGGTCAATACAAAATTCTACGTAAAAGCTAATTTTCAAAAAAACCACTTTCATCTATTTTCGTCACTAGTGAAGCGTTGCAATGGACTAGTGTTGGTATTAATGCCAGTGTTAATAGGCCGACACCGGAATTTCATAGACACCGGAATTACATAGACACAATTACATAGATGAATATTTAACTCAAATTGCTTTGTGTCTACCAACAGCGTTAGTCGAGAATTGGGGTGTGCTAATGTGAAAATTAGTGTCAGTGTTAACGCACTAATACCAGCTTCAACCACTTCAATAACGTGGGGACGATATTTTGTTACGCCCAGTTTGTCATAGCGTTCCAGTACTGTTACTTTTGGTCTCTGGCTCCATATCTGACGTGTAGATGGCGCCCTCGGTTGAACAGCTCATTTTCAGTGAATAGGTTATTCCGTTTTCGCTTTAAAGCTTCTTTTCTCGAGGATATGCAGTTTAATATTATCGTTGTCGGCATTTAGGAGTTACGCTTCCCCAATTTTACTGTTTGAACTATCGGAACTATTGGAAGTGAGTTCTCCTTTTTGTTAATTACGATTCCGTTATTTTCTCTTTCACGCTGTTGCAGGGGACTAGTAGAGTGCTAGAAGGCCCCTAGTATAAGCTGGTAGAGTGCTAGTAGAGTACTAGTAGAGTACTAGTAGAGAGCTAGTAGAGCGGTAAGATTTATTTTTGAGAAAATCTGAAAATTTAACGGACATCTAAGAATTATTGTAGAAGCTATTAACCGACTTTGTCCTCAATTTGCTCTGTCCGGCTGGATTCCCGACATTTGAACATCAATCGCGAGAGTACGAGAGTTGATCACTGGAAATACGTCACGCTAAGTATCGCCTCTATTATATTTTATTCTCGTTGAGTTTTGGGAAAAATTCCCTAGAATTATTTAATTAATTTAGCTTTAGTAAGCCCGACTTGTGTTGGAGTAAAAAGGGTTTTTTCTTACTTTTATGTCTTATGTGAAACTTCTTTCTGGAATTCCATCGGTTACCGAGAGTTATGTAAACATTATTTAAGAACGCTAGCTTATTTGAAATTTATCGAGGCCCTATACACCCTCAGGGTGCTGTCAGTGACGAATAAAGTGTGGTTTAACGTCATTATCTCGCCTCAAGTTATCTTTATTTCTTTTATTTTATTTTTAAATAGAGTTTTCGAATAACCCTGCTGGTCGCTTCGCAACCGAATAAAAGAATCAGTAACGTAGACGGTTTGGATAACCTCGTCTCACTTACCAACGAAGCTGAAAGGTCTCTTTGACTCCAGAAACTTAGATGCGATCCAGTTTATAATAGGAGAGTGGCGCCTTGTTACTAATAAAATATGATAAACTCTTTAAACACAGTCCTATTGCGTTAAGTGGAACGCGGTTAATGTTCAGAGTAAGTAGGACGTTCGTGTTCAATGAAAGAAGCCCTGTATCCTTGCCCTCTCTCTCAAAGGTAGTGCTTCTCAAATTCTTTGAAATCGGAATGGCATAAGAAGTTGTTTGCAGCCCCTCCCCTTCCGTTTCTCCCCATGCTCAATTTCATTCACAACACACCGTCTACACTGTCAATTGACCTGATGACCTCGCTTCTTTGAAGCCACTTCACAGGAAACTTGGACCGAGATTTGAAGAACCACTGCTTTAGGGGATCATTATCTGTAAATAATACAAATCTCCTTAACTGTTCTAACTAGTTATGATAGGGGGAAACTGTCGATGTTAATATTAATAAACACGACAGGAATGAAGTTTCTGTCGCATGTTGATCGATTGGGATTCTCTCAACTTTTGTTCTTTTCAAAACAGCGACGTCATATTCGACATCTTTCGGGAAATGGCGTTCTACACCGTAGACCTTGCTTATCTCGAATTTCACCCAATTTATGATAGAACGTTCTTTCTCAAGTTTAGACTATTTTTCGAAATTGATGCGCTGTTCAAGACAGGATTTCCTTCATTTCTTGATTTATGCAACTGAACTTCCCAACCAACTTCCACGTCTCGCTGATATCTCTCTATATATATATATCTAATATTTCTTCCCCTTCTTTTGCAGATACGACCGGAACAAGCGTCAAACTTCAGTCGTTCGTCTTGCAATTTCCGAAAAGTCCCAAACTAATTCCCGGAAACGTAACCTACTACCCCCACGCGTACCGTCATCTTTCTTCCTTACGGAGGCGGAGGACGGTGGCGGGCGGCGACGCGACTCAAAGCCAGCAGTTCGAGAAATGATGGATCTTCGCCGATTTCTCGACGCGTACGAGGTGGATAGGCGCTTAAGTACTTGCAACGCGATAGGTGCCCCGCTTTTTACGAACAGAAAGTTTCGAGTTCGTCGAATCGGGGGTCCCTCGAGGTGGTAGGTATCGCGATATCCTTTCGTACCGGATGTCTTAGATTTATTATTAAATATCGAAAGCATGGTACCTCCGCCGAGTTCTTCCTTCTAAGTTATAATGGGTATGCGTAAAACTGTCATAATAAATTATGCGTCCCTCTTTCTTTGGGGGTAAGTTTTCCCATCCACCGCCGCAGCCGTCGAGATTGAAAAAATGAACGTCGGAAAAAAGGTAGAAGTTGGTGGATGTGGTGGCGGCGGTGGTGGCGGGAGACCTTCACGACTTCTCTTCTAAATATGGGCTCGGCGATCGTCGAGTCGGAAATTCGCCTCCAACTCCTCGGTTTGCGCGAGCTTTTTCCACCTTCTCGACGTTTCCTGTTTGTTTTTGCGAAGATGGTCGGATGGAAAATATGGAGGGAAATTTCAATTTGCTAAAAGCGAACGAAAAAACGTCTCCGAATTCAAACAATCGGGGATGACTAATTACTGTTGTAGGTGGGTTAGGTAAGAACAGTTGAAAAGATTGGAAAAAAGTGTTGAAAAATGAGTTTGTGGTTCGCGTAAAAGAAGTCTTTCCATTAGTTCGTGGTGACTTTGGATGAATAAATGCTTTCCCGCCTAAAAATAGGTTTCGGGAAGGCACTCCCCTTGTAGAACTATCTATAAGAATTAGTCCATCTTTTTCTTTAAAAAATCTGTGTTATAATTTAAAACGTGCGTGTTTTCTAGGTATAAAATCTAAATAGATCTGAACAACATTCTGGTTGCTTTCATGATTCTTCATTGAATTGAAACTAAGACAACATTTTGGGTAAACTACCAATAACATCGGTCACAATGTTTGAAATTTCAGCTATGAGTTATGACAGTAATTTCTAAGATTAACGAGGATTTAGGGAAATTATTCCTATTCAGGAATTCCCATGCACAAGTAGCAAAGTTTAGAAGTAATAAGAATTTCTAGAAGTCTAGGTGTGGCAGTTCAGGAATACCGAAGCAGGCAAGCTTGAATTTCCAAAGCTTTCACTTTGCAACAACGAGGTTGCTAAAATCAAATTTCTTACTTTTCGAGATCCAATTCTGCAGTGCCTTTTTCGGTCCACTACCAAGATCCTACGATTGGAATTCTCCAAGATTTTACCGTACGGCAACGGAGATGCTAACATCTCAATTTCCAAGACTTTAAACCTTCAAGAGAGAAGCTTATAAAACGTTGACCGTCCCACAATTGGAATTTCCGGAACTTTCATTTTACAGCAACAAAATGGCAGAGAGCTCAGTTTTCAAGGCGTTTGATCCGGATCGTTTCCAGAGCTTTTGTCGTCCAAGGACCGAGACGTTACAATTGAATTTACCGTACAATAACGAGATAACTAGATGCCAACACATAATGAGACATCTCACGAGACTATTAATCCACATTTCCAAATTTTTTACAGTGCTCCGAGTGGAATGCCTAAAAGATTTCACCGTACGTCAACGGAGATGAAACTTTCAAGATCCAAGTTTTCAGAATTTTGGCGGTCCGGCGACGGAGATAATACGCTTAGAATTTCCAGAGAATTTACTACTCAGCAACATAATGGCAGTAATATCAGTTTTCTAGACGTCTAATCTTTAAGATCCAAATTTCCAGAGTTTCTATTGTCCTCACGACCAAGACGCTACAATTGGAATTTCAAAGATTTCACTATACGACTGCGAAAACCTCAAAATCTCAGTTCCCAAGACTTTAAACTTTCAAGATCCAAGTTTCCAAAACTTTTACTGTCTTAAAATGGAGTCGCTACGATTAGAATTTCTGGAGCTTTCACTTTACAAGAACAAATGTGAGAAATCTTAGTTTTCGAGACGTTTAATCTTCAAGATAGTCCGCATCCAGAGGTTTAACGACGCATTATAGACTCGTTCGGATACGAACTCCCAAAGATTACTTTGGAAATGGAAAGCTTTCCTCGCAATAAGATATAGATAGATATAGATATAGATAATATATGGAAAATAAATACAAAATTAACTAAAGATTAACAAAACTAAATTGAAGTTCCACCTTCGTGTAACAGTATCTTATGAATATCACTCCCAAATTTTCCAAAATATCCGCTGACCACAAAACCCAATCCAGATGTGTTTAGCCAATGTAGAATTGATCGTGCCATACACGACACGTGGAAATAGTCCTCAGAAAAACCTGGGTTATAATAAGGTGCTTGGGTATGGTCCATGTCAACCCAAAGTTTCCAAACCTGATATCTAGCAGTTTGTTCTAGCAGGAATCACAAATCAGCATCAGTCAGATCAGGAAAATCGTTTGCACGCTGTCCCTGACATTTTTGCACTAATCGCATCAGTTTTGACTAGTTTTTAATTTCCGCCTGAACACATCTTTAGTCAGACTTGGTGAAAATTAAACAGGAGGTCTTGGATGAACGAAACGTTTTACGGGGATCAGAGCGGTCACAGAAAAAACCAAATTAAGAAAGAGTTTCCGCGAGAGCATCTTTCTAGATCTCCTCAAATATTATCCCCTCATAGGAAGCTTACCCAATGCTGGAGCACATCTAAAAAATTTGAACAGGACCATAACGGAAATGGAAGCGATAGGTATCAAACACAATTAAGTGGGGTTTACTATTTCCTCTCGACGACCGCTTTTGTGAGTGCATCGAGGTGCAACGTCTTTGAACGTGTGACATCTCGAACCCAGAAATTATGGTAGGAGGCGCATACTGTAGGGTATCGTGTTTATCCAATAATTTCTGGGTTCCAAAAAGAAGAAAGAAACGTATCAGTGTTCAGTATTCGCCGCAAAATTAGGAAGATAATTCTGTAGAGAAGAACATACCATCATTATGATCGTCATTTATTGAGGGTTGAGGCAGTATTAATATTAATTTCGTCGAGTAGACCGATTGAAAGCCGGGATATGCTGTGGGAAGGAGTATCGTTCGCCTCAAAACCATAAAGAGAATTCTGTAAGGATAATGGTACCATCATTATGACCGTCATCTATTAAGGACTGTGGTAGCCATAATATTCATTTCGCTGACTAGACCGGTTTAAAGATAGGATAGAATGTGGGAAGGCTTTAGGATTTAGGTCAGTGAAACTTGGGAGCAAACAAAATCCCATGTGACCTAGTTTGGATGATCTATTCCCTAGGATCGCACAAATCAGTGCCCTTTCATGGCAACGTAGTTGACGAAACATGTATGGATTTGGGATCATCCCCAGGTTACTCCAATGTTCCACAATTTCGATAAGCCATTTTCCTTTCTCGTTTTCCAAAAAAGAGATAAACTTAATTGAGGAGCCACGCTCCGTTTATTCCACTTATCATCTATACATTTTCCTCATCCTTTCCACCCATATCAACCCATCGATCGGTCCTCGAATCGACGACAAGAGCGGAACGCAACAGCGCCCGGCTTCCATGAAATCACTCTGGCGTAACTTCATTATTGATAAACGAGGAGGAGGGTGGCGGCAGCGGTCGCGTCGACGGCGGTTTGCGGGCCGGATGATGTATTTAATTTTCGCTCCATTGGAAATTATGACGCGGATGGATTGGCGCGCCGCGGCTCCGGACTGGACGTTCAAAAATATATGCGTGTATACGTATGTATGTATATCCAACGTCCGATGTTTGCTTGGGCAAGGGACCGGAACAAAAGTGCGTTTGTTTGATTTACTGTTGCGAAATATGTACGTGTCGTTGTAGCGAATAATTCGCGCAGTTCCACCGTTTGTATACAGGAAAGCAGGAGGGGCGGGGGTTCATATTAGCTGCGGTCTGGATTTTGTTGTCCGTAGAAAGAGTTGATGATGGGGGAGCGAGACGGATGGGGGAATAAAGTTTCGATTCGCGTCGGCGGTGGTCGAGAACCGATGATGTCGGTCGAAAATAGATTGCGGTCTAGCGGCTAAATTATATTTCTGCGCAGTATCGTTTTTTCTTTTGCGAAACGGTCCGTTAAAGGAGATGGATCGTCCTCTAGATAGTTATTCGGGAGATGAGGTTGTTTAAGATAAGGGAAAAAAGAGGCTGACATAACTCTCATTAGCGAAGTTTCCTGATACTTCTGCAAATGGGAAAACGGTAAAAATACTACATCACTCTCCCCAGGAAGAGGAAGGTAGGAGGTCTATGGGCATCGATCATAGAACTTTTGAAAAAGTTTCTGAATCCAGGAATAGAAAATAAAACCGCCAAAGTCAATGCCAGTCTTTGTGTCATACTCACTAAGAGAGCACGATCCAACTCTGTAAAAAAGGCGTTGTAAATGGTTACCCTCTTGTCTATTTCCGGTTTTATTTTTACACTGTACTCTGAAAGGATACATATTGATGCAGGTCCGGGTGGAGTTTCTTTTTAAATTTGGAAGTGTATTATTATTATTATTACTGTTATTATTGTTGTCGTTGTTGTTGTAATTAGTTGCAACGAATTCCTACCGGGACTCCTCTCTTTCTAATGAAATGTTAACAGCAAGAGATAAAGACAGAATTTTGTCGCGTTCTGGTATTTTCCCTTGTTAAGGTGTATGTGCGTGTGTGTGCATTTCAACTAGCCTAAGACCTAGTAGCGCGAGCTCTCTCTGGAAAATGCTATACGGAGTAAGACAAGGATTCAAATTTCTCCTGTCGTCATAGCAACGCCTCCTGATTTTTCAGTTGTGCTAGTACACCTGAAATTATCTTCTGGGACTCTGCAGAGGAACCTTTCGTTTACCGTAATCCACTTGCTACAATTCGAATCCCTAAAACTTTTACGTTTCTACAAAATTGTAGATCAATAGTCGGAAGAATTTATAAATTAAGAGTTTATGAAGCTTTTGCTTGCTCAAATCCCAATTATTTTCGATATCATTGTTTTCCCACAATCCAGTCATCAGAATCTGAACTTCCAAACCACTTGCTTCACAGCAAAAACCCACACAAATTTGGCAAAATTGTAAAATATTCAATTTAACCAGAATCGAATCTTGAGGATTCCGATTCACGGAGCTTTACTTAATCACAACATACTCAAATGAATCTCAATTTCCAAAGCTTGTACTTGGTTACACTGGAATTCAAATTTCAATATCCAAATTTCCAAATTCTTTCGTCCTGCTTCCAAATGGGATAGGAATTAGCAAAGTGATCATTTTTTGCCAAAAAATTATAAAACCTCAATTTTTAAAGTTTTTATTCTGCAATATCTAAATTTGCAGAGCTTCTACCTTTCCTCAATTCAGTGACTGGGACCGAAATTCCCAAGACTGTCATCGTGTGCCGATAAAGTGGTCAAAATCGTAATTTTCAAAGCTTTCGTTCTTTAAAATTTAAATTCGCAGAGCCTCTGCTTTTCCCCAAATCAGTCATTGGGGCTGGAATTCCCAAAGCGTTCATCTTGTGGCAATGACGTAGTAAAAATCGTATTTTTCAAAGCTTCCGTTCTTTAAGATTCAAATTTTCAAAGCTTCTACCTTTCTCCAAATCAATTATTGGAACTGGAATTCCCAAAGCTTTCAACTTGTGGCAATGAAGTAGTCAAAATCGCAATTTTCAAAGCTTTGGTTTGTATGTTTCAAATTTGCAGGCCTGATACCTTTTTCGGCATAGTCATTGGGGCTGCTATTTCCAAAGTTTTCATCTTATGGCAATGAAGTTGTCAAAATCATAATTTACAAAGCTTTTGTTTTTAAGATTTAAATTTGTGGAGCCTCTGCCATTCAAATCAGCCACTGGGACTGGTATTCCCAAAGCTTCCATCTTATGACAATGAAGTTGTCAAAATTGTATTTTCAATGCTTCACTTCTTTAAGATTACAATTTGCAAAGCTGCTACCTTTCTCCAACTCACTTATTGGGACTGATATTCCCAAAGTTTTCAAGATGTCAACATCATAATTTTCAAAGCTTTCGTTCTTCAAGATTCAAATTTGTAGACCATTTATCTTTCCATAGCCGGATTGCTGAGTTCCCAAAGCTCTTACTTTACGTTAATGAATTACTCAGTTTCAAACACTTCCACAAAATCCAGACCTTTTACTCTTTTATAATAGAGTCACTGATATTTAAATTGTCGAAGTTTATCCTTTCCGCCTGTAAAGTTGCCAAAATCCATGTTTTACAACATTTTATTCCATGAAATTCCGATTTCATATGTGAACAGGTGAAAGATTGCTAAAGAAAGTATGGATATGTAGTCCTTCAGGGAAAAGAAAGAGAGGAAGACCCAGATGATCGTGTGGAGAACTTATTAGAAAGATGATGAGAGAAAAAACATAAAAGAAGGTCAGTGCCAAAACAGAGAATATGCACCTTTTTAATTGTGTATACTTTTTCTTGTCGGGTTTTATTTTTCCTCACAGGACGCTGGACTTGTTTTTCTTTTTGTGTGTAAACGGCAACATAGTATTAATTTAAGCTATGGATAAGCTTATTTTTTGGCTTTCTGGAATTATTTCCGAAAAATGTGCTAAGGGTAATTTTATTTATTTTAAGAAATAAAGACACGTAAGTGTAAAAAGTATCAAATATATATTTGTGTGTGTGTGTCTTTTTTCTTATAATGGAGTTTCAACATATGTCATCTTCTTCTATTGAATATTATTTATTTTATAAAAATCCTGTATATATAAATCCAAATTTAAAGTGCTTTCACGTTTCTAAGGGCCGAGTTCACAAGGCTTCTCACTTTACGACGAGTTTGTTATCAAAATCCCACGTTTCCAAACTTTTGTTGTTTAAAATGCGAGTTTACAAAACTTTTACCTTAGTATTACAGAACGAACGCAAAATTGTAGTTATACTGTAGGTAGAGGAAAACTTCTAGCTATCGAGAGCTTTTGTTTTCGCTTCACACAGTAAGATCTCTTCCTTCGTTAACGCCGATGTTGAATCAACTTTAAAACTCCCTCTTAAATTTCAATGTCGGCGTGGAAAAAAGTAAATAAGTACTCGAACTAATCAGCTCGTAACTAAAAACTCAAAAACTAAACGTTCAGCTTTTCCATATTACTCGTTCGCATGTCACAAATAATGAGTCAGGCGTACTTATTTCCGTATAACTCGTGAAGGTAACTTTTTCGTTAAACTTCCGAGCGCACCGCGACGATTCGAATCGATAAGCACCGCAGGTTTATTTTATTTTTAAACGTTAAACCGGAACGAAATTAGAACTACGAGTTACACGCGAGATAGTCCGTTCGGGATTTTCCCGCAGAACAACTTAATCTCCGATTGTATTAAGCGCGCTCGCGACTAACATAATTTCGGCGCGTAATGCTCTCTTCTTGCAGCAGACCCCGCCGCCGCCGTTTCCGCTATCGTAGGAGTAAGACGAGGAGGAGGAGGCGGCGGCGGTGGCGGCGGCGGAAAAGCGCTTCCGGGGGAACAATTCCGGCCATACTCTACGAGCTCGATGTTCGATAAAATACATACAGAGCGCGCCGTACCGGCTCATTATAAATTTACCGCGACATATATGAGGCTTTTTACGGCGCCGTTTGCACATTAAAATCAATATGCGAGCACTCGAACCGGGGTTGAACGCTTGTATACGCGAAAATACGCCCGGGAAAATAAAACATTGTTTGCTTTACGAGTCACATTCATTATAGTCTGGGACGGGCAGGCGAGTTTATCTATTTAATTTGCGGTGGCGTCCTGTTGGAATAGGGCTCGGTTTTAACAGTTCCAAGTTATGTTTTTTCTAAGTTTGATTTTCACTTTTCTTTCTATTTATTGTCGATAAAAATATTCCATTCATGGCCACTATTCCTGTTAATTTGTTACCACTTCTGGTGTGCCACAAGGGTCAAACTTGGGAGCATTACTTTTTGTAATCTTCATTAATAACTTGTTGCTTCGACTCTGGCGTTCGGTTTTAGCGTACGTGGATAACCTTCAAATCTCTCTGGAGATAAAATCACATCACAATATTGCGCCGCAGTAAAGCAATTTAAACAATAATAATAAGAATGATAACATTCATCCAAGTAAGAAAAACCCTTCGGTGTTGAACAGGTCAATGAAACTACAATACAATGTATACAATATACATACATATATACAAATGAAAACAACACAAATGAAAATATACTACACAAACTATACTGACATTCATGTCTTATTAAACAAATTGATCAAAACTTTCGCATGAAAAATAGTCTTGTACACTGTAAAACGCATTTAATAAAGAATTCGTTATTAACTGTGTTAATATATTCAGTTGTAAATCCTTATATGATGTACGGAAATGATTATAAATTTTTAGCAGCTGTGTGACCACACCATCGTGTACACCTCCTGTAGTTTGCAGGAATTCGAAACCATGCTTGTCTATTTTCACGCGTATCGTAAAGATGATTCACTTCATAATAGCTACATAGTTCCCGATAATTATTTTTCACGAAACACAGATACTCAAAAATATAAATGCTAGATACTGTCAGTATTCCCCTTTTCTTGAAGATTTCTACATATAAATGTTTTCGTTATAGTTTATATATTGCTCGAACGCACGATTTTTGTAGATTGAATATTCTAAGCGCATCCCTAGAATTATGATATTCCGTATTTCACTCTGGAATAAATATACCCATAGTAAGAGGTTATTGCTGCTGTTTCACTAACTGTAGTTGATATAGTTCGCAGTGCGTAAACAACGGAACATGTTTTCGGCAGGTAATTATTACCAAAGAATGGTGCAAAACTTTCGAACTAAACTTAACCCTTCGTTTGTAAACCTTTTGTCGCACCCTCCGTCGTAAACGTGGGACATTGATGTCCAGCAGTGTTCTTACCCACTTACCTTCGTCATAAAATTTTGAATTAATACCGTTAAGGAAATATTTTTTTACTCCAAAAAACGTAACTTCAAGACAAATTAAGATAAATCAATTTTTCAACCATAAAAAAGCACTTCGATCAGGTCAGATAATACTCCAAGAACTAGAACCAATCCTCTCTAACTCCACCAACTCGCTCGAACTACACTAACTGCCAAAACAAGGAAAACAGTTTTTTCCTGGTTTGGTGTTTTTGCAGTTACTGTGCAAGGTGCAGTTAGATCCAACTTGATCTCCGTTGGTATTTATGCATTTGACCACCAAAAAGCACTTTCACCCGCGTCGCATCACAATCCAAGAATTCGATTCAATCCTCTCCAACAACAACACAAATTGGAATCATGACAATTGGATGGCATAAAGAAAATTATTAAGGTGATTACGGTAAACTTCTTTTTGATAAATGGGACCTGACTGTTGGAAATTGTGGTTTGGAAGATTCGGTTTTACTAAAATCAAAAACTCGAAAACTAAATTCAATACCAAAGTTTTGGTAGATTGTTTGTCAGAATGAATTCTGATAACTAGGTTGAGATTTCAAGAAACCAAAATTTTAACAAGTGATAGCTCTGCAAATTGGGATCTGGCAGGTTTTGGTAAAGTTAAAGGCTTTAAAAATCGGTAATTTAGATTCTGGTGAGTTAAAGGTACTCAGGCAAAAAGTTTTAGATTGGGCTCAGATTGAATTGGATTGTGGTAGAACAAAGATTTTGATTGTTAGAATTTGAGGAATTTATAGTTTTAGAAATTGATATCTTCACGACTTATGACAATGAGATTATGCCACAACGGAAAGTTCTGATTAACATAGCTGAAGCTTTAATCATTTGAGTTCTGTTGAGTATATTAGAATAAAGGAAATCAACAACCAACTTGGAAGAATAAGCGGCAAAATGTTTTCTACGACGATGATTTGGCCATTACAGTTTAAAACTGCTTTCTCCTATGCCGAGTCCAAATTGAAATTTCTAGAACTGCCACTTTAAGGTAGAAAAGTTGACGGAAACTTAGTTTTCGAAAGATTCTATTCTACAAAACAGAAGTTTAGGACACTTTGGTATTCCCCACAACCGAATCGTTAGAACTTCAAAATTTTGATTCTTCAAGACCCAAATTGCTTTTCCTCGATGCAACCAAATCGCTGGTATTAGATTTCCCAAAGCATTTACTATACACGAATAGAATTGCAAAAATACTAATTTTCAAAACCTTTATCCTTCGAGACTCCAGTTTCAAAAGCCATGAGTGTTCCACAATCCAGTCGATTAAAATGGGCTTCGCAAAAGAAATTCACATTGCTCTGAAAATTGGGATCATGCATGTACATAAGCCCATTTTCTTCAAACCCGTGCCACCCAAAGTGATCTTTTCAGAGCTTCTTCCAAAAGCTCTGAATAATTCAGACTTTGGGTGGGACGGTTTTGAAAAAAATGGACTTTAGCAACTGCACCGCAATAAAAGGCAAAACGAAATTTGAATCCTGGTGACCTCCATATTTTTGATAATTAAATGTATACATATGCTTTTCGTGACCTTTTTTATATTTATCTTATATGATAGTTCTCTACCACAATTCTCAAATAAAAAAAACAAATGTTTGTTTATACATTTATCTAGTTATAGTTTCACTGAAGAAGGTGTTCCTAAAACGTTTGTAAACGTTCTGAAAATAAAACTATCATTTAAACCAGTCTTGTTTAATTGACCTAATTGTGGTATAGAACTATCATATAAGATTTTTGATAATTTGAGCTTTGGAATTTGCATAGTGAAGTATTTGGAATTTGGGATATGATAACGTGAATGCTCTGGAAGTTGGGATTCTGGAGTTGACGGGGTTGAGCTTTGCTTCAAATACTCAAAGCAGAATTCTAAAGTAGATAGCAAAAAGACTGAAAGACAGCACAAAACCGATTGGTCGAAGGAATATAGGGGGAATTCCTTCCCTATCGAGGAATCAGTTTGTTTTGCCCTTAACCTATACTTAACTACAATCGTTAACTTTTTCTCTAACTTGGTGGAATTATTCCATTCAAAAAGCCAAAACTAATCTTGATTCTAACTTGTTGTAAACCCTTGAAAAATATATGGTCATCACGAATCGTCCCGATTAAATTTACAACACTCAATCATCCGCATCGATATTGCGGATTCCACGCGAAAACAATAAAATAATAAATAAAAGCGAATAAAAACTGCAAATCCTCTCGCTTCATTCGAACAATGTAAGCGAAACAAATGTCAATTAGTAATAAACGTTTCTCTTCATTTTCGAAAATAAGCGCCGACGAAATCCCGTCGTAATTTTTACTAAATCTGCGAACGTACATTTCATCGTTTGGCACCGTTGAAAAAAAAGAGAGTAGGGGATCACAGTTTCGAATACAAAAGCGTCCTCTCATTCGTCAAATAAGCCGATACGGGCAATTTTCAGCTTTATTAAAATTTCAAATTGCGCAACGTAATAATCCGCTATCACCCGATACGCGCCGCAGGTATTGTTTGGCCGAAACTTTCCGCACGATCGAAATATTAATCTTGCGCGTTGTTCAAACATATCCCCGTATACATCGATAAAGTTTTAGCGATTACAATTACGTAAGTAAGATCGAGGTATACCTTGCCAAAATCGGGCACATTATGATGATGTGGTACAATTTTTTGCATTGCCCTAACTGACTCCGGATGATGGCCGGTATTTCATTTCCGGCATTTGTTTACATACAGCAGCCATCGATCCGCACGGCTGTAATTCACTAGCGCATCCTCATTAATAATTCGTTTGTTTATGCAGTCGGAGCGATGTTGATGTAAAAAAGGAAGCCAAAAACCGCCGCAAAAACCCATATCGCGAACGTCAGCGATTTCGGCGCTGTTTGCTTTTCATTAAAACTTTTACCAGAGTGCCTGTCAAAGTGGCGGGTGGGGCCGTGCGCGGAGATTAGTTTCGAGAACGAAATTGATAATGGAATTAGCGAGGAAATGGTGTTAAGAAACTTACCGGATTGGCTAAAAAGTAATAGCGTTTTTTTATACTAGTAGATCGATACAAGTGCCCCGTGAATATGAAATTGGAAGCTTTAGTTTAAATCAGTGGTTCCCAAATACTTTTAGTTGTAGATCGGCGGATATTGTGGTTTGCTGCCACGGACCCCCATGCCGAAAATAAACAACCCTTTTGAGCAATTAAATAAGAAGGCGCGGTATTTATACATAACGAATATATAATTTTAAAACCAGGTCGAGGTGCTATCAATTGGTCTAGTGTATGTTATAATAGTGGTGAGGTACTCCTCGTAAGGAAGGTTGCAAAGCGAAACGTCGGGGATTCGGTATCTCTGCTGTCGCAGACATCACGCAATGAACAGCAGCATTATTACCCATTGTTCACAATGAAGCCAGGTACCCACTTTTTACAGCAACTGAGTAGGCCACCCGTCGGCCTCCAACGCTTGCGACTCGAGCCTGGTACCGTCCATATTACAGTTGAGCTCGCTAACCCGCCTGGTCGTACTGCACGATCCAAGACCGACAGGCAGGACTTGATACAGCTCGGGCCAAAATACTCCTAGCCATTGGGAAATCACCCCCAGCGCACAGTAAATTGCCTAGAACAAGCTAGGTACAGGAACCGGGTTTGTCATTTACACTAATGCCCGGTATTTCAGTGTCGGTTTAAACTACAGTTCAGCTGAACCTTGAACTTGAACTTAAACCTTGAACCGGTTACATGAGTTGTAAAATGATTAAACTAAACTAATTCACTTAAACTAAAAAAAGTCAAGGTTGGTTAACCAGACTAGGAAGAGTGTATGGTAGAAAAATTGTTATGTAGATTTTTACTTTTCTATTCTTTGTAATTGTAACTCTCTCAAGTATCTTGAAACCATTTTTCTAATATAAATCAAATTTTAACTAATAGAAATCACAGGAACTATGCAAAATTCGAAAATCGCAGATTATGAATTTGTCTATATAAATTGTCACCTGCAAAGTAGTTTCTAATTGAGTACGTTAGTAATTTGTGGTAATGTCTGGAGAAATAGGCAAACGCTCTTACAGCAGAAGAAGTAGATCTATTTATAGCTTTGGTGAAAAGCAAGCAACATATACCAATGTAGAAAAAGCAATCATTTGCTTGGATGGATCAAGCATTGTAATGTGGGACAAAAGTACACAAGAATTTAGCATGCCGTACGGTAAAATTTGCCGCAGCTCCATGGTTCTGCGAAAGAAAGTGTGAAAACTTAAGGAAACGTACTAAACAAAAGAATTGCCGCGCAAAGGAAAATGTAGTGGCTGGTCCTGCGACTAGCATTAACATTACGCCAAATACCTGCAAAAATGCGCATTTAAGTACATATTAAGAGAATTTTTGAATTCTCATATAAACATCAAACGTAGTAGCACTATATAGTGCTTATCTGGAAATGAAAACTACTTCTCACAAAATCGCACCGACGAGCGGTATAATCGCGAAACTCGTCTGAGAATGGTGAAAGTAATTTTCTAATTGCGTTATGCCAAGGGAAGAGCAAATAAAAAATTGGAGGAACTTCCTAGTTATTTCAACTCCGATGATGAGCAGGAATAGAAGAATAAATTATTATTATTAGAAATTGAGATTAAAGAAAAGTCACTTTAGAATTAATAAAAACAAAAACTAAATTAGTGGAAAGTCGCCCAAAAAAATCACAATCATAACATATATTTGAAAGTTATCTGGGCGAACACGAAGTACTCTTTGTCTTCTCTCTTGACCAAGATTGGTAACAACATTTATAACATCTTCATCATCAGAAGTATCAATTATATCCACGCACTTTTTACACTTAAATCATTCAAGCGTAATGTTGTTTTTACAGAAGTAATAGGTTATGTCTAACAATAAGTTTTTATATATTTTTATATAACTGAATCTTGAGCTTAATATTTCCTTCGGCTCAAACTGAACTCGACGTTCGATAAAAATCAGACTTGAAATCAAACTGAAAAACGATTTAAACCCTGAACTTGAACTTGAATTACGGTTTAAACCGATACTGAAAAACCGGGCATTATAGTCAAACGCCGAACTTACTGGACATCAATCCAAGGTTAGTTTGGGGACGAGGCATGAAAGTAAATGCTTTGGGTTAGTACGAGGAGGCGTCCTTACGATAAAAACCAAGTCACATTGGAGTAGGAGACAATGCAACCATTGCTGAATTACCGAGTACAGCATTCGAAGGATCAGGACCGTTTCCGGGGCAAAGTGAATATTTAATTCGTGAGATAATAAGGAGGAGAAAGAAGCAGAAGCGAGAAAAAAATGGGCAAGTCTTACGAGATGTATCCGGGAATTATGATCGAAAGAGACCTAGAACTCCTATCGACCTCAGTGAAACTTAATTCAAAATATTAGTAGGTGTCCTGTGTGGGCATTGCAAATTAAATGGACACCTACGCAGAATACATATGTATAGAGTGAATAGAAGCACTTGAAGGGTTCTCCCAACATATTGTAAAAGATCGTTGGCAATTATACCACCATTTGAGGATTAGAATCTATCATCACTGAATCCACTCAAGATATTGGAGTTTCTGGGGGCAGCTAAACTTGAAAAGCAGCTGTAGTTTGACGTAACTTCAATACGGCTGTAGTGAACGGACACCATAAGCACTGAAAGACCAGGCAAAATGCAACGGTCACCCCATTATGTACCAATACCAAAAATATTCTAATTCAACTTTTCTGTTATGTGTAAGTATGAATATGGCATAGTGTAATATTAATGTACTTTTTATAATATTATTCATATGGTTAATTCCCATTTTCATTGCTAAATAATCATTAATTACAATTAAAAGTATATTAAAATTTTCATTAAATGTTGGATTTAGGGATCATTGACCTTCATATTCAAATGACATTTTGTTTAGTTTTGGGTCCTATTTATATGTTTTCAATACCACGCACGCCACCTTTTAAAGACTCAGTTACCCTGGGGGTGTTAGCTTCTTTATTTAAGTCCAGTCAATGACGTTTAATGGGAGAAAAGTATGTAACTAGAAAAATATGAATCATTATAAAAAGCATCTATGAAAAAATAGAACATTTAGACACATACATTCAACACTTTCACATTACAAGAAGTCCTAATTACCACTTGACATAAGAATTTCATTGCCAAATTTCCAACTCAAGGACACAGGTGCATCCACAATTTAGACCTCTGTGATAACTTTATATCAGTGATGATTAATTGCGCTATCTATTGAAAATAAGTAAACATATCTAGTTACATAGAGGACAAAACAATGTAGTAACCTTTGGAATTGGGAAGCGCCTGGGTTTGTACAAAAAAATGAATGTTTGGTTGACACCAAAATCAACGAAAAGACTATTTGATGAAGTTAAAATAAAATTACAATATAAACTCGAATTATATTTAAAACTAAATGTTTTAAAACAAGGAAATATTAAACAAATACAGCTTTACCGAAGAAAAATTTAAGAGGAAATCCAAAGAAGTGAAAAGAGGCTGGGACAAGAATTTCATCGTAACAGAAGAATTTACACATAACACCTAACACATCTCACACATTAGGTAAATACTTTGAATTTATGTAAAATTACATCGAAATGTTTGTAAATACGTTTGTGATAATATATGCTTTATATGATGTAATTAATACCAGAGCTAAGCCGGTGCAATCTAGTTACGAGTTTGAACCTTTGAGTGTTAGAGTTATTATTTCATCCAAATTATCAGTTCAATTTTTGGCTAATCCAGACATAAGGATTAAAATAACATCCACTTACCTTGTAACGACGCCCAAATCTTCACGTCTTCGTACCTGGTGAAGGTGCTACTCACTGCTTCCGCGCACATATCCGCTATATGCGGTGAGATCACCGCCGATTTCTCCAAAATCACGGTATTATCCATCGTGTAATTCTCCCTACCCCTGTCCTCCTCCGGCGTTCGAATCGTACCCGGATTCTTCTGTCGCAATTTCGACATGGCGTCCGATGATATGAAAGCGTCCTTGGATATGTGAAAGATGAAACACATCACTTGGTACTGGCTTTGTCCGCGTTCCTCTTCGCCCAACACGAGCGCTTTCAGAATTTGAACTTCCTGCAACAAAACGATCCGCGTTTAAACTCAAACTCCTTGCTGTGTGGAGACAGAGTCGGAAGCGAATGGGAACAAGAGGACAATCGTTTTCTAGTCGTAAACCGCGTAGAAATTGTACCGGAATTAATTCGCGTCGACTGCATACAAGCAGTTCGCGGTAAAGCGTCCGTGTAATGGCTAAATAAATAGAATTTAATTAGGGAACTTGACCAACGCCGAGGCACAATTTGCGCGCCGCTCTCCGCTTTCGAGAGGTGCTCGAGGGAAAGCTCGGCCGACGTTCCCCGGTCCTTTCGGAATGGACGTATATGGTAGGAAGTACATAGTTGAATTGCGCGGCGTAAAACGCCGTCCCTGCGGCGTACATCCGATAGATTAGCGGTTGTTTGGTAAAGGAATGTTACCAGGATCCTCGCTAAATTTGTAGTGGTGTTCGTAACTATGCGGAATTAGAGGGTTATTGCGGAGGAAATTAAAGGGAGGGAACGTAAGTTTACGCCATTGGAACGCAACCGATTTACTTGATTTGCCCTTCAACTTTCCTGGTAATTCCCGGCATAACAGTCGTTTATATTCTTGACTAGGGAGAGAAGTTGATAAATTTAAACGATGTTGTCATTGGTGGCAAGAAATACAGCACTCCCAGCAAGATGTTATACTCAGCAAAATTGACCAGCGTTGGTTGGTAATGGGGAACCTGCGATTTATGACTAATTTCCGAATGTAGCGCGATCTGAAGATGAATTATATTGACATTGATATTCACAACATTGAATACTACTATACGTAGGAATTGGCCAGCCCTTTTGATATCCGTCGTGATTTCTGGTCAGTGCGGTTACATTTGCGGTGACATCAATGGTCAACCGTAGTGCCACCCTCGGTTGAGAGTACTTTGCTCATCTATGCTGATCATTAATTCTGATCGGGCCCAAAGACTTTTGTCTTCGTCCGGCATTGAAGCTGTCAGGCAAAGGCACTTTGGCACCAATGGGGAAGTGAAAACAGCCGTGAAGCGATTCTTCAATTTTCCCCTCACAACAGAAAGATATCAAAGAGAACTTAAATACATAAGAAACATAGCCGAATACAATGGTTACGAAGCCAAATTGATTGATAACTTAATCAGGAAAAAAATTTCAAAACCTTGATTAGGGAAGCTACGAGCCTAACTTTTGATAAATGTGCTACGAAATTCGTTAAACTACCATTGCATCATAACGCTAAGGCCCCTCCCAAAGTTTTCAATCAGTTTAATTTGCAGGTCGCATTTAAATCAGCTAATTAATTAGGTAATCTTTTAGGAAATGTCAAGGATAAAATTGAAATTAAACAAAAATCAGGTATCTACGAAATCGGTTGTCAGGAATAAAAATATATTGGACAGACTAGGCGATCAATCCTAACACGGTACAAGGAGCACATTGCTTATTTTCCGTTCAACAGACCAGAAAAGCAAGTATGGCCCGACATATTTTGGACAAAAAACACGCTATGCCAATTGAAAGTTTAAAATTAACTAAGGCGGTAGAAAACAACAGGGAACTGGATAGCTACGAAAGCATATATATTTATTAGAATAGAGAGAGAATTATGAATGCAGATGGAAGACCTATTCCAAATTCTAAATTGTACGAGCTATTGAATTAAATTTTAGATTATTTCAACCGTATTGGCACGCTCCATAGAGTATGAAATTTGGGAGTTCAGTACCAACAGTGTTTTGGTGTTTTTCGCGCTTTCATTGTGTGATGTTCATCGTGCAGTGTTTTGGTGTTGTACATTGTTCGTTATGTGGTGTTCGTCTTAGGTATTAGCCGGATTCGCTAGTGATACTGAATTCTCCAGTTTTCCACTGAGGATAGCAACTTAGCTTGGATTTTTCAGAAAGGTGTGGTAAGGGTAATTTTATTTATTTTATATTATTTTAGCCACAGTCTCCTTATTCTTATGTAGAGGAGATGGAAAACCAAAGAAACAAATAACAATACGTCACGTTTCTATTAACGTTGGATTTCCTACTGGTAATTCCGATATGATGGATTGCACCGTGAAGCAGGTCTTTTTCCGACGAGGATGACCACATAGTTATCGAAATACGCACTTTACGTCATCGATACAGATATAAGCTTCCAAATTGTTTCCTTCCTACGTGGAAAGTCCGCAACGGTTTCCCCGACGTTATACGTTGCGATCCTTTCGAGCCTCCCGGGGGCGGTTTCTCTTTGTTAATTAATTCGGCCGCGAGATTAATAGAACAATTAGAATAACTTCGCCGCACCGCAAGGGCTTTAATTAGTAAAATACCGGACGTGCCGACCCGACTCCGGGGATCCCCGTCTGTCTACAACCATAACAGCTAACGTCCTGCCCTTCGTAATCCACTTTTCTCGAATATCCCGAATTATTACGCCGCAGCGAATAGTTGCGGCATTGCGATGCCGACCAGTTTTGTAGCCCGTTTCTAGTTCGATCTATGTAAGCGCACGTACTACGTTCCTAACCGAGGCGAGTGTAGGAATGTGTGGATCTGTGAAAAAGGTTCTAACGTCTTCCGAAGCCATTGGGAAAGGAAAGATGGAAGAGAAAGTAGATGGGATTCGTTAACAAGGGAGGAACAGAAAGTTGGAGCAGGTTTTGCGGAATTCTTTCGAATTCCGAAGATGAATAGATCGTCACTTGGTTATACTGTGAAACTTTGGTCTCATTGAACGAACTTGAAACAGAGGTTCGATATCTCGGTAGTCTTCAAAAAAGAAAGTGTAATGGCTTGCACTGCAAGAACAAATTACATATGGCAACAAATGAATTTGTACTTTCTCTTTTATTCGTTGGTAATCTTAGCTCTCTGAAATAATTCGTGTTACACTTACTACTGTTTTGCGTCGCCAATGATGGACTTGTTAGTATTGAGTAGCCTTGCGGAGCAGACTTACTGTGTAGTGCCAGAAGTTGTAATCTAAACCTACAGCCTTGGCCGTGAGGTTTCAGTAGGACTTAGGAAGGCCATCGTGGCTTAAGCATCGCAAAGAAATATGAAGTAGTGAAATACTGTATGAAACTAGACACGCTACTATTCCACGTGCTAGATCTTCTAATCACATTGCCAACGTTTAATGTAAATGAGCCTGACCCCAATCCGATTTACGTCACCGTGACATTTCTCGAGAAACACTAAAAGGAAGCATTCTCCTTATACGAGTCCGGCAGTAAAAAAGCATGCAATAGCCCAATTTATTAAGCCGACCTCCCATAAAACGATAGTAACAACCGCGCCGTTCGTAAAATTAATGACTGTTCATGCAAAACCCGGCGCGCGCGTCAAGTCGTTTCTATTACCGGCAATAAAACAAGAAAAACTGTACGCGCGATGGAAGTCTTAACTGCGCGAAGCAAATCTGCCGGTCGTATGGAAGGGGGATTTCCGCATCGCGAGCAAACCGACGGTTTTCCGGCAATCGAACGAGCCGAGTTCGTTCGAGGCATGAAGTCGTAAAATTAAAAGTTGTAAAATAGTTTACGAGCGTTAGAGATGACTGCGCGACGGAAGTCGAGTTGCATTTTCCTAAAGGTTTCCACAGGAATTAATGGTCGTTTTCCAGGTGCGACCATCGTTTAGCTGCGACGTGCTGCTCTCCTAATACCAGATTGATGAGGAGATATATCGTCAGGAGTGGCGGTTATGGTTTTTGGAGGACGCCTTGAGAGAGAATTATACGCAAAAGGAGGATATGCTGTGACCTGCTGTGTCCACTTCCTCCCGGGAAACTTTTTGACAAATAGTTTCGAGTGTGCTAACCTTACATACCGGTTCTTGATGTGAGAGATTTGGCGGGGAAGACTCAGAATTGAGTATTTTTGGGATCGTAGGAATTACGGCCCGAAATTCTTGCTGGTCTTCCAAATGTGACGAACATTTAGGCGTGATGTGCTGTTCTTCTAATGCCGTAATAAAGCAGAGAAACTAGGAGGTATAGGAGCGAATGGTGATAACGATTTTTAGATAGGATCTTGAGACTACTTAATATAGAATGACGAAGTGATGGTGCATTGCTTGAAAATAGTCTTTAGACATCGAGTTCAAACCAAGCCAAGTAACGAACCCGCATCCAGAGGAGTGAAGGATCTAGAGTAAGTTCGGTAAGTTCTCGGACGACTGGATGGCGAGACTCCTGCGTACGTCTCCCCACAGCTTATGCCAATTCGCTGACGTACTCTTTTATGGATGGGGTACCAAAGTCTGATTGTATCCCGTGAGTCCGGACGTACCAAAATGCTCCGATCCCCATTCTAATTATACGATGCATTTGTTACTATTAATATCCAGACCAAATGAGCATATGCCAAGACATAAAAACTGGGCGATAGATGGCAGCCGGTTGTTACAGCACGGTAGGATCAAACGGCAGTTTCTAGTTTACATGAATTTCCTCCAGACTTTTCGGATATAATGTCGTCAGGGTAGAGCTTCGAACTGCTCCGTTGGGAGCGCAGTCGGCATCCATCACATCATCCCCGAGCCGAGAGAGTACGACCATTTCCGTTATCTTGGAGAGATACCACATTCATGGCGTAGTGCGTCATGTGGTTGGATAATAACTATGGTTTGATAAAAGAGTGGATGACGTGTTATCATTAAGTAGTCTAAAGCGGACTGACGCTGTCACTCCTCCAAATTTTATTATTCAATAAGTTGTCATTGAAAAGTCCGATTTACACTACTTAATGATAACAGATCATCCACTCTTTTGTCAAACTTTAATAGTAACAATGCTCTAATACGGAGTTCCTAACCAATACTGACCTCACTGACAGGTAGCTCATATCCTTATTAGTGATGTCGTTACTTCTAGTAGCCTTCTTATTCTTCCTCTTTTTCCTGATTATAGATCATCTGCCTAGCACCATCATCCCGAGTCCGCTCAAAATGCCGGAAAGATGTCTCGCAATTGCTTCCGTTGTATGTTGTGATGAATAGATTAGGCCATCCTGGCGGTGAAGTTTGATTTGTCATCATTTTTCCTCTTCGGGCTCTTGACAAGCTTCCACAAAGATGATTAAAGAAGACTAAAGATTTACTACGATGGTCGCAAGTGCCTCCAGAGACATGGTGTTTTGGACCATCTTATATGTATTGATTTTCACGAAGAAGTGGCAAGATATCAAAGTGGAGTCTCTCTCTATAATTGTATTGAAAAGCCAGATTCCAGATTCGATTGGGATGGTGCAGAACTTTTGTAGCGTGTTATGACTGACTCAATTCAAGACCAGAAAGACTTAACAAGCCAAATTTGGAGCAGAAGAAACAAGGGCAAAGAAGAATCGAAGCAATCTAAATTGTTAACCAACTGATTAGTGATGTGTGTGGCGCACATCTTTGAAGAATGGACGCGCGAAATATACTTGCTCTGTAGTGCCGGACCAACAGTAAGTGCAGTAGGTGAGGATAAACTTGATACCTGCTGTGTAAATTAAGCGCTTTCTTCTGATATGTAGTTTGGCGCTAAAATCTAGTAAGAGAGGCGGCGTAGTCTACACCTTCAGGTACCTTCTCGCAACATATGCTGTTTCGAAGATGGCTCACGCATCTAATATCGTTCTCAGATGTTGGATGAAGATGATCCAGGTAATGTCATAAATTTTTTTATTCTCATACCTCTTCGTGAATATAACAACAAATTTCCCCGAATGAACCTAGATTCAGTAATAATTCATCCCTTGAAACCACGAAATATTCGAGGTTTCAGTCTTTAATCTTATTTGCAACTTCCATCCTAGGCTGCACAAGCATTCACCGGACTCAACTAAACGCTTCATGATCTTTGTCTGACGATATCACTGTGGACAGTCGATATTGCTGACTGAAGTCTAAATAAGCTTAGGTAAACACGATGCTCTCCACAGGAACCAGTGAAGATTAGGGGATTCCGCAGCAACAATTAGGGTGTTAACTATTAGGTCATGGACACCGTGGGCACCATTATCTTCACGTATCTGAGGCAAATATAAGTAACAAGGAAACCTTGGATATATACATGCATTTAAAATTGTCATTTAAATCGCAAGATTACCAAGAAAAGAGTTTCACGAAGATAAACAAGCAAATTTGCAACGGCCCAGACTTCCAGTGCGGAATTTCGCCGTTCGAATCGTTCCATAAATCTCGGACCATAAGCCGATGGCGCGCCGGAATCGGAATGTAAGAAACGTTTAACACACGTAATACTAGTTGTAGATGCGGCGCTCGTACTGCCTCGCTCTTCTAAAGCCAAGTCCGAGCCGCCGCGCCGTACGGGGCACTAACTTCGGTTTATTGCCTAACTTTAATTGTATTCGGAACGCTCGCCTTGACACATAACCACGCTAAATTATGAATGCGTAACCCTCTCGGGTGCAATTCGTGCACGACTAACGTCGGAATTTCCATGTGAGAACTAGAGATAAGCAGGTTGTAAGTATGTATGCGGTTTCATCTGCAAGGGAAAAAATATTTCGATGTGTTTGGGATTGTCAAGATAGTATTCGTAATTGCTATTTTGGTGTAATAACAAGAAGAAGCACGATTTTCGATTTTTACAGAAACGCTCCAACATGTTTCAATTACTAATGTTTCGCTCCTGATACTCAAGCACTTTACGATTGTTCAAGTAGCAGGGGCAAGGTATCTGATGAAAGCCTTAGGATCGCAGATTAGTAAGTTCTTCACAACCGAGGGCAGAAACAAGCTTATTTATTATTAAGCCAAAATACTTGCTATAACGGCTTGTGCTTAAGAGGACCTCAACAGATTCTGGTAAATATATACAGATAGATATGTGCATACTGAGAGTCAAACAGGCTTTATCGGACCTTGAATCGACAGTAACACTTGGCTGTAAACATGGCTTTGTAAGTCCAATAAAGTTTACCTAATTCAGGTAACAGCTCCTAGTGACATTAAATGTAACGAGGACAGATGAGCTCGCTTCGCCCTCGAAGGACCCGAATCTTTTTCGGAATTGCTACATCCACTGTAAATGTGAAGATACGATGCTTGACTGAAGGCCAATTTAGGTCTGAATGAAAACACCGGACGAGGCTCAAGCTATCCAAGAGCTTCATAGAAACCCCTCGACTTATAGTGGGATAATGAACTTGTTAAAATTACAGACAAATCGACATAGGATCACAACTGGTGATCACTATTGGACGTTGGATGGTGTAGTATAGTAATACTCAAATGGTTAATTACCATTAGAAAATTTATCATTTATTACAATTCAATATATCAAAATTCACAGTAAATGTTGAGGTTATGGATGTTTATGTTCAAATGACATTCGGTTTATTTTTGGATTCTATTTATAATTTTTCGATAGCAAGCACACCACCTTTAAGCATTTTATTACCCTACGGGTGTTAGCTTCTTATTTCAACTCTAGCCAGAGACTTTTAATGGGAGAAAAAAAAAGGGAACTAGAAATAAAATTATTAATTATTATAACAACCATCGATTAAATGATTGAAAAGCATTGTAACCATTCAGACACATACATTCAGCCCTTTCACATTACAAGAACTCCTAATAACCACTGAATATAAATAACCCAGGATACCTGGACATCAACAATACAGGTTTCCATAACAACGTTACGTTAAGGATGAACTGAAGTCATGATGTATTAAAACTTTTCGCTATCTGGACAACGGAGAAATAATGTAGTGTAGTCGTGGTTTCCGGAAAAAGTAAGAAGTTTGTTTGGTTGACGACGAAGAAAATTGAAAACATAGATAAGTCAACAAAAAAGTTTAAAATATACTTGGACCAAAAGAGTTTTAAAGGAAGTACCAGTGAATAAAAGAACCTTACCACCGGAGAAGAAAGAATTTAAAAAAGGGAAGAATCCATAGAAAATAGAGCCACACCGAAAAAGAAGTTAAGAGAGAGAAGAACCCATATAAAATAGAGCTGCATCGAAGAAGGAATTCAAGAGAGAAAACATAGGAAGAACCATTATCGAATAAAAGTAATTACATTCACACACACACAACACAAGGTAATTATCATTATTTTATGTTGAATATTTCTCAAAATTTATATATAATTTGTTATAATTTATGCTTTTTATATTATTAATTAAGAGCTAGGCCGGTGCAATTTTGTTTAAGAAATTATCCAAATTCTCAGTGCAATTGTCAACTATCATCTGCATAGAAGAATCAAGCTCAGAAATGAACCTGAATGCAAATTTTGTAGCGGAGTAGTTGAAAGTATTTAGGACTTTACCGCTGCGAGTGCATTAAATGTTTCCTTTTATGAATTCCTTTTTGTCTTCAAGGTCATTGAAATGAATGAGCTGAAGAAATATGTGAGAGCATTAAAAATACCTGCGATAATCAAGGGTAATCATCTATATGCCAAGAATTTCTTTGAGGTGATTGGAGACAGGTTCCTTGATGTTATTAATAATTCTTTAAAATATGGGGCATTTCCTAAGCGTTTCAAAAACACAATTAGATCAGTTGCTAAAATTAATAATTCTCTGAAAAGTGAATATTTCAGGCCTATCAATACTGTTCTTATCTGTGAAGAACTGTTGGAGCTAATAGTAAAAGATCAACTTATTCAGTTTCGCCAATTGGACCAATATGGTTTTAGGGATAAGCATTTTTGTGAGAGTATAATATTAGGTGTGAGTGATAAATGGTTGAAAGCTCTGGATGGAAATGAGTTTGTGTTAGCCGTGTTCTTTGACTTCCGCCGTGCCTTTGAAACAGTAAACCATGATCTGTTGCTCAAGAAACTGAAGAAAATGGGTTGATCAGGATCTGTATAGAAATGGCTTGAGTCGTATTTATCATTTAGAATACAAAATGTTAAATTTAAGAGTAGTGTTTCAGATAAAATTAGAATATACGCGAGTGTCCCTCAAGGGACAGTGTTGGGTCCTCTTCTCGTTATTATATATATAAATATAAAAATATTGTAAATTGTAACATTTCTATGCTTGTTAATGATACAATGATATATGTGACAGGAATGAATATTGATCAATTGGTATTTATTATTGTCCCGACGAACCGAATTTAAGAAACGTTTCATTTCCTCCTCCCTAGGGAGGATGCTATTTCTCGGAGATGTATAGGCTGTAGGATCAAACGGATCATAGGATGATTTCATAATCTTCAACGTTAAGGAAAGCTCAGCTTAACCCGACGACCACCCCTTTATAGGTTGGGAATTTTCCTTAATCCTTTCCGTAATTTTCGTCGTGACTGCGCAGACGTTTCCCGATGCATATTGGCCTCGTGAACCAGCAGTTGTTATTATTTTGAAATCGAGATCGATCCTCCATTGATTACTCAGCTGTTTAATTTGTAAGTTTATGTAAATTTGCCCTGCCCAACGCCACGGATTGTTAACATTTACGTAAAGCTGAACTTATTTCGCTAAAAATCTCACGTTGGAAGCAGATCTAGCCCTCAAATTTGAATATATTTGGTTTTCTATCAAATCTTTGTAAATATCAAACCTTGCCTTTTGGTTATTGTAATGTAAGCGTGTTTTGAAAGGTCGCCGTTATATTTCTCCTCCAATATCTTAACTCATACCTATTTTCCTTATTTAAATTTTTTGTACACCAATGTGTTCAACATTTGAATTCCTTTTTGCTTTTTTATTTAATAAACGACCAGTTTATCAAAGTATGCATCCTAGTCCTAGTTATTTCTTTTCATGGTTTGTGTGTTCGATCCCCCTTCCTTAGAGGCTGGACACTTCGAAGGAGAGTCCGTCAGGAGAGCAGCACAAGTAGCTTTTGTTCGGAATTTAGATGAAATTGCCCGGTCTGTTTGACGTACTACCCCAATATCAATCTGATTCTTGTACGCGACGGAATAGAAATAAAAATAAAATGAAACCTACGAACCAGTGACGCCCTTTTTAAATTCTTACATCACAAGCGCTTTTAACAGCGTCTTATCGTTAAAGTAAACCTAAACCCCCACCATCTTAAGCTGCAGCTAGCCATCTTTGTTCCAGATTTCTCCAAGATATCTCGACAGTCACCTGCTTCCTGAGCGCCGTGTTTCTTCCTTAGCACCATCTTCAGTGGTCTTAAGGACACGCTTTGTATGTTTCTAGCTTTTTATTCTGTAGAACACACGGTAGGCGAGGAAGTACGTAGCAACTGGACAAATATGACGATAGATTAATTTAATCATTTCTTGAGTACTGACAGAATTTTCAAGTAGTAGACGAATCTGCTAATTGCTTTGCAAGCGCTTTACACCGAGTTTCAAAATACTAGTTGACAAGTCGAGGAGCAAAGTAATGCCATGTCCATCAGTTTTTCTCCGAAAGAAGGATTATCAGCTGATTTAGGAGATTGGTCAGTCAGTAGTTGCAACTTTTAATTGACTTAGCAGCACTTTAGATTTATCATCAGTATAAAAGTAGAAAAGTCGAGTTCTTGACCAATCTGATCTTTATTGCTTCTAGCGTCAAGAAGAAACATCTAGCTCGTTAAATGGCACATAAATCTATTGGTTGGTATCACAGCAATTTAAATTGATCCATTATCCCGTTAGGCTTCTCCCATTTTCATGTGTATGCGTACCCTACTTTCACCACGTAATTAAAAGACAGAAGATGTAATACCGTTCATTCTTACAAGCAGACAAATCGAGTACTAGATTTTGATTGTGTTTTATGCTAAAACAAAATGTTGAGATCAAATTTCTCCTGGTTCCTCAATATTCTTTCATTCTCGTTCATTTTCAGAAACTGACACATTCAAATTTCATCCGCCCTTAACGACGAAATCGGGTATCGGGCGCATCCGATAATCACGAAACGGAGATTAAATATCAATCTGCTCCTGGTAAAAGCCAATAATCGTTGATTAGATCTCTGTTTGTTCAACTGCACCGCTAGATATTGTCCGAGGGACGGAGGAGTGAGGACTTGCTCAATCATCCGGTAAGGTAAACGATCTTCCGTTTACCGAGCACACACGTACTCACGTGTTCCGTGTACACACGTATTGATTGGCGGCAAACAGCGTGTTGCCATTCGGATTATTTGCTAGTAAATAACTGACTGGCAGATCGCCAAGTTGATTGTATCGCTCCTGCCCTTGAACGCGTCCAAACGCATCGATCTCCTAGATAGTTTGGAGATATTTCGAAAAAACTGGAAAGGCAACCATTGCTTTTCACGCGATGTCAACACCTCTTTTCCCCCGACCAAAAACGAAGTTACCAACAAGACGAGACGCGATTTAATCCTATAAAAGCACCTCGGAGTTAAAGCCGGTAAGTTTTCCCGCCGCGAATGACGGTCGCAATATAAACGACACATAGAGGGATTAGGTATGTAGAGGTATGCCTTTATTAATCTCCATCCGCCCGTATCATCGTCGGATCCTCGTCGCGAGCCGGCTTAATTCAATCATATCGGCTTAATCAAATTGGGGCACGCAGAGAAATGTTAATTAAGTTATCGAGACGCGAGAGCGCACAAAGAGTTGAATTCTCGCAACGGGGAGCCCGAGCAAAGGATGAGAAGGATGAGGAGGTTCCGGATGCAAAAATAAGCGCGCTCGGTTCCGGTAAAGCTCTTCGCGTGTACGCTCCTCTCGTCCTTCCCGCTTTGTGTTGATGATTCCGCGTGTAAATATGTGCGTCGGTATTGAGAGATGTAATTGGATACGCCAAGGCGCGATTTCGATAGAATATCTTGTAGCGAATTCGCAGAATATTTGGATGGGTAGGTATAAATTAATTAATTGGGCTAAGGATGAGAATATCTACGTGCAATAAGTTCAAGATCGACAAATAAGTTCTAGATCGAAACAGGATGACACTTTGGATCCATTCTACAAAGCTCTCTGAAGTAGCGAATCTGACCGGAAGCCCTATCTTTCTTAAGAAGGAGATGGGGCCGAACACATCTTACATCCGTAGGTTTTAGGTAACTGTCTTTTGAGTATAGACCTTGCTTTTACCAGGAAGAAATGATGAATGATGACGAAGTTCGCGACGGACGTCTGGAACGTTATGTTTTGTGACGGATATGATGAAGTGAGGCAAATGGATGAATTCTCTCATTTAGCACATTAGTCTACACCTACGATCTTTCCCAAGGCCTTTAACTCTAACGCTGATGGGAACATCAAGGATCGAATGAGATTCTTGGATTTGGGCAATAATACAACACGTGGAAATACCTTCAACGAAGCACTTAGACGAGAACTATGTGCCTCAACATCTATATATAAAGTGGTTAAGACTCCATATGAAGGGTAACACCGCTCAGAAGAGCCCTCTAGATCTACCAGGTGTGTAAATATTGAACCGGAATTTGCCGATACGTGGCCCTCGTTGTCAATGTAGTTACTATCAAACCGCGTCATTGTCGCCATTTTCTTGTTTTGACATCTGATCAAGTTTTCAACTCACAACCATACAAGTTTCATATAACAGCATAGCTTTTAGTAGCGTTGAACTTGTCGAATTTGGTGCCTGGAAATTGCGATTGGCGGACAGCATTCATTTTCTGTTACCATCTGAAGAAAGCTACAGCAGAATCGCATCGAATACTTGTCAAAGCTTACGGTGAGCATGCTCTTGGTGAATCATAGTGCTTTGAGTAGTTTAAAAAATCAAAAGTAGCGTTTTTAACGTGAGAAACAAACAACGCGGAAAACCACCGAAAAAGTTTGAAGTTGTATAAACCCGACAAAATCGTTAATGCTGCATGCGACCGATAATAAGTGGTCGATTTGAATCAAGCTTTGCCTGAGAAACGAGTGGTATATCCAAAAAGGCAACACAAAGAGATTTTGCTTCATGGTAGTGCACCATCACATACAACAAAACCGGTCAAGGAAACGATTGAAGCGTTTAGTTGGAAAATACCTTCGCATCCGGCTTACTCGTCAGACTTGGCTCCATCCGATTATTGCTTATTTGCACTTGGGACACGTACTTGCTGAGCTCGATGACTGATTTGTCTCAGAAGCTCACAAAAGTCATTTGGTGCGAAATTGGTTATTGGACAACGACAACATGTTTTGGTCAAAGAATTCTGACCTTCCAACAGTCCAGATTTGAATCCTTTGGAATTTTATGTATGGAGTGTAGTAGAAAGGGTCACGAACAACTCCAGACAGCCAAACGTCGCATCATGTAGAGTTGCTACTTAAGCAGCATTTACTAGGTTCACGACACATTAAAGCGCGCCTGCACACGCTTCAGACCGAGAATAGAGGCGACCATTCAAGCAAGTGGGGGATATATACAGTAAATGTGTTTTTCATAGCCTTACAAACAATGTGGTTAAAAAATTGTAAACCTTTTCGTTTTTGTAATAAAAAGTGTTTTGGAAAAATGTATAATTTGTCCGGATTTTGGCTCCGCGCCCTGTATACTGCAGGCAAGATCAGTTCCAATTCTCTATTGCTTCAAATGCTTTTACATATATCGTTCCACTTCCTCCTATCCCCAGCATTACACTTCCAGTTATGGATACCGGCCTCGTTGAGGTCTGCTATGGCTGCTCGTAACCACGTTAGCTTCGATCTACCCATTCTTCTTTTATTTCCTGGTTTCCATTCTATCATCGAGTATATTGTCGTCCTCTCTTTTACTCTCCAAATATGCCCAAGCCATCTTACACGTTGTTGATTAAGTTTTGTAACTCTATCTTCACCAATTTCTCAGAACAATTCAAGTTAATACGAGTTCTGTACTCGTCATCAGTTATTTTGATTGGCCCTAGAATGGTTCTTAATTTGTTTAGCTCTAAAATCCTTAATTTTTCTCCTCGTTCTTTGGCCATTGTCATGGTTTCTGCACAATATAACATAACTGGTATCATGGTAGTCCTGTATATCTTCATTTTTGTATTTTTTCCAATATCTTTGTCGTTTAGTAGTTTCTTGATAGCATAAAAGGCTTTATATAACAAAAATTACCTTCACCATACCTTTCGAAAATGATTCTGTATGTATATTTCGGCAACTAAGTTGCCATCCTCAGTGGACAATTGGGGGAATTAAGTATCATCAGCGATATCCGGCTAACGTCTAAGACGAACACCACTGGAGACGGCAACTTAGTTGCAAAAATACGTATTTGGAATTATTTCCGAAAGGTGTGATAAGGGTAATTTTATTGCTTTTATATATTATTTTAACCACAGTCTCCTTATTCTAATTTGTTATAAAAGCCTCTGTTTGTTGTGATTATTCTTTCATTTATTTCTGTCTCTCTATTTCTATCGTCTGTTAACCATATTCCTAAATACTTAAATCTGTTTAATTCTTCAAATGCATAACCCCCGACATTAATTTTCTCGTTTTTGTTTTCCATTCGCTTATCAAATGTCATTATTCTTGCTTTTTCTTCATTGATTTTTAATTGTATTTCTCTCTCCCGAGCATTTTTATCATTATTTTGTCTATTTTTGTTATAATTACTATGTCATCTGCATATGCAATTATTTGACTTCCCTTTGTACTGAGTATCCCGTTCTCAACTTTTCTCAATACCTATTAAAGTGCAAGATTGAACAGTGTTGCTGATATAGAGCATCACCCTGCCCTACTCCTTTATTGACTTCAATTTCCTCTGTTTCCCCTTTCTGAATTTTTCTGCTAACGGTTGCCTTTTCATCGTCATTTGCATTAGACGTCTTAATTTGGCAGTTAACTCCAAATTCTTTAAAGCATACAGAAGTTTCCTTCTTTTCATAGTATCAAAGACTTTCTGGAAATCTATAAACAAAAACTCAATTTCCATTTTATATTCATGGGATTTTTCCATTATTTGCTTGATGACGTGTATTGCATCCGTAGGCGATCTTCGTTGTTTAAATCTACACTGGTGATGTCCTATCAAATTTGTCGCCATTGCTCCTACTTTTCTGTCTTATAAGATAAGCGGTATTATGGGAAATAATGTACTACCTCTATAATTCGTACAGCTTTGTTGATCCCCTTTCATATGGATGGTCATAATTTGGCCGCTCTCCCATTCTTCCGGCATTTTTTTCTTTAGCCCAAGTATTTCTTATGAATAAATATGCTGTCTTCTACAGCTCTTCTGCCTCAATATTTGGTACGGATATATGTATATGTACATGATCCCTAAAGTTCACATCGTTTTTCATTTAATACAATGTCCTCCAAAGGTGTTGGGTATGGACAAAAAACAAGGTCAAGGTCAAATATCAGGAGGACCTCTGTTACTATTTCCTGTACAGTTCGCTCAATTAGAATTTGATCCCAACTCGCAAAAGCAATTGTTAAAAATCCATTTCGCTGAACGTACAAGCACTTCAATACAAACATACATACAATAGAACTCCGGCGACCTGAGTATAATCCAAACCTCTCAATTCGTCGAAATCGCTCCCTACGTCAGCGGTATTAACCGGTTATTATGGAATGAAACATTCATTTTACGTCGAGTACCTACTATCTACCCTCGAACTTTTCACTCGCTCCATCCTCCCATATCCACCTGGAAAAGTTCCGCGTTTTAATTATTTTCGACTCGCGCGGGCTCGGCGAACTTTTCAACAAGGCGTGGGATTCCAGTCCGGATCCCAGACACAGACTAAACGCGTCGTACACTAAGAGGCGTCGAGGAAATATAATACAACGGCGTTCGCTGGCGGACAAAGTTAATAATAAATATCCTAAATCAAAAGTTGTGCAATTTGTTTCTCGGTTTAATGACGTGTCCTGGACGTCGTAGAGTTCGTTTTTGCGGGAGAACGTCGACGTAAATATTCATCACGGAGGTGCGGAAGTCGGCGAGCGATTGTAGCAGGCTCCCGGCCGCGGATGACGTAGATAACGTATACGTGCGGTGGGAGGAATGATATTTCCGTAAATCGTCGGTGGTAAACGTACGGATATTTAATAAAAAGTTTGTTTAGTGACGTACGGGGTAACAAATGAAATTTCCCTAAATGATAGTTTTCGAATACTCAGACGTGCGGTGTCTATGAAGTGGGGAAAATTTCCTAAAGTTGATTTGGGGGAAAGGGTCGGGGGTCGATTGAACGAAAATCGGCATTTCAATACTTTACGCGATATACGACTCGTTCAGTCGACCTCTTTCCCATTCGATCAGTCTAGTACTAGAACGCGAATTCGTGCGATACACAGCAATTCCCTTAGCGCGGTACCTTCTAAGTCCCCTTGCTCACGATTGCTTGATTGTATCACTCTTTCTTGCAGCGGCCCATGCTATTATTACCTTTGTTGGCGCCACTTCTTTTCGTTCCGTAATTGTTTTATTTCTGCTTCCACGATGCCCAAGCGTGTCCTGTTTTACACCAATTTTATTCCTTACTGTTTCGACATTATTTAGTCACCTATCGAAATCGCCCTTTTATTTACTCTATTAGCTGCAAACATTATATTTTATCTAATGTGAGCTTTAAGGAGCAGCTTCTGTGTTTTTTTCTGATTTTCTTTTAATAAAGCGTTTACGTTTGGTTTCTCTTTTTCTTAATTAATTACAAAGGGGATCTACGCGGTGCAACCTCAACAGAGAACATTCACCCACAACAAACATCATTCGTTTTTAATACTAGCTTGAATACTCGTAGGAATCCAAAATCGTGCGGAACACAAAAATGCTCCTTGATCTTGTAGTGCACACATAACTTTCCTGTCATGATTCGATAAACACAACATAAGAACACATCGTCCTACCATTCCTGGCGCAAAATCTGCTTAGAGTCTCAGCCGCAATTCCACAGTTTGCAACCTTCTATGGATAGTATGTCAGGAGACTGCTCCCTCTCCGCATGTGATCACCGAAAATATATATGTGGTAATCGTGATGTAACGTGCGTTCTATTTTAACCTGTTTAACCTCACCAAGGAGTTGCACCCTACTAATCTAAGGGAACTGAAGAATTGGCACCAGCCACTGCTTGTGAATCTGTTTATTATGCCCCAGGTTGTTACTAGCATGGTCGGTTTCAACACGTAGCGCTTGGGCACGGTTTCCAAGAACGTGATGATGTGCTTTGCGCTGCCCTCGAAGATGTGAAATTTCCAGATCTTGTGCAAGAGATTTCAGTACATTGACTGGATTCTATATGGGTGCTCCGACGAGCGCTATAGTTCTCTGCCAGGAGTTATTATACTATACTAATTGTAAGAGGAAATATAAAAGACAAGGTCTTCAAAGCTCAAAGCAAGGGATTGATCTAGACCATCTCCTGATGTGGGTTAAAGGTAGACTTTTTAGAGAAATCTCAGATATAGAACGCGTTAGAAGTTTTCCCAATGGCATGATATGGAAGTTGGATCTTGACCGCAGTACCAGTTAGAACTAAGATCAGCTTTCCTGCGAAATCTCGGACTTCGGTTGAGTGTAAGTTCGGGATCAATAACAACCCATTGGAAGTTTCCGAAATAGCTACACCGTTTAGAACTAAAATCAGTTTTTCTGTAAAATCCTAGACTTACATTGGCCGTAAGGTCAGGGCCAATAACAACCCATTTAGAACTAAAACCAGTTTCTCTGCAAAATCTTGGACTTAACTTGAGTGTAAGCTCAGAGCCAACAATAGATTCATTGGAGAAATCATAGATCTGATACTGAATCCTTCTTGTATGTTTAGAGCCAACAATAGATTAATTGAAGAAATCGCAGATCTGATACTGATTCCTGATAGCCTCAGGATCAAATCAAACTCTTTGGATCCGACATTGTACAAAATTCCAAATTGAGTTTAGCTTCACTATTCGAACATAGAACAGGCGGTATTTGGTTTGTTGATGCACCAAAACATTCCAAAACATTAAGACAAATCACTGAAGGTGATATGGATTTACTTCATTCTTAAAGGAAACGTATCAAGTATGTTTCGACCGAGTTTGCTGAAATAAGAAGAATTTTTGTTCAAAATACCAAAGCATTGAAGGAAGTCTAATTAGCCTAATAAGAATCTACAAATAGATAAGATCCTTTTAAATTGAAATCGATGAAAGCTACAAGAAGTCAATCCGAGTTCTGGGTCTATAGTTATGGCGTAAGGGTGACCAATACGCAGTTTTCTTGGCGCTGTTAACTACTATGTTTTTGGTTGGTAACTAACAATACGCAGTTTCTTTTTCAATTATCCGCCCCCTCTCCCCCAACTTGCGGCGTTCTATTTATGCAAATTAACCTTCCAGGTGATTTTCCTATTTTTTTCCTATTTTTCTTTGATCATCAAATTTATGTAAAGCTTTTCGCTACGCGTGAAGAACCCCAACGGACAGAATTCGCTTTCATATAGAAACCTGAGACGACGGACGCTCCCGTCGCATCGTTGAAAAATAGACACGACGAGCCTTGTCGTCGCCTTCGCCTATTCAACTAGCTACCCTTCCCTATCTCGCTTTCGATCGGCGACATGCATGACAGAAGCGACGTTACCTCCGTGTAGAAAGGAATTCCTCTTCCTTTGTGGCGTCGCGACGCTCAAAAAGGGAGGGACGACGTCCCTTTATATCTTATCGGAACCAGAGTTAATTAACGTCGGAGAACGCGTCGGAAAACGCATTTTCCTTCCTTTTTATATGTTGCGTCGCCCCTATCGTTTTCAAATTGCATTGCATACAGGCACTGTTTGGTAAATGTTTCCATTTGAAGCTACTACAAATCATTCTGGACCCACAAAGATCTCTACCGATTTCAATTTGAGATGATTTTTAATTTAGTGAGTTCCTTTGGATTATTTAACAAGAAAAAGTAAGTGCATTGGCCAGTTTTGATTACCGAATACCAGTCTCCGTACAAAACCAGCATCGATTATTCGATTGGAGATATAACGAAAGTCATGCGGATGATCTACTAAGTAGAAAAAACTTTCATGTGTTACCTTCTTGTGCGGGGAGTAGTTCTTTATTAGGCGAAATTTTGGAATTCATTTATAAAAATAATCGATTAGTTCCCGCTCTAACAAAATAATTACCAAGAAACTGTGCCACAGATCTGTTAAATAACTTGTACCTTGCACGTGCTCTATTTTTGTACTGGAAGTAGTGGTGTGGAAGGCGAAGTTGTCTAATTTATGCTTTCCCGTTTTCTGACAGCCTAGCTGCATATTCCTTCTTGGCTTTTACTTAGGTTGTTCTCCGTAGATATTCTTCCTTTTTTCGAATTTGATGGGTTTAAAGTAATCGGGGAGAGGGGGAGGGAGGGCCTGATCAAAACGAGGCAAACCGCAAGTCTCTACAACTTACAATCGTAGAGATGTAGGAGTCCAAAGTTTGAAAATTAGTATATCAAAGTTACAAAAGCTTTGCTCCAACGTGAAAACTATTACAGATACCACGTTCCTTCCTATTTCGTTCGATTCCAAACCAAAATCTGGTTCGGGAGAGGTTTACTCTACCGCGATCGAGGCACAAATAAAGGCGCGATGACGATTTATTTGAAATTTCTTCCAAAATTAAAAACTCAATTATCAACGAAATTTTGGTCATTCAACGAAAAATTAGGGATTAAACTAGACAGAATAAAAGTATTAGAGAACATGATTAAGATGATATAAACTAAAAGTCTCCACCACTTGCCGCTCCTAAGATATAGGACTTTAAAGTTTCAAAATTCGTATATGATATTACAATAATTTTGCTCTAGCCAGAAAACTGTAACAGATACCACGTTCGTTCTTATTTCGTTTGATTCCTAGCCAACAGACACTTCTAGAAAGGCCTACTCGATCGCGATCGACGTATAAATAAAGGCGCAATAGCGATTTATTTGAAATCTCTTCCTAAATGAGAATCTTCAATTTCAACGAAATTTTTATTGTTCGAGGAAGAATTGGGATTCAAACTCGGTAGGGTTGAAATACTCGAGGAGCTGATTAAGACGAAACGAACGCCAGGTCTTCACGACTTATCGTTCCGAAGATATGGGGCTTTGAAATTTGAAAATTCCTATATAAAATTACGTTAATTTCACTCTAGCACGAAAACGGTAACATATATCGCGTTCGTTCTTATTGCATTCGATTCCCAGCCAAAATATATATTTTAGGAACGTGTACACTATCGCGATCGGGGCATAAATACACCCACAACGGGGTTTATTTCAAACTTTCTCCAAAACGAAAATCTCGATTTTTAACGAAATTTTAATTATTCGACGAAAAAATCGGGTTCAAACTAAGTAGGCTTAAAGTACTCGAGTAGGCGACTAAAACGAAACAAACCGCAGGTTTTCACGACTTACCGTTCCTAAGATATGAGAATTTAAAGTTTGGAATACTCGTATAAAATTACACTAATTTTACTCTAGCACGAAAACTGTAACAGATACCGCATTCGTTCTTATTTCGTTTGATTCCTAGCCAACATATGCTTCTAGAAAGGGTCTATGCGATCGTACTTGAGACCTGGATAAAGGCACGACAGCGATTTATTTGAAATTTATTCTAAAATAAAAATCTCGATTTCCAACGAAGATTTGGCCATTCGACTACAAATTTGAGGTAAAACTAGGCGGTCTTAAAGCACTTAAAGAGCTCATTAAAATGAAACAAACTGGTAGTATCTGTAACTTATTGTTCCCGAGATAGGACACTTTAAAGTTTGAAAATTCGTATATAAAATTACAACAATTTTGCTCTAGCGCGAAAACTGCAACAGATATCGCGTTCGTTCTTACTGAATTTAATTCTTAGCCAAAATCTGCTTTTAGAAACGTATACATAGGCATAAATAAGGGCGCGATAACGATTTTATTGAGATTTCTTCTTCTCAAAATTAATAATATAACGAAATTTTGGTCATTCGACTAACAAATCGGGTTAATACTAAGTAGGCTAAAAGTAAATGACGAGATCATTACCATATTTTCTTTTTATTGGTAATCATCTCATTCCTGCAGCGGAGTTTTTATGTCTGTGAGCATTTAGGATTGATTGTTATGAATGATGGTCTTTCTAATTACATATTTCTGGCCTTGTATTCAATGAATTTCACTCTTTCCCTCTTATTTATCCCTTCTAAATTCAAAGAAAAAAGTAAACTGTGACTTTTATCATGCAAATTCCCACAAGCCCATTCAAAATGCTGGGCTGCACGACATGAATTTTAATTGACTGTCTAATTTTTTTCATCGTCGAAACCGCTGCAATTTACATCGAGGGCTTTTCGATAACCCAATTCGTTTCTCGTACGTTCCGGGTAAATTACAAAGGACGAAATCCCTCCCGCCCCTCCCCTCTACCACCACGGTTCGTCCCGATCTCCCCTTAACATCCCCTAAATAAGATTAAATGATTTAATTAACATGGAAAACGTACGCCGGCGTCACGTAATTGAGTGAAACGTACGCCGTCATCCCATCTCCTCGATGTCGTCCATCTCCCTTTGTTCCGTTTCGGGTGCCCCGACAGAAAAATTCCGCATTATTTATAACTCGCCGAGCCGAAAAGCGAATTTTCTCTTTCTCTGACGGCGACGAAGTTGATTTCGACCGCAGTCGAGGGGACGAAAAAATTGTAATTTTAGTGTACGAACGTGGCATAAACAAAAACCAACGGTTTTTTAATTAAAATTTTCAGCGGATGAAGTTTAGCAGCGGTGAATCGGGGAAGAGGGGCGACGACAAAGGGAACGCATCCGTTAATTAAGGGTTGGTTTTACGAAGGAAAGAGCCTGGCTCGCGGGCATCAAATTAAACCCGATTGTCGTAATTCTCGACCGATGGCCGGTTCCGAGCGGAACTTCTGATTGTCTGATGCTGCACCGTTCCGGAAACAAAAGAAGCACGCTCCGAATGTCGAGTAGATAAAAGGGGCGAAAAGTAAAAACAAAAATTTAATAAACCCGCCGTGTACGCAGGAAACGTAGGCAGAAGGTCGGAGGAAAGAGCGACTTTCTAAATTAATTTTAATACCTTTGATTAAGCCTCGTTGGGTAGCAGCCGGACGTCGAAATTGGATTTCATGCTTTACCATTCCGCAATTTGGAGATGTAAATTAGAAATGTATATTTTCGTTATTTGCGTAGAGGGCTCGATTATTTGCGGTAGACGCCGTTGATTCGTTAAACAATGTCCAATGGAGATGGTCAAACGCAATCTCTGGGCGGTCCAAATTCTTCTAGTCAATTTGGTCAAAACCTATGACCTAACCCATAGTAAAGAATATTGAAGCAATCAGAAATTTATACAATTAGTTCGACGACAATTTGGAAAGTTCGGGAAACCGAAACAAAAGTCAAATTAAGAAAGCCCAACTTTGTATCTGATTCCGGGGAAAAAGATGGTATGGACCTAAAAGCACAATGATAACTAGCATTGAGTTGAAAGGCTCTTTAGTAGTTACACAAATACAAAACCCCAAGATACAGATAGCCTAAAGTAAAGAACAGGGGCAAGGAAGAGCGCCCAACTACGCAAATGAAAGTCTTAAATCCGGTGGAGCTGGCATCTTTTCCATTGATTCCGAAAAACTTCTCTATACAGTTGAGTGAAAAGAGGGACTGGTGGGACGATTACAGTGAAAGCTAGCTCAGACCATAACTAAAGTAGTACACAGTGGGCCTAATACCGTTGAACGAACAGGAGCAGGAGTCCTCGGAACAACTACTCTGACCCACAGGGAAATCACCTCAACAGTATAGGAATATGTGCCGATATTAACCTCAGAAGAAACTACAACAACCAAAAGAATATCATTCTTGCTGGTGGTCAAGCAATTATTCAGGTGCTGAAATCGCGAGCCATCAATTCAAAGCTGGTCTGGGAAATACATGAGAAGCCAAATGCTCCGGACAATTGCAACAAGATGTCTTTTGTTAACAGCAATTTTAGTTTATATGTCTTTTTCTTCTATAGGACCAACTATTGCTTTATTTATAAAAGAGAGAATACATAGTACTAAAGAAACTGTTTGGTAAAAATTTAGCCCCTGGTTAAAACAAAGCTCGCAGAAGATGCATATGTAAGTATGTTGTTTTTGTAGTTCCCCTCCCATAAAGGTGTCAAATTAGACTTTAAGCAAAATTTGAGTCTATTCTCAAAGACATAACAGAATTGAACTGTGACGCCAGTGCAGTTGAAAGGAGGCAAGATAAGTCAAAGGCGCTTGCCCAAGTACGTTTATCGTTCTCTTAAACCAACATTCGCAGCATTAATCCGTGAGTCTACTTCGAACGAGACAAGGAAGACTGTGATTCCAGGATCAGGAAACAGTTAGAGATGTTAAAATTGATATTAAAGGAAGTACGACAATAGAAAACGTTTTGTTTGGATTAATGCAAATGATTTGCCCGTATTGTTCCAAAATTCAGGCTCAAAGAAGGCTGACAGCTTTCTCTTGTCGATGAGCGAACCTATAGGCCGAACTACCAATCCTTGGGAGATGAGTTCGAATTAAGGTTTTGATCCAAGGGCGAAACAGCTGTCTAGGCAGTGGGGATAGGTGATATCATCAAAACAGATACAAGCAAAAGTACTCAAAAGTGTGACCAAAGAATCTTATGGTTGCCTTCACTCGATATGCATGGGACTTGTCCTTAATGACTAAAGTATTTATGTCAAGTTTTACTCTAACTTTAAGAGAAATTTAAGTCTGTTCTGAAAGACATAAAAGATTTGTATTGTGGCCCCAGTGGAGCCAGAAGAAGACAGGCTTAGTAAAAAATGCTTGCCTAAGCATATTTATCGTTCTCTTCGTCCAATTTTCGCGATGTTAATCTCTGAGTCTACTTCGAACAAAACAAAAACGTTTGACTGGAATTGCAAAGGAATCAGGAAACGGTTAGAATATTGTTGTTGGGATCAATACTAATTCTTTGTCCGTATCGTTCTAAAGCTCATGCTCGAAAGGAGGCTGACAGTGTCCTCTCAACGCTTTTTCGATGAACGAACCTCTATGTCTGTAAGTTCAAGAGAAATTTGAGTGTATTCTGAGAGACGTAAAAGACTTCGAAGAATTGTGACCCCAAAGGAGGCAAAGTAAGTCAGAACAATGTTCCCAAATTTTATCGGTATCTTCATCCAACGTGCGTGACATTAATCGTAATCGTAATCGAAAGACGTAAGGAATTTTAGGCGTGATTACAAATGAATTAATAAATGATAAAAAAGGACAAAAGTGATACTAAAGGATGATGGTCGTTGTGTTTATTAAATATCTGTGCAATTAGTCTCTGAAAGCCGGAGTGTTAATGCTGAATTCTACAATAGCCCTTAGAGAAATTTGAGGCTGCTCTTCGAGAGAGGGAGCAGTGGAATTGTGGTCTCAAGGGAATCAGAAGACAAGACATGGTAAAAGTGCGATTACCGGATGCTTACTAGTATATTCATTTAACAAGCGTGGAATTAAACCCTGAGGTCTAGAGTATTACAGTCGAATTTTACTGTAACGTTCAGAAGCATTCAAGTCTAGTCTCGAAAACGAAAGACGACTTGACTTTTAACTTTAAAAGGCGTTACATGTTTCATCACGATGCAAGATTTTAATGGCCGCCGTTTGCCACTGAGCACAATCCTCGTCATTGAGACACTTCTTCCTTCTCCTGGACTATTACGTGTAAAGGTCGAAATACGTATTCGGAGGTAATCAAATCTAATCAATGAATTAAGGGAAAATTTTGGACTTCAAACTTCTTTTAAGTCCATATAAACAAAAATTCTCCAAAATTAGCTTTGCCAATGTTGCCAAATTTCAACCTTGCGTCGTAATGAGTATGCAGATAACTAAAAAAATTGGTGTGTGTGGTGTACGCATGTCTGAAGTGAATACCCATTAATTGTCATATTTCTTACTTGGAGATCATCGCATTTCCGTTCCACGTGTTTTTTGAAGATTTGGAAATCAGTAGGATTAGGTTGTGTAAAATCTTTTTCGGAGATTTCATGTATAATGTTTTATTTTATTCTTTTTTGTTTATGGATTTCTGAGCGCAGTACCAATTGGGGTTTCACGTTCACCGCTTGGCTCGTCGCCTATCGCTCGCACATCATACTCTCTATGTCTCTCCTTCTGTTATAGACGAAGCAAGCAGGCACGTATCCTTTCTCTGGGCCATTGCCTCTCGCTCGCACATCATACTCTCTCTCTCTCTCTCGAAATCCAACGCTTACGTTCTTACGCTTACGCTCTTACGCTTACGAGCGAGCAGGTCCGGTGTCCCTTAAGAGGTATTTACTTCAAAAATTCAATGATGCGAAATTCCAAACAAAAGCCAATATTCTTTAAGAGGAAGTTCAGAATGAAAGATATTGGTAAATTTGCTATTATATCTTCTCTAATTTTTTCGCCTTAAACGGAAACCGACGAAGAACACTATTCCGGCACTCCACATTTTCCACAATCACAACTCTTATTTTCATCCCTCCCCCTGATCCCCCCCCCACACACACACACAAAATAGAAATAAATCCGACGATTCGAATTCGACGATCTTCGAGGTGCGCGCGACGTAGGGACACAAAAACCACTCGAACGGACGTTTTTATCGCGCATAACCGTCGACGGCAATTTCCTGCGGAATAAAAGCTTTTCGAGCTCCTAACCCGCTATTCTCGCGCCGATGGGACGTTCCTTTCCCGCGCGAGGCGACGACGGATCCTACTTCGAGATCAACGCGTCACCGCCGACGATTACGAATCTCGTAGGATGCTTGTCGACCATAATGATCTGCCGGTTTTCCCGCATTACTTCGGCGAATGACGACGTCGTGTTTTGCTTTCGTGCTTTCGTAAGGGAAGCGGGAGTAAGAATGGACGACGAAAAACCTAATACCTCATAATTGGGATACGAGCGAAAATAGATCAGGTAGATCTCTGTTGAAGTTGCAAAGAAATTTTTTTGGGTGATCTATTGAATTGTTCACAAAGTAATTTATGAAAATTGAAGACGATTATGTTATGGTGAATAAATATTTTATATATATATATATTTCGTGACCTTTTATACTTATCTTATATGATAGATCTCTACCACTAATAGGTCAATAAAACAAGGCTGGTTTGAACGATAGTTATATTTTCAGAACGTTTACAAACGTTTTCAGAATACCTTCTTCAGTGAAAATATAACTAGATAAATATATAAACAAACATTTGTTTTTTATTTGGGAACTATCAACAAAATGACTAATGACTAGGATTTCTTGATATAGAGGATGTGTAACCAACTTTGATATATATATATAAATTAGAAAAACTAAATTAATGTGTAAACATACATGCAAATTAAGTAAATATTCAAAATTTAAGTAATGTATATAGCAATTTGTTAAAATGACATTTGCATTTCTTAAGAAGGAAACCTTTGACTAGGTTTTTAAATTTGGGTTTTCCCTAGTCCTTGAACAGAATTGTTAAGGTTTCGACAAAGATTTTTTGATATAAGGTTTTACTTAATTTGCATGTATGTTTACACATTAATTTAGTTTTTATAATTTATATATATATAAAAGTTGGTTACACATCCTCTATATCAAGAAATCCTAGTCATTAGTCATTTTGTTGATAGTTCCCAAATAAAAACAAATGTTTGTTTATATATTTATCTAGTTATATTTTCACTGAAGAAGGTATTCCGAAAACGTTTGTAAACGTTCTGAAAATATAACTATCGTTCAAACCAGCCTTGTTTTATTGACCTATTAGTGGTAGAGATCTATAAATATTTTATTGAATTATATATTGTTCGCACTGGTCCAATACCTTCTGCCATCTTTTTGGCAGTAGCATGATTCCACGCCCACAAAATTTTTGTTCTTTGCTGGCAAAAACTGATTCGGGGATTTTTGACCTCCTCATTTGAAGTAAAGATTTTACCATAAAAAATTGTAGAAACCGGAACAAGTAATAATCAGAAGGTGCTAGATCTAGAAAATATGGTGGGTGTGCCAGTATATCCCATCCAATCTGTAAAAGCTTTGGGAGAGTTCCCAAATTTGTATGCGGCCTCGAATCATATTGGTGGAACACTACACCCTTTCTATTGATCAATCCTGGCCTTTTCTGTTTAAGTGAATCATTCAATTTGTTTAGCTGATGACGGTACACTTCAGAATTGATGGTTGTGTTGTTCGGATTTGATCTCTTAGCGATTGCACGAGTTGTTATTCGGCGGTTTACATCAATTAATACCTTCATTGTGTCTTCATCAGCTTCAACCCGCCTACCAGAATGTGGTGCACCTTCAACATCAAAATTTCCGGATCGAAATCATGCAAACCAGTTTTGGCACTGGCGTTCTCTCAATACGTCTTCTCCATACACAGATCGGATCATTCTTTTCTTGCTTGAAAAGCATTTTTACCTTTTCGATAGTAAAAAATTGAAAAACTACCATATTTGAAAATTTGTTAGGAAAAAAGAAAATTACTTTCGGAACAATAGACATTAAGAAAGTATGTGACTTTACAATAAAAATCTTTGCGGGAAGATGCACCAATAAAATTCAATGTGCGAGTGACATTTATACCGATTATCCCAAAAGAGGAAACCGGACCGAATAAATTGTTGTAATTGTTGAAGCGCGCCACGACTGACTACTACTATTTCCCTCGCATTCTGCAAATCCGCCTTTCCGGCGCGAAGTTTCGTTACGCGTCAAACAATGTTTCCGGCTCACGCGACAAGCGTCTCCCCCTCCCCTTCCGTCTCCCAAAGAGACAGAGACCGACTTTCCAAACTCGCTTATACCCGAGCTGATTTGATAAGCAGTCCGCTAGTCAAAGGAAGCCAAGTGGCGTCTTGTTAATAGGGTTTTGTAGATTACGTCATAGACGGGGCTCCGACGAAGATAATGCAATTTTGAAAAGGACGTCCCGGAACCCTTCCGTCGAGTCCAGTTACGAGATTCAAATTTGCTTAGCGATGGCCATCTTCGTATGTATCTAGGTACACGATGGATTTAACACGGAATGACAAGTAATAAGTTCTTATCAAAGTGGTCACAACATTGGGCCCTGTATATTGTAGTATAACAAATGTTACCAGAGTTAAATATTTTATAAAAGCATGATTTAATGGATAAAAGAATTTTGTTAACATTTTTTACACATTTCGACAACAAATATTCATTACAAGAATTCACATAAATTTACTGGAAATAATCAAGGATACATCGACGTACGGTACAGGTTCCTATAACAGCAATATATTTGGATGAACTGAAGTCAAGGTGAATTAAAGTTTCGTTTGGGGGACAACGGAGAAAGACAGGAGTGTCGTCCTGGTTTCGAGAAGAAAAAGTTTGTTTGGTGAACGACGAATAAATTGACAATTTTGAAAAGTCAATAAAGAAGTCTAAAATATATTTCCAAAAGAAAAGGTTTTAAGTAGAAGTATTAGTAAGAAAAAGAAGTATTACCATACAAAAGAAGAAAGAATTAATAAAAGGGAGGAATCCATAAGCTGCGTCGAGAAAAGAAGTGAAGAAAGGAAATACAGGAAGAACCGTCAACGAAAAATTCACACACATACATTCACACACTAAAATAGGTAATTTTTTTTGATTTTATGTTCAATATTTCGAAAAAGTTATAAATATAAATTGTTATAATTTATGCTTTTATATTTTATCTACGAGCTAGACTGGTGCAATTTACTTTAAAAAACAAATTAACTAAATTCTTAGTACAAATTTGGCTTCCAAAGCGTGGGGCGACCCTGAACGTAGTACAATATGTATACAGGGCGTGTATGTGTTTCCACGGAAATTATAGCAAAATATTATGGAATTCGAAGATGTATGGAAAAATATACAGTAAGACAACAGTGTTATCATACAATAGCAGAAACTAGAGGTACAATAGCAAACGAGGATATATAAATTATAATGGAATGCTTCAATACACAAACAACCAAAGAAATTAGGTAGTGCATAGGTGTTGTTCTGAGGATGTTCTTTTGACTAATTTTCCCAATCTTGCACCTCATTCTAGTTCTGAAGTACTAATCTCTTGGCACAGGGTATTGGCTGTTCATACCTCCATAGTAAGTAATCGAAGGATGTAAGACCTGAGCATTCTGAAACCGTAAAATTTTTTTGAGGATGTAGATACAACAGAAACAATTCTTTCCTTTTCCTCTCCAAGTAGAGCAATCTATCCTAAAACATTTAGCTATTTAAATGACTGAATGTGACTTTTATAAGATTACTTCCAGCAAACTTACTACCCTAACTAACATTGCGACAATAGTCAAATTACCTTTCCAAATCTGTCCATTAGATCTTTTAACATCGTCCGTGTGTTCAAAAACGGTGTTAGTCAATGAGTTGGAATGAGCGGATATTTTTTCAAGAAACACATATCTATAAATTCGTAAAAATTCAGCATTTTCTCCAATTGTGACGAAATACTCCTTCAATCTCATGATTTTGAATCACAAGGAGATCTCAAATATAGATATAAAAATCTTAGTTCGAGTCACGTGCGTCTTCCTGTTCTCGCATCGTTGTTGGCTTAATTCTATCCCAATCGATTCAGAAAAATTTAAGTGTGTGGGATTTGATCATCATTTCTTCTACACCCCTTGAGAAGAATCTGTGAGAATTAAACTTTCCACTCAGTGACACTGTATAATATCAGTAAGCTCCTCACTACATAGTTATTTAATTAATGAATTAAGGCTGTAAGGTACTTATTTTCAAGATCGCTTAAAGTTCATTTCTTTTTGGTCGGTTAGAAAACTATTTAGAAAGCTGTATATTTTAGCCCTAGAAGATGTATGTATAACGATAAAATACTAATTGAGTACAATTTTAAGAGCTCATCTTTTGTCAATCATAAGTGAAGAATCAGCAGGTTTGCAGGCTTGAAATTTCGAACACCACCTATTCGATATGGTAGTTGCCAAAGAGCATTCTTGTATTCCTTTCTTATCGTTGCTTTCTTGAAATCCAAAAAAGGCGGTAAACCGATGGGGTCAAATTCAACAACAAACAAGAAGTTTACAAAAACCTCGTCGATAAGTCGCAAATATAGTGAATACGAATACACGGTAAGCAAAATGTCGGGCCTGTAAACTTACTGGTTCTTCACTTATTATTGGAAAAAATTATAACTGTAGAACCTCTTAACATTGCAAAAACTAGTATTTTTCGTTACACGCAAGTAGTGCGTTAAAGGTCAGACATACAATTTTCCAAAAAGTTTTAGAACCAATAAAAAATTTAAATTTAACCGATCTTCAAAGAAAGTGTCTTACAACCTTAAATTCGCCAACACGCGTTTCGCTAGCAACGAGGCAATCAATGACCGAATTCGGTATGGTGTGCTGTGAAGATGCTTACCTAGTTGCTGGATTTAGTTAAATAATTGTGTGGTGAAGAGTTTGTGCATGTGATACAGTGCCAATTATACTACACCCATCGTCTTTGCAGTAACTATCAATTCTATTCGGTCTAAAATGAAATTATAATCAACTCGTATCACACACTGACTGGAAAATTTGAAATTTGACAACTAAATTGTCATCTTCAATTGATAGATTCATAAACCTCTGAAGCTGTGTCCAAACCGCAATCTTATATTACCATTGTTTAATCCGTTCATTGTCTTCAATTCACTTGAATGCCAACACGAACGGTACAGGGGCGTTGAGACTCCTGAAGAAGTCCTTCCCAAAGAGCTCCACGATACGCGAATCAAAATCGTCCGGAAACCAAAGGAGCTATTTCAAGCGCGGTCGGGCCACCACTAACAAGACGACAAAACCGACCCGAAATTTCTACTCTAACGATCTGCCTCGACTTCCAGAAGAGGTTAGTCGATCATCATTACCGCTGTACGTACTGCGGGAGTGATAAAGTCCGGGAAAATACGGTCTCGGAGCGTCCGAAGCGATATCAATTGAAAAATTGCCGGAAAAAGTTACATAATTTATCAGACGCCGCCGCCGGTCCGATGCAATCGTTAAGGTCCAATTTACGATCTCGGACGGTCTCCGAGGTTGGAGCGAGTTCTTAGCGAACGGCGGCGAGAGGAGAGGGCGAATCCGTCGAGTGGAAGTGCTTGCTTCGCTCCGCTAAGGGTACACATTTGCATATCGAGGGAATAAGGGATCGTAAAATGAGTAAGGGTATTGGTGAAAAAAGTTTTCTTTTTACTTCCTTTCCGGTAGAAAATTCGTTCGAACTCTGCCGGCTCACTAGTTGATTTCGACGTTTTGTTATCCATAGTACCAACTTCTTCAAGAGTACTGTTTACACTTCTGAAAATCTAAAAATCTAGAAAAATACATTTTCTACGTCTGCTACATTTTCTACGTCCGCTGCTTTCTTCATATCCATTACGTCTACTACAATCCCTATGTCTTTCACATCTACATCTGCCACGTCTTCTAGTAAGTTTTTATATTTGAGAGACTACAGCCCTGAATACTCGGAAATAACTCCAATTTACGGTAATGAGGAGCACTTGTCAAGCCCTACCACCAATTTGGCTGCCTTGTTACCGACAAGCCACTTTCGTCTTTTTGTATACATTCTCCATCACTCCGTGGGATTCGATTAGTATCGCAATCCACAAATAAATTATCCCTTACCACATGCTTTTCCCGTCGTTTTGAACCCCTTCGGTAATTATGCAGCAGCATATATCAAGTTTGAGTAAGCATATTATGAATATTATTCATGAACCGTCTCTAAAATAGCGGTGTGTTTGTTGAGAATTTGGTGCATTTTGCTGTACAGATATTGTGGAACTTACGGATAGAGCTTGGTTCGGAAATTTAGTGCCTTTTTGGAAGGGATTTAAACAAATTCTTCAAATACGCATTATACATCAAAAGCGCTACGTAAATCTTTCTGGATTTCAACAGTTGTGTAGCTTAATAGTTGTGCACATTTCCGCGACACTATCTCAGGTAGAATTAAATCCTTATTATATCATAAATTCATTATATCATTCCTCCCAACTAAATTAGGGAAATATTGGCCGGTCAGAAAGCAGGGAAAAGCAAAATTCGACGCAGAACGAGCCCTAATTCACATAATTGAACTTCTTAGACTTGCTGCAAATCGACGTCTACTAATATATACATTTACTAAACATTGGTCACCGTGTCAGTTCAACAAGATAATATTCAGAATTTTCCTGTGCTATATAAGAAATTGGAGGTTCAAATTTCATGTATCTATATGTATTTGTGACTCAACGAAGGTTCATCTCATACACCTGTCTGGCCAATTTGGCTATTCGTTAGCTTTCTTTTTAAGTTTTAACTATGTCTACGAATTTATTTCTTATTACAACTATTGCACATTCTTTTCTTTTGTTAACGATCTGGCAATAGTGTGAGATTCCAGTACCTGAGACTACGACCGAACGAACGTTCGCACGTGACACGTGACATCACACCGGGCAATTCTTCTGACCGTGACTGTACACATAACAGCTTATAGGCGATTAGTTATCACATCCAAATTGCAGAATTCTGAACCCAACGAATTTATGCCCGATAATTTAGGCTAAAGACATTGGAGGATACTGAGGGATACGGGGTGGAACCCATAACAGCCAAAAATAAATACATTTCTGGACGAATAAATGCTATTTTTGTCCACGTGACAAAGCCGTCGAAACCTGACCGGCGTCCAACCACGTTCACATTACAATTTTATCCCGATCGATTTTATTTTTTCGAATCGGACACCTTTCCCGTGAATGCATAAAAAGTTGACCGTTCCAGGACCGCTACGGCTAGGACTGGGCGCGCTTTACGATCCGGGAATATTTATCAGAATGAAATGGCTTTCGACCCTCAATAAACCGACGCTGGGGAGCGGGGATTATGCCCTCGTCGGGGGGATTTGAAAAAGTAATTAGAAAGCTATTTTCGGCTTACTACGAGCAAAATTAATAATTAAAATAAAAGGTCCTGATGGGTGCCCTTGCGGTCGCCGGAGGGACGGATTAACGTCCCGTAATTTCTCAACTTTCCGCCGAACAAACATGACTTTTCGTCCCTTCTACGGTTTAGAATAAAAATGCAAATGTGGGAAAACACAATGCGTCGAGACAGTTTTTACCGAGCGTGCGAATCTACGCGCGGCGGCGTTAGGTGGGTTTTGTTTAAAATTATTTTACATATCGCCCGAGGTCTTGGGAAAATATTCATAATACGTTCCGAAGGTGTTAAATATTCATGAGGAGTTTCGGCATTCTAATGTCGGGGCGTATATGGAGCACGGGTGGTTGATGTTGTATTTCGTTTAATATTCATTTTACGAAGGCACTCCGCGAAAAAATAATAATAATAATAAACGGAAACAGACGCAAAAATCTAATCAATCTTCCATCCAACGCGGTGCAAGTACAAACTTTTTAATTACTGTCGGAACGTTAGATTTGGAATATTTAATTATTGAGTGGGTGCGAAATGACTTTATAACGTTCATGAATATGTAAATAACAACAGTCCCTCCTTCTATTGTGAAAGAATAATCTTTTGATCTTGATATTATTATGCGCCTAATTATAACGAAATCCAATGAAGTCGCGTGATTCCCTTCTTTATCGGCTAGCTGTCCACGAACCTTCTCGTCTACTACCAAACAAAACCTTCCTGCTGGTTCGAATTTTGCAGATGCCTTTTCACTTCGAAAAGTCGGTATTTCCGACGTTTCGCTTTCAATCACCCCCGGCGATTCTTCCCCCAAAACACATGCCTCAGCTCTTTCCACTTCCGAGACGACGATCTAACGGGAATAAGTAAAAGGGAAGTGTATTATGCGGCGTATTCATTCGGCTAGGCACAATGCTCTTCCCTCCAGGGCAACTACCCCCGTTCTAACGGCAGCGACGGCGTGAAACAAGCGATATTAACGCGCTTTGTTTGGATGTGAAGAACGAGGTAACCGTATATAATATGCAAATATTAGTATTAGTAGTAGTATGTGTATAAACAGGGGATTTATATTGGAATGTTAGTTTGTACGGTAAGGACGGGAGAAAATATAGTCCTAGGACGGATGTAACCTCTTTCTGATGGAGAAGAAAGCGTCCGTTTCTTTTTTAAATGAGATATTTGAAGGACGCCGTAGCACTACAATTGATTGAAGCCCTCGATATCCGTTAGAATTGCAAGAGAGGGAAAATGTCGAGTTGTATTAATAATATCTAAATTATGATATAACTTCCATTCGTATTATTAATCATTATTTGTTACTGCGAGTAAAAGTTATCATAAGTTAAATATTACTAATACAAGCTGACAGACATCTGGTAACGCTCACGGAATTGGAAGGTTATAACGTGGTTGTAACCGATTCTATCAGCAAGGTACGGGGTCTACAAATAAAGTTATGAAACTGGAAACGTAGCATTTTTGGCTATCCTGTATGCGTAGCCATAGGCTAAGACTGCATACGCCTTCAGTGTGAGTTTGTAGTAATTTCTTTAGTGAATTCTCTTTGCTGGTGTGTTCTGAAAATTAATAACTGTATGCTAACAAGTATAGTTTCGAGCTTGGGTAAAGCGCTAGCGAAACATTCGCAAAACTTCAGTTGGCATACGGAGTGCGCTTTCTCAAAGCCTGCGGTTTTCAGAAGGTTGGAGACGATTTCAGAAAAATCGATTGAAGAATTTCACAGTGGAACGCCGTCAGCATCAACAATTGCGCAAAAGGTCGACAGATTCCGAGAATGTGTTTAGTCAAAGGTCCAGATTTTCCAGAGGTTAGAGGTATTTTCAGAAAAATAGATTGAATATGAGAGTCACAGTGGAAGTTCATCAGCATCGAGAATTGACAGATGCAAAGAGTGGGTTCAGGTTTGTAAAAACTTGGGGGCCACTTTAAAGAAAAATAAATTGAAGACTATCCTCAGACTGAAAGGCCACCAATATCAAGAGCATATCAAAATTTAGCAGATTCAGAAAGTATGGTTTGTTAAGTGTTCGGGCTTTCGAGAGGTTAGATGGATTTTCAAAAAACTCGTTTGAAGATGAACCTCATAGTCGAAGGTCATCAATATCGAGAATTGTTGAAAATATTGAAAGATTCAGAATGTGACTTATCAAGGGTTCGGGTTGTTAGAAGGTTAAAGGCATATTGAGAAAGAATCGATTGAAGATAAACTTCAAAGTAGAAGACCATTAACGCCGAGAACTGCTTAAAATGCCAATAAATCCAGGGAGTGTGTTTTGTCAAGAATTCAGAGGTTAGAGGTACTTTCAGATAAATTAATCGAATACCAGCCTGGCAGTCGATTGGTATCAATATCAAGAACTGATCAAAATGTTGATAAAGTCAGGGGTGTGGTTTGTCAAGGATTTAGGTTTACAGAAGCTTAGAGGCGTTTTCAGAACAATCGATTGATGACGAACCTCACCGTGCAAGGCCATCAGCATCGGGAAGTGGGCAAAATATTGAGTTTCAAAGATCTCATGTACGTCGACTGTCGAGTAACAGTAAGAATGATTGGGGAAAAGTTAAATTTCACATGTATCTCCACCCATGTTTTACGATTTTCCCTGCTTAGCAAAACCTGTATTACGGTATCGCCAATAGAAAAACTAAAGGGAGAAGCGGGAATAAGACAGAACCGTCAAAAACTACAGTTGAGAAACTAAATAAAACGGTGTGAAAGAGAGACTAGCTAGTATTGAAAGTGACCCTACATTTAGGAGGAAACTCTTAACCTTAGAAATTCTAGTCCAAACCGTCAGATATATCACATGGAACTACAACTCAATTTCTAGGGTCAGTGAGAACTGCCGTGCACCCCACCATAGTAACGATGAAAAATTTAGTTTACTGTGTACTGTGTAACTAAATGGGGATTGAAAAAGTCTCCTTTATATGAAAGAAATTTAGTCTAGTTGCCTCAGCCGATACTGGAAAAATCTCCTAGGCGTCAAATCATCACTCGAGGAGGATAAAAATGTCGCTAAACGCGATCTTATTATGTACGCACTTTCATTGCGTCGATAACCGAGTTCGTGGTGGCAATGCCGGTTCTTTCCCCGGATATCTCATATGGAGCAGTCTGAAACGACTTATAAATGGGGAAGGGTACCAACTACGTGGGAACGAAATTTCTAATAATAAATCAACCATATCTAATAACCTTAATCCTATCCCTTATCCCTTTTGGGTGTCGGTTAAGTTGAAGTTGAATTTCTAAGTCGGGATTCTTTTCAATCCTATTTCCTAATCTTCCAGGTTATGTTTCTCCTTTGGGCCGCTTCGCGCATTTCCTCCGTCCAGCTTCTCTTAGATTTTCCCCTCTGTTCATTGGTTTGGCTTCAAGCACTCTTCTCACTACCTTATCTCTCCCCATTCTCATTGCGTATCTAACAAAATTAACTAAATTACGCCTAATTGCTGTGGTCTGGATCATGGAATATTTACTTCTTTTTCCAGACACATTATTTCAAAGAAACTTCATCACCGATGCATACTCAGTTTTCACTTTGACGACGCACGTTCTACGGCTTTCCTCCTTTTTTAAATAATCTTCTTCTTAAAGGAACCTGTACCACTCCTTCTAGCGCTTATTCCGTCCTCTCTGGAACGATGGCACCTCGACCCCGGTACCGGCACGGTAAGGGGTTACCGGCACGGCAATATAACGTAACAAGGCCTGCCGTTCCGCCCCCGATCGAAATCAATCGTTTTCAATTAAACCGAACGGGGGCGTAATCGGATTGGCCGCGAGGATCCGCGACGAAGGGGTGGTGCCGGCGGTCACGAACCCGCTTATGATCGTCGTCCTTCTCCTTTGAAGGATACGACTCGACGATTCATTAGCAACGACATTAAGTGGCCGTTTTAATAAAGCGGCCGTGTTAATTACGTCTTTGACGACGGACTTAATCGAAAAGGAAGTTTCGGGTAGCGGAGATCGCGCGGGAGACGAAGACGGGTGGCCTCATTCAATCGATTGAATATTTTAAATTGGGTACGGGATTTGACGAGTACGTCTTCATTTTCGATAATGGAGAAATACGAAAGGGAACACGCGATGTTGAAAACGTTGAAGTAATGTTTCACCTTTCAAGAAGAAAATTTCTTTATTAACTTAAACAATGGGGGATTGTATGAACTATGAAGGATGTGACGAAACTTTGTTTTATGTCGAATCTTAGAAGTGATAGCACAAGTCCCCCGATTTAGTTTCGGCGGGTTTCTATCACTGCTATATGTGCGATTCTCCGCGAGCCCTCACTTTTGTGTCTTTTGAAGATTTAGTTTAGTTTAGTTTAGTTTACAATTTATTTCTTGAATACAAAAGTATAGAACACGTCAATAAAAACAGTTTGGCGTATATTTCAAACATTTAAAACGTTTTCAATAGGTAACATAAATCCGATTGGTATGGACACAAAAACAAAAAAAGTAAAAAACACTTTTATAACTTTTATAAGTGAAAAAGTGTTCGATAGTTCAGCAGCCGCCCTGCACAAGGTCTGCTTCGTTGGTTCATACTTCAGTTCATTTGGTAGCTGGTTATAAACCTTCATTATATTAGTAACGACACTTTCGTTTATTAAAGTCTTTTTAGTTTGTGGTGGAAGAGACATAGCATTTTTGAAACAATTGAACACATTACTAGGTTCAAATAATGTTTATTTCATAGTTTCTGATCAATTTAATGATCAGATAATCATTTTAATACATTTTCAGTCCATAATGGGCTAAAAATATCACAACCGTGTTACGGCTAATTGTTAGAGCGTTCTGTATTGATACTTCTGGCTTCTCGCTCCACTTCCGGCGTGTAGATAGCGCCCCGCTGTTTAGACATTCGGCTTCTGGGGTTTAGTTAAACAGGTCTTTTTCGGTGAATAGTTATTCGCTTATTAAGTTTTCGCTTTAAAGTCTCGCTAGGGGAGGATATACACGGAAATTCGACTCTGGGAAGTTTAATATTATCGTTGGGTGAATCTGGAAGTTAAGCTTCCCCAGTGTTACTGTTCGAACTATCGATCGTTGTACGTTTGCTTTTCCCTCTATTGGAGGTGAGTCTTTTTTTTCCTTAATCACGATGCCGTTACTTTCTCTTTCACGTTGTTGTAGGGTGCTAGTATACGGAGTTAGTAGAGTGTGAGTTGAGCTAAAATTATTTAAGAATATCCAAGAATTAATGTAAAAGTTGGAAGTGCGAGGAAATCCGCCATCTTTGACAGCTTCCGGCCCGGAAACACATCACGCTAAGTCCCGCCTTTATTTATATTTTTGACTCGTTGAGTTTTGGGAAAAATTCCCTAGAATATTTTAATTAATTTAGAGTTAGTAAACCGGGGATTTGTTTTCGAGTAAAAGAGATTTTCTTATATAATGATTTCATAAGCCTAATTTGAATCACTTATTCAGTTTTCTTCTTATCAATTTTAGAATAAATATACGTGAAAATCATCTAAATTAGTTCTAGTTTTTCCGAGGTGAAATTGTAAACATAGAGTGTAATTTAAAAATCAACCGTTAAATGCAAATTCTAAGATCAAATGTATTATATCATCTTAAAAAGGTCTTCACAGCTGTCAACTGCGTGAATAGTAGCGACAATGTCATAACCGTGGCGACGAAATTTACAGATTTTAATATGAAATACAGCAATTAATACTTGTAGCTCGTCCACTTTAGGTATCTATGTTGAAAGTATAAATACACAGGAAAATGACAAAAAACATGCAAAAATGACTTTTTTTTTCCGGAATTTCAGACCAGTAAAACTGTGAGCTCGCGGAGAATCGACCATATACCTAATTTGTAGCTAGAATACCGGTCACTTCCCCTGGTTGCTGACGTATAACGGTTTAGAAGACTTTACGACCGGAAAAGATGTTAGTTTTATGTAAACGACCGATATAAAGTAACACTTTATTGCTAACCTATGGAAAGAGAACGAGACACCAACTTACTTATTTATTATTTATTCATATTTATTTTCGCTTACTTTATTCCTATAGTTCCGCATTTATTTCTAACTTTAAGGGCCCGAAGGAAACAAGCGACTCCGACATGCACCTGCACGTTTATGCGACTTTAGAAATCCGGCGGGAGCGATCCGGAACCGGGTACCGGAAAGTACTGCAATGCACCGGAAAAAATCCCCTGACCCGTGCGATCTCCCTCCGTTCTATTCCCGTGAACGCGGAAGCTTTTCGGATTATAACGACCGAGAGGGTGAGGTGAAACAACAGAACGACGGCCACACAACCGTCGCACGACAACGACGACAACAACACCAACAACAACAACCAGCAAACACGGAAACACGCCACTCGCGTTCTGGAGTTCGGTAAGTTGACCTGCCGGGATCGAACTTCCTTTCCCCTCTCCCCAAATCGTCGAAACAAAACGGAAGAAAAACAAAAGAGCGTCGACGTGGAAGTTGGAGAAGTCGGGAAGTAGACGGAGAGAAACCTTTGGGCCCCAGGTTTGATTGCGACGTGAATACTAATCGGTGTGGGCAATATATGAATGATGTGGAGATCAATTCTGTTTGTAACATTCATAACGACGCAAGCACTGTGGTTTAGTATAGAACTGACATTATATCACATCGGTAAACTCTTTACCACACGATTATTTCATTAAATCCAGTGACACATAGGGTATCGTCACCGGATTTAATTAAATAATTATGTAGTGAGGAGTATCCTGACGTAATAAAGTAATTCTGTGTGTGTGTTTCTATCCGGATAATTTTAAATATTGTAGATTGAAGTGGCTCTGTTATACACCTTTAGTAATATATACCACCAATCTACAGTCAGAACCGAATTTATAAACCTATATAAATCTATTCGTAAGTCTTCTAGGACGAACGCAATCTGCATTTTCGCACTTTATCTAGAAGGCTCCCTTAGGACTTTGATATATGTTGTAGGTTTAGGTTTGACCTCTATGCTTACTTGAGCTAAGGCACAATTTCTCGGACTTCTAGCAAAGGAGGCACTCTGTCCACATTGTTGAAGTCTTTTAACTTTGTTCTTCACTGTAACTAGCCTCGCCTATATCCCCGTGGACGTAGACGTACACTCGAGACCTAACTTCGATTTTTATTCTTACCACTGGTCTAACAAAACCTTCTTTCAAGTCCAAAACGTTGAGACTTTTAGCAGAAGCTAGAGATTCGGAAGAAGGATATTGCCTACATTATTACAGTTCCTTCCCCTCCCCTGGCTAGGCTCCCTAGCCTTTACCCTCAAGCATAGATACACACTCGAGGTTTAAGTTCGATTCCTACGCTAGCACTGTTCGAGGAAATCTTCCATTAAACTCCCGAATTATAAGACTTTTAGAGGCAGGTAAAAGATTTCGTAGAAAGAGACTGTCCACATTATTACAATCTTTCGACTTTGTTCCTTCCTCTAGCTAGGTTCCCCAGACTAGAAAACATCGACATACAATAGAAGCCTATGTTCGATTTTTATCTTCCCTTCAAAACCCCAATTTTAAGACTTTTAGAAGAAGCTAAAACTCTTTCACATTGTTACAGTTTTTTTACTATGTTTCTCCCTCAGGCTAGCCTTTTCAGCTTTTATCCTCGAAAGCATGGATATACATGCTGAGGACTGCTCAAGCAAAAGTTACGAATTTTAGACTATTAAACGAGGGTTTTTGTTTTTGCAAAACGAAGCTGCCCATACCATTACAGGTTTTCGCCTTTCTTCTTCCTTCTGACTCTCCAGTCTTTATCTTGGAGGGCATAGAGATTCACTCAAAATCCATGATTTCTGTGCTAGCGTTGCTTAGCTAAATATTCCCTTGAAGTGCCGAATTTTGAATCATTTAGCGGAAAGTATAAGTCTCCGGAGAAAGACACCACCCACATTGTTATAGTTGTTTGACTTTGTTCCCTGTTGCCATCCGTGGCTAGGCTCCTCAGACTTTATCGCCTAGGACATAGATATACATATATGAAACCTACGTTCGATTTCTGTGCGAGTATCGCTCGGCCAAGCCTTCCCCTTGAAGTGCCGAATTTAAAGACCTTTAACAGAAGCTAGAAGTCTTTGAGAAAGCACAGTGCCCAGAGTTTTCTGGTTTTAGTTCCTCAACCTTCATTGAGGGTTCAGATATCATTATGATCATAACAGGTTTCTCGGATTAGTCATGTGTTGGAGAGATCAATCTCCTTCTGATTATATTTCCTCGTAGCTGCCTTTCCATACTTTTTGATCTTTCGTCTCTGTTCTTGTTATTGATTCCAGTTCTCTTTAGATCTTACTCCACCTCTTGCAGCCATATTCTTCTCGACCTCCTTCCTCCAACCCGATTCTATACTTGTTCTCCATACGTGACCCAGTCAGTTTACCATTTGTTCTTTGACCCTTTTCATTATGTCATCCCCTCTTTCTTGTAAAAGTTCAAAATTAGTTCTTCTTCTTCTTCATTATCATTCATTTTCTTTGGCCCTAGTATCATTCTCACTATTTTTCTCTCTGTTATTCACAGGTCTTCTTCGTATTTTTTCGTCATGCTGAGTGTTTCGATTGCACACATCCATGCTGAGCGAATTTCTGTCTTATAGGTCTCTATTTTGCAGTTTTTACTCAGTAATTTGTTCTTTGGTAACCATTCGTTCGCGTGGAGTGCCCTGTTTGCAGTTATTATTTTTTTCTTTAATTTCTGCATCTCTTTCACCATCAAAATTTAAATTGAAACCAGCCTCGTTCAAAGTATAGATTCCTAATTGAATTCCCTCTTTTAAGTTCCTTATCTACTCTCATTATTTTTTTCCTTTTCAGTTATTTTGACTTCCATTTCTCTTCCTCTCTCGATTAATTCCGCAAGAATTTCGATCAGTTTTTGTCTTTCGTGATTAGCACGATGGCCTATATATGCGGTTGGAAATTACAACCCCCAAGCTTAACACCGACACATTTCCTTAAAAGCCAAAATTCCCAAACCCTCGGAAAAAAGTCATACCTTCGCGAAGGGCTACTACCCACATGGTCACAGTTTTCCAGAACTTATTTCACCCTCTTCTGGCTTCATCCGTGAGTGCTTAGATACACGCTCGAAGCACCACATTGCCCACAGCGAAGACTATAGGTCTTCGAGGAGCGACACTGTCCACATTGTTAGTTTTTTGGAGCTTTCTGGCCAGCCCTTTCAACCTCCATGCTTTAAACTGTTAGGGCGCATTTTCCCTTACAACACCATCTTTATTATTACACACATTATTACAACACCATATTTATTATATTAGTATTGGGTATGTTATAATTTTGGTTTCACGACTGAACTATTTGTAACTTAAACATAGACAGGGTATGTAGGTCGAGTTTGATGACTTACCGTGGGGAAATAAAGTCGGAATTGCCGAATCAGATTTATTATAGAACTCAAAACATGCCGAAACATCAACTATTCCCCACAATTCTCGAAGCTTTGATCGCGGACAGTTCCACAAAAGCATTAGCGCGGAAATTCAATATTTATTCCTCTTTATTAACTAATTAGGGGCCACTTTAAAATAACAAACAAACAAGTCAAAAACAATTGAAACTCTACCCGTCCCCTATTTTCGAATAGTTCGTTAATTCCGCGAGATTACCATCTAATTATAGAGTTTACGGTTTAATTTTTGATCGTTTCCAGCGTCGTCGTGTTCCTCGACTTACTTCACTTCGTTTCTAATTAGATCAAGACCGAATTCGGCGAGACAAATTTGCCCCGAATTAGCTTCGTGTCTCTCTTTCGAGCATCCGTTGCCTTCCTCTTACTTGATTTATTCTTCGCCTGTTTCGAACATACCCTGTCAGTTACGCAGGTAATTATGCTTTCTGTGTTAATCACTTTAAATAGGGATCAAGTGCTATAATATTCGAAAAACATTCCTTTATTTATAAAATTTTACATTTCTAGCTGTAGTTTTAGCTTACAAATAGTAACGACTTCCAAAGCGTGAATGATGGGTAGAGTAAGATAATCGTTCGTCGCGCCATAGGCGTGCGGTTTGCTCAATATTTATAATACCGAAAAAGAAGTAATAAAGCGATACCGCTCTATTTTGTAATTGTTACAGTGTATCATGTAAGCATTTATAGTAGCTATGTAAATCTGTTTTAATAGAAGTATCCTGAAATTTTGGCTGGCTCTTCTTAATAACTACAGCTTCGTCAGGATTGAATCGTTGAATAACAGCTTTTACTTTTTGGCGATGTTCAGTACAATAAAAGCTGGCTGCAACCAGGTTCCCCAACGTGTAAGAATCGGCTGAGATGGTTCACGAATACCGGGGACACTGTGCATGAAATGTTCTAAGACGTTTTGGAGATTTGAGAAACACTTTTTTGTACTTGATATTAATGCATCCGCCTCGGGATAACATTGCCTAATAGTTTTTGCCACAATATGTAAAGTACGCACTTTACAAGTTACATATAAACAGTCGCAACCGTGTTCAAGAAGAGACTTGAAACTTTTTTAACGTAGTAACTACGCACAATTGTACTTGCTGCACTAGTACACCCTTGTAATCTTTTGCTAGCTAGTAACAGTGGAAATGTCGGTTTACATTGGTCCAGTACACGAACTATAACATGTAACTATAATAGAATTCTTTTCTATCTGTTGTCTTGTCAATACACAACCAAAGCAACTGATTTTTGAATGTAGATATGATTTTATTCTCCACCTCTTTGCGTACAAATAAAACAGGCTTACGTGCTGTTGCCGTTGTTGGCAACTTCAACTCCGGCTTGCATTTGTTTCAAAAGTTCTTAAACGATTTCCAGTACGTTAAGTGACAAATTACATGTTATCATCATATCACTGCAATTAAATCGAAAATAAAGTCATTTATATTTGACGCGCCGTTTTTTTCCATTTCTGTGTTTTGCACTATTTGCACTCCTTGATCGAATACACCGACGTTTTCTTAAATTTCTATCTTTTAAAATTGATGGAGTTTATCCCGCCATTGGTACCAGTCAGGAGGACTTGTTACTTCGTCATGGCATGCCTTCGCTGTTGGAAAGAAGAAATATCTAATGTTCCAGATTTCTGTGGAAATTAGTGAATAATCGGATTGATTGCCAGTTTCTCCTGAACAGAATATCGTTCCACGTGCCCAGGCTTTCGACCAGGTATAGCTGCATCTCCCAGTTAGCTGCTGCGAGGACAAATATACTGCAACGCTCTCCCGTTAATGTAATGTGTCGCAATGCTAATAGACTTGTAACAGATATATTTTTGAATTAGGTTTTATTTTTAGTATTAGTCAATTGAGCAGTATTATTTTATGTTTGTTTAATATTAAATAATTTTTTGTTGAGTTATCTCTTTACATATGTATTTATTTTTATATTCTAATTATGTTCTGTAAATGGGTTTGACCTGTTGGACATTAAAGATCATTATTATTATTATTATTATTATTTACATGCTTCCTACAGCCGTTCTTTTGCCAGCACATCGAAGTTTCCTCGCACACTCTACAAACTATTTTAGCACCGTGTGGTCAAACATCCCAGAAAACTGGCCATAATTCGAAAAGATCATCAGTTTGCAATGCCTTTTTTACTTGGGGATTGCACACAAGAAACAAAATGGTGGGTAGAAAATGGCGGATCATTCTCGTAATTTTTCGATAAGAACAATTTGATACTCAATTTAAATGAACTACAATAAAATTATGATCTTTCGTAAACTGTTTCACCGCAATCTACTTCACCTGTCGATGAAGCTGGTACATTTGTAATTTCAATCGAAGATTCTTGTAATAACTCAGCGACAACAATCTCGTCTTCTTTGCGTGCAATTTTCGCAGGCTTGAAGAGGATCAGATGTAACTAATAGTCTACGAAAAACGTCCTTCATAGTTTTAATCCTGCTACATTTTCGGCTGAAATCTTGCCGAAACTTTTTATAAACGTGTTACAAGATTCCTGGGCCCCTTCAGACATTTGTCCTATAGGCAGCAAGGATGACTCTATGATATGTGAGCCATGTATTAAAATTTTATGTACAGTAGTAGGCGTGTTGTGCCACGAGTACAATTCAACGAATCTTCGCGCAGTGGGCAAAGCGTGCTCTTCAAACTTTACAATATTTATATTAAAGCCACACGAAATGGCCTGAAGTATCACATGGAACCTGTTGATCAGATTTTTGTCTATTTACGTAATGGACGCTAAGATTCCAGAATTTTCGAAGAAACGGCGTGCTGTATTGCCGTCATTAGTACTCCCATATCCCTGTTTTGGAGCATCTACTAAAAGCCTTAATTACTGTCGGCAACCACTTTGAATATTCTTTTTTCGAGCTTCCCTGTCATTTTGTAATCTTGGTAGCGCATCTGTAATTCCATTGAAAATGATGTCTTAAGATCAAACCAACAACTTCCAGTAGCTAATTTTCGGATACGTTTTACATAAATATGTATTTTACCATTAGAATATTAAAACAGGACCCGATCCAGCAAGACTTTTTCTAAACTCTATTTTTATCAGTGTGATATAATACAACTATTTAAAAACCACAGTCCATTGTTACCCAATTCATAATTTTCATTGTTGTCATACATATTTGTGATTAGTTATTTACTACAATACTTACATTCACGAGAAAAATCCATGTTGTTCCAATGAAATTGTCCACTCCTTTAAAAAAACTACGCGCTTTTCAAAAACTTGTATCTTTTGTCGAAATGTACACACGTTTCAATGCGTTCGCTGTCTGTTAACGAGAAAGATAAAAGTTGGGTCAGAGCGCCACATGATCCTAATAACCGATCTCAGATGATGCGGGGGTGTAGGGGTACTACTACAATCATTTCAATCTTCAAAAACATTTCTTTTTGCATTATGGCCAGCTTTTTGTGATTTGTTGACCACTATGCGTCGTACAACAAATCTGGAAACTCATAGATAAAGCTTTTTCCTTCAGCAAAGGGTTGTTGTTTAGCCTTGGGTACTTTGGACATTTTTAGTTAAAAATTCTCTTGCATAACTAGTTTTCCGCCCGCCTGATTTAATTCACACGCAGACGTCGCGCTAGTGATGATGAATGTGTACGACTTTGTCGTTGCCACCCGGCAGATGTTTACGTATCGCGTCAAACAGGCGCGCGGCGAGTTCCGTTGGCTACTCCAGCTGTTACGGCTATGCTGGGACAACATGATTATCTTACCTTAATGACGACTACGTTTTTTAACCCTCAGTGATCGCCAAATTACTCGTTTGTATTTATTACAATGCGAAGTGCGAGCAAATTTCTCATGTACCGACCAATGACGGGTTAAGGATCCAGAAGGACGAACGGAATCAGTTGAGTTGCGAAAAACTAAAAGCTAGCTTTGTCTCAGTTCATTATTTCCCCAACTCATAAAGGGGATAGCAAACGCAGGAAAACTTTACTTGGTGGGTTATATGACAAAACCGGGTATAAAACGAAACCTTCATCATCCGCGTTCCAGCTTCTGCAGTGCCGCGCATAATAAATAAAGGCGGATGCCTATTCAACGCGGCGTCGCAAAAACTAACAACAAATAAAAATCTGTACATAGGGGATGGCGACGAGGGACCGGAAGGGAACCGATATTTCTATACCCGCCGTTGTAAATCCGCGGTGTTCGGAATGAATGGACGACGATACGAAATCCGGGAGTCCGGGAGCTTGGCGGGTGCGATTCCGGGCCTATAAATCACGGGCGGCGCTACTCCATGGCGGTCGTCGCTTTTTTCGGTCGGAGTTGTCGAAATCCGGGGGCGTCGATCCAATTTGTCCGGACAATTTGTCGACGTCGATGAAATGTTTATCAGAGACGAACAGCGCGGGTGAGTGCCGGAGCTAAAACGCGTGGACCGCGGTGTTGATGCTCGCGAATATTTACGTAAAATACCGGGTAATCCCCGGGTTGAAGCGATACACGAAATGAGGCCAACGAGGACGGGCCGGGTCCAAAAATTCGGAATTATGAAGATCTAAAAAAAAGCATGGAATTCGATAAGGACAGTTACACTCGAGAAGGAAGTGACCGAAGTAAACAGTGAGAAGGAAAGTGACTCTTTAGAGTTTTAGAGGGAGCAATAAAACTAAATTCGAAGGTGTAGAGTTCACTTTCATTTCGAAGAGTACGTTCCAGTTACATTTGACCTCAAGGACATTAGCTGGAGTTACCTCAGTCCTCAGGGCGATTTCATTTTGTAGCTTTAACTTTTTTGGGCGTGTTGGTCGCCTTGATGAGCCAAGCTTGCTGCAAGAATTCCGATCTTTTCCCCTCGTAACGCAAGCAAAACGTTATCGAATACTTTCCTTGACTAGAAACGAGTAAAAAAGTAAAGCTTCAAAACAACGTTCATAATAACATTGAAATCGTAATCAACAATAAGAAAACTTTGAAAGAGACCGAAACCAAGTTCCGATGGTTTAAGACAAACTCTCCATTATGAGAGGAAATGTGCTCTTTTAAGAGCGATGTTAGCTAAAATTCACCCGTGACGTTTACTTCCTTTTGTGTTACCTTCCCTGAGAATGACAACTTAGCTGTCGCAATAAATTTGTGCAGTTTCTAAAGACGGTGTGGTAAGAGTAAAAGCTAATTTACTAGAATACCGACCGGTTAATCGAACATTGCAGGAAAAATCTAAAGAATCCAGTGAAATTCGAATTAAAGTATCATTCGCCAAATTTGATTTTGTAATTATAACAATCCAAGGGGCCTCAATACGGCCAGTTTACCATTAACAGCGCGATTTTTCTTAGATAGCGCATAGCCACTTTCCTTTTACTGAAAGTAATACCAATTGCTTGGAAAGGAATTTCTAATAAAAAGAAAATAAAAAAATCTTAACTCAACAAATACAAATTTAGACTTATCAACCGTCCAAAACTAAGAAGGAACCAAATTCCTTTTAACCTAAGGATTAACCGGAAATTTCAGGTGAAAATCTAAAAGATGCAGTGAAACTGGAAATATAAAAGGACTAGCTAATGTGCAGTGTGTCTCCCCAGCTAAAAGACGAAAATTTCAGGTACTTCTGATTTCAAAAAAGGCTAATTTATGTAGTGTCTTTCGTAAATATCTTCCTCTCAATTGTATCTTCTAATTACTTCTAATGAACAGGGAGTTCTGAGCGCCTCGATACATCCACTTTGCCGCTAGCATTCCGATTTTCCCTCGGCAGCATACAGGTAATCGTATCAAACACTATCAATTAAAAAGAAATTTCTAATAAAAAGTCAATCTTACTTCAATAAAAGAAACTCTAAGAAAATCTAAAGAAAGTAGTGAAATTGGAAGTATAAATAAACTAACGAATGTGCAGAATGTCTCGCCAGCTAAAGGAAAAAAAAAGTTGCAATTATTTCTAACCTCAATAACACTACTTTTGTGATTATTATCCAAAATGTCTTATGCGCAATTTCATGTTGTAATTGCAACGTTTCAGGGGTTTCGGTCTCCTCTATACGGCAGGTTTGCCGTTAGTGTGCCGGGCTTTTCCCTTTATAGCGCACGGGCAACGGTATCGAACGCCTTCTTTGACAAAAAAGTAATCAAATATCAATAAAACCAATCTTAACTCAAAAAGAAAGAAATTACGAATTGCCAACCTTCGAAAAGAAGAAACTAGATTCCTCCTCACCGGAAATTGCGTGTGAAAATCTAAAGAAAGTAGTGAAATTGGAAATATAAAAGCGTTTTCTATTTACAGCATTGTGTAAAATTAAGTTTCCTTTTCCTCTGTCCATCCGTCAATCACAGTAGAAACACGAGATGCGTTACAGTGTCTATCGAAAATATATTACGCGCAATTTTATCTTGTAATTGCACGGGCAACAGTATCGAACACCTGGATTGAAAATAATACAAATTGCCTGATCTCGGAATTTATAATAAAAAATCAGTCACAACGCAATAAAAACAAAACTCCGAATTCTTTCCGAAAATCTAGAGAAGCAGTGAGATTGGAAATATAAAAGAATTAACTATTCACTGCCTCGCCAACTAACGAAAGAAAATGTTAATTATTCGTGATCTAATTTATAGAATTTTTATAGAAACTGCCTTGTGCGCGATTTCATTTCGTAATTGCAACATTTCAGGAGCTTTTGGTAGGGTTTAAATCCCGGATTTGTTGGTAGTGTCTCGGCCTTTCCCCTCGGTACCGCACAAGCAAAGGTATCGCACACTTCTTTGACTAAAAATTCCTTCACTGATTGATCAATCGAAAATTGCATGTGAAAATCTAAATAAAGCAGAGAAATTAGAGTCTAATTAGAAAACTGCTTTCATCATTCGCAAACGCGTTTCGCGATTATACCGCTCGTCAGTGCGACTTTGTGCGAAGTAGTTTTCATTTCCAGATAAGCACTATATATGCTAGTTCGTTTGATGTGTGTACATATGGGAATTCAATTAAGAAATTCTCTTCAATAGCTGCAAAAATGCGCATTTAAGTACGTATTGGGGGAATTTCCGAGTTGAATTCTCATATGTTCAAATTTCAAAGAGAAATTGGAAATATAAAAGAACTAGCTAACGTGCAGAATATCCCCTCCACCCAAAAGAATTTCAGTCACCTCTAACCCCCCAGATAGGCCAATTTAAATCGTTCCTCTCGAAAATATTTCCCGCGCAATTATACTTTGTAAGTACAACGTTTCAGGGGTTTCGATCATTTCGATACGCCGAGTTTGGCGCTAGTACCCTGCCTTTTCCCTTGGTAGCGCACAGGCAACGGTATGGGTACACTTCTTTGACTGAGAAAAAACAGCAATTCTAAAGAAAGTATTGAGACTGGGTAGATTCTATAATATTTCTGGATATACGAGTATAGGGAAGTTAATGCTGTCGAAATGAGGATTGGGCAGAAATGTGCAATATTTTCCAAAGTATTAAAGACTTCATGAGCAACCATTTCAGCATGTTCCTCCGTTAATCATTGCCTCGTTTGGCACAATACCGATTTTCCACTAAAACAATAATTAAACTTGAATAAAAACAAACACACGCGACGACGAGATTCTTAGAAAAAGCGGATCTTCGTGACGACAATATCCACTCCAATAAACCTAACAAAAACACCTTTCAGACGCAAGATAACGTTCATTCGCTTTATCGAGACGAAAATTTGTCGCGTAATAGACGCGACAGTAAGTTACGACGTTGAGTGCGGAGGCGCGTCGCGCGGACCGAAAAGGGAAAAATTACGTCGTAAAGCCGGGGCGCGCGCGCTCGTCCCGCGCTTCTTCAGATTGTTATCTCGGATGCTCTTAACACAAAAAGCAACAGGCTCGCCTCGTCGCCGACAAGCAGGCTAACACCCTCTCGATGAAATTGCGTTAGCGTCCGTGGGCGGGCGGGGTGGGTTCCTTTTAATCAAGATGGTAGAATGTTTAACGCTATTAGCGTTCGCCTCTCGGTTTGATCGATGTAGTATAGGGTTAGGAATTGCGTGGTTGATGGGTTTTAGATAGGATTAATTATAAAAGGTCGATTTGTAATATTCGTCCTCTGCGACTTTTGCGGAATTAAATGGAACAACAAGTTTGGAAGTCACTGGCTAGAATTCATCTACTCGCAGATAGCATGTGCACGGTAATGATATGTACTTTTCTAGTAGGACAGTCTAATAGTAAATATGTTTGAGCCTAAATTTGCATCAACTCCAACCAGAACTGAGGCCATTGTAAAATTGCTCAAGAATCTCAACCTAGTTTAAAAATTGATATACTAAAAAGCAAATTCTGTGGTCATCAAGATCGATTCGTCAAATTATAAGGAAACTAAAATTGTACCCTTAATGGCAACATTTCAGAGGCTTCTGGTCGCCTGGATACGCCGAATTTGCCGCTAGTATTCCAGCTTTTTTCCTTGGCGGAGCACGGGCAACACCATCAAACACTGTCCCTAACTGAAAATAATACCAATTGCCTGAAAACGAAATGTCTAATAAGAAAGTTAACTTTAACTCGACAAAAGGATACTTCAAATCGCCAATTTAGAAGTTACAAGAAGAGACTAGATTCCTCCTCGTCGATGAATTAACCGGAGATTGCAGATGAAAATCTAAAGAGAGTAGTATAGTAGTAACATACAAGGGAAATATATTAAGAGCTGATCATAAGCAACAGAAAATCCGAAAGAGAAATTGTTAAACCATTCATATCTTAAGTTTTGAAGGGCAAAGATGAAATTTGCAGGTGTGCTTAACGGAACAAAATAGAGGGGTCACAAGGAAAAGAAGAGACAAATCTTCTGACGAGGGAGTGAACATAGAGCAAGCTTGGTGGGCCTGAACCTACATGCAGATTTTATTATCAAAACGTAAGAGCTGAGATGAAGATGAACTGGTGTCCTTGATAGAACAAAATGGAGTGCCGAGGCATTAAACCTCGCAAGGAAACGAAGATGCGAACCTCCTGGAAAGGGATGGAACAAAAAGGGCTGAAATGGAGAAAGATCAAGCGCAAAGCGAGAAGCGGAAAAGAATGGAAGGAACTTGTAGAAGGACGGAAAGATAATGAGGTTGCGTTGATCTAACGAATCAGCCATTCTACGCTATTTGTTAAGAAAAGCGAAAGCGCACTCAACACTCATAGGAGTGATGTTCACAGATAGAGAGAGAGAGAAAGAGAGAGAGACAGTTTGAAAACATAGAACCAATTTTCAGCCTCGTTGATGACGGCTTACGTACTGTTTGTCTTGCCTCTACTATACTGTCAGTCAATGACGAAATCTGATTTAGGAACAATCCTTTTGGTACTTTTTCTGGAACTTACTGAAAGAGCAGTATGATAAACGTTGTGGGACCGCGTCGGTACTAAGTCAGTTTCGCATACTTATTGCAAGACCTTCAGAGGGCGAAATACGACCATTGCTGCAAAGAGGGGCTAACCAAATTGGGCCTCTTAATAGGACACTGATGGTTTAACTAACATCTTCACACTATAGGAACAATGGAAGATTCTATCTCCAAGCCTTCTGCGAGGAGGAGGAAACTTCGCAGCATATTTTTCGTGAATGCCAGAGACTGATCAGTGGTAGATTTAAACACCTTGGCTCTGAAGTCTTGCAGCCAGAAGAGATAAAAAATATTCCCATTAGAAATATGATATATATATATTTCGTGACCTTTTTATACTTATCTTATATGATAGATCTCTCTACCACTAATAGGTCAATAAAACAAGGCTGGTTTGAACGATAGTTATATTTTCAGAACGTTTACAAACGTTTTCGGAATACCTTCTTCAGTGAAAATATAACTAGATAAATATATAAACAAACATTTGTTTTTATTTGGGAACTATCAACAAAATGACTAATGACTAGGATTTCTTGATATAGAGGATGTGTAACAAACTTTTATATACATATATAAATTATAAAAACTAAATTAATGTGTAAACATACATGCAAATTAAGTAAAACCCTATATCAAAAAATCTTTGTCGAAACCTTAACAATTCTGTTCAAGGACTAGGAAAACCCAAATTTAAAAACCTAGCCAAAGGTTTCCTTCTTAAGAAATGCAAATGTCATTTTAACAAATTGCTATATACATTACTTAAATTTTGAATATCGGTTCTGAAATTAATAGTTTTAGTGTCTTTTTGTATATTTATCATTTCATATATTAGTCGTTTTTATAATTATTCTCTGTTTTTAATATAATTGTGGTTTAAAAATCAAAGTAATGCCCAAGATCTTTGTAATGCTTTGTTACAGCGGTCATTGCACCAAAATCATTATTTAAAGAATTCTTATGGCTATACAACCTTTTCTTTAAATATTGTTTCGTCTGACCGATGTAACAACCATCACAGTCTTTACAGTTTATTTTATAAATCAAAGTAATGTAGTTTATAAAATAAACTGTAAGGACTGTGATGGTTGTTACATCGGTCAGACGAAACAATATTTAAAGAAAAGGTTGTATAGCCATAAGTATTCTTTAAATAATGATTTTGGTGCAATGACCGCTGTAACAAAGCATTACAAAGATCTTGGGCATTACTTTGATTTTGAAAACACAATTATATTAAAAACAGAGAATAATTATAAAAAGACTAATATATGAAATGATAAATATACAAAAAGACACTAAAACTATTAATTTCAGAACCGATATTCAAAATTTAAGTAATGTATATAGCAATTTGTTAAAATGACATTTGCATTTCTTAAGAAGGAAACCTTTGGCTAGGTTTTTAAATTTGGGTTTTCCCTAGTCCTTGAACAGAATTGTTAAGGTTTCGACAAAGATTTTTTGATATAGGGTTTTACTTAATTTGCATGTATGTTTACACATTAATTTAGTTTTTATAATTTATATATGTATATAAAAGTTTGTTACACATCCTCTATATCAAGAAATCCTAGTCATTAGTCATTTTGTTGATAGTTCCCAAATAAAAAACAAATGTTTGTTTATATATTTATCTAGTTATATTTTCACTGAAGAAGGTATTCCGAAAACGTTTGTAAACGTTCTGAAAATATAACTATCGTTCAAACCAGCCTTGTTTTATTGACCTATTAGTGGTAGAGATCTATCATATAAGATTAGAAATATGGTAGATTTCATCGAGGACACCGATTAGATGGAGTAAATATCTAAGGAACACAATAAACCAATGACCTTGAATGTGGTGGTTGATGAACCATACCCTTAAGAAAAAATTGGAGGTTTGATGCGCTGAAAATTTCCAAAGGGAACAATCAGGCTGCTGAAATTTTAATCGTTGAGCTATCAAGACTAAAAGTTAAGGTCCAAATGCTGCACAGTACAAAAATGTCCAAACTCACAATCAGTAAAAGTTAAAAGGAAAAATGATGTCTTAGATCACGAAGACTGCGGGAGACTATAAGACTATAAGACTTCATACCCTCAACAACATTCCCATTTCGATGCAGAGTAAGGACTCCTGTAGCATTAAATTCGACAGCGATAATTTCATTGTAGAACCTCTGCAATTCCACTCTACACCGTTAGGTCTTATAACACCCGGCGGGATTTGAGACCTTCAAACCGACAACGAGGCGCAAATTAATTCATTACAGTCAGGACAAATAATCCCGAGGAGTCCGAGTTTCTATATTAAACGCGACCTTTGACCAGCAGCTCTCCGACTACCAACCGTACTCCATCACGCGGATAGACCAATTTGTCGCGCGCAAAAACTAAACGCCCGGAGGACTAAGCTAGCGCCTCTGCTTCCGACGAGCGGCTAAGAACTCTTCGACGTCATAAATCAGAACGGCGCGAGGTAGTCGACTGGATCTAGTTAGCTCGTCGAACGCCCAAAAACCTCTCAAACGCTGCCGCTTTGAGCCGAGCCGAGCGAATTGAAGTCCGCGGTCGAGAATCCCCTCCTTCCTAAACCCGGTTGGTTTCGCACAGGGTTGATATTTAATTAGAGTAATTTATACGCGGAAAGGGTTTATTAATAAAAGGGATTCGTGCGTACACGGATTATTGTAAGGAATGTAATTGGCTGAGTGTGCTTCCAGTCCCTGCAATTCAAAATCTACTTTTGATGGTAAATTCGATATGGGAAAGGAATGGTACTAAACCGGCTGAAAGGATATCTTACAATTAGTCAGATAAAAATATGTCGATATTGAATATTGTTCAAAAATAATCGAAGGCGCGTCTGACGTAGCACACTGAAGACGGTTATGTGGTATATAATCGATTCCTAAGTTGGACCACTTTAATTATTACGTTTCAACAGTATGTTATGTAGCTTTAAAATACTTATAAAATGAAATGAGCGAACTAACCTAATAACCTTGACAAAAACAAGAAACCCTCTTTACCCGGAAACAATCTGAATTTGTCCCCTTAAAATACTAAAATACTTGAATGTTAACAAAAGTAAAGAAATCCCTGTATACTCGCACACAAATTTCCCAATTCCTCACTATAGATTAATTACGAGTTTTCAGGGATTTGTTTCCCAAAAACTCAACGATACAAAATATAAATAAAAGTAAATAAGACCTAGTATGATGCAGTTTTCCGTGGTCGACGTTGCACGGCGTGGTTTTCGGTATACGGACGAAAGTGGCCTAAAATGGCGGGTATTAACTGCCGTGAGGAAAAGATGTCGGGAAAAGCAGCTTCTAGCTCCTACGATAATTATACCAGCCTATACTAATTATACCAGCCTTTACTAGATCACACTAGTTCTCTAGCAGTTTATACTAGCTCACACTAGCTCTCTATAGCAACGTCAAAAAGAGATATTACGGTATCGAAATTACAAAGAAAAAGAAAGACTCACCTCTAATTGAGGGAACAGCAATGCGGATGATGAAACCTAGGTACGGTTAGAACCTGAATGAAGACCACGTGTGCATTCAACATAGCGCAAGCCGTATCATTGAATTAAAATTACGAAAGCCACACGTTGAAGTGAGAGATCATAGAATATTAAAACAGAAAACAAATCACCGAAACAAGTACTTGGGGTCATCTTACGGTTATAGATTGTTACTACTATTTGCGTTATTACTTAGTACCACCGCATGTGTCTATACCTATTGAAGGTACCAAAATGTTGAAAGTTTTTGGGAAGTAATTGAGGTTATATTGTGTGTGTGTATGCGTGTTACATACCGTTAATCAAAAGCTGTTACCAGGTATGTAGAGTGTAGAGAACGAAGCGTTTATGTTGTCCTTGTTATTATAACGTATCTACTTTATTTTCCTAACATAACCTCAATTTTATATCGTGATATTCTGGCAGACATGCTGATCAATTCTAAGCGATACAATGATTTCCCAAGTTGGACTCCTGTGTGACGCCTAGAATGGACCGGTTTATAATAGGAATCCCCCAAAATTAAAGCGCTTTTGTTTTTTACACAATGTCTAAGCCTGGAAAGGATAGTAAGTGGGGGGGAGGGGGAATTTAGAGACAGCACTTGAAGCATATCGAAGAGGTAATTTCGTCCTTAACGAATGTGGTCGTCGATTAGAAATTAAAAAAAAATACTAAAGAGACACTTAGACCACAAGAATAAATGTGCCAATAATGGGATTAAGAAAATTGGGTGGTCTTCAATGTTCACAGAACAAGTTGAAAATGAAATATTTCAGCATCTTTCGATCTTAGAAGAGAACATGTTTGGTACGACGGTGGTAAGAGGCGTTCGTAAACTAACCAGAATCGGCATCTTCAGGAAGAGCAAATGGATTTAGCAAAGCGCGGGTTAACCTAAGATTTGCGACGAAGAAAATTTACAGCTGCACGCAGATAAAACTGGATGGTTACTGTTCAACGAAAATGTCGAAAATCGTTGCATTAAAAAGTAAAAATCAAATTGGTAGTGTTGCGGATGGTGAAAAGGGAACGAAAAAATCGGTGTGTGTTGTACCTATTAGTGCTGCAGGGCAGTTAGTAACGCCGATGATAACTTTTTAAAGAAGCCGCTGTCAAGGAGAACTGGCTACAAGAGCACCACAAGAGAGTTTAATTACAATTATAGGCTCAGGTTATATTGACTCTGATCTCTTTGTTAAATAAATTCAGCATTGTATTGAATTCGTCAAATTGAGGCCAGAAAACCGCGTTTTGTTATTGTTGGATGGACACTCCACACATACCGAAAACCGTACAGCTTTAGAATTAGCTAAGGGGAATGGAGTTAGGCTTCTGCATTTGCCCAATTGTAAGACACATCGTTTACAACCTTCGGGCGTTGGATTTCTCAGGTCCTTCCGGACATTTTATGCTCAATTAAACGAAAAATGGTGAAGATAGAAGCTTGTTCGGGCTGTTTCTTGTTTCAGGTTTCAGCTCTAACTGATGGAGTTTATGGATTGTCAGCAACAGTTAGAAATGATACTAATACTTTCCGTGCTATGTGAATTTGGCCACCGATAGAAATATTTTGTAATTTTAAATTCGCCGCCATATAATGAACTGAAGCGAAAAAATCTTCCCAAATATTAGACGTAGCAGTAGAAAAAATTGCCCTTTACCTGTTACAAAGCAGAGTAAAATTAGAAAATAAAGAAGCCAAGAAGCAGAAGAGCTTGCTTGTTCCTCATACTAGAATACCTTGGAAGCTTCAAAAGCAGAAATATCTGGAGTGAAAACCATGAAGAAACGGTTAAAGTTATGGAAAGATTTGGTGGGTAAAACTGTTCTGATTGAAAGGGAAAGCTGGTATTGCAATGGTTGTGAGAAAGATATAGTGGAAGAAATGATTCAGTGCACGAGTTACAGAACATTGCACCATGCCCATGCACATGGTGCGATTACGGGGATACCTTGCTGTTATTGTCGACAATGTTAAGCTCTTTGAGATCTTTCAAAACCATCTTTAAGTTAATGGTGTGAAAACTCCGCACCGGAATGCCTGTCAAGATAACAATCTTTTGATTTCTGTAATTCTGTCTAAGACTTACGTCGACAAGAATCCTCAGTGAAGAGTGATACAACGCATCATTCTCTTACGGTCATAGTTTTCTAGGAAATGTTTTGCCAGCGCTAGTCCCGGGAGCTTTATTCGATATTCTCCTTTATTGGGTTCTTCTTCCCTCTAAACCGTATTCAACCAAAAAGATTCGACTTCTAGGAAGGGTGTTGATAGCCCCATCTTCGCTAGCTTGTCAGCTATACCTGCTATCATTGCCTTCACCTCTGGTATGACCTGGTACCCAACAAAGGAATACTTTAGTATTTTTGGCCAGAGTAATAAGCTTTTTAAGACCACCCCACGCTCTTTAAACCAATTCGGCACCTGCAGAAGAGTTTTGTTCGTCTTCGTCTTCATTTTCACCGTCTTCTTAGTCGCCTATTATCAATCATTATTTGTTTCATTACCTACCAGCATATCTTAAATCGTCATCAGCAATAGAGTCATGAGATCATGACTACTTTAGTGTTATTCAGGAGTAAATCATCTTGAAGTTGATAATGTGAGAGCTCTGTAGCTGAATAACAGCCAGTTTGTTGACAATCTCTCCGTTCCTGTAATTCTCTTCTGAGGGTTATGTCCACACATATTCGATGAGGTCAATGATAATGGCTCTCCCCAATTCCATATGCCTTTTGTAGAAATAGATCCAGGTTTCGATTAAAAATCAAATCATATTGTGTAAATTTAAACCAGTGAAGCATTTGCTCGCTGCTGTGAAATGTTTTTGTTTTTTAATTTTGTTACATTAAATTGAACTAGGTGACCCGACAAACTTCGTTTTGCCCAATTTTTCTTTCGATTTTACTTGTTTCCTAAACCTTCGCGTAGCAATTACGAACAAACCCGCAGAAGGAAGTACCCAATTTGGTCCAGTCGTTTTCAAGTTTTAAGCATCCGAACAAATCACGATCCATTTTTATATATACAGACTTTATGTCATGCCTTTATCAAGTCCATTTTGGGAAACTATTGCTTCAATTCAGGAAGTATGAAGATGAAGGGATTTAATTGCGGAGCATTTGAATTGTTAGTTATACGCCACCAACTTATCGACCTTTTCGGAAAACACCAGACTGATCAAACTTTTACGAAGATCGCCATTTCATCTAAGAATACTTGTTGAATATTCTAAGCGATCGTCGGTTACTTTTAATAGAAGCCATTCGAATTGTAGCGAGCATCCAACTTACGAGCGTCTAAACTTTCTCATCCGAATTGCAGACGTTAATAAATTACCTCTATTTGAACAACCGCCTAATAGACGTCGTCCGAAAAAGACTTCCTAAAAAGCGATCCTTTTGAGATATCGCCTCGATTCAGTCGGTAATAAGGCCCATCGGGACGTCAGAATAGCCCCGAGTTATTTATAAGGGGACATAATGAAGTGGAACTTTATTCCATTAAAAGTTACTTTCGCTCCTTAAATTAATTCGCGAGTTGCTTTTCCGTTAACTCGTCAGAAAAACTTGGCACCGCTCGACGACCAACTTTTTCTCTCCGGTAGTCCCTGGCGACGCGACGAGACGAAACTTTTGTATTTCCGCGCGCTATGGAAGTTAACTAGCCGCCCGTAGCGGAAAATTATTTTCGACTAGGAGAAAAAGAAAAAACGAGACGGCATCGAAATTTTCCCAAACGTACGTAGGAGTTGTCTGTACGGCGGCGCCAGCGGCGGTAGAGATATAAACCCGTTTATTTGCCGTATTAGATCGTTTTAATATTGCCGAAATAACCGCTTAAAGTTGCGAGTTAGAGCGAATTATCAAGCCGGGGGTTAATTACTTTATAATTAAAGCGATAATGAAATCGACTAAGAGGCTTACGCCCGTGTAAAGCCGCGCTCGGGATTAAGCGCAACTTTAATCGGTTCTAGCGTACAGACGCTGCTGCTCAAGGAATATTATGCTTTTAATTTGATAGCGAGTAAAAAGTTTCGTATGTTCAGAAAATATTTACAGGATTAGAAGCACTCCTATTCGGACGGTAGTGGGAAGTTTAAAAAGAAGATTTCAGTTTACACAATATGATTCGATTTGAAATCGAAACCTGGATCCATTTCTGCGAATGGCATATGGAATTCAAGATAGACATTATCATTGACCCAATCAATGATGTGCCGACATAACTCTCAGAAAAGAATTACAGGAATAAAGAGATTGTTATCAAACTGAGGGCCAACTGTGCTCTCACAATATCAACTTGAAGATAATTTATTACTGCGTAACACCAAAGAAAAGCACAATAGATCAACGTGGTCGCAGCGCAAAGGGCCATTTTGGTTGATGATAGGTGAAGGTGAAGATGCAAACACGGCACTCATTTCAGACTGTGCAAAACAGATTGAGCATAGAACTAATTGCAAGCACAAGAATAGAAATAAACCACATGCTCCAATAGGCCCACTTACTGGCTACCGGAGGTTACAAAAACATCTGACCCAACTTCCGGGTATTAACGCAAAGAGGTAGTTGCGTGTATCGATGACAAGTTCCAGATACCACCGACTAAGACAAGATGGGCATGAAGCCCGCGATTTCAATAAAGTTTCCTTTAGGACGACAACTCCCACTAGAACTGATTGCTATTTTGGTAGTAAAAAAGGCGAATTCTTAACTTATACTAACCATACATGGCCGGCTTAAATAGCGAGCTAATGAAACAACGGCTGTGGGTGCAACTCCAAAAGGGCGCCGAAATGGATCCAAGAAAATCTAGTTATAGCAAAAATAAACTTTAAAAAGTATATTTAAAAGTATAAAGTAGACAATTTAATTGGGAATTTTCTCCTAAGCAGCATTTTTGAATTTTGCTAACGTACTGAATTTAATACTGCATTTAAGTTCTCTTTGATTTGATAAAAGTTTTTAGATAAACTTAGTGTTAGTTCAGTTATAATTAAGTTGATGGAGTATCGCATTTAAATTCCTTAATTCTTTCTCAATCTTGTTTATGTGTGTGTGGAGGGAGGGGGAGGGGGCGGTATAGGAAGCCGCAAAAAGAACTGAATTGTAATGAAATCTCACACTATCAATTTGAAGTTACGACTTGAAAAATTATGGTAAGGAACAAAAAGAAGTTGATGATAGGCAACTTAAAAGAATGACGCATTTTATACAATGTTTTGGGACACTTGATTGGTTGGTGGAGAGAGCCACAAATAGCATCATCATTGGAAAGAGTAAAGATGAAATAAGAGAGGAAATTTCGATATAAAGGAGCTGAAATTTGTTTCTCGTGGTCTCGCTCTCATAATACTACCTAAAAATCGAATTATTTGAAGGCACAGCTCTGATATAAATTTCTTCAGTTGGGTGAGACACTGGAACTACGAATCCACCATACATGCATGTCCTTAGGCGCTAGATGATGAGCCAAAGACCACTAGCATAACAAGAGCTAGGGTCTACGTACCTCTTGCCAATCTAAAAATATTTCATCATATTCCAAGCAGCAATTATGGCTCCAGGAATCTGCACCGAGATGTAAGTTGCAGAATTACACGAATCAAAAGATTGTCATGCTGACAGGCATTCAGGTGCTGAGCTGTCACACCAATGACTTAAAGATGGTGTAAGAAGGTCTTAAAAAGCTTGGAATTCTGGCCAAAAAGAACGAAGAGTTCCTTCGTTGGATATCAGGTAATACCAGAGGTGAAGGCAATGATAACAAACATAGTTGACAAGCTGGCGAAGTAGGAGTCATCAACATCCTTCGTAGGAATCCTTTTGGTTGAAGATACTAGAGAGGCAAGAAGAATAGTTCAGCTAAAGTACTGAATAAGACTGTCTAAACTGGCGCCTGCAAAACAATCGAAAGGGAACGATAGGTTATATCAGTCTAAGAATTACAGGAATCGGGAGATTATCAACTTGACGTGCATTCAGGTGTGGACTTTTTACTCCATAGACTTAAAGATGGCGTTGAAAGATCCCCGTATTGGGTACCAGATCATAGCATAGCCGAAAGGCAATGAAATAGGGGACAAGTTAGCAAAACCGGGGGCATCAATACCTTCCGTAGTCCCATCTTTTTAGTTGAAGAAACTATGTAGGGGGAAGAAGAGGGCAGACAAAAGTACAGTGAAAACCTCCCAGCACTTGGGCAGGCAAAGCAACTTTTAGGGAACTATGACCGAAAAAGATCGAGACGTTGTGTCAGTCTTAACTGAGGATCCTAGTGAGTTGCTCGCCTGACTAAAGACTACAGATAAGCAGTTCCTTGGGATGAAAGCAACAGAGACTCCATAGCATCCACTAAAGAAGTGTGTCAATCTGTAACATGCAAGATTTCGATTCCTGACTCGGGATCAAGAATATTATCACATTTAGATCCCTTCAATACATAAGAAATCACTTTTTATTCTAGTGACTGGCTGGAATGGTTACTACCAGAAGCCAATATGAAGCAAGCAAGAAGAAAAATCCTTTCAAGTTCGAGATCATCAGATGGGTAATACCGGGGCACAATAAAAACTGCAAGAATTACATCCAAAACAATATCAATGCACAGTCTTACATGGCATTGCATGGCTTATCTGGATTTATTTGCACAGACTCGATTTTCTCCGCTAATTTCCTGTTCCTGTTCAAAGTGTTGAATAGAATACTTGCAAAGTTCGCTATTATTGTATTTCAACATTTCCCTACTTCTTTCACGTGCAAAATTTAATTCCCACCTCGTATTCATTTCATACCCTCTTCGTACTGGTTTGAAATCGTATTTCGCACCACATTACCATAGAAATAATGTCCGAGTCCAAACTCAGATTTCCACCGCCGATTCGCCGTATTCATCATAATTATTAACAAAACGAGGGTCCACGCATAAAATAACGTGCTTGTTACGTTATGCTAACGAGCGAAAGCGTACGGATTTCGATTGTAATCCGACTACGATCCCGCTCGGTATTCGCGCGGGAAATCTTGTGGAAAATAACCAACGCAAAACGAGTAACTGGCCGACGCCGTCGAGAGCGAGATAAAAATACGGCGGGGCTTCCACGCGAGCGATAAGGGGATTCTTTGTTCCGTCCTAAGAAGTAAGGATAACGGTGTATACGCAGGTGTCGTAATAAAGGGACGCGGAGAAGTTTGCGCCGCGAAGAACAATCGGCCGGCTCAATCTTGTACCATCTTAATTGCACCAATTTCGTCGCAAAAGACGCGGATAATCCGAGAGAAAGACCGGCGCTTAGGGGAAGCTTAAATTTACATTTCAAATGGGTTCTGGGGTGGAAACGAAGTTTTTGGTAATGGTGGTGGCGGCTTAGCGTTATGAAATTGTCGAGCGACGTGAAGGAAGGAAGGAAACGAAACATTATTTGGTAAATTTTGATCGTCGTCCTTGAAGCCCTGTCGAAGTCGTAGTGGCAATCAAACAGTCGAATTTTGGTAGTGATACCGACTTTATTGTGTACTTTTTGTATGTCAAGCTGGTAAAGAAACAGAAATTTCCGGTACTGAGTAGTTAAAGAGAGTAACCCATTCGGCAGCTCATAGTTAGTAAGTAAGTTTGAAAGACCAGACACAGTATAAGCCTTTTTGGGACCTCCAATATTCTGCCTTTAAACACCTAGCTAACCGTGAAGCACTATAGGTGTTCATAAACTCCTAGCGCCAGAAAAAAGTACACCCCACAGCCATCAAATACGAAGGTCAAAGAAAACCTGAGGAAAAAAACGGAACACTCAATACGCAAAGAGTGGGAGAACTTGCAAAAAGAAAGTAGCGTAGAAGCAACCTAAACCCAATGGAACTGGAAGAAAATCTTCGAATTCTAGATTCTGGAAAAGACGACTACGACCTGTCGGTGTGGTTACAGATTGATTGTAGAACACTTATACGAATTTTGTAAAGTCTCAATGTCCTTGGCATACACATAGATGGAAGGAATTTGTACCGCAAAATCTCTATTCAGGTCACAGGGACTAAAAGCCATTTAATACCAAGTAATCTATCGAGAATCCACCCACCTACTCGAATTCTTCACGATGAAACTTCCGACATTTCGCCTTTCCTTAACGTATTCCACGCAAATTACACCTCCTCGTCCATACATCATGCGCGTGTTAGACATCTGCATGAATAATGAATAGGTATTTGTCAGTTAGAAGCGCTTAGGTACCCGGCGGTACGGCTCTAAGGAAGTCGTTTCTGGAATTAAGCCCCGGCATTAGCATCTGATTACAATAATAATTGACGGTAGCTGCGAAGGAACCAGAAACGCAATTAAGCGGGGCTTTTACTTTATCCCGGGCGTCTCACAACGCGCGCGCCGCTGGTAACACCCCGACGACGCGATGGTGAACGCGCTAGCCGTCTTAGCTATTCCAGTCAATTATTAGTTCAATCTCGGTGCAATTACTGCACGGGAAGTGAGCTTTCCTGTTGTTAACAATTCCAATTCAATCTCCTATCTCTGGTGAGCGAAGCAGGGCGCTCGACGTACAAACAGGTCGCTTGTGTACAGTCCGAGACGAACGTTCGAACCGCGATGCGATTTAGTACAGTCGGTACGATTAGCACCGGTAAATTAACCGCGGATTTGGGTTAATTGGGATAGTTTGATGCAAAAATGCATAGTATAGTTATTTTGCACAATTATTTATAAGTATGGTGTACTACACCTTAGGATATGGCTATTCAAAATCGTGCAGCAGTTGCTGCACGACAATCATCACTAGGATTCGGTGTGTCCATCGCCTTGATTAGCTAGCGGTACAAAGGAATACCATTAAAAAGAAGGAAGAAATGATTAATATCGGAAAGGGGTGCTAGAGAAGCTGATGCACATCTGCTACTTACACATCAGGAAAGTACGAGAAGAATTGACGTTTTCTGTTGGATAGAGCGGTGGACAGTAAATCGCCTAGAACAAGCTAGGTGGACAATAGCCAAGAAAATAATAATTAATGGTCAGATGTAAACAAAACCCCCGAGATCCCAATTGCTGATGATAAGGGTGACAAACACTCCAAAGTAATGAATCATGTAGCAGGTAAGTAACAGGGCATTAACCCTAGACCGGTACACTTACTTTAGGGATTCATAAAATGCACATTAAACCCTAACAAAAACTCGTTCATTTCAAATGCAATTTTTCTTTCGATAATGTTTATGTTGGTGTTTTGATACATAATTTGAAGACGGAATCACAACATATTTTTTTATGCACATCCATACCACATATTTGCCATTTGCCAAAGATGAACAGCAATGAGCGCAGCACAATTCAAAAGCACTGCACAGTGAATATCACACAATGTTTTGGTGTGATCGCTGGTGATACTGAACTCTCCCAGTTTTCCACTGAGGATGGCAAGTTAGTTGGCAAAATAAGTATATGGAATTATTTCCGAAAGGTGTGGTAAGGATAATTTGATTCATTCAAGTCCAATGTTGCTGATATAACTGATTGGGGCGCATTCAGGTGAAAATCTCTAGTGTTTGGTCAAAATTTGTCGAAAAATGGGCTACATCGAGTATAACGATGCGTCGATTTATAAATTAAAATTACGCATCAGTCTTGCGCTTCCCCGTTGTCAGAAGGAAAATAGATCTCAAGGTCGGCTACAAAGACCATTCGAAGACTCGTCCCACATGATTAAAAAACGTTGAATTTAAAGACCTAGTGCAATAGCGCTGTGCTAGTGAATTAACCGACGCTGCAGAAGTGGCAAATCGTTCGTCAGATGACAGAAGCGTTGCTACTTTGATCAGAAAAAGTTCTGAATATTCTGACAAAGGCGAAAAGAAATCTGAAAGTGATACTGGTAGTGGGTGGCAGTTAAACGGAGACAAAGCGCTACTCTAATACGTAGATTTTAAGTGACTAGAATAATGACTAGTATTCTTACAAGCAGACGCTAAAATAGTTCTTGAAGACAGGACATCAAGTGTTCCCATCATATTATGGTCTATGTTCAAAAGGTCTTGTTATCCTTCTGACAAACATAATTCTATGACAGAAACGCGCGCGGAAATAGAACTTCAAGCCATTTTGGACAGGAGTACTAAACGATCGAATCGAAGCGCAAAGGGAAGTCATAAGAAATGCTTCGTCTCATTCGCCAATCGGTTTAATTAACAATTTGCTTAATCAGCAAACAATTTTTGAGAATATTGATCCTACTAGTGAGTTTCGGATCGTATTTTCGTTTGTTGCCTTGAGGTTGAGTGATGGTCAAAACATTATTTGGCAAGATTTTCATCGACACTTTAGTGCCGACCAATGAAATTTATGTTTTCAAAGGAAACGAGTGAATTTACTGCAGCTGAAACCAACGAAGTTTTAGAAGAAATACCTTATTTCCTTCCAACAACTTGTAGTGCTGCTGGTTCCGAAATTTTTGTAGAACACCAACTTTTATTAACTATGATGGAAAGATATGCAATGTTTTGACTGACACACATTCTGCACAAAGATGTTAGATATCTGTGGTGCTACGCCTAAGAAGATAAATGGCAAATTAGAGAACTTAGTCAGTAAGGAAGAATATTACGGATTTGGTCTGTCTACTCAACATGCCTGGATTGGTTGTTTTGAATGCCTGTTGCACATTAGCTATGGTTAGTTAGGTGAGAACGACAAAGGTAATGTGGAACAGCGTTCTGACAATAGCAAACTAAAGTTTAAATAACAAGTGAGACTCATCGTAGTCAAACAATAACCTGTTCATCAGACCACGAATGATGGAAATACGGTGGCATAAAGATAGGGCCTATCTGTGGTACGAGCCATGTCTTGCGCATTTGTTCAGACAGATCCGACAGATCCGCAAGGTTACACTGTCAAAATTATGACAGATCTGGGAATTTCGGTCCAAGAAACAGACGCATACCATCAACTTTTTTCAGAGCTCTTTTAAGCATCAGACCCATATCTGTGATAATATATTGCTGATGGCAACACTGAGGCCGTATTCTGGAAGCGACTGCAGTGAAGTTTTAAGCCTCCTTCGTCGCAGAAATTGCAACTAACATAAAATCAAACTTTCACCTCTTGGAATCCCTCAATCTTGAGTCCATCTCAAGTTTTCCCCAAACGTAATTGAATCACATCGTGCAGCGAGCAGTTGCCTTAACTTTCCGCAATCGAGTGTACCCAAGTCCCCGGAGATGGGACGGCGCGCAGCACTGACTGCCGGAGAAACGAGAGTTTCCATTTGCTACGATTGCCTTAGACAAACATTAAGACCGTCGATAGAAAGCGACGACGACGCAACAGCGGCAACAATAAAAACTCTCCCCGTCTCCGATATGGCGGTGGTCCTCCTCGTCGTCTTCGTCGTGAGTCCGTAACTCGGAAATTTTCAATTACCGACGGGTAAATAGAATCAATCAATTACCGTTTTCTTCCGAGAGGTTTGCGGAAGTGCAGTTGGCGAAGAGCTTCGTAAACAAGAATGAGGCGCACGCGAAAACGTTGAAATTCGGAGCGAGTCGGCGTACGAATTATACGAATACTACGAGATGTAGTATAGGATGATGAAAGGAGTATCTGATAGAGTCGGAGAGGAATAAAAAGTAAAAAGTTGAGGTGGAATGGCAACGATTGCCGACGTGTTATTGCGTTGTACAGTTGGTAAATAACCATCTGAGAAGATGGTGTAACTTTATTCATTGCAACAATTCCGCCATCTAGGGCAAGTCACCAGAGTGACCAAGTTAGCAGATAGTAGAACCAGACAACGTTCGTCCCATTTTTGGAAAAAATACGGTATTTTTCGCGCAAAAACAAAAATTAACTTCACCAGCTTTGTTTCTTTTTCGTTAAAAGATGGATAATCTATTTTCATTCTATTCTTACTTTAAAAATATGATCACCACAGTTTCTTTAAAAAGTTCGCAAAGCACTGCAGTAAAGAGTGCAATGATATACTGAATTCATTAACTTTGCCCCTATTTCTTTCAAATGAAAGCTAATACTTAAGAATCTCCAAAGTTTAAGTGCGAGACCTTCATTACACCTTCAGTAAATTTAAGATATACTATACTGCAGAAAGCAGGGAATTCTGAAAAAGTGAACTTACCAACTTCGCATGTGTTTCTTTCGAACGAGATCTAATATATTACACTTTTAAAATTTCCTCATACTACCTTCAAAATGTTTGAAGAAAACTGAACAGAAGAATTAAGCGAAATCTAACGACTTGATATCACCAATTTGGCATCCACTTGTTTCGGATATTTGACATGTCACTCCTTCAAAATCTGATCGTCACACCGCCAAAAATTTGGGGAAAACGGGATAGAAAAATGAAGCAAAGTCTAAAAAGTTGAATTTGACAATTCTGGCTTTATTTTTTTTTTCGAGCAAGACCTTTAACTGTCGTCCACCAAATGTGTGAGAAATAATGTACTGAAGACTGTAACGAACTGTGGAAAATTGAAGTTATCAACTTCGTTCTTATTACTTTCAAAGAATATTTTCGTCCATGTCACATTTTCAAAATGTAATTTCTGCACTTCCAAAATTTGATCGTCAAACCCTTAAGAGATTTGAAAAGTATTGTACTGAAGAGGGTAGCAATATCTCAAAAACCAACCCACCTCGTAGTACTTTCAAAGTCTGATTGTCACACCGTCGAGACTATGAAGGGACATTTTCAAAAAGTTGGGAAAACACTGGATCAAACATTGTAATGAAAATTAAAAATTAAATGTATGAATTTTGCCTCTACTTGTTTCGGGCAAGATCGAACAGTTCGCTCCTTTAACCTTTGATCGTCGCACCGTTAAAGAGTGTGGGAAGTAATGTACTGAAGCGTGTAACGAGCTCTGCAAAATTGAAAAGTATCACCTTCGTTCCTGTTACTTCCAAAGTATATCCTCGTCTATGTCGCACTTTGAATATGTACTTTCTACACCTTCAAAATTTGAACGTCCACCCTTTAAGAGATATGAGAAATTTTGTAGTAACGAGAGTAGCAAAATTTTGAAAACTAAATTTGCCAACTCATCTCGTACTACTTCCAAGTTTCTGTTCTATTGCATTTAATATTGCAAATGAAAACTGAAAAATGGGATTTACCAATTCACCAGAAATAGAAATTTCTGGTGAATGAGATTTGATATGGCGTAGCTTCCAAATTTGTTTGCCCCACCTTCAGAAAGTATGAGAAAGAATGTAATGAAGTGTGTAACGAATTCGCGAATTTGCAACTTCACAGCTATGCCACTTCGAAGAATATCTTCTATGATGCACCTTCAAAATGTAGTTGTCACACCTTCAAAATTTGATAGTCAAACCTTCAAGATATTTGGAAGTATTGTACCCTACAGAGTGGCAAAATCGGAAAAGTTGGATTTCTTAGCTTGCCTGCATTATTTGAAGTGCTTCCAAATTTTGATTGTCACGCCCTCAAAATTTCATAGCCACACCTTCAGAGAGTTTGAAAAACACCACATCAGATACTGCAAGGAAATCTAAAAGATGAAATTCCTCAATTTCTGCGTCTATTTCTGTCCAATAAGATATATTGCACCTTCAAAATTTGTTACACTTTGAAAAATTGATAGTCAAACCTTCAATATGTTTGAAGAACATTGTATTGAAGAATGAAACGAAATCTGAAGAATTTAATTTCCTAATTTTGCCTCTATATCTGCCGAATCGCGCTTTCAAACTTTGCTTGTTGTACGTTTAAGTGTAAGAGATAATCTACTGTAGAGTGCAAGGAATTCGGGATAATTGATTTTACGAACTTTGCCCCCTTCGAAGAATATATTCTACAGCGCATCTTCAAAAAGGAATAAAAGAAAAAGCATTATGCTAAGATAGCGAAATTCAGATTATTCTATCGTCAAGACTTCATACCTTCACATTACATCACACTACCATCACACCTTCAAAAAGTCTGGAAAATACTACATCAAATAGTAAATAGAAATAGACAAATCTAAAAAATCATTACCAACAGCGCTATTTTTCTTTCGAGTAGATCTAATATGTGACACCTTCAAAATTAGATTTTCATACTTCCAGTTTGATCGTCACACCCCAAAAAGTATCAGAAAATTTTAATTCACCAATTTCGCCTTTCTTCAAAACAGGAGATAATGCCGTACTTTCAGAATTTAACAGCGAAATCTTTAAAATTTCGCAATGTTTGTGAAATTTTTTAATGAGGCCTGCAACAAAATCTAAAAAATTAAATTTAGCAACTTCGTTGTTGCTTCTTTCGCATAAGACCCATTATGTTACGTCTTTAAAATGTGATTGTCGCAACTTTAAAAATCTTCCTGATGGTTGTGTCCAGAAAGTTTTGAGCATACTGCACTGAAGAACTTCGCCCTTTATTCCTTAAACTACAACGCGTCAACTATGTCACGCCTTCAAAATTCTGCTATCATACCCTCCAAAAATTTGAGAATAATGTGTAGTAAAGACCTTAGCGAAATCCGAAAAATTGTGTTTGCCAACTCGCTTTCATTCCTTTCGAAGAAGCAAATTCCAAGTATCACAACCTACCCTAGAGGTGACACCTTGACGTGTTGAAATGCTTTGTGTGCTCTCGATAAACTCTGGAGCTAGACAGACTCCCTTCGTTCCTGCCCATACCGGAGAGGGCTAGAACGAGAATGCCAAACTAAGTGCAATTCGTGCAGAACAAAACCTTCGATAAACATCCGGGGCTCTGCCCTACTTTGGTTAAAATTCTCCAGAGCGAAACCAACGGGCGGAGACTTCAAAAGGGGAGACCTAGGGAAAATGGTAAACACTTTCCGGGCCTGCCCGATGAAAGCTGAGAAAGACCGGAATGGAATCGGCAACGAGACCGGGGCCAAGAAGCAGCACCACTGGTCTGCGGAAAAGGAGGTAAAACAAGGCTTTTCCATTAGGAAGGTGATAGGTTTCATCGAGGACCCAAATCTAATGGTGTAGATTAACTTGGGTGGCACAATGCGCATTTGAATTTCAGTCCAATGAGTCAAGGAGAACACCCTTAACCAAAAAGGTTCAAAATCGACAGCGTCTGGATTCAAAGCTACAACGTCTTCGATGTCGCCCCTAACATTTCTTTGGTCATTTTCTCTTTCGCTCAAAATAACATTTTCCCAATCTTCCGTTTTTGCATAAAAAGTTTTTCTCTAAATTTAATTTTACCCGCATCACCAGCCGCGTATTTCCATTTTTTCCGCGCAACTTCCGTTCTAGGTTACAGCCTCTCTAACGGAAGCAAAACAAGTTCCCGTAATATTTGCCCCGGCAATTCTTTCGGTTGCGCGGAAGCGTTTTCGTTTCTCTATTATTAAAACCTCCACGGACCACCAACCGGCTCGGTTCCGGAAAAGAGTGGGAGGCTTATTTAATTTTCGTCGGCTCTACCCATCCGCACCTCCTGCGGCCTACCTCGCGGATCGCCAGCTGGCGCTCGCTCCAGCTTTCCACTTTAATATATTCGCGTTCTCGGATAATTTCCTGTTGTAAATAACCGCCATTTGATATATAAATAATTTTTCGCGAGTGAAGCGAGCCGCAGCGGTGGTTTAAGGCGACGCGTCGACCGCCCGTTAGAGGAGCCCCGCGGGGGATCGTTCGGTGAGTCTAGCTCGTAAATTTTACTTACGACCGCCGACCGCCACCGGTTGGTCTAGCAATTCATATTTTACCCGGTTCTTAACACAACAACGGCGAAATTATTAGATTAAATTAATTCAACGCGGCACAATGGGGACGACGAGACTTGTTTTCACGACGTCGTCGGTCGGCGGTCCTAGCTCGCCTGCAAATTTGTACGCGGTCGTGAGACCTCGAGCATTTGCCTAGTTGGCAAAGCGTCAACTCGGGTGGTTGGCCTCTATTTTATGCACCGGACGGTGTAAATTATAAGGGATGGTGTAACGTTGGGGCGGTTGTAGATATATGTATGTACGTGTCCTAACCTATGTTTGGAGTAAACTTTCAAACTTGCCCAAATGCTGGCACTGAGATCTATTATGTCGGTTTAGTTGAAGTTTGCAAGTGAAGGGAGCTTGTCCTGACACGATGAAATTTTCGGTCCACGAAAGAACAGGGTTTTGTCGTTTAAATCGAAGATGAGCAGCTAGTCTCTGGTGGCGCCGATTCTCTATGCTGGCCCAGAAATTTCAACAATTAAATCGAAATGCATCTGAAGTGATGAGTAGGTAAGTCGGATTTGATTCCTAGCTTTCGCAGCTACAAGACCAGCATTCCGTAATAATGGAAGTGCCAGCCACGATGACCTCGATGATTTCAAAGCACAACCGAAGAATGCCAGTGTTTAATTCAAGATGGTAACGTGTGGAGCAGTTGTGTGGTGGCCAAAAACAAAGCAAAAAGAAGCTACCAGGATATTAGGTGGCGTACAAAGATTCGCATCATCCACGGGAGCAATGAGAACAACTCCTACAGATGCATTGGAGGTCATTCTCAATTTACCACCTCTAGATATCCATATACAAGGAGTAGCTGGGTCAATAGCCAATAGACTGATGAAGGACCAAACCCCTAGTTCAGTCAAGTCCACGGGACTGACCACCATAGTTTATAAAAGAACTTAAGGCAGATCCCCTCACAGGAGTGCTGACTGATGATGCCATGGTTCACAAATTTAACTTTGAGAAAAATTATACCAGATAGAAGGGAATGGAAACAAGGTCAGTCCATCTGGTACACGGATGGCTCTAAGATAGAGGAAGATATCGGGGCAAGAATGTACGGGCTCAAAGAGAGGGTGATGGTCGAGATCAGTCTAAGTAAAGATACTACGGTCTTTGGTCTTTGGTTTTATTGGTGGTCGGCATCTGCGTTTGAGGGAGGAAGCAAAGATATTTTTCGCAGAACTTTATAAATTGCAACCAGTTCATTTGCCCACTTCCTTCCAGAAATGTCTACACTACAAGCACAAATACAAAAATTCGGACTTTCTCGTCTAAGAAGCTATCGATATTTCGACACTGATAGAAATCCGCCGAGTAGCTGACCTGTGCAAAGACGTTGGCATTTAAGAGCATTCTGTCCTTCTAAATGTACTCGGTCATCTCCTCGTCCTAAACAATCCTCTTAGCCTTCAAAATGACTTTACAGTGTCCCTTGCTTCTCGAATAATCTTAACCTTAATTTAAGCAACTAGATTAGCCATACAAATTACCTTACCATGTTCAGTTCTCTGCAGTACACCACCCTTGAAAAATTTCTGCAACTCTAGGCAAACTGGACAGAGAAACGTCGTACATGCAAGCGAAAAACGGACTTTGCCTACAGCAGGCACCACACTCAAAATGCAATTGCAACGTGTTAAATAATAATGAAGCTGGAACCTCACCTTGGCCTTGGTAAACTGGTTCAAAAGGTTAATCTGCGATCCCGTATAGCCTTGAATATGCATTTAATCATGGAGACTGACCTTGGAAACTAACGAAGTAATTTTTTCTTTGAAATGAATTTATAACCATAAATGAAATGACACCAAGCCTGAACAATAACGATCCTGGCTTCTAAATGTTCCTACGTATCCATTGACTTGACGTCTAGTCTACCTCTTCTATAACCTTGATATCTGATTCATGGTCACAGTGGAGGTTCTACAATAAATTTTCAAACCACCTACTTAGACTAAACAACTCGCTCAGTGGCTGAGTGGTAAAGCATGCGGCTTCACAATGAAAAGGTTCAGCGTGCGAAACCCTGGGCCTTCAAGGCCTATTGTGCTGTTATATTATTAGACTAAAACCTTGGAAGAAGTTTCCGAAACGTATCCATAGCGTCTAGAATCGAAAGATATTCAAGTATAGAAATGGGTTAAGTCATCTTTCGCGCAAGGTTCTGGTAAAAGCACGGATTATGCATATTCAGCAAGCACTGATGAGGTTTATCGTCAAAGTGACACCACCGCACCGGGGCAATACTTCCATTCTTACTGTCTACCTTCCTTTCAATTTGGTCTGTAGGTTCTCTGGTTATATGTAGGATTCTTATCGAAGGAAAGCATTTACGTCAAAAGCAGTAACTTCCTTGTATAATATCTGATCCGGTTTAGGAACTGTGAGGTCCCAGTCTTCCAATATGGTAAACTTCAACCACGACAATCCACTGATTTTCAAAGATAATATTTACAGTGGACTCTTCTTCAAGTACTTAGAAATCCTGCTTATAGCCGACATAATCGTTCATTGTAATGATGACGTGTCAGCAATAGCGCATGGATTCCAGTTCCTATTCTATAAGTCTCTGTATTGTGGTGAAACTCAAACACGATGACATTTATCTTTCGAAAGAATCAAGAGCTAATAATGAGCGATTTAGGGAAATTCAAGCGAATAAGTCGAAACGGCTCTGGTTTCCCCGTTTCATTACAGCGATGACCTGTCAAGTACCACTAATAGGAACTGGTTCGGTCTCTAAGATTAAAATCCCCCGTGGCGAATTTCCATGGATAAAAAGTCCTACGCATCTCGCAGCTCGCAGGTAACGCATCTTCAGATTAAATTCCATACTCTTCCGACGTTTGCGCGAAAAATTCGCCCAAAATTTTAATATAACTGGTATGCGAGGTCGCCCGGATATATTGCTAAACCGCAACACTTACCCTAAATTAAAAATGACTGCGCATAAAAAGGTTGTTTCGGCACGAATATTGCCCCTTTTTCATTTTCGTTCTTAGACAGATAAAGAGGGGAGGGGAACTCGCCCGAGATATTATTAAAAGATGTAAATTTAAAAACGTCGACGGTACGGCAAGGGAAACGGTTGCCGCGGTGCTAATTTAAAATGATTTATTTTTCGTTTCGTTTAAAACAGTGAAACTCACGGCGTACGTAAAATATCGCCTTAACTCACCTGAGAAGGGTGTATGTGGAAGCTGGGAAGATAGATCGGCAGAGCTATATATGTATTATCACAATCGGAGAAATTGGCTGGTGTGACGTCATTAAACATGCGGTTGGTCACAGTGTTAGTTCGTGTAATAATATTGACATTGTCACTATAGTCGATTTTTTAATCGACGGAGTAACAAATAAACTAAAAATGTAACACCACTCATTTCCTATTTGCTGTATTTGAAACTTGCGCCAAAAGTAGAAGCCTGACTCGAAGCAACGCATATATATAAGCATATATATAAGTTCAGAAAGAAGAATCGACAATGTTTTTACCTCGATGAAGCTTAGCTAAATGCTGAGCATACTGTTTCGAAGGCATGGGTTGATGAAACAAAATAGATTAAGGCAGGAAGTTGTAGAATATTTGATAGGAACGCTCCACTTTTAACGAGGACTTCATCGAACAAGCATAAATATATTCGTAAAATGCGACCACAATTTCTAGCATGAAGTTTTGTTACACATCGCTTACTAAGACAAGAAAGTATTCATCTAAATTCACCATCATCATCAATTTTTTCGCCAGTAAATACTTTCATTTATCGATAGTTAATTTCTTCATAGTAGCTGGAGACTTATAAATAATTTTCTGCGGACCCTTCAACAATCTGTACAGGCTGCATGGTACCGGCGTTCGTCCGACTTAAGCACGGCCGATTTTCACTTATTCGGGTATCTAAATTTATTAGTTTAGGAGATGGAAGGAAATATATTCCACCAATTACAAGGTCGTCTAAACAATGAATGCGTCAAGAACACTTGTGCACGTGGTTATTAATTAATACGTCGAACAATACAGGCGGTAATCACATAGAACTTTTGTTAGGATTAGTAAGTCACTGCACCGCAAACAGAACTTCTTTTGCCGGTGTTTCCTTAATAACTGTTTATTTCTTTTACACTCATTGACTTACTTTCACCACCTACAATATTTTGCATTAATTTCAGGCATAAGTTGTGAAAAATTGTTCACGACTTATGCATCAAATAGAAAAAATTAATAGAACAACACTTGTAGGAAAAAGGAATTCCTACTATCACAAGAAAGCCGGAAGAAATTCACATCGAGTAAAATAAAGAGGCGCTTTTACTGTTTGGGCAAAAAATGTAATCGATAGTAAAGTTAGGTCAATAAGTTGAGCAAGATCAAGTGCAAGTTTACTAAATCATGTATTATTTATACGATACGGCGTCGAACGACGAATGTGTATCGACAAATTTTCGGCGATAAATTAACAACAAATCGGTTAGGTCCCTCTTGTTTTCTTTTCTTTTTCCTTTGCACTGATTGCCTTGCTTTTTACCTCATATAATCGTGTAAATAATACTACTATTGCTAATAATAATAATAATAGTAATAATAATAATAATAATAATAATTCATTGAGGCCCATCCACTGAAAGTTAGCATAGGTTTCGTCACAAAAAATTGCAATAAATTGCAATACAATTGATAGACAAGAAAGAGCTTGGTCAGTAAGAACTTTTTAAATTCTACTTTAAATTTCTTTATGTTTTCTATTTTTTAAGTTCATTTGGCAAGTTATCGAATATTTTAGTACAGGAATAAATTGGCGATTTCTTTGTATCACGTATGTTGTCTGGGAAAATATAATAAGTTTGTATGTCGAGTGCAATATTCATGTGACGGTGTTTCAAAATTCTTAATATTGTTTCTAACATATAAGGCGGCCTTATACAAATGAATTGACGGAAAAAGCTGTAATCAAGAAAAAGTGACCACCAAGATTTACGAGATCCACAATTAAAAGTCAGACATAACAATCCACGATTCCAAAGCAGGGCATTATACGTGATAAATTTGATGCATCAGCTATAACAAACCCTGTATGTTTTGAAACTGTTAAACTTGCGAGTAATACTTCTAACTTCCACTTTCTGTACGGAGAGCCAATTAGTTTCTAAAGTTCTAACTTCCGCAGTAAATAAAAGCCATCATATTCGAAATGGTGAGTAATACAGCGAGAAGAGGTTACCGCTGCTTGGTATAGCTTCATCATTCGCCCAACGAGATAAATAAAGCTGGATCTAGATACAAGTGATGTCAAGTCGGTAGCCTACTTGACGTCACTTCTTTTTATGAGCGGTGGTTTGGGGTATTCCTAAAACCTACCGCCTGTTTCGCGCGTTGGTAATAGTTATCGGTTGCTTCGAAGCAGCGGTTGTCCGTCAAACACGTCACGTCACCTCAATACATGGTCTGATGACGATGGTTTATAGAAGTCGTTGCTTTGGTGTCGTTTCGTAAATTAGGTTGGAGTGGGCGTTACTTCGAGGCATTCGTTAGTCTCTAATTGATATGCAAAAAAAAAAGAACTTATCAAGCAGTAGCCATTATGTTTGTCAAATACGTCACGTATGTGTCTAGAGTCGTTATCAATGACGTCAGAGTAGGTGCGCATCGCTGCCGATAAGATGCCCTTTAATCGGATCATAAAGAATTGGAAAATTGTTCGTCAAAAATCGTTCAAATGCTGGACAATGCTGGAACCAACGTTCTCGTCACTGGTGTTGCATCTTCCAGCTCAACCAAGGAGTTTATGATGAAAAGGAGAAGACTATAAGCACGATTTCTCATGATTGTTTTCTTTGTTTATTTATAAGATGGTCACTTCTCACGAGATTGTGGTTCGAATTTCCTTTTTTACACGTATTTTACACGTAAGATGTACAGGTTGTGGAATGTGTCGGTACATGCTAAAAATGATATGATGTATTTACTTTTAGAACGCAAAAAGGACCTGTTTGATAAATTTGCAAGGGAGAAATATCGTACTCTGACTACCACTTTTATTAGACAACTGGAGTTGTAAAACTTCATTTCTTTTGCAAATAATTCATTGGAAAAGTATATCCCGGTTTCTTTCTAGATCTTCTCCCTGGGAATATCTTAGAGTTTTTATTAACTTCTTGCTAAATGAAGAATCCAGAACCAATTTTACTAGAATATGCCTTCGTAGTTTCCAAGGAAACATAATCACCAACAGTTCAGTTTCATCGCGTTGCGCGTACTCTATTGATGTGTATGCGAGCTACGTTTAACTTCGGAATGAATTTTTAATTAAGCAAATGCAATTGCGCCCCGGCTAATTGCAGTAGTGGACATAATAAATAACAGCGGCACGTAACCGTGTTATTAAACTTGAATCAGAAAACGACTTCAAGCTGAAATGAAGTGCCGTCCGTTCGAGAATGATTAGTTATGTATAGGACTCGGTTTCCGGAGAAGTCAATTTCATCTAGTTTGTAATTCTTATTAAAAATTTACGCCCATATGAAATTTACTTAATTTTGAATTTAGAATGGAAGTAAAATTAGGTGCGGGTTGATGTTGGAACGCGAAGTCCGAGAAGTAACAATGATGATGACCAGGTTTGCATAAGAATAAAATCCCAACGAGATACAGAAGTCTACCTGCAGATTCCAAAGAAATGTTAGGTAAAAATTGAGAAAGAGAAAAGAAGAGTGATTAAGCAGTCAAGAGTTTTGGAGCCGCATATAAAACGTTTGATCGGGTATCTGACGTAATCGGTGCTAGAGTTTCGAAAGTGTCGATACGTGGGAAGGATAAAAGAAGAAAAAAGAAGAATAAGAAAGATATAGCAGCGCAAGGACTGACCGTAGGTGAAGTTGCTGCTGCACCGATCAAAATTGTAGAAGCACCAAACGAGGGGTTTCCAGTTGCAAAAGCTATGAACGAATCAGTTACTGAGGAAGCACCGGAAATGCAACTGCAACCACGAGGGTCTTGTCTTCCGAAACTATTGGAAGCGTGCAACGTACTGTCGCTTTGAACTCTCTCCCGGTACTGGCGAGATCAACTATGAGTTCAAAATTGTATCTATCCACGGCCCTACCGCTACGCTACTGTCACATGGTACCACCTTTTTCAGAAACTCTACTTATTACCAATCAAAACTAATGAAGAGTACGTTCCCCGTTTGCTTACGGGCGAGAAATTTCTTCGGAAATTGAAAAGATGAACGTTATCGGATCAACTTTCTTTCCCAAGCCATTCTCCGTTTGGTAATGCATTTTTAGGTAAAATTTTAACATTCCATCCGTAAAAAGCTTTTTCTACTGCGAAATCCGTAGTTTCCGAACAATTCCCTCCTCTCTCCCCGTCTTCAACCCGTCTTTTTCTATTTCGTTACGAAAAGGAAAAGGACTCCCACGATTTAAGAAATCCATTAGGCGAGACACGCGAGTTTCGCGCGAATTAGCATATTTAAACGCGACGCGCCGAATTCCCCAGTAACCGTCGGAATGCCGGATCGGCCGAAAAACCGGGCTCCGCTCGCTCGAAGAATCCGAGTTTTATATTCATATTTTAAGCGAATTTTGACGAAACGAGCAAGCGAGAATGTTCGCGCAAAAATCGATCCGAGAGGAACGGACGCTGAGTTTCGGCCCCTTTTAGTCGGGGATTCCCAGCGCACGCCGGCGAGAGTTAGGCCAACGCAAACAGAGCGAAAGTTTACGAAACACGTCACTCACTCGAACGTTGTGGGTATTAGGGTTTATGGATGGCGGCGCGGTGAGTATATATATATATATATATATATATATATATATATATATATATATATATATGTATATAGGTGTTGGATAGGAGAGGGACCGGGGACAGCACAGCCGGCAGGATTTGGATTTATGGCAACCGAATGATTTATGATGTTTAAAGTTCGAATCGGATTTTTTTGAAATCGTATTGATTGATGCGTTTGAAGGGCGCGTTGGAAAATAGAATGTTGGACGTCGAAGTCTTAGGACGCCGGGTAATGATTGTTGAAGTACGAAGGTAGCTTTATAATCAATTCTTCATTCAGATTTTTGGGGTTGTAATGCAGAGATGGTGTACCGCAAACTACACTGAAACGATACCTACGAAACTAAAGAGAAGGCCCCATATGCTTTAAACGTTCCGAACGGCGGCCTGTTTTTACCGAAAAAATGGAAAATTTAGTAGAACATATTCTCCAATTTCAAGAAAGATTGTTCGGCTGAACTATAAAAGAAAACTCGCCTTTGATGTACAAATACACGGTACTCCACATTGTTGCCGCAAGTTCAATAAAATCTTCAAAACTGCACCGAATACGACTTCAACCAAGTAAACTATTAAATTCCTTAATCCTAAACTATCCTTAATTCTAACCTAAAAAATTCAAAATCTAATCCCAAATCCTAGTTCCCGACCAATTTCCTTAATCAACGAAGACAGACTAAGAGTGAAATGAAGCGCGGCGTTTGCAAGCAGTGAAAGTTTTACGACGCTCGTAAACTCCATCCCTCCACCGATTACGCGCGATCAAAATTAGGGAAACGCCGCCTCCTCGGCCCCCTTTTTCATCTTTCAGCTCGCTCCGATCTATCCGAACGAACGAATTATTCCACCTGTTCGGTAATTATTTCGGGAAGAAAAGCGCGCCTTTTCTCCGACTGGCGCTACTTTAGCATTCTGTAATTCTCTTCCGGTTCGAATTAGTGGGATTAGAATTTTAAGGCACCCCCTTTCGAAACGCGAATGAAAAAGACGTAAAGATGTCGGTTGTAATGAAGAGAAAGAGAAGGGGATACGGGATCTACACGGCTCTGTTTTCGACAAATTAAAGTCGAAAGCAGGTGGAATTGTGGCGAGGAAATAATTTGGACTCCCGGATTTGGTAACTGCATTATTGAATTCTCGTTCAACAGTTTTGAGGTACCTAGAGGGTTGCTAAGATTAGCTGATACTTCTGGAACAAAAGCGAGATTTCCGTTTCATCTTGTCGCCAATTACGAAGAATTTTGAGGATGAGGAAGTAATGAAGATATACTAAACGTAAGATATCTAAATAACTTATGTGTTCCAGATAAAAAATACGACTTCAGACTTCTATGAAATTTATCAAACGATGAATCGCGATTTGCACATGCGCATTCAGAGGAAAATCATTATTTCATTAGTTATTTTATATCCTGGAATGGTAACTTCATTTTATTAGCTTAACTTGTCCACCCTGGGATAGTGTAAGAGTTTGGCATTCTGAACCTACCCCACCGTAGTAAGATAACTTTCCGTCAATTTGGCCCAAAATGAAAATGTCAATCGTCATGAGACGAAAATTTATGACGTGGAACGGATAAATGTCGAGAAAACGCCATCAGAAGTTTCGCTAAAACCGTGTAAAATAGACCGAATTAAGGAGTGAATATAGGGCGAAAATAGGCATACTTTAAGCGCTCGTAGTGCCCAAACTATCAATGATAGAAATCCGATTCGGGGTGATTCTGAATCAGAGGAATGACTTCTTTCGAATGGTGTAGGAGGGAATGTCGTAGCTTGAAAAGAAATCCAGTTTGAGGGTGCAATTTAGCAATGTTTTGCGCTTTTTTCGCGGTCTCTTGCCATTTTCTCGGTGACTGTTGGAGTAGTGTCAAAAATTCTTCACCGTTGAATTCGGCTCGCCACGACGCGTCAATTGATGTACGATTGAACTTCGTAAGTCCCATAGGAGCCGAGATTGGTATGTAATTTTGCCATTTTCAGCGATTTTTAGGGATTTTTTGAGGTATTTTGCATTTTCTCGCCAACCATGTGAAATGATCTAAACAAATCATATACCGTTGGATTCAGCACGTCAAGACGCGTCAAACGGTGTATAATAAAACGCGATTGAACGAAGTAAAATTTTAAACGTCGATAACTCCGTTAACAGTTAGAGCTACAACGTTTATGATACCATATTTAGAATCTACTCGTTGAGACCTATCCCATTTGACAAAAGTGGAACTATTGTTCTAAAAGATTGGTAGATATGCAAAAACCAAAAGTTTGGGAACCACTGTTATCAATAACCGGATCATAAAATACTTGTTTGATAAGATAGCAACTTCTTAGTCTTCCATTTGTTTCCATATATGAACTCATTCATTTTCTAAAAAGTTTAGGTATCAAAGGAAGCTTGATAATTTCCAAAATATTTGGAGACTACACTTGTAATTTATGATCGGAAGTAGGACCCAGGAAACGTTTCGAAAGATACTAAGTTGGACATTCCCAACAGTTTCGTTTTCGTTTCCCAACAAGTGTAAGTACCACCAATTTTAAGGATTCCCGTTTGTTATAGCATAAAAGGTTTGTTACCAGGTACCAGGAAAAAACACAGAACTATTGTTCTAAAACATTGTCAGATTTTCAAAAAACCAAAAAGGTTGGGAACCACTGTTATGAACATCTGGATTATGAAACACTTGTTGGATAACCTAGTAAGTTCTGAGTCTTCCATTTGTTTCTATATATGAACTCATTCATTTTCTAAAACGTTTGGGTTCATCACCGATTTCAAGGAATCTGGATGATGTTTATTAAGGTATAGCAGCCTTGTGACTTTGCCTTTAACGAGAGAAATCTATTAGTATAAACTATGCTTCCACGAAATTTGGAAACCATTGTTCTAAGTCATTCAACTATAGGAAGTAAGTCGTAGCAAACATTTTTCCAGAGAAGTTTGGGTATCGCGGATCTAAAGGAATCGTCATTGTGTTCATAAGCATTCTATGGTTTAAATAGGACGGTTATGACCTTGCTTCTAACAAAAGCAAAATCATTATTTTAAAAAGGGGTCCAACTTTCAAAACAGTTTGGAATCCACTATTATAAATAGTTTTATCCTAAGAATGTAGCTTTTAGAGGAAAACAAAGTTATAGAGACTCATTTATTTCGATATATGGGCAGATCACAACTTCCGGATTCCATTTTTGCGGTAACGTTTGAGAACCACTGCTATAACAGATGAGTCAAAGTTTGTAATTCTTTCCTTTTTCAGAGTCTTAGTTATCATAGCGGTTGTCTTGCCGTAAAAATTCTGGACACCTGTATTTTTTGCAGAAGGAGAGGAATATACCTAAAAGTGTAAGTCCCAAAATTCCACCTTGAAGTATTGCAATTAACCTAAACCGATTCAATTGCCGATCTAAATGTTTTTTCATTAACGATGCACTGTACATCTCCCTTTATCGTCGAATTTCATCAAAAACGTTCCCATCAGAAAAAGGCTCAAAAGCGGTCGCCCACTCGAATTCCGAAAGTTTTAAGGGATCCCGGGCCCACGTCTCTCCCACCTTCCTCGCTCAGCCCTTCTTCCACCCGTTAATTCCATTCCGGAGAGACTCACATGTTACTAACCGAATGCACTTAACAACTACCCCTTTCCACGACGTATTTCCAGGCTTTTACCCCTTTATCAACTTCGTTTCCCTCGCGTTTCGAACATCCGACCGCCACCGCCGCCGTTGTCCCCGTTCGTCCTCGGCGCCTCTCTCTCTCTCTCTCTCTCTCTCGATCTTCGTCTATTCACCGCTCTCGAGATCACTTCATAAGTAATCGTTGCAAAGTTGGTAGTTAACTCTCCGCTGCCCTGGAGAGTTTCACTTCGAGGAGAGAGCACTCCGCGACGAAGAAAAGGGTTAGCGGCAGGTCGGGACGAGGTCCGGAGAAAAAGGAGACCGCGTGCAAATTTAGATAATGGCCTGTTAATCTTTCGGAGGGTGCGTATATGGATGGGTTAATATTTTTAGTTGTTCAGCGATGTAGAGTTGAAGGAATATGTTTAGGACGATGGTGTAGGCAGAATAAAGGGAAATGGGATGGACTTATTGTTAGACTAAGTCACTTGGTCATCTAGGGTGGAACGAAATATTTGAATTCTGAGAGAGACAAAAGTTCCGATTTTCAACTCTCTAGATAAAATTCAGAAATGAAATTAATTTAGGCGTCGATGTAAAAATAGCAAAGATTATAGGTTCGAAACTTAATTTTAAGGGCAGAATAATGACGATTATTTATTTATTTAAGGAACAAATACACGCAGGACATTCCTAATTACATGTATGGAATATTAATATATTGAAAACTTATACCCGCCTCGATGAGCACAAAAGAGAAACGATGCTGAATATGAGTAATATAAAAAAACTCTAACAAGCAACAATACATATACGAGGGTCGATCGACAAGTTTCCGAAATCGCTTCTAAAGGGTTGCCATTTTCCAGATACTTTATGTTATTATGTTGGCAAATCTTTCATATCAATTGACTGCGAATATTAATTCAATCTGCCAAATACTCTGGTTTTGACAAGCATTTAAGTCAAGTACCTTTTTGTGTTTTCAATTATGGATAAATATGAAGTTGAAGTGGTCATCAAATTTTTAATTGGAAGGGAAAACGGCAACGAAAACTAACTCAAAGTTAGATGCCATTCTTGAGGATTCAGCGTACAATTACGAAGTAAGTTACGACAACATCGCCGACTCCCCACTCTAGTCAGTACTAAATCTATGCGCTATATGCGAGTAGTTCTGTGTATATGTAGGGTGTCATAACTTAGTTCGTAATTACCGCTGTTTGCCCGGAACTTAATTTACCAACGTGAATTTTTGAATGTCGGAATTCAAGAGTGGCCCCCATATAAGTGAACTCCGTTCAGGACGTCCGAGGAATTGCGGAAAAAGCCATGACATAGCTTTGGCAGATCGCCGAATAAAAGTGGGTGAAACTGAGGAAGCCGTCCCTTCTGAACGGGTACTTCGTATTTTACACAACGAAATGGGTTTTAAGAGCAAGATGGGCGTCGCATTTGCTCAATTTGGAGCAAAAACGCACGGGATCTCGAGCCGATTGCTTGGAAGTGAGGGGGAATCCAACGGATTTCAAGAGACGATTCGTGGCCATGGATGAGAGCTGGGTTCATCACTACCCACCAAAAACCAAAAAGGCAATCTAAACAGTGGATTGAACGCAGTGAATCGGTTCCGAAGAAGGCAATGACCATTCACGCGGCTGAAAAGGAAATGGCATCGATTATTTGGGAAATACGAGGGCCATCCAGTAAATAAGTTTCCCTATTTTTTAACCAATAAACAACATTATTTACAATTATGCAGTTATTTTATTTTCATTATACAACTCATAGACTACTTCTCTACATAATCACCATTTCTGTCCAAACATTTTTGGTACCGTTGTAGCAATTTTTTGATACCACTGTTGTACCAAGCTGTGTCCTGTCTTCGTAGCCAGTGGTACGCCTCCGCCTTCACTTCGTCATTATTCGCAAAGTGCTTGCCTCCAAGGTGCAACTTGAGTGCTGGAAAGAGATGGAAGTCGCTTGGGGCAAGATCCGGAGAATAAGGTGGATGTGCGAAAATTTCCCATTTGAAGTTTTTCAGCAACGTTTGGGTCGTTCGAGCTGCGTGGGGGCGAGCATTGTCATGTACCTCGCAGCGTTAACCGTAGTGCTTGGGGGCAGGTAGTCAACCGTGAAAAAACGAATTAGAGAACGGAGTTCGCACGTGGACACATTCACCAGTGATAGCTCCATGGCAACTGAAGCGCTACGGACTTGCGCGTACGAATAGCGTGATGTGGAAGGTAACGCGCTTCCAACGCATCCTAGTCACCATTTCTTACACTACTAACTAATTTTTACAACGTTTCGTTCGCAGAAAAAATAGGGAAACTTATTTACTGGATGGCCCTCGTAAAAGGAATTTTGTGAATTGGTTATTTTGAAAAAGGAGGAGCTGTTACTGGCCAATGTTACACAACACTTTGAAAGCAGCAGTTCAGACGAAACGGATACGCACAAGGTAAGATAAAAGGCAAATGATCTCGACCTATCAAAATCAAAAAAAATTCCGAACCTAAATCGCTACTGATTCTAAAGTTAGAGATAGAAAAACCCGCTAATATAGCGATTTTTTGCTATTTCCTAGAATAGCGAAAAAAAAAAAAACAACTTCATCGCCATTTCTCAGAAATAAATTCACGTGAAGTCGTTTGTATTGGAACAATCCCTAAAAATTGTGCGCGAACTCGAGAAAATGGTAGATTTTGACGAATTTCGCCCAAATTTTGACCAAACCTAAATTCCTCAAATTTCGACTTTAAAATCGTTTCTAGAAATATTCGAAGGAGAAATTTCGATTGAATTTGCGAACGCCAAAATTTTGACTACATTTGCGAGAGGTAAGTACCCTTATATATTGTGAAAAATCAACTTTTCGGGAAACAGGTGGTGTTATACGTCAAATTGAAGCTTTCGATCTGTTAATGTTCGGAAAATCATTTTTAATTCCAGATTCACACTGGTTTTAAAGTTAGAGACAAAAACTACTTATTCCAAAAAAAAATTTTTCTTATTTCTCCACTGATGATGATAACCGCGAAATATAATTTTGCAATTATGACAGGTTTTTCTTCGAATTCTTTTAGTTATTTTCTGCCTTTTGCAACACCGAAACCCTAGAGATAACGGACTATTTATTTAAACTTTTCTCATTTAGCAACTACGGCGCGTTTAACTACGAATTCTTTTCGGTTGTATTAGATGATCTTTAAAGAGTGTGTGTACAAAATTTTATTTAGTTTGCTCGTGTTCTCTACCGTGTACAGTATTTTACATTAGAGAAGGTGCATCATGTATTTATTTAAACATTTTCTTTTTGCAACTAAGGCGTGTTTCACTACAAAACTTGGTGATAGTATGTGGAAATCATTAGAGTGGACTCCTGAAAAATTTTTGACTAGCTCGTGTGCTGGTGCTGTGTGCAGTATTTTATTTATTTATTTGTTTAAATTGAAGGATTTGTTATTTGTGCAAGTGATTGTGCAATTTTGTGCATTACTAGGTGACCCGGCAAACTTCGCTTTGCCAAAATTTTTTCGAATTTTCTTTTTCCTAAACCTTCGCGTAAATTTCTGGTTTTATGGCATTATATTATTACGAAAATAGTAATAACATTGATCGTTGCTCTTTCCCCGAATTTCTGCTGCCAATATTCTGCTAGCTTCAGTGTCATCCCGGCAACGCCCTAAACCACCAATAGCGATAATTCATCTACTACATTTTCCACTCGAAATCAGTACGTTGGTCAACTTTTTCAACGTTTCATGTAGAAGTCGAAACGACAGCTTTTAGCTTTACCGGAAGTTTTAATATTAAGGTGAAGCGGCGCGCGGGCACGGGAATATCCAATTTCGACCGAAACTCGGGCTTTCCGTCGCCGACGTTCCTGTTATTTTAATAATGCGTTCACGTTCCGCTAAACAACGGAACAAAATCCCTACTTAGTCGAAACATGCACGTCGGTTATGTCGTCCGCATTTTCAATTTTCCCTCGGCGAAAGCGACCGAGCGACGTCGCAACCAGAGAGAAAACTTGCTCGAAACGCGACGTTAAATCGGCGTCGACATTATAAAGTAAACGCATTGCTCTTTGCAAATATCTCACGTACCGACCGCTATTTCTATATTTCCTTTGTTTTTCTATTATTCCGGAACGAAACGAACGAACGGAGACAAAGGTAGGTGGTATGCGAATGTAGCTGTGAATTGAAAAAGTATTTATTCGTAACGCGCGGAGAATTCCTTCGCCGCACAAAACGCGAACGTTTCTCATTGACGGAATCGACTGTTTCAGACAGAAATTTGCCGCCGGGGTTTCGCTTAATGGTACGATATAAAATTTTATGAAAATTGCCTTAAATATTTCATGCCGGCGAATCGGGGCTTTGAGAATTGTACTTAAATTTCATTATCTTCGCAGGCGGTTTTCCAGGAGAATCGGAGCAGTTACAATCGACGGAAGTGATAATAAAAGTGAAACGGTGTAGAAACTGTACGAAATGAATAATTTTCCAAAAGGGAGAAGAGAGAGAGAGAGAAATACAATCCCTGAAATCCGAAAAATGTTTTCCACGAAAGCGATGGTGAGGGTGGACAAATAATTCTTGTCTTTCCCCAAGCAAACCCCACGAATTCATACTGCGTACACATTTTACGTTGTCACAATAATTACGAAATTTCAAGGGACTTGATTCCGTCAGTAAACCGGATTTGCCGATTTGTACGAGGGATAAGCTGAATTTACTGAGAATAAGAAAATCTAGTAGACTGTGAAAAACAATCACACAGTGTTTATTTAGAGCAACTTTCTATCTGTCATTTGACGCTTAGTTGTTAAAATTACGTTCGTTATAACCAGAGACCGGATTACATCTTAATGTTAATGAATTAGGGTAAATAGAATTAAATTAGTGCTAATCGCTTTTATTTACCAGGTGTATGCATGTCTTTTCCGGTTTTTGTGGTAAAATAAACACATATATTTCAAAGGAAATAAATTTTGAGTTTATTCGAAATATTGGCCTTCGGCTTCTATACACTTGGCCCATCTTTCAGGTAAATTACGAATACCTTGCCAGAAAAATTGTTTGTCCTTTGCGGCAAACCATTCGTCAAGCCACTTTCCAACTTCCTCGAAATCGCTGAAGTGCTGCTCTGCGAGCGCGTGCCCCATTGATGCGAAGAGGTGATAGTCTGATGGCACCAAGTCAGGGAGTACGGCGGATGCGAAAGGATATCCCATCCAAACGATTTCACTAGTTCACTAGTTTTGCTGTGTGAGACGGCGCATTGTCGTGTAACAAAATCACTTTGCCATGTCTCCTGGCCCATTCCGGTCGTTTTTCGATCAATGCGTGATTTAAATTAATCATTTGTTGGCGGTAGCGTTGTGCGCTAACGGTTTCTCCGGGCTTCAAGAATTCATAATAAACAATACCGATCTGGTCCCACCAGACACAAAGCATGGTCTTCTTGCCGAAGCGATTTGGTCTTCGCCAGGTGCCAGCCACGATTTTCTTCGCTTCGAGTTTTCAAAATAAATTAATTTCTCGTTACCAGTCATGATTCGGTGCAGAAATTAATCTTCGTAGCGTTGCGGCAGCATTTCACAAGTGACTTTGCGATTTTCCATTTGTCGTTCATTCAAATCGTGTGGGACCCATTTACCAAGTTTATGGATTTTCCCCATTGCCCGTAAACGTCTGCTGATGGTTTCTTGTGTCACATTTAATGCTTCTCCTAATTGCGGTTGAGTTTGAGTAGGGTCATCGTCCAGTAACGCCTGCAATTGCTCGTCTTCGCACTTTTGTGGTCTACCAGAGCGCGCACCGTCTTTCACATTAAAATCGCCACTTTTAAATTGTCGAAACCATGTCTCACATGTCCTAATCCATGGAGCGTGTTCACCATAAGTTTCTACCAGCAAACGATGACTTTCCACTGCCTTTTTCTTTTGATGAAATAGAAAAAGCAAAGCGTGCCGCAAATGTTCTTTTTCAGGCACAAAGGTCGACATGATCACTTAACTATACAACAGAGATGCTATCAATTGGCAGACTCAACTTGTATGTGTTTTTGTAGGTTATTGTCATTCAAATAAACTGACGTGGTGTCGAATTTATACGTGGCGTATTGTACGGTGGTGCCATCTCTTAGTAAAACCGGAAAAGACTTATGCATACACCTGGTATCCTAATACGTATAGATCTTAAAGCGTTCAATTGTACCATCGATAGTTATTGATATGCAAAAACATATAATCCGGTCTCTGGTTATAACTTTACATACATTTTTTTAAGTTAAATAAAATGGAATTAAGCAGAGAGAACTTTCGCATCATAATTTACTATGATTTGAAAAGAGGTTTAAGCGCTTGTAGGCGCAAAGAGAGTTTAGATTCACTTTTTAGTGAACAAGCACCTTCCCTGGCTATAATTTTAGCATTAAAAAGGCGCAGGACGTCCTCCTACGGCTGTTAACGACAAAAATATTACTGCTGTTAAAAATAATTCAAAAGGACAATAAAACCACTTATGCGGTAATAGAGATCAAGATTGGATCATCAGCTGTTAAAACAATCATACACGATCACCTGCATTTGAAAAAAGTGGTAACTGACTTCCAAAAATCAGAGCGTGTGAAAATTTGCCATGAAACTTTAGATTTATTAAATAATGGCGGCACCAATTTTCTTCCAAAATACTGACAGGTGACGTAATTTATATTCCCTTTTTCGACCTTCCTACCCGCCAAGAGAGTCATGCATGGATTCACAAAGATGGGGAAACTCCTACAATGACCAAGAAGCAGTGAACTATTAAAAAGGTTATATATGCGGTCTTCATCAGAAGACCGCAGAAGACCGGGTTTAGTAAATTCAATTAAGCTAGATGAATAAAAGACAGTTACAACTAAGTGGTACACTGACGAATGTTTGCCTGAACTGTTCAATCGAGTTTCAGACTCCATTATGCTCCACCATGACAATGCATCGTCCCATATGGCAGTTTCAACTCTCCAGTTTTTGGCTGAGAAAAATATAAAAGTAATAGAACATCCGCCGTACTCATCTGATTTAACAATGTGTGACTTTTGGGCTTGAACGAAATTTGCGGGGTAGATTTTCGTCTGAAGAAGAGATTGATACAGTAGTCCACTCTTATTTTGGAGCTATTCCAAAAGAAGACTGGTTGGGAGCTTTTAAACAGTGGAAAGATAGAATGGTCAAGTGTATCACTGCTGAAGGGAGCATATTTAAAATGGAATCCTAGAAAATATTAACCGTGTTTTTTATACCTCAATAATCTCAGCTTATTCTCGTATTCGGCCATTATCCTTGAGCATCCAGCACAAGCTACGGTTTTCTAACTACGTTGTAGAAAGTTTCTTCATTGCTGACGACATAACCGCGTCCGTTTCGGGAATTATTATAATTTTTTGTTTAGAAAATAAACGCGCTTTAAGTTTTAACAAGCAAATTGCCGGAATCTTTAGGAAATAACGTAATTATCATTGTATTTGCTTTCGAGCTAATTTATTCTCCCGAAATTGGAATCCCATTCAGTTACAACCGCAACCATCTCCCTCCCGTTCACTTCACTTCCATTCTACGTAAAAGTTCGAAGAGTGCCCGCTAAAAAGCTAGATATGCACGACCATCCAACCGATATTAATGAAGCTCCTTATTATCCCCACTTCCCGTCCCCTCTTCACCTCTCGCGATTCTTTTCTTTTCGGTTTTTAAAAACGGATCTAGAATTTAATTACCTACCTAATTCAAATCGAGTCGACTCGCTCGCGCCCTCTCCCCCGATCCGCCGGTTCTTATTTACAAAGCGGCGAGACACGAATTCCAATTACGACCGGGCAGCGTGCGAAAGGAGAGACGACAAAACGGACGAACAGACGGGTAAGAAAAAGGAAGACTTTCTCGCTCTTATCGTCGTCGTCGTCGTCGTCGTCGTCGCCGTCCGTTCGTTCGTCCGTTCAAACAAAAGAAGATCGTCGACGACGGACTTTAATGAATAAGCTCGGCGATCCGACATCGAGGCGTTTATGGACGGGGTAGCGAGGGGACGTCCGATTAACGGATCGACGGGCAAATTTTTAAGGTAAACAATGCTCGAACGGTCCCCTTCTTTAATCATGTCGTAATTAGGTCGTTCGGATATGGACGTTTAAATTTTCGGAACGACAAAGAAGCAGGAGTGGAGGGCTAATGGTATTCGCAGAAGGGTGATTATGTTGGGTAATGAGGGATCTACTGAATGTATGTGTTGGTGCGGATCGTCCCTTGACTTGACTTTTCATGCTTCGACGCTTCGAAATTTCATATTTTTCGGTCGCTCGCGTGTGGTTGAAGTACGAACAAGCGAAAAATATGTTTAGCTTGGTTTACCAGATAGTGATTACTATAAGCTTCCAAAAGAGGACCAGAAATAGACTAACAATAAGTTATTGTAAGTGCAAAACAAAGAAAGGACCAAGAAATAAGTCACATCAGTCACCAATAGCAAATCCGGGAGTACCTGGTGCCTCCCCTCCTCTCCATGAGTTTGTTAATAATAATAATAATTTATTTTGATTCTTTAGACTACAACAGGGTATAGGATACGTCATAATGTTAATATCAGAAGACATAAGCACAAATCCATAACATATAGAATAAAAATAAAAATACAATATTAAAAATTATGTATATAATATTACTGAAAATCAAAAACAATTATTTTCCACTGGGTTTCAGTCATGCATATATTAGCTTTGTTGGCAGAGTAATCACAAACTAGTCAGACGTTATCCGATTGGCTAAGACAAATTTGAAATTGTCCGCAAATTGATATCGCAGCATATTATTGACTCTGACTGTTCTGATTAGTTGCTGATTTACGCTGTGAACAATACTATTCTCTCAACAGATAATATGCCTTTTCATCTGCTTCACTATGCACATAAATCTTTCCAAAGTTAACAGTTTATATTTGTTGGACCGGTTATTAAATGCTTTAATAGCGAAATAACGAAGATTTTTCTCATTAAAAGCCAACATGTGGAAGGGAACTTCTGCATTTATAGTGTTATTGATAAAAGAGTGGATGACGTGTTATCACTAAGTGGTGTAAACCGAACTGACGCCTTTGCTTCCCCGAATTTTAATGTCGCGCCTTGCACGTAAGTGGAGAGAAAGACCGGTTTACACTACTTAATGATAAGACGTCATCCACTCTTTTATTAAACCTTAGTTATAGCTATGGTAATCTTTTAACTTAGGCATAGAACTAAAGTTTTCTTTTGCATACACAAGCAGTAGATAGATAAAAAAAACTTGCCAACGTCATGATTTTAAAGTCTTAAATAATTCTCTACAACTGGTTCTAGCGTTATTGCTTCTCATTAGTCGAGCAGCCCGTTTTTGCAGAGTGAACACTCTCTCCACATTAGTTGGGGCACCCCACGACCATACGAAATTAATGAGTGATAGTGTGCGTAGTACGCGGAAAAATTCCAAGCCTAACTGTAGTTTAAGTCTCATTAGAAAGACACATATGCTACTCAATCTCCTACAGAGGTGCTCAACATGACCTCTCCAATGACATGGTAAATCAATTGTAATACCCAGAAATTTATTGGAATCTACATGTTGTTTACTATTATGATTCACTCAAACACAATGCGAGTAGTCACGCTTTCCAGAGTAATTGGCAAAAAACGAAAAACAGGACAATTTTCAGGGGTGGTTTCCATCCTTTCAAAGGCTTTAATCGCAAAAACAGAAACCGGCTTCTTACATAATCCTACCAGCTCTACGTAATTACCAAATTTCATCCAAATAGCGTGTGCGGATTGAGAAACCTTTCCTTGTTCTTTCACCCACTCACCGCACAACCGATTCTACCGAGTACTAAAGACGAATAGAAGAATGTACCACGGTTTTTTAGGCATTTGTCGAAATAAACCCCCAGAGATTTAACAGCCCCCTCACTCCCTTAACAAGTAGAAAAAAAAACTTACGTCTTCGGAAAATTCATTCTTAGTACATTTGCTTTTTGAAGGAAATTGACTACAAATGAACGAGTTGAGGCTGAGGAATGGCTTCAGCGGATGTACAAGGAACGATGTGTTATCGGCGTACATCAACGTCTTAAAAGTGTTGAAGTTGGATGGAAAGAGAAAGAATTAGTTTGTTTCAACCCGTTCGAAACCATTGGTATTCCTATTTTCTAGCACTTCTTTCGGAAAATGTCTGTGTGACCAGTGGGTTACGATGATGTTCTTATTAGAGCTGGTTAAATGTGGTCCCTCGTTTTTGGTTTTGTTTTCGTGTTTGTTTTGAACATCCCCCAAGAAGTCCCCTTGTTCGGCAGTTTATCTCTGCTGGGGTTCATGTGCTACCCGTTAATTTTGGGCACCACTAGCAAACAGAAGAGCGAATTGCAGAGAAGCATTTGTCCTCCTTCGCATGGAATGTGATGCCTGTCCCAATTCTTGTACCACGAACCAGACTTCGCCTGGCTTCATGCAGTAATACCTTTAAAAGTGTTGCAACATTCAGAGTAAGGGTATCCCAAAGAGTATCGCACATGTTTCTCTGTCTTTCTTTTTACTGTGGCACGTCAAACTCATCCTACTCCTTAAGCTGCACCCCAAAATTCCCCAATCGCCGTAGGACCGATCCCTTTAAGTGGTAGCAGCATGAAGTAGAGACTTTCCTTTCTGCTGGTCCGATGGCAGGTTATGTTTGTCGTAGATCTTGTGTTACGTCCAACTTTTGGGCGATAGTAATAAAGACAAGACTGGATTGCGACCTAGCACGACTATTGGCTATCTTTTCTATGGAACGCACCGGCTCCCCCAATTCTTGCAGCACGACCTAGCCTTCTCATGATTTTATGTGGTAATGCCTTTAAAAATTTGAGAAATATTGAGAATAAGCGTATCCTAAAGAATATCGTACACGTTTCTTTGTCTTTCATGCTTGTCTAAGTAATTGTATTACCCCACGTACTCCGCCAAGTCATCACATGATAGATAAATAGAAGGATGCATCACAGCTGAGCGTAGACTTCCCTTCCTGCTGTTCTCACAATTCCCCAATCGCCGTACGACTGATCCCCTCAAATGGTAGCAGCCTCCGTTTTCGCTATTTTGCTGCTCAGCAAAATCTACAACATAGATTGCAAAGTGCTCCACATTCGCTTTGAATTCCTATCTTCAAACTACCTAATTTCTTTTGTCCTTATTATTACGCCACACCGCCCATTTCGCACACAAAACGTACTGCCACGCGTTTTCCAAATTTCAATTATATCTGATTATTATTATTATTATTATTTAATGAAATAAATAAGCATTTTATTTTGGTTTTATTTTAACCCTTTTGCTCACCTTGTTCACCTTTTACTAAATTACTTATTAATGGTATTGCGTAAGGAAGGTGTCTAACTGCCAATCAACTTCTCAATCATTCTTTTATTTACAACTATTGAACCACCCTGTATAATTAACACAACACCCGCATAGTTAACGATTTCAACTTTCCGAAAGTCCTTCAAGATAGATTGTTAGGGCCAATACTTTTCTGTTTTCGAAAACATATCTGTAAGTTGTAGCAGAAATATGACGTCGATAAAATGCGAAAAAAACCCTCCTTTCTAAAAATTGATACCGGCACCGTAAAACCTCATTGCCCTTAAATAAATTTAAATAAACATCATCGCCAGCTATCGATAGTCGAGATTAGATCGTCGCCGGAGCCCGATAAAATTGTTTTCCACTCCATCCGATCTCGAGACGAGTGAGAGGGCAATTTGGGCCCGGAAGCCGTGGAGACGGCAGGCGCCGTCAGTCAACTTAATAAAATTTCAGCCAACGCTACTACGTCACTCCCCCGTCTTTCCGATACCTTTCCCATCGCGCCCACTCCCTTCTATATTGTATCGAATTTTTTGCGCGTTGTTTGAGTGTTCTCGTCGGCGGTACTACGTGCACCTAGCGTCGGGTAGATCAACGGATCAAGTGTAAGTTATTCCTTATTCGACGAATCGTCGACGTTACTAGGGAATGCAACTTCCATGATCCGATTCGGAACGACGTCGAGGTAACTGGATGAGCGTCTTGTAGGCGAAATTCTTTATTCGCGAACGTAGTTTATTCGAGTTGATATTCTGATCTTTCGAATCCGATTTCAAAATTTTATGTATCTACGAGGAGGATTTGGAGGAATCGTGCAGGCATAGCGATAAAAGGTTAAGCTGTGGTATCCGGAACAATCGACGTTGGGATTGTAGATTGGAGTAAGTCGCTCGACAGTGAGTGCTTCTTAATGACTACATTCTATCATAGATTCTTTGGAATATTTCTTTTTCTAAATCGTCCAATAGGTAGACTTATTATACAGCAATCCAGCATATTACCACTAATGAGCTACTTGTTTTTAACTTAATTTGCTACAGATTAAAATTACAAAGTACTTATCCTACGATAATCTCTTTAATTTTGACTGTTATGTTTTGACACTCTTTTATTGTGCACTAGTTTTTATTGGTCCTTTCACTACACTAATTCAAATGGTTTCCACTCCTTTCTAATCTTCTGAATAAGTCATCGTTGTCTAGAAGCTGGAGAGCATGGATGTTGATGTGCTGATGGAGCCGCTGTTCATGTTTTCAGGCATATTTTCTTATTACGTTGTCGACAGTTTCCACTTCTATGTCCTTCAGTAGATTGTCATTATGAATGTACCATGGGGCATTAACAATACCGCGAAGTACTTTATTCTTGAATCTTTGGATAATGTTCCGATCACTTTGTCTGGTACAACTCCAGAGTGCAATATCATAATTCCACACTGGTTTCAGGACTTACTGTTAAAGCAGCAGTGTGTTATGTAGTGACAGAGTTGAATTTCTACCCATTAACCAATACATCTTTCTGTATTTGAGCTTTAATTCTTCACATTTATTCTTAACATGTGGTTTCCACCTAAGCTTAGCATCAAGTGCCATGCCAAGATTTTTAGCCGTATTCTCATATGGGACGATTTGGTTGTTGATATATACTGGTCTGTGCTTGATTTGTTTGTTGGTAAAATCGATATGTACTGATTTCGTGTCGGTGTTGAGTTTGCTATCCAGCTTTGTAATGCCACAATAGCAGTTTATAACTTTTCGGTTGATTCAATATTGTTATTACCAATGGCTAAGATCGCAGTGTCATCCGCAAATGTAGCAACAACACTTTCGTCAATTGTAGGCAAGTCGCTGGTGTATAGGAGATAAGAGACTGGTCCCAACACACTACCCTGCGGCATATCTGCTTAGATTTTACTCAGGTCAGAAAAGGTGCTTGATTCTAAAGTAGCGCTCGGATATATACAACTGAAAGATTTTTTAATATTGGGCTGGAAGAAACGTTTTGAGCTTATGGTTCAATCCTTCATACCAAACTTTGCCAAAAGCTTGTGCAACATCCAGAAATATTGCTGAACATACCTTTTTTTCTTCTTGTAACTTTTCAATGACATCTGTGATTCTGTGGACCTGAACAAGTATAGAATGTTGGTTCCGAAAATACAAATTGATAATCTGGAATCAGATGTTTTTCTTCAATGATTGGTTTCAATCTCTTCAGTAGAAGTTATTCATATAACTTAGATATCACTGGCACTAATGATATATGATATCATTTCATGGCGTGGCTTTCCAGGTTTGGGTATCATGATGACTTCAGCCACTTTTCATAGTTGGGATCTTTTGTAATATAACTGTAATGTAATATAGTTAGTCCCCAATCTTCAACCTACATTTTCACAGTTGAGCGTTTCTAGGTCGCACTTATGTATATCTGCCACTCCAAATTGATAGACGTTGGTATAGTTCAAGTTAGAGAAAGTTATTAAAGTTGCATTTTAACGCTCCGGAAATCTGAGGAATTCGACTCGGGGCAAAATTTGAGTTATAGAAGTATAGCTCGTTTCAACTTATTTTAATCTGACTAAATTAAGTGTGAACAGATTTATAGCACCTCTTGCGGTGAGAGGTTTACGAAGGGTCTGCTTATCGCACTATTATCTCACAGAGTAAACGTAAACATAATTAAACGCTCATTACTCAGATTAAAATAAGTTGAAACTAGCTATACCTCGAGTTCATCCCGAATGAAAACGCATTTTTATATGAAACAAATCAACTTCTAGACCTATTCACTTGGAACTCGCTACTTCCCTCGGGATACTCGAACAGGAAGCGCCACGTCATCTATCGTTGGAAATTAATATGTCACTTTGAAAACAATAATCTCGCCGTCGCGTCGCTCAAAATCGATCCGCGTCCACTTTGACGTGATAGGAGGCGATATTATTTGCCAAGACGGAGAAAGGGTGAGAGAGTGGAAACACGGCTGTGTGATTATTTTTATTTCGAGAGCTCGTTCGTCGCTAGGAATCGGATTGAAGTAAACGAACGGACAAGCAGACAGACGGATGGACACTTCTGCACGAATAGCCGCTTATCGCTTCAGTCACATTAACCTTACTTTTCCCTTTTTTAGGAAACGATGAAGGAGGAAAGAAGGGAAACGTCTGGATTTCGGATTTGGTCGTCGAGGATGGGGATGATGATTTCCGCGGACATCATCGTCTGCAAATGCGGGATGGTCTATAGGACGTATTTTCTGCATATTCGGACGTGCGCTTCAGTGTGCTAAACGCGTTTCTGAAATCATAAACCTCAGCCACGATTTCACACGTCTTACTTACAGTACTGAAGCTTCTATCAACAGTACTCGTTGTAACAGGTAATGCCGTGCCAATCGTTATTGCAGAACTAATAGAAGGCAAATATTCGCATTGCTCTAAAAGTTCTCCACTTCTCATACCACATAGCTGCCTCTATTTCTAGACGTTTCAAATTGTATTTTTCGCTTACCTTTTTCACATTGTTTCGGAACTTTATTCTATCTATTTTGTGAATATTTTTGGAATGAAACTGAAATATTGAAAATGCTACTTCATTATCTGCTGAAAATCTTGGTTTTAAGGATAAAGTTAAAGAATCTAAGTATGGGACAAAGACTGATTGTCGCTAATATTCTTATAGTGTAATTCGACAATAGTTGGCTCCCTATGAAGTGTGAATATTTTAAGTAAGTCCTCAATGTGTTGGTAAGCGGCTACTAAATCTACATGTACACGCTATAATTCTTTCGATATTGGTTCGAGAATAACAGAATATTTTGATGTTATGTTTACACAAATAATAAACATTGCAGTACTTCGCAAGCGATGCGCTTCTTGATGTATTGATCCTGTCCAATTTATAGACAGTTCTTCGAATTGATTAAAAATGAGTTGAAAACTATTTGAAAAAACCCTATATAATTGATATTTTGAAGTCCATCTAGTTTCTGAAAATAAAGGAATTGTCGGACTTTCCACCAAAAAATTAATATTTTCCATTGTTTGCCGAACTTCTGGCATAATCTTTAAGTCATTCACAACTAGGCTCGACCTGTGAAGAGCAGAATGTACGTAAGTGGCATTTGGATATATATTTTTTATTCGGGCTGAACACCAACCTGCTTTCCTGCCATACTAACACAACTGTCATATCCTTGCCCAATTAATTTGTTCATATCCAAACCGTATTCCGTACATTTATTTAAAATGCCAATACCTTTCCCATCAATATCATACAGCTTTGCACATCCTAAAAATCTTCTCTTATGTTTTTATTGTCGTCAACATATCTAATACCAAGTGAGAGCCCCTCTATTCGACCAATATCTGCAGTTTCGTCAGCTAAGATTATTGACAAAGTCGAAACCGGTAATCCGCAATAAAATTTCGTCCTGTGGTTAAGGGTGCAAAAAGCTTGCTGTTCATCACTTTTGCCATTACAATTTGTGAAATTTATACTAGATTCCAAGGGGGCAAGTGCACCATTTGCCCCCTTTGCGGACGCCCATGATTACTAGTATCAGTATGTGCGATGAAAAATAACCCTGAAGATGATCATGTACACAAGGAAAGGACGTAAATGACAGGTTTGTTGGCCGTTACGTTGATATATTTATCTGCAGTCTACGATTCATATCTATAACTCGAAGGGCCTGGCTTTTGTGAGAAGGAGTGACGTTATCTACGCCTACGAATTTTGGGGGAAATTCAGTTTGGTAACTATATGTATCTAGATAGGTGGTGTATTTTCGATGTAACTTCGAATATAGTCGAAACATTAATGAAATATTTCGAACGACTAGTTTTGTTCTGTAATAATTTGATAAACTCGAACGCCTCCATGCTTCCTCCAAGCTATACGTGCTTCGGGACAAGACAAAGTTTCTCATCGTTTTCTTAAAGATTTGCAGACTTTTGTTTCTCGCATTATTTGGGCAGTGACTATAAAGCTTTGAAGTCAAGTTGTTGGTGGTGGTTTGTGAGCGGTTAATGCGATGGTATGGGACAATGAGATTGATTGATGGTATCGTAAGTGTGAATATGCCCATGAGTTAAGAGGTAAAAATGAAATATAGTGCGAGATCGTAAGAATTTTAAGTTGTCTGCAGTTAGTTGTAGAGTTAACGTTCTTGATGTTCACATTCCCTTAGCTAACTTGGGCAAAATGTTATGCACAAGGTGAATTCATGTCAAGGTGCTGTTTAACTTTAAATCCCGCTTCGTTCGCTGGCGTACTGTTTGAGGAGAGAATAGTCTGGATCTTCGAGACATTCATCTTCAGTTGTCTGCTTCCAACTATTCCTAAACTTCTCCTATCGCTAATTTAGCAGTATACGCAGATGGACGAGTGACGATGTGCCGTCCTGATATAGGTATCGGGATTTTGTTACAGTTGGCATTTGCCAAATAGTCATTTATGGGAATAAGAAAGAATGTGGATCTCTGTATTAAGCCCTACAGAACTCCAATATTTCTATCTATAATTGCCGATCTATTAAATGGAGCGAGTTACATCTCTAGCGTCATAACATTTTATGCTGAATTAAGAATGTAGTATGTGGTACTCAGACCTGAGGCACAATCAAAATAAGATAAACTTTTGGGAATCATAAATTGACAACTATCAAGTGCTATGTCAAATATGCTGCGCTTTCTGCACTTCTTCCTCTTTGCAAAGCCCCCTTCTCCTTCGACAATAGAACGTTCCTTACGAATTGAAATCTTCTGTCCTAGTTCTCCTACGACGCTCGGATTTTATTTCGTAAATAATAAATTGTACCCCTCGCTCTGTGCACACGAAATGAAAGTAGGCAGGCGGATTAATGCTACACGGACCGCCCCGTTTCGAACTTTTATACGGTCGTTTTATTCAAATCGACCGCTATAAATATATTTTATCGCCGGTAATTTACGAGGCCGTAAACAGGCAGTAATTAACTGAGCACGGCTTTTGGCAATATTCGAAATTCCTTCCGGCCGTTTTGTCTCCTTTTGTCCAAGAGAATGTTGCACTGAGAACGTCGAGAAATCGTCTGTTGATAGTGCTGATGATATAGTGAGTTTAAGACTTGTGTAAGTTCTTAATGGATGGCCTGGCATATTAAGTGTTTTCCACTTTGATAATTAGAAACTTCTTTGCTGAAGCTCGATAACTTACTATAGCACCTAGACAGTCTACTTCATTAACTCTGTGTCTTCTATAGACCCTAACACTTTTACTAATGCGATTATTTTTTACCTCATCTGCCAGCAGGAACCAAGAGTCACATTGTTTACGTCTCAAACTACTCAACATTTGGCACTAACAAAGCACATATGATGATTTTTCTTTCTCCTGTACCTCAATGGACGTACAGATAGGATCTTCCACTAATCCGATGGTCTCTTACAACGAGCTGATTTTATAACTTTATATAATTACACTGGTAACCAATGTGTTTCTTTTCTGGACGCCGAGTACTGTTTCTTACGTATCTTTCGATGCTGATTTTGAACCCGTTGTCTGAAATCGTCTATCAGGCACCAGTCTCCCGCAAATTTCATTTTCCATTGTTGCGGGTTACCCTTTGGTCTTCGACCAACGATGATGGTTCAGTATAGAAGATAGGCCTAGCATCTTTGCGGAAATTTGAAGTCATTGCCTTTCTTTTCGGTCGTCAACTAGGATATACCAAATTTCTTGTGCGAGTACAATAGAAGAGCTGGGCAAAACCATTACGTGAAAATACAATGTCCACCAAGAAAACAGCTCGCACAGAGAACAAACAATGTCGCCCTTCAACTCCTGATGGACCCCCAGAAAATCTACCTGCCACCTTTAAACTTGGATTGATAAAAAAATTTGTTTAAATGAATAAAAACGGCAACAATTTTAGCTTTCTAGAAAATAAATTTCCACTGGTCAGTGAAGCAAAAAACAGGGAAGGCCCTCAAGTTCGAGAATTATAGACCCCCAGGAGCAATACCACCCAGCATGGAACTTATTCAAGAAACTAGTCCAGCACTTTCTTCGAAATAACAAGGCGGACAACTCAAAAACAGCACTGTGAAGTCTTTTCCTCAAGTTCTACTCATTGTGATTTTGGGTCGCCAACATTTTCTTATTAGAGTATACGAAGTCTTATCCATTACATCGGCAGTTCCTTGCAGCATATTATTCTTTCTGATTAAGCCTTTAAGCCTCGATCTTGAAGATACTTGTTGGTATAAAAGGTAGAGAAGTAAATAACGGGAGACACCTTAGCTGTTAGGCTTACTTAGGGGTTGAGCGGCTATGAAATGTAAGCTAAAATGATGCTTTCGGTGAAGGTGGCGCCTTATTCCACCTCTATATCAAGCCCGGTTTTGTTTCTTTTTAATCCTTACTTTAACAGGGCATTTTTGCGTTGGAGTACCGTGATCACCAAAAGTACTACGTTGAAATCCTGACTAAGCTGAGAGAAAGGATGGGGAAGAACCAACCAAATCTGTGGAAAAACAGAATATGGATTCTGCACCAGCGTACAAGTTACTCTCTGTGTTCTTAGCAGACTAGGTTATTACCATTCACCGTGTTCACCAGATCTTGCTCCATGCGACTTCTATCTGTTCCCAATAGTGAAAAATACACTAAAGGGGACACATTTTCACTATGTAGAAGAGGTTAAGGCAAAGATGATAGACTTGCTCAATTGGTTGACACGTTTTGAGCTGCACCACTGCTTTGGACCTTGGTACACATGCCGATAGAGATAGATGGATAGGGAAAGTGAGTATGTAGAAGAAAATTAAGAATTACTTGTAACAAATTTTTAATAAAGCATATTTTTCGGACCAATTTTGCGGTTCCATCATCACACTTCATGCTTCGAGAAAATTTAGATAATAAAAGACCACGAAGGGTTCGTCAAACACGGTTTTGGCTGCCCAACCATCTGATCACACTGAACCAGTTAAAGATAGCTTTCTTCATCTTCTACATGTTCCAAATTTTCTACGTCTGTTACGTCCTCCACGTCTTTTATGTCTTCTCCATCAGTTTCATGTCTTATACATCTTCTACGTGCTTTTAAATATCATTCTTATATTTTTTTATTTTCTCAATGCGTTTGCTTATCTGTAGCAAACCGAAAACTGTGCAAAACTGGCAATTGTGAAAATAATTTCCTATTAATTGCATTTGATTTTCGGTCTGGTGAGAAATCCACACCGCTTTCATACGACGGCACCGACGTATGTAAATCATGGAACACGTCCTATTTGCGCAGTATTTATAGGGCCATTTTTACTAACGCGAGAATTGAAAATGGCGGCTCGTGGTTCGTAAATAACCGCCAAGCAGATAAGATTCCCTCGATGCACAGTTACCGTCGATAAACGAAAAATCAACAGTGGTTTTATATGTGCAATTTTGGCGAAGATCTAGACAAGTCCTACATCATAAATAGTTATACTTATCTTATGAGATAGTTTTCTACCACAATTAGGTCAATTAAACAAGACTGATTAAAATAGTTATATTCTTTGAACGTAGACAAACGTTTTCGGAACACTTTCGTCAGTGAAAATATAAGTAGATAAATGAATAAACTAACATTTGTTCTGATTTTTAATCGGGAGCTATCAACAATATAACTAATAATTAGGATTTCTTGATATATAGGACCTGTAATTTTTTTATATCATAATTCACCGATTTAATGGGCAAACACATACATAAAATCTATGAAAACACCCAAAAAAAGGAAAAAATGGTATATCAAAAAATCTTTGTCGAAACCTTAGCAATTCTGTTCAAGGACTAGGGAAAACACAAATCAAAAGCCGAGCCAAAGGTATCCTTCTTAAGAAATATAAATGTCATTTTAATAAATTACTATATACATTACTTAAATTCTGAACATCGGTTCGGAATTAATAGTTTTAGTATTTTTCTGTATATTTATCATTTCCTATATTAACCTTTTATAATTATTTTCTGTTTTTAATATAATTGTGCCTTCAAAATCAAAGTGATGCCCTAGATCTTTGTAATGTTTTGTTAAAGCGGTCATTGCACCAAAATCATTATTTAGAGAATACTTATGGTTATAGAACCTTTTTTTAAATATTGTTTTGTCTGACCCATGTAACAACCATCACAGTCTTTACGGTTTATTTTATAAACTACATTGCTTTGATTTTGTTTATTTATTTTAAATTTATTGCTAATACAAAGGGATCTGCTACTATAATTTGGAATGAATGTTATGTTTACATTGTTTTTATTAAATTCTTTTTTATTTGTTTATTCAAACCTTTTTTATAAGGAATAGCGTTATAGCTTTTATTGTTATTATAATTAGTACCTCTATTATATATTATAATTTATTTATTCTATTTTTTTTTATTTTTCGTAAGATTTATTTAACTTTGTTTAAATCCTAGAATGTAACTATTATTTCAATCACCTAATTGTGGTAGAAAATCATCATAGAATATAAGTGCAATTATTAAAAGGTCACGAAGTATGTATCGTAAATACTTAACAGTAAACATTCCCACATTCAATAAATCTAATATGCCGATGCCGACTTGTCCTAGTTAAACTTCTCGAAGTCCCACCGCCGCATTACATAAATTATAAAGAACCACTTTTGCGTATGAGAAATTAGCGTCCATTTCCGCGGAAAAGTTGCAGTATTTCGCCCCGAAATGCACCGGAAACCCACACGACGCGCCGCGGTTAGGGCATAAATTACAATTATTTAAACCTCCCCTCCGGTTCCGGGACTTTTCCTTGATATCACACCACCCCTCGCCCGTCCGCTCGCACGCTTTACCAACTTTTAATGCAATACCCGGTCGAAATTTACGGAAAACTTTCGTAATCGGAACCTCACGACCGCGTGGTTCGCCCTATCCGGCCGGCCGAAACGTTTGCGGAAAGGTTAACAATGTTTTCCACTTAGTAATTCGGAATATCCCGACCCTTTCTCCCTGCGCCCTTATGCCTTCTACCCCATTTGGCGCGCGCGGTTTTATTCGGACCGGGAGGAAAAAGTCCGGACGTGACGTCGATTAACTCCGGAGGAGCGAGTCCCTCGTCTCTCCGCCGCCATAGCCGGTCGGATCTTCCAGATCGGTAATTGAAGTTGTTTGTCTTTTGTGAATAATACCACCCTCGAAATACACGCCCCGACGGGGCGGATATAAATTATTCGCGCGCGGCCGTATCAAAGGGTGCCGTCGTTTCCGGGCCGACGAGCTTTTCTCTCGTTCTTTTCTGCGGTTTAATGAAAAATCGAGGGGATACGGCGAAAGGGAACGGGGTACGTTACCCCACCCGTAATTAATGAACGTCTTCAACACAAAGAAAATCCGAAATTGAAATCTGAGTAAGGCGATCTTTCTACATTAAATTTATAGGTAATAGTAAGAATATGCCTGTGAATCAGATGATTATTTACTATGTCTAACTATTGTTGTTGTCTACGCCATATTCTGACACCTCCATCAGGTAATTGTTATTGGTCAGTCGACAGTTGGCTCAGATAAAAAAATTAGGTAATCGTTAAGTTTCAGGAAATTCGTTATTGAAAATCTCCAAATTCTGGTAAATCTTGGAATTTTGAAAAATTTTAGAATTTGAAACGGTTTAATAATTTTTCGATTTCAAAAAGGTTGGAAAAACTAAGCACAAAAATAATTATTAAATTTTTAAATTAAAAAAATCAATATTTTCAAGAATTCAAAGCAATTTGAAAATTTCAAACTGGGAACGTTTTGGAAAGTTTCGTAATTTCTCAGTTTTGAAGTATCGAAAAAGATCATGGAATTTTGATAGATTGAAAAATTTTAATAAACAGAATATAAAACAAACATTTATATATTCTATTAATTTAGAATAATCTCTAAAATTTTCCCTTTTTTTTGAAACAGTTTACAATTATGAAAAATTGGAAGATTATGAGCAATAAAAATAATATTTGAATTTAAAACTGGGAAGTTTTAGAAAATATGGACATTTTCCAGTTTTAAAATATCGGAATAGTTTGAAAATCTTGAAATTTTAGAAAACTCAAAAATTTTGATGAAACCTGAATTTTCTAAAGGCTTTAATATTTAATCCTGCGTGGTCACGTAGACCCCACACCTCATTTTTCACTTTGAGTGCAAATTTTTCATATTTCTCGAAGGTGAATAGGATTTTTGTCTTCATGTAACCTGGAGTTTGAAGTATGAAAAAATTGTACCTTTTGCGACATTTTTTCAAATGATTTTTTCATCATCTTGCCATTTGTTTTCTTGCAAGTACCCTATTCATCCTTAATCTAAAATGTTTATAGTATGTACTAGAGTTTGGACATCAATATCGGACGGATAGTTTTTGCAATTGTTTCTTTGAATGACTGGGGTCTAATGAACCCTAGTATGACCATCCGGGTTCTATATTGAAGTCTGACGGCGAAGGAGTTAAAAGAATAAATTGATATTGGCGTAAAATTTATATAAACTGTAGGTTCTCAGAAAATTTGGTTAAATCTTGAATTTGAAAAAATTTTGACATCACGACGAACTTTGAAGAAGAAATTTCCCGACGCCTTCTTTTCGCACTCTTACTCCTTAAAATCGTAAGAAATTATCAATCAAATACTCAGTAGCACAGAGGCTTATTGAGTTGGTCCCCGGAATCTTTTCAATCACCTGAAATAAGAAGCAAATCCCCTTTGATAATAATTAAAAATGATAAACACCGAACAACATTTGCGTATGTTAAAGAATAGAATTAAAATCTGCAGCCTATACTTCGGTACGAATCTTGATTTTAAACATAATCTCAAATGGAATATGACCTTGAACCTGCCACTTTCAATACACTCCATTATATAAATCAACAGGGGCTCTGGAGCTGTCGCATACTAGATATAAAATAATAGAAATCTTCATTTCCTACCTGGCTCCGTTCGTTTTTTTTTTTTTTTGAAGAAACCTTATTGTTAATTCAAAATGAATATTGTTTATCAACCGATTGTGCATTTTAATTATGTACTTGAAGAATGTTCCTGCATATAGTTCATATATTCCGTTTGCTCATAATTCTTGATATGAGAAGAAGAATGAAAAAAACATATGGTGCGTTTTGTATGGAAGAAAAAGAAATGTCCCGTGACGAGACCCGAACCAGCGATCTCGTGACTATCGCACCTGATCGCACCAAAACGCTATCGACTAGGCCACGAGTCCAATTGACAACCGTATTATATCTAGTGGATTTACATGGTGAGTGAAACTTCAACATCGATTATCTCGGTAATTTATGAACGTTGCGTCGAACTACTCCAAAATATTCTTACTTAAGGTCCAAACTACACGTACCATAAATATCAAAAATTACAAAAATCCGATTACCTTGCCTTCTCCTTGTTAGCCGAATTTAATAGAAACGCGTGTAACTTGGCAAAATCAAATACTCATGACGTCCACGTAGTCCAAATCCCCACTTGCCACTTTGGTGTTGGCCTGTACAAAACCCATCAATCAAAGGAGACCGTCTGAAAGTGTTATATTCTTGTCACAGTTCAGGAGTCAATGGGAAGAAATAGTTCCGTTACGCCTTTGCGAACCAAATCGATGTTAAATAATCTTCTTTTTATCCTGATTTTTCTCGCTTTCGATTGAAACTGACAATTGCGCTATTTTGCTCTTTGGAGGCTTCGTATTTTGGAACTTGATTCAGTATAACATTGATATCTTTTGATTTACAAAAAAGATAAGACATATACAGGAGGTCATACACATTTTCTTTCTCCCTCAAATATGTTTGGAATCTTAATTTATTTCCAAAACTTTAAAGATTTCGATACTGATAAGTTGAAATTCTTCGAAAATTCAATATTACTAAATTTGAGAGTCCAAAAGTTTCAAACGCAAAGTTAAAAGATTTAAGCTTCACGTAAATTTTTCAAAACGCAGTAACAGGAAATGGGGGTGCATTTGTCCACATTATGATACACTTCGCGTCAAAAGTATCCACATTCACGAGTTTGGTATACCTAATAATATTGAAACTATAACTTGATATTACTGTTTACGATACCCTTACCCTGGGGGAGCATTTCGTTTGTTTCCCTCGTAATCGGTTTGTTTGGTCACGCGAAGGCGGTCTAGCCAGTTTCGCAAATTGAAGAATACTCTAGCTAATGACGTCACGCAAAGGTCGACAGACCGAAAACGTACACGGCACACGCCGAGCCCCTACTAAAAATACGTTACTATCGCAACTACATCGTAGATTAAGTTCGGAATTTATTGTAAGTGACGGAGATGGCTTCGTCGAATAACGACAACGCTTGAATCGATAGCATTTCTTCGTGTTAAAACGGCGACTGACTTGAACAAAACATTGTAAGGTAATGCCTCCAGGGAGTATTACACCAGCATATCATACGTATTCACTTAAATATGCCAACGCGACTGCTCGCTTTGAATGCTTGACTCAAGAGTTCTCTTTCCCTGTTAATCGATATGTGACGAGATGCCGGAAACAACCAGAAAAATATGGCGGGGAGAGAGGGAGGAAACAACGGCAAAATATTTTCGCAAACCTGCAGTCAAGTGGTTTGAAGAACCGACACATGCATCTAGAGTGCATTTTGCCATCTGCTGAATAACTGTGATGAGGACACTCCAATCGAACATATCGCGTCCTGCACTGATTCCCAATGTGACAATCAAAGATATTCATTAAAAAGCCAACAGTAGTGATAAGCACAGTTGGAGTTGGTCTTGCAGTCTTGGCTTTGGTCTTGTATTTGTTGCAAGACCGAGACCAAGGGTATGAATACAATACCAAGACCAAGGGTGTGAATGCAGTGAATACAGTGAATCTAATTATTATGTTTTACTGTTGGAATACGGAAGTTAGTTAGAATAGATCGACACGTCAAAATGTATAATTTTGGGAAAATGAAAGAAAGAGTAAAAAGGAAACCCCAAAAAACCAGATCGAATCGTTGAATTTTTATCTATTTTGTTATATATCTCAACAAGTAACAATGATAGGTGAAAAGTTTGTAGGACTTAAATTGTAGATCGTCGAAAGAGGAACAAAAAACAACCAACAAACAATTCTCTATCTCGATAGGAATTTACCCCTTTTTCCAAGATTGCGGAAAATGCACATAGGAAATCTTGGTCTCAAATCTCAAGTTAAGCTTTTCTAAGCACTCCTCACATCATATAAAAAATTGGCTTTCCCGGTTCCCTTTCTTTTCTTCGCCTTCTTTTTGTGCAGAATGACTGGACTATTTATTAATTTTAGAAACCTCAGTGCGTAAAATACCAGCATTAGTCATATTATTGGAAAATATAACTTGTCGAAAAAGTTTCTAAAACGCTAAACTGCAAGAATCTTGCAGCAAGACCAAGGGTATCAATACAAAATCAAAGGTATGAATGTAAGATCAGGACTAATACCAAAGGTATCAATGCAAGATGGAGGGTATGCAAGACCAAGACCAAGGGTATGAATGCGCTACCAAGGATATGAATATAAGACAAAAACCCAGGCCAAAGTTATGAATGCAAGATTAAGAATATGAATGCAAGACCAAAATCAAGATCGAAGGTATGAATGCAAGATCAAGGATATGAATGTAAGACCAAGACCAAGAGTATGAAAGCAATACGAATACCAAAACCAAAGGTATGAATGCAAGACCAAGATCAAGACTGGGTGGTGCAAGACTAAAACCATCAGAACTTTGGTCTTGGTTTTGCTTTGATTATCACGAACCAACATCCTACTAGAGCACAACCAAACCACGACTGATTGACTCGGCTACATTCGTCACTTGTTCCCTGCACGTGTTATATTAGACTTATCAATTTTTTTGGGAAACATACCAGATTCCCGAAGGTATAAGCTGGAGGAATGTGGAGGCTTCTAAAATTGACAGAGCTTTTATAGCTTAAAAGCCTATCATTCGACTAATTTTTGATGCAAGAGAGAATACATCTTGTAAGGAGTTATGTCATAACAATAATACTTTGACAGTGACATTAATATATTTATATAAATTCTTTACTTACATTTATAGAAATCGGGGCTCGTTTTATAGAAAATATCATTCCTATTATAAACAATATCAATCATTGTTTAATGATTTACCAAATACTATAAAATGTTCGGTTGCGATCAATACGTTCAGGCGCGAGAGGAAGAAGCTTTTGCTGGATAGAGTGTTTTACGTCATCGGGGAGTTTGAGGAACACATTAAAAAAAAATAAATCAAATTAATTGTCTGTAGCTGTATACATATTCCCCTTGTTTTTGTTTCATGGTATATGTACATATATGTGTGTATTGTTTCTTTGTTATTCTAATATGACTTGTCCAATTCTTGTTTACCAAGGCTGACTGGCTGAATAAAAAGAAAGAACCTCTGGGGGTGTTACTGTCCTTTTACACCAAAGTCTGATTGGTATGGTAAAGCGCCAATCAGGGAGCAAGAGGAAGCATGGTCTGTAAATCCGAAAGTCAGGGAATACCGTATCTTTGCTTTCACACACGGTTTCTGTATACCTATTCATTCAAGAATGTGGTAGGTGTTACGCATTAGGCAACCGTCATTATTACCCGCTTGTTCACAGCTAACGCAGGAATTCCATTTTTAGTGACTAGGACAAACCGAGTCGGAACGACCGGGATTTGAACTCTGGTCATTGGCACTATCGTCCAGCTTCCTAACCATTGGTCTACATTGGCTTTACGCTATAAGGGTTACAAGTTCCTTTTTGCATTTTCACACATCTCCTTTGAAGATATTCCTTTCTAATTGCCTTGACGGAAATTATAACCCGAAAGCTCGTTTACACCATCTATATCCATTATTTCGTTCTAAAACTGAAAGGAGACAGATCTGCATAGATTAGAAACTTGTTTGTCAGATTCGTTGCCATTCTTATAGATCTTATCAATGTCAAAATCCTAGAGATAAAATCCAAAGTGCAAACCAACTTACATATGCAACTTGCTCCCCGACTGATTCTATTTAGCGCGCCAACCACCGCCTTCGAATAGATATTCCGGGTACCGCGCGACGCTCGTAACTTCCGGTTAAAAGCTATTAGGAAGAACCTGACGTGGTTACGGCGCTTCCTTCGCGATCGCCGTTTCGGCGGTCTCCTATTTCTTCCGGGCCCGTCCACCCTCCCTCTCTCCTAACTCCAACATCCCCTCCCAACTATATAGATGGTCGGCGACATCTGTTTCAAACAGTTGAACATCGAGATCGCGTAAGATTTTAGCCGACGAACGTGATCGGAAAAAGGAAGCGACGGCGGCGGAAGACGTTCCCCGGAATATGCTCCGACAATAACACAATAATCCTGCTACGGACCGTACGTCAGATAACTTGTTTACAACAACGCGCCCCGACGGTGGACTCCCGACTTTATTTATGCGGACGTGCCTGTCGCGTCGTGTTGTTCGTTTTCGTCGACGATAGGTTTGGAACATCTTGACTTCCTCGGATGATTTTTTATATCCTCCTATTGTTTTGTATTCCGACGTAAAATGTTCGAAATTACGACGAAGAAATGGCGATGTAAAAGCACGTTTCGAAGGTACAAACGTTCGGTGCTAGAGTGTAAGCATGGCGAATCCCATTTTGATTTTATCTTCCGTTGTAGAATCTTGTCGACATGCCGATAACAGTACAAAATAATAATAACAATAAAATATATTTAAATAAGAGCCAGCGTTGGATTAGTGTTTAATAATTTTTATGTAATCATTAATTTCAACAGTATCGATTTCAAATGACGCATATGGCGCCATTTGATATATTTTAAGTTAAGTTCATTGTTCGATTAGAAACAGAACTCTTCTACTCATCGGCCCTCTGTGGATAACTTCATTCGTTTATGAATTGTTTTTGTCCCATTTCGTTTCCGATCCGGCAAGGCGACAGCAGTTCTGGAAGATTTTCTCAATAAGCTGAAGCGTTTTGCGGTTTTTGAGTCAATTTAGATTACAGTGAACTATTCGAAAGCCAAAATTTTAATAAAATAAAATGCAGAGGACTCTCCATAAACGACCTAATAAATTAGACTCGTTAATGGGCAGTTAACAAGTAACCGTGCAAAAGCTTACAAAGTAAGCACAATTTGCATATGCCTAATAATCCTGTAGGAAATTTTGACTATATCAATCGCAAAAGGCAACTGCAGACTAATTAGTTTCGTCCTAAATTCCGTTTTTAGGGGCTTTTTTGTTGGACTCATAAAATTGGTTTGAGATCCATTAGCGTTTAGTCGTAATTTTGGGGTTAATATCTATCAATGGCGTATCACTTCCCTCTAGAATAAAACAACACCTACGGACCACCCTATTTGAGTCCAGTGAAGTTGGCAATCGAATTTGTAAAAATATAAGAATTCATCGGAGTTCCTGGTAGATATGAAATAGTTCTAGAGTACTTTGCGGAAAATTTCAAGAGTTCTGCAAAATTGCGCGAAAAAATGGAAAATACCGAAAATGTCGAAATCGAGAAAAACAATGCGATTCGGACATATTTCTTGACCAATCTTGGGAAAATTTCTGCAAAAATTGAGATTTTGCAAGAAATTGTTAATTTTGAAAATCGCAGAGACAGCTCTATTCCCCAATCTAAATAGCACCCTAAGAGTTCTATCGAAGACCCCTACAACACTTTTTTATCAAAATCTTAGTTTGAAAGATATTTCCAATAGTCTGGAAAGAAAAAAACCCGCAACAGTTCTGATCGTAGTTCCCGCTCAAATGCTAAGAGTTCTATCGAAAATCCTGATAATATTTTTTTTAAGTTGAAAATTAAGAAGACATTCGATGAAATAAAACTCGTCTATATAGTGAAAAGAAAAAAATCGCCCAACAGTTCTCGCTTGAACCCCAAGAGTTCTATCGAAAATCCTAATAATTGTTGAAAATTTGTTGAAAATTTGTTGAAAATTAAAAAAAAGGTAAAAGGTAGGTTTCCGGATGTTAAGGGATCAAGTGGCTGGTCGTCTGGAAACCGAATTTGGGAAAATCTGAACTACTTCTTGAAGAAAACATTACAGCTTATCTCCGATGACTTAAAAAACATTGGGGGCAAAATTTATAAAAAATATATATACGTCAAGCTTTTGTGAACAAACAATCTAAATCTTATCAATATCACTTCTTTACCTCGAAAAGTACGATGCGCTGTTACAAATGAAAAAATACTGGCTCTAAGATAGAGCCTTGAAGGTTCCTTCAATTTTCCTATTTTCGATGTACGTCAAGTTCTTGTGAACAAACAATTCAAATCTTATCACGCTGTTACAAATGAAAAAATACTGATCCCAAAATAGAGCCTGAGGTTGCCCCCGATTTTCGATGTTCGTCAAGTTCTTGTGAACAAACAATTCAAATCTTATGAAAAGCACTTCTTTACCTCGAAAAGTACGCTGTAGCAAATGAAAAATACTGGTCCTAAGATAGAACCTTGAGGGTTCCTTCGATTTTCCTATTTTAGATATACGTGAAGTTATTGAAAACAAACAACTGAAATCCTATTTGAAGCACCTCCTTACCTCGAGGAGCACGCTCTTATAAATGAAAAATACTGGTCCTAAGATAGAGCCTCGAAGGCTTCTTCGATTTTCCTATGCTCGTGGTACGTCAAGTTTTCGAGAACAAAGAATACAAATCTTATCAAAAGCCCTTCTTTACCGTGAAAAGGACGCTGTTACAAATGAAAAAAAAAAACTTGTCCTAAGATAGAGCCTCTAGGGTTCCTCCGATTTTCCTATTTTCGATGTACGTCAAATTCTTGTACACAAACAATTGAAATCTCGCCGAAATCACTTCTTTACCTCGAAAAGCACGTTATTACAAATAAAAAATACTGGTCCAAAGATAGATCTTCGAAGGATCTCCTATCTCTCCATCGCTTTCATTCCATAAGTTTAACACAGTTCGAAGACTGTCTAGGGCCGGTCACATTATAACCGAGAAAAATATCTCAATAATCAAAAACATCGTTCGCAAAGCAAAGCGCCTTACACGCTCGATAAACGGATAAAAATAAAATTAACAGTAAACATTTATCAAACGTCACCGACCAAAAAAGAAAACTTTCGCATCACGTCAGCCACGTCAGCTTGTCTCCCCAGCCACCTGTAATAAAAACAACCCCGAGCAGGTCCTATTTATATTCATCCCCCGACATAAAAAAGCAAAAACACGTATTTTTTCCTCGACTCCCAGCGCGACCGGCCGCCTGGGCATAAACCCATAACAGTAAACTCTTTATTTACTTGGTTCGGCAGTCCTGCGAGCGCGTATATTTCAATCTTAAGACGGGGGTAATGGCGTTCTTATTCGTCTGTTTGAAAGCCAGGCTGAACGTAAAAAAGGTAGTAATAAGAAGGTACGTAGCGACTGAAACGTAGATTCGATGAACTTTATTAAAATGCATTGACGCGTTCCTTATTACGTGCGTTTCGTTGCTGACGAGATTAATATCTTCAATCACGTTCTTGGAAGAACAGATTTTCTTCTTGTTCGATTTATGAATTAAGTTACAATTACGGCAGTTGTGTACCGAAAGCGGTACACTCCCCACTAAATATATCAAGTAGACAAGTTTTCGATAATACCTTGGTTTAACCTCAAGGGCATATCTGTCTATGGTACATGTTAATTATCACCACCGATCACCGTAGCTATTTAGCCTTGTTCCTAGTTAAATCTGCCCCTTCAGGTCCAGTCAAAGAAAATTTCTGGGAAGTCACCATACTGAAGTCGAAACTAACCTACTTGAAGGTGCCCACAAATTATTTTAAGGCGCGAAAATGAAGACCAACTTCTCCTAACTAGTGGTGTTTGGAAAGCTCCAAGGCAACGTAACTGTGCAAAATTTGCTTTGATATTTCATCCTAAAACTCCACATCAAATTTGTTACCAACTTGATGGAATGAAAATGTTTTAGCAGCCTCCAATGACCGAACAACTCTTTCATCGTATATTTTGCACACTTTTGAAATTCTTCAAAGGAAGTAATTCCAATATCGGCAGTTTCTGCGCTCTCTCTAATCTGACGTGAGCTCTATGACCATGCCAAAAAATAGTATTCCAATCTGAAGATTTCACTAACAATCAATTCTTTTGAGCAAACGACTTTGTTGGTTCGTTGCTACATAACAGTTTCATATCATATGGGACAATAAGTATGAACATTTCTGTTAATATTTTTAACCTAATTGAAAGCCCTTCGGCATTGAAATAGAAGGCGTAAGGATCGGGAGTAAAGACACTCTGTTAATAGTTCGCAGTGGACTAAAAGCTCTTGGGAAGCTTTCAGGAACAAATAGTAGAACAGCAAGTTCTACACCGGAAGTGGCCTACCCAAGGACTGCTCCGTTTTCCAGTCCGAAGTCTTCATCGTCTGTTTGGGGTTAGCAATTAGAATCGTAGTTTTTAACAATGAAACAGTTGGAAGTGAGGGGCCAAACAAAGCAGCCATTTGTTTTTATCGGTATGGCGGTTGCCAGAAGGTGGTCTGACGACGACGATGTCAATGGAGTCAGTATTTTCTGGGCGTAATCAATAGCAACCCTATTATCTTTAGTTGTACAGCGGTTGCCAACAGATGGCCTAAACAATAATGACGACGAAGCATGTGGTTTGAGGGCGTTAGCTATAGCAGCCAAATTGATTTTACTGATATGACCGTTAGTAGCGACTGACCAAACGAAACAACCGTGTCGCTACCAGTATATGGCTCGAAGAGGATGACCACAAATGAATAGTAGTCATATTGTCCATAGTCGTAAATATGTTGCTAACAGGTGGCCTAAATAATAGCGACGACGAAGGCTGTGGTTTTAGGGCGCTAGCAATAGCAGCCATATTGACTTTACTGATATGACCGTTGGCAGCGAGTGATCAGCCGAAGCAACAGCGTTCTCTTTAGCGATAAGGCCACTATCAGTGAAAGTATTGGTTTTAAGACCGTTTGTATCGGCTGGCACTTCTATTGAAGTACGTCAAAACTTGCTCTTTCGTCGTATATGGACAAATTTATGACTTTATTCAAGAAGTAACGAAAGACATAACAAAATCGTGGCTCAATGCTGTAGTCGACGTCGGAGTAACATTCATGACTCAAACAAGTACCAAAGAAAATCCAGATAATCTCGTTCCTAACTGCTCCAATAAAATCCAATCAATTTTATTCACCGTTTTGCCTTCCTTCGTAGTTTAGGACTGGGTCCTGTTCTTTGTTTTGTACCTTACCGATTATCTATAAATGACGACTAATGGATGAGTTATTCAAAATTCATAATTTCCTCTTTAATCCCCAGTAACGAACTCCCAAATCGTCCTAATGCGAGCACTTCCTTCGAAAATTTCTTCTCATCACGCTCCATCTCATCCAGAAATTATCCGCTAAATTTCAATCGAGCCTTCCAAATCCGAATCCGACATCCGAAGAACGTCCTAAGCGGCGGATTAAATAAATAAAATTCGAGCACGACGCCGAAATTCGCCGCCGACTTCATTAATACTTGAGGCGGCAATCAGCGGCGACAAAGAATTTAAACCGTAATGCCACCCCGCCGGTTTAAAGGGGTGCCCTTAATTTTTAACGACTTGGAGTGTAGTATGGGACCGGCTTTAACGAAGAAGTTGCAAACAGTTCATATTAGCCATTAGCCGACGTTTCGTTTGAAATAACGATTTTCTGGGAAAAGTTCCAATAAGCTCGAGTATGGAGGACGATGCTCTCGGATAAGCTTTCGTTTATTTTGTGTCACATCTACAAGTTCGTTATAATTAATGCGTCAAATTTATTTACGAAATCATGTAAGGTAAAAGTGAGTCAAGGAGCGTAAAAGAAAACAAAAGTGAAATGGGCAAATAAATTTAGTTTCCAGGCCGCTGATGTATTTATCGCTAGATATATGTCAATAGGTACTCATAAAAGTACATAAATATACACGTCGTATTCAACTATCTACTTGACCTTCTTTAACATATTGACCTAATTTTACTAGAGTTTACATTACTTTGTCTAAACAGTAATTTTTAATTATTATTTTATTTTACTTTATGTGCATGTGAGAATAATTTCCCTACGAAACTGTAAAATTTTTTCGGCTTTCCTGTAATAGTGGGAAAATATTTTCTCTCACAAATTTTATTCTATTTTATTTGAACTTTCTTCTTTTTAATTTGATGCATACGTTGTACAAAAGCCAGGATTTTTTACAAGATATGCGTAAAATTCATTTATAAGATTATATGGGGTAAAAATCGATAAACGATAAAAAATATTGACCTGCACCTATTCCATTTAATCGTTAACATTCTATCTGGCAAGTTATATGGCATGCGACCGTTCCGTAATTTCTAGTAGATACGATTAAACAGGCGCCCTTGAACCTGCTGAACATATGGCCCGATTTTAAGTAGTGTTTACATTTCTTTCTTTAAACAGTAAACACTTGGACTTATTTAAGATGGCATACGGGTTGATATAAAATGCTCGAAGTTAAATAAACTATGCGTTCGATGGGTGTTATCGTAATAAACCACTTGAAGTTGCGAGCCACTACTAGCGTTTGCGTTTCTGTGTGTAAATAACAAATATCGTACTTATAGGTAACGGAGTTTAGAGGTATTGAAAATGTTGTATGCGAAACTTTAATATTAAAAAATTAGGTACAACTTTCCTGTGATAGTAGGAAAATATGTTCGTCTAGAAATTTTGTTTTATTCTGTTCGAGCTTCCTTCTGCTTTAATTTGATGCAAGTTGTCAAAACTGGTAATTATGGTAACTTTCTAAACTTTGAGGTTTGTTACCTGGAAATAAATAACATTTTGTTTCTTATCAATCAAAATGCGATTTTCGAAAGGCCTGAAAAGCATATCGAGTGAATGTAATAAGAACAAATCGCCTATCTCGTACTAATGAACGGTGATAATAAAGGCTAAAGAACCTATTCTGTAGATTTACAGTTGCCGCTTCTGAAAACCTTTAAACACTGTAAATATCTGGAGTCCAATGTAATGAAGAAGAACGGAACTGAAAATCTATAGCGACCGACCAACAGCAAAATTCGGCATGCTTTTTGGTCTATCAAGGCGAGTAATTACTTCCGTGGCGTGTGTACAAGAGAACTTTAACAGTGTGTATTCTGGTGAACAGATGCAGATATGTATTGAGAATTAGGTAGTCTTGAGTAGAGCAGTATCGACTCAGTGCAGAACATTTGACTGCAAACAAATTCTACAAAGACTTCGTCAGTCTAATGGCGTTTGCCTAATTTAATAACCAGGACATTGAGGCACTGAAAGTAACGCACAGCAGGTGAATTGTACCGTAAGGACGGTGGCACTGACCTCAAAGGACCTGAATCTATTCTAAGAATTTCAACATCCACTGTAAAGACGAGAATACGGAGCTGGCATGAGAATTAATTCCGTTCCGAATGAGACCAGCACACAAAACTCGAACAAAACCAAGACCGTCATAGAAATTCAATTGAGTTGCTATGAAACCATGCACCTTCTAAAACTACAAGAGAAGTCAACCAAGGACCAAAGCTGCTGTTCTTACAAGATATTGGATGGTCAACTCTTATGGACGAAACCAATCAGCATAATCAGGTATGCAGCTGCGACGCCCTTAGCTAACAAAAGGTATTGTACTTGGGCGCAGTAGCCTGGAGGTCCTTCAAGGTTCTATTTTGGAAGGACGAAGGGAAGGACGGAGGAGGGAAAGGGGTAAGAGGAAAGCGCATTCCTGGAACCTAAGAAGATACGGGGTGTGCAAATAAAGTAATGAAACTGGTCGCGTAGTGTTCGATCCGGCAAAACTGAAGACGCGAGACCTAGAGGTGATACCGAAAGCATTTTCTAGACAAACAGCTAGTATACGAGACACTAGGAAGCAATTTATACTAACACTCTTGGGAAAAAATGGTATTCAACAGGGATTCGAAGCGCAAACGAAAATGCAAATTAAAAAAAAACCTAAGGAGTTAGAAGATAATCCAAAAATAATTCGACGGTCAAATAAAACCAAACAACGACAAAACAATAAGAAAAAAGTGACAGCGAAGATTGTTTGTATTTAGTCCGCCTGGAACCATACGGTAATACCTGCCCTGGAGAGAAATGGGTTGAATGAATTGGTCCCATGAAGAATGTACTCAACAAAAAAACTATTACATTTGTTACAATTGCTGGTCAGAGTGAATATTTTTTGAGTATATCGGCTTTTGCCAGGAGATTTTCATGACTGAGGCGTTTTGCTTTACTTTAGCATAAATATTTTAAGGTGCCGTTTCAATTGTTCCAGGTATATGTTGAAAAGTGCTTCAAAACGCTCTCAAAAGTCGGATTTGGATGAAACTGAATTGAAAAGGTAACTTCCTCAGACATCAGTTTTACGCCGTAAATAGCTTTACGATGCATTTCTGACGATAATTGCTTGAAAAGTGCTTCAAAGACTTGTAAAAAGTCGGATTTGAATGAAAGCGAATTGAAAAATTAACTTTTTCCGACATCCGTTTTGCGCTGCAATTTCAATTTCACAAGCTAACGTTCTCCTTAAATATCTTTTTAATATATTATTATAGATCAACGGAGCTGATAAGAAGAAACCTAGTTAGTCATCCTCTCTGTGACTCAATGGACATTTAGAAGGATAGTTGCGGAGAAAAAAAGAAGCAGAAATGTTTCAATTGTCCCCGGTCTACTGGTCTTCCAGGCTCTCCCTGCTAAACTAGCTAGACTAACTAAATTAGCTAAAGTCCAATGCTGTTTTCATAATGTTATTGCTATTTTATTGCTAAATTTAGTATTAATATTTATAAAGCTGCTGTTTTGTCGGTAAAGCTTTTAAGCCATCCTAACTAACAAACGCCATTGCACGGGCAGGCCGGGATTATGCTTTTATAAATAGAATTATCGAAGAATGGACTAGCCATAATACGAAGCAATACATACATGTTTAATAAACGGACAATAAAACGGAATTTAATTTAATATTATGTATTTAAACGAACGTTCATAATCGAAAACTCCACATAATACAGGCGGAATACATACACACATCCATATAGTACATAGTAGAAATCGGTTCGCCACGCAGCACCCCGGACGAATTATTCCCTGCAGCAGTATTTACCCAACAAATCACTGGAACTGAAATCGATTGTCCCAATAACGACGGTCGACCGTGCAGGTTACAATCGCGCGTTGCGTTCGTTTCGAAGCGGGTACGTACCCCGCGTATCGCGAGCGAAACGCGCGCGTGTGTGCATGCTGGAAAATATGTAGATTGGACGTTCGATAAGTATTGTTATTATTATTTTAAATACAATATCGCCGGTATGAATAACGGACGTTTAGCCTCCGGCCGCGGGAGCGCGATCGAACGCGAAATCCGAAATAGATTTTGCAGCGAAGCCCACCGCTGTTTTTCGATAAATAAATTAGTCGCGCGCTTTTGTCAAATACAAATTAATTGTACCGGCGATCTCCGGGCTCTTTCATGACCTAAATTAGTAACAAAATTAGTTCCGAGAACGAATCGATACTGTAAACAAAGAGAACTCGACGTGTCGTCTATCGGTATTCGACAATCTAAAGGCACAAATATAGTGAAGCGACGTGACATCCACATTTAGCGCAACATTAACAAATTAACGACCACCCTTTTATAACGTTCGCTCTCACATGAATACACGTTAAATTTGCAACTCGCCAAGAATGGTTTCACACTTGGGAACTGAGTGGACAATAGACCGAGTGCTGGTGATCGCGCAAAGCTGATTTCGATGATAAACGCGCTAGGAGGTACAGCAATCTACGGAAAAGTTGGAAAAAAGCTGTATAAAGTAAGCAAAACGAAAGAGTGGAAACCATCTGATGTGAAAAGAAAATATGACAGGTGAAATTTAAGCTGTGATGTAAACCAAACTGTCAAATTCATTGAATAGCAAACGAAAATGTAGGTACAGCTGAATCTGGAAATATGGAAATATTACAATTTCGTATCCTTTCCATTTTATCCCCGCCTTTATTGACAGGGTATCATAAAACTAGGAAAGCATAGGGTGTAAGAAGCAATACGAAAATCACAGGTGAAATTTAAGCAGTGACGTATAGAAAAGTGTCAAATTCAAGGAATACCAACTGCAAAGAAGCCAAAAAATGGTTAACTCCACTGAATCTGGGAATATAGAAGAAGGGAGAATCTAAGCGGTGGTGTATACAAAGCTGTCAACTTCATTGAATACCAACCGAAAATGTACACCTATTTGTCGAGCAAGCGCAATGAAAGTGCGGAAACCACGGAATGAGAAGAAGAAATATGAAAGTAACGGCTGAAATTTAAGCGGTGATATATATAATACTGTCAAATTCATTGAATGTCAAAGGCGCTAAAAAGTTGTGTAACAACTCCACCAAATCTGGAAATACGGAAATATTGTAGTTTCGAATCTTTTCGATTTTAACTCCGTCTTTGTTGACAGGGCAACATAAAACAAGCAAAATAAAAGTGGGGAAACCACAGAATGCAAGAAGAAATACGAAAATGACAGGTGAAATCTAAGCTGTGATGTATACAATACTGCCAAATTCAAGGACTACCAACTGCAAACAAGTTAAAAAAAGTTGTTAAAAACTCCACCGAATCTGGGAAATACGGAAATATTGCTATTTCGAATTTTCTCGATCTAGACGCTTCTTTGTTGGCAAAGCAACATAAAGTAAGCAAAATCAAATTGCGGAAAACACGGAGTCTAAGAAGAAATACGAAATTGACACGTAAAATCTCAACTGTGATGTATACAATAACATCAAATTCAACATATACCAACTGCAAGGAAACTAAACAAATTGTTAAAACACCATCGAATCTGGAAGACGAAAATATTGGGATTTCGAATCTCTTCGATTTTAACCCCGCCTTTGTTAATAGGGTAGCATAGAACTCAAAAACGAACATGCAGAAACCATCGGTTGTAACAAGAAATACGAAAATGACAGGTGAAATCTAAGCGGTGATGTATACAAAACTGTCAAATTCCTGGAATACCAACTGAAAATGTAGGTACAACTACCAACTGCACAGAAGCTAAAACAAATTGTTACCAACTCTATCGAATCTGGGAATACGGAAATATTGTAATTTCAAATCTTTTCGATTTTAACCCCGCCTTTCTTAACAGGGCAATATAAAACAAGCCAAATAAAAGTACGGAAATCATGAAATGTAAGAAGAAATACGAAAACGACATGTGAAATCTAAGCGATGATGTCTACAAAAATATCAAATTCGTTGAATAGCAAACGAAAATGTAGGTACAGCTGTCACCTGCAAAGGAGCTAAAAAATATGTGTAACTCCACTGAATTTGGGAATACGGAAACATCACTATTTCGAATTTTTGAATTTTAACCCCGCCCTTATTGAGAGGGCAACATAAAGCAAGCAAAATAAAAGTGCGGAAAGCACGGAATACAAGAAAAATACGAAAACGACAGTAAGTTGTGATGTATACAATACTTCCAAATTTAAGGAATACCAACTGCAAAGAAGTTAAAAAACTCGATAGAAGCTCCACCGAATCTGGAGAATACGGAGATGATCCATAGCAACATCAGGCAAGCAAAATAAAATTGCAAATACCAGGAAATGTAAGAAGAAAGACGAAAACGACCGGTGATATCTATGCGATAGTGTATACAAAACTGTCATAATCATCGAGTACCAACTGCAAATGTAGGGACAACTGCCAACTGCACACAGAAATATTGTAATTTCGAATCTTTTCAATTTTAACTCCGCCCTCTTTGGCAGGGCAACATAAAACAAGCAAGATAAAAGTGTGGGAACCATAGAGTGTAAGAAGAAATACGAAAATGATAAGTGAAACCTAAGCAGTGATGTATACAAAACTGTCAAATTCATTGAATACCAATCGAAGATATAGGTACTGTTACCAACTACAAAAAAGCTAAAAAATTATTAACAACTTTACCAAGTCAGGAAATCTGGAAACATTACAATTTCGAATTTTCTCGATTTTGTGGCGATTTCTCATTCCACAATATTTATAGCATGACATCCATTTTGACTGTATTTTAAGTCGCCGTAAATTTATAAAATTAACGCAAGAACGACTTTTTCACTATGTTCGTTATCATATGAGTATACGTCACACTTATGTCATTCCATCGTTTCACTATGTTTATACCTATACGGTATAATCATAGTAGAGCGACAAAGAATGCGACAATTAGCTGGATAAATTTTAGTGTAACTATCGTAGCAACAGCACTATGTTTGAACTCATATAATCTCATATGGGTATACGTTATAACTTGTGTGGCTCTGTCAATCGATTATGTTCACATCGTTAGAATATAATCATCACTTTACTGCGGTTATCGCAGCGATGTAATGTTTTAAAACATTTTGTTTACACTATGTTTGGATCTTAAGATTATAATCATAATAGAGTGGCGAATAACATGTAAAGCAATATAAAGACATAAATTTTACTAAATATTTTTAGCAATGACCAGCTGTTCACTATGTTAGGTTCCATACGAACGCCACTTTATCATTCCACTATGCTCTACCCTAAGAACGGAATAAAGGTGCTTAAATTTCGTTTTCAGTCCTTCCGATACAAATTTTCTGATCAGTTTTGTACTTCCCCGTTAGTTCTTTTCGCCCACACTACTATTTTCTTTTCTTATCTATCCAAAATGCGTCTACAATGAGATCGATAGAATGCCATATATCCGATCTAATTACAAACATTACGCCTACGATTTAACCGTCAAATCCAAACATTAATCGTTCCTACGCAAACCTAATACGAAAACCTATCTATCCAGATCCGTACACACGTGCATATATCAGCATGGCCAACATCCAACCGTTCAACTAGCCAACCATAGGAGTTATAGGAAAACGATAATTTCAACCAGTGGCAGCGAAAATTACCCCGGGCTTAATTTATGTACGCGATACCCTCAATACGATGCGCGCTGTTTAGCTTAACCTCCTTCAAATGATTACCGGAGGGATCGCGATGCTCACCACGGGGGATGGAAGGGATGAAACAGGCACCGACGCGTTTATGCGTTGTAGGTAAAATTGTAGGAATAGGACCCGTGATGTCCCTTCGTCCCGAACCGAAACAAAACACGCACGAATTTACCGGGATCGTTTATCAGTTTATCAGTAACATTTCTGCGTGTCGCCGGATATAATTGAAAATGGCCTCTCTCGATTAACGCCTGTTGTTGTTTACCGACCATTATTCGGCGATTGTGTACTTCCTCTCGCGGAAAGATGTAAATTACCGGCGTAAATTTACGCGTATCCTAATAAAATTAAATAAACTACACCGTCACGTCAGTTCCGGGAAAAATTTATTAGTCTCGCGAGTCCTATTAAAGAAAATATTGGGGTACGTCCGCTACAATCACGTCAACTCGACGGTAGGAAGGGAAGGTACTCGCAATTTTCAAAATTAGCAATTCACTTAAAATTTCCCGGGGAGAGGAAAACAACCGATGGGAGAATCCGGAGAGGATGAGTTCGGATAAACGATATCGGCAGGTAGGTAGATTGGCGCTGGCAATGCGCAAAAACTTTTTAATTAAGGCTTATTCACGAGGATAGGGCGCAAAAAGGCGTCCGTCCGTCGTCGGTTCGGTTCCCAAATTAAAGGCGACAGTATCCAGTTTCCTGTTGTCAGTTCTTAACGCGGAAATTCAAGGGGATCAACTTTAATTAGCTTTTAAACCGCTTTCTTACACTTCGTCAAAAAATAAGCCGAAAAAGTAAATTAAAATGGAACGTCACGTTCTCGCACTTTACTTAAAAATAAATAATGATGTTTAGGACGATTTCATCCGGATTTGAGGTATTAAGGCAGAAACGAAAGAAATGGGCGAAGGAAAGGTGAACACAGAAAGTAAAGAGGAGAGGAAGCTAAACTAAAAGAGAGATTGTTTCTGCAGGAAATTAAAGGACCGAGAGAAAGATGGAGGCCAAAAAGAGTTGAAGACAAGGAAAATTTGAGTGGAACAGAGAAGTGAAGCAAGGAAAGTGTATAGAGAAAGGTGGTGGTTGTGTGGGTAGCCTTGCAGAGAAAGATATGACTTCTACTGGTAGAAAATTATGAGACTCTGGAGGGATGAAGCTTAGAAGAAACGACGTATCAGGGAGAAATAAAGATGAAGAGGTAGGAATAGAAGCAGAAAGATGAAGAGCATATATGAACGGAGGAGAAAAGGTGAGCCGAGGAGAATAAAAGTGTCGGTAACTTTCGGGAGGAAACTGCGGCTCATTTTTTGGTATAAAGGAACGGGGATAATTGAGAGAAAAATGAAGCAGGGAAGAATCCGCCCACAAAAGGGAAAAGTGAATGACACCGAAAAGTAGAGGAAAAAAGAGGGCACACCAAGAAATGGACGGCTTGGGAAATCGACAGGGGATGTAGGACAAAGAAGAACTGCGAAGAGACAAATGAGGTTGGAAAGAAGATGAACAGGAAAGTGGACCGAAGAAGGTAAATGTAATATGGGTAACGCCACTGAAGGAGGAGTGATTTATGCATTAAAATTATGGGACTAGAAAGAAATGGAAGACAGAAGAAATGACTAAGAGATATGGGTGAAGAAAATAAAGAATCAGTGGACGAAGATGAAGCTAGGAGAATGGAAGTGTTGGTAACATTTGGAATGAGGACTGTGGTTCGTATCTATAAAAGAATCATGGAAGATCGAGAGGAAGATGAAGAATAGAAGCATCTGACAGGACGAAAAGGTGGATGGAAAACAAAGTAGACCAAGAACATTGAAGATGTAGAAAAAGACGTGAATCGTTCTTGCAAAAATAGGGAACCTGAGAGGGGGATGAAGGACAAAAAGCAAGGTAAATAGAATGGAAGAGGCGAGAGGTGGGCGGATAAGACAAATGGGAGTAATTTGAGCAGTGTTGTGGAGAGAAGTTTGGTTCGCATTTGGAAAAAATTATGGAGCCAGAGAGGGATGGAAAACAGAAGAAATAATGTACAAAAGAAAAAAATGATTTAGAGTTATTAGGACAGTAGAGAAAGAAGGTGGATCGAGAAGGGCGAAAGTTTCCGAAGCATTTGGAGAGAGGCTCCCTTTTGTCAAAAAATCGTGGAAGATCGAAAGAACAGGAGAATCTCTGTGCAGAAAGGAAAACTGGATAGCAAACAATAGGTACGAAAGAAAGAGGAAAATCAAGGCTGTTCGTCCGAAAAAGAAATCAAGTGGATGATGGAAAGATAGAGAGAGAGGTCTATATAAAAAGAGGTGTACGGAGAAACAACGTGAATTGAAGTAAATAGAGGGAAGTAAGCAGTATTGCGAATCAGGGTATAAAAGTTTGGTAGAATATTATGGGACTAAAGAAGGATGGAGGATAGAATAAGCAACATACAGAAAAGCCTGAAGAGTGAGGTGTGGGGAAACTCAATAAGAATAGACAACGTGAAAAGGTGGAGGATGGATACCGAGAGGTTGGGAACAAAAAAACGAAAATAGGTTCAAAGAAGTTAAAGGTGAAAAATGAATTTTATGGGAAAAGATTGATTTTCATCGCCAAGCGATCAAAAATCACTTCTTTTCAAACAAACCGTTGATAATGTACCATTAAGGGAAGCTATCGTACTAGAACCGACGAGTTCCGTATACAATCGACTTGATAGGCCCTGAAGAATGAGGGGCGCACGCAAATCACTTTTAGTGGGCGTAACTGCCGAATATCTGACGCATACATTTTCCGATTTTTGTATGGAAGTAGTTTCAATTGTTTTCTTTTTCCTTCTTCTTCTCTTTTTCCCTTTTTCCATTTACCCATCGCTTCGATGTTTCCCTCAAGAAAATATTAAATTTCTCTTACGATCGACGCAAATACACCCTCTGTTTTTCTCCCGGCGGGAAACGGCGAAAATAACACGAAACAAAACAAACACGAAGAAAAAAAAAGAAGGAGAAAGTCGAGTTTTAGCGCTGCCAACCGCGCGAACTAAAAATTGGAGCGATCCCCCGAGATGCCTTTGTTGTTCGCCCGTCGCGGCGAAATGTCAAGGTGATAGGCGAAGTACGGAAGAGCATATATGAAGGACGAGTGTATCATATCGTACTTACGTTTCTGAAATCGATAAGTTGCGTCACCAGAGTACCGTCAGAACGTTGAAATTCGAGGCTGACCGTATCCTCGCTGGTGTTAGCCGAAACTGTTTCTTGAAGAACGTCACCGCCCTAAAACGAAAATTTTAATTAAATTAAGTTTCTGTAGATCAATAAGTAGTAATAAGTAGACCCCGGAAAATGTAGGGAGGTTGATAAGAAAACTATCCCTTCCGCTAATGAACGGTCCGCTTCCAAATCTACATGGAACGGGTACGCGCTAACGCGATGCCTCGATCGCTTGCGGCCCCTTAACTTTCCGGGGTCTAGTGAAGAGGTTAAATAACCCGGAATAACCCGGAATACCTATATGGTTAATCTTTGTAACATATTTCGCAGATCGACAGCAACAACCTAATTTTAAATTGAATTTAATTCTCGTCTGTAAAGCAACTACTACCCGTACCGAAGTTTCTGCTCGCGGTTAATCGAATGCAGTTCCAATTAATTAGCATACGCGACCGTACTTACGTTATTCTAACCCGACTGGAAATTTAACTAGGAAAGTTTAGAGTCAAGCCTGGCCCTAGCTAGATTTTCCCTAACAGTATTTTCTAGGCAGTACCTAGACGGGTGCAAGAGTGGAAGGTCTGGAATATGTAAGGCATGTCCACGCGAGATATTCCAAGTAAAAATCTAGATTTGCATGCGCGGTGGGAAGACAACGCTATCATAAGATTCACAATACAATGCGTATGATTGCGTATTTTTCATACCACAGCCGCCTCGGACGTTTTATGCATTATAATTCTAATTGCGGCAAGTTGTTTGTTGAACAATCGCTCCATATCCTTTATACGACCACGACCACAGATTGCTAAAGACCTCCAAGTCAATACATAAAGTTATCCGCTATAGTTATATTTGTTTACGTCGGTACGAGAGCAAGCTTTAGAAGATGGCGCGATAATTGCCCAGATACGTTAAAAATCGAACCACAATCGTACTTAGCGCTGCTGCTTCTAATACGTTGACGTTGGGTCAGCGTCAGTATATATAGTTTTGAATTTTTATATCGTTATTTTTCACCGTCGAAATGAGGGACAAATGTTTTTTGTGAGGGCAGAGCTCTATGAAGGTTGCAAAGATGTTCTACTTTCTGACGAATTTTGAGAGGCACGTATGGATTTGTATACATAACCTTAAATTAAAGAAATAGTTCTAAAATTATGTATCTTTAATAAAATTTATAGATAATCAAAATTCTGGATGGTCAAATTTACAAAACAACAATAAAATAGAAGATATAGTTAATGAAAATAAATACAATGTGTTGAATATAATTGAATCAGCGAACTATCTAAAAATTATTTTTTGGTCCTGTACTGTTTTTCCAGTCACCCATTTAATTGTCAATTTAGGTGCGTAATAATAATGAAATATGTTTTAAATGCAAAAATATGGTTCGATGCACTACATTTTGGAGTCCAAAATGACGTAGAATTTAGGATCGTCCATCGACCATGTTGATTCCTCGATTCGAGCAAGTGCAGTACCTAACCCCGTTCAAGGAGAGAGGACGATTTTGGATCCAGAATTTTTCTCTATACCCCTATTTTTTACACTTTCATCAATAGAATTATTGAACGCAATAGAATCACCACGTATGAATAATATTACTATCTATAGTTCTTTAAATTTTCAATTTTCAGGACTGTTACCACAACAGGCACGGGGGACTGCTGGCTTCATCCATGATATCGACGAGCTGTTCGATAGCTTTAAGGGAAGTGCCCGAGTCCCACCAGACGGGAAACAGAAAGTGAAAAAAAAGTGCAAACTTATTTCTAAGTTAAAAAAGACTCGATTCTGAAAGAAATAATGAATTGTACCTGGATTCTAAGAAGAATATGTTATAAAATACGATTGCACCTGAGATACAATAAAAGATCCCATATTGATGTTTGTACATATAAGAATTTGATTAAGAAATTCCCCCAATATGTACTTAAATGCACATTTTTGCAGCTATTTAATTCTACAGAAGCGGACAACTAAGTTACCACATACTCCTGTAGTAGCTGCAGTCGCGCTACTCGGCTAACCCACCATGGGAAAATATGTAATTAGAAAACTACTTTCACCATTCGCAGACGGGTTTCGCGGTTATACCGCTTATCAGTGCGACTTTGAGAGAAGTAGTGTTCATTTCCATATAAGCACTACACATGCTAATACGTTTTGATGTTTGTACTTATGCGAATTCGATTAAGAAATTCCCCCAATATATACTTAAATGCGCATCCTTGCAGCGCTTTAATTGTTATATAGAAATAAAACTACTTCTCACAAAGTCGCACTGATGAGCGGTATAACCGTGAAACGCATCTACAAATGATGAAAGTAATTTTCTAATTGCAGAGAATTGACAATACTTCTTATACTGTTCATTTACATGAAAAATTAATCTAGCATTAATCTAGTTCGAAAGTAATAAACCGGTTAACACCTGCTCAGGTGTACCCGTCTAGCTCCTAAATAGAAAGTTCTGGCCAGGCCCATTTATACCAAAGCATTAATACAGGACCTAGGACCTAGCTAGACTTTTCTATTCAGGCCCATGACAGAAATGTCGCAAAACTAGCTAGGGTCTAGGCCATGTCTGGTCGTTATTTTCAGTCGGGAAGTCGTTGCATAATCCTCAGGCTGTAGATAATTCCATAATCGAGAATAGATTTGTACGGATAGTGGTTATACCTACAGTAACAACCTAATTTTATAATTTACGTCTGCAAAAAAATCACTATTCGTACAGAAGTTGTTGTTCAGTTTTAACTCCAATTAATTAGCACATGCGACTATACGTTGGTGCGGGTAATAGTTGTTTTATAGACAAGGATTGCCTAATATGGAATTATAAATCGTAGGTAATAACTGGTAGTATGTGAAATTAACCTAATCTCGCGTTTCATCTACGTAAAGAACGAATTCACCATCGATTTCTCGGGAAAAAAAAAAAGAAATTGACGTCTTGAGAATAATCCTACATCGTTCGTGGAAAATCAGTGCGCCGCCCTCATCGAAAATCCCATTTAACTCGGAACTAGATCAAAGCAATTCGGCGGGCACTCGAATTTCCAAAACTAGTTTCGCTTCTTCGGGCGGAAACGGCGAGAAGACGTCGAAAGAGAGACGAACGAGGGCGGCAGGGATGGCAGTGAAACGAATCGAGGACGAATTGTCAGAAGACGTTGTCGCCAAATTAGGCGACGCTGACTAGCTTCTTGTTTGCCTTGATGTCGGTTATTGCGTCCCCAGACGGAGTTCGAAGCGAAGGGAAGGACGAAGGAATGGGCTGCCCCCGCCGTAGGGCGTCGCATTGTGTTGTTTAGAGTAATTGGGTGATTAATTGTCGTCGAGTTAATTAGCAATAGCGATGCAATTAAGATCCGATCGGAATCCGGTGAATCAACGATTAATTCTCGTTTAAGTGGGAAAAAAATGATAATCCAAAATGTCGTCATCTTCAGCATTAACCAGGGGTATGAAGCTGGCAACAAACGTTGTATGTGGGCCACTCTGGCGGACTGGAGTAAGCGAATCTAACAACCAATAAGAGTCAATGCTTTTATAGTCACGCTGGAAATGTTCGCAAATATTTGAAAGAGCCGCCCATTTGCAGAGAGAAGAAAAACGAGGTAGAAAATCTCAAAAACGTTTCAAACTAAAATTGTGTTTTATTCTTATACGTAATGATTTGTTGTCAACGGTTCGAACGCCGGCGAAAGCTAGTGTTTGTTAGGGCCAATTTGTCACAGCGTTCCGGTATTGTCAGTTTTGGCCTCTCGCTTCACTTCTGACGTGTAGATGGTGTCCTGCTTCCGTAGTTCTGCTTATAGCGTTCGGTTGAAGAGGTCGTTTTCCGTGAATAAGTTATTCCGTTTTCACTCTGAAATCTCATTTATCGACGATATACACGTGAATTCGACTCTGGGAAGTTTAACATTATCGTTGTGTGAATTTGGGAGTTACGCTTCCCCAAATTTTGCTGTTCAAACCAATCGGCGATATGAACATTTGCTTTTCCCTCAATTGGAGTTGAGTCTTTTTTGTTATTTACGATGCTGTTATTTTCTCTTTTACGTTGTTGTAGGGAACTACTGTAAAATAATAGAGGAACTAGCACAAACTAGTAAAGGGCTAGAGATTATTTGAGAACATCGGAGAATTTTAAGAACACCTAAGATTTATCGTAGAAGTTGGAATGACTTCAGTTTGCTGTGTTCGGCTGATTTCCCGACATTTTTACAACGAGTGCAGAAAAACTCGCCATCTTTGACTGTTTCCGTCCAGATACCGATTACCATACCGTACGAAGGCTGACAACCAGAAATACGTTGCGCTAAGTACCGCTTTTATTTTATTTTTGCCTAGTTGAGTTTTGGGAAAAGTTCTCTAGAATTATTTAGTTTTAGTAAGTCGGGGATTTGTTTTCGAGGAAAAAAAAAGGGGTTTTCTTACGTTTGCTAATTTAGTAAAATATTTGTTACAGGTAGCATTCAATTGTTTTAGTATTTTAAGGGGGAACACATATTCTTGTGTAATCTCGATGCACTTACTAAAGAAGCTGGAGGGTCTCTCTGACTCCAGGAACTAAGATGCGATCCAGTTTATAATTGGAGAGTAGCGTCTTGTTACTAATAAATTCTCGAACTTGAATATAGGCCGTCTCCATTGGGCTAGCATTGCCTGGATCTCCATCTTTATCACCAACTAAGTGGGTTATTCGAATGGTAACGATTAACTTCCGTATTGATCACGTTTCCGACTTTTTGTCTTAGTATTATCATTTTTACCAAAAGGTTTGAAGCTAGTAACAAGTTCTCTAACTGTCTCATAATTTTAATTTAGGCCCAAAATAAAGAACATAATCACGGTTTCAACTTAGTTCTAAATTATTATTTTTCTTATTTTCACAGTGTTATCATCAGAGAAGTTCTCACCATGAACTAGGCAGTTTCTGACCACCCGAACACAACTCGACTACAGATACTACTGTGTGTAATTCTTTTTCTTTTTTAGGGCTGTAGGCTGCAGTAGAAGACACATCATCCTTTTTTACTTGTGCTACTTGATTGTTTGGTGAGAGCAGTTAACTTTAATATGGAAGTTGTTCGCCGTAAAAAGTATTGTTGCAAGTATCCAGGCTGCAACAACTGGTACTACAGCAAAGTGTTCGAAGGCTTTGTTAATAAGCATTTCTTCATATTCCTCGCAGATCCATACTACCATGTTCTGTGGAGAATGATTTGCAACGTAGGTCCTTCTCGCAATTCAACATTTTGCCATGTTTGTGAGGATCGTTTTGTAGATTCAGATTTTGTAAATGAGGGGAAAGGCTGATTTAAAATTGGGGCAGTTCCATTCGTTAAACCATCTGAAGTGGATGATATTGCACTATTGGAAGATCTTCCATTTCCATATGAGAAAGTGTGTCCCTTTCCTAATCTATAAATTTTACAGGAACAGATACAAGCAAAAAGCTGTATCTGATGGACATTCTCGCAATGTATATTTATTTAAATTTTTTTCTATGTTTAATTTACTTTATATTTTTATGGCTATGTTTGTACATATGAGAATTCAATTAAGAAATTCCACCAATATGTACTTAAATGCGCATTTTTGCAACTATTTGCAACTTAGTTGTCCACTGCTGTAGAAATTAAACAGCTACAAAATGCGCATTTAAATACATGTCGAGGGAATTTCTTCAATGAATTCTCATATGTTCAAACATCAAACGAACTAGCATATATTGTGCTTATCTGGAAATGAAAACTACTTCTCACAAAATCGCACTGACGAGCGGTATAACTGCAAAACCCGTCTACGAATGGTGAAAGTAGTTTTTAATTACACTTTGTAGATTGTATTTATTTATTTCACAATAAAAACGTTTATTTTCTTCTAAAAATGTGTTATTAGTGTGTTATCCAGCCAATAAGTTTCGTTAATTTGACTTTGTAAAACAAATGCATTGCATAGCATCAAGTTAATTTTGATTTTAAAGTGAGGATAAATATAAAAGGAGAAAATATATAATGAGCGCTGTGATTTTCGTTGCCAAAGTCTAACATGGGAACTATCATTTATTCCGATAGTATTCTCTGGTACCAATTTCCTACAGACTTAAAACGCGATTTGAATATTATTCTTAAAAAGACGTTTCTTTGAATGGTACGTCGTTTTCCTGTAATTCAATGCAATTTCCTTTTCCCATTTATGTACGTTTTCATTTCATCTCGCGGAACAACTTTACCAGCGTTCGCCAGAAAAACAACATTCAACAACTGTCCCAACATCAATTTCTCGCACGTCCCGTCCGCTGGCTGTCGCCTCCTCGTATAATATAATGCGCATTTATTTTCATCACAAATCCCGAAGCGTACGATATTTCGATCGTCTCATTCATTACTTAATTCCAATAGAAACGGCGGCAAAAATCAACCGCCTCCGAGGCGGCCGCAAAAACGACGACGACGAAAATCGACCCGAAAAAGGGAACTAAAGACGCGTCTTTCGTTCGGTGGTATCCGATACCATCGAGGCGGCCGAGGGGTTTGGGTAGCCATAAGTCACCTGCATCATCGTGGGGCGGCCGTGCCACCCGGTTAGCCGGACACAATAGCCACCAATCACGTTCGAACACGCCGAACGTTCCCGATACATCATTCTGGAGGCTGTTAGGTGGGTCGGATAGGGAGAGAGAGGAGACTTGGGTGAGGGTGACCGCGTTACGTACGAAACGTCCCCGTCGGTCGCCCACGGTCGCACCGCAACGTGGCGCCGGACGCGATTGACGGACGGCTTACGAACATGGATACGGCGGTCGTTTGCCGAATGTCTGGCTAGCGAGTGATGCGTTCGATTTATTCCGTTTGGAGGGTAGTTTTAGGGAGGTGTATGTTTTTACAATTTTGTTTGGTATTGGAATTGGCGTATGATGGGCTGACTGATGAACTACGCCTTTTTAGACTACGCATTCGGTTCCCTACTACCTCGGCGTTGAGGTTAGCTCAAGCTACAGATCCCTACAAGCTTGGATTCTCACAGAAATCCCAAAATCTTAGGTATATCTAATAATGATAGATTATTATACTCAATCCAATGGTATTTTAGATATAGGCAGTTAAATGGTATAATTTGTAACACCTTTTTCAGAATCTGTTGCCAGTCTCAGCTGCCTCGTTGCAAAATCGACAAATGCAGCTATTGACTACACTTACTTTTCTTTAATTCTGTAATTCTTACTTGATTTTTGCTGAGGCTGATAAGGGTTCTAGACCTCTTCCGATCACAATCCCCTAGAAGCCATTGTCCCCCCCTCCCGCTCCTCCTCCTTCTGAACCCGGAAAAGCTTGACCAGTACTTTTTCCTTTCCGGTCTTCTTCTCTCCTTGGCAACTCACAAAGAGAACACTCACTTAACCCACAAAAGCGCTGGGATCCCACAAATCGTGATGACTCTTGCTTTGCCAATTTACCAGCGACTTCATTGCCTTCTACTCTGGTCTGACCTCGTATCCATTGCATCTATCACTTATTCATAGCATTAGATTTGTTTCGTCCTTACTAGACTAGCCGTAAAGTGAAAGGCCTGAATGGTCTCTTGATTATTAGTAAAAATGAAAATCACCTGGTTCCTGTAGTTTCTTCTACGGAGGTTAATGTCGGCACATATTCTAAGAACTTGAATTCTTCTGCTTAGAATATACTGGGATAATTTCCCATTGGCTTCAAGCGTTTGATCCGGGATGCTAGCTTCCCCAGATTGATATTCAGTCCTTGTCCTGCCTGATTGCTAACTATTCTTACAGGTCCTTGTCGCAAATACCGAATGTAGTAGAGAAAGATCCAGTATGATCTCCATTGCAACTGTTGCACAGTTCTTCGTTATCCCTGACATGCAAGCGCATGGCAGTCTTCGTACCTTAGTTAGTCTTATTCTTACTATACCTAGCTTGGCTTTGCCCGCCCAATATATTGCCTCGTATGTAGTGATTGGTCTTACTATGATTATGTACGTCCAACACAGGATAACTGGGCTGCAATGATTGTACTGATAAGTTAAGAGCCTCTTGTACAATATTAATGTGAGTACAGGGGTAGACCAATCATGACATGCTCGATAGGATCTTCTAGCTTGACCAGCACTACGGTCAAGCTAGAAGATGTATGCTGTGTCATACGAAGAGGACCAACACTCCCGTCTCGATGTCAGGATGGGGAAAGTACCATTTTGCATGCATCAACGGAGGATGAACGATGGTTTCCATACGCATACAGCGAACAGAAGTAAAAAAGAATAGCATCCCCTAACGCCACACTAACCTGGAGGAGTTCGCGGCGCGATTAAAAAAGGAGTTTGAATAGACGCTGGACATGCTCCTGTCAAACCGTTGTTTATTAACTTCTTACATGTCTATCGTGCGCTTTCAGTTACAATCCATAATCTCAAGAAGAGGACGTTCCTCTACGCATTAGGATCCGTCGCTCTACTCACTCACTCAATATTTGTGAGGGAAAATCGTCGAAGTGTCCTCGCAGCCTACGACAAACCAACAAGACTCGTGCGACCAAACATCGCGCATTTTCCCCTGAAATGGACATTCCTGTGATCTGCGTCCTGCGTCTAAATGGAGGTGTTCCCTGCGTTAATATGTTACACACTAATACACAAATCTCTTTAGTAGAAAAATATCTGGTCTTTCCTATTCCTCGTGCATCTTTACATTGAACCTAGACTCCTTTAAGAGAATGTGCCTCCATTCATTGCGCTAGCTTTAACGTACTAACCATCGGTTCAGTATTGCGCTTATTATTGCTATTGGGTCATCAGGAAAAATCCATGGACTGACTAACACTAGCACGCAATCAAGGGCGAAACAACTACGAACGGAGTTAGTACCCAAGCACAAAGAATTCATTGCATTTCTTGAACTTGTCCATAACCAAACATTTCTTTCTTCATTCTAAACATCTGATCCACCGACCACCGACCGAGATTTGAAGCCAGACACATCCGGATCAAAGACTTTAACGCCTTCTGTAGTCAATTACAATGGTTCGGGTTCTGACGGACGCACCAACATTTCGCTCGCCATCTAATGGTGAGTCAACATAAGAAAAATTTTATCGAACATGGATGATGTAAATCAGTCCAAGTTATATAAAATACCTTTCCCATTCTTGTCGCAGAAGTTAGCTCATTCTATCTAACCCCTTTCCTTTTGTAATAGAAAAAATGAGGGATTGAGATTTACCAGAAATATCCTTCAAACAAAGAAATCCGTTCCGATATCCGCATTTCTTTCGACTCACATCACCCGAGCTTTCACTACAAAGACGTAAAAACAGGAGATGATACCCATTTAACTCGAATGCCTTGTCGAGATAGACGAACGTACGTACGTTGCAGATAGGGCGTCCTCGCTGCATTTTTGAAACGGATAGCGCTTTATTTAAACTTTGGCGCGCTGAGCGTTCGTTAATTAAAGTCCATTGTCGACGTTCCGGAATAATGAAACGCTGTAAAATTATCCGTTAATGATGCCACTTGAACGCTGAAACGGACTTTTATTAACAATCGCCGGCATCGGCTGCTGACAATGCAGTATCGTTGCCGGGATACGCCATTCTCTTTCTGCATATACGAGCCAAATTGCAGTCGTCAAGCGGTGAAAATAGCGTGTGTTGATGACGGTGGTAGTGGTGATACGTAACGTAATAGCCTTCTAGTCCGTTAGAAACGAAAAATTGGAATATGTGCAGATAATTGTGTAGTGAAGCGGACTTAAGAAAACGAGATATGAATGTTGAAACCACATTTTGTCTTTTTAGAATTTTTACCTACGCCATCCGTTTTCTACATAGATCTTTGTATGTGAGACAAGCGCAAATCGCGCCTCTTTCTTCACCGACAGCACTTGAGGAAGATAGTAAAATGAATGGATTGGCTTTACTCGTAGGACAAGACAATGACAGGTAAAAACATAAAATACCATAGACAAAGTGTATGTAGTTTAGACTTCTATATCGTGTCCTGCAAATGCCCAAAAGTTAAAAGCAACGAATCTCGGTATTTCTAGAGAATTTTGGTGGCAAATCCAGTTAAGGGCTACTACTACTGAACTAACGCACTGGAAGGGTTCCACTTCAAAGTTTACCAAAGTCTGTGTAACATGTCTATTTATTCTCCATTCAAGCATACAAGAACACGTTCCTACTATCTAACTAGTAATAAATCCGAGATTCAGGTTAAGATAGGGCAAGAATGAAACAGCAAGACATATTCTTTACATACTAGAGCGTTCTAGTCTTCAAACCTTCAATATTTCGTCGGTTTAGATATACTTCGAATTTGAGACAACGCCGCAAGAAAAATCGAGTACTTAGATCGGAAGATCTTGCTGGCCATTCAATTGTTCCTTGCCTACCAATTCATTTATTCGAGAAAATGGTACTTAGATAATTACAAACAGTTAGAGAATAATGTGGCGGTACACCATACTACTGGAACCATAAGACGCTATCTGACAAGAAGGAATGTTCTGAATTTGGATGGTATATTCAAGTGTGACTCACTAGTGGTACATATCTTTCGATACGATATTCAAGTACGAGTCATGGGTAGAAAGAATTATTCTTGCGAAATCAGAAAGATTGCAACTTTTGCAAACAGAAATTGCTGGACCATTCCCGAAAACAATGAAGAACTCCAGAGCTCTTACCTGTAAGCTGAAAAGAAAAACGATCAGAACTCTCCAACGAACAAATTACGGCGCTAGCCCTGAAACATGATGGTTGCTTTTTTGGGGTAATTTTGCAGAACTATTAAAAATTTTATGCAAGAACTCCATAATTATACTTATTTGTCTCAGAACTCTAATAATTAGATTTGTTTTTTTTTAATTCGGGCGCCAACTTCAGAGGAGTGCTACATCCGACCTATATGCTTAGCAATGCTAGGGAACATCTTCCCTTAAGAGCTTAAGGCTGTAGGTCGTCGGGAATGGGCACTACCCAGATTGTCACTTTTGAGGCCTGTTACTTCCTCTAGCCGTTATATTCAATGACTGGGACGCACGAGAAAGATCTTTACGCTTAAAGATGTAGAATCACACTTATCCTTAAAGCTCTAAATTCCGAGACTTTTAACACAGACTATAGGCATCTGAGCAGGAATATTACCCATATTGTCGAAATATTGATGGTTAGTGATGAGCACAATTGGCCTTGGTTTTGGTATCTTGGTCTTGGTGCCTTGGTCTTGCTCTCTTGGTCTTGCTGTCTTAGCCGCGCTGCTTGGTCTTGCAGTCTTGGTCTTGCTTTCATCATTACTATTCATGATTAGTAGTTACAGCACATACTCTTTCGCGCATCGTGAATTGTGAATAGCCAAGGAAAGTCAGGTTGTCCATGACCTGCACATTCCAGGAAGGCTTATGCAACCGAAAGGTCGACAGATCCATGTAGGTGTGAACTGAGATTATGGGATAGGTGTGTAAAGCCCTCAGCTTGAGACAATACATGAGTGTAGGCCCTGTAGTTTGCGTTTCCTCCAACTAACAGCTTCTTGAGCAGTGGTTGGTTTTGCTTTACAATACACCAAGTGAACCACCTACGACATGATGAAGTATTCAAGTTCGAGCCACTAGTAGGATTCAAATGAGACCCATTCGTAGTGCACGACGCCTGATGGAGATTTAAAGTGCGAGTCACCAGTCGTACATTTTGTCTGATGGGACATCGATGTGAGACACATCACTCAATGGGGCCCATCAAAGTGCAAGTCACTAGTGGTGAAAGTTGTCCAACAAGAATTCAAAGCGTAAGTAATCTGTTGTGTATGCCGCCCAATGGTACATCAAGATCCCAGCAACGTGCTGTACATCGCCCCACAAGATGTGAGTCAGCGATAATACTCGGCGTCGTTAATGTGTTAACATAATCGATTGATGGTCCAATTACAGACGAATCAGAAGGGAATCGTTGTGCCCACGACAAAAGAGATGCACTGACACACTCATATTAAACCTAAGCTTTCCTTCTCGTCAAGTCCGCTGCTTTAATAGACTAGGCCCAAAATCACAAAAACAACTTGTTCCACTCTCCACTCACGCCCCTCAACCCAACAATTTTAAACGAAACCCTCCATTTTCCGCAGGCTTCGAACTTATCCGATTTCGATAAGCGGTCCCGTCTAGTAGGAACGAGCGAATGAAGCGACGGCGGCGGCGAGAGCTCCCTTTGATCCATTTGCAGCGCTGTCATCGGGAGTTAAATAATTCACGCCTTTCCAATCGTTCCGACGCCTACCGTGCAACGCTGCTGGATAAACACGAACGGCGCCGATTTTATTTATGGAGAGCGCTTTGCAGCAACGTTCGCCCGTTCGCCTGCTGGCTAGACGGAATGCATCCCCGTCCGACCGTTAAGAGCTTATCAAAGTCCGAGTACGAGCTTTGAACTTTTAGCGCATGGCGCTCATGCGGACCGAGCGCGACTCTAGTCCCGGTAACGAGGTTTGCGGGCCCGAATTGACGATGGCTCGACGAAATTGCGATATTCGAATCGAGTGCAACGTTCTGAAGTGGGACGCGCATAATGTGGAATTGCTCAAAGGAGGATCCAACGGAATATTTCTTTTGGGTAGGATGATTCTGAGGGAAAGGAAATGTATAAATAAAGGAAGATGTTTAAATTCGTAATTTTTAAGATATAGTCCTTTGTTCGGGGGATATTCTCAAGCTGGAACGCTTCTGGAAGGTGGCACACATGTTGTTACGTGCTAATAATAGTATAAAATAATAATAACAATAAAATACATTTAGATATGAAGCAGCGTTGGATTTGTCTTTAATTATTTTTATTTCTGATCATTAATTTCAATATTATCGATTTACAAATGACACATGTGGCGCTATCTGATATATCTTAGGTTAAGTTCATTGTTCGTTTAGAAACAGAACTGTTGTACTACAGGCTCCCCGACTAACTTCATGCCATTCGTTCGCGAATTGGCCCCTTTAGTATCCGATTCGGCAAGGCGACAACAGTTCTGGAAGATTTTCTCAATTACCTGAAGCATTTCGTCGTTTTTGAGTGCATTTAGGTTTTATCGAGCTTGACTCGGACTTGCTATTTGAGAATAATTGTACAAATCTAAATAGTAGATTTTCATAGCGTAACTCTCCGCGTAATAACTGACGGATTATATATCTTCCCATTCTCGAAATAAGCTAGTGAGGATGCGTCGTTTTAAACGGTAAGTCGCCGTTTTAAAATATTACCCATCTAAATTAAATTTCTTAATTTGGTAAAATTGTTTGGTAAATGCAATAGTGTCCATATTAAAGGTGGTCAAAAATAGTCGAAGTCGAGCCTGGCATAGGTCAGTGAAGACCGTCGTGCGGTCAATTGAATTTTGGTCAGACTGATGAAATGTTCAAAATAAGATGTTAAGGGCGGAACCAGAGTTTAGATTATTAATTCAAAGCCCATATTCGATAATTAGCGTGTATTTCTCTGCAAGATCGGTTGTGGGTGGTTGTTTTACGAGCTGTCAAAGTTTCCCCTTAATTTTGTTTAATTCGATCCATACATGCTTAAATAATAAGAAACTACGTAACTTTGCCTTAGATGGTATCGGGGAAACAAGTGTACAACGAGATAATGGTGTTCTTTCAAAGCCGCAAATAATTCCTAAACGTTTTTATGTAATACGCGAGGTTGACGAATTGGTTCAAATCCCTTTTAATAAGGTAGACTGTTACGTTTTTATTTTTCGTTTCTTCGCGCATACCTCGACTTCGGTCGTTACACTTGTTGCTATTAATTAATCTTTGTTCGTGGTACATTTTATGCGAGCGCCATCTATACGATATCGATTACTTATTTCCATTCTCACGGATAGAGGGAGCCTTCATGCCAGTTTTGGAGAAAAATTTCTATACGTTTTCCGGTTGACGTATTATTCGGGGGCTTTCGGTGTAAGACCTTTCCTCGAGAGACTATTGTTTGAAATCTCGACACATTTGTAGATATAATTCTCGCTTCCGTTGCTTCATTTTGGTATTGGATCACCGAACCGGTGAATAGTGTTGATTGAAGATCGAGAAAGCTGATTAATTCAGTAGCACGTGTGACATTCATAGCCATTTTGTGTTCTACCCCGTTCTAACGGTAAGAGGTTCACTTTATACTTTTGGATGATCGTATTCTTAGGGTTTTTCTGTTTCTCTATACTTTTTTGTTTTATTACTGGCCGTTTAGGCTTGACCATTTTAATATCGGAATAGCGTAGTTTAATATAGTCGTACTATTAGACCGAATCTTAGTTTCGAGTCATTTGGAGTCATCTTGTTGGAAAACGCGTCTTCCGGTCGACAAATCTGATCTACTGCCGTTTGACTGGACGTATTACGCCATTCTATCACCTCTGGCCAACTGCTGGTGTACTCGCGTTTTTGGGAAGGTTACGACCCCACCTCGCCGCACAGCTTCGAGGGAACACTCAGCTAAGTTGCGACCTGTTTTGCCTTATAATTCGCGTATTTTTATTTATTGAAAACTTGTTTAGCGTTTATTCATCACTAAATTCGTAAATTAGCGAAGTATTTATAAATTTCGAGTAAATATTTGGTTATCGGGAGAGATTCTCGCATGCAGCCCTTATCAATCATTTTATTTAAGTAGACCTGTTGAAACCACTTTAAACGATAGTGTTGGCCAAAGCAATCGGTACACGTAAACGTATAGCGATTTGAATATCTGGTCGAATTACGCCGGAGAATGACCACACAATAATTATTAAAGACTTACTAACTATCATGGTTCGTTTGTTTTTTTCTGTGGTTGTTTTCGCATAATATACAGCTCTCTGTATTTATTTAACTCCCTCCCTCGCCGACTAGCTGGCTGGCACCCTGAGTGGTAGCAAACGTCCTTCCTGGAGCGAAATTAAAATTAAGATTTCTCACTTACGGGATTGAGTTCAGTCTTTAGTAATTAGATACGGTGGCGCTAATACACGACGTAGCAAGACTCATTTGCGGAGCGAGGGTCTAGCCAATAGTTATACAATAACTGTACAACCAAAATTCACCAAATTCTCAACACAAAGACACTACACTGTAGGAAAGTTCGGATAATACTCCTTAAAATTTGATACACGAAAACTGCCCAATTAGCAAAGACATATGAAAAGCTTGCGTGAAATAGGAACGGATTAAAATTTATGCGAGAATTGCGATCTTAACCCTCTTTATGTGGGCCGCATGGCTGGCAAACACTATCGAATCCACTGTGGGTATATTTGTACGAAGGGTGTTTGCCTACAATATCAATTTTGTAAAAAACCTTTTCGATTGGTTTTACAAGTTTGGATAACGCGCCTGGCGTGCGACAAGTAAAACTTTTCTGTTTATTCTAATCTAATATGGCCAATCAAATTTTTGTCCTTTCTCTATCGCAGTTTCAACACCACACATACAATGCACTTTCCTCCTAGATAGCTAACAGAAACATGCATGCAGATATGTCTGCTGACATTCAATGGAGTAAATTCCGGAGCCGACACGGGAATGAATAAAATAGGTTACATTTTCCCCGTTGGTCGGCGAAGCGCGTGATTCTAAATCAATTACGGCGTAACGGAAAATCCGTGTAAAAGCGTTCGGATCGCTGGAAACTTGTTTGCTGAATTCTGTGAGTGGCCGGTGTCATTAAAGTGTGCGACCGTGCGAGCCGTCAGAACATAATTACTTTAATAGAGAACGGATACCGATCGGTCCATTTCTGTCTATCGCCGGTCTCCTTTTTTTCCGGTGCGCGGAAAAAATCGATGGCGTCGGATTTTCTCTTTTAGATTTCCGCTTCGTTCCCGCGTCTCTTCCGATTTGTTATCGGTCGATGCGCATTCAGAATATTTTCTAGATTTGACGTATCGGATATTGATCGAATTGTTCTTTTAGATTAAACGGAGTGGGCGGTCGCCCATCCATCACGCGAGTTTTCATATTGTTGCTGTCGATCAGGAATAAAATAAAAATAGGAAGAATGCGTGGTTACGTATCTATAGGAAAGGCGGATTTAATTGATGGATCGTTGTTTATTAGTTTACGCATTGTGTGGATACGAGGTAAACTTATTAAATCTGTTTGAGGAAGATGTGAGGAACAAGAGTCAGGTAAAACCATTTTCGATTTTTCCCATGTGTCAAGAGACGGAAGAGAAACTGTGACTTGGTATTTAGCACAACGCCGAGGAAGTTCTTCGCGTTTTATGTACACTAGTGAAAATATCCATGAAGATGACTTAATCGCTGACTTATCCATCCGATCCCTTTTCTAAACCCGATGTAAAGGAAATAATCCGAATTCTAATCGACTCGGATGGCGTCTCTTCCACATCCTATTTCCCAATAATCTGCTCTAATTAACTGGTTATCGGGTATCAAATTATAAATGCAGTCACAGAGAGTGTAACGAATTAGTACGGTCATATTTCACCACTGCCAGCGCCCCGGTAACATTGACGTATCCATTGAGCGATCGTAATTGATGTACATATCTCGAATATATGCATACGTCGCGGGTTATTGAATTATCATACGCTCAAGGCAGGGCAAGCTAAGTGGACATTTCAATATCCATTTCTGAATATTGTCGTATAGACAGGTAGAAATACGGGCCCACCAACCCTCATGTACAAAAATTCAAAAATAAATCAGAACTGGAAAAAAAGAATGCTTTATTCGGTGCGCTTTACCTTCAACTTTCTGTAGATTTGTGTTTCCTGTCCTAAAAATATCTCATCTGTAACCTACGCGTTGAAAACTTTATATATATATACAGGATGATGCATAATATACGCGAGAAATGTTCTCGAGACAAAAACACAAAAAACAATTACATCAACATATGTCCGGAAATGCGTGATCTTGCAGTTACAGGGCGCTTTATGAGAAATTTTTGCAGAAACAATAACTCAAAAAGACGATAAGCTTAAAATGACGGTTAAAGACGATGACCGTCAACTGTCAGATATATTAGCGGATGTTTTGGCAACGTCATCTCCTTTTAAAGTTATTATTTTTATAAAAACATCTTAATTCCCTATTTACACGTTTACACCGCCGATGCTTGTAAGCGTTCTTATCATCTACGTGTAGATGAGGCCCATACTCTTAAGGTAGGCGTCCACCTATCCGCATCGTACGTATCGGACGCATCGCATCAAACGGATTATTTTTTCCAATGCGTTCACAGTAAGGTGGCGTCCACCTATCCGCATCGTACGTATCGGACGCATCGCATCAAACGGATCGTAATATTCTTTATATAGGAACCTATACAAGCGCGTCCACCTATCCGCATCGTACGGATCGCACGGATCTGCCCGTCGGCAATGCCGACGCCGTTGCTCCGAGAGGCAACTTTTGCGATGCGTGCCGATGACTCACTACGAAAGTCCGATAGTTGCGTCGACAAATCCAATCGCTGCCGATACTGTGAACGCATTGGAAAGAAATAATCCGTTTGATGCGATGCGTCCGATACGTACGATGCGGATAGGTGGACGCCTACCTCAAACGGATTATTTCTTTCCAATGCGTTCACAGTATCGACAGCTATTGGATTTGCCGATGCAACTATCGGACTTTCGTAGTGAGTCATCGGCACGCATCGCAAAAGTTGCCTCTCGGAGCAACGGCGTCGGCATTGCCGACGGGTAGATCCGTGCGATCCGTACGATGCGGATAGGTGGACGCACTTCTATGGCTTCCTATGTAAAGAATACTACGATCCGTTTGATGCGATGCGTCCGATACGTACGATGCGGATAGGTGGACGCCTACTTTAAGGGGCGCAACAACCCATCGCTGAACCTCAAGCGGTATTTAACACCCTATAAATGCAAAACTACGTATTTCCGGACATACACTTCGTCAATTTTTTACCTACGTCGTTGTTTTGTCTTAGGAGTAAAGACAATCTATTTATTTGAGTATCTTTCTCAAATGGTGCCGGTAAAAAGAGAGGCACGATTTGCGCTTGTCTTACAGACAAAGACCTATGGACAAAAATGGATGATGTAGGTAAAAATTCTCAATAGACAAAGTGTACATCTGTTGATACGTATTTTCCTTCTTATTTTCTGTGTCACGAATAGGCACTAAAATTTTTTTTTGCAGATGTTACGAATCAGCTAGTATAGTATAAGTCAGACAATTTCGTTTTGCGCAAGATGTAGAAGACTTCTAAAAATTCAGATGAATTAAAAAATGTTTAGAATCGCTGCAAATTTGGTCTTTGCGTGGTTTTGAGGATGTAGGACGCGATTTTGTAATTAAAATCTATGATTTTCGTATCGGCTAGATGTTGGAACTTCTGGGAAATCCTTTTCACTTTCCTCAAATGCGTTTGGCTAAAAGTACCTTCCTTGATGGAGAAAATGATTTATTCGTAATCTACGCATTCGAAAACTTCAATTTGGTGTGTAACAGGTCATTTTTCGGGCGATTTAATTTCTTGGGCGGAAACGAAGGGGTAGGGAAGGGTGGATCAGGTTGTTACATGGGGCAAGTTGTTATATTGCATATTCCAGCTGTAATGTTTTATTCAAACATTCAATATCATAATGCAAGAAACAAAAAGGCATGAGCCACTTCTCGCTGAAATATTGTACTGCTATTTAACGTATAAATCAAGATATCGACACAATTGTGATTTAGCGCATAAAAAGCTGTTTATTAGTAAGTTACAAATATTGTTTTACATAAGAAACAGCAAGTCATCCGATGAAACACATTGTATCCTCTTAAATGCATGTTAGTTACTAACAATGATGTGGAATATTTTTGATGTAATACTAACGACTCTCTTAACCCTAGTCGGACGGAACAGGTACAATTGTAACACTTTCGTTTTAAAATTGCAATAACTTCGTTTTCACAAGCAATAGAGGCCTGAAATTTTGTGACATCTCGAAGTCTTAAATTAAGATTAAATAATGAGAAGTTTCAGAAAAATATCTCGATGCCTTCCCTATTATTTAGGGCATTAAAGATCTAGCACCCTTGAGAGGCTGTGTAGGTACCTTAATATATGTATATCTTATGAAAAAAACAAAGAAAAACATTTTTTTATTTTAAATATTTTACTATAACAACACGCATCTTTACATACATAAAGTTTATATAATGTATTTTTGTAGTAATATTAGCACATATTATAAAATGTATGTACATATTATTGAAATGTAAAAATAATACTTTTTATAAATAATAAATGAACAATGAGTTCCTTTTAGATACATATTTATTATTTTGGTTTAAACAGTTTTAATATGAAATAATTTAATCCTTTGACTACGAAAAGTCTACATTGATAATAAAATACAAAGGCACAATTGTATCTATACCGTCTTTTAACGTTGTAAAATTCTTCCGTTCGACTAGGGTTAAAAATGGAACCTAATCTATCAATCGCACAAGGAGGTACATTGTTACATTTTTTGTGCGGCACATTATTACATGTAACAACCTGCCCCCATACTTTAAAATCTACAATGTCTAGTTATTAAATTTGTTTTTTATTATTCTTATAGAACGTAAAATTTGATAAGAACATATAAGAGAAAAAGTGCTCGAGGGGAGACACCAATTACAGTATTTTAGCAAGCTGCTAATGCCATTTCCCAGGAGAAAGTGTCTTTAAGAGTTCCTGCTGATAGATTCGGAATTAATTTTATGAACCTTTGTCGAAATGTAACAAAATTACAGTTGGATCCAAATAGGCCTTCAACTGTTGGATGTACCAAACCGTTGAAAATTTTTACTCCACAACAAGAGGATAAGTTGGGCAAATATGTTGAAGATTGTTCAAAAATATATTATGGACTAACTACAAGAGACTTACGGAAGTTGGCTTATGATTTAGCTGTTGGCAGCAAGAATAAAATACATACTAGAAACAGTGCTGAGGCTAACATTAGCCATCGGAGAAACACGCTAAAATTGTAAAATATTAATTAAAATACTCTAAATAAGTTATATTACCTCTATAACAGCTGTTAATGGTATGAAAAAAGTGCCTTCATCACGTTCTCGTTCACAAAAGTACATCATCGAAGCAATACATTCTTTCGACTTAAGACTTTAGTAATTTTTAGTCGCAGAATTAAAAACGATGTTCACTATTTTTTATGGAAAGAACAGATTTCGAAGGCGATTGACAAAATAAACTATGAACTAACGAAATTTACTGAAATGTCACCAACCAAAACAATAACCTGTAATGTCAAAACCATTAGAGGATATTGCAACGTAGAAAATTACAGAAACATATGAAAACGAATATCACTAAATTTTACATGCTAGTTCTTCTTTTGTTTAATTCAAATCCTTGTGGTGTGGATTTTACGTCGCGCATGACGGAAGTCGACTGCTAGTTTGGACAACGTGTACTTCGGTTTGTTTCAACTTTTTCTGTGCAAGTCTGAAAAGACAAGGAACACGATAATGACGTTAAAATCGATTAAATCGCGTCGTTGAAATGCTGTGAGGGAAGAAAAAAACAATGTCCTTTCAAATTCCTTTAACCCTCCGTGGTCACGTGGGGTCTATGAGACCCCACTTTTCACTTTGAGCGCAAATTTTTCATATTTTTCAATTTTAATTTAAAATATTAAAAATTCCCATGGTTACGACTTTTCGAACTTTTTCATTTCTTTCTTGATTTTGTTTCATCATCTTGCCATTTGTTTTCTTGCAAATAAACTATTCGTCCTTAATCTAAAATATGTATTTATAGTATGTTCCAGAATTTCTTTCTTTGCAATTGTTTACTGAAATGGCAGGTTTCCAATTGACCCCACTATGACCATCTAGATTCTATATTTTATTATTATTCTATATTCAGTAGTACATTGAAGTATGCTGGTGATGTTTGGAATCCACATTATGGCAATGGTATAGATGAAATTGAGCGCGTTCAGCGAAAATTTCTAAAGGCTCTTTTCTATAGAAAACATCGGGAATATCCACCCAGAGGGTTTCTTTACCAAACATTACTGAATGAGTTTAGATTTGTAAGTTTAGAAGATAGAAAGGACCGTTGCGCAATTGAAATTTATATTAAAGCTTATCAGAGGTTTGATGGATGACAGTGCTTTGTTGGGAAAAAGTAAATTTCACTATTCCACGATTAAACAGTAGAGCAGATGGTGCTTTTTATGTGGACAGATCAAACATACTGCTTCACCAAAATTCACCTACTGTGCCTATGACATCAGTGATGAATAATACACTAAAAAGACTTAATTTCGACCTTTTTGATATAAGTGTAAGTGAATTCTATAAGTTAATGAACCCATCATTATATTGATTTTAAGCCACACAAATGAATTTATTGCTTTTTATTTCAATGATTATCTGTGTAAATAGTCATAATGGCTATTAGATAAATAATTAAATAAATAAATATATTGAAGTGTGACCACGGAGGGTTAATTCTCTCAAAGTATATTTTTTCCAAATATCTTAACTGAGAGAATAATTTATTCGTAATCTACATCACGAAACCTTCAATTTGATGTACAACAAGCCGTACTTCCAACGATTTAATTAATTGCAAAAAATCGAATATATTTTGAATTGAGTCGAACTTGGTTCCCACATGATTTCGAAGGCACAACACCTGAATTTTGATGTTAGAACCTATAAAATTCATTCCACATAGAGGCTACGACGAGAAATTGCTTTTGAAACGAATTTATTCGAGTAACCCTCGTATAATAACGCAAATAGCACATAAAACACGAATTACATCCTTTGCTCCTCCATCGAAAAGACGAAAACTAAAAGTAAAGAAATCGTAACGTCGCATCGCGTCATATCCTCGGCTTTCCACTAAAAGGGATCAAAACGAGATCACCGTCAAATCTTCAATTTCGGACCTCATCCCGAAACGGCGACGAATACGTCGGCGCTTCGTCTCGACGAAAGCTCGTCGACGGGTCCTTTTTATCGCATTAAAGTGTATTAAAGAATCGCAAGTACGTGCATCTCCGCCGGAAACAGGCGACGGCGACGTACGGAGGATATACCTACCTTTTCCTACTTGATAACGAAAGCAAACCTCAGTCGTAACGCGCTACGTGCCGTATCAGCCCGTCCGCCTGTTTACGTTACATATTTTACGGTATTGCTATTGCGGTAAAAAGCTCTACTTTACGGGTGGGACATCGACGCGCCCGACATTTCGGTCCCTCATCCGCATCTCGGCGAAGCTTGAAATAATCAGTGGAGGGACGGCAGTTATTGTGAAATTGAATCTCGTATTCTCGCTTGTTTTTCGTTGCAAAACGTGATTTTGAGATGTAGGTTAATTTAATGTTAACACGAGATACAAAGCTGAAGCTTTTAAGTATAGATTCCAACTAATTAGAAAGAATGGTATTGATGCTGATAAGAAGCATCGAGAATAATAGTAAATCCAGAACTGCATGGGTGACGCTAAATCTGTAATCTTTACGCATTAAATGCTTATTTGAATAAAAGGTTAAATTCCATAATTGAATAAACAATGTATATAGGAAAAGTATTTCATTTCTAAACCGATGGTAAATAAGTTGAAGTTGAATTTGAAGTAAATTTGAGTCCGAATAATAAGAGCGCCATCTGATGGGGAGATGCAAACGTGTGTGTGTGTGTGTGCGAGCGAGAAAGAACTAATGAAAGAAGAAGGATAGAAGAAAAGCGTCTATCTGACGATTTCAAGCGTCTCACTTTTTCCCAGTTAACTGTCGCCGCAGGACCTCGCTAAAAGAGCCTCGCTCTAATAACTCCAACGTGAATAACTTCCTTAGCCATCTGCTTTGGCGGTCGTTTCCGCTTATATGGAGCTGGATTAGTAACTTCGCACATGTGGCACTTTAACAACGATTGCTCCCGCACTAACTTCAGTTTCGAAGGACTAGCGAGGTTGGGGTTTAAATAAAGACACGCACAAGCACTTACAATTAGACTAACCTTTAATAAAGCGTAAGAATTATTTTGCATAACACGACTATACGAAACCGATATTTAAAGTCCAACCAAAACAAAATAAATTGACTTAACTGAATTGCTGTGACACCGAAGATTTTGCTAAAAGATGAGTGAAGTTGCTGAAAAGGTAAACTTGCACTAAACACTATCCGGTCAGGGTGAAATGAACACCAGTCCCAAGTTAGTTAAGTTGCAGAATTGTTTCAGGAATATTTCGTACTTTCCAGAAGGCAGAGCAAACAATTCTCAAGTTTAAATATTATATATCGACGACACACCACGTTTTCTTATTAAATGTATCACAGCTTAAGGATATGTTGTTGAAGAAATTTCAAGTTGGAAATTGTTAATGAACATATGCCCAAAACTCTATCGTAGCTGAGCTGCAGACATTTGAGTTTTAGATAACCCTACTTATGCAGGTAGGATGTATGACTGCAAAAACAAAACTCTCATTAAAAATCGTTTCAAAAGAAGTCGCTTTATTGAATTATTTGTGCAAAATGTCCACCCAATTGCTGTATGCATAGTCTAGCTCTTCTTAGAATTGAAGAGGTACCTCTGCCAACAGTCTCAGGATCAGATCGTATAGTTTCTGCAACATCCATAATCCTAGCAACAAGTTGTTCTCTGTTTTCAGGTTTTTCTGCATTAACCAAATTTTATAGTCTTCCCCATAAAAAATAATCAAGGGGATTTCAATCTGGTGACCTTGCTAGCCAAGCAATTGCTGAACCTCTTTCAATCCAGCGGTTCCTATAATTTTGTTTCAGAAAACCTGTAGCTACCAAAATGTGGAGGTGCGCCATCGTGCTGTATCCACAATCATCGCCTTATATTAAAAGTAATGTTGAAAGGTCGTTTTCCAAGAAACGTAAATGATGAAGACAAAGAGTGAGACGTTCTTCGATTATAAACGGACTTATGACATGGTCCTCATTAATACCTCACCAAACATTCACCGAAAATCTATCTTACAAATAGCGTTCTCTAATTTGCCGTTGATTTTAAAGTGCCCAACAATGTGAATTCCTGGTGTTATTGATATCGTTTCGAGTGAAGGAAGCCTTCGATTAAATTCAAGTCTTGATAAGTAGTCGCTAAGCTTGTACGGTACGGGTACAAACCAAAATTGTGTAAATTTCTCCATATTCTCATGCGCCATATGTTAAGTCTGTTGGATATTCTTCGGACACTAGTAGAACGTTGAGCGTCAATCATATCAAGTATTGCTTCTTCTTCAGCAACTTCTTGTTGCACGGGATTTTCAGAAATAGCTGCAGGAAACTTGCCGGCTTTTCTTAAATACGGACAGAGATTGACACTAAGAACAATTCTAGAAGGCACTGTGCGACTGAAAAATCGCCGAAGATATTCATCAACTCATACTTTTATTAGTATCTTAATGCAACCAAAAAAAAAAAATACGTTACAATGATTTAATCGACATTTACTGTCACAATCAATAATAGATGATAAAATACAGTCACCCCGACGTAATAACAACGAAATCAGTAGCGGTACCCAATACCTGCATTACTAGGTTTATCTATAACTTGTAGCTCAGTTACGATAGAATTTTGGCCATATATTCATGTCATGGGACACCCGGTATATGTATTATTTCTGACAATGTTGATGCTCTGATGAGACATGATAATAAAGATTATTATTATTATTATTATTATTATTATTATTATTATTATTATTATTATTATTATAAAGTATTTGCTTTCTTGGCCCCTTACGTCGCTAAATATCCCGTTGACAATGAAGGTAATGATAATAATAACTTTTATTATGTTTATTAAGCTTAACTTGCTTGTTATAATACTTGTAATAAGTTAATAAACTAAACTAAAAACTGTTCTTAAATATTTGCATAATAAATTATTGAATAACTTAATATTTGTACTACTTTTAATTTCATACGGCAAAGTATTATAAAATGTAAGTCCGCTCACTAAATCATTTTTTAGAGTTTGAGCTCTCTTATATGTATCAATATAAAAATCGTAGTTGTACTATGACTGTATATATTTTGAACTTGTGTAATGTTAGTTATGTAATCTGGCAAATTATTATTTTTTATTTTATATATAGATATTAAGCTTCTAAATACTAGTCTTTGGCGTACCGTTAATCCAAGCTAAAGAAAAAGAAAAATTCATCGCAAGACAAATAAAACTTATGCTCGTTGCATTTTAGGGTACGTCGACTTTGGTCGTATACCGAACTTGTCGCTTCTATCTCGGTCACCACCGATGCTAGCGCACGCTCAACGTTCTTTCCCATCCATCGGCGGAAAATTCGCCGGCGCGATAGACAACGCTAATGCGGATTTCTGCGAGATGAAAGCGAAGAAATATCCATCTCCGAGCGGTAGATCTTCGCAATGTCTTAATCTAATTTCGAATTGCGACGGACGGACACGGCTCGCGAAATTTCATTACATCGGTCGCTAAGAGATGTATAAAACGTAATCTTATTACTCGTCTAACGTCAAACGATTTTTATCTTTTCGTCGTTCCGCGAGGAAACTCAGAAACAATTATCCCTTTTTTCTTATCCTCTCGCTCCTTCGTTCTCGTCCTTCATCTTTTCCGACATCGTCACGCACGTTTTCCTCGCGGGCAACCGCTGCTCCGATGATAAAAATTGCTTTAGCGATGAAGACAGATCCGACGAAACACTATTAATTCCGGCCGGGGGCCTAAAACGGGACTGATATTAGGATATACCACCGACGATGTGGACGACGTAAAAAATGCGGATGAAGTCTGCGCCCCGAACATCCGTTAAAAAAGCAGTACGGGACGGCTTTGATGTTGCTTGTTGCGAGAGATGTTTGCTTATTACGTTGCTCGTAGATGACGTAACTTTAGCCGCGTGTTGGAGAGCGCACGTCGGTTTAGTTGGTATTTGTACTACACGGCTTTAGTTACTTGTAGGTACATGAACGATCAGGTAATTCCCCTGTTTAAGCTGTCTTGTTTGCCCGGTGAATGAAGCCGTTTTAATTGGGTAGATTCGCTTAATAATGTGTGAGCATTAAAGTGCGCTCGCATACTACTCGCGAGATACTGGAAGGATTATCGAGGAAATTGGTATCTGTACCCTGATGAAATTTTAACCGGTTATGCATCGCAGTAAGATCAACTTGTAAATGAAATTTCATCGTTCTAACTCCTATCTTTCGTACTATTGCAATTTCGATCCACAGTAGTTACGTAATTTAATCTAGCAATGACACTCCATTTCCTCTTCTCCCAAATTCAATTTTAAGAGAAGATTCGCAACTCTCCTAAACATATCTCCTACAAATATAAAATCAATTACTCCCCGGAGAACGATTCCAGGCCCGTCTTAAAACTCGGATTGGACTTTCCGGAATTCCCGAGACGAACAAATACACGTTCTACTCAGTCAGCTTCCCGAGAAAGATTTAGCGTCTACACAATCATACCGGCGTGTATGCATGGACGTAGAAGATACGAGAAAGGTACCTAACGTAACATACATGCCGCGGACGTATGTAGATGTAAGTAAAGATAGAAGCAAGCGCATCTACGAGCGACACGGAGCGTCGGGTTTACAAATCGATGATTTTACCCCGAGCAGCGCTTCCGGTTCCTCCGACGTGACAGACCGGCACTAACTTACGCGAACTAACACTTCGTTACGAACGCAAATAAGGAAGCTCGGAACGAGAGGATCTTGGAAAAACGCTAGTCGATTTAAGGGGATGTTTCCGTCGCCGGTTCTGTCGTACGCGAAATACAACGAGGAAAAAATGTGTCGGTAATCAAAGAGATTCGTTTATTTTTCCGATTGTACTACAGATTTTACCCCGGTGCAATTTCGACCCCGCAAAGCGTGCAAAACCAATTAGGTTTCCTTCGTGCCGGAAAGTTTTCCCCGAGTAAAGTAGTTAATTCGCCCGATTGAAATTTAATTTTTCAATTCCATCCCGCGACCAAGTTTTAAATTGACTCGCTCAAGTTTTTCCTAAATAAACACCGATGAAACTCCCAACTAGCGGAAGAGACCGGGAAAAGGTAGCCACTTCGATTGGGGTCGGACTTTTATTAGGCAGTCGAGTTCGTCGTCGTGTTCCTTACTATCCAGACGAATTCGTTATCTTTACAATCGCTATCCACGACGCTTAAAGTTACTAGAAAATAAATGATAAAGGTGAAGAGCGTAAAGATCTACGATTAGTGGTTGAAGTGTCTAACTTACGCAGATACAAAGCCACGTCCAGAATATTAAAAATCATGTTCGCTATTAGGAGATACAACTCTTTTCCAGGTGTATCCGCCATCGCATTATTTATTTATTTTATCGTACTCCTCTTGAATTTCATTCTTTGGTACCCTCTGATGACGGTAGTTTTTACCGATTACGTTGTCAAAGGCGGGGACATGTGACACATGTGTCAAAATAGTCCAAAGGCATCAATCATTCATCCTTCTTTCCCTTCATTTCTTGCATCTCAAGAAATACGTTTGAGTAAATGGTGGCAGGGATCAAACAAGGGATCCAAGGGTTCATATTTATTAAGACTAATTTGAGACAATGTACTTTGAGTGGAGGTATCCTCATAAAAAGGAACCTAATTGTTTGCTATTAACAAAACTTTGGTACAATTTTACCCAAGAAAGGTTTCGGGCAAAGAAAATCGATTATTTATGCTTCCTGCTGTATTCCGTTCCCTATCAAAACCTGGATACGTACTTAACTTATTCATCTGAATAGCGCGAAGAAGTGGGCCAAGCTTCATTCGGAACAACACCGATAACCCAGGACGAGCTGGAACAAGAAGGAACAATGGGAATAGAAGACCAAAATTGCAGTTTCTATATCCAGTAGTCCAAAAATATTTATCTATAGCGATATTTTTGTTGGTAAACTGAAAACTAATTAAATGCACTATTCTATTGCGTATTATGCATTGTGGCACGTTACCATGTCAATTTATTCATCATTATTTATCATTAGTTTTATTTAGTGTTTATTATTATGTATGTAACTCACTATTGGTTATTGTAGTATGGTAATACTCCATTAGTAAAATTACCAATAAAAAGATGTAAAACTTATAGAAAGCATTCTTTAAGAAATAGAAAAGCGTTGGAAACATGTACCACACACAAACACTTGAAACATTTCAAAATCTAGAATTCCAAATTGCTATAACGAGGTGCCGACAAGAAAAAGAAATGAAGTTTTGTTTATGAACGACGGAATGGGATGGTCGAAGAAAAAGTCAGATAAAAAGTTATATGAAATACCAGGGTTGAAAAGAAGCGGACCACACCAAAAAAGAAGTTGTTGTTGACAAACGACGAACAGACCAAAGAAAAAGAAGTACAATAAAGGACAAGACCACAGAAAAGAAATGAAGAAAGAATTCGATGGAGAGAGAGAAGTTAAGAATTAGCAAAAATTACACTTATACACATACTAGGTAATATATTTTGATTATATTGTTCATTATTTTGTTAATATAATACTAAAATTTTATAAATATTATTTGTAATAATTTTTGCTTTCTATATAATTAACTTAAATTCTCAGTACAAATTTGGCGCCCAACATGGGGCCACCCTGAAAGTAGTACATTTAAATTTGATATTTTTTCATTCATTTCACTTCATTGTATCATTGCATAAATTGAACTTCAAACTGTCAAAGATGGGGATACAGAGACAAGTAGTAATGAAGGAAATATTGCAAAGGCCTTAAAGAGAATCACATCTATGTTAGACAATTTAACTTCGGTGGTAAATGGACAGAAAAAACAAATAGTTGAAAATTTACAGGAAGAACCGTCAACGGAAAATTCACACACATACATTCACACACACTAAAATACGTAAATATTTCGATTTTATGTTCAATATTTCCAACATTTTATAAATATAAATTATAATTTACGCTTTTATATTATTATCTACGAGCTAGACCGGTGCAATTTACTTTACAAAAACAAATTAACTAAATTCTCAGTACATTATGGTACATTGCTGTATTAGGTTTAAGTTGTTGATTTTTATTTGTTTTCTATTGCCGGTAGGTGATTAGTTTAGTTGTTTGTTATTCTTGTTTTAGTTTTACTGTAATTAAGTTGTCAATGTTAGCAGTATTGCCACTTGAAACATAAGGAAATAAAGAGGAAGTCCAGACGTGATCAATACTGATACACCAATCATAATAAGGATTACTGGAAGCCCCTCTCTGATATATCTACTAATAGACATGTACCCGACGACTAATCGTCCCAACAGCAAACATTTTCTAGGCACGAAAAAGTAAAATAATTTTAGACCTTTGCTGCTCCCACAGGTCTTTTGGGTATCACTATCATTGGTAGCTGTTACTATCCTCTCACGTGATGCATGCGCTGGTAAAAGAAAATAAAAAAAAACATCACATCTGCATGCCAAGTTATCAAGGTTTCTAAGAAACGGACCGTCTTGTTCATGTCGATCATTTCGATGATGAGAAACAATGGTTATCTTATCTGCTGTCCAGGACGCCTATCAAACATCTTCAAATCAGAGTAATAACGAGTAGAAATCATACATTTCGGTTGTCTAAAAGCTGACGCTGCTGGTCATCAACAGAGATTGTGGATGCCACGGGTAGTTCTAAACTCAATTTTGTCCGAAAATCCTACTTAGAAAAGATTTGTAGTCCTCCGATGTTATTTAATCTAATACAATCTTATTGATTGGGAATACGGGAAGCAAAGGTTATGATCAGGATTACGGGAAGAAGTGGTTATCTTTCTTCTAGATCAGAGACAATGACAATAATAATTTTCTATGAATATATTTGCTGTTTGCAAACATTTAACACAATTCAGATTTTTGAAGAAGAATTTACAACCCAGCTTATGCCTTCAAAAAGTTTCCTTAGAGTTTGGCTTCAACATTTGTAAACAGGAAATTTGATTTGATTTAGTTTCTAACTAACATGAAGAGAAGTTTATGACTTAGTTTGTTTTTAGTTCCTTTCGAAAAACGCTCGTATCTTCGAAAATTTATCATCGGTCCGGCTTCACCGTTCCTAAAGACGAGATTGTTGCTTTGGTGAAATTTCCTTTCATTCTGGCTTCGATCTTTTTAAGGAATAGCTCCCGACTTGTTTCAAACAAGTTCTACAACGTTAGTAATTTGCGGTTTCTAGAAAATTCGTTTCTTAATCCGATTTCAGCCTTTTGAAGAAGAGATCGTGTTCAACCAGTTTTTAGAAAGAAACATATCCTACTTAAGTTTAGATTTTTCTTACCATGCAAATAATAAAAAATACAAAGGCAATATGTTGGGACTTTCGGAGCGAGCCATCGTAAGTTCTCTAACATTATCTAACATTATATACAATATTAAATTGTTAACGATCCTTGCCATCAAACGAAGCCGCGGCTGTGTCTGTTATTGGTCATTCTTAACGCAATTTTATCTAAAACATACACCGGTGAAGGAGAATCGAAAGTCTTGCGTCTATATATCGAGATTTTTGAACTTCTACCAAAACTTTGCTCTCGCTCATTCACAAAAATTCCGCCATTCCCATCGAATGCAAGTGGGATAGATTCTTATAAATTTCGCCGGTTAATCACTAAAAATGTTTGTAACTTTATGTTCGGCATCAATCCAGGTAAGATTTACAAGTTTTAAATGTGGATCAATGTCACTCGAATACACACCAGAAAGTTAATCGAGATTTCTCCGCAAACCCGAACGTAATTTCTCAGCTACTTACTGGTCTGTGAAATCAATTAGTTGATTTAAAGTGGCTTCAAGCGTTGGTATAAATATTATTGATTGTTCCAATATGAAATACAGCCGATAAATGAATGGACGATAACAATACGAGAGTGAAACAACCACATCTCAAGAATGGAGGAAGATAGAATTGTTAGAATTGCCAGACAAATTTCGGGTGGGGAAAAGAACACGGAGCAAACCCTATAAAAGATGGCGAAAATCCATGAAAATCTTGAACAAACAGGCAGATGCCTATAAGGAAGTAAGAAGAAAAAGGCGAACAAGAAGCAGATTGTTTCAATGACAAAGAGGAATCCTACAAACTCTTAATGCAATCGGAGATACCTACGTAATGCTAGGTAATAAGTTTACAACTTGGGAATGCTGAACTGTTCTTGACTTTCTTTAATCGCGTTCGCATCTTACGAGTTTAAAATTAAAACTTACGTTTTTTAGTTTGTTGAAATACATGCTATCATATAGACTTGCATCAATTCACGTTCCCAATCTTTTTATAACAGGCTGTGATATCGGAATTCCTGGGCACAACTTGTAAAATCCGCGAATTCGCTTAGGAAACTTTAGGAAACCATAATTGCAGTATACCTACAGAGGAGATTAGCAAAACGTGGCCAGTTATCAATTGAAACTTAACATTGAACGAGTTATATCCACATTTCGATTCAAGCTTTTATTATTATTGCTGTTTATATTATTATTAGTATTGATTATTATTATTATATTATTGTAATCTAAAAGAATGCAATTTCTGCTCTGTGAACAATAAACTAAACTAATAAATAAATGACGTCCCATAGGGAAGCACAGAATTAAACTGCATCAAATTGTACCAACTTCATTAATATTTTCTGCGGCCGTGCCTTCAGTGCGGGTCGACGATCTCGCTACATATTAATATTTTACCAAAATCAATCGGATGCGAAATTAACCTGGGAAATTTCATTAATTATTCACCATTTCCGTAATTATGTAGCGGCCGTCGCGTCGGTAAATTCGAAACCACCATTATTAAAATTTAATGTAGGTGAAATAAACGGGAATAAAGAACCATTTATTTGTTTGTTATTTTATTGCTTGTCGATCAGTTTCATCTATTTTATTTATCGGTAGTGCCCGATTTGTCTTATTTTTGGAAGTCGCCTCTTCGTCGAAGAAGAGAACGAACTTTGTTAATTATAATAATTAATTCCGGCGCGAAGTTTACACAATCGAGGGGCGGGGGATAGAACGTGCACGAGAGCTTAGAACTTAAAATGAAGATTAATTTCATCGTATTTATTATTAACTTCGTTAGGCAGGCAGCTGTCTAGTCTAGGGTACTACGAGGGTTTCCTCCCTAAGGTTCTGGATCCCTTTTCTTTTTAGAACTTGCTAAATTGGATTCTATGTCGGGGATTACAACGACAAGTATTTCCGCTTTTATTAATATTGTCGCCAAGTTTCGCCGCGTTTCCAACCGTTGGAAAATTGGTGTCGCGTGGGCTTTATAAAATTTCCAACATCGCGAGGACACCAAATGTACATATTTCCATTGACTAAGAGACAAGGTAGTGTTCCCTCACTTAACAATGTTTTACGTGCCGAAACTAAATTCTGTCAATTACGATGGCCGAAAATCCGCTCCGAATAATTCGACGAGTTTTGCCCGCTAGTCGGTCCATTATACATAAATTTCTAACCGGTTCGTCTCATTTGGGTCGTGATTCGGGAGGATTGGACGTTCGAATAAATTTTGCGTGGATACAAAGCCGGGTTAACGCAACGGACGGGGGCGGATGAGAGAGAAGCAGCCGTACAGAAAGCGGGCGCTAAATAGAATTTGTGACAAAAATAAAGCAAAAAACAGTTGGCGATCGATAGAGCGAATTGTTTGATATGTTTGGACAATTATATCGCTTCCAAACAGGATTTTTAACGTCGAATTGTAAATGATGGATTAGTAGAGGTCTGTCTAGAGCGAGTCAGATAACAATCCAAATATTGGTGTTAAACGAGATATCTACGGTAGGTGACCATTGAAGACCTGAGATATGTTCGAAATCTAGGAACATAAACAACTTAGCAAATGAAGACTTCGAATATGACATTGAAGCTAGGAAAGATATGGAAACGTAAAGGACAGAGCAGATGAAGAAGACACAGAGAAGTGCATCGGGGAGCAATGTGTAAGGACGTAACTGACGCACTAAGGAACAATATGTGAGAACATAGCAGACCTGGAAGATGTAGAAGATGTGCAAACATAAACAACTCAGTAGATGAAGACAACGAATAAGACGTTGAAACTGTGAAAGTGGTTAAGATGGATGTAGAGACCTTAGATGGTCGATTTTTCTTTAACTGTACTGTATGACGATTTTATTTGGACAATTTTTTGCCTGAAGTGGTATTATTCTTGGTCATAGATGTAGAAAATATAAAAGTCACATGTGACTAGAAAAAGAATGTACCCCGTGCGCCACTAGGGAGAATTACCGGATACGAAGTCGCAAACTCGGTCAACCTCGACATGGAAAGTCCCCTGAAATATTACTACGATTATTTTATTCCATATCATATTAAAAGGAAGACACAAAAGAGCGCACTAAGGAACAATATGTGAGAACATAACAGATCTGGAAGATGTAGAAGATGTGCAAACATAAACAACTTAGCAGATGAAGACAACGAATAAGACGTTGAAACTATGAAAGATATGGAAACTTAAAGGACACAGCAGATGAAAAAGAAACAGAAAAGTGCACCGAGGAACAATATGTAAAGACGTAATTGACCTGGAAGATGTAGAAATTTTACAAAAAATAAACAGCTTAGCAGATGAAGACAATGTAGTTGACTTTTAAGCTATAGAAGAAATGGAAACGTAAATAACACAGCAGATAAAGAAGACACAGAAAAGCGCACTGAGAAACGATACGCGGAGACGTAGCAGACCTGAAACATGTAGAAAATCTAGGAATACAAACAACCTAACAGATGAAGACAACGTAGAAGACGTTGAAGCTATGGAAGATATGGAATTATCGCAAGCAAATCATAAAAAATATTATGAAGACAATGGGAGGGAAGTTCTAAATCTGCAACATAGTATAAGACGGTCAGCTCCAAATCCTCTTAGAGTGGTGGGCCGTCTTTTCCCGGATGATGTGCCATTCACTTCAAAAATGCAAATCCTACTCGTATTTGTGTAGTTTCTTCAAAGAATCGCGACAGCAAAGGAAAAAGAGCACGACCATCGCATATATCATACCACAGTAGACCTCTGAAGCAAGTATACCCATTCATTAAGACATATGCCTAATTGAATTTTATTCTGCACCTAAAATGACGATGCCCGTAATATTAGGTATTTGTATTCGGTAGTGTTTTTCTATTTTTGAGAATGTAATTTTTCTTAAATATATCTTTTATCAAATTGTTGTCAGACATTAGTTTTTAATTGGGATACTAAGTGGTTAAGGAACGATGTGGAAGACGTAGCAGACCTCAAAGATGTAGAAGATCTCCAAACATAAACACCTTAGCAGATTAAGACAACGTAGAAGACGTTGAAGCTATAGAAGATATGGCAACATAACTAACACAGCAGATAAAGAAGACACTGAAGAGATCGAGGACGTAGAAGACGAGAAAATTGTGAAAGACACCAAGAGATACCAAGGCTATCAAAAAATAAATACACTTAAACTAAAAATCTATATTTCAACTTCCAAGGATTCGATTTCCGTTAGAAATTTTTAAAGCAATTCCCATAGGAATTTATATGACAGCGATTGTTACGTTTCCGAGCGACCTTACCGACCAGACATTTCACGCTGCGTTACCGCGATTCCACCGTTTCTTAATCTTTACTATCTCCTCGTCCATAACGCGGCTAAAATATATATTATCCCCGACATTTATTATTAGGCGACCTAGTTTCCAGTCTCGACAATTGCGGAACTTGCTTTCGAGAAGAAGGAGGAAGAGGCGGTCTATAAACGGCGGGCACGAAATAGGTTTTACTTGAGGCAATGGAAACTCCCGCCCGTCCATCCGTTCGCCGAAAGAACTTTAGCGTCATCCGCGTGCATCGAAGAGAGTACCTACGTCGGTATATAGTCGAAGCCGGTAATTTTTACGATGTCGTGAAATTTCGCAGCCATTCGCCATAATTCATCCCTCACGTCCGGTTGTTAGACGATTTTCTTTCCGGCCATAGAGATCGTTATTGATGGCGTAACGGTCACGACGAGGCGAATGCGGCGCTGCTGAATTTAAAATCGGTCACGTCGTACTACCAGCTATTGCTGCAACGAAGTGCGGCGAGGAAAAATAAGAACTGATTGAATAGAAAACTTCGACAAAGAAGACATTGAGGTTAAGATGGATGCGGAGACCTAAGATGGTCGATTTTTCTTTAACTGTACTGTATGACGATTTCATTTGGGTAATTTTTTGCGTGAAGTGGTATTATTCTTGGGCATAAATGTAAAAAATATGAAAGTCACACGTGACTAGAAATAGAATGTAGCCCGTGCACTACTAGGAGTAATTACCGGTTACGAGGTCGCAAACTCGGTCAACCTTGACATGGAAAGTCCCCTGAAATATCATTACGATTATTTTATTCCAATCATATTAAAACTGAGCCTTGCTTAACATCCCTGGTACCGTACATCACCTAACTTGCAAATGGTAACTAACCGCGTTATAGAAGCTCTAAATTCGCAATATCTTCACAAAAATCTTTTTGGTACTCCAGTTCGTTGCCCTGACGATGTTCTATTTAATACCAATAAAGGACGAAAAGTTGTATTGTAATAGTATTACTAAAATTAAATTTCAATTCCAGTAATCGCCTTTCGGAAAAATATTATCGACTTCAATAAAAATTCAAAGTTAAACGATTCAGTTAAACGTCAAATCCGTTCCCACCGCGGATCGTCAAAGCGGACCAAACTACCTTCCTTCCCTTTTTTCCCGCTGTACATATCTCAAATCGACAAACTTTTGTAAATTGTCGAAGTTCTCCCGGTCGACAGCAGACAGTCAATAAAAACTTCGAAAACTAGTCGTTCGAGCTCGTCGAAGCGCTGGACCGTTTACTGGGCGAAAGTATTATGTGTCTTGGTGACGTCCTAAGCGTGACAAAAGAGAGAGTGAGAGACGAGAAGAAAGAGGAAAAAGAAAAACAGATACGAATGAAGGAAATTTATTTAATGGGGAAGAGTTGAATAAAATGTTTCGTTTTCTGAAAAAGAGAAACGAGTTGTGGACTTTTTCCTCTTCAACTTGTTTAGAAATAGGCAATGAAGTCGTGTATCGATGTTAAAGTGATTGTTTGGGCCCTGAATCCGATGACCTATGGAGATTTCATGAATAGCAATTTGGGAATTGTTGCCAGCTTGATTCGCTCAAAAGGTGGATTTTTAAGAAAAGTAGTAAGATTGAAAATTGGTGGTACAACACACTACAGGTGTCTGAAAAAGGGCAGGATACCCTCCTTGCTTCGGCAGTATTTGATACTGAAAGGGTTGTTTTGCGCCCTGAACAAACAAGGTGCGTAAACACAGAGAATCTAGACATTATTGGCCAAGTGTCTAAACACCATAAAGATTAGTTTTCGCATATAAGACTGTGACACTTGGACCACCCTAATGACATTGCAGGACAATAACAAAGTCGTCGCCTTTAAGAGGATCATTCAGAGATTTCTTAATATGCTGGAGCAATAGTACCACAGACAAGTCCTTTCCATTAACCCGGAGAAAGCCGAAGTAGTGTCAGTTAGTAATAGAAGAAGGATGGACATCGAAGGAGTCGCGCTATTCAACTCCAACGTAACATTCCAGAAAGGGAGGCCATCCAATCCCGACTTGCCTAAAATGAGAACACATAAAAGGTCGTAAAGAGGACCACAGCAAGTCTGTGAGTTTGTGCAAAGCCGACTCCGATCCTGTACAGTACAACAGGGGGACTACATACAGTTCTCTTGTTTGATGGGCAGCCATTTGGTTGACAAATAACAAGGAGTAGTTCAATAAGCTGCAGAGATTGGACTATATGGAAATGTCTGGAACTTTTAAAAGAAGTGGTGGAAGCTGAGGCTTAGAAGACATCTATTCGTCTAAATGACCGGCAAAGACTAGATACACTTGGGTCTAGTCAGCAGTGCTGCTCTCACAGAGTTGAAACTTACTCTCGGCACAATAGATCAACGTGGTCGCAGTGCAAAGGGCCATTTTGGGCCAGACCTCACCTCATTACAATACAATACTCTCGGCATTGCCATACACACTGTCAAGACAAGGTTTGAAGACCAACTCTATCACGAATGTCAGCAGCAGATAAAGTTCAGGCAACTTAAAGAGTTTCGTTGAAGTTCCCTTGAGTTACAAGGAGACCAGAAAGCTCCCAAAACACAAGGGAAAGCCAACTCAACTCCAATGCTGATGTCCTTATCGAACATTGGATGGTTAATTAACATCTGAATAAAATCAGGCTCAGCAAGGCACCTGACTACAAGGTTAAGAGCGAAGTAGGTGGGATTATTGAGCATGTAGCATGCAGCATACTGCTACGGATGCCTGGAATCTACGGATGTAAGGCGTCAGACTTCTCGAACTGATCCGTGAACTTGCTGGGAGGTTAGTACAACAGATTTTCAAGAGCCTGACTTCTTTCAGAACCTTCCTCTTGGCCTCTTGGCTCTCACTTGAATAAGAAGTTTCTTCACTTCTCGAAGATTAGTCTGGACTTTGTTGATAACCAACCAATCAAGATCGCCGTGCTCTTGATGACCTTTGTAGATCGACTGTGACAAGAATGATTATCCATCGCCTTCTGATTTAATTTCTTCTTTATACCTCTAAGGAAGTCTAGGTTATTTCGCTTGACTTGGACTCTCTATTGCGACGCAAAAACTAAAACGCTGTCCATGCAATTACTGTCTCAACTGCATTGGGTCAAACCATCCTGTCACGACGAAAGTGATGGCAAACGCTTCATAGGTACTATCTTAGCAATTTTCCAACTTCTATGGGTGCAAATCCTTTTTACTCATCAGCTTCAAGTTTCTTTTAAAAAAACCTTACCGACGCCACGCAAAAAGAATCAGACTCTCCCAATCAAACTCTGAAACCGAAAGCATATTTTAACCAAATTGAAACCCGCCACAATCCAATTTCCCGCATCCTAACCAAACCCGGAAACGCACTTCGAATCCGTACGGAATCGTCGTATACCGGAAGCGGAAGAAAGCGGTAAGAAACTCACAGGTGTACTCCCGCCGCTCGAAATTAAATCAAGTGATCGATGGCTGTCATCATTCCGCATTATTACGGTAGAGCCGGTAGGTGTACGCTTCGTAAGTCGAACTTCCCGTAAAGAGGCTGTGTAAGGGCGGCAACCTTACGCGGGAAATTACATTTCCCGCTCAGCCATTCTCCGCGCGTCGATCGCCTCCCTCTTGTTCGTTCCTTCGTTCGTTCGTTGTTTGTAATGCATTTGTCTAAAACGTTAAGTGGTTTCTATCGGCGCGGTTTTAGTTTCTGCCGCTGGAGTCATTAGCGTAATGAGAAATTCGAGGATGAAAGGAGCATTTTGTGTTCGAAAGCTTGTCTCCGTTCTGTTCGGTTCTAGCGGGAGTTATGTAATAGTTAAAACTGCTTAACGTATAAGACCGGAGTCATAATTTATATGGAATATACATTTATCGTAGATGGATAGTTAAAATTTCTGATTTTAGATAAGATTCTTTGGATTAAGGCTTTAAATCTGGATGGGGAGTGAACTTCGTCTGATATATTCTGAGAAGCTAAGCCTCCATCTATAAGTAGGATCTAGGAAGCCTTTGAGTAGTTAGATCTAGTTCTACTGCCCAGATGACTCATACTCGAAAATACACAAATGATGATAATCTTGAAATAGGATGGAGAATGGGTATCATCAAACATCGTTTAGAAAGTCAACTCTCGTTCTACCTGGGGTCTACAGATAATTAAAGAAAAGGGGAAGGTTGAAGTGGCTGATGGAATAGAGAGCTAGAACGCTCAATAGTCTATAGATTTGACGTTGGAACACCTGGATCTAGGTCGGCGACGTCTTGTAAGTTTAAAGCAAAAATCATCGGTAAAATGAATGATTAGAAACTAGACATACTGGACCTGAAATCTAAATCACAAGTATCAAGAAAGTTTTAGACCGGGATTGAATACAAGCTTAACCGGAGATAGCAGGTTTCATAGTTTGTGCCCGAAAGAACCTCAGCAGAGACGATTCTGGTTAGCTTCTATACATTTATACCGAAAATCAACCAGCCTTGAAGTCAGGCAAGGCAGCTATAGCACCTCATTGCAGACGAACCCTAAAGAACTTCGTGAGCCTAATAGAATTTACTTAATCTAGAGGGCAAAGGAACTAGTTCGAAAAGGTTGCAGTAGAGTCAGGGTCTGAAGTTGTTCTCGGAATCGCCACGTCCACTGTAATGGAGTGAATACGGACCTGATACAAATACCAATTTCAGTCTGAATGGCAGGAGCAGAAAACGCTCAAGAATTCCTAGAAATTCAGAAAAGTGCCTTTGATTTGCAATGAGATCCAGGACTCAGTGTTACAACCTAATATTGGATGGGCAGCAATGATCTATATCAAATTACGCTCAAGTGAATAAACCTAAAGTTCTTTCAATGCCGCTGCCGCACTGTAGTTAATAACAGTTTCTTGTACAGGATAGGGCAAAGTAAAGAGCGATTTTTATGAGGCTCTAAAAAAATGCGATTAAATTTTCATCACCTTAAAATACCCAAAGAAAACTATGTAAATGTAACTAAACTTGTAAAATAACCAGTCGAGCCTTGACGCAGCATTACCAATGAGATTTGAACCACCTCCTACCGGATCCGTTCTTTAATGGCTTCAATTTACTCTTCAGGTAACCCCACAAGAAAAAGTCGCGCGTTGCGAAGTCCAGTGAATGAAGAGGCTATGCGATATCCCTATTTCGAAAGATCGCGTCATTTGAAAATAAACCAATAACAATAGCCATGCTTACTCTAGCTGTGTGGGAGGTTGCTCCATTCTTGTTGAAATGAATGAATGTCTCCCCGTTTACTTTTTGCTGTGCAAGTTATGGAGTATAACAGTTTTCCAACGTGCCTGCATATCTCTGGGAAGTCACTGTCACAGCTTTGCCGAGATCATCTTCCTAAAAGTAGGGCCCTATGATTCCCGATTAAGACATAGGACATCACACACTACCTTTCGTGAATTGGAGAGCTGATGTAGTTGTGTAGGGTTCACATCACTCCATAACCTAAAGTTTTGTATAACATAACCAGACAAATGGCATTTGAGCCTCATCACTCATTCGTGAATTGTTTACAATGTCTTCGTCTTGATTAATTAGTTTCAACATTTCTTCACAAAACCGTTCTGGACTTACATAATTCGTTTATTTAAGAACCTGAACACTTTGGATTTCTTATCGATGCTGGCGTAGACCATCGTGTAAATGTCCAACCGGAAATTCTACCTGCGGTGCCGTGCTCGATGTATTCTGGAATAAGCATTGTTTTTGGTTTTCCAGGCTTCTTTCTCGTCGTTGACGAACCCTCTTCAAAGTACTTAACCCACTTTTTAATCGCTCAGGTGGACGATTCGATGAATTTGAAAATAATGTTTTGATAAAACGCTACAGAATGCTCAGGTGTGAGGAACGTGGCCGACATCACCGCCACCTTCACTCGGCACAATACGATTCCAGCACTTATCAAAATCGCTCTTTACTCTGCTCTACCCTTGTATTTAAGAAACAGGCACCTAAAACCTAAGATATATATAATATATAACTAAGATATATTAATTCCCTCATCTCAGGGAGGCTACAACAGCGGGCGCTCACGAGCTTGATTGCTGCCATTTTGGGCTCTCCCTACCAAAGTAAACTAAACCAACATTGTTTACAACGTTAACTCGTTCCATGAATGTGATATGATGATGAGGTAATGATGGAGCAGTGGAAAGCTTAAGTCACTGGCGGAGTTAAGAGTTAAATCTTCTGACAGTCTAAAAACGTATCATACAAGACTTGGACTTTATTGGAAGGTTAAGATCGCCCCTGGAATGGAAGAGTCAAGGGACTAAACATACTAAACCTGGACCACGCACCACTCAAAATATCCTGCTTGTTTTATGGGTAAAATCATATATGTATGTGAAGAAAGTGTTGAGTTAAACGTGAACTTCATGTACAGAATACAAAGTTATCCTCTATCCATGCGTGTAACTTACTAAGAGTCAAAATAATTGAGAACCAGTACGAGACCAAAATCGTCGCTGAAATAGAAGATCAAAGCATTCGATAGTCACAAAACTCAACATTCGAGACCTCGATCAGGGTAGCCAAAGGTCCAATAAGAAGCTTAAGTTAGTGGTAGAATGGAAAACTAAAACATCGGTTATTTAAGAAACTGAGCATATTAGACGAGGATCACTCAGCATGTGAATCATCCAGTCTCAACTTCTATTCTGTTTTCATTAATGTTCGTTATTAACCAAATAAATCTACAGAACGGTGATGCTGATTTTCAGGATGAATCGAAGAAGTCCTCTTGATCTATAAGCATTCTGGCTAATCGAACTAATCTCTGTGCCAATATTCAACTTATTATGATGATAAATCAGAAAACCTAATCGATCAATAAAAACACACTTCCCAAACTCTTTAGTTTTGTTTCCACACCATTCCGGACGACTTTCCATGTTTAAAGCAAACTCAACGAAAACTGTGACCGACCTCGACTTCTCGTATAATCTTACCTCACGAGGATCTAGACGACTTACCCGTATGAGGGCACTTCATACACTGTTTGCTGTACTGTTGACTTATTCGCTCCCAAAGCAAACGCCGCCAAGTGATCTTGGCGGTTTATGTATCTAGGAGGATGATATACGGCTATCGGGCTTTTAAGTAGGCGGCCCGGTCCCGTCTAATGGAGCACTCGAGAAAATTGGATGCCTCCGACGTTTTTCGATTGTTTGCGCTGATAAGCGAAATTAGCTAAAGCTTCTATACGTCCCAACGATTGAAAAGGATTTCTATTCTGATCGAATCGATCACTTCGCGTGTATCCCTATTTCATCCCGAAAGCGAAGAAACAATCGACGTCGTCGAATTAAACCGTAAATTCCGACGCGACAGAACGTCAAGCAAAGAAAAGTAACTCCGATTTCTTTCCGACGTTCCCTCGTCAGTCTCAATTTCCTCGCCTGTGTGGGGGAAGGGATCGCTTTCGCCAGTTAGAAAATCGCAAATTTGACGTCTGCGACAAAGCGATCCGTAGGCGTTAAAAGACGATAGACAAGGCATTATATCGGAAGGGACCGGAAGCGGGAAAGACTTTCTATCTGACAGCGGAGAGGCGTCTAACTTCGACGTCCCCTCGGTTCTCGCTAGGAACGAAGGAAAAAAAAAAAACAAGCGAGGAATCGCGTCACGAGAAAAAGAGGACGAACTCGCGAAAGGGATCAAAGAAGGAAAAAGTGAATTTGCAATGGAGAATTCGCGGAATTCGACTCGTCGGGTAGATGTTTTAGACATGTTTCTGTGAGTTTGGAGGACGGTGGAGGGTAGCGAATCTAAGTCTCCCACATCGATCTATTTTTTCGGATAGGATGGAGAATACCGAATTGGATCGCGGTTATCGCTAGGGAAAATAAGATTATGTTGCCACCTTGCGACTGAGAATTTTAATGTAAATCGCGGTGGATTCGGAATAATAAACTAGATATTACAGGGTATTCTATTTAATTTGAGATTTTGTAGGCTTCCTTTGGTCGCTTCAATTGTTTTGTGTGATCTGTCAATTTTCTAACATGTCTGTAAATTGTTTCCTGGAACCCATGAGCCGTTTATTGTCAGCCTTCATTTGTTTTCTGTCATCTGTCAGTTATCTAACATGTATGTCATTTATTTCCTGCAACTTATTAGTAGTTTGCTGCCTGCTTTCATTTGTTTCCTGTCATCTGTAAGTTTTTCTACCAAAATTATATTATCATTGACGTCATTTTCTGTTACTTACCACTTGTTTCCTATTGTTTCACTTGTATTCGGTCATCTATTGTTTCCTATCCCCTGTAAATTGTTTTCTGTGATCTATCCATTGTATTTTGTTTTTAGCCGTCTCTTTTTGCGTCCTGGCATTTGCCAATATACTATCAGCCGACATTTGTTTTGACAGTTCGATTGGCTTTTGTAGCATACCGTTTATTTCTGAGATCTGCCATTAGTCTACCAATCATACTTTTCGTCATCTGTCATGTTTACCCTGATTTATCAATCATCTGGCAATTATCTTCTGTCACCTTGTAACCATTTTTCACCACAACGTCATTTGTCGTTTACTAACTTTAGTTTATGCTGTCCGTCATTTTTGATTTATTTTATCATTCAATCAATCTTGCCTTCCATAATCTGTTAGTTTTATTCATCTATCACTTGTCTTTTGAAGTTTGGTAGCCATCTTCTGGCATGTTAATTATTTTCTACTATATATTACTTGTTTTTGTCATTCTTTTTGTCATTTACTTTTGCTTTCTGTTATCAGTTATTTCCCATCTGTAAGTCGTGATTTCTGTTGTCAGTGTTTTCAGATTTTTAAATTGGCACGCCGCACGCGGCTCATCTTCTTTACCATCTCTCACAATATATGTATAATACACAAAACGAGGTCTAAGACGAAGGTGGCATATTCAACGAGCAACCAAGCTCAGCCAGTTGGATTGGGTGTTGCTTGTAGCAGTTTCATTCGTCAAAAGTCACCATTACAAATCACAACATTATTGTTATCAATGAGTGATCTCGCATACGCATTATCGTAAATGTCAATTCTCACTTAGATCAATTTATAACCATACTTTCATCAACCATAAGGTGTTCTCGACTACCAGTGGTCTGAACAGATGGACAGCTAGTCGGCTGCACAAAGTGCTGGTATGTGGTTAAGTGTGATGAATACCATATCCAAAAGCGCGCGACCGCAAACGTGAACTTCGGATTCCACCAACTCCAACCAACCGGCAAAATCGTCGTTACCAACAAGTAACGCCTACCCTAACTGATAAGCCTGAATATTCGCTGATTACGTCACTTCCGTCCTCTAAATCCCACTTTATCTATTTGCTGATCACTTACATTTTCTCCTATTTGTCATACAAGATCCTTGCACAAATCAACTCATTCTTTATTCTCCGGCCTAAGGTTATGCACAGCGCAGTTACATTTTGGATGCACAATTTTACCGTGTATCTGCTCTTTAACAACAATTATTTTCTTTTTATTTCCCTTCAGTCATCTATTATTTGTTACTCATTATCTGACGCTTATGTTCGTACACTTCAATATGTCTTCTATCAACCGTCATTTACCATATGTTACTCGAGTGTCTTGTCAACTATCATTTATTTCCTGCCATCTGTTGCAATTGTTTCTCTGGTATCCCCATTGTTTTCTGCCAAGCATCATTTCTTATTGCGCTTCACTTGTTTCTGTCATCTTTTGCGTCCTGTGTGTCATGTAGAATTTATCACCTGTCGCTCCTGTTTATTATTATCTCTCAATCTTCTATCGTCTAACAATTGTTCTTCGACACCTAGCAGCTCTTTTCGGTGACGTCAATTGCTTGCCGCTATACAGCATTTACTTCTATCATATTATTTGCCAAATATCACCTGTGGTTTACGTCATTCGTGTTGTCATCTGTCAAAATTCTGCCATTCAGTTGTTCTTTATCATTTGGGAATGGTTTTCTGTAATTTTCTCATTGTTTCCGGCATGCACGAATTGGTTCTATACATTTTGTCGTTTAACAAGTGTCAGTCGTGTTTTATGTCATATGTCAGTCTTCCGTCATCTGTCGCTTGTTTTTTGTCATCTAGCTCTTATTTTTCGACATTTAAATGGTTTTATATGTCATACACCACCTATTTCCATCAACTGTCATTTATTATCTCTCAGTTATGCTTTCTGACATCTATCAATCTCTATGTCAATTATTCTCTGCCACGCGCCATTGTAACTAGTATTTTTTGGCCGTCGTATTTCTGTCATCTGTCAATTTTGCCAATGTATCAGTTATTCTTTGTCATCTAGCAGTTGTTTCCTGACATTTCAATTTTTTTGTCATTCTTTCTATCATCTATCTTTTACCATCTGTCATTTACCTAAGTATTTCATTTATATCACTTATGTTTTTTGTTGGAAACGAATTCGATCTAAGATACCTCGAAGAAAAACAGCAATTCGTAACGTTTCGATTTCGGGCAGGAAAAATGGCATCACAATTTGTATTCCTACGCCACCTTTTCCAGGATGAAAACGCCGCCGGGCCCGGCTCCTTTGTGTTGTCCGGGACGAAATATCGTTTATGAAACATAAAACCGAACGTAATTTTTTTCGTCCATTTGCCTAGCGAGACGCCGTTCGTACTTTTACGGTGCCGCCGCCCCTACCTTCTCGCGTTTCGGCGGCAACGCTCGCCCAATTTTTATTCGACGTAATATAGGGGAGAAGTTTATGATCCGAGAGGGCTCGAATATCGACGGCGCGAGTATACTTTTATAACGCGGGAGGCGCTTGACGAATACTCGATGGAGATGTTCGAATGATGCGAAATGGAAGTTGAAGGTTAGCGAATGGGTGGAAATATCGAAGTGGGTAGGTATGTGTAGAAAGCGTAAGATGATGTATGTTGAGGACCAAAACATCAGAACTTGATTTGTTCCAAAGAATGTGAAAATCAAAATTCTTAGACACAAGCACACTAGTCCTGAGTTTGTAGCGCAATATTACCGACATATACAATTATTAATTGTGGGGCGTGTTTTGTTAGCCTCCTTTCCAGTGACACGCATGTCAAAAAATTAGTAAACACGTGATAGCTGGTGGTTTATGAGGTTCCACGGCCGATCGAGAGAGTCAAACACAGCTCTGTTCGGTCAGGTCGCAAATCATCCGGTGAGTTGTGATGTAGGTTTTCTGCCGTTTCCCTATATTGTAAGGCGAATGCTACAGCATATGACGGGTAAGGCGGCGGCAGACACAAAATGACGCGCAATAATAATAGCGATTCCCCTCCCCCAACAAATACTTAGGACTAACTGTAACGTGTTAGTAGTAATAGTAAGCTACCTTTAAAAATATATATGCAGTGACGAGCTTCCTGATGTGATTTTGTCCAAGAGGTCAAAAAATAGAAGCATCTGTTACCCAGTCCACGCGAAAAGCACCTTTTCGGAGATGTCGCCACTTGGATCCATTGGATAGTGACAATTCAAGGTCTTGGAGTGTGATCTTTGATTACATAAGGGGAAACGAGGGTACATACCTAAGAAACCTATTCCAGTCTCAACATACAACAACAGATCTCCGACTGATGTGGTCTAGTGGCAGTTACCATCTCAGTAATAACTAGGGTAAAATAATCGTGTCGTCCCAGCATAGCCCTAATAGCTGGAGCAGCCAATCATTGATGAACGTGTACGACTTTTAACTGCTTGCCACCCGGCAGATGTTTACCCATCGCATCAAACAGGCCCGTGCCGAGTTCCATTGGCTGTTCCAGCTATTACGGATGCTAGGGCGACACAATTATCTTACCCTAGTGATAACACTTAATTGAAAGAAGTAATTTCGATAAATATATTATCATCTCCGAAGGAAACTCTGTTCCGTATACGAAGCCAAGCTATACGTCCTATTTTCGTAGAAAATAATCCGTGACTCGAACGCCTAATTCTCTCGATTTTTGCCTCGACATGCCTCTCCGGAATTGCAATAAACAACACCGAAAGTTCCTTCGTCCCTAATCTAAAATTCCAAGCGACATTAAAATGCATAAAGTTCCTCAACGTGGAGGGAAACTTTTTAAGTATATTCCATCGCGTCGGGGCTTATGAGGCGCGAATTTTCGAACTCCGGCAATAAGCTCATTACGGACGGACGGACAGATGCGGAGCTTCCGCCTATGGAGCAAACTAGCGCGAGCGTATCAGTTAAACGAAAAATTCTTCTGCCGCCGCATCCTGAGGAAACTTGCATAAATCTGATTGGTATGCGGATCTGCGGCGATACATATTTTAAAGGAAAAATTCGATGTACATTGAGAAAAAATTTGGTGCGGTAGATGTCTGAGAAATAGGAGCTTAAAGCAACAAAACGAAAAATTCTGGGTGAACTCTTGTGGGATTGCAAATGTCCTGGTCCCAACGTGACCCAGATTGCTGCAAGTACCCATAATAATTTTCAACTTACTGGATTCTCTCGAAAATGTGTTACTCACAGCTACTTCCAAGAGCGCCAAGAATGTGACAAAAGTTTTACGAACTTTTCTTCTTCTTCCTGTTGGAAATATTAAATCTTTCGTTGGTAATACTACGAGTGATATTTACGAAAAATATTTCTGGAATACGTTATTTATTTATTTATTGAAATAACATATAATAACAAATTTAACAATATTTATTTATCGAATAATAAAAACTTTTTAGTTATGATAATTGTAAACAATGTTTTGATTTTGTGACGTCATTGCCACAGAACCGCCGTTACTTTCCCCAGGAGGAGGCATATTCTGCTGAGACGTAAGTTCCGTTTCGTGTTCCCTCATTTTTTCAATTATTTCTTTATGATGATCTTCGTCCAGTTGCAAGTAGCTTGATATTGACTTTGCATTAGAATGGCCTGTGATTTTTATTAGATTTTGTTCTGAGACTTTTGACGAGTTTCGACACGGCGATGGCCGTAAATGAATTTGTGATTTTCTTGGTGGGGTTAAAGCCCAATTTTACTGCTTGGTTTTTGTCCAAGCTGATATCTTATTTACTCCTACGGGACTGTTTTTGAACCAATTTCCGGTGATTCTCCAACGTACATTTAGAGTAAAAAATACTCGACTGCTGGTGGCTTTTCCTCCTTTATCTTCGAGTTTTACAAACGGTCTGATTGGGTAAAAGTTGGTACCTGAATCATTCTTTACAAACCATTTTATATCAGCTAGTTTTCGGCTGTTATATTGGATTCGTTCGCCGATGTTGTTGGTTTCTTCTTTAAAAAATTTGATTTCTGCTTTTGGTCATTCACAGCCTCTCCAGGCAAGTTCATAAGACAGTATAAAAGATTGTTTTTCTGTAGACCTTCTAGTATTTTCTCATCACTAAGGTTTAATAAAAGAATGGATGACGTGTTATCATTAAGTAGTGTCAACCGGTCTTAGTCTCCACTTACCTACTCACTTAGTAAGGACATCAGCCCCGACTACACTTAATGATAACACGTCATTCACTCTTTTATCAAACCATACTCCTCACATGCTGTGACAAGTTCGTTTACTTCATTGTAGAACAAAAAATTGCAGATTCTCTACGTCTGTCTTTCATGCCTTGTCAAATCTTTCTTTTGGCATTTCTTGCATCTCGGGCAGCTTTAAATTCAATGTTGTTCGAAAGTATTTATTTTAATTCCATATTCATTAAAATATTTTTCCATTACTAACATTCGAAAGGACTTTTACAGTATGTTCTTTATATTCCTCGCCATTTTGCTTTCTCATATTAAAAGTGGAATTTTTCAAAATGAAAGCAAGTTCGGCTACTGTAGTCTCTCTTTCGAATGTGTACTTTTCTTCGGCGCATAATGACATAAACTGTCTCCAGACACTGTCCTTACTGCTTTTCGCGTTTTTGGGTCTACTTCTAATGAAATTATCGTCAATTTTTTCGTTCTGGGAAATCCCCAAAATCGATTCGTGACGTTTACAAAATTTTCTTTTTCTCGACTTTGACGTCCAAGTTACAACAATGTCATGGCAACGTGGAATTTCACTGTATTTTTTTAATTTTCATTTAATAATTGAGTACCTCTTGCATTGTTACAACAATGTATAAGTGAAATATTCTTTGTTACACACAAAGCTTAAGAAGTTCAGTTGTCAAATAAATCCAATCGAAAAACAAATATAGTTATTTTTACACACAATTATATTTTAGGGCACTTTCTTCGCGGGCGCAAACCGAGTCTGTCGCCTCTGATGCGGTCACTTTCCCTAATACCACACACGCAACGGTTTGTTTTACAGGAATATGATATTAACGATCCTTTTTGCGTGATTTAATTCGCAAGTATATCACATTTCCAAAATTAACATGAATTCAAGGGCATTTAAAAATAAAATTCACGTGTCACGTGATGCTTTTGTCTTTATTCCTTTTTATTCTCATCGCGCAAAAACAAGTAAATCCTAGCGTGTTACCGCTCAATTTAAACTCCCGTCGGATTTGTCTTTATATAGACTTTACAGGTCAAAAGCAAAAAATTATTGCGCATTCGTATTCCACGATAGACAACAACAACGTTTATTTGCCTCGCGCATGAACTTACTTCTAAACACGAATCGCCTACTTACCATTAAATAAACTTATCCGCGTTTTAAAACGGAGAAACTCCAAATATAGACCTCCGTCGTTTTCGGATCCGATTCCGTACCGTCGGATCCCTTTCGCTAATTCACCGCTATTATCGTAAAGATAAATTATTCATGAAACGCGACGTTTAAGGGCTTTATTTATACTTAAATCGAGTTTATAGGTAACGAGACGTTGCCTCGCCATGTAAACGATCCGAAGTCGTTTTGAGCGGATATTAATTGCAGATATGCCGGAGCTTAATGCATATACGCGACTTAGCCTCTGAGTGGTAGTTAGGAGGGAGAACACGCGATATCGATTGTTTCGTACGTACTTGAGAAGTACGGCGAAGGATAGGGTATGGCATGTTAGGAAATGGAGATTGTAGATATATAAACGGTTAATTTAATTTTTTATTACGTACCCATTACAAATCGAAGCCAGAGAATGATTAAATAATGAAAATATGTTAGTGTGGAAAGTTCATAGTAATGACACTTTGATAACAACTTCTTTTCGAATCTACTGTCACTAGCGATGCTGACCTTTCGCTGTCTTCACCGCCAACTTTCTAAGGACTGCCGAAAGTAGCAATTCAAATAGCAAACAATCGGTATCAAACAACTATACAGAACATAACCCACAAGAACCGTCTATTATCGACATCAACTATGAAAGCCTACGAAGATAAATACCGAAATTTACTAGAAAAACTTTATTTACGGAGTATGTCCCGAAATTATCCGACTTCTCCGGTATCACGAAAGCGAGCTTTACCACTGTGATGGTATGATGTTACCGCCAAAATGGTTTCGTTTAGAAGCAATGACCTTCTGCCAATAGCACACCTACTTCCAGAAGCAGTTCTGGAAGTAATTTTGTTGTGATAGTCAACGATTCCATCGTTCATATCCGATTCAATGGTTGCTATATATGGTTATATCCAGATTGAGATTGATAGTAGATAAACAAAGTAGATTCTAAACCTGAGGTAATGTCATCATCTCGTGAAGACCGACAGAATACAAAAAATAGGGTGTGACGTCAGATAACACAGTCCAACCGCTACTCGATAGGTGGTGCAGAAGGCTATTTGTTTGCAGCTTTGTGACGTCAACAGCAGCATCTCGCTTATAAACTAGTATAGAAGGCGTCAAATTGCTTCGATGATCACCTCAACTTCACCCCTGTCGGATTCTTGACCTTGTGTGAGAGTGTGAGATCCTGGCCACTGCATGCGTTTTCCAATCTTCTGGGGCTCCTCTCAATCATTGACACCTTCGTATGGCTAATAAGCAACCTCTGCCCGAACCACTCACCATTTTTTTAATTCATAAATGATGAGCACTGAAATCAACTCAAATTACTTATTTTATACCGATGATATGAAGATATATGGAATAATCAATTCGATACCTGACTGCATTATCTTATAAGCTGATCTGCTGACACTGCAGCAATGGTGCGTGAAAAACTTGCTAGATCTCAACTTAGAGAAGTGTCACGTAATGAGTAAGGTTCAACAAACGAGTGCAACGTCAGAGGCATATCGCGCAAAAGTAGGTATGCAAGATACAGTATTATTAAACAATATATTCTTACGTTTTATTGACGTCTTGATGTCCACTGCGACAAAATACTATAAAAGACGCACACCGATAAACCGATAATTATCGAACAACCGTTCACTTCCACGGCTATCGAATGACTAAACTCTCCACTGGCTTGGCATAGTGTTGACTTGTACCCGCCAACAGCAGGTGGTTTGATTTGAGTATGTGCTACACGACATGCCTCTCACTAGAGTAATCTCCATTAAAGATCTCGGTATTTGCTTTGACGAAAGATTGTCATTTAATTGACACGAAGAGAAAACCGTTAGTGTTCCACTGAAGCTCTACGTGGAGTGGCCGTAACGAAAATTATGTAACTTATGGTGTTTACATGCGTCATAGACATATAGATTCCAACAACTTATTATTCCTTATCATTAACCTTCTTCTACAAGTCAATTTAAGTAACTACAGGCAACTCTTCTGCCAGCAGCGCGGTTCTGCGTTCCGCCCCTGAGTTCAAGATTCGTACCATAAACAAGTACATTGCAGTTCAACACTAACCTTGTCATCAGCGCTCCTTTTCCAATATTAACTCTGCCATCAACGCTCCAATCTGTCGAAATTTCAGTGCTGTGAACACTTTACCTGATCGCATTGATGTGTTCGTTCGTTATAATAGCATGTTTACTGTCCATACAACTTGTCCTGTTGTTGTTGTAATAACAAACAAGAAAAATAGCGGGTACCAAATTTTAACCTCTTCGAATGAAAAGCTGGGTAATATGAAGGTGTGGATTTTTCGGCAAATTATGCGAAGAAAATGTTCGGTGAGAGTCATTCTTATGCTTGTAAGTCTTTAGAAGATGGGAGGTGGCTCAGTTGTAACAATGGATCAGCATAAGAGGAAGTATCAAATTCCTCCTCTTCCAATGATCGAAGCTGGGCAATTTTAATATGTAAATTTTCGGTAAATTATGTGGACAAAATGTTCGGCGTTCGTCCTTCTTATGGTTTTAGATTTTTAGAAACCGGTACTCAGGAAGGTTCCTCTATTATAATAAGAGATCAGCATAACAGGAGGTATAAAAGGTAACCTCTTCGAATAATCGAAGCTGGAAAATTTGAACGTGTAGGTTTTCTGTGAATTATAAAGAAAAATTGTTCGGTGTTCGTCTTTCTTATGATTTTTAATCTTTAAAAACCGGTACTGAGAAAGGTGACTATGTTGTAACAGGGGATCAGCACACTAGCATCTAGCATCTAGCACACTAGGAGTTATCAAATTGTAACCTCTTAAAATGATCGAAGCTACAAAATTTCAATACCCATATTTTCTGTATAACTTATGGTTTTAAGTCATTGGAACTCCAGTACTCAAGGAGGTGGCTGTGTTGTAACAGGGCATCAGCACAAAAGGAGGTATTAAATTGTGACCTCTTCGAATGATCAAAGCTGGAAAATTTGAACGTGTAGGTTTTCTGTGAATTATGCCGGTGTGTGTTTGGTGTTACTACTTTTTATGGTTTCAAGCCTTTAGAAACCCGTACTTCGGAAGGTAGCTGTTATAACAGCGGATCGGCAGAATAAGGGGTATCAAATCCGAACAATATCAAGAGATCGAAAGTGAGAAATGATGGTGTAGATTTTGGTTAATTTGGATGGAGGGACTTGTTAATGTTACCACTTCTTATGGTTTTCGATCCTCAGAATCGAGTAGGTACGAAGATGACCTAATTGTTATAAACCTTCAACAGACTGAAGGGTATTCCTTCTTTCTAGCAATAATCGAAATTGTAACACCCCACGGTATACATCTGAATTGCCAATTTTCTTTCTCTGAAACAACCACCGTTTTGAAACACACGCAAACAAATAACTGACAATCGCCGCAAGATTGCAGAAATCGAACAATAACTACCTACACACATCTGAAACGAAACGTAAATACTAGAGATGGGACGAATCCAAATTTTCTCGAATCCGAATCCGAATCCGAATCCTAAAGGATTCTCGAATCTCTCGAATCCTTCGAATCTCGAATCTCTCGAATCCATCATATAATTACAATAATAAGAAAGGACAGAGAGAAAAACAATTTTACAGGAAAATTTTAAAGCTACTTTAATTAAAAACGATACAGTTTTTAAAAATATTTATTAAAAAGATTTTTTTTGAACATATTTATATTACAAATGAAATTAAAAAAAAACAAATTACACAATATTAAAAGATAAATTATGTTAAAATCTTGATGATTATGCAACAAGTTTTTATTTATATTTAATTTCCTTAGCATATGGAAATTAATATATCAATAACAGTACCGATATCTTTTCAGAAACTTTTGTGAATGAGAATAAGGGAGAGCTAACATAGATAAACAGCAAATATTGCACATGAAAATCTAAACACATATTTTAGTATATAAAAGAAAGCACTCAACCTAAAAGAAATAAGTCCTAGTCAGTGATTCATATGTGTCGTGATTACATGAGTCATCATTATTATTTTTTTTTTTTTTTTGGATTCGAAAGATTCGAATTACGAAAATCGTGCGAAGATTCGAGTTTTCGAATCTCGAATCTTTTTCAGGATTCGATGGATTCGAGGATTCGCGGATTCGAATGTCCCATCTCTAGTAAATACCCACCGACATCGACATCACCATCAGTTCCTCGCTTGCGCGTCATGTTTGATCTAGAATTTATTTCGACTTCGTTCCTCCTTCGGTACCTCTTCGTCGCTATTTCGATTTAGATTGCAACGCGCGAGATGAGACGTTTACTAGGGGCGCGGAAAAGAGATCATTACGAGACAAGGCGCGTTCTTCGTCGTCTGTTTCTCAACTTTAATTACCCACAGAGGGAGTGACGCCGTAATATCGTTGATGGTGATGGTAGTAGTATAGGTGAGATATGAGAGAATAGATGATATTCTCCAGATGCGACGTGCACAAACGAAGAGACGTATAAGACAGGGTAGAATTCGGTAGGGAAGTGTGCATTTTGATTATGCCTTGGCGTTCGGGGAAGAGCTAGGAAGTTTGTTTGAAGATTATATGAAGTTTAAGGATGTGCACGTTGAATATGAGTAACTAATTGTAAGTTAACAGGCATCAAATGCACGAAAACGGTTCTAGAGCAGATGACTTGAATGACGACAAAATACGGAAATAAGAGGGGAAACATGAAAATCAAAATGTGTATGTTTTTAGAGGATGTCCCAATGAAAGAACCTTAAAAAAGGAAGTCAATTCTCTAGATTTTCGTCAAAGTCGATATCCCACGGGACTTCATAAATAGTATGAAGATTGATCGACTATCACCGCAGCTTTAACAAGATTGTCGTGCATAATCCCATTAAACCCCTGAAGAGGAGTGATTGTGGGCTGGCATTTAAGTTAAGTATAAACACATCCACACCTATTAGCATGGTTCACGTCTTCAGGGAAAAATCAAGAAATAATTTGGTGTTGTTGATAATTGATAACTTTCCCATTATTAATTTGGGAACTATCCCAAAAGCCGTATTCCCATTTTCATCGAGCCCCCAAGCCTATTTGGTATTGGCTCCCAAGCCTAATTGGTATTGGCACACTTTATATAGATAAAATTTCACGCTGGACAGTCGGTGGTTTCCGCTGATTCCTCCAGATTTGCGTCAGCGTCGACGTCCTACGGGACCTCATAAATAGTTTGAAGATGATCGACCATCACCTCAGCTTTGCTAAGGTTATCGTACATAAGCCAGAAAAAAACCCTGAAGAGGGGTGATAGGTGGTCAACATTTAAGTTAAGTACAAACACATTCACTCATAGCATAGCTCACGTCTTCAGTTTAGAGCAGTCCATCTAAAAAAGTTGACAAATTTTTCCATTAGGTCAATTTAGTGAAAACTAAAGAATATTCTCGCGGTGACGACGACATTGTTCTCTAAACAAGCGACTTTCAGATTGATGACTAGAAGGTCCAGTAGGTCAGCATGTGTGGGTCTAACCACCTGTTTCAGCTTGCACCAGATTGTGAATAAATCCAAAAATCTTATAAAGTTCGGAACGATTCACTAAAATCCAACATGTTTCAGTAGTTGTAGCTCTGCTGGCAAAGCACTAGGAACAAAAATTGTCTTATCTGGAGACAAGTTGCTGGCATAGACATAGTGGGGCGAAGAATTGTAATTTGCCTGGGATGCGAATCCGAAAAGACCGACAAACACTGTTTACAATCGTTCCCATTTCATCCTTCCCTTCAATCCATTTCTTTTTCTGTATTTTTAATAAAACAAGAGACTACCACCTAGCAAGTTTTGCCAAATTAACATTCACAAATTTGCATTTCTCGAGCGCGTATTATTATCTTTATAGCCTCCTCCTTGTCGCTCGTTCCATAAAGGTAAATAAATTATAGTAATTAAAACTAACAGGTGGATACGTTTCTCATCAAGCGTGAAATTGCTCCAGCCAATTATTTTAATGGCACATGCACTGGGAGCACGTATCGCGCACATATTTGCGAACATGCATATCGGTAGATACACATCCGACTAAATATGCAACGGCACATTACCGTTTCTATAAAAAGAAAATGTATTTTAATTGAAAAGTGAAGATGTATCCGGAGTATGTGGAAGATACTAATGGTTTCACTAATTGATTCCCGAACGAATTCTTTGTTCGAGTTTAAATTTCTCGTTCGGCTTCAGTGTTTTCCCGCGTTTGGTTTTTGGTTTTCTTATTTAATATTTTTTAACACGACTGTAATACGGTTGTTTGTCGACTTATTACGCGCTAAGAATAGATTTTTGTCACATCGCATCCCCGCCGCCCAAGATTCGATCGATCGGGAGATATTAGGAAGAAACCCCCACTTTATCTCAAGAAAAAGTTGGCGTACGTAAAATTAAGTGGAGAGTCTGAGGGAGTCCCCCGACAAGAAAACATCAAATTTCGCTTGTCGAATAACGCCCATCCAGAAGCTTTATGCAACGCAGTTGGTGTGAATGCTGGTGATCAGGGAAAATTACGCAAATGTCGGGGTACTGTTCGACTTCGTCGAAATCAGAGAGTATAGGGAATTTCTCCGTATAAATTTTATTGCCAGAAAACCTTTGAGGAAGCGTCGCTTCGTTCACCCTCCGCGATTTCTATTGGATGTGCCTGGTCTCGCTTGAGATTTCAAAACATTGAAAGCCCTCAACAACGTTAAATTAACGTAATCGACACCTACCTCTTGAAGACCCACCTCACGCACAAGGTAGGCTTTCTGGAATTTATCCTTTCAAGGGCGCTGCTAGTTCCTTTGTTCGCAAAATTATAACCGCCTAATAGACAACATTTCGCGCGTCTATGTGCGTGGTGTGTTGCGTAAATTTTAACCAACTGCAACGAAATTTTGATATTTGACCTCAATCCCTATCATATTATTTTCTCTAACACCCTCCTATCCTCATAATTAGCAATGTTGTTTTCAACGTTGCTAATTACTATACCTATTGAGCGCATTTGAAATGTCACTATTGTTTTGTTTTGATATTTATTAAAACTTTTCCACATGCATGGTTTCCTGTCTCAGCCAAGAAACTTTGGGCTTGAAAGGTTTCCGAAAGACATTCGCTAGAGTGGTCAGAATTGTAAAAGTTCGCATTTTTCTTATTTTAGCCGCGAAGATTCTTTGCATTGTGTTTCCTGCCAATTACAATTGAAATTAGAATTATCTATGGATTCCTAATTGCAAAAAAAAAGAGACCTATGGCTAATTAGAAACATTCTTCCTGTAAATTTATTTCGAATATATGATAACTTCAGTTGTTCTATATTATGCCTGAAGATTGAACTACGATTTCTTCCAGATACAGTTAAAGCTGGACTTACCCCTTAGTTTTTTGGGTGATATTTTAACGAAGAGAAAGCCAATCTGGGAGTTTCCTCTTATAGGCTTATCCCACAGGCACGCTATAATCTTTGTCTTCCTGTATTACCCGCGAAAATTCTTTGGATTGTTTTCTTCCAATTACATATTCTCAGATGCAATTTCGGGAGAGAGAAATATATGGCTAATCATAAACCCTCTTCGTGTAAGTTTATTTCGAGAAGGATATGATAGTTTGATGTTGCTCTGTTATACATTCGGTTAGATCCCGCAAGAACGCTATAATCTTTGTTTCCTTGTGTTACCTGCGAAAATTCTTTCCAGCAGGTTTTCTTCCAATTACAATTGGATCTAGAGTTATCTACGGTTTCATCTATCGAATTTTTGAGAAAAGAAGAGATGTTTGGGTAATGAAGAACCCTTTCCTTTTAAATTTATTCGCTTCAAACTCTTCATATTCGTCTGATTAAACCACACAACGAACATGCATGGATAATTTCCCATATTGTTCTGCAAAATGTCGAGCAGCTGCCCTGTTTCTGACTTTCTTGTGGCGAGAAGATATTTCAATCGAAAGCCTTAGGTAGAACAATTTTGAGAGATAATTTTCCATTTCTCACAGAAATCGTCCATATCTCAGGAAAGAATGGAGCTGTTTCCGATTTCTTTGCACTGACGTGATTACATATACTGAAAACAACAAATTGTTCTCCAAACAAATACTGATGACTTGTGCTATCCCGGGCGAGTAACATCAATAGAAATTGTTACCACTATTCCGGTGTCATCAATACTTATCTCTAAGCTTTATAACAAAGGATTTGTAACTTCTCATTTTACGATAGACAATTTCCTGAAGATGTTTGTTCGACGTGTTATACATGCCGAAAATCAGGGCAGAGGGATTAACCCAAATTGTAAATTCCTATGCTTGACCCTAGAAGTGCAATAAATTCAATGATTCCTTTGGTTTCTAAAATGTTAAATTCTTATAGTGGTGAAATTGTTAATCCACCTAATTTCAGATTTTCCTACAAATACGGATAATTTCCTATTTTTCTGCGACAATTCTCAATATCTCCAGAAGAATTTGCGCTATTTCCGATGTTCTTGCATCGACAAGTAACTTCAATCCAAAGACTTGAGGTAGAGCGATCAGAATTTTGAGAACTTGCACATGATTGCAAACTTCTTTACAAGCAACACATATAATTGTCCATTACACAGAGAAAATCGGCCATATCTCGAGGACGAGTCAGGTAATTGCGACTATCTTGCACCGACCTGATTACGTAGACCGAAATATACTGACTTTCATAAAAATCGCAATACATGGAAGTTGTTCATCAATTTTAATGAAACTCTCAGAAACTGCATATTTTGATGAAACAAACAAATGATTAAAATTTCAAGAAAAACCACCTATGGATTGTTAGTTGTCTTGTTTTGCTTTCATGTTTGCACTTAGTAATATTAACTTTTATGAAGTAAAACAATTGGTAGCGCGATAACTGTCAATGTTGGTATTTGTTACAACTAGTGCCCTCTGAACATTTAATAATGTCAAGAGTTCATCAACGTGCAAATTATCGGCTATTAAATCATGATGAGAGGTCGGACATTCGCTTACAATTAGAGATATTGCTGGCGATGCCACTGCTTATGTTGCAAGGGTAGTTAGAAGTTGTTCCAGATGCTTCAAAGAAGGGGTTAAACAAGATCGCGCTGAATCTGGGCGTTCCCGAGGGACTACAAATCGTGAAGAACGTCGTTTAAGACCTTCAGTCACAAGGGACAGATTTTCCACAACTCGGTCAATTGCAATACACCGGATGGGAGGTGTAGGATGCAGAATGTCAATGTCGTCTGTTTATCGCCATTCGTCCATTTTTTCCAATTCACCGTGCCCGCAGACTAGAATGGAGCAACGAAAGAGCCAACTGGGTACAAGAATGGCATAAAATTGTGTTCAGTGACGATTCTCGATGTTATTTGTCGTCCGGCGACGATCGCAGGAGTGCCAGGCGGTTCTGTGAAGAACAAAAATCCAACCTTTTTTGTGGAACGCGACACAGTTCTTACATAAGGAGTGATGATATGGGGTGCAATATGTTAAGGCAACCATCGCCCTTGGTCTTCATTGACTGCAACTTAAACCCAGCCGGTTACATTGCCAATGTGTTGGAGCCTGTTGCACTTCCACATCTTCGGAGGTTGGCAAATCACATTTTCCAATAAGATAATACGCGCTCCCATACGGCAAGGACTATAACGCGGTTTTTGGGAAAAGTTAACATTGCCGTCGTTCCATGGCCCGCTTGGTCGCCTGATTCGTCACCAATTAAGTATGCATGGAATGTGATCGGTTGATCGGAACGATTTACCACACCCTCCAGATAACTTGCACCATCTTCGGCTGCGGATCCAGGAAGCTTTGAATGATATACCACAAGCTGATATTGATCAATTGGTTGACAGCATGTCACGTAAACTAAATGAGTGAGATGGGGCAACTCATTATTGAAAAAACGTTTTTTAGTTATGTTCTTTCGTTTTCAAATTCTAATCGTTTGTTTGTAGTGACAAGTTACGTCGTTTTGCAAAAATTTCAATAACATCGTTTAATCAATTCTCGATGTTGCTATTTTTATGAAAACAATCGGAACTTTCGGAGCTTGCATCTAATTTCAATATCTCGAGGAGTACTTGCGCTGACGAGTAACTGCAATCGGAAGACTTGAGACAAAATGATTACAATTTTGAGAGCTTGCGCTTTCGGTACTTTTGATTTTTCAACTAAAATCGGCGGTTGATTTATTTTGCGGGTTTCTTACGCTGCCACGTGCTTGTACGAAACGCATAAGTAGAGGTAGTTCGAATCGAGAACTACTAATTAGTTTCGTTTTGCTGTAAATATGAGAATGTTTCGTTTAGTTGTTTGTCTCAATAAGTTCAGTGATAACCATTAGGAAACGGTTTATAGGAACAGGAAGTAAGAGAAATAAATTACCAAATTTTTAAAGGTACAAAACAGCCGTGTTGTCTATAAAAGTTAAACAGGATCTATTCCAAGTTGATTACCATTAAGGAGCTTGTACAATTATCAAGTTTTCGAGCGGTCATCGTCCTAAAAACCATAAACTTGTTCGATTACACCCACACACAACGCATTTGTTAGTAAACAAAGGCGAATCCCGCAACACGTTCGACTTTAAACGCCTAACCTCAACTTCTCTCATCGTACATTTCCAACATCTAAACTTACCTGATTTCTAACGTTTATGACGAGCACGGTGTCCGTCCACGGGCACAGACAGGCGAACAGGAACGCGAAGCGGACGAACCATCGCGAAAAACACCTTTCCGGCGACATTTTATACGAATTTACAGCGCGTTTTTCTCACGACGACGTGCCCAAACAGCACGCCATAGTTCAACCAGCTGACTGCGATCTTCTCTTCTCCGCTAAACGACACGCCGACCGCGACTGAATGCGCAAGTTCGACGCTACATGTGATATCGATTCGGTCGTGATCGGTCGTCGTCGGCACGATGTTTGTTTGAATCGCGCGACTCGACCGAGGGTGAGTTTCCTTTTTTTCTCTTTTCGTTTCGTTTTCGAGGGTGTTTTTCGCGTATTTTTAAGGGGTAAATTCGGACGTGACGATGTTTATTCTTCGTTCTTCGTTTTTGCGTTTAAATTGCGAAGTTACTCGATTGAAATTGGTGGATTTTGGATGATTTGAAAAATGCAAAATGGCGGTTTTACTGCCCTTTCACAATAATGGTAATGTTAATTGTAATGGTAATGTTATGTTGGGTGTTAAAACTCAAACTATGTAGCACTCAATTACAATGTTCAGAATAATGTCAATGGTAATGGTAATGTTAAATTATCATATTAACGTTCTAAAACTATTTTGGATTTCTTAACATCATGGTTAACATCAACCAATGAAACTAGCAAGCTGGAGCATGCGCACTACCGCTATTTATAAATCTGCAGCAATTCTAACCTCATTTATTGCTAGCCGTACCTATCAGTGATAGGCTATCACTAGATTCGGAGTCAGATTTCTTATTTTCTTACATTCAATTCCTGTGCTGTTAACATTATAAGCACAAACAGCGGAAGAAAAGAAAAAAGAATCACGAATCAGTAAAGGTTATACTCGTTATTGATGTTTACTATTTTGAAACGTTGGTTTGCGCTTCTCCCACTTATAACCGCGAATTTTGAAAATGCGATCCTCTAAACATCAACATTAACATTATTGTGAACTGCATTAACGTTCCCATTACCGTTAACACCTGAACATCAACATTAGCATTAACGTTATTGTGAAAGGGCCCTTAGTATTTCGATGATTACACTGACCAACACACATTTTGGTGCCTCGGACTTTTTAAGTGCAATTAGGCAATTTTGGGGTGCCTAATCCAAAAGTGCCGTCAGATTTATTCTATAAGGTTCTAGTTTTCGAAATTCACTCTTTCTGTCCTATTTAGGAAAAATTTGCCACTATTACATATAATGTTTTATTATGTATGTAACTTTTAAAGCATTAGTATTTGATAACTGTTAACTGAAATACAAAATAAAAATGGGTAGGAGGTATTAATTTAACAAAAAAATACATATACAACTTTCAATCATCAGTTAAAAATTTCCTTTTATAAGATTTCTTTGCGTGAGGTTTACCGGAGCAGTCTCGCTGAAGATTCCAGCAGTAATCGGCCATCCCATCTTCCTCGGTACCTTTCTTCCATGATACTGATGTCTTGGTGAAATCTTTCCCCCTGTCCCTCACTAACATCACCTACGTTTTCTGGACAACGATCTAAGTGGCTGTGAAGGTAATGAATCTTGATGCTCATGTTACATCCCAGCGTGTGAAAGTTAGAAAGCATCCGTTCTACTAATTTGACATAATTTGCTGCTTTATGATTTCCAAGAAAATTTTTAACCACTTCAACAAAAAACCACCAGACACTAAGCTCACGCTCGTTCATTGATTCCGTGAACTGCGGGTTATTTAAAAGTTGCCTTATCTGAGGACCGGAAAAATTCCAGCCTTCAGTTTCTCTGTGCTAACCCTTGAAAATGGTTGTTTCAAATACTGAAAACACGGTCCATCTCGAGGTAAAGCGCTAACAAATTGCTTTATAAGTCTTGATAACTTGATATGCAGTGGTGGAAAGATGATTTTATTTCTGTCAACCAACGGTTCGTTAAGAACGTTGTGTTCGCCTTAACCGAAAGTATTTCTTAAAGGCCAGTTTCTGGTAATCCAGTGCTGGACCTTAGCTCTGCTGTCCCAAAGGCATAGAAAGCATGGATATTTTGTCTAACCACTTTGTTGCCCGATGAAAAAGTTTACCATTTTTAGATCGGCACAAATCACCCACTGATGCTCTTCGTACTTGATATGTTTCTGAACCAATGATATTGCCTCGTATTCCTCTTTCATAGTGGTGGAATGTCCAATAGATATAGAACCATATCAGTTAACTCTCGCCGCAGAACCTCGGTAAAAGAGCTTCGCTCTAATAAAATCTGAACTTACAAAGAATAACAAGGTGTTATAGCTTCGTTTTTCACTTCATTTTTCTTGTTCTAAAAGCTACATTACTACAGAACTTAATACTTGAAGGTATTATTTTATAAATTATGTGTGTACAGAATATTTATAGATCTATAACTTTGATATGGCCGAAAAAGAGGTGATTGACCTAGCTGTTAACCCGCCCGCAGTTCCATCAACAAATCCTCCGGGAAGGCATATTGGTAGTAGACAAAGGCAAATGATTTACAATTTACATTTGCGATTTAAGCAACAAAATGCTAAGTCAGGCTCAGTTAAGTTGACATCAACACAACTTGGAGTAGGAAAACAAACAGTATGGGAGATTGTGAAAGAAATGGATTCTGTTGGAATTGTTGGTTCACCACCTCGGAAACGTCTTCGTGAAACTGCGTATCATCGTTTGGACGAAGCGCAGAAATCAGCTATTCGAAGACATGTACATTCGTTTTTCTTGAATAATGGCTGTAAATGTAAATGACACTTTATCTGAGTTAAATCGAAGAAAACTTTGGAAAATCTTAAAGAAATTAAGCTTTAAGCAGTAGAAACGCAGCCGGAATAAAGTGGTATGAAAACGACCAGACATTATTTTATGGGAACGTCGCTATCTAATCAACATTAGAAAGTTTCGTGAACAAGGTAGAAAAATATACTACTTAGATGAAACATGGGTTAATCACCAAGGAGAATGTATGGAAAAATACAACAATACTTACTCCAAGACAAGCACTTGTTGAAGGAGTGTCAATGGGATTAAAGAATCCTTCTGCTACAGGGAAACAGTTGATTATTTTACGTATTGGTAGTGAAGATTGTTTTGTTGAAAATGGTCTACTGGTTTTTGAATCCAAAAAGCGAAGACTTTCATGAAGATATGAATGGTGAAACGTTTCCAATGTGGATGACAAGCATTCTGCCATATCTTGAACCTAACAGTCTTATTGTAATGGATAATGTCGTCAATCTTACCATTCTGTCAAATCCGAAGAAGAACCTACCAAAACATGGAAAACAAATTGAATGGCTTTTCTCAAAAGGAATTATCGTTAACAGCTCTCTTTTAAAAGTTGAAATTCTTGAGCTTGTAAGAGATTATTTATGTATGTACGTGTTGGAACGTGATACCGCTATACAATTTGTGCTCAATAATAAATTAAGTATGTAGCGCTATAGAACCTGGGCTGCATTCTTAAAGTGAATTAAGTATAGAACTGCGTGCGTGTAGTTTGACCGATTTGTACTCACTGTACTCATATGAGTACATAAAACAAAATAATTTTTTAATTCCGAGTCATTCATTTTAAGTAAATATGTTGTATGGAACTGTATTATACAATATATAATTATTTATAACTATTACACAATCAACATTATCTGGCGCATCTAGCAGCATCGACGTTTTGTCGAGTACATTCAGAGTAAAAAAATTTACGAATATAATTCAAATGTTGGTACATTCAATTTGTTTTGTAGTAAATGATATAAAAGTATTTTTTTTTATAAAAATAGTCAACTTTCCACCTATACTGGAAATAAATGATTGCGTAATTATTGAAGATTTATTTAAGAAGAAAAATGTAATATCAGAACAATTGAGATAATGGTAAATAATAACATATTGATGAAACATATCAATACAAATGTTGGAAGTAGTAATATAACATAACTCTAGTTCTACCCTAATTGGAGTATGTGTAAACACGAAGAATATGCATAACTAATTTCTATGCGATGAAAAGCCCCAGTCATTATCCTATTTGCTTAGATGAATTATAATAGTTTCATATTCTTCATCCAATAAACTATCCTCCTCAATATATTTTTTCAATTTTCTTCGTATGGTGACATTCTACCCGCGACAGATGTGCATCTCTAATAAGTGTTTCTACATTACTGCTGTTATTAACATTTTGGGATGCTTCCTTTTACTTCACTATGCACCAGATAAGTTCAATGCAATTCAAATCACAGTGGTATATATTATACATTTCATCATGATAAACACCACTCGTTGTTTTAGATGGAGACGCAACCTGCCAGCATTTCTTATCGCGAAAAAACGTATTTCTATTGTCCAGCATCCCGAATAAAATTTAAATGATAAATACACCCTAGAGAGACTAATATTTTACCTAATTATAATAGACTGAACCAGGCGGAATATTGAATGGGTCCTCTACCACGGTTTAGAAGATTTGTATCGCTTTATACGCATCTAGTTCTCTCTCCCAGTTTTAAATGTTGTTCGAACATATTCTTTAAATCGTGTAGCTATTAGGCAGTCTCGATTGTCCTATACATGCTTTATCGCATTCAATTCAACTAACTTTATAAATACGCGACTGTTCCAAATCTATAAGGACTGTATTATATTCGATACGTTCCTTCCATGTTTGCATTTTGTGGACATTGGGGACTTTTTCGACGTTCCCTTGAAGACTTTGTTGTTCAAGAATAGGATTACCCGTTAATAACTCTACAATTATCTCTGTGTTGTTGAAATTATAAGAGACAATTTTAAGCGCTCTCATACGAGGTATGAATTAAACTTATACGGGGGCCTTATTGCGGTATACGGTGGTATTATTTATCTATTCGATTTCGGTCAATTCCAGTAATACATCTGGAGATTGACTAGAAATGTATGAGCTTGCATTTCGTTTATGGCTAAACTGGGAAAATATGCGGTATAATGAGTCGTCTGTCCTTTTCACAATATAATATTATATTACAGAGGACAAGCGACAGATGACTTATCATACCGTATATTTGCCCAGTCTACACATGGCTCAATTGTGATGCACAGATAAGATAAAGCTGCACTGAAAGTACGAACATAAATAACATGACCCACAGTGGCGAGTGTCGTTTCCTTTATATTTACGAATGCTTGCGATAAACTTGCCTTGTTCTCACTGTGGGGCGCTTATGAAAAGGCATGGAATAATTCTAGGTCACCTAGAAATGTCCGTACTTTAGCCATAGTCGTCCAATGTAATACATATTTATACTTACTTACTTTCATATAGCAAAAACAACTATCGAGTCTCGATATTATCGTCGACATACGTTCGCTTTATAATACACCATACACGCATTAATTTATATGCATTTATGTATGTACACGTCAATCGACGAGGCGTTCGACAAGGCATGCCATAGCAGTGTCGTTAGTTGTAATACTTGTAATACACGAGAATTACTATTAGTTATTTGCATGAAACGGAGCTAGGACGGCCTTCGGTTCGGTTTGACGGACGCAAATTATAGCCGCGGGAACGAACACCACCTCGTTTCCATAATGTCGGTTTTAAAATAATTTAAAGAATATCTAAGCTGCGGCGGCGGCGCCGCGTGCAGAAAAAGCTCTTATTTATGAAATATGCATACGCGGCGCGAAATGCTTCTTTAAAACACAATTACGGAACATAAAAATGGATTTATGTTTATAGATCGGGTGCTTTAAAGTCTTATTTTTAACCCCTTGCACTACACCGAAATTCACAATCAGCCGTGCCAAACTCGGGCGCCTGAGTGGTCCCGAAAAGAGTCGAAGCGGCGAAGACTGAGTGTCGGAACTTTGAACACATCTTACGACCATTCTTACGACTGACAATGAGTGCGAGATAGGCGTGCTCGTGTTGACTTCACGCGGTGGTGCTCTTGTAAAATTCAAAAAACAACAAGATACAAGATAAAATACCCAATCATTCAAGAAAAGGAAAGAAGAGATAAGACCTCATTCAGGCGTTCCTGGTGGCCCGAGATTAAGACCACGAGCACGGCTCGTGATATTCATGTTTGGCCCGAAATGTCGATTACGAGCCTGACTCGTGATATCCACGTTTGCCGTGAAATTGAACAACGAGCCTGACTCGTGATATTCAAGTTTGGTCTAAAATTTTCATCACGAGTCAGACTCGTGAAAATAGTGCAAGGGGTTAAGCTGGTAACGAAGGAAATTGTAAAATAGATTTCCTGGTGTTCCGTTAAGGATTCCATGAGTATTCGACAATAAACTCCAAATTTGTTGTTGTAGCGACTTGTTTAGGTACGTATATTTCGTCTAAAAGAAGCTGTATCAAAATCTTTTCTACAATAACTGAAAATGTCTGGTGAAGATATAGGTATATAGGTATATAGGTGCCTCCATAGTCATAATTATCTTCTGATTGGTGTTTAGAATTCTTCTCCAGTTGGTCGTATCGTTAATTCAGTAATCTGAAATGTACAGAATAATTGAATATTTAGTAGGCTTGTATACAATGTGTCCCAGATCGAGTGGAATTTTAACTTTCTTATTATTGAAGATGAAGATGTGGTTAAATGGAATATCTTTCGCAGCTTTACATACTGATTTTAAATCCGTTTGAAAAAGTTTAAAATGTCGAATTTGACAATAAATTTATTGCTACCAAGATGGCTAGCCAGATCACCTGATCTAACGCCTCTTGATTTTTTCTGTGGAGTACGTTAAGGAATAAAGTACTGCCGTCAAAGGGTGTCAACTATGTTTAGCTGAGAATGGCCAGCATTTCGAATATTTCATGTGGTTATTAGGATTAACTTTTGTTATTTTAAATAAATGCTATTTGTTTTTGTTTGGATCCATGTAAGCCTATTTGATTTAAATGTAAACAACAATTACTCGTAGCTTTTTTCAATCATACATTATCTTACGTTGTTGAAACGAGGATAAAAATTCTGTTCAGTAACCTAAAAATCCAATATGCTGTCCATTTAACTTAAGAAAGTAGATACGAGCACCTCCAAAGCAGCCACTTTGAATTTTTATTCGACATCAAATTTGAATTGGTCTGAGGGCAGTGATTTTTATGTGAAACTTTTTTTTTCGTATCTTTTATACTTATGAAGATATTTGATATACAAGAAAATTATAGCTTTCTGGTTTTTTTCCATAACTTTTGACGGGTTCGACATTTAATATTTTTCAAACAGATTTTAAATTAGCAGCATATAGAGCTGCAAAAAATATCTCACAACCAAATCTCCATATCTTAAAAGTATCCCGTGCAATCCCACTCGATCCCCAGATTTATATATGTCCCACATACTGTATACTAGCCGCCAGCCTTGCCTCCGAAAATTACTTACATGCACTTCGGGAGGTTGTGCTAATATAAACTTTACAGTATTAGCCACATCTTTAGCTTTGATATATGGGGTTTGCAGAAATCCTTCGGTCATCTCCGACTCGACCAATCCAGGACTGACGCTCTAAGAGATAATAAAATGTTGAAATTGACAAAAATCAGCCAAAATGCAGCAAAACATGATTCAGAATAAACTTATGTACTCATTTTCATTAACGATACATGTCTGGAGTGGTAAGCAAAAGATATTTCTGTGGAACTTTTGATCTTAGCTTCCCAGATAAGAACCGCCATATACGAGGGGTGTCAAGAAGATAACGAGAATGATACTGTTTGATCGAGCAATACTGGTGACGCAAGACTTAGAGTTGAAGCTGGTGAACATGTAATAAGCCATTGCTGTGACTTAGACCTCGCAGATTTTGCTTTTGCATTCTGACAATGAGTGACACAAATTTCAAGCAACAATGTGCGAAATTTTGGGTGGAATGACAGACTCCAAGCTCTCCATGACCAAAAAGGCAAGAATGAGTAAGTCGAAGGTCAAAAGCATGCCGATTTGCTTTTTTGATAGCCAAAGAATCGTTCACAGAGAGTTTATTCCTTAAGGTCAGGGGATTAATCAACATTTTACTGTAAGGTTCTCGAAAAACTCCGAAAAAGGATCATGCGTGTTAGACCAAACATTCATCAATTCAAAGAGTCTCCGTCAAATGATTCAAAGTTACAATTTCGGGTTGCGCGTTTTTATGTTAAGGAACGTTTATTATCATTAACTTCAGAAAAATGTTTTTTTCTTTAAGAAAGCAGCACGTTTTAGTCATTGAAAAAAGGGGACAATATATAAAACTACGACCGGCATGTTTGCGATTGTGAAAGAGGATGGACGTATCGTTTTATTTCTATTGTGACAATTAGGTCAAACAAGATCAACGTATTTGGGATTGCGAATAGTAATCGGCGCATTTGGAGTTATGAACTGTAAAAAGCATGTTAGAAGAGTACCAGAAATGGGGACTGGAGATCAACATGAACAAAATAAATACATATGTATCGGAGGTGAACAACGAAACGAAACACTTGAAAATGGGCAACAAATCAAATGCAGCGCGAAATACACATACTTAGGAGTAGAAATCACAAATGAGGGAAGATTAGACACAGCAATAAAAGACGAAGCTTACTGGGGAACTGTGTTAAACGGAATACTTTGGGATAGAAACATTACCAACAATAAAAAGTACTAATATATAACAACATCATCAAAAGTATAATCACATGCAGCTGTGAAATATGGCCAATTAACGAAACAACGAAACGAATGTCAGAATCTACTAGGAAAGGAACGGAGGAGACGATATGTGGAGGAACAGGCAAACTTCAGATCTAGTATAGGACGACGTTTTACGTTATAAACCGACTGGAATATGTAAAAAGCATGTTTAAAGTTATGGACGACGATGGTTGTATTTGTGGCTGTAAGTCGCCATGAATGTATTTGGAATTGCGAATCAAGATCGATTTTATTGGAGTTCTGGACCATAATCCACATGTCTAAAAGTGTGTATTACGATCACCACATTTGTAGTTTCGAGCCGTGAAGCACATACATCTCGGTTTCCTTCATATTTCGACCAAATTAAAATTTTAGAAAGAAATTTAATCATTCTTACCGATATCCGAATTTTACTTCCGCTCTGGGCCAAATCCTTCCTAATACATTCCGTAAACGCAGTCACTCCAAATTTAGACGCCTGATAAACGCCTAAACCGGTAAATTTTAGTATATAATGGCCGGCAACGCTGTTGATGTTGATTATCGTCCCGTCGATGTTGTTGGCTTTCATCGATTCGATCGCTTTTCCCGTGTACAGCGTCGTGGCTAACAAATTGGTGTTTATGACCGCTTCGTCGTCTTCGATATTTCGTTCGTCGATTTTGTAAGGTCTCATAATTCCGGCGTTGTTGATGAGGGCATGGATGGGCCCTAGGTTAGCTTGGATCCAAGTGAAAACGCGTTCTAGATCGTTCTTATCGGTGACGTCCGCTTTGATCGGGAATAAATGATCTTCGTGTCCTTTACGAAGCGCTTCGACCATCTCTACACGCCTAGCAAGACCTACAACCTAAGTTTCGGTTATTGTTTGATAATTAAAGTAGGGACCTGAGGGAAATGTTAAAAATTGTACAGATGTGTGAGTTCTAGCTTGTATGTTGTTTGTATTATGAAGAAACGCAAGTTCAAAGTGGTAATATAAGATTAAAACGTGGATAATTTTGAATTTGTCCAATAACAAGGGATATGCTTCAGAACCTTGCAAAATTTGTAGAGTACGAACTTGGTGTTCGAGAAATAGATAGGAAAGTATTTACGAGAGCCAAAATGTTTATTCAAAGAATAATGGAGAATGAAGGTGACTCTCTACAAAACTACCTTAAATGTGCGTTTATTGGGTAGCACACAAAGTAACTGTGCAATAGCTTACTAAGCAAGAACAAATTGCATGTGCTCATAGTTATCACGGGAAGGGAGGGGGATTATGCCTTACCAATTGCGGTAGCGTACCAATCCTAACAAGGACGAAACTATAGCCTACGGTTGCCCTCCATGATAATTGTTAGCTTATACAGTTTGCGATTGCTTAGTAAGCTATTGCACAGCTTCCTAGGAGAAAATTTAAGGTAATTACAATATTGCTATTATGCCGAAAAGTAAAATGCGGCGTTGGTTCATATTTTAGTCAAACAAAAAATCACAAATGGCTCTCTTAAAAACGACCAACTAATCATGTCCGTTATTGGACCGCTCTCCAAGGAAGCTGTGCAATAGCCTGCTAAGTAAGCACAAACTGCATATGTCAATGATTACCACGGTAGAAATTTTTTACCACATTTTTTACTTACTTTTGAAAAGTATTGCCACTTGCTTGCCGCAGGATATGTTATCTTGTTCCCCCGCCTGATACCTTGCGATTGAACGCCAAAAACTTTTCATTTTGTTTTAAATTTTATATCAAAAATTTCGTCATAATGTTATTAGTAATTTACATTTTCAATGGGAATTTTAAAAATTAACGAAAGATGGTAACTAACTGATTACTTTTCACGTTGTTGGATGCGACTATTTTTAGGCATTGATAATGAGGAAAATCTAACCTCGAAACTTCTGTCAAAATTTTACCACTTGGACTATTGGCAATAAATTAATTGTTTACTCAAAAACTATTTATTCCGCAAAGCCATAATCTCAAGATTGGGTTTGAAAAATGATGATAATTATGGAGATTGGTAGTACTGAATGATTGTACTTTTTAAATATTTTTGTTGCATAAATGTGAAAGACGGAAAATAATGTATAGAAGTCAGTTAACAAGCGCGTTTAAATAAAATGTAGTAAAATTTCGTAGTAACTTGGGGCGATTTTTGGCAGGTTTTTGTATTTTCTCGGCAATTGCTTGGAATAATCTAAAAGATTTTTACACAATTGAGTTCGAGTCGTCAAAATGTGTTGATTAATGTAAGATTGAACTTCCTAAGTTCCCTGCGAACCGAGACATATATGCATTTTTTGGTAATTCTTTGCAATTTTTAACGATTTTTTGCGTTTTATTGCATTTTCTCGGCAACCGTTTGGAATAATTTAAACAAATCATACACGGTTTGAATCAGCTCGTCGAGGCGCGTCTATTGGTGTAGGTTTGAACGCGATTGAATGCAAAGTACATTTACCACATCAACATCTTCGAAACTATTAGAATTACAGAGCGATTTTACTAATCTACTACGTCGAAATTTAGCCGAAGGAATCAAAATACGTAAGATAGAGAATGACTTTTACGCTGTTTTTCGAAACGAGTATGCGACTTTGGCCAGTTTTTACCAAATACCCAAATGGTAGGTATATTCAGTTACCACCTTCTTCTAGCTTTTGCTTACACTTCAAGAGGAAGAATAAGTTAAGGATACTATTAAAGGTGTTTAATTCGATTTAATACATCTTAGCGATATCAATGAGTCGTCAATATCACATTGCTTACATACCAGTCATAGTCCAGATCGAAATTTACTGGTTAGAACCTCTAATAAATTAGGTTCAGCAATTTTTTACTGTGGAAAAATATGGAATACGACTCTTTGTTTTGCTGAAATTTTATAGCCAAATTTTTGTATCTGGCATCTATAGCTTCAGTATTATCAACGATCAACCATGTTATCCTTTCTATACTCACGTCGAAATGAAAGACGTATACTATACTATATAAATCGGTCTCACAGACCGTATGCGTGAGTATAGGAAGGTTATAAAGATATAAAAAGTACCAGAAAACCAAAGTTGAAGATAGTATGCAGGTACAGCATTTTGTGCAGTATTTAACCTTCCTATACTCACGCATACGGTCTGTGAGACCGACTTATATAGTAAAGCATACGTGTTTCATATTTTCACGTGAGTATAGGAAGGTTAAATGAAACGAGATTAAATTAGATAAAACTTAAATCCCCTGTTATACAGGGAATTTCATCTTATTCAATCTAATTACCCCTTAGCATCTAAAGGATGATTTGTATTTATTCTTCTCGTGTGCTATTCAAACTTTGACGTCCTTGAAAATGCTTTCAGGAAGAAAATTTAAAAATAAAAACGTAAAAAGAAGTATTAATTTTCGAAGAACTCAAAATAGCTTTTGGAACATATTTTTAAAAACCTCCCTCACGATAAGAATGAAAATTACTACTTACTTTCATTCCTTCTTCTAACAACTCTTTTACGATTCCAGCGCCGATTCCGGAACTCGCACCCGTTACTAGAACCACCTTATTTTTTAATACGTTCATTTTCATCCGAACTTCAGCAAGTCAATATTAAATGATAGTAAAGTGGTAAAATCACCCGTGAACTATGACGATTGCAGAACGAATGATAGTTTGTATCTACATGTTAAATTCGATTGCTCAACTAGAAAACAGCCTAGATACTTATTTAAGTAATAGTAAAATTTGATAGTCATCGTGATAAGGGAAATTTTTGCTGCACTCATGTTAAAGTGGCGAGATGTGGAAATACGATTGCAACATTTAAATTATAGATATGGCATATGGATAGTATTTTTTGGCCTTGATGGCGCGATAATCAATAGATCCACGAATATTTTGTGAAAAGGAAGCCACTATCTAATATTGAATTACATTGTATCAACACATTACATCACCAACAAATTTGAAGTTTTGTACTGGGACGGTTTTCAATATATGAGGGCGTATTAATACCTAATACCTCCATGGCCGGATACATAGCAGTTGCGCGCAAAACTCGGGTAATGCCTACTAATGAGTTAATCCTACCTTTCAATTGCGCGCACGCTAGAAATTTAGTTACCTATCAATTGCGCGCAAATATTTAATATGCACTATATGCCATTTCGGACACTGGTTATGTATTATCAATAGTACAGTAGGTGTAATGATAATGCACGCTTACATCTCTAAGTTTATTGTTATTATAAAAAATAATAGTCAGTTTTTTAAAGGAAATAGTATATTTACTTATATGTATATACTCATACATTACAATTTATTTAAATATAGATATATAATTCAAAAATTTTTGTTGTAGTAATAACTCACACACTTAAGAAATTCAAATCGATTGATTTCATGTCTTGTGAATGCTGTTATTATATTTGTAATATATTCATTACGTTTTTTATATTTTGAATTCTTTATTTTCACAGGTAAATGTACACTATTAATTTTAATATCAGTATCTATTTGAAAGTTTTTTAACACTTCTAAAAATTTAAAAATATCGGGATGAGGAAATTTTTATTAAATCTGGCATGAAACGACTCGCATGCGTTTGTGGTTCTCTGGTACTGCTCGTACAGGATGCCCACATGCTTGGTGGAAATTTAGCGCTTTCTTCGCAAATATAATTTTCAACTAAATAGTCAGCATATTTGCGAAGGTTCTCACAACTGCTTGGCATAGCTGACATAAAATCTTCTACAAATCAATCACTTACTTCTTCCGCATTAAGAAATGGCAGTCCAAATGTCCAACCTATCCATTTTGCAACATCGGATTCTTTATCTTTATATGCTTTGGAGAGTCCAATTTGCTGAATTCTTCTCCACCATGACTGCGCAAGATGAAACCGACAGCCCACCAATTCAACTTCCGGCCATACCTTCTTCAACCCCATATGTATTGCCACTTCAAAGTCGCAAACAACTCTTTTGGGCCTAAAGTCCAAAGCCAGTTGGTGGGACTTTTTTCGTATAGTATCAAATACAGCTGCGTAACTGTCACTGCTTTTGTCCGGAAGCAACGAAAATTCCAAAGGTATGTAATGTCCGTTTTCAATACTATGGATGGTAAAAAACTGGTAAAAATGTTTGGGGCAGTAGGAAAATGTTCCATCAACATATATGATACTTTGACTACATAAGTATCGAATATTGGTTTCGCAAGAAAATATTATAATATATGTTATTTTATCATTTGACAATAAGAACCCTTCGTTTTTCCTAGTATTGCAAATAAGTTGATTCAGTGCTTCTTGCACCTCGCTCCGATTGCGAGGTAAGCGTGGCAAAACAGCTCTCCGTGATCTGTACATACTTAGACGTATATTCTCGACGTCCTTCGTTGTTATTTTCAAATCTTGGGATTCCAAGGCTCGGTGTATAATTTTACTGGGTTTCTCGTTCAGATCTTCCGTAGCTTTTCTTTTAACGCTGTTCTTTAATCTCTGTAACAATAAAACATCATTTTATAAAGCTGATTTTGAAGACAAATAAATAAAAACATGACAGTATTGTCGAAACAAAGCGAAGTAAAACATTAGTTTTTCATTTATTTGTTAATATAGATTATCACAAAGTAACTGCTAATAGTGCTAATTTTCTGATTTTGAAGATTTGAAACTTTTAAGAAATTATAATACAACTTCATAAACTTACCTCAATTTCAAACCCGTTTGCACTTCGAGAGTGACAATGGTCTTCTTCCTTGCAATTTCTTGAGCAAGATTGCTTCCGTCAAATCCATTGTAACTCCAGCCACACAGGCTTTATTTGTACATCGATATCTCACCCCCGCTGCCGTTTCGCGATCTTTTCTGAATTTATAACCGTCGACAATAATCAATGTTTTACCACGCGCACTCAACATAGTTCCAAACTCCATGTTAACACTAAGTTGAACTGAATAAATATTCAATGTGGTATCAATTTATATCTACTGCATCTCTAATTTCCATAACCATCTTTCCCAGTTTCTTAGAATATACCAGTGCTTAAATATAATTATGTTAATCACCCTTAAGCGTTCTATTAATAATTTGTAATTTCCGACTATACTTATGAATTAGGTAATTAAAGGGATTAGTGCAAGTAAATGAGTTGCGCGCAAGTGAAAGGTACCTTTTGGATACCTAAAATAGAAAAGAGATTATAAGGGTTTAATTGCTGGGCTTTGCCCGCAAATGTAATATACCGCCATGGCCATAACTTTTAATAATAATAATAATAATAATAATAAAATTTATTGCTTATGACCATAACCATATGATATTAGCATTGTCCAAAAATTACATGTATGTAAAGGTATATGAGAAACAAAAAAAAAAACAACCAACATAAAGCATTAGATAGCGTATGCTCATCACATATTAACCTTCCTATACTCACGCATATGGTCTGTGAGACCGATTTATATAGTATAGTATACGTCTTTCATTTTGACGTGAGTATAGGAAGGTTAAAACAATTCATTAAAATTAAAAAGACATTAAAAATTCCTCATAGGAATAAAAGCATTTTGGAGTAAATAAGTCTTTAGAGAGCTCTTATATTTATTAAAATTATCGATATTTTTTATTCCATTTGGCAGCTTGTTATACATTTTTATTGCACGATATAGAGGACATTACCGTCCTATGTCGGGGTATACATAAATCATCTGATCCTCTAGTTGTCATATTATTATAATATGTAGAGTTCCTATCCAACATGTGTATATTCTGACGCGCCCAAATTCCAAGCTCAAGCAAATAGACAACTGGTAGCGGTAAGACACCCAACAGTTGAAACAATGGACGGCATGGCGTACTTGCTCGTTTGTGCATTATGCATCTTATAATTCTTTTTTGTATTTTAAACACTCGAATAGATTTGCTGGATGCACCCCAAACTAGGATGCAATATTTTATTCTGGAGTACACATAACCAAGATGTTAGGACCTGTTATTATACATGACGTATCATCAGCATATTGGTAAGGAATACATTCCTTGAGACTATCAGGCATGTCAGCTACGTACACCAGAAATAGAGTTGGACCCAAAATGGATCCCTGTAGAATACCACGCGTAATCAAATTTGATGAAGACAGAAAATCTTTTTCACATCACCCTGAATCCCTCTAATGTGAACAAATTGTTGTCTGTTAGATAAATATGATCTTATTAAATTCAGAGCCATACCCCTTATTCCTACTGATTCCAGTTTATTTAATAAAATTTTGTGATTGACCGTATCAAACGCTCTGGAAATGTCATAGAAAATACTCGCGACCCCGTCCCCACTATCAATACGGCGAAGAAGCACGTTCAGAAAATCATAAATTGCCATTTCCGTACTCTTACCTGGCAAAAATCCAAACTGGCTAGATGGTATCATCCTATGTTTGATCAAATGATTAATAATGCGCTTATTTAGAATTTTCTCATATATTTTGGAAACGGATGGTAGGAGTGATATCGGTCGGTAATTTGTTGGCTCACATTCACTTCCCTTTTTATGTACTGGAACGATTTTGGAAATTTTAAGGCTATCAGGATAAATAGACGAACTGATTGAATGATTAATCATTATTGTAAGGGGTTTTTGATATGTTGTGAACACTTTTTTAATAGTGAAAGAGGTACTTCATCATATCCACTTGAATGTTTATTCGCACAACTAGAAATAATTTCCCCTACTTCAGATTCAGTGGTGGGTTCTAGAAAGATTGAATACTGACATTTACTTGGTACAGAGAGAGAAACATTTGTCACATCGACACCATTAATGGCCCCGAAATGTTCCATAAATAAGTCACAGATGGCTTGACAATCTGTTATTTCATTATTGTCATGAGACAAACTAAGTCGCTTGACCTGGTTACTCCTACCCTGATTTATTATACTCCATACCGTCCTTGATTTATTACCTGATGACAAGATTTTATGTTCATAATATTTTCTTAGTACTTTGGATTAATTTACTATGCTTCCTTTTTTCATAATTATATAATTCAATATATTCTTCACTACCTGACTGTCTTGAAGGTCATGGAGAACTCTCAATCTGTTCCCACTTTGGACAATCTCGTCATTGACCCAATTATTTTTATTTTTATGCTTTTTGAGCGATTGTAATTACATAGGAAAAGACACATCATAATGACTCAAAAATATATTAATGAAAGTATTATATTGTCCATTTACGTCAGACTCCGCATAAACTTTACCCCACGACTCCCCAGACAGCAGATTGAAAAACTCTCCCACTCGTTTGTCAGTTATGTTTCGCTTCAACACTTTTATGACACTACACGCATCAAAACTTCCGTCAATCGTAACCACTTGATACTTATGATCGCTGATATGCGTACTACCCAAGGAAGATTTTTTCAAAAAACTGGAAATATTACAAAATAAATTATCAATACAACTCTCTGAATGATGTGTTATACGTGTAGCTTCATAAAACACTTGTTCACAATTAAAAGAATGAAAAATATCTAAGAGCTCTACAGATTCATTAGAAATTATCTTAAAATTAACATTAAAATCTCCTCACACCATAAAGGAAGCATATCGATTATGAATCATTTGTAAAAGATCGATTAGTTTATTTTTAAAATTGATAAAACTCCCCGATGGTGCTTGGTATACACAAACCAACAACAATACATCTTCACCCAAATTCAGTTCAACACAGCAATACTCGAAATCCTGTTCAATAATCGGAAACACAATTTGGTGAAGGTCAACCTCATTTTTCCCTTGTACAACCACGCCACCACCCTTCTGAACACTTCTACAGAACCAAGACACCGGTTTATAACCAGAAATAACAACCTCACCAATCTCCTGCTCCACCAACCAATGCTCCATCAGACACATCACTTCTGGATCATTGAATTCATGCAACAAAACCTCCAAATCCGTCACTTTATTCCGTACACTACGAACATTGACATGAAACACCGTAACACTTCCGGTACTATTTAGTGAACCCTGGTCGCCTTTGCCTGTTGTTCTAAAAAATGTTCAAATTTTATAATGATGGGCCAGACAGTGTCAAAAGTGGTTCGCCATTTACCTTAACTCTTGGTACATAAGTCTCTTTAGTGAAGAATCTCAGCAACATCGTGTTTGCGCACGACAGTTCTAAAAATAGGGACTGGCATGGATCTGTGGTTAAAGCAATGTCATCGGATTTCTTACTGCAGAGGGTGTAGCGCCGAAGGTTGAGTGCCGTGTATGGTATGAGGCGTATGCTGATGTGAATACAGTTAGGAGGTGGGTAAAGACTGAAAGACGAAAATCCCGCTAAAACGGATCTCCAAGATAACTCACGATGAAAGGCAGGATGGCTCTCGTGGATGAACTGGTTTGTGAGAATCGACGATGTAAACAAACTGACATTGCAAATAGGGTGGGTATTTTACAAGAAAGAATACATCACATTATCTGCAATATGCTGAAGTAGAGGAATGCTTACTGATGAAATGAAAGTCAATCGAAAACAAATTTGAATCAGAAGGTTACGCCTTTCTCCACAGAATTGTGACTGGCGACGAGTCGTGGACACATAATTAGGACCCTGAAATGAAATGACAGTCAATGGAGTACAGACATAAGGGTTCGTTACAACCGAAAAATTCAAAGCACTTTCATCTGCCGGGAAAATCATGATTACCGTTTTCTGGGATTGAGATGGCATCGCTCATATTGAATTTTTGGAACGTGGCTGTACTGAAGGTGATCTCAAGGACTGTGATGTAATTTACCGATACTATATCACATCGGTAAACTCCTCACTACACAATTGTTTTTAATAAAATCGGTGATATGTGTTTCACTAGCTCATAACCGGTCACTTCGGTTTATACGGTTGTGATAATGCTTGCCTCGAGCTAGCGAAACACGTGTCACCGATTTCATTAAAATAACAATTATGTGGTGAGGAGTTCACAGATATGATATAGTGTCAGTGGCTGTACTATCAACTCCGAAGGATATGTTAACACCCTAACAAATCTGAAGCGACGGCTGCGTAGGGTTCGTCCAGACAAAAGGTGCCAATTCAACATCATGACAATGTTCACCCTCACAAGTCAGAGAACGCGTATAGCTCTGGAGAAACATGAGTTTCATGACGTTTTACATCATTCAACTTATATAACCTAGAGCTTGCGCCTTGTGACTTTTCTTCTTTCCAAAGCTTGAGGAACATCATCTCTGCATCTCTTCGGATGCAGAGGTGTTAACGGAGGTACGGCAATAGTGCCGCGCGAAGACTTTAGATTTTTTCCGTGACGGATTTGCGCAACTCGTATTACGTTGGCGTAAATGCATTGCTGTCAACGACGATTATGTGGGAAAGTGATTATATCAGTGAGTAGAGGACAGTTTATACTATCATTTCGCACTTATCACATCTAGAAAAGAATTAAATGTATCTACATTTATCTTTGAATCCGCGTCGAAAACCATTCAAATTCAGATTTCATCCTGATCACGGGTCTTTACAGCGTGAGTGTGGTGCCGGTATTACGTCAGCAAAAAATTTTGAGAACAGAAATTTTACAAAGATGGACTGAAGGCTGAAGTATCCGCTTTACTAAAGCAACGTCCCTCGCGACAAAATAGCATTCGTCTCTTGGAAGATCTGCTAAATTGGCATTTTTTGGGGCAATAATAAGTCATGAGCCCTTATACATGGGTTGCATCCCTGAGAAAATAATAACGTATTTTTGACGAAAATTGGCTTTTTGTGTGCCCAATTTGTAGAATTCTTGGGGTTGATCTCAAACGTAAAACTTCACTTTCGATAAACCGTCTTCTCTCTAACAATATTCCATTGATTAGAGAAACCTCGTACTAATAGTTATAATGAATAGATTCTTTTTTTGCAAAAGCTCAAAACCTATCGTTATCAGATTTGATTAAATATACATAAATCTCTGACTGCAATGTTACGCCCCCTGTCATTCGTACACATTGCAACACTAGATGAATCTTTCCTAACCTAGCAGTAATGTTCTACGTCTTCTGTAAATCTGGTGATAATTGGTCATTTTTTCTTACCAATGCATGAAGTGTCAATCTCCATAGTTGGTTTTATAAATTACGGACTGCGGTTTCATGAAACACGCAGGCTTTACAGTTATTACCTTACTTATGATCATTGTCAAGTGATTTTGTTGTAGTAAAGAATTAGGTACTAGACTTATAAATTTGCTAACTATCTTTAAAATCCGATTATACAATTAGGAAGACAACAAATTTGCTAACTATCTTTAGGGCCATAATCAAGGCCAACTTCACTAGGCATGCACAAAGGGCCAGGGTAGTCTAGATAAGGAAGTTAGGCCTCAACGAGGCTACTAAACGTAAAGAAAGGACGGAAGTCCAAAAAGGCGAGGTCGGGGGCAGTACTCCCGCAGGTCTTCCGAAAAGCAAGGGGCCAGAAGGTTTTATCTTTAAAGAGACTGCTTTGGAGAGGATCGCGGTAGTTTGGAACGACTATCCAGCCACCCAGATGGAGCCGGCAAAGTTTAAGGCAGGCCAGGACTCTATTATGGAGGCATATAACAGCATTACGGAGCAAGGGCTTCAAGTCCGGTTTAAAAATACACGTATATGCGGAAGTACTGCTCTCAAAGCTGTTAAGTCTAATTAAAGGAATAAAGCTGGAGAACGTACTCCAAGGAGGTATAAAAATCCCTAGCTGCTCTTCGTACAGCTACGCTATCTAGAATTTCCAAGGCTAAAGTGCAAAAGCTTGTGAAACAGGGCCAAGATTTCATACAGGCTAAAAGAGCCATAATCAAGGCCAACTTCACTAGGCATGCACCAAAGGCCAGGTTAGTCTAGATAAGGAAGTTAGGCCTCAACAGGCGGCAGAGGCTACTAAACGTAAAGAAAGGGACGGAAGTCTAAAAACGAGGTCGGAGGACAGTACTCCCGCAGGTCTTCCGAAAAGCAAGGGGCCACAAGGTTTAACCTTCAAAGAGGCTGCTTTGGAGAGGTTCGCGGTAGTATGCAACGACTATCCAGCCACCCAGATGGAGCCGGCGAAGCTTAAGGCAGACCAGGACTCTATTATGGAGGCATATAACAGCATTATGGAGCAAGGGCTTCAAGTCCGCTTTTAAAAATGTATGTATATGCGGAAGAACCGCTCTCAAAGCTGTCAAGTCTAATTAAAGGAATAAAGCTAGAGAACGTACTCTAAGGAGGCATGAGGACCACAATAGACCTGGAAAGGTCGCAGTGGAACAGGCATCAGTGCCACCTCAAGTAATCTAATCTAATCTAACTATCCTTAGAATCCTATTATACAAATAGGAAAACAACGTCAATAGAGAGGGCAATTTTCATGTTAGAATTACATTCTCATTTTGAAACCTTTATTGTGGCTGTTAAACCGAAATCTTTATTACGAGAATTTTCTACAGATGTCAATAAGTTATTAAAAACTGCAAAAATAGTGTACATATACGCATTCTGCATTATCAGCATGCTTCAGCTCCAATAGAACCTTGTAGATGATAGCAGTGTTCTATCTCGTCTCGTGTTGGTGTTTAGAAAGCCTCTCCAGTGGGTTGTATCGTCAGCTCAGTTATCTGAAATAAAAGCCATAAATGATAGGAAACTAGCTAGAGCAATTTAATTAACATTAATCACTCTCCAAACGTAAATTTTCCATTTTACAATTTTTCCATTGAAAACTGATATTTACCTGTACTTTCGAAGGACGGGTCAATATAAACTTCACCGCATCAGCTATATCTTCGCCTTTAATATAGGGGAACATACTTAAGAATGATGCACTCATCTCTGATTCTACTAATCCAGGACTGACATTCTGAAACAATAAATCAAAAAAGTGTATTTGTCTTCAAAATCGAGACTTAGAGCAGCGGTGTCAACTAGTAAGTGATATCTACATATGTAAGTCGCAAAAAAGGAATCACTTAGAACCTATTGGTAAGATAGGGTTACCAATAAATCTTCCTTTGCTTTTGGGAAGTTGGAACTTTATGAACTGAATTGTCATATTTAGTAGTCTAATTCGTATGGTGTGCACGAATTTTGGACGAAAATTAAACATTGAGCTAAGATCACTGCATAGAGATCTCATGCATGTTCACTTCGAACATGTTAATTTAGTTGTCGAAATATGTCTCTGGATTTTGCTGAAGAAGGTGTAACAAGAGTTATTGCCAATTTTATTTTATTAATGTGCCAGAACCACAATCTCCTACAACTGTTTCATAATTAAGATTGAATCAGAATAAAAAACTTTTTCTTACCGTTATCCTGATTTTACTTCCGCTCTTAGCCAACTCCCTTCTAATGCACTCCGTAAACGCCGTGACTCCAAACTTCGACGCTTGATACGTTGACAAACCGGGAAGACCCACAATATAATGCCCAGCAAAGCTGTTAATGTTGATGATATCACCGTCGATATTGTTGACTTTCATCAATTCGATTGCCTTTCCTGTATACCAGGTAAGGGCTAACAGATTAGTGTTTATCGTCGTTTCGGCGGCTTCAGTATCGAGTTGGTCAAGTTTGAAAGGTTTCGAAGTACCGGCGTTGTTGATGAGGATGTGAAAGGGTCCTACGTTATCTTGGATCCAGGTAAAGACACGTTCTAAATCATCCTTTTTGGTTATATCTGCCTTTATAGGGAATAAACGATCGCCGTATCCTTTGCCGAGTTCTTTGACTTTTTCTACGCGTCTGGCGAGTCCTACGACCTAATTTTGGGATTAGTATATTACGGAGGTATTAAGTTGTAGTGTAATTTGAGCACGAGATGAGAATTTTAAGGGGATATATGACCCATTATCGTGTTTATTCAATTGCAAAATAAACCCTCAAAAATATTGTACATACCTTCATTCCTTCTTCCAAGAATGCTTTAACGATTGCAGCCCCTATTCCGGAACTTGCTCCCGTTACTATAACCACTTTATCCTTCAATTCGCTCATTTTCAATTTGAAATTCGAAAGAATAAAGTGCAAATAAGCTATAAGTAATCGATAAATAATAGATTTGTACGTAAAATGTTACGTTAATGTATTGAGTGATCGTTAGAACCCAAGCACCGCGCGGAACGAGTTTGTACGAAACTTTGCAGCGTATTCGATTAAGTAGTAATAAATCTCGATAATCACGGTGATAATACAGCTTGGCGCCGATATTGCACGAGATAGCGTTATTTGTAAATTCAAGTAGACGATTTTAATTTTTTCACTTATTTCATGGTCATTTTGAGAGGAGATGAAGTAGTGCTTTATCTCGAATTGATTAATTATATGTTTTATCACCGATCTTAGATGCAAACACGATGTCGATGTTTTGTGTGTTGATTGTGACTTAAACACAAATTTAATTATAAAAATGAAAGTCATTATCCCTGTTATTTATTGCGCAATATTACAATGCTATGAAAGCAATTGGTTTCAATTTGAAAAAATCCTTTAATTCTGTGGTTCTAATAACGCTAACATTCAATCATTTTAGGAATATTTTCCTCTTTCTCTTCCTCTTCTCCAATCCCGCGAATAATTTATATCTATCTACCTTAATCTTTGAATCTGCCCGAACAGCGCGGAAACCATTCAAAATCGCATTTCCTCCTGTTCGTGGGTCTTCACAACGTGAGTGTAGCGCCGATATTACGTCAAAGAAAGTTTTAAAAAGATGGTCTGAAGTCTGAGGTGTCTATTTTACTAACCCAACATCGCAACGAGATAACAATCGTCTCTTGCGAGATCTGTCTGCAAAATTCTTGAGGATGATCCCAAAAACAAAACTTCGCTTTCGCTGAATTGCCACTAAAGCATCACAAACATATTTTAAAGCTAATAGGTAAAGTCATTGCCATTGTTGCATACTAAACCCAGAATTTAAGATGAAAACTACAGATCTATGGACAAGGCAAAGAGTCGAAAGAAAATACTCCCTTTCCCGTTACTTTATAGAAAGAACAAGAAGAGGAAGTGGAGGAATAGGAAGACGAAAAGATGTTTGATGCTAATTATCGTCTACAAAGTACCCGTCTGGGGTACTATTTCATATCTGAAAAGAATTAAATTTAAAATGAAAAAGTAGAAAAAAATTCTACATAACTCTTACATAAATAACCTCACTGAGATTTATTTATTCCCCAACTTGCACAGAAAGTTGTGCAAGGACTGCAGCAAGAATTAAATTTATCTCCATTTATCTTTGAATCTGCGTAAACAGCACACAAACCATTCAAATTCAGATGTCATTCTGATCAGGGGTCTTCACAGCGTGAGTGTTGTGCCGGTATTACGTCCGCAAAAAATTTTGAGAAGAGAAATTTTACAAAGATGGACTGAAGGCTGAAGTATCCGCTTTACTAAAGCAACTTCCCTCGCGACAAAATAGCATTCGTCTCTTGGAAGATCTGCTAAATTGGCATTTTTTGGGGCAATAATAAGTCATGAGCCCTTATACATGGGTTGCATCCCTGAGAAAAGAATAACGTATTTTTGACGAAAGTTGCCTTTTTGTGTGCCAAATTTATAGAATTCTTGGGATTGATCTCAAACGCAAAACTTCACTTCCGATAAACCGTCTTCTCTCTAGCAATATTCCATTGATTAGAGGAAGCTCGTACTAATAGTTATAATGAATAGATTCTTTTCTTGCAAAAGCTCAAAAGCTATCGTTATCAGATTTGATTAAATATACATAAATCTCTGACTGCAATGTTACGCCCCCTACCATTCGTACACATTGCAACACTAAATGAATCTATCATAGCGGTAATGTCCTACGTCTTCTGTAAATCTGGTGGTAATTGGTCATTCTTGCTAACCAATGCATAAAGTGTCAATCTCCATAGTTGGTTTTATAAATTACGATCTGTGATTTCATGACACATGCAGGTTTTACAGTTATTACCTTAATTATAATCATTGTCAAGTGATTTTGTTGTAGTGAAGAATTAGGTACTAGACTTATAAATTTGCTAACTATCTTTAAAATCCTATTATACAATTTGGAAAACAACGTCAATAGAGAGGGCAGTTTCCATGTTAGAATTACATTCACATTTTGAAACCTCTATTGTGGCTGTTAAACCGAAATCTTTATTACGAGAATACTCAGATGTCAATAAGTTATTAAAAACTGCAAAAATAGAACACATATACGCATTCTGCATTATCAGCATGCTTCAGCTCCAATACAACCTTATAGATGATAGCGCTGTTCTATCTCGTCTCGTGTTGGTGTTTAAAAAGCCTCTCCAGTGGGTTGTATCGTCAGCTCAGTTATCTGAAATAAAAGCCATAAATGATAGGAAACCAGCAAGAGCAATTTATTTAACATTAATCACTCTCCAAACGTAAATTTTCCATTTTCCAATTTTTCCATGGAAAACTGATATTTACCTGTACTTTCGAAGGACGGGTCAATATAAACTTCACCGCATCAGCTATATCTTCGCCTTTAATATAGGGGAACATACTTAAGAATGATGCACTCATCTCTGATTCTACTAATCCAGGACTGACATTCTGAAACAATAAATCAAAAAGGTGTATTTGTCTTCAAAATCGAGACTTAGAGCAGCGGTGTCAACTAGTTAGTGATATCTACATATGCAAGTCGCAAAAAAGGAATCACTTAGAACCTATTGGTAAGATAGGGTTACCAATAACTCTTCCTTTGCTTTTGGGAAGTTGGAACTTTATGAACTGAATTGTCATATTTAGTAGTCTAATTCGTATGGTGTGCACGAATTTTGGACGAAAATTAAACATTGAGCTCAGATCACTGCATAGAGATCTCATGCATGTTCACTTCGAACATGTTAATTTAGTTGTCGAAATATGTCTCTGGATTTTGCTAAAGAAGGTGTAACAAGAGTTATTGCTAATTTTATTTTATTAATGTGCCAGAAGCACAATCTCCTACAACTGCTTCATAATTAAGATTGAATCAAAATAAAAAACTTCATTCTTACCGTTATCCTGATTTTACTTCCGCTCTTAGCCAATTCCCTTCTAATGCACTCCGTAAACGCCGTGACACCAAACTTCGACGCTTGATACGTTGACAAACCGGGAAGACCCACAATGTAATGCCCAGCAACGCTGTTGATGTTGATGATATCACCGTCGATATTGTTGATTTTCATCAATTCGATTGCCTTTCCTGTATACCAGGTAAGGGCTAACAGATTGGTGTTTATCGTCGTTTCGGCGACTTCAGTATCGAGTTGGTCGAGTTTGAAAGGTTTCGAAATACCGGCGTTGTTGATGAGGACATGAAAGGGTCCTACGTTATCTTGGATCCAGGTAAAGACACGTTCTAAATCATCCTTTTTGGTTATATCTGCCTTTATAGGGAATAAACGATCGCCGTATCCTTTGCCGAGTTCTTTGACTTTTTCTACGCGTCTGGCGAGTCCTACGACCTAATTTTCAATTATTATTCGATTATTATGTAGGTGGGAAACGAAGGCAATCTTTGAAGTTTGGGATTAGTATAGATTGGAGGTTTTAAGTTGCAGTAGAATTTAACCTTCCTATACTCACGCCAAAATGAAAGACGTATACTATACTATATAAGTCGGTCTCACAGACCGTATGCGTGAGTATAGGAAGGTTAAATAAGTTATAAAAGATGAGAGAGTTAAGGAGATATATGACCCACTACGCAGAAAAAAAAAAACATTGTCAACTCAGAATTTTTGATTTTCCAAAAATACATCCGCCCATTTTTCTTTACAAAATTCCTTTCACTGTTACTTACCTTCACTCCTTCTTCCAAGAGGGCTTTGACGATGGCAGCTCCGATCCCGGAACTCGCTCCCGTTACTATAACCACTTTATCCTTCAATTCGCTCATTTTCACTTTAAAATGAAGTAATCGATATTAAATAAATGAGTACGAGAAATTTAGCGTTATTAAATCTAATAAGCGTTGGAATTCAAGTACTGTGCACAACTGATTGACGCAGAAGTTTGTAGCGTGCTCGGTTAAGTAGCAATAAATCTCGATAATCACGGTGATGATGTAAGGTCTACATAAATATAATTAGATGACTTTAAGTTTTTAGAATTGATAAATAATATATTTAATTGCCGATGTTTGTTGCGAATGGAATATCGATGTTTATGTGTCAATTGTGGATTTCAACACAAAATGAGAACGTAATTAACAAATGAAAATTATTGCTTCTATTTAAATAGTCGAAATGTTCTAAATATAAACAATATTCTTGCCGTTTCTTCTGGTTCATAAGGAGATTTAAAATATCATTCAAGAATACTTATCGTGTGATATATCACCAAGTATACTATTAAATACATAAACTTTGAAGTGACCAGTAATTGTTGCTAACTATGGACGGAATTTGTTTTAAATACCGCCTAAATTTCATTAATCTTGTAGTCACGATAACGCCATTATTCACTAATTTTGAGAATCTTTTCTTAAACTCTTCTTTCTAAAGTTTTCTTAAATTCTAATCTTTGTACAGGCTACAGACTCACGCCGAGAAAAGAATTCAATTTATCTACGTTCATTTTTGAATGCTCGTAAACAGCGCGAAACCCACTCAAACTCGCATTTCGTCCTGGTCAAGGGTCTTCACAGCGTGAGTATGGTGCCAGTGTTACGTCAGGAAAAGTACTGAAAGATGGGAAATTTGACAAAAGTGGACTGGAGTGTCCACTTTACTAAAACAACGTCCCTCACGATAAAATAGCATTCGCCTCTTGTAAGATCTGTCTGTAGAATATTTGGGTTTGATCCCAAACGCAAAATGTCATTTTCGATAAATTGTCACTAAAGTTGGCCAAAAATATTTTAAAGCTAAAAGGAGAGGCTACTACCGTTGTTCCACATTAAAGCCAGAATTTAAAGATGAAACTATCGATCTACAAAACACCAGTCAATTTTAGGTCATTTCGTAGAGGAGACAAGAAGAAAAAGTGGAAGAATAGAAAGGAGGAAATGTGTTTGAAGAGATTTATCGTTTACAAAGTATTTGTGTGATCTGGTTTTGCCTATGTACAATTTCAAGGATCTTGAAGATGATCGTACTCCAGATATAGAACGTGCAAAAAGTCGAAATAAAATTTTCCCTCATTTTATAGAAGGAAAAAGAACGAGAAGTGGATGAACAAGAAGAAAACGTACGTATTTAAAAGTAAACCTTCGTCCACAAGATGGTCATGTGGTTTAGCCTCAGGAATCTGCCATTCAATAGTCCTGAAGATCATTTTGGTCCTAAATAAATCCAATGAGGTGATTACTGAAGTTAAAATGATAATTTGTCGTAATATCCTCGTGATTAAAAGAAGATTGTCCTAACAGTTTTTATTAAACATAATATAGCCGAACTAAGTCAACACTCCTATAAGTAAGATTTCCCTCTAAGTCGAATTCTTCAGTTGACTGGAGTGCTGACATGCAATTTTCGCTTAAAATACAACTTTATAACTCAAATTTCTTACGGCGTACTCTTGTTAGATGGAATTATTTTTGTGTTGTTACCTTAATGATATATTATACCACATATCCTTCTGGTTTTAATGTCCGTAATAGATTTAGTTATATTTTCACAAACTGTTTTAGTTTTTCCTTAAATATTAGTCTCAATAATCTCTTCTTTCATTCTTCATGTTATTTATGCCGTAATAAAACATATTCATTGCGTACTAAATAACTTTTAATACCTTTCTCTAACTCGAGCTATCGCTAATCCAAACAATTTGGAGTACAACATACAAATTCGACTTAGAGAGCTCCGAATTTAGTTGTGACTTATTTCTCCTTGGAACGATTTGGTAATAACAGCTATCATTAATAATTAAACATCTATCATAAAAGGAAAAGTTGTTTACTAATTGTGAGAAATCGTCTTTTCTCTAACAGTATTCCGCTGATTAGAATAGATTCTTTTGCAAAAACTCAAAAATGATGACTTCATTTAGATATTAGGAAACATCAAACTATTTTCTAGTAAATAGTTTCACCTGCCTCACACCATGTACATTTAAAATTGTCTTCCTCGCCGGTGCTTTTAAAAATGTTCTATTGCTTTCTGTTTATCATTATGTCTGATTGGTTAGAGAGAGTTCGCGCTTTCAGGGTTTATTAAATATACATAAATCTCCGAATCAAGTATTATGCCCCCTGTCATTTATATACATTACAACACCGTATGTGCTACGTCTTCTTTAAGTCTGATGGTGATGGCGCATTGTTTCTGACCAATATAGAAAGTGTCAATCTCGATAGCCGGTTGTATAAATTTCGCACAGTGTTTTCATGACACACATAGGCTTCATGGTGATTCAAGTGATTTTGCTGCACTGAAGAATTCGGATCTGTAAATTTGCTAATCGTTTGTAAAATCTATTATACAATTAGAAAAACAACGTTAATATACAGGACAGTATCTATGTGGAAATTACATTCTCATTTTGAAACTTTTATTGCGACTATTAACGCTAAATATTTATTACGAGAACACTGTACAGATCTCAATAAGTCATTAGGAATTAAAAAAACTGTACAAATATACGCATTCTGCATTATTGGCTAGCTTTAGCTTCAATAGAATCTTATAGATGGTGGCGCTGTTCTATCTCATCTCCGGTTGGTGTTTAAAAAGCCTCTCCAGTGGGTTCTATCATCAGTTCGGTTATCTGAAACGAAAGCCATAAATGATAGACAACCAGTTAAAGTAATTTATTTCCAGTTTTTCCATGCAAAACTGATATTCACCTGTACTTTAGGAGGTCGCGTCAATATAAATTTCACGGCGTCGGCTATATCTTCGCCTTTAATATAGGGGGCCATACTTAAGTATGCTGCAGTCAGCTCTGATTCCACCATTCCAGGACTAAGACTCTAAAAAGGTCAATCACAGGTAAGTTCTTGTAGTCCAAATTAGGATTTGAAGCACCACACAACCACATAAATTGAAACGAAAAACAATCTATTACAACCCATTGATAACACAAGATTAAAGATAACTTTCCAGTGAAAATGGCATATTTCATCAATTGAATTGTCGTCTTCAGTGGGCGAATTCATGTAATTCGTGTGACGTGCCTAAATTTTGTACGAAATCCAAATACCGATTCTAAAGCAGACTGCATAAAGAAAAGATTTTCTGCGTTGCACATGAGAATGTAATTGTTGAATTATATATGTAAAATTTCGCTAAAGATGGTATAATAAGAGTTTTTCTGATTTTATTTTATTAACGTGTAACAACCACAATCTACCAGAAATGTTTCATAACACTGAACATTTAGTAAGAATAAGAACTTTTATCCTTACCGTTATCCTGATTTTACTTCCACTCTTAGCCAACTCCCTTCTAATGCACTCCGTAAAAGCCGTGATTCCAAACTTCGACGCTTGATACGTCGAAACTCCAGGAGCACCCAAAATGTAATGTCCAACAATGCTGTTGATGTTGATGATATCACCGTCGATATTGTTGGCTTTCATCACTTCGATTGCCTTTCCTGTGTACCAGGTAAGGGCTAACAGATTGGTGTTTATCGTCGTTTCCGCGGCTTCTATATCTAGTTTGTCAAGTGTGAAAGTTTTCGAAGTTCCGGCGTTGTTGATGAGTATCTGGAGGGGTCCTACGTTATCTTGGATCCAGCTGAAGACACGTTCTAAGTCGTCTTTATTGGTTACATCTGCTTTTATCGGAAATAAACGACCTTTGTATCCTTTACCCAGTTCTGCGACTTTTTCTACGCGTCTGGCGAGACCTACGACCTAATTTTCGGTTATTATTTGGTTATTAACTAGAAGTAAATGTATATATATATATATTTCGTGACCTTTTTATACTTATCTTATATGATAGATCTTCAGTGAAGAAGGTATTCCGAAAACGTTTGTAAACGTTCTGAAAATATAACTATCGTTCAAACCAGCCTTGTTTTATTGACCTATTAGTGGTAGAGATCTATCATATAAGATTAACTAGAAGGAAAATAATGGAATTTTTGGTTGAGAATTAGTAAAGGTTCGAGGTTTAAAGGTGCAGTAGAATTTGTACAAAAGAAAATTAAGGAGATTCATGACCAACTATTGTGTCATGAATATTGATTTTTAACAGAATTGTTAAAAAGCAATTGCAAATTCAGAATTTTTCATTACAAAATATCTCTCGTAATAAATATCGAAATACATGCACACATACTTTCATTCCTTCTTTTAACAGTGCTTTGACGATGGCAGCTCCAATCCCAGAACTCGCACCCGTTACTAAAACTATTTTATCCTTCAATTCGCTCATTTTCACTCCGAAATTACGAAACAAGAATTAGGAACAAAGTGCAACTAATAAAACAGTACTTGGAATTTGGCGTTATGAATCCAGTAATCAATACTATCTGGGTACCCTACGCAACTGTTTGCACTCAAATTTGCACCGTGTTAAATAGTAATCAACATCGATAATCACACTGATAATGCAGATTGGCGCCATGTTGCGCAAAAAAAAAAACAAGTACTGGATGATTTTTATTATTTTTTTAACTAGATGATTGTAATTTTGGGATGAAGTGGACAAGTGCCTTATCTCAAATTGATGAATGCTATATTTTTATCACTCATGTTAGATGCGAACATCTATGTTAATTTTGAATTTCAACATAAATTTAGAGCGTAATTCAAAAATGAAAGCGTCTGATCCTTTTTAAATAAATGAAATGTTGTATAAAGAAGTAATACTCGTGCTGTTTGCTCTGGTTCGTAGAGAAATTTAAAGTCTCCATCCAGAATATTTATTGCGCAATGTTACAATACTATGCAAGCTATTGGTCTAAACTCCGACAAAACTCTTTTAATTTTGTGGTTCCAATGACGCTAACATTAACTCATTTTAGGAAAATATCCTTCTTCCTCTTCTCCAATCTTTGTGAATTCGCATCGCGAACTTCTAGATTTACATTCATCTACTATCATATTTGAACTCGCGAGAACAGCACGATAAGTATTCAACTTCGCGTGTCCCTCTGTTCACAGGTCTTCATAGCGTGAGTGTGGCGCCGGTATTACATCAGAGAAGTTATTGAAATAGAGAAAATTGTTACAAAGATAAATTTGAAGTCTGAAGTGTCCACTTTACCAAAACCAACATCCCTCGCGGCAAGATAACAGTCGTCTCTTCCGAGATGCCCAAATACAAAACTTCACTTTCGCTAAATTGTCAGTAAAGGATCACACAAATATTTTTAAGCTAAAAGGTGGGGTTATTGCCATTGTCCCGTATTAAGGATGAAACTATAAATCTACAAAACACGCAAAGGTCCGAAGGAAAATACTCAACTTTTCCTCTTTTTGTAGAAGGGAAAAGGAGGAATAGGAATAAGGGAAGATGTCTGAAGCGAATTATCATCTACAAGGTATCTGGTATAGTATAGCATATTTGTAATTTAAAAGATCTTGAAGATTATCCTGTTCCAAATATAAAACGTGGAAAACGTCGAAATAAAATTTACGCTAATTTTATAGAACGAAGAAGAAGAACAAGTGGAAGAAGAAAAACGTATTTGTAGATAAACCATCGTACACAAGCTTTCCATGTAGTTTAACCAACGAAATCTGCCATTCAATAATCCTGAAGATGATTCTGGTCCTAAATAAGATAAAGTGCCAAATTACTGAGGTATAAATGATTGTTTTTCGCAATATTCCACTGATTAGAACAAATAAAATAGCCGATAATAAGTCGACACCCCTATAGGTAGGGGATTCCCTTTAAGTCGAATTCTTCTGTTAATTGGAGCGCCGGCATGCAGTTTTCTCATAAAATACAACTTTATGACTCATTTTTTTACGTCGAACTCTTGTTAGATTAAATTATTTTTGTGTTGTTATCTTAATGACATATTATATCATACATCGTTCTGATTTTAATCTGCTTAATAAATTAGTTTCTCATATTTCCAAAAATTATTTTTTCCTTCAATATTAATCTGAATAACATTTTCTTTTATTCTCCATGCTATTTGTGCCGTAATAATACACATTCACACATACACATACACACGACAATAAGATTATAATAAAAATAATGAGATTTTAAGACTTAAATTTTTAATAAAAGTATAATATGCTGTTTCTTACAAGGGAATATCCCGATCGCTGAAACAAATACATCACAACGATATATCAAAATAATCGCCTGATCGAGCTGTATCACGTATATGAAAATAGCAACCTACTTCTTCTTGAAACAATTGATGGTGCCCTCCCCCACCCCTTCGATAAGGAGCTATTTTCATATATGCAATAGAGCTCGGTCAGACGCTTATTTTGATAGGTGTGATGTATTTGGTTAAGTCATGACCGAATTATTTTGAGAAAACTGAAAATCTACTAAATTTTCAGGGATAGTTTCATCCTCTTGAAACGAGATTGGACCGATAAGGAATATACTTTCCAACATCCTTGGAACTACTTGTTCACAGTTTCAAATTTTTTGAAGTTTCGTGTTTGGGATGTTCCCTATTAGTTTATTATGTAAAAGAGAATGTCGTTTTGTTATACGGACACAACTGAGAATTTCTTTTTCAGAGCATCTGAAAGAAAAAATATATAATCTTAATGATGCCTTGCCGCACGCTTGGACATTAATGGGTAAACTATATATTATACATATTCGACTTAGAGAGCTACGAATTTGCCTCTGCCTTCTGTCTCGCAATATTCCGTTGGTTGGAACGATTTTGGTGATAATAGCTTATATTAAACATCTATCATACAAATATCCTTCATGTTGCCACGTCTCATAGGTAAGAAAAAAGTTGCTTACTAAATATGAGAAATCGTCTATTCTCTAGGAGTATTCCGTTGATTAAAGAATGCTTGCACTAACTGTGATGATAAATAATTTCTTTTGCAAAAGTTCAAAACCGATCAGCTCATTCAGACATTAGCACATATCAAACGATTTTCTAGTAAATAGTTTCAGCTTTCTTACACTATGTTCATATCAAAATGGGTGCTTCACCGGTTGTTAGCAATAATGCATGCGAAAATAACTTAAGTGTAATACGCCTCGCAGATTCGATATGTACTTTTAAAAATTTTCTATTGCTTTCTGTTTATCACTATATCTTATTGGCTAGAGAAGGTTAGCTCTATCAGGTTATATCAAATTTACATAAATTATGAAATATTATCAAATATTGTGCCCTCTATGATTCGTACACATTGCAACATGAGATGAATCTAACCTACCGTAGTGGTAATGTGCTACGTCTTCTTTAAGTCTGGTGGTGATGGTGTATTCTTTCTGACCAATGTAGAAAGTGTCAATCTCAATAGCCGGTTTTATAAATTACAGACTGTCGTTTCATGACACGGGTAGGCTTTCCAGTTATTACCTTCCTTATTATTATAGTCAAGTGATTTTACTGCAGTGAAGAATCAGGTACTGGATCTGTAAATTTGCTAATCGTTTATAAAATCCTATTATACAATTAGGAAAATAAACTCAATATACAGGACAGTCTCTATGTCGAAAAAACTTTCTCATTTTCTAACTTTTATTGAAGCTATTAAGGTTAAATATTTACTACGAGAAGATTGTACAGATGTTAATAAGTTATTAAAGACTACAAAAAATGCCCTCCATTCCGGGCAAGCCTTAACTCCAATAAAATCTTCTAGAAACTGGCGCTGTTCCACCCCATCTCTCGTTGGTATTTAATAAAACTCTCCAGTGGGTTGTATCGTCAGCTCAGTTATCTGAAACAAAAACCCCGAATGATAGAAAATCAGCTTAAGCAATTTATTTCAGATTATTCAACTTCCAAACGTAAATTTCCCCTTTTCCAATTTTTGCATTGAAAACTGATATTTACCTGTACTTTAGGAGGTCGTGTCAAGATAAACTTCACTGCGTCAGCAATATCTTGGCCTTTAATGTAGGGAAACCTATTCAGTAGTGCTGTAGTCATCTCTGATTCTACCATTCCAGGACTAACACTCTAAAAAAATAAATCAAAGATAAGTTTTTGTAGTCGAAATTTATATTTGAAGCACTAATGTCATCTTAGAGCAAGTGAGGACTACACAAATTGAGAAGAGGAATAATCTATTACAACCCATTGATAACACAAGATTATAAATAACTTTCCGTTGGGAAACCTACTCAATAATGCTGTAGTCATCTCTGATTTCACCATTCCAGGACTAACACTCCAAAAAGATCAAAGATAAGTTCTTGTCCTCGAAATTAAGATTTATCTAATAAGTAGTAACTACACAAACTGAAAGGGGAAATGATCTATTGAAACCCATTGATAACACAAGATTAGAATTAACTTTCATAACTATCATAACTCTCATAACTCTCGTAAATTTCATTGTCATCTTCAGTGGGCGAATCCATCCAATCCATATGTAACAACGACAATCTCACACAAATGTTTCATAATTAAGATTTCAACATTTAGTAAGAATAATTTTATCCTTACCGTTATCCTGATTTTACTTCCGCTCTTAGCCAGCTCTCTCCTAATGCACTCCGTAAACGCCGTGACTCCAAACTTTGACGCTTGATACGTCGAGCCACCAGGAGCATTCAAAATGTGATGTCCAACAATGCTGTTGATGTTGATGATATCACCGTCGATATTGTTGGCTTTCATCAACTCGATTGCCTTTCCCGTGTACCAGGTAAGGGCCAAAAGATTGGTGGTTATCGTCGTTTCGGCGCCTGCAATATCGAGTTGGTCAAGTTTGAAAGGTTTCGAAGTTCCGGCATTGTTGATAAGTACGTGGAGGGATCCTACGTTTTTTGGATCCAGGTGAAGACACGTTCTAAGTCGTCTTTATTGGTTACATCAGCTTTTATCGGAAATAAACGATCCTTGTATCCTTTACCTAGTTCTGCGACTTTTTCTATGCGTCTGGCGAGTCCTACGACCTAATTTTCGATTATTATTTGATAACTAAGTGGAAGGGAAATGATGGAATTCTTGTTTGGGAATTAGTTAAGTTTCGAGGTTTTAAGTTGCAGTAGAATTTGTACAAAAGAAAATTAAGGAGGTTCATTACCGACTATTATGTCTTGTTTATTGATTTATTGAATTGTCAGAAAGAAATTGCAAACGCAGAATTTTGATTCTACAAAAACGTTCCCAACAAACTTTTCATTACAAAATATCTCTCGCGATGTATAGCGAAATCCATACACACATACCTTCATTCCTTCTTCTAACAGTGCTTTGACGATTGCAGCTCCGATCCCAGAACTCGCACCCGTTACTAGAACTACTTTATCTTTCAATTCGCTCATTTTCCCTCTCAAATTACGAAACAGAAATTAGAAACAAACTATAATTTTAAAAACTGTACGTGAAATTTTGCATTGATTAATCTAATAATCGCTAGTATTCAGATACAGTGTGCAACTGATTTGCGCCGAAGTTTGCACCGTGTTTGATTAAATAACAATAAATTTCGATAATCACGGTGATAATGTGGACTTTTGTCAATATAATTAGATGATTTTAACTTTTATATACGATTGATGAAGTGCCTTATCTCGAATTGATGAATGATAAATTTTTATCTCCGCTGTTAGATGCTAATAGGATGTCGATGTTTTTCATCTTAATTGTGAATTTCACCACAAAATTAGATTGTAATTAGTAAAATGAAAATTATTACTCCTTTTTAAATAGACGAAATGCTCTAAGTAGAGGCAATGCTCTTGCTGTTTGTTCTGGTTCGTAGAGAAATTTTATTAGAGAATACTTATTGCGTAATATTTCAATGAGTCCTTGTAAGGAAACAGGTAAGATGGAAGATGACGGTTGATGTGGTTCCATTGTGCGTACCATTACACTAACCACAGAATGTTTTTTACGATCTGTTGTTTCGTCCACACAATCACAGTTTCTTATCTTTCAATTCCGATATGATGTCATATTTCCACTGTGACAGAAAATCTTGAGGTATCTTCCGCTTTCTCATAGTAGACATCTGTACATTTTCGGGGTTACTAATAGACACATAAATACTTAAAGTTGCTAATCATCCAGTGTTTTGCGTGGTACCTACTCAGCTAATTTCATATATCTTTAAAAATAAAGTACTATGTCTAGCGACACGTAGAGTATATTACTTAATATTTGTGTTCTTGTACTACATATAACTCATAGTAGTTCCTTCTATTCAGCAATCTTGAGGCTCCATTTCTTTTAGGCATAAATTTAGAAGGAAAGGTGTTCGTATCTCAAAATTTACTATCGCATTTCTTTGATGCCACCAATTAAAATCATAATGATTTAAATAACAGTAGTAAACAAAAGCTTCACTTTCTGCGCGTTTCTTTGATCAAATAGGGCCACTCTCGTTGTATTTTCCCCACTAGTTTAGAATCTGCTTTCCAAATTTTGAGTAACACGAATGATTGGGTAATACGCGCTTAAAACGTAGGTTAAATAGATAAATTCTTATATTAATGGCAGTTCAAAAGTATTTTTACATGATGTTATATATTTTACAGCAGGAACGTCTTTTATAATGTCCAGCAGTAATTGCCTAGCAGGTTTGGAGTCAACTTGCCTTGGTAACGCGATTCCATGATGGATATGCCCTGGTGGAATGGCTCACTTCGATGACTTCACCTAGATCATCCAGGAAAAATCTTAATGCGAATGAAGAAAGTGTATCTGGTGACAAATTGCAACAAAGAGCTTTATAGTTCTGAAGTAATTCCTCTACAAGGTCCTTATAACTATCCGTCTTGTTATTTCCAAGAAAGTGCTGGACTACTTTCTTGAATTACTCGCATTCTGGTGTTTCTTGCTCATATAGGGTAGCATCGAACTCAGGATTGTTTATTAATTTTCTAATTTGAGGGCCAGCGAATATGCCTTCCTTGAATTTTGTGTCACTGACCCGTGACAATTTGTTTTTAGAAGTTAAACCCGTTGCCGTTTCTATTTATTCCTTGAACAAACTCTTTTAAGCAAACTTTTAAGCTAGTAGTAGTGGTTGAGAGCTATGCAGGGAATTTGTTTAAATTTAACAAATCTTATTGTTACTATGACGCCAGCATTCACTAGTTTTAGGAAACCTTTCTTAAACTCTTCTTTCTAAAGTTTTCTAGAATTCTAATTTTACAAGGAGAAGGTAATTGGATTTTTGTAATTTTTGATATTTATGGTACGTATAGTTTGGACCTCAAATAAGAATATTTTGGAGTAGTTCGACGCAACGTTCATAAATTACCCAGATAATCGATGTTGAAGTTTCACCCATCATTTAAATCCACTAGATATAATACGGTTGTCAATTGGACTCGTGGCCTGGTCGATAGCGTTTTGGTACGATCAGGTGCGATTGTCACGAGATCGCGGGTTCGCGTCGCGTCACGGGAAATTTCTTTTTCTTCCATTCAAAACGCACCATATGTCTTTTTCATTCTTCTTCTCATATCAAAAATTATGAACAAACGAAATATATGAACTATATGCAGAAATATTCTCAAGTACATCATTAAAATGCACAATCGGTTGATAAACAATATTCATTTTGAATACATCACAAAAGTTATTTCTACGTAAGAAGCACCTAAAACTAAACGAATATATCGCATTGTATCTTAAAATGTTTACTATAAATCCTAACAAAACGATTATAGATTCATTGAGAAAGAAAAAATTGTAAAATTATGTTTTAACTCTGCATTATCAATGAGTTCCTTTGTCATTCCAAACTATATCCCATCCGTCTCATCTCACGTTTTTGTTTAGACCACTTCCCCAACTGGTAGTATTGTCAGTTCGGTTATCTGAAATAAACGTCACGAATGATACATCCAAACAATCACACACTAAAAATTAGAAAATATTTGACATATTTTCATTCCGGGATTGTCGCTCTCACCTGTACTCCAGGAGGTCGCATCAATATAAATTTTATCCCATCAACTACATCTTTGGGTTTCATATACGGATAGCGTTTCATCAACTCTTCGGCCATCTTCTGATTCAGTCAGTCCAGGACTGACACTTTGTGGAGAAGAAGAAAATTAATCTATGATTAGTACTTTGTTCCTAAACTAGCATCTAATTGATAACACCAACAAACGCCAAAAACTACTTAGATTCAATAAGATTCTATATGAATAATTTTTTGACTTTACCGTTAACTTGATTTTACTACCTACTATTGGCTAGCTGCCTTCTAACGGACTCCGTAACCGCTGTAACTCCAAACTTAGACGCTTGATAAGTCGCAATACCCTCCAAATTCAAAATGTAATGACCAAGGGTGCTATTGATGTTCATGATGTCCCCATCGATATTGTTGGTTTTGATCGACTCGATCGCCTTTCCAGTATACAAAGTAAGAGCCAACAAGTTGGTGTTAATTACCGCTTCTACACCTTCAATATCGAGGTGATCTAGTTTATACGGTTTCGAAACCCCGGCGTTGTTGATAAGGACGTGTATGGGTCCTAAGCTGTCTCGGATCCAATTGAAAATACGTTCAAGATCGTCTTTGTTGGTTACGTCGGCCTTGATCGGAAATAAACGATCTTCGTATCCTTTACGGAGTTCGACTTTTTCTACGCGAAAATATGAGAAAAATATTTGTGGTAATTAGAACGTTATAAGCTGCAATTACTTGAATTACAATGTTTGTTTGTGAATAAGTTAGCTTATGCATGATGATTAATATTTATGGAAGTAAAAGTTATCATAGCTTAATATTAGCAATGCAAGCCCACACTTGCTCCCTCTTATAGCACTGATGTATTCGGCACATGTTAGCCAGCTCTCGTGATGGTTGTTATTGAAGTTAAGGATGGTAATAGTTAAATTTAAAAAATTGTTGCCATTACGAAACAATGTAATGTAAAAAATAATGCAAAAAATTGAAAATGTGGAACTTTCTGCTTAGGCAATTATGGACTACAGTTTACGATACCTTGTAAATTCCTATTATATTTCTTATTTATTACATTATTTTCTCTAAAAGTTCCTGCGTGGTCTTTGAACAAATTAAAATTAGTCTTGGATGATATTGTTTTATTCATAACTGTCTTGCCAAAATATTTTTTATAAATTAGGGTGTTTCGGATTTTCAAATATCTTTTCCCACAAAATTTTGTGTTCATGTTTGAACATATTTTCTCTTCACTTCACGAAAGTTGTGAGTACTTTGACGTATTATAGCTGAGATTAAATTGTATTGGTAACTCCACATAACGTAATTAGTTTATTCGCGACACTTGTTTCGCTCGCAACGATGCTAGCAATCGCATTTTATTCAAATAAGTGTACCTATCTTCATTCCTTCGTCCAAGAGCTCTTTAACGATTGTAGAGCCAATTCCGGAACTTGCACCCGTTACCAGAACCACCTTATCTTTCAATGAATTCATTTCTACTTCCGTATTGACCGATAAACAGGAAATAATCAACAAAATAATAACTTTTGTCGGCGTTAAAAAAAACAGCAGTTATCTACAGTTTTTAGCATCTTATGCGACTGTTTTAATACAAAATTGGTGACGATTTCGATTAAATAATTGTAAAGTCGTTAATCATAATGATAAGAGGCCGTAGACGGAACCCGTTATCTATAATTGTTATATAATGTACATACTTATTTTTACTCTCTATGTTACGATGAGATGAATTCAGTCGCGTTATATTTTAGTTTAACTTTTTTTTATTTAATTTTAAATCACTTACAATTAAAAAGTAAGAAACTTGGATTTTGCATGTATCTAATCCTGTAATTCAATTCTCGTCTCCTGAGCAACTGCTACTCACACAAGGGCACCGCTGGTCATTGAATTATAGATCCAGAATCGTACGACGACTTATACAAACGAAAATTGTCCTAATTACAAAATTAGATAATTACTGCAGATGTACGAAATCCATCACGTGGTAAACGTTTTCTCTGCTTGGAAAGTACATTGTCATCCTCTGTGAACAGGGACGCGGCAATAAAGTCATGGGGCTCCAGTAAACATGATGACAGAGTTGCCGAAATACATATTTCGAAATTATATATATTATCATATCAATAGATTTGATAAGGATCGAAATTGTTTCATTCTAAACCAGAAAGCATCTTCAGGAGCCTATTGTGATTTGATCATTAATTCTATAGAAATTCCACAACATTTTTATAAAAGTGTATACGCCAGTGCTTCTCAACCTTTTTGTATTTCTTCTATCTTTTCTTCAGCGCACGTTTATAGGGGATGCACGCCCCACAAATTGAGAAACACCGGCGTCATCTCGTATAAATTTAAAGAAGTCATCTGAACAATTGATGAACTCTAGATATTCAGTGACTAAATATGAAGCAGCTGAAATAATATCGAACATAAAAATCTTAATTCATCCTTGCGACCGATTATAGAAATATTTTCCCGGTAATGGCGTGGTCATCGCTAGTCATGGCACCAGCTTCTTCAGAAATCATCTAATGTTTTGACACAAAACATCTTGTTAAAATTGTTAAAATTCTTCTGTTAATGATTAATAGGGTAAGATAATCGCGTCGTCCTAGCATCAGTAACAGCTAAAGCAGCCAAAGGGAACTCGACACGCACCTGTCTGATGGATGCGTATACATCTGCCGGGTGGCAAAGCAGTTGAAATTCGTATACATTCATCAATGATTGGCTGTTCCAACTGTTAGGGCTATGCTGGGACGACACGATTATCATCATCATCATCACCTCTACGAATTTTATTATTCAATGATAACTTATCAATATATATAATATATAATTATATCAGGTTGGATCTGGGATGATGTCGTCGAAGAAAAGATAGGTTTTGATCTTTACGAAACTAAAAGACTGAGACCTTCACCTCTCCTTTAATTCTAAAATGTTAATATCCATGCCTAAGGAGTCAAACTTATAATAAAACAGATACCAATCGGATGAAATGAGACTTGAGCTTCATCTTTTCAATATGAGAACGTGCAAGTCCATGACGTTAGTTCCGGTAAGTCCAGTTTTAATCAGATATTCCCCTCCGTTAAAATTACTAAAAAACCATACGAGTCACTATTGTGCAAGTATTCGGCCGGATCCAAATTTTGCATCCTGGCTTCGTGAACTAAGCCGCAGTATCCTATAGCACCAGCGGCGTCTGTAGGTCCATCCTGTCCGTCGGTACCGGCGCACAGAAAAGCCACGTCTTCGCGCATTCCCATTCGATACGCATCCAACGCGAATCTCAACGCCAATTCTTGACTTCGACCGCCACTTCCTTGCCCTTTAACGACCACGCTCGGTTCTCCGGACGCGATGAGGCACATCGGTTTGGTAATGTCAAGGGCGTAGATGTCTTCGACTTGGACTAGATCCGGATATTCCGCACGGGACGCGTCCAGGAAATCCTTCAGGCTTTTTCCGGTCGTATCGAAAATTAAGTGGACCAATCGCGTGTACCAGGTGCTGAGCTTTTTAACTTCGGTGAGAATCGAGGCGGTTAGAATTAAGGTTTGATAGCCGCTTTTTCTGGCCTCCTCCGCCGCCCCTTCGCAGGCGAGCCTATTGTTTCCTATGATGACGTTATGGACCCAATCGAATCGGGAATTTTCACTCGATGATTCACCTCCGCTAGTTAGGACTTCGCGGACTGAGTCTGAACAGAAATCCAACATTTGATACTTTTGCACTATCTTCATAGCGTCGTCCGGTGCGTCAGTGTTCGGAACGGTCGGTCCGCTCGCGATGAAATCCAATGGATCCCCCACGACATCCGAGATAATCAGGCTGATTATCTGGAGGCCTTTTCCTAATATAGCCAGACGACCTCCCTTTAATTCCGATAATTTCTTCCGGACGGTGTTGAGTTCTATGATGGTCGCGCCAGCTTTTCCCAGCGATTTGGTCAACGCCAGTTTCTCCTCGAGAGAGACCGGTTGCTTCGGAAGAGGCAACAAAGAAGACCCGCCTCCGCTAATTAAGACGATCAACACATTTCCTTCGTCGAGTGTCGTCACCAAATTCCTGATCTTCACCGCTCCGTTATACGCTGCTAAATCCGGTAGGTTATGGTTCGCGCCCTCCATGAAGCGTATGCGCGAATTCCTGGTCGGCAACAAATGCGGTAAAGTCTCGAAATCGGCGAATATTCCTTGCGGCACCGTCACTATCCCACCAGAGAGTGCGCTATCGAGAATTTTCTCCAATTGTACGGCCATGCCGAGCACTGCCTTACCGAAACCAACGACGTAGCAACCTTTACTGATATTATATGAACGGTCATTCACCAGCAGATGGTTGTCTTCGACGTGCACCTTGTTCGCCAGAAGTTGTTCCGGTTGGACGGCTCGAACGCCCATTTGAAATATTTCTGACAAATGTACTTTGTAGGTTGTCATTTTCGATACCGCACTTGACTTGAACGTACTATTTAATAGACGTACACCTTTCAAGGTAAACATGATCGGCTGACCCGCCGCACTTTTACGATAAATAGAGTACTTCGAGACACGATAAAACGCTATTAATAGCAATGTAAGTTGTCCCTGTGTTTAGGCGTAAAGTCCACTGAATGAGATCCAATTAAGTTGGAACTGGCAGATGCGTTCAGCAAAAATATTGAAATCGCTGCATGTTTTTAACACTATTTGCTAAACTTCTTCAAAGCGCAACCCCGTTTTTGTACCATACTCAATTTTATTTGTAGAAAATAAAACAACAGTGCACGCAGTTAAATTCACAGTAGAAAATGTATTTGCTATTTGCGCCATCTATGATCAAATAGCGCAAATTCTTTGTTCTTTATTTTCCGAAACTTTCAGTATGTTCAAGAAAGGACACTGCAATACAGTAGAACCTCGATTATCCGTGCCTTGATTTCGGCGTGAAAATATAATGCAATTTGCACGCGTTAGCGTTAGCGCCCAAGACGGTGAAAGCGTGATATGGAGTTGTGGCATTAGCGTTTAACCGTTTACAAAGTATTTAGTCTAAATTATCATATCCAGACGTGCAGTTGTTTACATAATGCGTGCGGTACCTTACTCATCAAGCACTTTAAAGTTGATTTCCTTCATCCAAATCGTGCAAAGATGAGAAGTTTAAGTTTTCCACGATTTTCATATTTCAAGTTCTTGCTCTAAATAACCTCGTAGGCTTTCACGGCCGTTATCACTGGTATAAACTTGTTTCGGATTTTGTTGTGTGTCGAAATTTCTTCAGGTCTCGAAATCTAATTCTTTATCGTCACGTGAGGGCAGTGATTTTCACAATCTTTCTTCAGAATTTATTTGAAGATCTCAACTGATTAATAGAGTTATCTATTACCTTAATGTTGGTTGCTTTCAAGTAAATCATTGAAAGATAAAGAATGTGAAACTGAGAGGGTAGAAGAGATGGAAAAAGGAGAAAGAAGGAGAGGGATGATAGCGGAAGTGATAAGTGAGACGTAAGGTATAAGACGATATTGCACGAGACGTGTAGTAAAAAACGTTTGTGTGTAAAAGACGTAAAGTGCAAGATTAATGGTAAACGACGTACAGTAGATGAGAGGACTTGTAATTTTTCTGTGTTGTGGTCTGCTGTTTTTGTGTCTTAATATTCAATATTTCAGTAAATAATAATTGGATCTACAAGAGCTTTAAGTGCTCCAATATTTCTACTCTCTGACAACTGGTTGGGCAGAAGGAGTAGGAAAGAAGAAGGGGAGGCTTCTGTTCTAAATATCCTCATAAACTTTCATTCCCGTTACCACTGATGGAAACTTCTTTCGGATTTTGTTGTGTGTTATTAGTTAATGTTGTCGTTTACTTTCTTCACAATTACTGAAAATTGGTTAATACAAAAGTTGAAATTCTTTCAGGTCTCTAAATCGAATTCTTCATAATCACGTGGGGCCAATGATTTTGACAAGATTTCTTCAGAATTTATGTGAGGTTCTTAACAGATTAAGAGAGTTATCTATTACTTTAATGTGGATTTCTTTCAATCAACTCTTCCAACGATGAAGAGCTTCCAACATTTTCGTATCTCAGGTTTCTGTTCTCCAACACTCGCTTGGGTAGGAGAAGTAGAGGAGAATAATAAGAAAATGTTTCTTTTCTAAATACTCTCGCAAACTTTCCTGACTGTTGTTACTAATAGAAATTTCTTTCGGATTTTGTTGTATGTCATTAGTTAATGTCAACGTTTTCCTTCTTCACGATTACTGAAACTAGGTTCATTCAAGATTGATATTGTTTGAGATCACCAAATCGAATTCTTCACCATCACGTGGGGGTAATGATTTCCATAAGCGTTTCTCAGGATTTACTGGAGGTTTTCAACTGATTAAGAGAATTATCTATCACTTTAATGTTGATTTCTTCCAATCAAATCTTTCTAAGATAAAAAGCTTTAAGCCTTGCAACATTTTCACGTTTCAGGTTTTTGCTGTCCGACATCCAGTTGGGTACAAGGAGTAAAGAAGGTGAGGAAGAGGTTTCTGTTCTGAATTTCCTCGTAAATTTTTATGACCGTTACGGCTGATAGAAATTTCTTTCGAATTTCGTTGCGTGTTAGTAGCTAATGTTAACGTCATACCTCTTCACATTCACTGAGACTGAATTCATTGAAAAATTGAAATTCTTTGAGATCTCGAAATTGAATTCTTCAATCATAACGTGCGGGCAGTGATTTTGACAAGCTTTCTTCAAAATTTATTTGAAGAAAGAGGATCACAACTGATTTTCTACCACTTTAATGTTGAATTCTTTCCATCAAATCTTCTAAAGATCAAGGGCTTTAAATCTTTCAACATATTCATATCTTAGGTTTCTGCTCTCTGATACCCGGCTGTGTAGAAAGGGTAGAAAAAAGGAAAATGAGGTTTCTGTTCTAAATTTCCTTGTAAATTTTTATGGCCGTTACCACTCATAGAAATTTTTTTCGAAGTTCGTTGTGTGTTAATCGTTAATGTTGACGTCTTCCTTCTTCACAATTGCTGAAACTGGGTTCATTCAAAAGTTGAAATTCTTTCAAGTCTCGAAATCTAATTCGTTATCATCACGTGGAGGTAATGATATTGACAGGCTTTCTTCAGAATTTATTCGATGTTTTCAACTGATTAAGAGAGTTGTCTATCACTTTAATGTTGATTTATTTCAAAAGAAAATTCCAAAGATAAAGAACATTAACTCTTCCAACATTTTCATATTTCAGGTTTCTGTCCTCCGACACCCGGTTAGGTAGAAAGGGTAGAAAAGAAGAATCACAATTACTGAAACTGGGTTCATTCAAGAGTTGAAATTCTTTCAAGTCTCGAAATCGACTTCTTCGTCGTCACGTCACGGTCGATCTCTTTTAACGAGAGACTGCTCTATAAAAATTTTCCGATGATTCGTTAATTCTTGTTGTTCAATTTAATCATTTTGCTCAAAGAGCTGAACTTATAAACGATTCCAGTCGCATCAATTTAACTATGCATACATCTTCTTCTAAATCTAAAAATAGATTGGAAAGGCACACGATCAAGAGGCGACAACTCTTCCATAATTTTCTTCGAACAGGGACACCTCAATATGCCGTTATGAATTATATTTTTATCCGCGTACATATTTCACTGTCGAATAAAATCGAATTTCACTTCGTCGGAATTTCCAAACGATCGAAAAGCGCCGGATCATCTCGCTCCGGGTGAGAGTGGTTCGCGATGGAACGAGAGGAAGGAAGCTCCGCCGACGATGGTAAAAGTAAGAGTTCCTCAGCTATGTCGGCCAGTATCGACCCAAGCGCGCGACTTGCACTTTCACTGTCAACCAAATACTTTAAGAAGGCGATAAAAGAAACAGGAAAGTAAACAAAGCGTCTAACGAAATATAAAACGCATCAGGTTCGATTTCGATCGCCTTCATCTAATCGATATCGAACGGCTTCGGATTCGAAATTCTCTTCGAGATATGAGATACGAAAACGGCGGCGGTAATTTAACGAGATGTGAAAGTTTTTCTTGTGCTGTTGTTTACTTCTATCGGCCATAGGTACCACCGGTAAGTTGACCTAGAAGTAGAAAAGTGGTCGATGGGCATATGTACGTATGTGTGATTGCTTTTAGAATGCACGATTTCCAGTTGAATCGAAGTGCAGGGTTTGTTTTGGCCAGTGACTTTTGTATGCGATTTTTAAGCTTCGTAGTGTATTGGAATGTTGTGCCCCGTGGTTCCATTTAAATGCAAATTTAAAAATGATTTGGTCCACTTTCGCCGATGACTATTATTTAAAAAAGGGAAAGTGATTTGAATCATTCGGAATTATTTTATGAGCTGTTGAAATAACCATCCCTAAGACGTCTTTTTACGAGTTACATTTCGTGACTGTCTCTGTGCTAAGTATAAGTACTGTTATAAGTCACAGCTACCTTTTCTCTTTTAATGACTTGCAATACTCGCATTTAGATTTTCTGCTTAGATAGTCTTTGGGCCAGCAAGGGCTTTAGCGTTTTGTAACAGCTGCACTAAAAAGCACTTGTAAACCTGAATCGCTGAGTCTTCTCTGTAAAGGTTTCAGTGATCTTAATCTCGTCTAACTTTTCAATGGCCTACAATGCTTACATTTAGGCTAGGTGTTTAATTTGCCTTTATGCTAGAAAAAGCTTCAGCCATGTTGTAATACACAATTCCATCCAAGCCTTGGTCACTGAGTCTCCTCTGTGAGGGGTTCATTGGTCGTTACCTTGTTTTCGCTGCTGTTAGTAATAGAAAAAGCAGCTTCCTTCTGCTGCCTAGGTTTTTGAAGCTTTATCATTGATTCCAGCCACTTCCCAATGTTTACGTCGACTTGAGCATGGAGGTTGAAGCAGCTCTAAAGCGATATCGCGTCCACACATAAAATAGGCCAACGAAGTTTGAGGTCTTGTTAGTTACAGAAATGACATAGGGCGAATCTTCTAAATATTTTGATACTGAAAACAAATCCTACCGCAGAAATCATCAAGCGCGTCGGATTTTCGAGTAACTTTAGATTAAATGGTCCAGAAATGCACCGAAAGGAGACAATCTCAATCAAAACTCTAAATCTGAAGATGAAGAGATGAGTGCTTAGATAAGTGACTAGTTACTACTAATTGACAACCTAAGAGAACCTGGCAATCCTCTCAGGCATTTTGCCTTCTTGAGTTGCCGGAGTAGCATCCCAGGTGACCTGTTCTTTTCCCCAAAACTCGTGGAATCAGTTACATAGTCTTGCGAGGTTCAATTACGAAAAATTGCCATTTTGATCAAACTAATGAGATTGAGCTAATGGATCCTTTGTTTTAGATTTTCGAAAAGGGCATCGTATAGTAGTAGTCTCCAGCTTCAAAATCTCTCTTTAGCTGAGATACACAAGCTTAGATGTATAATACTGGTCATGCGTACTAGGGATGTAATGAACCATTGCCACCAGTCGTATCGATTATAAATGTTAACTGGTACGAATCACAATTTAGACAATAACATCTACATATTTTTGAACAATGTTTGTCCCACTTTGGGGTTAGGATATTTCGAAATCCTAACATGCTAGGTAAAAAATTCCAACGGGATTAAGCATTAAAAACTTTTGGGATGATATGGTCTAATTACTACGTTTGACAAAATCAGGCCTGTGAATTTAATTTTATGTAAGAACTGATAAATCGTTACAAGTTCACAACACGAACTCTTTCCTTTCATTTGCAAATCAAATCCCAACTAAGCTAGACTCAAGCTGCTATTTGATTTATATTGATGTTTGTACATGTGAGAGGGATTCGATATGAATTCTCTCACAATGCACGTATTACGCATTTTTACAGTTATTTTTTCTACAGAAGTGGACAACTTGCGTTGTAGAAAAATAACTGTAAAAAATGCGTAATACGTGCATTGTGAGAGAATTCATATCGAATCCCTCTCACATGTACAAACATCAATGTTCAGACCATATATACATAAAATTTGTATACGAAATTACAGCTCTTGCAAAGCCGTACTGACGAGCGGTATAACCGCGAAACGTACGTCTACGGATGGCAAGAGAAGATCAAAATTTTGTAATTTGATTTATAGAAAATAAGGAACACATTAATATCATTTTCAGCTTCTGGTAACTCTTAGACTAATCCAAAACTTAATCCTCACTAAGCCAAACGTACAGGCATTAAGACTCGCACTAACAATAGCAATCGCATTCTTAATACCGCCGAGATTGTCAGTGATACCATCAGTAGCGTTGACACTAGCACTATCACTAGCGCTCATTTTTCGTTGGCACTAATTTTGACACTACCACCCACACTGGTACTAGCCATCAACTACTGTTGAGACCAACATTAATTATTAGTACGTACTTTCTGTTGGCAGTGAACCGGGGCTACTAACGTATCACTATTTACACTCGTTTCACCATTATTTTTCTATAGAAAAAAAATTGATTCACTTTTAGCTTACAACTCACCTTGCTCTGTCTTTGGGTGTTTACATCAACAATTACAAACCTCAGGAATATTTGAAACTGTAATGAATCATTGTAGTTGGTCGACCGATCGAGCAAGTCAAACAAAGCTCGGCCCGGTCAAGTCGTACACGGGTGACCGCCGCGATTTGTCATTTGGTGAGTTGTGATGTAGGTTTCCTGCAGTAATCTACATTGTAACATTGTAAGGCAAATTCCAGAGCATATGAGACGGCTGCAGATACAAAATTGTGCCAAGTAATAATAGCGATCCCCCTCTTCAATAGGGTACTAAATACTTAGGGTTTGTTTTCAGGTGTTAGTAGCAGTAGTAAGCTACCTTAGAAATAAAACAATTTAAAAAATAATTGTAGTCACTTTTAGTACGCAGACTCTTCCACACTTCGAAGTTTCTATCGCCAATATGGAAAAAGCAATTTGCTTGAATTCAACACAACATTTGAAGCTACCGACAAAGCTTAGTACAAGATTCGATATATCAGATCACATAATTTCATTATTCGTTACATCAATAATAATCCAATTTAATAGCTACAGTATTACCTATGGCATTTAAATAATCGTGACTTACGTAAACGATAACCTAAAAACTCACGCAAGAAACCTGTAAGTTTACTTTAGTAATAACGAGGGTAATATAGTCATAATAATAATAATAACCAGCGAACTTACATGAACACAAAGAACAGTCATTAACACAAAGAAATACTCTATAAATATTCTTGTAAAAGTGAAACTTTGCACAATACACACAACCCTAGATAAGAATCCGATAAAAAAGTAAATAAACTAATGCGTTTATAAAATTCTCAACGACCTCCATAGACCGACGAATTTCGACACGGTCTGACCGGGAATCTTCAGATTTTTTTGCCCATTTCTGGATTCGCATGGTCGATCTCGTCGTCCTTATTTTCCACGATCGCCCGAATAGTTTCGCCTTTTAAAGCGAAATGGACGCAACGAAGCGTGCTAATTGAACTTAGACCTTGCCCCAAGCAACGCTATAAATAAATGTGCAATTGCATGCCTACGAAGAAAAAAATGCGGGAGATTGCAAAACGTGTTTTTATGTTAGTTGCAGTTAACTGATTGGTATAATTACTCATATTTATGCGGTATTTTTACCGGTTATTATAGAATCAATACCTTTTAAATCCCTTGCGAAATCTGGACACCGATGAGGCGTAGGATGTAGGATTCATGGATACAGGAGTCACGCAGAATTTTCGGAGACGCAAATGGGATCAGAAGGACGAAATACGGGGAATGTTTCGAATGTTTTAGGAATTTAGTTCTAGTTCACTTCATGCTGTTTATCAGAGTTAAGTCGGGACACGTTTATAGTACGCAGCCATTCCATGCAATATTGTTTAATATACTTCAACAACTTGACTGATACAGACGTACGAGGGATATCTTTTATGTTTTTACAAACCATCACTAATTGGCGCTATTGAGACGTGTCATTACTATTTTTGGGAAATTTGACATTTGTTATTGTTACATCAATGGCAGCTTAGAAGCTAACTGAGTAGTTTGTTTACAATGAACGTTTAAAAAAGCAATTTTGCCAAATAATGGAAATTTCACGTTAAGATTCTCGTTGATTCCTTCGTTTTTAACGATTTCAGTAAATACCAAACTCAAAGAAATTGTAGTATCGTTTTGTTCGACTTTCGATAATTAAACACCACCAGAAAAGACTGTTTACGTTTAAAACAATCTCGTCATGATCGTATGTCCATCAGTGATGAATCGATTCTTATTCCAAAAGACATGAATGCTCTAGGCAACATGATTGTAGAAGATCATCATCTGACTTACTGTGAGATAGAGGCATTCTTAGGCATATCGGAAACTGCAATACGTTCGATTTTGCATTAACTTTAGCTGCGAAGAAGATCTAGTTCCGATGACTCCCACATAATTTGACTGAAGCTCAAATAAAGGCTAATGTTGATTGATGTACGGAAATGCTGGAGAAATTTGACCGAGGAATTGCAAAATCCATATACAACATCGTAACAGGTGACGAAACTTGGATATATTCGTGTGAACCGGAAACTAATCAACAATCCACTATTTGGGTGTTTCCAAATTAACTGAATCCCATAAAAGTAATTCGTTGACGAAGCATTTCTGAGAAAATAGTCGCTTGTTTCTTCGGTTTTACTGGAGATGTCGCAACCATTCCTTCAGACGATCGAAGAACAGTTAATGCTCATTGGTGTACAACAATTTTTTGCCAAAATCAGGACGAACAACAGAAAACATTATTCTCCACCATGACAAAACCAGCTCCCACACAGCACGTCAAACAATTGATTATTTGGAGCAGAAACACATCGAATTAATGTCCTTTTGCCGTATTCACCTGATTTATCGCCTAACGATATTTTTCTGTTCCCGAATGTCAAACAAAAAATGCGTCGACAGCGATTTTCAGCCCCTCACGGAGCCGTCGAAGGAAACTATGTTTTTTGAGATACCAACTTTAGAGTGAAAAAGTTTTGGGAATTAGTTTGAACGAATGCAAAAGTGCATATATCTTAAAAGCAAATATTTTTGGATAAAAAAATATTTCTTTCGTTTAGCGTCTACAAGGCAGGGATCGTAGCCCTAACCAGAATTTCATTCGGTTCTTTCTGACGTGTAAAACCCAGTGCAGTGGGTTCATCGGTTCTCATACGATTGACATACCGCCGGCTTAGTAACATTCAAAATATGTTATTTGTTTTCATGGGATTTGTAAGAACCATTGAAGAGTTTCTATTCTACCTTTGTCTGTGATGAAATGAATTATCATATACGTCAATATGATTCTTATGATCCTTAAATGCATTATCTCAAATGCCGCGCGTAAACCGAAGTATAAATCCATTAGACTGTAGGTAGCGTGAAAAAATACCCTCCTTGCAAGTACATAAACTTACAAAACTTGTACATATTGTCTCAGCTACTCGGTTGTTAACAGATTGTTTATTTTTAAGACTAAAGTTTATATTGAATGATCAACTATCACAACTTCAGAGGATCAAAGAACAGTTACATTTTGGATATTATGATTCTCAGAACAAATGTATTTAATTAACCTTCCTATACTCACGCATACGGTCTGTGAGACCGATTTATATAGTATAGTATACGTCTTTCATTTTGACGTGAGTATAGGAAGGTTAAGGAACCACCAGAGATTTTGTAGTCAATATATGACAGTACATTCGAAAAACCGTCGAACTTACATCTGCCAGTCCACATTGTTCCACTTACGGAAAGTTCAAGTTAAAGAAGGCTATTGGATTTTACCCTCCCAGATCAACTGATTACATCGCATTACGTGAAAGGCATAATATCGAATCCCTAAGTGACAGAAGAAAGTATAGTAGTTCGGTTTTCTTGCTTAATTTAATTAATAATGTGGAATCTCCCGTGCTGTTAGCTGGGGTTTACTTTGCGGTCCCATCTCGCTCTACTCGATCAGCTGATACTTTTCGTTCAGTCAGGCCTAAAACTAATGTTTTGTTTAAGGCCCCTCTGTCTCATATGACTAGGAACATAATTAATGCTTTGCCGGATCCGCTTAGATAATGTTTATTGTACTTGTGTCGTTGTGATTTATAGCTGTATTTGCATTGTGCTAAGTTTGATTGTTGATTTTGTAGCTGTTCTTGTGTATTGTTTTTTGTTTTCTTGTATAATTATCGTGTAATTGGATATTTTTCTCTGTTGGGTAATAAAGACATATTATTATTATTATTATTATTATTATTATTATTATTATTATTATTATTAGAACAACATTTTGGCCCTCGAGCTACGTGAAGAATTCGACTTAGGGGGAAATGCGAGTTATAGCTGGGTCGATTTAGTGCGGTTCGAATATTTCATACGCTATAAATCCCAAAAAAATTGTTCGAATGAATATTTGCAAAGCTCTATTGAAGTGATTTAAGTGAAGCTAGAAGAATTTCTTACTTCGATGACTGGTGATGAAGCTTGGATCCACCATTACAGTCGTGAGACAAAAGAATAGTTGAAGCAATAAATCGTAAAAACCCAAGCAGTTCCAAAGAAGACCACGAAAGTTTTATTGGCCGGGAAGGTAATGGCGGACAGTTTATTGGGATACTCATGGAATTGTGTCCATCGACTATCTTGGAAGGCAATAACGAGAAAGTACTACGCATCATTACTTAACCAACTGAAGACAGAAAGTGCAAACAAGGGACCGCATTTGGAAATGAAGAGGTGTTGTTTCATCAAGACAACGCACCAATCTCACACTTCGCCAATCACCATGGCAAAATTCATGAGTGTCAGTTCGAATTGATTGACCACCCTCCGTATTTAACAGATGTAGTCCCGAGTGACTGCTTTCTGTTTCCTATGGTCGAAGTTTGGCTCGGAGGACAGAAATTCTTTTCGAACGAGGATACAATCCGTAAATGCGTATTTCGCAGAGCAAGACGCCAGTTACTATTTGGACGGGTTAAAGCGATTGAACTAAGTATATCGATTTAAAAGAAGACTATATCGAAAAATAAAATTGTATTTGACCGGAAAAAAGTGTTTCTATGTTAGGCTCAAACCTTTTCAGCTCACCCTTGTATATAGCAATAACTTTAAAATCCCCAATGTTTAAAGCATATTTAGAGCAGATTACACATACAACATATTTCATATTGAAAATATGGGGAACTCTCAGCCTTTTCCTATTAGTTGCTCTATGTTAATAATTGTATTAGAAAGAATGTTTTTTACTTGAGATTTGTATCCAAGCAATTAGTATTGCTTTTATAAATTGTATTACCATCTATTGACTACAAAATCTCAAGTCTCTCCCTAAACATAACATATTCTTTGTCCATGTATATTTACGTATTTGCGTTTCACATATGTTATGTAAATGTATTACGTTTGAATAAAATGTAACGTACGAAGAAGGAGGAATGTTTTAAACGAATTGCACAGGAATTGCTTCCACATCCATCCTATTCACAAGATTCGGCTCCTAGTGATTTCCATCTGATCCTAAATTTTAAGGAATCATTGCGGGATATTCTAGATCTTAAATACGATAAAATTTGCTATAAATAGATGGATTGCAGAAAATTCAAAACAATTCTTTAGTTTCAAGTTGGGATAAGTATATTCAATTAAATGGAGATTATATTGAAGAACTACATTGTAATTCTGATGAAAATCGAGAAAATAACGAATTTATAGCCAAATTCCTAGTACTTTGGCAACATTCCTCTTATTTAGTAATTTATTCGTTTTAATTATCAATATTATTATTATTATTATTATTATTATTATTTACATAAAATATGTAAGCGCATTTCTCCAGACAAAGCAATTTTATTATACGTGGAAACCTACAGTTTAAAACGCGATGCGAATTTAAATACGGGCATTTACGAGTTACGTCAACGCGTTTACGAACACGCACAGCGTTAAATGCATCGCTCGTCGTAATAAACCGCAATAAAAGTGCGTAACGCAGAAGCAGCATTTTATTGTTCGTAACGTCATTTCACCGGCCGAGACAATTTATAATTAGAGAAAGTAAATAGTTAGGTAGATTATCTTTTTTCGCACAGCAAACCGCAATTAAGCGACATAAGCTTAAGGAGAGAAAATGTTACAAAAGAAAATAGGAGGAAATGATCTATCTTTACCGGCGAAGTCGACGTTCTGTGGTTGTCGGAAGATGTACTTTAACGATGAGTTAGGAGTTATGTATGGTCGGTTGCGTGCGGCGTTCGAGGTCTTGAAAATTATTGCGGGATGATAATTACGAATTGTGCAATTCGGTATGAATTAATGCGACGATTGCTTACGAGATCTTGCGACACGATAAGTTCTCGTGTTTAATGCGTGGTTGTTCGTTGGTGAACGCTATAAGATGGGTACTAACAATAAGTAAATTGGATTTTTTTGAATTACACTGACAGAAAAATAGGAATTTAATTACTTCTACATTTTTTCCATTAGGAGAATAGTACGCATTTCTAGTAGAATTAAAATTTTGTATTTAACATGAGCAGAAATATCTCTATTACGTATGTGAACAATAATAATACCTGAAGAAAAAATATCAAATAGGTGAACAATAAGTATTAAATGTATTTAATGCATTATATTGTATAATGAATATACAATGTTCAAGATTGGTCTATAATATGTACATATGAACAAAATATTTTGAAAATATTCCTAAAATGTCTAAAATGTGTAAAATATGTTTCAAAAATACTTATCTACTATAAAATATATAAAACTGATATTTACAGTTTGCTTGATTTCATTAATTACGTCCTTATATACATTTGTAACCTACTTCCTTGTTAAAGTACTTCCGTCAGGTACAGTATTTCTGCAATGCTTTTGTAAAAACATGTTAAAATTTAGGTTCTGTAACCTATAAAATGAGATATATAGCAGAAAGTAAAGTTTTGGTTAATTCCGAATTAAATACTTGTTGTTCACTCTGATTCTTTGGAGATGAAGATGATCGTGCTAGTGACTCACCTACAGATATTTGCATTAATTTTGATTGCCTCTAACTTTCGTTTATGAAGATCAGTGGAATCACATGCAATCTATGACCTTCCTATACTCACGTCAAAATGAAAGACGTATACTATACTATATAAGGCGGTCTCACAGTACAGTCACACCGTATGCGTGAGTATAGGAAGGATAAGAGAAGAAAATTATAATAGAAAATGTATACACCCTTTTAGATATAAGAAGAAAATGATCTTGACATTAAAGGAAAATATTTTTATTAATGAAAATACTTTTATTCAGCAATTCAAAGCAATTTCTTGAACCAATTGTATGGCAGACTAGAATTTGCAAAATAAACATGTAATTTGAATTAAATGAATAAAATAGGTTGTTTTGTAAAATTAACTTATCATTTTACCGCACGCTTTGCACTTTTTCTTCGTTCAAAAGTAATTCTGGAACGGTCTTGATCCAGGAGGCTACGAAATCGCTTTTCATTTTTGGCATTTTTGGATAACACTCGGTAACACTTCACTTTCTTCGATGTTGTTGCTTGTTGTAAATGATGAAAATTTTTAAATGATAAATGTTGAAACGTAAACACCCTCTACCTAATTATTTTTAACCAATCAGAACTCACCTTTATTCGTTTAATTTTCGATTTTTATTCTTAGAAACCGTAACAAAACAATATTTGCTCTTCGGTATTGAACATGATATTTCGTTTGGAAGTTTAAAAGCAATTAACAATTTCTTAGAATTTCAATTTCCCAGAAAATCGTCTACAATATTTTTTATAAAAATAACGCGATTTTCAAAAGGAAAAATAGGTCGAGTAGTTTGAAATATGTTCAAATATTGGAAATATGTGGAAAAAATCAAAAATATTCTAAATTTGTAAAATTAAATTAGTAGTAAACGTTTTTATTTATCCTAATTTGTGTAGATCTTAAAGCGTTCAATTGCATGTTGATAGTTACCAATATGCAACAAAACATATAATCCGGTCTCTGAAAATAAATAATCCAACTTTTCTATTTAAGCTTCTTTTTGTTTCAATTAGTATTATAACTTTCGCTATAACCTATAACTCTTAGCTCGTACACGGGGTTATCTCCGTACTCCAGCCAACTTACATACATGTATGTGTACATAAAATGTGCGCTGATAGCGCAATATTTTCATGCCCTCCTTTAATTTTCTTTTTAAATTGTCATGACAAAAAGGAACAAAAACACATCATTTTAACGATATTTATTTCCGAATTACAATTATAATCGAACAAAATAAGTGATGCAAATGAACCTTGGTCCTATTTAAAACTTAAAAATTATATTAATATTAATAATTAAAAATTATTAAATATACTTGAACTTGTATGTTTTGAATTAACTAATCGCTCTTAGATTCAGTTTTTGCCAGAGCTATCGTCACGTGACTAACGACGACAAGACCATTTCGCTGCTTAGTTTTGATTTGAACCAAAGCTGAAAAACCTCTCCCACATAAGTAAGTCGAGGAAGACAGCACAAGTATTCCCAAAGCAAGAGAGGCAACTTTTGGAGTAACCCGAAAATGTTTCATCCAAACCTTCTCCAATGTCAAGAGGTTGAAGCCATGTTTCATGGTCGAATCGGCCTTTATTGCTAGAAATTCGTACTGAACTTGTTCTGGTAATTATAAGACATCGCCCACAAATGAATTTCTAGTCATAAAATTAATGTCGCTATAATATCGGTAAAATTCGTGTTCCAATCAGTTTTGCACTCTTCGTCCAGTCTTTGATTTTTCTATTGTTTCGTGCAGCCAAGGAAAAGATATTACAATTTCTTTGAGTTCAAATTTGAAACTTTAATATGAAACCCTGAATGCGGACGCAGTTAGTAATGAAAGTGCCGTTTTTGCCCTGAAGCTCCAAGTTTAGCTGATACAAGGCTTCAAATAGGTCAACCTTCGTTGCAATTGTCTATTATCGAAGATTTGCAAAAAAAAATCGTTTTTATCTTTGAACTCAAGAAAGAAGATGACCCCTTCTTTCAATTTATAAAGGCGTGCCAACATGTTGCCCTTAGACAACCAGCGTACTTTTGTGTGGAAAAGAAGGATTCTGTGACCAGAATTAAGATCCTCGCAAAGAAATGTAAATAATCGACTAATTAAAGCGCTGCTTTTGATGAAATTCACGACCTTTATAGCCAAGTTTAAAGTCTGGCATAAATTCGGTGACAATGGTTTTGAGACCAAAGCTTGACGAAAAATAACACAATGTGTAGAAACCAGGGCGGGCTTCTTTTCCTTCAGATTTTGAGCTAAGCCTATCATTGCGCAAAGTCCAACGAGTGTTAGATGTTCGTACATATGAGAGTTCAATTACCAAATTCGGCCATAATGTACTAATTACGCATTTTTGCAGATATTATGATTCTACAGAAGTAGACAATTTGTTTTGCCACAAACTCCTGTAGTAGCTACAATCGCGCACTCGGCTAGCCCGCCGTGGGAAAATTGTGGTTAATTAGAAAACTACTTTCACTATTCGCAGACGCGCGTTTCGCGGTCATACCGCTCATCAGTGCGACTGTGTGAAGTAGTTTTCATTTCTATAGAAGCTCTATATAAGCCCGGGTGTTAGATGTTCGTACATATGAGAGTTCAATTATGGCCGAATTTCGTAATTGAACTCTCATATGTACGAATACCTAACACCCGGGCTTATATAGAGCTTCTATAGACATGAAAACTACTTCACACAGTCGCACTGATGAGCGGTATGACCGCGAAACGCGAGTGTGCGAATAGTGAAAGTAGTTTTCTAATTAAGTCCAACGAATGTATTCCAATCGAATTCATTTTGCTGACGTATCGACGTTCCCTTTCCCTGTTCCTTTTTTCTAGTGAGGAACACCAGTTGGTAGTCGAAATACGTATTTGGTTTCTCCCAAAAACGATGCGAGGAAGATTATAATTAATGTGTCAAGGTTCATTCTACAAAATCGGAAGCATTCCAACTCCCGTCTTCAATTGTAATCTTAACTTGCTAGTGAAAATGGTGATTTAGATGTAGAAATATTTGTTTTTTGATCGTTTCATAATCTTACCATTCTGAAATCTTTTTTATATATAGAGGTTAATGCACAGGAAGAAGAAAAGAAGGCGGAAACCGTTGAAGACCTCTTTAATACCAGTTCTTGCATACCGAAACCGTACAGGTGCCCTCATCCACAAATACAGTTCTTTCTATACACGAGGTAAGTTTAACGTTTTTGTACGACGCGTTGAATTGATGTCAAAACGTCAAAAGACATCAACTGATTGTAAGTGATTTTAGTTTCTTTCTTCACGTTGTTGTACATTTTACACCGCCAAAACTTTAGAAGAAAATTTGCTTTGAAAGTAGCCTTTCACACCTTAGATATTCTTTTTTTACCTTAAATGAAAGTGTGGACGACACAACCCATTTAACATATATGTAATAAAAAATTATGAAACGAACCAGTGAATTATCTACGCTGCAAAAAAACGTGTTAATTCGTTCCTCTCCATCGCGATTGTTTCTGCTTTTCTCCATATTTCCAAACATCGATTTAGCATGCACCGCATTCTTGCGTTCAGAAATTATCTAATCCGCGATTATGTAAAATATGGTAATTAATGAAATTGTAAAATTGTGGCTCGCGTATAATAACCACAAAAGTGCCAATAATTGCGTAATAAACCGATTGGATTCCTACCATTTCGCGTTTAATTCTGAGCGAAACGAAACGATCGAATTTAATGACTTCGTAAATATGAAGGTGGTTGATTTCAAATATACGAATGGGATTTATAAATTAGACCGTAATGGTTTGATTCGGTTTGATAGGTACCTCCATAAGATTGTAAATCGATTTTGTTTGATCATGAAATTCCGATCTATGTTAGTTTAAGATGCGAGAGCTTTCCTGAAGGTATTTGGTTTACTAAGAGTTCAGATCCATAGAAAGTCAAGAACAATAAGTGTTATCTTTCTTAGTGTCATATGAGAGATGTTTCGTATGTTCTAGCAATTTGGCTTTGAATTTATCCACGCTTTCGTCAATTCGAATCCAATTCGAAACAAGTTACGACAGTCTACAAATACACAGACAACATAATAAATTTTAGAATTATCTATAGGCTCCGAGGAGTTGAAATACATTTTAGAAGTTAGAAGTTCATACCGATCACGGGACATCACACTTTTGACAGCTGAATTTCTCGCAGCTGGACACTTTTTGGGAACAAACATTGTAGGCAAGATACGTGGGAGAGGGACGAAAGGCAAAGAGCATAATAGACTTAATAGTATATACACACGAAATGAGAACAACATTTAAAGAAGTAAAAACAATAGATAAGGCAGAAATAGGAACGGTCATGGCTAAGTTGAGGATGAAGTTTGGTGAAGTAATAGAGGAGAGTAACTATAAAAGAATTAAAATCTATAGACTAAAAGATCCACGATGCAGAAAGAAATATCAAGAGAAAACGAGTCGGATGTTTAAGGAAGCGATGGAGAAAAACCTGGACAGAAATTTGGAGGGACAATGGGAACTAATCAAACAGGTGACTCATAAGAAGTCAGAAGAGATATGCGGAACTAGCGAACCACGCCAAAAAGAGGGAAAGAAACTGAGCGGTGGAGCCCAAAAATTCAATTGAAAATAAGACGAAAAAAGGGACACATGGAGGAGACATAACAGAACAAAAACAGAAGACGATAAAGTAGAATACAGGAAACAGAGAGATGAGGTGAAGAGGATAGTGAGATAGGCAAAGAATCAAAGTTGGGAAAAATTTTGAGAGGAATTAAACAATCAGTTTGACAGCAGCAACAGATTATTATGGAAGAAGATTAATAGAAAAAATAAAAGGAAAGAAATAGAGTGGGCAACAGATAACTCGCACCAACTCAGAAGTGCAACAATGAATATTTTGCAACTATGGAAGTAATATTTTGCAGAAACATTTGAACAGGAGGACGTAAACAATGAGTCGCAACATATAGAGAAAGGGGGAGAGGAAGATAAGGAGCTACCAGAATTAACGAGGGAAGAACTGGAACAAGGACGTCAGAAGATCAAAACAGTGAAAACAAGCGGAGGAGACGGAACCACCCAGAAATGATTAAGTGGATGAAAGAAGAGGGAATAGAATGGTTCTTGGAGTTATGCGGAAGAGTTTGAAACGGCCAGAAGATCCCGAAAGAATAGGAAGAGAACTTAATAGTCCCTATACATAAAAAATCGGAATGAAATAGAATGCGGAAACTATAGAGCGATCTGCCTTCCATCCACAGCTTTTAAAGTATACACCAAAATGGTAGAAGTCAAAATTAGAGAAATAGTAGAATATAAACTGAATGATGAACAGAGAGCATTTAGAAGAGAAAGGCGGACATCAGATATGTTTCAAGAGAAATCTGATAGAGAAAAAGAACGAAATAAACGAAAAACTATTTGTTACTTTCATAGATTTGGAAGCAGCATTTGACATGGCGGATAGATCAGTAATCTAGGAATATAATGAGAGAGGTGGAGATTCCAAGCAAACTCACCAGTATAGTCAAAAGTATATACAACACAGTGTACTGATAATTAATAAAATAATAAAGAACAGGAGGAAAAGAGCAGAAAACATCAAACAACTCTAAGCTACAGACAATTACAGCCAATCCAACTAAATCGATTACTGTACGCAGATGACATTGTGTTGGTTTCGAACACAAGAAGAAACATGAGGAGGCGGAGAGTGAAGGAATGGGAATGGAAATGAATGCAAACAAGACTAAAGTACGTGATAATAAACCAAAAAACATGAGTGGAAACGGAGACAGAGGGGTTAGTATATAAAAGACAGCAAATAGAACAAGCAACAGAATACGAATACTTGGGAGTGATTATATACGAGGATGAAAAGATGGATCTGAAAATAGCACACAAAATCAGAAAAACCACTAGAATGTATTATGCCCTAAACCAGGCATGGGCAACCTTTTTTGTAGAAGTTTTATGCTGCCAGTAATCTTGAAAAATATACATTTTTGTAGTATCCTTATGATTCATTATGAATTAAGTTTAGACGGGCCGTGCTAATATGCAACGAAAGAATTCAGTAGCGGGCCGGACAAATCTTACTCGAGGGCCGCATGTGACCCGCGGGCCGGAGGTTGCCCATACCTGCCCGAAACAATACAATTTTTGAGAAGAAGAAGTAAAACCCCAAGTATACAATGAAGTAATAGTCCCAACACTATTGTATTGGTGTGAATCTTGGGTAAACACGGAGAAGCACGAGATTGTGGTAACTGCCGTAAAAATGAAAGAACTTCGAAAAATAGTAGGAAGGACGCGATTGGATGGGATAAGAAATGAAAACATTAAACTGCAACTGAACCAAGAATCCATAAGGAAAGGGAAAGAGAATGCTGAACTGGTTTGGACAACGAGGATGAACAATAACCGATTACTGAGGAGGGTGATGACGGCAAAGACCGGGAGGAGAAGGAGAAGAGATAGACCGACGAAAATCTGGATGCAACTAATAGCAGAGTTGGTAAGATGAAGAAGAAATGGAGAAAATGGATGAAGGAATGAATCAAGAAATACCGAGGGCTTGACAGGGCACAAGCAGAACCGAAGGAGAAGATGGAGTATTTCCCATATAAATTTCCTTCGATCAGTAGCAAGAGATACATCAACGGCTAGCACAAAATTAACCCACATCAACATGGATTTCAGAGCAATCAGTGAATTGCCCTTTCCTTTTGTCCTTTTTTTTTTCAAAATGTTCAAGTTTTGACTACCACACAATGCAATAAACATGTATAGACCTTTCGGAAATAATGTTAAAAAAACATCCAGTTCAGTTAATCGACTATTTATATTATGTAAGAGAATTACAGATTTTCTGTTAGCATTCTCGAAACAAAATCTTGCGCAATAGGATATTATAATATACTTTAATTACTTGAAGCCGGAAGTTGAGGCCCAGTATGTGTTAGATTTGAAGACGAAGGTTGAGCAGGAGCATTCAGTTTTGTCATCACTGTCGTTTTCCGATTCTGATTGGACCCGATCGGAGTTCTCATCTTCACTGTTCTGATAGGGATCACTATCACTGTCAGATAAGTTGAGATTCATATCTTTTTGTCGAGTTTATCTTTATTTCCTGCCCTTTTTTATGTCGTTTTTGGCTCACGCTGGAATGAAATTGAAATTGATTAGGACTATTGGGATATACATATCATCCCACGTGAAAATCCTACTGGGACACATTGTCCCACAAATTTTGAGCGCTTTATTTCATGGTAATGTAGATGCAAAACCCATTATATACATAATGATGAGGGTACTCATTTTGATATATAACACATATCTGGAAGGGAAAATTGGAGAATATCAGTAGTTTGGGCATTGAAAAGACTGAACTGGCAAGTACAAACGTATATTTGGAGCACAATCTTCCAATATTCCAGTCACAAGTCACAATTTGCTCTGAAACATATTGTCCCATTAGATTCGAAAGGGCTAAATGAGGTAAAACTTGCTATGAATGAGTGTAATGCAGAGAATTCGAAAAATTTCTTTGAGGACGGTTTTGAAAAAGTAGTTTTACGTTGGGAGGAGTGTATTCAAATAAATAAAAATTACAATGAAGAACTACATTGTAATTATGATGAAAATTGATGAAATGGTAAAATTATATCTAAATCGGTAGAACTTTGGAAGCGTCTCTCGCATATGCCGATAAAAACACAAACAGTGGGAGAACATTGAAAGGACACTTTTGTATAAATCTAATCCTCGAAATCGATAAGAGAAATAATCATGCTGGCACGTGTCTCCTTGTTTACACCCGACAATCAATTTCCCAACAGGATCCTCATAAATATCGCCCAAATCCAACTAACATACTTGCGTCACTTACTAACGACGAAGTACCACCGACAAAATTCAAATCAAATCTAATTAACGTCGTTTTGCATTCCACCATCGACGTGACACGCGTCACGCTTACCTCGACGCGTTACGACATCCCCCAATGCGTGATAATGTAGCGAGAAAGTCCGCTTTTGTCGGACGAAACACCACACGCACGTAGCAGAGCATAGAGATAACTACATATCGATGGTTGTTCATTATTATAAGGAGAAATACCTGCGAATCCCGACCGGTAACCGTGAATTTATATGGCCGCATTATGCACGCGTAATTGCCGGTTTTCGCATCCTTTGACCGCATATTATCCGTGTTTCCCATGCGTGAAAGGTGATGTCGCGTTCTCGTAATGTTAAGGTTGAGAAAGGTATTAGAGAATGGATATTAAATAAAATATTGGGTCGGTGTGAATGTCTGTGGGGAACTTAAGCCGCGGCGCAAACTTTGGTGTAGCTTCAAAAGGAACAGACATATGTATATAATATTTGAATTGCATTTTTAGTAAAGTTTAATGGCTGAAAGTGTTACACAGGAATCGATGAATGGAGTGAGAATGATAAGAAGAAAGTTATTGAAAATTTTAGAATTTTTGGGTAAATTAGATTGACACTAGCAAATTGGTTTTGAAAAGATACTTCAGAGAGTCAAAATTACAAATGAAAAAAAAATTAGAAGAGCAATGAACGACCTATCACTGAGCTTCGTTTACTAGACAACTCTCACAGAAAGTTGTGCAATGGCTGCATTGCAAACCACATGCTTTATTAATCGTAAACTACAATCGTAGACTAATTTCGTCCATATTAGGACTCTTCAGTACGATATGGCATTTATCACATCGGAAAACTCCTCACCACATAATTGTTTAATTAAATTCGGTGCCACGTGTTTCGCTAACACGGGGCAAGCATTATCAAAACCGTATAAACCCAAATTAGGCGAATAATTTTCTTAAAGTTGTCTTCGGAGAATAGACTGGTTTAAAGAACTGTGCAAGAAGCATCCTTAACCCATCGTGCATTGAGCTTTACAAACGACCACCAAGTGACACTATTGAGATGTGTCATTATTATTGTCCCAAAATTTAATACATGTTATTGTGCCAGGCGAGAAAACGAGCAACTACACTTGCGGTACACAAGACTAATGCTTGAAGAACTCGACTTTATCCAATGACATTGTTTTCTGCCTGGTTCTTAGAATTCTACCGGTCAGGTATCAGCGGTTCAGACTATCATCAGGAAATTTTGACATTTTGTGGATCAATCATTCATGCTAAGTTGAGTCACAATCATTATAACTTCTGTCTTAACTGAAACATTTTAGTGCACGTTACGACAGCCGTTATATCTAGTACAATTTACACCGCGCCATCTATTAAGTGAAATTGACCGAATCTCATAAAATTAAAGCGGGAGTTTCAAATATTTAAAAATTCTTCCTTAATTTACAGAAGGACGCAAGAAACTCCGGAACTGATCGATACCCAGAGGGACGACTCCCTCTACGGTTCCCTATTCAACCGACTCAACCCGACGAAAATCGTTGTTCATGGTTTCGGCGGGGGTAGGAATTTCGCGCCGAGCACGGATATGCGCGACGCCTACTTCCATAAAGGAAACTATAACATTTTTATTGTCGATTATGGCACTTTAGTTAAAGAACCGTGCCTGAAACAGATGGAATGGGCGCCCAGATTTTGCGCCAAATGTATCGCCCAATTGGTCAGGTACCTCGCCAATCATCCCAGAGGAGTCAAAGCAGACCATCTTCATCTGATAGGGTACAGTGTGGGGGCGCACATTTCCGGATTGGTGGCGAATTACATAAATCGGGATAAAGATGGGAAGCTTGGGAGGATAACGGGTAAGTGAGAGAATTGAAGTATTCCCATGCTTTATTTTTCTGCTCGTTCACTAAGGATTACGTCCCGCTTGCATTATTTTTGCTCGGTTAATGACGAAGTTCAACTTCGGCACCTTATTTTTGGAGGTCGTTCCAAACGTCCTCTTCCTATAGGTCTTTGGGGGAAACTTTTCCATTCGGTCCACACGTTTGTTGCAATATTTTCTCAGGTCACTTCTGTTTCCACCCAGTCCACAAGTTTTGGAAAAAATGTCTAAAACCTAAAGACTTCTAGAAAAGAGACGTTTGGGACAACAATCAAAAGATGATGCCAGAGTCATCCTCTCGCAAGTGGTTCACATTCTTCTCCAGCATTCCTTCAGTTCCTATGTGCACTTCACCACATCTTGTATCTAAAACTTTGTTTCTGGTATCTCTTTGTCGATGTTGCAAAATAATTCCAAATATGTTTTGTTAAAATTTAAAAAGGTTACGCGTTATGACGTTGATGAAAAATTTCACACCTTCAGTCTATTCAAAGTTATTTCCTTTTTCTTCAATGAAAATCGAACAAATCGTCCTAAACGAAACGTAACGATTCAGGTTTAGATCCTACCATCGTCTTCTACATGGGCAACAATCGTTCCAGGGACTTGGACCTAACGGACGCCCATTTTGTCGACGTCCTCCATACCGGCGCCGGAATCCTCGGCCAATGGGGTCCCACGGGACACGCCGATTTTTACATAAATGGCGGATCTAGTCAGCCGGGTTGTGCTCACGATACCCTTTTCAGTAAGAATTCCACCCATGGCCCACGAAATCCAAGTAAGTTGCGAATTATTCTTCTTCTTGTAGAAACGTTAGCCTGCGATCACACCAAGGTCACCCCTTACTTCATAGAATCCATAGTCACCGCTAAGGGATTTTGGGCTTATCCCTGCCCGAATTTGGTCAGTTATTTGGTGGGATGGTGCGATCCGCCTAAGGAGGAGTACGTTCTGATGGGTGAGCACGTTAATCGCAAGTAAGTATGAAGGCCCGGTACTCCTAGTATTTCACCATCGTAAAATTTGCTACCTTTCAACTGGTTAGAAAAGAAAACATTTATTAGCGCTTGTATCCATACAAGACCAAAATCAACAGTGAAAGATCTGCATTTTCATGATCCTCCGAAATACGTTTGGAAAGCTGCGGATAGACAGCGTTTGTTTCTAGCTAACTCTCTAACATTTTGTTTTAGAGCGAGAGGGGTGTATTACGTATCAACAAATTCGCATCCGCCCTTCGCTAAGGGATTCCCCCAGAAAAACTCCCGACCGTTACTTAGAAGATGGGCTCGTACGTGACCGAAGGAAGAATGACGGTTTTAATTTATTTCGTTTAGCTCTAATTTTCGTTAATATTAAATAGTTGTGTTCAGGAGTAATAGGGAAAGATCATTATAAGGACTTCTCTTTTCTTTAAACTAAGGGTTACATGTTTTTCTTTTGTTATTAATACATTTTGTACCTGTGCACTTTATTTAAGCTATCAGGACCTGTCAGAAGCGTCAAATAAAGTTGAAATTGAAAAATTAAAAAAAAATAATCATACGCTTTCCAGGCATCAAACATAGCTAAAATTCATACTGAGGGCTAGGATCTAGCCTATATGTCAAACTAAAATTTGAGGGTGGTAGGAAAAGACTGAATTTGGAACATTTCATGTCTGTCACCTTTTGTTAAAAACAACATCTGAGTAGGGATACATGAGTGGTTCTCTACCCACCGCTCCGCCATTCGCAGTGACGCCAACTGAGATGTCCGGTGGTGAGGTTTGGAACTAAGGTTGGAATGCTGCCATACAGGGATCGTTTAAAAAACTTTAAATAAGAAAAAAATCATATATTGGTACTGCTCCAAAAATTTTAAATGACTGTTAGGCGGAATGTGGTTCAAAAGTTTTTCATTTTTTTTTGGATTGGGGGAGCGCTCGTGGGGCTGAGTCCTGTACGGGGCGGCAAGGTGAACTGAAGTCGAATAATCATTCTCTTGATCGTTCTTCCAGAGAAGTAGATCTTTCTGGTGTTCCCTTAGCATACGGATGCGATGCTTTGTGGTTTCGAATCGCAGGAATACCATAGTACTTTTATGAACATTTCCATTGTCGTATTCTAAATCGAAATTCTCCGGATCTGAAATAATTCAATGATTTTCCACTCATGGTCTCAGATAATTTAATGAAAAATAACGTTTCACACATTCGGGTCGATTAGTAGGATCTCGCAATAATATATTGGGATCGAATTCTAAATTATTTACGACTTCCCTTATCTATAGTTAGTGGCGTTTGACAGTTACACCTCAGAAAATGTTGGCCATTGTTTACCATGAAATTAGAACAAATCAACATTCCACCAGTAAATGTAATTATGCTGCAAACCACATCAACCAAATAAAAAATGCGGCTTCAGAATTGTATAGAATTTATCAAACAATAAAGATAGTACTGTAAGCAGCAACAAAACGCGATTTGCACATACGCGTTCGAAGGAAAATGTTAAACACTAATAATAATTTTTGAATTGCGCGCCAGAAATGTAACCAAAACTGTGAGGTTATTTTAGGGGTGCATCTACACTGGATGTATCACCATATTTGTTCCTGGTTTTTGTGTATCCACATGTACCCTAGTTCAATAAATATATGTATGGAAAGTGAGAGCCAGGTGTTTAACTCTACTAAAAGACCAATAAAAAGCACTAGAATAAATTTACAACAGAAAATCATTTCACATTTTATACTAAAATTGTAACCTCATTTCCTCAGCTTTTGTCGACCCCGCGATAGATTAGGGATTTGTCATTTCGAACCAACGTCACCGTAGTAAGATAACCTTTTAATACTTAGTAACACTTGACACCTTGATGGGTTATGACTGCCATCAACGAGAACATGAAACTAACATAGACATACTGTTTGATTAAATCGCCAAATGAAAATGACTGTTTCGTTTAATGGTTCGAACGTGGAAAGATTATCCGGTAGATATGTATTTCGAACGCAATCGGACGAGGTTTTATTTCTATTAAAATGAACCAAACCCGAGGTCCCTAGCTCTTACCGTTCCGGAGATATGGTACTTTGAAGGTTGAAAAAATTTCTTACTTAAAATTACCAAAATTTCGTTCTAGCGCGAAAACTATTATATATAGCGCGTTCGTTCTTATTCCGTTCGATTCCTAGGCGAAATCTGCTCCTAGGAAGGTCCACTTGATCCAGATCGAGCCATAAATAAAGCGGTGAGAGCGATTTGAAATTTGGCGCTTAACGAAAATCTCGATTTTGAACGGAATATTGGTCATTCGACGAAAAATTCATGTTCGAATTTTGAAGTTATTTTGCGTCAGAATATACATATTCGGACCGGTAATTACGTAAAACATATCGGTTCCGTCGTGGAACGCATAGTTTTCGAGGAAACGCCATTCGAAGTTGGGGCTAAATGTGTAAAATTAAGGGGTGTATATAGGGCGAATTTTGGTAATTTGACGAAAAATTCATGTTCGAATTTCAAACTTATTTTGTGCCATAATATACATATTCGGACCGGTAATTACGTAGAACATATCGGTTCGGACGTAGAACGTATAGTTTTCGAGAAAATGCCATTCGAAGTTAGGGTAAAACGTCGAAAATAGACCGAATATAAGGGTGAATATAGGGCGAAACAGGGCAAACTTCAAGCGCTCGTAGCGCCTAAACTATTAACGATAGAAAGTCGATTCGGGGGTGATTCCGAATCAGAAAAAGACGCTCTTTCGAATGGTGTAGGAGAAAATGTCATGACTTGAAAAAATCCATTCCTAGGGTGGAATTTAGCTATTTGTTACGATTTTTCGCGATTTTTTGCGATTTTCTCGGTAACCGTTGGAGTAAAATAAAAAAATCCTAGACCGTTGAATTCGCCTCGTCAAAACGCATCGATTGGTGTAGGATTGAACGTCCTAAGTCCCATATTAGCGAAAATGGGGTATGCGATTTTAGTGATTTTTAGCATTTTTTGCGGTTTTTGCATTTTCCCGGCAACCGTTTGAAATAATTTAAACAAATCATATACCGTTGAAATCAGCGCGTCAAGACGCGTCGATTGGTGTATGAAAGAACGCGATCGGACAAAGTTAACCTTAAAACGTCCATATCTCCGTAACGGTTGGAGCTAGAGCGTTTATAATGCCATTTTTGGAATGTACTCGTCGAGACCTATCCGATAAGCGTATTTCGAACGCAATCGGATGAAATTTTCTTTAGCTCGAGAACGGTAAGAGATACGGCGTCGGGGATGGAAGATTTGGAATCTACGGGTCAAAATCTATCGGATAGGCTTATATTAAACGCGATTGGACGCAAAAATATTTTTGTCGAAATTAATTTCTACCTCAAAGCATAGAATTTTTTTCAGTTTTTCGAGATAGCATACTTACCATAGCGCTAGCGAGTTCAAACTCGGTACGCTTATAGTACTCGACGAGACGATTAAAATGAAACAAACCGGAGGTCCCTAGCTCTTACCGTTCCGGAGATATGGTACTTTGAAGGTTGAAAAAATTTCTTACTTAAAATTACCAAAATTTCGTTCTAGCGCGAAAACTATTATATATAGCGCGTTCGTTCTTATTCCGTTCGATTCCTAGGCGAAATCTGCTCCTAGGAAGGTCCACTTGATCCAGATCGAGCCATAAATAAAGCGGTGAGAGCGATTTGAAATTTGGCGCTTAACGAAAATCTCGATTTTGAACGGAATATTGGTCATTCGACGAAAAATTCATGTTCGAATTTTGAAGTTATTTTGCGTCAGAATATACATATTCGGACCGGTAATTACGTAAAACATATCGGTTCCGTCGTGGAACGCATAGTTTTCGAGGAAACGCCATTCGAAGTTGGGGCTAAATGTGTAAAATTAAGGGGTGTATATAGGGCGAATTTTGGTAATTTGACGAAAAATTCATGTTCGAATTTCAAACTTATTTTGTGCCATAATATACATATTCGGACCGGTAATTACGTAGAACATATCGGTTCGGACGTAGAACGTATAGTTTTCGAGAAAATGCCATTCGAAGTTAGGGTAAAACGTCGAAAATAGACCGAATATAAGGGTGAATATAGGGCGAAACAGGGCAAACTTCAAGCGCTCGTAGCGCCTAAACTATTAACGATAGAAAGTCGATTCGGGGGTGATTCCGAATCAGAAAAAGACGCTCTTTCGAATGGTGTAGGAGAAAATGTCATGACTTGAAAAAATCCATTCCTAGGGTGGAATTTAGCTATTTTTTACGATTTTTTCGCGATTTTTTGCGATTTTCTCGGTAACCGTTGGAGTAAAATAAAAAATCCTAGACCGTTGAATTCGCCTCGTCAAAACGCATCGATTGGTGTAGGATTGAACGTCCTAAGTCCCATATTAGCGAAAATGGGGTATGCGATTTTAGTGATTTTTAGCATTTTTTGCGGTTTTTTGCATTTTCCCGGCAACCGTTTGAAATAATTTAAACAAATCATATACCGTTGAAATCAGCGCGTCAAGACGCGTCGATTGGTGTATGAAAGAACGCGATCGGACAAAGTTAACCTTAAAACGTCCATATCTCCGTAACGGTTGGAGCTAGAGCGTTTATAATGCCATTTTTGGAATGTACTCGTCGAGACCTATCCGATAAGCGTATTTCGAACGCAATCGGATGAAATTTTCTTTAGCTCGAGAACGGTAAGAGATACGGCGTCGGGGATGGAAGATTTGGAATCTACGGGTCAAAATCTATCGGATAGGCTTATATTAAACGCGATTGGACGCAAAAATATTTTTGTCGAAATTAATTTCTACCTCAAAGCATAGAATTTTTTCAGTTTTTCGAGATAGCATACTTACCATAGCGCTAGCGAGTTCAAACTCGGTACGCTTATAGTACTCGACGAGACGATTAAAATGAAACAAACCGGAGGTCCCTAGCTCTTACCGTTCCGGAGATATGGTACTTTGAAGGTTGAAAAATTTCTTACTTAAAATTACCAAAATTTCGTTCTAGCGCGAAAACTATTATATATAGCGCGTTCGTTCTTATTCCGTTCGATTCCTAGGCGAAATCTGCTCCTAGGAAGGTCCACTTGATCCAGATCGAGCCATAAATAAAGCGGTGAGAGCGATTTGAAATTTGGCGCTTAACGAAAATCTCGATTTTGAACGGAATATTGGTCATTCGACGAAAAATTCATGTTCGAATTTTGAAGTTATTTTGCGTCAGAATATACATATTCGGACCGGTAATTACGTAAAACATATCGGTTCCGTCGTGGAACGCATAGTTTTCGAGGAAACGCCATTCGAAGTTGGGGCTAAATGTGTAAAATTAAGGGGTGTATATAGGGCGAATTTTGGTAATTTGACGAAAAATTCATGTTCGAATTTCAAACTTATTTTGTGCCATAATATACATATTCGGACCGGTAATTACGTAGAACATATCGGTTCGGACGTAGAACGTATAGTTTTCGAGAAAATGCCATTCGAAGTTAGGGTAAAACGTCGAAAATAGACCGAATATAAGGGTGAATATAGGGCGAAACAGGGCAAACTTCAAGCGCTCGTAGCGCCTAAACTATTAACGATAGAAAGTCGATTCGGGGGTGATTCCGAATCAGAAAAAGACGCTCTTTCGAATGGTGTAGGAGAAAATGTCATGACTTGAAAAATCCATTCCTAGGGTGGAATTTAGCTATTTTTTACGATTTTTTCGCGATTTTTTGCGATTTTCTCGGTAACCGTTGGAGTAAAATAAAAATCCTAGACCGTTGAATTCGCCTCGTCAAAACGCATCGATTGGTGTAGGATTGAACGTCCTAAGTCCCATATTAGCGAAAATGGGGTATGCGATTTTAGTGATTTTTAGCATTTTTTGCGGTTTTTTGCATTTTCCCGGCAACCGTTTGAAATAATTTAAACAAATCATATACCGTTGAAATCAGCGCGTCAAGACGCGTCGATTGGTGTATGAAAGAACGCGATCGGACAAAGTTAACCTTAAAACGTCCATATCTCCGTAACGGTTGGAGCTAGAGCGTTTATAATGCCATTTTTGGAATGTACTCGTCGAGACCTATCCGATAAGCGTATTTCGAACGCAATCGGATGAAATTTTCTTTAGCTCGAGAACGGTAAGAGATACGGCGTCGGGGATGGAAGATTTGGAATCTACGGGTCAAAATCTATCGGATAGGCTTATATTAAACGCGATTGGACGCAAAAATATTTTTGTCGAAATTAATTTCTACCTCAAAGCATAGAATTTTTTTCAGTTTTTCGAGATAGCATACTTACCATAGCGCTAGCGAGTTCAAACTCGGTACGCTTATAGTACTCGACGAGACGATTAAAATGAAACAAACCGGAGGTCCCTAGCTCTTACCGTTCCGGAGATATGGTACTTTGAAGGTTGAAAAAATTTCTTACTTAAAATTACCAAAATTTCGTTCTAGCGCGAAAACTATTATATATAGCGCGTTCGTTCTTATTCCGTTCGATTCCTAGGCGAAATCTGCTCCTAGGAAGGTCCACTTGATCCAGATCGAGCCATAAATAAAGCGGTGAGAGCGATTTGAAATTTGGCGCTTAACGAAAATCTCGATTTTGAACGGAATATTGGTCATTCGACGAAAAATTCATGTTCGAATTTTGAAGTTATTTTGCGTCAGAATATACATATTCGGACCGGTAATTACGTAAAACATATCGGTTCCGTCGTGGAACGCATAGTTTTCGAGGAAACGCCATTCGAAGTTGGGGCTAAATGTGTAAAATTAAGGGGTGTATATAGGGCGAATTTTGGTAATTTGACGAAAAATTCATGTTCGAATTTCAAACTTATTTTGTGCCATAATATACATATTCGGACCGGTAATTACGTAGAACATATCGGTTCGGACGTAGAACGTATAGTTTTCGAGAAAATGCCATTCGAAGTTAGGGTAAAACGTCGAAAATAGACCGAATATAAGGGTGAATATAGGGCGAAACAGGGCAAACTTCAAGCGCTCGTAGCGCCTAAACTATTAACGATAGAAAGTCGATTCGGGGGTGATTCCGAATCAGAAAAAGACGCTCTTTCGAATGGTGTAGGAGAAAATGTCATGACTTGAAAAATCCATTCCTAGGGTGGAATTTAGCTATTTTTTACGATTTTTTCGCGATTTTTTGCGATTTTCTCGGTAACCGTTGGAGTAAAATAAAAATCCTAGACCGTTGAATTCGCCTCGTCAAAACGCATCGATTGGTGTAGGATTGAACGTCCTAAGTCCCATATTAGCGAAAATGGGGTATGCGATTTTAGTGATTTTTAGCATTTTTTGCGGTTTTTTGCATTTTCCCGGCAACCGTTTGAAATAATTTAAACAAATCATATACCGTTGAAATCAGCGCGTCAAGACGCGTCGATTGGTGTATGAAAGAACGCGATCGGACAAAGTTAACCTTAAAACGTCCATATCTCCGTAACGGTTGGAGCTAGAGCGTTTATAATGCCATTTTTGGAATGTACTCGTCGAGACCTATCCGATAAGCGTATTTCGAACGCAATCGGATGAAATTTTCTTTAGCTCGAGAACGGTAAGAGATACGGCGTCGGGGATGGAAGATTTGGAATCTACGGGTCAAAATCTATCGGATAGGCTTATATTAAACGCGATTGGACGCAAAAATATTTTTGTCGAAATTAATTTCTACCTCAAAGCATAGAATTTTTTTCAGTTTTTCGAGATAGCATACTTACCATAGCGCTAGCGAGTTCAAACTCGGTACGCTTATAGTACTCGACGAGACGATTAAAATGAAACAAACCGGAGGTCCCTAGCTCTTACCGTTCCGGAGATATGGTACTTTGAAGGTTGAAAAATTTCTTACTTAAAATTACCAAAATTTCGTTCTAGCGCGAAAACTATTATATATAGCGCGTTCGTTCTTATTCCGTTCGATTCCTAGGCGAAATCTGCTCCTAGGAAGGTCCACTTGATCCAGATCGAGCCATAAATAAAGCGGTGAGAGCGATTTGAAATTTGGCGCTTAACGAAAATCTCGATTTTGAACGGAATATTGGTCATTCGACGAAAAATTCATGTTCGAATTTTGAAGTTATTTTGCGTCAGAATATACATATTCGGACCGGTAATTACGTAAAACATATCGGTTCCGTCGTGGAACGCATAGTTTTCGAGGAAACGCCATTCGAAGTTGGGGCTAAATGTGTAAAATTAAGGGGTGTATATAGGGCGAATTTTGGTAATTTGACGAAAAATTCATGTTCGAATTTCAAACTTATTTTGTGCCATAATATACATATTCGGACCGGTAATTACGTAGAACATATCGGTTCGGACGTAGAACGTATAGTTTTCGAGAAAATGCCATTCGAAGTTAGGGTAAAACGTCGAAAATAGACCGAATATAAGGGTGAATATAGGGCGAAACAGGGCAAACTTCAAGCGCTCGTAGCGCCTAAACTATTAACGATAGAAAGTCGATTCGGGGGTGATTCCGAATCAGAAAAAGACGCTCTTTCGAATGGTGTAGGAGAAAATGTCATGACTTGAAAAAATCCATTCCTAGGGTGGAATTTAGCTATTTTTTACGATTTTTTCGCGATTTTTTGCGATTTTCTCGGTAACCGTTGGAGTAAAATAAAAATCCTAGACCGTTGAATTCGCCTCGTCAAAACGCATCGATTGGTGTAGGATTGAACGTCCTAAGTCCCATATTAGCGAAAATGGGGTATGCGATTTTAGTGATTTTTAGCATTTTTTGCGGTTTTTTGCATTTTCCCGGCAACCGTTTGAAATAATTTAAACAAATCATATACCGTTGAAATCAGCGCGTCAAGACGCGTCGATTGGTGTATGAAAGAACGCGATCGGACAAAGTTAACCTTAAAACGTCCATATCTCCGTAACGGTTGGAGCTAGAGCGTTTATAATGCCATTTTTGGAATGTACTCGTCGAGACCTATCCGATAAGCGTATTTCGAACGCAATCGGATGAAATTTTCTTTAGCTCGAGAACGGTAAGAGATACGGCGTCGGGGATGGAAGATTTGGAATCTACGGGTCAAAATCTATCGGATAGGCTTATATTAAACGCGATTGGACGCAAAAATATTTTTGTCGAAATTAATTTCTACCTCAAAGCATAGAATTTTTTTCAGTTTTTCGAGATAGCATACTTACCATAGCGCTAGCGAGTTCAAACTCGGTACGCTTATAGTACTCGACGAGACGATTAAAATGAAACAAACCGGAGGTCCCTAGCTCTTACCGTTCCGGAGATATGGTACTTTGAAGGTTGAAAAATTTCTTACTTAAAATTACCAAAATTTCGTTCTAGCGCGAAAACTATTATATATAGCGCGTTCGTTCTTATTCCGTTCGATTCCTAGGCGAAATCTGCTCCTAGGAAGGTCCACTTGATCCAGATCGAGCCATAAATAAAGCGGTGAGAGCGATTTGAAATTTGGCGCTTAACGAAAATCTCGATTTTGAACGGAATATTGGTCATTCGACGAAAAATTCATGTTCGAATTTTGAAGTTATTTTGCGTCAGAATATACATATTCGGACCGGTAATTACGTAAAACATATCGGTTCCGTCGTGGAACGCATAGTTTTCGAGGAAACGCCATTCGAAGTTGGGGCTAAATGTGTAAAATTAAGGGGTGTATATAGGGCGAATTTTGGTAATTTGACGAAAAATTCATGTTCGAATTTCAAACTTATTTTGTGCCATAATATACATATTCGGACCGGTAATTACGTAGAACATATCGGTTCGGACGTAGAACGTATAGTTTTCGAGAAAATGCCATTCGAAGTTAGGGTAAAACGTCGAAAATAGACCGAATATAAGGGTGAATATAGGGCGAAACAGGGCAAACTTCAAGCGCTCGTAGCGCCTAAACTATTAACGATAGAAAGTCGATTCGGGGGTGATTCCGAATCAGAAAAAGACGCTCTTTCGAATGGTGTAGGAGAAAATGTCATGACTTGAAAAAATCCATTCCTAGGGTGGAATTTAGCTATTTTTTACGATTTTTTCGCGATTTTTTGCGATTTTCTCGGTAACCGTTGGAGTAAAATAAAAATCCTAGACCGTTGAATTCGCCTCGTCAAAACGCATCGATTGGTGTAGGATTGAACGTCCTAAGTCCCATATTAGCGAAAATGGGGTATGCGATTTTAGTGATTTTTAGCATTTTTTGCGGTTTTTTGCATTTTCCCGGCAACCGTTTGAAATAATTTAAACAAATCATATACCGTTGAAATCAGCGCGTCAAGACGCGTCGATTGGTGTATGAAAGAACGCGATCGGACAAAGTTAACCTTAAAACGTCCATATCTCCGTAACGGTTGGAGCTAGAGCGTTTATAATGCCATTTTTGGAATGTACTCGTCGAGACCTATCCGATAAGCGTATTTCGAACGCAATCGGATGAAATTTTCTTTAGCTCGAGAACGGTAAGAGATACGGCGTCGGGGATGGAAGATTTGGAATCTACGGGTCAAAATCTATCGGATAGGCTTATATTAAACGCGATTGGACGCAAAAATATTTTTGTCGAAATTAATTTCTACCTCAAAGCATAGAATTTTTTTCAGTTTTTCGAGATAGCATACTTACCATAGCGCTAGCGAGTTCAAACTCGGTACGCTTATAGTACTCGACGAGACGATTAAAATGAAACAAACCGGAGGTCCCTAGCTCTTACCGTTCCGGAGATATGGTACTTTGAAGGTTGAAAAAATTTCTTACTTAAAATTACCAAAATTTCGTTCTAGCGCGAAAACTATTATATATAGCGCGTTCGTTCTTATTCCGTTCGATTCCTAGGCGAAATCTGCTCCTAGGAAGGTCCACTTGATCCAGATCGAGCCATAAATAAAGCGGTGAGAGCGATTTGAAATTTGGCGCTTAACGAAAATCTCGATTTTGAACGGAATATTGGTCATTCGACGAAAAATTCATGTTCGAATTTTGAAGTTATTTTGCGTCAGAATATACATATTCGGACCGGTAATTACGTAAAACATATCGGTTCCGTCGTGGAACGCATAGTTTTCGAGGAAACGCCATTCGAAGTTGGGGCTAAATGTGTAAAATTAAGGGGTGTATATAGGGCGAATTTTGGTAATTTGACGAAAAATTCATGTTCGAATTTCAAACTTATTTTGTGCCATAATATACATATTCGGACCGGTAATTACGTAGAACATATCGGTTCGGACGTAGAACGTATAGTTTTCGAGAAAATGCCATTCGAAGTTAGGGTAAAACGTCGAAAATAGACCGAATATAAGGGTGAATATAGGGCGAAACAGGGCAAACTTCAAGCGCTCGTAGCGCCTAAACTATTAACGATAGAAAGTCGATTCGGGGGTGATTCCGAATCAGAAAAAGACGCTCTTTCGAATGGTGTAGGAGAAAATGTCATGACTTGAAAAAATCCATTCCTAGGGTGGAATTTAGCTATTTTTTACGATTTTTTCGCGATTTTTTGCGATTTTCTCGGTAACCGTTGGAGTAAAATAAAAAATCCTAGACCGTTGAATTCGCCTCGTCAAAACGCATCGATTGGTGTAGGATTGAACGTCCTAAGTCCCATATTAGCGAAAATGGGGTATGCGATTTTAGTGATTTTTAGCATTTTTTGCGGTTTTTTGCATTTTCCCGGCAACCGTTTGAAATAATTTAAACAAATCATATACCGTTGAAATCAGCGCGTCAAGACGCGTCGATTGGTGTATGAAAGAACGCGATCGGACAAAGTTAACCTTAAAACGTCCATATCTCCGTAACGGTTGGAGCTAGAGCGTTTATAATGCCATTTTTGGAATGTACTCGTCGAGACCTATCCGATAAGCGTATTTCGAACGCAATCGGATGAAATTTTCTTTAGCTCGAGAACGGTAAGAGATACGGCGTCGGGGATGGAAGATTTGGAATCTACGGGTCAAAATCTATCGGATAGGCTTATATTAAACGCGATTGGACGCAAAAAATATTTTTGTCGAAATTAATTTCTACCTCAAAGCATAGAATTTTTTTCAGTTTTTCGAGATAGCATACTTACCATAGCGCTAGCGAGTTCAAACTCGGTACGCTTATAGTACTCGACGAGACGATTAAAATGAAACAAACCGGAGGTCCCTAGCTCTTACCGTTCCGGAGATATGGTACTTTGAAGGTTGAAAAAATTTCTTACTTAAAATTACCAAAATTTCGTTCTAGCGCGAAAACTATTATATATAGCGCGTTCGTTCTTATTCCGTTCGATTCCTAGGCGAAATCTGCTCCTAGGAAGGTCCACTTGATCCAGATCGAGCCATAAATAAAGCGGTGAGAGCGATTTGAAATTTGGCGCTTAACGAAAATCTCGATTTTGAACGGAATATTGGTCATTCGACGAAAAATTCATGTTCGAATTTTGAAGTTATTTTGCGTCAGAATATACATATTCGGACCGGTAATTACGTAAAACATATCGGTTCCGTCGTGGAACGCATAGTTTTCGAGGAAACGCCATTCGAAGTTGGGGCTAAATGTGTAAAATTAAGGGGTGTATATAGGGCGAATTTTGGTAATTTGACGAAAAATTCATGTTCGAATTTCAAACTTATTTTGTGCCATAATATACATATTCGGACCGGTAATTACGTAGAACATATCGGTTCGGACGTAGAACGTATAGTTTTCGAGAAAATGCCATTCGAAGTTAGGGTAAAACGTCGAAAATAGACCGAATATAAGGGTGAATATAGGGCGAAACAGGGCAAACTTCAAGCGCTCGTAGCGCCTAAACTATTAACGATAGAAAGTCGATTCGGGGGTGATTCCGAATCAGAAAAAGACGCTCTTTCGAATGGTGTAGGAGAAAATGTCATGACTTGAAAAAATCCATTCCTAGGGTGGAATTTAGCTATTTTTTACGATTTTTTCGCGATTTTTGCGATTTTCTCGGTAACCGTTGGAGTAAAATAAAAATCCTAGACCGTTGAATTCGCCTCGTCAAAACGCATCGATTGGTGTAGGATTGAACGTCCTAAGTCCCATATTAGCGAAAATGGGGTATGCGATTTTAGTGATTTTTAGCATTTTTTGCGGTTTTGCATTTTCCCGGCAACCGTTTGAAATAATTTAAACAAATCATATACCGTTGAAATCAGCGCGTCAAGACGCGTCGATTGGTGTATGAAAGAACGCGATCGGACAAAGTTAACCTTAAAACGTCCATATCTCCGTAACGGTTGGAGCTAGAGCGTTTATAATGCCATTTTTGGAATGTACTCGTCGAGACCTATCCGATAAGCGTATTTCGAACGCAATCGGATGAAATTTTCTTTAGCTCGAGAACGGTAAGAGATACGGCGTCGGGGATGGAAGATTTGGAATCTACGGGTCAAAATCTATCGGATAGGCTTATATTAAACGCGATTGGACGCAAAAAATATTTTTGTCGAAATTAATTTCTACCTCAAAGCATAGAATTTTTTCAGTTTTTCGAGATAGCATACTTACCATAGCGCTAGCGAGTTCAAACTCGGTACGCTTATAGTACTCGACGAGACGATTAAAATGAAACAAACCGGAGGTCCCTAGCTCTTACCGTTCCGGAGATATGGTACTTTGAAGGTTGAAAAAATTTCTTACTTAAAATTACCAAAATTTCGTTCTAGCGCGAAAACTATTATATATAGCGCGTTCGTTCTTATTCCGTTCGATTCCTAGGCGAAATCTGCTCCTAGGAAGGTCCACTTGATCCAGATCGAGCCATAAATAAAGCGGTGAGAGCGATTTGAAATTTGGCGCTTAACGAAAATCTCGATTTTGAACGGAATATTGGTCATTCGACGAAAAATTCATGTTCGAATTTTGAAGTTATTTTGCGTCAGAATATACATATTCGGACCGGTAATTACGTAAAACATATCGGTTCCGTCGTGGAACGCATAGTTTTCGAGGAAACGCCATTCGAAGTTGGGGCTAAATGTGTAAAATTAAGGGGTGTATATAGGGCGAATTTTGGTAATTTGACGAAAAATTCATGTTCGAATTTCAAACTTATTTTGTGCCATAATATACATATTCGGACCGGTAATTACGTAGAACATATCGGTTCGGACGTAGAACGTATAGTTTTCGAGAAAATGCCATTCGAAGTTAGGGTAAAACGTCGAAAATAGACCGAATATAAGGGTGAATATAGGGCGAAACAGGGCAAACTTCAAGCGCTCGTAGCGCCTAAACTATTAACGATAGAAAGTCGATTCGGGGGTGATTCCGAATCAGAAAAAGACGCTCTTTCGAATGGTGTAGGAGAAAATGTCATGACTTGAAAAAATCCATTCCTAGGGTGGAATTTAGCTATTTTTTACGATTTTTTCGCGATTTTTGCGATTTTCTCGGTAACCGTTGGAGTAAAATAAAAAAATCCTAGACCGTTGAATTCGCCTCGTCAAAACGCATCGATTGGTGTAGGATTGAACGTCCTAAGTCCCATATTAGCGAAAATGGGGTATGCGATTTTAGTGATTTTTAGCATTTTTTGCGGTTTTTTGCATTTTCCCGGCAACCGTTTGAAATAATTTAAACAAATCATATACCGTTGAAATCAGCGCGTCAAGACGCGTCGATTGGTGTATGAAAGAACGCGATCGGACAAAGTTAACCTTAAAACGTCCATATCTCCGTAACGGTTGGAGCTAGAGCGTTTATAATGCCATTTTTGGAATGTACTCGTCGAGACCTATCCGATAAGCGTATTTCGAACGCAATCGGATGAAATTTTCTTTAGCTCGAGAACGGTAAGAGATACGGCGTCGGGGATGGAAGATTTGGAATCTACGGGTCAAAATCTATCGGATAGGCTTATATTAAACGCGATTGGACGCAAAAAATATTTTTGTCGAAATTAATTTCTACCTCAAAGCATAGAATTTTTCAGTTTTTCGAGATAGCATACTTACCATAGCGCTAGCGAGTTCAAACTCGGTACGCTTATAGTACTCGACGAGACGATTAAAATGAAACAAACCGGAGGTCCCTAGCTCTTACCGTTCCGGAGATATGGTACTTTGAAGGTTGAAAAAATTTCTTACTTAAAATTACCAAAATTTCGTTCTAGCGCGAAAACTATTATATATAGCGCGTTCGTTCTTATTCCGTTCGATTCCTAGGCGAAATCTGCTCCTAGGAAGGTCCACTTGATCCAGATCGAGCCATAAATAAAGCGGTGAGAGCGATTTGAAATTTGGCGCTTAACGAAAATCTCGATTTTGAACGGAATATTGGTCATTCGACGAAAAATTCATGTTCGAATTTTGAAGTTATTTTGCGTCAGAATATACATATTCGGACCGGTAATTACGTAAAACATATCGGTTCCGTCGTGGAACGCATAGTTTTCGAGGAAACGCCATTCGAAGTTGGGGCTAAATGTGTAAAATTAAGGGGTGTATATAGGGCGAATTTTGGTAATTTGACGAAAAATTCATGTTCGAATTTCAAACTTATTTTGTGCCATAATATACATATTCGGACCGGTAATTACGTAGAACATATCGGTTCGGACGTAGAACGTATAGTTTTCGAGAAAATGCCATTCGAAGTTAGGGTAAAACGTCGAAAATAGACCGAATATAAGGGTGAATATAGGGCGAAACAGGGCAAACTTCAAGCGCTCGTAGCGCCTAAACTATTAACGATAGAAAGTCGATTCGGGGGTGATTCCGAATCAGAAAAAGACGCTCTTTCGAATGGTGTAGGAGAAAATGTCATGACTTGAAAAAATCCATTCCTAGGGTGGAATTTAGCTATTTTTTACGATTTTTCGCGATTTTTTGCGATTTTCTCGGTAACCGTTGGAGTAAAATAAAAAAATCCTAGACCGTTGAATTCGCCTCGTCAAAACGCATCGATTGGTGTAGGATTGAACGTCCTAAGTCCCATATTAGCGAAAATGGGGTATGCGATTTTAGTGATTTTTAGCATTTTTTGCGGTTTTTGCATTTTCCCGGCAACCGTTTGAAATAATTTAAACAAATCATATACCGTTGAAATCAGCGCGTCAAGACGCGTCGATTGGTGTATGAAAGAACGCGATCGGACAAAGTTAACCTTAAAACGTCCATATCTCCGTAACGGTTGGAGCTAGAGCGTTTATAATGCCATTTTTGGAATGTACTCGTCGAGACCTATCCGATAAGCGTATTTCGAACGCAATCGGATGAAATTTTCTTTAGCTCGAGAACGGTAAGAGATACGGCGTCGGGGATGGAAGATTTGGAATCTACGGGTCAAAATCTATCGGATAGGCTTATATTAAACGCGATTGGACGCAAAAAATATTTTTGTCGAAATTAATTTCTACCTCAAAGCATAGAATTTTTCAGTTTTTCGAGATAGCATACTTACCATAGCGCTAGCGAGTTCAAACTCGGTACGCTTATAGTACTCGACGAGACGATTAAAATGAAACAAACCGGAGGTCCCTAGCTCTTACCGTTCCGGAGATATGGTACTTTGAAGGTTGAAAAAATTTCTTACTTAAAATTACCAAAATTTCGTTCTAGCGCGAAAACTATTATATATAGCGCGTTCGTTCTTATTCCGTTCGATTCCTAGGCGAAATCTGCTCCTAGGAAGGTCCACTTGATCCAGATCGAGCCATAAATAAAGCGGTGAGAGCGATTTGAAATTTGGCGCTTAACGAAAATCTCGATTTTGAACGGAATATTGGTCATTCGACGAAAAATTCATGTTCGAATTTTGAAGTTATTTTGCGTCAGAATATACATATTCGGACCGGTAATTACGTAAAACATATCGGTTCCGTCGTGGAACGCATAGTTTTCGAGGAAACGCCATTCGAAGTTGGGGCTAAATGTGTAAAATTAAGGGGTGTATATAGGGCGAATTTTGGTAATTTGACGAAAAATTCATGTTCGAATTTCAAACTTATTTTGTGCCATAATATACATATTCGGACCGGTAATTACGTAGAACATATCGGTTCGGACGTAGAACGTATAGTTTTCGAGAAAATGCCATTCGAAGTTAGGGTAAAACGTCGAAAATAGACCGAATATAAGGGTGAATATAGGGCGAAACAGGGCAAACTTCAAGCGCTCGTAGCGCCTAAACTATTAACGATAGAAAGTCGATTCGGGGGTGATTCCGAATCAGAAAAAGACGCTCTTTCGAATGGTGTAGGAGAAAATGTCATGACTTGAAAAAATCCATTCCTAGGGTGGAATTTAGCTATTTTTACGATTTTTCGCGATTTTTGCGATTTTCTCGGTAACCGTTGGAGTAAAATAAAAAATCCTAGACCGTTGAATTCGCCTCGTCAAAACGCATCGATTGGTGTAGGATTGAACGTCCTAAGTCCCATATTAGCGAAAATGGGGTATGCGATTTTAGTGATTTTTAGCATTTTTTGCGGTTTTTGCATTTTCCCGGCAACCGTTTGAAATAATTTAAACAAATCATATACCGTTGAAATCAGCGCGTCAAGACGCGTCGATTGGTGTATGAAAGAACGCGATCGGACAAAGTTAACCTTAAAACGTCCATATCTCCGTAACGGTTGGAGCTAGAGCGTTTATAATGCCATTTTTGGAATGTACTCGTCGAGACCTATCCGATAAGCGTATTTCGAACGCAATCGGATGAAATTTTCTTTAGCTCGAGAACGGTAAGAGATACGGCGTCGGGGATGGAAGATTTGGAATCTACGGGTCAAAATCTATCGGATAGGCTTATATTAAACGCGATTGGACGCAAAAAATATTTTTGTCGAAATTAATTTCTACCTCAAAGCATAGAATTTTTCAGTTTTTCGAGATAGCATACTTACCATAGCGCTAGCGAGTTCAAACTCGGTACGCTTATAGTACTCGACGAGACGATTAAAATGAAACAAACCGGAGGTCCCTAGCTCTTACCGTTCCGGAGATATGGTACTTTGAAGGTTGAAAAAATTTCTTACTTAAAATTACCAAAATTTCGTTCTAGCGCGAAAACTATTATATATAGCGCGTTCGTTCTTATTCCGTTCGATTCCTAGGCGAAATCTGCTCCTAGGAAGGTCCACTTGATCCAGATCGAGCCATAAATAAAGCGGTGAGAGCGATTTGAAATTTGGCGCTTAACGAAAATCTCGATTTTGAACGGAATATTGGTCATTCGACGAAAAATTCATGTTCGAATTTTGAAGTTATTTTGCGTCAGAATATACATATTCGGACCGGTAATTACGTAAAACATATCGGTTCCGTCGTGGAACGCATAGTTTTCGAGGAAACGCCATTCGAAGTTGGGGCTAAATGTGTAAAATTAAGGGGTGTATATAGGGCGAATTTTGGTAATTTGACGAAAAATTCATGTTCGAATTTCAAACTTATTTTGTGCCATAATATACATATTCGGACCGGTAATTACGTAGAACATATCGGTTCGGACGTAGAACGTATAGTTTTCGAGAAAATGCCATTCGAAGTTAGGGTAAAACGTCGAAAATAGACCGAATATAAGGGTGAATATAGGGCGAAACAGGGCAAACTTCAAGCGCTCGTAGCGCCTAAACTATTAACGATAGAAAGTCGATTCGGGGGTGATTCCGAATCAGAAAAAGACGCTCTTTCGAATGGTGTAGGAGAAAATGTCATGACTTGAAAAAATCCATTCCTAGGGTGGAATTTAGCTATTTTTTACGATTTTTCGCGATTTTTGCGATTTTCTCGGTAACCGTTGGAGTAAAATAAAAAATCCTAGACCGTTGAATTCGCCTCGTCAAAACGCATCGATTGGTGTAGGATTGAACGTCCTAAGTCCCATATTAGCGAAAATGGGGTATGCGATTTTAGTGATTTTTAGCATTTTTTGCGGTTTTTGCATTTTCCCGGCAACCGTTTGAAATAATTTAAACAAATCATATACCGTTGAAATCAGCGCGTCAAGACGCGTCGATTGGTGTATGAAAGAACGCGATCGGACAAAGTTAACCTTAAAACGTCCATATCTCCGTAACGGTTGGAGCTAGAGCGTTTATAATGCCATTTTTGGAATGTACTCGTCGAGACCTATCCGATAAGCGTATTTCGAACGCAATCGGATGAAATTTTCTTTAGCTCGAGAACGGTAAGAGATACGGCGTCGGGGATGGAAGATTTGGAATCTACGGGTCAAAATCTATCGGATAGGCTTATATTAAACGCGATTGGACGCAAAAAATATTTTTGTCGAAATTAATTTCTACCTCAAAGCATAGAATTTTTTCAGTTTTTCGAGATAGCATACTTACCATAGCGCTAGCGAGTTCAAACTCGGTACGCTTATAGTACTCGACGAGACGATTAAAATGAAACAAACCGGAGGTCCCTAGCTCTTACCGTTCCGGAGATATGGTACTTTGAAGGTTGAAAAAATTTCTTACTTAAAATTACCAAAATTTCGTTCTAGCGCGAAAACTATTATATATAGCGCGTTCGTTCTTATTCCGTTCGATTCCTAGGCGAAATCTGCTCCTAGGAAGGTCCACTTGATCCAGATCGAGCCATAAATAAAGCGGTGAGAGCGATTTGAAATTTGGCGCTTAACGAAAATCTCGATTTTGAACGGAATATTGGTCATTCGACGAAAAATTCATGTTCGAATTTTGAAGTTATTTTGCGTCAGAATATACATATTCGGACCGGTAATTACGTAAAACATATCGGTTCCGTCGTGGAACGCATAGTTTTCGAGGAAACGCCATTCGAAGTTGGGGCTAAATGTGTAAAATTAAGGGGTGTATATAGGGCGAATTTTGGTAATTTGACGAAAAATTCATGTTCGAATTTCAAACTTATTTTGTGCCATAATATACATATTCGGACCGGTAATTACGTAGAACATATCGGTTCGGACGTAGAACGTATAGTTTTCGAGAAAATGCCATTCGAAGTTAGGGTAAAACGTCGAAAATAGACCGAATATAAGGGTGAATATAGGGCGAAACAGGGCAAACTTCAAGCGCTCGTAGCGCCTAAACTATTAACGATAGAAAGTCGATTCGGGGGTGATTCCGAATCAGAAAAAGACGCTCTTTCGAATGGTGTAGGAGAAAATGTCATGACTTGAAAAAATCCATTCCTAGGGTGGAATTTAGCTATTTTTACGATTTTTCGCGATTTTTGCGATTTTCTCGGTAACCGTTGGAGTAAAATAAAAAATCCTAGACCGTTGAATTCGCCTCGTCAAAACGCATCGATTGGTGTAGGATTGAACGTCCTAAGTCCCATATTAGCGAAAATGGGGTATGCGATTTTAGTGATTTTTAGCATTTTTTGCGGTTTTTGCATTTTCCCGGCAACCGTTTGAAATAATTTAAACAAATCATATACCGTTGAAATCAGCGCGTCAAGACGCGTCGATTGGTGTATGAAAGAACGCGATCGGACAAAGTTAACCTTAAAACGTCCATATCTCCGTAACGGTTGGAGCTAGAGCGTTTATAATGCCATTTTTGGAATGTACTCGTCGAGACCTATCCGATAAGCCTATTTCGAACGCAATCGGATGAAATTTTCTTTAGCTCGAGAACGGTAAGAGATACGGCGTCGGGGATGGAAGATTTGGAATCTACGGGTCAAAATCTATCGGATAGGCTTATATTAAACGCGATTGGACGCAAAAAATATTTTTGTCGAAATTAATTTCTACCTCAAAGCATAGAATTTTTCAGTTTTTCGAGATAGCATACTTACCATAGCGCTAGCGAGTTCAAACTCGGTACGCTTATAGTACTCGACGAGACGATTAAAATGAAACAAACCGGAGGTCCCTAGCTCTTACCGTTCCGGAGATATGGTACTTTGAAGGTTGAAAAAATTTCTTACTTAAAATTACCAAAATTTCGTTCTAGCGCGAAAACTATTATATATAGCGCGTTCGTTCTTATTCCGTTCGATTCCTAGGCGAAATCTGCTCCTAGGAAGGTCCACTTGATCCAGATCGAGCCATAAATAAAGCGGTGAGAGCGATTTGAAATTTGGCGCTTAACGAAAATCTCGATTTTGAACGGAATATTGGTCATTCGACGAAAAATTCATGTTCGAATTTTGAAGTTATTTTGCGTCAGAATATACATATTCGGACCGGTAATTACGTAAAACATATCGGTTCCGTCGTGGAACGCATAGTTTTCGAGGAAACGCCATTCGAAGTTGGGGCTAAATGTGTAAAATTAAGGGGTGTATATAGGGCGAATTTTGGTAATTTGACGAAAAATTCATGTTCGAATTTCAAACTTATTTTGTGCCATAATATACATATTCGGACCGGTAATTACGTAGAACATATCGGTTCGGACGTAGAACGTATAGTTTTCGAGAAAACGCCACTCGAAGTTCGTACAAAAGACGTGAAATAGGGGTGAGTGTAGGCCTATTTCGAAAGCAGTTGAACGCACGGACGAACACTTTTGAAGATTTTAATGAGATTGTGGAATTCTGTTCGATAAAATTCGTATCATTTATTCCACATAAATGCTATACGCCTAATTAATTCTGAACGTAATCTTCAATGCATTTGATTAAACCAACGATGGAGTTAATAAATATTTGTAGGTTATGACATCACTAACCTCTAAAAATGTTGCCAAAATCCCGCATTAAATTACCTATAATCCGGCAATTTTTATTCCTGCGCACTTTAACCGGTGTTAATTTATGGAACGAAGACTTAACTCTCGAAATTAAGAAGAAAATTGAGACCCATTGGGCTGAAAAAGTGAACAATGTCTCAAATGCCACCAAGGAAAAGTACTATGTTTTATCCATGTTCCCATATCCCTCCGGTAATTTACATATGGGACACGTTAGGGTGTACACGATCAGCGATTCCGTGGCTAGATTCCAGCGAATGAACCAGAAGGATGTAATACATCCTATCGGATGGGATGCCTTCGGTTTACCGGCTGAAAATGCGGCAATCGAACGGAATATTTCGCCAGAGGACTGGACGAAGGAAAATGTGAAATATATGAAGGAGCAATTAAAGCAACTCGGGTGCAGTTTTGACTGGAATCGAGAATTAAATACTTCTGATCCGAGATATTACAAGTGGACACAAAATCTATTTTTAAAGCTTTACCATGCTGGACTGGTATATCAGAAGAAAGTAAGTATACTTAAAAAGTAAATACAATGTGGATATGTAATGTTGATGATAAACACTAGGCGCTAGTAAATTGGGATCCTTTCGATAAAACAGTTCTAGCAGACGAGCAAGTGGATGAGAATGGAAATGCTTGGAGATCAGGGGCTAGAGTCGAGAGAAAATACCTGAAACAATGGTTCATTCGAACGACAAGGTTCGCTAAGGAGTTATGCGAAGGACTTAGCGATCCCATATTGCAGGATTGGAGAGATATTATAAAGTTGCAGAAGCATTGGATCGGGGAATGTGATGGTATGGCATTTGACTTTTGTATACAAGAAGATGGAGAGGAATCAAAGGAGTTTATTAATGTATGGACTAGTCAACCAGAACATCTTGAAGGTGTCAAATTTATTCTTATTAATAGAAATAATATATATGCGGAGTATGAAGGGGAAGCTTTAGTCGATGGGGCAAAAAATTGAATATTGCAGCAGTAAACCCAATCACAAACGAATGTATTCCAATATATGTAAGTGAAAATTTCGATAACGGATTGGATCATTGCTTAGGTAAGTAAAATTTAAAAATATAACCCTGCCTCAAGCTTTGAACTTCTTCCGTTTTCTGATTCTTTGGTACCTGTAAATGCTGGAACAAGCGAAAATAAAGCGCTGAAATCATTCTATAATGGAAGAAAAACAGAAAGGATTGCACTAAAGTAAGGTTATGTCGTACGAAAAATGGATTCTACAGAGAGCAGTCTAAAGTGTCCTGAGTTGGCAGCACTAAAAACCCTAGATATGAATATCTATTTTCGATCCCCTTTTTTTCTTGTTCTGTCAGTTTTAGGGTTTAGCTCTTAATACAAGTCGTGCTGTTTTGTGTAGGCTAGGCGGGTAGCTGAAATATTACTACTACCAACATATGTGTTGCCAATAAAAAATTCAACTTATGTGACGTGATGGACATTTCTGTTGCTTCCTTTGTAGCACATACATTATTCACAGAGTTTGAATATAATTGGAAACCACGTGATTGTTAAACTGTAAATGATCGTGTAATAGACTCAAGACGGCTATTACCGAGCTATATATAATATAATATACATACTTATAAAATTGCTAATTGTCTTGAACATAACATTTAATTCTTATTAAGTAAATATTGTATACTGCATGTATTGGAAAAATAAATAATGATCCATAAAACTGAGCAACTGAGCAAAAGGTAATAAAGAACGTTAAATGAGTGATGTAAAACAACTGAATTTTACTTTTGTTTTTATTAGATTTCTGTAGGAATTTTTGATAGTGTTTGCAAGGATCATGGTGTATTTACTGACACTATGTCACATCAGTAAACTCGTCACCACACAATTCTTTAATAATAAATAAAATTCGGTCACATGTTTTGTTAGCATGGGGCAAAACCGAAGTGGTTTCGGCTTTATACGGTTTTGTAAAAACGAAACACGTGCCACCGAATTTATTACTAAACAATTGTGTGGTGAGGAGTTTACTTTTACCGATGAGGTATAGTGTCAGTTACACCTTTTTCATATCCAACATTTCAGTTCTCTTTTTTGTTTCAAATGCTACGAATGTTAAGGTGGCTAATCCTTGATGGACCATAGATATACATTGCCCTCTGTTAATTCTAGTTAGAACCGAAAAGTTACATTCACATAGCAGTTGTCTTTACTGTTGCTAGCATATTATAAGTTTTCTCAAAAGCCACATTTTTGTTTGCGTATTTGTTGAAATACATTTTCTGCAGATCTAATGCTAAATTGGAAAGCTTTTCACTACTGTTAGCTCCTTGGAAGGCAACAACTTCGCAAACGAAGATATATAACCAATATCGTTATAGTCCAAATCTTCGGCTGCCTGAAGTGAATTTATAAGCAAACTGTCTTCACTAAACAGCTAAGGCCCTACACCACAGGGACCAGGGTCGTTGAATTTCTTGTAATTCTTTCTAACCATTTGTATGGTAGAGTTATTGGATATCATCTGAGTCTACAGGCACCAAAGAATTAGGTAAAAGAAGAAGAACTCAATTTTCCAAAACCATATTCTTCGATTTTTCTCTTAGGTATTCCCGGAGTATGTAAGGATGACGAAGAGTTCGCCCAGAAACATAACATCGAATTCGATAAGTTAGAAACGGCCATACACCCGTCAGCAATCGAAAGGAAACGTCACCAAATATGCGAGACAGCTAAAAAATTAAACAGGGAGGTTACTGGACGAGTTCGAAACTGAAAGATTGGTTGATTTCACGGCAGAGGTATTGGGGGACTCCAATACCGATAGTTCACTGTAAATCTTGCGGTGCACAACCAGTCCCATGTAACGAACTACCGCTTGTATTACCGAGAATAAGCACATTTTCTGGTGATAGAACCACATCTCCCGAATATATAAGCTGGGTAAACACGAAATGTCCGCAATGCAAGGGACGGGCGGTTAGGGAAACGGACACCATCGACACCTTCTTCGACAGTTCCTGGTACTACCTGCGATATTTAGACCCCGATAACGAGAAGGAAATGTTTAACGTGGATAAAATTAAAAAATTGATGCCCGTTGACCTGTACATCGGGGGAAAGGAGCATGCCACGTTGCACTTGTACTACGCCAGATTTATCAATCATTTTTTACATTCACTGAACTTAGTACCTACGAAGGAGCCGTTCAAGAGGTTATTGGTGCAGGGTATGGTGATGGGTCGAAGTTATAAACTTCCAAGCGGCAAGTACGTTCCGGAAGGTGAAGTCGAAATCGTCAACGCGAAAAAGAACAAGGCGATACATAAAGAAACCAAATCACCGATCGTGATGTCTTGGGAAAAAATGAGCAAATCGAAATATAACGGCGTGGATCCCTCGGATATGTTCGAAAATTACAGCGTCGATACGACCAGGCTGTTGATAATGGCGGACGTCGCTCCGACCTCCCATCGGAATTGGAACTCGAATACGTTTCCGGGAATATTGACATGGCAACGGAGATTATGGTTAACCATCCAAGATTTTTTACGCCATCGAAAGACCACTCCCAAACCGATCGCGGACGATAAATTTAAATCGGAGGACGAGTACATGTTCGATTCGCGTAACTACTATCTCAAAGGGGCTACGTTTAATTACTGCGGATCGCAACAGATGAGCGTGGCGTTATCGAAGATGCAAGGTTTGACGAACAGTTTGAGGAAGATATCGCCGATGACCGTTTCGAAAAGTGCCCAGTATGAAAGGGCATTAGCTACGCAAATCATCCTCTTGGCTCCGATGGCACCGCATTTCGCCTCCGAATTGTGGAGCGGATTTTTATCGGCCGATAATCGATTGAATGCTGATTCGTCGGAGATAAATTGGAACGGAACGGTGTTAGAACAGAAATGGCCCGATGTCGATTTCGATTACGCGTTGGAATTGGTTTGTCAAGTTAATGGATGCGAGAACGCAGCGGTGAAATTCCCCAGGAAAGATATCGAAAGACTAAATAAAGACGAGGCCTTAAGGATAGCATTGGAACAGGGAGAAGTACAAGAACTGTTAAAAACTAGGACTATAATGGATGTTAAGTACACGATTTATTACGGGTATGAGAACGTGCTAAATATTTTAACCAACCAGCCTCCCTCACCGAAATCAAAAACGCAGGCGGAAACTTAGGCTAAGCATACGTAGAACGTCGATTGCATTTGAAATTAAGGACGAAATTCCTATAACTTTCGGACGCATCCTAAAGGCGGCGATCGAGTTGTAACAGAATATTGTAATGTAACACAAGCAGAACATAATCACTGTGGGGATACGAGCGAATCCAGCCGAGTCGAGCAGTCGTGGTTTGGTTGTGCTCCACTAGGAGGTTGGTTAGTGACGATCAGAGCAAAACCAAGACCAAGACTCGGATGGTCTTGGTCTTGGTCTCGCACCACCCAATCTTGGTATTGGTATATCATAATGTAACACGAGCAGAACCTAATCAGTGCCGAGAAACGAGCGAAGAACAGTCGTATTCCACTATTGAATGTTATGCTCACATTACAACGTTCTGCTACACACGGGAGGGATTTCCAAACCATTTGTGCCAACGTCTAGATCTGATGTACATACCACGGCATAGATCTGTCGATCCACACTAACGTAAATATCTGATCGTTTGGCTCGCTAAAGGATTTAATCTGCGAAGGGGCAGATCGCTTTGTTGGTAAATTCTTTCGGATATCGAGAGGACTGATCCGCGCCAATTCCGATCTGTTATCGATCACTAACGTACAGATAAATCGTCTGGATTGATTCGTGGCGGAAAAGATCGCTCGGAAATCCTTCTCGGGTGTGCCTGGCTATTGTAATGTAACACGAGCATAAAATAATGACTGTGCAGGAAAGCGACCGCTTACGTCAAGTAGTAATGCTCCACTAGGTTGTCGATTTCTTGACAAATCCTTTTGATTCATTACGTTACAAATCAGTGCAGGCCATGACATGTTCGATTAGAGCGGTGATAGCCGGTGGTTTATCATGTTCCGCGACCGATCGAGCGAGTCAAACACAGCTCCATTCTGTCAGGTCATAGATGGGTGACCGACGTCGTTATCATTCGGTGAGTTGTGATGTTGGTTTTCTGCAGTTTCCCTACATTATAAGACGGATGCCACAGCATAGGATCAGTAAAAGACGGCTCCAGACGCAAAATAGCGTCCAATAATAATAGCGATTCCCTTCCCCCAACAAGTACTGAGTACTTAGGGCTATATTTTGTTCATTCAACAGAAATAGTTAAACCACTCCCCACAAATTTATACCAATGAACGCAACAGACAGTTTAACATGCTACAAATTAGCAGAAACGCGGCAAATTTGAAATAAGGATATGAAATTTGAAATTCTTCGTTATTTATTAACTACACGTTGCAATAATTCCAATAAGCATACAAAATATAAAAATAGTATTTATTTCTAACAAAAAAAAAAATTACTGTAAAGAATATACAAATTTTCACAGTAAATATTATTTTTCTAAAAAGTACATATTGATTCATTACTGAAACTGCTTTAATCGGAAAACTAAGATAATAATACAGATATGTATTTTCATTCATCAGACAGTAGTTCTTCAACGAACTTCCCACATGAATAATCAGTGGCTCCATTAATGTCCATTGCAAAGTCAAACTGCCGAAGTTCTTCTCCTTGAGCATGACGAATAGCATTGTTCCAGTTTTCGGCAGAAATATTACTGCTTGGTTAAATACTAAATAACCATATCAATTCAACGGAATTGATTTGCTATCTCATCAATCAAATACTTCGGCGTGAGGTCAACTTTTTGGAAAAGGTACAAGAGTGCTGCTCTGACCATATATCCTCCTTCATAAATAATCGATTTATTTGTCTACTAGGCTTGTACGTCCGCTTTCTTGGTGCCAGTATTTGATAATTTGGGGTGTTGTTAACTACAGCGTGATAATGAATTGGAATAACAGCAAAGCGAATCAACGCTGAAGTAACTGTCAAAACCTCGAAACGAAATGGGCTTTGACGTTCGCTAGCTCGTCGCCGCAGAAGTGCACACGTTGGTCTAATACCAGTTTTTAGACATACGACCAATAGAAACATCTTATTCAAACATTGCGCGTTTTTGTAAGGGAGTGGCTTAACTATTTCTGTTGAATAAACAGTATAATTGTGAGATTTCGTTAGCAGTAGTAAGCCCGCCCTCACCACCGCAGTGTCGTTTCAAACCTCATACAAGTTTGCTGTTGCTTTGCGAAAATATTTTGCCGCTCCCCTCCCCCTCCCCTCCGCCCTTTTCTGACTCGATTAACTTATATGTGGGGTCACTCTTGCGCTAAACATTCATAGCGGACATTCGCCTGGTATTGCTGAAGTCGCGACGAACGGAATGCTCGTATTGACCCGGTTGGGAGCATTACATTACAATGCTCTGCTCGTGTCAGTCGCTGCCTTAGGAAGTAACTATCGGATGTATTTCCTATTTAATAATAAACTTTTTTGTAAAACGGTTTTTATTTTCGATATAAAGTATATTTTCACAAAGTATAAAAAGTATTTTAAAACGACATTAATATTTATTTAAAGTTGATAACAATATAAAATATTTGATTCACATGTATCCTCGAGAAAAATCTGCTACGTCATCCGGTTCACCTAAAGCATAGTACGGTGGATAAGTTACGGTAACTTTTACACCTTAATTTCTTTCAAATTCATTAAAAATATATACGGGGAATATTTCCAAAATTTTGGAAATTCGACATTGATCAAATGCTAGACTATCAATGACCATAAGAGATGTCCGTTAAGAGGGAGTACACTGTACCTTGAATTTTTTTAATATTCTGATATTTTCAGAAATTTCAATTTAATTCTATCTGAAGAAAACTTGAATTGTGACAAACTTTGAAATACAATCCTCGACACTCACGGAATGGGAATAATTAAATCTTGCTTTTTATTTTGGGAAGAAGTAATTACTACTAATTCTGATAGGTGAATAGGTGAATAAACTGCATAAGTTTAAATCAACAACAAAAAAAAAAACGGGGAAGCACAGCCTAAAAATGGCACGTATCAATTCAGGTTTGGAAAGAAGAATTTTCCTAGTACCTGGGCCCTTTACGGCAATATTATATTCTAAGTTGATAGCAAACGACTTATGGGAAATGAGATTTGTGTCATACCACATTGACAATCCTTTATGACATTTTGAATCGACAAAGTTAACATCAAAATATTGTACCACGCTTCATACGTCTTCACGAGATTCTAGAAGTTCGGACTTTTATTCCACAAATAAGCGTTGTTGTTCGATATCTGTTGATAGAGATACCTGCAATTTAGAGTAAAGAAATTTTGTTGATACTATTTGTTGGTAAACGTTTTCTTTTTGACTTTCAATTATGTTTTTAACATTTCTTCATTAACATACTTTCACGAAAAACACATCTTGCAACGTTGTAGAACAATAAGATTCTATTTGATTGTGATTTCTAGCGATAACATTACTGTCAAATTTTGACTATTATAGTAATATGCGAGTGCGGTGTTGCCAAATGTGTGTTTCATTCAAGTGCTTTCTAAAAACATACGAAGTGTGATACAACACTTTAAGATTAAGATTTTGATTCAGAACCGAACGAAGGATGTCGCTGTGTGCAAATTTTTCGCCAATTTATACACATCCTGTATACGAGTATACCACTTTTATCTACAGTGGTAACGAAATTTAGGATAGAAAAGGACAGTTTAATGTAACTTGTCCGAACTAATTAATTGGAGATTAATGGCCTATAAAAGGGTATACTATCAACTTCACCTGGAACAGGCTATAATTTATATTAATTCTAAACGACGAGAATTCCTACTTTCATCCCCTTAATTTTTTCCGGGTTAGATCACCAACGTCATTGAACGTGTCAAATCCCACCTACTTACACAAAAATATGCCCTTCCCTTTCAAAAAATAAATTTAAGAAACATAATTACCACCAATTCGCATTTTGGCCATATCCAAAGCTAACGCATCGACGGGCGTACGGGCGAATTTGAACGGGGCTCCAGTTAGACAGTTGTTATCGATACAATACTTAATAAAAATTCTCCAATATTTTTCGTATTGCAATAAGTTGGGATTTCCAATGACGATAACCAAGGCTTTCGCTCTGGTGATAGCCACGTTGAAACGTTTCGGATTATTTAAGAAGCCCAAGTGGAATCTATTGTCGAATTTTAATAATTTGGGCTGCGATCTGACGGTCGATATAATAATGACAAGTCGTTCCTGACCTTGAAACTGTTCGACCGATCCGATGGTAAGATCGTTCCAATTCTTCTTGCTGCAAACTTGCCGGATTTTTTGCACCTGTTTCCTGTACGGGGTGATGATTCCGATGTCTTTTTGAGTAAGTTTTCGACCTTTGAGCCGAGTGTTTATCAGATCGGTTAAATATTTTATGGCGACTTCGATTTCTTGGATGTTGAAATAACTGTAAATATAAAAATGCAATAACTAGAGTTGCTCGCAAGCGCCAACGAGCAGTGGCGGGGTTCGACATAAACTTCAGTATAACTGCAGGGTCCAAATGAGATCTGTTATGTATACATGTACGCTGCCGTAAATACTATTTCGCAATTCTAGGTTTGTTTTAAAAATGTTGCCTAATGTTTCATTGTATTCAATAGCTTCGATACCCTATCTATAGTGACAACCGTCAAGCTGCTCAAAATAGTCATCAACCGCAGATTTCACCTCTTCATTGTTGACAAATCTTTTGCTACCGAGCCATTTTTTCAAGTTCGGAAAGAGAAAATAATCTGATGGGGCTAAGTCTAGCGACTAGGGTGCGTTGATTTAGACCACCGAGATAACGGATGTGCTAACTGATGCATAGTATTGGTGAAACAACACTTTCTTGAATTCGTCACCCAAACGCTGCAATAAGTTCGCATAATACTCGCCGTTGATTGTTTTTCCTTTTTAAAGATAATCAATGAAAATTATCCCACCCGCATCCCAAAACTGACGCCATGTCCTTGACAGCAGATGGAACTGTCTTCGCCTTTTTCGAAGCCGATTCTTTCCTTTCAGTCCATTGTTTCCACTGTGCCTTCATCTCAGGTGTGAAGTAAAGGCTCATGTTTCATCTATGGTTATGAATCTACGCAAAAACTCGAATTTTTGCTGCAAAACATCGCCATACACTCGATTGAAACATCCTCACTACACTATTCTACTGTGAGCAAACGCGGCACCCATCTTGCGCACAGCTGTCCCATGTCCAAATTTTCAGTTAATATGCGATGTATAGCACTTTTTAACATGCCTACTATGTCTGCTAGCTCGCGTACTTTCAGTTGACGGTCATCCATTACCATTTTCTGTATTTTATTCACCACATCTGGCGTTGCCACTTCATTTGGTCGACCACTGCAATAGTCGTCTTGGCAGCTCGTACGGTCTCCTTTAAACTTGGCCACCCAATATTTTATTGTTGTAAGCGACTGAGCAAATTCCCCCAGAGTAGAATCTAGCTCAGCTTTGACATTGGTTGGACTGAGATCTTTCAAATGAAAGTATTGTATCACATAACGATGATCAATTTTTTCCATGTTTACAAATTCACGGAGATCGTATACTATTGATGGCTGTTAAACAAATACTAAACAAATAAGAATAAGGAGAGTGTGACAAAAATAATATATAAGATAATTAAAATTGCCCTTACCAAACTTTTCGGAAAAAATCCAGTTACGTATTTCGGCAACTAAGTTGTCTTTCTCAATGGGAAACTGGGGGAATAGAACAGTGTTTTAGTGTGTTTCGCGCGTTCAGTGTGTGATGTTCATTGTACAGTGCTGTAGTATTGACACTGTATTCGTCTTGGGCATTAGCCAGATTCGCTAGTGACACTGAATTCCGCCAGCTTTCCACTGAGGATAGTAGCTTGGTTGCCGAAATACGTATCTGGATTTTTTCCGAAAGGTGTGGGACATAGAAATTAAAAAGAATTTCGGTTGGTACCTTGGTGAGTTGGCTTCCCTTTGGTCCGATCCGATGACCGAGTGGAAAATTATAGGAATATTCTTGTTCGGCAACTTCTCCCAATGCGACGCCATATAAACCAGCTCATTACCGTTCGGGATCAACTCGTTATCGTAGAACATTTTATTCGGAAGGTGTAAAATGAACGGATGTGATCTGTAATTATTTATGAGCTTCGTTAATGCCATTGGATTATATTTTCCATGTTCGTCCTTTTTGTATAAATCTATGGTGGTCATCAATCTTTCCAACATTGATGTATCTAGAAAAAAAAGGTGAACTTATGTGAACATATGTTCTTTAGAAGCTAAATATAGATATATTAGTTCGTACCCTTACCACACTGATTCTTTGGAAAACTGCAAATACGTATTTCGATCACTCAGTAGTCATCCTCACTGAAGAACACATAGGAAACAAAGCGTGTGCGTTTAGAGCTTTGTCATCCAATTTTCACGAGTCAACCAAAGAATTGATATGGTAAGAGTAAGAGCTAATTTAACTCTTTCAAAAAAAAAAAGAAGATAATCACAACTAGATCTCAAGCCTAAGTAATAAATAGACTGTTCATTCATGGTAGGGATGGTTTTCTTATCAATCTCCTTAAATTTTCCAGAGTATCATAATAAGTCAATACTGTTAACAATTAAAAGTCGATGTGTTAGATTTTATAGAAAAATAGTGTGTTGTGTCGTCCATGCTTTGTTAAATACTTTCAAGAATAGTTTCCTGCCCTCTTCGTTTATCATTTTTAACATTTCCGTTGCTATTTTATTATGTCCTGGGGCTTTACCATTCTTCATTAGTCCAATGACTTCTACCATATCTCCCTCCTGAATTCCTTCCTCCTCTCCTTCTTTTCTATCTGGTTTGATTCCTGTTTCATCTTCCCTCGTTTGGATTTCCCAAATTGTGGTACCGTTTTCATTTAGCAATTCTTCGAAGTATTCTCTCCATGTATTCATTACTTCTGTTCCTAGAGTAATTTTGGTTTCCTTGTTTATTGTCTTCCATTCTTCTTTCCATCCTCGCCCAGCTCTTTCCATGCTTTCGTTTTAGCGACGTGCACTATGTCTTTAGCTTTCTTCCTCTCTTCTTTATATTAATCATACTTTCCCGCATCTTTTGTTCTCAGATATTCTAGTCATTTGCTCTTCTTCTTCTTTATTTATTCCCACATTTCTTCCCTCCATCAGTGTGTCTGTTTTTTATTTGGATTTCTTTCTTCCACAACTTATTTTTGTAGCTTTCAATACAGTATTTTTAACTTTCACCCAGCATTCTTCTATGTTCGTTGTGTTCAGCTCTCCTTTCTCTGTTTGTTCTATTTCTTCTTTCATGATTTGTCTATAATTTATGCCAACTTCTTTCTCTCTCGATTTCTTTGTCCTGATATTTTCTTTATTTTGTAATTGTTTTTACTATTCCATTAGTATCCTTTCTTTTATTCTTGAAGCTAATTTTTGTTTCTGCTACTAACAGAGAATGATCACTGTAGATTTCTGCCGTTCTATTCACTTTAACATCCTTAATTAGCTTTTTCTAGCTCTGCTAAGCAATATATAGTCTTTTGTTGACTTGTCATAATACAACAGCTTAAGACACATAATGAGAATTACTGCGCAGCAGAGAATCCCCTTGTCACTTGGCAAAGAAGTTTCCAACAGCAATTTTCATTAAATTTATGGACCGAAATAATGAAGGCCGACTTAATTGGACCTTTTATTTTGCTGCCTAGATTCAACGGTAACAACTACTATAAATTTTTATTCCTTGAAGATTTCCTTTGATTGTTAGACAATCTATGTGGTTTATGTAATATGGTGCGCCACCGCATTTTTCAATACAAGTCTGATGGTATTTAAATGACCATTTTCCTGAAAATTGGATAGGTTATGGTGGTCCGATTGTGTGGTCACTGCGTTTGTCCGGTTTTTACTTGTGAGTGTTGTTTGTTAAAAAGGTGATTGACGTGTTATCATAACGTAGTGTAAATCGGACTGACGCTGTCACTTCTCTAAATTTTATTAGTCAATGATAAGTTACCAGTGATAAGTTATCATTAAATAATCAAATTCGGAGGAGTGACACCGTCAGTCCGATTTACACTACTTAATAATAACACGTCATCCACCTTTTAACAAACTCTACCAATAAGGACACAAAAACTCATCAGTTTATAAGACGGAAATAAACACAATTGACGAAATTCTCTCATCGCTGTGTCCTAAGCTGTAAAAACAAGCACATAGAAAGAACCGCGAGTCGTACATGCGATGACTCATTGTTGTCAGGCGCAAATGTTTATCGAGACTGCTGGGATAAACTTCGCACATTTGTTAGGATAAATAAATTGGTGCACCCAAAACAAAACTTATATATTCACGATTAACATAAACTAAAGAAAATGACCTTTTGTAGCATCGAAGTTTCGTAACAACAAACAAAACAAACAATTAGTATCTCTTACCGTAACCATACTTTTTCGCAATGGAGGAATGTATAATTGGTCCTAACTGTTGAGGATCACCAGCTAACACAATTTGCCCTAACACAGTCCCGGCGCTCTCCTCGCAAGTCAACAATCCGGCGATAGGTATTAAAGTTTCCGTTTCCGTAGCGTGTCCGCTCTCATCGATAAAAACGTATGAGAAATGCTTCGCGGGGATACCCACACTCACGAGTCTTTAAAATCATTTATTAAATAATCCTACACGAAACGAGAAAACATCAAATACATTACCTGGCGGCATTCGATAAAGTCGATATCACAATTCGATATCCGCACAGTTCGGTTAGCGTTGGGGTGTAAAACTCTCCGTGATCGTAATTACTAAACGGTACTACTTCTTCGGGTATATTGAACATTTCGAAACTGACCGACATGTAACGGAATAATTGACTTTGAGGGACGTACGGCGTCAGTCGTAAGGCTATTTCGTTCGCCACACTATTCGATGGGGCACAGACGAGAATTTTAGTTTTGGGATACGTTACCCACACCTAGAAAAACGCGAATAAAAATTTAAAAATCATGAAGTGTGAATGAAACAAGGGTATCCGAAGAAAAAAATACCTGAGATATAGCCTCCACAATTGTCATTGTTTTTCCAGTACCCGGAGGACCAAATATTAGATAGGGTGACGGATACGAACTCCTAGATAAAATGTGTAATATGGCCTGTTGTTGTTCGCGATTTGATTCGATTTTTTATTGAACCAACGCAATCTGAAATGTTCCGATATTTCAAGCTTTCATATCATAAATGCAATAATAAATATGCAATGTGGAATATTAAAAGAAACTTCATCATCAGTATCAGTTTTTAAAAATACACATTAATATGTGCGTTTCACCTTCGGACTTCCATTTGTTTTTTAGTTATGACGTCATCACAAAAACACTTAAATGACAATATAGATATTTAGTAGTGGAAGCAGTTCTTGCTGGGACGTTGAGGATCTCACAACTAAGATCAATTAAAATTCCTGTACGTTGCACTGTTGTTAAATTAGCCAATAATTATGTTAACTCTTTCATGCCCACAGTTGCCTATAGGCAACATTGTACACATATAATAAATAATCGGGCATGAAAGGATTAAGAATATTGAAAACTAACAGAATACTACTGTATGAAACAGTTCGCCAGATTTAAAATTTTTATCTTGATTATTCAGTACTCTACAAAGTTTGTAAGATAAAAACGAAAGGAACTTCAACAAACAATATACGTTCCATTTATGGTCTGAATTATTTGTTATCTTGGATAATATTAACATTTAATCTAATTTTATGTTGTAGTATTTTATTATGATAATTTAGAATCATTTCTTATTATTCAGAATGTTTAATTAATAATTGCTGGTATAATTCGAGAATGCTTGGCCCAAACTATGGCGATTTAACCTAAAACACTTGCAAAAAATATTCCTCCTAACCGAGAAACAGAATGGTTTATTTAAAAGGTACAACGGTTTCTTAAAAAAAAAAGTATTTGAACTATTTATACCACAAAATAAAAATAATCAACATTATAATAATTTTTCAAATTGGCCTCCATTGACTGCAATACATTTTTGAATCATTACGTTAAAATCTGTCCTAATTCTTAAAAATATATTTAGTTGTGTCCTAATAAATTTCGCAGAATTTTGTATTTGTTGCTATAATTCCTGTCGGGTATTAATCTCCTGATCGTACACTAGTGTCTTCATATATGCCCACAAAAATATAGTGGGTTAAAATCGGGACTGCAAGTAAACTAAGGAAATTCACTAGGCGATAATGTGGCGGAGCGCCATCTTTCATAAACCACATATCAGCCTACTATACCGTTATCACTAAACCAGAACCTACTAATCGTTTTTGTTTTATTGATATCATGTGATACACGTAAGCGATAAAATTTATTTATTTTAATTTAGTTACAAAACAATGAAGAATCCATCTAAATACGTTAATCGTTGTACTTAAAAAAACACCGGCATCTCAGTGTTTTAGGTGAAATCGTCATATTTTGGGTCAAGCATTCTCGTATATGGACAATTACTAGTGAAACGCCCTGTACATATATATATGTTATCAACATTAAACGTTCAGCTCGATTTTCTTCGGAATTTTGTTATGTAAGCTTATGATTTATTTGCATAATCATAATGGGAAGAAAATTCACTATCGGATTTTACTACTAAAGATCTATATTGTCATTTAAATTTTTCTGTGATGACTTCATAACTAAAACAAATGAAAGTCAGGTGGTGAATCACACATATCCATGTGTATTCTTGAAAACTAAAATGGGCGTGTTTCAGCGTTTGAAAAAAAAAGTCGGCCGAATTCACTTTAAATCCCACACTGTATAAACATTCAGCAGCAGCAGTTATAGAGTAGCATTTTCATAGATGGCGCTGATACTCAAACATATACGAACCAGTTCAACCCTTGTACCAGCACCTACGACGGTAGTCCTAGAAATACCTGACCTAACAGAGATCAACACAAAATATTTGGGAACTTTATTTCTTATTTCTTTCCTCAAAATAGCCATCAACCGCCAACTTCACCTCTTCATTGTTGCCAAATCTTTTATCACCGAGCCATGTTTTCAAGTTAGGAAAGAGAAAATAATCAGGGGAATAGGGTGTGCGAGCAAGCAATTCGAATTTTAACTCGTTGATTTTGGCCACTGCGATAACAGATATGTGAACTGGTGCATTGTCTTGATGAAACATTTTCTTTTGCTTCGGCAAATGCGGTCGTTTCTTCTTGATTTCATCACTCAAACGCTGCAATAAGTTCGCATAATACTCGTCATTGTGTTTTTTCCGTTTTGAGGATGATCCATGAAATCAATCAGTCCCAAAAACTGACGGCATGACCTTGACAGCAGGTGGAGCTGTCATCGCCTCCTACGGAACCGACTCTCCCCTTTGAGACCATTGTCTCGACTATACTTTCGTCTCCGGTGTGAAGTGATGGACCCATGTTTCATCCATGATTATGAATCGACGCAAAAACTGCTCTTTTGTTGCGAAACATCGCCAAATATTCGATTGAAACATCTTCACGACGATATTTTTGTTCGATTGTGAGCAAACGCGGCACCCATTTTGCGCACAGCTTTTTCATGTCCAAATTTTCAGACAATATGCGATGTAAAGCACTTTCTAAAATGCTTATCATGTCTGCTAGCTCGTAGACTTTCAGTCGACGGTCATCCAATACCATTTTGTGTATTTTATTTACCATTTCTGGCAGGTGATCTAATTTAGTCGACTATTGCGATATTCCTCTGGGCAGCTCGTACAGTTTCGGTTAAACTCTGCTACCCGATATTTTATTGTTGTAGACAAGGGAGCAGATTCCCCCAGAGTAGAATCTAACTCAGCTTTGATATTGTTTGAACTGAGATCTTTCAAATGAAAGTATTGCATCACATAACGACGACTAATTTTTTCCATGGTTACAAATTCACCGAGATCGTTTACTATTGATGGCTGTCAAACAAATACTAAACAACGTAGTGCTTTCAAACTTCAAACTTAAACTTTATAAGGTTGGTAGAGTAATCACACTTTCAAAAGTACACATATTGTCATGTCAGTCTGCGCGAACACAATGGGAGAGGGGTAGACAAATGAACAAAGAAATATGCAATTTGGTCTACTGCGCCGATGACGGAATGTGTACTTCTGAAAGTGTGACTGCTATACTTTCGACCATAGTCATTTTTTCAAACAACAATCGCCATCTATACGTCAGGTTGGGCACTTCTGGGACTACCCTCGTAGCAACAGTCGCCGTTGGTATTCAGTATAAAAATGTTACATCGTGCAAATTGAAGGCTGTCTTGAAATTCAAATTTAATGACCAACTGTATAAATTATTAATAAGTTGTTACAGGTAAAGTGCTGAATGGCGGTGTTTTTCATCCTGGACATGTCTCGATTCCAAAATCCAGACTTTTGCAACTACGTAGGTAATTATAAAGATCAATCTAAAACTGATACTCACTTGTGTTGTTTAACACTCGATGCGTTAATTCTGGAGGGAAAAAACGGAGCTAATACCCTGTGTTGACTTAATAAATCTACACTACGATGCTCGCACTTCATAATACTTCTATTGTACCCGTACGTAACGGAGAGATTTATGCCTGAAGTGTATACGTCTTTAGTGAATCTGAAAGAATACACGTACTAATCGAGATCTTATCAGAATAAAAATCGCGGGTCACTAACTGCCTATGAAATTCTAATATCACAGAATCCTCGTGCGTGCTCTGCACGACTCCTTGAAAAGTTTTCGAACCAACTGCCTTCACGTAAACGGAATCCTTAGGTAGTAACGAAGGTCGCCTCTCAGCGAGATCGGGAACCTGATGACATTTCGAAGTGGCAACGATATAAATTAGAAATTTGTCTACGAGGTATTGTTACGGTTTCAAAAATGAAAATCCATACTGTATTTCGTGTACACAAATTCAATTCAATTGAATGTAAATAATGACTAATGACAGTTCAGTTCCTGGGTGATAACTGATATATGTAAGTCGTAATACTGAATTTTTCCATTTATTTATTTATTCAAGCGAATTTGTGAGCATCGTCAACAGTTACCTCGTGTGAATATCCAATCGCCGCTCTCACTCAATACATTTACAAACATTTATTTCATCGTGAGTTTAATCGATTTCAATTCTCATAATCTTTCGAATATTGGATTTTTCCATTTATTTATTTCATCGTGAGCTTAATCGTTCTCTCATAATCTTTGAAATACTGAATTTATCCTACGGTAGGTGACACGCGGGTGTCGAATGTTTTCGGCATAGTACATATCATCCTACGATAGGTGGCGCGCGAGTATACAAACAAATTCAATTGAATTGAATGTAAATAATGACTAATGATAAGTTTAAATAAAAATCACACAATGTAAATTGAATGTTATCATAACGAGTTTCCTTTAATTCCCTTTGTTCTGTGGTCGCAACAACGTGCGACGGGTAAGCTAATAATTAAACAGAAATGTCGAATATTTTCAACTTGCGCTCTACATGAGTAACGTCAAATCTCCCGCTCTCGCATTTCTCCATGCTTTTATACGCTCACTGGACGATGTTTCTGAGCCGGTGCCTTATGTAAATAAAAATATTAAGAAAGCACAAAATATTTTTTTTTTCTCAAAAATCTTGTTACGTAACCTATCTCAGAAATCGTCGTTCAGCATGCACAAAACAGTTCTCCAAATGCCGTCATCAGAAAATGGGGTCGCCGTTTAAAAGGAAAGGAGGTGACGTCATATCTGCGACAATGATGGCGTCCCAAAATACATTTTTTTGGTAAAAAATTGCGGGTTTAAAAATTGCGGTTATTCCCAAGGGCTGTCGAATTATCTTCAATATTCAACAAATCAATACTAACTACTCAGTGTTGCCAATTTTCTTTTCCTCCCTATGGACACTTAACATTGCTCGCTCTGTATATACAACACTAAAAAAGACAAGCCTCATAAATTTACCTACCGTTAATTGATACCTATTATTATATCCTCTAACTTTAACCAGGTCCCTAGTTTCAGTATCGTAATTCCTAATATCTATACTAAGTTGGAACTCCTCCATATGTATTAAAAGATCAAGAAGTTGATAATAATTTTTCCTACTTAAATACTGTCCCGGCTGTTGTTCTTGCAGCAAGTGTCTACAAACATAGAACACTTAAGTATCATCGCAATGCTAATTATGATCCCAACACTAACTCGATATTACGGAGGTAATTGTATTCAGTATTAGTGATACCCTCAAAAGGTTCAAGCCCTGCCGCTAGTAATTTTTTAAGAATGCCAGGAATGGGATAGGCATCTAACGGAACGACGTAACCATAATTGCTAAAACACAAATTTTAACGGCTTATACCACAATAAGGGAGAAGTAACTAACGGAGCTGCATTATCGACACGAACGCAAACACTCGTCTTAATATCGTTCCGAACCGGCTTGGGCCTTGCATACTTGGACGTCGGTAGTAGATCGTTGTACATTTCCGCCGTCACTTGCAACATCTAAAAGTATATCGTAAAGTATTTCTGATTTGAAAACAACAATGTTTTGAACATTACGATTTCTTTGACGAGATCCCGTCGAGCATTTTTGGTAGCATTCGTAAACGAAAATACGTGGACGAAGAGCGCCGTTATAGCTTCTGGTATCTGAGAGTATATTTCCAGTTGCACTCTCGATTTCGATTTTAAATGAATGGGCAGATTCTTTTTATCAGAGATATGTTGTTGATAGACCTACTTATTTGAGTAATATCGTTCAGGATGTATAAGTGTTGTGACATGTTGGTGATATAAATGTACGACGATTCCCTCTTGTTTGTATTTAACGATAAAATTTCTTGCTTCCATCCCGATCCTCTACTGATTTCGATTAGAATTTCCGACGATGACCTTTTTAACAATTCGCTGCAAATATTTTAAGAAAAATTCTGTTATGTTGCTGTATGATTTAGACGGTGGTTCGCTAGGAAAAGCAGGCATAGTGTTGAGGAAATGTTCAGGAATAGCTCGGTTATAGTTGAATGAAACGTCGTATCAAACTCGTATTTTCGACATTACAATCAATACTACATGATTTATTTGAATTTCGTGATATCATGTGATATCGAGTAGCACAATAACTAATCCCGAGTTTTACGATAAAACATTTTGATCAATTCCATTACGTACCATTATCATGATAACGTAAAATCGAATTTTCATATCTAAGAAATTTATGTATGCCTATGGAATTGCATAATCTAAATCAAATTCACCAAGGAAAACCTGACAATGCTCCAACTTCGCTAAAAATTTCGGTTAAATATTTTCGAGGGAATTTGGTGTAATGTTTACTGTAACGCTTCAGGTCCTATCCTCAAGCTCATATACTACACATATCATATGAAAAAAATCGAAGTGTAGAGTGTCCATTCCACATGGTCCCTTCCACCTATCTACCTTTGGGGAGAAAAAAATAAGAAAGTTTCATTTGAAAGTATCTTGAAGTCATCTTGAATTAACAGAGGATTTTTCGGAATTTGGAAAGGATTAAATCAATGCAATTACGATTATATCGTGCCACAAATTTAGATAATTCCAGTCAAACTATCGTAGATCAAAATCAGATTTATTACAAGTATTCTGATTACAATTCCTGGCCAAATTATTTGGAACACCTCATTTATTCCCTTTTTATCTCGAAATCCCAGCCCATTCAAATGATATTTAAAGTTTTAAGTATAACAAATGATGTAGGCGAATGGCCTCCGTGCATATTATGTCGCGCTTTGCCCATTGGGCACACGGATCTCAGATATCAAGCTATTAATGGAGAGCTGTAATAGAAAACGTAATTCTATTGGGTCCGCCCGGTGTTGGACAAAATTTTGTACATATGGAGGATAATGGGGGTTGTGTAGAAATTATTTTGTGACCCAGAAGGACGAAAATATTTGATTATGAATGATGTGGCCATCGCAAAGTCGTTATCTCAATCCTATTAAGTTACGTTGGGACAAACTAGATAGAGGTTAAAACATGGAGCTTAAAATTTTAAGTAAAAATCTAAACCCACCTTCGACGGGAATATAAAAATATTGCAGGAATTAGTTGATAAAATGCCAAAAAATCACGGAAACGGTAGTGGAGACAGGGAATCTTATCAAGAAAACACTATTGAATTTTGAAAAGAACATTTTCTGTTCATTTTGCACAAATTCGTTTGTCTTATTGTTTATACAGTCTCTCCCCATATTGACTTCACAATAGGTATAAGTGATCAAACATTTTTGAATATCGTTTTAATGTTTAGGGATGCGGCTTACTTGGTCTGAAACGAATGTCAAGCACATTCTTACTTTTTAAATACCAAAACCATGGTGACAATTGAAGAAAAAATATTTTCTGTTGAAGTCAAGTGCTATTCCGGTCAATAATACGGCAAACTGTTATTGAGCAAAGTTGTCTAGACTATTAAATTATGACTCTATGCAAAATTTCACAAATGTCGGATCACTTCGATTAAATCAGTATTTGTCTTGTATTCATGCATTGTAATCACAGAAAAACAAATGTTCTGTATAAGTTGTCAAAACAAATTAATCTAGTCAATCTGGTTAACCGCAGAAATTGTGTAGCTTGTAAGTAATAATATAAGTAAATTTATACACAAAGAAAATCACTGGCTTATGTAAAAAAGTACACGCAGTTGAACAAATATTTGAAAAAGTTTTGCAAGACCTGTCCATTTATATACTATAGCACCAAAATCAAGTCCTATTCCAGCGAAAACAACATTTTCCCATAGCATTAACTGTATAAAAAAGAAGCAAATAGTCTTAAAATGACTTCAATAAACTAAGAATTGTAAAAAAAATAAAAATCAAAATATTGCACGTCCTTGAAGAGTAAGTGACAGATATGACATTAAATATGGGGGAAATTCACTAGAAGTTACTAAATGACTAGCTTCAGATAGAAAAATGGAAGTAAATATTCATATGAGGACTGCAAAAGTAGTGTAGGATCAGGATAATCATTTAAAATCGCTCTGTATATTATAAATGTATTCTCTAGTTACTTGACATAAACTAGGTCGAGCTAACTTCACTTCACTACCACTTCCTTTTGATCGATCTGTCACTAGTTTTTCGTGGCAAATTCAAATTTAGAAATATTTCCGTAACATTTTCTTATTATTAAAAAGTCCTTTTGTGTGTTGGTATAGTATTTTTATGTATTTACGTACGCGTAAGACAGCAAGAATTAACAGGCGAAAAAAAGATTAATGTGACAAGAATGACAATTGTGGAATTGAGTAATTCGATTCTGGCAACACTGGTCGTAGCTCGGATGTGGTCATACCACACTCTAGATGCCATATCATTTCCTGTAAAAGGTTACCGCATTGACAGCTTATATATTTAACTAGCTGTTAAGCCTGTCCCCGGCAGGCAAGAAGAAAAAGAAAATCTGATTGGCAGAAAAAAAGCAAAAATTCATTTACAAAATCAAGAAGTTCTTTAAACGGTAAAAAATAATTATTGATGATGAATTCAAGTGTACTATGCAAGTATGTTCCACATTAGTTTTTGAAAGTGGTTTGATTTCGAGAATGTTTCCTAAAATTTTCCAAAAATCTTAGATCCGACTACTTCAGGCTATGCTCCATTGTTAAGACTATTTGCATTCCAATTTCCAGCTTTCTAGCCCATCAGTGGGCTACAAAAAGCTCTGGATAGACAAAAAGAAGAACATACAAATAAGGATTGTTAGGACTATATGCTAGCCAATTTTCAGCTTCCTATGTCATTAGGGGACTTTCATATAAGCTAAAATGTTAAACAATTGAATTTTGCCAGGCCCTTTTTCGTCTTAATTCTCCGCCCACAGGCCAAAAATCAAAAATCCGGCTACGTTAGGACTTGGCCTAGGCGTTTTACTATATGCATGCCAATTTTCAGCTTTCTCGCCCATCAGTGGGCTTCAAAAAGCTCTGGATAGACAAAAAAGAGGAACACATAAATAGGGAAATTATATATTGAATAGATGATAGATGTTAAGGGGTTACTTCAAAGGCAGCTGTCAGAAATGACCTCAAAATACTGAATATATCGAATACGGCAAAACTGGACATGCTTATTCCAGTGGTAGCAACATAAATTCGGCATAGATTTGTTGGAATTCACTTGGTTAAATAGTTCTAATAAACACATAAGGTTGGTATGACAGAAGTTATCCCTAATGACGTAAGTGTTTCGTTAGGATCCGTTGTATTTATATAAACTGCCTATTTAGAGTTTTTACCTACGTCATCAATTTTTGTTTAGATCTCTAGCTGTGAGACAAACGCAAATCGTGGTTCTTTTTCACCGGCGGCACTTGAGACAGATAGTCAAATTAATAGATTCTCTTTACTCCTACGACAAAACAATGACGTAGATAAAAACTAAAAATAGATAGTGTATATATAGTGTCGAAAAACCGGAAGTAGATGCGACGTTCGTGTAGCTGTGATCAAGTCGTTTCAGAACTTTTGGTCAACATTGTACGTTATGCAAGGCACATATTTTCTAAATAAAGAAAAAAGAAAATGATATAAAGCAAAGTACTAGTTTTCTGTGGATCAATAGAATCAACTATCACAAAGTAGTGGCTACCACAACCAATTAAGAAAAAAAAGGGCAAAACAAAAATGAATGAAAAACACATTAAAAAGTTGCTTTGGGTTGCAGTAATTTTTGCAAACCTAATTCTCATCAACTAAATTGCCAGCATTTTCAAATTATTCATGTAAATTATAGAGAAAACTCATGTTTGGTGTCATAATCTTTTCCACTAACCCTTTGGATAAGACGCGAGACTGTAATTCGCCCTCACTACCACTCTCATTACCACAGATCCAGCACAATATTTTCCCTTTCAACTTTAGCATGTATAGCACATTAATATACATTTTATGTGGGGTATTGGTAACTTGTGCATATGCAATGCGGCACACGTTAAGCTTGTTAGAAAATATTTTGTTGGATCTCTTGTTATCACTGATGTAGGTACATCTCATTCAATAAAACCTTTACAAAATAATGTCTTTGTAGTGAAAGAGTTAATCAATTAAGTTAAATATACCTATTGTTGAAATATAATTGGCGAAAATGATGTCCTTTGTCCCTGATGTGGTGACTTAATAGATCTGCTTGCAAACAAAAACATGACGAACACACTTTACAAACATACCTCGGTTTCTGTTGATATCCATTATTCACTGTTTGTATATTAGAAACCGGTTTCTTACCTACAATTATAGATGATTACTTTACATGTTACTAAATAATATCATTTCTATAAACAAATTGATTTTATAACAATTAAGAATTCATTTACTTTTCAATACTTTCTCAAGTCGTTCACGTTTAAAATGTATAATAGGTGCTCTGCTTGTTGTTGTATATTTAAAAGTACCCAGGGCGACTAAACATTGGCTAAATGTTTGAGATTCTTTACGGCGGAGTTTATAAAATAAAGCACGGGCCTCCTTTTTGACCATTGTGCAATCTCTGATCATTCCATTATTATAGAATATTGTTATCCATTGTAGAACATCATCTATGAAAAAAGTTTTAGATAAATTCTTTAAAAAATAAAAGTAAAAATTAGGTACCTTCCTTCATTCTAGAATCCATACTTTTGTAGGTAAATCCCCTGTTCAGAAAATCAAAAAATAATACACATCATATAATCAATGTTCATTACATTTCAACTGATTTCAACACGTGTACGTTTGAAAGTAAGTAGAGGAGTGATTACGAACTAATAAAATGAAAAGAAACTGCAGAAATTACCTGTAATATTAAGCGCTTCTTCAACACTTCTCAATAATTCCGCTTAATCGAATAATGAACTCAAGATGTGATCCGATTGGTTATCGCAATCCGTATCACCTATTACAATCAAATGACGTATCTAACGAATGGACGGATAATAAACCTCAATTTATAGGAAAAGACATATGCAAAATTCAGGTGTACTTGTGATTTTTGTTGTTCGATGCCGACTTTTCCACATTTTTGGGATATTTAAGCGGGTACAACCACCTCTGCGCGACTTAGAAAACAGAATTTGATTCATTCGAATTTGCTTCTTGATTAATTTGAATAATTTCCCTCGTTTTACATTTCTCAACCCTACATGAACCCTACACGACTGTAAATGTGTGGGTAAATGTCACGGTAGCTGTCATCACTCACATACCCATCACGAAATCTGTAGTACAGTTACGAAACTATCGGATAGATGGGCTTGATACGTTTTAATTTTGAAGTATAATAAATAGAGTTTGTTGAAAAGACCGATGACGTAATTGACGCTGTCACTTTCGAATTTTATTATTCAATTTCGCCGATAGTTTAAGTTGGAAATTCCGGCAATAGTAAACATTTCGCATGCGTTGAGCTTAGAAATTTCTGAGAGTCAATTTTCAAAATAGTTAAGAAATCTTGCGATAGATAATTCCCAAATTTTAACCACTGAACATAATTAGTGGTTTAACCAAAAAACCTAAGACCTAGTTGCCCACAGATGGCAGCACAATTGGAGAACGATCTAAATTTATGTCAAATACAAAATGAGGTTATTATTTTGATATGTTTACATGTGATTTATGTTGTGTGAGTCGGACATTTGTATTGCAAGGTTGCCATAATTTGCTACTGCATCTGTTCGGCGAGTCGAGTATAGTTTGTAGGATACGAATCTCAAAATAACAAACATTCTTTTTAATAAAATCACTAAGATTCCGAAGATGATAGGAACAAGCTAGTTCTCTATATTATCAATTTGGGATCTATCGAATATTCTAAAAAAACATGTTCCAAACATACTTCAAGGCAAAACCGACTAAACATTCTTTAAATTTCGCGGACAGTTTAAGTTGGTAGTTTCGGCAATAGTGGGCATACCATAGACCTTGGAGTACTCGCCAATTTCTAAGTATAATGCATGCGAATATGTTCACTATATCCGGAACTGTCAACTATTTGCAAAATTTAAAATATGTACTGGGAAGGCTGTCAATGTCAAATTTTAGGTAACTAACAGTTTGATATCCTGCCGATCTTGCCTTAGATTGTACGATATTCACGTCAATTTGACAATAGGTGGCGGCGCTCTGACGGCGCTCTTTATCAACGAATGCCAGATACCTTGGACCATCTTTAATAAAGGGCAATACATTGTGTAGACATACAGGATCTACTATAATCCTCGATTTAATAAGACGTATCATATTATGTCTACAAAATGTAACAAGGAAATAATAAACGGAGAAGTTAACCACACATTCTTTTTCAAATCTCAATAACTTAAACCCTATTCAAAGATGGCACCCGACATCGTCCACATCTGGGTCAAAACATAACCTCAATAAGTTTATAGATTTATAATTAAAAATTTTACCAAAAATTGTCCGATGTCTGCTATAGATCCTGTCAAGAACGAACGCAGTGGTCATGTTAGGGAGGTGGGTTCGTATGCGATATGGAGCCTATCATCTTGTAAACCAGGTAAAAAACAATTTCATTCCTGTCTCGGAACCATTCAGTCTTGATTCTTTGTCTCTTCTCTGTTCCGTAGGGTTTGGTGTCGACCAACTGAGAGACGATAGAGTGGATACTTACTGGCAGTCCGATGGACAGTTACCTCACCTGGTCAATATACAGTTCCAACGAAAGACAATAGTTAGCGATATTTACATTTATACGGATTACAAGTTAGATGAAAGTTACACGCCCAATCGTATTTCCATCAGGGTCGGGACTCATTTTAACGATTTACAAGAGATTGAAGTTATAGTCTTATCCGAACCTTCTGGTAATTCATATTTTTGTTTCCAAAATTTTGAATAAATATTAAAATCTGGGATTGTAATTTACAGTTTAAGTTAGTTTAATTTAATCAGGAGAACCTGGAAGCATAGGGCTCAATCTTTTGACCCTGAGTTGAGGGAATCATCTTCAGAGCTCTATGTTGCTTAAAAAGGAGTAGACCATCTCGGTCAAACATGTCTTGCATCTGCATGTTTCAGATGTAAATCCTGTAAGTATACAGGATAGACTGGCTAGATGGGTGTGAGTTGCCTTCTCTTTAGTTCTTTAAGTTGCTTGTCTCATTGTAACTCGAGGAGATATCTCTAAAGTTCTTGATTACTTTAGTCTTGCCTGCTATTGCCATTCATTCAAAGTGGGATTGATCTTTAGATCATGTCTCTGCCCTTACCTTTACAGCAGATACGCCAATTTGGAGAGCGGGTTTAAGCCTTGTAAGGGTAATATTATCTCCTCCATGGACTAAATTATTTACCCTCTCGTTAGCTTCAACGCCTCCATAGAGTGATAAATTAGGTAAAACCTAGATCCTAGGGTTCATTTGCAGTCAAGGGTTAGTGTTCATCTGACCCTGGTTTGTTCCAAGGCCAGTAAGGCCGTTAGCTTGTCAATACATATGTGTATGTATGTATGTATGTACCATAATAGCCTCTGTTGAGGTTCTCTTGCCCACATGTCATAATAGCAACTACCTTGGCTTGATAGATCATGGGATAGCAACCAAATGGGATGTTGATTCTTGTGCTCGTTAGGGACCCATTTGTAAATCAAATGAGCTATCCTATCTTGAACCAAATTAGATCAAAGATATTTTCTAAGAAGCTGGCAATATGATCAGTGAGGCACTATACTTAGTAAAGTATACGAGCGATACAAAGCAATAGGCCTGAAAGGCCCCTGAATGCTTTTATCTATTTATACGAGAAACAATTATGTCCACTTAGTCCATATCGCCATACGATTCGATAAATTACATGTTTCTTTTCGCATTTTAAAAAATATAATTTTTTAATAATTGATCTTTTGTAGGTTGGGTACACATTCCAATAAAAGACATCAACGATAGACCTGTACGTATGTTTATGATACAAATAGCTGTAACGAGCAATCACCAAAACGGTAGAGACACGCATATGCGACAGATCAAGATCCACAGCCCCACGGAGGATGACCGACCGACTTTGGGAAATATTTGTAGCTTCAGTAGTATAGAATTGCAAAAATATACAACGATTAGATAAAAAAATATTTATAAGATGTAAGTCATAAGGAATTGAATAAAAACGGTTTTTCTTGTTATATATATTGTTTTTACCTCCGACAGGAAAAACACAAAAATGACGGAAATTTGTGCGTGTGTATATACTAGAAATGTGCTAGATGTTGGCTGGGAAGGTGTAGAATTTTTATCATGTGGGTGTTATTAATTATTGAATTATTGTATGTTCGCGAAATACAAGGAAATCTAGCTAATTCTGTACAAGATCTAACTGATAACTTTTTGCAAATTTGAACGCCGATCCATATTTAACACGTAAGTGAAATTTAGGATGTGATTTTAAAAATTCTTTTCGTTTTTGAGTAAATATTACGTTTTCAGACAATGAATTCTCTGAGAAATCCATTGATTTTATCAATAGACAGACGGATAATTATATTGCATTGATGAAGAAAAAATATGGAATTAAGAATCGCGGATTATCGAAGAGAAATGCAGAGGAGTACTACGATATGGATTATCCTATGACCAATAGTAATGGTAAATCAATTTTTATGTATTTTATTTTAAAGCGAGTGCATAAAAATTTGCACTCGATCATTTGAATCTAAATTTAGTATCGGTTTAGTTTTAGTTGTGTGGAAATGTTTGAGATGTAACTCGAAAGACCTAGCTTGTATGGCTTCGATTAAACATTGATGTAAAAATAATTACGGTTTGATAAAGGAGTGGATGAGGTGTCAGCATTAAGTAATGTAAATTTTAATGACGCGTTTTGCACGTAAGTGGAGAGTCCCACTCTTTTATCAAACCTTTGCAATAATATACCTCACTGATGTGCCGTATGATGTAATCCTATATAGGGAGACGATTATTGGCTTCTGAACTCCTAAAAAGGCGAAAAATACCTCATCGCTTAGGCATTTATAGTTTGACGAGCCGACTCGATTACGAAGCAAAGGGGATAACATAGACGTACGCACCCAGTTAACTTATTTCTACATAAAAATGCTTGTATACAAGAGATGTTTCCAAAGTTGAAGGAGACACATGCAAGCATGATTCTTTCTCCTACTGCTTTCGAGGATTAGGTTTATACATATACAACTTTGTCTATTTACAATTTTTACCTACGTCATCAATTTTTGTCCATAGATCTTTGTCTGTGAGATAAACGCAAATCGGGCGTGTCTTTTCGCGGGCAGCACGTGAGAAAGACAGTTAAATGAATAGATTGTCTTTACTCCTATGACAAAACAATGACAGGTCAAAACTTAAAATAGACAAAGTGTATAAACGACGTCCTTTCAGTGTTCTTCCACTGTTTGTGTTTTAATCGATATACACGAGAGACCCTTCCAAAGTTCTAGAGATTTGGTTATAATTTTATTATTTCGTCAATTTTCATCAGAATTACAATGTAGTTTTTCAATATAATCTCCATTTAATTGAATACACTTATCTCAACGTGAAACTATTATTTGAAATCGTCGTCAAAGGATTTTTCGGAGTTTTTGCAATCCGCCTATTTATAGCAACTTTTACTTTATTTAAAGTTTCAAATCAAACACCCCCTTAGGACTTCCTGTTGAAATTCAACAAGTCATAGTAACACGATCTTTGCTCACTTTATAGCCAGGTGTCCTAAGTTCTTTCTTTTTTGTTTGAAATCAGAGTTTTTGTTCTTCAGCGTTCGCATTGACGATAATATATTTATCGAATTGTTTTGCAAACTTTATTGTAAAATCTGAAACAAACAGGCTTGCCGACAGACTTCTTTTCGCCATTAATTTATAACGAATTTCGTGCCTTTCTTTAAAATATCTAAGCTGACGTTGAGTTGACTGGCGCCCCCTAATTTTTCATTAAATATCAAGGCCTTTTCTAAAAGTCCAGGTCCAAGTATCGATTGGCATTGAGAGTGTTTCTGTACGAACTAAGCTTAAACCACCTTTCATAGATTTTCTACATGAACTTCTTTCTTCATTTTAAATTTTAGAAATGAATGTTTATTAAATAAAATTGCTTGTTGTTATGGACAATTCTAAACATTTTCTTCTAATTGATCCGTATAATCAACGTCCGGATAATTGGACTTCTACTGTACATAAATGGGTTTTGACACATTTATGAGTTTTTCTCAACTTTTACCTACCAAAAACGTGTTCGGATTTGTCGGGACTTCGAATTTCCGGGGTTCTACTGTAATATTCTGCGTTACAAGTGTTCGTAAATATGGTTTTTATTTAATTTTTTTTTTTTTTAGAAAAATACATAATTATACAAATCTGTGTGGTATAGTAAATAATGGTATGTACAAAAAATAATTCTCACCAAAAAGAAGTCATTTAGCTCCAGGACAACTAGATCTGATCTAATTAAAATCATTCCGAGGAAAGTCGATGAGACTGAATAGTTCGAAACACATATGCGTATCACCCAATGAAATTGCTCTGATAAAAACATCTCGGTGTTGTCCTGGTTTATTTGTTCAAGATGGCACCAGTTAAAATCACTCGCACAAAAATGTTCATCTCCACAAAAACAGCATACACACACACCTAACCTACCCCCATTAAAACGCTACGTATTACCCCTATTATCGACACCGAACAAATCCTTAAACACATACGAGCAATTATGACCCTCTAAATATTTATACAATTCGCTCAAATCCATATGATTCGCTCTAAGTCCGTGATTCGGAAACGAAACCTCTTCGAAAGTGGTAAACTTCCGATTTCTGTAATCCTCGGTGACCTTGCAAAATATCCGTTTCCACGTCATCGATTTGATCGTCTGCCACCACTCGTCACAATCGTCTTTATTGCCTTCCACGCAAATTATCCCCGGTTTTCCGGGCATGCAGAAGCCCGTAATCGCTAAGGTGTTCGCCAAGGATAATATCTCGCGCCTCTTCGTTTTACTGTAAATGTGATGGGAGTATATCCAATATCGTATGGTTTTTTCGCTTTTTTCGTCTTCACTTCTGGAAGAGTTTCGACCACCGGAATTTCTTCGTAATATTCCCGTATATTATCTTGTAACCAAGATACGGCGGTGAAAATGCATTGCTCGCCTTTAAAACTCGAAATGTACTCCGTCAAATCTTTATTTAATTTCGTATGTTGCTGCCTGTTCAATTTTTGGTTTCTAACGAAAATGTCCGGTTCCGTATCGGGATATTCATGGGATAAATTGACGCAGACTTCCAATTTGATGTCGTCTACGGTGATGTTTAAGGTGATGTCGAGGAAGGGTGGGATTATCGTCGTTTCATCGTCGATATACTTCTTTATTTCGCTCAAGGAAGACGGATCGTCGATTTTGAGTTCCCCGGTTTATAAAACATGGATTCTAACATATCTAGTTCCATGATTTGGGTTCGTAGGTTTTCCTTTAAGTTGGTGGGTTGATCCATCTAAAATAAAAGGGTTGAGTGAGAGATTTTTGTTTTGATGATTTTATATTAAGAATGTAGGAAATTATAAAATACGTAAATACGGAATTTCACAACCGTTTAGTTCCCGAAAGTTTGAAAATAATTTTATCATATCCTCAGCGATCTTTTTTGATAAATTTTGATTGGGTGAACGAGTTCCACTCGCAATGATCTTGATTTCATTGGTGGATAGGTAGTCCTCCACGATTTCGGTAGGAAATCGACCTACTTCAGGGACGCCACTCTACTGACGTGTGCCTTGAAATTCTTCTAACACAAAGTGGAGTGAATCGGCCTCAATTCTCTAACCAACTGAAGAATTTGGTTTAGGAAGGAATTCGTTAAGTGTTAATTACCAATTCGTTCAAAAAAATTTCAGATACCTACCTGTTCGATGGACTTTCCCCTTTTAAACTTGAAATTATCCAAAACGCAAGCGATGTATTTTTCCTCCAACAAGCTGCTAATACTTACGCGATAATTTTAGAAAAAGATATCGAAAGTAGCATAAAATTCTACAGAAAAAATGTAAGAAGCTAACCCCAAAATAATTTTCGATTTTACACATTTTAATCCATTCTAGGGTACAGATTTCCACTTAATTTTCAAAGAACCAGTTCTACCAACGGAGAAACTTATCGCATTTGCGAATGCTATGGAAATATTTGTTATATTAAGCGATTTTAAAAGCGTGGTTATTTATACCATCGTTGATAATACGCTGAAGCAAATGCAGACTTTAAATCTTCAAAGTTTAAGTGATATTACGATCTGGTATATTGTCAAAAAATTATGTCACAATATAAATTATTGAAATTTTAGGGAAAATTCGAATGGGCTATTTTTAGGAATTTCCCGGGAAAAGCGGGATGGAAGGTATAAAACCACCAGTCCCATCTACAAGTGGTTGGGAAAACATTTCGATTTAATGGATAAAATTACCACGTACGGAGCAAAATCTATGTCGGCTTTCTCGATTGGTAGTTTTGATTTTCTAGCGATCGCGAATTATCAACATGATGACGGTAATAATTAATTAATTTAGAACTTTATATTTTCTGACAACTATTATTGAAATTACGAGAGATGTGTCCAAAGTTCTAGGAATTTGGCTATGATTTATTTTTATTTCGTCAACTTCCATCAAAATTACAATGTGGTTTTTCGATATAATCTCCGTTTAATTGAATGCACTTATCGCAACGTAAAACTATATTTTGAAACCGTCGTCAAATGCCTTTTTCGAAGTCTCTGCAATGTACCTATTTGTACTTCGTTTAACGTCTCAAATCGAACATTCCGTAGTGGTTCTTTCAAATTTGGGGAGAGATCAAAATCACCAGATATGGAGAATAGGGTGGGTGTGAAAGCAATTCCCAGTGCAATTCGTTTAAAACACCCTTCGTTCTTCGTGCGGTATGGAGTCTTGCATTGTCCTGTTGCAATAAAAGACGTTTATGCAATTCCTCAGACCGTTTCTTGCCAAATTCCTGCCACAATGGCCCAAAAGAAAGATTCTTTTTTGGTAGATAATCTATAAAAATAATCCCTTCGCATTTCCAGAATACAGTTAGCATTACTTTTGCAACCGACGAAGCTTTACGTGCTTTAAGCGGAGGCCTTTCTTCTGGTTTTCGCCATCCTTTTGACGGATTTTTGATGCCAGGATTGAAGCAAATACAGACTTTAAATCTTCAAAGTTTAGGATATGAGGATCCTTCAAAAGGTATTCAGTAAAATCTGACATACGGGAAATGGTCGAAAAGTTTGGAAAAAATCTACTTAAAATCTGGAATGCGAACATGGGGGAGCGGCGGGGGACTCGGAAGTTGTTTTGGTGCTTATGGGGCTCCACCAAAAGCTTTTTTAGAGCAAAGTTCGTAAGGTGGTGCTCTAAATGATTTTGACTTAAACTCCGCTATGTAAAGAATTTTAAAAAAATCTACCAGCAAAGTATAAGTATTCATTCTATTACATAATATATATGGTGACATACGTTACATAAGACATCAGTTTTATCTATCCAACTGTTATGAGATTTATATAAACCTAACCACCAAAATTGGTCCTCGTAACTTGCTAAAAGCTCTTAAATGTGTGTAATCTGTTGAGTTTCTATTCCGGTTCCAACAACCTTGATGCCCAACAGGCTGAAACATTGTTCACGCCCAAAGGTTGGCGTGAAATCTCACAGCCCTGTCGTGTATCTATTCATACACTAACGCTAAGTTTCACGAATAGTTATTCGCCTATCGTTTTTCACTAGATTCTCCACGGCAGCAACTTCTCTTGTATTTACAGAGGTGCTCGACCATCCACTGCGCGAAGCGTCTTTTGATGACATTTTGCCAGTTTTTAACGGATCGATAGACTGTACTTTTAGATACCGCAGACTCTCCAAATACACCTTACAGACGTTGAACGATTTCTGACGAATTCACACCCATGGAAAATGATAGCTTCTTGCAATGTAGTCGCGTCTTCCACGATTGCAAAATCAGCGGTACGCCAATATGTTTGTATCAGTGAAGTAGCTGAAGTACACTAAACAATATTGCACGGAATGGATGCGTGAAGGTGTCAAGACTTGCTTCTCATATAATAATTGGTCTACAGCCAAATTCCTAAGACAATCGAAACGTACCTCGCATAAATTTCCTCCTTTCTAATGTAGGACACACCAATACGTATTCTGAGATATTCAAATATAACGTAGACACAGACAAATACGAATTACATCAGAAAATTTTAACGAATGGAGCCATCGATGTAGAATTATTTTCCTTCAAACGCAACGGATTGCAGGAAACGTATTTGGTGATTGCGAATTCTTTAAAAGTTGGTAAGTTGTGCGTAAGTAGTTTTCGTGTCGTCAGCAATTATTGACGTTGATGACTTTTCAGAAAATCATATTGACGCGGGAATTAAGTCGATTATATACAAATATATCGATCAATATTTTATCCCGTTCCAAAGTATCGCTAACCAAACTAGCAGATGGATAGCAATAACAGTAAGTGCTTTTCATCGTCAAATCATAATATGAGTAATAATGATAGTAATAATTGACGTTCGTCAAACGAGTGCATGATAAGTTATCATTAAGTAGTGTAAATTGGATTGACGCTGTCACTCCACCACTTATCCCCACTTACGTGCCAAGCGCGACATTAAAATTCGGAGGAGTGACAGCGTCAGTCCGATTTACAGAACCTATCATGCACTCGTTTGTCGAACCTTAATAATAAGATATAATAATCCATATTGTGGCAGTTAAATCAGCTGATCATTCTTGACACCATATTTTGATGTCTAAATCAGCTGATCGCGGATGACGCTATAGTGTAACTTAAATCGGCTGATCGTACCGTCCGCCATAATAGTTATGCCATATGCGCTATATTAGTGTGACGTCACGCCGCCATTTTGTTGATGCAGATCAGGACCATGTTTCTAAACAACCTTTCCGCCATAAGAAATAACACGGGTAAAAACTTTATATATTTAAAAATAATCATTATTGCTATTTAACTCTGGGTATTATTATATTATTTATATTTGGATATTGGGAGTGGATTGAAACCAGTAACTGACTCGTGACCGTACGAAAAATAGTAAAGGAAAAAAATGATTCCTGTCTTGATACTAAAGCCTGTTTACGTTTCGGTGTAAAGCTGTGGTGGGCCGATTTCAGTTGATGCAAATATTCCGCTATTTCATATTAAAAAAAAGAAGAATAACAATTTTCAAAACTGGAGATTGCTAATTTAGTTTTTGCAATCGTTGTATCGAATTTTAATAGAACTTCATTCCATTATTCACAGGGTGCGTCTCAGGAATTTCTATTGGTATCCCTGTCAGAGGATGACAGGGCAAGAGCATTCACTTACGATGGCTGGATGTTTGTTAAAACGAATTTCAACTACGAAATCGTCCATTCTAAAACAGATATATACTACGCTGGTTTCCAAACATATCTGGATAATCTCCTTATAAGTAAGTAATCTTACTAATAAGTACAAGGGCGCCTTTTAAGTTGTTACAAGAACATTTTTTTAACATTCTGTTTTATTGTTTTTCAAAACATTCACCTTTAGCATGCGTTCAAACCAATCTCGATACATTTTTCTACCCTGAAGTCCGAAACTTAACAACATGGTTTTTGAAGGCTTCAACAGCTCCTTGAGGGTGCTGAAAATCGCCGTGCATGCATTTTCTTGTTACGATGTTGTATACTAAGTTTACAGTTCCTTGCCTGTTTTTCCAAAGCTAAACACTCATGCAAGATCGAATGTTTTGCCGTCTTTGATATACATTTTCAATTTCTAAGTTGCCACTGTTTTCACAATAACAATAGTCAAATTTTACGAAACTAGTAATGACACGTCTCAGTAGCGCCACCTAGTGGCCGTTTGTAAAAACATAAAAGGCGCTCCTCGCATATAATCAGAAGCTATAAGTATCGAGTCACTTGTACCTATAATTAATGACTGTAATAAAACGCCGACTGGTGGAAGTGGGAATACACATATGTACAGTGAGTCAAATATAGGAACGCTCTTCAAGGTCAGGTGTTCACTGGCAAAATGAAGTTTCCACAGCGCATCCCATTTACCTAGTGGTCGTGATCTTTTGATTGCAACTTGTATTCGATGTTCACGCGAACATAACCACTAGGTAAATGAGGTGCGCTGTGGAAACTTACATTTTGTCAATCCACTCCTGACCTTGAAGCGCGTTCCTATATTTGACTCACTGTATATGCAACAGAAATTATAATGTCAATATTGGCGATGTGCGGGGAAAGTATCATTGTTTCGATTTATGCATGCATGGTACTACAATTTAGGTAACAAAGAGAGTTATATGTGAGTTGAGATGGTGAAGAATTAACCAGAGCAACGATGTTAAATGTCGTAGATGCCCAAAATAGAGCTGCTATATCTTAGTTTGGTCGACTGCCAAAATTGATTTCGGTCAAACATGTCTGGATTATGTGAACGGATGATTTATGGGATGACGCAAGGCTGCAGTATTACCCAGACAAAGTGTAGCACAAACGATCAGTTGCACCCGCCCGCTAGTTATGATAACCTGTCATGTCCACCAACCTCCTCCGGGTATTGCCATAGTGCTTTAGTGTCAACTGAAAACAGAGTGATCGGACGTCCCTCAAGAAACCGTTAATAGCCTAATCAACTTCCTATCAGACCAAGTTCTGGAGTGGTACTTACTGCTAATGATAGCTATTTTTACGATATCAATAGTTCTATGCCACGCTCTTTCATAATTCCTACTCACGCTCGAAAACATCCCACAAGTATTCACAAACTTATATGTATAAGTGACTTGATACTTCTGGCCAAGAAGAAGCGTAAAACACATATCAGATTAACTTCTTTCTAGAATTTGTAAACAACGGACAACTAACTTTGTACAGATTGAATTTCCTTCTCGAAAACAACTTCAAAGATTTTCACGATGACACGCTAAAATGGTGCCAAAAAGCCCTAGCCGAAACAAACGATTTCAACGTTGAACAATTGAAGGAAATAGATCCAAAATCGGAAAAACTACAGGATGCTAAGGAATATGCGCCTAAATCAGCACAGCGAAGTTCTGCAGCTTTCAGGGTAATTATTGCAAGCTTCGTCATTGAAACTCCTTATTTCGATTAAATACATTTCACACTAGTCAAAGGGTAGACTTTTCACAATACAAAGGTTTATTAGTTCTGGGACATGTGTCTCGCTGGCAACGATACTAGCATCGTTTTCTATCTAAACCGTATTTTGCTGGATAAAAAAAAAGACTATTTCGGGGGCGTTAAAATAGGGTATAAAGATGCTGAACTCGACGAAGTAAGTATCCCTAATAAGTGGTGCGTTTGCCGATGCCAACCACTGTCAGACAAATTTAAATTCGTCGAAAGTCTTCATCGTTCATAGATTTTGCCGGACGCACATGAGAATCCAAATTCCACATCCATAACATTTACATGATGCATATATGCGTTCATAGCAGCCAGTGTTAAATTCAGCAAATTGGAGAAATATACATACGAATGCGTCGATCGTCCATACCAATACCTTCTTGCATGACGCGTATGAGCGCCCATACTCCACACTGATCACCTTTACGGAACGCATATACGCGTTCATTTGAAGGATGAATCGTGATTAATTTCATTTGCTATTGTAACTTACCGCAAACCTTTTGATCGAAGCTGTTTTCTCCAAATTAAACATATGTTTGCCTTCATCCAAATCCAGGCAACTGATTACGAAGACATCGACGAAAATCTTGCCGAAATCGACGATTTATCCACCCAAATAGGGGACCTACTGGAAGAAACCAACGCGATCAGTAAAGATATCGAAAATTATTTACCCCGTTCGGGTATAATTCACATTAATGGCGATGTAATCGCCGAAAATTTAACTGTTGAGCGCGAAGCTTTCTTCGAAAATGATCTTGCAGTCGAAACCATCAACGGAGAAGCCTCAACAGTTCTAGATGATTTCGTTCGTTTGGATGAAGATTACGATTTTGGAAATACCGCTTTGACCTTCGATAATATAAAAGTTGAAGATTTCGAGGTGACGTACATCAACGAGGAGAAAATGGAAAATTTGCTTCGTACAAGCCACCCAATACATTTCGATGATGTCGTCATCGATGGAAAAGTCATTTTTAATAACGGTTTAAAGGTGAACGGTACTATTAATGGAGTATCCTTGAATTCTACAAAGATGATGTTAGTAAATGGTGATCAAGTTTTTAACGAGGACCTGGCTTGGAAAAATTTGAAAATTCATAACGCTACCAGCAATTTCCTAAATAAATTGAATCTGGAAAAGCTTCCGGGTACACCCGATTTTGTGATAAGCGAAATTGAAAATTTGAAGGTGAAAGATTTAGTCATTCGCGGTTATTTGAACGGTCAAGATGTACGGGATTTAGACGAACATGCTTTGAGAACGGTAGCCGACGAACAAATCCTGGACGATTACGAATTCGAGGATCTAGAAGTAAATAATATGTTCGTCAAAGACAATCTATTGTCAAACAGGAATCTAAGTGACGCCATCATGATCGATGAAGGTGATTACAACTTCGGTGAAAACTCCACCTTATTTACCGATTCCTTATCGGCCGAAAAAATCACCGTGCGCGATAAATTGAACGATGTTCAAGTAGATGAAAACGGGAAACTTGGCGTACTACTGAAGAATAGTGAGAATGAGCAAGTGGTGAATGGAACTAAGGTTTTCGAAGACGTCATCGTGATCAATCCGATAAATATTCAAGGTAAGTGTAAACCAGGATGTACAGATACTCTCTTTCTAATGACCTATCTATCACTATTAGGTTTTTTAAGAAAAGTGTGCAACGACTTACTAAGCAAGCACACTGTGTATACGCCAATTAGTGTGGCGAGGAGCGAATTATGCTTTATTAATTTCGGATCACAATCGCAAACTATAATTTGGTCTTTCTTGAACATCAATACAATGTAGCTTGTTTGCAACTAAGCATGCAAATCCTTTCATCAGAGATATAAAATTGTCCGTAACCAAACAGGGAACAAAATAGGTTAATCCCGGATCACAATTGCAGACTATATAGTTTGGTCCGTACTGGGTGTAACTCGTGAATGGGGTGTAGTTGCTTTCTTATTCGCAAGGAGGACGAAACTAGTATGGTTTGGTTACGAACAAGTTTATACAGGTAGGAAAAGGACGTACGTGTTTAATCACGGATCAACTACACTGAACGCTCGGTTGACGCAACACCATTCTTCAACACTACTCGATATTTTTCGCCCGAACGTCAACTTTTTCGTACGTACAATCACCGTTTTGTAACTAGCCAATACTATGCGCCGGGGATTCTCATAGTCCAGAATTTGAATTTAACAACTAGAAGAACTGTGGACGTAATCCATCTTTAGGTATGTGTTACTGTTATGAATTCTGTATTTGAAAGTGCGCTAAGCGAGCGTTGACTGTACACTATACCGATGAGGCTCAATGAGGACGAAACTATAGTCTGGGGTTGTAGTTCGCCACTAATAAAGCTAATTAACTCTTCGACTCACTAATTGATACAATAAATTTTTGCATATTTATTAAGACGAGACATTGTTTCCTTAGAAAGTGGTTTGATAACGAACCTAAAGCAAAGTGCCTTAACTACGGACCATAACCGCAGACTACAGCCTCATTGATTGCTTTATCGCCAATCGCTTATACCGTGCTGACGAGTCCCAATTAGGACGAAACTATACTCTGCGATTGTGGTTCGCGATTAATAAAGCTTGATTTATCCTCTGCCTTACTAATTGCTACATATAAATTTAGTATATTTCGTAAGACGATGCACCATTCTCTTAGAAAGTTGTTTGGTAACGAATCAAAGCGGCTTAATTACGGACAATAACCGCAGACTATAGCCTCGTCTTCATTGGTATACGTTCGAACGGTGTAATTGAATGCTTGATTGCCAATCTATGATTTCGTGATGACGTGTCCAAATCAGGTCGAAAATATATTCTGCGATTGTGGTCCGCGATTAATAAAGCTTGATTCACTCCCTATCTCACTATTTGGTACATTAAATGTTTGCTTATTTAGTAAAACCGATATATTGTTCTCTGCTAGGTTAAAGCTGCTAGGTTACGAATTTAAAGTGGATTCACTAAGGACTACAATCGCAGACTATATCTTTATCTTCATTGGGATACGTCAAAATAGTGTAGTTGATTGCTTTATCGTTAACAAATTATGCCTTACTAACGAGTTCCAATCAGAACGAAGCTATAGTCTGCGATTGTAGTGCGCATTTAAAACACGAATACCTTAAGTGATACATACAATTTTTGGTCATTTAGTAAGACGATGCACCTTCTTCTTAGAAAGCTGCTAGGTAATGAATCTAAACTAAAATGGCTTAATTATGGACCATAACCGCAGATCCAGGGCGAATTTATAGTCTGCAGTTGTGGCTCGTGATTAATAAAGTATAAGTATAAGAATAGTATAGATAGTTTTCTAAGAAATTCGCCTCGTAACGAATATAAACTTCTGTCTTAATTACGGATCACAACCGCAGGCTATAGCTTCCTGCTCAGTGGGACATGTCAGTACGATGTAGTTAGTTAATTCAACAATCAGGACGAAACTATAGTCTGTAGTTGTGGTTCGTGATTACAATGCATCCCTCTTACTAATTGGCGCATCCAATTTGTGCTCACTTAGTACATAATTGGATCGTTTATTTCAAGAGCTGCCTGGTATCGAATCTAAAATAAGATATCTTAATTGCGGACCACCAGCCCAGACTATAAATTCGTCCTTACTGATACTCGTTGGTATGGTGTAGTTGCTTTCTGAATCGTGAACTAACTACACCGCACTAGCAAGCCACAATGAGAACGAAACTATAGTCTAGGGTTATGGTCCGCGATTAGCAAATCATTTTTTCCTCCTCGCTAATTGCCACATGCAATTTGTGCTATGTACTTAGTAAGATTATTTGAGGTGGCAATGATGCCTGTTCCACTGCGACCTTTCCAGATCTATTGTGGTTCTCATGTGTACTTAGTAAGTCGTTACACACTTTTCGTAAAAAGCTGCCTGGTAACGAACCTAATTGTAATAGGTCCGTGACGTAATCGTAAACGTTCCTTTATAACTATTATTTTGACTCACGTATTTGAAAATGGTTGTCTATTATCCAAGGTAAGATCAATAGTGAGCGGTTGAAGAAACTGAATCCTATCCAAATCATACCAGACGAAGAGATTGTCCTTAAAGGTGATTATAATTTTACTGGAAAAATCGAAATCGAAGCGGAACTTGCTAGTCGAGATATGAAAGGATCGAATTCGCAGAATACTTTGCAAGATATCGCCTTGAAGGGGTTGGAAATCGATAATGAGGAATTACCGTATCATTTCCAGTTCAAGCAGACGCTTAATGTAAGTATGAAGACTCTGCTTTTCCATAAAAAGTTATTCAATAGCAGAATTTATTTTCGGGGTTTGTCATGCGTCACTAATTGATATTGAGGTTTGGTTTACCATACTAGTAATCATAATAATGATAAGGCGCTAACGTCGTGCGAGAAAGCATGGCTTGTAAACATCGGCACAGCTTGGCACGTATAAGCTTGGATTTCAAGGTCAGATGCGTTCAGTAACGGCAGTTGTAATGATCACCGACGCCAGTTTGGAAGCTATTTCTACTTTCGACTTTGAAACAAAAACGTGTCAAGCTGTACGCGGTGACGTAGTGCGTATCACGCATTAGACATCGGTTATTATCAGGGTAAGACAATCGTGTCGTCCCAGCATAGTTCTAACAGCTAGAGCAGCCAATCATTGATGAATGTGTGCGAATTTGAACTGCTTTGCCACCCGACATGTGTTTACGCATCAAACAGGCGCGTGGCGAGTTCCGTTGGCTGTTTCAGCTGTTACTGATGCTGGGACGACACGATTATCTTAGCCTAGTCATTATTACCTCATCGTTCACGACGAACAAAGATATTCAAATTGTGACAAAGTAGCCATCAGCATCGTAGTCGCATTCCCTAACCGTTCGTCCACGCAATGTCCTTTTCATAGTATCAACGTCTTGTATATCACATAGTGACACAGCAGTATAAACCCTAAAAATTTTTTGTTAGTTGACACTAGCCGCGAAAGTTCCTAGGATACACAAATTATTTCACTTGAAGGTCGATGAAATCAACGTCGATACGATAAACGCAATCGACCCCTCCGATTTCGTAATTAACGGAAATGGCGTCGTGCAAGATATTTTCGGCACTAAAGTGATACAAAATGATCTTCACATCACAGGAAGCACCAGTTTAATACGTGTGAATGACATATACGTTCCAGATTTAGAAAACGATGTGTTGATGGTGGATGGGGACCAAGAAATTAGTGGTAGCCTTATCGTAGAAGAACTCGCCACGACCAGGTATCAAAAAAGGTGCCTTCCATTAGCGAAGGGACTTACCTGAACATAGACTCAACTAAGTATACAGGGCTCGTCATCAAAATTCGAATAGAACGAATATAATTTATTTCAATAACATTCTATTCGTGTAAGTGTGAAAATTAAGCTTCGCACGTAGTAATCCAACGGATTACTCTTCGCAGAGTAGAATTCCTTCCATCAAAACATATCCATACTTCGATTACGTTAAGAATGCAGTATAGGGATAGATAGGGCTATTAAATTCTTGAATCTGACGCCCAAATCACACAAAGCGCGCAGCATATCTGACATTGCACTTAATAGTTGTCACTTTATCATAACATAACCTTAGTTATCCGAGGAGTTTGTCCTATGTTGATTGTGCCTCGGCTTAGAGCGCCAGCTACTGCATTCCTAATGTGAACTCAGTATACACCTCCCGACAGGTAGCTTTCAACTTAAATTAACTCTGACCGTTACCGCACCAATTTTGGAGAAGTTCAAATGTGTATTTTTACCATTAGGAGGCCATTCTCATTGAGGAAACGCAAGGGAATGATCGACGAGCTTCCTTCCCATGTGTTTCCATCACTGAGGATGGCAATTTACTGGTCGAAATACGTACTTGGAGGTAACGGTCAGAGCTAATTTAAGTCCATATCAGTCTCAATATCAGATATTTGGGTATAATCCAGGATAAGTGACTTGCTCTCCAGGCCCAGGTGCTTTCAGTTCTGTAGAAGTACGCGATGGTAGAACCGCTCCTCCTACCGCTGCTCTGTAAGCGATAAAAGCTCGATGTATGGATTAAAAAAGCAGATCTACACCAAGAACCTCAGATTGGTCATCACCTACGCAGGTTTCCTGGACCAATGGTGTGGAAGTACCACTTTAACCTCCTTGTGGTGGCATAAAATAGAAGATGATTGCATCTGCCCCGCGGTTCGCTCCAAATTCTCAACTCCATTAAAATCTGGCTATACTGACTCTACGAGACCATGCCGCAGAACTTGCTAAATGCATGATGGCGAGGGTGGAAATGGCGATCAACCCCGAATAGGATATCCGATGCGAATGGACCTATATCAAACCTCCCCTTTGGCTATCATTAGGCGAGTGCAGGATTTTTTTCCTCTTAAGCGTCCTTAGCCCATTGCAATGAAGCTCATGCGCCCATTGTGCTCACCGAACTAGTTTAGATCATTAGGTCGGTGCCCTCGATAAAAGCCTTCAAATGGGAATCCCTCTTTTACCGCTGACCAGCTTACATCGTTGCTTCTACTCGGATCTTCCTCAGCTAGCGTCGTTAAGCCAGTCCCCGATTTTACAGACAGCTCATAAGTTTTCCCACCACATCAAAGTGCCAGCGCTAGGAAAGCGGGTACAAGAGTTTTCGGTACTTCAACCGTTGCTCGGACTCGTTCAGATGCAATGTGTAATTGTAAACATCTAATAAATGATCAGACCCTTTATGTGAGCGACTATGCAGAATTACGTTATTATTAAAGTTGGCCAAAATCGGTTCAATCCCATCTGTAACTCGCCCATGCACTCGGGTGGTGCCACGAAAGATATATGCTGTCGGTACATCGCTTACTATTCTAGTTGTAAGAGGGTACTCGTCTTGTGTATTTCGCAACAATTGGTTATTTCGTATATTATTATTATTTCGAGTATTGTTTCGATAATATTTTCACATTAATTTATAGAAAATTAACTTACCTTGTTTCTTTAAACGACCAACAAATACGTAAACTGACAAAAACTGCCAGAAACTGTCAGAAAAAAACATGGCGTCTTAATGGAGTTTTTGTGTGTGCACTTGACATCTAGCTAGCCAACCATCTAATGCATTTATCGTACAGAGTAATTTCTGTCTTTCTCTTTGTAGTTCTGAAACATCTGCCTCCCCCGAACGTCACGAGATGTAAAATTCAAATTAAAATTTGCAAAACTACCGGATTTTGATGGCGAACCCTGTAAAATCTTTTCTTAGACTTAGACTTTACGTTTAAGATCTTATTTAAAATGATCTCGATGAAACGGTAAATTTTTAGCATCAACGCAACTAATTCAAAATTAGGCGGCCACGACTGGCAAGACGTAGTCACTTCAGACGACCAAGAAATCCCCGCAACCATCATTCTGGACTCATCCGTCGAGATCAAAACCCTCAAAGCGAACTCCACGAAAATTCTTGGTCGGATAAACAAACACGACTTCACCGAAATGCTAAAGGACAGCGCTCACCTCAACGTGACAGAAATTAAAGCGCCCAAAACTTTCCACAATATCCAAGTGAAGAAATTAGTGGTTGAAAACGGCGTTAATATCCAGGATGTCGAAGAAAGGCTACAGGAATTCCAGGATATTTTCCACATCGAAGAACCGATCGTCTTACCGAATAATTTCAAGGTGCAAAAGCTCGAAGTAGATGGCTACCTTAACGGGATGAAAAGTGAAGATTTCGTGAAGAACTGGATCGAAAATCCAAAAGAGCAGATTTTCAACGGAGACTACGTTTTCGATACGATCGTCGTTTTCGGCAAAGCGATGATTCAATCGCAGGAAATCAACGGGATTCCTTTAAAGGATATCGTCGAAAATACCCTTAAGGCTAACGAGGCCTTTTATATCGACGACGTCACGTTTAGTGAGTGTTAAGTAAGTAAGAAGAAATAATGGATTTTTTCCGCTTTTCGATTTTTAGAAGAAGCTGTTATGTCATTGAAGGAAGTAACAGTAAACGGTGCCATATCTGGTTTGGATTTAGAAACGATCGTAACCAGCGTGGACGATGAACAAACTATATACAAATTGGTATTTGCTAATGACGTTGAAGTTGTTGGAAATATCGAGTTTAAGGGTCTTGTGAATGGAACAAATTATACGAATATGTGCACCTTTAGCAATCCACGCGTTGAGGAACCTTTAAAAAGTCTTATAATCACAGGTAAAGCAAATTTTCAGGGCGTTAGCATAAACCATGGTATTTTTAACAATGACGTTGCTAGTGGGTGGCAGTCATTTTACTTGGCATTAAATTTCCAGCTTAATCACGATTTGACAAGCTCATGAGTTTGTCAGCGAGTAGCTTTTTATGAATACTTTTGGGCAGCAGACATTGTTTTTAACTATATGGTCATTATTAGTTTCATATGCTATTTAGCCAACCTTCAGTGGTAAGCTACACTCCACCCAACCGATAAATCATAACTCGTCTTGGCTATTGTTTGACATTACATCATTTCCGGTCTAAAATCCGCTTTGTTAACATACTTGGATTAAGTTTACACTCTTTCGACATCAAGTCTTGGAACTAACTGTAAGAAATTGTTTTCAATTTCCAGAAAATGCATATTTCCGAAAAGGTCCGAATTTGCAACGATTACTTGACGTTAAAATACAAAATCTCGAGCAAGATGTTTGGATGGCAAATAAAGCAACCGAATTAACCGGATTTGTGGAGTTCGAAACGATGAATTTCGAAAATAAAGTCACGGTCCAGGTGAAGATCGAGATCTACACGGTTATGAAGGAGGAGATAAATATTTTATTTTATTGCAGGGCGCAGTAGATGGCGTTAATATAACAGAACTAGCTAGCAATTATTTCAGCAAAACTAAAAATCAAACTATATCGGGAAATTTGGATTTTACGGATGGTATCGACTTCTTGAAAGGAATTTCGGCAACCGAAGCACAAGTAACAGGTTTGGCAATCTCCTATCTAATTCGACGTTTGATGTTATCCTCCCTTTCATATTTAACTAGTATATCCAATTGTATCGACTTGGTAGGTCATTGCACGGCTTTCTACTACCCGTGTTTCAATATCCGGTAGTGTTTTTGCGTGGGAAGTAGTTGTTTGGTAATCAGAACTACACACATCGCTCTCCTTTCCAGGTTTGGTATCCGGCCAAAACGTCATCGAATTTGTAAGAACTGCCATCCTAGATGGCGTAGAACAGATTTTCCAAGACCCACTGCAGTTCGAAACTTGTCACATTGAAGGTAATTAAAACTCGATCCGATGACTATTTTTCGACACTAACACGTTTCTTCTTTATAGAACTGTCTGGTGATTTCCTGGTAAATAACCTAAATCTTCCGATGGATATAATGAGGTACGACGCCGATAACGTCATCACGGGACTGAAACGGGTTCCGAACATCATCGTTAAAGATTTAACGATCGAAGGTGCTGTTTTTGTACAAAATGTCGAGCTACTGGATTGGATTTATAAATCTGTGAGGAGAACAGGTGGTGTTATCGATGGGGAATGTGTCTTCGCGGGTGGTGTAATATTTTCCAGCGAATTGGGGTATATAACGACTAGAGACGTGCTGTTTTAGGTACGAACATCACTCCCATCGTCTGTTGATTTACGCAACGAAAGTGGGGAATTGGTGCCTAAAACGGCTCGTCTCTAGCAATGATCAGAAAGTGAGGTGTATACGAGTAGTTAGTTATTGGATCGGTAAAATATGAATTCATCAATAGGAAATTCGCGTTGTAAAATTTGAAAAAAGTTCCATTATTTTTGACACGGAGTATATGTATATGTTATAATCCCATCAAAAGAGAAACGCGCTTTTTCATTGACCCCCGGTTTCGGTTACTATTGATCCATCATTCTTGAGGTATTTTGATAAACTATGAATTTCCTAAAAATTGGAAAATTTTGTAAAATCTTCGAATCGTAAAACCTTTTTATATTTGGAGAATTTTTGAAAAAGACAACCTTGACAACCTTGAAATTCCGAAATTTTAAAGTAATTTAAGACGTCCCGGAATTTTTAAAACTTTCAAAATTGTTCGAAATCACAACAGTTTTCGTAAATTTTCTAAATTCCAAAATGTGCCTCTATTTTCAAATATCTCTAAATTCCAAAATTTTAAAATCAAGATTTATCAAACATGCAGCTTTATCAAATTTTACGAAATTTGCAAACTTTGTCAAAACATTAGATTTGAATATTTCCCAAATTTTGAATTTAAAAATTGACAAATTCTTTCAAAATTGTTGAGAATAGCAAAACTTTGCAGTTAATCACAAAATTACTAGACCGAGTAACTATTATTGGACGTTGAAGATTACTTAATGCAATTTTTCCATATTTCCATTTTTAAAAGATTTTCATAATTTCGAAATTGCTTAGAAATATTATAATTTAAAAACATCGACAAATTTTGAAATTTAAAGAAATCGGAAGATTCGAAAGAATTGCATAATTTTGATATTCAAAAGAATTGATTTTTAGGATCTGAAAAATAAAAATTGTAATTTTGGAATCTGAACAAAATACAATTAAAATTTTAGAATCTGAAGATATTTAAAAACATGTAATGAAGAAATTTTAGAATGCTGAAAATTCTGAAATGTAAAAAGTTTGAGGATTTCTTCAAATCTTAATGAAGCCCGATTCTTTTCCTTGAATTACGTGCCAGCTATTATCATTATCCGCGTTAGTCTTACAGCTCGAAGCTGATTTTTGATGTTGAGGAATTAACATCAACTCCCGGTATAGGATCTTTTTTATTTGGGAAATATGTCGCCGATTTTCGATTTAGGGGTGATGACGATTTCTGTGAACACATTCAATGCCGCGTGTACCGTTTTTGGTACACGCATATACTTCCTGGTCCTGCCTTCAATATTTTTATTATGAAGTTTTTCTTCGTTATATAGTTATAAGTATTTTATTGGTGCTTATTATCTATAATCAGAAGCAAAAAATCTATAATTATCAAGACATGGAATTGTTTAATCTTTCTCCACCTAAAATCCAATCGGCGAATGATTCCAATCGTCATTTTGGTTGTGATATTCCGTTGGTTAAAAAGAGCTAGCGCTATCAACTTTTATTATGTACATTTAATTATGTATAATTACAAAATCATTTTTATATCTGTTTCTTTTTTGTTTCAAAACCAATTGGCGAAGAGATTCGATCGTCATTTTGCGCGTGATATTTTGTTGGTTAGAAAGAACTAGCGCTATCAGCTTTTATTATTTTCTTTATTATTTCTTTATTATTCTATTATTTCGAGACATAAAATAATTTTTCTATCGTTTTCCGTTTCGAAACCAATCAACGAATCTTTCCCATAGTCATTTTGGTTTTGGTATTCTGTTGGTTAGAAAGAACTAGCGCTATCAACTTTGATCATGTATAAAAAGTAAAAGAATGGAGCGTTGCAAAGCAGATATGTGGATCCATAACTTCTATCACTTCATTCTTTTCAATGGGAAGCGCCTAAACTATTTGACTTTTTAAATGACGGGGTTTTTGTCACGATCATTAGATATACAAATATATCGCGAGTCGTTCAAATCTAAAAGACCGAAACGAAACCGTAACCACTTGTGACATTAGATGCGACAATTTGATGTATTTATTCTCCGATGATTTCATTGTTATCTTCTTTTTTATTACAGAGTCGTTGGCAAAGTTAATGGAATCTCGTTCAACTCAACTGATGTACTGCTGAAGGATTATCCACAGACTATTACTGGCCGTAAAACTATTTCCCCTTATCTAATCGGGTGGCATTCCAAGATGTCGATTTGAAAGGATTGATAAATGGTGTTGATATCACCGAATTGGCAGAGTCTCAAGTTAGTAACTGTTGTTTAATATCCCGTGACGGTGGTATTAACAAATGTAAGAATTTTTTCAGGTTTATAACAACGAAAACAGCCCCATCCTTTCGGAAATAAATCTAAACGCTCCCATTGTAGCGAATAATTTAAATATAAAAGGACGCTATAACAATCGCGATATCAATCGATTGATGACAGATTTGATAAACACGCAAGATCTGAACAATTATCATGAAAATTACGCTTTACTATTAAACGTTTCAAACAGTATTAAAGAGTCAGTAAAATGTAAGTAATAGTTTTGAGAATTTTTTGGATTACTCCAAATCATTCAAAATTTTCAGATCAAGCGTACTACTTGGATCATTACGAAGTGATACAACACTTCGAGAACATTTGGAATATTTATTACCTAGTGTATCGAGGGTACCCTTGTTTAGCCATAGTAGACGATTCGAAGGATCAAATTGAAATCTTGAGGTGGGAAGAATCGACACAAACGTTTAGTGTAATTTTCGGTAAGGAAAAAAATGATTAACGGAAAGGGTACCATAGAAAGTCCACAATTTGGATTAAATATGATTTTAATACTTTGATTTTTAGATACACTTACCTTCAATGCCTTAAACAACATCACCTACTTGTCTTTATTAAATTTTGAAGGCGATTATTATTTGTACTTCGAATACCCTAACGATGTTGATCAAGGTAAATCACATCTGTATTCTGTTCCACTTCGAGTCGAGTCGATAGTATACGATAGTATTAAGGGATCAAGGGAAATCAATTCTGTGTTGGCACACTGTCAATGTTAGGGATATCGGAAAATCGATGTTATAATTGGAGTTGGTCAAAATCGGTTTAATCCCATCTGTAACATCCGTGTGGGTATTTAGGTGGCGCTGCAAAACATATACCTATGAATGAATGACAAAAAATGTTTTTCTCAAACCTCCTAATCGAATTCGGGAATTTTACGAACCGTGTCCAGGAATTCTGATACCATCACAGCCTGTTAATGAGATGGAGAACATGGCTTGATGCACTTTTATATTACAGGCATTTCAACAAAGTAAAAAATGTGGTTTTAACTTCAAACTCGCAGAATGCGAACGCAATTGAAGAAAGCCAACAACAGTTCAAGAATTCTCAAGTTGCAACAGATGTAGAACTTATTGCGCAACATATATAAGATTGCATTAAAACAACTCTATCATTGAAACAATCAATGACATTGATGCGGCTGCTCGAAGCCACGTTAAATCAACTAAAGGGCGACAAATAACTGAAGAAATACCATCGGTTTTCCGGAAAAATCCTAATTACGTTGACCTGCTTAGTACGCTTCCAGTGACACTGATCCACATTATAAATTTGCAAATCTTATCTCGATTGATATCGAACATTCTTTCCGTACATATCGCGACATTTTTAATGATAAGCACAGAAATTTATCAGAATCGACCATACACGATGCTCCAATTTTACAATAAGTTTGGAAATTGCTTGTCCACACTACTTCCATAAAAGATAACAAGATACTTATTATTATTAGGTAATAGTTGTCGCTTTTGAGAACGCCATTAAATCTCCGATAAAAATAAATAATGTACATATTCATGCGAGTGCAAGTTTATATCATTGTTCAATATTAGTAACACAAGCCCGCAGTTGCTCTCTTTTGTAACGCTCATGTATTCGTCCCGTGTTAGCCAACTCTAATCATGATATAATTGCACAAATCGCGGAAACGAAGCTTAGGATAGAAAAGGATGATTTCATGTAATTTACGCGCACTAGAACACATAAGAGTGTATACTATCAACTCGTTCTGGAACAGGCCATAATAGTTGATCAGTAATATGTAAAGAAAGTCTAACACGCATATCTTTAGCAAATAAATTTATTGGAGAAATTTCATCGATAAGTATGCCGGAAAATGCCACGCAAAAATGGTTTACAAACGGTACAAGATCAATACGTCCCTTGATATTACCGGACAAAACGGGAAGATGCATCATTTTGACTTTCAGCACTGAAAAGTATCTCCATATTCATTGTGAATCAAATTTTGAAAATTGGCATGAAGTACACCAACAAATCGAGGCGTATACATCACGAGTAAGTACAGGGTTGAACAGAACGCCCGAAACCAGCTCGATTACAGCCGAACGAAAGGTCATATTAATTTGGGGTTTTCGATACAGTGATAACTAGAATTGCTCAATTTGCGCCAATAGCCAGTGGCGGGCGCACAAATGCTTACACAGTACATAAAACATGCGAAATAGTATTTACGGCAGCGTACTTGTATACACAACAGATCTCATTGAGACTCGCAGTTATACTATATCTTCAGGTAGGGCTCCCCTATGCTGCTGGTAGCTTGATGCTAATTATATATAGATAATTAAAGAATTTGTAGGTATACAAAACTTGTATGTAATGTATGTATATTTGACGAGCCATACGCGTAGAAAAGAGATGCACACGCAAGTACAAAGTTTTAGTTTTATAAAAAAAAAAATTAAATTATAAAATATAGAAAATGTATTGCAGATAGACAGGATGTTTCATTAAAAAAAAAACACTATAAGATTCTAAAAATTTCGTTGATGGCAGTATCGAAAACCCGAAGTTGAAACTACTTTCCTGTTCGGCTATAATCGAGCCGTTTCGGGACTTTTGATCTTCAACTCAAATTGTTTTTATCATTAATACAAATATCTTGAAATACGTGTTTCGGCCACCGAATCGTCATCTTTAGTGGAAGAAGCACAAAAGAGAAAGGAAGTCATTGGTGAATTTTGGTTGACGCAAGTCAAGCCAGCATACTTCATTCCGTTATCAAGTTTCCATTGTTTTCTTACTTTTGTCTCCTTTCCACCGACGATGATAACTTACTTGTCAAAATATGTGCTCGGAGGCGTCTAAATCAGTGTGGTGCAGGGGTGGCTTGTGATGACTCGAGTTAGGCGATTGGGGTTGAAATCTGATAATTTGACACCATTGCTTTTAGCGAATTTAGCTCCAGTGTCGCGCGGTGGATTAGACTGGAGGTTGTTTGTACTGTTAATAGTAGAGAACGGCACTGCGAGCACGTGTAGTTCGGTAGTGGGGAACAGAAAACGGCGACCGCCTAGCCCTAGTGATGATTAACTTGGTGGGCGGTTATAAGCATACCATTAGTTCTTATATTCTCGTATATCGACGGCAATTGCGTTTTCATAGATCCCGCTGATATATGAGCATATAGAAACTAATGCTATCCTCGTAGCTGTCTACCCAATTAGTCATCATTAGTCCGGGCAAACAGCGCTCATTACGAAATAAGTTACGTCCGCCTACATATACACATAACTACTGGCATACAGCGTACTGACTAGAGGGGGTAGCGATGCTGTCGTAGCTTATTTCGTAATTGCACGCTGTTACCGCTGTTTGCCCAGACTAGTCATCACCGATCGCCACTGGTATGGTAGCATTTTATTTGAGCTGGAACCAGTTTAGCTTTATACACAAATTAAAAAATTGCAGATTTCTACAATTACAGTCGAATCTACCATGTACATGATTATCATACAAGACGACATTGGAGACCAATCAAGTTACATCTCCATCTGGGAGATGGATATAAACACCAAATTATTCAACCAACACCAAAATCTACATACAAGAACTCCAAACGGCGTGTCTGCAATCACCTACAGGGGCATCGGTTACTTAGCAATCTCATCAGGGTATCTACACACTGAGGAATATCGAGGACTCGTGGAAATGCACAGGTACCTACACTAAATTTTAAAAAATGCTTTAAAATTCCAGCCTATGTTTATAGATTCGACCCAGGTACCAAACGTTTTGTTCATTGGCATGATCTCTTGGTAGAAACTCCAGGTCAAGTGGAATTTGCACTGTTACCATCCGATGAATTAGTTCTCTATATTCTAACTGATAACACCATTGAACCGATGGTAATTTATCAATATGAAGGGATTGGTGGTTTTAAACAGAAGCATAGTATGAAATTAAAAATTAACGAAATGAAGCAATTCAACACGGTCAATGGGCATTTCGTGTTGGGTTCGAACAATAAGGGAACCACCTTAATTCGATCCTATTTTAAAGGTCCTAGAAATTAGATGAAGCAATAATTATTCGTATTGCATGTGTATTACGCGTCAGCGTAAGGCGTAATTTCTTATGTATGTATCATATTTAATCGTTTATTTATTCTTGTCTTATACTGTATAAATAATAAATGATAAAGATATCAAGTTTTGAGTTTTATTTGCTTAGGTTGTACCCGAAACCGATAAGCTTTTTATGTATAAATCGATTATGCTTAAGCAAAGAAATACCTATTAGTGCTTACCTCGTTTAAATTGGTTAGATCCATTCAAATTTACCCAAAAATCCCAAATGAACTGGAGAAAACACAACCAATTCAAACTAAACAGCTGTCAACTTTAAGCACAGTTTAAATGAAAAAATCACGCGAAGGTCACTAGTTCGTTTTATTACGTAACTTCGAAGTAACAGTTATTCCACACTTTTTAAAATTATCAAACTTTTCGTATTAAAACAAATTTAGTCAGATAGCTGAAATGTTGGATTCGTGACTCGATTTGAAGCGTTAATTATACTTGCATTAGTTGGAGCTAGCTAAAGCGTGCAATTGTATGGGACAATTTTAAAAAGAATGTCACGTATGTGACATAAGTGTATTATTCTTTGTCCTGATTGGTTCATGTTGTCACAGATTAGGTGCAATGCCGGGAAATTATTTATTAGTTTCAAGTGGGAACCTAAGTAAGTGTTAAAGCATTCTAATCAATATTTCTTTACGAAAACTTGTGTTTTCAATACAACTAAGTACAACTGATAATGAACTACTGCTTGTAAATAAATCTACTAGCGTCACTGGAAGATCTCAGGTGTTGGTCGGAGACATTCCAATAATATGAATTTCAATTAAGATTTATAAAATATTTTAACACTATTTAGTCCTTTCAAAATGGTATATGTAGTAACTACTGTGGAACTGTAGATTTATTCTTTCCTGATTATTCAGTTAATTTCACAAGTGCTCAAAACCAAAATTAATTGATTTGTTTAGTTATTGCATCTTAAGACTTTGTCATTAATATTATTAATGCGTACATTTTGTATTACTCCCACGATTTATGACAAATGCTTCGCGTTCTCTTGGCATGTTAACAGTTTGTTTATACACAAGTGATTAAAAACTTGCCAGATGATATGGCAATAACCATACATCTTATTAGTACGTTTGGCACAATCATTGGCAACGATTTATGCAGGAAATATAATAAAATTCGAGTAACAGGCAATAGAATTCAAGTAAACTAACATGAAGATTTTGCAAAAAACACAATTATGGGTTTTCATTTGATGTTTCCGACAAAAACATGACAATTTCCTTGTTTTTTTTTTTGTCCAGGCGATTTCCAGATTGATTTTCAACCGTGTAATTTTCCTCCTTCTTTGCTTTATTCATGGAGTTCTCTAGAGCAGAAACTACACATTCTCTTCAAATGTTAGAAAGAAAATGTTGGCCAAAATATGCGGAGTATTTATCACTGAAATATATCAGGGATGTTTTCAAAGGCATTTGGCTATAATTTTTGTATTTCGACAATTTTCATCAAATGCTTGAATCGCAAACTTCGATTCTCGCTTCAGAAATATTTGCCTTCCCATTTCCTTTATTTCTTCTCCTTTCTGTTTTTGCTCCTTCCTATATTAAAGACTTTGCCTTGTTACTTCCTAATTTCAAACTTTCTGCTGACAATATTCCTTTCAACCAAGACCAGATTGAGTAATGTTTGACCTCTCCATCATTTTCTGACCGCCGCGGCTTGAGTAGAAAATAGTGCAACATTTGGAGGAAATCTTAGAATTTAGAGCTTGTTAAAACCACAAATGAGCGTCACATTCACAACATTTTTTCAACCAAGACCAGATCGAATCATGCGTTGGATCTCCACCACTTCTTCTGCAGCTAGGAGTTCCGCTAGAAACAAACAACAAAGCTTAGATCAAAAGTGCTCGGATAACTTTTCAATATATTTGGTTGTGTTAAAGATGAAAAAATCATATCTCCAAGACCTTTTATCCGAAAGTTAAATTTGCAATATGTCCTCTGTGACTGGAGGATCAGTAGCGTTAGACCAAAACAGTTTGAATGTCGGTTCCTGCAGTCAAAAGAGGTATGAAAGTTTCAGATTTGCGTGGTAGTAGGTTTCATAGAGTACATCCACCTAATGGATTAAATCCGCTGGGAGATCACAATAAGCCGTTTAGCTTTGGTACAGTGGGCTAAGGACCACATCCTAAAAAAGTTTGCTGAAACCACAAATGAAGGCGACTCGCCCAATATTTTTTCAACCATAACCAGATGGAATCATGTTTTGCCTCTCATTTCTGGGCACTGAGGTTTGGGTAGAAAAAGTGCGAAATTTAAAGGAAATCTTAGAACTTTCGAAAATGTTTGGTTGTTTTAACGATGCAAAAGTTTTCTCAGCTACGTGAAGGTATTAGGTTGACTTACCCTGCTGGCTTCCCGAGACATTGATAAGTTTGGAGGTATATAACATTAACATTATTTGAAGTAACCACAACTGAAGTATCTGAAATAATTACTCTCAATTTCTTCATCTACACCCTTTTATATTGTTAAACATTTGGCAAGGGGGGGATAAGCACATGAACCGTAGTTGCCAAGCAGTTTATTTTCATTTACAACGATCGTTGCTCTCGTCACATCCTTGTGTACACCTTTAAATACGTATTTCGGTGAAAGAGTTGTCATCCTCACCATCCCTCCGGAAAGAACACACATATTGCAAGAAAAAGTAACTGCTGGAGTGTGGTGATTTCGACTATGAATTGGTAGAGGGTGCTTTCCAAGAGGTATATTACGTATGTTAAAGTCAACGTAAATGACTACAGGGACCTCTCACCGATAGATTTTCTACGCTATAACTTTGTCAGATAAATTCCCACGCGAAAAATGAAATGATAATTACCAGGTGTATAAAATCCAATTTTTTTTTCTGAAAAAGCACGTTAAATTCGGAAGAATAATAAAAAGTACTTTATTCAAAGTATGCTCTATCGCTTGTTATACATTTTCCCATCTTTCGGACAATTTATGAATACCACATGAGTAAAAATCTCCCGTTTTTGCTGCAAACCATTCATCGAGCCATTTTTCACATCTTCGTACGAACCAAAGCGCTGATCAGCAAGTGCACGACTCATCGATGCAAACAAGTGGTAATCGGAAGGAGCTAAGTTTGGTGAACAAGCCGCCCAGGGTAGAACTTCCCAGCTAAGTGCTTCCAACGTGTAGCGAACCGGATTTGCCGTATGTGATAGAGCATTGTCATAAAGAAAAATGACTTTGTGTTGCCTCTTTCGGTATTCTAGCCTATTTTCAAGCAGCAAATGGTTCAAGTCGGTCAATTGTTGTATGTAACGTTAGTATTAAGCATTTCCTCAGGTTTTAACCGCTCATAATAGATCATGCCCCTCTGGTCCCACCAAACACAGAGCATCGTCTTTCTACCAAAGCGGTATTGCGGTCGATGTGGATGGTGCGCCTAGGTCTACCCATGAACTTTTTGCAAAATGTCACATGCGCTTTTGCGCTCTTCCATTTGCCTGAATCTGAATCTTTTCCATCTCTCGTGGCCGTTTGGTAAAAGCTTGTTGACTAACGCCCGATTGCTCGTCGAGTTGTTTCTGTGTTTGCGAATCATCTTCGTCCAACAATGCTTGTACTTCCACATCTTCGTATTTTTTAGCGGCTGTCCGCGTTCCTTGCCTGCAACATCGAAGTCACCACTTTTGAAACGCCGTAACCATCGTTCACACGTATCTTGCGATGGAGCATGTTCACCATAAGCTTCTGACACTCGTTGATGACACAACAAAATGGCGCAGTGTCAAATCTTTATAGCATATACTCCATTGGTGCGCATCTGTATCTTTCATACTTGTACACCTGGTAAGATGTTGAAATACGCATTTGGCGATGTTCAAATTGGCAAGGTAAAGTTTCAGTCCAAACCACGGTCTTTCCTACTTATTTTTATTCCACCAGTGATCAATTGATTTGTTCTTCAATTAAACTGAAAAGTTCTACTATGTCACTTCTTCTTCTCACCATTTCGATTAAGATTGTAACCCAATTCGAAAGTTGACATCATCCGCCACGTCGAAGATCGTCGTGACTCGTCAGACTCTTTTATAATCGTATATGTCTTCCCAATTGACAGAAACAAAATTATTCGCGAACGTCAAAGTCGCACCAGTTTAAGCGTGTTTGGGATGTAACTGGCGAAATTTCAACGAAGAAGCCTACTTAAAGGAGGAAACCGTCGCTCGCACTCATGCAACCGATATGAACGCGGTAAATCTGCCGCTGGCCCTGTTCACCGTCATTCTGAGGCGTTTCATCGACAAATTTCGAGCACCGCAGGTGTATGCTTCTACCGTATGCATTAGCCCCGATTAGTTTGTTCGCGGAGTCGAGTGTCACGTTTCGATTTGTTTGCAGGGCGTCGTTATATTGAAGTCGACCGCACCGTGGGTCGTCGATATGTCACTCGTCAAGTCTTGTATGTACGCGTATATGTTCTTTGCCGGGATTTACTATACCATGAAGCATATGCAGCGAGGAACTATAGTTTCGTTGGCGAAGAAGTGTTCGGAAGGTGCCGTTACTATTAAGGATAGATGTGTAAGGTAAATGGTTGGGAGAATAGTAGTAATTTAAATTTTTTAGGTATTAAAAAACTTTCTTGCATTTAAATAAATTAATTCTTACCCTTATCACACCGATTCTGGAAACCTGAAACAGTATTTTTACAACCAAGTTGTCGTCCTCAATTGGGAAAGAAGAAGAAACGTCACCCATGAACTTTGCTCAAGACTACACTTCAGCTTCACTTCATTGACACTAACCACTCCCAATCCTATTTTTACCAGTATATTTTTAATTGCCTTTCCAACATTCCAGGAGAGGACATCTCAATAGGAATAGATCTTCACTCGTAAGGAATTTAGTTCGTGGTCGGGAAGGCCAGCAGAAAGCTCTCAGGTTCCTAGCATCTATGACTCCACAGGAAACCTTCTTACAACCTAGTTCCCACGTTCTCAACCACAACGATGGCAATCCGAATTTTCCGTACGAAAATTTCGAGGAAGATATGAACAGGTACAGCTGCAATCCCTATTTGGAACCGGATAATTACGTAGCTAGGAATCAAGCGAGATCCATCGGGTATCAGCGATTGAAGCACAACTCTTCGACACCTCCGGTCGATACCATCCTGGAACCGAAACCTATCGAAGACGAAAATGTTAGAATTAACATAATAGACTCGAAAGACCCTCACCGATAGATTTGGACGCTATAACTTTGTCAGATGAAATTCGACAGGATTTGGATAATGTACCAACTGCTAAACCGCGAAGACGGAAACCGAGGAATTTATTAACTTTAAGGGGAAGGAAAATTTTACAGAACGACTTGTCCTTTTGCGGGGATACCGTCGTGCGCAAAACTAGAAGCGGGAAGGTGTACGGGTATCAAGAGGGGGAGTCCCGGTATTATAAGGCAAAGAGGAAGACGAGGTGTACGGAAAAAGTATAAAATTATCTTCGTGTGTAATAAAAATTGTTTTCGGCACCGTCCTAGATCTTTATTTTATCTTTTTGCGAAATTAAAAGGGGGCCCCAAATTAATATCCCGGCGTCGGAGTGAAGTTTTGTCAATTCAGCGCAAGAAGTCAAAAGTAAACAGTGTGATAGATGTTTATTATAGGACGGCCATAGTTAGGATGGTCTCGGGGAGAACAGGGATGAATCTTAGAGGTGGAGCGCCAGCGCCGGCTTCTTGGACAAATTGCTAGCAGCGCAGATCGGTCGATGGGATGGGGTGATCAGGTTGGACGTTCTACTTTTACACCACTGTCGGGTCTGCTCCTATAAAATTTTAAAAATTCATATCTATAAGGATAATATTTTATAATGTTCCAGAAGAAATTAAACGTTTAAGCATGAACCAATATAGTCACGATGTTTCTAACGCATTGCTATGGAAAAAAATTAAAGAACTTGGACGTACGATAAAGAATTATGAGTATTTTCCCCGATATTGCAAAAAAGTTCTTTCTCTTAATTTCTTAATTTCTTCATTTTAAGAAATTCTATCCAGGAACGTTTCTGACGACCTCGATAACTTCTTTACCTAAAATTGAGAAGAAAATGTGCAGAAATATGTTTAGGATATCGCTTTGGTCGTAGGAATAAACTTGATGTTTTGCTGTTCTAGGTTCTGAAGGAGTTAAAAACTGGAGATGATGTTTTCCCCAATCTGTAAATTGTTTTACACATTCTTTATTGAAAATAGGTTTTGATGGGGATCAACTATTAAAAGCGTTACCAAGAAGAGCAGACACCAATCAATCTACGGTACAGATGGGTTTTTCGCAAAATACGGTAATACCTATAGTAGAATTTATTTAGCAGTTAATTTACGTCATCATTGTCATCAACATGCGAAGTTTTGGGCATGGAGGGAATATAAAATTTATATTGATGGATATGGCTTTAATATTTACAATTATTTATTTATTGTATAAATAATAAATCGAATGTACTGTCTTCTTATGCATATTCCTCTCAAAGAAACAACTTTATTAAGATTTTTATTGTAATAAAATATAATTCAGTTTACTTTAAGTTATCAAATTAGAGTCGTTTCATTAGCTTCACGACAGTTTCTGTGTACATTGAAAACCTAACCTCTAGATGTGTAAAGAAATGATATCACCCAATCATACTTCTAAACTAAGTAATTGACAACAGTGAACCATCTGACATAATAAATTGTTAATGACGTCAACCAACTGCTAAATTATTCTAGTATACAAACAATGTTGCCAATCTTATCGTCTCTCAAAATGCAGTCAACTTTAGAATATTAACTGCTTTTTTTGTCACATTTACGACACTAGACTTAGTGTACAATTTGTTTTATTTTCGGACTTCTTGATTCTTTAGAGACAAAATGTTGTAAACATTCATGCAAATTCTAATCTCTTCGTAAGTGCTACCAACTTCCTCATTCTTCCTTTAATATTAATATGTAACATCGATTAGTGTCACACAAATTCAGTTTAATCTTAGATCATCGAAGATTCTATAGTCTATTTCAAATTTTTAGATGCAGTATGTGGTTGAATAGGGGCTTTGCGTCTCTTACTATCACTAATCTATTAATAATGCCATCCCTATACCCTGTTGCAATTTTGCATGCTGTATCGAACGCAGGTCTCATTACTAGAGTTTGTAAAAGGTGGATACCGTGTTATCATTAAGTAGTATAAAGTGCCTGTCGCTGTCACTCTTCCGAATTTTATTATTCGATGATAAGTTGTCAATGACAAATTATCATTGAATAATAAAATTTGGGGGAGTGACAGCGTCAGTAAGATTTACACAACTTAATGATAATACGTCAGCCTCCTTTTAACAAACTCTAGTTATTAATATGTGAACTGTAAACATGATGAGATGATTTGGAAACCCCGCAATCAGTTGCCATAAGAAATGTATTGCATCTTTAGGGTTAAGATCGACACGCACCATAGATACTTATTTAAATTTTCTCGAAAAGGGTCTTTGTAGCAGTTTGGACAACTTCATCTTAATGGATATATCCCTGGATATACAGAAATGTACTATATGCAGGTTTCGGCTTTCCATGAATGGCAGTGCATAAGCAACACTACTACCACAGTTTTCCTATTAATTTGGATTTTGTGACATAAAAGGAATGGCAATCCAGGCAATCTTGCCAACTTTAGCGAACTCTTCAAATAATGTACTGTCAACTCTCCGACATGAACAAAATCAATGACCGCGGCAATTACGAGAAAGTTTATTTTATTTTTTGATTCTTTTTCATTTTCTTTTTTGGACATGGCGATTGAATTACAGTGTTGTCAATTTTATCATCAACATTAATTATTGTGACAAAAATTTGAGGTAAATTCGTTTTCATGAGTCATGATTATATTTTCTCGAAATTTATCAATTTTATGGATTCCACTATATCACCGATACTATCTACTATCACGAAAATTTTTGTTAATTTGGATTTTGTATCACGAGAACTGCCGATGCTCTTTTTCTATATAATGATGCTGCAAGCTTCATAGAACTTTCCAGATACTGTCAACTTTTTGGCATGACAGTGTCAGTGTTGCCAATTTTATCAATCACTCTATAAGTGCTATAAGCTTCCGCCCTCGCCCTACCGTTATTAGCATCAATTATTACTTAAAAGATTTGATGATTTCATTTGTAGGTTCCTTTTCATTTCTGCATCATCATTAATTTGGACTTTGTGTCACGAGAGCTACAGATTCTCTTCACCCTGATAATGATGCTCGGGACAATGCTAGAAACTTCATAGATCTCTCAATATACTGTCAACCCGCCGACATTAGCAGTATTGCTTACCATTGAGAAAGTTTCGCGAAATTTTCGTATTTACTCTGGAGCTGGAGCGGTAGGGGCCTCCATGTGGGGGAGTGGGCAAATAGAAAAAGGCAGATTATTAGCAACTTTTGTCGTGCACCTGGCACACCCGTACATAGCTTTTTGTGCACTTATTTGGGACTCTGCGCATGGCAACCTTGGTAAAATAAGAAACAAACCAGCGAGCTGGTACTTCGAACGAATACACCTAGGGTAAAAAGTAAACACTTTTTCAGCCTACTCGGCGCAAGCTGAAAAGGATGCGACAGATTTTATTCCTGATACCGATCCAATTGTGTACACTAGCTAGGAGGTGCATAATAAGTCATTAGGCTTCAGCATAGTGCAGCGAGCCAGGAACCACAACCTTACACAACAAAAAAACAAATTACCGATACGATACCAAAATGTAATCGGGAACTAGATGCGCCATCATTAAAACATCACTAGAACAGGTCACCAGAAAATATTTCTCACATATAATCAACCGCTTCAAATCCATACATTCATTCAACGTTTATAGCGAACAGTCTGACGATCGCCAGAGATAAGAAGGCTCAGAAACTCAATCTTCTGCTTCAGATTAGACACAGAAGATCGATGCGTTATCGATATTACATAGGACATTAGTTACCGCAATCGATACAATTCGAAATAACAGCAATTTTTGAGCTGAAACAGGTAAAAGAAATTGCCTCACTAACGCTCAGTCGCGATCCGAAACTGGTATAAATCAACGAGAGTGATGAGCTCGATTGTGCTGGATACTCTGGTTTGTGATTTTAACTTCGTGGAAATTTTGGTGAAAAGGAACATAGAGGATTTTGCATTATCAGAGTATGTTGAATATCCCCAAAAGGGATATACATCAGAGATGACTTGGAATGAGCACGAAAAATTGTTTAGAAGCGGGAGAAGTACGTACATAAACCAGAAGTGATGTCGATAATGGTGGATCTGCAAATTTAGGGTCCAAAAATTTCCAAAAGTGTTGATGGTGCACAAATTGGAAGTGGATTGACAAGTGTTTGTTTTGATGCCGGTGTTTTTATTAAAGTTCTATCTAATAATAATTTATATCATTTCATACAGAAATCGACTGATAACATTTTAGTTTGGACTTTGGTGGAATGATCGTGCGCCCTTCTACTTCACACCAATCCGGTAAGGAGATGGACTCCTGTCCTGAGGCAATGAGGACAATCAGTCTCTTCCTTGTTCTTATTTCCGCAGAGATATTTGTCCGCCCTCGGATCTGCCCTTCGAAGAAAGTTGAGTCTCATTTTCGGTACCGGCTACCGTTTCCCGTATAAGTCGGGTTCCATTTTCACTCGAGCATTAGGTCGGGATTGCATAAGAATTGCGCATAAAAAGAAAAAATGGAAAAGCAGAACGCGCGTCCAGCGCTTATTCGCCTATTTGTCATATTACCTTAAGTTTTAGATATACTTATGTAGGTATAATTTCTCGCTTTGCGCTATTTTCTTACACGTCCATGTCGATGGCGATGGTAAAATGGATATTCGTGACTATTAAGCGAGGTCGTAATCGAATTAGGTTTAATTCGGTTTAATAGGGTTTTGGGGAATATTAAACCGGTGTTAAATACGCGTAATATATACGTAGTCATTGACAAAATTATTTATAAAGAGACGGTTCGGTTATGCTAGTTTCGTAGTTTCTCGAAAAGAGAAATATTGTCCGGAATATTTTGGTTCCAAAATATTCATTTGATGATTAGGTTACACAGATCTGCGAAATTTTGAATTGAAACCAATCGTGTCGATTTACAGGCCTGCAAAATATGGGTTTTTGTCAGATCCAGTAATCAGACCTGTAAATTGATAGGATTGGTGGCAATGGTTCATTAGGTATCTAACACATGACCAGTATTAGAAATTCAAACTTGCATATCTCAGCTAAAAACCATCGTACAGCGGCAATCGGAAATGGATTTTAAAGGCAAATACGATGCTGTTTTCGGAAATATAAAAACATGATCCGTTTCCTCGCAATAAATTCATTACTCTCATTTAACCTAAAGTTACTCCAAAAACTGATATGCTACACAATTTCTGCGGCCGAATTCGTTTTCAGCGTCAAAAGATGTGTGATTCACCTTCTATCACTTCTGTAACTTACCCTAGCAGAACTGTGTTATTATCACGTGCCTCTACATAATCTGATGATAAGTTTGATTTCTATAGAATTGCTTGATATTATGGTGCTACGTGCTCCCTCTTATACAAGGTGTCCCGAAGGATTGAGAAGCAGACACAAACAGGTGAATTCTTAAGACGCTCATAGATGTGAAAAGAAAGGAATACAACGCTTAGGAAGCAAGTGGCTGTCAGATTATCACCGATGAAATCTGTTAACAAGCAGAAATGTTTTTCGACTAGTACAGCGTAGGGTGTAATTCAAAGAAAATTTTCGACAAATGGTACAATTAAAATATGGGGGTCACTGATTCGATAAATGGGTAAATTAAGCCCTTCTACACCGACGAAGATAAGAATTAGTTTACACATATGGCGGGTTGTCAGACAGCACGGTTCATAAAGCGTTTTGAGAATGTTTCTCGCTTTCGCTTCCTCTGACTAAGGTAATAGGTGGTGTCAGGTTGATTGCTTTGAATGAGTGTATTTTCCGATTTTCGAGTACGACCAGGCTTCCAGCAAAGATCCTCCATGAGTTCAGAGTGAAACTTTTCTCACGGTTCAACGATAGCTTTGGCAAATACGGGCAACTTACCCTTACACTTTCGATTTTTACATCAGAATTACAGATTTGGTGTAATTTACTTTTAATTAGCGAAAAACAAAATACAAACTGCGTTACGTAAAACCTTAAGGGGACGTTTTGGCTTCACGTGTACTCTTTTTCTGACTATTATTATCACTTTCTCTATAGAAGTTACTATTCCTTCGCTGACAACACGTTACCTTATTTTGGTTTTTAAGCGTTTCGAGCAGCGCTCGCTTCCCATAGGTTGAACAAGTACTACTTTCTTTTATTACTTCGCCGTACATTAGGTCCGAAATAATTATTTCTATTGGTTGCGGTAAGCCATCGATAAATCATGGAAGACTGTGGGCTGAAAGAGGAATAGATTTGAAACTATCAGCGCCACGAAAACAGAAATATACGGTGTTTGCTAGCTAAAATATGTAGAATTTTGAATTTCAAATCAGATAAGCGTAAATTTGGGACTTTTAACAATTGCAGTGAGGATTTCAATCCTAGTTGTCTAAGCTGTTAGGAACGTTGGTTACATCATAAGCAAAGCACGTGATCCGAAAATGTACTCATGACAGGTAACTAACTAGTTTAAGAGATTATTTCACAGTCCTTGCTATGACTGTTGGAGTTAGGGTTATAGCTCACTCCTATACAGACAGCTTAAGGGCAAGTACATCTAGGCAGCTCAATCGTCTTAATAATCTTAATTAGAAAAGAAGAACTGCTAGTCGAACACTGAGGGGAATCCTGTTACGTCGTTTGATCTTTAAGCAACGGTCGTACGTGGAGTTCTAGAATTGTCTGAGGCGATCGGTTGAAAGTTGAAGGTTAGACTTGAAGATTAAAGGGGATCGAGTTTGGCCTAATGTCAATGATTGTTATGTCAATTGAAGCTGAAGAAATATCCAGCGCCACAAAAAAAGGAAATATACGGCGGTTGCTACGTGAAATAGACTTTACAATTTTAAATAAAATCATAGTAAATTTTGTGACTGGACCAGTGGCTTGGACTTGACATAATGAACCTAGTTCGTAGAATGCATCATCGTGTCATTTGAATTTGATACCACAAGTCGGATCGACAATATTCGTGTTTGGCTCGAAACTATGATTATGAGTCAGACTCGTGGTTATGTTCGGTTCACAATCGTGACCATGAATCTAATTTTTCGTCTTCATATACAGCCTTGGCCATAAGTATTTGCCACCCCTGGGAAAACCCGATATTATTATTTCTATTGAATTTCTCGGAACAACATTTGAGGATTATAACAATAAAACTTTATCTATGAGGTTTTATTGCTACTCAGGTACTTCAAGAAGTGTCTTCAACTATAAAATGGTGTTTCTCAAATTTAAAGGTTATTTTACTTTTTGTATTCAGTGAGTAAAGTGCGTTTGTGATTGATTATACTTTGTGAATTTTTATTAATTGTTAAATATAGTTAACAATATCAAAGAATGCTCATATTGCGAGAACTAACAGAAGCTGAACGTGTTCAGGTAGTTCTGTTAAGTTCGTAAAAGAAGAGCGTTCCTATCATCGCGAAAATAACGAAATGTTCGCGAGGGACGGTACGAAATACAGTGCAACGTTATCGAAACTCTAGAACCAACAGAACTAAACGAAGAAGTGGACGAAAACGTGTTACATCTGCAAGAGAAGAATATTGGAAAGGATATTGGAAAGGTCAGCGTTACGAAATCGGACAAAATCGTCTAAAGATCTGTGTAGTGAATTGTTAGGGTGCCATGGAGTCGCGGTATTAGCACGTACAGTAAGAAGGTGACTCGTATCAGCAGGTCTACGTGCCCGTAAAGCCCGGCATAAATCCCTTTTAGCCCAGGTACACAAACAAAAACCGTTATCATGGGCGAAATAATACGCACATTTGTCGGTTGACGACTGGAGTAAAATTCTTTGGTCTAATGAATCTAACATAGAGGTAAAGTACAAGTAATGTTTGTCATCAATTGTAAACACAAAATATTTGATTTACTTTATTGTAAAGTGTCTTTTTTAAAATTTGGAATGTTGGTGTCAATTGTTGATTTTTGATGCAGCTTTTAGCTCAATCTGGTGCAGAATTTGTAAGGCATAGACCAGGAGAAGCTTATCATCACTGATTGCATAATATCCACAATAAAGCACGGTGGCGGCAGCATAATGGTTTGGGGATGCATGTCCTCCTCCGGAGTCGGTGAACTGTAGGTATGCGACGGGCGTATGAATACTCGCCGGTACATTGAAATGTTAGAAGAGGTTCTGGAGGCTTCTACGTTAAAATTATTTGAAGGTGATGTTCCAGATTATTTATTTCAACAGGACAATGCACGTTTCCACAAATCACGTGATGCAACACGTTAGTTTGATATAAACAGCGTTAAAGTGTTGGAATGGTTACCACAATCACCTATCACTAATTGAACATTTGTGGCGCATATTAAAATTATGAATTGCAAATTGTAAATATGCTAACAAACGCGTTTTGAAAACAAAAATTTTTAAAGAATGGGGGAAAATTCCTTCCGACGTTTGCTACAATCTTATGGCTAGTATGCAAAGAAGGCTACAAGCTGTAATAAAAGCTAAAGGTAGTGCAACAAAATATTAATTTTTATTAATAAATTACATTTTAAAATGATCTTGCATTTGTATTTTTATTTTGTTTCTCTGTTTTTATGAAACCAGTGCGTGGCAAATACTTTTGGCCAAAGCTGTATATTCCAATCGGTTTATAACCTAACACGTTGTCCGATTCCAGATCACCATGTTTGCCTGACCCTCCAAGTTCGTTTCCTCCATTATCTCGTCTATGTCTTCTTGCTAACTTCTTCTCGGTCTTCCAGGTATTCTTCTTGCAGGTTTCCAGTTAATAACTTGTTTTGGAATTCGAGTCTCAGGCATTCTCTGCGCGTATCCATACCATATGAGTTGTTTATTTTTATTGCGTCCACTACTGTATGCGTCATTTGCATCTACCTGATTCGCTCATTTGTTACTCTTTCGAATCTTGACCTTCTCGCGGCTCTTCTCTAGAAGTCCATCTCAGTACTTTCTAACATTCGTTTCATTGTTTCTTTAATCGTGTTCATATTCAGTGCAAAATCAAGACTACGAGTCTGATTCGCACTGTTTAATTTTGATCACAAATCATCACCACCAGTAAGCTCCAAACTGTTCATGGTTGATTTGAAATTATAACTGCTAGTTTGGTTTGTTCCGTTCGTGTTTAATTCGAAGTTATTCTCAACGATCAGATTTGTCAAAGCACAAATCAAGATTATTTGAATCGAATGGTCATATTGGTCATACTAAATCACGAGTGTATCAGTGGTCTCGTGTTCAAAGTCTTCAGGAAGCTGTTACAATTGAGGTGAAGCATCGATTAAAAATGATGACAATGAAGAATAAAAAACTGTACAAAAATTTTCCAGATTTTTATAATTAGGAAACGATGACTTTCTTCAAGACAATTTTGGCTCAAGATGTTACATCTTCAGTATGCTGTTCAAGTTACTTACGTGTTACAGATAAGAAAAGATTAAATGATGATAATCACGAAACAGGGATCTACATAAATTTTCCAAGTATTAAAACAAAAGGTGATTTCCTCCAAAATGTGACGGAAGATAAACAATTTTATTTCAAAACCTTACATCTCCAAAATCTACGATTAACAATTATCTTCCAACAAATCCACTTAACGTGTATTAGAGTAAAAAAAAATAAATCTAATCCTTTACAGTATAAGTAAATGTATTATTTTTTGCCAAGTGCCTATCTAGAACGGTGGTTAACAGTAAACAACGACCGAGGGGGTCAAAGTAGACGGTCGTGAGCCACCGACGCGATTACAATGGGCCGGAGGTTATTTCGTATTGTCGGGGGTTGTTAGCTGACAAATGCTCAATCGTTGGTCACGTGTTCGGATACAATTCAGTCGAGTGGAAGGTGGGTCGGTCGTTCGATGCACAGTTTTGCGGTCCCATATGGCCCCGTCTATAAATTATTACGATAGATGCGCATTAGTAATCATTTTAATGGCAAAACGCGTCGCGTATGTTTGTTTACGAAATAGGGAAAAAATTGCGGAAAAATCTACATATATGTACCTAACGATATTCGGGAGAAATTTACAATTTCGTATGAATCGGAAGTTCAGTGCTTTACGAATATGTACGTAAATCAATAATGATGAATATATAAAGTACAAGAAAGGGAAATCACAAAAAAAAACATTGAAACTGATAAAAAATCCGAAATCATAGCGAGAATCATGAAATTCTGTCGACTCTCTCGTCCCTCGTCGTTTCCTTTTTGCTGCTTCATCTGTTTTAAGAAAGAATCATTGGACCAAGAACCTTAAAGTCTGTAATTGTTGAAAACCTCAAGGTTTCTAGAATATCGGAAGAAGAAACGAACTCAAATACAAGCAAGGCAAATAAAAATATTAGGAAATGCAATGTCGATCTAGCCATCCTCATCAGTCATGGGGATGCTCGGATAGACACATAATGTGTTCATAGACCCCTGTTGAATCCAACACTTAAAAAAGTATTTTTATTGAAGACCATTAGTAATATTTCCTCATTTGCAATTTCCATACGTTTCCCCTCTTTTTGCTACTTTTTATTTTCTAATTTTTCCATTTCCTTGTCCAGCCTGCTGTATTCCCTTTTTCTAACTGATTGGGAACTTTTTCAGGTCTTGTCCATACATGACTAATCGGATTCCCAAAGTTTTCTTGTGCATATTACCAGTTTCTTGTCCAGCTGAAGAACCTACCAGTATGAAGAACGAAATACTAATATCAACTGGTGATACGCGGCAAAAAAAAAGTTAACCACTTGTTATTAGTGGAAATCTTAATGTCAGATTTTAAGGTATGTCCAGACGATACCCCGTTCAGCTTTAACGTGACACCTTTGTTCACTAACATGTTCATTTGGTGATCATGTTCTACATTTTGTTGTCTGTGGTGACAGCTCTGCTAGGAACAATGAAACTACCAAAAATTTTACCAAACTTTGAGAATCAGTTTCAATATTTTTTAACGCAGCTAGGAGTTGTGGTTAACGTTTCGTTCTCCATACTTCTGATTTTTCAAAGTTTCTTTGCGCATCCAAAATATTTCTTTCTTTTGGGTGCGTAATCTTGTTTTACAACATTCGCAGTTTCAAACCATTGCGTCTCCGTGCTAGCTGCTGGAATCTCATAAATCTTCATTGCAAGTGCAGACCATAGTCTGGACTGCTATTGGATTCTCTTCCTACTTCAGACTTCAGCGGTATTTTTCTTGTGCTTGTATTTTTAAACTCAACTCTTTCCCACGAGTATAGGAGAAGTAAAACTCGATGCTTGCAGGGCTTTTAATGTAAGTACAAGGCGTACATACACATTTTTTGGTCATGCAGCTCTGAGCGCGTTACCTTACACCGTAGCTTGGGACAGGTGATCTGCGAGCGTTTTCGCAAAGAATTTGGAAGGTAGTGAGAACTCTTCACCTTATGACTACCCCTTATACAGTCCTCCCTAAATGGGATCTGAACGTTCCATTATCCTCCACCTAAGGATGCGTCCGGCGGGTAGCTCAATCCCCGAGAAACTGTTAAGGAAGGGGTCAATTATTTTAATACTTTTATTTGGATCTACGATTATTCTTATTCCTTTTGTTCAAATCTTTGTATTAGGTCTTTCTTTTAGTGGGTTGATGAGGCCACTACAATTCGTCGTTGATTATAAGCAAATGTATGTAGGTATATATCTACTAGAATAATTCAAACCTGATTAATCTGATAGCCTAGCAAAAGAATGATCTACGATTCCTTTTTCTGAGTTTGGTTCTTTTAGTAGAATCGCGGAAAGGAAGAATAGGGACCAAGAGTGAAGGAAATTTTGAAAATGCACCTGCACTGCACTGAGAAAAGTAAAAATGTTACTAGCACTACACATGCACCACAGGCCTCTTTGCTTTTCTTGTTCCTCCTTTTTCTTTCTTCTTCTTCTCCTTCTTCTTCTTCTTCTTCTTCTTCTTCTTCTTCTGCTTCTTGAAGGGTGTAAGAATTCCAAAGGAAACGAATTAGTCGATAGTCTGGTACGAGAAATATTTACGACGCCGTTTTGTGGACTTAAATCGTTTACTGTAATCGTGGGAAAAGGAGAATACAAACCAAGAGGAAAGAGAGTTGAGAAAATTTAGTAGTAAAAAGTTCATTACTTCTTCTGTCGATAGAGTCAAACAGCTTTTTCAGCTACGTAATCTTCTTGTTTTCCTCTTCCTCGATTTTCTTCTTTTCTTTCTTTCAGTCTCTTATCTTTCTTCTTATTCTTGAATGGTAAGACTTTGCGATAGCTGCGCGAGAGATGAATCTATGGAGGTAAACTGCAGGTCTTTTCCCCTTTCTCTTTTTCCGTTGACAGAGTCAAAGTTTTTCGGGCTACCTGGATCTTGCTCTTCTCCTCATCCTCCACATTCACCTCTCTTTCCTTTTGTCGTCTTCTTTTTCTTCTTCAAAGCCATGAGATATGACTTTGTGCTAGCTTTGCCAGAGAAGAATCTGTGGAGGTGAACTGGAGATCTTTTTCTCTTTTTCCTTGTACTTCATTTTCTTCACGAACTTTTCTGTTAATATAATCAAAAAGTTGTTCGGCTTACGTCGATCTTCTCCTTCCCCTCTTCCTCCATGTCCTACTTTTTTTCATTTTGTCTGTCGTTTTCCTCTTTTCGTCTTCTTCTTCCTCAAATGCCTGAAATATAAGACTTTGCGATAGCTTTGCGAGAGAAGAATCTCTAGAGATGAATTTGAGATTTTTCCCCCTATTTCCTTCTTCGTCATTTCCTTTTTCTTCGTTGCCTTTTCTGCCGATACAGAGTATTTCGGGTTACGTATATCTTCTCCTTTGCCTTCTTCTCTATTTCCTCAATTTTTTCCTGTTTGTCTCCCTTTTTTCCTTCTTGAAAAGAAGGAAAATACAAAAAGTATATGACTATACGAGAACTCGGCAAGAGAAGAATCTGTAAAGGTGAACTGCAAATCTCTTTTTCTTCTTCTTCTTCAGTTTCTGTTTCCTTCTCTGACTGATCTACGTCTTCTTCCGCTAGGAAAAATTTATAATTTTTGTTTTTTCTTTGCTTCCTATCACATCTTCGCTCCGATAAATATTTTTCGTTTTTAATAATGATATTAATCACTTTTTTTCTTTAGTTCTCCTTTTGAGATCCTATTTGTGACACAGCTTTTTGGTTTTACCTATTCAGATACCTATTATCTCAAAAATATGAGACGAATTGCCCACTTTTTGCTATAGCAGGTTGGAGACTGTGAAGTATTTCCTACGCGGATGTGTAGTCTTCTTAAGGTTAAAGATCAAAGACCAGGGGAAGGTTGAGGATGTCAAAGAGAGGAATTCTTAGCTTGGGAGACTTCTACAAATTCAGCGTTCTAGACGTATCGGTGGACAAAATCTTTTCAGATTGCAATAAAGGAAAGATGTTCAAGGCGTACAATCTACAATCGACAATATTCAGCACGATTGTATCGTTGATATATCACCGGTTACGTCTATTTGAAAAACTGAAAATTCAATAGAAAACAAACATCGCTCTCAATTTTGGACCTCATCCCACTCTTCTCGAAAACAACGAACGATCCGATACGATCATGCCGCACACGGTAAACGTCATTACACTCGCACACATACGCAAATACGAGAAAACGGTATTACATATCTACCGTTTCAGACGCCGCACCTCCATCGAATCGTATATACCTCGCGAAACCGGCACATTTTAAACTCGCCCTAATCTAATTAGAATGTAAAGGCGAATTAGTGGGTTAATGCGGCTCTTCATGGCTCCTAACAAGATAAGAAGCAATTTGAGACTGTAATAGCGTTAATATCTGAAGCCTCATTTCATAAACATCGATTAAAGGGTTCGAATTTAACGCGAGCGGTAAATTAAAACGGACCGCGCGCTCCGCTAACGTAAAATATCACGTCCGCACTAAAACGGAAGGGAACTGCGGCGGCGGCGAAGAACGGACGGATGAAGAAGACGTCAAGAAAGTTTGCCGTGCTGTATTGCTAGTAGATGGAAATTTTAATTTGTAACTTTGTTTAGGTGGTACGATCTTTCTTGAGGAAATGTTTAGGTGTTATTTAAATCGCTTGGAATATGAAAGTTTTTGTCGACGTTTCGTTCACGTCACGAGGAAAATCTTCAGGCATTACGAAGAAGCACGTACTAAAAGGAATGGTTTCAAATATGTTACAACCGGTTACGGTTGTTAACGCGCTGTTCATACTACTATTTGAGCAATTCATTCCTGAAGCGTACCTTTTCTGGATCATACCCTTGTACGAGCGTTTCTTCCATATCACAAGGGACATCTTCAAGGCGCTTAAAAGATTATTACAACAAATTTCAAGAATGATTGCTAGGATTTAGGTTTGGTATAACTGATATCCATAACATGACACGGAATTATTAATTTTATTCTGGACATGTGCTTTGCCACATTACACTAGTTTACACTGAAAATGTACATTTGATGAGAGGTCATTTTCCTTATGTATTTTCTTCCGCTGAATTCGAAAATCAAGGTTAAAAGTTTTTATGGAACAGTTTTTGAGATATTGTGATTTTTTCATTTTTTCGACTTCTTTTCACTTGACAAATCATATCTCGAGCTAGAAATGTCCGATTGGGTTGTTCTTGGTACACAAATGCAAGGTATGAGATGACGAACAAATATGGATAATCGGATCTTTGATTGGTAAAGCGGTTAAAAATATATCGATGCAAATAGGGGACATTTTCAAAAAATCACATTTCACAGTGATTCTGTGCCGACAGAAAAGTACAAATCGTTAAAAAAACGTCTGGTTTCTGTTCATGTACGTAAAGATGATACTTTTACGAAAGAACTAAGACCAACCAGAAGAAAACCGATCGAAAAATGACAAAGTTATAAGCAATTGAGTGAATAAATCCAAATCCCATATTTTTCGAATATTTTTTTTTTGACAACTTATGAGTTCAGTTGCTCACACGCAAATATATTGAATTTATTATTTGTTATTTTTATGTATTTTGACTTATTCGTACCAATAAACAGCTGACTCTTGCTATATCTTGATATTTATATGTCTTTGGTATAGGAACATGATGCCTAAAAGAAAACGAGAATTTAAGTGCGTAAACGATCCAAATAATTTCTGTTACGTGTGTGGCAATTTTGTCTTCCAACCAAATAGACGTAGATTCACCGATTCATTACAACAGAATTATCTGCAATATTTTGGAATAGCACCTGCAACTTTTCATGAGCAATGGACACCAAATAATGTTTGCTTATCGTGCCATATAACTCTTGCCGCGTGGGCTTCTGGTTCATCACAGTAAGATTAAATTTATATATACAATTGAATTAATAATAAAATGAATTTGTATTCCAAATTAGACGATATATGAAATTCGGTGTACCGATGATATGGAGAGAGCCGCTCTGCCATTCGGTTGATTGTTACTTTTGCCTGAGCAAATCCACTGGTTTTGGAAAGAGTGCCAAATGGGTTTATTCGACAGTAGCATCTGCTTCGCGTCCAGTTCCACATTCAAGTGAATTTCCTCAACCAAAGTGCCCCGATTCAACGATTGAATTTTTCGAATCATCACCACAGACAGACACAAGCACTGATAATGAATTTCAACAGGAGTCGCAATTAAAACATTTTACGCAGCCTGCACTGAATGATTTGGTGAGAGATCTCGAGCTGTCAAAGGAAAAAGCGGAGTTACTTGCATCTCGCCTGAAGCAACGGAACTGTTTGGCTCCGGGAGTAAATGGAACATTTTACAGAAACCGTGATAAAGCTTACGCACAACATTTTAAGAAGGAAAACGACATATGCTACTGCAACGATATTCCTGCATTGTTTGAGCAACTCAGAGAGCCTTATGATCGAAATGAGTGGCGCTTGTTCATTGACGGTAGTAAGGAGAGTTTGAAAGCAGTCCTACTGCATATTGGAAATGAAAAACCTTCTCTCCCCATCGCTCATGCCATCAACACTAAAGAATCATACGCCACAATGGCCACTTTGCTAAAATACATTCAATATGAGCATCACAACTGGAAAATATGTTCCGATCTTAAAGTCGTCGGCATGTTGTGTGGAATGCAGGGTGGATATACAAAATATTACTGCTTTCTTTGCCTCTGCGATAGTCGTGCTCGTGAACATCATTATAGAAGAAAAGACTGGCCAGAAAGGGAAAACGTCACAGTGGGCAAAGACAATATTAAATACGTGCCTCTTGTCAAAAAAGAAAATATAATCCTTCCAGCGTTGCACATTAAACTTGGCCTCATTAAAAATTTTGTGAAGGCCTTAGACAAGGAAGGGCAAGCATTTTCCTATTTGAAAACCCTTTTCCCAAAGCTTTCTTTAGCAAAAATCAATGAAGGCGTCTTCGATGGTCCACACATAAAGAAATTGGTAAAAAGCACAGATTTTCCAAAATATTTAACACCCGTTGAAAACGAGGCCTGGAATTCGTTTCAGCGGGTTGTTACCAATTTTCTTGGGAACAATAAAAGTCCTAACTACGAGGAAATTATTACCGATTTGCTGAAGAACTACAACAAGATGGGTACGAAATGCCATTATTTAATTTAATTCCTGGTTGTTTTCTATTGTATTGTTTTTACCATTTTATTTATTTCTTACAGGTGTAAATATGTCTCTAAAAATACATTTCTTGCATTCGCATTTGAATTTCTTTCCGGACAATCTTGATGACGTAAGTGACGAACACGGCGAGAGATTTCACCAACAAATTAAGAGCATTGAGCGGCGCTATCAAGGATTTTGGGATGAAGCAATGTTGGGAGACTATGTATGGTTTCTCACTAGAGAAACGGATCCCAAAAGCAACCGAAGACAAAGCAAGAGCCACAACTATTTCTAACACACAAAAATGTCAAGAATGTACTGCAAGCGTTTAAACCCAATAAATTGTCAAAAAAAATATTCGAAAAATATGGGATTTGGATTTATTCACTCAATTGCTCATAACTTTGTCATTTTTCGATCGGTTTTCTTCTGGTTGGTCTTAGTTCTTTCGTAAAAGTATCATCTTTACGTACATGAACAGAAACCCGACGTTTTTTAACGATTTGTAGTTTTCTGTCGGCACAGAATCACTGTAAAATATGATTTTTTGAAAATGTCCCCTATTTGCATCGATATATTTTTAACCGCTTTACCAATCAAAGATCCGATTATCCATATTTGTTCGTCATCTCATACCTTGCATTTGTGTACCAAGAACGACCCAATCAGACATTTCTAGCTCGAGATATGATTTGTCAAGTGAAAAGAGGTCGAAGTAATGAAAAATCACAATATCTCAAAACTGTTCCATAAAAAAATTTTAACCTTGATTTTCGAATTCAGCGGAAGAAATTACATAAGGAAATCTATCTCTTATCAAATGTACATGAAAACAATTTCATTTTGTAAACTAGTGTTATTTATTTTCTAATTTAAGAAGAGACCAAACAGCTGTACTACAAGATTTTGAGTTATTGTAGATTATTTTTACAAGGGTATAGAATGATGAATTGATCGTTGTAAATAAGAATAAAAAAATAAAAATTTTAAAACTTTACCAAGTTTATTTTTTCTATATCGCGCCGACAATTTATGCCTGCCTCGTATCTCGTATCTCGTAATTTTCTTCATCTTTGACTATTTTCAATGTATCAATTTTTTAATCAAGTTCTTTTAAATCCCACCGATCCTCCCGCACCCTTCGACTTCATACACGTCACCAACTCACTTACATACATACATACGCGTCTGAATATTGAATTAGAACCGTACACCCTTAAAATAATTAGAGATCCCGGCATCAATTCGAAGTCCCAACGGAAGCTATCGGTTGTCGAGATCACCGAGCGCTGCCGCACACCATGGGACAGTTCTCGCTCTTGTCGGTCCTCTCCTTCGACCGTACCGACCGACGATCGCCCTGCCATATTTACGATGGGAAGGACCGGACGGCTCCGGTCGCAGCGCCGCGCTGAGGAATTCCCCCGAGTCGCTCCGGGCGGTCCGGGCGGCGGCGTTTCTTAGGTCTCCCCGAACGTCGACGTCTGCGTCGAAAAAGACAGCGGAAAACGGGGTCGTTTAAAATATAGTTTCGAACGGTGCGAGTGGAGTGCGTCCGGGTATTTAATGAGGGAAGTTAGGTTCGAGTGTGTATTTGTTGGATAATGACGCGAAGTTGGAAAGGAGGGGAACATAAGAATTTTTGTCATTTTACGAAAAGCGAGAGACAATTTAATGGTTCCACAAGAAACGTAACTGTTTCAACTGATAGCTTAGCAATGACGTACCAAGGAGGTAGAATTGCGAACCTTAGTAAAGGTGGAAGAAGCAGTTGTAAATGATTAATAATTATACTAGGTCCTATTAGAGCCTATAAAGAGCTGCTGGGTTCAATTTAGAGCAGATTGTTGAATTTTTAGATCAAAGGATAGATAACACAGCCCTACAAAAATTCTTTTTGGTGCATCAAGAAAGAAGCTGATTTTAAATATTTCAAGAACTCTGATTCCAAAAATACCATTCTGATATTTGTATCAGCTGCAGTTGTTGAGATAGATAAACATTAAATATTTCATATATTTTCATTCATATTGCTACAATAAACCTTCTGAACAGACCTTCTTTTCAATTCTAGTTGTTTATTACAGTTGTTTTTTACTTCCTCACTCTTTCTAGGTAAGAAACTATTTATTTATTATCTTAAATTCCCCTAATTACCCCCAATGGTTTCCAAAAATAGCGGTTTTTAATGTGTTTATGCAATAAATAGTTTTTAAGAATGTAAGTCATAAAGGATTTATCATAATAGCGGTATAATTGGTATTTAAGGTTTACTTTCCAATAATATCTGCATAAATAACTATAAAGATATCTAGGTGTCAACCGCTCACACACAAGTTTTTAAATTAGTTACCAACTACTCTGAATATTTATTTTGGGTAATAACATTTGTAAATATTTGTTTTATAGAATCAACTTTTCTTTCGAAAATTCTCAAATACTTCGACAAGGGTAAACAACAGGTATAAGGAACACTGAAGTAATCACTTCTATTTTTCTATAAAATTCGAAAAAAGCAAAAAATATATAGTATTCCATTAAAAAATATAACTTTGATACTTAGCGCTTTTTGGGGCATTCTGTATAAATAAAAATATTTTCTAATTATTGCCTTTATAGACATACACTATCCTGTCAGCGATTTAAGAAAAATAATTAGTTTGGGAGCAACAGTCCGACGCGCTAGTCATGAGCCAGCTTGTATATATAATGTATATATATTATTTAAATGGAAATCGCGTCCACTTAATATAGTTGGACGTTCCCTTTTGAGTATCTGTGTATAACCAATAACCATCTTGATCGTAGACGTGTGCATAAAGTCCGAAGACGTTCCACTACAATTTTTCGTATAGGGACTGCGTAGTTTTGTGAGATGTTTGAGATGCTCTCAGGTATCAATAGTTTAGAATCATTAATCCAGTTAGCCATAGCATTCATATAAATTCCTTACACCCGCTAGTCGCCCAAAATTATATAAATTCAATTACATGGTATCTGTTAAGTATACTTGAAGAAATTTTAAAGTGTTAGAGACAAGCTGAAATTTAGCGCAATCAAAGTTACTCCCTCTTATTCTGAGTGTTTACGTTTTGTTTTAAGATTTTCATGTTGTAAGATGGCAGGAAATTTCTGAGAAGCCTCTAGATCTGAGTTTCAAGGCATGAACTATGAGTAACGACAGGTACTATATATCTACAAGAACCATATTACGTGTGTAATGACGAAGATTGCGAACATTTAGAGGACAGTGCAATATCGTAAATCCTAATCAATCTCCGAAAGTTTGGAAACAATTTACTGCAGAAAAATTTTATGGCTACTTGGGAATAAAAATTACAGCAGAAGTACATCATTCGAATACCGAAGACACGAAGGAACTTTGACAAAACCACCCCCTATCCGTTTTACCGTGCAATGTCACTCAATAGATTTCGGACCAGCAGTTCTCAACTTTTGTCTCCAAAGTACATTTCAAACTTTCGCGATACCCCTATATGTGATTTTATTACCTAGTTGCAAAAAGCGAACACATAAGGTACATACAATGCATCTAGAACCTAGAACGATGTCTGCGGAAGATTAGAAGACATTAAAAATCTCGAGACACACCTGGCACATCAATGTGTCGTGACACGATAGTTGGGAACCGCTGTTCTAGACGGCAGTTGGTTTACACTTCCGAACGTGAGGGATGGTCTACTTCGATGGAAAGAATTCTGGAAAAATGCTAAATGGTCAGATATTAGAAGCGAAAGAGAAATGGAAAGGAGAGTGTGAGGACGAGAAAACCAGACGGCCAGCGCTCCGAAGAAATGAGTGTGAGCGAAACGCTGATAGGAGCGGTTTCTAGCGGAATACCATACGGATATATTAAGCAAAAGTGTTCTTCCCTTCCTTCGCAAAAAGGAGTACATCCAACAGAAGACTTGCTTTGTCAGCCGCGCTGATGAGTCCCAAACAGGACGAAACTAGTCCAAGTACATCGTTCGCTGCACACTTCCTCCTTCTCCTCTTTAAGTAGTCAACTGCGCTTGCTTATAAAGTCTTTGCTCAGCTCTCGTTTGGATTTTGCGTTTTCATAAGAAGCCCAGGAGAGACAAAATCTTTATTTTCCTTCGGAATTACCTAAAACTCATCAACTTAAAATCATCGAAAGGGGCGGGTACGAAACCGGCAAAAGCGCATACCGTCCGCGCGTGCACGCATTACGTTTTGATTCCGATTTACAATAGCAGTTCATTAGATATGATCTCATCTACGGACACGTGCCGACCCTTTCCAGTGCCCAACACGCGCCAATATCGACTGCACCGATGGTACTATCCGATAGTGCCTACGGTACTTACACGGCGGCGGCGGTGGCGTTGTCAAATCGTTATTTAATCACATTTATCGTCGCAATAACGCCGTTCCGTGCTTCGACGTATCGACCCCGTCTCATCATCATGGTCCTGATCGACACCGGGAATCGTGCAAACGCATCTGCCGAATCCGACTGACTAGTTAGTAGGTACATACTACGTTGTACATACGTACAAATGCAAGTCTAAAATGACAATTGATTTACAGGCGTCGCGTACGCGCGCCCAATTGGGACGATGGGCTAGGATGCATGTAAAATTAATTTCCAATAAACGATCGGTGGGCAGCGCGTTTCAAATGAAATTTCCTTCAATCAATAAAACGCCGGTATTACCCATATTTGTATTACTAGTGCTTGGATAAATTATCCGCCAGTTTGACCTCTGATGTTTGCTGACATTCGATGGGTCAATTTGAAACGTCTATTAATGGATGAAATGATTTTTCTAGAAATCAGTTTCGTTTTCTCCATTCGCTTTTTAAATCTGTACCTTTCTATCTGGCGTCCTATATTGAAGACGGATAGTTTCCTTCATCCCCTTTGTTCTCCCATCTGTAGCATTTTGCTCACCAAATACTGGGGATAATGTGACCTAGGACCCACAGGGCAACGTCGATCACCTCGAAAGATCGTCTTGAGAATGTCTTCCTCTTTATTAAGTAACGTGCAATTTGGTGTTACTGTAGAACTTCTATACCCGCTCTAAGGTGAACTTAGGCGAAAAGCTGTAGAAACTCAACAGGGCCATGTAGCACACAATTGAGCCGTCTGATTCTAACAGATCTTGAAGATTCTCCTGCAAGATTGTTGAGAGGGTGGAGATTTGAAGGCTCTCGTGGAGCTGTGCGTTATGAACAAACCATCTTCAAAGTTTTATTATACACAACAACCAGCCTCTTAATGTCATTTTGGCAATTGTAGACCGCGGCAACGCTTCGGAGGTGATTTCTGGATGCAGGTAGGTCTTAAGTAGTTACAATGCTCGCAAATCCAATTTAGAACATCCATAGACGAATGGTAAAAGTACGAGGGCGCTCTTTCAGTTGTTACAAAAACAAGGGAAGCAAAATATTTTCTTTTGGAACAAACTGTTTTATTGCTTCTCAAAACATCCACTATTAAGATTTATAAATTGTTGCAACCGTTCAAATCAATCGTCGAAACATTGTTGCCACTCTGAAGTTTGTATTTGAAAAGCATGGTTTTTGAAGGCTTCAACTGCTTCTTGAGGTGTTGAAAATTGTTGTCCACGCATTTTTTGTTTGAGATTCGAGAACAGAAAGAAATTGTTGGCCGATAAAACAGATGAATACGGAAAGAGAGACAGTAATTCCATGTTTTTTTCCTTTAAATAATCAGTTGTTTTGACGCACTGTGTGTTAGCTGCCATTGTCATGATGAAACCTGATACCACGCTTTCGGTTGTTTTCCCTGATTTCGTCGGATAACTCGGGCAAACAAATTGTATACCATTCAGTATTAAGTCTTCTTTGATCCCCTAAAGGAATGGTAGCGACATGTCCAAGACAACTGAAGAAACAAGCGATCATTCTCTTCAAAATGCTTCTTGAGCGAACAAGTTTTATGGGATTCAGTTTATCATGGAACATCTAAACAATAGATTGCTGCTTGCTTGCAGGTTCATACGAATATATTCAAGTTTCGTCACCTGTTACGATGTTGTATACGGGTCTTGCAGTTCCTTGGTCTAATTTTTTGAGCATTTCCTTACACCAATTAACACGAGCTTTTGAGCAGCTTAGAAACATTATATTAACCGTTTCACACTTTAAAACCGAGTGGAGGGACGTTTTAACCAAAAGTCTCGCGCTTGCCTTTAAACCCTATTTTTCTTTCTTATTTCGCCTCACGCTAATACTTTGTGACATGTAGCAAATTCCACTTGTTCCCATACGTATATTTTACATAAATCTATATACCTACATGTATATATATATAAGATGAAACGATTTTTTACTTTATTACATATGTATATATACGTCCATGGCTGCATCCCGCATCATCAATTTTTCCGGACACCTTCGCGGCTTTGATATAATGGAAGTGGCTCTCGATCGATCTTATCATCCGACAATGTTACTATGGATTGAGTTTGTTATACCTCTTCTTGCTGAACTAAAGGATATTAGATAGATCCGATAGTAATATATCATATTTTCGGGCAGTAAGGTCTCATGGGGAGCGGTGGTGTTGGAGGTTTTAGTTTAATTGAGGCCGCACATCTACGGAACCGGTAATATGAACATATGCTAATGGAAAAATAGGCAACTATTTTCAAATAGCAGAACCAAAATAATATTCTAAAGAAAAGTAAATAATCTATGAAAGTTAGATTTGTTATCAGTCAACTATCTAAGGGAAGAAGGAATTATTTAAGTTTCATTAATTGAGCAGCATAACCTCAGACTAAAGCTTCGTCTTTATTAAGTTTTCAATAGTAGGTTGGGGGTCAAAGGCCGAGTCGATAACAATTAGTAGATAAGGAACTGGTCCATTCCTGATGAGTCAGATGATTTATGCTATATTAATTACGAATCACAACCACATGTGATACTTTCGTCGTCATAACGAATCAACTCGTTGTAGTGAAGACAAAGCTATAGTTTGCGGTTGTGGTGTGCAATAAAAAACTAGAACCTCTTCCCCCTCAATTTGTGTTTTTGATTGATTTTGATAAATTATCAGAGAGAGAAAGATAAAGACAGAGGGAGAGGCATAGGGGATATCGCTTATATATATATATATCTACTATAAGTATTCAATTCAAATTGGTGAAAATTTTAACTAATTACAAAGCAATAGCTCAAATCTGCAATGCCAAAAGTTGAGCTCTTTTCTTCTTTAATTTAGAAATTTTTATGACGATTTCACAAGCGCTTTAAAGTTTCATATTTATAAATTGGATTTTCTGTCGAAATTATTGGCGCCATTCTTCAAAGATGCTGATTTCCACGCTATAGCAAATGTGAAACTGCAGCTACGTTTTGCTAGTGTTTTAGACGAGGACAACTAAATCTTAATTGGTCAAAATTTTATTAAATTTGCCAAGTTTCAGATTGAAACTTTCTTAATTTGGCAATTTAAGTGGATTCTAGGGACTTTTGGAATTAAATAAGTAAGTAAGTACATAATAATTGAAGTGATACTTTCATTAACGCTTCAAAATATTATATTTGTAGCTTGATTTTCCATAGAAATAACCTTCAAAATTGAAGTCAATCCTTTGGAAGCAAGAAATATATATAGTACTTAAATAAATAAAGCTCTCGAAGACTAGGCAAAATTACTGTAGTTATATTTGGAAACACTTTAGAAGGGCTTCTCTGATTTCATCTGACTACTTCTCGTCAATTCGTGGACCAGTTTATCGCAGCATTCCATTCCAGCGTGTTGGTGGCCTTTTTCTACGTGCTGTTCTTTTTTGGGAAAATACCTTTGACGAGGTGATTTCGCATTGCCTTCCTCACCGTTCTTAAAATTAAAAAGAAAAACTAAATTCCCATTCTAGAACTTCCTTCAAAAAAGATCTCTCTCTTCCGTCTATATTCAGACGCCAGAGCTCTTTTAATGAGAAACATGGCGTATCACGAAAAGGTCAGCTTGGTCTTTCCGATGCTTACTTAATAATTCAATCTTCAGAAAAACTTACAAACATTGGGGCGTTAATTTTAATAAACCAATCGAAGAACAAACACAAACACAAACACAAGAACACATATGTATTTGATGCATTCAAATTTTATTAAAGTGTTTGGTTCCAATTTTTAAAAGAACCGTTTATATTTTAATAATTAAGCTCGTATCTTCAGAACTATTTCCTTCAGAGGTTTCTGATTGAAATGACGATTTACTTGTCGAAATATGTTTTTTATTACTTGTTTTGACTTTATTAGAAATTATAGATTTTCCTATTTTACAAAGGGGCTATGAAGAAAGTTCCAGATTAAAGAAAACATATTTTGGTGTTTTTCATAGATAACGATGAAAAATTTTTAGAGGATTTTGGATTATTTTGGAATATGGGACAACAATGAAGATGATCAAAAAAGTCGAGTTTGTTGAAGCTGAATGAAATTTTCTGTGGAAATTTTTTAAATCTTTAAGATATGAGGGCGAAGTACGCAAATTTTGCCAATAAGAAGGAACCATATTCGAAACTTAATAAACTTTCTAGTAAAACGTAAATACACCGTCACAGTGGTAATCCAATTGTTTGTTTCAGTGTGATCTAACACGATTAAAAAGAAGAAGGAAGAAAGAAGACGAAGGAGAAAGAATGTGTATGTGATTTCCGCAAATCGCCTGATGATATCGTTGATATTGCATGGACTGCTTTATTCATACTGAAATTATGACATCTCGAAGGGGAAGATTTTTATAGAGCAGTGCAAAATAGAAAGATACATATTTTAATATAAATATATATGTATAATATCGTCGAAACTTAATCCTTCATTTTACTGACAATGGAAGTTTGATACTCTGAGCAAAACATTCTTGAAGAATAACCTCTACTGAGACTGTAATTTAGATAATCTGAGCGGCAAAGTCTTCACGTCCTAACGAAAGAAGAAAATTTGGGCTGATTGTTGTGATTTATGTGACGATATTTTTCAAATTTGCTCTATAGCTTCATTAAGAGTACAATCTTGATAATTGAAGTAAATTGCGAAATAAAATTATTAAAAAAATTGAAGGAGCAGCTAAGAAAGGTAGAGTGAAAAGCGAAGAGATTCGACAAAGACCTAAAATAAGAAACTCAACAGCTTAGACGATTCGAAGATTTCACCTAAATGGGGGAGACAAGAGTAGTGAAAAGATCATGGAAAATGAATATAGAGAGAAAATATGGGACAATAAGACCGAGAATTACGTGGAATAATGAATTACAAGAATATCGGAGAGTACGTAAAAACTTACATGGATTCGAACAAAGTGTCTGGCTATTGATGCAAAAGCATGGAGAAAAGAAATTGCCTCTATACAGGAGGTACAAGACGTTTAGGGATAAAACATAAGGGGCGAATTGTTTAAGGTAGATTGTAATAAACTTAGGACAGGAGAGTGAATATCGATTCTTGGTGATGAAACACCATATTGGTCAGCAAACTTTTGCTCGTATCGAGAATTCCTATTTTAGAAGATCTTCTCTGTCTTCATCTGACTTCTAAGTCAACACAAACCCTTCCCCTCCAAAGTAGTCAGTTTGTGGACTAGTTTGTTCCAGTTTTTCCAGTTTCATGTGCTGTTTTTCTTCGGAAAAAATACCTTTGAGGAGGTGATTTTTCATTTCTCTCCTTACCGTCCTTAAAATAATAAAGAAAAGTTCTTATTTCTGCCGCCTATATACGGAGCTTTGTTAATGAGAATAGAACTTATCACAAGGTGAGCTTGGTCTTTTTGACACCTACTTAATAAATAATTATTCAGAAAAACTGACCACCAATGCATCTTTCAGCGATTGGGTTATTAAGTTTAATGAACCAACACATAAATTGAAGAACATAAATGAGAATACATAGATATTTGATGAATTCAAGTTTCAGTGGAATGTTCCGTTCTAATTTGTAAAGCATCATTTATATCTTAGCAATTAAGCTCGCATTCTCGGGTCTATGTCCAATACGGAAGCACAAGTGCCGATGAAGTAGAATCGATATGTGATATATCGATGGATTGAGACATTCTTAGGCAACTAAAAGATCTCATTCTAAAAGAGCCTGGATGATAAATTTTGATGTAGAGAAATTATATAGTTTCCTACTGGATACCGAATCTTCAGAAATTAGGGCATTAATTTTAATGTACCAATACATTTTACCAATCGATGAACAAAAAGTAGAATACATACATATTTGATCAATTCAAGTTTCAGTGAAATGTTCCGTTCCAATTTGTAAGGCACCATTTATATCTTGATAATTTAGCTCGCATCTTCAGGACTATTTCCAATATGGAAGCACAAGTCCCAGGACAGATCTATGGACAGCAGTTACCCCAAACAAGCATCGTCAGCTAATGAAGGAGGATCGATATGTGATATATCGATAGATTGAGACATTCTTAGGCAACTAAAAGATTTCTTTCTAAAAGATTCTGCATGATATATTGAATGTAAGGAAATTATATAGTTTCCTGGTGGATACTGAATCCTTTAGATGAAGAATAAAGTGGGTGTCAAAAATGCTTCGAGTTCAAAAAATGTTTACAGTATCGTACTCGAAAGTAGACGTAAGACCCCAACAAATACATTGCAGTACATCGACATCTGTCTCTAAAGCAAGTTGTGTAGATACAATTACTTTACAATGCCGAAGAATGGCAGTGCCCTGGAAAGCCAATCCAGGACGATGCATCATCCTCAAACAAGACAATGTGAGTTCGTACATAGAAAAAAAATTGAGTTACTTCAGCAGCAGAATATACCATTATTAGGTGTGTATTTTTCGTAGTCTCGACGATTCTTTAAGTTCGCAATGTTCAACATAGTACAAAAGCTATTCTCGACCAATTGTTGCTTAATCAAGTGATACAATGAAGGTGAAAGGAACTCAATAAAATTGAGAAGTATTTGTATCGATTAGGAAAATTCTCCAATTATTTTTGTTATGTACTTCTTTTAAAATCTAACTTTTATAACATGGTGAAACCCTTCTTCGAAGAACTAATAAAATCAAGCAAAAAAATAGGGAAGCCAACAACTACCAAGAACTAAATTAAACCATCATCACGACTCATCTCATTCTCGCCCGCTTTAACGAAAACCAATTACCTATTATTACGAGGACGAAAGTAATCCATCTGTTTTTATTCGGCTAATTAAAACGCTAAAACGTCAACAAGCATTATACGCGCTAGTGCCGGACGAGTCGCAACAGCAGCGCCGTCCGTTCAGGACTCCGGGCGGAGCAACTCCGAACTATTACATTTTCCGGCGATCCGGCCGCAAATCTCCGGAAATCGGCGTCAATGACGGCGACTACGGAATGATACTGACCGACCGTGCAGCCGCCTCTTGATATAGACCATTAGTTTATTCGAAAGCGCTGTGTCTAATTCGATCTTATAATCGAATAATCCCTGAGCAATCGAGGAGAAAGCCGTGCCGCGTCCCGTCACGCCGCCTCCGGACGAGTTGACCGGAACGATAAGCAGACGAAGCGAGCGAGCGGCGGTTTTTGAGCTTGAACGGTCGAGACGGCCAGCTTTTAATATAAGGTCGGTCGTTTCGTACTTTTGTCACTTCGGATTGTGTCGTTTTTCGAAGTAAATATGATTATTTCGATGTGGAACGCTGTAGGGTGGCCAAAAATCGTAACACGCTGGCTTCCATTGACATTGGAAGGCATTAGACGTGCATATCTCAGAATGGCAATCACATTTTTCTAGATTGAATTGAAGAAGGTCGATACTTTTTATTGAATTCTCATCATCGGATACCTGTCTGCAGTACCAATTATTCTAATTCGACCTCTGAAGCTCTGATCATTCAGAAACTAAAGAAACTATAGGTCGCACTGACGTTGTTTTCTGTCAAGATTTGTTTCTCTTACTACTTATTACACATCCTCATTGGGCCTCTTAGGTACCCTCTGTTGAGAATTCTACAATTAAAAAAATCCTACCCTTCTCTTCTGGTTGAAGTTAGAATGCAGCCGAATTGAATTGAAGAGTTGTCTTCTAATTAGAAAACGAAATATTGGAATAATCTCAATTTTATTGCTATCAGCCATTATGAAACAGAGAATATCAGAAAATCGACTCAAACTAGATGAAATTCGTGAAGAATATCAGGATTTGGAAAAGTTTAATCCAGATTTTCCGGTAATCATAATTTTAATGTCACTGGCTACGGCAGTTGTTTGTCCGCGAGCATCCATGGAACGGTGTTTGGGGCCGAGAGATATGTGAGGTAATAACTTACTGATTTTATGGACGTTATGAACCTCAGACCATAAAAATAGTCACCAACAAAAAAGGTAAATTGGGCTCCCTGAGCAGCTCGTCTCTTTTTATAAAAAATGCCCAAAGTGGAATGAATTTAGAGAAACTAGCTTTTATCAAATGATAACGAAATTTAAGAATTGAAGAAGTTGGTCAACAAAAGTTTTGATATCGAATACAAGAAAAAATTTGAATATTGAGTAATAAATAACAAATCCGTTACTTGCGACAAAGCTTTCCGGAAACCGCTTACAATAAAATGACGTTTAATAAAACTGGAATTTTACATCAATTTTTATAAATTTGGGAGAGCAGAAAATATATACAAGAACCTAGACTTTACAGCATTAAAAGGGATAAATGAAAGAGATCGATATTGATTTCGTTCTAATAAAAGAAGTTAACAAAGGTTTGCACTGGTATACAGCACTATGCAATGGTCGGCGAGCGATGTACGTTGTGAGAAGATAGGACTCGTAAAGGAAAATTCCTGCCTTATAGAACGCAATATTTTACAGATGTGCGTTAGAACTTATGTTAGCTTCTTTAAATGTCGATTAAGGCGATGGTATCGGTTGATTTCTTGTAGCCAAAACGCTGCTCCAAGGAAAACTCCCCAAGGAGAAGGAAACGAAAATCTTCCGTAACTTTTCATCAGAAATCGACAAACAAATATACAAAGTACAGTGTTTTCAAAAGTACGAAGTAACGAATATGAATTTAAATTTTAGAAAGATTTAATAAATAACAAACGATAAATTGAGACTGTAACGTTGACTACGATGATGCATGGCACTGGTAATGAGATTAGAACCAGGTCCTTTGATCTAATATATGGCTTCATTGCTTTCGGTACTTCGGGGTTGAGTTACGATCACTTGACCGATATGTCCTCCTTTGTTTTGGCTTTTGGCGTATTTTGCTCTTTGGAAGAACTTTAGTAGAGCTATAGACCTGTTGCTCTCAGTTAATTTGGGCGTCCCTAGGAAAAATAGGGAAACCCATACCAAATTTAAATTTGAATACACGAGTTGCTCTTGGTTCGTGTCCAGAATGTTAAACTACTTCATCAATTTCAGTAAGTTTATTCACGCTTTGTTAAATTCAAGAAGGAACGGCGAATTTACGACAAGTATCAAGTTCCCAGGGCCGGAAATATTATTTCGAGGAATTTTGGGAAACATATTCGATGATTGCTTGATGGATCGTGATGACCATAAGTTTTATAAATTTTAGAAGCTAGTTGTGGAAATAGTGGTCTACCCTGATAAAATCGCTTACAGGTAATACGAAATTTTATGACGGAGAATTCTAAGAAACAACTTACAAATGCGAGAAAATGGTAGCAGCATTTTACGAATTCTGTAATTGTATCTCAAAGATATCGGACGCTACTGACAGCTTCATACAGCTGATCATTTTTAAGCATGGACAGTTGAGGGTTTAATCCTGTTCTTCGAATTTTTCCCCGTCAAATTTCGCATTGGTTATATGATTTGTGTCGCTGTGTTGTTAGAATTTCTTCTTCCTGCTATTCCTATTGGAATATAGGGTGCTGTCATGTTTCGAAAGCAGTAACTGGTTTTGATATTGACAGGTCTTGTATTTCGGTTGCAGTATGGATCAGGTTTTGTGCAAATTCCTTTCTTAGTAGGTCTGTCCATTTTTTCTGCTGTTCTTTGTCCATGATTTCTTTCCATCTTCTTCTTTCTTCTTATTTTTTCTGCGTGCTTAAAAATAAATATCTCGTGCATATTGGTCTATTCAAATATTTTATAACAGTAAAGGGCCCTGGAAACGATCAAATAAGTTTGACAAATTTGATTGTCAAATTTTACATTTTCAAACACAACAAAATGTAAATTGTTTGACAGAATCGTTAAGCAAAGCCGCATACTAAAAATTTGACAAAAGCGTAAAGCTTGACAAGAAATTTGATCGTTTCCAGGGCCCTTAAGAGAATGTGAAGTTCCAACCGAGAGTGGTCGATAGAAGCCTGGTGCTACACAAAAAAGTTGTAGATCGATTGGAATGGACGCAAAATATGAAAAAATGTATCGAATTTGCAAGCTAAAGAGAGGAGTAGAAGATATTTTAGCGATGCTTAATTCTTGGTCCAAAATTTCTGTTAGTGCAGTTTAATCCAAAGCACGAGATCGATTAACAATTTCTATTCGTCGAATATACTTGAACACGTTGACTGCCATGTGATACATGGTATGTGCCTTTCCTTCCAGCGCTGACGTACTTTCCAACCGCGGGGAATGACATTTGTGCCTCACTACCTAAACCTCAGTTTCTTATTTTAATGTCCATTGCACAAATATTGCGCCACAAAGGCGAATTTCTTTTGTGGGAACATGAAACAAGAAATAACAGAAGCCGTTAGGGTGTATAACAAGTTTATTTGTGCATATTCGTAAATCGAAATAACAACAATAATACCTAAGTAGGTTTTGGTGCCTCCGATTTAAGTTTTGTATGGTGGCAGTTGACGTGTCAAATTTGTTGTCCGTTGAAACAATGAATGGAAGTCTATTGGTTGATTGATACCCGTTTCTTACAGTTTTGCAGTTGGCAATACCTGCAGATATCCTCACTGTTTGATATCCATGTTTCGATGATAACATCAGTTTTTCCTTAAAGAAATAGGCCGTATGGATACAGAAACATAGATATCAAACAATGATATAACGGAAAATGTCAATGAAAATCCTACTATTGATCCACATCGTGAAAGCCTACGAAGATGCTAAATTGAAATAATTGTGACTACAACGAAAACCCCTTAGATCCTGGAGCAACCTACAGGTGTTAGTAGGCATCGAACCCCCGAATATACAGGGCGAACCCCTATCTCGCAATCTCCTGTTGATGCTCCTCCAGCGTTCACCTTCGCCCGGAAGAAAAACAGATCGTCGTCGCGTACACTCCGTTTGAAAAATTCGAACTTAATCTAATTCCGGCGCTCGCCCGATACGTACAAACATCCTCGGTGGCGAAATTTTAATATTTTTCGACGCCCCGGACAACACACAATACATCCATACATATCCAATACTTGCAAACTTGTTTACATACATACATACACGCGTGCATCGAGTAGAACCGTTTCGAGCGACTTTTCCAATCCAATTTCGACGCGCTCAGCCGACATCAGCGCGTGCATTGTCGCTCGCGTATGCGTGTACGTACGAGCAAGTGCGAGTGTATGTGCGCCGTGTCACCCTAAGAAGTCGCGTGGCCAAAGGACACATGACGTAACCCCTATCGTCCAATCGAGGGGTTAAAACACCGCGCGCCGTATTTCGATTGGTCGCCGCGTTAGCCATGGAGGGTGGCAACGCCTCTCGATTCCGAAGCTACCCTCGATCCGGTACGGTTCGCACCCTCGCCGCCCCTCCGCGCCACTTTTTCCGTTTCCACCCTCTCGGAACGGCGGAGGTTTCTGGCATGTTATTGAATTAAGCTTATCATTTGATTTCGGAACAAGCAGACAGTCGGTTCTAATACTAACACGCGCGTTACACAGTTTGCACTACTGTTTTGTATACACATTGTATATATATATATCTACTACACGACGTTATAGGGAGTACCAACCGTCGTCTTCGCAGCGAGAAATAAAGAAAAACGCGACGCTTAACGTTAATATCGTTATTATTAATCCAATCAGATCGATTGGATGTAATCCAATATCGAAAGCCAGATACGGTTCTTTCAAATGTCAAATCGAAGACTCAACAGTTCGCGTTCGTTCAACGAATTCCCCGCTTAACGACGGCTTCCGTATACGCGTTTAGTGCGTTCCTTTAATTTCCATAATAAAACTTCACCGATCTAAAAGTAACATCTGGTAACCATGGACTATTCGTACCTAAATCAAGCCGCCGGATTCGACTCGAGCTGTTTGCAAGGTGCCGGGATGGACCCAACAGGTTTGGGAAACATGCCGTGCTCCTACGGTGACATCACCTCCTGCAGCCAAATGTCCCAAGCAGCTTATAGGTATACGGCTGCGGCGGCTTCGATGGCCAGAAGTTATAATCCGGGTGGAAGTTCCGGTGCCATGGGCGTGCATCATCCCGGAGCGACGGCTACGCAATGTGCCGTTATGGGAGGAAGACCGCACGTCCAAGATGTTCACAGGGCTACCATGTTTCCGTCGTCGATGAATTTGCAGAGTGAGTTTTTGATTGTTCTGTTAGAATTGAAAATTCGCGGAAGTAAGGACCCGAGGCAATGCTAGACCTCCAATCTTTCCCTTTTATTCTTTATTGAAATTGCATTTTCTTTAGCATTACTACTATTTTCCCAATATAAGTTTACTAATGTTGACACCAACTACTGAAACTTTTTCTAAGTTAAGCCGAAATTTGATTTATTTTTGTATTTAATTGATATTATAAAAGTCACCCGACGTGCGGCGAAATTATAAGAAGTTTGATTTATATCGCTATTATCTAAAGTTTATTGGTAAATTTTCCACGCCACATGTTTGGGGAAACGTGGAATTGGAAGTACAACATCAACATTTTTGAGCTTTCCTAAATTGCATCCAAATTTCACCTCTTACGACTTGGCTGACGAAAATGCTGCTTTAATTAGTATTTTTATTCAATTGGGACTTCCCAATTCCTTGTTGACGTTAGAAGCTTCCTGAACTGCATCACATTTTTATTTTCATGCGACATGTTGAACGAGGAAAAGCGAGAATTTTATCAAAATTCGATTTTGGACAATTATTTGCTCGGTAAAACTAGGACTTCGTATTGTTGTCAGATCATAATATTGGAATCATTAGCATTTAATTGTGATTTCAATCACATTTGTTGAAGACAAAATTGTCATAAATTAAGACAAATTTTTTTATTCCTTTTTTGCGAGATCGGGTTGGTCAAAGTGCAACTTTAAAATAATTGGTCCACTTACACAATTATTGAAATGCGCAAAATTTAATCTAATCGGAATTTTCTAAAAAATTAAAATTAAAGTCACTCTAAGTCTTGTTGAAATTTCGCGACTTTTGAAGACGCACGTGGTGGGTACATTAGGACCGAATTTGGATAGGTAATTTTTTCTTTGTTACAATTTGAAGTTTATGTCTGTGCTACAGTTACATCTTCCCCAAATTGTTAACACAAATTTGTATTTTGTTAAAATACGCGTAATTGGTGAAATTACCATGTTAGCATTTTTTTAAGTTTATCTTATTTTGTTCAAATTGTTATAGTTTACTTTGGGTACTGATAGATTCTGATCTGAATTAAAGTTTTTCAGCGGCAACATTTTATGTAGGTACTTTACGCGATAAAATAGGATCTCATCTTGTCCCTTGGTTCGAGCATAACAATAGCCACGTTTCTTAATTGGGATTTTATGCACTTTATCAACATAATTGCTTTTGTTAATACGTTTACTTTTATAAATATGGGTCTATCAAAAGAAAATTAATGTACTAATTTGATTTATACACTTGCAAGCAGGAGAGCTTAAACCCGTGCCAGAAGTTATTGCTCAAATAAAGCATGATCCGATATTTTTATCTAATAAACGTATGTATAAGAGAAAGATTTTTGTCTTCTTATACGTTCCAATTAGAAGAAAGTATCGACTCATGCTTGAGCTGAGACGAGAGCAGTAACTTGTGACACCGCACTGAACTCTCGTGACTCCAAGTATTGGTAAAACGTTTAGAAAATCCTCAAATCTGATCGGAATTTTAATGAAATCTTCTTAAAATTTTCAACTTTTCTCCCATTTCAACAAATAAAACTGTTATTATTTATTCCTCATAACTATTTCTCCTGTTAAATAACAAGTTTCCAAGAATTATTAATGTATCATTCTTTAAACTATAAACGACGGGAAAATCTCTGTGTTAAAATTTCTCCTATATAGTCTATATATTTTTCAATAAATTATTTTGGCGGTGGTTCTACAGAAGATTTGCTTTTTAGTCTCTGAAGTTGCTTCGACACAGGTGTATTTGTAACTGCTACTATTATTATATTAGCTGATCGTTCTTAACGCTATGTTTTGACAATTAAATCAGCCGTTGATTGCTTGACTCCTAATAATACTAGTGACGATAATAATAATAATAATAATAATAATAATAATAATAATAATAACGTCATAACGTAATCGTCCACAACTATAATAGTGGCAGTAATATTAATGATAATTGTTATTATTATTATCGTAACTATTATTATTATTATTATGATCACAATGATCACCTGATTTAATTGTCAAAACATGGCGCTGACGAGGATCAGCTGATATTGTCATAACATAACGTTATTGCCATTATCATTAATAATAGGGTGGACACGCCTATCAGCTAATTAAAACAATTATTATCGCCTGATTCAGCTGTCAAAATATGATTATCATAATAATAACTATATACATTGGTGTACAAAGATTTTGTTACAGCAACGATTCTCACCGATTCTTACCTAATTTTGCTTGCTGAATCCGAATATGCCATCAGAGGTTGTTTTTTCTACCCACCATTAATTGCATGTTCTACCCCGAAATTAGTGTATCTTGTTCCTTGTATTTAATTCTTCGAATAATTTATTGTTTAAATAATAAAAGTTTATGAAATTTCGGACGCGTTTTACTTAAAAGCTCTACGTGTTGCAGCCTCGGAAGTAGGAGGCAAAGTTCTATAAGAATCACCTTCTTTAGTGCATGTAACGTTCAAAAAGTTTAGTTTCCTATATTATTGTTATTATTATATTTGAATCATTAAATCATTCGCATTTAATTACGATTTCAATCACTTTTATTGGAGTTAAAATTTTTCTAAATCATATCAACATTTTTTATTGCATTTCTGCGAGGGGGTTTGGTCAAAATACAACTTATCAGAACTTAATGCTTAGTTATAGTCTTATTGGAATAGACAAAATTTAATCTAATCGGAGTTTTCGAAAAACATTAAATCAAAGTCTATCCGAAGCTAGTTAAAACTGCGTTAGTTTTGACGACGCACGTGGTGGGTAAATATAGTGTCAAACTTGGATAGGTACTTTTTGTTTTGTTGTTGTTGTTTAATTTGTAGTTTTTCTATGGCTCCTTGTACATATAATAAAAATTTATGAAATTTCATACGCGTTCTACTTAAAAGCCTTACGCGTTACGAAAATTTGGAATTAGCAGGGAAAATTCTATAAGATTTCTTACATACTTTTAGATATCAAAGTTATTATAATACTCACATTGGTGTATATCTGGATATATTTAAGTGATAGATATCTTATGAAGTATAGGTAAAACGTCAAAAGGTCGCGATATATATATATATATATATACATTTAAGTGATAGAGGATGTTTTATAACTTTTTTTAACCATTCGTCCCTGTAATTGTTCAATCGATGAATTTGTTAGTAGCAAATTACTTTTCCTAAAGATGTGCAAACGCGATGATAATCGAAGGTAAAAACATCACATTTATTTCTACATCAACCCGTTGGTATTTATACCAAATCAATTGATAGTGATTGCAGGGACTGTGGTGTAGTTACAGACACATCGGTAAATCCCTCACCACGAAATTATTTAATTAAATCAGGTGACGCGCGTTTCGCTAGCAACGAGCCAAGCATCTTCAAAATCATCAATTACCGAATGGGACTCATTTGGTAATTTGAAAAGTAATCAAAACTATAGCATATTAAAGCCCAAAATCTTCAAAAAAAAAAGCTGTATTTGAATCTACGTCGTTTCATTATATAAAAGTTGGTGTAGGATAGATTCAAGCATTTTATGATGATGATACAAAAAGTGCGTTTTTGAATTTCGTCAAAACTTTTATTGGTCGAAAAGTCCGTGATGGAGATTAAACTTTTCGTCGGTACATTGCCTATCTTTTCTTTTTGTTACTTTTCCTATTTTCACTTATTATTATTATTATTATTATTATTATTATTGTTATTACTATTATTACACAAGAAATTTTAAATGATTGTCCGGATCCGATACTACTTTTCACAGTCCTCACATCAATATTCTACCTGAAAAAGTTAGATTTTTAGTAACTTTTAATAGCAGTAGCTTCCTCATAGTGTCATGGTTGTCAGTTACTCCGGACTGTGTCTTTTTGTGCATTCAGAATTCATTAATTCAAGTTTTCTTTTGCGTTTGCAGGTCTTTCCTTACGTTACACATATCTTTTTTGATGAGTTTTTTTTTCGATAAAGAAATATAAAAATACCGTTTCTACTATAACAGACCCTATTGTAGTAAAATCAGTATAGATTTCCTATAGGTTGCAGCAATTGCATCATTCTATGTTATATAAATGGAAATAAATACTGAGGTGAGAATTGTGGAAAGCCATGTACAATCAGGACAATCACTTAAAGTCTCCCTGTATTATCGTTAATTGCATCTATTTTTGTAGGAAAATTAATATTTTATTGTATTTAAGCTAGAAAACATGTTACGCTTGCTAAAACTACGACAAGAAATTGTGAATTCTCATTTTAGTGTTCATTTTTTAAATTATATTATTGCATCGCTATTTGTACCGTTACTATAAAGATAAGTACAATCTGCTCTTTCTTGTAATTTATTTGTACTATTTTTCTAGTTCCTAAGAAATACCGTACTAATTCCAAACGCAAATGTAAATTATCCTCGTAAGTTTTTAACCCCGATGCCAGTAGTAAGTACTGTCGAATTCTGCAGTGAATCATTACCAAAGGTTGACAAACGAGTACATGATAAATTATCATTAAATTGTGTAAGTCGAACTGACGCTATCATTCAACCGCTTGTCCCCACTTACGTGCAAGGCGCGACATTAAATTTCGGAGGAGAAAGAGTGTCAGTCCGGTTTACAAAACTTATCATGCACTCGTTTGTCGAACCTTAATCATTATTTGATATGCAACCCACACTCTAGTATTCCTGACGAAGCTTGCAGTATGCAGAGTGAAACGTCGATATCAAATAGTAAAACGCCAAAATAAATTTCTAGTAAATAAAAAGGTAAATGGAGGAATTAACAACGAACATAGTAAACAAATCGGACCTCGTTTAGTAGTACGAATCAACACTATCAATTGCTGTAGTAGGTAGTTATATTAAATCCTTTGCAGTTTAATTTGTGTTTGAAACGAAATTTTGCTGTGTCGATATTTTCAGTTTTGGTAGCGTAAATTTAATTTAGAAAAATTAATTTTATTTAAACTATTGGATAAATAAAATAAAATTGAAATCTGTTTCTTTACGGTAATAGATTATTATTTAAACACGCAATTTAATTGTAATACTTTAATTATTTAACAATTTATTTATTATTTCCATTCAAACCACACAACGAGCGAAATTGAATTTCAAATACGAATTATGCACGCGCATGTACTATTTCCAACTTTATTCCTGTCGTTTGTAAAATTTTGAATCATTGTTTCTGTTTTCCGGAGTTAAAGCACGTTTTAAATTGATTATGAAGAAATTGGAACGAAGATGTTCAAAGCTATTTTTAGATGTATGTATTTATATAGTGAACCAGAAGGCTTCGTCGTCAGCACAAAGGGATGAAAATTAATTTCTTGGAGAATCTATCAATACTGTTGTTATTGTAAAATTAGACCTAATTCTATATGGTACAAGATCTCGGGATGTAGTCGTATTTAGCAAATCCAATTGGATTTCTTTTCCTCTTTCTTTTTGAAGTTAAATTCATTTCAAATGTGCAAGTCCAAACATGTTCCTAAATAATTAAACGAATCCCTCCATGTTGATATGTACCCACTAAATCGCAGAATACTATAAAGTACTGAAGAGTCCTAATAAGGACGAAACTAGTCTGCGGTTGCAGTCTACGATTAGTAAAGCACAATTCCCTACGTGGCATTTGTTGACGTATGTAATTGTTCTTGCAGTTCTTACAGCATTAGACCGCTTCCTTTGAGAGCTGCCTAAGTAACGAATTTTTGTTTAAGTTCATTTTCGCTTCAACGCTTTCATACTTTTATTTATATTGACTCTCTAAAAGTAACACATTGAAACTAGTTTTGAATTTCCCTTGTTTTAATACGTAAATCTTCGGTTCGTTATCTTTTCCCATAGCAGTATACAATTTGGGCACATGTGATTTTCCTGGTCTTTTTTAAAACCTAGGTTTAGTGACACTATATTACGTAGGTAAACTCCTCACAACAGAAATTATTTAATTGAATCGAGCGACACGTGTTTCGCTGGGAACGAGGCAAGAATTTCCAAAACCGTATCTTACGGAAATTTACTGGATCTAATTCAATAATTTGTGTGGTGAGTAGTTTAACGATTGTGAAATAGTGTAAGTAGTACCAAACCACAGTTCTTGCAATTACCATCAACTAAGTATAGATTTAAATTCAGGTTTCAACTATCTATCGAAACGGGATGATTATATGTCTTAGCCACTGTTTCCCTTTTTAATCTTATATGATAGAGATCTACCACTAATAGGTCAATAAAACAAGGCTGGTTTGAGCGATAGTTATATTTTCAGAACGTTTACAAACGTTTTCGGTTCCGAAAACGTTTGTAAACGTTCTGAAAATATAACTATCGCTCAAACCAGCCTTGTTTTATTGACCTATTAGTGGTAGATATCTATCATATAAGATAAGTATAAAAAGGTCACGAAATATATATATATATATATCCCTTTTTAATGTCACACATTTTAACGTGATAATTTTTCAAGAAATTTTCGTCTCCTTTAGGAAGAAAAGAATTTTTTTACTTCCTTATTTACTTAATCCTTAAATTTTTCTGCCGAAATTGCCAGTGCTGAAGTTAAGATTTCTTTTAAAAACTAACCCAAATATGAAGATTGTTTTTGTAATACTTTATAAAGATTTTGCCTTATTTCTCGTAGATATGATTTACATTCGTAAGTATAGACATAGATCAAATATTTGACTTTATTTTTATTTTATTTATTTAATTCTTGGCCTCTTCTACCGGCGTTGCCAGTGTCGAAGTTTCAAATATTTTTAAAGGTTGTTTATATTTAGTAATTGAGATACGAAATATTGACATTTAGAAATAACGAATCAAATTTTCCAAAAGATGTGATTTGCGCTGGATTCCCCAAGATTCTCTACAATTTAATGATATTTAGTTTATATATTTTTCTTCAACGCACAATGGATTCATATTTCCCGCAAGATTTTAATTACTTATTGTAGAAAATGCGTATCCATTTAGATTATACATGACATTTCTATGTCATCAAAGTTTTCACAATAAATAATTTCATTTTTCCCCACAAGGTTTCCCATCTCATTCTCATACTATACGTAATCCTATCGAATCGTACAACAAGCCTCCTAAGGAAACGTTGCTTTGGGTTAGTTTCGACTTACGAGATAACATGTCCTTGACATCACTAACACTACCACTGCGCACATACCGGAAGTGTACTGATTCCATTTGCAGCCGGATGTCGATCGGAAGAAGTCCCTTCGAGTAACCCTTAAGGACTAAAAACAGTTACTTATTTCACGTACTAATCGAACTTGGATTTTTACTGAAAGAAACGCACGTTTTCGCGAGAAAAAGACTGGCGAGGAAAAAATGAAATAAACACACCGAAGAAGAGAGGTGTACAATGCACATATACATGTATGAAAAGCAACCCGACCGCCTGCTGAAACCCGACTGACGAATGCCGAAGCCGAACAGCGCTTCTTTTCTCATTCTGGAGCATTATAAGACCATAACTCAGTTGTGCTCCCGCTAACAAGGTTACACCTCGACCTTCTCCAACTAGAACTCCATTCCAAGAGAGGCAAGGAGGCGCCCCTCTCTTCGCCGCCTGCTACGACCGAAATTAAATAATTTAATAGCAGCGAAAGTTTATTGTGAATAATCTAGTTTGTCGGGTTTTGCTCTCACCACCACCGCTACTACCACCACCAGCGCCGCCGCTACCGCCGTCGCCACGCTACCATCCGACGGTCGAAACGGGGATTCTTTCATTTCGTCTCTTTTTCTTATTTAATTTATACCAACGGCCCCATCTTCTTCCGTCTTTACGCCTTCTTCGTCTTCCTTCTTACTTTCGAGATGAAAATTAGAAGAGTTCGGGTATTCAAATCAATGCCGCTCGGTATTTTTTGGTGGAGGTGCCGCAACGCTTAAAGCAGACGGGATTTTAAAGGAGGACTTGTCAAACTTGGCGTTTGTGTATCGCGTGCGTAGGTGAATTCGGGAACGCGACCGAGAAGGACGAATAAGAAGGGTACAAATGTATGTAGCTGGGAAAACGGCAGGACGTCGGCCGTACGGTTCCCTCGGCTCGATTTTGAAAGATTGGCGCGGTAATTGGATAGGAAGGCTGCCTCTGCGAAAAGTCTGATGGCTGGTTGGTTATGCCTCTCATACGTATCGATCGTGCGATATTGTATGTTTTAGATAATGTATTTCTTACGCATGTGTACAAGTAGTAAGAAGAAGGTTTATTAACTATTACGAAATGGAAGTAGAATCAGTGATGATAAGTAGCTGTCTGGAGGAATCTAAGAGCGAAAGCATACATCGGATTAGTTTGTATAAATGGTGCTTGTAGTGAGAATGAATTCGAAAGGAAAATGAACCTTTTTGTACCTTTATTACGATTCATTTGAAGTGAGCGTTTCTTCTTGTTACCTGAAAATTTTATCAAATACGCCTTTTTATATATTTAAGCATTTCTTCATATATATATATATATATATATATATATATATATATATATTCACATTTTCTACATTGGTTATATCTTTTGTCTCTTCCTCGTCGATAATTGCGCACTCAGAAAGAAAGGTTTTTCTCTTCTGTATATAAAGGTATATGGAAATCATATTCCTGAAACGGAAAGATTTCATTTTAATTTGGAGCTACGGGAAAATTTGAAAGAAAGCGTTTAAACAAGGTTACAGCCTTTGTTTGACCTAAAGTATTGGTGGTAACGATGCTACGAGTGGCTACAATCGTTGATTTTCGCCTTTTTTCTCAGTGTTTAAGATATTTTTACTTATAATAATAAACTTTATTGCCCAACAGATTTACAAATCCATTAACAGGACAATAATGCAAAAATAAATCAGTACAGTGCCGTACACAGAAAGAAAATAAACCAAATCAAATGTTTGAAAAGGTAAATAAACAAATAACTCTGGCCCAGGCCAAATTCGCTCGTCACTTGCTGCAATCCTTCCCAAAATTAAAGTCATCGCAGGCAATAAGAAACATTAAATTAAAATTCTGCTTCGGCAGCTTCCTCATCCAAAGTTACTTCGAGGTCGTTCTTGCGCTGTTTTGTCTTATTAACACTTTCTTCGTCTTGTCCATTTAAATCACAGAAACCTCAATAGATAGCTGAGCATCACCTTCTTGAAAGTTCAAAAGTTACTTGATTGCTCTAGATGACGTCTAAGGTCTCTATCTGTTATGTAACTTTTCTTTCCCATTTTATTAGCCGTCAAGCTCCATTTGTCTTGCTTTTTTGGAAGCACTCCCACTGAAATACTAAAACAATCGTGACTGTGCTATAGCCCCCAAAACGTCGTTGAGCTTCTTGATATCTTTTCGAGTCCAACAACTTTCACGGAGATGTCCTTGCATTTCATTCTTCTTGCCTATTGTCCATAGTCCTAAGAAATAATTTAGCGTCACCCTCCTTCTAGAAGCTCAAAAAGTGCTGAATGTATTTCTTACGAGCTACTTTCCTCCCATAGCTCATTATTTTACCCAAAAATTGTAAGTTATTTCCGTTTTATAGACCATATGGTAGGAGGGCGATTCTCCTATGTTAGTCAAACCTTGGATTCAGTTGTGATTGTGATTTACTAGTATATAGGATGCTTCTTTAAGAGTGTCCGGAAAATACATGTAAATGAAAATACACGACATTGATTTTTTATCTGAAAAACGATTTTATCTGAACGATAATTCTTTATCATTTAGCATTTAGAGATGATTTTAGGGATATAAGCACCACGACTGGCAGTTACAAAGCGCATCCTGTTGGTCCAATTTTGGATAAAATTTTCAAGCATGTGGGGCTGTGTGTCTCCAATAGCTCGCCGTATGTTCTCTTCGAAAGTGTCAATCGTTACTGCTTTTTGGTGGCCAATCTACAGGTCACAATCCTCTCTCATCAAACTTTGATTTTAATAAATCGCAGTATGATACGTACCTCAGTCTGCTGCAACTACATTACCTGCATCAATGTCACCTAAATTTGGAAATAGATATTCGTTGATCTTCTTTCTGTATCAATCACCATTTAGTGTAACGCAAGCTCTTGTCTCGTTTTTTAAAAAATAAGGCCCAATGTTGCCACCAGCGTATAAACCACACCACATGGTACATTTCTGTAGATATAATGGTGTCTGAAGGGCCTCTTGTGATTTGTTTTCACTCCAAACACGGCAATTTTGTTAATTGACGTATCGGTTGAGCCACAAGTGAGTCTCATCGCAGAACATAATTTTGTCATAAAATTCCGGACGATTTTCCTATTACTTTTGAGCCCATTCAGTAAAGGTATGATGCATGCGATGATCCAGCGTCTTCAATTCATGCATCAATTGAATTTTGTAAGACTGCCAAGTTGCTTTCGTAAAATCGTTCACGATGTGGATGTATAAAGCCCAAATTCCTGTGCACACTTGGGAACTGAGAAATTTGGGCCTTCACTAACACTGGCCTCAATTGTGGCTATATTTTCTTCACACTGGTCTGATTCTTGTTGTTGGCCTAATGTCAAGTAGGTTTAAATTGTTGCGAGATCTATTTACAACACGACGAATAGTACGCTCAGATGGGCGATTATTCCGTCCATAAAATTGATGAAGTGCTCGATAAGTTTGTGTAACTGAACGTCGATTTCAAAAATAATATTCCACGATTTGGTAACGTTGTTACAATGAAAATTGACAATTAAAACAAAAAAGGAGAGGTTTCGTGGGACACCCGACTCTTTACGCATTTGATGCTTAGTTGAATAAAAGGTAAATTTCTATAGTTGGATGAACAATGTATAAGGGAAAAGTATTTAATTTCGAAACCGATGGTAAATAAGTTGAAGTCGAATTTGAAGTAAATTCGAGTCTGAATAATAACAGGGTCATCTGATGGGGGGGCAATCGTGTGTGTGTCTGTGCGAGCGAGAAAGAACTAGTGAAAGAAGAAAGCATCTATCTGACGATTTCAAGCGTCTCACTTTTTCCCATTTAACTCTCCCCACAGAACCTTCCTAAAAGAGTTTCTTTCTAGAAAATAACAACTAGTTTGACAGTTATCCCCTATCAACAGACTTTATAAGCTCTTGATTTGTGGGGGTCTACGTTTGGGTGATTTTGATAATATCTGAGCAATGGTAAATAGTTAATATCTGTTTTGTACTATAGCGATAGCTCAACGTTTATTGTGACTTAAGTGTATACCCCTGTATAAGTTTTCTGATAAGTCCAATTTTGTTTCTAATTTAAATGACTTACATACATAAGAGATATAATTAAACGCATGTTTATCAATTCGCTGATGACACAACAGTGATTTGCTCTGGCACAAATGTCTCTCGTAGCATCTTTATGCGTTTAATACATTGCGATGGTCTCATAACAATGATCTTCAGATTAATGAAAGCAAGACCAAGGTGATATGTTTTAACTCTTCTAAACGTTTAAGTGATTCATCCTTACTCGTATGGTTAAATTGCAAGACAATACCTACAGTGTCAAGCAGTCAATTTTTGGGATATGTGGTTGATGAAGTCTTATCCTGGAATGATCACGGGGGTGACTCGTTTTGGGGGCAGATGCGTCAGGGAGTTGTGCTTCGTTATTCTCCGCATTGTTCGAAGCTATCCTTTCCTCAATACACTTAAAGCACACGTTAGCAACAACTCCCTATTGATTTTCTACCATGTTCACGTAAAGACTAGATTGAGACATATAATTATACTGTGGGGCACGCACTTCGCGTGTTCAACAGACTTCCATCGAAAATACGTAATATTACTAAAGTTACCAAATTTAGAAAGGATATACTTCATTGCTGATTGTTTTTATAGTTATTATGAATATTAAACTTGATCCTCCTGATTGTAGCAATAGGGTTCTGCAATACTAAATGCGCCAGTTTTCTACTGTATATGTATTGCATCCTTGATTGATTGTACTTACTTCTGACAAAATCTACACCACTTGCTGGTCATATGATAAATAAGAATTATTATTGTTATTAATATTACCATGAGTAAAAAAGTGGAACATCCACATAACCCTCCAATGAACGACCTAACGTTGAGGTTCGTTGGTTAGGCAACCTTTACAGAAACTTGTGCAATGGTTATGCTGCAGGACTACGTTGCATATGCCAATAATTGGCACGGAGGGAATCGTGCTTTATTAATCGTAGACTAGTTTCGTCTCTATTAGGGCTCTTCAGTTGCCTAACAAATAAACTTCAGTATTAGGCCGTTCATTGAAGAGTTATGTAGATGTTTCACTTTCTTATTGATTTCTAATTTTGAAACTAGTTTTCTATTAATACTATTATTCAATATATGGGACTTACTGACAGTTGGAAAGTATAGTATATTCTTCTCTAGGATGAGATTTCAAGTTGTATAAAGTATGCTCCAGACATTGACTTGACTTGAAGTACGCATCAAGGTACAATCGAAAAATTCCAAAATTTTTTGTACTTATTATAAATAAAGTTTAATATTTAATAATTTAGTGATCCCAGAAAAACGTTTTCTTCCCAATCCAGTTTTCTTTACACTTGACTACCCGAAACAGTTCTTTTCGCAGCCAAGCACGATTGCTAAATACGCAGAGAAAAATCGACATTATAATCTGATTTATCCCATCAAACGAACGGCACGGCACGTAAAAACGTCGAAGTGAGTAGAATTCGGAAAATCGTCGAGATTTTCCGCGCGGCACTACGGAAGACATACCTGGATCAATCCAGACAATAAATTCAATATTCAAAGGCAATAAAAGATTTATATTGTTTGATATTTCGTATATAGATGCCGTTTCGCGGGGATTTCGGGCGACGGAAGGAAGGAGGGACGACGACGAAGGGAAACGAAAGACAAAGAAATTCGTCTTTCTCGCCATAAAAGAAGTTCCTTCGACCATAAAGTTACTCTACATGTTGCGACAGTAAAACGGGGCGATAAAAATTCGAAGCGCATTTACATCAATTTTCCTCCTTCGTCTTCGAACCTTCCTCCCCTTCCCCGACCACTCGTGATCCTACAGGACGAGAGGAGCCGGCGAACGCCGCTACGCGACTCGTGCCTCGTTTTTCTTTCGCGTTTCCGCTCAAAATGTGACTTTTCCTTTTATGTACGTATATAGATGTATGTATGGTCGGGAACGGTCGACGAAAACGCTCATTATTACTTTTTCTATATACTACTACTTTGTCTTTTACGTCGCTTTCCGACTAGATTTTTATGCTCGCGTGAGTTATGACTTTGTACGACGACAAAAACAAAGTGTCGTGAAGATTTTCTTCAGTGAACCTCATATTTTTTGGAGAAGCTTTAAACGAAATGGGATGTTCTTTCGTCTTTTAAGAACGATTTTCAGAAATGATCCACTGAAGGAAATGAATGGTAACTGACAACTAGGTTCTTGGGATATTTTTAAGACAATAAAAGAAGAAAAGAAACTTTTCGTGGAATATTTCTTTTTCCTCAAGAGTGTGTAGTTCATCTCCCTATCATACTGAAGCCCAATTGCTTAACTCCATCAAGTCCTGGTGTCCTTCATGACACCTTGCTAATGGGAAACTATTCTATCTCTTTTGACTCTAGAAACCAAAATCGAAAGTGTTTAAGTTCAGCACTGCTTAGCCCCTGGTATTGACAGAGGACATGTTCCCAAGTTTCCTCTTTCTCGCAACAACGATTTTCCAATATTCCTGTGGTGTGGAGATGTTTGTTCATCCAGCAGAGTCCTGTCAACAATTCCAACTTTCCCTATTTAGTTCCGGTTCATTTGCAGTAATTATCGCGGTTTGTTGAAGACGCGAGACACAATTCTGGTTTATTACATTACTGCTTCAGCAATTCCTCATCTTAGTACCTAGGATTTAACAAGAAATTCCACATGTTGGTTTAGACTCAAGAGACTTTCTCTTCGCCAGGAAGTTCCTCAATTCATAGGCATTTGACATCAGATTCAGTCTAACGTCTCCTCCTAAGCTTTCCAATGCCATCCTGCTTTCACGGACGGTCGTTCATTTTTAACCATCGTTTTCCTTGATCTTCCCTTTCTTTGCCAGTTAGCCTTCCATGTACTACCATCTTCGTTATTCTATTCCCGTTTAGCCGTTCAACGTATCCTAGCCATTTTATCTTTTGAGATCTGACACACGAGTTTATGTTTTATTCCTTATACACCCTTTACATTTCTCTATTCGTCCCTCTTCTCCATCCTTCCTCTGTATTTATCCCTCCGTGCTATCAGCATTTTCCTTTCCTACCTTTCCAACAATTCTCTATCCTACTTCTTTGGAATTGGCGTTTTACATGCAAATGTTTCTGTCCTATACATCCTCACTTTTCCTCGATACATGCTTTGATATCGTGAGTATTCCCATACTTTCATATTTTCTGTCACTCTTCGCGATTTGAGTCTTTAATTTAAATTCTTCTTGACGTATTCTCTCTATCGCTATCTCTAGATATGTGAAGCCTTTCACTCTTTCATTGTTATACTCCCTTCCTCTGGTTGTTATCAGCTTAATGTGATCATCGGCTACTTTCTATGGCATTCCCATCACCATATATTTTCTTGTCGCTGTATTTACTTACTACTTACTAAACTAAACTTTTATGCCTGGTTTTTAACTTTTTAGCAGTTTCTTGCAGCTCGTTGTTGTACTTTGTTACTGCTGCCAGATCAATTGCTTGTTGCTAAAGATAGATCCTTCAAGTTGCATTTTACTATTTCTTATCACCATCTCCAGCATCATGTTTAATAATACTATGAGGACTACAACCGTAGCCTCCTGCTGACGTAACATCCTGGGATTTGAAGCCACCACAATTTACTTCATTTCTTTGTTTCTTTTGGAGTCATTTTTATTAATTTCCTTGGCACTTTCTCGGTAACTCATCCAACACTTCATAAATTTTTTGCTTATCTATTCGATCGTAGGCTTCCTTAAAATATGAACGGAGCATAGATTGCCATCGTGTATTCATGCTTGACAATACGCCTTGAAGTCATGATATAGATATTTGCAAATAGTTGTGATAGCTATCCCACTGAATCATTGATAGCCTTCTTCTTTATCCCATAATTTACGATTTCCTTCTTTTATTTTAATAAAATAATTGTGTTAAAGTAATACCACAATACAATCTTACGTCTCTCATCTCCCACAGCAATACTACCAACTCTTCATAAAAATAACTAGGTATGATATGTTTACACTACCAACTCTTATATAATGAGAATATTTATATAGGATATGCTTACAGTTGTCATTTTAATAACTGCAATAACTACCTAAAAGCAAAACTCAACTTAGATATCCTCGAAGAAGGCGACGAATTGGAAAAATTTCTTGTTAACGATTGTATGGATAAGGAAAGAAAGGCAAGATATTTTAGCGTATGGGAGGATAATTCGAAGGACAATAATATTGAAGATGGTCTCTATAAGCAGTTTAAGATTAGAGAAGGAAATGGCTAAAACGGCGAATAAACTTTTTTCTACTGTGCATCCCACTATTGTGATTTGTACACACATTCCAAAGAACAGGGGAGCGCTATTAAAGACAGGGTTTAAAATTAAACGCGTGTTATTGGCTAAAATCTATTGCACGTTTACACACAAAAATATACGTATGCTATTTATCAAAATAGCATAAATGTCAGAGAGGTTATATTGTGGTTATATTTATGTGCGAAAAAGAATCTAAACATTAATAAAGCATGAAATAGCAACTTTAAACAAGGAGGACCCTTCTCCAATTTATTCAGCTTTTGTTTTATAACAAACTGACTCGTTTGCTTTCTGAAATTGTTCGATAAAATCTAAGCAATGTACCTCTTGACTAATCATTTCCTAATTTGTATAGGTTTTAATGCGTTTTATTAGTTTTCACGAAGGGATTATTTAATCAGAGTACAGTAAATTTAGAAATATAAACTTGGAATTTACTGCGGTTTTCTCATCGCAAAATTGCTCATGTGTGATATGTGCTGAGATTGTAGCGCCATCTGCTGCATTCTTATTTGTAATGGATTTTAGTTATAACAGTAAACGCGGCCTAAAATAGTTGCACCAACTTCTCGGTTTATACTTGCGCTTCCTCTTATATCCACCTCATACAAACAGATTCTAGTTCCGGTATTCATCATTGACCCCTCTGTAGACCTGACGCTGCCATTTTCCTTGAGTAATTCTTGCAGTTCCAACTTTGCATCTCTATCAGGTACAGGTTCTGTTTCTGCCTCATGTAAAACCCATACCAGTTCCAATGTCAATTTTTGATTCGTGTGTGAACCAGAGGGCGAAATGATCGAATTAACTTTCTCTATGACGAAGAACACGAATATCTTCATCATCCGCCTGTCTTTGTCGTCTTCCTTGAACTGTAGGAACTACCTGCAGTTCCAACTTCATCTCCCTCGTTTTAATGTTGCATATACATGAAAAAAACAAACAAAGAGTAAGTCGATTAAAATTGCTTTATTACCTTTCATAGTATTCTCCAGAAAGATTGATACATTTTAGCATCAAACCTAGGACATGTTCATAATTACGTATCGTACGGGGCTCCATACGAAGGGGATAAACTTCTGTCATATTAAACTTAACAAACATGTAGGTGTGAAATTAAACGGAGCGAAACGCAGGCGATATCCACAGCATTTGCATAAAATATTATTATCGTAAAATTAATCGAGCTAAAACTGTAAGCACCGAAACTTAATTTGCCGCATCCTTAGTGTATGTGACGTTAGGTTAGGAATGCCGCCGCGAAGGGCGCTGCGTATGAATATCCTAGTAGCATGTGGTTTTCCATGCGAACCATAACGCCAACAATAATTATTATACACAACCGGTTTCGTATGTATTTCGTAGGTATGTGTATAATTGAAGAGAAGAGGCGGAATAGATATGGTAGAGCTAGAAGGGTCGAAACTGTTTAGAAGAGATGCTTAGTAGAAATGGTAACGAGAGAAGAAGCGTATAAAAATAGGAGTCAAAAATATTTTTGAATCTTGGCCGAAATTTTTCTGAAGGAAAACTCTAAAAGTTAATCGAATTGTAGTTCAACACCATGGTTGTTTATAGAGACCATGTGATTTTGATCACCGTTACAAATTTTTGCTTCCTTAAATGGTAGTGATGGTCTTCACTTTCAGTTTTATTACAGAAGAAAGCCAGCGTCATAATCTACAGAGATTAGAAGTGAATAGGAAGATAGTATGACAGTTTCAAAATTGGCCTTTGCTGTACTTTAGTTTCTAAATTTCGAATTCTAAATTCCATTTCTCCATCACTATCTCTTAATCTGTTTTGACTGTAATAATTAAATCATTTGCACACCATACTGAAGGCGTAAGGTCTTCAGCCCAAATTATTTCTCCTCCGTTCCATTCTGAAAGAAAAAACATCGTTTTCTGTTCATACCCTTTGGAAAATTTTGTGCAGATTTTTCTTCTTCATTATTATCCTCTTCAATCGATGTTTTACCTCAATTGTGTCAGCTGTTTGAAGACTTTGACCATGAAACCGTTAATACAGTAGTGATTTGTATCTATTTCATTCAAATAGTCTCGTTTTGTGCTTTGATGAATCTAGCTGTTGAGAATAACTTCATCCTGAAACATGCTCGTAGTGATGGATCAAGAACGGGCAGTAAAAATCAGGTTCGTAGTCCTGATTTTGGATCGCATATGAATTAAATTTGCGGTCACGCTTTTGAACCAAACATAGCCGCGAATTAGACCCAAAATCACAGTCTTGAACCAAGCACGAATATTACCAATGCGAACTTGTGGTATTAAATTGAAATTAAACTTGTGTCCTAGGCTCATTGTATCAAGTTCAAGCCACTGTTACAGTCCCCAATTTACTTGTATTTATTTTTAAAATGCAAATTACAATTTATGAAGCAACCACCGTATAGTTCTTTTCTGTCGCGCTCATCTTTCAAACTTGTACGGCTTTCGCCTAGTATTTATTTCCCCTTTCGCCCCACCTTCTCCCGCGATTTATCGATTTGTTTACCGCCACCAATAAAAAAACAGTTATCTTGACCTTAATGTACGGCGGAGTAAAAGTAGTCTCTGACTAGCCTATGAGAAGACAGAGTTGTTTAAATCGCATTGGAATCAAAAAGAAGAAACGCGTTGCGGGTGAAGATTCATTTTTCGGGCGTGTTAGCAACCGTTCCAAAGAGAATACATCATCGGCCTTTTTCGCGTTGCCATTAACGTCCTCCTAGGATTCTATGTAACGTAGTTTGTGTTTTTCCATAGTTTGAAATAAATTACGCAAAGTGCCATTCGATTTATGTGAAAGTTGGAAGTATAAGCGTAAATTTCCCGCATTTGCTAAAGTTGCCGTAGGCTCGCTATGGAAGTTTCGCTTTTCACCGCTCATTGAGAATCTCTGCTGGACGCCTGGCCGTACTCGGAAGTCGGAAACGGGTTCAAACAATTAAGGTCCCATTAACGTTAAAATCAACTGGACTGAATCAGTGGCGCATATATTTGATTTGTATCATCAGCCACAGTGTTTAGAACACCTCTTTTTGTCGCAAATTAACTTTGATTCACACTCTACGCTGTGCTAGTCGTTTCTGCTTGTCATCAGATCCTCCGAAAATAGCCGAGCAGCTAATTGCTTTCTAAATGCCGTGCCGTGTTTCTTCTTTGTCTTAACCTCGAGAGCCTTAGGGGCTGATTCTGGGCATTCAACCCCTCGTAACAGCGGTATAAAGAGAACCATGCAGCTATATGCATTAATTGCAAGCTGTTGACAATCATTTTCCATTATTTGAAAGCACTTTCGTGTTGCGAAATTTCAGTTCATATTTTTTTGGGGAATATTGTTCTATCTTAACGATATTAAAATATAACGACAAACTCTCTTTGACAATTCCTAAGCTCAGCTTCCAAATGAGTTTCTTGAGTTTGCTGCTTTTGTTACTAGAAAGCAGAAAATAAAAAATCACCTCATGGGATTATTGACCCCTACTAAGCACGATGCACCGCCTTAGATGACTAACAAGTTTCTGTTAGAAGCCAGAAGAAGAAAGTGACTGGGGAAAATAATGAACGATGCAGTAACAGAAACTAACTCCAAAAAGATATGGCGATTCAACCTTACGGAGTTGCAACAAAGACGTTAAATGTTTGATTTAGAACAAGGTCACCGAAATAAAAGCTTTCTTCACACCTGAAATGTTCCAACATGAGAGAATAAATAAAAACCACCACTACAAAACGTACATATTCGTTGTAATCCCCGCAGTAAAAAACGCATTTTTCGCACCCTCACATCGATGATTCCACCATCCGCGATTTGAAAAAAAAACACACACGCACGCGAAAAAAAGCCGTTGACGTTTCGCGATTTGGTAAGCAAGAAACGAACCGCTAACGCGAGCCATCACTCAAAAAATTATCACCGTTCTCCCGCTTTTCCGACCCCAACTACGTCGCCGTTTCTATTCTTTCCGCGACGTTCGCGGAACAAACATTTGCTCATCCGAAATAGAAAGAAAATAGAGGGACGAGAAGGGAAAATATGTAATTTTAGTCGTGCTCTCGGCAACGTACCGTGCTGTTTTTGTTGCCATTTGCCATGCGGATGGTGAAAATGATTAGCTTTTTGGGTTCGAAGAAGGGGGCAGGTGTTTTCTTTTATTAAAAAGAATACGCTTTTAGTCGTTTTTTTTATGATGAAGTTGGTTACCTCATCATCTTGATAATATTTGGCTTCGCTAATAGAAATTTAGAACACTAGGAGGTAATAGACTAATTCTGACACTTCACCTCAATCACCCAGTTTGGGCCAATTGTGGTATCTAATGGTGGATAACTCCTAAAATTCATATCTATATATCAGTGTGCCCACCAAGAACAAGATGGGGATTTTGATATAACAGAAAAAGAAATCATGTGTAAAAACTTTTCATTGCTCTTACATAATATGACTTAAATGGATTTCTTCAAAGTGTCTTATAGTTTTTGACTTTCTCATAGTCTGTTTACTTGGAGAAACTCAGATTGTAGGAAGCAATAAAAAGAAGAGGAGAAATTAAGAAAAACATTTTAGAAGATAGCAGTCTTCTTGGACGCAAATCCTGAAAGCCAAAAAAGATTCTTCGATTATTAGATATCCTTGCTTCGTCTTCTTAAGTCAGAGTAAAACTTTTCCGACGAAGGATGAAAAAGACACTTTAAATTTTGAATTTCTATTAGTTCTTATATCAGTATTCTTTCAATGATGCACACAAATCACCTCAATCAACCCATATTGAGGTTCTCGAATCTCATAATCTCATTCTCTTTCGTTATTTTAAAGACAAATATGACAAAGATGGACGAGATAGAAAGTCGGAAAATCAGAAAAAAACTGTCCTTCGGGTAGGAAATTCTAAAGCAAGAATTTTCGATTTGAATTTCATGAGTCCAGCGGAATTTTTGACCAAAAGCAAATGAGCAGTAAGGAAATACTTTGGTGAAAAGTCTCTATGAGCAAAATTGTTAGCATCTGAAATATTGGACATTTAATAGCTTTCAAGTTAATACTCTCGTGATGGTGCAGGTAGCTGGAAGTCGGTAGGTTTCATTTCAAAAACTTTCGAGGATAATGGCCTCTAATTTTTAAAGAAACAAACGAGAGGAACTGGGAACAAACAAAAAGTAAAAAAATAGAACTGTCGTTGTGGTTGTTAATTTCTAAAACACAAAGCTGACGGAAACGACATGAAAACTGAATATCCTAAATAAGGCGACACTATACATGCTCGTTTCAGTACCACCAACATAAATTCGATACTGATTTGCTTGAATTTACTGTATTAAATATACATACGAAGTTAGCAGGATTCAAATTTACGTACCTAATGAGTAATGACGTAACTGTCTTTTAAGATAAATATCCGGTACAAATTACAATAGTCCAGTTTTTCATTTGTGGTGCCATCTGTTGACTGTTGCTATACATCGTCCACTTTAACTTAACAGTTACGTCATTGTTGTTCAATATAATCCAGTGTTATCTTTTAAAAGAGGATATATATTAGGACATTTATCTTCTGAATCATCGATGCACAATGATGTTAGGTTTAGTGTGTTTAACAAAGCCAGTGATAGGGGCTAATATCACACACCGCCGATAATAATCCAATTATCAAATTACTTATCACTAGAGTTTATTAAAAAAGTGGATGACGTGTTGTTATTAAGCAATGTAAATTGGACTGACGCTGTCACTTCTACGAATTTCATTTTTTCAATGATAAGTTGTCATTGATAAGTTGTCATTGATAAGTTGTCATTGATAAGTTGTCATTGATAAGTTGTCATTGATAAGTTATCATTGATAGTAAAATTCGGAGGAGTGGTAGCGTCAGTCCGATTAACACTACTTAATGATAAGACGTCATCTACTTTTTAACAAAGCCCACTCATCACTTAAGTTCGACAAACGAGTGCATGATGATGTACTGTAAACCGGACTGACGGTGTCACTCATCCGAATCTTATTCGGTGTACACTATTTAATGATAACTTATCAACAGATTTTGTTAACATGGCGAATGACGTGTTATCATTAAGCGTTGTAAATCGGACTGACCTTGTCAATTCTTCGAATTTTATTATTCAATGATAACTTATTAATGACAACTTATCATTGAATAATAAAATTCGGGGAGTGACAGCTTCAGTTCGATTTACACTACAATACGTCATTCACTCTTTTGCCAAACCTTACTTATCAGTGATAAGTTATCATTGAATAATATACCGAATTTTATTCGGTTTACACTATTTAATGATAACTAAACCTTTCTTATCACTTTAACAATTATCCGTCTTTATTGTGTCCCTTTTACGATATTCTTTCATTAGTTTCATTATCCTTTAAAGTATATACGTATCATACAGGCACTGATGTTTACACAACTAATTAATTTCAACACTTAAACTTGATTAACGTTGGTTAATTAATTGCAATTGTAATTCTTGTGCATGTTAAAAAGCATGTGTAAAAGCTATGAAATGATATATTCATACATTTGAGCAAATTGGATTTCAAAGAAATTGAGAAAGTATTAGCCGAAATCACTTCAAATTATTAAAGCAACTCATCCAACCATTTAAAATTAGTACTCTGGCAATTTAGGGCATCACCTTCGAGGTTTATTTATTTTTATGTATGTTCCACAAAATAACATAAGATATAATACATTCGTTTAATTGGAACGTATCGTACTTGATACATATAATGCAATGATGTAAGAGTCAGATTAAAACGAAAGACCTGGACATATACACTGCACAAATTTAATTGAAAACTACGACCACAAAAAGGTTAAGTTGGGAACGCTGATGTACTGATTATATCTAGTGCTTACTAATTTTATAAACATAACCACAACTTGTCGAATAATAGTCAAATATATTGAAGAAATAAAAATCTACAGATGACAGTTCTAAGCAGAACTAAAATATCGCCAACTGTAGCATATGACAATTTTTCTATCTAGGGATATTTTACCTCCAACTATCTTCAGTTGAATTTACTCACCTGTCTATTGACAGTCTACTATCTTTCAGAAGTTATTTGCCGGCATTTCTAAGGTTAGAAAAGATGCCTAAAAAATTCGCAGGTGAAAATAGCAAAGCATGCGCTGCTAAAGCCAGAAAGTCATCGCTGAAGGAAGCGGAAGGTGATCGAAAAGAGAAAGAACTTGAAGACGCGTACTGGAAAGATAACGATAAACAAGTACTAAGGAAGCAACAAAGGAAAACGGAACAGGAATCGAAGAAACAGTTACAGTTAGATAAGAAAGCCGAAACCCGTGCGTTGCTAGAGAAAGAAGTGGAGTCCATCGTGAAAGTAGCTAACGCTAAAAGTGGATTACCGTCGAAAATGACGAGGGCTCAGATAGCTGATAGAAACAGGTTGATAACTGTCAGAACTAAAGCACCTACGACGGCATTAGAACAAAATGTAAATCGATTGACTCTCGAAGGTGATTATGCGAGGAGCGTTAGCGAAGCGATCACCATTTTGGGCGATAGACACGACGAGGACGATAAGCATCCGGAAAAGCGCAGGAAAGCGGCGTACATGGCGTACGAAACGAGGAGATTGGTCGAGTTGAAGATCGAAAATCCGACGTTACGATTGTCACAATTGAAACAGATTATATTTAAGGATTGGCAGAAGTCACCTGAAAATCCTTTGAATCAGATATTGAATAGGAGGGAAGTTTGAAATTAATGTAATAAAGGATCTATTGTTTTGAGTTAGTGCTTAATGTGGCTAAATGCTGATTGTTCCTCGAATTCTTATATTTTTCGATGATTGGATGGAATACAAAATTTAAAAGGGAATCATCTGCTTTTTGTGTTGGCTATAGTTCAAAGAAAAACCATTTATCGAGTAAAGGTGCTTCACCGCCTTATCATGTTACATTTCCTTAAAGTAGTTGTTAATGCAGTTATCTTCATCTTCAGTTGGTATGACTAGTGGAACAGTTGACTACGCGGTTCATTCTTCATCATTGGAGACGCAAAGTAATCATTAAGACTTGAGACTGAGACGGTTTGGGACTACATTATCTGTCGCAGGTTGGTGAAACTGTGGCTTTGGGTTAACTAAGTATTGAGTATTTTATTCTGAATGAAAGGTTAAATTCAACATGAAAATGACAGTCAGAACCGGGTGGAATAAGCAGACAAAGAATATTACGATACTGGTTAAAAGAATATATAAACCAAATAAAAATTACCCTTACCACATCTTTCAAAAATACTTTCGGATACGTATTTCGGCAACTAAGTAGTCATCCTCAGTGGAAAAGTAGGGGAAGTAAGTGTTACCAGCGATATCTGACCAACGTTTACAACAAACACAATGTACACTGAATGCCTGCACGAACTTCACTAAACACACACTATTAACAATGTGTCGATGGAGTGTCAATAGTGCTTTGGTTAAGTACGTGCAGGCGTTTAGTGTGTGATGTTCATTGTGTAATTTATTAAAGTTATTGTGTGGTGTTCGTTTTCCACTGAGGATGGTGACCGAGTTATCGAAATACGTGTTTGACATGATTTTCGAAAGGTGTGGTAAGGATAATTTCTATTTATTTTATATAAAGAGACGAAAGTGGAGTTAAGTAAAATCTACTCGTTAAGATCGACAACGGGCTAGAGTGCTGGCAAAATTTTTGCGTAAAATTCTTTCTGAAAGTCAATGCATGTGATTTAAAATTATCGTTAATATGTGAAATTGTCCATAGACTAGGACTATGTGATTGAAATTTCGTTGTAGTTTCAAGAACGAAACCATCACAATGATTCAAAGCTGTGAAACTTAAGATTTTATGCTTTGATATTTTGAACTCGATATTTCGACAGTCAACATCAGTGGAAGTTCTCGAACTTGACCCATAATTTTCTCTAAAACATTATCGCCAACGAAATAACCGGCTCAGCAGTTGAAATTTACACATTATCAGTTCGTTTGAAACTTTTAGGATCGAAAGTAGCATTACAATAATCTATCCACACACTAACAATAAGAACTTTCAATTGACGTAGAACACTTCTGCAAATTTCAGAGGCGTTAAGATTCGATGAAACTGCGGCAAAACTAGAAAATCCTCAAGTTTAGTCCTAACATTTCGTCTTGTAGCATTGTGGGCAATAAAATCCGCTTCCCTTGATTCTGGAGTCATTGTTGGTGTCATGTTGTCTATTCGTTCTGTATCGATTCGTGATTGTATAGCCAGCAAAGATTTGTTACTGAAAATAATATTGGAGTAATCTATACACTGTGTATATATGTATACACAACTCACTTTTTGAGCTATGCATTTTCCACAGAAAAGAAAGAAATTTGTGCTAAAATCTTAAAGTACTCGGATATGAATTAAATTCTTCCCTGAAATATTCGCGTGTGCGTAGAATCTTGTTGTGAAGTCTAATTTCGCTCAATATCGTCGGTTCGATTGGAGTTAGCCAATAGCTTTTGGACCGGCAACGATTTGGGACTGACCTTCAAGTTGTGCAAGCATCGAAAGCTTTAACTTTACATATAATACAATGTATTTCCTCCTCTTAATGTTTTCCAAGCATTAAGAGGGATTTCCTTCCAAAATTTCTGCTCCAAACCTTGTGGGCGTTTGAATTTGGTTTAGATTCTTATTCATTATTCCAACTGTAGAATTCAAGGTACAAATTGGCGTAACATTGTGGGTTCGACTTTTAGATATGTCGACTTTTTTATAAATATCAGTAATTTGATTCAAACTTCGTCCTGAAGCAATACCCGAGGTGTGGAAACCGATCGTGAAGGTGAAATTGACGCTAGATCCTCGATCGAAATTGGTCTATAATTTGCAATTCCGCAAGAATCTGAGATTTGGCATTGGTTTTTCCAATAATTTGCACATTGATAGCTTTTAACTTTAGTGCTCAGTGGACCAGTTTTGGACGTTTTGTAAAAGCTCGAATAAGTTAGTGCTTTGTGTCAGAGCTTCGCAGACCTGAAATCTGGCCAAAATCTTGTCTTAGAGCATTATCTGGAGTATAGAATCCGATTTCTATATATTATTGTATAAAAGAACAAAAACAAAATAATCCTTCGTAATAAGGAAAATATGTTGAATAAAATATGTAGTTGAATTGTATCTACGTGTTTAGGTCTAATCCAGCCCTTACTTTGGTCATTTCCTCTCCTAATAACAAAAATCAAATTCATAGAAAAATTCCGAATTAATTTAAAATTTACAATTCCCCCAATACAAAAACTACCATCGAAGCGAAAATCCCGATATTTCTAATGCCCTTTTTTTCTCGCATCGGAAACGAATAAACTCCGGTCGTTGTCGTCGTTGTCAGACATTTTTCTCTCGCACGCCTGTAGCTTCGCTAGCATTACACCTAAAACCGGTAAAGAGAGAGGAAGTTTCAAACGATCAATATAGGCGTTACTGTCTCTCTCGTTCTCTCTCCGCTTCCGGTCGAAAAGACCCACCGGGCTATACGACTCGCCTCCTTCTTACCGCGTAACTTTAAATGGCTGATGGCCGTAAGCTTGTAAACTTAACCGAAATGAAATCGAGATAGTAGGTTCCATATCGTGGCTCCTTCCTTTGAATTTGTAATGAATTTGGTGGAATTGGCGCGTTGTTTTGTGTCTTTTTCTTTGCGTTGGCGTACGGACGAAAATAGAATTGAGTTCGGAGAAATTTTTGTGATATGCGACAATTTAGTGGTGCTGAAATCGGAATGGTCGAGTTTATTGGAAAATGGGTAATCGATAAGATGGGTTCATAAATGTTTAGTTTGGAAATAAATGATGAATTGAGAAATGAGCGTGTCATTCGCTAATCTGGGAAAATATCGTTTTAACAGTTTAAAGCACGTTTAGATGCTTGAATCCTGTTGCATTTTTAGCAGATAAATTGTAAAGTACGTAAACGTCAGTTGTGGGTGTTTCAAGTTTAGGAAAATTCAAGTTATAAGCTCTAGCAGTAGGAAAGGATGGTTGCAACGTTTGTTCCAAAAAGAAGTCATATACGGGAGTAGAAAAGTTTCCTGGATGACAAAGAAATAAACAAAATAATAAGGATTCAAGTTCTACTTTATTTTTCAATATAACTCCTTTGAAGCCCAACGTAGTTGATCCAACGTTTTTCTAGCTTTTTGGCTCCCTCTCTGAAATGACTCTCTTCGACGTTCCCAAAATAATCGTTTAGAGCCTTTATCAGTTCTTCATTTGACCAAAATCTCTTTCCCCCTGTTGTGTTTTGAGTTTCGGGAACAGGTGGAAGCCCGACGGAGCCAAATCAGGCAAATTTGGAAGGATTTCGAACTATAATTCTGCCAACTTTTGTTGAACGATTGCGGTTGAATGACCGAGCGCATTGTCGTGATGAAAAAACATTTTTTTAACCATGCTCCGGCGCTTTTCCTGAATTGCTGCTTTCAATTTGTTTAAAAGTGTTGTGTAATATTGGCCAGTAACAGTTTTGCCTTTTCCAAAATAACCAATTCGCAAAATTCCTTTTGCAACCCAAAATCCCGATGCCGTCACATTTACAGCTGAGTGTATGGTCTTTGGTTTCTTCGAAACCCATTAGCGGCGTGCAATCCATTGTCTTGATTGCATTTTTGTTTCTGGTGTATAGTGATGAATCCAGGTCTCATTCATAGTTACGAATCGTCTCTTGAAATCCGCTGGACTCTTCGTAAACATTTCCAAACAGTATGCTGCAGTTGAAGCTCGAATGCGTGTTTGCTCCGAATCGACCAATTCTATTTGCGATTCTCTTTGTTGCTTCCTTGTGCTTCTTGTGCTCATCGTTGTCTCTCCAACACGCGTCAAGTCAAGTTCTTTCTGATTTCAAGCTTCTTCTGCTTTCTTCGATGATGATTTTCTAACTAGCTACTAGCTATAGCTTAGCTTTGCAATGAAATACTTTCGGGTCGACCTACTGTTTTCCGTTTATGGTTCTTAACTTTCGTAGTGGTTTTTCGTTCTTGTAGATTTAAATTCTGAACAAACAAATACTTTTTTGGGAAGCCAGAAGAAGTAACATTATCTTTCTGGCTGTACTTCTTAAAATCAACAATTAATCGTAATTTACAAAAATTCGTGATTTAAACTTACCATACCGGAATTGGCAACATTCGCATTCTTTTCCCCAATCTTTCCGTATTCCATCGAAAACTTTAACAGAATCAACAATAAAACTCTCGTGGAAAAATCATCTTCCTTTCGTTTCCTTCTCCCTTTTTGCCCCCTCTGTTTTACCTTTTTCTCCTTTACTGAACGTCACGCTTAGTAGACCGTAGTAAAAGTACATAAGAAGGCGAAGACTTTCTTTCGGCAAATAGACTTTCCGGCCGTCCTTTATCGATGTTTTTCGTGTTATCAGGTGGCTTGCCGTACAAAGTTTACCCAGGTCACGACGGCGTGCTGACGGAGAAAAGAAAACAGAGGCGGATAAGGACGACGTTCACCTCGGCGCAGCTCAAGGAACTGGAGCGGGCCTTTCAGGAAACTCATTATCCGGATATTTATACGAGGGAGGAGATCGCTATGAAAATTGATCTCACCGAGGCTAGAGTGCAAGTAAGTAGACGAATTTTAATGTTGATAAAAAATAATTTTGAATGTGCGACAGGATCGTTACGAGAATACTTATTAGCATATCAGTGATGTCTAGGGGATAACTCTCGATAAGGTTGAAAAACAAGGTTCATTATTTTTTGGGGGTTTTTTATCCGTTAGAATATAAAAGTTAAACAGAAAGTTACTATCGCAATTTTATTATACTATTTTGTTCCTTTTAAAACTTTATCCGAAGTTGGCTTTAGGACAGTGGTTCCCAATTACTACCAGTCAAGGACACGCTAAGAGGCTATTTCTAATCGGTGGAACTCCACTCCTATTTTGCAAGTTGCTGATTGAATGTTAAAAATAGTGACATTTAAACTTTGTTTTTGTTTTTCTCTTAGAGATCAGCATTTTAGAATCGCTGCTGTAAGTAAGGATCAATTTTTATGGTTTTGAAAGAAGCAGCTTGATCTTCAGCCGGTTGATAGTGCAGGGCATATTTTATTACGATTGATTTAGAGAATATTGTAATAAAGGGTTAACACTTTTAAACTTCTGCGTTCTTGACATGTGGATCACTTTTCTTTGAATTTGAGGGATGAAACAGATTTTCTTGAGATTTGCATTTGGAGTTGTAGACCGGTTTAATTCTTCTGGGCTCATCTACCTTGATGAATCAAACTCCCAATTATACTCCCCAAATTAAAAATTTTGCGAGCGGAACAGCTGTAGTTTAAATTCTAGTACATATTTAGATTCTAAATTCTAGATTTTAAACCTGATGCCTAGTGCAGGACCTAAGTCTTCTTAAATTCTAGTTGTGTAATTTTAAGTCGGATTCCCCTAGATTCTAGATTTTAGTGTCTAAAACTGAAATTCTAGATCGGGGAGCTGTCATTCTAAAAGTACCGATTCTGTAGTCTAAGCTGTGATTCCAAATTCCAAATTCTAGATATGAAATCCGTCATGTTAGCTTTCGAGCTTCTTTATAATTCAAGTTTTAGATTCACGATTCAGGTCCGAAATCTTTCTTTTTCAGATTCTGAAATCCAAGTTTTAGGTATCTACAATGTAGATCTGACATCTAAAATTTTAGTATTCCAAATTCTGGATTCTGAGTGCCTTTAGATTCAAAATTCTCAACTCGGACTCCAAATTCTGTACTCCACAATAAAAGATTCACAAAAATTCTAGATTGTGCATCCAAGCATCCTAGAGTTTGTTTTTGAAAATTAGGACCCAGTGTCTCTATTCTAGGTTTTGGATTCAAAATCTATCTGGGTTCAGCATTTTGAGACTGAGATCCTAGATTCTAGATTCCGGATATTAAATTCTAGATTTCCTAGATTTCCGAGTCCTAGATTTTGTATTTTAAGCTTAAGGATTAAATCATTTGTATTATATACATATATATATTCTATGTTTAAGTTTTAAAATTCAAAGTTCTAGGTTTTCAATTGCATTTAAATTTCAAATTCTGTATTCGATGTAAATCTGAGATTCTAGGTTCTAGATTCTGGATTTTAAATTCCAAACTTCAGTTTTGAATCCAAAATCTTGGGTTTAAGGTTTTCAAGAGTCCAAATTCTAATCGTAATAAATGTAGAGCATAGTGTCCAAATTTTCAAGTTATCACGTTAACTTTACGAGAGTAGTTTCCGAAATTACATATGATTTCCTCGAAGATCAACATGATTGGTCAACGTTCCTATAGCTTCTCGATTCCCTTCAAGAAGTGACTTTTTCGAGGTTTCCAAAATAATCATTTACAACCTCTATCAGTTCTTCAATCGACCAAAATCTCTTTCCATCCAGAAATGTTTTGAGTTTCGGTAACAGATGGAAATCTGACGGAGACAAATCAGGTGAATACGGCGGATGCAGAAGGATTTTGAACTTCAATTCTGTCAGTTTTTGCTGAACGATTGCACTTGAACAAGCGAGCGCATTGTTGTAGTGAAACAATACTTATTTACTTAATCATTCCCTGGCGTTTTTCCTGAAATGCTGCTATCAGTTTGTCCAAAAGTGTTGGCCAGTAACTGCTTTCGCTTCCTCAAAATAACCAATTAGCAAAATTTCTGTTGCGTCCCAAAAACCCGATGCCCTCACCTTTCCAGCCGAGCGATGGTCTTTGCCTTCTTCGTGACCGATTCACGACGTGTTATCCACCGTTTTGTTTCTGGTGTGAATCTAGGTCTCATCCATGGTTACAAATTATCTCTTGAAATCCATTGGTTTCGTTTTTGCTCCGAATTGAACAAATGCGGCAGCCATCTTGCATAAAGCTGTTTCAAACCCAATTCATTACGTGAATTACGAACTACTCATTCATAAGACATAACTACGGATTCCTCAATTTCACGCACATTTATTCGACGATCTGCCAAAGCCGTGTCATAGAGTTTTTCCACAATTTCTGGCGTAGAAGCCATTTTCGGAAGTCTTGAACCCGGTTTATCACTTGTATGTGTACGGACACGCTCGAATTTCGAAACCCAAAAACTCACGCTGGAAAATGAAGGTGATGAATCCTCAAGAACGGTATCTAATCTTGATTCTATTTCCGTTGCGGTTTTCCCATCCAAATAGAAACATCTGATGACCGCTCGAACTTCGTTTTGATCCATAAGTGAAAAGACAAAAGGATCCTTGACTTAAATGCTTGTTAAAACCAAACTATTTGACAGATCGATTTAACATTTGCAGTCAATTGATCTGAAAGAGTTGCCATAAAGTTGATATAAAGCATTTGAAAAAATTGCAACCCTCTAGCAGCGATTCCGGAAGCTTGTCAATCTATCCTCGTATGTCCGATGTTTTTACATGAAAGACGGAAAAGTCTGGAGAAATCGTGTAAGAGGCAATATCTTCTTTTCTAAATCACTTCGTTTATTCAATTTTCACAATCATCCTGAGGACATTGTTGACGTATGCATGTACTACGTAGTACGTATCTCCATCGTATCTAAATACCGTCAACAACACTACTCGTCGTAATTCGATCCGATTGCAAAGGGCAACGGTACAGAAAATATTAACGTGTGACCTTTCTCCGGACGTCGACGAAACATCCAAATAGACAAATTGTACGTTCAAGGGGGCACACGTTTGACAAGCGATAACATCGTGTAAGCGATTTCACGGCTAGGCGCGATTCAAGTACCACGATTACGAACGCCTCGATGCAAATTTATCAATATTCGTATCTAGTTACCGATGCCACGTGTCGTGCGAGTACAACTGTGTATGTATGTGTTGGGGTTCCCCTACGTATATCCGATTGGAGGGTGTAACCGATGATGTTTCGAGATGTGTAAAAAAAAAAATTGAAAAACAAAAGGTAAATCGGTGGAACGATGAGTTGAGAATGCTAATGATAATAATAATGATAATAATAATAATAATAATGGTCTTTAATGTCCAGCAGGCTAAACCCATTTACAGAACATAAATTAAATATAAAACTAAATACATATGTAAAGCTATAATCCAACAAAGAAAATTATTTTAATATAAAAAGCACTCCCAAATCTTTAAATGCATCTTTCCTTTCAATAGAAAAATTATTAAGCTTATAATGTGAAGGTCTAGTTGACTTAGCACGAGTATAGATAACAAAGCAACATTTGTCAATATTTAATTGTAACTTGTAGTAGTATTGCACCATTCTACAATTATATCTAAATTACGTTCTAGATGGAGAATATCGTCAGCACTAGATATTTCAGAATATATTTTTAAGTCATCAGCATATGCCAAAACCGGACAGGTCACTGTAAGCAGCAAATCGTTTATGTATAGAAGAAATAAGAGTGGTCCTAAATTAGACCATTGTGGCACACCAGATATTGCAGTGAATTCATTCGAGTAAAAACCGTTGTAAGATACATAACAAATTCGACTTTTTAAATATGACTGCATTAGATTCAATGCTGAAGGTGCAAAACCAAAGGCGTCAAGTTTAGATAACAATGCTTCGTGATTTATAGTGTCACCTGGCCTGTCATAGGCCTGTGAAAAATCAGTGTACACCACATCCACTCGTTCATGTCTGTCCAATACTTCACTCAAAATTGAGAAATCGTACACAAATTTGTTGAAGAAGAGCGTTCACAAATGAATCCATGCTGGTCAGGTGACAAGAACGGATTAACATTTTTATAAATTTTGGAGTAAAGGATCTGTTCGTTAACAAGACGCACGTTTGTCGAACCTCAGTTAGAGACTACGAATACAAAACGATTGTCACAATATTTACAGGAATATATAAAATACTTCTTTTTCAGTAAACTGAAGGAGAAATTTATTTATTTATTTTTTATTTATTTATTTGGTTAATACGTTCCAATTACAGGACAACCCGTTTGAATAAGAACTATGTTTAGTCATAGTAAGCACAAAATTAAATTAAATATAAATATATAATATTGCAGATAAAAAACTAAGTAACTAAATGAATAAATAAAATTAAAATAAATAAAAACAACAAAGTACAGAGAACAATATATATCACAAACAAAACACAAATAAGAGACGAACAGAAAGAGAAACAGATAAGTCTAAAGTTGATCACTGCAGTATTCTTCCAGGGTGTAATATTCTCTCTCAATCAGTGTACTCCTGATTCTTCGTGGGAATCTTCCAAAATCCAATTGTTTCAGATGCTGGAGCAGATGATTATACATTTTAGTGGGGCAATAGTAATGTCATAATGTGAATTGGCTACAATCTTGTTAGAAATGAAAAAAAATGAGCTTCTGTTTTCACGAAAAGTTTATTTGAAGATGTAAAACTGATGATATTAAGTAGAAAAAATTATATCGATCAAATGACTACCTCACGAGTTGATGCACATTTGTGCTCGTTTTACGGCCTCTTGAATTATTGCTCGCAAAACGTCTGGCTGCAAACTGGCGATTTCTTCTTCAATGTTAGCTTTCAAGACTTGCAAGGTTTGTAGTTTGTTGTGGTAAACGCGATATTTCAGAAACCCCCAAAGCAAGAAGTCTGGCGCCATTAGATCTGGCGATCTGGACGGCCAGTTCAAATGTCCAAAACGGGAGATCACTCGTCCCGGAAATTGAAAAAAAGCTCGTTTAACATCTGCCTCGAACGTTCACCAGTTACGGTTACGGTGGTTCCATCGGCGTCCTCAAAAGAAATAAGGACCAATCAGATTTCACTGCAGATGCCACACCAAACAGTCACTTTGAGGGGATGCAATGGCTCTTCTTGCATTTCATGTGCGTTTTCTGTGGCCCAGAAACGCAAATTTTGTTTGGACCTCGTCGCCCATTATGATTTTGGACACGCAATCATCCTCTTCTTATGTATGAGTATGGGAGTAAGTTAACCTCGTTTGATGATCAGCAGACAGCAATTCGTGAACGGTTTGTACTTTGTATGGGAACAAGTTTTTCACTAAAATTCGTTGTAACGAGTGTCTGCTGATGCCTAATTGTGTGCATCGTCGTCTCGTCGATGTGTTGTGGATTCTCTCTGAGGTCCTCGGCCGCAGCAGCGATGTTCTCGATCGTACGAGCAATACGAGACCGGCCTTCCTCGATCTCTTTCCTCGAAGATTATATACTAGAGCGTGCCCCTTTTGCAACATCTATCAAAAACAGCGTCGGCCTCAACACAAAAATTGTATGATTGGACGTCAATAACCATTTCCAAAACTTTCATGATTCGTAGAATATTTATTAGACCATCATTAAAATTGCGCACAGCAATATCAGTCGCTATCTTTAAGACTTTTTTGCCACTGACTTGTGAGTAAGATTTTGGAGCCAATATCTAGATAGTCGTTCCGGAGATGTCCGACGCGCTTGGGGAAGAGCTCGAAATTTCAAGGAACAAAATTTGTTTGAGCTAGTAAACGTTCTGCCCTATATTCCAGAAGGTTCAAAGCATCTATTAAGCCAATACAAAAAACATTGATTTTATGAGAAATTTACAGTGGTGTTACCCCTTAAACGTTTTCAGTTTCATCAAAGACGAAGCTTCAAATATGTTATAAAAATAGCTTAAAACATAGCACGACCAGTAGGTTTCCGTAACTAAAACTTAAAAATTGGAAAATTTCCGCTTATTTTTTTTTTTGCCGCGATTATCATACGTTAACGTGAAAATTCTCCGCACATTTACTTATGTACATACGTACGCTAGAGCGCGCACAACACACACGGTTCCCGCGCCATCGACGGCACAATATGCGGCTTTGGGAATTGGGAGTAAAAAGATAAAGCTCCGGTTCGCTCCATAAAATTCGCTAAATGACGCGAGCACTCGTCACTATTTTACCCGCAAACCGTTCCGCGGTTGCAGCCCCATATATGGCCCGCTAATTCTGATATATGCGTTTGATTTTCTTCGCTGTTGTTGTCGGCGGTCGCCGCTCCGTTCCGACCGGTAATTTTTGTTATTATAAACTCGTCGGCTAATTGCAATTGATTGAAATAATACTTTAATATCGTTGCCGCGAGGTATCTACGAGGGAACGAGGACGTAATGTAGTATGTGTGAGGTTTTAGTTCCGTACGTGATAGAAATCTGGTATTAGAATAGTGAAGAAGTATAATTTGCTTTAGTTTGGTAATTTCGGAATGCGATAATAATAATTTAAACACCTGAAACTAATTTTATTTCAAGTTACTATTTGGCTTTGAAAGAAAAGGAATTGAGTGCATATCATCATCATCATCAAAGCCTTTCAGCTCTTTGTGCTATGGGTAACATCTTATGATGTTTTTGAAGTTCTATTTGATGAGGTGTTCCCTGTGCTTTAAAGTTTGCTATGAGTCCTGGTGCCCTGCGCTATTTTTCTCAATTTTTTCCTGTTCCCTGCTTTTGATCCCCAGCCGCTTATCTTCATCGCCTTTACGTCTTCCTCCACGGCATCTCTACATCTTTTCCTTGGTTTATCGGGATCCACGTCTTCTTCTCATGATGTTACCTGCTCATTGGAGCCGTTGAGCTTTAATCTATCTTATAATATTTTCTCCCTTAAGTTGATCTTCTACTTCTTTGTTAGTTTTCAATCTTATTACTTCCTGTTCTGTGACGTGCGGCCCCAATATTACTCTGAAAAATTTTGTTTCTGCTATCTTTAGGTCTTACTGTTCTTTTTCTAATTCCTATGGTTTCCATTGCATACGTGATGACTGGCATTATTAAAGTTTTGTAAATCTTCATTTTGGCTTTCTTAGTTAGCGTTTTGCTTCTTAGTCGTGTCCTTTTACGATTCTCTGTCTCACACTCCCTCTCCCATTTTTCTGTATTATTACACCTACGTAGTTGAACGAAGAAACTTCCACAAATTTGTGGTTCTGCGTTCTCAGGTGTCCTCGCGTATTGATCTCAGTTCCTCCTATGTTCATGTATTTTGTTTTGGCTTCGTTGATTTCCATATCCAGTTTTCGTGCTTCCCTCTCCAGATGTTCTAGGGCTAGTGTCATTCCTATTTTTGTGCTTCCAATTATTGTGACATCGTCTACATAAGCTATTATTTTCAGCAAATGTATTTCTAAATCCGGAATCCTAGATCGATGAACTAGAATTCTAGAAACTCTAGTTCAGACTCCAAATTGTAAATTTTAAAATCTGAAATGTTAGATTTTGAGCTCCTTTCGAAACTCACGTTTCAAGTTCTAGATTCACGGTTCTGAATCCGAAATCTGATTCTGAAATACAAGTTTTAAGAATCTAGAATATCAAATACGTCAAGCTTTTGTAGTTTAGATTCTGAATCCTGGGTGCCTTTAGATTCGAGATTCTCATCTCAGATTCCAAATTCTATATTCTACAATCTAAGATTCTAAATTTTGTATCGAAAATCCTAAGTTCTAGAGTCTGTATTTTAAACGTAGTATTTAACGTCTCTATTGTAGGTTTTGGGTCCAAAATCCAAAGTTATAGGTCCTAGATTATATTCAAATCCCAAATTTTGGAGTCAATGGAGTTCTGGGTCCCCTCTCCTAAATTCTAGATTATGGGTTCTAAATTCTAGATTGCCTGTTTTAAATTTTAAATTCTAAGCTTTACGCTCCTGAACCCAAATTCAAGACCTAAAAATTGTTTGATCATGGAGTTTAAATCTAAAATCAGAGTTTTACTTCTAGATTGTACGTTTTAAGCACAGATTCTCAACTTTTAGATTGTAGGTTCTTGAAATGCTGGGTTATAGATCCTAGATTTTAGACTTAGATTCAAAATTCCAGGTTATAAGGTTTAAACTGGAAATCTTAAACCTAAGGGTTCAAATTTTGGGTTTATGTTTCTGTAAAAATTAGGCTTAAGGTTTCTAAATTTTGCATTCTTCATCCAGGCGTCTTGTAGATACTCCCACATCTGTGAAACATTCTGCGACTGATGTTGTTTAGCCTTAATATCAAGTTGATCATTCCTCATTAGGCAATAAATCTGAAGATTGAGGTGGTCAAACCATTATTTTCAACTTACTACTACTACTTACTATTATCTAAGAACATTCTGCCGATATTTACCAAATGTAACCAATAATTCTTTCTCCAAAGGGTAAAGCGTTATTCTGAAGGATATTGATACCATTTCCTCATTATGCCTTCAATTTCAACAAAGTCATCGACTGATACACCAGCAAAACAAAAATCATTACGGCCACTTCTTTGATTTATTTTGATTTCGTTTATGAGATTGACGACGAAGATACACGTGGTTTGAATCGAATAACTAAAATTTTGATTTGTCCGATCATAGAACTCTTTTTCCAATCTTCTAAGACTCCAATTTACGTGATCTTGTGAACAATTTAACCTCTTTTTCATATATGCTGGTTGCAATAGTGACTTCTTTACCACCACACTTCCTCTGAACCGGGTTGTTTGCTTTTCTTAGATTTTCTAACAGTATCAACATTAACTTATTTAGCTCACATATCACTTAGTTGGTGTGTTATTTTCGGAGCTGTAAGCCGGCGATTTCCTTTCGACGTTGTTAGAATGAACAAATTTTCAGCACTCGTAGTGGGTTTTAGTCAACCACTTCGTTTTCTACCTTAAAGCGCGCTTATTTTATATGTTGTATTGTAGAATGTAGTGAACGCCTTTTGGGTGGTACGCCAAGTCTTGTTATTATTATTTGCTCTAAGTAAATTGTATTCTTTTAAGTTAAGTCAAATACCTGCATATGCAATTTTTCAACCGTCCGTACTGGTGTTCCTCATGGATCTATCTTCAATCCTTTGTTGTTTCTGATTTTGGTTTCTCTAAAATTCTAACACTATAAAGAAATTTTCTGTTTATTTGAGAATCTAAAAGTAAAATTATCTATGGTCGAGTCAACTGTAATAATTAGCTTCCTGTATATACGCATAAGCGAAAGCCTACAAATATGCCATTTAACCTGCCATATGAAATTATATGGCGTTAAAGTAACTCATTCAAAATTCTTGTTCTGGTGTACCGCCCGATACATCTTGAGTCCTTTTCTCACTGTGATATTCGATTACTTTTGGAATTCTAAAGTAATTTCTTTGTTAGTTTAGGATTCCACAATACTACACACCCCTAAGAAGAAAATCTGCATCTATGAAATCAATTTTCGGCCGTAAATTATGCATTTCATTAAGTTAATCCCTATAAGTGGCGTCGGGACGTACATGGGGTCGTAAATTTCGCTTCTTAGTTTTGCCCTTTTACCCGCCGCGTATACGCGAGAAGACAAACTATCGCCCTCTTTTCGGTCCACGGTCGCCACCGTTGCCGCCGTCATCCGCCCCCCAACGTCAAGGCCCTAGCTCGTGCTCTTCGCTACGCCGCGAACGGGGCTTTCTTGCATCCTTCTAAATTAAATGTAATCGCTACGGCGAAAAACACACGCAAACTTAATAAATTCGCGCCTTGCATTAAATTAATTAAATCGAGACGCTCCGTTGCTGAGAAAATAACGAAAAGGACGGATAATTATCGCGATATCATGCTTCTAGTTACATGTATTAGATTGCCCTAGCAAATTTTGAGGATATTGTTGCTTCTTGGACGAAAGGGTGAAGTACAATGTTATTACTTTTGGAAATTTGGATTTCTGCCAGGATATTTTCGTGTTGCCAAAGAAGAACTATGCACGGCAAAAAGGCGAAAGAAAAAGTGAAATTTCCGAAAGCTTTAAAATCTCATCTTTCTAGGATTGAATCCAAAAGCTTTAAAATCTTATCTCTCTAGGGTGGATTCCAGAAAGGAGATAGTTGGAAAGTTCTATTAAAACAAGGGCGAGTGACCATTCTTCTTCGAAAAATTTGCGAAATCAGAATTCGAAATGCTAGTCCAATGGTAGCAACTCCTTCGATACAAGATGTCTGAAACGGGCAATTCTTTCCAAAATCCAAAACGGTTCAAAACTTGAAAGATCTAAAAATATCTAGAAGTCAAGATTTGACATCGAGAATCTAGATTCTTGGAATTTAGGAATCTGAGTTAAACTTAAGGTCCAGAATCTACAGCCTAAATTCAATCATAACCCAGAGCTTGATTATTTTCAAACTTAATTTCTACAACGGTGTCCCCTGTTCTCGATTTCCTGAATTTTAAATTAAGAACTTAAATCCTAAGATTATGGATCCAGAACTGTGAATTTAGGAATTTGGAATGTAAGTTTAGAATCAGGGATTTACGCCTTAGGATTTTGAATGTAAAACTTAAGATCTAGAATTGGGTTTTGGAAGTTTAATATTAATTCAGATTTTAGAGATAATTCTCACTAGAATCTACAACCTAAAACCTTGGATTTTGGATCTAAAATGTAGAATCTGAGGAACAGCTCAATCCTGAAATTTATATTTTAGATTTTAGACTTTAGATTCTATTGAATAATCGCAACTCAAGTTCCAAATTCTATATTCTGTAGATTCTAGATCTTAGGGACGAAATTCTCAGTTCTAGATTGTGTATTCTGCAAAACAAATATTACAAACAATAAACGATTTAATATACATACGTTCCTGCGAGAGTCAAGAATAATAATTTAGTGTGCAACGCCAAGCCTTCAAATTCTTCGTTTATATTTCTGTACATGAAATTCTAAATTCTAAATTTCGAATTCTAAACTTAGAAATATAGAATATAGAATCGAAAACTTCGGTTTTAGGATTTTAAATCCTGTATTCTCAGTCCTGAAACTCGGGGTTTAGATTCTAAACTGCAGGTTTCCATTGAAACTCAAATTACAAACTCTATACTCTCCAGATTTTAGATTTTGAATACGAAATTCGCAATTTCAGACTGTGCATTCTGCAACAACTAATATTACAAACAACAAACGATGCAATTTGCGCTCCTGCTGCATCCCAAAATCATAATTTAGTTGCTCAGGGTTCAAATTCTAGGTTCATGTTTCTGCATTCGAAATTCCAGATTCTAGATTCGGAATAAACTCAAAGTTTGTAGAATATAGAGTCTAAAACTTGGGTTCTAGGATTATAAATTTTGGTTTGTCGATCCTAAACGTTAAGTTTTAGATGCTTGACCCTAGGTTCTATTGAAGAATCTCAACGGAAATTCCAAATTCTATACTCTCTAGATTCTTGATTTTGGATACGAATTCCTGGATTTTAGACTGTATATTCTACAAGAGCAGATGTCACAATCAACAAGCCATTCAATATACGTCCCAAAACACAAGAATAACAGAATAATAGTTTAGTCCGCCCAGAGTTCAAATAATAAGTTTATATTTCTATATCCGCATTTCCAGATTCTAGATACAGAATTCTAAACTTACAGGCTGTAGAATACAGAATTTAAAATGTAGATTTTACGATTTTCAATCCTGGATTCGCGATCCTGAAATTCGTGGTTTAGATTCTAGACTGTAGGTTTTCATTCAAAAATCTTAACTCAAATACCAAATTCTATATTCTCTAGATTCTAGATTTTGAATACGAAATTCTCAATTTCAGACTGTGCATTCTGCAAAAACAAATATTACAACCAACAAATGATTGAATATACGCCCCTGCTGCATCCGAAAATCATAATTCAGTGTATATTGCTTAGGGCTCAAATTCTATGTTTCTGTATTCTAAATTCCAGATTCTAGATTCTCAATTCTAACCTCAAAGAATGTAGAATATAGAGTCCAAAACTTATTGTTAGTTTGTACGATTATAAATACTGAAGAATCTCAACTGAAATTCTAAATTCCAGCTCGCAAACTAATAGTTCAGTTTATATTGCTCAGGGTTTAAATTCTAGGTATGTTCATATATTCAAAATTCAAAATTCTATGTTCTGAATTCTAAATTTAAAGAATGTAGAATATAGAATCTAACACTTTGGTTTTAGGATGTTAAATCCTGGCTTCTCACCTTTAAAATTTGGGTAGTAGATACTAGACGGGGAGATTTTATTGAAGAATTGCCACTGAAATTCCAAATTCTATATTCTCCATTCTCAGTTCCAAACTCTGTATTCTGCAGAAATAAATACTACAAACAGAAAATGATTTAATATACGTTCCTGCAGCACACCAGAATAATTATTTAGTTTGCATCGTTCAAGGGTTCAAATGCCGAGTTCATAGTTCTATGTTCGTAATTTAAGATTCTAGATTCTTGATTCTAAACTCCAAGAGTACAGAATATAGAGCCGAAACCTTGGGTTTTAGCATTCTCAACCTTGAAATTTAGGTTTTAGATTCTAGACCTTAAGTTCTATTGATGAATCTCAACTTAAATTCCAATTGCTATATTCTAGATTTTTGATACGGAATCCTGAGTTCTAAATTATAGATTATAGATCCATATTGTCATTTCTAGATGCAATTGGATCCAAAATTATAGGGTATAAGGTTGTAGATTCTAGTAAGCACCCGTATTTTGGATACCTGAATCTGAATTTAGAATTCTAGGTTTTAGATCTTGGACTCTGCACTTCCAAGTCCAGTTCTAGATCCTAGGTGTAACATTCAAAATCCTAAGGGTGTGAATTCCTAATTCTGAACTTACTTTCCAAATTCTGAATTCATGGTTCTGGATTCAGAATCTTAAGATGCGGGTTTTGAATTGTAAATTTTTGAAAATCTAGAACATGAAACACTGTTGTAGAAATGTATGTTCTAGGACAACTACAAACTAGCTTCTGGATTCTGATTCCTGAAGTTTAGGACTTAGTACATTCTGGACCTTCGGTTTTAGATTCGTAACTTATAGAGTCGTAGATGGTGCATTATACAAGAATAAATATTGCAAACATCAAACGATTCGATATACGCTCCTGCGGTACCCCAGAACAATAATTTATTGTGCATCCGCTTTGATGTCATTTCCGTGCATTTTCATCCGACGCCGCCACGTAAAATTGCGTACCTTCACATACATTCGCCAGCATGCGAAGGGGAGGAAAGAAAATGCCGGTTGTGAATTACGTCCTGCGCCCCTTTTCCTGCACCATCGCTCTCTTTCTAACACGGTTTTTATTACCGCATTCGCTGGATGTACGGGTCGGTAGTACCGGTAAAAGCTATTCTACATTAGGATCCACTTAGGGTGATTAAAAAGTGCTTACACTTTGCTAACGATAACTTGATGGAACAAAACAAGAAGTTCCTGCGTGGATCGTCGAGGAGGTGGCGCGAGGGGCTTCGGTGAAATGTAATTGTATACTGACGACTTAATTCTTTTGTTTTAGCACAAATTCTATGATTTCATGGAGGAAATCTTTAATGAACGAAAGGAAATGCATTATCGCGTAATTTGAAAATGAATATTTCATTCGAAACCGTGTGAAAAATTCTTGCTTTTCCTCTCGCGCTGAAAATGTTGAAATTTATATTCCGCTTCGGCGGTGGTTCTGCAAAAATTATCCAGAAAAAGAGAAACGGGAACAAGAATCAATTCGCAATGCACGCTTCAAGCTAGAATATTTAATTTCCATGTACGTGTTTATATAGACATTCACATGTCTACATATGTACGTACATATGTATCCTCCTATACATATACGCGCGCTTCGAAAACTGAAGTCCAGCCGCTTGAGACCACCTGGCTAACTTGATTAACACTGACCATTACGGACAGGGAAGGGAATTTCGGTAGTCGCCGGTACGGCGACGCTCGCTCGCAGCGACGCCGCCGGTTTATCAATATTTACTTTCCCTCCGACGAATCAGACAGGTATCTACGTTTCGTTCTGGGAAATTAACGAATGTTTTAGCGGTCAAATTGTAGGGAACCGCGCCTGCCTTCGAGGTTTTCGGACGTCGCGGATCCGTTACGGTTCGCCCCGTCTTCGCCGGTTTGATAAATGACGACTCGCCGCGAAATGGCAGAAGCCTAATATACCAGCTGGCCGCATACGACGAACGTCGCACTTTTCATTGCCGCTTTTCCGGCGTGCGCTAAGTGCTCGCCATTATCGGGGGTGAAAGGTCGTCGACGGACATAATCTTTGGGCGATCTGGGCATTATGACCTTGCGGCTTTTTGCTCTGACAATGAGTAGGAAAAAGAGGGTTTGAGACCAGTCCGAAGTTATAAATGGAGTGCGTTTGTTTTTGCACAATGGATACACCCTGGTTTCTGATAAAGTGGAGAGGGTCTTTTTTAAGACAAGATCTGCTTCCGACTCTCTGATTTTGAACGAATTTTTTGTAATTTAGGATCGAAAGGACAAAATGTTCATATGCATTGATGCGCCACACACCACTCCCAATTGGGTGGGAATACGTGGAATACCACACCTCTCCATTAAGACCGATGGCAACATGAATAGTTGATTTTCTTTCCAATTACGTGGACGAGAAGACTGATTGATTTATTTAAATTGCTGCTATGGATCATTGCAGACATAGGCATAGGCATAACGATTTAAAAACCAGTTCTCATATTAAGTATTCAAAATGTGCTCCATCTACTTCCTGGCTGCTAAACTCTTGTCGTGCTCGTTCAAATGTGCCAGCGGAAATTGTCCTACATTCTTCAACAATTGGTTGTATCAAAATGTCAATACCCCCACAGGTGTGAGGTTCGATGACCGAGCTTGTTGTTGTATCAAATCTCGTCTTCCAATCCATCTACCACGATGTTCCTCATCTAGGTAACGTCTTACTGCACCATAATAGTGTGCAGGAGCACCGTCTTGTTGCAACATTATTTCCGAATTCCAGAATTTCAAGAAGTAATGGTTTAACTGCCCAACTATGTGGTTTCCCAAAGTACCTGCCCAAACATTTACTTTTGCTGGAAATTGAGCGTGTTTTTCATGAAAAATATATATATACTGTGTGTCTAGCTAAGTTCGCGACAAATGGAAAACTTTTTATTCTTGGGTTCATGAAAAAAGTTATTCTTTATAAAAAGTCCTGCTTCATCCAAAACTTATATTCAAATTGTCAGATTTTAATATTTGTTAGTCATATACGAGATATGACAAAAAATATGAAATTAGTATAAGAGTAAAGTACCTTTATTTTCAATAATACTTAAAATGTTATAAGGAATAGTCGTTCAGAATTGGAAATTATACAATTTAAATACAGCATTTACACAAAAGAAAGCATTGAAAATGTTACACAAATGCTTCAACATATCCGTCTTCTCGTTCCATACGTGTAACGGTTCTATCACAAAAATGCCTTAAAACCCTTCTAATTGTTTGTGGAGTTATTTTACGGATTTCTTCTCTAATAACACGTTCTAGATGGCCTACATCCGTAAACGGCGCTTGAATATAGACATGTTCTTTTAAATAACCCACAAGAAAAAATCAAGTGGGGTCAGATCTGGAGACCGAGGTGGCCAACGTATTTAAATTGTATTTAAATTGTGTAATTTCCAATTGTGAACGACTATTCCTTATAACATTTTAAGTATTATTGAAAATAAAGGTACTTTTACTCTTATACTAATTTCATATTTTTGTCATATCTCGTATATGACTAACAAATATTAAAATCTGACAATTTGAATTTAAGTTTTGGATGAAGCAGGACTTTTTATAAAGAATAACTTTTTCATAAACCCAAGAATAAAAAAGTTTTCCATTTGTCGCGAACTTAGCTAGACACACAGTATATATTCACTTACCATTTTCTTTTAAATGTTGGATGATTTAAAAAATCGTCAAATACAATTTTTAAAAAGTTTGCAAAACTTGATGTTTTAAATACTTTTAAAAAATCTTCAAATTCTGGAATTCTTTTAAACAATTTGAAAATTTGACAAATTCTGAAATATTGCGTTCTAATAATTGTGAAACGCCAGATTTCGAAATATTTTAAAATCTTTAAGAAATTTCGACAAATTTTGAAGATAGATGTTGAAAGGTACCACAATGGTTTCAGAAAAGATTTTATTTTACTTCGTTGGACAACTAGTTGGTTTAGGTGTTCGTTATGTTGTTAAGTTAGTAGGTTGTTGGTAAAATAGATAGCAACTTCAAGGTATATAAAACTAGCGCTCCAACAATACCGTATTCTTTAAATTTTTCAAAACATTGTTAAACTTTGAATTTTCGCGAAACATTGAAATTTTCTAAACCTCTGCAACTTTTGAAAAAAATTAGAATTTCCACACTTCCAAAAAAAAAAAAAAAAGAAATTCTTGAGACAATTGCAATTTTGACAATTTCCAAAATATTCAATTTTAACAATTTGAGGACGTTGGATTTGGAGAAGTTTTGAAATTTTAGAAAATTCTAAAATTCCCATACATTTTAAAAGATTGTAACTTTTCAATTTTAAAACATTTCGAAGAAATTTTGAAATATTCTTAAGAAATATGAAATTTTCACGAATTTGAAATATTGCATTTTAACAATATGTGGATGAATGAATTCCGGGAAATCATGGAATTTAAAATAATTGTGGAATTTTGAAACATTGTGAAAGATATTCTAATTTTATAAGTTTAAAAACCTTGGTTAACTTCGAATTTTCGAAAGATATTGGGATTTTTAAAACTCTGTCAAAATTGGAAAAATTTTAAAGATATTGTAATTTTACAATTTTAGAAACCTTTGGTAAAATTCGAATTTGAATTCTGAAATTGCTACTTCTAAAAAAGGATTTCAATATATTCAAGATCTTTTGTAAAGAATAAATTATGAAGAATATTTAATTGATTGTAATTAAATTTTTTATAATAATAATAAGCTTAATTGTTGTTTACCACTGGCACTGACAATCGTTAAATACCGTCAAAAAACGTAATAATAAGGAAGTAAGTCCTAGGAAATTTTGAACGTTACATTTTAACGTTATAATTTTGAAACTAAAACAGATTTTGTGACTTGGAATTTCGAGTACTATCACAAAAACTAAATTATTTCTGTATTCATTCGAAACAACAAAATTTCCAAAAGTTTTTAGTATTTCAAAATTGAAGTAAGAGTTAGCCATCGCCAGTATAGTAGTTATAGTACGGCCACTTATAGAAGACCCCTGGTCTAAAAAACATTTCTACACCATAAGGTTAATGGAGGATTTCAAATGTAGGTGTTGTTGTGAAGAAGAAGAAGAAGAAGAAATATCACAGCGTATCATTTCTGAGTGCCAGGAGCTAAATAGTGTCGGACTTCGTAATTCGATTCTTCCAGCTAGAAATGAAGAAGTTTTCCATTATCATGGTGGTAAAATCTACGTCTTTTGCAATAATGCGTGTAAATAATGGACGACGAACATTTTAGGGCAGAAATTTAAACAAACGAAACTGAAAGACAAGAATCTAGAAACATCTGAAGACGAGGACAACAATTTTGATTAGTTAGAAGTTTGCTCCCTCCAATAAAACCGAGACTAGAAAACAAAAGAAATTAATCTTGATAAACTTCAAAAGAATTTTGTTTTGATAAGTGCGTCCAGTAAAATACGTTTGAAGATGCCAACTAGGTCTCTATCGAAACATGTTCCAGATCAACAACAGTTGAGAAAACTTTTCTTTTCTTGATTACAAAAAGAATTCAAGAAAACTTCCAATTCAAATAATTTCTCACGCCTTCGATCTATCCTCCACAATGTTAAATGGGCCATAATAACTCCCGATTTCTCGCTGGTACGATTGCAATAGCAAGTGTGTCAATTCGATCTTTCATACACGAAGGGTACCAACTAGGCTGTCATGCCATACATGCGAGTACCACTCGTGACAGGCAGAACGACCTCTCCCTATCTCCTACCCTGATCCCCGAGAGGGCGCAAAAATCGCTCGCGTAATTGTTTAATCGTGAGATCCGACTATCAACATGAGAATTTTATTGCTTTCTTGGGATTATGTTCAGAAGGCGTGGCGCGGGGTAACGTTACGTTAAGCGCGCGAGCGAGAAAAGCGTATTCGATGATTTACGCGTGGGAAAAATATCGTGCGAGTTAATTAATGTTGGAGGGTAGTTGATTTACTATGACTATGTAGATTTCTATGTAAAATTTGTGTAAGATTTTGGAGGTGGTTGTATCGGGAAAATTTTTGGATATTTCATCCTATCAACGAGGAGTTCATGTAGGCTGTTAGAAGATTGTTAAAGTTAACTGAATAGATAGAATCCGTAAATTTTGCAAACTCTTATCTAGCGCGAAGGTTGGTCTGAAAGATCTTAACTTATTTATTTATGTGTACAACTGGCACAGTTTTGGGTTTAATGATGGTCCTTCTTTTCGACTGGAATCTTGGCAGATATTGAGCAAGGACTTATTTGGGCGAAGCTACAGAAGCGTATTTTGTTTTCGGAGTTTGGAATAATCTCCTTTGTTTAAGAATACGCACAATAAATTGTCGATTCCTAGCAATTCAATCTGGTGTACTGCGAGGGTGTGACTTGAATCCTTTGCTGGTTGTAATATTCGTTTCTATTAAATTATTGCAGTTTAAAGCAATCTTAGGTGTTAAGGAATTCAACTCTAGAATGGAGATACGTATGAACAAAGTTATAGTTATAGTTAAATTATGCTTTTCCTCAAGCTTCCCGTCGTACATGTGTAATTTTATGGGTAGCATTGAACGACGGAGGCAGCGTCAAAGGAAGCATTCCAAATTCTTGTTCTGGGGTGGTACGAGAACGCATGCTGAATCTTTTCCTACTCGCGAGTTTTACTTTTGCACCTTAAAGTACGTTTTTATCCCATTTAGGAATTCATGAGGAAAGTATGGATTCCTAAGAAAAGACCTCGTCGACGGTGTAAAGCCACGCATTGAAGTTGTTGTTTCGATGTACCACAGGTGCGTGTCCTAAATCCTTTGTCATTGCTAAGTATTTTATGTTTATTTTCTAGTTTTGCTGATTCAAAAATTGAGAGGAAATCATTTCAACATTCTGTAGATAGATTTTTCAGTCAATCTATGTTAGTGCTCTCCTTTTTGATCGATCCTGATTGCATCTGAGTCTGATTAATTTCGTTTAATGCTGGAAACAGTTCTTGCTCGTCATTTCTCGTGTGGGACATTTCTGGAAGTTTGTCCTCAGATTTTGAATTTGACTTTCCAATACAACTTCTTTAATATTTGAAATATTTCTATTAATTATTGGATGCTCTCAAATCTGGCCCAGATCCTTCGAGAAACCAAATACGATGCAATCGCGAAAAGGTTGTTGATTTCTGTAGATTTTTGCTCCACTTTCTTCAAAGTGCCAATAAATTCTCTCCAATCCTATCCTAACTTTTAGAGCAGCCAAAAACGACTACGCGAAGGTGAAGGCATTTGATAGATTTAATGTCAAACTGTATTGAAGACAACGACGACTAGTCAGTTCTTAGATCTGACTCTTATCCTTTCAGAGCTCACATACGGTCTACTTACGAAGAGGCTAAAGCATTTCGTAGATTTTATGCCCAATTGCGTTGCGGGCACCATAAATTCTTTCCACCAGAATCAAAATCTAATGCCTAGAGAGGCCAATATTCAATCAGCGAGAAATTGTGTGCAATTCGGTAGGATCTGCATTGGACTGACAACGAGTTGAAGATACCGATTGAAGACATCAACGGAGTTTCTTCTCTCGAATGTAACCCTACTCTTTCGAAAAAGCAAATACAATCTAAGAACTTTTAAACATTTTGTAGATGTTATACCAAATGGTGGACTGAAACGTCGACGAATTCCCTCGTGTGGAGTATAAGAACCTAACAACCTGATTACGGAGAAATTGTGAAATTTAGTGAATTCTGTGGCCGTCGAAAACGCTGACGCAGTTTCGCATTTCAGATCTAACCCCAAATTATTTGAGAAGTCAAGGACGCTTTAAGTACATAAAGATTGACGAGCCAAATTCTATATCAGACTGTGTCGAAGAGGCTGAAGATTTTTTGATCCAATAGTGCTAGCGAGTTCATCTCGATAAGCTTGAAGTACTTGACGAGGTTGATTAAAATGAAAGAAACCGGAGGTCCCTAAGTCTTACCGTTCCGGAGATATCGTATTTTGAAGTTTCAAATAATTTCTTATCCAAAATTATAATAATTTTGTTCTAGCGCGAAAATTATTAGAGATAACGCCTTCGTTTTTATTCCATTTGATTCCAAGGTAAAATCTGCTTATAGGAAGGTCTATTCGATCCCGATCGATCCACAAATAAAGTAGTGAGAGTGATTTGAAATTTGGTCCGAAATGAAAAAGTCGATTTTTAACGGAATTTTTGTCATTCGACGAAAATTCATAATTGAGCCGGCAATTACGTAAAACATATCGGTTCGTATGTAGAATGCCTATGTTTTATCTGAAGTTCATTAACTGAGAAGACAAATACGACTTACTTACGAACTATTTGAAGCGCTTTTTAGATTCTGCGCTAAATTGAATCAAGGCCCTGGCAATAACTAAAATTTTGTAATACAAAACGCGGTTTAGGTTTGTGGTGGCTTTCAGTGATATATTTTGAAATTATACAGAACAGGAGAAATGCAAAGAGAACAATATTAATCGATATAGTTGCTCTTAGAAAATAAAATACTTAAGATGCAAAGAACAACAAAAAATTTTATGTAGCACACGTATGAAGCGGGAATTGTTTAATAAAGTCTGGGATATTGAATTTTAACGCTTAAGTAAACGCAATTTCTTTGTTCCAAAAGGACTTTCAGGTATAGTAAATCCAAAGATTTTTCTGACCAAGAAAAGAAAAATTCGTTGTACTTCTCCATATACCAGCTAATTGTTCGAACTATAGGCTCTCTATTTCCTCCGAAGAATTATCACTGTTTATCTTATATCCTCGACATAAAATTTCTATTTCAAGCGAAACTCGCGCACAGATACTTCTTTCTGTGTATATTATAAGTGCTGCGATCCCGTAATCATCGCTTTTATTAATAAAACGTAAAGTAGGTTAAGATATAACTCCCGTTTTATGAACGCCGAACTCGAAGTAGACCTAGATCTTGGAAAATTAGCACAAGAGGGAGATATAATTAGAGAAACTTATGGGGATACAGCAATGCTCGATGCATGTTGCATCATATACATATAGAAATACCGCAGAAAAGTAATTTCTAGGATACATACATATTAAGATTTAGACGGATTTTATATAATTAGAACGTTTATCAGCATGTTTTGTTTCCTGGAAGGTGTAACGGGGCGTAGAATCGGGCGTAATTTGTTTTTCCGATTCACTAGATTTTATCGTTTGAAGGAAATTGTGCCGAGGACCTTGTTAGTATATAATGCCTATTTGATCTAGAAAGTGAAAGTTTTGTCCTCCTTAAATTAGAATTTGTAAAAGCGGTGGTTTCAATTTGTGACTTTTTTGTCAACAATGTCCTCTAAAAAGTAGCTAATTTTTACATTCTCACGTAACATTCTTTTGTGATATTTCTTTTGACGTACTATGTATGTATACTAATCCTTGGCATTGTATGTTATATGTTCCAAAATTGGAACACTGGGCATGCGAATATGTTCTAATCGAAAAACTTGTATACCCTTAACAACTGAAGAATTACTTGCAATTGTGGAAGACAAACATTTTTAGTCTGTCGATATTTATATTACACCTCCAGAAGGTGGTATAGTCCCAAACGAAGACAGTGGTGACGAAGAAGACAGGAACGTCAAGCATTTGAGTCGGAGAAAGTTGAGAGCTCAAGCGGTTGCTTCGATAAGGAATCAGAATGGTGTAATTGCCCTTGGAAATGAGGACGAGAGTGACGACGAAGAAAGTATTCCGCTTTCTAAATTGATAAATTGAATCAGTGATAAAAAAACAACGAAGAAAAAGAGAGGTGTCGTGGGACACCCCACATGCATTTGGTGCTTATTTGAATAAAAGGTAAAATTGTATAATTGAATAAAAATAAACAATGTATAAAGAGAAAGTATTTCATTTCGAAACCGATGGTAAATAAATTGAAGTTGAATTTGAAGCAAATCCGAGTCTGAATAATAGGAGCGCCATCTGATGGGGGAGACGCAAATACGGCACATTTCATAGTTGTTCCTGCGATGAGTATGTGTGTATATGTGTGAGAGAAAGAACTAATGAAAGAAAAGAATGACAGAACTTCGTATTTGATGCTTATTTTAATAAAAGGTAAATTTCTATAATTGAATAAAATAAACAATGTATAAAGAAAAAGTATTTCATTTCGAAACCGATGGTAGATAAGTCGAAGTTAAATTTGAGGTAAATTCGAGTCCGAATAATAAGAGCGCCATCTGATGGGGGAGACACAAATACGACCTATTTCATAGTTGCTCCTGCGATGAGTATTACTGTGTGTGCGAGCAAGAACTAATGAAAGAGAAAGATAAAAGCGTGACGACGCAGAACATCGCTAAAAGAGCTTCGTTCCAACAAAGTGGGAAAAATCAGGACAAATATAAGCCTCACAATGTGGAACGACAATAGGGTTGTGATTACAGCGAGTTCTTGTGATAGTGTAGACCCACATGACAAACCCAAGGTTGGATAGAAACTGGTCAGAAGAAAATACCGCTACTGCAGCCGAATGTTATATGACATATAGTCTAACAAACACTTGGGGAGGTATCGAGCATATAGGATTTCCATTTGATCTAAGAAGTGGTGGTGTGCCTCATTACTTTTTCCATTGATGCTAACATACATAACGCTTGGCAACTTCTTCGTAGAAAGAAAACAAATGAAAAATTAAATTATTTAACATTTATTCTTAGTAAACGTTTACTTGCAAAAATACGAAACACCCGTAAGTAGCCCAAGAAGACCTAAAAGTTCAAAGAAAATTACCAGTAGAGCTGGGGATGCGATTAAGTTTGATCATTGCACCTAGCAAAATTCCACCAAACAATGCGAGAAATGTATAGTTAATATGCATGAACAATGTTTCAAAGACTTTGATATTCGTTAATTCTACTTACTGTAACTTCTATTGAAAAGTAGTTGACCCGGCAAACTTCGTTTTGTCCAATTTTTGTTTCGACTTTTCTTTTTTCCTAAACCATCGCGTAGCAATTACGAACAAACCCGCAGAAGGAAGTATTCAATTTGGTCCAGTCGTTTTCAAGTTTTAAGCATCCGAACAAACCACGATCCATGTTTATATATACAGATTTAAGATTTAATTAGAATTTTACATTCTTTTAATAAATTTTTTTATACTAAAGAAACCTAATTTTCCCAGTTTTACGTTTTTGGAAGATCAAGAAATCCAAAGAAATATTTCAAAAAGTTGTTCCCAAGTATTATCTTTTCTTCGCATTTGGGCGAAAAAAACCAAAACTTTAAACGAAAATTATTCTATCAAAATTATTATATTCCTCGCCAAAATAGAAGGCGAACAAATAGCGGTAACTATCAAATCTCCGCTGTATCAGTAGAAGAAGAGGAAGCTGCTACCGCAACCAAAAGGACAAGGAAAATATTTCAGCGAAGCATTTCAGACAGTTCTCGAGAATAAAACAGTTTCTGATGTTGGCAGTCTCACAATCAGTCCAGTCTAACACATCTTTCCTAATACTTTCATCGAGATTGAGATCTTCATCTCAGATGAAAAATTCTGTTTTTAGTCTCTTGAAGAATCGCTTATTTGACTTTTTAGTAATTTAGGCTGACACCAAATATTAGCCAGAACTCCTTCATGTTCTTCGCAGGGAGGCAGCCTTGAAACGGGCAAAATCACACTTAATGGTTTTATATCACATCGGCAAACACCTCCTTATCCCACATTTATTTAATTAAATCCGGTGACACGTGCTCCGGTAGCAACGAGGCTAGCATCTTCAAACGATACCGAATCAATGGTGAGGCAAAATTGGTTATTTTAGGCCGAAGTTTTGCCTGGTACATTAGCCAAGGTTTCATTGCATTTCTTCGACTCAAATTTCATCGTCGTAACGTCTGTTTCTTGATATTCAAATTGACGTGGTAAGGATAAGAAACATCTCATCCGAGTTCATTCTAAATCACTTAATAGCGACCTAAAAATTTGGGATATCCATCCGGAAGTGCTTTAAGACGATAATCGTCAATTCCACCCCTTCCTACCCCCATTTTCCTAACACAGCATCTTAAATATTCCCATACATATCCATGTCCATAGAACCTAAACGTGTCGTCCTACAGCATCCCTTATGCGCACTTCATTCTCCGTCCTGATACATAATCCCTCGAAACGTTCATTTTGACGTAATTGTACGTTTGAAATCCGGCAGCAGACTTTATTAGCGAGGCGAGGGATGCATAATAAAGGCGACTCCGAACGGGAGACAGACGCCCGGATGTGACAAGTGCGGTCGCCGCTTCTGGTATGGTGGCGGTTGCAAAGACGCCCGGGGAAGAGAAGGAAGCTTGCGTCGTTGTCGGTCCTAGACGGGCAGGTAGAGAAGGTAACACCCGCGGGTATGTGCGCGCGTTTGTGAGCCAGGTGTCCTTCTGTCACATCGGCGGACTGCGACGAATAACATTTTACGAAATTATTGCTCGTAAATGACACAATCTTTCTTGCGCTATATTAAAGCGATGTAGTAGTAGGTGGGTAGTAGGTATATGAAAAGTTGGAGTTGGGCGTATTTATAGAACGGAGTCGAGATGGACGCTCGTTTGGATGTCTCGGCTGCGTTATGAGGTTGTTAATATTTGAGCGACAGATTTATGCATTTTTGATGAAAGATTTTTCGAAAGCACGACAAGAAGAAAGAAATTAATATGTAATGAATCGGTTAGGAGTTTTACCTTACAGAATCTCCGATAAAAATTGAGGTGATCGAATTTTGGACAAGGTAACAAATCTGGAAACAAAAATTCCTTTCTATAATCTTGAATATAAAGAGTGATCCAATGGATAGCGTTGAAGTTTCTCTTAAGGCTATAAGGTATTTTTTCAAGATCGCTTAAAGTTAATTTTTTGAAGTGAATACTTCTTAATGGACACCGGACCAGCTCGAGCGTTAGCGTAACCGTAAGCGTAAACGTGACCGTAAGAACGTTAAATTTTGGCGGTGCTTCGCTTCGGCGATGAGCGAGAGAAAGGATATGTGCGTGCTTGCTTCGTCTGAAACAGAAGGAGACACAAAGAGAGTATGATGTGCGAGCGAAGTATTCACTTTAGACGTGCGTAAACCACACACACTAATTTTTGTTTTGGCCGGTTCGAAAACTATTTCGAAAGCTGCGTATTTTAACTTTAAAAGATGTATGTATAACGATAAAATACTAATTGTTTACAATTTTAAGAGCTCAACCAGGTCTAATCTTTAGTGACGGGAAGCCCATGGTCATTTTTTCTATTTCCAAATTGAGCTTAAATTCAACAACAAACAAGGAATTTACAAAAAAGCTCGTCGATAATAATGCAAAATTTCGGGCCCCTAAACTTACTGGTTCTTCACTTATTATGGAAAAAAAATTAAAGCTGTAGAAGCTCTTAACATTGTAAAGAAACTAGTATTTTATGGTTACACACATTACTTTTAAAGATCAGATACACCATTTTCTAAATAGTTTTAAAACCAATAAAAAATTAAGTTTAACCGATTTTGAAAGAAAGTCACTTACAACCTTAAATGAAACAAATACTTCATGAGTGAACATCGGAAATCTTTATTGTATTTGACAGCTTGGCTCCGGCACCAGACAATATGTGATGTGAAGCCTAAATTTTCAGAAATTTTTCACAATAAAAGTGGATCAGTGACACCTATGGCATCGAAAGTTATCTTTCAGATGCCAAAGTGTTTGAGGATTATTGGTATACACTTTATTCTTCAAGTGACCCCAAAGAAACTAATGATCTTGGGGACCAATTGATCTCGCTGTTTTTGGAAATGATGCCATCATCGAACTTATAGTGCAATAAAGTTATCATTTCACGACTTGTATCGGATGTGGTACTGTTTTCTTAAAACCAGAGGTGATTGACATCAATTTTATCCAATTTAGGCTGTAAAAATTCCTTAGCATATTACGGCGACGCTCGAAATTAACAGTATGGTCAATTGATTTACTTTTGGTCCATGAACCGCATCGTTTTTCACTTTTACTGTTTTGGGAGCATTGGTTGCCCATGAGTCACGTGAGGGTTTTCTGAGCCACAAATTCGGAAATTTTGCTTGACTAGCAGTCAATTTGAAATAAAACATAATTACTAGTACCATTTTCCTAGCACGTTAAAACTATCATCCAATGACTCACATTTGTGGTTGTTTTAAAATATATTTGAATATCGTTTCGTTCGATTTAGTAAATCACGACATTTTATAGAATAAATTGGAATATTATGGAATTCGGGATGCTGCGTTTGAATGGATTACATTATTCTTAACTGACCAACAGCTCTGTGTTAGTATTAAATATATAAAAAAGAGGAGATGTGTCCTGCGATACCCGACGAAGAGCGCATTTGATGTTTTTTTAAATAAAAGGTAAAATTCTGTAATTGAATAAATAATGTATAAAGCAAACGAAAACGTATTTAATTTCGAAACCGATGATAAATAAGTTGAAGTTGAATTTAAAGTAAATTCGAGTCTTAATAACAAGAGCGCCATCTGAAAGACGGAGACGCAAATACGGCGCATTTTATAGTTACTCCTACAATGCGTATGTGTATACATGTATGTGTGTGAGGGAATAACTAATGAAAGAAAAGAATGAAAGAAATACGCATTTGATGCTTATTTGAATAAAAGGCAAAATTCTATAATTGAATAAAAATACAATGTAAAAAGTAAAAGTATTTCATTTCGAAAGCGATGGTAAATAAGTTGAAGTTGAATTTGAAGTAAATTCGAGTCCGAATAATAACAGCACCATCTGTTGGGGGGAAGACGCAAATACGGCGCATTTCATAGTTGCTCTTATGAGGAGCATGTGTGTGTATGTGCGAGAAAGGCCTAATGAAAGAAAAAGATAAAAGCATCTAGTGACGATTTCAAGCGTCTCACTTTTTCCTAGTTAACTCTCGCCGCAGAACCTTGCTAAACGAGCTTCGCTCTAACAAGAAGATGAAGAACTACTCTCCCCTTATGGATATAGTTAACGAAGGAGTGCTAAAGGGCTAAGTATTTGGCCCAGTGCTTTTCTTCCTTTTCATAAACGATGTATCCGATTTTATTGGTATGATGATATGACACCTTTAGCTTCAAATTTAAATGAAAAGTCATTGGAACAGCATTTAAACAAAATTTTATTAACAATTAGCAATTGGTTTAACAGCAATAACTTCTTATCAATAGCCTCAAAACAATATATATCAGATTTCTTCAGTACCAATATATTCACAAGGCATACTTATATTTAGCACTATTCCTCAATGACCAGCAATTTTTACATATCAATCCTTCAAAATTCTTGGCGGTTTGAATTGGTCAATTATTAAATTGGAAATTGGAAATTTAATCCCTGGAGTTATTTGTTTAGAGTTTTCAATAATTGACTTGTGGGCAGCTCTTACATTTGGGCCATGCCTAATTGTTTTATAAACATAAATGTAATTACATTTTCCTAGCTTATTTATTTAATATTTAGCCTTATATACGAGGGCAATTCGTAAAGTAAGTTCTGTTTGGTTATTAAAAAAGGCACCAATACACGAAGAAGTTTTTTTATATACAATTTAAAGCTATTTTGGGTTATTTCTCTAGGCCTAGCGAGGAGAGAGCAGTCCTCGTATAACATAATTACAAATGTCAAATCATTTATAGATACTTCCTTGTGATATACACAATCGTATACGAATGCATGCATGTAACATAAACATTTTGCATGTAAGCGTGCATAAAATGTTATAACACGCGAAATATTCAAGAAACGCTCACGTCAAAAATCGACTACATTTTATAACTCGAAACGATTGCCAAGAATAACAAATTTTTGCATCGGTATTCCGAAGAAAAGTGATTTGCACCAAAACATCTGCGTCTAACTAATATAATTGTGTGACGGTAGCATTCTTAATATAAATTTAATTTAGTTTAATTCAATCCAAAGTATTCCGATCCTTATTTACGTCTTCGTTACGCATCTTTGCTGTTCTAGAGAAAACTTATTGTAACTATGCCAATTTGTATTTATAAAATTCAAAAACTTATTCTACGGTTTTCAAGTTTAAGGTTATTGTAACCCTTTTTCGTTTATGAGGACGTTTAAATAATATTTTGAGGTTTTGCCAGGACGATTTTGTAGTTTCATATGTGCGTTCGATATTTGTGTGCATGTACATATGTATGATGTGCGAAGTTGTATTGTAATTGTATTTGTCAGTTATCCATTCCTCGACGCCCACTCGAAGACATAAAACTCAATAAACAAATTACATCGTCGCGATTATTTCAGCGTGTGTAAATACGAATCGATAGTCCTATTCTAACAAGTACTCTAATGAAGTGGAAATAAAGAAAGTTGAGTTGTTAGCATCAAGTTGGTTAAGCGAGGAAATAGTCGAAATATCTAGAAAGTTTATTCTGATGTGACGATCAATAAGAAGAATTATAATTGTGATTATCTACAAATTTTAACGTTTTCCACAAATTCGAATCTGATAGGAGCCAAATCAGAAATGCAGTGTCGATTTTGATTTTGGAATGGTTGTGTACGATTTCGAAAACGTATATCATCAAATTTTCGACTAATCTGATGAAATTTCCTTCAAAGTTTTGCTAAAATTCGGCATGTCTAAAAATGGGGCGTATTATACAGCAATGACCTGAGGTATGCGCCCAAAATTTCTAGATACAACATACACCAACTTGATTTAACATTTTCCCTTTTTCGTGGCAATAGAAACCAACAATTAATGAACGAAGAGGCAATCAATCAACCAAAAGGCAATCAAGGTATAGAATGAAGATCTTCTACGAGGTGGATGAATATTTTTAATTTTAAAATTGAAATATTTTCTGGGTTTTAACGTTACTATACCCTTCTTATTTGCTGGACATTCGGTCAAGCGATTATCACCCTTTCTTGTCTCTTGAAAATTGTGAGGCATAGGAAGTTCAGTACTCAAGATAATAATAATAGCACTTCAAAATCCGTAGATGTCTATCAAAAATTGGTGTCACGTTGGAAAAAGGTCATTGAGTGTGATGTTAACTATTTTAGTGATTAATAACCTATTTGTAATAAATTTTTATATTTCACAATACTATCAAAAACCGTACGATCTTTCTCGGCTACCTGATACAAATTAAAATGTTTAATTATCTAAAATGCAGAAAACCAAAATATCGAAAAAATTTGAACAAATGAAATCTCGAAATTATTGTGAATTTTAAAGGAAATTTTCCTGTGAAATTTTAGAGAAAAAGCACTTAGTTTCGTGATTGTGAACGGCCGATTTTCACATTTCTCTGCGACTTCACCCAAAAGTTCCTCCTCAGACAGTAGGTCTTTCATTCCGTTCTTTATTATGTTTCATCCCTCCCGAAGGCACCATCTTCTAGCCACACTATCATTCACGACAGTTTCACCATAAACAGACAAAGTTCACAATGAATCTCAGCAGCCTTAGTATTCTTTGCACACGGAAATCGGATAACAGTACGCAAAGCGGAACTTACTTTATGAATCGCCCCCGTATATATATAAAAACTGGAAATTCCTAAAGATATAGGAACATCTTGATGATTTAAGGAAGTTACGCCAATTTCGAATAAACTTGAAACATTTTTAGCACATGTCTGTGATATACGTGAACGTGTATCGTAGTGTTGTATGTCAGATTAAAGTTTCTGATGAGAAGATTCTTGTAAAATTGTTTTTGAGACTAAATTCTTAGCATTGAAGTTACAACCGAAAACTTTTAAAAGACGCCAATTCTTTTCGAAATTTTCATCATTTTTCAAAACACGAAAGCCAATCAGCTATATTGAAACGTATTCCACAGAGTATTTGCCCCATAAACTGGCCAATGATGTAATCTAGCTTTATTTGAATTAAGGAAACTAGCTAAAGCCTACGTGATAGTCTATATATTTCAGGACACGTCGAAACCATACACATTATGTCAGTTTAGAATTTAAATTTTAAAATCGTCTACGCCGTCTTCGAGAACATATATTAAGTCCTGATTAAAACTGTAGATGTAGATGCTCAAATTTTGAAAATTCCCGTCTTAAAATTTTAACATATTTTTGCAAATTCTGTCAATAACCAGAAACCTAGCGTCAGTTTAGATATCCGAACCACTCACTTTCTACGCCGTTGCAAGCGTATATTTGAAAAATGGGAATCAAACCTAAACACATTAAAATTTTGTTAATTTTGCAAGAACTGGCCTGAATTTTTGTGAAAAATTGACATGTCGAAAACATTTCCAAGCTTAAATTCGTAGCGATTCTAAATTTATCTCGTATTTGCATCTAAACTGTTGAATGATTTCATTTAATGTTATTTGAATAAAGGGGTGGATGTAAAGGTGTGCAGGGGTACAAGTTGTGTTGTGCGTTTAGGCGAAGTTTTGATCAGCAGTTTCTTGGAAAATTATTTCTGGACCGGAGAGCTCCGGGGTAGGAGAGGGGAGGCGTTCCTCCCTTTTTCAATTTTTTCAAAGAAATCACATGTCTAAAAGCGAGTCATGTTGTTCATTAAGGCAAAGTTTTTGATGAGCGAGGCTGTTGAAAATGATTTTTAGGCTCGGAAGTACCGTGCGGGGTATTTCTGCTTCCTTTAGATTTTACCAAAAAATCACCGTGTCTAAGAGTGAGACACGTTGTGCACTAAGGCGAAGCTTTTGGTGAGCAGACCCTTACTAAAATTATTTTTAAGCTGAAATTCTTAGCGAACTTGAAGTTTTGGGCAAACAAGTTTAGAAAATGAAAGTTTTTCGATACTTTCTCGCATTTCGATGGAAACACCAAAGCTAGTAATACCTGACTGCATTGCTAATACGTACTTCATCGTATTTGGATTTGGTTTAACATTGTTAGAATTAATAAATCAACAGAAAGCTACGTTACCAATTACGAATTTTAATGATTTTCATAAAGATAACCTCCGCAGAGAAAAAGAACGAAAACAATTATTTAGAACTTCGACGCTTTTCACAAATCTAATCTGGTAAGCATCTAAACTAGAAATATTTTGTCGATTTTGAGATTGAAGTCGTATTCTGCGTTGTCAAGAACATACACCAGCCAAGTTTGAAGAATCGAAGATGTTTATACAGATTTTTCTACAGTTTTCTCTGGGTTATCACTTGGAATTTTTAGGAAATATATATGCTTAAAAATAAGTCGTGTTATACTTATATCAAGTTGATGCTGTCGATAAATAGATTATTGTAAAATTACGAGGGCGATTCGTAAAGTAAGCTTTGTAACCTTTTACCTAGTGAACAGAGGAGTGCGGGTATATCATCGTGGTCGCAGCGCTACGGTGTAGTATGGTTCAATGTGAGCCTGGCAGTGCTAATGAGCCAATCCTTAGGACATTTGTTCGTGCTATTTTGGTCGTTTAAAAATAGCTGCTGCAATTGAAAATACCTGTGAACTGCGTGCTGTTATCCGATTTTTGTGTGCAAAGAACGTGGAGGCTGCCGAGACTCATCGAGAAGCGATTCACAATCACAGAATTGAGTACCGTTTTCCCACAAACGTCACGTACAGTTTTGTACAGGACATTGTTAGACCATAGCTTAATTCACAGGCGGCAGAGTTCTATGAAGAGCGCATTAAGAAACTGGTTGATCGCTATGACAAATGTCTCAATCTGTATAACCACTATGTAGAGAAATAACTGAAAGTAGCAAGTTTAAGTTGTATATAATAAAAACCTCTTCAGGTGTTGGTGTTTTTTTTTTTTTATAACCAAACGGAACTTACTTTACGAATAGTCCTCGTATTTAACCGTTCTTAGCTGCTCTGATGATATGGGCGGGAATTAATAGAAATACTTTTTCCAAAATATTCATTTTGATTTCATCCTTCATAATTTACTTCGTCTTCTTTCCGCCTAAGCTCTGTAATGCTTTCCTTTCTGGTTCACTCTATTTAGACTGCATTAAATTTTATTAAAACACAGGGTTTTTAATTTCCATTTTATTTTAACCGATTGCTTCTATGTATTAAAGTTCACACCTAACAAGTCTATTTTTCCATTAATCAATCGTTTGAAACGACACACTTAATAGATCTCATTGTGAACACATGTTTCGCCAAAACATGACGCGGATATCTTCATTCGCAGGGCCGTATTTTAATTCGATCAACGCCGGATTATGATGTAAGTAGCGCGTTCACGGCCATTGTAATGAATATTAAATCATTTCCAGTCGGAAGGCTTCGACGGGTCCTGCGGCGATGACATGCTAAACGTTTAGCTCGGATTTAGGAGGGGTCGCGTTTATTGCCCCCGATGTATATTTCATAAATTTCCGATTCAGAGATTTCTCATTATATATGTACACTCGTCGTGGTTGCTGTTTCGAATAAAAACTTTTCCTTTTCTCGACCCGCAGTAAAAATAAAACTGTAAAAGTTAGTAGAAAATATATATATTTTTAAATTGGTAAACTTCCACAGACGCGAAAATTTATTTTCATTCCGAAATGGAGAGAGATCATCGTCGCTCGTGATTCATAACCTATTAAAATATCGATAACGTTACTCATTCCCCTACGCCGCTTATGAGAGTATTTTTAAAATAGAAACATTCGAGTCTTTTCAAATAAAAATATGCACAATCGGACGCGTCGCGTCTTCGTGCTTCGCCTACGCGTAACGCAACATTGGAAAATTTGAAACTGAGCCGAAGGAGTTTACGTTCGCTTTGAATGCGCATCATCTCGATGGAATTTATTGCATCATTTTGGGAGATTTAGTATCCGATTTTAATGAACCTTTAAATATATATGTGTGGTACGGTGGAGAAAGAATGAATCCGAACAATTTTAGTTACGTACGCATTGCAATCGTCTTGGGTGTTTATAATTTTGGTTTTAGATTGTTGTTTCCCAAATTTCAAAGACTGTCCCAAACGGAGTTTATCCCGAATATTTACCTTTCTGGATCCTACGAGAATTGGTTAAAACTTCAAGCACTTGTGTGTAGAACGGAAACAATAAGTACGTCTGATTTAGTGGTGGGAATGGAAAGCACTCTCAAAAATATCCAAAATACATGAATGTGAGGTGTGTACATATAGTAATGAGACTGACTTCCTTTCACTGGTTTTAATCCACTAACATTCCAATTTAACATCGTCCCCTTCAAACAAACTGCTTTGGGAAGCCACACGGCGATGGATATAGTTTCTCCATTCTACATAGCATTGCTGGAACTGGGATATTGGAATAGCTTACAGCTGGTCGGTTACAGCCGTTTGAATGTTGCCCAGTGCCCCAAAACGACGTTCCTTATGATGTTCTTTCAATCTCGGGAAAATCAAATAGTCACAAGGACTCAGTTCGAGGGAACAAGGAGGCTGAGGAGCCACGGGAAGGGTTTTACTGGTTAAAAACCAGTTTACTGCAATTGATGCATGGCAGGGCGCATTGTCGTGTTACAACACACATTTCGTTTAGACTATTGGTCTCACACGCATGATCCTTTTACGAAGTCTTCCACGAATCTTCCGGTAAAACTGTTGATTAACTCTGTTGGCCTCGAGGCACCAACTCCTTGTGACCGATTACCTGGCTATTAGAAAAAGCACGTCAGCACCCGACTGATCAATGACGTGCTCACTCTTGCTTTTTGCATTTTGGAAAGCTCGGAGTGTACCATTCCACGCTCTGGCGCTTGGCTTCCGGGTCATACTCAAACACACGCAAGTCTCGTTACAGGTACATGACACTTTGCAGAAAATAGGGATTCAAAAAAGTCAACGCATCTGTCCCTCCTCATGTACTTTTGGTACTGCGTAAGGTTTCTAGAAACCATTTTCTACGCAGATTTTCTCATCCCCAATTCATTGGTCAAAAACTGATGCGCCCGAACTCTCTTTGAGATTTTAGTTCTTGAAACACCATCCTAGCAGTTTCATTGCTTTATTTGCACAGCTCGTAAATTGTGGAAAAGAACATTTAGCAATGGAGATTCATAGCATTTCTACATTTTGTAAAATTGAGCGGTTTCAGTTTTACGATTTTGATAATGCTTGCCTCGTGCTGGCGAAACACGTGTTACCGAATTTATTCTAATACGATTGCGTGGTGAGAAGTTCAGCAATGTGATATAGTGTCAGCAAATACACCACAGTTCTTGCAATCATTACCAATAACTTTTATTAGTTAGATTAACGCTCTCCCTATCTTTAGAATTTTGAAGAATTTTGATACAAAAGGTACCAAAACCTTACGTTTTCAAAATTTGTAAGTACAGTCGAACCTCTGTACCTTAGATTTATGTCTGTCACTCCAAATTGTTTAACTTGTGAGAGAGGTCAAGTTTGAAAAAGTGATTAAAATTGCATTTCAAGGCTCCAGCCAACTAAAGAATTTGAGTTATGGAAATATTGCCTTATTGTTAGAGAGGTTTGACTGTAGTTAAAAACTTGTGTTCATTGTTTATTAAAATTTCCAGAGAGATTTTTATTTCTTTACCTCTTTGGCTATTCTTATTAGAGCTTTTTGTAATTACTCAGATACACATTTAGAAATGTTAGTGAAGTAAGTTATCGCAATTTTTCAAAATTTAGGATTTATCAAGGTATTTTCTCAATATTTTTGGTTTTCTAAAATCCACAGTTTATCAAGATTTTTGCAAATATAATATATGGAATCAAATTTCTAGCAAAGTCGCAGTTTCGGGACTTTTGAAAATTTCAAGACTTTTAAAAATTTCGGGAAACATTAGGATTACAGAATTGACGTCGGTGCTAGAGAGATCGCATTATATTATCCATTATTTGTTTATTGACGCTCGTGTTACTCTCGAATTCTGTAGAAATTGTCACAAACTAGTTGTTGTAAGATACCAAAATTTTAACATAATTTTAGGTCTCATTGTTTATTAAAATTTCCCAAAAGATTCTCTTTCTTTCTTCCTTTCCTCCTACATCCTTATTAGAACCACGAGCAGCGATGCTTTCCATCAGTTTGGGAATCTTGAAGGTTAAACAAAACATTAGGAAATTCAATATTTCTCAAAATATTTTGCAAATCCACAATTTTGAGATTGCACTATTTTTCTAAATATCAGTAAAATGGTTTAGAAAAATTTTTCAAAATTCAATATCATGGTTTTTCAAAATTTTTCAAAATTTGTAGAAATTGAAAATGCAGAATTCTGTAAAAATTTTCATAAACTGATTGTTGAAAGATACCAAGACTAAATGGGTTTGAAAATTTTTAAATAATTCTAACGCTGACTGTATACTATAATTTCCCAAAAATTTCTCTTTCTTTCTTCCTTTCTTCGTGTGTCCTTATGTCTTTATTAGAACGCCGAGCGGCAATGCTTTCCAAAAATTTTCGAAAATTGAAAGTTAAACAAAACATTTGGAAATTCAATATACCTCAAAATATTTTACAAATCCACCTAGTTTGAGATTCCACAATTTTTTTGAAATTTCAGTGAAATGGTTCATCTTTTCTTTCAAGTTTTCAAAATTCAGAATTTATAATTTTTTAAAGAATTTTTCAAAATCTGTAGATTTCGAAAATGCAGAATCTATTAATGGCTTTTGGCATGTCGAATTTTAACTGTAACTATGTATTTTGAAAACAGTGAAGTATAATAACTTTTATTTTAGATCTGGGGTTTACTGAAATTTTTAGCAAATTTCAAGTTTGGAAAACTTTTAAAAATCGCCATAGTTTTTCCAATGATCAAAAATGAAAATTTCAAAATGGTTAGAAAATTGATGACCCTTAGCCATAATATATCAAAATTTCGAATTTTGTTCATTTGAAATTATTTGATTGGAAATTTGCGAAATCGGCAAAATTTCATTTTCAGTAAATTCCATGGACTTTGATTAGTCCAAGAATAGAATTCGATTAAGAGTGAATTTTGCTCGATTTAGGTGAGACTTCAACCAGTTGTAGCTAGAGGAACACTAGTTATAGTCGTCAAATGACTTCTTTATAAGTTTGGAACATTTCTAGTCTTAATCTAGCGGAAAAGAATCTCTTACTTATAAGAACCTGTGTAAAAATTATCCAAAAGGTGTCAAATTTTATAATCGTAAAGTATATTCATACCCTGACTACTCTAAAAATAGAAGCGTGCTAGATTATTGAAATTTATACAGTAGTCTATCAAGGAAATTCAGAAACGAGGAGTTATGCCAAAACTATCGAAATGTGTTTCGGTCAAAGTTAGAAATTTCAACATGGATATGTACAAAACAATTTTCCATGATTTCCACGATTCGAAATAGAACGTAGATTATTTAACTAATTCGCACTATAAAGTATTTTCCGATAATTCCGATGCTAATCTCGCACCACAACACGCTTTTATAAATAACTAATTCGATTTAATTTCGTAATTTAAGCTTCAAAGTCCAGTCCTGGCGAATTGCCAGTGGAGCATGTATTCGGGTTCGTTCTCCTCATCCCGTAACGCCCAAACCCCCGGTCCGCCGTCTCCCCTCCCGACACAGGGGCTCCGAACGGTAAAAACCTTGTTAAGCGTAGGCCGCTACCGTCGCTGCTGCTGCTACGCTAAATTCAATCAAACTCGTAAACAGTCAGATGCACTACGAATAACGATGACTCTTAATTGTCTACCAATAAAGCGGCGGTCGCCGAAAATCAGTGCGGAATCCGAACGGACCATTGCAAGACGATCCTCGACAAACACCAATCAGCAACTTCTCCCTACGCCCCAGTTCACTATGCTAATTCATCGATTCCTCTTCTCCTTCTCCATCCGAGAGAACGGCGACTACCATCGTCCGATCCGGAGGTAGTCGGTGGCAGGTCGGTTCGTATATTTCCTAGATGGTTTTTGACTCGGCGTTCTTTTGGTATTGCTAACGAGAGATTCGTCGTTATCGGAAATTCATTTAGGGTTTTTTATTCGCTTTCTTCGCTATTTTTCTCCGGCGAAATTTTATTCGCCCTGATCAAACCTAAATGTTGAATTTGGCTGATGATGGTCGATTTTCGGCCGGTAGATATTTGACGTGGATTTCCAGATGAATTACGAGGGAAATTCCTCATAATTTTTGCTACGGTTTGTACATCGTTACGGTCAGAAAGAAAAGAAAAAGGAAAACTTCGCCAAATGAGAGCACCTGTAGGAAATGCCACCGACTCGTTTACAATTTCAAAATTCTCTGTAAACTGAAAATTATACTTTCGGCATCACCACACTATTTGATTTCTGGAAAGTCATCTTTAATTCATGTAGTGGGAGGAATGAAAAGAAATGACAACCCTCTTAACATGGAAGCCTACATGAAGGACAAGTTTACCTTGGAAATCGAAGTTAGAGGATGAAATCAAGAATTTGTCATAATTCTGTAGCTTAGTGTTCTTAAGCAAAGTGCTTTGCATCAAATACTGAAATTTTCGTAACCTGAAGAGGAGTATTGAGAAAAGCCATTAAGTAGAAAGCAATGCAGAAGGCGCATTCCTTTTGCAAGCGGAAAACCGAACATGCCAGACGAAAATCAAAGAATCTAAGCGCACAAAATTTTCCAGCTTAGCATTTTCTGGCTAAAGTTCCTTGTGGAAGCGTTCATCCTCGAAAGTTTAACTTTGGCCTTAGTTTTTGGAATTCGAAGCTTCAAATAAAGATATACCCTAATAGAGTTAAGCAAGCATGTTTAAATCCTCCGAGATAAGATCTGAGAAGCCTATCCAGACGAGGAAACAAGATATCGAAAGCTGGCGAAAATGTGGACAGTGTACCTCTCTGAATACTTAAAACATTGGCAGAAGATTTTGTAGTGCGAGGCTTTAAGGGAACGGCCTCAAAAGTGCTATATCTAGGTCTTCAAAGATAAGGTCCGGGAATTCTATCTAGATGAAGAAACAAGATACAGAAAACTGGCAAACACGGGACGGTATACCTCCCCTAAGACTTAAAGACTTTACTGCAGATCTTGAAATACAAGGCATGTGGGTCGAATTTCTGCCTTTTCGAAAACAAACCAGATTTTTTACATTTAATTTCTGACTATCAGGCAATGTGTTTTTCTTCCTTTTTCTTTACATGTGGTCCTTGTTCTCGATCAAACCACATTCTCTCGGTAAAATAGACATCAACGATGGTGGACAAAATGAAACGTGTACGTGAAAGCAATATACATGCTCTGTTAATAATATGGAGCAGTTATTCTTACCAAATGTAACGGCCCGAATCAGTTCCTCAGTAAGTAATTAATTTTATAATTAGGTAGAGGACGATTCTCGCTTAAAAACAACCTCGTACATAACCATCGTCGCTTATTGAATTACATCCACATCGAGAAATACGCTACGACTTACTACATAGTAAGTATAGTCGCACCTATTAATTAATTAGGGGTGGAAATTGCATTGAATTAATAAGGGATGAAAACTTCGGGGCGGTTTCGGTCTCATTGGAGCTCGTCAGCGGGAAGCAGCCAATCCAACGCACGCAGTCCCCAGATTCACAAGTCATCTTCATTCGTTTTTAATTCAAGAAATATGCGACGACTTACTAGACGCAGCAGGTATAGTCGCATCTGTTTATTAATTACTGGTGGGATTTGCATTGAAGTAACAAGGAATGAAAACTTCGGACTTGATAATCTCGAGATAAAATGTATTTGATAGCTCCTTGTTGACGAGCTCCAATGGGAGCGATACTACTCCGTGGCTTTTTCTCTTAGCTAATTTAATGCAATTCTACGGGAGGTAGTTGTGTTTCAGATAAGAATTGACCATTACTTAATTATGAAATTAAGTAATTACAACCGAAAAACGACAAAGTCTGTGTACTCAGATAATCATCAACATTTTTGCACAAATAATTAACTTGCAGGTGAAAGATTTTTAATCATCCGGGATTGGGCGAGTGAATAGGAGGTTTCTAGCTGTTATACATATGATTTTAGGGACGTTCTATAGATGTTGATCCTATGCCTAGCAAATTCTGAAGTAATGCCATCTCGTCGTAATTCTAATAATTTTACGTGTATATTGGCGACTCGAAAAATTTTCGCTTTTAAACCGAATTTTCACATCCGAAATCATATATAAATTGTTGATAATTTTGGAAACAACTTCAAGCACAGATACAAACTAAAACGTTGCTACAGAGTATTTATTTGGCGCAACATTACACGTCCACAACGGCGTTGATTAAGTGCCGAGTTTGACCAGGAGCGCACCTGCTCGATTCGGATCCAATCCTCATTAGTTAGCCTGCCTGAAACATCATAATTAATCGACTCAACGCCTTGTCAGGCGTTCCCGAATACATTTTGCGATACCTACGTACGTATTCCTGTCGCAACAAAATAAACATTTTAGTCGTGGCGCAAACTTAATTTATGTAATGGAGGTGGCTTGTCGATTTTTGAAATCATACGAAAGAAGAAGAAAACACGAAGAATATGTTTTTGAAGGAACTTTCGAATAGTTCCGGTTTTGGATTTAACTCCAAAACCATATTTTGGCAACGGAAGGTGGTTCAAAATTATGTGAATTCTACAGAGGGAAACTGAAATTATGGATTTTGGAAGAAGGTGGACGTTGTTCTAGAATAATTCCACCGGCGGTGGTAGAATAGAGAACTTAACCTGAATTTTGATTAACTCTAACTGCTGTACGGTGTACTTACGATAATTAAATTTCGTTTTAAACGTAAAAGATTTGAAACGATAGGTTGGTATCTAACGATTGGAGAAAAATCGACTCCAGCATTCCCAAGTACAGTATTTTTTAATAGGAATGACCGGATTTTGTAATGCCCTCATCTAGTTATGCTACGACTTCATTGATATCTGTTTCTACGGGAATGTTCAGTAATCTTTGACAATTTACCATGCTAAGGTACACATCTCAAGAACGCATAAAAATCGTTCAGCAATATTACGCAAATTTGTGTTGTGTAGTTCTCACTCAACGCGTATTACCTGAAAGTTCTTCAACTTCTTCTTCTTCTCCGGATTTATTGGCTTACGGAAGAAACCAGTTCAGAAAGACACTGTGATGAGTTGATGGCTAGAGAAAACAAATTCCACCACTACAGCCCGCTCTGGTAATAGAGCCTCTATCAATAAGGCCGCTTCTATTCTCGCTGAGCACTACCAATACTACTGGCTCACCTCGGGTTTCATATTCATCTCTGTCAACGCCAGCTCAATGAAATAGGGCATAATTTCGCGGCTTCAAATTCAATTTAGTGCGAAGTTCCAGGAAAAATACTCCCCTCACTGCCAATACCCCTATTACCAGAACAGACTGGATATTCCTGAAGGTATGTTCATTCTATATTTTCATTAATCGACCCAAAACTTGTCAAGTGGTGATTCTGCACAAGCTTTCTTGGTATGCATCGTGCTAGTGGAATATAAAGTGCTAGCTTAAGACTCTTCTTGCTACAGGGCCAGTTGTAGCATCACAGAAATGGACCACGGAGAGATATAGAATCATTTAACAGAGTGGAGAAGCTATTCTGTTGAGAAAATATCGTTCTGTTATTACATATTATATTTTAATTTTAGTGTTATCAAGGAATTTGCTTTAATTAGTTCCAGTGATGGATTTATCAGAACATACGGAAAAGCAATCCCTAGACGGGAAGGTTACGGCCAGCATAATTGTCTAAACGAACGTTATATTCGTTGTCTCGTTAAAAAATGTGAGTCTATTGGTTCAGTACTCGCCCAAACAACGCCTGTGCATCGCACGTAAAAGCACGCGTGAAAGTCCAAATCTTTCAATTTCTCGCCATGTCTAAGATCTTCAACCACCTCAACCTGATGGATCGTGGGTAGGACCTTGGATCTACATCCTTACAACATCCAATTACCTCAAGCCAAATAACTATCGCGGCGGGCGTGCATTTGCAGATTGTTAGAACATCTGGAACCTGAGCCTAGTTTTGGCCAAAAAATCATCTTCAACGACGAAGCATATTTTATGGAAACAAACAAAGTTGTCGCGTATGGACAGAAAACAATCCACAAGTATACTTAGAGCCTTCATTGCACCTGCAAAAGATCACTGTTTGGTGCTGATTGTGGATTGAAGACATCGTGGGACCTGACTTTCTTCAAGGAGAATAACGATTGGGCTTTAACCATCAATGGAGAGAAGTATAGCTCGATGATTACCGAGTTCAGATCGTCAGGTGTTTGGATGATATTGAAATTGAGGACATGTTCTTTCAACAAGACGGCGCAACGTGCACACAGATGGTGAAACGATGGCATTTTTGCGTGAAAATTTTCTGAACGAGTAATTTCTCCTAGAGGCGATATGAACTGGTCAGCAGGATCATGCGATCTAACGTCTTTGGACTTCTTTTGGCGTTATCTGAAGTTACTATGTCTATGATAACCAACCAAACACACTACCACAGTTGAAGAACAACATATAAAGCGAAATAGGATTGAACCTCATATATGCCAAAATTTCATTCAAAACCGAGATTCCTGTATGACGGCGACCAAATGAAGCCACGGGGCTTTTCTCACTGATATCATTTTCCATTATTAATGTAATCGAATATACTTCCGTCAGATAATTTATTATCTGATGGAAGTATATTTGAATTTCCTCAAACTCTGAAGTTTGAGAAGATTTTGAGACAATTTCCTCAAACTCGTAAGTTTGAGAAAATTCAAATCCTCTTGGTTTTTGTTTAATTGCAAAAGCCGGAAATAGAAAATGAAAAGGCCCCTTACAAAAACAAATTGAAAATCATCAGATATAAAAATGTATAAATTCAACCATGTTACATTCCAAAAGTAGAACTGGAACCGCTCGAAAACTGTCCGAATTCCAACCCTGCTCGGCCGGGCATTCACGGGTGCATGGAACGACTAATCAGTAATCAAAAAAAAAAAAAAAAAACAGCGCGCGAGAGTGACTCTCATTGGAAGTGGCCTATGGACGCTTGCCTGTTTGTTGTGTATATGTAAAGAGTCATCGTGGACCCGATGCGAAGCACGGATTTCCAGTTCAAGCGTCAAATCAATCATGCCCGTTAACGCACCGATATTTCCGATTGCAGTCAAATGGGTAGGCGTTTCGGAATGCAATATGCATACCTTTACAAATAACGGTTATGCGCGTCTACCACGTATGTATGTATGCATGCTGTACGTGGATGGAGCGGTTAAATGAATCAGCACGCGTGATTTATTATATCGTTCGACAAATAGCAATCACTCGTTTGCTAATAAATATCCGTTCGAAGTACATTCAGCAACTAAAGTCTTGGTCGGTTTTAGAAAACGAGATGGTTGAGTAGTTAACCACACAAGAAGCAAATCCGGGGTTCGTAAAACTTGAGCTGTTTTGGGGAATTGGTCGTTACATAAAAGTTCTTCAAGCAACAAAGTAGAATTTTATATCAATCATAGACTTGTTACTGAATCCACTATTTAAAGATCGTTTTTAACACAGTGGAGGATCGTGGCCGATGACGGTAGAAGTTCACAAAATTTGAGCTTTCTTAGGAATTTGTCGTTACATAAAAATGATGTTCACTTGATTGGTGCGTTCAAATAACCCTGAAGAAACAGTTTGAAAGCGTTAAATCGTATGGCATTGGTGGCCAGTGCGCGTTGCTGCTTTGGGAAATCACTAGTTTAAAAAATTACGCAAAAGAGCATTGTGTTGCTACCTGCGCAGTTAATAGAACATATCGTCATTCTCAATACCATCCAAACCGGGCAACCAAAGGTCGGCAAATCCGCACTAAACAGTGATCTTCTACGGCTACAATGGAACCTCTAAGTACAATTGTGGACTGCTTCTTTACGTACGTATGACGATGTTGTTTGTTGAAAGAATTTGGCCAAAATTGTGTTTCATTGCTGAGGATGACTTTTTGATCAAAATGAGGGTCGACTTGGTCGAGAGGTTCTACCGGCCAATCTGTAAACGTATGGCGGTGGCAATGGTCATCAAGCCAGATGAGCTCCTGAATTAATTGAATCTTCTAAAGATGTGGGCCTAAGTCTAAACTCAAAATTCGCCTTGTTGCAGTGGTTGAAAGGGCCAGTCCATTTGGGCTTTCACATACTGTGGCGATATTGTTCGGTTCAGTACTGAGCCAATAGAATCAAATTTTTAAACGACATGACGAGTAAAAAGTTCATTTGGACAATTGTATAGGTCGTAACCTTCACGTAGTATGCGTTGAGTGAAAGCTAGAAAACACAAAGTTTCGTAACATCCCTGAATGTCTTCGATGTACTGTTGAGTTGTGTATTTTTCCAGGATAACTTGTTGAATATTACCAGAGCATTAGTGAACATTTCTGCCAAATCAGGGTGCTGAATAAAAGCAATACGAAGTCCGAATATCCGCTATTGGAACTGTATATAGAGTGATTCAATAAAAGCTACATTTTCATTGAAGTTGAATTTTGTACAAATTCTTTCTCAATTAATAATCAAAAATAAAAACACACTTGACTGAATTACTTACTTTTGATCATTAATCACGAAGATTTTTCACCAAGAACCAGCGGCTACATCAATAGATAGTATTAAATTCCTTCTCAGTTGACAACATTGGTGCAGTAGTCAAAGCCATCTTAACTCATGCAATTATGCCAAAAGTTTTAATACGTTTCAATGTTGGAAAGAGTCGTTCCCGTTCGGCCCTCCTCATTGGCATAGTCGCAAGTAATTGCAAAACTTTAAAGATGGCAGCGAATATATTCTGAAGATCATTATCGACTACAAATTTTACAAGGCTAACGGGACCAGACATGTTCCTAAAATTAAGTCTTTTATGCATTAATTCCAATTTTCTCTAAAATTATGTAAGAATGGAAAGATTGCCTCTAAATACTGCAGTGAAACGTTTTGTTCAAAAGGGAAGAAATCATTGGAAAAGAGAAGTAGAGAGGCCTGCAGATGTTTAGTAAATAAAATTCTTTCTTTCACATGTGCCATAATAATATAAATTCTCTTAGCTGCTATAGTTGATGTAGAATTTTTATTTCTCATTGCTCAGACCAATGACTGAGTACGAAAAAGTTCTGTAAATTTATTTTCAGTAATACCAGTTGCATCCAAATAATTCTTTCTTTTCAAATACAACCTTCAAAACACTTTACTGCAGTTTTGTTTTTGTAATTGGTTATATAAGATATGAGCATGCAACAAAGTAGGGTAGCTTGATTTATTGAAACAGTTTATCTTGAAGTATATTTCTGAAATTTCTCCTTGTAGGAGAAGCACGAGAAACTCGTCCAACAATCTAAAACTCCTACTCTTTGCGGGAAATTAGAAAAAAATTTGTTATATTGTTTTACATTGTATCTAAATTAGGAGCAGTAGTTTGAATATCTCGCGCGGAAAACTTGTTCATTAAGTGACATAAATATAATAATAATAATATAAATATAAGCGATTTAGGAGGAAAAGTTATTTTTTCTCTTGTATTTTATTATATATTTTGTTTCTTTATAAAAATTATTATATTTATAGAAACTATTTAGAAAGCCTTAGACAATACAAAAAGAGAAGTTGGGTTCACGTGCTCTGGTGCTCACATGTATTAGCATCATTTTAATAATACCTAAAACGTTACAATTAAGAATAAGGAGACTGTGGTTAAAATAAAATATAAATGAAATAAAATTACCCTTATCACACCTTCCGAAATTACTTTCAGTGCCGGATACAGCTGGTGATACTTAATTCCCCCAGTTTTTCACTGATGATGGCAACTTAGTTGCCGAAACACGTATCTGCAATTATTTCCGAAAATTGCAATAAGAGTACTCTTTTTTCTTTTATATATTAGAATATTACATCCAAGTATCTTTAGAAAAATTGTTCGTACAATTTGTAGATTTCCTGAATACGATCTTTTTTCTCAAGTTCTTATTAAAATTTTACGGGCTGGAATAAAGTTGTCTCAAATCATTTGTCACCTCTTCTACACACAGATCCAAAACGGTCCTCAAACTACCAAAAAAATGTATTGCAATTGTAGCACATTTCTCATTAGCTACCGACACAAGTATTTCAATTTTTCCATCATATTTCATTAACTTCAATGCAAAAGAAGAATAACTAATACATTCATCTTTCGAACCGAACCTGTCGCCTATACCCAATTGAATTATTAACGGATCATTACGACCGAATTAAAATTTATTCGATCCGATGTCATCCCCCCACGACACAAACGACACGAACACGGCTTATTCGCCCCCTTTAACCGAGCGCTGACAATAGGACCGGGTAGCAATACAAAATAGCCGTTTTATGAACTGTATTTCTAGAGCAGGTGTCCACTTTGCAATATGCATGTTTATTATGAACTTCCCGACTCTCTCTCCTCCTCGACACGATTCGCCGATGTTTGCCCTGGATAATGTAAGGGGTGTAACGCGTCGGTAGTGTTTGGACTGACCGTGAGGGTGTCAGATCGTTTAGAGAAAATTCTTCAGCTTTTAGGCAAATAGAAGAACCAGACGCGTCATTTGTGAGGTATTTAGAGGCAAACAGACGTGAATGATTCGATATTTGGTTGTTATTAGATTTGTGTTATGTCGCACAAACTCTCTGGATTTGATTAAGAATGCTGCTTTATTATGAAAGAAATCTTGTTTGTGTTCGAATGTTGTATACACAATATACTGAAAATTCAAGAATAGCGCAACATCAAATTTTGATATATCGTAATTACCAATGTTGGAAGCAACTTTACATAAATCTTGATAATAGGCTAACCGGAAAGGGAAGGGAATTCGTATTCGATAAAATAAAACAAAGGGAGAGACTGAGCTCATTTACAAGTTTCGCTATGGCCATTAAAAGAACTATCGCGCACACACTACGTACTATAACGAGAGATCACACTATTGATACAGAAGGCGGAATTTTGCAAATCAACGAATTGGCCGCATTCTTCAGGAGGAAATAGATTGGAAAACTTGCTTTCTTATATGTGGAGCAGGTTTTCAACGGTTGGTTTCAGGTCCAATCGATTTAACGTTGATGGTAGATGGCTTTGAATTAGTCCGTGTTTCGACTAACGAGTACGACCAGGTCTTCAGCAAAGATCCTCAATGAGCGCAAAGCGAAGTTTGCATCGTGGTTCTACGCCAACCTAGTAGACATGCGCAGTGTGCCCTTATAATTCCGATTTTGGCATAAATCGAACGGCATTACAGACTTCGCCTAGATAATTTACTTCAAATAACCGATAAATAAAACGCAGACTGCGTTATGTAAGACTTCAGAAAGGCGTTCAGGCGTCGCGGAAAGCCGACTGTAAGTACTGCGTTTCGGACGGTTGTTCTCCTTATCAATAATTATCATTAATTTTTTCGTCGGTAACGCTTTTTCTTCTTTTTTAATTCCTACACGCTTCGAACAGCGGTTGCTTATCATAGTCTGCACAAGTATTACTTTCTTTTTTAATTCCGCCGAGTGTTAGGACCCAAACAACTTGTTCTATTAGTTGGCAATATATAAGCAATGGGAGTAAAGGTTAAACGAAAAGCACACAAGTTCAAAACACGTGGCGTCTCAATAACAGAAATTATAATAATTTAGAATTCAAAAGAAATGAAACGTACGTTTGGAGACTGTTACATGTCATGTCCTGCTGGAGAAGTTCAAAAAGATTTCGTAGTCGAAAAGAACTTTGTTTCGTTTGAAGAAGACGCCCATCAACTTAAAATTTGAATACTCCCGATCCTCATTTTTACCCTCGTTACCATATTCACTAAACATCCCTCAAGCTAGCTTCAAATCTCAAACTAAATTTGTTGAAAAATAGCTGTGAGGGAATCATAAATGAATAACGGAGGGTAAAACTAGTATCTACAAAAGAAAATGGAAGAAAGACAGTGGGGGTGGGGTTCCGACACGTTCTATTATTGCACAGCAGCAAAATAGCAAAAAGATCTTCGGAACAACAAGAAAGGAAAAGGAAGACAACGAATGAGTAGCGACTAGTATACTAGCTTTAACTTACAATTCCACAGATCTTTTAATTTATTCTTTAAAAATGTTTCATTTAACATACAAAAATACTCATCCCCATTTTGGTACCTTTTCCCTCGTTACCATATTCACTACACATTCCTTAGGCTAACTTGAACTATCAAACTAAATTTGTTGAAAAATAACGGTGTAATGGAATCATAAATGAATAACTGAGGGTAAAACCAATAACCAGAACAAACAATAGTGTTGGAGTGGGGTTTGGACACGCGTTATTAATGCACAGCAGAAAAATAATAGATAAGATCTCAGAAACAACATTCTCAGACCCGGACCAAGACTCTTGTGACAGAAAGAAATTAGGAGCTTACTATGAAAAAAAAAAAGCTTGAAATTTGAAGACGCAGATAGCAATTAAAGGAAGAACGTAAAGGAGAGAGTAACTCAAACTCAAAAACACTCAACTTTCCAAACGGCCAAACGAGATGCTGACATTTTACTTCACTAAAATTCGTCTAAAATCATTGTGTGTCTGATTTTCCAGAAAGAGGAAACTTGTATGGCCTGAACCTACATATATAGAGCATTTCTTGCAACTAGTGCGTCAAATTTATTTATTTATAAGATTATATGAGGTAAGTCAATGAATGTAAAAAAGGAAATTGATTGAAAAAATTGGCAAAATAGAGACTTTGTTTCAGACGCACTGAACTATTTATTGCAATAAAAGTCGCAATACCCACCTGAAAAATTCGACATTAGATGCAGGCGAACAAACTGGACGTGAAATGAAACACATACGTCCAGTCTAAATATCCACTTTACCTTGCTAAAGATTTTACTAACGCTTTACGTTTGTTACTTTATATGAAAAAGTAGATAAAATTACTCTTACCACATCTTTCGGAAATATATCCCGATACCTATTTCGGCCACTAGGTTGCCATCCTCAACAACATAGTTAGCGAAATACGTACCTCGATTTATTTCCGAAAGATGTGGTAAAGGTGTTTTTATGTATTTTAGTCTCCTTATTCTTAAATGTTACTCTACATTAGGAGCTCTTAATGTAGAGGACCTTGGGAAAGGGGGAGGGCATTGAACGATTTCTGGGGGTTCATGCAAAATGTTTTCTTTTGAAAGTTTTGTTTTATTTACTATTGTCATATAAACGTTGTACGGTCCGATTAAATAAAACCAACATAAACAGTTTAATATTTTAATTCACATAACATTCACATAAGATTAACATAACCTTAACTTATGCTTTTCCGTTAAACCGCTACCATCGACTAACTAACGCTCATTCTGCTTCTTGCTTGAGAATAAATCCACGATAGAGTTTGTTTCCTTATAGAAGAGCACATTACGTCATGAAAACGTGCGCGTTTCACTGACTTTCGCTAGTAGGTTGTCATGGTAACGTATACCGTACACCAAATTTAGTTCATTGCGCATATGACGTAATGTGTTCTTCTCTAAGGATACAAACTCTACCAACCATCAGGGAAGCGGGATATTCAAAATTCAAATTATTCATCCACACTATAAACTCTTTTTGGTTTTAATCTAAGACAGTAGTTATGAAAAAACCACTTGAATTCCTTATCAAGCTGTAAGGACTGAAATGAGGAACTTATTAAAAGAGCAGCGTGATAAACACTGGAAAACTGTACCGGTACTATCTTCAGATCTTCAAAGGACAAAACGCGAGAATTTGATGTGAATGAGCAAAAACCAAATTGCTAGAGGGGCTCAGCGCAAAGGCAACACCCTTCGTACAAAGCTTTTGAGACACGACAGTTTTCCGCGATCCTTTCGAACTCCAATCTCAAAATTTATGTTTCAGATTCGAAAATATGTAAAAGTTTTTATATAGAAATTTTATATACGCGCAAGGGTTGTTTATTTTGTACATACATATACATATGTATCTATGTATGTGTTGGGATGTAAGGGTACATACGTACATACGTATACAGAGATGGTGTAGGTGCCGTCCTGGTGGTTGGTGAGTACATATCCTTTAATATACGTGTTTCCCTTGTCACTTTGTTAAATACACATTGCATACGAAATGTCGTCCCTCTGTGCGCGCCCTCGGCATGATCAAACAACGCCGTCGTTTTTACACCACGGCCTGGCCTAATCTACTGTATAAATACTCCAGGAATCTACTTTCCAGTACAAGATAATCCAAACAGAATAACAAGGGAACATCTGTGCGATTTTTCTGTTTTCTTATTCATTAGTTCGCCGCCACGTTACGTATTGTGTGTTCGTATGTGTGTGTATGTGTGTAGCGTGTATGTGTGCGCGCGGGCGAACTTTTTAATATAGGTGTTTATATTTTTCCTGTAAACGTCGGTATCTCCTCCTCATCGGATAGATACGCGATATAGAACGGTCTAACTTAAGTGATCTCGTAAACACTCAAAATTGCTCTATGAAGTTTTGTGTATCGGAACAGGCAGACAGGCATGCTTGACTTCTTACATCATTTTGGACCCGAAATAGTCGATGACTTTGAACTTGAAAATCGCGGTATTACGTCTTAGATTTTCGCATTTAGTGATTTATGAAATCGCATCTCTGATTTTCGCAGAATTTAAGCGAGCAAGATTATGATTCACGAACGTGAAGAATGATTACACAGCCCGACAAAACATTTTTTTTGTGTTTGAAATTTTGGATTCCTATCGTATGGAGGGAACCAAGAAACCATTTTGATGATTGTAGGTAACTGCGTAATCCTGCGCAAGAGGTTGTACATATGTTGCAACTTGGATATTCTTGGAACTGTTGTTCGCTTTCTTTAATTGTGTTCACATCCTGCGAGTGTAAAGTTAAAACAACATTTTTTACTGTGTTACTTGTTTGTTTTACTTGTTGATATGCTTGTAATATAAAACTGCATCAAGCCATATTCTCATTTCGTTCTAACAGGCAGTGATGGTATCAGAATTCCTGGACAAAATTGGTAAAGTTCCCAAATTTGCTTAGGGGATTTCCGAAAAGCTTTTTATTGAGTAACAATTTAGGGTGTAAGATGCACAGTATGCACTGTACGTGTTATATGGGGAAGTTTTGAAGAATGCGTTTTCAGTATCCTATCGGCGTTCAGCACATATGAAGCTCCGTCCGCCACTAACATTGTCGAACACGCGTGGATTCTCCTGCAAATTTTTGCAGCCACCTTTGAAATGGGACGCTATTGTTTAAGCAGTAACTTTAGTAATCCTAGTGCTGTACAAGGGTACAAACGGTCCATTTGTTTTCAATATTCGTACTAAAATATGAAACAAAAGCACCGAGCTATGCTCATTGTTAACTACCTATCGCGGAATGTTACACACATTTAACAGAAATATGCAATCGTATAAAAATTGCAAATACCGTAAGCTGTCTACTTTCTTTTCTATGTTTTGGGCTATTTACATGGGTACTCTTTTTTCGTACTCTGAGAAAGATCTTCGCCGCGTTCATCCCCCATCTGAGGTTTTTCATCTCACAAAAAATTTTGCTCCCAAATAAATTTCCATTGTTGTTCCCATTTCTGGTCCCAAATACGTTGTTTTACATTATTTTTCAGATTTAGTTGGATATAAAGCAAATTCTTTCATCGTTTAATAACCTCGATTAGTTTTGTTCATTCTTCTTAGATTATGGTCTTCAAATCTGATAAATAATGGGCCGCTGTTTCACGACATGTTTCGGCTCATTTAGTTGAAAATGCTTTCTTTAATCATATGATTTAGCCGATGATAAGCCGATAATAGGTATCGACGGTGTGGAGGGTTTTATCTTGGTAATTTTTAGAATTAGGAGCAAATATCCTCTCGAAAAGCCTGCTATGAGAAAGGCCCCAAACCTATGTTTTCGTGATTGAGCAGTCTAGGTCCTAACTAGGTTCAAATAGGAACAACAAAAACAGACATTCCCACAGTACAAAATTGGCATGGAAGGCTTGCTTGACTACTTACTTCCAAATAGTCTGATTTGTTTTTTTGTTCTTTCCAATTTGTCATCTTCAAGACTTATCCAAGACCTTCAAACTCTAGGAGTAAGCAATCAAAATAGGGCACATCAATATCGAATGAAATTCGAAAGAATTATTGAAAACAAACCAAATCGTCCACGCACACGAGAAGGAATCGATAATACACACAATCAAATTATGGAAAGTATGGTCTCCGGCAGCAACAGAGTGACACAGATGCGTCAGGCTGGAAGCACGAGTCACCGTCAATGACGGGAAATTGATTAGATGGAGTAGCAAACCGCCTGCACCTACACTTACCGTATCTATCCCGATATATGATGCCTCTTCCTCTTCGTCTCTTTTGCTCCGTCTCTGCGAAATTGGGTGTGCGATGCGAGGCGTTAGGAAGACAAAGAGAGCGACTCCGCCGTTGCGCTCCGTCGGTAATTGTAATAAAATAAATGTCTATCTGTGCGCCGTGCCTTCTGTCGGTGATTACGATTCACTTATTCTCCGTTTATTTCCCCGAGATCAATCTCATTATTGTGTGCAGTATACTCGATTAAACTACGAATTTACGCAGATATCGAGTTAATGTATATTACGGTTTGGGGAATATTTGGTCGAAAGTTAAGTACGTAGAAGGTATGAAATGAATAGTAGATTTATGTTGAGATTTTTCGGAGTTGCAGTTTTTTTTTGTTTGGAGTCATGGACGAAATTAAAATCAATACGATTCTTCGGTCAGTAATTCCCGAATTAACATTTTTTGCTTCATATATTGAAATCGTCATCCAGAAGTGAGAGCTTTATTTGGTGCTTCTCACAAAAGCATCCGCTTCTAGACATATCTTACTTACTATAAAAATGTAAACTGTACCTTTTACTAATTAAAACTAGCGTTATCGGATCATCTTTCCCAAACCCAACACATCTCAATAGCATCGATAAAAATTTAATAAATCTTTCATTTCTTCAGATTGAAATCGATCACATTCTTAGAATTGCATTATCGTGTTCGTTTAAATAAAATTAAAAAAATGTGTTTCGATTCTAGCTTTCTACTACAACAATTTTGTATTAGTATGATAAAATTGTAATTTGTGGATTTTCATACAAGTTGTACCAGTGGACATATCCACAAGTCAATGATCATGAAAACTCTTGTACAGGATCTATACAATCGCATGGTTTATTGGAAATTTTGAACAAATGTTATTAAAAAGGAGGGGGTTTGTTGTGGTGCATGCTCTCTGTTGAAGTTGTGCTGGATAGTTCATCCTTATCATTCATCAATCAAAGAGGATTAAAAAAGCACAAGATCTTGGACTTAAAGCCTTAATTGGTTAAAATAACATATTTACGGTTAGCAGAGCAAAATAAGAAAATATTTCGACATGTGATTAAATAAGGTGATCGAATTAGTAATAAACACAGAAAACAAATTACAGAACGAAAGGAAGTGGCAACGAGAAAGGCAGTAATAGTAAGGGCCTACTGAATCACTTTGGATGTATGTCAGCAAAACGACAATTTGCTGAATGAAAGAGTAATTGTTACAGTCAAACTTGAAGAGAGAGTCGAACGCTTTGGGGGCCGTAGTTCTCGAGCAAAAGAGGCTGAATGAAAAATAGTCTCCATAATTCTTTTTTTGTGCCAGGAAAACATCACTATTCAATGTTCAGGATCACCAAAAAGTCACGACATACGCCAATCTCGACTGAACTCGAGCAAAGTAAAAGATTCAGATTCAAAATTCAGAAGTAATCTCAGGCTCCGAATTTAGAAATTTCACACAATTTGAACAATTTGAAAATCAAGTTAGTATAGTGTGGCTTCGAGGATAAAAATTCATGAACAGTCATATCCAGAAAAGCAGTAGACCACGTGGTCTCAATTAGTACGTTGTTAATATCTATATTCAAATCTGTGTCTACTTTAATCTGCGTTGTATGGAAATATATAAATTTTGTTGTATCTACAGCGATATGTAGTAAGTTACAATCAAACCATAAAGCTTGCTGTTCCATCAGTTGACCAGCTATTAACTGCAATTCTACCGGTTTTCACGGTGAAATCAAACATTTGGTGTCATCCACATACATTGTTAAGGAAAACCTTGCAAAGTGGATAATATCGTTGACAAGAAGTAAGAACAGGATAAATGCCAAAATATATCCCTATGTGACGCCTATCTTGACAGGTGATGGCGAAAATTGAAAAATTTGCATATTATCCTCTCCCCGCTTATACCTAAGTCTCACAAACTGAAATCCATCAGACAAATAAGAAAAGTACCATTCAGCCAGCACACTCCGTATACCATATACCTCCAGTTTCTCTATGACTAACACAGCCAAAAAGCTTTGCTGGCTTCATAACTGTGTCTTCAGTTGGAAATCGATGAAATTTTTAGGAATGTGTTCTTGTATCCGTTTAGAAAGAGGGACGATGGAAATTTTCTTGTTACTTTTGACCATAAAATTTTATTATCACGATGGCATCAATTTGGAAATTAATTTTCAGGTTTTACTAAAATTAGTAGTTCTGATGGAAAGACATGCCTACTTTTTCTTACAACATGAGAAACCGTACGAATCAATGACAACGGGAAAATCTTATAGGCAATTTTGGTGTTGGACGAATAACATATATACATTACATATTATATACATTATTGTAGTTTCTTGGAGTTTGCTTTTTTCCCTGGCCAGGCTAGGTTGCTAAGCCATTATCCTCGACAACTGTATGTTTGATGTCGATTTTTAAGGCACATGCTCGAATTCCTAAACCTTTGGCGAAAGCTATACCTCTTTGAAGTGGCTCACTGGTCACATTTTCACAGTTCCCCGAAGCTTATCCCTTCTTCTGGCCAGCTTCTCGAGTTTTATCCTCGATGACGTAAATATACATTGAAAACTTACGTCCGACATCCATTCTCAGCGCTGCTAGAGCCGTAAAGCCAGAAACCTCGCAGGCTCCTAATAAAAGCTGTAAGGTCATAGGGTGGAACAGTACTACAAAAACTTTGGGGGAAGATGTCAAGCTGAAGAGTTAGCACATACTTTCCTTTAAAGTCTAGAATTTCCAGATCCTTAGTAAAGGTTATTAGTTTGCGGGGGAGTTCACTATCCACGTTGTTACAGCTTCTTGGGGATTGCTCCTTCCCCAGACCATTCTTATCAGCCTTTATCCTCGAGGACGTACAGTCAACCTCCATGCTTAACATTGTTGAACACATCTTCTCTTTAAGCCCAGGATTTCTAAGCTTTTTAGCAAACGTTGTAGATGTGGAGGGGGGAGGAGGAGGACTTTTCGCATTGTTGCAGTCTTCACTCTCAAAGGAGATCTTTTCTTAAAACAGTATTTTCTTCAATGTGAAGAAAATCAGGTCACCCAACGGAACGCCACATATTCGGGGAAGATGCCCTAACTTCCTTGCCCCCAATAATTTTCTTCTTTCAGTTGCTAGTCAATGACATTTTCATAAAGTTGTCTCATTTGAAAGAAATTTATAACCATGACGTCTATTAGTTCTGGACACTCTTCAAGATCCTCCATTACAATGAAGATATTTCCCTTTTTTTTTTTCTTTTGCTTGCGATTCCTATATCACTGGCACTGACTAAATTTGTATATAGCTCTACAAAACGATGAAAATAATTATAAATAATTTTCAAAAAAATATGCCAAATATTAACAAGTAGTTCTGATGCTGCTACTTTCTCCCTTATAGTCATATTTGTTAAACTGTAAGCGAGCGTAACACGCACATATTTCACGAATCCGCCACCGCGGGAGTGGTTCTCGTTCCGAAAGAGGGCGACCACCCCCGTCGCTTCATCGCCATCCACCCGTTGTTGTTGCCGGTAATTACTCGCGTACGCTAGGCAGATTAAAATTGCTCCCGCGTAGAATTTAACGTTTGCCCGCTTTTATTTATGTTAAACGCAATCCGCGGGGCAATCAGCGTAATCAATTCTGCTTTTATTTATTGTACTGCCGATAGCCAGTCGCCCGTATCCGCATCCTACGTTACTCACATACACACACACATACGTATCTGTATTCAACGCAACGTTTCGCGTACGGTGAAAAACCACCCCCGCTCAGCTCGATTCTCATATCGGCCGCCCTCCGACTAATATTATTTTAACCCAATTAAAATAATTATTGCCTGCGGAATTGTCCAGTTTCGATAATGAGCTCACGTTGACGGGATATTTTGTTTGGTGTTCGGGCGCGTCGCGATGGTAAATAACGGCTTTAATTCGGCTTTTGTCGCGACGTTTATGAGCTTTTGTCGTATGGAACGTTTGAAGTTGGATAATGATGTCGCGGTTTGCGGACCATAACGACCGATCGGTATTCGCGAAATTACGCGTCGTGTATTATATGACATCCGCATTTGCGAAATGCGATATGTACGCGAAAGAATCGCATCAAAAATTTGAATTTTGCCATCGGCTATGGTTCATGGAATCGAGAATTGAATTGAATTGTGTTGAATTTGGATTATACGAGTCGAACTGTTGTCTGCAAGATTTGTTTCAAATTATATATATGTACTTACAAATTTCGGTGACCTAAAGTTTACGAGCTTTATGCCTCGATGTGCAGTTCATATTGTAGCTTTATTCCAGGAGAAAACTCCATGATGGAAGAGGATTCAACAATAATAAATTTAACCACATTTAACAGTTTATTGATGGCCTCTATTGACTTTGCCATGACATTGAACTCCATAGACACGCAGTTCCTTCCTTTGTTCTTTCGGTTCTTTAGGATTGGTCACCAATAGACCAGACACTTGAGCAATGTTCTCCTTGTATCGATCTCCAGTAACCCTCTCACTTCCATTCAAGCAACTGTGTGGCCTCCACAAAAGCAACCATTTTCCTCGAGGGAAGTCTGAATATTATTGTAGGCTCGAGTAAAACGTTACTCCTTCCACACAGGTGATCAGCTTGCCATTTCCATGGTGCATGAATGCTTTCTCAACGGACAATCTCCGACTGCTAGACCGGTAATAATCTTAATATCCTTCTTGCTTCTTCTAATTACGTTACCTGATAATTTATCATCTAAGCAACCTTGAACTGATAAGTCAATTTCCATTTCTCTGGAATGTTTTCTTTCCAGTCATAACCACATCTCTCGTCTGGTGGAGTCCTTCGTTATCTCTTATACAGATTCTGGTCCTAGGAAGTTAATTTTTCAACTTTCCTTCACTAGTTCGCCGGCAATTAATTTCTCTTCATTTCATAGTACCCACATGAAGGACACAATTTTGTCCCGTGCCAGTTCATTGAGGGCTCCTTTACAATGTTTAAACAGTTTCGACTTGGTAATACTGACTATCAATGATTATGTTTATCCTTCTATTTGTGCCGCCCTCCTTTCTCTGACTTCTTCAGCATAGGTTCCTACTGCAAATCCCTCAGCCTGAAAAGCCGTCTCAAATTTCCCCAGGCTCAGGGATATCCATGTTCTAGGGTGCAGTCTATAAATACCAACTCCTTTGCCTTGCTCGGATTGAGATCTGCCCATACACTAGACATTGGTACTCGAATTTCCCAAGTGAATCGACATTCTGATCGGTATTAAAATATTTCGTTTATATTTGTGTAAACAGTTGTCATTTGTAATAACTGTTCGTTCAATGCGGTTCCAGTTATCTCTGTGTGACTGCCAATTGCATTGTTAGGACACCTCAGACTGTTCGTCTTTATTCTTTGCATCACGGCCATTGTCTCCGCCTTGACGAATAGTATCAGTACTAGTTACAGCCTCCATGGCGGCAGTTTCCATGCTGTTTATTGCTCCAGTGATTTCCAAGAGGGTCTACCTCTAAAGTCTATGCATTACCAAGGATACTTCTGTCTTTCTCCATCAGACTAGAGCTCTGGAGGTAATTGTCAGCTGTAGTATCACAATGTAAAGCCAGGGTATCACTGTAGATTTTAGTGACATCTAGCCAACAATTCTTCTGCATCGCCAGAACAGCAGTGTAGCCCCGTTAGTCACTTTAACAATGCGTTTGCATCAAGCATTATGCTCAAAAACTTGACTTCATTGATACATTCCAGGTTCTAACCATATACTGCCCAGGTTTTGTAGTTTTATCCACACCTAGTTCCATTTTAGCTATTCTCCTTGGTTACAAACATTCATTTTATGATGCTTACCTCGTACTAGCGAAACACGCGTAATCGAACAATTGTGTGGTGAGGAGTTTACTGATATGATTAGTGTCATGAGCAGACTAACTATCACTCACAAGGTTTCAGGAGTAATTTTGTGGGACCGGCAGCCATCTTCAGATACCTCAGCAGTATTTTTAGAATGATATTAAAATCGTCAGTATTTTTGAGAACGATTCGTGACTAATTTTGAAATTTTCTTTTGCAACTGGAGAATTTTGATTCTTTCAGCGAAGAAGTGGATCAAGCTGTCATTTTTCTAGAAGCCAGGCTGGATAGTTATGATGATTTTTCGTGTTTTCTTCCAATTTTCAAATCTTTCTGGTAGTAAGACCACCTATAACATAATTTAGATCCTAGAAATGGAGGAATTTAGTTGTTTCACTAAAACTATTGAGTATTTCAATAAAACTGGCAATCATCTTTATCGTCATAAATTTCGCAGCTACAGAAGACCTTGCTTGAGCAAGAAAGATGACAAATTTCTTGTTCAGTGGAAAGTCTCAGTTCCTCTTTCCAACATCATCCTCGTCAACAAAACGTTTCGGAAGTTTTGCAAGGTTTAGGATGATTTTTCAATAAATTTTTAAGCATCTAAGTTTGAAATTTATGAAAAGATTTAGAATTAGTTTATACGAGAGCTCGAAGCAATTGCAGCTCTGATCTGGATATAAATTCTGATAAGTTCAAGAATTTCCGGCAAGAGCTGAAACGTGCAAATTTTCAGAAACTTTACATTAGAACAGATTTGAAAAGAAAAAATTTCAATAAACTTAGATTGGATTTCAGATTGTAGTTCAGGACAAGTTTTGAACGAACCTCAAATTTTGATTTTTTATAGAAATTTGGAACATTCTTGTTATTGAAACTGGAATAAAACGATTTTAAAGGTAGACTTCCAGACATTTAAAATTTATGCTTGGAATTCCGAAAATTTGGAATAAACTGTTGGAGAACTTCCTAGTAAAGTGTAAACTGAAAGCTTTCCAGAACATATAGGAGGGATACTAGATAGAGTTGAAACAAAACCCCTTCGAACTTAAAAGCAAATTCGAACTATTGAGAGATTTTTGGGAGAGTATGAACTTGAAAATCTCGGAGGAATTTCAATTTCGTTTCCGGAATTAAGTTTATCGGGATTTTAAAGCAAATTCAGAGAATTTCAGGATGAATATTTTATGAAACTTCAGACAGTGTAGATAATGGTGGCAGTTGCTGTGATGTAGCATCACTGGCAATAGATCACAACGGTAAACACCTAACCGCAGAATTATAACGAAGCTAATATCTTCAAACCGTCCCTTATCAAATGAACTGCTTTTCTTTAATTCTATTCATGTAAACTGATTCTTTCCCTCTACAAATTCAGGGCCATACGTTTCTACCTACTAGAAAGAGGATCTAGGCCTGGAAGGGACACCATCGCTTAAAATCTTGTAAACACCTTACTCTTTATTCGGACGGTACGTACCCTTTCTTCGGGTAATTTAATTAAATATTCATACAAGAAGCAAACTAGTTCACTCTATAATATATCTAAAAGTACCGACCGACTGACGGGACCGCCGTCTTTGTTTGGAACATTTATATTTCTACGTATATATATATATATATATATATATATATATATATGGTACACATTTAGTTCTCTCCGGCAAATTTATACATTTTATCAATTTTAAATTCTCAACTTTAATATCGTTCATATGCTACACAACACTCGATGAATCTATTCTGCCATAACGATCATCACGAGTATCACATGTTGTTTTGAATTCTGTAACTATTGCGCGTCTGCACTGTCCCATGTATGCTTTCTCACTTTTGCTACACCCAATTTTATGAATGCCTGATCGAATTTGTTTTACCTCTAGAATTTCTCAATAAATTCTTTAAAGTATTGTTCGATGTCGAAAACGCCTTTATTTTTTGTTTTTCTAGGATATTATCAGTCCCTTTAGTGAAAGGTTATGGCAAGTATGGTACAACAAATACTGAACCCAGCCCAGCACAGCAACTGTGAAGCGCTACACATCACACACTGTCAATAGTGTTTGTTGGTGAAGTGCGTACAAGAGTTCAGTGTATGATCTTCATTATACAGTGCTCTAAGTTGTTGTGTAGTGTTCACTGCACGATCTTTGTTCTGGGCGTTGCCTGGCGATAGTCAATTTCTTCAGTTTTTCATGGAAGAAGACGATTTGTTTGAAATACGTATCTAGAGTTATTTCCGAAGGGTGTAGGAAGAGTAACTTTATTATTTAACCTAATTATGGGAGAGAACTATCATATAAGATATTTATTTTATAAATCATTTTAACCGCTTTTAAACTAATATTTTGGTACAGTCCTCGCAATAACATCGGTCATCAACTAAAACGGAAAGATAACCAAATTGGTTACATTTACTATTTACGTAGAGATCTTTCGTACATTCAATTAGAACTTGGCCAATTTTTTGGGTAACTTTTGATATTTACGTAGATATCTTTTGTACACTCAACTAGATTTTGGCCAAACCTGAGGGCACTTCAACTACGGAGTAAGGATTTTTAACGTGCCAAACGTCGTATTGGTACAAGGTCTACGGTTTTACTTTCTATCCGATGATACTAAGGAGTCATCTACATTGACAATTCCAAAGTTTTCTAATCTCTCTTTATTCTCTTTTACAGGTTTGGTTCCAAAATAGACGAGCGAAATTTCGAAAACAAGAACGCCTCGCCCAACAAAAAGCGACGAATCCCAGCGGCGACATTTCAGGCGGTCAAGCGAACATCAAAGCGGAAAACAGCAGCGGAACGACGAAGTCGAGTTTGGGCGGCAGCAAGGACGTGAAACCGGGTTCCCCGCACTCCGGAATATCGACTACCCCCAATTCCAACACCAGCGCGTCCTCGCACCAATCGTCGTCCAACGGCGACATCAAACCAATGAACGGTAAATTTACTACCACCTTCTTATATGTATGTATGGAAGAATTTCCGATTCCATCGAGTCGAATCACGTGTACTCTCGATACTTTGTTTAAAATTCTCGACGGAGGATTCGTCGAGATTGGTTAGTTTCGATTAATATCACCTCGGATCGTAAATTTGACGTTCTTTCTTCGTTCGTAAACGCGACTAAAATTAAATTTTAAAAGGAGCGTACCTGACGTGATGAATTGGGAGATCTTAAATAAATACTTTATTGTGGGTTGAAAATGTGAATTGTTTGGGTGCCAAACGCTGAAATTCTTAGATTTTCTGAAAGATAAGTTTTGGCATCGGTTATGATCGGTTGGAAAAATAATTGACAGGATTACGAGGAAATTTCGTTGATAATTAGCTGCAGGTTTACGTTAGAACTCTGTGAGAGAGAACATTTGTCCGCAGGAAAATATCCCGTATCAATCTTCCTAATGTAAATCAGCCAAATTGGAATTTTAGGAGTAGCTGTGTGAAATTTCCTTATTACGATATTTACAGCGACTTTCTCTTCTCGAAGGCCAGTTATCTCCGTTTCTCATTTTAATATATTAATGTTCCCAATTTTTTCATTACTTGCCCGACAAAAAAGGCAAACAATACACGAAAATATACGGCGAAAAAAAGAACGGGGGTACCATCACAGGCGAAGGCGACTAGATTCGTCCAGCCCGAGCCGGCAGGATCATCCCATCGCAACGCATCCCCCTCTAAAAGTAATATGACATCAGATTGCTCGCTTCTGCAGACTCCGGCTCCAACTAAAGAGTTGACAGTAATGGAAATAAATGAGCGGTAGCGGGCAATTTTCTAGATTAAATGTCAGAGTGGCGTGGCGTTTCTGTCCTGCGACGAACGAACGAACGAACGAGGCTGGGATGTTCGCTTCCAGCCAAACGCAATACCGGAAACAATACCGGGAGGGCTCTCCTCCGATGGATGCGCTCGATTCTAGCCTCGCCGCTATCGGAAATGAATTACGCCTCCTATGAAGTGTTTTGATGTTCGCCAGCTGCTCGCCTATACTCCTCGTAGATTTATCTTCGAAATATAAAAATAATATCGTCGTTCGTTTCGATATTTCCGGTCCGGAAATGCATGAATAATGCTTTCACGCATGACGCAGATCGCTTTATAATATACTAACTTCATCTATTTAAACCCCATATATGATGTTTTCCCCGAGAATTTCACTCGTCTCCTGATTTATTGCGTAGAAATATGAATAAATTGATAAAAGTATTATGAATAAATGATAAGAAATAGAATTGGCGAAGACGTCGCTATCCTGGAATGATGAAGCGTCTATGAAAGCTGTTTTAAAGACAACTTCGTGGGAATTAGAATATGGTTATTATACGCTGTATGTATTAAAAAGTTTCTTTTTTAATCTTTTCTTTGCTCCATCCTTTCGCATCTTCAAGCATTTATCCTTTTCGATTGATTATGATTACCACCCAGCTTCAATTTAAGTGAATGCGAGGGTAAATTAAACACAAACGAGAATTTTATTCTGAAGCCTAAAAGAAGTGGAGCTAGGCAAAGTAAAGTCCCCTGAAGTTGACAAACGAATTTGTAAAAATATAATAATTCATCGGAGTTCCTGGTGGATATGAAATAGTTCTAGAGTACTTTTTTAGAGTAAATTTCAAGAGTTCTGCAAAAAATGGAAAATACAGAAAATGAACGTAGCAACCATTTTCGAGAAAAACAGTGCGATTGCGACTTATTTCTGCACTTCGACCACAGTCCCAGAGTTCTTGACCAACCTTGGGAAAATTTCTGCAAAAATTGAGATTTTGCAAGCAAGAAATTGTTAATTTTTGGAAATCGCAAAGAAACAGTTCTATTCGCGGATCTGAATAGAAGAAGACTTCTACAACATGTCTTTATTGAAACCTTAGTTTGAAAGATATTTGCAATAGTGTGGGACCCATTGTTCTGGATGAAAAAATAAATCACGCGAGAATTGTGATCGTAGTTCCCGCTAGAACTAGAACTAGAAGATTCCATCGAAAATTCCCAATAATTTTTTTGTAAAGTTGATCCGACGCTGAAAGGCATAAGGATTAACGAGTAGAAGAAGAAGAAGTAAAGTTGAAAATTGATATTCAAAGAAATAAAGCTCGTCTATATGTATAGTGATAAAAAGATCGCGCAACAGTTCTGATCTCAATTCAAAGACATAAATTTCTCTCGTTTCCCGAATGGAGCCTCAACCAAGATCGAGTCTACTACCTATATCTTGAAGAATACATGTCCTTTAGATTCTTTGATCACATTATTCATGCAAGCAATTTCTTTCAGCGAGAATATCATAAGTTTTGTTCAAACAGTCAACCATCCGATGTGGGAACTTTGCTTTGGATGTTTTGGATAAAAGAGTTATTAATTTTGAGGATTTCAAACGAAGATTTGATATTTTGAATGCGATTCTGTTCCTGAAAACATGAGTAACTATCCGAAGAATATTGTCTTTGGACGCGAAATCGAATGTAGGACATTTATACCATACGATATTCCGAGAAATGCCGATTTCGAACAAGAAAGTTTCGTGTTTGATGTGCAAGCTGTATTATATTTCCATCGAGACGCACGTTATCTTCAACCACGGTTTTGACTTTATACAAACGGTTGTACATAAAGTAAATAGAGATTTGAAAATGACCACAAAGTGCAGAAACTGCAAAGAAGAAACAGTCAAAGAAAAAAATCGGTTGTTACCTCATAATAGATATGAGTCTTTCAGCTTGTCCACAATCCGAAAACAAGCTTCCGTCCAAGGAAAGGAGAAAATATGTCCAGCGAACTATTTCTAAGGCACTCCTGGTCGACAATCAAGGGTATGGACTCGTCGGTGCTGTTCATTTTAATAACCTCGTTGAACACTACACGGTATACGTCTTCGATGGCATTTGGTGGAATTGAAGAAGCCGTGGGAATATCTTATGAAGGAGTAATTCGTATTTTACATGACGAATTGGATTTAGAAAAGCTCCCACCAAGATGTGCACCCACGTTTGCTCAATTCGGAACAAAAACGAATTCCAACTCGAACCTCAGCCCATTGTTCGGAAGTATCTACGAGGAAGCCAACGGATTTTGAGAGACAATTTGTCACCATGGATGAGACGTAGATTCATCGCTGCACACCAGGAGGAAAAATGCGATGAAAACCGTGGATTGTACGCGGTGAATTGGTTCCGAAGAAAATAAAAACCATTCACTCGACTGGAAAGGTGTTGACATCGTCTTTTGTGAGGCAAAGGGAATTTTGCTAATTGCATACCTTCAAAAGGCAACACTGTTATTGGTCCATATAACAAAAATACTTTTGGACAAGTTGAAAGCAACAATTCAGGAAAAAACGTCCAGGAATGATTCAGAAAAAGCTGTTGTTTCACCACGACAATGTGTCCTCCCATTCAAGTACAATCGTTCAGCAAAAATTGACAGAATTGAAGTTAGAAATCTTTGCGCATCCGTTCCGTCAGAGTTCCACCTATTCCCGAAACTGAAAACATTTTTAGGTGGAAAGAGATTTTGGTCGTTTGAAGAACTATAACAACAATGTATAAAGAGAAAGTATCAGATTTCGAAACCGATGGTAAATAAGTTGAATTTGAATTTGAAGTAAGTTCGAGTCTGAATAAAGGGAGCGCCATCTGATGGGGGAGACGTAAATACGGCACATTTTGCTCCTTCGATGCGTATGTGTATGTGTGAGAGAGAAAGAACTAATGAAAGAAGAAAGACAGAAGTAAAAAGCGCTTATTTGACGATTTTCAAGCGTCTCACTTTCTCCTAGTTAACTCTCGCCGCAGAACTTGGCTAAAAGAGCTTTACTCTAAAAATATTGATCTTATTTGAAATATGATTGAACAGAACCGACATATTATTATCAGCAGTATTCAGACAATTCCTCCCTACATTGGTGTGAAAGCAATAAGCACAATTTTACACAAGCATTTCAAGATATGTAAGCTTTCATCCCGTGACCTCGGTTTAAATACAAAGTCATATGAATTGGTGTACATCTACATCAAATCGCTTCGACAAGGTGTCGTCTCATTTGGTGTACAATCGGTTGTTTGGGTCTCTGAGGATGGATCGGTTCCTACAAATGTTATTCGTACGAAAGATGGTCGTCAAATTTGTTTGGAGTTACTTATCATATTTCCAGTGTAGCACTGGACAATCGTTGTACTATTAGTGCTCAATGATTTGCTGAAATGTTCACAGCAACTTCGCCTTTAATAAGTGGCTCGTATCAACGATATCGGTGAAACGAACGGCTTACTACAATTCTTCTGAGAATTAGCTGTACATCAGCGAGCACGCAGCTTATGCGTACGGTAGTAAAAAGCGGGGTACTACAGGTACGAAAATGGCAAGTAGAAGAAAAGAAGAGTAAAATTGAAAAATCCCATTGATCTACTTTCATCTCTCTAATGATCTGTTGACTTTTTTGAACATATTTCCATATATTTTATGAAATTCTAAAGATTTACTGATCTACATTTTTTCCAGGAAAATTATCCGAGGATTCCCTAACGAATAACAACAAATGGCCCTCCATGAGTCCCCAGTCTTGTAACACGGCTCTGCTAGTACATCAAGCAAACAAAGTTTTATCCTCGCAACCGTCTCATCTTCAGGGTCATCACGGGTCGCATCACGCCGCTGCAGCCGCCGCTGCTGCCCTCTCCGCGCCTTTTACCTCTCTCTTAGGTGCAGGAGGTGGCGCAGCGTCTTACCTTCTTAGCGATCATCTGAAGCCGACAGCTAATCATTTGTTTTAAATTGTAAAGAGGAAATTAATTAATTAATCAGAAATTATTTTTGATTGTATCTATATCTAGTGAGGAAAGGACATTTTGTGAGGTTAAAAAAAATCAAAACAATTTTTTAAAATTTTTATTATTCTTCTAAGATGTAAACATTGACGTTGGCCTATGATTAAAGTATACCTTTTTCTAATAATTTTCCCGGTAAATAAAAATCAAGAAATACTCGAAAGTATACGATATTTTAATAGATATTACTAACTTTGTATTCGTCGCCAAATCTTTAAAAATAATCTTGTAAATATAAATATCTCCACCGAACCTTCAGATCGTATACTAAAATGAATTCACGAAAATCGAAAAGAGCTTGTATATTGAAAAATAAAATTTTAAAATATAAACGGGATTCGTGTCTCGAAAAGAAAGCAGATTTTCTATTTATAACGAGGTGTAAATTTTGTAAATAATTTACGACGTATGTATATGTACGTAAGGTGTTTGTTATATACATAGATATGTAACAGAAGTATGGGAGAGTATCCACGATGTGTGCATGTGTATAAAAGCAGATATTCTATTCTATTGTGTGAAATTAAAGTATACATACGTAGATTTCGTAAGTCAAGGTTCTAGTCCATTGAATACCATGTGTAATATGTACGATACTGATTTAAGACGAAAAAAAATTATTGAAGAAATAAAGAGATTATGAATGTAAGATCGTATTTTCTATATATGTACATATATACAAATAACTGACACCACACGCACCCCCACCGGTACGCCCCAAAAACTGACGCCGAAAATGTTGTTACCCTCAAGTACCCGATTCATTCTCCAATCCCTAGTAGAACGAGAACCAGAAGATAGTCGCAAGGTGCTTACTAAGCAAGCACAAACTGCATATGTCACAAAATATTACGGAGAGAATTAATTATGCTTCATTAATCGAGAACTACAACCGTAGACTATAGTTTCATTCCTGTTAGGGTTCGAGAGTATGGTATAGCCAGTTCGCGATTAATAAAACAAGGAAAAAATTTGAAACAAGGGATTAAGGAACATAAACGAGACTTTATGAATACGAAGAGTAGAATAGGCTTTTCCCAACGTTTTCTAGATCAGGTGTGGGCAACCTCCGGTCTGCGGGCCACATGCGGTCCTTCGAGTAAGATTTGCCTAACTCGCCATTGACTTTTACGTTGCATATTAGCATGGTCCCTCAAACATGCTGCATAAGGATAATACAAAAATGTATGCTTTTTAAGATTCTAGCGGCCGCATAGTGAAAGTAGAATCCTAAAATGTCGAGTATTTATGTACGACTAAGAGAACATGTAACTCGTCTCTCGATACAGAGATGTCAGTGAAAGCGACTGACGAGAAGACACTAGTAAATTCTAGATGAATTCAGATTATTAGACGACCCGCTATGTATGAAGAAGCAGCGGTGGTTGCTGCCAGTCTGCATCAAGATCAGTTAGGAAATATAAATCCAGGGAAAGTAGGTTTAATGAAGTTCCGTTTGTTTGGAAATTTGAAAAGATTTCTGCTCCAAAATATGTCCGGACCCTCAAATAGTAAATAGAGAAAAGTTGATTCTGAAGGTGGTACATTCCAGGAGAAGTGGACTGAAGAATATCTTTTTGTTATTTATAAGGACAAGCCAATTTGTCTGATATCAAACCCGAACTAGTCCAACCTTTGAGAGATGATGCATGGTTATCTGATTTAGCACTTGTAGTTGATGTTACCAATTACTTGAACGAACTAAATACGAATATGCAGAAACAAGTACTATTTGCCTATGATTTATTCACCCCTGTGAAATCTTTGCAAAATAGACTTCGGGAAAATCAGATTCGTACGGGAAGTACATATCATTTTCCAATTCTAGTTGCTCACAAAAATGTCGATAAGAATGGCGTAGCATAGGAATTATCTTCATTAAATACAGAATTTAATGTCCCTCTTTGGCAGTACTTATTGCTGTGAGCATTTTGTTTTTAAAGTGGAGTTTACGAAATCAAAAAGCAGATCAAGGATTATCGATACTAATTTGGAAAACTTTTTACGCGTAGCAACAACATTATGTTTACCAAATAATGAACTTCTTGCAAAACAAAGGTAATCCCATGTTTCTCACTCAATTAGAGTTGCAGCACTATGTGATTATAAAAAGTTATTTTTAATAAAGTTTATTCATTTGAGTTTTATTTTTTTATATCTGTACCTTTTTAAAAATAAATACTATTATTATCAATTGTTTTTGTTGCCCGTGGTCCATCCTATTTTTTTATTTAGCCCTTATAAAAAAGGTTACCCAGGCATGGTCTAGACCAGGGGTCTCCAAACTACGGCCCGCGGGCCAAATCCGGCCTGCCAATGCCATCAATCCGGCCCGCGACAGCTAATAGCTTATTGTTGTTGTGATAAGTTGGATAAAAAACACAGAATGATAATAACTCGGATTTATTTACTTGCTAGGTATAGCTTAATGACAAGTATAATACGCAGAAAACTCCCTGAAGCAATCAGTATGGCCCCAAGGCTGAAAAGTTTGGAGACGCCTGGACTACAGATTTCCCAACAATGACTTTCCGATTACAGGTCATAAAAGCAAATACCTTAATCTCAGGGAAATTTTACACAGTAAAAGGACTATTTACGAAGCTGTGAATATTGTTAAGATTATATTTTCATGCTCTGCAATTTCAAAGGCTATCACTTGAAACGGGTACAAATACTAATCTCTTGCTTTTACCTATTAGTCTTGTCTTGATAATGAAATGTCACATATCGAAACAAATGTCGATTATATAAAATTCAAGCGAAACAAGAAACCATGTGTGAATTATAACAGGCTAGTGCCTATTGCTGTTTTTAAAATGAAGAAATTTATTGACTATTCAATCACTAATTATTACAATTATTCAAGTTTGGAAAATAAGGAATTTTGCAGCGATTCCCGCCCTAACGTTAGTACACTAATGAATAATTATAATGCATTCACGTAATTTATAAACTATTTCCGTAAAGTCGGCGATTCTGATAAAGCGTTGAGCGAAGCCTCTGCATCCGAAGGGTGCGTGGGCTTTCCCTGGTATCCTGTGGTTGCGTCTATGTTACTTGTGTTGTTTTTCTTCTTAACGGCGAATACCATTTCTTACTTTTCATTTCACCTTGCTTTAGACGAGAAAATCGATTTTGATGAATGACCGGCTCCAATTTTTGACAATTTATCAATAAAATGGGCCATCGCTTTCTTCTGACTGAAAAAAAAAGTTCGGGAAAAGGAAAGAAACAAGGTGTCTAGAGGATCAATTTACAATCAATTTCTTTCCGCCTTATTCAGCCCAAGAACGCACATTTACTCCCATAGAATGATTAAAATAATATTTGGTCATAGCATTGTACAAAGTTGCAATATTTCTCCTCTAAAATTGCGCAAAATACTTTTACAATTCGAAAACAAAACCAACGGTAATGATGTTATCGCCGATCGTAACCTTTCGAGTTCGGTTTTTCGAAAAAATGTAAACATTACACGCAACTTGGCGCGGTCGGACGACCGACGCGTTTAAAATTAGAATTTGTAAGTTTCGTAGAGGCGTAGGTTAGGTTTTCCGCTCGAATTTACGATATACCGATTCGATACCACGCTAAGAATTTATGCGTAAGACTGTAGATCTGTATTTTTCCTTCGGGAAATTTATAGATTGTTTTAGAAACGCATAAACAAAACGATTCGTTTTCCTTTTATTTCAATTTTTGGAGGAGCGTATTTATTTTTGTACCGGGCATAAATAGTTAAGTACTATATAACTGTGGAAGGCGGTTTAAGTTGTGCACATTACGAAGAAAAAGGATTTTATGGTCTCTGTGTAGGATTTCTGCATGCCTGACACTTGGCCATTACAAACACAACGATAGCAATCTATTCCAATAGCTTAATGTGCTCAATAGAGTTTCTGAGGATATATTTAGGGATGAAACAGCTTATCTAGCAATGTAGCTCTTTGTGGAAACTGACAGTAATCACACAGTAAACTCCTCGCCACACAATTGTTTAATTAAATTCGGTGACACATGTTTCGCTAGCATAAGGTAAGTATCACGACTTGAAGATGCTTGCCTTGTACTAGCGAAACATCTGTCACGATATTTAATTCAACAATTGTGTGAAGAAGCGTTTACTGATCCGATTAGTGTCAGTAACTACACCACAGTCCTTGCAATTACTATTTGTGTGGAAAGTAAAACAACATCCAGTAATTATGAAGCTGTTAAAGGAAAACTTTAACAAAACCTGTAAGTTCTTGGATTTTTCCCTTTTTTATTGCTAGTTTTAAGGTGAGATGTTTTCATTTCTATGCCATTCAAACAAAGGAAGACCAATAACATTTTTGATTGTGCATCGCAAAGTATAAAATTGAATATATATCAATCAGTAATAAATATATATTCCCACTCCCCGCCATCCTGTTTAACTTGTTCAAATTCAAAACTTGATAGTAGAAGAAATCTAAGAAACCTAATTATGAAGTTGTTTTTATTTCACTCGTCTTATTTATATTTGAAACAAAATCTTGAAGAAAACTGAATATTTGAATTTTCTCTTCTTTTCATCCCTTTGTAATTATGAAGCCATTTCACTTCTGCTGTTCCACAGTTTTGAAAAAATTGAAGAAGCAATTTATGGTAAACGTAGTTTTGGAGTAAGCTGTTAATGGGACACCAAAAGAATTAAACAGCAATACAGGAAAAAATAGTCCAGTGAATCTGAAACGGATCCTAATCAAGACCGTAAGATATCATTAAAATGGAAGAAGTTGAAAACCGCTGTTTGGCCCCGATTGTATTTCCTTCCTGGTACAATCCATATATTTTTAGAATGTTTGATGTTCGCTGGTAATAACGCTTCAAAGGTTGATTCGTTTCACACAGACAAATAGAAGCCAAATATCATATTTTCACATTTTATTTGACAGTGAACTTATTTACTTACTGACTTAATTTTTAAGCCTCTTCTACCCCTTCCTGGGGTGTAAGGCGAGTGTGGAGTTGAGTTCTCTATATTGTTCTCTTGCATATTTCCCTCCATCTTTTGCTGTCTTACACAAAACTTAGATAGGAAAATATGTAAAGTGAATGAAAATGCTGGAATTAACAAAGAACTGTTTTGATAAATTTCTTGTGCACTTTTTGGTATATGTACGTACATATGTACGTATTTTTCAGATTTAAGAAAGAAATGAGAGAATCGGAAAAAAATTTGTTTTTCTGTTTTTCACAGTCTTAAAGAAAAACTTTGAAGAAGATTGCGGATTTCCGAATCACAAAAAGAAGTAGTTTTTACCAGGAAAAGTATAAATAGATAAATGTTAATAGGAATCTAAAATTAATTCAACGAGAACAGCTCAAACCTTTCTTTCCGGGTAATCTGAAGAAAACTCGTAACTTTTGGGAAAATTTCGAATACATATTTCCTGACGTAAACGATAAGTTAATTGTACCTCGGGAGTTTGTATTACATCTGGATTTGTGCAATTTTCTAAACGAAAAATAATTTAAATGCTTGGATATTTACGTACTGGAATTGCCGCCATATTTCGCATACGAAAGCAAATTAGATCCCTACACCAATTTCCAATTAAAATCGTTTTGAAAACGTCGTAATTATAAATGTTTGGATTCGAAAAATAATGACTCGAAATTTACTATTCTAATTCCTAAACAGAACTGGAGTTGTTTAGCTTTTAATTGACCAAGTTCTCGAGCCAAGAAAGCTTTTACGAGTTGATAAGGAATCTTCTAAAGGAGCAATACAAAAATATTTAAGACACAAGAAGTTAGCTGCAAAATTTAGATATAAAAAATATAACAAATTTATATTTGGGTCTCCGAGACGGAACTATATTGTCTCATTCACACCGAAGATTGTTGATCTTTTAACTTGTTTTGAAATTTCATTTATTCTTATTATTGTTGATAATAAAAAGCTGAATGTATAAAAGTAATGATTCCGACTGTTTTTGGGTGTTGTTTCGGAATCCGGTATTGAGATTTCTCCGCCAATGAAAAAGGAAAAAAGAGATTGTACGTTTTCAAGTTTTTTTACACATTATCATTTCCTTAAATCAAAATTTAATTTCATATTAATCGCCTTGACTTTTTAAATTATTTTCAAACGTCTCTTCCATGTTTATAATAAAGAAATACATGAATGAAAGTAATGTTTCCAGAGTCATTTTGGGGGTGTTTCCTCGGAATTTGATATCAGAATTGAGTTTTTCTGCAAAAAAAAACATAATATGGCCGATTATAAATGAAAAAAATAAAAAGCAATTGTACATTTTCAACCACTATGACTTTTTTCAAGCTGAAATTGTGTAAAAATGGCGAAACCCACTCAACTATCGGTACACAAAATTGTTGAAGTTTAGTAGGAAATTTTCTTCATTTTCATGTTAACGACATTTCTAATCCAAAATTGTTTGAGAGGTCCAATGTAGGATTATTGCACTTATTTTTATCGACGGAATCCCCCATTTGTGCAGTGTGGGGCGCTCTAATAAAAATACTACCCCTTGAAATTTCTGCAAAAATCAATTGAAAACTATTGGAAATTTTAAAAACGACCCCTCATTTGCGCTACCTAAAAAATAAAGAAATTTTAAACGAGCTGATGTGGAGGTTGTTTCTCACTTTTGTGCATCGATGATTGAACGAGATTTCCCATTTTTACACAATTTCAATGTTACAAGAAAATCATAAAAGTTGGAAATTACAATTACTTTAAATTCTCTCATTTAAAATCCGTGATATTACTTTTTGTTTGGCAGAGAAATCTCAATTCTGAGCCCGAATTACGAAAGAGCCCACCTCAAAGAGGCTTTCGGAACATTGCTTTTATTCATTTATTTTTAATTATGGACATGGAAACATGGAAATGACATTCGAAAACAAGTTAAGAAATCAACGAAAGTTTCAGCGTTAATGGAATAATACGAAATAAAATTTTCGATTTTCGAAAATAAGGACCGAAAAATTTGAGCCACGAAGTTGCTCGTTTTAAAATTGTTTTTCGAAACTATTGCGTGATTACCATTAATATGAATATGGAAAAAAAATTCCAAGTAAACTTCAACAATTTTGTGCAACGATGATTGAACGAGATTGCCCATTTTCACACAATTTCAACGTGACAGAAAAAGAAAAAGTTTATAGAAGTTGGAAATTACAATTGCTTTTCATTCTCTCATTTAAAATCCGCCATATTAATTTTTTTGCCAGAAAGATCTCAATTCTGAGCCCGAAAGGGGCTTTCGGAACATTGTTTTTATTCTTTTATTTCTTATAAACACGGAAATGGAGTTCGATAACAAGTTAAAAAAATCAACGAAAGTTTCAACGTTAATAGATTAAAACGAAATAAAATTTTCGATTTTCGAAAATAAAGACCGAAAAATTTGAGCCACGAAGTTGCTCGTTTTAAAATTGTATTTCGAAACTATTGCGTGATTACCATTAATACGAATATGAAAGAAAAATTCCAAGTAAACTTCAACAATTTTGTGCAACGATGATTGAACGAGATTGCGCATTTTCACACAATTTCATCGTGACAGAAAAAGAAAAAGTTTATAGAAGTTGGAAATTACAATCGCTTTTAATTCTCTCATTTAAAAATCCGCCGTATTAATTTTTTTGCCAGAAAGATCTCAATTCTGAGCCCGAATTCCGAAAGGGGCTTTCGGAATATTGTTTTTATTCTTTTATTTCTTATAAACACGGAAATGGAGTTCGATAACAAGTTAAAAAAATCAACGAAAGTTTCAACGTTAATAGATTAAAACGAAATAAAATTTTCGATTTTCGAAAATAAGGACCGAAAAATTTGAGCCACGAAGTTGCTCGTTTTAAAATTGTATTTCGAAACTATAGCGTGATTACCATTAATACGAATATGAAAAAAAATTCCAAGTAAACTTCAACAATTTTGTGCAACGATGATTGAACGAGATTGCCCATTTTCACACAATTTCATCGTGACAGAAAAAGAAAAAGTTTATAGAAGTTGGAAATTACAATCGCTTTTAATTCTCTCATTTAAAAATCCGCCGTATTAATTTTTTTTTGCCAGAAAGATCTCAATTCTGAGCCCGAATTCCGAAAGGGGCTTTCGGAATATTGTTTTTATTCTTTTATTTCTTATAAACACGGAAATGGAGTTCGATAACAAGTTAAAAATCAACGAAAGTTTCAACGTTAATAGATTAAAACGAAATAAAATTTTCGATTTTCGAAAATAAGGACCGAAAAATTTGAGCCACGAAGTTGCTCGTTTTAAAATTGTATTTCGAAACTATAGCGTGATTACCATTAATACGAATATGAAAAAAAAATTCCAAGTAAACTTCAACAATTTTGTGCAACGATGATTGAACGAGATTGCCCATTTTCACACAATTTCATCGTGACAGAAAAAGAAAAAGTTTATAGAAGTTGGAAATTACAATCGCTTTTAATTCTCTCATTTAAAAATCCGCCGTATTAATTTTTTGCCAGAAAGATCTCAATTCTGAGCCCGAATTCCGAAAGGGGCTTTCGGAACATTGTTTTTATTCTTTTATTTCTTATAAACACGGAAATGGAGTTCGATAACAAGTTAAATAAATCAACGAAAGTTTCAACGTTAATGGATTAATACGAAATAAAATTTTCGATTTTCGAAAATAAGGACCGAAAAATTTGAGCCACGAAGTTGCTCGTTTTAAAATTGTTTCTCGAAACTATCGCGTGATTACCATTAATACGAATATGAAAAAAATTCCAAGTAAACTTCAACAATTTTGTGCAACGATGATTGAACGAGATTGCCAATTTTCACACAATTTCAACGTGACAGAAAAAGAAAAAGTTTATAGAAGTTGGAAATTACAATCGCTTTTAATTCTCTCATTTAAAAATCCGCAATAATAATTTTTTTTGCCAGAAAGATCTCAATTCTGAGCCCGAATTCCGAAAGGGGCTTTCGGAACATTGTTTTTATTCTTTTATTTCTTATAAACACGGAAATGGAGTTCGATAACAAGTTAAAAAATCAACGAAAACTTCGGCGTGCGTGGATTAATATGAAACTAAATTTTTGATTAAGAAAATAAGGACTGAAAATTTTGAGACACGAAGTTGCTGGTTTTAAAATTGTTTTTCGAAACTATTGCGCGATTGCCGTCAATATGAATATGAAAAAATTTCCTGCTAAATTTCAACAATTTTGTGCATCGATGATTGAGCGAGATTTTCCATTTTCACAAAATTTCAATGTAACAGAAAAGAATTATAGAAGTTGGAAATTACAATTGCTTTTAATTCTTTCATTTCAAAACCGCCCTATTAACTTCGTGGGCAGAAAAGTTTCAATTCTGAACCCGAATTTCGAAAGCCTACCTCAAAAGGACTGTCGATACATTGCTTTTATTTATTTATTTACTTATTTACTTATTTATTATAAACATGGAAATTGAGTTCGAAAGCAAGCTAAAAATCAACCAGCTTCGGAGTTAATGGATTGTTAATATAAAATTAAATTTTCGTATGAGAAAATAAGGACTGTAAAATTTGAGCCACAAAATTGCTTGTTTTAAAATTGTTCTCTAAAACTATTGCATGATTGTTCAAAAAAAGAAGTATTACAAATGCGCGTCGAAATTAAGCTCTTAAATGTTTAAGAGACGAAATTTATTATGAAAACAAAGCAAAAATTTTAGCGCGCAACGTTTCGTACGGATGTTTTGGCATATTGTTGAAATACACATAGGCAAGCATAATTTTGGACGCCCAGCTAAATTTACCAGAAATAATTTAAAATATATCATCATCAAAATCGCTGATGCAAAAAGTGAATGTTAATTCGATACTACCTGTAATTTTTGGTCGTTTCCACAGAGCATAATTTCGACGCAAAATCGCCGGGTGTATTTAAAGAAATAACAGGTGTTTCGCATATGTACGTACGTGTACAAAAAAACTCGATTTCAACAAGTGGTCGTTCGCGAAAATTTCGATTATTCCGCGTCGAAACTGCTAATATTAGATTTACATACTTATCTATCAACGCGAGTTGATTTAAACGCTAAGTTCGATTGGAATCGATTCGAATGGAATCGAAGAAAATGGAAAATGTATGCAATTACCGAACGGCAAGTTCTTTGGAGGGTATCGTGGAAATAACTGAAATATCGCTACTGGGAAATTTTCTGGCAGACCGCGTAATTTCTAGAAATTGCCGATCCAAAGCGGACCATATGTGCCGAAAATTGATTGTAAAAACTTTGAATAATCTACTAAATATAGTGGTTGAGTAAAATCGGAGGTCAAATGACGCCACGGTCCTGTGGGGGAATCGCAAACCGTAGGTCCTATATAAGCGTCGCGACGCCCGAGACGTTTCAGTTTTCGGTTACAGTGCTGTGAAACACGAACACTACGTACGAACCTTCGCTAAACTACCACACTCAGGATGTCTTTGGAACGCCAAGTTCGCGCTAAGGTGAGTGATCAACTTAATCGGAAACAAGTCCAATTATTAATTTTATCTTCGTAATTAAGATCGCCGGAAAACGCAATCCGGAACAAGACAAGGAAGCCCAAGAATGGATCGAAACGGTTCTTGGCGCCAAGTTCCCAGCCGGCGAACTATACGAGGATGTCCTCCGCGACGGTACCGTCCTTTGTCAACTCATGAATAAGTTGGTACCGAACTCCATTCCAAAATCAATACGTCCGGTGGACAATTCAAGATGATGGAGAACATCAACAAGTAAAATTTCATCGTTTTATCTTTGAAGCATTTCTAACGCCTTTTTCCCTTTTCGCACAGCTTCCAAGCCGCTCTTAAAAATTTCGGCGTCAACGACGTCGACGTGTTCCAAACCGTTGATTTGTGGGAAAAGAAGGACATCGCCCAAGTAACCAACACCATCTTCGCTGTCGGCAGGCAAACGTACAAGCTTCCCGAATGGAAGGGACCATACCTTGGACCCAAACCATCCGATGAGAACAAACGCGAATTCTCCGACGAACAATTGAAAGCCGGCGAATCCATTATCGGCCTTCAAGCCGGTTCCAACAAAGGTGCCACGCAAGCCGGCCAAAATATTGGCGCTGGCCGCAAGATCTTACTTGGAAAGTAAACTGTTCGAAGTTCACAGCAAGAGAAAATCAAAAAAAAACAAATATAATAAAAAAGATGAGTTGAACGGGGAGGAAAAGTTACTTACTTATTTTTGTACATATATATGTTATAATTATTATATTATATATATTTTCCTATAAAAAAATTAATAATAATAAACAAACTGTAACCGTTCTCAACACTTTTATTTTCCCCATCCTACGCTCGCTTAAAATTTCATATTTAGGAGAATTCTAAAAAGTATCCAGATGCAAGTAGGCGTAAGCTCTATTTATATGACAGTCGCAATTCGAGGCGAAAATAACTTTAATATAAGCCGCCGCGCCGGTTCCAAATTTTCGTAAATCACAAGGTTTCGTCGTGTTAACTTCGCAACACTTAGCTAGCTCTTTCCGATTGGGGCGTGCCAATTTATCTTTTGAGACGATCCGATACGTTTCCACCTTAAGTGTTGACACGAAGGTAGGAGTTTCTTTGGTAGGTAGAACAACGATATCCAAGGAATCGTGTAGTAACCTTGTCGCAAGCATCGTTTAGAAATAGGAGGTTTCGTGTAAATATTTTCGAATATTTCGGTGCGCGTTAGATGCACTTAGGACTATTTTATGAGCGATTCTATTTCGAGCGATTAAAATCTTGAGAGGTACACGTAGGTCGAATGTATGGGATTGTAAATATTTGGAAAGCAGGCCTTATAAATATTATAATAAAACTGAATATAATAGCTTTTATGCCTAGAACGCAGATTTGAATGGCGCCAAATTAGGTATTTTAACAAATCAGCCGTCCCTCTCCGTGGAGAGGATTCAAAGCAAAAGAGAATGCTTTCTCTAGACAACAATAATTCCGTTGATGGAGATATTCAAGCTTGGTATATGGTAAAAGTAAAGCTCGTATTATGCATTTCAGTTTACAATCATGTTTGATTTTACCGATTGTATGCCTAAATAAATATATTTGCATCCGTATTCTGACTATTTTTCATAGATTTAGATCTGGAGATACCGCTTTGATTATCTTGATCATGACATCCCATTACATCCCAGTTCAGAACTTATTAACTTATTAAAAATATTGTTTATTCTCTTCCTCTAATAGACGACTCATGAGATCTAGGCTCCATTGGGTTTCAGCTCGAGACTCTTGTTGTTTCTTTCACCTATGAGCAGTATTATTTTACCGGTGTTATTGTTAACAAGAAATTGGTGTTTGCTGATGGTGTAGAAATTTTCGAGATGATTGACTTTATCCATGATTGTCTTTGGGGTACTGCGGATTACTCTATGACATTCCTCCTTGCGGCAAGAAAACGATTTGATCGCCTCCTATGTGAGTATGCGTTGTTGCATACTTCATATTGACATTTGCATAATATACAGTTAGGTGCAAAACTGTTCCAACCGTACAAGAAATTCATAGTTCTCGTTAAAAACAAGCAAGATAACCATTTTTATATAATACGAGGGTTGCCTTTTATATTTCGGGATTAGAGAACAAAAACAAATATTAATCATCGAAAGTCACTTTATTGTTTTTCAAAATATTCCTCATGAAGATCTATACACTTTTGCATGCGTTTGAACCAATTGTCGAAGCACTTTTGCCACTCTGATTGAGGTTAGATTTGGCTCATCTTGAAACACCCATACAGTCGACTGCTTTTACTTTCGGGCTCATACGCGTAAATCCACGATTCATCACCTGTCACGATGTCATAGACGTGTTTCGAAGCACCGCGATCGTATTTCTTGAGCATTTCCTTCGACCAATCGACACGAACCTTTTTTGAGCGATTGACAAATTGTGTGGGATCCAACGCGAACAAATTTTTTTGACAGTCAAATGTTTATGCAATATTGAATGTATGCTGGTCCCACTAATGCCTAAGGTTGTCTCAATCTCACGATAGGTCACATGACGATCTTGCAATATCAGTTCGCGCACAGCATCAATGGTTTTCGGAACAACAACTGATTTTGGACGACTTTCACGAAATTCGTCTTAGAGTGAACTACGACCACGATTGAATTCACCATACCATCGATAAATACTGGTCCTCGATGGAGCTTCATCGCCAAAAATTGAATTAAGTTCATCCATGCACTGTTGCTGAGTTAATCCACGTCGAAAGTGTAAAAATTTTTGAAATGGGTTTAGTAGTTTGGGAGATATGCAACTTCCTACTGTCGTTCCGGTTCATTCGCCATAATTGATTTTGGGGATTTCTTGCCTAAATAAATATATTTGCATCCGTATCCTGGCTGTTTTCATACACTTCGATTTGGAGATTTGATTGGTGCAGAAACTTTTTAAATCGGTTTAGTAATTTGGGAGGTATGCAACTTTCTATTGTTGTGCCGGTTCGTTCGTCATACTTGATTTTGGCGATTTTCTGTCTGTAAATAAATATATTTGCATCCGTAGCCCGATTGGTTTCGATACATTTCGATTTGGAGATTTCATTGGTGCAGAAATTTTTAAAATCGGTTTAGTAGTTTGTGAGATATACACCTTTTTAATCTCGTTGCGGTTTGTTCGTCATACTTCATTTTGGGGATTTCCTGTCTAAGTAAATATTTTTGCAATCGTACCCGGACTGGTTAGGATACATTTCGATCTGCAGATTTGATTGGCCCAAGAATTTTGGAAATGTGTAAGTTGACGTAATGTTATACCCGTACTTTTCCCCTTATTACACACGTCCTCTTGGACATAAGAAAGCAGCGCTGCATACTGATATGTGTAATACAGTCTGTATGGTATAGTTTGATTTGTGTTTTAAACCTCATACATTTCTATGTTATTTTGAATCTAACAACTTCTGTAAAATATGGTTTTCTTTTTCCTTGAAGGCACTGAAGTTCAATGACTTATTGTGCACCTCTAGCTACCTTATGCCATGACAGAACGACATTCTAAGAACTTATAAAAACGAATTTAGTGTTCTCGATGTCTCATTTTACGGAAATATATTGAAACCTGAGAACGAACATGTCGAACGCGTTGTACCTCGTCATTTTACCTATTGGTTTTCAATTTTAGCTTCGACTCCTCCCTAACTATCCTGTACAAACGACCACTGCATTCACCGAAATTTTCCCTTATGCAACGAAGCTGGCGAGATAGAGATAAAACAACCGGGTGTGTCTTCTCCACATTCGAAATTGTGTGGGCAGATTGGGATGAGGATCTGCGGCTGCATTTACTAGAGGATTGATGCTTTGCGGTGGAATTAGCATGTATTACGATGTATAGTTAACTCTCTTTAAGTAGAACTTTTATGAGTTACTCTAATTGTTCGACTTTGTCTTCCCAAGCTTTCCTTCTATTTCTTCTTCCTCTTACATAAGACTATTCCTTGTTGTTTCTGTTCTTTCAACCATCTGGTTACGAAGACGTTCAACATCTCCCCTCCCTCCCCCATTGTCTTAGTGATCGACCCAACGTTTTTGTGGTATTTGGGGTGTGTTTTTAAAATTTTGCTAATCATCGTGCGTCCATAGCACCTACGTGGTCTCGCCAGAGCCCTCTTTTTCCTCTTGTCCACCTTATTACATCCTGAGGAATCAATTCCTGTCTGAAATGCTTGATTTCGATTCTATCTCTAAGTGGGAATCCTTTAATTGTTTTAATTATTTTCATGAAAATACTTAAAACAAAGAATTTTCATTTTTGCATTCCTGGCTATTTTGGAAGGCACCTTTTTTTTATTCTTCGCATAAGATAACTGTTAGATACTGCTTCCAAATTAACCTCATACCTTGTGATAAAGTGTAAACAAAAGATATTGGAATCATGGAAATAGGACGACTTTAGTATTCCTTCGAGGAAATGCTCTCACGAACATTGCAATTGCTGCAAGAACATGAATTACATGGAGTCTTACAAGTTGCTTTGAATGAGGAATCAATGTTAGTCTTACAATTAGAAGCATGGTGAGTAGCAGAATGTATTCGTTTATGTGAAGGATTTGATGTGATTGATTTAAGAATATATACCTTTACTGGGTGATTTGTTTTTATCACATAATATATAAGAACAGGGGAAGTTACCCAAGGTGGAGAGTGTTTTTGATGGAACTTATCCAAGAAAATTGATTTAAAAACGATGTTAAAAGAAAGTTATTGCACAATTACCAAAACCACGCCAAAATTGCGATACATAAACAACTTAATGTTCGCGGTATTTCCGCTAAAATAAAAAAGAAAATGTTAATTATTAAACTATTTGGAACATATTTGAAACACTTTCATTGTAATCGTCTGAATCATTTGCGGGAAATGGTATACAATGTATACATGCATACATACATATACAAATAATATAAATTTATTGGCCAGTAAAATGTAAGATATGATAACCAAAGAATTATTGCAGATGCGCCATCCTTAAAACGTGTTTGTTATGAAAATGAATTTCATACATTTGGATTTTTTTTTCTTTAGAAAACCAGAAATCAACGTTTCTTGTAATAACATAGAAACTCTACCATTTCTTTCTAAAATAATTTTGTAAACTGGGCAAAAATTGTGTTAACACCGGCCGTATTCATGGACAAGTTTTAGAGTAAAAAGGTAACAAGGTATTGATAAATTCTCGAAGAAGTTATCTTCAAGCTTCATTCTATATTATGTATTAATGGTGTATTTATTAGTAAAGCACGGAAAAGTCAGGAAGGTGATCAGAAAACCATCTCTACCACTAACACGCGGAGAGTTGGTATGTGGGCGGGTTAATGCGATTTGTCGAGTGCTTGGAACGTACGTTGCTGGCGTAATTTGTGAAAGGCTAGTATCGGATGTATTCATAATGAGGACTGCTTCTTCTTAGAGACGTTAAAGCGGTTTTAATGTGTTTTGGAAATGTTTATTAGTATCTCTTGATTTGCCCATTATTTTTCTTAATACTACGTGAATGGCGTCCGATAAAGTAACTTAGCTACGTCCAAATTAAATGATAAGAAAGGAAGTAATCGACAGGAAAGAATTGTTAGGCAGTTAATACACCAAGGGAAAAATGAAGATTCGATGAGAGTCATCGTGACTAAAGAAGGCTTTACACACGCAAAAGTGGGCCCATGGAAGGCAATTTGCAAATTATAAAATTATAACCAAACCTCGGAAAGTTCAAAGGGGTTGATTGAATGCGATTGGTAGAGTGCTTGCAACGTACATCGCTGACATAATTGATGGGGTTAACTTCCATAAACTCCCCGAGGTCTATTCATTAGTTCCATTTTCAACCATCGTCTTCTTCACCTTTTTTTTTTTAGACTGTCTAGGTGTTTTGACGATGTTTCTCTGGGTCCCTTTTCCTTGTCTAACCTTTTTTATCTCCTTATCCTTCCTATTACATTTTCCACTGAACTATTGATTTCCTTACTTTCTCTCTTTCCTAGGTTGTTGTTTTGGTTTAGCTTCTTCATTCGTTTTCCAGAATGCTTCCTCAAAGTCCATTTGGTTGTGATTCGATTAATCTTTTCCTTAGATATATAATCATATATTTAAAGTAAGAGAAGTAGAAATGGCTGTGGTTTAAATTGAAGTGAAGCAATACCAGCTATAGAATTCCAGACATCATTTCAATTAGGGCTTGAGGGATTAATCTCTTTTCCTTGTATATCTCTCAACTGGGGACGACAACCTGGTGATCGGAATATGTATTTAGAGTCATTCAAGTCATCGTGGGAGGCGTAAGGACAAGTCTAAGAAAGAAAAAGGAAATGAGCCCAGAAAATTCTAAATATAGTGAAACCTTTCGAATATCCAGAGATTTTGGATATCAGATTTGGTTTCGTTTCCAGGAATAAAACGTGGAAAAGATGTGTACAGTGATCAATATTGATTTAAAGAAAATATCAATTCATTACTGTATGCGCTTTTTCTTCTTCTTCTTCTCGTCAATCCTTATGCCTTTCAGCGTCGGACTATTTTTGGATCTTACGACGATTTAATCCATTCTTTCCATCGTGTCCGGTCTGCACTCATTCTTCTCATTTCTGCTATGGTCTTCCCTCGCTTTCATCCTAATTCGTTGACTCTGTCAATCCATTTTTTCCTTGGTCTTCCCGTTTTTCTTCTCCCGTTATTTTTGGCTTCTATTATTTTCTTTGTTAAACTCTTTTGTTCCATTCTAATTATGTGGCCGTACCAATTCAGTTGACATTTTTCAATTTTTTTAGTATATCTTCTTGATTTATCATATTTCTTATCTGTTTGTTTTCTATTCTGTCCATTTTTGTTTTCCCCACGATCTTTCTCAAAAATTTCATTACCATAGCTGTTATTTTGCTTTCGTGTTTTTGCTGTATTGTCCAGGACTCACTTGCGTATATTATTGTGGGGGCTACTACTGCATTGTATACCATCTGTTTGATCTTGGGTTCTATTTCTTGTTTTCCAAAGATGGTGATGATGATTCAGAGCGTAGTATATGTTTGTGGCTTTCCGTCTTCTTTTTGCTATGTCTAGATCAATTTTTCCATCCTTCGATATAATAGTACCTAAATATTCGTATGCGTCGACAATTTCTTCTTGTTTATCGTTTATTTTAATTATTAGATTACTGGCTGGCTCTTTATTATTTATCACCATTAGTTTGCTTTTTTCCTACGTTTATTTCCATCTTCATCTTTTCTATTTCTTCTGTCCATATTTTTGTTAACTTTTCCATTTTCACATAACTGTCAGCTATTAGTGCCAGATCATCGGCGGACAGTAATGCATCCACAGCTACAGGTTCCAGTCTGTTATATCCTAACAGTGTCTTCACAGTTTCGGTGCGTTTCCTCGTATTTTGCAGGATTCTGTCCATTACTATAATAAATATTAATGGACTTAAGCTGTCTCCTTGCTTTATTCCCACTTGCATTTCAAAATCTGCTGATCTTTTTCCATTCACTTGTACTATCCCCCTAACCTGACAATGCGCTTTTTTCGATTTTTAATTCTCTAAAATAATGCAAATTGGATAGGTACCCGAAATCTTTGCTCGTCTGAATTGCCCTCCGACCCTCCTCTGTTTTCGATATGTAATGTTTTACTGTATTTTGAATCTTGTGGGGTAACTTTCTTCCTGTATTTACTCCTCCCACTATGAACTAAATGTGTTTAAATACATATTTCGACAACTATTTCAACGAAATGTAAAGATATGCAATTTATACAAAAATTTTACTTTATGATGCGTCAGATTTTCCACTGTAGGATAAAATTAACTTTCAATTTGTTCCTTGTTCTTTAAATCCTTCAGTCTTTTATTGGATTTCTTCTGCATGATTTCAATGGCTTTGACGAGAATCTTTCTTTTCTCTCCTTTCCTTTCGTTTCATTTTTATTCACATATTAAGTACATACGTTTCTTTCTTCTTCGTAGATTGCTTTCTCTTTTGAGTATACACCAATTAAATCCTATTTCTTCGTTCCCCACTTTCTATGTTCTCTTTCCATTAAAATTTCATCGATTAAGTTTAAGTTCTGATTTGGCTTTACTATCGGCATTTTTGGTTTCAAACTTCGTTATATTATTCATATTATCTTTTAATCCTTCTTTTTAGAATAAAAGTTTAAACAATTAAATTTCAATCTTTATTTAAAATATTTAATTCTATCGCCATCTACTGCTGACTAACTAAAACTCTAATTCCTCACTTGGGCCCTGCCCAGGAAATAGCTGCCTGCACTATCAAATTCAACTATATTCCACATAAGGGCACCACATTCTTTGAAATCGTACTTTTAGAAGCGCGAGCATTCGAATAAAGTATTAAATTCTATCACCGCCGAAAAAGAACCACGTCTATTTCGGTCAATTTTAAATATTTATCCGTTAGTACTGTAAATGTGTCAAACGCGACGGGAAATTTCCAATATTTTAACGACGTTAACGCGGAAAAGCGTGTTCCCGCACAATCCGAACCACATACATACATATCGCGTCCAAAATTAACCGCGGAAGCGGCGCATTTATAATTAGAATTCCAACAAAAGCAATCTTACATTCGAAGAGTCGTAAACGTTTCGTCGGACGAATATTTCACCTAAGCACATGTTTGCTTCTGGAGAGAAAATATTGAAATCGTTCGGGTTTCAAATTTCGGACGAAATTTCGATGGAAATTTGATAACTTTTGATAAAGGAGTGGTATTTCTAATTGTCGCGGTGAAACAACACCTTTTCGTAACCATTCCTGGGCGCTTTTGCTAAATTGCTGTTGTGAATTGGTCCAAAATTTTGCCTTCTCCAAGATAACCAATTACCAAAATTTCTTTTGGCGTCCCCAAAAATCGATGGCATCACCTATCCAACCGAGTGAATATTCTTTACTTTGTCTGGAACCGATTCACCTGCAAACTACTGTTTTGATGGCATCTTGGTGCATAGTGATGAATCCAGGTCTGTTCCATGGTCACCAATCGTCTCTTGAAATCCACTGGATGTCTCGTAAACATTTCCAAACAATCGGCTGAGGTTCGAGCTCGAATACGTTTTTGCTCCGAATTGAGCAAATGCGGCATCCATATTGCATAAAGCTCTTTTAAACGATAAACATTATGTAAAATACGAACTACTCGTTCATAGGAGATGCCCACGGGTTCCTCAATTTTACGCACTTTTATTCAGCGATCTGTCAAAATAATGTTATGGATTTTTTCCACAATTTCGATCGTATTAGCCGTTTTTGGACGTCCTGAACGCGGTTCATCACTTCTATGCGTGCGGCGACGCTTGAATTCCGAAACCCAAAAACTCACGGTTGAAAATGAAGGTGATGAAACTTCAAGAACGTCATCTAATTTTGTTTTGATTTCCGTTGCGGTTTACCCTTCCAAATAGAAAAATGTTATGACACCTCGAACTTTGGTTTTATCCATAATTGAAAACACAAAAACGTATTTGACTTAAGAGCCTGTCAAAGTTAGACTATTCGACAGATCGCTTTAACATTTGCAGTCAATTGATATGAAAGAGTTGTCAACACAACGACATAAAGTTTTTGGAAAAAAAAAAGCAACCTCCTAGCAGCGACTTCGGAAACTTGTTAATTCACCCTCACACGCCTCTGTACAATTTGAGAAATTAAAATTGGGCTTTCGACATGGCAATAATAACGACGTCTAGGTGAAATAAAAGATGATTTACGAGTTGGACACATTGTTAAAGCGTTTTATTTTTTATTTCTCCTGGATTATAGGCGGGCAGCTGTTAGACGGTTCTTGCACGAAACTCAGTAAATAGGAGTTGATTATTTATGTTTATTGGCAACGTCTGCTGATTTTTTGGCGGTCAGGGAAAGGATTTGGGGACCAAAACCATGAATTATAGCTATGTTTTGTTAGGGATTAAACATGATGTCACCTATAGAAGTGATTATAAATTTACGATACGCTTAATATCGTATAACATCTTGTGCAATAAATAAAAGAACAAAAAACACGTTTTTAATATATATTTTTTTGGACTGAAATCAAAATAAAGAAATATTATCCTAAATCCTTCTGGACGGAAAGATCACCAAGGTCTAAAAGGCACAAAAATATTCCAGACAAATTCTACCTACTGATTCATCTGTTTACCTCCTTTACGTAGGGAGGACTCGCTATTACTTTTAGGTGCTCGATATCTAAATAAGTTAATTCTGAATTACGATCTTTTATTTTTGTACTCAAGGACTCCGATTTATTTGTTGACGTGCAGCACTTTCAGAGGCGGTTGCGACATTATCAAATGTATATCGTCAATTAAAAGAGATGAGTAATACATTTTTGCACGGATAATGATAAGTTGTTGAAATTTCGGGTGGGTCTTGGATGGTTTCCAAGTGATTTTCTTAAGTTATTAGTTATATTTATGCGGTTATTTAGAGTTTTAGTATTCCGTTATTGCTATGTGGTATTGTTGACCTCCTTGTTAAATTTTCGAGTACCCAAAAATAGCTCTTAACTGAAAAAATGAATTAAATCAGCCTTCGGGTTTATATAAATAAATAAATAACTTGATTGCATCCATTAATTGCACTGGTTTTTCCAATGCGGATGATGAAAAATATATCGCATCATCATCAACAGGACGTAGACTAACTTCAACTGAGTCTGATTGTGAGTATCATAGATTACTGGTGTTTGAAGAATATATTGCGGCTGAACGTTGATAAGTCATGTTTGGTGTCGTTTACTAGAAGATCTAATAGATTTTGCTGCATCTGCTGCATCAGCAACGATCTTCTTGAGCGTAAAATCTATGTTGAGGCTCTGGGAATTACGTTTGATGGGAGACTTAAATTCTCTGATCACATGTATTTTATCATTGCTTCCACTTTTCGAGTTTTGGATTTCATTATTTCAAGCTGCAAAAATTTGTTATAATATTGCATCTCTCAAGTCCCCTCTTCTTTGTGATATGGTGTCCCATTTATGAAACGAACACCAATTCAAATGAGAGAGTTCAGGGCAAATTACGGAAGACTGGAAGATATAAGATTTGGACAGATCTTAAGTAAGTCTGAAGCACTCACTGATATCTTTCTTCAGCTTCCATTGGCCGGTTAGTTAAGATGCGCTGATTCAAAATTAACATATACTTTTCAGATGACCGATGCAACCTGTTAATGAGGAGTCAGCCAGATTTTAAAGTAGAGTAACCCCCATCAATGAACAGGTAAGGAATTGGAAAAATTGTAGAACGTAACGGAATTGTCAACTCCTAAAATCAGAAAGTATAAATAATTAAAAATAATTTAAGTAATAATTTCTTGGGCTTCTACGCCTTGGTTCAATAATAAAAGCTTTCTGGACGCTTCTTTTTCTTTCAGAGCAACTGAAACATTGACAGTAATCGACTAGACCTGACAAGATTTTAAGGAAATTTCTATTATTACGCAAGGATGTCAACAAACTCTCTAATTTATGCCATAGTTGAGGAAAGGATGAAATAAAATGCAAAACATATATTCAAATAATTTATATTTTATTTATAACTATCTTTTGGGTTGCTTCTACCAATTTTAATGTAGTACTTTACATTCCTTTATAATGTAATGTTCTTCTTCCGATTTTTCCAGTTAGGTTGGTTTCTTCTTACGAGACTTCTCCATTTCCTATCAGAACAAAAGGAAAACATTATCAACAATTGTGATAGTAGGATAGCCATTCTTTGTTATGACAACTTCCATCTTGTCAAATGGACAACATGCGTAGGCAGAAATCAGAACTAATCAGAAACAGTAACATTAAATTCACGAATGGTTATATTACGTCTATCATTAAAGAAAATTCAAATTTATGATTTTCGAAACTGGCCCTCCTTTGTTATTATTATTATTATTATTATTATTATTATTCCTCAATTGTTGGCTGTATGCTACTAAAGATTAAGAAGTTGTTGGTTGGGTAGCCCGGAAACAGATCTAGAAAGTCTTCCAATAAGTACCGGAATACAGAAACGATATGGAGAGCTTTGGAAGCTTTTAGGTCAACGAAGAAGTAAACATAAAATTTGACTAATGAGGAGCAGTAAGATTAGAATATTTGAATACTTCATCCGTATAAGATTGTATGCATTCGCGATATCATTGATACAGTGTAGACGATACCGTGTAGACATGAAAACAACCTGAAGGACATGAAGATGGAGTATTTGTAACAAATTGAGGGAAGAACAGAATGGAATGGGTTAAAGGAAATCAAAGGAGGAGTGAATCACGTACCAATAAATAGAAACTTAGAGAAAAAGACTGCTGAATTGGTTTGGAGAGGTATAATCTTTAAACTACAAAAGGTCACCTAGAAAATTGTTGAAGGCAAAAAGAAACAATAAAGGAAAGAGGATAGACCCAGGAAAATATGGCCACAGAGATTTGCAGAGATAGGAAGAAAACAGGGAACTACTCTAGAAGAATTGGAACGGTTTGCAGAGAACCGTAAAGCGAGGGTACAAGATTTAAGGTTTATAAGCCCAAATCCGAATAGGAAGCTTTTAGGTCCAAGAGGAAGTAGGAGTTGAATTTGACCAACGAGGAGCAGTGCGAAGAAAATCTTGAAATCTGGGATAGAGGCTTTAAAAGATCGGAAAGGAAAAGACAAAACTCTAGAAAAAATGGAAAGGTTTGCAGAGGACGGCGGAGCGTGGAAGAGATGGGTAGATGATTCTAAGGCTTACAGATCTAAATCTAGCGCTCTAGTAGGGCACAAGCGATAATAAAAAAGAAGGAAAGAAGAAGAAGAAAAACAAGAAGAATACTACATCTGGAGAGTTTAATTCATACATAAAAGTATCAGATTACGATTTCCTCTGAAAATAGTTGCTCTAAATGCTCTCTTCAACAGCGCTACCAACTAATACTGCCTACCTGATACCACCAGTGTCCATGTTTTGACGTTTACCCCATTTCTCGCACATTCTGCAACTTACTCTTCTTAGTTTTCCTAGGTTTTGTCCTTTGGCATTTTGACCCCTAATCTTCTGATGTTATGTGTCCTTTTTGTCAGTCTATCACCTTCCATTTTCACTATATGACTTAGTAAATTTCGATGTCACTTTCCCTATCTTTGAAACTACCTTTTAAGGGCGGTGCAGAATATTAACACTGCTTGGCTGATGGTGCACTCCTTCATGCTATGATGCTTATTATATTTCCAACGATCCTTGCAGCTTGATCTATCCAATAGTATTACAATATTTTCTTGGTTTTTCTGCTCCGTAGCTGTTTAAAGCTCTCTTTGGCAGCCCACACATCATTTACCTTCCTAACTGCATTATTAGCTCAACGTACCCTTTGACACGTGACAAAATCCAATGTTATTTCCTCTGAATAACCAATGTGTTTGAGAGTCTTTATTTATTGATACGACAATCCTCCAACACTGCCGATTCATGCTGTTGTTTTCCGTATTCTGATGTCCATCAGATTTTCCACGCTTACTGTAACTTGGATAAAAAAAATTGCAGGTTAGAAACGTATATCGAAGGATAACAAATCTCCTTTCTACAGTCCAAAAAGAAGTATAGAGCTCCTCAGGTTGAAGGACACTAAGCTTAAAAGGGGAGCAGGTAAGTTCAATTGAATAATTATCCAATAGGACGGAATGTGGTAGGTGTGGGTTGAAACTAGCAAGGGCAAATAGAAGCTCAGACAAGCAGAGAGTTTGGGAATTAGGTTGCCACCTTCAACGGTATCAAAATTATCCATTGTTGTATACCATCTTGTGAGATCCTGATATATTTTCCAAATTTTAGCCCTAGGATGCTGAAGTGCAACATTTCCACGATTGTGGTGGTCTATCCGACAATCGTCGTTGTGTTCTCGGTTTCTTAGTTCATGCCATTTTGGTTATTCTGTTAATGGACGTTTTCGTAACGAGCCAGTTCCGTTGTATTCTTGAGGGTTTTATCCATATTGCAATTTGCAATGTTGTGCATTCGTCTCTGGTGTAGTTGTTTAGATGTGGACTCTTAACGTGTATCCTGCTTTTTTAATAACCACCTTCGCTTTCCCTCGTGTTTTCATTTACTGAAGACGACAACTTCGTTGCCGAAACATATGTTTTCAGTTTTCCAGAGAATCGTTATGGTGAGGCTAGTTTATTGACGTTTATTCTAGACCACAAGTATTCAGTTTTCTCCAGGATTAAGGTGGATTTCTTAATTTGAATTCTCACGCAGATGTATTATCTTCTGTATATATATATATAAATGGACCGTGGTTTGTTCGGATGCTTAAAACTTGAAAACGACTGGACCAAACTGGATACTTCCTTCTGCGGGTTTGTTCGTAATTGCTACGTGAAGATTTAGGAAATAAGAAAAGTCGAAAATTTTGGGCAAAACGAAGTTTGCCGGGTCACCTAGTGCTCAATACTTTTTCAAATTCTCTAGTTTTCTTTTAAATTCACCAGTTTGTTACAAAAGAAAACATTATCCAAACTCCTACATGCATATGTCTATACTTTGTTAAAGTATCTGACACAAATTTACAAAATCAACAACATATGGCTCATTAAAAATAACCTATTAGCCGCTATTTTTATTACAGATCCAGCAAAGCGGTATACAAAGTTATAATAAGCAGGTCGTCGTAATTATTCATATTTTGAACGGTTCCCAAAAACTTCGCGCGTACGATCCATCCTCCCAGCGTGCCGTGCTTATTAGAAACAAAACGGCGTGTAACAACTCCGTCGTCCCTTTCGAACATCCCACCGACATCAATTTGAAAGCAATGAAGAAAATAGCGGCTTCTTAAATAATTAACATTATTTGGCAAGCGCGATATTTACGACGGGAGCTTTCGGGGATCGGACGCACCGCGCAATTACCCAAAGCCTCCGGCGAATGCAAGGATGCGTTCCAGCACCGAGCTGTAAATTATTATCGCCGCACGATATTACATACACCTGGTCTGCATTATTTTACGCCGTTTGTTTATATAATATGTGTACGCCTCGGCGTATAAATAAGTAGATACGGCCCAAATTTCGCGGATAAATATATAAGCATAGAAAATCCGGGTTAGATTTTATGTAAATAGAAAATCTGTAATGTAACGAAACTATTCGGATTGTTCGGAATATTTTTAGTTGTAATTGCTTCGAATTCGAGCGAAACGTCCAGAGAAAAATCTATCCTGTTCGCGCGTGGGTGGACAAATATGAGGTAAAATTAGTAATTTGGCTCAAATTTTTCGCGACTGTAGTCCAATTGGAAATCGATGATGGCAAGAAGAAATACGTTTTTCGTTCGTTTCTCCAAATTTATTTCTATTTTAAGAATCATCCCAAAAATATTCGGTTATCAAATTAAAATAAAAAAATTTACATTAAAAGTTCGCAGGTCATTCAACGAGTTTATTGATGGATCACGAACGTAGTTTGGTAATTACTGCAAGGACTGTAGTGACATGTAAATATTATTAGATCAGATTGGTAAAATTCCTCAATACTAACTTAAAAGGTTATTAAAGTTAGGTAAAGTTAGCTGAAAGTCGAAGAGATAAAAAAATTCGGTAGTAGTTTCAAAGGGCGCAAGTTAATAAGAACATTTACAACAAAAAAGAAAGGAAGGTAAGAAAGCAGGATCGTTGAATACTAACAGTAAAAAACAGCACAAGAAGAACAAAAGTAAGGCTATACAAGGCTATGATTTAACCAACACTGTTATATACGTGCGATCCTCACCCAATCTCTGGATAAGAAAATTGAGACTTGGGAACGAAAGATGTTAAGGAAAATATATGGGCACATTAAAGAAAATTATATATGGCGAAATCGAATTAATTAGGAATTAAAGGAATTGTACGGGGAACCGAAAATCGTTACAAAAGCTAAATCTCAGAGATTGAGATGGTTGGGTCATTTACTTAAAAGGCATGATGGACGAGTAGCAAAGTTGCTGGTGGAGGGAGATACAGCAATGAGAAGAAGCAGATGAGGTCCGAGGAAAAGGTGGTTGTGTGCAGTGGAGGAGAACCTACAAAGTATGGGAGTAAAAAAATGGAGAAACATAGCAACCAATAAAAGAGAGTGGAAGAAGATTATCCAAGCCATGGGCCGACAGTTAGCCTACAGGTTGATTCATTTCTAATTTTGACATTCTTTTATGGAAAATGCTCATATTCAACCTAATCCAGTTGCTGCTACAACAAACACAAAAACAACAGTAATGTAAGAATATCTACAAGATGATGTGTGGATAAATCAGAACATGACCATTATTAATAAGCTTGCATGGGTCTAACATTAAAACATATTTACAGACAATAGATACGAAGTGGAAGACGTAATGTTAGAAGAAAGCCCTAGAACCGGCGCATAAAGAAGTCGGAAATCGGCAAAATTGTGGAAATCGTGTTTATCAGAGGGGCAACCCAATTTCTAAAAAGAGAATCATCATGAATATTGCAATAAAATCTCTAGCTATGAGTGAAGATAAGGAAATAGGGCTCCAGGTTAAGAGGGTAAGCAAAGGAAAGAAAAAGTATTGAAAGTAAGGTTGGAAATTGGTGAAATCAGTATGCTGGATTTGTGATATGGTTTGAATGAAAGATGATAAATAAGCTGCCCAAAAACCGAAACAGTATAATACAGAGAAAAAAATTATTTGGACCATCAAGTTGCGGAGGACACGAAAAGTCCAACGGGAATGAGTATAAGGAAAAGAGCAACACTGAGTAAGCAATATCAGATGATTTTAGCGGTGTTTCCGAGAGAATTTCAACGACTTATCGACGAATTCAGACTAGAGTTTGTTAGGCTCCACAGACTACGCTGGACTCATCACGTAGCTTGGATGGAAGGTGGCAAATAAGTTGCCAAATATACCATTAAACAGCAGAATGTAGAACAAAAGACTAAGAAAACGAGTTGTCAATCTGTAGAAAGCACGAAAAATCTGCTGAACGCCAGAACAAAAGTAGCGTTAGATGGGCAATATTCTAGGGGTATATTGCAACTAAATTAAATGTATATATATATTATATATATATATTTCGTGACCTTTTATACTTATCTTATATGATAGATCTCTACCACTAATAGGTCAATAAAACAAGGCTGGTTTGAACGATAGTTATATTTTCATATATATATATATAACTATATATATATATGATATATATAATATAACTATCGTTCAAACCAGCCTTGTTTTATTGACCTATTAGTGGTAGAGATCTATCATATAAGATTGCAACTAAAGAAGGAATTTCATAGACACGGTCATATTGAATTATTTTGGAGTTCAGTACGTTGGGTTGTCCATATAGTACTGAGTTTACTAAAATTCAAATATTACCCTGGCTGGTTATAGAGTTAGAATGGAAGATAATATGATAAAGGGATATTACACGACAGAGCACAGAATAAAAGACCGAAGAATATACAAAGAACATAAAGTTACAGAAAACGTGAAAAATCTGATGGACGCCAGAATATGGAAAGAAGCAGCACCAAATCAAATTAAGCTTCAGAATTTAGGTTGGACCACAAAATAAATAGAAGTGACAAGATGTACGGCACCTTTGATGTTCTTGTGGTTGATTTGAATGACCTCGAAATAGCTGAGAAGTTAACTAACGTAATTTTAAATGACATTTCCAAGTTATTGAATATTCAGCGTATTCAAGTGCCTATTCAAATATTTGTTGGTTCTGTTTGTAAAATATTTTGGCTATGATGATGATTACAAGGCTACTACCAGGAATTTAAATCAATGAGGCACAATAGCTATCCAAGATACTTATTTCTGTGATTGGGCCTAGAGTGTAGTCGGGAAGATGAGTAACATAAATTATCAAAAAGTAATTAGACAATTGCAGAGCAGAAGGTCAAAGCGAAGATCATAAGATCTGCTATTGTTCTTTCCTTTATTTCTGTCTCTATCTTGCCATCCTCTGATAGTATTGGGCAACAAACCCAGGTATTTAAATGTCTTTACTTGGTCTAGTATTTTTTCTCCTGCTTAATAAATATATATAATGTTTGTTTTCGGGGCAATTTTTGGGGAAAAGTGCTGATGAAATGCCCAAAGTCCCAATTGAAGATGTTTTCAGAATTGCAATAGCAAACCACATAACGGTAAAATTGGTGTGCAAGTCAAGAGCTTGAAGTACAAGAACCGATCACGCGATAACTATCACAATAACCTTCACAGATTACGTGAAGAGCAAGTAGAAACTGACGAAAGGAGCAACAAATCCCAAAACTACAAACTATATCATCAGGACTACCATTAGAGTAGTCTGAAAGAATCTGATGCAAATGGTTCAGAATCCAATTTAGTGCCAATTTAGAGCCTATGAACTAAGAGGGCAATTTTCGACTTACTAACAATTTGGTCTTATGATATCGTTTAGGTAACACTATGGAAGAAATTATAACACGATATGTAATGACTTTTGCCTTTGATTTGGATAACTCGAAACAGGTATTGTCATCTTTAATGGGAAATTCTTTAGTATCCAAGTGCCACCTTTATGGCCCTTTGTGGGCCTCGTATGTTGGCACTGATGATAACAACATAGTCATCAAAATACATATTTGCAATTAACCAAAATCGGGTATGATAATGATAAGAATTCGTTCTAAATCTCAACTTTCCTACTTTTCTGAATTTCAGATATTACGGATTTTTTTGTCTCTTCAATTTATTTTTCAGAAAACATCGCTTGTAAAACAAGCCAAGTATTCATCTTTTTTCATATTCACTATAATAAATCGACTGGCATCTCCTCTCGCGACTCCATTTCTTGCCCAACAACACACATGTTAATTATCGCCATCCGAAAATAACTTCGGACTTTTCATGTTGATGATGATGATGGCGTTGGAAGACGCGTGGGCTTCCAGCGACGGCCATAGCGACGGAAATCTCTGCCCGGAACGACGAGAAGGTGTGTTCCATAATCTCTCTCGAGGAGGAGGGAGGGGGCAACTGGTAGACGCACACGTAGCCACGTACACACGCACACACGATGAGCTTTCCAAATTTATCCGATGACTGCTGCTTATGCACGCGGTATCCGAGTTGACTCATTTGAATATTAGAGAGAGCTTTATATGTTTTTACGCGTACGGCATAGCTAAGTAGCCGAATAGGTCTATGTATTACACCTACCGATTTTCGGCCATAACGTGACGCTGACTGCCGCGACGCGCCGATCGTGTTGCTTAGGTAAAATCTTTAAATGGTTAGTTGGTCGGTATGGATCCACAAATACCGTGTTTATTTTCGATATTTCTGGCGAAAATATATTATCCGACCAAAAAAAAAAAAACAATCACCCAGTAAAAGTGAATATTTTTAAACTGAATTTTGTACAAATATTTGCTGTGTGGGGAATACCAAAGGATTCAATTTCCATTGCAAAATTCGTACCCTTTATAGAGAAAATTTGATGCTCAGTTGCCGGTCTACATGAACAAATACATGTTGCTACTCTCCTGGGCAAGCTTTTAAGAAGATCATTGACTCCTTTAGAAGCTCATTCCAAACAATTTGTAGGGTATCATCCTGGAAATTCATTGGAGGACTAGGAAGCATACCAAATCTTCTAACCATCATATCCGAGACACGTTCTATGTGTGATACATCCGATGATCCCACAAACCAATTGAGAATATTGTAGGAATCCTAATGTATGTAGGTACACTCCGGCAACATGAGGGCAGACATTGTGTTGCTGGAATATGGCAGTATTTGGGGCTTTGGTGTACGGCAAAGCGAATGGTTCCAAAACCATTTGGGCACTTGAATGGCATTGCAGGAATACTAAAGTCGTTCTACTACCTATGCTAATATCACCTCAAAGCATCAATCCTCTAGTAAATACAGTATCACGTTCTAAGGAAGAACTCAACAACTGCCTTCCTCCTTTTCGGTGCCGAACTCATTTAAGACCATCATGGGCTCACACACAGGAAGCGAGATTTATCTGAAAAATCAACATTATTCCACTCCTCATCCCAATCTGCCCGTACACAACATCATTCTAAGCTGTGTTATTCTATTTCTCACAAACCTGGAGATACTATGCCGATTCCAAAGGGTAATTAATCCTAGCCTCGTATCTTCCCGTTCGGTGATTCTTCTAAGGCGTTCAAAGCAATATTGGCTATCTTCTCGAGACCAATCTCCTCAAACAACGAATAGCTATCGCAATATTTATCTGCATTCCCCTAGCGACTTCACCAAATGCAATACTCGTCTCGTATTGTCCAACAGAAGGACTCCGTTCAAAAACGCTTAACTGCCGATAATTTGGTGGCCTCCGAAGTCTTGACATTTTAATACGATAATTGGCAACTAAAGATTGTTACAGTCGATTGTGGGTTGCCTATTGCAACCAACAAAAAGGAGAGGAAAAAGAAAAATATGAAGAAGGGGAACAAGGAGAAGAGAAGGAAGAAGAAGATAAACAAGAACAAGAAGAAGGAGAAGAAAAAGAACAAGAAAGAGAAGAAGGAGAAGAAAGGAAAAGAATCCGATTTACAAAAGAAGAAACAAATAGAAAATAATCGCAAAATACGTATTATTCAAGCTCCTTAGGCAACTGTTGCGATATGCCCATGGTCATTTCAAGCTACTCAAGCGTAGTTTTGATGATATATTTTGTAGTTTTTGGGCTTATTGATTTCTTTTGTCAGTGTTAAATTGTTGTTCACGTCGTTCGTGAGGGTTTATTGTTGTCGTTGAGGTTTCGGGGTTTAAAGTCGATATTTCCCCGTGTTGGTTCTTATGATTTAAACATCAATCTTCATATTTGTTGTTTTTTGTTGCTATTCCTCAGAGATCTTTAATTTGGATACTTAATAGATGGTGATACATGTAGAAAGGCCTGAAAAGAAAAAGCAAAAGTACAGATATAATTTGGTTCATGATGAAGGCTTCTCGGATTTGGAAGCTAACATCATTCTTCTAATAATTTTCATAGCAATTGCGTTATTGTTACACTCTTGACATTTTCTTTTCCGCGGTATCTCCTGGTGCCCTGGTACAGCGTCGGAGTAGAAGTATTTACTGTGCTGTGTGTCCCGATCCTGTGCAAGTTCCTTCATTCCTCTTATCGTTCTTCCTCTCTTTTCTCCTATTTTGTGTATTTGTTGGGTCGATGTTTGCCTGGGTCTCGCCTTTCTTCTCTTGTTGAATCTTTTTGCCTCGTATATGGGTCTTAACTAATCTGTCCTCATTCATCCTACACACATGTCCAAACCATCTCATCCGTTTCCTCTCAATAACTTCTATTACAGATTCCTGCTTTAGGTCACTTCTTATTTTTCATTTCCAGTTTTGTCAAATTTTGTTCTTCCGTTTATTTTCCGAAGGTACTTCATTTCCGCAGCATTTATTACACTATCATGTCTTTTTTATTGTCCACACTCTTGCCATAACTTTCCAAAAACACCAATTTAAATCGTTCTTCACTAAATACTATGTGTTTGTCTTTTTCGGATTATTATGGGACACATACTTTGTCTAATACTGGTTCCAGTCCCATCGAAATGGAATCAGAAATTTTGATGGCCATTTGGGAACTTCGAGATCCACTGAGATGTGCCAACCGATTAACATCCGACATGGTTCTTAGAAGCATATCTTTCCTAACTCAGACCAGTTCAAATTTAAAGAAAGGAAACCCGATTCTCGAATTTTATTTGCTTTCATCTATTCGTCAATAGCCACTATGCAGATTGCAGGGTGAAGGTTCGAACATTTATTTCGAACAGTTTGGACAACTTACGGAGAAGTTTCTAATTTGGCTTGGATATTATGAAACGTGTTTCGTCCTTTTGGTTGCTTTACTTGGAAATCATCACCTCTGGAGGCATGGAAATATATCTTTCAAGGAAACCTGGAAACATTACAATCCTCAAAACTTTATCAAAAAGCACGTTCGTACGATGTTCTTTCAAATATTCGTACGAAACATATGTGTTTATTACAGTCTAAAATATATTTTTAGCATCGAAAATAATAAATCACGTCCCACTTTAATTCCCGAAACGCGAAGAATCCAATCGCCAATGCAAAGGCAGAAAACGAAAGTTATTTAAAAAATTATCGCGATAAAAATAACCTTTTGATACCTATTCATTCCGTTTCGTTGCCTAGCAGAACGGGTCTCTTCGAATACGCGAATTACGACACGTATTTGTGTGCGTGCATGCACTTATTTACACACGTATTGGCCGTCGCACAAAGTATCACCGGCCCCGCCCGACGTACACCTTTTAGACATAATTTTAAAATACTTAGACAACACGGCTAAATTTAGAATTACGTACTTTTTGGCAAGGATTTCGCGCGAAAATATGCCGAAAATTTGGGAAGGTATGGCGATAGTTACTTGGAATTTGATTTTCGAAAATGGCGATTGCCAAAGGTTTTTGGCGAAGGTGGGAATGATTGATTTTCGTTATCAAATTTTATGCAGAGAAAGCTTGTTAATATAAATAATATATTCTTATTATAATATTCTTTATTCTATTATGCTCATGTGTAAATTTAAACTATAATTTCCTAAAACTAGATTATGGTCTTATCATTAAAACACATTTCTAACATTTCCCAAACATTGCACAAATTCAAACCCAAAGTGTTGGCCTATATTTTATGAGATTCCTTCTTCACAGAATGTGCTGTAAATGCGACCCTAAAACCCTCCACTAGGAAGTACTTTTTGTCTTCTAATCCTGACTTCTTTGACCAATCTTTATAAGCATGCAGATGAAAAAGTGTATTCTTTTTTACAAATTACTTCTGGAGGTCCCTTTTGGAATTGTGAAAGACATCGAACCTCCGATACCAGAATACTTTCTTTGTAATACAACCAGAAGAAGTGTTAGTAATTTTTTAAGAAGGAAGCGGTTGTTCTTGTTGTCTAAAGCAGAATGTAGGAGATGACAAAGTTCTCATAGCAAATTATAATCGTCTTGTATGATGGCTTTTATTGAACGAGCAATACCATAACTTGTTCTTGTGGTGTAAATACAACTGATTTCAGAAAATGTTGGAAGATGGAAGCAATCGATTATTTCGTAATCCCTAAAGAAAAACGACAAACGACAAGGTTTTGGTAGAAAAATATCCAATCTTCGGTGAACGACACGAGGACATTTCCTTTGTGATATAACCATAACTAGTTTCAGTAAATTTTTGAAGAAGGCAGCAATCTATTGTTTATGAAGTCTAAAATACTTTACTTTCGTTTGGAAACCACAACCATAAACAACATCCTTCTGAGCTTGCGTTTCTGTGATGATCTATTTAGGTTCGTCCTCAACTGTGTTATGTCATTGCGCTTCCTTTATTTTATGAAATGAACAAATTTTCAAGAATTTTGGAAGAACGGATCAAACGACTGGACCCAAATTTTGGGAGAGAATTATAAGATTTTAATCGAAAAGATTCTAAAATATTGCAGGATTTCTTCTGTCTCTCGCTTCGAATTATTCTTCCTCAAAGGAGCGATTTGACGACACATTCTATGTTGTATAACTTCCTTAATCTTCTTGGTATTTGGCTTTTGATTTATGTCTGTTTGTTGTATAAACCAAACTATATTTTAAAAATTTTGTAAGAAGGAACCAATATTGCAGATAACATCGTAAAAATCTTTTGGTCCTTAGTTTAAGTTTGTGTAGATTCTCACTTACACAAGACATCTAATGATATTCCTTCTGATATGAAGAAACCTATTATCAAAGAATTTTGGAATAAGTAAACTATACCCCGGCAATTTCGTCCTGGTATGAGCAAAACTAATTATGAAGAAAGGAAGGAGGAAAGAAGGAAGGAAGGAAGGAAGAAGCAAGCAATCGAATTTGACCTGTTCCTCAAGAGAACCTTACACATCACAAAGTTCTGATTAGAAAGGATAGCTTTATATCTATTGGAAAGCCGAAATTCTAAACTCAAGTTCTTAGTTTGAGTGATGGTCTATCTAGGTTCAACCTCAAACCTTCTTTTCGTAATATAAACAAAATTAATCTCAGAGAATTTTGCAAGAAGAAAGCATTGGATGGTTTTCTAATGCTGAGTAAGAATTACAAGAACAAAAGCAACCAATTCAAGTGTTGTCTTTGGCATTTTATAAAAAGTGAGTCTAAATCGTGCTCTAAATCTCAAGTTGGGCCCTATTTACAAAAGCGATAATCATGCAACCAATTCGCAGGAACAGGAACAATCACTGAAAGTTTAGTCTTGCGTTTTTGAGTCTAAATGGACCTCGGCGAATCTGTCCGATCTAGAGATTTTAGGTTTGTGAGATTTCATCTTCTCCATGGTCTGTCCGTATTTCTCAAGGTCAGTACTCAAGACTCAACCCCTTTATAGCTCCAAACTTAATGGCCTTTCAAATGACTATGTTTAAGTAATTGGTGATGTTATTGGTGACGTTGATTTCGTATTGTATATCATCAGTGACTGGCTTCCTACCACCGTGCCAGTCTTTGATGGTAGCAAAATGCAACCTGGTCGCCTTCAACGCCGAAAGGAGTGAACAACACAAATCAATTAAAAAGGGTAGGTTACAAGACGAAGTGGTTGCAATTGCATATTTTGTCTTTGGCACTTCAGAGACGAGTTGTTGGGTCCTTAAGCTTTTACAAATGGTTAAGCCTAATTAAATCTGATCAAGTTTGGTGTTTGGTAGATTGCAACATATCCAAGTAGTATATAAGGACGAGAGTGACCAATACAATTATTTTTTCTGCTAGTTAACTTAAGCTCTCCTTGCATGTGCTTGCAGGATTCTACAAATCGATTGTACGACCAGAAACGAATAGATTAACTTGATTCCCTGACAACAAACAGCTCCCTGCAATATATACGTGGTACTTGGAAATCTGCTTGGAGCTAAACTTTTTCATTGACCTAGAAAGTGGTGAAGGTAATTCGACAGATTTGGGCAAAAGAAAAATAACTTATCTTTTTGATTGACAATCTGCAAGGAGATAAGCTCTAATTAATTCAATTTCAAGATGTTCAATGATATTTTATTACATGATCTCCGATTGTTCGGAAAATCCTAACAAACGGCATCTCACAACAAACAGAGCACGTGTTTCACAGCCATTTTTCTAAACGAAAAATCGACTTCTTGGGGCACTCCAACTATAAGAACATCTCTCCAAATCTAAATTTTAAAGTCTAACACACGAAGACAATAATAACAGCATCTCATAATGAGTTTCCCTAAATGCTCACAATGTTTCAGTTCCCACAAACCAACAAGCCAAACAGATCTAATCCGTTTGTTTTCCAATTCGTGCATGTCCAACATAATTTGTTTAATTCCTTCTAAATCCCTATTAATAATCTCTATCTCATTCTACGCGACTAATTTTCTCCACACACATAATTCCACTTGTGTGTAGAACACGTCGAAAGTTTTACCAAACGCTATAAATCAAGCTCCGAGAATATCCCCCGGGTGAAATTCGAATATTTTCGACACACCGACTACACGGCATCCTTTTGGAGATTTTACCGATTTCAATTTTAGACCGTTCGGTGTCGAAATTATTGCGCTAAAATAGCAACGCTCGCACGCTCGTGTTGTGCAGCTGAAATGATCTTTTGATGCTATGCACTCGCCATTAGTCAGGAAAACGTGTCCGGGTTGTTTCGTAAGAATAATTATGGGACGAACGATGCCGTCTTTTTCCTTTAAAGTCCGCGAGGCAGCCGCTAATTGTCATTTTGGCGCTAGCAGAAGCGATAGTTATTTTTACGTATATATTCGGATAAATTTGAATCATCGGATTGTTGATGCTTAACGTTTGCCGAAACTTCTGTCGCAATTTTTTCCGTCGAGTGAGCGTCACAACAAGCATATTTAGATATGACTAAGTGTTGATGATAAACATTCGGTTATTTTTATTACAGACGTCGAAGTATTTAGGGTCTTAATCAGACAATGCGGTGGGTTTTTTGGATGGAAGTCAATTTATGCGGTGTTATAGCGTAAGAATGCCGTAATGTAAGAAAAATGACTATGAGTTGGATGTCCAAATTGGTTTCAAAAGAATGAGAATAATTGAAAACTTGTGGACTGAAATGGACTGGCGTGAAATGATTGTCGTGGTTATCACACTTATTTAACGATTAACATTACTTCAAGGGAAAGTTTATTACAATTGCTAAACCATGTGGTAAGCGTAGCTTGGAATGAATTCAGGTAACATGGTACTTCGGATATCTAAATTGATTTGCGCAAAATCATTAAATCTTCAAGAATCTGCCAGCCAAGCTGCTTAGATTATTAAAAGCAACTGAAACAATTTAATCTAAACTAACGTCTACTCCGGATGAGGATGGTGATGTCACAGTCTGACTGAAGATTCTGGTTTTATAATGAAACTAAAGCAAAATCTTATTGCAAGATTCCCTCTCAATATTAGGAACCAATCCAATAATTATGTATTTCTTCCACAACTCTCTAAAATTGGTTGTGTTGCCATAGGAAAACGCTAATGTATAACTCACTTAAAAGGAACCAACATAAACAATCACACAAAATCGCGACTAGAAGGTTCCTCATAGCGTCAGACTCAACTTAAAGATTCTGACTTTCTTAGGTCTTATTAAAGCTTTTCAAGTGTGTTCGAAAAGTGTCTAAGAATGAAAGATGTGGTGTTTTGCAAGTCGATCTTTAGATCAGAAATAAACGAATCCAAGTGCAAATTAATTGAATACTTTGAAAGCATACACGTCACTAGAGGGAATGAGAACCGCTTTAAAATGATCTTTGAGCAGAAGAAAGATCTCAAAACGGATTGTTCTTCTAGTCCATCACGGTAATAAAGATAGTTACACTTGAAGAACTTGCGTCTTAGTTTGATGATTTTCGAGATTCCAAGTCCTCCGGAGAACTCTAATAAAGTTCACTTTAACAAAAATACCTCTCCATCATTTACCGAAAAAAAAAAAACCTCAAGTTCTGTGGGCATGAACATTAAAGATAACAATGTTTATCCAAATCTGCACAATTCTAAATTCCAACACATGAAGACGATAATGGTATGAAAACAATTATTTTCAGAAAATTTTCGAAACAGAGCATATTCGATTGTACCCTACCTATAAGGACGAATCCCGCAGATTACAAGTTCCTGATACAAATGTGGTTTTATTAGAAGAGCATGTTGTTGTCAGGGACTTTCTGATTCCGCATATTGGGTTTATACCTCGTGCGTTCGACAATATGCGAATATTAGGATCTTCTTCGTTCCTCAAAGAAGATTTTACAAACTTTAAATTTCTCATATAAAGAATAGCTTTCATGTTGTTGGGACGCCAGAGTCGTCAAGCTGAGTCTGATAAAAATTTTCTGGGATTTTCGTTTTGGATGATAAGCTATTTGGCGCCTTGCTCCAGCGAGTGATAACATACCGCTTCTTTATGGCATTAAGAAAACCAATTTCAGAGAATTTTGGAAGAAAGATATATTGAATTGGTTTTTGATCCTAAGGAAAAATCTTGCAGACCATAAGGTTTGAACACGAAGCATGTTTTATGTCTATTAGAAAGTTACAGTCTTTAGGCTAGTCTGACATTGCTAAAAACGTTCTGGCTGTCATTTTATGTGTGACTGATAACATAACGCTTTCTTTATGGCAGCACCAGAACCAATTTCAGTGAATTTTGAAAGAAAAAATCATGCGATTACGTTTTAATCCCTTGGCCTTCCAAATTTCTGTACGTTATTGTTTAAAATATTTCTAGAAACATGAAGCAATGTAATAAATTGTTTAGTCAGATCAAATTATTAGTATGGACCATTAGATAATTTCCTGCCCGGCGTGAAAGCGACAAAATTGTTTGACCCCTGGTTTAGACCAAACTTCAGCTGATTTTCTGAGATCTATTCCGACTTAACAATTGGTTTACAATTTACACAGTACCAAAGATAACCGTACTTCTATTCTTGCAAGCTGTTCGATTGCTTATCATTTAGAAAAATTGTAAAAATTTCAAATTTGGACCCACTTAAGGAACAGATTCGAGCAAATTTCATCGGATCCAACAAAACTTAACACAACTTATTTGTAAAATGCCAAGAGGAAAGAGTTATGGCGGTCGTTCATGCTCTTGTTAGCTGCTTCCGACGTTTATCATTTGGACGAGTTGTAACAATATCAAATTTGGCTCAATTTAATGAACACACTTAAGCAAATTTTATCGGGAATTCATTTGTAAAACGCCATGAAACGGGACTTGTAACGGCGGTTCATGTTCTTGTCAGCTGCTTTGGCTGATCATCGTTCAGACAAATTGCAAAAATCTCAAATTTGGCTCCATCTGAGGTATACATTTAAGCAAACTTAATCAGATCCGATCATATTGCATAATTCATTTAACATTTATAAAATGTCAGGAAAAGCGAACTCGGAACGGTAGTTCACGTTCTTATAGCTTAAGAAGGAGGAGGGTCCGAAGTTTCCGAGGAAAAATCAAGCAGGCACGCGACAATTTAAGGCAAAAGTTAATGACACAATACCAAGAACTTGAGAGGTTATCATTTGTACAAATTGCAAATGCCTAAATTCGAGATAGGAAAACCTGATACAACTGGAGCTGGTTAGGCTTGGATGGATTCACAGACGCTTCAACATTGGGAAGTCATCCGACTTTTAGGTTCATGTTTTTTCTTCTTTTATAAACAAAACTAGCCCATTTTTTCTTCCCCTTTTTGTCTAGCCATATCTCCTTAATCCGAAGCAAAGATTCAGTTTGAATTTGGGGAAATATGCAGTACAAATTTGTAGAATGTCAAGGAGAAACATTTGTATCGATAATTTATGTTCTTGAAAGCTGCTTGAGGAATTACAATTTGTGCACATCGAAAATGTCTAAATTTGATTTAAGGAAACTCGATCCGATATGGACGGAGCTGGTCCGACTCGAATGGATTTTCACGTCTAACTAAGCTTAAACAGTCGGAAATAATCCGAGCTTTAGATTCTTCTTTCATACAGAAAAGAAACATATTCTTTCTTTGTCCTTTTACCTATCTGTGGGTGTCTTATCAGAAGCAAAGTTTCAGTTAGAATTTGCCGAAATAAGCTGAGTATAAGTAGCAGAAATTTGTAAAATCTCAAGGAAAAAGATTTGTACCGGTGATTCCTGTACTTGAAAGCCCATTCTTTCTTCGGCCTTTTGCCTAGCGGTGTGCCCTCCATCCGAAGCAAAGATTCAGTTTGAATTTGCGGAAATAAGGATCAGAAATTTGTAAAATATCAAAAGAAAATACTTGTATCGATGGTTCATGTTCTTGGAAACTGCTCGAGGAATTTGTGAAAATTGCAAACGTCCAAATTCGATTTCAGGAAACCTAATCCGATCTGAATGGAACTAGTCAAACTTTGATGGATTTTTAGATCTAACTGGCTTCAAAAGTAGAACATCATCCGAGTTCTAGATTTTCAGGGACAAAAGCCCTTATTCCTATCTGTGCTTTCATCCGAAGTTTCAGTTCGAATTTTCAGAAATAAGCTAAGTAAACTGAGAAAATAAATAAAATCCCAATCTTTACGTATCCACTTCGCATATGGCTAACACCTCGCACAAACCGTTACGACGATGATAAACTTCGTTTACAAAGAGAAGAGAATTTGTTTATAATTACTTAGAAGTTTACAAATTTTACCAGTTGGTACTAAGTCGTAAATTTGCAGAACATAAACAGTAGGTATCCATGATTGCCCCCGTTTTGAAACTGCTACATTCGTACGTGCTGCCATATTAATTAGAAAAGCAGTCGCCATTTTTCTCAACAGATATAAAATTCTTATTAATTGTGGCTTTTTCGTTAAAATATTACTACCTTCTACGAATCGTTAAACAATATAAATTACGAAATTACGTTGTAGGGTGTGTGATAAATCATTCTCTCCGTTCGAAAATAATCCGTTCTATATTTATTCCGGTGCAGATATAAAAATAGAGCTCTGCAAAGTGTTTATAATTCTGCTTAATGTCGACAAGTTCAAGCTTAATACGTATGCACATTAAGATTTTGTTTATTGCCTTTAAGGCGCGTTCGCTGCTCGTCTTTTGTTCTCTAACCCAATTTCTAATGATGGAACCAGTGAGGAAATTTATTGATACGAAAAGTCTTTATTATTATTTCTAACGAAATTATTGGATATATAAAAGTTTTTATGAATGGTGTTGAACAGAGCATAAAAATTAGTACATAATTTTGCGATAACGCAATAAACGTGAGTTATTTTGGCAAAATAGAAATTTGGAAAGCATCTCTTACGATGAAAATAGAAATTTTACGATCTTGAATATGTTAGGAAATCTTGTAAATAATATAGCATACCGTATTGTGACTAATGCTACATACATATATTAACATATGATATAAGGAGGACAATGATTCCTTGATCTGCAGCAAAAAACTGAAACTAAAAGTACGTTCAGATTGGTTTGAATTGCGGATGAGAGTAATTACATCGTATAATAATAGTTGATGTAAGAGCATCATTAATGTCTCCTTATTTTACGAATCAACGATCATAACTCGCCGGGAATGGTTTCACGTGTTGGTGGAAAAGATCCAATTTTTCAGCGCTTGGGATAATATATGCGTACAAATGCAGTAAATGTCCAAAAGAAGGAAATATGTTCTCTGAATTGTCACAATAATAATAATAATAATAATATATTTGCCCAACAGAGAAACATTCCATTTACAGAACAAACTTAATTTCTAACATACATATATCTATATATATATACATATATATATATATATATATATATATATACATATATGTGAATAACACAGAAGAAAAAATGAATAAGAATAAACATGTTGCAGGTAATTGCAAAACAAAAGTATTCTTACATAATAAGCTTAACAAAATAATAGTAAAATGCAAAATTTTAGAGGTAGTTATAATTTGCTGAGCATGAATTCAACAGTGCTTCCAATGGTGTGTAATTAATATCCACGTTGCTATCAGATAGGGAATTGAACGTCATGCAAGTTCGGTAACCACGAGATCTAATCAGAATATTTGTTTTCAGTCTAGGGTAATATAATACATTTGAAAATCTCGATGATGGTCGTGGTACGGTAAAATAAATACTCTCCAAGAGTCTTGGTGTGTCTAAATGATTGTGGATTAAATCGTACAGAAACTTTAAATCTGCTCGTTTGCGACGTAAATCCAGCGACTCGAAATGGAACATATTAAGAAGTAATGCATGGCTAAAATCTTGAGTGGGATAAATGGAATGAATACGATAGTATCAGTATTTTAGGAAACGCCTTTGAACTTGTTCAAGCGTACTTACTTGATATTTATATACAGGTGACCAGACTATGGAGGCATATTCAAGTTTAGGCCGTACATATGACGAAGAGAGTAGTATGAAAGGTTCGATAGAGGCAAACTTTTTGTAGTTCTTATAATGAAACCCAATGTTTGCATGGCCGAGTTAGAAACTTGAGTAATATGTTCACCGAAGGTTAACCTAGAGTCAAAAGTGACGCCCAAATCCCTTATAGAATTTGCTATGTCTAAAATTGTGTTTTCATAAATATAATTGTATATAATCGGGTTTGACTTTCTAGAATAACTTACAATCTTACACTTGGTTACATTCATAGTTAACCTGTTGCTTGTACACCATTCTTGGACAATGGATAGCTGGCTTTGTAAGAATTGGCAGTCACCAATATCAGCAATTGGGACAAAGAATTTAAGGTCATCTGCAAATAATAACTTAGGACAGCCGATTCTGTTACATAGGTCATTTACAAAAATTAGGAATAGAAGAGGACCTAAGTTAGTTCCTTGGGGTATTCCAGATGAAGGAGAGAAATCATCAGAAAAGTGACCTTTGAAAGCAACATATTCGATTAGATAAATAGCACTTGAAAAATGCTATTAGCTTGTTAGAAAAGCCCATCATGTCTAGTTTCATAAGAAGCAATGCATGATCTATTCTGTCAAATGCTTTAGACAGATCGGTATATATGACGCCAACTTGTTTATTATTATCCAAATTGTCTGAAAGAAATTGAGTTATGATCGTCAAATTAGAAGTAGTAGATCGTTTAGTCATGAATTCATGCTGGTCGAGAGAGATAAGACTTCTAACTTCTGGGAATAAAGGGAATTGTAGAGACAGATTTCAAATATTTTAGCAAAGTTGTTAATTATAGCAATAGGTCTATAATTTTAATTTTACAATAAGAATCAGAAAGGAATAATCGCTAGTAATAAAGAGAAATTAACCAGGAGAAAGCTTTGCTTTTACAATTTCCATGCCTTCGAAAACGTACATACATCAACTTCAATCAAAACTAGAAGTCAACTCAACGATTCTTCTCTTTCTCCTTTGAAAAACCATTTCTTCTACCCAGAACAATTTTATTCTCCCGCAAATTAAAAAGAATGATTTCGAGCAATCCACACATAATTTAAAAAATGTTACAAATTAGAAGGCGGCTACACTTTATCTAAGATTTCAAAACATTTTCACTGCTGAACATTCTCGAAAAAATTTTCGAATTCTTGATATATCGTATGTCCCTGGATTGGGTTACAAAGAGAAGTTTTTCATTTCTGATTTCTCGAAAAGAGAAAATATACTTACTGAATTGCCCTGCTTGTTGTGAAACTCCCAGAGTACAAATTTACACCTATATTTATTTATTAGGAAAATGGAATTTGGTAAATAAAGTATGATTATTAATACATTTAATACACATAAAAGAACATTTTCATTATATATAAGTTTTCTGTACATAATTTGACAAAAAATTGAGTGACAGTTTTCCCAGAATTTTTTTGTAGAACGAGGAGGGGGGTATTATTTTAGGAGTTAGTGTGGAAAAATTTAATAGAACTGGCTTTTACTTGGTGAAGATATTTCATATAGTGAAGTCTTTTTACTTTTCGAGTTTTATTCATTATAGTTAGTGTAGATAAACACTATGCTATTCCTAAACATGGAACACTAAATTATCTTCGGAAAATTCCAAAATCGAAAGCTTCTCTAACGGAGACTTTTATTTAAAAGACATTAACATTTGAACCTGATATTCTGAGATCACCGTTGATGGTCGTGTGATTAGGTACTTCCTGGAGAGTTTTCTCAAATATTTGTATTTTTGTCGTCTTCCTAGAATTTAAAGATATCCGGAGGCATTTATTTCTGTAACACTATATTTCCTTCTTCTCCTTTGTACAATTCTTCAAAATGGAGAAATTATTTTCTAGAATGTCCCTTAAATTTTTTCTGTATTACTTCCTAAAACGTTTCAGAATACTTTTCTAGGTATGGAACACATGTTTGCTGGTATAGCTTTTTCTGCATTCCTAGACTAAACAGTCTATGTCCATTTCTATTCAAAATTTACAGTTTATATTTTATACATATATAAGGCCACAATATTTAATGATAATTTGAAACTACAGAAAACCAATTTTTTACATTTCTACAATTTAGTTACAATCATAACTTTCATAATATAATGTCACACCCCTAATTTCTAATGAAGGGTTCTATTGGATATCAATAAAACTGATCTTTCGAAAGTTTGGATTTAATATGTTTAACCGCTTTTTGGGATTCGAAGGATTTTGATTTTGTAAAAGGCGATTGGAGGGTTCAAATCTTTAATCTTTTCCAAGATTTAAGGGATTCAAGGGATTCGAGGAATTTAAGGATTCTAACGTTCCATCCCTATTATTAAGATAATACAACAAAAACAAGGTCATATTGTCGAGTGATAACTGTTCAACAAATTTAGAAAACCACTTGAAACAAGGTGGTACACTGATTGTGAGTGAGCCACATGGCTTCAAAGGGTTAATGAACCGATTCTTCAGAAATCATTTCTAAAATTAAATTTTTAGTGCCTCTAAAGCTACATGTAGTCGGAAAATCATAGAAAACAAAGATTTTTCCCAAATTTTCAACAAACCAGAAAGCTTAATAACACTTGCTTGTACTACACGTATTCTGCCATGTTTGCAACTATGTAAATTATTCAATAATTTCGTCTAAAGTTGTCTGATTAAGAAAAATAATATTAGAAAGCCACATAACCTAGTTCGTGTAACGTTCCATTTTGCATATTTCATTTCAATAACCTCCAAGATAGAAATATTACATGGATGTAGACTTCATAATAGGTGCCTATGTCCTTGGGAACGTGCACGAACTAAATTTTGATGCAATCTAAAAATATTTAAATTTTGACAAGTTAGCAAAATCGACATGTTTAAAAGTGAATTGCTTTATGTGTACATTCAATCGAAGCTTTTCATTAATAGATACTCAGAAAATTAATTCATCTAGAGCTAAATTCTTAGCAGTCTTAGAATGAGGAGCATATAATCGTGAAAATCAGCATTCCTCGATTCTCAACCAATTTTCAACAACTCGAAGGCTGCCACAATCTGGTTATTGGCTAACAGTAAGACATATTGCATATATTTGTATCTAAATCGCTGAATCATTTTAGCTGAGGTTGTTTAAGTGAAGAAAATTATCAGAAAATCGCCTAAATCGCCTAATCACCTAAAAATCTCAACTGTTTTCATAAATCTAGCCCCGATTGTACCCAAGCTAAAAGTATTATGCCTATTTTGCGTTTAAAATTCCTTTCTAGATCCTAGAGAGAGTCTATTAACAAGGTTTAGATGAAATCCGAAGAAATTTTAATTTTGAGAATTTTCTAACTTTGGGATTTAAACGTTTGAGAATAATCGGTTTATCGGAAACTCGGTCGTATGACACATCAAGTCGAAGTTTTTGACGAATAGATTACTGGAAAATTCTTTTTAAGGCTAAATTCTTGACGGTTTTAAGGTTAGGGGTAAAGAAACTAGAAGCACAGTTCTCGCAATAAGGGTGATTTTTACGAATGCACTTTTTGGTACTTGCTAGCAATAATCGTTGATCTCGTACCATTTCTAATTACAAGCATAAAATCACAACACAATTTCTCGATGTTTTCAATCAGTTTGTGTAACGTTCTTAGAATTATGGAGATTATCACAAAAACACGTGCTCGCCTAAAGATTTCAACGGTTTTCACAAATCTAACCCCGATGGTACCCAAACTAGGAGTAGTACGTTGATTTTGACTTTAAAATTGTTTTTGAGATCATCGAGAGCGTCTGTTAACAAAGTTTGGATGAAATCCGAAGATATTTTAATATTGAGAATTTTCTAACTTTGAGTTTGAATGTTTGAGAAAACAATAGATTTACCGGAAACTGTTTCGTATGATACATTAAGTCGAAGTTTTTGAAAATTGGAAAATTATTTCTAAAGCTAAATTCTTGAAGGTTTTAAGGTTATGGGCGAAGAAACTAGAGGCACAGTTCCCGTTATAAATGGTACTTCCTAGCAATCTTTGTTAATAGCGTATTATTTATAATTACAAGCATAGAAGCACAAAACAATTTCTCGATGTTTCTAACCGTTTTGTCTAACGTTGTTCCAATTATGGAAATTATGACAAAAACCACGTGTTCACCTCACAATTTGCATGGTTTTCACAAATCTAACCCTGATAGCAGTGAAAGGAAAAGTACTACGCCGATTTCGACTTTAAACTCGTCTATTAACAAAGTTTGGATGAAACCCGAAGATATTTTGATTTTGAGAATTTTGTCCATCTTTGGACTTTTGAGAAAAATCGATATGTCTGGAAGTGGATCGTGTTGCACATCAAATCAAAGCTATTGACCGATAGATTCCGGAAAAATTATTTCTAAAGCTAAATTCTTCGGGGTTTTAAAGTTATGGGCGAAAAAACTAGAAAATCAAAGTTTCAAATTCGCCCACAATTTTAAAGACACGAAGAATCCAAGTCCTGGAAATAATTTTTCGGGAATCTATTAGTCGAAAAGTTCGACGTGATGTGTCACACAACCCAGTCGTCAATATATTGATTGTTTCAATTTTAAACCTCAAATAAAAAATTCTCAAAGTTGAAATATCCATTCTCAGACGTATCGACTTCTAGATTCTACAGTCTAAGAACTCTCGAAGCATAGTTTAAGTTATAAGGATGATTCCTACAAATGTTTTTTAAATTTTCTATTAATGATTGTTAATCTTGTATTATTTCTACGGATTTTTTATTTCTGGGGCGGTTATGCATTTTTGACATACCTGCTTGGGCAAAATCATGAATATAAATCCGTTCTTTTAAATTAAAATCTTGAATAGTATTCGCTAAGGTACTATACTTCGAAATAACGTTGTTATAAAGTTGAAAAGACCGGTCACGCTTTGAAGGAATTAATCACGAAACAACAGCAGGCATAAAGTTTATGACCTCTCATTCACATCGCTACTAATCAGAGTCGAAATTTCTGACTCAACTATCTCAGCTGAAAAATCAGATAGAAAGAAATAAGGAAAGATGCTTTAGATGGCGGTAGGAGAGCACATACATACATACATACATACATACATAATTACTAATCGAGAGCACCCACGTCTACACAACGACGCTTATTCATAGGCGTCGTAATCGTCGAAAGTGGGAAATTTCGACATGTGGAAAAGGGAAAGATAATAGGGGTGGGAGCGATAGGAGCACGCGAGACGAGACGAGAGGCGTGGATATCGGATTTCTCCAAAAGGTGCGGTTTTTATCGAAAAAACGGTATGGATCTGTCATCTTCCGTTTCTCCGCGTCTTGCCATCGAGGATCCAGTGCGAAAATAGATCCTTGCTCTCATAAGGTTATTCATAGAGATCTACTACGAGGTGAGTGTGTGCGTGCGTAGAGGGATAGAAGGCGTCCCCACTACGAAATTCGTATAAGGCAAACAGGGGCCGTGTGCAAAAACCGATCCATAGACTAGGAGCAACCCGCTTCGCTCCTGCCATTCGAAAAACTGTGGTAGTCAGTGACGGGAAAGCAAGTCCCAATATATAAATTTTAATATCTGGAGCTAGCATTCCAGACATCCACTACCTAAACGAATAACGACTCAGGTATGTTTGATTCCGCAATAACAAGACGGGCGATTCCTAAATTTATTCATTTGTTTGAGAAAAGAAATCGCGAGTGCAATTGTCGTCTGGCGAGTGTTGATTTAATTTCATCCCCGAATGTAATCAAGAAAAACTGGTGCCAGATAAATAAGCCAAGAAACAGTGTTTTTGATTGGTGCTCCCTTTTTCACCGTCGCGATACGTCTTACTTAGTGCCCCCACCCAAATAAACGCGAGAAACGAGCAGTGCGCCTTTTTCTTTTTCGAATCTGCTGTGCCCAAATTTGGACCCGATCGACTTTTGCGACGCCACCTCGCCTCTAGTGATCGACTGGTACATTCGGGTAGAGCTTTCGCGTTACCCTGCTGGAAACCTCCTACGATTTCATCCAACGTGTACGTACGTTAGATATCCAAATTTGGATCGGGATAACAATATACGAGTGAGTTTCCGTTGGCATCGGGCCGAAATTCGACCGGCTACTTTGAGATATTTTTAGATAAGCGGGCGAGCGGGTGGGCGAACGGAGCCCTCCTTCAGCGCGCCTCTGAATTTTTTTTTCCTTCGACCGGCTTTTCTTAATCACGTTACGGGATTTTGGACGCACGCCAAGACGATTTAATAGAATGTAGGCCGGCTTCGCGTTGAGGAATGAGGAAAGAAAGTTCATGTAATCCGTGGCGGGCTATTTTTATCAGACGAATAGATTTTTGGATATTTTTGCTTTCGTTTGAATTAAATTCGAGACAGACTGACGTATGTAAATATGATACGTTTACCTCAATGAGAGCGATCGAATCGCGACGCTTTATTGGTCGGAATAAATCGGGCGAGATTGTAAGCGAACTGAAACCGGTAGCAGATCAGGGCGTCGGATTCAAATGAAATTGAAGTACATCTAAAGCTCAAACATACGAAAATCTTTTACTTATAGGTCTATAACCTACAGTCCACATACTAAGGATTGCAACCTTCTTTTGGGTCACTAAGTACATTTACCGTATCGTCTTACCAATATTTTGCAAACTCTATATCACATTGGTAAAGACCTCAGCACACAATTACTTAATTAGACCTAGTGACACGTGTTTCGCTAGCGACCACCACCATCTTTAAAACGTTATTTTGCTGAAAGACCTGCGATTTCTATCCTTCCCAATTCGATAACGGATGGGTTGGAGATGCTAGCCTCGTTGCTAGCGAAACACGTGTCTCCAAATCTAATTAAATATTTGTGTGTTGAGCAATTTGTCGATGTGATATAGTACTAGTATCACTACACCATACTGCAATTACTATCAACAATGTTTTGCAAAGATTAGGAAAAGATTACTCCACACTAGCTTTAATTTTAGTTTTGTAATACTGCGATTTGCTTAAACAAAGAAATTATTTAGGAACCGCAAGAAACTTTTAAAATTCAATCAATGTAGATATGTCTTTTCTAATCGTGTTTTAATTATTAATCGAAGCATGATCATCTGTTTTACTTCGATATTACCAAGAGATTATAATTTTCAAGTACTACAGTTTGCTCCAATACCATTTACGAGACATGACACACATCATAACACATCGACTTAAGAGAAATTTTTATAAAATTGTATACCTCTTAATTTTTGGGATAACATAACTTAACTTAATTTAAAGAAACCCTAAGTTGGTAGTTAATCTACAAGTTTTGCAACATGAATAAAGACACGAGATTACCAGAAATCGCAAATGCTAGGAAGACTACTTATTTTTTGGAGAATCCGAAGCGCAAGCAAATCCAAATTTGTAGCTATTTCAAGCCAAGAGATCACTTGATGATGATCGAAAGAAACGTTCTGTTTCCTGTTGTCAACGTAAAATAAGATGATCACAATCTGATCAAAATGAGAAATGATAAAGACTACCCAAAATTTCCTACTTCCGATTTAGTCCAAACCTTCGAGAATTCAAATTTCTAGCATTTCTAGCAAGAAACCACTTAAAAATGACTGGAGGAATCACTGTCTCTTTAGTCGTTTTTGTCAAAAATGTGTCTCGTATTTTTTAATTGTTACGTGCTTCCTTTTGATTCTCAAAAACTGAAAATTTTCGACAAGTAAAAAAGGCAGATAGTTTCCAGTGAACTCAAATAAGATCATTGTTGTTCTTGCTACACTGATTTTGATGGACATTCCTGCAAAAGATCTTGATATCTTCAATAAAATTAAGGTGTGCCCATAGTAAAAACTAACGTTTTTGAATTAATGGATGATAAATACCGAAAAACTTTGAGAAAGTTTAAGATTTTATAATGGGACACCAGTCGTCTCTAACCATCGTAAATACCTTCAGAGTTTTTCTTCTTGACTTGAACTTTTAAACCTGACATCAATAATCATGAGGTTGTACTTACATGGACCGCGTGCAGGTATCCGTTGTGAGGTATTCATTTGTTCGGTGTTTACTTCTGTATCCAGAACTCTAAAATTCTAGTGAAGTGATAAGAATTGCTTCAATATTTGACAGTTTCTACTTAATACCCCAACTTCGGAAATATATGTATAACATCGGGGGCGTAAAATTTATTCGAAGCTGGAAGGTTGTGAAAGGGAATTGAACATCTTCCAATCCCAAACAGATAAAAAGTTCTGATCTTTCAGAACTTTCCGTGTTTGAATCAGGTGATGAAGAGCTAATGAAAGACTATCAAAAGTAAAGACTGATACCTACTTCAGAAAGCTTGGGAATTGCTGATTGACGATAAAACTGCTTATTGGTTTGAAATTGGACAGTTACTGTTTCGTTTCTTTCTGAAGCTTTTCTTTAACATTTGTTCTTCTTAATTCTGATTCAGTCCAAATTGATTGTGGCCACCATCATCGAACGTTGAAATCGCTCCACAATGCCGAAATATGAAAATCGGCAGCGCAACTCTAAAATCATGATCATGCCAAGGTATAGTCAACGAACCTTCAGAATAGGATTGGAGACCCTCGACAATACCCGAGAGTTTTAATCAAAGTTAAGAACTTTTACTACAATTCTGACGATAAATTCTTCAAAAGCTGACCTACCTGTTTGATACTTTTACTGAAGATCAACATATTTAAAAGGCTGTCGTCTTACAGGAACGTACCTTTTGGTGTATATATTACCAAAAAATCATTTCTAAACCGAAATCTTAACTACTTCGAAAATGACGGTCGATTTTAGATCGAACAAGTAACGTTACATTAGTTCAGACTTCGGAGTCGATTTCTACGCCCTCAATAATTTTGAGATGTTTGGATCAATTTGGCTGATATTCCAATTTTGACTATGGGTTTATGTTTAAAAGTGTATCCTGGTACAGGAAAATTTTCTAAAGAATATTTTCTGATATCTTATTAGTAATTTTGTATTTCCGAACCCAGGAAGTACAAAGTAAAAGGACTTAATTTTTTTCTTCTTCTTTTTCGTTCTTGGTTCTTCTTTTGCTCTGCCAGGGTGTCGAAGTTTCGTATTTTATTCCTCCACCCATTCTCTCCATTTCTTTCTGTCGCTGGCCGCTGCTTCCATCTCCTTGATTATTTTGCCTCTTCCGTTTCCCAACTCTACTATTTGCTGCAGCCAAGTCTTCCTCGGTCTACCTGCCCTCCTTCTCCTTCCCGTCCTTGCCGGCACCACCCTCCTCACCAGTCGATTATTGCCCATCCTTGTTATATGTCCAAAGAGGTTCAGTATTCTCTTCTCCTTTCTACTTCTACCTCTTATTTCTTATCCTGTCCTTCCTGCCATTTTTCTTAATTGTTTTGTGTTTCTCATGTTTCTCCGTGTTCAGCCAAAATTCACATCCACACAAAAGTGTTGATACTGTTACTTTATTGCATACTTTGAGTTTCACTGGAGTTCCAATATTGTTCTTTCCAAAAATTGTATTGTTCAGGGCATAATAAATTCTTGTGGCTTTTTTGATATAATCACTCCCAAGTATTTGTATGCTATTTACTTGCTCTATTTGCTGTCCTTTACATATTAACCCCTCTATTTGCATTTCCATTAATATTAACTTAAACGTGCGATATTAGTCACAGATAATTGATAAAAATCCAGCATTGCTAGGAAAATTTGCCATACTTTAAATTCGTAAAATTCATTCAGTTATACAATAATATTATAACTAATTTGTTTTCACGATTAGATCGCGCCATGAGTTAGTTACTTAGTCTACTTGTGGAAGTCAACATTATCATAGAAATACTATCCACACAATCCCTAGTGTTTCCCGTCAATTTAAACATTGTGTATCAAACCTAAGGAAAAGAAAATTATTTTAAAACATACTTCGTCCATCCGATTTGCTAAATTGAAATTGAATACAGAAAAAATTACAAATCTTGATACCACGTTTTCCTTAATGAAATAAAGCGATATTTCTGGCCCAGTTTTAAGGTAGCATTTCTATATTAGCAATTTGTGGTCATCCAAAACGAAATTTTCTAACGATCTCTATAAATCACGATTTTCGCTTAAACCTAATGCCGAAGCTTAGAACCTTTCAATAAAAAGCATGGAAACTTTCAATTAAGAAAACATGCGAATTACTAGTGACATGTCTTAACTACTGAAATTGAACTGAAAAAACTTTACATTCACTGGCTTATATTTTTCTGATACCATATCACATCGGGTAACTCAATTAATTAATTAAATCCGATGACACATGTTTCGCTAGCAACGAGGGAATTAATTTCAAACCATTTTATTAAAGATGCCGGCCTCCTTGCTAGCGAAACACGTGTCAGGGGATTCAATTAAATAATTGTATGGTAAGGCTTTGACCGATGTGATATAGTGTCAGTAATGCTATACCGTAACTCTGGAAATCCCTATTAATTCATCTCAATTTTGACCAAAAATATGTATTTTGATAGATCTAAAGTAATCGGTAAAAATGGGCTCAGCATGGCCAACGATCCTATATGAGGTGTTTTAGTCGCCGTAGAAATCGGTTTAAATCATTTTTGGCGTTGATTTGCAATGGTCAAGGAAAAAGTCCGATCTTATACCACATCCTTTCATTAAAACCAAAAATAGCATTTCTTGCGCATTTTTTGGCTTCTAAAAATCTAGAGGAATAAATCCTAAGCAGACTAGTTGTTTGTTGCACATTTTACAATTGATCTTTTTTGATCTTGACACCAAGAGGAGGATGAATAAATCATTCAGCTATTTTTACGTGAATTCGAGATGTTAATATCAGATTGAATTGAAATGGTGGTTGGAACGTTACTCTGCTTTATCAGCTCGAGTAACACGCTTGCCCACATTTACTCCTTGTCTGTGGAAAATCAATTTAATGGGGTATCCTTCCCTGAAATTGCCACAAAATTTTCAATGTCAAATTTGTAAGATTATCTCGATCGATACTAACGTTATTTTATAGATTTCCCAAACCGTTCCTCATATTTTCTTTCTTTTGTTACAGGCCGAAACTAAAAACCAGCAATCATGCCTTTCAAACCAGTAGAAAACCCAAAATGCCCCAAATGCGAAAAATCCGTATACGCTGCTGAAGAACGCGTAGCAGGCGGTTACAAGTTCCACAAGACATGCTTCAAATGCGGTAAGATTTTCGTACATTATTCCTCGATAATTGTTAAAATTCGCGAATCTGTTCCTTCTCCCCAGGTATGTGTGGAAAAATGTTGGATTCCACCAACGTCACCGAACACGAAAAAGAACTTTTCTGCAAGAACTGTCACGCCCGCAAATACGGACCTAAGGGCTACGGCTTCGGCGGTGGTGCTGGTACCTTGAGCATGGACAGCGGTGCTCATCTCGGGTTAGTGGTTTTCCTTTTTGTCCCGAAAATTTTGTTTAGTTTGTATCTACTAAAAAAAAAAAAAAAAACAATTGAAACAATTGAAACGAGGTAAAATAGATCATGAAAAATTATGTCGGTATCGGTTATATAAGGAATTTACAAATTCCATTCGAATAAATGAGGGCTTTTTCCTTATCTACATTTTATTTTATTTGTTTACGCTCTTTGTTGCGCAAGCTAACACTTCTGATTACACACGATTAACAAATATTTTTTGACTTTTTTTTTCATACGTACGCACATACACGAAGCATTTTTTTCCGAACGAGAATTCTCACATTCTCCGCTTCTGCCTAATAATTAATAAATAATCAGACGTGTACTTGCATAATAAATAAAGAAATTGATGCCGATGCCTTAATTTCGTTATATTGTTCGTTTTTGTCTTTTAAACAGACCACTTGAGAGTATGTATATCCCTACATTGCATGTATCCCCTTTTTTAGCTCCTAAGGATGCCAATCCGGGACTTACGACTACTACCAGTCAGCTCGTAAAACAAGAGGTGCACACACACACAATAATCTAAACACGCAAAAAAATACCAACCGCAACGTTAAACTTTTTGTAAAAGCGAAATGTGTACCCTTAATTAACCAAACAAAAACAAAAAAATTATTTATTACATCGTGTAAATTCAAACTTACATGTTTACCACTAGGTTTATAAATAACAATTTAGACTTTATTATTATTATTCTTACTATTATTTCATATAATATTTTCACGTGGAAAAATATATATAATTGGAGAAAAAGTTGCTAATTCGCTTATTTCGAAATTTGAACGGCGATACAATTATTTTTTTGTAATGTTCGAATTTAGAAAGGAAGAATAAATAATTGGAATTAGTAAAACGGCTCTTTTAACAGAACAACAAATTTCACATCCATCCCGTCGTACTTCAAAAGAAATTTTTTGGGTTTACAAAATCTTTCGAAAAAGTTGCATGTATTTTAAAGATGGAAACAGTTGAAAAAACTTAGGCTGTCTCCTAGGATCCCTTTGATTTGTTTTTGTTCTAAATAAGTAGCATTAGACAAAGATAGCTATAACTTATACATCGTATCTAACTTTGTGTAATGTTCGTAAAATAAGAGGCAAAAACACAATTTTGAAAGGTTTGCTTCCATGTATCCATCGACCTTTAGGCATCGTTTCCGTTCCTAATAATGATAGAAACACATTTTGGGTTGTACTGTGTACACCATACATTCTTGAATAGTACCAACTTGAGGCCGATGGACACCTAGAAGAAAAGCTTTCAAAGTTGTGTTTCTGTCTCGTATTATCCTCGTAGTACAGACAAAGGTAGTTGTAACTTACACAGCGCAAGCACCTTCGTATAATGCTCGTAAAATAAGAAACAAAGACAGAACTTTGAAAGTCGTTAAGTAAATATATCGGGCCTTCCAATATATTTGCAAGCCACGCGATCAAATATTATACGTGAACAAGATTGCAATGTACTACTTCCGTAAAAGTTTCAATCATTTCGTTTTAATTTCGTTCATAACCTCTAAATATAAGATTTTTTAGTAACTTTTGAAGTGCTACCAATCTACAAGTTATGCAACCAATTTCGCAGAAATCACGTGACTCGCAAATAATCTTGAATTCACTGTATATGAATGTTGTGTAGTGGCAAGGGACCGGTGAAAGACCGCCCGTGTGTTTGAGTCCTGGAATTGTTTAAATTGTAAAGAAATTAAATTAAATTCGTTTGGGCTTAGTCGTTAACAATACCCACCGCTTTGTTCTTTCTCCTAAATCACGAATACGCCATTTTGCCACGTTATGTTTGGATGCATAATAGAAATAGATTTTGTAACCCCAAACACGGTACTGCAAATGTTTAGACCGAATTAACCCCGAAAACCACTCGCCGTGTACTACGGTGTGAATTGCCTGTGTTTTTGTGGTGTAAATGTTTGTACCACCTCAGATTTCTTTCCTTCATCCCGATCCCCCTTTACGTTAGCCGTTCCGAAGGTAATTTTTCTCCTCGGAGAAAAATTATTTTCGAACGGTTCGGAAACAGGAAGTCGTACCGAAACTCAAAAAATAAACGAAAACTCGTGAAAATCTGCAAGACCAGCGACGCTTTACTATCTACATACTCCATTCAACACAACGGTGAGGACTGATTTCAAATGGATGATGATGATGATAATTAAAAGACACAAGCATGGCTTCTTCGTGCGCCGCAGCCAAATTAATTAAATTAGTTGATAATACCTAGCAATTATCGCTACTAACTTATTTTTTATCGATTTTCCTTTTAGTTGTTTTCTTTTTGTTTCTACTCATATAACGGCTTTCCTTCCCTAACAAATGAGAAAGTTGTGATGGGATAGGGAAAGTGCCCTCAATCTTAAGGTGTTTAAAACCAAGCGATCAGATCATGAGAGAAACAGAGAGACAGAAAGAGAAAGAGAGAGAGAGATAATACTTTACCTTCTCATTACAATTTCACACGCTCAGAGAATCTTTTATATTTTTCTTCTTTTTTTCCTCTTTAGTTGTTTAATTAATTTATTTTTATCTATAGCTGAACATAAACAAACAATAGCGCTTCTTGGCTAACTCAGTGGATGACCACGACACCACAGCAGATATTTTTCTTTTTTTTTGGATCACGTTGTTTTACGTGCTTTTTTAATCAAAACTTAGCTGAGAATTTTTTCCGTCATGTAGATCGATCCTCTAACTAATTTCGATCCGATTCCTTTTAGCGATCCCGATCCTCATATCATGGTATCCAGAGCTCCCCTTTTGGGGAAAGCCGTAGCCAAGGCTCGTGAAGGCGAAGGCTGCCCGAGATGTGGAGGATGCGTTTACGCAGCCGAACAGATGCTCGCCAGAGGCAGGGTAAGTATTGCTATGAACATCGCATATCAATCATTACCACATGTATAGCCGGCGTTTGATTTTAAAATATAGCTATCAAAAATAGGGCTGGCATCGAAGATGTTTTAAGTGCAATAATTGTGCCAGAACGTTGGATTCGACATCGCACTGTGACGGGCCAGATAGGGATGTGTATTGCAGAGGTATTTTACCTGTTAATTGAAGGAACGATAATTCAGAAAAGAAATAAACACATAATGGGACCTGAGAGATGCATGCCGAAGCATGTTTTAATATTTTCTTGTGTATCCTTGTTAACTACGATGTCCCCATCGACTTGTGTACCTCGTCACATTGTGTTGTCATATATCACTACCGTTATGGTCACCATTTCCTATTTGTTGATTTTATGTGTTTTTTTCTATTTTTCAAGGCGTTCCACAAAACTTGTTTCAAGTGTGCCGATTGTAAGAAAGGATTGGATTCTATTAGTTGTTGCGAAGGTCCTGACAAGGATATTTATTGCAGAGGTGTGTTTTCCTTTAGTACTTCCTTAAGTTTTTATATAAAAAAAGAAATACCTAAAGAAAATCTGCAGATGAATCGTATAAAAGAAAAGGGAAAACTGAAAGACTGTTTGGAAATAATCCGTAAACTTGGATTTGATAGTTTGGACGACATCCGATGTTGGAATGAAAATTATAGAGGGACATTAATTTTTCACTTTTGACAAAATTCAAGCTTAACGCAGCACAAATGTGTCATAGTTTCTAGCAAGTGACTATCTGACAATGATTTTCACTGAAATTGATAAAAGCGCTTTATTAAAAGAAAAACAAAGAAAACTTCAAAGTCAAATCTTACAAAACCCAAAAAAACAATTTTTAACGATTTCTTTCAACGATAAACAAAGTGGATTGTTAGGTTTTGGACGAAATCCGACATGGGAATGGAAAATTCTAAACAAAAACGAATTTTATCACTTCTGGCATACTTCAAGCTTAAGAACAAAACAAATTTTGCAGTTTACTCTGAAATTGGTAAAAGCACTTCCAATTTTAGAATTCTTTAATTTTATTAAAAAAGAAAGTAAGGTAAAATTCGAAGTGGAACCTTACAAAACTCAACGAATGGAACGATAAAGATTGTTTTTAATGATAAACAAAGCTGGTTCTTATGTTTTGGACGAAATCCGACTAGAGAGTAACAAATTATAAAGAAACACGAATTTCATCACTTTTCATTCTTCAGACTTAAGACGAAATCAAATTCTCAGGTTTCACTGAAATTGGTAAAAGCACTTTCTGTTCTAGAATTTTTTTCATTTTATTAAAGGAAGAACAAAGAAAACTTTACAGACGTATCTCACAAAAATCAAAAAATCTAAACCTTGAAGATTTTGGAATGATACAAAAGAGTGAGTTGGGTCTTATATTTTGTACGCCATCTGACGAGGGAATGAAAAATTATAAAGTTACAAATTTCTCAATTTTGGCTTACATCAAGCTGGAGGAAAAAGTAAATTATATCTAACTTTGTATAGATTTTACATTTTAACGATATCCGACATTGATATGGACAAAAGTCTTAGTTTTGGTTTAAGTCCAGTTTAAGTAAATCCAAATTTCTAGTTATTTATGCTAAGAAACTGTCTGGTAATGATTTTCAATGAAATTGGTAAAATCAATTTTTATTTTAGAAATTTTTATTTTATCAAAAATGAAAGACAAAGAAAATTTGCAGATGAACCCTACAAAAACCAAACACTCTGCGATTCGTTTTATGATTTTGATACTACTACATAATAATTTTTCTTGCCAAAAGTCACACATGAAAACTAAAAATTTTCAAAAGGTAAAAGATGAAAGACAAAATCTTTGTGCCGGGATTTCGCATATTTTCCTAATTTGGTAATGAGCAATTCTCGCCTGGAAAGCAACTAGTTCCCATACAAATTATTGAATTGCATCTAGATCGAGAATTATCTGATTACTGACTACTAGGTAGTAAGTCCTCGCAGAATTTTCGGCTTGGGTATAGAGTCAAAGTTCTTGTACAGGGAGTAGTTGCTTTTCAGCCAAGAATTGTTCAATATCTAATTAGAAAATATGCGAAGTCGGGGTACCAACATTTTGTCTTTTATCTTTTGCCTTTTGAAGATTTTTCTCTTCTCGCATTAAATTGGTAGTATTGCATCAACTTATTATACATAACTTGACCAGGTTGTTTCTGCAACTATTATATAAAAAATCAAGGTCGCAGAAAGAAATAAAAGTTCTCAAAATTGACGGGAAACACAAAAGACCTTATTTTCGTAGACTTACAAGATTGATAAGGTGTATTTGTATATCGTTTGCATTTCGCTCTCCAATTCAAATCCCGTAAAGATACTGACAAGGATGGCGAAACGTTGGCGTTACTCGACCACTTAAGGCAAAATAAACCGCCATTAGGACGCGACAATCCCTTTTCGTCTGCATGTCCTAAATGTAATTAATAGCATTTTTTAGATATTTCTCTGTATGTACACTCTCTATCACAATAATTCGAATGATGAAATCATTTGTGTCGTCCTTCTTTTCCTGTTTAGTGTGTTACGGAAAGAAGTTTGGACCTAAAGGTTACGGCTACGGCCAGGGCGGAGGCACTCTTCAAAGCGACTGCTACGCCGACCTGTAGGTATCCAAAGCCATTGATGGAGTCGTAGGTGACGAAGCATGCTTCATTAGATCTGAAAAAGAAGTGATTCTTGTGATCAGATACGTATTTCGACCAACACCTTGTCATCCTCAATTAGAATTGTTTAATTGTTTGTCAATGTTTACGCGTGATCTTTCCTATTTTGTCAATTGGGGATGACCAGTTCGTTTGTGAAATTTCCACCTGTCCGAATGGGACACGGTCTCGGTTCTTCCAATCAAAAGTTTATGGAAGCATCCTTCGCGCCTATCGCTTTTTCAATGCTTTTTCGTTTGGCGAAACTTCCTTAAAAGACAAACTCTTTGTGATATAGCTTGCTACGCTCAGCGCTTTGGTCCAAGGGGAATAGGACATGCTGGAGGAACCTTTCTAGGACTGATGTGCGATGCCTTGGATTTAGAATGGCAGAGGTAGTTTAAGATAGATAGTTGTCCTCTCGTATAGTATGTAGAGACGATGAATCGTTGATGTTCGGTTTGATAAGGAGAAAACGATAATAGAAATGCGGTGGTTTTCTAAAGTCCTTCTTTCACGAGGAAACATGGAGATTTCTATGAGATGATTTTCTATAATTTTTAGTAATGAAAATCATAGTTTGTTTTGGTAGACTGCGGTTGATGATACGGGGTTTCCTCACCGGAGGGTTTGAAAAGATTCCAGGTCCTAGAACTTTTAGAAAACTACCGCAACATTTTTTTAGTGCATGTTTAGGAATTAAAAAGACAATCAAAGTGAACCGTACCTAGCATACTATACAACACCTCTGTCATTTCTTTCGCTTATCCGCTTACGCTAAACTTTTTTTCTCCAAATCTTCGCGAATGAGCAACATTTTCATTTGGATTCTGTGACGTGTTTGTAGCGATCAAGCCCCGAAAACGACGGTTATCGATACCGCTAAGATCAAGGCTCCACCTGGTCAGGGTTGCCCCCGTTGCGGTGGCGTAGTCTTCGCCGCCGAGGAGGTACTGGCTAAGGGAAGGCCGTGGCATAGGAAGTGCTTCAAGTGCAAGGACTGCACCAAGACTCTAGACTCGATCATCGCTTGTGACGGCCCCGACAGGGACGTCTATTGCAAGACTTGCTACGGTAAGAAATGGGGACCACACGGTTACGGTTTCGCTTGCGGATCTGGTTTCCTTCAAACGGATGGTCTAACGTAAGTTTTGAGTTTTTCGTATTTGTTTATGTAGTTGTAAGAGTAAAAGGGACCCGTCGATGATTTTCATAACGTTTCCTTCCTTGTATTATACCCAATATGTTTTGGTCACTATTGGAGTATTGAAGTCTTCAATTCGAGCAAAGATCAAAACTCCTCCAATTGACGCTAACATTCACGATTTTCTTTCTAAACCACTTTAATGTGTCCTTTTGAGAACAAAATGTCCCACAAATCCGATCGAGCAGTAGTCAAGATATATGTAGTATCTACGTGCTGGAAAAATAATAATGATCTTCCACTTACTTTCTTCGTTTCCTTTTCTTTGTACCCGACCGAGGAGGTACAGGATACCACCTTTTCAGCCTCCGAATTCGGGATTTTTCTTAAACTCCAGACCCAAATCAATTCTAAGAACGAGAAGAAGATTCAATAGATATCTTGGCCAAATCTTCTTTTGCCTCTTTGTACTAGAACAAAGTTTTATGAACAAAAGATATTTTATGGTAATCTTCATTATTTTTCGTTTAAAACTGTTTAACAATTTTCTACTTGTCTGATCCATCCCCCAACTAACAACTAGTGAGTGGTTTATAGCAGCGGTTCCCAAATACTTTTTGTCGTGGACCTCTGGATATTATGGTTCCTCCCATGGATCCCCTTTCCGCAACTGAGGAAGGCTTTTGGACAACTAAATATTTACAAAGAAAATATATAGTGTACAGATGGGCGATGAACCTTTAGGGATCCAAGCGCCATCGATTGGGAAACGCTGGTTTATAGAATGACGCAAGCCTGCGCTAATCAACAATTGATCAGAACATGGTAGTGATATAAGCTTGCGTCATTTCATAGACAATCCACTCATTCAAGATAACTACGATATATTTTTAGAGACACTTCTTAGAATTGACAGTTTACACCATTGTTGAGATTAGATGAAGTGGGAAGATTCATTCATTCATTCATATTCGTCTCAATTTGGATCAGAATTCGTGATTCTTTCTATCATCAACACATATGATCCCATAATTTAAACACAGGAAAATATAACCATCCCATACCCGGTCAAAATTGGGAGGTTCCTTTTGACACAATTTATTTAATATTGCTACGTTATAGATAGAATTGAGGAAATTTTAAAAAGTTAGCATCACTACTCTAACCCAAACTTCAACTCGTTTTCACTTGGTCATTTAGAGATGGCCCGTTATCCAGCCTTTTTCTAACCCTTTGGATATGTTGGATATGTATTATAGTTCAATATTAAAAGTTGTCCTTTATTTTTGCAGTGAGGATGAAATTTCCGCTACCAGACCGTTCTACAATCCGGATACCACTTCCATCAAAGCTCCACCAGGCCAAGGTTGCCCAAGATGCGGTGGTATGGTCTTTGCTGCTGAACAACAACTGGCTAAGGGAACTGTAAGTTTGATTATATCGACGTCCTTAAGAATAATCCCTGTATATCTCACTCTCTTTTATCAAAAATTGTTTCGTATAGCATTTTCATCTTTGCAATAGCGATATTTGGGAATTCACCGGGATCCTAATAAAGGAATCACTCCTTTTAAGATCTTTCTTGCATTTGCAATTTTGAGAATATGTATTTGATGTAGGGGTGTTTTGCCCCTGCTTCGAAATCTCGCAGGAATCTTCTGGTACGTAGACAGAGGTTTGCAAAAATTATGACTAGCATTCAGATAACTTCTAAAGAAGTTGTCGTCTCTGGATTAAGGCATGACAGTCCCTACAGAAAATTGCGAAATGCTCAACGAGACGGAAGTGATTTTACCTAAATATCGGTCCAGTACGATCTTGTACTTACGTAGGAACTTTTAATGTTTAAACAAAAGTTTTCAGAGTTGTTCAGTTGTCAATAGTTTACTAAACAGTTTGTTGTCTCAAGGCTAAAGTTTTTGGATAGTAGTTTCTTCAGAAGGTTATAAAGTGTTCAAAAAAAACGCCCCTTCATCGAAACATTTGCCCAGTATTACTTAGGACTTTAGAAATGGCCCCTTCGACACTTTGAAATAAATGTTGAAAGAATTTTGTGATGCTTAGATAAAAGTTTCAGAATTTATTGATGACCTTTTAATAGCTTTTATAGAAACTATGATTTAAAGAGTAAAGTTCTTAGATGACAGCTCCTAAAGAGACTACCAGAACAATTAACAATGTATCAAGCTCATCTTCTTAGTTGGGGCAATACCTAGAAGACATGAATTCTTCCAATTAAAATTCGTACAAAATAATTTCCTTGTATATAACTTATAAGCCCTACCAGTTTACCTCTGATATAAAAATGAAAATTTTTATTGAATTTAGATCAAATTTGAAATTCAGATTCATTTCGAATTTTTAGATAATCAGCTAGGTGTAGTCGTTTACCTTTTGCTATCTTCTACTTCTTCTTTTTCTTCCCTCGTTTCGATTTCTTCTTGTTTTCTTTCTACTTTCTTTTTGCCACTAGTATTTTCATCTTATTCTGGTTCTCTTTTCCCTAATTATTTCTGCCAATTCAGGTATTCTGGTCAATTCTCCTTGTGCGGGATTGTAGCTGGTTCCACTTTTCTTAATTCCTTCTACCGGCACAGAAAATGAATTTAGTGAATTTTTCTATTGCTGTTTTGTGCATCTGCTTCTATTCTCTTGCTCTATTTTCTCTTTAGTTTATTTTTATATAGGTTGTCATCCTCATCTTCCTGGGGTTCCTCTTTCTGTATTTGATTCTGCTGATTCAAGCATTGGATTTAGTCAACTCTCCTTTTGCTTTCTTGTAGCTCTACTTCTTTTTCATTTTCTTCTGATCTCCTTTCTTCCTCTTTTATTTTTATCCGAATCTCAATTTTTTCATCTTCTGCGTTCTCTTTCCCGGCTTCGTTATAGCAGCTAATATATTGAATATTGTTCTTCTTTTATTGTCTTATTTTTTTCCATTTTCTTCTTCTATTCAGTTCTCTGCTTTGCTTCTTTCCTTTAGTTTTATATACAGTGGTATCTTCATCTTCCTCTCGTTCCTCTCCATAATTCCTTTTCCTGATTCAAGCATTAGATTTAGTCAATTCTCCTTTCATTGCCTTACAGCTCTACCTTTTTTTCATTTTCTTCTTGTTTCCTTACTTGCTCTCTGATCTTTATCCGTATTTCCATTTTCTTCTGGTTCCTCTTTCCTTGATTCGTCTACGAGTTCAGATATCGACCTCTTTCTACTGTCTCTCCGTCTTCTTCTTTGTCGTTTTCTGTTTTTTCTTTCTTTCTATTTTATATACAACGGCATCTTCATCTTCCTGTCGTTCCTCTCTCCCTAATTTCTTTTGTTGATTCAAGCACTGCATTTTATTCAATTCTCCTTTTGTTGCCTTATATTTCATTTTCTTCTTGTTTCCTTTTTTCCGCTATGATTTTTATTCGTATCTCCGTTTTCTTCTGGTTCCTCTTTCCCTGATTCGTTCGACCTTCTCAGACATCGGTTTCTGTCAACTCTTTTTCTGCTGTCTCCTATCTCTCCTTCTTCTTCTTCTTTGTGGTTCCCTGTTTTTTCTTTCGTTCTGTTTTATGTACAATAGCATCTCCACCCTCCTCCGGTTCCTCTCTTGGTAACTGGATTCAGGTGTCAGATTCAGTCGGTTAGATTGTACCTATCTCTTACATGTCTTCTTCGTCCATATTATTTTCCCTTCCTATTTTAGTTTTGCTTCTTTTTCGATTTTAACAAAAGTACAAAATGGAAATTTGTTAGTCCAAAGCCATCTGACCTTAATATGATTATCAGCTAATTCAATAGAATTTGCTTGGTACTAGTAGATGAATAGATCAAAATGGTTAATTCGATGCTATTTCTTTCCAGATGTGGCACAAGAAATGCTTCAACTGCGCCGAATGCCACAGGCCCCTAGATTCAGTCCTAGCTTGCGATGGTCCCGACAAGGAGATCCACTGCAGGGCTTGCTACGGAAAACTCTTCGGTCCGAAGGGATTCGGTTTCGGTCACGCTCCGACTTTGATATGCGCCGACGGGGCGGCACCCGCCATCCATAACCCGTCTCCGAATTCCGGCTCGAAAGCCGCCCCCGGTCAAGGATGCGCCCGTTGCGGCTACGCCGTGTACGCCGCCGAACAAATGATCAGCAGGAATCGCATCTGGCACAAGAGGTGCTTCAGCTGCTCCGATTGCAATCGATCGTTGGATTCGACGAGCTTGAACGACGGTCCCACCGGCGACATTTATTGCAGAGGTTGTTACGGAAAGAATTTCGGCCCGAAAGGCGTCGGTTTTGGCATGGGTGCTGGTACGCTGACAATGGCATAAACCTCAACAGCTCCTTGTGTTAATGAAATTTTAATCTATGTATATTTTTAACTTTCTTAATCAATGTTTTGAGCGTATCTTCGTTAGATTTTTTCGCCAAACGGGAAGATGTAACGGATTTCTTCGAATTTGATTAACAAAGGCTGTATAAAAATTATTTAGCTTTAATTAAGAAGATGAATTTATTTAGCAAATACGCCCGATTATATTATATTATATTATATAACAATTATTATGAATGAGCTTCTGACATGTCAAATGCACACACCGTTTAAATTTATTATAATTTTTAGGGAGAGATATTTTTTAATAAGGGAAGAGAGGCGGGAGACGTTTTGATGTTATGATGTTACATCTTTCCCCTCTTTATCTCCACGATTCCATATGATCTTGTTTTTTGTGTATTTTTGTTTTGTGTAAGAGGAGGGCCGTTGAGGGAGTAACGCTCGAACGTTTTGATTGCTTAACGTAGAAACAATGAGAAAAAATGAGAAGACTTCATCCTCGAACGACCAGGTTAACCTGAGAAATGATTTTTTTGTATATATCTACATCGGCCAAATTTCTTGGTCTAATTTAAATACGTTATATATATATAATAATAATGATAAAAAAATTACTACAAATATGTATAGCTTCGCGCTTTTATGCTGGTATATTTGAAACTCCACAATTATTTTATTTTTAATCGCAATCACTATATTCGATAACTTCTACATTTAGCTGTATTTATTTTCTTTTTTTCCTTTTTTGTTTAGATGTAAGAATGAACTTGTATAATATACAATTATGACGAAAATGAAAATAAAAATTGAATAAAAACGAAGAAATGCTGTTTTAATAATTCGTAGAAAACGTAATCGCGCGTTGTCTCTGCGCCGATATTCGCCGATTATGTCAAAAAAGGGAAGAAATAGCTGTAAATGTTGCGCGTTAAAAATTAAACCGCTGTAATATAATATAGGAAGGACTAAATTTATTAGTGCGATCCTTGCAAGTCATGCACCTGTGTTCTCCGCGTTGGGAGCACAAATATGGTGAAGCCACAAAGTAATGTAGCTTAAATTATAACCTACAACTAGTACAACGAAGATATTTTCACTAGACCCAGGGCCATTTGAAGACGCGTCAAATTTATGTCACTTTGTCGCTTCACTATGTTCTAAATTTGTGAACCTAAATTTACTTGAACTATATAGATTTGATGGAAAATTCTTAACTAGCCAGTCAACAGAGGACGTATTTAGAATTTAATTTAAGTTAAGGAAAATGAATACAACAATCAGATATATCTGGGCGCGCTTTCAAATTAAAGTATCTTATCGGAGAGAGTTCGTAATCAGATCGATTTTTCGTAGCATTCTTTCCGTGTAATCACCAGATCTTGAGGTGATCAATCTCGCATCGTGGCACGCATGCATTCAGTAATCACGAAGGTGGTACAAAGACATTGATACCAAACGGGATCTAATGTCTTGCATCAGTAGTGAATATCCCTAACAACAACATATAACTGAACCTATTCGACTTATCTGCAGGTTTCATGATCATCGCGATTACCCCCTCCCTTCGTAATCCATTTTTGTCATTGGCGAAGTACTTCTCCTTTTGTTCTGGTCCTAGATTTTTGAGGGAAAGAATAGAAGAAATAAGTTGTAAATCGAGACGAACACCTAGGAAGAAACAGCAAGGAATTGTACAGGGCTTTAAGGGTATAGGTATGCTAAAATATGAGCCAAGAAGAATAAAGGAAGATAACCCCAAAAGAATTCTGATATCTTTGAGAAATAGAAAAATTTAAATGACAAGAGATGATTGAAAAAGCAACAATTAAATTAGGAAGAATGTATAGGAACAAATACCAAGGAGTTGTGAAGAACTTGAAAAGTATCGACATGGGTAATATACATAAGAAGAAGAAGGCAGCGAGATTGGAGGAAGACAACGACAATGATTAAATCGAAAGGAACTTCCAGGAAGACAGAGCACGGAGTTCTAGAGGACTTGAAAAGCTTCGGCATGGAAATGTATAAGCAGAAGAAATCAGTCAAAATGGAAGAAGACAATCAGAAAGATTGAAGTCCTAACAACCTCAAAAGGGCCGCACTCCCTTGAGAAATGAAGGATATTTAAATGAAAATTGAAAGAAAAGCAACAATTAAATTGAGAAGAATCCCCAGGAAGAAATAGCGAGGGGCTAAATAAAATATACAATAAGAAACTGGTGAGAATGGAAGAAGAAAATATAAAAGAGTCGTAACATTCTAAAAGGATCTGATGTCCGTGACAAACGGAGCATGTTTGGATTGAGAAAATGGAAGGAGAAATAACAATGAGATCAGGAACGATCTTCAGGAAGAAATAGCACGAGGTTGAAGATGATTGGCAAAGCCCCAACATTGAAATATATAAGAAGAAGGAAACAGTGAGAATGGAACAAGGCAACACAACAAATTAAAGGCGTAACAACTTCAAACGAATTTGATTTCCTGGAGAAATCGAACAAACTTGAATGGGAAAATGGAGGAAATAATCAATAAACGCGGGTAATCCTTATTCTTACCGAAAAAGACATATTTTTCCTTCCATCTTTCGCATTTCAATTTACTCTGCTGTTCGAGGAAATCGTGCCAATTTAGGCTTTCGATTGCATTCCCTTTTCATTGCTTTCCCCAATTCTCATGAGTTAATGATTTAATCCTTTCATATTTTCATGGAAATATGTTTGTGTAAAGGGGAATTCTTCTTAGATAAATCGAGGAAGAAGTATAAACGAAGACTTGAAGAATGTTGACATCAGAACGTGCAAGAGAATGGCAAGAAACCAGTTGGAACCAAGTCCATAGGATCCAACTTTAACCAACTCCCTTCAAAACAATTTCTACCCTTATCCTCTTCTTACTTATTTATCCGGAAACCCTTTCTACCTGTGGTCTAGAGGTAGTCGCTTTCCTCTCTCTTTTTTGTATTTTCTGCGCCTTCTTTCGTCTCCATCTATAAGTTCTTCCTCCTTAAATTTTGGGCCTCCATGTCCTTCTAACTGTTACGCCTTCTTCATTTTGAAATGCATTGTTATTTTCCATACTGTTCACTTCATCTTTGACCATTCCAAGAAGCTAGGAAAACTGGGTGAAGACAATAAGACCGAAGTCGTAGGATCTGATTCATCTAAGAAAGAGAATGAAGAAGACCGATAAATCAAGCAGAATGAAATAATTCAATTTTATAACTTATCGCAAATCGTCACATGTGGAAGAATGAATGATGAGAGATGTATGGAAACTCATCGATCGCAAATAGCAAAGCTAGAAAGAGGAATGGAAACTAAAAGGGAAACTAATCGCAAGAAGAAGTAGGAGAACGTAGTTGCAGAGGAACTTCTTGAAGTTTTGAGAGGTTAAGGAATGCAGTTAATGTTAGGGGGACCAAGAAAGAGGAATAGCAATCACAAAGGAATCTGATGATGGGAATAAAATAGAACATTTGAGGTTGTAGTTTTCAAAGCTTGACGAGCTTAAAGTGAAATCCTGGTCAGACGCTTCTTTTCTTCTTCATTTTCTTCGTCCTTATATGTTACTTTGTGGTACTATTTACGTGTTAAAAGATGAGAAGTAAAAGAAGAAGCCGATGATGGAAACGAAACAGAAAATTTGAGGTTGTGGTTTGTAAAGCTTGACAAGTTTAAGATATATTGCCGAAGGACAGCTTCTTTTTCTTCTTCATCTTCTTTCATTCTGTGATACGATTTATGAATTTGGAAAGAAAATCCGAAACTTTTTTCCACACAAGTGGAAGATAGAAAACGATATTGAATGTGACGTTGACATTAGATCACATAATTATTAATTAATTGTGTTTCGCTGGCCAATGACTCTGTCAGTGTAATCTAAAGCCATTTTGTAATCATTACTAAATGAAGGAAAAGAAGGACACCAGTAAAACCTGTAACTTTTGACCTGCATCGTTCTACTGACTTTTTTCCACTTCTTAACCTAGCTATGGAACACTACCAGAAGCATTATTTATGATCACGAAGGCAACTGAAATCCCCCAAAAAAGCAATATGGTAACCGTGAGACCTTAAACGAAGGACTCTTAAATCCAACATGCAACTTCATCAAGATCTCGTACCAAAGATCATTGACAACCTTTTCGGAAGCTTTAACTCGTATAACTTGCAAGAATTTACTTGGCAAATCTGACTTATCATACCATCGTTACACTTTCTTAAGCAACTCACATACACCACCGATCTCCTCGTCGTCCAAAAATATCCAATTATTCATCGAAATCCGACTTGTTTCCAACGCGGACCGCTCAAAAATAACCACGACATAAACCACCGCGGGGCTTATTCGCACGATACCTATTTTTGCGGTCGATATTTCTTTAAAATTTACGCGCCGAGATATCCGTTTGTTTCTCTTGCCGTTCTCCACAAATATATTTACATAAGCCCGTTGCCGCGCGCGCGCTAACCGCGAGGAACCAGATTTCTGAGGTTTAGTCACAGCCGTTGACGTTCGCTGGCCCGACGATCATTGCTTTATATGAACGCATCGGATGCGTGCTCCTGTACACGCGTATCACGTGCGTGCGTGCGTGTGCCAAATTTTTCGCATTTTTTTGGTCGGCGAGAATATTATATTTTCATAACGCGGTTATTAGACGACATACAAAATCGCATCGGTGACTTTGGATTACGTAATTGTTAATTAATTTCCGGGACACATGTTTCGCTAGAAGCGAGGACAACAACTTTAATTGTATACTATTCAATGGTCTAGTGGCTAGCGAAACATATGTCCCTGTCCAGTTAGCAATTGCTAATATAATTACGGTAAAAATAATAGTATTAACACGATTCCGCAACGACTAATGGATGATTATATACAGGGGGTATCAGAAGGAACAGCAGGTTGTACTCCCGTTTATTTTCAATAAAACTGTATCTACAAACATATGTCAAGTTCTCAACTATCACTGATTGTGAGATACAGTCTGCTGAATTATTGAATATACGATGCTAGTACGTTATTAGTTCTGACAAACTTAGAGATTACTACAAGATTTCAATTTTAAGGAAATGCTTCGAAAATTTCACGGCCGATCTCAACATATTTCGTTGTCCCAGTGGAAATATAAAGCGCAGTTGCTGCTTTGCAGTTATTGTTAGCCTGCTTTATTGCTACAGCATTGGTTATAATGCATTTTTACATGATTACCCTACATTTTATCCATCCAGAAGCACCGTAATCCAATGAATTTAGGTCGGAAAATCTACCTCGTTAAGTGGTAGAACCACCGCAGTAGATCCGACTTTCTTCAAAAGTAGGTGTAATAACTGGAAGCGCCATCATTCTCGAAGATCATAAAGGCCCTTGTGGTAAGGATAGCGTACAACAATATTGGAAAATCACTACGGAAGGATTCCAAATATCTGGCATCTAGTAACTTATTATAGGTCACCGTGAACCTGTTGAAGACATGCTCCGGGATAGTATCTCATTTATGACACCGGGTCAAGACATACGCATAGAAAAAAAAGTGGTATTTGTACTTAAAATTCAAAATGGCGGAAGAATATGGCGGTTAGAAAATTTACAAAGTTCAGCAAATTATACGAGAGTCGGTGTTTTTCTTAGATCGTTAATAATTGATAATTTTACTAAAGGATCGGCTGAAGATGGCCCTCCAAAATCGCCCAAAATCCTATTTTTGGCTCGCTAATTGGTCCCCAATGAAATTCATTTTATGGGATGAATTTGGGGGTATTACTCTCGTAATTATCGGAACTTGAGGCAAAATTACCACTCCACTTGAGTTTGTCAACACGGTGCAGCAATGTGGCGGATCATAAGATTTTAAAAGATCGTCGATTTCTATACGAACAGGAATTTTGGGGTTTTTAGCACCGCATCTGATGTTAGTTTTGCGTTTTACAAAGTTACGAACTCAAGATGGCGTTCTCAAACTTACCAAATTCATATTTCATGAAAGAAGAAGAGAACAAGAATTGTTAAAATCATTTGGAGTGGAGTTTTATGATTTCTGGTGTTCCCTGGACAAGTTAGTCATTCCGACTGAAAGCATTTACTTTTTGACTGAAGAATATCATGTTTTGGAAAATGTAAACATGGGAGTAACATGGGAGACCCTAGAAACCACAAAACACTCGTCCCTACAGAAGACAAAAAATTCTTAAATTTTATGATCCGCCATATTGGTCCACCGTGTTGTAAAATCTAAATGGCGCGGCAAATTTTTATGATTGATTTTCATGTAATTTGTGAAACACTTCTAATTTTGGCCATATTGATCGGCCATGTCCGAAAATTTAAGTAGCGTGTCAATCCTTCGCCGACTTTTGGTTGTTATGGGACCAATACTTTAAATTCGCGTCATAATGTTACTTTCTCTTGCTTTACATGCGCCACACAACAGTTAGCGAGGAAAGAAGTCGGATTTTTGTCGAGTTTTAAGCGCTATCTTTAGCCAGTCATTTTGTAAAATACGAAACCAACGCCAAACTCGTCATCAGCATTTCATGCAATTTGCTGAACTTTTCCAATTTTTGTACGGACGTTTTGAATTTTGAGTGCAATATGGTTTTGGGCATATCTTTGGGAAAAAGGGGCTGCAAAGTGGTGTCAAAAGGAACCAGTGAAAGTACTCGGTCAATTACCAAAACTTGAATCAAGTAGGGAAAAATTATTCAGTTGGATAAATGCTAATATTCATAATATTCATAAAATTTCAACCATCTGTTATAATCGATTAGTTCAGGATATTGTACTTGTTGCTTTTTGCCAACTGAATAGTTTCTTCTACTTCTTTCCAATTTTCGTAAATTGCAGGTTCAGAATGAAACACGCCACTGGGAACAGCACTAGTATCACTCAGTTTGTTAAATTATTTGAGTAAATGCTCTTGAATTAGTTACTTGAGCGGGAAACCGTCTCGGGTATTCTCTGCTGGTTACATATGCCCTGTCATATCGAAATCCTTAACAATTATCTTATTCACCGTTTAAAGAGGAGATGAACGATGTCAACTACTTAATAACTTCTCCGTAATGTGCTATGCATGCCGATCAATATACAGACAAATAAACATTTGATTGGGAAGAATTTTCATGACCAGATAATGCCTTTAAATAGCAATTCTTAGAAGCGAGAAGCTCAATGAAGCTATCAGTGGCGTGCAATGTGTTTAAACAGTCGTTCATCGTTAATTGATAACTATTAAAACACATTATCACGCCACTAATGCCATTCGTTTCTAAAAAATTATTCAGAACAAGATCACCCACGTCATCTCAAATCTCGTAAACATATTGCTTTTTACACTGACGGCACGTATCTCTTTTAGGATAATTTTCCTATTTACTAAACACATGCAAAAAGTAAATTACCTGTTCAACCTGCAAAACCGACCCAAAGGGACCATCATTTTTCCTTATGAAATTTTTCATTTAACAAATCGCCGTTCATTCGGTAAGATACGATGTGAAGATACTGGCCTCATTGTTAGCAAAAGGTAATCACTGGATTTAATTAAATAATTGTGTGGTGAGGAGTTTACCCATGTAATATGGTGTCATATTACATCACAAGCCTAGCTCTTTAAATCAAATATATTCGTACTTTAATTTAAGTTTTTCTTAAATTTTCAAAGGAATTTTGATATTTTTCTAAAAGTTGATATTTTTCTAAAAGTTGATTTTTTCCTTTGATGAAATTGAAATCCAAATTTTTAGTATAATACTCTTTAAACAAGAACAGAGTTGGTGGCGCCATCTCATAAGTGTAGGCTTCACAATAAACACCATCTTCCAAGTTCTTGTACTTTCCCGCATTAAATACAGATTTCTGTACGTCCGTCCATTACAGCATCCTTACAGTGCAGTAATTCTGAAGTTTCCCATGATGTGGAGGCCAAAATAGACATTGTTAAGATGAATTAAGGAATTATTTCTGCCCTTAGTGTATCAACGTCGCTGTAAGCACCGCGCACAAGTAGCGCTGAACATCAACATCGTTCATAGCAAAGCGACTCTTTAACAAATCTTAAATTTCACACAATTATTCTATTTTTATGCCGCGCATCCCATTAAATTTTCGCATCTATTTTGCTAATTTCAGTTCCCAGCAAACATTTTTAATTTCGCGGACAGTTTAAGTTGGCAGGTCCGGAAATAGTGGACATACTCGCCAATTTTGAAGCGCAATGCATGCGAATATGTTCATTACTGCCGGAACTACCAACTTAAACTATCCGCGATATTTAAGAAATGTTTACTGGATTGGAACTCAAAGTATTAGTTCTCATCGTTTAAAATACCAACACTGTATTCAGGAAAAAGGGGACAGATAACATTTAAAAATTTATATATTAGCAAGGTCTCATCAACGGGGATCTATTTTATGTAATATACTGGATCCCCTAATACAGATACTAATTTTTTAAACCACCCTGATCAAAGGGGGCTAACTATTATTAATGATACAGTATTGAAACTCATGTGGCGTTTGAGTCTTAACTAGGACCTTAGCAGTTATTTGAGATGTAAAATCCAAGACGAGGAAATAGAGGAATAAAAGAAAAAGAAAGATGAAGAGGAATAAGACGAAAAAACAGGAAAATTAAAAAGAATGAGAACAAGAAAATCAAACGAAAGTAAAAATAGGAACAGCAAAGGGAAATAAGAAAAAACGAAATTGTAGAAAATAATGGAAGAAAATAGAAACTGGAGGAACTCACGCTTTTTCCTTTTAAAAAAGACAAAAGGGGAGTTGAGAAGAAGTAGCAAGGAGAAGAGGAAGAAAAACAAACAGAATGAGCAAAGACAAAACAAGAGAACAGGGAAAGGAATAGAATAGAGGAAATGAAATTGTAAGAAATAGAAGAAAAAGGAAAAGTGGATTTCTTGCCTTACATCACAAAATAACAACTTATTATTCTGAAGGCAATATGAAATTGGTTTCCGAAAGATGTAATTTTTGACACCCACATGATGTTAAGCCACAATTATCAATTTGAATTACGCGCGCTTACAGCTCCCTCTTGAATTTGTAAATGAGTTGTTTTAAAAGCAAGCAAAGGGCAATGACTGATCATTCGTAATAAGCTTGTCGCCTTGTACAGTTGCATCGTGATTGAAGATATTATATAGTCCACAGAAACATTTTATTTTTCGACGGAATTTAAAGCATCAACTTTAAGAACAAACACATGACACAAGATCGCTGGCTCCGAACTCCAAACTCGAATCGTATCGAGTGCTGATTGGTTCTCGAGGGTTACGTTTGTTATGATGACGGTTAACTTGAACCGTACCTGATTCTTATTTCGCAGATGAATATTGCCGATGTCATATTTTGTTGCAAAGACTAAGTTGGGACATTTCGACCAAACTGGGAAAGCTTCAGGTCGTCCTTCGACCATCATCATCTGAAGCACATTTAGAATTTCAAATCTTCGCTTCGACCATTGTTAATCTTCGTCTGATAGCTTGTACAGCGTCGTACTTACTGGCGTTCAGCTCAAGTCTCCATCTCCGGATCTACCAGCAGCAAGCTGGAGTCTGTGGCTCCTATCTCGCGATGTTGTAAAAGCCACCGTGTCATTCTCGAAAAGAGCTAACTTGGTTGCAGAAGTTCGGGGCAGGTTTGAAATGGGAAATAGCTTCGGACTAAGAAAGGAACCTTGAGGAATGCTAGTCAACATGTACACGGATATTTAACAATGGTTCCCGATCTTCACAGTAAAGGATCTTCCCTCCAGGTATAATTTGACGATTCTGACCAAGTGATTGTTAGGTCCTGGACGTATCATTTTGAAGATAAGATGAGATCAAATGCTCTGATCAGAACGTCAGAATATCGCCCCAGTTATCTCACGTTCCTCATAAGCTTCCCTTTTCGATTCCATCAAATGGAACAATTGGCAGACCGTCGATGGACTAACTCCAAATCTTATCTGCTTGTATTATCAAGCAGATTATTCCGGAAATGGTTTAATATTACGGATTCTGCTATTTTCGAGGAGCGAGATAGGAAACTTATGGGCCGGTAATTCTGGGGAAAGCAGTTTGTCCTCCTCCAATTTGGGAACAATTTGATATCCGAGGTGTTCCATACTTGCCGGAAATTGGTCAAGATGAACACGGCGTTGATTACGACCATTATTTCAGCCACTATAGATTTTGGCGTTCGCTTCAGGGTGGTGTTGGTAACTCTATGGATGTATGTCACGACCTAATCCTCAGAAGTCGATTGAATCCATTCCGGAGGAGCACACCGGAGACTCCCCAGATCCAAATCCTCGTATGAGTTATTACCTTGCGGTTCTTCGTAGGTGCTTCGAAGGTAGTCTGCCATCAGTTTCGCTTTTCATTTGTTTGCATCGGATTTCCCTTCGTCAAAATTTCGAGATAACATCATCTAATTAACATTTTAATAAATTAGCTATTTCCCAATTGTTATATCCGGTACGGGTACGTACTGGTAATAATAATAATAATAATAATAATAATAATAATAATAATAATAATAATAATAATAATAATAATAATATTTCTCGTTTTGGAAGCGACAAAACAAGAAAAGAAACGAAGTGTAGGAAAGAGGAATAATAACAATAAAAATAATATCCGGCCCGCATAAAAAGACGGGCGGGCGAGAGGGCGGAAGAGGATGGATGGCCGGTAGTAGGAAAAACAATCTTCATAAAAAGGCACCGGTGCCGGCTGAGTCTAAATATCATTTGGCAGCGCCATTATCATAAAACATCGTCGCCGCGGCGCTGGAGTCGTAACACAAACCAGGTCGTAATTATTTATTAAAATAAATGCCGTTCATGTAAAACCGAGGGAAAGCGGCGGGACGGTGGTAGGCGGGGAGCCGACCGGTAATCCGAAACGAACGCAAGGAATAAAAGAATAGAAAGGAAGCAATTCCGAAATGGCCTAAAGTGGGTGCGCGATGTACGCCCTGGCGGTAGTCAATAAAACGGAACGACTGTTATGGTACGCGAGACGATGGAGGTAAGGTATAAGCACAAGTAAGGCAGCTAACATATGTTACCTCAAGGGGTCAGAAGTGCCATAACCGACCGCTCCGACTTTTTGTCTTAATAACTGCATTACCTTCTTGGGATTGGGGGAAGGAAGGCGATGGATTCTTAAGGAGAGTTTTCAATTTTATTTTAATTTAGGGAATTGACCAATTGTCAAAACTTGGTCAGGATATTTTAAGACAATCTCGGATCTCACTGAAGATTGAGCCTCTTAGGCTTAGGTTCTAGGCCAGTTCAAAACAAGTGACGAATATGTCTGGTAAAGAAATAATAAATAAGTCTGAGTTACCATTCGAACACTTGTAATCAAGAAATGGATTGTACCACCGTGATGTAGTATGAAGAGTGCTATACGCAAAAAGGCGTAAGTGCCATTTGGTAAATTTTTCAGTAGGCACAATAGTTATTCTATAAATTGAGGTTAAAATAGAATTTTTCTGAAAAAAAATATTTTTATTATTTAGGGAATACATGTTTTAACTGGGAATAAGAGAAAATACAGATATTTGGTAAAAACTTAGTATTCCATTAATTTCTTATCAAAACGGACTAAGCACCGAACATAGCGCACCTTAATCCGGACTTATTACGTATTATTAGTTTTAAAGATTAGAACATGGGCTTTCTTTACTTCCATGTTATACAAATCGCATTTTGCACAAGGGTCTATCCTTGGAGGACCGAAAGAGAGAAATATTTTTTGAAGATATTATTGAACCACTACCTGGAGACAGGCAGAACGGCCTTATTTACCTTGGTGTTCTTATTAATAAAAGCTGAATGAAGTTTTCGAATATTTAAATCCTCAGATAGGTAGTGCTTCGAACTTTTCGTCCATACTGACCTAGTTGGAAACGACGATATGAATTCAACTATTTTTGATATCCACAACTGGTCTCTCTTAGGACCGTTCCCGCCTGATTTTTCTCTAACTATGATTTCAGGAAATGCTGTAGTTTTTTGACACAGGAGTTTAACTCGCTTATCGCCCATACCAAACCGCCTTGCAGAATGACTTCCTGTAGACTGTATCTTTGAATTGCCAGGAAGGAGTAAGAAGTATCGGAATGTGTGCTGGCTTCTGTTTAAATCAGGTGTATTATAAGTACCATGCTTTCTTCTATTTATTTTGTCACACTCTAACCTAATTAAAAAATTTTGTTGCTCACTGTATTTTCCAAAGTATATCCCAAAATTGTTTGGAAAACTCCATTCTAGCCTCAAGTGTAATGGACTTGTAAGCAAATTTACACTTACAAGTAACCTGAAACACATCAACTGAAAGTTTAAGTACAATAATCAAAAATAGCCCATTTTCTTTAGGAAATTGCTAAGTATTACAACAAACCTGAGAAAGACCTTTTCTTCCTGGTACAAAAAAGCGTGGCTTGTTCTGTGAGGCCGGCTACTTTAACGCTGTGCGCTTTTTCTTCAAGCTTTATCATCTTTACGGATATTTCCGGTTTGCTTCCTCTTCTTTCTGGACGTATTATTACACACTGCACCTGTATTATCACTCATTTTCTCTGCATAAACTTTAATCGAAAACCATTGGAAGAATACTGCTGTTTACATAAAAATTAGGCAACGAAAGTGAGGTTAAAAATAATGACGTGCACTTTAGAGGCACTTGGGCCCGTTTAACAAAGATTCTAAATATTCAGCATAGGTGGCACCGCTCATAATAATTTCTGTAATAGCTTCTAATATATAGGCCTTAAAACCGTAAAAATATTTCAAGGAAGTTGGCATTTAGGCTCTTCTGCATATTGCACTCTTCCCATGTTTGCAAAAGTACCCTCGTCGGTCGTAGGTATACGATTGCTTAGTTCTACCCTTAAGTACTTCCTCTCCGCCTAAAGCGGAATGTTAAGAAGAGGGATCATTTCACCCTATATCCGGGTGATTTCACCACCTTGAATACACTGCCCAACAATTGAGGTGGCTTCTTGTGGAAGTTCATCAGTGCCCTTAAGAGCAATAGAGCTGGTTCCTACCTGAACGATGTGGTGCACACCCGTGAAGGAAAGCCCGGCTGTTTTGATAGATAGATAGAGAGTCGATCGTATCGGAAGATGACAATCTTAAGGATGAAGTATCTGTTGTTTCCTCCATATCTTCATTTGATGGCTCCCCGTTGTTGCCTGTCAGGGCAGTGGAGTCTTTAGCCGACTGCAATGTCAATATCTCCAATGCTATGTTCTTCCTGAGATACTTTCCAGATGTTTGGAAGCATGTCGAGCTCGTTATGATCCCCAAGACAAGGAAAGCCCCATTCTTTCTACAGATTTACCGCCTCCCTAAGCTGGTGATCGAATTTCTCCAAGTTCGTAGAATTAGTGATCTCCACCCGGAAATCCTCCTTGGCAAACAATTTGCCTTCAGAGCTGGGTTGTTAGCAACTGGTTCCAGCTCTTCTGCCTCATCGAGGCTATCAAAAAAGTGCTTGCAATTGGAAGGTGACCGTGTCGGTGTTTTCCGACTTCTCATACCCCTTTGATTAAGCATACCATTGGCTTTTGTGTCTACATTTAGGGGCACAAAAGCCAATGGTACGTCTTCTACTTATTGTTAGTATTATTAGTACAGATCATAAAAGGAGATTCACTATGTGAGCAGAGGCGGATAGCAGCTGATGACATATGAATGGGAGCTGGTATTGTTCTGTGAATCACTATTTCTCCTTCAGCCAAACAACAAGCGAGTTTTGATTTGGCGGCAGTCTGCAATTCGAAATAACTTATAATCTTCATTTAATATCTTCAGGATTATTTCGTCTGTCGGACTGGTTTACTGCCGAAGTACCTTAAACGCCTTTAACTCGTGGAAGAAGCCAAGGATTTAGCGCCTTGAGATCCATTTCTTTCTATTTTCTTTTCCACTAATCACAATTGCGTCCCCTTCCTCCTTTTTCCACTTTCTCTCCCGTTTAACCAATAGCTAAAACCGGTGATGTTCCTGAAATCATTTAATACATAAATCGATACAACGAGCCGTTAAAAATCTCACACGCAACACTGCTCTTTCTCATCCCGCTTCACGCCTAATAAACGGAATTATCATATCTCCCGGAAAGTGGCGGCGTTCGCGCTTAAACAAACGGAAAGCGCTCAGGCGAAAGCGCGCGTTAAAAGCTCAAACACAAAAATATCGCTCACGGAAGAAGAGCAAACATACACCCACACAGACGCGAACGCACGTCCGCGAACCTTCTCGTTCGCTAGATTCAAGCTCGGTTTCCTACCATCCGCACTCCCTTCTTCGGATACTTACCGGCTTACTTCGTACGTAGACATTCGTACATACGCGTATCCTCGCGTCTAGCTAGTGATAGTAAAAGCAAAGGGAAAAGTCTGAGGGTGATACCTCCGATGATGTATCTGGGGCGAAGCGAATATGTGATCGAGATCCTTCGTTGCGTAAATGAAATGGAAACTTTTGGGATTTGGCGAGACGGAGTATGTAATTGGCATTTGAGAGATAAATACAATATCATAGAAGTGTCATTAAGTTAACGAAAATAAGAAGTAGGAGGGAGCAGAGGAATCACCTGAGTAGTGCGAACGATGGCATGTTAAACGATGACGAAAAATACGGAAAAGAGCAAGAGAAAAGAAGGAAAAATTAAAAATTCCAAACCGTTTTTGCGTAATAACCTTCTCAAATCTTTCAGGCAACTTTATGGTGAAGGTTTAAGTTTACCTAAAAACTAAAGAAAGATGACTGAGCATGCATGCGCAACGTTGTTATATAGAAAAAATAGGTTTTAACCTTACATAAAAAGAACAAGAAGTAGGAGATGAACCAGAAGAGCAATAGTGGTATGAATAAGAAGAAAGAACGAAACTGAGAATATGAAACCACTTTTGTATCACTACCTTTGAACATTTCTTGGTGAAGTTTGTGATGTAGAAAAACTAGACTGTGAGCTTCCAACAAAAGCAGAAGAATAACCAATAAGAATAACAGTCCTATATATCTTGGAATAATAATAATGAGAAGAATAAAAACTAAAGAAAAAAGAATATCAAACGCATTTTTATACCATTACTTTCAAACATCTTTGGGCATTTCTGGTGAAGAAAATGTAAGGTTAAAGCTTGCGTAAAGAACGGGAAGAAAAAGGAGGAGGAAAGATAGCATGAGTAAGAAGAAGAGAAAAAAAAAGAAATATAAGAATATTAAAATCATTCTTCTATCGTTACCTTCACACATACTTTGGACAACTTTATAATGAAGGAAAACTAAACTGCGAGCTTCCACCAGAAAGGCAAACCACGAAGTCGAAAAGGAAGAAAAGGACTAGCAAGAATAATAATAAGAAGAAATGAGAAATACGAATATCAATCAATTTTTGTGTTTTTGAGTAATGTTGAAGGATAAAAAAAATGCATACGGGAAGCAAACCAAGTGGGGTATAAAGAAGGAAAACAAGTGGAATGATAGTAACAATGAGAAGAAGTGCAAGAAAAGAAAAACAAGAGCAACAAACAATTTTCGTATCATTACTTTCACACATCTTTTGGGAAACTTTATGACAAAGAAAATGTAGGGTTAAAGGTTGAGTAAACAGGAAAGATCGGGAAGGAAGAAGGAGGAGAGGAAGAAAAGAAATATAAGAACCTTAAATCATGTTTTCATCGTTATACACCTTTTGGACAATTTTATAATGAAGGGAAACTAGGCTGAAAGCTTCCACCACGAAGAAAGAACAAAAAGTCAAAAAGGAAGAGGAGGACCAGCAAGAATATTATGAAGAAGAAAAGAAGCATAAGAATATCAATTCATTTTTGCACCATTACATCTACAGATCGTTTGGGCAACACTGTGATGAAAAAATATATAAGAAGAGCAGACCAAGATGGAGAGAAAGAGGAAAAACAAGGCGAAGAAAAGTAATAATGAGAAGAATAGGGAGAAAGGAAAAGAATAGTATCAAAGCATTCTTGTACAGGAAGAGCGAGAAGAAAAAAGATGAGGAAGAATAGTAAGTCGTAGTAGTAGAAGAAGAAGAATGGGATAATACGAATACGAAAATATTTCTGTATATCTAGCTTTGCCCATCTTTTGAACTTTATGATAAAGAAAAATATACTTTAAGTTTACATAAAACGAAAGAAAATATAGGAATAAGAATCGTGGATAATTTTGGTACCATTATTTGTGTACATCCTTTGGGCAACTTTATGTTGTATGAGAAAAAGTAGGTTTTAAGCTTAGATAAAAAGGAACATCAAGGAGAGACAAAGGAAAAGAAGAATAGCAAACATAAGGAGAAGGAATATAGAAGGAGAAAACGATAGCTGGAATACCACACCATTTTTGCGTGGCTACATCTGCTCATCTTCCAACTTTATAGTGAAGAACAAATAGACTAAATTTACAAAAAAAAGGGGAAAAAAAGAAAAGAAGAAGAATAGAAACATAGAAGAACACGATTTAAATGAAAATAATAAGCAATTTCTGTATCATTACTTTTTTATGTACATTTTTTCGACAACTACGGTTTCGTATTTCCAAAAATTTTCTCTTTTTAACTTATAATTTTCTTCATTTTCTGTAATTCGGTAGGCTCCATCCTGTGTCCATTCTAGCTACTGAATATCGAATATTTTGAAACCAAGGTTGGAAGATTCCGGAACGCGATTTTGTATGAAAGTGAATGTGATGATGAGAATGGCGAGAAATGTATGTTATAAGAATGAGAGTCTGGGTCTGATCGCGTATGAAACGGTCCAAATTTGCCATCGAAATACTCTCCATTGGAACCACAGATTTGTAAATAGTCAGCTTATTTAGGTCTTATCAGGGAATCAATTGGGTAATCTAATGTAAATAGTGGAGCTAATGCTGTGGCTTGACTATATGGGCAGATAATTCAGATAATTTTTTGTAGACAGAAGTCCTGATGATAGTTCTCAAGTTGGTGGCACAAAATGTCAAATCTCCTCCTCCATCTGGTCTCTACGGGTAGGTATTTTAAATAATGTTGTGTGGACAGAAGACCTATGGTATTGGTGGTTCCCAAGTTGGAAGAACAAAACGTTTCACGTTCTCATCTATGTTAAATTTCAGCTTCTTTCCGACTTATTTGACATTTTCACCAAGTCGGTATAAACCATTGCAATTTCGATCGTAGTGACATCTTCCGTTCATCGGTAGGACCAATTAGAAACAACTAAGGACCAAATAAGGAATCCTAAGGCACTCTAAAATTTCATTACATTTCAGTGTACAATAGATCGTCCAATATCACCGTCTAAGTTACATACAGAAAGACTCGCATCTGGAAATTGTTTTTTTTTTTTTGGGTAACCCAGTAAGTAGCTCCTCGTTACATAACGGACAAGAACGCGAGATTTGCGTAAGAAGGAAAAAGGAAGAAGCACTCGCACCACAGAAGGAATAGTAAACATTATGGAGAGGGGATGCTAAGTGAGAGATAGAGAGAGAGAGAGAGAGAGAGAGGAAACGGACGAGCGACTACAGTTTCTATCGGAAAGACTCCGATTTTAACGCACCCGGCAAGTGAGTGAGCGTGGTTCTCTCCTCCTGCTGTTGCTACCGTTGCTACTGCAGGCTTTTAAAGGATATCTCCTCGTCTGGATATGTGTGTGATGTGACGGCTGTATCGGCGTGAGGGATGGGGAAACGGAGGAGCAAACGGAGAAAGGGAAGGCGATGGCGCACTTATCTGGGAAGTAAGGATTCCATTAAGGAGACGACTAAACCTAGTACTACTACCACACTACTTTACTTCTTCGTTTTCGGTCGTCGCCGACCCTTAGGAGTCGGAGGGATTGTGGAATTTTTCTTTTATCTATGCTTTCGATTTTTGATGCTTTTTACTAAAAAAATTTATGCGGATTTTGTTCTGAATTTTACCTGGAATTAATTTACGTTTCTTTCATGGTGGTTGTTGTTGGTTCTTTTTCAGTAAAATTCTCAGGAAATTTCTCCAGAGCTTTCCCTAGAAATCCTCTAGGTCATTTTTGTATAGTTTTCCTTTTATTAAAATTATTTGTTGCCCTCTCATTTGTAGTTTTTAATAAAATTAGCAGAAAATTTCTCGAGATTCTTTCCTGAAATTTCTCTCTAATCTTGCTTGTTGCTCTTTCTTATGACGTTTGCTCTTGGCATCTTTATTGTGCAAACATTCCAATTTATCGTTTTTTGGTTCCAGTTTTGAATTTCTTCACCTCTCTTAAGAACGATTCCCACATCCTTTGTTGTCCTATAAACCATTGCAATTTCGAATCGTTACAAATATTTCCATTTACCATGACTTCTCGAAGAGTTCGAAAGTGTAATTGCTCGAGAAGACAGTTAGAAAGACGCAAGAGTTTCGGATTTCATGAAAAGTGCATCATCGGTCCGAAATATTGATTTACAAGCTCGAAACATGTTGGATTTTGCCAAGGTACCAAAGTTTTGAAGCTTTTCAAGCTGTGGTGAATTCCAGGAAACCTCAAAATTGTAGCTACTTTTGAAAACAGCCCAGAAAAGACGATGCTTTCTCTTCTCATGAATAGTACATCATTAGTTTGAAGCAATGACCTACACGCCAGAAAGGAACTAGATTCTGATAAACTCCTAATCTTTAGAAGTATGTCTAGTTGTTAAGACTTCTCGAAAAGCTTGAAAGTGTACCTGCTCACACAAAGCTTTGCGTGGATATTTATCAAAATCGGTTTCTTTTTAATTGTAATTTTCAGTATAATTAACTCTACATTTTGTACTTTTTATAAAACGAGTAGACCATCAGCATTCCTCCCTACTATTTCTTTATGCCCCCTTTTTAATAACAATTTGTTTTAAATAGTTTTATTTACATTTAACTATTTAGTGTAAATTTTGCCAATTTTCTTTTGGAAGAATTAAGAAAACATTTTCCTGCGAATCCTCTTATGCTTCCTTGTGTTGTTTGTTCAGGATTTTGATCAAATCGATGTGAATTTTGTCCAAACTCTTCCTGGAATTGTTTGACGATTTCTAGTTCGTAATTTCTAGTACGATTAAAATAAATTTCTTAGGTAACCACTCCTAAAATATGCTTGCCTCCTCTTCATAATTTCAGTGGAATTATCCCAAATTTTGATCGTTTCTTCCTAGAATTGTGTTATCTTTTGTTGTTGAAAGTTTCAGTGTACGTAATGGAAATTTTGTTCGTATCCAGACCTCCTCTGTTAGCTTTACATTACTGGAATTTCCCAGTTTTTCCAAATAACGGAGAACGACTTCGACATCTTGAAAGACGAGTGGATAAAAGTATAATATTCATGCAACTTTTTGATCTTCTTCGTACTAATTTCGTTCCTTCTTAACTCGTTCAATCCGAGGACTTTGGAGACAAATTTCAATTTTCAAGCTCTTCAGACTTCTCCAATCAAGATGATTATCAATTTATCACTAGAATTTCCTATTTTTCCAATTGGTTTTGTCCCAACTCCTTATTTCTCTAGCAGTAGATTCATTCCTAAGTCACAGAGATGATGTTTCCTCCAATTTTCTTTTGTAGATCTGGACTACGCAAAAACTAGTGGATATATTAGAAACAAAAATAGGTAAATGGAAGATTGGAGGTAAATACCAATAAGAGTAAAGTGATGGTAACAAACGGGAAACAAAGAAGGCAATGCGACGGGGATAATAACTATAAAGGTCTGTACGAATATTTGGTATAAGAAGGTATAGTTATGGAAGACGGGAAGATAGAAGCAGAAATAAGTAGTAGATCAATAAAAAGGACATAATTATATTACGTCTTCAATGGAATAGTAATAAGGAAAAAGGAAATTGGGGGCATATAACACAGTCATCCTATCCTCAATCCTACACGCTGGTGAAAACTGGGTAATACAGAAAAGCCATAAAAACAAGATGAATGTCATGAATATGAAATATATAGGATTAATACCGGGGAAAACGAAATGGGATAGAATACCAAAACGAAAGAATAAGGGAAATGGTATAAATGGTAATAAGAAACAACTAAGATGGTATGGACACATACTATTTAATTGCACCCAAAAGTAGGTCTGTCTGGGTGCAATTTTAGTACGTGGAAACCCCAATAGGTGGATACGTCGAAGAAAAGAAGAAGGAGAAAGATTTCGGAAGGCCTACATGCAACAAATAGAGAAATTTAGATTTCCAAGAATTTGGTAAGGCAAGAGAAATGTACGAATGTAACGAATAAAATTATCTAAGAAGCCATCGATTTGCCTAAAGGTGCTGTGATGATCGTGTATCAGATGAAGTTACCACCGCGCGACGTTATTCGTATGAAATTTGAGAAAGTCGACGATTTGAGTGGGACTCTTGAGGCGTCTTGGGAGGTGATCCATCCAGCTTCGGCTCAGTTGTGGTTTTGTGGGAAATCGATGTATAGGGATGGTAAAATTGTTCGTGATTACGTAGGAAAGAAGTTGTAAGGTAATAATGAAGATATCTAAACGTGGTGATGATCCACCCGGTAGAGCACCGATAATGACAGAAGAGCAAAGAGCTGCACGCTTACAGGAAGCAGGAGGAACTGAAGAAATTGGAAACTGACGATGAGGGCAATTACTTAAATTCTGAATGGGCGGATAGTGGTAATTTGAAGAGGGAATTAACAACATTTCTTGACGTCCTGGAAAGTAGACAATGCCGTATGAATACATAAACTTAAAATTGCAGGATTCTAGTTAACTAATTTAACTAATTAATTAACTAATTAATTAACTAATTGTCATAAATTCAAAAAAATTGTTATTTTATTTATTTAACAGGAAGAATGTTAATTGCTTTAATTGTCTTTGTAATGGTCATTAGGACAGACCAAATCTAATTAATAATGATGATCACATTCATCGCCTAAAACGTGTAACATTTTCATTAACAAGTATCTGTGGTTGAAAGCTGCCATACTTAATGGAATTTGGAAAAGTATGATTATCACTCGTTTTAATTCAGTTGCATTATACAGACATTTTAGTTTCTATTTCATTAATGTGGATATAAATTGTCGTTGAAAGACAGATTACCGAAAAAGATGTGTGAAACGCGAGTATCGGGCAAAAGTAAAAGCACAGGATTCAAGAAAATATGGAATGACGGTGTACGAGTGGAAGCGGAAAGAGGGGGAATGAAGTGGGAAGAAATTAGACAGACCACACAAGATAGAAAGGAGTTGAGAGAGATAAGTGTGAAGAGTAACTTTAAACTGAATTCCACCTAACGGTAAAAGGCGCATAATTAAGAAGAAGAAGAAGAAGAAGAAGAAGAAGGAAGGAAGGAAGATCGAGAAGCAGAACGGTGAAACAGATCAAAATTTTGGGAAGAGACCGAAAAGGATGGAAAATTTGAAGAAATTGCGACATGGACTCATAAATCCGGCGGTCGAAAGGGCATAAGGAGTAATGAAGGTGGAGGAGAAGAAGAAGACGACGACGAAGAAGGCAAAGAAGACGAAAAAGGCAAAGAAGATGAAGAAGACGAAAAAGACGAAAAAACAGGAATACAGTTGCAGATTTATATGTTTTATCTGTAATTACTACGGACGCGTTTTACTAATTCTTACACCTTCATTCAAGTTGTCCGTCCCTAAATCATTAGGAACGTTACCTCACCAAATCTGTATACTTTATCGCTTCTAATTCGTAGGTATTCTCTATAATTTTCTCAATCGATCATTTCGATCCGTTTCTTATTCTTTTCTTGTTCGATCCCAAACCCATATTTCCGAGACATTCGAACGTCGGTCGCTTCAAGCTCTCGCTAGTTTCTTACGACCGATACTAAATCACCTGGGTGCGTACACGTAACGTACACGAAGTATGAATACATTTGCCTAGAAGACTCGGCGAAATGACTTCTTTCGCATTCGTTTCAATCCGGCGAACCGGCATCCAGACCTCTTCGCCATTAACGCAAGCGAAATACCAACAAGCAAGCGACTTTCCACTTCGGAATTGCCGAGATAGGCGTGCACGTTATAAGATAATTACCGGCGGGGTATTAGCGATAATTTAAGAACGAGTCGTACGTTTAAATTTGCTTAAAAGGAAATAGCTCGCGAACGGCGACGACTACGACGAAGTACCGTGACTGTTGCCGCTGCCGTTGCCGTTGCCGCCGCCGCCGCCGCCTAAAGGGCAAAGAGCAAACGACGAATAGACATAAAAGAAAACAGATCAGCCAGATGTTGCGCGCTAAGATCGTTTTCTTGTACGCAATTTTATGTATCGTCATCGCCGGAACGGTCCGGATTCGGGAGAATTAGATACCTTTAAAATTGCCCCGCTGCATAATCGAATGGCTAACGATTTTACAGCACATTTGCCCGACCAGTAAAACTGGCAAACTTTTCTTTAATTAAATTCGAAAAATTATGTGCTGCGCCATCTCCGCCACCGCCGGCACCGATCTATACGTTAATGGCATTGGGACATTGAGTGGGGAAGGGAGGTAATGAAGAATTTAATTTAATTTCTTGCTTTATCTGTCTGTCCTTTCTTCCTTGACGTAGAAGAACTTGTAGCAAAGTACGATTTCATTAGCATTTCCTAGACGTTATCTTTTTCTTTATAATATATTGTCACATATCTTCCTCTTCTCCTTCTTCTCCTTCTTCTTCTTCTTCTTCTTCTTCTCGTAAATCCTTATGCCTCTCAGCGTTGGATTATCTCTGATTCTTGCGACGATTTAATCCATTTTTTCCATAGTACTCATTTTTCTCATTTCTTCAATGGTCTTCCCTCGCCTTCATGCCAATTCATTTATTCTATCAATCCATTTTTTCTTGGCCTTCCCGTTTTCCTTCTAGTGTTACTACCGACTTCTATTATTTTCTTTGTTAAACTCGTTCATTTCATTCTTATTATGTGTCCTTACCAATTCAGTTGACATCTTTCAATTTTGTTTAATATATCTTCATGATTTGTCATACGCATTTTAGTTTTCCCCGCGATCTTTCCCAAAAATTTCATTTCCATAACCGTTATTTTACTTTCGTGTTTATGCTGTATTGTCCAGGACTCACTTGCATACATTATTGTGGGTGCTACTACTGAATTGTATAGGTACCTTCTGTTTGATCTTGGTCTCTATTCCTTTCTTGCCAAAATGGTTTGATTTGGAGCGTAGTATATGATTATGGCTTTCCCTCCTCTTTTTGCTATATCTAGATCAATTTTCCCGTCCTTCCATATAATGGTACCTAGATATTCGTATGTGTCAACAATTTCTTCTTGTTTATCATTTATTTAAAATTATTATATTATTTTATTGGCGCCCTTTTTGTTTATCACCATTAGTTTGCTTTTTCCTTCATTTATTTCCACCTTCATCTTCTCTATATCTTCTGTCCGAATTTTTGTTAATTTTTCCATTTTCTCAAAGCTGGCAGCTAATAGTGCCAAATCATCGGTGTACAGCAATACATTTACAATTACTGGTTCAGGTTTGTTATATCCTATCAATATATTCAGGTTTTCAGTGCGTTTGTGGAAGTCGTTTTTATATTATTCTAATATAGACCTTAAAGCCTACTGTCGTTGGACATATTGCACTATAGTTTTCGCATTGATTTTGATGAAGCTGTTTTCCCAATCCGCATTTGGTTAGTTCGCCATTCTTTGCTAAAAATGTCAAAGAAACATTCTTTTCCCACCCGTCCGAGCCATTTTATCATTTCCGGTTCTATCTTCTCCGCACCGCAGGCTTTGCCTGTTTTTATTCTAGTCAGGGCTTCTTCTACTTCTTCCATATCTATTCCTTCAAGTTCTTGGTTATGTTCATTTCGTCTTCCGGATTATGGTAGTAGATCTATATGATTTCCTCCATCTGTAAATTTTTATGTGAAGAATTCCTTCCATATTTCAAGTATATCTTCTGTTCCTGTTATTAGTTCATTTGCGGTATTGCTAATTGATTTTATTTCTTCCTTTTTTCTTCCATTCATTGATGTTATTAGGTTCCAAGATGTCCTGTTACTTGTTTTATATTCCTCCCAGCTTTTCTTTTTCGCCTCTTTAATTCTCTTCTTAATCCATTAATGCCTGCCCATAGATCTGCTGGTACGATTTTGACGACATTTTTAAATATATACCTGGGGGTCCGTAGAAGTTGCTTGGAACGAAAAATTTTTTAACTCTTTACACATATGGGAGAAGACATGGGTATTTAAACACCCAACAGGCTTTGGTGTGATATTTTTTTAATTATTTTGGAATAATTTTTTGCATTGCTGAGGGGACACCTAAAACTATCTACAATGGGCGGGTGTTTTTCGTTTTTCGCATTGTCCTTTGGCAATACTTTTTCCGAGCATTTTCCGACAAAGAAAATACCTCCATTTCACCTATAGGGAAACCAAAGGTAAAAAAGCAAAAAATATTACTGTTTTAATTTTGTTTGGGCTAATCAATCCCTACTACTAAATAAAAGTGTAAGTTGCAGCAATAATCTCTCATCTGGCACGCGCTAGAATTTTTTACTGTCTTCACTTTTTTGGGTATTTAAATACTCATTAGGCAGGAATGAGTTAACTTTGTTTCCGATTTGAACATGTATTGTTGTTCTTATTCCACCACTTTTCTGGTTTTTCCTGTATCTGGTTTGCCTACACGCGTCCATTGTCACATATCAAGTACTAAATAACCAATATTTCACATGTGCTATTATTATCACCATTTCCACCTTAAGAAAACATTTCAGCTGTAATTATAGCTTTTTAAACAATTCTGCCATTACCAACCTTCACAGCGTGCCTCATCTGTTTTCTCGTTGTATCAGAAAAAACTAGAAAAGGGATATCAGTGAGCACGTAGACAAGTCCAAACCTGGAAGTTAAAGGTTACTTGCATCTTCACCATAATACAACATTACTTGCGTCACACTGCCTTCTTCACATCAATGTTTAAAATTGATACTACGATTAGCCTGTTGTCTAAATTTGAACTTGATAGCGTCATTTCCCTAGGCTTTGTTTTGGTGTAGTTGCCACCATTTAACTATCTTCGACTTCTCTCTCTGGGGGTACCTCAAAGATAGAGTATACCGTAATCATTCAGCAGCTGAAAGCAAACATCATTGAAGAAACTGATGGCATAAGTCTAAATTCTACAGCAAGTAATGTAACATGTTGTACAAACTGCTCGCCATTGCAAAATAATAGTGGATATCTGACAGAAATAATTCTCCATAAATAGGGGATAGTCTTTCCAAAGAATGAATTTCTTCAAATTAAAAATACAAATAAATCGTTTTTCGGTATTTTTTGAATATAACTTTTGGGCCAGCCTGTACGAGGATAAATTGGAAAGTTTACGGAATGTCATTGAAAACAAAATAATACGGATTCAAATTATATTTTATTCTTCAATATAATCCCCTCGAAGCTGAACACACTTGGTACAACGTTTCTTTAGCTTCTTGATTCCCTCCAGGAAGTGACTTTCGTCGAGGTTCCCAAAATAATTGTTTACAGCCTCTATCAGTTCTTTATCTGAGCAAAAACTAATTCCACCCAGAAATGTTTTGAGCTTTGGGAGTAGCTGGAAATCTGACAGCGCCAAATCAGGCGAATACGGTGGGCACGGAAGGAGTTCGAACTTCAAGTCTGTCAATTTTTGCTGAACGATTACACTTGAAAGAGCGAGCACTTTCTCGTGGTGAGACTGCACTTTATTCTTAACCATTCCCGGGCGTTTCTGCTGAATTGCGACTTTTGCATTCGTCCAAGGATGTTGTGTAACACTGGCCAGTAATAGTTTTGCCTTTTTCAAGATAATCAACTAGCAGAATTCCTTTCCAAAAAACCGATGCCATCACCTTTCCTACCGAGTGAATGGTCTTTGCCTTCTTCGGAACCGATTCACCGCGTGTGATCCATTGTCTTAAATACATTTTTGTTTCTGGTCTTTACTGATGAATCCAGGTCTCGAATCGTTTCTTGAAATCCATTGGATTCCTCGTAAAAACTTTCCAACAATCATCCGAGGTTCGAACTCGAATTCGTTGTTGTTCCGCATTGAGCAAATGCGGCACCCATCTTACAGAAAGCATTTCTAAACCTAATTGATTATGTAAATACAAACTACTCGTTTATAAGAGATGCCCTCAACTTCATTCATTTCACGTAGTTTTATTTCAGCGATCTGCCAAAAGCATGTCATCGATTTTGTCAATTTCTAGCGTGGTAGCCGTTCTTGGACGTCCTGGACGTGGTTTATCACTTTTATGCGTGTGATCACGCTTGAGTTCTGAAACCCAAAAAGTCATGGTGGAAAATGAAGGTGATGAATCCACTATAAAGGCATCCAACCTTCATTTGATTTCCGTTGTGGTTTTCCCTTCCAAATAGAACATTTGATCACAGCTCAAACTTATTTATCCATAATTGAAAACACAAAAAGGTACTTGATTTAAATGCTCGTCAAAACTAGACTACTTAACAGATCGATTTAACATTTGCTGTCAATTGATATGAAAGAGTTGCCAAGACAACGACGTAAAGTATTTGGAAATATGGCAACCCACTAGTAGCGATTCTGGAAACGTGGTAATCTACCCTCGCATATACTCTTTTGTGCAACCGCATTTCTCGCAGTTCCAAATAATTAAAAAATATTCAAATTATCGACCAAACACCACTTTCCACAAGTTTATCTCCGAACAGATAAGCCTATAAACCCGAAGTATAAGTTTTGAATATTATTCTTCATATTCAAATATTTCGTAAGACCAGAATCCCGTTTCGACGATCAGGCTCGCGTCCAGAAATCGGACTTAAATCTTATCGCCGAAACAAACATTCCCAAACAAACCGTAATGTACTTTTAACGACTTAATAGCGCATATGCATACCTTACGACAGCCGCGCGATTCGCCTCCTAACGCAGGTAATTACGCTAGAAAATAATCCAGAATAAACAGCGTTACTTTCGTCGAAAAGCGGGAAAGTAGGCGCGTGTTGGTTTTTAGCGAATAATTTAGATCAAACAGTCGTAAAACAGTCGTCGACTTGTTTTCGCGTTACGTAAGTCTCGTCGGCTGTTGTTATTGTTAAACAGTCGTAAGTTTACTTCGCGAACGTGAATTGGATGCAATGCGTACATAAATAGAAAGGCGTATATTAATAGCGAAATAACAAATTCGAAATATGTTTATTTCCATACGGTAAATGGGGTGAAAATTAAAGAAATATGGCTCGAATAGCGCCGATTAAGTGAGTTCGGATGAGCTCGTTGTGTATAATAAAATGTTAAAATAATAGCCGGATCGGGTGCGTAAATTTTTAGTTTTTAAGTATTCAAGAATATAGTCGCTACATAGGATACGGGGCCAGCCATGTGGTACAAGGAAATGGGGATTCTGGCGATCTAATTAGCACCTAGGGAGTTTTTGCTTGTTTCTTTTTTAAATTTTCATCAATATTTGGAATTAGGCTTGACGTTTATTCTAGTGAAGTTATGATCCTTAAAGAATGGGTTGGTTGTATCAATGAGAAGTACGAGCTCATCGCTGATCGAGATGTGATATTTCCAATTTCGTAAGGGAAATTCCTAGCGTTTGTAAAAATCCAATGTAGCTTTAAGCGGGGTATTTCAGCCCTACTAGAGGTAGATGACTTTGGTACGAATAGCTGGGTCGAAGCAATTAACCAACTAATCGCTGTACCTCACACGTCTCTTTTCTAATTGGTTTTAAACATGTAGTACGCTTTATAGAAAATTGAGAAGCTCGTTAAATAAGTTTGGATATTCCAATGGGACAATAGTCAAGTATGGTGAGATTTGGGCCAAAAGCGGCGTATTTCAGCCCTACCAGACCTGGATGATTTTGGTCCGAATAGTTTGCTCGATTCCATTCACCAATAAATCGCTGCACCTTGCCCACTTCTTTTCTATGCGGTAGCCCAATGTAGATTCGTGTGAGCCCTAAGAGTAGGTTACCGACAGCTTTCGTGTTTAAGGATTGAATATTAAATATCTTCTTCGTTGGCTACCTTGGGCTTTTGAACTCCATACCATACCTTTTGAGTTTTGGACCATAACGCATCTTTCATTTGTTATAGATATGATAGCCCCACGTTTTCAAATCCATGTCTTCATTGCTGTAACCATAGACTAAGCTTTGGCACTTATTAACTCTTTGACACTGTACGTTCTTCTGACAGCTATCTCATATAAACTTTATGAAACTCGAGTTTATCGTGTAAGATTTGATGGACAGAACCTTGTATAATCCGCTCTCATATACTACCTGCTCCGAACATGCTGAAACTGTTCGCGTACGAAGCGGAAATTAGTGGACGTTCTGCTTTCTATTACTGCGTTCGGAAATACGAAAATACAAATCTTAACTTGGGGCCTATCAAAGCACATCTTCTCATTCATCAAAAATTTGTATCCGGCATTTTATCGCCGCCGAATATGATGATTAAATTTAGTCAAAGAAAGCATCATCAAAGAAGTCTAGTTTTCAGAGCTTGAAATGCTGCAAATCCAAAATTTATTGCTAAATTTTGAAAAGAAAAAAGTAAATTCAGTTGTACCAAAGGGATACTGACTGAAAATTTTATTCAAAAAATTGTTAATAATAGATTAATGGAGAGATGACAGAATTCCTTCTGAACAAGACACACAAATGAAGTCCAGCGGTGGCTGGGTCTTTGTTTCCGGGTAGGGAAGAGGAGTTTCGTAATTTTTGCTGGGTTAAAACTCTTTAGGGGGTTACTGGAGGCTACGTCCACGCAAAATATTGAGTTTGGGATTAGACATATTTGGCACAGAGAAAAACGCCGAAGGACGTCGAAGCGTTGGTAGCATAGGGCCAAGAGAGACCCAGAACCTTTGAAGTGGGAAATGAAATTTTTCTTCCAGCGAATGTGGGACTAGTGCACGCAGCTTTGCTGCAGCATTCCTCAAGTCGTCGTGCGACATCGCATCAAAGTCTCCCCAGCCTGTCACAATCCTTCCGGTGTTGATCTAAAATTCGGGTTCTTCCTGGTCCAGACACATCTCGCCATCTGGACTTATAAATATAAGTGAAATTATTATCCAGCCAAGGTGCCATAGCTTTCCCGGTCTCTCATAGCAAATAGGAAGAAAAAATCTAATCGCTAGAAAGTAAGAATAAACTTATCAAACTATCAGTAGACAAAATAATAATAATTTAGAGCCATCTCATTAATTCCTGGTTTTACCCTTGCTTTTAAAGACCAGAGCATAGGCGGACGAAGAAGACGATGCTTCATCAAATGTACTGCAGGTTCTCAATATTGGCAATGGCTATGGTTGGGGAAGTCCATCCGCAACAAGCAATTGCAGTTAACTTGTCGCTCTTACAATCACCGAATCTCACTTGTCCAGTTACTACTACTACTAATATAAACTTACACTCGGTAAAGTACTTTATCTGTGCTGTATCGAAAGACTCTGGCCCAATTCAGGATTGGATCGTTGTTCGTTGTTCTTCCTGCGTTTACAACGCTAGCGAAGCAGCCATGTTTACATTGAAACAGAAACAGGAAACATTATGCGATTAGGATCAAACCTCGATAGCTCAATGACCACAATAATATCAAATTTAAGCATAAATCCGCAGGAACAAGTATAACAAACTTAAAGGTGTGCTATGATAGAAATGCGAGTAATTTTGTACTTTATTGGTATTAGTTTTGTAACATTCTGTGCAGGTTCAAACTTGTCAGCGTACCTAATGATTTCGCTTTCGCAGTTATTTACGAAATTTTGGACATCGAGCATCGAGAGCGAACAAAGGAATGCTTAAAGTTTTGGAGTGCGATGACATGCCTTAGATTATATAACGCAGCTGAAGATAGTGAAGTTGGAGCAAAAAAATAGGAACGAATATAGGAAGAAATTTGGTAGAAAAAAATAGGGGGAACATGTGGAAAGTGAGAGGATGGAGGAGTTAAATTGAATCGATATACAATGGGGTGGAAAGAACATTATTTTTGATTCACAGTTATGGAGCAGAGAAGAGTTGAACTTCGTTTTCTCTAATCTGAAGCTTATCTTGTTTTAACACGAACCTGAGACTTGCTTTAAAGTCGAAGATAGGGTCCTACATGTTGGGTGTTGAGATAAAGAACGATTTAAACTACCAACCGCTAAACAGTCTACAACGTTCATCGATCAAGGGCGCTTTCAAATCAGTTTGGACGTATGTTTTATTGTTAGGTTGCTGATGAAGGATGCGAGTCTGAAGGTGTGTCTCCACTCAAAAATTTTCTCTCAACTTTCATTGTCCTCGTGCTTGGTTGTGGCCTTTGGAGGTTTGGACATCCATTTCGTGTTTTCCCACAAACTTTGGAGACTTGAAGCTTCACTCGGCTTATAAGTTCATCCATACCAATAGGAGTACAGCTTCGTCGGTGTTGAATTGGACATGGTGTAATCTAGCAGAGTCCCACATTTTTTAAGCAGTGCCCTATCAAAAATTAGTGGATTCTTAAAGTTCGGAAATTAGCAAAATTTTTCACATTTTCGTTGCTGGAGACTGCACGTCGATCAAGTGAATTCTCTAATATTTAAGGTTTCTTGAAAATAACTACCATCAGATGTTTATATCATTCGCTTTTGGATCCTAAATCCTTATTTCGGAATTTCAACTTCCGTATACATCCTATCCTCGCTCCCATTAAATTTATACTCCTACGACATTCGCGGTTTTAAACCTCTAACCTTTCCTCAAATCTTCACCATTTTCGCATTTCGATCCGCTCAACGAGACGAGCCGTCTCGACGATCAGAAGGAATTTTATTTAGAGAAGACGAGCGAGGAGGAAAAAAACGTTTCTTCGCATCACATTGAAGACCGAAGCCGGAGGCTGATGCGGACGAACAGGAAGACGAGATGGAAAGAGGTCGGAGCGCCCATACGTAATAGGCATATATATATACATATATATATATATATAGACATACATACGTGTCCTTAGCCGTACACAAACGAAAGAAGTAATGCTGCAGAACTTTTGAATATTACATCGCTTTACTTATGGCGTCGGGGAGGCAATTTGTAGATAGGTTTTAAAATTTAAGATATTCGACTGCGGACTCCTCCTTTCCGCCTTCGGGAGAGCGCTGGAAGTGTCACGTCGCCCCTCTGCTTGCTCGGGAAACTTTACCGGGACGCCCATTTTCTCCTTTTGCAGAGTATAAGTGGTGCCGGAGACGTATGTAGGTGTAGATTCGAATGAATATAGGGGTATTCGAAATAAATCAGACGCGCAGTTAAATAATGTAAGTATACATTTTGGAATGCTTCTAAAATTAACTTATTCTTAAGAAGATTAGTTAGTACATATCTCAACATCTCTATGTGATATTGCATTATTACTATCGACTTCGACTCAGGAGTTTAGATGATTCAGCCGTGTTACCAGAATGGGGAGTCAAGAGTAGCGAAATCTTCATGGAAAATGAGGGAAGATATGGGAGAGGAAGATTGAGGACTACTAGAACGACTCAAGCAAAGAGTATATTTATTGATAGGATGGAGCATGGAGAAAAGCATCTGTCTCAAAGTTGCCTGCCAAGTACAAGAGATTTTGGAATAAAGAGAAGACCATTGATTCTCGCTAGACATTCGAACTGAAACGCATCAATTTGGAGAACTTTGCACGAATTGCAGCAACTCTGGCATCGAATTCGGTAAGATACGAATTTAAGATTCTAAGCGAGTTACATGCGAAACACGTGTCCCGAAATAAGCAATTGGTTGGTCTCGAGTTCAACTGTTAGTAACTTGGGGACGTTTTGGCAAGAGCAGTTTTGGGTCTGTGGCATACATTTGAGTACACTAGTAGTTAGAGAGCCTTTTTAAGAGATGCTGAGTCTTGCTCTTAAAGGAATGCCGGTTCAATGTCAGAATTTTAGACCGCGTAGTTCATCAAGGATCAATGATATATGCTCCGGGATGGATGAGAAATTGTAAGTTTAACTTTATAGAAACTAAAACTCGCACTTTATCGGGCCAAATACTTTCTTCGTAAGTCTTTTTGCTCTAGATTGCACCAAGAAACTCTTCAATCCTTTAATGCCAAAGTGCCACAATACGCATAGATTCAGCAAAATGAAACTGATGGTAACCTTACACGAAGACGATTTAATTTTGTTCTTTAGATCTGAGTCATTGAAGCTTCCTTAATTTTTGACATTCTAGCCCATATGTTAAAATAGCTGTACGATAATGCACAAAGCGTTAGTCTATGGCAGTCATGACAAAACTTTTTGAGATGTGGGTCAAATTTTGTTCATTATTCTTTTTAGTACTAGTCGGTTACTAAGTCAGGAGCGTTAGTTGGAAGAGGTCCAAAAGCACGTTAGCGATAGCTTTTGCGTTGAAGGATTCGACCTTGAATACCGTCTTCATTGGGTATCTTGGGCGTTTGAATTCCATACCATACCTTATGAGTTTCGACCCATAACGCAAGTTTCGTGTGTTATGACTGGTCCACTACCCTTAAATCCATGTCTTCATTGTTTTAACCATAGCATCAGCTTTGGCGTTTATCAACTTATTGACACGGTAAGTTGTCTCGCATAAACTTTATAGAAATCGAGTTTATCGCGCACAATTTAATGAATAGGGGCATGGCTAATCCGCACATAAGACCCTCTCATATACTATTGTTTTGGAACATGCTGAAGCTCTTCTCCTCAAAAGCGGAAATTAGTGGATATCCTGCTTCTCCTCAGTGCGTTCGGAAATGCGGAATTACAAATTTCAGCTTAAACGCTCCAAGCTGAACTTTGTATTTTCAGTTTGGAGCGTATCAAAGCACTTTCTTACAATCATCATCAATTTATATCAGGCATTTGATCAGCGCCGGATATGAGGGTTAAATTTAGTCTACGAAAGTATCATCAAAGAAGTCTAGCTTTTCGAGCTTTGAAATGCTGCAAATACAAAATTTATTGCTAAATTTAAAAAAAGGAGTAAGTTCATGTTTACCCAAGTATTAGCTTGTGGGTCACTAAGTTAGGAGCGTCAGTTTGAAAGGGGAGGGGAGGATGGTTAAAGATATTTTTACTCTCACCTTTAAAATCCTCTGAGATAATAAAGTTGAAGCATATTTAACGAGAAATCTGTTGTTGTTTATTTTCAGATAGTTTCTTAATAGTAGGTTCATATTCGGTATTCATTAGTTTAACACATTTCGTAGTCAATTCATTTCCTAGTTTATTTCTATTGATAGATTTTACAGAATTCATTGAAAATTAACGCGTCATTTAAAAAGCCTGCGTGGGTCAGCGTCTGACCCACTAGTCATTGGTTCGCCAGCATTTGTCTAGGGCCATTAAAAGTCAGACAGCAGTTGCTGGATACTGTAATTGGATGGAAAGCAAGTGCGATTCAGTGCACCCACCTATTTTGCCACTTAGCACACTAAAGGATCGAAAAGTAAAAAGACAACTTGCTGCGCAGCAGAAGTCATATACAATGGAACTGATGATAGCCTTGTAAGAGAAGTTTCCTTGCCTTTGTCTTTGTGGTCGGGGTAAACTGATGTTAGCCTTGTAAGAGAAGCTTCAATGTCTTTGTCTTTGTGGGGTACGTAATAGCGGTGTTTCTAATTTTGTTGAATGGTACTCATAGAAAAACAGTACTATAATATTTCTTTTACTAGCGAGAAATATTTCTGTAGGCAAAAACTAAAGATTTCCTTGGTGGTCTCGAGCTTCAGTTCGCCATAAATCTTGAACGAACCAAAAGTACTTCCTGAAATAAGGCACTAAGTTAATCAAAATCGAAACTTACCCCGACAGCTGCGGCAATTCATTTCGTTCGACGTACAACGTACGTCCGATCTCCGATAACCGGTAGTGTATCTATATGTATGTATATATTTTGCCCTCTGACTCCCAAGAACTACTCCGAAGTGAAGAGACTTTCAGCTCTTACGACTCTAAGTGTGTGAGGTCCCTGGGGGTGTCGAGATGGACGTCGGATCACGGCGTCCGGTAGGAAAGTGCCCCAACACTGGCAAGAAATGCAATATTAATCAGAACAGAGCAGGGACCAGAACAGTGCATTAAGGTAATGGACCTCGCTTCGTCCCTTCTCGCTCGCGTTATCGCGCCGTCTTCGTCCGTTTCGGTCGGATCTTCCGGCGTCTCCGCGCCGATCTAGGCGTCGTCGTCTTAGACGTCGACGTGGCCCTTTTCGCCCGCCTCCTCCTAATGAAATACACAAATATGTATTTTAACAGTCATCTTCTTAATGACTTCCCCTCCATAAAGGAAGGACTCTAAAAACTCCGAGCGCACCCATCTACCTGCTTTCTCACTTAGGATGCGCAATCTTTTCTTTCATTTTCGGCTTCCCAGATCTTTTTATTCCTGTTATACTTTTTAATTGTTTTTCTTCGCGAAAGCTATCTCGGAAGGAAGTCTCGGGTATACGGGATGTACTCTTGCGCGTTAAGGAGATTTATTACGCCTGAGTGGAACTTACTGACAGTTCGGAATGGTGTTTTTATGTAGATTACGAATATGATAGCTTCAGGATCAGAAAGGAGTGTCCGAGATAATAACACATCACCTGAAAACAAGAACAACACAGTAACTTAATATATAATACTTATATATTTCGTGACTTTTCTTAATTATACTTATAAGGGTAGTGTTGGTGAAGTATTGGATTCCTTTAATAGTTATAACAATAGATTAAAATTAACATATGAGAGGGAATTTAATACCTTTTTAAATTTCACGTGACAATTACGCGCAATAACGGCAATGTAAAAACGAATTGCCATATGAACTCTACCAATACAAGAAGACATCTAAAATACTTTTCAGAAACATTAAAATTACATAAAATGAATGTAGTTACCGGATTAGTTGATCAAGCGGTTAGATTAGCTAATCCCAAGTTTAAGGAAAAAAATAATATAAAATAGAATTAATAAATTATATGATAGAGGCATTAAAAATAATGACAATAAAAGTTATAATGCTACTCTTAATAAAAAAGGTTTAAGCGAACAAATAAAGAAAGGAATTTAATAAAAACAATATAAATAAAGCTTTCATTCCGAATTATAGTAACAGATCTCTTTTTACTAACACTAAATCTAGAATAAATAAACAAAATCAAAGTAATGTAGTTTATAAAATAAACTCTAAAAACTTTGGTAGTTGTTACATCGGTCAGACAAAACAATATTTAAAGAAAAGGTTGTATAACCATGAGTATTCTTTAAATAATGATTTTGGTGCAATAACCGCTGTAGCAAAACATTACAAAGGTCGGGGGCATTAGTTTTGTTCTGAGAACACAATTGTATTAAAAACAGAAAATAATTATCAAAAGAGATAAATATACGAAAGTATAAATATACAGAAAGATACTAAAACTACTAATTTCAGAAGCGATGTTCAGAAGGAAACTTTCGGCTGTTTTTAATTCGGATTTTCCCTAGTCCTAGAACAGAACTGCTAAGATTTCGACAAAGAATTTTTGATATAAGTTTCTATAGTTTGCATGTATGTGTTTGCACATTGAATCAGTTATTTATAATATAATTTTTTTTACAGATCCTATACATATACCAAGTTATTAAGTTATTTGGTTAATTGTTATTAAATAAATATCAAAGTTCGTTATAGATTCTTCTTGGATCCCCAATTCCAATCAACATTAAAATTTCTAGTTGCTCTCGTTCTGACGAATCTTCCATTCTGTACCAGAGAAGCTTACGCTCTGACAAACGTTAAAAGTTAATATGAATTTCCAAAATAACAACTAAATACAACGATAGCTTGTATTGATTATAAAAATTATAAAATCGATGCAGTAATTGCGCCTATTTTTTCTATCGATTTTTATTGCTTAATGCTGTTATGCTTGAACACTCGGAAAAATAAGTTCTAGGAAAATATAAATTTTATACCATGTTGCCATTTGAAAGAAATAAGATTGCCTTCTTTGTGAAAAAATGAACTCGACAAAAAAGGTATCTACGAGGTATGTAAATAAAGTAATGAGGCAGGTAGCGGGATTTAGATAGGAGACCGGTGAACATCTGATACGCCATCAGTGTGAATTGAAAGTCACCAGAGTCACGTTGTTTGTTCGTAGCGATTGTTGTAGTGACGAAGGTTTTGCTCGTGCAAACTTTTGCCAAACTTCGGCACGCCTACAGATTCAGTACTTTGTCAAAGTTCCAGGCGTTTCAGTGATTAAAGCATTTGCTTAAAGAAAAGGGTAGATTGAAGATGAAAGGGTTAATCAACACGTTTACCGAAAGATTCTCGAAAGACTTCGAAAAAGGGCCATGCCTGTAACACCAAACATCAGAAAGAACTGCGTGTTGCATCACGACAATGCAGCTTGTTAGACAAGAATATCAGTAAATCGTTTTTTGGTCAGTAAGAACATTCGTGTGACCCCCTAGCCGCCATGTTCGCCCGGCTTGGGCCCTTGTGAGTTTTCCCTCTTCCCAAGATTGAAGCAGTACCTCAAAGAGCGTCGTTTTGGGACACTGGATAACATTCAAATCGATATAATCGATCAGCTGAAGGCTATTTTAGTGTCCGAATTCCAACAATGCTATGAAGAGTGGAAAGACAGTTTACAGCAGGCATGGGCAACCTTTTTTGTAGAAGTTTTATGCTGCGAGTAATCTTGAAAAATATACATTTTTGTAGTATCCTTATGATTCATTATGAATTAAGTTTAGACGGGCCGTGCTAATATGCAACGAAGGAATTCAGTAGCGGGCCGGACAAATCTTATTCGAGGGCTGCATGTGGCCCGCGGGCCGAAGGTTGCCCATACCTGGTTTACAGCGTTCTGTGGCTTTCCAAGGAAGTAATTTTGAAGGGAATAATGTTGAATTGTAATGTTATTGATGGCAAGTAAAAAGAGAATCGGTAGAATTATTTGACTTGTACACCTAGTGACACATGTTTATGTCTAATTGAATATACCGTAATTTTTAAGCCTTGCGACTATTAGTTTCTAAAGATATAGCCACGTTTCCATACATTTCAGCAACGCTGTATATTAATTATGGGAGGAAACTATATTGTAGAGCGAATTGGCCTAATTTGGGATATGTTCTCAATTTGGGGTAGCCATATTTCTCGAGTCCAAGGGATGCTACCATCCTACAGTATGTCCAGGAATTAACTAGTAGCATCACTGTAGCTGCCATTTTCTGACTTACTTTTCAGTCGCCTGACACACGATTTTAATTCTGGTGTGTCGACAAGTTTTTCATTGGTTTCTGTTGGTAGTCATATTTCCCAAACGGTAAGTTGTATTTTATGTTTAGTCACTTCTATTTGATAAGTATCTGGTGTAGTTACGAGTAGCATTCTTTCCTATTCGTTTGCTCCGTTCACAAACAAACAAAACTAACAGTTTACAATTTAACACACAGTGATTCCTAATTTGGGGTAATGGTTGGTTCGTAGTTATCTACATATGTTCCCGTTTTATTTTATTTTAGATAGCACCCAGAAAGCAACCCTCAGAGAATAAACTCTGCCGTCAACTCTGTGAAAAATAAAGAAATGGGATATGTCGAAGCTGCTAAGGGTTTTAATGCGCCCCAAACAACTTTGGATTTCAAATGTGTATTCAAATTTTGTAAGTTGTTGGTAAATCAATAATAAAAGTGTGTTTTGCAGGAAATCTGTCTATTTTCACTCATTTTACATAATATTTTGTTTACTTGAGATATTATCCCAAATTAGACTTACCTGTTCTTAAATTGAGGCGTATGTCACTTTGTAGATTTTAATTTACACTCGGATGACTTTTTAATTCTTTAATATTTTAAGAATATGATATGTATATGTAAGGATTCAGGCAGTGAGTCATGGGTTCTGTCGAATAGACTAGAAAGTAAAATACAGGCAATCGATATGAAATATCTAAGAAAAGTGAATGGAATAACCAGAAGAGACAGAATAAGGAATGAAGCAGTAAGAGCGGAACTAGGAGTGGAGTCAATTTTAGACGTCATTGAACGGAATCAACTTAAATGGTTTGGACACCTGTGCCGAATGAACGATAAGAGGCAAGTAAGAAATATATGGCAAACGTAACCACAAAAATCTAAAAAAACGAGGCAGACCTAGGAAAACATGGAATGAAGAAGTAGCAACAGTGTTAAGGAGAAGAAAAGGTTCTTGGAATGAAGGTCAGAGAATGACCAAAAACAAGAAAGATTGGGCCAAATTCGTTCACGCGACCGAAAAATGAGAAACAGTCAGTAATATGCCTTACATCTCATTCATTGGTAGTCAAGGCGTGGATTATATATATATATATATATATATATATATATATATATGTGACGATTCCCTTCATATATGTATATGTTGGTTTTGCAGCCCAAGAAAGTATAAAATAAAAAAGTGATGGGCATACAAAAAGAACCACCCCAAATTGGGCAGACTTCCTCTACCAAGATGAAGCGAAATCCTGGTACCGGTTTTGCCGTTCTTTTGCGGCTCTTCAGCTAGGTGCATTGGCACCAACACAATCCAATACATCTCGTCTCCACCACGTGCTTTCGTACTTTGCTGCATTGCAATTTGGCGCAGAGTTTTCGACCTAAATATAATCCATCCATCCGTCGGGGATTCTGTTCGGCTAGTAGTTGCCTTTTAGGGCAGAACTGCCTATCACCTAATTAGGACTTTAGGCTAATTTACTGTAGACACGCAAGAAATTCCACGTTTACATGGTAAGTGCTCCACCGGGGATTCTCCGCAAGTTTGAGTGTTTAGATTAGTTTGAAATTTTATCAGACACAAGAAATTTGGAGGTGCTGTAACAACTTGTTAAAAGGTACCGATTTAACATGTTTAACACTTTCTTGAATGAGCATCGGGCTATATTTTCAAAGACAATATGTAGAGGTGCTAAAGTACGTCCCTGTGAGACACCACTTTATTAAAAATTAACTAAAATAAAAAATTAAATCGGATAGAAAGTAAATCAAACGATATCAAGCATATGCTGGATAGTTGTCTTCTTTCGTAAACTTGAAATTGCGTTTATAAAGAAAGAAAATCGAAGACGTTGGGACTCAACCTCGAACGATTCTGATTTGTTACAAACCATAAATATCAAAGAACTCCAAATAGGACAATGGAACGTCGACAGTCTAATAAATTTGTTGATAAATTTGTAATTACTGAAGGAAACAAGAGAAAAGCGCAGATGCTGAAACATCCCCTTGAGAGAAATCATTTACTGGGGACACACCGAAAATTCCATGTTCATATATTCACATACAACTTTGAGTGATTCCAGATTCGTACGTGTATGGTGGTTTGTTGCGGTAACTCCGCCGTGACGAACCTCAACTCCTCGACGAAGTTGCCAACTTTCAAATTTGTAATCAATCTTGAATAAAGCGTTACACTAAACTCGCATTACCAGCGAATATTAAACCTCACCCTGTATTAATGTAAAATAATAGCCCGGCTCGGCTGTTCACTTAAGACGGCCGCCCCGTTTCCTAATGTATCCGCGCCCGGCGACTCCCTCGAAGGCCGCAAAGAAACCGCGCACACGTAAAGGCCCCCGGTAATATAACACAGTTTTTCACTTTTAATTAATCTAATGCCACTTTATTCGAGCGGTCTAAACAATGTCATATAGTGAATCTTAATTTCGCCGGTCGCGCTGAAATTTATGACGGTTAATTAAATTTTAATTTCAGTTTGTTAGTCGGAATATATTTGTTTCTCTTTCCCTCTTCCATTTCCTTTTCGCATCTTCGCCCTTTTCCACGCGTTAGCGCTCGTTTTTACCGCTTTATATTTCGCGTGTTGCCTCGTTATTGGTGCTTCTTGAGTTCCCGGCCTCTTCACGTCTTTTATCTCACTTACAAGGAAGCGATGAAGGCATTGAAGATGATGGAAACTGGAAAGCTTCGCTTGGGACTTTTCAGGCGAAAGGTGTTGTTGGCGAAATCAACGAGTCTTAAAATTCTTTAGGATTTAACAAAATCTGAGAATACTTGAGAAACTTTAAGATGTTTAATGAATCCCTCCTAAGGGTACGAATTACGATAATGACGATCATGATTTCTCGGTTCATTGGCAGATTACTCAAAATAATTTCTAATGCTTTACCTCCTCTAAAACTTTTAATTTATTCGAACATTTTGTCAGAACATCTTTAAAGCAACCGGCGTCCTCAAACAAAGACAATTAATTAGAAACGATACTCTCTCTTATTTGAGAAATCTCAAGCTCTTACCTCTACCAAGTTTCACCTTTGGTGTATAAAATTCTTTCTTGCAAGATTCCTAAAATGCTATAATTCACAAAAGGATGAAGCCTTCTCTAAAATTCAACACTTTGATTAACCCCTCAACAGGTTTAAGAAAAATAATGAAAAGCATTTTGAGATGTGCACAAGGAACGATGGGACGACAAGCATAATCCCGATCTAAAACTCCGGATTGTTATCGTAATTATAAATACGCAAAACTTGAAATTCGATATTTCTTTGTAATTTCCAGAAAAAAACGAAGTATCTATTTGTAGGCGGGTAAAGGTAAAGGTATCTATTTTCTAATTGACAGAAAATTATTTCTGAAGTAAAATTTTCGCCAGTTCTAGCAAATTTGGATTCCTTTTATGCAATCGGTTTTATTAAAATAGTCTGTTTCGAGAAGTTCCAGAGCATCGTACGAACAGCAAAAGATTCAAAAATATTTAATAATTAGACTTAACATCCACGAAATTAACCTTTCAAAGTAATTTCTATACTTTTGAAAAATACAATTAGTTTACAAATCTTGGCCAAGTAGCATTACAACCTTTTGTAGGACTCTCAACGAAGATATAGGGTATAAAGTAAATACATGGTCAAACGCAAAATTTCCTGTTCTTTCAATTTCCAAAACCAAAAATAGGCATTTTTACTGACAAGAGAAAGTGATCTTGAAATCATCTTAAAATTGTATTTCATGGTCAAATTTAAGGTCCACTGAATTTCTCGTTGAAAATTACATTTCATACATACATACAAGTTTTGACCTTCATTACCTTCATTATTTTTCAAATGGTCATTCCCAGCGAAATATTTAGGTGTCTCTATACCTTGTATACCCTGTATATATATATATATATATATATATATACAGGATGAGTTTTTCTGTTATGTTGTATGGGGCTATCGCAAACTGACGGAGATAGGGAGACAATTACCATTTAATTGAAACAAAGAATTGCAGTTTTACAACCTCAATTTGTTATTGGAAAAAATGCATGTCTAACTAGATATCTTGTGACAATAATTTTCATGTTCTTTTGTTCAGTGCCTATTGCTTTAGTGTTATTGATTTTAGCACAAATATGTATTTATAGTTTGATATTCTCCGTTTATTAGTTCTTCAGAAATTATTTTATTTAAAATTGTAACACCGACGCAATAAAAATTTCACACCAAAACAATTATGTTTACAATTTTGGAAATTAAAAGAAAAATTTTAAAAACTAACTTGAATTTTGTTGTTCAACGCAGTGCGCATCTACCAATTGTTTCCATAGCGCTACCTGCCCTGAACAGTTCAAAAATTAAGAGAGAAAGATGCCCATAATTCATTTCGTTATAAAAATAACTATGTTATATTATTATGTTATAATAGTTTCCATAAGAAAAAGCGAAAAGACTTTGTGTCATAAAATTCTAGCTCAAATAAAAAATTCGGTTAGACTGATTATTCAGCACATAATTAATTTTTTAATCTTTCTCCTTGACACATTTTTGTTAAAGTCAATAATAACAGAGCCTTATGCACCGAAGGAAATAACAAAGAAATTACTTTTGCGAGATTTCTACATAGTTAGCCATGCATCATTTCCAAAAAAAAAAACAAAATCTCGTTCAATTTAGCTCGCAAAACTGCAATTCTTTCCCCATTTAATCGTCTTTCTATCTCTGGTAGTTTCCGGTATCCTCATACTTGACATTGGAAGAACCCATCCTGTATATATATATACCGGGTGTACTAAATAGAGAGACATCTAAATATTTCGATGGGGATAACTCATTCAATCTAATGAAGGTCAAAATTCTTCAACGAGGAACTCAATAATGACATCAAATTTGATATTAAAATATGATTTCAAGGTCATCGGTTCCTTTTAGTGGATATCCCTATTATTGACTTCGGAAATCGAAAGGAACGGGAAATTTTGCGTTTGAAGAAGTATTTATTTTATAGCACTTAGAAAGCTACTCTCACCATCCGTATACGCGTTTCACAGTTATACCCATCATCAATACGGCTTTGTGAGTTGTAGCGTTCGTCTCTATACCCGCACTATATTGCTGTAAAAAATGCATATTTAGGTACATAATGGGAGAATTCTTAAGTCGATTATGTTACATGTACAAACATCAGTTCATTTTATAGGTCAAACCTACTTTAAGGGGCGCTGAAAGATCAGTTGAATATGAACCAGTGACTGGTTTCCTTTAAATTTATGGTCATCATGAGGTTTTTAAAATAAAAGGTTTTTGCTCTAACTACAATTTACCGTAAAACGGCTTCCCTGCTCAGATTTCTCGGAGTATCCATATCCTAAGCACTTACTTCATATTCAATTGATCAATGATGAATGATGAACCCGACGCTCTCGCAACAGCTCCGACCAAGATTTGAATCCTCTACCTTCCCCATCAAAGATCCACGCCTTTTCAACATCTGGCTATTGATTCTCGTATTATTCTGTTACAGAACGTATGATTTGTGCCAGCTTTTCCTATCAGTTCCCTTTTTGATAACCTTCCATCCAGATTTTCACACGTGATGTTTGAAGTTTTGTACATAGAGAAAGAGTGAAAATCAACTGGCGAATGAGAGGTGTTGACATGTAAACTCACCGAAACTTAATGGGAACAACATTGTGGGGCGTATTGTAATGTGAAAGATGTTTCTCAATGCACGAGATTCGTAAGGAGATAGTGGCAAGACTGTGTAAAATTGTAGATACAATAGACCAGGAAGGAATTCCGAAATGGGCTAAAAATCAAACGAATGTTACAATCTAGAAGATCGATTCTGGGAGAAGCGCTTGGTCGTTGTATTGACGCTGGAAATGGCATTGACAAGTTCTGCAAATAGAGGAAGAATAAGTAGAATATTGTCCTTTTTCTCTTCTTGCGCTTCACTTCGACCTATGTAGAAATCCTTTGTAGTCGCAACTAGAATTTGGCCCCACCTGAAAGAATTTCTCCTGCAGTAGGGATTATTAACGAGTCGAACATCGTATTTGCACTGTAGCTACGGTTTTACTTCTTATCCGAGAAGAAAGCATTCTTGTAAAAACCACTGGTCTCGGATGGGTTTGAACCCGCCATATTAAGACTTATGGGCAAGTTACTACACCAACCGTGATAAACTCAAAGGGTGACATGGGCCAAATAGACAAGGTTTAAGTTAATGTGGCCCACAGAAATGACAACTTCACTTCAAACTTCAATCACACTGCATCTCAATTACCTCAATTCGCATTTGATTAGGTGTGTGACACGATATTTACTACATACTCTTATATTGGCTGGTTTGTCTAGTCATCCAGCTTCTTTTTCTCGTCTTTCGTATAATTCTCCGTTTCTCTTCGAATTGTATCTTTTTCATTCGCCATTCTTTTACTTTTTAATTTGATTGGCATTTTGTCGAATTACACGAGAAATATTTCAATCGATTCGCGATGATTAATTTATCGAATTCCAAGTAATCGAATCGAAAAATGTTTGGAGCAGCGAATATGCTTTGAATTCGCTTCACATTCGCCATTCGCCGATATACCGTAACCGTTTCGGAGCGATAAAAGATATAAAAGGAACGGACGAAACATTCGAAATCAATTATCGAATTGCAACGTCGGAGTCTTGGCGAAACAAAGCGCCCAGAAAGTTTCGAATAATCAACATTATTAGCTTTCGCCGAACGTAAAAAGGTAAATAGCGCTCGTCGGTCTTCGAAACGGTAGGCGGCGGCGGTGGCGGCGGCAACGGCTACGTCCGAAAATGACGAGCCGGAGCGAGTTTCCCGGTCGTCGAAACGAAAATCCTTTTAATTAAGTTCCGTTGTCGAACAAATGGAAAATCAGTGTACATTTACTTCCGATTACGGCGGATAGATACGTGCGCATACAATCCTCTCGTATATTTCGGGGCGGATGTATGAGAATACATAGTTGACAGCTTTATTCGGGCTGATACGCGAGCATGGAAGAGACAATTTGGGGAACGTGGGAGGAATAGAGGATTCGGAGATCTTTGAGCGATTTTAGCGACGAATTAATTAAGTCGGGGAATTATCTAATTAGGAGAGATGTAAGGTTTTGCTATAGGCGGATGGAGTTGTCTTAGGAGGATCAACTATGCAAAGTTTGTGTTTGTTTCCCAATTGCGATTACGAGAGGTTCAGCAAATGGTGAGAACGGGAAATTTGTAAAAGGGATATCGCGGTTGAAGATCGAGTTTTACTGGAAACGTGTGGATTTGTAATTATACACCTCGAAGACTTCAGCGTTAAAGAACTCAATGCAAACATGATAAAATTTGTGTTAGAAAAAGCCATTACCAGCAACCAGATTCCTGGAATTAAGAACCATAATAAATTTAGAATAGAACGGAAGTTATCGTATCTTTTCTGGGGTTTCATAATCTTATGCAACAAATGTTGGATCATAAGTAATATCTCCCAGAAAGCACAAGAAAGACATGGCACATAATTTACTTGTTGAATTTTATAAAGCAGATACGTACATAAAATTCATGTATTTTGCATAATGCTCGCCGATTCATTTTTGAGGGGGCGTGTTAGGAAACTCAACTGGAACAATTATATTCTCATGGAAGAATGCGAGTTGAAATGTCGCGACCAATAACACACGTCAAAAATGAATTGATACCTAAACACATAGGCCCGTCGTAAATAATATACTTAAACGGAAAACATAGACTGAGCAGCAGATAACGATCGATGTGAAATGTATCGAAGCGTTTAGGAAACATCAGTCTTTGTATGTCGATGTGTTAAGCATGCTGTGTGTGTCAACTTATACAAAAGGTCGTTTCTCTCTCGTGCAAAGTTGACATCAAATAAAGGAACTTTCTTTTATACTAATGATTAATCTTTATTTATTGCCCTACCTCAAAAGGTTATGGGCCCAGGTTACTCTGACTAACTGCTTTTTGTTACAAGCGGCGTGAATTAGTGCGAAATACTTATTTAGTGAAGTGCTTTGGTTTTAAGAAAAAATGGGAAATTCGAGAGAGAAAAGAAACATTAAACCGTTCGATGATGAGTAGATTAAATCGGAAATCAAAAAGCGGAAAACATTACAGTTGAATATTTATCGTATTCTTTTCGTGGTTTTGTGAAAGGTGGGGGCACAGCCAAATAAATTTTACAAAGTTTAGACAATATCTACCAGCTAAAACTTTGACCACTCAATTAACCCTTCGAAAAAATATTTACTTTGAAACTACCAGGTTGAAAATTTTATCACAGAATTAATAGCATCAGGTGCCAAATTAGATGAATCTGATAAAGTAGCACATTATTATTATTGACACTTCCTACATAGCATGATAGTGTTATGACGGCAATGGTAACGTTATCGGAAGATAATTTGACCTTACCTCTTGTAAAAACAAGACTTCTAGAATCGTCAAAACTGCCGAGAAACCATCAACATCAAGTGATAACAACACGTCCAATTTTGCATTTATGACTGGAAGTTACGACACAAAAACCGCAACAAAGAGAGGCACAATCAACGCTACAAGTAACATTGGAATTCAAGGAATATTTGAAGATGTCCAGAAGTTTCCTACAACTTACAATCCGCAAGGAAAATGCAGCCAGAAACTACGAGTATTGCACTCAATCAAGAAGGAGTTGAGGTAATGAAAAGTGGTGAAACAATTGTGAGTGGTATTGTATTGTATTGTATTGTATTGTATTGTAATGAGGTGGGGTCTGGCCCAAAATGGCCCTTTGCACTGCGACCACGTTGATCTATTGTGCTTCCTCTTGTTTGTTTTATTTATTTATTTAATACGCTTAGGAACAGGATCAGCTCCTTCAATGGGAGTGTAAATGGGTCCTCTTCACTCAGCATATACGCATGTAGTAGTCTATATCTCCTGTGGCCTAGTGCCCCACAGTTAGTGATCAAGTGTTCCATTGACTCCTCTTCTTCACCGCAGAATCTGCAAGTGTCCGTGTTGGATAAGCCCATTTTGTGAAGGTGCTTGTTACAGGTATAGTGGCCTGTGAGTGCCCCTGTCAGTGTTTTTAAGCTTTCCCTGTCCAGTTTTAGGTAAGTCTTTAAATACTTTAATTTTACTTTACTTAGATTTTAGTGTGAATCAAAGTAAAGTAAATAACCATTTCCAAGCACACAATAGTTTAAATAATAATTATGACGTATGGCATCAACGTTTGGGGGACATTGGAAAGTTGAAAGCTGAAGCGTTTAGAAAACAGTATTTGTATGTCGGTACGTTAAGCATGTCTGTGTGCGTCAATTCACGCAAACGGTTGATTTCTTTCTTGTGCACAGTTGATATAAAATAAGAGAACTTTCTTTTATAATAATGATTAGTCTTTATTTATTGTGCTATCCCAAAAATTTGTTATTCCTTTCAAACCCGGATTCCGTTTATGTAGATCTTATTACTTCCGATAAGTACCTATCACGAAACCGCAACTTTCAAGAAATCACCAATCTCTTATTCTCCTACTCGCAGACCTCCAACTCCGCCCCGTTCATCCGGATAACGCTCTCCCGAAAAAGAAAATATTACCGTTCCTCAAACGCGCCTCCAATATTTTAAAAACATATCCGCCGAAAAGCTAACAGTAGATACTCACCGGAAAGAATAGCGAGCCGCGTGCCTGAACTTATACTCGCGTGTAAAACGGAGCGCCCCCTATAAATATTTCATGTGAATAAAAGAATAGTTTCGATTGGTTTAAAAGAAGAAGAGCGAGAGGCACTTCCAATTTTCCCGAGCTAATCTCGAGAGTGCCGGTGACACGCCGGGGAAAATGTCGGGTAAGTTTCGTACGGCACGTATGTAGAAGGGGGATCGAACCGGCGAAAGAAATGGAAAGACGAGCGCCACACGTACTGTACGCGATGCGGTAAAGGTAACAGTCACCGTATCCACATAACGTAATGAGGTAGAACCATAAACAACAGCGACCATCGGAACCAGCAGCTATACACGTATGTATGTATAATGCACAATTGAATAATGTATGGGTACCGGTCTCCGATCCTCCGTCTGCTTCCTCTTATCTTTACGAAAGTTAGACATGGATGGATACCGTTATTTATTTCATTAAAGTTACAAGATAATAGTTATATACATATTTTGTAGGTAGGACAACCAAACTTGACCCAATTTGATGGTGATAGGATTGCGAATCAAAATTTAGGTTTCGCTAAGTTTAGGTCTGGAAAAAATGGTTGAGGAATTTGGAAATTATCACTGCTAACGCCACATAAACCTTTCAGGCTTGTAGAAGACCCGTGGGAAGCACGTGGAAACTGAAGACCAAGTCGGTACTTTAGATCAAGGTGCTGACGCAATTCATTATTCCTCGCTTGTTTAGTGGCATGAAGTAAGGAACCATATTGACAAGGCAGTGGACCTGTTGAAGAGCAATAATTCCACAGCATGAGAATAGTGGAGGATCCTATTTGTAGGATTAAGGAACACCGATCCGATGGAATAGATATCCAAGGAACACAGAAAGCCAACGAGCTTCAGTGCGGCGATGGGGTGAACTACACGCTTAAAGAGAAGAAATGGTAAAAACAATTGAGATACGACAAGATGATGCACCATCAAGGTATCAACCCTCCTTCTGCTAGAGTTGGTATAGTTTTATCGACAGCAAAACGTTCATTATTCATCCGAGACTAGGAATCAACTTTGAATTGCTGCTAGGTCTTTCTGATGGAGCGCAGAATCTCTGCCTTTAACCTGGATAAAACTTGACGGCACGGCCAAATCTGATGGAATAGATATCTAAGCGCGGTAGGGTATGAATCACACCCTTAAAGAGAAGAAATGGTAGGGAAATCAAAATTTGAAAAAAATTGTAATTCTATAAGATTATGCACCATCAAGGTATCAACCTTCCTTCTACTAGAGTTGGTATAGTTTTGTCGACAATAATTTTCCATCCGTGACTACCAATAACACCTTCAAACTTTCTACATCTAAAGTAATGTTAGATTCTATGAAGATATACGCAAATTCAGTTCTCAAAATCCAAGAAATCTTCTGAAAATTCCACGTCGACTTCAAAAGCGGCTACTAGGTTGTTCATATGGAGAAAAGCATCGTTACTTCAACGTAAATCGAGATTGATGGCACATTCAAGGAACACAGATCCGATAAAGTAGCTTTCAAAGTAGTTAAAGAAGTACAGGATCTTCAGCGGGGTAAGTGATGAAATATAAGCTTAAGAAGAATAAATGGTAGGGTAATCAAAATCTGGAAACTAAATTTGACAAGATCATGTACCATCAAGGCGTCGACCAAAAATACCTTAAGATGTGTGGCTAAGTAGTCTGTTATCTTGTGGTAGTACATGATCACTTGGAAAACCACCTTAGTACTTTCTACACCTAAACAAATTTTAGGTTTTAGATTGAAAATATGCCGAAAATCAGTTCACGAAACCCAAAAATATTTTGAAAATTATCTATCGGTTCCGAATCGCTGCTAGGCCCTTCCGATGGAGGAAGCGATCTTTACATTCAACTTAGATGCTGATCGACGCCATAGTCAAGAAACACAAATCTGATAGAATAGATATCCAAGGAACACAATAAGCCAACGAGCTTCAAAGCAGCGAGGGGGATCAACTACACTCTCAAGAAGAAGGAATGATAGGGAAGTTAAAAATTGAAACAAACTGGTATTCTACAAGATCAAGAGTATCAACTTTCCTTCTGCTGGAGTTTCCGTACTTTTATCGACAGCGAAGCTTTCATTTTCATCCGTGACTATCAAAAGCACTTCCGTACGTTTTATAAATAAGTGTTAGATTGTATAAAGAAATACAAGCCTAAAATTGTGCGGAGAATTGGACATAGACTTCAAGGTCCGTTAATAGGTTTTTCTGATGGATGGAAGCATCTTTAGCTTCAACGTAAATGGAGTTTGGCAGCACGACAAAGGGACATAGGTCTGATAAAATAGATGTCCAAGCAATACCATAAGTATACGAGCTTCAACGCGATAAGTGACAAACCATATCCTCGAGGAGAAGAAATATTTAGGGAGGTTGTAAGGCCATGTACCAACAAGGTATCGACCTTCCTTCTACTAGAGTTGCCATAATTTTGTAGATAGAAAAACCTTTATGGCAATGAAAAGGTTGCAAGAGCAAAAAGTTCTTGCCCAAATATTGGTAGTCTTAGTGTTGGTGTTCTTTAGGTGTCTTTGCTGGTTCCTTCCAAAGCCTAAAAGAATTTTTATAGTAATTTTGGGTTGGAATTGGTCCACAGAAAGATAGACTATAGCTCGTGGCAAGAAAAACGCTCCCAAAGCAAAGATTTTGTATCCAAATGTTGATACTCTTAGTGTTGGTGTCGTTCATAGGTCTCTAATGAGTCCTTTCAAAGCCTACAAGAATCTCTATATTAGTTTCGGGTTAGAATTGGTCCATACAAGAATGGATGGAGGACCATGGTATTGAAAACAATCCAAAAGGAATATCTTTCCCGAAATGCTAACTATCTTAGTACCAGCGTCCTCCAGAAATCTTTGCTGATTTTTTCAAAGACCACAAGAACGTTTACGCTAGTTTTGGCTTGAAATTAGTTCGCACAAAAATAGATTAAAGCTTTTGGTAATGAGAAGATTCCAAGAGTCAAAAACTTTTGCCCAAACATGGGCATTCTTAGCGGTGGTGTTCTTTAAAGGTCTTTGCCGGCTTCTTCTAAAGCCTAGAAGTATATTTACATAATTTTTGGGGTTGGAATTAGTTCATACAAGAATTGGTGAAAACTTGTGGAAAGGAGAACATTCTCAAAGCAAAAGATATATTCAAATATTGGCACTCTTAGTGCTGGTGTTCCTCAGAAATTTTTGCGAAGTCCGTCCAAAGACTGCAAAGATCTTTATATTAATTTTTGAATTCAAAATGATTCACGAAAGGATAGATAAAAACTCGTGCCAATTAAAACATCCCAAGAGTGGAAGTTATTGCCAAAATGTTGACATTCTTAGTCTTGGTGTCCTTCAGAGGGGTTCGCCGACTCATTCCAAAGCTTAGAAAAATATTTATACTAATTTTCGGTGGAAATTCGTCCATATCGAAATGGACGAAAGTTTGTACCAATGAGGACATCCGAAGAGCAATCCTTTTTCTTGCCGAAATCTTGGCGCTCTCAGTGCTGGTGTTTTTCAGAGGCTTCTGCCGAGTCCTTCCAAGAATTTCTGTATTAATTTTGGGTCGAAACTGGTTCACGAAAAGATAGAGAAAAACCCGTGGTAATTAAAACATCCCAAGAGGGGAAGTTATCGCCGAAATATCTTAATCCTTGTATTCTTCAGAGGTCTTTTCCTGACTTTTTCCAAAACCTAGAAATATATTTATAAAAAATTTGGGGTGGAAATTGGTCCATACAAAAATAGATGGAAGCTATCTTGACTCTCTTAGTTCTGGTGTTTCTCAGAGGTTTTTGCTAGGTTCTTCCAAACCCAACAGGAATCTTTATATTAATTTTGATTGGACACTGGCTCATAGAAGGATGGGCACAAGCTTGTGGTAATGGCAATAATTCAGTAACAACGCTTTTGCTGAAACTTTAGCAATTTTAGTGCCGGTCTTGTTCAAAGGTCTTTACCGGTTCCTTGCAATAAATATAAGGAGCTTTATCCTGCTTTTAGGTTGTAATTGTTTCATAAAGGAATGGATAATATTTTGTGCGGATGGCAACGAAAGAAGAAAGATCATTTTTTCTCTAAATGCCAGCTTTACTATTAGGTTTTTGATGTGTCTTTTCAATGGCTAGAAGGATTCCAATTTTTGATTAGTATTGATCCATGCGCACGAATAAAGGACCAGGTATTCTTTCCTTAAGTTTGGCTTAAACTTTTTTTCTTTCCTTAAGTTTGGTTTAAATTTCTTTTTCTTTCCTGTTGCCAGATCATGGGGAATATGATTTTCCTCGTATAGAAGACCAACGGTATATACTCAAACCAAAAAAAAAAAAGAGCTGTACCTAATTAATACAATCGCAATTTGACAAAGGTTTTTCTGGTCATCCATCAAGCATACCAGAAACATTCCTCCCTTATTCCTTCATCAATTTTATCATTCTTTCTCTACAGCCGTGGTGTCGTTCTTGACGTAATCAACCTCACCCCGGGCTTTAAAGTAATTGAATTACATATCTGTTATCATCGACTCGACGGCGGCGGCGGTTTGGGGTCGGTTTCTTCGGCGGTCGAAAACGACGCCGAAGAAGCGTCAGCGACAAACGAACTTTGCCTTGCGCGCCGCAGGTTGAATAGGCCCGAACGGGACGACGACAAAGAGGCTTCCGATCTTGCGCCCGTTCGCCGTTCAAAACATTACCGCCACGGCACCGAAGTCAGTCGTCGTCAGAATATCGTGGTGATAGGTCGTTCGTCGGTCGCGTTTTCGACATCGTCTGACGTACCGTCATCAAAAGTGCGCGATTGTTATCCGTTCGAAACGGGCGATTTTGACGCGTGTGTCCTTTGCGATTTTCGAAAAGACGTCGGCGTCTCGAGACCGTCGATAAACGAATTCGAACCGATAGAATAGTTGAAGTGAATATTTCGATTCCGATTCGGTTATTTTTTCCGGAGCTTTCGCGGAGGAGAAAAGCTTTACGAGAGAGAGCTTCGCCTCCGGAGCAGGAAATCGGGACTTGACGCTCGCTTTTTTAAGGCTAGATGGAAGAGTAAATTGAGTTTTAGTCGGGCGAGGAGGTGAAAGAATTCAGTCAAAGAGGTATTTTGGAGGGAAGGAAGTTGAAACTTTGTAAGTAGCGGAATTTGTTTATTGTTGTAGACTTTGACGGCTGTAGATTTGAAGAATGGTAAATGTCGTTCGATCAGAACGAGATTCTATTGTTTAAGACCTTTTCGATCGCGAAAATTGGAAAAAGTGAAAGTAAAGCTTGACAGAAAGGAACCAGTTGTTGTGCCTTTACGTACAATTTCAATTTCGTTCGCGTTTTAGGACTAAAGAAAGCGTTGCGATACTTACCTCGAATTTTTCTTTTTCAAAATTTAATCGAGCACTCCTTTTGTCTGAAAAATTAATGTATAGTGGGTGTGTGATTGAATAGTCCGTTACCTTGTGCTAGTCCATGGTTACTTATGAAAAGGAAAACACTACTTTATTACACTACCACTGGTGCTAGTGTAACAAAATAGTGTTGTCTTTTCATAAGGTAATATCTAATGGATTGTAAAGATCGCTGCTCTCACACTTATGGTTAAAAGGTCGAGAATGTTAGAATATTCAACAAGAAGTTCAAAGAAATCTGTGGTAAATCTGCTTGGCCTCATGCTATAGCGCTTAAATTCTCGCAGTTCGGAGATAGTTAGCGGGCACATTTAAAACGATAAGAATTAATATTATAAAAGGACAAGATTTACCCATGTAAATATTGTTATTGCAACCACGAAGGATCTGACCTTCATTATACAGCATGTACACACTTTAAATTCTTTACATTCACGAGGAGTATCAAATCCAAAAAGGAAGACTGTGCCGTAAACTGCTTATTTTGCTGATTTTGAAATTCTTGTAATCGTCGTCGGAACGTAAATATCAAAAGCATTCTGAATTCATTCTTTTTTAACAATTCCAAGATCTTCTCGTCGTCATTTTTAACATAATAAATTCTTCAAATACCAAGAAATTCTTGTAAAAATCTACTTCAGCGTCTCATGATTGGTTGTGTCTGGACCCCCAAAGGTCCAAATTCGCGTCTTTTTATTTAGTTGTAAAGGATTGCTCGACTGTCCCAAGGGGTCTGTGGCGCAAAAACCATGGTACTCGGGGCTCCACAACGAAAGATATTTGGGGATCACTAGCTTACCTGATAAATTGAAGGCATTCTTCCTCCATTTTTTAACGATCTAAACATTGTATAGCTTTTATTTTTAACATAATTGACCATATAACTTAAGACCTCATTATTCTGATCCCAAAAACTGTCCTGACTTACCAGTTACCACAGCACCAATATTCTCCTTTGCTCTTTTTTCAAAGAATTTAAACATTTTACCATTCCCATAATGAACTATGTACTAGAGGACTTCGCTGTTCTAATCTCAAAATGTAAAGGAATCTTTGTGGTGGCCTTGTCAACAGCTCAAAAGCATTCCTCCGTAATCTTTCTAAGAATTTTGATGCCACTGTTCTTGACGCAATCGATCACTCGATTGAGGAAGATGCTATTCAGGTTGCAAAATGTGAACGGCATGTTCTTGACCGCGCACCCAACAGCTAATACCACTGTTTCCTGATTGCTGTGTTTATCATAATCAATTTTTCGATTGAGCAGGTGCGGACATGTCTTAAAATCTAAGGAATCTTCCTGATAGCCACCCTACCCACAATGCCAGGCCAAAATCATTTTTTTGATCTTGTTTTCGATTTATACTATCGTCATTGTTCTTAACGTAATAGGCGGTTTAGTTAAGGACTTCGCTGTTCCAATACCAAAATTCGGAAAAAAGATTATCTGGTCTCTCATTCAAAGGCATTTCTCCCCTTAATCGTTTAACAATTTTATCGTTTTCGTGCCGTCACTGATTTTGACGCAACCAATTATTTGATTCACGAAGTTGCTCTTCCACTTGTAGAATAGAATATCAAGGTTTCCTGGTTGCTGTGTGCTATCATAATTGATTATTCGATTGAGAATGTGGTAATTTTAGTCGTAAAGTCTAAAAAATCTTTCTGACAGCCGTCCTATCAGCCTAAACGCATTCTTTCTTCATCCCTTTATCGATTACATGATTATCACTGTTCTTAACATACAGTAGAATCTCGCTTTATCGATGTTGGTTTATACGACATTCCGCGTTATCCAACGCCCAAAAAACACACGCATAAATGGGCGACGAGAAGAGTATGCTGCTTATCACGCGTCTAGTTTATTACTCATGTAATACTTAACAAATAAATTGGTGTATAACATTATTCTGTATTCATTTCTCTTTTGTTGATTTGTTGCAAACCCTGACATTTAAATGTTTCATTTCTATTATTATAACTTATTTTGACATTTAATTCCTCCTTATTATCCAACATGTTCGTTTATTCGACGTTGTGTTAGCCAGTTTATGTCGGATAAGTGAGACTCTACTGTAATAGACAGTTTAGTTGATTCTTCTAGCTTCGTTGTTCTAATACCAAAATCTGAGCAGAAGATTTCTGATCGTTCAGACAAAAACAAAAAAAAAAAATTATGTCAGTCGTTTAACAATCTGACCGTTTTCTTGTCACTGTTTTTTACGTAACCGATCATTCGATCGAGAATTTTGAATTTCTGTTCTTTCATCAAAGTTTTCCTCAGTGAAGAGCCTTTGCTTCATATTCTTCTGTCAAAGTCGCTGAAGACAAATCATCTTCAACATTATAGTCTATGCCCACCTCATTTTATACATATTCTTGACAACCAGCTTTGGCATAGCAGTTTTGAATGGTTTTTGAAGTCACCTTGTATTGTATTGTATTGTATTGTAATGAGGTGGGGTCTGGCCCAAAATGGCCCTTTTGCACTGCGACCACGTTGATCTATTGTACTTCCTCTTGTTTGTTTTATTTATTTATTTAATACGCTGAGGAACAAGATCAGCTCCTTCAATGGGAGTGTAAATAGGTCCTCCTCATTCAGCGTATATGCATGTAGTAGTCTATATCTCCTGTGGCCTAGTGCCCCACAGTTAGTGATCAAGTGTTCCATTAACTCCTCTTCTTCACCGCAGAATCTGCAAGTGTCCGTGTTGGATAAGCCCATTTTGTGAAGGTGCTTGTTACAGGTATAGTGGCCTGTGAGTGCCCCTGTCAGTGTTTTAAAGCTTCCCCTGTCCAATTTTAGGGCGAGGTCCGCCCTCCTAGCGTCGAAGCTCAGAAATTTTTTGGAATGTTCCAGCCCGCTGGTCTCATTCCAGTGTTTCATTGTAATGGACGCTGTCCATTTCTTTATCTCACCTTTAAGGAGACCTTTGTTAAACCCAAAAGGTGGGGTAGGTCCAGTAAAGTTTCTCTCAGCCCCTTTTCTTGCGCAGATGTCTGCCATCTCATTTCCCCCGTGCCCCTCATGTCCTGGCATCCAGACCAGGGTGATCTGGTTCTGAGTGGCCAGGCCATTAAGCATGTTGTGGCATTCCAATAATAATTCGGACGTAATTGTACAACTGCTCAGGGCCTTAAGGACTGATTGACTATTCGAGAATATTTTGATTTGAAATCACCTTATTTCAGGCATTTTAATAAAATAGAAAACTTCTGTAACATTAATCCAATTTTGGGAAAATTTGAAGCAGAGGAGACAATTCATTTTGGAGAAGATAGGCTTCAAAATGTGATTAGAAGGTAGAAAAATTATTTTAATAATTTCTAGGTTTAGTACTTTAGAATGTGAACCATATCGGCACGAAACTGTATGGTTAATCTTTTTGGAGATTTTGCACCTTACCAATTTTTTGCCGGTAAGTGCCGAGATTTTGTCTGGCAAAGTTCTGAAATACAAGCATCGCCTGCATTGTAGATGTCTTCTGGTTTGTATCCCAATAACAATTTTTTCAATATTTCTATAAATTGGTCAATACGTTCTTGATTGACTTCTACTGACTTACCTGAAATATAGTTCTAACTAATGTCATGCCGTCTTCACCATTTGTTTAGCCAACTATCGGATAATACTTTAAGCCGTTAACAATTATTTGACCTTCGCTTTTATTAACGGCCCTGAAATCGAAATGTGCTGGTTTCACGCACGGGCAAACCAATAAACTTAAATTTGGTCTACACGGACAGCACCTTTCAATTTTATTGATTTTTGGTCCAAAGTTTGTCCCGATTACCATGGAGCACAAATATTTTCCTTATGTTTCACAATTTCTGTGCCTTGAATTTTATTTATATTGAATCGAAACATTATCAATAAATATTATAGTAAAAAGGAACTACAAAAGAAAGACAATTAACATATCTTTCACCCAATTTTCCGAATATTCGAATTTGTCTTGCTCTGAAATATTAATCACTTCCATTTTTTGCCTTAAAGCCAAAAAACTTTCCACGGCGCGCCGATTCCAAAGTATGACAACTGTGAAACATACTAAACACTGCGATTCATGGGGGAATCCCATATGGTAATCGGTAAAAACCACGGTAGTGGCGAGTTTGTTAGGTAATTCTAATCTGTTTTTATACGTCTTTTTTAGTCCGAAATTTTTTAAATCGTGAAAATTTCATTCAATTATGGTACTATCTCCGATTATGGTACTTAAAATATGAATGAATGATGATGAAACCGAGAAATGCATTTTTGCATAAGATTAGTTTGTTCCATGAAAAGCTTGTCTTTATAAAAACAAGTAATTATATGATGATCAAATCAATAGAATATTGAACCGCGAGCTTGCAAAGATTTTCACAATCAAATCATCATCGTTAGTGGCAATACATTGAAATCACGTATTGCACAAAATTCTCGCGGTTAATTTTATTATAATCCATATTATCCGTGTTAGCGAGACATACATATATAGCGCAGCAATAAATTTAAAAGCCGTATATAGCACATAGATATTTATTGTTAGTACATTATTTTAATTATTACTTTCGTTACAAATTTAGAGTATTGCACAATTATCATTTAATGGCTTCGAACGAGTGAAAACCGCATTAACACCGCTAATTTGTTAATAATTAATTAATTCGTCAAATATTTATTTTGTTTGATGTATGTATTTGTGTATATACATGCATACGTAGATATACATATTATATACTTTGCAAATAGTTCATTTCGAACCTATTCGAACGACTATTTCCTTCGTTAAATAGATTATTGTTTACTTAGCGATTACATTGTAGGCATTAACACGTTCGGAACTGCTAAAATAAGCACTTTACTCGCCGCTTTGTATATAACGTTTCTTACAGGTAAAATTAGACGATGCGGCGGTTAAAGCCCATGAAGTAGGTAAATGATGATCTGTTAAATAAAGAAAAATATTAAATGAATAATTCAGCAATTTTACTGTTAAGATTTGCAAGCAAACCATTGGATTTTCAAGTAATCTAATTAATATGAACATTTCCATCACATATCTACGAAAGCAACAAAATTAACCGCGACGTTTAGTTAACTTTCAAGTTATAGAAGGAGGAAGTAGATGTTGGTTGGTCTTACTTTGGAGAACAACCAAGCCAGAGTGAAAATGAAGTAGAGGACGTCGGAACAATAACTGGAGGAAACCCATTTCAAGAAAATGTAAAAATTTGGTGTAAGTAGGGGTGAAGTCAAACATAGAGCGAGAAAAAGAGAAGAATGGAGAAAACTAGTGGATAAAATTGCGGAAAAATAAAATATGAAGAGGATGCGCAAATCTAGCAAATCAGCCATCGTGCACTTGATATTAGGAAACGCAGAAGAGAGATTTAGTTAACTTAAAGTCATAGTTTTATCAAGCCAAAGTAGCTGATCTAGAACCACAATGATATGGAATTGAGCTCAAAATGATTTTCTACAACTTTCGTAGGAAAGCGCCTTAATAAGCACTGACTGGACGACATTTTAATTATTTATTATTAACTTAAGATACCAGGACCAGAATTTTTTCAACGTCATGAGCGATGACAGTCCTATGTGTATCGAAAAATGCTTGGCAACGATTATCTCAAGAGCAAGCCATGTAGTTGCAATACCATTACAAGATCGAAGGACGGTTAGTGTATTATTAGTGTAGTGTAGTATTCCGCCGTTTGTTTGTCAGAAGTAATTTCCGGATGTACAACGTCAAAAGGATGCGCAACATTTGGACCTGTAAAGTTGGACACACGAAATTTGAAGTCATGAAACAATTGGATGCGCCACAATTGTACGCCTAACGTTCCTTTACACTCCATCCAGGCTTAGGACTGGCAGCAAAACTACTGGATTGCTTACAAGTTTATGTGATGGTGGCGGCCACTTTGCTTGACATTAAATCTTTAAATTTTTATTAGATTTAAATTTTTTGTTTGATATTTCAATTTGGTAACAGCGGCCGGGTTTAAATTTGCGCGCAATTCATCGTAAATATTCAAGAATTGGTACTCTAGAACGATTGTGTTAATTCTTTTGCAATGTCTTTGTACACCTTTCTGTGCGGTTACCAGCAATGTACTGCTGTATTTCACCTATTTTTAAGCTGTCTTCCCTTTGCAAGGCGTTTATGAATTTCCAAATACGGGGATATACAGCATTAAGCACAGAAGTGAAACTGCTGTGCAATCTTTCAACAAACAGCATTATTTGTGCACGGTAAAACTTCCTTCGCCATTGAATAAGAACTTCACATATTCATTGACCCTGGTGGTAGTCGTTGTCTTATTCTCCTATCTAAACGGCCAAACCATGCCTTCTAAAGTAATTAGTTACTGGTAACAGATATTCTAATTTTCCGTATAAAAATTGTTGTCAAGTAATTCTTCTTATGCTGCAACATGTATGTAATGTTATCTTAGTACAAAAGCTAAAGCCGCTAATTGTCGCAAATATAGGGCAATATCAGCATCTTCACTGAATGTTGCTTATATTTCTGCGCTTTGTTTTTTTCTGCTGGAAACTGTGTTTGCAGAGTATTAATTGCACCTTTGTCAAAATCCACGACTGTTCTCTTGGTACTCACAATCAGCATTGAAAGCCACTTCTGAGGTTTGCTGAGACGGTTTAATTTTGTTTCCGCAGGCGTTGTATTTAAGTATCTAAAGTCTTCCTAATTAATGCAGTTATTGGAATAATATTTATTTAAAACATAACACGCGGTTGTTGAAATTTTGCCATTTGTAACCTGTAAACGTATCAAATCCAACCACATAGACTGAACCGATGAAGTGTAAAGGAACGATATTGTGCGTCCAATTGGCGTGAGAATAATTTGTCATGCGTCCAAACATCTGGTTCTTTTGACGCGATCCCGCTCGGAAAGCATTTGAGATTTTAGAGCAGCAAAACTTCAAATTATTTGGTTATCCTCCGTTCAGTTCCGACCAAGAAGTGCCAAGGAATTGGTTACAAATGGCGTTGTTCCAATCACCTGAAGAGCTAGTCGATGCCTTCGAAATGACAATTTTGACTATTCTAACTAAAAGGTTGGAATAACTTCTTTAACACATCCTTTGCATTCAAAAGCAGAAATGTATCTTCGCCGAGGATGTTTTGGAAAAGAATTAAGCACCTATGAGCGAACCTCCGCGCAAATTTCTTAAAAAAGAACTTCGTTTCCAAGCCAATTTTGTAATTGCGCATTGATTCGCTAATGACTAATTACATCGAACGAAATCGACGAAGAAGAAATTTTCTTTCTTATAGTCGCGCTGAGAAACGAATCCGTAAGTTATAATAATAAGCGGTATTAGTTTCTACAGCTCGCATCGACTTAATTGCCTCGCTTAAGACCGTTCGGAAACTATAACTATATCGTTATCAATTTACGTGATGTTCGCGTTAATTGTCGATGGCAGATGGCGGGAATTTCACCGCGGTCGTAACGCAAACGACGCGTTTCCATTACGCGTTACGATCGAAATATGTAGTCTGTGTACCAAACTGGTCGTCGCAGAACGCAATTGTCGCGCTTAATAGAAACATTACCCTATACGGCGCTCTCTAGCACGATACGTTACGTTTTTGGTCGCGTTTATCGGCATTGTAGGATGGCCGAGCCGGATCGTATTATATAGTACGAGAAGGACAAATTTGTTCTTTTTCTTCTTCGCATTCGAAAGATATAATTCATTATCCGTCGGCGACTAAGGATTGTTCGCTATTAAAAACGATCAGACAAATAATTACCGATCGTAAATAAATCTAAATGGGTTTATTGAATTGCTTCGATATCTACACGACGTAGCTAATACGAGCAAGGATAGAATTTAACCAGAGCGATGCAGCTGAAATAATTGCTTTCTGGGGAAAATGAATTGTTCTCCCATTGCTTCAGGATAATGATCAACAATTGGCTGCAGGGTTTCATTGAGGTACCTTTCGGCGTTTCATCTAGGTTGAGACTTAGATACGTGTGACTCCGATCACTTATTTTGGCCCATACTACTGACACTCCCACTTTGATATTGTTGCCTTTGTCGAAGAAATTTTGCATTATTTATGATCCCAGACTTTGCACCTAACCTTCCCTTTCAATCTTTATCTTCAATCGTTTCTTCTTCCTCATACGTTATTCTTGCCCATACCACTGACACTCCCACCTTGATATTGTTGCCTTTCTCGAAGAAATTTTGCATTATTTCTGATGCCAGACTTTGCACCTAACCTTCCCCTTCAATCTTCGTTGTCCGCCCACATATCTATTCGTTTTCCCCTTACTGCAATAGAATATCCTAGATTTAGTTGAACAAAATCTGTCATCCAGGATTCTAAGAATCCGAAAGCTTCGGTAACTGCACACCAGTACATATGTCTTCTGTGAGATCTACAACTGTATCCAAACTTACAATCGTACGATGAGACATATCACCCTTAAAACTATCGGAATCTTTCGTTTAGAATAATTTACATAACACTCCAATGGATGATCTACACTGAGGTTCATTTGTTAGGCAACTTTCACAGAAAGTTCTGCAATGACTGCAGCCTACATTGCATACACCAATAATTATCAAGGAGGGAATTGTGCTTTGTTAATCGCAGACTGCAATCGTAGACTAGTTTCGTGCTTATTAGGACTCCTCAGCACCGTATAGCATTTCTGCGATTAACGAAGCAATCTCCTAGATGCTATACGAGTTCACCTCACTTAATATGGTGAACTCACCTCAATGTAGATCATTCAATGGAGGGTTATGTAGATGTTCTACTTTTCTGTTCTTTGTAATTGTAACTCTCTCAAGTATCTTTTGACACTAGTTTCCCATTAGAACCATTTACTTTCCTATAGTTTCGTAACAGCGTTCGTAATGTTTAACTCATGTCGCATGGCTGCTCCTCCGGAAAATGAATTTAGAATAAGGAAACGGGCCCAGCTGAATACAATAAATGACCCAGCATCCAATATTAAGTTTTGTGCGAAGTGCATCTTTAAATGAGCAAAGGGGATTTTTGGTCTCGTGTTAACTTATGAAAAAAACAAGGAAAGACCCATTGTCGTGCCTAAGAAGAAATTGTCAAACAATACCTGTCCCCAATTATATTGCTTCCAGTTACTTTTTGCCTTAGTGATGAGCAGATCGACAGCAACCTCGTACAGGACAGTACAGCTCGGTTTTAGGTCAGGCCCTTACACGGACTTCTAACTTTCCCGTATAGCTGAAGCCATCAGAAATGCCTTTGAGAGACGCCAGTCAACTGGGCCGGTATTCCTTGCCCCGAGCAGTGCTTTTGGTTCTGTATGGAAAGCTGGATTAATCCATATCTATGATCCGGGCAGGAACTAATGTTAGCTTGGGCTTTCTTCTTGGGTATTAGAGCGTACCAGAACGATTCGACCAGAACCACTTTTCACTTTCTCATTGAATATTTCGTCAATGAACCGTTTCTCGTCCCCGAAATTATTTTATCCGTAATCTGCACTAGAAGAGCTTTAATTTGATGTGTAATAAGTTGTACTTCCAACCATTTCGATTTTCTTCTAAATTTCAAGGGGTACCCCTTCGAAATTTCAGAAAAAAATTAGTGTATTCTAAATTAGACGAAATTCTGTGTACAGATGTTTTCGAAGGTGTAGAATATGACTTTGACGTCAAAACTCGTGATATTTGCTTCGTTTGGGTGTTACAGCGTACCAGAGTGATTCGTCCAGAACCACTTTTCAACTTCTCATTGAATATTCCCTCAATGAACCGTTTCTCGTCCCCGAAATTATTTTATCTCTAATCTGCACTAGAAGAGCTTTAATTTGATGTATAATAAGTCGCACTTCCGACCATTTCGATTTTCTTCAAAATTTCAAGGGGTACCCCTTTGAAATTTCAGAAAAAATTAGTATGTTCTAAATTAGACGAAATTCTGTGTACAGATGTTTTCGAAGGTGTAGAATACGACTTTGACGTCAAAACTCGTGATATTTGCTTCGTTTTGGGTGTTAGAGCGTACCAGAGCGATTCGTCCAGAACCACTTTTCACTTTCTCATTGAATATTTCGTCAATGAACCGTTTCGCGTTCCCGAAATTATTTTATCGGTAATCTGCACTAGAAGAGCTTTAATTTGATGTGTAATAAGTCGTGCTTCCCACCATTTCGATTTTCTTCAAAATTTCAAGAAGGAGCCATCATATGCTCCTAACTGATCGAAATATTATTGAAGTACAATATTCTTCGACCTAGCAGGAAGAGGTGACCTAATTCTTTACCCGGAGTTATACTGGCTCTTCGCACCCTTAAAAGTATGTATTATTATTCTCCCAGGAGTCAGGATAATTTCACTTATCATTTCCCAAAGAAAGAAGAAAAAGGAAACATTTGGTACCCTTGCTGTAATTTATGCTAAGAATCTCTCCTAGTTCAATAGGAGCTAGCGGAAAACTTAGTGAAAATAAATTAGATTGGATACAATACCAAGTGTTTTATTAATTTTTAAATTAGATTGGTGTTCTTGCATACAGTTCTATGTCACGTAGCTGATTTTTTACGGTTTCCGTTGACACTAGCCTTCCGGTAAGAACAACAAACTCACATCTAAGCTGGGTTGCAGTCAAACTGCGATTTTTACCCGCCAATTATGTAAGACATCGTTCGCTTGAGGGCGTTGTTGACCTTGTCTGCATGTTGGTCGAACATCACGGGTTTTTTCTAGTTGTGAAATCACACTTTGGCTGGCACCAACAAATCGAGTAACTTCTTGTTGCGTACGCCCGCCTTAGAGGTGAGGTATGACTCTCCGAGCCTACGATTCGGATAAATCGCGAAGCCCCTCCATTGTTGACTTTAATTCGCATAAAAACTCATCACCACTTCAAAAAAGGTGACACTTTCGGAACGCTCTTTTACACTTCCGAGCGACGAGCGTGCGCAAATCTGTTCAAACATGCTTCAACGCAATAGGACATTCGGTTCCTCGATTATAAGTTTTCCAGTGGCATGGAAATAAAGTTTCTAAAACTCACCTAAGTCACAATTTTCTTTTATCGCCAGCTTTTACAAATACTCATTAATTGTTTTGAGCAGTGTATATACACGTACCTCGACACCTACCCCAATCTTCGTTTACATTTCGAACGTTTATTAGTAAATCCTATCAATTAAAAATAGACTCGAGGCATCGTCGTCGAATCGTATTCTTCGATCCCAATCTCGTCAATCTGTCGACGATTCGCTCGGAGAGAGAAAAAAATCACTGCTTAATATCCTGTAGCGCCCCGCGTCGAAGTCTGTTAACAAGTTTTCAAATAAACATCTGACATCAACCAGCGCAACGGATAACTCCAGACGCTAACGATCCGTTAACGTCGCTCGCGACGAAACAAGTGCTCTCTTTGACGTCGTTTCGTAACAACCTGCACCGACTGCAATAGTGGAAACGATCGTGGATTTCGACGGTCTTTTAAAGGTGTATTTGAGCGTGCTGGTCGTATCTGTTAAAATGTGTTTGATGTAAGTGGCGAAATAACTTTAACAAGTTCAAAATCACCTTTTATCTTTTACCATATCGTTATTGTCTCCATTAACTCTGGAAACACATACTACTAAAACAAGTCGAAGAGCGATGGCGAGAAGAATTCGTATATAACAGCCTGAGATCGAAAAAGTATTGGCGAGGAAGCAGGTGTTACAAACGTAAGTTACAGAATCGGCAGATTAAGATGAAATTGAAAAGGAAACGCATCCAAGATGCATGGCAATCATCAGACACATCGAAAACTAGAAAATACAAACGATATAAATGAAAGCAAATAGTCCGAAACCACTGGATGTTAAGTACAAAGCCTCGATAAACATGATAAAAATTATTGATTGTAGCAGGCTTCTGCCTAATCATGGACATCAGAGTTAAAGATAACGATGACATTAAGCCTGAGTTCTTCTAAGTCAAAGAAATCTGGCGCTCCGCAAGGTTGTTATCCTGCTCCTCAACTTTAAATATTTACAACCGTGATCCACTATTACAAATTTGCTTCCTGAAAGATGGTCATCTATCGATACCAAATCTATTTCATATTTGTAACTACCAAAACTATGTAGGGGAAGGTGGGGTAAGATAGCGAGGTGGGTAAAATAATGAACGATCGTTTGGGAAAAAAGTAAAAGAAATCCATATATGATCGGTGATATTTACGTTGGCATTCTGTAGTTGCTTAAGTATAGCTGACAGAAATTAGGTGTCCCTGAAGAATGAGTTAAGGGTGTTATGGCTGTTTGTCAAGTTCTACCGTTAGTGTTATTATTTTCGGCTGGTACCAACTAAGGATTTTTCACTATTTTTAAGATAAGAGGAAATCTTGGGCTGTAGTGTCCATTAGTGCTAAGCCTGTTATATCGTATTTCGCCAAAGTTAAAGTGAATTATCTGTTCCGTGTATCACAAATATGAAGACATTATTCAGTGTGCCGCCCGGGGCAAGTTGACGAATTCGTCTGCGTCCTTAACAAAGACTACCGAAACTCATAATTTGGAAGATAGCGATTGGGATTCTTCTGACGTGGAACCATTGACGTATTTGCAAAATAATTTCAGTAACGAAGAGATCGAAACCGTTGATCCAGAAAATCCTACACCTGGCCCATCGCCACGTAGGAATGTAAACGCCAAAATCAAAGTCCCCATGGGAAATAAGACCCCATCCAAAATATGACCGGTCAAGTTCAAGCACCAGAAAGAAGGTAAAATGTCGCATTATAACTTCGACCCCTATCCTTTGTGACCAATGCAACTTATGGTGGTATAAAAACTGCTCATCGTATGGAGGTATTGGGCAGTTTATTTGTGATTTGTGCACACTTTGTGTGATTAGTCGTCTTACTCCATCGGGTTAGCCATCTTACCCAACCGTGAGGTAAGACGACGAAAATGCAGTGTTTTTTATTTATTTTTCTTTATAAATTGTTTGGTTTTATGGCAATAATATGCTAGGTGTCTAACCGATTAGAATCATATTATACATTGAATATTTTTGTACTGTTTAATATGCAGAAGTTTACATTGTATTTGTCCTTTTTCTTAAGTTCGCCAACTTACCCCACCTTCCCCTACTTCTGCATGCATCTAAGCAACCATTGAGTTTCCGTGATGTCATACAAAGTCAACTCTTGAAATACAATAAACAAAAAGATACCTTATTTGTAGTATGTTAAAATTCATTGAAAACAAATATCTGATGAAATACACCGATCCTTCAAATGTGGATCGCGGGAATCGATCAATTACGATATCATAAGATGAATAGCAAATGAATATGTTCATTAAAGTGCTTCTTGGGATTCATTTTGCGATAAATACGTCAACGGTTCCAAAACTAAACTTATTTTATATTTGCGCATTTTTTGTTTATTTTTTCGCTTTCTTTTACACTCATTAACTTACTTTTATCCTATGCAATCTTATGAATAAGTTTGATGCATTAGTTGTGAAAAACCCTGTATTGACAAAGACCCTTAGTAATAACGGTGAAAAGAATAATAAAGCTATGTACAGGATACACAAAATCTAAATACGCTTTATCCATATTATAGATTATATTCTGAGAAGTAGAAGCAAATGGAAAACAATGAAGAATATGGAAATAAAAAAGAAACAGAACTCAAAAGCGATCACTACTTATCAATAATAAACTGAACAGAATGAGAGAAGGCGAATTATGTAAGAGAAGAAAGAAAGTAAGGAAAGAAGTGAAAAGTTCCAAACTTGGTGAAGAAGTACCAAAAGAAATACCAATTCGTTCTCGAAATGTTATTGAAGGGTAGGAGGAGTAACACAAACATGGAAGGAAAAATACATCTTAGGACTAGCATACGCTATGCAACGAAGATGAGTGGCGGTAAAACGAAGGTATAAAACAATAGCACGAGAAAAACCGAATGGTGTGCAATTGAAATACGAAGGAAAGTAATAGCACAAAATCGACAAACGGAGAACTTATCAAACTGCAAGAGAAAGCTGAAGAAGTATACAAAGGGAAAAGGAAAAGTTATTTAGATGATTTTTCCAGTTAGGACCATTACTTACTTATGTATTTGACTTCAGCTACCATTTAGGTACAGGATTGTTTGGCTTTGCGTTATCTTCTTCTGTTTTGGCTTAGGTTTAGAATTCTTCCCACATAATATTTCTAGCTTGTGCTGCTTCCTATTACTTTTTTCTGTAGTCCTTCTCTTCGATTTTCTTGATAATCTGGAATTATGTATCAGTTATTCTTGTATGCCTTCAATGCAGATGCCAAGATCATCTACCATCTTTATTTGCGAATGTTGTATGTATGTGTTGTTCTTAGTTTTATCACTTTTAGAATCAGCGCTGAAACAGATTTGATTTCTTTTGTTTCAAACACTTAGGAATGTAAATGGAATTATTTTCGTAGTACTTTTACTTTTGGTACTTTTTGCAATTTCTCTCTTTGCGATGAAAAGTGACTCCTCAACTATTGCAAATTGCTCCTACCTCCCTTGTGCATTTATTTGTTTCCTTTTTAATTCACCCCTAATGTGTTCCGAATTGATATTTTATTATTTTAATGCTCAATTAAATAATTGCACTTTTCGCTGTTTCCAGTTTTATCTCCATGTTATTCTTTTATAGTTCTTCTTCGAATATATCTGGTCATGTTAAACCTTCTCTGATTCTCCAAAGTAAGTGTTCCTAACCCAAAAGTCTTCCCCTTTTCCCAATCGCGATTAATAATAGAAATCAAGCTTCTTCTTCTAGTCCAAAGAAGAAATGAAAATCGCACAGAAGGATTTTTTGGGAAGTATGCAGCCAAATCGGAAAATTAACTTTAACTAAAAGCATAATCACGCCAACTAAGCAAAATGAAGGAAATTCCAATTGGAGAGATAAAACCAGAAATTATTCTGCTTTACATTAAAACAATTTAGACAAAATGAATAGAGCATGCTAAACATATTAGATAAAGAGGAAAATAATAACAAATGAAGATGGAATAATGGAAGGATGGAGAGAGTATTTTGAAAAATTATAATAACTTACACGGACCCAACAAGCCTACATGACAAAGAAGAAACAATAGAAGAGCAAAAAAATGGACACCATTAAGGATGAGGAAATTGGAGAAGCATTAAAAAATATAAAACATAAAAGAAGAAATAAACTGAGGGAATTGGCGAACGATATATTGACTGGAAAACAGATACTTTACTGCCAATATATAAGATAGATGATTAATAGAAGGAACCGCAACAACTACAGAAAACCAACACTTCCAGCGACGGTATTCGCAAGAATAATAGAAATAATTGTAAAAATAGGACCCACACTAGAAGACCTCCAATTTAGATTTAGACAGAACAGAAGCACGCAGGATCTTATAGTCAAATAAAGACAAGTAAAATCATACTGGTATCGAAATGTTGGCCAGGGTGCGTATGAATTGGAAGAAAGTGGGTAGAAAGAACACGTAAACTGGAACACAAACCGATACCCCCAATAACACATACGGATATTTTCTACGAAAAGGTAAAATAATATTAGCGACCTACTAACATCGGTAAACAGATTATTTTTCATATTTGAATGCCATTGATACTTTACGTGTGCACGTCATGTTAATTGGAAAAATGTAATCCGTCGTCATTTTTTCATCATTACTAAAATTACTAAATTCAAAATAGTTCTCCGTAAATCCAAACCACAAACGATTCAGTCTTGGAAAGTAGAAAAATATAAATAAATACAAATTACGTAACTTGTACACATATGCATTATCTGCGTATGCAAACACATACCGTACATAAGCAGATATTTATTTGAACAATAAAAGTTATAATTGTTGTAAAACGCATTAGCATCTTTAAATTACTTCTCTGACAGATATATCGCCATAGTTAGCTTACGCGATTATATCAAACCAAGGAAAAAATAATAAACTCATTGTTGAAAGTGATTATACATACGTCGTCGTGTAGATGGGAAAATATGAAGTTTGCTTTGCTATTTAGCATCGACTAGATCAAATAAATATGTCTAATCCTTCTCAAGAGGACTTAACAACATTACTGTTACTGTAAAGTTGTCAAGAAAATATATAATTTTAATACCGTAACACTTTATTTGCCAACCGCGTAGTAACTAAAGATGGTCCAAATGCCGGGTTTTTTGAAGTGAAATTTCCTTAGTCCCGTTCGGATAAATCGAGAACTACACGCGAGATCAGTGGCAGAGAAAGCGAGAATGGGGGTGAAAAATGACCTGGTAACTTTTGTTGCTATCGCTACTATTGCCAAAAGCGTGTGCCTACATCCGAAAATCTCAATTGGCAATAGATCTCAGCAACTAAACGTTATCGGCAATATCCAGAGCAACGTTTTGCACAAAGACATCAAATTATGCCCTTACAAGGTCCAACTTGGTCAGGAATTGAAGCAACATGACCATCTCCCGTTATCACTTCCTAATTTGGGCTTTGTAGCGGCTTGAAAACGACGTCGATTTTTCTAAAAAAATAGTATCTTTTGTATAAAGCGCATTTTTATCTCGGCGACTATTTGGGGCTATGGAAAACCTACACGTAGTTGTAGAGAAGTGACTGCATCCTCATTGTGTGACTATTTGGTGTGGTTTCTGGTGTGACGGTTTTTGTTGACCAAGTTCTCCTCGAAAATGAAGACGGCAATAACCTTAAAATCAAGAGCGGTACAAAGCCATGATAGCCGTTTTTCTCTTCGTCAGAAATTGAATAATTGGACTTGGATTACGTATGGATCCAGTAAAATGGCGCTATGTGTCTCTCAAGCTGTCCAAAAATTGATCTTTTGCGCACGCAAGTTTAATAATGGTGTAATCAGCCATTTTGGTGATATAGCTTGGTCTCCGCGGAGGTGCGTTTTGACGCTGTGGAACTTCTTTAGTAAGGTACCGTCCGAATGATAATCTAGAAGCCATTTAGGTACTCAAACACAATTTTGATCTAGCTATTTGTGAAGCAGGGCCCCTAAACAATCGAGAAAGTACTGAAAAATTAGGTTGATGCGATGAGCTACTTCCAAGCCAGTACAGAGAGCCACTCAGAAAACCTAAAAACGATTAAATTAAAAGCAAATTATTTTACAGCACTTCTATAAAGAAGCCAAGCTGACTGACCACTCCTTATTATGCTGTGTTCTCATTATATCTGAACTAACAATTAGTCCATAATCCCGTTGTGAAGAAATTTCAACGGTGTGTTTCTTGGCTTTTTGGGCCAGCTACAGTTTCAATATCAAACCCTCAAGTTTCTACAAATTTCTCCCCCAGTTTGCTTTCTAGGAGACTCATGATAACTTTGTCCCTTACCATTTCATCTTGTTCCTTATCATCGCCAGAAATGGGCATTATTTCTAATGGTGTAATGTGACTAATTATAGGCTGATTCATTCCTTGATCGCAATATCAATGAAGACTTTTATAGAATTCTTCCTTGGTTTAGAGTATGTTGTAAACGCTGTTATTACTCCTTTTAAAGTTGCTTTTCCTCCGAGTTACAACGTATTATAAACTTGAATCCCAATATACAAAAAAGGGAAACAAAAACAATGTGACAACTATTGAGCAATTTGTTTGATCCAAACTGGTTATATGCATACGAAGATACTAAGGAAAAGATTGACAACATAGAAGAAAGTTGAAGACATACAAACAGCATTTAGGATTCGAGCTGTTCCTGACCTCTATAGACCTAAAGGCAGCCTTTGACATAATAATAAGAGAGGAAATACGGAAAATCCTGGAAGAAGTGAAAGCACCGAGAAAATTAATAGAAGATGTAAGATCCACGTATGTAGGGGTGAAGCCAAGGGTATAATTAGTTGGAGAAGTGTCGGAAGAAATGAATGAAATGAATGAAAGAATGGAATGAAGAATTAGTTATAGAACAAGTATCGACTTATGAATATCTTGGTAGGGTACTGACAAACGACGGAAATAGCAAGCAGAGGAAACGAACTTACAAAATTTTACTATGCAATCAAGATAATATTGGGACACAAAGAAATAGATACTAAATCTGCAGATCCAAAATGAAATTACAGTACCGACCTTGACATACGCGAGTGAAAACTGGACGATAAATGATAAACAAGAGACAAAGATAAATGCCTTAGGTATGAAACAAATTAGATAGCAGCACCACCCAAAGTGGGCAGAACAAGAATTGTGAAATTAGGAAAAAGTAAGCCAGAAACCAATACTAGAGAAGATCAAGACAAAGCAATTAGCAACTAGTACGGGCATGTGATGAGGATGAACCCAGATAAACTGGGAAAGAAGATATTTCATATAGGAGGATCTAGAAAAAGAAGAAAAAAAGATCAGAAAGAAATGCATGGTCCAGATCAGAGAGTATGGGAAGAAAAGGGCAAAAGTACTAGAGGACCTAAAAAGACTATCAGGAGACAGATAGGGTGGAAGAAATGAACAATAGAAGAATCGCAACCTCCATCCGAGGCCTGAAACGGCACCAAGGATCTGAGAAGATGAAGAAGAAGAAAAAGAATATCGTCGTCCCCTAGTCGGTTTAGTAATTTTTTTGTATTCTTGACCTTGGCATCTAGACCATTAGCCACGTCAGTGTAGGTTTAGTAATTATGCATGATGTTTTTCCAGACGCCAACAGATACATATTTATTAAATTTCTGCAACCACGTGGTCCATGCTTGCACTACGGTTCCGTTTAAAATTCGTGGTATATTCCCAACAAACCCGTTATTAATGTTGCTACTATTTTTTTCACTTTTGTACCTTCTTTTCCCCGACACACCATGTAATTTTAATGGCACGATTGTATTTTTAGAATATTATTATATTGACGAATACAATATGTTCCTGTATTATTTATTTATGTTTTCTATTTCCGGTAGCTGATTAGTTTGTGTTGTTTTTCCTGTAATTGGGTTGCTGTACCTGTTTGGAAATTTAACGTTGTTATTATTATTGTACCCTGCGCACTATGCTACGCAAGAAAGTAATCAAGAAGGGTAACGATACGATACGATACCCTGCATTTTACATATGCAGACGTGTAATATGCTACTAACTCACAACCATAATAAATCTATAATATCTAAATAAATTAACATGTTTTAAAAGTCAATGTGCCAAAGTTGGTGGGAACGTTGTAATTGGTAGAAATTTGTTGTGGTTTCAACATTCCAGCGACTATTTTGCCCTCAAAGAGACTGCGAGCTGATGTGAATCATAGTGTTAAATGAACTACTTTGAGCTCACGAGAAACCAATAAATCGAGTTTCTTCACGTAGAAATTATTGCCATCTTGTCTCGCCTAATTTACCGAACGCCAATTTGAGTATACACTCAGGAAGAAGACGATTTCCTGTTACATTAAAAACAATATCTCGCCGTAGCGGAACATCACGAACCCATCAAGCACGTCGTCATTTTTGCCATTCGCTCCTTTTCAATGCTTAACAGACACCATTCATCCTAACGATCTCGGATGCTATATAGATGATACTCGTACATACGCAATCGACCGTTATGTAAGTTTAATTGCTTAGATAATTGGCCCCGCTCATAATGGCACTAAGAGCGCGCAGAAACTATAACCATATTCATATCGTTATCAATACGATATGTTGTAGTAGTACGTGAGAATCTCGCTAAATTGTTAATTAAAGATCTGGGAATTTCCTCGTTGTGTAGAGATATACCACACATGTAGGCGCATATTGCCAAGGCACACACATCCGTACTGTTGGGTCGCGGAGCTATTATAGAAATTGCCGACGATAATACGTATGTATAATAGGGCTTCTAACTTCCGATCCGCGATGATTATGAATCCGACGGAATTGGCCTAGTTTAGCTTTCGAAATGGAAGTGATTTAATCGTCGAATTATAGTAATTGCGAAATTGTGGGAAAAGATTCGAACTTGCCGGTGGTAATGCGTTTATTTCCAATTGAGGATGTTCCCTGGGAGATGAGGAAGTTCGACACAGATGGTAGGAAACTCCTTGATTCGATCATAGCCTCACTTTATGCGATTTTGGTTATAATGGCGATCGACTCTATAGTAATTATAAAATTGTGGAAGCAGTTAAGAGGAAAGGAAATGTCGCAATAGATAGAAAATAAAAAATTATATCTGATAGTTAGAGCTAATAAATCGAAGGCTGATGATAATTAAATGAGGTTTAAAGATAAACGGCACAAAGCTTTAAACATAGAAAGAGGAAGAAAAGCAAGAAAAAGGAGAAGGAGAACGAGAAAGAAAGGAAGGACAATAATAACGCTTCTTTGTGACATATTTTTAAAGAATAGGTGGAAGATGGACAGCTTCCTCCATCAACCAACTACCTTTCGTGCCCGAAAACATTCTAAACTATTGCATTAGAGCAACCTCAAAGAGAAATCAAGTTTGGCGCAACGGCTGGAAATTTAGAGAATTGAGTGTAGCGAATGCGACAAAGCGTACATAGGACAGGCCAAGCGCCCAATAGCTACACGATTTATATGAATTTATTTGTTACACCTTTTTTCATTACAATTACAATTTACATTACAATAAAATCTGGATGACTGTCCATGTAACGACCAAATTACGCGAGGTTAAAGGGATGATACAAAGCAAGCCCGTTCTTAAACGTTCTATTCTTCAGGCAAATAGCATTTTGGCTACGTTAAGTTATGTGCCTTCGGGGGCCAAAGATCCTAACTGATAATTTGGTTGTGACAAAATTCCTCAATCTGTATTATTGTTTGTCCTGCTGTACGTGCTTTATCTTGTTGTAATTGTAATTGATAATAGCCAAAAATGAAGAAATTTTAAATGAAAATGTAAAAGAATACAATAAATGCCTGGAAAATGTAAACAGGGAAATAAGTGAGGAAAAAACAAGAACTGTGTGGATCAGCAAGGATGAGAAGAAACGTGAAATCTTTCTAAATTAGAAAATTGGAACAAGTTAGAAATATTTAGGGACAATTCTAACAGAAGATTGGAGGTATGATGAAGAGGGGAAGAGTAGAAACGAAGCAAATTGTTTAACAGTATCAAGACAAACAAATAAATATCAAAACAGATTAAAACAAAAATTTCTAAGAAAATAACTATATCAATACTCACATACGGATCTAAAGTGTGGACAACAACAAAGAATGAGTAACAAAATACACAAAGCATTGAAATGAGATTCCTTAGAAGGATAGATAGAAAAACAAGACTAGATAAAGTAAGAAATTGCACAATCAGAGAAAACTTTAAAACACAGCGCATACAAAACAAGATAGAAGAAGAACAACTCAGATGGCTAAGACATGTTATGAGAATGGGAGGAGATATACTGGTAAAAAGAGTTTTCGAAGCCAAACCAAGCAAAAGAAAACTAAACGAAAGATGAAGAAAGTGATGGATAGAGGAAGTAAGGGAAGCGGCGGAGAAAAGAAATATAAATTGGAAGGAAATCCGAAGACAAGTGCAAAACAGGAAAACATAACGAAATATATGGAAAAAGGACCCCAACGTAACTCTACCTCACGAATCCGACACCAGGAAAGGTATAAGGGTTAGAATTAAGTAAGAAAGTAGTTATAATTCATCATAGTGAAGTTGTGCAAAAATTCTTGTTAAATAATGGGTTCTTAATTTCTTAGCTGTTATACGTACTTTCTTGAAGGAAAATTATACGCCTTCTTGATACACCAACCAACAATCCAATTTTGTGAGGGTGTAAGCAGATTTCAACAAACGTGTGCAGATTTCTCTGCTCTCTAAATTTGAAAAGTTTGCGAATTAACATATGTAGCTAATTAACTGAAACCATTTTTCATCAATAAAAGATGTCAAATTCAGGAAATCGTTGTTATGTACCAAACTTCCGTTAAACCATTTCCAGGATCTCAGTTTGCAAAATCATATTCTTATTCATATTTACGCCAATGCGGCTGTGTGAACAGAATCAACTGACAGCACTGAAATTATTTACAGAAATAAAATGCTTTTATAGATGTTTAATGTGGCTCATTATCGTGAAGGTAGAATAGATTCGTCGAGTGTTACGAAGCATATGAACGACACAGGGCACGAAATTAAAATCGACAATTTAAGGTTGATAGAATGTGTTAATTTGCTGCGAAATTCAGCGGCGTACGAAGCGATATACGTATAAACGTAAAATTATGTATGTTCTAAACAAAGACGACGGTCCCATTGGTCGCTCGGTGCTTTTCGATTTACTATAGGGTGAGGTAATTTGTATGAGCTTTAAGTAAATAGAAAAATTAGAATAAGAGGCATGTGCCGTTAGCATAAGGAATATGTCTTTACGAGAATTGAGATGACGTGGATTTCCCTTCTCGGAATAATTCTTCAGCGTGGTAGGTAGAAAAATATGGCTTTGACTTGTAGAACGGAAGTTTAGTTTGTATGAATGGAATTTACGAAATCACGGTTCATTCGATGAGGTACGGTTCGAAGATGATAACGAAACACGTGTCACCGAATTTATTCAATGTGTGGTGAGGAGTTTACCGAAATGATGACCGCCAGAGACACTACATCACGGTCCTATCGCCATGTATGGTGATGCATCTTGGTAAAAGGATTTCCCATAACCTGACAACCATACCCCAGCTTTTCTTGGGAAATAATACATTTTAGCTCAGATTTCAGGAACGTTCAGTCTCCTATAACAAATAAGTTTCTGGAAGGAATTGACAAGATCTTCTTTTCGAGAACTTCCAGTTTTGAGACAAATTCCCCTTCAAGAATTTTCAAGTTTGTCTTATTTAGTGTGTCCTATAATCGCTGAGAATTTCTATAATTATAGCCGGCACGATATCTGTTGAGTCAGAATTCGTAGAAATTTGAAGACATGACACTGCTTCCAAAATATTTAATCGCGGCAGATATTTGCTTCGAGTGCGGTTTATTCCACGAAATGACCTAGCTGCCTTCTAGAAATTCCGGCTCGACAACTATTGTACCGGCTTTATCTTGGTGAAAAATCTGCAAGAACCAGACAGTAATATTTGATCTTTCTTTTTTGGAAAATAATCAATCTGAGCTGAGATTCGTCGTCAGGAGCATTCAAAGTTTTCTATAGGGTGTTACAGGAAACAATTCGTAACCAAAACGTTCCTCCCCATCTCTTAAGCTTTGCACCTAGGATTTTCAAATCAATGCTTGAAGGATTTTTAACTTTGCCTCAACCCGTTCGCCGTATAATCGCCGTGAATCTCCACAAACCTTTACATAAAGAAACCTCGAAAAACCAGATATCAATATTCTAGCCCTTTTCAGGAAATCATCAATTTTAACTGAGATTATTTTCCGTGGAGAGTATTGAACTTTGTCTCCAATAGTTTGATGTATGAGCGTTGCGAATTTTTTACAAACATCTTGACAAAAGATCGTTATAAAAATGAAAATGGTGAAAACCAAACTAAAATCGGAATCTTTCCCGTACAGAAATAATAAGAGGATCTTGGTGAGTGTAGGTTTGGTGGCCTTTTTTGGCAAGCCTGCAATCCCGGGAGAATAAATATGTATTTTATTTTTAAAACGTGTCGACTATTAAAAACTGTAAAGTTTACCAAACGATGAAGTGGTTTCCTTAAAATTTTCAACTCTGATTTCATGAAATGTCATAACTTCAGCGAATCGCAAGGAACTTGATCTCTCACCGATTACACCATGCATTACAGATAATAAGAAAGCGGCGTGCAATGACTAGCCTGGGCAAACAGTGGTAACAGCGTACAATTACGAAGTAAGTTACGACAGCATCGCCGATTTCACACTCTAGTCCGAGTGCGAGTAGTTTTGTGTATACGTATGATGTCGCAACTTATTTCGTAATTACCGTTGCCCAGACTAGCAATGACTTACTCAGGGGAGTAGCCAGAAAAAATTGGGAGGGGTGGGGCCGGTTCGTGATTCGTTCAAATTTTGCATTAAGTGAAGAATGGATGAGAAAATAGCGCAACTAGCGTGTATGTTTTTTATTATAGTAGATAATGCTGTAGATTATTTCTAAAGTTATTTTCACTTTTGCACCAAACAAAAACCTTCACAAATGCATAAACTGCTTATAAAGCGATATCCAGTCTTCTGGGCTTTGCTACTATAATTGATTTTTTTTTCCAATAAAGGTATTAAAATGCTCACATGCCTACAATGCCCTTCCGGCTACGCCCCTGGAGTTACTATATTGAAGACATTAATTCCAGCGCTACGATTTGCATATTTCCACCAGTTATTTTGCTCAGTGGTAAAAATCACGTTACACAATGAGTAGGTCTGGGTTCGAAACTCGACCGCAGCGGAAGCGTAGTAGTTTAAAAATCCTACAATGGATTTGCAACCTTCAATACGCTGCAGGAAGGAAATGCCACTAGGCGGGCCAGGAGCGGTACGGTATACGTGCGTATACGGCCCGGTGGCTCCGAACCCTTACACCGAAAGGTAGAAAGGGTAAAATATTATATATATACATATATTTGCTAACTACAAATATTATATTTCCAAAAGAAAAAATTATTGACACTTTTTCTTTGAAGCTTATTCCTAACTAAATTCCAATGACATCAATGTTGAGATGTTTCGTCTTATCTCTTCGTGCGTAATTTGGACAATCAAATTCAAAACGAATCACCGTCATCAGACGCGTCAGCAATAAATTGAAGACAATTAATACATAAACGCTCTCCATTGATATTCTTGACCGGCATTTTCATCCACTCGAGAGCGACTCACAGGCTTACAACTACGCATCCATCCACGAGCACACGGACGCAGCTAATGGACCTAATTGTGTCGGCGCTGGTTCTTCGTCTATAGACTACTACCACGACTACCACCACCGATAATAATGTCTTGCATTCATGTAGACTAGTCCTTGTTAGCACTAATGAAATGGCATGTGGCTTCGTCTGTCCGTTCGTCTCTATTCAAGTGTGTGCGTTAGTGTGTATATATGCGAGTACACGTGTGTGTATCCGAAAGAGAGAGAGAGACAGAGAGAGAAAGGTCCTGTTTGAATCCTACCGCCTTCGTCGTCGCTATTGGTACCATTACTGCTACTACCTACATCGTTGCTACATCACCGCTACGACTACTACTACAAACGTCGCCTGCTGTAACTGCCGTTAACGAAGCAATGGTCCTGTTACACTAATGAGGAAAGCTCGGACGTGGAAAGCTCATTACGACAAAGTGTTGCGGACAGTCAAACTCTCTGCATGAGCAATAATGGGGTATTGTTTCGATTACCGCAACCGCATCAAAGTTCTCTTTAAAGCGTACAACGGCGGTCATTAGTATTGACGCGGTAAGATATACGGTGCGGAAAAACCAAGGATGTTTGTAGATATACTGGATGGACGTATACATAAAATAGGGACTGTATATAAAAAGTTACTTTTAGAATGTTTTTAGGGATTTGATTAAGGAAAGCAGGAAAACCTGTAATTAGTGTCGATGTTTTGAATCCTTATATCCAGCCAGATCTTCAAAAATGAAAATTTATGTATGCTCAGTTGCAAAAGTTTTCGCATATCGTAGCTAACCATCGACAATCATATCTGACGGCTCGTGAAACGTAAAGCAATCGAAGAAAATAGTACTGCTAGTAGCTTTGCAACCAGGAACCTTTGATTTCTTTTTGCATGTGGAACCAAATTGCTGAAGTACAAAAATTAATGCCCCGACTTTCCCCGATGTTGTAGATTTTTCAAAGGTCGAGGAATCTGGGGTATGAGCAAATAATATATAAAAAAGCATCAAGTCGATGAAGGAGAGACGACTAATTTCTAAATCAACGTCATGCTGATAAGATGTTCACCGTCATCATCATCCGTGCTCATTCTCGATCTAAAAGTGCTTGTGCTGTCTTTTGTTCATTATAAGTCGGCGTTGCCTTTGTCAACTCATATTGTTAGCACAGTAATATTCGGGTTCTTGTGGATACCTTTGAGCACTTCTTCCTCCATTCTCGGAATGCTCCTTCTATGTGGCTTAGCTATCCGCCGAATTCGGCAGGTATCTTAAACTGATAGGCTTCTTATAGTACGCTCCACTTGTATAATGATCTCGTCCTTGGGTATGCTGAATAGTGCAATGAACGAAGTGAAGTCCTTTGGATAACAGCTTTGTTTTTCCTTCTGACGCATATTGGTCCAACAGGCTTATAACAATCTTGCGGATGTCCTCGACTGATCATACAACTTCCTCTTTGGAATCTAGTTTCTTCTATTTCTTAATGATGTTTCTTCGTTACACTGTTGTGGTGATAGCCAGCGTGTTAGTAGCTGATTATGCAGTGCATAATCAAGGAACATCGAAAAGATATACGACAAAGACACACGAAAAAGTCTGCAGTCACCGAGCACTTTCAGCAAAACAGGTGGTTGCGTCATCGACTACGACGAGGTAAAGATACTTGCCAAGAGCGACCATTACTACCAGCGAATTGTAGGAAGTCACTGGAAAAAATGAAGAATGTCAACAACTTGAATAAAGAAGGTGGCTATAGGATGAGTAAAACATGGAAGCTGAGATTGGGCAATAGATGCCCACAAATCAGCCAGTAACAGACAGGACTGCAACAGTGACAGATATTGTTTATTCCAGAATGGATATGGTTCAACAGAGCCAAGCAACGTCAAGGTATATAACGAGGACTAGAAGACGATTACACTAATCCTTAGAAAAGAAGAAGCTGACAACTTAACCGACGGAATCAAGTAACTCAGTGGGTAATTCACAGCATTACTCGGACTTCAATATCTAAGATACCAACCTCAACCTTTTTCATCTTCGGTCAATTTTGATTTGATATTCTTGTTCTCGAAGTAAGTAACGACAAACGATTCTGGAAGTTGAAAACTGAGTTTAGTTTCACTAGAAGTTTTCTGCTCATTTTGGTCAGTTAGCGAGATTACGATTTTAGTTAAAACCAATTTCTTAATTTGATTGTATTCGTCCAGCGTGAAGGATACCTGGAGCTAACCAATTATCAATTATCTTCTAACAAACCTTTTGTGTGATTTTGGTTACTTCGTATTACTTGTTTTCGCCAGTTTGTTTAAAACTTGGATGCATTTTGAGTGCTTTCAATTATTATGGTTTAATTAATGGGACCTTGGAGGGTACAAATGATAGGAACGAAGACAAACCAAGAAAAGAACAAGAAGATTTATTTCTATTATAAGTTACGATTGGGAAATGGGGAAATCGTAAAGACTATTGGGGGCTAGCAACACTTACTTTGGACGTATTCTCGTTGAACTTGTTGCTTGGCCAACTGGTGCATCGTCTATATACGTTTAAACATTTAAGAAAGTTGGGAAATTTTGTAACAAACGAGATTTTGAAAACCCCCAGTGCTACATATTAAGTTACTATCCACAATTCCTTGTGCCTTTCTCCACTGGTGATGATAATTTGGTTGTTTCAAAAACGGTGTGGTGAAGAGGAAGATTAAAGATTTAAATTTTGCAGCTTGGGATGATACCGATGGTGTAGCCATATCGGCAGAATCAGGAAATGTTCAGCACGACCAGATATACTTGAAAAACAAGTGAGAAAGATTAATAAAATAAAATGTAGAGGACTCTCTATATAACCACCTAATAAATTAGGTGCGTTAATAGACAGTTAAGAAGTAACTATGTAAGATCTTACAAAATAGGCACAATTTGCATATACCAATAATCTGTGAGGAAAATTAGGATTTGTCAATCGCAGACCGCAACTGCCGTATTGGCATATGTTAAATTCTGCTTATTTTCTAAGCTTTTGCACAGTTACTTGTTAACTGCCCGTTATAGAGAGTCGTACATATTATTTCATTATAATTTGGCTATCGAAAATAGTTGACTCTTTGACAAAGGTTAACAGAGAAATAAATGTCAAGACAGCGAAAAGTACGTAATTATTCCTTTCGGCATTAAAATAATATAATAACAATTCGAGTCCGTATTTTGGAACGCGAATTAAATAGAAAAATAAATAAATGCATACCAAAAGTAAGGGGAATTTTCAATACCTTGAAAATCACATTTTCTCCAAAAAAGAAAAAGAAATACAAAGCGTTTAGAAGCAGAAGTAGCTGCGGTGATAACTTCGTCACCATTAATTCGTGAAGGTGAATCGTGGCTGTTTGAGAAAGGAAATCCGATGATTTTTAAGAAAACTAGGATGAAAATCTAAAAGGAGCAACATTATGTACGACACATACAGAGAACATCCACAAATAAAATTATCCGAACAACAACTATTAGGGAGGCAATTAAGGTGACTTGGGCATCTGCGCAGAATGCCCGTAGCCTTACAGGAATAATATACAATCCCAGATCATCAAAAAATGACCCAAATGACAAACTTTGTAATCCAAAGGATGAATGGTCGGAGGAAGCAAAAATACTAGAGATGGGACGAATCCAAATTTTCTCGAATCCGAATCCGAATCCGAATCCTAAAGGATTCTCGAATCTCTCGAATCCTTCGAATCTCGAATCTCTCGAATCCTTCGAATCTCGAATCTCTCGAATCCATCATATAATTACAATAATAAGAAAGGACAGAGAGGAAAAACAATTTTACAGGAAAATTTTAAAGCTACTTTAATTAAAAACGATACAGTTTTTAAAAATATTTATTAAAAAAGATTTTTTTTTGAACATATTTATATTACAAATGAAATTAAAAAAACAAATTACACAATATTAAAAGATAAATTATGTTAAAATCTTGATGATTATGCAACAAGTTTTTATTTACATTTAATTTCCTTAGCATATGGAAATTAATATATCAATAACAGTACCGATATCTTTTCAGAAACTTTTGTGAATGAGAATAAGGGAGAGCTAACGTAGATAAACAGCAAATATTGCACATGAAAATCTAAACACATATTTTAGTATATAAAAGAAAGCACTCAACCTAAAAGAAATAAGTGAGAATTTTAATTCAGATTTTTATTTAAGAAAAGCAGCTTTTTGTAATTAGATTAGTTATATTATTTGCTGTCTATATTTGACATGTTCCATACCTTTTCTGGTCTCAGGAATAAAGATATTTATTTATTAAAATACCACAAACATTAGGAAAGCATGCCAGCTTATAAATACTTTGTGGCTGAAAGAACGAGAACCGAAGAGAATCGTCGAGATCTTTCTAGTCAGTGATTCATATGTGTCGTGATTACATGAGTCATCATTATTATTATTTTTTTTTTGGATTCGAAAGATTCGAATTACGAAAATCGTGCGAAGATTCGAGTTTTCGAATCTCGAATCTTTTCAGGATTCGATGGATTCGAGGATTCGCGGATTCGAATGTCCCATCTCTAAAAAATACCAACACAAGCTAGAAATATTATGGAGGAAGAAATAACAGACCTAAGCCAAAACAGAACAAGGAAACGCAAAGCCAAATGGTGCTGCACCTAAATGGTAGTTGAACTTAGAACTAAGTATGTAGGTTATGTGATCCTTATGAAAGAAGTCATCTCAATGAGGAAGGCAATTGCCGCTGACATTTACATTTGGAAATATGCAAACTAACGTAAGAATTGCAGGATTCCAGATTCATCCAGAAAGTGACGACTACTGTAAGCCCAGCTTGGAGATGGAAAAAGAAGACTTTGAGAAACCGAGAATACTTCTACGTGTATACCAGTCCTTTGGACTTGCATTTTGTCTGCCAGCATACTCACCTACGTTTAAACCTCCAAGAAAACTAGGAAAACTTAGGGCAAAATGGTTTTGTATGTCGACCAGTAAATTGTCATCTTCGTTGGAAAAGTTTGGCGATGTTTCCTAGGGGAATTATAACTCAGTTATCGAAACTGACAAGGAAACACTGGTAATTTGCTTCACCGATTTAAACGAAAATTTGTGGGTTTATAGACCGATATGGTGCAAAAACAACGGTTTCTTAGCTGCTCAGTTTCACATTAGCGGGGCGTACAGCACCCTAAGGTCACACAATCCTTTGCTATTGGACTCAATAATTCAGGAACTATAAGAGAGAAATCAGAAAATGTTAAGAGTTGCCAAACAAACGAACTTCGGCGACAGGTCGTTCACTGGAGATTTATGTAGATGCTCTACTTTTCCATTCATTTATTATTATTATTATTATTATCTATCTATCCATACCAATCTTTACTCCCTATAGTCTTCGTAATTTACTCCTTTTTTTAAGATTGACATATTTTTCCTGTCTGCTTCAATTTAACCACACTTTCGTAAAACTCAGGTCGTTTCATTTACTTCTTTCGGAAAATATTTAGACAGGTCCGAATCTCAGTTTTCTCTCTCTCTCTCTTTCGCGTCGTTTTTCCGTTTCATCTAATTAAATTTGGAATCTTCGTAATGAGAGAGGAACCAATATCAAATTTCTCAAAGTCAGATTTCGCTTGCGTCCCCCGTGCTCCGCTCCCTCATCCTCTCCCTTCCTTTCCTGCTGCGGCGGCGAGAGGGAAATTCAAACTGGAAATAAATCTTTTTAATTAGCCTCAGTACGTTAGTAAATTACGTTTTATATCGATAACGAACGTAGCGCGCATATTTTTAATTTTAATCCAATGCCGTTCGGAATTAATGAAGCACTCGGTCATATAATTTATGATTTAATTACGTTCGCTCTGCAGCAAGCGTTCTCGTCCGTTCAATGAAATATAACAATAAAATTGTCAATCATCGCCAATTAAACTGGCGGGCATAAAACTAAATGGCCTATTTCCCATTATATGCATTGTTAGCCTCGCAAAACAAGCGAGCGAAAAAAGTATATATACGAACGCACGCAATAGGAGAACGTAAAAACGGCCGTAAAAGGAAAATGTGGGCTCTAGTAATTAAGCGTTTCATTCGATTTAAGTAGGCATTGTCTTATTCGCATGTCGTCGAGTTGTTTGCGTGCATTAGCTCGGGTTCCTTTTTTTCCTTTCGAGAGAGGCTTTTAAAAGCGTTCGTTCGACAGTTCGTATCTCGACGGGGAATTAACATAACGGCGATAACAGTCGCACTCAATTACCGCGTCTAATGGTATGCAAATGCATTATTAATACGCGCGCCATCGATGTATAATTATTATGTGTCGAGGCGAACATGCCGGTACCCGTACCGAAACGAACAGGAAGAAAAAGAGAGGGAAAAATCCGACGGTGGTGGTGCATGCTTCGGCGCCCGGAAAGCACTTTCTATATTATGTTAATGGATTTCGGAGAGATTTTTCTCTTTGCCGCTCGATCGAGCCCCATTTGCATACCGAAACGTTTTTAAGTAATTAAATCGATTGAATTCGAAATTACGCACAATTCGCCTCGTAATAACTCTATTAACATTCGCGGTTCGTGAAAAACAATAGAAGGTAAACTCCTTCAAGGTGACATTGAATATTTTTGCTAAGAATAGAATGAAGTCCTATACTATAACCAAATTTGATGAAAAATTAAAGCGATTATCACAACGAATTAAAGGGAGTTAGGATTGAATCTTGAGGTGCTCCTAATTTTTAATTTGTTCGAAAAACGATTTTCCTTCAAATTTGGACCCAGTGAACTGATCATAAACTGATGCAAATATTGACAGAGTTTGTGTAAGAATGAGCAAGTCAAGGATCAAAAGCGTGCTAATTTGCTTCTTTGTAAGCCAGGTAATCGTTCACAAAAAGTATGTGCTTCCAGGCCAAGGGATTAATCAACACTTTCATTGAAAGATTCTAACAAGGGTCATGAGACCACACATCAAAAGGAACTTGGGGTTGCATCACGACAATAAGCTTGGTTACTAGTCAAGTATTTTCAATGAAAAAGAAGAAACGACGGTCTAGGCATTGATGGGAAAGAACACCGTTTCAGAATACAAGCTTTTATACTGAAATAAATTTTCATCCTCTTCCCATTTAAGTTTATTGGAAATCATCATCCATCGAACTCGTGACGGGTATTACAAGAAATTATAAGAAATATCCAAAGTAACATTGATCTCCAAGTGTTATTCTTCTTGCGAATAGACGAGGATTAAATTTAATACCTGACGAGGAATAATTCTCGGGAAAATATTGTACGATGGAGGAGATGGAAAAATAGATTTAATATACAATATCAATTGACATTAAATTTTTTGAACGATTTAATAGGAAAATTAAATAGGACGACTGTTGTAAATTATGCAATGAACAAACATAAAAATTTCTGGATAGGTTCATTACAATATCTACCTTCTTCCAGGATAATTAAGTTTCTTTATAATTCCTAATGTTGCATGTTCCCGGTAGCATTCTATTCACATCAGACCTCAATTAAATTTTTATGGCCCTCGTATCTTCTTCTTCTACTTCATTATCAGATCCTTGCTGCCCTTTCAGGCGTCGGATTACGTGTAAATTCAAAATTCTAATAGAACACATGTAAATTCCGACGAATGCATGCAAACGACGGAGCAGCAGTGAACAATGAACAAATCCAGTTCAAACCAAATCGAACTTTCTGTGACGGACCGCTCAAATTGCTAACACAACCTAATACCAACTTCAACTTTAAAAACTGGTTACGTTGGTGATACGAATTCCAACCATTCCGAATTTGTAACCATGTGTTCCTTGGTTTTCGTCGAAAGCTCGGTCTGTACGCGGTTTTCCGTAATTTCAAATGCTTGTGTAAAATGGTGTTAATTGTTTTCACATCAATCTTTAGAATTGATTGAATATGCTTTAAGTCCTGTCCAGATTGAGATTCCAACGCTAACCAAGGCACAAGTGGTCACAAATTCGAGAATTTACCATACAGATCAATTCCAACGTTTCCGAATTGGTGACCACATGCGCCTTGGTTTGCGTTGCAACCTCAATCTGAACTTCGATCTTCTTCAAACGTGTTCCGAATAAGACCAATATTTTTTACGATAACTGTAGTTTCTCGTTAGCAAGCTCGAAAGCGCGTCATTTAATACTAAACCTTAAAGGAAACATATATCTTAATATAAAATGATATTTTAGCCAATTGGATGGAGAACAAAATATTTTCTTCTATTTCGAAATGTTTTATTTACATTTACGCGTTTCCAACGCATTTTTTACAAATTACAGGATTTTGTATTGCACATATGTACGTATTTTTTACATTTCATACAGATTGTGTTAGTCTTAATAACATTACAAACTCTTATTTGTCAAGATTTCCGTCCACATCAATTTATAGTTGTATTTGTTCTTGTTTTCTATGAACATTATTTGCTTAGGAGTCTCTCTTTTTGCTATTCAGCCCCAAAGCTCTTCTGCCAACTGAAATATTGTTTTTCTTGTCTCGATATTTCTTCACCCGTTGTGTTTTCTTTATATAGAAAAAACTAAAATATTACGAAAATAAATAAATTAAATAAATGCCGAATTTCGATGCTCTATATTAGGATCGTAGAATAGTCGATAAGATAATACAGGAGACAAAAGTAATGGAAGATTTTTCAGAAATGCTTCTTCCGGAGAATATAGCTGGAAATAACATGATTTGTTTAAACGGTCAAATGACCGCCTGTGACAGGCTAGACGGGCATAGACAGGCTATGGAATTTTTCAGAAAGTAAACAATAAGAAAAGTTCTGAATATTGAAAAGTGTGTTGTAGGTATGCTATAAGAAAATCAATAAATTCTAAACGTAATTTCAGAAACGGTCCCTTCATCACGTGTGGTAGGTTTAGTGTTAAGAAAGTCGATCACATTGAAATTCTTTTGCACCAGCACTTTATGGTAGCATAGGAACAAAACTTACCACCAAACTCCCGATTGTTTTCCTCAAAACATTATTTACGGCTTAATTCGGGTTTGTAATTGTAGAAAATTACAGCTCGATAATGTACTTTGTTCAATTCTACTATTTTTAGGCTAAGTGCATACTGGAAGTTTAAATATCTTAAAGATATTCAAGTATATTTGTCAGCTTTCATTGAAGATGTAAATAACTAGCTTACAATGAAAATTTCGTGAGAAATATAATGACATGCTAGAAAGGCTTTGCTTCTTCTTTTTCCCCGCCCTGTACAATACCTTGTTTAAAAAGTGCTTGAGCAGCAAAGGCGTAAAGGATTCGGTGGTGTTGACCATCAGAAATTGAAATTTTCGTATTTTAATAGTACGGCTTTTTAGTGAAGACGAGGTCGAAAGGGATCGAAAATGTTTTTGTAATTTATCTTGTAGAACGGCACGAAAACTTATGTTTTATTTTGTAAGATTTGTTACGTCGAAATATGAAGATGGTCACGCTGGTGGATTGTAGCTGTAGCTATAATGACCGCATTGGATGAGTAGAAAGTTAAATAGTTTGGTAATCACTGACTTATTTACCGGAAAGATCTAATTCTCAAACAATCAGGGCATCGTCGTCGTAAAGTTTAATACATTTGGAAATCGTGAACCTAATCTTCAAACAGTTTGGGATTCTCTCTCTCAATTTTCGAACAGGTTGAAAATCACCGACCTAATTTTCCAACAGTTTGAAAACTAGTGAAATCAAAGGGAGCAGGAAACAAGGAAAAAGGCGAGTAGAAGGCCCCTTCAAAATAAGATCAACCAGAACTTCTAGGATTCCTGCAAAATAGATTCACCAGTGAAAAGTTAAACGGTTTGGCAATCACTGGCTTAACTTTTAAACCGTTTAGTATCATCGACTTCATTTCTAAACAGTTAGGGAATTACCGGCTTACCTCCACACAATTTGAGAATTAGCAACTTAATTTTCAAATAATTTCAAAGGAAATACCACCAAAAATGTTTTCAATGGAACCCTATTCCATCTATGGGAACGTATTCGAATGGAATCCTTCCCCGTTTCCCCGCTTCATCATCTCTATAACAAATACATACATGCATGCATACATTTCAACGTGTATGGTATTAATTAGCGGCTGTTCCAGCAACGGTCCGGTTTGGAGATATCCTCGTCGCGATATCGGCCGAACAGGTCCCCGCGCTCTCACCCAATAACTAAGAGTTAATCAGCCGCTTGTTAACATTAACGAACTCGCCATTGTCACACTGCGGCGACCGCTAAAAACTCCATTCGCCCGGCTCGATAACGAAGCCTTTCAAGTCGACTGACTGTGACGTGCCTGCTGGTATGTACTGCTGCTAAGAGGCTTGAAGTGCCGCAATCAGTAGGAGCTGCATAGAAGCGGATGCGTAAATACGGAGGAGGTCTACGGCGCTTGTTACGGATGAATCGATGGAGAAATAAAGGACGCATTTAACGAATTGAATTGGTAGTTGAATGGTGACGATGATGGATGTAATGAATTCGAAATGTTCCGCTTTGTAGAAATGACAGTCGATGGAGTCGTAATGAAATGAACAAAGGCGGGAAGAAAAGGCTGAAATCAAGACGTTGAAAGAACGGATGAGAACAAGCTTGTAAACATATCTAAGAACCAGAGACCACCTGGATGATCTTCTAAGAGATCATACCAAAGTTGGATGTGCTCGTGGACATAACAATGACAGCAGACAAACAGGGAAAATTCCTTGTCGAAGAAGAAGAGTATACTAGCGATGGATTTTGGGCTATAGTGGGTCGCTTTCATTAAATAGGGGCTCAAACTAGCTCCAACCTTGAGATTTAGAAACTTCCTTTTTCTCAAGCACAAAACTCAGTTCGCAACAAAGGGGATACCACAAATCATCAAGATCGAAAGAGATCAATCAATATCTACTATTACTAGTTTTCTAGATTCTTTTGGTCCTGAACTAATGATTGCTTTGTCTAGTGAACACCGTTATGCTTGTGTCGAGAGCATCGTCGATGGAATATGGAACGAGAGAAGATGGTGATCAGCGATGAACCACAATCTAGTCGGAGAATCTAGAATGATCGGCACGCATTGTAAACAAAAAATTTTAAAATATCCGTTGCGCAACAGTATGGACTATCAAAGAGAGACCAAAGGTGGTAACCTTCATCGTACGATTTCTGCGGTGGAAGACCTTCATCTGTTTTATACATTTAACTGTCTTCCCTACTTAGCTGGACGACGAAGAAGTTGAACTGTACACTAAATTTATTGCAGAATTGTACAGCGAAAATCATTTGTGTGAAATTTGAGATAGCTATACTATCGAATATCGACGGCAACAAGATCGAGGATGTAATAAAACACAGTGTTATAAAACCAGCAACGTTATAGGGATTCGAATGGTATACAATGGACCAACAAGTAGAAAAGCAACTCCAGATATAGGAAAGAGAAATTCTCCGCAAGATCTATGGATGGCGAAGCAAAAAAATACAGGTTGGAGAAGACGAGCAAACAACGAAATCCAAGAGGTACACGAACAGCCAACGATAATACAACCAGTTAAGGCGAACAGTCAGAATACTTGAGGGAAGATCGAAGAAAGTGTTCTAAAACAGAAATGTGAGAGAAAGAATGGCTGAAAGGAGTAAAAATAGATTTGGGAAGAGTCAAAGTAGGTAGTAGTCCTTTTATGATGATAATACTTTCAGCATTTCACCAACTTCCTTCTTTTCTAAAGGTTTAGCTTTGGTACATTTCTTCGTATTATCTTATTCTTATTCTTATCGCTGCCTCTAGTTTGCTCCGTCTTTGCTCTACGCTATTAGTATCCCAATTATCCATGTTCTGTAATTCATTTGCATATACATATGTATTACCTTTCTTGGTAAATTTCATTTGCCTCTCTAGATTCTCTGTATGGGTTTCTAAATTTTCTCCCAGAAAGAGAAATGATCGGAATTACTTTGTATGATAATTATCTTACCCTTCTAATTATTTATCTTGGTTAAGTACATGGTCTATTTGATTAGTATTTGATCTTCCCGGAATATACGGTAATCTCTTATAGATGTCTCCTGGGAAAGTAGGTGCTCTATATTTTTAATTCTTTTTTCTATAATTAAGGATATCAATCTCACTTCATTTTTGTAGCTTACTGGATGTTTACTATTACTCTCTATTATATCTTTGTACATCTCTTTTGCTCCAACTATGGCGTTAGCATACTACAAGATAATAATAGAATATTTTTCTTTGGGATTTGCTCTATTATTTTTTCTGGCTCCCCATCTCCTCCATGAGAACATGCATATTTATGGGAGAGATATTTTATTTGCTCTTAGATGACGTATGCATTTTCTGTCTCATATATGTGAGCTTCAAAATGATTTATCTCATTATTTCAGTTTTTATGCAAACTAAACCCAGCCCCTAACTGGCCATTTTAACTTCTACTTTTAAATAAAATGTTCTCTATTTCTTCTACCCATCTTCCTTTTAAATTCCTTTTCCATTGAAGCTTCTAATATTCCATGTCCGAATACCTAAGTTTGTTGTTTTTCTTTTTTCTCTGCTCAATCTTATACTATCTATAACCATTAACTTATCCATTATCATGTTCATAACCCATCTTTATCCCCTTATTTTCTGCTTTTAGTTTTTTGTTTTTTGGCAAATAGTTTTCGTTATGCCTATTATTTGTTGCATACAATCGATGCCCTCCGGTGATCTATCGTTTACTGTTCTTTTATTAACACCCTTTCTTCATCTTTTGCAGTTTTCATTGAAAGTTCTCGTCGATATCCTCATCTTTGACGCTATCTAATTCGTTACTCACAATTAGTTTGATATAATTTAATGTTGTTTTCTGGCCTTTGTGTCTCGCTACTTTTAATAGTGGGATGTGCAATTAAACGTTTTCTTTCTTCTTCTGTTTTTTTTTTTGAATAGTTTTCATCTATCCAAACTTTTGTATTTTTCAGACTCTTTGTATTGACCACAATCCTAAGTAGATAACTCAGGGTACTCAAGAACGTCCCTCACTATGAGCCAAGATTGTCTATTCAAGTCATTCCCGCTTTCGAACTTGTTAATCTGCATCGTGAATCAGTTACAGGAAGTACATAATTGGAGATTTATCATTGATATTCTTTCGTAAAGGAATGTGAAAGCATATTAGCTGAAATATCACTTCATTTCAGCAGAATTGCTTTGACGTTCCTTTCAGGAAGAATATCAATTTCAGCGATAAACTCGGAATTATGTAAGTACCTCCTGTAACCGAGTCTGGTCCAGATTAACAAATTATAAAGGGAAAATTGCTGTTCCCTAGACAATGTTGGCGGCTCAAATTCAAGGACGTTCTTGACTTGCTTCATGTTAACGCCTAAAGGGCTACGGGTCTTGATATTTATGAGTTGGGGGTTTGACCAAAGAACGGCAGATTGATCACTAACACTAGATCACAAAGCGAAATTTTCGAACTTCTTGGTGCAAATGACATCGACAAGTTAACAGTTGCACTTTATCGATGGCATACCATTTGCTGGAGTGAAAACCTCCAATAAACGCGGTTAACATTGCTGTGCAAGAAGAATTGGACTTTACTGGCGTATAGACGCATTATGGAATAGCAGCCACACTTTCAGCAGTACATATTATTACGTCATGTCAGCATACTCGCACGAAATCGCAGAAGTGTAGAAAAATTAATAAATCCAATTTGGTACGAGGGATGACCTGAATTTATTGAGATTTAAGAAAATGTAGTAAACTGTGAAAAACAATTTATTTAGAGCAACTTTTTATCTGTCATTTAACTTTTAGTTGTTGAAGTTACGTTCGTTGTAACTCGGGTAATTAGTTTTTAAAAGTAAAATGGAATGGAATCAACCGATTGAATCATAACTTACTATGATTTTAAAACAGATTCAAGCGCTTATAAATGCAAAGAGAATTTATATTCAGGTTTTAGTGAACAAGCACCTGCGTTGGCTACAATTTACCGATTGTATAAGGAATTTGAACGCGACAGGATTTCTATTCAGCACCAGCGTCCTCCTACGACTGTTAACAACAAAAACATTGCTGCTGTTAAAAAAATAATTGAAGAAGACAATAAAGCTACTTATGTGGTAATAGAGTATCAACTCAAGATTGGATCCTCAGCTGTTAAAACAATTAGGCAAGATCACCTGCATTTAAGAAAAGTAAAAAGTCGTTTTGTGCTGCGTCACCTTTCTGACTTTGCTAAAATCAGAGCGTGTGAGAATTTTCCACGAAATTTTAAATTTATTAAATAATGGCGGGCATCAAACTTTTTCAAAAATAGTGACAGATGACGAAACTTTTATTCCCCTTTTCGACCTTCCTACCCGCCAATAGAGTCGTGCATTGATTCACAAAGATGGGGAAACTCCTACAATAACTAATTGTACAAAGCACAGAACTATAAAAAGGTAATGTATGGGGCATCCTTCAGAAGTACGGGCTTAGTAAATGCAATTAAGTCCGACGCTTAAATGACAGTTACAGCTAAGTAGTACACTGAAAAATGTTTGCCTGAAGCGTTCAATAGAGCTTCACCATGACAATTCATCGTCCCATACGGTAGTTTCAACTCTCCAGTTTTTGGCTGAAAAGAAATAATAGAACTTCCGGCGTATTCACCTGATTTTGCAATGCGTGACTTTTGGCTATTGTTTGGGATTAAACGAAATTTGCGGGGTAGAAGGTTTTCGTCTGAGGAAGAGATTGATAGCGTAGTTTACGCTTATTTTGAAGGGAACTTTCAAACAGTGGAAAGAAAGAATGGTCAAGTGTATCATTGCTGAAAGGAATTACTTTGAGCATATTCAAAATAGAATCTTAGAAAATATTAGCCGTGTTTTTTATTGACAATAATTTTAGCTTATACCTCGTATATGGCGCTGATGACGCAATATGTATTTCTGAAAGTGTGGCTGGTATACATACGTATACTTCCTGCACAATTGGATTAAGCAACCATCCTCTAATGTGACTGTGGAGGAAATTAAACCTTCATGATGTCATAAGTTCTTATATTGGTACTTCTGGGCATTTCCTGTTAGCAACGCCAGAGACCATAGAATATAGTAAGAGACTTGATCTAGGATAAATAAATAAATGTTGTCGATAATACGCTGGTATCAATTTCGTACTAATCAACTTTGAAATCGTTACTAACTTTGAGTGAGCTAATTTTGAAATAATCTACAATTTTTATTTCCATAAACATCCACATTCTCCTATCTTTTTCATCCTAGGCTAAAGTGTACCGACAACATTTCAGACTTCCAGTCCACATCGTATATTAAACACAGCAATTTTCCTTTCGGAACTTTCTACTAATCTGTACGGAACCCAGTTTCGGGAATCCGTCGTCGATTGAAGCCAGCCACAGCGACCAGTCAGTGTCGGGGTTTCAATCGTCGAGAGCGACTTTCCGCAGGCGAAGACGCCACCCTTTCTTCATTACGCTTCCCATTCACAGCGTTCCGAAGTTCAATTTCCTGAAGCACGGACGTTACGTGGCGGGGAGTTGCGCCCCGAGACGGACGGAGGAAAACCGTAGCGCGTCGGGGCGACTCTCCCGAGTCTCCCCGGTCGCATGCCCGTCACGTTTTCGATCAGTACTGTCATTTATTTCTGCGTGGAAACACATTGTTTCACCTAGTTATATATTTGAAATATTTTGTTTGCCTTTTCTATTCCTATCTCTGGGATGCGGTAGTATTCGCACATCTCCGTTCTCCTTCCGGCGTGTCCCCGTTCGCCTACGAGGAAAAAGTGTGTTGTTATTACTTTGTTCGTTGAATATTAACGTCGGCTGTGGGGGAGAAGATAATGCTACGAATTGAAATGTCGCGTTATTAGACTATTTATTAAATCTGCTTTTGTGGTGGGGAAGATACGTGTGTTCGTGGGGTAACATTCTTATTTAGACGCGATCGTGTTTTTTCCAGCGAAGGAATTTTTCTTCCTGTTGGCTGGAAACTTTTTCTGGAATTGGTCACCATTTCCCCCAATTTTCTCCTAACTTATAATCATGGTAATGCTCACCATCGAGGTCTTCTTTTTCTTCTTCCCAGATCATTTTGCCATGGGGCCGTCGGAACTCGTTAAAATCTTCAGAGTCATTTGAAGTTAATCAAGTTTCTAATCCGCGAAAGAAAAAGGCAAAAATCGCTCTCTAAATTGACGGAAGAAAAAAGGGGAAAAAGTAAAACGTAACACACATCCACACTTATATCATCCCATGTCTAGGTATAGGGGGATCCGATGGCTGGCCTTCTTCTCTCGGGCGAAACGTACCCGTGATTACTGATGGACGAGATAAAGGCAGATCGACCTCCAGTTTCGAAATTGAAACGCTGGAAATTGAAAAAGCGAGACGGCGTCGTAGGGCGCGACGGAGACGGCGCTACGGCGCGTAAGCGAATAAGAGAAATATTACCTCGGGACGGGACGTAAAATATTATTGAAAAATTCCTGCCCTCTTCGTCTCTCATCGGGCCGGCGGCGGTGGTGGCGGTGGTGGCGGACGCGCCCCCTTGCTTTCGCGCAGGCGGCGGTGCTCTCATTGATGGTGCTTCGTGTATGATGCAATTTCACGGATATTTCCCGTACCTATATACCGGGCGAGGAGGAGAAGAAGAACGAGGCGTCAGTTTTAAGTTTAAACGACCGGTGGTTTTGGCGAGATGGAGATAGCGGACGAGGTGCGTTCGATAAATGGTAATTGCGATTCGAATGAGTAAGTGGGTGTAGGTATTGTAGATGGAGTCGTATTTCGAGTATTAGATTTTAGGAAGGTCACCATGCTCAGCAAAAGTTCCTTAAATTTAGACTGCACTGAGTCCTCTTCTTTCCCCATTTTATCCTGGCAACAACATATGAGACAGACAAATGGATGACGTAGATCTTCTTCATAATGATGAGGTCCATAAGACTATACGTAACTGAGGATCTTGTTCCCTTCCACCGTAAAAATGTTGAAAGTTGCTAACCAAAATTGGTCGACTATAGCTTCTTCCATATTTCCCTTCACCCCTAGATACTGTCTGTTCGGATAGCTCTTTATTCTTCAATTTTTTTGTACAATAATCGTTCTTTTTTTCTTAAATTCCAATCATAGTATCTGACCAATAGATTTACAAAGTCTGCTAATCTTCCTACGCCATAAAATAATATCCGATATATATATATATATATATATATATACATCTGTGTACTTCTATTGAGCTGACTGGCGCTTCAGTTCAGTTCAAGATTGAAAAATGGCATCAATGTCTCATACATTGTTACAATCGATGAAAAGAAAGTTCCATTCATGCTGGCATCACGCGTGAACACTGCCTGGCAACATTCCTCGTACGCAATCTGGAGGACACTTTTCGCATTTCCAAATCTTCATGCATCTTCAGCATTGTTTGCAAATATCCCACGAAAATGTCAATTTTGGAAACGATGTGTACCCCATTCGACAATCCTCCAAAACAACTTTCTCCACCCGCTTGATCATGTCGTCAGACCGACTCGTGCGAAGCCAGGATTGTATTGGTTTGTTGTCACACCACGTTCTGCCTTCTTTGAACTGCTGCACTCACCAACGCACATTAGGTACATTCTTGACACCATCACCACATGTCTCACTCAACTGGCGATGAATATCAGTTGGTGTCACACTTATCAAATGAAGAAAACAAATGATTACATGCTGTTCTTGTAATGAAAACATCACCATTTTAAGTATCAAAGAGAGTCCTCAGTCTCGCCGCTGTCGCTAGAGTTCCGTGTGTCGTACAGTACTGGCACCTCTCCCACGTACAATTCACAACGAGTACACGCGTATTTTAAAACAAACTGCATGTTTCTACTGTTTCCAGTCCGGAGAAAAGAAATCGAAAGTGTTATAACTTGAATGCACCTCGTATGTGCTTACATTAAGTAATTAATTTCTAGAGAAGCTGACATACATACCAATTTATTAAAAATAATACGGCAATATGACATATGGCATATGTAACATACGCCGAATTAGAGATAGCCTCGTTATACGGTTATTTCGATCGCTTCAAAGGTAACATAAAGGTCCTCCCCGGCGGCGTATTAAAGAACAGACCGCTCGCCGAATTACAAAATTAAACGCGCAATTTCGCGCAAAATGTAAACACACCGTACACAATGCATCCTTTCCGCCGTACATTGTTATTATTATTCCATTAAATCGGGTTCAAGAAATGTACACATTGCATAAATTACGCCGGGAAGCGATCCACGCCTCGCGAAGAATCTGCCCCGTTCGAATTTATTTATTCAATCGCCTCCAAATAAATCATAACTTCCGGATATTGGAACGTGTTTATTGCATTAAGTTTTATTCGAATCGCCGTATAGATATACGCGTATATACACGTACGTGTTTTCGCGTATATACAAACAAAACGCGCCTCGTAAATATGCACGAATAGAAACCAGATTTTTATTAATTTTTCATCGTCAGCGCGCCCCGTATTTGTGTATACAAAAGTGTTAGCGCGAGCTCGCGAATAAAACCAACGCGCCCGACCGAACTGCGTGCGGGAATATGAACAGCAACAACGTCCCGGATCACGTTTAGAGAGCGAAAAAGACGGAAATAAACTGGACTGAAAGCGGGCCCGGCTTTTTCGATTTTAATTAAATTATTATTGCGAATTGATTTGTTTATATTGTTTCGATGCGGTGGGCGCTCTTGTTCGACCGTTTAGAATTTTAATTAATCCGCGGCGAACCACGCCCACGCTACAAAGCATTATTAAAACGATCGATGTACAATGTGAGAGATAATCATCGGTAATCGGTGCTTTATCTCCATTACCGGCCTAGTTTTGACCGGAAAATCACATGCACAGTTAAGAAATAATCTTTCTTTCGATGAACGGTTTCGAACTCGGCGGAGGAGTTATCTTCATGAAGATTGAAATGGTTGAGAAGGGCAATCGACGAGCGCAACAGTTTCGAAATTTTAAAACACCAACGTTCTAATTGAAATGTCACCCAAGACAAAAGCAGAAGTAAATCGAACATAAATGTCGATACCTTGGGATGGGAGAAACGATACATGTTATTGTAATACATTAAGGTGAAGTATGATTCCATTCTTGTAAAGCGCGCTCTTGCAATCTATACATTTACAGAGAGACAAACACAGTTACGAACATACACTGCCGTACACAATACTAGAAGCAAATAGCGATTTTTTAAGAAGTCATGGGAATCCACTAATATCAAAATTGGTGCTTGACGAAGAATTGAAGGAGAATTCCTCACCTATTACTGGTAAGAATTCCGCAGTTTCCAATCTTGAAATTTTAAGCAGTCATGAACTTAGTTGCTCAAAATAACTTTCCGCCGAACTGCAACCCAAGATCATCCATAACTAGAAACACGTCCTCTTCTAATAAATTCAACTCCAACACCGCCCGATTTATTTATTTTCCACCCTTGGAGAAACATCCATCTTAAAAATTTCTTCATAACATTTATTGCGGTCTTCAAACCTCTTCGTGGAGATGAAAGTCTCTAATAATCTTGAATCTGAACGGTCAAATGTTTGCCATTCATCGCTCGCGAAATAAGATGCAACATATTAGATAGTAAGGTGGATCCCTCGGCAACATGTGCCGTCCAATTACCTCGACCTTCATCTACCATAATCTATATCTATCCCTGATTCCTAAGCTCTTTACAAAGGCCATGAGGTTTAACATTGCTTACTTCGACCGGATTCGTGGTTTCTATTGCACAATTGCACAATCTACATCAGATTTCTTCTGATAACCTCTTTATGTAAACTACTATCTTCATTTTGTGGTACAATGTCCTTTTTCACACTTTCACTTGCGTATACTTCTTCAACAATACATTTTTCCTTGGTTATGAATGTTCTTCTCCGATCTTCGTGAGCACCATGGTTGTAGGCTATGTCGCTTTTCAAAATGTGTCTTATGATTACTTTAATTTTCGTGAGCTCTTTTGTAAGGTATCCTATCCTACATTTAGTTGTGAATTTCTAAGTCTTTGGCAAACACTATAAAGTCTAAGAGCCTTTCCTAAATATTTTATCCTTAAATGGAGCGTGTCTAAACATTCGTGTAGTATGTGCTAAGAAATTTCTATTGAAAAATTGCAAAATTTACAGTTATCCTATAATCTTAAGATGGTATATCAAGTAACAGTGATCCCTGTGAAGATCAGTCAGTATCTTTAGATCTTTTTCTGTACCTCCAACAACTTCTTAGCTTTCTCGACAGGAAAGCGAATGAACCTCTTTTGCTTGCCCTGGGACATTCCTCCAGTAGCAAAACCTTGCCCCTTCTACTCATTCTTGTATCTCCCCGTAATATAGCCTTTAGTAATTCCGTTAAACGGTTCTGGGCCGAAGAACGGGACCGCTGATTCTTCTTTAGTGAGGCTATCGCCGTTCTGTTACCTTTGGTCCTTTCAATCGCTGGCATCCACATCAAGATTAAGTCGTTGCTGTTGGCCAATTGCGTGAGGGTTATTTACAATTCCAGGCAGCTTCCAACTCAAGCATAATTGATTTTAGAATTTGTAAGGCTGCCCGATGTGGGTATATGACCATTTAATTCCTAAAAGAGCACACCCCTCTTGCCTAACTCTTATCCTATTCAGTGCTGGGCATAAGCTTTTTCATAATTTGGCATATGGTTAGCTATAATTTTCGAAGCTGGCTCGGTTGGAAAGCTGGCGCGAATGTGGAAAAGATGACACCCAGATTTTAAGTGATGTTTGGTTTTGGGATATTTTTACTAACTGCTTTCCTTATCTCCGCATAGGAAAATTTAATATCCTTGCATCTCTCTTGAATTAGAAAATTTGGGGTTGAATTTCTTACACCGAAATATGCAACTTATTTAAGAATTATTTATTAGCATTTCTTGAAAAATACCTAATAATAGATGTGATGACTGGTGAGTGGATGATTTATGGTATAATACAAGTAAGCACTGCTGCCCAGACAAAGCGTCTAATCGTTTATACGAAGTTCATTATGAACAGTTGATCAGTTATCTCTACAGCACAGCGAACCGGTCAGATGTTGACTATGAATTTCGCACAAACAATCAGACTTCTTGTCTAGACAGCACTGACAGAATATATAAAATTTTGAAGGTATGATATATGTATAAAGAATAATATTGCTATATTAGACTAGTTTTGACGTACAAACCGAAATGAAATTCAAAAAATTTAAGTATTGAAAAGGAAATGTAAATCTTCTGGATCAACACCATTGATAACGAGGAGCTATGAAATAATATTAAAGACTAAGACTCAATCCAAAACAGTAAAAAAGCAATAAGAATAAAATTGGGAGCGCACGTTTAGAAAGAGGAACGATACCATAACAAGACAAACATTGAGTGGACAATGATGGAATGCACAAACACAGGAAGATCAGTGATCAAATGGAGGAAAATAAGAGGAGGGAAGAGGAAAGAAGTTTAGGTGAGGATCTAATTATTGCCAGTGACAAATATGAAAATTCTTAGCGCAAATCTAACACTCCTGGTCGTAGGTAGTAGGTAGATCGACAAGGATCTTGTTTTGCTCGGATCCCATGTACCACAATGTGGCAAAATTTACACCACGAGGAAGGTAAAAATCGGAAAATCAGTTTACTCTTTTAATAGATAGTAACACAACAAAGCAATTTACAAAATGTCTTTGGAAGTCTATTTGGTAATAGTGTTGCTAAAAATAAGTTTGAAAAATATTCCTTTGGAGGTGGTAGATCGACATGAATGTAGTACTAGGGAGATGTTCCTCCAAAGCTTAAAAACATCCCCGAAGCTAATGTTTCTGATTGTTGTCCTTGGTTTCTTCGTTCTCTTGCTGGGTGATATGTTCAACAGGCTGAAAGTTCGCCCAGAAAGAAGTTGGGGAATTGCGGATTATTGAAGGACTTGAGTAAAATATCGAGAAGTAACATAAATGTAGATTAAATCTCTTCTTATTATTCTCGTAAATCCATATGCCTCTCAGCATCGGATTATCTCTGAATACTACGACGATTATCCTATTTTTTCCATAGTGTCCGGTCTGTACTCATTTTTCTCTTTTCTTCTACGATTTTCCCTCGCTTCCGTACCAATTAGTTGATTCTATCAATCCATCTTTCCTTGGTCTTGCCTTTTTCCCCCTATTCTTACTTCTGGCTTCCACTGTTTTCTTTATTAGACTTCCTGGTTTCATTCTTATTATGTCACCGTACCAATTCAATTGACTTCTTTCAATTTTGTTTAAGATATCTTCCTGGTTTATCATATTCCTAATCTGTAAATTAAATCTGAAACCCAGTATTCTTTAAAACGGATTTAAAATTGAGGAGCAACACATATACTTCGAAATAATGCGGTTATGCTACCAGGCTACGATTTATATCTGAGATAGGATAGGAGCTTTTGATAAATGCAAGCAGATTTTAAGAAGGATGGTAGGTCGAGAAAGCACTCTCGATATGTTTTTTCAAACACAAGAAACTTCAGACTACAGATTGTTATCATTCGTCTTTCTGCTTCCTCTGAAAATGGAACGTTTGAATTTTAATGCACTAGAAGTTATCGAAAAGAAATGGGTAGGTTGGAGAATGCTGGAAGATTTAAAGCAGAAAATTTGGAATTGGTTGATAGCTTTTCTCATAAAATTTACTTCAGTTACATGTCCTTCTAGGCTTTTGTAACCTGTAGAGCCACCCTAACCACAGGGCTCAATGGGCTATAGGCCTTTGAGTACCGGTTCTTGGAACGGCAATTTTGCGTATCTTGGGGCGGCAATTTTGCGCTTCTTGGGGCGACCGTTTTGTGGCTATTGGGACGGAAATTTTGTGCCTCTTGGGGCGGTAATTTTGCGCCTCTTGGGGCGGTAATGTTGCTTGTACTCAAATCCGCTTGACTTTTGCACTGGTCCACTCACTCCCCGCTTCTAACTCCCACTTTCTTTCCCGCGTAATTTCCTATGAATAGGGGCGCATTATTGTTAATAGCCTACGGACATCAATTATCTTAGGACGTCTCTGGTGACGGGTGTCTATGATCACAACTTTTTTCTGGTTTGACCGTCTCTCCATTGATGTCGACGTTGTCGCTGTCCAAACTACCATTTTCAGTATTTCATCTACCAAAACGCGGCAGTACCCGAACGAAATTTCAAATCATTTCCTAGGACTTCTTCCCTAAGTTACTAAACTTTACGACGACGTTGTAGAACCGTATCTGGTCGCATACGTACGTATGTAGGTACGCCGTACATAAACAAAGAGGTTACTACCTCCGCATCCATACACGTAGAAGACGTGTCGTTTATGCAACGGCGTAATGTTCGAAAGATGCCAGCGGTAACTGGCATTTCGCTTCATGTTGCTCCGGAGATATTATGTATGCAAGGCGACCCGCTGACCTCCGTTTGCATAGGGGAACTCACAATACGGCTGCCCGCTATGATGAATTATTCTACAGAGACCCACGTGTGCGCTTTATGCTTCAAATATAGAGTGGCTCGCATTAATGAACTTTGACCTGCTATTGATGGTGCCGCCGCCGACGACGATGACGATGGGGAAGAGGATGCGTATACCTGCGTGCATGTGGAAAATAATCGTTTGGGAGGATTTAAGGACGGTCGTTGAATTGCGCGAAGAATATGGAGGAAATGAGAGAATCTTTATGACGGGGGATAGGGCGGATGTTGATGGGGAATAAATTTCTTTGGTCAGTACTATTAAAATGTATATGGCTTATTAAACGGGAGAAGTTATTTATTTGGAACTTTTAAAATTCCGTCGAGTGGCCCATAAGACCTGGAAAGTCATGGACGTTTTCGTTCCGATTTATCAACTTAAATCACATTCTAGAAATATAAATTTCCTTCTCATACATTTTGGTTTCGATCGAAATTCCGATTTTCTTTTGCCACAAATCCATACACCTTTAACTTCTTAACACTTTTCCATTACAGCATTCGTACATTTCATCCTATTCGTACCGATCTTCTCCAAGGGAAACTCCTTCCGACTTCACGAATTGTCATGAATAATCAAGTCCCTGCTACTACTCTCGACGACCGGACTCCGGTGATTGTCTAATTGAATAAGGGCGATCGGTGAGGTTGCAGCAACTCTATCGGCGGAAGTTTTCTTAAGTAAATTTGCATACTATCGCCCGGATTGGACCGGAATGAAAGAAACGGAGCTTGCAGCAGATACGAAACTTTTATTTGTTCTTGCCTGATTACCGCTAACAAGAAGCGATATGATCTAATCAGGATGAGAAGTATGTAAGTATGTACGATGGTTGTGAATAAAGTGATTGCGTATTACCAACATTGGGTAACACGGTGGGATTGTTTTTCGGATGAAGACGTCATGTCCAGACATGCGTCAGTGTAAATCTTCACTGGCTAGTACAATTATATTGAAGTTGGTGTCGTTCTCTGTATGCGTGCTATGATGACTAATGTCGCAATTTCGATGAAAAATATGCAATGAATTCTTGCCGTCGTACAGTTTAGTAGCTAAAGGTGAAATTTTCTAAGTTCTATGAAATGATAGAAGATACAACTACAGATACAATTTGCTCATTGTGGATGGACGATTTGGCATTCTGCTTCTAACGTTCAGTTGGACAGGTTGTTTTTGTGAATAAGTTATTCCGTTTTCGCTTTTAAGTCTCGTTTGTCCAGCATATACACGGGAATTCGACTCTGGAAAGTGTAAGAGTATCGTTGTGTATATCTGGGAGTTTCGTTTCCCCAATTTTGCTGTTCACACTAATCGTCCACGTTGAGCATGTGCTTTTGCCTCATCTGGAGGTGAGTTTTTTTGAGATAATGTGTAAACCTTAGATAACAAGCTAGCTTAATTGAATTGAATTTAATCGTTACACCTCAAGTGACAAATAAAGTGCTGTTAAACTTCATTCTCTCGCCTCAATTCATTTTTTAGTTCTTTCATGGTATTTTTAAATAAAGTTCAAGTAATTTTGCTGGTCGCTTCACGACATGATAAAGATCCAGAACATAGACGGTTTGGATAAACTCGTATCACCTACTAAAGAGGGTCTTTCTGACTCCAGATCCTGTGATCCAGTTCTATAATTGGAGAGTGGTGTCTTGTTATTATATTCTCGAACTTTAACCTAAGCCGTTTCCATTAGACGAGCACGGCCTGGATCTCCATCTTTATCACCAACGCACTGGGTGATTCGAACCGAAACGACGAACTTTCGTATCGGTCACGTTTCTGACTTTTCCTTTTATTATTTTCATTTTACCAAAAGCCAGTAACAATATGTAACTCAAGTAAAATTCGCGCGCTAAGTTCTCAACCATGTATAGTTATAAACTGGAGAATCAGCGTGTAAACGAAAATTATATTCACCGTCAAAACAGTTTTACTTCTTTAACCAGTTTGAAGAGACCATAAATTATCGCTGTTAGGAACGCTGTGTTTTCCCAATCACCAGAATTTGAGGATGCGAAATACGTTGTGTATGAAGATGCTGCTGCCGTGTATGATTTACTTGCGTTGCCAACGGTGGGATGGAGTCAAGTTAGCTTATCGCAAGAGCCTCTGAAAATATCCATGAAATTCTCCTTAAAAAACCTTCATTTGTGGGGACAAACAAGCTCTGGTCATGCTCAAAGAATTCATCCAGTTAGAATCGAGTACTTCGGTGAATTGCTTACTGGTAACGAAACTGTGCTTCAAGCATCTGAACCTACTCCTAGGGAGCACCTGATGTAGCGAGATAGTTTTGGAAAGGGGCAGTATACATTTCGGCGGGCTACTTAGTAAACTCCACATTTACATCAATAATTATTGAGATATAGACTTCCAAATCTTAGCTTAAACCTTTCAGCAGTCTCCGACTTCCCACTGACAGGGGATTAATATTTCAACGGGTCATCTTCAGGGAAAGCAGAAAGATTAAGAATGACAGGCTGCGGCTTTAATTTCGATAGATGTTTTTAGATTCTACTTTACTTTAGTTTTTAGCGTAATTTTTTAATTTCTTTTTGGACGAACTTTCTACATGTTAAACATATGTATATATATATATATATATATATATATATATATAAAGCAATTAAGCTATCACGACCATATGGTGAGGATACGAACCCAGACAGACTGGTAAAGAAAATATTTGATATAGGAGAACCTAGGAAAAGAAGAAAGGGATAACCTCGAAGGAAATAGACGGATCGGACGAAGAGCATGGAAGGAGGAAGGAAAGGCTTTAGAGGACCTAAAAAAACTAGCGGAAAACAGGATAAGATGGAAGAAATGGGATAAGAAAAGAAGCGGAACCCAAATCTAACCTCTGAAAGGACACTAAAAATCTGATGATGAAGAAGAAGATTTACAAGGAATATCACCTTAGTGCTATATTCTTCTCGATCCACCACGTCCAAAGAACTTTACTTCTAAACTTTTTGAGGAAGTAATTAATTTGTAAGCAAAATTCTTACCAAATGTAAGATGTAAGATGTGTAAATTATTTAGTTACCATTACCATCCATTAAAGGAGTAAGCTGATTTTCCAATTTTCCAATTTTCTCGTGGTGTAAACTTTTGCTACCACATAAGAGAAACCACATTCTGGTACATGAAATTGAAGAAGCTAAATTGTTGTTACTCCCACATGGTGCAAAGGATTTGCACAAAGCATTTTAATGTTTTTCACGGTCTATACCTAGGATCGCATCTAATCTTCATTCTTCTCTCCTCCTCTCATTTTTCTTCATGTCATTACTGGTCTTCTTGACTTCCTGCATTCCATCCTTGTCCATTTAATGTTTCATTTGTTATGAGTAGCCTGGGCGAAACAGCGATGACAACGTACAATTACGAAATAAGTTACGCCAGTACAGCCGACTCTCCACTCTGGTCAATTGATGATGTGTGCGAGTAATCCTGTGTATATGTAGGCTGTCGTAACTTATTTCGTAATTATCGGTGTTTGCCCAGACTAGTTATGACAACCCCTATTTCTCTTAACATGTGACCTTGATTTTACTTTCTTTTTTATTGTTTTAGACTGACTCTTAGTTTTTAATATTATAATATTATAATAATATTCATTTTTCATATTCTATCATATTTCCTTGTTCTCAAGGGTTGTTGAATGAGCCAGAATGTATCCAGGATTTCTTTTGTAACACCTGAATTTTCTCAAGTGCTTTACGTTGACACCTCAAAACTAATTTAATATTGCATATAAATCTAGGAACCTGGAACATTCAGTGACACAAGCGCGCTAATGGTAAGGCAAATAGTATACAAATGGCAAGTGCTCAAGTAAGAACGTTTGTAGGACACATCGAATCCCATCCTGGAAGACCTTCAACGTCGAATTAGGAACTATCGTAAAATCGGATCGTCAACTCACATTCGAGCGATTTGAAATATGACCCAAAATCAAAATATCGATTTTTGTCGGAATTTTTGTCATTCAACGAATAATTAATGTACGAATTTTGAAATTATTTTACGCCAGAATATACATAATCGGACCGCCAATTACGTAAAAGCGTCGGTTCGAATGTGATTTGTGAAACGAGACAACGCCTTCTGATGGCGGACAAAACACGTAAAATAAACCGAATATAATATAGCGATCGTGTTTTCGAGAGCCAAAATTTAATAAAATATAATACAATACAATATAATATAATATAATATAATACAATACAATATAATATAATATAATATAATACATTAAATGTAGAAGACTCTCTATAAACGACCTAATAATAAAAAATTAGGTTCGTTAATGGGCAGTTAACAAGTAACCGTGCAAAAGCCTACAAAGTAAGCACAATTTGCATATGCCAATAATCCTGTAGGAAATGTTGACTATGTCAATCGCAAAACGCAACTGCAGACTAATTAGTTTCGTCCTCATTAGGACTCGTGAGTACAGTATATCGTTCTGCGAGTGACACAGTGAACATTTCATTTTCGATATACTGTACTGACGAGTCCTAATGAGGACGAAACTAATTAGTCTGCAGTTGCGTTTTGCGATTGACATAGTCAACATTTTCTACAGGATTATTGGCATATGCAAATTGTGCTTACTTTGTAGGCTTTTGCACGGTTACTTGTTAACTGCCCATTAACGAACCTAATTTTTTATTATTAGGTCGTTTATAGAGAGTCTTCTACATTTAATGTATTATATTATATTATATTATATTGTATTGTATTATATTATATTACATTATATTGTATTGTATTATATTTTATCGAATATAATATATAGGACGGAAAAAGGCAAACTTCAAGCGCTCGTAGCGTCTAAACTATCAACGATAGAAAGCCGATTTGGGGATGATTCTGGATCAGAAAAATGAGTTATTTCGAATGGTGTCGGAGGGAATATCGTAGCCTCGAAGAAATCCAGTCCGGGGTGTTATTTAGCGATTTCTTCTATATTTTTCGCCATTTTCTGATTCTTTCGGTAACCGTTGGAGTAAAGTAAAAAATTAATTAATTTTATTCGGCTCGTCAAGATGCATCGATTGACGTAGAATTCAACGTCCTGATACAACCGCTGGTTGAACTTATCAAGTTTGTATCTATAACTCAACATTCTAACGAATAAAGTAATCCAGACTCCACATCATTTCGATGAGACACACAATATTGGGTTTACGCAATTTGATGTGGAAAACTTAACCATTCGAAGCGAACCATTTCAGTTTGTTACGTGCGGTATCTCGCATTTGCAAAGAAGATATGAAATATTATCTGCCACCTAGAATGTGCCTAATAGAAAATGGATTTCTATTTCGAAGAAACTTACCCGTATATGTGCGCAATTCAATAAGTTATTTAAAGTTCAAATTAAAATCCTTTTAGCTAAACGTAGGAACGTACCTACAGTCATATATAACATACGCCGATATAAACGGGATAACTGTTTCACTTAAAACACTTATCCGATACTCGCGCTTTATTTGCATTGTAATTACCTGGCGAGAAGAAGAAGGTAATTGCCAACGAGCTAGACGTAAAATATCACTTAGCAGTATAATAGTTATTCCTAACATCCGGAAGTAATAACTCGCTTAATAATCGTTCGCGTACACAGTCGTAGAAACTCGAACCCGCATCGTGCATATTATTGTACGTATGGATGTATTTGCGGTTGTCGTAATATTTATATAAAACTGGCGCGAGAATGGATGTATGGTAAGTTTTTTTCTGAGCGCGGCGGCAAACCGGCGTGAAACTGCGCGTAAGCGTAAAATTCATGAATATGTATGGAAATCTATCGGGAAACGAAACGACAATCATCTCCATTGACAACCAATTTAACGCTTAAGTTGGCTCTACTAAATGACAAGTTATTAGGATGTAGATAATTGGGATTTTTATGCTAATCTCGGAACGATTTAAATTCCCGCCGTTGCGTGTAATTTAAGATTAGACGTGGGTTGGGAAATTTATAACGAAATCCGGTAGAAATCGTTCTTTCTTGGTAACCACTTGGTTCGATCGCTGAGGTAACTTATATGTATTGTACCTTGAAGAAACAGCCGGCACTACCTAATACTAGAAATGCATCGTCACGCATAGAAAGATCGTGTAAAATTACGCAGAAGCAAGTTAGAATATATTAATGAAGGGCGACAAGAACAACGTCTTCCCAAATCATTCCAGAGGAACTTTTTAGTTAGTTTTTCTGTTTTTAGTTTGGTAGAGATGGTCCCGAAAGAATAGCCCTCAGGTCCTCGAAAGCCGAATCCATTAACAGGAAACGATAATATAAAAAGCATTAGAATCTTACTTAGTTTATGTTATTTATTTATTATATATTTTTTTCACTTATCACAAGTATTCGTAAATGTATGGCAATAACCCACTTGCACTGTGAATCAGATTATCGAACTTTCAGTGACACGTTATCTCATCCATATCTTACAGTTGCGCCGTACGTTACCGCACGTAGACTAAATACAAACTCACAAATTGGTAGGCAATCTTGAGGCGTATTATTGTATCATTCCTGCGGTCCACCGACAAATGAGGTTGAATACATAAAGTAGTAGTTTAGTTGTAAATCACAGTATTTTAATTCGTACATCATATACAGGCGCTTAAAGCAATCGTAGCATTGGTTGTAGCTGTAAGGATGTGCTCGTGGAATATGTTATTTATGGAATAATTTTTGTGATAAATAGTTTGACCGAACCCCAAAAGGTAATACGATCCTATCAAAATACACCAAAGAGTCTATAGAACATAAGTATTTTGACATAATTGTTTAGACTTGGTTTCTTTCTTTGAAAGGAATCGGATCAATCTTCAAAATTGTCTGTATCACAGACCGGATTATATGTTTTTTGCGCATCGATAAATATCAACGGTACAATTGAAGGCTTTAAGATCTACACGAATTAGGGCAAATAAAATCAAATTAGTGCTGAACGCTTTTATTTACCCTAATTCGTGTAGATCTTAAACCGTTCAATTGTACCATTGATAGTTATCGATATGCACAAGAAAACATATAATCCGGTCTCTGATAATAACAAATCTATTTAATAATGATACCTTATACTGGTGACGAAGTACTATATTTATCAACAGGTAACAATGAGAAACAACTTGTTTACCATCTTAAGTGTTAAATGCTGCTTGGGAAACCTCTCCTTATTTGAAAACCATTAAAAGGAGGGTGACTAAAATAAATAAAATTACGCTTACCACACCTTTCGGAAATAATCCAGATACGTATTTCGGAATCTAAGTTGCCATCCTCAGTGGGAGAACTAGGGGAATTAAGTATCATATATATGTGGACATTGACCGCATATCACTAGTGATACTTAATTCCCCCAACCTAGTTGTCGAAATACGTATCTGCATTATTTCCCAAAGGTAAGAGTAATTTTATTTATGTTATATACTTTTACTATTTGTTTAATTAATTTTCACTTATCGCGAATATATTAGACCAAAGCAGAATAACATTCTTCTGCTGTAAAGTTAACGAAATTATCATAAAATGCCAAAGAATGTAGTGCTATTAACAAGAAATAAGAACGATCTTGAGGAAATTACGAAGAAGTTAATAACAGTAACAGAAAATATAGGTGCCCATTTCGATAGACATAGGAACTAGTTTCATGAATACAACGAACAAGAATTGAAAGAGAGAGTTTTAAAGTTAAGTTAAAGAATGGCGAAACATTGGAATTTTGAGAGGTTAAGAACTATACGTACATACGTATATATACACCGCATGTCACAACTTATGCCTCAAATTAAAACAGAAGAAAGGTCAAACAAAATAAGATAAGATTTGTACGAAAAAATATTTTTCTATTATTACAGGAAAGCATTAATTTTTGAATGTTCGCAAGTTGTACAAGGAACACTTAAATGTCAATGTTATCATGCGATGAAGTAGGATGTTTATTTTTTAGACGTAGAAATGTAAATTGTAGTAAAATTCAGGTGATATCTGGAGCAAAGTCAAGTGCTTCCTGTTCGTTTTGTGCGAGCAACTTCGAATATGCGAAAAATAAATGCATATACAATTTAGAGAATGAAATATAAACGCTTGTAGAATTCCGGGAATATGTCAAGCACGGTGAAGTGTTTCTTTTGATAAGACGTGTTTTGTTTACTTTCATGGACCGATGATACGCGGAGAATTCAATGACACCCGCGTTTTTTAAATATAATTCGATAATTGCAGTGGTTCCAAAACTACACTTGTTTGCCTGAAGTGTTTAATAGATTTCCAGACAAGGAAATTATGCTCCACCATGGTAATGCATTGTCCCATACAGCAGTTTTAACTCTACAGTTTTTGGCTGAAAAAAATATAAAAGTAATACACCATCCGCCGTACTCGCCTGATTTAGCAATGTGAGACTTTTGGCCATTTTTTGGGCTTAAACGAAATTTGCGGGCCAAAAGGTTTTCATCTGAAGAAAAGATTGATGCAGCAGCTCACGCTTAATTTTGGAGGTATTCCGAAAGAACATTGGTTGGGAGCTTTTAAACAGTGGACAGAAAGAATGGCCAAGTGGATCATTGCTGAAGGGAGTTACTTTAACCATATTCAAAATTAAATCCTAGAAAATACTAACCGTGTTTTTTATTCGCAATAATTTCAGGGAGGGATGACTCGTACAAGACAAATTTTAAATTCCGCGCTTATATTTTGAGCGGTTTCCGTAGTCTGACGGACACACCGAAAATTTTGCGGAAAGTTCATGAAATATTGTTATGAAATATAGGCCGTAAATGTGAAATTTGTCTTTTATTTAACCTGAAAATCATTCGAAAGATAAATTCCTTCTATTAGGACAATTATGACTACTGCTATTATTATTACCATCGGCCTGCTCCCATTACTTCCGCTCCAACGCACTTTTTGCATGCAACTTCCGCCTTCATCGTCCAATTGTTTCGCTACAATCGCGAAAGAGACGGCGATGGTGGCGATAACGGCGGCGCGAGGGGGCGGCTTGTATCGGAGAAACGAATTATTCCGGGGGCCGGTTATAAATATGGGAGGGCTATGTTTGCGTTTTATTAACTTTCGTTTTTACCAATTTGCATCTTGTTTACATTGCGAGGGATTTCCATCCGAATCTACATTAAGATCTAAAATTGAAAAATTAGATAGGCCGCCGTTGCCTAACCTGGCGGTTGATCCCTCTCTTCTCGCGCCCGGCTTATTATATTTTCGGCTCGGTTTTCCCTCCTCCCGTCCCCTAACACGCCCGGAAATTCGATAGGTGTACGCGAGGTCGCGTCGAAATCGATTTAATTTCAGGTAACGCGGTGGTAATTAATTGAGTTTTCGCTTGGTGGGAAGGGGCGAATGTTGTGAATACGTTTTGATTCGTTCGATTTCTTTAGGAAATGCGTTTATGTTTGCGATAATTAGATTGATTCACGTCGTAACTTCGCCGATCTGGTAGATGATGGTACCCATGAATACATGAACTAATTATGGGGAAATTTACCTCTACAAATGCACGGCCGATCATAGTAAGTCGTCACACGATTCTCAATCTATACGTAATTTGTACGGATCGTAGTTGCTTTACAGAGTGAATTTGGCCATTACTTACGAGTAATTAGAATATTAGGTATTGAAGAAATTTTAACTCTCAACAACGGAACGAAAAGTTCCAAGTTTACGCAACCCGAGAAACCTTAAACGTTATCGATTATTTTCCAATCGGACCGGAAATCCTGCACTTATACATGCATCATCGACCCTTTAGCACTCCACAGCCAGCCGCAGGGTTCGTACTCGTGCATCGTCCGTCTCGGTCGCGCAACGCCCCCGTTTTCATCCGGCGGCGTTTACGACATCGCTCTTGATGAGTTTAATCAACGTTTTGTCAATATCGTTTCCATGTAATTGCATTTAGTTCGCCGATGAGTGAAATAATGTTTCGGCGTTCCGATTTGCAAATGAAGCCCCGTCGACCGGATTAACTTTCGAATTTTATGGGACCTGTGGCTTTCATCCGGCGACTCGTCGGTGGACGGGATGGACACCTTTGTGCACTTCTATCGCCTTCATGCGCTTTAACGTCGGGCGTTGTTGCTATAACCGAGCGATTTCTTACGACTCGGTTTTAATTTGAAATCTGTTTGGAATGCGAAAAATTATTCATGGGGATTCGAGTAACATTTCTTCCGGGTTAGAGTAAGCCGTTTCATCGACGTCCTCAACGAATTTGCTTGTCAGATTTGTTAGCAGTTCGATGATATGAATTTCGTAGATTGTAATGGGCACCAAATAGGACAATCAAGGTGCTTAGGTTGTTTGTGTTTAAATTCAGAAATATATTTGTTGTATACAGTGCGCGCCTAAAGTATTGAATAAATTCAGTTTAAAGGGAAATAAAAATTTTTTGGGAGAAATTCTTGAACATATCGATTTTATTTGATAGAAATACTCATTTTTGCAAGACAGACGATTTTCAACAGTCAGTAATGACGTCATAATTTTTACAATGCAAATACATGTATCTGACAAACTTGACATTTCTTTGACTGTAAGTTTACATTCATCACGAAATAAAAATATTTGTAATGAGTAAATTGATTTTGACATCCATCTTGCATAATCTTCCCTTGGCCGTTGTATTTCTAAAGTATTTTTTATAAATTCCAGCATCGTCTTTACAATTTCCTAAACTATTTTTAATTCCAGGTTCTAAATTCACCTTATTAATATTTTTGATGATGCAGGCACTTTCACATTCACATACACCCTTAAGAACTATCTCAAATATTTGTTTGCAAGACCAATACAAAAGGCATTTGTTTAAGGGTGTTCGGTACTTTTCTTCAAGATCGGTTAACGTTAATTTTTTATTGGGTTCAAAATTATTTTGAAAATGGTATATCTGACCCTTAAAAGTAGTGTGCGTAACGATAAAATACTAGTTTTTACAATGTTAAGATCTTTTACAGCTTTAATATCTTTTTCAATCATAAGTCAAGAACCAGTAAGTTTACGGGCTCGAAATTTTGCATATCGTGTATTCGTTACGATAGCTACGACTTATCATCGAGATTTTTTGTAATTATTGTTACTTTCCTCAAGTCCAGAAATGATGGTAAGCCTATGGTCATTTTTCTATTCTTTAATTAGGGTTAAATTCAACAACAAACATGGAATTCACAAAAAGCTCGATGATAAGTCGTAGCTATCGTAACGAATACACGATATGCAAAATTTCGAGGCCGTAAACTTACTGGTTCTTCACTTATGATTGAAAGAAAATGAAAGCTGTAGGAGCTCCTAACACTGTAAAAAGCTAGTATTTTATCGTTAAACACACTACTTTTAAAAGTCAAGAAAATTTGAAACCAACAAAAAAATTTAAGTTTAACCGATCTTGAAAACGTACCGAACACCCTTAAATTATGCTCTAATAAAGCGCGTGAACCGTTCATACATCCCGTATTTGACGTTGTCATGTCAAAACATAAAGCCTTTAGGTCGTTAGTTACACTCCATTCTAGTAGTAACTGATACACTCCATCGGCTTGTTTCTTTTTCGGTAAATCTGTAACGCCCGATAATAACACCTCTTTGTCTTCGCTGGCAAGTATGACGGCGTAAGTCGTTCAACCTTATCCTTACCAGTAATTGCGGGAAGAATCTTTCCATCCCAGTGAATTACTGCAGCAATTACTTCGGAATTGTTAAAAAGTTTTTTCATACTTGCGGTCCTTCTTTTGCGCAGCCATTGCCTACAACGCCAAATAGTTGAACAGTTTAGCTGCGATTAGCTGTTTCTTCGGCTTTGCGGTTTCTTTTATCAGAAGTTGGCACGATAAAGGTACTCCGTTGCTAGCTCTAAGTTTATTGAGAATATTTAAGTAATTTCCAAATTTTCGACGACATAATTTAGCATGAACTTAACGTTCTAATTGCCGCTTGAATTCAAGTGAATATCGCATCTATATCTAGTTGGAATACTTCTACTTTTAAAATGAATGTTCTCCCGTATTATTGAAAATTATTACCTTGGCTTTTACGAAGGCGAACCAGGAAATTCGGGTAAAAGATAAGCCACATCAAGACCGAGAATAGAAATTGAATGGTGCTAAAGTAGACTTCTGTAACAATGAAGAAAGTCTAACTTCCTTGAATACTGGTGCTCAAATTAATACGATTCTTTCGAGCTTTTGACACCATTAATTACTTTATTTTGTTGAATAAATTAGACGTGTTTGTATGCAGTAATACACTAGTATTACAGAATTTTAACGTAGTATCCAGTTAGTGACTGGAAAATAGGCTTTATCTTAAAAATCTGCCTGATACGATTTCGAAAGAGAAAAGGACGGCTCAATTCCAATTACAGCATAAATGCTGAAGTCAGCAAAGTATCTGTCTCTTAGTGGAGAATCTGCTTGGTAAATATTTGGGAATCGTTACAAGGAAAATGATCAAAGCTTTTATATTCTATAACGAGCGAGAGCATCGTTTCATCTAGCCTAAAAAGAAATTTTTTAAAACCAATGTAATATTGCGATAAAGATATTTTAAACTTGGACATTTTATCCACTTTCGTGCCCTTTCTAATCGACGGGATAGAGTGAGAAAGGAAAACACTCACGACCTAGTAAATAGAAACATCTGTCTCAATGTGGAGTGGCTAAAGGTATTTCTAACTATTAGAAAAATAGTTTCAAGGTACTTTTGAGGGAGCTACAATTACAAAGAAAAGTATAAAAGTAGAATTCTATTATACATTCAAGTGAGAGTTATGTACAGTTATACGTTTATTTGTATTTCTAATTATTTTGTAACACGTAACACACATCACTTTTGTATTGAGAATTGTGAGTAATTTGCTATAAACTAGCGAAAAATATTAATATGATTTAGTGCAATTTTGATGGTGAAAATGTCCCAGGGCATACCGAAATACTCGTCCGATATATTGCAACCTTTTTATCTTCAAAGTTGAATAAATATTCCGATAGTGAAAGATTTTTGTTAAATTGCGATGTGATAGTTGAAACTGACGGCTGAGCCAAAGACATATATGGAGGTCAAAGGAAATTATATGTAAAAGGAGATCTAATTGCGTACACTCTCCATTCCACTTCCGTACATAACAAACTTCTGCTCCAGTATTTATGACAAATCGTTATCCTGCCATCATATCTTTCAGTAGAAATTGATTTTTATTTAAGTTCCACTAGTTTAATAAAATAGAATGTGGACCTAACTAAATTGAGTCGATTCATGGGCAGCTACCAAGTAATTACGCGAAAGCTTCCTAAGCAAGCACAATTTGGATATGCCAATAATTTCCTACCTGGATTATTGTACTTACTTAGTAAGCTTTTGCACAGTTGCTTGGGAGCTGCCCACTAACATACCTAATTTAATCAGGTCGTTATATGGAAAGTCATCCAGACTTTGTTTTAGTAAGATTTTGGGTCTCGAAAGTAGTTTGCTACTTTCCACTAATTTTTTGAAGAAGCTAAGAGTTCATGCAAGTATTACTACCATACTGTCTAGGAATATGGCTAGAATCATCTCCAACTATAAGTTAAGAAATACATATCTGTTAATGCCCTCTACTTTTTGCCTGTATATTTTACTGTAACGAATATCTACCGCAAGCGGATAATATTAACGCACACGTAAATTAGATAACGCTTGTTCTTCAAAATATGATACCGGCAACTTCGTGTAAGGTTTCATTTTTGCCGCATTCGTCACGCGAGTCCCGGCAACCAAATACCTCTGGAATAAGCTTAGGTTACAATCTGCGGAAAGATGAATATGCGAGTCTTGTCTATGTCTTACATATCTATATAGAGTAACCCGTTTGCGGAATTAAAAATATCCTAGCCGTAAAGGTATGGATATTCATATCCGTCCCCTAAAGTGGTAGGCGATATTAACAACTTTAATTTCGATCGGTCATTACTAAAAGTAAATATCTCATAAATTTATTAATCTACCGGCGGACGCGCGGTCGCCCGCAATTTCATCTCTCGTTGATTGCATCTTGGGCTATTCATTAAATTGCATTCCGACTGACAAACAATGCCTTTATAAGTCCTTCATCATCGCATCCCATCTTCGGCGGCTGTGCTTTTATTACCTCTCGCTGCTGCGGACACGTCGAGCATGTAGGGGTCAATATAATCTACGTCTGTTGTATTGGGGTGATAATTAAAATTCGCCGAAGATGCTATGCTATGAGTCTAAAATGGAACAAATAATACATGAAAACGAAAAAATTAGAGTACCTTTGCTGTTTTGAAACGTGGAGTCAAAATTTTGGAATGGAAATAGATACAAACAAATACTCAAAAGAAACACCAAGATCTAAAGAAGGCTACCATCAGGATTTGTGTGTAAGGATACAGCTATGAAACGTACTATCTTGCTAATGGGAATCCTCTTTCTACGTCTTCTTTGACCTACTGCCAGCCCCAGTTCCTTTACTGCTTCTATTTTTTAAATTTAGTCTGTTGTTAACTATGGCGTCGTGTTTAATGTCGAATGTTAGCGTGAGTCATCAGATGATACCAACGTTCCATAGTGCTACCTTCTTCAAGAACCATATCTATGACAGAATAAAAAAAAAAGTTTCCTCCTCAGACACCGGCTGTAGAAGCTTATAAAGATTTATGAAAGGCGGATGATAGTTTCCCATTATTACAAACGCGTTAATCGTTCCCAGTCGCTTCCCCACTTCTACATAAGTAAATTCCTTCACATCATCGCAATAGTTTCAAACTATCTACCATCTTAACCAACCCTCGTCAGCACTGAGGAACCGCGTTCTCTCGGACGAGGTGTAGAGCAAACTAGACGAGAAGGGTATGAATATAAATCTCCCTATATATTAACATCGGCAACATAAGCCCCACGCGAGCGTTCGACGCCAAGCTATTACGGCGCGCCGCGTCTTATCTTAATTAGATCGCTTCCGGAATGAAAGGAATCCATATTTTCGATTTAATTTGAACTAATTTACATCCTTAAATTGAAAAATCCGTTTTGTAAGAGAAAAATCGACTCGGTCCCGCCGGCCGCCTTCGCATACTACTCAAACCATTTCCAGAAACTGCTAGAATTTCAATGCAGCGTCGTCCTTCTTTTAGTGGTAAGGTCGATATGATGAAGGCCATCACGACAATACTATTTCTTATACCGTGAAGTACAGGCACATCAAGCCGTAGTGATGGCCAGTTTGGGGATAGTTTATGGGATGAAGCAGACTTGCCCCGTTGCCCAGTGGAAACGTCTGACCATTTATGTGGTGTTTCTTAATCACGCTGTACAGCCCAATGAACGAGTCAGGTGTTCAAATAAATAAAACACACTTTTTACTTTGTAACAATATCACTATATTTCACTTATTTGTGACTGCAGTTTCGACATACGTACATGGTATGTCGAAACTGCAGTCACAAATAAGTGAAATATAGTGATATTGTTACAAAGTAAAAAAGTGTGTTTTATTTATTTGAACCATGGAATATCACAAAGCAACTGCTGCTTGATTTTAAATAGTGCTAAGCAAGTAAAGTATGTAGTAAAGTAAACCAAGCATGTAAAAGAGACGGTTTAATCAAAGGAAGTAGATCTTGAAATTTCGTATAGAATCAAAATTGTTCATTCTGAAACCCTTTTCTTAGTAACATTTTGACAGAAAAAGGGTACTTTACCTGAAATAAGAGAATACTTGTCGCTTCACTGTCAAAGTTGGTTTGTTTTTCAAAAACTGAGAATGTTCTTAAACTTCTATTCACACTAAGCGGCATTTAATCCCACAAACTTAAAATAAAATTCGAAAATTCTGTCGCATGTCTTGTCAATCTTGGGACATATTATATATTTGGCAGGACAATTGAAGAATATAACTTCTGTAAAGTCCAAGTGGCAAAAATCACAAACTGAGATATTCAGTAAAAACTTATTATCGTAGTATTAAAACAAAGTTATATCAGTTTATAAATTTATTTGATTTTAGGGAACACAAACAAACATCATTAATGGAACAAAATTTAAAAAAGAAAACAGGTAATTCTCAACAAAAAGATCGACAATTGTAAAATTTTGAAAGTGATCTAAGTGCCAAAAGATATATTATATTTTGAAACCTTCTAACAACCAAAGTCTATGTCCCCCATCAATCGCGTTTGCTTGAGCCGGACCTTTTTACCGATTTTGGCAATGAAATCTTCATAAAGGATAAGATATGCCAAAAGAATGTAACCTAACATCGACGTTAAGTTGTCTAATTTCGCTTTCGTAATGCGATTCCTGCATTCCAATAATCGAATAGACTTAGCTCTAAAATTGGGTGTTTTCCAGAATATTGTACATTTTCAACGGTGTTAATCACTCAAACTTTTGCAAACAGATCCCATGAAAGGATTATCCTGAATGCTTGGGAAATATTCAATTTTGTAATGTTCATATTATATGCATCGACGAGACGATAAAGATCCTCAAAATTATTTCCTTCCATGGATACAGCAGCCTGTGGATTGTTGTAGCAACTATCCTTGATCATTATTGATTATTATTCTTTTGGGACATAAAGTTTCGATAATCTTTTGGGCCTCTATATTCGGGCCAAGTCTCGATCAAATGGAAGATATGTGTTCAGGTAAGAATCGTTGATCAATCTCTGAAAATCTATGCAACAAGATACATCATTGCTATGCGAACCGTTCTGTTCTTCTTCTGGACATTGCAATTATCACTCCAGATGCAGACTTTTTCTTTGACAGCAAAATTTTCGAAAAGCAGAAATTTCAATACCGCAGAATCTATTTTATTGTCCCCTTCTGCCTCTCATTGATTTATTCCATAGACAATTGTTGCTGTATTATTGTTAGCAATATGAATGCTGAAGTTATAGCAAGAAAGCTATTGACCGTAAAACATTCCTGAATGCATCAGTGTGGGGAATAGAAGTAAGTTGCACGAAATCCGTAGATAAGATTATACTATTGCTACTGAGTGGCTGCGATTTCAGCACAATCCTCTTGTATGGCTTTTCTGTCACTTTCCGCTTTCCGGCGATGCAAATTTAATTTCATGGAAAGATCGCGATTTGCTGGATCTGCTTTCATCTCATTATTGATATCGCAGGTAGAGCAAGTCTCCGATCTGCGCCTGCCAAGCCTTAAAGCGCAGAAAGTGTGTTTTAGATACATCAGCTAACACTCGGTTGTTAACGGAAGTAAGCTGAAAAGCTAGAAATAGCCTATTTAGGTTTAAATCCGTACTCAAACATTCTTTCTTTGATTTTTCTCTACTGTAATAATACCCTAAATTAACGCGTTTACAAAAACATTGGTGGTACATACACCATTTTAATGTAAACATCAGGCAATGTCAGAAGGTGGCACCTGGGCCTCATGAAAGTTATACTCTTCAATTGTATATGTATCAGTTAATGACACGAAAAGCCTTATGGTTTTAAAATATTTTTACTACTAAATGTTTAAATTTGTTATACAGCATTTCTCTACGTAAAACAAACTTTATTTGTGATAAATAAGAAAAAAAGGTGGGGCGTATCGGGTACCCAATCCTCCGCTACTTATTTATTTAAAAAATAATTTTCACCGTTGAGACTATGTACGCAGGCATATTGATATACAAGGTCTCCAACTCTATCAAATAAGATAAAAAAGACGAAATAATGAAATCAGTCTCGAAATGGAATAAATTTATTGTACTACCAGTGTACATAATTATTCCTTTTAGTGCAACAGATTTCTCCAAACACTTACTCCATTCCTTCTTTCCATTCATGAAGAGAATTTCTTGTATACCGTTGATCCAATTGCGAACAGCAACTCGAACTTCAGTGTCTGGTGAAAACTGTTGACGTTTCAACACTTCCTTCAGCTTCTAGAACAATCAGGATTCTGAACATGCCAAATCAGAACTGTACGGAGAATACGAAATACCCGTGAATTTCAGGTACGTCACTGTCTTCAGCGCTTCGTTCCTGCAGTGACATCTGGCGTTGTTGTGGTGCAAGACAAAATCGTTCATTCCGGTCTTACTCTGCGGATACGATTCTTTACTGATAATAAAGTTTTTCAACATCTTAGCAAATTAATCGTTAATCCATTTAGCACATATTCAGTATATATGACTCCATTTGCATTCCAGAAAATGGTTACCATGATTTTTGCCCAGATGAAATTCTTTTGAATTTTCGTACACGTGGAAAATCAGGACGATGGATAAAAATGATAACCAAAAGCGGTCATTAATTGTAATGATCTGCCAAACAGTATGACTCCAGTAGAGAAAGATATTCCTAAACCTCCCTTTTAAAAGTCATAAAAATGTTCATTGATTTGATTCTTGTTGGAATATTATTACAAAATTTCAGCCCAACTTAAGCGACTCCAGACTCACTCAAAATCGGACGGTGCCTGGCGTAGCAGTAATTGGACCTATGCCTCGTAGCATACTGGTTAAGATTGGCATTATGCTCATATTGATGTTTATTTTAAAACAAAAAATTCAGAAAAACATATAGCGAACACTGTTAAAACTCTAAAATGCCTAAAATATGACCTACAAGAGTCAGTACGATTAAGTCTATAGATAATTCGAATAATTTTCTTCGGCATGAGAAATACACCGTACGGTGTACTGCACTGCTATCCCAGGTAATAATCCTGTATTTCATGCAAGAATAGTAACAACCGTAATAAATGGATTTAAGAACATAAACGTCTATCATTTCGCGAAGTCGACGAAGACCAAAACAGAGACTACTTAATTTCTTACATAGCTTATCAATATGTTCTCTCTATTTCAAACAAACATCAGCAGTAAGACCTAACAGTTGAAAACTACTATCTAACTTATAAATGCAATCATTAAAATTAACATTCGTAAGATAATATGAACTCATCGACGTGAAGATCATCTTCTTATGAACATCACCACTTTTGTTCTCGATAATGATGTTCATGAGAAAATCATCTTCACGTCGATACTTGTCACTCACTAGACACTCATCTGGCATAATTTTTTCTGTAATTCAACATCTAAGTAATTAATTGGGCTCTTTTTCTTGACTAATGCCTAACTGCCAATCTGTTTTTGCCTAATCCTGCGATTTCTTTGAATCAGAGCATTCACTTGTCTTTAATTTTTCTAATGCATCACTGATACTGGTCGACCTAATCACTTTTCGTCAAACACCTTTATTTCGTCTCTATGACAGAATTTTGCACGTCAAACCCACTGGTAAATATTCTTCACATCCATACAATCGTTGCCATACACCGCTTTCAAGCGCGTATAAATTTCGATGGGTGCGCCATCTTCTAGCTTGAAAACCACAGATCGTTGCTTGGTGAGCATCTCAGGAATCGAACTCGCAATAAATTAAATCGTTATTCTACGATGATACACAGGAATCTGAAACTTTGCATGTCGAAACGAGATATTCGAAGTTACAGTTTGTAGGTTACAACTTGTTTCTATCCCCACTACTGACACAGTGGCATTGTTGACGACCTTATATATCAATTCGCCCTCGTAATTACTTCAAATTATATTCTAAAAAAGGATATATATTATAGTTTCCGAAGTGTGTACAAAAAAAATCATGTAAATTTTTGGAAAGGGCTCTACCCCGAAATCGAGGGATTCAGCCGATAAATATTGTTCTTATACCAAAGCATCCTTTCAGTTTGTACAGTTTTATCGAAAACTGAATTTGCAGATTGCCAGTGTTCCCTTGTTAGTTCACGGCCGTACAGCCAATTTACCAATACAACACAAAATTTGAATAAACTTTGTTTTCTCTTGTTACAGTTGTTTCTGTTTTCACAATTCCTTCTGTTCTTTTTGTTACAGATTGGCGATTGTAACGTGGAAAGCTTTGATCTACTAAGCCCCAGGATAGCATGGAGACGACTACAATATGTAAGTTGTAGTAATACTCGACAATACTCTCCAAATTTCATCTGACAATTCTAATCTAATTCTAAGCGTAAAAACGTCACAATTATAGTGCAAAACGCGCACATTTCGCGTTACACATTTACGTATAACCGGACATATATTACGGAGTTATAATTACGCCCGTTTTAATAGTGACGCCCCGGCGTAAGGGACACTAAGTAACGTCATTTATTACGCGATTCCGGCTCTCCGGCATTATCCAACATTAAGCTTAATCGCTCCAAGTATTCCGAAAGCGCCCGTAATTAATGCAGTATACATGTCGTTAACATTCTCGGGCCGTAACGGCAGCCGTATGCAACTATGCCGCCACCGCCGCCGACGTCGCTTGCTACTCGACGTCCCGTGCACCGCACGCGAAAAATACGTTTGCGGATCGGATATTCGCTAAATTATGTAGTACATATGCTCGCAGAAAGCGACCGAATTAATCACGTTCTTTGCGAGATCGTAGCGGATGTAGTAGATAGTTCGTACTGTACGCTGGACTTGGGACTTATTCGGTGGGACGAGGATTTCGATGTTGATCGTATAAAGCACTAAATCACTTTGACGTTGCAAATTTCTAGCGGATTTTTCACAATTCTTAATGCAAAAATAATGATGATGATTTGTATGTGCTACAAAATCGTTAGAAGTATCTTTCAGCAACGAGCCCCTACGTTACACATACAAATGTTTGTTTTTACTAGGTAGTAAGTCATCTCAGTTGATGGAAACCAAATAGACCATATTTTGGTAAAAAAAAGGACCTAAGCGCAATATGCTATACAAGATCTTATCGATGGGCTAATATAGATTGAGATCATTTTATGATTATGGCAAACCAAAAGTGAAGAAACAATGGGAGAGGGAAAAGTTAGAATAGGAATAATGAAGGGAGAAATAGAGAAATGGCATCAATGAAAAATAGGTCGAAAAATTAAAATGACAGCATGAAAGACGAATGGAAGGTGATAAAGAGTTGCATAAAAGAGGCAGCAGAAGACACCACATCATACAGAAAAAAACAACAGAAGGAACCAATGGTTTGATGAAGAATGTAAAAAGATTGTCATAGATAAAAATGAAAAAAGGAAGACATGGATCAGAACAAAAAAAAAAACAGAGGATTATAATACATACATATAAGGAAAGTAGAAAAAACACAACAAGGATGTGTCAACAAAAAAGGAACAATTGGATCGAAAATAGAAAAGTTTATAAGAAGGCAACAACAAGAACGTGGACTAATCCACCACATAAAAAGATTCTAAGAGTTCCTTGAAGGAACAGCTACAATTTCATTGTAAAATGTATTAGCTTAATTAAGTGGACTCAGAATTCTCGATCTGTGTCTAATTCAATTGACGGCGATGCGTTTGTGCAGGTAGTACTTGTTTTGGGGAGAGAAATTGTTTAATACTTTCTTAATTTTCTATTTTTCAGTGTAAGCTTCGGGAGGCATCGAGCCAGGTTTATAGAAATGTGTACCTGGTCCACCCAACGCCTTTTCTTCATTCATCAGTTTTTGCAAAATATTGCAGGCAACTCCTTCTTTTTCTCCTTCTTCTTCTTTTTCTTCTTCTCTTGTTGTTCTTCGTCTTGCTCTTGTTTTTCTTCTTCTCGTTCTCGTTCTTCTTCTTCTTATTCTTCTCCTTGGCATTTCCTTACTTTTCGCAACATATTGGAGGTAACAAGATCTATTTTAGTATTTTAAGCGCTTACGCTCCGCAACGACCGAGGCTCGACCCCCGGACCTTCTCATTGTCCCTCGTGTGCTCTACGACTCAGCCACCAACCGGGTTAATTCATCAATACCTAATTACTAAGGTTCGACAAACGAGTGCAACGTCAGAGGCGTATCGCGCAAAAGTACATAGATACATGAGACACAGTATTATTAAAAACAAAACATATTCATACTGTTTCTTAAGGTTTTAATGTCCACTGCGACACAATACTACTGAAGGACTCAAACAACAGTTCACTTTCACGGTTACCGAATGACTAAGCTCTCCACTCTCCAAACCTTACTAATAACATGAGGAAATTAACGGAAGTACCATGAAATTTATGTACTCATTACCATTACTCAATATTTCCGCTTTTTCTACACCATCTTCTTCTTCTTTACGCCCTCCTTCTTCTTCTTTGTAGTTTAGAACTGTCCTGATAGTGTTGTTGCTATTTCTACTCCTGCGATACAAGTGACTAGTTATCATGACATCTTTTGATGATAGTCATGATCCAGTAGTGTTTGGTGCGTTTTTTGTTACAACTTTTATCAATACCCTCATCGCCCAGACCTAATCAACACTTTAATAGCAGCTTCGGCGTCGTTCAGAATGATTGACATGTGTCTAATTTCCGTTTCAGTTGAGATTTACTTCAGGACAAATTCCAATAGTGTCGATTTTAGCTTGAAATTTACGCTGACGTGCCCTCCCCATTCGTTGGAAATGCTTCGCCTACGGTGTTTAGTCTCCTGCCCCCGTTCCTTCAATGATTTTTGACCAAACTGCGCACCACTTTATTACGTATCGACTTTTGGAAAGGGATGTTCGGGTTTCAGTTGAAAAAAGGGGTTACGATAAATGACAGAAATGAACAGAAAAAGGAGCTTCAAACGTTTAGAGAAAATAGCTTCGGCGACTGCTAAGTCATGAATAACAACATATCTATGGCTGGTAAATGCAGAATGTATGTAACAGTAATGCAACGAACAGTTACGTATGCGTGTGAAAGGTGGATCTTGAACAAGAAGGAGGAAGACAGTCTTAAAGTATGGGAAGATTCTAAGGAAAATTTTCGGTAGGGTGACGATATGAGAGCAAGAATGGTGAAGGCAGATAAACACGGAAATAATAATAATAATAATAATAATGTAGTAAGTAGATTTGAAATTTGAATTTCCTGCTTCCATGCAGGTTGGTAGCTTGTCTAAAGGAGGAGCGGAATGAAGGGAGTAAGGTGGTAGCGGTTCAGAAGCAGAGGATAATTTTAAGGTTATGTTAATGTGATGCGCTATGTTAATTAAAATATAGAACGGTTTATATTGGGTTTTCTTAATCTGGTCTGACAAAAATATATAATAATAATAATAATAATAATAATAATAATAATAATAATGAATTGACAGAAGTACAACGAGGGACTATACTATTATTAATGTGATAGGTAAAAATGATTGGATTGGGTTTGCATGTAAAAGTTACTACACTGCATTTAGAGATATTCAGTGTAAGTTTATTTCTGATATACGAAGAATGAAGAGTGCAGAGCTATTGTTGCAGTATCATAATAATCTCTTAAATGATTAACGGTACGATATACTTTAAGATCATCTACAAACAGTAATCCGTTGCAAAATATTTAGATAGCATAGATCACCAATAAAAATAAGAAAAAGTCGTGGCGCAAGGTCGCTACCCTATGGGACGCCGGAAGGTGCAGTAAAGATTTCAGATCGAAGACCCATGTATGGAACGTACTGTTTCCTATTAAATAAGGTAAATATACAACAGACCATCGATAATCAAGATAGTCAGAAGTCCAAGAGTTAAGTGGTTGGGACACCTAACAAGAATGGCAAAGGTTAGATGGGCGAAGAGAAGGTTTCACGGGAGGAGAAGGTACAATAAAAAGAAACGGACGATCCAAAAAGAATGACTACAGATGGTAAAGGAGGATGTGATGATTGAAGTAGAGGCCTGGCAACGGGAAGCCCAAGGCAGAAGGAACTAGAGGAGGACAGTGAAGAAGCCTTGATTAGCAAGACGTTTGGGCAGTATAGATGATGCTTTTTTTGTTGCTACGTGACGTGTTTCGGAATTAATTTTAAGTGTGTTAACCGAAAAGCTCAAAGAATTGATCTTTCATTTAGAGGGATTTCATTATCTCATTCCATCCCTACGTTTTCAGACGACATTCCTCGATATCAGAAAAAGGACTTGTATAAAACAGACATGCCTCGATGTTTGTAAGGAAGTTTGCCGTCATTTTGAACATCAACTATAAAAAAACAACCTCGTCGAGCCAATACCTCTCGAAAATCGATGGCTCGAACGCCTGCTTCCCGCTTCCCTCCGAAGAGACCGACCAAAACAACAACCTACCGTTTCGCAATCGGCTCTCGTTCCGCCCCATCCACCGCCGCGCCGCGCCGCCCCGCTCGCATCCCTTAATTGGTTTTATGGCGTGCGCATTTTAATTAAAATTTTACAAGCGGCCACACGAATCCGATGGATGGCGATATTAAACCGTGTGCGTTTAATTTAATTAAACAATTTCGAATGGCGGCGGCGTCGGCGGCGGCGGCGGTCTCCGACAGAGGCGGGGTACGTAGGTACAATTCGTATCTCATTAGCGTCCTTTTTCCCATCCCTCTCCGCCTCGCGAGGATCGCCCCCTTCCGAGCGTATATCCGTCGCGCGCGATACAGAACCGCCTTGAATTCTTGCCTCTTCGCATGTATGAAGTTAAGTTTAACTAATTACACTAATTAGCTAATTAAATGCCAGGCCAGAAACACGGGCAGACGTAGGGCCGACAGCCGCATCCAGCGTTGTGCAGTAATTAAGGGAATATTATAGACACAAACAGGCTCTCGCCTCGTCTTGCTCTGCCACGGCGAGCCTGGACGTAGTCGGTGCTTTCTGTCTTCCACTTCTCATCGTCTCGTTCTTCGTTATTCTCCTCGATCTTTCTGTTTATCTTCGTCCGTATCGCGTCGCAAGTTTTCGTGGAGGACGAATACGAAAACCATGCTCCGGTTGTGTTCTTGCATGTGGAAGGCGATAATGGATGCGTGGATGTCGTAGGTAGATACATCATATCGCTCGGTCTGGCTGTATTAATTTCATTACTTTCGAGAAAGAATGGATTTAATTAATTCCTGCTTGTGTGGGCGCTTGTGTCTAATTCAATTATGGAAACCATTTCCTACGAAGGCTTGGAATTTATCGGAAAATTCAGTTGGTACACTTACGACTAAAAACTTTCCGTAAGAAATTCAGTTGATATATGAAGTTGACGTCCGCCATCTTCCCGGAAGGAAATTGAAGTTTAAGAACCAAAATGATGTTTTGGCTAATTGTAATTCATCCGATCGTCTCCTAGGGCTTGCTGGTGTCGTTGACCAAGAGGGTGGAAACTACTACTTCCTCTGTAGCCCTTGAATTTTCTCTTCGGCAATGAAATGACGATTACTAATTCGGTACAATGCAAAATTTCGCCCCTTTCAGTCCGTCAATGTTTGTCAATAACTTCTGAAGTTGGCTAGCACCATGATCAACAAAATCTCGAGAATACTCGGAAGATGTTTTTGCGTTGGATAACGGCAGCGAAAGCCAACAATCGATTATTCTTTCAGTGCATTGCAATCATCTGCTCTTCGCTTTTAACCCAAAGTGGACTCTCTTTTACATCGTTAACCCATCTTCGCTGCTTATTTTACCAAGCCTCGGATGCCAATAGAAGAAATCACTACCAAAACCAAACTATAGGAAATGCAAAGACTGATAACGCCACGCCGAACCGTCTCACACTGATGACGAAGTCACTGCCTAAGAACTCCTTTCCCTTTACATCTTCATAATGTCAAAACTTGCTTTAGGGACTTCAAGCTTATTCTATAATACTTCTCAAAAGTTTCATAGCGCATCTCCAGTTTTGCCATTTAATTAAACCTATTGCTGATGTCATTAACCGATTTCTCGAACTACACAAGAAAACCTAGAGAGGAGTTGCTGGTGTTCCTATAATTTGCTACGTCTTACGATATCATCATGTTGAATTTTTTGCAAAAGTGCACACTTTTTTGTTGTTGTTGTTGTTGTGCAACTTGCGAGACAACTTCATGAAATTCCCAAGACGTAGTAAAGAAAATTGAACAGTTAGTACTGTAAATCTCAACGTCGAAGAGGCGCAATTTGTACGTCACGACCCAGCAATCCCCCCATTTCAATCCGTTACATTACCTCCATTATCTTCAATTACCTTAACAGCTACTCCAAATAGTCCTCAATCGAATTTAACCGCCTCAAGGCCGAAAGTGTCACACGAGCCGCAATCGTCGAAGCCGTTCTACGAATGTTAAATTGATTTAAAGCCGCTTTACATAATTCGCTCTGTATGACTCGGGGAGGAAAGACGCAGATGATGGTGAAGGAGAGAAACAAATATTTATGTAAGCCAATGCAATAATGAGACTTTCGCACATTTCTTCGCAATATATTTAATCGCCAAGTATCTATAAAACGATTACGCTGGCCAGTCTCACATACATGGAAGCGAAATAGAGAAAAACTTCTAGATGCAAGCAGCCATCTACCGGTTTCTCAAAGTTGTGATATCCTTCTTAAGAATTTTCTTAAAATTTTCAAATGCTGTGGTTGATTATCTATCTAATGTTTTGAAACACCAGTTTATGTGGACCATTTTTCGAAATTTGATGTAATCTTTCCAATCTCTTTGACTCTATGACTCTAGTCACTGCAACTTTCGATGGATATAGATTACTGAGAACAAGGTCTATACCTTTAAGAACCATTAGAACAATTTTGCCAGAATGAATGGTTTTGGGGCGAATGACTACAAAGAATTTTAAAGATACTGCGGTTAAAAGCTTTCAGTTTGGTCTAACTTCATTGACCTTCCAAAAGATTAAGTTGGCTTTATGGTAAACCACTTTGAAGATATTACGGCTTTGAGTTTGGTCTTGATAGTTTTCACTTCTTTATCTTCCAAAGAACTAAGGTAATCTTCAATTATGTTGAAGGTATACTTCAATGCTTTGAGTTTAATCTCGATCACTTAAACTTCCTTGATCTTTCAAAGGAGTTGACCCTACATCATTTTGAGGATATTATAGTTAAAGTCCTTAAGTTTGATTTTGATCGCTTTGGTATTTTTGATCTTCGGCGAGGATCAACTTTGAAGCCGCTCGGTCTCTGAATTATTAGAAGAAATAAATTTTTGTCAAAAGCACAGGTATTGCTGAAGAAGACAAACTGGCTAGTAAGTCCTATATTGTCCAAGAATTTAAGCTGGACCTCCACCGTTTGCACTATGATGCTACAGGAAAAAGCCTTAACTTTGAACTTTTTACCGATGAAGATAAAATGTAAGTTAATTAATCTTTCAATAATTTGGAGGCATTCAACTTTCGTCAAGTCCAGATGTTGTAGATTTCAAAGAAAATCGAACTAAGTACAAGCGGATTTCAAAATTTCTAGTAGGAATTCCCAAATGTGAACTTGACTTTTTGAAATTTCTGCAAAATCACAGTTCTCTTGATGTTCAACCCATGGATAATTTAAAAATTTCAGTCAGTGTAAAGAGGACAACTGATCGGTGTTAGAAAGAAAGCCCATCAGCTTAGGAAACGTCTTCCTTTTACTTGACTAAAGTCAATTGTTATTGTGTATTATATAATGTAAATAAATGAAAGTGAAATGGAGTCAATAATTTTGGGAGAAAATTTACTCAGCTTAAAATCAATCAGCTTCAAGAGAAACTGATTGACTTGGGAAAAAAGTCCACTTACAAAAGAAGTCAATTGACTTAGCTTAAAAGAAAGCCTTCTAAGTTTGGGAGAAAGTCAATAATTTTGGAAAAAATGTACTCGGCTTAGGATCAATCAGCTTAAAGAGGAAGCGTTCGACTTAGAAAAGTAGTCCATCGATTTGAGAAATTAGTCAATTAGCTTAAGAGGAAAACTTATGAGAATGTAGATAAGCTTAGGAAGAGAGTCGCTTTTCGCCTTCTGAAGGAGCAAGCAACGATGTTCTTGATTCTAAGAAGGTCATAGTTTGGTGCAGATTCTTGAATCTGAAATTAGATTTGTTTGTCTTAACTATCGTGCTCTTCGGTAAAAACTCAGTTTTGATGATACTCTGATATCTCTGGATGGTCTGGAAGTCACATTGGATTTCGTTCGTCCCCGTGCATACAATTTTTAGGAAGTTTTGAAGAATTTCATCTTCGTGAAGTAGCAATGCTATTATTTTAAAAGGTTAAAATTACAAGTTAATATTAACATTGAAGGGTTTTCAATTTAAACTTAATTTAGCGTGTGCTGCTGTTTCTGATATTCGGTGGAAGCGGATTTTGGGCCTCTATCACTAAATAATTTTGAAAAATTGCTTTCCAAGAGATAACACTGACTTTTAATTGCTTCCTTTATTTCGTTCCGATGATCTCCAACAAGCAGCGATATTGTTGATATTAAAGGAATTCAATTAGTTACTAAACATTTTCAGAATATTGCAGCGGAAATTCTTCAAACAACTTAGACTTGTTCATCTTGGTTTCCTTGGTGTTTGGCGAAGACGACATTTTAGGGACCCTTAATTTCTGGATAATATTGGAAAATTGCTTGTGACTTTAAATTGTTTTCCGATATTTAGTCGCTTGGAAGGATTCAAGTTTTGGGAAATAACGATGTCGTTGATTCTAAGAAACTGAGTTTGGGTATGTTTATCTCAACTTTCTCGATGGTCTTCAAAAAATGATAATTCAGAAAAATGGCTCTACAAGAAAGTTTAATTTTTGAAGAATTCACGTCTTCGCATAAATGATGATATTTTTTGACAAGTATTTGAGGAAGGTGCAAATCATTCTGAAAGAGAAGTTAATCGGTTCCTGACGGAAGTCAATCAGTTTCGAGAATAGACTTAGGGAAAGGCTAGTCCGCCTAGGACTAAAGCCGAAAAGGTTTTATAATGTTGCAGCAGGGGAATTTAAATTTTGGATTAAATTATCAGTCCTTCAACTTAAACTTCTTCATCTAGGTTTTCTAGATTTTGGGCAAGGAAGACGTTCTGAGGTCGTGTAGTACTTGAATTCACACTTCGTTATAAAATAATTTAAGTGATATTTTTCTAAAAGTTGGCCAGGTTGTAGATTCCCATTTGGCAAAGACAGAGTTCGAATCAGCGTTCCAGTCCATTCGTGAACTTGGACTTACTCATCAATTCTTTGTTCGTGTTCTTTCTGCCTTAATTGGTTTCGATTTCTTCGTGGGCTTTTAACTTCTTTTGATTGTTTCCAAAGAAGGACCCACGACGCTTACTGGTATTGTCCTTGAAAGTAATGATGTTTTTCACGAATATTGCCGGATTATGTTATAGTAGAGAAAAATCTGTCCTTGAAGTTGGAATTATTCAGCTTGGTTCTTTCGATTTTTGGCAAGAAAGGCCTTCTCAGGGCGCTTTGTATTATCTCAAAGAATTCCGCTCTTTTCTAATGATTACGATTATGTTTTCCAAAAGCTTGCCAGACTCTTGGTCATTCTTGGGATGCTGCAGTAGAGGAACTTAAATTTAGAGTTGTTTATAACAGTTCTTTCGACATTTTCAGTATGTTTGGCCGTGTATCAATATAACTCACGTCTCTTTGTCACTTAACTATGTCTGTAATCTTAAGGTATGAACATAGTGGAGCGAAACGTATTTGTTATCGCTAAAGCGTTAAAAATCATATTTTCCAGTTTCCCTTGTCGCTCCACAATGTATTTACCCTTATTATAGTAATAGCCGATGGTTTCGACAATTTTACATTAAAATTTATGTCGCGTGGTTTACCTCTCTATAGTGGTGCGACAAGTGATAAGATTTCCACTGCGGAGAATTTTTCCTGAAGTTTACGTCACGGTCATCATTATATTTGCACCTTTACTGAAATGAAGCTACGTCCAAACTAAGAAATTTATATGAATGAAATTCCTTATGGGTGGGTTTAAAAAAATTCAACACCCAATTCGATTTGACTCACCAGCTGAGAAATTCATATTACTTCCCTTATTTCCTGGTCACACCTTGTACTTAAATGAACATGAAGCATATTCCCCGTAACCCCGAAGTTACCGTCCAATTACCAGATTCGACATGTAGCGCGGCGCGACCCTACCTTGCATGTTTCTCCGCATTTATGCGTCGTTCTCTTCCAATTAACTCTCTCGCGCAACGCCAAAAACGAAGACGACGGTCCTCTCAGACGGGATTAAATACCTGTTAAAGCCATTCCGGCCGTCATTCTAAATATAGTCGTGCGAGCATAAAAACCTCGTCGCAGCACTCTACCATATCAGTATTTAATCACCGAAGCCACTCAAATAATGAGCCTGTGCGTATGCTCTCGTATACGCGGCGCTCCGCTTTTTTAGGTTGGCAATTTTTCAAAGTGAAACTCGGCGTGAATTACGGCTCCCTCGGGAACGAAGGGGATACGAGGGGAGGGAAAGTGTTCTGTCCTGTTCGGTGACGAACCGTTTTTGGTTCACACGTTATACGCGACCTATTCGGTCCCTAAGGTGCGAGATCGAAGCTGAGTCCGTAAGCGCTAAAACAAAGCAGCAGTACGTGCGTACTGGTTGTCACGACGAATAGACATATTTACGTGCGTTTATGTACAGAAACGACGGTACGGTAACGCTTCGACGTGCTCTGTATTTGGGTAATTCCGCAGAGAGAGGGGCAGAGACGTTGGATATGGTGGCTGCGATTCTCGGAAATTATATCGCTGGTTTGCGTTCAACAAGTTTCACTTGCATTTTTTCGTCGCCAATTATCTTACCATTTATTGCAAGGACAATTATCGACGAGATACAGTCGTGTCAGAATACAAAATATAGAAGACAAAAGCCAGAACGTCCACAATGAAGAAGCGGCAAGATCATATTGGAATAGAAGTTGGATGTTAGGAACATGTTTCGTCACTTACTATTCCTCTAACATTTATGTGTATGGTCCTAGAAGTAGTACGTCAATGCTACTCCAATGTACTCCAAGCAACTTAATTGAACCAGTTTTTCACATAAAATGAAATAAAGCCTAATTTACTTGGGGTGAAACTACAATAGCTTAGGACACTGCTGATTAACTTAGGAAGAAAGGAAATCATCTTGGCTTAGGAGGAAATACCATCAGTTTAAGAAGAAAGTTAATGAGCTTGGGGGATAGGCATCAGTTTAAAAAATAATCCGCATAGCATGAAAGCTATGCAGCATAGAAAGGTTAAAGCAGAAGACTGGCGGACTTTGGAAGAAAACTCATCAGCGTATGGAAAAATTAACGAGCAGAAAAGATTACTTAATTTATTGTTAGAGAAGAAGTAAATTAGTTTAGGAGGAAAACTGATCGCTTTAGCAGGAAGGTACAATGGTTTGGGAAGAAAAGCAAACCTCTTCGGATCAAATCTGATCAGTCTTAGAAGGAAGCTCATCCAGTTAGAAAGCCAATTAGTTCAGGATAAAAACTACTTGGTTTAAGAAAAAGAATGGAATCAGATTAAAGCAGGAAACCTATCAAGTTTGGAAGAAAATCTATCAATTTATAATAAAAAACGACAGAAACAGTGTCCACAATCATCTTAGAAAAGTAACTTTAACAACAGCCTCAGTCGACTTGTCGTTTAGGGAAGAGGCATCTCATTTTACAACAAGGAAGGTTTAGTATGATAGTCAATCAACTTAGGGGGAGAATAAGACAGCTTAAAGGGAAATACTGTTCAACTTAGGAAAAACGGTCGTAGAAGAAAATCAACAGGCTTAGAAGGAAAGCCAATGCGCTTTTCATGGGAGTGAAACAGCGTATGGAAAAAAATTTCATAAGCTCAGGAAGATACCGGCTTTAAAATAGAGCCCATAAATTTAGTATAGATTGAATCAAATCTGGGAGAAAAGCCCATCAATTTATGCAATAAATTGATGGGATTCGAGTCCGTCGATTTGGAAACAAATATAATAAGGTTTATCGGTTTATGAAAAAATTGAAGAAGCCTGGGAGGAATAGCTTTTCCGTGTAAGCTTCTTCAATTAGCCATTCGCTGTCCATGGCAGTGAAACGATGGAAGGAAGAAAAGCTTTGGAAGATATCGGCTTTGAAATAAAGCCCATATATTTAGGAAAGCAGCTTACAAGAAAGGTTAATCAGCTCAGTAAGAGTTGAATCAAATCCAGGGGTAAAGCTAATCAGCGTATGGAGTGAATTGATGGACTTAGGGCCTATCAATTTGGAAGAAACGCAATCAGGTTTCTCGGCTTATGAGAAGAATTAAGTAGCTTAAGAGGAAAACGAATCGATTTGTAAAAGAAGTCAAGGAGCTTAGAAGAAAATCTGTTTAGCTTAAGAAGGAGGTGAAGCAACCTAGAACGAAATTTTATCAATCTGAGACGACAGCTCTTGAATTAAAAAGACCCATGAATTAAAACAAACAATAATTGACTTAGGAAGCTGATTGACAGAGCAGGAAACTGATCAACTTGGGAAGTAAGCCGATCAGTTAAGAAGAAAACACACAAGTCAAACTACTAAGCTTATGAAGTAAGTTAATCAGTGTCAGATGGAACTGGTCACCTTAGGAAGAAAGCTCATTTAGGAGACTTAGCAAAGAAGCCAATAGGTTGACTTACTTAAGACAAAATCTTATGACTTTGAGAAGGACCTAAGAACGGAAGTCAACTGGCTTAAAGGATAAACTCATTCGACTCAGGACGCCAGTCCGTTTAGATGGAGGCCAAAAGGCTTAGGAAACAAGCGAATAGGAGAAAACTTAGTCTGCTAGAGAAAAGCAGTCGCCTTAGAAGAGCAATTGGCTTAGGAGGAAAGAACATCGATTTAAGAGGAAGAAACGATTAAGCACAAGTAGAAAATCGATCAGATTCAGGAGGAAAATTGATCGACTGGGAGTGAGTTCAAGGGTTTGGATAAATACTAAAGAATTTGGGAGAAAAGCTAATTTGCTCAAAAACTGAGTCTAGCAGCTTAAGGGTGAAATTGATGTACTTGAGAAGGGAGCTCATAGGTTCAGGACGAGGAAAGCTGAATTTAAAAGCAATGCAAATCAGCATAGGAAGAGTATCAATCAGGATCGCAGGAATAAATAACCAGTCTAGGAAGAATCTTGTCAGTCACTAAAAATAGCGAGATGTTATTCTCCTCGTTATCAAACATCAACTTTATCTTTCTTAGAAATGCAATAAACATAATCAGAACTCAAGTGCCGTGTTTACTCTTCACTGCTTCGATCCTTATATTCTGGAATCAAAAAATTTACAACATACTCGTTCTATCTTTCGTTGGTTACTATCGCAAACAAATGAACAAAAAAATTGTTCCAAAGTATAATTGAACCATTGCTTCGACCAGATCGGGGCAAACCTAAGCTAGTAAGGGAAGAAACTATAATGGGCCAAAGTTTGTTCCCTGTGGCGCGTCTTAAACTGTAACTTGATCTTCATTAAACCACGCACGGATTCAACAAGGCAACGCTAAATATCGACTCGTTGTAACGACCAAAGCGGTTGTTGTTGTTGTTCCTGCATTTCTGACCCCTAATTAAAGGCAGAATTTACGGTCGTGGCTCGGCGACGTAGCGAGAGGGATCGAGGGCGGTAGGACTTGAAGGCGGCGGCGGCGGCGGCGACGTCGACCAAGGTTCGTATAACGCACACCTATATAGCGCATTTTCATTCCAGAAGGGGGTCGGCTATTTGCTTCCGCTCCCGTCACCGCCGCCGTCGCTACCCCTCGTCCGAGCTCCTAGTGTCGGTGGCGGCGGTATTGGTGTAGATTTAGGCGAGATAAAGTAAATTGGATTTTTCATTTCGGGCTCTCGCTACCAGCAACGACGGCGGCGTCGGCGGTAGCGAGCGTGTGCATGTAAAGCTCGTAAGACTTAAACTAAATGAACTTTCTTATAGTTGTTCGCCCTCCGTCGCTTAGAAAATTTCATTTAGACGTACGTAAAAGTTACGTAGCGGCGGCCTCGCCGAATTTGTCCCCACGACAGCCCCTCCACACCGACACGGACACACTGGTGGTAATTCCACCGTCGGCCTTTAACGGGCTTTGAAACAATGTGTTTTAATGAGAATGTAGGTACATGTTTGTCGGTCTAAGGAAGTAAGGAAGAAATAATTGAAAATAGAAAAAAGATGCTTGGATTAATCGAACATGTCGAACATATGTAGTTGTCACATTTATTGGAATAATTCTACGTTTCGTCATTAGATCAATAAAGTACCAAACGTAAATTTTAATTTAACTTAATTTTAATGAAACCAAAGCGCTTTCCATGAGGGTGAAACAATGTAAAGGAAAAAAATTCACGAGTTTCGGAAGATATCGGCTTTGAAATAAAGCAAGTAGATTTAGGAAAAGCAGCTAGGAAGGAAGGTTAGTCAGCTTAGTAGGGATTGAATCGGTACCAGAAAAAGAAAAGTAGTCAGCTCATGAAGCAAATTGTCATCAATAAAGTACCAAACATAAATTTTAATTTTAACTTAATTTTAATGAACACGTGCTTCTACGAGGTGTGTAATAAAGATTTGAGACAGATTTCTTTCATTTATTTTATTCCAATAACATCCAATTGACATCATCCCCTTCGAAATAACAGCCTTGGGAAGCCACACAGCGCTGGAGATGATTGTATCATTCCTCATAGCAGTACTGGAGCTCGGATACTGAAACAGCCTTCAGCTGGTCAGTTGCAGTCGTTTGAATATTGTTCAGTGAACCAAAACGACGTCCCTTGAGGTATCGTTTCAATCTCGCGGAAGAGGAAAAAGTCGAAAGGAGTGAAGTCAGGCCAATAAGGAGGCTGAGGAGCCACATGAATATTCTTATTGGGCCAAAAGCGAAAAACTAACAATGATGTGTGACAAGACGCATTGTCGTGATGCAACACCCAGTTCTTTTCTATGTTTGGTCTCACACGCCAGACCCTTCTTCGAAGTCTCTCAAGAAACTTTCGGTAACGGTGTTGATTAACCCCTTTTACCTGAACTCGATTGCCTGGCTGTCAAGAAATTAAGTCAGTATGCCTTTGATTTTTGACTTGCTCATATTTGCTTTCTTTTCTCTTGGAGAGCACGGATTGTGCCATTCCGTGCCCAAATGTCTAATTTTGAAGCAGAACGTAATCGCACACCGTTGCTGAAAATTCTTGTCACCCGTTGTCAGAACGCACAAGCAAAACTTGCTTCACTAAAACAATGGCTATGCACAAACAACGCAATTCTAGCGAGTTCCAACTCGCACTGGTGGCCTCCTCCAATTCCCGCGTCACCAGTGTTGCCTGATCGCTACCAGTTTGATTATTTTATTTACACACCTTGTATCTAGCGCACAAAGTTTTCGGTGAAGATGGAACTGATATCTTTCCTAGCAGAAACTGAAAATATCCTCCAGCAACGAAGATGAAGCCAGAACCAAAATGTCAAAATCCAGCATATTTTCACTCTAACAACCAAGCCTTTTATATCCGTATTGGTCATCCAGCTTACAAAAATACTTCTGGGATCTACATAGCGTAGCTTAAAAAATCTTCAGTTACGGCGAAGCCGACACCATTAACATTAGAAAGACATTGTAGGAATTACAAATTAGTCCCGTTAAATGAGATGGGGGAGAGACATCAGGCGAAACGCGCGTGCGATCGGGCATATTAGATACACAAGGCGCGTGCAATTTTTTACGACGCGCGTAAAGCGCCGCCCGTGCGATATGGCGGCTCGATTTTTATGCGAAAATAAATTAAATTTGACTACGGAGAGCTGTTCATAAAAGCGGCAATAAAGAACGTTTTGTATTTGTGGCTGTCGTTGGAAATTTATTCGGGCCGAAATCGCAACGACGCATGAGATTTTGGTTTTTAATGAAAGTTTGCGAAAAAAAAAAATTCTATGATAACAAAATGATAAATCTGGCTAATAGAAGTTCGGATTCAAGTTCTAATCTCGTTCTTATGACAACATTTTGATACTTAAACAAGCTTTAATCGAACTTGAACCTTCACCAACATCAAATCCAAATATAAGTACTTCTACATATTTGGATTTGATGTGGGTGAAGGTTCGAGTCGTAATCGCATTGGTTCAAACTAGGTTCAATTGAAGCTTATTATGTTCTTCTTTCCTGTGGGATGTTATATACTTCCTTGCACAGGATGTTCCGACGAAGCTCTAACCAGTGACAAACTGGGCATAAATGTGAGTCCTTGATACTCCCAAAATACTGACGAACTCAGAGCAGGATGGTCAGGAACCAGCTGGGTGTCTGTTTAATTTCCTTTGTGGCATTTGTGATTGCAGAAACTCTCGGGCTAAACGCAGCGTGAGGGTGTGGATCACAGGTTAATTTCCCGAAATCTTTACGAAACGCGACGATTGTTAACACAAGATCCGGGTGCCACTGATTCAATAATTGAGATATTTAAACGTTTCTATGCCGACGAGGATAAGAATCGGATTATTCAATGTCGGATCTTCACACAGAAGGAGATTCTTATTCTTGGTCAGCTTTCGATTTTACCTACGGGCAATCTGCTTGCCGAACGGAGCCTATAAGAAACCGGTTTCGTGCAAGAATCAACCAAGGGAAAATTTAGCAAACAGGAGGTTTATTGGACAAACAAAGGTATGTAGCACGTGTAACAGAGATTCAAAATACATAACAAGAATGGCATTTATCTGTTAAAACTTTGAAGGAAATTATTAGTAAATTCTGTAAAACATTACTTATATGTATGTATAAATAGACAAAAGTTAGCATATTAAAGCTTCAGGTACAGCCGAAACAATTAATAGAAGGAGCAATTAAGAAGGATGAAACTTTTAGGAAGAACTGATATATTCGAATTACCACACAAGAGTAAAGAGATCAATGATGTTTGTACGTGTGAGAGAGGTTCGATATGAATTTCTCTCATTCTGTACGTACTGCGCATTTTGCGGTTTATTTTGTTATTTGACAGAATGAGAGAAATTCATATTTAATGCCTCTCATTCGTACAAACATCATTGATCTTAGTATATGTACATGAAATTTGTATAAGCAAATTACAGCGCTTGCAAAGCCGTACTGAAGAGCGGTACAGCCGCGAAACGTACGTATATGGAAAGCAAGAACAGAACACATCTTTTAAGAGTAAGGAGAGCAACGTTAATTTTATCTATCTCCTTTTGCATATAACAAAGAGGAATCCTATCTTAACTCGATGATTTTTAATAGTTCAGTGATGCCTGGAGGTAATTAATGTCATAGGTTGATTTTCACCTAGTACGTTTGGTGTCAGCGTGCCGAACAGCCAGTATTCCCCGTAAGGGTTGATAAAGAAAATGCCAAACGGCTGCGCAACAACGGTACTCTTGGAGAAATGATTCATCTGGATCCACACACATGGAGTCGAACGACACACAAACTCTACTTTGTAGTGATTAACATAATTACCGAAACACAAGGGTGGTAGCTTGAATCCCAACCCAGAAATAACTTTCGATTCAACTGGACAAAGCAAACTCTACGCTTACTAATCGGGAAGTGATGACTTTCTCTTTCCTTTTGGATTCCGTTAATAAACTTTAGCGTGTACAACGAAATAGGAACTGGTGGGGAGGCTCAACTGACGTAAATTAATCGCTAAATTCAGAATTAGAACTAAAGTTAAAATTGAATGCGTTTAAAGCAGATTTGACCCAAAGTCCAAAAAACTGCAAGGTTATAGATTGATTTTTACTTAGCTCAGTTGGTGTCACACCCAAGGAGTCAAACGACAAACTAACTTTACTTTCGAGAGGTTAACATAATTACCGAAACACAAAGGTGGTAGCTTGAATCCCAACCTAGAAAGAACTTTCGATTCAATTGGACAAAGCAAACTCTACGCTTACTAGTGTGGAAATGATAACTTTTTCTGTCCCTCCGCGTCCCGCAAACAAATTGTAGCGTGTATATTCAAACAGAAACGGCCTAGAAGGGTCACCTGATGCAAATCAATCGCTAAATTCGAAATTAGAGCTAAGTTTAAAAATGAAAACGTTCGAAGCATGATTCGACGCCAAAGTCCGAAAAAGTGCAGCGGTGACCGAAAGTATCGGGTTATAAAAAAGGGCAAGAATAATTTTGAAACCGTCATAGGGAGTGCAGCGCAGATGCTAAACTCTTCAATACCGTCTGACCTGGATGGGTCCTTAAGTGCAGATCCTAGTCACAACAGACAACGCAGTTACATTTTTTTTTTTTTTTGTAAAACAAATTCGCTCGAAATTTATCGTTTCCTTCCATGCTCTTCAAGATTCTAATAGTTTTACCCATAAAATTTCCAAATCTCTCAAACATGTCACCGAACCCTCCGACATTCGTCATTCTCTCTTCTATTTTGGCATCAGATTTACGTTGCCACCAGCGTCGAGGAAATAATCGCGAACATTATCTCATTTTGGCTCGGATCCCGCGCAGACAGCGCAACAACGATCGGCGAACTTCACATCCCGTGCATCGCCTCGCCATCCAGATTAGAACCGACCGAATGCCAAATGCGAATCGTTCTTTTCAATTAGGTATATTTGGCCGTCCCGCTAACGATAATCGCCCGACATTTCGAAACGCTAATGGTGCATAATAAAAATGGTAACGCGATGGCGGTGGCGGCGGTGGTGATTGCGGAACGGGGACGTCCATGGAGACCAACCGTCTGTTAGTTGATGTCCGCTAATGGATTTCATCATCTACGTATATGTAGATCGAATTGGATTGGTTGAGGTATTGTACGTAGTACATAGAGATACATACAAACGTGGTGATGTTCGTACACACCCTATACACGCTACAAACTGGTGAATTTGTCGATATTTCAGTGTTGGAATCGGACGGGGTCGGTTTTTACATTGGATTTATGAATTTGGACGAAATTGGTCAATGAAAGTCGAAAGTATGAGGAATGGAATTCGAAATTGAAGAACACCACTGGTACCAGACAAGCAAATCAAGCATGAAATAAATAAAATAACATCAAATACATCTTACTGGGGAATATAAAGATTGGAGAAGTTGTTTCAATCAAAGCATCCTCTCTCTTTCATTCTGTAGAAGCACAAGTACACGACGAGTCCAAAGGGAAACCTTGACCATTGCGGTGTTTGTTCCAATCGAAGCACCGAGATCGTTGCATGTGGCTTTGGTTAAAATCTGAAGTTTACACACTTTTAATGTTGGCACTTATATACGAGGGACGTACAAAAAGTAACTTTGGCGATACTAGCGCCGCTCTTGGTGAAAAGGCAGAACTATAAATTTTCAGGGACGTTTTGTCTCAACTATTCTGATCAGTTTAGTGCGTCCGGTCGGTCGATTTTTGCGTGTTTTATAACATTTTATCATGGAGATTCCAATAAAATTTGCATCCAAATGTGAACCGCGAAATATAATGCTTTTACCGCCAAACACTGCCACAAACGCTTTGACGAAGAGCAAGAAGGATGACCAACTCACGCAGTCCACGAGGAGAACATTGCACTTGCGAAACGGCTGATATACCCTGGACTTCGAAGTAGAGGAGAATGTAGTCGAACTTCTGGACGCAAATCATTTAGACTTGGGAATTAAAAAACTTGTAACTCGTTATACAAAATGCATGGAAAGATGTGGCGATTATGTGGAGAAATAGAAAATTGTGTGAAAATGCCAAAAATGGCCTTGTTATTGTGTTTTCACTACTCTTTCACAGCTTTATTAGACCGTTAAACTTACTTTCTGTACGACCCTCGTATGTAGTTCTTGGTGTCGCTACTGTTCGTCCCGTTGCATTGTGTGGGAGTAGATGATAAAAGAAAGATGGAAAGATTCAAGAACGTTTTCCGTTAGCAATAGTAATAATAATAATAATAATAACAATAATAACCACAATTTTTCCAACATACCAACGGACAATTTACAACAATAAGTATGCAAAACGAAAAAAAAAAAAAAAGTAACACCAAAAATTAAATGACTTTCATAATACTCCATCATAGTATCAGTAAGTAATAAAGTCAACTATGAAATATACACATATCAAACAAAAAAAATTATAACAAATAAAATTTAATCAATAAGTTCAAAATGAAAACAAACCTCAGTTCCTAGTTCGGAGTAAAAATAAGAACTTTGTGCGTAATTTCCGAGAAATCACAGTTCCTCAATTATGTTATTGTCTGACCAAATTCTGGATCTTCCTGTTCACCTTCTCCCTTTCATTCTGTAGAAGCAAAAGTCCATGACGAGCCCAAATGGAAAACTTAACGATTACTGAGTTTATTCCAATCATAGTCCAAAGATGTTTGGTTAAAAACTGAAGTTTATACATTTCGACACTTTCTGTTATATGAGTTTTTGATATATTTAGAAAATAATACGTACTGTTACGTTTAAAATTTCCGAAGTACGACAGACCCTTAATTGTAGTTCTTTCTGACCTAATTCTTGATCTTCATATGGTTCTTCCCCTTTCCATTCTGTAGAAATAGAAGTAATTAAGGAAGGAGAAAATTTTGTGGGGGCTTTGGTTAAAATCGAAGAACTATGAGAATTTCTGATCCAATTCATTCTCACATTCTACGGTAGTCGAGATAAATGATGAATTCAAAAGATACATTTCTGGGAGTCCCTAGTGCTCTTCGCCGTTGCATTTTGTAGAAGAAGAGGTAGACGATAAATGCGCAGTGAAAAACTTAAGAATTAGGAAATATCTTTCTATCAGGATATTAAGAAGATAATGCGTGGTGTTGGTTAAAATTTCCGACGTGCAACATATCCCTAATTGTAGTTCTTCCTGGCCCAATTCTTGGTTTTCGTCTGCATCTTCCCCTTGCATTCTCTAGAGCAGATGTAAATAACAATCGGAAAATTTTGTGCGCGGCTTTGGTTGAAATCAAAAATTACGAGAATCTCTGATCCAGTTCATGGTTTATTTGCTATTACTTTATCTCATATTCTGCAAAACCCCAGATAAATGATAAATCCAATTGGAAACCTTGAAATTCTGAGAGTTTCATCCAATTAGGGCATTAAGAGCTCCGTGCGTTCTTTTGGTCAACATTTTCGGAGTTTCTAGACGTTCTTAAATATGGCACTTTCTGATGTAGTTCTTAGTTATCCTTTTATTCCTTCCACTTGAATTGTATTGATTGGGAAGTTGAATGAAAAACTTAAAGATTCGAAAATGTCATCTACTCAAAGAATTTTGTTTTTAGCAATTTCTGATTTCGGTGTAACGGCTGAGGATGGGTGAGTTTTCGATTTCTCGTCCTCACATTAAGGAGGGTGCCATGTATAATGGCTTTGTGCGTCTACAGAGTGGCTCATAATTTAGTTAGCCTCTGTAATGATATATGTTTTCTATCACGGCATGGTGGGCAATAAGTCTTCTTGTTATTATTCTTCCCATATGGTTTCCCATGTAGGCCTGTTCAATCCAACGAAGCCTCTTCCGGCGACGATGTCCACCATTATTTCTTTAGCCTTGGTGGTACTTCCCGCGCTCTTCTTCCCACTAGTGTGTTTTCTCTTGCACTTTTTGCCAATCGAATGTCTTCTATTCTACCCACACGTTTGCTCCTTTTCAATCATCTTCTTTATCTAACCATACATTTGTATTCCGTTTTCGAAGATCCTCGTTTCTGATTCTATGCCATGTAGTGGCAATAAGTGAATTTTTAAATTAGTCTGATTGCATCAAAACGAATCCAAGATTTGGGAAAGCAGAGATACCATGAAGAATCAAGACAAAAACTAAGTAACTACAACACTACTCAACGTTCATGTTTCCTCGGCACCAGTAAAACTTAACAGAGATGGAAGCCAGGATGTTCTATCCATTTTGATCCAACGAGAACGAGCGTGAGGATGATGGTTCCATCCTAGTACTAAAGAAACTGATCATTGGTCAACATGTAGAAGATATTTAACATACAACGTGATATTGAGACAAGTTCGTCATAATCGAAATGCTTTTTTACTTTTTGCAAAATCACGAATTACTGTTCCGGATAACATAACGAATTCCAGAATCTTCTTCTCCATAGTTCCAGATTTTCGCATATTTCTTTGCTATCACTTCGTTCCCGTACTGAATTACACGACATTGTGTTATCCACCATCATATCAGCGAACCAATTAAGGAAATCGATTAATACCGACGTCCGTCCATTTCTTCAGGAAAGGGCAGCGCGACGATCGTTCGATTCCGGCCACCGATTCTCCTCTCCTAATCTTCTTCGATCTCTCTCTCTCTTTCTCTATCTCTTCGTGGCGGAATGCGTACGGAATATAATGAATTGTTTAAAATACCAACTCCAATATAATCCGGACAACCCTCGCCGATTGTATGTCTGGGTAGTGTTGTCCTCCGCGTATCGTTCCATCTCTCGCTCGCTCTCGTTCCGGAGCTCTCCACTTCATTCGCTCCGATACGTCACCGGCTATATTGCTTTCTCGTAGCCGAGAGAAGAAGCCCAGCTGGCTGGTCGCCTGGCCGCCCCACCGGACCGACTTCGGTATTTTCAATATGCTTATATTCCCTCCTTATGATATAGCGCGCAATATAGCCGGGGCATTCCCCGAGGCTCGCCCGCCACCGCTATCTCGGTTTTTATTAATATATCGTGCGGTTGACCTCGTACAATTAAACGTCTATGGGATAAAAGAGGAGTTTCCTCGAAGTTATTCAATTTGCTGATTAATGGGGAAAGCTCCTCTCTCATTCTTTTGTAATTGTCTTCTTCCTCTTTCTTGTGTTCTTCGATTGTCGCCTTTCTGAACTGCTTCTGTGTTCGAGATGTTGAGTCTGCTTTTTCCCCTAGCAAAATCCGAAGAAGTGTGAAAATTGACGCTGAGCGATGATTTTAACGACGATACTAGACCAATGTCCAATCGCGTATTCGAATAACAACTATGAAGATAGAAATAATCGTCCAATAAACTTATTTGATATTGGTCCATTTCGCTTATACTCTGTTCACGATAAGAATACAATGGCCATTGCACACTTTGGGTGCTGAACTTTTTCACCTAATTTTCCGATCTCTTCTGACCCCCGGGGAGTCCCTAACTGATACATCGCGATCTCGTGGATACTGCACATTAGGGTGGTTACAAGGTATATGGTAAATTTTTTTGTACTAGATTTCCTATCAAACAATATTCGAATCAAATTCCTGGAATAAATGGTTTCGATTTTAAGGACGAAAAACTCGGATTTTTGTGAAAAGTCGCTGTTTTTCCTAAATTTAACCTCAATGAGGCACGTGTTAACATTATCAGATTGTACTGAAACTTTGTCAATCACATTTTCTAGCTTATTGGCACATTTTAGGGAGTACCCCGACGAATAATCCAAAATTGGTTTCTTGTAACCACCCTAATGCACATGTTTTCCTACTATACATTCTCAATTTTTAACTCAACATTTGCTGTGCATTTATTTGGGAAGTAATGTCAGAAATTCTGGCACCAGATTACCAGAATGCTTGTTCACGCTGTACATAACTACGAAGTTTTGAACTTATAAAGAACTCTTGGAGAAAATCCTGAAAGCAATTTTTCAATCCGAAACTCCATTGGTAAAATCAAAAACAACAATTCCTAATATTCAGTGTTCCCTCCCCGATTCCTGATCACATCGAAATCCATCCGTTTCCATAAACAAAATTTCGTTGCACGCGGTCGACTTCGAAGAATTACATTCGCCGAAAGTGCAATACGGCACCGTTTCGAAATACCGTCGGTTTCTGTTATTTGCGCCAGAAATCAACGCGACCCTCTCATCAGCTGTACCGAAAATCGAATTTAAATATTCAACGGTATGCATTCGCCGCGTAAAAGGCGTCCGTCCCGTCGTCTGCGATTTACGGACGTAATTCCCGACGAAAACCTGCAAATATTTTAAATTAAGCCCTTAAAAGCATCGGGCTTATTACGCTCGGCGATATATTTGCGTTCAGATGGCGACGGCAACGGTACTTCTCGAACGCTTTGGGCCGTAACGTTCTCGAGCCGCACGAAGATGTTCGCTTTTATTTTTTTCGTTTGGAAATAATCTTACGATTGTTTACATCTTCTTTTTGCGCATTTTGTAGACCTTTGAATGCGAAGAAACTCGATTCGTGTCGATCAGATACTTCAGTCCGAGGCGTTCCCTTTGAGATTGATGAAACGCCAGAAATTGTTTGTTGTACATGAATTCTAAGCTAAATATCTTAAGAGTAATAGTTACTACCGCCGTCCGAAGGGTAGCAGATCACTCAGATCTTGGGACTTGAAGTGGTTAGAGGTACCCCTCCAGTACCCGATTATTGTGATACCCTCGATTCCTCCCCGGCACACCACCGATGACAAATGACTCGATTGTTGCTATTGCCCAAGACATCAGGGATCATGCTACACCCAGCCCCGTACATTAAGAAATATATTTGGATGCCCTGGACTTCGTGCCTCGGCTAGGATGGATCGACCACAAGACCGTCTCCCATCAAAATGGGCACGCATCACATTCGGCGATAAACGAAAGAACTATCACAGCAGCAAAAGCACTATCTGTGCGAGCTTGACGTCTTCTGGAGGAGACCAATTAGTCTTCATCAATGTCTTCTGCCCCGCCCGAATTACCCATATCGCGCGGATTCCCTCGCCAATATTTGATGGATGGCCGTCCGTTCCGATTACTTCTGGAACATATAGAGTAGTAGTAATCGAGTATACGCAAAGTAAAACATGGTTTAACTTCGTAACTATGTACTTAACACTTAAATATTTGAATGAAAAGTAACATTTCAACTGTTATAAAATGGAGAATTTGCTTAGACTAATGCGTTTTAGAGGAGTATTCTAATGTTACCCTCGCGCCGAATTGCATCTTAATACTAATTATACATCTAAATTTCAGCAGTTTTGATATTCGAAAATGGACGAGGAAAATTCTCTATAACTAATTAGTACAAAGAATTCTAGATCTTACGATATTACTAGATGTCTAAGAAATAATAATATTGCTTGGAAAGGGCCAAGTCTATTCTAACAATAACGGCTAGATGATATTGATGTGAAAATAAAGAAATATTTGTGTGACTGAATGTTGACTATAGAGTGTTGAATATTACACGAACTTATAATTTAAATTTCAAATAAACAAGACTATATATACAGGGTGCCTACGATAGTAATTGGAATAGGTCCTCCATCTCCATTCATAATTCTCTCTCTATTTTGATAAATATACAGGGTGTCTGGATTTCGTAGGGACAACATGGATATGTTTCTTATTATTAAAAATAGAGATTTGGTTAAATAGACAATGGTGTGCAGGTTTAAATCCCGATTGAAATACCGTTAAGAAAAATGTTACATTCCCAACAGTTCAGAAATTATTTAACAAAAAACTGAAAATGATAATTTATTTATAACAGCAAACAGTCATACAATCTCAACTACAGAAACAATAATTACATTACTCAAATAATCCACCACTGTTTGCAATGCAAAGTTGGCACCGTTTCTAAACACTATTAATTACTTTACAGATAATATTGCCATTAATACTGTGAAATGCCTCAAGTGCTACTTCCTGCAATTCTTCAGCGTTGCTATATGTAGAACCATAGACTTTACTTTCAAGAGTACCCCATAAAAAGGTATCACAAGAAGTGAAATCAGGTGATCTTGCAGGACAACGAATCCTTCCATTACTTGCAACTACCCTCTCATTAAATCGCTCATTGAAACAGTCCATAACGGCACGAGTATTACGCGAAGGACACCCATCCTGTTGAAACCACATCTGTCTAGTAATTTCTAGTGGAAACTCTTCTATTAAGTCTTAGATCTCTTCTTGTAAAAAAGAGAGATATCTTTTACCCCGTTAAACTACCTTCAAAACTAATGGTGCCTAGTAATCTATTACTTATTATGCCACACCAAACATTGAAACCGAATCTTGGAACTTGGTATTGGATATTGAGCTCTGTATGTTTGACATGTAAGTTCTACGTTTTTGTAGCTCTTGATACACGTATACAAAGTGCATTATATTTTTCAAAATTTTCCATTATAAGTTGAAGTAATAACACCGACACCACTGACAAGCAGGTACGATAACAATTTTTCATAGGTAACGTGAGAAACAAACACCAAAGTTATTGTCATAATGGCACTAGTGATTTCTAACAGTAAAAAATAAGCTCAGTTTTTCAAAATTTTGAAGAAGTTTCCATATCGTGTGATACATCATTGCATTTCGAAAATAAATCTGCTTTTAAAAGGACCAAAAAATTTCCCGGTACTAATTTAAAATTTTTGAGCTTAGGTTAGATTACTAAAAATTTGCACAAACGAAATTAGTTTTATTAAGCGCCAATGAAAGTGTTAAAAGTGCCAAGCAAATTGGTTCAAGCTGCATCTCGGTGTCTTGGATAGCAGGGAAGTTACGGCAAATGAAAGAAATTGGGAGAGTTTGTTTTTTCTTTAATTTTGAACAAGTGATCCACGACAAGGGGGATTTGTGGACGGATTCTTAATGCGCTCTCGAACCTGCAGCTTTTTGGTAAATTTGGCCATCTCTCTATCTCTTCAAATGCAGAAGTTGCCCATGTTATTCCTACGAAATCCGGGCATCCTGGATATGTACTCCTAAAACTAATAAGCCTATTGTTCTATAGTCTTTTCCTTTTGTTCCTTTCCCTTCGTCTTCTTTTCGAATTTTCTTGTCTTTTCCCTTTATTTTTATCTTTGGTTCAACTTTACTTCTTTCCTTTTCTATTTCGCTTCCTTTTTGTTCCTTTCCATACATATAGTTCCTCATTCTTTATTCTTCTTGCCCTTGATTTTCATTGTTTTTCGCTGAGATTACTTCAGCGAATTGAATGTATGTACATATACTTCCTCACTATTTTCCGCTTCCTCCCCCTTGGTCTCATTCTTTCTTCTCTTCCACTGCTTTCTTAGTCTCACTATTTCTTACCGTACTTCTTGTCTTTGCCTCCTTGTTTGTATCATCTTCCTCCATCGAAATTTTCTAAGTTACGATTGTTTTTATCAATTTTAAGAAATTTTTGTAAATACTTTCGTCGCCCACTGTACATATACAACTTTTCATAACGCACAGGTTAAGTTATGCTACTATTTGTTCGGAACAACTCTATGTATGTAAAAATTTTCTGGAACATGTGAATTTCAAAAATTCAAGATTTATTTTATCTTGCTATTCTTCTTATTCTCCTTCTTCTTGTTCTTGTCCTTTTGCCTCTTCCTCCCTGTTATTCTCGATATTCTTCTCATTTTCCTCTTCCTCGATGTTCCCAACCTGCAGTCATGTCTTTTATTCGCGAGTGCGTGGCAGTAATTGGATTAAACGTTTCAATGCCAACACTTAACTTTGACGTCGATCATTAGTAGCTCGTTTGATTTTTTCTAATGAGCCAAATGACGCCATGTAATGGGCAACGAAGGCTAGAACATTACTGCCAATTTTTATAAAAACCTTGTAAATATAATGCAACCCAAGACAGAAGCGCACATGACTTAAGTCGGCAGAGGGGAGATCGCATCCTCTAAATTTCACCTCAATCATAATTTTTCGGGGTTTCTAGGAAATTCCGGCCGAAGACGACAACGGAAATGTAGACCTGAGGTAGTCACGTCCACTCGTGTAAAGACGCTTCGTCTGAGTGGCAGTGCCAGCTTGCGTTATCTCATCACTCACCACACGTTCAAAACTGATGCAAGATGACAAATGAACCGGAACGATAGCAAGTTTAAACGGTAAAAAATTTAGATCGCGTCCTCCTCTTTCTCGTAACAGGATGTAACATTTCGTTCCTCGTTACGCGTCGCTTCCTCATCCAAATAGATATCGCGGCGTCATAACTACGAACTGCTGTAACGAGCACCGACGGCCGCTTAATAAAATAAGTCCTCCGGAATAATGAGCGGCAAACACGGCGAAATATAAGCCCGTTAATTACGACGCGCTCCTCCAATTATCCTCAGTTGTAGAGGAGGACCACCTACGCCCCGGCACGCTATCCGCGCAACAGACGCATCAATTCAATTAAATCGGTGATCGTAGTAATTGTCGCGGCGCGGCGGCATCTGCGATACTATTTGTCGGGATAAAATTTTAGGATCGTTGCCGACACGGGGGCGGCGTTAGGTGCGGCTATTTATTATCGTGAGAGATGGGCTCTAATTAGCGCGAAATATGACGTTGCGATAACGGTTCGCGTCGATAAATTTTCCCCAAACTAATACCAAGAGTAATTGGTCGGATTTATGAATCGCAAATGTTAAAATGTAAACGGTAGAGGCACTAAGGTGTTACGGTGCGGAACACCTGCCGTTATCGCTCGTGTTTATGTATTCGAGAAATGCCTCCGTTTGTATCGGAAGCAATTGAGAGAATTTACGAATCGTAAATTAAATGTGAACAATGGAGAAGCTAAAATGTTACGATGCGAAACACCTGTCATTACGCCTTAAGTACCCATTGAAGAATTTGGTAAATTTGCATCCATAAGTAAGCAGGATATACAAGAATAATACATAAAATGTAAACGGTAATGAACTTTAACTGATACAATGCAAAACATATGCATCCACCACAGATTTGTATCGGAATCATAAATGAAATATGAATGAAGGCCTAAGCTATCAGAGGGAAACAATAGTTTACAATGGATGACGGTCAGTTTTTTATAGAATATCATGAAATATTTGTACCTTCAGTGAAAAAAGTGTCAAGATGCAAAAAGTGCCGCAAGAAGCGTTGTTAACTTTGAATAATTGTTGACGAAGATGATCAAAATTCTAAAGATGTTGTTTTCAAGTGTTACTCCACCCTTACAACCGATGGACCAAAATGTGATATAAATAATCAAAATGCATTCTAAGAAAGAAGTCTAAAAACGACGGTTGTCCAGTCTTTAAAAGAGGCCAAACTTAAAAATGTTGTTTCTGTCTCGTAAATGCATGGGAACATGTGTCGAAAAATACATTAAGATTCATTATGGCCTCACTTTCCGCTGTTGGAAACATTTAAGAAATTCGAATAATCTTAAACGCTGAGAGCAAGAAGAATCTTTAAATTTAGACAACCAAGCGAGCGTCTCATCGGACTTGTTTGATCTTCTACGACTGACTAGACGATCTGACACTAGAGAATGTTAACAGTTGGCTATTATTTAAACTTTATGGGATGTAGGAGTCCGTTTTACACTACAAAAATCAAGTCTGTCTTGGAAATTTAAAATAAATTCAGTGGTAAATACCACAAAATATTGTTAAGAAAAGTTGTTTGTAAAGAAAAACTTATTAAAACTACGAAGTTTCAAAGCACTACGTTTTCTTATAATTACCACGTCTTGTTGACATTATGCACACTTGTATAACTGCATTATTATTCTCAACAACTTATATTTACACAAATTTTCAATATCTTCAACACGGAACTTTGTCGTTAAAAATTAAAAATTTAAATATAAATGTGGACAAAGGTGTGAATTATTACTCAGTTTTCCTTTACGAACAACTTTTTATTAATAATGTTTTGTCGTATCTCTTACAGAAAATGTACTTTATTAGCACTCACAATTTCCTCTTTTTAATTTCCACCACGTACTTGATTAGTTTTGTAATAATACATGGCACAAATTAGTTTTTATCTAAGCTGGAATTTTAAGTCAGAAATTTAAAGAATTTTTTTACTTATTCATACGTCGATCCGGGGGCCACAGTATATAACATCACACGTTCATATGTGAAATTCCGTTGAAATACGTACATATACACAGCAGGTTATGTTACTTAAACGCGCTTAAACAACCTGCCAGGAATTCGGCACATTTTAGTTTGATATGTGCCGGATGAGTGAGAGACTATTGTACTTATTAACTAGTGAATAAATAATACTGTTCAATACTAAATGTAACAAGTTTAAATTTAAATTGGAGTACAAAAACTTTATAATTGAAGCCACACAAGCTAGCAAGAAATAATATATGCTTCACGACAGACCCTGAAAATGATGGAGCAAGGAGCAAGAAAATAAATGATATACTACAAAACTAAAACAAAACTTAATTGAATGTGCTCCACAGAAAGGACATCAGTTGCTACTCATTCGTATCCTTAAAAAGTATAAACACTTACAAATCAAACACATTAATTAGGCAAATGAAACGGAAACCAGGTAATGCTTACCTTCCAAATCTTGCTGTGAAACAGTGGAATGGGAAGCCCAAACGTGGCTGGAGAGCGTGAAAGGTGCATTGAGCAAAGAAAGAGAATCGTGCGAGGAAGCACAAGGAGATATGCAAGAGGACAACATAGAGAACTCAACTCCACACACGCCTCACACCCTAGGAAGCGATAAAGAGGCTTAAGGATTAAGATAAAAAGACCATAAGTCAAAATGTAGATAACTCGTAATCAGCTCAAGATAAATATCCCAAACTTTATAGATCTCGAAAAACTAAATTTGTCATAAAACGTAAATTTGTCATAAGATGTTAATTCAAGAATTAGCAAATTCGACAGCTAGTAAATCCATAATTAAGTTAAGTCCAAAAATAGAGCGTAGATCCGTACATTATTTAGTCAATCCGACAATTAGTCGATCTGTACGGTCACTTATTTAGGTTACTACTTTTGGTCCCCTAATACATTATACATATCACCCTGTATATATAATACGCAAGATACAATTGCGATTTTTTGGACGCACTATATTATAATATATGTAAGGTATATCCAAGAATTGAAGTACGAACCATCAAACTCCAAACACAGCTTTGACATTCCTCTCAATTTATTACCTCATATTAGGGACATATGCAGGCTAAATTTTCAAAGAATTACTCACCCTTGAACAAACCCATCAACCTTATCATCATCCTACTTCAGCACACTCGTGTGTGTGCTTCGAGTCGCCACACCTGCACTTTTCCTTAAAAGTTTCCATCACGTAAAATCTGATGGTCTGATTCGAGCCCCGTTCCAAGATGGTGACCGATAGTCTCTTATAGATACTACCGACACCTATCGGTAAAATCCTATATTAAAAATCAAAACGGAAATTCGACCGGAAACTGGTCATACCTTACCTCTTAATGATCGTACTCCCTGCGTGCAGGAATCCTCGAAATTCTTGTTTGGCTTTGCACTTGTCATTGTTGAATTTTACATTAATGGCTGCCATGGTGATCACAGCGAAGATTTCTTGGCAAACGTCCAGACCTAACCCCCAGAGGATTCCCGCGAACGGGGCGGTTGGTGTCATACATGGTATATTCGTAAGTCAAAATTTTGTTCTTGAAAATCGCCATGCAATGCTGTATAAACATGGTCCAAAACGTTGGAGGAAGTAAGAATAATAGAAAGAAATGCACCCTACTTCGAACCCAAAACCACAAAGATAACCATCCATAAATGTACATCTGGCAATTTATAATGTCACTTGTTTCTATTCTTACAAATCTTCACCGCAGAGTGACCTAAAATAAAAACGGTGTGTGTGCCCACATGTTACAAAACGGTGATCGCAACCTGAATAAACTGTACGATACCAACGAAACAGCAAGCGCAAAATTGGTTGCCAACTTAAACTCGAAGGTTTGAGGGTCTGTCGCTCATATGCTATGGGTGGATATATCCTTGAATCTCTTCGTTGGGCTTAAATCTTACCGCTGCAGTGTGTTAAGCTAATTTTATAGATTCAGGAATGGTTTTAGTTCTCGCAGGTGGGGTTACTGCGTACATAATCTCAACCGACTTACAGTCGATAGACGACAAACTCACAATTTATCAACTTAAGAATAATTGTCCCGTTCTCTCTTGAGATGGTCAGCCCAACTCGACTCAACAGTCTTACACCTCACGGTAGGAAGACTGGGGATTATATATATATAATCATTTTGCCTTATACCGTGAGGTGTCAGGGTAGCACCCTATGTGTTGTGCACAAACTTGCGCCATTCTTTTTGTCCAGTGCCACAGCTTTTGCTTCAGTCCATCTCAAATCCTTCTTTTGCAGTATTTTGCGATTACTTTGTCTCACGTCTCCTTTAGTCTACCTCTGTGTCTCCGATACAAAGTTCTTGCCTCCCATATTTTCCTAACTGCTGTATTACTGTCTAGTCTATGTAAATGATGCCACCATCGTAATTATCGTTCTGCCACTACTTCCACAGCCTGTACAACTTTCAAATCTTTTATTTGTTTGTTTTTGATTCGGTCTCTTCTTGTTACGCCTTTAACACCACGTAGATACATCATTTCCGCCGCGTGGACTCTGCTTTCCATGGTGTTTGAGAAGATCCATCTTTCAATGCCAAAGAGGAAGATAGGTTGGAAGATGGTTTTATATACAGGCGTATTCGTCTTCATGGATAATTCTTTTTTCTTACAATTGCCTTACAGATGCTGTAATATACTTTTGGAACTTTCTCTGGAACTGTTTAATATCTTTTCCTTGATTTCCTTTACTGCCAATTATTACTCCCAAGTACTTGAATTCTTTATCTTGCTCTATTCCCTTTTCACCTATTCTTGTATGGATTTCCTTACCTTCATTACTTGTTATCACGATTACTTTAGTTTTACGGGTTTTTATCGTCAAGTTCGTATTATCCAGTGTTTCTTTCCATACATTTACATTACTTTGTAGATCCTTCTATTTCCTAGCAAATATAGCATAACATCATGTGCGAAAGCGCATTCTAATATATCCACTGTGTATAAATTTTTGTAGACTACCTCCACTTCCTTCATTGTTGTAGTATTTTGTTTAATTATGTCGTCCATCTAAATTAGAAAGAGAATAAGGCTCAGTACTCCTTCTTGTCGTAGTCCATCTTTCACCTCAAATTCCTCGGATTTCATATTTTGGGTTCTAACGTATAAACTCTTAATTGCCTGCATTAGCTTCCTATTTACTCCTCTTTCTTGTAAAATCTTCGTTATAATATTTCTCGGTGTCTTTTCAAAGGTTTTTTCGAGATCCAAAAACGCTATATACATTTCTCTCTCTTATATCATCAATATTTTGTCTATAATTTGTTTCATAGTAAATATATGATCTTGTATGCTATGACCTCTTCCAAATCCACTTTGGGAATGGCTAAGCTGTGGTTCTAACACTGTTCTGAATCTCTTTTCCAGCACTCTTCCATATATCTTTGTTGCAATGTTTAATAGTGTAATGCCACTTTTACTTCCTTTCTTATGGATAAGTATACTACCTACACCTACCTCGTGTGGTATTTTTCCTTCCTTCCATGCTCCATTACAGATATTGTGTAAGAAATGTATGCCCTCTTTCACATATATTTAATCATATCAGGTGTCATTCTATCATAGCCGGATGCTTTACCGATTCTGCTTTCTTTAATGATCTCTTCTACGTCCTCAACCATAAGCTCTACATTTTCTGTGTCTATTCAGTATGTGTGGAAAATAATTGTTCCACTAATGATGGCATCAAAATAATAATAAAAAAATGCTGAAAGCGTCTCCTCGCAGAATCTATATTCTTGTCGTTTTATATTCCCGGTCAGTAAACAAATAACCGATGGCTCGTTCCTAGAAGTCACTAGGTCAAAGGATGACTTGAGGGACGGCAAGCGAAGCTCGCAAAAACACGACTAACGGATCGTTCATGGGCATAGCTTTTCCTTTGCCTCGAGTATAATTTCAAGAAGGAAATTGAGAAAACCTCTTATATTTCCTCCGCGTTGCTCCCGTTTCGACTCCCGATCTCCCTACCTGCAAGCCCCGTCTACCTCGATACGTACGGACCTCGTCGTCTATCCGGCCTTCTTTTTCTTCCCCTTCGCCTACCGGTTCTCTCGTTCGGGATCATTTTTCACGGCATCCGCCGTTGCTGTCCGCTCACCGGCAGCACGCGGTGCACAGCGGTTGACCACCGGTCGAAGTCCCGGTCCAGTTCAATTAAGATGGTGGCGGTCTGCAGGGATCCAAGGCTTTCTCGGATATATATATCTATGTATGCGATGGTCTCTGGTAGCATGATCATCTCTCGTCTATCTGCGGCGGAATTACTGGGGCGGATGGCTTCGAACGTGATAGGGGTAGGGGGCACCGGATGTCGGAAAACTCAGCCCGTCCGCTATAAACAATAAGCTTTACGACGTCGGAGAGTTATCCTCGGACTGATTGACGTGCTCAGGTCGAAATGGGAAGTATCGGTCGGCGGATTTTCGCGGAAAATAGATTACGAGATCTGACGATTTCCACGAAATTGTCGTCCGCGTCGGATGTACTTAATGAACAGTATAATAAAGGTTACTGTTGAACGCAATATGTCAGTTTGATCAATATTTAAAGTCGGATTCGAGGATGCTTTATATGAGTTGGTAATCACAATTTGCGGTTGCTTCCTAGCTATTTTTTACGACTCCTCCGACATAATTAGAAGCAAGGATCCACTTGATACAGGATCCACAATTATCTAACAGTTTCGGTGACGAGACTTGGGTGTTTGAATACAACCCAAAAACCAAGTGCCAGAGCATGGAACGACACACTCCAAGCCCTCAAAGACCCAGAAAGGCTAGAATGAGCAAGTCAAAAGATCAAACGCTTGCTGCTGATTTGCTCTTTATGATAGCCAAGAAATCGCTCACAAAGAGTTTGTGTTTCCAAGCCAAAGGGTTATTCAACGCTTTTACCGAAAAATTCTTGAAAAAGTTCGACAGAGAATGATGCGTGTGAGACCAAACATCTAGAAGAACTGGATGTTGCATCACGTCAATGCACCTTTTCACATGGCAATTTCAATAAATCGTTCCTCAGCCTCCATATTCACCCGATTGGAGTCCTTGTGATCTTTTCCTCTTCTCGAGATTGAAACAATACCTCAAGCAACGTCGCTGTGGGGCTTTTTCATCTGAATTCTGTAACGACATTTGAATGACGTGTTTAATATTAGAAATGTCATTCTCTAAAATTTTAATCTTAATCTTAATATAACACATGTACATATATTTATGGACAAAGATAATGTCTTTCTACAGAGTTCAAACTTAATTTGGTTAAAGTTACGTTTCATTGAATGAACTTCAAACCCGATATTCATGCTCTGCCTAATAAAATTTGGAAGAAAACTAGGTGAAGACATAAGTTGGTTAACATTTTGACAAATTACAAAGATAACAATAATAGCAATAATAATAATAATATCTTTAAAAAGCTTTTAATGAAACAAAAAAGTTTTTGAAATCTAATAAAGATATAATAGCTAAATCAGATAAAGGAGAAAAACAATAATACTCCTTTAGAAACTGGTTGGTAAAGCGTGGAGAGAGCTACCAATACAAATGAAAAGTAGAAAAAAATTTGTAAGTTATATAGACTTTTTTCTACTTTGAACTTGTAATATTCCTTCACCTCCAATCGTAAATTGTATTAATTGCCCCACTTACAATCTTTCCAAATTTCTATCTAAAATTTTAAGCAATATTGTAGGTAAAACTACATACAATGTGAAAAATTCATGGGAATTTATAGATTCAGTTGGAAATCAAACAATTTCTAATAATTTCGAATTAATCAGTTTATATGTTGTTACTCTATTTAGTAATATTTCTGTGGATTTAGCACTAAAAATTTTAGATAAAAATTGAATTCCAGAAAAGATTTTACAGATCTTCAAAGGAGGAACTCATCTCAGCTTCGAAACTTTAAATTCTACATATTTTAAATATCAAAATCAAATTTATAAACAAATTTTCGGTACTGCAATGGGATCTCCATTATCAACAGTTATCATCTGGTATTAACCTGGTAATGGAGGACCTAGAACAAAATGTTTTGGTCGAACGAAATTCTATCAAGCGTGGATAATTGTTTTTGTTCCGTAAGTTGTTCCGGAGTGTTGATGAGGTATTGGATTCCTTTAATAATTATGGCAGGCAGAAGTAACGAGTACAACGTACGCTCTCAGATTAAAGGCATCCTCAGTGTAGGCAAGGTGATATTAAGATCCCCACAAATTAGTTGAAAAATTTACTGTGAAAAATGTAATGAAAATTAAAAGTCTTAAAAAAATTAAAACAATTTCCTTCAATTTTTAAATAAGAGTTTTAATTTTCATTACATTTTTTCATTGTAGACTTTCCAACTAAATTGTGGGGGATCTTAATATCACTATGCCTACACTGAGGATACCCTTAATCTGAGGGCGAAATTTTTGTAGCAGCAATAAATGATATTAGCAAAATTTAGGTCTTTTCATCTTGACCTCCCCGAGAGTCTAACAGGTTGTTACCCCTGCAGTTTTAATAATTATCACAATAGATTAAAATTTACGTGTAATAAGGAATTAGATTTTTTCATTAAATTTCCTGAACGGGATGCACAATAATGGCATTGTAAAAACGAATTGGCATAAAAAGCCTACCAATACAGGAAGAGATCTAAATTACTTTTCAGAAACATCAAAATTACATAAAATTAATGTAGCTACCGGATTAGTTAATCAAGCCGTTAGATTATCTAGTCGCAAGTTTAGGGAAAAGAATTTAAGCAAAGTTAAGGAAATCTTACAAGGAAAAGGTAAGGTAATCGGATTTTTGTAATTTTTATATTTATGGTACGTGTAGTTTGGACCTTAAATAAGAATATTTTGGAGAGGTTTGACGCAACGTTCATAAATTACCGAGATAATCGATGTTGAAATTTCACCCACCAGTTAAATCCACTAGATATAATACGATTGTCAACTGGACTCGTAGTGTAGTCGCGTTTTGGTGCGATACTCACGAGATCGCTGTTTCGAGTCCCGTCACGGGACATTTCTTTTTCTTCCATTCATAACGCACCATATGCTTTTTTCATTCTTCTTCTCATATCAAAAGTTATGAACAAACGAAATGTATGAACTATATGCAAGAACATTCTTCAAGTACATCATTAAAATGCACAATCGGTTGATAAACAATATTCATTTTGAATTCCTAAGAAGCAAAAAGCAATGACACTCTTTTTCGACCACAAAGGAACTGGGTAGTATGTATGACGAAACGTCGATATCAAATCCTCCGAAATGAAATAAAGGAATTTACTTCTTCTGCTCCTATCCATCGACCTTACTCTCCAATTACACCCTCCCAATTAGAGCACTAACACCACCATCTCCATCATCTAACACGAGGTGTACGTAATTAGTGATCGGTCCTCCTAACAAAAGGCGAGGGTACCGCTGCATGTGCCCTTTGCCAAAACGCTAATGAGAGGCTACGGAGAGCGAACGAAGAAAGGGGGAATTTGATCGTCCACACGCTGGGTACGAAGATGACCCGCGGTGTGGTTACGTTTCGTGCTCGATCTCGACGGTAGGTAAATAATTTATTGTACGCGCCCGTCGCTACGTACACGCAAATCTGAAATGTGAACGAGTTCGAAGCCGCGGGAAGCGGATATTTTGTTTCGCGCGGAAGAGGTCGACGACGACCCGCCGAGCCCGCTCGGGGACACACATGCAACAGGTTCGGAGTTTTGTGAACCGGAGAAATGCGGAATTAATCGTATTTATGCCGATTAGGGACTAGAATCCTCGTTTGTATCTGGTGTTATGTTAGGGCGATTAGGAGAAGTGATTGTCTAGTTTCTGATCTGTATGGTAATAGTTGGATTGTTGATTTTATCTTTCCGTTCAGGAAAGTAGCATCTTTTGTTAAATATTCTTTGTATTTACTTGGCGATGGTTGCAAGGACTGTACTGACAAATGGTAGTTATCACATTGGATCGGTATGGTCGATTGGTAATAGTGCGTGATTTCTACATCACGAACAAGTGATCAACACCCAGCCGTTTTTGTTCCGGTTTGTCGTCTGCTCAATCACAGCACAATTCAGCAGTTGCATTCATTGTGACTGACGGTTACCTAATATGCATTGTCATAGAATAGACAAAAGCGATAAAGTTAAAAAATCTTGTGGTAAATTTTGTATGCGCTTGGTCGGCAACATGTTCTAAATACGACGACAGTGTCTATATTTGGCTAATTTCATTAATGTTATTGTTTTGGGATCGTGTGTGCATATTAGAATTACAATATACGATTATTGTTGTGTTTCGTTAAATTAACTTTTTAGCAAATACTATTCTTTTAACATATCCAAAACTTTAATAAAATAAAATGTAGAGGGCTCTCTATAAACGACCTAATAAATTAGGTTCGTTAATGGGCAGTTAACAAGTAACCGTGCAAAAATTACAAAGTAAGCACAATTTGCATATGCCAATAATCCTGTAGGAAATTTTGACTATGTCAGTCGCAAAACGCAACTGTAGACTAATTAATTTCGTACTTATTAGGACTCGTCAGTACAGTATATCGTTCTGCGAGTGACACAGAAAAAGTTTCAATTTTCAACGAGATATCGACGTATCACCTGGAAATTTTTACTGTGTCCTAATAAGAACGAAACTAATTAGTCTGCCGTTTCGTTTTGCGATTGACATAGTCAAAATTTCCTACAGGATTATTGGCATATGCAAATTGTGCTTACTTTGTAAGTTTTGCACGGTTACTTGTTAACTGCCTATTAACGAACCTAATTTATCAGGTCGTTTATAGAAAGTCCTCTAGATTTTATTTTATTAAAGTTTTGGCTCTCGAAAATAGTTCACTATATCCAAAATTCTAACATTTTTCAATTAATACGAAGATATGTGCACCTTTCGTATTTTCCGAGTGGCGTTAGCTAAGTTGTAAACTATTTCGAGGTCATTCAAATCGACCACATGAACATCAAAGCTGAAAACACACGACGGATGCCATGGGCGCGCATACCTATCCATCTCGTATAGCTTTGGAAATGTACCATTCGTTAGTGCTAAGGGTACTGTTCTAAGCATTCTACCCACACCTTCGAGGTCTACTTATCCCATATTCTTCCAGCTAATACAAGGAAAAATTGAAGAAGAACGAAGCATACGTAGATTGGTTGCGCTTTCTCATAATATTTCCACATTTGTCAATTGCTGGATATAGACCTATGTTAAAACAATGGGATACTTCTACCACGTTGGCCAGTTTATCCCTCTAACCGGCAAGCCCGTAAAAATGATCGAATAAAGCCAATTTTTTTCAAGTACTTTTTGCACTTGATTGATCACAGCTGACAAATGACTTGTCAGAATGTCTTGGAGAATATAACAAATGTTAAGAAGTGTTGTGTACAGAAATTTTTCACTATTTGAAAGCGAAAAATTTATAATGCAGCAGTTGTACCCCGAGAAATCGAAGACGGTCTTGCCGGTTAGAGGGTTATGTCTATAAAGGGTCAATGAGAAAGGACTATTTCCTTCGGTCTCGACTAAATGGTTATTACGCCGCTCGGTCGTACCTCGCCGGTTAATCTAGCAGGGTGTATCAGATGAGCCAATTCCTTACTTGCGATAGTATTCATGATCAAAAACGCCCAAATGTCAGCCCCACGGATATACAAATACATTTGGGTAGACTTTGATCATTAACAACATCGCATCTAACCCTAACTTTCACCCGATTATATCTCCTAAAATTGTAACGACCCAGATTTAAGGGCGCTGTATCCCGCATCTCAAACCGATGTTGAGGCTTCTTGTTCATAGACGTGAGTAATACTATATCTTTACCACACCAATTTCGGAAAATAGAAAGCAAGAAGAGGCGCGGTATACGTATCTGTACGGCCCTAGGGCTCTAAACCATTCCTCTAAAGATAAAAGAGGTGAAACACTGAGAAGAAGTCCGGAACTAAATTATCATTTTCAGTGAGGAAAATCGCAAAGGAAAAATCCATCATCAATGAACTTTGACCGACGTTCACGAGTAACCACAGGTATCCCTACTTTCATCAGCGTCAACATTAAATCTTATTACGTGGATAAAATATCGATTACCCCGATGATTTCGATAATGAAGGTTTTGCTATCAAGTTTTATCGATTCACTCGAATCATCCCTCAATTGTACAAAGCGACAACTCGGTCGCAAATAACCCCGCGTACGCCCATATCATTTACAAGAAGCATTGCAGACGCAATAAAAGAAACGCGACGGGGTCGTTTTCCTCCACTTTTAATTAAACAAGACGCCAAGATGTTAGAATGCATAATGAAGTCGTGTCAGTCCTGTCCGTTCGCCGGCGGGCGACGCGAAAGGGGAGCCCCCAGCCATCGTCGACGTATCAACCGTCGTCGTCCGATCCAACTCCTCCATCCGATGGTCTCTTCCCGCTCGAATGTACCAAACGAAGCCGATTAACTCTCCAGAACGAAGATGGAGATCGGAGGAGCAAAACAACTATACTACGACGACGACGACGGCAGCGACGAGGGCGACTACGAACGGAGATAACGAACGGGTCCGCGTACGTATTGGCTTCATTAATTATATTTTGCAGACTGCATAACTTTTATTAATGATGAATACGGGGCGCGAGGCTCTCGCTTTTAATATCGTTATATCGATCCGTTTCTGCCGCTGACGCTCCAGTGGAGATTTCGTGATCGTTTTGTTCCTTGCTTGGCGGTTAAATTAGGAAAAAAAGTAAGAAGGGACGTACAGAGACCTTTGCGAATGAGACGAAATATTTGCGAATTTTAATAGAAGGAAAAGACCAGTGTTACTTGAAACATCTGGTTCTAGTCAATATTTAATGGAAACATCAATTACCTCGTGTGGATCCATAGAAAATATGAAAAGTTGGTGCATGCTTGCTTTAGAAATTGAGATCGAGACACCCCACTGGTATTTCAAAGCTTAACACATTTCCTGGACTTTTTCCTGAACTCCTGTCCAACTACTCTTGAAGATTTTCAAATATGCAGAATGCGAATTTCTATGACTATACCTTGGTTCAAAAATAGAGAAACGAATTTCTGAACACGCCACTTTTATAGTAAATGCTGGTTGGTCGAAGGCAGCACCAAATTACACTGCACCAATCCTACTATAGTTGATCGTGTACGTAATTCTGTCAAATGTATTGCCATATGTTTATTACCGCTAGTTATTGTGGTGTTTGTTTTTTTTTCTGTTTTCTCTGCCCCTTTCGAAATATCGCGTTAATTTGCCGTGGAAATTTTATTCCAGATTTTATAGTGTGTCATTTGGGCTTGGGGTTCGTTAAGAAATTCATCTCTGTTTCTGAAACAAGGTATAGATTGCCGCTTGTTGAAGAGATTGCGGTAAGTTAGAGGAAGCAATAAGTTGCTTCTCCAACTAAAATGCTGGAACAGCTCTTGAAGGAATAAACTAAAATATGCGGAAATGGTTCAATTAGTAAAAGCCTTAAAAATCTGAAATGACTAAATTTTCCATTTCCGAAGAAGTCGTTTAGTTTTCGAAATTTCCTGGTTGCGGGTATAAAAATTGGTTCCATCGAAACACTGACTTCCTCCGTGTAAAACGTAGGAATTACCATTCTATTTTTACTGAGGACTTTGGAAAAGCAACAAATATATACGTGGCTTTCCACAATTAATGGGTCAAATTTATTGATGACATTATTTGAGGTAAAAGTAAATGAACGAGTGTAAAAGAGAAAATGATTAACAAAACATTGGGCAAATGAATGTATTGTTTTGGAAGCACTGGGTGATTTATCGTAACGGATGATGTGTCGATACGCATTTTGAAAACTCGTTGAACTGCGCGTTAGATACGGGCAAAACGAACTGGCCGTGAAATTAAACATATATGCCTTATCGAAATATCCACTTAACCTTGCTTAACATATGGGCCAATTTTATCAGAGTTTACACTTATATTTATAGGTTATAAACATTCGCCTTCATTTCTCAATCACATGCTGCAATTTTTTCCCGGCAGTATAGAAACATAATTTTTACCATCCCCGTGACTCAACCTTCGATTGAATTGAAAGCAGGCGAACGAAATAAAACCAACCTTCATTTTGCTAAACATATAGCCCGAATTTTACTAGCGTTTGGCTTTCTACGTTTAAATAGTAAACATTCGAGTTGTGTGATAGGAAAGTATTTCTTTTGCAAACCTTGTTTGTGATTTCTTCTTTACCTTTGTCGCCAAAGTATTTCGAATGTTTTTTTCCTTTTCTTTTTCTGCACTTTTTTCGCTGTTTTTTGCGATTTTCTCGGTAACGATTAGATAGAGTAAAGTAACTACGCCGTTGTATTCGGCTTGTCAAGACGCGTCGATTGATGTCATATTGAACCTCCTAAGTCCCACAGAAGCGGAGATGTCTGTGCGATGTAGGCTATTATTTTCAGATTTCCTTGGCAACCGGTTGAAATGATCAAGAAAAAAATCATATACTGTTGGAATCTGCACGTCAAGACTCGTCGACTGGTCGAGAACGGTAAGAAATTCAGCGTTCGGGATGGAGGATTTGGACTCTACGAGCTAAAATCTATCGGATAGGCATATTTTAAACGCGATTATACGCAAGAAAAATGTTTTTGTACTTTTGAGCGAGTTCAATCTCGGTGTACTTTAGGTACCCGAGGAGTTGATTAAAATGAAACAAACCGGAAGTCCCTAGGTCTTACCGTTCCGGAGATATGGTACTTTGAAATTTAAAATAATTTCCTACCTAAAATTACAATGGTTTCATTCTAGCGCGAAAACTATTAGAGATACCTCATGTTTTCTTATTCCATTCAATTCCTAGGCAAAATCTGCTTGTAGGAAGGTCAATTCGATCGCTATCAAGCCATAAATAAAGTAGTGAGAATGATTTAAATTTGTCGCAAAATGAAAATTTCGATTTTTAAAGGGATTTTCGTAATTTGACGATTCATGTTCGGATTTCGATGGTATTTTGGGTCACAATATACATAATCAGGCAGAGAATTATGTGAAACATACGGTTCAAACGAAAAGTACGTAGGTTTCGAGAAAACGCCATCCGAAGCTCAGGCTAAATGCGTACACATTCACTTATTTATACCTCATATAATGTTGTAAATAAATTGGACGCATTAGCTATGGCAAACCCTGTATACTGATGTGCATAGTCATTGGGAAATATCCGGATAAACGGAGACTACGGCGCATATACATCTTCATGTAAACCCAGCACAACACGGAAAGAGGTAGATTCGAAGAACTCATTCTGTTTGCTTATTTCCTAGTGGCTGTCTACAGATAAATATTGTTTGATTGAGTTACGTAGAAAAATTATTTCAATATCAATGGCTTCGTAAAAATCTAACAAATTTGCTTGACGGCACAATACCTTCTTTTTCAGAATTTCGAATTAGCCTGATAACTTCTATCAAGCTTGCAATTGCCACGTGCTTTTCTGGTGGAATTGGGTGTGAAGTGTCGATTACTCCAGTAATGTTTGTTCATTTATCTATCATATCATCAGCTCATCGATTGCCAGTTTCTGACTATGTGAATCTAACTGGTGGTCAACATCAACATTGACTTCGTAATCCAATTGCCTGGTCATATTAACAATTTTCTCAATCACGTGAGCCACATAACCAGTTTCTGGCGTTGTTTCCGTCCCGGCTTTTGAAAACAAAATTGACAAATTTCTTTCCAGACACCATCCAATATTCTTAGACTATAATACATACGATTTTAGGGTCAGAATTTATCTGTGAAAATCCAATTTCAAGGAAATTTGGGCCCCTTCTTCTCTTGCAGCTTTCCAGTGGAAAAATATCCTTGCTTCTAGTGAAATCTCAACAAAAACCGTTTGCCCAAACATAATTGCATCTGTAAATCGATGATTTTCATTTAAAAATCTATAATTGAAAATAGAAATGACCCCACGGGACACCGATATAAAACCTCAACTAAACGCTCCGATTCAAGTACCAATAGAAGCGGCCAAAAAAAAAAGGGAGAACGGAATTCGCATGGGAAAGAAGAAGAGGACGAAGAAGAAAACGAATAGTAAAGACGGACGAGAATAGTGCGGCATCGCATCATACCACCGCCTACCTCTACTACCGCTTCTCCGACTACTCCATCTCATCTTCCCTGGACGCAATCTCGTAGGGGATATTGGCGTCTCCAGAACCAATATCCGACGTCTGCGAACAACGAGCGCCGCGCATTATTTAAATAATAAGAAACGTATTTATCACGCAAGTCATCTGAAAGTGAAGGGAGTTAAATTTAACCGGACCGAAAAGCGGATATCGCAGACGAGGAAATTGGGTAGAGCGTTTATTGGAAATCTTTCAGCTGTCCGAGCAGCAGCCGCCCGAACGGCGAAGGTTCGCCCCGAACGAACGGGAGCTCTCGGATGAGGGGTGGTATGAGGTAAGAAGGTGCGACGAGGTGAGAGCGGCGCTTATAGGAAATGGGTAGGAACGGAGGGGATGGGATGGGAGAGGCCGAACGGACGCCGAAGGAATTGCATTTTCTCTCGCCACTTCACGAAATGAATAAAGGGAGAGAGAGGTATATCTCTTTCGGGATCCTATATATGAGAGATACCTTTCTATTCTTATTACTATTTTTCGAACTGCGCGGACAACTCTTCTGGCTTGGCAAATATCGCCGTCGAATGCTGCTTTACTGACATTTCAACTATTCTATAAATTTCTAGTTTAAGATTTGTAGTGGGTAAGCGGAAATTATTCGGCCAAATCGAAAGAATGTGCCTTTCATCCATCAGAATGAGGATTTAAAAGAATTTTAGAGAAATCGTAATGTTGAAGATTATAAGTTTAGAGTGGTTTGGTGGTTCTTGTGGAAAATGCAAAGGAAGCTGTGTATGAGCGTTTTCTTGGAAAATCCCTCAACGATTGATGACGATATGTTATTTATTCGGGTGGTCTTGGCCGGATACTTTCTTCGTTCACCTATTTTCTTCCATTTATCTTTTGAGATGACCATATTATCCAAGGACTTTTCTTTGATGCTGGTTACCATCTTTATGCTATTACCGAGTGGAGAAAGGAAGCTGCTAAACTTACTCGATGGAAAATAGAATTAAAAGGCAAGTGGAAGACAAAATATTGTAACAACTGCAGAAGAATAATTAATATAAGTATATTGGAAACAGTATTAGCAAGAATTATGCAACGTTGCGTGTTGACTGCTCTGACTTTTACTGCATTGAAGGAGTAGTCTGTAGCACGAGCAAGAGCAAAAATCAAAACATCTAAAATTAGAAACTGGGAAATGGAAGACGTTGAAATAAAATACCTACTGTTCACTGTTGGCGTGGCTGTGATAGGTACATCGGTACATAACCTACAAATATTTAACATTTTTACTACCACTCTGGACATCGTTCTCCTCCAAATGTTTCCACATTTCATTGTGATCTCTTTCTTGCCGTCTTCCGGTTTTACTGCTGTTTTCTGGATATCATATCTTCTTCCTCATTTTCTCATTGTCTCATACCTATGCCTATTGCCTATTCTCGCAATATTCCCACCCGATTAGTTACTAGAACTCCCATAAAAGTCAAGAAGTCGAAACCTGAAGAGAAAGTTTTCCCAGCACTTTTATTTACGAAATTACTACCAGTGATAGTCGGCCCATTGAATTTATGAATTCTGTAAGTTCAAATCTGTCGAATGAGATCGTTTGGACTTCAACCCTAGATACTTCGTCTTCTTGCTCCAAAATTTCCACCTTCGAAGCTTCAAACGAAGTCACGCTATCAAAGTCTGGACTTAAAATCCTTTGAAAGGCATAAATTCGAGGTTGTTTTGGGAATAGTTATAGGAATTCGGAACAAGATGTTCCTTAAGATTATCAAGCATGAAAGTCGAACGTAGGTCTCAGACATGTATCTAAAGAGGGTAACCAGAGGAAGGAACAGGGTGCTGTAAACAGTAGACATGTAGGCAGTGGCCCTCCCCAAGAAGTTATGGCTTTTGTTAATGGTGTGCGTAGTCGAGGTTTAAGGAAACAAATGTCCTAATGCTAAGCATGGAGATCTAACGTAGGCCTGAAATGTATGTTTAAGCTTTTAAGAAGGAGGACTAAAGGGTCTAACTAGAGGGAAGAATAAACACTGCTAAAACGTTGGCCGCGTTCCTCCCCGTAGACTCACAACCTTTAGGTTTAAAAAATTGGCGTTGATCATAGATTAGGGTTATATTAGAAAAGATCTGTGAGAGATCGATGTAATTCAAAGGCGCACGTTACCTAACCACCCGTTCTAAAATCAAACCAAATCTACAATCTGCAACGATAACAGAGCATCTAGACCTGGCATAAATAAATGAATAAGCTTTAGGCCGATGGCTCCAAGAAATGTAATCTGCTCAAATGAGCTTTCAAAGTGAACCACACGTAAATACTCAGCCACCATGGATAAAGACAAATTGCTACTGTACCTACTGTGGAAAGGAATCTCAACACTCTAGAAAATCTTGAAATAAAGCACGATCTTGGACAGGTAACCATTCCGGAAACATGTCTCAAAATTGAAAACCATTTGTGTTCTGTCTATCAATAATAGTGTATTTAAAATACAATTATTTGAAAACAACGCCCATGGACGCTATTACTGTGGATTTAGTCTAGCAGGTTTAAGACGTACCTTATCCAACAGTCAAAGAAGCTATCCAACGGTATCGTGAGACTAGTTCCTACACCAGACCCTCTGGACAAGGCCGTAAACGGTGTACATCAGATGGTAATTACAAAGTTATTGTCAACACTATTCTCCGAAATCGGTTTGCTGTTGCAGTTGTGTCTCGTAATGGCTTGCAGAAGGTGGGAGATGTGAACGCCAGTAAGTATAGAGTTAGAGTTATTAGAAGAAAATTAGCTGAAAGACAAATTAAGCCTAGAAAACCAGCCCGAAATCCAGAACTTCTCTCAACATCCAGTATCACGCCTACACTTTACTCGGGAGTATGCAAATTTGACGCTGGAGCAACGGAGGCATGTTCTCTTTCCAAATGGAAGAGGGCGAGTGTACCAACTATCGACAGAGAGACTCGTACCTTGTACCACCGTGTAAACTATTTTGGGCCGGGATCTATTGCGATGCCTGTATGGAACTAATCCTAATCGATAGGACTCCAACAGCTTCCAGGTATATTGCAGGACATTTTGGAAAGGCAGGTAGAATACCATTTGTTTGCTACATTGGCGATGACTTTGTGTTAATGCACGACAATGCTCGTGCAAGCGTTGCCAAATCAGGGAATACCTCGACGATGTCGTTACTCCATGGATGCAGTGACCAGCACAAGGTCCGGACATGAATATTATTGAGCACGTGTGAAATAGTCTTTAAGGTTAGGACTCCATTACCTGCACCAGCATCCTTGCTGGAACTCAAAAATATCATGGAAGAGGAGTGGAGCTAATACCTCAACGTAATATCCAAATCGTCATCGCTGGACTACAAAGGCGATTAAATAGTGTAATAAGGGGAAGGGGAGGTAACACACGCTATTAAAACGGCAATTGTTTTTTTCTTTACACCATCGAAACATTATTTCCGCATGCGCGTATTATCTGACTTTTTACATCTTTAGCAATAAAATTTTTAAAAAGGTCAACTAAGTGTTTTCATCCCATGATTTGTTCAGTTTCTTTGGGTTTCCATTTTCATTAAGGTTGATGTAGAGAAAGGATTAAGGAAATAGTGATGAATCAGCACATTTACCAATTTTTATCTTTTAGATCACCTCCACTATCGCCATATATTTACTTTACCGATTTTACAAAGTGGACGGTTAATTTTGCGCGTGAATGTATTATTAGACGCGTGGATTTTGTCTATCCTTTCACGAACTGATTCCAAGTCTTCCGATCCTTTGCCAATTTAGTTGCTTTTTCTCTTTTGATGCCTCACTTTTCCAGGATTGCAATGATAGTGTCGTTCCACGTCTTCTTTAGTTTCTCTTTTCCTCTTTTCCTTTACCATTTAGCTGCGTATACTTCTGCCCCCAATTTCCAACTTTTCTTTTATCTTTTCGCTTTTCACTGTCCCGGAGGGTCACTTTGCACGTCCATCTTAGATATTTCATTTCCACCGCTCTTATTTTGCTTTTTTGTCTCTCATTTATCATCCACGTTTCACTTCCAAATGTTAATACTGGTCTGTAGATCGTCTTGCATACTTTTGTCTTTGTACTTTGTTTTATTTCCTTTTTCTGCTGCTATGTATTTCTTTAGCGAATAGAATAGTTTGTTTGTGTTACTAGTTCTGTTATTTATCCCTTCTTCTTGCTTTCCTAAATCTTGTATGGGTACTCCCCAAGTATTTATATTGTTTGACTTGCTCTATTTCATTATTGTCAATCGATGCAATCTCGATTATAGTCTTTAAGCGAAAGATTGAAGTAACTAATTTAAGTTCGAAAAATTAATGGGGATTGAAGCCACGGATGAGTTGAAATAAAAGACTCTCTTTTGGTCACTCTAAGCTTTCGAATTGATTAGAGTGACCAAAAGAGAGTCTTTTATTTCAACTCATCCGTGGCTTCAATCCCCATTAATTTTTCCACCTTGAATTAAGTCCTAACGTGTAGAGCCATTACTTCTGCTCAATATCGATTGAAGTAATCTATGAGATTTTGGATCTAACTTAACCTGGATTTGTGGAGCCGTTACTAATTATTTCAATTTCTTCCTGTCCCACAGTGACCAATAACAATCCTAAAGTAATATTGTTTGTGACCACGTAGCAATCACATCATCATTAATCCTCCATCAAATTATCCGCTCCATTCCCTCGTCCCCCGACAAACTAAATAATATAATCTCCCCGTTCCTTAATAACCATCGCCGAAATAAATAAGAATAAAAGACGAATAAACCCGCGGCAGAAATAAATAAGTATAAATTCTGCACGTCGTGCGTGCCTTATCGACGTTGCGGCCATCTCCGCCGCCCATCGCGCGCAATATATTTTTTCGCCCGGTCTTCGTCCGTTATTAATTCGAAATCCTCATCCGGACTGATGCCCGACGAAATTGCCGTCCCTCAAACATAATCAGACTCGAACGGCTTTCGCAGGGAAGCGAGCGAAATGGGGGAAAATATCAATTAAGGTTGTCAGTGGCGGTACGTCGGATGTCGTCGTTTCGCGTACTCATCAAGGATTTAGGTACAAAGCTCACGTTATTGGCGACAACGTCCCGGATCCGGCAGCCGCCTCCGTCACCGCCACCGCCACCACCAGCGTCTATTTCTAGCCGATCCTTTTTCTTTTTCTAGCTCGCCTTCTCGCACTCTTATTCAATCTTCTATTATGGCACGCCGCCGCCGTCCTCATATTCCTTCCGGCGATGCTCATCCGGGTTTCGGCAAGATTTTTATGGACTATCGCGTCACACCTACGGCCTTGTCAATGGTTTTTATTTCTACGCTACGCTGCAACGTCGTATTATATGGATGCGCAATATCGTTCGGTTTTTATCTGGCGCCGATTGCGTCGAATGGAAACGAGAGAAAGAAAAGAAGAAATGTTGGGTTTTAGGTCTTTCCGGATTGACGCCCGGTAATCTAAAGCTACGTTCGTGTACGCATTTTATCGTCGTGGCATGTTTTTTCTTTTCCATTCGTCTTCTACCAAAACCTGTTCCAACTTCGTCTACCAGTCTCTCGGTTTTTTTGTGGCAGTTTCATGACCTTTTAATCATAAATGTTTAGCTTCGTTGTCGCCACGCGTTCTTAATTATATAGAACAGTGGTCACCAACCTTTCAATGTGTTGAGCTACTTTGATAATTTTGGAACAAACGACTACCTAGTCGTAAGCTACCTACTAATCGTAGGTGTTGGAAAAGTAAACAACATTTTTATGCAGCCACAATAGCACGTCACATACGATTTAATAAAAGTGAATAAAAACAAAAACAAAGGTAACCAACTGTTTTAAATAAAATCATAGAAAACTATGATTAAAGCATTTTTTATTAATACAGACGGGCACAAAACTCTCTACCCCGCTTTCCTTTGGCACTCTTTCCGCCACTTCACTACCTTCCCTAGCTTCAAAGCGCTCCATTGAAAAAGAAAGTTCATGTGCCCCACTCTGTATCTTTTTGTCCTGCTTGAAGCAATTTCCTTCTGTATTAAAGCATAGAATTACCTGGGAGTCATTATAAACGAGAGAATATATAAGACATCAAGATTGTATCGCACCCTGAATAGAACAACACACAGCACAAATACAAAGATGTGGGTGCACAAAACTGTTTTTAGGCCAATATTGACTTATGGTGGTGAGAGCTGGGTCCTAAACAAATCAATGAAAGGTAGAATAAATGCAATGGATATGAAACACTTGAGGAAACTCAAAGGGATTACTAGGAGGAATAGAATCAGTAGAAGAAGAACTGAAAAGAATAAACTTAAAAAAGGTTTGGCCATATGTGTAGAATGGGAGAACAAAAGCAGGTCAAACGAGTATGGTTGGCAAGCGTACAAAACAGAAGAGGTCGAGGAAGACCAAGAAAGTAGTGGAATGATGTGATGGCTGTGAAGAGGGAAATCATGTGGAGGAAGCATTGATTAAAGCCAGAAATAAAAAGAATGGGCAAAAATCGTACACGAAGCAGTTAAATGAACAATAAATTGCATACCAGAAAGGTAGAAAGGTTTAGATTATATATTAAAGCGCAGAAAAATATTGCGGAGTCCTCTATACTTAGACCAACTCATCTGTTTGCTGTTCACCAAAAGCAAGCGAAAAGAATATGATAAAAATAACGACAATTTAGGACTCCATAAAAAGGCTTAAGACCTAAGGTACAACCTGTGATACTCCACTAATATAGAAGGTTTTCACTGTTTCACGTCAATTACAAACTTGTTTTATCGTATAGAATCAAATAAAAAATAGTTTCCAGCAAAAATAACAAATAATGCCAAATTCTTATTTTAATAAAACTTAGCATGACGACGTGAAGCTATAACTGTTACCGGCAGATTCTGATAGGTTGGTATAAGCTGTCAAATGACGTTGAATTGCCTCGTTTCTTTCTCGTAGAAGTACTTTTTTGATAAATTCAGCCCCCAAATTATTACTGTGACAAGGTTAAGTAAAGAAAATATATATATGAAGGTATCATACTTGATACCAAGGGACTGATAAGGTTAAAATTGCCCGCTGTCTAGTCATAACTTTTCATCTTAGAATTACAAGACGAGCATTAATGTTGCCCATTTTGTCGAGGTTTATAGTAAATTTTTGTCTCCTTACGAATCGATTCTTCTAACAATCAATGAAGTTCAACATAATATTCGAAATCTGTCTACACTCTCGCCTTGTATCGTCGACTTTTGTCGTCTAATCTGTTAAGTTTTTAGTTTCTTATGTATGTATGTTTATCTTTTTGTAATTTGCTTCTATTTCATCTTCATCGGATCCTTCTGGGCTCTAAAGCAGTTTCACCAATTTGCCTGGAATTTACCCCTTTATTGCCTCCTTCAATTTCATTCATTTCTTAGTCCACATCTTCCGACCCTTTGTTTCTAGATTTCCACTTCCTTGTACATGTTCTTGTTCATCTTCTACTTCTATTTCTTTTTCTTCTTCTTCTTCTCCTTCTTCATCTACTTCTTCTATTTCTTCTCCTTTTCTTTCCTCTTCTCCTTCTTCATCTACTTCTTCGATTTCTTCTTCTTTTCTTTCCTCTTCTCCTTCTTCATCTACTTCTTCGATTTCTTCTTCCTCTTCTTCACTAATGCTTCTACCCATGGATGCCGGATACACATGATGATACTACATATCCTTGACCTCAATTTATCCACTTGTTTGTCCTATAGCTTACCCCTCTTTCTTGGGAAATTCCTCACTTTAGGGTCAAAATTGTATTTCTAACATGTTGCTCCTAGTAAGTTAGTCTTGCACGTATTCTTAAGAAAGCTTGATGAAGACGTAGATACCCCAAGTTCTTGACCAATAATAGAATGCACGCTGCCATCGATATTTTACGACATAGAAATACTTTTCGGGCGGTGTTGTGGTTGTGGTCAAAATCAATAAAACCTGGATAATATTTTCACGTAGTTTTTATGCACTTCCAAGCCAAGCCAAGCCCATTCTTGGCTTCCTACATTGAAAATCCAAATACAAACAGAACATAATAGAAAGTAATTAAAGAGAGGACCAAAGAATGAAATTAAAGCGAGGACAACATCGAAAAGGGAGAAGGATACCATCAACGGAAAGAACACGCGGAATTTAGAGATAATTGCGAAGTGTACGCGATAGCGGAAAGGGCGTCAGAAGGAGATAGAGGGGGGACGATTGGCTCGTCTTCCGCTGTGTGCCGTCGGTGTTCACGTGTAAGCCGGCTTCGAAGTCGTGGCTAAGAGCGACGAGAGATAATTAAGCAAACAAGCTCCGAAAGCGCCCTCCATGCATACCCATACACACACACACACACAAACACAATTCTCGTCGAGGTCCCGGCCGTGCTGGCGGAAGCGAACGTCGGCGCTACCCCACTCTCCTGCTCCCGTCGGGGTGGTTCCTCCGTCAGCTGCATCTGCCCACTTTAATTTAAACCAGGGGATAAATAATTACAACGCCCAAATTCATTATACTTAAGGGTGTGTTCCGATTTTGAAATTCCCGCCAATTAACTTAACAGCTCTAATAACAGCACCTACCCGCAGTAAAGTAATTTCGTCCTGTGTACACACGTATACGTCTGTCTCTCTGGTGCGCTCCCGTTCTAAGATTATTCATCGGGAAGAATTTCGAGCGCGCTCTCTCCCTCGCAGTTCTGTGTGAAAATTACTTTGTAGGTACACGCTACGTACTCTCTAGTTTTGCGGTTGGAGAATTTCGGAAGATGTGGTTTATGTCAACCGTAAATTCTATCCTGAAAATTTCCTGCCATTTACAGAAAAAATCAACTCAAGAAGCTCGCGGAATCTCGTAATACGAATGGTAAATGCCCAAGAAAATGTATGATGAGTGAGCGATCAATGCACAAATCTGCTTAGTTAAGTCTTCAACCCCTTCTTTCTATTTACCGCCCACTTCGATATATTTAAGAGAGATTGTAGTCTGACTATCCCTCACGTAACGTATGACCTTCACGTTCTGTATGTACAAATACATTATTATAAAGGGGTTTTTATAACTTGAGCAGGAAAGCTACATATTTATAAGATTACTTGAGGTAATAGTAAATCAATGAGAATAAAAGAAAACATTAGAAGTTCAAATGAAAGTTTTGTTTTGGATGTAGTGGCTTACTTGTCACCACAGATGCTCGAAGTTATTTCCGTCAGTTTCAATACATACTTGTGACGAAACAAAGATCCACCGCATGCATGCTCCGGCTTCCATCAGTTATAAAACAAGAGAACACGACCTATCCAACTTCTTAGAAAATTGTCGTTTAAATATCGTCGGACTTGCACAGAGAAATGAGGCGATGCACCATCGTGCATAACCCACATACCTTGAAAGAAATAAGAACGCAAATTTCGCGAAAAATTGTAATATATGCCACCGTTTCATCTAGGCGGTAAAATGAAGGGTGCGTTTAAGTCACCGTTGATTATTCATTGCTCCCTTCTATTAGAAACAGTGCATCGATTTTGTACTTTAAAAAACATGTTAAACAATTGCTTCTTAAACATAAGTTTTATAGTTTGGAGGAGTACTTTAAATTTATTTAAATTTCAGAAATAAGAGTGTCACTATTTTGTTAGTTTATTAGTTTCATTATTATTATTATTATTATTATTATTTTATCATATTTCATTGTATTGCATTTTTTGTTTTTGTTTATTTTTTATTTCTTTGGTGGTGCACTTGTTAAATACATATTTCATGCACTTTTAACAACTATATGTATTATTATTATCTCTTATCTAGTAGTGCTAATTACTAGCCTGGTCAAACAGGGGTACAAGCGTTCAATTACGAAATAAGTTACGACAGTTTCGCCTACTGCCCACTCTAGTATCCATACTCTATACGAATAGTTCTGTGTACATGTAGACATCGTAACTTATTTCGTAATTACCGCTGTTTGCTCAGATTAGTAATTACGTGTATTATAATTTTCATTCCGTGTAGAAGCAGCTTCATCAGTAAATAAAACGTTCATATTGAAATTGTTATTAACTGTTGCTGTGGTAAAATCCATTCAGAAAATTGCCTTCGTCTAGTGAAGTCTGTTGGCAATAAAACTTGCGCACGTTAAAGGTGATACGGATAAATGTTCGCGGAAAATTCGCCAAACTGTTAAAATTTTATCTCATGTACTTATTGTTGGACTTTTGCCCAATTGGTCTCTTCCAAAACTTCCCAAAATTAATTACGGCTTGCAATAGTGGCATCATTTTTCTCTTAAAAATTTGGTTTTATTTATTAAAAATTTTCTTCTGTTCTAAATTGATGCATATGGCGCGAAAAATCCTTTATATAAAAGCTGATACCCCTAGTTCTTTCCAACCAACGATATTATGACCAAAATGACGATTGAACAGTACGTCAATTGGACAAAAAGAAATAAACAATAGTTAAAAATTTATTTTGATTAAAAGTCAATAAGCCGGCATAATCGCTACCACAATCTGCAAACGGAAATCGACGCTACATTTTGAAAATCAAAAATCGGTGCCAAAACCGCCAAACCAGAAATTGGTGCCACTTACTGTAGTCTGTCCCAATCTTTAGATGACGTTTGGGATTGAGTAGAAATTTTGCATCTCTTATTATGTCCATATTATATCAATAGCTGCATGTCTATGTCCGATTGGGATGTTACATGTTTTATCAAAGTTTTATCAATATTGTCATTACCAACCGGAAATACGATGAAATGATTTGGGAAGCCTGCAATCAGTCCCCATAAGACCTGTACTACATCTTAAAAATTGCGTGCATAACGATAATTGTCAAAGTTTTTCACGAGGATAAAATTTTCAGGTTTTCCAAATTTCTATACTTTAAAGGAATTTTTAACTTTAAAATTGTGAGAAATTTTGATACACCGAAATTTTGCAAAATTTGGAAGGATGGTACTGTAGTGCATTAAATAGTAAGTTAAGGAAACGAGCAAGGGTAAAACTTTTGAATTTCTTTTAGGTTTTGGCATTTTAAAGAATTTGGGACATTTTCAAATTTCAGGATTTTTGATAAACTTTCAAATTCAAATTTTTGCTAAATTTTGGTGAAGTTTGCATTTTTAAAACATCTTTTGATGTCTTGAAAATTTATAGATCGTGAATGTTGGTAAACCTTTATTTTCCTTGCCAGTCTATCTTGGTCAACCTCATCACAAGCCCATACCAATTTAATTGCTTTCTTTTGATCGTTTCTGGTATTGGTTTCTGGTGAACTGTTTTTATAATTTCATCTCTTCTAATTCTATCCAGTTTGGTTACTCCTGCTATCTTTCCAATATGTCTCATTTCCAATGCACTGATCTTTGCCTCTTGTTTTCTGTTTATCATCCAGTTTTCACACATTTCTACAAAGATTTTTTCCGTTGTTCAGTTACCATTATTATGTTATACAAACAAAAAATCTCTCGTACAAAGATTATTTCCGATCTTTGTACATATACAAAGAAGGCTCGTACAAAAAAACAGTGCTGCGTAGTAAGTTTTTGTAAGGTTACTTCCAACGACATGTAATTAACAAAAAAGGAAGACTCACCTCCAATTGAGGGAAAAGCATAATGGCCGATTAGTTTGAACAGCAAAACCTGGGAAACCAAACTTTAGATTCTCTCAACAATACTCTTCACTTCCCAGCGTCGAATTTCCGTGTATATCCTCGAAAACTAAATTTAAAAGCAAAAGGGAATAAACTTAGGCACGGAAACCGATCTGTTCAATCTTAACGTTACAAGCCGAATGAATACCACGTGCGCATCCAATCGGTGTTATTCGTATCATTGAATCAAAAATTACGAACGCGGGGCACCATCCACACATCAAACGTTGAAGCGAGAGATCACAGAATATTAAAGCAGAAAATTGTAACAATACATAAAACCAACAATTGGCCTTAACAATCGTTTGGCTTCTCTTTTCTCGATACTTTCAGTTCTTCCACGCGTCTCTATATTTATTATAGTATTACTGTGTCAAAGGATGTCCTTAGCATTGCAAATGTCAGGAACAGCTCTTCTGTCTGTTCTATCTTCCTTTCTATGAGTGTTCTTAGTTGTCGTTAGTTCGTGTTCTTGATCTAAACACCGTCAAGTTTTCTTCTAACAATTCTCTCAACTTTTTGCTCTTATATCTTCGTGTATACTTTGGACCAGATAGATTGCTCTGTAGTTTTCACATCGCAGTAATATAAGAAGTCAATTACGTTCTCTGTACCTTTCAAACTGTATACCTTTCGTTAACTAACTTAATTTTTTCCGCTTCCATCGGGCGTTCCTCGATGAATGTTTCATTATCTCTTATTTATCGCCCGGAGTTTTTACATCATCTCCGGGCATCGATACATTCAGCGTCCTTGTACTAACCGTCGTCGTATCGTCGAAATACTTTCATCTCAGACTCGCCAATTACTGGCTTTTAATCGCCGCCACAATTCACACTTTAAATTGTCGAAGTTGCCTTCGTCGTCGTGGTTGTTGTGCAGCAACAGCGGCAACGAACGTATCTATCTCCAAAGCGTTTCGCCTCGGGGAAAAGCGCTGCGCAGAGCGCCTAGATACGGCCGCCTATTATGGCCGTAGCAATTAAATCGACTGCAGTTTATCTTTCGTTAATTATTATTACTGCTACGTATAACTAGCGCTAGAGCTAGGACGCCATCGGTTGCTACTCGAGCGCTGGCTGCACGGAAATTTAATTCCGAGAGTTATTCGTAACCATCCGCCGGTTCGTTCTTATGAAAAATGTCTTAATTATACGTAAATGCCGCGGCCGCGAACGGCTCTCCGACGGCATTTATGACTTTCGTTTCTCGAGATAGATGCGGGCGCGGATTGTACGCGCAATTAGCCAATAACCCGGGACGATTTATATACGCGATCGTACGAGAACTGTTAGGCGACAGATGTAAATATATTTCAAGCGAACATGCACTTTATTGCGTTTCCTATACGATAAAATCGAATGGAAAAGTTAATTAGATGGATTTTCGTGCTTTCCAGCGGCACTTCTGAATGTCGGTCGAAGGCAATAACCGTAAAAGGTGTTTGATGCTGTAAACATGTCCTACGTCAATTGATGGAAATAAATCCAAAAAAGAAATTATGGGAATGTGTGACTAGAAGACGGACACACGTGTTTCTATCCGCAAACTTTACTTTAAAGACACAAGCTATGGTCGTTGACTTGTCTGCAATTCTTTTTCACTATTCAACCCCGAGGAGCACCTAAACATCAAAAACCTCCAACTGCGAATAGAGCAACACAAATTTTGCCACCTTTCGTTTGAGACCCTAGGGAATATGTGAGCAAAATTTTATCAAAATTGGAAGAAATCAAACATAATTTTCTTGAATTGATTTACTAGACCTGCAATAATACTTGGCGAGTAACTAGGGAAACGTCCCAGCTAAGATGAAAGGGAAAGAAAAATAGATACAGAAATAATCCTAAGTTAAACATACGCTCTGTATGTTTAAGTCCTCGGCCAAATAAGAAAAAACAAACTAAAAAGGACTACAAACACAAAAGAAAATTGCCAGGAAAAAAGGAGAGGAGCAAAACCCAAAAGACCGGAAAAAATTGAAGAAGAGGCTGCAAAACGAATTTCAAAAATGTCCTTTTTCTTTCATATTATCCTTCTGTCCGTTTAGGGCTTCGGATTCAAAAATTTCCAAATATTCTAAATTGTTCAACAATAATTTTTTAAATACCAATAGTTTCAAAATCTTTTTCAAACATTTTCAAAACCCTCAAACCAAAAAAGAAACAAGTTTTGATAAACCTTCGAAAAGTGTGCATGCTAGTTCGATGTGATAGGTCAATAGTGAACAACCAGAAAAGTCATGAGTTGGCAGTATTGAATATCACTAAATACAAACAAGAAATTCAATTTAAAGCACTCGTAGTTGGTGGGAAAATATACCTGTCAGATTCTTCAATTGACGAATTTTAGTTTTGTTTCTGTCATCTGTTGAGTAATTTCTTCGACAAAATTAATGACCACTACTACCACTGTAACTGTCACCACATTCAACTTCTGGATCACGTCGTTTTCAGTTGAATTTACATCTCCACAAAATTTCTGGGCTTTTAGGAACATTCAAGCTTTATCCCGCAAAGCTGTGGGATAAGCTTCGTTCATTACTGTGGCAGTAGGAAGCATAGTATGAAGTCTAAAGCAGAGGCGAAGTGCTAAATCACACCCAAAAATTGCTAATAATCTAAAGGTAAACATCTTGATCATAAATGCTGTAAATTTTGAGTTATTTTACTTTTGAACCATGATGGATTATGATCTACTTTGTTGATTTTGAGTGACCAACGAGGTAAAATAATTTCAACAGTTTCCAGTAGAGATGCTGAGAACTAAGAAAACTTACTTACTTAGATGCCCCAAACTACAAGATAATGGCGTAAGAACCCAATCGCGTTTAGCACAAAACGCAAATATTTCATGAGAAGTACTTTCTTTCAAATTAGCAATGCTTTTATTCATGACTCGCACGCCAGTCTTCCAATTTTTCTGACTTAGGACGTTTATTATTTGCTATTTCCTTCCAAGTTTGATTAGAACACCTCGAATAGAGGAATTTCATGCCAAAGTATGGTCTCGCTCAACTCATCTACGATGATGACATTTTTGCTTTGAACCTTTTCTGCTTTGATAGGCTAACGTAAATCGAATGATTCCATAAAGGTTATGGCCGTCATATCAGCATTAGGAGACTTCGAGTACGAATTTTAGTGGTCTTCTTTTCAAAACATTTCAGATTGAACTGTTACCTAAGTAGATTCGTGATGAGTGATACTAGCGCTTAGATTTGCTCTGGAAACACTAGCCGCTTCTTCCCTCCTGTACAGAGATGTAAAGGTACTGTATGAAGCCCAGAACCTTGGAGATCGCCAAATCTACCACAGAAATATACTCTTCGTAGTTCTGAGAAGTTTGCAGTTTGTATGAGCATCTACGTTTGAGTGGAGGCTGAGGCATAATCCATTCTCAGAATACCAGCTGTAAGTTGGTACAACACATGTTCTACTCTTCTTCTTTGTCTTCTATTTTTTTCTTCCTCTTCTGCGTCTTCTGCACCTTCTTCTTCATTCTTTTCGTTCCTCTTCTGCGTCTCCTTCTTCTTCTTTTTCTTCTTCTCCTTCTCCATGTTCCTTTCCTTCTTCCTCTTACTTCTACCCCATCCAAAGTGAACGTCCAACACTCCCTCCACCTTTTCAACGGTCTGCCTCTAGGTCTTTGTCCGTGAGGTTCATTAAATTTGGCTCTTTTTGCCTTAAGTGTTTTGTCGTCCATTTGACCTACGTGTTCGTTTTAAGCAGAAAGAAGAAATTAGCACCAACGCACAACGAAAGAAACTATATGAACTCTTCATTATCTTCAGCATCATTTACGTCATAGAAATCCTTTGTCGAATGTATATCTACTTTGTTCGCCGATGTTTTTTACATCTTCTGTAAGTGTTAGCCGTAAGTGGTTAGTGTATGGGGAGGATTATGTAAGTTTGCGAAGTTAAAACAATGGTGAGGACGTGATTTCTTCCATGTACCTTTGATAAGGAATCCGAAGGCAGAACTCTTACACTTGTCCTCGTTCTTTGAAAGTCCTCCTCTTCTTGTGAAGACGTTCTTCCTCAATCAACACTCATTACTTTTGGGTGTGGTCCTTCTATACGCAATTCTTTCTAGTTAGTTTCTGATTGTACAATAACAGATCTTCATGGCCGAGTCGTTTCGTGCTTCCTTGCCACGTTCGTGACCACAATTATGTTGCTTATCCTTCCAATTTATTCTTATTTATTTCTCGCGATCACATATCTTCAAGGGTCGACCGGTCTTGTTCCAGGCTGGTCCGAAAACACCTCAAGCCTCCTCACATTGCTTCTGGCGATTTTAAATCTATCCCTAAAGGGTCTGAAGCAATCCTGAGATTCTACAGATTGGTTCGTATCAACAAATAAACGGACTTCATTAGTTGTAATGTGAATTTAAATTTCATGGCGCGCCAAAGATGGGAAAGTTGTAAATAAAATATGTCTACCCCACAGATTCTTGGCCGCAGATTTCAAATCTTCCACTCCCAACACTGCATCTCTTACCATTCTCTAGGACATAGGACTAGAGACGCATTTCATCTGATCGCGCTCGGTATTCGCACCACCCGCAATATCACCACCTACATCATCAATACTCGTTCTCTTTGTGCGTTTCGATGCCTTCCGGTAGCGTAGTATCTGTATAGACTACAGTATAGATGGCGAACCTCTTTGAGAAGTGAAATTTTGTTCATTTTTTTGTACTAGCTCGTGGGTCACTAAATCAGGGTCGTAATTTGGAAAGGGGAGGGGGGATGGTTAAAAACTTTCTCTTTTTGGTTCTCCCCTTTAAAATCCTTTAAAAAGTTTCCTTTTTGATTTAGAACTTTTACTTTGTTGACACATCCAACTTGGAATTTTTTTTTGTAAATTCTATATTAGATATATTTTTTTAAATTTTACTGATTGTCTCTTTTATGATTAAAAAAATAAAAAATCAATGCGTGGGTCATTTAAAAGTATGTGTGGGTCAGCGTCTGACCCACGGGTTATAGGTTACCACTGGAATAGAGCAAAATCCATTTTGAACTTCGGAACGATTCGACCCATAGCATGTGAATCATAATCTCTACGAAGTGCACGTATTCACAAAGGAACGTTTTATTTCCTAAAATTTTCGGACTATTGGAGAGTTGATTTTAAGTTTTTGAAAGCTCTCAATCTAAAGATTCGAGATCTTTTAGCATTAGCTTATAGACGTTTGAGAATATTTGTCTGCATTGGACCCATTTCCATGCAATATAAATACAATTCAACTACAAACGTGCATCCCCGAAAGCTAATCTAAGGCGTGGAAGTCGTCACGCTCGTTCGTCACGGCTCGCGTGTCGTAATTATACTCCGGTCTTAATTTCGCCGATGCGTTTACTCTGTAAGGCTTCCTTCTTTGTCGGCCGCTTCTTTGTCGCTATTTTCTAATCCAATTCGGTCCGATACTTCGCGCTTTTAGATGAATGTCGTCGTCTCTGTTTCACCCGCTGTCGCCGAAGGAGAGGGACGACTCGGACAGGAGGACCTGCGGCGTGATCGATCTCGAAATTGGAATGGCCAGTCGCTCCGATCAGATATACCCGCACCAACACATCCGCAGTGACAAGCTCATTCACGTACGGGTCGCACACAACACACCGGCGCTAGGAGAGACTTTATTTAATTTACTCCGAGGGTGACGTATGAGCTTTGGCCAAAATGAGTTCCGAACGTTTTCTGGTGTTGCCGCTGCCGCCGCCGCTGCCGCCGCCATCGTCGCCGCCGCCGTTCTCGTCTTCCCACCCCCTTGTGCCGTCCCAGTCAGCGTCCGGCGGTATTAACTACGCGGAGCTTCTCACATAAATTGGATCGGGGTTTTGCCGGCGTCACCGGCGTCTCACTTTAAATAATTAAATGTCAAAGTGGTGTAATCCCGTAATGAACAGAGGGAGAGAGAGAGAGAGAGAAAAGGAACGAGAGTCGCTGGTCCCCATCCCGGCCTTGTTTCAGGATCTGCTTTGGCGACCTGTCGCAGATAGCGGCTCGCTGATCCGCCTTGACAAATGCTTTATTTCGGAACATTGTCTCGGGCGGTGTGCATGCGGATGCTTAAACCCCCCTCTCTCTCATCGTCGTCTACCCCATCTCCTTCGTTACTTTTCCTTAGCCTCCATCGCTGTCATCCCGATGCTTTTCGTATCAGTCCTGCGAACCGATGTTGAGATGTCACCTTCGCGTTTTGCGTTACAACACGTGTCATCTTCAGGGACTTTCGTCAATGCCAAAATGCTGGTAATTGTGCGATTACTCGAGTCGGAGGTAAAAAGATATCTGAAACCAAAGTAAATTTTCACTTGATCAGTTCTGAAAATCCAATTCCAACCCTCGGATTAATATGTCAATGAAACGACTGTGTTGATTCCTATAAGAAGTAATGATCTAGAAAAGCTGTACAGATCGAGATATTCTGCCTTTGCGATGTCAATTTCGATGATAAATGCAAATACACATTTCGACAACTACGTTGATAATCCCCAGCGGCGAAAAATCCAATAAACGAAATTTTTCCTTGGTGAAGACGTTTTACTACTGTCGGCCTCTCAAACTCGTTATCACGAGAAGACGCAAACGAAGTATTGGGTTCTTGCATTGCAATTCCGACTATGAACATGAGAAAATGTTTCTAGGTACGTACTTCTAGAGCAGGATTTCTCAAATTGTGAAAGAAAGATAGAATTGTTTTGCCAAATAGAGTAGGACACTATATCACATCGGTAAAGTCGTCACCACACAATTGTTTAATAATAAAATTCGGTGACACGTGTTTCGCTAGCGCGACGCAAGTAATTTATCAGAACCTGGGGTTTATATGGTTTTGATAATACTCGTGCATTTCATGCGTTATTAAAACCATATAAACCGCAGCTTTTGATAATTCTTCCTGCTAGCGAAACATGAGCAGCTGGACGATTACAATGGCTTGGATACCTGGAAGCGGTGGGAAACAACAGATCGATACTGGACATGGCATGGAGGAGGCCGAAGAAGGAAACTGGAAAGGGACAGGCCCACGAGGAGGTGGAGAGGTGGCTATGCTGGAAGATCTGGAAAGGAAGCAAGAGTCGTGGAGTGGAAGAGGGTTACATCGCAATGGACCTAAAGGCCTCTTAAGATTTCACACATTCATGTTTTCATCCACCTATATACCTGAGATATTTCCTTTGATCCCAGTTTATGGATATACGCCTAATTCGGGATACTAACATTAGACCCAAAATTTCTGTTATCATCCAGACTCGTAAGGTTTGAACCCTCTGACTTGAACCATGGTACAAGTAGAAATTTATTCGTGAGCCCATTTCTCAAAAGAATACCGATCTATCTAACACATGGAGTCAGTTCTTGTGAATGATTCTACCAAAACTTTTATACAATCGTAAACCTCGAACTATATTGCAAATTTCGATATACGCCCCAATCTATCAGTATAAAACCGTTCATTGTTCCGATCGGATTAACTGCGAAAAAAGGCACCGATTTTAAATTCCATTAGTCGACGATCTAGCACCTGCTGTCGGGCAGCGGCGTTCGTTATCGCAAAAACACAGCTATTTGTTCGGTAATTAACGCGATTACGGCCGTACAGGTGAACGCTCGGTCGATTTTTGAGTGTAGCGCCGGCCGATAGAAACGCTGCCGTTGTCGAGGAGGGTCAAAGAGGCGGACGTAATGGAGCTGATGGCGGATTGTGTCGCATGTTGGATCGTTGACGTGGACATTATCTATCCGGGCGGACGATATAAATCACTCATACGATCGGGGCCCCGTTCTCACTTCGCGCTAATCCGCAGTAATTGAGAGGAATGGCGCTGAAATTGCTTGTATCTGTAAAACCGGAGACCTCCATTACGAGCCATTAATGGATTGAGTGGCGGGCTTATATCTAAATGCAACATTGCTGCCGTTGTTATGCCGAGTTGGTGCACTGGCGCGCGCGGGAACCACCGGAGTAGAGACGGTTAATGGAGGTGGGTGGGCTAAAAGGGTTGTGCCGTAGTTATTGTTGAGACGGCTATGAGTGTCTATCCGTGTAGATGGATAAATATGGTGATTTACTTCAACCTGTCTCATCAATTATTATCCGTATTGTTACATGAATTTTCGATAAAGATCAGACTTATTATATGGATTTTCACTAGTTTGTCATCGGATTATAAAGAAAATCGTCCCAAAATTACCAAAAAATTCTTGGAGGAAAGAAAAATAAAAAACTAGATGTTTGTGGACCTAAACACTAAGACAACTATTTTCTTTCACTTTTGTTTATAATACTTACCCAAAGCTTTGGATGAAATCAAAGTTTTGCATCAAACAATGATTTGTCCTTCTATTGCTGTTGTTTTAGTGGATTCCGGTATTCACCCTTTTATTGGTCTTTCCCAAATTCGACTCCCTCTTGTTTGGATAATCTACGGGGAGAAAAGATATAGGAAGTTTTGAACAAAATCTGAGACATTTTGCATTCCAAACTACGATTGCCCTTGCCGTCCGGGTATCCGTTGAGATTCACACATTTGTTGCCCTTCCTTCGTCCAATTCGAGGACGACAAAAAGAAAACGAAAAGCAGGAATCGAAGAGAAGTTTTGCACATCAAGCCATGGTTGTCCTTAAGTCACTATTGCTTATTATCCTCCCTTCGCCAAATCTAAGCCCCTTTTGTTTGGAAAATCCATACCAACTGGAAAGCAGAAAATGGCCAGATTATTCAAAGAAATCTCTCGAACGATTCGAGATACTTAGAAAATGTTGATGATTTTTCCAGATCTAAATGCTTCGAATACCATCATTCTTTTTTTTGTTTTTATCACCTCTATCTTTCCAGGGGCTGTTTTCGTAAATACAGACTTCAGATTTTGGTCACTCCTGTTTGCCAGTTAGTGATTTGTGATTTGAACAGCAGACAAGTGACATCGGTGCCAGACCGAAGAGACGTTTGAAGAGTTGAAGTAAAGTACAAAATTCCTTAAATAAATATTTGGGAAACAAAATAGAAACTTGCCAGTCAGCAAATTTAGTGAATAAAATACAACGTCAGTGTTTTATTCGAATTATCAATCCAGTGATAGGACTCGTAAAAAGGAATTTTGAGGAGAAAATTACTTTTTTTTTCCTTTGTTACGACTTCCTTCTCGTTTCAAATCCTTCCGTACTCAAATAAACTTTTACTTTCATTTGCCAACAAACCTCTGACTAAAGGAAGGAGAGCAGTGCTTCAAGAGCTTCGACCTACATATGGGAAATTTTTATGGAAATGCAAGGAGAAGTCAGAACATCTTGAAAGAGTAGCGCGAGAAATATTAGGAAGCACAAGAACTAAAGCAGCTCTATTTGTTCATTCCATGCTTATCGGTCGTTTGTCTCTGTTCTCCAGTTTTTAATTCCGGTCCTTTCCAGATCGTGCTGTACTTCTTGCAGCCGCGTACTCCTCGGTCGTCCAGGCCTCCTTCTTTGATGGCGGCCCTTCTCTCCATTAGTGCCCCAGGCATTTTGCTCTCTATTATTTGATCTTTTCCACTATGCCATTTTGCCCATTTCTTGTAAAAGTTCGCCATTAATTCTTCTTTTGTATTCATAATCATCGTTTTTCTTTGGCTCTAATATCATTCTCATTATTTCTCTTATTCTCAGGTCTTCTTCGTATTTCTTCACCATGCAATGTTGGTTGGACAATACTTAGACATCAATTTCTCACGAAACACTGATGAGAGCTGATTCCAGAAAAAAAAAAATTCATAAGGAATTGTGTGACCTTCAAATGTCCACTCTTTAACTTGAAGACATTGTAGGACATAAAAATTGATGGCATGAACTCTCAACTCACCCTCGGATGAATCTTTGCAACATTGGCTCTAATTCTTTGCTTCCTGCGATTTTTAATTTGATGATTTGATTCTTTCATTTTGATCTTTTCTTTTCCTTTTCCTGGCTTTTCTTTACCCTTTCCCTTGCTTCTTTCCTTTTTCCTCATTTTCTTTCCAGAACTCGCTTCATGGGTGTGACAGTTAAAATTTGGGAATGCAGTCTCTTGTGACATTCTCGGTTGGTTTCAGCTGTACTAAGTCCAGAAATTGGCGATATATCTTCGAAAGGGGCGTCGTTATGAAGTATTGGAGGAGACGCAGGCCGAGATGTGATAGCAGCATCTAGAGGTTCTGCATTTGGAACACTCTGTGTTGGTTTCCGAGGCAAAAAATTTTGTTTCGAAAATATATCACCATAGGTACCAGTTGCCGGTTAAAGTGACTGCCATTACTAAAACTTCTTCATCTTGAACCACCATCTGAAGTTACCTGCATTGCCCTAATTGCCCAAAGCAATTCATCGCGGTAGCAATTACTAAGAGTCGCTTCGTGAATACAACATCGTCCAGTTCTTGACGTTACGCCGTGCCTACCCAAGGAGCTACTTCCCCTCACACATTTACGCCTTCTCCGAAAGCTGTTCCCAACATGCTTATTACACGCCCGGCATTCACACCGACGTAGTAATTCGTTTCAATTAATCTTCGCTCTTCTTTTTCTATGCGGCAGGCATGAATTTCGAACTGGTAGTAATTATGGCGTGACGATGCATTATCGCCGGATTGCCGTTATGACGCAGGGGTTTAATTGCCCCGACGAATACGCGCTGCAATCATGCAAATGCGCCGTTCATAACCCGCGATACGTTTCGGGAAAGCATAAATCCGATTATTTATATCGCGTACGTACACATGTGCACGATATTCTTCGCACACGCTAGAAACGGGAATTCATCGATTTTGGGGAGGGAAGAGAAAAAATTGTTTTGGGAAAAGCAATTTTTCGTAGAGTTATCGCCGAAAAGCAAAAGTGGATGATAGTCGCATCATCGTCGTTGGCCCGTAGTAGATCCAGCGGCTATATAATTCTTTTAACACTGATATGCAGCCATCCAATTTTAAACTATCCAATTTTTCATTTCGAATTTAATAACGTCAGTTCAACCGGCAATAGGGTATCGTTCTCGTTCTACTGTACGACTCGGTCACGAACCCATCCCCGATTCCGTCGCCGCCTCCTCCATATAATATTAAGAAATGAAATTGATCTCCTTTCCCCGTACGACGACGGTAGTCGCTCGATGCGGGAACGCGCGAGGTCCTCCCTTGCTCCTTCTCTGGCGGGCCCGATTCTAGATAAAAGTTTGTGATTACTTTGTGTATAAGTCCCTACCGCCGGCCCTAACGGGACGCGGCAATCAAATATGGACGATATTGTTTTGAAGTAGAAATCGGGACAAAATATAATTTCTTTGGAAGTTTGTACGCAAAAACCAGTAATAATAATAACACCGGCCTACACAATATTTGTAACACAGTATAGCCCATCATTTTTATACTCAGGAATCCCAAGGCATTTTGGCGATTTATTAGACAGAAGAAAGGAAAGTCTAGAATCCCTGGTTGCTTAAGGCTGGATGATGAAGAGCTGACAGATCCTGGTGTGATAGTTGAAGCCTTTGCCAAAACGTTCTCAGATGTGTATCAACCACGACCATTCTCACTTTCTTCGACACCTAGTGATGGTTTGAATTGTTCTAATATAGGACCCTTTTCAGAGAATGACACATTAGTAGCCCTTAAGCAACTAGAAGCAGACCACACTTCAGGTCATGATGACCTTCTAAATTTCCTTATTAAAGATAGCGCATCCATTTCATGCAATCCGCTATGTACGATTTTCAACATCTCACACCACAGACATCTGGAAGATAAGTAGGATCACTCCTACTTTTAAAAAGGGAAACAAGTATGAAGTCATTAACTACAGGCCTGTCAGCATTTTATCCAGTTGTCCAAAGATCTTCGAAGAATTACTTTACAACAGGATTTATAACTGTGTACGGTATTATATTTCCACACAACAACACTGCTTCATGTCGGATAGATCAACCTTGACGAATCTGGCTGAAGTAACGCATTGTATGAGTTCCTGTATTGACTCACGGGATCAGGTCTGGTCAGGTCAGGTGTATACGGACTTCGCAAAGGCCTTCGATAGCATAGAAGACCATAACATTTTACTGCCCAAATTAAGCTCATTTGGCTTTACTTCAACCGCAATTAACTTAATGGCTTCATATCTCAACAACCGAACGTGTTATGTTTATTATAACGGCTATTTCTTCTCTACTTCTACCGCTTCCTCGGGAATTCCACAGGGATCGATTCTTGGACCACTTCCGTTTAATGTTTATATAAATGATCTATCATTGCTTAGATGTCGAGTTCTTGCTTATGCAGATGACTTAGAGATTTTTATAAAGATATCCTCGTCTTCTGATTGTGAAGCTCTACAAAGTGACTTAGATACTATTTACTGCTGGTGCTACAATAATAATATTAACGTTAGCTGAAATAAATGCGCTGTTGCCACTTACACAACCAAGCAAGATCCAATAATATTTTGCTATTCCTTAGACCATTTTGATATCCCCAGACAGATACGGATCAGGGATCTAGGAGTCTTATTTGATCATCGACTCCAGTTTACCAATCATATAGCTACTACCTGCAGCTCAGCTTTGCGTACACTAAGTTTTGTAATACGATCTCCCAGAAAATTTGTTAATATTGCGACATTAAAGAAGCTTTACTGCACATTAGCTTAATCCAAGTTGGAATATGCCTCAATTATTTGGTATCCCCACTATGTCTGCCAGAATATATTTATAGAGAAGGTACAGAGCAGATACTTAACGTACAGATCAACAGGTAACTATCCACTCAAGGGTATCGATTATACTGAATTATTGTTAGAACATAAATTCACATCACTTTCGGATCGCAGAGTGATTACCAGTGCAAACTTCATAATCAAACTAGTAACCATACGTTTTTAGTGGCTAGACCTTTTTGCTTAAAATACGACTGCGTCTTATGTTTATTACCTTTTGTAGTATATTGTAGAATTGTTGTAAGCACTGTACTATATTGTCTATGTTGTCCTTTTGGATAGAAATCTCTATTGGACAATAAAGATATTATTATTATCATTATTATTATTATTTTCACAATGCTAATACCTTACAATTTATTAACCCCTAATACGCCCAGTCTTCAATGGACTCATTACATCCTTTTATATTGGTAGGTAGTAAATTGAAAATTTCCTCAAAAATGAGAATCGTGATTTTGAACGAAAGTCTGCTTATTCTTGATAGACGAAAAATACATGTTCGAATTGCGAGATTAGTTTGTTCCGAGAGACTTCAAATGTCGGACGAGGAGGAATAGAATATTGTATTTTGATTCGATTTTGACGAAAAAGTTATAAATACGCTCGTAACGTTCGTTTTCTCCTACCTATGTCCCGTATTAGTCATGATAACGGTGTACCTTTAAGATTTTTCGCAATTTTTTGCTTCTTTTGTGGTTTCTTCAACAAACGTTAGTGTAATCTGAAAAGATCCTCCATCAGTCAGTTCAGGTCGTTAAGGCGCATCGATTGATATAAGAATGAACCTCGTAAGTCTACTAGGACCCGAGAGGAGTATGATTTTTGCTATTTCTTGCGTTTTCTACGGCTCTTTTTGCGCTTTCTTAGCAACCGTCTAGAATAATTTTAATAAATCAAATACCATTGAAATCACCTCGTCAGGGCGCGTCGAATGAAGTAGATTTGAACGCAATCGGACGTAATAAGCTTTGAACGTAGATATCTCAATAACGATTGGAGTTACGACGTTTATAATGCCACACGTTTAGTGTCTTCGCATCGTGATCTATCCGATTGGCATATTTGGAACGCGATCGGACGAGCGCGTCTCTATCTAAATAACGGTAAAAGAAACAACATCACGTATTTGAAGCAATTCAAATCACATCTAAATCGAAAATTAGTTATTTCGTCTTGGATCTCGGTTACTTCGACGGGCATCACGTACAACGACGACGAGATTATATCATTTCGCGTTTAATGAATTCATTTCTTTCGCGTTAACGTCCCCCGCTCGCTCTCCTCGATCCGTTCTCCCATTTTTATTTCATTTATCGGCCCGACCTTACACTTATTTCCGTCGCCGTCCTTCCGCCTTATCTCGCCGTATCGTTCGCCGTCGTCGCGAACGCGGCTCGTCTCGGGATGATGAATGCTCGAATTTAATAAAAACAATATTAAAAATTGCTCGACCACGTCCGCGATTGATTTTCGTAATATGAAATACGTGACTCGGCAAAATTAACGCTCTCGCTTCCCCCGTTTGTTGCCCCGTCCGCCACCTGCCACTTTCCGATGTATATAGGAGACGATTTGACGAAGGATCGGGGATTTGAAGAAAAATGCTAGTATTAAGAGAAGATGGGACATGATCCTGATGATGATCATCTCGCCTCGTTATTATGATTTCCTTTTCGTGAGTCTACGACATGCACACGAACTCGTACACAGGTTAATCAAGGAACATAAATTTGGCGAAAGTTTCAAAACGGATAATATTAAATTAGTTTCGAGCTGAAAATGTAATTAATTAAACTATAATATAAGCGCTCTAAAACCTATTACCGCGCCACTGTGCCACAGTTTCAATAAAAGTCAATTAAATTTTCTAATTAAATCCTCGTATGTACTACGTTCCTTGTATGCAATAAGTACACGCGGTTTATACAGATATAGCGCTCGTATAACGCGCGTGTGTATATATACGACGCTCAAGAGTATATAAGGCGAGGAAATGGAACCAATTTCTGAGCGGGACGCAATTATTACACTCTCACCATTTCAATTACAACTTCGAATTACTTTTCAGGGGATCTAATAAGAAATACGACCATGGATAGGCGCGTACGTAGACCGTGGCCAAACAAACGCCTCGTTGTATGAGCTGTTGGAGAAATTGAATAGTTTGAGCTCCTTTAATTTGCTTTTCGCTTGGATCAGTTTAAGTAATTAAGTTTTAAATAGTAACCCGGTTATATGCGGATCCAGACGGTCTAGTGCTTCCGACGGAAATGCTTGTGCTTTTACAAAACCCCAGTAGATATGCTGCATAAATCGACTTCAATAATTTCTAGCCTTGGTTGGGGATTTCGGAAAGATACCATAAGGATCGATATCAGGATCATATTCATATTTTCGTCGGAAATATTTATTAATAAAATAAAACGTAGAGGACTCTCTATAAACGACCTAATAATAAAATTGGGTTCGTTAATGGGCAGTTAACAAGTAACCGTGCAAAAGCTTACAAAGTAAGCACAATTTGCATATGCCAATAATCCTGTAGGAATTTTTGACTATGTCAATCGCAAAACGCAACTGCAGACTAATTAGTTTCGTCCTCATTAGGACTCGCCAGTACAGTATATCATTCTGCGAGTGACACAGTGAAAAATTCCAGGTGATACGCCGATATCTCGGTGAGATGGATATGGTCAAAATAATGACCCCATCTCCCGAGCAGGGGAAATATTGGTATACCCGGCTACATCGCGTTCAGCGACGAAGGAAAATAGCAATGTATTTTCGAGAGCCAAAATACTCATGGAAATTTGAACAACATTTAGGTTATCGTTAGAAGTATAGATTTCGCAGAGCAGGGGTGCCTCGGGATTCCATCTTAGATAAATTTTTCTTCATTTCCCTTTTTCTTACAGACGTTGTAGCCATATATCGTACTGACGAGTTCCAATAAGGACGAAACTAATTACGATCCGTGATTGACAAAGCATAATTCCCCTAATGGGTCCAATAATGCCTGCACGGACACGTGCTCAACAGGTACACGGAATACCATTAATATAAATGAAGTATCATTTGAATATATTAAATAGAGAGAAATGCAGTTATCTATTTTATTGTGATTATTAAGATTGTGCCAAACGCGAATTTATATCATTTGAATATATTAAATAGAGAGAAATGCAGTTATCTATTTTATTGTGATTATTAAGATTGTGCCAAACGCGAATTTATATCATTTGAATATATTAAATAGAGAAAATGCAGTTATCTATTTGATTGTGATTATTAAGATTGTGCCAAACGCGAATTTAACTAACACTTGAGCGCTGTAACGCTACTTTTAAAATATTAACATGACGACCAAGATGGAAAAAGTCGAAAACGTCGGTGCCAATGCGGCTGAAAAGGAAGAGATCGAGGATTGCTTCCGCTGGCTTTTATTGTCATTACTATTGACATATGCAAATGTGCTTACTCAGTAAGCTTTTGCACACTTACTTGGTAGCTGCCGGCTTAACATACCTTATTTAATTAGGTCGTTATATGAAGGGTCATCCAGATTTTATTCTATTAAGCTTTTGGCTCCCAAAAACGGTTTACTATTTTTATGATTGTTCACATCATTTTTGCTTATTCTAAAACTATTTATCCGAGGGTCTTCTTTCGAAAGTCTTCTTTGTTTAAAAAACATTGGAACAGTAAATAGCAACACCATCTTTACTCGTACGTTTCCAAAGGACAGAATTTTATCCTAGCCGGGGGATCCCAAGATCCTAGTTTAGGTCCTCTTTTAGACATCTTCATTTAAAAGACACGGTAAAAATCATGACCATATTAATGTTATCGTCACAAGTATGCATTTCTCGGAGCAGGAACGCCTCAACGTTCTATCTGAATTCCGTTCTCCTTCATTCCCACCTTTTGATCGACGTTCCAATTTTTGTCTTGGGTCCTCTTTCGCACATCGTATTTTTTTGGTATATGATATAATGACGAAGATTTCACAGATTAAGAACGTTTCAGGTATCTTTTGGTCGTCATTCTTTGGAAGTAATAAACTTGACTACTCGGAGACAATTATTCATTATAATTGCCTTTTCTTTTTACTAGGTGATAACGAGCACCAAAACAACCTTTTGTTTCCTGCGGAACTACTTTTCCATATGGAGATACCTCACGGTACTCCTTTTGGACATATTCTTCTTCTAAAAGACGACGTAGCCATGGAAGATAAGATTTACATTATGGCTAAAACTTAGCATTTCTCATAGCCAGGAAGCGCCAGAATTCGTTGATCGCGTTCCTGTTCGGATCATATTTTGGCACTAGATCACGTCTGTAAACTTCTAACTTCTCTTTCTTAATTCTTAAAGCCAGTCTACCCTAACGTACATCGATGGAGTTGTTGACTAGTGTTTTCCGTATTTTATTTTATGCCATTTGGAGTTTCTCTTGTTCTATTTTTGTCGGATTCCTCGCCTTTCTAATAACTTCATTCCAGGTCTTCCTAAGTTTGTCTTTTGCTTTTTTCTTTGTGCGTGGTGCTTTTATGTTGTACTTTCTTCGTTTTTTCCCCTAATATGATCACACCATTTTCACCTATTGTCTCTTGTTTGCAGTTTTCTTTTCTCTGGAAGACGACAAAGACAACTTTGCAATGATTATTAAGGGCATCTTGACCAGTACTGGAATTAGATCATTTTGGAGAAACCCCAAATATTTTTGTCGGTTATGATTTTTCTCAAAGAAAAAAGGATCTACAATTCTATTCTGCCTAGACGTTGTTGATGTCGGTGTTTTTACCATCCAATGAGGATTATCACTACGCCGATACCTCCAGTTCTGCCGACTAACTTTCCCATTTATACAAAAAGAGGTTTCTCGCTAATGCTTCTATTTTCTGGTCATTTGTCGTTGGAATATTTAGCTTTCCTTGCCCAGAACTTCTTGATGTTTGAAAAAGGCCTCTACGATTCTATGTTCACTTAGATTACTTCAATTTCTGCATTGGTTGTTAACTCACTCGCAAGGTAGATACATAATAACTTCCATAAATCGTGCCATCCAATGGATGACATCCCATCAACGGAATCTTCACGTGATTCCCCTCATTCTCCCTCTACATTTTCCACAATCATCCTTTTTTTGTGCGCGTCCTTAATTACTGGCAATTGAATCCGTTCCACGAAAACTGCTACGCGCGGCCAAAATGAAAGATTACCTCGCCCATCCCCACGTCCACCCGCAATACACCGCCGTTCGCCAGCGTTTATTGTGGAAGATGATTAAAAAAGGAGATACGTAAAAAACAAAAGTAACAGAAAAAAAAGGAACGAAGACGGATGACGCAAGGAATCGTCAAAAGACGAAAATTTCTAATTATCCTGATGACTTTCGTCCCGCCATTCCCCCTTTCCCCCGAAATAACAACAAGCGTCCCTTTGTTTCGACGAAGTTCGACCTGTATCCGCGCACGGATACGTGTGTGTGAGGGGGTACTCATTATTACTGCCGGAGGTATGTATATTGGAGAGAAAGAGGACGTATCTGGGCTGCTGTTTCACCTTACTCGCGCCCTGCTTTCCCTCTCCTTCGCTTCTCATCATCCGAGCCGCACTTGTCAGTAATTTAGCCCAAGTATTTCCTCGATAGCGGCTCCCTCCTCCCCTCCCTCACCTTCCTAGCGCTTGCCGCCCCGCCGTTCGCATCGCGCTGTGTTTCCGGTGTTTCTCTCACATCCCGTCTGGGATTACTTTGAGTAGGATGTTAATTAAAAGCGAGGACGGCGATGCAAGTGCAAATCAGTGTAGCCCGTCTTGGAACCGGTGGAGCCTCGGTTATAGGATCTGTGGCGCCTAGAATATATCAACGTCTTTTGTTATTCCCGCAAATATTAAGGCAAAAATGGGGAAAATGATGACTTTGTCATAGACCCTTTCCATGTAGACGCATGTAAACAACTATTATATTTCTGATCACGTAATAAGCTCTGTGGTGGATCATGCGATCGAATCCAACGTCTTCCTAATTTAACTTCCTCGTAGATGAGAATGGACTTGTAAATATATTCTAGAACCAAGAAGAACCCGGCAAGAAACTATGTGGATGAGCTTATAAAAGATGGTGCTGAACTTGAGTATCGCATCAACAACAAGTCTTTTGGTCTTTCATGAGATATGGTGCATTTGTCTTTTGGAACATCAAACACTATTTTGGGAGAAGTTTGGCTTTGCAGTGAAAATCCGTACCATCCATCCAATTGTGGATTGCTTCTGTCATGATCTGTCCACTAAGATCACTAAGAAGGGAACACAGGTAACACGAAAATTCTGATTTCGATGCAACTTTACAGACTGAAAGAGTACCTTGCTATAAGGGCAACACAATTTTTTTAGCGGTCGAATCCCCCGATTTCGGGGTACAGGTCCCTCCAAAAATTTGCAGGATCTATGAGTTTTTGTTAATATCTCGGAAACTATCACAGATATCTTCCTTTTTCTTAGAATATAATTTGAAGTATATTACATAGTCGCAAGGATGGCGCGAATTATTTTCGGAAAAATTCAACAACGGGTGACCGGGCTCTCCCTTCCCCCTTTTTCCCGGAAAAATTTGTGCCATCCTAGAGACTAGGTAATATACTTCAAATTATATTCTTAAGAAAGAAACATATATCCGAGATATTTACAAAAATTTAAAAATTGTGCAAATTTATTGGAGAAGCTATACACCGAAATTGGAGGTTTCGGCCGCTAAAAAATTTTTGTTGTTCTTATAGCAAGGTACTCCTTCAGTCTGTACAGTTCATCGAAATTAGAATTTTCGTCTTGCCGTTGTTCCCTTATAGGAAACTAAGATCGATTTATAAAATAAATAAAAACAACCTTACCACACCTTTCTGGAAAATCCCGATACGTATTTCGGCAAGTAAGTTGTCATCCTCAGTGGAAAACTTGGGAATTCAGTATCACTAGCGAATCCGGCTAATGCCCAAGACGAACACTGCATAACACCGAAACACTGCACAATGAACATCACACAATGAACGCGCGAAACACATCAAAACACTGTTGTTAACGTTCATTGTGTGAAGTTAATTGTGCAGTATTTTGGTATTGTACAGCGTTCGTTTTGTGGTCTCAGTCTTGGGCACTGGCCGGATTAGCTAGTGATACGGAATTGTCCAGTTTTTCGCTGAGGATGGCAACTTAGTTGCCGAAATACGTATCTGGATTTTTCAGAAAGGTGTGGTAAGGGTATTTTTATTTATTTTATATATTATTTTAGCCACAATATCCTTATTCTTATTTGTTACTAAGATCGATGAATAGTGATCTTGAGATAAACCTCGAGGGCTAACAGGATAATCAATGTAAATCTATAGGTTAATTTTTTTACAATTATCGCACATATGAAGGTGGCACTGCTTATGATCACATCATAATACGCTTGTTGCAATCAATATATGTACACAAAAGGTTCATAAAGAATTCCCTATCAACCTAGCTAGGGTTATTTTATCTATAGAAGGGAAGCTCCCCAATATATGGCAACTTTGTTCCTCCAATTAATCTTTTACTAAAAACCTCCACCAATTGGCTTCTCAATGCCCCGAACTTTACATTATCCCAGAATTTACTGATGTAGTATCTCCTTAACATTTTCCTGCTGGTAACATTTTGCAGTTCTTTACAGTTCTTGCAGTCTTACTATAATTATTAGAAGTCATTTCATCTTACTTGTTTCTGATTTCTTCTTCTTCTTAATCTAGAACTCGTTTACCTTTCGTTGTCGAATTATTTTGGAGTTGAACCATCTGGTACGGTCTTCCATATTCCCATCCACTTCTTCCTGTTTTTGGCCATGCTATCCACATTCTCCCATTTTATTCTATTTTTCCCACGTTTTTCTTGGACTCCCTCTTTTCTTGCCTTCAATTTCCTTCGCTTCAAATATTTGTTTTATAAGCTTATCCTCGTCTCCTCTTATTACGTGTCCAAGCCATCTAAGTTGCGCTTGCTCTGTCTCTGATTGCTTTCTTTCTAAAATGGCCTTAATAGTTAAAAATCCATAAAGGATAGAGTATTGACTCAAACTTTGGTATTAACACAAGATCGGGAACTGAAAAAACAAAATCAATTTCTCGTAATTTCCTCCTGAGATCCTCGTAAAGAAGTTGAGAACTTTTTCACATTCGTCTGGTACTCCAACGATAAATGGGAAAATCGTAACGAGTTCGATTCCCATCAGGAAGGTAGGTACTAACACACAAGTACATGATTGCTGCGGTATCTACCATCCACCTTTCCGATCTTACGTTCGAAGAGAAAAAGGATCAAAAGGTTCTTAAGAAAACCTAATAAAGAGGCCAATAACCGTTCGATCGGTGACCAAAAAGAAAAATAAAAGGGATAATACCGACAATAAAGAAATGAAACGAACGAGAAGACCACAAAGAGAAGAAAACGCGGGTACCTCTCGAGACGATCGAAACGAAACGAAACGAACGAGAACTCTTTTTGGGCATAGTCGTAAATCAGAACTCAGTCAGCGTCGATTAATTAGTAATAAATTACGAGAGATAATGACAGAGTTTCGCATGAAGCATCGTAATGAAATAAATCCAGTCAGGCAGGGGGTACGACCGGCACAGTCCGGGAGCTCGAGCATGCACATTAGTTCGCGGTAGTAATTAGACGTATAAACACCGCGGGATACGCGCCCACATATTACGTTACCAACAACGGATACGTACAGCTAAGTACTTTGAACGAAACTACGCGCTGGTTCTCTTCGTTTTCGTTTTGTTCAGACATCATACGGGCGTATCGTCGGATTTTAATCGATTCGAACGGTAAACATCTTTAGTCAAGCGGTGCCAAAAAATAAAGAAGAAATTCGATTTATGAAGTTAATGACATTACAGCTGTAGTTCTCAGAAATTGTAAATTTTTTGAAATGGTGTGTCAGCCTTGAAGCAATAACATAATGATCAAACTTTCTTGAACTTTGTTGGTCACCATACATCTGCGACTAACAAAATTTGATGATCAGTACCTTCTACGACAGAGATTCTTAACAGCTTGTCCGTGGAAAAATTTGACTGGTCCTCGAAGATTTTAAATAAATTTAGAAATCGGCCTTCGGGTTTAGAATCCACAATTGGAAAGCTAATTGAAGAAGACCAGCAGAAACATTCTCATTAACATTATATGCCAAACAAGCCAAAGTTATAGGTATTTAATTTTGTAGTAATCTATATACATTGGCGTTGTGATCATTTTTTATAATTCTCTGTAATTTTTCTCAAAGGTTTATTTGCTCATACATAATAATTACTTATCTTCACATTTAAATATGATTCTAAGTAAATGATAAAAAAATGCTACAACTAACTTATGTCCTTTAGTAACTAGTAAATTTTTTGCTAAAGAACCACCGGCCCGCCAGATTTATTTACAAATTTCGGGCCAAAGAAGGTTGATAAACGCTGTTCTAGGATATTTCACCCTAAATAGCTTGTGGTTTGCTAAGAATAAGTTTTTAAAAATTTATGGAACATGATTCCAATTGATGAGTCTCTGACTTTTCATATGGAAATTCTAGCTTCTTCAAAGAAACTTCTTGCTTCCTTGTTTTGTGGTTACTTTGCCTCGCTGAAATGCGCCATCGCTGTTGCAATGGAGGAGTTTAAAGAACATCGTCAACTCAAGGAAATGTTAATATAATTCAAGGACCAGCGATATCTTTGTACGAGTCGTAGTTGTTTATCGACAAGAATTGTCCAGTATTCAGCTATTGGAGATACGTCCACAACTGATTTCTACATGTATGAGGTGTATAAATTAAGTAACGGGACCGATTTTCTTCCACTTGTTTTATTCAGCATCCTTCGAAGTAACTGCCTTAGCAAGCCACACAGCGCTGGAGGCGGCTCTTCCACTTCTTATAGCAGTCTTGGAACTTCGATAGTAGAATAGCCTTCAGTTGGTCAGTTATAGCCGTTTGAACGTTGTTCCGTGTCCCGAAACAACGTCTCCTACGGTATTCTTCCCATCCCGGAAAGAGGCAAGGGTCACAAGGATTGAAATCGGCCGAATAAAGAGGGTAAGGAGCCACCGAAATGTTTTTACTGGCCAAAAAGCGGTTTACTGAAATTTCTGTCTGTCATAAACTCCTTGTGAACGATTCCATGGCTATTAGAAAAGCAAATCAGCATGCTATTGATCTTTGACTTCTCATGCTCGCGCTTTTTGATGTTGGAGAGCGTGGAATATGCCATTTCAAGCTCAGGCGCTTGGTTTCCTGGTCGTACTCAAACGGCCAAGTCTCGTTACCGGCAATGACACATTCCAGAAAATGGTGATCATCTTCAATCGATTCAAAGAAGTCAACGCACCTGTACCTGATCATCGAGTTATTCGGAAAGTAATTTCGTTTTTCCCGATAAAGGACTTAATTGTATTTTTTCACAGAAAACATCACATTTAAGTCGCATGCTCATTATATATTTTGACAGCTGATATAACAAGGCTTACTTGTGGAAAAGTTCGATTGATTCTACACAGTAGCTTTCAGTTGGTGCCCTATCAAATATAGAAAGTGAAAAGCAGCATTTTCGGTATATTTTACTTTTCTTCTATCGAAAAGATAAAAATGCTGTTCAAGTCAGAAAAAAATTATCCGATGTGTATGGAGAAGATATGTTGACAGAACGCCAGTGCCTAAACTGGTTTGCAAAATTTCGATCCGGCAATTTTGATGTTGAAAGTGCACCACCCTCTAGAAGGCCAATTGAAGCTAATGAAGACACAATAAAGGCATTAATTGATGCAAACCGGCGAATAATAAATCGTGAGATCGCTGAGGGATTAAATTTATCGAGTTCGACCGTTCATGATGATTTGAAACGCCTAGGTTTAATCTCAAAGCTCGATATATGGGTTCCCCATGTTCTCACAGAAAAATAAATGTGCCCTCGCGCTAACGTCTGTAATTTGCTTCTCAGACAAGAAGTCAAGAAAATGATCCATTTTTGAAGCGCATCATCACTGGGCACAAGAAATGGGTTGCGTGCAACAATGTCAAAAGCAAGAGATCATGGAATAGAAAGGATGAACCGACTCAAAGAACTTCGAAAGCCGGTATTCACCATAAAAAAGGTGATGCTGTTTGTTTTGAAATCGTTTTCTTTTTCTGAGCTTCTACGGGACAACACGACGAAAAATTCTGAAGTGTAGTGTCATCAGCTGGCCCAATTGAATGATTCGCGTAAACAGAAAAGGCCAGAATTGATCAATAGGAACGGTGTAGTGCCACTAATATAATGCCTCATAGAAGTTGGATAAAATCGACAAAAGATTTTACAGCTTGGATGGGGTGTATTGGCACACCCACCATATTCTTCAGATCTGGTACCTTCTGATTATTACTTGTTACAGTCTCTACAATTTTTTAGACAGCAAACGTCCAATGAGGAGGTCAAAAATCACCCGGATCAGTTTTTTCCAGCAAAAAACACAAATTTATGAGCGTGGAATCATGCTACTATCAGAAAGATGGCAAAAGGTGTTGGACCGGAATGGACAATATACAATTCAATAAAATATTTGTTCAAGAGAATCGTCTTCTCATAACAAAGAAAAACGAAATTACTTTCCGAACAACCCCATACTTTTGGCCCTGCGTACTCTCTCTCGGAATCATCCTTGAGCAGATTTTTCTCTTTTCCGTAGGTTTTGCAAAGTTTCCATTGCACTGTCACCAAGTCTGAAACACGACTTGATCGCATATCGTTGCTCGAAGTTCGTGTCACTCATTGTCAAAACGCGCAAGCAAAACCAACAATGTTGAGACAATCGCTACGGAGAAACAACGCGATTCTGGCGAGTTCCAACTCGCACTGATGGCGTATTATATGTTCATCTGCCCCCCTTCCTCTCCAGTCCCACGTCTTCAGCGTTCCCTGATCGAACACTGCGCTACCAGTTTTATTACTTTCCACCAGGACATATCCCCATCTTGGAATTGCGTTATCAATGCAAGTTGAACCCAAGCATGCTGGCTGTTGGACATTAAAAAGAGATATCATTGAAAAATATCTTTTGGACTCTCATTAATATAAGAATTTTGAGCTATTTGTAGTTGGAGAAATATATGTTTTTCAAAATTTTAAACACGTATTACTCAAAAGGTATGCTTAACACACAAATTAGGAAAGCAGCTTCAGAATCAGTGGGGAAAATACTAGGAGAGTGACCATATTTGATCAGAGAAACACACAAAAAGTGAAACTTTGTTTACCAGTTTAATTGGGAACCCCTGCTTTAAAACCCATGATCACTAGCTTTGAAAGATTTCCCAGGGTCTTGCGGTTTTGTAACTTTTACAATAGATATTTTCCTTTAGCTTCAGTCATCAGTCCTTACTTGTCACACACCCTTCTAACATTAACCATTGTAATTCACACAACGGACAATCTCCCTGTAGGAAACGAACGAAAAAATCGACTTCCACGAAAGTAATTTCAATCACGAAATCGTCTAGCTCTTCTTACTTCTAGTTTCTGTCTCCTGTTTAACTCACGAAAATAAATTACTTGTTAAAAGGAAACCTACACAAAATTCAATAACCCGGTCGTAACAAAAGAAAGAGCAAAATAAAAATAAAACAAAGGAAATAGATACTGCCTTCCATATAGGACTTAGCCAGCAAGAAAAACCCATCTCGCTGCGACAATAAAATACGAGAATTTATATAAGTCCGTCAATAAGTCTCTATCACGTTATCTTCTCTCGATTCTTCTAGCCGTCTCTTTTCCGGTAGACAGAAAGCGAAACCCATTTCGCGGCACGACAAAACACCGAGCTATACTATCCGCTTCATCTTCCATCTCTTCGTTCCGGAGCCCGGAACTCTCGGCCTACTTCGATCTAGTCGTCGTCGCTGACGACGACGACGACGTCGGAGAGGAAAGAAACCGCGTGGAAAATTATCAATTCCCGAACTGCTCTCGTGTGACAGCGCCGGCTAAACAGAAGCGCAGTAACAATAACGAAAGAGGCGGTTGTAAGGTGAGGCGGCAGAGACGTCGTGGACTACGTTATCCCCGATACTCCCTATCTCGATCGGCTGCGCTGTGGAATCGGACACGCTCAGCTCGCCCATCCACTCCGATGCAATCCTATTCCATTAGACAAAATGCACTCTCCGGAAACTGCCGGCACCACTCCTGTAATCTCGGAAAGAGCTACATGCATTATATATGACGCGAGCGACTCGTACCGCCGCCCCCGCTTCGCTAACTAGACGCGTTACGTTCGCGATTTGGGACGGCCGGACGCGCGGAGAGCGGCGCGGGATAAATTTTGGAAAGTTTTACGGCGTTGGCTGTCAGGAATGTTGGTTTACTGCGGTTAGGAGTTTTAGCGAACGTTCGCGGCGAACGTTTTTAGCTTGATTAGTTCCGCAAGTTTGCTTTGAAGCTAGAACCGGTCGTCTAGGTTGTTAGATAATTTGAACGCTATCAGCGTTAAAAATGGGATTTATCGCGGAAATTTCCAGGACAAAATACGAGGAACGAGTCTTTTAGGTATTTATAAAGTATATGAAAAGAAAAGACTTTTGGAAAACATCCCCCACATCGCCAATTGTGAATTCTCTACGCCACCATCTATTACAGACTACCATCCTTCATCGATCTTGGCATGAACCCCAAGAGGCATTTTTACAAATAACAGCATTTGGAAGCAATATGATAATAATGGCCGACTTCATTAAGTAACGAAGGTTTAAGTAAGCATTTAACCCAATTAGAACAAATGTGCAAAGAATAACCAGAAACGCCCTATCATCAGTTGTTGTTTGGTCAAAATATCGAACTTGGTTTAGAAAGCAGTACGTGAAAGAAACAAAAAATGAACATTTTAGAAACAAGTAGTTCTTCATCTATGATGATCATGTATTTGTACGGAGAAAGATTTATAAGGGACGTACAAATTACATTGAAAAATTTGATGAAGTGAATTTTTGTTACTCCGACCTGATTGCGTTTCTTAAAATTCTCCATTACTAAATTTACGAATAACTAGTGCACGTTAGAAATTGACCGTGCGGAAAATACAAACACCATTAAAACGTTTCTCAATAAATACTTATAGGTTAACTTGTTTACATAAACAAGTACCGGTACGCATGCGCAGGCCAGTTAATGCCACCATTAACAACATAATTGTTCAAATATTATATATATTAAGAGTGTTTGGTACCTTTTTTCAAAATCGGTTAAACTTAAATTTTTTCTATTGGTTCCAAAACTATCTTAAAAATTGTATATTTGCCCTATAAAAGTGGTGTGTGTAACGATAAAATACTAGTTTTTACAATGTTAAGAGCTTCTACAGCTTTAATTTTTTTTTCAATAATAAATGAAGAACCACTAAATTTACGGGCTCGAAATTTTGTATACCGTGTATTCGTTACCATAGCTATGTCTTATCGGCGAGCTTTTTTGTAAATTCCTTCGTTATCGTTGCTTTCTTGAAGTCCAAAAATGACGGTAAGCCCATGGTCATTTTTCTATTCCTTAATTGAGGTTAAATTCAACAACAACTAAAGAATTTACAAAAAGGCTCACCGATAAGACGTAGCTATCGTAACGAATACACGGTATGCAAAATTTCAAGCCCGTAAATTTACTGGTTCTTCACTTATTATTGAAGAAAAATTAAAGCTGTAGAAGCTCTTAACATTGTAAAAACTAGTATTTTATCGTTACACACACCACTTTTATAGGGCAAATATACAATTTCCAAAATAGTTTTGGAACCAATAAAAAAATAAGCTTAACCGAACTTCAGAAAAAGTACCGAACACCCTTAACGCTACTAACGCCATTACCTTAAATGATGATTATGAAATTCATTTTTTATTTTAATACCGGCATTAACATTTAATGGGGGATTAATTTTGATTATGAAATCGGGCTTAATAGTAAAAGATTTACTTACTTCCTTAATCTAAAACCCTTTTTCCCTTATGTGTGGTGAAGAATGTTGATGAAGTATTGCACTTTTATCTCCATTGTCCATTGTCCTCTTTATTTAAGCTTCATATTTTGCTCCACGCTATAACCCTTCTTTTATTGTTCTTCTTTAATTCTATTTGTCCGTCTTATCCTTGGTCTCCTTTCCCTGCGCCCCTTCTATGGCACTCACCTTTCAAACACTATTCTTGTGGATCCATCTTCCTATATTCCACATACCCATCCCAAACATCTGATCTGTCCCTCCTTGATCTTTTTTTTTTTTTTTTGAGAAGAAGTTCTATTTGGAGGTTTCGTCAGAATTTCACGTTTGTTCTTTTGTTTCTTCTACTTTTGTTTTTTATTCCTCTCAGAAACCTCACTTCCATTGCATTGATTCTGGATTCCGGTCCCTTTGTTAGAGTCCATGGCTCGGTGCTCTACATGAGTTTCGACCTGACCACTTTTTCACAACTTCCTCTTTTATCTTTTAAGGTACTTCCGTTTTCCCCAGAAATGTTCCTTTCGTTGTGTTGAATATGCCTCCCGTTCTTCCCAGGTTTACATTTATTTCCCTTTCCATTTTCCCGTTCTTTTATGTATTCGCACGCAACTACTTGAAGTGATCTGCCTTCTCATTTTCCCTCCATCCAGCCTTTTTTTTTTTTTCTTAGATTTCAATTTGTTTGGTGAATTTTTTATTTTCTGTGTCTTAATTTTCATGTCTATCCTGGCTAGTTCCTCCTCTGACTTCAAGGTAGTATTGTAGATTTTCTTCTGTATCTGCCTTCTATGACACATCGTCTGCAAACATTAGTTCATTCAATTGTGTTGGTCTTATTTATAAGTAACCTAATATAAATCGCTTCATCTTTTTCTTGACTTTCTTTATATTGTTGTCCAGTACAATTAGGAGCAGAAGTGTAGCAGGGTTCAGTACGCGTCCTTGTTTTACACCTTGTTTCGAATTGTTTTGATTTCTCGTTGTTTGTCCTAATTATGGTCACTATTTCTTTATATATATCATTTATTTCGTCTTTGATGTTTTTGTTTACTCATTCCCCTCCCCCACACGTGCTTTTCTTTAGATTCTATCAAAGGCCTTCTCCAGCTTTGTCCGATTATGAATATGAGGCTCTGTGTGCTTTACTTGTTACTGTTTGTTCTATTATTCTTGGAGCTAGCGTTCTTAGAACAGTTGAAAGTGGTATTCCTCTGTAATTGTTGCAGTTTCTTCCATCATTCTCATTATATATTGGTAGTACGATATATATTTTCCAGTCCTTGGATATTTTTACATTCTTTAATATATCATTCATCAATTCCCTCAGCTTGTTGGTTTCTTCTATTCCCGGTGTGATGTTATCTTTCCTGGGGGCTTAGTCTAGTTTTATCTTTTTAATGCTTCTCCTATTTCGTCTTCTTTGATGGTATATATATACATATATGTATATGTTTTGTGACATATGTATGTACTTACTTTTAAATGTCCTCTTTATCATTTGCAGATCATTTAAAATAATGGAGGTTTTGTTACGTACGTCAAAATACTCTCTCCATCGTTCCATGACTCTATCTTAATTTGTTATTATGTTTCCCTCTGTATCCTTTTTATTCATCACTTTCTGCGCTCTTGCAATGTACCGCAGAATAACTTTTAGTTCTTTTTGGTTTTGTTTGAATGTCTCCCATGGCTTCAGGTAATAGTAATAATAAAATAGTAATCTTTATTTTGATATGTAATTGTTGACGAATATGCCTCAATTAATATGCCATATCAATTACCTCTTTATTTTTTAAAGAAAGATAATAATTAGCTGAAGAAATTGCTCTCATTGACCTTAGTCAATTTGAGCTTGCATTTGTGAATATCCGGCTTGTAAATACTGTTTTACATTTGAGACAGGATTTCAATTTTGGCATCAGTAATTGGATTCACATGTGTTAGAAATCAGTCGCCCATATACATACATGTATATGTGTAAAATTATTAATTAATTATTGATTAAAATTATTATTCCGAAAGTACTGAAACTCATTGACTGCGTCTACCGCCAATAGTCCTTTTTATGATAGTCTGGTTGTATTGCGAAACAAATCAGGTCACACCTCCTTTTTCTAGTTCTTCTATTCCATTACTAAGAAGTGCAAATGTATAACTTCCCAAGTCTTTGCTTGTCAAGTCCAATATTTTTTCAATAATAGCTAAAAAATTCCTGAAATTTTTCGCTAAAAGTTTCGCTCATGTTTAAAACTGTTGTTTTAAAATAATTTTTGTTACTGATAAATTTAGGATATGCAAAGCTAAGAACTTAAAGAAAGGAGAAGAAAAGAAAGGAAAAGAAGGACGAATGAATGAGATGGAGAAATGTCAATCGCAAGAAATAATTTTAACTCCAATGTAAGTCCTATTCCCAAGTCCTTGTTTGCCTAGTCCAGCAATTATATTTCAAAATTAATACCAAACGGAGGAAAACGGTTCCATCACATTGGCATTAAGAGTATTTTCGAGATAATCGCCAGAAACACTTTGTCAAAATTCTGAATTCCTGAAATATTTGGCGAAATGCTTCCCTCGCGTTTGAAACTGCTGTTTTGAAATAATTTTTGGTAATGAGGAATTTATGATACGCTGAAAATTTAAAGAAAGGAGGAGAAGAAAAGCACGAAGAAAATTTTGATTTCCCAACATTTTTGGCGAGAACTTTTCCTAACACTTAAAACAGCTGTTTTGAACTAATTTCTGTTAATGAGGAATGTAGAATATGTGAAATTAAAAGCTTAGATAATGCAGAAGACGAGAAAGCAGAAGAAAATAAAGAAGAAGAACGTGCTGACGAATGATAAGGTGGAAAAATGGCAATCGCAAGAAATAATTGTAACTCCTATGTAAGCCCTATTCCCAAGTCCTTGTTTGTCAAGTCCAGCAATTAAGTATATTTCAAAATTAATATCCAACGGAGGAAAACAATCCCTTCACATTAGCATTAAGAGTGTTTTTGAAATAATCGTAATTCGTAATCGTAAATAATAATTTTTGGCGAAAAGGTTTCCCTCGCGTTTAATGCTGTTGTTTTGAAATAATTTTTGTTAATGAGAAACTTAAGATATACAGAGCTAAAAGATTAAAGAAAGGAGGAGAATTGAAACAAGAAGAAGGTGCTGACGCGTGTATAATAATAATAATAATAATAATAATCTTTATTATCCAACAGAATAAAAATTCCAATTTACAGGATAATTCAAAATAAAGAGAAAAAAAAATTATTACATATGCTCTCAACATAAAAAAGTTAACAATGTGAAAAATATTACATACATATACGACACAGAAATCAAAACAAAAATATTAGTCCTTTACAGAAACAATAACTATATATATATATATATGTCTATATATTAACAAAGACAATAACAATAAGATTATCCAAACGGGTCAAGATCGAGTCTATTACCATTGCTCATCATATGACACAATGGAGCCTTTTTCCAAATATTTGTTCTGCCCCTAGGTACAAAAAATGCATATGAAGATCGTGTGTTATGAGTAGGCACGGCGAAATTGACTTGAGATAACAGGGCTGGAGAGTCGATATAGTTGTTAATTAGCTTAACCAGGAAAGTTAGACTGGCCTTCTCTCTTCAAGCCGTCAATGACTGAAAACCATGTCTATCAAGAAGAGAGTTATAGTCGACGCCACGAGGCGGATAATAGCCGTCACATCTGTAACTCAAGTATTTGAGGAAGCGCTTTTGAACCCTTTCAAGTGTCATCTATTGGTATATATAAAAAGGATACCAGACAACAGAACAAAATTCTAATTTCGATCTAACAAAGGCACAGAACAAAGCGTTCAAGGTCGACGGATTATTAAATTGCCGGCAGGTGCGAATCAAAAAACCCAAGGATTTCGTGGCAGCAGAGCATATAGCGTAAATGTGGTCAGTGAATTGTAAAAAACTATCAAATAGGATTCCTAAGTCTTTCACTTGTGTTTTACGTGGAATGTCTAGACTGTCAACATGCTAATTGTAAATAATGGGGTTGGAAGCCTTAGAATATGTGACCACAGCACATTTATTTACATTTAAAAAGTAATTTATTATCACTGCACCATCCGTACACCAACTGTAAATTGTTCTGCAGTTTGATACAGTCTGCATCACTACCAATCTCCACAAAAATCTTTAAATCGTCGGCATAAGCCAAAACGTCACAGTCCAACAAGGTTAAGAGATCATTAATGAAGAGATTAAATAGCAGAGGCCCTAGGTTAGAACCCTGAGGCACACCAGATGTAGGAGTAAAATGAAACGAGTGAAAGCCATTAAAACACACATAACCAGAACGATGGCTCAAGTAGGAGGATATAAGTTTCACCAAAGATGGGGAAAATCCAAAGGTGTCTAATTTAGACAAAAGTAATGAATGGTCAATTGAATCAAAGGCTTTAGTGAAATCTGTATAAATCACATCAACTTGCCGTCGATCATCAATAGCTCTACTAATAAATTGTGTTATAATAGATAAATTGGTTGTGATGGATCGTCCGTGAACAAAGCCATGCTGATGAGTGGATAGAAGGTGTTTAGAGAGTGTTGCAGTTTGGTGATAAATCAAGGATTCAAACACTTTGGCAAAATTACTCAGGATGTTTATAGGTCTATAGTTATGGATATTCGAGCGATCACCATTCTTGTGTACGGGAATAACCCTGCCAACCTTCCAAAGCTCAGGCAAAATAAACGATGCAATGGCCAAATTAAAAATAGTTGCCAACGGTTCGGAAAACACAATGCCACAATCCCTGACGAAAAAACCCGGAAGGCCGTCATGGCCCGATGTTAAATTCGGTTTAAGTTTGCGAATACTTCGTAGTACATCGCCAGATGTAACGGGATATAAGGAAATAGGATAACTATCGTTATATGTATTAGGAGTGAGCGTCGATACAGGACGGAACGCAGAGGAGAAAATATCCGCGAAGGCGTCAACAATTCCTTGAGGCGTAGTAATATCGTCATTATCATGCACTATGGACCCTGGAATACGTGTGCACAGCGGGTTCACGAACAGCCTGAGCCTCAATATGAGACTGGTAAACATTATAAGCCAGTCTAATTTCATGCTTAGTGGACGACCTCAATCTATTGAATTCCAAGCGATGATGATGAGCCTTACTTTTCTTCCACAATCTAAAGAAGTGCTGTTTAAGTTTCAGTAACTGGGTTATTTTAGTAGTGTACCAAGGAGGATAATTGCGCTTAGAAGACCTGATCTTTAGAACCGAGGAGTCCACGATAGGATATATCGTCGCATACAATGCCGACACAGCAGCATTTACATCGGTGTAAGATTCAAGAAAAGACCAATCAGTATTAGCCAAATCGTTATATGTATGAGACGAAAGCATGTTGCAAAAAATGGTTATAACCGGAAAGCCTTCAAAAGGTATACCGAGAGACCTCACGCATAGATCGACGCATAACAACTTCTACAATCTTCATTTCCTTCTTTATTCTTCCCCGTTCTACGGGCGCGTTCGTTTTTCTTTTGTCGTTACGACACGAACACCATTTTGACTTAACATAGAACTCGTAATAATCGTTTCGTCGTACCGACATGGATGTAGAGCGTCACGTCTGCGTTTATTCCCGTGTTGCCTGCGGAACCGGTATCGTGTTGAACTCGGCAATATCGACCGGTATTTATGGTTTTATGCGAAGCCATCTCGGTTATACCGAAAACGAATTAAAATCGCCGTCGTTCGTCGACAGCTATGGTAAATTATCGTCCGGCTGATAGACGAGAGAAAAAGTGTTACCGCAGCATGTGTTACGGACGCTGCCAGGCCGCAGTGCGCGCGTTTTTAATTTGAATTTCTTATTTTGGTAGCCGATATCATTAAGGCTCGCCTTATACGACCTCTCGGGATAATTAACCGCAATAAACCGACGGCGCGGGATTATTGAAATGAACGTTCGCAATTCCTCTTTCTTTTCCTTTTGGATAGCTCGAAACGACCGGCCGACTCCTGCTCGAAATGATATTGACGAGAAACGACGACGAGGAGACTAGATCTCGAAGCGGCTAACATAAAACTTAATGCTTAATACGGGATTTTCAGATCGTTTACAATAACCCGAAGACCGGTTCTCGACTCCTCGGATCGGTCTTTTCTTCTACGAAACGGTACCATTCTTTCGCTGCCGAGTGTTTCTTGCGTGTTTACAGCGACTTTTTGCGTTTTTCCTAATACTTAATGATCGTTTTTCATTCTGGTTCTTTCTCGTTAACTCTTATTGTTATGGTCGTCATGTTCCATGGTTTATAAGTGAATTGAGCACGAGAGTTATTGGCGGTAGAATGTAGGATATCTCGATTTACGATCGTTGTAATTAATAATCCTTTAACCTCAATGTAGAAGAGTCTTCTACGTTAATTCTTCATTGCGACGCCGTCGCAAAAGGTCGATCAGCAATATAAATAACAAACGAAAGAGGCCTCCGGACGGAATCTGGAAGAATGCCAGTATGAATCGTCCCAGCAGTTGAGAAGCGAATTCTTCCTTTAATCGTGATTATTCTTGTCGAATATGGAGTCGATCTTCACTATCATTATTCAAATTTATGAAATTATAGAAGGGTGTTTGAAAACGAATTAGATCAATAAATCTTTCCTAGATTACTTTTCCACCGGAAACACTGAGAGGTAACGTGAAAAATTTCCTATTCATCCATACCCTTCCGCTTACACTTCGCCCTCAAAGGAAAAGAACTAGGAACGCCGAAAACGAGCAACGAAATTGTGCTGTAGAATTGGGCCGATATCTGTCAATGCAATTTGCATTTGCGTCATCGCCACCCTAAAAGGCGACGGCAACAGCGACGACGGCGGCGTCCGTCGAGCGTAAGCCTTAAAAGCAAAGTGAGTGCCTTCGCCTGATGGCTAAAAGAGCGAGCCGCGCGCTCGTTATTGTCTCCCCTTCGTCGTGAAGGCGACGTGAAAAGACAGAATGAAAGCCATTCCGTGTCCACATCGTCCGATTCGGTCAAGATGTCAGGAAAGCTTTTAAAACACTCACGAGAAGCTTGCAAGCTCGCAGACGTAAACACCGTTTCGTCCCCCGTCCGTCGCGGACGGACGGCAACTTTGCCCTGTCGAAACTCGACTGGAAGTTTTCGTTTCGGCGTTCTTTTTCTCCGCCGTCGCCGCCTCCATCACGAAGGAAGAGTCTTACCGTCGCGTCGGCCGTGATTCTTCGATGCTCGAGGGAAAAGGTGCCACTAATACACGATTTTGAAACTAGGCATTAAACGCGCGTAAGTTAGGGGTTTTCGTTTAGGGGATGATGGATAGTTTACGTTAGTACAACTTTCAACTGGATTTTGTTCATTCTTCTTTTGTGTTCTTTTAATTGAAGGCCATTAAGGTTACTACCCCATTGCGTTCAAAATCCAATTTTGTTGGAATGTCCGTCTGACCTTTAAGGTTGATAGCAAAGGAAAGGTACTAAACCGGCTTGAAGTAAATTTTAATTAAATGAAATAACGTCGATATTGAAGATGGTTAAAAACAGGCGAAGCCGAGCCTGGCCCAGCTCAGTAAAAACAGTCGTGCCGTCAATTGCGTAGATAATTTTTGAAACAAGTGTCCTCCTGTGAGTATCTTTACACTAAAACTGAAGCGTCAGTTAGAACGACTAATTTGAAAATTTCATGTAATTATTGGTTCTGGTTCTATGATGACGTGTGGATCATAGAAAATCGTTAGAAATATCTTTTAACAATTAATCTGTAAGTAATTCGATGACCGGCGGTGCGTTTGCGCGGGTAGTAACTAACAAGGAGAAGGTAAGGTAATCGGATTTTGTAATTTTTATATTTATGGTACGTGTAGTTTGGACCTTAAATAAGAATATTTTGGAGTAGTTCGACGCAACGTTCATAAATTACCGAGATAATCGATGTTGAAGTTTGACCCACCATTTAAATCCGCTAGATATAATACGATTGTCAATTGGACTCGTGGCTTAGTCGATAGCATTTTGCTGCGGTACTCACGAGATCGCTGGTTCGAGTCTCGTCACAGGACATTTCTTTTTTCATTCTTCTTCTCATATCAAAAATTATGAACAAACGAAATATATGAACTATATGCAGGAACATTCTTCAAGTACATCATTTAAATGCACAATCGGTTGATAAACAATATTCATTTTGAATTAACAACAAGGTTTCTTCAAAAAAAAAAAAACCAACGCAATCAGGTAGGAAATGAAAATTTCTATTACATTTTACGCAGTGTGGCACGAGCCAGAATGGTAGTTATCATAGAAACATGGGAAGCAACATTTTCTTATTATTACCTTATTGTTAAGTTAATTCAAAATGAATATTGTTTATCAACCGATTGTGCATTTTAATGACGTATTTGAAGACTGTTCCTGCATATAGTTCATATATTTCGTTTGTTCATAATTTTTGATATGAGAAGAAGAGCGAAAAAAACATATGGTGCGTTTTGAATGGAAGAAAAGGAAATGTCCCGTGACGAGACCCAAACCAGCGATCTCCTGACTGTCGCACCTGATCGCACCAAAACGCTATCGACTAGGCCACAAGTCCAATTGACAACCGTATTATATCTAGTGGATTTAAATGATGGGTGAAACTTCAATATCGATTATCTCGGTAATTTATGAACGTTACGTGGAACTACTCCAAAATATTCTTATTTGAGGTCCAAACTACACATACCATAAATATCAAAAATTACAAAAATCCGATTACCTTACCTTCTCCTTGTAAGGATTTGCAATAAGCGTTTTAATTCTCGATTCAAAGAAATCATTATCAATTTGAACATATAATTTAAATACATCCTTATTTCATTATAAATCAATACATATATATGTACGTTATATTCAAGCAAGGTGTTCTTAAAGTATTTGATTTAAAATTGTATATTCAAATAAATGTATATATTTCCTTTAAGAGAAGACTGATCCATTATGAAGTACATGCTCTACCACTCAGAAACTAAGCGAGTTAGTTTTATTAAAATAAATAATAAAAGCTAATTGATGATATGATTCTCTATTGATTTTCGTACCGACCACACACATAAAAACCAATCTTTAATTTAAGCATATAAAGTGTGTATGAAACAACTGATAAGTTCAACATACACCCGAACTAATCATATATTTAAATAAAATGTCACATGGTCACATTGTTGCCACCAAACAAATCAAAATATTACCAAAAATATTGGTTATCTCTGAATTTACTATTGCTGTATCCATTATAACAACCGTATGATTTATTTGAAGGAAATATCTTTGTTCTGCCTATTTCTGAATTAAAAGTAGGCTACATTCTATTCTTCACAACTTTCAAAATCGAGCATATGCATAAAGCATTTACCTTTATAGTGTTTAAGTTAGCAGTCTCGATAAATTTATTTCAATACAACTAAGAATTTGCGTTTTAGTTTTTGATTCAAAGAAATAATTAGCAATTTGAACATATATGCTAAATACGTCCTTATTTCATTATAAATCAATACATCATTTATATTCAAGCAAAGTATTCTTAAAGGAACACTCTTGGATTTGATTTAAAATTATACATTCAAATAGATGTATATATTTCTTTTAAGAAGAGATTGTTCTGTGTGCAGTAAGAGCGACGTAGATAACAATAATCATTAAGATGTTATTGTGAATGAAAAATTGGCAAGATGGGGGCAAAATGGTAAAAACTGCTAATGGATAGACTCCCAAAGGAAGCGATATAAATTTTGTTAAAATAATTATTTTTTTATTTAGTTTTTAATTGAGAGAAGTGGTTACAACGAACGAAATGAAGTGATATTTTTCTTCGACGATTCACGACCATGGTATACGTTGGGAGACTTTATAGTTTTAACTTGGGAGCTCTGGAGTTCAGTTACTTTTGACGCAAGGTGTATGTGGAAAACAGCTTTCGAGGTAACATGACCTGTACAGTAAGTGTTTTTAGAAAATTTCTTCCGCCTCAGAACAAAACAGAAAGCTATTATACACGTTTTCGTCTTTGTCACTCGCGGTGATTCGCCGTTAGTTAAAAAGGGACTGCTACATCAACTTCTATTAGTACGGACGAACCTCTCTCAAGTCTAATTTTTAGTTACCATTGTAAATAGTTCGAATTAGAAAGACTTCAAATTAGGAAAACCTATTAGAACGACATTCTACCATTCCAATTAATTGAAAAATTCGACTTAGGGAGAAATTCCAGTTATGGTAGTGTGGACTTTAAAGAGTTTCGATTGTATCAACAAATAATAGGATATTCAAACCCGGTTTTCTACTTTTGATCTATTGACTAAATAAGAACCGGAAGTGGGAGCCAACGAAATCGACTTCTGCTAATCAAAACCCCAAAATAATACATGTTAGTACCATATAACTACAGTTACTCAATTTACCCCAATAATACTACAACTATCTGAAACGGCTGTACTAGAATAAAATAACATTGCGCTATACGAATACAGACGGCTTCATACTATATATTGAAACTGAGAACATGTAGTACAGTCGTTTCAGATAGTTGTAGTACTATTGGAGCAAATTGAGCAACTCCACATATAACTCTCTCATCCTATATGCCGGTGACCTGCCATTTTTCTTTCTAATTTCCCTTGATTTTACCTAATTATTTTTACTATGAAGTTGGCCATATTGCGAATTTCTCTTTGAACATATCTAAAATCCTACAATGTTTGCATGTATAATATACATACACTTTCATAAAATATCGAAAAGAATAATTTTGAAATAAAACGATCGGTGGAATTTACGATCACTTCCACCCTCGTCACTTGTTAATATATGCCATTCGTGTAAGAGAGAAGGCGCCATCAACTTTCATTAGCATAAAAAACTCCGATATATTCTAATTTAACAAAAATCGTTCGTAAATACATTGTGTGGAATAAAGCTGTTATTTTCTAATTAATCTCTGCACGCTGCACGAACAGTTTCCAATAACTTCTTTATCGCAACATTCTGTGCGCCAGAAAGAGATGGAAGTAACAGTTTTTATTAAATATGATACCAGTTTTCTCTGGGAATCTCTACACGAATAGTTTAGATTATCTTCTTTATCGCAATATTCTTCGTCTTAGAGAGAGATGGCATTAACGACTTTTCTTTAATATAATAATAGCTTTTCCTCTGGAAACCTCTGCACGAATAGTTCGATCAGATTTTTATCGCAACGTTTTATGTGTCAGAAAGAGATGGAGGTGACGGTTTTTATTAAATATAATAATAGCTTCTTCTCTGGGAACCTCTGGTCGAACAGTCTCGATCATCTTTTTTATCGCAACATTCTTCATCACAGAGAGAGAGAGAGAGAGAGAGAGATGGCACTAACGGCTTCTCTTAAATATAGTAATAGCTTCTCCTCTAGAAACCCCTGTACGAATAGTTGCCGTCAGCTTCTTTATCACAACGTTCTGTGTGCGAGAAAGGGACGGAACTAACAATTTTTATTAATAATAATAACAGTCATTTCTCTGGGGACCTATACACAAATAGTTTCGATTATCTTCTTTATCACAACATTCTCCGTCTTAGAGGGAGATGGCACTAACGACTTTTCTTAAATATAACAATCGCTTTTTCTCTGGGAACCTCTGCACGAATAGTTTCGATTAGCTTCTTTGTCGTAACAGTCTGTGTTTTAGAAAGGAATGGAGCTAACAGTTTTTATTAAATATAATAAAATCCTGAAAATGAATACCAATGAAACGTTCTGATATGGAGCACGGTTAATTTTATAATAGTGAACAATGATGGACTATACAGTGCTGACGATGATCTTTTCGATAGTAAGAATAATTATGCTAAGCCTGACGATGAAAAACTGAGTGAAGTGAAGCTGAGTTTGAAAATATCGGAGAAAAAACAAATTCTTCAAAAAGTTGTAGTGAGTTTGACGATATTTAACAAATCCAATTACATTGTTGGCAGCAACAACACATATTCTGAAGGAACGATTCATTTAATACACGCATTACCAATACATACATACATATATTCTTCTCTCTTCAAGCAACATGCAAAATATCTCAAACATGAATTTATATGCTTTCTCTTTTATTACCATAATTCTTTCTTGTTTTAACTCTAAACCCTAGTTAAAATGCGAAAACGTCTTCCCTAAATTTATCATCCGATCATACACTTTCCACCAACCGAACCATTCCTTTACATAGAGACGCGACGAAACGATCTCGGCTTCGAGCCGGGGGTCGTCTGTACGAACGTCGGTGGTTGCCGGGGTTCGTTCGCCCCGGTCGCGGAGAAAGATATCGGAGAGAGAATGAGTGAGTTTATGTACATTCTGTGCCCGCCAACAGGCTCGAATGAATGAAATGGGGGATCGGTCGTCGACCGGGGGCTGCAGGGCGAGGGAGAAACGGTTGTACGCGCGCTCCAGCTGATTCTACCTCCTGTCTCCGCACTTCTTCCTCGCTTCATCCACATCGCGAACACGACCTTCACCTACTGAACTGAAAACCACGCCGATGTTGCTCCATAATGACGCGTACATGTGGCTACTGTGTGTGTGTGTGTGTGTCTGAATACCTGTAGATACCATCGACGCGGAGTTTACTACCTTAAAGAAAGGGGATTGCGGTTTTGATGCTAAGTTTAAGATGTTGAATAGACGGGTATAAAAGTTATATAAAATTTCGACACTAAACACATGACTTCTGTCGAATCAGGGAACAACTTCCCAAACCATTAGTTAACGTTATCACGTTATAACAAAAACAGCTGTATTCCATTTGTTGTAGGATTTTCTCTTTTTGAAGATAAAGTACTGCTAACGATACAATTTCGCATGGCTTATGCTACAGCACAATCATTGAGAGATGATTTTTGAGTAAATGTAGCAAAATTATAAAATGGTTAAAAATATTAAACAAAATTCTTCTTAAATAGCTGCAAAAATGCACATTTAAGTGCATACTGGGGAAATTTCTTAACCTTCCCATACTCACCTCAAAATATGAAACACGTATACTATACTATATAAGTCGGTCTCACAGACCGTATGCGTGAGTATAGGAAGGTTAATTGAATTCTCATATGTGCAAACATCACACGTACTAGCATATATAGGTGCTGATCTGGAAATGAAAACTAGTTTTCACAAAGTCGCACTGATGAGCAGTATAACCGCGAAACGCGTCTGCGAATACTGAAAGTAGTTTTCTAATTACACAAATTCTTTAGTTTTGAACAAACTAATCAGAAAGTATTTCTTGATGATGAAAATTTCCATCTTGTTTCTCCCAATCTGGGGTTTCCAAACACTTTTATTTAAAATTCACATACTTTAAGTCGAGTATCCATAAATAGAAACCAGATGACACAAGTTTGTAGATGCTTAAACTTAGAAATATAGGCAGATCAGTGTGGTTAAGTTCAAATTGTAGTAGACCTTATGGGACGGCCGCGCTAGGGAAAAGTGGAAAATAAGTAAGATCAGTAAGCCAAAAAGTACGAGAAAGACCGATTTTATCTTCGTTTTAAGGTCCCTAAGAAAAATCCAAGGAAACTAGTGGAATCAGATCATAGTACCAGTTTCAGCAAAATTTATCTAGAAACCTTTAGTTAATTTATGAAGAAGTCCACACTCATCTGTAATCTAGCAAGCACTGCAAAACTTAGAAGTTTTTACGTGTCTCATTCGTTAATAACTTCATCGTTAATGAAAATTTTGGGATGAAATATGAAGACAACGTTCTAAGTTACATAAAGTTCCCTAAGAAAAAACCAAGGAAACTGGTGGCATCAAATCATAGTACCAGCTTCAGCAAAATTTATTTAGAAACCTTTAGCTAATTTCTGAAGAAGTCCACACCCATCGGTAATCTCGCAAGCACTGCAAAACTAAGAAGTTTTTACGTGTCTCATTCGTTAATAACTGCATCGTTAATAACGATTTTGGGATAAAATTTGAAGACAACTTTTTAAGTTACCTAAGGTTCCCTAAGAAAAGTCCAAGGAAACTGGTGGCATCAAATCGTAGTACCAGCTTCAGCAAAATTTATTTAGAAACCTTTAGCTAATTTCTGAAGAAGTCCACACCCATCGGTAATCTCGCAAGCACTGCAAAACTAAGAAGTTTTCACCCGTCTCATTCGCTAATAACTGCATCGTTAATGAAGATTTCGGGATGAAATTTGAAGACAACTTACGTCAGAAAAGATGCTGTCATAGCATCTTCTGGAAATAGCCACCAGTTGCATCCAGACAACATCGAATCCATCGCATTCTACTTTCTTCTGTTTCTGTTAGCCCGTTTGATGCTATTTTTTCGAATTTCTTCAATAATCTTGATTTTCAGTGTCTGTGGTTATATCTTCAAAAAATTGATCTCGTTCAACTTGGCGTATGATGTGGGCTGTCGCTTAGTTTCAGTAGACATTTCCAAGGAAGAGTTCTTCATCGTCCAATTTGCTTTACAAAGGTATTGAAGATTTCAATGCATGCAGCTGTTGTAACAAATCATATGATATCTAGGCATCTCATATCAAGGACCAATCTTCTCTAAGTGAAGGGAGTTCATGAGTGATCGTGCAAAGATTTTCACTTTTCACGCCGATAAACAATTCTAGACAATCCACAAGTTTTGTAAAAATGATTTCCTAGAAAATATCTTTCGCATCGTAAATCATTTCCAGGGTCGTTTACGGATGACCTCCTAAGCGCATGCCCAGTGAAGTTTCTTCAACTTTCAGTTCCTTGGTTAAGGCTCAAATGCTGAATTAATCTGGTAACCGTCCAATGTACAGTCAGAAGGAAAAATACAAAAACGCATTTACTGGAAATGATAAAAACCGCAAACAATAGACCAAAAAGTTTCAAGAAAAATAACAACACAGATGAGTTCACAATCGAGAGAGGAGACAGTTTCGCCCTCAAGATTTGGAGGTAAATATTTCGGGCGTAAAATATATAATTGGTCGAATGACCCTTAATACTATTAATATTAACGTTATAAGAAAACAATAGTAGCATGTGCACAAATTAACCAATCCGCAATCCAAAATCGGTGAAAATGCTGAGTAAAGTTCAGTAAAAGACATTGAAGAACAACAACCAACATTGTGGTAATCGGTATTCATTTCACTGAAGATCACAACTAAATGGTAAGTGTAAGTTGTTGAGAGCAATCTTGTTCCTTCCAGATTTTTGGAACTACATGAGTGCGATGATTACTTTGGAATCCCTCATATTTTCCTCTTGAGAACGAATGGCTTGCATACTTTGAATTTTATCCCGATTTTCACTAATTGTTCTATAAAATGGGGATCCATCCCTCAGAAGAACTAGTAATATACAAAACTCGAAACTTGGCACAAAATTTAAATGATAGTTAAATGTAGCCACTTTCTACACTTTTATTCCCATATTTTATCCTAACTTTCCTAATCCTTGGGAACTCTTAGATTATTCCACTTATTCAAAGCAAATTATTTCTAATATACGGTCATCGGCAATACCTAGTTTTAGTTCAGGAAACATCAAATCTTTACCGCAGGCATCTTGGATGTTCTCGCGATCTCTCGCGTTTTGCCCTTTAAGAATTTTGAAGGACTTGAATATAAATCACATAAATTTACCATCGTTAGCATATTCCTCCGTTCCTGCGTTGTTTCGGATAGACTGACGACGAGAATGAAGAATGATTAGGAGTGCTAAATATTTTATTTCTATGGTTGGATTAAAATTTAGGTTACCCTCCCTGTCCCGGTATGGACATAGGGGAATTATAGATTAATTGATAGATCATACAAAAGCTACTCTTATTATTAAATAGAACTCATTTGTTTCGGTAAAAGTCCAGTGTATATCTGCATGTGTCCCCCTTGATTCGAAATCTCTAATCATATCACCCCCTAACTAATTTAAAAATTTTTCCACAACCAATCCTGTATTTAAAAATAACTGCCCCCGCTAGACCAACAGAAAGTAGGGAAAAAAGGAAAAGAAACAAACGAACATTCCCGAAAAAGCTCGTTATATACAGAGATACCCTCTCTCGCTAAAAGTCCTAAAAAGCTTCTCGAGTTCCTTTTCGGCCTCTTTTTCCCCGTAAAGAGGGCGCCGGTGCCAATCGATTTTATCACCCGGTCTTTTTATTAATCCGTTATTCATATAGCCCTCCGGTTCTGACCAGTAAAAGCTTTCGCGCGTTCGCTTTTAAACTTAATTTGATTATCGGCCGTGATTCATTGGTATCGCTCGCCGTACCGCCTACGTCGGGTCGTCGTAGATACGAGTTCCCCGGAAACGGAAATATACGGCCCGGTACGATCGAAAGTCGCGGGATCAAGGAAGAAACCTCGCATGCGATATACTGTACCTGGGAGAATTCGGAAAGTTTTTGGAGTTGGAAATCGTAAATTATGAACGGAAGTTGTTGACTATTTTGTCCTGCTGTGACATTTTGATACGATTAGAATGCTGATGGAAAGGAGAAAATGATTTTATAGAAGATCAACGTGACTTGCTTCCGAGTTTTTTCCGTCTACGTTAGTTCTGCGATTTCTAGTAGAAAGGATTTAAAAAATATCCAAGTATATTTGTCAACTGTCATAGTCGTTAAACATGTGAACAAGTAGCTTAGAGGTCAAAAAAGTTGTTGCAAAATATAATGGTCTGCTACAGAGGTTCAGCAGAAGGAGAACATCCCTCGTATCATCAGCAGATGTTGTTGCGCTGTTTGCATAACGTGATCATTTATTGTTTTCATCAGAGCAGGGCGCCCTAAGAATTTTGTAAGAAAATACTTCTTAGTGTTGTACTACTGTTCATTTAAAAACGAGGACATGATAATACTCGATACTAAACTATTAATATGTAAGTAGGTAGAATGAATGTAACGTCTAATCACTTTTCTTATATTTGTCGGGGGAGCCAATCTGTTTCCAAATATCGGGTCTAGCTTTCAAGTAAGAATGCAGTTGAATACATAATTTGTTGATGTTGGTCTTGGTAATCAAAATTGCTTTCAAAACTGCTACACTTAACTGTGTTTTTCCGCTCGTCCATATTTTACTCACTCTTTCGACAGGTATGTTACTTCCAGACAGACATAAAACGTACTCAATAATTATACGAAAGTTCGCACAATTGAGATGGTTGGCACGTAAGTGCTTGAACAACTTCACCAACGGTCTTCAGCAACAACATTCTCAGCGTTCCAGCTTGTTATTTTTTCATCTCTGACATAGTTGGAAAGCTCATCGAACGCTTTCGTATCTTGGTTCCTGCTAATGTATCCTTGCGTGATCACCAAATGCGTCACATTCTGCAGTTCTTTCCAGGTAAATACTCTTGCCAAATTTGCCAATTCAAATACTTCTAGTTTTGGATTGAACTGGTACTACTGTTCCAAGTATTACTTACTTGTTTTATAAAATTTAGCCGTCGCAGTTTCCACATTCTGCTCAACAGCAGCGTCAGTTTTTATTCATTAAATTTTCACAATGATGCATTCGAAGTCAACGGGGAGATAATCTGCTTCTGTTTTGATCGCGTTGTGAACTATGTGGGCTCCACATTCAATCCGATATGTTTGTTGAACCTAATATGCCTAACAATGTTCACACTATTTCCATTTACTGAAAATGAAATGGGTGGTATAGTACGTCATCTGAAAAATAAGAACACCTCCAATCCAGACAATATATCGGAAAAGAGAATTTTCTAATCTCCTGATGAAACCCTCAGTACATTTAGTCAATCTATCATTTACTACAGGTCTATTTCCTACCTATTTCAAAACATCAGCAGTTGTACCCATCTATAAAAAAGAAAACAAATTTAATGTTCATAATTATGGACTCATCTCGTTAACATTAAACGATGGGAAAATCTTTGAGTACTGCTACTTAACTAGAGTTAATTCGTTCCTGGAAAACATGAAATACTGCACGCCAACCAGCATGGCTTTAAGAAAAATCGACGACAACTGCTCTAATATCATTCTATAACATCATTATGGAGGAAATAGATAAAAAACATTTTCCCTTATCAATCTTCTGTGACTTTAGTAAGGCTTTCGACTGTGTACAACATGCAATATTAATCGAGAAACTTTATCGTTATGGAATTAGAGGAAATGCGTACTTAGTACTTAGTACTTAATCATAAGCACTATGATAAAATTCAAATATTCAAGTCTACTTGTTTACCCGTTCAACACGGTGTACCTCAGGGATCTGTGATTGGCCCTCTCTTATTCACCTTATACACGAATGATATCTACGACTTAGTCTCGGATGTGTTCATTTTCATGTACGCGGATGATACTACTGTACTAGTTGGCACTGATAATCTTCGGGAAACTGAAAAAATCAGCAACATAACTCAGAATAAACTACATAAGTGGTTCTGCTTGAATAAGTTAAGCCTGAATGCAATGAAAACTCATTTTCTACTCTTGCATACAAGGCAACGCACACAAAATATCTAATGCGATGTGGTAGAACTATAGAGCAAGAACATGGTGCGAAGTTTTCGGGCTTAACAGTGCAAGATGACCTGTTGTGGGAAAGTCACTGTAATAATCTTAGTGGGATGCTACACTCCAAAGCTTACCTTTTCAGAGCTCTCAAGCATACCTTGAGTAGAGATACCCTACTAAATGTCTACTACTCTGATATTCAATGCAGATTACTATATGGAGTTTTGCTGTAGTACCCCTCCTCTTCAGCAACAACGTTTTTGTGGCGCAGAAGCAGATCATCAGAATTCTGGGTGGCATAGAACGGAGGTTTACTTGCAGGGCTACTTTTATTTCTTTGAAAGTAACACTGCCGGCATTGTATATTTTGGAAGCAGTCCGTTACTTTCATAAGCACCAATATTCATATCCTACTAATAATAGCATACACGATCGTCACACGCGCCGTGCTGGTCACTTCCATATACCTAAGTGTGATTTATATATTACAGACAAGGGCCTACAATACCTGGGAAGAAAACTGTATAATAAATTACCCAACGAATTTAAAGAAATGGGTTCCTTTAAGCATCATGTTAAGCATTACTTAATAGACAAATGTTACTATAGTGTACTAGAGTTTTTGGAGTAGTATCATGGTTTTCCTTTGTTACTCTCTTTTCTTCTGTTTCAATCTTACTGTATGTCTTTATTGATTATTGTGGTTTAGTGGTGGAAGATGGGGATTAGATATCTATATATCTTTTTATTTGTATTTGTCATATTCTATTATCTGTAATGGTACTATGAATTAATTATTATTATTATTATTATTATTATTATTATTATTATCCCAATTAGATGTTTTCCGAATGATAGATTCAATTCTACGAGAGCATTATTACTTCCTGTTCTATTCCTTCCTCCAAAATTGCAGTGGGTATTGTCGGCACAAAATGCTACAATTTTCTTATTTAAATCATTTCTAGATAATAGTTTCTTTAAGTAATGGACAATTATATCCGATGCTTCACCTGCCTGCCCTCGAAACTCTAAAATCTTGACTTTCACGCCTTGGTATGGCAAAATATTGCGGATGAAAACAGGGAATAATTTTATGGAGCCATGGTTTGAAGCACCTATTAATAAAATTATTGTTCAATTCATCCGTCGTCGTAGATCACCACATATACAACAATGGCCTGAGATTTTGTACGAGCATATCTAAATTTTTGCTCGAAACATGTTTGAATTGAATTATAAGCACAATCATTTAAGCAAAAGCTGTAATTTTCTTGCACCTTGTGATACATCCATGCGCCCTCCGCTGTAACTATATCCAAATCTTTGGAAGTCGGCAAATTGGTTGTTTTCAAAAAAGCAAGCATAGACGAGTTTGAAGCCTACATTTTTCCGATTTCAAATGTTTCCCAATACCATTAGCACCACCATGTCCAACAGTAAAATCAGTACGATACTTTTCACAAGTAGCGTCTGCTGTACCACTCTCCTTTGTTTCATAAGTGGATACTTCGTTTGCAAAACAATAGTAAAAGTAATCTTGCGTTTAGGCATCTTTGTAATATTGCTACGTGCTTGGTATTGGGATGTAATTAATTAATGCCGTAATAATGTTTAAAATCACTGCGAGTGTTCGCAGATATCGCAAACTAAGAACTCACTTATCACTCCCGAGTTCACTATTGCATGTATCACCAGAGAACAACTCTCTCGTGGCTCTTGGAACTTCGTGTGACTGCTAGAGCCGGTGTGGATTTCTTTGTGCTCTTTGGTCCTCTGGTGAAGTCTGCTTCGTTCACGCAGCCTGGAAAAAGATGAAGTAGGTTAGCGAAGGCACTCTCGTGGCGTCGTTAATACGCGCTTTTATATGGCTCGAAATCTTATTCTAGAATGTACTGGAACTTCGGGAACGTTCCGCGGCCCTCTTGCTTCGAATATTCGAGTCTTGAACAGTCTCAAAGTCATTGTTATCCCAGTGCTGTTAAATACCACTAGATGGCGTTATCCTGTTACTAATCGCCGTTAGATGACACCGTCAATCTAATCAATAGTCGGGTGTAACATTATTACAACCACGAAAGTGTGAAAGAAATGCGGGTTTTTTTAAAGAAAAAGGGTTTTTGTAAATTTTGCATCCCACGCAAGGTGACATTGATTGTTTAATAGACAATCGACCGTCAAAGTCAAAACTGTATACATGTTTATATTATTTAAATTATCGTTTGATCTGTTTGCGAAGCCGGAACATTTTCCCTCTCGCTGGGGACAGCGAGACAGACTACCTGAAAGCGGGACTGTCCCGCCCAACGCGGGACGTATAGTCACGTTATGTCTACACCGACAACTTCAGAAACTGATTTCAGAATTATCATTTTTACGCATCATCCTTACAGACCAGCTGATGTTAGTTAAATATCCACCCACACATCCGGATAGGGACTAGCCCCCTCCTCCTCCGCCCCGCGCAAAGAAACATACCGAAATCGATTCCCCGAGTGCCGGTCGATTTTACGTTTTCGCTTCGTTGTTTAGGGAAACGAAACGTAGAGTGACGCGAGATCCCTAATGTAGACGGCTGGGGGTGGACGAGGGCGGGGAGGGTGAACGAAAGAGATACGGGCGGGCAATCCGGCTCTCTCGCTTACAGGCACCCATTACATTACCATATAGCTGTATACTATTTTCCGGAGCGGGTCCCGTTAAGTGCCGAGCGTTGTAGGCCGCTCGCAGCTCATTGTTTGTCACCGAAATGCACTCAACTTGCCACCGGAATATCTCTTTGACTAATTCGCGCAACAAGAATAAGCAATTTCGGCCGAAAATCGCGTTACCGCGAGTTGCCGAGAGAAAAAATCGAGAGTACGGGAATTCGACGGAAAGTATTTCTGTGTTCAATTTATAAAGGTGTCCGGCGAGTACGGAATGGTTCTTTCTTTTTACGTATGTGAAGACTATTTCGGTGTAGATGATTATCGATTTTGGTAATAGTTTCAATCAGTTCGTCTTTCGGAATGTTATACTACGTACTTCCCTATACAGCGTGTACCCAAAAGGTGCTGATCGCACACGCGAGTAACGCCACCTTTAGATCAGTGTTTCTCGTCCTCTAACGAATCATCGCCCCCTTCAATAAAACCGTTACATAGTATCGTCCCCTTCACTTCGAAGAAAAACTTGTTGAGTATATTAGTTTATTGAATATATATACAGTGAGGTCCTAAAGTTTGGAATAAAATTCATAAAATTGAAGACATGTTTTTCAATGAAAATGCTCGAATACGTATAGTAATTTTTTACAATAGGGACATTTTAGTAGTAGATACTATTTTGTTTGATAATATTTGTTTTTTATTTATGACGTCATCGACTTTTTTTTAAATTGTAACCTATACCTTTTTCATTTCATTGGATAGAATAGTCCATTCCCTATTCGGTAATTACAAAAAAGGTATGTGTTATATTTGAAAGTTTCTGTAAAAAACGATAAAAACTTTCCGACACCTAGTTGCCCATGGTGTGTACAAAATCGGCGAACAAGCATTGGAAATGGAACAATTTGTGGACTGTCAAACATCAATTTTTAGTTTATGTTTGATTTAATGTGGATGTTCTGTTCGTCTTTCACAAATAAATCTTACATTTTTGTGAAATTGTTTTCAATTTTTGAAGCATAATGAATTGCATCTAAGCGAAAGGAAAAGAATTATAATATTAATGATGGTTGGTGTCAGTTATAAAACCCGTTCCCCAGAAGAAGTATGTCTGTAATTCTGTTGTTCTTGTCCTAATGTGAGTTTTGATTTATTATAACTTTTTTATAATTATCGAATAGGGAATGGATTATTCTATCAAATGAAAGAAAAAAAGTACAGGTTGCAATTTATGAAAATGTCATAAATTCAACAAATATTATCAAAACAAAATAGTAATTACTACTAAAACGTGCCTATTGCAAAAGATTACTATGCGTATTCGAACATTTTCATAAAAAGAATTACTTTAAAACCTCACTGTACACCTATATTATCAACATTCTCCTTTTACCGTTAGATGTGGGGTTACACTAATTGCAAATACTAGGTTCCATGAACAAATTTAGCGCAGAGTTTCTTATTGTCCGCCATCTTCTTTGCTTCGTTCCAGATGGTTCCTTTCTTGGATAAAATGGAAAATGGAGAGACTCCCACCTGGGGGCGATATCACGCCCGTCGAGAAACATTGCTTTAGACTCACGAAAAGTTGAACCGAAATGTAACCCGGTGGTAAGGGAGTAAGTAGCTGACAGATTATCCCTTATGAGAGCTCTTGACAAGAAAACAAGAAGACACAACTGTGGAAAGCACTGCTTGGGGTATGAGTCAAAGGTTACCTTCTCGAAAAAGGTGTACAGAACCATTGGTACACAAAAAATATGCGTTTCGGATTCGATAAATGAGATAATTAGGCGTGTCTATACCAGCAGAGGTGGCAATCAGATTAACAAAACCACGGTTCAGCAAAAAGCACGGGCGTTTCTTGTAATTATCTGAGATTGACTTGCTTTCGCCTCCGTTCACTAGTGTTCTGTTCGATGGACGGACCTGAAAATGGGTCAGAGGCTAACTTATCCAAAATTGGTGTGAAAAGATGCTGATTGATGATACGAAAAGAGAATTATGGACACCACGGATTGGACAAATAAGATTATTATCTGAGATTGGCTTGCTTTCGCCTCCACTCACAGGTGTTCTGCTAGTTAGACGAGTCTGAAAGTGGGTCAAACGTTAACTTCTCGAAAAGGGTATGCACGATTGCTAACTGATGATACAAAAAGAAATATGGACACCATGAATTCGGTTAATGAGATAATTAGACTTTCCGAAATCGACAGAGGAGACAATCAGATTAACAAAAAAACGGTTCATAAAAAGGAAGTGTCATTTCTTACATTACCAGAAGTTACAGATTTCTGCTCGATAGACGGGCCTGTGGGTAGATCAAAGGTTAACTTCCCAAAAAAGATGTACAAGAATGCTGAATGATACAAAAAAGAAATAAGAGTACCACGGATTCGATAAACGACATAATTAGACGGGGCAAAGTCTTGGATGGAGAAATCTATTTTAACTCACAAAACTGCGCGAACGGGAGGGAATACAGTCTTAACCAAAAACGTCTAGGAAAAAAAATAAACCAAAGATATTAGCGGGCGACGAAACTGCATTAAAACCGGACAAGAATACAAACAGTAATCAACAAAGAATCTAAAACACAAGTTGTTCGTTCTGTTAATATATCGAAGAAGATAGGTGAGACGTTTGCCTCAAAAATATATCATGCCATTACGTTACACGATCAAATAATAGTTACTGATGAGGTGTATACCACCGTTCTTTTACCAGAAGGAACTGCCATGCTCTAAGAGGCTGACCCCGGAACTATAAATCTTCCTCCATCAAGACAATGCGAACTCACATACAACTCGAAACACAATTGAGATTTTAGAGCAGCAAGAATCCCGAAATAAATCCCAATGATTTCTTTACATTCCCAATGATCAACAATTTCAGTTGCTGGAAGATGTAGTCGATGCCTTTAAAAAAGCAGTTTTGACTGTCTTAGGATTGAAAATAATTGCTTTGTAGGAATACGAAAATTATATTATATAATTTTTGCAAAGGATACTTTAAAAATCAACGAAGCACTTTCAATCCACCTACTATGCGTTTCTATATACGGCACTAAGTCGTCAACTGTCCTACTCTACGCAAAAAGTATCAAATTTAACGTCGGCGAAGGATTACCCGATTCCTGAAGTTCACGTGGCAGTCTACGCATTGGTCTATTTATAATTACTTCCAGGCGACCATTACGAAATAAGAAATTCACCACTAAACCAAGAGAGCAAAATCCAATTAAGACTTATTAGCTTTCCCCATTGATCCCTTACACACACCCACACATGTATAGATTTCCTCCATATACACTCACACACACGCGCGCACGCCGCCATACCCTATTTCGGCGCGAAGTAGAGCGAAAATTATCTCCCGGACCTCCGGAGGCAGGAGGGCGAACAGTAAAAGGGCGACTCCGAGGGGAGAAGGCTATTCGATTAACTCCGATACTTGGCTTCAATTGCTTTTTAAGATGCCCGTGATTGCTTTTGAAAGGTTTCGGATTAGAAATCGCAATTGGTCGAAAGGCATTAAAAGTGCCGTTGCTCTCCGGATGCCGGAGCCGGGCGCCGGGCGACGTCCGCCCTCTCTTCTTCCTCCGAAACGGCTTATTTTTCGCCTCATTTGCGGAGTAATTTCGGCGTCCAATGAAAACACCCGCTTTAAATAAGAAAAGGCCACCTTCTCGACTCCGCTGCGGAACAATCTATACGGGAGAGATACACGGATATGTAATCCGCATGGGAACAGCGGTGAGCACCTTTAATTTGCTTAAATATTTAAATAGGGGTAGATGGTTAAAATCGTCGATCTGTTAAAAGAAATCGTCGAGGAGCTTTTTCAGTTTACTTAGACAGGAAGAAAAATTACTAATTCGTACTTCTACTGTAGAGGGCAACCAATACAAAACAAGTACATATATAACAAAAATTGATTTTCTCTCTCCTTTCAATCATCGGGAATGATAAAGGAACGAAAAATCATTGCAAGGCGTACATACTCTTACAAATTTTCTGATCAATAAGGATATGGAATGAACAAAGTGAAAAAAGAACTACGTATTTTGCTAAGCCGGTGATACCAGTATACAATTTAGTATGTAACAAACGTTTGTCTTCCCTCCTTTTTCAATCAACAACAATAACAAGAGCGATGAAAAATTGATGTAAAATGATAAGTAAAATAGAATTCTATCCTTTTGTGCGAAACGCATCAATTACAGAAGGCTGTTAAGCAACCCACAGCAGGATACTATTCAATATATAACAAAAGTTGATCTTCTATCTCGTTCGAATCAATATTTATAAAAAGGCGAGAAAACACGGATATAACACGATAGATTCTAGACCGATTCGTAAAGTAAGATCCGTTTTCCGCTTAGTGTGTAGTCTAGTTCAATGTGAGTCTGGCAGTGCTAGTGAGAGAATCGTTCGTACATTCTTTCGTGCTATTTTTGTCATTCAAACTGGCTGCTGCAATTGAAAATCCCGCCTAGTGTGAACTCCGTGCTGTTATCCGATTTCTGTATGCAAGGAACATGGGGATTGCTGAGTTTATCATGAACTTTGTTCTGTTTATGGTGAAAATGTCATGAGTGACAGTGCGGTTAGAAGATGGTGCCGTATGTTTCGAGAGGGACGAACTAATATCCATGTTGAATTAGGGAGCCTATTTACGAATAGTTTAAACGTATAAGAGCCACTCGCCAGGTAGAATATTAACGTTTACCTAGAATAGGCGATGTCCTTTTTTTATTTTACATTTATTCACTTACTTTTACCTTCTACAATCTTATAATAATAAATGAATTTGACGCATACGTTTTAGAAACATCTTGTACTCTTCCACTACTTATGCATTACATTAAAAGAGACGGAAATTTATAATAAATATAAAAAATTGTATGAAAAATTTTTTGAAGTTTCGGACGGACATTATTTTGACGTGCACATTGAGTAAAATAAAGTCGTATGTTTACTGTTTAGAAAAAGAAATGTAAGCACTAAAAAAATTAGACCAATATGTTCAGCATGTGAAAAACATTGTATATTGATGATATATGTTGAGAAATGTGATAGTAATCAAATATATTCTTGAAACACTTTGTGGAATTACTTCACATTTCGAATACTTAAATGAAGTGCTAATGGCACAGATCTCAATAAATGAACATAAATGACGGCGAAATAATGGTGCCATTTAAGGGGTGAAAGGTAACTAAGTGCTTTCATAAGTATGAAGAAGAGCCACATATGCATTGCTATGATGAACCAACTGTTGTGGAGGATGAACTAAAAATCGACGATTCACAATCATGGAACTTTTACCTTTTACCTTTTACCCTCAAACTTCACGTACTGTGTTACAGCATGGCTTAATTCCTATGTTCTATGAAGTTCTATGAAGAGAGCATTAAAAAAACTAGTTCATCGCTATGACAAAAGCCTCAATCTTAATGACAACTATGTAGAAGAAAAGCTGAAAGTTAGTCACTTCAAGTTATATATAATAAAAACCTCTTCATGTATTGGTGTTTCCTTTTTAATAACCAAACGGAGCTTACTTTACGAATCATCCTCGTATAATGAAAAAAACCGATCTCCTTATGCAAAGGTGCTAAATAAATCATCCACAGAAGATATTAAGTATATAATAAACGTTAGTTTTTCTTCCTTTTTCTAAACACAGTGACAACAAGAAGGAAAATGTTGATGGTGGTCAATACGCACAGTAAAGGGTCGATGTGCCTTCTGTCAAAGAAAGATTCATTAAAAATCCGTCTCAGAATTTTATGTGTATATACATCAATCAGATACATAATAAGAGCTGCTCATTTCAATCAAAGACGATAGAAGAAGCTAGAAAATTTCGATATAAGACGGTATATATGTATATGAGAATCAAATGAAATCTGATGTTACTAAACAGTCTATAGAAAGGTACAATTAAATATGTAATAAACGTTGACGCTCTGTCCTTTCTGAATTCTTTCTCTTTTTTCTTGTTTTCCCTCTTATCCTTCTTATCCATATTTCACTATCAGTAAGATTTAATATGATCCCCTGATGGTCCTAACCACTCAACTAAATACCACCAGATAAAATATTACTAAATTATCATTGAGAGACGTGGAAGGGAAGCAGGTGAACGTGTGAGTCACGATGATTGTCCGTAGCGATTGTTTTAGGGAAGCAGGTTTTGCTTGTGCGTTCTGATAGCGAGTGACAGGAATTTTACGCAACGGTGTGCGATCAATTTTTATATCAGACTTGGACATTGTGCAACGGAAACTTCGGCAGGTCTACGAAGACAGTAATATTTCCAAGAACAAGATCACCGTTTGACAGTCAGAATCGTCGAGGCAGAGTTGAATTTGAATCACACCACGGTTCTCCAGATTTTGACCAATAAATTGGGGATGAGAGAAATCTGCTCAGAAGTGGTTCCGAGGTTATGCAAGACCATGAGGCCATGAAGAAGGGCAGGTACGTTGACATTTTGGAATCCATTCAAGATGATCACCATTTTCTATAACGTGTGACGGGAAACTCAGATCCCCAAGGCCAAAGAAAAGAGCAAGAATGAGCAAGCCAAGGATCAGAAGCATGCTGATTGCATGCACAAGGAGTTTATGCCTCCAGGAAAGGGGATGAATCAACACTTTTGCTGAAAGGTGCTTGAAAGACTTTCAAAAATGGTTATGCGTTTGAGACCAAACATCAAAAGAGGTGTTGCATGACGGCAATTTCAGTAAACCGTTTTCTGGCTAGAAGAACATTCCTGCGGCTCCCCGGTCTCTTTATTTGTTCGATTTAATGGCTGCAATACTATAGACCTAGTAGGAAACCAACTGCTAAGATATCAGATCAGATTTCAAACAGACAAACTTTGTTTTATTTTCACCAAACACTAACTAACTAAACTAGTTTCGTCTCACTTCGAATTCATCACGGCTGCGAAGAAATCACATCTTCCTCCCACGCAACGATTCGTAAACTAACTCAATTTTCACATCGGAAACGATGTAATTTTGTCATTATAGTGTTTACGTATTATTTATACATCCTGAAGCGTGCATTTCAGATTTAATTTCTCTTTAATCCAATCACTTTTTCCGTTGCTGCAAGTATCGAGCTTTCAAATCAAAACGTTTTCATCCGGCGTTACAAGCAGCGTCACGTTTTCTTCGTTGTTTACGATTAGGATAAATACCCGCGGGTAATTTGTGAGAAGCGCTACGGTAATTGTCTATAATGGACCGCGTTATATTCATTGCCTAATACTACATACATATACATAATCGTAAACAACACAATTACGACGGTTGTGCGTGTACGTAACAGCGACCGCTCACTCACATACATACATACGTAAACGGGGAGATATAAACCCGGCGGTAGCGGTAAATGTCGATAAATTTACAAAGAGTGCTGGTACCAGCAGCTAGGTTAATTTAATAATTGTAATGCAAATGAGTTTTAATGATGAATTAGTTCATTAGTACTAATTACGTTACGTCACACAACACTAATGGAATTATTTATGTGTAATATTAAGTATAATGGTCGCTGTAGTAATAATTGAAATAAGTGCGACATTAATACCGCATGAACGAATCAGAAGTATGCGCTATCGGAATTTTTTCGATTTTGACGCACGTAGAGATTATTATCTTTTCCTTTTTTTCTCGCTGACCGTTTAATGGCGAAATGTCAACGGAAACACGGTTATTATTTTATCTCGTCGGGAACGCACGCAATTTCTAAAGTCAATTACAGCAATTTGCATTTAATTATTGAAATGTGCTTGTCTTATATGTAAATATGCTCATATGTATGTACGTGCATGCGTTGAAACGCGCAGTAATTTATTAAGTTGCAAATTGATGTACTGCCAACAAGAGACGTTATCCTTGATGCACAAGCTGCGATACTTAAAAGAGCACAAGGCGATGATCGTTATTGATCGCTTTGGACCACTCCTAAAATAAGATGTCCTATATTCTTTTTGATTAATTGAGATAAACAATGACAGATGGTTATTAATTAAGCTGTTGTAATATGGAGGAGAGCTGGTTAGGATTTGCAATTATGGAGGTTATATGAAATATAAAAATTTATTACATTATTTCGTAGGCAGTTCTTAACAAAGGCACAGTTAAAACAAAGAAAACGCTTTAAGAACAGCAATAATAATAATAATAATAATATTTTATTTCGTGCCCAACAGTGCAAAACCACAACGGACACATACAGAGATACACACGTCTTCATATTAAAGTATTTCTATAACTACATATACATAGGTACATACATATGTGCTACCTTATATATATATGTAATATTAAACTAACTCCCCACAAAATATGTCTTTATATAACATATCACCACAACGACACAGACGTATTATTGGCGCTAGGTACATGACATTTGTCCTTATAGGATCCAAGTAAAATGAACATATATTTCGCGATTTTTTGGCAGGCACATAAAAAGGTACACAAGAAAGCAACTCAGGTCAGTCAATCCTGTTGTTAATGAGTCTGTAAAGAAACACCGCACTAGTGCGTTGATAGCGCATATGGAGTGATGACAATTCGTGTGACAGAAGCAGTTGTGCATGATCGTAGTTCCTCCTCGGATAGTCACCAGTCCCCTTGAATGTTAAAAATTTTAAGAAACGTCGCTGCACTCGCTCAAATCGAAGTTGGTGAGATGCATAGTGAGGATACCATATGATCGCTGCATATTCTAATTTACTCCGAATCAATCCATAATAAAGAGTTTTAATAGCAGCGCAATCAGTAAATGTTCGTGTGTTACGAAGAATGACACTGCACACTGATGTAACTTGTTGATCAAAACAAAGTTTATCATCAAACAATACTCCAAGATCTCTTACAGTATCCGATGAGGACAGGAGTTGGAAAATATAGGGGAATACAAGGCTATATAACATCAGCAACGAAGACAGCAGAACAGCATGCAGAATGGAGGACAGTCAGATAGACGAAAAAGAACAAGAATTTGGAACGAGTTCATAAAAAGGATAGAGTATAACAGAATGCAATTCCTGGGTAAGAAAATGAAGAAATAAGAAGATGAGGGGATGAAGGAAAACATAAGAGAAGACGAAGACAAAAGAGAACGAAAGAGGAGGAATGTGGATTACTTTGTTGGTTCCACTTCAAGCGTTTGATACTTGACCTACGTATCATCCACAGTTTGAAACAATATCTCCTAGCCTTTTATTGATTAATGCGGTTGAAACGAAGGTAAACACAGTTGAAACGACAAACACTTGACAACAGATATGAAAATACAACGAGAAATGCATGGAAGTGCGACACTAGACAGAATCCGCAAAGAAGAACAGCATGCGGAATGCAAACATAGTCATATGGACCAAAAAAGAAGAAGGAGAATGTGAAACGAGCACATAGACAGGATAGAGAATACCAGAATGCAATTTGTGAAAGTGTGAAGGAATGAAGAAATAATACGTACCATCTCTAATTTTAAACATTTTCTTGTTTTCATCGTTTGCTTTCTTATAAGCCATCATTGATCTATACCAGGGGTCTCCAAACTACGGGCCCCGGGCCAAATCCGGCCCACCAGTGTCATCGATCCGGCCCGCGACAGCTTGTTGTTGTTGTGCTAAGTTGCATAAAAAACACAGAATGATAATAACTCGAATTTATTTTCTTGCTAGGTAAAGCTTAATGACAAGTATAATGCGCAGAAAACTCACTGAAGTAATCAGTATGGCCCCAAGGCTGAAAAGTTTGGAGACCCCTGATCTATACGATTAAAAGCAGAGAGCGAATACAGTTAAAAGCAAAAAACGCTTTAAGAACAACAAAAATGAAAAATACTACCAGCAATACATGCCCGTATAAGACGTACTACAATCCGCAACGAAGACATCAGAACATAATGCAGAGTAGAGGACATAGTCAAATGGACCAAAAAAATCGGGAGAAGAATGTGGAAGGAGCACATACACAGGATAGAGAATAACAGAATTCAGTAAAAAGAAAGAAGAAGTAAGAAGGCGAGGAATGAAGAAAAAATGAGAGAAGAAGAAGACGAAAAAAGAACTAAAAGGTAGGAATGTGAATTGGGTTCTTGATTTCACTTCCAGCGTATGGCATTGGTCTAAATACTTGAATTGTATATCATCTCCAACTTTGAGCAATTTTTTGTGTTCATCTTTTGCTTTCTTATAGGGTAGTATTGACCTCTATGGTGAAAACAAAGACAGACACAAATAAAATAATAACAGAAATGAAAATATTATTTCCCATACATGCTGGTACAAGATTAGGCAAAATCCGTAAGACAAAAAAGGTGGAGAAGAATATGAAACGAGCACGTAGATAGGATGGAGAATAACAGAATGCAATTCCAGGGTAGAAAAAGAAAGCAAGAAAGTGAAGGAATGAAAACAGACTAAGAGAAGATGATCACGAAAAAAAAGAATAAAAGAGGAAGATTGTACGCGCAATATCCAATGTTAAACAATTTCTTATTTTTATCTTATGCCTTCTTATAGGCCACCATTGGCATCTGCTGCTGAAAGAACTAATACAGTTAAAAGCAATACGCTTTAAGAACAAGAAAAATGAAAATGCTCCAGCAATACATGGTAATAGAAGGCGAGACAGAATCCAGAGTGAAGACATTAGAAGAGCATGCGGAGTAGAGGACATAGATGAACCAAAAAAGAAGAAGAAGAATGTGAAACGAGCACATGAACGGGACGAATAATAACACATGAAAGACACATGAAAGTGAAGGAATGAACAAAAATAAGAGAAGAAGACGACAAAGGATGGAACGAAAGAGGGGGAATAATATAATATAAGTAGTTTCTTGATTTCACTCGAAGTAGCGTACGCTTCGAGCATACGCCATTGGTCTAAATACTTCAAGTTATCTACTATCTCTAATTTGAAACATTTTCTTATTTTTATCTTTTGCCTTCTTAGAGCTCCTAGAAGAAACAATACGCAACAGAGCAACAAATAACAATCGATGGATAAGGAGAAGAAAATACTTGAGAGACCATGTAATAAGAATGGATGTAAGCAGATAAGCGTACCGGACGTTGTAAAGACGTTACAACAAATGTAAGCATTAAAGATGAAAACAGGGAAAATGATCCTTGAAGACAACAGAATAAGAAATGACAATCTAAGGATAAAAGAAAGAAGATAATATTGGGGAAACCATGTAACAATAATGGGGGTAAGAAGATAAACTCACTGAACCTTCGAAAGACGTTAAAACAAATGTAAGCATTAAAGATGAAAAACAGTGAGAATAATCCTTGAAGAAATAGAACACAACGGAGTAAAAAATGACAATCGATGAATAAGAAAAAGAAGAAAATATTGGAAAAACCGTCTAATAATAATGGACCCAAGCAGATAAGCAGACCGGACGTTGTGAAAACACAACAGTATACTTTAAAGTAAGTAATGACAATTGATGGATAAGAGAAAGAAGAAAATCTTGGTTAAACCATGTAACAAGAATGGATGCAAGCAGATAAGCAAAAGGGGCCAAAAGAGCGACGCCTCTAAACATCAGAAAAAGATAGCAAAAGTGTCGAATGTTCACTTCGAAAGAATAAAGAATGACTTAAAGACGAATCATTAGACTACTATGAAGAAGGAGAGAAAGGAAACGAAATAAACAATACCGAATGTTTGAGAAACTCAATCTCGTTATATCTTTCTGCTAGAACGGCAAGATTAAAGTGATGTTTAACAAAAAAATTGATGTGTGTGGTCCACGCACGTGTGAAGTGAATACCCAATAATTGTCGTATTTCTTACTTGGAAGTCATTGCGTTTTCGTTCCAGGTGTTTCTTTGGTGATTTGGAAACCAGTATGATTAGGTTCTAGAAAATCTTCTTCGGATGTTTTACTTTATTCGTTCTTATACGTATTAATTAGGTCGTATAAGATCTTTTTCGGAAGTTTTACCTCTCGCTCGCAAATCATACTCTCTGTTTTCGTTGTCTTTCACACTAAGCGAAGTTCTGCCCAAATTTAACGCTCTTACACTTACGCTTGCGGTTACGCTTACGCTTGAGCTGGTCCGGTGTCCTTTAAGAAGTATTCATTTCGGAAAGGCCTTTTTCATCCCCGTATCGCTTTTTTCTCGTATGTTCCTCAATTGAAAATTAGATGGGCACAAGTCGCACTGGATTTCCTCTTTACATGTTTTTTCCATCTACATACGTGTCGGTACTAGCATTTTTGGCTTTCCTGCCTCAACTCTCTTTCGCATCAACCTCCTTGTTCCATCTTGTCTCGGTAATAATTTTAGTCCCTGTATTTCTATTACTAGACTTGGAAATTGTTCTGACAGTGGCGTTCTCGCCTAGTAACTCGAGTGAAATAGACCGTGCAACACTGGAGCTAAATTCGGTAACAGGGTGGGGACAAGTTCTGAAGATTTCAACGTTTAGGTTTACTTAGTACAAATTTCTTTTGTCTTCATGTTATCTCTTCACTTCATTAAATTATTTCTCTTATACTCGTTTCCATTGCTTATATTCCCGACCTTTACTGCTCCCATTTTGACATTATCAGTTCTATCCACGCATACTCTCAAACTAATGAACCGTCGCATTTTTTCCTAGTATCCTCATTTCGTCGGATATTTATGGAGTAGTGTAAACAAGCCGTCGTCGGCTTAACAGAAAAGTAAATTAGCGACGTACGCGTACGAATGGATCGCAAAAAGAAGATAAGGGAATAAGAGCGCATTTTCCGATGTAGCGAGAAGGTGGTGATCGCGCGATTCTGCCGGTAGGTAGGTAATATGGTGAAAAACGGGGCATTACTGTCGTCTTCCATTTGTCCGTTCCAATTAGCCGAATGTTACATCAGCCGTTGGCTCGTTAGTGCTTCTATAATTCCCCGTCTCCGTCTATCTCTGTCTCTCGCTCTCTATCCATTCCTCTCTTCCTCCCGATTCCCTTCGTTTACGCTCCTCCGATCCGAAGCAATAGCGATGGAACGAAGGTCGGTTTCAACGGGTCGGGGTTGCGAAAGGGCGACCGACCCACTCGCGCCCCGATCGGAGAGTTAGAAATTCGGCGGCGGTGTATATACGGGGGTAATCGACACTGCAGAACAATTGAGCTAATTAGAGTCGTGATTAATGAAACTGAGCGGGCGAGAGCGCCCGGTATGTGGATATAACCCCGGCCAAATCCCGTAAACTGCATAATTGTTTAAACCGAAATAATGGAGGCCGTCAATTAGTGAGCTTTGTGCCGGTATGGCTCTACCGTGGCGTAGAACGCGCACACACACACTACGTCTACGAACGCACAGACACATAGACATATAGTTCCAGCGGCAAGCATTATCGATCTAGAGAGAATTTAGTTCGTTTGTTCGCGACGAACGTATACATCATTGAGGATTGTTAGGTTCCGTTTTATATATATCTGCAGAGATACGTGTGTGTCCTATTCGGCGGCGTGTCAAAAATAATTACGGCCGACTAGCGTTTGATAGACGTGGATGATTTCGAATGGCTTTCTGCTAAATTGGACCCAAATCCCGGGCCTAATGCGCAAATTCACGGAAGCGATTGGAAATACCTATTACTGAAAATAGTATCGTTTCTGATATGGCCAGATTGTCTTCGTTGACGTTCTTCTTACAAATTATATAATATAACATTTACTTACCTAACTTAATTCTTGGGCAATGCACCTTTCGGTATCGGCTGAGTGGGAGTTGAATGATTTGGTTTCCTCCATATTTCTCACTTCTTTCCTCACTAGTCTCTCTTGTTCCATTCTTTATATATGTCTCATTCATCTTAGCTGTCGCCTATTCTATCGTCATTTCTACCGGTATTATACGTAGTTATCCTCTAAACTCTACATTTCTTATATTATCTCTTCTCGTTTCTCCTTCAGACTTATATTTGCTTTGGGACCAACCTCAATTGCAACAATTTAGACTTTACTTGCTCTCAACGTCTCAGTTATCTTCTTCCGCTTGCATCACTAATTTGGTTTAGGTTTTTAGGGGCTTCCCTATTACTTCCTCCCATTTATGTTCAAGATTGTTAGGCTTCGTTTTATGTATGTATATCCATCTCTAGAGATATCTGTAATTTTCCACTATCTCTTGCTTCGTACTTCTTTCCCCACTAGTCTCTCTTGTTCCACTCTTTATACTTATATGTCCCATTTATCATAGTTGTCTTCTGTTGTATCATCTTTCTTGCTGGTATTATACGTTGTGGTTATCTCAACTCCCTTAGAGCCAACCTCAATTACAAGCGTTTTGACTTTACTTACTCTCGATCTCTCTGTTATCTTCTATCCCTCGCATCACTAATTTAGTTTAGGTTTTAAGGGACTTCCCTACTACTTCCTCCCATTTATATTGAACATTGTTAGGCTTCGTTTTATGTATATCCATCTGTTGAAATATCTGTCATTTTCCACTATCTCTTGCTTCGTACACCTTTGTCACTAGTCCGTCTTGTCCCATTCTTTGTATATGTCCCATCCATCTTAGTTGTACCTCTCTTCTACTGGTATTATACGTAGTTGTTCTCTAAACTCTGCATTTCTTATCGTATTTTTCTTGTTTCCGACTTATATTTGTATTGGGAACAACCTCAATTTCAAGCATTTTGGCTGTACTTAGTCTCAACTTTTCTTCCTCTTGCATCACTAATTCGGTTTAAGTTTTTAGGGGCTTTTCTACCATTCCAACTTCTAACCTTTTCTTCTTTGATTGGAATCTACTTTTCCTCTTCCTTTTTTCCTCCTGTATTACTTTTTGGACCAAGTTCCTACTCCTTTTGATCTTTATCCATTTCCATTTCTTTAGATTCAGCTTTTCTTTCAATTCCATTTAATTATTGCTTCTTTGAAGGATGCGTATTCCTCCAAGCTTTGCTACTTTATCAGCACTCTCTACAGCATTTCCCTCTTTGTCTCACTTTTACTCTCTTTAGATCTAATTTAGACTCCAATCCTTTCCTCTTTAATTGCTCTCTATGCTTCAACTTATCTTCTTCTTGTATCACTATTTTGATTTTGGTTCCTAGTGCGTCCTGTTTTTTTACAATAATTTACTTATACTTCCTCACATTTCACTTCATTTTTATACTTTCTTCAACCAGGATTTCAGTGCTTTTCATCTTTCTACGTTGCATTTCGTTTTCTTACTTCGTTTTACTGATCCAATCCCGCGTCCAATAATTATTTCTTTGATTGATTCGTGTTTCTCCTAGTTTCAGGACTTCGGATTAGCTTTCTTTAAAACCAATTTAACTCTAGTCACTTCCTTTCTCTTCCTTTTCCATCATTGCTTTTATTTCAGTTTCTATTGCCTCTACTACTTGCAGGGTCATTTTCATTGATTTATCCTTGATGGGTTCCAACTTGTCATCTACTTTTCTTCTTGTAATTCTATTCTCATGTGACTCTCCAGCGTACTCTATCCTTATCACCGCGTTGATTCGGACTCCAGTGGTATCTCTTTCTGTTATTTTAGGCGCACCTTGTACATAGAATATCTCCTCTTTTCTTCGTTTTGCATTTTTACTTTGACATTTCTTTCTGATGTTGTCTATTCTCCCATCTCCCAACCTTCTCTGATTTTTTCTTCCTGTTGAAATGATACCTGCTTTGCCTTTAAGTATTACCTATATTTTGCTACCTTCTCATCACTTCGATCTGTGTTTATTACCCTTGTCCCCCCATCTTCCTCGGTTTCTGAGTTTAAGTTCACTTCAAACAGCTTTGGTCTTAGTAAGTCTCAATACTTTCTCTGTTCTTATCTTTTTCTTACTGTTGGAATTTCGCCTTGACTTTGTTTCCAGCGCTGCGTATCTTCTGCTACCTCGCCAATATTTTGACTTCAATGTTTTATCGCTTTCGTCCCCTTACACTTTCTCTTCTCTCTTTGTTATTTTAGGTCCACATTTACTTCCAACTATTTTATTGTTCAGCCGCTGTTCTGTTTTTTTTTTCTACGTATTTTACTTTGAATGTGCTTCCTTCCTCAAAAATTTCATCTCTGTTGCTGTTATTTTGTTACTTTTCATCCTTTTGATATATCCTTCTTCCTGAGAAAGTTTGTCTTCACTGCATCGAAAGGTCTTCCTCAAAAATCTCATCTCTGTTGCTGTTCTTTTGCTTCTTTGTCTTTCTATTGTCCAGCTTTCGCAGGCAAATGTGGGTATTCGCTATTATTCTTCTTGCTGAGAAAGTTCGTTTTCATTGCACTGAAGAGTCTTTCTGTTTCTGCAATTCTGTCATTAATTTCGTTCTTCATGGATCCTTCCTTATTGATCATCTTCATATAAACTTTTTATATTTTCTATAATTTCATGTCCTACTCTTTTTGCTTATAGAGTTTGCCGCACGTTCTCTCTTCTTATTCTATCGAACCTTTTTCCGTGTGTACGAAATAGACGACGTTTTTCTTATTGTCTTTTACTCAGATATCTTAGTATAAAGATTTGAGTTTCCTCTTTCTTTTCTGATGCCCGTCTGATTTTCCTTTAGCTGTTCTTCTATTTCTTCGTTTAATCTTCTTTCTAGTATTTTCGTATATAACCTTCCAAGTGTGCTATAGTTATAGTTACTGCAATCGATACTGTCCCCATTCTTATTACCGGTGTTATGATGCCTATTATCCAGTCTTCCGGTGTTTCTTGAGAACTTAAACTTTTCAGATTTTGTAATGAAGTTTTCATCCCATATCTTCCACATGTGGGAAGATCATTACTTCTTCGTCTGTTGTTTTATTCGAAGTGAATTTATGTCCTTTCTGGAAGTATATACGTGTTATTGCCAATATTTTTCTGTAGTTATTTCAAATTCACTAGAAAAGTAATAAATATCTTCAATTCGCAATTCAAGATCTCAGGGACGATAGCTGATTCTCGACGGCGCCGCTATCGTGACGACGCTCCTCAATTCGCCTTGTTGTCAGAAAATGAGCACAATTTTACGCTAAATAACGAGGGATCCGTAAAAGAGCACGTTTACCTCCACCTCCCCGATTATTACGGAGGCAAACAGGCCGAACGAGCGCGCGATATAGTGAAATCCCAACAGAAAACCAATCCGCAGTCGTTATTATTAACGAGGTGCCTGCCGCAAGTGTGAAACGCGGCGGCGGTAGCGCGTCCCCCTTAGCAGAAGCTCCGCTACCAGGTGTCAATTTGTTCTAATGGATGGTGGATGAAAAACGCCTCCCGGATTCTATTCCTATAACGACCTCTCATTAAAACTACCGCCGCATTATATTTTACAATACGTCAACTTCGCACGGTCGGGTCGTGTCGACGGCACGCCGAAGAAAGAGAGAGATCCGTCACTTGTTTGCTTACTTACTTGCTCGCTCTTTTCTTCATGGCTGGATATACATATACGAAAATAGCTCCTAAATTGGCAATATAATCTGACCTAACTAACTGATGGTTACTGTCGCCCCGCGACGATTTCTATCGTTACGCAAGTTAAATCGACGGATCCATGACTGAAGTCACGTATACCGTACGATTGCCACTATACCACATAATTATTAATCAATCAGGGGCACTTGTTTTGCCGTTCTGACAGACAACAAAATGTCGACAATGTCCAAAAAGTATCTGTTAAACAACAACCATTACTCAATTCTCTAATACGAGATTATGTATTTAGGATCTCATTCGGACATTCCACCGTAGACAATCTGGTGCTCCAACCAACAGAAGAATTCGACTTAAGGAGTAGTTCGCGTAATAACAGTATGGAATTTGAGAGATTCCACTGTATTGGCATTGTTTACGAAATATAAAACTGGATTCTTAATTTGCTATAATTTTCTTAGCCCTCAAATAGTGGGCCACAGCATAGCTGTAGAGGTCAAAAAAGATTTTGAAGCAAGGTGCTATTTAGTCGATTTCCTGGATACAAACTAGGCGTTTGATAAGGCATTGAATGAGAGGCTATAGAGAATAATTAAAATAGTAATCAGTGTCTACAAATAACGCCTTTCTGGTAAAGTCTAAACCAATTTACCGTCCAAATAACTTATTTTTGTCAACGTCCAAACCAACGATAGCGACAATGAGGAAAACAAGGAAGCCATCTTCGAGGCAATCATTTTGAACAAAAAATTGTTGACATTCCTAAAACCACCAATAACGACTAGCGCCGATAAGGATCATATGATGTACTCTGCAAGCTCATACGCTTATTAAGACACGATTGAAGAGGAACTTTTGAACGTATTTATCGCTAAAAGCCCATGTATGTGACTACCGCTACCGTTGCTAACGTCCCAAAAACTCATCGATAATGGTAAACGATTTGATTCTTTTCTCCAGCTTCAACCAACATCGACAATCGAAGTCATTGGCTTGATTCATTAAGTATCGGGCATGCCGAAATCCTTCGCGTATATAAGTAGTGGAATTTAACGGAAGCATCCGGAAATTTTACCTGCGGCTCACCGTCCTCGGTTTAGGTTGATTCCACAAGCTGAACTATCTGTTGAATCTTTGTATTCTATGATGTCAAGACCCGATGAAGGTGGAAATTGTGATGTATTTCCACAAAAATAGCTGGCGCTGCTAATCCTCCTACCCCAAAGCCTTCATCCTGATCGTTCAGCCAAAGCAAAAGTCAAAGTCAACATAGCTGATTCGCCCAAGCGCTGGCTCTCAAGGGCCCTCGCTAAAACCAATATGACTGCTATTGCTAACTCTCTAAGAGCACAGCTTTCATCATCGTTGTCGTTGGGTAGTCTTCCTATAACTTCCTATAGCTTCGTCGCTAAAGGTGATATAGCTGCTGTTGCTAACACCCAGAAACTGCAGCCCTCGTCATCATAATCCTCGGGTGACCTTTTTATACCAACTAAAGACAATATGCCTCCTATTGCTGACGTCCAGCAACTTCAGTCTTCGTCATCATCGTCTTCGTCTCACCCGTTAATAACGTTCTTCTCACTGATGACAACATACCTCCTTTGTCTCAATACTCTTTGACAATCCCTTTATTGTTAGAAACCACTATTTGTGATAAGCTACACCCACTGCAAGCAATAATAAAGTTCTAAGGCTACATAGGAAACGTAGCAATACCTGGGTCGATTACGTCGCTTCCGATCTAGTACCGACGTTGTATACCTACTACTCATAATGCCAAAAATTTTGCTAAATATTCGTGATTAAAGGTCACTATCCTCTGTGGGATTTAATCCTGCCATCTTCACTATTTGTTGATAAACATGTTATGACGTCAAGGTATGATTAAGGTGGAAATTTTGATGTACAGGTGACTCAGGGAGGAATGCACTTATAAAAATGTAAAATAACAAAAAGCTTTTATATTTAGAAGCACTTTTTTACAATTTAGTGATAACTGAATGCAATTTTTATGTTTTGAAAATAATGTCTTCCAAATGCCGTCCTTGGAGATTGCGATACTCTCCCAATCTCGTACGAAAATTTTGCAAAGAGAGTTCTTCTCGAAATGAATTCGATTTCTTACTGGATATTAAGCTTCAATTGCTGCAATGTTGTCGGATTATTGGAGTATACCGTCCTTTTAAGGTGTCCCCTTAAAAGAAGTCTGCTGAAATCAGGTCAGAGTTCCTTGGGGGCCGCGAGATGTCACCCCTTCGTGAAATCAGTTTTTGAGAAAACATATCCTTCACCACACTCATGCTTTGATTTGAAATGTGATCTGTGGCCCCATCCTGCTGCAACCAAGTGTGCCTGTTGTAATTCCGCGATTCTTCCAATTTTGGAGGTAGAAAATTGCTTAGAATAGCCGTGTAACGCTCCAAATTTATAGTTACTGTTCGGCCGCGATTGTCTTCAAAAAACGCAGAAACTACAGCCTTCATCATCGTGTCCCTTGGGTAACCTCCTTATAACTGCTTTATCCCTCAAGACAATATGAGTGTTAATGCGAACGCCATGAAACTATAGCCTTCGTCACCACCGTCTTCGGGCCACCCGCTAGTAACGGTCTTATTTCCAACAATATCATAAATACTACTCATCAATGTCAAACAATTTGCTAAACATTTGTAATTAAATGTCACTATTCTAGGTGGCGTTTGATACTGCGACCTTAACTATTTGCTGACAAAGGTCTTACGACGTCTAGACATGATTAAAATGGAAAGTTTGATGCATTTCAACAAAAATGGCTACCGCTACTCATGCTGCTAAAGCCATGGCATCCATTCTCATCGTCCAGGCACTCGCCCTCAACAGCTTTACTGTTAAATTCGATATGGCTGATTCGTCTAACTAGTCGCTGCCAAGCACCTTATCGCTGAAGCCACTATGACTGCTATTGCTAATTCGCTCAAAATAAACCTTCGTCATCATCGATGTTGAGTCACTTTCCTATAACGACTTTATCGCTAAAGGCAATATGGTTGCCATATATAACGTCCAGAAATTACAACCTTCATCGCCATAATCGTCGGGTCACCTTCTTATACCGGCTTTATCCCTAAAGACAATATGGCTACTATTGCTAACGCCCAGAAACTACAGTCTTCGTTTTGCTGCCAATAGTTTTAATAATAAATATTCTCTTATCGCTTAAAACAATATCGTTGCTTTGTCTGGTAACTCGTTGCCAATCCCATTATCATTAGAAACCACAGCTGCGATGAACCACAGATAGACTAAGCGATAATAATATCCTAGAACTACAGAGAAAAGCAATATCTAGGCCGGTTATGTCACTTCCTATCTAGAACCGACTATGTATATTTGTTACTCATCAATGCCTAAAATTTAGCTAAACATTTGCGTCTCACTTAACAGATTGCAAATCATGGTGGATGACGTGTTATCATTAAGTAGTGTAAATCGGACTGACGCTGTCACTCCACCGAATCTTATTATTCAAAGATAAGTTGTCATTGATAAGTTATATGGTTTCTAATGAGAACGAGGTTGGTGATGAATCACTAGACAGAAATTCAAATCCAAATCGCATATTACTAGCAACCATGTTGTTTTAAGCGATAGGAGAATATTTATTATTAAAACTTTTGACTGTATGACGAAGACTGTAGTTTCTGGGCGTTAGCAATAGTAGTCATATTGTCTTTAGCGATATTCAATGATAAATTATCAATGACAACTTATCATTGTATAATAAAATTCGGAGGAGTAACAGCGTCAATCCTATTTACACTACTTAAGGATAACACGTTATCCACCTTTTTAATAAACTCCAATCATAAGAAAGAAAGTTCCCACCAGATTGGATCTCCAAACATGATTCTAACAAAGACCAATACACTATTAACAGTCGAGGTTGGTCTACGGCGAGTGATTTTTACAAATCCTTAAATTTATGTAAGTTTCATGTCACATAAATCGTTTATTATACAAATATTGACTCCGAAACGGATGAAAGCCTCGCCTCCGTCTCCCACATCTTCCCGATCCGACTCGAACGAACTCTCCAATTTAGCGCGGCGCGTACGCGCGTTATAACGATGTGGGCAGTTAACTAGCGATTTCAATAATGATAAGGATTCGCCGTTGATAGCGGTAACGAAGCGACCCGCATCGGGGCGAACCGGTCCCCGATCTCCCGCTAACCCCCTTCTTCCCCAAAACGTCTCGTTACTTATTTTGCTTTTGTTGTCAGTTGCAGGACCGGACTAGACCATGCGGCGCCTTCGACCACTCCACGCCGTTTGAAAATCCATTCACTTAGCATGCACAGCACCGATAATGGATCTGGTGAGTCTCCAAATCGCATATTACTAGCATTAACCAGAAGCGCGCCAGTTACGTAACGACCCGCCAAGCGTTGCGCTTTACCGACCGGATAATCTTTTAATGTATGTGTGCCCCTTTTCGACGGCGAAATTCTTCAGGACTTTACGAGCTTTAAAGTTTTCGCGAGTATTTATTAATTTTAAGTAATATCCGGGAATCGATTATGAAACTGCAGTACGTATAATCGCGACGCACCGTGTATATATCTGCTCGATGAATTCCTCAATTTCATCAGAATTAATTACGCTCTTCCGGAAGAAAAAAAAATTAATTAGCGAAAGAATCCGAAGTCGGCGTCAACAACGTGTCGGCCCTAGTATAACGCGCCGTACTCGGAACGGATAGGGGCGGCTTCGGCGAAGACGTAAGGGGTGCGTTCTCCCCAGGAAGCACGAGAAAAATTAAAACTTTCAAGCAGCAGACCATCGCAATATCTACAGTGATGTTATTAAGAAACTTTTTGATATTACTACATGGCCGGGGCGCCCTCCAGCTTAATACATCGGTAAAGTTTGACACGTTGACGGATGGGTTGTGGTACTTTCCGCTCGGGGATACGGGTGCTTCCCCGCGTATCGAATTGTGCGCTTGCTTTTTGTAGGCGAACGACCATGGATCGCGTTATTGCCCTCCGATGTCTAATTAAAACTACTTCCGGGGCGTAGGTGCGTAGGTCCTGTATCGCACGAAATTAAATTAGATTAAGAATCGGCCGGCGGGGAGAGGGAGAAATCGATTTACGTTTACGACGAGATATACGCGACGGCCGGCGGTTCTTTTTATTAAAAAGTTAATTTGATGATTCAATTGAGTCGAGAAAAAATTAATCGAAGAGAAACGAAATCAACCCGTCACCGTTCCCAAAACGAAATGCATGTAGTGCTCGAGACCGGTCACATCAGCAGCCCGTCACTATCATGATAAAACGTCATTAAATCGGATCGCACGGCTTTTTTAATCGGAGGATGTCGAAGTGGCGTTCGTTGTTCCGCCCTCGAACGATGCATTAGCCTTCCTCCTTCACGTCGCGTCCCGTATAATCCGGACCTGGTACGTGTCTATATACACGTTCTTCCAAAAAAAGTACCTTTTTTTTTCGACACTTTACAGAATATTTGTTACTCTGTAGTTGCAGTGCAAAAATACAAAAGAAATTTTGATTTAATAAAAGTAATCCGATTTTTGTGGAATTTCCACTGAGTCATATTCTGAAAATCAAACACTTTTGATTAATTATATCTATAGTGAAGTCGCATTATATGTGCAGTGTGTCCCAGGATTGACTTTACTTCCACAGAAGATGGTTTTCTGTCAATTGTCATGGCGGCTTCGATTTCCAAAAGCAAAAATGTGCTTAAAATTCTTTTCAGACCAAGCAGGGCGATATCCCCAAAACATTAACACGAGATTAAACAATTTTTGATCAATAATAGTTATAGTAAATTAAACCCCTGCAGCGGGGGGACTCACTCTTATATATAATTTTTGGGGAAATATTTTTTTCAACTGGCACTTTTCTACCGGTTTAATTTCTTAGATCATTACGATTTTAAGATGCTGACATTGTTACTAGCGAAGCACATGTCTCCGAACTATTATAATATAATAATAAAAAAATATGTGTTAGCATAGCATCCTGAAAAGGCACTCAAGTAATTTCGGGTGAATCCGAATTTTTTAAAATTGCGATTGTTACTCACGCAAAATTTGTAAGAATGGTATCTTTCATCAATTAGAGCGGAGAACCGAGACAAAGAGGGGGACTAAGCCGTACCATCCTTAACGTATTTATGGATGGAATAAGCAAGGAATGTAATAGAAAAACGAAGAAAATATACATTGGACACAAACATTTACAGCAAGTATGCCTCTCTGAATATATTTTTGGAGATGACAGACAGTGATTATAGCAAAAAAATGAACAAGACTTACAAAAAGATCTGAAAATATGGAATGAAGAACTATTGAAACATGGAATGAAAATGAACCAGACAAAAACAAAAGTCATGGTACTGTCACGAGAAGAACCAAGGCCCAATATTGTAATAGAAAATACAAAACTAGAACCAGTAAACCAATGCACCTACCTAGGAGTCCTAATTGATAAACGAGGAGACAAGGAACCGAAAATCAATGAAACAATTGCAACAACGATAAAACTGTATTCATGGTATGAGGAATTACTTCATGAACAAAAAGAAATCTCTAAGAAGACAAAATTCAAGGTATACAAAACGATATATTGCCCAATGCTTACCTACGGCTGCGAAACACGACGTTAACACAACGACAAAAAAGCAAGATACAAACAGTCGATTTGAGATATCCAAGAAGAATGCGTGGAGTGACAAAAAAGGACAAGTGGAGAAGTACATGAATCAGAGAGGACCTCGAGAAGTGGATTCGATTTTGGGATTTATCGAGAGTAGACAACTAAGCTGGTGGGAACACTTAGTAAGGATGAACGACCAAAGGCAAGTTAAAAAAGTGTGGAAGACGGAAAGGGAAGAGAAAAAGAGACAAACCACGGGAGACCTGGAACACTGTGGTGAGATTCTGAACACAAAGGGACTAGCTTGGAACGAGGCAAGAATGTTAGCAAGAAACAGGAAAGAGTAGCGTAAATTGGTACATAAATAGAAGTAACGCTGGGAAATAACCCGACACCGTTATGGCAAAAGGGAATTTATTATATATATAGACAAATTCTAGTTCACTTCTAGTTCGACAATCTTTCCTCTATAATTATTCAAAACATTAATTTGCAATTGAATCATTTAAATTTTTTTAATGTTATATATAATTACCATAATTATCGATTACATGGCAATATGAGATATGTAATACAAGTAATGAGACCGATTATTTTTTACTTGTTTTATTCCAATGACATTAAAATTCAACAACGTCCCTTGAGGTGTTGTTCCAATCTCGGAAAAGAAGAAAAATCACAACGACTCAAATCGGGCGGATAAGAAGGCTGTTGAACCACAGCAATATTCTTACTGGTCAAAAAGGCGGTTTAGTCAAATTGCTTGTGACAACGCACATTGTCATAATGCAATATCCAGTTCTTTTTGATTTTTGGTCTCACACGCATGATTCTTTTTCGAAACCTTTCCAGAATTTTTGTGCCCAAATCTAAAGCACACACACCGTTGCTCAAAATTCGCCAGACTAGAACAATTGCTGCAGACAAACAATGTAACTTTAGCGAGTTCAAACTCGCACTGATGGCATATCACATGTTCAACTGCTTACCCTCCAAATAAAAGTGTTGATTCACCTCTTGGCCATTAGGCACAAACTTCTTGTGAACGATTCCCTGTTTATCAAAAAAGCAGATCAGCATATTTTTTATCTTTGACTTGCTCATTCTTGCTACTTTAGTCATTGTAGAGCGTTCCATGCTCTAGTGTTTGGTTTTCGAGTCGTACTCATACACACAAGTTTTGTCACCGATAGTAAAAAGCGAGCACTTGATAAGGCATTGAGAGATGATCGTGTAAGGTTAAGATAAATTCACCGCTTGCCTTTACCATATGTGTCTACTGTCAAAATAATATCTTTCTGGTGACATCCAAACTAACAATAGCGACGATGAAGAAGATAATGAAACCATTGTCGAGTCACTCATTCTGAAGAACAAAAAAAGAATTGTTAACGTCACTAAAACCACCCATAGCGACTAGCGTTGACAAAGATGTTATGATATATTGCACTAGCTCATATCAAGATACAATTGAAGGAGAACTTTTGAACGGATTTATTATTAAGATAGGATTAAAGAGGAGGACTTGGATTTATCGCCAAAAATGTATGTAAATCCCCATCGATAGCGACCAACTGACTGACTCTTTTTACGCATTTTTAAGCAGTTTTAGTTAATGGTAAGCAGTAACAAAAAGGTATGCGGGATTTTTATCTGTAATTAAAAACCACAGTTTGATCAAGTTTGATCCCACGACCTAAACTATCACGATGGAGGAGGAATTTCTTATGTATTACTAACTAAAGTGGGCGCAGCTCTTAATGTTTTTGAGACCATAGTCTTCATCCTCATCGTCTACCCACTTGCTGTCATCGGCCTTATCGTCGTACTCGATATGGCTGATCCAACAAATCAGTCGCTGCCAAAGGCCTTATCGCTAAAGTCTATATGATTGCTATTGCTAATTTCCCCAAAACTACAGTTTCAACATCATCACCTTTGGGTAACCTTCAAGTTCCCGCCAAGGTGATAAATCCTTATCTTATCTTAACTTAGAAGTATCTTCCAGTAGAAACTTCTTGCGCTAAATCTCTATTTTTGAGACTCCTTCGCTACGCAGCTTTTTACAATGGGATTGCTAATTCCCCAAAAACTACAGCCCTCATCATCGTCATCTTTGGGTAACCTTCAAGTTCCCGCCAAGGCGATAAATTCTTATCTTATCTTAAATCAGAGGTATCTTCCAATAGGAACTCCTTGCGGTAAATCTCTATTTTTAAAGTTCCTACCAAGATGATAAATTTTTATCTTATCAGTAGGCCCTCCTTGTTCCAAATCCCTATTTTTGAGTCTCCATCGCTACGTGGCGCCTTACAGTATGGTTGAATTATTCAGATCCAAGAAATAACACGATTATGGTGTTATTTCTTGGATCCACCATAATCGTAGAACTCTCGTTAGCATCGTTAGCGCCAAGAATCTACAGGAATTATTCAACTTGCTGCGGGATTTCAAACGCAATGCATCTTTAGATCTCTAAGTCTTGAAGAAACGACCTAAAAAGTGGAGGATAGTCTGTACCGGCTGAGCCGATGGTTTCAGTTTCATAATTTTCAGTTAAACGCTGACAAAGCACAACTTTTGATATGCAAGCATTTGTTACAAATCGAATGTACTCAATCGCGCAAACGTTTGTGTTTTTCTGGAATTAAAATCGACTCCCTCTTATCTTGGAAACCACATGTGAATGATCTTAGAATAAAGCTGAATGGTTTCTGTTACTATTTACGAACCATCGCACAGTGGTTCGATATTTGGTAAATCGAATTACAATTTGGAATTAACACAAATGGACGTAACACGCGTGATAAACGAGATTATAATTTCGTCTCACCACAATTACATCTTGCTCAAATCTGGAAGATGGTTATCCATCAGTGTATTAAAATATTTAATCATCTTCCTGATAACCTGGAAAGTCTACCAGTAAGTAGTTGTGAGAGGAATTTAAATCCCTTTTAATACAAATTAGTTTTTATGAAATTAAACACTTTTTGTTCTTCGAAATAAGCCAACTAATTAGTTTGTTTTATGTATGTTTTCAGATTATGACACTTTAGTGTAATATAAAAAAAAATTATAATTATATTATGTTACTATTACTAAGCTTACGTAACTTTAATTTTGGGTAAGAATATCATCGTAAACTCCCTACTTTCTCTCGTGTGATAGTCCGAATTCAAAATTTATCATTCGAAGCATCCAACATTAAATGCACTCCAGAATTATCTCCAGTCTCATACTCGTACATCAGTAATTATTATGGTGTACGAGTGTATGACGTTGAAAAATTTCGTAATTTAACAGTAATTTCCTGTAAAACTCTCCTATAATTGTTAGACATTAACTATCCGAAGAATGTTCTCGCCTTTATCGAAGTCCGAACCGCCTTCGGAAACCTGCAATAATCGAACAAGGCAATTCCATTATAATGATGGATCAAAATGGCACCGGCGACTCGAGAAAAGTAGTATAAATGGCATCGTACAGGTGTCTTCCACTCGGACCGCCATTAATATAGATACTTACCTAGTTGCGAAGGCGCGTTCGCGGCCTCGTCTCCGAAGACACTTCATCCTTTACACTATTCTCGGGCGGCGGCGGCTGCGTTCCGCTTTGCTCCTTCGCTCTCGTATCGTAGGCGAGGAGACTCCTTGCGCGCTGCGCTTTTTGCGCCCGAAATGAAAATAAATCCTTTTGCTAATAGACCGCTACACGAATTCGCTATTATTTTCGAGCAAGAATGATATATATGGTAAACAGGATCAGAAAATGCACTTCGAACGTTGTCAAGGTCCCGTTCGATATATGTGTATAAATCTACGCTGCCTACCGAAAGTTTTCTACATCCGCACAAACGTAATTTATTGAGGAAACTTTCATCGTATTCTGTTCAGTGCTGATGTTAACATTTTCACGTTCGTGGTACTTGCTTCGTAACCTAGGCCAGTTACTAAAACGGTCTGATTATGCACCCATTTCTATACGAGGGGCGCCTTTTACGTTTTTACAAATACTCACTAGGTGGCGCTATTCAGATGTGTCATTTAAAATCACTTGATACATAAAGTACGGCAATACGTAAAGAACGTGTGTTAGAGAGAGAAGTACATTTTCGACCCAAAATGGCGGTTATGACAAGTGAAGAATAACCTTTGCATTTGGAGTTAAATTTTATAAATTTTTGTATAAGAATTGACTACTTGCCAATGGATGGAAATGATGGTAAAACAATAATGTAATATTTGCTTCCAATTACTTATGCTATATAGTTAAATTATCATTATTAATGGCATATTAATAATTTTTGTAGCATATGAGAATGAGATAGAAATGATTTGTGAAGAAGATTCAGACTCAACTGAAACTTTTGCTATTCAAATTGCAAAACTGAAAAAGGCTCTACGTCAAGCTTAGCAGAAGTGATAGAAGAGTTAGAACGCAAAACTAAAAATTTTGATAAAATTTTTATGATTAACTGAAGTATTTGACATTAGGTTCCCATAGAGGAATAAAATGGTAACACAAAACTATTACTAAGGCTTTAAATTATATATGGCATGTGGTCAGAAGGGATGTGAAGATGAATTACAAAATATGCCTACTACAGATTTAAAATCTCAATCAATGTATGTCTATCTACAAAAACAGCGCGCCTTTTTAAAATAATGTAGAAGATAGATATGTATTTTTCTATTTTAAATTGTCTTCCAAAATTCTCTTTTTACCCCTTCTGTCACTTGGAAGAAATTCATTATTGGTTTGAGGTGCCACGATATAACAACACCAAAGAAAATTCCACCGACACAAGAGCAAGGTGAACGCAAAGTTCTCGCTACCGTATACTACACAAACGGTTAATAATAATAATCAATTAAAATAAATAGGTTGGTTTGAAAGCCTTTTCATTTAAACATTATTCATATTAGGAAAAAATATGACAAAATCACAAAAGCAAAAGCAACTTAAAATTTCTAATAAGCGAAAAATAAGCTTGCGCTAAAAAAAAAATTAGCAGCTTGTGTACTTTTACATTATTTATTTTTCGTCGAATAAAATTTACGGAAATACATTTTTAATGTCGAAAAACTATTTAGAGGTTTCCAAAAATTTTAGAGCAAAAACAAAATAATGAAATTTTTGATTTCGAATAAATACGCCGTTCTTTTACTCCCCCCATTGGAAAGTTGAAGTTGAAGTTTTGAAAGTCGAACAAAATATTTAGTAGAAAATGTTCTTCATTTATTCATTATTATTTTGCCCTACCAGTTCATTTCTTTCGGTATCATGTTGAGCCTCAGTTTTAGCGTCTTCATCTGAATCGGAATTTTCGTAAATATATGAATTATTTGATAATAATGAAACTTCCTCCTCTTCGAGATGTTCTTCTAAAGACGACTCCTACGTTGAGGCGGATGGTGATATTGCATCGGTAAAATCTTGATGGACCCTTATAGGTATAATGGTTCCATCGTATTGCAGAGAGCTGCTTAAACTATTAGCCATTTTTTTCTTAAAGCTTAATTTTTGTTTTGTTGAAATTTGGCGCTAGAAGGTTTCTGTCTTTCTTGGAAATCCTGGAATAAAATAAAAAGTTGAAACTAATTGACTATACTATATAGTTTTTAACAAAACTATTCCAATTAACGTTTTAAATTGTACAATGTAAATAGTGGCAAAAATGAAATTGAGGTTGTTGGAAATTAAGCCACTTTTTAAAAACACCAAGAAAATATAATGAAGATAAAAGGTTAATACTTACCCTATTATTTTAATAACAAAATCTAAATCTATATATTAATACGCAGTGGGTCGTCTTCTGGTACATATTTTAGAGTGTTCCCTCCATGTATCGCGATGGTACATATATCGTTGTTTTCGTATTACAATGCAGATTTGTCGAATGTACGTTTCATCGCGATACGTGCAGTGGAACGCAGGCGGGAGTCTGTAACATATTGCATATATTACATATTGTAAATTAGCTTAAGCGTCAGAATGACACACGAAACGTGATATATGTACATCAACCACGTCAAGTAATGACATATGTATTACTATAGTAAATACGTTCGAGAAACGGACAAAAATTGTGCGGCATAATATTGATTGCACAGAAGCAGATTAAGTGGATTACGTTGGCGTCTCAATACATTGCGAGTGAGTAAAATAATTGTATGCTCAGTTCATCCGTTCGTGCCAAGCATTTACATTTGTGTATTCGTCGCTAACAAGCGGAACACCAGGATTTTCATGGGTCTTATATATCTAGGTATGAGCTTTTGTCCTCACGTGCTTTATTTTTTGAGAAAATAGTTGAAAAAGCAATTGAAGTTTCCTATTTGTCCCTTATATAGTTAATTTTAAGTGTTGTTTAACGAAGCGATCGTAGTGCAGTGGATAAGGTCTAGGGTTTACACTCGTAGGGTATGTGTTCAAGTCCTCCTCATTACAATCATTACATTCTCTTCTACAATATTAACAAATATATTTCATTTCATGGAAAATTATTCAAAAATAATATATTTCGCCGTGGTAATTTATTCGAAAAATAACCATGGCGAAAAATATTATTTTTGAATTATTTTGCATAAAATGAAAATATATTTGTTGATATTGTGCAGGAAGAGATTGAAAAAGAGCACACGAGCAGGACTTGAACACACATTCCCAGGGGTGTAAAACCTAGATCCTATCCACCGCGCTACGATCTCTTCGTTAAACAGCACTTAAAATTAACGATATAAGAGACAAATAGGAAACTTGAATTTCTTTTTCAACGATTTTCTCAAAAAGCAGAGCGCGATTTTTATTTTATTTTACTCGAAAATACAATAAAGATTCAATGTAAATCAGGTGTGATTGTTTTTATTTGACTGCATATTAATATATAGATGTTGTGGTCGAATTTCGACCATCCGGTGATCCTAGTAATCATCAATTCGCATAAAAGGCAACTTCACTTTTACACATTTTAAAAATCTAGCTTTGAAAATTAGACAGTACTCACGCTATGCGCACAAATATTTGTAGTGCCATTCCTTAATTGGTAGTTAAAAAGTCTTATCGCAAGTGGTTCTAGTGTGGTTATTTTCAATTTAGCGCCGATAAACTCAGGTTTCAACGGTTGGGACTTGTACTGTGTCCACAAGCTTCATTTCAACTCGATTTACGAAGCGTCGAAGTGTGCATTGGTATTTTGTGATTCTGATTAATCCTTCAAACATGATGTTTTATTTTTTTTATGAAAAACATAACACACCTACAATGGTCAAGAGATCAATTGCCGTCCCACGAAAATGCCGCCTGCGTGGCACTGGGTCTGATGGTCTCCTTGTCAGTATACGACGCCTTTTCTCCCGGTTCGGCTCGACAATACGCAGGCGCACACAAGCACACATGTATACAACGCTTCGTAGACCAGAGTGGGGAAGCTATTCTATCTCATTCTCTCGCAGGCTAAATCGTATAGATGTATATATTTGTTTCTTTTTAGTGTCGCTTTTTTTTTTCGGTTTTCATTTCATTGAGTTTCAAATCACACATAACGGTGCTAAGGAACTTTTCACTTCAAAAATAGCGTCCTGACAGAGGCAAGGCAAGATATAGCTTGATGATACTAGGTTTATTATCACCCAAGCAAATTTAACTTTACGTTGCTAGGAATATGACCCTTACCCTTTCGTCCCCGTTGCTTGAAAAACAAAAACAACAAAAATGTAGCATTTCGAATAAACTTTCAATCACTTCCTTCCAATTTCTAGGGCGAAGGAACCTATTTTGCCGCCATAACTTATTCAGATTAATTTGCTTCGCGCTCCAAATACGGATTTGCGGAATATGCTCTCCAAAACGGCGAAGCCGGTATTGTATAGCGTCTCGGCATTTCAGCGGTGTACATTAGATGAAACGGGTGGTAGCGGTAGCGATGATGAAGGGGTGCGGGCTATACGTAGGTAGGGTAAGGTATAGTAATAAGGCACAACGCTAAACTACTAGATACGTAATTCGGTCCCAGCGCAATTAGCAGTTCTCCTTATTAATTAATGCAAGCCGCTTACAGACAGTTTACTTAAGATTCGACCGGATATGAGATCAGACCACCGTCGAGGCGAAGTTGGTGCTGGGAGGGGAAGGGGAGGGGCGGCTAAACGAAACCGTATTGCCGACACAACACCGTAATCATCCCCCGATTCTAGCCGTTTTCCTCGGCAGCGGGCCAAGATAATTATTTCGATAAATTTAATATGATCCAAGTAGTCACGTAGGTGGTTACCTTAATTGTTATTGTTAATTTCCGCGCGCCAGCGTCTGCATCCGGATAATGCGAACCTATTTGCCGTCGCTGGAGGAAGCCTCCGCTTGATTAGAGAACGGGGAGAGATGGCGCTTAATATTTGATCGAGAACGTAAATCCCGACTGCTCCGGGAAGCGAATATCTCGATACTCGAGTTGAGTTTGAGGACGCGGTCGATTAGTATCGGGTTGATTTATAGAATATTTATGAAATAATAAAGAAATTTTGAGGTGATAACATTAGCGAAGTAGTCCAATGAACGGCATTTTTAAGTCACTATTAATCACGAAGTTGGGCACATACCACTGGGCGTTGACTATTGATCGGAGCACCCTATTTTGATATCGTCGTATGATGTCAAATCGTACCATGTTTTCTCCAAAATCCAAATCAGTGGTTGGGAACCAGCGTCTTAATGTTAATCACTGGGGTTATTCACTTGATAAACAACTTTTCAAACACCTTTGAAAATACTGATAGTAAGCTAATCGGTCTATGGTATATGAGTTGATTTCTGTAGTTAGTTTACCAGGTTTACCTGTCATGATTATAACGGGTGTTTTTATAGAGTATCACAAGTTTAAATCATAATAAAACAGGGAAATATATTTTTAATATCAATGAAACGGGCTTTATTGGAAAGAAAATTTTATGAAATTAATGTTTAAATATGATTTCTGCCATGTGGCTGCCACGGCTGGCGCGTAGAAGGCGCAATCTGGAACACCAATTTTCAACAACTTTTCGCAGCATTTGCGGCCGTATTTCGCCGATAACTCTTCGAATGTTGATTTCCAGGTGTTCAATTGTTTGTGGTTTATCGACGTAGACAAGTGACTTAACATAACCCCAAAGAAAATAATCCAATGGGGTTAAATCACACGACCTTGGTGGCCAATTAATTGGGCCATTACGTGAAATTATTTTTTCATCAAAAGTTTCTTTGAGTAAATCAATTGTGGCGCCCGCTGTGTGGCATGTGGCTCCGTCCTGTTGGAACCACATATCAGCAAGATTAATGCCACGTAATTGAGGTACGAAAAAATTTCGAATCATATTCCTATACCGTTCACCATTGACAGTAACATTCTGACCATCATCGTTTTTGAAGACATATGGACCAATGACTCCGCCAGCCCATAAACCGCACCAAACAGTAATTTTCTGTGGATGTAAGGGTGTTTCGACAAAAGCTTGTGGATTCTCCTCACTCCAAATGCGACAATTCTCCTTATTTACGTACCCATTCAACCAGAAATGGGCTTCATCGGAAAATAAAATTTTGAATGGAAATTCAAAATCAATATCAATTTGTGCTTTGGCCCATTCGCCGCATCGACGGCGCATACGATGGTCGTTTGGCTTTAATTCCTGCACAAGTTGAATCTTGAAAGCTTTTAAGCCAAGATCCTTTCGTAAAATCTTCCATAAAGTGGAAGGAGATAACCCCAGTTGCTGAGAACGGCGACGAATTGATTGATTAGGATCATCTTCAATGCTTTCCTGTACAGCGGCTACAGCTTCTTCAGTGCGCACTGTTCGGCGTCGTACGGGATGTACATTATCAGTAACAGTAAATGTAGTCCGAAAACGATCTATTGTTCTTCGAATAAGCCGCTCTGAAGGACGATTATGGAAGTCATAAAAGGGAAGAAGTGCACGATGAATTTGACGAATAGAACAATTATTTTGATTAAAAATTTCAACAATTTGCAAGCGTTGCTCTGGTGTAAGTCGATTCATATTGAAATTTCAAATCAAACTAAACAAAAAGCCATTATTAGCTGTCAAATGGATGCTCAAATATAGCAGTGATGCCAACCCAAAGTTGTGACACTCTAAAAAAACACAATATATGTGCAATTTTCCGCTCACTCGGGAAATGTCTCGTTCTAAAAATTGCGTTGGCAATTTGAGTGATATGTTTAAAACCTCTGTTGGGTAATTCTTGGACATTTTTTCCATTTATAAGGTCAAATCCTGGTGACTTCTGGGATCATCTGTTTTTTTTGATAATTTGTGTTACTTCTGAGCTAGTAATTTTTTGCATTGATAGGTCCATTTCATAGAGTAATTCTAGTTCTTTGTATATTGCTTCCTCACTTTCAGTTGACGTTTTGCATGGACAAGGTTGAAACACGTTTAATAAGTGGTTGGTAAATGCAGATACTTTTTCTTTGTCAGTTCTAGCCCATTGTCAATTTTTGTCTTTTATTGGTGGATGTTGTGTCTGCGGTCTTTTAGATCTTGCTGTAGCTCCCCACAGTGAATCCACGTGAGTACTAATAGGTACCAGTTGTTTGAAGTAGTTCTGTATATTATCGTTTTTGAGTTGTAACATCAGTTTTCTGTTCTTCTACTGTTCTTCTTCTGTTCTTTACTAGCGTAATTTAGCCTTCTTTTGCTTTCTGTTGTTCTGTTGTTTTGCCAATGTTTATTTTTCTATAATTTTTTCTCTTAGTGCTGCTTTATATTCATTCTTAAGGTTTTTTTGCTGTACTTGCTAAGTTGCTTCCCAGGCTGTTGTCTGGATGTTGTTTATTAGCTTATGGACTGCATCATCGAAGTCTTGATGTGTTTTGAGGGGAATTGTTAGGTTTCTTCGTCCGTCGGGGCTTGCTTCTAAATAAATTCCAATGAATCTTGTAATAATACAATGTTGGTTTTCTAGTTGGGAGTACTATGTCTGCGTATAAAGTGCAATGAGCGAAGAATGATCCGCTGCAAGTTCATGGCAAAATTTAATCAAGCATTGTCTCTTGTTTATACCTTTGGTTATGCAGAAATCAATTAGGTCAGGAATTCTTTTTGGACAGAGGGCCAATAAGTTGGCTGTCTTGCAGATAGGACGTCGAGATTGTTCGCTTACATTGCGGCCAATTCTTTTGATATTGGTGTTTGGCATTAAAGTCGCCTCCTGCAATAAACTTGTTGCCGAGAATATTTAAACAGTTAGCATACCCTTTTTGATTGATCTTATGCTTCGGTGGGCAGAATATGGTATACTTTCGGTTACTCCTTTTTCAGTATCTTTGGAAACGCGGCCTCGAATGCTGAGGACATTGGCGCAATTTGCTTGTATTTACATATTACACAAAGGGATTTTGGACACAGAAAGGTGTCCTTTTTCCATAGAAATAAGTCCAACAAGATACCACATTTCCATTTCAAAACTTTCAGATGAAGATCTAACGTAGGAAGAGTATCCCAAAAACTACACAACTACGTCAAAAGTATTTTATACTATTAGCTGATTACTCGGGCCCAAACAGCTTGAAGCTACCACTTCTTCTTTGTTTGTACCCTTATACGGATTTAATCATCCACGAAGGATAGCAATCGCCCAGAATGATGATGAAATGAGTTTTGAAAGAAGCTTATATGATAGATCTCTACCACTAATAGGTCAATAAAACAAGGCTGGTATGAACGATAGTTATATTTTCAGAACGTTTACAAACGTTTTCGGAACACCTTCGTGTTTTTTTTTAGTGAAAAAATTTTCACTGACGAAGGTGTTCCGAAAACGTTTGTAAACGTTCTGAAAATATAACTATCGTTCATACCAGCCTTGTTTTATTGACCTATTAGTGGTAGATCTCTATCATATAAGATAAGTATAAAAGGTCACCAAATATATATATATATATATATACATTTAATTTTGAAAGAAGTACACTTTGGAACTTTTGCTGCCTCATTTGATCCTATCCTCTGAAAGTCTTTCGAGAACGAAGCCAACAATAAGACCAATTTACATCAATTCCTTTTGTTGATTCTACGCTTTCCAATGTCGCCGCAACAAGCTCAGCAAGAATTCCAAGGCAGCTCCAACGAAGATAGTAATCTTCCCCATGTGAATCCCACATCTTTCAACAGAATAACAAAAAGCAATTGAAGTTAACCCTCGAACGTAACCGAGGAAAGTTATGAGAAAGTATTTTGAAATTAATTAAGACGATGAGAGAAATACATTCAACAATATCTCCACGGAGATCAAAGAAAAATGTAGCGGTAACATGAAAAAGGTCTAAACTATTAACAGGTAATGACCTCTTACGATGCAAATAGGTCTTCAAACCAGTGTGGCTTGACTCTATAGCATTCAATTATGGAACAGTGTGTTAGTAACAGCGTAGGAGCCAGCTTTCAAAAAGTTTCAAACTTTAGAATGAACTGATGTTTCGATCGTGACTCTCGAAAGACACCCATCTAAAACTAAGTATCCACTTAATATAAAATATCGAAAGAAAATCTCGAGATTGGTCTCAGAGTGTTGTCCATTTGAGATCATTTACGGTCTCGAGATAGTTTTTGGAAACTCTACAGCACCTGTAATCTCGTGACTAGGACAATTTCGTGTCGACTTGAGAGTCAACACGCAGCCTGCTGAGACTGCTGAGCGACGATCGGAAATTTATGTTTTTAATTTTATTTTCGAAAAATGCTTTCACGTCAGGTCTTGACTTTTTTGATTGCGTATAAAATTGTACCAAAACGAAAGGTGAAAAGAATGAAGCTTTGGGTAAGAAAATGAATGGATGGACGAAATGACTTGAGAGCTTGTTCAGCACTCGTAAATGAGATGCGGTTGGAGGATACACAGCAGTTTAAAAATTTTATTCGGATGTCTGCAGTGCGATTTGAACTCGTTTTAAATTTAGTAAGACACGAGATTGTCAAGCAAAATACAAAATTACGTGATGCAGCTTCTCCTCATGAGGTTTTTAAGCATTAATAGTATCCCCCTGGTAATCCCAGTTTATCATCCGCTCACCTTCGTGCGTTCATTTTATCCAAATTATATGTATTTTGAAAACTTCAAATAAAAATTGGTACACGCTTTTTGATAAAGTCTCAATCTGAGGTCACAGCTCTTCGAACAGTGCCGGAAGCCTAGAGACTAGGTCACGAGAGCAGGAATGAGTATATCCACTTGTGACAAGTGCAATGTTTGAGACCAGCACTGGCTTGTCTCGGAGAGAGAGCTCTCGGCCCCATATACATTTGTGAGTCTAGTTTCGAGACTATTTTGTCTCAAGTCGACATTTACCTTAACAATCCTCTGAAGTAAATGAAGGTTATCGCGACCGTCCAGACCCTCACTACAAAGTTTCCGGTGAGGATTTCACACTAAAGAAAAGCTTAATTTGTCTGATGTAGCAAAATTGACGAAATGTTTTGAGCCTATTCATTAATGGAAGTGCAAAAAAGGTTCAGAGCATCTTGACTAGGTATAAACCGTACCTTTGTTCCTATAAACTCATTTGGGTGTTTCCAGATGAGAACTCCACTCCGTTTAAGCAATGGACGGAAGAAGACAGGCGAACGTTTGTCTCAAAGGCAATCGTAGCAGCAGGTGTAACAGTTCCTTTACTAAACCGAAAATTGATTGTTATGCTTATCATCATTTATTTACCAGAAACCATACCAAAACAATGCAAGATTATATACAGCTCCAAAGACAATTGATTTTCTGGAACCCGCAAACTATCAAGTTATTAGATGTAGTCTCGACCTAAACCCCAACTATTTCCTTTTACGTTATCAAGGACCAAGAATGGTCAGCGGTTCCAGTCACCGAAAGAAGTAGTCGATGCTCTCAAGATGACAATTTTGACGATCCCAGCTGAAGATTGAAATAATTGCTTTAACATTTGGCTGAAAAGAATGCAAAAGTATATCTATGTTTGTGGAGGATACTTTGAAAACGAATGAAGCACTTTCCATCGATCTACTGTTTATTTTTTATGACTATATGTAACACTGGAGAGATAACTCCCGTATTCTCACAAATCACAATTTCCGAACATCATCCACCATCCACTAATATGACAATATCGCAAACTCGACTGTCGGCGGTAATATATCAATCCGAAAGAGTCTGTTATTCACGAGAGCCTAACGGCACCTTAATACGAAACGTCGAGGGATCGACGGCGAAAGCTGCGAGGAGGGTGTCCCCACCGTCGCGTCGGAGCGAGAAATCCGACTAATTAATAGTTTAATGGCTGAACATACGCATCCGATAGAGATCCAATAATTCACAGCGCTCTGCCTGTAAATTGTCATTTATCATAATGTAAACTTTGACTTGGTTACAAATTCAATTACTGCCAATCCGTCTAATCTAAATCCTTGTTGCGAGACTGTCGAAGCTCGGCTCGAGTTGTTGCTGCTGCTGATTTGCTGATTTCGAGCGTCTGAAATGTCAATATTCGACCGAACGTGAACTGACGCGTATCGAATGCCTACGTACGTATTCAGATATTGAAGGATTGATTATTGGGGAGTACGCTGAGACGCGCCCAAATGACACTTCTGCAATTTTTTCTTGAACATTTACGACGTAGAAGCTGCATCCCTTTGTATCTGGCAATGTTTTTAAAGTTGTTTATTAAAATTATTATGACTTTGTTTCTTTTCGGATAGGAAATCTGTAAAATATAAATTGTCGCAAACATAGTAACTAATACCAACTTAAGTTTAGGATGAAATATCAAATATTTGAGGCGAAGCTTTAGTCGAAAAGCAATTTCAGGAGAGATTCTCGCTGGAATCTAGCATGTCTTCAGCAGTTTTACGGTGATCTGTAATACATATATTAATTTATAAGTGGACCTCGGAAGGTTTAGGGTGGTTGATAGAAAAAACCATCCCTACCACTAATCGACCAGTCACCTCCAATCCTATATGGGGAAAGTTGGTGTGTAGGCGGGTAATTAGCTAACGTAATTGGTGTGAGTCAACCTCCCTAAACTTTTCGAGGTCAATAGGCCTATAGTAACATTAGCAAAGTAGTCCAATAAAACTTAGGTATACATGTCCTTGCGAAGGAATGAAGTGTGACAAAGGTACGGTTTAGAGCCTCCGGTATCTCTTCTGGTCCCATCGTTTGAGCACCTTTGGAAGACGAACCCAACAACGAAACCGTTGAAGAAGGAAGGATAAGTGGTGCTCATCAATTTATTTGGCTGGTATTGCGCATTCCAACTTGGATGCACCAGTCTTAGCAGCAATCCAAAGATAACGCCGACAAGGATAGTAATCTCCTAGAAAAACCGCGAAGGTAAGCTACACCTGATCAAGGAAAATCTACATGCACAATATCACAACATTGCAACCTTCCTAGGCATTTCGAAAACCTAAATCCGAAGGATCGCGCATGATAAATTGAATGTGGTAAAGTTAATTTTCCGTTGGATGCCACATCTTTTCACCGCAGAGCAAAAAGCGGTTAGAGTCGATTGATCCCGAAATATTTTGAGTCAGTTCAGATGGAAGATTAAAGAATGTTTACAGAATCGTAAGTGGTGATGGATCAGTAGTCAAAGCGCAATTTCAGGAGCTCCTAATAACTCGCATAGGGATTCTCGCTTAAATGCCTTCAGCACTTTTACGGTCGCCTATAATGGGTTAATTTATAAGTAGACTCGGGAAGCTTTAGGGAGGTTGATAAGAAGAACATCCTTACCTCTAACCGATGGTTCGCCTCCAAACCTATACGGAGAAAGTGGATGGGCAGGTGCGTTAATGCGATTCGTCGAGAGGTAACGTAATTGGTGGGGATTAACCCCTGAACTTTCCGAAGGCAATAGAACTATAAATATCTAAGCTAATCGAATACCTCATAAGGTTTTTGCCAGCAAATACCTTACAGTTACTTTCTATGGGCGTTATCCACAACAGTACCAGCCAAATATACACATCTCAACACGCTTATGAAAGTGTGGAATAAGTCATTGATTGCGTGTAGCTTATCTCCATCGGTGGTTTGAGGACGTTAGCAAACATTTTCTAGAAACATTGTTGACAACGAATAGCTCGACGATGATCTTCCCTTCTTTGTCTTCTTTATCGTTATTTCCAGTTCAGGGATTACCAAAAGGAAACCATTGAAACATGTTCCGAAATACATCGTAAGGCCGTGGTTTGATACTGACGTCGGCGGGTCTAGTATATGAGTTATTTGGGGTAGAAACCTGGAGCATATGGTGTCAATATTGAATAAATAAGATGAGTTTTCGGTATGAGAAACTTTTCCTCTGTTCTCCGTTTGTTCACATAGCAAAAAAGTCGAATTTTCTTATCGTCGGTCTTTATCATTTTTTACTGGATTTATTTCTTCGCACGAGAAACAGCACGCAGACACGACTGTATCATACTGGTAATTGCCAAAACCTAAAGAAAAAGTTTACTCTCCCAATGGAAGTAGATAGTTTCAAAATACAAGCCAATTGTCACGTCGGCGTCGTTTAAGGTGTACTTAACGATTGTTTGTTTTCTTGTGTCATCGGCTATAAGTTAATTTGTCGTTTGCTAGATATATTCAATCCGACGTTTCGGCAGGAATTCTGGTGTCATCCTTAGGCTAGTTTTGACAAAGGCTGTCTGTTACCAAACTGACTCTTACTTTGGACTTGGTATAGCTTCCAAATTTCTTATTTATCCAATCAGAATTTTTATTTTGAAATTTGGTTGAATCAAATTTACTCACGTAAATGTCAAATCTTCCTCTACGTGGGATAGACTCGGAATGTGTCTTTCACTCAACCACTGCCCTACTCTAGACGCAGTTGGGAACGTACGTTTCGAAATTCTCTCAGTAGTTTTGGAATAAAAATTTGGACTAGATAAATACCAAATTGGGAAGGCATATGAAGTCCAAAGCCAAAATGAGTTTGGTAACGAAGAACTCTTGGCAGGACTATTCTATGGATGAAATCAGGATAGCTGTCGAAACGTTGGATTTAATACATGATGCAGTAAACGACTGAAAGGTAGAGGAGTTCCAGATTAAGAAGAAGAAGTAAACAACAAAGAATACGTAACATAAACATAGAATTGAGAAGGTACATCAAGCACAAAACCCTACCTATCAGATATCAGATCCCTTGTCTTTTCCCACGTATTGTCGTCCTTCCAAAACTTCGTTCCTCACTCGTATTTATCTAGTTCTGCTTACTTCGAAGATACATAAAATAAAGCAAAATTATCCTTACTGCATGTTAAGGAAATAATTCAAGATAGATATTTCGACTAAGTTGTCATCCTCAGTAGAAAATTGGGGGAATCAAGTGTCACAACCGATCTGGTCAACGCCCACAACCATCACCGCGTTTCGAACACTGCCCAACAACTTTAAAACACTACACAATACACTTCACATATGGAACGTCTGCACAAATTTCACCAAATGACTATTGACACTCATTGTCAGTGTCAGTTCAATGTGTGATGCCCATTTTACAATACCTTAAAGTTGTTGTGTAGTGTTCGGTGGATGATGCTCCTTGACCAAATATCGCTCTCGACACTTAATTATCTATTGAGGATGGCAACGGAGGTTACTAAGTGAATTCTATCTGGAATGACAGTCATCCTTGAATTTACGCGACACTATTTCTACAAGAGAGTTCTTTTTACGCTTTTATTTACCCGGCATTTTTATAGACGATATTCATTTTTGCACTCTAAATTTACGCAGCCAGAAAATATATTATTCTAGAAATTTTAAGTAACAAGCGTGTACACTAGCAACTATAGCGAAACTCATTATGTGTGTTTGGTACAAGCTGGTTAATTCTATATTATACAGCCTTTAGATCGAGGCATAATTGCTTAAACTTAATACATAACATAATTAATTATAATAAACGGACTTTCAGTGATATTTTTTATAAACTAGAAGATGATGAATCTTTCACGATTCCAGAAGCTTCGAAACAATACATCATTTTAAATTGGCTTAAGAATATTTCCTTGACTTTAAGTGATGTAAAACATTCAACATACATTTTCTAGTGACAGCGTTCACTCTGCGTGTCAGCGCAGCGATCGCAACTTGTCCACAGACGACTTAGCGAACGTCTCACAGTCCTCACTTTTTCGAACTGTAAAACACGTTTTCTGAAATGTCATCGTATATATCTTTTCTTTCGATTAAGTTATATAAAATAAATATGTATTTCTGAAACTTATACCAGCTTTTATTTACGCTATTTTCATTCGCGGAAAAAGAAGTCCACGTGGAACGGAAATTCGTATAAATTCAGGGGTGCCTGTATTTACGTATGCGAGGTGTGGAAATGATAAATTCTTTTTTATTTCACATACATTTTGTTAACCAGAGTGTCCCTACACCGACATTATCTGGAGCACGCTTTTTAATCTTTTATCTTGTATTTATTCTCCGTACTGATCATCATATTTACCTGTCCCATCTATTTATTTCATTCGCGAATTCTAAGTCTCACGCCCACAATTTAATCATCCAACAACGTCAAAGATTTCCACGACGAACTTAAATCTGTTTACTAAAGAAAATCGAGTTTCCTCCACTTTTAATTTTTCCAAAACCACTTAAATGTTCTTTAAACTCTTAACGTTCCATCCGCGAGCGGGGAAAAAGCTGTCCTCAAACTCTTCGAAAAAGCAGGAAAGACGAAAAGTGCATAACATTGTTAGCCCGATACTCGTGAAGCGGAGCAATAAATAAGACTCGCCTCGGTGTGTGTGTGGGTGTGTGTACGCCATGCCCTATTTCCCCTATAAAATTCGAGAAAAGGCAATATAAAATTCTAATATAAGCGCCGTGATCCCGGATACAATCTGAAAATACAATGTGGCGGCGGCGGCGACGACGACGACGACGACGGTGCCTTCCCGGAGTGAAGGTTGAAGGATGGGCGCGGACAGAGCGACGCTAGCCGGCCTAGGACGAAAGTAATCGATGCGGTAGTGTATGCAAAGTGGAGTGCGGTCAGGACCAGGTTGACTTTCAAAGCCAATTTATAAAACTCGATAACGTAAAACATCGGGAAAGTTTCTCGGCGCGTCGCGCTCCGCTTCGAGGGCGTGCTGAGTAAGCGTCCAGAGCCGATTTTACCCTCCTCGACAACGCCATCGCGACGGCATCCCGACTCGTTCTCGTTTCGCATCCACTTCCTCTTTCGTGTTCTTTGGCCCTCTTCTTTATTCGATCGCGCGGTCGTTTGTTTGCCGGCTTAGCCTGCTTTTTAAGATGCGTCTCTTCTATTGTCGCCGAGCGAAGTTATGCAGCGTTTTCTTACGTAAAAACTTGTTTTCCTTCGTCAGGAATTGATTGGTCGCCAAGTAAGGGATATCCGTCGTTGTATTTCAACACGTTCTAATTCAACCAAAAATATAATAATAATAATAATAATAATAATAATAATAATAGTGATAATAAATCAGCCGATCATGGTGACGCCATATTACTCTTAAACCATTATTCTCTTCCCCTGAATCAGCTGGATGCTCTCGTCGCCATATTGTAGCGATGACATTGCCATATATATTAGCTCTGCGAGCCTAATTGGTCCATGGCTTGTGCAATTATTCTTCTCCACGTATTCCTGTACCTTGCTTTCTGTTTCTATCCGGAAATCTTCAAACTGTGTATATCCACTTCTAAATTTCATCTCGCCTTCGGTCGTCCTCTTTCTTATTCCCCCTATTCACAGTGTCATAAGTAATTTTGGCACTCTAGTTTCCAGCATTCTTTCTATATGTGCTCTCCACCGTAGTCGTTGTGCTCTTACAATTCCTTGTGCAGTTCCTTCAGCTCCTCATTATTATTAACTTTCTTTCCTCCGTATATTTTCCTTAGTACTCTTCTCTCCCACACCTCCAGCCTTGTTTGTTCCGTTTTATTCAGTGTCCATGTTTCAAAAGCGTATAATACAATTGGTCTTATTACAGTTTTATACAGCTGCACCTTTACGTTCCTCGATACGTATTTACTCCTCACGATTCTAGTGAGGGCTCCCACACATCTGTTCCCTGTCATAATTCTGGACTCTATTTTCCTTGTAATGTTTGGCATCCTTGTGAATATCGTTCCCAAATACGTGAATTGATCTACCTCTTCAAAACATATTCTTTCCCACTTTTGGCTCTAACCCTTAAGTATTTTCGTTTTTGAAATTCTGTGTCCGTCCACTCCATGTACTTCGTTTTCTCTTCGTTATTGCCTTCGCCTCTACTCTCTTCACAACACTTCGTCCTTATTTCTACCTAAGATGACAACATCGTCAGCGAATGCCAAACATCGGTGTCTCCTTGCATACACGAGTCCTGTTCTATTCGCTTTTCCATTTCGAAAGACTTTTTCCAGTACAATGTTAAAGGATACTGACGACAGTGGGTCTCCAAAACGCCCTCTCCAATTTCAAACTTATTCGACATTTTATTGTTTACTCTCACAATACCCTGCATATTTTTAACGTAATTTTAACCATTCCTATTAATTTATTATTTATTTCTAATTCTTCTATATCTTTATACAATTATGTTCTCTTCACTTTAACGTATGCTTTCTTAAAATCGACAAAGAGTACCATCGTTTGTTTTTCGTATTCATATCTGCTTGTATTTCCCTCATTGTAAGTATTCTGGTCCGTTATACGCCTTTCCTGTCTAAGCCCACATTGATACTCGCCTATTATGTTATCGGCCTCTTTGATTATTTCCTTTTTTGTGTGTGTTGCTAATATTTTATATGCGACGTTAAGGAGAGAGAGAGAGAGATAACTCTATAGTTACCCCATTCACTTCTATCGTTCTTCTATTGATGGCATTTATTTTTCTTCCAAATTTGTTCAATCAGTTTGTGTATTTGTTCCAGTAACCTTTGTCCTCCACATTTAAATAATTCTGCACTTAAACTGTTCAAGCCTGTACTTTTATTATTTTTCAATTTTCTCATTATTTCCTCAATCTCTATCTTGCTAGGGGGTGATGTTTCTATATTTAACTGTTGACTACTCTTCCTATTTATTTCCTGATCTTCATTTTCATTTTCCATCCCATGTTCTGCATTTAAAAATTCATCAAAGTATTCCCTCCATCTATTCAGGCTTTCCACCTACCCTGCTATAGTTTCTCAATTCTTGTCCTTGTAAAAAGCTGCTTTGGCTTGGAAACCTCCTTTGTCCTTTTTTGATTCCGCGATATAAGTTTCTAATTTGATTATTTTTAAAGTTAGCTTCTATTTCCTCTAACGTTTCCATCCTATATCTTCTTTTTTATACTGTAGTAAAGGAAAATAAAACTATTTCCTTCTTCTAATTGTCCGATGGCTCATAAAATAAACATAATATATTTCCGACATGTTTATTCACCAAAAATATAACCTTGTTCTCCCTCCTCACACACCTTCCTTTCTCCTCGTTCCCTACCAAGCTGGCCAGAACTACCAACCCAAAATCACGCGGCAAATTCAAATTTAAACTTCTAAATACTACAATACCTTAACAGTTTTTTCACTTTCCTTTGATTTTCATAGTTACTTTTTGCATCCACCGTTCCTTCCATCAGCATCCTCAAACGCATTCTTTTTCTAAACTCCAGCTGGACGCTACACTCGTTATCAAACCATTTCTTCTCTGCCTGCTTCCTTTTCTCGCTTTCGGGTTCTGCTGTTCGTCCCATTATTTTTATCTTCAACCATTTTTCTTCAATGTCATTATTTCCTATCATTGCTTCCATCTCCCTTGTCATAGTTGCCTCATATTTTAATTTTTCTTCTGTACTTCTTACTCTACTCCCTAGCTTTTTCCCATAGTCAGACGAGAGCAATGGTTTTTGTACTAATTAAACATGATAGTGCGTGCTTTCTCGAACCAACATGATATTATAGCAACCGACGAAGGTGGCAACAATCGGAACGATGCAACTTCAAAAGGAGGTAAACTTTAACTCTATTGCCATTTACTTCTGGGAGTATCAGCATTGTCATCTAAATAGATTACAAAAGAATATATAAAAGTATGCAAGTATGTAAAACGCTAAAACTACACACATTAACAACAACAATCAATACATTTATTATAAAGTGAATCTCAGTTGAAAGTACTGGACTTCAATAATGGATAGTCTCCAAAATCCCAGTAGGGGAAGGCGGGGCTAGTTCGTCGAGTTACATTATCGGATTTTTCGTAGCTTTTCTGACTTAACTTTTCGAAAACAAGGATATTACCACATTAGAAGTATAACCTCTGGCTAACTATCCTACGGCAAAAGAACCAACATGGCCCACCTGCGGGACATGTTTCCCGAATATTGAAAAGGTAAAAGAACAAACAGAATATAGTTAAAAAAATTATAGTTAATAATATTAGGTTATTTTACATACTAGGACGAAATGGAATAAAGTAAAGCTGTACGTAAGCCTTTTTGCTTTTTGCCACTTTTGAATTTGGTTTGAGCCACCTTTCTTTTCTTCCGCCAATTTATGCTTTCTCCGCGAATCCTCTTCCTCTTTCTCCAATGCAGCTTTGACTGGTGAGTTCGTGAGCATTTGTGTCGATCGTCAGTATCGAGTTTGACGCTTTTGCGTCTGGTGTTTTCGGATCTGCCTTTGGGGAAAGGCCTGAGGTCTGGTGATCGAACATTTTCTTTAGATTCTATGCGTGGAACCTTGTGGCTCATTTACAGCATCAGGGTTTAGATGATCGGTCACAAATCCCGCCAGGAACCTCTCAATAGGAATAAGTTCAGGATTGAAAAGCTCCTGACACACTAAAACTAGCTTGATTGTTTGCCAATGTGCACACGTGTGGAAGTGCAGAGGGTGCGATGTCAGAAAAAGTTTATAGTTGATGAACGGCTTTACTCGACAAGTCGGCTAAAACTTAGGTTTCCCTCGAAAGCAATATACTCACTATTTTATAGGCTTTCAAATGCTCTTTCAAGCAGTACAACGCTTTTTCTTAATTCAGGTGATAATAGATCGAAGCAATTGGAAATGTTTACAACCTTAAGAAATTTACTCCCCAGCGTTGGAAAGTGAAAAAACGCTAAGTCGAAGGCACTTGTAAACCCGCTGGAGTGTAGGTTTCCCATGAACTTACCGGTTACAAATACACATGGAGCTACAAACACTGTTTGCATTAAAATAAAGTGCACTCGGCCAACTACACCTATACGTTTGGTTTCCCATTTAAAGCGTACACGAAGCAAAAATTGGATGCCATCAGGACGCTCGTTGTAAAATCTAGTTTAGAATCCACACTCCCAAAAATTTTACGCTATCCACGCTATCAGGATCTATAATTATTTCCCTGAGACTTGAGAACCATTGTTTGTGATTCACGATCATCGGTAGTCAATCCACTCGCAACAAACCACTCCTGCCCATCCTTGAGTATATTGTCGCTGAAATATAATATGTCGTTAGGATCTTTACAAGAGCGGTGTGGTATCATCAGCGAACAGTATCAACGTACATGATGATATATTCGTAGAAAAGTCATTAACAGTATTGGCCCCACTCTAGAACCCTGCGGAACACCATGGTTTATGCGTAGGATTTTTGAGTAGGTTCCAGCAAATCGGCTGCCTACCATCATGAATATTCAATAAGCCAAATAGTATTAGCATCGAACTTATACCTTTCTAATTTTCTCAAAGGAATGAGGTGTGACACACAGTCAAAGACTTTACTCAAGTCCACAAACACTGATATGGAGTAGAGCCCCTTTTTAAAACAATCCAGCACTATTTGCATGTACTCTATGATAGCAAGGGATGTAGATTTCTATTTTTGGAATCTAAACTGATTTTCACATAATAGAGAGTTAGTCTGTAAATAAGGAGTTGTTCTATCTTTTGATAATCCTTCGTGAAACCTTTGAGAATGTGGCTATAAGTGAAATTGAGTGATGATTAGATTCCTCGCGACGATCACCATTTTTGAAAACCGGTATCACTTTTGATATTTTAAATATTCTAGGATAGACATCATCTCTTGTACGTTAATCAATTTTATCAAAGGAACAATTATTTTTTACTATCTTACGTAAGGTAGTGTTTAAACCATGGAAGTCGATGGAGTTGTTATTATCTAAAGAATCAATTATATCTCGTATTTCATTGAAGCTAGTAGCAGATAATGTAAAGCTAAATTTCTCGCTACACTGCGAGGCAATTTCAACAGGATCGATAATAGAAATTGGCAATTTTCTTACTAAACGTTCGGGTCTATTTGCCAAAGAATTATTAAGCTCGTTAGGTATCATATCACATTTTTCTGTTACGATTGGTTTGCTTTTTAAATAGTTGATATAATCTGAAGTTGCTCTACTTTTATTCTTACTGAGAACTCCATAAAAAATTGAACGAACGGTATCGGACAAGATAGAAAGTGTCAGTAATGATTTCCTTGTTTTATTGTTTAAGGGAGACTCAATGGGACAGATGCTATTCATTTGTATCGGTTTTATAGTGAATTTTGACTTCTTTAAAGTTCGTATTCGCCTAGCAACATTGAACTAATGTGAGGCTCAAAATCGAATGTTTTTTCCTCATCGAACCTACGTGAACTTCTACTCCAAATATCAAGTAAGTTTCAGCCACCACCTTCAATGTCGCAATCATAATGCCACCTTCTCGCCAGTTTGAAAATCAATTTCAATTACGAAGCATATTAATAACCGCCGTACGATTAGGAAGCGTAATTAATCAAGTCTGCCGCGACCGCCTGAAATCTATTTTCGCCCGTTTTCGCGTTGAACAGTTCCGGATAGTCTCGGGACGGGAAAACAAAAGAAGGCGACGCACGCCGCCGACTTAATCAAGATCTTAAAATATAATTTAATTATTAAAAATTTAAACCCCCTCCGTTTCTCTCCGCTTCTTCCGTTTTCTCTCTCTCCCTCTCGCTAACTCCTTCTCCTCGAATGTTAATTAAATTGTGTGTATACACGCGAAGAAAGGCTAATGAAATGTCAGAAGTGGAGCAGGAAATGTGATTAATTACCGTCGTCGTCCTTCTCGAAGAATGTTAGGGGACGAAGGAGGAGAAAACGAGCGCGTACAGCGCCATCTAACTCGTCGAGAAGTAGAAATCGGACTCGTTTTACGTTTACGGAGGCGGCGGCGGCGAAGGAGCGGTGACATAACCAATTTTGCGAGGGGCCCGCCGCCGATCGTACCTGTGATCTCTGCAAACGAGTCGGAACTGAATTATGTCCTCGGACGATCGGCGGGGGTAATTTTAAAACGGGGTCGTTAGAGTGTGCGGTCGGCAGTCTCGTCGCCCCCTTCATTAGATTCGTCGGATTCGTTAATCAATCGTCGTCGGCGGCGGCGGCGGGGGCGTTTGGGGATTCACGGGGATAATGAGCTTTACCTGTGTACTTTTGCACTTTACCGCGTTCCGAGGCTGTTGCATTTTCTGATTGGGGCGTCAATATTTGAGGAATCGCCGTTTCCGAACTGATCCAGCAGTTCTTTTGACGTTGAAACTCACACGGGACAAACGTTGGATGTTATCTTTTTTGCAATTACGTGGTGCCAAAGCGAAGCGCGACTAACTATTTTAAGGGGTTTGTAAATCAAACAACTTTTGGGCGAAATTCCCAAATTAAGGTAATTTGATGAATCAATCGCATTAAGGACGATAACACATCCGAAGCAAATATGAGCTCGTTGCAAAGGTAGGAAATGCTGCCAATATGACTAAAATTCCTAAATTAACTTCCTCCATTTTTGCTTCCTTTTCTCTAGTATCCTTGTAGATTCTTCGATTGAACAGGTTACACTACGTTTGGTTTCAAGTTGAGTCCACTCTGACCATTCCGGTAATTTCCGGTAATGTTTTATCTTCGCTCTTCGCTCGCCCCTTCATAACTATAGGTAACTACCTCTCCAACGCTGCCCTAATTGTATTTCTTGTCTCCGTTGATTATGCATCTGATCCCCTCATATTGTTCCTCCAGATTTCTTGGAAACGGTCAATGAAATTAAAACTGAAGTAATGACAAATCCGCAAAATATTTGCAACGATTTAATCAAAAACAAGGAGCAAGAAAAACAAATAAAAACAAGGTACAACATAAGTTTTCTCCGTTTGGAGAATTTTGATTTGATATAAGAAATGTCGACCCATGTCCCCGGAAAATTGATCACCATCAATTGATCGCCAGCAATTGACCGCCGACAATTGATCGCCAGCAGTTTACCGCGCCGTCAATTTATCGCAGAAGCAATTGAACGCCAGCAATTGACCGCCAATAGTTTACCGCAACATCGGTTTATCATACATTTATCCTATCAACATTTTTTGGATACGTTGGAGGTTTCTCCTTCCTTTTCTCTGATGGTTTATGTGTACCTTCAATTTTAATTTTATTTACTTATATAACTTTCGCATAACCCTGTACTCTTGCGTTTGCATCATTTATGCGTCCTTTTCGCCCTTTCCTTTTCACAGGTTGCCCTGCATCGGTGTCCTGTCTTTCCTCCTGCGTTTGGATTTTACGGTTTTGTTGCCATGTGTTTTACCGGCCGACATGTCTTCGTCCGACTCAGATACTTGGGGTTTTATTTTGAAACAACTTAATTCAAAAGAATTTCAAAAAGAATTTTATTATAATGAATTGAAAAAACATGTTTTAACCTTTTCATTGGGAAGTTAGAGTGGTGACGTGGGTGACAATGGGATTTCCTTTCACGTCGTTGGAATTAGCGCCATTTCGACATTGTAAATGAGGAGAACATAGTCTCGAAACGTCAGTCACGCTGTTTTTATCCTTGGACTTTTAAAAAATAAATTGACTGTTCTCTCAAAGAATTTTTCTTGCATATATATACACAGCGATCCACAATTATTGATATGTGCCGCTCTATACTAATATGACATTTGTCGCTCCATCTACATGCGTTTCGCAATAAGTTCCATAGGCGTGCCGACAATTCATATTCCTTTTATCACTCAATGCATCACATTATTGAATTTTAAAACAAAATTTATATCAAATTCAAGTAATATCAGGTATATCAAGCAATTGGTGGTCAAAACCATTGTAAACTAAAAGTTGGGAGTTAATATTGATTAACATTTATAATACACTAGCTGTTAAGCCTGTCCCTGCCAGGCAGGAAGAAAAAGAAAATATAAGCTAAAATGTAAAAAAATTGAATTTTGCCACGTCCCTTTTTCGTCTTAATTCTCCGCCCACAGGCCTAAAATCAAAAATCCGGCTACGTTAGGATATGGCCTTTATGATATGCATGCCAATTTTCAACTTTCTAGCCCATCAGTGGGCTTCAAAAAGCTCTGGATAGCCAAAAGAGGAACACACAAATGAGGAAATTATATATATATATATATATATATAGATTCGCCGTTTTAGTCTTGAAGAAGAATGTTTGTGATAAAATAAATGAAAAACGATTGGAATAATCTCTAAAACTTCCACTAAAATGACAACTGAGAATTTTATCCGCACGCCTATGATGAAGGCCATATTCATCATCGAAACGAATCGTAAGCAAACTATTAATGTTCCTTTGGAAAAGTAGCTTTGATAATAAAGTTGCAATACAGTTGTCACGTGATTGTCAATCATTCTGAATCACTGTGTATATATGACTAAGTATAGTGAAGTGTTTTTACCCTACAAGTTTTATTCATCATTGTCAAGTGTTTCACCACATTCACGGCAATACCCAAAAGCACGTTTATACAAATTTATTTATTATATTAACCAGGCTATTTCCGATATAACACACCAAATGAATGGATTTCACTCGAAGAATGCGCATATACAGAGCGAATTTGACTAAAACGAAGGGCGCGAAATTCGAAACCGTAGCAACGCTAAACTCGAGAATTTCATAGCCGAATCCCGAATAGATGAAACCATAAAGAAAACCGTCGAATTGAAACTTTAACATCCGTAACACTCGAACGCCACCCACCGTCACCGTTACCGGCCGTTCGCTCGTATATCTTTACCGAACATCGAAGGGTGGCCGGTCCTCGACGCGAAGAAACCTACAACCGCAGACGCAGCAAGCACGAAAAAGCTCAAACCCGGAGACCGAAAGGAAAGAAGAAAATTTCAAGTACACTTACTATCAAAGACAGGCGCACCATCCGCCGCCTAAACGTGTCACGTGCCTCGAACAATATCCTTAAGCGAGAGATTTATGGGCGTCGGTTTCGACCGGCTTCCGAATTTATACAAATTTTATCGGAGTGTTTTCGAGGTGATTTCCTATTCGTACGTGCAGTATTATAGCCATGCGGAGAGACAAGCGAGACGAACGACGTCTTCTCGATTCCTTCTAGATCGAAGGATGAGGGGTGGTAGTTTTTGGCAAAAGGAATGGGGGCACGCCTGAGGATGGTTTCGGATACGGTCCGCTTGAGCCGGGCAACTGGAGAGACGTGAAGGAGGGCGAGCGCGTGACAGCCGACCCGAAGGATTTAGCAGTCAGGAGCGCATGAAATCATAAATATCGCGGAAAATCAAATAACATACACATATGTATGTGAAACGGAGATACCCGAAATTGAAATTGATTTTGGATTGGTGGACTAAACTCTTCCAGACGCGCTATTCGATCTTCGTTCTCTTTTTGCTTGCGCCCGATTCTCGTTCCAAGTTGCCGATCCCCGTTCTGCTTGATATGTCTCCCTCGCTCGGATATAAATGTTGCATTAAGTTGCTTGAAATCAAGTTTTTCTCCGACGTACGTATCCTACTAGCTGGGCGATTTCACTAAAATTGGATGGGAATTTTAAATAAACAAAACCATTTTTCTACGCTTCTAAACTTGCACCGGTTCTACCGTGTGTACTAGCGAACAGATGGTTTCTGGGATGACCGCCCAATTATTAGTTAACTTTCTTATTATTAAAGATGGAGTTTTGGTTAAACGGGAGATATTTCGCAGCTTTAAATACTGATTTAAAATCTGTTCGAAACAGTTTAAAATGTCAAGCCCGTCAGAAGTTATTTAAAAAAAAAAAAACAGTCATTTTCTTGAATATCAAATATCTTTGCAAGTTTAAGAGATACGAAAAGAATTTCATATAAAAGTCACTGTTTTCGATAAGACCAATTTAAATTTCATGTCAAACAAAAATTCAAGGTGACTGCTTTTGAAGTACTCCTATCAACTTCCTTAAGTTAAATGGCCGCCAAATTGAACTTTTAGGTTATTGGTTAGAATTTTTTATTCTCTTTTCAACAATGTAAGATAACGTATGATTAAATAAAAAATACCAGTCAAATGAACTTTTTTACGTTTTAATCAAGTAAGCTTCCATACAGCTGACGCTCGATAACGTGAACTAATTCAGACCAAGAATGTTTCACATTATCGAAATGTTTACATTAGCGAAGGTGATTATTACCAAGCAAAGTAGTAAAAGAAACCTTTAATACGCCAAAATAAAATACAAAAAATATTCGAACAACCTTTTGTACATACATACTAAGGATGACAATAAATCAAAATAGCGTTTGATAATCGTGTATTAAAGAACCAACCTCAGCCAACAAAGTTGTTATTAAGACTACTTTGGCAGAATCAAAACTACATATGTACATATGTATACGCAACTAAAAGCATCCGTGGTTGCTATAGCAATGAGTCATTCCGGGAATGAACACAATTAAGTTCAAATATGGATATCTTCTTCTTCTTCTTCTTAATCATATTCCTCTATCTATCTTTCGGTGTAAGGCTTGGATGGGGTCAAGTTTCCTATTTTCCATATAGTTCTCTCCACCGTTTTCTGTCTCCGGTCTGATCCTTTATTCCCTCCCACTCAATTCCCCTCTCTGCCGCTGCTCCCTGATATCGTCATTCCATCTTCTTCTTGGCCTTCCTCTTTTGTTTTTTCCTATCACTCGTGTCTCATACACTATCTTTGTCAATCTATCATCACTCATACGACACACATGGCCGAACCATCTCAGCTGACTCTCCTCCACTATTCTCCATATGGGTTTTATTCCTAGGTTTTGCCAGTAATTTTCGTTTCTTATCTTGTCTTTCTTGGTTTTGTTTTCTATTCGTCTTAGGAATCTCATATCCATGGCGTGCACCCGCGATTTTACCCATTCTGATCTTGTCCAGGACTCACTACTATATGTTATTGTTGGTCTTATCACTTTTTTCACAATTTCCGTTTTAATCCGTTTTGGCACTTCCTTTTTCCCCAGAAACGTTGTTCTTATCATATAAAACATTCTTGCCGCTTTTTTCATTCTTTCATTAATTTCTTGTTCCATTTTTCCGTCCCATTGAATTATTGTTCCTAAATATTTGTAGTTATTCACCTGTTCTATTGTCCTCCCTTCGATTTTGATGTTACGTCTTTTCCTTTCTCCTGCTATTATCATTGATTTGGTCTTTTCGATGTTTATTTTCATGTTTATATTCTTTATTTCCTTATTTAGGATTTCAAGGTTCCTTTGTAGCGCTTCTTCTGATTCAGCCAGAATTGCCATATCATCAAATATGGATATATGCTACATAAATCGGGAATTCCCCTGCATAATTGGATAACTCGGGGATTGATCAAACTGGGCTTGCATTTGTAGCGCTCGAAGTTATTCGTAGACGATTGGAAATTGCGTGCTGTTTACGTTATCGAGCTATCGAACTTACAATACTTTTACGTTATCGAGCGTTCCGTATAATCCTATAGCACGAATTGCGTGTTCACATTAGCGCATGTTTCCAATATCGCGTGTTTACGTTGTCAAGCGTTAGCTGTATATCCAAATAAAATTAAGTGAAATTCGTTTTAGAAAACCTTTGTATGTAATTCCAATAAGTTGATTCAGTACTAAGTACTAATAAGTATTAAGTACTTGAACCACAAAAGACATTGTGACATTATTTCTTGAATGTATAATCACGTAGGTAAGAAGCTATGATGAAAAAGAATAACAAAGGTTATCACCATCTGTCAAAAAGCAGGTGCTTAGGCTAAAGTGTTATCTACACGTAGAATTGAAAAATTATGGCGAATTTTCCAATTACTAGAAGCTACGATATGTTTTGCACATTTATCAAGTGTTGTAAAAATTCCCATCTTACATGTTTCGGAAAGAAGACAGCCAAATATCAAATCGTTTAAAAGACTGGGCAAGAATATGGAGCTGTGTGGAAGTTTGAGAAAGCCCATTATAACTAGGAAGACAATTTATTAGTCGATGATCATACTTACCACGATGAATTAATAACAATGACCAGCATTTTGAACAACTTTTTTGTTATTTTAAATAAATTTTGTTCGATTTTGTTTAGATTTAAGTAAGCCTACCTGATTAAAATGTAAAAAGGTAATTTGACTGGTATTTTTTATTCAATCATGCGTTATCCTACATCGTTGAAAAGAGAATAAACATTTTTATTCAATAATCTAAAAATCCAATATGGCGCCCATTTAACTTAAGGACGTTGATACGAGTACTTCGAAAGCAGCCACCTTGCATCTTTATTCGACATGAATTTTAAATTTGTCTCATCAAAAACAGTGACTTTCATATGATACTTTTTTCGTATATGTTATTCTTACGAAGATATTTAATATTCAAGGAAATTACAGTTCTCTGTTTTCTTTTTAATAACTTCTGGCAGGTTTGACATTTTGAACTTTTTCCAACAAATTTTAAATCAACATATAAAGCTGCAGAACATATCCCATTTAACCAAAACTCCATTTTCAATAATAAAAAGTTACCCATGCAATCCCACTCGATTTGGTACACACGGTATAACAAACACTTCACATACAAACGATCTTTAGGTGCTTTAGATCTGAACGACAGCATTATCCCATAAACCACTCACTCACACGTCTTTAAACATTAACAGTCGGCGATTTTTTTATGTTGCAACTTCTTGTCGAATTTTACTAGATACCAATCAAGTATTCCTCAAATTCGCATGTGAAACGTCTTAAGTTCCTTGCAAAATCAACCTGCGCCTCGTATCTCTCGGTATTTCGCCGCCTATTCGCCAGCAACATCGACGTCGGATGCAAGCGTAAAAGTGATAATATAACGTAGAAACGAGGATAAGGCGGCGAAGAAACGGTCGTCGAGACTTCGAACGAGCACTGCGAGCGTGGTCGTCTCGTTGTTGCTGTTGTCGCCGTCATCATCATCGTCGTCGTCATCGGAGCGGTTTTGCGCCACACCTGTTGAGCGAGCAAACGATTTGAATTGGCGAATTTATGCTCGTACACTAACGTGCACTGGCGTGTTTACCGACGATTATCGTTAGGACCAGTTAAAATTCGCCCCTGTAGGTGCCCTTTTAGTGTTCGAAGATGTTTAATTTGGTGAAGACTTATCGGTATTAGAAACTATTTGGAATGTCCTTTCCAAGTAGAAAGAATCCATTCATACGATCGGTTACCAATCAAAGCTCCCATTCTCATTCATTTTGAGGTGTACATCGAATCTGTCATCATGTATTTTAAGTTGAACTTGCAAAATGTCGACAAAAACGAAAAGGAGTAGATAAAATGGAAATTATTGCGCGGCTAATGAAAAGTAAAACGGATAAGGCACTAGCTGCCAAGTTCGGTGTTCGTAAATCAAGGATAACGGGAATCAAATATAATTCTGATTCAATCAGTAGATATGCACTTAATCTTAACGATGAGCAGGGCAATTCATATCGTAAAACTATGAAAAGACCTAAACCCGAAATGTTGGAAGATGCATTCACTTGGTTTTTGCAAAAACGAGCTGCTGGCCAGCCCATTTTGTGCGAAAAAGCAGTGGAATTAAACATGAAGCTTAGTGGTAACTGGTCATTCGTCGCAAGTTCTGGGTGGCTGAATAATTTCAAATTACAACATCGAGATTTATGGTAAAAAATTAAGTGCAGACGGCCCAGTAGCAGTTTCTTTATTCCGGGAATTTAAAGGGATTTCTTGGAACAGAATGAATATGGCATGGATTTTGGTTACAATGTAGACGAAATAGATATCTATTAGAAAGCATTATGATCTGAGTCGTTGATATCTCGAAGAAAATCCGCCGCTTCAGGCAATGAGGTCACCAAGGAGCGTGTCACAATCATGTTCATAACAAGGAAAGAGTGTCTACGCTGAGGAATTGCTTTACCACTCGAGATTGGACTACAAAATCAATCCTTTTGCTATCGATAGCTACCCTTTTGCTATTATTTTCCTCAAAACAATGGTAAATCGAATTTCCTACCGATTTACTTATGATATTGACGTGTCTTGGAATTAAACGGATGTTTTGGTTGAATTTTAAAGGCGCTTTTGTGTTGGGTGGATGTATTTTTGTAACAATTCGAATATACTGCTTTCGGTCATTGTTAGCTTTCATTTTTTAAGAGTTGGTTGAGAAACCCGAAAATTCAGCCAATATGAGTTTGACAGTTGACAGATGTCAAATAACTGAAGTGCCAACATAACAGCATCGTTTACACGTGCTTTCTAGTAAACGATTAATATACGAGAACTAGGCAACCCGGCAAACTTCATTTTGCCCAAAATTTTTTCGACTTTTCTTTTTTCCTTCATGTAGCAATTATGAACAAATCCGCAGAAGGAAGTATCCAATTTGATCCAGTCGTTTTCAAGTTTTAAGCATCCGAACAAACCACAATCCATTTTATATAACGTATGATTCTCTTTTCTATTTGGTTTTTCAGTGTAAATTTTTTCAGCGTAAAAGAAAGATTTGTGACATATGGCAATGTCAAAAATGCTCAGTAAGGTTTGCCATTTCACCATGAATAGACTTACAAACGAACAACGCCTGCAAATCATTGAATTTTATTGTCCAAATTCGTGCTGTGTGAGAAATGTGTTTCTTAAATTATGTCCATCTTATAGTTGTCATAATCGATCCACCGAACAGGCTATTAAAGCTGTTGTGACCAAATTTCGCACCCGCTTCACTTTATTGGACATTAATCCACCAACCCGTATGCGAAGAGTGCGTACCGCGGAAAATATTACTGCTGTATCGGCCAGTGTCAATGCAGATTGCGATATGTGAATTCGTTGCCGTTGTCAACAATTGGGCTTGTGGTATTTGACCACCTGGAAGATTTTACGTAAGGACGTCGGTATGAAACCATACAAAATACAGCTGCTGCAAGAACTACTAAAGCCAGGTGACGTACCACAACGTCGTTTGTTTGGTGAATGGGCCATAGGAAAGTTGGATGAAGTCGCGTAGCTCATTTTTGGCTCAATGGATACGTCAACAAACAGAATTGCCAAATTTGGTGTGAACAGCAGCCAGAGGCTGTTCAAAAGCTGCCAATGCACCCTGAATGATGCACTGTTTGGTGCGGTTTGTGGGCCGGCGGCATCATTTGACCGTACTTCTTCAAGAACAATGAAAATCGAAACGTTACAGTCAATGGAGCAAGGTATTGTGCGATGATAACCGACTTTTTTGCCCAAACTGGATTTGTTTGAAATGTGGTTTCAACAAGACGGTGCCACATGCCACATAGCACGCGATACCATGAACCTATTGAGAGACGAGTTTGGTGAGCAATTAATCTCACGTTTTGGAGCAGTCCATTGGCCGCTAAGATCATGCGATTTGACCCCACTAGACTATTTTTTGTAGGGATACGTGGAGTCTCTCATGTACGGGGATAAGCCATCCACAATTCTAGCCCTGCAAGACAACATTACAGCTGCCATTGGTGAGATACCGGCCGAAATGCTGGAAAAAGTATGCCAAAATTGGAGCTCACGTCCGAGCTCACGCTCGTCCATCGACCACCTACGGCGTAGCCGCGGGCAACATTTACATTAAATAATCTTTAAAAAGTAAATGGCAGGTATTCATTTATCGGCCCAAATAAATATTTCATTCACTTATACAAATTTTTTCAATTCTCAAAATCCAAACGATTAAAAAGTCATCCATTATATACAGGTAAAGAGATAAAAAGGAAAGAGGTGCAGTATACTCTAATCTCGAACTTTTTAATTTATTCCATTTCGATCTCCCCACTGTCACAAGGTCAATTAAAATTTTTAAAAAAACATTGAGATAGCATGCGGTGTAGGAAAAGAAATTATTTTGTGTAGAGGCGGAGATAATAGGTGAAAACAGAAGGATGGTTCATTATTGTTTTCATATTTTCAATTTTATTAGGAATAATTGTATTTTAACATTCAGTTTAATTTTGGTAAATTATAAAAACAAATTATCACAAATTGTTGATAAATATTATATGTAGTAAATATTGAAATATATGTCGCTCCATAACTCTACACATATTATGTATGCATTTCTCAAAATTTTCTGGTGAATTATAGGAGTTGCACTAGCAAATCCTTGTCTAATTATGATTTTCATATTCTCTTTTGTAATTGGAGGCTGTTTATATAGTTTAGACTTTATGAAACTTCAAAAGGGCCACTCACTTTCACAACCTTTGCATCACCTTGAAACAAAGTCCAGAACTTCCTATCTGTAAGAATCAATTAAGATATTATCTGGTTTCTGAATATTCCTCTTTTTCTACTTAATACTCCAAAAATCGATTATGGCGGAGATACTACTGGTACAAAAATTTGAAACGCAATTATTACCATTTAAACCTGTCATTATCTACTTCGAATCAAACCAGCGTTAACTCGGAGAGCTCTTTCCTCCATTCCCAGAACCAGATCCCTTGAGTTCGGCTGGACAACCAACACTAAAATCTATCAAATTTAATCAACCGTCTCAAAATAATCTAGAACCCTTCCTCTTATATTTACGCGACATCGAACCACCATTAATTCCCTAGCTCCCTTTTGTAATCGCGTTCGGTCCTCAAACGGCGCCCCGCGCCGTCGCGGTCGGTAACAGCCCCGCGTTTATTTTAATCGTTTAATTAATAAGTTATGTTGCGAATGCAATTTCGAAACTATTTGAATTAAGTGCGCAATTATTCTCTCATTTATTCATAAATGGAAGTTTATTAAAACTGTCTCGGTCTCTCTCCCTCGTCGCGGCACAAGTAAGGACGATCCGACGCGAAAACGTACATACGTATGGAAGCAGACGCTTTGGCAATTAATTTCGCGCTCGCAGTCGTCGTTTAGCACAATTCCAGCTCCGAAGTCGTATCGCCAGATGCGGACGTGTCATTACTTTTGCGGCGATTTATTCAAATTGTGTCGAAACCGCAACGTCGAGCTATAGCGTCGGTAAATATTTCAAATGGCTCCAATTAGGATAATGTGGATCCCTTACATCGATGTGCAACTAAAAGAAAGCACATGGCGGATTCTCAATGTATAATAATAATATATTTATTGCCGAAGATTCATTGAAAACAATGTCGACATTGTCATAATAACACACAGTACAGAAACAACATTAATTACAAAAACACAAAACTTTATACAAAGAACTCATGCAGTGTATAACCATTTTTTCGGTCGTCTCTTAAAAACACTTACGTTGGGAGATGACTTGGTATTATGTGTGGGGTGTCCTTTCAGTGTTGCGTATAGATACACTCTCGAAGCCAGAGACGTTTAATGGGAGAAACAAATGTAACTAGAAATAACATTATAAATTATTATAAAAAGCATCGATTAAAATAGAAAAGCATTGTAAACATTAAGACACATACATACAACACTTTTACATTGCAAGAATTTATAAAATTACTGGATATGAATAACTTTGATGAAAGCCATTGCAGTCTAAAGCACTTTGTAAAATTTTTGCTGAAATTAGAAAATGAATACCCGAATTTAAGCGAAAGGGCAATACAACTCCTACTACCATTTGCAACAACATACTTAGTAGAAACTTGATTTTCAGCCCTGACTGATTAGAAATAAGTATAGAAATCGCCTTCAAAGCGCTAAAGTAACGTTGAGGATTGCATTAAATAAATCAATTGAAGCAAAAAATAGACAATTTGGTGAACGAGAATCAGGAGCAAAAGAGCCATTGGTTACTAATGGCTCTTCTTCTTACTGATGATTAGTATGTCTTGGTATAAAATTATTATATCTTTGTAAAATAAAATTATTGTCCTGCACGCATCATTTTTCCTTCCAACGCATATGGATCACCTTATAATTTTGTTATTATTTCTGGATCGATAGACACCAAAGGTTGCGGAACGCTGATATATGTAGATGTTATCAACAAATTGAATAATTCTAGCAGATGACTTAAAATTGTTATGTAGATGGACGAAGTATATATTAAACAGCAGTGGTCCTAAAGGTAGTGTCCGAAGAATATCCAACAGACTTAACGTAGGCCGCATGAGAGAATGCAGAACTTTACATAATTTCGGTTTGTACCCGTACCATATCTTACCTGCACAAGCAGGTACAAGCGTAGCAATTTGCAATTGAATTAATTCGCTGGTTAGTGAGAATTGGAAGGCTTTGTCGGAAAATATTCTTTAGTGATGAAGCCTCCTTTACCCGAAACAGCATCAATAACACCAAGAAATTCATATTATTGGGCACTTGAAAATCCTCGGCAAACTAAGGAATACAATTTTCAAGATAGATTTTTGGTGAATGTTTGGCGTGGTATTCTTGACGACTGTCTCATTGATCCGTTTATAATCAAAGAACATTTCCTAGAAAGTAACCTTCCAGCATTACGAAAGGACGTTCCTATTATTGTAAAACGGACGAATGTGGGTAGAGCACGATGGCGCACCTCCACACTTTAGTAGATAAGTAACAGATTTTCTTAATCAAACTTATACGAACCGTAGGATTGGAAGAGATTAAGGAGTTGCTCGGTCAGCAAGGTCACCAGACTTAAATCCCCTTGATTATTTTTTATGGGGAAGGCTGAAAAATTTGGTTTGCGCACAAAAACCTAAAACAAGGAACAATTTCTTGCTAGGATTCTGGATGTCGCAGAAACTATTCAAACTGATCCTGAGACTGTTATCAGAACTACCTCTTCCATTCTAAGAAGAGCTAAACTATGTACACAGCAATTGGGTGGGTATTTTGAACAGCTAATTCAATAAAGCGACATCTTTTTAAATGATTTTCAATGAGATCCTTTTTTGTGCAGCGGTAGATAATACCTGCAGTAGTAGGGTTATCTAAAACTTCAAATCCTAGTAACTCAGTTACGATAGAGTTTTGGGCATATCTTCGTTATCCACCTTTAACTTCAAATTGCTTCAGTAACATATCCTTAAGCTGTGACAGTCATGGGACACCTGTATATGTCTGCCTAGGATCTGTAATGGATGACACTGTATCATATGGATAATTACTCCTCGTCAGGCAATTATTTAACTAGATTTGATGGCATGTGTTTCGAACCCAACGAGGCTAATACCTTCGAATCTATTGTCCCCAACTCCGTTCCAAAATCCGTATTGATTTGTAGTAAGAATTTTATTTTTCCCCACCCACCAGTCCAACCTATTCTTGATCATCTTCTTATACCTCTTCATTGTTCCACCTTTCCAACATTGACTTCCAGGTATTCTAGTTTTGCAACGAAGAGGCGCTTTCCGTTAGTGGCTTTAAATACTTTCTAAATTTTAGAAATCAATCTTTACGTTAACTTAAACGTCGTATAGATTGACGTTGGAGAAGGTATTCCGAAGAACATCCTCGAATTCTGATGTACCACGAGGTCCTGTTGAATTTGACTTTCCCAACAAATCATACGTTAGACACTTTCGAAACGATCAGATACAGAACATCTCGGAGACGTCTTTAATCCCTTCGACGTTAATGACGCTAATAGGAAGATTTCTTCGTCGTCTGACTAGCTCCGAACATCCCGCTTCGAATTCTAATCCTCAACAATTAACATTCTAGGATTATCGGAAACGATTAGTGAGCGAGTAGGTTCAAGAGCCCCTGGCTAGAACGTTCGCGCCACATTCGAGAGTCCTACGAGAGCATTCCAACGTTGAAATGCATTAAAACTAATACCGGCTAAGTACGCCATTTGCATACTGTCTTAAATAACAAATTGGTATCTCCGCGTAAACGCATGAGGACGGATGCAAATTAGAGATAATATTATGCGACAATCGCGCGCCTTCGTTTCGCTCGTTTCTTCGCCGGTTTGTGTAAATGAGCGCGTGTCGTTCGAGAAATATAGAAAGGCGCTCTGCTGTGCCGTTTTGCATATATTATGAATCGTTTTAACGACGATAAAACTGTACGTTTAAGTGTTCGAAGTTCGATTTTCTACGACGTTTTAGAGGAAATTTGAATGCTGACAAGATGGCGATATTAATTTGAGAAAAATGTGAATTCCTACTTATCGTGTACCTTTTCAATGCGATATTTCGACTTTCACTTATTCCAGTATTCGTCATAATTGTTATTGCACTCGATATACTGCACCATAAAAATACAACGTCTATCAGTAACTCAAACTTTTATTTGGTTACAAAACACGCTGATTAAATCTTTATCTTTCCATTGTTTATAATCGCGGCAGACCAAAGAAAAGAACCCTGATGACTTTCCCGCGTCAAATTCTTTGAATTCCCTATCCAATATAGTAAGATTAAGGCCAACCAATTTGGACCATCATTCATAAACTGTGATTCGTTTCCAATAAAAGAAAATTGAGGTCAATGAGTTAGCCCCCAAATACCAAAGAGACTCAATCAGTGGATTACGAGGGCAAGTCCTCAAATATAAGGGTTTCTTCCTTATTTCTTCTTCCGATTGCTCAAGTTTCTTTCCTAATTTGAAATATATAATTAGCAAGTTTTGTATCTTTGACAAATGCTCTAATGTCGCGGCTTCGTGTGTTAGAGGATTTTGAGTTCTGATTCTTAAATTAGTTATAAAACCCAAAAATATCGAAAGACTTCAGGCATTTCTTCAGTATTTCTTTCGAATTTGAAGTCGTAATTCCCATTGCCCAAAACTATGGAAGTTTAGTACCTTTCAAACCTTTCTTTCTCGCCGCCACCAGTGGCAAGGGAATTCCAGCTCGGATTCTGGTCAAGATTTCTTGCGGATAGAAAAGATTCCGCAAGAAATGCAATATTTCTCACGTGTTTCTTCCAAATTTGAGGAAGCCACTTTAAAAATTAAAATAGTTGAGTATTTTCGAAAATCAACTTGATGTCGTTTCAGGAGCTGAAGAAATTTCACCTCTGGCCTTGATCCAATTATTTCTAACGTATACAAACTCTGCAAAACCTTGCACTGTTTTACGTTTTCTCAAATCTTCCAATTTTGAAGTCATCATTCCTAAAATTGTAAGAGTTGGATGTCTTTGGGAATTATTCTAATATAGTCTTGAGTGTTAAGGGAATTCTAATTCTGATTAGATGGCGAAAGACCTTAGAAAATTTTATACTTCGTATGTGTCTTTAGAACTTAAGGTAGCCCCTTGCAAAATTATGCAAATTTAATTTTTTACTTTGATGTCGTTTCGGGATCTGATGAAATTCCAGTTCTGACTTCTAACAAATTATTACCAAGCTAAAAAGAGCTTCGTAAGCCCCCAAACGACTGACATTTTTTCCAAGTTTGAGGTTGTCATTTAGAAAATTGGAGGAGTTAAGCATTTTTAGAGATTGCACTATCGTTTCTAGTATTAAGGGCATGCCGATTCTGATTTGAACTGTTCTCAAAACAGAAGAAATCTCGAAAGAAAACCTCAAAAAGTAAATGTTCCTCATGTTTCTTCCAAATTCTTTCAAAATCAAGGAAGTTAAGTGTCTTTAAAAGTTCATTTGATGACACTTTGGCAACCGTTGAAATTCCGGTTCTGTCTTTGACCGAATTGACGGAGAAATTGTTTAAAGGCTTCGAGGGACGTGACATTTTTCAACATTTCCTCTAAATTCGAGGTTGTCATTTCGAAAATCTTAGCAAGTTTAGAGATTGCACTGTCGTTTTGAGTACTGATGGAATGCCAATTCTGATTGTGGTTGAAGTATTTCCAAAGCCGCGAAAATCCCAAAAACCTCAAAAACATTTCTTCGCATATGATTCCTCTCTAATCTGAAGCAGTCACTTTCAGAATCAAAGAAGTTGAATACCTTCGTGGATTTCTGTGGGGTCGTTTTGGGAACTGGTGAAGTTCTGGTTCGATCTTTGGCCGAATTATTTCTCATATTAAAAAAAAGGCTTCAATGGACTTGAGTTTCCTTCAATATTTCCTTCGAATTTGAGCTCGTCATTTCCAAAATAGGAGGAATCGAGTATCTTTAGAAATCACTCTCTGACGTACATGATTTTAAGCGTTCAAGTGAGATATTACTTTAGATTCTGGGGGAGCTTTCCCCGGATCCTCAAGAACTTGAAAAGATTTCATATTTTTTAATTCAAATTCAAATTTGAAGCAGTCATTTTCAAAATTAAAAAAGGTGAGTGTCTATGGAAACTTATTTGTTGTCGTTTCGAGCTTTGGCAGAATTCCAGTTCCGATTCTGACCCAAATATTTCCAACGCAGACAAATTCTGTAACGCCTTGAACGACTTAACACACTTTTAAATATTCTTTCTTAAATTTGAAGTCACCATTTTCATAATTGTAAGACTTGAGTATTTATACAAATTGCTCTGATGTTGCCTCGAGTGTTAAGCAGATTCAAGTGATGATTCTGACCGAACTATTCCCAAGATATAAAAAGGTTCCAGAAGACTTCATAGTTTTCATGTGTTCCTTACAAATCTGGAGCAGCCACTTTCAAAATTAAGAACGGTGAGTGTCTACGAAGACTACTTCGATGTCGTTTCGGGCCTTAAAGGAATTCCAGTTCTGATTATAACCCTCATCATTTTCAACATAGAAAAATCTGTAAAACCATGATCAATATAACATTCCTTCGAATCTTCCAACTTTGACGTTGTCATTTCTAAAGTTGTGGGAGGTGAGTGTCTTTACAAATTGTTCTAATGTAGTTTCGTATGTTAAGAAGGTTTCAGTTCTGATTCTGGCTAAATTATTTTCAAAGCTGAGGAATTCCCAATGATCCCAAGAGATGTAACCCTTCCTATACGTTGCCTTCCAAAATTCGAAGCAGTCTCTTTCAGCGAACATCTATGAAGACTACTTCGATGTCGTTTCGAGCGTTGAAGGAACTCCAATTTTGATCCTGACCCAATTATTTCCAACGCAAAAAAATTCTGTAAGACCTTCACCGACTTAACATACCTTCAAATCTTCCAAATTAGAAGCGACCAGGTCCAAAATTATAGGAGTCATTAGAAGAACTCTAAAATAGTTTCACTGCAGTACTAATTCACACCAAATTGTTGGCAAAATGGAACTTCATTGTTATTATTATTATTATTATTATTATTCGAATAGATTTATCATTGTCTATATGTGTCTTTCAAATTTAAAGCAGTAAGTTTCAAAATTAAGCGAAGTGAGTGACTTTAAAGACTAATTTGTTGTCGTTTCGTGATTTGGAACTATTCCGATTTTGATTTTGACCGAGTTATTTGCAAGATGGTAAGATTTATCGCGATCCAAAATTTTATTAAAGGTAAGCGACAATTTTCAAGAGTAAACGTTACCCGTGAAGGTAAGTGCCGCTATCATTTTCTTTATGTGGTACTAACTTAAAATTGAATAATTTCTGTAAACGCGTAATTCCTCTTTCACATGCCCGGTTAGCACTTCTTCCCGTTTTTCCTTCTTTTTTTCCCTTCCTCGTCTTTCGAATTTAATTAAAGCAATCAGTTCTGATGTTGCAGAACCGGCTTCACGCGTATTTCTTATGGATTTCAGAACGTCTAATTATCGAGTTTAAGCGATGAAAATTACCACATTCGTAATACGTATGTACATCCGAGAGTGCAATTATCTCATTATTATTAAACGCATATCTGAATGTTTTAATACGGCCGGCTCCGCCGCGGACTGCTGCATGCATAAACGATTATCGCGCGGAGGAAGACCAATCTGCCTACGGCGAGCAAGTATGCGTATGCTTTTCAGTTATCGTTTTCGCATTAAGTCTCGTTTTAATTTCTTTAAGTTTCTTTCGGTACGGGTTAGGACTGGCATTAAATTAAATTAAATTTAAATTAGTTTCCACACCCAGACGATGTCGCTTTAAAAAGATAAGTAATGATTATCGAAGTGGAAGAATATAAATATTTTTTTATTTCAACTTCTTGTACCCTTTGCGTTACTGATAAGTTGAAGATTAACTTAGATGTTCGAGTGGGAAACATGACATTAAAATAATGAGACTGATTAAGAAAAAAATTATTTACATATTTAGCATACTACGATGTAATTGCCTTTAAAATGTGTATATATGTATATATTGCCTTTAAAGCAGGTATGGGCAACCTCCGGCCCGCGGGCCACATGCGGCCCTCGAGTAAGGTTTGTCCGGCCCGCTACTGAATTCTTTCGTTGCATATTAGCACGGCCCGTCTCAACTTAATTCATAATGAATCATAAGGATACTACAAAAATGTATATTTTTCAAGATTACTCACAGCATAAAACTTCTACAAAAAAGGTTGCCCATGCCTGCTTTAAAGCAATTTCCTCAAGCATGCTTATGCACCTGTCGACCTGACTTAACCCTTTGAATTTCCAAGAAAAATAAGGTTGTCCGAAATGTGACATATTACACATCAAATTAAAGCTTTCGGCGCGTAGATTGGGAATATGATCGTCGTTACGACGAGAGAAACGTTTTTCAGCAGAAATGAAAGGAAAAACTAAAATTAGTTTTAAAGGAAATCGTTTCCGTATGGCCGTATGCATAAACGCGGGAGATTACGTTGATTTTGGCATCAAATTCGCGTTCTACACCCCAAAAACCATGTGATAGCAGACTTTCAGGCAATCCCAAACATATTTAATTTTTAACCATTTTTTAAAAGGGTACCCCTTTGAATTTCCAAGGAAAAATAAGATCGTCGGAAATGTGACATATTACACATCAAATTAAAGCTTTCGGCGCGTAGATTGCGAATATGATCGTCGTTAAGACGAGAGAAACGTTTTTGGTAGAAATGGAAGGAAAAACTAAAATTAGTTTTAAAGGAAATCGTTTCCGTATGGCCGTATGAATAAACGCGGGAGATTACGTTGATTTTGACATCAAATTCGCGTTCTACACCCCAAAAACCATGTGATATCAGACTTTAAGGCAATCCCAAACATATTTAATTTTTAACCATTTTTTAAAAGGGTACCCCTTTGAATTTCCAAGGAAAAATAAGATCGTCGGAAATGTGACATATTACACATCAAATTAAAGCTTTCGGCGCGTAGATTGCGAATATGATCGTCGTTACGACGAGAGAAACGTTTTTTGGTAGAAATGGAAGGAAAAACTAAAATTAGTTTTAAAGGAAGTCGTTTCCGTATGGCCGTATGAATAAACGCGGGAGATTACGTTGATTTTGACATCAAATTCGCGTTCTACACCCCAAAAACCATGTGATAGCAGACTTTCAGGCAATCCCAAACATATTTAATTTTTAACCATTTTTTAAAGGGGTACCCCTTTGAATTGCCAAGAAAAATAAGGTCGTCGGAAATGTGACATATTACACATCAAATTAAAGCTTTCGGCGCGTAGATTGCGAATATGATCGTCGTTACGACGAGAGAAACGTTTTTGGTAGAAATGGAAGGAAAAACTAAAATTAGTTTTAAAGGAAGTCGTTTCCGTATGGCCGTATGAATAAACGCGGGAGATTACGTTGATTTTGACATCAAATTCGCGTTCTACACCCCAAAAACCATGTGATAGCAGCCTTTAAGGGAATCCCAAACATATTTAATTTTTAACCATTTTTTAAAAGGGTACCCCTTTGAATTTCCAAGGAAAAATAAGATCGTCGGAAATGTGACATATTACACATCAAATTAAAGCTTTCGGCGCGTAGATTGCGAATATGATCGTCGTTACGACGAGAGAAACGTTTTTTGGTAGAAATGGAAGGAAAAACTAAAATTAGTTTTAAAGGAAGTCGTTTCCGTATGGCCGTATGAATAAACGCGGGAGATTACGTTGATTTTGACATCAAATTCGCGTTCTACACCCCAAAAACCATGTGATAGCAGCCTTTAAGGGAATCCCAAACATATTTAATTTTTAACCATTTTTTAAAAGGGTACCCCTTTGAATTTCCAAGGAAAAATAAGATCGTCGGAAATGTGACATATTACACATCAAATTAAAGCTTTCGGCGCGTAGATTGCGAATATGATCGTCGTTACGACGAGAGAAACGTTTTTTGGTAGAAATGGAAGGAAAAACTAAAATTAGTTTTAAAGGAAGTCGTTTCCGTATGGCCGTATGAATAAACGCGGGAGATTACGTTGATTTTGACATCAAATTCGCGTTCTACACCCCAAAAACCATGTGATAGCAGACTTTCAGGCAATCCCAAACATATTCCATTTTTAACCATTTTTTAAAGGGGTACCCCTTTGAATTTCCAAGAAAAATAAGATCGTCGGAAATGTGACATATTACACATCAAATTACAGCTTTCGGCGCGTAGATTGCGAATATGATCGTCGTTAAGACGAGAGAAACGTTTTTTAGCAGAAATGAAAGTAAAACTAAAATTAGTTTTAAAAGAAATCGTTTCCGTATGGCCGTATGAATAAACGCGGGAGATTACGTTGATTTTGACATCAAATTTGCGTTCTACACCCCAAAAACCATGTGATAGCAGCCTTTAAGGGAATCCCCAACATATTCCATTTTTAACCATTTTTTAAAGGGGTACCCCTTTGAATTTCCAAGAAAAATAAGATCGTCGGAAATGTGACATATTACACATCGAATTAAAGCTTTCGGCGCGTAGATTGCGAATATGATCGTCGTTAAGACGAGAGAAACGTTTTTTAGTGGAAATGGAAGGAAAAACTAAAATTAGTTTTAAAGGAAATCGTTTCCGTATGGCCGTATGAATAAACGCGGGAGATTACGTTGATTTTGACATCAAATTCGCGTTCTACACCCCAAAAACCATGTGATAGCAGCCTTTAAGGGAATCCCAAACATATTCCATTTTTAACCATTTTTTAAAGGGGTACCCCTTTGAATTTCCAAGAAAAATAAGATCGTCGGAAATGTGACATATTACACATCAGATTAAAGCTTTCGGCGCGTAGATTGCGAATATGATCGTCGTTAAGACGAGAGAAACGTTTTTAGTGGAAATGGAAGGAAAAACTAAAATTAGTTTTAAAGGAAATCGTTTCCGTATGGCCGTATGAATAAACGCGGGAGATTACGTTGATTTTGACATCAAACTCGCGTTCTACACCCCAAAAACCATGCGATATCAGACTTTCAGGCAATTCCAAACATATTTAATTTTTAACCATTTTTTAAAGGGGTACCCCTTTGAATTTCCAAGAAAAATAAGATCGTCGGAAATGTGACATATTACACATCAGATTAAAGCTTTCGGCGCGTAGATTGCGAATATGATCGTCGTTAAGACGAGAGAAACGTTTTTAGTGGAAATGGAAGGAAAAACTAAAATTAGTTTTAAAGGAAATCGTTTCCGTATGGCCGTATGAATAAACGCGGGAGATTACGTTGATTTTGACATCAAATTCGCGTTCTACACCCCAAAAACCATGTGATAGCAGCCTTTAAGGGAATCCCAAACATATTCCATTTTTAACCATTTTTTAAAGGGGTACCCCTTTGAATTTCCAAGAAAAATAAGATCGTCGGAAATGTGACATATTACACATCAGATTAAAGCTTTCGGCGCGTAGATTGCGAATATGATCGTCGTTAAGACGAGAGAAACGTTTTTAGTGGAAATGGAAGGAAAAACTAAAATTAGTTTTAAAGGAAATCGTTTCCGTATGGCCGTATGAATAAACGCGGGAGATTACGTTGATTTTGACATCAAATTCGCGTTCTACACCCCAAAAACCATGTGATAGCAGCCTTTAAGGGAATCCCAAACATATTCCATTTTTAACCATTTTTTAAAGGGGTACCCCTTTGAATTTCCAAGAAAAATAAGATCGTCGGAAATGTGACATATTACACATCAGATTAAAGCTTTCGGCGCGTAGATTGCGAATATGATCGTCGTTAAGACGAGAGAAACGTTTTTAGTGGAAATGGAAGGAAAAACTAAAATTAGTTTTAAAGGAAATCGTTTCCGTATGGCCGTATGAATAAACGCGGGAGATTACGTTGATTTTGACATCAAACTCGCGTTCTACACCCCAAAAACCATGCGATATCAGACTTTCAGGCAATTCCAAACATATTTAATTTTTAACCATTTTTTAAAGGGGTACCCCTTTGAATTGCCAAGAAAAATAAGGTCGTCGGAAATGTGACATATTACACATCAGATTAAAGCTTTCGGCGCGTAGATTGCGAATATGATCGTCGTTAAGACGAGAGAAACGTTTTTTTAGTGGAAATGGAAGGAAAAACTAAAATTAGTTTTAAAGGAAATCGTTTCCGTATCGCCGTACGAGTAAACGCGAGAGATTACGTTGATTTTGGCATCAAATTCGCGTTCTACACCCCAAAAACCATGTGATAGCAGCCTTTAAGGCAATCCCAAACATATTTAATTTTTAACCATTTTTTAAAGGAGTACCCGTTTGAATATCCAAGAAAAATAAGATCGTCGGAAATGTCACATATTACACACCAAATTAAAGCTTTCGGTGCGTAGATTCCGAATATGATCCTCGTTAAGACGAGAGAAACGTTTTTTAAGTAAAGTATGATTTTATAGGGAGTATAGGAAGGAGCTGTAATCTATGATGTGACAGAATGGAAGCCGGGATGCAGAAGAAGAGGAAGACCGAAAGGTACATAGCTGAAATAAAAAAATAGAACAGTATATAAGAAGGACCGGAGACATTAACTTGAAAAAAAAAACGAAAAACAGAAAACTATGGAATTATGTGAAAGAATATAATCTCCCAAATTCTAATGATCTCGAAATCCGACTAGGACGCTCGACCCTTTCGGAGACGTATAACCACAATAACGATAATGGTGGTTATCATTATCAAATGATCTTCCTCCCCCTCCCCACTTCAAAAGGCACTATTTCATACTTCCCTCAAAATAATTGGGAAGAGTTACCAGTAAAAACTGATATTTACCTAAATTTAGCTTTTGGTAAATTTAGTAAACAGAGCGCAATGTCGGAGAAAGAAAGAAACAAACAATAACAGTAAAGGGGAACGCAAAAAGCCTAAACTGAAAGAGGGAGATTACGGGGCTACGCCGCGGCCCTCTAATGCGCTTGCATTATAACGCACATATACAGAGCGGTATTTTTCCGAAATTCCGGAAATGCATTACCGGCCGCGATGATGGAATCAGGACGGCTCTAACCAGACGCGTTTCCAGGCCGATAACTACCGAGAGGGGAAAAGGCAGGACGTTCGCCCGTTCGGAGATCGAAAGGGGGCGAGAACGGAAGCGGCGATGATGACGGCGGCGGCGGCAACGATGGTTTGAGTTTTCATTTACATAATGGAAGAACAACAAATGCATTTTGTATTAACTCCGGAGATTTAATGGCAGCGAGTGGCGAAGCAGGAACGTTCGAGCCCGGCCGATCTGGCCCCTATTTTCCGGAAGGGGTGTAAGGGAAGTCATTACACAGTCATGACATCTGAGCCAATTTAGTTAAAGTGGTTTTTGCGTAGCCCATCCCGCTCCGGTGACAGCGCCGGAGCGGAGCGGAGTAGCGTCGGAATCCGGCGCGCGGGCTCGACTACGAAGGACGCTGGGCGCGTAGATTTAGCACGGGATGCAATTAATAACGATGGGATAGTATTTAAAATGCTAATTCCGAAGCGGACCGGATTAATTCGTAGGAGAACCGAAAGCAATTTGCTTGTATTTACGTATTACACAAAGCGATTTTGAACACAGGAAGGTTTCTTTTTCCATAGAGATGCGTCCAACAAGATTCCGCATTACCATTTTAAAAGTTTCAGACGAGAATCTGATGCAGAAAGAATATCCCAAAAACTACACGACCATCCCTACGTCAAAAACATTTTAAACTATCAACTGGTTACTCCAGACCAAACAGCTTGAAGCTATTAGTTCTTCTTCGTCTCCACTCTTATGCGGATTTAGTCATCCACCAAAGGCAGCAATCACCCAGAAACATGATGGAATGAGTTCCGAAAGAAATGCACTTTGGAGTCTCTGGTACTTCTTATGGTCCTATTCTTTGAACATCTTTCGACGATGAACCCAACAATGAACCACTACATTTGATATTTCAAACGTCATTGTAGCAAAAAGAAATGATCAGTGATAGCTATCAATTTATTTTGTTGATATTGCGCATTCCAACACGGACGCGCCAGTCTCAGCAGGAATCCCAAGACAGCTCTAACGAGACCAGTAGTCACCTCGAAGCCGTTCACCAGGTAATCAATAAAGATCGACATATGATATATCACAAGATCGAAATTTTCCCAGGCATTCATAGATTTAAATGCGAAAGACCCTGCATGACAAATCGAACTTGGTAAAGGTAGCTTCTCGTTGGATCCCATATTTTTTAACCGAAGATCAAAACACGGTTTAATTCATCTGGTGCCAGACAACTTTGAGCTGGTTCATCAATGGAAGCTCAAAAAATATTCACAGCGTTTTTAATGGCGATGAATCATAGATTTATTCCTATAAACTGTCTTAGGTGGTTCAAAATGAGGAGAACCCAACAAAAGTTATTTGTTTCAGCAGCGTATCAAAGGAGACGGTTGCAACGTTTATCTGAAAAGCAGGTAATGTAGCCACAATTCCTTTACAAAATCGGCAACTGGTTAATGTTGAGCTATACACACCAACATTTGTTTGCCAGAAGTAATCACCGTACTCTGAAAAACCAACCTAGAACGACGAATCAACCTACGCCATAACAATCCGAGTTCACATACAGCTCGGATGACAATCGAGTTTCTGGAGCTACAAACTATCGAATTATTCAATCCAGATTGGGTGTGAGCAAATTGATTTCCGTTGGATCCCGCATCAGTTCGTACTGTAAAACTTTGAGCTGACTCAACTCTCAACGGTGGAAGCTTAATGTAGAGCATTGTGAGTGATCGTGAATCCCGAATTCGTTCCTAAAAACCTGAATATAAACATCAATTGGCTATTTGGGTGTTTCAAGATAAGGAGAATGCATTCCCGCGTGATATCGATAAAGGTAGTGCCAACCTTGGTCTCAAAATCAGGACATACAACTACAGTTTCTTTGCGATATTGCCGAACGGATAGTACCGGGCGATATACCACTTTTTATGTATTTTCCCAAAGTCCCCTTGACGTCTTTATACTCCTGAGGATCAGAAATGGACTACATGGTCACCAATTCTAATCAATGGAAGAAGCAGTCGATGCCTTTAAAGCAGCAATTTTGAACTTCAAAGACAAAGATTGTAGTACCTAACTGCACATTTTGTTTAAGAGGATGTCAGAATATATTAATTTTTGCGGAGGATACTTTGATGAACAATAAAGCACTTTTATTCGAACTACTGCATATTTCTTTGAGTTACCCCGAACAGTATAGAAGCTGTGCTCAAGCTTATCAAGGCGGATAGATATGTGACATATCGCGTGATTAAGACATTCGTCAATCCAAGAGATTATGCGTGAATTCCTGCGTGAAGATTGGGGCGTGAGGAAGTTGATTTCTGTTGGAATCTGCATCTTTTAACTGAAAATCAAAGAGATATTTGCATCAATTTGTGCCAAAAAACTTTGAGCCAGTTCAACGCTCAACTATGGGAGTTCAAAGAACGATGGCAGCATATTGAGTAGTGAGAAATTATGGATTTGTTCCTAAAAACCTAATTATCAGGAAAAAAGCGCGGAAAGTACAAAAAGACGTTGTTTGTCCTACCTGGTTAGTCCACATTTGCCTTATCGTTCGTTTGCTATAAAAAGGCAGATAACCTTGTGGCGATTTCATTGGTGTGCCTGAAGAACGCAAGTCAACCGTCCACGTACAAGCCAAATACCTTAAGGCTGATATTCCCTTTCCCCGGCACGTCTGATATTAGTTGTTGTGTCTTTTCGATAGTTTAATCCATTGGTTGGAAACCAATCTTTTGATTCTTGCATAACCACTTCAGTTTCCTCGAATAATTTGTCTCGTGTTTGTTGTTGCAACAGCAATGACGTAACATCGGGCTAAAGACACACTTTTTCGTTGATAAAGTGTCTTGCTAAATAATAAAAAGAGAAACGGCCCTAGTACAGATCTCTGGGGAACCTTTCCTGATAGGGTTACTGTTCAAGCCCTGTAAGTTCAACATACTGAATCCGATTGGATAAGTATGGGAGCATAGTAACATAATGTCATCGTCATCGTCATGGAGTTTATCATACCAAACGCACGACTCAGATCCCAACATATTAAGTAAACAAGTGCTATGTAAACTCTTAAGTATGGCATGGATCAACATAGTTATAGCAGTATGTGGGGATCTGTGCATAAATCCTCTGTTTTTGGCTATTTCAAGATGAGGAGAACCGAATCAAAGTTATCCATTTCCGCCAGAAATCATAGAAGATGGTCGCAACGTTTGTATCGAAAGCAGGTTAATGCCATCATAGTACGAGGGCCATCCAGTAAATAAGTTTCCCTATTTTTTTTTCTGCGAACGAAACGTTGTAAAAATTAGTTAGTAGTGTAAGAAATGGTGACTAGGATGCGTTGGAAGCGCGTGACCTTCCACCTCACGCTATTCGTACGCGCAAGTCCGTAGCGCTTCAGTTGCCATGGAGCTACCACTGGTGAACGTGTCCACGTGCGAACTCCGTTCTGTAATTCGTGTTTTCACGGCGAAAAATGAAACTGCGGTCAATATTCATCGCAATTTAGTATCAGTGTATGGTGAAGGATGTATGAGCATCCAAATGGTTCGCCGATGGCGTTCATGGTTCTTGGAAGGACGGCAAAACGTGCATGATGACGAGCGAAGCGGCAGGCCCGTTACTGCTACAGACAATGCAGCCGTTGCTGCTGTTCGGAATGTGGTGGAAGCAGATCGCCGCGTCACCATTGACGAAATAAAGATTCGACTGCCTCCTGGAATCGAAATTGGACGTTCTTCGATTGGAACAATCATGTCAGATGTTTTGAATTTTCGCAAAGTCTGCGCAAGATGGGTCCCGCGTTTGCTCTCGGAAAATCACAAGCAACAACGGATGGAGGCAGCCCGAGCTTTCCTGGAAATGCATCGAAGAGATGGAGATCAACTGTTTTCCCGTATTGTCACTGGAAATGAAAGCTGGGTGCATCATTCAACTCCAGAAACAAAACGACAAAGCATGGTGTGGAAGAAGCCTGAGGAAAGTGCACCAAAAAAGGCGAAGGTCACAATCTCTGCAGGCAAAGTTATGGCTACCGTCTTTTGGGACTGTAAGGGTGTTTTATTGGTTGACTACCTGCCTCCAAGCACTACGGTTAACGCTGCGAGGTACTGCGAAGTCCTCACTACACTCCGAGCTGCACTAAAACGTAAACGTCCTGGACTTTTGTCTCGGAAAGTGTTACTCGTCCATGACAATGCTCGCCCCCACGCAGCTCGAACGACCCAAACGTTGCTGAAAAACTTCAAATGGGAAATTTTCGCACATCCACCTTATTCTCCGGATCTTGCCCCAAGCGACTACCATCTCTTTCCAGCACTCAAGTTGCACCTTGGAGGCAAGCACTTTGCGAATAATGACGAAGTGAAGGCGGAGGCGAACCACTGGCTACGAAGACAGGACACAGCTTGGTACAACAGTGGTATCAAAAAATTGCTACAACGGTACCAAAAATGTTTGGACAGAAATGGTGATTATGTAGAGAAGTAGTCTATGAGTTGCATAATGAAAATAAAATAACTGCATAATTGTAAATAATGTTGTTTATTGGTTAAAAAATAGGGAAACTTATTTACTGGATGGCCCTCGTATATCACCACTTATTTACCAAAACTTCCAATGACTTCTTTATGCTCCTAAGAATCAAAAATTGACAACGATTCCAATCGATGTCGATGCCTTTGAAATGCGAATTTTGGCTATCCAAATTGAAGATTGAAGTACGTGACTGATCATTTGGTTTCAGCAGATGCCAAAATGTGTTAATTTTCGCAGAGGATACTTCGAAAGACAATAAAACACGAAATCGAATTAGTGCATATTTTTATGACTATACGCGAGTCGGAAAAGGCAAAGGCACATAATTTCGAACTATTACCTTTCATTTCGTAATTACACATCCTGTATATTCATCGACTATAAGAAGTTAATTACTATTCCGTATTCGGTACACGACTTCCCGCCCACCCATGGCTGATTTTGACTCGCGTGGAACGAGGACACGAAGAAAACATACGCGCGTATCGCCTTACCAACAGACAACCCCTTGTTCTTGCAGTATTGGATGTGCTATTACGAGGATTGCGGTCGCTAATTTAATAAGATTTCGTCCCATATGCGGTTTCCTAATCTCTTAGATATCGCTGACGTGCCGGACTTTTCCATTTGCCTCGGTGATTACTTCTGAGGTTTCGCTCAGGAATTCCGCAATAATCCTCCAGCGATTAGATTAAATGTTAAAAGGAGATAAATTAAGTTATTAGGAATAATTTTATTTTCAACTTTCCCAATTCAAGAATACTTAGTGACACGAACGAAGTTTCTATCATCGATATCATCTACTAAGGCCTATAGGAATACATACGTAATATTTTTAGATAGATGGGGATTAAGTAGGTCATTAAGAAAATTTTCCAACCGACTTCTTCGCTTAAGCACCTGTACGTTTTAAAATTATCACTTTAGGGTTCGCATTTGCAGTTTTATGAATTAAAGATAAGGCCATTTTAAGATTGGATAACATTATTATTTAAATTGCTTTCCTCGTCGGGGGCAGTAACGGTCTGCGAAACGGTCGGCGCTCGACGTAACGTACGTTATATCGGCGGCGCGGAATTTACTTTGCCTAAGTAATGAGTTTTTTAATTTATTTACTGCACTTATACTAATTAGACGGCGAGACGCGTAAAATTTATTAAAATATCGCGCGAGACGACGGTCGGGCGAGAGCTTCTGGTATTTCTAATTAATCCGATGACGACGGCGACGACGACGGCGAAATTCGAGCGGCGCGTAGCGACGGCTCTTCCGACCAGTTTCTCGTTTCCTGCCGTCGCGTCGGTGTAAATCCGATCGAGATAAACAATGCCTGGATCCTGCTAATGAACGACGGAATGAATTTTCCGTTTAAGTTCTTAACGGCGGGAGTAATACGGGGGAACGAGAGACGAATTATAAGTATATTTCGAGCTGCGTGGATCACCTTTTTTAAAAGAAGCTATGATATATACGCCGGTCAAACTTTATTAGCTCGTAACTATTATTTCTTGAAATTAATGGTTAGACAATACTCTAGTTTCGCCTTTTACCTTGCATTTTATATCCGAAAAACTTTAAAAAATTCACTCATATAAAGATAAACGACAATTTTCCGATCTATCTCACTAGACTATGTGCTCAAGTCGAGTCATGGAAATAGATACGGAACTAGATAAACTAACGAAAAGCCTTCAAGAAATAGCCTCGATAACAACCCCAAACAGCGATTCGATCAAAGCTAGTGTAGAAATTTCTTTACACATTGAGGGAGAATGCACAAAGGAGGCAAGTGCGAAAAGCCTGCCAGCATTGTCGAGCACCAGAAAATAGAACTAAGGCCCTTAGAGAACTGAACGGGCTACTAGAGAAAGACAAGTGCGGAAAACCTGACAATAATCTAGAACACCAGAAAATAGAACTAAACTCAATAAGACCATTATAGAACTGGAAGAGCTGCCAAAGCAAGACAAGTGCGAAAAACCTGGCCACAATCTGTAACACCAGAACATAGAACTAAACTCAATAAGGCCCTTAGGGAACTGGAAGAGCTGCTGGAGAAAGACGAGTGCGAAAAACCTGGCCAGAATCTAGAACACCAGAACATAGAACTAAGCTCAATAAGGTCATTAGAGAACTGAAAGGTCTACTAGAAAAAGACAAGTGCAAAAAACCTTGTGGCAATCTAGAACACCAGAACATAGAACTAAGCTCAATAAGGCCATTAGAGAACTGAAAGGTCTACTAGAGAAAGACAAGTGCGAAAAACCTGCCCACAATCTAGAATACCAGAAAATAGAACTGAGCCCAATAAGACCTTTTGAGAACTAAAAGAAATACAGAAACGAGGGTATTCAACAATATCTAGAAAGTCTAACAGATACTGAAGCAACGAACTATTCACTATAGAAGGAAAGTAGGAAAATAAGCATTATATTTGGGCAAAGCGACCAAAGGAAAGCTCAAGCTTTTGCAGAGCACCTGCAGGACGTATTCAAATCCTTTCCATCCGAAAATACCGATAATGACGAATAGGAAATTGAAAGATGGAGATTCACTCTATCGGGAAAATCCATGAACTATAGATAACGGATATCGACCGCAAGATGACTCCCAAGTTCACGAACGAAGATTAAATAAAACGATAATTGTAACGATAGAAATTACGCGAAGAGAAAACAACAAAATAAACGTAACAGAATACCTCGACTTCCCTCTCCAAAGGGATATGCCGCATCGCAAAATGAAAATAACAGAATTAATCAAAGCCATCTCAACTGAAATAAACCGCACGAAAGCATCGGGATTTGACTTAATCACCGGAAAGATCTTACAAGAATTACCTAACATATATCTCAAACTCATAACATACATCTTTAATGCAATTTTTAGGAACAACTGCTTTCCCTACAGCTGAAAAATAGTAGAAATCATCATGATGTGCAAACCAGGGAAGAAATCTGAAACTACGTCTTCTTACAGACCTATAAACCTTTGCCCTGTCTTATCCAAACTGTTTTAAAAATAAGCAGTAGAAGGCTACACTGCATGATAACAAAATCGTACCCAAGCACCAGTTCAGCTTTCGGCAAAGCATAGTACTATAGAGCTGGTACGCAGAATTGTAAATGAGATCAATGAGACCATTGAGACCAAAATATACTGCTTACAAGGAAACACTGGTAAATGTGCTTCACCAATTTAAATGAAACTTTGTGGGTTTATAGAACGGTGCAGTGCAAAAACAACAGTAACTTTCATAGTTGTCCAATCTCACATTGGCGAGAGCGCCATAAGCTCAACACTACTTTTCCTCGCTGTTTGACTCAATAACTCAAAAGCTATAAGAGATATCAAAAAGAAAGTTAAGGCAAGATTTAAACTGCTCCTAACGATGGAGTAAATATTTTCCCTACAATAAAGAATGAGGGGTTGATTCTACAAACATATATTTGTCATAGGGAAAATTGTTGCTTACATGGTTTTCATTTCTGGTCGAAATAGTAAATAAATCTGTTGGGCACGCGAAGCTTTATCGAAGGCAACTGACTGGGAGAAAAATTGCAGCAAATTATACATTCATGGAGTAACCGTCCAACTTCTTTCGTACCTAAACTAAATGATGTAAAGTTTGTATAAATACTTTTCAAGGATGGAAATCTAAACGTAATTTAGCGTGTGCAAGCACATCTGGTACTACAGATTAATAAGCTGCCAATACTCTCACAGCACAAACTAGGGCATATTGTGGCAAGTATTTGAATAATTTTGGCTTTGTAAATACAGTCGTTAATGGTGAAGAATGGTCACAGTGTGTAATATGTTTTAATATCTTGGTTGCTGGCACTGTATGACACCAAATAAACTAAAGAGTCATTTCCAAGAAAAGAGAAACATAAAGATAGTGAAATCGCGATTTTCTTGTGAGGAGGAAGAAAGAATGTAGAGGTCAGAAATTAGTCTTTAATCCAGTTTTGGCGTTGCCCTAAAAGGCTTTGTTTGCCTCCTATAAAGTTGCACATTCTACAGCCAGGTGCAGGAAACCTTATGCTATTGTAGAAGATCTTATTCTCTCTGCTCCCGTTGATATAGTCAAATCAAATACTTGGGGTATCGATGATATATCAGAGGATCTACACTAGCAACTTCTATTGAAACTTTTAAACAAATTGTCTGCTATTCAGCCTGAAAGACGATTTTCGGTGATGTTTGAGGTTATGTTATAGACGAACCCTTCTAACATTTCCTGATAATCTCTCAAAACTACTAGAAGATATTAAAAAACTTTGTCTAAAAATGTTTAAAACAGGACATTAGGCTGCTATGCATAGTGCTTGCACAGTATACTATAGAAGAGTATATTTCGAGAAAAAGAGGTCGAAACAAATATGAAGAAATTAGTAAACTGTTTTCGAGAGCCAAAACCTTTATAAAAGAAAATCTGGATGACTCTCCATATAACGACCTATTTAAATAAGGCACGTTAAAGGAAAGCTACCAAGTAAGTGTGCTAGAGTTTAGCACGTAAGCACAATTTACATTAGCCAATAATCCATGAGGAGAATTATGCTTTTCCGATTGCAAACCACAGTCGCATTAGATCGTTATATGGAAGGTCATCCAGATTTTATTTTATTAAAAAGAAATTGCTGTTTTTATATCATAACCTTAAATACCATCAAGAACCATACTTTTTGGCACTTTAAGGTTATGATATCTCGAAATCCTGGCATGCCAGAGAAATTTTGACGCCGGATAGAGATACAGGGCTAAGGAATCTGCAAAAAATTGTTTGTTTCACTCAAATGCCAACAGGAGTCAAATTTTGTTGAATTGTGTTATCGAAGACTTGATGGGTCTAATAGATAACTACCGCAGAACTGCTCAGTCGAAGAGGCACATAAATAAAATGGCAAATAATATCTATATACATAAAAATGGATCGTTGTTTGTTCGGATGCTTAAAACTTGAAAACGACTGGACCAAATTCGATACTTCCTTCTGCGGGTTTGTTCGTAATTCCTACGCAAAAGTTTAGGAAAAGAGAAAAGTCGTAAAATATTGGGCAAAACGAAGTTTGCCGGGTCACCTAGATCACTATAGTTATTGGAATTGATGGCAATATTAATGGTCATTTTCATTATCAGAAATATAATATGTTTTCAATAACACAACTTAGCAACTTTTGGTAAGTCAACTGCTGCTGTTGTAGTCGAAGGACGTATCTTGTAAATTTTTATAACAAAATAAATCATTACTGTCACATGCATCTTTCGCAAGCAAAGTTCGTTGCTCTTACAAAGCATATGATCATGTATGATCAGCACCATTTTTCCGGAAATTCCTTCCTAAACTGTAGGCGGTCTTGCTTTGCTGCCTTCAAGATAGCAAAATTACGCACGTAATTGCCTAACGCAAGTCATGCATCCGTGTCCAGAAATAGAAGGATGTAAATCGTACGTTCCGATTTGCACCCTGCTTTTCCTGGACAAATGCAAAAATTCTGGACTGGCATCATCATTTGTGGAAGATTTGGAATATTCACTATTTTATACCAAAATCAGACACTTAGCATCGATCCCACTTGATTTTCTACTTTACAATAGAAACTGTATAATAACTTATGACAAGTTTGGCATGTCAAACCACATGTTCATTTTAACGCCTTTCCTTTTCGTACGCCATTCACAATTATTTCTTACACTGGTCCAACATGCTAGGGACCAATTACTTTTACAACACCTAAATGGAATTTTTATCCTTAGATCAGTAACGAAGCTGATGAACGTTTCCCCGGAAAATAAAAATCAACCTTTGCGTATATACACGACGAATAAACCCTCGAAACGGATAACAATAGGGGGCGTCCAGGGAACAATGTACGGTCGGCTTCCTTTCTCCCTCCCGCAATCCGCGCGGATCCATTCTCTCTCTTCTTTTATTGGTTCATTAGTTAAATCCCTTAATTCCTTTTCTTTTCCGAGTTCTCGTCCTGTCTATCCGAGCCGCTCGGTCCACCTCTTCCTCTCCGTCCCTCCTGCGTCGCCTCCTTCTCCTTCTTCTTTTTTTTTTTTAATTAATAAAACACCGCTGCTGCAGTAGCGGTAGCAGCGACCAGAGAGCGCAATTTGCTCGTTAAAAGTTGCTGCAAACTAAAGACATCGCTCGTAATTCACCTTGTTTCATTATGTAAAGCCGTGAACCCTCCGACGACGTCCTATCTTCGTCTGCTTCGTTCGTTCACCGCGGGAGAACTTATCTCCATCTTGGTCCGTTCTCCTGACGGCCTCGGAAATGAATTGTTGTCCTAAATGAATAATTAATCACGGATGTAATTATGGCGTGACCATATAATTCGCGAATTTTCGATGAGATTCGAGAAGGGGGCGATTTTTTCCTATAATTGGTGGTTCGTAAGGTGCCGTTTTTTGGTTTTTGCATATCGATCGGTAGCATCTCGATAGTCGACTGAAATTTACTGTTTTAGTGGTAAGCCGGTGAATTCATTTATATTTTGGAAGAGTGCTTAGTATGGAACAGTCCTTCTCGGCTGGAAATTGGAAAAAATAACTTGTACACAAGTCCAAAACAAGATCGAAAATATATGTGGATTTTAGAATACCATTCAGTTAACCTTCTAGTGGTCGTGCCTGGTCTCTGGGTCCGCAAACTTTTGCCCTGAATACCGGCTTTGCAGTCACATAACTTCCAGCCTTACACTCGTCAATACTTTTCGCAAAATGTATTGGGAGTGTTAATACGAGGGGTGCCTTTAATGTTTTTACAAACGACCACTAGGATTTGGTATTGAGATGTGTCATTACTATTTTCATTAAATTCGACATTTGGTATTATGAGAACCGTAACAGCTTGGAAATTGACTATGTAGCAGGTTTACAGGAACCGTTTTAAAAATCAATTTCGTGAAAAAGGGAAATTTCACGAAGAAGTTTTCGTCTTTTTACCATTGTAATAAATGCCTAACTCAACAACAATGCATAGAATAGCTTCTCTCAACTTTTGGCAATGATATATTATCAGAAAAGACCGCTTAGGCCTGGTTAGCAGATTTTGGTTACGGTCGGTGATCAATTGCGTGAAGGTCGAGCAAAATCGATTATTATTCCAAAAATACATCGATGCTGTGCGCAATACGATTGAAGAGGATTGACATGTAATATTCAATCAGATAGAGCTATTCTTAGGCATATCGAAGGCTGCATTATTCGATTTTAGTATTTTGTTGTGAAAAGGATTTGCTCCGCCTGGGTTCTGCATAATTTGAGCGAAGCTCAAAGAAAGGCGCGTGTGAATTGGTGCAAGGAAATGCTAAAAAAATAGATCGAAAAACTACAAAATCCGTAAACAACATCGTTGCAAGTAATAAAACTTGGATATATACATATGAATTGGAAACTAAGGCAGAGTGCATGGTTTCCTTATTCCAATAGGAACTGAATCCCATAAAAGTTGTTTGTTCAGGACCACCTCCAGGGAAATTATTGCTTGTTCCTTCGATTGTATTGGACATGTCACAACTATTTCTTTAGAGGATGGAAGAACAGTTAATGCAGTGGAATTTGTTTACCAGAAGTCATTGACGAAATCAGGGAAAACAACCGATAATGTCCCATCATTCTGCAAAATGATAATGCCACCCCCACACAGCACGTCATGCAATTTGAAGGAGGAAAACATCGAATTAATGTCTCATTACCTGTATTCACCTGGATTTTCGTCTAACGAACCACAGTAAAACGGCTATTAAAACCAGCAAATCTTCGTGGCCGCGTTACTGTGCGGAAACCTCTACTAGTTCGGGGTAACAGACAAAAATGGTCCAAGTGGGCTGAACACACATAGAAACTGGACAGTCGAAGACATTAAACGAGTTTTATAGACTGATAAATCGAAGTTTGAAGTCTTTGAACAAGCGTGTTTTCGTAAGACGATCCAAGGCAGAAGGAATTTTGCCGACTGTGAAGGAAGGAAGGAGTTCTGTGCTCGTTTGAGGTTGCTTTTCGTACGCTGGGACAGGAAACTTGAAGACAATTGAAGGTATTAAGGGAATAAAACAATATTTAAAAATATTACGAGAAAATGCAATTACGTTTAATTGGTAATAATTTTATATTTATGCATAACAACGCCCCCAAACATACGGCATTGGTATGTAGAAATTACTTAAATAACCAACAATAAAATAATACTCTTCCCATAATGATGTGACCATCGCAAAGTTATGGGATGAACTCGACAGAAGAATTTAGAAGGTATTTCCTACCTCCACGAGACATTTATGGAACATTATACAAGACTAGTGGGCCAATATGCTAAACACAGTGCTTGAGAAATTGATGGAACGGATGCCAAAAATTGTTAGGGGCATTCTTCATGCAAAAGGAGGTTTTTTCGACGAAAAGAGCATTTAATAAATATAATATTATGTGTTGGGAATTATTCTTAGGTTCCTCGTTATAAATATGTGTTAATAACAATAATATTATTATATAAATTTCATTTTATAGTTTAAGTTCGGGTTAAGATTCCACAATTTTGTAAATTTACTGAAGTGCACGAACTAATATGGACGGTAGTGTTTCTTAAAATAATCTGGGGATTGTTTCGTTTCCCTTAAAACCTTGTTCTAAGCCTAATCTAACAGAAATCAAAATATTAATTGATTAATTGATGTAATTGCTTTCGACAACAATACCTTTTTCTTGTCATTTTAAGCTACTTGGTATGATTTTTCCCAACATATTTTAAAAAGTTTATATTCATCTAAAATTACAGATGCGTATCACCCAACGCCGCATTGCTGGTCGAAACTCATATTTCCAAATACAAACTATATAAATCGAAATCAACAATCCGGAACGATACTAGTAATAATATATTTTTGTCTACGCACGTACGTACCTTCAATGTATGGATGTATTTATAAATTGGCGCGCGTCGAAATATAACAAGGCATCCCGATCCGCCTCCTAAAAACATGATTTGTTTAATTTATACGCGCTAATGGTCGTTGTAGCGGGAGCCGCCGAACGTCGAATTCATTACTGCAGAGTCACATCCGCGCTAAATTAATGAATGTCAATTAATATACCGTGCCGGAATTTGAATAAAATCGTTATTGATGCGGGAGTACGGCGCGGGGGTGCAATCACGACGACCCCAAAAGGGAAATGATGTCCGGCGTCGTCGGTAGAATTTTGAACTGCACGTATTGTGCAGATGAATTTAATCAGAATAAATTGTTAAACAGAATGAATTAATGATGAGAAGATGTGTAGAGGATGATAAGGTGATTTTAGAAACGAAGGAACATTATTTACATTGTGAGGTTATTTTGTAATCATCGCAGTGGAATTTGACGCTGCACGCTGTTTTACTCCAAAATACGCTTCTATCTAATAAAAATTGTTAGCGCAAATTTTAATTCCCTCTTTGAAACCGTTCATCGACTTCCAAACTGTTTTATCTAGAATTAATTTCTATGTAATAAAAGTTCTTACTGTGGTCTTTCTCGTATACATAGCGATATCACGATATACAAGGAGATCGAAACTATTCACCGAGAAACGTTCGGGAGAAGAAGCCATTACATGTGTTTGAAAATCTTTATCGAATCTGCAAGCTGTTCTATCCCGAAATTATTTTCTATCAAATTAAAGTAGTCAGCCCACTTTTTCTCTATTTCACAAGGATACCACAATAAACAAGAAGATCAAAACTGTTTCTCTAGAAACGCTTGAACAAGAAGCCAAATCAGTGCCCTTTTTAAAATTCTTCAACGACTCTGCAAGCTGTTTTATTTCGAATTAATTTCTATGTAATAAAAGTGTTGTTACTGTGGTTTTTCTCGTATCAACAGCGGTATCACGATATACAAGGAGATCAAAACTATTCGTCTGGAAACGTTCGGGAGAAGAAGCCATAACATGTGTTTGAAAATCTTCATCGAATCTGCAAACTGTTCTATCCCGAAATTATTTTCTATCTAATAAAAGTTGTAAGCGCGATTCTTCTCTATTTGACGGGAATATTGCGATAAATAAGCTAACTATTTGTCTAAAAATTCTTGACCAAGAAGCCAAATCAGTTCTCTTTTTGAAATTCTTCATCTACTCGGGAAGCCGTTCTATTTCGAATTACTTTAACAGAAGTTGTTAATGCGGTCTTCCTCATATTCACAATGATGCTGCGACGTACACGGACATCGAAACTATTCGCCCAGAAACTTTCGAAGATGCTATAACATGTTTTCCGAAGTCTACAACGACTCTGCAAGCTATTCCAACGTTTTTGTCTATTTAATAGAAGTTGCGATCTTCTTATAATTCACCGAGATTTCGCGATAAACGGGAAGATAATTTAGCGATTTTCTGCGTTTTTGCGATCTTTTGCAATTTTCTCGGCAAAAGTTACAGTAGAGCAAAAATCCCACCCCGTTGAAATCGCTTCGTCAAGACGCATCGATTGATGTAGGAATGAACCCCTCAGTAATATAGGAACCAAGATGAGTATGCGATTTTGGCAATTTTTTGCGATTTCTTGGGTTTATTTGCATTTTCTCGATATCCGTTTGAAATAATCTAAACAAATCATATACCGGTGAAATCAGCACGTCATGCGCGTCGAATGGTATATGATTGAACGCGATTGGACGAGGTGATATTTTAACATCCATATCTCTGCGACGGTTGTCGTTTATAATGTCATATTTAGAATCTGCTCGTCGATGCTTATCCGATAGGCATATTTCGGACGAATTTTTCTTTATTTCGAGAACGGTAAGAGATACAGCGTCGGGGATGAAAGATTTGGAATCTACGGGTCAAAATCTATCGCATAGGCATATTTTGAACGCGATTGGACGCAAATAATGTTTTGATTAAAAAACCTCAAAGCATAGAAACTACGTCAATTTTCAAGGTATCATAATCCGATAGCGCTAGCAAATTCAATCTCGGTAGACTTATAGTGCTCGAGAAGTTGATTAAAATGAAATAAACCGGAGACCCCTAAGTCTTATCGTCTCGGAGATAGCACTTTAAAGTATAAAATAATTTCTTACCTAAAATTACTATAATTTCGTTCTAATGCGAGGACTACTAAAGATAGCACATTCGTTTCATTCGATTGTTAGGTAAAATCTGCTTATGGAAAGGTTCATTCGATCACGATCGAGCCATAAATAAAGTAGTGAGAGCTATTTGAAATTTGGCCTAAAGTGAAACTGTCGATTTTTAACGAAATTCTCGTGATTCGACTAAAAAGTCATGTTCGAATTTTTAGTCGAAGTCAAGTTATTTTGCATCAGGATAGATATAATCACACCGGCAATTACGTAAAACATATCTGTTCGAACGTGGAACGCATAGGTTTCGAGGAAACGCGTAAAATAGACCGAACTTCTCCTATAAATATAGGACGAAACCGGGCAAACTTTAATTTCAACTTTATCGACCCTGTAGTTGTTTTATTTCGAATTATTTTGTATGTAATAAAAGTTGTTCATGCCGTCTTTCTCATATTCACGGTGATAAACAAGGAGATGGAAACTATTCGCCTAGATGCTTTCGGAGAAGAAGCCACATGATGTATTCCAAAATCTACAACGACTCTACAAGCTTCTCTATTCTTAATTTATCTAATAAAGGCTGCAGTTGCGATCTTTTTCTAATTCACAGGGATATCGCAATAAACAAGAAGATCGGAATTGTTCGCCCAGAAACTCTCGGACAAGCAAACAATATATCTGTTTTCCTTTTAATCAAACCATCCTATTTCAAATTTATGTTGTATCTAATAAAAGTTATTAGTGTGTTGTAAGATATCCTTTTTTGTAACGAACTATCGCTAATCTTATCGATACGAAAAATACAAAAAAAATGAAACACTGTAATTTTTAGTAACTTTAGTATACTTTAGACTTGACAATTTACAAATATGTATATGTGCGCACTATTGTGACTACAATGTTACTGACTTACTGAATGCTGCTGTTTACCACTTTCTCCCGGAAACTGTTCTTGCCAACTTAGTAAGAAGAAATGTCCTACTTTATTACCTTAAATAGTGGCGCCACCTACCCCGTGCATGATGACTTACCGATTAAAGAAAAAAATAATTCTAAATAATAAACAGATCTGAACATAGTGCAATTTTTCTTTAGTCCACGGAAATATTCGGTAAAGTCTCCAGTTACTAGATTTGATTTTAATCCATACCACTGAGTTTGTCTCTTTCTTCTAATTTTATGTACTTTTATGTTTGTTCACCAAACGTCACCTTGTTTATGTACATTTGTTTGTTTGTTATTTTATCTTATACGAACGAGAAGATTGACTTTATTTGCCTAAAAACTCTTGGATGGGAAACCAGCGCAACTTTTTGAAAATCTATCTAATAAAAGTTATTAGCACGATCTTTCTCCAATGCATAAATAAAATTAATATTAATATAAATAAATATTGCGATATACAAGATGTTCGAAACTCATCCTGTAAAAACTTTTGGACAAGAAACCAAAAACAGGGATAATTTTCTCTAAAAATCTTTATCAATTCTGAAAACTTTTCTATTCCAAAACGTTTATTTCTCTACCTAATAACAGTTATTAAGCCGATTTTTCTCAACATCACATTGTTATCAAAGGCGAGATATAGTGCCGATTTGGAACGATCGCGTATGTGGCGTTGAAAAATGGATTTCTTGCTCTCACCACACTGATTTGGAAAATTTTAAAGACACATAGTATTTAGAATTTAATTAAATTATCATCTTTAGTGGACAGAACACAATGAAAGGAGACATCTGTCACGTTAACTTTTAACGTTTGACATCTCTTCGTAAGAAATTTCGTACTCATACTTTTTACTCCTGATGATGATCTCTCATATAAGAATGAACGAAACATCTCAACTGATTAAGTATAATTCGATCTAAGAACCCGTTCTTGAACAACTCGCTATTCAAATTACAACTGTACCGCCTGCCTGCACAAAGGGGACAATGCTTTACCTATTTTCCATCAATGGAAATCACTCATGTTATTCGCAGAACTTTTCCTTATCGTCAGTATCTCTAAGCGCACCGATTATCTTGGTCGACCCGTGTATAATATGTATATGTTTCTGAATGAGCGGTTTCACTGTGCGCGCACTTTGCATTTAACCGGCCCGCCTTTCCCTGGTAGCTGACAGCACGGTTTGAATGGCTCGTTTAGGCCGTGTCGAGCTTATTTTAAACGATCTGCCAACGCCAGCTGTAAGGACAAAGCGTCGAGCCGGGATCGTCCGAGTTCCTCTTCGTACGCTCTACTTCGTCCTCTCTTTTTCTCTCTTTCGTACCAGAAAGATGCTACGTTACATTGCCATTTCCGGTCTCTCTCGCTCTATTCATCCCTTTTTTCTTTCGGAGAAAATTAATCCTACTAGTCGTCAAAATGGTTATTATAATAGAGGGGCTTTTGCGGATGTGACAAGTGCCCGAGCTTTGATCGTAATGGCACTACTGCTAGTAGCAACTAGGGCAAGGGTGGAAATTGGAATAGGAGCGGTGGAGAAATGAACTTTTGAAAGTTTGAGTGTGCTAATTAATGAAACTTGAATAAGCAGGAGATAATCGCTTATGGTAAAGAAGTTTTGATGTGGCGTTAAGGAAATTGGAGTCGTGGAGGTGAGAGGGATGCTGTTTATTACCCCAAGCTTTCTTTTAGGTGGCGTCATGCTTGATTTGTTTATTTAACAGGTTTTGGATAATGTAATAAGGGAAGGACGTACATAAGGATAAGGTGGTAAATGGTACAAGCATCACGTTAGATCTTCGATCTTGAACACACGAGGGATATTTCCAAAGTTGAAATTCAGCTATAATTTTTTATTTCGACAATTTTCATCAAAATTACAAGTTGGTTTCCCAATCTAATCTCCATTTAATTAAGTACAGTTATCCCAACCCGTCCCAACCCTCAAAGAACTTTATCGGGGTTCTGCAATCCACCTATTTGTAGCAAGTTTGGCCTTATTTAAAATCTCAAATCGGCCACTCCGTAGTGGTTCTTTCAAATTTGGGATCCGATCACTAGGATCCAGATCTGGCGAATAGGGTAGATGTCTAAGCAATTTCCAGGGCAATTCGTTTAAAACTTCCTTCGTTTTTTGTAGGGTATTCTCCTTAAATTATCTTGTTGCATTAATGTACGCTTATATAGCTTACTAGGCCGTTTCTTGCAAGCGCCTACCGTAATGACCCAGATAAAAAATTAAAATAATATTTTGCGTTAATTGCAGCACCTATCGATCGATAAAATCTATAGAAATAATCCCTTCGCAATCCCAGAATACAGTTAACATTGCTTTTTCACCCCGCTTCTTTTTCTGTACCAAGTTTCTGAGGATATTGGCCTCCCCCTTTTAAATACTATCTGTTTCCTCTAGTTCTCTAATTCTGATTTCTACCATCTTGGTGTATACTTTAAAGGATGTGGACCCAAAGTAGATCGCTCTTTAGTATCTGCATTCCATTTCATTTCCTTTTTTGTGTATAGGGGTAGTTCCCCTTCTTTTGGGATCTTCCCTCGTTCCAAGCTCTTCTGCATAATTCCAGCAACCATCTCTTCTCCCATCCACTTAATCATTTCTGGGTAAATTCCGTCTGCTCCTCTTGCTTTCCCTGTTTTGATCTTCGCAAGTTATTCTCCCCTTAATCTCGGTAGCTGCTAATCCTCATCTTTCTCTCCCTATATATGTCGCGACTCATCCTGTTCAAATTTTTCTGCAAAGTATTCCCTCCATACTTGCAACATTTCTATTGTGGTTCTGAGTTGGTGTGCCTTATCTGTCATCCTTCCCTTCTTATTTCTTCTCAATCCTTTAATCTTGTTCCACAATAATCTGTTCCTGTTGTCACACTGATTGTTTAATTCCTCTCCAAATCTTTCCCAACTTTGTTTCTTTGCCTCTCTCACTCTCTGCTTCACCTCATCTCCCGGTTTCCTATATTCTGCATTATTCTCTTCTGTTTTTTTTTTTTTCTGTTATATATCCTCCGTGCCTCCTTGTTTCGCCTTACTTCCGCTTGAGCTTCTGAACTCCACCGCTCAGGTTTTTCGTCTTTGGTGCCGTTTGGTGCTTCCGCATATCTCTTCTGTTTTTTTCTATGAATAGTTGAATAGTTTGCATTATCTCCTCCAATCTTCTGTCCAGGTTTCTCTCTCTTTCTGCCTTCTGGATCTATTAGTCTGTGAATTTCTTTTATATTCCATCTCCTCTATTACGTCACCAAACTTCATCCTCAGATTAACCATAATCATCCTATATTCCATTCCTATTTCCGCCTCATCTATTGTTTTTACTCCATCAAAAAATTAGAATTAACATAAGCCCATTGTTTGCACCAACTAACGCTGACGGCAAAGCTAGAAAAATATAAATGTCGGCGTGCGGATTGTGTATAAACGTGAATTGATTGTGATCTCCTGGATTCACCAATCAATCAATTTTGCATTTCTAGGTTGCTTTTTTCCAATCTTAGAAGGGGGAAGGTGTATGAGAAGTAAAAAGTTGAACCAGTACTCGTTGCAGTTCCCATTATTTTCTTCATTCTGGCTATTTAATGTCATTATTATATAACAAACGCTGTTAGCAAGCTCTTTCTTCAGCTCATTGGATGTCACGATAAAGAAAAATACCTCTCGTCAATTTTGCACATGCTCCTAAGTTATTTTTAACATTTGATATGTAGTAAGGTTCGACAAACACGCATCTGGTTCGCTGAAAGAACAGTCTATATACAGCGAAAAAAGCACGCCTTTGTCGAAAGAAGGCGATACCCCTATGCGAATTTCATATATGTGACGGAGCAGATATACCCTAAAACGGGGTTACTTCTACAGGTTTTTGGCATATTTGTTGCTCTGCAAAGGAAACTATTCGCTTGAGTGACTCATGTGCCATCGTAACAATTGAAGCTTTTAAAAATATATGTCCCTCCCCCTCCCCCCTCCTCACGGCATTTGTCAAACTTTAGTTATTAGCGCAATTTTTCACATCACACTGACAGGACAGAGAAGATAATCGGAATCATTCATACATTTTTGGAAAATCCCCGCTAATTCTACAAATCGTTCTATTCCGAAATTGGCGTCTATTATGGCAACAATGGTAATCTGTTTATTTTCCCCTTTCTATGAAATACGTTTCTTCAGTCGTACACTACACGATTTTCAGGAGTAAACCGGCAATAATACGCCAGTAGAAATAATTTTGGAAGTCCCTATATCCGTAGCGCAAATATTTACAAATATATTCATTCGAAACGAAGTCTGTTGTGGCAGCGACGTGGCAATCCTCCAGCTCGAGCGTCGATTCGCCGGCAATTCATTAATCACGGACGCTCGGGGTCGCCATGCGGAATGGAAATTGTTATAATACGAGCGAGCGAAAATCACGACGCCCGCCGTCGCCGTTACGTAGATAGATCGGTGCGGCGGCGGAAGCCTCGTAACATCTCAATTGCGAAATTTAATCTTTTAAAGCGGGAAAGATGCGCGTTCGCGGAGGAGTATTGTTGTACGTTGACGTGTATTGCGGTGGTGTTATTTTTAGAATTTCGACGCCCGTATTCGTTCGTATTGTTAGGTATCGTCTGTACAGTTTGAAGTGGTATTATACACCTAGATCATGTGGACTATGATAATTGAATGGGTGTGTTACATATCGCTGAAATTGTTTCTTTTAGAAACACTTACGAGGGCGGCTTAACGGAAGGGCGACTCTTCGAAGGTTGGTAACACTTTCGGTACGGTGATTATGTTGTTGGCTTCCGCCATGTTTCTACTGTCCACTGTCAAAATTTCACACAAATCTGACAGATAGGTTTTTGGTTTTTCACTCATTTAAAGAAAACTGTTTTCGTTGTTGTGTAAATATGGAAATAAAAAAGAAATTCAAGTGTTAATCAAACATTATTTTTTACGCGGAAAAACAATTAAGGGAACGGAGGAAAAGTTACGTCAATATTATCGTGAATGTGTTCCGTCCCATGGAATGATTTGTAAGTGGTTTCCTGCTTTTAAAAGTGGCCATATGAACCCGTATGAGGCGGAACGCCCGGGAGCGTCATTTACTGTAACTACTCCAGAAATGGTTAATAAAATCCACGCCCTTGTAATTAGCGATCGTCGATTGGAAGTACGTGAGATTGCTAATGAAGTAAACATTTTAATCGAAGGGGTATGCAATATTCGAACTTTTACATATGAAAAACCTTCACGCGAGATGGGTGCCGCGTTTGGTTAATTCTGATCTAGTGCGCCCTCGCATTAAAATTTCAGAAGAATATTTGCGTATCTTCAAACGTAATCCAAGGGAATTTTTCCATTGGATTAAGCTTAGATACACTATTATACAGGAACAAAAATACAACAGAAACGATGGACTTCTCCCGAGGAGCGCGCCCCTGAAAGGGCAAAAACCGTTTCGACCAATAAGGTCATGTCCACAGTCTTCTTGGGATTCCAAAGGTATTATCTTCATTGATTATTTACAAAAAGGAAAAAAATAACTATCAAATATTATAATGATTTGCTGACAGGTGTTGATGCTGAACTTAAGAAAAGGCGACCGCATTTGTTGAAGAAAAACATGCTTTTCCATTACGATAATGCGCCATCTCATTCGTCCACTGTTGCTACAACAAAATTAGTCCATATGCACCTGATCCCAGTGATTTCTTCTTGTTTCCAAATTTAACAATAATAGCTCGATGATGAATATGGAATATGCTAATGCCCAAGACGAACACTACACAACGAAGTTAGTAGTTTAGATAGTCTTGGGCCGGATTCGCTAATGATATTCCCCAGTATTCCACTGAGGATGGCAACTTAGTTGCCGAAATACGTATCTGTCTTTTTTCCGAAAAGGTAATTTTATTTATTTTACATCTTATTTTAGCCACAATCTTCTTACTTTTATTTGGAGTTTCCAAAAGGCTACTTCTTGGATGGTTTGAAAAATTGAAAACTTGCCGAGCTAAGTATATAGATTTAAAAGGTGATTATGTTGAAATATAAAATTTATTTTTTACAGTAACATATTTTCTGTATTACAAAGTTTTTACCAAAAATTTCTTTTAAAGTTGATGTTAATACAGAAAAAATGCATACAAGGAGACTGAAATATTTAAAGCGCAAGGGGCACGAGTTCCTATTATCAAATCGAGCTAAAATTTCAAAGTTTTACATATTGGAACAAACCTAGGAGGTAGTCCAAAGGAATTCAAAAAATTTAAAATTTCTGGAGTAATTAAGCACCACCCTAATATGTATCTACATTAAAGTGTCCTTTATTTTTCAACTTTAATTTTGCTTGATGCTCTCTCATTTTTTATGCGAAAATACTCAGAAATAAAGTTTCTTACCAATTGAACTGCATTAATCCGTGGCGAATCACATCGAAACATGTCAAGACTTGCACAGGGTGTGTCGTTCTGCCGTTGGTTCAGTTGTGCAATGCCTATTGATACTTGATTGTTTGAGGACGCATCATTCCCCGACATATCCTGCCGTTTATTCAATCGGAATTGTAGTTTCTACAAAGCATCATGTCCGTGGAATTACGAAGTTCGAAAAAGGATATATTTTGAGTAGGGAATGTGAGTCATCAAATGCGAGGGCCCTCAAACTTTCGCCAAATCGCTAAGTTTTCGCAGTGCTGCTTTATAATATTCGCAAAATTAATTTAACGGTCAGTTAAAGCGTAAATCTCACCATTCGTGAATGTGTTATATTGCGGAAAAATTGGGTGAAAAGACTCTTAGACTTGTATCTTCTTTGGAAGAACCTCCAGGAAGATGTCGAAATACCTCAAGGTATTTACGAGTACCGCAAAAAGAGACTAAAAGCAATTTACAGAACTTATTGGATATTGCGAAAGGAAGAGCACGGAAGACGAAAGGCGTTAGAAGAAGAAATTCGGCCAGTAAAATATTTTTCTATTGCTTGAACTTCGCCGGCATATGATTTTAGTTTAGTTTCTTGTATACAGGACTAGTCTACATTCAGTACAGTTGAGGAAGGTGTAAATTCACAAATGAAGTTTTCAACTACGGCAGAGAGCGCACAATCTATTGCCAAAACGAGGTAGAAAAGATGTCGTTACTCCAAAATAAGCACAAGTTTTAAATAAGTATCATTTTGCAGACAACAATTGAGGCTCTTGGATATAATATTTTTCCAATAAATAGGACATCTATCCAACGAATTCATGCAAAAATATTTTGTTTTTGGAAACACGCCAAAGCCATTGAAGATAATTTTGAAAGTAACATGCCAGAAGTTAGTAGGGTAAATCTTTACCAACTCTTGACGTTCGAGGTATTAAACAACAACGTCTTCTTATTGTGAATTCATATGGAAACAAGGAATAACATATTGCTGTATCGAAATTGGACATTTCATCCGATAACGAGCTTGGGGTGCAATCAGCGATTTGAATCTCGAAAATAAAGTGCATATTCTCTATTGTGATGCAATGGTCTCTAATGCAGGCATGTTAATAGAGCCTGTCTGCTTTTGGAACAGAACTTTGACAGGAAATTGCTACTTTCTCCTTACCACCAACACGTTGACAAACTTGTATTGAAAAAAACATCTTTTGACAAATCTAGATATTCCAGTTTTTAAAATGCTGAAGGAAAATTTGGAAACGCCAATCCCAATAAGATTCAATCCTGCAAAAAAGGAACGTAGAAGCACACTTCAACAATTCCGAAATTGTTACAGTTCTATGGGGCTAAACCACGAGAAAATAAAAAATAATGAAGGCGACTGCCGAGAGTTGATTGAGTCAAGCTCGTTGTATGGCAAAAGCAATTTACTCTCTGAAAACATCGCTACTCAGCTCTTATTGTTAGTTAGTTAGTTACCAAGAAGCACAAAGCAGTACTAAAAGATGTGTGCTTCTTTATTGTGACATCCTATGTTAAGCCATGGCCCAAGATCTGTGCTCCCTAAAGTCGATAATGAGATGAACATGTTGACGAAATCATCTCGAAAACAGCCCTAAAAAAGTTAGCTAGCATTTATGGTGACGAAAAGCCACTCTACCAACGAACCGTCCCGTATTTCGACAACTCGGTAGTCGTCTTCAGCGGTGAATGGGTACGGGAGACCAGCGGCGCCCGTAACCTTTTGTTTCGCTTGTATCCAACCATTTTCTCCCTAAACCACCCTACTATTCGGATAATTCGAAGACCGTCCGCCATAAATCTAAATCCTTTCCTTTTTATTAACTCGAAACAAAAGAGTAGCAGCTTCTCCATTCCCCATTCAACTTAATTACATCTGCAAATTCAGCATATTACGCCAAAAAAGAGACGTACACGCCCGCCTCCCGTTCAGTTCGCCTTCGAACCCACCGTTCCTCGTTTCCCGACCGTCTCACTTTCCTACCGCCGTCATCGCGCCTGCATTTCTTCGTAATTTATACAATAAACTCCGGGAGAAACGGTGAACGTAATCAGTGCATGATTCAAAAAGCCATTACCGAAATAACAATAACCTCCTCCACTCCGCTCGACGCGCTGCAGCTTTGCTCGCTGGAAATCTGGACGAAACGAAGCGGTGGAGGTGTGGGAAATCCCGCGTCGCGACGTCTACATCGGTACGATATCGCCTTTCTCGCTCCCTACGACGGCGGGGAAGATTTGTCTAGTTAAATTAGCCGTCGCCTTAATTAAAATAGTTTGGGCGCGGAATCGAGAAAATTGCGATGCGAAAATACACCGTCTTAAGCGGACGAAACGGATCCTACGTACTCGGCGATTCCCCTCCGAGCGACGCGCGAGAGTAGTCGAGCAACCAGCTGCTATTATCTGCTTAATTTCCGCTATGCTGCGGAATGGATATTGCGAATATTCGCGCTTTAATTCTAACTAGATTTGGGTGTACTACAGAAGCGCTCGATTTCTTGTAATTTTCGAGTATATTGTGTTAAACCTCTGGAGATAATTATTTTCTTACGGCGGGTGCTAGCTTCGCGAAAATCAAAAGGAATATGCCAGATGGCTTCACAAGAATCGTTTCAACAACATTACCTCATTCTTCAGGAACACATGCAATATTTTAATAATTGTCTTCTTCATCTTCTGCTACATCTTTCACAAATTGTGCTTTATTGTCTTTTTCTGATAGTTCAAACTCGAATCCTGTTACATATTCAAAACTTACACTTACACTTACAATCATACCCTTCAACGTATCATACAGCTCAAGTTCTAGGGACGTTAAAGGAATTACTGCGATGTTGGCTACGTTGCAAGTAACATCTTCAACACATCATCTATATTAATCACTGCCATTATGCTAAATTGCAAAATTACATGGCACGAGAAAAATTCTTCTGATATATCATTTGAAACAGCCATCTTATATATGCACTCCGATAATGGAGTACGTGAGAGAACACTTGTATTTTTAGTTTATCGATATACCTATCAGATTCTATTAGAGTATTTCTTGGAAACGTTATCGAAATAATTAATAATTTCAAGCGTTCGAGATAAATATATAAATACCGTATACGTGACCAGAAAAATGCGCTTTTAGTATATCGATATCTACACTAAGCACTTATAATTATAGTATTTCTTTAAACCGTTATCGAAATAGTAAATAATTGTTGAAATAAATATATATTTATAACGAAAATTAATGACATTAAAGTAAAGTAAAGTTTCATTATCGCTTTCTTATATCTTTATTATTAACTGTCAAAATTTGCTACACAGCATCGTGTCCTACATAAAACCGACTTTATTTGTGGTAAATAAAAATAAAAAACTTGGAAGAAATGGGGGTATGAGATACCCGCTCCCCTGTTTTTATTTTATTATTTTTTTTCTGAAAATAATTCACGTCATATTTTAACACTACATAATATAGGTACTTCAAGTAATGTTCTACAAATTAAATGTATATATATACGAAGGTGTTCCGAAAACGTTTGTAAACGTTCTGAAAATATAACTATCGCTCAAACCAGCCTTGTTTTATTGACCTATTAGTGGTAGATCTCTATCATATAATATAAAGTAATGTTCTACAAAAAGAAGAAATCTGTTATAGTTTCCGAGATATTAACAAAAAATTTAAAATTATTCAAATCTTTGTAGGGGACTGTACCCCGAAGTCGGGGATTCGCAGAACCAGAAAATGGTACCAAGGTACTCTTTCAGTCTGTGTAGTTCCATCGAAATCTGGAAGTGCGGATTGCCGGTGTTACCTTATTAGATCTATCCTAATATCTTCAGTTTATAGTTCTACATACCAATTTCGATTTTAAACCCTGTACACAACCATCACCGAAAATCACGTAGACGTTTCTATTATTCATCCATCCTCCGACATCGAAATCCTCCATTCTCTCGCAACAAGTACGAAACTCTCGACGGTCCTAAATCAAGCGTACGTCCGGGCAGGTGACAGGGCCGAAAGAAATCGAAACGAATGGTTCCGATAGCGACGCGGTCGGACGCTCGTCGAAAAGGAGCACCGACGACGCCGGATAATTCCGGAGAGGAAAGGTGAGCTCTTTATTTCAGTTATGCGCTTGTTACGCGACTGTCGCCGGCTTCGGCCTTGCAAAGTACCGCTAATGGCTCTTGACAAATGGCTCTCGAGCGAACGGGACTGGAAACCTCAGTTCAGCTCAGCTCGCCTCGGCCCAACGACGCCTTCGTCGCCGTCCTTTTCTCGCGGAGCGCCTCTTTTAGAAATTTATATTTATGAACCGTCGACGTACCTAAGTTGTAACTTAATTATCGTCGGAGGACGCCGAATAAAGAAACCGAGGAAGCGTTGAGGAGGAAGTGTGGAAATGGCGCGGGACGAATAGATGTTTTAAAAGTCTAAAATTTTCAGTCTAAATCGGATTGTAGATTATCAATGGGCTATTTGGCGTTCAATCAGCACGACCTGGAGATTTTATGTGTTTTAAACTCTTAAACATTTACCTTTTCATCAAAGTCTAGACGTGCACAATAAGCATAACTGATTTCAGTGCGCTGAGATCTAGGGCGCACCCAATCGGGACTTCAAAAGAAAGAATAAAATAAGAAAAGCCAGGAACTCCGCTGATTTTATCTAGCTATAAGTTGGTGCCTGACAAAGCAGAAAGAGAGGAAACATGGGAGAGATCAGCTCCACGTACAATTTATGACCCAATATAGCAAAATGCGATATGGAGGAATCACGATTTGAAAGCAAAAAATTAAGGTCAAGGTATCACTTGTATGATACGGGGCGGAAGGATAAAATGGATGTCTGTTAATATGTATCGTGTGAAAGTGTCCAAAACTTTAAGAAAGTCATCAACGAGAGAAATAAAGGTTAAGTGAGATAAGAGGAGCCCCAGAGGAAGATGGTGGAAGAGGATCTGTAGTAACTGGATGCAAGGAATTGGAAACTGTTGGGGAGTCCGAGTAGGCTGTCAATAAAATACAAGGGAAAGAAAACTAAAATCATAGAGAGATGTAAGGAAGAACCAAAAGGTTTATAGGAACGGTAAGACAAGGAGGAACACTCCTCTACATGTGATCACCGACCACATTTATAAGAGCATGGTCAGGTATCCCAACAGGAAGACCCTGGGCTTCAGGGGCACCAAATCCAATGATTGAATTAATACTTTTAGCCTTCTTCTGAAAATGTCTGTCTCCTTGCCTCCACAAATCACAGTTTTCTGAACTTTCCGGAACTTCTTCTTCTCTTTAACTAGACTTCTAGGTCTTTATCCTCTTCATCCTCGAGAAAATAAAGCATAAGCTCATAAATACTCATAATATTAACAATAATAATACTAATTCATACGTCCATTTGCAGCTCATAAAGAACCATTTGGATTACCGCTTTTTAGAGAATTAATGGTGCTCTAGCCAACACTTATGCTTCAACTGCCCATTATTATCCGGAGAAATGAATTTTAGGTACTCATTTTCAGAGGCTAGGTGCACGTTAAATCCGGAAAAACTGTCTCGATATTATAGCGGGTGTGGGGATCGAACTTTCGATTTTCGAGTTTATAGACCAACCCAAAATGTCGATATACACTTTGGAACCATTGTTTTTGCAATGATAACATTTAGAATGGTTCGAACATATGCTTAGCATGAACGAAACAAGATAGCCCAAACGTATACTTAACTGGAAGCCACCAGAAAGAAATAAAATAAGAGGCTATCGTAGGCTATGGTACTTTGTCCCAAGCTGAAATTTGTATTTCCTGGCTTCCAGACTGTGGTACGACCGGATTGGGCAAGCTATGTTATTACGAAATGACAGATAACATGCTATACGATCGAAAAACATAGCATCAGCCATTTGGAAGTATTCTGCTGTATAATTGTTGCAAATGAAGTTATCCACAATTAATCCCAATATGCATGTTTAAAGTGCACGCCTAAAGTATGGAATAAATTCAGTAAAAGAGAAATAAGATTTTGTTGGAATAAATTCTTCAACTTATCGTTTTTATTTGATGAAAATACACATTTTCTACCATCAGTTGTTTGTGAGTAATGACATCATAATTTTATTTTAATATCAACTCCCAATCCACTGTATATGTGTAGGATATAGTATTTATTGAAAAAATTTTGGGATTCGGTTAAAACCAGTGGTTTTGCAGTGCTAATTGCGTTTTTTCAACAATGAGGTCAGTTCCAACCATTACTTCGAGTGGGTGTTTTTGCAATGTTTATAGTATCTTTTTTGTTTTGGAAATGACGATGGTTTGACGATTGTTTCAAATTCTCCAATTAATGAAAGGCAAGAAATCATCATCGCCCACTGGACTACATGGACCACGTATTGTAAATGATGTTGAATGTGATATAGTCGACCAATAACATTCATCTTGACGAATTTCTTGTCGTTCTTTAATTGCGGAGTTTGGAACAGCACACAAATCAATGTCATTTCGCAATATGATACTATCACCATTGCAAAAATGCCGACCCAAGGTCAAACCACTTGATGATAAGGATGTGACGTATAGATTGTAGTATAGTAATACTCGAATGGTTAATTACCATTAGAAAATTCATCTTTTATTACAATTCAATATATTAAAATTTACAGCTAATGTTGGGGTTATGATTTTCAATTGTCATTCGGTTTATTTTGGGGTTCTATTTGTACCTTTTCGACACCACGCCCACCACATTTTGAGCATTTTATTACCCTACGGGTGTTAGCTTCTTATTTTAACTCCAACCAGAAACGCTTAATGGGAGAAACAAATGTAACTAGAAATAAAATTAATAATTATTATAAAAGGCATATATTAATGGATAGAAAAGAATTGTAAACATTCAGCACATACATACAATACTTTTACATTACAAGAATTCATAAAAAATTACTGGAAATGACCAAGGATACATCGACATTCAATACAGGTTTCTATAACAGCGATATGCCTGGATGAACTGGAGTCGGGGAGAGTTGAAGTTTTCGTTTCGTGGACAACGAAGAAATAAAGCAATGCGGTCCTGGTTTCCAAAAATAAATAAAACATTGGTTTGGTTAACGACGAAAAAAAAAATTGACAAGATAGATAAGTCAACAAATAAGTCTATAAATATATTTCGAATAAAAGGGTTTTAAGAAGAAGTGCCAGTGAATAAAAGAACCTCCCCACACCGGAGAAGAAAGAATTTAAGAAAAGGAACAAGAAATTTAACAGAGGAGACATAGGAAGTATAATCATCAAATAAAAGAAATTACACTCACACACACACAACACTAGGTAATTATGTTGATTTTATGTTAAATATTTCTCAAGATTTATAAAAATAATTTGTTATAGTTTATGTTTTTATATCATTAATTAAGAGCTAGGCCAGCGCAGTTTTGTTTAAGAAATTAACAGAATTCTCAGTACAATACTCAACACTATTTAAACAACGCTCAAAACCACCGATAACAATAACTCAATGCTTAAAACAAACGATAAGTTCATTTGACGTCATTTCCGCCCTGCAACTCGCTTTGATTATCTTTCACAAAGTTTAGGCAAACACCTATTGACGTTAACTTCCTCTACCCACGATTTCTAGTTCGTCAAAACGGTGGTAATTTTCATCCAACTCGACTTCCATTTGCTGACGCCTACTAAAAAACGTTTTCCGAATGCTGTAAAAGGACGTCGGCGTCAACGTGTCAGAGTATTCTATTGTTTTTTCTCTTCCTTTTCGCCCATTTTCCGGTGTTGGAAGCGCTCCAAAAGTGCGCCCCGCGATGTCGCAGCCAACGGACTCTTTTTCTCCCGCCGTGGAACAAATAAACAACGCGCCGCGCGATGAACGGTTAAAATTTAAATTGATGTAATGAGATGGAAATTGGATCAGAAGAAACGATAAATTACAATACAAAGCCTACTTTAATTAAAGCGATAATTAAAAAGATAGGTATCTCGGTGAAGTCACGCTTGCGAAGAAGATTACTCCGCGCTCTACTCCGGCTTCCCTCGGTCCTTTCGGGCGGGAACGACGCGCGCGCCAGTGGCGTACCGATTGGAACTTTTAATAAAAGTTTGGCGATAAATTTGTAATAATTTCTGTTTAAGCTATTTATTTTCTCATCCTGCTCGTGCCACGATGGCGCGGATGGAAGTTGTATATTCGGTCGGAAAATTGGATGAAACTTGTAGGGGTGGTTTTGATTAAGGAAGAAAAATTGATGGTGTGAGAGGAAATCAGATGAAATTTGTTCTTCCCCTCGTAGTCTTTTACCTACGGTATCCATAATGGAACTTTCTTCGGTTTCCACCGTGTACCGCTAGGTGGTAATCAACTTTCTGAGGAATATTGAAACTAAACTTCAGCATGTCAGGGGAAAACGGACAATGTAGGGTGGGGATCAGATGTAGTTTAGTATCAGCAAATCTCTTTAATCAATTTTTGGACGTACAAGGAACAAGGAAACACATCTATGTCAAAAATCAATCACGTCTTCTTCCCCCTGAACAAAAAGAAGAATTTCCGAAACAACAACAAAGACACGTATGTTTAAGATACCTTCGATGAGTGGCGCGCCGCAAGAAGCCTTCTGTTTAACGTACGAACTTGGCGGCTTGTAAATATTTGAGCTAACCGAGTTATGTATCTTGGCGTGGGATCTATCTTTTAGCGTGTCGTTCTTCTCTCTTCCTCTTTCGAATTTTCGCCGGTCGACGACGAACGCTCCAAAGGCCGCCGTACTAAAATATAAGGCCGTCGGGGAGAAACGGCTTCACGGACAAATGAATGAACTGCGGAGGCAATTTTACCAGGTACCTAATCGCCGTTGTTGATCGATTAATGTCCGGCTGGTGCGGATGAAGGAAAAAATGCTATTCCGCGTACGTTAAGCAGTTGTTTGTTTATTTTTCTTGTTCTTTTTCTTGTCGAAACGTTTGATTGTTGTGTTTCGGAGAGTTTATGAGACGAATAGAGTTTGTAAACACTTTCTACAAACAGATCTATCGGATCTGAAAGTAATTTCTTTCAATTTTTTTATTATCTCCCATATCTGTACAAACTGTCCCAAATTTTAACAAAACAATAAATGCATTTGAATATTCCCTCAACATGCAGGGATTTGACTCAATAGACGGAGTCTATATTAAATCAAACATCTAAATATAGTCGTAGCAGATAGGAAGCGATGGAGGGAAATATGCAACAAGTCAATCTTAGAGAACTCAACTTCACACACGCCTTACACCCCAGGACAGGGGTGGAAAGGGCTTAAGGATTAAGTAAGTAAGTAAGTAAATATACGGCGGGAGGGGGGGTACCCAAAAGAAAGATGACATTTCTCTTCATTTTATTTAATTAATTTTTAAACAGAAAACCTCCAATCCCTTTCAAAGTACTCTCCACTGGCACCAACTAATACACTTGTTCAAACTTTTATTCCATTGCCCAAATCATTTTTTAAATTCGTCTTCATCCGAGATGCCCGACAGTGCCTCCGTCGTTCTTTCCTTCACCTCACCAACGTCGGCAAAACGCTTTCCTTCCATGTCTCTTTTCATTCGGAGTGAATAGGGGAGGGGCACAGGTGTCATACCATTTTTCTAGTTTTTGACAAAAAATCAGAAGAAAGGCTGTGTGAGCAGGAACGTTATCGTGGTGGAAAAACTAGTCACCCGACTGCCACAATCAGGCTTCTTTCGCCGTAAACTGTTGCGAAATCTTTTCAAAACTTCGAGGTAGAAAGCCCGGTAGAACAAACTCTGAATCGACAACGGACGACGCCTCTCACATTGAAAAACTAATCAGCACTGACGTTTGATTTCACATGACTTGATCATTGCTTCGTTTCAGGGCCGCAACCGTAGCGTCATCTTTCGTCACCTGTGGTGACCTTGGAAAAAAGTCTGGATCATTTCGAAGCTCTTCTTTCAAGGCCATACACGCGACTGTTTTTGTTCAGTAGTCAGCAGTCGAGACACGAATTTGGCAGCCACTCTTTTCATCCTCAAATCATCCGTTAAAATTTGCTGAACTGAATTCCAGATCTCTCCAGATAGCTCCTCAACTTCTTCAATTGTCCGTCGTCGATCTTTCAGGATGACTTGGCGAATTTCTACAACATTTTCATTGGTTCGCTCCTAGGAAGGATGACCAGAGCGAGCTTTGTGAAGAATTACGCCTTTTTTGAAACGGGAAGTTGAGTTGTCCCAATAGCATCGACTTTGTGAGGCTTTCTTAGGATTTCAGGAGTTTCTGTGCCAGTTTTTTCTGAGCGAGAAGCAAAACTCTTTCTAAAAGTTCACACATACCAAGCGGAATCTTTTTGCGACAACTCCCCTAGCGGCAGAACACTGTACTAAAAAAAACTCCGCCTACCAAAACGTCAATTCGGTTCCTTTTGGGTACACCTCGTACATACATAGATACAATCATTGACAAACTGGATACAATTTACAATTTTAATTTAATCTAGAGGGAATCTAAATTGAATCTGGTTGGCAAATCTGTTGGCCTACATCTCCTTAGATGCTGTGGTTCATTCTCACCTTTTATCAGATTTTATACGAATCTGTTTGAATAGTTTTTAGCTCTTTTCTTGTATTTTATATTCACAAGAAAACCTTTCGAGGTGCTCGATGGATATGTTTTAGTTCATGACAATATATTTGCATTCATTTCATTAGGGAGTCGTTATGTTCTTTGAAATCATCAATTTTTGGATAACACTAAGATAAATTGCTCTTTAAAGAAGAACTTCGATTGTGTAATAGCAATACGAATAATATTCGTTTTAAGTTTTTGAAACTAAATACCTAAAACTTTAATTCAAATTTTGAGTTAAGGCTGCATACATAGCAGTACCAGATAGTTTTCGGTGTAGTAAAAATACTTTAGCATTCTTTAGTGAGATCCTGCAGTTAGAAGTTGATTAAACAAAAGTAACACATAATACAAATGAAAAGTATAAAAATAAAAATCTACTGAACTTTCACATAAATATCCGCACTGAGGCTTATTCGGCATAGAATCTAAGACTATGAACGTGGGTACATCGCGTCCTGGAGTGCTTTGTTAATCGCAGAAGTGCTATACCGTACTGAAGAGTCCTAATAAGAACGAAACCGGTCTACGGTTGCAGTCTGCGATAAGCAAAGCATAATCGTTGATAATTATTGGCATATGCAATATAGGCTGTGTGTAGGATTTTGCTTATACCAATGATCTGCGGACTTTCACATTTCTTATGGTTTCTTACCAGTACGTTTGCCACTTTTAATTCCGCTGCGCGTTGATATAAGTTAGTTTCGTCTTCATTCAGAAGAAAGGTGTTTGATAATTTTTGAAGTTTCCATCGTCTGCGAAGTTACTTGAAAGTGAGAAAAATTAAAATTCAAGTATGGAATCCGTGCAATGCTTCCAACTGTTTTCTTAATCCTTAACTATGGATGTGGGGATTAACTGTCGCTAATTTTAAGGTATTTTAAAGCTCATAACGGTTTCCGACGCATGCTGCTTTCGGTGCTTTTCACTTGTAGGTATGCTTTGCTAAGGGTTGTATTAGTACAAATTATATAATGTTGTAGCCAATCGCAATACGCAAGAAAGGAGTACTACCTGCGAGGAATCAGTGCCACGCCGGATATTTCGGATAATATTAACCGGACTTTTCTTTTAACGCTTCCTAGTTGAAGTGAGTAACGTAACGTCTTGATATATGTTGGGTGGAGATGTAAAGTGAAAGGGAAAAAATCGCTTTGGCTCGCCAGAGTAGATTGACTGTTAAACAGCATCATATCTGAGCAAGAGGTGCACACGCTGTTGAGCAACACATTATGATGATTTCTTCATCATCATTTCGGAATTAAGACTATTTTTTGCACCTTAAATCGGGGGCGTGAGCCGGAAACATATACAATTGAATGAGACGAAATTTTGAAAATCAATTTCGCCCTCAATCGCACGACCTACATACATGGGAACCGGTTTCCGAATTATTACGCTCGATAGATTTCGAAAATCGACGCGACGGGGCCGATATCCGGGACAACTCGCGACGCATAAATCCCGGCGATTCAATACACCTCGCAACGAAACAATAGGAAACCGTAACCGGTTCGGCCCTATCGCCCGACGAGCCATCTCACGCCGTCGCCGTCGCAAAAAGTAATTATTCGCGGACCGATTTCCAATTGTCTCGAGTAATATCGACGGTTAAATATCAGATTATAGCTTTTATAATTGAACGCGCCCGAGCGAAATTGTTTCGGATCAGTAACGTGTACAGCGATGAATCGAAATAACGGAGCTGAATGTTCGAAGGTACTGGTTGCGATCCGCTTGAAAGAAATTTTATAAGAAGCAATTTGTTTTGTTTCTGGTTTCTAAAACTTCTGGTTGAATTGATAATGATGAACGGAAATGTCAGAAACGTTACGCTGCAGATTACCCGCCTCGTTAAAGTTTTAGAATTTAGGAACAAGGCGCCACTCTCCAATTATAGAACCGGATTACATCTAAGTATCTGGAGTCAGAAAGACCTTCCAGCTCAACAAATCAAAAATATAAAATCAAATAAAAGTGGGACTTTGTGCTTAACGCTTTTCTTGTTGTCAAACTTCGTACAGCGTGGTTATCGATCTCGGGACGGAAACTGTCCAAGATGGCGGCTTTTCTCACACTTGATGAAAAGATGTCGGGAAACGGGCTTCTAGCTCTTACGATAGTTCTCAAAAATAAGCTTAGCTTTGTACTAGTCCTGTACTAGTTCTTTACAACAAGATGAAGAGAAAATAACGCGTCGTGATTAATAAAAAAAGAGGAGAGCTCGCCTCCAATCTAGGGAAAAGCAATCGTACAACGGCCGATAGTTCGCACGGCAAAATTGGGGAAGCGAAACTTCCAGATTTACACAACGATAATGTAACACTTTTCAGAGTCGAATTTCCGTGTATATCGTCGGGAACGAGGCTTAAAAGCGAAGACGGAATAACCTAGGGACGGAAAACGATATGTCCAACTCAACCTTACCAAACGAAAGCAGGGCGCCATCTACGGCATAAGTTGGAGCGAGAGACCAAGAGGGACAAAACAGAAAAGTGTAACAATTGGCCGTAACAGTTTGCGCAGCGCAGGAATGTCTTTATGTCTCATCTTTATGTCATTATTTCCTTTACAGTGAATAATAATAATAATAATAATAATAATAATAATAATAATAGTAATAGTCTTTCTTGTCCTACAGAACAGTTAAAGGACCAGATAACAAAGCACGAGTATCGTCTAACTTTAAGGATACAATACGGCTCCCGCCTTCTAGCCTCTAGATACATGTACTGTAAAAGAATAAATCGAAGAATGCAAAATAGAAGGATGAAGGAAACGGAACTGTTCGTTCTAATGTTATCGGAAAGATTGAGACTTCTCTCGATACGAGTGGTACTCAAAAAAGTGCAGAAGTGATTCGACTCTTACCTCTTACCATAAGAAAATGGGTCGAGGATAATTCTCGGGATAGTTTGTCAGGGTCTGATAGTGAGCCTACTAACAGGGCACTGCAGGCTTAACAAGCACATGAACAAAACGGGCTTGACAGAAGATACGATACATAGATTCTGTCAAATTGAGGAGGAAACCGCTATCCACGTCCTATGCCAATGTGAATAATTGGCAAGGACGCGACTTCCACACATGGGGGAGCAATATTCCGAGGTGGGACTATATGCGGAAAAACCGGTTTCAAAAAAGGTCTAATTAAAGGAGCAAAGCTGGAGAAAGTACTGTAAGGAGGCATGAGGATCACAATAGATTTGGGAAGGTCGCAGTGGAACAAGCGTCATTGCCACCTCAAGTAATCTATCTCTTCCCAACCGTCCTTCAACGTATAGTGAAATTCACTCTTCAATCATTTTCTTACTTTAATTTGGATTCTCAAGTGGATTTTTGTCAATTGTCAAAGAAGGTCAGTAGTTTCAATCGGCGCTAACAAAGTCTTCCTCTTTTATGATGGTCCAATGTGGAAGCTTACGTCGGTTCCTACAGAGAAATTGGAGAGGCAAATTCTGTTTTACACACAGCCGAAGAAGTTATTTAGAAAACGAGATCTCCATGAATCTAAGCCAAATCCCATAGCATGATTAACTGCAGTATGTAGTCACCAAATCGAGATGTACTGCTACGCCTCTTCTCGATTTCTTCAAATCCAGATAACAGTATCGTAAATTGATAGCTTTGACTTTTAAAAGAGCAACTAGTCCCCTCCCCCAACTAATCCCGATGCGCAGCCCAGAAGAAATACGTCGCCTGTGGAGGCCCCTACAGAAGGGCGAAGTGTGATTGCTCCAACGACCTGCGCTATCTGTGGTGGTGCCCATCCAACGAGCTATAAGAGATAACCTAGATCCCCTAAGCAGGGCACAAAGAGAACAGCTCTAAAGGACGACTCGTCGATCGAAAAGGTACAGAAGTCCACTCGGGCTTCACGCCCAAGCACAGTGCAAGAGGGAATATCCTTCGCCCAAGCGGTGAGGGAGAGTTCCCAGAATGCACAGGCAACATCAGAGGACCCACCACAATCCGTCGTTTTAACAGCGAGCTTAGTGAGACTCACAGGGATCTTGACGGTTCTGGTCGCCCAAGTAATTAAGGCGGTCAGTGAAATCAAGTCTATCAACGGCGGGAACTAGATCACTCATCTAAAGCAACCTGAGAGAAAATCGAAAGAGAGAGAAGAAACACCACAAAGACATCACGACAAAGGGGTTTATACCAGTTCGTTCCTTTTGACCACTTTTAAGCGAATTTGGAGCCAAAATTTCCCTATTTCCTTTCCTTTAAGGGCCTTTTGCCTCCGATGATTCCATTGTACATTGTTTCTTTATTATGTCCGAGATTAATCGGTCCTTCCGAGCCTTCATCAAAACCCAACGCCGGTTTGGCGATCTAAAAAGTAGCGAAGTATTTTCCCCTAATATCCAACGAAATGTCGAAAGTTCAAACGAACAAAACTCTTGGAAGAGAATTCACTTCATGAAACAACGTGTTTACTACACCAAAGTTTACGATCTTCTCACCTAACCCCGAAGATACGTCAAACGGAAAACGGATATTATTTATGCATGTAGGTTCACTCTTCCGTGAAAATCGATAAGTTATCGATAATTTAAGGATATCGACCGCAAGATGACTCCCAAGGCCACGTACAAAGATTAAATAAAAGCAACAATTGTAACGATAGAAATCACGGTACGCGCGATTAAAGAAAAAACGTAACAATTCATGAGCCAATAATGGAATGACGAAGATGTATTGTTACTTCCTCATCATGTTACTACCTACTGTTCAAAGGAACTGTCTACCAAACCCTCGCAATGTTCACTTTCATTCTCCTTCAAATTTTCGTAGATATTCCCCAAAAAACCAAGACGCATTAATAACGACCTTGATGCCCACACATCATCGCTCAAAATCCAATAAACGTCATATTTAATCCACGAGCATCATTCACGGATCCCCTCATTTCTCTCCAATTTTTATCTTTCGCCGACGGCAAGAACGGCGACACGTTACCGTCGCGCAAATAAATTAAAAACGATCCTCGCTGGAACATCGCGAGTTCGTGGCGTCGGAAACGTGTTCCCGTCGCGTTTACATGCCTCTTCTTACTACATTCGAAAATAATACGAACCGCGTCCTCTCTCGTACTGTAGGTACTGCATACATACGTACGTACCCGCGCCAAGGCGATAATATTATGTAAGCGGGATGGGACGTCTCAGCCGTTCCTCGCCCATTACCGCTTATTGCCGTATCGTGAGCGCGCGCTGCAATTTCAATTTATTCGAAATGTCAACGCAGCGGGATTCGCGGCGACACCTACAAACTGTCTTCTATGAATTACGCGAACGATTTACGTCTCAGCGTTCGCGACCGATGGGGAAGAGCGAGAGGTGAAAGAACCCGAAGACGTTCGAGAAGGCGTGCTGAGACTTACTGACTTTTAGCGGACAGTACCAAGTGGATACGAGGGTAAACCTGTAAGTTCTGAGGCATACAAAGAAGACAGCCACTGGCTATGAATTACGTCACTGATGAATCAATGGAATCACTTTTAAGGTTGTTCTGTACTTTTTGTTTAGTTTTCCTACATTGCGGCATGTTTCATGTTGCAAAACAAAGGGTTTACCCTTATTTATATATTGCCATCTCATTTGGTTTTTTAGAAAAAGGCAATAATATCACGAAATTTGATGATTTGGTGGCCAAGCTTACGGACAAACGAGTGAACGAAAGAACTTATTTTTTATGAAAATTGAAAGATGTATTCGAGAACTGGAGCCTACCAATCTCGAATTTTTCTAAGGACACTCAATTTAGCTGCAAATCAGATTTTAGAAACGCCTCATTTTAATGTAAGTTTTTAATACTTTTAATTAGGAAAGACTTCATTTCTACGATCGGTATGCCTTAGGTATTAAGAATGTCTCAATGGAAAAAATTGTTTTAAATTAGGGTGGAAGTAATGCCGAAAGTAATTTGCACCGCCCCACAACTAATCCCTCCTATGAATTAGTATTCAAGCAATAATGATCATTTCTTATGCCTTTATCTGGTAGCCAGCCTAACTGTTTGTGGTTAATATCATGAAAGAGCACTGTATCTGTTCGGGAAAGTTTTACCCGAAGTAATGATTGCAATTTAATACCTCAATTTATTTTGTAACTATGACCCCATTATGTTAATTTGTATATTTACAAATCTAAGTTCAAGGAAACTTTCACATTCAATTTGCCGATTTTTTATTAACGCTTCGGGAACGAGTTTCGACGATTACGAAAATAACCGAAATCGAAAAATTGACGATAGGACAACATGACAACCACTTGTGGTAGGAAATCAAAGAAAATTATTTGACTGACAAACATATTTGAAGACCTGGTATCAATGTCTTAATTAACGACTTCCTTCTTTTGTTTCAGAGTCTGGTGGGGAGCAAGCTAGTGCGCGAACAGCAGTGGCCGTTTCCGGTCCCACCCCGTTTCCGTCTCGACGACGGCGAACTCCAGCTCTTCGGGTCCTCGCGAGTGCGCGGGATGCGGGAAGAGGATCACCGAACGCTTCCTGCTCAAAGCCCTCGACCTCTTCTGGCACGAAGATTGCCTCAAGTGCGGTTGCTGCGATTGCAGACTCGGCGAGGTCGGATCCACCCTGTATACTAAGGCCAATCTTATCTTGTGCAAGAGAGACTATCTCAGGTTAGTAGATTCCACAAAGAATAACTTCCGTCCTCCTTCTACGTTAACCCCCAAAAAGTTGCTCATCAAATAACCACAGTCCCAAACAAAATTCCTATGATCAAAAGTGTTTAGAGGAAAACTCCTTTGAGATAAAAATTGTATTTTTGCTTCAAAACCATTCGAAAAGAATTATAAAAGTTCTGTTTCGTAAAAAAAATGGCCCCAAACAGAACCCCAAAGAAGGAACGAGATCGCAACGTAGAAGCGTCCACGAGAAGGCGATATTCGCGGAGAGGGAAAAAATATTAATAATAAATACTTATTTTACGTGAGCGCGATAGGAATGCGAAGTTCTCCGTTCGACGTCCGGGAGAGAGGTAAGGGAGTCAATTTCGTGTAATGTAATTTTTATAGCACGCCACGGCAATAAATTTTATAGCAATCTACAAGGGGAAATTGGTGTTGCAGCGTACGACAAGGACCTTATAAATATAAGATCGAATTGCTTCCGCTAATCATCTCGATCTGGACGGATCGAAATTCTCGGAAACGTGCGAAGGCGCAGACGGTCGTTCGTTCGGTCTTTCGCGAAATTGAGACGGAGTCGAATTGAATTTTGCTTTTCGCGATAATAGAGGACGAGCTGGTGGTTTATGACAAGCGCGTTCGAAGCGATTTTTATCAGCTAAATATTCATCAAATCGAAGATGTACATGCACACGTTTCATCCCTTAGAAGAGATGAGAAGGAAGGAGTCCAGCGAGGGCTAGAGGACTCATCATTTACTTATTCATTGGTTGAGATAACGTCCTCACCCCCATAAGGGGAGCAACGTCTAGGTTTTTATTTTAACCATCTTTTCTCCCTAATTACGACTGTAGGTTAGAAAGAAGTAGAAGACCAGCTGTTATTAGACATAATCTTTTGGACCACGTTTTTTAGTCAATGAGAGACAAATTTGTCTTTAAATATTCAAGTAACGATTTCCACATACGATTAGATACAAGAATAAGAAATGTAATTTAAGGAGTCTCAGCTTCTAAACTGGTCAAAACAAGTAACATTACCATGAAACCGTCACCTTCATATCGAGCTCATTCTTAAACAAATTATGGGTTCCATAGTTTCAGCGCCCAAAATCAAAATCCGTCTATTGTCTAGTGGAAGATTAAATCACTGAACGATACCTGCCTCCAATCATCACATTTCCAGCAGCTATGCGCTGATGAAAATACTGACATTAAAAGTACGGCTCAGCTCGCCATTTGTATTCGTGGCATTAACGCGCGTTTTGAAATTCAAGAAGAACTAATTAAGTGCATTCCATTGAAGGGCACAACTACGTCAGACGATATTCTCTCTGCAATTGAACTATTAATACAGAATGATCAACTCGATTGGGCAAAATTTTGCGGCATTACCATTGATGGTGCTCCTTCTATGATTGGAAAGAGAACTGGTATCGTGACGAAGATACGTCAAAAATTATGTGAGTTGGAGCCAGAAAATAAATTTGCCGGCATTCGCTGTATTTTTCACCAAGAATTTCTGGCATCCAAAACTCTCAAAATTGAACATGTTATCAAAACAATCATTGAAACTGTTAGCTTTATAAGAAGCAGGGGCCCAAATCACAGACAATTTTCCCAATATTTGAAGGATGTTGAAGACAAATATTTGTCTTACTATACCGAAGTTCGCTGGCTTAGCCCCGGGCTGTTTTAAAGCAGTTTTTGGAATTGCAGGACCACATCCAAAGTTTTATGATTGAAAAGGGTAAACCTCGTGATTGTTACGGCTCGGTGGTTCCTAACCTCTTGCACCGAAACATAGAAAGGGTAAAAGGGTTAAGAAGAAGAAGATAATTCCGTAATCAAGCAATCGCGACGCACGCGGTGCGGTCCTGTAGGCAGCTCGGAACGTCCCCGAAAACCATTGCGACTTTAGATTAACCAACCCTGCACCCCAACTCCCACCGTGATAAGGTGGAAGTTGACATTCTCAATTGGCATCTGAAAAGTTTGACCGGAGAGGTACGAAGCGAGACCTCCTGCGAAACCAAAGAGGATCAACTTGAAGAAAGATCGTTAGGCCAAACCTTATCAATGTCCCAATATTCAAGAACATCGGCCTGGCGAGAGCCTCACGGTTGGCTACGGTACGGATTAACCTCTCCAACCAGAGATGTGGTTATCAACACCTTTTACTCTTAAGGGCTCCTAACGAGCTAGTGATTCGTTATCTCCTAAATCGCGATGCATGGGATAATCACTAGACATTTGCCAACTCTGCAATCCCAACACCTTAACTTACTCGTCGCAGAGGACCAGCACTCGCCGTGATGAAGTGGAAGGTCTACCACAAGACATTCTTAATTGGCATCCGAAAAGTGCGATCGGAGAGGTACGAAGCGAATCCTCAACCGAAACCAAATAAGATCAACTTGAAAATAGATTATTGTGCTAATATTCAGAAACATCGGCTGGGTGATACCCTTACGATGGGCTACGGTACAGGTTAAACACGTGGTTATCAGCATCTTTTACTCTTAAGGGCTCCTCACAAGCTCATGATTCGTTCTCCCCAAAACCGCGACACATCGGATAATCACATCGGTCGAACTCAACATTAGCCAACTTTGTAACCCCTCAATCCCCCTCCCTCCATAGGGCCGAGAGAAAGCTCCAGGACGACGTAAAGAACGAGATTGTAGTCCGAAAAGAAGTTGAAAATATTTTGGTTCAGTGTGATATTTACACTTAACCCAAAAACAAAGAAATCCGATCTGACGTCAATCAGTACAAAAGTAGGTGGGACCAGGCTGGAAGTAGACGATGACATCACCACCCCGAAGAAGGCTTCGTTACGTATTAGTCACCAGAGTTTATAAGTCGGAAGAAAATATTTCTTCAAAGAAATTGGGGACTAGGAAGGGATAAATGAAGATTGTCCTCAGTGGATCCGAACTAAGGGTGACGATCTTTACCGCCATCACCCTGACGGAGACCAAATTGGGAACTAACTGAGTGAATGGCGAAGGAGTCTTTTGTCCTCTCTAAAGATTCGATTTTTTAATAACGGGTATTGTTTCCACTAACAAGAACAAATCAAGAGGAACGCCCAGACCAACGTGGCTGGAGAGCGTGAGACGTGCGTTGAGTAAAGGAGTATTATCAATGGGGGAAGCACAACAAGTCATACAAGATAGAAAGAGATAGAGGGAAATATGCATGAACACAGCATAACGATCTCAATTCCACACACGCCCTACGCCCCAGGAATAGGTAGAAAAGGCTTAAGGATTAAGAAGAAGATTGTTTCAAAAATTCATTCTATTCAGATTGTTCATTTCTCAGCAGTTTTTAAGCATATCCATTAATTAATTGACTATGGAGTTCTACTAAAAAGACATGATGTCCTTGGCAAGTCGTCGTGAAGCCAAGGAAACTCGATTTTTGTGGAAAATCGTACATGGCCTCATTAATTCCTCTGATTTACTTACTTCTATCAATTTCCTTGTTCCCCGGATATCCGCCCGTTCCTCTCCTACTTTTACTTTACCTTTTTCCAGGACCAACTTGCTGCTGCATGGCTCTCCGTTCCTATCTATGTACCACTCTGGTGATGCGCTGTTCAGTGACATTTTTTAATAGAATTAATGAATTTACTTAATTGTTTTTCTCCAACGGACTAAGATAAGGACTCTCGTAGACGAAAATACAGCACCTCAAAACCCCAAAACCTGGCACACATTGCTTTAGAACGAAATTAGAGCGAGTACCACCTTTGACACCTTCATACCATTCATTCCAAAAAGTTTTATCCATTGTTCACAGGTTCGTTAGAGTCTTTGGCAATCAGAGACCAAAGACATTCCTTTTCCAACGCGCGTAAAAACTGGCACACATTCATTCAAACTAAATTAGACGGCGCACTTTTTAACGAGTCTAATTTTAAAACCATCGCGTCTAATTTCCTTCTCCGCTTTCAACAGTTGTTTATCCAATTATATACGCATTAAAATTCTTCACTCGTTCGTTAACCATTTACGTACGTACATTATACCTATTCCGATTCCTCTCACCTATTTCGTCTTTTCTTTCTGTTGCAGATTGTTCGGCACGACGGGCTATTGCGCCGCCTGTAATAAAGTGATTCCCGCCTTCGAGATGGTGATGCGAGCAAAAAGCAACGTGTACCATCTAGAGTGCTTCGCGTGCCAGCAATGCAACCACAGGTATTGTAATCGTCGTCGACGTGCGAGTGCGTATTATCCCCTCGCCGTGTGTTTGTCGGCGCGCGGAGGGGCGACGGCCGGTACGTCGGGACGTCCCCTAAATTACGACCGAGGAATTGTAATATCGTTTAATTATACCGGCGCGTCGAGGCACTAATGACCCCGGTCTCATTAGCGGGCCCACAAACATCCGAAGCACGCGACGCGTAGATACAGCGATGGTCGTTGGTTTGGAAACGTGACAAATGAATCAGCCCAAATATCAACGCTTTTTTGTTGTTGTGCAAACGTGTAGTTTTTCAATGAAATGTGTCACGATCCAAAATACGTATGTCGAGTATGTAGCGCAAAATGGGACAAAAGGACTGAGAAGTGCAGAATTGATAGATATATCTACCACTACAATCTCAAACAAAATATTCCATATTCCACATTAAGTTGACAGCATACATCTTATAGGGAATCAGATGTATGTAAAGATATCTGAAAATAAATGTTATGATATAAATACACAAAAAGTAGTACCAAAACTTAAGATAAAAGAATAGCTTTATGTAATTTGTACGAATTAAAGTAGGATGTCAATAACTCATAAGAGCGTATACTACCAACCCGACCTGGAACAGGCTATAGGAATGGTTTGAGAACAAGCCTATTTAGGTAATCGATGAGCTCTATTAGTGTTTTGTCCAAGAGCCTATCGAGCTGCTCCGATCTTCCTTCCTCGTCGACTGTAGCTGTAGTCCGTAGGTTCAAGAAAGCGCGCACCAACAGCTTTTATTAGTACAAAACTTCTCTTCGTTCTCGTCTTGGACATCGAATTGGGTTACTTTTATGCAAAACCTATATACGGGGAAACGCTCCACGTCACATTACTATTTCATTTTGATATATTTTGAGATGCAACACCCAAGGGGTAGAAAGATTAGCGAAGAAAAAGGAAACAGATATTTTGATAATTATTTTTTATGAAATATTTATTAGAACGTTAAATTCTCCAAAAATATGACAATTTCGAAAAAATTGGAATTTTTAGAAAATTAGAAATTTTCGTGAATTTGTTTCCAATCAGTATTTTTTTAAATGTTGAATATATGAAATGTCCAAAATTTTGCGAAAACTTAAATTTCATAATAATAATAATAATGTCCTTTATTGAGTGTGATATACATAATTTATGCGTTAAATACGTCATGTTTATATTAAATAAATGAATAATATAAATAATTAAAACTACATAAAAACACACACACACGTAAAATTGAAATCAATCAATTAGTCAAATAAATAGATTAAAATTTATAAATAAAAAGGTCGCCTATATTGTAAAAGGTTTTTGTAAAAGTATATCTTTTAGATTAACTTTTAATTTTTGAATTGAGAGTTCTTTTATGTGCATGAGCAAGTGATTACACACCTTCACAATCTGCCGAATTATACTTCGGTCAACCATAGGTCTTGCGGCTTGTATGGGCACCGAGTGAGATGACTTCACTCCACGGGTATTGTACGCATGCATTTAAAGTTCATTAAAGTTTTCCGAATTTTTCGGAATTTTTAAATTTAAAGTTTATTGATCATTCCTAATTTCAAAATTTTCTAAATTTCAAAATATCAAAGGAAGTTCTTTCAAAATTCGAAAACGGTAAATCTTACATTTTTTTTTTTGAATTTCTGACAAACTTCTGGAGAATTTTTGAAGAAAAAATGTTTCTAAATATTTCAAAATTCTCCGAAACAAAACCATTTTTCGAAAATTCAAGCTTGAAGGCTTTTTCAAAATTTCCTTGTACTAATAGACCAATAAACAACAAAAATTCCAAAATTTTACAATTATAATTGGAGGTTTTTTAATGAATTTTTTATTTTCAAAATGTGGTGCCAGTTTCCCACTTGAGGATTGTGGCACGGTTTTTTTGATTTTGGAGTGTGGTCCCGACATCTGCAACTTCTGGCGACGACGTTTGTTGACAGGGCGCGACTTATCAACTTTTATTATGCATAATTGTAGCCACCAATTTGTAATTATCAAAACAAGACAAATCTATGATCGTTCTCTGTCTAAAAGTTAGTGGACGGACTGTTTCGGTCGTCATATTGGTAGTAATATCGTTGGTTAGAAAGAGCTAACGCTATCAGCTTTCATTATATATATAATAGCATTTATTATTAGAAGTGGCCTTGCACCTTCGAGAAACTACATTATAGTGTAGTGCATTCAGTAATAAGTAACGTAATTGGTCCGAGTCAACGAGCAACTATAAAACTTTGGAATTCAATTTTTTTCTATAAATTCCGAAGTTTTCACATTTTAGTAATTCTAAAAATTAAAAATTTGAACTTTGAAAGTGAAGGATTTTTAGATTTCACATTTTGGGATTTTGAAAGAGCTTCCAATCTTGTTAAATATTAGGAAAATTTTGAAAATTAGTAAATTTTGAAATTGTACACAATATTGATATTACATATATTGTATTTTTGAGAATTTTGAAATTTCCAATAAGTAGTAAAGCTTTAGTGAATCTTAAATTTTCGCAAAATTTGTTGAATTTGAAGAATAGATTTTGAAAATTTTAGAAATTTCAAGATGTTTTCAACTGTTTCATAATTCCAAAATTTGTTTGTTTGAAAAATTCCAAAATTCTCAAAATTCAAATTTTTAAAAATCAGTTTTAGAAAATTTACGTTTCGAATATATAATCAAAAAGGATTTAACTTGGGTGTCGGACCTCAAAGTATCTCAAAGTAATAGGATGCGGAGCGTTTCTCATAACTTATGCATCAAACAGAAGTAAAACAACATTTGTAAGAGAAAATATTTTCCTTCTATCACAACTACAGCATCTATGGTATTTATAAAATTATATGAGGTAAAAGTAAGTGAATGAGTGTAAAAGAAAACAAATTAGTTTTTAAAAATTGGGCAAAAAAGGATTGTTTTAGAAGCACTGAATTATGTATCGGCCAAGCATAATTAAAAACCCATCCTATCAAAACATGCACTTCACCTTGCTTAACATATTGCCCGGAATCCACTAATGTTTACATCTCTTTCTGTAAATTTTAAACATTCACCTTTAGGTGTCAATCACATGCTCCAAATTCTTCGACACATGATTTACAAGCCGCATGATGAGACCAACACGACCTTTCCTAACATCTACGCGATATGGATATATATCCTCCAGATATGGCCCCAATTTTACTAGCGTTTACACTTCTACGTCTAAATAATAAACATCCTACTTGACCGTATACTGTTAGAGGTTCTCCAAATTTTCCTTCTGCAACTTGCGTGATGGTAGTAAAATATTTGTGTATCATTATTATTATTATTATGCCGATCGGAATCAGCAAAGTTTCCAAAACCTACGACCAACACAATATACAATCCACCTGATCTATTCCATTAGAGATGACTCAAATGCAATTATCACGCTTATCTTCCTCCGAAAGTTAAAAGTGCCTATTTTCACTCCGAATTTAACGTTTAGCTATATCTGCAGGCCGTCGTTAATTAGCGAGAACGCGCTAATCCCGCTAATGCGCACACACGCTAATACCGTCTAGTTAGGCGTCCATTTAGCTAACCGAACAGACCTCGTTATCGCGCCCGAAACCCTAAGTAATATCGCGCCTGTTCTGTCTTTTTCGCAGGTTTTGCGTCGGCGACCGCTTCTATTTATGCGACAATAAAATCCTCTGCGAGTACGACTACGAGGAACGACTGGTCTTCGCCAATATGGCGTACAATCCTAGCAGTCTGGCGCACATAAGGAGGCAAGTCAGTAATTTACAGGTGGGTCAGTTGCGGTAGTATTTTAGATGTTTAACGACGTTACGTCCGACGCTCCTACTATATCGTAGTTTATAGTTATCCGTCTAACGCTTATAGTACACATGAACACGTTGGTTCAATTCGATTGAAATGGAAGGAATGCGTTGAATGGGGAGAAATGCCAAATTTTAGAAATGTATGCTTTCTTGGAAACAGCAGAGTTATGTATGTGGGTACACCACCATTTTTAACATCTTTTAACACCAGGTCTAGATCACATCTACAATGACTCACTCTATACAATGGGTGATGATAGGTTTTGCACACCGTTACAATAGAAAACATTTGATAAAGTTCGTGTGGATTCTAAGTTCTCCAATATCGTCTAATAACTACGTATTTACGAGAGATTACGTAATTTTTTAACTCTGAAAACAGCATAGCAAAAGAACTTATGGCTTGAAACGATAAAGTAAGCTTCAGAAACAGAAACAGTTTCATTATAACATCATAGATTTTTTCTGTAGGAACTCCTTTTGGGTTACGCCATGTTTCATCGCAATCGCCGAGTTCCTTCTGAGTTGGAACTGTTTGGATTGCACTGCACTCCAGTGCTAGAACACAGACCTAGAAAGTCTTCTTCTTTTAATCATCCTTACTTGTTATCAATATCGATTATGACTACACCATCGTCTGTCCTTAGACCTCTCAGTTCTTCTTCCTCTTTCCTCAAGAAATTTTCTTTTGGTGGCTTCCACTTCTTCAACTTCTAGCAATATCTTAAGCTTAACTGGTGGTCTGTTCATATTAAATCCTCTTGAAAGCATTAAGATAGTTTAAAACTAGAAGATACCAATTCATTCATAAAATTTTGGAAGTCATATTCCCTAAAATTAGAGGACCCAGCGATCTACGAGAGCTCTAGTGTTAACTTATGTTCTTTGGTTTCCGGATCTGACAGCTGCTTGGATGACAACGACGACTTCGATTTTGACTTCTACATTTGTGTTCTTGTCTAGAACTCTAACTGCTACGTATACAATAACTCTCGATGTTATACAGCATGGTACAAGGAAACGGGAAATTTTGAAGTAACTTTCACAAAGGTAAGGAAAACGAGTTTACAAGTTGAAAACAAAAACTAAATTACGTACCATTAAGTGCTCTAATAAAAAAATTAAATTTCTGAAAACAATGTTCATAAGATGATGGCCATTCTAATGCTGAGATTTTGTATGGCACTTTGAAACACCTCCATGAGAACTGAGCGATTCCTTCCCGAATCCTCGTTTTCAAGTCAAGAATTGTCGTTGGGCGTGCGATGTACTCCTTGCCTTTGAAGTGGTCCCACGAGAAAGAAATTACAAATCTACAAATCTAGTGATCTTGGAGGCCAATGAATATCGCCAAACCGTGAAATTCCGTGGTTACCAATGACCTGTCGAATGACCACCATGGCCGTATGGACCGTGGATCGATCTTGCTGAAACCAAGGATTATGAAGGTCGGAAAAGTTTTGAAGTTGATCTGCTACAAAAGTGTTGAGCATATCAATATATCGTTCAGATGTTACTGTTGTTGCGTTCCGTCGTTCATCCTCAAAGAGTGTAGTAGTGGCAGCCCTTAGGAGTTGATAGACAGGTAGGACTGGCATTCTTTAGTATAGAACTACTTGCCATTTAGTAGCCATGGTGCAGTAGGTCAGTTCACGATGTACATTTGCTGTGAAGTCATTTTTCAAAAATGGTAACCTTGCAATTACTGCTCAACGGGAATTCCGACATCATTACAATTTAGGACGTCATGCCCGCGTTCCTTAACTTACCACGCCATCAATACATTGATTAAGAATTTCGAGGAGACGGGTTCGGCTCTAAACAAAAGACCACCAGGAGATCAACGTACTCAACGTACTCAACGAACCCCAGAAAACATTAAAGCAGTTCGAGCCTAAGTTGTTAGGAATTGTACAATTGTTACAAAACTAAGGTTAGGTAGCTTTCACAGATATGCACAGACTTCTGCTTCTATTCTAAAGCTGTGCAGGCTATTGTACAGCTATTTGTATGAGAGCTGACTAACTGCGAATCTCAGTTACAGGTCGTTTTATTGAGAGCTATTTAGACTTTTCATTTTCTTTTTTCTCTAAATGTGAGAGGATATCATAACATGGACTAGGTAAGCACAAATAAAGCCAAGAATACCACAGACGCAGTTTTATTGGTCTAGTAATATATCAATAATACATTGGCCTAAGCAGATAGATATTAAAACAGAAAACTGTAACAATACAGAAAACCTAAGAATTGGGCGTAACAAATTTGGCCAGTATATTCATTCCCACCTCGATGAGTTTGGTCCAGTTGACTCTGTCACCACGGCGAAGACGTGGCTGAAGACGGCTTGTTCCATAACCGACTAGGGAGTCCGGTTTTTTAGGATGTTCCGTTATGAAAATAACTGTTTATGGAGCTCACCACATGTTTTTGCTTAGTTGTTTCTGCGAGGGTGAATGATGATAAATTTTGCACCGATAAAATAGTGAGTTCCAGAAGATCCCAGGTTCTAATGAGTCTTCGAAAATTTTTGTAACAATTAGAAATCGTATCCTTCGCGTCCTACCTATATATAACTCTGCTGCAGAATTTTTGGGGACAGTTACGATATAGTTATCTAAAATAATGATTCTGAAACCGCCTTCAAAGTTTTTGGAGAGAAATACTGGAACTCACCATCATCATCAAAATGCTTTATACTGAAAGTTTTTTAAAGGTTGGTCAGAATGATTGTTTTATTGGGCGTAACACTAAAAATACTTAAGTTATATGTATTAACCCATCTCACATGTTTTACTACTACAATTACTCCCTAGCGTTGTAGACTTCTAAAGCGATGCTTATTTTGTATTTTACACAGGTGGCACCATTTAATTGGGACCTTAATACTACTACATCTACTAGTAGCCGTGCAAATTTCGACAAGGTAAAAACGCATCAATGTTATTAGTCGTACTAACAATTGATGTCTTACTACTTTCCGGAAAAGAATTGTAGAATAACAACCGCATTTAACTTTGCTAGGATAGTTTTTTTATCGTAATTGCAATAACCAAAAATAAAACCAAGCATAATTTTAGATAATTTCATTCATGAAGTAGTATTAAGATCAAATTAAATAACATCCTGTACAAAATTGTCGTATCACGAACATGTAGAAGCAAGAAGTTTGTGAAGTAACGCGCGGATGGTTTATGGGATGGAGCAGGATTTCACTGTCGTCCCAACGTGCATTCTCATTGTTTGTGCGACCGGTTCATTGTCCCACAAACGATGTGTCACTTTGTCTGGGCGGCAGTGCAGACCTGCGTCATCCCACAAACCATCTTCTGTCTAATCTAGTAATCTAGTCGAATATCTCTCTTTTTAAAAAGACAAAAAGTCGTATATACCATGTGCCCCAGAACGAGTGGGATTGCATGGGTAACTTTGTTATTATTTAAGATTAAGGAGTTTTGGTTAAATGGGAGATGTTTAGCAGGTTTTTATGCTGATTTGAAAATGCCAAACTCGTCAGAAGTTATTTAAAAAAAAACAGGAAGCTGCCATTTTCTTGTATATCAAATATCTTCGTGAGTATAAGAGATACGGAAAGAAGTTTCATATGAAAGTCATTGGTTTTGATAAGACCAATTTGAAATTCACGTCGAACAAAAATTCAAGGTGGCTGCTTTTATCAACTTCCTTAAGTTAAATGGCCACCAAATTGGATTTTTAGGTTATTGGATAGAATATTTTATTCTCTTCTCAACGATGTAAGATAACCTATGATTGAATGAAAAGTACCAGTAAAACTAATTTATTTTATATTTTAATCAAGTAGGCTTACATAAATTCATAACATAACCTAAACATCCAATATGGCCGCCATTTAACTTAAGGAAGTTGATACGAGTACTTCAAAAGCATCAACCTTGAATTTTTGTTCGACGTGAATTTTAAATCGGACTTATCGAAAGCCGTGACTTTCATATGAAACTTTTTCGTATCTCTTATTCTTACGAAGACATTTAATATTCAAGGAAATTACAGTTCTCTGTTTTTTTTTTTAATAACTTCTGGCAGGTTTGACATTTTGAGCTTTTTCCAACAAATTTTAAATCAACATATTGTACTGAGAATTTAGTTAAATTTCTTAAAGAAAATTGCACCGGCCTAGCCCCTAATTAATGATATAAAAAGCATAAATTATAATAAATTATATTTATAAATTTTGAGAAATATTTAACATAAAATCAAGATAATTACCTAGTGTTGTGTGTGTGAGGGTAAATTTCTTTTTCAAAGATGGTTCTTCCTATATCTCCTGTCTTAACTTCTATTCTGAATGCACCTTTAATTTCTATGGATTCTTCCCATTCTTAGATTCTATCTTCTCCGGTATGGTGAGGTTCTTTTATTCACTGGTACTTCTTCTGAAAACCCTTTTATTCCAAATATATTTATCGACTTATTTGTTGACTTATCTATCTTGTCAATTTTCTTCGTCGTTAACCAAACAAACTTTTTATTTCTTTTTGAAACCAGGACTATTCTGCTTTATTTATAAGTTGTCTACGAAACGAACACTTTAATTCAGCTTAACTCCAGTTCATCGAGGTATATCGCTGTTATAGAAACCTGCATTGAATGTCGATGTATCCTTGGTTATTTCCAGTAATTTTTTATGAATTCTTGTAATGGTATATTGAATGACAACAATGCTTTTTCATCCATTAATATGTGCTCTTTCTAAAAATTAATAATTTTATTTCTAGTTACATTTGTTTCTCTCATTAAACGTCTCGGGCTCGAGTTAAAAGAAGAAGCTGACACCCGTAGGGTAATAAAATGCGTGGTGTCGAAAAGGTATAAATAGAACCCCAAAATAAAGCGTATGACAATTGAAGGCCATAACCGCAACATTAACTGTGAATTTTGATATATTGAATTGTAATAAATGATGAATTTTCTAATGGTAATTAACCATTGGAGTGTTACTATACTACAATATAAAGCTGCAAAACATATCCCATTTAATCAAAAACTCCATCTTCAATAATAAGAAAGTTACCCACGCAATTCCACTCGATCTGGGGCACACGGTATATATCGTATATCACAAGACAATGACAAATCAAACAAATCTTTTCATTTTTTACAAGATTTAAAAAGGAATAATATTGATTAGGTCATCAACTTCAAAACTCGTCACTCGTGCAGAAGTTTCTTTGTAAGATTACAACTACGCAGTACAAAATGACGTACTTATTCCATATGCTTCGTTCTGTCCGAGCCATTACGAGTAACCATAAAGAGAAAAAACGGAAATACCACAAAAGGCAAAATCGAAGAATAAGAAGTCGATACGTTTAACCACCCGCAGAAATAATATGACCGACAATAAAAATAATATTTGCAATATTTTATGCGTCGCGTACCTACTACCACAAACGGAGCGAGCGCCCATCAGCATAAGAGCCTTCTCCATTCACTTGCTTTTAGCCGGGCCGCGCGCGTGGCTTTCAAACAAACCACTTTGCCGTTGCAAACTCCACTCGAGTCCATTTGCCAGAAGCATTTAATGATGAGCATTTATCGTTACAGTGCGTTATTTTTAACGTTTTATAAAGGCAGCAGCGTTCGCCGTTTCTCTTCTCTTTTCGTTCCTTTCGTCTCGTCTCGATCGCGCCTCGATTCCCTTTCGTCGTCTTTTTGTGCGCGCTTAGTTTTGATGCAACAACGGCGTGTATATGTATTTCTTGCGCTCGAACGCGAAAGAGAACGTAAATTAGAGACGTTTTTGTTACTCATTTGTTATCAAGCAGATACCTATGATCAATAAAGTTTTTTACGAGTCTGAACGATTGGCGCACCAATTGAAAAGGTCGCGACTTTCGAACGGAATTCTAAAGCTTGTCGTCCAATCAATTAGGATGTTTTACCTCTCTTTTCAAGTTTTTGCACTACAGAACAGTACATTTCCCGAAGTATCGAAATATCCATATTTGACGAGAAATGGAAAAAGAATTACGCTCGTATTCCAATTTCTTTATACAACTTCATTGGGACAAAAACCTCAAAAAGGAAAATGAGGGGATAATTGGAGCGTGATGCTAACTATTCCTCCAAAAGTCAAAGAGTAAAACTGCCAGTTACCCAAGAGAGATCGTTAGCCTCTTGTAAGGAGAATCTTCTTCTGAAAGATCTTCTCCTAATCTGATTTGATGAAAGCATTTTCATCGCAACACCAAATCAACGGTCTCTTTTCACGTCAAATACCAACGTAAGCATTCAAATAAGAAAGGCGATTTTTTTCTTTTTAAAGTTTTCTGTTGTAATTTCTTCCTCTTTATTAGTACCAGAATTTTCCTCCAAAGCTCAAAGAGCAACGGTGTTAGTTACCCAAGGGGAATCAGCTTCATGTTCCGAAGGAAACGTCTTCATCCTCTTCTGAAAGATCTGGTTTTAATGTGCCTTCCTCTATGCATACACGAACTTGAAAACCAGGAAAAGATTTTCATCGGTCTTTCTTCGGGCGAAATATCAACCTGATCATCAAGAGAAGCTTGAAGCCTCAAATTGGCCTGGTATTCTCCATCCCTTTCTTTCTCCTGTTCAATCTTTTTCTACTCGTACAAGAGCTTCAAGATATTGAATTTGTGAAACTGTTGAATTAATCACTTAAGTATTGGTAGATTGCAGCAATCCCCAATAATTTCCTAACGTGTACAGCCAGTACTTCTGCTCAATGTTAAATGAATATTCTTCTTTGGAATCAAATATTAGCACGGCCACTCTCCAAAATACACCACTGATCTGGCGCTTCCCATCTTCTTTAAACTCCTGTATGATTTTCTTTGTCTTTCTCTACTTGCAAAGAACTCGAAGAGAGTGAAGACGTTTTCATCATAACGGCAAATCAGCGGTCTTCTCTCGCACCAAATAGTAACGTAAACACTCGATGGAGAATGACCGTTGGCGATTTTTTCTCTTAAAGTTCTTTATTATAATTTATTCCTCTCATTAGCACCACAATCTTCCTACTGAGCTCAAAGAGCGACGCTACTGGTTACCCTATAGAGATTATCATCCTCTTGTTCCAAAAGAAACTTCTTGATCCTGTTTTGGAAGGTGTTGTTCTCATTTTCCTTCTTCGATTCGTATAAGAAGAAAACCAGGGAATAACTTTCATCGGTCTTCCTTTTGACGAAATATCCACCTGATCATCAAGAGACGTCGTTGGTCTAGTATTTTCTATCTTCTCCTTTCTCCTATTTGCCTTTCTCTACTTGCACAAGAATGTCAAGAAATTCAAGAAATTTTTCGTCAAACTGTTAAATTAATAGTCTTCTTTGGACCCAAAGATTAGCACTACCACTTACCCAAGATACACCACTAACCTAGTGCTTCGCACCATCTTAAATATCCTGTTTAAATTTCTTTGTCTTTCCGTATTTGCACAAGAATTCCGAGAAGCTGAAGACGATTTCATCGCAACGCCAAGTTAGCCAAATCGCAACGCAGGCACTCAATCGATTTCTTCTTTTAAATTTTTTGTGGTAATTTCATTCATTTTTATTAGCACCAGAATCTTCCTTCTGAGCTCAAAGAGCAGCGCTGCTAGTTACCCAAGAGGAATCTTCAGCTTCTTGTTCCAAAAGAAATTTCTCCATCCTCTTCTGAAAGATCTTGTTTTAAATTGCCTTCCTCCATTCGTACAAGAACCACGGGAAGGTTTTCATCGAGTTTTCTTCGGGAATACTTCTCATCAAAATTTTTCTCTTAAAGTTTTTGTGTTTTTGTTGTAATTTCTTCCTCTTTATAATACCATAACTTTGATCACATGAAGAGGATTTTTGTCAAAATTCTTCTTAAATTTCTTGTTCAAATTCCTTCATCTTTCTCTACTCGCATAAGAATATCTAGAAAATAAACAGGTTTTCATCGAAACATCAGATCAACAGCCTTCGGACCAGTCATCCGAAAGAAACAGCTGACTTGATATTCACTACCATGATCACCATCAGCATAAAAATCTCAAGAAGGTAACAGTATTCCTTCATACCAGTTAGTCAAACGAGGCTATCGGCTCAATCTTCTACATTTCTTCTAAAGTTTCCAGTTCGAATGTCTTTGCCGTTCTTCATTCGTAAATAAGCTTCCAGAAAATGAAGAGTTATGCATTAAATCGTCAGATCAACGGTCTTCCTTCGAATCCGAATAGTAATGCGGTTAGTCACTCAAGAAAGCTAACAAGCTTGAGATTTTCCATTATTCTTCTTTCTTTCGTCGTTGCTTAAATTTCTTTAACCCAATCCACTCACACAAGAAGTCAGAGAAGATGAAAAGATTTTCATGAAAGCGCCAGTTCAATCGCCTTCCTTTGAGACGAAATGATAATAATCAGGAATTTATTCATTCTCTTTTTCCGAAGCTCGATATTCTCCGTCTTCGTCTTAAATCTTTTCATTTGTCTCCATTCACACAGTAACCTGAAGAAGATGGAGACGCTTTTGTCGAAACGTAAGGCTAGTAGTCTCTTTTTGTAACCGAATAATACTCATTTCAAAGGGATTATATTGATTTGATGTCACTTACATTCTTGCAGTCTCTTCATGCTTCCTTACTCGCGGAAGAATCTTAAGAAATGTTCATCAAAATGGTAGAGACCAACAATATTTATTTGGGTATAATTACCAATGCCATTTATTATAATTCTTGTATGTTTTTATACCCTCACGAAAGTCTCAAGAGGATCAAGAAGTTTTCCTCGAAATATCAACAGATTTGTCGAGTCAACTGAAAGCGTAGCCAATCGTGTAAGAAAAGCAAATAACCTAAACATTTCTCATTTTCTTCTGTTTTCTATTTTTCTTCATCTTTCTCCACTCCCAAGAAAGACTTTAGGTCTACATAAATAGCAACATTGTCAATCAGTGAAGAAAAGTCACTACTTTAAGGTTTTCTTCTCTCTTCTTCTTGAGTTTCTCGTCCAAATTTCCTCCTTCTCCACTACCAATCACTCGGGGGGAAAGTTATTGGCTCTTCATCTTTTTTTAAGTATACCGCCCGAATTTCTTGTTTCTCACCTCCCAAAAGAGACTTACGTTATCGGTCATTCACAAAAGATCGGTGATTAATTATTTAAACCTTCTTCTTAAGCCTCTTCTTCTGAAGTCCTTGATTCATTTTTTTTTATATTTCTTTACTCCCAAAAGGGACTCAACATTGTTTTGTTAGAATTTCTCATTCACAAAAGATCGAAGGGCTAATGTTTTCAACCGTCTTTTACCCTTCTTGTCCCTAAGTCAAATTTCTTCATGTGTCTTCACTAAAGAATTTCAAGAAGATAAAGAGGTTTTTATCGATGCGGTAAGCCAATGCTCTTTGGAACCACATACCAACGTTGTAAATCACTCAAGAGAGGTCATCGACTTAAGGATTTCTATCTTCTTCTTCAGTATCCCATCCGAATTTTTTCCTCCTCCACTTCCAAAAGAGAATTAAGAGGATGACGGAAATTTCGTCAATATATCAAATCTACGGTGTTCCAAATAGTGACGTTGTCAATCATTCACAAAGAGATCAACGAGCTAATGTTTCCTACCTCCTCCTTAAGCTCTTTTATTCCGAAATCCTCGATTCAAATTTGTTCATGCTTCTTCGCCCACAGCAGGAACTCAGGATGATAAAGAAGTTGTAGTCTATAATCCTCCTTTGGAGTAAAATTATAAGGTGATTAGACATTAAACTACCACCTTCTTCAATCTTTTGTTGGAATTTCTTTATCTTTCTTTGTTAGCGCAAGAATCTTAATGATCATCAAATGAACGCCTTTGTTTCCGCCAAGTTGCTCAAGGGGGGACTATTAGCTAGATGTTTTTCATCTCCTTAAGTGCTTTGTTGAGATTCCTTCATTTGCCCCAAAGCATCAGGAGAATGAAGACGTTCTCATTGAAACGTCAAGCCAGTAGCTTTCGATCAGGGCTAAACTACGAGATGATTTGTCACGTGAGATGGATAGTTACTTTGACGGTGTAACTGCAGACTATTGGTTCCTTTCCTAAACCATTGCGCGAGTAGACTAAAAGAAAAAGATCAAAGAAAGAATGGTTTAGAGCTCCTTAACAAAAACTTAAATAGAAGATTGGTGAGTAAAAGCCACAAACATGGAGTGCTGGATAATGAAGACCTAGTATTTGGAAACCTTATATCTCCATTCATTTGATCTTGTTTCTGGCCATTTCTTTATTGGCTGATCACACCTATCACTCCATAGATTTTCCTGCTGTCCAAGTGTTCCTCGATGAGTCTCTGTTCCTCTTCCCTTTCTCTTCCAGCTTTAAAATGAGTCTCCAACCATTGATAGAGACTGTAAACCCATCGCGACATTTGTCCGTCAAAATAAATCGTGTCTCTTATGTTACCGTATGTACTTTCGTAACAAGTTCAACTGTCACAAATTATAATTTGTTTAAATAACTACTTAACTAAACATAAATCCTAAAATCTTAATCTCGATCTACAAGTAGTGTGTTGGTTGATCTCTTTCAGCCAGCGGGAGACAATCTAAACGGTGTCCGTCATTCTTCCGCCCTTCTGACGTCCACGTCATGTTACAGCGAGAAGAATTCGGTGCTGGTCGGCCAACAGCGACCGCCCAGTAGCAGCAATCATCGGGACGACGGTTCCAGCGGCTACGGAAGCCCCGACTCGGAGACTTTCGACCCGCCTCAATGACGTTCGCGGACTCGGCTCGCTTAGCAGTAGTACTACACCTACGGCGACCTAAGTACGAGATCCTGTTCCTCGTGTTTTCTACGCGCTCCTATAATAGCTATTTGTAGGTAACCGATTAACACGGACTAATCGGCGAGTGAACGAACGAACGATAATCGCGCGAAAGATTTCGAAGATAAAGAGGAGGAAATTCCGAGGTCGATGCAGGAAATTAGAGTTTCGAAAGTTGAGGTGTAGACTTTCGCGACCTTAGTTGCGTAAGTGCGTTTGTACCGTTCACAGCCTCTACGTGGGCACGAACATAGCGAAGCGATAAAGCAGCAAGGTAAGCAATGCGGCGAAATGTTCGCCACATCGTGGACCCCCTCCTTATGTATGTAAATTAAGATTTTGTGGCACGGCTGAGAACATTGCTTACCCCGCTGCTCGGTCACTTTACTCCTTTTCTACGCTTAGAAAAGAGGGAAACTTGTCGCAAATCTTACAGATTAAAGAAATATGTGACTTTATGGACGAGCAATCCTCATCAGAACATGAAATGTCATTCTATAACTGCCCAACAAATGGGATAAAACCACCCTTGCTAGTTAAATGAATTCCTAGTAAACTGAGCGAAATTCTGCCGGATCTTTAAATAGGTTTGCAAGCCACGTGACCAAATAATATACATATGCAACCAAGATTACACAGTTGCCGGTACTGCTTTAGTAAAAGTCCCAATTATTTTAGTTTCATTTCATTCATAACCTCTAAATATGACATTTTCTAGTAAGTTTTGAAGTACTACCAATCTATGAGTTATGCAACCAATTTGACATTAGTCACGTGCTGTTCGGTGGCTTTACTCCTTTTCTACGCTAAGAAAGGAGGGAAACATGCCGCAAATTTTACAAATTAAAGAAATGTGCAACTTTGTGGATGAACAATCCTTATCAGAAGATGAAATGTCGTTTATGACTGCCCAAAAAATGGGATAAAACCACCCTTGCTAGTTAAATGTTTCCTAATAAACTGAGCGAAATTCTGCCGGGTCTTCAAATAGGTTTGCAAGCCACGTGACCAAATAATATACATATGCAACCAAGATTACACAGTTGCCGGTACTGCTTTAGTAAAAGTCCCAATTATTTTAGTTTCATTTCATTCATAACCTCTAAATATGACATTTTCTAGTAAGTTTTGAAGTACTACCAATCTATGAGTTATGCAACCAATTTGACATTAGTCACGTGCTGATCGGTGGCTTTACTCCTTTTCTACGCTAAGAAAGAAGGGAAACATGCCGCAAATCTTGGAAATTAAAGAAATGTACAACTTTGTGGATGAACAATCCTTATCAGAAGATGAAATGTCGTTTATGACTGCCCAAAACATGGGGTAAAACCACCCTTGCTAGTTAAATGTTTCCTAATAAACTGAGCGAAATTCTGCCGGGTCTTCAAATATGTTTGCAAGTCACGTGGCCAAATAATATACATATGCAACCAAGATTACACAGTTGCCGGTACTGCTTTAGTAAAAGTCCCAATCATGTTAGTTTCATTTCATTCATAACCTCAAAATATGACATTTTCTAGTAAGTTTTGTCCTACCAATCTATAAGTTATGCAACCAATTTGATAGGAATCATGTGCTTGCAAACAATTTTGAATTCAATGTAGCTATTTTTTTTTTTCTGGAAATGCTTTACCGTACTGTTAATATGAATGATACCAAATAAAAAAGAAAGCAAGCAGAAAAAGAAACACAAAACTGTGATTATCGCTTCAACCGGATACTACTATATTCAATTAAACAAAATTTCTAATTCTTCTACTTGAACTTACCAGTTTACGACATTTTGGAGGGTTTCATGAACCGATGCAACATACTAATCGGCTTTCACGGCCGTTCTCTTACATTCCGGGTATTGCCGTGGTTAAATGCTTAAAGTTTTGCTGATTATGTTCTACCAACTTTATCAGTCTTTCGATAGCTTTAGAAGGCTGCGGAATGATTAGCAAAAACGTGAAATACGCTACCACGACAACGGCAATATCCAGAAGATATCTCTACGCAATGTGGTTTGCAGTATGTATTACGGTCATGTAACTACCATCAAGTAAAGCAACGCCTGAAAGTAACAAAAGTAAATGAATGAAACGTTCCACAATCACCCAGTATCTGCTTCGTATCTCGCATTAGTGTCTCTCTGGTAAACAAAAAGAAGCATTTCCAACGACAAAGTGTTTAAAGACGTTATTTGTGGTTCCCGTCACAAAACTCCAAGACGTACCACCCTCATTCCATTCTTCTCATTTCTGCGTCACCTTTTGGTGCGGGACTGTAAAGTTAAGGTTGGTTTTCCATGCTTCCCTATTTCGAGATAGATTTTTGACTTCTTCCTAATTGACATTCTGGTCTCTTACTTTTCCACTTCTTCTTGCCATTTTCATCGCTAATCGAGAGTATCTAAATTTGGCACCACATCATCAGCTTTCATTCTCTCTTCTTTCGTCGATATAGCACTTCGGTAAGCATATTGGGCGATGTAATGGTCTCCGCATCTACTACCCTTTACCAAACTTTTGGCTCAGTATAGCGGTTTGCCTAAGTGTGAATTCGATGCGACAGTGTTTATCGATAGGAACACTTTTTCTTTCTCGTCTGTTGCATTACCATCCTTGATAATTTGTCAAAGACTGCTCGAAAATCCAGAGCCATGATCTTGATGAGATGCGAACCCCAGAGTTCAAGTTTAAGACAACTGACTCAACGTGTCGCTCATACTTATGCTCCCAACTTCTTCGGAAGTAATGTATGAAAGTGATGTCTTCCACATTTCGTTGCACATACATCATTCATTGGTTCTTCTCTAATAACGCCTTTGCGTTACGTTCCTTTATGCCGGTTTGAAAGTCTTACAAGCATCCTATGTTCAATCTGCTTTCATGCAAGGACTTTGAGACACGCTACAAAAATTGCATTACGGCCAATGGCATAAAGCCATGAACTACGGTAATTTTATGCAAACCGTCCTAAAATTAAGAACTAAACTTCTTCTTCTTCTTATTGGGGCATGTTTGATATGTTTCGTTCAAAGATAAGCTCCAGCTACTCTTCTTTGTGGGGGTCTTTTCGATGTTCGTCTGTTGTTTAGTCCTTCTTTTATCACAGTTTTTGGCAGTCCAACATCATCTATTCATTCCACGTCGTCTCTCCGTTGTCTTTTAAATCCCTTACTCTGTCCCTCAAACTAAACCTTGTGGTCATCATCAATGACTACGAACTAATCGCCGAAAACTCCAAAATGATACGAATTCGACTCGATATGCCCAAACCACGAATATATGATGTTTTTGAACCAACCATAGTCTCATCTGAAAACTGGAAGATGGTCTCAGTACAGCTCAAAATGCTGAAACTATCCCCACCTCTACAGAAAGAATTTTCTAAACAAACCATCCCTACCTCAAAGCACCGAAGCAATCCACGAGTTTGAAACCCACCCAAAATATCGAAGCGAATTAGGCAGAAGACATTCAGATCATATTGACCGGTGTACTTTTTGTAGTTGAGTTAACACGTTTTGTCTCGCTTTTACCGGTATGTAGTAATGGAAACGAATACAGGAATACGAAATAGTTAAAATTTCGTGATCAAAGTGATGGAGGTTGTATTCATCGAAATCGACGAAGAGGAAAAGTTCATATAATCTCGTCATGAACTTAACGTGGCGATCGGACTTTACGACAGCCAATTCCTGCCAAAATTTTGACCAGGAATTATTTCAAACGTTCAAAATCGGTCAAAAAACAACTATCAAAATGATCACGACAAAAATCGAGGAAATAAAAAATGAAAACTTCCCGCGAAGACTGTGCTCATCATCATATTAAGGATCTCAAGAAATGTGCTAGTCCGCTTGCCAAAAAGAATCTAGCAAAAATCTCCGAACTTGGGGAATCGCGAATTTGCGATATCTCCCTCTCCTAAAGTATACGATTTTTACTCATTTCTGCCCCGATACTACTTCTAACCGGCTGAGTCTGCGAATACTAATTTTTATATTAATCGAAGACACGAGCAAAGTTAAAGAATATACGAAAAAGATTAAAAATAATAATAATAATATCTATAGTGCTAAGTATATTATGGAGATAAGATACATAAGATGTAAATATTATAAGATAAAGCAAGACAAATGGATGAATATATTTGTTATTTTTTCAAGTGATATATAAATATATATATATATATATATAAATATTATAAATATAGGCGTACGCTACACACACGATACATTAATGAAATATAATAATTTTTTCATATATTTATACATTATCCATCCCCCCTCGAAGAATGTCAAAAAGAACAATTATAATTATTATTAGTTGATAGGTATAACTCATCAACTGTATACTATTTTTCTGATGTATACTATTTTCGTGGCCTGCTGATCATTCTCAGGTGTAAAAAGGTTTTCCCGAAGATTTTTTACACTGTTTGTGTAAGATTAAGTTACAAATTTGGTCTCCAAAGTTAAAGATGAGTAGTAAGTTTGAAAAATTGAAACTAGACTGCTCAAAGCAATTAAGGGATAATGTACGTCCTTATTATAATTTTACTTCTTATCACCCATACCATGATACATTTTTTAATTTGATCTTACACAAACTCGATTTGTATATAAAAATACCTACATATGTGATGATTATCTTGTATAATTTGTATAAAAATAACTATAAATCGTGGATCTTCCTGTATATTACGTCAATGTATGTTTATTATTTTATTTGCATTTTATTCTTTTTATTTCCCGTTTAATATAAATATTTTATTACCTACCTAGAATTTCTTTTACATTACGTTGTCCAAAATACGAACTTTATTACTCGTGCACCTTGTTCTTTGTTTCCTTTTAAAATTGTGATTTTATCTCTTATTTTCTTTTGATTCCCTCTACTTTCTAATATTATCACTATTATTATAATTATTGTAATCATGATCTATTTGCACATCTGTGTAGTCACTTTAGGCGACGAACGTCTACTTTTTACTTTTTGGAGATTATGCGCATATATGAGTTTTATTATAATATCGGTTACGTTTTAAGTTATATTAAAAAGAGAAGGAGATGTGTATATAATAGATATAAATGAAATAAATGTTGTCTTTTCGTTACGCCTTTTTAATTTTTATTAATCCCTATAAATATATAACTTTGTCCCAAAAATGTATCCATCTATTAACCGGGAACGTATGCAATTAGATCGATATTCACCCCACTTGTAAACGTCTAGTTGCAATTATATGTTTTGCAACGCTGAATCTATTTTCCATAAAGAAATGCCGCATGCCCTTATGAAATTTCATTAAAGTACCGTTCGAAAGGTACAAATGACATCTTAAAAAGAACAAAATAAAGGCATGTTCGACATCGAAGAATACTTTAAAGAATTTATTGGATAACCCTAAATACAAAACCACAATTAGAACAACGGTCGGGGATGATATGATATGAAATTGAGCTTAGTGACTGTGATAAATCATATACAGCACAGTCAGTATGCGCAATAGCTACGCGTTTCACAGAATATGTAGCACTTCATCGTTATAGCAGAATAAAATCACCGAACGTTGTAAAACATGAACGACACATGGCACGACATTAAAGTCGAGAACTTAAAATTGATAAAATATGTACATAAATTCACCACGAGACTAGATTGGTACAAAACAATGCGTATACGGAAACATATGAATTTCCTAAACAAAGATGACGGTCCCTTGCGCCAGTCTGTGTTGATCGATTTATTACTACAGAGAAATAGAGAGATAGTTCGCCTTTTGCTTGATTTTTTAGTAAATAGAAAACATGTCGTGCTGTCAATGTAAAATGAACTTGTTTTACAATCACGTGAAACGTAGTAAACCGAGAAATATGTCTCCGAGTTATAAAGGATGAAGTTTAGTTCGCATGAATAGAATTTGAAAAATCCCTGTTCATTCGGTAAGGTCCGGTTTGAAAATTCTAATCTCATTGCTACTGAAACTTAATAATTTGTATGCTGGGGAGTTTGCCGATGTGATATAGTATCAGTTGTACTACACCGCAGAGGTTGCAATCACTATCATTCGAAGACTTTCACGTACTTCAGAAGATTTTTGTATATATATATGAATAATCAATGCTCTTCGACGTAATTCACTACAAAAAGAATTTATTGAAGAAAACATAAAATAGGAACTAGAAAGTTCTGAGAAAATGAGACGACTGAAGCGAAGAATAACAATGTTGCAAATCTTTTTAGTGCGGGTGTTAAAATTTGACAACCTCTCTAGGTCCGACCTTACATGTAGCAGAAGACTTAAGACAATGAATAAAGAAGTAACAATAAGTACAAATTGAAAGAATATTATACAAAAAAAAAAAGGACAGGAGAAGAAGAAATAGCAAGAAGTCTAAAAGGTAGGTATTGTAAATTATTATTGCTCAGGAAGGATAAACCTCTTTTAGAAAAATAAGGAATTTTGCTGGAAAGAAATTATAATCACCTTAAGAAGGAATTAAGTAAACTAATAAAAGCACAAACTCAAATAACTTAGTTCTTATCCTTTACCATATTATCCAGATACGTTCAAGTAGGCATTTTGACAACCAATGTGTCGTCCTCAATGGTGAAAATATCTAAAATTTGTCAACTGAAGATAATTCAATTCTCAGAGGATATAATGAGCGATTGAAGCGTTGTTGCTGGTCACATCAGTATCAATTCTCTAGCCAGTGGCCTAGAAATCAGTAATTTGTCCTACGCGTAACTTAATGGCCCTTAAATAGTCATTATTTTCGCTGGTGATTGTTACTTTTAACGGCACCGTCAAGCAAATTTCACCAGTGATAATCTTACCTTTGTATTCTCTATTGAGGATGACTGAGGAACTGGTAGTCGAAATGCTTTTACATTTTTCCAAAACCGGCGTGTTGATGATAATTTCTTATGCGGCATCATTAACACATCATATCGAAACACAGACAGGTAAGTACTGCAAATGCAAGCAGACGCTCACAAGTGATGTGAATACACACTTTATCAACTAATATTCCAGTTACAATACTCTTGTAGCAAAGCTAAAGTTGAATTTTGGGAAGAAAAGTGAAAGGATAGGAGGAGGGAATAGCAAAAAGTATAAAAAGGTGGGTAGGATAGGGTATTTTTAACAAGGATAATATCCTTAAGAACATGTCAAATTTCTCATGAAAGAAACGACAATCTTCTCTTCATCAAGCGTTGTTGCTGGTCACTATTCTCCAGCCAATGGCCTTGAAATTAATAATCTGTACCAAGCCTAATTTATCGACCCTTAAAAATTAGCTCTTACCCTTATCACATCCACTTTTAGAAAGGCCGAAATACGTGTTTCGATCACCAAGTAGTCATCCCCACTGCGTTGGTTCTTAAAAGCATCATAGACCAAGTTTCACAACTGACTCCCTATTCTTTCTATTCTTCACTTAGAATGACCAATGGATGGTCGAAATGCTTATTTACAATTTTCAAAAGAATCAGTGCGTTAATGATGAGTTGATTTCAGTTCACAGATATACGTAATTTTATCTCTATAATAGTAATTATATTATTTGAAAGGAAGGATAAAACTATTTTATTCAAGTTCATCCAAGATTTACAGGAAACTTTGCAATGTTTATATCTTTCATAGCTTTATAAGGAAAAAGCTGTTTTACGTTTTTCCATTCAATAAAATCCGTATTTGCTTATTTTGGATTTTGATTTAAAACTAAACATTCTGCTTTAAATAAAAACTATATTTATCACTAATATACATAGCAAAATAAATAGTAACAAATACTATATACATTACAATCTATCACAAAGCCAATTTACTCTGTACGCTTTAATTAATTACATCCAACTATATCGACAAAACCACAATTGCATTTCAGACAATACCACTAGCATCACCTTTTTTATTACCCTGTAATATCTGCATCAAATGGTCTTTCCATTCCTCTTCCGGAACTGTATTTGCCCAAGCAGGTATCGAAGAAGGTGGCAAATTAAAATTGAGCATGGCCTGTTTCACCTCTTCCTCTTTCTCTTTATCCATTCGAATATCAATAACATTTGATGGTGTACTAGACCACACTTCCTGAACCAACGTGTCCTCCATTCTAGTTAATTCGGGCAATGCAGTACTCATCGCGTCTGGAATGTCTTCGATAACTTGCTCCTCGTGCATTGTCACCTCCTGGTCATCTTCTAACGGCAACGGCTCGTATCCGTTGTATTCGTTTAGATCGTCGTCCGATTCGCTATCGTTCATCATGACTATTTCGGTGTTCGTAGTCAAGCTATCGTCCGAATCTGGTGGATCAGGGAGTCCCGAGTCGTGGCCGACCATGTTTTATAAGCTAGAAATTCATAGTTCCTAGTTACTACACTACCAATGATTGTAAATTTATATTCTATTCTTCTTCCTTTTATAAAGAGAAGTGGACCTACTCAAATACTTTTTGGTATCCTCTGTAATTCTTAAATTTTGTGCTTCGTCGAAGGGTATCCAACCGGACAAAGTACGTACAAATTGTGCGAATAATTTGGAAAATGTATATTTCTATGTAGGCTGCATTAATGTTTAAAACTTGCTTAAACCCTCAACAAAACATGATTACATTAAAGTATCATTAAAGAAATCGTGGGGGTAGTTCAGCCAATTGGCTTTAAAACTTATAATATCAAGATTTCAAAATATCAGCTTAAGCACGTTTAAAACTACGTAAATGTGATAAATAGGGGTGAATAAAATGATAGCAATAGAGGAACCCTACCAGTGATTTGCGAGTAATTTTGAATTCAATCGATACTAAAAGCCAAGTGTTAGGCACGACATCGCTCTAAATCGCTGAAACTAGATGAACAGAACGTCAATTTTCCTGTTATATATTAAAAAGCCTAAACCAAGCCTAAACTTTGATTATCGTTTAAACTTCTGTTACACATGAAAAGTGCTTACTTCCTTCCCATATCTAACTAGAACTGGTCGGGTAATCCTCCTTTAATATTTGAGCCAAGTGGTGCCAAGAAGATTCAAATTTGGCGCGATATCATAGTTACTACCAACTAAAGAACTCGTATCGTAAGGTTCATACTTTCGCTAAAAAGAACGATTTCCATATAATTTCTTCTTATTTAAATTTATATATATATTGTGACCTATTTAAATACTGAGTTTTGGGTTTCCTCTACCAGTTTTCAGGTCAAATAAAAGATAAATTTTAAATTTACAGCTTGTATTTCAGAATATGGTCTTGATACTATGATAGATAGATGGCACCAGAAGCGAGAAGCCTTCCTAATCCACATACTAGGGGAGTGGACCTACCGGCCGCATTTGGGCCCAGGTTTGTAACTCCACTTAGTTAGTTGGTAATAAACTCGTAAGATGGCACACTTCTCCTAAAATGTTTTGATTAGTTTGTTCCCAAAAGTACCTAGCCAGAGTCATCTATATAGTTTATCACCTACTTGAAAATTACCGCGCTAAATATAAATTATTAGAGTTGCTCACTTTACGTCAACAGTACTGTCAGCTCCTCCTGCCACATACTATCCCTCTCAGAGATATTGTAATCAACAGATGACACTATAATCGAAAACTAATGCTTAGTTTATAGAATACGAATCTCAAAGCACAAATATTGTCTTTAATAAACTGATTAACAATCCGAAAGTGATACTATCAGGCATAGGGTTCGCTGTATTATCAATCTTAAATATGTGCATATAAGAAAACGGTACAAACATTGGAAATGTTTATAGTATTGCCATCTACTTTCTTTAACATTAACAACTTTCTATATTGGAATTTGCAATGTTTGAAACAAGTGTTCTTAGAATATATTTCATATTTTGGATTTATAATAATGCTTCTAGCTTAACCCCATCATTCTCGGAATGTTAGTAGTTTTATTAAACAAATATTTATTTTTGAAGTGAAACTTCTTTAATCCTGGTAGGATAAATCGAAAATTACACGCGAGTGGGGTAAAAGATAACCCTTGGGTTGCCATTGGTCAAAGCGTAAGAGAAAGGTGTATACTCGCACTACTCAGAGCCGTCTTTTATTTCTCTCTCTCACTCAATTCCCGCGTTGTGAAAGAGTTAACACAAATGGAATCACTGAGAATTACTAGTTTAATTATTAATCCTTGAGTTTATGCGTGCAACGATTCTTCAAAGTCGTAAAGGTAGGTGTGGAAGGTAGAAATCACGTTTTGTTACTGCTTCAGACATCATGCCATTATGTGTCATGCTGCATCATGAAATAACAAAACCTACGAAACATGTCATTTGAAAAAAAAAATTTATTTTGATTTTGTTGTATTCTTTTGACAGCATCCAAAATCTGGCCAAAATAAAAGCAAATGTTTTGTTTAGATAGTATTATATTTCACTGACGAAATATGTACAAAGACGGTATGATTTACAATTCTGAAATAAATACAATTAAATTCAATTTTATTCTTTATTGTCCAATAAAAAGATAAGTATTTAGGTTAGGATTTATATCTGCATTTGTCGATAATAGATGGAACTTCTTGCTTATTCTTATCACTTTTCGGACGATTTTATTTAAAAAATATTGAATGAAAAATATTGCGGGTTTGTATACTATCTCATAAATTTCGATTGTGTTGCCATCTCTTGACCAGAGTTCTCATTACATCTAAGCTCAAAATGGCGGGGAAAGTGCGTATCTCGGGACAAATTTGAGGTTATGACCATGACATTACATGTCAGTTTGATTTATATTTATTTGAAAAAGATCTGATAGGGAAATTCTCTAGACGGATATTCTTCAAATTCTTGATAGTCATATATAATACCATTTTTTCTCTATTTAATTTTAAATTATGGAACGAGTTTGGCCATCTAACAGTTAGAAGCGTTACACCAGTGGAGGATTCCGCTTCTGGAACAGAAAGCTGTTGTATATTCTAACAAGACGAGATCTCAGAGCAGTAACAGATACAACATAAACAAATAAGCCGGCAAACCAATTAACAGCGGTTGCGTACAAGAACTTGATGAGTTGGAAGTAACGCCAGATTTCGAATTTTACTTCCTTCTTTGGTGCTTTTCGCCGATTTTTTGCCACTTTCGACTCGATTTCGCCAATCATCGATTTGGTGCACAAAAATAACAATCGGGGTATGTTTGATTATTCATTAATTGCGATTTTTTCTAGAAAATTTTGTACATGGCCCACGTTAGATAGATACGTTACCTTTAAAAGAATTAACCCTAAAATTCTACCTTAAACTTAGAAATAAAGGGTGGTACAGCATGGTACTGACGTATTCTTTTCTTTTCCAGGGGTGAAAATGTATCTGGCGGTATTCGTTTGTATTTTAATCGCTTCATCAGTATTAGGCGTACCAAAGCCGGAAGATAAGAAGGATCGTAAGATAGATAGGGAGTTAAGCGGCCAGGAACATTACCAAGAGGAGCACCACAATACACAGTATGACCACGAAGCATTTTTGGGCGATGAATCAAAAGCGTTCGATCAATTAACACCAGAAGAAAGTAGGAGGAGACTGGGGTAAGCTGTTGATATTAAAAAAAAAAAATTAGGACAAGTAAGTTTTAATATAATTATTTAAAAGAACTGGAAGTTAAGAATTTATTTTGCTTATCATAAGTGTCATCATATATATCATGAAAATTTATAGCAGAGTTGTAGTAGAAGAGATAGTAAAACTGATGACATCATCTTTATGGTTGAAGTGTGTCATGTCATAATTCATAATATGAGAAAACCATTTACAGAGATTTCAGCTGCAATGTTATATGAGACAGGACGTGTGGATATCTGTGTGTGTAAACGCGTGTGCGCTTGTATGTAATACTGGTGGCCTCAATTCGAAGATGATATTAACATACAACTACACAGCATTTATTCTGGGATGTTTGCCTTTTATTTCTGATGAAATTTTGATTTATATAGCACAATTACAGAATTGTTTCAATTAATTTATTGACGCGATTGTTATGTATACATATATGAAGCTCGGACGTAATTTCCTCAACTGGCTGATTTCCGTTAAAAATTTTTCCTAAAACTCTAAATTAAAAAGATATATATTTTTTCCATTTAATTCACATTAAATATTAGTTTTCCAAGACGATTTGGGGGTTGCTCTTTATCCACGGTCGTATGCGTTTGTTTGCCACCATTCTTTTCCATCGATTGTCGTCAGAAAAGATGACACTACACTTGATAGGCAGGTTTCGTGGATTGTAAGATATAGCTCAAAATTTACAGAACCACCGCAGTCTAAAAATCGCTACTTTCCAGTAATATCCGCAGAAAATCTTCTCTAACGTGCTCTTATAGAAACACTTTAGTAAGGTTGATTGTACACCTCCAAGATTGCTTTCATTTTAGAAGGTTGGTAAAACTTCCGGAAAACTTCTTCAGTTAAACTGAGGTACGGACCATTAAATGTAAATTGAGGTCTCAAGATTAGAGGGGTTATAGAGTAGCAACCTAGAATGAGTGGGGAGTTCCTTTCTCCTCTGAATTTCATAGTGAAAATTCTCAGGAACAATATTTTTTAGAGCAAAGCTCTTGCGGCGACAATTAAAAGTGAGTCGGTTGAAACCGTCAGATAGACGTTGTTCTTCTATCTTTCTTCTTTCATTAGTTCTTTCTCGCGCGCGTGCACACATACACGTTGCGTTTTCCTCCCATCAGATGGCGCTCTTATTATTCGGACTCAAATTTACCTCAAATTCAACTTCAACTTATTTACCATCGGTTTCGAAATGAAATACTTTTTCTTTATACATTATTTATTCAATTATAGAATTTTATCTGTTATTCAAATATACATCAAATGCGTAAAGAGCTTCGCTCTTGTCGGGTATAGTTTTGATAATTTTTCTATACACATTCTTATATTTCTTATAATAGTTAATTATGTTAATGCCAATCTATACAACTCTTTCAATCTAAGTGATGAGGTAATCCATAAACTCGTTGACAAGAAAATATTCTTTGTTACAGTCTAATCGTCGACAAAATCGACTTCAACAAGGACAGTTTCATCAATCAAGAAGAACTAAAAGATTGGATCCGCTTCACGCAAAAGCGATACATAATGGAAGACGTGGACCGCCAATGGAAGCAACACAACGCGGAAAATAAAGACAAAATCGTCTGGGACGATTATCGCAAATTAGTGTACGGTTTCCTCGATTCCATGGATCCCAACGAGGCCGACAAGGACGACGAAGGTTTCTCTTACAAGGCGATGCTTAAACGGGATCGAAGGAGATGGAGTGTCGCCGATTCCGACGGAGACGACGCCCTAACTAAAGAAGAATTCGCCTCCTTCTTACATCCGGAGGAAACCGGTCATATGCGTGACGTCGTGGTTTTGGAAACGATGGAGGATATCGATAAGGATAAAGACGGTAAAATATCGATCGGCGAATACATCGGCGATATGTATCGGGGTGAAGAAAACGAGGAGGAACCCGAATGGGTTAAGAGCGAGAGGGAACAGTTCACTAAGTATCGCGATACCAACGGCGATGGTTATATGACGGATGAAGAAGTGAAGAATTGGATTATGCCGCCTGATTTCGATCATGCTGAAGCCGAAGCTAGGCATTTGATTTACGAGGCTGATTCGGATGCCGATCAGTTGCTTACGAAAGATGAGATTTTGAATAAGTACGATTTGTTTGTCGGCTCGCAGGCCACTGATTTCGGGGAAGCTTTGGCTAGACATGATGAGTTTTAAGATAGAGCTATTGTATTCTATATATATATATATATATATGTAAAAAAACTGGATGGATTTGGGTATGAATTGAGTAGGAAACCATGTAATGAAAGTATGATCCGTTTATATACTTTCGTTGGGGATATCTAAAACTCCCGTGATGATACCCTGGATATTAATGATTTGGTTACACCTTGACATTAGTGCAAGTAACAGAGCACTAAATATATAATCATTCCAAATTATCATCATGCAAAATATTAGGCAATAATATTTTCAATTCAAATACTTCATTATTATTACTAGAGAACGGCGTTCTATACTTTTCAAATTACTAGTGGCAAAAATCTATGCGGATGACTGCGGATCTCGAAAAAGCAACTATGCATGCGGAGGAGAAAGATAAAATAGGCGTGCGTACCCAGTTTACCTATTCTTTTGTAGTATGTTTATGAAGAAAATCAAATTTAAAAAATTCACAACGATTAATAAATCTAACTAGTGAATTGTTGAAGTAAGGTCATTTAGCGCAGTGATAGTGTCTCCGACCACCAACGTACGAGTTGCTGGCTCGTATCCACGTATGTCTTTTTTACGTTTTTACGCAAACTTGGTCTTCCACATTGAGAATGTACGTTTTGTAACAGAGAAACGCGATATTCGAAATTCGACAGTAAAAATTATAAAAGAAGATTACACTTTTACCTCAAATATTTAAAAATTGAAATTTGTTCAATTTGAAACTAAATCTCTCATATGTGTGTATTGGATACGCCAATGGAAAATCAACAAAGCATTTTCCGCCGTTCTCTAGTTATTACACATGCCCGCTTCTTCATACTTGCTTTGAATTTATCCAGTTTTGTACGAAAATTTTTTTTGTTTTCACCTCTGTTTTATTACCATTAAATTGGACCAAAAATTCGATGTATGTACTCGTCGCTTACACTTATAAATGATTGCAATATTGATTTAGTGATTACGTTAAGAATCTCCTTAATGCTGCATATGTACGTATTTCTAGTGATTAGATTATAATATTCATGAAAGGAATTGACGAGATGTGTTCATATTTATAATTGTAATTTTCATCGTTGATTCCTACATTCTTCCTACATTAATTACGTAATGTTTATGTAAATAATTAATTATTATTAATTTTGTATATTTAGCATTTAATTCTCAGCGATGCTCGTGCAATTTGGAATAAGAAAAAGAGATGTAATTCGGAGTAATTTTATGGAAATTTGAATTTTGAAGATTAGTTAAGAGTGTGGAGATTACAACTAAACCTTATGTTCATTTTCTTCCTTATCTTCGCGGAACTGATATACAGTAGAATCTCGGTTATCCGTTACAGCGGCGGATAATCAAAAATAGACTTGAATTATTACTTGGATTACTTAGATAACTCGACTCCAAAATGTGGGATGTGACAGGCAGCACTTATAACTGAGTAACTATTTGGTGATTAATCGATTATACATTTGACAAAACAATATCTAAGTTTGGGGATTCACAGAGAACAGTTGACTACTTTAACTTGTATCTTGGCAAATAACAAAGGACAACTTTGACATATTTGATGATCTTCCTTTTTTCCGTAAATTACTCTGAATTATCTCCAATTTTTTACCATTTTGTATTTTACGGCGCTTTTAGTATGTATCTTATTCTAGTTGTAGCTTTTTTATTATATTTATGCAATCGAAAATTTTATGACTTACCTTTTTACCTCCTGCATTAATATGTTAATATATTCTTAAGTACTTTCTTAGTTTTATTAAGGAATCATTAGGTGCTCGCAATATTTTTATACATTATGAAGAATGGAACTAATAAATACTAGATTACCCTCCAATCATTTGATTTTTATCTCGCTTATGAATTGAATCGTGTGATAACACGATACAAAGCCGAGATTGCGCCTGTTATGGTCAAAAGTTTCTTCGTGACGCGTGCATTAAAAAGAACACATACTCAAGTGATGACTTTAGTTTCAGGAGGTGATTGCTTGTCATGTTTTATGAGAAAAAGTTCATATAGAGATCTGTCTTAAGTTGCTTCGGTTTCGAGAAATTGTGTCAAAGTTTTAATAAAAAAAAATCGTTTTTTTTTTTAAATTACTCAAAAATATTTTTGACGATTTCGACGGAACTTTGTGTCTGTGAGCAATAACAAGGGGCTCCTTTTCATGTAATTAGACTTAAAACAATAATTTCAGTGGCGTCACAGAAGGTTTGTGTCAGGAAGAACACAACAAACAGATAAGACGAAATAGAAAATACAACGAATCGGACGTACTTGTCTATTAGAATTTTATTACATAAAATCTACAATCGTAAATATATGTTACACTGTCGATACAAATGTAATAAATCGAAAAATAATACAAAATACCTAATATAAAGATCTCCTTTAATGGCGGTCTTGTCTTACTTGTCTTTATATAAATACATCGATTTATAGAATACGTTTTGTATGTACATTATTTACTTGAGAATAATTTCATAATATACAATCTGCAATACGTAATACTAGAATATCTATAAGTAATATTTATATGCACGTTTTATGTACAGTTTTTTCATTCACGCCGTCATCTTTTATAACGTAGAAAGTATGAAATAATAACACTACTACGACACCTTCAATTTCCTCACCTTCCATACATTCAACCTTAATCCTTAAGAAAATTCACTGAGAAATTTATATACCGATCGGGCCAGCGCTTAACTTGGGTCTGGAATCGCACGTCGTGGTTTCCCCGCAATCCAGTGATACTTTTGGACTACTAAATAATAAAAAATAAAAAAGAATATTTTGTGTTATCAACTTAGTTTAAAACTCTTTTTTTGAAGCAGTTTATTTTTAATATTGTATTAATGATTTTTGAACTTATCATTTCCTTTTTTTATAATTACGAAATTGGGCCGTGGTTCCTTGCAGGTCCAGGCACCACCAATTTGAACAACGCTGTGATACAACGTGGCATGTGTAAACAGGCGTGTCTATCACGCTTTACACGCCTAACACTCTTATTCGATCTCATTGTCACAGTAATACTCTTTATCGGTTCTCTCTCGTACTCCCGTGATTTCAGACCCAAGTTAAACACTGGCTGAACACGTACACAGAAAAATTCCCCGCGCCGGGTTAGTCTTGGGTTTTCAGGTGTTTTGTTAAAAGTTTTGAATTTTTGAAAATTTGAAGGTAGTGCAAGTGCTTGAAATTTCGAATGAATTTGTAATTTTGAGCACTTTTCAAATTCAATTTTTCAAAAATTTTGAGATTTTGCACCAGTTTCACATTGTTTCAAAGTACCAGATTTTTCGTTATTTCCAAAATTATCCAAAATCAAAAGATCTTTTCGAATATTTATGGTGTATTAACACTTTAATGACCGCTTGTACAATAGTTGTATTTTGGCACGCCCAACGTTAATGGCCGCTGATACATGTGTATTATGCAGCCAAAAGATCGCCGGCCTCTTACGAAGTTTTTTTCTGAAACCAAGAGGTGTGTAAAGGGTTTTAAAATTTCCTAAAAATTTGAAATTTACCAACATTCTTTACAATCTCCAAATTTCCTTCTTCTTCTTTCCTTCCGTCCGTGTAGGGCATCGGATATGCAAATTTACTAAATTTTAAAATTTCCTAAATATTTTGAAAAAATGAGCATTTATCAAAACGCAAGCTTCATCAAAATTCCAAGATTTTAAATTTGAAGATTTCTCAAATCATAATAAAAACTTCAGGGTTCTAACAATTTTTTCCGCCTCCTTCAACACGTTCTTCTTCTTCACTAATCCTTTTACCCCATGCATCTGTTGAATTTTTAGTTTTCTTATGAATTTCTATCCTTAGTAGTTCGCTTTTACTTCATCTTCATCAGAATCATCTGAGGTTCAAGGTAGTTCTAGGAATTTACCAGAAACTTAGATGTTTATTGCATTCTTCAGTTTCATCCAACTTGTTGCTGTTAGATTTCCACTTCCTTCTACTTGTTCTTCTTCTTCCTCGTCAGTAATCCTGTTATCCCATGAATATACAGATTTTTTCGTTTTTTTTTTATGCAGTTTCATCCTTTGTACTTCCTACTTCCACCTTCATTAGAATTTTCTGGGCAAGAATAAAAGCATTTCTGTGACAACGCGATCAAATAAACGCGTGAGGCGGGTAGGTAGGCGTGTCTACACGCCTCACGCTCTATCTTATTCGATCTCATTGTCATACCCTTTTTATTCATTCTCGTTCGAATTCCCTTGATTCTAAACCCAAGTTTTAAGCGGTACAAATATAAATAAAGAGCCTATAAATCCACATTTTCAACCCCATAAGATAGTTCTTTTTGCCAGCGTTACTTTCAAGTAAACACTAATACTGGCTGGAATATTTTATGCTCAACATTTTTTAATCGAAAGATTCTATAAGAGAACGTTGTCCGATTGAAAGGTGAGAAAATCGAATCGCAATTCATACATATTATATATTTTGTTTTAACGTGGAGGGCTAATTTTGGAAGTGTAGTAATAATTTATATAGATCTATGGGCTATTCATGTTACCCGCATTTAGAACTTAAAGAGAAAAATACATTTGTTTTACCGTACGATTACTTTATAATAATAATTAATATATTAAAATATGCTCGTATATATGTACAATATCTACAAAATAATATTGCAACGAAATATCTCCGGCTATCGGCCTACCTACTACGTATATACTTACAAATACGCTATACAACAACATACATGTAGATCTGCATTAGTCACAACCGCTAATGAAAATAAATATTATTATTATTATTTATTATCATATTTTATTTATGTACAGTTGGTACTGTAAGAACATCAACGTTACAGTCATTTTGTTTTTCTAGAGAAAAAGATCGTTAAAAGAGGGGATAAATATAGATAGAGTGTGTGAGAAAGAGCTTATTCTGCTGTTATTTAAAAAAATGTTATCTTTCATGTTAAATAGGCGAAGTGATTCAAATAATCCCGCCATAAAATTCGTTAGATGATTGGATATTGGGAATCGAATCACTTTATCAAATTTTGCGCTGGCGTTATTTGAATTTACTAATTTTGGGAACATATCTGAGGTTCCACAAACGAGTGCATGATAAGTTGTGTAAACCGGACTGACCTTGTCATTCCTCCGAATTTTAATGTCGCGGCTTGCACGTCTCCAAGCGGTGGGGAGACAGCGTTAGTCCAGTTCACACTGCTTATCATGCACTCGCTTGTCGAACCTTAATCATGTCTAACAAAAAAATTAGAAGAAATAATTCAAACAAATTCCCGCCCAAAAATTCGAGATGCGATTGATTATTGTGATGGTCCAACCACCTAACGTTTTTTACGGCGGGATTATTTGAATTATTGAATCTGAATAAAAATTAATTTTTTGATACATATATCTTCTATTCCCCGTTTACATCAGACATTCTCACAGAACCATCTGCATATTAGACATTTCTTACTTAGAAAACTTTCGAAGGCTCCTTGTCATTCATATATGTATTTATATATAAATATTGCAATTACAAAAAGCTTGAAGTTGATTCTAAAGAAAATGTATTTCTTCATTCAATTCGATTCTCAAAGAGGACTCAGTTGTATCTTGATAAATACATAGATTGGTGTAGATTTAAGAATGGTACAACATTACGGGAATATAAGGGTGGGTAAGAGAGAGAGAGAGAGATCAATATTTGGAACTAATCATGTTTCCCTTATTTTTAAAAATCTGGTAATTAACACGCGGTATTCGCTTATAGCTTATTGTTCATGGTATACAATGAGCAACCGGAAATGTTCTGCGTTGGCAGTACTAAAACCCGTAGGTATAAACGTTTCTATTTTCTGAGGTTGTCGACCCTGTTTCGTCAGTTTTGTTATCCGTGAATTATCCGTTTGAAGAGATGGCATTTACTACTTGACAAGACATTTTACTGTTATAGTCCATCCTCGAAGTTATATACTGACTGGAAATGGTACATGAGCATACTCAGGTGAGAGCTGAATACTATATAGGTTATGTATGCTTGTCAAATTCTACTATTGCCAACATCTCACTACTGTTAACAACAAATTTTAGGTCACGTGGTGGACACTTCCGGTTGCTCCCTCTGTACTACCCGATTTACATATAAGAAAATTATAGTAATAATAATCACATTTTGAATACTAATTCAAATTTAAGTACAGAATGCGTTTTTTGTAAACTTGTGCGAGTGTTTATAAACCTAAACGATTAAAACATCTGTCGAAATATTAGAAAATTGATTTTTAGGAAAGAATTGAACCCGTTTGTTACTATCCCCGGTTGCAGGCTAGAACCAACACCAACCGAATTTAAAGAATTTTCACCTACCATGATAGATAATTTCAAAAATCATTAAAACTAATTCAATTCTTTTTAAAAAATCATCCTAGTCTTATTCTTATTATTTTCTCCGCGTATGAAAGCTACAAATCTCTTAAAATTTTAAGTTAAAATCAGCGCGTATTGACCCTAAAACCGTAATCTCGAACTAGCTCGCACGAACCTACATACGTATTTATTTATTTATTCGAAAACGTACCATATCTACTTCGCTTAAATCGCGCCTAAAGCGCCCCCGCTAAAGTCCACCGCTGACTTTCCGCGCGCGAATCGCACCTTTCGGCGGTGATTCCCCGTACGTCGTTATATCGCGAGTCCAAACAAAGCGGTAATCGCGTGTGTTTCAGCAACCCGTCCGGCGTCAGATATCTCCATTTTTGGTTATCCGAGCCGTCGCAGATTCGCATCATGACTTGCGCACCCTTAGCGTATTTATCGAGGGTAAGGCAGAGATCGTGGTGCTTGATGAGGCCGCCGTTGGTTAGGCCCCATTCTTGATTACCGCCGGTGTGGTGGCATTGGTATAGGCCTACGGTACCGTCCAGGAGGTGACCCATCGTGTCAAGGCAGTAGATTCCTTGACGAAATTCGCCAAAATTTGCTGTTGTTATGTGAGGTACGGAGAGTTCTGGGTAGACGTGATCTAGATACCATTTGAAGGGTTTGCATTGGAGTTGCTCGCGAAGGACTAACCTCTCTTGGATGCTAAGATATGAAAAAAAAGTAACGATTAGCAACTTGTTTTGATTATTTTTTTATTTTTCATCAGCTGTCGTCTATAAAAGAAACACATTTTTACACTGATAGGTAGAAAGGACGGCATTGATAATTAGAGTTTGTTAAAAAGGTGGTACTTCGCAGGGACGCATGACGATAAACGCAGCGTACTGTAGTCAGTTGATTGGAGAATAGACAGGAGAGCGGCTATGTCGTTTAACAAATTCGCGCTAGACGCTGCATTCACCGACATACGTCTTTGCCCCCCTCCCCTCCTATACTGATAACAACAACATCTGCTATCTTTGATATTGCTGATTCTAAAATCTTTTAAATATCCTCTCTGCCACTTTCAAGACAGTCATACAATAAATTTGAACTTAATAGCTATATTTTCAGAACGTTAAAATAACGTTTTCGGATAACCTTCGTCAGTGAAAATATAACTACATACAAGTTCGTCTAATGGTTCTTTTTACACACGTCATCTATTTTTATCCGTACGAATCAAATCGGTACTCCTAGTTCAAGTTTGGCACTATACACATAATGCATTGAAATAATCTGCATTTCTCTGACAATCAATTGATTAACGTAGTAGTTTACATATAACTTCTGTGTCAGACATACGTACTTGAATATTATATACCGATAAATAAGGATAGTTAGATTAACCGGCGATCTTTGCTTGTGTCATTCAACAGTGACGTGTATAAAAAGATCCATTAGACGAACTATATGTATGTATGTATACAGTGTGCACAGATAGGTTGGAATAAAATCAATAAAATTTTTAAATACAGTAGATCTCCTTATAACACAGGTTTATATAAGACGGATTCGTATAATACGGCGGAAAAATTGTGATCGTGTTTGTATAACACGCCAAAAAGGCTCCTATAACACGGTAAAATAGTGAGATACAGCTCCAATAATGAATATAACTTTTAGCTGGTAACACTAACAATTGTAAGCGTAATTGTGCTTCTCAAATTTCGGAAAAAAGAAGAAAGTGTAACTGCTTCTTTTATTTAACGCAAAATGAATAACAAAGCATTTTTAATTTCAACATTTGTTTATTTTAAAGAGAAATTAAAAATATTTTAACTCTTCTTCTTCTTCTCGTCAATCCTTATGCCTTTCAGCGTCGGATAATATTTTAACTCATACGTATTAATTTACCTATATACTAATTACTTATTTATTTTACGTCTTTAAGTATTACATATATAAGTATACGTTTAAGCAGAAGTAAATTGTATTTGCCAAATTGCCAATTTGTCAAATCAATTAAGTCCATAAAAGAAAAGGTAAAAAATATGTATCGATAAATTTTTATATATTTCTTGTGAAAAAAAAACATTTATAATTCAATAGCCATAAAAGTTGTTGTCATGCAGTGTCTTAAGCCCGATTATTAAGCAAGAATTATTTTAAATATGACAAATAAGTAAATCGCTTTGGGTCGTAAACGGCTCGTGTATTTGTCTAGTGTAATCTAGGTGACTCGTACAATACGGATTTATTGATTAATTGAGATAAAACTAAAAATGGCACTTTTAAGTGAAACCCAAAGAATAGAAATTTTCGAAATGATGGGTTTTAAAAACAAGTTCTGGACACAAGAAGGAGTTTGTGAATTATTCAATAATAAGTACTCTGATCGGCTACTCGGGACGGGACTTGGGTCACGTAATAGATAACTTGGACGTTGTACTAATGTTTGAAGAAAATCCTCGCAATATGAAGCCGTAAAGTCTCATTGCAGCTCGGTGACTACCCGACCGTTTTAAAAAGTCTAAAAACCACCGTACAAAATAAAATTGGTTCAAGAACTTCACGAGGATGATTTTGACAGAAGAATTGAATTTCGTGACATAATAATTTTCAAGACGAATAATTATCTCCGACGACTACCTTCTGCATAAACGGGCCTGTCATTAGGGAAAATTGTAGATACCGGATAGCTGAAAATCCACATAATTCCGACAAAAAATCAACGTATAGGCAGAGATTGTCGGTAAGTCAGTCATATGCCCGTTTTTTATTGAACGTGTATTAAATGCTGACAATTATTTGCTATTTCTGCAGCGAAACATAATACTCGCAATTGTTGCTCTCCATCCAAATGCAGAACACCCCCTCTTACCGGACAGCGCCTTATGGTTTCAGCAGGATGGTGCACCGCCACATTATTCTGTAACTTTTCATAATTATTAGATTGGACAAATATATGGTATGATGAGTCATCTGTCCTATGTACTCTGTAATATAATATTACATTGTGAAAAGGGCAGATGGCTCATCACACCGCATATTTGCCCAGTTTAGTAAATATCTTAGTACCATTTTCCCAAACAAATGGGTTGGTAGGCGAGGGGCAATTGAATGACCAGCAAGATCGCCAGATCTAACTCCACACTCGATTTCTTCTTGTAGAGTTATCTCAAATCCAAAATGTATCTAAACCGACCTAATAATATTGAAGATTTGACGATTGGAATGACCGAGGAAATCAGGTTAAGAACTGCCCAGGTATTAAATAATGTCATTCACGAATTTGAACAACGCCTTGCTCATTGTAAACACGTAAGTGGTATGCAGTTTTAACATTTAATTTGAATGATTTTAAATTTGTTTATAACTTTTGAATCTTTAGTTAAACTTTGATTGTTAAATTGAATAATACACAAAATATTTTTCTCTCCAAAATCTTGTAATGTAACCTATCTCAGAAATCATCGTTCTGTATGCAGAAAAACGTTCTCCTCCAAATGGCACTATCAAAAATTGGAGTTATAGCAACTACACTTTCAGAAGTAGCTATTACATCATCAGGGAAATAGACCAAATTGCATATGTCTTTGTTATTTTGTCTACGCCTCTGCTATTTCGGCGGCGCAGGTTAAGGCGACGTAATGTTTACTTCTGAAACTGTGGTTGCTATACCATTTAAAAGAACAGGGGTGACGTCATACCTGAAACAATAATGACGTCACAAAATACGTTTTTTCTGTTAAAATTTGCGCATTTAAAAATTAAAGTTGACATGTCCGATCGTTTTTCACTATTTACAGGTTTCATTGTGTGTCATTTTGTTTCGACCTATATGTCCACTCTGTATATATATACACATTTCCCATTTTCCTTTTTTTTTTTTGTAAAATCCTCAGTTAACTATTGATGTTTTCCAGCAAATTTAACATCCATCTTCAACTTTAGCAGGGGGTGTCTTTTTCAAACGGAACGAGATAACCGTTTCGCTCACAATTCTTTTGTTTTGTACTGTGCTAAATTTAGCGCGTTACAAGCGAAAGATTTTGAGTTAAAGCTAAATAGTTCTACCTTCTGGTTGGTGTCAAGTTTTGCCGTGTCTTAACGAAAAAATTACATTATAGATTGTCAGTAGTACGAGATAGCGGGTACTGGAACCATTTATCCACCTCCCAAAATGGTGCCAATACCCGTTGGTTCGTACAGTGACTCTCAGCCGCCTTGAAATTCGAAATTGATGCCGTGGATTTCGCCATGCTTTCGTTAATCATCTAATTTCCATATGTTTATAATCCACGCTTGTAAGACAACTATAACCCGTACAAGCGTATTTGTCAAGAAGATGTATATATATATATATATTTCGTGACCTTTTTATACTTATCTTATATGATAGATCTCTACCACTAATAGGTCAATAAAACAAGGCTGGTATGAACGATAGTTATATTTTCAGAACGTTTACAAGCGTTTTCGGAACACCTTCGTCAGTGAAAATATAACTAGATAAAAAAATTAAAATTTTTTTATCTAGTTAATTAAAATTTCTTTTTATCTAGTTAATTAAAATTTTTTTGATCTAGTTATATTTTCACTGACGAAGGTGTTCCGAAAACGCTTGTAAACGTTCTGAAAATATAACTATCGTTCATACCAGCCTTGTTTTATTGACCTATTAGTGGTAGAGATCTATAATATAAGATTTGTCAAGAAGGAAATCAAATGGGAGTTACTGCGCTAAATTTAGCACGTCACAAGCGAAAAGGTTAATTAAGAACAAATCGCGATATTGATTTTCTCCAATTTTCTATCGAACATTTCCTATATTTTGCGCCGGCACCACTTCAACGGTCCATTACTGACACGGACGGACCCTCCCGTCCACCGACGCAATCAGATTTAAGAAACCCGAACCGTTGCCGTCCCCGTAAATAAAGGATATCCCACCTTCTCCTTGTAAAGCCGCCGTAAAAGAGGATTACTTACTCGCCGAACGGGATGTTCCTGGCCAAGGGCACCGCCGCGTAGTAATACTGCTTGTACTCGTCCATCCAGACCTCCGCCGCTCGCCGCGTGTTCCGGGCGAACACGTTTCCGCTGCCTCCGGGGAAAGTGTAGGGATGCCTCTTCCGGAACACATGACCCACCTATAAAATTCAATCGCGCGTGTGATGAAATGGGACGAGGATTTTTTCACGGCGTACGGGAAAAAAGAGGGAAGTTGGAAGGGTTCGGATTCGGGAGGTCTAACATACAAAAAAAAAATCAATTATATGTCGGGTTCGCTTCGATGGATATTAGTTCGGAGTCCGCTTGTTAAATCGAGTTGGGATATTTTATTTCTTGGTTCGTTCGAAAGGTTAGAGTTTACATCGAAATTGATGATTTGGACCAAATACTGGATGATTAAAAAAATGCTTGAAAATTACAAGTTAGTTAGCCAAAGGGTTATAATTTCCATATAAGTTTTCGAAACTCCCTCGGGAGGCAAAAAATTGCATACGTACGTGGTTTACCGTAATTGCCTATTTTCCATATTGGGCAGTCCTCGCTTGTAAAACAACTACTATCCGCACAAGAGCGGCCTATAAAACTAGATTGTGCTTGTGATGAAACGGGACGATTCTGTTTTCACGACGTACGTAAAAATGCGTGAAAATTGCAAATTAGCCAGCCAGAAGGTTCTTTAAATAATCAATAAACAAAACGACAACTATCTGGTAACCTTGGCTTCTCAAAGTGCATCCAACTTTAATGGAGTTCTCAAAATATATTTTTCTACGGGATTTTTAACGGGAAATCAATTTCATACAAAATCTCTTTGTATTCTTATTTCCTTCAGATTGTCCCCACCTTTGCTTCGCACTCAATCCCTTCGTCCTCTCGCACTTTTAGACACGATGGGATTGGAGCAATTCATCTCTTTGACCATGACTGCCATCTGTCTATTGTGGGTCGCCCTTCCAGGCAAAGAGCATTAGCGGAGTCACTCTTCAACCTAAACCAAACTTCCTTAGACTAACTAGGTCCAATTCTAGCACGGCCAACTCGAAAAGTCTCTTAAGCAGCACGTTTATAAGAAAAATTACAATTCGAAAACTTACAAACCCTGAAGGAGTTGATTCTTAACCTTTCTATACTCACGTCAAAATGAAAGACGTATACTATACTATATAAGTCGGTCTCACAGACCGTATGCGTGAGTATAGGAAGGTTAAGTAATCCAGAAGTAAAAGGTCGGTGATTTTGGAATTTTACTAATTTCCCTTAATGTCTCCTCCCTCATTCGACTTGTGGAGAAATCGGCTTGTTTCTTCGTGTTCTTCCCAATAACTCCTACTGGCTCCTAGATGACATGGGAGGTTTTACTAAATGCTGCTTTATTACCAATTTCGCTTTCAGTCGCTTGCTAGCTCATTCCCTCTTCGTCCCAATAACCCCTGCTTGCTTCTAAAGTGCGTCGGAGGTTTTATTAGATGATTACCAACTTCCTTTCCGAGCCGTTGCTAGCTCATTGCTTCTTCTTCTCAATAACTCCTGCTTGTTTCTAGAGAGTATTTGAGGTTTCACTAAATGCTGTTTTATTACCAATTTTCCTTCCGGCCCCTTGCTCGCTCATTCCTCTTCTGCATTCGTCGCATCTTCTTGCTACGAATATTCTTTTAACTAGTCCTGTGTCTCACATCTGTCATACGTAGTCATACCACTTTAGCCAGCCACCAATCTTCTGTGTCAGATGCTCTTGCTTTAATTCATATCTTATGTTTTAACTTCTCACCATGTCCCTCTTGATTTATGTGATCCAAAAAGTTCGAACATTCTAATTAAAAATTTCCAGATATTTGGTTGTTCGCTCTTCAATTCTTTCTTCTATCAAATCATTGTTCACGTTCTGGTTCACTTTTTAGAAAAAAAAAGAACTGCATATTTCTACCTTCTGGCTGGTGTACAGTTTTTCTGTGACTTAATGAAAAAAACACATAATACAATATCAGTAGTAGGAGATGGCGGGTACTGGAATCATCCCCCGCCTCGCAAAAGGGTGCCAATCCCCTGACTTATGCCCGGATTCTAGATCAATCGCCTTGAAATTCGAAATTGACGCCATGGATTTTGTCGTATTTTCATTATTCGTCTAATTTACGTATTGAACAATCCGCGCTTGTAAAACAAATAGTTGTTTCGTACAAACGTATTTGTGAAGAGTCACTAATAAATCTACAGGGCTTTCTACAACTAATGCGTCAAATTTATTATTTATTAGATTGTATGAGGTAAATGTAAGTGAATTGTTTTGGGAGCACTGTATTATTTGTCGTAAAAGCAATTGAAAAACCCGGCGGTCGTTGAATTTACCGTTAGATACAGGCCAAGGAGCTGGTCTGGAAATTAAACATGTACGTCCTATCCAAATATTCACTTGATCTTGCTTAACACATGGGCCCAATTTTACTGGCGTTTACATGTCTTTGTCCAAATTGTAGGCACTTGCAGACACATACGATTTACCGCCCTTATGAAGCAAGCGAAAGAAATAAAGCCAATGCGATCCATTCCACCTTGCTTAACACAGAGGGCGAAGCATATGACCCGAATTTTGCTAACGTTTACATTTCTTGCTGTAAATTGCAAACATTCGCCTTTAGTTTTCAATCACACGTTCAAAATTCTTCGACGCATATGATTTACACCCCAGCATGATAAGACCGACACGACCTTTCATAAGATCCAGTTAATCTTGCTCCAGATATGACCCGAATTTTAATAGCATTTACATTTCTACGTCCAACCAACAAACATTCTAGTTCACCGCATACTGTCAGGTTCTCGAAATGTTCCTTCCTAAATTTCAAAAATTAATTTCGGTTTTTCCATGATAGTAGGGAAATATTTGCTTCTATGAATTATGTTTGTTTTTCTTTAACATTTCTTCTGTTCCAATTTGATGCAGAAGTTGTGAAAGATGCGATATGGTTCATTAGGTATCATTTAAAAGGAAAACGCACAAGCATCTCAACTTTGACCTTAACTCCTTTTAATTTAGAAACGAACCGAAAAAAGACACCAATGGCATCGCAGATCTTTCAATTTAATTTAAAATGATATCGTTTTAACGCTCTCTAGCGTTCTTAACGTTGAATTTAAGCGAAACGCTTTTTTTACGCGGTACTTACCCTACTGCAAGGGATGATTTCTAGCGATCCCCCACACTGCCAAACCCTGAAAGAGATCTCCAAATTTTCACCACCCCACACGTCCATTTTCATGTCGTACTTTCCCAATTTCTCGAAGTAGGCCTTGTTGATGACGAACAAACCGCCGGCGATCATCGGCGTCCTGATAGGCTATAAAGAAGAAAACGGAAAACGTCCGGAATAAGAAAGAAATTCTGGTATTCTGCCAGATAGAAAATGGGGAAATTGGTCCGCTTTTTACGACCGATCGTAAAAAAGCTCGAGGCAGAGACTGAACGGCGTAAAATGTTTGTCGAAGTTAAAAAGAATAAAAGATTCGCAACCAAAATATATAGGTCGAAAATATAATAAAAATCGCGATTTTACGTCGGTTTTTTTATTTTTATTATATACCTGCGAAGGATCCTTCTGTCTGCTTTGACGTTCCATTGGATTGAGGTACTCCCATTTGAAGACGAGATTCCAATCGAAGCCGCCTCTGAGGTCGGCCGAGGCGCCGATGTATTGAAAAGTATCCATGCTTATGACGTCTATCACCGGACAGACGACTCGCGTCGAGTTCTGCGAAATGTAAAGCCCATAAATCGAGGAAAAGGGGTGCAAAAAAGGATCGGCGAGGAGGAGTCGGGGCATTCCCCGACTCCTCGCCTTTTCGAGAGGACGGGGAACTTTTTTAACAGCAAGCAAAGTTCGTCGTTCCCAAGTTATCGATCCTTTAGCCTAGACGCCTTGGATACAACGTTATATACTTTTCGTCTTTCTATCTTTCATCGTTATATACATAAAGGGCGCGAATGAATTAGTGGAGGAACACGGACGTGTCTACCTACAAGAGGTGCGGTCGGTATATACGTAAGTCGGATGATTTTGCGATTTGAGTTTGAAATATTACCGGCAAATCCTTTCCGACGTTTCCATTTGTAGCGGCGTAAAGAAGGAAATTTGGTTAGAAGGGATGAATGGATCTGATAAGGAAATGGAAATCGTCGGAAAGGTGATACCAAAATTGAATGCGATAGACTCGTGGGAATAAGAAGTGTAATGTAATTAAAATTGGGGGACCTAGAAAAAGAAGAAAAATGGGAAATCTAGAAGGAAATGGATAGCCTAGATCTGAGTGTGTGTGAAAAAAAAAATTAGAAACCCTTGAGGACCCTAAAAGACTAGCAAGGGACAGGGTAGAGTGAAAGAAATGGACAAGAGAAGAACTGGAACCCCAATGCGACGACTCAAAGGCAGTTAGGATATAATGGAGAAGAAGAAGAAGTAATGAAAGCTAATTCTCAGATTTGTGCCAACATAATACGAAAAAGACTAAGCATGTTGAGGGAAAAAAGGCGATCGCTATGGAGAGAACTTTGAGAATTTTTTCTTTCTACGAAATATTTCCGTTTGAGAAAAGACTTTCTTTAGGTAGGTCTGGAAGAAGCACAGAAGGCATTCTTCTCTATTCTCCGAAATTTGAGCAAATTACAGAAAGGTTTTCCGGGTATTGACGTGATCGTGGTAAATCACTTTACATGGAAAAAGACTTTCTTTACGATAGGTTTTAAGACCGCTTAGAAGAAAATTTGAGAAAATTATAGATAGAAGATCTTCCAGGTATTGCCCCGATCATGGTAAAATACATGACGAGTCAACAGATTTCTTGTCTTAGGTCTTGAGATTGTTTAGAAGCCATTGGCATCTGTTCTCTAAATTTTGAAAAATTATAGATAGAAGATCTTCTAGGCATTGCCGCAATCTTGGTAAAAGACTTGCCGTGGAAGAGACTTGCTTTGGACAGGTCTTGAGACAGCCCAGAACGCGTTCTTCTCTATTCTTCAGAATTTTACAAAATGATACAAAAATCGTCCACGTATTGTTATCGTGATAAAACACTTAGCTTTTACTAAACAATTTCTGCACTTCTGAAGAACTGGTAGCATGATCAACGAAACGTCAAGTGTCTCACCACGACCAAGACAATACCCCAAAGATATTTCTACTTTAGACAATAGTCGTGAAAGCCGGCATTTAATTATGTTATAAAAATGTCGATAAAACCAAGGAATCGTTGAAATCCTAAGTTTCTTTAAATGGAACAAATCCTGATCTGAATTTCAACTTCCAAACCACCTTCTTGTTCTGTTTCTCGATGGTTTCTAAAGAAGAGGAAGAAGGACGAAAATCTCGGGAAAAGAGGAAATTTCGGAAAGACGAGCACGAGATAGGATCTAAAAATTTTTCCTCCAGTTCTTGACAATATGAAGCCATTAATTATACGAGGAAATTTTCGAATGTTCTAGAAATTTGGGTCTAGTTCAATTGCGTAAATCTTATAGGTTGTGTTATTGAGACAAGTCTTGAGAAGCTTACCCAGGCATTCCGTGCAATATTTGTTTTTATCATAGAAGACGCAACAAAATCATAAAGAGCTATCGTTTTCAAGGAGGATGTGAAACCTTCAGAGATTGCAGGAATCTGTAAGATGTATTTGGAGAGCCTGCAGGATCTAAAATACCATCTATCGATGGGTCGATTGCTTTAAAATTGGTAGAACGTCGCTAGAAAACGATCCACAAAGTGGACGGGCGTGCACTCAACAAAAACTCAAAAAAGGGAAAAGGGGGTCCACTTGAGAGATCCAATGAGGTAAAACTTGCTAGATGGATTGCAGAGACTCCGAAAAAGTTGTTGGAGGACGGCTTAGAAAAGTTAGTTTCAAATTGGGATAAGTGCACTTCAATTCAATGGAGATCAGATTGAAAAACTACTTTGCAATTGTAATAAAAATTGACGAAATAAAAAAATTATAGCCAAATTCCGAAAACTTCGGAAATATCCATCGTACATCACAATCAAAATTTCAAGTAGAGACGTACGTAAATGAAGAAGCCGGTAGGTAGCAACAATCTCCCTATTTTTCAAACGTAAATTTCTAAATTATTAAAGATGACGAAAAATCCCGTAAAATTACCTCGGCAACTCTTTCTAGTAAAGGTTCTAACCAATTCGTGTTACACTCGCAATGACTGTCCAGAAACGTGAGGACAGAAGCGGTAGCCGCTTCGGCGCCACGCACCCTCGACCTCATCAAACCTTCCCTCTTCTCGTTCCGCAACACCCTGACTTTCTGTATCTTGGCCAGTTCTTCGCCGTCTTCAGCTGAAAAATTCACATGTGTTTGTTGTTTAGTAACTGGAAATGTTAAAAGGATCTCACACATCAAAATATTATCGTTATTGTTATTATTAGTAGTAGGTACTATTATCGTTATTATTATTATTATTACTATTATTATCATTATTCCTGTTAATACTATTATTATCATTATTCTTGCTAATACTAATATAATCAGTATTAGGAGGATCGAAGCTCGATAAAGAAAGAGTCAAAATACAATGATTTGTAAAAATCGATAAACGCATTCGAAAAATATCTATTCCGTTCTGTCAAAGAAGCTATCGAGCGTTCCGTCTGTTTTCGTTTTTGTCGGTTACGATTTGCTCCCTTAGTTTAAGAGAGAGTGCACTATTAGCTTTTATTAATACAACTACTCTTATATGATAGAGATCTACCACTAATAGGTCAATAAAACAAGGCTGGTTTGAGCGATAGTTATATTTTCAGAACGTTTACAAACGTTTTCGGAACACCTTCGTCTGTGAAAATATAACTAGATAAATATATAAACAAACTTTTGTTTTTTATTTGGGACTATCAACAAAATAACTAGTGACTAGGATTTCTTGATATATAGGATGTATAACCAACTTTTATATATATATAAATTATAAAAACTAAATTAATGTGTAAACATACATGCAAATTAAGTAAAACCTTATATCAAAAATCTTTGTCGAAACCTTAACAATTCTGTTCAAGGACTAGGGAAAACCAAATTCAAAACCTAGCCAAAGGTTTCCTTCTTAAGAAATGCAAATGTCATTTTAACAAATTGCTATATACATTACTTAAATTTTGAATATCGGTCCTGAAATTAATAGTTTTAGTGTCTTTCTGTATATTTATCATTTCATATATTAGTCTTTTTTATAATTATTCTCTGTTTTTAATATAATTGTGTTTTCAAAATCAAAGTAATGCCCAAGATCTTTGTAATGTTTTTGTTACAGCGGTCATTGCACCAAAATCATTATTTAAAGAATACTTATGGCTATACAACCTTTTCTTTAAATATTGTTTCGTCTGACCGATGTAACAACCATCACAGTCTTTACAGTTTATTTTATAAACTACATTACTCTGATTTTGTTTAATTATTTTGGATTTAGTATTAGTAAAAAGAGATCTGTTACTATAATTTGGAATGAAAGTAATGTTTATGTTATTTTATTTTTATTTTTACATATCAAAATAAAATTTATAAACAAATTTTCGGTACTGCAATGGGTTCTCCATTATCAGCAGTTATCGCAAACCTGGTAATGGAGGATCTAGAGCAAACTTGTTTGGCAAAACTAAATTCTAGTGTAAGCTTTTACAGACGTTATGTGGATGACTGTTTTTGTTCCGTAAGAAAGGATAATATTGATGAGATATTAGATTCATTTAATAGTTATCATAATAGATTAAAATTTACATATGAGAGAGAATCTAATAACTCATTAAATTTCCTGAACGTGACAGTCATGCATAATAACGGCATTGTGAAAACAAATTGGCATATAAAGTCTACCAATACAGGAAGACATTTAAATTATTTTTCAGAAACATCAAAATTACATAAAATTAATGTAGTTACCGGTTTAGTTGATCAAGCGGTTAGATTAGCTAATCCTGAATTTAGGAAAAAGAATTTAAACAAAAGTTAAAGAAATCTTAGATAAAAATAATTATCCAAATAGTTTTTATGAAAAATAATAAAAAAATAGAATTAACAAATTATATAATAGAGGAATTAAAATTAATAACAATAAATGTTATAGCGCTATTCCTTATAAAGAAGGTTTAAGCGAAAAATAAAAAAAGAATTTAATAAAAACAACATAAACATTACTTTCATTCCAAATTATAGTAACAGATCTCTTTTACTAATACTAAATCCAAAATAATTAAACAAAATCAGAGTAATGTAGTTTATAAAATAAACTGTAAAGACTGTGATGGTTGTTACATCGGTCAGGCGAAACAATATTTAAAGAAAAGGTTGTATAGCCATAAGTATTCTTTAAATAATGATTTTGGTGCAATGACCGCTGTAACAAAACATTACAAAGATCTTGGGCATTACTTTGATTTTGGAAAACACAATTATATTAAAAACAGAGAATAATTATAAAAAAAGACTAATATATGAAATGATAAATATACAGAAAGACACTAAAACTATTAATTTCAGGACCGATATTCAAAATTTAAGTAATGTATATAGCAATTTGTTAAAATGACATTTGCATTTCTTAAGAAGGAAACCTTTGGCTAGTTTTTTGAATTTGGTTTTCCCTAGTCCTTGAACAGAATTGTTAAGGTTTCGACAAAGATTTTTTGATATAAGGTTTTACTTAATTTGCATGTATGTTTACACATTAATTTAGTTTTTATAATTTATATATATATAAAAGTTGGTTATACATCCTATATATCAAGAAATCCTAGTCACTAGTTATTTTGTTGATAGTCCCAAATAAAAAACAAAAAGTTTGTTTATATATTTATCTAGTTATATTTTCACTGACGAAGGTGTTCCGAAAACGTTTGTAAACGTTCTGAAAATATAACTATCGCTCAAACCAGCCTTGTTTTATTGACCTATTAGTGGTAGATCTCTATCATATAAGATAAGTATAAAAAGGTCACGAAATATATATATATATATATACATTTAATACAACTACGTAAGCCGCCGACCTCGAGTTCAGCTACTTTTGACGCGCAATGTATACATAATATATATAATATGTATAATAATTCCATATCCCGACGGATTTTCTGTCCAGGAATTCCGATACCATCAAAGCCCGTTTTATATAAGGGGACGGAGGCGTGGCTTGATGCAGTTTCATATTACAGCAAGAATTGCAATAAAGTGAAAGACGTAGTTTTAACTTTAAACCCGGAAGACGCGAACGCGATTAAAGAAAGTCAACAAAAGAAATTTTCACCCTCTCGCCAGGGTGAAAATTTCACCTTGAGTCGGTGCTGTTACTATTATTATTATTATTATTATTATTATTATTATTATTATTATTATTATTATTATTATTATTATTACTCCTATTGTTATTATTACTCCTATTGTTATTATCTAGTAACAAATATTGCATTGATGTGTGAAACCTTTTCAATAAATAGAAATAATACGACTATACAAAGCAGATACATACGTTAATATGGTAGATACACAAAGAGCAAATACAGTAGAAGCCGCTTATTATAATCACGGTTAATGTTATCAAACGGTTATTGTTATCGAAAACCGTTGGTCCCAAATCACTCTATTTAAAACTCATTGAAAGAAAGCCACATATTGTAATCAAAAGCCGCTTAATGTTATTAGTTATGAATAGTATCCTTTGTCGGAAAGTTTCTTCAGGCGACGGTGTCTGCAGCGCAACTCCTTTGAACGAGCCGGTTTTTCACGCCGATTTCAATTAAAACTCTCATATCGCATATTACAATCTAACGAATTGTTATTTCTATATTATGAAGAGGACATCTTTTTTTTTTGAGGTACTTTATGTATAAAAGGTCCGTTCGTTTAAATGATATTCAGTTTCTCCTATACTCTTCTACGAATCTCACGTTCTACAGTCTTGTGTACGGGTAAATTATTGAAATTTCGCATAAACCACCGTGGTCATGGCAGAAGTGAATAAAAAACGTCGCGATCTATCGAACGAAGAAAAACGACAAATTCTCGATAACTTCGATAAACTTCCGAAAATGAGTCAAAAGAATGCTGCGGTACAATTAAAAATTTCGCAACCGCTGTTGTGTAAAAATTTTAAAAATCGTACAGAAATAGAAACGTGTGCGCGTTCGAATGAAAACATAAACGAAAAAGGGAAAGATCTGGAAAGGATAATCAAGTTGAATCAGCTTTAAAAATTTGGTTTACAAATGTTCGCGAAAAAATGCCTCTGTGAATGGTCCTATCATGCGTCAAAAAGCAGAAGATATAGCCAAAACTATGGGGAAAGAAAATTTCATTGCAACAGACGGATGGTTCAATCGGTGGAAAAAGCGAGAAAACATCGTTTATAGACCTCCGCACGGTGAAGAAAAAAAGTGCTGATTCGTTAGCAGCCGCTGACTGGATGCGTTCGGAATGGCCAGAAATTATTGCAAAATATCCGCCTCGGGACATCTACAATGCAGATGAAACAGGACTCTACTTTCGCGCGATGCCTAATCATACTTATTTGTTCAAAAACGATAAAGTAAGAGGTTGTTTATCTTCGAAAGAACGAGTAACAGTGTTATGTTCTGTTAATACGGAAGGTGAAAAGAAAGAACTTCTAGTGATAGGAAAAAGTAAGAATCCTCGGTGTTTTAAAGGTGTTAAAACTTTGCCCGTGGAGTATTTTGCTAATGCGAATGCTTGGATGACAAGTGTCTTGTTCAGCGAGTGGTTACTCAGGTGGGACAAAAATTGAAACGCCAAATCGTCTTATTAGTAGACAATTGTACTGCGCACAAAGTGAATGCAGTTTTGACGAACATCCAACTTATTTTCTTACCTGCGAACACTACCGCATTGATACAACCATGTGATCAAGGAATCATTCGAACATTCAAAGAATACTATCGAGGGCAAATTCGAGCCCAAATTATACAAGAACTTGATGAGAATCGAGATGCACCTACTGCAGATGCGATAGCAAAAAATCAGTCTTCTAGATGAGTTGCATTTGCTGGTGAAGTCATGGAGGCAAGTTCAACCAGAAACGATCCGAAACTGTTTTCGAAAAGGAGGTTTTTCCAAAACTGGTGATGAAGAACCTGATCTCCATGAAACGTGCGCTGACATTTTAGAAGGTATGAAAAAAGAACTTGTTTTGTACATCTAACTAATATTTTTTTAATTTTTTTGTAGTTCAAGGTCTGTCCAAAAGCGAATTTTCCGATTGGGTGGACATCGACAATGATGTTCAAACAGCTGCCACAATGACTATATCAGACATTTGTCGGGAAGTTGTGGATCAATCGTCCGAAGGAAGTAATCCTGAATTACCCGAAGTAGGAGAAGAAGAAGAAGAGGAAATGTCTGAAGAGCCGCCAACTAATGGCCAGATGCAAGAAGCGTTAAATATTCTCCGACGTGGTGTACAATTCCGAGAAAGTAATTTTGATAGATATTATGATTTTGAAATATACATACAAAATCTTATTAATAAAAATAAACGTCAAACGACGATCGACCAGTTTTTCGAATGAAATCGTAAAGTGTAAATAAATGTACCTACGTATTGTATCGATGATAAAAATAAACAAATTTGGTAAAATATTAAAAATTGTTGATTAATCGTTAATTTTTCCCTTGAATTTTATTTGTAAGTCGTTAAATAATTTGATTACATACATACATATTTATTATTGACTACATCAGCATAGAAAATACATTTATATTTACCTTCCGCTTACTGTTATCATTCGGTTAATGTTATCAAAAAGGGTTTGTTCCAAATTGATCACAATAAGCGGCTTCTACTGTATATCATATCGCTATTTAATACGATTCAATTGAATTCATCTGCACGTACCGTAGTCACTGAAATCGTCCACTAAAATGATCTCTTTTATTAAATGTTCCGGACTTCTATTGAGTACGCTGGAACAATAATAACTCGAATTAGATCGGGTGACAATTGACAATTGTTAAATGGCAAAAAGGAAAAAGAGGCGTCGTTAAGAGATCTCATCTTTCGTGTCGTATAGATGTTATTATAAAAGACGAGAGGACCGTTGATGGTAAATAACGATCTCTTGTGAAAAATAGAAAAACAGGACTTTCCGTTATGGATCGGGATTTGAAGCAAACAAACACTTACCTCACGACGGTCCTTAGTAAAGTGGAGCGCGCCTCGTTGTGAAACGTGATTATCACGCTGGTCGCCGGTAAGTCGGTCCGCCATTTCTTCTGACGGCACCTGAAAGGGATTTTTGGACGATAAAAACGGGGGTGGATAAGATAAAAATACATTAATTTTAAATATAAGTATATATGAAGCAAGTCCATGTACGAATATTTTTCGAAAAAGTATCTGGGACTTGAAAATGTAAACACAGAAGCGAAATCTCAACAAACAGTTTGTGATCGTTGTCGTTACCATTTCCAAAGAAGCTAGGACCTTTTTTGTCCCAGGTGTTTAAAATTTGTACTGTGTTTTTCAATGAAAAGAATTCCCCCATATTGTAAGAATATCGTACTTATTCTTGCTTAAAGAACTTTAGCGTTACTCGAAAGAAATTCAGTTATGCAGGAGATTAAATACCAAAAAACTTGTATGAAATCCAACGTATAAAATAGTGGTTTCTACCGCTATTTAGTTATCTTACTCCACGGTTAGATAAGAGAAGTAATTCGGTTGGATAAAATGACTAACATGGGTAACATAGCGAATTGCCAAGGGTTCACATACATCCTGGACCACCCTAACTGCAGGGCTAAATGCGCTATAGCCGCGAGACGCCAGTATCATGAGGCAGCAATTTTTCGCTTTGTGGGGCTATAATTTCGCATTTCATTGGGCGACAATTCTGCACTTCATGGGGGAGAGGCAATTTTGCGTGCATTTAAACCCGCTCCCCACTTCCGCTTTTCCCTCCCGTAGAAAGGTGGAATATTGTTAGTGGCTTACGGGTGTCAAATATCTTAGATGGGTCCTGTATAGATCAGAAATAAATTGACCAGAACCTTCATATGATAAGCAGTTTTCATGCCACCACACATTGCGGTTGCGCCATCTTTAGTACGTGATCGGCTTTCTTCAGTTTGAGCCTCTTGGGATCGCTTTTTTTGCAACTACTTTTGAAGAGATTACATTTTACACTGTTTGCCCTCTTCTATCCTTTCCTTTCACTTCTTCTCTTTTTCTAAATGCTCGATCTTTTTTCTTCAACCTCATCTTTTAAGGATGTAGAAGTTAAAATGCTACATTTTACTTTTTTCTCGTACGAGAACTGGACCGGTCATATTTTAGAAGAGATGGAGTTTCTCATGGTTTGTATTGTAATGAGATGGGGTCTGGCCCAAAGTGGCCCTTTGCACTGCGACCACATTGTTCTATTGTGCTTCGCCTTATTTTTTTTTTTTTATATATTTAATACGTTAAGGAACAGGATCAGCTCCTTCAATGGGAGTGTAAATAGGTCCTCTTCACTCAGCGTACATGCATGTAGTAATCTGTATCTCCTGTGGCCTAGTGCCCCACAATTAGTGATTAAGTGTTCCATTGACTCCTCTTCTTCACCGCAGAATCTGCAAGTGTCCGTGTTGGATAAGCCCATTTTGTGTAGGTGCTTGTTGCAGGTATAGTGGCCTGTGAGTGCCCCTGCCAGTGTTTTTAAGCTTCTCCTGTCCAGTTTCATGGTTACTTTGGTTTAAATCGCGATGGTCCGAGTAGGATTTTGGCGATCTATGATTTCGATTTTCGTTTGAACGTGATTAGTTTTCGTATTACGTAGCGATTCGTTATTAGAAGAACTCCAGTCAGTATTTTCTCTGGAAGCTTCCACAGGTTGGTAATATTTTACGCTGAGTGTTCTGACAGATCCACAAGTGCAAAATTTGCATGTAAAAATATCTCCGAATTGTATGCTTCTATGCTTGTTCATTCAAAACCTTTTATTGCGATTCTCACCGCCGCGCGCCGTTGTCCTGAGGTAGGTCTCCAAAAATTGGGCTTTATTTTTATCGGTAATCGATTCACTATGAATTTATCCCATAGTAACTTTTTTGAGACTGGTAAAATCCGATAGTGGTAATCCAAGTTCAATTATGCCGTTTCCTCTGCAGAAATTTGCTGCCCCTAAAGACAGTGGGAGGAATGGTTACTAACTATTAGTAGAACGAGGTTTCTTTGACTCGGTTGAGTATAGCATAAGATAATCTATGAAATATACCTCGGTCGTTAGTGATGATCAAAGCAAAACCAAAAAGACCAAAAACTCTGATAGCCTTGCACCACCCATCCTTGGTCTTGGTATTGCATTCGTACCTTGGTGTTGGGTTTGGTTATACATGATAAAGTATTGGTCTTGCTGCAAGAGTCGCAACTGATTTATATGCGATCTGCAAAATTTAAGTTGTTCAAGTGCCCAATTCATGTTCGTTAAATTCTGATTTAGTACAGGATCATTCAAGCGATTCGACACGCTCGATAGAGCACGAATTTTAGGTTTAGGATAGGTATAAATACACGTTTTCTAGAATTGGAGTTCAGTGTCAATAATATTTTAGTATGCTTCGTTGCTGAGCCTTCTCTTTCCTGTAGGCGACAAGACTTTGGGTAACTGTTGATAAGAAAGACCCGTCTGCGTTATAAATGCTGCTTACACAGAAGTTGCGTTCTAGCTGAAGGCCCCTTAATTAACTTTTAAAAATTTTTCGACTGCTACTGTGTTATATCCGTCTAAATGTCTTAACCCTGCTGTTAGATTTAAAAAAATATTCGAATCTTGTATTAAGAGAGCAATTGGTCCATATTACACAAATGCAAATTTTTTATGAAAATTGATTGAATTCTTTAATGTAGTTTATAAATATAATTATGAACCGTTCATAATTTAACTTGCCATCCATTTATCGGCTAATTGGGCGCTCTAATGTGTTTATGTTAGCTCGAGCGTCCAGCTGGTTTGTGTTCTTGTATTTGTTGCAGTCGCACAGCCACCTTGTAAAATGAATTCGCATTGATTTGTATAAAGTTGCAAATATGCTAGATATATCCGCTTTGAATGCATACATACTTTTTTCTGAGACCGATGCTTCATGGACACCGGACACTCCAGACCAGAGTTTTTACGGAAACTAGCACTTTCTTTGGCTAACGCGCATATGATAAAACTGAGCCGATTACCTCAACAACAGTTTTCAGCGAAATTATTGACTGATATACAAATGTCATCCTCGAATTTTGCAAGCTCTTCAAATATTGCTTCTTCTAAAACGGGGGACAAGAAAGCGGGGAATATGTAGTCGCTGCAAGGCTAAATCCGATATAAAATGCTACATTTGCGGAAATTTTATTTGCAAAACAAACCGCAAAATATTTTGTTTAGCATGTAATGAAACGCACTTACAATAAAAGCATACTTTTTTGTAAATAAGCTTAGTATTTTTTATTCTATCAAATTGAAATATTCAGTGGACCAAATGGTCCGTGATACAATACAAGTAACTTTCTAATTTTTTCAGTTGAGGCTTATGTCAGATACTTCAAATTATGGATCTAGGCTTGTTACAAAAATAAAACACGTGAGTCGAAAGTTCAAAGCTATATATTACACCGGAAGCTTAGAACACTACTACGCAAATTTCGCAGGTAGGCATACTCGCGACTGCCATTTTCTTTGCCAGTTATTCACCTCCTCATATTGTCCCACTTTCCCCTTCGACTTCAACTTTTTGGAACCAAAAAGCTTCAATTTTGAAAATGTCTTTAAAAGAAACAATACCAAAATTTTCGAGTTTAATGCCAAACTTTCAAACGGCAGTTTCTCAATTCTTCGCAAATTTCACTGTCATTTGGTCATCGATGCTATTAGAAACACACGAACGCAAGAATATTGAAATTAAGAGAAGGCTGCGTGTCCGTAGAACGGCCGTTTGAACTCGATGCACGTAGGTAGCGTATACGAATTGCGAAAGGAATGCAGTGAAAGGATCTCGGCTCAAATTTATTGCGTATATCGTCCGTAACCGCGATGCCTGTATGTAACATAATTCGATTTTTGTTCTGACGTTACGGTAGCGTACATGCATGGACGTATAGTGAATAGGTCACATTTATCTAAATAAATCTAAAGCGATCACGACGCAGCGACAGCTTTTTCGATGAAGTATTGGACGTACACCTACATACCATCGATGGATTTTTCGGTGGAACGACAAGAATCGGATTCGTTGATATGGAATGGCGTTTAAAATATGCGAGCCGGACGGTGTTGTCGTAACAGTGAGGTTTCGCGATTGCGGTTTTGTGAAAACGGAAATAATATTACTCGTGAAGTATGTAACGCTCGCGCGCAATTTCGAGCCATAATACCTGGCGTAATACGATCTCGCAAGTACGATTGTGCAAGGAAATCGGAAATACTTTAAAGGTGGTTTCGAGTTAAGAACGATAGGAAGAGGGGCAGGACATATCTACTGATCACCTGAGGGGTAATATTTCTTTATTTCATTAATAAACGCGTCTGCCACCATCGCAATTTGTGCATAATTTTTTAAGGAATTCCTGGCACTACACCACTTCGATAAACTCCTCACCACACAATTATTTGTGTAAGGTACGATAAGGAGATGCTGGCCAGAGCGGACAGGGGTCTTTTAGAATAGCATCTACAAGATGTCTAGTGAGCGTCAAAAAGTTCCCACTTCCATGGTCGTCATGAACGGTGAGATACAATATATCTTCTAACAAGTTCTCAAATGGATTCCTGACAATTTGAACATCAGATCTCTGGTCGAAATCCGCGACCAACATTTTGCTGTTCCAAGAAGAAATATGCTGTATATGAGCGTTCGAACCAGGCGTCTAAACTGTGTCAACTCGATGCAAAAACTCCCTTAGATGGCAACAGACGGTGTATATGACATAAAATCTTGGTGGTTACTTTTGATGTTGAATATTTCTTAAGATCCCGCGTATTATGAAGACATCGAATTCCCTGTAAAACTGGGGTATACCGCGAGGAGTAGCGCGCTTCGACGTATAAGAGCGTTCCACCAAGACAGCAATTGGTATAGGTCAAATTCTATAAAAGTTATGGAGAGTGGCAGATGCAGAAACAACAGAATAAAAAACGAGAGGTGGAAAAATGTTGGTACAGGATAAGTCCAATAATTTTCTATGAAATGAAGTGTCAAATGCATGGGAGCACTGACGCATGTATTGAGAGTCAAATATATATCAAGTAAAACTGAACATTTACAAAACAATTATAAGACCAGTAGTCCTCTATGGAGGAAAACTTTGGAAAATGATCCAAAGAGAAAGGTTTGGGAAAGGAAAGTGCTTAGGAAGATATACGGAGGAAGGAGGGAAGAGGAAAATTGGATAAGGAGGACCAACGATGAGCTGACGCAGTTGTATGGTGAACCCTGAATAACAACCGTCATAAGAGTGCAGAGACTGCGGTGGCTAGGATATACCCAAAGACTGTTAGATCTGAGGATAACAAAACAAGTGCTAACAGGAGGAATCACTGGAAGACGAAGAAGGAGCAGACCGAGGATCAATAGACTGAAGCGGCTGAAAAGGACCTCTGCCAACTCCAGATTAGGAATTGGAAACAACGGGCGGAAAATAGAGGGGAATGAAGAAAGATGTGCAATAAAGCAATGGGCCCTCCTTGGCCTGTAAAGCTGTTTATATATATATATATATATATAATGAAGTATCATAAAAACTTTTTCAACATATATTCTTCCTTGTCTTCCAGCATTTATTGAAAACAATAACCTGCATCGACTAAGGCAAGGAGCACTATATTATAGAATTCTTTACAATTGAAAAGATTCCATTCGTTTTGTAATTTTGAGTGGTGTATCCATGCTTCTATAGATGATGGTAGCCAAAAATGCAATTCCTATAATTACAAACAGACCGTACGTCAAATAAACACAGACATTCCAAACAGACGTAAGAAAAAACAATATCGACAGCAATGGCGATAGTAGAGCATCTGAAGCATACGCTTTTATTAAAGATATGCAAAGCAATTTTAAATCAAGAAATAAATTTACAGTTTTGGGTGAGTACGTTGCCAATGAAATACAACATGTCAAAACAGCATGTGACAAAAATGTTATGTGAACTGGAAATTTCACAATGTGATGAACTTTTCTGTCCGTCAGCACCTTCAGAATCGTACATCCTCGAGTTTTCACATCAAACTTCTTTTTCTATTTCAACAGGAAATCAGGATCAGAGACATATTCATTCTGCAAGAAGTTGGTTTTGTTTTTGGAGATGTTTTTGACAAATTTTTGCAAATTGTTCCATTTTTGTTAATTTCTTGTGTACGTCACAAGGACCAATAAAAAAATACTGAGCTTGATATAATCTCTGAGTTCCTCATTTATAGCGCTACATACTTTTAGTATTATTCTAGAAGTAGCAGACGTTGACATTTTGAATAAAAGCATCGGATTGACATAAGCATCAGCTGTAGCTAAAAATCTCAATGTAACTCTGTGCCTTATACGAGGGTAAACCAAAACTGGATAGAGGCGATAATAATCAAAGTTCTTGACATTTATTTCACTTTTCAATATATTTACCCTGTATATTCAGATACTTATACCATCTCTTTACAAGTCCTTGAAAGCCGGCGGCAAAGAAGTCGAACGAATACCCTCTTGGCTTACAGCATCATCTGTTTCAAAATTAGGGCCACCCAAATGACTTTTTAGGGGCCCAAACATGATAAAAATCACAGGGGGCTAGGTCGGGACTGTATGGTGGATGTTCCAAGCGTTCCCAACAAAATGTTTGTAACAGCCTCTGCGTTGGTCTTGCTGTGTGAGGACGAGCATGGTCATTCAAATCACTCCCTTTTTCAAGAGTCCAGGTCGCTTGCGGCGAATGGCTTATCGACGAGGCGTTCACAGTCTCACCGTGAGATTGGAATTTCTGCAGCATGATTGATGATGAATCGTCTTGAGTTTTTTCTTGTTAGGTAGGTGGAATGTTTCTAATCCATGCAAGCTCGTTTGGACTCGGGTTGAAAGTGGTAAACCCAGAACTCGTTTTCCGTAACAATTCATGCCTTCCTCAGTGTACCGAGTGAGGTGCTCCAATTGAATACAGCTTTTCGTGAGAAATAGTTGCCACCGTACACGGGATGCAAATCTTCTGTAGACAGTCCTTTGGCCCACAAAAAGGACAATTGGACGCTCGGGTATACCCATACGACACACCCGCCATCGTGCACCTGCTGCCTCTGACTGACCGAGTGCCTACGAGATGTCACGCAGCCTATACGAGAAGCATACATATGTTGCCATCTGCTGGCAAAAATGCGCTCGTAATTTAAAACGGTATGAGGTAAACTGACGTTTGTGACTTATATATTGACTTGCCCTCGTATATATAAGCTGGAAAAGTTTCTCTCGGGTTAGTCTCCTGCTTTTGTATCGTTGGTCTTACAATGTCTAACAAACAGATGAAAACGATGGGACATGAGACATTTTGGTAAAGTCCTTAAATAGTCTTATTTTAACTCCCTCAATGGACTCAATGTTTCTGCTACATTAAAAAAATCACACATCCACAATTCCCGTTTCCGTTTCTTGTTATCCATTTTACTTTGTAATATTAAAACAATAGCACTCGCTGCAACACAAATGTCGTAAGATGCCATTATTTTTAAATAATAACAGGGCCGAAAAATGCACAACTAGACATGGGTCTGTGAAAAGGCGTTGCATGCAAATTAACGTCCGAAGGCATGCGCAAAGAACGCACTGTGTACGGGCAGCTTTAGTGAAATGTCGGCGGCTGACCTAATTCATGTTTTTTTATGTGAATTCTTTTATCTTATGATATCTATCTTGTCTTGTTGCATACTGATAGTTGCTTTCAAGATTTTGGCCTTCCCTTTCCCATTACTCCTTTAGAATTTAATGGCAAAAGCTTCTTCCATCAAATTCTGTTCTAAGATTGTATAATCATGACCCAATCATCCAAGTTGTTTTTCTCCTATTGTGTCTTCCATAGTTCCTGCTCCTAGTTGTGATCTAAAAGTCTCGGTTTGGCTAATTTAATTTGAGGTGGTGCTTTCCTAAATCTTCCTTGAAAAACGCACTTTTTAATTTTCTTTTATTCTGTTCCGTTAGCACCTAGATTCTTTGAATACGTCAAACTTGGATCTGGTTAGTTTTTTGACCAGAATAACTACAGCTTTATGATCTTAATTACTTCCGTGTATTTCGGATTTATCCCTCCTTACGGGAGATAATTTCACGTCTTCTAATAAACGACAAACTCGATGAACATTCCAAAGATAACCGTTATTGGCGATTAAAAAAATTGTAAAGTAAGGGTTAGTTACCAGCAAAAGTTTAAGTCAAAAACTGTATAATGCTTTCCTTTTACCCATCAGGCCTGCCCTCACGTATCAACGATTACAAAAGATGCATTCCAACGTTCTTCCCGGTAATAAACAATCGATACATACGAAACCCATACTCGCAATAAATTCTAATAGTTTGCATCAAGATACCAAATGCGGAAAAGCGAACGTTCTTGCCTCCGAGTAAAAACGCATCTGCTCATAAATTATTACGTTCGTTTCCAAACCGTTTAACTCGGCGAACTCTGCATTTTATCGCGTAATCCATTCATATAACTTACAGCCGCAGTATACGTTCGGGGCGTCTAAATAAAATTTACAACAACGATACTTACATTTTATTCCTGGTATCGGGAATCTCTCGATTGCTCGGCAAATTGTCGCTCGCCTCCTGGTTGAAACGATTCCGCACGTACGGATCTTCGCCGTCCCTTAGGCCGCCCCTGGCCACGTACGCCGCCTCGTCGAAGTAGTTCCACGTGAGACGGCCGTCGGTCGTTTCGAAACTTTGCTGTGACATCTGCACGCCCGGTCCGACTGCGGATTCGTCGGCGTATTGCGAAAGGACGACGTTTTCTTTCAGTCTTAGAGCTCGGTTTTCAGTCTGTAACAATGAGAATGGATATGTAGCCGAGCGAACGAAAAAGAATAATCAAAAAAGGTAGAAGATGAAGTGGAGAAAGGGGGAGGAGTGGATGCAGTAAATAAATTGCGACAGTCGCCGGTGGCGGCGGAAAAATGGTCTCGGGTAATTCGCGGGTGGCAGATTTATGGCGGTTCACCTTTATTTCGGGGCGTGAAAACGCTGGGAGCGGGCGAGCTTTTCGAGGGTGGACGGATTTACCTGGAGATTACGACCTGTTTTCGCGTGTCGTTTTTTTTTTCTGTGTATCTTAATTGCAATTACATCGTGCTCATTACGGAAATTAGAAAATTTAATGATGGAAGGCGAACCGGGAAATTCGCGAGACAAAGGTTAGTATGTTTGTGGCACAAGAGAAAACATCACCGTTTGGTCGAATGTGTAAAATTTTTGTACACTCGTTCATATTCTTAATTTCTGTCAAAAACAAGCAATTTCTGTTTCTTAAGGGATGAATAACTTTTGAACGAGCACAGAACTTGAAATTCCTAATGCCCTAAGATTCGAATTATTGAATAGGGACACGTGGGCGAGCACTAACCCAAAGCTTTATGCTCAAAGTTCTCACGCGCGCGATGTGTCATAATCAAAATCTATCTTTTATTACGGAAATGTTGATAGAAGGTTTACCTATCATTTCTGTTTGTTATACAAAGAGCGGACAACTTCCTAAAGAAAATAGAACTAGACATCCGTAAGATCTTAAGCTTAGGAGCAAGATATTCTAAAAAAGTACACTAAGCATCATGTTCTAACTTCGTGCCTAACGCCTGGCTTACCTCCAGTTGAAACTTTATTTTTCATGTACCCAATGTCGATGAAAGAGCAACAAGAAGCAGCGTCATTAGTGTGCGCCCAAGTCCTCGAGAATAAAGGCTGAGAAGCTTGGGTAGAAGAAGGAACCGGCCCCAAAGGACAATGGTAACCTGGTAGTGCCCATCCCTGTTGGCCTACAGCCTTTACTAAAAGTTTGGGAACGTAGGGCTTTAAGGGAAGAAATGTTTGTTTATACATTTACCTAGTTCGGAAAACGTTTGTAAACGTTCTGAGAACATAACTATTATTTCAATCACTCTTGTCTAATTAACCTGGCTGTGGCGGAAAACTATCATACAAGATAAGCATAATTAAAGATCCTTCATTTAAACTGCGAGTTCAAAAGTCGGCTAGATTTCCGTTTCCAATTTCATTTCAAAGCCGTTTCAAATCGTAATACTCAAAGTACAATATTCTTTTAAATCAAGTCAAATCATCACCCCCTTTTCAAAGATTTTAACAAAGTATGGAAACCGTCACAACGAAAGAAAAATGCTTCTTGTTGTCTACGTCACGCGCCACCAGCATAAAAGCCTTCGAAAAGCGGTCCTCTACCTCTTGCCCACCTCTCGCCTCTACACCAACGTTTTCCGGCTTTTTCATCTTTGACACCGTGTTAAAATTCTTGGAAATAGTGATAGTTATTTCACACGTTAATTAAATATGCGAGTGATTCAAGCTACGAGAGTCTATACTAAAATAAATAACTCTGTATCATTATTTTAACATTATCAATATTACCTCGTTTGTATTTTCATTCCGTATAACTGTTGTGCGCGTGTACGTGCTGGGATTAGTTGGCCGCTTCATATACGTTGTAATACGTAGTTTCTGAGGTTGCAATTTTTTGCTAAGACGCCAGCTGGAGAAAAAATAGGCTTTGCTAAAGGTCTGGGTATACGGGGCTTAGGGGAAAATGTATCACCATGTTATTCAGCAAAGAGGTAGAATGTAGGTCTTGAGCGTACGTCTAAGTCCTCGAGTATAGAGGCTGAGAAGCCTAACTAGAGGAAACAACATGTGGCAATAAACAGTGATAATATGGGCATTGAACATTCCCGATACCCTACAGCTTTACTAAAAGACTGAGAACTCTGGGTTTTAAAGGAAGATCTGCCTTAACGTTGTTAAGCATAGAGGTCGGATGTAGGCTTTGAGGGTGCGGCCACGCTCTCGAGCATAAGGACAAAGAAACCTAGCTAGAGCAATGAACGTGTTCCAAGAAATAATAAAAATGAGCGCTTACACAATCTCGATGACCTACAGCTTTTACTCGATATCTGAGAACTCTGGGTTTTAAAGGAAGATGTGCCTTAACATTGTTAAGCATAGAGCTCCAAGCCCTGGAACACAAGGTCTGAGAAGCCTAGCTAGAGGAAGTAACAGACTCTAGGATACAGTGATATTTTGGGTATTATACATTCCCGATGAGCACACCCTTTACTAGACGTTTGTGAACTCTGGGTTTTAATTCAAGATGTGGCTCAACATTGTTAAGATGTAGGCTTCGAGCGTGCATTCAAGTCCTAGAGCAGAAAAACTTTGAAGCCTAACTTTCAGGAGGAATAGCCTAAAAAGGAGTGACAATGTGGACAGCATCCCTTCCTGAAAATATATTCTTTGTTAGAGATCTGGGAATTCGGGGAAAATGTGCCCTAACATTGATAGCGGCTAAGCAACATACTCAGAAGAAGGATGCGGCTGCTATAAATAGTAACAATCTAGGCAGTGGCCTTCCGCGAAAACTTTTGCTGAAGGTCTAGGTATTTCAGGCTTAAGGAAAATATGTGCTAATGTTATTAAACATGGATGTGGTTAAGCCATCGAGGGAAACGGTTAAAAGTCCTATACAGAGGTAGGAACAAATTACAAAAAACCGCGAAAATCTTGAAAGGTTCACTCTTCAATGACCTATATTCCTTGGGTTTAGGAATTCTGTACTGATCATGGATTAAGGTTACATTACAAAAGATATGTGATAAGTCAAGGTAATTGAGAGGTATGCATTGCCCAACAACTCGTTTCAAATCTATACCTACAATTAGTACTTACAAAAATGTGTTTTCTTGGAGAAATTAGAATAAACCGAAGGCAGCTATTTTAGATACCTAAGGACGAGCTGAAAGCAATGCTTTTACGTCATCACCAAACGTCCTGTTTCCCGCAGAATTAATCTCTCCGTTCTACTTTTCCAACTGGTATCAAAAGTATCAAAGTCAATTAATCTGTTTTTATGCCAAACCACACATTTTCTTAATAGGAGAAATTCGAGCCAAAACGGACTCTACAGATTACTTTTTATTTAAGCATCATTATCCAACATTACTTTTTCATTCTAAGAAATACTAATCCTAACAAAAAGATAATGGCTTTCTACTTTCAAATTCGGCGTGTCTACTTCCCATAAATAATCAGCAGGTAGATGGAAACAGATGCATTCTCATTAAAGTCAGTATTTTACAACCCGTCCTCTCTAAATGAAGACCTAAACCGCACAATACAATATGTCGCCTGTTAATATATCACCTGTCTACCCGATGTTTACCGCAGAAGTTAATTTTACTAACTCGTTCCTCTTGCACGTCCTCTTCGTCCCCGTCCGACGCGTCTTTGTTAAACAAAATTTTCATTTTCTCATATAACGCTGACGACCTCCCCTAGCTCTGTACGTCTTCGCAGTTTCTCTCGCAATTAGACCGGGCGGGAGATAGTTTAGGTAAGCGATTTAGTTAAGAGTTTAAGTTTGAAATTGTGCGATATCGCGCCGAGTTTCCCCTCGACGCCATTTGTATAAACTTGCTTAAAGAACTTATATTTGAATGCTTTTAATATCGAAGTTTACTTTGAACGAAGTATCCATTCTTCGGATAAACTCATGACGAAAGAGATTTTCTTGCGGATCGCTGAAGTTCCCTGCGGAAAATTGTTTATATAAGCTTGAAAATAATCTTGAAACATCCTTTTGGATTTTCAAGTTAGTTATTAGGTCTAGATAGAACAACTTGGAAATTATTGTTACAACTAATGCAAATTTGAAAGCAAAATGGTTAAAAATTAGATAAGCGTCCTAGGACTGAAGATAGATAGGAGTTTGAGAGGTGGAAGTTCCTAATCCAGATGAATTACCTTCAGGGCGGGAAAAAAAGAACAAAATGCACGGTGTGATTTAAGATTTTCTATACGACTAGTACAGATTTGAAGCCGATATCTTTACAATTATATAAGATCCGCATCGCTTGAAGATAGCTTCAAGACCTTGGAAGGGTTTGACGTGTTCGATTTTTTACTTTCAAGTGAATTGGGGAAAACCGCCCTATGTAATAAATGACTTAACACTTTTTCTACGACTGGTGCAGAATTGGAGCCAATATCTTTAAAATTGGATAAGTTCCGTATCGCTGGAGCTGGTTTTAACTTGGAAGCGTTTCAGCAGTTTTACTTTTACCTTGGAATGAATTAGCTTCAGGAGGACAAAACTGCGCAATGTGTCAATGTGTTTAACACTTCTTTCTATGAAGTCAATATCTTCACAATCCAGCAACTTCTGTTTCTTTAAAGACGGCTCTAAAGACTTAACAAGTCTCTGAAAACTTCAAGTCTTTCCCTCGGACGAATAGTTTCTATGACGGAGAAACCGCATTATACTTCAAGCGATTTAACTGTTTTTTCTCTAGAACTGAGGCAGACTTGAAGCCGATATTTTTAAAAATCAATGTAATAACTTGGAAAGGTTTGAGAACTTTAATTTCCGCATTGAAGTCAACTGGCCGGAGGACGGCTAACCCACACAATACGTTAAGTGATTTAATTGAATTACGACTGGTGCAAATGTGAGATCGATATCTTTGAAATCCAGTGAATTCTCTTTCTTGAAGGTGGCTCTAATAACATGACAGTAGTCTGAGAGGTTCAACTCTTTCTTTCGGATGAAGAATCGCGAAATATTTCAAGTGACTTTACATTCTTTCTACGATCATTACAGATTTGAAGCCGATACCTTACAAATTGGATCAGTTCCGTGTCGTTGAAGATAGCTCTAATAACTTGAATTTTCGCCTTGAAATTAACTGGCTCCAAGACGGGTAAATCACACAATATACCAACCGGTTTAACACCTTCTCTGTGACTGGTGCAAATGTGACGTTGATATCTTTAAAATTCAATGAGTTCTGTTTCTTCGAGAATGGCTCAAATGACATTACAAGAGTCTGAGAAGTTCAAGTCTTACCATCGGACGAATAGTTTCTACTACGAAGAAGCGCGAAATGATGTTATACTTCTTCTGGAGCCGGTGCGGACTTGTAGCCGATATCTCTAAAATTGGACAAGTTCCGTATCACTGAAGATAGCGAATAATAATAACTTCAAAGGGTTCGAGAAGTTCCACTTTTGTCTTGAGGTGAATTGCCTCTAGGACGAAAAAGCTGCGGAATATGTGAAGTAGTTTAATATTTTATCTACCAATGATACCAACGTTGAAGTCGATATCGTTAAAATATCCCAATTTCAGTCTCTTTGAAGATTAAATATTTCGAGTGATTTAACACTTTTTCTACGATTGGTGCGGATTTGAAGCCGATATTTTTTAAATTGGATAAATTCCGTATCGCCGAGGATAGCTTTAATAATTTGGAAGGCTTTGAGAAGTTCGAGGTGAATTAGCTCCAGGACTAGAAAACCTAGAACTACGTCAAGCGGTCTGACACCCTTCCTACGACTAGTAAAAACTTAAAGTCAGTATCTTTAAAGTTGAATGAGATCTGTATTTTTGAAAATGGGGTTAATTATATTTAAAATATGAGGTAGGCTGGCAACGTGTCCACCGTTAAAACAGTCTTTTACTCAGAGCTGACACAAGCCTAAGAGATAAAATCTAATGCGGAGCCAACTGCCAAAAGGATGGGGCCAAAGATGATCATCATCATGAATAGAAGGTCTGTAAAAGTTCGAAACTTCCAAAATTAAATCAACCTTGGATGGAGGTGAAGGTGGGGTAAATTAGATTATCCAATCGAAATCCCAAACTTGAATCATATGGTCAATCGATACCCTTGTAATTGAGCAAGCTACTTACGTGGCTAAACTTCTAATAAAAAATAAAATAAATTTTAAACAAAAATCCTAGAACTATGTCCAACCTCCCAATCGAAACTTTAAAATTGGATCATATTTTCAGAATTCCTTTTTCTTTCAAAACTAGAAATACAATCTGTTAAAAAAGAGTTACTTAGCGGGTGGTACATACTTGTGGAATTGGTATCGACAATGTCGTATGTCTATTTTTGAATCCTTGAAAAAGAATAATAACAATAATAATAATAATAATAATGCGCCTCACAACTAGACGCAAGTACTAACTGCTTATCGGATGAAGAAATCGCTTTTATTATTGGGCGTGCTTTTGCAGATAGCATTAATGGTATGGAGATTTGAAACGATTTTGGAAGATTTTGTCGATTCACATTTTCTGCTTATTTTTGCCATAGTTATCCGTTTCAAGGTTTCTATTTGCTGTTCTTGCCCTTCCCTATTCCTAATGGATTTTTCGTTACATTCACAACCAGTTCTTATAAGAACTCTTAAAATACTTTGTCTAATGTTGCAAAATATTGATTTTGCTTCCTAGAGCTTCTGTCAGACTGACCATAATAAAAGATGAACTTCGACTAGTTACAGATCAGAACTTTGAAGAGAAAACAAGAGCTCAGTGCTTAATTCGCTTACTTCCATATTTCAAATGTGCAATGGTTGGCGAAAAATATTAAATTCAAGGTTTCAAGGTTTCTCTGTTCGAAAAGAAATTGAGAAAGTCGGAACCAAAATTCGAACACGTGGAAATTATATAATTAAAGCTATCTTTAACGATATAAAACTAATCTAGTTGTAACGAGATTGCCATAAATTTTTGTTTAACAGTCGAAATTTCTTTGTCAAGATGTAGACCTTGCTTCTTAGAGCTTCTGTCAGAAAGGCCATAATGAAAGATAAACTTCGACTAGGGTACAGGTCAGAACTTTGAAGAGACAACAAAAGCTTAGTGCTTAGTCCGCTTACCTCGGTATTTCTAATATGTAACAGTTGGAGGAAAAATATTAGCTTATTGGACATATTTCGAGGTTTCTCTCGTCGAATGGAAATTCCGGAAGTCGGAACCAAAATTCGAACATCTGAAAGTCATATAATTAAAGCTATTTTCAACGATATAAAACTCATCTAGTTTTAACGAGATTCCCATAAATTTTTGTTTAACAGACGAAATTCCTTTGTCAAGATGTAGACCTTGCTTCTTAGAGCTTCTGTCAGAAAGGCCATAATGAAAGATAAACTTCGACTAGGGTACAGGTCAGAACTTTGAAGAGACAACAAAAGCTTAGTGCTTAGTCCGCTTACCTCGGTATTTCTAATATGTAACAGTTGGAGGAAAAATATTAGCTTATTGGACATATTTCGAGGTTTCTCTCGTCGAATGGAAATTCCGGAAGTCGGAACCAAAATTCGAACATCTGAAAGTCATATAATTAAAGCTATTTTCAACGATATAAAACTCATCTAGTTTTAACGAGATTCCCATAAATTTTTGTTTAACAGACGAAATTCCTTTGTCAAGATGTAGACCTTGCTTCTTAGAGCTTCTGTCAGAAAGGCCATAATGAAAGATAAACTTCGACTAGGGTACAGGTCAGAACTTTGAAGAGACAACAAAAGCTTAGTGCTTAGTCCCCTTACCTCGGTATTTCTAATATGTAACAGTTGGAGGAAAAATATTAGCTTATTGGACATATTTCGAGGTTTCTCTCCTCGAAAAGAAATTCCGGAAGTCGGAACCAAAATTCGAAAATCTGGAAGTCATATAATTAAAGCTATTTTCAACGATTTCAGTTTCAACGAGATTGTCATCAACTTTTGTTTAACAGGCGAAATTCCTTGCCAAAAATATAGACCTTGCTTCTTCGTCTGTCAAAATGACCATAATCAAAGGTAAATTTGGACTGGGGGACAGGTCAGAGCTTTGAAGAGCAAGCAAAGGAGAGGAGGAAGCTCGCTTGCCTCTATCTTCCTTTCGACAAAATAATTTTGATCTTGTGGTCTTGTGTATTCCAAGCTCCATTTTCTTTACAAAGTTGTACACTCTTTGTTCAAGAAAGAAAATTCCTTGTCAAAATATAAATCTTGTTTTCTAGATTTTCTACCAAAATCTAGGAAATCTATCGTAGTAAAGGACAAAGCTTTAATTGGGAGGTAAATCGAAATGCTGTCGATGGAATTTCTTGGGTCATAAATACATGTCGCTGTTTTCCCTTTCAATAATATTTCGAATAATTCTAATCACGTCCTAGTTTTGGAAATGTCGATATTTCATATACTTTTTTCATCAAATCTTGAATTTCAAACTTCTACTTGCTTACAGTCTATTAAGTGACTGTAACTAAACATGTAATACATACGCAAGAATACGAATGACGAATGCTCTACAAAACGTATGTTATCCCAAGTTCCGTTTTCAGCGTCGGTTATAAATGGTAAACACGCGCAGATGACAGTGATTAACCTTGCGTTTCTATTATTGTCGCGGTCGTTATAAATCGAATAAAACAAGGTTAGAGGTACAATAGATGAATAGGAACCTATACTCGTATGTATGTACGTACTTCCTTTTATTCACCAGAAAAAATTTCACGCGCAGTTACAAAGAGAAAACTCCATCAAAGGTCTCTATACTAGTACAATCGGTGATTCGAACGCTCTTAGTGAAATGAAATCGAACGATGCGGTTCGTCAAAAACGACATCGACGAGTATTTATGTGCGAAAGGCGGATTTTACAACAGGAAGATCTCCCGTAAAGGCTGGAAAGTTACGGTCATTTTCACTGAACGATCTTTATGGACAGAACGGCCAAGTTAACTTTCCTCGCGTTCTATCCTATTGTCTATTTTGAGAGTTGACGAAAGAATAACGAACGCCCAGCTGCGCGATGAGCCAGCAGGAAGAATAGAAGAGAAACTAAATGTGGATGGTTCAGGAAGAAATGGCGAAGGTGTAAATGGCACGATGTTGATTTTGTTATGTTTTCATCGTGAATCTAACGATGTCCAATTTGTATTTCACACGTACGAACTTTAGCAACACACAATACAATATATTTATATATAATCGTAAAAGTTATATAATCTTCGATTTAAATTCACTTAAGCCGAGAAGGAATCACGTCGCGAAAATATCTGATGCGGAAACTTCTGAGCGGGTGCGAAATTTATGTTAGGTATCGGCGAAAATCACTTGGAACTGCCGAAGTTTTAAGGCATCTCGCGACACATGACGAAACATATCGCGAATTGATGTAACCGAATCGCTTTTGCGGGAAAATATTTGTTTGGGGAATGATGTATTGCCGTTTGAGTCCTGGAAAAGCAAAGTTGAAACAAGATCTCCTACATCGACATTGTAATATGTTGTTCCGTGAGATAAATTCGTTGAAGGCTGTTGAGATTAAGAATTTTTGAGCGAGAGTCTAAAGCGTAAAGTCAACAACTCAAAAGAATCTCGAAAGTCGGTTGGGTTTTCACCTAAATTATATCTTCAGTTTTTTGAGTTGATTAAGGATGATGATTTATTTGAAAATTGTAACTTGTTCAGTGACCAAAGCATTGGGTATATCACATCCAAGGACCTGTGGAAATCAAGAAGGGGACAAAATTAGCAAGCACCACTCGGATTTTTCAATATACAGGGATGAATAGATTAACGGTCGTGATCTGGCTCTCTTCCTAGGAATGGAGTACTTATAAATAGAAAGGAGATAAGGAGAAATTTCCAGCTTTAATACGTTTATCCGTGTATTCTATGGAACTATTCTTACTTTACGTTTGGTATAGCTTAGTATGTTATTATTATAGCTCTACAGGCCTTGTAGGCCTATTGCTTAAAATACAATTTCCCAAAATCTTCTTCAAACAATTATCGTTTAATATGTGTAATATTAACATTTGTTACTGGCTTCAAAAGCTTTTGGTAAAATGATAATAATAAAAGAAAAAGTGACCGATACGAACGTTACTCGTTACAATTCGAACGACCCACTTAGTTGGTTATAAAGATGGACATCCAGGTCGTACTAACTCAATGGAAACGGCGTAGGTTCAAGTTCGAGAATATATTATTAAAAAGGCGCCACTCTCCAATTATAAAACTGGATCGCATCTAAGTTCCTGGTGTCAAAGATACCCTCAAACTTCGTTGTTAAGTGAAAGGAGGTTATCCGAACCGTCTACGTTACTGATTCGTTGTATTCGGTCGTGAAGCGACCAGCAAAGTTACTCAAAAACTCTATGTAAAAATAAACTAAAAGGAATAAAAAATTAATTGAGGCGAGAGAATGACGTTGAATAGCACTTTATTTGTCACTGATTGCTCCCTTGCGGTGTATAGGGTCTCATCAAAATTCACATAAGCTAGCTTTTTAAATCATACTTATAACACTCTCGGTAACCGTTAGTATTCCAGAGGCTTCACAGACACACTATAGCTTTAGCAGAACGTCATTAGAAAAATATGTGCAAGGGACAAGTAAATGTAATCCCCTTTAAAATACTAAAAAGAATTGAATGTTTCGTTCAACAAATATCTTACTAAGTTGTTAACGGTAGGATAGCAAAAATAAGAAAACCCCATTTTACTCGAAAACAAATCCTTAACTTACTAGATCCATATTAAATAAATAATCCTTGAGATTTTTTCTTAAGGCTCAACGAGACCAAAATAAATAAAGACGGCACTTAGCATCACGTGTTCCGAGTGTCAACTCTTGTATGGTGTTGTAGTAGCTGTCGAGACGGAAGCTGTCAAAGATGGCGGCTTTCCTCGCATTTGGTGTTAAAATATCGGGAATCCAGCCGGACACAGCACACTGAAGACTAGACTGAATTCTAGCTTCTACGATAATTTTTAGATGGTCGTAAAGTTCTCAGATGTTCTCAAAAATAAACAATTTTAGCTCTATTAACATATACTAGGTCCTTCTAGCACTCTACCAGTTCTATACGAGTTCCCTAAAACAAGGTGAAAGAGAAAATAACGGCATCGAATAAACAAAAAGCAAGACTCACCTCCAATTGAGGGAAAAGCAAACGTACAACGTGGCCGATAGTTCGAACAGCAAAATTGGGGAAGCGTAACTCCCAGATGCACACAACGAGAGGTTAAACTTCCCGGAGTCGAATTCGCGTGCATATCCTCGACAAACGAGATTTTAAAACGAAAACGGAATAACCTATTCACGGAAAACGACTTGTTCAACCGAACATCACAAGTCGAATAATCCAACACGTGCATCCAAAATACACGAGTTATATCAGAAACTACGAAAGCGGGGAGCCATCTACACGTCAAAAGTTGGGCGAGAGGTCACAAGTAACAGACCGGAACACTGTGACAAATTGGCCGTAACACGTTACATTATATTACAGCGCCTGTATACATTTGTTTACCACTTCTCTCCATTTCCTTTTGTTGTCAATTTTTAATAATCATCTCGTGAACGTCCTCTTTCAACTGTTTATCTAGCGTTTCGGTGGTCTTCCTTTTCGTCTTTTATGTAATGGCTTTCTATATAGCATCATCAATTTCTACACGGCCTAGCCACCTTATTTTCCGGACTTTGATAAATGTTGTGATTTTTTTCTTTATACATTGTAAATTTTCTACTTCTTTGATTGTTCATCTTCGTCATCCATCCTCCGTTTTTATTCCTCCATATTTCTGAAAGATTTCCTCCCCAAGCGCTCTAAAAGCTCCATTTCCGAGTTATTTAACACCCATGTCTCACACGCGTAGGTAACTGTGGGTTTAATAACCGTTGTACATAATTTTATTTTTGTTGTTTATGGCACAAATTTGGATTTTAACACTGTTTCCGGTTTTCTTTCGCGATTTTTGCCCTCATTTCCTGTTCTTCATGTCCTTTTTCTTCTATTTTCCCACCAAGTTACATAAAGTCCTTACCTCTTTGAAATGTATACGTATTCTCTTGTGTTTGTATCGTGAAGATGTCGCTTTCTGTGATCTACTAGTGCTACCCATTACCATGTATATTCTTGATGAATTTTCAGCCCAAATGTTTGCTATACACTTTATTAGTTTTTAAAGCTCACTTTTGTTAGCACTCTAAGATCGTCTGCAAAAGATATGCATTGGTGTTCGTTGCAAAATGTTGCTTCTTTTATTTTGATCCGGCATCTTCCTATTATTTTACAATATCCGGTTAAACAACACCGTTTTTTCTTATTTCTAAAGTCGTTCTTATTGGCCTCATCAACTTGTCCGGCATTCCCAGATCCTTCATCGCAAAATTGCCTTTTTTAAACGTTCACTGTATTCAAACTACTCGGTCAAGTCGCCACTGTTTTCATAATGACAAATGTTAAATTTTACAAAAATAGCAATGACTAATCTCAATAGCGCCACTAAGCGGTCGTTTATAAAAGCATAAAAGGGCCCCTCGTAATTTTCGGGGCTGTACACTTATCGAATCCGATCGATAGGACCTTGATCTGTTTTCCTCATATGTGACAAGATCGAAAAATCCTCGCCTTTCGACGATTATCACATGAATAATGGCTGCAATCATTACGATATTTCCGTAATTAATCGCCTTTACATTGACATTTAAAGAGCGACGCAATATTTACGTTACTTCCAAATATTTTTTCCACGCTTTGTTTAACCGATTAACGCGTCCGTAACGAAAATAAAAGAATAATTAGACGAAATTAGCATCATAAATAGTGGATTTAACGATGGCGCGAGCGGCGCACTAACACGCTACCCTTCACCTATTTTGCAATTTAAACACATTTCACGCCTTTTAGTTCGGGTTAGACGCTTATCTGGTACAGGGTTTGTGTGCGAAACGAATTACGAGAGAATGAAAGCTTTTGTATAGGCGAGCCAATTTAATTTTTACGACAAACTTGAGTTTCGAGAAACAAGAAGTTCATTAATTAAATTAGATTCGAGAGGCGGAAGGTGAAGGTGTACGCGGGGATCGCGTTCGCCTTTTTTCCCCTTTTTTTGCTAATTACACGGACGTCGAAGTTAGGGGGAAAGACGAAATGTCAGTGATTTCACATGTTAATTACGTAAAAGCGTATTCTCCGCGCTTTTTTATCGAGATCTGACGAATTATGTGTACTTTCTAAAACCCGGAATTTATTATGCCTGCAGAAACGCGTACGTATAACGCCGTGTGTCTCTGTAATTGTAGTGATTCACCGACAAATTAAATAAATTAGGTATTATTCTCCATGGCGATTCTTAACGTTCGGTACGGTCTTCAGTTAAAGCTCACCTGCCGCTTGTTTAATTGATTTCTCATAATTATTTTAGTCATATAACTGCCATGCCGCGAAACGTACCTTGTCGTGATGAGAATTGCAATTTTTACAAGAACTAGACTTTGCTTCGTTATTTGTTTTAGAAGTCGTAAACCTAAATCTACGTCGAATTACGTAAGAAGATGGGAAAACCGCGGTTGACGTCTCGCGCTTTGTGAGTTTTCTAGATGCATGTTGCATTAAAACGTGTAGTAATAGTTCCGTTACAGGATTATGTGTAGCTTGGGCAAACAGGGGTAACAGCGTACAATTACGAAAAAAGTTACGACAGCATCGCCGACTCCCCATCTCTAGTCAGTATTAAATCGAGCTAGTAGTTTTGTGTATATGTAGGCTGTCGTAACTTCTTTCGTAGTTACCGCTGTTCGCCCAGACTAATAATGTAAGTTTAAGAAATCTTAATAATGCTTTTGTTTGTTAACTTGTGTCTAATCACCGCAAAAATTGTTGAAAATATATTAGTGCTCCCGCCCACTAATTACGCCGTCTTATCTACGGATCACAACTGCAGACTATACTTTCGTCCTACATTGGTACTCACCAGTACCGTGTAACTCGCCCATAGCAAGCACATTTGTCCTACATATGTAGAGAACTGTTCGCGACTGACACGGAAACTGAAAGTGGCTTCATCTACGAACTAAAGGCCGTATGGTGCAGCTGAAGATACCACATCCGTGACAAATGAAAACTAGAGTCTAGGCTCCATTAATACACTCGTTAATACTGTGTAGTTGGCTGGAAATTAACAAGCATTTTCTTCCCCATTTGTTGTTCCTAACTTCAGCCTGCGGTTGTGATCCGCAACTAACAAAGCATAATTCCCCTTCATTAATTGATGCCACGCAATTTGAGTTCACTTCGTAAGTCGTTGCGTGCGATCAAGCTGGCCTTCCCGAAAGCAACTTTCGGCTAGGAATCGAATCGAATAAGAAAAATTGCAATATCTATAATTGTTTTCGCACTAAGCCAAAATTATGCCAATTTCAGGTACGACATTTATTCAATTTTAGAGCGCTATATCTTCGGAACGGTAAGTCGTGCAGATCTGCGGTTTATTTCAATTTAACCAGAGTTCAAAGTTTTCTTCGAAAGTTTCCCGATAACAGACCAAAGTTCCACATTACTCGCGGTCATCTCGTCGGTTGTAGCTTGGCTGGCAGAGCATAAACATGTCCGCTATAATCGATTTTTCTGCTAACTCTGATTTACGTAGCGTTATTCGAAATGTGTAACGCCGTCGAAATTCATCGAAAACTGGGCCATCTGCAGGGTCCAAACTTTATGAGTGACGATGTGACATGAACGAGATGGTGATGAAGATGGTCTGCGAAAATCTGTGGTGACCGAAAACCTGGGGCAACGAGTTGACAAAAAAGGTTCGAAAACGATGTTGGTTTACAATTTGCGATTCATCCGATGAATGGACAAGTTTCAAAGTCAACTGTTTACTATATCGTGACTGGAAAACTCCGTTTTTCCGAAATATTATGCTTGCTTGGTATCGAAAATGCTGACCGAAGATCACTAGGCTGAGGGGATGGGTTCAACCTGGACTGCTCTGTCACATTACGATGAGGAAGGAATTTTTGGAGAAAACCGTGAAAGGAGATGAAACGTGAGTTCGCTTTGAAGATCCGGACCTGAAACAGCGTTTCTCGATCAAATAGGAGTATTACTGTTTGAATTCATGGAGTTCGTAACCATCATTGCAGAAGCGCATTATGAGATACTGTGGAGATTAGGACGCGCTATTCTAAACAAAAGAAAATAGATGCTGTCTTCGGGTATTGTCTTATTACACGGCAATATGTTGGCGTAATAGTCGAAACATTTATTCAAGATATTCAGATGGGAACTGTTCGATCATCCTCCCTGCGGCATGTGTGATAAATCATTAGGTTGCATAACAAAAATGTTGAGAAAAATCGAGGTGAACATTTAAGGTTGATTTTATGATAAAACATGATAAAAGGAATATTCTAAACTGAAAAATGAAAATAAAGCAAATAAAATTGACGCTATTAAATTTAATGATTAAAATGCCACCCATTGGCTTCTTGGCAGTAAGCTGGTCCATCTAGAAATTCACCTAAGACGTTATTAACAATAGTTTGTTGTATTTTGCGAATTTCCTTTTGAATACGCTCTTTCAACACCCCTAAATTTTCTGGTTTTGTTTCGTAAACCTTTGATTTTTAAGTAACCTCATAGAAAAAGTCTAAGGGTGTCAGGTCAGAAGATCTTGCTGAGCGTGCTATCGACCCTTGTTTGCCCATCCATCTTTCTGGAAAACAGTATAGAAACAATTACAACCAAGAAGTGTAGAATGTGGCGGTGCGCCATCGTGTTGATACCAAGAAGTAAATATAAGTTGGTATATCAGGATCGTCTTCGTTTTGGGTAAAGTACAGCCACTGCTGGAATTAGAACATTTTGGAGAAACTGCAAATCTTTTTCTCCGTTAAGATTTCCCTTAAAGAAAAAAGAACCTAGAATTCTATTATGTTCTATTCCTGCCCAGACGTTTACTTCTTGTGGATGTTCAGTGTGTGTTTCGGCCCAGTTATTACCATCTTTTTCCCGAAATGAGGAGGAGGTAGGGGCGCTTCAGTGTGAACGAGGAAGCTGAAAGTCACTGTGACAAGCTGGGTCGACTTTTCATGAAGAAGCCTTGTAAGTGCAAATGGGCCTCACTGCTCAGGATGATTTTCATTAAAAACTTGGGCTCACCAACCTGCATTTCTAACAACTAATCAGAGAACGTACGACCTTACCTATGGTCTGTTGGCTTCAATTGGTATCTTAACTGGACCTTGTAAACATATACACGAAGATTTTTGTGCAAAACACGAAGTAAACTGGTTTGATATACACCCAGTTGCTATGAACCTGTTGAAATCGACAATCCTGAGCTTTAAGCGACAGTTAATTGCCGTAGAATCGGCAAACTTGGGCTTTCGGCAACAGCTAACTGTTGTAAACGTTTTGGAAGCGACAAACCTGAGCTTCAGAATACAGATAACTGCTGTGAACGTTTTGGAATTGGCAAAACTTGGCGTTCGGCGACAGTTATCTGTTATGAACGTTTTGGAATCAACAAAACTTAGGCTCTCGACGAGACTTTTAGTAAGCATCAGCAATGTTTGCAGGTGATCTGTGTGGTCAAAAGTCAGTGGTCTTCGCATCACTAACTTGGTCCATCGACTCACGTTTGGGATTATATTCACGATTGTCCTGCAAGACGGTGCTCCATAACGACTAAAAGTGGTGGGAATTTGACGAAGTGTCTTGGCGTAATTTTCACCACTTTTGTTGTAAATTTTCACAATTTCTATGGGTTACTGAAGCGTATATCGTACCATTTTTTAGCCAATTTTTGCTTGAAGTTGCTCACGAAACGACAGCTCCACGGCTCACAGGATAGAAAACTGGCGCGAAACTTAAAATGCAAAATCCCTTAGGTACGGATTTAAGTCATCCATTTGATACCTCTTGAAAAAGTTATCTGCATTTGGATTGGTTGTTTTATTGAAGGTTTTTGGATGGTGTATTGCAAAGAGACTGAATCTTGTCTTATATAATGGGTATACATCTTCTGGAATCCCTCAAAGATCTCATCTAGCACCTTTGCTATTCGTGCTATACATTAATAATCTGCTGATATCCTGATCTAGTTACGTACCTCCTTATGTCGAGGACCTCAACATATGCTTGCCTATCAGAGAATGTGATGATGTGCTACAGTTGCAGAAGAATTTACCTACTTCCTTACGTAAGAAAACTTAGTTAAGTATTGTGACAAGCATCTTAAATTCCATGGCGATGACGTTAAAACAGAGCTAGTAGATGTGGTTTACTATTTGCAATAACATTTTTTCACGTTTGTTCGTTTTTGATTTCGTGCTTTACTGGGGAAATTGAAGAACAAATAGCCCTCTTATTTTCTTTTAAGATTTCGGTCAACTCAAATCTCGCAGACTACTTAATTTTTACATCAAATTTTAACCATAACCGTAAAACTACCCCGACAAAAGATCGTTCGCGTATCGCGAGAAACTTCTTGAACTCCTAATTAACCTTTAATATTTCAGTTGGGGTCGAGAGGGTTGACGTCTCTACGAAACAGATATTAACACGGTTTCTATCGTTTTCGTTCGCTGAGGCGCACTGCTAATTCCAATTTATGCGAACAGGTGAATATATAATTAAGTGCCCGAGACGAGAATTTCGGCCGTATTCTGGCCTTAAATATTAATTAACGTCCCGTTTAAGCCCGCTTCGGCGGCGAAAATTAGTTCTCGAGACAGCCAGTCAACCACTCGAAACGTCGGGACGTTCCTTTTCATTCGTCAGGGTTTATTACCGCGAGATATTTTAGTATGTAGTTTCTGACGCGAAGAGGACATTTCGATCTCGGTACCGTGCGGTAGGTAATTTTGAAAGGTATTATAAAGGATTCCGTGCAGGTGACGTAAATCGTATTTACTTCGCACGCCGAATGGTATCCCAATGGAGAGTTATTAAAAATAATTAGAGTTTATTAGTGTCTAATCTAATTTCGTACGTCTTGTCCTTGAGGACCATATCTAATAATAAAATGAACTATGGACTATGACATCGGAGTTCTAATATTGAACTACATCTATTAGACTAATTGAAAGCTGACATCATCATATGTATAACAATTCAAATATCAAGACTGAGACAGGACGTCTAGTAGCTAAAATGATAACAGATAACAGCGACATAAATCAAATTGCTCTGATAAGGTCAGACAGGCAGAGGTTTACGATGTGTAGAATGAATGAAGTTGAAGAAGAGGTTAAAATGCTAGCGGTCTGATGATGGAAGAAAAAAATAGAATGGCCACGATCTCTTCAGATTTACTTGATTAAAACGACAAAAGTTATATTCCAAAACAAAATGGTTCTTAGCCTTGGCGAAGCTCCAAATATATATTTGGATAAGTTTGGACCTTGTCATTTTCAGATCTACTTGATCAAGGCAACAAAAACTATATTTCAAAATAAAATGGATTTTAGCTTCTTTACAGTTTCAAATATAGATTTCTTCTAGTAACAGGCTAAAATCAAACCATGGTTTGTGAAGCCAAAAACAATGACAATCATTTATCACGCCTGAAATACATTTACATGACAAGTAAAGTATAGAGCAATGTTTTAACATGCAGACAAGCATTGGTGTCCTTGGCAGAACACAATCGAGTTGATCTATGGTTGGTATCGGAACACCAATGATACAAGGAAACGAAGGGGCATACCACCTGACAAAAAAGGAAACAAATATAAAGCTTTTAGAGCATGAATCTATACATGTGAAATTTCCTATCAAACCGTAAGGACGAGAATTGAGGAAGTTGCTGAAGAAGCAGCATGCTAAACACTGGGGGATTGCATTGGAATTAAGAAAGTCAAGCATGTTTATTGCGGAACATTCAGACACGACAATTGCTGGGCATGAGCAGAAACCAGAAATGACAAGACAGTTAATCTGTTGACAGGATACTGCTGGCTTAACAAACATCTCCATACTGTAGAAATAGTGGAATGACCTATCCGTATAGCCTGTTTTGAGGTACAAGAATTTTTGCAACATGCCCTCTGTAAATTCCATGGGCTGATCAATAAATGAAAAAGCTGAACCTTTGACATTGAGCATCGATTCCAGCACCTAGAAGAGGTTAGAAAGGTTCCTATTTGTAAGGTGTTAGCCCGGATGTTGAGGTACTAAAAACCATTAAGATAGGCAGGCAAAAAGGCACTCAAAATAGGCATTGAAAAATTAAATAGGCATTTAGCAAAATTGAATAGAGATTATTATTTACTTCTTATATGAACTGTACAATATAGTAGAACAAAAGTATTTGCGAGCATTCTAGGTAGTAATATTTGGAGAATACTGTGGTTTAAACATAAGTACAATAAAGGTGTGATAATTAAATTTTCGTTTTATTTTATTTATTACAGCCAAACAATAACATATTCTTTTCAAATGGTCTACCGTTGTTTCTGTACATTTACTGATGTTAGAAGAGCAAATTTGATTTCTGAAACAAAATTTAGGTCTTTTGCATTCTTCAGAAAGAACACAAGTTCAAGATCTTGATTTCTGGTAAACAAATTTTCATACTTTTCCTCAATTGTCACTTGAGACATAATTGTTGTATGACATTATTTAAAATAGTTACAAATCAACGAAAATAAGAATAAAAAGACCGTGGTTAAAATAATATATAAAATAAATAAAATTACCGTTACCACAACTTTCGGAAAAAATCCAGATACGTATTTCCGCAACTAAGTTGCCATCTTCAGTGGAAAACTGGGGGAATTGATTATACCTACACAATGAACATCACACATTGAACGCCAGCGCAAAAGGTGTGGTAAGGAAATAATTGGAGGGGTTTTATGGGAAAAGTTTGATGAGGAGACGTTTGATGTAAGCGAAACTTTTTTAAAGATTATTTCCTGTAAATTTATGGGGAAATGCAGTAACAGTCTCGGCCGTATGTTATCGGCATTCCTACATGGAGAATTGTGTGCAGACAATTTCTAAGTAGGACTAGATAACGGCTGGTGTTTCCACGAAAAAGGGAAACCATTGCCACACCACAACTCCAGGAATTTATTTTTATCTATTCCTTCTCCGGTATTGGCTGTAACTTGTGTTCACACACAATTCTACAGGCGTGTCGATAACTTACGTTCACGACTGTATGTAAAACAGGCAATTACACTTCATTTTAAAGCAACAAGAAAAGTGGGAACACTTTTGTAATTTCTCCGCTAATATGAGATCCCAAACAATAATTCTAAATCAAAGAAGATGTAAGTGACTCTACCCCCTCTCTCTCTCGTTTTCTTCCTCGTTTTAATAATTTATGAAAATCAGATCCGTTATCAGACAGCTTTCTAGGAAAACTGTGCAATGGCTTCCTAATAAGTATAAATTGCTAGTACTAATTAGGAGGGAAAGGAAATTATCTAATCTAATATATTTAAGCGAGCAATTCTTGTATATATATATATATATATATATATATATACATATATATAGAATTGGGTTCTCGAAAACGGCTCTAATGATTTTGATGAAATTCAGTACCTGTGGATTTTCTGGGACAAGAAATCGATCTAGCATGGTCCCGGTCCTGGGAAAATCCATTTTGACCCGGTTTACACACATTTCTGGTATTGCGGTATATGAAATTGTTTATCGAAAATGACTTTAGCAATTTTTATGCAATTTAGAATCTGGGGATTTTCGAGAACACAAAATTGATCTAGCATGGTCCCGGTCCCAGAAAAATTTTTTGTCCCGCGTTTACCTATTTTTGCGGCACATAAAATGTGTTATCGAAAATTACTCTCAAGATTTTGTTACAATTTAGTATGTGCGAGTTTTTGGGGACGAAAAACCGATTTAGCATGGTCCCGGTCTCGATTCAATCCATTTGGTCCAAGTTTTCACCAATTGCGGCCTAAACGTGGGTCAGCAACTTTTTTAACATCATGCAGCTAAGCGAAATTATAAGTAATTAAAACTTTACTACTAAACCATAGATGGCGCTGAAAGTAGTATGTTAATAAAAGAAAAATATCTACGAAAACTAATAACAACATGCAAATTCACATACTTTGTTTACAGTTACAAAAGTAATCGGAGCTGAGTTTTTAATCAAAATAAAAAAACTTATACACAATTAGTTGGCGTTGCAAAAAGAAGGTATGTAAATGTTTACTTAAAATGTGTATTTCTTAAGAAAGATTTTGAGTTTGAATTTATTTATTTTTAAATATTTAAATATGTAACTGTAAATATTAATTTTAATGGTACTTTTATAAACTTTTAATATATATGTGCAACTATTTGAAATATATAATATTAATTAAACATCAAAACTAAAATAAAGAGCGTTATTATTTGGTTCAAAATTATTAAAAAAATTTGGGAACTCCGAGCAAGACTCGCTCCACCAGGTACTGTTTCGTTAATTACGGACCACAACGGTAGATGACAATTTCGTCCCTATTAAGACGCAAAAGTACAGAGCAGTTAGTCTACAGTCATTCTAAAATCAAGTAATCACATCCATCCCTCAGATGTATAAAATTGCTCGCACCTAGCATGGAACCAGAGAGTGATTATTTTCTGTTAATGTATATACAATCTGTCCCTGAATTGACTTCACTATTAGATATAATTGATCAAAAATCTCGGAAACCTCGTTTAAATGTTTTGTCATGCTCGCCATGCTTGGTCTGAAAAGAATTTGAAGCATATTCTTACTTTTTTTTAAATTAAGGCCGTCATGACAGTTTAGAAAAACATTTTCTGTTGACGTAAAATGCCATTTCGATCAATAATACGGAAAAATGTTATTATTGTGAAATGTTGTTTAAAATATGAAATTATGACCGTATGCAAAATTTCACTTTGACTAAATCAGTGTTTCTTTCCTATTCTTGCACTGTAGCTACAGAAAAATAAGTATTCTTTATAAGTTGTCAAAAAAAAATAATATGTTATTTTCTTTTTTTTTTGAATAAAATCTTTTTAGAAACTTACATTAACTTTCTTTGTCAATTTACAGTTATGCTTGTTTAAAAAAGTGAAAGTAAGTTTCTAGTAAAATACTTTATTCAAAAAGAAAAGAAAATAACTTATATTATTTTTTTCTTTGACAACTTACAAAGAACGCTAAAATTGATGTAAGTTTATATTGAAGTAAAATATATTAAAGAAAGAAAATTGCTTACATTAATCTTCTTTTTCAATTTAGTCAAAGCGATCCGATATTTATGAAATTTTGCAGGCTCATAATTTAATATTCTGAACAATTTTTCTCGATAATGTTTTGCTGTATTATTGGCGGAAATGGCACTTTACTTCAACAGAAAATGCTTTTCTTCTCAATTGTTATGACGGCCTTGACTTTTAAAAAGTAAAAATATGCTTGAAATGCTTTTCAGGCCAAGCAGGTCAGGTATCCCAAACCGGCAAAACAAAATTAAAAAAATTGATTAATTACTATGCCTATAGTGAAGTCCATCCGGGGACACACTATATAATATATTCTTGACCGATAAAAATTGTGCAAGAAAAATTCTCTGAGTAAACGCTCAGTATATGTTTTTATTAAAAGTCCAGGGATAAAACATGTAAGAGACGTTTCGAGGCTATATTCCAATTTCCCAATGAAAATGTAAATAATTTTTTTTTTAAATTCATCACAGTGAACTTCTTTTGACGGCTGGGAGATTTATGGTTTTGATTTTGGACAAATTTAATTTAAAATATTTTCAAATAAGTTTACTCTTATGAATTTTTCAAAACAAGAAAAAAATTACATTTTCATTGGGAAATTGGAATAGTGACGTGGTGAGATAATGGGATTCCTCTCACGTCATCGGAATTAACGGACATTGAAAATGAGGAGAATATAGCCTCGAAACGTCTATCGCTTGTTTTAACCCTGGACTTTTAATAAAAAACTATATTGACCGTTTACTCAGAGAATTTTTCTTGCATAGATATATATGTTTCGTGACCTTTACTTATGTTTTTAGATAGCCCCCTACCACTAACAGGGCAAAAGGATATCAAAAAAGAAAAATTATTTTCTGTTGGATTATCTCATATCCTTGATAGACAACAATCATTCACAGACCCTGGAAGCTCTATAAAATAACATCCGAGCCGAAATTGGCAATATACCGGTGGCCATGCGTAAAAGAGTGGACCTAAATTTCCGAATTCGACTGAATAAATGTATTGATAATGGAGGGCAACATTTACCTGATATTCTTTTATTGTAAAATCAAATTTCCCATATTGTATGGCAGAGAAAGTAAAGATTAAAAATGTTTGGAACGTGTACAGTTTCTTTTATTTGATTTTCAAGAAAGGAAGTTTCCACGCTCCGCTTGTACAATCACTTGCCGCAAAATTTCAAAGCGGCTGCCATTACCCTATTTCAAAAGGAAATTAGAAAACTCTTTATCTGGTCAAGTTCTCTACACTATCGATGAGTTTTACGCTGCATCTTGTATAGTGTATCTAGTTACTTCAGAAATATATTGCATTGTCAGTTCGTCATTTTAATATTTTTTCTATTGTTTGTCATATATTTTTATCATCATCCATTTATTGTATGTAATCTTTCTTTATTTTATTATATCGTATTTTATTGACGTGTCATATGCCGTAGGATTATGGAAAAAATTGATAGTATTATTATTATATTCATCGCTTTCAGTGAGCAACTACTTGCGTCTTGTCTTTAGATGAAACCACATTTGCCAATTTTATCGTAACAATGGACCTCGCGGCCTTAGGAACAATAAACAGAGAAAAACCGAAACAACTTATTCCTTTCCTACCAGTTTGTATAGAACCAACCTAAAACATCGAGCACACGAACGTCTACGTTTGTCCCATTTCACGAAACGTTTCGCCGACTTGTTTGTAAATGACATTTTCTAGCAAAATTATCGGTACGGAAACTTATTTCTGAAGCGAGTTCGTTCGCTCTTAACCGGTTAATTCGCAGTGGTAACCGAGTTTACATAACGTCGTCTCCGTCGTCGTGTTGTGCGCCGGCCGACGGCCGTATTGTTCACCCGTTCGTCATTGTACCGTCCTTCATCAACTCGCGATAAATTTGGTCTTTTCGAAAAGGTTCGCAGTAAACCTTTGTGCAAATAAGCGTGAAGTTTCACTTATCAAGGAAAATTTGTTTTACGCCGAAGGTCTGCTCGTTGTCATGGCGGGAACCCCAAACCCTCGTAAAATTATTAGCCCCCTGCTTCGTCGAGCGCGAATTTGCGCTTGAAATGCGTTCATCCGGTCGATTATAATCGATGACGTCAAAGGATAGAGAAAAAGCTGAAGGTAAATGGGAAATTGATTTTTGAAGAATTCAGAAGACTTAACGCCGATGCACACTAACAAGAAACGCATAAACAAGTTTTCTCTCTCCCATAATTACACGCACTAAAGGTAGATAGTTGCAATGGAGAACTCCGACTTTTAACTTGAACCTTTACCGGGAAATCTGTATTGTATTTTCTTGACAAGAATTTATACAAGCCAGAAGTTGCGTGTGCGAATGTCAGAAAAGACAGCTCGGTAACTCAAACAAAAATGTTGAAATAGTGGTTGCGTCGGGTCAAGTCTAGTTTCATGGTATTTGGGGTGAGTTTTCCACTTTGTGGTCAAACAAATTAAATATCTTTCATTTTAAAGCTTGGTTGCACTACGTGACTTTTAGGAAACAAATTCAAATAATAACAAGTTGGCAGTGTCCACGGACTTTGTAAGAATTCTTTACAACTTACTTGTCAAAAATGTCTTCTTAGTGTCCATCGGTCTTTCTGGAACCGTGTGTAAAGGTGAAATATCATCGACGATATGGCAATTTTATCAGCATCAAATTCAGAAGTCTATAAAGTCGAATCATAAAAACGCGCTTAAGTACGTCAAGCAACATCGAGAATCGTCAGTTTACCGCAACAGTTCTGTTTCCTTAGATGATAGTTCTGTTGGTACTGGTGTTGTTTCTGGGAATGAAGTTGTCAGCAGAATGGCATTGTTTACGAAACACAACATCGCTGAGGATGACTTGATCCCAAATGTTATTTTGCGTAGTAAAAGTAGAGACCTGCTTTGGCTTCTTGAAACTTGTGCATTTCCTGACTTATGGAAACGAGCAAGAATTACTAATTTAAAAAATAAGATTACAAGGCAACTATCAATGCCAGTTTCAATTTTATCTAAGTCTTGGAGCACGTTATTTCTCACCTGCCACCACAACATTGCGCCATATATTTTATCTCACCAGCATGGCTTCGTGTTGATATTTCGTCGTTATGGCTCGATGCCTGAAGATGTCCAATGTTTTATGGAAACAATCCCTCACCTCCTTATTGTGGGAAAAATATTTAGGGCATGCATGGAAACCAGTTTAAATCTTGTCTCGATATCTCTTATAGTTTCTGAGCTTACGGGACTGACACCCCGCTTCGGTGAGATTGGGCAGTTAAGGAAGTTACCGCTGTTCTTACACTACATCGGTCCATAAGCCTACTAAATTTCATTTACCAGTGTTTATTCATGAGCACCGCCTCCAAAAATTTCGCACGATAATGCTTTCTCTTCTTAACTAATGTGTGTCGCCTTAGCATTTCTTTCCAGAACAATTTGTTTTCGTCGCAACTATTTTCTGGTTAATTAATCCACTAACTTCTATAGAGTTACTAAAATTTCGAAAAAATTCTTGAGCAACGTTTAGAGCCTTAAGCGAAACTTTCCCGTACTATGCACACCACTTCTTAAATTTCTCAAGCCCATTCTCTGTTAACTTTGGAAACATCAGAATTACTATCATTCGTAGCAAGACACGTTTTTACCATATCATCATATAATTGCCTTTCTTCTTCAAAAATGACATCATCAGACGATGAGAAACTTGGTGATGTTCAAAATTTTCAAGAATAGGTGCAGCTTCTTTCAAAGAAGGAGTCTTACAGGCGACAACTTTCCGTACAAAAGTAACCCCTGGTAGTAGATTTACATCATCATTACTCTGTGCAAACAGAGCGGTAATTACGAAATAAGTTCAGCGTACTGACTAGATTATTTCGTAATTGTACGCTGTTATCACTGTTTGACCAGACTAATCATCATCATCATTGTTGCCTGGTAGATTTCGTTTAGCATCAAGATTCGTCTCCGTCGAGTTCTACTTCATAAGTTCCTTTCATATTTTGATCCTGATAAATTCCTGGAGTTGTGTGACAATGGTTTCCTTTTTCATGGAAACACCATCCGTTATATACTCCTATTTAGAAATTGTCTCCACACAATTCTCCATATAGGAGTGCCGAGACTGTTATTGTATTTCCGCAAAAATTTACAGGAAACAATTTTAAAAAGTTTCGCTTACATCAAACGTCTCCTCATCAAACTTTTCCCATAAAACCCCTCCATTATTTCCTGACAAAACCGCCACTCATCGCCCAGCTTCTTTAAAAAAATCCCTTACATTTCCGGCATACCACCTAATCGAATTACAAAATTCTTTTAAAACATTTCCAACCACCCCGCCTCGTTTCACTCCGCTTCAGTCACCGCCCCAAAAGCGGATCGACATTTTTGTCGGTTTTGTTGGTGAAAGGGACTTCGTCTTCGTTTTGCCGTAGCGACGCAAGAGAGAAGCATCTCGGATTAGATTTTAGAAGTTTACCTCGTCCGAGTTTCAAGTTTTGGGGGAGCGTCGCGACGTGCGGCCGGGCATCGATTTTCGACGACGGAAAGTCGCCGTCGATGTTTGTCGGTTCGCGAGTTATGTTTACTCGAATTCCTCCCGCAATGTTCGACGGTAATGCGTTTTCGAAACGTAAACTTACTTCCCGGCCACGGCTATCGATAAATTGTACTATGAATATTTGCGGGTATTTTATGATCCTGCTCGGCGAGATTTGAGAAACGAGCATCTAAAGGTGGGATTAACACCAAGAGAAAATCGATGGGAAATGTAGGGTGGAAAAAATGTAAGTGAAAGAGGAGGATGAAAGAGTTAATCTCAAGGATTTGCAAGGACACTGCAATTGCCCGTTGATGATTTTGAGATAAAAACAGACCCTTCGGGAAATTCTGCAGGTTTTGTGTTATGGTTTCTGGATTCTAGATGTTAAATTCGTTGCTCTCTAAAGATTCTTCTTCCTTTTGACCATTGTCCCGAACACTTGGTTTCGAGAAGTTGCATTTAAGGTCGAAACCCTAGGACATTGCTTTCCATGAGGCAGAATTTTTACTAAATCCGCTTTAGCGTTCGGAAATAACTGTGTTACCTAAGCTTGTATAATCGGAAGTCATCAGGCTAGCCATAGCGAATGTCATTATCTGTCTTCGCCATTTCCCATCTCAGTGAAACTGCGCCTGTATGGTCATCATCCTAGAAATCCGATCAACTACCCATCTGGCTTCAACATTATCGACCCATCAGTCTTCTACCAGACCTCGGAAGAGTAGCAGAGCTGCCAATTGTCACATGCGAAAATTCCAGATCGTTCTGAACAAGACACTTTTGTATGGTTGTAGATGGCTCTTAGTTTGTCAAGAACGACGTCGAAATTGTCATCTCCACATGTTGTATGGGGCCAGCAACGTCCTACTCACCGAAGTCTCTAATTACAAGCCCGCCCTCCTTTAGCAATATGGAAGATCAAGGACCACCACTATGCTGCGGCTGGAAAACCAGCGTCAACTCCCCTCCGGAAGGGTACGTAATCACCAGAAGCAGAAGAATGTCAAGTTTTGTCTGAAAGGACGGTGGATCGAGTTTCTGGAAGCTGAAACTGCCACCTTATACGACTGGAGAAGTAAAAGATTGTTTCTGGTACTCTGCATCCGAAGTAATCAGGGTTTCTTTTGAACCCATAGATTACGAGGATTCGCTCCCTGCTTCGCCCCTTTCATTCTGTGCCACTTTCTTTATAGAATTTGGTAATCTTATAGAAGACACATTTTATTGCCAAACTGGAACTGTCTATCCAAATCCTTCGAGCCAGTCTTTCTCCCGAGATTTTCAATTGATAATATTATGAAGAATTGAAACGGTTAGGTTTCTCTTGCACTAATGGAAGAAGGACCATAGTGTTTTTCATAATTTCCTCAAATAACTTGTTCTCAGTTCACTTTTTTCTTGTAATTGTATCTGCTTTTTTGGGGACCATAAGCTGCCGCACATAATTTTCAAATTAATTTTTAAGGATATTAGTTAGTCTTCCTTGGTGGGCAAGATCCATAACTTAACAAATCATTACTTCCCGTTTTCATACAGATAACTTCGATAAGTTTGCTTCGTAATAATTGCAAGGACTTTGGGTTAGTTGTTACCAAACGCTCAGACAATCGAAACCAACGATTTCCTGCTTTACATCCAATTTCTTCCCACAAAATTTTTAAGCAAACCTCGAGGTCACAATCTAGCTTATAGTTACACAATAGTTCGCCCTAATGCGCCTACGATTTACCAACCGAAAGCAATGCACGTTATGATTTACTTTTGCGGTGAAAGGCAAACAGAACACGCATCATCGGCCACTTTTTAGTCCTAATTTCCTGTAACTGAAACACTTTCACTTCCTACTCGTTGCAATAATCAATTGTCCAAGATGCACGATTAAACCGTAGATGGTTTGTGGCCGGTAAGTTAATGATATTACCGGGAACGTTGCGTAACGCCCGCCCGGTAAGGATAATGGAAGTGTCTAACATTCGGAATTTATGGATTAGATTGTAACTAATTGAATTAGCAATTAGCTTCGAGCTTCAGCGTGGGATAATACGAAAATATTCCGATGGAGTGTCCCTCATTTTTTAATTTTTGAAATGTTGAATGGGTACCCCCTCATTCCTTTTTTATCGAACTTGAATATAATTCACCAAAAATTGTACACCCATACGACCATGTCTCTCCTATGCGACGGGGCTCTAAAGATGAAATTATGCATTTTTTCCTATGATTTCAATGTTTCTGGACCTGCATTTTTTGTTGTGTTTATTTCTATGATGAGGAAATTAAATTAGAGATAATTATCTTTCGAATGGGCCCAATTTGTTGTAAATCGAATTAGAAATAAGATCATACGGGTTAATTAAACGATAAGGACGTTTCGTTTTTATGTAATGAGGAATTTTAAAAACAGCCAAGCAAGGAAAGAAGAGAAAAAGAAAAGAAACGAAAACAAGACAAACCAAACTAAAAAGCTATAAGATTATTAAATAAATTTACTAAACTTTTTGTGTCATTGTGCAGCAAACTATTTAAAAACAAAGAAATGACTAACAAAAGTAATTGGATCGTAATAAAATACGTTACCTGTTACTAAACACGGTATAATTAATATTAACCCTCTAGTCTCCAAGACCGCCTGTAGACGGGCTAAGTTCATTGCTCACTTATTCGCTTTCCAAATTCTGTTTTGCTTTTTTTGTATTTTGTTTAATTCAGGCAAGTTCAAAAACTGCTTTTATTTTATTTGCAACGTATACGGACGATTTGATTAGCTTTGACGGTCACTTGAAGTTGGCAAGTTGTGAAATACGGACGTAATAATTATTTTGCAAATAGTGTGAATTTAAAAAATCAAAAAAATAATTAAAAGTGGTCACAGTTAAAAGGTGTGTTGCTGGTAGTGTAAAGAAAGCAAAAAGAGAAAAAATTTCAGGATATATTAAAGCCAAAAAAATTGTCGTTAATAGACATGGAACGCCGACAAATTCAAAAGTTATCATCGCTTTCTGATGAAGAGATTGGGAAAATTTTGGATTTGATGAATTTCGAGAGCGATACTGACGTAGACGATATGGAAGACCATTTGAATGATGATGCTTGCGAGAAGGAGTGCCATATCAACAATGGATTCGATGAGGTGATAAATAAAGCTGTGAATATGTCAGATTCAATGCTGGATTCGATTGCTTCAAATACTCCTCGATCACAGAAACGCAAACGCAGTGTGCCTGCTGAGCAGAATATCATTCAGCCTGAAGATAGTATTATATGTGAAACAGGGGAGTTTATTGGATCCGTTTCGGATATAGATCCCAAATCTCACAATTTCAAGAAAATCTTGTGGCGCCAAATAACTTAGTGCTGGATAACTCTGTTATTTCATTTTCTGAGCCTGAACTAAGAGATCTCCAAAAGCTTGATTCGCCTTTCAAATGCTTCGAATACTTTCTGGGTGACACTATTATTGAGCACATTGTTGAACAGTCGAATTTATATGCCACTCAAAAAGATATCAGAACTTCTTTCTCTACAACCAATTCGGAAATTCGTCAATATATTGGTATTTTATTTTTTATGTCAGTTTTTCGGTATCCGAGTGTCCGTGCATATTTGGGCGAATATGTGTTCCAAACAATCCAAAATACTATGCCAAGAAATCGATTTGAGAAAATTCGGAGTAATTTGCATTTTAGTGATACAATGTAGTAAACTGCCCGCCAAGAATGCTGCAGACCACGATCCTTTGTATAAAATACGACCAATTGTAAATCATTTCAATGAAAAGTTTCAATCCATCCCAATGACTCAACGCTTATGTGTGGATGAACAAATGTGCGCAACGAAGATAAAGACTTTTCTTCGTCAATATTTGCCAGATAAACCATACAAATGGGGAGTAAACTGTTTGTTTTATGTGATTTCTTCGGCTTTTGTTATCATATAATTTCGAGATATATTGCTTAAAAAGATCAAATCTGAACTTTTTGTTTATTTTCTACAAATGTCTGTTATAAACTGTTCTTTTTGTTTTAATAAAACATGTTATTCTACATGAAGGAAAAAAAATACATTGATATTTTTTGCCTTTTATCCCAAAGCCGCCTAGAGGCGGTCTAAGTTTTTGGCACTATAAAACCCGATCTGACCAAAAAAAAAATTTTTTTAAATATCCTTTATTTATAGCAAAAGTCAAACCCAAAAATATTTTTTTATCCGGAAAAAATGTGGGTACTAGAGGGTTAAGATTAATGTTAAAAATCTATATCACTGACGTCCTCGTCTTCCCCGTCGGATGTAGAAATTGCGCTGCTTCGCGTCTCAGGCTGTAGATCTCTAGGTGATTCTGATTTTGTAGACTCTAGGGGGAGGAGGGCGGGTGCCTCTAATAACCAAATAAATTCGGGAGATATATTCGAACATTTTTGTGATGGGCACTGGCGCGCAGATGAAGTTACTGGCTCGGAAGTTATAAGGAGTCTGTTCAACAAATCTTAGTTAGAATAAGACCTCCTGGGGTAACACATCAAGCACGATGGATGGCGAGAGCTATTTATGTGATAAAAGTGTTTTTATTGCGCGATCAGCTAAGTTTAACAAGTAAAGAGAACCAAGTTTTGCAAGAAGTTTCTCTATTCATAACAACAACTTATGTTAAACCATGCATACAATACAACCTGGCAGGAACAGCTCCCTACCAAGACTTGTGTTTTATAAAAGCACCGAAGAGCTATGAAAATGTAAACAAGTTAATTTCAGAAGCAGCTTTGAAGAAATTTTGCTAGCATCTACATTATTTAACTGAGGAAGTTGTCATTGTATCCCTTTTTGATGATATGGTTGATATTGAAACGAAAAAGAATATGGTGGCTAATTTAACCAAAGAACGTAAATTTGGCAATGCAAAGAGATATGTTCCACTGAAAGAAGAAATGCGTAGCTCATTATTTGGTAAGTTTTTTCTAATTAATCACTTATTTGACATGATATTAATTTTCTTTTCCTTTTTGATATAGATAAAAACTGCATGATTTTGTTACAATAAAAAGCAATGATCTCTTTTGTCGATTGAAAATAAACGATGAATTTCTCACTGAAAACCCATCAATTTTGGGAAAGGAGTGCATCCTTTTTAGAAGCTAAATCCAAAATTAATTCAGTTCAAGGTAGTTAATGACGGCGCCGAAAGAGCTGTTAACCTCATGCAATAATCTCATCGACATTGAACAGCGCAAGAAGAACAAAAGCAATGTTTATTGCAATGTGTTTAAGGACACAGAAATCTCTATCCTGATTGCATAAAAAATTCAAAAAGGAAATATTCTATTAACTAATATTCTGAACTTATAATATTGATTATTTATGTCTTTTCATCGCAAAAATAAAAAAAAAAACAAAAAATTGCAGGTCCAAAAACATTAAGATCATAGAGAAAAGCGCATAGTTCCATCTTTAGAGTCCCATCGCTAAGGGAAGGCGTGGTCGTAGGGGCGTAAAATTTTACGTGAGTTATATTCAATTAAAATAGACAAAAATGGGTGCGTACCCCGAAATCTTTAAAGCAAAAGAAAACATTAATAAGAGACAGTTGAATATTTGAATATAATTGAAGGATGACGAGGGAAGAAGATTTGACGTACTCCAGAAAAAGAGAACAGTTGAAATCCCATAAATGTACGGCTAACGGAATTAGCAGTAGAGAAGAATTTCTAATTTTGATGGAAGCGAGGAACAATTAAAACATACGAACATTTTTAGTTGACTTCGGTAACATGGAGTTGAAAGTGCTGGTCACGTTAAAAACCTTGAATATCACTCACCGAGATTGTATAATCTGTATGTATGTATATATTCAGTTGCACTTATAGGAGATTGTAATGGCGAAACATCTGTGCAATACATAGACAGAAAAAAGGAACGAACCAAGAAACTTATTTACGTAATTTCTGCAACGAATTCCTTTCCCATAATCTTCACGAGCAGCAGCGCCGGCGACGATGCGACGGTTCGAGCGGTAATGGGAGTAGAGACCTAGCCCATAAATTTATTGTAACGTGGCTTAGAGTACAATTTTTTGTGCAATTGAACCGCACCGTATACAGATACGTTTCCGGGTGAATAGCTAGGCTACCATTAGCGTTGCATCGTCGATTACCCATCAACTCCCGTCACATTTCTTTTATCTCTTCGCGGTTCACTTGACCGCTCGTTCTCCCGTCGATGGTCACGTGTAATTCGGTTTTATGCGGAGAACGGCGTCGAAGTGAAGGTGGACCCCTTTCTACCATACTAAAACCGCACCACCGTACAACAAACTTCGTCGTCTTGGAATCTGGGTTACGAACGTGCGTTTGGTACATAGACGAACTGATGAACTGGTTACTTTCTATTCGTATTGTATATTCGACGACGATGGGTACTACTTGAAGACGTCCACGACGGCGCGATGGTGATGGTGATGTAACCGCCAAGCTTTAATTTTCGCTGCAGCAATTACTTTTATGTATTTGTTGTACAATGTCTTCAATAGATCTTTAAATGCGCGCAAGTGTTGAGTAATACGTTTTGATTAGGTGCTAAACGTGAATTGGTATTTGCAAGAGCTCGATGGACGATCGACGCTAACAACCTTCTACTTTTCCGATGTGTTCGATTTGTGCGAATTACTGAACGTACATTCACTAATAGAATTGAATTGGAATGATCTTTGACACCATTTTTCGTAATTTATAAATTGTATCTGCCTTCACTAACACGACGAGCAACCTTGGATATCATAGAAATCTGATGAATTGGAAGAAGCTTTCGTAGAGGTTGGAATTTGATTTGGAAGATCGTAGAAACTATGGAATAATGGGTAGAAACAGAGAACGTCATAAGATGCACAACACTTCTCGGATTTAAATGTGTACCTAAATATTTAATAATTTGCATCACACCCTCTTCATCCTCCTCCTTCCTTTATTTTTCGTAAGGCTTTGTTGCTGGCCCGTTGAAGAAATCGCCCGAGGTATGCTCATGTAAGCTGTAAACTGTTTCCGGGATTGGCCCTATATATTTACCTTATCCTTGTTCCATCCTTTCCAGTTTTCTTTGAACTCCTGGAGAAGCCACTTGTAAAAGTGACGAAACGCTGAGTTCGGCGTTGTTTCTCACTTTACATTACGTTATTCTTATTTTTGATATCAATTTTTACTCTTCCTATCTTTCAATGTAAGATTCGAAATCACCGAGACGTATACATACGTATACTGCACCGTTCCTTGCCGACTCAGTAGTATTTCCTTATTTTTGCAACATTCACTTTATCAATTTCTTGTCTTATTCTTGTTTTCTACATTTCTACTTTTTCATTTTAAACCTTCCCACTTTACCGTGTAAGATTCGAAACCACCGAGCCGTACATAATCGTATACCGTACCGCTTCTGTCCGCCCAATGACTTTGCCTTGAGTGTTGGAGGTAACCATTTTCAAGAGTTTAAACTTCTAGGCTCTGCTGTAATCAGGTCTCGTTCCTTGGATGTGAAGTGCGTAATTACCACTTGACAACTAAGCAGGTTGACCTATACGTTTATGTTATATTTTTTATTAGGACGCGTTCCGATCCCAAAAATATGTTTGTTGCAGTAATTGAGTGGTTCTTCCTTGTCTGGTTAATCTGGATATCTTTGGTCCCCTTGAAAATCTTGCTTATCTAGCTTTAGTGATTTGTTGCTCCTGGAATAAGATTCCCCTCCCAAGGGAATAACGATGGATAACTTATCTCACCACGTTCCCAATATCCTTTTACGTCCATCATGTTAAGTTTTTCCATTTTCTATCACGCTGAGGTACACATAAAGATCTTCCCTGTTATCATACTTCAAGAGATTAAATTTGCAGGGCTCTTCAGTGCTTTAAAATTTTGTAAATCCGGGGTCTAATATGGCTATAACCTTCATTCAGTAACAGAAAGAGCACTATGCTGGTTGAATTGTACATTTATTTTAGTTTTATGTTATATATCTTTATTAGGATGGAATCCGATCCCAGAAATACGTTTGCTACAGTAATCAAGTGGTTCTTCCTTGTCTGGTTAATTCGGATATCGTTGGTCACCTTGAAAATCTGGCTTTAGTGGTGATTTCTTGTTCCTAGAACAAGATTCCCCGACCAAGGGAATAACAGCGGATAACTTAGCTCAGCATACTCCCGATCTCTTTTACGTTGATCATGTTCAGTGTTTCCATTTTCTATCACGCTGAGGTACAGATACAGATGAAGAAGATGAATTTTCCAGGACTCCTCTGGATTTCAAAAGTATAACCACCGACCCACTAACCTTGAATTTTTCAAAACTGGATGGTCTACCTTGTGGTTAATTCTTTAACAAGATTTACAATAACTGCCAGCTTTTGTTCTTCTAACTCATCCTCTTGGACCCCCTTTTAGGTATAAGATAAATGCAATTTGCAAAAGAAAATTATTCGAAACACCCACCCATGAATCTTGAAGTTTCAAGTTCGAAAACTGGAAGATTTGCGTTAAGGTGGATACTTTAAGAAGACTGCGACAATTCTCAATAAAATTCTTCTTCTTTTTACTCATTCTTTACACCCTATGTGAGGTGTAAGATTAATGAAATTTACAAGAGAAAATTATTGTAAAGCAAGAACACAGAATCTTGAATTTCCAAATTCTAGGATTGAAAGATATGCGTTAAAGTGGATACTTTTGAAAGACCGCGTAAATTCCCAATGAAATCCTTTTTCTTTTATTCATCCTTTGCACCCTATGTGGGGTGTAAGATCAATTAAAATAACAAAAGAAAATTATTTCAAAGCACGAACACAGAATCTTAAATTTCCAAGTTCTAGGACTGGAAGATATGCGTTAAAGTGGATACTGTAATGAGATCAAAATAATTCTCAAAGAGATTCTTGTTCTTCTGATTTATCCCTTTGCATCCCATCTGAGGTATAAGACCAATGAAATTTGCAAAAGAAAATTATTTGAAAGCACGCCCACAGATCCATTAAACTAGAATTTCCAAGTTCCAAGACTGGAAGATATCGATTGAGGTGGATGCTTTCAGAAGATCATCATAATTCTGAATAAAATTCTTCTCATTATTATTAGTTATTTTGCGTCCAATATGAAGTATAAGACCAATCATATTAAAAAGAAAAAATTACTTGAAAGTATGAACATACACCCGTGAATCTTGAATTTCCGAATTCCAAAACTGGAAGATGTGCGTTGAGGTAGATGTCTTAAAAAGATCACTATAATTTTCAATGAAATTCTTCTTTTACTTACTCATCCGTTTTCAGCCCCTATAAGGTGTAAGATGGGTGAAATTTACAGAAGAAAATTACTTGAAAGCACGAACACAGACCCATGAATATTGAATTTCCAAGTTGCCAGACTGAAAGATGTGCACTGAAGTGGAGGCTTCAAGAATATCATGATAATTCTCAATGAAATTCTTATTGTTCTAATTCACCCTTTTGCACCCCATGTGAGGTGCAAGACCAATGAACTATTCAAATGAAAAGAATACTGAATTTCCAAATTGTAAGACTGAAAGGTCTGCATTGAGGTTGATGCTTTGACAAGATTAAAATAAAGCACAATAGAGTCAAAAAAAAGAACTATTTGGAGGCTTGAACACAGACTCGTTAATCTTAAATTCTTTTTCGCCTCCTTATTCTTTCTTATGTACCATATGCCATATAAGTGGGCTAATCACCTGTTTTATCCCAATCAGTCTTTTTCCGAGGTGGGCATCCTGCTCTTCAACGGTCTACTCCTAGCCCTTCTCCCCCACAAGGTTGCTTAAATTTGACGCTTTTTGTAAGTCTGTTGTAGTCCATTCGATCTACGTATTGGTTCCACATTTTTCTTCTAGACCCCTGGTCTATTTAGATATTTCCTGAATGTTACTTAACTGTCACAGGTGTTAAATTGCAAGTTCGAAATCGTGAAGGTCCGCATTGGGGTGGATGCTTTGATAGAATGACGAAACGCTTGGTAAGCTTCATCGATATAAAGCAAGTACAACTTCTGATCTTTCAAGAATGTATCCAGATTTAGGGAGATTTCTTGCTATAACTGAATTGCGGTCAGAACCCATTCAGATCATAATCCGGAAATGCGAGTTCCAATGCAAAATTTTTATTTATCTAAACCGTTTCACTCCCTATCTAAATTGAGGTTAAACCAATTTCACCCCCTACCTGAATTGACGTTAAACCAATACTTGAATCTCATGCTCTTTATTATTACAAAACCATTACCAAGGTAAAATTTAAGAATAAAGTGTTGCCTGAATTGCCGAAAGCGAAGGCGCGGGGTGAAATTTTTCTCCAATTTTGTGGAGTTGGAGGTGTTTGGTGGAATTTGAGGACGAAGAAGGACTCTGGCAGGGGGGGAGGTTCTTTTAGGATGGCGAAAAGGACAACATTCGTGTTCCTGATCTGATGCAGTTGGAACGATTTGATAGATTTCGAGGGTAAAGAAAGTGGTTTTGGAGGTGGCCAAAAGGACGGCGTTCGCTCGACTTTCTCTGATTTGATGGAATTGGAAGGCTGAGGTTGGCTTCAGAAGAGTTGGACAGAGAAGTTCCCCAACAGAGAAGAAGGGTGTTGTTCTTATGTAAATACACTTTAGTTTACTTTTACCCGTAATTCAAGGAGGAATTAACGAGGGTTGTTAGTAACTCTTTTACGTGCGCATAACTACCGTACTGAGTAAAGAAAGCTAAGAGATCGTTATGGGGGCCTAAAGTACATAAACGAACTGAAGTTTTATGGATGGATGGATCAGTAACTCTTTATATATGAAATTTGGAACGCCATTCCGGTGCGTTCAGATTTTCCAACTTTTCGAACTTTGATCCTGGCAATCGACAAGACGAAGAAACATATTGAGGATGGTCTAGGAAAAGACAAGCCATTTAGCTTCAGTGCAGTAGAGGCGAGGCTTCAACCCCACGAAACGATGAATTTTCCTCCGATGTTTTGATGTTGAAGTTTTGTTCAAATCCTCCATTTGAAAATCTGTAAGCTCCTACAAAATCGCCAACCTCTATTCTAAGCCCGAAGGTTGAAATCACCGCATCATCACGTACTCCATGTCCGTCCGGATCATCTCTTCCTAACATTTTATTACGCCGGCATTTGACACAATAACACGCAAACAATTCAATTTCCCTATTTTTACGACGAGCAAATTACAGCGCGCACTGACATTTTACCAACCGGTTACGGGCGAATGATTTACATATTTAATGTCATTCATCTTTCGACGACCTTGTCGCTTTTTTCCATATGGAAATGGACCTCGTGAAATGCGCCTGCCGTCCGATAATTCGAGCCGTTCGTTCCAAGGTTAACTACTGCGGCACCGCAACCGACGACGATCAGATTCTCGTTTGATATTTCGAATATTCCCCGAAGAGACGAGGCGATCGAATTCGATAACTCGACGGACGATATTTGGAATTTTCGCTAAAATTAGAATGCGGTCGGTTGAATAAGTGTAAAAGGCGGATTTTGATAAAGTGAAGGTTACGAAAGCAATATGCGCTTCCAGTTCAAGGTGAAGAGATATGGAAAAGTAGGAAAAATCCAGAATTTGATGATTTAAAAAATCATTAATAGTAATAGTAAATAATAACAATAATTTCGAGGATTTTCCGGGAAGAAAGTAATTGGCACTAGGACCGAGGATAAGTTGCATATTACAGGCTAGTATTTCGATCGATGTTGACTCATCAGTAGAGAACGACAAGGAATATTTTATTTGGATTTTCCATTGGTGACTCGTGTTGAATACACATCAGTATATCTACTCAGGAATCTGAACACGATATGCGTATGCAAATGTTTCTCAGAGTTTGGCAGTCAAAAATCCGAGCGACATACGTTGCATGAATTTTTGCTGCTTCTCGTTCCAAAAACGTCAACTCGTCAAACTCGCCAATATTATTGATATATCGTGATTAAAAATATTTCAACTTTTCAATACTTTGCGGCAAATTAATGCCAAAACTATAACGAGATCCTAACGAACCAAAGCGATTTATCCAATTTATTTCGCTTTTTAGGGGACAACTTCCGAAAGAATCACCCCAATTTAAAACAGACCAACACGCATACACATTTCGCATCTGTTTTTGTCGCGAAACATTTGTCCAACAAACCAATTCAAATCCCTCGCCCTGTTTAGGGCTATTTAACTTTTTAAATGCGATCCCCTAAATAACGACGTCGTATTACCAAACAGAAAAAAAAATCCGGGAAGATACAGCCGCGCTGAGGCGAGAAAACTGCTTTAATTAAATCCCTATTGATTTATCGCCCGTCGTAACCGTTTTCGAGTAGGGTGGCTATTGTAGTCTACCCCTAAGAACCGATATGTAAACCCCATACAGTTCGGGAAGTATTATTTAATAAATACGATGACGTGGCGCGTTATGTTGCTGACAGCTCTATAATTACATATGTCGATTTGTTGTAATGTTGTCGATATTGAATTCAATTGACTGAAATGTCCAGATAAATATGTATGTATATGTATGTAGGTACCTACAAGAATACAATAGCTATTGTATGGGGATGCACGAAACCTTGAAATTTACAGAAGTGTCTGCTAAATTAATTCTAGACTCTTATCGAGGAAATCAGGGATTCGAGAATCTTGTGGATTTTCCTGTGAATTAAAGTCGTTTCAGTTGCTTAACGTTGATATACGAAAACATCATTTTTGCTGAAATAAAAAGTGTAAAAGCTGATGAAAAGCTTTAAAAAATGCGAATAAACGCGCAACTAGAGCTAAATTGCAAATATTCAATATCCGATAAAGGGTAAGTACCACGCGCATTTTCATGATTGATGTCCGTATTTTACGATCAAAACGCACACGGTAATAAATGGTTAATGAGCTCGCGCCGGGAATGTACCTCGGACTAGCGGACGAATTTTAGCGATTTGGTATTTTATACTAGGATTTAATAACTCGGGAAATTTAATGATGTGTATGATGAAACTTTTCCCGCATTCTGTTGTCTCTCTTGATGTCGTGCTGTCAATAGTCAACATTTTGAGGAGTACTGAAACTGCCGAGGAGCTGCTAGTATCGAGAGCGGAAATAAATTGATAAAAATCAAAATGTTTTCATGGGCAAAAAATTAGAAAAGGATGAAGACGAAAGAGATGATGGGGAGGAGGAATAAAACGAGGAGGAAGAAGTCGAAGAAGATATCTGTTATATTTTCGGTAATATGTATTTAGTTCTTCCATAGTCTCTACGATTCACAGTACCGAAGATATGGCGCTGTAGAGTTTGCAAAAAAATTGACTTCATATGCAAATCTCTAATACAGACTGTTGAATATAACATCTTCGTTGCTATTTCACCCTATTCTTAACCATAATAATTTAGCCATAGAACGCATATAAGCAAGTTTATAGTTGTAGATACAACCGTAAGAATACTTTGAGGTTCCGTCTAAATATAAGAATGGAGATTTCAATCAAATTTGCTGGATTAAAATGATATGGAATTACAAAATTATTTTACGCCAACTGAGCAACAACCGCGTATTATATATCTATCTTTCGGTTCGCGTAAACATTTTTGACTTTTTAAAGAAACAGAGATATATTAACCTTTGACAGTAAAGATTGACAAAAATGCATAGAAACCGTTGAAACCAGCCTCTAATCTGAGACTGTAATTAACAATAAGAGCAGGAAAAGAAGTTTGAAGTTTGAAAAGAAAGTGGAAAATATGGAGGCGAAGGGGGAAGAAGAAGTAGGGGTAGGAAACAGGGTTAGAAATCGTCTGTTTCTCTTTTCAATGAAAACTGCTAGCTCTTGCCAGGAAAAGGAAAGGGATGGCTGAAATGGATAGAAATCAAAGGGTGGCTGTAATGAACAAAACGATCAAAAAAGAAAACGGAAACGATGAAGGAGACAGGAAGAAAATGACGAAGGAAAAGAAAAAGAGGAATGACACCCGGTTAGAAATCCCTTCTGTTTTGCTATCCTATGAGAACTATGGACATACATACTAACTCTTGACAGAAAACGAGGAAGAAGTGAATAGAAACCGGTTCAGATCAATCTCTAATCTGTGGTTTAATGGGACGCAGGCAAGAAAGATGAGGATGAAGGAAAATAAGATCAACAGAAACGAGAAGAACAAGAGAAAGAAAACCGAGGAGATTAAAAAGAACAAGAAGACGAAGAGAAAGAAGAAAACGCCGTTACAAATCCCCTGTCTTCTTTTAAAATAACCTTTGATTTCTAAGGAAAATCGGATATGCTAGCTCTTGACGAGTCAGGGAAAAACGCAACAGAGGAAGGTGATGGAGAGAAGAACAAAAGTACGAAGAAAAAGAATAAAAGGAGAAATTGAAGAAGAGGAAAGACAATCGGTTACAAATTCTCTCTGTTTCACTTCAATAGGAAAACTATGGATGTACTAGCTTTTGACAAAAAAAAAAAGGAATAAATGGTAAGATCCAACTCTAACCTGATGTTTTAATGGGCAAAAAATTAAGGACAGAAGAAAAGGCACGAAGACGAAAAGGATATAGAACGACGAGACGAAGACCAAGAGAAAGAAGAACATGAGGAAGAAGACTGAGAAGATTAAGAAGAACAAGAAGATGATGATGAAAGAAGGAAGCTCGATTACAAGTCTCTTGTGATCTTTTATAACTGCAGCAATGTTTTAATGAAAATTACGAAAAAAAAAAGGAGAAGGAACGAAAACGAAAAGGACATTAAAGATGAGGTACAATAAGATGAAGAAGACCAAGAGAAAGAAGGGGAACAAGAGAAAGAAGACTCAGATTAAGGAGAACAAAAAGAGGACGAGAAAGAAGGAAACGCGGTTTTAGAATCGTAGCGAAAAAGACATACAAGGCGCTAGATGGAAAATATTAATAGATTTCCTTTACTTTCCAAGAAAAACTGGGTATGTTAGCTCTTGGCAGAAAAGCATGGAGGAAATGAATAAAAACCAGAGAACCGTTTTAATGAATAAATCGATCGGGCGAAAACGAAACAAATAAGGGTAAAGGGGAGAATAAGAAAAAGACGAAGAGAAATAAGAAGGCGAAAATGAAGAAGAAGAAAAACAACCGGTTAGAAATCCTCTCTGTTTCGCTTTTCAAGGAAAACCATGGATACACCAGCTATTAACGGGGAAAAAAAAACAAAGAAGAAATAGAATAGCAAATCAATAAGACCAACCTCTAACCTATTGCTTCAATGGGCAAAAGGAAGGAAAGAAGAGGAAGAACGAGAATGAAAATGGTGATAGTAATAATGAAAGAAACGACGGGTAAAATTCGGAAGATTAAGAAGGAATATGCAATTACAAATCCTCTGTGCTCTTTTAGAAGACTAAGAGAAAAATAATCAAAACAAGACGAAGACAAACTAATCTGAAAAGATTAATAAGAACGAGAAAATAAAGAAAAAGAAGAAAACGTAGTTACAAAAACGCATCTGCAGCGTAAGATAACAAATATGAACAGATTTTCTTTAAAAATATTCCAAAAACACTAATGCTTTATACATTAACCCCCGGCTATAAACGTAGTTTCGTCCTTCTTTAGATCATCATCAGTATACACTTAATTCGAAGATAAGGAAGTATACAGAAGTAATTTGTAAGTACCAATGGAATCATTTCTTAGAGAATGCCACCTTTATTTTTCATTTCTTCTTTCTTCTTACTTCTTTTAGTTACCTTTTCTTTCTTCCAACTTTTCTGGGCAGATATCCTTTTGTGTCTTCCACGAGCTTCGGATTCAAGTTGACTAGTTTTCGCCAATCCCTTCGATCACCGTTTTCATCTTGTTTTACTGGTTTCCTCTTTTTATCTTCTGATATTTGTTACCCTGTTTATCCATATTTATCTTGGCTTTCGTTTCTTTCTGTTTTTGGCCTCTCCTAGCTTCCACGACTCTTGCCACTTGTCTGGTTTCATCCGTTTTGAACACGTTCCAATTCAATTATGCTTTGGTCGTTCGCTAACTTTCCGATTGATTGGTTTCTGATATATCGTATCATATCTCTAACGTCTTCGTTCTTCGTGTGGGATCACATTGTTTTCCCGTTCGTTATCTTTGAATATACTACCTCCACTGACATCTTCCTTAAAATGGATTTTTGATGGATTTTTGGAAAAAAGATTGAAAATTAGTTCGAACGTGCATCTTCTGGAGAAAACGATGTAGGTATTTCATACAGCATCAATGTCTTTTACTTCTCTTCGGCTATATTTGAAGCGATTCGTTTCCAATTTCCAAATAGTACCTTCATCAATCTTATTCACTTTATACGTCCTTGTCTTATCACCATTCGATTACTGTAATCGATAGATTCACTTCAGTTCAGCTTAAAAACTTAATCCATAGAATTATCAACGAAAACACAGAAGCAGAATCAAATGGAAAACACTGGATTTCCTTTAAAAAAGGATTATTAGGAACAACCCTTACTAAGAAAACGTAAATGCACTTCTCCCTCAGACCTATAGAAATCTTAATCATACTCGATTCCATCTTTCCACGGTTCGCCGGGTCCATTTCGGAGAAGCATCGTCGTCGATTTATCAACCGGTTCGTTCGGGCGTATCGCGACATTTACCGCTAATGATAAACCACTCTTACTTTCCGAAGAGACCATTTCGGATGACGCACGTTTCGAGAGACTTAGCGTATTATATACATAGGTTCGTATGTGTGTGTGTCGTCTATACGAACATTGTTCCGTTTTCGGTGCGCGACGACAATTACCGCCGATTACGGTCGCGCAAATCGCCAGGTAAGCTCGCGATAATTTTCACTCTCGTGGGGTCGTGACGATCCCGTTCGAGAGGTATTTCACTTTCGTTCTCGGCGGAGCTTCTTTCTCCGGTGAGCGTTGCGTAGTTTTGGAGTGAGAAATTTAATAGACGACGCGCGTAGGCTGGAAAATTGACGTTTATGTTTCTGTTTAATGTCCGCGTAAAAGTTAATTTGTTGCGGATTTTAATTTTCTTAACAAGGCGCTTAGAACTGTGAGCGTGTCAATTTTATTTAGTTATTAGATTGTCAAGGTTGTATTTTTTGACACTACTTCTTTGGCAATTAACAATAACCACCATTCAAATATGATCATCACTTGCTCTTTCGCTATTCTAACCAGGAAAAATAAAGAAACACTATCACCTACTAGACTGGAGAATAACATTTCAAAAGTTTATGCTTCCGGGATGAAAATAGCTGAACAAGCTCAATTGGGTACGGTTTCTTTGTCATGTGTAAGCATTTTTGAGAAAAGAATGTATGGTATATCTACTAAATGATATGGAAACTGCAACATCAAGAATTTCTTGACCAAACTTGGCAAAAACGTTTACCTATTCAAAAGTAAAAATATAATTGATTAAAATTTTATTGAATCAAGTGGTCATAGCATATTCGACTTCATCCGACTTCATCCAGCTTTTCCTAGCATTATTGTCAGTTGTATTTTTTGCGATATTTTATTCAATTTTCACCGTGTTTTATTGTTTGAATTTTGTTTAACTTGTTTTTAAAAGTTTGATTAAGCTTAAAATGCGACAATGTGAAAATTACCATCCGTTGAGCAAATTGGTGGTTTTCTGTTGAGGTAAATTGTTAATCGCCTTAAGTGGAACCAATCCACCATCATGCGCTGCTGACAGTCATGGAAGACATTTAGTTAAAATCACAAGCTTCTGAGTTCTTTCCTCATTTAAGCATAGCCCATTCATAAACCATTCCTTTGCTCCCGCTAGTGTCAGTTCTCCATTGTGTTTTGTTTGTGGTGAGCTTGCATGCTTAGTCAATATTGACGTATCATCGGCAAACAAATATATTCTCGCATCTACATTATCTGGAAACACGTTAATATAAATTAAAAATAGCAGAGGTCCTAAGATTGGTCCTTGTGGGACACCTTCAAGAATGTTTCTGCACTAGGATGTATTATTTTCCAAACAACTATCTGCTTTCTTTTACTTAAATAAGACCTTATTAATTTATGTGCTTGATCTCTTCTTCCATAAGCTTGTAATTTTTCTAAGGGCATATTATCTTCTACGCAATCGAAAGCTTTTCGTTTACGGATAACCTTCGCCAGTGAACCTAAAACTACATCTATGTATAAATCTTATAGGTACTATGTATAATGTAGTATAGTAATACTCGAATGGTTAATTACCATTAGAAAATTCATCATTTATTACAATTCAATATACCAAAATTCACAGTTAATGTTGGGGTTATGCTGTTCAATTGATATTCGGTTCATTTTGGGTTCTATTTATACTTTTTCGATACCACGCGCACCACATTTTAAGCATTCTATTACCCTACGGGTGTTAGCTTCTTATTTTAACTCCAGCGAGGGACGTTTAATGGGAGAAAACATGTAACTAGAAATAAAATTATTAATTATTATAAAGAGCATCGATTAAAATAGAAAAGCGTTGTAAACTTTCAGACACGTACATACAAAACTTTTACATTACAAGAATTCATAAAAATTACCGGATAATAACCTAGGATACATCGACATTCAATACAGGTTTCTATAACAACGATATGCCTGGATGAACTGGAGTCAAGAAGAGTTAAAGTTTTCGTTTCGTGGACAAGGGAGAAATAATGCAGTGTAGTCTGGGTTTCCAATAAAAAAAGTTTGTTTGGTCAACAACGAAGAAAATTGAAGATAGATAAGTCAACAAATAAGTCTATAAGTATATTTCGAATAAAAGGGTTTTAAGAAGATAAGAAGTGAATAAAAGAACCTCACCATACCGGAGAAGAAAGAATTTATAAAAAAGGAAGAAAAAGAAGTTAAGAGAGGGAAGAATCCATAGAAAATAGATCTGCATCGAGAAAAGAAGTTAAGAGAGGAGACATAGGAAGAACCATCATCGAATAAAAGAAATTACGCTCACACACACACACACAACACTAGATAATTATCTTGATTTTTTGTTAAATAATTCTCAAAATTTATAAATATAATTTGTTATAATTTATGCTTTTTGTATCATTAATTAAGAGCTAGGCCGCTGCAATTTTGTTAAGAAATTAACTAAATTCTCAGTACAATAAACAATAAATAAACTTTTTTTTTCATTTGGACACTAACAACAAAATAAGTAACATTACCAAACAGATTATGTTTGATGATAGTAATTGCCCATCGAAACAACTCATATCGATGTCATATTTTGACTTGAAAAGTTACCTAAAGACCTATTTGACGCTACGATGCCGACGATTTAACCCCTGTAATCCGAACGTCAACTACTTATTAGACCGGAATAATTGTGTATAGAAATGCGGTTGGCCTTAAACGAAATTTAGGTTGACGCTAATATCGCGACCGTTTCGCGCATAACATAGAATTACTTCTAATTTTACGGAACTGGATGACAAAACGACCACACAATCGATGATATAATTCTAAATGAATTGTTCTCGATATATAATTTAGTTAATAACATCGAAACAGTGGTATCCAGCTGTAAATTCAATAACGAAATGTAGGAAATTGGCATTTGGAAAATATTTTTTCAAAATTTGATTTCTGATTAATAGATAGTTGATGACCAATGTGGATTCTAGTTATCGGAAAATTTTTTTCCTTTGGATGGATTTAAATTTTCAATTTTCGGAATTATCTACGCTGTCAACCGCTAAACTGCTGTTATACCCTCGGATAGCATCAAATTTTGGGACATCGCGTCGATATACTCAAACGTAAACAAAAATTTTGTCATTTGCACTCAAAATCTGAAATAATGCATCAATAATGACTATTTAAAGATTGGGAAAGGTTAGCAAATTAGATGAAAAATCGGTGCTCCAGAATTTCTTGGCACGTTGATCACGAATCTACCATTAGTTTCGTATTTTACAAAATGATTAACTGAAAATCCGACTTTTCCCTCACTAACTTTGTGTAATGGATGTAAATGATAAGACAGTCATGTTCTGAAGCGAATTTGGGGCATCAGTTTCATATCGGAATTCGTCGAAAGATTGCCACCCGAATTAGTTTTTCCACCATTGTGAATCAATATAGCACATCGAAAATTCGAAAACTTACCAAATTGCAGAAGAATCAGTATTCCGGGATCGCTGATAATGGATCGGACGTTAATTTCGCATTTCACATGATGACCGATTGAAGATGACACCCCAAAATCAACCAAGATCCAACTTTCCGTTCAATATCTGGTGTGTAGTGGAAAATTAAGAGAAAGCAACCTTGTGGAGCAAATGTCGGGTGCTAGTCTCGTCAATATCGGAATTTATCGAAACACTGTCACCCTCCCTAGATTTTCTAACATACCGGATCAATATGACAGATCGAAAATAGGAAAAGTTTTTCAAATTAGATGAAAATCGGTATTCATGGGTTATTTGGGTCGCTGATAACGGAGGGGGCGTTAGTTTTACATGAAGGCCGATTGAAGATACTTACTTAATGCTGAAATCCGTTTGATCGTGAAGTGTCGGGTTGTGTGGAGTGAAGATGCCGCTCGAAAATGGACCAAAATGCGATTTTACGCTTATTATCTAGTATGTAAAGAGAGATGATGTGAAAGTTATCTTGTGGTGCTAATTTAGAGTAGTAGTCTCGTAAATATCAGAGTTCTTCGAAACATTGGCACCCTGCTTGCATTCTATATAACACGGCGGACAAATATGATAGTTTGCGTAATTTTTATTGTTGATTAGTGATATGAAAACAATGATATTAGGGCTAATAAATCACACTGCTAACGAAACTTTCGAATGACTAACGAAAGTGGATTGGACTAATGGATATCTTTCCTGACTATTTTTCGAAATTGGCTAAGGAATATTCTGATACACGAGGAATTTGCATTCAGAGTCAAGAGAAGAAAACTGGTCTGAAAAGCCTGTGCTTCCTCTGGACAATGCTCCAGAGCATCCACCTGGCAGGAAAGAAAACCTAGAGGCAAAACTTATTTGAAATATTTAATTTAAAATTTTATTAATTAGTAATAATTTATTATCAACTTGTTGTCACATAGAGTTGGTACCAAACGAAATGTATTTATACTTATTTATATTGACACACATTTGGTTGTCACAAACCCATTGTATTGCTCAAAGCACGATTTATAATATATACCCAGTCGTCAATGGTTTTCCCTGTCACATATATCATTGTATCATCAGCAAACATAGAAATTTTACAATTTTCAACATTTCTAACAATATCATTTATGTAGATTTATAATATAGAGAAGAGGGCTCCAACACAGTCCCTTAAGGGACGCCCATCTCTATTCTGATGTTAGTTGAAACACTACTCTTAAATTTAATATTTTGTGTCTCAAACTATTTCGACACGGATCGCGATAAATCCATTTTATTTAGTTTCTTAAGCAACAGATCGTGGTTAACTGTTTCAAAGGCACGACGAAAATCCAAGAACACGGCCAACGCAAACTCATATCCATCGAGAGTTTTCAACCATTTATCACTAACACTTAATATTACACTGTCACAGGAATGCTTACTCCTAAATCCGGATTGGTCTACACTTATCGCACGATTTATGGCGCAAAACTGAACAAGTTGATCCTTTACCATTAGTTCAAACAGTTTTTCACAAATATTACAGTATTAATAGGCCTGAGATCCTCATTTTCAATAGAATTACAAATTTACGAAACTAGTACAATTGTTGTGTTTTTGGAACATTTAGGAAATAGCCCATATATATCTTCGACGGCCTCAAAAGCATCCTTTATTGTATAGGTCATTAATTCTTGATTATCGCAGGTATTTTTCAATGTTCTCACATATATCTTTAGCTCATTCATTTCAATGGTGTTGAAAACAGAAAATAATTCATAAAAGAAAACATTTTCCAGTACATAATCATGACCATGATAGACAGATGAACGATTAATAATATCTTCTGTATATATATATATATCAGCACCAACAGGCCTTAAAGGCCCAAGGCTTCGATAGTGTTTTTCCATTTTTTTCTATCTTGGGCTATTGCTCTCCAATCTTCCACCTTTAGTATCTGGAGATCCTCTCTCACCGCTTCCATCCATTTTCGACGTGGTCGCCCCCTTCTTCTCTTTGTGCCTCCTACACTCTCCACCACATCTTTAGGGGTTCTCCCCACTTCCAATCTAGCAATGTGTCCGAGCCATCTTAACCTTTGCCGCCTGGCAAGGGTCGTTATTTTCGGTTGACCGTAGATCTTCATCAGCTCTTCATTTGTTCTTCTTCTCCATAAATTCTCTTCCCTCTTCCCTCCGAACACCCTTCTTAGAGTTTTTCTTTCCCACCTCTCTAATTTAGTTTCCATATCTTTTTCAGAATCCATGTCTCGCATGCGTATAAAACCGTAGGGCGGATAACTGTGATATATACTCTTATTTTTAACTTTCTGGACACTGATTTGGATCTCATTAGATTATTTAGACTTCCAACGCTTCTACTCCCTTTAGCCATTCTTTTAGTAATTTCTTGCTCTTCTTCGTTATTCCCCGTTAAAGTAACCCCTAAATAATCAAAGTATTCAACTTTCTCAAAGTTATATTCTTTCTTTCCGTTAACAATTTTGAAAGGCCGTCCAATCTGGTCTCTACTACCTCTTATCTCCATATATTTTGTTTTTCCTTCATTTATGTCCAACCCATAATCTTTGGCCTTCTTTTCTATTCTACGTATTCTACGTCTCTTTTAGTTCTCCTACCTTACGCGCTAGTAAAGCTAAATCATCTGCATAGGCAATGCATTGATGTCTGTGGTGGTAAATTGTGCCTCCTGTGTGGATTTCACTATCTCTCAAGGCTTTCTCCAGTCTGTATATAGAGTGTTATCAAATTGAACATACAAGGCGGTGCATTTATTTTTACCTGGTATACAACAAAAAGGGACAAAAAGGAAATTCAATTGGAAAGAACATGAGTTCATTTTCCTTTTCTTCCGATACAGAGGATATCGTGGATATCAGTGACCTCTCCAAAAAGCAAGCACGCTTGAAATTTAGACGGACTTTTCGGCACATGACAATACATATCGCAAAATTTCACACGTTCTTTTTAACTACCCGCAACCTAATTACAGGAATTAGAATGCAGCGCATGTGGAATAGATTTCACGTATTTCTAAATCTACTTTTTGCTAACTTTCTCGGTTTTTTTTTAATACTATCATTTCTAGCGAACGGAATAAAACGAAACCTCCATTTCTAATCGAAACAAGAGCAATAAGGAACGAAAGTAAGTTTCGTATGTATGTTTGTACGTAGCCGTTTATTGTATATTTATATAGGTATGAGTCGAACGAATTCTGCCCACGTAAAAGTAGCTATCTATGGAGAGCAATTTTTGGCCGGTTGTACTTTCGCCGATTTTACGAGCACTACTTTCGTAATATTACTAATAGCGTATCTACTTATGTATATACTGTACATACATACGCGTATTCACGTACTCTACATTACGTATTCACATGTTCATTCCTTTTCCATTTTTTTTTTCGCGTTTGATGTCTTGAAAGGTTTTCAGACATCTGAAACGATTATCTCACTCGTATTAATACCATCTTAATGATAATCTTACCAATACAGAATACGTCCAAATATTACGACGAATTTTCTAATTAACGCGCGTTTCTTTCACATGACCTCAGCGCGATCGCTTCGAGATGGGCTCTTCATACCTATTAAAAGTCACGGCCATAATCACGGTATTTATGTCTTTAAGGCGTACAACATATCTATGTAACCATCCCGCGCACAATTAGAAAGTGAAATTAAACTGGAGGAATTCTAATTATGGGTAACGCATCCAATTTATTACGTGTAGATGTGGATTACATGTTTGCTACTGAATTTACTTTCTAAAAAAAACCGGCAAGGTTACGATGTTTTATTGGAAAACATTTTTCGTAATTTCTTTAAGCAATGATTTACAGATTAGAAACTAGAAAAGAAGGTTTGTTGAAGTTATAACATTTTATTAAACGCAACCGATAGATTAGAAACGTCAGTCTGTCCTGGAGAAGAATCTAGGTGAGTCTATTGACGTATCGGCGAGTCCTAATAACTCAGTTATTAATAATATATTATATATATATATATATAATAAAAGTGTGGATGACATGTTGTTATTAAGTAGTGTAAACCGGACTGATGCCCTTACTTCTCCGAATTTTAATGTCGCGCCTTGCACGTAAGTGGAGACAAGGACTAAACCGGTCCTGCTCCGGACTGCTTATAACACGTCATCCGCTCTTTTAAGAAACTCTAGTTATTAGTAATAAGGACAAAACTGTAGTCTACGGTTGCAGTCCGCGGTGAATACAGCATAATTTCTTCTGTGATAATTTTGCGCTATGTTAGTGCTTAAGTCACCCCTCCCCCACCGCCACCCATTTTTTGCTGATACAGGATCGTGTTTCTAAACAATGCGATTCGCCATAAGAAATAATTTAGTTATTAGTAATAAGGACAAAACTGTAGTCTACGGTTGCAGTCCGCGGTGAATACAGCATAATTTCTTCTGTGATAATTTTGCGCTATATTAGTGCTTAAGTCACCCCCCCCACCCCACCCTCCCCATTTGTGCTGATACAGGTCGTGTTTCTAAACAATCCGATTCGCCATAAGAAATAGCACGCATAAAAACTTAATCAAAAAAAAAATTATTATTGGTACCTATTTAACCTCTAAATATCTAAGAAAATGTGGAAAATGTATTTGTTTTTGCATTTATTGGAAACGTAACTTCAAATAATAGTCAACGATCGAAATTATCAATAAGTTCTACTTGTTACTGTACAAAGTAATAACAACATAATAACTTCATATATATTACCAGAGACCGGATTATATGTTTTTTCCAAATCGATAAGTATCAACGGTACAATTGAACGCTGTAAGCTCTACACGAATTAGGGCTCTTTTCCACATATTTCGAATATTTTAACATATTTCAAATTATTTGACATATTTTTCCGTTTGAAAATCGCCTTATTTTTATAAAAATATAATAGACTATTTTCAGGAAAATTTACATTGTACGATTACCGATGTTTCGTTAAATATAATAACAAATATTACTTTAACATGGATTAATGCTTTTTCCAAGAAATGTATGTTTCTACATTTTCTAAGAAATTGTTAATTGCTTTAAAAATTCCAAACGAAATATCATATTCAATACCGAAGAGCAAAGTATATTTTGTTACGGTTTCTAAGAATAAAAACCGGAAATTAAACGAATAAAGTGAGTTCTGATTGGTTAACCTTCCTATACTCACGTCAAAATGAAAGACGTATACTATACTATATAAGTCGGTCTCACAGACCATATGCACGAGTATAGGAAGGTTAAAAATAATTAGATAGGAGGTTGTATACGTTTCGGCAATTATCATTTTAAAATGTTCATCATTGATCATGCATACACCGAATAAAGTGAAGTGTTACCGAGTGTTATCAAAAAATGCCAAAAATGAAAAGCGATTTAGATCTTGGATTAAGATCGTTCTAGAATTACTTTTGAACGAATAAAAAGTATTCTGCAAAGCGTGCGGTAAAATAGTGAGTTGATAATTTTATAAAACAATTTTATATTATTTATTTATTTATTTAATTCAAATTACATGTTTATTTTGCAAATTCTAGTTTGCCATACAGTTGGTTCAAAAACTTGCTTTGGATTGCTGTATAAAATTATTTTCCATTAATAAAAATAAATTAAGGAATTTTAATTGCATGAAGTTATTACTGGATTATATACGTAACCCATTTCTTTTTCTACCTTTTGATATAGGATTCGGAGCCACCAAGCCGTATACACACGTATACCGTACCGCTCGTGGACCGATTAATACTTTTTAACTTAATTTGATTTGCATACGATACTAATGTAATCCATAATTTTCTGACTTCTTTATCTTGCAGGAATCTGCAATATTTACACCATATAGCCCAAGAAATCACCATTTTGCAAATATTTCCTGTATAACAGGAAATATGTATTTTAATACGAGCAAGTAATCTAGTAATACGGTTTATATATGTGTCCTTTATGGATATTATAATTTACAAAGGAAAAGAACTCGTTATAGTTACTGACCTATCTGACCCATCAACCTATAATGTATAGGTCGGTGTAGCAGTTTCGAAAGTTATATCTTTAATTTAATTTACATGCGCTTCATTGGATTATAATTAGAGTTTGTTAAAAAAGTGGATGTCATTAAGTAGTGTAAACCGGACTTACGCCCTTACTTCTTCGAATTTTAATGTCGCCCCTTGCATGTATGTATGCGTGTGGAAACAAAGATCGGTTTACACTACTTAATGATGGCACGTCATCCACCTTTTTACCGAATTTTAATTATAACATATACCAGAGAAGTACATAATTGATCATTTGTTACCTCAAGGTTACCCCTCTGAAATAGGGCTATTTCGACATAGAATATCCCAGAATTTTTCTCAATTTCAAATCCCATAATAATCTATACATATACTTACTGTACACACATATACATCAATGTTAAAATAAAAAAACGCGCGGGGTGTTTCTGGAATGTTTGTATAGGCCCATACTGTCATTTGGATTCTTGATTCAATTTCGAAACCCCGCCGAGCCAGTTTATATAAAACACTAGCTAAACTAAACAACGCTAACATATATACAAACATGCACGAAATGGGCGGTCTAAAACAAGTTTAACAAGCGAATTTGTCGGCATATTTCGTAAATAAATAGATGTGTGTGGTAATAATGGCGAGTTAATTACAAAATCGGCATGAATTTGATAATTTAGGATTGAAATTATGTAACTGGACATATGTATCTATATTTATCGGATTGTTTCGGTGCGAGTGAGAGGATGGAATCATCATCCATACACGTATTTGAAACATTACATAAACCGCCCGAAAAGGATTTAACGCAGAAGTTATGTAACCAGGTATTTATGTGTGATATTTGAAATAATGAGAATTCGATCGATATTTTCGGTTTGTTAGGAGACCAAAGAACAAACTGAAACGAATAATATGAGAATAACCTTTTAGTTATCGAAACATATGTTGCGGGTCTACTACTACTTGTGCGGCGTTTGTAAAAATAAACGACTTTGTGGGTCTTCACTTTTATTACTTAATTTCTTAAAACCGATTATAAAACTATACATATATTTTAACAGTTTAAGTGTTGCTTATTTGACCGTACCCGAATGTTTGTATATAAGTGATGTGAATAGAGGTAACTAACTTACTGCCCTTACTTCCCTGTTCGAGTATTACGTATAACTTTTCTTATCGCTATCCTTTCGTCAAGTCGAAGGGCAGAAATCTGTTAAATTAGGTTTAAGAAAAACTAAGTGATAAATTCTGTCCTAGGCGATAGTAATGGGAAGATTAGCTGATACTTATTATAAACAATTATTGAATGTGTTGAAAAGGTAAATGGCGAGATAACTACAACGGTATATATATACAGACTGTATGTATTGGAACGTGAATCCAAGCGAGTGGTAAATTTTTTCAAATAATGCTGACACTACAGTTGCAAGTATTATTTTGTTGGCCACATTATAATATCCGAATGGTAATTACGACACTTGGAGTTAACTCGGACTCGCTGTCTAATAGACTGTTTGAAATTCCCGCGCGAATTCCTTATATAGTCCGAGAGAGTTCGTGCCAACCGTCTGACAATAATCTCGCGTAACAGCCTTCATAACGATGTAGTCGATTGTTAACTTAATTAAATAAAATAGTTCTTGTCCTCACCACATGAATTTAAACGATTTCAAATATGTAATTCGGCAATTAAGTTATCGTTTGCTGAGAAAAAGAAGGGGAAAAGACGATCACGCAAAGCTTCAATTTTTTCACTTCATTCCCTTTAGTTTCCCTGTACGCGATTTCAGTAAGAAAGATAAGAAGAAGAAAAGATAAGAATCTTAGGAAAATATGGAATATATTAAACATGTCTACAGGTTTAGACATATAAGAACATACTCGCGTAAAAGTTGTAATCTTGCAGCACATACATAGCTCGAGGAACTTGAGTCTATTCAGCTACAGTGACAGGCACAGTCAGATGAACCGTTGTAGGTACATTTACGTATGTACATACGTCTTTGACAAGTTAAGGAACAGCAAATATAACATCCATCTGTTTGTCATCCTTTGATTTCGTATGTTTACTTTAGTCGAAACTTGGTTTTTCGAAGATATTTCCGCTGTTATGAGAAAAGGCGGAATAAAAACAATCTCTGAAGCACATTTATCATTTATTGATGCACTTGCTTGTAGATACATTTTTAGATATTGCACTTTCATCTTTTTTTGGTATTTAAAACTTCTTCCTCTTCTTAATCATATTCCTCTATCTACCTTTCGGTGTAAGGCTAGGTATTTAAAACTACCGCTGTGAATTGTTTTGCTTTGAATTTTTCTTGATTAGTGTCCGATTTCGTACAAATTTGATACGTCCGTAGTTCCGCAAGTCATTGATTTTAAACTTTTTATGATATTTAGGACTTCTACAAGATTTCGATTTCACCTTTGAATAGAATTTGGACGGCTGTCTGCCTCCAAGCCTTCTATGATGTTTAGAACTCTCCGAGTCCAAACTATTTCTACCGATTTTGAAAATTTGGTCCTACTATAATTTCGCGAAACTGCTTCCCGATATTGTAGATTCTCCAAGAATCTATGAGGGCCCTAAATTTTCTCCTAATATCTGGATCTGATCTCTCGAGAGAATTTGAGGGTTTTGTAATTGCTCAGGAATGTTTATTGACTCCAAAAAATGTGTGTTCATTGTTTTCATTTGCTCCACCCACAAGACCTAGTAATGCTCCAACTTATTTTCCTGAAATTACAGTAGATCTCCTAAGATAACTGGAAACCTCTGTAGTTCCACAGGACCACATTTGCATGAAGCTTTTTCCATTACTATTCTCTGGATTTCACCAACGAATTTCTCACTTCCACGCAGTTCTATTTTACTACCAAACATGCTCTAACCTTTACATCTGATTTCATGTACTTCAACCGAGTTCGTAGTCCAGTTATAGTAACGAGTATTGGTTTAGCAATTAAATAATTGTTGATTTCACTGATACGCTGATTTGCTTGAATTTTTTCGTATGTATGTGTATAGAGCCCGAAGTGGAATCCTTGATTTTGTGTCTGACGTCTCCAGAGAAATTTACATGTTCTGTAAAACCGCTTGTCGACTCCAAATTCTTCCGATTTTCGAGAACTCTTCACAGACACTTTGTGGAAGTGAAGACCAATGTTACAGCAAACTTTTTCCTGAAATTACGATTGATTTTCCGAGATAACTTGTAACTTTTATCGTTCCGCAAGACTACACTTAGATAGCAAATTTGTTCTGATATTTATATCTGATTTCTTGAGAGAATTTTTGACTTTCGCGTAGTTACATGTTAGCTCCAACCATTTTCTAATATTTACACCTAGTTTTATCCACCACATCCGAGTTCCTAGTTCAGCTATCGTATTTAGTATTACCTTAGACATTAAGGACCTAATTGTTGATTCCGCTGATAGACGGTTTAGGTTGAATTTTTGTGTACGTACATCATTATAGAGTCGCGAGGGGAATCTAAACTTTTCCCCCAATTTAGTGTCTGATTTCCTTAGAAAAATTTACGACTTGTGTAGTTCTGCAAAACGGTTCCTTGACCCCAAATTCGTCTGGTATATGTGACTTGTTCAAGAATACGTTTTTTGCCTAAATATGTTCCTTGTTCTTGTGTCTAATTGAAATTGTTTGACATTAGCTACTTCTACAAGGGCCAATATTGCTTCAAACTTTTTTCTGAAAATATGGTTGACCTCCTGAGACAACTTGAAAACTTTTTAGTTTCCCAGGACTACACTTAGATCGTTAAACCTTTGCTATTATTTATCCCTGATTTCTTCAGCGAATGTTTAACTTCCACGACGTTCTATTTTAGCTCCAAACATGTTCTCACATTAACATCTAATTTCATCTACCACATTCGAGTTTCTAGTCTAGTTATGGTATCGACCATTGACTTAGCAATTAACTAATTGTAAATTTTGGTGGTTTGGTATCCAAACCAAAATCGTCGCTATCGACCAGTAATGTACTCGGTAATATCTTCCAAAATTGTCGAAGCGTTAACCGAAACGTTTTCAATTACTCTGGCACGTATAGTTTCCAAATGTGACCGTCTACTCCCTTTAATGCTATCGTAACTTTTGCTCAAGGACACTACAAGACAAAGATCTACTCTTTTCCTATTCGAAAGTCGGCTTGTGATCGCAGACCTACATACTTTACTCGTAAGCTTCTTAAACCTTATTTGTAGAAACCGAAAAAGTAAAAACTCTTAAAGTTGATATTGTCTAGTAGCACCAAAGTATCAGCCACAGAACCTTAAACTCGTCGGACTCGTATTTTTCGCATTTCTCGCAAAGAAGAATGCCCATTACGTTCGACACTATTTTTATTTTCTTCTCAAATCTATTAAATCCGATTCTAAAGCGGGCTCTTAATGACAAATCCACACATCCTACTCACAAGCTTGCTAAGCATTATCGGCTCGGATTAACACCCCCAAACCAATATCTTCTAGCACCATTAGTCCGGATTTCGTCTACTTTCCTAGAGCGCCATATCCTACTTACACCCCCAAATCCAATTCCGACAATTATTTCGTAATAATAGACGCACATCTCCCACTCGAAAACTTATTCCGCATCATTTTCTAGAAACTCCTAAATATGCTCACCGTCTGTATCTGTCCTAATAGGTCAAGGGTTGCGAAAGTATCAGCGAGGTGTCGTTCGATGCCTTTCAAACTCGTCGAATTCGTATATTCCGCGAACGGGGGCAAGCGCCACTCACCCTCCTCGTACTATGAAGTACGAGGAGGGTGAGTGGAGGAGGGTGAGTGGGGTAGGCGGAATTTTGATCGAGTTTTATTGGAGAAACGGAGTCGACCTAATAGGTATCACGTTGCCGTCGAATTACCCGAGGCATGTCATCCAGTTAAGCGATGCAAATTCGAAGACCGTCGATGGAGCTATCTTGGGCGAAGTTGTTTAATCCGTAAGGGGAGGTTTCGTATTAAGCGCATGCTTTTACGGAAAGTCGTATTAAAATTTTACGAGGAAATTTTTTGTGTGTTTTTACGGGATATTTTAGATATTGCGTGACACGATAAGGCGGATAAAGTAACATTTTGGCAATCTCTAGGAATCTTGCGGAAAAATTTAGGAACCAAAAGTTTTGTCGTATTTGTGATAATACGCGGAACAGCTAACTGGTAGACAGCAAGACAGTAAACCTGAAAATCTCAAAAAGTCATTGTGGTAACGGGCGCACTCTACGAAGTGGAATTTCAAAAGGAAACTGCAAAACGATCGAAATGTAAGGATAAGTCCTGCATGCTGTAGCTCACCACACACCGCAATAAAAACGACGTCCCTTGACACCTACTGCCTGCTTTGGGAATTCTATCCCACGAACCCTCATATGTCACCGACAGCTGTCTCATCCGGCTATACAACATATTGAAGGCATAAATTACCTATGCAAATTATGCCATCCACGCGTTACAAACATGCATGTAGCCGGTATCTGTTCGTAGGTATGGGACTCGTATGAAAGTATCCTCAGAGGAACCGCCTACATTCGTGTTTCGAGAGCTCCGAGAGCTTCCACAGCACGCAAACTCCACGTACGTATCTATCTACGTAGATACTCAGAATATTTGGAAGACCTGGATTACAAGGACTCTAATTAAATAGTAACGAGACGGAGCAGATTTAAGAGGAATCGGCGCTGTAGTAATTAAACCATACATCACGATATTCGAGATTACGCGACGATATCCTCGATTCAATTTGCGTACGTATTTCGATGATTGAATTTAAGTAAACGATGCGAAAAAAAATTGTATATATATATAGAGAGAAAGGCGCTGCTCGTAACTGGAGGAAAAGAAAGGCGTTTTCGAGCGACCATCGCCTATAAATGAGGTCCTCCGAGTGATGTCCTATCTGGGTTAAGACTAAAAGCAATTTGTTGAGAACTTGAGTGCCCCGAGCAGTAATGGCTATCCCTTTCGAAGCGAAAGCTTAGATAAACAGCGTTAAAAATAGAGACACAGGGGTTATCGTCCCGGAGAACAAATTGGGGATTAGTGGAGGGTAATGTAGATGTAATCGATGAGATTTAGGTCGGATAAGTCGCTTTTCATTCCTTGGACATATTTTGACGTTTCTCTAACAAAAATATTAATAGAATTGGGGAGAATGAAGACAATTTGCAACGATTGCCGTTTGGATTAAATCTTATCAATAAGGTTGGATAAATGAGTTGATGACGTGTTATTATTAAGTAGTGTAAACCGGTCTTTGTCTCTACTTACGTGCAAGGCTCGACATTAAAATTCGGAGAAGTAAGGGCGTCACTCGTCAGTCCGGCTTATACTGCTTAATGATAACACGTCATCCACTTTTATCAAATCTTATTCATCACTGGACAATCTATTATTCTTTATGGCCACATTGGGACGTAGATTTGATACAATTAATCGGGTATGTAGTACAAAGTATATCAAAAAATTATGAATATTCTAGCTTTTTGGCGTGAAAGATATACAAAAATTTGGACGATTACAGCCTTTATTGGACTTTCGATTACAGTATGTATTTACGTGTAGTTTGATAATCCACATTGTATACAACTTCCATTAAGTTAAACTATAAAAATATTTTAAACATTTTCTTTGAGGATATTCAATTAACTAACAATATACATTATAGTACTATGGACACCAGACACCATACGGCTTAGTTTCTATGTATAGAGCACTTTCTGGTGACAATACTATATTCTATTAAAACAATGTTTTTAGTATTTGTCAAGCGTACAATAAGGTTATTATATGTCGCTTTTCCATATTAATTTTCACGAAAACACAAAAGGATTGTAGGACTTATCTTCATGTCCTTCAATTTGTCGAGCCGTGTTAATCAAGTAACTCGAATTACTGTTACGAAGTCATCTTCATTGGATAATATGTTTTCTAACCTTTATTGTATTGATTGGTGTGACGTCGGAGAATCTCACTTATCAGACCATTGTTAGTTCCTTGCACCTAGAACTCAAACTGGATTGAATGGTGTTATTGCCTCTTTTTCAAAGTCGTCAGTTTTGCATGCACATTTTCCCAAGTTGTGAGTCCTTAAAAAGCGAACAGCACCGGATGAGTAACCTAAATGAAAGTATTTAGATCATGGATGCACAGAACCGCGGCCCGACGGGCCGCATGCGGCCCGCCTGTCGAATACTGGTGGCCCGCCGACAGCAAAAATAATACTCTCGTACATTCGAAGAATATTTAATTCTATTCCAGAATAGGCTTAGCAGTAAGATTATCATCAATTCACTATGCGTTGCGAGCGCTACTTCGTACATTTGATGCGGCTGCAGTAAAAAAGGGCGGTTAAGTGCGTACGTACACCAACGATACCAGACAAGCACTTTGTAAATAGATACATACATATATTCCTCTCATTCAATTGATAATTGTAGATAAACTTCGATAATTTGTTCCATCTGGTACGCACATAGAAAGAAGTACTTCAGCATTTGCGTGTAAATCAACAAACTGGTAATTTCATGGAGTGCAAACACACTCCAAATCTCTTAACAATTGTGGTAATCGTGTAAACTTCCAACGATGTGTTTATTTTTACGTATTTACGCATCGTAGCATGAATGAATTTATGAATATATGAACGGATTTTGACATAATATTTTTCGAGAACACGGGATTAACTCGTCATTGGTATATTTGTTTGATGGATTAGTTATCCCGATGTCGTAAACTGTGATATGCATATCTAAATCAGTTTACGTGGATATAAAATGGAACTAAACAGAATTTCCTTCATTCTTTAAAATTTCAAAAGTTACCGCAACAGTCCCGTAGAGGATAGAATTGAAGAAGTATAAAATACAAGGTGTATACCTTACGCAGTGTGTGTTGCAAATTTCAAGTCAATTGCTTTTGTAGTATATTAACTTTTGAAATTGTTGAATATCTTCGGTGGAAGAACCGAGTAACATGTAAGAAGAGCAACGAATCAATATCAAATTTCTCTCCAGAAATTAGACAAAAACCCTGTCCAAATCTTGCGAAAATGGTAAGCCGTCTGCGGCGAAAAATGTTTATTAAAAGGACGTGCTTACGAATGAAGGAACCGTTTCAAAACTGACGGGGAATTCGTTGATGACGATGTAAGAGAAAATGCACCAAAAAATACACACAAACTGCAATATGGAGTATTTGCGTGTGCGTGTGAACAGCGATTGTTGGTTACCGCTTGGCTTGTTATCAATATTAATAAATAAACAATACGAATCATATTCCATGACGATTTAGGGATAAAAAAACTGTGGGCATAATTCGTTCCCAAAGTACAGCGTTTGGCGATTTGCGAAAAAATGCTGCACAATTACTTCTTCCTGTCCCCGAAAATAATATATAATAAGTCAGATCAAACGGTTCCCTTTCAAAGAAGTTGAGGAGATCCAAGCGATCATGGCGCATTTCCTTAGGAGATAACTTCCGGGAAATTCCCAAAGTACTCACGGACTACCAATAAGCATAGCATTCGGCGATGTGCAAAGAAATGCTGCAGTTAGGAACGATCGTGACTGAAGATGAACCGTAGGTCTTCCACTATGATCCTGAAATCAAAAGACAGAGCAGTCAATGGGTGGCGGAAGGAACCACCACCAACGAATTTCAGGAAATCAAAACGATGCTCATTGATTTTCGAGGTGTGATTCATCGAGAATTTGTTCTTGTTGATCAGACAGTCAACTCTACGTACAACCTAGGAATTTTCAAACGTTTGAGAAAGAAGGTGGTCTTCGCTTACCGAAATTGGCTCAGAAAAGATGGTTGCTTCATCACGACAAGACGCCGTCGCATTCAGCGTTTATTATTTCCTATACAGCCTTGACCTTGCCCTACGGGACTTCCTCCTCTTCCCGAAAATGAAGGAATTGAGGAGATCCAAACGACCGCTACGCCTATCTTTAAGAAGATGACTTGAAAGGAGTTTTAAAGGTGTTTTTGGGGTTAAAAACGTCGTTGGAAGCGCTGCATCGAGTTAGGAGGTACCTGTTGTGGAAGTTCATAACCTTAATTTGATTATAGTACTTAATATGCGTTTGTAAATAAAAGTCTAGTTATTTGATTGCCGTACCTCGTATATCAAGTAACCAAAGGAGAAGTACAATATTATTCACTAAACTAATTACCATCACATCACACTCAATGACTTTTAACAAACCAATTTCTGTATGCCGGCATTATAGAAATCTAAGGATTTTGAATAAAAAAATTGATGGACTTGGCAGCATCTCTTACATCGGTTTACAAAGGTGGTAATCACTTGACGAAGTGTCCGGAAAATGAGGGTGTGCTAATGTTTCCCAGCCTAAGTTCAGAAATGTTTTCGGGCCCCTCTTGCGGTATTGTCCTGCAAGAAGAGCACTTTTTTGATTGATTAAAACACAATGTTTCTGGATGACTCCTGCGTGTTCTCGCCGAAATTGTTAATAATAGACCGTAGCAGTGATAGTTTGGGCGATTTCCAAAAAGTTGTGTTGAGACAAATCCGACTGCTGCCCACCAAATACACCATCAAGTCTATTCTTTGTGCAAAGAAGCCTTTGGTGCGTATGGCAATGCATCAGTTGATGACAAACAATGATAGGAGCGCTTAAAATTATAGTACAGTATCCACTTCTCATCGCCAGTTACCAATCGACCAAGAAAAATTCATTTCCATTGCGTGCAAGATTTTCCGAATAAATTGTAAAATGGCTTAATTTGTTCCTATTTGACAATCCATGTGGAACCCATTTGCGTAACTTCCACGTCTTTCCTAGTTGGTGAAGGTCCAAACGTACAGTTTCATCGCTCATCTTGAACGTTTCTGCAAGTTCTAAGCACGTTGTATTGGAATTTGTGTCCACAGCCACTACCAGGTCCTCGTTGTCACTGGTATTCGATCTCCTAGAGCGTGCCCCATCGGTCAAGTTCAAATCTCCCGAAGAAATTCTTTTAAACCGTTTCTGAGCTGTTCGATTACTGACAGCATCACCTCCGAATGCTGTGCATAGTCTTAGCGTCGCTTCATCTGCATTGATGTCAAATTTCTACTAATAGAGTAAATAACCTCAAATTGGTATTTTTCGTTGCCATTTTAAGTTATTTTGAAAAATAGGAATTAAACAATTGGCGTTAGTTTATATGTATCAAACGAAGACATATTAATACTAAAGCAGATGACACTATAGAAACATATGTTGTCAACAAGGAATTTAAAAGAATCCATGGTAATATGTCTTGAATAAGAGCGCACGAATTTCTTGGTTACGTGCAATGTTACGCCATATTCGTAATTTGTTTCACATTTTTCTAATCCTTTACCTATCCCTCTTGCATAGAATGTTGTGGAATTCCGTATGTCACCGATTTTAAACTTTAAGCTAGTAAAAGTTGAGAGCTTTACAAAACTTCCCTAAAATTGAAACGCACGTAATCCTCCAGATGTTGCTAAATTTGAGAAAGATGATCTATGGATGGAACGATCCTAGGGTAGAACTGAAACTTGACAGAAGAAATGGGAGAATATGCCCAACGGATCGATGATGTAAGGAGAGTAGTTGGAACCTGGATTTCTGACTTACAATTACTTTTTGAACAATTGTTTTATAACCGTCATTCTTCTGGCGAACCCTAATCGAACAATTCAGGTTCAGAAATCATTTATATTATACAGGTACTATTCGTCATTTAATGTGCCAGATGTGGCTAAATTTGACAAATAAAAACGATCGATGGATGGATCCTAGGGTATAACTGAAACTTGACAGAAAAAATAGGAGAAAATTGCTAACCAGACAGATAGACGATGTAAGGAAAGTAACTGGAACCTGGATTTCTGATTTACAAATACTTTTTGAACAATTTTTCTATAACCATAATCCTTCTTACTGGCCCTAATCGACCAATTCCGGTTCGGAAATCATTTATATTATACAGATACTATTCCTCATTTAATGTCCCAGATGTGGCTAAATTTGACAAAAAAAACGATCGATGGATGGATCCTAGGGTATAACTGAAACTTGACAGAAGAAATATTAGAAAATTGCTAACCAGACAGATAGATGATGTAAGGAAAGTAACTAGAACCTGGATTTCTGATCTACAAATACTTTTTGAGCAATTTTTCTATAACCATAATCCTTCTTACTGGGCCTAATCGACCAATTCAGGTTCGGAAATCATTTCTATTATCCAGATACTATTCGTTTCAACTGTACGAACACGTCGATCTATTTCAAGCGCTAAACACCTCAACCTTGCCCAAGCGTTAGAGGTTCGGCGGGCGTTCACTTTATCATCAGTTTGACGCATGCATGAGTGCATGCACGGTTTGCTTAATAATTCCGATTGGCTTCGCTCCGTCGCTTAGAATATCGATTAGCTCTGCCGCATACGATAGCACACCGACGACGTTTCGTCTTTTGTATTCCGCCGTTTTCTGTCCGCGCGGGAAAGAGTAAACGGGACGTGAGGCGATATTTTGTGTCGAGCGAGCAATAATAACTGCCGAACGGATGTGTGCGAGAACGAAAATGGATCGGTCTAAAGTCTAAACGTTTAGAATAGTAAAAGACGGCTTTGGGATGGAGAGAGACTTGGGTATAACACCAACTGAGAGAAACTACATAGTAGTTGGAAATGTAAGTTTGTGAGCTTGAAGTTTTACCCTACAAACCGTTATTGTGTTGAACTTGATTCGTCTTATCCATCCGACATCAAAATCATCTTATGTTATTGATGTTACTTCCTAATTTTTCTATCGAAAAGGATTTTATCCCTGCTACACCAACTTGGACGTCTCCAATGCAATGACAAACATGGTGGTCATCATCATCGTATTATCGCATCATTAAACAGGGTGCAAGCTAGGAATCAACACGACAAGACCCTAAATGCAGTGAGAAGCACAAACGGAGAAGAGATTGTTCGAATTCCAGGTGCAAAGGATGGACTTCAATATTTTTCTAATCCCCCAAGTAGTAGATAAGTGTACCGGAAGAAACAGTAAGACAGAGAGGGCGCGGCATGATGAAGAACTGTTTCAACATTTTGCCCTAAGAGGTGTTACGTTTTGCACTAAACACTTGATGACTCACAGATTGAATACTAAAAATAAAGATCCAAGCTCTGAAGCTAAAAGTCGAGAATTTGAGATGACAGGTTAGAGAACCAATTTTATTAGCAGGTAAAATATATAAATTATAAGCTAAAAAACCACGAATTTTGATATAAGGCACGGATAAGGTTCGGAGGGAATCAGATCCATTGGAGTGTAAGAAAATTAGATCAAAAGTCAGACGCTGGAAACCAAGGATCTGGAATGAGATATTGTGGATGGTGTTCTAGAATCAATTTTATTGAAAGGTATGATGTGTAAATGGAAGCTTGGAGACTAAAAGTTAAAAATTTGGGCTCGGAAGTTATGGGTGAGGTTCCAGAATCAGTTATGTTGAGAATGGCAAATACAGATTCTAAGATCAAATATTAAAAGCCTAATACTTTAAATGATAGATGTTAGAGACTCAATATTTAGGTGAAAAGTAGCGGCCAAGATTATAGAATCGATTTTAGAAATCGAGATTTTTGGGATGAGAGATTGTGAACGAGGTTGTAGAATCAGTTTTGTTAGATCATTAAATAAGTAGATCTAAAATCAAACGCCATAAGCCATAATAAGATCTTAGAAGCAGTTTTAAGGAGCAAAAAATGTCAGAAATCGAAAATTGGAAGCGGGAGATTGTAGATGGAGGATGTAGATTCGGAGATCAGATGTTTAAGATTCCAGATTTTGATGAGAAGTAGTTGCTAAGATTATAGAATTAACTTTTGAAAGTCAATAATTTTGGGATGAGAGATTGTGGGCGAGATTCTTGAATGAGTTTTGTTAGAGGACCAAAAATATGGGTCGAAAACATCAAACGCCACAAACCAAGAATTTGGGCGAGAGCTAATTGCTGAGGTTCCAGTATCAGTTTTAGGGGACAAAAGTCAGAAACCGCAAATCGGAGGTGAAAGGTTGTGAAAGAGAATCCAAAATCAGTTCTGTTGAAAGCGAAGAATATACACTCAGAGATCAGATGTTAGAGACTCAAGATTTTGGTGAGAAGTGGCTAAGATTATAAAATTAACTTTAGCCGTCGAGAATTCATGGCATGGGAGACTACGCACGACATTCTATAGTCAGTTTTATTAGACTTAGACTAGATTTTGGTGAGAGCTTACAGCTGAGGTTCTAGAATCAGTGTAAGGGAAGAATGTAAATCAAAAGCCAGAAATCGACAATTGGAGGTGAGAGGCCGAAATTCAATGAGTAACTAATAAGAGTGAACTAGTACCTACTAAGTGTTAACAACCTCTGAGTTAAGTTTGAAAATAAAAACTTGATCTTTTATAGAGCGTCGTTTTGATCGGTTTCGAACGATCTGGAGGGTTGAAGCCCGTTCCCGTTTCAGTCGTTTTTGAAGAACTTTGAAAGTTATTGACCATTTGGGGCCTACTGAGTTTAAAAACTGTTGGCTACGTCGGAGGATTTTGAAGGGGAGTAGTTGATCCATTGCAGAGTGTCATTTTCATTGTCCCCGAAAGACTTATTCTTCTGCGCTTTCTTATCTTTTCAACCACTTCTTCCACCCTCCTCTATCCTGGCCAAGAATCTTTAGTCCTTCTATATACTCTTCGCTCATTCTCTTCCTATATCCTATATTTGATCCATCAACTTTCTCCTTGACCTTATTGTTCTTTTCCTCAAAAGGTTCCTATTTCCGATATTGTCTTTGTAATTCTTTCGAGGATCTTTCTGACGATACGTCTATCCTAGCTCACTTGTATCAGCTTAATGATATCCATTATTGTTGCAACTTTTGTGATTAGTGTCTTATCTCTTCTGTTCCACTTCGTTCGATCCGCATATGAAGCCTGTTGATTTTAAAATGCGCTGCCTATTCTAATAATGTTACTGATGAAAAGTTGATCGTTTGAAGAAGGTTTCATTGTTTCTAAAGCATTTCTATCGCTTTCTGGGAACTTTAAGGGTTGTCTTTCATTTGGAACCCACTGAGTTTAAGAAGTGTTAACTGCTTCTGAGGATATTCATTGATAGATAGAAAGTCGATCAATTGGGGGAATGCCGTTTTCATTGTTTTTGAAGAATTTTAAGCGCAGAAAATTTATCGTTTAAGAGATGTTGGTCGTATTCCAATGATTTTGAGGATAGCCAAGCATTTAACGCCTATTCTGTTCAAGGGACGTTGATTACTTCCAAGAAAATTTTGAAGATAGAAAGTTGATCGTTTGGAGAATGCCGCTTTCATTGCTTCCGAAGCAGTAGAAGACCTACCGTTCAGAGGATTTCGGTAGTTTCCTAGGGACTTTGGCAATCGTTCATCACTGAGAACCTAGTGAGTTTAAGAGATGTTGACTGCTTTTGAAAATTTTGAAGAAACAACATCAATCGTTCGTAGGATATTGTACCACTTTTTTAAAGGAGTTCAGTGGTAGGCCAATCGGTTTGGGGGATGTTCTCCTTTCTATACGACTTGGAGATAGACAATTGTAAAGTTTGTGATTCCACACCTGTACTGCAGCTACTTTTTGGCAAAATGCTACCAGTGGACATATTTATTAGCTCATCTCAAAGTAACATTAGGAAAGTTCGACAAACGAGTGCATGATACGTGTAAACCGCTGTTACCCCTACGAATTTTAATGTCGCGCCATGCACGTAAGTGGGGACAAGCGGTGGAGTGACAGCGTCAGTCCGGTTTTCACTACTTAATGATAACTTACCAAGCATTCGTTTGTTCAACCTTACACATTAGTTTTGTTCGTAGTGCAAGCAGCAACTATTTCCAACAATCCGGCGCATGCGTTGTATCTGTAAGGTCGTAAATTGCGATGTATTGTGGATGACTTCTTGTATTCAGCTTGATCGAAGATTTCGAAATGGACGTTGTGAGCGTTATCTATATATATAATTTCCTTATTTGTGTGTTCCTCTTTTTTTGTCTATCCAGAGCTTTTTGAAGCCCACTGATGGGCTGGAAAGCTGAAAATTGGCATGTATATAGTAAAACGCCTAGCGCAAATCTTAACGTAGCCGGATTTTTGATTTTTGGCCTGTGGGCCGAGAATTAAGACGAAAAAGAGGCGTGGCAAAATTCAATTTTTTAACATTTTAGCTTATATTTTCTTTTTCTTCCTGCCTGGACGGCTTAACGGCTAGTTTTATTATAAAATCAGTTTGGCTGCCAGAGATATGACAAAGACCATAAAGTCCGATGATAGAAGCTGAAGATCATCGGCATGTTAATGCTATAAAGATAATTCTTTGAAGAAACATGCATTTACAGCCGCGGAGGGCAATTTGCAGACAATTTCTTTAAGAATTAGTCGCGTTTCATTTACCTTCACTATCAATTAAAAGTATCGCTGCTTATTAAACAAATACGTTTTATTCAGAAGATAATTTGTGCACTCTTAAGACAAGCAGCCTTATACTATAAATAACATGGAACCTAGAATTGATCCTTTTGGTAACCTACTGCGGAAATATGTCCTCGATAAGGTTCTTATTATATTTGGTAGACCTTTTTAAGGCATCGTTTATTCTTTCAGAATGGACGCCTAATAGTGTTTCTAGAACGTTTTCTAGGATCTAGATATTGTGGATAGCTCTTCATACGTTTAATAATTAAGTAAATATCAACCCCTTAACCGACTATCCAAAAAAAAGGTTTCTATTATAAAAAATCGTTAATATCGAAAAATCAATTCTTCTAGTCCCAAAACTTGCGCAATCTACCAGAATTATATAAGCGTTCGATCGGTGGTTTAATCCTAAATTACATTTGAATTATTAACTCGCTCGCTTAATACAGCCCGTAAATATTTAATTGCGTTAATCGCCGCAGAAGTACCCCGAGAAAGCCTTTGCTATCTTCATCAATATTCCGACCGTATCCGATTCGAATCGCGCACGCGGTTTGCATCCGCCAAAAATGAGAAGAACGAAAAAGATTTACGAAATCCGAAACGTCTCATGAATAATGTAGGAGTTAATAGCGTTGCGCGAAGAAATGTAAATCAGCGCGTCAGCCTCGTTTCGTTTTCGGTGTGAAATAACAGTAAAAAAAAAGGGAGTATTCAGAACGGACCAGAAACCACAAAACGCGTTTAATTATTACCGCTCGCGACGCTCAGCCAATTACTAGTACCTCGTTTTAACGTGAGAATATTTCGCAGGAAGGAAGAGTACGTCGCGTCGCACTCGATTTTTGCGCTCGTCCATCCACACTCATCGATTTTTCCCCTTCGCTTTATTGTTTACTTAACATCGACCGTTTCAATCGAGAATTTGAACTTTCGAGGGCTGTAATTTGGACGTATTCCACCCATCGAGAACGCCCGGGTTTATCTTTCGTTATTGTTATTCTCGCGTTTCGAGCGCCGTTTCGGTCGCGTTTTGCGAATTTAAATAAATCTTTTAGCATTCTTTTATGAAATACAAACAACGTTGTTACCGTCCGACCCGAATCCGCAATCAGGATCGTTTCTGTGGAAGATAAACGAAGGCCGGAATGTAATGTGGAATGTGGCAAGCGGAAATAGACTCGAGTAAATTATTATGTTTAACAAAAGAGAAGCCCGATACGGATGGAATGTTAAAATGTGACCTTTAAGGTGCATAGTCAGATTACAACGTCTCAATTTTAATTGTGTTTACTTTCGTCCGTCGAGGATGTTCTTTGCTCGTTGAGTTACTACTACGAGCTTGCTAGGATAAAGCACTGTTTTGCCTCTGTAAGAAGCTTTTGAGCTTTAAGTCTTTGAAAGTTTTGTCTGTGCGATTAATCTGTTTTCATACAAAATAGTGATGGACTGTTTCGACTCTTTGATGTTCTAGCTACTTATTAAGTATCATTGACATTCAGCTTAAAACAGCTTGAAAAAAGTTTAAAAAATTATTATGTTGATTTTTACTCAGATTGCTTCATTACAAGAACAGCTTGCTAACAGGAAATTCCAAAGGTAGTAGTTAGATGTTTTATTCCTCGATACTTGATGGCGGTAGAAAATATGTAGACATGATGAAATTTATTCATCAAACTGGTTCCAGCATCCAAATACAGATGTTCAAAAAATGTAGGGGCTTGTCAGAATCATCGAGCCAGCTAGCCGTCATCACATCTTACTACTTAAAATCTCATAATAGAATAAAATTCTTCTGATCCAGATGATACAGTAAATTTGCAAATATTTCTTAACCAACTTCCCATCGCGGCTTTTTATAACGTGATATCTAACGACATAATAAAGGTCGTTTTAACTAGTTAATATGATGAATTTTTCAGAATCCTCCAGCCAGTTTCTCATCACGACTTTGTAGCATTTCATTTGTGATGATGGAATAGAAGCAAATTTCTTAGAATTTTTCAACCAGCTTACTATCATTATTTTTTACAATCTTACTTCTCATGGTGAAGAAATGAAAAGAAATCTTCCGGTTTAGATGACTCGATCAATTTGAAAAAACAGCTTCCAATCATCACTTTTTACGATTTCATATCTAATGACGGAATAGAAATCCTCTGATTCATGACTTTGTCAGAATCTTTGATCTAGTTCCACACCATCACTTTTATCATGAAAGAAAAAGTCCTCTAGTCAAGATGACAATGAATATGCAAACATCTTTCAGGCAACTTTCAGTCACAGGTGTTAACGGCTTCATATCTGATCACAGAATTAAAGTTTTTCAAAAACGACATGATGGTGAATTCGTCTGAATCGTTGAGCACTTAAGACTTCATATCTGATAAAGTAAAAGCCATCGTGAAACAAACCCCACTCATCTCTTCTTCTTGCCACGCTGAATTTAAAGGATTTAGTTTTGAAATTGTGGGATATTGTATGGTGCTATTTCTAATGTTGGCAATAGCTAGTTAGAGTATAGACCAATGCAATGTATTGGTCGATTGTAGCTCAAAAACACAATTATTCGTTTAACCCAGAGCAATAATAAAATAACGATTAAAAATAAGACAGGGATTTCGATCTTCTTCAAAGGACTTTGAAGCAGGTGTTAACCTGTTGGGGATGACGGCTTGAGGCACCTTTCTGGCCATTCTGGAAGTAGCACGTAAATTGCTTGAAGAATGTGAGTTTCATCCTTTTCGAATGACTTCAACGAATATGTTTCTTCTTCTACTTTACTTAGTTTTAACCACATATTAAGCCTGTTGATTTCAGAAAGCGCTGCCTACTTCTGAGCATTTTTCTATGGAAAAGTTGATCGTTTGAAGAACATCTCATTGCTTCTAAAGCATTTGGAGGGTAGAAGACCTACCGGTAGTTTTCTAGGGACTTTGGCTGTCAACTTTAGGGGTAATTCTTCGTTTGGAACCTACTGAGTTGAGAAACTGTTGACGGCGTCTGAAGATTTTGAAAATAGAAACTCGATCGATGGCGAAGTGTCATTTTTATCGTTTTTGAAGAATTCCATTTAAGAGATGTCAGTCGTTTTCGAAGGATTTCGAGGGTAGCGAAGCATTTGACGCCTATTGCGTTCAAGAGGCATTGACTACTTCTAAGAATTTTGGAAGACGAGAAGTTGATCGTTTGAAGTACGTAGTTTTCGTTGCTTCCGGAGCATTTCAAAAGTAGAAGGCCTACCGCTTAGATGATTTCGGTGATTTTCTAGTAACTTTGGCGCTCGACTTTAGACATCGTCGTTCATTTAGAACCTACGGGTTTTAAGAAGTGTTGACCGTTTCTGAGGATTTTGAAGATAGAAGCTCGATCAATTGCGGAATGTCATTTACATCGTTTTCAAAGAATTCCAAAGGTAAAAATCTATCGTTTGGGAAATGTCAGCCGTTCTCGAAGGACTTTCAGGGTAACTAACCATGTGAAGCGTATTGGCCTCAAGGCCTGTTGACTATTTCTAAGAATTTTGAAGATAGGAAGCTGATGGTTTACAGAACGTGCTTTCCATTGCTTCCCAAGCATTTCAAAAATAGAAAACCTACTGTTTGTATGATTTCGAACGTTTTCTAGGGACTTCAACAGTCGACTTTAGGGATCCTTGTTCGTTTGGAACCTACTGGGTTTAAGACGTATTGACTGCTTCCGAAGATTTTGAAGAGCATCGATCGTTTCTAGGATATAGTTTTTATCACTTCAGGACTTCAGGGGTAGAAACTGAAATGGTTTGGCATTCCATAGTTGTAATGCTACTAATTTACTCCCAAATACTGCCAAAGTGACATTAGCTTTGTTGGTAGTGCAATTAGCAACAAATTCCAACTATCCGACGCATGCGCTATAAAGTTTTATAAACCAACGCATGCAATAGTTGACATTCGTTGCTGATTTCCCTATGAACAAAGCGATTGTTATCTAAAAAGCTTACCAAAAGAATCATATTCACCTCTGGTGAGCTTCGCAAATGATATGTAGCCCAACAGTCAGCATCGTATGTACGAGGGCCATCCAGTAAATAAGTTTCCCAATTTTTTTTCTGCGAACGAAACGTTGTAAAAATTAGTTAGTAGTGTAAGAAATGGTGACTAGGATGCGTTGGAAGCGCGTGACCTTCCACATCACGCTATTCGTACGCGCAAGTCTGTAGCGCTTCAGTTGCCATGGAGCTACCACTGGTGAACGTGTCCACGTGCGAACTCCGTTCTGTAATTCGTTTTTCACGGTTGACTACCTGCCCCCAAGCACTACGGTTAACGCTGCGAGGTACATGACAATGCTCGCCCCCACGCAGCTCGAACGACCCAAACGTTGCTGAAAAACTTCAAATGGGAAATTTTCGCACATCCACCTTATTCTCCGGATCTTGCCCCAAGCGACTTCCATCACTTTCCAGCACTCAAGTTGCACCTTGGAGGCAAGCACTTTGTGAATAATGACGAAGTGAAGGCGGAGGCGAACCACTGGCTACGAAGACAGGACACAGCTTGGTACAACAGTGGTATCAAAAAATTGCTACAACGGTACCAAAATTGTTTGGACAGAAATGGTGATTATGTAGAGAAGTAGTCTATGAGTTGTATAATGAAAATAAAATAACTGCATAATTGTAAATAATGTTGTTTATTGGTTAAAAAATAGGGAAACTTATTTACTGGATGGCCCTCGTATGTCTTACTTGATATAATCTTATAAATGAATTTGATGTATATCTTGGCCTTTTTCACCACGTACACATCAAATTAAAACAGAAAAAATGCATAGAAAAGAAAACAAAATTTGAATTGAAAAATATATTCCTACTACAGCAGGAAAGCCGCAATTATTTTTTTAAGTTTCCTACGTTTTATAAGCAGGCAACATTTAAGAGTTACGTACGCGATGTTTATCTTTTTGACTTGAAAACGTAAAGAGTAAGAGTCGGGTGATATCTGAAACAAGGTCAAGTAGTTCGTGTTCTTTCCATCAGGCAATAAATAATATGTGTCGAACATGTGACTGGAAAATAAAGGCGAATATTTACCATTTAGAGGAAGATATACAAATACTTGTAAATTCTCGGCCATACGTCAAACACACGTTTACACATTCATGACCGGATATTACGCGGAGTTCGACGATCCCGCGTCTTTTCGACAATGCGTATTGCAGTGATTCTAAAACAACAGTTTCTGTGATCAAATTTGTTGGAATCTTTTTTTCTTTTACACTCATGGACTTACTTATACCTCATACAACCTTGTAAATAAATTTGACGCATTAGTTATGACAAACGCTGTATACACACTTAAAATCGGTCTTTCTCTTATACATGGATGTATATTGTATAAAAGTAGAGACTCATGCTTTGTCTGAGTTGAAAACAGTAATTTATGACACAGCGCTAAAACCTTGTGATTCCATGTACATCTATTATTAATAAATGGTTACAATTCGAAACTATCTTTGTATTTCTTCAAGGGCCATACTTATATCCCACCCCTTTAAGTTCTTGCCTGAGAAAGCAGCACAGATCTTGTGGTCTTCAGTATGGATTTTGTGGTTTTTCCCCATTTCCCCCGTGTTTTCAACCGACTTTCATTTTTTCCTTGTTCCTGCTATTTTCTCTTTAATCCGTCCCTTCTTTATCCATCTAATTACGGGATCTTTGATGTTTGTACATATGAGAATTCAATTAAGAAATTCCCCCAATATATACTCAAATGCGCATTTAAGTACATATATACTGCTTATCTGGGAAATGAAAACTACTTCTCACAAAGTCGCACTGACGAGCGGTAAAAACGCGAAACTCGTCTGCGAATGATGAAAGTAGTTTTCTAAGTACATACTGGATTTTTGTTTAACAACTTAAACACGTGACCTACCCTATCCCAATATTGCGATATCACTACCAAAGTAATGAGAGTATTGTTACAGAAACTTAATATTTCATTTCTTGCTTTTCATTCCCATATCATAAAAAAACTGACGCCAAGAAATTATGTCCAAAAAGTATTTTCTTAACATTTTCAGCTGTGGGTGTTCCCCAAGGACGATTTTCAAAACCATTCTCTGTGTACCAACGCAACGGCGTAGAACTATTTTCGTCGAAAGTTTATTTCAGCGTGATGTTTCATCTCAGTATTATAAGGTGATTTGCTTAGAATTGGCTGTAATTCGGAACAGAGATAACAAACTTTGTAGTAGTACATAATACGTAATGATGAGTAACATCAGATAATGGAATCCTACGAGATTCCTGAACGTATTTCTTGAGTCATAATTTATCTAGAATTGGCATGAATGCTTCGTCGGCTTTTTCGGTATTTTAGGCGGTAAATATATCTACAAAATATATCGTTATATTTCACACGAAGTCTCGTTTTCTTGCATTTTTTTTTTTTTGAACATAATTCAGTAGATGAGCAAAAACTGGACTATTCAAGCGACTGGTTCACCATGTGGAGGGTCCCGAAAGGTCGGAAATACTTGAGAGGAAATTACAAACATTCCGCTTGGAACAGTGCATCGTGGAATTTCAGTAAACTACTTCGAGAATGCACGAAGACGAGGAACGCAAAACTTCAACCGACTTAATTCTAAAAACGGAGAAAAGAAGCTTTCCCCCGTATGATGGAAAAATTTCCCATTTTCTTCGGTATCAGAAATAAAATTCGAATTTACCACCGTCATCCTTCCTCGCCTCGTTTCTTCCCAGATACTTCGACTTGTCGTCTTCCTGTTTATTTATCGCGAAAAATGTTTTTCTAACGAAATTCCCCGACACATTTGCATTCGAAGCCCGGTGAACATTATTTCGCTCCGATGTTCTCCATCGATTTTATGTAAATTAAGAGCGCGAAGCGGGTACACAATAAAATCGTACTACTGTCAGGCTTTCCAAGTTTAATATACCTACGGACGACTTCCCAACCGTTTCGGGCCATCCCCTATTTATCTTCCGCGATTGCAGCGCGCGAAGAAACTCCGAACGACGACGCTACGAGAGCCCCTGCACATTTATTTAAGCGTATTAAGCGTCTTTCATGATGAATTCTTTAAATTTGGCGCGATACGCTTGTGCATTTGATTTAATGACGGTTAAGACGATTCAGTTGGCGTTGAGTGAACGACTAGATCGATCAAAATCGGATAGTTATGAAACGAGCCAATTTATTTAAAATGCTAGAAATTTCTTTGGGGACTCTGGCGTATGTTTCGATGTGCATACTGCTAGCTTCTTCAGGAATATTAAAACAGTCTCAGCTGAAATCAAATCCGACCAGGGATGTAATTTTTGCAAAAATTTGCTTTATTTGATAGTTTGAAATAAATCAAAGAATATATAACGACGATGGTATGTAGGCTTTTGCGATCGTCTTCTTTTGAAGTGATATTTTCCGGGTTTTGCTCTGGCAAAACAACATAAGAGTGAATTCCTCGTTTGAAATGAAAAATCGTGAGGATCTTTTTGAATGCGAAAATCAACATCATCACATCCATCTTCACAGTATTTTCCCCACCAACTACAGCGATTTCGTCTAAATCGCAAAAAGTCCCCCTCACGAAGCGATTACCTACGATCCATCTTGATTTTTACACCCGTATTCTTCCATCACAGCTGTTACATCGTAGAATTTGTCCGGCTTTCTTCCTATGTACGGTAAAACACGTAAGCGACTGACGACCCGTCCGTCGCCTTCGCTTCGGCGCCCGCGAAACGAAAGCGTTAATTAATCTAAATCGTTCCTAATTCTGGCGCTAACGAGCGTTTTATTTTCTAATGCGTATTTACACAAAACGCGCTGCCGCAACCGCCGTCCGAGGGTATTGAAATTTATCTATCGGCGGACATTCTTCGAGTTTCATCGTTCCTCGACTCGGAGATGATAAATGACGCGGCTTAATCTCGAGCTTTTTGTCCTGGTCTCGCTCTTGTAGGACTTAGATGCTATGCGGAATTATAATTAATGAAGGCGTCTGAACGGTTTTGTTGTGTAGCGTCGATTATTAAAGCGGTCGGGAATGAACCAAGACCGATAGGAATGGAATTTTGAATGAAGGGATTGAGATAAGAGGAGGAGAATGCTTGCGTTGATCGGAAAGTTTTGTAATTTTCGAAGGTTACGTAAGACCAGACCGTTGGGCGTTTTAAAAGGGAAATAGTGGCACCTTTATTTAGTAAAGCTTCGGATTAAATTTCTGACGTAGATTCGTACTATCCGAGAACGGTTGAGCTATAGTTCCATACAAAGCTCTAACCCTCTTTGAGACAAATTCGAATTGAGTATTAGAAGAATTTAGATGGACAAATGTAGCAGTGTATCGAAGCAAAACCACAATATGGTCTTCCTCACCGATTTGGTCGACGATCAAATTAAATTTCCAAACGATTGAGAAGACTGTTGCTATAGCAAATGCATAATAATAACACCAAACAGTAAAAGTCAAGGGGAAATCCACTAAAAAAAGGGAATTAATTATCAGGTAAAACTTGAACTTCCCAATTGGCTAATAGCAAAGTTTCGGCCAGTCAGAAGCCATCTACCAAACGATTCTATGGGATGACTTCGAGATTCATGCCATATCTGTATATATAAAAATGGATCGTGGTTTGTTTGGATGCTTAAAACTTGAAAACGACTGGGCCAAATTAGATACTTCCTTCTGCGGGTTTGTTCGCAATTGCTACGCGAAGGTTCAGGAGAAAAGAAAAGTCGAAACAAATTTTGGGCAAAACAAAGTTTGCTCGGTCACCTACTTGTGAATAAAGATCCCAGAAAGCAAATTCTTACGCGTTCCTCTCGTTTAAGCTTAGGAACAAATTTCGACCAAATCTTGACCTGACCAAGAAATCACAAGAGTTTCGGAAAATTTGCAATTGAACACATTTAGAACAAAAAACTGGCTAAAGAAGAGGTATGAACCGGAAAAATGGCATATGCAGTGAACGAAGATGCAAGGAAAGATGGCAAGGACGAATTCTTCGGAATTGTATACACAAGCAGAACTAAATGAAACAGGGGAAAGGTTAATAGTTACGGGAAGCTTAAACGGATGACTTGGCAAGGGAAATAACGGGATAAAAGAGCACTTAGAGAAAGAAGAAGGAAAAATCAGAAACAACGGAGAAAAAAATATTTGAATGTGCATGCATACAAAAACAAGGAATCAATAATAAAATATTTTTTAATAAATAACCATAATAATTGGAAAATGGTTAAGGACGTGAAGGTAATAAGACTGGATAAAACAAAATTAATAGTAAAGGGAAAAAATAAATAGTTATGAACTAAATGTACCAAACTGTCAGGAGATACACCAGTTGTTAGCATACAGAAAACTAACGAAAAATAAGAAAGGGAGTAGAAACTAAATTGAAGATATTCGAGACAAGGAAAATATCAAAGCAATATGGAAAGAGAACGGAAAATAAGAAAGAAGAATGAAAATAGTATCTAAATACTAAGAGATAAGAGGACTATGAGAAATATCAAACAAGGAAAAAAGGAAAAGATCAAACCAGAAGTAAAAAGACAGAAAAAAGTCGTGGATGAAAGTCGGATAGGAAATGAATGACTATTGCAGGGAAAGTTAAAATTAAAAAGGGCCGAGATTTGAATTTTTAAGTATTTGGTTAGGATCTGTGATCAGCACGATTCCTTCGTCATGAACAACGTTACACTTGTATGACTGATACTTTAATGGAAATTTTATTTTTCTTTAAGTACAACTAGTAAGTTCGATTTTTTGTTCGGTTGTTGCTTGAGGTTCTGAAGTTGTGGTTGAAAGAAAACTGTAGGTTTCTTTGAGGATAAACGCAGGTTTTAATCCGTCGATGGCAATATTTTCAGCTTTTCCTTTTGTTGCAAGTGTAAACTACTTTGGAGCTGTATTTACAACTTTTTGAAGTCCATTTAAAGCAGGTTGAAGATCTTGATCTTGCAGATCTTGTAGAAAAAACACAAACTTTGCGTCTGATAGTTTGGGATGTACATAATCAGAAGTTTATTGCAATTAGTAACGGATGATATTATGGCAGGTACAATAAAGACGGTTACAAGTTCTTTGGTCATTCAACTTTCTTTTATAACTAAGACATGTCTTATCTCACATAAATCAGAATACATCGGATACTAACTAGGTGTATCTCATTTCTTTGCATTATTGGAGGAAACGAGAAAGTAGTTTTATTGGAAAATCCTTAAAGATGGTGAAAGAAATATACGAAGTTGTAAATAAAGTAATGAGACTGGCAGTGCACTGTATTCGATGATGCAACACTGGTGACGCGGTACTTAGAGGCGAGGTAGGTGAACATGTGATACGCCTCTCCAAGACCAAAGAAAAGCAAGAATGATCAAGTCAAAGATCAAAAGCATGCTGATTAGCTTTTCTAATAGCAAGAGAATGGTTTACAAGCAGTTTATGCCTCCAGCCCAAGGGGTTAATCAACACTTTTACCGAAAATCTCTTAATGGGCGTCGAAAAAGGGCCATGCGTGTGAGACCAAAGATCAAAAAGAACTGGGTGTTGCATCACGATGATGTGCCTTATCACACAGCAATTTCAGTCCACCATTTTTTGGCCAGTAAGAACATTCCTGTGGCACTTCAGTCTCCTTATTAGTCCGATTTTGGTTCCTTGTAACTTTTTCCTCTTTCCAAGGTTTCCAAGAGACGTCGTTTTGGGGCACTGGACAATATTCAAACGGCCGTAACCGGAAAGCTGAAAGCTATTCCAGTATCCGAAGTTCCAACACTGCTATAAGGAGTGAAAGAATCGTCTCTATCGCTGTGTGGCTTCCCAAAGCAGTTAATTTGAGGGAAACAATGTTGAATTGTAATAAAGCAAGTGAAAAAATGGTCCCATTACTTTAATTCCGTATATCCCAGCTAAACTAGTAATACTGCATAATATGGTACAGACAGACTATAGTGTTATAGTTAAGTTCTTTTCTGTTGTTGTAAAAATTAGGTCAATTATGATATAACGATTTACGTATACCACAAACCTTAAGAACTACATACGCTGACGATACAGCAATAATTGCTGACCGCAAACAACCTGAGATTGCCACTACAATCTTACCAGAAAATGGCCCAAAGCACTGCAAATAACGGTGAACAAAAATAAATCAATACAAGTAGCTTTTACACTACGGAAAGGAAAGTGTCCCCAAGTAAACATAAATGATACAATAATCTAATAGGCATAAGAAGCGAAGTACTTCGGTACACATTTAGATCATCAACTGACGTGAAAAGCACACATTTTCGTCAAAAAAAAAAAAAGAAAAACAGTTCGGAATACGATGCAGCAAAATGTACCGTAACACGAATGAATCCGACCATCGAAATCTAGAACTTCCAACGGATACTCAAACAATAGCAACTTGCAATTGAAATTTAAGCTCAGGCCAGAAATACAGTAGCTGCCAAAAGTTATGAAGGAAAGGCCAGTCTCCCGTAGAATAAAAAGAAGAATACCATAAGATTTGGTAAATTGAAGTTCTAACGAGTTCTTTACTAATTATAGTACTTAGTTGCAGACCGATACAAAAATTTAAGTTTTAATCGGAAAAAGGGGCGAATAAAAGGATTTTTCATTGGGTGCACTCCTTACAAGTCGCTTATCCATGTCTAAAATATTATTAAATATCCACATATGTGGATAGATTGTAATGAATAAAGGATTTAAAAGATCAATTTCTATTTTCCTTATTTGGTTGCAAAATGGCAAAATGCCCGGCAAACGTTGTACAGTTCCTGATTGTTCCTGTAGTTCTAACAATAAGGACTCATTATGTCGATTTCCCAAAAGAACTAGAAAGGTAAGGTTAATAGTAATTTTTGTAGTATGTGTAATAATTTAATTATTGTTTACGATCGGTAGAGCGCAAAGATGAGTACCAAGCTGCATTTCATCAGAGTTATTAGATAAATTGGAGGTTTTACATAAGAACTATTATATACATATGTGGTTTGCATTTTGAGAAAGCTGTCTCTTAGCGACTAAAAATTTGTGAAAAATTTGCACAACATATTTGTTCTTTGTATTTTCTTTTACTCCTTTGTGAAAAATTAATTTTTTTTTTTTTATATGATAGATCTCTACCACTAATAGGTCAATAAAACAAGGCTGGTTTGAACGATAGTTATATTTTCAGAACGTTTACAAACGTTTTCGGAACACCTTCGTCAGTGAAAATATAACTGTAATATAAACTGTAAAAACTGTGATGGTTGTTACATCGGTCAGACTAAACAATATTTAAAGAAAAGGTTGTATAGCCATAAGTATTCTTTAAATAATGATTTTGGTGCAATGACCGCTGTAACAAAGCATTACAAAGATCTTGGGCATTACTTTGATTTTGAAAACACAATTATATCAAAAACAGAGAATAATTATAAAAAAAGACTAATATATGAAATGATAAATATACAGAAAGACACTAAAACTATTAATTTCAGGACCGATATTCAAAATTTAAGTAATGTATATAGCAATTTGTTAAAATGACATTTGTATTTCTTAAGAAGGAAACCTTTGGCTAGGTTTTTAAATTTGGGTTTTCCCTAGTCCTTGAACAGAATTGTTAAGGTTTCGACAAAGATTTTTGATATAAGGTTTTACTTAATTTGCATGTATGTTTACACATTAATTTAGTTTTTATAATTTATATATATATATAAAAGTTGGTTACACATCCTCTATATCAAGAAATCCTAGTCATTAGTTATTTTGTTGATAGTTCCCAAATAAAAAACAAATGTTTGTTTATATATTTATCTAGTTATATTTTCACTGACGAAGGTGTTCCGAAAACGTTTGTAAACGTTCTGAAAATATAACTATCGTTCAAACCAGCCTTGTTTTATTGACCTATTAGTGGTAGAGATCTATCATATAAGATAAGTATAAAAAGGTCACGAAATATATATATAAAAAATTAAAGTTAATAATGAACCCCAAATACATGTAAAACTTTATTCTGTGACGCCTTTGCCAATAGTACTCTTAAAAACACGATTTCCACCGAATCAAACATTTAGTAATGTAACGGTTGGCTTGTTCCAAATTCATGATTATCAGTGTTTGTGCAGTCTTCAGCAGGCTTTTGGTCTAGTTACAAAACGACGAAGGTCACGAAAAATATACCCCGTGAGATCAAAGTTACTGATAGGAGCTGTCGCTTCTTCCTTGGATATTCTCTGGCTTCATGAGTTCAAAGAGTTGATTTATATTTTAATCGAAGGATGTATCTGGTTTTTAAGAAGTTTTTGTTGTTCTTAATATAGTACGATCCAAGTGCTTCCTCCCAATATTACAAAGTTAAGCAAGTTAAGTTTTTGTCGTTTTACGTTAGAATCCATTCGTAAGTACCGGTACGTACTAAATATACTCAGAAATGTTTCACAGTTATCAAAAGAGACGTGTGTAATTATCAAGAATAATAAAAAAAAATTAATTCAGCATATTGCAACCGCAATACGTATAGTACCTATGCGATGTAAGCGGTTATTTTGGAACATTAAGCAGCTTTCTTTCGGACGAATTTAGCAGGAAGATGAAAATACGCGAACGATACACATAAATAGTGCAGCAGGAAATTAAACGCGATAACGAATCCCGATAATTCTCAGAAATAACTTACCAGAAGTCTCGCAGATGTTAAATATCGCCGTCGCAAGAGAAAATATCGTCGAGAGCTATAATTTTGCGTTTCGCATCTAGAATTACCTGCAATGCTTTCTATACAAACTCCTATCATGTAGTACGTATGAATATCCATTACTACGGATTTACGAATGCGAATTGCCCACATTGCATATCTGCATATAATGATACGTTTCCACACATGGTAGTAGTTACTTAACGCGTTTATTAGCATACAAAGGACATACTGCGCGCTTTACAATCATCGTTAATTAATAATTACGCTTCGCCGGTCTGGAATCGTACACATAATTGGAGTACAGCTCCTCTCGTCTTCTTCTCCGGTAATCGAAGTAAATTAGGGTAGCGCCGCCGGCCGTAACGATGCCCAAAATCGCGATAACGCCCGCGTAAGTCAGCGTTTTCCTATTTGCGAAGGCCTTTATCGCCCGTTCCGGTATCGTTGACTCCGGTCGTTCTTGCATTTTCCGCGTCGATTTTCGTCGCTTCGATGAAGATCGGTTTCCAGATGTAAATGCCGCCTAGGACCCCGAGAACGATGGCGAGACCTATTTCGATCCCGGATAAACCGCGAAATCTGCGAATTTTGATCATTAATGCGTTTTACCTCTGCAAATACGTTAATGATTCGATTATACCTCTTTTCGTAACGTGGAAATTGTCTTCTAATATGACGAGGCGATCGGAATGTCAAAGTCAAATCAAATTCGCAAGAGTGACAATTTACGCAATTGTCATGACATTAATTTGACGTCTTGCTTGCTTTAATAGAATTGTTTCTGATTTGGATATTTTAAAATATGCACGTATTTCGATAATTAAGTTATCATCTTCACCGGAGAAAATACAAAGGTATGTATGTAGGTAAGTATGAGTACTCTTAAAGAGAGCAGCGTTAAGTAACGCAGACTTTTCCTTCTGAAGCAATAAGAAAGATGAAGGCCATAGACATGATCCCTAACGAAAGCCAGATGCGAAAAAGAAAGTTATTTGGATTTGTAACTGTTTATTAACAAAACAACGCGTACGTACGCGTGCATGCAGTAATAAAATAGTTCTTACTCGTTATCAAATCCATTTCGACAAAACTACCAAATATCTACGTATTTCCTCAACTAAGCAGTCATTTTCAGTGGAAAAAACAAACGAAGAAAAGCGTAGTACCACAGAATAGACAGAAGCGACATAGTTAGAAAATATTGTGGTAAATTCTGTATGCGAATGGCCGCGAACCATTTAACCAGTTTTTTATTTCAAATAAAGTCGGTTTTACGTAGAAAACGGTGCTGAATAACAAATTTAGACAGTTAATAGTAAAGATCTTAAAAAACGATAATAAAGTTTCACTTGTCATTGATTGATGTACATAGATAAGTGTTGTTACAGATATAAAATACTTTGAATTACTAATTATTTCGATAACGTTTGAAAGAAATACGAAATATATTGAGGTAGATATGAATTAAGAACTTACGTCCTTAATGTAGATAGATATCGATAAACTAAAAAGTACACTCATTGTGTCAAGTGTACCGGTGTAGAAACGGATGTATAAGGTCGCCATTCCGAATGATATATCAATAGCATTTTTTCGCGCAGTGTAAATTTATGGTTTTGACACAATGGCAACGATTAATAATAATAAGGTGTTCTCTTGATTTATTCTTGGAATGGGCATTGTATCGACAAACTTCAGAAATTGGTGCCAAAAGATTAAACTGTAACCATTTTAAATGTCCCTAAAAAACAACAGCAATGGTACAACTTCTAAATGTGTTTGGTTTTAGAGTATGAAAATTTTTTATTAGAACTACTTCTGATACAGTGATTCTTGTATAATAATCATATTTTTAAATACGACGAAAGTGTTATATTTGGCTAACTTCATTAATGTTATTATTTTGGGATGGTGTGTGCATATTAAAATTAAAATATACGATTATTGTTGTGTATTACTTACTTAGCAAATACTGTTCTTTTAACATATCCAAAACTCTAATATTTTTCAATTAATACGAACAAGTGTGCACCTTTCGTATTTCCAAAATGGCGTTAGCTAACTTCTGAGCTATTTCGAGGACATTCAAATCGACCACATGAACATCAAATCTGCCGACACGCCTTGTCGCTTCTGTCTATTCTGTGGTAGTACTCTTGAAAGAGATGGGTTGAGATCAGCGTTTCATTGTAACTAATATTAATGGTAGAAGAGCCAGATATCGTCCCTAGATAACACCAAACGCGAGTATGAAAATTATTTGGAATTTACAGCAATTGATTAATTATACGTGATAGCGATTGCAAGGCCTGTGGTATATTTAGTGACACTATATCACATTAGTAAACTCTTCACCAGATAATTGTTTAATAATAATAAATTTCGCTAGCACGAGGCAGGCATAATCAAAATCGTATAAACCAAAGTGACTGAATCATATTCTTAAAGTATTAAATATGCTAGTCTACTGCACCCTCAGTATGACAGATAATTTAACGTGTATAACTCTAATTCTAATTTACTCCTTTTTCGATGCAAATGTCTTAGCCCAGAACCTAATCACACTGTTTATAATACTTTCGGATTGGTGATTTTCTATTTAAACAAATCAGGATCAGATTACTTAAGGTTCAAAGATTAAGTTAAAATTTTTGAGCAATCTTTTTTCGACAACTGCTTGTTATTATTGGATATTTGGAAAACGTATCTTAGACCCTGGATGTTGATTAGCAATGTTTCCGGTAGAAAAATGATCCAAAGAAAATATTTTCTGGACGGTTCAAAGAACTACATCCGAATTAGATCGTGCACTTGCTCATTAACGGTCGAATGTTACCTCGTATCTGAAACTAACTAAAACATATCGTCCTTCAGTTTCTTGCACGGTTTTGATAGGTAGAACTTCTCAACTTCCACAGTTTACGATCTTTTCGAAGGTTTCTTGATGTTATCACCTCTTTGACATCCAATTTTCAACTGATGGTTGGATTTTCTCCATTTCTTCATTTTTTCCAATTCCGTATTCTCTTTGGTCATCCATGACCATGACGGTTCTAAATTGCTCGCTTCCAGTTTTGAGCTCTGGTACAGCAATATCAATCCCTCTTTCGTTATTTCCCAAACTTCCGTGTTAACCTTTAATCACAATTTACAATACGGGTAACTTACGAAGGAAGTTCGAAAAATTCACAGTGAAAGAAACGTAAACGGTGAACGGTGTTGCAATCCAATTTTAGCCCTTTGGTACTAAGAGGTCATTGTCCATATCGTCCAACCATATTCAGATGGTTTTGCATATTTAGGATGGGGTGGGATTTGGTTTGAACAACGCTCCCCGTTCAGGTTGACCGTCTCCCGTAGTCATTGAAAAGAATGTTGCTGTGTGTTTAGTGAAGCTAGAAAATCGGCATGTAATAGCACCAGTGAACGGAATCTTTGAGTTTGTCTGCGCCTACAAAGCACACTATTTTACCACAACGTTAGAGCGAAGAAAATTTGTTGCTTAGGCGTTTCACACTCCTACACAGGGAAACACAAGTGAGAGAACACAAAGAAAGAAAGGCTTAAAAGATCTAAAAGTCGATTTCCCTATGCGAATAGCGTTCTCGCAGATCTTGAAAGCTGACTTTATTATTTCGAAACAGATTTGTCGAGAAGAAATCAGTGGCTGTTTTTTCGCTCTAAAGGACGTGTTAAAACGTGTGGTAGTCCACTCGCAAAAGACACTCCCTGGGAAGTAATACGCGAAATTACGTCTTTTGAGGTACTCAAAACCATCCGTCCGGGGACAATATCCGGTTCTTCACGACAACGGTACGTTCTATGGGTTAAATAGGTCTACCCACTATTTAGCTGCGGTAGATTTTAAAATCCTTCATCACTCTCCCTACAGTCCTAATTTAGTTCACATGCGAATTTGGCCTGTTTCCACAAGTGAATAAGGCCAAATTGGAAAGATTTCTTAAGATAAAATTCGAAAGCTAGTTTTCTCATAACGTTAAGGATACTTTCCTCGATGGAAAAACCTATCATGAAGATAACAGAACGTTCGAAATTTTAATACTCGTACGAGATTTACCAGCCACTTCTTTCAGCATTTATATCCTACTTTCAACTTATAATCTTCATCCACTCTTTTGGGTGGTTGCTATTGTTCTCCATTTTCTTACTCCCATGTTTTGTAGGTCGTCTTCCACTGCATGCAACCACCTTCTGCTCAGATACCCTCATCTTCATCTCATTCCTTCAACTTTCGTCCATCGTGCTTTTTCCTGTGAATATCCCAGCTATCTTCATCTCTGAACCTTAACTTTTGCAGTCATTGTAGTGAATGTCGGTTCCCCGTATAATTCCATTAATTCCTGATTAGTTCTTCTTTACCATATAGCAGTTTCTATAATGCCCCATATACATATTTTCCTTAACAGTTTTTGTTGCCAAGTCTCAATTTTCTTTCCCAGGGATTGAGTGAAGATCCATGTTTAACACGCAACTGTTGGTTGAATAATAGTCTTGCCTTGCCTTGCTTTTGTTGTGCCTTGTGATGCTTCTTGCTCTAATATCATATTCAACGATCCTGCTTTTTTACTTATACTTACATCATAAGTCTTTGTTGTATATCTTCTTCTTCACTTGCATGAATTGGAACTACTACTCTCAAATACTGACACAAATATTACATCGGTAAACTCCTCACCACACAATTGTTTATAATAAAATCGGTGATACGTGTTTCGCTAGCTCGAGGCAAGCATCTTCAACAACCGTATAAACCAAAGTGACTTCGGTTGTTGAAGATGCTTGCCTCGAGCTAGCGAAACAAGTGTCACCGATTTTATTATAAACAATTGTGTGGTGAAGAGTTTACCGATGTGATATTTGTGTCAGTAAATTACACCGCAGTCCTTGCAATCACCCTTATACTCTCAAATAGGTGATTTTTTTTTTTACTAGAGTTATTCTGAATAATGATTTCGGTCTCATTAGAATCATCAGCCACTCGCATTTCTAGATACTTAGTTTTCTTTCCCAGGTAAACTAAATTATATTACGAAAGTTATAATCCTAACATCTGACATTTACAGAAAATAATTGGGAAGTTCATATTTCTGACACGTACATTCAATGTTAGCTTAAGTCTTACCACTTACCTCTACATTTTTCTATGCCAAACACAATTTTCCTTAACACTTTTCTTTGCCTAGATATAAATATAAAGAAGACATTCTTAAACAATAATGTCATTTGATCGAGTTTTTCGTTATTTTAAACTTTCGCCTCACATAGCTCTACAATACATTATGTTTTTCCCTAGAGTTGTTTTGTTGTACTCACAATCAGAGAACTTGGTGCGATGTTGTTAAACATTGGCTTGGTCACAGTCTCAGTTTGTAAAATGACATTGACATTATCATTAATAAGGTTTAATAGGAGAGTGTATGATGTGTTATGATTAAATAGTGTAAACTGGACTCACGCTGTCACTGATTGATAAGTTAATGATAACTTATTATTGATAAGTTATCATTGCATAATATAAAATTCGTAGAAGTGACAGCGTGAGTCCGGTTTACACTACTTAATGATAGGAGGTCATGTACTCTTTGATTAAACTTTAGTCATTAGTGACAATTTTACGTCGATAATAAGATCCACTGCCAAAACTAGACAGAGATTCCAGTACCTGAGACTCTGACCGAACGAATGTTTGGTAATATCGTACCTGTCAATTCCTCTGACCGTGACTGTACATAGTCATTATTTTTCCATCTTTCGTAAAGTGATAATTAAATTACCTCTTTGTATTCTCGTAGATTTTCGCCAATAGAAAAACACTTCTTTTACCGTGACTATCAGATATCGATCTTTCTCTGACAATATGGACAGGAAAGCTTTTATCATAAGTTACATTTCATCAAGAAAATGAACATCCACTCGATGTTACACGAGAACTTCCATCGTTCCAAAACGTACCTCCATTAATCATCATCTTCGGCGCTAGACATCTGCTTAATTTTCGAAGAAGAGACCGTGCGCGATAACACATCGTAGATTTCGCAACGTACACGTATCGAGAATATCGAGATAATTCCATCCCGGAGGTCCGCCTCGAATCCGTTCTTGCAAAATAAGAATTCCCGATATCGTATCGCACGAATAAATTTATTGTCAACGTCGTGACCTAGTTCATCGCGTAATTGACTTTATTTTTACGGAATTTACGGGGATATTTTTAGAGAATTTAATTTACTAGAGTGAGGAGGAAATTCGATAGCGTTTAGGGGTGGCGACGCGTCGGGGATTTAATAGATCATCGGGGTGGTATTTATTTATATTGTCGAGGTGGGTGGCGTAGGTGGATATCGAAAGGTTTGTGTGGCGGTAATTGCGAGCGAACGGAGAAAAAAAAACGAAACTTATTTACTGCGTTATATGTATTTTATACGTCCTTAAGCAATTTTTAAGCGATGTGTGAGGTAACAGGAAATTTTCTAATTTGTTAAATCTGATTCTGTGTGCGCATCGCGGTTTCGTGCCTGGTTTATTTTTTAGGCGATTAGCCCACGGAAAAGTTTCACAATCTATTCATTATTTATTTAAATAACCATTGCATATAGTTCTTGGGAATACGGAGATGTATACAAAAGGTTAAATATTTAGCGGCGACGCGTAAGGTTAATAACAAGTTATATGTCTCGAAAGGCAATTAAAAACCGAACATTATTATTATTCGAGCAATATTTTTCATTCCGCTCGATTCGGTGAAAGTTTACGTACGAAACGTAAATTGGATCTTATTTCGCCGACGATCGCTTTGGATGTGCGCCATGTCCCGAGGATTTTATGTCGATAGGAACATGCACATACATTCGTTCATATTTGACCGGAATATGTAATGCGAGAATTCCTAAGTGTGAAAGTCAATTTATTCATTTCGAGTTGGCGGTTTAAATTTAATTTAGTGGGCAATTAAATAAGATGCGACTCGGTTATGTGATCAAACTTCAAAACGCGGAAAGGAAAGGACATTACTTTTTCTTCTGTTGATTGTCGATTCGGTGGTCGTATCATCTATATCCCCATTTGAAAAGTATGGATGATATCTACGGTGGCCTTAGTAGTCTGGCCGCGCAGCGGTAACAGCACACAATTACGAAATAAGTTGCGACATCATCGCCTTATCTAGCCGTATGCGGGTAGTTCTTGTATATGTACGCTGTCGCAACTTATTTCGTAATTACCGCTATTTGTCCAGACCAGTCCTTAGCACAACACCATATACTGAATCTATGGTGGTACGGGACCACAAAAGAAAACGAAGAACCAAACCTGGTGGTTAGAAAAGCGGGCAAGGACGAAACTTGTGGGGGCTCAACCTACGAGGTACCGCAATTAACTAATAGGACTATTTTGGTTTCGGCTTGAGATGGCAACATTGACGCACCGTCAACTCCTCAACTGCATTAAGCAGGTCTTACCCAGCGTGTGTTGCAAATTTCAAGCCAATTGCTTTTGTAGTGTAGTGTGTAACATAAAATCAAGATAATTACCTAGTGTTGTGTCTGTGTGTGTGATTGTTATTTCTCTTTCGATGATAGTTCCTCCTATATCTCCTCTCTTAATTTCTATTCTCGATGCACCTTTAATTTCTATGAATTCTTCCCCTTCTTAAATTCTGTCTTCTCCGGTATGATGAGGTTCTTTTATTCACTGGTACTTCTTCTTAAAACCCTTTTGTTCCAAATATATTTATTGACTTATTTGTTGACTTATCTATCTTGTCAATTTTCGTCGTCGTTAACCAAACAAACTTTTTATTTCTTTTGTAAACCAGGACTACACCGCTTTATTTCTAAGTTGTGAACGAAACGAAAACTTTAATTCACCTTGACTTTAGTTCATCCAATTCATAACGTTGTTATAGAAACCTGCATTGTTAATATCTATGTATCCTTGGTTATTTATATCCAGTGGTTATTAGGAATTCTCGTGAAGTAAAAGTATTGAATGTATGTGTCTGAATGTTTACAATGCTTTTCTATCGTTTAATCGATACTTTTTATAATAATTAATAATTTTCTTTCTAGTTACATTTTTTCTCCCATTAAACGTCTCTGGGTAGAGTTAAAATAAGAAGCTAACACCCGTAGGGTAATAAAATGCTCAAAAGGTGGCGGGCGTGGTGTCGAAAAGGTATAAATAGAACCCCAAAAGAAACCGTATGACAATTGAAAACCATAACCCCAACATAGACTGTGAATTTTGATATATTGAATTGTATTAAATGATGAATTTTCTAATGGTAATTAACCATTCGAGTATTACTAACTACAATATACGTAGGTCGTGTACACTTCAACCAGAATACAATAAAGACAAAGAGTAATAGAAAATAAAATAAACATAAGACAAAAATAAAAATGGAAATCATAGGAAAAAATCATGCATGCTTTACTTTATGCTGAAAAAGATGTCTGTATAATAAATATCCACGATTTTACACATTTGGTATAGCTAATACGTTAGTGAAAACCCCTCTATCTCAAATGATGTCGAACGCAAATAAATATTACCCTGACTCGTTTTCAGTATAACTTTCTCTTTTGATTCTTCCTTGGCGGAAATGACATTTTCCCAATCTCCAAATTAGGTGTTTTATTTAAGGTTTCCTACTAGAATGTCAATTTTTCTTTGTAATTGTTGTTTAGTATTATTTTATTGTAAATAGCCTTTGCTAAATCTTGTTTCTTTATTTTTATTTTACGTTTGTTTTATATACAGTACGTAGCATATTGATTACAATTATTGTAATTGTTATGCTGCATTTTCTTAAATATATATTTTATCCTGTTCTTGGTATGAATTCTGTTGGACAGTAAAGGCTATTTTTATTATTTTGGAGGTTCTGTATAAATTAATAATGGAACGCTCGGATTAATAGGTACTTTTGTTTTGCAATGAACAACTATCGTGTTTCACCAGAATCACAAAAAATGACAACTGTCAATCTTTTCTTTTTCTAAAGATATGCCAACTTTTTCACCACATTATGATTATATATGAACTTTTGAGATTTTGTTGTTGAATACCCTCGTTCGAAGAAATGAGTGACATGAAAAAAGAGCAACGAGTCAACATCAAATTTCTCTCGTGAAATTATGGGAGAAACCAGTCGAAATTTCGCGAAAATTGCAAGCCGTGTACGGCGAAGAAACTTTATCAAAAGCACGTGTTTAGGAATACATGAACCGTTTCAAGAATGGCCGAGAATCCGTTGATGACGATGTGAGGCATACCAAAAATAATATACGCTGCCCACGATGTGGAGTATCTACGTGCGTGAGTGAACAGCGATTGTTGGTTACCACTTAGCATGTTATCAACAGCACTGAGCATTAATAAAGAAATAATTGAAATCATCTTGCATGGCGATTGAGGGATGAGAAAAGTGTGCGCAAAATTCGTTTCCAAAGTGCTCATCGACGACCAACAAGCACAGCGTTCGGCGATGTGCGAAGAAATGTTGCACAATTACTTCTTCCTCTTCCCAAACATGAAAAGTCAGATCAAAGGAACCCGTTTCTAAGGAGTTGAGGAGCTCCAAACGGCCGCAACGCGTTTTCTTTAACAAATTGAAGTACGGATTCACAGTTTATCTGAATTGAGAACAGTAAATTTTGACACAACGCTCAGCTTTCCTGCAGTTTATACTTCAGCTTTAGAAAGCGATCTGCAGATCTTAGGAGGCCAAGTGGAAAGGCCGATGACCGACCAGAATAGCAAAATCTACATCACAACAGACAGCCAAGCTGCTCCTAAAGCAATTCAGAACGTGCAAAAACATTGAAGGATTGTCCAAGAATGCAGATATGTGCGGGTCTACTTGTCGATACACAATAGTGTTTATATGTTGAGTGCCGGAACACCGTGGTGTAAAAGTAAGAAAAAGAAACGAATCTCATTCCACGCGAGAGGCCAAAAGAAAGTTTTCAGGCCTAAACTTACATGTGGAATTACTTATTAAGCCGTAAGGACTAAGATGGTGAACTTGTTGAAGGAGTAGCGCATTAAACATTGAGGGATCGCATCAGGAAGTTACTGCGAATGAGCAGAAGACAAATTGGAAAAATGGATATTACTGTTGTAATTACATCATCACGATACAAAGATGTAACCGGAATAGCAAAGTTTATATCATCACCAACAGTTAAAGCGCTGTTAAAGCAAATAGGAAGGCGCAAACACAATCAAGGACTGTCGGGAATGCAGATGGTGCATGGATGCACTGGTGTCTTTGTCGACGCAAAAGTATTCATGCTGGGACACCGAGGCATACGAGCGGACCAACAGGCAAACGATCTTACATAGTAGTACATGTGTAACTCCTTATCAAAATTGAGGAAATGGTGAAGGAACAACATAATAAACATTGGAGGCTAGCACCAGATTTAAGACAATTTTTCATGAAATCTTCTGATGCCATTATACAATAATTGTTGCGTACGAACCAAATTGAGAAGGCAATGTACTAATTGACGGGATACTATTAGCTTAACCAATATCTTTACACCACGGAAATAGTGGAAGATCTTATCTGTAGGAGTTGTTGTAAGAAAGAGGAAATTTGTTCTCTGTAAATGCCAAGGGCTAAACAGTGTGACAGTGAGTCTCGGTTACTCAAGCCAGAAGAGATAAAATAACTGCCCACGTTTTGTTCAGGACATCGATATAATGGAGACGGTTACGTAAAGGGTGTAATATACCACTGAGCTTCAGTGCGATGGCTGAACCACATCCTTAAGAATGATGTGATCATATGGTTTCTCGTGAATTTTCATCCCATGTCAACCGCATTTAATGGCAACCAGCTTCTCACATCTCTGGGAGTTGAGGTAAATTACTCAGTTTTCTATCCGTAATATCCCACACGTGTTCAACAAGTGAAAGATCTGGAGATATTGTTGGTCAAAGTGGTAGATTCATTTGGCCGTTATTCAAGTGGTTTAAGATTGCTCTAGCAAGATCACAAAAGAGATTATCCTGTTGAAAGATATGTCACCGAAGCAATTGAAGATACATATAGTACTACAATTTTCCGAGTATGAAACTAAATTCATTATTTCCCTATAAGCCAACGGTGAGCAAAGCCGCAATTGAAAGTTTAAATCCGTATTCGTTACTTCAAAACTTTTTGAATATGAACCATATGAATCCCAATTTGTGTATTTAATGTTACGTGACTATGTTGTGCTTCTTTATGATATATGAAACACCGGAATTGGGCTCTCAATGAGCTCATGGCGGTCTACCTTTGTTATCTGCTATACATTTACGTCCTTTAGCATTACAAGTTGAAGAAGAATCGATCAGTTCACCTTTAAAGAAAAGTTGTTGAAACTACTAGCAATTGTGAATCTGAAACCGCACTTCTGCACCACCAAAAGATTCTTTTTCCTTCATGAAAATCGTAACTTACGACATTATACACGCGCACGATTACGATATCTTTCATCCTTTACGAAATAAAGCTAGAAGAGAACGTCACGATGAATGACTCAAACTGCCCCGAATTAATTAATCTAATCTCTCCGAGCGCTCTAATAATGTGCAGACACGAAACTGGGTCGCCTTATTCACAATGGAATTGGTCGTAATTGTAGGCGGTTCGCGGTTGAATTTTACGAACGTTTCGTTTGGCGAGGTTTGTCCTTGTAAGTTCGGGAGTTACCTAGTTGAATGAACGAATTCGCGGCGAATGTGTTGTAAGGACGTACCTCTAATCGTAACGCTTGATAAATTAGAATGATAGTAAAAGCGTGCGTTACGTAAGCGAAAATGTTGGGTAAAACTCGATTATTTGGTAATTTGCATTTTTGTCAAAGAAGTTTAAATTGAGGTAAATTTACTTAGTGGTCTGTCAATGAAATCGTCAAGCTGCGTTTGTTAACACGGGCAGTACAAAGAATAGAATGCATTAAGCGATGAATTCTGTGTTTATGACAAAATAATTTAATCTCCTTTGGAAGTAGTGGATTAGCATTCTTCATGTATCATTGTGGAAGAACGTGTTCTTCTTTAACAATTTTCCACTGGTACTTAATTAATTATTATTCAGGCGTGAATGTCCTAGTCTTAGACACGATTCTAGAGTTAGTCAACAAAGGACCAAGCAATCAAATAGAAAACCATCGCAGCTTTGCACGAACCATATGCCATACGGTGAGATCTAGACGTTGCCAGGAATTTCAAAGGCCTCATTGTCTATTACCATTGCAGAAATTTGAAAGTCATTGCCCTTGTACTCGGTCTTAAGCTAGGATATAGCAAATTTTGCTGTGTCTTGTGCGAGTCGGAGAGAACAGAGATAGACAAAACCATTATGTAAAAGAATCATGGTCTTCAAGACGACAGTTCGTTCCCAGAACAAAAAATTCTCGTGAATCAGCCCCTGGTGGATCCCCAGAAAGTCTACACACAATAAACCCGGATTGGATAGAAAGGGCAGCGGTTTTAGCTTTCTAAAAAGCCAATTTCCACGGGTCAGTGATGCAAAAATCAAGGAAGGCATATTTATTGGCCCTCAAATTCGAGAATTAGTAAACGATCCCGAGTTCGATGCTACCCCAAAATGAGCAAGAATGATCATTGGGGGTAATTCAAGAAAGTAGTCCAGCACTTTCTTGTAAACAACAAGGCGAACAACTATAAGGATCTTGTATAGGAATTACTTCAGAACTATGAAGCCTCTTGGTTGCAATATGTCATTACAGATACATTTTCTTCATTCACATTTAGATTGCTTCCTGGAAAGCCTAGGCAATTCCGCCAAGACATATCTATCATGGAATCGCGTTATGAAAGTAAGTTGGGCCCAAACATACTGGCCGATACTGTTGGCCAGTAAGAAGAGATATTCCTGCCACAAAAATACCGAAGAAAATCATGTCAGATACCTTTTAAACTAGAATTAATATAAGAATTTAAGCTAAAACTATGCTTGACACACAAATTTGGAAAGGAGATTCAGAACCGGTAGGGAAAATACTATAAAAGTGAGCTTATTTGATCAAAGAAGCAAGCAAAAAGTTAAATTTTTTAAATCCTATCTATCTTTTGGTGTAAGACTTTGGTGGAGTTAAGTTTCTTATTTTCTGTATAATTCTCTCCACCATTTTCTGTCTCTGGTTTTATCTTTCTTTCTTTCCCACTTATTCCTCTTTCTGTCGCTGCTTCCCTGATGTCTTCATTCCATTTTCTTCTTGGTCTTCCTTTTTTGTTTCTTCCTATCACTCGCGTCTCATACACTTTCTTTGTCAATCTATCATCACTCATACGACACACATGAACGAACCATCTTAGCTCACCCTCCTTTATTATTTTCTATATAGCTTTAATTCCTAGGTCTTGCCAGTATTTCTCGTATCTTATCTTTTCTTTCTTGGTCTTATTTTCTATCCGACTTAGGAATCCCATATCCATGGCGTTTACTCGCGATTTGAGCTTTTCTGACTTTGTCCATACGTTATTGTTGGTCTCACTTTTTTCTCTATTTCTGTTTTGGTCTGTTTTAGCACTTACTAGACACGTTATCCTCATCGTATAAAACATTCTTGCCGCTTTTTTCATCCCTTCATTCATTGCTTGCTCCATTTTTTCCATCCCACTGAGTTGTTGTTCCTAAATATTTGTAAATTATTAACTTATTATATTGTCCTTCCTTCGATTTTTTCCTACAATTGTCATTGATGTGGTCTTTTCGAAGTTTGATGATTTCCTCGTCTAGGATTTCAAGATTCCTCTGAAGCGCTTCTTCTGATTCCGCTAGAATTGCCGCAAACATCAATTCACACAGGTTAGTCTCATTAATTTTCCAGTGACCCATTTTTAGTGGTTTCATTTCTTCTTTGGCATTCTTTATGACTTCATCTCGTACAATCGGAAACAATGACGGACTAAGCACGCATTCCTGTTTTATCCCTATCTTTCCTGTAAACTCTTTAAATTTTTCGTTGTTGGTTCTTACTGTATTTGTATCAATCCTATACATCTGTTTTATTAACTCTGTTGTTCTTTTATCTATATTTCTCTTTTCTAGGGCTTTCCATATGATTCTCCTTTTCACTCGATCGAAAGCTTTTTCTAAATCTACAAAACAAATACGTATTTCTTTTTCTTGGTACTTCGTTTTTCACTTGCTCGTCTTATCGCAAATATTAAATCTGGTCTGTTTCTTTCATATCTTCTATGCTATGCTATCTTCAGTTATTTTTCTTTTTCTTTTCTGTAATGATTACTCCTGCGACGCTGGTGAATGTAATTCCCCTGTAGTTGGTACAATCTCGCTTGTGCCCCTTCTTATAAATGGGCAATATTATTCCCGAGTTCCACTCTTTCGGTGTTTTACCTTCTCGTACAATCGCTTTCACTATGAATATAAAAACGAATTTTTTACTTTGTATATACCACTTTATATACAAAGTCATTTTCGAACTCGAAAATGACCGTTCTAGCTTGAATCTGCAGTCACTGGGTGATATAAATAAAGTGGTATATACAAAGTAAAAAATTCGTTTTTCTATTCATAATGAAATACCACAAAGTAACGGCTGAAATTATCAATTTTTTATGGCTTTCACTAGTTTGGTTATTTGTTTTAATCCCTTTTCTCCCATATATTTGATCATTTCTGTTGTTATGTCGTCTATTCCTGGAGCCTTGCCTATTTTCAGCTTTCGTATGGACTCCATCATTTCTTCTTCTTGAATTGGTTCTATATTTTGAATTTCCTTTATCTCCTCTTCATTCTCTATAATCTCTACGTCTGTTTCCGTCCAATCTTGGAGGTATTGCCGTCATCTGTTCATTATCTAATCTTCTTCTGTAATTATACGACCATTTGTATCTTTAATGTTCATTATATTGTATTAATTTTTGTCTTGGTTTTTTAAGGTAGCCAAAGAATAATTTTTGATTTTCTGTATAATGATTAGTTATTCTTTCTTCAAACTTTATCCAAGACCTCTCTTTCGCTTTCTCGCTTCGTTTTTCCTTGTATTCTTCAAAATCGTCTAGAATTTTTGTTCCTAAATATCTTTTCCAACTGGTTTTCTTCTTCTTTAAAATGCGCTTTACTTCTGTGGTCTGCCTCTCTGTTCTTTTTATGTGCTTGTTTGTTATTTCTTTTGGCCCCATAGCTCTCTTCTGTTTACCAGTGAAATCGGCGTGCTGCAAAGAACTAACCCAGAACGATCTCCAAAACAATACACGAGTTCACATACAGCTCGAAAGACAATTGAGTTTTGGAACAGCAAAACGTCGAATAAATTGCATCATTTTCCGTACAATCTTCACCTACCTACGCCCCAACGATTTTTTACGTTCCAAAGGACCAATAATGGATTGCATAACCAAAAGTTCTAATCGCCGAGAATCCTTTAAAATGGCAATATTTACTATCCGAACTGAAGAAGAGAAGAAGAAGACTGAAGATTGGACTAGCTGCTTTAATATTGGGTTTGAACGGAAGCAAAAATATGTGAATGTTTCTGGAAGATACTTTGGTAAAGAATATAGCAATTCCAATCGATCTACTATTTCTTTCGTTAAGCTTGGAAGAGACAATTCTCGTGATTATATTTCCATCCGTCCCATCCCTATTTAGATTTTCCGTTTCCTTCCTAAGCTTCCTACAAATATTCGAAGACTTGAAGATCTCCTACGTACCATACATATCTAAATGCATACATGTAGTTCATTTGAAGTCCTATGTACCAGTAAATATTGGAAGTCCTCGATAGCGAAGCGGCATAAAATCCGATTTTCGCAGTAAAATATTTACGTTACGATTCGATTTGATCGTCGTAAATAATCCCCTGGCATATTTCGTGAACCTCGGAGATATCGAACACCTGAACTTTATAACTAGCCACGCAGCAGAGAGCTATTCGAACGCTCGCCATAAATCCGTATCTAAATCGTGTTCTTATAAAAGCAAATACATACGTAGGTCTGTCTGTATCTGCAATACGCGAGTACATAACTTCAGGATATTTAGGAGTTATTTATAGATTCGTATCTGCACACACCTATATGTAGGTAGATTTCGCTTCGTACGCGATTTTTCGCGAACGAATCGAGAGGCTTTTAAAATAAAATTAATATCGGGAAACGTGAGCTTTTCCGGAAGCTTTGTGTGTTACTGCGTTACGTTCGGTAGCGGATATGTAGTCACGTTGTTTTCTGCCTAAAATAGCATGGATGTTTTTGTAAAGCGTTATATAAATATGAGTTTGTTTATGTTTGAAATAAATATAACGAAGGGTAGAATAAATATGCGAAAATACGGAATCGATTTTGTAAAATTACACGAAAGATATACGAGCGATATTTCAAATGTTGTTGGAATTTGGTCACAGTCAATTGCGTAAATCTTATAGGTTCGTTCCAATACACCGCAAACTGGTTATGTATTGTGTTGGAACGGACCTTATAGGTCACGCTATTGGTCAGAGACAAGTCTTGGCACATTTACGCAGCCATGCCGTGCAATATTGTTAAATATACTTCAGCTGATTGCACTTGCAGAATGTGTGTGAAGTGAAAGATGTTTTGAGAAAATACAATATGGATTTAGTAGCACTACATTTCGATAAAAGAATGTTAAACATGTTTTTCGACAACTAAATGGTGATAATTAGCATGAAATTTAGCTTAGTCGTCTTAAAAATGGTAGACAGGACACTCCAAGGGAACTGACCAACAGCCATCTAAATCACATTTCGTGCACAATCTGTACCCGTTTCTCTATTACTTTCTTTCTTGAAGACTAACTTCAGCAAAATTAATTTGAAACAGTTTTCATTTGCAGGATTCATATTTTGAATATCTTTTTGGAAATTTTCTAGTTCTGGGTGATTTTAGATTTTGAGACAAAATCCGCGAAAACTAAAATTTTGTTGACAACGAGTATTTTTCTCTTAAAATGTGTTTCTTTCTTTTGTATTAAGAAGGCGAAATCTTGTCAATCTTTAAATGTAAAAAGTTAGAGTTAGGAATCAACATAAAAGAATTAATTTTGGACAGGTGTTTGGCCATAACCACCCTTTGGCTCTCTTTTCTCTTTAAATGTGTTTTGTTCCCTTGTGTTTTTAGCTTCATCTGATTCATCTCATTCATCTTTAAATATAAAAAGTACGCCTCACAAGTATTCATATTAGACATATATTTCGCTATAAGTAAACTAAGTTTTTGACTAAAACGTTGGAATAATTTTGTTAGCACTAATGCATTTTCGACTCGTCTCAATAGTTCCAATTTCCTATACAATTTGAAACTTTTTATTTTAAAAATGTATGAATTAGAGGGCAAGGATGGTCTCTTCTTACTGCACCATACTGCTTTCAATTAGAATTTAAAAAAGCAGTACAAATCCTTCGATGTAGTTAGTGGCAAAGTGAGAATATAATGAAACCAGCAAAAGGTTAGTTTGATCGATGAAACTATACTATGAATGCTAAGGGACACAACACCAAATGGAGGAATAACACAGCTATTAGATCAAGGTAAGATACTAAGTAAAATAGAGAAGAAATAGGGTGGTACGAACATATTCTGAGGATAAAACCGCAAGAAATTACTAGAAAAATGCTGGAAACAAAGTCCGAAGAAGGAAAAAGGGGAAGGCCAGGCGAAAAATGTCGGGGATAGATTATAAAATATGGAAAACAAAGAGAAAGGAAAGATGTACGTATACTAGCAAAGGCCAGAACACGATAGAAGCAATGGGTTGAAGAAAATCCGAACTCATAAAATCCGTTGCCCAAAAAGGCGAAAGAATGAGGCAAGAAGATTTAAGTTGGAATTTCAATGCTCAATTACACTTTAGATTTGACGTTCCCGTTGTTCACATTATGAGCTTAGATATTTTGTATTCTAAACTCAGACGAAAATTCGACCCTGTATCATGACCATAATAGTTTCCAGATTTTTGTGAAATTTAGAGGTAAAAGGATAATCTTTGTTATTTCTGAATTTACGGTCACTTTATTTCGTTACATGAAGTTCTGTACGCTGCTGTAAAATTAAGTTAGTTAGTTAGTTACTTGTTAAGGTAACTTGTTTCAAAAAGTTCTATTTGTTACGAGTTTTAAGAGGGTTATCCTCGGAAGTTTCTTACAAACTATTCCTTCAATTAATCGTTTCCATATCTATACTATCAACTGCTTCAGATTCTAGATTTTGGGCTTCAAACTTGACCTCAAAGCGGTGACCATGTAAGCGTCAAAATTTTATGATTTTAAGGATCATGTCGAGAATTTTGGAACTGCAATAGACAATCTTCATTACTTTCGAACTTCAAAATGTTTTATTTAGTAAAACCTCTGTTTATTGCAAGTTTCAGAAGAAGTTTCTCCTCTCTAAATTTTGAAGTGTAAACTCGCATGAAAATACAAATTCTGGCATCCGAGATGGCTCATCGCACTACTTGCAGTGATCAAAGCGCACATCCGCCGCATATTGGACGACAAACTAGTCTCGAAATCTGCAACTTGGCTAGCCATGGGTAACGGCCGCGCAAGTCCCAAAATTTTGTTATATGCACCATTGCGTTAAAACCTACAAAATCTTTTGTTTCGTCCTACTTGCGAAAGTTAGAAGATTTGAGGTATAATTTCAGGAAAAAATTTCGCCCTAAATCATGGCCAGAAAAGCCCAAAAAGTTCGTGATTTGACACACCATTTCTAGGAGTTTGGCAATACGACGGATGAGTTTTTAATCTTTTGAAACTTTTACAGGCACTTTATTCACTATCTAAAGTTCACCTGCATTTAAGATTGAATTTTTATTTCTAGAAAATTCCACTTAAAATTATTATTCTTCGGGAGAGTTCCTCGCAAATTACTCCTGACCTTCGACGTTTCGTTGCTAATATTGTCAGCTTCATTAGGATCTAGATGACGGCGGTTCCCAAATACTTTTTGTTATAGACCTTCGGATATAATGGTTTATCCCATGGATCCTTAGGCCGCAGCCAAGCAACTCTTTTGGTTAGACAAATAAAGGCGCAAGCTTTATATGTACATAAACAACATATTGTCCACACATGATATAAAGTAATGATTTAGTGTGAATGGTGAATTCCCATTTATGTTACAAGTGTCTTAAAATTTCTTTGTATATTTTTGGCAATTTTACACGTGGCTCGCCGCAGTCCAAATTGTGCAACCTATTTCTTTTTTCAGCTGGAGCAGCCATGAAAAATATTGTTCGAAGAGGTAGGTAGTTGGGAATGGAGTCAAAATCTTCAAAGCTTTGTTCCCAAGCGCCGGCAGTGTCTGGCAACGTAACCCTTATCATTCTTTTTTCAAAAATTTAAAATTGGACCGTGGACCTTTGATGGGCCAAGCACCGTAAATTGGGGCACACTGATACAGTATAAACTCATCATAAATCAGAACCGTGACACCTTTCCAATTTCGTAATTTGTATTTTTTCCGACGCCTTAATACGTAGAAGAATCAGAGAAGAACAGGAAATAATTTTATATTGCCCATCTTTAGTATTTAAAGATTTTTATTGACTAGTGTTCGAAGCTTCTTAAGGCCTTGCCTTTGGAATTGTGCAAGCCTTTCTCTTGCGATCTCGTGATCGATCGTTCCTGAAATTCTGTTGGTGAAGGTTTTTGTAAATTACCTTCCATAATCGACGTTTCGTTCTTGATCTAAATTTGCAAGTCCAAACCCGAAAGGAAATTTAAGAACGAACCTATACACGTCGTCATTTATCCCGATAATGTTTAGGCATGTGGTATCTTTTTTCTCTATTTACTGGGAACTTCTTCCTGATTTAGATTTTGAGGTGTACACTTTGAAGGAAATTCAATGATAAATCGCGATTATGAAAACTTACGAACTGCACTTAATTTATATCGACGGTCCTTAGAATTTTCAAATATTATTGGCTGGTTCTTAAGGCATAAGCATTAAGAGCCCTAACTGGATGAAGACCTTGGAACTGAGATGGAAATCCAACAATAAATTGCGGTCGCAAAAGTCCATGGACGATTATCGTTAAAATTTTCAGATGTTGTTGATCGATGCTTTTATGCTTTGAAGATTTTGGTGTATGTCAGAAAGAAATTAAACAAACAATCGCGATCATCAACGCTCATGAATCCCGTGTTTTACATTGATGATCTTTAAAAGTCTTAATACAATCGCCTGGTCAGGAAAAAATGTATCAGGAAAAGCACCCCAAAACCAAAGGACAACAGAAATCCCTTACCTTGGTTTCGCCGTTAGTCTGTAGGTAGTAAATAATGACGAACATCCATGTGAGCGAGCACAACAACAATATCTTAATATTCCGCCTCATATTAATCGCGGTCGACAATAACGACAATTACGAAACAACAACAATAATTTTGCCGCACCGGTCGTCGCGAAGGAGTACGCGACAAGTCCGAAACACCACTCACCGATCACCGGCCGTCACTGAAGGGAGGATCGGCCTTTCGGCGTGTTTTGCGAAGGGAACTCCGAACGCCGCGTCTCCTCCTCTCTTTTTCACTTTCGCCCGTGCGCCGAAAAGAGACGCACTTACTAGGTATTATAACGGGACGACGGGCATCCGAAATCGCTCATCGCACTACTTGCGGCGATCAGAGCGTATATTTGCCGCATACTTGACGACGAACTGGTCTCGTAACCTCCAACTTGGCTTAGCCCGTGTTTATCGAGTCGGTTTTGGTCGGCCGTTCGATATGGCTATGATCGGCGACGGGCTAGAAATGGGTCGGAGAACGCCTGGAGATGGCGCCAGTTTACGCGAAGGAGGAAATCGGAGAAGTGTGGAAGTTCTCTTTTTGAGAGTTGGTGCGTTTGTCTTAGATAATCAAATTTGGCATCCAATAGTCTTCTTTATTTTCCTATGTTTTGTACAATATTATTGTCTTGGGTGAATTTTGGTCTCCCCAAAGCTTTGCTCCATTTATTTCCCTTCGTAGTCATAACATCCTGGATTTCACCAAAAGCCTTTATTGGAGGGTCTACGAAAATAATGTCCTGAGTTACTACTGACCGCTTTCGACTTCAAATTGTGTTTCCACCATAGCAACTTTTCCCTCCTCTTCTTCACTATTCCCTGATCCGCTTTCAACGGTACCAAAACACTGCAGCATCTTAAAAGAAATGGATCATCACGCAAGAGAGGAAATCGGAGAAGTATAGAAGGTTTCTCTTTGAAAATTCATAGGTTTGTTAAACATTTAGATAATCAAATTTGGCACCGAATAATCTTCTTTATTTTCCCATGTATTGTATGATATTATTTTTTTGGATAGGTTTTGATCTCCCCAAAGCTTTGCTCTGCTTATTTTCCTTGGTAGTCATAACATCCTGGATTTCACCAAAAGCCTTTATTGGGGATTTTACGAAAATAACCGCCTTAGTTACTACTGACCGCTATCGACTTCAAATTCAGCTTCTACCATAGTATCTGCTGCTTCCTCACCATCACTATTTTCTGATCCGCTGTGCCAGGTACTGAAACACTACAGCATCTTAAAAGAAATGGGTCATCAAACCAGAGAGGAAATCGGAGAAGTATGGAAAGTCTCTCTTTGAAACTTCGTGCGTTTGTTAAACGTTTTGATAAACAAATTTGATACCCAATAGTCTTCTTTATTTCCCCATGTGTTGCACGATACTATTGTCTTAAGTGGATTTTGATCTCCCCAAACATTTACTTCCCTTCGTAATCATGACATCCTGGATTTCACCAAAATTCTTTATTGGAGGTTTCATGAAAGTAATCTCCTTAGTTACTACTGCCTCCTTTCGACATCAAATTGAGTTTCTTTCCTCTTCTCCACAATTCCCTGATGCACCATCGATGGTATTGGAACATTATACCATTATTAAAGAAAATCATCGAGGTTTAAGCTTTGAGGCAATAACTTAAACACAAAAGGTTCGATTATCAAAATCAGGTTGTGATCAAGGCTTTTGATTTGGCCAACTATTTACATGGTTACACATTTTTATGACGAAGAAATTATAGAAGGAAGCCTAAAAATTTAAAAAATTGTGTTTAACCTTTAGGACTTTTAGTTTTCCTCCCACAATTTCTTCTCCATTAAAGTCTTTAGCCATTCTGTAGATTTTAACCTCCAATAGTCATCTAACAGAACAAGTTCTTCTTCGCTCAAGAGAAATCAGCATAAGCTACAGACACTCACTTACTACACAATTGTTTTTGAAGGTGTCCACTTGGCATGTTATTTATGAGGATCTTGTAGGGTGGCTGTCTCCGAGAGAAATACTTTTTCGTCCCGCACATAATTACAGGAAGGGTGCGGTAAAAGCAGTGATGTTCCAATCAATTTTTTGAGAGTGTACTACCAGTAATCCATTATATACTCGAGTTTTCTTATTGGAGGCAATAGGGGCAAGAAGCAACAAGAAAATTTATGAAATTTTTAGTTCGTAATAAAAGATCAACTTCCCTTTGACGTATCCAATGGCGGCGGCTGTACGGCTTGATTGAGAGTATACGCAATATCTCTAAACAATGCTTGAGAGTATACCGCGTATATATCCCTATGGGAACAACACTGGGTAAAAGAATGCATGTTTAAGAACTTTAAGAAAAATAATGCCTTCAGATCGGTTTTAGACGGTTTTGATAACGCTTGTCTTGTGCTAGCGAAACACGTGTCACCGAATTTATTATAAATGTGATATAGTGTCAGTCCTTGCAATCACTCTCATAAACTACAGATAGGATTCAGTGTTTCTCTAACTAATCGAGAGCCAACTAGAGGAAAGTTTGGTTAGCTAACAGGAACATATACAGAAGATTGGAATTTTTCAGATTGTCTAGGAATATCTCCTTAGAAATATATAATCATCATTGCTAATGATAGATTGAGTTGTGAGCGGATGAGTCACTTTAAGTTCGAACGAGATGGTAATAAGACCGTTATGTAGAGAATCATCTAGGTTCTTCTAAATTGAAGGTTAACCTACTTTGTGTTTGCTTACTACTATTTACTTCGCATACATTTTATCTTCAACTTTCGATATGATTAAACTATCTTAGACATTCAAAATGTTGGTGTCTTTAAAAAAACTCCGGAAAATTCAACCCATATTCTGTAATTTTCGCCAATTTAGCCAGCTTTCAAACTCGAAGAAATGAACAGAATATCAGAAATTAGCGTACAGAAGACAGTAGAAACTTCTTTCTTCTTTGAAACTTTAAACAACGTCCTCTTTACGCTGACGGCACGTATCTGTTCTTCGAGCAATCTTTCTATGAAGTAAACACCCATTCAAAAAGCAGTTTTCCTTTTTCTAGCGATGTGGTACATAGTGCATGACATCGAAATTGCAACACCAAGAACTTGGCAGAAACGTTTACCTATTCAAAAATGATAATTGATCAAAATTTTGTTGCGATGGATCAAATGGTTATGGCATATCTGACACTTCGTGCAGTTTTCTCTAGCATTATTGTCAGTTGTAGTTCTTGCGGAAGGAAACTGAGGAACTTGGTGAATCCTCTGCAAACACTGGAAGCTCCCCGGAATAAATTGCAGGTTGCTTGGGATACCACACCCCAAGAGGATTACAACCACATACGGAAATCAATGCCATGGAGAGTGAAGAAGTGTGAAACTAATAGGGAAGACCCAACCTATCTATATATATATATATATAAATCAATTGCTGTTCGTTTGTCTCGCTAAAACTTGAGAATGGCTGGACCGATTTGGCTAATTTTGATCTTGAAATATTTGTGGAAGTTCTGGGAGGGTTTAAACGGTGAGAAACATAAATAATAGCTAACGGAAAATACTAAAAACGGCAATTTAATTTTCCGTTATGACAGCTGTCATGGTGCGCGCAAAGATAATTTAGGTTATGACATTTGTGATTGTGCGCGCATGAATAATTGTTATGTCATAATAGAAGCAAAGTCAGCAATATCCATCACAGTGTTATTTACAACGCCGCGAGCGAGAAGATCGAATCTTTCATAACGAAGCCGTAATACAAATAGACTACGGAATATTGCGAATGAATCCACTGCAGATGAAGAAGAAATCGCACGAGAGAAGGGTGCCGTGTTAGTACGGCCCGACTTCGTGCTTCACAAACACAAGAAGAAAGAGAGGCCACACGTGAAACGGCTCGGTTGGCAGTGAGAAATCGTCAAGCAAAACACAGAGATCAACAACGTCGAGCCGCAAGAAGAAAGGTTTCAAGTGTTAATTTGAATCGGGGAGCGTTTCAATACGGTTCCACAATTGACTGCAGCTCGCACACTTTCGTTAGTATTGGTCCTATGCAGGTTATGTGCGCCCATTGCGGTGCATTGAAGTTCGCTGGAGAAACGTGTTAGTGGAAAGATCAAATTATGTTGCCTCCCCCACCTGAGCCATTGCATTCATTGCTTCGTGGCGAAGCTCAAGAATCACGACATTTTCTTTCGAACGCTTAAAGACATAATGCTTGTTTCCAAATTACTTCATTTGGAGCAAATATTATTGAAGAACGCGGATTCAGTCCTACATTCAAGGTAATGTTTGTTAATAAGAGAGTAACCTTTATTGTTGGTAATCATAAATCACTAATTATCACTTCGCTTTCGACTATACAGATACTAGAACAAATTCACCATAGAATTTGATCATTACAACCGGTTGAAGACGCACAGCATAAAATTGTTACAAATTTACTTCATGGCCAATATGGAGGACCAACTTGATCTGCGTCAAACGATCAATAACGCAACGAAAAGAGAAATTCTTCAAGATTTGCAGCAAATACTCTATGAACATCATGCATTGATTCGGTTGTTCAAAACTGCATTGGATCGCATGCCAAGTGACAACTATAAAGTAGTGATCAGAGCAAATAAACGTCCCGTTGGAACACACGAACCAAATTCAACGCCCCGACAATAGATAAAGTTACAAAATACACTATATCACAAGATGCTTCAATGAAGATAATCGACACGAGTGCAACCCATTCAGCAAATTCTTTAACAGAAAGTTGTGCTACAACGATACGCGAATCATTTGGTTTACATTCAATAAAGCAAATGCTTTGCTCCCACGTGACTTTGCTCCTTTCTGAACTTTTATTGAACTTAATTAATTTTATCTTAATATAAACAAGTTAATAAAACTCAGATAATAACTTAAGACATTTATTAATTCTAAGGCGGTACGACGTTCGCCGGGTCAGCTAGTTATTAATGAAGACAAAAGTAAAGTGTGTTAATCTTTTGTCCTATTCCTTTGAAAATTTAATCAATTATCACTTTTGAACAGGTAAAAATTTCTGACAAGTTTGGTCAAAAAATTCGCATCCCTTCTTAGAGTTGAAATTTCCATGTCATGTACTATAGTTTGGGAATACGTATTTCGGTGATAACAACAATAAAATACAATAATTGTACGGGTAAAGGGAGTGTTAATGTAATTTGGAGCACCCACTCCATCAATACAAATCCAAACATACACACAATGCTCAGCGTTCGAATATTACACTCCAAATATTTATGTACGAACAAAAACAGATTAAATCTAAGCGCTTATCTAAACAAAATATTGACACAGATATATTACAACGCTTATGAGATGTTATACCCGGAACCACTCGAAACTCCCAATTTCGTTCATCTTAATTCTCACGCATTCGACGTCCGTTCATATTTGCGCTTTGTTTGACAAATTACGGGTCATTACACCGTATCTATTTCGTCTTCTTTTACCTGTTTCTCATCTACGTATGGGCGCGTAAAATACAAAATAATCATAAAAAGAGTATTTCCACATCTACTTACTATGTACAACGTCGGGTTCGACGATGTACATAGTTTACGATGGGAAAACGTCGGGAAATGCGATGAAAGACAATGGAGAAGAACGTATTCTTCGTTTCGCGCGTGATAGACGTGAAAAAGAAGTTACATTTCCTGTTCTACTTTGACGAGTATTGAAATTGAAAACAAATTGCGTTAGATCACCCGTCTGTTTTAGCTTACAATTAGCAATGATCTATCTTGCTGTGGATGGATGTTTTTTACAATGAGATCGATCGATCATTGTAGATTGATTTCAGTTTAAAGGATTTTGGTTGTTAAGAAATTCCGAATTTTTCTTTAAAATTTCCATCTATTTTACGAATAGAGTTGGCCAAAATCGGTCCAATCCCATTTTTGACTTGTCTCGCCTCGTGAAACATGTATGCTGTCGGTGCGTCGCTTCTATTCGAGTTATAATTATTATTATTATTATTATACGAGGCGTGTTTTTAAACTAAGTACCGTTTTTAAATTACGCCGCCGCAGCACTGCGGTCGCCGTTTAGCGCATGCGTGCCATGTAGCTACCGCTGTTGGGAAGCCATAGACGCCATTACGGAACCATCCGATCGAATCTACATCTGTTTGCGTGATTTTAAAATGCCTCCACCTATTGAGAATCCCGCCGACTGCGAAGTGCGTGCTGTAATACGGTTTCTCTGTGCTGAAGGCTTCAAATCAGTTGACATTCATCGCCAAATCAGTGTAGTGTATGGTGAAAACATTATGAGTGATGGAATGGTGCGAAAATGGGTTAGGGCCTTTAAAGATGGCCGCACAAACATTCATGATGAGAAACGAAGTGGGCGACCTTCAGTCATTACCGATGATCTGATTCAAAAAGTGGACTGTAAAGTGAAAGAGAACAGACGATTCACGATTTCGTCGTTAGCTGAAAAGTTTCCTGCTGTCCCGAAGTGAAAACAACTGTGAAGCAGTGGTTGTCTAATCAGGCGGCAAGCTTCTTTGACGAAGGCATACAAAAGCTGGTCCCAAGATACGATAAGTGCCTCAATATTAATGGGAATTATGTAGAAAAGTAGAGTAAAGTATGACCTTTCAAGTGAATAAATTATTTTTGGAAAAAATTTACTTGTTGTTTTTTTATGTCAAAACGGTACTTAGTTTAAAAACACGCCTCGTATATATTAATGACGGACGGAGCTTCATGCAGGGTAACGCCAGCAGGGTACTAAAAATGCGTTCAAACAAACAAAAAAAGGGGAGAGGTGTTTTTACGCATTTGATGCTTATTTGAATAAACGGTAAAATTCTGTAATTGAATAAACAATGTATAAAGAAAAAGAAAAAGTATTTCATATCGAAACCGATGGTAAATAAGTTGAAGCTGAATTTGAAGTAAATTCGAGTCCGATTACTAAAAACGCCATCTGATGGGAAGAGACGCAAATACGGCGCATTACATAGTTGCTCCTGCGATGAATATGTGCGTATGTGTGTGAGGGAAAGAACTAACGCGAGAATAGAATGAAAGTTAAAAGCGTCTAGTGACGATTTCAAGCGTCTCCCTTTTTCCAGTTAACTCTCGCCCCAGTACCTCGCTGAAAGAGCTTCGCCCTAAATTTTTTCAAAATAATAATAATAGAATCTTAATTTTTTATTAAGGAAAAGAGTACAAACCTTAAAAGAGAATCTCGAAGCGAAGTTTAGCTTTTTATGTTACACCAATCGCCAATCCATCACTTAACCTCGAGTATTTCAGTTCTAAAACTAAAAATAAGATGCCTATCCCTAACTTAACCTAAAACTTCACCCAATATTTTGTGATAAAATATATCATCCAGAATCTGTTTATTCACTATGCAGCGACGTAACATACCCGAAAATCAGCTAAAGGCAATTCTTGTGGATATAAAGTTATGACATTATAAGTTTTGTATGTACAATAGGGATATTTTATAGAGTTCTGACCTATGTAATGGTGGTGTGATTATGATATTGCTAGTATTGATGTTGTGCACGTCTGTTCTAAAAATAATTTTCCCATGGAAGTATTCTGGAGTTCTATCCTTTACAATGGAATGGTACATACATGATGCCCTGACAAGAAATCGGTTCCGCATATTCAACCACCAGAAATCCTGGAAAGTATAGGAAATATGATCAAATCCCCTGCTGTTACATATAAACCTCAGATAGAAGTTTCGTACCCTCTGAATTCTTCCCCGATCAGAAGTATTAATACTAGTTCCATAAACACTTGAATAATATGTAAAATGTGATAAGACCAGGGAATCGCAAAGAAATGTTTTAATTTTCTTGGCCAATATCGCATGCCCGATAACCACCAAAGAATAGTACTGATGACGTAGATGAGTTCATAGTTAATGCAAGGTTCGAACAGGCAGCAAAGACACAATTCAAGTGGTATTGCAATCCATTTGAAGCATCATCACAATTACCAACCCGAAACGAGCGGTGCATTTGCATGTCATCAGCATACATTTGAACTTGAAGATGTTGTCACTGATGTTAGTAGATTACACTTGTGTATACAAAACAGCACTGGCACTAAAATTGAACCCTGACGGACACTTGGCAGAAATTTTGACACATTATGTTCTATCTGCAAGAAAACTGTTCAGCAGATTAATAGCAGTTGACGATAAGCCAATATAAGTAAAGATGGACGAAATTAACGTTACCTACTGCTCAGGTACCGTCGTTTCATATAGTTGTAGTACTATTGGCGGAAATTGGGTAACTCTAATCTTGACAATATTTAGAAACAGTTGGAGATTTCTATTTGGCTGCAGTGATCTTCAATGGTTCTGAGCACGCCCACTATGGCCTTCATCTTGCTTCCATAAGTAAAAACTCGGCCAAAAAGGAAGACAATTTGTTAGAGATGAAGAACTCCCGCAGGCGCGAGATGAGAGATGTAAGTACCGGGGCTACCAAATGACAAACAGTTGGAAATGATGATTCTGTGGGTGGTTTTGATGGATGGAGAGATGGATAGAGTGCAATGTAGATCACTTTGAATTTTTTATAAATTTAGCTAGTTCAGCGGTGGTCTAGCCGCTTTAACCCATCCAAATAGTATTTGACGTCTTGCTCTGCGAAATACGCATTTAATTCCAAGAAAATCTCTGTCCTTCTTGCCAAACTTTGAGCTTACGAAACAAAATAGTCACTCTGGTGAATGCAGGAAGTTGTGAATCAATTCCTACTAACACTCATAAATTTTGGCCGTGGCGACTTCCAAAGTGTGAGTCGGTGCGTTATCTTGGTGGAACAACAATTTATTTACAACAGTTTGCAATTTGCAATTTCTATCTCCTGCTGGTCAAGTAATGATGCGTAGTACTTCCCCGTTATTATTTTACCTTTTCCAAGATAGTCGATGAGCACAGTGACTATCGCAAAAACCAATCGCTATTACCTTCCCGGCCCATGAAACTGTCTTCGCCTTCTTTGGAGCCAATTCACCTTTTGCAACCTACCACTTCGACTGTGTCTTCATCTTAGGAGTGTAGTGGTGGATCAAAGTTTCAACACTTATGAATCGACGCACAAAATCCTTCTTGTTTCGCTTAAATCAGTCCAATAGAGCCTTGCAAATGTTCATTCGAACGCGCTTTTGATCCAAAGTGAGCAATCGCGGCACCCTACCCGCAGTCAATTTTCTCATATCCAATTCTTCATCCAATATGTTACAAACGCGTTCCATAGATATGACTATATCCTTTGCTATATCCGTTTATTTTGATTCGCCGGTAATTAAGTCATTTGATGGATTTTTTCAATGTTATCGATGATTATCGCGGTTGTTGGTGGTCCGAAACTCTCATCGTCGCTCACGTCCGTACAACCACGTTTAAATTCAGCTGATCACTTTTAAAAACTTAAACTTTAACTGTGTGCAACTCGGTTTTATTTTGCGTTGACGTATTGTGTTTTAAATGCGAACATTTAATCACGGTACGATATTCTAAGCGCTCAAGATGGCTGCAATTCTCAAAGGCCCTTCCAAAGCTTATACAGTTACAGTGCTGAAGTGGGGAAGACTAGTAACGCCATCTTCATGTTGAAACTCAACTTCCCAGCACACCCTGGTACAAGTGAAATCGCCAGATTTCAACCCGTTTCTAACTTCCTGGTCCCGAGAAATCCTCTTCAAAATCTTCATAAGTATTTTCTTCAATCATATTTAGTAGCACAGGATAAGAATTATTCCCGACATAACTTTGATATCCCCTAAACGTGATTTTGACGTTTTCACCTTGTCACACCATTGTACGATGCACACCGTAGTCAACGTTCGTTGCGGCAAACCTATCCTACAATTGAAATACCACACCCTCAAAGGCGTCCAAATATGTTCCATGCTATTGTGCGTCGTCGTCTTCATCTACTGCATGGATCTCTTCGTCGTGGGCTTCAAGATCTGGAACACGCTCAGCGTCTACATCAATATCGTATCGAAAAACGGCGCTATACTACCGCTTTTGGTGTGGATGCAATGCCTCATGTGTGTAGTCGTCGACTCGTTCGTGGCGCATTTTCTACGGAAAGCTTTCGGCGGGAGCAAGAACAAATTCGTCAGCTCGATGCTGTTCTTATTCATCATCGTCTGTATGCTCGTGGTCTTCTTATTGGCGTTAGTTTGCATTTTGATCCTCTTGCACACCTATTCGTCGCAACAGGAGATTTTCGACGGGATCATCGACGCCATGAGGAATTACTCGAAAGATTCGAATATTAAAGCGGACATAGATCTGATGCAGATCGAAAATGGGTGCTGCGGAAGCAATAATTACACGGATTGGTACAATATCAAATGGTACGATGCCAATCTGATAAATACGGAGTAAGTACGTATAACATGGACGTCCTTTCCGTGCGTTAGAGAGAGGGAAAGTAAAAGTGATTGTAGTCATTCTGGAACAACGAGTTAGGCGCGATTAGCGCAGCAGTGTGTAAACAAGCATTCGCTAATTGTTGCTTTAAATCAATACAATGTAATTGTTTCAGCGAGGATTGCGTAAATTCTCAAAGTAATGGATACATTATACGATGTCGTATCTTTAGTCGAAAGTGATAGGCAATAATGACGACGTTGGTAAACAATGGCGAAAAGTTAAACCAACATTAGATGATGAAATGGAAATAACATGACGGCTTGCAATTTCGACTTCCGTTTATCACAAACCGTAAATTGCATCTAATTCGCACAAATAGATACGTCTGGCATAATTGCTTGCACATTTTAGCCATTAGTGCTAAGGTACTAATCGGTTGATATTTTTGAGAATGTTGTATTTTCTGAAAGTTGGTCTAGCAAATAAAAATTGCTGACACAAATTTTAAGGAAGATTTTGGACAAATTCGATGGGGTTTGGCCAATCTTCAAGGGACTCTGGAGTCATCAGAGCTTCATCGAGCAAACTGCTTTGAGATTAGGTTTGGGCCTAGTGGACCAATAAAAGTCTATAGTCCTGAGAATAGTTCTGTTAACTAATCAATAAAATTCCAACTGGGGAGTGAAATTACTGCAAAAGTGCTAATCGAACGTTAAGTCTCGTTTCCATTGAAGATGAAAACATATTTAACTGGAAATATCCAAACTGGTCCAAATTGGTATGGTAAAAGCAAAAAAACATTAGAGTTCCCTGTCCGAAGATTGCTTTTGTGGTAAAGGAGTATAAAGTCTTGGACCCAAACGACCAAACTAAACCCAACAGTTTCGAGGCAAGACAATTAGAACAAGTTAACACCGCACGTTCCCCTCACTCAATCCCAGTCCACACCTCCCGAGATCTGGCGGTCTTCGATCGTATAAGCATTTCCGGAATTATGTGTCGAGTGACCTGACAACAACAGTACTCATATTTATGAAGACACAGAACAACAGTGTTATGCATAAATGTTGCGACAATCTGGACAATATTCCTCCCCAAATATCTATAACTTTTGCAACGGTCTGGGAATTCGTAAGGGATAATGTACTTTAACTTTGCTGGGCGTACGTCCAAGTTCTAAAGCATAAAAAGCTCAGAAGCCTAGCTAGAGGAAGGAATAGGCTCGAAAACACAACAAGAATGTGAGCACTAACCCTACCCGAAGACCTATAACCTTTATTAAAAGTCTAGGAATTCGAAGTTTTAGGGAAAGTTGTGCCTTAATATTGCAAAGCTTGGATGTCGAATATAGGTTTCGAGCATAAAGGTTGATGAGCCTAGCTAGTCTTCAGGCAACAGCGACAATATGAGTAGCACTCGCCCCAAAGACTTATAGCTATGTTAGAGGAATCGGAATTCGGGGAAAAGTCCCCATAACATTGTTAAGCATGAATATCGAACAAAGGCTTCAGACGTATGCCTAAACCTTCGAGAATAAAGGTTAATGAGTCTAGGTACAGTCAAAAGCAAACTCCTATAAAGATCAAGTTGTCTCCCCCTTTCGAGTTTGGCTGCTGGCCCACCCTAAGGCATACAGCAAGATTTCCCTGCTACCATTAAGCTTCATCAACATCTCATCTTCATTCTTAACTCATAACAGAATAACCAAAACCATAAAAATATCACTTCTGAAATCCAATTTAAACTAAACTATGTTTCATTACAGATGCCCCAGATCAATAAAACACATCTCATTAATCCTTGTAAGACTCCCATCCGCAGCAACAACTTTCTCAGCCAACCCACTCAAACCTCTCACTAATACTTGCTCCTTCCTTCCCCCTCCCATTGAGACACCCTACTCCATCAGTTTCGAGTAAAACTTAGGTCTAGGTTCAACTTCATTTGCTCTAGAACGAATATAAAATATGCTCCTCCGTTTTCATATCTTCCCAATCACATAATCCATCCGCTTTCCTCAATCTACATCTTCCACGACATCGCCTAAAATATCCATAACCGTTACCAATTGACTAGCCTTTTCAGACAACTTTATCACCTACACCATCAAAAATCGTCTACACGGCTCGCCCCGTTATCTCCATATCTCACATATCTTGACAAGCTTGAATAACCTCAGTCCATTTCTTTTGATATAAAATTTTCTTATTCCTATGTCCCCCTTTTCACACACCTCATTGCCCCTATACCCACTATGACCTTCCATCCAGCTCATTCTCAGATTCACTTCTCTCATTGTGGCCCTCCATCTCATAAACTGTACTTTCATTTGTTCTCTCGTTCTCGCCTCAAACTCTCCCATCTTTCTTATCACACTCGTAGCATCCGTATATACCACCCCCACACTACCACTGGAAGAAAATTTATATTGCCAACGCAACCACAACTTCTTCGGCCCTATCATTGGTAACCAAATCTGGCAGTCGAAGCTGCACCTTCCCTCGAACTCCTTCGTCCTTCCAATCACACCATAGCCACCTCAACTCTGCCATCCTTGCTTATTGCGTCAGTATACCACGTAGCATGTCATGGTCCTGATCCATCACCTCCATAGTCTCACCCAAATCATGCAGGTAACTTTCTATCTAAACCCATTTTATTGCCTTGGCTTGGTCTATATCCACTTCTTTCCAAAACTTTAGGTTTAAGAAATCGGGAACAATCATAAATTAAGGTTACCTTACAAAAGAGTTGTTAGGGACCGAAATGAGTGAGAGGCACAGGTTGACCCACGACCTATTTCAAATCTACAATATGCATCTGCAGACCGAACACTTTGAAAAGAGCCAACAAATAAACCCTGAAAAACCCTATAAGTATTGGATCAAATCGATCAAAGACGATTCCAAAGTCTTAAAAGTAAGCAAACCCTAACTCGAATCCCGTAACGGCCAAGTTCTTCGGGAAACACGTTTTTACGTTGCCAACGGAGCCGATCGTTTCATCAATCAACCAAAAAAAAAAAGCTGAGAAATGTGTTAGAAAACGTTAGCCAAAGGTCACCTGTAGAATCTGTTACCTTCTTTTTATTGAAGATGACAACGTATTTGTCATAATACACACATGGAGGCAAGAAACCGCGACATGGTAATCGCATTTAGGGATATCCACATTAACAATAAATAAAAAAGCAAAATCTACAAAAATCCAAACGTTTGCTTTCTACGTGGTATCACGTCTTCTGCTCTTCGAGTTGGTCGTATTAAATTGGTGCTTCAATACCTGGGTTTTTTTTTTCAGAGCGTATCCTCAGTTAAAGGGTGAAACACCATTCAGCTGTTGCTCCATACAATCCACCTACCATTGCATTCATCACGGAATTGAAATTGCTTCAGACGCTTACATCTACCGGAAAAATTCCAACATAAGCGTCTCGATCAACGGCTGCCATTCCGTAATATTGAAGAACAAACGTACCACCGGATGGAATTTGGTGCTGCGCACGTTGTTCCTGCTATTTTTACAGGTTTGCCGCTTTTCGACAAAAAAAAGTTCCATAAGGACCACAACTCCCAATTTCAAAGACGGCCACAGACGATTGTACTTACTATGTACCAAATCGGCGACAGTTCTTGATCTGTATGCAATTCAATGATAAAGTTGCTCGATTTGCGCCAATAGAATTATCTGAATCGACTGTACAGAATAGCAACATTGAAACTGAATGTATAGTATGAACCCATCTGTATTCGTATAGTGTAGTGTTATTATTCTAGTATAGTCGTTTCAAATAGTTGGCGCAAATTGAACAGCTGTAGAAGAATTACCAATGGTACGTTTGTACGGGTAGTAGTTGGTTTACAGAGTAGAAAAGTATAACATTAATGACTAGAAGTACGGTGAAATTCATGTCTCATTGAATTCCTATAGAAACTTCTTTCGAGTCTTGTCGTGCATTGACATTTCAGTGTTCCTGAAGCTACTACCAGTGAAAACAACGAAACGTGACTCTCAATTAGTTTCCACGGCAGAACCAAGACGAAATTTCTACCGTAGGCATTGATGGTGAAAGGCTACAGTGATAAAGAATTATGTTGCTGATAGTTTCATTTTTCCTCTTACGTCTTTTAATGAAGAAAACTGCATTTTCAGACAGTAATTCTATGCGGTCTTCGACTGGTCCAAACCGGCCACACGGAGCGAAAATCTTTCGATAGAGAAGATAAAATGTATTCTTGTTGGTTATTTGGATGCTACGCGGGAAAGACTCGCATTAAACCCCCAGCGGTACCAAGCAGAGCTGAAGAAATGGATGAACGAGAAGAAGAAGAAGGCAAGCAACACCGCGTTAGGCGGTTAGAATGATGCTTTTATCATATAATTTTGCATTATATTTTATTCCAATCATAGAATTAAACATTTTTCAAAATTATGTGTCTTGAAGTTGAGTATTCTTAAGTTAAACAGAATTCTTCGTCAACTTGCACACCAGTTAGCGAGTGGAAAGTCGGATTTTGATCGAGTTTGGAGTGCCATTTTCAATCGGCCATTTTGTAAAGTACGAGACTAACGTCAGATTCGTTATTAACGAGCCAAAGAAAACATCCGAATACTGATTTTCATGTAATTTACTAAATTTTTCCAAGTTTTGAGCCGCCATACTTGTGCACCGTTTCGAATTTTGACTGTAAATGCGGTTGTTTTAAGTTCAGAGTATGTACCTGGTTATAGGTTAATAATAACTCTAATCAGTGATTTTCATGTAATTTGCTAATTTTTTCAATTTCCAACCTGCCATACTTATGCACCGTTTCGAACGAGTAGGTCGCAACGCGATGTCCCAAATGAGATACTATCACGGGCAGTGTCTGCATTAGTTTCACGGATAGTCTGTGATAGGTCAATAAAAACTGCAAGTGACTTTTAAATATCCTTTCCTCTACCACTTACAGTTCAATCAACCAACAAACGGGGAGTTAATAGTTATCTCTACAAAACTTTAACAAACCTTTTCGGATAACCTTAACTAACTTTTAGAAGCAGCTTCTGTAAAAAGGGCCGCAATTTGGATTTTGTCTAGCGTCCAATAAAGCCTAATCTAGCTTTGCACCGGTGTGTCATCAGATTTTCTGATCGCACATCGTAGGTAGTGAACACGTTACTTGTTTGTATTATGAGCTTCTCTTTATTGTAATTGCAATTATACTTTTAGGTATTTATTAATTACATTCTTATATATCGACTAATGTTTAGTCTGAGCAAACAGCGGTAACAGCGTATAATTACGAAATAAGTTACGACAGCATCGTCGACTCCCCACTTTAGTCAGTACTAAATCGATGCCGTACGTGAGTAGTTCTATGCATATGTAGGCTGTCGTAACTTATTTCGTAACTACCGCCGTTTGCTCAGACTACCAATGTTACATTATTCTTCTAATGCTATGGACTGCTACTGCTGTTACTTTGGTTGCAGTGTCAATCAAGTAAACTAAAATATTACGAGGGTAGATTGAAAAGTTGCCGGAATAACAATGAATACAAAATAATACGGATTCAAGTTATATTTTATTTTTCAATATAATGCCCTCGAAGCTCAATACACTAGGTAGAACATTTCTCTAGCATCTCGATTCTTTCCTGGAAGTGACTTTCTTTGAGGTTCCCAAAATAATCGTTTACAGCCTTCAGCAGTTCTTTATTCAACCAAAATCCCTTTCCACCCAGAAATATTTTGAATTTCGGGAACAGGTGCAACTCTGACGATGTCAAATCAGGTGGATAGGGAAAGATTTCGACCTTCAATTCTGTCAATATTTGCTGAACGAATGCACTTAAATGAGGGCGCATTGTCGTCGTAAAACAACACTTTTCTCTTGACCATTTCAGTCTGTTTTGATTGCATTTTTGTTTCTGGTATGTAGTGATGAATCCAATCCTCATCCATGGTCACGAATCGTCTCTTGAAATCCGTTGGATTTCTCGAAGACACTTGCAAACAATTGGCTGAGGTTGGAGCTCGACTGCGTTTCTGTTCCGAATTGAGCAAATGCGGCACCCATCTTACAGAAACCTTTTTTACACTCAATTCATTACGAAACATACGAACTAATCGTTCATAAAACATCCGCACGACTTTCTCAATTACACACACTTTTATTCGGAGATCTGCCAAAATTATATCACATTTTTTCCACAATTTCTGTCGTGGTAGCCGTCTTCGGACGTCCTGAACGTGGTTCACCATTGTATGCCTGCGGCCACGCTTGAATTCCCAAACCCAAAAACTCACGGTGGAAAATGAAGGTGATGAATCCTCAAGAATGGCGATTGCGGTTTTTCCTTTCAAATAGAAAACTTTGATAATCGGTCGAACTTCGTTTTTATCCATAATTGATAACACAAAAAATACTTAAATGCTTGTCAAAACCAGACCATTTGACAGATCGATTTAACATTTACAGTCAATTGATATGAAACAGTTACCAACACAAGAACATAAAGTATTTGGAAAAATAGCAATCCCCTAGCAGCGATTCCGGAAACTTGTCAATCTACCCTCGTAAAAACTACCCACTTATGTAAGTATAAAACACTAAAAATAAGTAATTTTCGATAGTCTTGACATTGTGCACTGGTCAGGCCAAACATTTGATGGAGCTCCTTGGTTGCTTACTTACGTTTTGTTGGTTTTGACTTGCTTTGTCCAATAAAAGTGAACTCAAAAAATAAATAATTGGTATTTATTTAAAAAGAAAAGCTTACAAAAGTATAAAAATAGCTTGTTTGCATTTAATAATTGACAATCATTCCATTTATATCTTAACCGATTTTTAAAACCAACTGTGGTGAGACACACGGAAACGAAATCCGTGACAATCAAACACATAATGCTTACCAAGTCAATTTGGATACTTCCAAATGCGCATTTCGACGACTACACCCACTTATTCTTACCAAAGATAACGAGCAAAGCTAAAAGAAGTATTACCCAAAGTTTACATCAGGCGCACCTTTTTCTTAGTGCCTTTTTCTCACTGGGGATGACCTGAATACGTATTTGACCTCAACCAAATTATTTTATTTAAATCCTTCATCTCGAAGATTTCACCAACACACTTGTTTATCCGACACCAGCATCTTCAAGGTCTTTTGCGTCACTAATCGGACGGCGTGCGTCGGAATCGACGAATTGTACAATACGCACAGTATATTGTCGTTCATCCTAACGGCGTGACATTTGTGGTATTCCGAGCACCAATAAGTCTCTTTCCCCGGATTATCGCAAACGTTACCTTTCGGCGTATGCTTCGTTTCGGTAGTTTCGGACGTTATTTTCTTGTCAACGGTATCGGCTAGGATCTTATCGTCTTTGGTTACCAGATAATTGAGAACGGCTTGGTAGTAGAAACTGCGCAGTATGTCCAAACGGTGGGAACCGCTGGTGGTTCTTTTACCGAATAGTTGTTGAGGACTTCTGGATATCATGTACTTACCGTATTTTGTGTTTATTAATAGTAAACTGTGGAAATCAGAAAAGGAAATTGAATTTCGGATTTAGTAAAAAATTAGTCAAAAATGAATATGTAGGTACAAGTTTAATCTAATTATGGTTTATTAAAGGATAGGTACCATGGGAGTGTTTGTTCACAAAACAACTGCTATCCGATCATTGAAATACATTTTTTCATCTTCTACGCTACTGAATGATCGGAAGTGCTCCTGCGTGGGTTCTAGTTGTTAAGTGGATGAACACGGGCAATTGCAATTATTTTTTAAAACTCACTCTGTATATCCCACTGAAAAATAACTTCCACCATTGTCGTTTTGCACATCTTACCCCAAAATCCCAGTATCCATCTGCATAGTTGTAGGAAAATTTCTCGGATAACAATGAACTGCCGAACCTAAATTCTCCATTATGCTCTTAAAACACTGCGCAGCCAAAAGCTCGATGTCTTCCAACGACGGAGTCGGTCCGCATAAACAACAGACTTGCACGTCTGACATCAAGGTTATGGCGACAAATCTAAACGCCGCCTACAACGCGAATTCAAAATTCGTTTCGAAAAATTTGACCCGAAAAAAAAAAAAACAGTTTCTTACGTTGGGGCTCTTATGCGGTAAAAATACCGGAATATCCTTGTTCGTGGTGGTATTCTCCACGCCGGCTAGTAGAGTGAGCAGCTTTAATTCGTCAGGAGATAAGCTCCACCAATTTTCGGTTGCCACTGCTATCCTACCGTGGATTAAGACGCAACTGAACATGGAATCCACACATTCTGAATAGGTGTTGAGTGCAATCTAATGGCGTTAATGGAAAAGAAATCCTTAATTTTTTCATCCACTATTAACACTTTCGCTGTAATTTTTATCTTTAAGACAAATAGGCACACTATCATATTGATTGTCATCAAGATGCAAATGCTACATCAATAATTATTTAACTTGTAATACAATTTGGCAAATCTATCTTGTGACCTCAAGGTCGAATGTCGATAAGTAAAATGGATGGGAAGCTCATCTCCCAAAGAGTAACCTTGAAACCTTGAGATAAATTTCATACAATAATACCACAGGTAAGTCATACAAATCGCCCAACTAATGAGTTCACGCGAAATCTTGAGAGTTGCATATGTTGCAAATATTTTTGTACGGTTCAAATGTAACTCTGACCACAGAATAGACAGAAGCAACAAAGTTAGAAAATCTTGTGGTAAATTCTGTATGCGCATGGCCGGGAACCATGTTCTAAATACGACGACACTGTTATATTCTTTCTTCTTTTTCTCCACGCCTTCCAAATTAATACGCTTTCGCCTAATTCACTTAATACCAATAGAAACAGAGTATTTCGGCTCATGGTAAAAGCCTAGCAATCTAGTCCCAAGAAATCGCCTATAGATCTCTGATGAAGTTTTGTTTTACACCATCCATAATTTTATGGTTATAATTATGATGTGATTTATAATTTTAATTATTGATAGTGCAAAGTGGGGAATCATTCCTCTTACTAAAATCAAATCTTGTCCACTCGAAGCCCGTTACTTTTGTCAACTCTTTTATATGAATGGACTATCTGTATGATTCACCCGTGCTCAAACTCACTTGGATCAATTGATTTTCAGGACACAAAACACATTCAGCCAACTGTATCAAATCTGATGTGTGCTTATTGTTAGAATCACTACAATCCAAACAATCTAATAATCGGTCCACAATCGGATGACATATCTAAAATAAGCGGTATGTTATGTTTAAAAAAGGAAGCTGCTACCTACTTTCGCTTGTTACCCTCAATTCTCGTTTCAACCGATCGATATTTCTTTGTGATCTTATCTCATCAAATCCAACGATTAGAACCATAGCATTAAACGCTGATTGTAACACTTTTTGTAAAATTTCTTTTGTACAACCGGCTGCGATACCTATCATTACAATGCTAAAAAGATGAATATTTTAAGATCGGTAATAACATCGATCTGAGGATGAAAACCTGTCGTGAAATTCATGCCATACAACGCAGTAATCTTCAGTTAATGTGTTTAGTAACGTCATCTGATAAGACTTAGAAAACATGTGAACTCCATTTAGGGAACCGATGATTGAGAATGGTAACTAGAAAAATGATTTTTTCTGGGCGTTTTCTTTCGAAATAGAGGTAAGGAGCTTACATTTTCTGTACTTCCTTTGCTTCGGGTGAAGATTGGAAGGCCACCCCCTGACGTGAGGCATAGTAAATGCGCGGACATCACAAATCTGGGGATCTTTTAATTCAAGTACCTTTGCGGGGCAGTAAACGTGGTTGCAATTCTTTCGTGTTCTAGAATTTCACGATTTTGTTGCCTCGTCTAGAAAGATAGGTTTTGTTGTTGTTGTTATTGACATAAACACGACAAACATTACAAATACTGGGAAACTAAAATATGAAAATCCAAATCAGATAGGGTTAGTACTTATGTATTTATGTATATATACAGTGTGTAAAGCGATGGGGTATACAAGAGGGAATTTTTTTAAATATTGATTTATGAAAAAAATTTATTCTTCATGATATTTTTTGCTTGCTTTGAAAGTACCAATAACGTTTCGATAATCTAAAATTTATTTCTAGAAATCTGGAAAAATAATAAAATTAATCTTTTTTATTGGAAGTTATCATTCTACATTATAATCAAGATAGTGTATTGCTATCAAACCATAAACAAAACACTCCATGTGTCAAACTGACTTGCAAAAATGCTAACGTTACAGCAAACAATTTATTTAGTTAAATGTTACGGTATTGGTGATGTTTCATATCAGTACGCAATTAATTTGTTTCATCAAAAGCATCCAGATGTAGCTGTAACAAAAATGACTCTTAAAAAATTAATTGCAAAATTCGACGAAACAGGATCGGTGGTCGACAAAAAGAAGATAAGAAAGGTGTACAATGAGAATGATGCGGTAACTATTATGGCACTGCAGTCCGTTGAAGACAATCCACGCTGATCATTAAGACAGAGGGCAGCGGAGCTTAATGTCAGTCACACTTTATTACAAACAATTTTTAAAAGAAATAAAATTTATCCGTTTAAGCCAAAATTTAGACATACCCTTGAGATTCCAGATCATGCTTTGAGACTGAACTTCTGCTTATGGATTGGTGAGAAGCTCATGGAAAACAAACTTTCATAAACGCATATTGTTTTCCGATGAATGTACCTTTTCTACAAACGATGTTGTGTCTTCACAGAATGCAGATTTTGGTCACGAGACAATCCCAATTTTAAAATCAACACGAGAAATCAGAGTTATCGAAAAGTTAATGTTTGGTGCGGAATGTTAATTAATAAAATTATTGGGCCCTACTTTTTGACGAAAATTTGAATCAACATAGTTATTTAAGTATGCTACGAAATTTTTTGATTCCATCACTACAAGACGTGAATTTGGAGAACATTTATTATCAACAAGATGGATGTCCAGCCCACAGCACGTTATTAGTTCGTGCATGGTTAGACCAGCAATTTCCTGAGAGGTGGATTGGCCTGCCAGATCGCCAGATTTGTCTCCCATGGACTTCTTTTTCTGGGGTCACCTTAAACAAAAAGTATATGAAGAACCTGTAGGAAATAATGTAGAAATTTTAAAACAACGAATAACTACAGCGGTTAGAGAAGTTAACTTGGAAACTTTGGGGAAGGTTTATATGGAATTCAGGAATAGAGCGGAAAGGTGTGCAGAAAACGGAGGAGATTATGTAGAATGACAGTTTATAATAAATAAAATTTATTTATTTCTTATTAATACTTGATTAGAAAGTAGATTAGTTACAATAAAAAAAATAATTTTATTATTTTTCCAGATTTCTAGAAATAAATTTTAGATTTTCGAAACGTTATTGGTACTTTCAAAGCAAGCAAAAAATATCATGAAATTTTTCATGAATCAATATTTAAAAAATTCCCTCTTGTATACCCCATCGCTTTACACACTGTATATACATAGGAAAACCCCAGATCACCTCATCCCCGAGAGATTTCCTTAACATTTTTTTATCAAACACTTTTACAGTGATTTTCAATGATTGAGATTGAATTTCCCGCCTTGTTTCATATTCGTTGAGTTGGCTACAATGCACCTCATCATCATTTCAGTGGCGTACGGTAAATGTTATAAATGTAAAATTGTACAATAAACTCGAAAAAGAAAATCAGCATACGGACGCAAATTAATACAATTGGTTAAAAAAATCATATTGTTACAATATTCCACATAGTGTTCAAAATATATAAATCAGTATTGGTTGAATGTGACTGAAAGTAGTTGGCGACTATGAAGTTTCCAATTTGTGCTGTCTCAAATGTATGAAATAAAAAAACTAACCGCATCCGTATATACGCCCAGTAAACATTTTTTAAATTTCGCTTGTAGCCGCGCCGCTTGCCACGTGAGCCTTCGTATAACGGTTGTAATAAAAGATATGTCCAATATGTAAACAGGTGGAACCTGAGAGAGTTTTCCTATAGTTCAGGGGTCCCCAAACTTTTCAGCCTTGGGGCCATACTGATTACTTCAGTGAGCTTTCTGCGTATTATGCTTGTCATTAAGGTTTACCTAGCAAGTAAATACATCCGAGTTATTATCATTCTGTGTTTTTTTATCCAACTTATCACAATAAGCTATTAGCTGTCGCGGGCCGGATTGATGACACTGACGGGCCAGATTTGGCCCGTGGGCCGTAGTTTGGAGACCCCTGCTATAGTTGACAGTCTGAAAACGCCTTTCGAAGTACACAAGTCTCTTTTCCCAATTCTTTTAAACTATAATAAAATAATTTTGTAACTGTGAATATATTTATTGAAAAAAAAAAAAACATTAACAAGCATGTAGTTATATAAATAGTGTACAAACCAATACATATAATATAGTATAAATTTAAATCTTTCGTACTTTTTCACCAGATTTATAGCGCAATTATTTCGAGTTAACAATAAATAGGCATCTTCAATAACAAAATATCTTTATACATTTCCGGCACCGGCAAGGTACTAATTGCCAAGTAAGGCTTCCTATTATACAAGAACAACATGTTTCTTATTTTATCACGAGCTAGTTCTTGTAAGCTCGACATGTTACGTTTAACAAACACCTCCTCGCACAATCTATGTAACCGTATTAATCTCTCCAATTTCTGATCGGTAGATGCACCGATACTAGCAAACGTACCATAATAGTGTGTACGAAACGTGATATCTGGCGTGCGGTACTTGAAGTAATGTGCGATCTCTTTCAAGTTATGCGATCGCCTTTCCACTCGATTATAGCACAAGAAATCTATATACATACTACGCGTCGAATTCTCTACTCTATAGAATTCCTCTCGTACATCATACGACATCAAGAGATCTACCAATTCCTGATTGAAATGAAATTTCCTGTATATGTACAAAATATCATCATAGTGCACCACCGGCAATGCTCGGATGATCCGACGACAATTCTCGTTCGTCAGTTGGTATTCGTTAAGAGCTTCGAAGAAATTCTGCAGGAACGAGCGCTTATGGCTTGTAAAATAAACATTCAATAATTGAATACTGTACTTGGACTTTAATATCAACTCTAGACATTCGACTAGATCGTTTCCTTTTAAACCGCAAGACTTGGCGAAATACACGAGGAAACTGGTCAATTTCCTGCTGAAAATCTCCTGATCGAAACGGGGCCAGATTAAATCGAATAGATGCCTTTCGTTTTGGGAGATCGCTTCGACTAAACAGGAGATCTTGGTGTTGCCTACGCGACCGACGTAATTAACGTCCGCCCCTCCAAGATGAGTTTCTCGACGAAGCAATGTTGTCCTTTAATGGCGCAATAAAGCGGATTTCCCACTCGCGTTCCGGTGTGAATATCATGGGAACATAAAAGTTCGCAAATCCTCACGTCGACGTCTTGATACGACAAGGCTAACATCAACGGTGTGAATTCTAACGTAGTTACCAATTTCGGATTGGCATTGTTATTCAATAGATGGTAGACGATCTCGTAGTTCGAAGCGAGAACGGCGAGATGCAAAGGTGTCATTCCGACGTTACTAACCGCATTGACTTCAGCACCTTTTGCGATCAGTGCGAGTAAGTAATTCGCACGGTTATCTAAGGCGGCGATGTGTAAGGGTGTTATACCTCGGAAACAGGCGATGTTGCAATCGCTACCGTATTCCATTAATAGATTAATGATGCTTGGATCGACGTTTTCCTTCAGTGCCAATAGTAAAGGAGTTTCTCCAAATCTATTGCGTATATTCCTATCGATATTTCCATTTTTTAAAATGTGCTCCACCATCTGGTAGCTGTAATGTAAAATATGTTAAATACGGTTAGACAGGTCTAAGTTGATGTTTCAAGGTCGTCAATGGCGCATATACTAGAAAAGTATAATAGTAGTAGATAAACAAAGCAATAGACTGGATTAGTGTTGACCTCACTTTTGCTCGTAACCATAGCAACCAAGTAAATGGCGCCAAATAAAATTTCTTATTTCATTGTATTGCTGCAAGAGAAACTGAAACAATGTTTTGCCGGAATACTAAAAGTAATTTGTCGCATTTGTTGTATCTAGGCACAGCTCAATTGCTTACTATATTGATTTGTAACCTTAGAATTTTGAGATTAATTTGGAACTTAAGAAATACACAGGACATAGCAAGGTTATGTTGAGTAGAAAAGTGAAGGAAATCAATTAATATTTAACTATTTACATATGGATGGAAGCAACACATTTCCGCCACCGGTTTTTGATGTCACACTAATCCAGTCTATTCCAGAGCGGAAGTCACGTCACGATCTCGTGGGGATCTATACTCTGTTCAACCAACAGATATAGTTAAGCCACTCCCCATAAATTTATACTTATACCAATGAGCGCAACAGACAGTTTAAGATGCTACAAATTAGAAGAAGCGCGGCAAATTTGAAATTCTTCGTGATTTATTAACTAGACGCTGCAATAATTCCGATAAGCATACAAAATATAAAAATAGTATTTATTTATAACAACAAAATATGCTACAAAGAATATACAAATTGTCACAGTAAAAATTGTTTTTCTAAAAAGTACTTATCTGATTCATTAATAAAATAGTTTTAATCGGAAAAGTAAAATAATTACACAGATATTTTCATTCATCAAACAATAGTTGTACCAGGCTGTCAGACAAGATGCAAGAGTTCTGCTCTCACCGTGTCTTCTTCATAATTAATCGACTTACTTGTCAACCAGGCTTGTATGTCGGTTTTCTTGATGCCCGTATTTAGTAACTTCTCTGTTCTTCGACTGTGATAAAAGTAGGTAGTCATAACAACTGAAGAATCTTCTTCCAATTGTTTCGTTGCCGTAGAAGTGTGTACTTTGGTCGGACACGGACCAATAAAAACATTTTATTCAAATATTGCGCGCTTTTGTAGGGAGTGGCTTAACTATTTCTATTGAATGAACAGAGTATACAGAATAGAAGACGGGAAATAGTCGACATAGTTTGATAGCTACCCAATTAGTGGCCTAGAAGGCTGTGGTGCCAGTAGCTGCATGTGCATCTGACAGATGGCACTAAAGAAGGCCTTCAGCGCCATCTAAATCTAAAATTCATATCTAACACAGGCTTTTGTTGTCTCCCTTCTTCGTTGGTTGTTGCCCTCGGGTACCATATTGACCTCGGCTTTAGGTCACGTTAGGAATAAGCATTGACAAGGGCCCCATGAAGTATTCCATGAATTCATAAATAATCTGGGCAGACAGCGGTAATTACGAAATAATTTACGACAGTCGACATGTACACAGCATACAGCATACTGACTAGAGTGGGGAGTCGGCGATGCTGTCGTAACTTATTTCGTAATTGTACGCTGTTACCGCTGTGTGCCCAAATAAATTCATAAGCATGTTAAGAGAGGATTAAAGAGGATGTTGCTACCTAACCTAAAAGAGGTGACGTGGATTTCATTATTTAGTAAGATATTTGAACAAGAGAGGCTGCCATTACTATAAGTCCTCAGCGTTACCTATTAACAATATGCTGATAATGACGTGAAAACGCCCCAAACATACAGCTCTCGCAATATAAGTTGGCGAGCGGTGGGGATGCGCCGTAAACGTATTTAGGACACGTACCTCACACCTGTCTGATTCAGATAGTGCATAGGAATTACCATTGTCGTATCAATATGAGTTCCGTAGGAAAAGGACGAATGATAGGCAATCTATCCCTCCTCTATCTGCGCGAACTCACTCCCACCCTTCGCCAACTTATATTGCGAGAGCTGTAGTTTCTCTGCCACCTCTCAGGTAGCTGTGGGGTTACGTTTTGCATTTCGTCAGCCTCAACAGGGTGATGGCGTCACTTCCGCTCTGAAAACCGCTTTGTTTATCTATCCCTCTCTGATTATTACAACTGTCGTCCTCTTGCAGATATGCCCTTGAAACGCAAACTTAGACGTGTAAAGCTCTAAATATGTACTTACCGTTTCTTCTCGGCAGCTGCTACATGAAGCGGTGACGTATAGATGTCTTTAGGATCGCGGGTGCGGGTCATGGAACACAGATCTAAGTAATGTTCTCGCAGTACGCAAATGCGACTCCTTCCAATGTGCTTAAAAAGTTCGTCCGTTAACCAGATATGGCTCTCGTTCCCGATAAAAAATTCCTCATCATCTGAATTCGGATACACTGGATCTGAAATAATTGAAAACGGTTAGAATTAATGAAATATTTGGAGTGATATGTTGCACTTGACAATTTTCTGCAACAAATATGTGCTCTTCGTAACGGAAATCGTTTGGAATCCTCAAACGGAGGTAAAACGAGAGTCTTGTACTCCATCTCGTAAAGATGAAGAAGAATTATAAATAAATAAATTAATTTCTCAAAATTTTACGTTATTATCACGAAATTATATAAATATATGCAGGCCTTTTCACTACTTGGGCGTGTCAAAGGTATTTATTATAACATTATAGGAGGTAAAAGAAAATCAATAAGTGGAAAGGAAATAAAATTGAGTAAACAAAAGTTTTGTTTTGGGTGCACTGACTTATTAATTGCAGAAGATGTTCGAAGTTATTCCCGCCACTATCGATACATAATCGTACTTGACGTAATAATGATTTACCGCATCCCACGACTCAACGTTCGATCGGATTTAAAGCAAGTGAACGCGGTGGTCGTGAAATTGAACCAACACGACCTATCCTAATATCCACTTAACCTTACTTAACATATGGGGCGAATTTTCCATTTCATCTAAATAAGAACCGTTTCTGTTTTGTAATTTAAATGCAGAAGTTGTGAAAAAGCCTCTATATTATCAAGAACGTCCCTACTAATTGGCGAATGGTAGGGTGTATTATGACAAAATTGCATAATAATAATATTTATTCGTGCTTGTACTGTTATATACAATAATTGCATATGTTATACGTTAAAGGCAAGTAAAAGTATGAATATATAAAAATATGAAACATAAATACAAAAAAATATATAAATAAAATAGGAATATAAAAATTACAAACATAAACATGAAAATTACTAACAATATAAAACATACAACGAAATATACTTTTGGTTGTCCAATCGGACACTGCAATAAATAATAAAATAATAATAATGATAAAATTGCTGAGTCTTCACCTGGATTGCTTAACACATTAAAATAAGATATTTGGACCAAGACCCTATTCTAAAATTTTTCCAAAAATGGTATAAAATGTTTGTTTCATTTCTTTGCACGTGATGATACCACGAACCTAAAGGTCGATGGACACTAACCAGAAACCACGTTGAAGTACTGCACTTTGACAATTATTAATTGTTGTGTTAATTTCGTAAAAATAAGTAGTCTGGGCAAACAGCGGTAATTATGAACAAAGTTACAACAGCTTGCATATACACAGAACTACTCGCATGCAGCGTCGATTAAGTAGTCGGCGATCGGCGATTCTGTCATAACTTACTTCATAATTGTACGCTGTTGCCGCTATTTGGTCAGACTAAAAATCAGTCGTGAAGCAAGTCGATCTCCACGAAAAGTTACAAAGTTTTATAAAAATTAAATTTCTTTTTCTAGATAAAATGAATCAAGTTCAGCTTGAAAAATGGAGTAGTACCCAATATTACACACCTTCAATCATCCACACTATCACAATAGGCAAAAGAAAAACAAGATCCAATAAGCGAAATTACTGTTAGATTAAATAAATCATTAAATATAAAGCAAAAATAAGTTCAATATTATTCTTTTTAATAATGATAAAAAGTAGTACACAAAAAGAACATACAAATTTGTACCTGTCAAGCAATTTAAATGTTGGTTGCACTGCGTGACTTTTAGAGGAGAAAATTCAAATAACAAGTTGGCAAAATTTTGTGCAAGTAAGTTGTCAAGATTTTCTTGTTAGTGTCCATTGGCCTGAAAATAAATACAGTAGAATTGCAAACATTTAATTAATTACAGTGTCGAAACCGCGAATTTCATCAGACGATTTCTTCGGCTGCAATCGCCGTTTCGGCACTTTTGTCCAACCCTGTATATTCATATTGATAATAGATATTCAATATCTTCACCTTCGTGTTTCTTTTATTATCAAAACACCTCGAAGACTTCAATGGTAGAAACATAAAAAATAATGGTACGAATATTCGAATGGTAGAAAACAGTCGAAAGTATGAAAATTGTGACATAAAATAAAACCCTTACCAAACAAATTTGAAGGCCCCTAATACATTTATTCCATCCAAATTTATTAATAATAACATTTATCTACCTTCGTGATCCCTTCGAGTTCGGCGCCGGCGAAGCATTTTTCTTATATTTATTTCAAACACTTGTGCAACACACCGAGTAAATCTGATGTCACAATTCTATATTTATCTGTGCTTCTGCACGATGCACTAGCGGAATTACACTTTTTTATGAGCCGAGTTTGTAAACTTCCTTCGTGAATCATTCCCCCCACAAAGACACACAATAGACAAACACAAATATGTTAATAATTAGTCAAGTCAATACAACATTTAATAATGACATTAATGACATACACACTTCAAGCGAGTTGTAGGAATCTGTAATTTGCTGGAGGGTTATGTTCGAGGGGTTGATTTTTAATCGAATTTTTAACCATTCTCACCTTATCTTGCTTAAAAATCATTAACTAGCAGTATCATTTGTAAGCTACGATGTGTACACATATATTTATGTTTTTGTAGCTCCATTAGTTTAGTAACATTTTATTCTCAACATTCAAGACATTTACAAACATATATTATTTGGATTTTAATTAATAAAGAGTTACCAAGTGAAAATTGTCGATATATTCTTCGTATTAGGGCCATCCTCTTTACTACCTCTATGTTTACTACTATTTAGAACAATAACATACTTGAAGTTTAATCCATTGAAAGATGATATTGGCACAACTGCGTCCCACTCAGCACGGACAACCGTTCGTAACTAAATATTGGTACGCTTTGAAATAAAAATTGGTTTTCGCTAGAAAAATATTTTTAAAAGTGTGCTATTTTGTCACTACTCAAGTAACAACCAATTTACAAATCATAAAAATACTTTATCAGAAAGTAAGTAATAGATAAAGTAACGTAATTCAAGAAAACATAATTAGTATTTTTTCAAATTTTATCATCATTCGTAAAAGAAATAATTAAAATAAATATGCGCCCAAGTTGACAACCCTGCAATTTTATGAAGGTGTAGTGGGACTACTGAGGCTTGAGCTGAGTGCATAGGCGTGTCGTTAAATGGTCGCTAATCGGAGTCATTAGTTTTGTCAGCTGTTATTGTTGTTATTTATTCTTACTTCTTTATATGTACATATCTTAAATTTCAAACAGTACTTTTTAGAGTTCATCAATGATCGCTTGTAAGTCGCATGTAAGAAATAGTTTAAAATGAAATGTCTATTACCAAGTCCGCACAACCATAACCTAAGTGCTTGTCATTAATCGGAACAATTGGTCACCTGTGATTGTATACTACGGCACTGGATTTCACCAACTTTAGAGAAATAAAATTCATAGTACCAACATAATTGACAGACAACCATTACAGACAAAGTTATCAGTTATAAAAAGAAAACAAAGAAGAATAAAAATGAATAGAATACATCTTAATGGGAATCGCTTTCGCCTTCCGACGATTGTTTCTTAGACTCTGCCTCTCTTTTAAAAAATACAAAGCTTTATTGCATTTCTTTATACTTTTCTAGTACTTTGGTAATTAGTACCTACCTACAATTTAACTCTGCACAATGAACTTTCACACTGAACGCCTGCATGAAATACACGCGGAAACACTACTGACACTGTGCCACTGGGGGTGATTCTGAATCAGAAAAATGAGTACTTTCGTGAGTTCCATAAAAGTCACGATGGGGTTGCGATTTGTTTTCGATTTTTACGATTTTCCTGATAACCGTCGAAACAAGAAATCGTGTTAAGTTCGAGTCGTCAAGACGAGATTTTGTTTCAATCTTTCGTGATCGCATAATTGAGATAGCGCTAGAATTCAAACTTAGAGTAGCTGATTAGAATGGAACAAACCGCAGGTCTCTACCACTTATCGTTCCGGAGATATTCTGAACATTAAAAAGAAGTTTACCTAAAATTACTATAATCTTGCTCTAGGGCGAAAACTATTAGAGATAGCGAGTCCGTTCTTATTCCATTCGATTCCTAGGCAAAAGCTGTCTTTAGGAAGGTCTAGTCGATCGCTATCAAGCAAGAAATAAAGGCACCATAGCGATTCAATTCCTTTTAAAATAAAAATCGTGATTTTGAAAATTTTAACGATTTAACGAAAAATTCTTGCTCGAATTTCGAAGTTATTTTGCAGTAGATTGTTTCATAGGCGGGGCAGGATTTACGTAGAACACATCAGTTTGAACGCGGATGGCGTAGGTTTCCGGAAAACGTCATTTAAAGGATGACACGTTTCAGCATTTTTAAATCATATTTGTTAGTTTTGGGTAAATTGAGACACTGTCCTACTTCTCAACGTATTTATATTCTTGTATTTACAAATAGTTTAGAAAGTAGCGTAAATTTAAATTTCTATCGTTTCCGGTTTGTCTTTTTAAAAGGGAAAATCACTTAAGCTCGTGCTAGCCCTGATGATTTAGATAGCTTTTCCATAAAATCGATCCTAGCTATTTTTTCTTCTAAGCTCACAATCTTCTTTAAACATCCTTGTTGCTGTTTTTCAGAAGCCTTTATTTTGTATTCTTCGGTCGATGTTGTTTTCCTGATTTTAGAAAGCTCCGCAAATAATTTCTCTTTTCTTCGTTGCAATTTCTCCAAATCAACCTGAAAATTTCGTCTTAATTCTTCAGGCACTCTTAAATATACGGCCACCTCATTTCCGACGGTATCAGATACAGTTTCGGAGAGAAGGGGCGATTCGATTTGTTCCGTTACGATAACTTCATCGCATACTGATAAATCTGCTATAACGTCGCTAAGCTCCCTTATCCCTGATAATCGGGTCACTAAAAAGTCCGAATCGGTTTATGCTTAGCGCTCAAATTAAAGGTCGTCTTCAATCGACGGAGGGAGATGACGATTTGTTTGATCTTATCAACCTGATCTTCAATCTCCAAATTTCTCCATGGTAATTCTTCGGGAAAGTCGAAATGACGCTGCGCGTGCGGATGCATTACGAGATGCTCGTGCAAATGTTTAGAAATCCTGGGCATGAAAGGATTAAGGCAACGCAAACCTATATCCAGGCACGTACTGAGAGTCCAACAATGATTCGATGCTATCGGACTTTCAACTGATCGCAGGCCTCGTTTTACAGTTTCAAGATATACATCGCAATATTCGTAATAAAGGAAGTTTTTAAGAGCGCTGGTTGCTAAGTGGAAATTATGATTCTTAAAAGCTTCGTTCACTGTTTCGACCATAAATGAAACTCGACTCAGTATCCACTTGTCCATTTTTTCCAAGTTTCCATATTTTATTTCCATGATGTTCGGTCTCTGTGATACGGACTCCGTCCACTTATTCGCGAATTTGGTGGCTTGCCACAGTTTATTTCCGAAAAATTGGTTAATCTTGCATTCTTGGACGTCAAAGTGGATGTAGTGATTTTTTATATTGTAAGTGCAAAATGTGAATCTCAAAGCATCCGATCCACATTCTGGAATTCCTTGCGGAAACATACTTTTTGCCCCGCTAACGCTTTTTGTAACTCATCTTCAGAGAGTACACCAGCCATATAGTTTTCTTTAGATTTCTTCTCTAAGTCTCCGAGAGAACTGCCTAAAATGATATCTTCAGGTGCAATGACGTTGCCTAGACTTTTCGACATTTTTCTTCCGTGTGCATCACACACGATCCCGTGTAAGAGAATTTTATCGAACGGTATTTCTCCAGTTAAATACGTCCCTAGCATAACCATTCGTGCCACCCAAAAAATAGGATATCATGACCTGTCTCCATCAAAGATAAGGGATAATGCAGGTTTAGATTCTTCGAGTGAGGCCAACCGAGTGAAGAAAACGGTAAAAGTGCGGAAGAAAACCATGTGTCTAAGACATCGTCGTCTTGCACAGCCACCACTCTCTCAGGATCGCAGGACAAAGTCCGTGCTGCTTTCAATTTCGCCGATTCTACATCTCCAGCCGCTACATAGCAACCACCATCACCTCCTTGACTAGTACAGCAGAAATAAACCGGTATTCGGTGGCCCCACCACAGTTGCCGGGAAATACACCAATCTCTACAGTTTTCCAACCAATTATTCCAATCTTTCACAAAATTTTTCGGTTCTATTTCCAATTTACCTTGCCTTACATCATCTATCGCTTTCGCGGCCATATCTTTACATTTGAGAAACCACTGTGGTTTCAACAAGTATTCAATGACATCCTTCGATCGGTTACAAATCGGGACTATCATCTTATGATCCTCTTTTCCTCTCAACAAATTCAATCTGTGTAATTCCTTAATGACAATGTTCCTTGCATCAAATCGATGCACTTTCTGCAATTGTCCACCTGTTATATACCCGTCTTCATTGATTATTTGCAAGGGAACGAGGTTATGACGCTTACCAATGTCAAAATCATTATGATCATGTCCAGGGGTTACTTTCACAGCACCAGTTCCGAATGTTGGGTCTACCACATCATCTGAAATAATTGGAATTTCCTCATTTCTGAATGGGTGCCAACATAGTCGCCCTATAAACGAAGCATATCGTTCATCCTTTGGATGGACAGCTACGGCAACATCTCCCAACACCGTTTCCGGCCTCGTCGTAGCTACAACTATTTCCTCCCCATCGGAATCGCATAATTTATATGCGAATTTCGTGAGAACCCCGAATTCGACTGGGTGCTTATATCCAGGTATTGAAAGCAAAGTTGGACCCGACACTTCCAAATGATCCACTTCTATATCCGAAATCGCCGATTTTAACGAACAGGACCAATTTACTAAGTAATCAGAACGATATATTAATCCTGAATCGAATAATTTAATGAATGATTCCAGTACAGCTGCAGATCTGATTGAATCCATGGTGAAGAATTGCTTCGACCAATCTAGTGATGCTCCCATTTGATTAAGTTGACCAGTTATTGCTTCTACCTTTTCATCTTTCCAATTGAAAATTTCGCTCACAAACTGGTCCCGTCCTAGATCCTGTCTGGTTTGTTTTCGCACCCCCATAATTTCTTCTCGACGATTACTTGAGTCGCAATACCGGCATGATCCGTTCCAGGCAACCACAGAGTCTCGACTCCACACATTCGATTCCAGCGTACAAGTACATCTTGTATTGTAACAGCGAGTGCGTGTCCTAGATGTAGAGTTCCGGTTATGTTTGGTGGAGGCAGTAGTAGAGTGAACTTCTCTTTGGTGTTCTTCCTCGAATGAAAATAATTGTTATCGATGTAATCTTTTTCTATTAAATGTGGAACGTAGACGTTACTTAGGGAACTGTGAGCTTTCCTTAAAGTGCTTGTCTGTCTTGAAATGTTTATTAAATTGGAATAAAATTTATGACTTAATATTCTAAGCATTATAACATTGTATTCAAGAATTATTAGAATTTATAGGTTATAGTTTGATGAGGTTAATTCCAAAACCGCCTGTCAAGTTACTAATACACGCAGGGCAATATCTCTCGGTTAAATATCCCTGGTAAACTGGAGAAATAATTTTAATTTAGAAATTTATTTCTAGAAGGATGGTCAATTCGCACGGATAATATTATTATCATTATACTTACCGGGTGTTTGTAGTTATACTTGTAGCGCTAAATTTAAACTGAATTTTGGTTTAATTTATGGTAAAAAAATAAGAAAATAATTGACATACCAACCAACTAAATTTCCCCAGCAGATTGTGGCGCCAAACTTAAATTTAGAAACAGCGTTTGATGGTCATGTAACGAAACACATAACTAGGAAAGCAATTGATTTAAAAGGAAAGAATATGCTTGAATGCGGTTTAGTAATACTTTAAATCTATTTATGGAGTTTTTGCATTTGCACCTATAACCATTACAGACCAACTAAATTTCCTTAGAAAATTGTGGCGCCAAATTTAAGTTTAGAAACAGTGTTTGATGGTCGTTAACAAACCACGTTTCTAGTAAATTAATAATTAATCGATTTGTAAGAAAGAAAAAGCGAAAGTTTGACGCGGTTTCGTATTACCTCAATAGCATTTATGGGGTTCTTGTATTCACACTTAAAACGCTAAGTTTCAATCAAATTTAGGTTCAGCATCGCAAGTTTCCATTAATGTCGTCATTAAAAAGGTCTCGAAATCTCCTCCATTTACTCTTCACCATATGAAGTTTCAAGCGGCCGCATTCTACATACGATACACGACCTTAAAGGATTTTATCCTAGCTCTGGAAAATAATCTGCAGTCCTTAGATAGATACGTTAAAATCAAAATAATAGAATGTGTAATCTATGAAATTAATTAATTTATTTGGAATTTGACAATCTAGATTAAATTTAAATGTATTTCAAAGAATAATGTACATATTGTTCGAAATTTAAATTTAAAAGTTGCGCTACGAGTGTGCGTGGGGGAATCCCGACGTGAGCGTAACGCGAACCCCGAGGGTGAGGGGTAGGAATCTATAAGGATTCTAGATAGTGAGATGCAAGTGAGATATGCGGAAACGTGCGAGAGGAGGCACGCTAAGTTTATATCTCATGACGTTCGAGTATTCTTTTATTATTATCAATATATAGAGCATTAGTAATGAATCATTTTAATTTAATCCTGACAAAAGTAAGTTTACAACAATATATACCTGAACTAGTACAATATTCCCTCCACATCACTACGTTAAGAACTTAGGAATAAAAAAAGCTAGAAAAGAGATGATGTACAAAGTAAAAATTAGTACCAATATTTCAGTGTTCCCAACCAAAACTTTCAGGTCACGTGGTAAACACTTCCGGTTGCTCACTCTGGATATCACTCAATAAAATATGTCTAAACCTACATACGTAAAGTTAGCATATCTATAATATGTAAACATGTAACAGTTGGCAACGCCAAATAATAGTAAACGGTATCAGTACGTATGTCTTATCTTAGAAATATCTATCTTAGAAATTATTAGAAATAACAATACATCTCGAATACATCCTGCTCTTGGTATAAAAACATTACATAAGCAAATTCAATTATAGGCTAGCCTAAACGGCCTAAACGAGGAAGGCATGCTTCTTACTATCTGCATGAGGGTCGATGATATGATGATTGATGAATAATGTACATAAGCCTTTAATGGGCATTTTTATATGTATAAATAAAATTGTAAAACGTTTATAGTCAAAATAGATTATATATAAGAAAATATAAAATTGTATACACGTCGATGTCTACCAAACTTCACAGGTATCAATTTTGAGCTGATGTGGTTGGGTGGTTCGTACATGCAAGCACGTGAGCCCCCTTATACGCTAGACGATCATTGTGTTGAAATTATAAAAGCGTGCCGTGCGGGCTCCAGCCATTTGATCGCATGTTCGAGTCGAGATACAGAGAGTTTCAATAAATTATAATGACAGTTTTAGCAGCGTTAAATGATCACAAAGTCCTTAAATGGAGATGCCGACATTTTTGCAATCGGAATTTGCTTCAGTGATAGCTTAAAATTTCAACTGTTGCTCGACGTACCAAGGAGTTCAGATTCTCTTGTCCTCCCATGTAGCATTATACTTGTTTTGAATACGATGGTACCGAATGATGAAATCCGTGTTTGTGCGTGTATTGTACTGGTGGATATTCTTGTGGGTTGGAAAATTGGTGGATTCTCGAATGTGTCACAGGCAGGCAGGTATGAAGGAGGACGGTAAGGTACGTATTTTTATTTATTTATTCCATTTAATTCGCTGAAGACTTTTCTACAGCTCGTTCTAGATCCAATGTTATTTATAGCCCTAACAGCCCATTTTTGCTACAGGAACTGCTCCAGCACGGTAAAGTATGCTGTGCGAGCAGTTTCCTTATTGGCTCATTCACCACCAACGTGGTGCTCTTAGAGATTTCACTACTTGAGACTTAGAGACAGTTTCAGTTGAATACCTTCAAACCACGCTCGTGCCACTTTCGTGCCAGTCGTTACGTAGCGTTCATTCCGATATTCTCGATATCGGATTCGCGAGGGGCGTCGTATCATCTGCATACATTAAAGTTATGTTAACAGGGAAATCGATTACGTAAATAAATAAATAATGTATAAGATTGGTTCCAACGTAAATCCATGTGGCACACCTACATATTCTGGAAACCGACCCAAAATTGTTGATCCTTATGCTATTTGGCTTGTTGTTGTCTATTGTTGGCGTAACTACCAATAAAACAATAAGAAGATGTTATGGCTCACACGAAAATCGAAGGTCTTTGTTGTTGTTGTTGTTGTTGTTGTTGTTGTTGTTGTTGTTGTTGTTGTTGTTGTTGTTGTTGTTGTTGTTAAAGTTTTCTGCACGGTCGTGAGTTCAACCGTGGCATAAATTATAGAATGATGGATTTGGATGGAATACGATGGCGCTTCGCCACACTATGCCAGCAGTGTTAAGAAACATTTTAAAGGTTGTTTCCAAGATGCAGATATCGCGTAGTCAGTTAAATCACCAGATCCGACATTACTGGACTTATATTTCTGGCCTCACATGAAGTCTGTAGTGATTGCACAAAATTTAATGTACGGGGCTTTTCTCGGTTCTCGGTTTTCTGCGGTTTTCACGGTAACCGTTGGAGTACTCTAAAAAATCGTGCGTCGGTGAGTTGTTTCCTAATCAGAAAAATGGGCTCTTTCGAATTTCTATCTCAAATCATAGAAATTTTGTCAGTTTTTCGAGATAGCATACTTCCGATAGTGCTAGCGACTTCAAACTCGGTAGGCTTAATATAGGGTAGATTAAAATACTCGAGGAACTGATCAAAACGAAACAAGCCGCAGGACCTTAAGTGTTACCGTTCCGGAGATATAGTACCTTGAAGTTTGAAATAACTTCTTACCTAAAATTTGTTTGTTCTTGTTCCGTCCGATTCCAAACCAAAATCTGCTTATAGAAAGGTGTATTCGCTCGCGTTCGAGCCGTAAATAAAGTTGTGAGGGCGATTTGAAATTTGGCCCAAAGTGAAAACCATGATTTTGAACGTAATTTTGGTCATTTGACGAAAAATTCATGTTCGAATTGCGAAGTTATCTGCCTTAAAATACACATATTCGGATCGGTAATTACATAGAACTTGTCGGTTCGGACGTGGAACGCATAGGTTTCGAGAAAACGTGTAAAATAGACTGAATATAGGGCGAAAACGGGCAAGCTTCAGGCGCTCGTAGTGCCTAAACTAGCCGCGATAGAAAGTCGATCCGGAGATGATTCCGAATTAGAACAATGAGTTCTTACGAATGGTGTAGGAGAAAATGTTGCCGTTTAAAAAATCCAGCCCGGAGGTGCAATTTTGCTATTGTTTGCGTTTTTTCCGCATTTTTATGCGATTTTCTCGTTAATCGTTGGTGTAAAGGAAAGAAAATTCTACGCCGTTGAATTTGACTCGTCAAGACGCGTCGATTGATGTAGGATTGAACGTCTTAGATCCTACAGGAGCCGAGATAGGTATGCGATTTTGGCTATATTTAGCAATTTTTTGAGCTTCCTTGCGTTTTCTCGGCAACCGTTTGAAATAATCTAAACAAATCATATACCATTGGAATCAGCGCACCAAGACGCGTCGATTGGTACAAAATTGAACGCGATTGGGCAAAGTAAAACTTGGTTGGAGCTATAGCGTTCATAGGGCTATATTTGGAAGCTACGCGTCGAGAATTTTGAAAACGGTGCGTGTTTACCTAGAAGGCGGTGACAGATACGGGCATTGAAAAATTAAATTTTGAGGTTGATGATAGGGTTCGAGCTGTTGTGGCGTATGAAAGTTTGTACTGGAGCACAAGAAAGCGTTCCAATTCAAACCCGTCCCATCCCTTTCAATTTCGAAGTTATAGGCACGAATTCATAGATGAACGTCACGAGAAAAGAATAAACAAATTATTGGAAGATGAAAAGGGAACCTGACAATTGATCTCAATAAATAGGCATTTTTAACGATAATATATCTTTATACAATTTTGAAAGGGGCAAGCTACTAATTGCTGCATATGGCCTCTTGTTTTTGGAAAATAATACTTTTCTCACTTTATCGCGACTAAGTTCTTGTAAACTTGCTATGCTATTTGTAACGAGCAATTCATCGCTAGATCTATACAGCCTTATCAGTCTTTCTAATTTCTTATCGTTAGAAACACCGAGACTAGAAAAGATGGCGTAGTAACGTGTACGGAAGGCTGTATTTGTCGTGGAAAATCCCAAGTAATGTAAAATCTCTTCCAAATTATACGATTCACTTCGCATCCTGTTATAGCACAATAAATCAACGTACATACTAGTTGACGTATCTGCTGTAACAAACTGTTCTTTGGGTTCGAACGACATCAAAAGATCTGAAAATTTATCACTGTAACCGAACTTTTTGTACACACAAAAAACATCTTTGTAAAACGCGATTGGTAATGCATCGATTAGTCGGTGACAATCATAATTTGTCAATTCGTAACGTTCGTTATTACTTAAATATTTCGCCAGCAACGATTTCTTATTTATTTTAAAATAAGTTCGCATCAAGTGGGCGCCGTATTTTGATCGTAATATCAATTCTAAGCATTCGAATAGATCGTTCCCATCAAATTTACACACAAAATCGAAATAGCACAGAAAATTGCTCCACTTCTTGCGGAATACTTCCTGATCGAATCTGACCCATACCAAATCGAATATGCGTTTTTACATTTCGCTATAGCCTCCAATAAGCACGAGAACCTTCCCGAACCCATGCTAGTCATATAATTCACATCAGCGCCGGCTAAAATCAATTCTTCCGCCAAATCTTCGTCCTTTTCGATCGCGTAGAAAAGGGGATTTCCGAAAATGGTCGCCGCGTTAACATCGTAGGAACATAATAATTTAACAATTCGCCTATCAATATTTGGAGTCGATATTGCTAACATCAACGGCGTAAATGCTAATATGGTGTCCAATTTGGGATCAGCACCGTTATTCAATAATTCGCGTACGATCTCGTAGTTCAAGGCGTAAACTGCTAAATGCAGAGGGGTAGCTCCAAACTTGCTGATGGCGTCAACGTTAGCACCTTTCGCGATAAACTTTAGTAATAAATTCACGTTGTTATTTGATGCAACGAAATGTAACGGGGTGATTCCACGGTGGCAGGCGATATTGCAATCGGTGCCATGTTCTATTAGTAAATCGATGATGGTTTTATCGACTTCTTGCTTTAACGACAATAACAACGCCGTTTCCCCATGCTTATTCCGTGCGTTTCTATCGATATCCGAAGTCTCCAACAAAAGCTTTACCGTTTGAAAACTGGAAGATAAAAATAAGACGTAAGTAGAGTCACGGAATAGAGAAAAGCGACAAAGTTAGAAAATGTTGTGGTCAATTTTGTATGCGCATGGCCGGGAACCATGTTTTAAATACGACGAAAGTGTTATATTTGGCTAGCTTCATTAATGTTATTATTCTGGGATGGTGTGTGCATATTAAAATTAAAATATACGGTTATTGTTGTGTATCACTGATTTCACTTTTTAGCAAATACTATTCTTTTAACATATACACAACTATAATATTTTTCAATTAATACGAACACATGTGCACCTTTCGTATTTTCAAAATGGCGTTAGCTAACTTCTGAGCTATTTCGAGGACATTCAAATCGACCACATGAATATCAAAGCCGCCGACACGCCTTGCGCTTCTATCTATTCTATGGTAGAGTCCACAAAAACCATCCAATTCCGTAGACGTTACAAGTTACAACATTAGGAAACAATGAAATTGCTTCTTAGGTCAAACGTATCCCGAATGAATATAACCTGCTGAACACGAATATCACATTGGAAAATAAAAGTTGATTGGCTCTCGTTACAGAGATATTGACGTTTTGTCCGTTATATAGGCGTGAAAGTGATTGCGCAAGATCAAAGAATAATTTATGTATAAACGCGAGACGTCACAGCTCGAAGAATTTCAATTTATTTCCTCCATACTTTTCGAAGCTTAGCATAAGTGATTGTTACAGTGTAAATTCAACAGTGGGAATGCCTCATGACCAGAGTTGCTCAATTTCCGCTAATAGCACTACAACTATCTGAAGCGACTGCACTAGAATAGTAACATTCACATTGCGCTATAAGAATACATAATAGGTACATAATAGTTTCAATGTATAGTATGATGCCATCTGAATTCGTATAGCGCAATGTTAGTATTCGAATACAGTCGTTTGATATAGTTGTAGTACTATTGGCGCAAATTGGGCAACTCTACTTATGACTGCGTTAATAGTGTTAATAATTGCTGTTATACAGAGAGAGAGAGAGAGAGAGAGAGAGAGAGAATTTTCAAAATACTACTCTTCATGAGCATCTAAAATTTTTTCTACCGATTCTCCCAGGCCCTGTACGCTCCCTCGAAGGCCTCGTCGGGAACTTCCTTAAAGCTGTCGTCACAGTCGCTTGGGTACCTTCATAATTGCGTCGTTTGAGTGTACTCTTGACCGTCTTTTTTGGTGTTCTCTCGACATGTTAGTTGCAAAAAAAATGATTGTTTGGGTTGATTTCTTTATTAACATCACACAGATTGCCGCAGAGACGGTTGAAAAGCAGTAATAACGAGAGAAAATAAAGGCTATCATAATTTTGAAAAAATGAATAAAGAAGAAAACGTTTCCAACCTTTATTTACACATAGAAAAGTATTTCCGAAGGCCGAAATATTAATTCGCAGAAGAATCTAGATGACTACAAAACAACTTTTTAGGTGCGTTGTTGGACAACTAACAAAGTAGCTGTGAAGTGGCTTACTAAGCAAGCATAAATTGCATATACCAATAATTATCACAGAGGGAATTATGCTTTGTTAGTCCATAATCGCAACCGCAGACTATAGTTTCGTCCTTATTGTAACTCATCAACAGGGTATATAAGGTATCGTTCATAAGGTACAGCCACATTTCTGGTCAAACTCATTTCCAAGAATAATTCGTATCTATGTCGGCTAGGACGCTTTATTAATCGTGGACTGACTATGCCGCACTGACGAGTTCTAGTAAGGGCGAAATTATAGTATGTGGTTCCGTCTGCTATTAAGAAACCATAATTTCCTCCGCGATCATTATTGGCATATGTAATTTGTGTTTGTTTGGTAAGCTATTGCACAGCTACTTTGCGAGCTGCCTATATATATGATCAGACCTTTACCTACAGCATTCTTAATCTGAATTGACTATAATACTGCATGCTAATGCTAGTAAAAGTGATAATTCAGGTATTATTAGCGCAAGTCGACAGTTATCTCCCCATATAGCGCTTACGAAATTGGATGGCATTAGCATTAAGCAACTGTAAATTTTTCCTGGAACTACTTACTCTTGTTTTCTGGCGGCGGCAAGGTGAAGTGAAGTCGAATAATCATTTTCTTGATCGCTCTTCCAGGGAAGTAGATCCTTCTGATGTTCCCTTAGCATACGGATGCGATGCTTTGTGGTTTCGAATCGCAGGAAAACCATAGCACTTTTATGAACATTTCCATTATCGAAGTCTAAATCTAAATTTCCCCGACCTGAAATAGTTACACAATACAATGATTTTCCGTTCATGGTCTCAGATAATTTAATGAAAAATAACGTTTCACACATTCTTCTCGATTAGTAGGATCTCGCACGAATATATTGGGATCGAATTCAAAATTATTTACGACTTCCCTTATCTATAGTTAGTGGCATTTGTCAGTTACACCTCAGGAAATTTTGGCCATTGTCTACCATGAAATTAGAACAAATCAACATTCCACCAATAAATGTAACTATGCTGCAAACCACATCAACCAAATAAAAAGATGCGGCTTGACACTTGTCTAGAATTTATCAAACAATGAAGATAGTATTGTAACTAGCAACAAAACGCGATTTGTACATGCGCGTTCGAAGGAAAATATTAAACACTAATAATAATTTTTTAATTGCGCGCCAGGAATGTAACCAAAACTATCAGATTATTTTAGGGGTGCATCTACACCGGATGTATTGCCATGTCTGTTTAACTTTACTCCTCGTTCTGGTGTATCCACATGCATCCTAGTTCAATAAATATATGTATGGAAAGTGAGAGTCGGTAATTACGTAAAACATATCGGTTCGGACGTAGAACGTATAGTTTTCGAGAAAACGCCATTCGAAGTTAGGGTAAAACGTCGAAAATAGACCGAATATAAGAGTAAATATAGGGCGAAACAGGCCAAACTTCAAGCGCTCGTAGCGCCTAAACTATTAACGATAGAAAGTCGATTCGGGGTGATTCTGAATCAGAAAAAGACGCTCTTTCGAATGGTGTAGGAGAAAATGTCGTAGCTTGAAAAAATCCATTCCTAGGGTAGAATTTAGCCATTTTTTACGATTTTTCGCGGCTTTTTCGCGATTTTCTGGATAACCGTTGGAGTAAAGTAAAAAAATCCTACGCCGTTGAATTCGCCTCGTCGAAACGCATCGATTGGTGTAGGATTGAACGTCCTAAGTCCCATATTAGCGAAAAAGGGGTATGCGATTTTAGCGCTTTTAGCTATTTTTGCGGTTTTTGCATTTTCTTCGGCAACCGTTTAAAATAATCCAAACAAATCATATACCGTTGAAATCAGCGCGTCAAGACGCGTCGATTGGTGTATGAATGAACGCGATCGGACAAAGTTGACCTTTAAACGTCCGTATCTCCGTAACGGTTGGAGCTAGAGCGTTTATAATGCCATTTTTGGAATGTACTCGTCGAGACCTATCCGATAGGCTTATTTCGAACGCAATCGGACGAAATTTTCTTCAGCTCGAGAACGGTTAGAGATAGAGCGTCGGGGATGGAAGATTTGGAATCTACGGGTCAAAATCTATCGGATAGGCTTATTTTAAACGCGATTGGACGCAAGAAATATTTTTGTCGAAGTAAATTTCTACCTCAAAGCATAGAAATTTTTTCAGTTTTTCGAGATAGCATACTTCCGATATAGCTAGCCAATTCAAACTCGGCAGAGTTATAGTACTCGCCGAGACGATTAAAATGAAACAAACCGGAGGTCCCTAAGTCTTACCGTTCGGGAGATATGGTACTTTGAAGGTTGAAAAAATTCTTACTTAGAATTACCAAAATTTCGTTCTAGCGCAAAAACTATTATAGATAGCGCGTTCATTCTTATTCCATTCGATTCATAGACGAAATCTGCTCCTAGGAAGGTCTACTTGATCCAGATCGAGCAACAAATAAAGCGGTGAGAGCGATTTGAAATTTGGTCCTTAACGAAAATCACCATTTTAAACGTAATTTTGGTAATTTGACGAAAAATTCATGTTCGAATTTCAAAGTTATTTTGCGCCATAATATACATATTCGGACCGGTAATTACGTAGAACATATCGGTTCGGACGTAGAACGTATAGTTTTCGAGAAAACGCCATTCGAAGTTAGGGTAAAACGTCGAAAATAGACCGAATATAAGGGTAAATATAGGGCGAAACAGGCCAAACTTCAAGCGCTCGTAGCGCCTAAACTATTAACGATAGAAAGTCGATTCGGGGGTGGTTCTGAATCAGAAAAAGACGCTCTTTCGAATGGTGTAGGAGAAAATGTCGTAGCTTGAAAAAATCCATTCCTAGGGTAGAATTTAGCCATTTTTTACGATTTTTTCGCGGCTTTTTCGCGATTTTCTGGATAACCGTTGGAGTAAAGTAAAAATCCTACGCCGTTGAATTCGCCTCGTCGAAACGCATCGATTGGTGTAGGATTGAACGTCCTAAGTCCCATATTAGCGAAAAAGGGGTATGCGATTTTAGCGTTTTTAGCTATTTTTTGCGGTTTTTTGCATTTTCTTCGGCAACCGTTTAAAATAATCCAAACAAATCATATACCGTTGAAATCAGCGCGTCAAGACGCGTCGATTGGTGTATGAATGAACGCGATCGGACAAAGTTGACCTTTAAACGTCCGTATCTCCGTAACGGTTGGAGCTAGAGCGTTTATAATGCCATTTTTGGAATGTACTCGTCGAGACCTATCCGATAGGCTTATTTCGAACGCAATCGGACGAAATTTTCTTCAGCTCGAGAACGGTTAGAGATAGAGCGTCGGGGATGGAAGATTTGGAATCTACGGGTCAAAATCTATCGGATAGGCTTATTTTAAACGCGATTGGACGCAAAAAATATTTTTGTCGAAATGAATTTCTACCTCAAAGCATAGAAATTTTTCAGTTTTTCGAGATAGCATACTTCCGATATAGCTAGCCAATTCAAACTCGGCAGAGTTATAGTACTCGCCGAGACGATTAAAATGAAACAAACCGGAGGTCCCTAAGTCTTACCGTTCGGGAGATATGGTACTTTGAAGGTTGAAAAAATTCTTACTTAGAATTACCAAAATTTCGTTCTAGCGCAAAAACTATTATAGATAGCGCGTTCATTCTTATTCCATTCGATTCATAGGCGAAATCTGCTCCTAGGAAGGTCTACTTGATCCAGATCGAGCAACAAATAAAGCGGTGAGAGCGATTTGAAATTTGGTCCTTAACGAAAATCACCATTTTAAACGTAATTTTGGTAATTTGACGAAAAATTCATGTTCGAATTTCAAAGTTATTTTGCGCCATAATATACATATTCGGACCGGTAATTACGTAGAACATATCGGTTCGGACGTAGAACGTATAGTTTTCGAGAAAACGCCATTCGAAGTTAGGGTAAAACGTCGAAAATAGACCGAATATAAGGGTAAATATAGGGCGAAACAGGCCAAACTTCAAGCGCTCGTAGCGCCTAAACTATTAACGATAGAAAGTCGATTCGGGGTGGTTCTGAATCAGAAAAAGACGCTCTTTCGAATGGTGTAGGAGAAAATGTCGTAGCTTGAAAAAATCCATTCCTAGGGTAGAATTTAGCCATTTTTTACGATTTTTTCGCGGCTTTTTCGCGATTTTCTGGATAACCGTTGGAGTAAAGTAAAAAAATCCTACGCCGTTGAATTCGCCTCGTCGAAACGCATCGATTGGTGTAGGATTGAACGTCCTAAGTCCCATATTAGCGAAAAAGGGGTATGCGATTTTAGCGTTTTTAGCTATTTTTGCGGTTTTTGCATTTTCTTCGGCAACCGTTTAAAATAATCCAAACAAATCATATACCGTTGAAATCAGCGCGTCAAGACGCGTCGATTGGTGTATGAATGAACGCGATCGGACAAAGTTGACCTTTAAACGTCCGTATCTCCGTAACGGTTGGAGCTAGAGCGTTTATAATGCCATTTTTGGAATGTACTCGTCGAGACCTATCCGATAGGCTTATTTCGAACGCAATCGGACGAAATTTTCTTCAGCTCGAGAACGGTTAGAGATAGAGCGTCGGGGATGGAAGATTTGGAATCTACGGGTCAAAATCTATCGGATAGGCTTATTTTAAACGCGATTGGACGCAAAAAATATTTTTGTCGAAATGAATTTCTACCTCAAAGCATAGAAATTTTTCAGTTTTTCGAGATAGCATACTTCCGATATAGCTAGCCAATTCAAACTCGGCAGAGTTATAGTACTCGCCGAGACGATTAAAATGAAACAAACCGGAGGTCCCTAAGTCTTACCGTTCGGGAGATATGGTACTTTGAAGGTTGAAAAAATTCTTACTTAGAATTACCAAAATTTCGTTCTAGCGCAAAAACTATTATAGATAGCGCGTTCATTCTTATTCCATTCGATTCATAGGCGAAATCTGCTCCTAGGAAGGTCTACTTGATCCAGATCGAGCAACAAATAAAGCGGTGAGAGCGATTTGAAATTTGGTCCTTAACGAAAATCACCATTTTAAACGTAATTTTGGTAATTTGACGAAAAATTCATGTTCGAATTTCAAAGTTATTTTGCGCCATAATATACATATTCGGACCGGTAATTACGTAGAACATATCGGTTCGGACGTAGAACGTATAGTTTTCGAGAAAACGCCATTCGAAGTTAGGGTAAAACGTCGAAAATAGACCGAATATAAGGGTAAATATAGGGCGAAACAGGCCAAACTTCAAGCGCTCGTAGCGCCTAAACTATTAACGATAGAAAGTCGATTCGGGGGTGGTTCTGAATCAGAAAAAGACGCTCTTTCGAATGGTGTAGGAGAAAATGTCGTAGCTTGAAAAAATCCATTCCTAGGGTAGAATTTAGCCATTTTTTACGATTTTTTCGCGGCTTTTTCGCGATTTTCTGGATAACCGTTGGAGTAAAGTAAAAAATCCTACGCCGTTGAATTCGCCTCGTCGAAACGCATCGATTGGTGTAGGATTGAACGTCCTAAGTCCCATATTAGCGAAAAAGGGGTATGCGATTTTAGCGTTTTTAGCTATTTTTGCGGTTTTTTGCATTTTCTTCGGCAACCGTTTAAAATAATCCAAACAAATCATATACCGTTGAAATCAGCGCGTCAAGACGCGTCGATTGGTGTATGAATGAACGCGATCGGACAAAGTTGACCTTTAAACGTCCGTATCTCCGTAACGGTTGGAGCTAGAGCGTTTATAATGCCATTTTTGGAATGTACTCGTCGAGACCTATCCGATAGGCTTATTTCGAACGCAATCGGACGAAATTTTCTTCAGCTCGAGAACGGTTAGAGATAGAGCGTCGGGGATGGAAGATTTGGAATCTACGGGTCAAAATCTATCGGATAGGCTTATTTTAAACGCGATTGGACGCAAAAAATATTTTTGTCGAAATGAATTTCTACCTCAAAGCATAGAAATTTTTCAGTTTTTCGAGATAGCATACTTCCGATATAGCTAGCCAATTCAAACTCGGCAGAGTTATAGTACTCGCCGAGACGATTAAAATGAAACAAACCGGAGGTCCCTAAGTCTTACCGTTCGGGAGATATGGTACTTTGAAGGTTGAAAAATTCTTACTTAGAATTACCAAAATTTCGTTCTAGCGCAAAAACTATTATAGATAGCGCGTTCATTCTTATTCCATTCGATTCATAGGCGAAATCTGCTCCTAGGAAGGTCTACTTGATCCAGATCGAGCAACAAATAAAGCGGTGAGAGCGATTTGAAATTTGGTCCTTAACGAAAATCACCATTTTAAACGTAATTTTGGTAATTTGACGAAAAATTCATGTTCGAATTTCAAAGTTATTTTGCGCCATAATATACATATTCGGACCGGTAATTACGTAGAACATATCGGTTCGGACGTAGAACGTATAGTTTTCGAGAAAACGCCATTCGAAGTTAGGGTAAAACGTCGAAAATAGACCGAATATAAGGGTAAATATAGGGCGAAACAGGCCAAACTTCAAGCGCTCGTAGCGCCTAAACTATTAACGATAGAAAGTCGATTCGGGGGTGGTTCTGAATCAGAAAAAGACGCTCTTTCGAATGGTGTAGGAGAAAATGTCGTAGCTTGAAAAAATCCATTCCTAGGGTAGAATTTAGCCATTTTTTACGATTTTTTCGCGGCTTTTTCGCGATTTTCTGGATAACCGTTGGAGTAAAGTAAAAAAATCCTACGCCGTTGAATTCGCCTCGTCGAAACGCATCGATTGGTGTAGGATTGAACGTCCTAAGTCCCATATTAGCGAAAAAGGGGTATGCGATTTTAGCGTTTTTAGCTATTTTTTGCGGTTTTTGCATTTTCTTCGGCAACCGTTTAAAATAATCCAAACAAATCATATACCGTTGAAATCAGCGCGTCAAGACGCGTCGATTGGTGTATGAATGAACGCGATCGGACAAAGTTGACCTTTAAACGTCCGTATCTCCGTAACGGTTGGAGCTAGAGCGTTTATAATGCCATTTTTGGAATGTACTCGTCGAGACCTATCCGATAGGCTTATTTCGAACGCAATCGGACGAAATTTTCTTCAGCTCGAGAACGGTTAGAGATAGAGCGTCGGGGATGGAAGATTTGGAATCTACGGGTCAAAATCTATCGGATAGGCTTATTTTAAACGCGATTGGACGCAAAAAATATTTTTGTCGAAATGAATTTCTACCTCAAAGCATAGAAATTTTTTCAGTTTTTCGAGATAGCATACTTCCGATATAGCTAGCCAATTCAAACTCGGCAGAGTTATAGTACTCGCCGAGACGATTAAAATGAAACAAACCGGAGGTCCCTAAGTCTTACCGTTCGGGAGATATGGTACTTTGAAGGTTGAAAAAATTCTTACTTAGAATTACCAAAATTTCGTTCTAGCGCAAAAACTATTATAGATAGCGCGTTCATTCTTATTCCATTCGATTCATAGGCGAAATCTGCTCCTAGGAAGGTCTACTTGATCCAGATCGAGCAACAAATAAAGCGGTGAGAGCGATTTGAAATTTGGTCCTTAACGAAAATCACCATTTTAAACGTAATTTTGGTAATTTGACGAAAAATTCATGTTCGAATTTCAAAGTTATTTTGCGCCATAATATACATATTCGGACCGGTAATTACGTAGAACATATCGGTTCGGACGTAGAACGTATAGTTTTCGAGAAAACGCCATTCGAAGTTAGGGTAAAACGTCGAAAATAGACCGAATATAAGGGTAAATATAGGGCGAAACAGGCCAAACTTCAAGCGCTCGTAGCGCCTAAACTATTAACGATAGAAAGTCGATTCGGGGGTGATTCTGAATCAGAAAAAGACGCTCTTTCGAATGGTGTAGGAGAAAATGTCGTAGCTTGAAAAAATCCATTCCTAGGGTAGAATTTAGCCATTTTTTACGATTTTTTCGCGGCTTTTTCGCGATTTTCTGGGTAACCGTTGGAGTAAAGTAAAAAATCCTACGCCGTTGAATTCGCCTCGTCGAAACGCATCGATTGGTGTAGGATTGAACGTCCTAAGTCCCATATTAGCGAAAAAGGGGTATGCGATTTTAGCGTTTTTAGCTATTTTTTGCGGTTTTTTGCATTTTCTTCGGCAACCGTTTAAAATAATCCAAACAAATCATATACCGTTGAAATCAGCGCGTCAAGACGCGTCGATTGGTGTATGAATGAACGCGATCGGACAAAGTTGACCTTTAAACGTCCGTATCTCCGTAACGGTTGGAGCTAGAGCGTTTATAATGCCATTTTTGGAATGTACTCGTCGAGACCTATCCGATAGGCTTATTTCGAACGCAATCGGACGAAATTTTCTTCAGCTCGAGAACGGTTAGAGATAGAGCGTCGGGGATGGAAGATTTGGAATCTACGGGTCAAAATCTATCGGATAGGCTTATTTTAAACGCGATTGGACGCAAAAAATATTTTTGTCGAAATGAATTTCTACCTCAAAGCATAGAAATTTTTCAGTTTTTCGAGATAGCATACTTCCGATATAGCTAGCCAATTCAAACTCGGCAGAGTTATAGTACTCGCCGAGACGATTAAAATGAAACAAACCGGAGGTCCCTAAGTCTTACCGTTCGGGAGATATGGTACTTTGAAGGTTGAAAAAATTCTTACTTAGAATTACCAAAATTTCGTTCTAGCGCAAAAACTATTATAGATAGCGCGTTCATTCTTATTCCATTCGATTCATAGGCGAAATCTGCTCCTAGGAAGGTCTACTTGATCCAGATCGAGCAACAAATAAAGCGGTGAGAGCGATTTGAAATTTGGTCCTTAACGAAAATCACCATTTTAAACGTAATTTTGGTAATTTGACGAAAAATTCATGTTCGAATTTCAAAGTTATTTTGCGCCATAATATACATATTCGGACCGGTAATTACGTAGAACATATCGGTTCGGACGTAGAACGTATAGTTTTCGAGAAAACGCCATTCGAAGTTAGGGTAAAACGTCGAAAATAGACCGAATATAAGGGTAAATATAGGGCGAAACAGGCCAAACTTCAAGCGCTCGTAGCGCCTAAACTATTAACGATAGAAAGTCGATTCGGGGGTGATTCTGAATCAGAAAAAGACGCTCTTTCGAATGGTGTAGGAGAAAATGTCGTAGCTTGAAAAAATCCATTCCTAGGGTAGAATTTAGCCATTTTTTACGATTTTTTCGCGGTTTTTCGCGATTTTCTGGGTAACCGTTGGAGTAAAGTAAAAAAATCCTACGCCGTTGAATTCGCCTCGTCGAAACGCATCGATTGGTGTAGGATTGAACGTCCTAAGTCCCATATTAGCGAAAAAGGGGTATGCGATTTTAGCGTTTTTAGCTATTTTTTGCGGTTTTTTGCATTTTCTTCGGCAACCGTTTAAAATAATCCAAACAAATCATATACCGTTGAAATCAGCGCGTCAAGACGCGTCGATTGGTGTATGAATGAACGCGATCGGACAAAGTTGACCTTTAAACGTCCGTATCTCCGTAACGGTTGGAGCTAGAGCGTTTATAATGCCATTTTTGGAATGTACTCGTCGAGACCTATCCGATAGGCTTATTTCGAACGCAATCGGACGAAATTTTCTTCAGCTCGAGAACGGTTAGAGATAGAGCGTCGGGGATGGAAGATTTGGAATCTACGGGTCAAAATCTATCGGATAGGCTTATTTTAAACGCGATTGGACGCAAAAATATTTTTGTCGAAATGAATTTCTACCTCAAAGCATAGAAATTTTTTCAGTTTTTCGAGATAGCATACTTCCGATATAGCTAGCCAATTCAAACTCGGCAGAGTTATAGTACTCGCCGAGACGATTAAAATGAAACAAACCGGAGGTCCCTAAGTCTTACCGTTCGGGAGATATGGTACTTTGAAGGTTGAAAAAATTCTTACTTAGAATTACCAAAATTTCGTTCTAGCGCAAAAACTATTATAGATAGCGCGTTCATTCTTATTCCATTCGATTCATAGGCGAAATCTGCTCCTAGGAAGGTCTACTTGATCCAGATCGAGCAACAAATAAAGCGGTGAGAGCGATTTGAAATTTGGTCCTTAACGAAAATCACCATTTTAAACGTAATTTTGGTAATTTGACGAAAAATTCATGTTCGAATTTCAAAGTTATTTTGCGCCATAATATACATATTCGGACCGGTAATTACGTAGAACATATCGGTTCGGACGTAGAACGTATAGTTTTCGAGAAAACGCCATTCGAAGTTAGGGTAAAACGTCGAAAATAGACCGAATATAAGGGTAAATATAGGGCGAAACAGGCCAAACTTCAAGCGCTCGTAGCGCCTAAACTATTAACGATAGAAAGTCGATTCGGGGGTGGTTCTGAATCAGAAAAAGACGCTCTTTCGAATGGTGTAGGAGAAAATGTCGTAGCTTGAAAAATCCATTCCTAGGGTAGAATTTAGCCATTTTTTACGATTTTTTCGCGGCTTTTTCGCGATTTTCTGGATAACCGTTGGAGTAAAGTAAAAATCCTACGCCGTTGAATTCGCCTCGTCGAAACGCATCGATTGGTGTAGGATTGAACGTCCTAAGTCCCATATTAGCGAAAAAGGGGTATGCGATTTTAGCGTTTTTAGCTATTTTTTGCGGTTTTTTGCATTTTCTTCGGCAACCGTTTAAAATAATCCAAACAAATCATATACCGTTGAAATCAGCGCGTCAAGACGCGTCGATTGGTGTATGAATGAACGCGATCGGACAAAGTTGACCTTTAAACGTCCGTATCTCCGTAACGGTTGGAGCTAGAGCGTTTATAATGCCATTTTTGGAATGTACTCGTCGAGACCTATCCGATAGGCTTATTTCGAACGCAATCGGACGAAATTTTCTTCAGCTCGAGAACGGTTAGAGATAGAGCGTCGGGGATGGAAGATTTGGAATCTACGGGTCAAAATCTATCGGATAGGCTTATTTTAAACGCGATTGGACGCAAAAAATATTTTTGTCGAAATGAATTTCTACCTCAAAGCATAGAAATTTTTTCAGTTTTTCGAGATAGCATACTTCCGATATAGCTAGCCAATTCAAACTCGGCAGAGTTATAGTACTCGCCGAGACGATTAAAATGAAACAAACCGGAGGTCCCTAAGTCTTACCGTTCGGGAGATATGGTACTTTGAAGGTTGAAAAAATTCTTACTTAGAATTACCAAAATTTCGTTCTAGCGCAAAAACTATTATAGATAGCGCGTTCATTCTTATTCCATTCGATTCATAGGCGAAATCTGCTCCTAGGAAGGTCTACTTGATCCAGATCGAGCAACAAATAAAGCGGTGAGAGCGATTTGAAATTTGGTCCTTAACGAAAATCACCATTTTAAACGTAATTTTGGTAATTTGACGAAAAATTCATGTTCGAATTTCAAAGTTATTTTGCGCCATAATATACATATTCGGACCGGTAATTACGTAGAACATATCGGTTCGGACGTAGAACGTATAGTTTTCGAGAAAACGCCATTCGAAGTTAGGGTAAAACGTCGAAAATAGACCGAATATAAGGGTAAATATAGGGCGAAACAGGCCAAACTTCAAGCGCTCGTAGCGCCTAAACTATTAACGATAGAAAGTCGATTCGGGGGTGATTCTGAATCAGAAAAAGACGCTCTTTCGAATGGTGTAGGAGAAAATGTCGTAGCTTGAAAAAATCCATTCCTAGGGTAGAATTTAGCCATTTTTTACGATTTTTTCGCGGCTTTTTCGCGATTTTCTGGATAACCGTTGGAGTAAAGTAAAAATCCTACGCCGTTGAATTCGCCTCGTCGAAACGCATCGATTGGTGTAGGATTGAACGTCCTAAGTCCCATATTAGCGAAAAAGGGGTATGCGATTTTAGCGTTTTTAGCTATTTTTTGCGGTTTTTTGCATTTTCTTCGGCAACCGTTTAAAATAATCCAAACAAATCATATACCGTTGAAATCAGCGCGTCAAGACGCGTCGATTGGTGTATGAATGAACGCGATCGGACAAAGTTGACCTTTAAACGTCCGTATCTCCGTAACGGTTGGAGCTAGAGCGTTTATAATGCCATTTTTGGAATGTACTCGTCGAGACCTATCCGATAGGCTTATTTCGAACGCAATCGGACGAAATTTTCTTCAGCTCGAGAACGGTTAGAGATAGAGCGTCGGGGATGGAAGATTTGGAATCTACGGGTCAAAATCTATCGGATAGGCTTATTTTAAACGCGATTGGACGCAAAAAATATTTTTGTCGAAATGAATTTCTACCTCAAAGCATAGAAATTTTTTCAGTTTTTCGAGATAGCATACTTCCGATATAGCTAGCCAATTCAAACTCGGCAGAGTTATAGTACTCGCCGAGACGATTAAAATGAAACAAACCGGAGGTCCCTAAGTCTTACCGTTCGGGAGATATGGTACTTTGAAGGTTGAAAAAATTCTTACTTAGAATTACCAAAATTTCGTTCTAGCGCAAAAACTATTATAGATAGCGCGTTCATTCTTATTCCATTCGATTCATAGGCGAAATCTGCTCCTAGGAAGGTCTACTTGATCCAGATCGAGCAACAAATAAAGCGGTGAGAGCGATTTGAAATTTGGTCCTTAACGAAAATCACCATTTTAAACGTAATTTTGGTAATTTGACGAAAAATTCATGTTCGAATTTCAAAGTTATTTTGCGCCATAATATACATATTCGGACCGGTAATTACGTAGAACATATCGGTTCGGACGTAGAACGTATAGTTTTCGAGAAAACGCCATTCGAAGTTAGGGTAAAACGTCGAAAATAGACCGAATATAAGGGTAAATATAGGGCGAAACAGGCCAAACTTCAAGCGCTCGTAGCGCCTAAACTATTAACGATAGAAAGTCGATTCGGGGGTGATTCTGAATCAGAAAAAGACGCTCTTTCGAATGGTGTAGGAGAAAATGTCGTAGCTTGAAAAATCCATTCCTAGGGTAGAATTTAGCCATTTTTTACGATTTTTTCGCGGCTTTTTCGCGATTTTCTGGGTAACCGTTGGAGTAAAGTAAAAAATCCTACGCCGTTGAATTCGCCTCGTCGAAACGCATCGATTGGTGTAGGATTGAACGTCCTAAGTCCCATATTAGCGAAAAAGGGGTATGCGATTTTAGCGTTTTTAGCTATTTTTGCGGTTTTTTGCATTTTCTTCGGCAACCGTTTAAAATAATCCAAACAAATCATATACCGTTGAAATCAGCGCGCCAAGACGCGTCGATTAGTGTATGAATGAACGCGATCGGACAAAGTTGACCTTTAAACGCCCGTATCTCCGTAACGGTTGGAGCTAGAGCGTTTATAATGCCATTTTTGGAATGTACTCGTCGAGACCTATCCGATAGGCTTATTTCGAACGCAATCGGACGAAATTTTCTTCAGCTCGAGAACGGTTAGAGATAGAGCGTCGGGGATGGAAGATTTGGAATCTAAGGGTCAAAATCTATCGGATAGGCTTATTTTAAACGCGATTGGACGCAAAAATATTTTTGTCGAAGTGAATTTCTACCTCAAAGCATAGAAATTTTTTCAGTTTTTCGAGATAGCATACTTCCGATATAGCTAGCCAATTCAAACTCGGCAGAGTTATAGTACTCGCCGAGACGATTAAAATGAAACAAACCGGAGGTCCCTAAGTCTTACCGTTCGGGAGATATGGTACTTTGAAGGTTGAAAAAAATTCTTACTTAGAATTACCAAAATTTCGTTCTAGCGCAAAAACTATTATAGATAGCGCGTTCATTCTTATTCCATTCGATTCATAGGCGAAATCTGCTCCTAGGAAGGTCTACTTGATCCAGATCGAGCAACAAATAAAGCGGTGAGAGCGATTTGAAATTTGGTCCTTAACGAAAATCACCATTTTAAACGTAATTTTGGTAATTTGACGAAAAATTCATGTTCGAATTTCAAAGTTATTTTGCGCCATAATATACATATTCGGACCGGTAATTACGTAGAACATATCGGTTCGGACGTAGAACGAATAGTTTTCGAGAAAACGCCATTCGAAGTTAGGGTAAAACGTCGAAAATAGACCGAATATAAGGGTAAATATAGGGCGAAACAGGCCAAACTTCAAGCGCTCGTAGCGCCTAAACTATTAACGATAGAAAGTCGATTCGGGGGTGATTCTGAATCAGAAAAAGACGCTCTTTCGAATGGTGTAGGAGAAAATGTCGTAGCTTGAAAAAATCCATTCCTAGGGTAGAATTTAGCCATTTTTTACGATTTCTTCGCGGCTTTTTCGCGATTTTCTGGATAACCGTTGGAGTAAAGTAAAAAATTCGTACGCCGTTGAATTCGCCTCGTCGAAACGCATCGATTGGTGTAGGATTGAACGTCCTAAGTCCCATATTAGCGAAAAAGGGGTATGCGATTTTAGCGTTTTTTAGCTATTTTTTGCGGTTTTTTGCATTTTTTCGGCAACCGTTTAAAATAATCCAAACAGATCATATACCATTGAAACAAACAAATTTCGTTCTAGCGCGAGAACTATTATAGATAGCGCGTTCATTCTTATTCCATTCGATTCCTAGCCGAAATCTACTCCTAGGAAGGTCTACTTGATCCAGATCGAGCAATAAATAAAACGGTGAGAGCGATTTGAAATTTGCCCCTTAACGAAAGTCACCATTTTTAACGTAATATTGGTCGTTTGACGAAAAATTTATAAGTTAGCATTGAATAATAAAATTCAGAGGAGTGATAGCGTCAGTCCGATTTACACTACTTAATGAAAACACGTCATCCACCTTTTTAATAAACTCTAGTAATGATATTGCATTTAAGTGCTGCTGAAAAATGCAAATAATTACACTACTTGGGAAAGAATGATCCATAAGAGGACTTTGGTAGATTTGAAGCCTCTAAAGGCACTGTTGACGACATTAAAAAGAAATGACTACATCAAAATTGACAAAAACATGACAAACAGTTGGTTTATACTGTTAAGAAACAGTCAAAATAGCCTATAAGACTTGTCCGAATTTTTGTTACCGCAATAGTACATACATACATTATCCTTATGTATCCGAATGAACATACCTGTGTCGCGTCACTTTTGACTAGATCTGTATACATCAATGGTGTACGTATCACATAAATGAAAAGAGCGCGACTTATTATTTTTTATTTTATATTCATATATAATACGTGCAATTACTTACCTATTTCTGACATTTCGGAAACTTATATATTTTCGTGCTATAGGATCCAGGGGAACACTTAAAACATCACATTTATTGCGAGAACCATTTTTTATTACCGACTCTGTTATCATATCAGTAAACGATTGATTGTATATACATACATATACACAATCGGCAATCGGGAAGCAGAACATAACGGAGAACATAATAGTCCTTAGGTTGCAGGGCTGTAGTGTCAAAATTGAACGCGAGTAAGGATACTACTCGGAGGCGAAGGACGAGTTTAAAATAGGCGTGCGTATCTAGTTTAGCTATTTCTATATAAACAGTTTACACAACGCCGACTAAATATACTGACGCATACCGAATAGAGACCGCAAATACATCAGTATAAAAATTATTTTATAACTTATAGATACATATCTTAAAAATTATTTTGTTGTGGCCGTTTGTATATACATATCCTACCGCAACAAGAACTTTCTCCTTGTACATTTACATATTAAGCATTTTATAGCCCTATACTGCATTCTTAACGTAAATAAAATACAATACAAATACAAAAAAACGCAAAATATCTTATTCTTTGCAAATAATTAGTAAAATTACAATTTCCGTTACATTTTCGTCTCATATAATCATATAATGCAAATACAAATCTCGCAAAATATATATTAATTATATTAATAAATCCTCATATACCATGCAAAGAAGTAAATATCTCATTGAACTATAAGACATTACATGTATCCTTTGTTTAATCCACGTCAGCATACAAATCCTCCAGTAAGTGTTCAAATGATAAACGTTGCCTCCACCTCCTTTTTGGTTTCTGCATGGGCATATATCCCTGCCACTCGTCATCCGAGGGCGTTACATCCGGATGAGATTCGATCTTTTCATCATCCCAACATTCTTCTTCGTGACAATCATTGGGAGTAACATTGGTATCGCTGTCGTGATCCGAGTAAAAATTTTTAGAGCAAGGGTCAGAATCGACAGTTTCGTCGATTTGTTCTTCTTTAGAACCGGTGGTGCGGTATATTAAATTGAATTCCTCTCGGTATTGCATTCTCTTGTTGCTGTAAGCATCACCGAATGGCAATGTTTCGAAGCAATTACAGTCTAAATCTAGATATTTGTACTGACTTATACTTAATGCATCAAAACAATCTAAATCATTTTCATATAAATCTAACAATTCCAAATGGGGCAAGCTTGATAGAATTTCTACATCAGCCAATTTATTATATTCCAACCTTAACATCCGTAGTCTGGTCAAGGAAGTGATTGTATTGGGTAAGATACAAATGGAATTGTTAGAGACATCGAGGACCTCCAACATTTCCAAGGAGCCAATAAAATCTGGTAACCAAATGAACGAATTCTTAGATAAATACAGCTCTTTCAGTGAGTTTAAACATGTGATACTATTTGGTAGAAACCCCATACATAGGGATGATAGACACAATACTTCAATGTTATTTTTCCAGGAAGGGTTATCCAATAAATTTTCATAATCTGTGAAACAATTCGTGTTAGTTTTCGATCCAGTTGCTGACAGATCTAAAGTTTTTAACGTCCATATTGCTTTGATGAATGGTATATTGTTGTTTAATACATATGAATCCCTCAATATCATCTTCTTCAACTTGTAAGAATATACTTTAGTAAACAAATTTTCAGTTGTGTCTCCTAAAATATTAAAGCTATAATCAAGTTCGATGAGATTCCTGCTTTTCACATGTGCTATCCAAATTGGTATGTATTTCATTCCATTTGCTGTTAAGTCTATTGTTTGTAAGCTTAATACACATTTCGGTTCCATTTCGAATTCACCAATACGGTTATTAGATAAATTGAGATTCTCTAAGTTACCTAGGCCGATCAATAGACAGTTAGGTACAACCCTAAAGCAGTTATTCGATAAGTTTAGTGACTTTAATGGTAAATTGGATAAGTTATCTGGTAGTAATCTCAAGCCACAATTGCTGAGGTCTAAATGGATGAGTTTGTTGAGGTTTATGTTCTTGTCCTTTAATCGTAGGATACAATCACAGCCGTTTTCATCACAGACATGGGCAGGGTTAAAGGTAACACTTAAGTTATTAATTACAGCTACTTCTGCAGAGGTAGATGGTTTAATATGGATTTTGTGTTCGTGCTCCTGCACAAGTAGGGTGATAGTACCATTCGCCATATTTTCATAGGGAGAATTTTGCTTCTCATTAATAAATTGAAGGTGAAGAATGCGAGTATTTAAAATAATTGTGATTTCTACGGAAACTTATGTTACGAGCACCGACGAGGACTAGAGATTGAATGAGAAAAGTGAGGTTATGTGTATTAAACAAGAAACATTCTGCAGAGCGCAAATATTAGAAAGCTAAAACCACACCATTGTGGCCCGCGGAAGGAAATTTTATTGGAAAATGAATGGAAATTTCGAAAATCGAACGGGAAACTTGCGTTACGAATCGAATTAAACCTTTAAATTAGTTGTAAATTAATTCTAGAAAGCGCTAATTATCTCATTTACTCTTCCGATCGAGGACAGTTGGCAGCGCAGAAAATCCCTAAATAAGTCAATATACCCAATTGACATTTGTTGTCAAATAAAACATTTCCAATTATTTTTTCCATATTTCCATCAGAAAATGCTGAACTAAATTAGTCTATATTTCCGTGGCAGCTGTTGATACAACGGTTTGTACTTTATACTTCATACGACTAATTTCTATTACGTCCAAAAAATTTCTTACCCCCATGACTCTCACCAAATAGTGCAAATTCAAAGTATCAAAATACTTTCGAAATCTTTCAGGAACAGCCATGTACGCTTCATTCCCCTCTGAGGTGATGGACGCCAATGGGAACGGCAAAAGGGGCCCGCAAAGATTGCGCGATGTAGCTAGACGACAAAGGCAAGACTCGGACGGTGGGGGTGCTGATTCCCCCGATTTAGATTTCATTTACGACGATACCGATATCGCTTCTAATGAAATCGCAGAGCTCTACAGCTATACTGAACAACCTGAGTTCCAACTCAATGTTAAAGCATTTGAAGATCAAATGGAGCAATACAGTTTACCCCGAGTTGGCAAAGATTGACGTTACCTCAGAGGAAATCGGTTATAATGAAGTTATTAGATCAATTAGAGATTAGTAGTAAGCCGTTACGTATGAGAGCTGCACGATGTATCTTGTATATATGCCAAGGGTGTTGGGCTGAGGTGCAATCTGATACTGAACAGCAGCTGTGGGCACAAATTAATTGTATGTTGTTATACGATTTGGGTGTGTTTAGCGCTTTTACCGATTTGTTAAATATCGAAAATGAAAATAGTGCTGCTGCATCGGTTGCTATGAAGAAATACACAGTTTCCTTAGCCGACTCTCAGGATTTACGCGTGATTTTATCTGTTTTGTATACAATAACAGAAGTGATACGGAATGAAAAACTGAACGAAGCAACTGAGTATAAGCAGCAGGTAGAGGGGTTTTGTTCGGAGATCACCAGTTTAACAGGTGATGATATGATGGTGATCAAGTTGCTAACGATGGTAACAAAATTTTGTAGCGGTGCAGCTCCGCATTTCCCCATGAAGAAAGTATTATTGTTACTGTGGAAGTTAATTCTGGTTTCCTTGGGTGGCATGGAGGAATTGAAAAATATGAAGATGGAAAAGCGGATAAAAGCCGGGCTATCTCCTCTAGACGAGGATACCTTGGAGATCACCAAGAATATGAGAGCGTCGTCACCTCCAGCCAGTGCCTCGGATTTATTAGAAACGCAAAATCACAAACGTAACAAAATTTTTAGGAGAAGTTTAATGAAGCAGAGCTCATTGGATGATCACGATTCGTTGACGATGGACTTAGAAAGCGGGATAGTTGACGGTAACGGGGATGAGGTCGTCGAATTGTCGGAATTTGATGAACGAGGACCGGCCGAAAACGGTGAAAGTCAAATTTACACTAATTTCCAACATAGGCCGGGTACACCACCTGCAGTTCCCTTACCGATACCTCGAGGATTACCGTGGAAACCCAAAGTACGACTAAGAGACATTGATGTCTTTCTAAAAAACGCCAGAATTAAATTTATCGGGTATATTTTTGATGATGACAGGGAGAGCCTCGCCGGTCTGCCACAACCGATTCACGAAGGTAAGGAGGAAGATTTTGTAGGGAAAGGTGGTCCAATTTTACCGGAACTTTCGATCTGGAGGACATGCACATGGTTACATGGATTTTGCATACTTCCGGTACTTGCCTAATTTTGCAATTCGATTTTCGTCTGTAAAACAACTACTATCCGTACAAACGCGCTGCCGGTAACTGAATTCTTGTACGGAGGAGTACGGGTAGTTGTTGGTTTAGAGACAAGAATCGCGCAATAGGCGATTACAAACTTAGGTTATTACTGGAGGTATGGGAGATCCATGTACAGTGAGCAAATATAGGAACGCTCCTCAAGGTCAGAAGTGCTCTATCAAAATGTAAGTTTACATAGCGCACCTCATTTACCTAGTGGTCGTGATCTCTTGATTGCAACTTGTACTTGATGTTCACACGGATCACAACTACTAGGTAAATGATATGCGCTATGAAAACGTACATTCTGATAGTGCACTTCTAACCTTGAGGCGCGTTCCTATATTTGACGTACTGTATTCACGTGGTCGCCCTCAAGTTCAGGAGTTTAGGTAACTGTACATATTGCCGTGTGTGCAGATGTACAGGCAATACAAAATTTGGTGGCGAAAAATTCTTGAAAGCGCGTAACTTAATTTTTTGGAAGCCCTGTTAATTGGCAAACCCGAATAATTACAATCGGTGCATTGCGAATTATGTAGAGTATACCTCACACTTGTTCAAACACGTCGAACGCCACGAATAGCTTCCGCTCATTTAAAAAAATGGGCATTTAACGGTTTAACTTAGTTTTGAAAATTCTTTGACGTCCAATTTTATGTTGCCTACTTTCAAGGCCGTACCTAGAGGGGGGGATGTTAGAGGTGCTCTGGCTCCCTCTGCCTCCGAAACGTGGGACACTTTTCATTTCTGTAGTTACTTATTAAGCTTAAAGTAAATAGTCTGTACAAAAATTGTTTTCCATTGTTTCACCCGCCCGGAAAAAATTCCGGACACGGGTCTGCCTACTTTGCGCTGTTAGATGGCACCGGGCAATTCTTTTCCGTCTCCTGGTTTCTATATCTTTTCGATCCAGGGATGAATTAGTAAATATACTTCGCTGATGAGCTCCAGTGAGGGCGTAACGAGTCCGATGTTAGTTCAATCAAATTCCCGCCCCTAATTAATACACGCGACTGTGTCTGTTACGTAGTAAGTCGTCGCACTATTCTCGATCTGTATTTGTATGGGTAATATTTAGTTATTACAGGCGAGAATTTCCTAATACCTAAATACCTAATTACTGTACATGTACTCATGTGGTTAATTTTTGTTGCATTTTAGGCGTTAAAACGTTGAAGGAACACATGTACACGTCCTTAGCGGATTTGCAAATCGAAAAGGAGGAAGAAATCGCTCGAAATCCCTTCTCGATATCGGAAGAAGACATCGAGCTGACTCCAACCGAAATTCTATATCAAGCAATGCTACCTAACCTCCCTCAATACATGATAGCGTTGTTAAAAATCCTACTAGCAGCGGCGCCCACCTCCAAAGCTAAAACCGACTCGATTAATATAATGTCGGATGTCCTCCCGGAAGAGATGCCCATGACGGTGGTCCAGTCGATGAAATTGGGGTTGGACGTTAACAGGCATAAGGAAATTATAGTAAAAGCGGTATCTGCGATACTTTTGCTGCTTTTAAAGCATTTCAAATTGAATCACGTTTGTCAATTCGAATTTATGTCGCAGCATTTGGTATTCGCGAACTGCATACCCTTAGTGTTGAAATTTTTCAATCAGAACATCATGGGGTATGTCGGTGCCACGAATATGATACCCATATTAGATTTTCCTTCGTGTGTTATCGGTGACCAACCCGAATTGACGGCCGAGAGTTTGGAAATAGGTTATGCGGCGCCTTATTCGTGGAGGAACGTGTATTCCTGCATCAACCTTTTACGGATTCTAAATAAGTTAACTAAATGGAAACATTCTCGCATTATGATGTTGGTAGTATTTAAATCGGCGCCGATATTGAAGAGGACGTTAAAAGTACGCCACGCGATGATGCAGCTGTACGTTTTAAAATTGCTCAAAATGCAAACGAAATATCTCGGACGACAATGGAGGAAATCCAATATGAAGACAATCAGCGCGATTTACGCTAAGGTCAGGCATCATCTCAATGACGATTGGGCTTTCGGAAACGATTTGGACGCGCGACCTTGGGATTTTCAAGGTGAAGAATGCGCGCTGAGGGCTTCTGTGGATAGATTTAACAATCGGAGGTACACGACTAACTCGAAGGATGTCGATTATGAACCGGTGGATAATTGTTTGAGCAGCGTGCTCGGTGGAAGCTACGATCTCTCTGAAAATTTCAAGAAGCATTATGCGTTGTGGTTGGAGCAGGAGGTGTTTAACGTTTCGATCGATTGGGTTAAGTTGTTGCTACTGAAATAGTAAGAATGAGTGTGTATGTGTTGTATTATTTGTGATTCTATCTCATTAAAATAAGGAAAGTGTTTATTTTTAGTCGATTTGATTTTAAAAAAAAATAATTTTGGCTTTAATTTGCGGATGTAATCGATATGAAATAAAATAGTCTGCATAAAACGTATATTTTTTGTGATAATAGTAAAACTCCTTTTTTGGGAGATTAACGATTCGACATGGCAATATAGGGTAAGTGCAGGAAATGAAATACTAGAGTATACCATGTGGGATGAAGCAAATGCAAGAAATTATCGTGAATGAGCTATGATCATTTATCGATGATAGTAAATTCCTTCATCAATCTCGGGATAAGTGAGAGGGAGGAGTTGGAGTGTCTTGAAGTAGTGAGGAAACCAAATATCTAAATGACTAAAACGATCTACAAAGTAAGGTAGGTTTGACAGTTCTCCAAGAAAGCTGTGCAGTAAGTCTGCAAAAACAGGCACAAATTGCATATGCCAATATTACAACCTAAGAGAATTATTTATTAATCGTTGATTGCAATAATGACTAGTTTCGTCCTTACTGTGATTCACCACATCATACCGCTTATTTGCCCTGTCTACTAATCAACAAACTTGGGCCAGATAGAGGGAGGGGGAGGACTGTTTTGAAAAATTGTATATTAGCTGAAATGTGTTGAGTTCAAAGAAAAGAAAAATCTAAATAAGTGTAAAGCGACCAAATAAATCACACCTTTCCAACAACGCTGTGCAATAAGCCTGACACAGATGCCTATGCTAATACTGCCACGTAGGAGGACTTATACTTTTATTAATCGCAGACTGCAACAGTAGACTAGTTTCGTTTTTGTTATGATTCATCAGTTCGGTATTGTGAGTCTACGATTAATAAAATAATTATCCTCACAGCTGGAACAGTTAGCAACAATTCATGGCAATAGATTTCACCAAACGAATCAACTAAGGTGATATTGGCACACTCAGATACATCGTAACTTGCAACGAAAACTAATCTGGTGGAGTGTGCGATCAATAAAGCATAATTTCCTCTGTGATAATGGCGTAGATACGTAATTTAATTTGTGTTGTGTGTTTTCTGGAGAGCTGCTTACCAAGCGCACCTCATTGAATGGCTCGCTTTGTCAAAAGTCATTCAGTCATTTTCCGTTTTCTTTTGGGCTTTGTGGGCATTTGTGGACGCGGGGAGCTCGTAGTTTGTCGATGGTGTTTATTAACTTCCGTTTCATAAACGAATGATTTTAGACGTCCCCATAAGTAAAAGTCGATCGGATTTAAATCAGGCGGTCGCGATGGTCATGAATCACCACGACTTACCCACCCAACTTCTAGGAAAATAGTCACTTAAATACCGTCGAACTTGTATAGAAAAAATGGGGCGGCGTACCATTGCTCATAAACCATATATCTATCATATAAGATAAACCACATATGCACGTTATCTAATATATCTAATATAAGGCACATTTTCGCGTAAAAAGAAAATAGAATAAGGGTCGTTATTTAGTCTAGACGGAAAACTTAATGGTGCAGGTACGTCATCGTCAATTATTTTGGTTCATTATCAGGCGCGCGCGGTGGCCATGAAACGCGTTTAAAGTTGTGAATGTGCTATAGATATGAAAAAATTGAAACTTTTCATCATTAATCTGCAATCTCAGGATCATAAAGCTGCCCCTACACGCTCAAATATTCTGTCTCATTCTCTTTCCTCGAAGATTATATGCTAGAATGTGCTTCTTCTGCCGCATCTGCAAATGACAGCTCGGCGTGCTTGATCCGCTTAGGACCGGCTTCAAGACAAAAATTGTATGATTGGACGTCAATATCTATGTCCAACACTTTCATGATTCGTAGAATATTTGCAAAAGCATCATTAAAATTGCACACAGCAATATTTTTTCACTTAAGAAAGATTTTGGAGCCAATTCCAAACAGTATCATTGAAACTTTCGGGGATATTTTGCGTGTCGCCTCCCAAACAAAGGTTTAGCAACTCGCCTCGGCTCAGCTCTTGATAAATCGGTTTGATGGTTTCAAAAACTTTCTCAGAAAGCGGTGGTTTATGATGGAATGTGTCCAAGGCATCCGTACGTTTCCTGGGGTGGGTACACTTTTGCGTCATTCATTGTAACTTATAACTACCCTGAGATTACAAATTAACTTAAAAATCAGCACCACACACAAATACCGTGATTTCAAGCGAGGAAATTATGTCCCTTTTGACGTTACACTAACGTACTTTTCACTTCTGAACTAAACACGGAAATGCTTCTAACTGAACATAGACACCTTCCAGCGACATCTGTTAGTGTATTAGCGGAGTTAGAGATCAAAAGTTAAGACATTAGGCTGTAGCTTTCCAGCAGGTATTTATTTGACGCGGGTAGTCGTTTCGGAGATGTCCGATGCGCTTGGGGGAGAGCTCGAAATTTCAATTTTTGGGTTACAAACTTTTTGGCCCATATTCTAGAAGGTTCAGAGCTTCTAAGAAGTTAATAAGGAAACGATTATTCGAGAAAGTTATAGTGATGTTACCCCTTGAACCATTGCTTTGCCATTTCTTCTCAATTCTATTCGGTTTAATTATATTGTAGGTATGTTCTTATATTTTATATCTATACCTGAAATTAACTTCAAAAAATGGGCGACACTTCATCGCAATTAAAGTTTTATGATCCAATTTGCTTCGTCTGTTTCGTAGTCGGATATAAAAGAAAAGAAAGTAACATTTTATATCTTTTCCATCGCTTTCCATTATGTCTACCATAAAAAAATAGTAGTAGCCTCAGTTTACTTCGGAAGTTCCCCATTAAACTCGAAATTTTCGGATCGTTGTATCATCCATAATTTATTTACTTTCTTTTTGAGTCAGGATTGTTTCGAAATGACGTCGTGTCCTCATAATATTGCTGCTTATATATATTTTACGTTTCACTTTCTTTACTTATCTCGATTGCTTTCTTTATAGGGTTGATGTTTTATCAATTCCTCAAACAAAACTTCCATTTATCTTCTCCGCACGTACAACGTTAAATAATTAGCACCGCCTTACATCGTTTCGCTTCGATGTTCGTATCGGAGCAACGTTTTGTTCATCATCGGTATTTCATTACGCCTGGTGACACGAAGTCGTTTCAGTCGTCGCTTATGCATGCATCTAGACGTGCATATATAATGGCGCAAGTTGAAATTCAGCTTCTAGTTGGCATTTCGTAACTAACGTTTAGCAAGCAAAGCTTATCGTTCACTGTAAAACGTCGCCGTAAAATAATTAAAACGAATTAATTATGTAATGTTTGTGGCCCCTGTACCTACTAATAGGTTACCACCGATGCAGCTATGCTAGGGTTCTAATTCTGAGGATAATTAATGTATGGTTTCGATTAGAGTGTTAGGTGATTGTTGTTTAGCGTTAGGCAGTAGACGAGGATTTGTTCCATTTGTGCTAGATGTCAAATTTGATGTTGATGGATTTAGTAAGGATTAAAATCCCTGAAGGCGTCGTAATCGTTCTGTTTTATCCCAGTATTTTAGAATAAAGACGAAAAATTTTGCTCGATGTCACTAGTTGAGGTCGAGGTTTCTCTGTCCAATTCTATCAGCTTCTTCAGGAATACCGAAACAGTTTCCATCTGTTGACGTCGATCGAAAGCTTACGAGGATCGAATTAAGTTTGAAAACGAGAAGATCAAAATGAAAGGGAATTGGAACGATGTTTAGCGCCATTTTGGTTATAACGAGAGCCAAAAATTTATTTCGATCTCCGTTGGTCATCTGCTTTCGTAACGTTAGGACGTGGAATGTTGATTGTTCTTGAACGGAGTTTTAAGCAGAAGAAGGCGAGGGCCGTGTTTAGAAAATCCAAAGCTAAGTAACTCGAAAACTAATAAAAGTGTTGTAGGTGGATTTCAACACGGAGTGGGCCACAAGACCAACTCCTAAACCATTTCTATGGTATATAAAGGGCGGCGTTTGGAATCCAGCCTTAGTCTCTGTGAGGATCAATCTCCGTGAGAATTCGCCGTCTGAGGCTCTATAATTTCTTAAGGTCAATCCGATTTTAAATTATGTGGTCTGTATATACGCATCACCATCTCACTCACTCTTGAAGTTCCTACCCCTGCGTAAAACCCGTTATTAACTTCCATCGAACACTTTTATGGATTTTTAACATCCCTTGACATTGTTTGGACACCGCAAAGAGGTGATCGTTGTGTTCCGTCATTTGCGTGGCACATTTCCGTACTGAGCGGGTGGTTCACAAGTGCCGCATGCCGTGAGTGATGCTTACTTTAACTTGACTCAGGTTTATACCGCCTAAACTTACAATTAGCCAAGATCCAGCTGTATACGTTTCGCCATTGCTGCCATTGTTCAAGTTTTTACCTGTCCTTAAAGCCTGTCGTCAACTTTCATCGAACACTTGTGTTGATTTTGAACATTCCTCGACATTGTTTTGGACACCACAAAGAGGTGATCGTTAGTGCTTAGTTTATTTTGTGTGCCGGCGTTTGCGTTGCATATTGTCGTCCTGAGCGGGAGGTTCACAAATCACATGTTCACATGTTTATATCTCATAAACTTAACCAATATCCAGTTACGTTAGTTTCGCCATTTTTTCCCTTTGTTCAAATTTTAACCATCCTTAAAACTCATCATCAACTTTTATCGAATACTTCTGGCGATGTTTTAGGACCCCGCGACGTGGTTCATTTTGTGTGCCGTTGTTTGCATTGCGCGTTGCCGTCCTCGTAGGGAGTTCACAAGTCGAGCACACCGTGAGCGATGCTTACTTTAACTTGACTCAGGTTTATTCCTCCTAAACATAGTCAAGATTCAGTTACTTACGTTTTGCAAGCTCTCCCATTGTTGAAGTATTTGCTCCTCCTTAAAACTCGTCATCAACTTTCATCGAACACCTTTGGAGACTTTTTAACGTTTATCATTTATTTTTCGCCATTGTCCAATGGGTGAATTACCCAATTACCCAGCTTGAGTGCCGTCATTTGCATTGCATATTGCCGTCCTGAGTGGGAGGTTCGCAAGTTAAGCACGCCATAAACGACATCTATTTAAAATAGACTCAAATTTCTTCATCCTAAACTTAGCCAAGATCCAGCTATGATCAGTAGATATCGGTTTCTTTGAGCTAGCTCACCAAATATTTAGTTTTGATCTTTAAACACAAGTCGCCGTATTATAGTAATTTGACAGATACATTCGATTCGTCTTTATTTGAGACCCCAATCGTGGAAATTCAATTTTGACAAAATTAGAATTTCAAAAATTTGTGTCTAAATTATAGTCGCAACTAAACATTTTTACGGAAATTTGATTAATAATGAATTAGTAAATGTGCTAGAAATTGTTCGTGGAAGAAAACATCAATTTTAATTACTTAAAATATCGCCAAATTTACTCCGGGCATGCTTCGTAGCTTTTAGTACGATACTTACTGATATGGTAAACTGCTGGGGATGGCGAGCCTCAGATTGCTGGCATTCGCTGCAAAAATGAACGAAAGGATCTTTGAGTTCGAAGACGGCACTTATAAAGTCCAATTGGGCTGATTGCAGCATTTTTTAGCTTGTTGGGTCCTAAGAGGAAGAAATGTGATGTTTATTGCAACAAAGAAAGTAGACGGTCTTCTAATTATTAAACATAAAACGAAACGGGTGTATGTTTTCCTTTTAAGCTACTGAACAACCTTAACCTGAATTATTTTGATCACAGACTTTCAGAAATTCAAGTTTAACTCGAGTAGACTCTCTTCAACGACTGCATTCTTACTTGTCCTTATCGTAAACCAACAAAGACCATTGTCGTCTATCTCCACTTTGCTTATTAGTTTTTCTCCATTTTCTCCCGTTTATATCATTCCAACAATATTTCATTAGATCAACACAAACGGTACTTTCCCTAAACGTGCTCGTTCAGCGAATAACGGCCGTCATAAACGATTTTACATTCATACATAGCACATAAACTTCAATCCCTACGTACTACAGTAGTAGGTAGGTACGTATGTACGTACGTACATTCATCCACTTCGAGATGCGAGATTCTCGCTTCTTTGCCGTGCCCCATTTATCCGGCAACCTTTCAATTTCGCGTCTTAAATCTTTCGCGAGAGGAAGCTAACGCGCCAGCCATCACTCTAAATCGTCGTCCATTCCGGGCGATCTGGACTTCTCGCTACGACGACGACGTCGGTATTTCCGGTTCCGGAGCGGCGAAGGCAGCGTTTTGTTTTTGCGCGTATTCCGGTCCGTGCTCGAATGATAGGACGCGATAAATTCTTTCGAGAGCGAGCCGTTTTTTGCCTAGATTTGAAATATCGAGGAAAGTAGTTGCGCTACAGTAGTAACATTTGGTCGGGTTGCTATCTCCAGTTCTTTTGCAATTTTCGAAATTTACAGTCGACCATTAGAGCAGCTGGGGAAAATCTTAAGGAAGTAAGTTGCTCGTTGCGAACGAGATCTACTAAAGGAAAATTGAAGAAAATTCGTTAGGATTGGAGCAGTTCATGACTACTTGAACTAGTTGAGGAGATATTTAAGTGGGTAGTGAAATGATTAGCTGATTGGCTAAAATGATTCAATTTTATCTTATTCTCTTGTTTATGTGTGGTGCACTGCACTTAAACTTATTGGTCATTTGTGCCGCGCTTAAAAAATAGATAGTCTATTAGGTTGGTGATTCAATTTGATTAGCTGAATGTTATTGTCAAATACGAGGTTTGACAATTAAATAGCGGGGCTGGTCCAAAAATATGCTTTATTGGAAACTCATTACAAGTAGCTGTTAATCACGTTCAACACACTACCCTTTTCACAATTGCATACGTGTTTTCCATTGCCCAAAAGCAGTGCTGCAGATCATCAACTGTTCGCTTCTTCAGCAATTCTGACGTTTTTGGTTTGACTTCCTTTACAGACTAAAAATATGTTCCTTCTAAAATTTCAGTTTTGGGGACAGGGAGAAATCGGATGGACCAAAATCTGGTGATCACGGTAGATAATCAAGCGCAGTAAAGTGCATGTCCGTTTAAAAACTGCTTCACAGAGGCGCGTTGTCTTGGTGCCAAATCCATGATGCGATTCTCCAAAGATCTGGTCTTTTCTTCCTCTTTCTTCCTTTCTCCTAGCTTGGCCAGGACCTCAGTACCTCAGTACTTTTGGTTTATCGTTAGCTCGATCATGAGCACAACACTTCGACATTAGAACGTTCTACACGAGCAAGGATGAAAAAGAACTAAACCCAGTAGTAAGACCGAACAGGGCGTCATCAGGAAGCATAAAGATCACATACATTCTATCATCACTTACCTTCCAGTTGGTGATGTTTTTTGACATTTATCTTTCGAGTTCAGATAATTGGTAACATTTCCTCTTATATTCCAACTGTGGAATTTCTTTGTTTTGTTTCTCGATTCAGCACCATTCTTGCCGAATATTTAATTGTTTCCAATCCCTTGTGATCATAATACTCGATTGCCATGGAAATTTCGCTGTTTAGTCTTCCCATTTGTCATAAATGTCGGCACTTGTTTAAGTCATCTCCGACTAAATATTTTTCCTGACAGTAAATCAAATTTTTCTCACGTATCTGGTGATTGGTAGATATGTTTAACTGTCATTTGCTTTTTTGCCATCTTTTCTTGTGATTGCTGATATTCCCAAGCATTTATCTGTCGAATTCAGATAATTGTTAACGTTTCCTCCCTTCTATATCTTCCAACTGCTGAATTTTCTCGTTTTGTTTCTCAATTCAGCACACGTCTTGTAATTGCTTCCAATCCCCTATGATCTTAATACTCCATTGTTATGGAAATTTTGCTGTTTAGTCTTCCCATTCGTCATAAATCTAGGCACTTGTTTCAGTCTTCTCCGACTAGATATGATTTTTGAGAATTTAAATGTTCCCTCTCGTGTGTTGTGATTGGTAGATAAGTTTAACTGTCATTTGCTTTCTGCCATCTTTACTTCCGATTGGTGCAATTTCCAAGGATTTATCTTTTAACCTCAGACAATTGTTAACATTTCCGATCATATTTTCGAACTGCTGAATTTCTCTGTTTTTCTTCTCGATTCACCACAAGTTGGCCGAATATTCAATTGTTTTCAATCCACTATGGTCGTAATACTCGATTGCTATGGAAATTTGGCTGTTTAGTCTTCCCATTCGTCATAAATCTTGGCACTTGTTTCAGTCTTCCCTGACTATATATGATTGTTATGTGATATATGATGATGTTTTTTTTTCTTTTTTCTCTTCCTTATGTATACATATTTATTTATTTTTTTCCTCTTTATGTAAAAAATGATCGCACAATAAAGCCATTTATTATTATTATTATTATTCTTGATAATAATTCAAATTTGCCCTCTCGTATCTTGTGATTGGTAGATGTGTTATTTGTTTCTTGCCATTCTTCATTCCGATTGGTGGTATTTCCAACCATTTTTCTTTCGATCGCCGATTATTTTTCATTTTTATTCAATTCTTTCGCCCCCTGTCTTCCAATTGGTAATCATTTTGATATTTATTTAAATTCTTTCTTTTGTCTCCTGATTAGCGGGACGTTTATCAGGCGATTCGCTATGATTTCTTGACGTTTATTCAGATTTCTTCGGTCCGATCTCCCAACTAATGATAATTTCTTGACATATAATCAAGGCTTTTCTTCTTTTTTCGTTTGGGTATAATTCTTGATGTTTATTAGAATTTTCTAAGGCGCAGTCCCATTATTTACTTGTCACACGTCGTATGTCTTCAATCCAACAGATTAGAGAAATAAATTAAACATTCTGCATTGATCCGACCCAATTTACCCCTTTGTTTCCCTCCGACTCGTAGTACATTTCCCCGTTGAAACATCAACAGTAGATTATCCTCCATTAACACAGAATTAATCTTAATCGTCCCTGTAGATTTCCGGTCATTACGTAAATCGTCCACCATGAATGGATGCGGATATATTAAATTTATCAATTTTTTGCGGCGTTACGCTACATTTTCCGCGCACAAAACCTTCCGAACGCGGGGAGGAGGGGCCTCCGGAAAAACGTATAAAACCAGAAATCTGCCGCAGTAAAAAGTAATGTCCTTTTTCTTTCTACGCGCCGAATGTTCTTTCCGCGGTAACAGATGTAGAAAAATTAAGATAACGTTATATGAAACTGCCGCTTTATCGACTCGGTACCGACGCACGTCTTTTCCGAGAGAAAAATGGTTTTCTCTCGGATCTGAGGGTATTCAGATTTTCGCAAGATGCGTCGTCACAGATGATGCTTTATTAGCTTTCGTCTTTTCCCCACGAAACCAGTTGATGTAGGTTGATGATGGTGATTAGTAGTTAGTTCTGGGTAACTTTGAATCACTGGGGATGTGATTTTGTGACTTTCCTTTTTGTTGGTGTCATTAGAAAACAATCAAGATTTTTCGAAAACGTACCATGGAGGTTTGTCTGACTAAAACAATAAGTACTTTGTATGTGCTGCAAGCATAGTTAGTCTGGAAACCTGGCTTATGCCTTCGAACATCAAGGAATCGGTTTAGTGGCGAACATTTAGCATACGAGGTGCGACAATTAAATAGTGGTATTGGTTGGTTAAATATGCTTTATTGGAAACCTATTACAAGTAGCTATTAATCACCTTCAACATACTTCTTTTCCCTATCTGCACGCTGTTGCATACCTGTTCCCTTTTGTCCAAAGTGCTGTGCCTTATCAAGTGTCAATTTCCTCAGCAAGTCTGACGTTTTTGCCTGGATTTCTATCTCAGACTGAAAATATGTTCCCGTTAATGCACTTTTCATTTTATACTTGAAGATATTTTACCTCTGTGCACTTTTAGATGGTATTTGGAGTACAAAAGACGATATCATCATACCTGGAGAAAGTTTATCACATATGTCACTCGGATGTAAAATTTTGTATTGTATAAAAGGCAATTACCCTAGAAGAAAGCGTCCTGAGGATTGTAAAAACTCTAAATTTCATAACTTGTTCTGTTCTGTCTTGTTCCTCTAAATCGCATAGCCCGCAAGAGGCGCTCAGTGGCGTTCCTTCGGTAACCCCTACCGTGATAGTAAGATTGCATTCCTACTTATCTGGATCGTTTTTCTCCTTCATCGTTTTTTAGCCCGGTTCGTCCATATTTACTTGCTTTACCAATCTTCTCTATTTCTAGCTAAGTTTACTTTCGTTCTATGTCTTACACAGCTCTAATAGCTCCCTGTTTAGACTGCGTTTCCAAAATGTCGAATCTTATCTTGAAAATTCCTTCCAGATCAGCTGCATAGCTTCAGAAAGACATTAGCGTCCTCCTAATCGTCTAATATGACGCGTATAGTAGGGGAAATAGGGAAAGTCGGCGTCTGCACCAATAGGCAAGCGACATTTGTAGAAAGAGCGAAAATCAGCGTCTAAATCTTATAACTGCTAGACCGATTTTGGCAAGCCCCAAGAAATTTTTATTAAATTTTCGGCCAGCTTTTCCAGTGGAGTAACGCATCATACTAATTCTTGTCTCCTTGTCGTATAACAAGTTTTGCAGTCCTGAATCTCCTATTCTTCCATATCTAGGCGCCGATTTTGTCAAACGAAAACGATGCACATAAGTAGGGTATTTATCATCCCATATGTTTCTGGAAACAACAAACCTGGAAAATCGTATATTCTACTTTATAACTTTGCCAGCTGATTTGCTTCACTACTTTTATGTTATTAGTGGAATAGTTTAAGTTCAAAAATTGTAAATTTGTTGGTTATGTTAGGTAATCTGTGTCTCTAGTTGCCTATAGAGGTCGTTAGAGTTATTTGTTCTACGTTCAGAAACATTCGTGTTCAGAAACCATAGAATTTATGGTTTTATTGTTGACGTCACAAAAGTTATTTGTTTGAAACTTGCATTAGGAAGATCGGTCAAATAAGATTTTTCCAAAGCAAGGTAGCAAGAAGAGTTTTAGCCCAAAGTGTAAAACTCAACAACTGGAAATAAGAAATAAGAATCTCAAGTTTCTGAGATAAAAGTGGAAGTAAATAGTAATTAAGTAGCTATTTTCCAAATTCAACTGTTGGAATAACCTAAAATAAATTCAACGCTGCTGATTTCGGATTCTTAAGCATCGCGATCAAGCGAAAAATAACGGAGTTAAGGTGATTTGAAGTTTTCCCTAAAATAAAAATATCGATTTTGAACAAAATTTTGATGATTTGACGAAAAAGATCTTCGAATGTCGAAGTTATTCCGCGTTAGAATATTCTTGAGCGAGGCAGCAATTGCGTAGAACACATCGGCCTGAACGCTTTTGAGAAAAATAAACGTTTTGCGATTTTTGCGAATTTATGCGATTTCCTCGGTAGTCGTTGGAATAATCTACATAAATTGCATACCCTTGGAATTGGCACGTCAAGGCGCGTCGATTGACGTGAGATTAAACCTGCTAGGTCCCATAGAAATGGAGGTTATTTTTAATGATTTTCGTTAGCGTTTTGTCAGCAACCGTTTGGAATAATCTAAATAAATCATATACCGTTGGAATCAGCGCGTCAAGACCAGTCGACTGGATGCTATTAGAGGCAGCAAAAGTCAGGAAAAAGATGGGTATTTGATTTTGGTTATTTTAAGAATTTTTGGTGCCTTTTTGCATTCTCTCAGCAACTGTTTCGCATAATCCTAATGAATCACATATCGTTGGAATCAGCTCGTCGAGGCGCGTTCATTGGTGTAGGATTGAATGCGATCAGGTGCAAGAAATGTCGATATCTCCATATATCTCCGGCGCTGCAAGGTTTATAATGATATATTTGTAAAATACGCGTGGAGATCTATCCGATAGGCATATTTCCAACACTTCTCTACTTAGAAAACGATACGAGATACGGCGTCCGAGATGGAACATTTGGAATTTAGGGGCCAAAATCTATCGGATAGACGCAGTTAGAACGCGATTGTACACAAATAGCTTTCTTTTTCGAAAGCAACTTCTATTTCAAGGCACAGAAATCTTCCCATCTTCATACACTTTACTTCGGTTAGCGCCAGAGGGTTCAAGCTCGGCATGCTTAAAATATTCGAGAAACCGATTAAAACGAAAGAAATCGCAGGTGTCTACGATTTATTGCTCCGGAGATATGATACCTGAAATTTCATTAATTTTACTTTAGCAGGCTAGTGTTTATCCCATTGGAATCCTAGCCAAAATTTGCTTCTAGGAAGGTCTATTCGATCGCCATTGAGCCATAAAATTTCTCCTGAAATGAAAATCCCGATTTTGAACGAAATATTGATCATCAGACAAAAAAATAGAATTCAAACATATTTCAAATTCGGGCATTTTAAGGAATCACAATATATGCTTAGTTGATGGTTACGTCAGATGATTTTCGAAAATCTAACTTAATTTAGGTGGTAACAGTTCAATTTTCGGATACCATTAAGGATTTTAAGCGTATAGGTAAAATTAAGTAAATACCGCGTCTGTTTTCAATACTTAAACAGAATATTTCAAGATCCAGCTCAACAAAATCGATGTCTTCCAATCCTAGGGCGTGTGCTTTGGTCAGATTTGAGTTGTTCGTGTGTAAATCGTAGGAATGGTGTCAGTCTGATATAGAAAGTCTCACAAGGCAATGACAACGAACCATCCAACAATTTTGATTCATTATTTTTTTTTTACTATTACTTGCATTTCTGTGATTTTTAGAGTTAGTTAGTGATCTGTGAAAACTTATGTCTGTACGATTTGTATTGAATTCTGAGTAGGACTTTAATTTTTTTCTCACTTGTATTATTTATAGTTTTTGAAAGTGTCTGTTTCTGGTATCTATTGTTGGACCTTGATAAAGTTTATTATTATTATTATTATGGATTTCATTCTCCATTTTAAGTATTTTTGTATTTCTTACTTCTTTAAACTAAAATTTCGCATTTAAAAACGAGTATCACCCCAATACATTTTGCACTTTAAGCTTTTCAATTATCGATGCGCTTCGTATCTGGTTTCCCAAACTTACCTCTTTTCGGAAACACTGAACAAACACAGTAGCACCGCATTTTCTAGTTTCTACGTTTTTCCAATTTTCAAACCAATTTACAAAAATTTAAAGTTACCAAGAGCACGGATAGGAACGTGCCCGTTTCCGATACGTTCGGCCAATTTATTCTCGAAATTAAGTAACGCCGTAAACGTTGAATTTTATCTCTATCCTGTTTAAAATTCGGACACCTCATCGATTCGAAACCGATCCCGAAGAACGGCCCTTTTGATATGTAAAATACGAACGACGCACATACACACATTTCAATATATTTTCCTTGTCATCATCTTTTTGCCGCTGTCCGAGCCGCGCCAGAAATGTAAAACAGCATCATTCGGCCCCGTCCCGCAGTCTGAAATATTGATCATAGATGACGCAAATTGGGGTTTCTCCCATGCAAATTTAGTGCTAAGGTAAACTTTTTTCCGGGACACGTCCTTCGTCGGTTCGCTAGGTTTTGCTTGCTTTGTGCATTACGGAAGCGGGTAAATCGAATAATGAATAGTGCGAGATCGCCGAAAAGTCCAGGAGAAGAAAAAGATGATATCAGCGTCGCCGTCGCTTTCACCACCCACCCGAGGGAGATCAGAGTTCGGACGGACATGCCGGAAGTTTGCGCGCAGAAATCCTATTCCCCCTCTAACGCTATTAGTATAGTAAACTGTGCGGTCATTTATAGCTTTCGGGTGAAGTTCGCTCAAGTATAAAATTTAACAAACTTCAACAAGTTCCCGGGGGGCGGAAAGGGGGATTGAAGGGCGCCCGGAAGCGACCGGAGTAAACGGGAAAGCGGCCGAATTTACATTAGTTTAGTTTCCATTTTCAATTCAAGTTTGCTAATTTTGCGCGAATTTAGTGAATACGCTCGGTAGGAGTTGGCGACCCGGCCATCCAGCGGGTTTACACGGTCGGTGGGGTATTTAGAGACGGTTTCGGTGATTGGGAAACTGCAACGTAATACGCGAAAATCGTCCTAGCACGGGCGAATGCGGACGCTGCAAGTTAGAGGAGATGGAAATCGCAATAAAAGTAAAGTTATCCGGTTATTCGTATGCATATGTATGTATGGGATGGGATGCCGGAGAGAAAGGAGGACGAGATGGGATGGATGGAATGTAATATGTATATTTCGGCAATCACGTCGAATATAAACTCGTAGTAGTAGGTATCTACGAAATGAATTTAGTTTTGAGCTTTCGTCGATATACGAGCTTTTATTTGAAACATTCGCTTCGATATTTTACAGTTTATATGTTGGGAAAGTATGAACCGTTTCTTTACGATGGCATATGGTTTATGGGATGACGCAAGGCCTCTTCTTTTGCACAGAAAAGGCTTCTGATCGACTGCCAGTTGAGCCAAAAAGCAGGGCTAAAAAATCGAAATTACAAACATTTACGTACAGGCGTAGTGTTCGGTCCTAATACAGATATATTAATATTACATCATATACTAGAGCCTTTAACTCATGCAATTGTTCTGGCTAGGGCTACGGTTACTATGGATGCGAGTTCTGACGAGTACGTCCGAAATCCTCGTCAGAACAAGGCGGTTACACTGTGCGCGTTTTCTGATATTCTGATAGTCAGTACGATTCCCCCGCCCAGCAAAGATGAACGAATTTCATGAATTTTATTTTCTTGAAAGTCCGTTAATAAAGTTATTGCTGTTAAATGGTGGAAAAACAAAGCATTATCAACCAGTTATTTTCTAGAAGAGGCGTTTCATATCCCAAAAATACCTGTTCGCGTACACAAGACTGATCAACTTATCGTTATCTAGGGTGAAATAACCAAATCACTCGAAATTCAACCCACAAAAGCACCCAAAATAGATGCAGGTCGAACGAAAAAATCAAACAAGTTTGAACGCTCAACTAGTTCTGACGACGTCGTGCATGTTCTGACGTCTTCTTCGCTGCCAGTGTAAAGTGTAAACACTCCCATTGGAAAACAGGCGTTTGTTTGTTCGGACGAATTCGTCAGAACTCGTCAGAACACATTTTCGTCAGAACTCGTATCCATAGGAACCGTAGCCTAGAGGACTTGCAGCGAGAACTTTGCAATTGTTTCACACGCTTGTCTTTGTGCTCGGATACTCGCAGTTAACCGACTTTTCATCGTGGGTATTTTTCCGGTTGAAGTGTTTTTTTTTTTGTGGAAAAATGCAATATGGGTACTCAAGACCAAGGTATGTGCATACACCGCACTTATAAACTTATTTTCACTCACTATGGATACTCAAGACCAAGGTATGTACACTATATTACATTTATTTTTGCTCACTTTATAATTTTCTTGTGTTTCTTGTCATTCCACAAACCCAACTAAGGAGAATTGCTTTTTCTTTACTTTTCTGTACCTAGGAGTTAATTTTAGCCAAAGTATTGGCTGTACAACGTTAGGACTTAAATTTAAAGATGGAAAAACTATTGGGGATTGCAGCCAAGAATGAGTTGAAATAAAAGTCTCTCTTTCACTAACTCTAAGCTTTCGAATTCATTTAATCCTTCATCGCAGAGTTATCCATGAGAGCTGAGAAAACAGCTTGTCAGCAACTGAACAGAATGATGTCAAGATCACACTATATCGTAATATATTTAAAATTGAAATAAGTTAAAATTTAAGAGATTAGGCCACAGTAACCGTTATAAAATCATGTGCGAATTTAACATTTTTTTTGTATGGAAAAGTGATTCACTCATAAAACTAATTACACATCTATTTAGTATGAATATGAAGCTGTTAGAAAATATTTTTTTTGTTTTTTTTTCGATGTACAAAATAGCTGTCTACTAATATTTTCTTTTGTTATCTTTGTTTAGGTTCTCTGCGGCGTGATATTTAGCATCCACAATTTTTGTCCTAGAACAAAAAACAAAAAATCTCGTCAATCTACATTATAATACCTAAAGAAATACGTACGGAATTTAAAAAGATATTGTTTCTTTCAAAAGTTGTAGGCATTTGAACTTACGAATGAATTTTCACTGTAAAATCTTGTTGTATATATAAAAATGGATCGTGGTTTGTTCGGAAGCTTAAAACTTGAAAACGAGTCGACCAAATTGGATATTTCCTTCTGCGGGTTTGTTCGTAATTGCTACGCGAAGGTTTAGGAAAAAGAAAAGTCGAAAACATTTTTGGGCAAAACGAAGTTTGCCGGATCACCTAGTTTCGTATAGAACACCTCATAAAATGAAAAGTTCTCGATTAATCAGAAATTCCGTACGTATAGTATTTCTCTGCGAAATGCAATTAGGAATATAACTTTTAAATTTGAAGTAAATCGAGTTTGAATGGTTGAAGTTATTTGTCACGCCAATTGGAAAAAGGTGTTTCGAAAAAAACGCGTTTAAAGTTTTACATATAACTTTCTTGTCGTTCAACTTAGAAAATGCAACTGAAAATTTTTTTACTGTTTTTTCTGCCATGCCAGCACCGTAAAGCTGTCCCTCAAAGACGAGATTTTCCTCCTCTTCTGCTTTTCTCGGTAAATTTCGGACCCATTTTCACACAAGGGCAATTAGGTATTTCAGTTTTTCACCAGTTCTTGCAAGAAATCACGATTTTAAAACCCAAACTACGTGAGGTCGATGCAGTGATGTTTACGTCTCCGCCGCACTTTTTTAAACAATCACTTGAGCAATTCCCTTCATAACAGATACGAAATTTATGAATCTGTAGCCAAGCTCGGCGTTAATATCAACATCACACGAACTACTTGACATTGGCAGTTTCTTTACCGATGCACTCACGCCCTCTACATCTGCTTCCGCTTCGAATCGATTCAACGGTCGTCATTTTGAAATATTGGTCTTATCTGAAGGCCAAGTATTTGATTTCGACCCCTTCTTTGATGCGAAAAACTTTTTGGCTGCGCATTGAAGAAAAGCACTTGAACGGCGTCCTGTTAACGGTTATAGTGGCATTTGGTGATGCCCTACAGGTATATTTTTGTACAAGTTGTGTCCTCTATATAGTTTACTAAATTTGCCCACCGATGGTTCGTTATACCTAATGGTATAGCTCCGAAAGCTTACGTTATACGCTCTAAGTCGGTGACAAATATTTTTCTTGCTATAAATCGAATAGTAACTTATTCGTATGATGATAAAGCGCCGTTTTAGCGAAAGAAAAAAATCAATTTTTTGAAAATTCCACTGTGGCCTTACCCCTTAAGTTAAAATTTAAAGTATTTAGAATTCACATGTTCCCCCGCGTCCACATGGTCAGCATGTGCAAAACTTCGATTAACGTAGAAGTTAACTTAGTGGTTCCTGAGTAGTATGTGTAATTAACAAGTTTTCATTCAATTTTATTTAATTACATGTAAAATCAAAATACTTTAAATTTTAACTTATTTCAATTTTAAATATATTACGATGTAGTGTGATCTTGGCATCATTCTGTTCAGTTGTTGACAAGCTGTTTTCTCAGTTCTCATGTATAACTCTCCGACGAAGGATTAAATGTATTCGAAAGCTTAGAGTTACTGAAAGAGAGACTTTTATTTCAACTCATTCTTGGCTGCAATCTCCAATAGTTTTTCCATTTTTAAATTTTAAGTCCTTGAACTTAATGTTTTTTAAACACATTGTAGCCGTTTGTTACACTATATAATACTATAGGATTTTTCACTTCTTATTAAAAAGTTGGCTCCAATCCCCCTCCCCCAATAAGGTGCAATGGATGTCATTCTTTTTGTCTTCTTCTTCTTCTTAATCTTTTACCCTTTCTACCTTTCGGTGTAAGGGTTCGAGCCACCGAGCCGTATATGTACACGCATATACCGTACCGCTCCTGGCCCACCCAGTGGCATTTCCTTCATTTTCGCAGCTTAGTAGAGGTCCACAGATCCCTTTTTAGGATTTTTTAAACTGCTACGCTCTGCCGCTACCGGGTCTCGAACGCCGGCCCTTCGCACTGTGAAGCGCGAGTTTTACCACTCAGCCACTGAGGGGTATTCTTTTTGTCATTTCTTTTTTGGCTTTCCTTAGAGTGGAGTGGAGTGGAGATTAAGTGGAGGTTAAGTTAAAGTCTTTGACAATCATGAGGCACAAATGGCCGCTTTGTAGACTATGCTCCTGGCCTACAAAGCGGAACGTCAAAGGTTCCGTACTTTCTGCTTTCGCACCCGGTTGATTTTGGATTGTTATGTGGTGATGTGGATTGCATCACGCAGTAGACAACCGCATCAGTATCCCGTATTTATAATCAACGCAGATACTGAATTTTTACAGCGATTGGCTACATATTCACCAGATCGGTACGGCTGAGTTTTGAACGCGACCCGTCACTACCACAGTCAAACCCCGTAACCGTTCAAGCACGCCAGCTTGGTAAGATCCTTACTTCCTACTTTTTCAGCCGATTTTTCCAAACGTACTTATGGACCTTCATCTACATCAATCTCCCACTAATTACATCCTCGCATCCTCGATCGGTAACCACTCACGAGTTAAAAATTGCCTCTCTCCATCCGATTAGAATTGACGAATTTCATTTTTATGCGTTTCCGCGCGTGGTGATTTCTTCGAAGAATAGGGCGCATTCGTCTTCGGCGTAAATCCATGCAAAGTGCATCCCATCGCCGTCGACGTAACGGACGGCCGGTCGTCTTTGCGGAGGACACTCTCACGTCGTAACATATTGGAGGGAAAACCCTCCTCGCTGTCACACAATATGGAAATAAATTTCTTCCGGAGACAAGCAACATTTGCGAACGACGTCTACACGAGAAGAAACGTCGCTCGAGGCGGTACCCTACACGGACGCCCATCACGAAAATTGATGGACGATTAATTGTACGGGGATTTTCGTTTCGTTCGGTGGAAGATGTGTGGGGGTGTATTTTCTTAAAAACATACACAAATATTTGGAAAATCAGTAAAGGGTTTGTATCTAAGAAATGCGAATGTTGCAGTTGCAATAGTAATTACTAGTACGCAGATGGTTTATGGGATGGCGCAAATTTGTACTGAAACCTAGATAAGACGTCTGATATTTCGTGCGACGTTTACAAACGACATCTGATCATTTTTTTCTTTTGTGCAGTGGATCGGTCAGATGTTCATTTCAAACAACGTACAGACTGGTATTTGAGTTCAAAATCAGGCCAAAAAATTAATTTTAGTTCTTATTTGTCACAATAGTTGTTTATTAATAAAACAGTAATAGTTTGTGGAAAACTAGTATAGTTAAGGGTTATGTAGCTATTCACAGCGAATTACGTGTCTAGATAACTTGGTTTTTGACTCGTTGATACAAAATTAAAAAAAAAAATTAAATATACAGTGTGCCTCAGGATTGATGTTACAAGAGCTGCGATGGACTAAACATTTTTGAATTTTAATTTAAGATTGTGATACTAAGTTCTGCTTGGTATGAATAGAATTTTAAGAATATTTTCAGTTTGGAAAACAAATCAGATACCTTAAAAGAAAATATTTTTCGTTTCACCGTTGTTTTTCAAACTGCAAATATTCTTAAAATTCTGTTCACACCAAGCAGAACTTAATCTCACAGTCTTCAATTAAAATTCAAAAATTTTTAATCCATCGCACCTCTTGTAACATCAATCCTGGGATATACTGTATACAATTTTAATGGTAAAATACATAGACAAAGTAAACACGAATTAAACAAAAGAAACAAATTATTCGCCTGAACAAATTCATTATATTTTCGTTCTCGATCGAACCAGTATTAGACTTTAAATATTGTAAAGCTTCCTTTGAAACTGTCATCCTCCTCCTTTTATTCTTAGATCATATACTACCCAAATACGAGTCTAAGGGAAGGAAGGGCTTGTTAACTACGTCTACATCGCATTCCGTTCTAGATAATTGTTAAGACAAACTGCCTCCGGTTCCTGGCTTTTGCAGTCTCCTCCAATAACTGGTTAATCAGCAACAAAGCATGCATTATAATTTTATGTACTGTTGGTGACGAAATTGTCAGGAATATAGATGTACGTAGTATCTTGCAGTGTCTATGCTGTACAAAAAAGTTTCTCAACATTTATTTCAAAGCCGGAAGATAACACCTCTAATATAATTTTAAAGTAATCCCATTTTCTACCTAAATAATGTTTGGGATATTTTCCTTTTTTATTACGATTATAATGGACAAGATAATAAAGAATAATAACCGGTGAAAGTGATCTCTTCAACGCGGGCGATGTTGGACTGATATAAAGCTCGAATGGGATGATGCAAGAACTGCTGAACTTGTGAACAGAACAGATAGAAAATATAAAAATAGAAGTATATACAGACAAACAATATAAATAATATTCAACACATGAACAATTGAAAAGCCAGATAAAATGTAAAGGAAGAGTAATAGAACAGGTATCTTGGCAGCGTGATGACAAACGATGGAAGATTGGATGCGAAAATAGCAAATAAAGGAAACAAACCTACAAAAACAAAGACAATATTGGGACACCAAGAAATAAAGAGGGAAGTAAAGCTGCCGATCGACAACGCAATCAAAGTATCCAATCCTGAGATACGAGAGTGAAAACTGGATGATACACAAAGAGACAAAGATCAATCCATTGGAGACGAGACCCTCCTACATGGTGTCTACCAATCGGTGAAGTTGGTAATCGCTGCATAATCATCGGAGGGAGATCAACTATCAGAAAGTCCTCTCTTACACAGAAGATAGGCATCGCCTCGATGTTATTGGAGATGAACCATAACAGGGTGATGGAACGATAGTCCTACCGAAATATTGGACCTTCGTCCGCCTTTTGACCACAGCAACGTATTTCCCATACCAAATATTTGGGAAATAGTCTAGGTACACCACGCCGATCATTTCCCGGTTCAATGGACGCTTCCAAATGGCACTTACTAGCCTAAGAAGCTGGTAATTGATGTATAACTTCGGAATTTTGAGGATTCCTTCTCTTACACAGACTTACACCATCTCGATTATCTTGGAGATGATCGACAAAGAGGGTGATGGGATGATAGTCCTATTGAAAGATCTCTGAATGAATCTTCGTATGTCTTGTGGATCACAACAACGTATCCTCGATACCAAATATTTGGGAAATAAACCGATGAAAGAACGGCATACATAATGCCAACCAGAAAACCCAGAGCACGGTCCGGCAAGTACTTTAACACCAAATTACATATAGATTCTGTCTTGGTCAACTAATTAAGGGTCTACTCTTTTTGTGTGTGGAATATTTAGGTAGGTGGTCTATCCATTGGATGCTGACAAATTCAATCTCGGATCGGTGGGTGGATGCTGGCGATTTTGACCCGGCTAGTAGTACCGTATACTTATTGAATAATGTTGCCAAATCTCCAAACAACTGATAACAATAAGCCACGCTCGGAACTAGTAATAAAGCATAGCAGCGCTCCAAACCTCCAGTAATAAGTCACGTCCGAAATAAGCGAGAAGCCATTTGACATCACTTCAATGGTAGACTCGGTATTGTTTATGGTTTCTACATCCATTGAGAAACTTCATTTCCAGTTACATGACCCGTCATCATTATAGAACCTCTCCTTCTTTTTCTTTTGGGAGGCTGGCGCATTTTTAAACGAAATTGAATCGAGCTCTATAAAAGACATAACATTATATAGATTTAATATAGATTTACACGTCCGTCGTCGAGTATAGACATATCTTCCGAGTACTCTGTTGATCGTGGCAAAATACTTAGTAGTATCGTTAATTATGTCATCTTTAGAAGAACTTCCTTGTCCATTTTTATCCATTCTATAACTTTTCATTTAAGGAGCTTTGGGCCATCCATTGGCTAACTTATAATCTCTGTATACAATCCAATCCAAAACATGGTTTTCGGATCGCTTACACCCAAATACGAAATTTAATTTTACAACCGAACCATATCTAAGGCCCTCAATTACATGGACAAAAGTTTTCCAAAAACTTCCCACGGGACCACATCGTTTATAATATTTAACCTTGACAGACTAGACAGCTCTGGTAAATAACCAAACTTCTCAACTACGATTACTTTCGAAGAAAGTTGCGGGTTACGCGATCTGGTATTAGAACAAAGCCGTTAGCGACGAGATTACGAAAGGAAAATATATATTAATTTTACCGCTCTCACGGCCATTATCGCGATCCTTTTCGCATCGCCCAATTCGATATCGACGAAATAATAAAGCACAATAGTTTCTTAAGTAAATATACAAGTCGAAGTAGCGCGTTCGCCCGTCCTTAATAGCCGAAACAGGGCCGAACAGAAAAACAACATCTGTTTATAGCGAACTCCGGAACCCGGAGCCAACGACAACTTTGGTCATAAGTAGCGGTCTCACGTAAACGTTTTTTATCTGACCCGACGGGCGACCGGACCTCGGGACGTCGAGCCTTTGTATTGTGTGCGAACGCTGACTCTAATATGACAACATTATTTTAATACTTCCTCCGTTTTGGGCATGGGGACGAGTGCGGCACGGGTTCTATCGGCCGTGCCGGGAAGATTGTTTTATATTAAATAACTTCTGAAAATAGCAACGTGACAAGGGTCGAAATAAAAATGTTATAGCTTTTGTGTCTTCGATATTAAAGTCTTCTTCTTGTTGCTGTTCCTCCGTTCCTTCTCTCCCTTCCTTTTCTCGCTATTGTCGACGACCGGACGATAACTCGGACCGGGCAGGAAATAACGGAGTCCGACGAGAAAAATCTGGCGAAAAAGTATTCCGGGAGACTTTATCTATTTCTCGCCGATCCGCTGACCTCATTCTGCGGCCGGCAATTAATAAAAGCTGGAAGTGCGACGCACGATTGGAGATAATTCGCTCGAAAGAGGAGGGTTAGGGTTATCGACGGTTATTTTCGAGATCCTAGGGTGAGGTTCTCGATATCGTGAAATGTTTGAAATGACAAGGGGCTGTCTTCTGAGAAGCGACGTTTCATATTTTAGAGTGAAAGTAAAGGTGACACGTGAAGCGAGAGGGTTGCTTTAAGATTTAATGCGGCGTCGAACGAAGTTGTTTGGAAAGTGGTTGGAAAGTTCTTTTATAAATCGTCGGCGCCTTGCTGGACAAGAAGACATTGAAGGTTCTTAGTTGTGGTTCTAATGATTCTCCAAACATTGAAATCATTGCTCTCTTTGTCATGAATACGTATTGTACTGAGAATTTAGTTAATTTCTTAAACAAAATTGCACCGGCCTAGCTCTTAATTAATGATATAAAAAGCATAAATTATAACAAATTATATTTATAAATTTTGAGAAATATTTAACATAAAATAAAGATAATTACCTAGTGTTCTGTGTGTGTGAGTTTAATTTCTTTTATTCGATGATGGGTCTTCCTATGTCTCCTCTCTTAAATTCCTTAGTCCCCCTCTTTAACTTTTCTTTTTCGGTGTGGCTCTATTTTCTATAGATTCTTCCCTCTTTTAAATTCTTTCTTCTCCGGTGTGGTGAGGTTCTTTTATTTACTGGTACTTCCTTTAAAAGTCTTTTGGTCGAAATATATTTTAAACTTATTTGTTGACTTATCTATCTTGTCAATTTTCTTCGTCGTCAACCAAACAAACTTTTTATTTTTTTCCGAAAATCAGGACTACACTATGTTATTTCTCCGTTGTCCACGAAACGAAAACTTTAATTCACCATGACTTCAGTTCATCCAAGGTTCATCCTATATTATAGGAACCTGTATTGTTAATGTCCAGGTATCCTTGGTTATTTATATCCAGTGGTTATTAGGAATTCATGTGATGTGAAAGTGTTAAATGTATGTGTCTAAATGGTTACAATGTTTTCTATCTTTTAATCGATGCTTTTTATAATAATTAATAATTTTATTACTAGTTTTTTTTTTTCTCCTATTAAACGTCTCTGGCTGGAATTAAAATAAGAAGGTAACACCTGTGGGGTAATAAAATGCTTAAAAGGTGGTGTGCGTGGTATCGAAAAAGTATAAATAGGACCCAAAAATAAACCGAAGGTCATTTGAACATAAACATCCATAACCCCAAAATTTACTGTGAATTCTGTTATATTGAATTGTAATAAATGATAAATTTTCTAATAGTAATTAACCATTTGACTATTACTATACTACAGTATACAGTAGAGTTTCATTTAACCGATTTTTGCTTACCCGACCGTCCGTCTTATCTAAAAAAATCGCAACACGCATAAATCGTCGAGGGGAAAAGTGTGTGACCGTGTCGTGCGACAATCGAAGTCCAATGTCTCAACGGAATCACACCTTCCGATTTAGGAAATAAAAGAAAAGAATTCAAACTAATTGTAGGTATATAAATATTTTTTTAGATACTAGAAATCTGGAAACAAGCATGTAGGTTGGTTTGCTGAAGCCAACCTACTTATGTCTTTAATTTACGTCAATACAATTGCTTATTGTCATAAATAGACTGCTAATAAAGGAATCGAAGAAAGAAACATGTGTCGGTCCCGTCTTACTTAATATTGAGTCATTGGTTCTTTATTGATTTCTTCTAACACGTGATTTTTAGATGCCTAATTTGTAAAATCATAACGTCGTTTAGGGTTCAATAGAGTTTACCTTAATTCGTCCCCATTATCCGATATTTTCGCTTGTCTAATATTCTGCTGACTAGTTTAGTTCTTATAAGGGAGACTCTGCTGGACTTACTTTACTATAACGAAGCGGGTTTGTTGTGGTAATCGTCGCTGTTGAGGTTGATACCGTTGAACTTTGGGCGTTCCAGATTGGATTCGAAGACGAAGCTGCTTATCTACAAGACTCAATTACGATCGACTATTACTGAAGGAGGCTCAGAAGAAAATGCACTCCTTGGGACTTTTTGCTCAAGGCTAAATTTTTACAACTACGTTTAACATTCGTGATGGTTTTGATCTCAACTGGACGTTGCAACTGTTTCATTGTTCATCACTGTTCATTGGAAGTCTTCTCATGTAATTTCTTTGAAGTTTTTTGACCGAAACAATGCGAACTTCATTTTTGCCACAATATTTTTACCATTTAAACTGCGTATTACTTTATGGCCTTTTCTTGACAAAATTCTTTACTGCATATCAATCATTACAAACAATATATTTCGATCTCATTGTGTTACATATTTAATCATTGGAGACTTTATTCTCGCATTGTCAACTTGTTTATCTACCATTGGTTACTCAAATACTTGACAATAGTGACTTCATCACCGCCAACACGCACACTTACTCTGAGCCAAGAAAGGAATCTCATCGTGGGCTTTCACAGTTGGTGTTTATGGTTTCTGTTACCTATCATTAGCCAGCTTCATCGGGAATACTTATTTTTAGCTTCAAAAGCTAACAGTATGGACAATTAATGGTATATTCCCCTGAACAGGAAGCCGCCAGCTAGCAAACATGCATACGGTTGACTTCTTGATCACTATCGCGCTCCACCACTCTTAGGAAGAAATATCAACAAACTTGACTCCCTGTTCGCTCGTCTATGCATTCCCCCATTCGTGCCTTCATTAGGGAATCACCATTTTGTCCCTCCTTCCATATCGTGTCTAATTCCCCATCCCAGATTTCTCACGAGAAGTGGCAGTATGATCAGGGAAATGTTTATATAAACTAGGATTAAGTGGCAAAACTCGAAATAAAATCCTACTACCTCAATTATTTTAACTTCAAAACCCATACTTAGATAATTAGACGGGAGACCACGACAATTAAAGCTGAATTTGATGGATTTTCTCACAAGCATCATTCGCCAAACATCATCTGTATAAAATGTGCTACTTGTAAAAGAAATCTAGGCCAACGGAGCTTCAATATCATACCCCTTTACGCGGTGGAGCGACGCAGTATTATATGCAAACGCATAAAAATATCTAAAATGTAAGACAATCTCGCCGACATCGTTAAGGCCAGTTGGCGTCCAACCAGACATCATAACCTAGTTTCCCTATACATTTTCGACGAATCCGTCTCTTTTTTCGATATCTACGCGTTCTCTCTTTCTACCCTCGTTTCCTTCCGCTCAATTCCCCGGCCGGGGGATCATCTAAAATCGTCCCTAACGCGAGAGAAACGGAGAGAGGACGATAAAAAGAGAGGAGGCGCCGAAAAAGGGACCCTCGTCTGATTCCATCTTCGGGTATTCTAATGGCAAGGCGAAGACGTTCAGAGAACGGATACTACGTTACTTTTCGCTTTGGTACGGGATCTTAGTAACAACCGGAGGCGGCGGCGGCGGCAGCGGCGGTGGCGTTGCCTCCAAAAAGAGGGACAAAACGAACTAGGGCGTCGTACTCGCGCCATAGTCTTCGGCGTAGTATCTTTCTAGAACGCTACAGTTAAATTTTACGATTCATAAAAGCGCCCCTAATTGCTCCGCTGACCCATCTGCATTTTATATTAATACCCTTAATTTAGAAAGGTTTTATACGCGGGAACGGCTTGCTTACACCTGATACATCCTTACGCGGCCTTGAGGGACTTAAAAGCAACAAGTACCTCTCCTTTGTTTTGCAACAAATAATGGCGAAATATTGCTGATGTAAAATTGCTTCGAGTAGCTTCGTATTTGCATTTCTTCAACGCTTAATACTCTCTTTAAACCATAACACCATCAAAATTCGTAAATGATGAGAGTATTTCACGTTCCAAAAATTATCTTTATTTCGATAAAGTGTGGTATCGCATTTTTCCATTTCGATATTATAAGGTTGAGTCATAACTAACCGTTTTTTATCAAACATTTCTTTTCCTTCCATTAAATAACAAAATCATTCTATTAATTTATTATGTATTCATCACCGTTATGTATGATCTTTCATCTTCCTGATAGCTTATCAATTCCTTCCTTGTAAAATTGGATTGGTTTGGATTACAACAAATTTTTGACAGCTAGACTGACTTTTCCTTCAAATTTTATACAGAGATATCAACAATTACTGTCCATCACGTGACTACCAAATTAGGCAACCCAAATAACACCGGTTGGTAGTACACTATTGCTTTATGTAAAATATTGCAGAAAGTGGCATATCATAAAGTTTTAATTGGGGTGCCCATTTTTAAAATAAAAAGAAATTGTTTTCACTTTATCGCTAGATAGATCGTAAGTTTTTATTCTATGCCCCTCAATTTGCGATAGATTTAGGTTTAATAATTGCGACAATTTATTTATTTAGTTAGTCTAACAGCTGTTGTTACATTAAGAGTGAGGTAAATAAATTCTGTCAAATTACAATAAATGTTCAAAATGTGAACCGTTGTGGTCTATACTTAATTGTATCCTCCTTTTAAATTGTCGAATACTTTTCTCGAATCTTCTACAGTGATATCTTCAATTGCATGCCATATAGCTGCTTGTAGCTCATCAATGTAATGTAAGCGTTGTCTATACACTTTGTTTTTTAAATAATCAAAGAAGTCAAAATCTAGGGGTGTTAAATCCGGTTATCTTGCAAGCTATTTTCCATAATTAATAACACGATCATCATAAAATTGTCGTAGGTATTCCAATGTATCGAAAGCAATATGAGCTGTTGCTCCGTCTTGCTGAAAATATCCTTCCGTCAATTTATCATCGTGCAACTGGTCGATAAATGGGTGTAAAATATTATTCCGATATCTTTCAGTAGTTACCGTATTATTAAAAATATAGGTCCCACAATACGTCGCCTGGATAATGCCACCCATATACCATTTTAATAGGGTGTAAACTGGTTTCGATAAATGTATTTGGATTTTTTGTTCCCCATGTTCTATAATTTTGGCTAATCACGTAATCAGATAAATGGAACCATGCCTCGTCTAATATAAATGTTTTGTCCAATACATCGTTATTGTTTAAATTTTCATTAAACCACCGGCAAAATTGAATACGTCCTTGATACTCTCAGGGATATAATTGTTGTACTACTGACGCTTTGTATGGAGGCATATGTAAAATCCTCTTCAAAGCTTTTTGGCAGCTTCCAAAAGAGATACCTATAAAATAAGGAAATATTGAATTCTTTTATAATAAGTAATGAAATACGTTATCGTACCCGCCTAAGCAAATAACTTGGGTAGAGATTTCGTAGGATTTTGCTCTATTCGATGTTGAATGTCATCAACAACATCTACACGTAATACATTTGGTCTAGCGGTAGATTTACTTTTGCAAATGCAACGTTTATTTTCAAAACGTTTCACAAATCTATTCTTATAGCGAGAAAATGTTACATACGAAATATTTTCATTTGGAAATCTTTCCACGTATTGCTCAATGCAAGACTGCAGAGAGTATGTCCAAGTCCCATCTTCATTTCGAGTACCGCTTCGAAAATGCGCCGTCAGAATGAATGCGTCTTGTTCACTTGTAAACATTTGAAAGTTTAACCTAAAATAATTATATTTATTATATGCTATATGATATTCTACTTAGCTTACCTTATGCAGAAATGCGATGATGAAACGGTTGTGGAGTGAAAAGTACAGCCCTCTTACTTTAGATATAGGATAAAACGAATGGAGACAAAACGTAAAGAATGACAGAAAAAATTGTAAATAACGATTGTACGCCTATGTCAAATGCTGGTATCATCCTAGTGATATACAAATGGCGTAAGCCTATGAATACATAAATCCCCAGATTTTAAGAAATTACTAATCACGTGGTGGACAATCATTCTCGAAAAGCCTGTACTTTTTCAGTAAATAAAGAACTTCTTTCTACTATGTATGACCTTTGTAAGTACACTGTGAATGTACATCAACACAACATCAATAGAGGCATTATATGCTGTGATATAACATTTAGAGTGAAACCAAACTATTTTTTTTTATAAAGTAGGAGCCGCTTTCCCTCACCCTATTGATACCGTCCTCATTCTCCATCCCCCTCTGGATTCCTGTTTTTAATCACCCCCCAACGTAATTTTCCCCCGTTAAATAATCCGGACATTTTTTAAATATCTCCGACGTTCGGGACGCGAAATCGCCCGCAAAAGCGGAGATTAACCAATCACGATGAATTTATAGTCGCCAACTTTTCCGGGGAAAACATCCGAAGTATGCGCTCGGAACGGCTGCTCGGGTATTAAAAATTTTCGGTTTCGGTGCGCTGCGCTCCGGGTGGAGGCGGCCGCCGGCGACCGCCTGCGAATCGCGAACGCGTAAGTCGACCGGAGTGTTGGACGGATTCCGAGTGAGAATGCAGTAGATTACTTAAATTGTTTCTCGCTTACGAAGAAGCCGCTTCCCTAGCCGGTAAGAATGGATTTTGAAGCGAGTTGGCGCGTACTTAGATGTTATCGGAGCCTGTACGAGACGGTATCGTTTTCTCGTCTGAAGAGGATGAAATGGATCCTCGAAGATTGGAACTTATTCTCGTTTTAAATGACATACCTTGCGTATTCCGAAGTATTAACTCGTTTCTAAGATACAGTTTCATATTATTGTCGGTGCCGTTATCGATTCTCATGGATGCGGTTGGAAGAAAGAGAAACTTTTCTAAAAAGTGACTTTCTTAACGACAATATATAGTTTTACGAGAATGTTCCTAAATGAGCAAAACGCGAGGACCAACTTTTTTGATTTAAACTGTAGAAGCATCCGTAGGTATTGATATAGTTATTAGTCTAGGGCTTGGAAAATATGTACTAAAAATCGTAAAAATATGAATGCAAATGTGTACCAAAAAGTTGAAAAATATGCCCTTAAATATGCATCTGTGTACTAAAGTATGGTTTTATGCCAAAAATATGCAAAGAAAAGTTCATTTCAACAGAATTTGTACCTGTTACTACCATAAAAAATATTAAAGATATTTTACAAAAATGACGTTATATTCATTCACAATGAAACCACATAGATACATACACAAATTGCACTATTTAATTAACTAAAAATGCCTGCGGTCACTTAACATGTGTTTGTAAGATGGACAAACTCGCTCAACATCATAAGATGTTATTGCAGCATATTTAAATTTATAAATAATGATTGGTTCTATATCTACATTTACATTGTTAGTAAAATTTCATTTATAATATCATTTATTTAGTTCTTTAAAAGCCAATTTTTTTCTGAACTGAACAATATATATTTTTTAATATTATTTGTGGTTGGCAACTGATCAATCTGATCCTTTATTGAATTTACAGTTGAAACTGATGTATTTAAACTACATCCTTTAGTTTCTAACTTTGTAATTGCATCTGCAATACAAATAAAATTGCTTTGGATATATGCTAGCTGATTTGATTAATATGGGGTTATTAACAAGATTTACACATTTTTTCAATTGCTACATTGTTGCAGTTAAACTAACTAATTACCTTTATTAATCCATTATAATTTTTTGATATAAATTTAACTGCTCGTAACCACATGCTCCATCTGGTTATAACAGAATTTGGTAATGGAATTCCGGGCATTTTTCTTTATAAACTTGCACACGTGAGGGTGCTTTTATGAGTACTTCCTAAATATTTGATAGTGATCTATTTACAATGACGAATTCTAAACTAACAGTTTCGGCAACTCTTTTTAAGCCATCAGCTAAACATGTGCAATGAATTAATTTGGGGATTTTTTTCTTAGATTTCGTGCTGCTTGTATCATGTACACGGCAGCATCATTGAGTTATCATTAAAATTACATTGTCCCTTGAAACCTTTTGTGGCAAATAACAGTTAGATAAGCTCTCATTTACAAATCGCACAATAGTTAAATTATTTCTTTTATCGAGTTCCTTTACATCAATCAAATATCCATTTCCCGGTTCATTTTCGCCCAAACTACCAACAACAAAATACGTAATATATCGCCCTCTTACATCAGTTGTTTCGTCAACTGAGAACCATCACTGATTCATAATTTAAGTTCACATATTTTTTCTGTAAAGTTGAAGAACTAGGAACATTGGAATCTTGAAACTCAATTGTTAAAAAGGTTTGAAACATTGGATGGTCAAGTTTATCAAGAGGAATATTTACACTATTGAAGAGATTACAAACTACCAATAACAAAATTCGCAATATATCGCCCTTTTACATCAGTTGTCTCGTCAACTGAGAACCAACACTGATTCATAATTTAAGTTCACACATTTTTTCCGTAAAGTTCAAGAACTAGGAACATCGAATTTTTGAAACTCAATTATTGAAGAGGTTTGAAACATTGGATGGTCAAGTTTATCAAGAGGAATGTACACACTAGTAAAGAGATTACCCAGATCCTTTGAGAAATTTTCCTGGCTGGAATTTTTCTTGGCTTCGTTATTTGTGAACAACTGTTGAAACATGGTCTGAAGAGTTTGCTTCTTTTCTTTGCTATACACAGTTTTTTGTGACACTTTTTTGTGAAACTTTGGTAAATCGAATAACAAAAGCAGAAAATGTAACAAATTTGGCTTTGTATTTCATTACGTTCATTTTTCTAGGTCATTTTCAATCATTTTAGCACAAATTTCGTCGAATGTTAGTTATGGGCCAATCTAGACAGCAAGGGTCGACCTTAACAGCATTTTGCTTATAACTATCATGTTTCTCCCAATCAATTTGCAATGTTCAGCAAAAGATCTTTCCAACGATATGCTTGGATCAACCGAATTCTTTCTTCAACGGAAGTTATGAGCAAAAATCAATAGGGTTACTAACCATGACGACATCACCTGCTGTGTTAAAAATTAACTTACCCTCTTACTGCATGCTATGCAAAAATGTGATTGGAGTCAACTATCTTGAAATTCTTTTTGTCAGCGATCCCCTTTCTTAACAGGGTACCTTTATCAGAAGCCTGCTTAGGCATTTTGATACTGATAAAATCAGTATGCTATAAGTTTAAGAATACATCGTTGTTGTTGCTGAGTGGCAACTGATTTATAAAATGCGAATCTTTTATGGCGAAATGAAGAAGAGAAGGGCGGAAAATTTACCTCCGCCAACTACAAGAATCACAACACAACCAGAAATAATCTCGCCTAATGTACTCCTAAAAGCACTAGATAATAATATTGTTGTTTAGTTTTCGTTATCTATTATCAAAAATATATTTAGCACAGCATGGTGTATCTTGCACTTATGTACTTGTTTATCACTAAAGTTGGACATTCCCATCATTAAGTTCGGAGAAATTTCTAAAATAGGGGATAATGTTGTGCCATAGTACAGATGTATTTTACCCTCGATAATTTTTGGAAATTGGGTCTAAAATATGCGATTTTTTGCATAAGCATTTATAGAAAATATTGAAAATATGCATTTATCCACTTAATATGCATTTTGGATATTTTCCAAGGTCTAGTTATTACTGCTTGCTTGGATTACCGAAGAAGCAGTGAATCGACGTGCTACCCAAATACATTTGCCCAGGAAGTAGTTGTTTTTGTAGGCGCATTCGTCATCCTACAGAAGCAGTTCTAATTATTAGAATCCAAAGAGAGCTACGACTTAATAAGTGCTTAATAATTGCACGGGAAGTAGTTGTTTGGTAAACACATCCGCCATATTTTAAAGAAGACATCGTGATCTACTATTTCATCGAATTATTTCAATCATCCTGAAACATATAATCGAGGTCGGTGTCCATTTCAGATCGATCCGTCCGATACTAAATAGCCGGACACATCAATCTAGGTCCATCCTCATAGTTAGATGTTATCCCCGAACTATTGTTAATCAATTCTCCTCTCATCTGGCGGCGGGGACGATGTCCAGCACGCCGCCGCTACGTTTGTCAGTTTCAATCGTTTATTCGCGCTCCATTACCGATTTATCGATTTCTAATAAATAACGGGGAGCATTTTTTCGGGACGCCGCCGCCGGATACGCGAGCGTACGCGAACACGGCAATAGAAACGATAAACCGCAACCATTTAGGCCGTTTTTTTTCTCCGGCGTGTAACTGCCGACTCTGCCGTTGTTGTTTTTGCTTCAATTTTTTTCCCGATACGTTTCGTAAAGCGGGCGGATCTCGTCCACGGTACGATCCAAAAGTTGATTTACTTCAAATATATTCGTATCTTTCAATTGTTTTTTGTTTGGGGTAAAATACATATCTCCCTAATCTCGTTCGAAATGCGGGATTGCTTCATATTTTTCTCTTCTGTCTCAGACGAGATCTCCTTCAAAACCTCTCGCTATTTGCGATGCAAAACCATCACTGCGAGAGTCGGCGAAACTGGATCTTGATTCCTTCAAAATTTTTCCCAGATACCAAGAAATCGACGGGTCTGAGATTGTATCTGGAAAGCGGATGGGTTTTAAGCAAAGCAGATCTTGGCGTTCCCAATCTCTTTTAGCAATTTCTAGCAGGACAAAGAGAGATGGCTAAATCCGAAATTATTTCGAGAAAAATGTAGTTTTCGTAGTAGATTCAGATCTATCCAAAAGTTTTCGTACAAATCCGATAGAAACGCTCACAGATTTAGAAGTTTCAAAGGATTTTTTGAAGGAAACCAAGAGATCAAACCTTAAGATTGTATTTCTAAAGGAAAATCTTTGCTCCTCTAAAGCTCGCGACGCACATATCGTCGAGTTGCAAACAGGGTGGATGATTCAAAAACCATTACCACAAACTGTATACTTTAAAGTCGATCTCGAACTGGTCGAATGGTTTGTTTTAAATTTTTGGTGATGTTCGTTTACCAACACGTGAAAGTGATCTTGATTACCGCGGAATAGGACGATTCGCTGCGGTTGGTTTGCCACAGCTAGTTCGTCGCGAAGGACGTTTTGGAAGATTGAAATAGTCCAAGATGATACAGATCACTATAGACAACGGTGGTGTACACGGACAATGATTGTGTACACAGACAAAGAGGTATATTCAGATTTTATCGTTGGGGGAGGGGTTCGGAGCGTTGATTATGCGTATGTGCGTACTATGGATTGAGGGTCTAACTGTAATTTTCTGCTTGCTTTATTGGGAGCGAATTGCACTATGAACTTTTTCAAAATGAACCAAAATGTTACAACCTGTCGGCGAACTGTTTGCGACAAGCCGGTCGCGTTGAATCAACAACGGCAAATCGAACGCAATTTCGTCGACAATCGGCGGCTTCTGTTCATGAGCGTGCTCTTCAAAGTCGAAAATGTGAAAATGCAATTAGGCCACAGTCTTCTCCAAGCAGAATCGATGAATATCTTGGTGGTCCCATCACAGAGTTTACTGATGATTCTGAGAGATTTAACGATGTTGAAATGATTTTGCAAAGAAACAAACTACTTTTGTTTAAATCTTTTAAAAGTCCAAATGACCTGTTGTCATTTCAAAAGATATTATCTCATAGCGGGCCCGAAGACCTGTATAATCCATTTAACGTGTAAGAGGCAAATAACCCAAGGTTTGCTGTTAGACCTCCACATAAGAGTCATCTGCTTCTTCTGTAGCTTACTCTTCTATTTTGGATGCTCGTGGATTTTCTGAACGTTATACCACATGCTTTAAAATACTCGCGTACACGAGACCACAACAAGAGCGGTTGTTACTAAGCATCGTGTTGTCTTTCCCTGCAATATTGATCCTATTTGTCATCTTTTTCAGCTAAATGAAATACTTGGCGGTGTGACAGATAAGACTCGAAAATCATGAGCTTCTGGAATTCGCAAACGAACGCCATTCTCTTCTCCTCTTGGGGCGTAAAACAAAGTAGTATTTGTAATACTTACAAACCTCCTATCCAGGTTACACCAATTCGAAAACGGTAAATTCTATTGGTGTCAATCTGAGGGTATCTACAAGACATGGGCGATCTAATATTCTGATGTATTTGCAAGAAATAGAGATGAGATCAGTCGTTGGAAAGATTCCAAATCGATTGAGCCAAAGCGCACATTTTTAAGTACTTTGTTAACGCCGATTGCGTTCGAAATATACCCATCGAATAGGTCTCGACGATTAAATCCCAAATATGGCATTATAAATGATGCAGCTGTAATCGTTACGGAGATATCGATCCCTAAAATTTTACTTCGTCCAATCGCGCTCAATAATACGCCCATCGATTCGCCTTGACGTGCTGAGTCAAACGGTATATGATTTGTTTAGATTATTTCAAACGGCTGCCCAGAAAATGCAAAAATACGCAAAAAATCGCTAAAAATAGCCAAAATCGTATACCCATCTTGGCCCTTATGGGAGTTAGAAGATTCAATTCCACGTCAATCGACGCGTTTTGACGACTTAAATTCAGCGGCGTGTGATTTTTACTTCACTCCAATTGTTACCGAGAAAATCGCAAAAAGAACGCGAAAAGGACGCAAAATGTCGCTAAATTGCACCCCCGGACTCATTTTTGTATTGCAAGATCCTACTAGTTTATCGAGATCATATGTATTAAAAATGATTCTTCTTCGCAGATAAGGTAATTTTGATGTGTTTCAACCAAAATGGCTACAACTGATTACAATGATTTTTAATTATTAAAAATATATTTAGAAAAAGCTATATTTTACTCTACGGCTCTTCTTAGCTCTTCTTGAATATATATGTCAAATATTGTTCAGTCGCCATCGCCATTTGCCGGAAATGGTCTTACCCCCAAAGATAACGTGACTCCTTCGTTTGGCTACTCGTTAGCAATGGCTCTATTACTGAGACCAAAACAACTGCTTTTGGTAACGGCCTAAAACCATAATCTTCATTGCTATCGTCGTTTCAACACCTGCTGGCAACGGTCTTATAGCTTCGGAGAGTATATTTGCTACTCGTACATCAAGATGTTATGATGTATTCCACTAATTCAGAAAACTGGTTTAGATAAACATGAAGACGAAACGGCAAGTTTTGACGTATTTCAACCAAAATGGCTACTACTGCTTTACACTTTAAATCACAGCCGTTATCGCCAGTCACCAACAATTGCCTTATCGACAGAGACGATGTGGAAGCTTCATCTGGAAACTCGTTAGCAACTGTCTATATTGAGGCCAATATAAATGCTATTGGTAGCGCCAGAAAATCACAGTCTTCATCGTCATCGTCGTTGAAGCTCCTGCTGGTAATGTTCTTATTGCTACAGGCAACATACATGGTATTGCTAACGCATGGAATAGCTAAAGATACCATGGTTACCAACTTATCGTTAAGAACCACAATTGTCATAGGCCCACACATAACAAAAGAGATAAAGCTGTCGGATTAGACAACTACGCGGCATCTGGGACGTTGACGTCACTTCCGTGCTAGAACTCGCTTTGATTATCTACTTAGTTCAAAATCGGAATTTCAAAATTAGAAGAAAAAACGAATTTTAGTCACGTACATTTCCCGACAACCATCAATAATTATGGCAACGTCCACATCACGTCTAATTCCACCTGAAAATAATTTACGGGAGGATCGACCGAGCGCAGATAACTCAACGGCAACAACTCGAAAGCCGCCGCCGTCATTGTGCGTAATAACAAATTACTTTTCGTCCGCGGGATTAAAGGAAATATTTACGAGACGAGCGTCCTTTACCGGGAATCCCCGGATACGGAACGCGCTCATCGATCGCGTCGAGGCATAAATTTCCGACGAGAAAACGGGCGCGGGGATGGGAAGGGGACGAAATGGGCGAGGGAGGACTTCAACTTATCAATTGGATCTCTTCGGAACATTAATCTTGTTTAAACGTCGCGTATCGGTAAAACCGGAAAAAATACCGATCTTCCTATCCTATCGTCCTCTTCCGCCTACGTCCCTTCTCCCACGCCCGAGTGAATCCGGCCTGTAGTAGATTATCTTCTTCCCTTCGTTTCGTTATTTGCGGTTTTCGTATCGACGCGACGAGGTAATTTTAAGTTGGAAGTTTTGTGAGGAAAAAATTAGTAAGGGGGTTTGTGAGGGTGATGCGATTTTTATGGTTTATTGAACTAATAATGATTGGATTGGATATGTTATACAGATTCATACAATTGTCGTTGCTATTATTGATTCTCGTGGATGCAGATGAAAGAAATAGAAACTTTTCGAAAGATCAGATTTTATAACGACAAACTAGAATCTAATGGGAATGAGCAATGAAGGACGGAAAACTTGTTTGGCCTAAGCTGCAGAAACACCTGTAATTATTGTTATTATTACGAAGAGGACCGTGCAACGACGTGCAATTGCACGAGAAGTAGTTGTTTCGTTAACCGTATCTGTCATCCTACAGAAGCACTTCAAATTATTAGAATGCAGAGAAAGCCGTGTAACGACTTACTAAGTGTAATTGCAGGGGAGTAGTTGTTTAGTAGACGCATCCTCTATATTCTAAAGAAGATACTGTTAATTCCTACTTCGTACTGGTACGTCTAACTGGTGCTTACTTGTTAAGTATACCGTAGATCAAGGTACTCACAATTTAAAGGTTATACTATATGTGGTCTCATTAGTTGTTTGTTTAGTACCGACTTCAAAATGGAAAATCGCAGGAAATATTCGAATGGCTTCTGTTCGGCAACGATCAAACTATTGCACATTTTCCTTGGAAAGTGACCTGACAACGTATCTCACTGTAATAGCTTAATAGTGACTTCGAAGATGGTTTAGTTTTGATGATTTTTAAAGAAAGGATAGTTTAACTTTGGAGAATTTTCTTTTTGTTTTAGCTTTTGGAAAATAGATATTTCGATAATTTCAACTACTTTTGAATATGCTCGTACTTTTCGGTCTTATATATACATAATTACTTAATTTTTCTTTGGTACAATTTGCAGATAATTTTACAGGTGAAATTTACTCCTTTATTTGTGATTCCTTTATAATAATAATAATAATTTTTATTTCAAGACGAACGTATCAACAATGTTAGGAAATATAGTCAACATTACAATATTCTTTCAACATATACAAAAGAAATGATGTGTCCGTATAAAACATGGACCATGTCAACCCATGAAGACAATGAAATATATTAAAAACATAAATAGATAAACAAACATTAGACACAAGAATAAATATTTAATATATTAGATCAGAATTCCTCAGCAACATATTGATAGTGATTGCAAGGACTTCTCGTGTTTCACTAGCACGTGCAAGCATTAACAAAACGGTAAAACGAACTAAGCCAATAATTTTTCTTTTTCGAGACAACCTGATACGCCAAGAAGCGATATACATGCGTAAAAATACAAATCTTCTAAATCGTGACAGCAGCCCCATTCAATATTCCGCTCCTATTACAATTAAATAATTAAGTAACATTACTCTTTGTGATGTTAGTTATCATTTTAATTTTCTTCGGAAGTTAACTAAATTAGTCAACATTTAAAACTTATTCAAATCAGAGTACAGACTTAACAGATAATTTTTCTTTCTTTAGCATGTTTGTAGAAATTTAGACAGGCTGTGCACTTGACATGTTATTTACAAGGGTCTTGTACGAGGACTATGCTTCATCCGTCTCTGGTAGTTTGATGTGTAATGTCTTTCCGGTGAAAAGGCAAAGAAATTCGGAAAATTTTGATCTAAAATTTAAATTCAGAATCAAATTTGAAACTTAAACAGAACAGCTTCAACCGCTTTTTTTGACGCCCCTACGTTTCGCAAGAAGAAAGCTCTAAGTTCTATTCAGAGTAAGTAGCAAACTTGAGAGCGTTTTTCTCCAATAGTTGTTTCGATAACTCTAACCCCACACTCTCAACCCTGAGTTTCTAGTCGGAGAGTGCTCTGTGTCTCATAAGGAGGTAAGTTGATACCTGACTGCTTTCTAGATTCATATTTTGTGGTACTCAATGACTCATCTTTTGTTTTGGGTTTCGTCTTGTACAACAAGAAAGGGAGGTAAGCCAGACTTCGAGTATTTTCACCTTCTGCGATTATGAAGATTTTGACAATTTTAAGTTGTTTCGATTAGGACGGGAAGATGAAGATCTGAAAAAATTTCTGAACATCGCGTGGGAAAGACCTTCAAATGGTCGTCGATCCCTAAGATCGATCGCCACCTCGAGTGAAGATCCGTCAGCCAAGAGATTTCTCCGTCATCGGCTGAGGAACGTCCTAGGTCTTTCGACGACCATTAACTTCCTATATAAAGATTTATTGCTTTGTTCATAGAGATTTTAAAAGTGTAGTTTATTCACCATTAGCTTACTTAAGGTTCGTTTCAACACAACACAAAACCAGTTTGTGGATCGTCGGGTACATGCGCAGAGCAAATTTGACGTTCCAAATTTGCCTTGCGCATGGACCCGAGGATTTACAAACTGGTTTTGTAGTGTGTTGGAACGAAGCTTTAGTAAGCTATTTATCACCTCAAAAGCTGTGCGATCGCAGCAGTTTTTCAAAGGAGATAGAAGGGTGTAAAGCTTTCTGCCCAAACCTGCGCTCGAATTAAAGTTCTATGCGCGGAAATGTAAGTAGTTTGAATTTACGAATTTTGAAGAAAAAAGTGATGTGATTTCAAAGTTGAACTTGATGAGTCTTAATGATTTTTGAAGAAGTTATACTAGAATTTAGATAGAGAGAATTAGAATAGATAGAATTAGAAATAAGTTAGACGTCACAATGCAGTTTCAGATGAGCTACAGGAAATGCAATCTTACATTCTTTATTATGGTTTCCTAATGTGTGTGTACCAGTCATTACTTTCTGTCGGTCCAAATCGCGCGGAATTGAATTCATTGTATCCCGCGGGGCCGATTTACATACATTAAAAGGGTACCGATGGAGGAAGAGAATTTCAATATTTCAAATTTCGTACGCTTTGCATCGATATTAAAAATATTTCGACTGACGCATACATATGTAGGTAGAGGTATACAATCGCGCGGGAGAAAAGAGAGAACAAAAATCAGAACTATTCAACCGCGAGTAATGATTTTTCCATTCATTCCCAACATTTTCCATTTCCCGCAACATTTCTCCCAGCGCCAATCGTAAAATATTTATGCGTCGAAGTAAAAATTCAAACGCGCGCCTCCCCGGCACGCAGACCTTTTCCATCTTCGCTTTCGGTCCGTTCTTTGAACGTAGCGCCGCCGTCGGTAACCGCCCCGCTTCGATTCGGCTTTGTACCTTTTCCTCCGCGACTCGTTATCTTAATTTCCATCAAAATTCAACATTAACGACTGCAAGGCAACAAAATAGATTTTAATAATGCAAGAGGATCGCTTCTACGCACGTACCGGGCGGAAATATGGGCGAATTCGATTTCGTCAAGTGTTTTCGCTATCCTTCTGCGAGACGGAACGGTTTCTAGCTGCAAGTCACGCTACTCAAACTTGAATCATTTATTTATTTACTTATAATTTCAAATGTGTGTGAGTGGCTTCGCTCTCGAGGGAGACGTTTATAAATTTTGGACGAGTTCGAAATAGAATATAGATGAAGATTTACACACAACGGATCGAGGGGCAGGCGGTTTCAGTTTTCGCGATTCCGATGGGAAGATGCTTTTGGGAGTGAGACGTAGATGCTAGGCTGATCGTACTTGCCAGAATATCTAATTGGGAAGTGAAATTCAGCTAATTGGAAGAAACTTTTGTATACGTATTTCGAAAATTAGGAGGAACTTAAAACCGAAACGAAACTTTATGTATACCGACAGTTTCGTGCTTTTCCACTGAGAATAACAGCGTAGTGGTCGAAGTAAGTATCTGGGATATTCAAATTGGTGTGATTAAGGCAAGTGGGAGCTAATATAGCAGTGGTAAGAGGACAAGGTGGAATGTCAGGGAGCCAGTATCTTTTCTCAGCAATGATACGTGGCGCAGCAGTTCCTAGTACCACTTGTTCATAATGAATGCAATTCAGTAACTGAGTAGATCACAAACCGGGATTAATAATAATAATAATAATAATAATAATAATAATAATAATAATAATATATAGTTTATTACCCAACAGTTAAAAAACAGTTACAGGGCAATAAAAAAAAACAAAAATAGATGAGATAGTAGCATACCAAAAAAGTAATAATAATAATAATAATAAATAAAGATGTAGCTCTAAATTGCCAAAAAAAGTATATATATATACATGTATGTAAACAAAACACTTAACTCTAATAAACAGAAAAAGTTACAGTTTGTTAGAAAATATGTCATCATAGTGGGACTCAGCTAGACGGCACATATTCACAACGGGAGACCGCCACAACGCATTAGTTCTTGCCGATGGAAGGGAGAATGTCGGTGCACTACGACTGGACCTAGATGGAACGTGGAGCTTCGCGGACACCAAAAGTTCGGGACACTCAACCACACTGTGAAGTAAGTTCCACATAAAACGTGAGCTCAACATATCCCTCCTGCCCGTCAGAGATTGTTTATTATGACGACTTAGGAGCTGATTATAGTCGTATCCCCTAGGAGGATAGGCACCATCGAGCCGATAAGATAGACATTTTAGGAAACGACGCTGAATGCGTTCAATAGAGATCTGATGAGTAACTTAATATGGCGACCAGATTACTGCCGCATATTCAATTTTAGAAGTATAGTATAGTATAGTCAAGCTCCGTAGTCACTCCGTCACACAGGCTTAAAAAAATAATAAGGCATGTCATATCAGTTAAGCATAGCATGTTTTCTCGAAAATACGACCGACTTTTATACCAATTTCTGCTCTAAAAGACGAATTAGGGCGCTTTTTGAGCGCAAGATTCCTAGTTTAATTCACAAGATATGTTTATTCAAATATTAATAACAAGTATTTTCCATTGATTCAAATATAGTAGAACGTCTAATCATAAAGCTCGAAACTGCGAATTTAGGCTTGAATTTGTTTTGAATCTGTACAACTACTGTTAGTATCTAGTTTCCCATGCCCAGTAATAAAGAAGGAAGGTCCGCGTATCAAGAAATAAGTTCTGATCGGGTGACAAGTGTTCCTTAGGATGTTGAATTCCTCGTGAGACCATGGGTATTACATTCGCCGTCAAATTCCTCGTAAGATCTCGGATATTAATTAAAACGTTGCATATCTTTTAAGTCCTTGAGTATTTCATAAGGCACTCTAACTGGAGTATGAACATATACGAATTAATACCATTGTTTTAATCGCCTAGCCAAAAGCGTCATCGCCAGCCGCAGCTGGTGTCAACCTTGATTTCTCTTTAAAATATTCCTACTGTTTGGTTTCCTTGCGGTGATGGATCGCTTGTTTATTACAATGTCTGGAGACAGGCGCTTATTGCTGCGACAATCATTAGTTGATCTATTCTTCTTTTTGATGGGAAGTTCTCCACTGTCTGTGCGGCAGAGCGTGCGTTGCCTAAATCCCAAATTAGTAGAGGGTTACCTTTCGAAAGGTGCCAGTATTAAGTGTACTTCCTTATAGTTACTTGTGCGTCTCCGGCTCTGTCAATTTGAAGAACATAAATGCTTGAAACACGTTGGATTTTATCTTAATGATAATGATGATTAGAGGTGGGGATTTGTTTTCAAAACGCGCGAATTGCTAAAATGCATGTAAGATGTGTACCTTAATTCGGAAATACAAAACTTCTGCCTCACACAGGTGGTCGTTGAGATGAATTAAAGCTTCCCTAAAACTCGGCCCGATTGATGGTATCGAGATCCGACTTGTTCCTGCGGCTAAATGATGCTCCAAATAGACGTCCTCTCAAGGTGAAAACCTTAACTATTTGACGACTTCGGGTCGACAATCGATAATTACACCCGCGAAATTGAACCCTAAATTACTGAGAAAGCGGGCGAATCTTTCGCAGAAACTCACGTCTATCCTTGGTGCACGACAATTACTCAGTGATGCCGTTCTGCACGCTAAAAATAAGTAATAGAAAGATATCGCGTAAGTGAAAATCCAGACTAACACGAAATGTAAAGTACGGTGTTTTCAAAAGTAAACAAAAAGGACTTGAATTTAAGAAAACGTTTCAAATGGCTCAATAAAAAGGGGAACACCAAAGCGATAAATTTAGACTATAAGAACAGCCCTCTTTGACTATTGCGCCCGCATGAAAGTGTGTACGATTCGAAATCTTTGTTTCTTCCTTTGGACATGTGAAAACTACCTCGACTTGTCCACGGCACACTTAAAGCACCCTAATCATAATAAATTCCCGCACTTCTTGAAAATATCTAAACAGATAATATATTTCTATAAAAATACCACACCTGATTTTTTCATACAAGAAGAAGAAGAAACTTTCCTAAAAGTTTTCTTTTCTCCCTTTCCTTTGTCTTCTTTTTCTCCTAGATTTTAAGGTACTAGATTAGGCATTTGCTGCATTAGTTGCACTTATTTGCCAAGCTTTAGATGGTAGAGCAGTGGAGGGATTTGCACTCACGCACTGAATCTCGCCTTGTGATTGTAGCATATTAATTTAATTTAGTTCTAAATATTTAATTAATTTTGTGCATACATATATATTTTTATTGGTATAGCTACAATGTGTTCTTATTTCTTTTCTCTCTGTTTCTGCAGCAATAAAGACTTTGATTATTATTATTAGCTCTATGCAAAACAACCTACTCATTGAGATACGTTCGTCAGGCAACTCCCCGAGAAAACTATGCAATTAGCATGCTTTGTTAGGAACTTCCAATACTCGAATAAAAATAAAGCATTTTTAAATAGATATTCGAACACCCTTCGCGATGGATTAGAACGGAAAACAATCGATACTAGTGACTTTAATTTTGTTAAAATTTAATTAAAATCGCCTAGTGACAGTTCCTTACTTTTGTTATTTTTGTACTGACCGAGAATAATACCTTAATTATTGAAATGCGTCTGTTTTCTCACTTATTCCTACTTTATGGTGAGGTCCACATCGTTTTGTGGACTTTCTGCTAATTTTATTGGAATCTTCAGAAAACAAAGAAAATTTTAAGCAATTCCTTTTAAAAGGACTTACAACTGAGGTACGTTCGATAGGCATCTTTCTAGGAAAGCTGTGCAATAATCCTGCGAAGCAAGCATATACTGCAAATAAGAATAAGGAGACTGTGGTTAAAATAATATATAATAAATAAATAAAATTACTCTTAGAAATAAATCTAGATATGTATTTCGCCCATAAAGCACTGCACAATGAACATCACACACTAAACGCCTGCGCGAAACACACCAACACACTGTTGACAGTGTGTGCTTTGGTGTTTTAGTGTCTTTTGCGCAGACGTTCAGTGTGTGATGTTAATTGTGCAGTGTTTTAGAGTGCTCGTTGTGTGGTGTACGTCTTGGACGTTATCCGTATATCGCCAGTGATACTGAATTCTTCCAGTTTTCCACTAAAGATGCCGAAATACGTATCTGGATTTATTTCCGAAAACTGTGCTAAGGGTAATTTTATTTATTCTTTTATACGTATATTTTTATATACAGGCATATATTACATATGCCAACATTATCGCCCAGGAAATTATACTTTAATAGTGCAGACCGCAATCGCAGACTAGTTTCGTCCTTATTAGGACTCATCACTGTGGTATAATTAGTCTGCTATCAATAAAATAATTTTCTTCACAGGTGGATGTTAATAACTACAGTTCATAGTAATTGATTTCATTAAACGAGTGGTTCCACCTGACGAGCTAACGTGATATTAACATTCCCATCTTGCGACGAATGACAACAGACGGAGTATTTTCAACGAGAGCCATATAATTCAAACAAAAGAGAGGAAGAAGAATAATGATGAGTTGTCTCACAACTAATAACAACTAAATAATAATTACAATGGCAAGTTGCTTAACAAACCCTCAATTAGTACCTAGGTCATTTAGAGTCTTCTCCTTCTTTTGGTTTGAATTATACGGTTCTCGTTGAAAATATTCCTTTTATAACTTCTTTATAAATAGAATAGCAAGAAGTAAGTAGTAGCTGATACAAATTTCCAGTATTCCATCCAAAAATTTCAGTTAGTAATTTGTTCAAACACAGTGATGTTACCTCATCTAATATACTACTGCGTCGAGAGTTTCGCCATTTCTACCGATGAATAGATTAAGCGGCTTTATGAGGACACTAATCGTGTTACAAATTTGAATGAGTTTTCGAGTTAATAAACTCGATGTAAGTGGATAATGGACGTGCTAAACAAACTTTACAGATTTACTGAAATTGACAGAAATTTCTAAAGAAAAACTGAAACCCCGGAATTTCTATAAATGTATAGAACATGTTTGAAAATTGGGATATTGTTTGCGATGCAGCATATCTATTCCAGGACCTCCAAAACCGATAGATGGCAAAGTCGATATCGGTACTAGTCCAGACATTTACGATCCATGAATAATTTATTAAGCAACTACACTCTATTATATTCTCAACCGTTAGGCGTACGTTTCCGACCACGCCGTCACTTATTCAGTGGTTATGAAGATTATGAAGAACTGGGATTTTAGCTTAAATATTTAGGTTTTGGACGTAGAAAATGTTGACCGATATAGATTTCATAATGAGAACTGACGTCGAATATTATTGAAATGGTGGGTAATGTCCCCGGGAATTATCATGAAATGTTAATGGTGACGGAGACCGTAGTGAAATATTTGCTCGTGCAAAGTCCAGTAAGGCAAGCAATCGTCTGTGTGTAATAAAAATCACAGACGACAATTCGATGTGCTACAGTTAAAACAGAAGCATGTCCCTGAGAACATTTAGGGTATTTTAAAATCTTTACAGAAGAAATCTTGTTGACCGAAAATTGAGATTGGAAAAAAGAGACATTTTGGGTGGAGGCGCCAGTTCTACGCGTCCAAATGCTGAGCACGACATCTAACAGATAACTTGTATCTTGCAGCTTGAACATTGTCTGCATTCCTCACATTTCCTACACGATTTGGTCTTCGATTACCTACCGACGTAAACCAACGTTCAAATTTCCTCACAACATTACGAATTATTTATTCCCTTTGTCGATCATGATGACACGTTTCCTTTACAGAGCCATTGTTTTTGATAGTACATTTTAATAATTTGGCAACGTTGGTGCGACGTTAAATGTTCCATGTCGTTTTGTAATACCATAACCTATAAAATTGTTACGTGAAGGATGATTGTCACATGTAGCCTGGATAAACAGCAGTAACAGCGTACAATTACGAAACAAGTTACGACAGCATCGCAGACTCCCCACTCAAGTCACTACTAAGTCGATGCTGTATGCGAGTGGAATATGTACGTTATCGTAACTTATTTCATAAATACCGCTGTGTGCCCAGACTAGTCACACGTATAGTGTTGCCTATATTTCGCTTCAAAGTCCTAAAGCACTAATTGGATCACCTTTCACATATATCTCATCTCAGAATTAAATGGGCCACAAACGTAATGCAGGTTTCGGTTACATACAGCTACTTGCAGACATTCCCATTAATCATGGCCATAAAATTTTAGCAAAAGTAATTGAAACGTTGACACACTTTTCAACTGCCATTCTCATCCGACGCTCTCCAAACAATTTAATTCCTCCACCTCCATCTCGGCTCTCTAACTTCTAACGATTCACCAATTAATGTTGGCCGTCTAGAATTAGATTTGTACGCGACGTGTCTAGCACCAACATCGATTACAGCCCTTTTTGCTCTCTCGAATCCTCTATCGTTTCGGCACCCTCTCCATGCCATTCTTTTGCATAATTATGTCCGCGCGGATTACATCATCGTAACGAATGCGAATTTTGGCCCGCTTTAACGACCGACATTCGTAATTCTCGTTTCTCTTTTTTTTTCGTCGCCACTCCACCGGCTCGTGAGGCGACTAAATTACCGATAAAATGCCCGCTAAGCCGCGAACACCTACCGCCGTTTCCCGTTTGTCGGTTACGCGAGGAACGGAAGTCGTTAATTATGCGCGACGTAAACAACGCTTCTTAGATCTTAGGTGGTAGGGTGTTTAATTATTAAGATAATTAGGTGAGGACGTGAGATGATATCGCCAGAGAAGGGGCGAGAACTTGAGGAAATTGCGGATGATTATGTTGATGGTGTTAAGTATAATTTGAGCAAGTACACTGTAATTTTGAAAATCCACTAAGAACGATGTTACAACACTAATACAAGAAGCTGGAGCAGCACGAATCTTCATTAAGTACAAGTAATTATAACTATTTACACCTGGAAACACAAATATCGGCTTGGGCTGTGCTACGGTGTAGAAGTTCTTCCTATTCGCCATCATCAATTTCTATCCGGCATTCGGTCACTGCCGAATATGAATGGTAAATGCTGGAAAAGTATGATAGGATACGCTTAGGTGTCACAGCTTGAAGAGAGAGAGTCCGAAAGTTTTTGTTTGGGACTCTAACCATTGGAATGAAATTTTGAAAAATGAAGCCTAATTTTTATAATTTGAATTAATAATTTGGAAAAAGTTGAGGGCTAGTTTATTAATAAAAAGTGGTAGAAACTCCTGGAAGAAAAACATAATTTTCTCCGGGTGGATCTCCTTAGCTCTTACTGGCGTTGCGGTAAGCTGACGAAAATGACGAGCTTCAAATGTTGTAGGGTTGCTACAAATTAGCCGAAGAGCTCTTGAAGCGCGAAGTCAGCACCGAAGAAGTCCACTTGCGGATGCTACCTCGTCTTCTTCGCGATTTGCTTTTGACCCTTTGGAGCTACCGGAGGTTACTTCAGCGTATTTTGGGTACCATTGGAGACTTCTGGCGACGAAGGAAGTGTTAGAATTTGGGACAAGCGGCTCGCTGGATTGGAAACTTCGGTCGAAGTTACTGAAGAGTGATTTTGGGAGAACCTTTGAGGACGTCTGAGGCATCTTTGGCAGCTTGCGAAATGTTTTTCGTCGCTCGGAAAGCCCGGAAATACAAATCTCAGCTTGGCACGTACAACTGAGTGATATTTTTCCCACTTGTCATCGTTGATTTGCATTCGACATTCGGTCACCCCCAATATGAAGAATAATTTAAAGTCAATTAAAAGCATCATTGGATAAGCTTAGCTTTTAGACCTTGAAGAGTTTAAGTCCGAAAGTTTTAGTTTGGGGCCGTAATCACCAGAATTAAATTTTGAGAAGCAAACATGTTTGCAAAATTTGCTTTTTGAAATTTGCATTTAGTTAATACGATGCAACTGGAAGCAATTTTATACATTTCTCATCGACTGAAAAAGGTACGAAAATAGAAGCAGATGATGACACTCCACAAGAATGGAATATGTCCCTTATGATATCGATCGAGAAGAGAGATAAAAGGTGCTGCCAAAATTATCGGGGAATTGGTATCATACCAATCATGGCCAGACTGTTTGGAAGAATTATTAGAAACAAAATACAAAATAATATGCGAGGATTTTCAGAAGAACAAAGTGGTTTTCGACCCAGTCGATCATGTCTAGGTAATATTCGTGCATTAAGACAAATTATAGAGAAAAATAAAGCAAAAAATATACATACCCATATAACTTTTGTTGATACTCAGGATTCAGGAGGCACACGACAGTGCACCAAGGGATAGAATATGAAAAATATTAGAAAAATGGAGATAAGTGAGAAATGGGTAAAGGTAGTAAAAAAATTATACAACACAAAGGAAGAATAAAATTAGCCAATAACCTATCTAGAGAAATTAGCATAACAAAAGGCGTAAAACAAAGTTGTACACTATCACCCATGGTATTCAATATATACGTAGAACAAGCATTAGAAAGATGGTACAAAAATGCGGAGGAATGGGAGTACCCATAAGATATAGGGTTTTATATTCGCTAATGTCTACGGATAATCAAATCGTCTTTGCTCAAGAGAAGGAAGATATGTATTACATGATGAGAAAATTAAAACCAGAGAAGAATACGAGGACTAGGGACTAAATATTAATATTAAAAGAACCGAATAGATGTGTGTGTGGGAGGACAAACAGATAACCTACAGATAGACGAAGAAATGATAAAAGGATGCACAGAATATAAATATTTAAGGACGATATTATCAAACATAGGAAAGATAGACCGGGACATAGAAGACAAAACAATCAAGGGAAAGAGAGCCATTAAAGCTCTATATGGGACAATTTGGAATAAGCACCCTCACTAAAAACACAAAAGCGAAGATATTTCATACAATAATAAAAGGTATATCAACATATGGGGGAGAAATGTGGCCGCTAACAAACAAAATCAGGGACAAGATTAGAACAAAAGAATTGGACTATATGAGATGATGTCTACAGTTCACTCGCAAAGACATAATAAGAACAGAACAGATTTGGAGAAAAATGGAAATAAAACGATCGATTACTAGCAGATTAGAAAATAAAGCATTAAAATAAAATGGTACGGACACGTAAATCGAATGGAGGAAAATATCTGAATCTGAAAACGCCTAACCTGTAAAGAGAAAGAAAGCCAAAGAGAGAGAGAGCAAAAAATTCTTGAAAAAAATCATCAACTTATTAATAAAAACATCACGGGAAATTCAAACCAGGTGAGTCCCCTTGCTGCTTACCCCTGCAGTTGTAAGTTCTTGGGGATTGCAAGGTTCAGGTGCTGCACGGCCGCTGCAAATTGATCGGAAAGATCCTGGAGCGCGAAGAAGGCGCTAATAAAGTTCATTTTGTGGGAGCTGCTCCCTCTTTTCCTGGGCACGGATGGTCACAGTCTTTTGGGGCACTTTACTTCGGTGTAGGTCATTGAGGTCTAAGCCAAGGATAGTGAATATTTTTGTTCTCTATTCCCACGCATTAGAAGTAAGAAGTGGACACAGTGTATCCTGAATCAGGTCTTCAGCAGTTTCACGGTGGTCTATAATGGATTAAAAAGAAACACACAGCAAAACTGGAAAGTTTTGTGAGTGAAATGTTTTCGGTCAAATCGATTTGGCAACGCAAAACCCGCAAGGATACAGAATTGCTGTCATTCATCCATTCTTAGGGCCTCTTTCAGTATTTTAAATCCCCCAAAACACCCTCCGTACATACATCAGACAAGCGAAAAGATATCCCAACCTTGTATACGACAACATTTCTCGTTATCGATCGTCCCCATTCACTTTCCCATATCCCCATCTTAGCGGATCTTCGACAATACCTCCGCAGCACGCTACATCAAATAATAGAAATCCTTTTGGGTCATCGTCCAAACGACAGGACAAAGGGGGACTAACTTATTTTGGCGGAGGTGCCGTTCGAGGGCATCGCGTAAGTAAGACGAGGATGCCAACAACGCTCGTCTCGATGTAGCGCGATTAGATCGAAGATGTTGATGGGACGCTGTGGCGTCTGTGTTGGCGCCAGGACGACAAGTCGCCGTCGGGACGCTACCGTCAGAATTTACGCAACGGCGGGATCAATGAAGGAGGATGACGCTTGTGGACCGCACAATGAACACGCTGCGGGAACCGGGGGAAGGAGGCGATTGTGCTCGTCGCCGTGGGGAGATCGAAAGTCGGCGATTGGAAACTGTTTTGAAAGGAAGGCATCGTCCTTGTTATGAATTTAATTTTATGGGAATTAAGGGGGATAAATGGTGGTAATAAAAGCGATTACTTAGAAGGGTCTTGATGTAATGTCGATATCCCATTGAATGCTGTTAAATAAATCCTCGGACCTAAAGAATTGAAGAACCCGTGACGATTATTACTAATAGTAATAGATTGCATTCGTCGATTTACCTACACCTACTTTCTTTACCCATGTAAATAATTACAGAAACAACAATAAATAATGCGTATGTTTAAGCTATAAAAATATGCGGGTAATTGTAATAATACGGACAATATTTACTTTAAAAAATAGATGACAAAATAATTTAATATAAAGTTGGAGCTTCTAATCTTCGATATAGTGCACGAAAAGAAAGTGCAGCTTGTTGTATCATAATCACTTCGATAAGTTCTGTAAACGAAGCAACATCTGTCTTGATCGTAGCGCCGAAATTTCAAATTTCGGAAATCCGATTTTTCGCCAATATTATTTGTTGATCTGGTTTCATCCTTTTCCCCCTTCAAAAGTACATAATTTTAATTTAAGGGAGCGGCCTGATAATTTATAATCACCAGATGCCACCATAATCGAAAAACGGCACTAACTTGCAGGATACAAAACTGGAAAACTAAGCACTCTTTCTAATAAGATGATGAACAAAGCGAAAGTGAAAGGAATAAACTAGGATCTGGTTATATGTCGTATATTCTAAGAAATCATGTACCAAACATTGTAAATTAAAAAAAAATTGGTAAAATCAAACAAAATTTATGACAAAACCTTGCCGCGATATTCTACAGGTGAAATTCGTAAGAATATGAACAACTCGGTATGTATAGAGAATAATTTGTATCCACAAAGTGAATGTATGACAGGCAGTTGATTTATGAGTCCTCAACACCCTGGTAAAAGTGTAGTCATTGTCCGATAGATGGCAAAAAAATATTATCCTAAAAATAAATCTCAACGAAAAAGCTTCAACTTTTGATGCAGGAGCATTTTCCTCATACAAATGTAAAGAGATATAATGCGCCTTGTGACAGATTTTTCTTGCCAACATTATGAAGCAGAAAACATATCTCTGTGTCGCTTGTTGGGATTACAGAGAAGTGCGCTTGCGCCAATCAAGTACCGAATTCGGCGCTTTGGGGATCAGCACTTACCGAGCGGTTGTTATTCTAGGCAACTATAGGTTAGGGTCACGTGTTTACCAAAACATGTATTCGCGATATTGTTTTATATGCATCAGTAAACAACCATGTAGTGGAAAAACATACTGCAGCTTTCCAAGTGAGTTTTCGTGTTTGCTGTAAAGAAAAGATGATAACGACAGATTTCACAGATTTCCAAATGTGCAGAGAGGAAAACTGATAAACCTGAGTACAGAAGTTATTACAATTTGCATAATTGTAGAGAACATTATTAAGAGATTGGCCCCCACGTTTAACAAAGAAAGTATGTAAAAGCGTATTCTATTGTAAAATGTGTTGGATAATCACAATGTGGAATTGGTTACATAAATATTAAAGTATTATTTTACATTATAAACATTTGACATAAATATTTTAAATTCATTTTATTAATAATCAATAAGTGTATATGTACCACCAGATCGCTAGTTTAAGTTTTACTTTAATCTTTTGGCTTGGTTTATTCCTATTGTAAAATATTTTCAGATTTTGATTAAGTTTACTTATACACTTAATATATTATTTCTTGAATTAGGCTTTAGATTTTTATTATTTTGTCGAAAATCTTATTCCGCTTAGAGAGAAAATAGTTCCTTAATTGTTGAATATCTTCATATAACTTTATTACATTTAGAAAGCAACTTATTTACGTTTTTCTGTCGATATTTATAACACCTAGTAATAGTTTAAAATTTTCAATCTAAGAAATGGAAATAAATACAGCACCAATTTAACATTATTCACCGTTAACATTTCGATCCAAAATTAGCCAGTTGATAGAAAACACTGACCTAAAATGTCATCAGAATGTATAATTTGAGTTTACGTTATTCAAGTTATCCGAATGCCACTAAAATTTGAATGTATTTTTACTCATGCGCATTTTTGAGCAGTCTCAAAGAGTGAGATGATAATTGTATTTTGTTTCACTTTAATTGCAAGACTTTCTATTCACTGCCACGTTAGCTATGGCTTCCCAATGCAGTTACTTTGAAGGCGACCATGCTTAATTCTAATGTTATTGGGAGAAAACAAATGAAATAAAATAGGTCTCATTACTTTATTTACACACCTACGCCCTCTACCTCCAGGAGGAAGCTTCGGATTGTTTGTATTTTACCCAAATTTCTGAATGTTCGGTTGGGAAAATAACGTTTCGGATTGCAACTAAGAGTTCTAATTCCGGCTCATATGTTTCACGGGTGGAATTTATTCTATTCGGTTTAGTTTCCTGCTTTTGGAGGTTAGGGCCGTCCTCCGTTAATCGCCTATTTATTAGGGATAAGTTGAGATTTTCTTTATTTTCGATTTCTGTCATGTTAACTAAACTAAACAGAGTTAAAAACAGTAATTAATAGCATAACATGAAATAATGATGTTTGTACATGTGAGGGGATTCGATATGAATTCTCTCACAATACACGTATTACGCATTTTTACAGTTATTTTTCTACAGAAGTGGAAAAAATAACTGTAAAAATGCGTAATACGTGCATTGTGAGAGAATTCATATCGAATCCCTCTCACATGTACAAACAATAAATGTTCAGACGATATATACATAAAATTTGTATACGAAATTACAGCTCTTGCGAAGCCGTACTGACGAGCGGTATAACCGCGAAACGTACGTCTACGGATGGCAAGAGAAGATCAAAATTTTGTAACATGAAATAATAAAAGATTACCGTCTTCGCTATTAATTATGTTCAGGTTAGTGACGGTTTAGGCGGCAAACTAATGATTATATTACCTCTTCTTATAAATAAAACACATTGTGCAAAATTTAAGCGCGAAGTAATCTGTTAATAGCAGGTATGGAGAATTAAAAGTAGTCAGCGGGAGCTTTCGCGGATAAACGGTAAATATTTGGAAATATATGACAAATTAGAAGCGGAAAAATTTATTCTTTTCAAATATAGGAAATGCTTACGAAATGGTTCTTCCCCTTACCACAGCTCGCGAATGTATTTGGGGTTCCGCAAGGACCAGGTTTACTCGCATTTCTTTCATTCAAAATTCCTACTTCAAAATTCATTTAAAAAAGGAACGAAACAATTTCAATGTTAAGTTCCATAATCCGACAAGCTAAATCCATTAATTCGCCATTATCCGTCATAATAACCGAGATTATCAAATACCCTGACATAATTGCCACAGTTTAAGTTTATCTTGATTAATTTCGCAACGCACGAACACAGTTACGTCGATCACGCGCGTTGTAATACCCGCCATATACCATTATATTATTACATTGTCTCTCGTTCGGTATTGTGCCCTCACTCGCATCCATTGTCGTCGTTAAAATAATAATTTCGCGTTTCGCGTATAATTCGGCGCTGATCGTGATCGGGCGCTCCGTCTATAATTCGCGACGGCACAAAATAAACAAAATTACTAAATATATGCGCGTATATACGAGTGTCCGCTTGTAAATTGAAAGTTTAGAGGAAAATTCGGATGAGCGGATGAATTTGTTTATCGGACGAATTATGTCGGAATTGGGCGGATATCTAATATTTACATTGTTATTATTTGATGTGTCTATTGTGTTCCATTCAACATTGTTAGGGTCGTTTTTATATAAATTTGATCTTTCTACACGGTTCGATTTTATCCGTAGGATATTTTGTGGAATTTTTAGTTTGAGCATTGTTTCATGCTATAGTCTAAATTTATCATTTAGCTTTTCCTTTATTTTAAGAATCGTTAACTTATTTCTCAATTTTAAATTTATGGTTGTATATGTTGTTGTATATGTTGCACTATTGTATACACTACTTCGTATTTCGCTTCAATCCGATTTTCTCTTAAGGGCTATTTTTCTATCGTTTTCTTCGCGACAATCATTATTTACACTATTTACAAACCTGTAAAAACAAAGAAGCAACATTCAATGTTTGTTATTCACGATGTTGTTCCCTTTTTACAAATTTCAGTTCAAGCAATCTTTATAAACTTTATCTTAATTAAACCGCGTCAAACCGTGCTTTTATTTTTATATGCCCTGTCAATTCATCAACTTCAAGTCGCTGCCGTTACTTATCCAACATGTTGGTGCGGGAAGATCCACACAGGTTTAAGGAAGTACTTATATATATAGTCAGTACGATATTTGTTGAGACAGAATTCCTAGAAATGTTAAAATACGGGACTGCTTACAAATATCTAATCGTGGAAGACCATTACGTCGAGTGCGGTTTATTCCAAGAAATAGCTTAGCGGCTATCGTTAAAACGAACCTTAATCCCTACGACCCTACTCTGTAGCTAGTCATTTTCGTTTCTGTTTGTCAACAGATCCCTCCTGGATATTCCGACAGCCACCTGCTTCTTAGCTTCTGCCTTTGTGGCATCTTCCGCAGTCTTCCGTTTGTTTTAGATATTTTGACGGGTGAAACGGACGATTGCTAAGCAAGCACGTAGCATTCAATTCTAAAATAGGTTTGTTCTTAAAGCAGTATCTTAGACATATTGGAGTTGCTGTTTATACCGAGGAGGAAAAGGCCTCTGTTTTCGCATGACATCTGATAGACATATACGATGTGTAGTCTGTAGTTCCGGTGGATGATGATGTGACCATTACTATTTGACTGCTGTCCTTTTTGGATGTGGACCCACTTTTTGGCTCCGGTAACAAATAGATGAAATTAGATCCATTATTAGTGAAATGAATGAGAGAAGAAAGCCTCCGGCCCGGATAAAATCTGCAATACGGCCTTAAAGCGACTTCTAAACACCACAAAACTATCGTCCAATTAGCCTGATATCAAACCTCTCGAAGATAGTCGAGGAAGTCTTCCACTCCCGTTTGAGAGATAAAACTTGGGAAATAGACCCTTCACAATAGATCAGTTAGACTTTGGAGTTGCCCGAAGGACGGTTGGTAATCCGTTCTTTGGCCAGTTCCAAAAGTGAAATCGCTCTGATCTTTTTGGAATCCCCGGGAGGGGCTATCCAGCACCGAGACCGCTGAGACGCTGTTCTTGGATTTTGGGAATGCCTTTGATAGATGAGATCAGCTGAGAATTGGGAACGCCGTGAAGTTGATCCGCTTCCTCATCACGGTAGGGGATCCTCAAGGCTCCTTTGTAGCTCCTCAGCCTTTCACGTTATTAACATTTGGCAATTCGGAAGACAATTCGTAAACGCAAACGGAAACATTTATGCCGATGATACGGCTTTTAGACAACATCTAGGGTCGAAGACATTATCTGTTACCATCAGCCTCACAGCCTTCCAAGTGAACAATAATAATAGAAGAGCAGAAGTCCATCGCCGTCACCAGAATACGTCGTCCGGACCACGACAAAATCGTAGTGACCACCACTGCAATCCATTGGAGCCCAAATGTCCACGGTGTAGTTTGGATCGCACTCTCACCTGGTGACAGTACTTGTAGTTGATGACCACGAAATTTCTGGTAACCACAAACATGCCCTTTTGCATCGAGGAGGTCCGTTACTACTGTCGGCTAAGGCAATAATCTGCAACTCGATGCTTTGTCCGATCGTGACGTATGCTGCCTTCGGTTGAGGCTGCGAAATCTCACAAAAACAGTATTTTTGGGATGATTTCTGGTGCTCTTTGGTTCATGCAAAATAAGTACTTTGATGACACCATTTTGACGGTGCATTGGGGAGTCGGCACATCTTCTGATGAAGGATCTGGCGAATCAAGATCTGGACTACCAGCTGTCGTTGGTGAGATTTCGCCATATTGAAGAGGTATTGGAAGAAGACGATACGGAAGGACAGTGAAGAGCTAGTCAAATATCCGATGTTTCAAATGTCTAGAAACTTTAAATCTATCAAGAGGTTGATATTTTCTCTCATGAAACCATTTTAATCTATCCTCACTAATCATTGCGGTCCAGAGCAGTTGCTGTTATGGATGTCAGATAAGAATAAGGAGTCTGTAGCTAATAACTAATACATATCATAAATAAAATTACCCTTACCATAACTTTCGGAAAAAATCCAGATACGTATTTCGGCAAGTAAGTTGCCATCCTCAGTGGAAAACTGGGAGAATTCAGTATCACTAGGGAATTTCGAATGCCTAAGACAAACACTACACCCAGTGTCAACAGTGTGTTGGTGTGTTTCGCACGTTCAGTGTATGATGTTAATTGTGCAGTGCTTTAGTATTGAACAGTGTTCGTTGTATAGTGTCTTGGGCATTAGCTGAATTTGCTGGTGATACTGAATCCCCAGTTTTCCACTGACGATGAGTTGACGAAATACGTATCTGAATTTTTTCCCGATAGGTGTGGTAAGGGTAATTTTATTTATTTTATGTAAACTATGTTTCAGCTTTAGAAAATGATTTGCTCAGAGAAAAATATTCCTAAGAAGTAAATTTGAAAATATATCAAATTGTTCTGGTTTCTTCATACTTTTCACTGAAAATGGTGCTGTTGCCGAAATAATTACACGAAAGCTCGAAATTAGTGTTGACGTCACGTCACTCGGAGGCTTTTACGACCGGTATCTAGGACGGAAACACTCTTTGAAGCTGAACCCAAAAGTTTCTACGGATACTTCTTCCGCTTTACTAGTTAAGTTAGAAGTAAATAATAACACGTAACGCAATTGGGAAAATGTTCACACAGACATTATCTTCTGGCCTCTCACGTAAGCGGAAAACGCTGGAACCAAAACCTTTGCGTTTCTTTGTCACGTTTATCATCTATAGACCGAAGAACACGATCCAATCACATCAGTTTCGCCCAATTTAACTTTGAACTACGAGCAGGACGTAGTAGTACAACGAACGGATGATTAATACCGCGATTGTCCTACATCTTCCTTCCCTTTTCCGTCATCCTCCCATTCTCGCTTCTTCGTTTTCTCCCCCTCTCCCCGTCATCCTCCCATTCTCCCTTCTTCGCCCACCCCCTTCTCCCGGTCATCCTCCCATTCTCCCTTCTTCCTTTTCTGCCCCTTACTTCGTCATATCCTAGTCTTCCGACCCTAATCCGGTCGACCAACATCCACAAAGAGAACCCGAAACGATTTTTTGCAATCGCCGCTCCGAAATCGGGGGATGGTTGCGAGGACGGCGGACGCGGCCGCCGCGAAAGAAGACGCGAAATGTTTGCTCTTTTGAATCGAGCACAATAGCGCTCCTCGACGGCTGACAAGCGTCTTCCCGCCCCCGGCGAGTGTCAGTTTGCCGCTGCGACTCGATTCCCAGCGAAAGCCGAGCGGCTCTATAACACATCAACACCGGGAATGGGAGATTTCGAGAACGGTCTCATTGAAAACGACGGCTTTAGGAATGCGGTCGAAGGGGGCACGGCGGCGCGGCGGACGTACGCGGGAGTGATATGAAATTTAGAGACGGCCATAACACTCCGAGGAAGATGTTTGTTTTAGCATTCGCCTCGTTTAAAATTCACGAACGTTACGGGCGCGAAGCTTCTGGCAATTTTTCGTTTTTGCGTTCGCTTTCGCTCTAAATAAGGCGTATAAATTTGGATCACGCGCCCGCGGACGAAGGGATCTCACGAATAAAACCATATCTCCTTTGGAGTGCATCGTAAATAGAATGAAGGGACGCGGCGACGGCTTCAAACAAGGGAGAGATGATGAATAAAATTTACGCGTTTCAATGCCGCCGAGCAAAAAGAAGCTCCCACTTTGAAGCCCAAATATTTGATTTGACGTAAAAGCCTTGCTTAGATTTGAATTATATAAATTCTCCAATTGATATTTTCTAGAATTATGGCATGCTTATCCTGAAGAAGCTGAAGAACAGGTTGGAGATGGATTATAGACGTAACGGTACTAATAATAATAATAATAATTAAGGTTCGACAAACGCGCGTCTTGTTCGCCGAAAGAAAAGTCTGTATACAACGAAGACATGTGTTTGTCGAAAGAAGACGATAGACCTACACGAGTTTAAGATATGTTTGCTCCGTCACATATATCAAACTTGTATAGGTCTATCGCCCTCTTTCGACAAACGCGTGTCTTGTTCGCTTTATATAGGATGAAGTCGCCTATATTGGACCGAAATTACAATTAACTTCATCTTCACCAAATTTCATCTATGATTTTGACTGTTCTTCTTGCGACCTAAATGTGCAAAAGATTTTCAATATATTGTAAACTTACTTGCTGATGTAACTTCAAACCAGTCAGTGAGATCAGCTCAATATAGGCAACTAGTTTCTTAATTTGGACCTCATAATTCCTAAATTCGACCTTACAAAAAATAATCTGTTAACAATATAAAGATGTTTTATTATATTTTTATTGATTTATAGGTTCAAAGCCAAATACAAAAATTAAAAATAATCGTGAAACAAATATATAATTCTTAGTTGCATCTTCAATTTTGTGACCAAAAACAGAAAGTAAAATCAAAAAGTTAACGAATTTGGAAGTTAAACTCATTGCCAAATGTAATACAGGCTTGTTGACGTTTTGTTTCGTCGTGTTTCTGTGGACTTTCACAAAAATGAAATTTTAATCGCATCTACTGATGATTTCTCCTGCACAATTTGACCAATTGTATTGTAAACGCATTACAAGGTAGTCATTTCCCTTCAGTTCATTACGATCGAACTCCTTAAAATCATTGATTTAAACAAAAAATCTTCATCACCAGAAGACGAACCACTTCCTTCAAATTCCTCAGATGTGTCATCGCTCTATGACAAAGTTCTTGGTTTTATGTGATCTTATTTTCTGTTGCTCCAATTCTTCTTCTCTATTCTCGCTCTCTAATTTTATCCTTTTTGTCTTGAGTTTCTTCCCGTTACTGTTGTCTGCGAACAAATGTCTTTTTAATTTCGCTTCTGCCTTTCCTTTTGTTTTTACTTACCTTTGTAAGGAGTACTTGTTAAAATTGTTGTTTCCTTTTAAGGTATCAGCGGCAGTGGGGAAACAATATTCAACGACCCAAAGAAATTTGATATTGGTGTGATGGTGTAGGGATACCATTATCGTGTGTTGGGATTTGTGCAGAATTGCCAAATTTTTCTTCCAGCGTTTCTGGATCAACAAAATCGTGATCTTGGGATACATACTGATTGACAGGCCAGATGCTACAAGCTTTGAAGGCATTGTCAACGATTGCCATGGTCGCTGCTCTAGTTTAAATGTCTGCAAGTAATGCATGTATATGTTTTCTTACGTCTAGTCTTAAATACGTTTCTTGTGCCTGGACGTAGTAAATACCAAGAGGCCTAACAAAGGGAACATCAAGCAGTTGCATATGGTATGTTGTATAGCTAGGCAATTGCAATATAATAATTCTATTATCCTTTACAAATACCAATGCGTCTAGATTTTGGCTGTGGGTGAAATGTCCAGCTAAGAGTAATATAACTGGCTCTTCTTTTAAACATAACACATTTCTTTTAATGGCGAAGCCACTGTGTAACCAGAAATAGTCACTTTGCTTCCTGTTGGGCCCCCTTTGTTAATTCTGAGCCAAATCGTTTTCGCTTGAAGGTAAAAGTAGTCTGGATATAAGACCCCGAGCGGCTACACAATATACTATAGTGGTATTTACTCTCCGCTCACCGCTACTTACTGCTCGAATCTAGTGGTTTCTTTTCAGGCCAACTATCTTTTGATTTATTTTTGGATAGTAGTGAATCCAGTTTCGTTCACATACATTTTTGTGCCAGTAATTTTATACGTATCTACTAGTTCTTCTAACATCGTCAAAGATGCCTGTACTCTCTCTTTACTGAGGCAAGAAATGTGGCTGCCGGATGCGTTCGTGATAACCTGGGGTTTCTTTTCATGAACTTGTCGAACCATTTTTTCCTACTAAGCGATTTTCAACGATAAAACAATGTAAAACGCTGTGTGCTTGTGTAACATTAAAGGTGAGTTTTCTTACGTCTTTTATAGTTAAGCCGAATAATTTTCTTTTCAAATTCAAGAATATGTGCCACTAATTCTTTTTCCATTTTTTCGGTAAAAACAAGCTGCCGTCCGGAACGTTTAAAGCATATGAAGCCGTCTCGTTAGTTTTGTAGGTACCAGTGTAGTTTATGGTACACAATATTTCTGAGCTGCTTTGTTTACTCCAGCGTTTTCTTGACCAACTGCATTGACAACTAATACCAAATCTTCTTTGGACCCCTCACCTCATTTGTGTCTATTTGACATAGTAACTTATATGTAAAAAGAAGTTGAGTGTACTCTAGGTTCTTTTTGGCCAGATAATATTTAACAAATATTAAAATTGCGAACGCCGTTGTTTCCTAAATTGGACCGTCAATGGGAGCCGATGTTGGATCGGTCCAATTTAGGAAACAACGCCGTTTTGTAGACAATATAATATCGTACAAAGGCCATCAAAGATAACTAAATCATTTATGCACAAAAACCTTGCTGACGAGCTTAACTATATCCAAAAATTATAGAATTTAGCCCTCCCTTCGGCACTTATGAATAATTGTTTTATTAGAACGTCCGAACTATACGGAATGAAAATTGTAACTAACCTTTCTAGTACAACATTTAATGCTTACTGACCAAGACGAACCTTTAGTACTACAATTTTACAGCGAGATAGCAGTCCTGATGCTGGTTTATATTCGTGAAATATCCCTGCTGCATTTCAGGAGTCGGTCCAAAATAGGCAACTTTCCCCTAGACCATTCTTTCAGCTAACAAGACGCGGGTTTCTCGAACGTTAATAATAATAGCAGAAACAGTAAAGATAATAACTATAATAGTACTATAAATATATTTTCTACTACACCGAGCAAGCGCTCACTTTAGGGATTATTTTTTATTATGAAGAGACGATGAATTCCAACACAATCGCCGCCGGGGGAATTCCCGCATAGAATATTAAAATTCACGCCGAATCAGACCTCAAATGATATTGGAGCAGCACAACAACGGCGACCGTTTCGCTCCGGATTTACCTGACTCGCTTTCCGTCAACAGATCATTGTTATTCTCTATATCATCCCGGTTTCGCTGTGTTTCAAGGATTTCCGGAACACCTGCTGAATACTTTAACGGCGCCGGTTTTTCCTTTTCGCACGTTACGGTCGGATCGTGTGAGCTTTAATGTTATTGAGACCGTCGTGTCTGAGCGTTGTTCGCGAAGGAAAGAAATAATTTCAGAAGTGGTTTCTGGAAGTTATTACGCGGGGTTTCTAGTGGACTCATATGAGGAACAAATTTCGATACATAAGCATTGTCGACGTTAGGATTATCTAACAGATGTGTTACACGTTCTAGGTTAAAAAGTCAATGGACGAGCACATCCTGTAGGATCAATATCATAGTCGAAATATAACACTTCTATTACTATTAGATAAAATAGAGATTTCCTTGCATTCTTCAACATATTTCTTGGAAAAAACCCAAATACCTACTCCTTAACTAATAAGGGAACATCCCGAATCCGAACATTCCAAAAAATTTGAAACTTTGTGAACAAGTAGTCTACACCCAAGGATGTTCGAAACTATTTTCCTTATCGACCCAATTTCGTTTTAAGAGGGTGAAACTACCCCTGAAAATTTAGCAGATTTTTGTTTTTTTCAAATAACTCTGCAATGACTGGAACAAATGCATCAAAACTATATGTAAAAAAATCGTCTCATTCAGCTCTATCACATATACATCCTTGGATGTAGTTTCAGTTGGTTTTGAATATTCGAGTTCGGGATGTTCCCTTGTAAGATGTCATTTTCAATGGAAACATACAATTCCACAATAACACAACTCTTTTCTAAGTAGTGTTTCACTAATGGCCAAAGTGATCAAAAAGGTTCTGCTTTCAAATCCCAATGTTATAAACTTTACCTCAAAGAACGACTAGGCTGAGACCAGTTAAAAAGCGTTCAACCTCGAAGAGAGTGACATATGTACACATTTAGTAAGCTCTAATTGCGACCAGGTTCGGTTCAATCTGTTGAAACACTTCAGTTTGCTGTCAACTACTTCAACCAAATCGATGTCGTGCTTTCTGTAACAAACGCAGCTTAGCGCATGAAAGAGCACCCTTCTCCTATAGGCGAGGTTTCAAGCACAAAAGTAAACTTTTAATATGAAGGTATACGGTTACATCCGTGTGTACGGTGAGAAATCAAAGAAGGTTAACTCAGCACCTTTCCAAAGTGTATTATTTTTTGAAGTCTGCATAAGGTTCCAATGAAGCAAAACCATTTATTTGCTTGTCTTGCTAAGGGTAAAGCATAAGAAAATCATTTCTCCTTGAAAACGTTTATCTTACTGGTGAAAAATGCGAATAAAATGATGCTTGAAAGTTAAAGTTTGAAGCCCCACTTTTGCGCAAATGTGTAAGCAACATTAATAACGCAAATTTTTCAGATTTAAAATGCCACGGGCATATAACAAGAAGCTTGGTAGTAGGAATTATAAAAATTACAAAAAACCAAAAAGTACCGGAAGCTCTCGAAGATATAAGACAAAAACAATCCTTGCGTCGTGCTTCAGAAGAATACGGCATACATAGAAACACCCTCTGGCTAAAGCTGAAAGGAAATCATCAACAACCGCATGGACAGCAAAAGGTTTCCACTGATCAAGAAGAAAATGCTTTTGTTGTTAATATAACCACAATGCTAAGATGGGTTTCCAGACACAGCGTTTCATTACAGATATGTGATAAAATCGTATTTGCAAGGGTGTGGTAGAAAAATTACCTGTTTTAAACACAACAGTGTAGGTTGTGTTGTGTGTGTCCCAAAGATTTGCACAAAACATATCTGTTGCATGAGCTGCAATAGACGAAGAAATCATCAACAATTCTTTCGACTACTTAGAGGTGGAACTGGAAGAAATTTCCCCCTGTAATATCCGGAACTATGACGAAAACAATTTGGTCGATGATCCAGGACTTACAAAAGTAATTACAAGACGAGGAGCGAAGTACCCAGAAAAAATACGAAATGCATCAAAGGCTTGCACTTCGTTAATGATATGTCGAAATGTCAAGAGACAGTTAACTGTCGTCTACGTTATCTATAAATCCTAAAAATTATGGTCCACCTGGACCAAAAATGGACCAACCAACGCAAGATATAACCGAACCAAATCGGGTTGGTTTGACTACCAAACTTTTGAGGACTGGCTTCCAAATTTGCTGCTACCTAAACGTCAAAATATACCAAAAGCAATCACTGGTAACAATTTAAGTTCACACTTGAGTATTGAAGTCATTCAAGAATGTCAAGCTGACAATATCCGTTTTACAGCACTGTTCCTGAAGGCAACACATCTTCTTCAGCTGATGTGGCTTATTTTCGACCAATGAAAATATATTGCAGGAAGATTTTGAATACATGGAAGGAGAGCGTTTATGGGAGTAGATTCACATCAATACCAAAAGAGGAACTCCCTGGTCTATTAAATAAATTGATGGTGACGTTAGAAGAAAATGTTCTAGCAATCGGAAGTCCGCTTTTAGTAAATACGGAATATTTCCTTTAAATAGGGAACAATTTTTAAACTGTTTAGGCACTCGTAATATAATGGCAAATGAGGAACTAATTGAAAATATTAGTAACAGTTTTATTGAGCACCTAAGCAAAACTTGCTGAATCCCCACCACCGACCGACTAAAATATCCAGAACGTAGACGATTCGGATGACCTTGTTTCACCTACTAAAGAAGCTGGATGGTCTCTCTGACTCTAAACACTTAGATGTGATCCAGTTCCTTAATTGGAGAATGTCGTCTTGTTACTAAATTGTCGAACTTGAACCTACGCAGTTTTCATTGAGTAGTACTACTAGTACGGCTTCGATCTCCACCTTTATCACCAACTAAGTAGCTTACGTTTCTGACTCTTCCTCCTAATATTGCCATTTTCTACCAAAAGTTCTAGAATCCAGTAACAGAGATAACAACTGAAACTAGTGAAACACATACTGAAGAGTCTCAGCCTTCCTCCTCCTATTAACCACTCCCACTACCAAGCACTAAAGAATGAAAAATTCTGCGTTCAGACACTAGTTCTGAGGGCGAAATTCAAGTACAATACGAAGAAAGTGACGGTAATTCTTAGGATGAACAATTCTCTTCCGATGAGGACACGAATTCTGTAGGTAGAGAAGCTTTAGTTACTACTGGAATTCAGAAATCTGTGGGAAATTACGTTCCAAGACAGAGGCGCACGTCAGCCTAATAATGCAGGTTGGAAAACACACAATAGTGAAATAATTATGAATATTGATGAACCAACTCAACGTGCAAGTAATGCACGACTTTTTGAATAATTTCATCTAGGTTATTAATATTTAATGTGTTATATATGTTTCTATTGACGTTATTACGGGTCTACTCAATGATGTTCTCATAGTAAAACATGATTGTCACAAAGTAACACTGAACAACGGGGTGACTTTGTTGACGCTGCATATAGATAATATCAAAATGCATTCTTAAGCATTGGAAACAGAAAGTTTCAAACTGGTTGATGGTTAATTGCCATTAAATAATATATCAGTAATTACAATTTAATACACCAAAATTCACGGAAAATGTTGGAGTTTTGGATGTTCATGTTCAAATGACATTCGGTTTAGTTTTGCGTTCTATTTACACTTTTCCGATACCACGCACGCCACCTTTTAAGCATTTAATTACGTTGCGGGTGTCAGCTTCTTTTTCTAAGTCCATCCAAAGACATTTAATGGAAGAAAAAAATATAACTAGAAATAAAATTATCAATCACTATAAAAAGCATCGATTAAAAGATAGAAAGCAGTGTAACCATTTAAACACATACATTCAACACTTTCACATCAAAAGAATCCCTCACTATCACTGGATATAAGAAATCAAGGACACCTGGGTATTAACAGTATAGACCTCTGTAACAGCGTCACGCCATGATGAAGTGCTATCCATGGTAAATAGTAGACATCTAGTTATTTGGACAACGGAGAGATAATGTAGTAAACTTTGGATGGGGAAACGTCCTGTTTTAGAAAAATGAATGTATGTTTGGTTGACGACCGAAAATAGCAACAACACAAAAAGTCATCGAAGTACGATTTTACTACGTTGAAGGTGGATTGAAATAGAAGTTTAAACTATATTTAAACTCAAAGGGTTTTAGAAGAAGTAACCATTAAACAAACAGAGCTTCACTACATCGAAGAAAGAATTTAAGAGGGGATCCATAGCAAGAAATTCATCGAATAGAAGAAGTTACATACTGACACACAAAACACAATAGGTAATTATTTTGAAGTTATGTCAAATATTTCTAAAACCTTGTAAAAACAATTTGTTATAATTTATGCTTTTTATGATATCGTTAATTAAGAGCTAAGGCGGTGCAATCTTGTTAATATAATTATCTAAATTCTCAGTACAATATTCATGTAAAATTGAATGTATACAGTATAATAAAAAATTCAGTATTTGAAAAAAAAACATGAAAAATTATCACAAAGTACTCCGGTTTACGGTAATTAACTACCATTCACGAATTGCATCTAAATTAATCAGACGCCCTCTCAATAACGTTACCTTTAACCTGCTCTTTCGACTTACTTGCCGCCTACACACGCCGCCTCCGGAACAAAATAAACGACGCGAACCGATGGAAAAACATACCAGTCGATATTCGAACAGCAGCCGCGGCAACCCTTAAAAGAGAGCGTTCCGAGTGTTCAGGTGGCGATAGCGCGCCCCGGTTGACGCTGACAAAGTGATCTCTACCACCTACCGTAATTGATATTGGAAGAGGCGAACTGTATTTGGCAACAACACCGGCGCCCCCAGTCTTTGAGTTCAGGGGGCTATCGGCGAAGTTCACACGACAACGCCGCTAACACCGCCGCCGCCGCAGCCGCCCCCAAACCGGTAACTCGTATCTCTATCTGTCTGGCTATAATGCGACCGGAACCAGGAAAGATCGGAAGGGATGAGTTTCGAAACGAAAAGAAGGATACGGGCGTGGGCCGGGAGGAGAAAGTAATAAATTATCGACGAGCGCGATGGCTTAATAAACGCTTTATTATATACGCACGCCCGCACAATAGGAAGTTAAGATTTATACTTTTTCCGGTTGATCTGGCTTTGGTCTTTAGCGCGCGTAAATCTGTCGCGTTCCGCGCGGGCATCGTATTTTTATTTACTCTTTCTTTTCTGTTTCTCGCTGTTTATTCACTCGCCATTTATCATCCGGTGAATCGTCGTCGAAAGTCGAAGGTATTTGTTTTTCCGAAGGACGAGCGAAATGTACATAAGTCCCTAACGTGATTCCTTTGTTACGTATTTAACGTTTGAAATTGGAAATGGGAGTGAAAATGAAAATTCACAAATCAATAACAGTCCGAACAGTAACAATAGCCGCCAAAAACTACAGAATACACAAGAAAACCAAGATGAAATAAGGGCGATGGAAACGAAATACCTGAAAAGAATGGTAGGAAAAATCAGATGATATAAAGTTAGAAACAAAGAAATACGAAAAAAGGCAAAAGAAACACCAATAACAGTGGCCGAGATCATTTTTGTAACACACTTCAGCCCATCATTTCCACAATTCTAATACCTTTCCAAAAATGGAAAAAAGATTCATAAAGCCCTAATACGCCCAGTTTTCAATGGGCTCTTAGACCCTTTTATATTGGCAGGTAGTAAATTTTAGGGGAGCTTATTTAAGAGCGGTGGATTTTGAAACAGAAAGATAACCTGAAATGGAATGTTTATAATATTAAACCTATTCCCTTATTCAGTCTTCGTTTTGTTTTCGAATTGGGTGGTTGTGTGGAGTTAAGAAAGTTTTTTTAACGACGAAAATGTCAAGCGAAACGCGCCGCGGTTACAAAATTTCTCCTGACAAGTTTTGCTATATTTGTGGAAAATTTCCGGTAAAATCACAAGCCCGATCATTTTCTGAAAACGTGAAAAAAACCTATTTTATGTATTCTGGCGTTCCAATTGGAGATAGAAAGCAAGCACTGTGCTCCCTATGGGTTCTATGTCAGCTGTAGCGTGTCATTGGTGCAGTGCATTAAAGGGAAGGCAAAAAGTATGCCTTTTACAGTTCCAATGGTATGATGAGAACTCACCAATCATTTTGACGTTGCCATAAGTCCTGTTCCTCACAATGCAGACTTACCAGGACCGACGGCGCCTTTGAATTAACAAGATGTGGTTTTGGAAGACAATGGAGGTAATAACGTATCATCAGGCAGCTTCGAAAAAACTCCGGGCCCCAGTTCCGGCGAGCAACAGTTGTTTTTCAAAATTTAGTACGTGATTTGGGGCTTGTCAAAGCGACAGTCACAACTTCTTGCTTCCCCTCTTAAGGAGGGGAACTTAGTAACAAAAGAAATAAAAATACGACTTTTATGGATATATAACAAGAATGGATTCAGAAAGAAAAAAGCAAAAAAGATCATGTAGGTAGGAAAACCAAAGAAACTACGCAGAGACAGACCAAGGAACCGCTGGATTGTCCAGATAGGACGAATTGGAAGAAATATAGGAAAAACATTGGAAAAGATGAAAGTATTGGCAACGGAAAGGATGGAATGGAAGAAATGGGTAGAAGAAAATGAGAACTCATAATCTGGGGTATGAAGTAAAAAAAGAAAGGAAGTCGACAAGAAGAAGAAAAGATATTGGAAGGACCTAACTTATAAATAAACTCTAATACTTATTTTGGAATGAATGAATGAGTGAATCCCGCCAAGACTGCAATCTACGAACTGATAAGACTCCTTTCCTTTTGCTTTTGTCACTGAAATTGATAACGAAGGAAGGGGCTTTCAAGGACGGCCATGACAGTTCAAACAAAAAGGAAAAGAAGAATCTTAAATGACACTTTGCAGAACGACTGACTTATTGATATAGAATTGTTAGCGAGTTCTCTGAGCAAGCTGTGCAATCCCCTTGGAAAGCAGGCGCAAATTGCATATTCTAATATTATACCGGTGGGAATTGTACTTTAATAATCGCAGACCGCAACCGCAGACTAGTTTCGTTCTTTTTAGACTTGAGTTTGGCATAGCTAGTCTGTAATGAACAAAACAATTTTGCTGACAGCTGAATGTTAGCAACAGCTCATAGTAATAGATTTCACCAAACGTGTGCCTTCACCTGATGTATTGAAGTGATATTTGGGACTTGTGAGGTAGTATAGATAGAGGTAGTATCTTCAATGAGACCCATATAATTCAAATTAAAAAAGGAAGAAAAAGAGAGTGTACCTCAATCAGTAGTACGTTGGGGAGAGAGTTATTTAGATTCTTCTTCTTCTTCTTTCTGTTGGGGCTATATGATTTTCGTTGAAAATACTCCCTCTGTAACTATTTCGGGAACAGAATAGGAAGCAAATACGCAGTAGTCGGTGCATAATTTCAATATTGCATTAAAAAATTTAAGTTGGTAATTTGTTTTAACACACTGATGCCAGATCGTCTAATGTACGACCGGTTACACTTTCGTGTCGCATGTTTTTCCATTTCTACCGATGAATAGATTATGTACTTTTACGAGTACATTAATCGTGTTACATATTTAAATGTATGTTCGAGTTTATGAACACGGTGTAAATGGATAATGGACGTGCAAAACTACTGCCCAGATTTGTCAAAATTGACACAAATTGCTACGGAAAGTATCAAAATTTCCAGATTTTTAAAAAATCTATGTTAATCATGTTTACACGAAAATTGGGAATTAAATTCGATATTGATTACGACGCAGCATATCTGCTCCAGGGTCTGCAAAACCGATACGTAGCAAAGTTGATACCAGTACTAGTTTAGACACTTCCAGCCTATGAATAATTTATGATTCATCTTAATTTTGGTATATTTTCAACCGTTTGGTGAACGTTTTCGACGACGTCATTACTTATTCGGTGATCGCATTATGAAGAATTGGGATTTGGAAAATGTTGGGTTTCGTAATGAGAACTGACGTCGAATATTATTGAAACGGTGAGTATATTTTCCGAGAATTACCATAAAATGTTAATAACTTCAAGAAAGTTGGGCAATAAATTTGTCATATGACAATAATATGTCGGAGAGAATCATACGAGGGATGCCTTTTATATTTTCGCAAACAACCACTGGGTGGTACTATTGTTATACGTCTTTACCCTTTTCGTAAAATTTGATATTCGTTATTATGAAAACAGAGTCAGCTTAGAAATCGACGGACTAGCTTGTTTACGGTGATTAGGAGAAAACAATTTTGTCAAAGAATAAAAATTTTACGTGAACGTTTCGTTGAACGATTTTTTCCGATCTCAGTAAAAGCTTAACTCAACATTGACACATAGAATCATAATTATCTAATTAATTTAGATATAGTAAGTCGGGGATTTGTATTCAATTAAAAAGGTTTTTCTTACTTTTGCTATCTTACCGTTAACAATTTAATTAGATATTTGTTGAATGAAACATTCAATTCTTTTTAGTATTTTAAGGAGAATCACGCTTCATTGTCACTTGCACATGTTTTCATTTGTCATTACGTTCATGTGTTTGTGAAGCCTTTGGAATTCCAACGGTTACCGAGAGTTTTGTAAGCATTATTTAAGTACAATACGAAACTAGCTTATTTGAATTTTATTGAGACCCTATACACCCCAAGAGTGTTGTCAGTGAAAAATAAAGTGCTCTTCAACGTTATTCTCAGGCCTCAACTTACTTTTATTTCTTTTATTTTCTTTTTAAATAGAGTTTTCGAGTAACTTTGCTGGTCGCTTCACAACCGAATAAAAGAATCACTAACGTAAACGGTTGGGATAACCTCGTTTCACTTAGCAACGAAGCTGGAGGATCTCTCTGACCCCAGAAACTTAGATGCAATCCAGTTTCATCATAGGAGAGTGACGTTTTGCGACTAATAAATTCTCGAACTTGATCCTACGCCGTTTACATTGAGCTAGTACGGCCTGGATCTCCATCGTTGTAACCAGCTAAATGGGTTATACGAATTGCAACGACTAACTCCCGTATTGGTCATGTTTCCGACTTTTTATTATTATTGTTATTATTATTAGGGGAGATTGGGGAGTTGTGAGACGGGTTTTGTTTTTGAACTTAGACTACTCCAAAATCACAATATTTTGCATATCTGAAAGCTTTAAACTTTATTTCGACACTAATGGCGGCTATTCGTAAAATTTTTCTTCGAAAATAATAATTTTTGTCAACATTTAAATTGCATGAAAAAAACATTCATTTTTCGAATGTTAAAAAGTTTGGGGAGTCGTGAGACACTACTTGAAATCAATCAAAATGACGTATTTTGGTATCTTTTTTATTCAAGATGGAAAATAGGAAACATGAGACAATTTTAATGAAAAATCTTATGAAAATTCGCAGTGAACACATGTATAATATTTAGCTTGTAAATTGGTACACTTCAAGTGCACAGCTCGATCGCATACATTGCAATGAGTAGAGGTGTTTCTGTTCAACTTTTTCGGCATTACACCTTTGCAGATAATGCAGAAGTCTTTCAGAATCCGATGAAGATAAAAGATGGGTAGAAACGTCAAAAAATAGTGTCTTACAACTCCCCAAATCTGTTGTCTCAGAACTCCCCAAATCGTATATATTCTAAATGGGGCATAGTTATTAGCATATTGTATTTTCATGCAAAAATGAAAGTGTGTCGAAACTTTATTAACTAACGATTCATTTGTATATACTGACCTTTGCAATTCGCTTGAAAAACTGATCGAAAGTATCAAAAACAAAATTGGTCAAGAAGCTTTTGGAATAATTTTAAAACACATTACCTGGAGGGACGCTCAGAATGCGTGTTTACTTGATAAACGCTATCTAAAAAGTGAAGTTGCATTGAAAACAATATTGACAATCATAATCGAACGTCAAACTTGTGAAATATGAAGGAAAATGACGCTGTCTCACAACTCTCAATGTCTTACAACTCCCCAATGTCCCCTACCATTTTCTTTCTCTTTTGAGAAGTTCTGAAGAGTTTTCAAGCCAGTAACAATACGGTATAGCTACACGCCTTGAACTCTCTCATCTCGAACGATACACTGCTGCATTCGAGCAGTTGTTGGGGTGTAGAGTAAATATCTATATTAAAGAAATCTTTTGGGTAATAAATCTTCACTCGAAGAGCGGGGTCGGTGTTAGCGATCGACGACAATCTGAACGCTGGGTTTGTTGCTGGCGCGGATTCTTTCCCACGCAGTCTTCAAGATTAACAAAAGAATTCCCTCACAGCTCGATGTTAGGAACAGTTTATAGTAGTTGATTTCACCAAACGAATGACTATATCTGATGAACTAAATTTATATTGGTATACCCATATGCTTCGCCATTTGCGACGAATAACAGTAGACGGAGTTGTCTTCAACTGTGTTGTCCAGAGAGTCGTTTCCGCTTCCTCTTTTGTGTTTGAAATTGCCAAGTTCGTTGTCAGAACACGTATTTGGAAATATTCAGATTGCAACGATGACGATAACAATTATGTATTAGCACTAATTCTCGTCTTCGTACGTGCGGAAATGTATTAAGCTACGTATTGAACAAGACCTCCTTTAATTGAATCAAATTCGAAATAAGAGAGAATATCGGGAGAATATACGAACGAACTTCACAAGTGCTGCGGCTCCGAATTCGATACCTTATTTCGTCGATGCTCGATTTGCATTTATGAGGTTTCGTGGCAGTTTAAATTTATTATATCGACGACTTGAACGGCGCGCGAAAACCTAAAAGTGCTACTACACATCTAGCGCTTTGAACATGCAGTAGTCTGTACTGACTTAATGAAGGTATAACATATGAGTTCATCAAACGTGGAAAAGTCAATTTTACGTCTAAGCGGCTAGGGTAATTACCTATAGCTAATTTCAACAAAGGAATTTTTTAAAAATACCCTCTCCTCCACCGACGTTCTTTTCCGTTGAACTAGAAGCTCCACACAGCATTATAAATTTAATTCTTTTAAATTTGTTACTTTGTTTGTATGTACGTCTATGTATATAATTTTTGCTGACAAATTCTATGTTTCATTGACATTATGGAATGAATAAAGATATTATTATTATTATTATACCGTACAGTATTCTGGAGTAAATATCGATATAACTAACGGCAAACATTGAATGGGAACCTGAGACCTTAGGCCACGAGTCATATTACTATAGAGCTTTCTAACCAACCGCTCGCAGTTAACGATCATATATTTAGCTTTTCCAAACTCAGCGGTAATTTGTTATCAGAAAACCAGCCTACCAAAACATTGAATAGGTTGCTACATATGTAGTCAGTATCATTATTAGTTATCAGAATGGAGATGTCGTCTGCAAAAATGGTTAAATATACGTCTGACAGAAACAGTACTACCTAACTGTCCTACCCTTGCTCCGTCCTTCAGTTCCTTAAAGCTTCTGAAGAAGCCACTTACAAAAGTGGTGAAGCATTGAGTGTAGTGTTCTTCATTTATTTTATTTTGATATTTTAGTTTCTTGTTTCATTCTGTTCTTGCTCAATTAATTTTGTTTACTGTTTTATGTTTATCATTACTATTTGTCTCAGTTCTGTTACTAAGTTAGCACATTGTACTCTTGAAATACCACCATAAATTTGAGTACAAATTTGCAGTGATTGTCAAATATTTGAAACTATTGATTTGCATAATCTTGACCACAAAAGCAAAACCTCTATTTATTGGAAATAGGATAAGCGCCACTCTCCAATTATATAACGGGATCACCTCTAAGTATCTGGAGTCGGAGGGACCCCCAGCTTCCGTAGTAAGTGTCAGTCTATGTTGTGGGTCCTTATCCTGTAGTGAAGCCGCCGACAAAAGTACTCCAAAACTATTTAAAAATAACATAAACGAAATAAAAATAAAATGAATTGAGGCGAGAGATTGACGTTTAACAGCACTTTATTGTTACTTGAGCTGTATCTAATAAAATCAATTAAACTAGTTCGTGATCTTCCATTCCAGTGATTTTACAGCCACCTTACAGCTTTAGGTCAACCTAATTAAAAACAAGCATATATTCAAGTGAGAAGTACCATACATGTAATTTCCCCTTTAAACTACTAAAAAAATTAAATATAGTATTATATAGCCAACGTAACGAAAAACGCTTTTGACTCGAAAACCAATCTGAACACCCCCTTCCCTCCCCAATACTAACATAATTGAACGTTTACAAAAGTAAGAAAACCCCTGTTTACTCGCACACAAACCCTCAATTTCGTACCTCTAAACTAACCACAAGATTCTAGGCAATTTTTCCCACAAATCAACGCATCAAATAAAAATATAAAATCAAATGAAAGCGGTACTTAGTGGAACGTTATTTCCTGTTGTTGACGTCCGTATGCTGTGGTATTCGTTGTCGTGCCAGAAACTGTTCAAGATAACGGGTTTCCTCGTACTTGATGCAAAGATGTCGGGAGACCAGCTTCTAGCTCTTACGAGATGTTCTCGAAGATATATATCTTACAATGTACTAGTTGTCCTACCCTGCAATAGTTATACCAGCCTATAATAATTCCTTAGAACAACGTGAAAGATACGACAACGACATTGTAATTAACAAAAAAGAAAGATTCACTTCCAATTGAGGGAAAAGCAACGTGGACGATTAGTTTGAACACCAAAATTTGGGTGAGCGAAATTTCTAAATTCATCAACCATACAGTACACTTCCCAGCGTCCAATATCCGTGTATATCCTCGATAACGATATTTAAAAGCGAAAACGGAATAAACTAGTGAGGAAAACCGATCTGTTCGTACTGTACGTCAGAAGCTGAATCTCCACGCGCGCATCCAACCGGCGCAGGGATATCACAAACTTACGAAAGCGGGGCGCCATCTACGGCAAAAGTTGGAGCAAGAGACCAAAAGTAATGATACAGGAAACTGTAACAATGAAGTTCAATCTTGCTGAATCGTCATCTTCATTAAATAATTCTAGATTCGTATTTCCATCAAACGATGAATAAATGCGAATAGTAATGACGCTCTCACGTTTTATTCAGAAAATAAGTAAACAGCCGAGATCTTCGTCTACCAAACTAAAATTCCCGTCACAAAGCATTCGTTACTAACGTATCTGCATGCGCAGCCATTGCTTGACAAATATAGCAGTTAATGATCGTGGTTATTTGGCGCCGATATATTAGATTGGATGTATTTTCTTCCTTCTTTTTCTTATAAAAATATGGTAAAAGTTTCAACACGGGAAAAAGTTGCCCAATTAAATTTCAGGAGCGATTCAACTGGAAATATGCATTTATTTGATTTCATTTAATAATTTCATGTTAATAATCGAATCTAATCACGCTACAGTACGGGTGTCCCTATACAATTTAGTACCTCTCTATTAAGTATACCGCCCGGGGATGGACAAACACGGTCAAATTTTGCAGTGTACATCGACTGAGAGCAGGATAGTAATTGAATTTCCGTTCATAAACTCACACAGAGCATTATTTCGACATCAGTCCGCAACGGTCGGCACTAGTAATAACCGGGCCGCTCATTTCCGGTTCCTCTTTTTCGATACAATTTTTTATTCGAACGTGTCTGTATACGCGTAATAGGCGAAAAGCACCAACACACACGTATATATGTATGTATGTGGATTCACGCGGATGGATATATGGACGAGGATTATTGTTTGGAGGCGAAACTAACGTCGAAATTGGAAAAGTTATGAATTTCATTTCGTGAATCATGCCCGAAAATGACGAGCGAGAAATGTAGATTTAAGCCGGGAACAAAATGGGTATTTATCGAAATTTAAGTAAATGGCCCTCGAGCGCGAGTTACCTAATAAAAAAGTGCGTACCATAACTAGGCGACTTTTCAATGATTGTATATGAACGGTTAAGAACGGGAAATGTAAAAACCTGTTAAAATCGTTACAAAATCGTTAAAATATTACAAACTTTCTAGATTCCATCGCGTTTCTCAGCTGCGCAATCTTTTCACGGGAATTTTTGTACTTACCTAACTTTTTGTTAATTTTCGTAAAACAAACGTTATAAAAACTAAGTCTTATAACCTTAAGGCATAAAAAGTTTAAATCCGACGCGTTATAATAACTGTAGACGTTACTTCACCGAGATTCGTGTATCCATGAAAATTTTACGATCTCAGGTGCATCATCGTACGAAGTAGATACTACTTCAACAGGGAAATATCTGTATACATCAGACGCGGAGGAATAAATATTAGAAGATGCAGTGGCGTAGACGAATTTTTCATGAAAAGCGAGGTATGCACATATGTTAAATGCTATGGCATGAAAATGTAGGGAATGCAAAGACTTATCGCGCCGTGAATTTGTACCCGTGTAGAGCTCGCCGTAGAAGGAAGGTAATACTAGATAAGAAGTGAATATTTGTTGGAGTTGTGAGTTTACAAGGCGACTACATACATATCGCTGTCAGTATGTGCTGTTCAGGTGATGTAATCTTATTTTTCGCGAGAAAGGTGAATAAAGAACGTATAGAGGCGTAGGTAGAGATTTAGTTCGAAAGAATGGTCGTTTCTTGATTTCAGATTCCTAGATTTGATCAGTTAGAAAAGTTTTCAACAAAGAAGACAAATTCGAATGCTTCCAATAAACATAGCTTAAGTTCCGACGAAAACAAAAGAAAAGCAGGGAGGCGTTTTGAGGGTTGAAGGTTTTGAAACACAAAAATGCGGAAACGTGGCACAGTGGGCTGAAATTTTGGTTTGAGGAATTAGGGAGAAATAACTGCAGATTCCAGTGCCTTTTATGAGCCTATTGAGCCATATAAGTTAGAAGGAGCAGATTGGACCGAAAGCTATTGTTAGTGCCATTGGACGTACCTATTTTACTTGGAAAAACTTTAACTGTAGACGTATTCTACAAGTCAACACAAACATGTTTTGGCCTATACCAAAATTTCGTCGCTATTTTATTATTATTATTATAATCGAATCCCCTTTTACCGCTAGGTGTCGGGGGATTATTTTATTTAAAAAATTAAAATCTGGTGCCCTGGAAACTGCCAGATTACCGCTATTTTTGACTTTTATTTAAAAAAATTAAACATCTGTATTTTGTCAAAAAGGTTAAGAACAACGGTATATTTATGAAATTTTGGGTTAATGATTGCAAATGATGACGTCATTGTTTGACACAATCTACGCAAACAGATGACGTCATAGGTATTTTCGACGTTACTAGGCATAGAAAATTGGGTTATATTGTTAATTCACAGCGATTTAGTACTCGCTGTATTCTTTATATGTTCATGTTCTCCATTTCCCACTATCCCACAGGTCAAAAGCAGGTGCGCTTTTTTAAGCGGTATCCACACGAGATTTAATCCATTAGAAAATATATTGACAATCATACCAGCAATAATTAAATGAAAATTTATCGAAAGTGCAAAGCAACCTATATAATATCAATGAACGCAATATTTTCTTTATCGGGTTCTATTTCGTGCTCGTGCAACAAACTCTTCCGACATAATTCTATGTATCCTGATTAGTTTAGGTCTTCTGGTGGAAATACAAGTCAAATGTAATAAAAAGTTTTGTTTTCAAAATATCGTCATAAGCAGCTTTTCCACAACATTCTTTACAATTGTTTTCACGATACTTAAAAACTTTATTCCTGGATTAAGATGCTTCGTCATGCAACTTTTCTACTGGAATAAGACCGAAATTGGCTATCTTACCATGTGCTACCATTTTGTACACACTTGCAGGCATTTTTAGCTATACTAATGTATAATCTCCTTTCTACCTTTCGGAGCCACCGAGCCCTATACAATCGTATACCGTACAGCTCCTGTCTCGTCCAGTGGCATTTCCTTACTTCTTCGCAGCATATTATATAGATTTATATTCAAAGCAATTCTCTCGCTTGCATATTCTTTAAACTTATCCGTATGGTCTGCAAAATGAAGGAAAACGTCCTAATTAGATTTTCAACTACTACAGTGATAGAAGCAGTAGTGGCTACATCTGCGAAAAATCTTCGGGCATTGTTTCCATCATTAGTGATACTATGTTCGTGTTTTATAGTATCGATTAGCAACCCAGTCCCAGTTTTAAAATATTTTTGGATTATATTTTTCTTATTTTCTAACTTAGCTTTGTTCTTTCGCTATCTAGGATTTAAACTGAAGCGGATATGAGGTATGCAGAATGAACTCCATAAATCTTATCCAAGCATAAAGCGCGGGTAGGCTAAAGTTATATATCTCAGTCTACGACTTTTTCTGTGATGAAGACAAGTCTAATTTGTTAATTTCCTTAGATCTACCTTTATAAATATTACAACTGTCGGTAGAAGTTTCACACAATACTGATATTACCTGTCCATCAATCATCGTTAAAAGCCCTTGATGTGAAGCGTGTGTCCCTGTTTATCCTATTTGTTTATTATGAGTAGTTATTTATATTAACGTGTCTAATGGCCTACATGCCATGGTAAAAAATCATCGTTTAATCAGTTTGTCGATTTAATGGATCACTTCCTTTCCAAAGCCATTTGGCAGAATCCATAAAAGATGCCTGCAAAATAAGGAAAAATTGAACTCTTTTATAATAAGTAATGAAATACGGTATCATACCTGCCTGAACAGATAACTTGGGGTAGAGATTTCGTAGGGCCTTGCTCCATTCGATGTTGAATGTCATCAACAACATCTACACTTAATAGAGTTAGCCTACCAGTAGGTTTGGCTTTGCAAATGTAAGGTATATTTTCAAAACGTTCCACAAATCTATTCTTATGGCGAGAAAATGTTTCATATGAAATACTTTCATTTGGAAATCTTTGCACGTATTGCTCAAAACAGGACTGCAGTCAGTATGTCTAAGTCCCATCTTCATTTCGGGTACCGCTTCGAAAGTGCGCCATCAGAATGAATGCGTCTTGTTCACTTGTAAACATTTGAAAGTTTAACCTAAAATAATTATTTTTATTTTATGATAAGAGATATTTTACTTAGCTTACCTTACGGAGAAATGCGATGAAACGGCTGGGTACTGAAAAGTACAGTCCTGTTACTTTAAATATAGGATAACAGTAATGTAGTGAGAATGTAAAGAATGACAGCAAAAATTGTGAATAACGATTGTACGCCTATGTCAAATGCTAGTATCATCCTAGTGATATGCAAATGACATACACCTATGAACAAAGAAATCTCCAGATTTGAAAAATTACTGATCTCGTGATGAACATCATTTTCGATAGGTCTGTGGATAGATCTAATGCCACTAAAAACTAATGTTAGCTAATGCTTTCAACCAACTGTGGGGCTTGTAACTTTTAAAATATCAACTTTTCGATAAAAGCGGGCTATGGCATAATAGATTCAACAAAACCACTAGAATACATATCTGCAGTTATTTCTCCCTAATTCCTCAAAACAAAATTTGCGGCCCACTGTGCCACGTTTTCGCATTTTTGTTTCTCAAAACTTTCAACCCTCAAAACACTGCGTCAACCCCGGATTTTCTTTTGTTATCGCCATCAGCACGACATTTTCGTACCACCACCTAACTCCTATTTTAGTTTCCTCGACCCGCTCTCCTCTTTCTAGCTACCGTTCGGCGGCGCGCCGTCCGGATCGCCTTCCCGGAACGGCGTCGGCCCGTCCGAATCGATGGCCAAATATCGCGGCGCCGTCTCCGGAACGCGCGTTCAGTTCTAATCAGGACGTTTCGGCGAAGGGAGCTTGCCTCCTCCACGAGCCCGAACACAGTCCGTTTGCGTCGTCGCGTACGTACGAACACGTCGAAAGCGCGCGCTCTGTTATTTCGCGGAGTGCAGTCGCTTCCTGTTGGCGCCTTAGTCGTCGTTTGTTTTACGAGGTTCCGGTTCTGGAGAGATAAAGAGACGTTCGTGTTCGAAATTGTATCGCGTAAAAATTACTTTTTGTTCGCACGATACGGTTTCCGAAATTGGTATTTTGATGCGTTGAAAGAGTCCAGGAGTTTGGTGGAATTTGCGAGGGACTTTTGAGAGAGGGTAAGTTTTTAATTTGTCGCGCTTGCGATTACATAATCATAACTTCGTATAAGTATGCCAATGAGAAAATGCAAAAACCATCGGGTATGAAAGTCGGTGATGTTTTCCAGAGTTTCTCCAAATTTTGGAAAAATTTTGAGGATATTGAAAATGGAAATGTTTGGATTTGCTAATATTATGCTTTATTTCTTTCTTACACTGAAGGTGCCAATACCTTCGAAACATGTAAGTTATTTCAAATGTACAGGGTTTTCCAAAAATAGCCGCGATTTTAAATTAAATGAAAAACGGTTCTCTTTTTTTCTGGAAAAGTGATTGTACTGCCCTACGATTAAATGCGAAATACAATATCTGCTAAATATCAGCCCCGGCTTTTCTTACAAATGGTCACTCTTTTGAGGAAATGTTTAATTATAATTTCACACATTTCTGGACTTAGTGCACGATTTTCTGCTCTGATGGTCTCTCCCTGTTCAATTGTTATTGAATCGTTTACGTAGACCTTATCCTTCACGTAATATCAAAAGGAAATAGTCTAACGGACTCAAATCGCAAGATCTTGTCGGCCGGTTGAAGTCTTCACTTCGAAAAATCACACGTCCTGCAAATTTTAAAGACAGTAAGGTGATTGTGTCACGACTTGTGTTGCATCTAGCGCCATCCTGTTGAAAATAAAAGTCGTCCATGTCTAAAGCATAAAGTTCGTCGGTCAACATCGTTCGATAAAGTATTCCAGTAACTTAAACGGTCGTTCCAGCGTTATTTTCAGAAACAAAAAATACGGGCCACTGACGTAACCAGCCCATAAATCGCACCAAATTGTCAGTTGTTTTGGATAGTGTGATTTTTCCACTATTTCTCCAGACCTTTTTTGCAGCAACGAATGCCCCAGAATTTCTATGATTTTTATGCGATTTGATTCATTATTGATCCCCGTGTTCCAAATATTTGGCATTCTGCGCAAAGGAATACAAAAATAATGCGGTTGACGACTCCCGTTGCGTTGTTGGTGAAGCACGATTAAGTCCCGATTAAGTTAGTTATTAGTTTTTTTTTTTGGAAAGGAAAACCACTATAAAGAAGGCACAATTAAAAATACGCCATGATCTGCGTAACTAGAAAAATGGCATTTTAAGCACCATGCTTGAAATTTTGGGCTATAAAAGAGGTAGACGCGCAAAACCAGAATGGACAAAATAACAATTACCAACTTTAGAAAGAAACTCTAGGAAAGAAAGATGTACTAACCACCGTAGAGGAAAGACAGCTGAGATGGTTTGGCCATCCGCTTCGAATGGAAAGAACAAGGATAGTAAAGAGAAAAAACCACCAGTGAGAGACATAAATGGTAGATCCAAGAAAACATGGACAACGAAACTCAAGAAAGCGGCCGAGAGGAGAAAGATAAATTGGCATGAAGTGGGGCGGCTTTCATAGAATAGAGAAAGCTGGAGAGCAGCATAGGACCCAATCTATGAGACCAGAAAAGTCGACTCACCCGTCTTACATCCAACAAGGATAAGAAGACCTATGGGATTAAATGAATAAGTAAGAGAAACTCATGTTATCATAAATTGGTAATCTAGAAAAGTAATAACAGATACACCTTGTGTCGATTTTAAATGTCTGCTCGTTTTTATCCTTAAGGATATGGTCCTTAATTCACTGCCCCGAAGCTCGTCAGGTTATTGTCCCCCTCCCCCGCCAATTTATTTTATTAATTCGGAGCCCTCAATGGAAGTTACCACCTTGCTAATGAGAATCACTCTTACCTGATTTGGCTGGAGCAATTGAAATTTAAAGTATTTCACTCTATTCATGCCCCGGGAGCCATACAGGACATATTGTGAAATTTCCTCCTTCTCAAAACAGGCCTTTGAGGATACCATCTTTCACTATTCCTATTATGCGGAGATGTGCGTTGCGTCTCAACTGTCATCCCAACAGGCCCACTGCCTACCCCATTTGGTTCCTACTCATTCGCAGCAGTTTCTGAAGATTCCATAATGAATAAATGAAACTGTGCCAACTTCGATGCGGTTCTCCAGTATTTCGCTGTTGATCAATTACATTTGCGCAAAGAAAATGAAAAAGTAAGAATTGTCAGTACATAAGAAGATGAAATGGTAATCAGACTACCCATACTAGAAGAAGTATCTAAGAGAATACACCAGAAAATTTAAAGAAAAAACAAAAAGACCATGAAGCCCCAGGTTGTAATGGAATTATAGGTGGAACTTGTGCAGAGTCGGATGAGACATGCTCTTTGGCTGAATACATCATCATCACTGGCATATTAGGATTGATGTGCTCATTGCATAAAAAGAATGATCAGCTTGATTGTGAAAACTGTAGGGACATTAGACTGCTTAATTCAACCTATAAAATGTTTCCAAACATGATCTACTGAAGAATGACAACTTATATCAAAACCCCATTGGGTCAATACCAAAGCGGCTTTAGACACTAGGCTGCTTAACAATTGGCAAAGATTTACGCTATACTCAAATACTCGAAAAGACCAGAGAGTTAAACATCGACACCAATCAAATATTCATAGATTTTGGGCGGCATACAACACTATCATAAGATAGAAACTAGTATGAATTCATGCGTGAATTTGGCATACCGCCACGACTCATTACGCTGACCAAAATGGCGATGTCTAAGGTATCAAACAAAACAAGAATACAGAATGAAACGTCCAGCAGTTTTGAAACAAAGAAAGGCCCGAAACAGGGTGATGCACTCGCATGTTTATTGTTTAACATTGCACTATACAAAGCCCCTACGCGAGGCGCGATACTAATAAATCACAATCGATGCCAATGCAGATGATGTAGACATTGTGAGTCGAAGATTAGGCAAGGCCAAAGAAATATTTACATCGCTCTACAGAGAATGCAGAAGAAGTGAGGCTAAGAGTGAATGAAAAAAACAAAGTTATGATGTCAACAACTGGAAATAGGCACCCATCGATAGAAATAGAAAATGGACAAATATGAATCTGCTGCCGAAAACATTTTTGTCTATTTTGGGTCTTGTGTAAGCAATGAAAACACATAAAATAAGCTCAAAAGTAGAATACTGATCGTTAACAAATGCTACTACGGGCTTTCCAAACATTTCATAAGCCATAGTCTCTCATGGAAAACCAAAGCGTAAAGATACAAAATTCTTATTGCCGCGCTATTGACTTATGGATCGGAGATCTGGACATTGGGCAAAACGAATGAAAACCTACTACCAGTTTATGAAAGAAAAATCCAACACACCAGCTTTGGTTCAGTGTGCGAGAGTGAAACGTGGCGCAGAAGGTGCAATCTTGAATTATATAACAAATACGCTGAAGTAAATAAGGAAACGAGCACCATAGCTACAATTAAAACTATACATGACTTAGGTAGGCAGTACATATAAATAGGAGCTAACAAGACATATTCAAATAAGAATAAGAAGACCGTGGCTAAAATAATACATAAAATAAATAAAATTACCCTTTCCAGACATTTCTTGAAAATCTAGATAAGTATTTCGGCAACTAAATTTCCATCCTCAGTGGGAAACTGGGGAATTCAGTATCACTAGCGAATCCGGCCAATGACCAAGACATAAAGAACACTGTACAACACCAAAACACTGCACAACGAAGATCACACAGTGAACGCGCGAAACACACCAAAACACTGTTGGCACTGTGTGATGTTCATTGTGCACTGTTTTGGTGTTTTACAGCGTTCGTTGTGTGGTGTCCGTCTTGGGCATTAGCCGGATTGGCTAGTGATACTGAATTCCCTCAGTTTTCCACTGACTTAGTTGCCGAAATACGCATCTGAATTTTTCAGAGACGTGTGGTAACGATAATTTTATTTATTTTATATAAGACATATTCACCCAAGAGGAGACCGTACTGGTTGGGTGTAGGCTTTTACGGCCGTTGTCTAATGAATTAATGGCTCCGGGGTTTGGCCGTGTTCGTCTATTAAAAATTGACGTTTCGTTGCTCATGTTTTCACCTTCTTCAGAAATTCCATAAAGACAGTCTTTAGAAGTCTTTAGTCTTCTGAAGTTCGCAGCACAAGCAGCGAAACACGAAGTTTTAGTAAACCAGGAAGCCACTAATTCCGCAACCAGTAGGAATACGACTGAGAGATCAACCAAGACTAAGATGGTGAAGGGCGTGAATAAAGATTGCAGAGCAAGAAGAATTGTTGGATTATTTTTGACTTTCCCTTTTCCCTTTTTTTCTGCCATCAATAAAACGATGAGTTTCCTAGACTTTGTGAGAATTTTTAGTATCACTTCATCAGTAAAAACACTATTCCTCCGCGGAAAATCCAAAGGAGGTTAATTAACCCATTAAGGCCCGAGCTGTGTTCTTGTTAAGCTAGAACAATGAATTTTTGAAATTATTATATTTTTGCCTGTTCATGGAGGGGAAAAATGTCAGATACATAGTATCAGTGGGTGCCCAGATATCCCACGCTGCGAAAACGCAACGATGGGCCTTAACGATATAATAATTTAACACATAGGTTTCCAAACCTCATTAGAAAAAGCAGGACTTTAAGACCAATACATTCTTATATTTGGCATTGTGCTCACACCGGTTAAATACAAAATACCAATAAACTTCAGAATTTTAATTAGTAGTAAAACTAGAGTCGTTTTTGTCTACATGGATATAGCAATTAGTACTTTCGACAATAAAATCAATAATTCCATAGTCAATGAACAACCTATACAGTTCCATTGGATTGAAAGAACTGTAGGAATCACATAACTTTTGAATATATTCATATGAAACGTCAACAGGCGATTTTGAAAATTCACTATCACGTAGACGCTTAGACCACTTCACCGATAATGGAATTGCTTGCACTTCAGGTGCATTTTGTTCATCTACATTACAGCTATATGACAGTTTCACCTCATCTCCGATTTCAGCTGGAAGTGTTTCTGCATTATTATTTAAAACTTGTTCGTTTTCATCAATGACTTCTGTATCACTTATTTCATCCACCCTTGATAGAGGTAAAATAGATATATCTACTTGGCTAGCATTTTTAAATTAACTTCATCCTCATCGGAGCTTTCATTTAAAATATCGTTAATCTCTTTCAAATTGAAAAACTTTTGCAAAACATTTTTAGTTTATAATCACTCCACTGCGCTTAGAATCAGTTTACCGACTGATCATCATAAAATAATTTTCTTACTAACTACAATAACCTCCTTCATATGTAGAATACCGTTACTTATATGCGACGGAATGACGCCCTTCAATTCCAAAACACTTTGGTATCTATGTTTGTTTTACTTACTTGACAAATTTATACATTTGTATATCATTAAGGCCCAGCGTTACGTTTTCGCATCATACATATTGTCAGTAATGAAAAGTCTAGTAAATGGATAGAAAAGTTGGATTCTACAGTAAGTATTATAATATGGAAGTGTTGGCTACCTCTGCCAAAAGTTATCGATTGATATATCATATATTACTACATTTTCTAATTTTTTTGTAAAAACACCCAAAAAATGAAGAAAAATTAGAAATTTGTTATAACTTTTTTATGAGAAAAACCAATGTATTATACAAATCTTGAAATACGCCTATTAGATATGATATTAGACTTTATTTCCTTGTGTCTTGTTTGTTTATAAACTAATCTGAAGAAGTCTGAGAGGAGGTTAAAGTGTACGCTGGGTCTTAATGGGTTAATCTGATGCACGTAGAAGCCTGAAGAAGTAGGGTAGGAAAATGTATCTATTACAGAAATATTATTAATTCGCGAGAAGTATGCTTTAATCTGAATTCGTGCGCGTCACCACCTACATATTTTCTTAAAGTACATAAACACCTCTAAACTACTACGCACCTAATATTTCCACTCTATTAATCAAAATTATTGAGCAAATAAATGCTGACTAACTGCGCCACTTTCCGCGAAAGGAAATAAACACACCTAAACTAACATCTTACGCATTATTTACGCCCCATACACATCATCCTGCTTCCCTACGAGTATTCGTCTTAATTATTACCGCTTCAGCGCGACGAGAATACGATTGTACTTTTGCCTCTCGTTTACGGAACAACAGGCGAGCGTGTAGCGCCCGCGAGTTTAAAATTATACACCCTTCTGGAAGCGTAGTAAATCAAGACTGTACTATATATATAATTAATACTTAAGGTATTGTCGGAAGTTTTAACGGGAATTTACGCGTCAGGTAAGGGTAGGTACGTTTTAACGCTGAATTGGCGCTGAAACTTCAGGAACTTTCGCCGATGAACGCGTTTAAATTTTGAATTAACGGCGAAAGCCCATTTTAAATATTACCGATGAATTCGATAAATCCGAATTTAATTTCGGATTTTATCGTATTTACTCCCGCTTTATAACTTATTAATTATCGTAAATTTCAAACAAATTTGGAATATGTTATGCGGGAACGTCGGATTTTGTTTATTTAATCGACTGCTAATTTGAATAAATTGGCGTATACCGTTTGGTGGGCGACTATTTTCCCGTCGGTTCGCGTCACAACGAGCGTAAGTTGGAATCAAAACAAATCCAGAGACGGTTTACCGCTGTTGAAATTTGGCGAACGATTTTTGGAATTACGCGGAATGCGTATTTGTACAGTATGTAAACCGATAAACGCGAAATTATGAGCGTGTACGTTATAAATTAGGTCTGGAGCGATAATTCGGGCGTATTATAGAATAAATTGTTGGGATTCATGTCCCACTTTAAAGGGACGGTATGTATGAAATTACATAGATCCCGAATGAAAATAGTAAATATTTGAATTAGTCTCGAAATTCCTCCACATACCTTCCAAGGAACTAGCAGGATTATACTACAGGAACTTTGATAGTTTGATACCACCTTTTGTTTCATAAAATCGTTCTTCTGTAAGCGATGTTCTTTAATAAGCCAAGCCATATGTATTTATACGTTAATTATAAGCTTAAGAAGTCCGTGTCTTCATCGACTTGTTTACTTACGCGTGTGTTCTCGAGATACAAGAGTACCTTCAGGAGTAATTGATCATCTCCTTTATTTTCCCAATTGAATCATCCGGGATATGCCAAAGTGTTTTCGTATTTTTATCTATAAAGTAAATCTGTAAGAATGACAGAAGTATGAAGTATGGCTTGTTGCCATCTCTGTGCAAATAATTCAAATCCGGGTGGTGGTACCATTCGGACCCTATCTAACAAGAATGTGAGCCATGGGCCGAAAAGGAAGGTAACCCATCTCTGTGCTAATAATTCAAATCCGGATGGTGGTACCTTTCGGACCGTATCTAACAAGAATGTGAGCCAAGGGCCGAAAAAGAAGGTAACCCATCTCTGTGCAAATAATTCAAATCCAGGTGATGGTATCATTCGGACCGTGCCTAACAAGAATGTGAGCCAAGGACCGAAAAAGATGGTAACTCGTAGAAGTGGTGAACTTTATGCTGGATGAGGCTATATTCCGATACTTTCCCGTTCATGGAGTCTTGCCTCGATCGATTGGGCTAAGTGTTTTATAGAATTGTCATGACGATCGAAGTCAATTCCGTTATGAAGTGTTGCTTTTGCCATCTCCGTGCGAAGAAATTCAATTACGCGCTGGTACCATTCGGTTCCCATCGTGGTTCCTAGCCTTGATCGCAGATACTTTTAAGCTTCTAGTGTTAATTTTTTACCGTAAACAGTTGATGTCATGTGAGGCGTAATTCAGACTTTTTAAGCGTGTTCGGTACTTATCCTCAAGATCGCTTAAAGTTCTGCTCTCCTTTAATAATATCCATTTTGCGGTGTTATGTTCTGACATGTTTATCTCAAAATATGTCTATCTACCAGTTATAATAAGATTGCCTTACTTTCGAATGCATTCATTATTAAATTGCTGCGATCTTCCCAGATCCCATAAACACTTTGGGCCCTACGACCATCCTTTTCCGTCTCCGTGGCATAAAGCGTCAAGCTCAGCAAAACTAATTAACCTTTTTACTTTTACTGCATTAAGGCTGTAAGATACTTAGTTTCAAGATCGTTTAACGTTAATTTTTTTGGTCGGTTCAAAAACTATTTCGAAAGCTGTATATTGTAGTATAGTAATACTCAAATGGTTAATTACCATTAGAAAATTAATAATTTATTACAATTCAATATATTAAATTCACAGTAAATATTGGGGTTATGGATGTTTATGTTCAAATGACATTCGGTATATATTTGGGTTCTATTTATACTTTTTCAATACCACGCACACCACCTTTTAAGTATTTTATTACCCTGCGGGTGTTAGCTTCTTATTTTAAGTCGAGCCAGAGACGTTTAATGGGAGAAAATAATATAACTAGAAATAAAATGATTAATTATTATAATAAGCATTGATTAAAAGATAGAAAAGCATTGTAACCATTCATACACTTATATTCAATACTTTCACACCACAAGAATTCCTAATAACAACTGGATATAAATAACCAAGGATACATGGACATTAACAATACAGGTTTCTATAACAACGTTACGAAAAAGGTAGAACTGAAGTCATGGTGAATTAAAACTTTTCGTTTCCTGGATAACGGAGGAATAATGTTGTGTAGTCCTGGTTTCCAAAAAATAAATAAATAAAACGTTTTGGTTGACGACGAAGAGAAAACTTTAAAAAATATATTTGGACTAAAAGGGTTTTAATGGAAGGTACCAGTGAATAAAACAACCTCACTACACCGGCGAAGAAAGAATTTAGAAAGGGAAAGAATCTATAGAAAATAGAGCCACATCAAAAAAGAAGTTAAGAGAGGGAAGAATCCATAGAAACTAGAGCTGCATCGAAGAAAGAAGTTAAGAGAGGAGACATAGGAAGAACCATCATCGAATAAAAGAAATTACACTCACACACACACAACACTAGGTAAAATTTATAAATATAATTTGTTATAATTTATGCTTTTCATATCATCAATTAAGAGCTAGGCCGGTGCAATTTTGTTTAAGAAATTATCTAAATTCTCAGTACAATATCTTAGTTCTAAAATATATATGTATAACGATAAAATACTAATTGTTTACAATTTTAAGAGTTCAGGCGGGTCTAATCTTTTTCAATAATAAGTGAAGAACCAGCAGGTTCGCAGGCCCGAAATTTTGAATACCACATATTCGATACGGTAGTTACGATTTATCAAAGACCATTTTTCTAAATTCCGTTGGTATCGTTGCTTTCTTGAAGTCCAAAATTTGTATTTTTCTATTCCTTAGTTGAGGTTAAGAGGAAGAAATGCTAGACAGATGGGAGACAAAAATATTAAGCGCTATCTTTGGAGGAAAAAATACAGAGGAGGGCTGTATGAGAAGAACAAATCGAAAATTGAAAGCTCTGTACAAGGAACCAAGTATAAGTTCGTTTGTCAGGCTGCAAAGGATACGGTGGTCGGGCCATGTGGAGAGGATGGGCAGAGAAAATTTATATCCATATTCTTTGTTAATACCTTGCTACATGGCAGATATGCGTTTGTAATTTAAATATCTGATTATATAAAAAATATAATGCGTAGATATAAGAGGAAAACAATAGGAAAGAAATAATTCCACAGCCCATCCATTTCCAGCCTCCACCAGAGACATCTCCATGTGGTTTGTTCTGCCTGGTTCAACCATTCTCGATGCCTCAATTTTCCTTTCAAATTGTTCTTTTCTTTAGACCTAGTTATAAACGTTGTGTCGTCAGCATATAAAATACATTTCGAAGCACCAAGATTCACTTACATTATAAATAAAACTTGCCCATTGCCGTACTCCTTTGTGCACTTTCTTGCATCCCGGACCTCGATCCATTGAAAACTACTTGCTGTTTTCTGCGTGAAAGATATGATTTGATGACCTCCAAAGGTATTCCCCTTATTTCATAGTAACTCAGCTTGTCAGTTATGGTTTCGTCTGTTTTATCAATGTCTTTCGATATTGTGTCATCTTCTTCCAGCTGTTCATCTTTCGCTCGTTGATGTGTTCCATCGTTGCACCCCGTCATTTTCCTGATCGCTTTTCCTTTCTTTCCCCTCTGATCTGCATCTAGCTATTACCTTGGCCTCTATACTCTATGCATTTTTTCAGATGAGCCAGGCATCGAAGTCATCTCGTGCTTACAATCTTATCCATTGTGGGTTCATTAAAGATTTTGTATACTTCATCTTTCGCTCTTTTTTTCAACCTTTGCTTTTCTGCTTCCCCGCCTAGATTCGTTGGAATGTTTCCTCCATTGGACATAAGTATATATATCTGCGCACGCCCTAATGTCCATTCTATGTCCTCTAAAGCTTGTGGCTGGAAATGGTGTTTACAGCAGTAACTTTTTAACCTTCCTATACTCACGTCATAATGAAAGACGTATACTATACTATATAAATCGGTCTCACAGACCGTATGCGTGAGTATAGAAAGGTTAAGTATATAAAATCAGTATCCTTTAGCGTTTTCTTCGGGTAACGCATTCACAGTTGCCAAAATTAGATTCATGTAGGATAAGGTTCACGATCTTACGTTAACCTTTCTCGTTGGATAATGAACTTAGTTTAATTCACAACGTGCTTTATTTTAATGTAATCGTCGCTGGTCCTTCTGACTATTTAAATTTATGTTGAAGTAACCAGACCTACAGTCCAAGCTTTGTTCCTATTCTTATTCCTATTTTATTATTATTTATTATTTTAACTATAACAGTGTATTCAATATTTGTGTTGCTACTCTACCTTGTTATAATATGTTCTTAATATATGCCTCTGTAGTTCTCTTTTAGATAAAAATGCTTGAGTATTTAAAATCCTAATGACATTTTTCATATTTTTTCATTTTCCAATTGTAGTTCGTCAGATTGTTCCTCCATCGGTAAATATTTAGGTTTGCATATGTAAAATCTTAGCCACGATTTCTCATAATTGCAATGTATATTCAAAGAGTGAATAAATATAATAGTTGTGGTAAACCTAATCTATCCGCCAATTGTTCAGTTAGGCTTTCGCCGTTAGTTTGTTTTATTTGGAATATTAATAACCCGCGGTAATCCATATGATCCTGATTTGGATCTTTTGTAAAATATATGTCAACGAAAATAATATCAAGTTTTCACTGATTTTTGTTTGTTTGTTAAGTCGTCTGACAATACGGTTGGGCGAGGTCCAGTTTTTCGACAACGATGTTCTATGCATCGCATATGTCACACATACCTATATACATATACACCAGTAAGCAGTAAATTTTTAGTAATTATAACCTTGCGGTCAAGTTTATGCGTCATCTCATTAAGGCAATTGTCATTCACAATTACATACGTACATACGTATGATACGCAGAATCCGTCTGTTTTCTTACACATTTCGGTTATGTTCCTGCCGTATTTCGATGTTATGAAGTACAATAAACAACATTTTTTTAAATAGTTTCCGCGAATATTCTTGTTGTCATTCACCACTAAGCTAATTAATCTAGATACAGTGTTAATCAACATATAAGGGTCAACTCTTCGTAATCAATTTACTCATGTAAGTTCGCGTAAACATGATAAAGTCGTATCGAATTATGCCATTAATTTATTAACTGATACGTTCAGCGTTGTCACAGTTGTCACTTGGATAAGAATTGTTGTCTTTAAATATCTTTTTTTGTTTGTTAAAAAATGCTTGGAAGAAAGGGAGAATGGCTCGTCTTAATAATATCAAGTTATGATAGCCTTTACTTGCATAAATATGTAGATTAATAATAATTATAATAATAATAGTTTATTAGTGTGTGTGTGACTATTGCTAGTGTAGGACAGGTCAATTGTATTATAATGATACATAGTTTGCCATACGAAAATGGAAATTAACAAACAATTTGAGTAAAGTAAATCACAGTTTAGAATCGATTGCATATTTGATTTAACGTGATTGAAATGTCCTGTAAATTCTTAATGTAATAGGAGATACCTGCGTAATATTGCGCAATAAGTTACATGTCTCCTACATCTTGGGAATTTGGGAAAGTGCTGTTGACCGTCTTAAATCGCGTTTGCATCTTGCGGATTTAAAGCTAAATCTACGTCTTTTACCACCTCGTGGGAATGCTTCTTATAATATCAAATTGCATCGAGCCATGTGCCCCCTCCCGTTATAACAGGCCGGGCGGTATCGGAATTCCTGGACACACCTTGTAAAATTCCTTAATTAGCTTAGAAGATTTCGGAAAAACGTTCCTTGATTATCGGTTAAGGCGTTAACTGCAGGGACCAGATATGTAGCGGTTTCGGATATAATATATACAGCATGCAGTACACATGTTATATGGAGGAGATTAGGAAAATGTATTTTACGTGCCCTCTCGGCGTTAAGCATATGTGAAACTGCTTCGGTTACTAAAATACGTACTTGCTTGGGTTCCACTGCCAATTTTAGAAGAGTGGCTATGAAATGAAAAGTGATTGTCTGCGTAGTGACTTTGGTAGTTCTGGTGCTGCCTAAGAGATGCGGCACAGGAGGTCTATTTATTTTCAGTATTCATACTAAAATATATCACGGCCCCAGCTAAATGCGCGTAGGGACGATGGAATTGAACCGAATTTCGGCAACTCAAATTATCCAGCTACTAAACGATGATTTTAGATGTGTGAAACCGCCAATCAAACTTAAGAACAAAATACAAGGAAGCGGCCAGAATTGGCAAATCGTAAAGATGTCGCATCCCTGTATGACAAGGAACTTGATTCGGCTGTCTTATAACATCTCCAATATAGTTTTGGCGGTTTATCATCAGATTGTGATCTACTTAATTTTTACAAAACTCTTTGGATGGCAAAAGTGTCAGTACGTAAATTTTATTTATTTTTACATTACTGAACAAAATTATTTTGCTCCATATTCTCGTTTAATTTCTTAAAAACATTCACAATTACTTACGAAATCAAAGTTTAAGCTTCAAGAATCCTTGCTTGTTATTATGGTTATACAATAAATACAAATTAGTTTTTCCTGCAGCCATCAAGTTCTAGAATTAATACAATTCGTTCTCCCCTGTAGTTCGACCGAAACTCGTTAAGAATTTAAAACTACCCTTACAACGAATTTAATTCCATAATTCAATCGAGAACAAGAATAATCTCTCGTAGCCAGTTCTCGCCCTCCGCCTCCGCCCAGCGAGCGACAAAACCGGCAAGGTTGACTAATTCTACCTCTAAATCTTATTTTATAGTAATCTCGTTCAAAATTTACGCGTCCGCCTCGTCTCTCAAAGGAAAAGCCGGTATGCGCTCTTCGTTATTAAATCATCCAATTTATATTTTTGCTAGGCCGAGCGCGAAGTTTCGTATCCGCCACCCCCGCAGGACCAATTTTTGTTTTTCGCTATGCGATCGTAGTAGATACTACGGACTTGCATAATACATTTTGCATATGCGAGCGAGAAGAACGGCCGGCTTAAGAATAAATTTTATTCGCTGCGGAAGTTAAATTCGAAATCGGAGGAAAAGTTTCGCTACTTGCAAGGTGATCCTGTAGCGATTTTAAAGGTGGAGGCGAGCTTCTTATTTCGAAACTTTTATCGAAATTTTACGAAGTAAATAGTGGAAATGGTAGTTCGTACGAGGTGACTCTGGGGAATGCGTCGGAATTATGGAGATATTTATTGAGTTGCTCGTGGTAAATTCTTGAGATTACTTTTGAATTTTACCACCTCTAAGAAATCCGTGTATATATTTGTGTATCTTCATATACAACGAACGTAGATACTTAATTTAGCGAATAAGTGGACCAAAATTAAATCGGAGCACTTGGGAATTGAATCCTGGCCTTCGGCGTCGTAGTTAAGCTCCCTAACCGTTTCGCCGTACCAGCCCGACTGGAAAAAATCCACAATTTTATTTAAGTACTATACATTTTTGTCCATTAAATCGAAAGGTAAAAAGAGTAAAAGATAATGATGATGATGATGAAATTTTTATCATCAGTTTTCAAGACGAAGAAGAGGTACAAGTAACAAACTCGAAGCACAATTTCACGGCACAAATTGTAAAAATCGTCCTGATCAAATATGTTTTAAAAGAACAGATAAAGTGTACTACGACACGTATAGATGCCGATTTAATCAAGCAAAACCTTTACAATTTCAATTAGTCGAAGCGTGAGGGAAATGAAGGAAAAAATGTACTGGTTGTAAATCCGATATTAGAGTTGCAGTAGATTTCCATATTTATCCATAAATATGCGTACATACATACAAACACATGCTCCTATTTATATATTCAAATTGGTAACACGCAACTAATTTCAATAATCAGGTTAAATAAATCAATTTACATTAATGAGCATGTAAAATCTGGGAAACGCCGCACCGAAATACAAATTACAGAAAATTATAATATATACAATTATTCACCGGTGAAGCTATGCGTTGCAAATCCCAATTTCCAATTAGAATGAAGTTTATGTAATATACCAGACTGTTCATAACTTATTCATCACATTAAAGAAGCAGAAAATTGATAACAAACAATAAGTAGCAAAATTTTTAAGAGAAATAAGCTTCCTACCATCCCTTGAAAGCAGAAATTCAAGTTTAGGTAGGAACCGATAGGAAACTGCAGAGAGTAAGAAATGTAGGCAAGCGTTTCTTATTTCCACGAAGAAATGCAAACGTTAGTAAAATTCGACCTATACTTTAAACAAAGTCAAATGGATATTGGGTTAGGTCCAACTGTATGGCCATCGCGTTCCCCTCACGTTAATCGGATCGGAAGATGAGCGTTGCATAGGTTGGCTATCGTTAGGTCGGGCATAAGATAAGGAGAGAGGATGACTACGAATAAAAAAGAATTATTTTTTTGTGTTTATCACATCTTTAATATCATCCTCATAAATGTACCTTGTAAATAACTTATCAATTAGACCAGAAAAGATTTTGGAAAGAAATTATATCATGCTGCATAGTGAACCAAGGTATGATGTGCTCGTGTACCTTCTGACAATCAGCAAATAGCAAATAAAGACAGATAATACAAATTATCATGTAAATTTAGCACAAAAGTGACAAAAAAATTAGTTTGAAGCATGAAAGTCACGAACATAAGATTTCCAGTCGTTGCTTTAGTGAGGCCAACGACCACATTTAATGCATTTGCACCACTTCTCCCTACTGCTGTCAACATCTCTACAATTGCAACAGTAAATGCATTTCTCATCTGAACTGTCTTCGTCATCTGTGGTTAGGGCTATGAGAGGAATTTGGATTTCATCTTCACTCTCAAATGATGACGATATTTTTGTTGTTTTTTGTTTCTTCGCCACGTTTGAAGTTTTTGCAAATTTTTAATCCCTGGTCTTGCATTTAAGTTGCACGCCAAAGTTCTTACAGCATTTTTTAGGTTTAGCTATTTTATATGCCACCTTCCGTTTACTTCCCACCTTCTTTCCTTTTGTTCCTTTATAACTAGTTTTACTGGAGTGTCTGTGACTATCATATCTTTTCCGCTTTTCTTCCCCTGTTGATCTTTTTGGTGTGACCTTTGGATAAGGCTGGACTTCTTCCGGGGTAACATATTTATTAACATCATTCTTATTCTTGAGTGTAATTGCGGTACAATTTGGATTTTGTGCTTTAGAAGAGGTTCTAGGTTGAAGTCGAAGCGTTCTCTATCCGCGTAGGCACTCCTAATTCTCCTGGCTTTGCCTCATCCTTCTCCGAGAGTCGATTTTTTCAGCGCAGTCAGTTACATAGGCGCTCAAGAAATCGCTGTTTGAGAAAATCCCTGATTTACGGAAACCAGACAATATATTCTGAGGCGTAAAAGCTCTTGCAATAGCATAGATATCAAAGGTCTTTCACTTATTGTTGTGGAGCCATGGTTCAACAGCTTGATTTTATTGATATATTTTTAGTTTCTAAGGGGCCATAAATTGAAATATCCAGAGGCTGAAATTTGTGTGAAGTGTGAGGTGGGCATCATACCGTACATTTACTACCAACTGAAGCTTTCTCTAGAGCTTCTACTGATAGATCTATCTTATGATTATCTAAAATGAAAACAGTCCTGTCTTCCTTAGAACATTTGAAATTTGCAATAAAATGATCAAGGAACTTTAAAAAGGATTCTTCGTTAGACCATCATAATGTATTCGCAGTTCCGATATACCCTGCAGGTGCATTAAATAGCATTGTATTCTTGAAGTGTACGCGAGGAAATATAAACATAGGCGGCAACGACTTTCCAATTGCATCTATAACTGCAATTATAGTGACCAGTTGACTCTTCTCGGCTGACGTTGTACTATTTAGGAGCAACTATTCTTGATTGTTCCTGTACAGTACTGAGATCAGTTTCGTCCAAGTTCCAGATTTTCTCTGGAAAGATGGCGCGAAACATGTTGCAAACGTCTTTGATATTGTTGAGAAAACATTCAACGTTGTGGCGATTGAAGCTTGTAGCTTGGCCTGAGCTTGTTGCTTCGGGTTTCCTTATTGAAAATCTTTTTGATCGTCTTTGAAGCAAGTCGTGCATCCATTCCCCGCAATTTTCTCGGAATCCCAAGATTCTGGATATCTTTTTCCATTGGTACTGTGGGACAGAAAAGGACGAAAGAAGTTTCTAATGTTAGTACTACACCTTCAAGCAAATCTTTGCAGTGAGCGATACTTGAGGGAAATCTGACGTGTAAACGGTGAAGAAGCGCAGTCTCAGGAGGGATTCGTATGGGTTAGCCAAATACGATCTAACAAGCTCAATTATTGAGAGGTTTACTTTAAATACGATTATTTTGTAGATCAGCCCATCGTACCAAATTGTATCAAAAGCGCTTGCGAAATCTAAGAAAACGGCTCGCTTTTAGAGACTGCTCCGAGAAGCGTAGTAATTGAAGTTCAGTGGAGAGTCCAGCTCGAAATCCGAAGAATTCGTACTGGATGATTCCTAAATCATCACTGACTTCCGTTAGTCGACTTAGGATGATCGCATCGAACATTTCTGACACTTTCGAGAGAAGGCTGATCAGTCCGCGGTTGCTGGGAAGGAAGCAATTTTTTCGGGAGTTGCTCACCACAACAGTAATTCAAACGGTAATGTTCAAATTAATAGTAGAAGGCGCCATTCCACGTTCCACATCTTCTTTCCTGCTAGAAATTGGATATATCGCAAATCTCAAAATTTGTATTTCCCTTTTTCTATGTCCCATCGGATATCACCCGAATATTTCACTAAAACCCATCGCTAACATTTCGAGCGGCATCTCCCGTTTAATAATTGAGGTCGACACATATCACGTTCCTATATCGTTTAAAATACGTCCATCCTCGAAATTATTCCGTTCGATTCTCGGCGGATTTCATTAATGCCACATTTAATACGGATACGCGTCCGCAAACCTCGCCAATCTCGTCCGTCAGCTAATCGTTGGCGTAGAAGTTTATCTCTAGCAAAATACGAAACCGGTTCGGCTTGAGGGCAAAAATGATGTAGTAAATAATTTATTAGTACTTGCTAATTTCCGAAGCGCGCGTCCCGATTCCATCGGAAAAGTAATTTGGACGATGTTGTTACTAAAATTAATAATTTGAAATGTGGAGTGAGCTCCTGTCTCTAACCGCATCGTACGGAATTAAATGACATGTTTTGGGAAATTTTGGGGTGCGAAGTTTTTCTTGGATTTGCCCAATAAAATTTTGACGTTAATTTCTGATCACATCTCCTCGAACGTATTCTATCCATTATAAGCGAAGCGATCCATTTAATATTGTAATTTCCAACTTATCAATTTTTCAAATATTAAAAGCAGATCGTAATCGCGGCGTTGGGAAATCTAATTCGCCGATTTATTAATGGCAAAAGGAAACAAGTTCAAGCGTTAGAACTGTCAGCATTGTTTTTCAATTAGGGAAATGGCAGAGGGACTGCTTCAAAATGCATAATTAAATTAGCTAAATATAGTTAAGCGCTATAGTCCCTTGGGATTACCTACGTGTCAAGCATGCTTGGTGAGGTACTTTAAGATGAATGTGAATGTGTTCTGCTGTTAGAGATAATAAATATTTTAAAATGAGAATGGGAGCTGGGAAAAATATCGCGATGAGCAATGATCAGATGATTATGTGCAGCCATCGTATAACCAAAGTTTTAAGAAGTGGCAAAAATGCGCCGGGGCTTTTAGTGGAAAATCCTGGTGTAATAAACAATTTGTCGTTGACTACTTTAAAAATGGAATTGGGGACTCGTAGCTTGCGCGCAGCACATATTTTATCCTCGTTATTTTGCTCTATATAACTACTTCCTTACCTAACAGGTTTGTAATGTTACCTTGGGAATTACTCTACGATCATTACTATAACTACCACCATAACGACTACATCTGCTCTCCTTTAATCTAATCTATTTGGCGGTGTTGTACTGACGTGTTTATCCCCAATATGCAGATGTAATGGGATTGTCTTACTTTCAAAAGCACATATTAATAAAATGTTGCGCTACGATGATAGTGGAAAAGAATAAGCATGATTTACGGGAGAACCTAGAAGTATGGAACGAAGAAGTGCTAAACTACGGAATAAAACAAGATGAAGACAAAAGTGGTTCAAAAAATTGAACAAGTCAATCGGAAATGGAGGTCAAGAACCGGAAATAAATGAAAGATCTGGAAACACAATAAAACTCTATTACGCAATGAACAATAACTTTATAGGAAAAAAGAAATATAAAAAAATCAATGTATACAAAGCTATCTACCGACCAACAATTACTTATGGCTGTGAGACATTGTCACAAAGAAAAATACAAGATACAATCCACGGAAATGAAATATTTGAGAAGAGTTTGAGGAGTGATCAAAAAGAGATCTTTTAAGAAGTGCGCTAATTAGGAAAGATCTCAAAGTTAAATTCATTCTAGAATTTATCGAAAGGAGACAACTGAGATGGTGGGGACACCTCAAGAGAAAAATATGGGAAGCAAAAGGAACGAATAAGATGAAACGGGAAAGACCCAAAGAGACCTGGAACAATGTGATAAGCAAGATATTAGATAAAAGAGCACCGACATGGAATGAGGGAAGAACAATAGCGAGAAATAAAAAGGACTGGAATAAATTGATATATGGTTAGACTTAGATAAAGAATTGCCCCTACATCTTGCAGGTAAAAAGTGTTTTTGATTATATATGTGTACAGAGTTAGTTTCTGGTCTTTTAGGACCCTTTTGATCCCTTCGGAGTTGTCCTTGACAAACGCGGACCACTTAGCTTGTACCATTTGCATCCACATCCTCTGATACGTCGAGAAATTCGAATTCCTGAAGAAAGCTTGCCTTCAGCCCTTGTTTAAAGCGCCGTATTTAATTTTGGTTTGCTTAGCTAACGATTCGGCACTGTCAATGAGATTTACGACGACTCTACTACGTCTCCGTAGCATAAAGCATCAAAACCTCGCAAAATTAATTAATTTTTTACCCTGATTGCATCAATTCCTAACTATTGAAATTGATGCAGTACGGAGTAGAAATGTGTATTTCATAATTACGTTGTCATCTTCGATGGAAAAATAAACTAAAGTGTTTTAGCGGTGACGATTAACACCCAGTAGGTACGCACTAAAGAGTATTTATAATGGTGCAATGAATATTTTGACATTTACATTGCTATCAAAAAAGGTACTTGACTACTGAAGGTGATTATATACATAGTTGTCAAAATATGCTTTAGAAAGCATTGCGATTGTTTTCGATACCAGGTCGTAACAATTATCGTTGCTTCTAAGTTTTTCTTTACAGCCTCTCAGTTCATGATGTTGAAGTTATTACACTACTGTGACTTAGGTTTAGCTAGGTTTAGTTCCTTTTAGATAAGAATGCGTTTCTCTTCTATTTCTCATTGCGATATACTGCTGTAACGAATAGGACTTATTAGTCATACAAATCGATAACCCCGTTTTTACGAGGGATTTGACAATGGTAATCGACTTCAAATGGAAACGATTCCCATTTTAGACCATGTGTTACAAGAGGAGAAGTAGTTATAGTGTAGGCACGCGTCAGAATTTTACCTAAATGCATTGCTGGGGCTATCTGTATGACTTATCTATCGAAAATGGTAGCATTAATAGCTAGTTTGAACTCGAGAGGTTAATTACTTTTGATTTGCATCGACCTGACCGCTCGTAATGGCTTTTATTAATATAAATTTGCAAAATACAATACAGTAACAAATTTCATCGTTACCTCTTGCTGTTTATTTTTCGTTTGATAGAGATAATAATAAAGATAGAGATGGCACCATCAACTTTTATTAGTTGCAATGAAACATTTTATCGCTTTACCGCGACGAAAATGTCGACGACGTCAATACCACCTGTCAAAATAGATCGTCCTGATAAGGTAGCAACGTTTCATTCTTATCTTTTTATTTTACGTTGGATAAAAAAGAGACCGCGGTATCAGCTTTTATTGTTTGCACAACGAAACAATAATAAACTTTGTTTGTTCTTATAAAACCGAAAAAGTTGCTCTAACAAATTTTATTTAATATATCTACTTCCTCATTGCGATTCACCGTCAGTTAGAAAGAGTAGGCGCTAAGAGCTTTCATTAATTTTAAGCGTTAAACGCCTTCTTTCTCACGATATTCGATTGGTCAGAGAGATACCACACTAACAGTTTCATATCAGAAAGAAATCGCTCTAACAATTTTTGTTAGATATAATTATTACAATTAAGCAACTCCTTTTTCGACATATCCTATTGGTTAGAGAGATACCGTAGTAACAGTTTTATTTTAAATTAAGTATGAAACGATACAGTATTAAAAAGGAGAGGGGTTTGTTGTGGATTATGTTCGTTATTGAGGCTAGTTCCACCTAGCAATTAATTCTTAATTAGCAAAGAGAAGAAAAGAAGCAAACGTAAACACTTAAGTAGAAGTTGTGAGAAAAGGAATAGAAACAAATACAGGAGCTTGTTCTTGAAGCTTATATTGGATTAAGTACAACATCTACGGTTAATAGAGAGAATGGAAATTGATTACAATATGTGAATAACCACTATGATCATTGTAGTAATAAACAAGGAAATTGTGTTAAACAGGACACGTTTAGGCCTTGTGGAAGCTGAAATAAAACAATTAAAGAAAAAGAAGAAGTGACAACTACAAAGATAGTAATGGGAATGGCCTAATTTAACGAGGAACGTTAGAGTATTCACAACGAATTCGCATTCTAGCACTGGACTGATCGAATCGAAAAGGAGTAGACTGAACGAGTCGAATGTCGCCTATGGTTATTATCGAAATGCAGAATTTAGAATGTGGCTGAAGTTCGAGTTAATCTATGTGAATCTGAAGCTCGAAATGATCTGTCTACTATTTTTAAAGGAAAAGATTTTAGCGAATTATTAGTAACTTTTGGCAATGACCCCTAGTTCCTTGTTCTATTTTGCTTTTCGTCTGTGTGCCCACGTTTTCTAAAACTATTGATTCTAAAATCAACTGCACCTAATCAGGAAGCGGAAAATCGGAGAACTTTCAAACATGGGCACGCAGACGAAAAAAAAAAATAATAGAAAAAGGAATTAGGGTCATTGCCAGAAATCTTCGGTTGCGTCACGTTACCATGTCGAGTAACAGTGCAAGTAGTCGATACTGCTTGAAATAAATCGAAACTACGAAATCACAAGAGGATCCGCTGAAATGAAAAAATGCAATAAAATCGACTTTGTATCGGTCAATGGATCACTCGTTTCTGCTGGAACACAGTGCATGTGTTAAAAGAATATGGTCCGACTTTGTGATCAATAAAGGATGGTGAAACCGACGATTTTAAAAGCGTTAAAGAATTTCTTGTACTGTTACGTTTCATAACAATTTGGAAAGGCTAGCTGGCTTTATTACAGCGATTAGAAAGTGTACGTTGAATACAAATGTTTGTCGTTTTATAACTACTAAAAGGAAATAAGTTTTGATACAAAACGTATTGTCAGGGAAAAGGAATTAATTAATGAATTAAGATAAATACTATTTTGTGTTAGTACATGAAGTGTAACAATAATAACACATCGTCCTCTTCTTCGCGAAATACCGTTGATCCCAAATATCACCTATTAACAGTTTTTTTATTAAATATAAAATAATATGATAAAATATCGTCTTCTTTCTCGTCATATACCACTGATCAGAAAGAAATGGCACTAGCAGCTTTTATAAAATGTAAATAAATATCTTTCTGGCGTTATCTCATTGCTTAGAGAGATGTACCAACAGTTCTTTTTCACTGAATATGAAATGTGATAACAAACTCTCTTGTTTATTGATATACACGGTAGGTTAGAAAGAAGTAGCACTAACAGCTTTTATTACAAATAGCACATTGTAATAAACTGATTGTTGTTCGTTATGAGATTGTGGTTGAGACTATTTGGTCACGTGCAGCACATATTTTATTATTTTTATCACTTTAGATAATTACTATAGTACAGTAAATCGTTGTCAAGTATGATTGAGGCCACTATTCTATCATTATCCCTGATTATTCTTATAATAACTTTATCTGCTCCTTTCTAATTTTGTGATTTTTTTTTGTGATTTTTGTGATTAATAATTTTGTGAGATTGTTCTACTTTTATTTGTACTCATTAATAAAATGTTGCGTTGCAACCTCTTCGCAGCAGTACGGGAATTTCCTCTATCATGACATCATCATAACATGAACTAATTCGCTCATCTAATGAATTGGTAATTCCATTATACTAGGGAAATCTTAGTTTCAAGTCCAATATTTGCCTTTGACATACCGCTGCGAATTTTAGATAGTTATTAGTGTCCTTGCACGGGAAGTAGTTGTTTTATCAACAATTTACGCTTTAAATAAATTGAAAATTCTCATATATTGCAGTTTCGAGGAATAAATTCATGTTCTCCTCGTCCTCTATCTTTTAAGTACATCCAGCAATACCGAATAAAATCCAAAATCCCACTTCTTCGTATTAGTTCCACCGAAAAAAAAAAAACTCCCACTTCGACTCTTCGTTATTAAAAAAATGTCCCAACCGTTGGAACTCCGGGTTAAACTTAAAAATATTCGCATGCACCTATGCATTAACTCTCGACAGACGACGTATTACAACAGAAGCCAACATAATACCGAACCGTTCCGCTAGCCGTCCCGTCAATACGAGGCGATGAGTGCTGTTTGCGGAAGTATGCAACGCTCGCATCGACGACAAACAAACATAAAAAGGACGTCATTTTGATTCTCGAATAAATATTTCCGACAATGGAATGGACGAGAGTACATACATTGACGCAAGCAACGAAGCGATCATTAATATGCCGGCGCTCGTAGGGACGTGTGCTTATAGTTGTGTGTATATAAATGCAGGAATACGTACATATGTGTGTTATATACCGGTCAATATTTGTGCATACAGTGGGAGAAATGGAAGGGATGAGTGTTGACTTAGCTAAAATTTACTAAATCCAATTTCGCCGTCCGGCTTGTACGTGTCCAATCGGATTTTCTTGCTGCGTTGGCTTTAATAACCTGGACCGCAATGTTTCAGGAAGGCGTGTGGATAAAATGAAATAGGTTTCGATATCTGGATGTTCGTTGATGATGCTGCGCGTTTGTCAATTTAGTAATGAAATATAAAGACTATTAAATTGTGAGAAATTTCAAATAATGGCAAAACTTACTTTCTATCTATTAGCTAATATCCACGTTTCGTTGTATTCCTCTGTATTCCCAATTTCTTTAGGAATAGCGAGAAATTTAGAAATTGGGAGTGTGAACGACTGTGGCCAAAGCTCCACCACGAGCGTTAAAACTCAACATTCGTTTATCATCATTTTTCGTCATTTATAAGGGATTTGGTAAATAAGAAACTAAACAATCTAAGAAATCAAGGACAAAATTGGCTTAAGCAAAACAGGAAGAAAAATAGTGGGAGGGTGTTTGTGCAAAATACCTTTTCCTCATACCAAGTTTCTACCATCAGTAGTCCAAAGTCGTAAAGCAATATCATGAGTTAAAATCTGCACTGTATCCCTCGGAATCCGATGCTTCCTCCATTTGCTGAAAACATTGTAAATACAAAACTTGGAAATCTAAACAATTTACAAAAGCAGTCCTAAAGAAAACAGGAAGAAAGATAATAGCAGGGTCTGTGCACAAAATGTTCTTTTATTAAGCCAAGTTTCTAGCCACCTAAGTCCAAAACTGTACAGCAATTGTATGAGTCTAAAATTCCACTATATCTTTGGAGTATGATGTTTCTTCCATTTGCCGCGAACTTGAAAATCTCAGCCATTTGCAAAAAGTGGGCGTAAAGAAAACTGGGAGAAGATATAGTACGATGCTGTCTGTTGAAAACTCTTTTATCACGTTGAGTTTATAATTCTCTGTTTCAAAAGATGAAAAAAACACTATTGTGGTGGTAGAATTGGACATTTCGTCAGAAGTTCCAGAGTTCAAGACGACAAGCAGCTTGTGAAGCCAAAACTATTTCTCTACATATAGGACCAGGAAATCCAATAATTGCTAAGGAAAAAGGAAGGAAACTATGAAACCAAAAACTTTTATCACGTGAAATTTGTGTGTTCATCTTCAATTGTATCCCAAATTGTATCCCAAATTATATTCAAAATTTATACACTGTGGTATGTGTATAAATTTTGAAAATGACACTAAAGGACATGGACAAACAGATACAGCACTCTTTAAGATTTAAATTACTTGACAGTTTGTGGAAAGTTGAAAAGTTTTGAGAAATTTATCCCGAAGATCTCATTTTCGATTGTATTAGTACAAACAAACCAAAGGCTATGGTTAGGAACTTCTAGAGCCTAGTTTATTGTGGAAGTTTCTGTCGTAATCTGGATAGGGCAGAGGGACTTTGGTTAACTTTAGAAGCTCTGGATGATTTTGATTCCGAGGAAAATAATTATGGATGTGATTGTCCTACTGGTGCCAGAGGTGACATGTTTGGACGTTGAAGGTAAAAATGAAATTGATTGAAACTCAAAAGTTCGATATTAGATGGGATAAACCTCTGCAGAGTTTATGGTGCATTATCTCTAATATTGACGTTTCGTTTTCCATACTGCCAGCTTCTTCAGAAATTATTAAAGGAATACTGAAATTATTCTTGTTATTGATTAGATTTCAGACGTCAAAGAACAATACCAAGAACATATATTTATCTCTGGTAACAGTTGTGACAGTTTGTATTCGACGTTTGTGCTTCTTCTTTCACTCATTTCACTCCTTGCAAGCTAATCCGAAAATTTTGGGAGGTCTTTAGAGAGTTTGGGGATGACGTAATTTTCGGAAGAATTGGTTGTATACAGCGGCTAGTAAAGCAATACCGGAGAGATAGATATTTTCATTCCTGGTAATAGCTGTGGCAGTTTGTATCCGACTTTTGTGCTTCTTCTGTTTCTGCTTCTACTCATTCTTATTCCTCCAAACGTGCCTGAAAATTTTGGGAACTCTGTAGAAAATTTAGGGACAAGATAATTTTCGATGAATGTGGCGGTATGCAACGACTAGTAAAGAAATACCAGTCAGATATTTTCATTTCTGGCAATAGTTGTGACAGTTTACGTCCGACTTTTGTGCTTCTTCTGTTTCTGCTTCTTCTTTTTCTAAGTCATTCATTTCTTTCTTGGAGATTGTTGCTCCTCTTGCAATTCCAACAGTCTACGTTTTGGAATATTTGATACAGATCTAGGTCGATAGTTTTCAGTATATCTTGGGACATGGTTTGTCCATTACCACATTAGCCAAATTCCTTTAACCAAGTTTGTTTTGTGGCGTTTTGAAGATATTCCTAGAATTTTCTTATCAACATTTCATTGATGAATGCACTCGTTGTGCTCTTGTTTCTTTCTTCTGGTGAGAATCAGTTTCTCTTAAATTAGCGCTCAATCGAGCGTGGCAAAACTAAATACACATATTTAGTATTTTGGTGCAAATATATTCTGAGTGGGATTCAAGCTTGAGGGAGAATTTTCTGTTAATTTCTTGCAGCAAAGAAAGTACGTTGCAAAACCATTCATTTATAAACTTTCTAACGGTACTGTAGATACAAGCATACCATCCTAATATCGAGCACCGCGCATTTCTCTTTTGTTACCCGTCACTGGTCGAGGATGTGATTTATTTTCCATCAGCGGGTCATCACGTTCGCCCGTCGAGTTGGCGTCGTTATTCATTCATTCCGTCGGTCGTTCTAAGTGTTTAATAGAATTTGATTGGTGCTAGAAAAATTAATCGCATTCTCTTTTTTCTTATATGCGACGGGTTAACGAGCTCCATCATCAAATCGTTTATCACTTCTCTTCTGTTGGACGAAAAAATTAACTAATTATAAAAAGATAAGAAATATTAACATTTTCCTTTAAACTCGCGTAAATATTAACACCATCTTCTTCCTCAATTGTTCCGAAACGCTCCGGTAATAATCGTACATCCGGCGAAGTTTAATTGGAAGGGATTGTTTACATTCATCGTCTATGTCGAAAAAGGGGGCAATTTCGGATATTATCTCGACATTAAGTTCCGAAATTGTATCGCGAATCGTACATAGGCCGTACCCCAGTTTTGCGATGAGATTAATTACCGTATTTTCTCCAAACTTCGCATAGTAACAACTTTCGGATGATCGGCTTTCGAGAGGGAGAAAACGGCGACGTCGGGCTGATCGAGAGACGTCCGCTATTCGGGGAGTGAAAGAGAGATAGTTTGAACGGAAACTATCCGCGGGCAAAATGGGGCTGACAGGGGTCGGTATTACGATAATGGAATTTTAAACTTACAAGGGAAGTGCGTCAAGTAGGGGAGAAACACGAAGACGAGATTAAAATGTTCCGACACGTGTCGGTGGAAGTTTTAGTTTTAACCCTCAAGTACTATCCAGTTTTCAAGTTTCTTTCATATTATTTATATGTTTGACACCTCACAATTTGATTTTACTTTTTTTCCTATTATCACTTTTTTTTTTTTGTAATTTTTGTTATTGTAAGTTTAAAGCAATAATATATCTTAAACCTTGATTGAGTAATAGCTGAACTTTATTAAAAGTTAAATAAAAAAACTTGTGTGTATATAAACAGAAAAAATATTAGAATTATGTATTTTTATAATTGCCGTCTGTTTCGGAGTTTCCAAGATTCTGTTCCGAAGACCAGTAACAGAAAATTTGAGTTAGAATTGTGCATAAAATTTTTGACAAGCATGTCTTCGCATCATACTTTGAAAATTCAATTTTTCAAATTATATGCTTTAAACTGTACAAATTATACTTTTCCTTTCTAAACATGCAAAGTATTTAATGATTGCGTTGTAACTGCTCTCTGCAGATGTTTTGGCAACATTCACCACATTTAGTTTTTACCTTACGGCCTTCTTTTTGGTCACAGATGTGACATGTGACATGTGTGCATCCTTTATATCTTCCTGTAGGCCGTGGTTCTTGAGCTTGTGTTAGTGAATTAATTCCTTTCTATGATTGATTTTATATCTCTTGACAGTTCGTTCGTATGATATTGTCTTTTAATACGGCCGTTGATAAGTTCTTCTTCCTAGAGTAACAGAAAATTCTCGTCGACTCATTTTGAACGATTCTTCTGACGTGGCTAGTAGCAGATTTAGCTGCTTTAGATGCTTTAAAAACGATGTGATTTTGCATGCTTTAAACTTCTTGTTCACATTGATTTCTACGAATTTTTCTCTCAAATTATTCCGCTACCTAGCCGTTTTCCCCAGCCTAGTGGATAACGTCGTCAATAGATTGTAAATCTTGGCCTGTTGAAATGAGCTTGTCTTCAACGTTTCGACATATTCTTGTCATCTTCCTCTTCCGATTCGGCATCACATCTTATTTCATTCTCTAGCTGATTTAATTGTCAATGTCATTTATTTCACATATGTACAACCTGTAACATACAGAATTCAGAATCATTACTGCATAAACATCAAATATCCTTGGAATTTTACTTATATCTGGATAAATATTTTGCAAGAGGTTTACAGCAATCTGGTTAGCATCATGTGTTTCATTATTTAGTAAACGTGCTTTTTAAGACGTTTAATGGAAGATTATCATCTTGATCATGCGAATTGATTGTGAAAATGTTTTGCCAACATTTCGCTATAACAGTTGGTTTTAACATATTCTAGGCCATAGCTAAATTTGAAACTACATTCCTAAAGTATATGTTTGCAAGAGTGCACTCAAATCAGTAGCCTGTGACAACAAATGTGTTAGTAGATTTTTACGATAGAATAACTTCGTAATTTTAATCGGGTCCATTGGCTGGATCAGAAGTATTACATTTGGTGGCGTATAAGGAACAGGAACCAGACCATCAGGACTCTTTAACTCAACCTCAGGTGGATGACCTGGTGCATTATCCAACAATAATAATGCCTTAACTGGTAAGTTGCTACCCTGTAAAAATGTTTCCACCTAAAAGTGTTATTGTATTGTTAGTGTTACGGTTACATACTTCAGTTTACCATATTTACTTCGAGGATAAACATCTTGTGAAACCACTCTCGAAACATTTGCATTGTCATCCATGACGCCTTAGAACTTTTATAATTAACGGACAAATTAAAATTTCAAAAGGCCCAAGAATTTTTGGATTTTCCCATGACGAATGGTTTTAATTTGTGACTGTCTGTAGCACTTGTGCAAGCTAAAAATGTTACTTTCTGGTTAGAGGATTTACTATCGGGTACTGTTTTCTCTGTCTTTGATACATATTATAGGCCTTGCTAGGTAACAATTTCCAATTGGTCTTTATTGTCTCGTCTGCATAATAAATTTGATCTGATGTCAGACCAAGTTTGCCAATAATGCATCTTCATCTTCCTTTAAAAGGATAAACTTATTCAGGTTGGAACGACAGTTTCCTCTCCACTCATTTGTAGTCGTCGTATACCATAACGTTCTTTAGCTATTTAGCCAACCTTTGCTAGCATTAAAGGATGTAGTTTTATCGATTGCTTTGTGGATAATCTTTGCCTTTTCCTGGAGCATCGGTCCACTGACCGGTATATTCCTCTCTCTCTCAAGTTTAGAAAATATTTATATAATCTTCTTTCTATGTTCTGATAACAAAATTCTTTCAACGTCTTTGTTTTTACCCGCACCCTCAACGTTTGGGAAAGTCTCTTTGGCATCGGTGTCCTTTTCTTTTTATAGCACATACGATAGATTTTGTTATGCCATACTTTTTAGCCAATAGACTGATACACCCGCCTTTATTTAAAGATTCTAGTAGTTCACCTTTTGTTTTAAGATTAAATGCTTCCTCTTCTTGCGACATATTTGCGGTGTAAAACCTCAAACGTAGTTTGCACTGTCTGTGATGAGATCTGCAAGTGAACACGTATTCATAATCGCCAGTAAGCAACTTGTAAAAGGGGAATCCCCTATATTACTAATACCATGAGTGCAGTTCATTAGATCGGGGATTATCAATGTTCGTTATATCGCGACGTAATGTAAAATTTTGGTCGTTTATTGGAGCGGGTAGTTGATTCGAACCAGAGTTCACTAAATCGCGACTCTACTGTGCTTGATGCTTAAGACGGTATAATTTTGATAAAATTGAAATGTAGAAAAATCGAACAGAGTAGTCATCGTATTTGTCATTTTTCCAACTCGCATTTTCGTCCCATTTTTCTCATATATCGACATCGTTGCCCTAGTTGCTTCACTGCTTACTCTTCCGGATTCCACCGTTTTGTTACTAGGGTACATGTGCTGCATGGCAAATATCGTTTATGTACCTCATCCTCCTCCGCTTTTATACCGACGATATTACATTCTTGATTCCTTCCGAGCCAACAGTCCGTGAAAACAGACTCCTCTTCGCGTTCGACTACGTGAATTTGTACCGTCGACGATCTCCAGAACGCTCATCAGAACACACAAACGCTCGTTACCTAGTTACAAGCGAGCAAGCTCGAAACTCGATTCCGTTACCGGTGTTCCGCGGCGGTCGTACTTCTTCCTTTTTCGCTTTACCTTTTTCCCCGGTCCGCGACAAAAACCCCCGGCATTAGCTGCGCTCGCGACGCCGACGACGACGACGTCCTGAAAACGTAATTTTAGCAATTGCGCCCGCCGCCCGCCGCTTTGAAGTCGCTCGTCGAAGAACGCGGGACGCTACGCTTTGATCGCGCCGCTCCTCGCCTTTTGTCTACGGTGCTCCCTACGAGTTGATGAACAACAACGTTAGAAGTGATGCGTTTGAATATTTTCGCTCATTATCGGGCGTCGCTCCAGTCGTCGTCCCAGTCCTCGTCGAGCGTGTGTCGAATAAAATTTTAGACGGAGGCACTCGGCGCTTGTTATTCGCACTAAGAGGATAAAGTAGTAGTCGCAGGTACGAAAGCGGAAGCGGAAAAAGAAACTGGAGCGTCATTAACTACGTTGCCGTTTGCTGGAGGGATTTGGAGCGAAGAATCGCGGTTGTGCGAGCTATGTGCAGGTATAGTCGAAACTTCGTCGTTAAGTGGGACGTGCAAAAAATTGGAGGTGCAGTTTCTGTAGTTCTAATAAGCATCTTTTTCTTATCCTTCAAAGTCGACTACTAGAAAAATAGAAGAAGACTTTTGCTCCAGTAATGAAGTCTAAATGCAAAGCAAACATGTTTTCATCATCACATATGCGACATGAAACCCTAATTTGCCTTTCTGAGGGAGGAAACTAATTTGCTGAAACACATAGAGCCTCCCCAAAATAAGGGTGTTATCCTCATTTTGTGTAATAATTCTCCCAAGGACCGCCACATTCCAGAAGATCTTTGGTCCATACTAAAGACGACCGTTAAATGCTGAAGATAAATGCCTGTATCTGGTTAGTGCTGACCCTTGTGACGGGGTATAGAATTTTAATTATATGATCTTTTATTTTCTTTGTACTTTATCGGAGTTTATCATTCAGAATGAGATCAAGAAGAGATTAGGATGAAACAAAATTTTTAACCTAAGATCATCTTGTATACCGTTAGGTAGATATACCGTGAGTCCCAGATTTGTTTAAATAGGATATGTTTTGCACCTCTATATGCTGATTTAAAAAACTGTTTGAAAAAGTTCAAAATGTCAGACCCGTCAGAGGTTAGAAAAAATGATTTTCTTGTACATCAAATATCTTCCTAAGCATAAGAGATACGAAAAAATGTTTCATATCAAAGTCACTGTTTTCGATAAGACCAATTTAAACATCACGTCGAACAAAAATTCAAGATGGCTGCTTTTGAAGTACTTAATATATCAACTTCCTTAAGTTAAATGGTCCCCATATTGGATTTTTAAGTTATTGAATAGAGTTTTTTATTGTCTTTTCAACGATGTAAAAATATCAGTAAAATTAACTTTTTTATCAATCAAGTAAGTGCACATAAATCCATTCAAAACAAACGAAGTTTATTTAAAATAACAGAACTTAATTCTAATAATCACATGAAAAGCCACCTTAAATTTTTGTTCGACATGTATTTTAAATTGGTCTTATCGAAAACAGTGACTTATATATGAAACTTTTTCCTATCTCTTACCATTTACGAAGATATTGAATGTACAAGAAAATGACAGTTTTCTGTTTTTTTTTCTAATAACTTCTGACGGGTATAACATTTTGAACCTTTTCCAACAGATTTGAAATCAGCATATAAAGATGCAAAACATATCCCATTTAACTAAAAGTCCATCTTCAATAATAGGTAAGTTATCCATGTAATCCCACTCGATCTGGGGCATACGGTATACTATTTAGTATGCCTTAGAATTTAAGTTTTATTATCAACCAAGCAAAGTGCGTAGACTCTCATAAACAACCACAAATGCCCGTGAAAGTGGCGTTAACGTGTATCGCCCAAACAATATCTTGGATGTTGTCACAGTCTAAAAAGGACAAAAAGAAACGGTGAACCTGAATAGGAAAAGGAGGAAGACGCAAACAATGCAAATAAAAATAATAAATAAATAATAAACATTTGAGAAAAAATTAAACCGACTTCCACCGCGAACAAAAAAGTAGCAAACAATAATTTTGTTCTAAAAGAATAAATTAATCTAGTTTTTATGTTATTTCCTTAATTCTTATAAAGAGCGGATATAATTAAACTTTTGGGAATCGGTACCATATTTATCTTCGATGGTTATCATATTATTAGGTATAGCTAGATCCAGTAGTTGAGGTTATTATGTAAGATTACCAACGAAGATTGAGAAATCCATCTCGGCAGTAGGTTGAAGAAACAATTAGCTAGGTTGAACGCATGGTTTGAATTCCAAGGAGATGGATGGTCTCCCCAACTTGGATTGGTTCTTCAATTTCCGGAAAATTGGAGGAATAGTCCAACGAGTAGTAGAAACCATCCAGTTTGTGGATTTTGGGCGCTGTAACTCAGGATTTGATTCGCTTCACAGCGCCAGTTCTGCTTAACAAGGGTGGCATACTTGGCATTCTGATCCGATAATTCGTCGCTTCACAACTTAAGTCAGTAACGAGGTCTCGTCCATTTAATGTTTGGGAATAGGTTGATGACTCAATATCTCTAATCATTTGCTTTACCGAATGAGTTTTTTCGAGATGGAAACACCAGCTATCGTAGGGGAAGCTTAGGAGGAAACAATTTACTGGATGGCCCGACTAGTTTTTTGGTCTTTCGACGATCGATTGGCACAAATCTACATCACGGCTTCCTCTGACTTTCCTGTGAAAATCTAGCTTTTGGGGAAGACTGATGATAATAATCTGGGAGCAAAATCTATCAAATCTACTTAGAAAAATTCTTCAATTGGGACCTCAAAAACCGTTTCCATAAACTTAAGCAATAATACAGCTTACGAAGACCGCTTATTCTAATATACGACGCTTAAATATGGTCTTAATTCAACGATGGTTAGCTTAATTTGTTCGTATTTGACCATAGATCCTTCTGTTTTGCAGATTATTCTCCTTCTTCCTTCTTGTTTGAACTACATTATACTGTTGAAACCAAGCTTCTGCTCCAAATAGAAGACGCGAGTGAAGGAACGCTTTGTAGGTATCTTTTCAATGGAGACTGAAGGTAAATGAGTAAAATATCACACATCAACATACCATCGAGCGATTAATAAAGCATAACTACTTCTTCCTCACTAATTGGTACGTGCAGTTTGTGTCTGCTTTGCAGATTATTCTCCTTCTTCCTTTTTGTTTGAAGTACAGTATACTTTTGAAACCAAGCTTCTGCTTCAAATACAAGATGAGAGTGAAGGAATGCTTTGTAGGCACCTTCCCAAATGGAGGTTGAAGGTCAATGAGTAACGTATCATACATCACCACATCATTCTGCGATTAATATCTTTTCCTCACTGATTGGCACGTGCAATTTGTGCCTGTCTTGTAGATTCTTGTCCTTCTTCCTTCTTGTTTGAACTACAGTATACTGCTGAAACCACCCTTCTGCTTCAAACACAAGACGAGAGTGAAGAAATGCTTTATAGGCGCCATCCTATCCCATGGAAACTGAAGATTAACGAATGATATATCACATACCGTCATATCATTCTGTGATCAATAAGACATCAGCAATTTGTGCCTTTGCAGGTTCTACTCTTTCTTTTCCTTTGTTCAAATTAGGGTATACTGTTGAAACCATCTTAAAGTTAGCGGTCGTAACAGCTGGCGTGACCAGAAGAGGAAATAGTAATAATTTTGGGTTCCTTCCCCAATTTACTTTGAAGGAATTCAAAGTGAAATTTAAGTAAGCGTTCGGATGTGAAACGTAAAGAAACATTCTAAAAGCCCGTTATGAATACAGCGACAACCGTCACCGAACCCACGTCGTTTGCTTTATAGGTTTACGCTTGATTACCGTTGAACTTTTACGTCTTCTTTCGCGCAGTTCGCCCCTTCTTATTTACCGATCGACTCGATCCCTTTACACGCGTGCCGACGTCGTAACTTTTCGTCCCTTAGGCGCGAACGCGACCCCTCGTCTCTTTCGCTTCATCACCTATACACGCGTATCGAAGTTTGGTGTCGATGGTGGTAAAAGGAAAAATTAGAGGCCATTGATATCGGGCAGGACGCGGGAATAGCGACCGACCTGACGGATAGCCCGGATACTACGATATTCGATACCCGAAAGCGCGGGTCGCTTTTATGTGTATCTTTAGTGGATCTTCGCCTCGTAAAAGTATGGAAAATTTATAAACAGACGGAAAATAGTGATGCTTCAAAGAGATTTGCTAGACCGGACGGGCGAGTGCACATGAATGTATGTATGTACGTAGTTGCTATGCTCCGACCTGAAACCTCGGCAAGATGAAAGATATGATTTGGCTTTGAGCGAGTGCACGAACGACGATTTTTTTGTACCGGAGCAACGGGTTCGTTACTTCAAAGGACGTCGCTGCTTGTAGCTGAAAAATATGAATTTGTTTTAGTTTGGGCGGACGATAATGTTTGAATTTCAATCCGCTGTCTCCTATAATTTATGGTTTCATCAAGAGTGAGTAGAGAATTTAAAGGAAAAATTAATTTTGCTTTGCACCGATTGAAGCAATAATAAATACAAACTCCCGCGGAAAGGAAAACAGTCACTGTACGTTTTTAATTTGCGGTGTTCTTGTATCATTTCCAAAAGCCGGAGATATTTTAGGGAGAAAAATTGATACGTTAGAATCCTCGAGTATTTTGCAAATTTTACACTCAAGAACAATAATTGGCCGGGTCCAATGAACGAATCCGCTTCGAAATATCGCAAGTAGCGAATGTTGCTGCAAGTCAAATTAGACCTCTTCGAGTTTCGTTGGAGATATCTTACTTATTGTCGGCTTACGTAGTTTAGAATGTTCACATACCGTCGTCGCTGCAAGAAACCAGACGTAAAGTCTCCGTCGATCTCGGAAAGTTTGCTCCTTGCACGTGGTATTATTGCATACATGTACTTATACCTTGTACTTTGTCCTCGAGCGTCGTAATTCCGGGAAATTCTGCAATAATATCGAGATTGCTTCCTGGTCGATATTTTATTCACATCTTCGCCGTCGTTTACGTGTTCCTTTTCGCGTTCGCTCGTGAAATGTATTTACCGTTAAGAAAGAAGCAAAAATACCTGAGAAATGTCGTTCCGATTCTAATAGCATTCAAATGAGTACCTAAGGAGAGTATTTTGTTTTGAATTGTTGGAATTTAAAAGCAGCTGTAGTGTCTATATATAAGTAACGATTGACGTATACTTTAGCGATTAGGAAGCCCGAACGACATAAATGAGGTAGCAAAATCATGGCTTCGCAGAAAAAGAGTTTTCACTGCTTCTTATTTTATGATTTTAGAAAAGAGTGTGTCAGTAAAATTCGGGGATACTTAATAAGGAGAGTAAAATCAATTCCCATATAACGCGGTAGTCTTATAACACGTCTTGCATATAACGATTGAAATCCTATAAGGCGGGATTCTTATAATACGGTTTTCGTTGAACAAAAATCTATCATAGCCTTTTGGCTATGATAGATTTTCCTCCAAAGGGAAATCTTATCAAGCAGGAAGAAAATCTACGTGCATTAAAGGAATATTGGGCATTCTTTTGCGGGGCGAGAAAATCATTTATTTAGTACACGTAAAGAGTGGTTTGAAAATACCAAAAGAAAGGTAGTCACTGCACAATATTAAATTTCAAGGAAAGCAGGCCTCAGCCCATCCAGAAAATCATGAACATTATAAGCTGGAACTACCTGGAATCATCGATGAAGAAGGATATACGCCTGATCAGATTCTTAACACCGATGAGACGAGATTATATTGGAAAAAGGTACCACCAAGAACATTAATTTCGAAAAATGAAAAGCGTGCTCCGGGGTTTAAACCTTCAAAACCACGTATTACACTTCATATGTGCAGCAATCTGTCGGGGAGTCTGATGATACAACCAATGATAATCCTCAACCTTTCCTCGACTATGGAAGCGTGCTAGAATCGTCCCTGTCTTTAAAAATTATCGGCCTATTGCAATCCTTTCAAACTTCGCAAAAATTTTTGAACAATATTTGTATCACTGCATATTTTATAATATTCGTCCGCATATTTCTTCAAATCAGTATGGTTTCCTACCGGGTAGATCGACTGTCACCAACCTTGCGACATTTACGCAATGTGTTACTGAAGTTATTGATGGTCAAGGTCAGGTGGACTGCATATATACTCACTTCTCCCGTGTATTTGACACTATTGATCATGCTATTCTGTTCAGGAAGCTGTCTTCATATGGATTTGCACCGCGTCTTTTGAGTCTTATGAAGTCTTATCTGCACAATAGAACGAATTTCGTTTTCTATAACGGCTTCAGTTCCAACATATTTATCTCCACTTCCGGTGTTCCCCAAGGCTCTAATCTTGGTCCCTTACTTTTTATAGTTTTTATAAACGATTTACTTTTGAATTTGCCTTGTTACACTTTGGGTTACGCTGATGACCTAAGAATATACTCAAACATTTCTAATGATGATCATGCCACCTTCCTGCAGGAGTGTATTGATGTTGTAGTGGACTGGTCTGTAACAAACCGGTTGTTCTTGAATATTGATAAATATTTTGCCATGTCCTTCACACGTAAACTGACGCCTATTCCAACTTCATGCTCTAGGAATGGTCGTTCTCTTAGTAAAACTAATATGATAAAGGATCTTGGAGTGACATTTGATCCGGCGCTCAACTTCAGTCATCACGTTCAGAATACATGTGTTTCGGCAGCTAAAGTTCTTGGCTTTATTATTAGATCGTCGAAGTACTTCAACAATATCCATTTACTGAAATCATCATACTTTTCGCTGGTCGTCAGCAAACTGGAATATAGGTCCGTTATTTGGTACCCCTATTATAATATTCAAATTTCTGCTGTGGAGAAGACACAATGTCGTTTCTTGAAATTCCTTACTTTCAAAACTACTGGAATTTATCCGGAACAAGGGATTGATTACGACATTTTACTGGAACACCATGATGTCCGTTCGTTGGCAAGCCGAAGATCTCTTCATAGTGCCCGTTTCTTGCATAAATTAGTTATTGGTAGGATTGATTGCCCAGAGCTGCTTTCACGTGTTAATTTTTATGTGCCGAGGACAACAGCCCGACAATGCCCATCATGCACATACAGCACGCCGAGGACTAACATCATGTGGAGAGCTCCATTAACGCATATGTCACAGAATGCTGATAGACTTTATGATGACATCTTCATTGGTTTAATTTAATCTTTGATTTTTTTGTTGTTTCATTCTATATTCTTGAAATATCAATGGGTTTACTATATTAAATTACATAAATTTTTATTTTAATATAAAATTTCATAGTTAATTTTCCTTTTTACATACTATATATATATATATATATATATGTACATAGTATGCAATTGTATTTTGTCCTGTAATTGGGTTCGTCTGTTGGGCAATAAACATTATTATTATTATTATTATTATTATTATTATTATTATTATTATAAACCATTCTTCAACTGCTCGTGCAATGAAAAATATTAATAAGTCCCAGTTGCCTGTATTCTGGCGATCTAATAAAAAAGCTTGGACGACTCAAGTTTTCCTTAAGGACTGTTTTTATAATAGTTTTATCCCGGTTGTGGAAAATATGATGGAAAAAATGTGTTTCACCACATCCAAATGTGAAAATTGTTTCCCCTCGTCCTAACTGGACGCCATTAATACAAACTGTGAACCAAAGAGTCATTGAGACTTTAAAGAATGTACTACACACGTTAATTTTTCCAACCGGACCGGTGCGAAAATGATAAATGATGATAAATAAAACTTTTATTCAAACGTGGAAGAAGTTTCCGATTTCAAATTGTATTAGAAGTTTTGTATAGTCAACCAGATTTACAATGCAATACACAAACCACCAAAAGGATTCAAGAAGCTGCTTCAAGAATAAACAAAATATATGAAAGCGAACAAGCAAAAGACACGAAACTAAACACGAAAACTTTAGAAAAAGAAATATACAGAGCTAAGGGTAAGAGGTACCAATTTGAAGAAAGAAGTTGCTTTCGAATGCAAACATTAGTACTGGATGTACGTAGGTAAATTCGTGACTAATTTTGACGATGAATTTGGCAAGGAAAATTACTATGTAATAGAAAGCTTTCCAGAAGAAATACATACGAGGTGTATAAATACTTTAAAATTGAAGTTGACAAGAAGTTAATCGGGAAAATCTATAAATGAGACCACTGACCTACAAATATCGAGGTAACCAAACTACAATTTTCTTGGAAATTGGCGTAACAACAAATCTGTAAGGAAGGTCCACTCCAGTGGCAATCATTGAATATATGTGGACAATTTTCATACTGAAGCTCGACGAAACATATATGGAAAGTGTGTTAATGAAGGAGTTTGGAAATCATACCTACGACATTCAAAAGATAGAAAAAGAATGTAGGTCTACAAAGGAAACATACGAGGTACGTCTGAAAAGTAAGTTACACTATTTACACTTTTGTCTGAGTGTAATGATAGCACTGTAAAATTCCAATGCGCCTATCTCCACCGCTTGGATAGTCACGTGCCAGCAACCTTGGAGTGCGACGGAAATTCATCGCGAATTCTGGAGCTTGTACGGTGAAAACGTTATATCAAGGCCAATGATTACTCGCTGGCGTCCATTTTCATTGAGGGGAGAACAACTTTACACGATGAACACGTTGTGTATTCAATGAATACTTGACGCAAGGCGAGAAATCATTGGCCTTGATATAATGTCTTCAGCGTACTCACTTTTATGTTCTACCGCAAAAAACGAATAACAGCACTAACTTCGTAATCGGCGGTAAGAGCAAGTGGAGTCTCCATGGTTGCTGGTGCGTGATTGTCGGAGAAAATCCGGATAGGAATTTTACAGTGCTCTTACTACACCCAGAAAAGTTCTCTGCTACTCCTGGACTTTTCCTGCCTGCCATGCCGATTAAAAACTAGTGTAACCAACTTTTGAGATGTCCCTCGTATACGAGTTTCAAAATAGGAATATTAGGAGAACGTATCTCAAAAATAGACAACGCTAGCCGTTGGCTGATAGGAATACATTTAGAACAAGTGAAGTATTTTCGTAGACCCGCGAACTTCGAATTACCGAAGCAAACAAAACAAAAGCGGCCTAAATTTAATATAAGCAAACTGAATATAAACTTACGCCCATTAAGTAAGAAAATACATGCGTTGTTACATTATAATCAAGGAAACAAGATAGACAGAGTGTGTAACTGAAAACTGGATCTACAAGGCATCCTTCAAAGGTGTTCAATACTTGATTTCAAGGTCGGTCAAACTTAAACTTTTTATTGGTTCCAAAACTATTTTGAAAATTGTATGTCTGCCCTTTAAAAGTAGTATGTATAACGATAAAATGCTAGTTGTTTTGCAATGTTAAGAGCTTCTACAGCTTTAATTTTTTCAATAATAACTGAAGAAGTAGTAAGTTTACGGGCTCAAAATTTTGCATACTGTATATTCGTTACGATAGCTACGTCTTATCGGCCAGCTTTTGTGTAAATTCCTTTGTTATCGTTGCTTTATGGAAGTTCAAAAAGTGACGGTAAGCCCATGGTCATTTTTCTATTCCTTAATTGAGGTTAAATTCAACAACAAACAAGGAATTTACAAAAAGCTCGCCGATAAGACGTAGCTATGATAACAAATACACGGCATGCAAAATTTCGAGCCAGTAAACTTACTGGTTCTTTACTTATTGTTGAAGAAAAAATTAAAACTGTAGATGCTCTTAGTATTGTACAAAATTAGTATTTTATCGTTACACACACTACTTTTAAAGGTCAGATACACAATTTTCAAAATAGTTTTGGAACCAATAAAAAAATTAAGTTTAACCGATCTTGGAAAGAAGCATCCAACACCCTTAACGTTGTTACTATTCAGGGATACACATTGTTTGCAGCATTTTATAGGAGCCATATATAAATATGGAGATTCCATTATTATGATAAAAGCAGGACCGGATTTGATATAGGTTCAACAATTACTTCGCCATACACTCTGATCTGAAAATACGGGGAATTTTTCATGTAAGTGATTTGCGAAATCCAATCTTTTCTCTTTTCTTCAGTTGGTGACTTGGGGTTGATAGGGAAAGGAGCTGAGAGATATTCTGTGTTGTTCTTCGAAAAGTCGATCAAAACTGATTGTCACACTCCCTTGTTATGTATACTATTCAACATTCGTAAGGTATCCTCGCAGTGTGATTCATCACATTTTTGGACTTGTTCTGTCCTTTGTTAGATCTGGAATACTGAGAGGTTGATATTTCTGTTTGGATTCAGAATATTTCGGTAATGTACTTGTTCAATCGAAATGTTATTTCACATTCAACATACAGCGAAAATACTCCCAACAGCACTGAAGACATTGACGATGTGTTTGCCGTTTATCTCACGCATCAGTTAAACCTACTCCTCAGATTTGGTAATTCTTTAGATTCTAGTTGATGATTCTATCTACGAAATCGTCCCACTAATCCATAACAAAAGAATTAAGGACATGTATCATTAATTAAATAGCACCCTCTCCGAAACATAATGACCCATCATTTGTCCAGATCAAATACCTCAAGTTCGCCATACACTTAACTAGGTCACCAAGTTCGTTTCGTTGATGACACAAAATATATACCTACTTACCAGCGAAGAAACGAGCAATAATTTCCGACAATAAAGCGTTACATGAAAATGACAACGTTGATATTTCAAGCGAGCTTACGGCGTGCGAAAGAACAAAAAGAAAAAAGCCTCGGAACTTCCCTAAACTGACGTTGTTCCCTATTTTTTCTCCTTCGAATCTCTCTTTCGTTCTCTGAACGGCTCTGAACGAACATAAAGACTAATTTGGTCGAAAAACGACCGAAACGTACGCCGCAAGAGTAAAGAGGAGGCGCGATTCGCGGCGTAAAAGGCTATCGCGAGTTCGGCGTTACCCCTTCTTTCCTCTTTTTCTTTCCTTTCCAGTCCATTGCGAGGCGAACGAAAGAAGGAGGAAGCAGGAAATATTATGAATGAGGTAATTTGTTAGAGTTACATGAGCAGCGCCAAAGAGATTTTTTGATTTCAAGACAAAGCGAAACAGAACCATCATTTATACTTAAGCGCCGGAATGGGAAGATAGAGAAGATATAGCGGCGAGAACGCCTCCCGGTGTCGGACTTATTTACTTTCCGTTGTAATGCGTTCTTTGTTTTCGCTAATCTTCGCTCAGCAGAAGCGTTTTATGCGTTTTTATTTCGTTTTGCTGCCTCGGCTCCGCGCCGATGGTAACCTATACGCGGACGGGTTCTAATTCACAACCGGGCACTTACACCCTCTGTCCCAAAAGTAACCGCAATATTTCGAAATAAAGCACGCTATGTATGTTATGTCCACAAAAATCATTGTATTTATTCGAAATATTCTCCATGTGCTGCAATACATCGATTTGCACGGTCAACGAGTGCTTCAAACGACTTTTTCATGTCGATCTCTGGGATGGCCTTTAGGATGCCGGTCGTCGATCTTTGAATGGCGTCTACGGATGCATAACGAACTCCTTTCTGCTTCAAATGAAGACGAGGGAACAGGAAATAATCGCATGGGGACAGATCAGGCGAATACGGTGGGTGCTGTATCGAATATATTTCATTTTTCGCCAAAAATCGGTGACAATCGTTGCTCGATGACGGTGCGTTATCGTGCAGTAATCTCCAGCTGCCTGGCTCGCGATATTCGGGCCGAACACGACGAATGCGACCCAGCAAACGCCTCATAACATCGAGGTAATATGCACCATTAACCGTTGAGCCGTATGGAACGAACTCCTTATGGATAATTCCCTTCGAATCGTAGAATGAAATCAGCATTGACTTGATTTTCGACTTCTCCATTCGTGATTTTTTCGGATTTCCTTCTTCTGGTGACCTCCACTCTGCGCTTTGACGTTTGCTTTCTGGTTCGTATTGAAAGCACCACGTCCCGTCACCAGTCACAATCGTTTTCAAGAAGTTTTCATCTGCACGGGCTCGTGCAATAATGTCTTTGGAGTGTTCGATTCGAAGCGTTTTTGGTCGTCGGTCAATTTGTGCGGAACAAACTTCGAATTGACTTTCTTCAAACCAAGGGTTTCAGTCAAAATGCACTGAATAGTTGTTTTAGGGATGCCAAGCTCCATTTCTATAAATCTCACAGACGATTTCTTCGAAATTTTCACAAATTCGCGCACTTTTTCCCCATTTGCCTCGGCCAAAGTTGTCGAAGGACGACCGGCTCTTTCGTCATCGTTAACATCTTCTCTGCCTTTACGAAATCGTCGATGCCACTCGAACACTTGCCTCTTCGACAAACAATCGTCGCCATAAACAATTTGCAGCATTTCATACGTCTCGGTTGCAGTTTTTCCAAGTTTAAAACAAAACTTAATATTGACTCGTTGTTCGTGATTCATTTTCTGACCGTTTACGAAAAACACTCTCACAGGATGCGTGATGTATCAGCTGACTATGCACCAAATGTCATGAAAATTTGTCAGGTTGGTAATGAAGAGTCCCACTACAATAATCAATCAACTATCAAGAGATGACGCCACTGGTTTCTGATTTATAGACGCATTGCGGTTACTTTTGGGACAGAGGGTGTATTTCCGGTGCACGGTTTTTGTCGATGACAAATTGCATCTCTTTGTTCCCGCTTTTTAACTTGTATCAGTCCTGTTTGGACAGAACGATAAGTGCAGGGATTTGTCAAATGAGCTTTTAGTCGAGACTCTTCGATTGCATGAAATAGGTACTCGCTCGGCCATCGAAATCGGAAATTTCGACTCACGATATTTTTAAAACGAAGTTTCACATCCATTTCTCACCAGTCGTTTCCTACAAAAAGTGATGGGACGTCTTCGAGAGGATAGGTTAAGCTAACTCTATTATCTTGTAATCGGTGTGAGGAATCTAGAAATGGTGTAATCTGATTTTGCACTTTTTTGAGCATTTTCCTCTTTTTATGGAAATATGAAGATTTGAAAAGATGAACTTAGATATATATGCAGCTTAAATGTGGAATAAATGAACTTTTACGTTTATCACACCGATTCCTAAGTACATATTTCGATAACAACTATGCACTATACACTCACGTATAATAAATAGAGTTTCTTAAAAGGTGGTACGGGCAGTGGCGCACCGCATAAAAGTTATAGAACGAGATTTTTCGTTAAAATTGCACACAATTTTTGAGCAACATCGACTCTTATTGTGTTCGTCAAGTTTTGTATAGCGATAAATTGTTTATTCAATCCAATGCGTGTCGTGTAGATAAGTGATAAGTTTTCTAATTCTTCAATAGCTTGTGCAACTTCATAATAGTTCATGGATATTTTATCTGTTTGTTGTTGAACGTCTGAATTGGAAAAAGTTGTTGACTATCTCGAATTGCTGCAGAATCATTTGAATCAAATTTCAAAATGACATTTTTCACTTGTGGGAAATATTTCTGATAGTAAGATACTGCTTGGAGCCATGTTCCCCATCGAGTTATTATAGGCTGAGGTGGTGCGGGCAATTTCGGACAAAATTGTTTGAATACACGGATTTGTTTGGGAGATTTGATGAACACTTTTTTGATAGACGCCCTTAACTTATCCCCCATCCGATGCTTGTTTCGAATGGTTTCTGGTACGAGGTGACGTGCGTGTATGAGGCATGTTATGTGAAGAAGAATCGAAAAGCATATTTTCAACATCCTACCAACTTCCAGCATTGTTGCTTCACCATCAGTAACGAACATTTTGACTTGGGTTGGCGTGATAGAAAATTCTCTTAACGAATCTTTCATTATCTTGACAACGGTTTTTGCATGAGTCTTCTGAATCCTTTTACTCGATAACAATAATGAAGCTGGTGGCCTATTACGTTTTAAAGGACGTATTACAACATGAATGACGCTGTGTTTATGAGCATCAATTTGCTCATCCACGCATAGGCAGATTTTCTTCCTTCTAAATTCGTCTTCTATACATTCCCTTACTGTGCCTTGAACACGTGGCAAATTCTATCGTAATTGCCTAGATGTTACCAATTTCAACGAGGGAACGTACTTAGCCCAAAATAGACGAAAGTGTTCATAAGATACTAGATGTTATGGGAAGTTGCACACACTTAACATAAAAATAAAATCATATATAAATTACCAGTATGAAATACTGTTACTTAAATGTTATTCAAACCTATCGCGACTTCTCAGCGCTATTGCATACTGCGTAATAAATATGCTATGTTAGACATCATTTGAAGATGATAGCTTCGTTGATAGCGAAACACGTGTCACCGGATTTAATTAAATAATTACATGGTTTTAAGTTCACCGATATGATAGTGTCAGTAGTACTAATCACTATCCATCCTCCTTTGTTTTTTGAACTGAAGATGGAGTTCATCCCCAACTCGGGGAATAGGCTGATTTTAGGACAAGTTGGTATGAAATCTTTTCTATAATCATGTTAAAGTGCTGTTTAGTAAGAAATAAAATTGCCATATAGAACGAAATGTTAGGTAAAAGATCTACTAACCCTCCCCCTCTCAATCCAACAAACCATCCGCAATTGTCGCGTGTGCACACTTAAGCCCCCGTACAAAGTTTACAAAATGCTCAATTCATAACGTTTCATCGCAATCGTTACACATTCGTAACTTACTGCTTCCGGAACTCTTAACTGGTCGTAAAAGCGGTAAGAAGGCGCGGATGGAAACGTAATTTCGCGAGGCCCACGCGGACTAAGTTTCACGTTGGCTCCCTGGAAGCTCGTAAATAATTACGTAGCTTTTACGTATGCATGCGCTCCTGATTCGCTAAGCGTACACGCGCGTTCGAAGTGCTCTCTGAAGGGAAACGAAAATTTTATATCTCCCCTTTTACTTTGGAAGACGAACTAATAAAATGGAGGTAACTGTTGCGTTGAACTTGAAAAAGGGGTTTAGATAGCGCTCCGTTCTAGGCGAAGTTTAAAGTTAGTTTTTGAAGTGGATTTTATTGCTGATTTTGTTTTTGTTACCAAAATAATTCCTACAATTTTTCTGTGGTAAAATATAAAAATTAATTGCAAATGTAAAATTCACTAAAGTAATCACCATCACGTTCAATGACCTCTTATTAACGTTTACCCAACTTTTGTGTGCCGGCATTATAGATATCTACGAATTTTGAAATAAAAAATTTCCGGACTGCATTTATTGCATCTTCTTGAATACTGAATTCCATATGCCTCAGACAGTTGTCAAAAGATAAGGAAAGGTGGCCAACACTTGGCGAAATTTCTGGAGAATAAGGAAGGTGTGGTAACGTTTTCCAGCAACCTTCCCAATTTTCTTGGCAATCAACGAATTCTTGCCACCACTAATAGGTCGATTAAATAATAACACTGGAAGTAATGGTTCTATTTTCAGAACGTTAATCTTCTTTTATTATAATAGAAGTTGGCATAAGAAGAATATAAAATTGTGGTAATCATCGGTTCAAGGTTTTCCAGAGGCGAGGTTGATAATCCAACGTATTGGATACCGTTGTGAAAGTGATGCGAAGGAAGTAAGCAATACTTACACGTACCGGCCGTCATCGTCAGAAAACAACGTAGAAAGCAACGGCTACTATTAAGGCTCGATCTGGCTAGAAAATAACGCTTTTCACATGCGTAATAACTAGAAAGCAATTAAAGTTTTATCGGATTCTTAATAACTAGAAAGCATTGGAAGCTTTCCAGATTCGGAATAACTACATAAGTTATGAAAACTTCTTCGGATTCGGAACAACTGGAAAGCAACTGAAGTTTAATCGGATTCTTAATAACTAGAAGAAATGGAAGTGTTTTCGTTATTTGTAATAAACGAGAAAGTTGTAAAAATTACCGTACTCGAGACATCGGGAACGATACCTGACTCTGAATCACTGGAAAAGCCGGATTCGGAGTAGCTGGCGAATCGAAGGAAGATGTCGGGCTTAGAGCGGCCGGAAAAGCAGTTGGTGGACTTGGAGTAGTTGACCAAGAGGGGAAAATATCTGAATCTGGGTGGCCGGAAAAGCAAGAAAAACGGAGATATTGGCTCGCTTATATAGACCGTAACGCTCATGGTAAGAAAAAACAAAGAAACATACTAAATAACGTTGGGTTTCAAGTATTACTACTGTTTCTGAATAGATTGGTGTACTGAGAATTTAGTTAAATTTCTTAGTAGAAGTTTGACGCTCCACGTTGGGCGCCAATTTTGTACTGAGAATTTGGTTAAATTTCTCAAACAGAATTGCACCGGGCTTCTTAATTAATGATATAAAAGCATAAATTATAAGAAATTATATTTATAAATTTTGATAAATATTTTAACATAACATCAAGATAATGACCTAGTGTTGTATGTGTGTGTAAGTGTAATTTCTCTTTCAATGATGGTTCTTCTTATATCTCCTCTCTTAACTTCTATTCTCGATGCACCTTTAATTTCTATGGTTCCTTCCCCTTCTTAGATTCTATCTTCTCTGGTATGGTGAGATTCTTTTATTCACTGGAACTTCTTCTTAAAACCCTTTTATTCTAAATATATTTAATGATTTATTTGTTGACTTATCTATCTTGTCAATTTTCTTCGTCGTTAACCAAACCACTTTTCATTTCTTTTGGAAACCAGGACTACGCTGCTTTATTTCTAAGTTATCAACGAAACGAAAACTTTAATTCACCTTGACTCCAGTTCATCCAGGTATGTCGCTGTTGTAGAAACCTGTATTGAAAGTCGATGTTATTGGTTATTCCCAGTAGTTTTTTATGAATTCTTGTAACGTAAAAATGTTGTTTGTGTATCGGAAATGTTAACAATGATTTTTTATCCATTAATATATGCTTTTTATAATAATTATTAATTTTATTTCTAGTGACATTTGTTTCTCCCATTAACCGTCTCTGGCTGGAGTTAAAATAAGAAGCTAACACCCGTAGGGTAATAAAATGCTCAAAATGTGGTGGGCGTGGTGTCGAAAAGGTATAAATAGAACTCCAAAATAAACGGTATGACAATAACCCCAACATTAACTGTGAATTTTGATATATTGAATAATAATGAAAGATGAATTTTGTAATGGTAATTAACCATTCGAGTATTACTATACTACATTAGGATCAACTTGGATGGATAAAATAATTTAAAATAGGAATTTGACTGAGATTAAATCTTTGATAATTTAATAGGTCGATGAAATGTGAAGACCGTTTTAAATTATATAACGAACTAAAACGTAATACTTTACATAGCTTCATTACAGGATGGTAGCCGTCCTTTTATATTACGACCGAATTACATCCAAGATTTCATCTACAATACATTTTTTCCTCAATTCTTTAGCCGTTATAACTTGCTTCACGATTTAATGCCGTACCTCTCTTAAGGATTCAAGAAGCTTTCCACTCGAAATATCCAATATCGAAGTCGAACACTCCCAGTTTATATTTGTACGTTTCGAAAGAGACAAAGAGGACTTAATTAAGCCGGGAAATCTAAAGCAAGAACGGAGACGTCGAGGGGTACGACGGCGGATGCAATTAAACATAATTTATTGCGTCTGAATCTTTATTAATTTTCATAAAACCTTTCCCCGCCGGTCCGGATTCGATTCACCCGTTCTTTAACGAGTCGCCTCGTACTCGCCCCACGACGGCGCCGCCCGTCTTAATTTCGCAATTTGTATGCGGGACATGACGCACAATTGATAGGAATAAATCAGTTAAAGGGATAAATCCGGCAAGTATATTGCTTTTCCTCGACGATAACTTTCCTGAAAGTATGCTTTTCGGAAGTATTCCGTCTTGTTTGAGGTAAATAATAAAGAAGAGAGTTATTTCCTGCTTTGGGCGCCGACGAGGTCGGGAGGAAAGCGATCCGTTTGCGTTTCGAAAGGAAATGATGAATAGAATCAACGTCTGAGTATATTCGAAAAAGATTTATTTCTATATAGAGGTACTTATCCTTCTGATTTCAAGTTGATATTCCCGAGGAAGCTTTTGAGGTGAAACGTGATGGTATTTCTTGGATTTTGTTACATATGTGTACATATAGAAAATAAAATAAGGGGCATATAGTAAGAGATTGAGCATTTTAACTACCAACTATTTCTCTTACTACTCCGAAATTGAAGAGCAGATAGTTCAAACCTGTGCAACGACGTACAACTTTGGGACAAATTCATATGATAAGCATGAGTAAGAATAAATCTTCAGTTGTAGTAAATAAGAACTGTGATCTAGTTTGTCCTAGGTGGAATCCATCAGAACGTCTTATCTTCAGCGAGGAGAAAGCAACAAAAGCAATACAGAACGGCAAATCAATTTCCAATGCCGGTATGGGATTTTTAAATTTCCTCATTTTCTCATGAAACCGGCTATTTAGGCAGCAACCTGACCTTTGTGCAGCTACGCAACCAATTTCTTTCGTTATGAATAGAGTTGCTCAAAATCAATACAATGCCATCTGTGACTCATCCGTACGGGATCGCGAGTGGCGCGGTGGGGCATGTGTGCTGTCGGTATCCTTTGTACCCTAGTCGTAACAGAATATTCGTGTTGGGTGTTTTCCTTTCGTACACTTACCGATGTCACGTGAAAGACGTATGCACTTCCTTGCGCACTTACAAAAATTTGTCGCGTGGTTTCCGTATTTGAAGTGTAAAGGAAAACGGGTGTACTATCGAACTTACAATACTTTAACGTTATCGAGCGTTCCGTGCAATCATATACTACGAATTTTGTGTTCGCATTAGCGCAATGTTTCCAATATCGAGTAGTTACGTTATCGAGCGTTAGCTGTACACCATATCGATATACCAGATAGTTGTTCTATGGCTCATCTTCGATGAAACTTACATTTAGTGTCCAGCAAATATCATCGAAGATTTCGCATTGTATTTAATAGAAAATCACGACTAAAATAGAATTATTTCGAGAGCATTAAAGCTGATTTCGAAATTCTAGAATCAGACAGCTTTTCGCCATTTTTCCCTACTCGAAAATAATAACTCGCTAAAACCGTCCCTTGCTGATGATGCACGCGAACGACCACGCAAAGCACGCCGTTAATACCAATTAAAGACCATTATTTACGATCGCTACTGAAGTACGGACGGAGTACAATCAATATCCCAACGTGTGTGTGTATACGTTGGGCGCCGTTAGTTAGGTATGTATGTTGTACGCGAAAATGGGCACCGTGCGATACCGTGAGTGTAAATACGGGAGCGAACGTCGGAAACTCCGTGCGTTGTTCAATTTCGCGCTTTGAAATTTATACTTTGATTGCCTCCCCGCCGGGTACCATGATACCCCGAGCGACCGCGACGGGTCGATGGAGGACAAGTTGGAAATTTAATTACAAGTAAAAATTGGATGCCACCTTGTGAATGTTAGATTTTTGCGAAACGGTTGATTAGGCATTAATATTTGAAAAAGCAACTTGTAAGGGATACTAATGTTGCTCGAAAACGACGATAGAAAAGAGTAAAACTTATCTAGCGACTACTTCCCGTACAAATACGCAGGATTTGTTCCGATTGTTTGCCGTACTTCGATTTAGCAATAAGGGCGCTTGTTTTAATCGGATTTCCAAACATCCATTAACCGCAAAGCTCAACCCGGAAAAATTTCGCCTGCACTTCCCAGAATAGTACCGGTCATCGCGCGCTTTTTCGCGTATGTCCGTGTTATTAAATTTTATCGTCAATGGAAGGAGGGGAGGGGTCAGGGCGATAATTACAAAACCGGTTAAACACGCTGACTTCTGGAAAACGACGGCCGCGTTAAGGGGGCGCGGAGTTGGGTCGAATCCCGCCCGTCGTTTCGCCTTGAACGATTTGTTTTTAATTTAATTCCCCCTTCCCGTGCGCTCCGCGCTAACGCGAATTAACATTTTCCACCCTCCATCGCCTACCCCCTTTTTATGATTACGATCGCTTTTATCTTTCCGGAGGACGATGCGGGGATGTACACACATAGAGGCGTGTGTTAATTAGACGCTTCCGGATGTCTCGGACGTAATCGAGCGCGATTCGACGCACCGTAACCGACGTCGTTGACGTAATCGCGACGACGGTCGACGGGACGCTTTAATCGCGTGCTTTTCATTAATTTTGAAGTCGTCGTGTCGCAGCTCGAATGAGTAGAAAAATCAAGCGAGCGGAGGGGAACGCCGACCTGGCGAGAGCTCGTTTGGGTGCTTAAAGGTCGATCTTGATATGATTATTGTATTATGAGTGGAGGGGCGAGGGTTTCTTTATTCCTAGTTTGAAAGGGTCAATCTTGGAAATAAAAGTGAGTAAATAATAATTTTTTGCGTTGTTAAACGACTAGATCTCGCATAAAAGTACCCATCATTTCTGTGTCTACGAAAAAATCTTGGTTTATAAAACTTCCCTACGGAAGCAGTCACTACCCTTGTACCTTAAAAGAGAATCATCGTTTATAAAACAAATACCTACCTTATAGAAGTAGCATCTAATTACTACAGCTACTACAGATTGTCGTAAAAACGTTAGTTACGGTAGAATAGCGAGTGATATAACTAAGGTTTGGCAAACGCGCGTCTTGTTCGCTGAAAGAACAGTCTATATACAGCAAACAAATACGCGTTTGTCGAAAGACAATAGTAATACATAATTTCGGGTACGAGACACGATTCACTGAGAAAATATTTCATGAGAAAGTGAAAAGTGGTTCTGGACGAATCGCTCTGGTACGCTCTAACACCCAAACGAAGCAAATTTCACGGGTTTTGACGTCAAAGTCGTATTCTACACCTTCGAAAGCATCTGTAGACACAATTTCGTCTAATTTAGAGCATATTAATTTTTTCCGAAATTTCAAAGGGGTACCCCTTGAAATTTGGAAGAAAATCGTAATGGTCGGAAGTACGACTTATTACACATCAAATTAAAGCTCTTCGAGTGTAGATTAGGGATAAAATAATTTCGGGTACGAGAGACGGTTCGTTGAGGAAATATTCAATGAGAAAATGAAAAGTGGTTCTGGACGAATCGCTCTGGTACGCTCTAACACCCAAACGAAGCAAATTTCACGGGTTTTGACGTCAAAGTCGTATTATACACCTTCGAAAACATCTGTACACACAATTTCGTCTAATTTAGAGCATATTATTTTTTTTTCCGAAATTTCAAAGGGGTACCCCTTGAAATTTGGAAGAAAATCGAAATGGTCGGAAGTACGACTTATTACACATCAAATTAAAGCTCTTGTCGTGCAGATTAGGGATAAAATAATTTCGGGTACGAGAGACGGTTCGTTGAAGAAATATTCAATGAGAAAGTGAAAAGTGGTTCTGAACGAATCGCTCTGGTACGCTCTAACACCCAAACGAAGCAAATTTCACGGGTTTTGACGTCAAAGTCGTATTCTACACCTTCGAAATCATCTGTACACACAATTTCGTCTAATTTAGAGCATGTTAATTTTTTTTTCCGAAATTTCAAAGGGGTACCCCTTGAAATTTGGAAGAAAATCGAAATGGTCGGAAGTACGACTTATTACACATCAAATTAAAGCTCTTGTCGTGTAGATTAGGGATGAAATAATTTCGGGTACGAGAAACGGTTCGTTGAGGAAATATTCAATGAGAAAATGAAAAGTGGTTCTGGACGAATCGCTCTGGTACGCTCTAACACCCAAACGAAGCAAATTTCACGGGTTTTGACGTCATAGTCGTATTCTACACCTTCGAAAACATCTGTACACACAATTTCGTTTAATTTAAAAGATATTAATTTTTTCCGAAGTTACAAAGAGGTACCCCTTGAAATTTGGAAGAAAGTCGAAATGGTCGGAAGTATGACTAGTAGAGTTGAGTTTATTAAACAGATGGTAATGGGTAAGGGCGCGTGTCGGAACGCAGCGTACTGGAATCAGTTGATTGGAGAATAGATAGGAGGGCGGCTATGTCGGTTAACAAACTCGCGCTAGACGTTGCGTTTACCGACATACGCCCTTGTGCGGTACCATCTTTTTAACAAACTCTACTTCGAAGAGTAGATTAGATGCTCATTTTGGTAACTAACCAGTCACCATCGGCGATCACGCGGATCATAAATTCGAGAAAGTTATCTTCATTCCACTTCTAGTACTTCCATCAATTCAAATTTATCGTCGTACCTTGGCCAGATACCACTCAATCTCGCGCATCCATCCGATATACCTTTCCTTCCTTGGAACGTCCCTCGCTCGCTCCTTACAACCCCGGAGCGGACCTTCGAATTGAATTAACTTCACGCTCCGGCAGCTTTAAGTCCGGTGCGCCTCGGAGCGTCCCTGTCCCCCGTAAATATCGGTCGGGGATGCCTGGGCGACGGATACAGGTAATTCTCCGGCGTCCGGGGCATCGTTCGGCTAACTTCCGACAGTCGCCGTACGTCAATTTAATTTTCCAGAACGTCGGACAGATAAAATATTTGCGAAATGCGAAACCGCAGCGGAGAGAATCGCCGCCGCTCGGAATTATGATATCGCCTCTCCGTTTGCGGGGACGGTGGCGTGCGGGATACGAACGGGGTCGGTCCACAGTTAATCTGGGCTAAGTGGACTTAGTCGGACCAATATCCCGTCTCATACGGTGAGTCGGTTAATTAAAATTGCCAATTATATTGATAGAGCGCGGACGGAGCGAGGATTGAGTTGCGAGGTTGGAGAAGCCGGTAAAAATTGGAGCTCGGTTGAGCGAAGCGGCGGATTGTTTGATTGGATGTATTTCGGTTGGGCGTAAAGTGATGATATGGGGTGATAGTTTAGAGTAAATCCTGTGTGGACGAACACAAAATGGTGTGAGATTCGATGTTGATAAGTAAGCGAGGGCTAGAAGGTAGGAACTTGTGATAGTAAGATAAAAACTAGGAAGGATTGGTATAGGTCGTGGACTAAGCATAGGACTCGTACTCCGTTCTTTTTCAGCAAATTGCCACATTTCTGACATTAGACCGACGGCGGTGGTTCTGTAGGATATTGCTATTACTTCCATTTTCGTTGCCACTTCTTATTTTTTATTTCAGTTTCTACGAGGCCTAAGCCTAACGTGTTTGATACCATCTTGTTTGTTCATATTATTCGACCACATTATTTATTCACCTGGTGAAACCAATTTTTTTTTGCTGAATTAACCGCAAACATTATATTTAATGCAGTACAAGCTTTAAGCAAAAGCTTCTGTTTCTTTCTTCCTTCCTTGCATCTTCTCATACAAAAATTACTTTTTTAACTTTCTTTATTGAGAGTAGGAGCGCGTGTATTTATACAGCCGGTGGGTGTAGGAAAACTGATAGCCAGCACTCTACCACGCCGTCAATTTATCGCAGAAGCAATTGAACGCCAGCAATTGACCGCCAACAGGTTATTGCGACATCATGTTTATCGCAGTAACTTATTTCTTTATCGCCAGCAAATATATATAATTTATATGAATTTATTGGTCATTATGAAATTGAAAATAATTTTTCAACAAGTGTTATTTACGAAATAAGTGCAGCTCAAAATGGAAGTTGTATTTAATTGGCTGTTATTTTCTAAAATTGGAATTAGGTAGTTACCACTACTTTAAATTTGTTTATATAAGAAAATAATTGATAGCGTGTTTCACCGTCTAGAATTAATGAAATGTGGTTGGTTTTATAATAGGGAGTGATTTCTTATTTAAGTTTCTGTCTTAAATTATGATTAGCATATTTCTAGAATTCTGTGAACTACTAGGGCATAATACGGAAATAAGAAAACGCATATATGAAAATATTTTATTTAATAGGTAGACTGCGTATTTTAATACTTCCATTGATCACAAAAATAGTAAAAAGAAATGAAACAATATAATGACTAGTTAATTTTAAACTATACTAATACTCCTATAATATTAGAAAACAGAAATTTAAAAAGAATGTTTGCTTAAACTAAAATACTGTAATAAGTATTTACAGTAGATTATGTACGTTATTAGTAAGAAATATTATTCCTCATGTCTCTTAGATAATCAACAATACCATTCCGTTCATCGTATACACTAACAAGCCCATTAATTCGTTCATCACAATCGCGATACTTCTTTCTTTGTTGCTGGGTATTCTTCCACTTAAATATTGTTCAATGTGCACTTCGTTAACACTTTGTTCTCTTTTAATGCAATTGATAAATTTACAAATGTTGATGAGCAGCGACTTGTACATCAAATCCTCTATGCCATCCTTCAATCGAGTTATTCGTCCTTGGTAATTCCTCCACAACAAGCTACTGTACGTTCCACATTTCATGAGAGTACCTTGTTGGGTGACGAGAATGTCGTCTGGTTGGACGTCCAATCCATGTATCCTCAAAATATTCAACAATTTCTTGCGATTGTGGAGGAAAAACACTATTTTCACACAAATGTTCGAAAACGGGCGACACAGTAGAAGTAGGCACAGATGTAATTGCTGCCAAAATTCGCATCAGTTTCTTAACGTTCCTTTAATCCACTATTCTGAATGGAACGAAAAATACACTGTGAAAAGTAAAGGAAACAACACCGTTGCCAAGCATCAGGAAAAACTCTTCTGCAAGCATTGATCATCGCCGTCTCAAAATCTATAGTTATTGATTGCGGGTCATAGGCGATTCCAATACTTTTAACTGCTGTAGTAGAAATACATACGTTTCCTCAGACTTATTCGGCAATAATCCATTAACTAGTGGAAGCAATATTTTGTCTTTCAGTCCATGTGTTGTATATAGCTGATAGAAAAGAAAGGGCACAGTCTTGATGGTTCAATCGGCATACCAATGTTCGCTTCGTCCTAACAACTGCAAATTTCTTTTCGTATTGAAAATTAGCATACGATTGTCCTCAGATCCAGAATCAAATTGGAGAAACAGTTCTCCATTGCATTTTGTATATTCTTTGTAAGAGCTATGTCTCTACGATGCATTGGTAGAACTGGGCCACTAGAGTTTCGATTTCTTATATTTCGGATCGGTTGTTTCATTGTATCTATATTTGGAAGCTTTGCGGCTGCTGCTTGCCTACGGGTTCCCGAAACATTTGAAATAATACTATTAGGGGTATTATTTGTTGTTTCTGCATCAGTACGAATGGTATCAAGAAGTGCTGCTGTTTCAACTCCAACATATTTTCATGATGATGTTTTCTACCGTAGTAACAGTTCAGCACATTTAGTTTTTCGGTAATTTGGCCACCTATAACGAATTTTTGCCTATTTTTATAAAACAAACGTCCACCAAAGCACAATTTCCGTTTTCCTTTCTCTGATGTAAAGATTTTCATCGACGTGATATGTTCACAGACCCTGTCACATACTACGATATACTTTCTTAACACTTGCGCTCGAAATTAAGCACCGTTATAGATATCGTTGAATTAAGGTAACAGGACTGACTTAAATTACCAAAAGTGGTGGTCTTCTAACATTGCAAAGAGAATTTCACTCATTACGGCTAGAGGTACATTGAACAATTAAGTAATGACATTGTGCGTAGTACTACATTAAAATCGGATTAATTGGAAGGTTTTGTAAAAGCAAATTTTAGAGTCACAAGAATTGTAAACATACGTTAAAATAACGGGCGAAGCTCACGAAAATTCCCGGAATCGACTTGGACAAAGGTTTCGGAAATGCTCAGAGTCGACTTGAGGGTGGCCCTCGGAAAATTCCAGGTTGAATTAAACGACGCAGTTAGTCTTTGCATACCATGGTATCTTTGTGAGTGTACGTACTTCTAAAGTGTAATTTCGTACGGGAAGAAATAAATGAAGGCGAAAGGTGAGAGAAAAGAAATTAATTCTGAGTGGAAGGGTATTGTTTCTAACCTGTATAATTATTTTAAGACCATATTTTCATGTGAAAATAGAACAGAACTAAAAAATCGTATTGTAGCTGCTACGGGGTTTCCATTTGCACGCTAAAGAAAATAGTAATGGTGAAGTAAAATTCAGTTCTCCCGGGAAACGTAAGAGAACATATATATATAGAAACCAACATATCGCTATGGGAACAAATTGATATTAGAAACATGATTTGTAAAACCAGGCACTATCAACTTGCTCTGACTCACTTACAAGAAAAATTAAGTGTGGAATAAGCCCTTTCGGGGAAACGTACCTCCCTGCGTAGAATTATTGAAAACCTTTTAGGGGAGGAAAACTAAACACAATCGGGGATTGCTAATAGAGAGCACTGATATTCGCGCGCGATTTAAGATTGAATTATCTGGACAAAATGAAATATTATAGCAGTGAAAGCAGACCAATTGTCTTCGATAGATTCCAATAGTTGGACAGACATTATCACTAATGGTATATTGCCAACCTAATCTAAAGGCAATTGATTAGGTATTGTTCCCGCCGGTGATGAAATGGGTGTCTTACGTAATTGTCTTTTGATTTTTAAATCTGGAACCAAATCCATTCAGTGTACTTAATTCCCGGTAGGATACTGACTAGAAATTATACTTGATTTTTACGGAGTCCGATAAGAGTTTTCAGTTTCGGAATATAATTCCCGATAATCCGATGGTCCCTCTCTCAACTAATTATGAAATTGAAAAATTAGACGCTTCTATCCCTGTGCCTTCAAAACTTACATTTAGCGAGCTGGAACCTGTATTGGTAATTTTTAGGTTAGCCAAAAAAAAATCCATTACTACCAACTAACATCCATAATGAAGGACCTCCAAGAAATGGGTCACGAGGCTCGATTTCCACTAGAAAGGAAAAAACGCTTTCGAAAATGAAGCGCAAACAACGACCATCCCTTCTGTTTTTTCCGGTCGGTATATCGGCCGCGGAAAAAGCATATTTCATCATTTTATCGGTGGCAACGCGAAGTGGCTGAAATTATTGTTTACTGCCGTTCGCCCTCTCACCCTCGCGCCCTCGCGCGCGCGAACCAGCTGTTCGGCGCGTCCGCCGCGAGGAAGATAACGTCGAGGGGCGGCGGTGGAAGCGGTCGGTAGATAGCGTAATTTTTGTAAATAAAGGTGGGCGAATGGGAAACGACGGATACGCGGCGGTAAAACCGGGCAGATTTCGATCTCGATGTTTAAAAATGGAGGATGTGATGTTTACTTTTTTCGTTCGGACCGACGCTTTTTCTCGCATTTTTTTCGATTACGAGTAAGGCGGTGTTCGGTTCGAAGTGATTATGTGCAGGGTTAATGATGTCGGACCGCGCCGCGCCATACGAAACTGTAGTCGTTAGATGATTCTGGTTGTTGCAGAAGTTTATGTTTCGTGTTGCTCCTACCACTTTTCAGGTCAAATTTATTTTTAGGTTACTTCTATAAGTATTAAAATAGGTTACGAAATATATGTACGAGGGTGATTCGTAAAGTAAGTTCCCGTTGGTTATTAAAAAAAAAGCACCCATATATGAAGAGGTTTTATTATATACAACTGAAAGCTATTATTTTCAGCTATCTTTCTACATACTTGTCATTAAGATTGAGACAATTGGCATAGCGAGGAACCAGTCTTTTAATGCTCTCTTCATAGAATTCTGCCGCCTGTGAATTAGGTCATGATGTAACGCTGTACGTGAAATTTGAAGGAAAAAAGGCATTCAGTTCTGTGATTGTGAATCGCCGTTTTGTATGGATTTTCTCTTCGATATCACTCAAAAGTTCGTGCGTCAGAACAGTTGGTTTTCCGCTCTCTTCTTCATCATGGATATTAGTTCGTCCTTCTCGAAACATACAACATCGTCTTCGAACCGCACCATCACTGACGACATTTTCACCATAAACAGAACAAAGTTTAGAATAGGGGAATGGCAAACGTAAGTTCCAACGTGAGCTGCTGCTGAATATTTTAAAATTTGTTGGAAAATATGGATTGCTAGAGATGGTCAGCGGAAAGACGTCCATCGTATAAATTAAGTTGAAATTCAGTGCGAATTAATCTTCCTAGCTGAAGATGCAGCTGCCAACTATCCGGCTGTTGATAAAATAATAACTGTTCTGCATTCTTGAAGAAGTTGGTAATATTGACTGTGAAACGTAGGAATCGGGTAGTAGCAGACGATAAATCCTGAACTGCAGTTTCTACCAATAACACCGGCCGTGAAAGCTTATGAGGAGGTTTTACGAAAAAGAAATTTTTTGTTTGTATGCGATACTTCAACCACACCCACATAATGAACTCCCTTTCTCACGTTCCTCCCGGTATCCTTTTTGTCTTTCCGAAAATTAACAAGCCGTGAAAATTAAACTGAGTTAATTCTTCACGACCGTAGCGTCAAATTAAATCCGTAAAAATAGGATCGACTTCCGACGGCCGAACGTAACGGAAGCTCCGTCGTCTTCTCTTCGCTAAAATTTACGACCTTCGAGATTACAAATATAATTACCGTCGACGTGGCTGGCGCACTGTACAGGTTCAAACCCGGAAAAATTCCAACCCGTTCGGACCGTTCCGTTACCGACGCCTCGCAGCGGAATTAAATCCAAAACTGTAGGAAGAGATTCTTTTATTGGGCTCTCGCTCGCTCGTCCGAATTAACCCCGTCCTTGCCGGGACGCCGAGTTCTTTCTTCGGCGCGTTAAATACTCTTCGTAATTAAGTTTGACAAAACGGGTGTTTCAAAGGCGCGCGTAATGGAAGTGTCCCAATTACACGGAGCGCGATCGCTAGTAAGCCATTGAACGTTGATTCCGATTGCCCGTGTAGATTTTTCCTTCTTTTCCTTTTTTCCTTTTTCGTTGAGGAATCTTTGGGTTTTATTTCTTTGCTGGGGTGGGATTTCGGCTTTCTTTTGTTTTGTTTCGATTCAAATTTTGGTAGTGATTGCAAAGAGTGTGAACACCTTTTCGCACAATTATTTCATTAAATTCTGTGACACGTGTTTCGCTAGCATTTTCAAACCGTAGCTTATCGAATAAACTGCGATTTTCAAAATTCCATTCGTGCAAGCTAAGCTCTTCCCTCCACAACTCAGGGGCGTATTTTTCCATGTACTAGGATAAAAAGTTATTCCGAGACGTGTGACTCATGTCGTCTCAGATCATCCGTTCCTCTTTACTCTGACAGCACGTATTTCTATTTCGTAAAATTTGCTCCCTTTACTAAAGAATCCTGGACGCCTCCACCAATTCTAGGTTTATAGTTCATAGCAATTAGAAATAACAGAACAGCATCAACTTCGAAGAGCAGCTATCTAAAATATGGTGTAACGTTGAGAACCTGAGAAAAGGCACAATAAATCAATTGGGGAATGAAATAAGTGAGAGACTTGAGCAATCAATAACAAGGGCTACGTAAGAGGAATGATATAAAATCCAAACAGCAGCCGCAGAAACTATAAACCTAACTATTGAAAAAGCAGAGATAAAAATCCAAACATTAGTTTAACGACGACTGCAAAAATAGAAAGAGATAAACATAATACACAAAGGACAAAAACAAAGTACGAATTAAAAAGAAGAGAAACAAAACGAATGTGTAGATGAAGAAAAATAGAACAACTAGGGACACGGCCGAAAAGGATAGGGAGGAGTACAGAATTTTTAACAGGAAATAAAAAAGACTGGAAGATAACGTATTGCCGGAATAAAGAAGGGGGACCTTTAAGGGAAATAACAGACACACTATACAGATGGGCAGAACATTTTGAAGACCCGCTAAATGAAGATGGATCAAAAGAAGCGTGATACAAAATCAGGTATAGGAAAATGATCCGGAAGAAACAAAAAACCAACATAACAGGAGATAAGAGAAGTAATTAGAGATCTCTCTCTCTCTCTCTCTATCTCCATCACTCCTATTGGAGAACTGAACGAGTACTCTTCAATTTCATTCTTCTGCAATATGTTTGACTTCACCTCAAATTAGGCCAATCTTTTTATGTTTCCTTGTACTATTTTCCTCCAGTTATTGTCTGGTCGTCCTCTACTTCATTTTCCCTCTGGATGATATTCTAGAGTTTGCCTGGCTATATTAGAGTTTTCTTGCCTTAACGTATGACCAACCAATTTCCAGTTTTCTGATTGTGACTAATATTTGTTCCTGTATTGTTCGTTCCTATAGCTCAATGTCTGTTATTTATTTTTTATCTATTCAGGATCTTCCTCAGCGATTTATTGAAAAAGTTTTGTAATTGTCCGTTTGTTGCCCCATCATACTTCGTTTTTTGTTGTTTCTGAGATGTCACTAGTTTGTCAAATTTTCTTCAAGGAGTTGAATGTATGCTGTGGCTTGCTCATCCTTGTTCGAATATATCAGCTTTGCTTCCTCTCCTCTTTTTATAACCGACCTAAGAGACTTAAACACATGCATAAAACTGCAGGAGAAACCGGAATCCCAGTAGGAATAGTGGAAGAGGGGGAGATAATCTACAGGAGAGATTATGCAGACTAATCTTGACAGTATGATATGAAGACAAATTGCGGGAGCAATACACTAATATGTTCCCATATATGGAGAAAAGGGATAGGGCGTTCTGTAAAAAAAAATAGAGGGGTCACACTTCAAGAAGTCGTGTACTAAGTCTTAGCAAAGATAATCCGAAACAGGTTACAGATATATGAAAACCAATTGATAGGAGATTACCAGGACGATTTTAGATGAAGAAGAACAACTATTGACCAAATATTCACGCTAAATCTAATAGAAAATAATAGCTACGAACGAAAGCTGGAACTACCTACGTTATTTATTGACTTTAAGCAGGTCTACGACTCCATCCACCGAAAAATATTATATGGAGCAATGATAAGCACCTTAGACACTACGAAACACAAGTAGCAGAATGATGATTGAGGGAGGCTTTCTAAACCGTGTTTTGAACAATAAAGGACTAAGACAAAGAGATCCGTTTTCAACCGATCTGCTCGTTATAGTTTTGGAATAATATAATTAGAGGAACTGGCATACAGACTGTCCTCCACCACAGACAACAATACAATAGTTTATGCGGACGATGTGATATTGCTGACAAGATCAAGGCAACAGCTTTTAAAAACCTTCCCAAGTCTCGAACAAGAGACAAGATAGTGTGGACTTATTATAAACTATACAAAAGCGAAATATATGGAAATGCGAGGGAACAACACAGGAGAGAATAAGAGTATTAAATTGAAAACAAAGAACATGGAATATATCAAGCGGTTTGAACACCTAGAAGTAACGGCAATTAATCGAGGGGAAGAAGAAAATGAGATACATTAAAGACTACTAAAGGTAAACAAGGCGATTGGATCATTGACAACGTTTTTAAAAGCTAAAAACGTGCCCAGAGCAGCAAAAATCAGAAGATACGAAACAATTATACGACCAACAGCAATGTATGCATATGAGACGTGTACCATGAACGAACGGAAAGCGAAGACAGTAGAAATTTGGGAGAGGAAAGTGTTAAGGAAGATTTTTGGAGCAATTAAAGTGACTGAAGTACTATGTAGCTGTCGAAGAAATAAAGAAAAATGGATGCATATGGAAAGCCAAAGATCACAAAGAAGATCCGAGAACAAAGAGCTCGATGGCTGCGCCATATCTTGCGAATGCAAGAAGAAAGAACTGTAAGGAATTTTGGATAGCAGAGAACCAGGAAAAAAGAGAAGGAGATGCCCAAGGCCAGATGGTAGGAGGCGGTAAAACGTGGTCTTGAAGATCTGGATGGATCAATATATGGAGCAGGTTGCTGAAAGAAAAAGGTATAAGACTGAACAAACACAAGAAAGTAACGGTGATAGGAGAGGGGTAGATCAACACCGAGGTGGAGAGAGTAAAGATGGGACAGGTGGCCTAGTTTAGGTAGTGTAGTGGTAATGAACGGCAATGTTAGCCAGGAAACGGTAACAAATAGAAGATTCGACAATTCTATTAATCTGTACTATTTACTGAGCAGCAGATTCCTGAACAACAAACAAATATCAAGAGGCAGAAATCAAAATCGGTTCTACTCTATGGCAGCGAGAGTTGAACATAATACAGGCCACCGAAATGAAATATCTGAGACGAGTGGTAGGAGTGATGAGGAAGGATGGGATCAGAAATGTGACCATAAGAGAACAACCGAGCTTAGGTCAGTTTTAGACTGTATACAACAGATTTGGTGAGTTGGTGATAGATGACAAGAGACTTGTTAAACAGATATGAGGAGCAAGAGCTACGAGAAAACGCAAGAGAGGCAGACCGCAACAGATATGGGATACAATGACCAGTAGTTTAGTTATGGAAAAGGGAAGCTGGGGCTGAAGAAAAGAAATGGCAAAAAATCGAAAGATCTGGAATAGCTTCGTTTGGGATTGCAATTGATGAAGTATATATACTGTTTCTACAGGTTTTTCAAAGATGATATTAAGACCTGGATGTGAAAGTTTGTAGGAGAAGCCAAACGATCGAATACAAGACAAGTAACAAAGAATTTGCTCGACCTTTAAAGAAGTGAAATAATGGAGCTTCGATATCTAAAAAGATTTAGGAAACATATTTGAATCAACGGTGAAGCACAAAACACTACACAGGAGGGATTAAATGAACTTTAGAAGTGATTTCAACAGTTGCAACTATGTTCATTCAAATTCCAAACCGATGCATTTCTTTCAATTTTTTAATTTTTAGCTTTGGTTCTTGGGTACATATGTATGTAGCTGTTTCCTCCTACAAATTTGAATGCAAAGATACGCTTTTATCTTCACTTTTAGTCTTATCCTTATTTAACGTTTTAAGATCAATAAGGAAACTAACTAAACCAGATAAAATCAATCTTTCAGCAATCACAACCGACCGCTCTAATCGACATACTTTAGAGAACTTAATTCCATTATCCCGGTGCTTCCACCAGACTAAAACATTTCACTTTTTCCTCCCCTACAGACACGAAAACGATGATATTAAGAGGTCTATATTTATCGAATTTGGCAAGACCACACGCCGCGTAATCGCTGACTTTACCGAACCTCTACGATTCGGAACCCTCGTATTATTATTTCGCAGCGTAATCAATTGCTATGTCTCTCGGGCGTCTCGCTAACTAACAAATAAAATCCCGTCGGCCGTCGAGCGCTAAATCTTCTTCTTCTTCTTCTTCCTCCACCTCCTTCTCCCCGAGTTCCTCGGCTAGAACCTCTTCTCGACTATATATTTCAGCGCAAATCGAATAAAACCGCAACCGAGATAAGACAAAAGAAATAGCGACAGACGTTCGACGAATATTCGCGTCACGTACTGCGGATCTACGCCGTCAAACGCCAGATTCGAAGGATTCTCACCGCCGCGACGCCGCCGCTGCCGACGAAGCAGAGAGACCGAGAAGGGTACGTATAGTCAATTGCGAGAGTCTAAGCGTCTAGGACTCGAATTTTCCTGGGGACGCTAGTCGTTTGCGAGTGAACGTGACAGTAGGAAGTTTATCGTAATGCATCTCTTTCCAAAATCAAATGGGATATAGAAATACTCCGTGGCCTTTTGGGGCAACTAATACTTTCAAAATTGCCTGTTACAATACAATATGCCGCGCAGGCTTTCACCAAATTTAACGGAGGAAGTCATCTAATTCGAAATTGATAAAGGAGGCGGCTTGGGAGATCATACTCAACAGATGGCACCACCATCGAAAAACGGGACGGGTATAATGCGCCTTGTGACGCATTCTTCTTGCCAACATTATGAAATAGAATACATATCTCTGTTTCACTTGTTGGGATTACAGAGAAGTGCGCTTGCGTTATAAAAGCCAATCAAGTCCCGAATTCTGCGCTTCGGGGATCAGCACTTACCGAGCTTACTTACTGAGCGGTTGTTGTGTCCATGTATTCTAGGCAATTATAGGTTAGGGTTTCGTGTTTACCAAAATATGTATTCGTAATTTTGTTTTATATCCAGCAGTAAACAACCACGTGGTAGAAAAATAGACTGTAGTTTTCCCAAAGGAGTTGTCGTGTTTGCTGTAAAGAAACGATGATAGTAACGACAGATTTTACAGATTTGTAAATGCGCAGAGGGAGAGAGAAAACTGATAAACCCGAGTACAGTACAGATTAGAATTTGAACGATTGCAGAGGAAGTGTTCAGAGAAAACATTCCAGCATTGTTTATCACTTCTAGCATAGTAAACGTTTAAATGAATAAAATTATTAAAACAGTGGTCCCCACGTTTAACACAGATAGTATGTAAAAGCGTATTCTATTGCAGAATGTGTTCGATAATCGCAATGTGGAACTGGTTACATTAATATTAAAGTATTATTTAACTGTGCGAGTGCATCGTGAGGGTCGATTAAGAGTGTTCGGTAGATTTTTAAATTTTTATTTTAATTGTCTATCGTGAAACATGATTTGGCCTTGTTCTAAACAAATAATTACGATTATGTAAAAATACAATGTAGAGTCTTTACGAAGATATAATTAAATAAATAAAACATAAAAAGTTGTGTTTTTATTACAATCATAAAACGAAAACCTTTGGATATTGGAAAATAAATCCTGGACTAACACATGTTTAAAGCACAGCAGTTTGTTATGTCTTTTTGTTTTTTTCTAAATTTTAGATTTCTTCGAGTTTTATAAAATTCAAAAAGAAAATAGTTGCTCGCAGACGTATGTTGAACTATTTGGCATAAACATATTAAATTAATTTTATTTAATAAGCAATAAGCAATATGTACTAGTTTATGTTAAATATTGTCTTGTCTAGCAACTCTTGCTTCACCAGATCGCTAGTTTAAGTTTTAGTTTAATTACCATTTTGAGATTTGTGATTAAGTTTACATACATATTTAATATATTATTTCTATAATTAGACTTTAGTTTTTCTTACCTTGTTGTAAATCCTATCCCGCTTAGAGAGAAAATAGTTCCTTAATTGTTAAATATTTTTATATAACTTTATTACATTTAGAGAGCAACTTATTTATGTTTTCCTGTCCATACTTATAGCACCTAGAAACAATTCTAAATTTTCAATCTAAGAGATTGAAATAAATACAAAAGAAATTTAACATTATTCACCGTTAACATTTCGATCCAAAATTGGCAAGTTGATAGAAAAGACCGATGCAAAATGTCATAAAAAACTTTAAATTTCGGTTACGTTATCCATGTGAAAGTAACATTCCCGAATGCCGCTAAAATTTGAATGTATTTCTACTCATGCGCATTCCTGAACTGTCTCAAAGAGTGAGATGACACTTGTATTTTGTTTCACTTAGATTACAAGACTTTCTACGCATTGCAAAGATAGCTATGGCGCGTTATATTTATGGATAGATCACGTACCAGGTGATACATCTGTTGAGAAGTTTCACCTCGAAAAATCCAATCCCTACCACATAAGTCGCCCCCTTAAATGAAATTCAGAACCATCCATTATCACTTTTTGTTTGGAAAAATCGAGTATTTCGAGAACTTAGTTGTCATCTTCAGTGGGTGCGAACTTGAATTTCGAATCAAAATCCCCCATCCGATGCAGAATTCTACACTTCCAGTCGTTAAAGATCAAAGGACTCGCAGTATGCACCGAGGCTTTCGCCTCCCGTTCATCTATCCCCAGCAATAATTCACGGAGAATTCGCGCGTCTTAAGAGAACAGGCCTCCGGGGACGATTTTCAAGGAACGAACATTTCGTCCCGACACATCCACTTCCTGAATATGCATCTAATCATAGTAACGGCGGTTTCCCCGTTCTCCCGACGAAGCCGGATCGTAAGGAAGTGTAGTAGGATGGGAAGTAGGTAGGTAACGGGTGACGGAGCGCTATATCTCGAAAATTGCTCCCGAGGAAAGAGGGGAGTTATCGTCCGTCCGGAGCTTAGATGTTTGTCGAGATGACGTTTTGTCCCCAATAGCCGGAGACGGTGGCGGGCGGCGGCGCGTCGTCGTCCTCTTCTTCGTCGTCGTTACACGTGCCGTTTCTACGCTGCCGGATTATAAGAAGGATACTTTGTGATATTCGAAGCTGGAAATTGACGAGTCGTCGCATTCACGAATTTCGCTAGATTTAGATGGAAAAATGACGCTTTGAGCGAGACGAGAGTGGATTTCGTCTCGTAAGTCGTGTAATGGGACCGATTAAGGTTTTCTTGTTTTCGTTTTTGGTTTTTACTGGATCGCCAGCGATCTCGAGGAATTTCCTTTAGAATCTATTACGGTTTCGGAGCAACATTCAATCATCTTTTCAGGATTTTAAAGGAAAGAGATGGAGGTTTTATCGCGGAGTGTACACACAGAAGTACTTCTTGTATTACGCAAGTCATAAGCCTTCTATATGTAATTTTATCATTTATCACTTTATGGTTAAGCATTAAACAGCAATTTAAGTTATGACTATACAATCGAATGAATCCAGAACCTAATCTGGATATGTAGAAATTCAGATAATTGAGAGACCTATAAAAGAGTTTTAGTAATTGCTCGAACTCCAAATACGTATTTCGACCGTTAAGTGATTATTCTCCATGGGCTAAAGCACAAAGGATCACCTAGTGGTTCAAACTAGTTTTTGGAGTTATCTTGTCAAATTTGGTATTAAAGTGATTTTGGTTTTCTAAGCGTAAATGAAGGCCGAAATTTTACGTATACAGTGTGCGCTTCAACCTCTCGTAGTTTTAAGAATATAGGCCATTTGCGGTAATGAAGGGAATGGAAATATTCTTAAATATAAATGAAAACCTACATAACCAGTCTGATGTTTTGAGTAGCGTTATAACAGATGTACCGTGTACCAAAAGCAATACTTTGGAATATTCTATGAACAAGAGGAGTGAATAATAAAATAATCAGAGCCATACAGAGAATATATAGAAATAATACGAGGTACGTAATAAGGATATACACACGAAGCCAGGAAGATTTACAACTAACAATTGACTAGGGGAAGCCGGAATATTATGCCTGGCGCTATTTACTATATACATAAACGAAATCGTTAAGACATGCTCATAAAAACTCAAAAGAACGAATGTCGTACACAGAAATTGGGAAGTAGCAAAAATAGCCGAGGAGATGCGGTTTTGCTGGCTAAAAGCGAGAAAATACCGCAAGAGAACATCAAATATGGAACAGGGTGCTGAAAGGAAAATGTATGAGGCTGAAACAGACAAGAAAATAGTAAGGATGATAGGAGAGGGACAGATCAACATCGAGGTGGAGGGAGTGACAATAGGGCAGGTGAGCCAGTTCAAATATCTCGGAGTGGTAATTGAGGAAGCGGAAATAAATGACAAATCTATTAAACTGTACTGTTCACTAAGCAACAACGAACAAGAAAGAAATATCTAGAGAGATAAAAATCAAAGTGTTGAAAGTAATCTATAGACCTGTTGTGGTCTGTGGCAGTGAGAGTTGGGTATTAACGGAAAAGCAGAAATCTGAGACGAGGTAGGAGTAACGAGGAGGAAAAGGTGACCGTAAGAGAACAACTAGGAGCCAGATCAGTTTAAGACTTCATACCACAGAGGCAGGTGAGCTGGTGAAGACACCTACAGAGAATAAACAACAAGAGACTCGTTGAACAGATATGGAAACCGAGAGAGCCACGAGAAAACGCAAGATAGGCAGACCATAACTGACATGGGATAGAGTGACCAGCATTTTAATTAAGGAAAAGCGAGCCTCATGGGCTGCAGCAAAAGAGATGGTAAAAGATCGAAAGATCTGGAAGAGCTTTCTTTGGAATTGTAATTGATGAAGTGAATATATTGTTTGAACAGGCTCTCAAATGCAATATTATGTAATTTCAACACCGGCAACAACCGGTAAAACAGAAATAAAAAAGCAGATGTTTTAAATTGCTTCCACTAACCTCAATACATAAACACGCTCGCCGCGCATTTTATGGACGAAGTGTATTTATTGGCGCACTTATGCGATGTCGATCGTTTACTTATTATTATAAACTAATTGTTTTAGATGGCCACAAAAGAAAAATCTAGGAATTTAAGTCAGATCTTAAGTCAGATCGTCGAGGGGACTGTCCAGCCATTTTTGTATGTGTGATTTGAATGACGGCGAACGTCTACGCGGCAATGTGGAGGAGCCTCATCGTGCATAAACCACATCTATTGTCAGATATTGAGCAGTCTTATTTGGAATAATGGTGGTAACTTTTTGTAGGAAATATAAATAAGTTTGTCTATCGACACAATTCGGAAGCACAAATGGTCCAATAATAAAGTCATTATACTGTACCAAAGATCGAAGAAATATCATCGTTGCACCGGGATTCGAGCGCGCGCAGAGTTTTGTCGGAATTCGCCATAAATATAATTAGTATAATGACGAGCCATACCAATTACTTAATACATACGTATAAACTACATCAAACTACATCATGAAACATTACAAAGTGTACAGTCACCTAAGACAACTTGCGAAGTAACCTATCTTACGGCTAAAGTATTTACGTGTAAATGAACTGAATCCCTTATCGATTATCTCAGCCGTCTCTTGGTAAAATTATAAAATTCCAAGTTGCGCAAGGACTTGTTCTTTGCTAACAGATCGGTTCATTGTTTCGAATTCAACAGCCGTATCTGAACGATGCATCACTAGCAGGTGTTGGCGCTCTGATAATGAAATCCTAGTCCTCCAATCATAGTGTGTCAAGAACATTACGGTTTAATACCAATAGTATCCCAGAAATATAAGCTGGATAACAAACAATTTCTTTTTGGTTAACTTTTATTAGGAAAACTTTTTATTAATTGATTTACTATGTCTTGATGCATTTGTACTTTTGACATGGAAGAATAGTACCGTAAAATGGGGTGAATAGGATTGCTGAGGTGAATAGAATCGAAAAGTTGGAATTTGTTTATAAAATTTACAACATCTAAATATGTCACAGAAAACTTTCGATTTGGCTTTCTTTGACTCCTTATATCATAGTCGCATTAAGGTTGGCAATATTTCGTCACCAGCACTTGGTAGTGCTGAGAATCAATACATAACCAAAAACGTTATTAATCAGTTGGTTTAGTGGGTGCAAAAACTTAGTCTGGAACTCCGAGCTTAAGAGACCTACATTCAAAGTAATTAGTACTAGTAGTAGGATCGCTGGTCCTATTCACCACAATGACAGGTGAATGGGATCAGAGAATAAAAACAATTATATATTGTAAAACACTCGATATAAACAAAAATTGGCATAGAAAATGAGTAGCTCAGGTATAAACTGATGTTTTGATATATATATTAAAATTCTATGTCTATTACTTAGGCAGTTACACAATTCCAAAATTCAAAAGTGACCCCATTCACCTCATTTTACGGTACTACTTATTTGAAAGTTTTTCAATTCGAGTAATAAGTAGAACATTTACATATTAAATATTAAGTTCTAGTTGAAAGATTAAGGCGACTTGAATTCTTAAGAGCTAGTTAAGGCACACGCCGTAAAATCGTGGAGCTAGCATTGACTTATCGGAAAACTATTTTCCTCTCTATTTTGTTGCTTTGTTGTGACGCTATGACCCGTCATAGAAAATTAATAAAGTCCTCCTGAATTCCACTATTTTCGCCCTTGCGTATGGTGCGGGGAATAAAGCAAAATCCTCCCTCTAATAAATCCGGAATCGTTTCGCTAAAGAGCTACAAACAGCGCCAATCAATTCCCGTCTGTCTTTTTAAAACAATCACAGCCGATATACGGACATAAATTAAGCGATTATCTCCGGGTCGTATCGCTCTCACGCCCCGGAGTTATTTATAGTTCGACTCGCGTTCAACCCCGATTCCATTGTTACCTTACCAGTCGACTGTGAGCCCCTAATTTATAAAGCATCGTCTCCTCGCGTTCGCCGGCGTGCGTACGGGGCCCGACGATATTAATACCTCCATCGACCCCAAAAATACACGCGCTAACCCACTTTTTTCAGCGGGGGCGCGAACTTTACGGAAAATTCTGCGTTTGACGTTAATGGCGCGAGTCGGGCCAGGGGCGAGATGTGTCTATATTTGGCGTACTTAGAGGTACGTACACACGTGTGTGTGTGTAGGCGGCGTATATTTAAAGGGTAGGTAGGCTTGACGTCTCCTTCCGTTAGAGAGTAAACGATACAATTTAGTGGGTAAGCGCGCGGTCATCTATCATGCTACGTGACGTGAAATAAGACGCATTAGGGCTCCCGATGTTAACTGTAACGTATTATTACGTGTCATCCCTTGTGTAACCTCTGAGTATTATAGTTGTCATGTAGGAATGTTACCTGCGTTTATGTGGTAGCCGGCGAGTAAATAAAATCCGAGGAATGTGTGGAAATTACAATAAAAGTATGGATCGTGGTGGACTTCTTTAAGTACCTCATTACGGAGGGACGAGTATGTATTACTTGTTTCAAATGTAAAGTACATCTACATTGATTGGCACCATTTAAATTCCGTTCATATCTTTAACAATTTCTTCCATTTTCGATATATTTTATATGGCGTTTACTTTTGGAGTACGATTTTTTATAACTAGGTGATCAACTTCGGGTTTATTGGTTGGGAATGAGACCTCTGCTCTCCAATAAAGTTTGGTGGATTTTTGTGATTTGTCTAATTGGTAAATTCCTATGAAATAAGTAAGAACGATTGTAGCATTCAATAGAAGTTTTAATCAAATATTATTTTGGTATCTAGTTAGTAATTAATTGTAGCAATAAAATAATGCATTTAACAATATTGAGAGACATGCTCTAAGATTAAATTTTCAATGTAAGTATAATTAGCTTTGGTGCCAAAAACTGGACCATATTTGGTTAAATATAATTATTGTCATATAGTGCCAATTCATGCATTTTTCAGCCAGAAACGGTACCTGCTGCTTTTTGCCCTTTTTAAGTTATCTTAATCTTATCATAGAGAAAAATATGAAAAGATTTAATGTTTTGAGCGTTTGAATAGTTCTCGGCATATGCCAATTATTGTAAATTGAAGTAAACCAATCAATGTATTTAAATTCTCCACGATTAAAGTGTTACACTTATTTATATATACATACATATTTAGCCACCTCATGACACCTAGATATTAAGTTGTATTCTATTAAAACAGTTACTTTAAAAAGCGGTTTTCGTGCACGTGATTTATTCCCATAAGATGCACATATTATTGACTTTTTTTTGACTTTTACCAAAAATGCCTTGGAGGAAATAATGTATGGAATAGGAACCACAATGATGTGACATATGAGAATTTGAGAGTATCTTTTTAGATTATTGTGGAAAGAACTAATCGACACTGATGACTCAGAAATCAACAACCTAGAGTCTATCTGGCTAGAATTGGAAGAAACAGTGAGAAATAACCAGTGGGAAAGATATTGATAAGTTATCTGAAGCTGATTCCACCGAGACTATAATCACCCTCAGATAATAAATAGTATAAAAGCCAGCAGCGGTAACAGTAATACGATGGTAGAAAATTTCAATATAGGAAAAACCAAAATGTTACTTGTGACAATGATTCCAAAAATCCAGACATTAGCAAATATGGTACTATTGAAGGAAATGTAATAAACAAATTAAACAATATAGAAAGGGAGGGGGCATTTCTTATACAATAACAATATTTATTATCAATAGTGTGATTAAATGGATGATTTTGTTAATAGTATCCCCATCGTTAGAGGAAAAGAACTCGGAAACGATGTTTTACTGAAAGATGTCGTACTGCAAATATATCCAGAAGCACCAAGACAAAAGGAAAACATCCATTTCCAATGATATCAGAGAAATTTCAGGTTGGAGAGAGAGAAAAGAAGGACAAAAAGAAAAATCCCAGAAGAGAAAGACGAGCGCAAGAAAATAAAGATGGTAAAATAAATAAAACAAAAGAAAAGTAATGGAAGCAAAAAGGAAATCTAAGAAAGGTGGAGTGAGCCGGAGTAATAAAAGAACGAACAAATATTATTAAAACTGACGAAGTCAATTCGAAAGTAAATATATCTTGTGGCGTACTGCAATCGCGAGAATTCCAACAAAGCAACACAAGGGAACTTCAAATAGAGAAGACTAAAATTAATCACAAACAACAATATCGTCAACCCACTGCACTATGGGAATGCATTGAAATATTTACTGTACTCTATTTCATCTGTTATTTAAATTTGAGTCAGTCGCGAATTGGATTAAAATGTAATTATTGGAGAAGATCCTTATACATAAACTGCCTTTTAAGCCATTAGCCAGAAAGCTTATGTTAGGCATGCATCAAGAATAGCATTAAGAACAATACTTAAGTATAAACTATTTTCGAATTATGTAACAGTTGTGTTCAAAAAGTAAGGTGACTTTTTTTATCAAAAAGTACTTATTTATTCATCAATATGCATGTTGTCGCCTTCAAAGATACCCCTCTCAGATATAATATACTTGTGCCAACGCTTTTTCCGATCCTCGAAGCAATTCAGATAAGCACTTTTTGGTATACCCTGGAGCTCTTTGAATGATGCAGGATTTACCTCCGCAATCGTTGCAAATGCCCCTCCTTTCATGGGTCTCGTCAGTTTTGGGAACAGGAGAAAGTCGCAGTCAAATCCGGTGAATATGGTGGCTGAGGCATGACTGTGGTTGTGTTGTGTTTGGTCAAAAATCACTCACAAGCAACGATGAATAAGCAGATTGTTTCCACATTATTCGGGTGTCTTTTTCCGTATTGCTTCTCATAATAGGAGCATAACTTCAAGGTAATACTCCATATTGATCGTACAACCGTGTGGTAAGAACTCCTAATGCACTACGCCACGGTAATCGAAGAAAACAGTAAGCAAACCCTTGACATTTGTTTGAAGTTGGCGTGCTTTTCTCGGTCTTGGCTCTTCCATTGGGACGATTGGGCTTTAGTTTCGATATCATAACCATATACCCATGATTAATCACCAGTAATGACCCTTTTGAGCAAATCAGAGTCATCATTGACGTTCAACAGCTTCTTCTCCTCTTCAAAATTAAGCGGTTTCGGAACATACTTCGTTGACACACGTTTCATGCCCAAAGCACCCGAAAAAATTGTATGGCACGAGCCAACCGAGATGCCGACGTCAGCAGCAACTTTTGTAATGGCGATCGACGATTCTCGAATACTATTTTCCTTCCTTCTTCAAGGTTTTCATCAGTTGTGGACGTGCTGAGGCATCCTGAGTGAGGTTCGTTATTGGCATCTTCTCGGCCACCTTGGATGACTTTGTACCAATTATAAGCTTTTTTACTTAGAGTAGACTCATTGTATGCCATATGTCAATATTTCAAATGTTCTGGAGCGCTTAATTCCATTTTTTACACAAAATTTGATGCAAATTCTTTGATCCATTTTTTCGACAGCAGAAAATCGCCGAGTACACCAAACACTTCTAACCTTTGTGGCTGTAACAAACAAGCAAAGAATGTTATATAGTTGAAACTGTGAACATATGTTCGGGACGAGTGTACCAACATGAGATAAAAACGACTTACGTATCCCGGCAAATTCAAAAAGTCTCCTTACTTTTTGAATACACATCGTATATGTACCTACATATGTATTTAATTAACTTTCATTAATAAAATACGAGTGTGTATCTAAAATGCATATGTCCACTTAAATTCCGATATAAATATATTCAATTACTGTTTCTAACACCGTGCCAATAACTAAGAATTCTTAGCAATTTTTTAAATTAATTACTCGAAAGTATAAGATTGATTGGTTTGCACAATAAAATATTCAATATGTCCTAAATTCAGTCATGATATTCAATTTGTTTTAGACGAAATTATAAATTGGCAGTGAAACAGTCAATAAATCCATTTCACTAAAGTGCCAATCACTGTATATGTTCCTCGATATTACAACAAAATTGCGGTGATTATCTGCGCTTTGCCAGCAGCGAGCCCAAAATCATTAAATTCTATCTTACCGAATTATATAGCGACTGGAGTTATCGGTACCCATTGATTGGTGTCAGTAATACGATATCACAGTTCACCCAAATTTCAAAATTTTATTGAATATTCAACGATCGATTTCGTAAACTTTAACTCCCACGTATAATTAACGTATACACGTATATAAAATTTACCCCGCATATTAAAAGCGTCCGTATCTGGCATCTGAACGCGTCGTTTTCGCAGCAAACCTTCGCGTTTACCGGGCGCCGTATCTTCGCGAACCTCTCCTCGCCGGATCCTAAACAAATAAGCCGTCGAAATTAATTCGACGTGAAACTCGATATTTACATATTATTAGGTCGCTGCAGCGACGGCTCCTCCGTTCGAAACGTTATCGGGATATTATTTACGCAAGAAGAACGACCACCCGGCTCGTTTCTCGTCGATGAAAGTCGCAATTTTCGACGCTGAGCAAATATAGAGAGGTTCGGAATTCTGGACGCGATTAATGCGTGGTGAGGAGAGATGATTTGATGAACCGATGGTATATTATTGGTAGAATTAAATTGTGATGTACTAGGGGGTGCCCATTAATAAAAGCACGAGTGGCGCTTGCGCAAAAATTTGGGTCTAAAGCCTGACAAGGTCCAGTTGTCCAACGTCAACGTCAACGCTGCCATCAATAAACTAGGTGCTGGACTTTCAAACAAACCCATCCTTTTTGATGGCACACACTTTAACAAACACAATGGTCGCATTTGGGCAGTTGTTGAACAAGAATTACAATCACATCGTGTTGTTAAGGTTAATTGTCACAGCATTCCGGTTAATTTGTCACAGTTCCGGTTTTATTACTCCTGGCCTCTCGCTTTCGTAAGTTTTGATACAAAATTCGCGCATTGTGGATACCCGTGTTGGCATTTGTTTGGTGAAGTTCAATCAAACAGGTCGTGTTCCGTTTTCGCTTTTAAGTCTCGTTTGTCGAGGATATACACGGAAATTCGACTCTGGGAAGTGTAATAGTATCGCTGTGTGAATCCGGGAGTTTCGCTTTCCCCAATTTTGCCGTTTAATCAGCTCTTCGAGTACTTTAACCATACCGAGATTGAACTCGCTAGCGCTATCGGAAGTACGCTATTTCGAAAAACTTTTTCGACAAAAGCATTTTGTGTCCAATGGCGTTCAAAATACACCTACATGATAGATTTTGGCCGGTAGAATACAAATCTTCCATGCCGAACGCTGTATCTCTAACCGTTCTCGAGACATAGAAAAATTCGTCCAAATATGGTATTATAAACGTTTAAAGTTTAACATCGTCCAATTGCGTTCAATCATACACCATTCTACGCGTCTTGACGTGCCGATTCCAACGGTATATTTGTTTAAATTATTTCAAATGGTTTCCGAAAAACTGAAAAAGAACAAACACGCTAAAAGTAGCTGACATTACTGTGAAAATGGAGTGCACTGTACTGACATGATAACCAATTTTGTATGGCCTCTTTCGGATGAAAACGGACAACAAGACAAGGACGGAACTACTTGTCACACAGCGCAAGGTACTACCGATTTATCGAAAACCAAGTTTGATGGATTTTTTTGGATTTCGCGTATTTCGTAAATTGACTACTAAGATCGTGCAATCTAACACTAGCTTAGACTTCTTCTGGGACTACGTGAAAGATGAAATTAATAAGGATAATCCGACAACAATAGCAGAGCTCAAAGCAAATATCGAGAGCGTAATTGTTAAAATTGAGCCAGAATTATTCACGAATGTGTGATGAACATTTTGTCCAAAGAATCGATGTCTGCTAACGTGGCCTTAGTGAATATTTATCGGATATTTTCTCTTCCATAAATTGTAGAGTACAACATACTTCAATAAAAATATTCCAAGCTTTTATTCAAAGTGTGTGTCTTATTTACAATTCGAAGGTACTTATTCAACAATCCTTTTTATAGTAGAGTCTGGAGTGGTTTGTCCACGACTCAATTTAGCATCCGGGAAGCAAACAAACTTGGAAAAGTATTCAAAGTTTGAGGTGAGTCGAGTAATTACATTTTTGGAAGTTGAAGAAGTTAATCAGTTGATCAGCGAAATTAATCGCATATTACACTGCGTTTACTGCGCGAACTATTTAACCCGGAAGCAAGTCTCCACGCGCTAAATCAAACCAAAATGTCATTGACAAAGCGGATTTCTTCGGACCTTTGAAGGAATTCTTGTCAGGAAAACGCTTTGTTGATCCAGATGAATTGCAAGATACCATTAAACAACTTCAACCAACTTGACGAGCATCAATCCATCAATTTTAATTCTGTCAGATAAGTCTGGAAGCCATTCACTCATTACAGATCTAGTCATCCAAGCTTTTTTATTGGAAGTCCATTTGTCAGGCAAACTATTCAGCAGTACACTTCTTATTGGTCGTTGATCAAATCGTTTCCTGTGTTTAGACCATGTTAATTTCTTGTGAAAGATCGAAGTATACTATCTTGAATTTTAGCAAAATTTGGAAGTACATCCGATTTATTTCAATTTCGGCAGAATTATAATTTTGAGGACGCGAAAACTGGTTCCGTACTCCTCCTCTCCTCTATTCTTACTTTCTACTAAGACGTCGGATTTCGTACTCCAAATTGTTGAAATTCTATTGGTTAAGACGAAACTCAAACTTGAATTTGAAACAACGGAAACCAGGTCACTTTAAAAATCGTCAATAATGTCAACTTAGTGTAACCCGCTTTCCCCAAGAAACCGAGCACCTTATCCCCTTGCAACTTCATTTCGTAGATTATACACGAAAGATCTCAGATTTCGACATCATAATCGCAAACGACATCCATCACGACCTCGATTTCCTCCATGTCGTTCCACCCCCCGTATAACGTCGAAACGCGAAATTTCGATTCTTTCCAGAACGCGAACGCGAAAAATCCATTTCTCCCGCTTCATCCGGCTCCATCTTCATCCATTCATCCGGTGCGAGATTCTCATCTGCACGACGACGATGCCGAGAAGGTCATTGTCGAAATCCTTTGTGTTGTTAGAGCATAATTGAATGTCACTAACTTCGGCGCTGTTACAACACGGGTCGTAGGGGTTGGTGGCCGCGGTGACACTTCAAACAACCCCCCTCCCCCGCACCACCGTCTTCGTTATATAGACACGTTTAGTAACTTTGCTTCGCACGAGCGTTGAGGGAGTGCGGGCCCCTTTTCCCTCTCGCTCTCTCTATCCCTCTTTTCCACCTTGTACGACGCCTACACGACGTTCTTTGGGGCGTCATTTATCAACGTCGTCACTCCACTAATAATATGCATGGATTTCCGGAAGAACTTACATTGTTCTATTTGAGTTTCTTTTCGTCCTTCGCTAACTTCGTTTTTTTCTTTCTTTTGTTACAGGAGCTCGGAGATAGATAGGATGGCGTCGATAACCGGATGGTTTCCGACTTTACCGCTGGTGTTCTCCGTGTTGTTAGGTAAGTTTGCGTCTACCAACGCTCTTTCAACTTTTTATTTTCTTCTTGATTAAAGCGGAGAATGATTGGGAGTAAATCTTGTGAATGTGTGAAGTGTACTGCTTTTGTTTCAAGAACGCAATTTTTGTATCAGGATCAGTACAGAACTCAGAAATCAGTTTTTTGTTGTTCTTGGGGCAATATACGTTCAAATTTACATTTACATATTACATGTAAAAATTCACGACAATGACCTTCAAAAATAGAACATCATCTGAATCTGAAATATTTCGTGTAAAGATTGATGTAGAAATACATGGTGACAAGACACGGTCAAATTCAAACTTTGTGAATAAATTCATGAAAAATACATGTAATTTGTGATCGTGTATTACGGGCTTTAGGTATAGATTTAGGGAAAAATATAAGAAATCGAAATTTGCAATATTACTTGATTTTGGGCGCGATGATGAAAAGGAAACCCATGAGTTAGCAGCTCCAACGGAGCAAAGGTGCTTAAAAGCCTTGAGGATGTGACTTCATTGGTCAATATGAAGCTTAGTGATAAACTTCAAAGAATTACTTTAGTTCTTTTATATCACCAAATAGTATTTCATATAGCCTCTCGCGTGTGGTTAGAAGAAAGCAATCTAAACACTTTAATACTTTAAAGAATTTATTGGAGAACCCAAAATCAAAACAAATGTGGGACAAGGGTTGGAAATTTCTAACATTGAGTGTAGCGAATGGAATAAAGCATACATAGGACAGTTCAGACGCACAATAGCCACACGATTAAAAGAATGTGTCGCACGATATCATCATGGTAGAATAGATTCATCGAGTGTTGCAAGGCATATAAATGACACAGTGCCCGACACTAAAATCAAGAATTTAAAATTGATAAAACATGTAAATTCACTTGATGCGTAGCAAGCGATACATTAACGTAGAAATACAAATCTTTCAAACAAAAACGACGTCTCACGATCCTGTGGGTTGGTCGTTGCTATTTGATTTGTCATAGGTAGTCTGGGCAAATAGCGGAAATTACGAAATAAGAATAAATAAAATTACCCTTACCGTACCTTTCGGAAAATATTCAGATACGTATTTCGGCAACTAGGTTGCCATCCTCAGTGGAAAACTGGGGGAATTCAGGATCACTAGCGAATCCGGACAATGCCCAAGAGGAACACTGTACAATACTAAAGCATGCACAATGAACATCACACACTGAACGTGCGAAACACACCAAAACACTGTTGACACTGAATGACTACATTTTGGAAATGAAATACCAGTAGGGTAAGAGAAGTAAATTAGAATTAGAAGCGTATAATTTGCATTTAAGTTTGACAAAGGTTTGGATCTAGCTGAATACGAAGGATGTTGTAATTTTCATAAAAAATCAGTGAGGTTTCAGAGCATAAATATAATAGTAATGTTTCAAAATTAAGTACAAGGTTTGGAAAATTGTGCCCTAACTTAGATAGGAAGAAAAAAGGGGATACGAGGATAAAAGACATTTTGGTCGTAAATGAATCATCAGAGACGTTTAATGAAATGGAATTAAATTTACCTAATAAATGTTTAAAATATTGTTTGCCAAACTTAAAAACACCTTCCGAGGAAATCATCGCTGGAACTGAAAGAGTAATCAAACCTTTCGACAAACCTTCCAAGAGCTTTATGAGAGAGTCGTGCAAAATTAACATAAAAATGCCAATTGATAGAAGTGAAACCAAGTCAACACGATTAGCAACTTCAAAACTATCAAGAATCTCAAAGCAAAAAGTTGATTCTATATTAGGGCTGATAAAGATAACAAATTTTGTAATTTTGGACAAGCAAGATTATTTACCAGAGTTAAGGAAATGATTTCCAAAGGACCATATTTTGAACTACAAAAAGATCCTCTACCAAGGATAATTCAAGAAATCAAAAACATGTTAAAAGAGTGTACGCCATTGGTTAATTCGTCACTAAAATACAGACTTATGGTATCGAATTCTACAATGCCGAAATTGTACTGTTTGTCCAAAATACACAAAGCCGGTTAATCGATGAGGCCCATCGTATGTAGAATTAACTCACCGGCATATTTTATATCTAAGTGGCTTGTAGAAGAACTTAGAAATTTACCCGTTAAACCCGAAAGTTTGGCAGTAAATAATTCCTCAGCGTTTTGGAGTGTTACGCGCGTTCAATGTGTGATGTTCATTGTTCAGTGCTTTAGTGCTGTACAGTGTTTGCTGTGTAGTGTTCGTCTTGGGCATTACAGTAATACTGAATTTCCCAGTATTCTACTGAGGATGGCAACTTAGTTGCCGAAATACGTATCTGGATTTTTGTCCAGAAAAGTGTGGTAAGGGTAATTTTATTTATTTTATATACTATTTTAGCCACAGCCTCCCCATTCTTATTTGTTATTTTCTTCTAGATGTTAACACTCAGTAACTAACAATAAGAACCAATCCACTAGCTAGCCGGGTAGTTAGCGAAAAACGTGTCACCGGATTGAATTTAATAATAAATAATAAATTAAATAAATAAATACCCTGAATATTTTTCCTTTCAAATCAAATTGAGGTGGCTCCGATGGCGATAGATAGCTTCGCAAACCGGTTATCGTCTCGCTATTTCTAGTCTGTTTATCGGCAAAGTGCCCGTATCAAAAACAAAAAGACAAGACGAAATAATCATTCTAATGCATACAATACCATCTCCTTCTTTTCTTCCCTCGACTTTCCGCGCCAAGTCGTCATACACTCGGGAGCATAACGGTCGTCGTCCGCCGCTTACCGGATTCCCCAAAGCCATTCAATTTTCCTCCATACCTCGAAGACTGCTCGACCCGGTGGCGAACCGGCAGTCGCATCCCATTTATTTGTTCGCCGGAGCGCGGATTCCAGGATGGCCTCGAGGAGGGCTAATTGCGTAGAAAGCTTCCGTGCGGGGGCGGGAAACCGGGAGGATTGGGGAGGGGGGTAGTCTTCCTTTTTGAGCTTAATATGATAACTTAATCAGTGCCTGTCGTCTTGCTCTTTTTGGGTGATTCGGTTCGTTTCATTTTTTTCCGCTTTGAATGTCTACCGGTGGTTCATCGATCGCCGTGTTCCTTCTTGATTTTGTCTTTCGTTAGTTATTTTTAGACTTGGGAGCTCGAGGCGGAAATATAGGTAAGTGCTTTAAAGCGAGAAAGGCAGGTGGATTGCTTTTTTCTGCGTTGGGAAATTTGAAAGTCAAAGACGATTTAAATGATGGAGAGTATACCTAATAAATTTGTCTTTAAACGGGCGGGGACGAGCATAGAGGGGGAAAAAGTATTATTATGAAATTTCCGAAGAATTGCTTTGGTTTTAGCGCAGTTACAATCGAATATTGGTTTCATGAAATTATCTCGGTGCGAGCAACGGGCAACGAACAAAAAATTAAGAAAATGTCTAGTGGTGTTTTCACGCAGTCACAAAGGCCTAAGTGCTCTGTTAGTGCTGGTGGGCAGAAGTATTACATAATTATGAAAAGGCAAGTGCCAGCTATATCTCGATAGTAAGTGGTAAGTGGCGGTGATGGGAATAATGAAGGAAGGAACATGTTATCAGAAATTGACAAATAAGTTAGCTGAACCAAATTACCACGTGCGGGAGCTGAACGAACAATTGGACGAGGAAATCGAAAAGAATGAATATTATAAGAACATGAACATGAGAAAATTGTTAATGAGAATTTGCGTTAGATTACACTGTGCTAGTCGAAAAGTTCAACATTGATGGGTCCTGGGTAGAAAACAGAATTCGAATACGCTGAATTCAACGCTGTCGGCCGTTTTGCGAAATTGGGTCTAGTTTTCGAGATATACACGAGTAAAAATTGTACAAAAAGAGACCCAAGAAATTTGTTTTTCCGTACATTTCAACCATTCATTCATCAAATTCCGTTTCAGTTCGACAAAACTTCTTCGTTGCATGAAATAATTTTCACTTTTCGAACTTACCGAGTATTCAACGTTGCAGAAAGTATAGAAAAAATATATAATAAGTCTATTTGCTCCCAAAAATTGTGTATTTTCCACATAGAAATATTTTTATCTCTAACATCATATTTCTGATGCTTTTTCTTGCAAATTCCAACAAATATCTGCTAAAACAGCATCCAACGTTTTCCCACTATGCCAATGTTCGAGTCTTGCCGTCACTTGGAAGAAATTGCGTCGAACTGAAACGATATCTGATATGTAAAAGATTGAAATGTACGGAAAAATGTGTTTCTTGGGTCTGTTTCTATACAATCTTTACTCCTAAATATCTCGAAAACTAGAGTCTGCTTCGCAAAACGGCCGACAGCGTTGGATTCAACATACTCGAATTGTGGTTTTTACCTAGGACCCATCGATGTTGAATAAAATAAGTTCGCGATTCGAGCACGGCGTTATTACTAAATTTACTGATAAAATTGGAAATAACTATCGATGCAACAGCGTTCATACTCAGACTGATCCAGTACAGTCAACTACAAAATATCATCGCATCAGAATTCTTGATATCCGAAAATTTGGAACCGTCGACTAACATTTCGGTAATGTAGAAAACATAGAACTAACTGACATTAAATTTGTATGCAAGTGAGGTGCATATAACGTATTTTCAAGTTTTACTGAAGCACAATTACAGTTACTTACATTTAATTTTTGTCCCCTGATCCTTTTATCTTTTTAGCGCAATCTCTAGATCCCAGTTGTAGAGAATCTTTGTCTCGTCTTTCTTCCAAGTTTACACATTTTTGCTTTTCAAAACACATGTGCGAAGAGAGCATCCGTTGTTCAGAGACCATATACTTGTATCATTATAGTTTATCGATAGACATTCTTCTGCTTTTAATATTCGCTTTTTTGATTTGAAATTCTTTGACCAACAATCCTCGGTCGTATGTCCATTTTCGGCTCGAATTTATTTTTGTCAGAAAATTTGCTTCGCGCACCTTTATACTTCTTCAACAATTAGTAAAAACGCACCCTCTGTTGTGGATGATGTAGCCTCGCCCATTGCAGTTATCTTTATTTTTGAGTTTTCTGGCAAAGGTAGTTCATCTCTGAATTCTATTGCTATGCGAAAATTTTCATATGATCGAAGTAAGGGATACAACATCAATGTTCTGAACCATCCATGAATGGTAAGTGAAGTATTCATCCACCTAATGAAGCAACGATGTGACGAAACAATATGGTCTAGTGGTACTAGGATAAATATTTGAAACTTGTAATTTAATTCATTTATTGTAGTTATATATTTACAATACTTGGAGTATCGCGCAACTTAAGTGACGAGGATATGCAAACAGAATTGATGAGGAAGTTTGCTTAATATGGAAAACTGAGGCATTAACAGTGACAAGATCATCGAGATATTAGAATTTACAATGAATTTTTGGGAATACTAAAAGGAACAGTACAAGTAAGTGATCGAGCGGGCAAAAATGTAATCCATTTATGGCAAAGCGCGCTCATCGCTCTGGAACAGACCATAGTTTCTACGAGGCTGCTTTTGGTTGTAAATCTAAGACAAGTTTGGAAGGATAGTTACCAGTCGAAACCTTGTCAGAAATTCTTAGTGATGCTATTAAAAAATTGGATTGCAATATTTCATCCGATAATAGTAATAAAGTGGAGAGCAGTTACAAATTGTTGAACATTTCGGACACATGGAAACACAAATTTCAGCTTGTGACATGATATTTGCGTACATGCCCTTTTGTCCCATTCGTCACCATCAATCTGTATGCGGTATTCGGTTACCGCCGATTATGAGAAGACACTTTGAAAAAAAAGCATCATAATTTTTAAAAACAAAATTTATCACTAGATGGCTTGTAAAGTTTAAAAGGAAATCGGGCATGAAACAGGTGGCAATACAGCCAGCAAGCCAACTCTCCTCAAGGTTGACGTTAAAATCGTTCTTGGAAAGATACATTTGATATCCTTGAAGCTATCAGTATCATTCAAAAGGCGTGGTCAGAAGTCAATCAACGACAATTGAATTCTGCTGTAAATCTTCATTTATAGGGATATTTATTTCAGTGAGCTTGTCTACTGTATCGGTGAAATGATTTAGGTGATCAAGAACATCATCATTTTCTTTCATTTTCTGCAGTATTAATTGCTTTAGTAAAGTTAGTTTCTCGAGCTACTCCTTTGCTTTCAAAAGTTTTGCTCGGTGTGTCCCACAAGTCCTTTGAAGTTTCAATTCCATGGTAAATATTATTAGAACTAGTTCCGATTTCGTAGTTAAATATTCCTGATCTCATTTTTCCATTGCCATACGATCTGTGATAGGTCTTGGATATTTGCTGGATATGTAATTCCATAAGTTATTTCGTATTAGAATTGCTTGGGGTTGGAATTTCCAGCTGTCAAAATGATTGCGTCTTAACGGATATTCGCGATAATTAATTATTTTCTTTTTCTTTTGTAAGTACAGCTCTTCCTAATTACCCTTCTTCAGTTGGAGTGACCTGGACCCATAACCTGTCGCAGTTTTACAGTACTTTTAACAATTATGATTACAGCGATTCAACAATGATCATTTCTTCTTGACAATACTATTCTTATTATATAAAGTTTTTACATATGTCAAGTGTGCTAACACTTGACGATGCGAAGGGACAGTGACCCTATCAGCAGGATGGTTTTCTATGTATTATGTATTATGTCCTCATTTCCTATGAAATTTTATGGCAAATAAATGTATTATTATTATCTAAAGTCTAACCGAGTTCCTAATAAATTCAAATACAGCAGACGCTCGATAACGTGAACTAATTCAGATCAAGAGTGTTTCACATCAGCGAAATGATTACATTAGCGAAGGTGATTATTAACAAGCAAACTATTAAAAGAAATCTTTAATACGCCAAAGTAAAATACAAAAATATTCGAGCAACACTTTGTAAACACTAAGGATAACAATAAATCAAAATAGCGTTGTACAATCGTCCATTAAAGAACGAACCTGAGCCAACAAAGTTGTAATTAAGACTACTTTTGCAAAATCAAAACTACATATGTACGTATACCCAACTAAGAGCATCTATGTTTGCTATAGCAATGATGTATCCCGGGAATGTACACAATTAAGTTCAAATATGGATATATACTACATAAATCGGTGACTCCCTTATATAATTGAATAACTCGGGGATTGATCAAACTGGGCTTTCCATAGGTAACTTGTAACGCTCAAAGTTAATCGTGGACGATCGGAAATTGCGTGCTGTTTACGTTATCGAACTATCGAACTTACAATACTTTTACGTTATCGAGCGTTCCGTATAATCCTATACCACGAATTTTGTGTTCATATTAGCGCAATTCTCCAATATAGGGTATTTACGTTATCGAGCGCTAGCCGTATTATTTTCTTCGTATAATCGTTTGAAGGCAAAATCAATTTCCTGATATCATCAAAAATAAACGAGGAGTACCGTCTCGTCACGTCGATCGACTTCCGTTTTTATTTTCTCTCGTCGTTCATCCTGATATATTCTCCATCAACAAATACGTCCTTGTCGATATCGGATTTGCCGGATTGTTTTCCAATCACGTCCCGCCGCCGACGACGTCCAGTTAGAGCACGAATCACGTAGATTATGTCTTCGAACGGTAAATGCGACACAGCCCGCATATACGATCTGGAAGAGTAGGCCGTTCGACGCAAAAAGTCGGTTTTCGCCCTTAAACCGACCGCAATCCGCACGACGACGACGACCACGTTACGCACACACTCGCACATCCGTCGCGTTATTTTTCATCTCACCCCCGATATCGCGGAAGCGGGGCCGAAGTAAACAACATGCATTATGCAACACAAATAAGAAACGACAGACCCGGAATTCTCCGAGGAACGTTCACGTAACGCGATCACGTCCGTCTCACTTAAATCGAGCCGAAAGAAGCGTCGAAAGCTCGACCGTTTTCCTCGCTTTAATTAGTTCGCCTCTGTGTTAATAGCAGTTCGCGCTAATTGTGCGCCGGGCGTGTGTGCCGCGCTCGATGATCGTTTTAATTTCGGTAACGATTGTTTTAATTAAATTTTGATCGATGTAGTCGAAGTAGTGTCCCCTCGCCGTCCGTCCGAAAGCTCGCGATTTTCTCCCGTGCTCCCGTGCTCCCGTTCGCCGTTCGGTTTTATTTTCTCGTTTTCTTTTACCCCGTTTTAACGCGATTCGGGTTATAATTGCCTCGCTGATGGCTACGTGCGGCCGACTGTAATTGCTTCGGAGTTAAAACTTCACGGTTTGGAGACCGCGAAATAAAAAGCAGACGTAGAATTACCGGTGGAGAATTGAAATGTTTGAATTAAAGTGCCGGCGCAGCTTTTAAATCGGGTTGGGAATGGGGAAGTCGTAGCTCCGGTGTTACTGATGTTCAGTTTTGTAACCGCGAACGACGTTTGCTCGCCCTTGTTTCGAATGAATTTTCGTGGAAATTTACCGAATTAGACACAGGCGTATCCAAGATATTTTCTATGATTTATCTGATACTAAGCTACATCGGTAATTTTGCACCACATAATTTATAAATTTCGGGACACTTGTTTCGCTGACACTAAAACGACGTCAGCCCCGATCCCCGATGAAACACAAATACGATACAATTTGGTGTCACTATATCACAATCCTTATAATTATTGTGAAATCCAACAGAAATTAAGAATCTGTGGGCTCTTTCGCAATTTTATTTTCAATCTGCACAAGTGTGGTAGCATCGATGGAGGACGTATTTCAAAACGAACCTGTGGTCATTCACTCTGACATCTCTATCGGATTTGTAAGCATTTCCAATTGGACAGATTTTCTCTTTGACATCACCAGAAAGCTTGGAATGGAAGTCGAAAAGAATGCTTTTAAATCCATTTTAAATTTTTGGCTGTATCAGTTGTTGAGCGAATTATTTTAAGATTTTTTTGGAAGTAATTGGAACAAACAGTTTTCAATGACATTTTCTACGTTAGCGAACATTTTAATAACGTCGCCACTGGTTAGACCTGCTGAGGAAGCTCCAAATCGCTACGATGAGACGAAAAAGACGAAAAATATACTAGTAGAATCTACGCTCCCTGTAATATTTCAAGAACTTCCAGATGTGAGGAAGCCATCGGCTTAAAACCGAAACCAAGAAGACCCGATCCGAATCTGTAGACGCCATCGAGAGATCCCATCCTTAGTAACTGATAACCACATCAAGAGGTGAATGCACGAAGAAAGTCGGTTATTATATTGAAATAAAATCCTTGGAAGACGTGGAGCTGACAAGTAGAGTGCATCAACTGAACCTCGACGTTGGTGTACTTGATTGCGAATAGGGTTAAACGCCTGACCAGAAATAAAAAAGGAAAACAGGCCAATGCGAAATTCTAAAAAGTTCTGAAAGAAGTTCAAGAGAATTACATAGGTTTGACCTCCAGATGCTGGATTATCAACAGAAGATCGTACAAAAGACGATTAAATTGTGAGTGAATGTGGGAGGCGCTTCGACGTACTAGGCAAAGAATTTTGAAATAAGTTGAAAGAAGAATGATATAAACTTGAGCTCCAGATTCTGGATTATCAAGAGAAGACTGTACAGAAGGCGATTAAGTTGTGACCGAATATGGGAGGCGCTTGACGAAACTAAGTAAAGAATTCTGAAAGAAGTTCAAAGAAAAGTTAGATAGGCTTGAGCACCAGATGCGGCGTTATCAAAAAGCAGGTCGTACAAAAGGCGGTTCAACTGTGAACAAATGTGAAGGGCGCTTGACGAAACTAAGCATAGGATTCTGGAAAAAGTTCAAAGAAGAATTATATTGGCTTGAGCACGAGATGCTGGATTATCAATAGAATATCGTACAAAAGGCGATTAAATTATGACCCAATGTGGGAGGCGCTTGGAGAAACTAAGCAAATAATTCTGGAAGAAGTTCAAAGAAGAATTATATAGGGTTGAGCATGAGATGCTGGATTATCAACAGAAGATCGTACAAAAGGCGATTAACCTGGAAAGACTTAGCTAAATAAATTGCCCCTTGAGCAAGGCATGATGTTTTCAAGACGACGACGACGATGCAGCACTATATTTTGGGTACAGAATTAAGATCTTGCAGTTTGGAACGATTATTAATATTACCAGAAACTATACGTTAAAGATCTGAGCAGGACGATGATGATCAAATGATACAGATACAGGACGATTCCAAAATCATGTACGGTTTTAGTAAGTAATTGCATGGACGACTTCACGAAGCACAAATATCCTGACCTATCATGGTTCAAATGAAAATGGAAACCCAACGTTTCGACAATTCGAAGTCAAATTTGGGATTAACCAAAAACAAAAAGGGATAAGAAATAAAGGCAACTGGAGGTAAGTGAGTAGAGTATCTTGAAAATCCCAGAAATATAACAATTACGTTTTGGGAACAGCCCCCACTCAAACAGAATTCCATTATAAAATATTGAGAGCACTGGAAAATTGCTTGGCAGCAAGTGTGTTTCTGTCGCAGTTAGCAGAATGTATGCACATCTTGTTCTTCATTTGCCTTGATGCAATTTGACGAAATCTAAATACAAAGGAACTGTGGAAGAAACGAAAAGAGGGAAAACTAATAAAGCAGAAATCGTTGAATGCTTAAGGATTTAAGATTTTTGACAAAACATGTTTCGACCCTGACTATTCTTGACACTTAGAGTTTCCCCATTAAATCAAATTGAAGGTGACGTCCTAGATGGGCTGAAAGATAAGGTGAAAGAAGAAGAACAAGAAGATGACTAGTATCTCAACGCGATTTATATCTGTGCCTTCCTTTTTCGGAGTGGTTGGCATGGTGTAAGAGAATTCACATAAGAAATTGCGAAGAAATCAATTGAGAATTTTGATCATTTTAGTTCCTAGAAGCAGAACACCCCAGTAGACCACTTAAAGATTTTCTGCACGATGACGTTGTAGCCCCGAGAATTAGTGGAAATTCGAGATGCCCAAGTTAAATTCAAAATGTAAGGTTTTCCTATTGCGGCGTAAAAGTAAAAAAATCGATTAGGTTGACAACTTTCTCAAAGCGGCAATTCTTCTTCTTTAAAATCAAACGAAAAACACGCAGTTTCCTTTCCCTTTGGCTCGACGTAAAACCGGAACGCTTCAAATCATTTGGGAATTTACAAAGAATTAATCACATTGACAGCATTTCACCTCTTCTCGCTCGCTGGAGCTCCCTTCCCCGCACGAACTTGAGGACCTGATTGCGATACAGAAGCATTAACGAATTAGAAGACGATTAATCGTCGCTATTAAATATGCCGAGAAAAAGAGCATCTCTCCGAAGACAAAAGGAAGCGAGCGCAATTAATTTTGTCAACCGTCTTCGTCTTCGATGTTGATACAAATTTTATACAAAGTCGCCTGACGCTTCCTTCGTTCATTCCGCGCGTCGGTTACTACAACGAAATAAATTGAGGAAGAGGAACGCTTCTCCGGTCGCTTTCCTATTTCTCTCTTCTTACTTCCCTCAAGTCGCTCGTCTCGCACACTTGTATCGTGTCGTTGCCGTTCCGTCTTTTGTGGCACGATAATTGATTAATACACGTTACGTCGACGGGAACGCCAACTTCTCCTCGGTTTCTGTCTCGCTTCTCGTTCCTCGTTCCTCGCGGTCTTGACTAATTCATCGCGACCAAAGTAAATACGAAATATTTGAGCGGTCTGGAGAAAGTTCAACAACAATGAGCTTCGCAGCAGACCTTATTATTGTCTTTGCGCCGACTTGTATAAATTGGCATTGTCTCCGGTCGCTATGATAAAATATCTACTTTGCGCCGGAGACAAGTTACAAACTGCCACAACTATCGCGGATTGTTTCCGGCTGCTTTCGTGCGCGAGCATCGAGGATTTGTCGACGAGAAAAATGGCTTTGTTCGATTGAAGTTGTTGGATTCGTAAATAAGGGGGAAAAGGAAAGGAATGCATGGGGAATCTAGGGATTTTATAGGAAGACTAAACTTTTTGGGAAATAGGAAAGAATTAGGGTGAGATACTGAGTCTCGATAGAAACTTAAGATATGATCTCAGACTGTAATGACATTGTTTGTAATAGTTACAACATATAACAACAATATATATATATCTTTATACATATAATTCATATATAATTCTACTGTACGTGTGTTTGTCACTGAACTCCTCCTAAATGGCTTGACCGATTTGAATGAATTGTCTTGCATGCGTTTGGGTGGCGCCCTGGATGGTTTAGATTCACAAATCAGCCCGGCACATTTAAAAATTAAGAAAAAAATTAGAGATTAAACAAATTGACGACGCTTGGTAGGTTAGGTTATGACAGTTGTCATGGTGCGCGCAAAGACAGTTAAGGTTATGACATTTCTGATGTTGCGCGCATGAATAATTGTTATGTCATAATAGAAGCAGAGTCAGCAATATCCATCACAGTCTTATTTACAAAGCCGCGAGCGAGAAGATCGAATCTTTCACAACGAACCCGTAATGCAATTAGACTGCGGAATAGTGCGAATCAATCCACTGCAGATGAAGAAGAAATCGCACGAGAGAAGGGCGCCGTGTTAGTACGGCCCAATTTCGTGCTTCACAAACACAAGAACAAAGAGAGACGTGAAACGGCTCGGTTGGCAATGAGAAATCGTCGAGCAGAACGCAGATCAACAACGTCGAGCCGCAAGAAGAAATAGATAAAGTCGCAAAATATAGTATATCACAACGTGTTTTAATGAAGATAATCGACACGAGTGCAACACATTCAGCAAATAGTTTAACAGAAAGTTGTGCTACAACGACATGCGAATCATTTGGTTTACATTCAATAAAGCAAATGCTTTGCTCCCACGTGAATTTACTACTTTTTAAACTTTTATTCAACTTAATTAATTTTATCTTAACATTAACAAATTAATAAAACTCAGGTAATAACTTAAGACAACATTTATTAATTCGGTGGTACGAAGTTCGCCGGGGCAGCTAGTATATATATATATATATAATCGGTTATCCCTTCTAGCTTAAGGTGTAGGCATTTTGCCTTTTCAAGCTTCTGTTTCTCCTCTACTAAATTACTTGCACTCCTTCGTATTCATTGGTAATTCCTTGGCGTCTTTCCATGTGCACCCTCTCCACTCCACTTCTTGGTCTAACTCTTCTTATCTTGTCGCTACTTTTTATTTCCCAGATTTTCTTGCCACTTGTCATTTACCATTTTCTGCCACTTCTTCAGTCATTCTCTGTAAGTGTCCCCACCAACACAGCTGTCTTTGTTCCATGTAGTTTTCCAATGATTCAATTCCCAGCTCTTCTCTTATTCTTGTATTTCTTATGCGGTCTTTTCTTGCTACCCCTCTTACTCTTCTGAGGAATTTCATCTCCATTGCCTGCATTCTACTTTTTCCTTTTTCGTCAGATTCCACGATTCACTCCCATATACTAGTACCGGTCTGTACACTGTCTTACATACACTTAATTTTGTTTGTCTGCTTATTTCTTTGTTATTTACGAGAATTTTGTTTATCGTTTAATACAGTTTATTAGTTTTTTCTATTCTATGGTTTATGTACACTTCTTGTTTGTCCCTTACCTCCAATACTACGCCCCGGGTATTTATACTTTCTTACTTGTTCTATTTCTACTCCCTCTATCTTCATCTTCAGTTTCTCCTTGTTCCTACTGACCACCAGTATTTTCGTTTTATCCTTATTCAGTTTCATTCTGTGTGTTTTCAAAGTTTCATTTCACGTTACCAGGTTTTCCTCCAATTCTTTCGCACTTCCTGCTACAATGGCTACATCATCCGCAAATAAACATTCTGACAACTCTATTCTTTCAAGTTTTCTATATCCTATATTTATCGGCTTACTTACTAATTTTGCTTCTTTTACTATTTCATCCGTATATATTACGAATAATAGAGGGCTCATTGCTCTACCCTGTTTAACCCCTTCTACCGTAGTAAAGCTTTCTGATACCATATTATTCATTATCATACGATTCACAGTACCATCATATACACTTTGTACTTTTTGTATTTCTTTGTTTACCTTTTTCCTTTTTAACGCTTCCCATATTTTTCGTTCTAGGTACCCTATCAAAAGCTTTCTCCATATCCATAAATGCTAGGTAAACTGTCTTTTCTGCATTCCACTTCTTATTTATTATTTCTTTAATTGTAGAAATATGGTCCTGTATACTACGAAGAGGGAACTAGATGCCAAACTATAATTAAGACTGTATGTAGAGATGCCATACTTTTCTTTCAAACATTTTCTTTAAAGGCCATTATTCTCCTTCATCCCGCATCAAGATCTTACGCTTTGTGCCTCTCTTCTTTCTTTCACATTCTATTAAAGTTGTTAACTTCCATTGAAAGGTTGCGTTCTTGGAACCAACGTTTAAAAAATATAAATTCTTCTTAACCCATTCTCGACAGCAATTTCTTAAATAATTTGTTACGTGAAACTTTCCACTTCCTTTTCCTTACTTCGTAAGTACCAGATGCGCTCGAAAAACCCATCTATTTTGTCCGCCGACCGTGAGAATTCGCATAAATCCATCTCCCTAGACGTCCGTATTAATAAAAACCTAAATATTCCATTAATCCCTTTCGCGGTTGTCGGTCCGCAGTTTTAAATAATAAGAAAGTTGAAGGCAAACTTCTCCAACTATACTATCGCGATGTCGGCGAAACTTTCGCCGCACGAAATCGGACGGCGGGCTCTCTTCCGCCAGCCACTTCTTGCCGCTCCTTCCTCTTAATGCAATTCGTCCCGGATTCCTACGTCCCGTTTCGAGGAGAAAGAAGGAGCTCGTCTTCGTCTACACTCGATCTTTTATTTTCGCGTCGTCGAGGAAGATGGAAGGACGGAAGGAAGACGGAAGCGAAAGCAAAAAGAAGACGACGTAAGCGATACGCGAGGCGAAAACAACGGAGGCGCTATGCATTTATGCATAAAAGTTTTCCGAGTATTTCGCCTAGAAGAATGGATGGGGAACGGAGAAAAAGACGGGAGGCGGCTGTTTTAATTGGGTATTTATTTAATTAAAGCACCACGTCGCGCGGTTCTGTGTATTTCTGGGGAAATTGCAGCGTGCGAAGTTTCTTTGGGCGTCGAGAATCAACGTCGTTTGCATCGGTGCAATAGTGTTGCTGTGAGCTGAAGCTTAAATGTAGCATGAACGGATAAATAAGGGGGATTTGGACGCTCTCGCCTAATAATGGGCTGTAGGAGGCGATTTCTTTGGTTATTGCTCAAACGAACAAGACATATTTGGTCGACAGATTTACATAAAAATTGGTACGAGGTGTTGTTATTTTCACGTTAGTTTCTCCTTTGTTATGACCTTTTGGCGTAATATCATCCTCAATCTTCAGGTGATGTTGCCAGTTTAAATCATCGAGATCATCATTTCTTCCCAAGATTGGTTTAGAACTGTAGTGTCAAAGGACGATTGCGCGAATTTCGCCCGCCACTCCCACCTGAGGATGTTAAGAATTTAGAAACATTTACCGCATAATTGGAACAACACACACTCAATCTTTCACTGGTTGCACCGCCATCATCATCAAGCGTTAGCCAAGGCGCACGATAACCAAAACAACCTCCCCATAGGGAGTGTGCAAAATTTATAACAATAGTGTCAAGCTCCGTTGAGGAACTGGAAATCGGAACTGTTGACATGGTGGAAAAGTCAATGGAAGATTGTTGAGCTTTTCCATCTACAAGCAACCGTTGACCATTCAAAAGATTGGTTTCAAAACATATACTGTTGACTACGTCTTTGCTATAAACTGGAGGAAATCCCACTAAGAACATGATTTCATCACAGTCTTGCTTATAGACTCGCAAGTGCTTTCCACGTCGTAACTTCGCAGAGCCTGAATCCGATCCTTTTGTCCTTTTGTACATGGTACGATGCTAGCACCAGACACTGGGTCAAGTCTGATAGACATCAGCTAAAACCAACGTGTTTGCCAGGTTTGCTTTGATTTGGTCGTAATTGGAGCAAGTTTTCTTGTGTTTGTTTCTGTGTCAATTACTGGTTTGGCTAAATATTTTATTTGGGAGCTGCAAAAGCCTCTATTTGATGATATCAACTGCAGATATTGATGACGCACAATAACCTGCACCACATTCCCATAAGCAGCGTCTAAAAAAACAGTAGTGCCAAGCTCCATTGAAGAACTGGAAGCTTGAACGAATTGTTGATACGACGAGAAAGGCGAAGGAAAGCTTTTCATACACTACTAACCATAGACCATCGAGAGAATTAGTTTCTAAAGCATATTTTGGTCCCCAAGAGGCAATTTTCTTCTTGACATGTCTGTTCTTAGAGCTGAATCTCGATTTTGTGCTATCTTTGGTCTCCATAAGCGATTCATCCTGGAAATTGGGGTAGTAATTATGGAAATAATGTTCGTTGGTGCTGATTATGTCTTCACTGTAAATTGGAGGAAATACCACTAAAAACATGATCTTGTCCTAGATCGGTCATGTTTATAGATGCAAAACTGCTTCCGATATTGTAACTTCGCTTTGCAGAACTTGAGCCCGACTTACTTATTTTGTTTTCTCCTTGTATGATGCTAGCACTACACGGTTGATGAAGTCTGACAAACCTCAGAACAAACCAAGTTGGGGATATTAGGTTTGCCTCAATTGACCGTAATTGGACTGAAGCATACGTTGCTTATCTAGAGGCGATTTTCTTCCTGAGATGTCTGTTATTAGAGCTGGATCTGTATTTTGCAGTATCTTTGATGTCCATAGCGATTCATCCTGGAAATTGAGGTAGTAATTATGAAAATAATGTTTTCTGGTGCTGATCACGTCTTTACTGTAAGTTGGAGAAAATCCCACTAAGAACATGATTCCATCCTAGGTAATTGTTCCAATCGTCTTCTTTCTAGATCCACAACTACTTCCCATGTCGGAATTTCGATTTGTAGGGCTTGAACCTGATCCTCCTGTTCTTTTTGCCATATATGATGCTAGCATTACACTTGAGGTCAAGTCTGACAAACATCAGTCACAGCCAAACAAAATTTGTAGGAATAGTGCCAAGTTCGGTTGAGAAAAGTTTGAGTGAACTTTCCGAAAAGGCAGAGGAATAATTTTGAACTTTTCCATCTACGATTTAGTATCTAGAAGAATGCTTGCTGAAGCATATATTGGTTGGCGTATCTGTTTCTAGAGCTGAATCTGGATTTTTAGTATCTTTGGTCTCCATAGGTGATTCATTCGGGAAATTGAAGGAGCAATTATGGAAATAATGTTCTCTGGTGTTGATCACGTCTGGTACTGTGAATTGGAGGAAATCCCGCTAAGAACATGATTTTATCCTAGATAATTAGTTCTGTTTGTAGATCCACAACTGCTTCCCATGCTGTAACTTTTCCTCGCAGAGATTAAATCTGATTCTTCTTGTCCTTTTTGCCTTGTATGATGCTAACACCACACGTTGGATCAAGTTTGAAAAACCTCAGGCGAAGCCAACGTGTGGATCTTAGATTTATTGGCCATAATTGAGCCAATTTTCATGTGCTCGCCTTGGTATCAGTTAGTGGTACAGGAAGTAAATATAATTCGTGCGTGCTGAGACAAACGACTAATTCTGAAGGCTGCATTGGAGTTCTTCTTTGATTTCTTGAAGGTTCGTTTTGTTTGGGGTACCGTGGGCCCTTCCGTTGGGAAATTTTAATCAAACTGTAAAAGTACAATTGTTCTTATGACGTTCAGAGTTGCAGATTGTATTAGCTTTTACTGCCAAAATTCAGTTCAACTTTATATTCAGGAAAGCGTTCTTGATGCTATAAAATGGTCTTTCTGGTGCTTCATTTTTACTGTTTACCTCTTTCGGCCTCAGTGTTCCGATGTAATATATTACCAGTAATATCACACCGAAGTCCTTGTAATCATGATCATATGACACGGGATAACTTAATATATAAAGAACCAAAACTGTTGGTCATCATTGGACAACTTTAACTTTCTCAAAAAAATATCAAATTCTTGTGTTGAATCTCAAAAGTTAAGTTTCTATTTTTTGACATTTTTGATCTACCACTCAAATTCACCAGAATTTGCTTAAAATCAAAGGACTTTATTTCACCAACCGGACAAGTTCTTTCTCGCAATAAAGAAAATCCCACTGAAGCATTTAAACCTTTTCACATTTTCTAATTCAACCGAAAATGATAGAATCTGATTTCGATTAATTTTCGGAATTTTTCCGATGGTTCTCTTTACGTCCGAGTTAATTAAAAAATTTCACCGATACCGCGATAAACTTCCATCGGTATCAAAATTCATAATCTAAAACGCAGAAACAAAAAGCGTTGATTATATCCGGAGCGTTATTTACACAACGTTTCGAATTAATAAAACGATTAGCACGCGTAATTTCCGCGGATCGCGCGCCTCACCGGATCGGCCGAGTTACGTGTTTACGGCGCGGCACGTGTTTCAACACCGACGCTTTGCGGCCGTCACGGCCGAAAACGCAATTATTTTATAAATACGTGGATAAAATATAAACAGAATGAATGGACAAAACATATTCGATAGCGCTGAAAAAAATGGCTTTTGTGTGTAGATAGGCGGTCGGTTTATTTAAAATATATGGATGTGTGTTTGTGTATAGATGCGCGGACGCGAGATGAGCTGTAGATATGTTTCATGGCGCGATCAAAATTGTAATTGGGTTAATTGTGGCTTTTCCGATATCGTTTTTAGTTAATTTAGCTCGAGTTTGGACATTGATCGGTTCAGTTGGAACAAAATAGGGCGAAATAGGTGATTGGGCTTTTGATGTTCTTTGGCCTGTTATAGAAGATTTTCTTATATAATTGATGACGACCTTACTATTATTCGTTAAAGTTTCTGCATGTACGGAAGTTAATAAGAATAATCTAGTGATCTATTAACATAAAAATACGAGAGATGTTCTCTTTCGGCAAAGTTTCTCATAGAAGCCATGCAAGATTTTGTTTGGGATTTCGAGGCAGTCGTTTACATGTTCAATAACTATGACCATTGACCAATATACTTGAACACTTTTGAAATACCAAAGCTTAAAGCGATTCCATACACAAGAAATCATGGAATTGGACAAAGAGCATTAACGAAGTGTGATCTTTTATAATTTGAAACATGACGTAAGCCATAGACAATGTTTTGAGGAAATCAATCTAGTGTTAGTTTTCAAGCTCATAAGCCGAGACCGGCTACCACCAAAACAAATATTAGTCTTATCATTAAAAGGGACCGACGTGTTAATGTAAGGAGTATTCAAACAACTTTAAAGATTAATGTGAAAGCAATTAGCACCATTTTATATAAGCATTTGAAGCTACGTAAGTTGGGCTCCGATTTCCCATAACTAGACTCCAGTTCAAAAAGAATAAAAACGAGGCCATTCATCCAAAAATGCGCCTCGTCTGGGCACATGATTTTTTGGCCGAAATCAGGGTTATCTTCCAAGTGTCCAAGGGTCCAATCAGCAAATTTTCGACGAAATCTGTGATAGGCTTTAGTTCTTGAATCAATGCGGCTTTGTAAAAATGTAGGCCGAAATCCTTACCCAAAAATTTCCAAGTGGAAGTCAGAGAAAGCCCTAACTGTTGCGATCATCGTGAAATCGACAATTTTGACTCATCGGCAATACTGGCTGCTGCAGCGGTGATATTCTCCTCACTTCGCGGTTTTCCTTTTGTTGTTGGAGGCTTATTGTCTTATAAGGTCCTATAATTTATGCTCAAACTTTTCCACGGTGTACAGCCGTTAACGAAAAAATATTAGTTGAGAAATCAGAGTATTACGAAATGAAATTATTTGCAAATTATTTGAATGATAGGAACGTTGTATGTTTCCTATAATGGCGTGAATTCAGGTTTTGTGGCACGGAGCTCTGATGTCCCCCAAGGTTCCATTCTCGGCCCAATACTTTTCATCATTTATATCAATGGCATCATGTACTAGTTAGTCATGCAATCAGATATGCGGATGGTACATCTTAAATATATTCTACGCCAACTCTGGGTAATCTATAAGCAGATGAAAATGGATAAAACGAGATGTGTGAAATTCGTTAGTGAAGATGTTGCTGCCCAGAAACCTGTGAAGTTACTGGGAATCTAGTTTGAGTAATCACTGAATTGCTTGCTACACATTGACTATCTTGTTGCTAACAATAAGATGTCATTGGTTACTTCGCTTTTCAGACAATCGAAGGGCAGTGTGACACAGGAGTAGTTAACTTCTCCCTGTTTTATTCCGGTATGTCGTACGGTCCGAAGGTCTTGCCATGTTAACAAAGTATTCATTATACAGAAAACGATTTTCTGTATTAGAGCTGCTGTTAGCGCTGGAGAATACTGCAAATTAATTGTCGAACGTTGCAAGATATTAACGATATATTCATATTACATCTACGACTGCTTAATAAATGTAAGGAAAAGGAAATTTGGACAAAACATTAGGTCCTAATGAAGATGTACACAGCTATAATTCTAGAGGAAATTCGACTTCCGACGCCAAGACTTTATGAAGCCCAAAATTCTTTCACATTCATCAAATTGTTGAACACATTACCAGCAACCCTAAAACGATCTACTTTAAATATTTTTAAAAAGAAAGTTAAAGAATTATTGTTGAATAACGCTTTTTACAGCTCCGACCGATATTCTGAATATTGCTGGAATATGGGTGACTGAAAACTGAAAACTAAACTGAACACTGATTTCTTTAAATTTTGTATTAAGATGTCTTGTTTATTCATTTCATACAGAGCATTTTTTAAAATTTTACTACTACTGTTGCACGAATAATAATAAATAAAGAATTATTATTATTATTAAAGCTCCACTTAACGTGGTCTTCAGTTAGGTAGTTGTTTATAGTGTCTTTCAAATCAATATTATGTAACTGGTTCCACTCGTGACTATTTCCACCAAAAATTCGTGGCACTATCTGAATAAATGTGTTGACACTGTCCTCGTCTGGAAACAAACCTTTTCAGAACGTCGAGAAAAGTTTCAGTGCTCAAGGTCGTTGTCAATTCTATATGAACAGCCTTTGATAAAAAACAAACAAACACACGCATCCCTTAATACATTTTGTATTTCAAAGCTTCCCGTCCCCGATGGAAAACGGGCCAGCACAATCCACCCCCAAAATTGAAAAACGGCGGTTAAGGAATGAGTGCTGTTCAGGAAAAATCACCCATCTTTTGTGTCATTTGTGTCTTGACCGAAACCAACTGAATTTTAAAACTCAGCGGAAAGAGAACGGGCGCTTGTATAATAGATGCATTCGCTGCTGTAGAACACAGTAATCGCAGAAACGAATAATGACTTTAGAAGTTCCAATTGAGCATTTACGAGAAGACTTCTAGAATTAACACAAACACCTCTTTCTGATTACGTTTTCAGTTTCGCGACTACTTCCACTTGGGACATGCAGAACCGCATTCTAACAGAGATAAGCCGACAACAACTTCGATCTGCAACTTTCCGTCCCAATTAAACCGTTTTCATCCACCTAGTGCAATACTTACCAACACATTTCGTTCTCGTACCTCGCAAATAAATTAATATCCCTGCACGTTCGGCGTGTAACTGTCAAACACTTAAATATTTCAGCCGCAACTAGCGAGCTGCGCTTTTCATTAATAATAATCGCGGTAATAACGACATTCCGGTGCCGAACTGCTGCACCATCTATTCGTTCGTGTTCATATTATATTAATTGATACGGGAGAGTTACGGGCAGCATCTGTGCATTCGTGATTAGTTTTCAATTGTAGGGCCGCTGTGGGGTCGAGGGTCGAGCGTCGATGGTGTAGAATTTTAACGCGTACCGCATCGCGTTGGCCGAAATTACGTCGAAAAACGACGTCGGTCGAGGTAGTATCACGGCCGGCACTCGACGATGATGAATCGCAAATATTGTGATAGCTCAGTTTGATATGCCGCATTGATGTGATGCATTATATTCTCGCCCCGAAATCGATGAATTTCTCCTGTTTTTTTTTTTTTTGGGAGGAATGCGGTGAAAAGTGTTACTAGCTTCAAAACTTTTGTTAAAAATGATAATACTAAAAGAAAAAGTCGGAAACGTGACCGATACGGAAATTAATCATTACCATTTGAATAACCTACTCATTTGGTGATAAAGGCCGTACTAGATCAATGGAAACGACGTAGGTCCAAATTCGAGGATTTATTACTAACAAAGCGCCACTCTCCAAGTATAAACGGGATCGCATCTAAGGCTGGCGTCGAAGAGACCCTCCAGTCTCTTTAGTAAGTAATCGAGGCTATTCCAACCGTCTACGTTACCTAAGCTCTATTTAAAAATACCATAAAAGAAATAAAAATAAATTGAGGCGAGAGAATTGACGTTGAACAGCACTTTATTTGTCACTTGGATTGTAACGGGTCTCCTAACACTCTCGGTAGCCGTTAGAATTCCAGCGGTCTCACAGCCACCTTACAGATTTAGCAGAACGTAACTAGAAAGATACGTGCAAGTGGCAAGTCGATGTCTTGTGTCCTTAAAATACTAAAAAGAATTGAATGTTTCGTGCAACAACTATCTTATTAAATTAGCAAAGGTAAGAAAACCTCTTTTTTACTCCAAAACAAATCCCCGACTTCCTAAATCTGAATTAAATAAATCATTCTAGGGTTTTTTTCCAAGAACTCAACGAGAAAACAATTAAACAAAATAAAAGCGGGACTTAGCGCGATGTATTTTCGGTTATCAACTTTCGATGGCGTTGTAATCGCTATCGAGACGGAAGATGTCAGAGATGGCGGGTAATCGGGAATCCAGCCGAACATAGCAAACTGAAGTACTTCCAACTTCTGCGATAATTCTTAGATGTTCTTAAATAATCTTAGCTCACCTCGCACTCTACTAGCTCTCTCCAGTTGAGGGAGAAGCAAATGCTCAACGTGGAGGATTATTTTGAACAGCAAAATTGGGGAAGCATAACTCCCAAATGCACACAGTGATAATAATAAACTTCGTAGAGTTGAATTCGCGTGCACAATATCTACACGTGCATCCTAAATTGTCAGAAATTAAGAGAAAGGCCAAAAGTAACAAACTAGAGCACTGTAAAAATTGGCCGTAACAAATTGAATTGTAAACATACTGGAAAACTTGCGAATTAAATTGTATTAATGTAGTTATATGCTTGTGGCAATTGATTAGAAATTGATATAAAACACTGCTATTTTGTTGGAGAAATTGACACATATGACGCTTTTGTTGCACTGCTACTCTGCTAAGTCCTTAGTAATAGCGGTACATGTCTAAATAACCGCTAACTACCTTACTCTTAGAAGGCCACAGACAAAATTGTATCGAACAATTGGGTATAAGTAGACATAAAAACATATTTTGCGAAATTCTATTGATAATAAAGGTATATGTCAACTTATTTTTGTACACGTATCTTAAGACTATAAACGAATATTGCAATCGATTAACATATAAACAGTAAAAGATAACTAAAAATTAATTTTCACAAAATTTTATTGTTTTTTCTAAGTGAACTTACAAGAAGTATTAAAAAGACATGAAATTATTGTCTTCTCTCTCAAAATAGTAGTAACTTCCTTTCATTCAAGTTTCCTCATCAGAAAATAGTCTGAATTTCTTCCCTTTTATCAGTCTTCAGATTTCTATAAAAAGATTGCCCATCCTTGTCTAGTACGCTAAAGATTTCTAGAAAGTTCTGCTTCTTTTGCAGGTTGTTTATTGGTTCAAGAGCATTATACAAATTGCCTATTTGAAAATTTGTTAAACTAGCAATCTTGTTCCCTTTTCTAAAGAAATTTATCTCTTTGAATCCTTCGTCTTCCTCTAAAGAGAACTTATAACTAACGGTATGAGTTTTGGCAAATCTTAACCAACGCATGTCTCTCATTTTAAACCCTTTTTTCTTTTGAAATGGCTCTTTAGTACAAATATATGAACATAAATGGAAATCACCAGCTTCCACAACGAAGACTTTAAATTTGTGCTTTTTGTTTGCTGTTCGGATGAGTTGATACTAATCCTTGGACATATGAATTTCAAATGAGTATTTTTGTGTTGCTCGTTCTATAACCGAATGGTCTATAGCACATTCTAAAGGTGCATGGCCGGGTATTAAGAATTTGTGGTTTATCACTTCTAAAGTGGAATGTTGATGATATATTGAAGCATAGAAATGAAGATTTGTTTTTTTATTCTTATCGCAGCATGTATCAGAATAGAAAATAGCAGAAGTTGTTCCTTCTGGAATGGCTTTAATGGACCTAAATACACAAGATCCAATTTCACTTACTATTCTTCCTCCTGTAATTTCCGGCTATATGAAATGACTGGATTCATTAGTAACGCAATTGTGCACATTTAAGTTATATGTATACAGCTGTCTTAAATAAAACATCTTATTTATGGACAGATAAGGAGTGGGAAGTACCTGTGTTGCAGGTCGAAAGCAAAAGTTGCACACGTTGGATTTACCAAACCCTTGTGTTTATCATTTGACTTTGCTTCATAAGCTTTATCATCAATTGCTTGGTGGTTTTCTAATTCATTTCAAATTTATCTTTTTTCTTCATCATTAGAGTATTTCTCACGTGCAGTCAACGTGTAACATTTAGTTCAAGTATCATTTGTTTTTTTATAAATTTTAGGTCCAACCGGTGAAATTTTCCCTAATATATATCTTGATTGAAACAGGGTTGCCCAAATATTTTTCGTAATATGATTTGTACATTGTATTAATATTCAAATAAGCTGCCAAGTATTTCTTGTTTGTTTGGAGTTGGGAATAATGATTTGTATATGCTGGAAAAGAAGTAATATGTTGTATGAGCTAGTCTATTTTTGCTGGCAAGTTTTGTGTATTGGTGTATGTCTTCCTCCTCAGCCTTCGTTTGTAACTCCGGTAGTGGATATCAATTTATTGCTGATTATTACTGATAGAACAACAACAATAGCTTAGCCAAAGAGGCATGGATATACATGTATTATGAGTCTATAGTGAAGATACCATACATAGGTCATAAGTCGACGTATAATATTTACTTGGCTATTATTTGTAACAGCTAGAAAGGTATAGTTACACTTACATCAACGTTAGCAGGATCAGCATAAGATCAAGTTCAAGAAATTAACTTTAGTTGTGTCGTTGTTAGCGAAGTAAAATTTGAATTCTTGTAGACCTCCCATGTTTGCGTGGTATTTTATGGCTCAATCTTGCTCTGAATGTAAGTATATCTTTTCAACTAGTTAAAGTACTTAATATTATTTGTATGCCAATGTTTAGCCATAAATAGAGTTATAATCTTTTAACTATATATTTGCCACAGAATTATTAACCATATTTCTGACGAAAGTGACAGGTACATAGAGACAAGTAGTTTTAGGCGCGCGCACGGAAAAGAGGTCTCACCTTGTCATACTCGCAACAGTTGCATCTGAGTAACTGGTGGGGGTCGTTTGTCTAGAACGGCTTGTCTCTTGTGATAACAAACAAATAATCTTACCATCATCATAGATTCAAAAATTTCGCTCGTACTTAACACATCGAATTTTTGTAGTATCTTAAAATAATTACCTTTTATTTAATTTTTTGCGCTTCCCTTCAATGGTAAGCTTCTGTTAATGCTTAATGTTTTCCTCCCAAGATAATCTATCAAAGGAAACGAAATTTCCCTTTTAATACCGAGATAATCCCGGTAACTCGATCCGTTCCGTTACAAAAACGGGATTCCCGCTTTTCATTCTTCCGCTCCCCGTTTTCTCATTTAGCTCCGTACTTTTTCTTCATTCCATTAATAAGGAGAAAACTTTCCGGGTTCCGGTTGTACATTAGGCGTAAAATTATTCATTCCGTTCGCCGACGCTCGCCCTATGCTGTCGGTGTCAGCAACAACAACACGGTCATTAGTAATCGTTAGCGACAGAAGGAACAACCGATCCGAGCGTCGCCGAACAAACTCGATAAAAAAACTTTACTTCTGACCGTGCGGCCAGACCCCAAGACTCCATCAATTTTTATCAAAAGAGGGAAAGAATGCATTCCGGCGAGAAATTTACTCGGGAATATTTCGCTTTACTCGTCCTTTCGTTCGGCGTACGGAGCGGGTAGGTCGGTTGGGCGAGAAAACATCCCGCTAGTGGCACCTATGGGGCGCCGTTCTTGTTTATTTCGTGCCGGGGCGCCTTCTCATAATTCTTCTCGGGATGTGACAGGCGTGCTAGTTCGACTAGGGAGACTATATTTTGCGCGAAAAGAAATGCATGTATAAATTTCTGGTAAAATAAACAAGAGGGAAAATGGGAAAGGGCGAAAATAAAGTGAATTGGTTTGAGACGTACTGATGTATATGCTGGAGAAATAGGAATGTCGCTAGAAATGCTTTCGTTTTCGAAAGGCATATATAGAAGACGATCAATATTCATAAGAGGAGGAAAAATAAGAGTTGTGATACAATTCGAGGGAATACTCTTTAGAATCAAGCCCAACTTAAATTGAATGGTTGAATGGTTTTAAAGAATCTTATCTTAATCTGAAGCAGCTTGAGGGAAGCAAAGCCTCTTGTTTGGCCTCGCACGAAAGAAGAAGAATCAAGAAAAAGTTTAAAGATCTTAACAAAATAGTCGAGGACAATCAAAAGTCAACGTTAAGATAGAATTGAACGAAATTAGCGCTATTACTATGAACTCATGCTGACCAAAGCCAATCTAAATCAAATTGGAAAAATCATCGCAGGAAATACCAAAGTCCTTTGCTTAGGCCCAAGATCTAATCGAAAGAGCTCAAAGATTTCAATAAAATATTTACTTGGGACAGCCGAAAATCAAAGTTGTGATACAATTTAGGAAAATCAAAAGGTCTCCTCCGATATAACGCAGGCGAAGGGCATAACTAAATCGATGGGATCTAAAGATTAGAAGAAAACTATCTGAATCTGATATAATTTTAAGTGAATCTAAGTTTTTTGTTTGATCCCGATAAACTGGGTCCTAATTTGTCGTTGCTTGCAGCCCATTTTGTAGGTCTTTAGGTTCTCTTGATTATATCTTCATCAGAAAAACCAGAGATTTCAACAACATGGTCTTCATTTAAGATACAGTTTTAGGAACTCAAAGCTTTTTTCGATCTTACACAGACCGGAAAATCATAACCGTTTCAACAAAGTTTTCTCAATCTATATGGTCATTTGAGCACACCGAAGCAAGACGTGATAGTGCCAAGTGTAGGTTGTTATTGAGCCCAACTACAACATGTTTCTCGAAGGTATCGATATTTGCGACATTATTAGCGGTGCGTACATCTCGCCTTTAGTCAACGTTTTCAGGAGGATAAATGAACACCTGAGGAGTTTTCCAGAAGCACCATCCATCTCGGCAGCCAGCCCGTTAAAGAACAAACAAAACCCGCAATGACGATTCCAAAAGGAGAAATCCGCCGAGCAGAAAAATTAACGGCCTGCAAAATCCAACAAGGCCACAACGCTCGAAATGCCACTTTGGCTCCAGTGCAAACCTCCACGTTTCCAAGAAAGGAATTGTATATGTTTTCCTTCTATCCGTGGTTCTAGTGCTGTGCGTCAGCCAATTCGTCACGATGGACTCCTTGACAAGAACCATGTGTCCCTGTTTATCCCATTCGTTCATTATTAGTAGTAATTTATACTGATGTAGCTAATGGCCTAGATGCCAAGGTCAAAAAATGTACAAAAGGAAAGGCGAACATCGAACGCCCTGACGAGGAAATGACCATCTTGGGCGAAACTTCCACACGTCAGAAAGCGAAAAGGCCGAGAAGATCCCGCTGAACGCAAGTACTAAGTTAAATCAGGAGAGAAACTCAATGTGGTATTAAGATAGGTTCTAGTTATGTTTCTGAGGATGACGGTGTCAGAGATTTTGTGGCAAAAGGTCTCCAGCCGGAACCCGTCCTCGGGATGACGAGGGCAAGAGAGCCAATTCCAATATCATTGATCTTCGTTAAGATCACGCGAGTTCAGAAGGAGATCTACCAAATCACGGGAAATTTACAGATTGACGTGACGGTGAAATTTGAAACATTGTTCTCGTTGTTAAACATACGGGCATGTTCAAGATAAGTCGGAAGTCTGATTGTGACGGACGGAGCAGCAAAGCCGCAATTTTGTTACAGTTCTTTGTATCATTATTTTTGGTCTCTCGCTCCAATTTTTGCCGTAGATAGCGCCCAGCTTTTGCAAGTTTATGATACCGCTTGCGCCGGTTGAATGCACGGGTGAAGCATTCAACTTCTGACGTTGAGTTGGAACAAATCGGTTTTCGCGACTAGTTCATTTCGTTTTCGCTGTTAAATCTCGTTGTCGAGGATATACACGGAAATTCGACGCTGGAAAGTGTATAGAATCGTTGAGTGAATTCAGAAATTTCGCTGTTCAAACTAATCGTCCATATTGTTGTTCCCTCAATTGGAGGCAAGTCTTTTTTCGTAACGAATGTGTCGCATGTGTTTATTAGAATAAAAAACTGTGTGCATTAATTCATTGCACAGGCACACAGGGGTGTATGATGCTTCAAAATGCGCCCCGCTGACCTTATGTTGACTGCCTAACAATTAACGTATACCGGTGAGGAATAACGACGTTCTAACAGGCTAAAACTGAAGTGGGGGTGATTGTTGTTTCTTTGATCTCTTCACAAACTGTTACACCTGACGCCATATTAAACTAACAATATCACAAACGCGGACTACAAGGTGCATCGAGATTGAACAGACTGTTACCGAAACTCTCCTTAGCGGACGTTAACTTTGATAACATAGTAACCTTTATCGAAGTAACTTATTACTCTTAGAAAATGAGTATCTAAAGAGCCCGGGAACAGAAGGGGAAATTAGCTTACGGAAGTGGAATTAGAAAAAAACCCCCTTCAAAATCAGTAATATGCTGTTTGAAAATGCTGACTTCGTCGTTAACGTTAGCGTTTGTTTCCCGCGAATAATACATGAATTATGTGGCGAAAAGGTTCTATCGATGTGATCTAGTGCTATTAGATTTTATTCTCTAAACACTGTAAATTTCACAGCATTTTAACGGTTTTTATAGTTCTTCAATGCGCAGTAGATCGTCACCAAATAATAGAAATAATAATCATCACCATCTTTTCACTTCGCATTTAATCGGAATATAACCAAACAATAAAAGCGCCCTCCTTAGAGGTGTATATTCTCGATTAAATTCCGTTTCGTCTGCGTGTCGGCTCCTCGTCAACATATCCTGTTGACGTCCTTGACGTTCAATATTCAATATCGTATTTGGTCGACATCATTCTCGACACCTGTACACGACAACGCGAAATTTACTCGAGCCTCTACCTCTTTCATTCTACCTCCTCTTCCTCACTGTTTCCTTGCTTATTTCTCTCTCTTTCTCCGTTTCTCGCTCTCTTACTCCTTCGGTGTGTGTGTGTCGGTGTTTCGACGGCACCGGGTGGATTATTAGTTCGTAATACAGACGATATGTATGAGGGGAAGCAGAGCTGCCTCCGCTATATTATTACTGAGACTCAGCTGGGTGCCACAGGAGACAGCAGGATATGAATTACGGACTAAAACAAGTACGATCTACATATTAGATAATAAAGAGGACGTGCCGACGCCATCAACCGCTCAACGATACCGAATTGTTAAGCAATGCCCCCTTGTACATACGAAGGGGATCTTATTTCTGGAGGCGGTTTGATATACTGCGATGTGAGCCAGTTTTGGGGATGTAAAATGCGAATTTCCCTCGGCGGTGGGTAATATTAGAAGCCTGTTTGGAAAGAAGATCCACAAAGGTCGATTTTTATCGTCGAGCAGCCCTATATGCTCCTTAGGAATCCCAGAGTAACTTTCAATGCATACATCAAACTTTCTTTCTTTCATCTTTATTTGGGTTTCCTCCAACATTTATTTTCCGTTTCAATCTAGAATGATAGTCTTAGAAGTAATTAATTGTTACCAAAAATTCTTTTCAAACGGTGCGATGACATTATCCACGAATCCTCATCTTCATTTTCATCTTAGATATATCGTTTCCATTCTTGGCAACAGCTACGGGAACTTTGTCCCATTAGATTCTATCATATTTTCGTTGTGATCCCCTTTTTCTACTGCTGAGCTGTGAACGCCACGTAATCTTTGGAAATAAACAGAAATTTCCAAAGATCAATAAGTTCTGAACAACTGAGAAGATGTGAAAGTACTGAAATTTATTCTTCAACTAAAAGTTATTTAACGAGCAAGAAGGAGGTGTGACTGGAAAGATTGCTGAATGTTACGCACTTGCAAAACAGCTGGATATCCCTGGAGAATTTTCATTTAATTTATCGTTTTGGGGCTCAAGTTTTTGTAACCGGTTCATTGAAACTCAGAAGTTACTCGTCTGATACATAATCTGAAGATTTCTGGCCAGTAGGGAAGTGCTACTTTTTCTGATCTTGGTCAACACTTTTTGGTACTATCTTTGTGCAAGGTTTTCAAGTTTCTCGTTTCAGCCCAAATCATGACGCATTCAATCTGAGCGCCAAACAATCGTGCATGTGATGGGGGAACAAGACGATTGGTTAGTGCACTTCAGCAGATTTTTAATGTGGTCCATCACCCAATATGAAATTCAAAGCACTTCTTTCAAATCTACATGCGTTTAGCCCTTGAATATTTGCTTTAAACTCCCTCTAATATTTCTCATTTTGAATTTAATATATGCAGTATAGTCTGCTTAGGCGGAGATTGTTAAAAATATTCCTTAGATTTTCTTGATTCCTTGATTTTTTGGAACATACATTCTGAATATTTCAAATTAAAAATCTCTTGAAGTTATTGGAATTTCGAATTTCTAGAATTTTTAATCTATCGAACTTCCTGAATATTTAATTAATAGTGTCTTTAGATTCTTTAATCACCGAAATCTTTCAAATATAAAATCAGTGGGATCTTGGATTTCTCGAATTTGGGACTATTAGTTCTACAATATGATTACCGATTTACCAAAATTGTTTAGGTCTAGAGTCCTTCCTAAGTTTCTGAATTTTTCGATGCTCCGGAAACTCGAATTTCGGGAATCAGAGATAACTCAAATTTCCAGAACTTTCACATCTTGCATCGTTCCAATTTTTGCGATTTAGAATTTCCAGAATCTCACTTCCATCTAATTTCTTGAGTTCTTTAAATCTATAATCAACTGGTCTTTAATTTCTGAAATTTCTGAAATCTTTCTAGTGTCTAGTCTTTTAAATTTCATGAATTTCTACAATTTCGGATTTTTACGAATCTTTCAAATCTAGTTGTGTTCAGTTTTTGAATGTATGTCTTGAACTCGGGATCTATCGAATCGTTTGCATCTTGAATTCTACTAACCTCTAATATCTGGAATAATTTAAACTTCAAATTTTCGTCTCTTGCAAACTGTTCAAGTCTATGGTCTCTCAAATCTTTTTAAACCTCCAGAATCTCCAGCATCTTTCCAACTTTTGAATGTTCAGTCCTTCAAATCTTCTGAATATTTCAAGTTTAGAACTGTTTGGCATTAAAATTTGAGAAATCTTTAATAATTGTTTAATATTTTAATATTTCAATTTTAGAATCTCTAAAATATTGGTTCTTTCTATAACCTATCGAATCTTTCAGTACTGTTGAAACTCGAATTTCACGATACTTGTCAATCATCAAATTACAGCCATGTTCTTAGACATGTTAGAATAAAGAAGAAGAAGAGGGAATTTCCTGCTGGTGGGAGATATATACAATGTGGAAGAATGTCTGAATATGGATGTATTGACGGTCTAGTGAATATCCTCTGCGGACGAATACTGCTCATTTCATTTTATACTTTATGTTATTTCATTTTATTGTTTTGTCCCATTAATTTTTTACATTTTGTTTATACACCCAATTTTATTCTGTTATTGCACTTGATCTGTTTTGTTATTTTTGGTTTGAGTTCTATGCTTATAATTTTATGGAATATACTACGTAACTCTTTGTTGACTTTGCAGAACAACGAAAATTTGCCTCTACACACTGTATTTCCTTCAGTTTTCAAATTAAATATCAAAATCCGTGAAATTTCGAATCTCTTCAGGTGTTGGAATTACCAATCTCTAAAATCTTAAATCTCTCAAAATTCTTGAGTCTCGCTAAATCCCGGATCTTCAACATCTTCTAAATCAGATATCCTCTTGGATTTTCGAATCTTTGTAATTTCGCAAATTACCAAAATACCGAATTTTAAATAATTTGTATTCTTCAATAACTTTTCGATTGTTCGAATGCTCTCAAATCGTTGTAACTTCGAATTTTCCCAAATTTTCCAAATTCTTTAAATTTTGAATCGGTCAGTTATCCCTCAAGTTTTATTAAAATTCGCATTCCGAATCACTTTTACAATGTAATTCGACGAGGAATATCTGAATTCTGAGGTGGGACGGCTTTCATTCGTTAGAATCCCAAAGGGGTCATTTTGGGATTCTAACGAATGAAAATATCGTAAAAATCTGAGCAATCGAATCTCGATTTCTTTTCTATGATTCGCAGATTGCTAAGGTTAGTTATCATATTTCCACCAAAATATTTACGTTTGTTTCATTCTTATTCTTCTTATCTTAATCTTTATTAAATCAATAAAAAAATTCACATAAGGAATTCAATGATTTGTAAAAGTGAATTTCATTAAACTATCGTATCATAAGATTTTAAAAAGGATTAGTAATATCCTAGAGAGGAGAAACGTCCCGCTCAACATCTAAGGATACCTTAAACAACCTATTAGTTAATCCGAAAGACAAAACAGATTTGGAACAACGGTCGGGTATTTATAAAATTGGTTGAAGTGAATGCGATGAAGGATATATAGGACAGTCGGGATGCGCAATAGCTACACGATTTAAGGAGCATGTGGCACATTACCGTTACGTTAGGATAGATTCGTCGAATACCTAGAAGCATATGTAGGACAGGGAGATGACATAAAAACGGAAAATTGATAAAAATGGGTTGACTCACTGTACGACTAGATGGGTATGAAGCGATACATGTACGTAAAAATAGAAATCTTCTAAATCGTGATGGGGGTCTATTCTAAATTCCGCATTCTTCCTTCTATTATAATTGAGTGATATTATTCTGTGTACGGTTGATCTATCATTTCAATTTTCTTTCCCCTTATCCACCCAAAATTACTTATATAACGGTACATGTAAAATTTTTAATAGTTTCGTAGAAATGACGGCTACAAATTAGGCATATATGTCGCTTGACATATTATCTATAAGGGTCATTTACAACGGAGGATCATCGTCTCTGAAAAATACTTTTTCCGCCCCATACACGATTATAGTGATGGTGGGGTAAACTTACATATTTGGTAAGCACTTTAAGAAAATGATTTGCTCACTTCGGTTTATGCGGTTTCGATAATATTTGTCTCGTGCTAGCGAAACGCGGGTCACTAAATTTTTGTATTAAACAATTGTGTAGTGATAAGTTTATCGATGTGATATGGTGTCAATAAATACACCACAGTCCTTGCGATCGCTATCGTTCTTATCCTACTCAATATTCGTAACTGCGTGTTTTTCTTTCTTGAATATACTTTCTTCAACAGCACCCCGTATGTTAGGTCATTTATGTTTTATCGGTCTGACACGATTTGGTCCCGAGGGTCATATCCCAAGACACTTACGTGAAGCATTCGTTGACATTATCGCTACGGCACTATAGAAAGGAGCAATGAAAAATGCCGCCTACTTCGACGTCGCCAGCGGGTCGCGTATTAAAAGAAATAGCTTTTCCGTAAATATAAAGCTAATAGCAAATAAATTATGTGTCGCTAACGAAAATCGTATAAAATTTATAGTCAATGTTCGGCTTAAGCAGGTATTACGGCCGGCCAGCGCGACGGCGCCCCGTCCATAAACCCGCCCTCGCACGACGGCCGACCGGCCATAAACTACCCTCGGTGTATGTATAAAGTACAAGCGTCGTCAAATCGAGAATTACGCGCATCGACGGTCGCCGGCGATGATAAAACGTCGTAAAATTCTTCCGATCGATACTCTCGCACGAACAAATCTAATCGAAGCACTTCCTAGTACGTAAACGAGCCATCGCGTCCGTGGTGCTTATTACTAGGCGGAGGAATTCGAGGGAAACGGTCGATTCGCGAGAAGATCAAATGTTCATAAATTGGGAATGCGACGTCCGGAACGACGTTCTTCGATTGCACGCTCGATTCGGTTCCGGTTATTGTTTGGAAGTGCTCGCTCACTCTTCGCTAGGTAAGTAAGTTCTGGCGCTACTAACCCGCGAATGGATAAATAAAGAGGTAGACGGTCGAAACGGCGGGCAAGCCGAGTGTAAATAGGAAATATGAAGGGCACTTAGTATTCGCGGTCCTTTAGGTTTTGCTGTTAGGTCGGTTAGGTAGTCGAGCGTGCTTTTCGTATAAATTTCCGTTACACGTTTTCGTAACGTCCCATTCTAGGATTTATTTGGTGGAGGCGCCGAGCACCGTTCGATATTAATTGTTCGACAGAGCTTTTAAGCAAATTGCGCGAGCTTCAGTTATTTGGCATATATTCTAGACTTTAATTTTAGATATTAATAAGTTCCCTCCAAATGCAGATACGAGGGGTGTTTTAATTTAATTAATTTAATTAAATTTATGAAACTGACTTTCGATTTACCGCAAACTTCAAGAGTAACAACGTGCTAGACTCTCGGGGAAGTCAAGGTGAAAAGACCTAAATTTTGCTAATATCGTTTATTGCTGCTACAGAATTTTCGCTCTCAGATTAACGGCATGGATAGAAAATTTTAGAGGCGAAAGCAACACCTGCGTCGCAATCGTTGGCGCAGTATCTTTGAAGTCAAACGGCGCACGTGTTTGACGGCAGCCGACGAACGGTATTGCGGCAAAGCGGTATTGAGGGAAAACGGTAAACCGATGCGTTTCCTAGGAAACAGCCGAAAAGCGGCGAAAGCGTAATAGATAGAAACCGACAAACTGTATATCCGCGAGAAGTAAAGATACGAAAACGCGCGTGGTACCTCAAGATGAATTAAAGGTAATAAGGAAACAAACACCTGGACTGAATCTGCATTCCATATACAGGGGTAAATTTTGGATCGTAACAAACTTAATGGGAAACCGTTGCTCCAAATTCCAAAAGCACAAATTCACTGATAGCGCTCTCAAAAATCAGGTTGTGACAGTAGGTAAGTTTAAACCCAGACTGAGCGTCTGGAGCGGATTCACAAATATGCCTAGTGAGGGAGAACAGTTAGGCTCATTATATTTCTAACACACCTCGCCTATGCTGGAAATATCTTTGTCACTAGAATTCCGTTAACCAAATGACAACGACCAAACGACCTCGTCGCTCGATCACGTTAAATCGGGGCGGATCGAATAACCAAACATTATCACTATTCAACCTTACTTACCCCCATCCTTTGGAGCTCTGATCGCCTTCATTAAATTTCAATACAATACAAACCCAGCTCATTACGGTTGAATTTCCGACAGCACACGAACAACCACTCGCCCATACACGCTCATCTAACACGAAGTCGAAGAGAACCTACCAATGCACCCGTTCGTAATAGAACTAGAATGGCTTCTCGCTCGGTTCTGTATTCCTACATCCATACATACATGCAATAACACAATACCGCTCCCGTAAATAATAGTTGTCTCGAAAAACCGGCGCTTCCAACCTCGGTCGTCGAGACGCCCAGGGTCTTCTAATGCGCTCCATTAAATCGTCGTTTGAGACGAAGAAGCGCCATCCGCCACTCGTAACGCCCCCGTCCGTCGACTAAATTCGCTTGATTGTCTTAAAATTAGGCGGCGCAAAGTCCTCTCCGCCGACTTGTCCTGGGCGCCGTCGTCGTCGTCGTCGTTACGCTCGTAACTCGATTTCTATGTAACGCGGGGCCTGAGTCGGTTTCTATTATATTAGGAATTTGCGTCGCGGAATTTAGTTTGACGAACTTTGAAGATTGGTGCTGGAGCGCTGGACGTGTTTAATGGTAAAACAATGTGCGGAACAATGCGAGGAAGTTGTATAAGGAAACGACAACTCCCTTAGGTCTACAACGAGGCTTGTAATAACATCCGTAAAGAAAATTTCACTTTTTTGCGTGTTTCTTAGATCGAATAGGGTAACTTTTATACCATTTTCTCCACTCATTCTGAAGCTGCTTCGTCAGTTTGGGTAACGGACATAGTTTTTGAGTAACGGGCGTTTAAAATTTTGAAAATCTATTTTTTTTTTTCATTTGCTTACAACTTAAAATAGCCTAAATTCTTATATTAATGGCGGTTCAAAAGGTATTTTTACATAATTTTCTTCTGTATTCTGCAACAGCAATATCAATTTTTAATGTCCAACAATAATCGGCCAGCATTTTTGGGTCCAAACTGCTTTGATAACACGGTTCCATGCTGGATATGTCCTGCTAGAATCGTTCACCGTGCTCGTGGCTGATACCACATCATCATACATCATCATACATCATCATAGGTTTCCCGGGAAAAGATCTAAATGTGAATGAAGCAAATGTATCTTCATTAATATATTGAAACCAAGAGCTTCGTAGTCCTGAAATAATTCCTCCACAAACTCCTTGCATTTGTTGTTATTTCCAATAAAGTGCTGGATTACTTTCTTAAATGACTCCCACGCTGGTGTTTCTTTGTCATTTAGGGTGGTATCGAACTCAGGATCCTTCATTAATCCTACAATTTGAGGACCAATCAATACAGCTTCTTTGATTTTTGCGTCACTGGCCCGTGGAAATTTGTTTTTTAGAAAGCTAAAACTGTCGGCGTTTCTATCTATTTCTTTATTTCTTTTTATTAATTCGAGTTTAATGTGTAGAAGTAGCAGGTGACTGATTGACAACATTTTTTGCTTTCGGAACGAATTATCCTTTTGGTGGGCATTGTTCTGGTACATAATGGTTTGCTGTCCCACTCGCACAAGAAACAGCAAAATTTGGTATATTCTAGTTGAAGACCGCGTACAAGGGCAGTGCTTTTCAAATATCCGCAAAGATTCCAGGCATGTCTTTCATACTGAACCGTCCATAATAAAACATTCATGTGTTCATATGTCTCCTCCGTGTAGGGCCGTAAGCAATGGGCATGGAGTGGTTTTTGTTTACATTTTGCAGCTGGTTGGAAGCTGGTTTTGGGGAATGCAGTGAATAATTTCCACTCTAGCATATTATGCTGATACCCCAATGCAACGTATACAGAGTGTTGACATCATTGTAATAAACTAGGTCGTCTTCCTTCGAAAAAGGTGTCCAAATTCTTGTTGTCGCCTTCGGAATAAAGGGATACGTGAGATACAGTATAACAGTATTATTTAAAAAATAATATATTCTTGTGCCCACTGCGACAAAATACTCATCGAACGACAGTTCACTTCCACGGCTATCGAATCACTAAACTCTCCACTGGCTTCGCATCGATTATTATTTATTATTTTATTATTTTTCCAGATTTCTAGAAATAAATTTTAGATTATCGAAACGTTATTGGTACTTTCAAAGCAAGCAAAAAGTATCATGAAGAATAAATTTTTTTCATGAATCAATATTTAAAAAATTCCCTCTTGTATACCCCATCGCTTTACACACTGTATATTAACAGTTTAACATTTTCGAGGCTGGATTTGCTTAAAAATAAACTCAACATGAGACGGGCCATAGTTCTAAATTTCGTTCATTTGTGTTTAAGAAATACTTTTCCTAAAATGAAATGTATAATTTTAACTGAAGTGTTTAAAATCAATCAGAAAACATTTGGGTGACTTGAGCTTACCCTTCGGCTGTGATTGAGAAACTTACCGATATATTCTAACATTACTCGGTGCTATCTATCCCAATTATTAGGAGAATTTCCATTGTCTTTACCGGTAGTCGTGCTCATCACCTTCCAAATCATCGAACCTTACTCGATCGACCGCCGTATGTATATTTGAACCAAAATCATCTCGCACCAATCCCATAACTAATTTACCGCTTCACGTACTGCTACGATCCCCGATACGAGATCCAACATCGACGAAACGTCGTCGCGAACATCTCCTCGCGCCATCCGTGAGGAGTTGGTGGCGGTAGTAGTCCGGGGGTGAGGGCGACATCACGTAGTATTGCTATTATTCAGGTCGCTTGCCAAACACGAGAGCTGTGGAGCTGGCGCATCGATGGTTGGTGCAAAGCCGGAGGTCGCAGCGCCGGAAGCGCAAACCGGAACTCACAGGACATATTGCAGGTTATCGGCGAGGGGAATGTCAATTTTATTCAACCAGGCGTGCGGAGGAAGCTCCGCGCGTTTTGGGAACTGTTTCATATTGCTCGCGAGTATGCGGCACGTGTACGTTCGCTCGATCGTGATGGTCATTGTGCGGCAGCGATGATCCGTTACGTTAGTAACTTAGGATCGTCAAAATTAAGCGGTGGAGATGCAGCTGCTGTGTTTGGTGTCGGTGGTCGTATCATCGTTAGTAGGGATGGTTTATCGTTTTTGAGCTTGACGGTTGTTTTGAATATTTATTTTGAAGTAAGACTATATCGATTTGATAGGAGTTTTCGGTAGAACTATGGATATCTAATATGTTATGTATCCTATGATGCATACCTACGTGCTTCCTAATGTATACAGATCGTCACTCCCTGTTTAGTCAGGGAGGATAAATTTTCAAGGCAACTCAAGTCAAAGTAGGATCGAACGTCTCCCAGGACGTTCGACCCTATTTGTGTGAAGTCTCGTCTCGTCCACGAATGCCTTCCATATAAACGTTGCATTTACCTGTATAACTTGTACAAAAAAAAATCGCAAAACACTAATTAATGCCGGCGGGTAAGAGGGTGGGAATGATGTACATTGTGAAAACATTTCCTATACGATATCTGTGGACGGCAGAAAGCTTTCGGCTATACTCAGCGTGAGGATGTGGATTAAAAGTTGCAATCTATAAAGGAGTCTATAATGCCATGAGGTTAATCTGGAGAAATGGGCGCCACTTACTCGAGCTTTTGCATCGATGAAGACAAAAACAAGAACAAGGAAAAATAGAAAAATAAAAATGTGCATAACGGTCACATAAATGATAACACTGAGGTTTATTTATTCGGCAACTTTCACAGAAAGTATTCGGCAACTTTCACAGAAAGTTGCGCAAGGCCTGCACTCCAGCCTACATTGCATATACCAATAGTTATCAACGGAGGGAATTAAGGCCAATGAATAGTAACAAGAAATTACAAGAATTCTTGGAAAGTCCGTGGACACTGCCAACTACTTGTTTCCTAAAAGTCATGCGGTGTAACCAACCTCTAAAATCTATGATATTGAAATCGTTTGACAGTTATAAATGTGCATTCTATTTGTGCACTGCTTTTTACCATTAAAGATTAATTTTATATCCTCGATTGTTGTGCAGACACATAGATTGTTATGATTTGTCACAAACTTAAACTCGTAATAGCTTTAGCTATAGTTGAATCAGCATGATAGATGACAGAAATAAAAAAGTACGTAGGAAACAACACTATCTTTGGTCCATAATGAACTTAAATTTGAAGATATACCCTATATACCAGAAACTTTTTACGAATGGACAAAGATTGTTTCAAAGAATTATTATTCCTTGTCACACCTTTTATTTTTATTTCAACGTTTGAATATGTTTTGTATGGTTCGTTCAGACCGCTGTTTGGGAAACGTCTTTTGCGGTGACCATTGCTGCTCGGGAAAAAGATCATTTGCAGTTGAAAACCAAAGGCTTTCAGTTTGAGTAATAAATTATCTAGTACTTGAACGAAGGATTTGATGAAATATTGGTTTTTGGAAGAATGGCTGCAATTTGAAACAGAAATGAAATTCTCGACAGAAGATGCTCTATTTTTGTTGTTCAAGTGCTAGATTTTAATGTGTGGATGAAGCTTGTATAATTTGAAGTTGATCGACTTGATGCTCGAGATATCGTGGTCACCGATTTGGAAAAAGTCGTTTCGTGGAAAACGCGTTTAAAGTTTTGGGTCCGGTTTACAGGTGGATGAAATGTAATTTGAGGCTATCACGTAGAATTTTCGATACCAGGTCCGTATAATAAACCCTCTGCAGTGGTAGCAGCCTCAAAAATCCCAATTTGCTTCTATCTGCGAAACATTCTCCCTTCCCGTATGTTAGATTGAGCACGCCGCTCGGCCGTCTGTAGGCGGGTCTCGCCTTCTTCTCCCACATATTTGTGAGCGTTACGGCCACAGTGTACCCCCGTCGCTTGCGGTATGCTCAATAACAAAATGAGTCCTTCGTTGATTTGACAGGCAGCAACGTGGGCAGCTATTTCGACCGAGATCGACCTACTCGTAACAATTTTCGGACTTATTTTCCAGATGAGCTCGTTGTAACTCTCGTTATTATGTTGATTGAAACCACCTCTGCATATTGCCAATAAATTTTCATATTGGCTTGATTGCTTCCAAGACTTTCATAGGTAGAGCGTATAGAAAAGGTCACTCAAGGACTCTTTCATGGCTAGCCCGTGCAATACTCTAACGATCTGCGGATTTCATCTACCGATCAGACGGTCATTCTTGCGAACGTTCAACTTGCAAACTCTATAACTTTCTCAATTTTAAACGGATCAACTTTCAGGAAATATTCTTGAAATGTTATACTTTCAGGATCCATCAAAAAACAAAAATCGATTTTTTCGAAAATTTCGCACAGGGCTGACTCCTTAAGCGCAGGATCCAGAAAGAGATAACAAAAATTCCCATTCAGATGCTGTACAAAGTAATGGATAATTTACGATCGAGATTAGACCAATGTATACAGACCAAAGGTGGCATCAGATCCAATGCAGGTCGTGCCTAGCACCAGCAAAGTAAATTCTTAAATATTACTTAAGCAAAACTAATCATGTGTATGAGTTAGTACTCTTCAAAATCACCATTCCTCTGGTGGACCCTGTAGACGATCTTGATCAAATCGACTTCACTGTTACGGCCTCAATTTAGAAGCACCCAAATCAATGCAGTTTTCATGCAATTCTGTCAGGATTTTTTCCACTTCAGCCGCGCGAAAACTCACTCAAGGCCTTCTTAATTACCTTTCACGCCCGATTACATCCCATGCTTTTGAAACGCGGTCAATACAAACTACACATCCACTCGTATCTACTAATATTTTCAGACTAAATAACGAAAAACCGGCAATCTCTCGGAAATGATTAATTATAATTTTTGCGGTCGAAAGCGCGGTTACATAAATTCTGGCGGAAAGCGAAGTTGCTAACGGGAGCTGCTTGCTGTACAACGTAACACTTCGCCGCCGCCATCCCCTACATAAACCCGCACGTACATGTTCGAGCATAATACGCGAATATAAATAACGTTCAGAGGGCAGACACGACCGACAGCCGTTTCTCCAAATTTTATTTAAATTGCACACTTAAAAAGTTTTCCGCATAAATTACCTAACACCTCGCACTTTCGCGTCGTCGTTTATTGCCGGCAATGGTTTTGATACATAACCTGCGAACGACAACGTTTTGTAGCATTTTAAAAATATATGTTTGAAAGTTTGGGAAGAATTTTTTGTTTCGTATTTATTCAAATTTATTTGACTTTTCAAACAACTACATTCTGTACCTTCATCGTTCTTTAAATGTTCATTAGAATGACTAGTTATGACTGACGCTTTTCTTCCCTAAATTTTAATATCGCGCCTTGCACGTAAGTAGGGACAAGTGTTGGCGTGACACCTTCAGTCTGGTTTGTACAACTTATCATGCACTCGTTTGCCGAACCATAATCATAACTCATTTCGATTTACATCGAACAAGAATTGACGCTAGGTAATGCGTCATTTATGTACGTACCTTTTCGTATAGAACAAATCGGAATTTCATCGCGTACGTTTCGATCCGTATCCTGCACGGATTTCGCCCGAAATGGTTACCTACCCTCCCTCCAGCATTTCCGCCTAACCTACATACGCTTACCGCCTCTGATGTCACCCGAGTCGACGCCCAGCGTCGACTATTGCAGTTGTTTCGCGTCTAATAAAGTCACCGACCGAGCGACATAGTGAATGCGCGATTTTCCTCCACGACTGCATTGTACGCGAGATTGCGGACGACGAAACCGACCACCAAAAAGGTTTATGCAAGAATCTCAGATATGCTGTTTTATTATTTGGGCGGATGCCGGATGATTTAGGGGCGTCACGGTGAGGTGGAAGAATACTGTTTTAACGCCGGATGATGGTGTGCAGGTAATGTCGCGGTAATCTTGCGGATATTTCCCTTTGTTGAAGACGCGGAATGCGGATTTGGAGAAGCGCGATTGAGGTTTATTTCTTCAGACAATTTGCTCCGTTGTGTAATGAACAAAGCACTACATAAAAATTAAGAGGAATTCGTACCAACCAACTGCATTTCAGAGGAACGGAACAGCAAGTGGTCGTGCAAGAAACTGTCGTATTCTGTACAGTCCTATATAAAAGTTTAATTCCTAAATGCTCCTAAATATCAGGTAAATGAATTTTTCACAATCTTCTTATTTGTGTCAGACCCTCGCATATTTAACGTATCTGGGACTGTTTATCTGTTTTGACTATAACTAATAACCACTTGATGTGATTTGGGGAGGTCTCTCGATTTAATTGTCGATAGAGTGCAGCATCTAGCAATACAAAATCATTGTGTTACCTATGAAATGATACTTTTTAAAAAGATTACAGTTTTCGTTTTCCATACAATATTTTTTAAGAAGGATAAAATTATGTTTCTTTAGCGTCAATTTTCAGAGATTTGTTTCCAATTCCCAAATAAACTAAGTTACACATGCAATAGTTGTCGTAAGTGTAACTTTTCAAAAAATTAATCACAAAATATCACTAAAAAGTGGATCACTTTTCTTTGAGGTATGTTGGTTCATAAACAAAAATTGTCATTTCGTTGGAATTCGCGTATTTCACAAGCAGAGCGCATTCCCCTTAACAAAGGCTTAATGTTTTTACTCTCACTTCTACTCATGCTTTATTGTCATTTCTCAGATAAACTCTATAGACATTGTTAATGAAAATTTCTTCGGATGTTGTAAGCTTTCAGTTCATACTATTTGATATAGCGCGACATCCAAGGATCTCTTATTGAGTCATTAAGATAGTGGCAACGTTTATGGTTTCGATCCTACAGCCCGGCTTCGAAATTGACAAACTCATATTCGGCCTCAAATTGGGATGGCGAATTTTTCAAATCTAGAGGATCTCCATATGCTATTTTGGATTCAACCAATTTGATATTGTTCCTAATTTCTGCTTGATCTACGTGGCCTTAGGAGTGTAATGAAAGCTCTTATGTTCTTTGAAATGTTAAATTAGTAGTGGCCCCAGGATAGATCTTTGAGGAACATCCTTACGTCTTAATATTCATGCAAGCCAATACCCTTCAAATTCTTAGATGTTTTGCTCCAGTTTCCGAGACGCAATGGAAACAGTTCTGGATTTATTAAATTCGAAGTGGCAGTATTCATGCAAAACAATAGCATTCCAACTACTGATTGAGCAATTTTGATGTTTGGGATGGGACGACCGCAGTTCCATTCTTTAAAATAACGAATAGCAATGGTACCAAGACAATTCTTGGAGGGACAGTCAGTCAAATTCAATCGTGCTGTCCAACGTAAAAGATTTGTTGCTAAAGGATTAATTTCAAATCTTTCAAAGGCAAATCGTAATCAATCCGTTTCAAATTTTGAATTATTCTGTACATGGTTGTAAGTAAGCCACCATTCGTGTCTAAGGTACGATATGCAGCCTCGGGATCAGCTAAAACAACAATCACTAATTTTACAGTGGATTACGTCATCTAAATTAAATTTCATAAGATCAACTAATGATGAAGGGCTTATAATATTGACACACAAATACAAAGACTCAAATCATTGCCCTCAAATTTAATCATCAGATTTTCTATGTTGTCAGTGCCGCCAACACTACCACATTTTAATCAATCGCGACAATATGTAAGTGTGAACCTGCGTCCACCGCTAGACGATATTTAGGGGTATATAAGGGTATCTGTTCTGGTGAGGAGAAAAATACGATTATTTAACGTTGGCTCCTTACATAAAAGGAGGTTCCTACAAGTACTTACTTTTGGTCAAGCTTTGCGTTTGGTTCGTCATACGGAGTTTGTAATAGGCTTACCCTGCACAGGAAACAACTACGTTAAATTTAACAAACACGTTGTTTATTGAGTATAACAAAAATTCCAAACCCATACTTTTTCCGACCACCAATGTTTGTCATTAAATTTTAAGTACACGTTTTTGTCGCCATGATTTTTTAATGTAATTGTTCTTTATTTATAAGTTGCTAGGTAACAACATAATACATACGTCAAAAAATTTATAGACACAAGACCAGTTCTACGTTAAACCGCCTTACAGATATCTTTCTACCTATTTTAAACATTTCAATTACATAACAGATAAAGTGCCCACTAACAAAGCGTTATATTGAAGCTAAAATCATCAAAAGTGAAAACCCAGCTACAAAATCCAACAATCTTCCTTGCTTCCTTCCTTCTTGCTTGGATAGAACAAAATAAAATATTTTATTTTTATTTTAGCTCGATGTTTTTCAACAGGTAAATTATACCTGGAGACTGGAGATATGTTGCGAATTAGTTGTTGATCACCTGCTCGACGGTCAGGATTCCTCGTTAGAGCTGGCGAAAGAAAATGCTAAACAGCCACGCAACAATGGTTTTCTCGGAGCAAACAATCTTCTTCTGGCTAGGCTCCCACAGAGTCGTACGACACACAAATTTTACTTTCGAGTAATAATTAGTGAAATACAACAACCAACAATGCAATTTAGAGATAAGACACAGAGAACTTGAAAATATAAATATGAAAATAAATATTGAAGAAATAAGAAGCATGATAATATAAGGCGATAAGAAGAAATATCGGATATAGATAAATGGAACAAGTAGAAAGTTTGAAATACCTAGACTCAGTGGTAAATCACAAATGTAACATCTATAAACAAATAAATGAAAGAGCAGGAACGCCAGGAAAAGTTTTTAGTAAATTTTAAGGAACAAAGGAAATACCGAAACCACTACTAACGGAAACGCCATAAGTGGTAATAAGGGCAACAGTGGTATCTAGTAGTTACATAAATCAAGGCGAAACGAAATGACCTTTACAAGAAGAATTGACAATAAAACTAATAGAAGGATAGAATAAGAAACGACACTTTTAGACATTGTCTCAAATTAAAACATGTAAGTGAAGAAATCGCGGAAAGTCAATCGAGACAGTTCGGTCACGTTTACCGTATGTCAGCCGATACTTCGGAAATGCGAGTCTGGCGAAAATAGACCTAGGAGAATATGGAAGGATAACATTAGAGGAGCAGCTACAAAAGCTACGTGGGAAGATATAAAACAGCGAACATAACATGGAAAAAGCTGGAAATGAAAAACTCAGTCTCATCGGCCTCACATCTTACGATACCACGAAGTAAAGTGAAGTAAAGTAGTAGCTCAGATACAACGTTATAGTTCTAGGTATTTGGTATATTACATATATTTTGTCTATATATTTCCCACCTACTTCGCAGAGCTGCACTTCAAATTTGTAATTGATATGGATCGTCGACTAAACTAGACGAAGAGAGCTCTACATCTACTAGTTGGCAAGTGATATCTTTTCTTTCCCTCCCATTTCCGTGAACAAACTTTAACGCATAGAACGAAGAAAAACGGGTTGGACCTGTTCGGTGGTCAGAATTCCCGTTATGGGCTGGCAAAGGAAAATGCCAGACGGCTGCGCAACAACGGAGAAGAATCTGTTTCTGGGTCGACCTTCACGTAGTCGAACGGGGCAGAAATTTTACTCTCGTGTAATTAACCTAATCACTGAAAGGCATAGCGGATTGTCTAAGCCTTAAACCGGACTTAAAACGGACTCAACTGATGCAAATTAATCGATAAATTCTTCCGAAATAAAAGCTACATTTTGAAACGTAGTTCGACAGGAAGTCCGAAAAAGTGCAGTGATAACCGGAAGTATCGAATTAGAAACAAGTAATAATTTTGATACGGTACCAATCTAATGAACTGACTTACCCTTGGGCATGCGGTAGAAGCAATTCTTTTATTCCTTCCTTTTATTTCTTGCCTTTTACGCCTATGCCGTTTCAATTAATTTGTTACTCTTTCTTTATTCTCGTCAAAACTATAACCAAACCGAAAATAGAATTAAGTTTATCGAGAAGATTCCTTAAACTTTTGACTTTTCAACAGTTTCCTCTTTGAACAATAAACTTTCTCAATTGACTCTCAAGGGGATTGTACGTCAATGAAGTTTACATCTCCCTCTTGTATTTACGTGTCTTTTACTACCGAAGGTTATAGGTGTATCATTCGCGTTTGCCAATTCCGTCGGTTGTAAAACAGGAAACTTCCACCGATTTAAATCCTTTAAACTTAAAACTACATTATACCAATTAAGCAGCTTTAGCGTTACCATTACTGAAAACCTTCCCGTAGTCGGATTATTTCGCGAAATTAAAGCGACATAAAACGCTAAACAAACGAACACTCTGGAGGATAATACGCTCGGCGTTTTGGTCTCGAATTTTCGCCCCTTTCCCCCGTCTTGTCGTTAGTTGACGATGGGGGGGGATGTTTCACTTAATTACCACTCGATAGGCGTTCGAAGCGGCGCGGCGAAAACGGGATCCGAAGAAACAGGGAACTGGAGTATGGTCCCGGAAAGGGAGAAAGGCGGCGATTTTAATCCGGCTGAATTTAGTTAGGATAATAGTCTGCGCAGGGGGAGAACGAATTCTTGAACAGCGAGGGCGACGGACGCAATTAGCGACGCCGTATGGCATCGAGAGCCCTATATTACCGGGCGATGTGAATTAATTTGACGTGTTTACATGCATATTACGAGCGTCGTTGAGTGTTCGAGTGCGAATCGATGGCAAAGGGGTTAGTTCGCGTACGTACGTAAGCATTAAGGGGCGGTGAAGTGCGTTATGGCACGAAAATGATGGACAAGGTTTCGAGATTGGATTTTGGTAATTTTTTTAAATGTCGAGTTTTCGTGATGGATTAGGCGTCATCTACCTTGTTTGCGCTGTTAGGGAGGCCACGTGATTAGCGGGAAGTGGTTTCCCGTTCGTGGTAGTCGCCTTTCCGGTGTTCGCGTGTAAATTTATCAACAGGCTTACATCTACACATCCCTGCCCTTTCGTTTTTGATTATGAAGAGTTGCAATAGAGTCAAATTTTGGTGCTTTAAACATTAATCAGAGCTGACACAGGATGGCGCTATACGTATGCATATTAACTGGTTTGTGTACCTATAGGGACATAAGTCGTAGTTGATAAGAGCTTCTCAAGTACGCACCAGTAAATGTATATTTTTATTAACGAAAAAATTACAGTGGTTAGAACATGCACAATCTACATCTATGCCAATAAGACTTTTTCTGGAATTCTAAAGGTTATATTTCTAAGGTTCAACAAACGAGTGCAACGTCAGAGGCGTATTACGCAAAAGTAGGTAGGTGAGATACAAAAAAATAATAATAAAAAATAATATATTCTTACTGTTACGTCCGATTCGAGGGTTGATTGAAGAAAATCGCGATATACTAAATACATCTATTTAAATGATGAACATAACATAAACAAACAAAACGGGGAAAACGTGTATCACACGATGTCCGATGTGTTGTCTTTTCTATTGTGTTTTCGTTCGGCTGCAGTCGGACAGTCGAAGCGCCAAGTTCAAACTGTATCCAACACTTACCTTCTAATGACGTCTTGATGGCCAAGACGTACACCGATAAGCAAGTAATTATCGAACTTCCACGGCTATCGAATGACTAAACTCTCCACTAGCGTCGACCTCTCGGCGGTTTTGCCGTAGCGCGCGTTTGTCGAACTTTAGCTATTTCTTTGGTTTCTACAAAGTCATAAAACTCAAACGAAAACAGAAATTACAAAATAAACGCCATCGTCTTCCTCTTCATTTTTACGTCCCAAACAACAAAACGTCATCTACGTCCTTCTAATTCTGCCTTCTCAAAGAATATTTTACGCGTGACTCCCACGACACAATTCTAGGTTAATTTTGGGGAAGGTGTTACCGTAGCAATGACACCAGCATCTTCAACCGTATTTTTCAGGATTCCGGAATTAATCGACAAGCGTGTGATGAGTAGTTTACCGCTGTGATTTTGTGTTAGTATTATTTGTTAGATTGAATAAATAAGAGGGTGCTTAATTACAGTAGACCTATTAACAGTTACATGCACCATCATACACGAAACACATCCGAGTCTACAGTGTTTCTAATATCAATCCCTTTTTAAGGAAAAATATTACAGACAGGTTTGCCAACCTATAACACACATTTGGTTACATATGTTAACACCCTCCCTCAAACCTGGCTGCTCACACAGCAAAATAGACTGTAATACTTTGACAAATTTAACATATTCATTGAATTACAAAATTTTGTAGTAATTGTGATTTATACTAATATAATTCACTTTTATAACTCGTTTACTAACTAAATCTAATACAAAATATAATTTAACATCAAAATGTTTACATCGTCTATTATTTTCAAAATTTTGTAGAAATTTAATCGTACTCTGATTATCCTCACATAAATGAAAAGGTAAAGTATAATTGGCATTTAGATCAGTTAGCAGGTTTTTAATATTCAACAGTTCATATGCAGCAACACACACTGCTACGAACTCAGACTCTACTGGATAGAGTTGCTACGGAATGTTTCTTAGAACTCCAAAAATTAGATTATAAAACAGTTTGATTCAGTATCTACTAACAGATTTTCTATCAATCCTATCATTAGCCCAATCAGCATCGGCATAATCTATTAAATTATCACTGGAACAATAACCTATAATTAATTGTTGTCTTAAGATACTACTAAAATTCTCAAAAGATGCTTGAAGTATCTGTATCACAATTTTGGAATTTTCCAAAATAACTAACACTGAAAAAATACCTGGCCTTGAACCCGTCATGATATGTGTTTACCTTCATCATTTCCTTTTATTTTAAATACCCACCGATCACTTCTTGATCATTTGGTTTGTCATCTGGTTACCATGTTTCGTTCTCTCTTAGATCGGTCAGTTCCTTCCTCAATGGCTTTATTCCAAAATTCGATTTTGAACAACCTTTTGCTTCTGCATATGAGTGTGGTATTTTTAAAAAATCACTTAATAGAGCAAGACGACTTATGTCAATCTCATAATCATCGAATTTTGATGATATTTTTCTTTCTCCTTTTCACCCACGATTATTGTCTTCAACTTCTCTGTCCATCCTTTTCATTATCTTCAGCTTGTTCACTATTCTGTTCGTCATCGTCATTATCAGTAACATTTCTTGTTTTATAAATTTCCATGTTAGGTTTGCTAGAATCAAAATTTGTTTCATCGGACACCACCTTTCTACAGTGAATTAATTTATTTCCTTCCTCATTCCACGATTTATAATCATTCTCTGCATATCCAATGAATCTGCATTTCATTCTACTATCATCCTGCCTAGTTCTTGATGAATCCGGTATTCTTGCATATGCTATGCATCCGAATATACGCATATTTGAAACGTTTGGTTTTTTACCTAGCCATAATTCATATGGTGTTTTCTCTTTTACTAAGAACGATTGGATTCTGTTCGTAATATAGAAAGCTGTGAGTACATCATCTTCCGAAAAGCTTTTGACCATTCCTGCTTCCATGATCATTGATCTATCTCATCCATTAATGTTTCATTCATTCTTTCAGCGACGCCGTTTAACTGTATACTGGGGGTGTATGAGAAAGTTGAATACCCTTCTCAGCACAAAAATTCAAAGAGCATTTGGAACAACATCCTCCTTCATTATCACATCTAACTTTTGATACCTTTCTATTGTAAAACAATGGGGACACCCTTGTTTCGTAATCTTTAAAGCACTTAAAAACGCCAGTCTTGTGTTTAATTACATACACCATAACAAATCTAGAATAATCATCTACAAATGTTACGAAAAATTATCATTACATGATGTGGGAGTGATTGGGCCACATACATCTATATTGAATTAATTCTAAAACTCTGTTCGATCTTGTTGTTTTTGAATGAAATGGCTTACATTTTTGCTTAGATCTAACACATACCTCACAAATTTTCATTTTTTGTCATTTTCGCTAACAAAATCTAAACCACTGACCAAATTTAACTTATTAATTTTTGATAAACATTGGTAATTTACGTGACCATATCTTTTTATACCAAAGGTTTTCGTCTGATCTTCTTGTTATATGGGCACTAACAGAACTTTTAATGTACTTAGGTACTAACTTATAAAGATTATGCTCACGTTTACTTGGAGCACAAATGATATCATATTTTTTGATAAAAATGTTACCATCAACACAAATTACCCTAAAACTTGCCTTTTCTATTTTTGATATTGACAACAAACTTACTCTAAGATCTGGAACACATATGACATTTATTAAAGTAAGTTGTATCGATTTATTATCTACTTTGCTCAGAATTTCTATATCACTCACACATGTTGCCTTCATCGACTTTCCTTTTTCTGCCAGTTGTATTAATTTCGGTTCCTGAAACCATCTCCTATTTAGTAACAATTCTTCATTTCTTACATAATCTTCTTCTTGGGTCACCTGGTCCATTGGATCTTAACGGTTCTCCTTTGTTTTCAATTTGCATATCATTAGCTTTCCTTCGCTCGTCTATATTTGGTACATTTTTGTTTTGGTTAGACTGTACAGATTTATTATTAAACTTGTGACAAACAAAACACTTAACGCCACAAACTCTTCTTGTATGTCCAAATTCTCCACATTTAAAGCATTTAATCATGTCTTTCTGTGCTGTAAATGAAGATGCAACATTCGTCACTGATTTATTTGCATTTTTGTTTAAATTAACCTACAGCAGTCTGCTTTTAATAAACTCCATTTTTAAATCCTTCTCTGATAGCGTTCTTAATGCGGTGACTATGTTTTCATATTCTGGAGGCATTGAAACTAGTAGAAAACATGCCATATCTGACTCCCTAAATTTCATAATTCCCGAAATATCTTATCGCACTTCGCAAAGTGATGTTGTATATCGCTATTAATATTATATTTCAATTGCACAAGTTCTTCTAACAAGTAAAATTTTGAGCATGTACCTTTTTTTTGCAAATATTTCTGCCAGTTTTCTGATCATCCCAAAAGCGTCTCCGATTCCTTCTACGTATTCAAGATGCGAATCAGCGATACTTTGTATAATTTCCATAACTGCCTTGTTGCTTTTCTTAAGCCATGATTCGTTTCCTGCTTTCAATTGACACTTCTAACAAAACTTCTTCAATATCCTTCGCCTTTAGTACGAACTCTAATCTGAACTTCCAGTTGTCAAAACCATTGCCTGCGAGCGTGATTATTCTATGCTTGTTTTCACCTTGTAGGTGTGCCGCCATTTTTTCTCTTTGTAAACTACAATGATCTCCTAATATTCAATCTCTCTATTTACACTGTCAGTAGTTCAGTAATTAAAAACTATTTCCAATGAGTTACTTTTAGAGAATTACTATTACCAAAGAAGGTTAAGTTCGTTTAATTGAGAGTTATATTCTACTTTTTGTTTATTTAATAAGTCGTTACACGGTTATGTTTGAGAAGCGCTGTCTAATGACCAATCTAATATTAATCGACAGAAAGAGTCACTTTTATATTTTCTTTATAAAAATCCCAAATTTTTATATTAGACACTGCATTCATTCTCTTCATCGCAGGATACCTTCCTAAATTTTCCACTCGATCCTAATCCCAGCTCGTCCTCATCCATCCCTTTCCTAAACAAGCTCAACCATATTGTTTGGTACCCGCATTCCGATATCGGCTCGACCTTTCCTTTTTTTCCCTTTCCGCATTCGATTATTCTCAACGATGGCATTTCGTGTAATTTTTCTACATCATTTCGTTTCAGACGTTCATCCCTGGGACTACTTCGCGTCCATTCTTACCGGACCGGCTTCCGTGTCTAACTCCCTATCATCCATAATGCCCCATTTTTTCGATGGGAAACACATTCGAGGGCGCGTTATCGGTTTTATTTTAGCGGTGCCGGTTCACGCGAGGAAACGTTCGAGTTGGAATCGTTGCCGTCTGTCGTTTATCCATATCCGGTTTGAGTGTCTGTTTCGATGGATATTTTAGTCCTAAATGTATATAGTTTAGAGCGTTTTCGCGTGCGATTTTTATTCGTATCGGTATGAGTTGCATTTTATGGCTTTTACACCGAGCTCGGGATGTCAATTTTGCGCGTTTGATAAACGTATATATGTACGCCGAAGCGACGGTGATTGATTTGTTTCGAGAAAGGGATTTGGGGAGATAGTTTGCTGTTTAGTCTAGGATTTGGTGACGAATAGCTGGAATTTGTCGGGAAATTTTGTAAGCTGCTATAGGAGGGAAATGAGCGCTAATGAATTGTCGAGAAATTATAGGGAGTAAATCGGAAACGTAAAGCTTACTAGATTATAAAATTATTAACATTAACGGTATATAAAGTACGTCAGGAAAACTTTTGCAATTTCCTCGAGAACTAGGGCGAATGGCTACAAAAGCTGGTAGCAACGTACTCAGGAGAGGTCCCTCAATAACATATTCGAGACCCATCAAAATCCGTTATTCACAACCTTGACGTTTCCCTTGTAAGATTTATAGCCATACAAATGTATTTTTCCCATCTGCTCCAAAGTATAATTATTACAAAACCACTTCTGTTCTACGTTTTTCCGTGGAGATATTTTTTTAAAGGGAGGAGTTGCAACTCCTTTGTTTTTCCTTCTAATTTCCTGTCATAACAGCATTCGGCAGTTAAAGTGAGTATAATGCTTGTAACCTTCTTCTGCATCCGAGCTACTATAATGGCACCACCCAAGTCCAAAAGGTCTAAGAGCGTCATTTCAATGGAAAAGGTGAAAGATAGTTTAGGTTGCTTTCTTTATAAGCCTTGAACTACCGACATTCCAGGTAATTACGTGATAAGTTAATACTGTTAAACCTTGAATAAACCACAAATTTCTCCAGTGATACATTTATCATTGGCAAAATTTTTGGAAACTGCGATCTTCAATTTCCGAAGCTGATTGCCTATTCTTGAGTTTTTGCATTCTAGCACTATCTCTATAAAGATTCTGATGTTATAAGGACGAGAATCGTTTAGAAATTCTACCTCCTAGGTTTCAAGTTGTGCCCTATCAAGGAGTGCAAAGCTTTTCGTTCCGTCCCTATCACGTTTATTCCTCAACAGCTCATACCATTGTATACAGCTATGAAACCAACAATAGGCACGTTTTCTGAGCTCCATTAGGACCATCAGCAGTAACTGGACAATGCCTCCATTTCTAAAATCTTACTCAAGTTTGTCCTATGGTATTGATTAACACATGCCCTATCTTTTGACAAGATTTGTCTAATTTGGTATTAGGCGACTCGCCAGCCGACGGGAGGACCTTTTTGGTAGACTTAACTTTGACCGTCAAAGATGGGAAATTCATCGTTGCCACAGCAGGACTAATTACTAACTAAAATTTCAGTTCTTTTCTCGAATTGTTAGTGGCAATATTACCTTTAAATTCAGCATACCAAACGGTAATCTTTTCATTTATTTTAGTAACGGTAATTCACTAACGCCTCCATGAGGGACCATTACCTGCAAAATCGAATGTCAGGGATCTCATATCTTTGTTTTCAGACCCGATCGCTGGATACCAATCCGTTCCGGAATAAGCATTACGCTTTAGACAATTGCAGTTGTTCATAATGAACGCAGAAACTCATTTTAGGGATTGTAATGATCTCAGAAGCGGTTGGAACACGTGGGATTTGAACTCTTGTGGGTAACCAGCATAGCTTTTGCGTTTTTCCGTTAACTGATCTATGATCTTTTTTTTTTTTTTTTGGCAAATTTCCTCTTTCTGACACTGTAAGTTTCAATTTCCTGAGGCATCCCTTTTTGTGGAGCCAACCTTGATCTTCGGAGATGGGAGATTCATCGGTACGCAAAACATATTTGCCGCCGTGGGGTTAATTAACTAAAATTTCAGGTTTTTTTTTTCTAGAATTGTTGGTGGCAACGTTATCTTTCAAGCTAGCTTATGAAGCTCTGAAATTTTCGTTTGTTTTTAGTAAAGCTAATTTTCTAAGGCATTCACGAGCGAACATGGTTTGCAAAGCGGGAAGTCAGGGATCTCATATCTTTGCTTTTAGAACCGATCGCTACATACCGATCTGTTCTGGAAAAAAGCATCACGCGTTAGGCAATCCCAATTGTTCATAATGAACACAAAGACTCAGTTCAGGGGCTGTAATGGGATTGAAATGCCTTGGATGTGAACTCTTGTACTTTACATTGTAGTTGAGGCCCATAATCCCTTGGGTAGGATGACTTTTACGCTGATTGACTAACATGTATGAACTATCTCTTGGTAAATTTCTTCCAATGACACTGTAAGATTATCTTTCCATACTATATCTTCATTAGGCATTTAGTAAGTGTCTTACGATTCGTCAGCTGACGGAACCACCCTTTTGTTGTGAATTCAGTTTTTGTCGGTCGGTGGTGGGAGATCAATCCTTATGCGAAATGTTTTGGTCGCAACAGGACTAAATACTAAGTAAAATCCGAGTTTTTCTCGAATAGTAGGTGGCAACACTGCCTTTAAATTCTAGCCCATTCATATTCTCATTTGTTTTAGTAACGGTAATTCACTAACGCCTCCATGAGAGGGCATGGCTTGCGAATCGGAATGTCGAAGATCCCATATCTTTGCTTCCAGACCCGACCGCCGCGAACCATTGCATTCCATAACGCGTTAAATTCGCAACGAACACAGAGACTCAATTTGGTAGCTACTGGGAATATAAAAGGGGCTTGAAACGCCGCAACGGAATTTGAAACTTTGCGCTTGACATTGTAATCAAGCTCCGAAACCACTCGACTACGATGATGGCTTTCGCGTTCGTTTTTTCTAGATTTCCAATTTTAACATTGGAGGGAAATTCGTTTCAAGAATAGAAAGTTGTTTAGATTCGTAGAAGTTACTTGTCGCTTTTAATGAAATTTGTATATCTCGAAAACGTGATACTATTTATTCATTTTTGTATTTGTTGTTTTGTGTTATTGTAGCCGATACATTATCATTTAGTGGTACCGCAACAATACGCGCGGGTTCTCCCTCTTCAATTTTTGAACCATTAACGCGTCCCTCTCGCAACTAACGAACCGGATCGTATGTATTTTAATTTATAGCGATTAAATCGATAACACAACAATAGACGTAAATTACACGGGAATTGCGTATAAACACAGAGGTCGTATAGGGTAATTAACACGTAGAATGCTGCAGCGATAAATCAGAACGAAAACCAGGTACATCGGAACAGCCTAGGTTAGATATATACATAATATATCGAACGCCGGCACGGTAATAATAATTATTCGCCTACATCGCTCGAAAATAAATCGTCGTGGGCCTGTGCATCGTCAAAAGCGCTCATAGGAAATTCGCGCGTACAAATAATCCTTCTGGTTATTATAAGTATTAAACTGGGGCTTGTTTTTAAACGCATACCTCGTGCGCGAATAATAAAACGGAAATAAAACAACGCGAACGTTGCAACGGTAAAAGCGCTTTTGTTTTCCGCTTTTCGGCGCTGTTTCGGCGATTTAATCGCAATTTAAGACCGAAAAGCCGCTACTATTAAATATTTTCGAGTTAAAAACTAGCGACTTCTTCGAATAGGGAAAAAGGAAGTTTGTTAAAGCCGCTTTGTACGCTCAACACAGGAATTAGATATGTAAAGCGCGTGCGGTCGTGGTTACTAGTTACATGCCCAAGGTTGCTTATTAAAATAATTCGTTCGCGGGTTTCTGAAAGGATGGCTAGGACCGATTCGGCGGTAAAAGGCGGTCATCGCGCGGTAGAACGACCGAGATCAAAGAGGAATTGGAAATTGCCGCTTCGCTTTGACGAGTTCCATTTCGTCTTTCTCGATGCGGACGCGCAAATTTGTGAAAATTGCTCGTTAAAAGTATGGAAGAGGAAAAGGTGGATGAAAAGTCGAGAATTTGTGGACGTAATTCTCCCGTTAGAAATGTATAAGAACTTTATCGGAGAAAGAGGTTCTAGCCTGTCATCGGGTTTTCTGTTTCGAGACCGATTTTAAGTAACAAGTTTGTTTCGCCGTACACGATTTCGTTTCCCCGTTTATTGCTATTACTAATTCGAGCGATAGAAGGAGAAGATGGTTTTTGTAAATTGGTCCCAAGTTGGGCGCCAATTATGAATTATCTCTCCAAAGTGGGGATGACAAAGCTAAGAGCTAATTTATAGGAGGCGGCGGAACTGGTTAAGGAGCTCTGTGGGATCATATAACAATATGTTACATTACATATAGAAAAGCTGATTTTATTTTGGAATTCCGCAATAAATACCATTTTTATTTTATAAAATAACTAAAATTGTCCTTGCCACACTTATCTGCCCTATCTTTGGACAAGATTCGTCCACTGACGTTGTAAGGTATTATTTCACTTTGGCATTCAGCGATTCGCCAGCCGAAGAAAGCACCTTTTGGTAGGCCGAATACGGGAGAGTCAATGTTATATTACATACAGAAAAGCTGATTCTATTTTCGAATTCAGCAATAAATACCGTTTTATATTATAAAAAAAAGTGTCCTTGCCACACCTTTCGAAAATAAATCCAGATACGTATCGTCAGTGAAAAACTAGGGGAATTTAGTATCACTAGTGCTAGTAAGGGTAATTTTAATTATTTTATATATTATTCTAACCACATGCCCCTTATTCTTATTTACCACTTTAAATTCGTTAAGTTTTGAAAATAACATCCTCCAGATGGCAGCCGTTAGTAGCAACGCACTGTTGGAGGCGGTTTCTTAAGTTTTGCACATCTTGGAGTATGCAGAAGCGTTTCGATCAGAGCCACGCTTTACGTTCTTATCGAATGTTTTAGTAATAACACGTCCCTTCGTTCCAGAAATTGTTTTAACCGCAATCTGCGCGAAAATACCTTTAATTTGATATATAATAAGTCATACTTCCAACTACCAGAGCGATTCGTCCAGAACCACTTTTCACTTTCTCATTGAATATTTCCTCAACGAACCGTCTCTCGTACCCGAAATTATTTTATCCCTAATCTGCACGACAAGAGCTTTAATTTGATGTGTAATAAGTCGTACTTCCAACTATTTCGATTTTCTTCGAAATCTCCAAGGGGTACCCTTTGGAAATTTAGGAAAAATTGAAGATGTTCTAAATTAGACGAGGCTTGGTGTATGTACGTTTCCGAAGGCGTAGAGTGCGATTTTGGCATCGGAATCGATGAGATTTGCTTCGTTTGGATCTTGGAGCATACAGAAACATTTCGACCAGAACCACGATTCACGCACCCATAGAATGTTTTCATAATAACAAGTCCCTCGCTCCGGAAATTGATTTAACTGCAATCTGCGCGAAAATAGCTTTAATTTGATATATAATAAGTCATACTTCCAACTATTTCGATTTTCTTCGAAATCTCCAAGGGGTACCCCTTTGGAAATTTAGGAAAAATTGAAGATGTTCTATATTAGACGAGGCTTGGTGTATGTTTCTGAAGGCGTAGATTGCGATTTTGGCATCGGAATCGATGAGATTTGCTTCGCTTGAATCTTGGAGCATACAGAAACGTTTCTACCAGAACCACGATTCATGTTCCCATAGAATGTTTTCATAATAACACGTCCCTCGCTCCGGAAATTGATTTAATTGCAATCTGCGCGAAAATACCTTTAATTTGATATATAATACGTCATACTTCCAACTATTTCGATTTTCTTCGAAATCTCCAAGGGGTACCCCTTTGGAAATTTAGGAAAAATTGAAGATGTTCTATATTAGACGAGGCTTGGTGTATGTTTCTGAAGGCGTAGATTGCGATTTTGGCATCGGAATCGATGAGATTTGCTTCGCTTGAATCTTGGAGCATACAGAAACGTTTCTACCAGAACCACGATTCATGTTCCCATAGAATGTTTTCATAATAACACGTCCCTCGCTCCGGAAATTGATTTAATTGCAATCTGCGCGAAAATACCTTTAATTTGATATATAATAAGTCATACTTCCAACTATTTCGATTTTCTTCGAAATCTCCAAGGGGTACCCCTTGGAGATTTAGGAAAAATTGAAGATGTTCTAAATTAGACGAAGCTTGGTGTATGTACGTTTCCGAAGGCGTAGAGTGCGATTTCGGCATCGGAATCGATGAGATTTGCTTCGTTTGTGTCTTGGAACATACAGAAACGTTTCGACCAGAACCAGACGTCTCTCGTTCCGGTAATTGTTTTAACCACAATCTGCATGAAAACAGCTTCAAAGTCAAGCTTTCGACCGTCTTGATCATAATTAAGGGAAGATAATCGTAAAATCGTAAAATAAAAGCGTACTTTACACACCACTTCAGTGTATACATATATTCATAGCTCTCTTACATTCAAACAGTTCTGGAATTTGTGAGTTTAGTCCTTTTGAATTTGTGAAGTGCAAGCTTCTTTTTCATCATTCAGATTAGATATAATGTTTTCCTTTTACATCAAGTTAATTCTATTGACCTGATTAAATATACAAAAATCATAAAAACATTTAAAAGTATGCGTTGAAGATCATGATTATTGGTGTGTAGTACAAAGTATACCGATAGTAGTGAGTCATTAATAAGTAACCTTTATTAAATTTAATTTTTATGCCAAATATACTTACCTCTTTGTCTTCCGGAATTGTATGCAGAATTGTATTTCTCGATGGATTTTTGAAGGTTGAAACAAAACACAAAAACATAATACCATATTTGTAATCTTACGACAAGTTTGCTGACAACACACATGGATACGAATATAACGAAATAATGGAGAACGCTACAAACTTGTATACAGTTGCCACAAGAACTAAATCAAAATGAATTGGCGCTAACTTCGAAATTGGGAAACTAGCGCCACAGGCGGTGAGATACTACATTGATCACGAGGAACTCAATAATATATAATAGATACCAGCCCATAGCCGTACTATCGATGTAGTCGCTTTATTTCCTATCTTGACCTCCCGAATCTCAAGTCCCCACTCTGACGGTTTCTGGACCATTCTACAGCGCTCGGGAACGTTTGAGATTCCGTCTTCCTAGAAGGGGCGCGTAAATCATAACACATTTACAAACGGGTGCCGCGAAAGTTTGGCAAACGCTGGCTTACTCTCTTCGATCACACCCTGTATATCAGTTGTAGACTATAGAAATTCTTGCTTTTATCTTGTTAACGAGGATCTTACAAAAGCTGATTCAGTCGGGTTAAAAATTTCAGTTAATTTGAAGACCGTCACGGGTAGAATTTGTATAAAGCAACATCCTATTTATAGGATACGTCAATACAATTCTGCAGTCACGCTACAGCGGATACGTCCCTTTCTCATTTATTTCGACGTAATATCGTCATCAATTCGCCCCATTCAATCGATTCGATAATCAATCTGTACATACATACATCCGTACAGCGTCCAGATACGATTTACATCTCGCTCGAACAATGGACGTGTAACTATATTATTTAGTGTCAGGTAGAAATCATCCGTTCGCATAATTCGATAACGCATTACGGTCGTAAATACGTATACACCATCGCGCATACACCTGGATTTCCAACAATACAGAACGGTACGTACAAGCATAGAGAGAGGAATGCGAAATAGATAAGTAAGCTTTCATTGCGGGTACTGCGTTCGATAGGCGGGCGGATGGCGTTAAAAATAATCTCCTTACGTACGAACGTTCCTACCCTTCCCCAACCTCGAAACTGCCTGCGTTAAATTACGTAAGGTCGTAGAGCGAACACCACTCCTTAATGGTCGCGATAATGTCCTTGGAAAATGCACCATTAGCTGAATATTTCAATTTAAACGCCGCATCGCGCGACATTATCGGCTATGAATATTTAGGGGCCGTTTCTTATTATTAATGCATAAATACCGCCCCCGATAATGTGCGCAATTTGGGTTTTAAAAACGAGCGAGGCAGGTCACGAGATGTGTATTTTAAGAGCAGCGCGGTGCATACCGTGCCATCGCCGAACTTGCATTCCCGTGGACGCATCGATTTTATTTTCGAATGAATAATAGATAGGTATGGCCCAAAATAAAGTACTATCGACCCAGTAAGGTGTAAGAGGATCGGTGATGATTCGTAATGTTATGGGATGATTCATGTACTTCTCTGGTTTAGAGATTATCTATATACAGTATCTCCCGAAACATGGGTGTTTATAAAAACTCCAAAATTTTTATGTTTATTATTTTTATGTTAAACCATTGCACAGTGCAGACTGCTACCGCCTCATACACTGCCTAGGCTATAGGAAACGGATCTTTTTATGTCTGCAGTTTGGGCGCCATCTTTTTAGTCACGCTGCTTCTCTGCTTCTTCACAGTTGTTGCACGTCTTACCTACAGCATGTCATGGAGCTTGGATTGTTGTAAAAGCTCCAAAATTTCAAGGGCATCCAAATAATAATAATAAAGATCTTTATTCTTAAAAATAAGATGTACATACTATCAAAGAATAAATTAAAAAATAATGAAAATTTCAAGATCAAGCGTATGGGGATAAAGTTGCCCTTCCACCTAGGCGTTGGTTGATAGTATAAAAAAATAAATAAAAACTAATGCCTACCCTAATTATACTCTGCAATAGCACATTTTTGAATGTAATCCTTAAAGGACGAAACAAGTTAGGAAAGTGGGAGTTCCGACGCATAGCAGCAAGTGACTGTTTATCTAGTACAAACTTCCCAAGACAAGTTATAAAGGCCGCGATAGAGAATACCGTAACACTGGGTGAGAGGGAATTATTATAATAATTATTATATAATATATATGTATATTTATCTTTATATATATATATAATGTGAATATAATATTCTTTCCTTCGATTTTGTGAGAACGTAGGTATCGAACTCACGCACGGTGCAGACTAGTACCGCTTCATTCACTGCGTAGGCTGTATGAGGCAAACCCTTCCATTCCCATGCAGTTTGGGCGTCTTCCTTTCAGTTAGATTATCGTCTGCGCGTTTTCACAGTTGTTGCATGCTATACTAAAAACTTCGCTTCCGAATATTTTATTCTCCTCCTCGATGTGGTGGTGGCTTTCATTTTCCTCGGTACACACTGCTAATGCTCCACCTACTGCATAGGTTAGAGGTGACAGATTCTTCCATGGCTGCAGTTTGGACGTCATTTGTTTCAGTCAGGTTATTGGCTACCCTTCTTCACAATTATTGCACAGCATGCCTGTTTTGATTCAGATGCCCGCGAATTTGAGCGCGTACTCTGGACGCATTTCAATCTCTTCAATTATAGCATCTTTTAATGTAGTTAATTTTCCTGAACAAAGTATGATTGTTCCATAATTCTTGATGGCGACCGTTACACTGGCTATTTGAGCAATTGAAGAGCTCCTGTATAGCTGGCGTATGGTCCAATCGCAGGAGTGTCGGCAGTTTGGGCGCTTATGATTATTATTATTCACAGTTACTGTACGGCATACCTGGATTGGATCGAATGTCCTCGAAATTGAAGGTGTACTACGAACTACCGAACTACGGAACAGTAGTAACACAGATAAGTTAAACAGATGGCTCATTTACTAATACTCATGAAGGTTGCCTGGATTATAGCTATTTCTCCTGGTCTAGCGCATGGTATAACATAAGAATCGTTTCCAAATTCTTTCCACTTGAAGGCGATTACAATCTTCTCATAAGGTCGATATATACTTCTCACTTATCTATGGTAGTACTATTATCCCCTTTCCTCTGGCATCTAACGATTCAAGGCATTTCTTTTAGTTTTATCGAGTGCCATGCCCTATGCAAAGAAGCGAAGGCACCAGCGTCTGGTTACTGAGATTCGAAGATGCTTGCCCAATCTTCCCGATTATCATCGTTTTGTTGGAAGTGGGGAGGGAAGATTGTGCCTTTTTGTCTTCTTCCCGTGGGTTAGGTTTGTCCATTGCTTTGCTGCTACTCGAACGTACCTTCTGCTCCTCTCTGGAACTGATATATTGTTAGGTTAGGATTGGTATTCTCCTCTTCTTCTTTTGTTTACCAGCCACTGAGACTTATTCGGTCTCCTGATGGATAGCTGATGTTCTAGTATTCTATCGACCTTTTGTGCTGTTCCTCCTATGAATCCTAAAAGTAGCACTGGTTTGAAAGGTGTAATGGGGCACAGCACAGTTTACCATATTAAGGCTGGATACTTCTCGTCGGATAATATCTTGAGTTGAGGATTTACTTTCTGAAATTTACCTGCTGGGCATTCGTTTTGGCCAGAGTTAGTTAGGCCAGGTAAATGATACGTTCCTCTTCTTCTCTTGTTTTCTAGCCACTGAGGCTTGCGTCATCGGCTGATGGATGGCCGTTGTTCTGGAACTACGTGCCCCCAGAATCTCTAAGAAGTAAGTTGTACAGCATTGCTATATTGAAGCTAGTAACTCGCGGAGGGCTCCTGGTATCTCAAAACTTTGTTTAACGCTTGAACATCTCCTCAGCTACGATTCTTTTGTTACGTTAAGTGGGACGGCATCCTGAGTTGAGGATTCGCTTACCGAAATTCCGGTAAGTCCAATAGATACATTTGTATTGTACAGTATCTGTGAATGTTTGAAACAAAATTTCAATTGCAAGGAACATTTTTGGTAAAAGAAGTCCAGAACAGATTACTCCAATTTTCAAAATTCTCTTTGGAAATCAACGAAAAAGTGTGGTCGATGCCGAATCACATTGGCCTAGCGGTGTTTAAGAGAAAACACCTGGTATTCGGTTCAGTAGTTGGATGAGTGCAGCAATCATACGTCCACCTACCTTTCGGCATAGGGCTTTTAATGTCAAATTTGGTATTAGATAATAAATAGGAGTGAACATCAATCTAGCAAATCAATTATAGGTAGGTACATCTGGACTCGCTCGAGATATGATGTTTTCCATCCTTCAAAATGCCTCCTGTAGTTGTAAGCAAAACATCGATCTGCTTGAATAGTTGTAAACATTCTCTACCATTAGTAGAGTCTAAAGCGAAAATCTGTAAAGTTCCTCGTGGCCAAAACTAGATTTAAAACCGATCTATCTAAGAAGATGCTCTTGAGTTTCAAGTTCGACAGAGTTTGGTGATGGAACCCGAGAGTAACAATCCAAACTAACCCAGGTGTCGCCTTGTTTCCGGTGTATCTTCCTCAAACTACCCATTACATGAACGGCATCCCATTTATTAGGATTCCGAATCAATTTTGTACAAGCACGAAGCGAGCGACGTCCTGCGACATTTCCGTTATAAATGCGTCGACGTAGAACTAAGCGAATAAGCGATAATTTAACTGGAGGGTTATTCCGTACCTTAATGGGGCCGCTAAGTACTACATTTAATGATAGTAGTTGCCGAATTAATTAATTTCTGAAAGCGCGTCTCGATATACACAAACCGGTAGCGACGTGGTAAGTTTCGTCCTGCTAAACCCGCCATCTATTTCCGTGTCGGTATCGAAAGAATATGCTTCCTGTCCGCTTCGAAATTTATTCGCGCTCATTATAGGAAGGAAGAAATATTCGGATAACGTTCCTGCTTTGAATAATTGCCGCATAAAGTAGGATATTTTCCGGAGGAATATCGCCGGAACGCTCGGAAGCTCGGCCGGAGTAATTGATGCTTTATGACTCTGCGATCTTTGTGGATAGAAGATTGTGCGTTCTCGACTCTATTCTATTCGGAATCCAAATCGTTTTTGGCCGTTCGTGCATCTTGGGATGCATAGTTTAAGGATTATCATCAGAAAATGGTAATTGACCCTCTTGAACCCATTTCCCTAATAACCGTAAGAATGTTAATAATAATGATGATCATGCATGTAAATATAACCAGGTAACTTTAGAAAATGAGATGAAGAACAAACAAAGAGCGACACGGTGTATACTATCAGCCGAGTATTACAGGAGTAATGAAATAGCAACGATTAAGCTGGCTGGGGTATATATAGAGAATGTCTGAAAACAGAATCTCAAAAATTCTCTTGACGAGCTCTATTAGTGGTCCCACCGCGTAGTACCTTCCGGTGGAATACTCTGCCTTAGGGTATCCTGAATATCTTAAGGAAAACTAGTGTTTTCCTTAAGACTAGATTTAAAGTCCATATCTATTAGTGGTACGAAAAGACGAGGAAGACGAAGTAGTTGAGATGGAGGACCGAACTAGAAAAAGTTTGGCATTCGCATAAAATCAAACTTGAATAAATTCAAACTCAAATTGGTTCAAACCTAAATAATTCTCAACAAAGTCTCTGTAAATTGTAAAACAGCTTCAAAGAGGGCGGAGAAAATGATATTCAAAAATGAATTTTACCTCGAGGACGAGAGAACCTCAAACATGTGGTCTTCTAAACCACGAAAATAATCATATAAAACGGAGAATCAGGTGATTTGAGCAGCTTGTTTCTATCTATATTAAATGAGCGAAGCCGGAAAATCCACAATGAAAAGAAATATAGAAATTTATGGTATAGGTCAGTACCTCGCGTATGTGATCCTGCTAGCCAGAAATAAAGTTGACTTGGTGTATATTATTAGAAACTTAATAATAGCGGGAGTAAAAATGGAGCTCTTGATCAATAAGGACAAAAGTAAATATACGGAAATCAAAACCGAGAGTAATGTGGAAAGAAGAATAGGATTTTATGTACAGGTAGGCACTCATTACCTATGAAGAAGTGGAAAGCTATTTGTAGTGAAGTATAACAAACAATAAATACGATGAAGGGACGGAAATTAATATGAGAATAACTAAAGCCAGTAGATATGCTGGAGGGCTAAACCAAATTTTGAGTTCAAAAGAACCAAAGAACCAAAGTGTGTCCCGAAGAACCAAAATAAGGATATACGAGAGCGTCTTACGTCCAACTCTTACTTACAGTTGCGATGGACAAAAGCAACCAGAGCAAATTAGAAGTTTGGGAGAGGAAAATCCTAGGAAGAATATTCGGAGGAAGGATGGAAAAGACGAGGTAATGGAGAGCTGGACCAAGTGTGGACCCATGTATCTTTTGCAATGGGTAAGACATCTCGACAGAAAGGATAGTAGTAGAGTCGTGAAGGATATAACATGCAAGACACTGGAGGGAAAGCACTTATGTGGAGAGAAGCGGTACTGGACTAGATCTAAAGTCCAAGAAAATTAAAAATTCGAGACGAATCACAATCATATATATATATATATATATGTATATATATATAAATATATATATATATAAATATATGATGAAAAAGGATCTTGATGATAAATGCGCAGGAAAAATATTCGGAGTACACAGTCATAATAATATTTATTTAAAAATCCACGCGCGACATATGTTTCTAGGTTTAATTTACCCCTTTTTCACTGTCAGTTAAAATCCGATGCGTGGGCACAAAAATCCTATTACTTCAGCCATGCTGCTACTCGATATTCCATAAAAATTCATTAATGATAAAATTTCTTAGTAACCATCCATTCAAAATCCCAAATCAATTAACGTAAATTTTATCATTAACGAAGCAGTAGTAGCATGGTTGCAGTAATGGGGTTTTTGTCCCCACGCATCGGATTTTAACTGACAGTGAAAAAGGGGTAAATCGAACCTAGAAACGTCTGTCGCCCATTGATTTTGACTGTGCACTTCCAATATTTTTCCTGCACATATATATACACCATATGCAAAAAATATTTTCTAAGTACACAGTCAATTTATTGGTAAAAGCCCAAGTCTCCAGGTTAGCTTTCCCTCATTATCAATGTCTGAAAACGAACGCGGAGAGGCATCTAATAATACCCACCTTTGTCAATCTTCCAAACTCCCAATAAAATGTTAATTATTAAAAATATGTCTAAAATGTAAAATATAATAAAATGAAATGAAATTTCGCTCGATCGCAAAAGGCGAAGAGACAAGATAAATACTGATACAAAATATTGCCACGTGCTCCCTGCCTAACGTGTTCTCTTGCCTCTTCGCCTTTTGCTATTAAGCATTCATTTTTTCTCATTTAATTTTATTTTTTCCTTATTTTTTTAGCCATTAATGAAAGGGAAACCTAACCTCGAAACGTCTGTCTGGGTAATGCCACTTGGATTTTTGCAAATAAATTGACTGTTTACTCAGAAATTGTTTTTTGCACATTTTTTGTAACCTTTAGTGTCATATATATTGTATTGAGAATTTAGTTAATTTCTTAAACAAAAATTGCACCGATCTAGCTCCCAATTAATGATATAAAAAATGATATTTATAAATTTTGAGAAATATTTAACATGAAATAAAGATAATTTACCTAGTGTTCTGTGTGTGAGTGTAATTTCTTTTATTCGATGATGGTTTTTCCTGTCTCCTCTCTTGGATTCCTTCTTCGATACAGCTCTATTTTCTATTCTTCTTCCCTCTCTTCAACTCCTTTTTTCGATGCGGCTCTATTTTCAATGGATTCTTTCCTTTTTTAAATTCTTTCTTCTCCGGTGTGGTGAGGTTCTTTTATTCACTGATACTTCCTTTAAAACGCTTTTGGTCCGAAATATATTTTAAACTTTTTTGTTGACTTATCTATCTTGTCAATCTCCTTCGTCGTCAACCAAACAAACTTTTGATTTTTTCCGGAAATCAGGACTACTCTACATTATTTCTCAGTTGTCCACGAAACGAAAACTTTAATTCACTATGACTTCAGTTCATCCAAGGCATAACGTTGTTATAGAAACCTGTATTATTAATATCCACGTATCCTGGGTTATTTATGTCCAGTGGTTATTAGGAATTCTCGTGATGTGAAAGTGTCGAATGTACATATGTGTCTGAATGTTTACAATGCTTTTCTATCTTTTAATCGATGCTTCTTATAATAATTAATAAGTTTATTTCTAGTTACATTTTTTCTCCCATTAAACGTCTCTGGCTGGAATTAAAATAAGAAGCTAACACCCGTAGGGTAATAAAATGCTTAAAAGGTGGTGTGCTTGGTATCGAAAGAGTATAAATAGAACCCAAAAATAAACCGAAGGTCATTCGTACATAAACATCCATAACCCCAACATTTACTGTGAATTTTGATATATCAAATTGTAATAAATGATAAATTTTCTAATGGAAATTAACCATTCGATTATTCGTTGATACGTTGGTCCTATTACATATTCAACTACACGCCCGTACCAATACCGCAGCACCCGGCAAGCACTAAATTCGTTGCCTACTTAATTTAAGCTCGTAACCACCAATCCGAAACTTAATAACTTAAAAATTACTGTTCCACTCAATTACAGCATCAACAACAATGTTAGAAACGTACCGGTACAAACTCTTCTCGAGTTTGTCCTTGAGTTTCCTTAACATTATATTTCCTCGGCACAAAGCCTACGGAAGGGATTGATAAAATATGATTTGACAGTACCTCTCAGACATTACTTACAAACATGCTACATGGAAGTGAGGCGAGGTTTTATACCAACAGTAACAGCATATGAATAATTTTCATTTTAATTAGAAAATCGAATCATGAAAATGCACGAACCCAAACTTGTATTAGTGCATTCCTTAATACGCTGTCAAGCCGCTAATAAAGCACGTCTACGTTTCGATCGTCCATATTTTCGATTCGTCGGGCGTAATCTCACCGGAGCCGAAAGAGACGTCTCCTCGAGAGCGAAGTAAATTGAAAAAAGAGGAGATCGAAGCGACGAAAAAAGCTAAACAACCGCAGGATACGGGCGAATTGAAATGACAACATAACCAATAGAACGTGCGAGATATCCGGACACGTTTCTTCCATTATTCCGACGAAGATGGACGACCTACGGGGAGGGTGAGAGAGAAAGAGAGAGAGAGAGAGGGCGAAATTGAACCAACGAAGAGACGACACGTACCGCTTCGGTTAGGACGGACACTCTCCTTATTAGGGGGTTGAGAGGGATTGCGGGGAGAAATAAAAGAAAAGAAAGGAAAGCGAAACGGGAGAGAGCTTTATCAAAAACAAGTACATGACAGGTCGCAAGCTTCCTCGCGATTGAAAAATATAAGCGAGTCGGCTCGGTTTTTCTCTCCCCGCCGCCGCCGCCGCCGTCGCGTTGTACCGTCGTCGTTTCGTTTTGTCGGCTGCCGTTCTGTTTCCGAGCGTCTGGGATTAAGCCTGTCCGGATTCCCGTGACAAGTGGAGTTATGTATTTAATAATTCGGAGCGGATTTATCCGGCGCGAGGCGCAGGATCGATGCGGACGATCGTCTTTTGTTTAGAAAAATGGGGTAACTGGTTCGTGGACAGGATTTGCGGCGAATTTCAGAAGGTGACAGATATTAATGAGGTCGCTTTTCAGGACAAAAAATCGAGTTATAATGGGAAGAATATCCTTCCGTTATTGCTCGCTAAGGTTAATGATCACATGATCAGGAGCATATGGTATTCAAAAAGGGAATTCGTGATAAATAACAAAACACAGCGTCCGAGTTTATTCCTGGCCCACAAAAGGGTTATACAATTGATTTTGAGGATTGATCAGGCTGAATGTAACTGAAAATTATGTTTTCTTTTACAATGACTCTCATTCATGCGTGCTTCTGGCAACATCTGGAATTTCACGGAGTTCGAATACTGGTATTTTTTAAAATAAATGATCATTTCAGTACTATGTCTTGTAGCGCCTCAACATATGTGGGTGACCTGAAAATCTTTCCCAGCATTAGCGATGCGCATAATGTCTAGCAATTCCGAACAAATGTAGTCACAAGAGTGCAGCTGTTTCTTATTCAAGGCAAACCAATCTTCTTTCTACTATTTACTACTTGGATGTAAATTTCAAATCGCTATCACGCATTTATTTATTGCTTGATCGTAACCAAGCAGGCATTGCTAGAAGCAGATTTTAGCTAGAAATCGAATGGAGTAGAAACGAACGCGGTATCTCTAATGGTTTGTGCACTAGAGCAAAATTACGGTAATTTCAGCTTTGTTCTTCTTCTTAATGTTGAAGTATATATCTCAGGAACCGTAAGTCGTAGAGACGTGCGGTTTCCTTCATATTAATCAGTAGTCAACAGAGTAGTATCGTAGGTTTCGAAAACGTGCAGCTGTTTTTTTTATTCGAAGGAAATTAATCTTATTTACAATATTTACCACATGGATGTAAAGTTAAAATCGCTATCGCGCGTTTATTTGCTACCCAATCGCGATCAAGTAGACCTCGTCTACAAACAGATTTTGGCTATGAATCGAATAGAGTAAGAACGTACGCCATATCTCTAATAATTTCTGTATTAAAGCAAAATTTTGGTAATTTCAGGGTTTTTCTTCTTAATTTTGAAGCACTATATCTAAGGAACCGTAAGTTTTAGATCCGTGCTGTCTCTTCCATGTTTATCAGCAGTTAATAGAGTTAGTTGTTGATTTTGGAAGCGTGCAGCTCTTTCTTATTCAAGGAAAATGAATATATTTCTGCTATTTACTACATGGATGTAAACTTCAAATCGTTTTCGCGCATGTATTTATTGCTTGATCGTATCCAAGGTGATCTTGCCAGAAGCAGATTTTAGCTAGAAATCGAATGGAGTAAGAACAAACGCGGTATCCCTAATGGTTTGTGCGCTAGAGCAAAATTACGGTAATTTCAGTGTTTCTCATCTTAACTTTGAAGCACTATATCTCAGGAATCGTAAGTCGTAGATCCGTGCTATCTTTTTTACATTGATCAGCAGTCAATAGGCTGCATTGTAGGTTTCGAAAAATTGCAGATGTTTCGTATTCAAGGAGAATGAATCTATTTCGCAGTGTTTACCGCATGGATGTACATCTCAAATCGCCATCGCGCGTTTATTTATTGCTCGATCGGAGTCGAGTAAACCTTGCTAGAAGCAGATTTTGACTATGCATCGAATGGAGTCAGAACGAACGCGATATCTCTAATAGTTTGTGTGCTATATCAAAATTGCGGTAATTTCAGTGTTTTTCTTCTTAACTTCGAAGCACTGTATCTCAGGAACCATAAATAGTAGATACGTGAGGTTTCTTCTATATTTATCAACAGTTAACAGGCTTCATCTTAGGTTTTGAAAGCGTACAACTGTTTCTTACTCAAAAGACATGATTTCCAATATTTACTACATCGATGTAAATTTCAAATCGCTATCGCGCATTTATTTATTGTTCGGTCGCGATTGAGTAGACCTTGATAGAAGCAGCAATGTTTTATTATTATTATCATTTTATACTATTTTTGGCACGTAACAAACTCAGCTCCGTCTAATCCCGGATCCGCTATCATAATTTGCTATTGCTCTTCAATGCGTTTCTGACAGATGTTTAGAAACCATTGACTTGCTCAGAAATTGCGAAGAAAGCTTTCTTAGTAGACTTTCCTCAATCCTACCATCAGATCTTTTCCTTTCTTGAAGTAAAGAACCTTTTCTTTATTTCCATCCTACATAGCGACGCTAGAACGTTTTCATCCCATTCCACGTTAGGAATCCTTCAGAAAACCGGCTTCCCTCCTCCCGCCGGAATGGAGGGACGTAAGAAGTTGGAAAACGAGGATTACTCTCGCAAATCTAACGTTAAGCGTATTTAAAGGAGAGCTTTAAATATTATCGTCATTTTTACCTCCTCCGAAAGAAATAAGCGTACCTCGCTTATAGAATTTCCTTAACCTCTCGAACTGATGAAACACCCGCCGCGCCGAAATCGGCTGAACGCGAAGAAAAGAAATAATGTAGATGGCGCGCATTCAGGCCGTAGAGGTCGCCAGCCAGATCTCTCGGCGTACCGGTCCCTCCCGGATAGAAAAGGAATTGTGAAAACGTTTTCAATAGGGTTTCGGTTTGAGTAAGCGTCGAATTAGTTTGAATTGAATTAGCTGCCCCGGAGAACGGCGATGGCGATGGCGGTGGTGGCGGCGGCGGGAGAACGAGAGGCAACGGGGTATCTACCTACCTCCTACGTAGGAGCGAGTCGAGAATCTGAAAGTATCTACGTCTCCGAGCGTGGAAACGGAAGGAAAAAGGCGGGAGGAAGGAGAACGGGGCGTGGGGGTGGGAAAATGGAACGCGACGGCTTCTCGGTCGTCCCAAGGACTACCCGATATTGCCGAATCCATCCGATTGAAAACTCATTTCGCGCGCGAAAATCGACACTTCTTAACGGGGAATTTGATTCGGGGAGATCTTAGATATGCCGTCGGTGTCGGCTGGTCGGAATGCGCATTACCTGTTCTACGCCGGAAGAATGTTTATACTGCCGACCGTTTGAATGCAGAAATAGGTCGGCGACGATCGCGTAATACGATATATCGAACCGAGAACGAAGGAAATTTGAAATCGTAGTGGCAGGAGAGTCCTTTCTAGGACGCTGTCGAAGATGATCTTGATGCTTTCCGGGACGTACTTGGGTCTGGGTTATGATGAATTCTTTTCTTGAAACGCCTTTGGTTAGGTGTGATCGTCGAAAGCAGGAAATTTGAAATTGTAGTCCTGGAAGAGATTCTTCCAAGGGTACTTTCACAAGAAGATTTTGATGCTTTCCAGGATATATTTGTATCCTGTTCTGATGAATTCTTTTTTTCGGAAGAATGCGCGGAACTTTTAATAATAGGAAAAATAGTGCAAGAAGAACAGGAATACTCTCAGTTACGTGTACGTTTTTATATTATAACATATTTATTTCATTCGTTACACTACCACAGTAGCATTGGACAAGTCACACAAGATAACTTAGCATTGCATACTTCCTTTGTTCTATAATAAGTGAGCCATTACCGATTCTTTTCCCAATATACATAAGTGACACAAATATATATAAATATCACATCGGTCAACTCCTCACCACACAACTGTTTGTAATAAAATGGGTGACACGTGCTTCGCTAGCTCGAGGCAAGCATCTTCAACAAACAAGACGTATAAACCGAAATGCTTCGGTTTATACGGTACTTCGATTTATACGGTTGTTGAAGATGCTTGCTTCGAGCTAGCGAAACACGTGTCACCGATTTTATTATAAACAGTTGTGTGGTGAGGAGTTGACCGATGTGATATTTGTGTCAGTAAATTACACCACAGTCCTTGCAATCACCGTCATCAATATAAGTGAGTTTTTAGAAATGGAAGTACTATATCTCCCTCCAAAATAAGTTGCAAAATGTTAATATAAATCAACAGTAGGCAAGCGGTTCTCCCTACGAAGCTTTGCCTTGTTAATATGTTAAAGCTTATAATTCTTGTTTCCGTTATAACCTATAATCGATTTCGTATTTGTAAATCTATAAGCACATTGTCTGATATATGTTTAGTCTCTGCGTTGAAGGATTCTTCGAGAACCTTTATCAAATCGTCTATTTTCCGCGCTGAACGCTCGCATTGTAAGGTTTGAATAGATGAAAACAAACCAAGATCAAGCACATTCGAATCGGCACTATTAGCCGGTTGAAACGTATACGAAATGTTCCAACCGTTCTTCCTACACCCTGTCCGTAGTTGCTCATCTTCAATATTGCATTTTGGTCTTGAGTCTCGTGAAGTTGGCAACAGAATTTGCAAGAATATAATCATTCATCGGAGTTCCTGGTAGGTATGAAATAGCTCTAGAGTATTTTGCGGAAAATTTCAAGAGTTCTGCAAAATTGCGCGAAAAAATGAAAAATACCGAGAAAAACAATACGATTCGGGCATATTTCTGCATGTCAACCATAATTCTAGCACCCTTGACCAATCTTGCGAAAATTTCTGGAAAAATAGAGATTTTTTAAAGTTGTTAATTTTGCAAATCGCATAGTTTGGCACCTATTGTTCTATATGAAAAACAAATCGCGCAACAGTTCCGATCGTAGTTTCCACTCGAATCCTAAGAGTTCTATCGAGAATCCTGATAACATTTTTTTGTAAAGTGGAAAATTGAAGAGATATTCGAAAAATAAAACTCGTCTATATAGTGAAAAAAACAAAAATTACGCAACCGTTCTGATCGCAATTCCCGCTAGAATACTAAGAGTTCTATCGAAAATCCTGATAGCATTTTTTTGTAAAGTTGAAAATTAAAAAGATATTCGAAAAAATAAAGTTCGCCCATACAATAAAAAGAAAAAAATCGCGCAACAGTTCTGATCGCAATTTCCGCTAGAACCTAAGAGTACGGGATGACCTAAGGAACTTTCAATGTGCTATGAAAATATCAGAATAGTTGGGCAGTTTTGTTATCCATGAAATAGATGTAATACTTTTCGAATATCTTTTTAATCTTAAACTTTACAAAAAAATGTTATCAGGATTTTCGATAGAACTGTTAGGGTTCTAGCGGGAACTACAATCAGAACTGTTGAGTGATCTTTTTCATCCAGAACTACGGGCCTCATACTATTGAAAATATCTTTCAAACTAAGGTTTTGATAAGAAAATGTTGTAGGGAGCTTCGATAGAACTCTTAGGGTACTATCCAGATTCGCGAATAGAACTGTTTTTTGCGATTTTCAAAATTAGCATTTTTTTTTTTTGCAAAATCTCAATTTTGCAGAATTTTTCGCACTTCGTTTTACCTAAACCTCCGCGTAGCAATTACGAACAAACCCGCAGAAGGAAGTATCCAATTTGGTCCAGTCGTTTTCAAGTTTTAAGAATTCGAACAAAACACGATCCATTTTTATATATACAAGATTCTCATCTAAACCACGAACAGAATCTTTTCCTTGTTTCTATATTTATTATTCCATTTTTTTTAATTGAATATCATTTCCATGTTGACCTCTATATAAAATATATTCCTTTTATAGTAGCCGTTAATGTTCTGCATTTTTCAATTGCCAAAATTGACTGCGAAAGAAGGCAGTCCATTTTTTAATTTTGCAATAAAAAGTGGATTATAGCCGTTTGCTTTTTCTTTGTTAAATTTGGTTTTCTCCTGGTTTTACAAATTTCAGAGTTTCAGTGTCACTTTAACCAAAATATTCGACTTATAATTGCTTTTAATAAATTAAACGGTAAAATTTTTTGAATGTCAAAGCACATGTAATTAACAATTTGATGTATATTAAGAATATAGAAAATAGAATTTAAGAAAGTAATTGTCAATAAGTTGAAAAGAAAACGCAAATGTCTCACTTATTATGAAACAGAGGAAGTATAAAGTTGTATAAAAAAACTAATGTCTTCGGAATCTATTGGGACTTTTGAGATAGTGCACATAAAGTAGTTTATTTGTTGTAAATTGGGATGCAACCGGGTATGTCAATACTTCCCCTACTTGGGAGACGGACCCAGAATTTTGGCCAAATCCATCGGTACGAGTTGTCAACATATCATCTGGGGGATTGTAATTTTTCAACTGCAGACCACCTATAGTGTGCTGATCACTTCCAATAAGGATGAAATTAATTAGTTAGCGATTGGAGGCTATGATTGAGAAAGCATAGTTCCCCCTTACCTATTAAGCTTTTGCACAGTTACTTCGTAGCTGGCCATGATTGTACCTAATTTAACCTTCCTATACTCACGCATACGGTCTGTGAGACCGACTTATATAGTATAGTATACGTCTTTCATTTTGACGTGAGTATAGGAAGGTTAATTAGGTTGTTCTATGAAGATCGTCCAGATTTTATTCGACTTAGAAGATTTTCGTTGCCTTTTCTGCTTGTATCCACCTCACAGAAATTCATTTGTTCTTCTCTCCTAAGGCTCGAACTTCAAATGCCTTCAAAAGAACGCCGTGTTTCATCCTCTTAATTTCGCGATAACTCCGTTTCTGACTCCGAAATTTCAACGGACGGAAGCCAAGAAGTAAAATCTCCAGCTTGGTTACACGATCATCACAACATCGGCGAGCAAGAGATAAAGCCAGAACAACCGACGGGATTACGACTCGACGGGAATAAAACCGGGGAAGTCAGCCAGGCAGGCACCGACGTTTATTTCTCCAAGTGTAAATGACGATAACGATACGAGAGCTAATTAAATATATAGGCCGACTCGGCTGCGATGTTCTTCGCTTCTTAAATGACCCCTCCGCCGCCGCGAAAAGGAGCCCTCTCGAACAATTTGATACATTTTGCATTAGACGAGGGTAGACCGCAATGACGTTGCGGTTACTGCGGCAATGGGGCGGCGTCGGCCACCGTCGTATTTTTCGAATTGTTTCGACGGCGAAACTGCGAGTTGCGCCGGATAATGGGTTATAAATTACGAGATCGAATATGTACGCAGGGACGGGTGCAAATGCGGCGTTCGTTTTTTTTTGCTTTTTGTTGTTTTGTTTTGTTTTTGTTTTCAACGAAATCATAGGGCTTTGTCGTTGATGGAATAGCAGTGATGCAAAAATAATTTTGTGGAGATAATTACCGAGTGGAAGATAATATGGAATAAATAGGAGAATGGGATTTTAAGGAACATGTTGCTAGTATGAGTTGGGATCTTCCCTCCATACCATCCATTAAAGGCTATTGCTGTTATATATATATTGGCTTTAAATTATTTAAATGACTTTGAACTCTTCTGATTCATTCTATGCGGTGGATCAATCCGTTTTCTTCGTTCTTCTGCTTCCTTCAGACCTCGGAGCTCCTTTTCTTCGATTCCACTATTTTCTTCTGTTCCCGTCTTTCTTTTGCCCTTTTTCTCCAGTTTGTGATGTTCATTTTTCTAACATCTTCATAGACTTGGTCTTCCCACCTTCTTCTTGGTTTGGCTTTCTGGCGGTTTCCAGATGAGTACTTTCTTTATTACTGAGTGTTGGTCACTACGTTGTATGTATTCTAGCAAGTTCAGCCTTTGAACTGTCATGTACCTACGATTTCCTTTCCATCCATAACCTGTCCTTTCGCCTCCTTCTTTAGTTGTTCCTTTGTATTTGTTTCTGTTCTTCATCTCGTTTTGTTCGTATTCATTTGTTCCTTGCTTTTTTTGTTGAGTTCCCTCGTTTGGATACTTTGTTGAACCATTCTTTTGATTTCTTCTTGTCCCAGTGTTTATTTCGTCCTTTCAACAGCAGTATTGTTTATAATGTGTCCACTATTCTTCCAAAGTAGTTTCTACGTGGCTCAGTAGTTTTGTGCCCTATGGAGTTGGAGTATTTTGTTTTAGTTTCTTCGTCTTTTAGCTTGTCTAGATTCCATTTTCTACTTTTCATTTCCTCTACCTTTTTTCTAGTCACTTTTGTGTGTACTTTGAGTGTCACCAATATGTGGCCCATATCAGCGTTGGTGCCTTTATATGAACTGTCATCTATTATTTTGATCCATTTTCTTGAGATGAGGATGTGGTCTAGACGGTTGCCTTTAGTCCCTCCTGGTATCAGCCAAGTCATTGTATGTTCCTTTCTATACTTGAGCTTCATGCTCGTTCGTTACGGATGCTAGGTTGCATAATTTTCTTCCATCATCATTAGTTGTGTTGTGTATAATTTCTTTCGCAGTCACATTTAGATTGTGTTTTTCTTTCCCTATCTTTGCGTTGAAGTCGCTCACTTTCATGAATATATCGTTCCTTGCCATTGTGCAAGCCGTCATACAAGTTTCTCCTAGTTTCTCTTAAAATCCGTCTTATCTACTTTATTTGCGTCTCTCTGTCGTCTGTGGGGTGTTTTTCTTGTTCTCTAGCCTACTAAGGCATATTCTTCCACTAACTGGTTTGAACTGTGTTATTTTCTTTCTAATTTTTGCATTGATCATGAAAGCTGTGCCGCCTCTCTTTTGTTTTTTTTTCTCTCCCGAATAGTATACCATAAAACTCATTTTTTATACTTTTTCTTCATTTTTCCATCTGATCTCTTGTAGTGCCAGAATATCTAATTTGTATTCCTTCATTTCTCTTCCGATTTTTTACATTTTGCAGTGGCGTATTTCAATGTTCCATGCTCAAATTTATATTGTGCTATTCTTTCTACTACGGTTTCTTTTTATTTTATTACTTTTTGTTCCGGTTCCGGTTTCCGTTATCTCAGTCGTCATGGTATTTCTCGTCTGTCTATTATTCGTTTTTGCTAGTTTTTTTGACTTCCCTCGGATTTTGGATATGTATCTGATGATCCTCCATTTTTGTTCATCAACTTCGTCTTGTTCAGGGGATCTTTTACTGCATTTCATCGAGTTTATCTTTGACGTTCTTCTTCCCAGATCTTCGGTGTCTCTGTTTCATTTTACCTTCATTTTCTTTATATCGCCCAGACTAAATATTTCCGCATTTATTCCTATTTTATTGTTAACCAATTTTGCTTTGCATTATATGTTGTTTTGATCTCTTCCTTTTACAAACTTTTATTGTTGGCTTCTCTGTTTGAGCGCTTCTTTCGTGTATTCTCTATTTATGTAGATTTCAGTCCCTTTCAATTTAATTTTATATTTCATAACCTGTTGTTTTTGGTTCCGGGTAGTTAGTTTCACAATTATTGGTTGCTTTTGTTCGAGCTTCTACTGATTTCTTCAAAATCGTTATGTCCGTTTGGTGGAGCCTGTATTTTGTTTAGCACTTCCTTCACCTTGTTACTGCTATTATAGGAGCGGAATGGTGATGCAAGCGTTATAAGCTTTTCGGTTTCTGGTTTAAAGGGATGAAGAAACTTTTTCTTGTTCTATATACGAGCTTTTAATAATTGGTTTATGTTTTGTGCTTTCTTTAACTTCCTCTCTCTCTTATCTTGTCTTACGCCGTTTTCCCTGCCATCTTCCCGAAATTCTGGATAAAGCAGCAAATAATAAAATAGGAGGTGTTCTCATTGTTTGATGCGCAAGAAATGCTCACCCGGGAACTGTTGCAAACATTTCTATAAAACGAATTTATTTCAAAGTACAACTTAAACCCTTGAAATTATACCCATTTTCCTTCTTAATCCTCAGAGGTAAATTCGTCGGTAATCCGCGTAACAAACCCTGCTCCGGAACATCATGTCAAGGCCCTTGACTGGCCCTTACTCGGCGTTCCACCCTGTCCTCCATTATTTTCCGCCCTACGACCTGCGATCCCTCTCCCTCGGAAACGGTTAATATGGAGTTTTAGGTTAATTCACCGTCGCAACCGCCAATTAAATTTTTGCGGTGCCGACGCGATACCGCACTTCGATATAAATTTTTTACGCCCACGCCCGCGTCCTCACCTTTATCCCGAAGCCGTCGCGGTGACCGCATTTCGGCCGCGTCCTTTGTCCTAGGTACACCCCGCTTTATCCCCCTATTGCCGCTCGGGAAAGTAATAAATTGAGCGCGCCTTTTTTTTTTGAAGTGTCGATACACGAACGTGGGTACGTAGGAAACGGGAACGTTTCGTATCTGAAATTCGCGTGGGAAAAAGTCGGGACGGGGACGACGACGACAATGAATCGGGAATGGGGGATATGTGTAGCAACGGAGCGCGGGTATTTATTTATTTGGCTCGACTTTTTGCGCTGATTTTTGCGGTGCCGCCGATGTCGACGATGTAAATTCAGGCTTTTTTGTTTAGGATTTTGCGCAAATTATTTCGCCTTGGTGGAGAAAAATTCGATGGCAGCTTTGTTTTTGCTAGTGCGTCGAATGCTATTTGTTGCGGGAAAAGTAAATATTCGGGATGGAAAATGGTTTATTTAAATATTTACGTCATTCTAGCTGGTTAAGAATGGTAGAAATCGGGACGACGATTACGAGTTTCAAACGTTTTTATATTTTTTCTAAATTCAATCCCTATATACGCCTTAATACAAAGTTTGGTTGATTAGGAGGAGTTGTAATAATCATGTTTCTTTTAAATCCTTAACAATTTGATTTATACACTGTATCGCCGGATGAAGTTAACAAGAGGAAACAAATGCTATTTATTGATTTTACAAAAATCATTCTTTATAAGGAGTACTGCTTGTTAAAAAAATAAGTTTAGCATCAGAAAATCTAAGATTAAATGTACAGGTGGCCATAAATTAAGATGACATCAAAATATTTCAAAGGAAAAGTATCATCTACTGCATTTCTCTTTTAGTCTAAATACAAATTTCAATCAATGAAGAAAGCCAACAAAATTACAATCTACATGACCACTTCCAACGTGCACACATTTCCATCCTTTTAACGAATTTACCATAGACTTTACGTATGGTGTGTGGTTGGTGCTAGTATTTCTTGATCATGCGATAGCTCATCTGCGTAAACTTTTTGTTTTAAAGTACCCAAAAAAATCGATAGATGTAAGGTCAGGTGATCTAGCAGGAAAATCTATTGGCCCAAACCTTTTCATCCATCTTTCTTTCTCCGAACTGATCTGTCAATCACTGCCGTACCAAAAATGCTGAATGGGCTGGGTACCCGTGCTGTTGCCAAAAATTTTACCCAGCATTTCTAGCGGTAAATTAGCTAGAAACGGCAATAAATACGCTTTTAAAAGACGCACTTAAACATATTAATTCAAATTCTCGCCAATAAAATATGGACCATTCGATTCGATGGTAAAAGATTCCGCATCAAGCAATCAATTTTTCATAAGGTTGACTTCGTTTTTGAATGATTGATTATTTCGTGAAAACTTGTACTTACGAGGTGACTTTCACCAACCCATCAACCAAAATCCAAACTCTTCCCTTCGTCTATATTTTCAAGTGTATGTTGGAGTTAGAAAAATAGTCAACAATCTAAATTTAGACGAAATTTTGTATTGTAACTAATTTTATGTTTTTAATGAACTTTTTGCATTAACAGTAAACTCTAAAGGGCAATAAATGATTCTTCTCTCTCGAAGCATTTTCATGTTATCTTAATTTATGGACACTTTGTACATGTAATCTTCGATTTTCAGACGATACACTGATTTATTCAACAAGCAGAACTTTTTATAAAGAATTCTTGACTTCTTGTCGTAAAATCAATAAACAGAATATCAACTTCATCCGGAGACACATTGCATAATGGTAGATTCGTAGAGGATTACAATTTCTGCTTTCGTTCTTCTGCATTCCTTATGGTCACTCATTTTTTGCTCCAAACAAATTATGACCTAAATTTTCAGTAGGTTGGTTTGAAGCAGGAAGTGACTAACCATGAGGAATGCAGAAGAACGAAAGCAGAAATTGTATTCCTTTAAAAACGTACTACTTCGAAACGCTAAACTATCAATATTAAGTTCCTCTATAATTCATCCATCTTCAAGCCAATGGGCTGATAATTCCACAACTAGCCCATATGCTAACGGACCTTTATCGTCGACTTAATCCATTCTTAAAAAGCTCAGTGCTGTATACGACCTTATCCTTCCTCGTTTTCTCATCGACGATTGAGTGTCAATTGCAGGAACTTTGATCATAAAACGACCAATCATTAAAATCACTTCCACTTTGTCGTACACTCCACTGAAATCGCCCTCCATCGGAAAGCTTGCTTACTTTCACATGTTGTTGATAATTTCTCGAAATATTCGCATGCACGGTTATGTTTACATAACCGTGCGCAGCGACATGTATAGACGCAGGTGGGCGCCTTGGCTGTACGTTTCCGGCGTTGTTGCCTCCTCGCCTTTATTAAAAATCATGTTGGATCGTGGCGACGTGATCGTGACGGCGGGTAACACGTGCTCCTGCGACCCGATCTTACTGCGCGAACGTGTTTTACATCGGAGAAACAACGACTCGGTTTGCGTCGCGTACAGCGATATTTCGAGGTGTCTATTTTAGAAGTCGGGCAAATTGAATACGAGCGCAAAACTGATCGCAACTCGAGATTGCCGACGATATTTAAATTCTGATCGGAATCGGGAAATCGACGCGATCGATGGCAGATACGTGCGAGTCCATAGAAATATGAATGACGATGTAGTCCTGAATGCTCGATTGTCGAAATTGTCGTATTCCTGAAGAATCTACTTATACAGGAGGACGAAACGTCGGTTTATACGTACAGCATTATACCGGGCACTATTTTAGGAATGTGTTCTCCAGCGCGAAATAAACAAAAAGGGTCACACAAACATATGGCTCGAAATAATTTATTATCGAGATATTGAAAGTTAATAATAAATAGCTAAAAGTTCGAAGTTAAACTATTTGAAGGATGTGTGTCCCAGCACGAAATGAACGGAAAAGTTCATACAAACAGATGGCATTCAGATTAACCGTTCAAAGTGGTCTCTATTTTGTTGAATGCAGCATTTAACAGGACAACTCCATGCTTCTCTGGCATGACTTATAATATCAGAATGACCCTTGATAGTTGCTGCTGCTTACACGATGCGATTCCCTAGCTCATCTTGTGTGCTGGTAGGCGTAGAATAAACCGTATAGTTCATCCAGCCCCACACAAAGCAATCTAATGGCGTTAGATCAGGAGATCGTGGTAGCCATTTAACAGGTGCGTTTCGACCAACCTATCGACTACCACACCTTACGTTTAAATAAACAGCGACAATACAAGAAAAATGAACGGGAACACCGTCAGGGAATGTGGTTTACCCTGTCTAATGACTACCGGAATATCTTCTAGAATTATAGAATCATACAGATCATTTTGCAAAAATGCAAGCAAGATATTCTTGGAAGCCTTGTTGGTAAAAAGGGGTCGATGAGATTGTCTCCAAGAAGACCAAGAAGATTTTAACATACCCAACTTTTCCAAAATTTGTATAAATTGTCCGAAATCTACGTCTTTTAATATTGCAATTCCGTGGACTTTGTCCAATACAATCCAGTACGTAATTCCCACGACGGTCTCTTGGATTTTGTACTATGTAATTTTGCAGCTGATCTTATGTGTCTCACTCGAAATTCCCACTTGCGTCTGAGGACCAATTTCATCCATTCCTATCCTTTAGAGTCGGAGTTTCAATTGAACTTCAACGAAATAATTTTTCCTCGGGTACGGCGTGTCAATATGATCTTCGAAGAACTAATTTTCCTCCCTTATATGACGACATTCTATCGGTTGCATGATCCGTGTAGGATTCATGTAGCAATCTCGAGCTAGCACTTACTGATTTCCATAACGTTCCTTATACAATTCTTGGCACATCTGTTCCTAAACATATCCAAGATATTCCCAAATATAGATTCAATAGACGAAAAAATCATAGAAAGGACAGCTTAGGTGGTTTGGTCACGCGTGTAGGATGACTGGCGAAAGACAAACTAAACGAGTGCTCGAAACGAAAGTAGGCGGCAAAAATAGAAGCAGCCACGTGGATTTTGACGGAATCGGGAAGAAATCAGAGAAAAGAGGAATGCTATAGGAAAATATACGGAAACTGGCACAGGTAATGAAACAATGGAGGCAGAGATGCAAGACTCAACCTCTCCAGCTTTACATCGACAGGTAGAAAGGCTCAGGACTAAGTAAGTAAGCCCAAATATCCACTTTGGGTGTTCTTCTCTAATTAAATGTAACTTGAGGATTAAGGATTTTTATAGGGGATCATTTCCTTAGTGAATTCCGAGGTCTTCGAGGTGTAGCCAAGATACAAATTCATGAAGCTTTTTCTGTTTACCTTAGAACAGTTGATGAGAATATTAAATCTAAACCAACTGATTTATGGAGATTTGCTTGGAGTAAGCAGCGAAGAACCAGAATTCCTGGCACGATCTATCTTGGTGGTACCAGCAGATTCAGCGTGCCTCGAGATGTTCTGAATTCTTTTACAAATAATTTTTCTGCAGTTTTCGCCCCAAATCTAATTCACATATGCCGGGCAGGAGTTTTCTCTGTTGGCTCTTGGCCTCACATCGACTTCGGGAGCTGACATTCTGAAATGTTTGTCTTTGTTATTATAACAGACGCATTGCTGGTGATGATCCCCAGCTTTGTCGTCCAAAACTGCAGACATGTCTTGGTGAAACTCCTTACAAAGATTTTCAATCTTGCATTGGTCTAAGGTGCTTTTTCCTTTGTTTTGAAAAGAGCTGAGGTGATTCCCATCCTTAACACAGCTAATGTCAAGAACTACCGCCCTATTTCAATAATTTGCAGTGATATTTGAGCTCCCACATAAAATCTTTTAATTCTTCCAGTCAACACCGTTCTCTTCAGATTAGATCCATCAACATTTGGTAATATGTGTGTAAGGTGTGTCGGACAGGGGAGGACATGTTGATGTAATTTATACTGACTTTATTTTTACACAATTAATTGTCATGAGGATCCTACGTTTCTTCATAATTGATTAATGATTGCTAATTGGTGTGAGTTTTACTAAATTAGAACATATCCATTATGGAACCGCGTTATCAAGGCAGATTGGGCCCAAAATGCTGGCCGATTACTGTAGAGATGTAAAAATATCTTTTGGACCACAATTAATTTAAGAATTTAAGCTATTTTAAGTTGTAAGCAAATGTGAAAAATATACGTTTTTCAGAAATTAATTAATCGCGTGTAACTCAAAAATCGTGCCTGACATCTGCAGATTTAGAATCAATGGGGAAAATACTATACAACACTATAAGGGTACCTATTTCATCGAAGAAACACGCAAAGAGTGAAATTTTGTTAACCACTGTAATCCGTAATCAGTTGAACCCAATGATACTTCATGGGGTGTAATTTCATTCCTTCTTCTTCTTGTTCCTCTTCCCACTTTCTTGTAGGTATTTGCCTATTTTTTCCTGTCATCTCTTGGCGGCTCTGTCTTGTGATCTCTTCCCCACCGATAATTTGTCTCCTGCAATTCTAACAATTCGTTTCTTTTTCCTGTTATCGTCATCATGTTATCCATCCTGTTCCGCGCCCTGTTGCTGATTCTATGAACAATTGTTATTTCTCGGTGGGCAGATTTGCTTGCCTGGTCTATCAACCTCCCTCTTTTCTCCGGGCTTGGGATTTTCAACTCATACCTGATTTATATAATTTTTCCTGTTATTTACACCCGTGCCGTCCTACTAAAGTGTGCGAAGCTTATGAACCACGTTAACGGCACTACGCAAAGGGTGACAAATTCAATTGTATTTCGTCATAGAAAAATCGTAGCCAGAGGCTAGGGACCGTACTGAATTACACTGAGTTGGTTTTATTTATTACGTCCAGATTTAATCACATTTTGTCATTATTTATACATATGCACGCACCGATAATTAACTTTACTCAAGTTACCAATCAATGACACAACAATTTTGAATAAATATTTCGCTTGCGGGCAAGGAATCAAGAAAAAAGCAAATGGCGACATGTCCACGCCGTTCTTTTTGGTAAATTGTTCCAAAATTGACGGTTGGAGACGCCACGTGAGACGGGGATGAATTACAAAATTTACGTCATATAATAACTTTCCCCAATGTACGACGTTTCACACGCTTCGCGATGGGCAGTCTATCATCGCAGCACATTGCTATACGCGTCAGCTAATTTTTATCGTCAACAGTTGAGAATTAAAAAGTAGTTTCTACCGATCTTTAGATCTCAAACCAAATACGAATTGGTCTCGATCGATTTAGCAAACCGTCGAAACGCGAAGAGATTCTAAAAAAGCACCGCCACTATCGTTTGCCTCCTTTTAGTTCCATTTTTAGCGGAAAGTTTAAGTTTATTTATACTTAATGTTCCGGGGTCGGAAAAGCTTTCACGAATCGAATCGCATTTTTCGCCCGACTTAAAATCAACATTAGTTCCCTCCACCGTCCCACGTTTGGCGTGGGACGTCGTTTCATCAGGAGACTTTTTAATTAAATCGATGACGGCGATACCGCCGTACGTATTGCGAAATTAACGCTTCGATCTCTGCGTTTCAAGTCCCTCGCGTTTATGAGATCTCGAGTGCTTTTTAATTGACGATGGTGGATCGTTTGAATGAAGGAAATCGGAGGAGAACGATGATTGCTTTCTCTCCTTCCTCGTTTAAGCGATATCGGTGGTATTGGAGGAGGGGATGGAATTTTTTGTAGCAGTTGATGTCGTAAGCCCTTCTAAGACGAAAATCGTCTTCTCATAATTTTATTTATCTTCGAAGCAAGGATGACTTCTTTCTTCAGCCGTAGCTTCCAATTAAATGAAAATGATTCGGCGACAAATTTGGAGTGTCAGGAAGAATGGTAATCGTAGTACATCGAACCAGTTGCCCATCCAACTATTGGATCGAGTAACTATTGTTTGGCTTTAAGTAGCACAAAGGTTATACTTCGTGCATTATTGTAGGGCCAGCTATACAACAATATACAGAAAACAATCTGGCGCCATCTTAAAGAGATACTTTCATCCCCATCCGATGCCAGTATCACGCTAACTTGGAAGAAGTTTTCATAAGGAAAAATGCGACGGACCGCAAAAAAGCACCTCTCGAATCATTTCCGTTCCTTCATATTTACATCAAATTCGCATTACTCCGAACCCACCTGCTCGTAACTTCCTCCCCCTGCCCCTCAAGAAAAAGGAAAAATCCCTGAAGAAGAAGAGAGAGGAAAACGCAAAACCGTCCCACACCGAATCGAATAATGTAATCCGGTAATCTAATTATTAATTTCGAGGTATACACATTTATTTACAATACCCCAGGGATTATGAAGCCGTACTAGACTTTTCCAATTTTAATTAGATGCAGGTAACGACATTTCGAAGGCACTTGTTATCTATCTTCTTAGATACCACATTCACTAGTACTAATCTTACAATTGCAGTGACAAATTCTTTGAAAGTGTTTCAAAGAGACGCTTTGAAATTACTAGACAGGAATTCTTTGATGAATGGATTAGACACAAGAAAAATGATTGGTTTACTAAAGTATATGATTATTTATGAGCAAAATTCAATTTAAATAAACGCAGCGCACCTTACAACAACTAGACAATTATGTAAAGCTGTTTTCTTTGGAAATTTTGAAAGAATTGAATGATTCTACACGAAAATAAGAACGTTCTTTAAGGAATAATGAATAGTGGTTGAGTACAGGATGTTCTATTTTTAAAATAAAAATTTTCCCGGATGTATCAGATGAACGACGGTCTTCTACTTCTACAGGAGCTGGAGAGCCCAGGTTGGAAATTGAGGACGCTCCACCTAGGACGAAAAACAAGGCGAGTACAGGAATGGTTAGAATCCCACACAACAAGCGTATCAATTTTCGCTGCGGAAATGCCCGTTCGTGCTTCTGGACAACGAGACGCAGCAAATTTAATCAAAGAAGTAACAAGCACGTCACCTCAACGAGCTAGCAGAATAAAACAAACTCGTATTGATGAGTGCATGAGAAGACCTTTACGTAGTAATAAAGCTTTGACACATTCTGTGGACTTGAAGTCAACTTCGCATTCCTATAAGATTACTCGAAAGTGAATGCAGAAAACTAGTCTTCCATCATACTACGCTGTTCAGAAGTCAAAATTGGCATGTATGCCAAACAAACAGTTTTTGTCGGTTACGGACATTAGATCAGAAATTAATCTCCAAGCAATTTTGAATTTAACGATTTGTCACCCTTCAAAGTGAAGGTCTTCAAAGTTTACGACCGAATACACATTAATAAGCAAGTCGGAATGTGATGGAAGAGATGGTCATAGTAGATATAAACCAAAAATTGTTTCTGAAGATTCTGACGACGAATATCTGTTGGTGTATTCCTTCGTTCCTATTACATCATATCAATTTGAGGAAAACGAGCAGTGCGTATGGCGCAATCCAAGACCAGCTTCCACAATGTTTCGCCATCCTATCAAGTTTATATTTATGAAAGAAGACGATAAAACTACAAAAATGGAAGCAAACATTATAAAAGATCAAATTACAAGTTTGCAATCCACCAAAATTAAATTCGAACATCACGAAATTATGATAAATCATAAGTTATTATTTGCAATGGTAGATGGTAAAGTATGCAATGCAATGACTGAAACAAAAATCTACCCAGACGCGTTGTATTTGTATAGCTACACCAAAGTTGATGAATCAGTCAAATCCTACATTTAGAGATTGAGAAGAAAAGTATGGTTTCAGTCTATTCACCCTACATTCATGGATTAAGCGTGTGGAATGTTTTCTGCATATAAGCCACCGGTTAGATATTACAAAATGGATAGTTGAGACTGGTAGTGATAAAGAAAATTTGAAAAAACGAAAATTGGGAAGTCAAGCACATTTTAAAAGAGATTTGGTGCTAATTATAGATAGACCAAATCCTTGCTTTGGCTTTTCAAATGATGGCAATACAGCTAGAAGATTTTTCAAAAATGATGAAAGTAGAGCCAATATAACTGGAATAGATGTAACATTAAAAGAAAACTACGTTATTCTAAAAACTTTGGAATCAGGTTAGGATATAAGTTGAACAAAATTCCAGCAATTTACAGAAGACATCAGGAAGCTTTACCTGCACCTTTATCCATGGTATTACATGCCCGTTACTTTACACAAAATTTTGATGCATAGTACCAATATCATAAAACATACATAATTTGTTTCCTATAGGACAGTTATCCGAAGAAGCCCGTAATAAAGATTCCCGCAGATTTAGAGAACGGCGTATTCACAAAAAAAAAAAAAAAAAATTCGTATTTCAAATAATACAGATTTATTAACTGTGTTGCTTATTACATCTGATCCAGTCATACATAGATAGTTCTCGAAACGTTTCCCGGAAGCTACAATCAGTATTATCTGTAGTTATATTAAATTTGTTAGAATTTTCATCTCCATCAGCATCGAATGAACGCCGACATAATCAACCAACAGCAGCAATTTTGAATATTGAAGGACAAGGTTAAAATGAAAATTATATTATCAGTGACTTCACAGAATATGACAGTAACACTTCAGATTCATCTGACTGATAAAATAAATATTGTATATTACTTTGTTTAATATAGGTACATATTTTAAGTATAACACATTTTTATCTTAAATATATGTTAGTTTTTATTTTTAATTCGACGTTTTATTACTTATTGTTCATGAAAATATTACCTCTCGTACCATTTGGCAACATTCCAAAGTTAAGTACAAAACTTTAGAGTTGTTATAGACAATCTTTAAGTTATAATTCTTTCACATATCCTGTATAGTCTATATCTCACACTTTAAGTAGCCTCCCTCCCCTTCACTTGAATATTTTTTGTGCCATTCACATCAATTAGTGACAAATTTACTATTTGGGGCACCTGGAAAAGGGAAAAACCTAAATCAGAATGTTGTCCCTCTAGTCTCTACTATTCGATTCACTGTGGCCACCAACGACGTCTAATTTGTGCGGGAATCCCCGGCGATGGGATGCCCGCCGAGACCGTGGCCGATAGCCGCGTTACCGCCTCCGATTAACGAGTTCGACGGCGCCGGGAATTTACGTCGAAAGGGGAAAATATTTCCGGGTCGCTCCGGAAGGCGATATACGCCGAAATTCGTCGCCGGACGTATTAATTGGCGCGCGTCCCGCGCGATTGCGGATACGTCCGGATATTTCCTTCGGTCGCCCGGCACGGCGGATGGAATGAAGCGACGTCCTCCGGTGGCTACGTTCGATATGCAATTTGACCGCCGAAGCGCGACTAATGACGGATTATATTCGTGCCGGATTCGTATCGCGGTGGTTCGATGATCGAATAGATTGACGGACGGTATTTATCGTTTGGGAATTGGATATTTCGATGCGGGTTATAACTTCGAAAGGGTGAATGATGAGGGTGGTTCGATGGAAATTCGAATTTGTGAGGGAAGAATGCATGATGTTGACGTTCTCGTGAAAATCGCAAGAAGGCGGAGCTAATTGTCATGCTACATGTCATCCCACTAGTTGTCTATCATACATTGTTCATTCTCCCATTTCCCTCCTAATTTATTTTTAGTTCTACTACCATTGCCAGAGCCATATGCAAAAACGCAGTGTTGTTCCCCATACACAAGAAGGGCGATAAGACCATGTACCACAACTATACAGGAATTAGCTCTTTTGGATATAACCTATAAGATTTTAGCTCTAATAGTAAGAAATAGATTAAGCGTATATGAAAAAGAAATAATAGGGGAATATCAAGGAGGCTTTAGGCCAGGAAGATCCGCAATATACCTAATCTTCACAATCAAACAACAATGAACAAAATCTGGGCTATATATACTTTTCATAGACTATAAACAAAGATACGATTCAATTGATAGGGAAAAATTGTATGAAGCTATGAAAATACTAAGAATACCAACGAAATTAATAAAGTTGGTTAAAGCGACAGTAAACGAAGCACTAAACAAATAGTCACACTGGAAGGGCATCTGTCTAGAACGTTTGGAGTAAAAGAGGCCTGATACAGGGGGATCCCTTCATTGACAACCATATTTAACTTTACCTGGGAAAGTGGTATACAAATCGATGGAATAGTATACTACAAGAAGCAACAAGTTATCGCATTTGCAGATGATATAGCACTGATTCCAAGATCAAAAGCCGAACTCGAGAAAATGTTTAAGAAACTAACTTCACGACAATTTGGTCTACATGTAAATGAGGAGAAAACAAAATACTTTCAAATGAAAGCCCAAGGAAAAATAGATAACGGGAAAATACAATTTAGGTATAATGACGGTAGAGAGTATAAATTTGAAGTAGTGAATACGTTCGAGTATTTGGGATTGACGATTACAAATAAAGCAGAGGATGATATGGAGATAGAGAAAAGAATGACAAAAGGAAGTAGGGCCATGGGAATGTTAAATAAAATGATAAAATCCAAGCTGGTAGGAAGAAAAACGAAGGACCCAACTTCCGTGAAAATTTGTACCTAAATGATCTCAACAACTACAAACCTGTAAGTGTATTAACAAGCCTCTCAAAGTTATTTGAGAAAGCTGCGTATGACCGCTTTCATAGCTTTCTATTTTCTTTTATTTCTATGAAAAGTAACTTTATATTTTACTGAAGTTTGCGAATGCGGTTGTAATGTCCTCGCTTGACCTTGGTGAATACCGACAAAACTGAAGGCAATTAATTTCTCAGGAATTGGACTAAAAATTTTGGGTTTGGATGACTTTTATGAGCAAGGACTCTCTCACTCTCACTCTCACTCTCACTTGTATTTGACGATTCCCAATACGATTGAACTCCGCCAAGCTTTCAAAAATTTGATGATACATTTTGGATGTTCGTGATCTTCATTACCGACCTCTCTATGTCTTGGGAATAAATTGACGCGCATGTTTGTAGCGTTTTCAATCGTACATGGGGGCGGTCAAAAAATTGAGAAAAGTCACGTTCTGGAAAGAAAGATTTTAAATGTTGGAGGTCTTTATCTGCTTAACTTTTTATTTTACTTAAGTTCGGGAATGCGGTTGTGATGTCCTCTATTGATCTTGGGGGATACTAATAGTACTGAAGACAATCATTTTTCGAGAATTCAATTACGAATTTTGGGTGTGCATGTCTTTAATGGGACAGAAGTGATCTCACTTGCATTTGACGAGGCTCAATACTAGTTGAATTCCGCCAAGATTTCAGAAGTTTGATGATAGATTTTGGATGTCTTGGGAATAAATTGAGGCGCATGTTTGTAGCATTTTCAACCGTACATGGAGGCGGTCAAAAAGATTGAAGAATGTTACGTTCTGGAAAGAGAAATTTTGAATATTGGAGGTCTCCATCAACTCTAACTCTTTTGAAAAGTAACTTTACGTCAAAATCGGTAGAGATCTCTGTTGTATTTGACAAGGATCTTGATAAGGATCAATGACATTTATGTAAGCAAGGGCCAACATGTCACGTTCTTTTGCTATTGTACTTATCGTCAATCCCGGATACATTCTTCTATTAAAGAGATTTATAAGAACTTGTAAGTTAGAGCTACGTTAGAATAACTTCACAATTGCGTTACAAGAAGAACCTGGTAAACATCAACCGCTCTCTCTAGGAAAAAACTTCCAAGATAGGAGGACATATACTTGGAAACCAACCAGGAAACTTTCCACAAACTTTGCCCACATAGATCCTCCTCGGCGATAAATCCCCCTAAATCCCATCATACAACACTATTCGAACCCGGGCATTAAACTCCTGAAAAATAACCGTTCTATTTAACCGCAAACGGGGAATTAAAGTATTAAACACCTGCTCGATTTAATGATCTTGCCGCATCGTCATAACCCGCATCGGAGCCGCCACCCGATGCACGCCCGGTTGGATATTAATGTATAACGCCGCATCTCTATCTTCCCTGGAACGGTTCCAGTACATACGGAAGCGGGTGGCGGCCGTTAAAACGGCTCGAACGCAAATCTACTCGCCAAAATGCATCTAGTGAACCGTTAACCTGATCTCGCCGCCGCGACGCGCCGGCTTCTTACGCCGACGCCGCCCGCGGAGTTGGCTGCTGGTGGCGGTGGCACGCCGCTGCCGCGTTTACGGAATACGAATGTGGCGTTAAAATTTACCGTACCCGACTTTCCGGCGCCCCGCTCTTCGCCTCCTATTCCTATCCGGCGGATACCGCTTCTGGCGCTCACGAAAAAGAAGCGAAAGAATATGGAAATGCATTTCGAATATAATCTGTACGTTTCAATTTTCACGGATTAAGGTTTTGAATATTCATGGGGAATGAGGATGAGGTGGGCGGCGACGCCGTCGAAGATGAATCGTTCGTACGTTTCGGTAGCATTTGTCGCGAATCTAATAAAGAAAACGGGCGGGTTTCCTTCGATAGGAAATTTCTTTCTTTTATGGCGTTTTTGTTCTAGAGGTCGGCGCTTTTGAACTTGAACATATTGTTGTATAATATAACATTGGTTATATCTGTAAATTGGATTGCAACTAGAGATGGTAGGTGTCATTAGCTATAATTAAAGAATTATTTATTATAAACGTATTTAAGCCTTTACTGAAAATCACACCAATTTAAATTCTAATATTTTTTGGAATTTCAGTAACCGAAAACGAAAAAGCCATGGTCTCCCAATAGTCCAGTACAATTAGACGTTAGAACCTAGTTACCCCGAATGGGGTATGAATGATTCCTTCTTTTAGCCATAAAAAATTGCCGGTTTTTTTGCAAATCCATCAAATGGGAAATTTTTAGAAATTCCTTTAAACAAAAATTAATTGGTGGATGACAGATGATCCTAAAAGCGAAATGAATAGAAGGAACGTTATACAATATAAATACGTCAATAATTTTTTAAGCGCTTAGAATAAATAGCCGCTTTATAAAACACAATTTATTAACATCTTATGCTAAATAATAATTATTTTACAAGTTTACAAGTTTCTCTGCATCCACAAGCAGAGTCACATCCAGTTTTACATGAACAAAATATTATTTTTAATAAATTTTTAGGAGCTGGTGGTTGATTCATTGACACTGTTATTAATGAATCATTTTCCATTTCCGTTCTTCTGGCAACTTATCCTATACCATCCACAACTGTACTTCTTAATACATTCCTTTTATATGCTTTAAACTAGGATAGAGTGTGGGTATCAATGAAGCCAGGTTGACTCAGCTATTTTTACTGATAGCTTTGATAAACGATTGGTATCGATAATAATTTATATTTTACTCATTTCTAGTAGCACCATATAATGCTAAAATACATAAAATAACCAATCGCAAAATATCAGTGATATTAGCATTTTCATCCGTAAAAGTAGCAGCAGCATCTAGTAAATCTCTACGATTTTTGAATAATTTTGCAAAGTTACTTTTATCAGTTTCGTAAAACGCTGAGGTTGTATCACATCCACTGAATGCATGTAAAAAAATGCTCGTTACACATCGGTAATGTTTCCTCAAGGCTTCTATTACAATACATTTTTGTAGATATCGTATCTTTTGCTGGTTGCTGGTTAAAGTTGTTAATAAAACTAACACATCAATGTCTTCGACAACAACATTTTCTGGTTTAATACTAATTTCAGTTTGTATGATTAATGTATCTGAATCACCATCTACTTGACACGAGAAAATATTATCACCTAGTTCCTTTCTTAACGTTTCGATAAATATAATTTTGTTATGGCTGGGAATTGCAAGGAATTTTTGGCAAAATTTTTAAGACGTATTTTCATCAAAAATTAAATCCTTGGAAGTATTTTTCAATAATCGACCATATCTTTCAGATAGTTTTCTTTTCATAATTATTTCTTAAATATCGTATGTAAGGATTGCATACCGCCTTGAACTTTTCTTCTAATTGCCATTTGCAACGATGCGATAACCTACCTATATATATAATAACACACGAAAATGTATTATTATCATTTATGCTAATATTGACTCTGTAAATAAATCATGAAAATTTGATTCTGTTGTCTTTCTCATTAAACCTTGATCGAACAGGTTTATGGGATAGAGAGCTAACTCCAAATTCAAGTATGTTTAAAGTTTTTCTTCTCCATTTTTTTAAAACACAGATACGTTGGAACAGCAAGAATTCATCTATTGGAAGGATTTTATCAGGAATCTTGATTCTGCTATTAAAATCCAGCAACAAAACGACTTTATCTCTTTTTGGCTAATTTTAAATCTTTTCGTCCATTTATTTTCTTCATGGTTTTTATACAGCTATATAAGAGCATCGTGGGAATTTACTTTCTCATCACCGGTTATTCCAGTTGCAATGGACATAATAACACTGACATCAGTGACAGAAGGATGTTTTATGAAGAATTCCTCAATTTATTTTACTTTAAATATTATCACGCTTGATTCAAGCATCAATCAACAACCATAAACAGTACTGTTATTTGTATGTTTCATTTCGGCCAACATCGACTTAGGTTAAGTCCAACTCTTACTTTTCAAGAAAACAATTAAAATATTGTAAATTGGCGTTAGTAAGTTTCCTCATGAACCAAGTCCTTGGATGATGCTTTAAAATTGAAACTTGCCTCAATGGTTATTCCCTATCACTATCTGATTTCACTGTTTCCTTACCCATGCAGCCAACTTCCTCAAAAACTCTAAAAGTGATTTACAAAATTGCGACGCGTGACGAAGACCGAAAGAAAGTTCGAACATTAATACATGCGCCGGAAATCTAGGGGTTCGGATAAAGATCAATATTAAAGGTGAAAAGAGAGGATTTCACAAAGAGTTAAAGGTCATGGGGTTAGACATGAAACCGGGTCAGGATCTGAAATCAATTAAGGCCCCGTATTAATGACCATGATTGGTGCTAACTCTCTTCAAGCAGTTGCACATTCACCAATCATAGTGTGAATCTGCGGAAGATTCTCAGTCTCCAGTTAGGTTTGAGTCGATTGGGCGGCAAATAGCTGGGAAATTGTCAAATCGAACTTAATTAACTTAATTCGATTCAAATTTAGCAGGTGTCACTCAATTCTTTGCTAGTTCATCTTTACATAGCCGACTAGTAATAATGCTACGGATTTATTTATTTATTCTTCTTCAATCCTTCTGGGAGGTATCTTCTCTGCGTTATTAGCTGATAGATTCGAAAGAAGTCGAATATCAATTAAAGTTATCGCAACTGTTCCAATCGAGACTCGTATCTCGGATCTCTTCCACAATAGTCCTAAACATTTTTACTAACCTGGCCATCGATGCCCACAAATTGATGAAGTATACGAGAATCAAAATGTAGGTTTGAGGACATCAAATCGTTGAAAAGCGTTGGATGATCTGTACGGTGAGATAAACACGGAAGATTAATTAGAAAACTACTTTCACCATTCACAAACGCGTTTCGTGGTTATACCGCTCGTCAGTGCGACTTTATGAGAAGCAGCTTTCATTTCCAGATAAGTACTATATATGTATGCCAGTACGTTTAATGCTTGTTCATATGAGAATTCAACTATGAAATTCCCTCTTGCGAATGCTCAAAGTAATTTTCTAATTACACATTTTCCCACGGCGGGTTAGCCGAGAAGCGCGATTGCAGCCACTGCAGAAGTCTGTAGAAACTTAGTTGTCCACTCCTATAGAATTAGTTGCAGGTGCTGATATAAAGGAGACGTGAAACAATACTTTTGTGTTCAAAATGTATCAGACAGCTTCTCTATCACATTGAACTCGTGTAGCTGAAAAAGACGCAAAACCTGTCAAAAGCAGTTGTTAATGGATACGCTCGTACAATTATCGTGGTGTGTGACCTAATTTATGTTGGACGGAAAGACAAATTTGAACAACTTCAAATTCTTAATGGTTACGGCTTAATTCCTGGTGTTGCTTGATAGGTTGCCCAAATGGGAGATGAAGGATTGTGTGAATGGGTGGTTAAATAACGGTAAAGAAGCTGAAAAAAGAGGTTCTTAGTTAATAAAATCTTCCCAATTGGTCCATTAGTAAAGTTGTTAAGCTCAGTGAAGAAGATTTCCAAATATTTCCCATTGATCTTTACCCTTTCTAGGGAGCATGTAAATACTGTATTTTGAGTTATTTTACTGGTGTGGCATTCCAGAACCAGGACTTTCTATGGTGCATTCGCCATCAAAAACTGTAAGGAAGGGATGACTGCTTTCACTGAACAAAGATTATCGGAAATTATTGATGAATAAACAGTTCCTCGTATTTAACAACAAGTAAACTTTTGACATTGCTGTCAGAATTCAACTCATCATTGCATTTACAAATTATAAACATAGTCAACCTGCTATACATGTGTATAGTTATCTTACATACATACAACAGTCTCATTGCAGACATTTCCAGTCAGAAAGTGCACCTTTTTTAACAGAAAAAGGAATAATGGCTACCGGAAATAGTACCTAAATCTTCTTCTTCCTTTTGTCAAGATTAGGTTCTGTTAAATAGATAGGGTCGTTGTACTTCCTCTAAACGTGCAGGTTCCCAGCTATCCTTCTCATCATTTTGACCTAAGTAAGAATTACATTTCCCAAGCCTAGTCACGTGCGCCTACACCAATCTGTTGACATCCTACTTATATATGACCATCCATTATGTATATTTAAATCGCAATGTATAGTCGCAGAAAATGAGAGTCCAATTCGAGAACAAAACTATCATCGTTTCATTCCAATTCTACCGCAATAAATTCCCGTTTTTACCGCTCATCCTTCATCTTAATATGATATATCGAATTTCTCATACTGTACTCAAATTTACGATCATCGCGTGTAACATTTTTTTACGAAGATTTACACAACTCCCTCAGGATCGTACAAAAGAAGAACCAACAATCATTTGATTTAATACACACGTACGTATCTCCGATATACCTTCGAGATTTCCCTCCCAAACTCGATCCCGTCCGCGAACTTTCTGGCGAAATTGAGCTTTGATTAATTTATATAAATCCGGCTAGGATACGACTCGAATTTGATTGATTGCTTACGGTATTAGGGGACGATCATTGGGAAACGGGAGAGGTCTTGTGGTAGCGACGGACGGAATCGTCTCCGGCGGTTATAAATCCATAACCGGCTCTAATGAAATTTACCGATATCGATGTACGGTTGAGGGAGTTCAGGAGAGAATTTAAAAGTATCGAATGTGCAAGTGTACGTAATAAACGAGCGAAGTACGGTGGGGATTTCGTACACGTATTATCGAAATAGATGAAGTTTAGTCGAGAAGGATTCGAGTTAATAAATTTCTGGTCTAAAGATAAATGAGGATTATGCGACGATTGTCGATAAGTATAATTGTTTGGAATCTCGATAAATTTAAAGAAAATCGAAGAGAACCGGAAAAGAAGTTAGTCGGGGTAGGTAGGTAATGTTAATTCGTACAAAATAAAATGAAGTTCAAAGGAAGACAACCGATATGACTAGTGCACATGGATAGAATGCAAAAAGGATTTAAAAAAACGCATTTTTGTACCATCTTTCTAATGCTTCTACGTGTATACCGAATAGTATGGGTGATAGTGTATAACCTTGTTTTAATTCTTTTGGGATGGTAATTTCTCTAGTTGGCCGTAGCCTAATTTTAATCGTCCTTTCTTTGTGTTGTGTAGTGCTTTTACTACGTTCACCAATTTCTCACTTATCTCCATTTCTCTCATAGCTTCCCATATTCTATCCCTTGGTACGCTATCGTATGCCTTCTGAAGATCAACCAAAATCCTACGGGTTTCTATATTCTTTTTCTTTGTTTTTCTTTTTAATTTGCCTTACTGTGCAAATATTGTCTAGGCATGTTCGACCTGGTCGAAAACCGTTGTTCTTCTGAAGATGTAGTGTAGAAACAACAGTAACTTTCTTACATGTCCGATCTCACATTAGCGGGGTGTACAACTCTCCAAGCTCAACACTACAACAATACCGAAACATCGAAGGGTGTTGAGATTAGGGCGCTGTATACCCCTATAATGTGATATTGCGCAGCTAAGAAAGTTGCTGCTCTTAGAGTAAATCGGCCTATAAACCCACAAAGTTTCATTTAAATCGTGGACACATCCTTACCACTATTTCCCGCCTGACGTAACGATGATTCACCGCATACACGACTCGGCGTTCGATCGCATTTAACAGATCAGGCGGACGCGGTCAACACGTCCTATCCTAATATCCACTTGATCTGGCATAAAATATGGGCCGAATTTTACTAGCGTTTGTATTTCTTCGTCTAAGTATTAAACGTTCGTCTTTACTTTCTCCTCTCTACGTCCCCACCCAGTCCCTTTTTAAACTTATAAAAAAATCAGTTTTACTGTGATAGTAGGAAATTTATTTTTCTTAAAAATGTTGCTTAATTTGCTATGAATTTTTGATCTGTTTTAATTTGATTTTGGTGTTGATAACATAATTATTATTATCATTATGAAGAACCATAACCACGAAAAAATCCCAATTACACTTTACGAACCCACTTTTAACGCGGTCGATGCGTGCTCTGTTGTTGTTGCTTTGGTTCCAAACCGTTGTATTGCACGCCTGAAAGTTTCATCTGCGACTGATACGGACTTTTACCATAAAACAGGTGGCAAGGCAAGTAAAAAATAATTTTTATTATTCTCGAACAAAATGATAATTAATTAATAAGAAATACATGAAAAGAAACTGCGAAAATAGTATGCACATAAATAAATTATACAATATACGTTTTGAGAAACGCACGGAAACAAATCGGAAAGATTCAAATACCGACACACGTTGTATAGTAGTATCATTTTGTTTCATTATATATCGGAAGTAAATCACGGTATCATCTCGTTTTATTTATTATTATTATTACTTTCTTTTTGTTTTCAAGTTAACGGACATTATACAACAATAATCTGGCTTAGGAGGAAGAAGGGAGGGGAAAAAGAACGACATCTGATGGACAGATATTACAAAAAATGGCAGTCACGTGTAGCCCACTGACTGGAACGGAAACATTTTTAGATGTAACGATTAACAAATCTGAATCCATACGTTACCTTTGGAAGAATTTACTCGTTTAAGAGTTTACTACGGTGGCTACTCTAAGATTATCCAAGTCATACCGGTGACTCTGGCCTACCGTTGACGGTTCCAAATTCAACACCACAGGGATCATATTCTGCAAGTTCTGCGAACGGGAAGAATCGAAAAATGACATATTATTCCGTGTGAAAGTGGGGAAGTACCGGGTTTTTTGTTGTTATCGATGCTTTACACTACTGTACGGGGTTTACATTAAAATTTCTCGTTTCGAATTATGCAGGCGTCTATACGACAAAGAGTTTGTGTGTATGCCGAAAGATGTGTGCTAATTCGATGAGTTGTCACATTTATCGAACAACCAACATAATAACACGAACATTTTTCTTATATGATAGAGATCTACCACTAATAGGTCAATAAAACAAGGCTGGTTTGAACGATAGTTATATTTTCAGAACGTTTACAAACGTTTTCGGAACACCTTCGTCAGTGAAAATATAACTATCACTGACGAAGGTGTTCCGAAAACGTTTGTAAACGTTCTGAAAATATAACTATCGTTCAAACCAGCCTTGTTTTATTGACCTATTAGTGGTAGATCTCTATCATATAAGATAAGTATAAAAAGGTCACGAAATATATATATATATATATACATATAACACGAACATGAATGGAACGGAACAAATTCTAATTTTTTTCCCCATCGAAATGGCGTCTTATCGATAACTGAAATTATTATTAACAATCGAAGATGAAGAGTAAGGTTTAATAAAAGAGTGGATGACGTGTTATCATTAAGTAGTGTAAACCGGTCTTTGCCTCCACTTACGTGCAAGGCGTAACATTAAAATTCGGAGAAGTAAGGGCGTCAGTCCAGTTTACATTATTTAATGATAACACGTTATCCACTCTTTTATCAAACTTTAATGATAAGTAGTGTACATCGGACTAACTATTCAATCATAAGTTATCATTGAATAATAAAGTTGGAACGAGTGACAGCGTGAGTCGGGCTCACACTACTTAATGATAACACCTTACTTATCATGCACTCGTTTAACGATAATAATCTTCATTAACGTTACAATTAAAATTAGCGTCATCAGAAATCCTAACAATTTATAGCAAAAATCCAATCCACTCAAAAATTTCCAACCTCTACATTTACATATCAACGGCGTAAATTAAAATATAGGAAATTCAATAGTAATTCAAAACAAAGAACGCCAAATATTGCTTCAGACCAAAACGATAAAATCTGGTTTTCAAATACTGTTGTAACACAACAAGTACCTGCATACATTATTCTAAACGCATACGTAACGGATTTTTATGCATAATCGAGCCGTAGTAAATAATTAGGCGGCCTAGTTATGAAACTAACATTCGAGGAAAAACTCTATTTCGGAAAACAACGAACGTTGTTCTTTTGAAAGATGCTCGCATATTATTTTGTCTTATGTTTTTAATAATCCATCCAAACAGTCTGACCATTATTGGTATGATACTAGTGCCTCGATGGCAGCATTTTGATCATCGTTCGATCAATATTTTATAGAACATATCCCATTCTCGTGGAGTGTCATCATCTCCTTTTATATTTTGGCATATTCTGGTTATCATTGTCATTAGCTTCGGTGCTCCATTCCTCACTAGTTCTATTCTATTTCCTGGGCCTAGGGATTTATAATTTTTACTTTCTTTCAGTGGTTTCTTTATATCCCCTTTTTTCGGCGTTCTGTGTGGTATCTTTTATATGTTCACTTGTTTTACTATAAATTCTGGTGTTGTTCCTTGCAATAATGTTTCGTAATGTTCTATCCACTGCTTCGTCGTAATTAGATTAATATGTGCTCCTTCCTTCGTTTCTTGTCTTAGGTCTCGCCTTGTTCTCCATGCTTTCTTCAATCTGTTTTAATCGATTGCGTTACGGTGTTTCGGTTGTCGCTGTGGATTCTGTGAAACGAAATTGGCGTCCGAAGCAAATGTTCTGATTACAGTTCTGGACAAAAGTAAAGTTTCTTTCGCCGTTCGATTATTTAACGAAAGAAACCACCGAGATGCGTTACAATCTAATTTATAACCACGCAACATTTCGCTTACGTACTGACCTTTTTCAAATTAAAACAAGCTTCCTGGATTACATCGCCGATTCAGTAGTGAGTGTTGTTATTACGATCATATCGTATATGCCCCCTACATACGTAGTAGCTAGAATCTATCACTTTTTGATTTCACATCAAAGCCGTGTATGAGGTTATACAACGCAATGCATCTTCGTAAACGCTGATGGATGCATATACGTATGTACGGTCTGCACGCATCCGCCACAATTATTTCTAAAAACCCATGCAGACCCGGTCAAATCATATTTGTTATACCCGTTACACCTGCACGCGCGTTTATTTTACCCGGATCCGGGTTTATAAATACCAAACCTAGATATATCGCTATGGCGGTGGCGAGATTTTGATGATGTAAAGCTACATCTACCTCTGTTTCCGTTAAATATTTACATAATTTCGATGCGGAATAATTTAAGAGCGAACCGCGACCGAGTGAGGGAGGGAGCTGAATAGGTCTCGCTAATTGCAATTCCTATTTATATGCAGTAATAGAACGCCTTGACTAAGGATGTCGTTACAATGTCAAATCTATGCCATTATGCATTGGGAAAGCGATACAACGCTTTCCTCGTGCTCGTCGGCCCGAAGAGATGGAGAGGTTTCCTCTTGATGTACGCTCCTTGAACGCTATAGAATTGGTTAACAGGAAACCCCATCCACGTTCCGTTTGTAGTTGTGCAAAACTAATTCGTACTGAGAGTTTCGCTTTAATTCGAATAATATTTCAAAGCGTCTGATCAGCAACGAGAAGAAATGTTTTATTTTACTAACTTCTTTTTATATAATTATGAAAACCAGTGTATCCAAATTCCAAAAGAATCCAGGAAAAAGTTGCGATAAAACAAGAAAATCTAATGCATACTTCTTATGTAAAGATAATTTCGCAAACATGTGATTACATGCTCCTAGTACCTATGTTATATACAATGAAACATTAGTTAACCGGCAGTTCTATTAACCGGGCACTTCTTTTAAATGAGCGCCTCAGTCGGTCCGTACATATGTATTAATGTGTACTTTAATAACTAAAACAGGCGTGTTTCAGCGTTTTAAAGGAAACCGTTTGAGTTCGCTTTTTCTTTGAATATTCTAAACTTAAATCTCGCACTGTTTATTATCTTAGAATTATTTGAACTTTACATAAACGAAAACTACATTAAATATAATCATCAATTCTTGAAAGAAAGAAATGGACTAGCGATGGGCTCACGCTTTAGGTCCTCTCCTAGAGAAAATTTTTATGTCTAATTTAGAAACTTTCCTTAAAACTCAGTCAGTCAATAAAACTCTGTTCTGGTACAGGTACGTAGACGATATTCTGGTATGTTTCGGGGGTAACAATGAAGAACTACAAAACACCCTCAATCATCTTAACAACCTCCAGCCTAAAATTTAATTCACGTTAGAAAAAGAAGTTGAGCAGAGCATAAACTTTTTGAATACCTATATTTAATGTTTATAGAAAACCTACTTTCACGGATTCCACTATCTCAAGCAACTCATGTCACCCTATCTCGCATAAATTAGCGGCGTATAGATCTATGATGCACAGAGCGTACTCGATTCCCATGAATAGTGGATTTTTAAGAACAGAACTAAATACCATAGTAAACATTTCAGCAAGTAATGGTTTCAGGCAACGCACCATTAGATCTCTAATTAACAAAAAACAAAAGCAAATGGCAATTCAACTGATCTAGCCCAAAAAGTAGAGAAGAAATAAAAATCTCAGATAAATTGTCGTACATATTATCCAAAAACAATCTCCAGGTAGCCTTTAAATCACGTGAGAAGCTTTCTAACCCTTTATTTAATATCGCCACACCAAAAATCAGGAGTTTATAAGCTAAAATGTGAAGAACGCAATAGCTGTTATGTGGGCCAGGCAGGAAGAAGTTTCATTACTCATTTTAAAGAACACAAATCGTCATTCCACCTAGAAAGATAATATTCCAATTTTGCTAATCAATTCCTTGAAACCACACAACACAAGTTTTCTGAAGCTAATAACATTAGGATAATACACACCGCAGCGAAAAGCCCCAAACTCAATGTATTACAATGAATATAAATTTACGAACACAGCAAGGATAAAGGGATAACCCTCCTCAACGATCAAATGGACCTAATGATGTTTCCATTGTTTGACTTATTCTACGTATTTTTAATATCATATATTTAGTTGAAATTCATAGACACTATAGTTATTCTTACCTAATTTTCAATTATACCTAATGACGTCCTCAAAGTTTCACTTATTTTAAGTATTTTTGTAGAAAGAATCCAGCATATAAATAATTGTTTAAACATAGTTATAAGATACTTATAGTTTGACAATGTAACAATGTGTTTAAGAAACTGCAGTCACGTGTTTTAAATAAAAACAAATTACAAAATTTTGATCTTCTCTTGCCATCCGTAGACGTACGTTTCGCGGTTATACCGCTCGTCAGTACGGCTTTGCAAGAGCTGTAATTTCGTATACAAATTTTATGTATATATCGTCTGAACATTGATGTTTTTACATGTGAGAGGGATTCGTGCATTGTGAGAGAATTCATATCGAATCCCTCTCACATGTACAAACATCAATAAAAACAAAGTGGTAGTGTAACACAGTAATGCTTTTTCTGTTCATAAGTATTATTATTGTATATTACTCAAATAATACACCGATATTAGTCGAAATAAGAGAAATAATTCATAAAGTTCTGCGTTTTTGGAGTATGTTCACCACCAAATGTGACCCTAATGTACACGCGATTTTCGTCGTGTTGTCAAGAACTTGTCAAGTTTTCGCGAAAAAATCTTCTATGAAAGAAAGTGCCCTGTGGTTTTACATTCTAGCAATGGGTGCAATAGCTCTCATGCTATTCGTCGTCCAATTAGGGAGATAGTTTAATTTTATGTCGATTTTCATTTCCAAACATTTGTATAATATATGCCGGTTTTTATATTTGATAGTTAATTTTGATAACTCATTAAGGCAAAAATACATTACAACGCTTGTTAATCGACAATATTCGATGAAAACTTCCTTCCCGTTTTCACTGCAGCATGAACTAATTTTCGCCAACTCATACTCTTTCGTCTGGATCAGTCTGAAACTGAAATAAATTGGTTATGAATAATTTCAGTATCAGCTTTTTACAATATGTAATATTGCGTTGAAACGATCCCTTTCTCGTTTCTTCCTATACTTGTTCATCTTCTGTTTCGTCGAAAACGTATACAGTAGCGGCGCATTTTTTTTCAGTGCAATGTTTGCACATTGATATGCGTTGCAAGCCCAGCTTCAGGTAATTTCATCGACCGCCATATTTTTGTTTGCAGCTGTTTTTTATGATTGACAGAGTCGAAGCCGGTGCTGCTGGTTAAGTACCATACATCGAAATAAGATAGTTACGTACGTTCTTCCATCCCCAAGCTTCGGAGTCGATTTTTCGTCCACGCCATCTTTGTTGCTCAAATTATACTCTTATAGACCTTTATTTTGCAGCTTTTACCTAGTAATTTGTTCTTTAGTTATCATTTTCTCGCGTGGATAGCGCGTTTTTGCAGTTATTATTTTCTCTGTAATTTCTACATTTCTTCCGCCATCACTGGCTATCATTGCTCCCTGATGTAAATGTATCGACCTCATCAAAAGTACATTGCCGTAACTGAATTTCTCGCCTCTTAAATTCCTTGTGTGCTCTCATTATTTTTTGAAATTTATTTTGAGTTTCATTTACTTTCTTCCTCCATTAATTCTTCAAGCATTTCGATCATTATGTTTCTATTTTTTTTTGTGACCAAGACAAGATCATTTTAATACACTATTATCTGCCCTCCTTTTGTTCTCGGTCTCCCTTTCTTTACTTTTCGTAGTACATATTGCAGTGCCAAATTGAACAGTGTGGTTGATAATTATCTTGTTTTATTTCTTTATTTACATCGAATGTCTCAGTTTCCTTTTTTGTATTTAGAGACCCACAGTTGTCCTCTTCATGATTCTTCGTGATTCTTAGGTTTTGATGTATTCCCTGTTCTTTCAGTGCTTTTTCAATTCGTTTTTTGAATGCTGTTAAAAGCTTGCCGGAAATCAATGAAAAGTAATTCTACTTGACCAGATCGAAGAAAATTACTCAAAAGTTTCTATTCTGAATTCGATAAGACGTAGCTCTGAAACTAGCTCCTGCAGCATCTTCTTATCGAGCAGTTCATCCCGGAAACGGTTTAATATTACGGGCTCTGCTATTTTCGATAGACAAGATAGCAGTAATTCTGGAGAAACGGTTTGGGTATCATCTCGATGTGCGAGGTCGTCTACACTTCAAGGTCAAAAGGGCGTTGATGATGACCACAACTGTCCTCACGATATATTTCGGCATCCTTTGTGCACAATGGATGGCTTCATCTGTCAAGCAGCTACTGATTCTGCAAAAACATCATCAATTAATACAGGTGCTACCTAGGCAGTAGTTTGCTGAGGAGTCCAAATCGTGGTATAAGATTTTGGATCGTGTGATTCGTAGCGAATTCCAGGTTAAATTAAACATATTTCTAGTTTCATGTACCAAATAACTACGATCCGTACAAAAACACCATCAGCTATTGGAACAGGTAGTTGGTGGTCGTGGTAGCCGTGGTTTTGCACGAGTAATAGTTGATTGAGCGAATGTCCGAATTCTTTGATATGGTCTTGGAATTCATGTTTATGGCAATTTCTAAGTAAATTTGAGCAAAGTCTCTATATGTATCTGAAGATTTGGGGAATTAAGTTTTGCAGGATAAACGCATCTTTCGCGTTGTTAACAAATCGTGTTCTTATAAGTTATAAAAAGAAGAAGTTATAAGTTAACTTCTTCTTCTTCTTCTTAATTACGCGCTTTCTACTGCATAATGAGTTTTAGAAATTTGTTCCTTTCCAATTTGACGCCGGTTAGAATTAGGTCAAATAAATAGATGTCGAATCTATCGGAAAAGTATTGGAAAATAAGTTGCTACATAATTCTCCGAAGTTAAAATCGTCCTTCTTGTATTATTTTCTTTCGATTCGAACGTCCTTCTACAAAACTATCTTTAAAAATTTTTAATGGAAGTCATAGGACAAACAAGTCTTGCGCGAAATTCTTTTTCCATCGACGTCACGTAGCCCGCGTTAAAATTGCTTCGTTACACCCTTATCGCGTTAGACGTCAATTCCGACAACGATTTTGCGCCGACGAAAATGAACAACAAGGCGGAAAAATTGGTAAAAGGTTACGTTGTACGACGCGACCATATTGGGCAACTAACGTTACATCTAATTTTACTCTCTGGGAACCTCCGCCTCTATATTCTAGCGTAGCTAGAATGTATGCGTGTATATGTATGTATGTACGTGTGTGTGTGTGTGTGTGTGCTTTCGAGCACGACGCCCCCGCCCCGGAAGTCGGTTGACGGTAGCGGTAATCTTGTTCTTCTGCTTTATTTTTACAGCTATAGCGTCCGGACTGAAAACTTTCTTCGACAATACGGTGAAGCGGCCCGGGGAGGATTTTATGGCGGGTTGCTCCGACGCCAATTACACGATAAGTTGGTCGGGTCCGACGGGCCCTCTCACTACCGAAACGCAACCGCAGGTCGAAGTGTTTCAGTACGGTACCGTACTACATTTCCGGAAACCCACCGAGAAGGATAGTGGAAATTACAACTGCAGTACCGAGGTGGACAGCAAGGTAGTGAGCATTCTAATTAGAGGTAAGTACCATTGGATTAATTCGATAGTGTATTAGGGGAAGGGTTTGGTTAGAATTTCTAAAACAAAAATTAAAGGGGTCAATTTGCACCTTAAAAAATGGTAATGGTCATAGGAATCTTTAAGAGACAAGTTTTCCATAAATCGGAACGTTATCTGCGTTTCTTGAAAATTAAAAGCTGCATGTTGAAAATCAATTGTTACAAAATGTTTGGTTTCTAGAGTCTGTAAAATAAAAAATTGACGTTTCACTGTTAGCACTATAACGTTTGTTACAAGAGCAACCCAAATTTGATCTATGTATATTCTTTAAAAATTATCATCAATCAAAATCATCAATGAAAATCATTTTCAGAGTTAGTGTCTTCTTGATCAATGTCTTTGATGTCTTTAAAAGGTCGTATATTTTCCATCAAGTCAAAATTTGACCTGTATTTCTTGGAATTGAAGGTGCATCTTGAGAGTTAATGTTTGATTTTTGACGTCTGTAAAATAAAAAATGAAGGCCTCATTACTGAAACAATAGCGTCTGTTCCAAGACCAACCCCCAAAGGTATAATCTACATTCCTTGATTAGTAAAGGATTTATCTTTACAGTTAGTTTCTTCCCAATCATGGTCTTTGAAGCTAGAGAGCTTTTGACCTCTCAAGTTTGTAAAATATAAAATTGGCGGTTTCATTGTTGATAAGCCTAATAAAGTCTATTACAAAACTAACCACAAAATTTCATCTACATTTGTTGAAAGTTAAAGATTCATCTTCAACGCTAGCCTTGCCATGCAATCGAAACTTCATCTGCATTCCTTGGAAGTTAAAGTTGCATTTTCAAAGTTAATTTTTGGCCTTTGAAAAATGTTGAATGTAAAATAAAAAATTGGGAATTTCATTGGTGACGCAATAACATTTGCTACAAGCTCTACCCCCAAAACTTCTACTCATCTTTAGACTAAGTTGTCTTTTAGTCATGATGTCGAAGTCTTTGCGAAACAAGCTTTCCAGAAAATCCAAACTTTCTCTGCATTTCTTGAAAAGCAAACCTGCATCTCCAGAATAATTGTTTAACTTTGACGTCTATTGGATTAAATGATTTGGAGTTTCATTGGTAACACATTAACGTCTGTTACCGGACCAACCCCAAAAATTTCATCTACTTTCGCTGAAAATTAGTGATTTATGTTAAGAGCTAGTTTCTTCTTGATCCTAGCCTTCAGTCGTTAAGGGACTAGTTTTCCACAAAATCAAAACTTTATCTTTGTTTCTTGGAAACTAAAGGTGTATCCTCGGTGTTAATCATTTGTCTTTTGTCGTTTGTAAAATAAGAAATTGTGATTTCGTTGGTGACACAATAATGTATGTTACTCAACTCCAAAATTTGATCTACGTTTCTTGGAAAAACATTCACCTTTAGAGTTAGTCTCTTCCTGGTCAAAGTTTTCGAAGTTCTCCACCTCAATCGAATTTTTTTCTACGTTTCTTGGAAGGTAGAGGTCTTCAGAATTAATTTTTGGTCTTCGACATCTGTGAAATAAAAACTTGCAGGTTTCGTTATTGAATGTATATGTTACAAAACCAACCTCAAAATTTGATCTAGGTTCGTTGAGAATTTAAGTTTCATAATCTAGGAAATCTTAAAGGGACCGCTTTTCCATAAAATCGAAACTTTACTTGCGTCTCTTTGGAAATGAAAGCTGCATTTGTAGAACTAATTTTTGGTCTTTGACGTCTGTAAAATACAAAATTGGGATTTGATCGCTGAAACAGTAGCATCTGCTACAAAACCAAGCCCAAATTTGATTTATATTCCCTAAAAGTTACAGATTCATTTTCCGAGCTAGTTGCTACTTGATCATGGTCTTCGAAGTCTTTGAGAGACGAGTTTTCCACAAAATGCAAACTTTATTAGTTTGTTTTGTAAATCAAAGGTACATTTTCACAGTTAATTTTTGACCATAAAGATCTGTAGAATACAAATTGAGGTTTCATCGGTGACACAATAGCGTCCTTCCAAGACCAATCCCAAACGTTATATCTATATTCCTTGGAAATTGGAGTGTTACCTTGAGAGTAAATTTTTGACTTTAAAGTTTGTAAAATAAAAAATTAGGGATTTTGCTGCTAAATTAATAGTGTCTGTTACAAAATCAACCACAAATTTAAACCCATATTTTTGAAAATTGAAGTTTCATGGCCTTCGAAATCCAAACTTTACCTGCGTTTCTTGCAAACCAAAGCTGCATCAACAGGGTTAGCTTTCGGTCTTTGAAGTCTGTAAAGTGAAATATTGGAGGTTTCGTTGGTGAAACAATACCGTCTGTTACAAGACCAATCTCAAAATTTGATTTACATTCCTGAAAGTTTAATGACTCTTGTTCAGAGTTACTTTTTCTCAATGATAGTTGTTGATGTCTTTAAGAGGTAAGTTTTCAACCCAATAGAAACTTCACCTGTATTTCTTGGAAGTTGAAGGTGCATCTTCAGAGTTAATTTTTTGGTCTTTGACGTCTGTAAAATAGAACAACTTTCCATTGATGAAACAATACCGTCTGTTACAAGACTGATATCAAAATTTGATGTACGTACATTCCTTGGAAATTGAAGATTCATCTTCAGAGTTAGTTTCTTCTTTATCGCGGTCTTCGTTTTCACAGAGTCTAAACTTTATCTGCGTTTCTTGATCTTCAGAGTCATTGGAATCCTGTAGAATAACGGATTCGGGATTTCATGGGTAAAACAATACCGTCGGTTACAAGATTAATCCCAAAATTTGACTTACGCTTGTTGGAAATTACAGATTCATCTTCAGAGTTAGTTTCATCTCCATTATGGTCTTTGATGTTTTTAAGAGACAAGTTTTCCACCTCATAGAAACTTCACCGGCACTTCTTGGAAGTTAAAGGTACATCTACAGAGTTAATTTTTGCGCTTCGACGTCTGTAAAGTAAAAAATTGATAGTTTCATTGATGAAACAATAACATCTGCTACAGGTCCAACCCCAGAATATTATCCACTTTCCTTGAGAGTAAAAGATTGATTTTTAGGGTTAGTTCCTTCTCGATCATGTTCTTAATAGACAAGTTTTTCACAACATCGAATCGATATCTATGTCAACATGGAGAGTTCAGATATCTTACAACATTAGTAGTAGCCTTTATATGCTGAGAAATTTAGGTTGACACCCACCAAAGTTTAATAAAGATATTGGCAGAGTCACTGACGCGATACTAAAGGGAATGCATTTAATCTCTACAAACAAAAAATGGAATTGTCTCCTATCTTTTACTATCTCATGGGTTACCTTGCTGAAAACTATGAACAAACTCTATAAAGATATTAAAGCTATATTTCTACCAATTCGAACGTAATTTCTATTGTTTAATGGGACTAATGATAGTAGTAGATTTGACCATCAAGTCCCTTGGTGCTAAAACTCGATTTATATATATATATATATATGTATGTATATATATATTGCAGCGCTATTGGCCTTGTAGGTCCTTGGCTTCTATGTTCTTAACTAGTTGTTTCCATTTCTTCCGGTCTCTTGTCTTTTCTTTCCAGTTGCTCCCTCCCAATTCCCCTACGTCTTCTTTAACAGATGCAAACCATTTCTTCCTTGGTAGTCCTCTCCTACTTTTTCCGCCTTCCCCCTCCAGCAAGGCCCTTTTTGCCAATCTCTGTTCTGGCAACCGCATTACATGGCCTAGCCATCTGGCTCTCTGCGTCCGTATCTTTTGCGTTATTGTGGATTTATTGTACATGTCCATCACTTCTTGGTTTGTTCGTCTGCGCTATAGTTCTTCTGTTATTTTAATGCTCCCACAAAAATTTTCGTAACGTTTTCCTCTCCCACATCTCCAATTTAACTTCATCCTCTTTTGTCATGGTCCAGGTCTCGCACGCATACAGGACTGTTGGTCTTATAACGGTTTCGTATATTCTTATTTTTGCTGTTCTTGATATGTTTTTTGATTTCAGCACTGCTGTAAGTGCCCCCGTCGCTCTGCTCCCTTTTAAAATTCTTTTTTCTATTTCCTTGCTTTCTTGTCCTTTATTTGTTATGGTTACTCCCAGATATTCAAAATGGTTTACTTTTTCTATTCTGTTTCGTTTCCTATATCAAAATTTAATCCTCTCATCTCCCAAATTTCCCCCAAATCCTTATTAGTGACTCTCGCAAACGAACAAACGAACAAAGAAAGCCGGATGTTAATTTCGAATTCCAATAACATTTAAAATTATTCGGCCTTAAATTAAAACGAACAATGGGAAGGCCTACGAAACAGCACTGCTCGAAAAATGGAACGCCGGAAAAAGCGACGGTGTTTATTCCTCGGCTAACTGAAAACGGAACGATAGCGAAACAATGGTTTAAATACTCGAGCGAAGTTAACGTTTAATTTTCTCCGTTCTACGGCAACACGACCCGAAACGCGGCCCGAACGAAGAAATTAGAACAACTTTTTAGTGCTTAATTCGGCGAGAGTTTACTTCAACCCTTTCCGTCTTTAAATCGCATCCGGTCGGCTTTCGTTCTAATTGCGTCTAGCGGCATTCTTAAGACATTGTTTCGCGACGCCTTCGAAATATCCCGCTAGCTCGAAGAACAATTGATGTATTGTGACGTATTGTAAGTCCGCAGTCGCTCGTCGACAGCTCGTCTCGCTTTACATCCGTTTCGTCCCTCGCGCTCCTTCCTTCCTTCCTTCCTTCGTAGCCCGTTCCGGGCGTGCTCGAAATATGTAAGGTAATGCGAAATAGTTGGCGAAAATTCGGAGGGCGGAATGCCGTTACGTCGAGCTTCGCAACCCCAACTAGTTCGGAACTTTGTCATTGTTGAGTAACCGAAGTATGTATTGCAGGTAAAGAGCCCGGTATTACGCAAACGTCGGTTCTCCCCAAACGGGCTGGGCTCCCTCTTTGTTTTTGGATGCCGATTTGACCGCGACGACCGCCGTTGCGGGGCGACGCGATCGTCATCGACAATGAGGGAATTTCTTGTTTGTTACCTTGAATACCTAAATAGCAAAACTCGCCGGAAACGGAGGAATTTGGAGATTACCGCTTTGAAATACGACCGACTGTAAGGACAAGATGTGTGTTTAGGATTTCGGACCGCCTTGAACTGTGAGGGATATATTTAACACGGTATAATGCGCGAGCAAGTATATAGTCCGATTAAATGGGTATGGAACACACCAACTTTTCCCCGTTTATTGAGCAAATTTTGAAGGGAAACGTTTTTGATGGTAGGTCTAGAATTTGTCTTAGCGGGGCTTGGGCAGTACTTCGTAATAATTGACAATAATTGACAACGATTGCAATGCAGGTAATCAATCACACGATGGAACGCGACTGGAAGCATAAAAATGTACGAAGTTTATGAAACAAGAAATAGCGTTAGCTGCAAGAGACTAGAATAGGAGGGAAATAGAACGAGAAACTTCGTCGGTCTTATTTTTGGCATTTAAATTTATAACCCCAGAGAAACCACAGAATAGATCTTTTGATGTTTACCGATTCGAAATAATCCTTCATCCTGGAAAAAAGAAGCAAATCCAATTAAAAGTAAGTACACCTAACAGCAGTTGTCGCAAATTATTCGAATCCAACCTAGCGGAAGAAGTCATCTAGACATCCCCGATTATAATTATTTTACACGAAGCTCGAGGACGTTGTCCCCTTATTCCTCTTCGTTTCTATCCGCCCTACTGTGGAGGTTCAACGATAAAACTAGAATTATGCGATGAGATACAAAAACCGAAGGAGCCCCGCTGTATACGTTACAATTTGGAGCTTCGAATTTCTCCGCGCTCGAGTGGATGAGCGGCACTTGAATTTTATTAACGCGCAGCCGACGTTCTCCGTTGTTAACACGGCCGGTCGCTAAAAATGAATTCAAATTAAATTAACGCGTTTCGTCGTCGTCGTCGTCGTCGTCGTCCGGAATTTATTCCTCGCGAAGATACGAAAATGAGAGGGATCTAACATCGAAAAATATTATTATACCGTTGCGCCGAGCGCGTGTGGTAAATGTAAATGGTCGTAAGCATTTTACGAGGTTGGTTAAACCGATGCTTAAAAATGTGGGGTGGGTATGCGCGGTGTTGGGCTAAGTTTGCGGAAATGATAAAATTTGTGGGTATACATGCCTTTCTGGAGGATTTTCTTATTTTAATTAATTTGGATTTACATACGTGTTTCTTCGGTGATGATGTCGTCATCGTCAGGGATATCTTGTCGAGTGTGTGAGTAATGCTAACTTGCATCTGTCACTCCATACAGCATAATTATTAATTAATCCGAGACACGCTTTCACTCTTAACTAGCAGGGTCTTGAAATTATAATGTTGTATTAAATTAAATTTGTGAAAAAGATGACTTAATTATCGCAAATAACAATTCTGGAATGAATAGCGGAACTACAACCACTACAGAGAAGATTCAACTATTTGACAAAAGTAAACAAAGCAAATAATATAAAAACAACACAAATAATAACAACAACGAACAAAAAATAACTCCCATCAAAGACAAGCGAGTTATTGGTAGCAGTAATGAAAATATCGCGTTTGCAAGGAGTTATTTAGAGTCAACTATACCGAGCAAGAGGTACTAGAAGTCGTTTAGGAAAATCAACGACATAGAACGATATAGATAAATTTGTAAAAAAAAGACTACAGCTCAAAGGACAATTATCCAGCTTTCTAACTAGGATTCCTAAGCTATTTGGGCCATTTACCTTGTCAAATATCATTAGCGTTTGCCTTCTTCGACATTCCAACCAAAATAAAGCATGAGTGTAGTGCGAATAAGCGAAATGGGTCCTTATTACCGAGGAAAAGATTACAGGGCCTAAGAAATATAATTGACGCCCTGCAAGTACGAAGGTGAATAAATAAGTACACGTACTTGAAGACAGATGGCGTTGCTGAAGGAAGTTGGCATTACTATAGTATACCAGCATCTCTCAAACGAAGCCATATAAAATTTCAGACTAATTCATAGATTAGTTTTGATTTGACAGCCAAAGGAGCGTACACCCCATGCAGAGGGATTAAACTGAATAATTCACCGATTTGCCTATACCAACAAGACTCTTCCAAATCCTTATTAAGAAGTGGTCTATACTCTTTGGTGACAATTCCCAATTTATATAAAATCTAGTGCTGTCGATACTTGTCCATTCAAGGAACTATATAGAAATATGAATTCTGGCCACAAAGTTCTTCTTTTCTACAGTGCTGTTCGTTGGTTATCAGAAGGGAATGTTGTTGCCCGAGTCTTTGAAATGAAAAATTAAATCAAACACTTCTTACAGATGAAAGGAAATCTGGATCCAAAGAGCAGCTTATTTGTCTGCTACCTTAGATCTACTAAATAGGCTAAATTTAAAACTTAAAACGGGGTAAAGAAACGCACATTATTCCCTTTAGAGATAATATTCAGGCGTTCGTATTAAATCTAATTTGGTGCCGAAAAGTAAATGTTGGAAACCTTGCCATGTTTGAACACCTTTGTACCAAGACTGGAGAATTGGAGATGGGAATTGTATATAATCTAAGATAGGTATGGGCAACCTCCGGCCCGCGGGCCACATGCGGCCCTCGAGTAAAGTTTGTCCGGCCCGCTACTGAATTCTTTCGTTGCATATTAGCACGCCCCGTCTAAACTTAATTCATAATGAATCATAAGGATACTACAAAAATGTATATTTTTCAAGATTACTCACAGCATAAAACTTCTACAAAAAAGGTTGCCCATGCCTGATCTAAGAGAATAAATGTCATGGAAATGAAGTTCCAGAAAGAAATTGAAAATAGAAAGAGGACGGACAGAATAAAGATTCAAATAAAACAAAATCTATGAATATAGACAATAAACCGAAAAAATCATAGAAGGACAACTTAGATGGTTTGGTCACGTGTGTAGGATAACGGGCGAGATACTAACTAAACGAGTGTTCGAAACGAGAGTATGCGGAGCAAATAGAAGGGGAAGACCAAGAGCTAGATGGATTGACGTAATCAGAAAAGAATCAGAGAAAAGGTGAATGCCAAGGGAAGACATGCGGAAACCAACACAGTTCATGAAGCAATGGAGGCGGAGATGCAAGAGTCAACCCTTCCAGCCTTATACTTAAAGGTAGAAAGGCTCAAGACTAAGGAAGAGTAATGAGTCTATGATAGGAAATTAGCAACCACCTTCAACCCCTTGAATCTGAAATTCAACGTTATTTCCCGGAGTTCTCTGAATAGGAAGCCGCATTAGTACGAAACTCGTTTCATGTAGCTGTGGATGTTACCGACATTCCCGATGAGAAATGCAGGATAAACTTTTGGAGCTGCGAAATGACTCCTCAGCGCGTGATATATTTCAGAGAAAATCGTTAGCTCAATTTTTGTGCCTTCTGCGTCATTCGTATGACTTTTATGCCTTGTTTTCGATGATTAGGGCCATTCGCTTCTACTTACCTCTGTGAAAGTGGATTTTCAACTCTCCTGCAGACAAAAACAAAAGCCACGAATAAACTGGATGCTCAGGATGACATCAGATTAGCCTCAACAAAAACTGCACCACGAAGTTTAAACCTTGCCAAAAAGGTGTAAGCTCAATCATGACATCTCAATAAATTCTTGCAAATCCTTTATTTTTTGTTTTACTGATTGAATATGGCGGATGGAAAAGAAGAGTCGCGAAGTGTTTAAAAAGAAATTAAAAAGGGTCTCCATTAAAAAAGGTTGGGAACCACTGCTATAAATAGATCCGAGCACGGAATGATTTAAGGGTAGTACTACAAACTAACATGCTCCCAGAAAACAATAGACCACTGGGGTTATAAGCTATACGAGGTGTGTAAATAAAGACCATTTTCTATATAACATTACAATTGAATATTGTCTTCTTAAAAGTAACTGTTTTGGGAAGTTATATAACATTGGAGACGGTCTTTCCTACTCCTCACAGCAGTGCTGGAACTCTGCAACAATCTTTAGTCGCTCGAATGTTGCCCAGTGCCCCAGAACGACGTCGTTCTCAGCGAGGAGGAAAAAATTACAAAGACTCAAGTGGGACGGATAACTAAGTTGAGGATCTACAGGAATGTTCTTACTGGTCAAAAAACGGTTTACTGAAATTGTTGTGTGCGAATTTCCCTGATGCAATACCCAGTCTTTTTAGATGTTTGGCCTCACACTTATTACCTTTTTTCGAAATCTATTAAGAACCTATCAGCAAAAGTCGTCTAAGTCCTTGGCCTGAAGGTACAAAACTTTTTGTGAACCATTACTTGGCCACCAGAAAGGCAAATAAGCATGCTTTTGATCTCTGATTTACTCATTTCTTTGTCTTTGTTGGGGAGCTTCGAATGTGCCATTGAAGAGCTTGCAAAAGTTTCAGTTGCAGTGTGTTGAATTCTGGAGCGCTACCTGTTCTTTAACTTTCTCATTCTTGTTTTCATGGCCTCCTTGGGGAGCCTCGAATGTGCCATTCAAAATTTTGCAAAAGTTTGGGTTGCACTGTGTACAGGTCTAGTCAAAACCTGATCGCACACCGTTTCTGGAATTTCGTGCCAGAACGTACAGGCAAAACCTGTTTCGTTAAAACATTTTCTACGCACAAACAGCGTGAATCTACGAGTTCCAACTCGTACTGATGGCTTATCATATGTTCATCTGCCTTCCAAATTCCCGCGCTTCCAGTTTTTCCCAATAGAATACTACGCTACCAATCCCATTACTTTAGTTAACGTCTTGTACGAACGAAATACGCATCCATGAGTCTAAATCGTTAATATGCTATTATTTCTTTACGTACTTACTTAATCCAAGAGCTTATCTACCTTTCGGTGTAAGGCTAAAGGTAAAGAGACAAACAGAGAGAGTGCTGAAATAAATTAGGAGTGTGTTCAAGATCAAAATGGGACCCTGTTAAATTAAATCAAAAGACTTGGTAGGTTTCAAAAATATTCAACAAAGTACCACTAGAATATTGTTTCACCACACTGTGGCTTCATCTGTTGGATGAATACTAGTATTTATGGAGTTTCAACAAGTGATTCCCGCATCAATAAATCATTAGGACTATGTTACCGATAAGAAGGAAACAATCTATTATTTCTTCAATCCCATTAATTATACTCTGGACGAGGAACTAATTTTATCCTACTATTTCTTTTGACAAATCTCCTCAAAATATGTATATTCTCTGCGGCCATATTTTACCAAAGCTTAATAAAATCGCTTCCGAACGGCGATCCACCCCTCGAAAAAAAAAATATTTTTAATAAAGGTCATAAAATCCAACCGATTCATTCATCGAAGCACGCACGTCACCATTCCGCATAAGGTACAACCTTATATATTACAATATGCTGATTAAAAAGTGCCATCGGATGCTTCCGGAATCGTGATATACGAGCGGAGCGGTCGTCTCCCATAATAATATTCGGTCTACGTCGCCCCCGGCCACGACGCAGATAGAGGCAATATCCTTCGCAGATACCGCAAATACGCGGCGGAGTTTTATGAAAAAGGGCCTTGGAAGTGTAAGGGCCACCTGTAACGGGACCGTTTCAGCATAAACGGCCGAACTCGAAAATGATTTTTTCCCTCGTCGACGGATATTACCGCGAGGCAGGTAGACGGCGACCGGCGGCGGCAAAGGGAATCGGAGATAAAGAGGGAAAGTTGTAAAGGTACATCTGCCTTTATATGTAATCAAATATATGCGAAATACGCCGACGGTTATGTTTCGGGAATTTTTATATGCGAAGTTCGGGACGGTATCGTAGGGATGGGGACGGCGCCTTCATGAGAGATAAATTGGCGCTTTTTGCGGCCTCGTTCGCGGAACATGCGGGCGCAATTTGTTCGTCAAATTGCCGGGAATATATTCGAAGCTGTCTCTGCGGGTGCGGTTGTTGAATTCGATGTTTTTATACTTTCGTTCCTGATTGCAATTGTTCAACAGAATTTGGGAGAATATAACTGAAGTTAAAGGACAGGAATCCTTGAAATCTTTTTGATCCTAGCCGGAATTTTGAAAAGTTGAAATTTTGGGAATCGAACATATATTCGAACTAATCTTCTCTAAGCCCTTTATCACTCATTGTCAGTAGTCTTCTTTCTTAAAATTAAAAAACCAAGTGGCCAAGTTGACGCCATATCCACGGACTTTTTTTATACTATCGACCACGGAATTCTCCTTGCCAGATTATCGTCTCGAGTGCTTCCTTAATATTGCTCATAAAATCTTATTTAAGCAACAGATCTCAGTATATTTTCTATAATGAATTTAAATCATTCGAATTTCTGCCCACGTCAGGAGTTCGGCAAGGATCACATTTGGGACCTCTCTTATTCATATTATTTATTAACAATTTATTAACATCTATAACTTGTCCAGTGCTAGCTTATGCGGATGACCTGAAAATATATTTGTCTATTGCAACTTGGGATGATGTCATTCGCCTGCAACATAATCTGGATTTGATTGTTCGGTGGTGTTCTACACATAAATTAAAATTAAATGTCAATAAGTGCTGCTGTGCTTTATAAGAAAAATTAATTCTATTTATAATATTAATAACTCTATTCTCAAAAAAGTTGATATTGTTGAAGATCTGGGTGTTCTCTTTGATTCCCACTTAAGCTTTGCTTCTCATGCAAGCAATATTTATATTTCTGCGTCAAAGGCCTTGGGATTTGTTTTACGCACCGGCAAGTTTTTTCATAGTCATTATCCTTACTTAAAACTACGTTCTTCGCTTTTGTGGTGACAAAGTTCAAATATTCTTCGTCTGTCTGGTCGCCACATTACATTTACCTACAATTATTCTTAGAAAAGATACAAAGGCGATTTTTGAAATACTTAGCTTTTAAAATGGATGGCAAATACCCGAAGCGTGGCACGGATTATGGACTGCTTTTGCGAAGACATGGTGTCCAGCCCTTGGGACAGTGCAGAGAAATTCATGGTGCCGGATTTATGTGGAGACTTGTTCACGTCTTAATTGACTCTCCTGATTTACTTTCTTGTATTAATTTCCTTGTACCCCGTATTTCATCTCGTACTTCTCCTACATTTGCATTACCCTGCCCTAGAACGAATCTGTTAGTCCATGCATCTCTTATTACATCAAGGAGTCGTAATGCAGATTTGTTATATGCCGATATTTTCTTCAACAATGTTAATCAATTTTATTAGTTTTACCTTTTTTAATTATATTTCATTTCATATACTCGCATATAATATTTGTATTTATATATTATAATTGTAATAATGTATATATATTCAATAATTTGTCCTGTAAATGGTTAACCGTTGGACAATAAAGCTATTATTATTAAAACGAAAAGCTACAGCTTTTCAAAATAGCTTTGATTCCTGGCATTTATTAAAAAAATTCCGCCATGTGAACTGAGACATCGTTTTCTACGTTTTCTTATCTTTCCAGTGCCCATTGACTTCGTAGATACGCCTCCGATCCAAACGGCAATCGAGTATCAACAAGCCTTCGTCTTGAAATGCGAAGTTAGAGGTGGAATCAAGCCGACGCTGTCCTGGTACACGAAGGACGGCGAAGTGACAAGTAAGTATCCTCTCCATTTACGTTTACGTTGGCGACCGTGTTGTTTTATTCGACCGGTAACCGAGTCTAAATGACCGGAAACGATTACTAAGGGAGGATTATCCGATCAATTTCCGGGATAGGAGCGTACATCGGGCGATCGCTGATTGTCGACGAGCTCCAATCTCCGGATTCGAGCGCGGTGGTAATCGGGTCTATTATGTGCTTGTTATGTTACGTGGAAGGAGAGAGACGATGGGTAGGATACAAAAATTTTGAATTCGCTTGAGGGAAAATTGGCGGGAAGTCACCATATTTCTATAGTAACTTCTTTTCCGCTTTAAAATTCACGCTGTAGCTGTCTTATAAGTGTTCTATTCATTTTCAAGAATGATGGCGATTGCAAGGACTATGATGTAGTATTACGAACACTGTATCACGTCGGTGAGGGTAAGTTCGACATCGAGGAACACTTGAAAGAGTTTATCGGGAAGCCTGAAAGTCAAGACATCTACGAAGAACGGTGGGAAATTTATAAAATTGAGTATAGCAAATATGATAAAATGTACATCGGACAGTCAAGACGGGCAATTGCTGGACCATTCGGAGAATATGTGACACATTACCGTTATGGTGGAATTATAAATTCATCCAGCGTGGCAAAACATATGGCTAGCACATTATCGTTATGGTAGAATAGAATAATCGAGTGTTGCAAAGCATATAAGCAACAAAGGGCACGAGATTAAAATCGAGAATTTGGAAATGATAAAATTTGTAAATTCGCCGCGAGAACTATACGCAAAAATACGAACTTTTTAAACGTAGACAATGGTCCCCTGGATCGGTTTGTGGTGATTGATTTATTACTACAGAGAGAGAGGCAACTAGTTTCCCGTTTGCATGATTCTTGTATAAATAGAATAATTGAGTCAACGTAAGAATTAACGTATACACGAGATTTGGAACATGTGGATGACTCCGGAATAATTTTTTATCCTAGTAGATGGAAGTAGTAGTAGATGGAAAAATCGCTCGATAAGGTATGACTTGAAGATGCCAGTTCATTGTTAGCGAAACACGTGTCACCCGATTTAATTAAATAATTGTCTGGTGAGGACTTTACCGATGTGATACATGTTTGTAGTGTGAATTTTCAAGAAATTTCCATGCTATTATTTGATCCTATCGTGCATGTTTCATGATATATCACCTTGATAAGATGTCGCAGGGAGGACGCGATTGGATACGATAAGAGACGAAGACATTGTAGTGCAACTGAACCAAGAATCCATAAAAAGTAGAAAAGAAAGGAGAATACTGAACTGATTTCCAGATACTATAACAAGGATGAATTGCTGAGGAGAGTGGTAACAGTAAGGACCTGAAGGAGAAAGAGAAGGAGACGGAGAGGGAGAAAGAGAAGGAGAGGAGGTAGACCGAGGAAGATCTGGATGTAATATATAGAAGAGTTGGGAAGACGAAGAGGGAAACAATTGGGGAAATGCATCTGAACCAAGAATCCATAAAAAGTTAAACAGAAAAGAGAATGCTGAACTGGTTTGGAGATATTATAACAAGGATGAATTACTGAGGAGGGTGGTTACGGCAAAGATCTAAAGGAGAAAGAGAAGGAGAAGGAGAGGAGGTAGACCGAGGAAGACCTAGATGTAACATATAGCAGAGTTGGGGAGACGAAGAGAGAAACAATTGGGGAAATGCATTTGAACCAAGAATCCATAAAAAATAGAAAAGAAAAGGGAATGGCTGAACTGGTTTGGAGATATTATAACAAGGATAAATTGCTGAGGAGGGTAGTGACGGCAAAGATCTGAAGGAGAAAGAGAAGGGGAAGGAGAGGGATAAGGAGAAGGAGAGGAGGTAGACCGAGGAAGACCTAGATGTAACATATAGCAGAGTGGGGAAGACGAAGAGGGAAACAATTGGGGAGATGGAACCGGCGGCCAGTGACAAAGAAACAGATGGAAACAGGAAACTCCGAAGCTCTGACAGGGCGATATCTTTCTTTATTGGAATTAGTCACAAACTATCGGTTACGGAACAAAGCTGTCATCAAAGCGGATATAGTAATACTTGGACACTTTCGAAATGTAAAGTCCAATAAATAAATGGAAGCAGCTCAATTTATACTTAACAGTAATTGATATTGGAAAAATCATTTACTTTGCACTACACGTATTGTAGCACCGGTAATAAGTGTACCGTCCCTTGTGCCGATTTTTGACTACCATCTCACTAACTACCTTTTAATAATAGCTCCGTAGGAGTGCTGCCTTTGCGATACAAATGGCGTGACTGATACAACGCGGGTATTTTTCCTTTTCTGATATCTCTCCATCTGCAGGCGATATCGATTTTAATGAAAGCAGAAAGTCGACCTCCGAGACACGATACGCAATAACTTTTCAAAAACAGACGTCGGAAGTGGGTCATGAAACGAACGTGCTTGCCATATTTGGGGACTGACGAAGAACGATGTACATATGTACTATGTACGTACGTACGTATTTTCCAGATAGATTTGGAGAAGGAAAAATTGCATACCACACCGACTTTTCGGGATGTACGAGTAAGCTTTACTGCGTTTTAATATTTCTTATGCGGTTCCAATGCAGAAATTGGTACATCGAAGCGGGCATGGAATGTTACTTTAGGCCAGGACAAGCATCTGTGTAGGGTAGTATGTAGTGTACAGATTGTTACAATTGAAGTTGTTCAGATACTTTTTTTTAGAAGAAGTTGTATCAATAGAGGATTTTATGGTTCTTTAGCACTGCAATGTCTTCGTTTCCATTGCATTGCAATTCACATCACTTTATTTCACTACACTGTGCTCTACTGTGCTTTAATCTATTCCTTTCTATACCATTTCAACTTCAAAATGGCACTAATCATTTTGAACATGGCAATAAACGATTTGATGCTGACACAGAACACTTCTTATTGGCATTAAATTGATAAATGATGTAAGAAACGTTCTGCCTTATTTTCACTTCTTACTACATATTATTCTATCAAATAACATGCATATTAAAGAATTGAATAGAACTGGCCTTTACTTGTTGAATTACTTTTATGCATATTAAAACTGCATGTGTGCAAGTCCAGTGATCTAGGTATGTACTTTCAGTTATAGGCAACATAACCTATGCAGTTGATAACAGTTACTTGACGAATGTTAACCCGAATTAAATATTCAAATTACTGTAAACAATATTCTATCTGAATAATGTTGAGTCTGTTCCCCTAGAAGCTAGAATTTGGGTCAATTTATTGGGTAAATCTCGTTTAACACAAGCTTTTAGACATGACCAAGCTAACTGAATCGCCTTAAACATTGTATTATAGGGACTAAGATGGTGACGTGCAAATTCTTCTTCGTGAAATACTTTTTCCGCAGAAACGTGGCATGGTATATTGTTAATTTTGAGGGTCACACGTGATATATACTAAATTGATTCTGCAAAACAATCTGGAACAAACTCATTTACCTGGGATTTTAGATACACCTGCTCTAATTTCATGGTGGATTGAACCTAGGTGACAAATTTGTGCAATGATGTCAATGTTAGCACCTGTATCCAGTTTGTTTTCTGGACTTGAAGATGTTGAAATTAGTTTCATCCATGAAAATGACAGGAAAATTTTCGGGCTGATATTTTAATAGTTGGCGAGCAAAATCGTTTCTTTCGTTCCTATTATCTCCACTATCCGCTCTTTGACGTTCGATATATACTCTTTTCCGCCATTTTCCGCGGATATATGAAACAGCGGCTAGTGCCGAACGGGTACGTATATAAAGAATTATTTATTTTAATAATAATAATAATAATCATTTATTGTCCAACAAGAAAATATCAATTACAGAACAAGCATACACGCGCAATACACACGCAAAATAAAGAAGCAAATGAAAATAGAAAAATTAAGATAATTGGTCTATGCCATTCCAAAATATATCACTACAATATAAATTAGCATATCTACACACTGTCGTAAGTGGTGATTTCTGCAGCAGGTTTGTCCTTGAGGTTGGAAGGGAAGACATGATGAGTTTCTTTCCTCTTCCATTTAATCTTCATATGGAATCAACACTTTTGCTGTAACATCTTACCATCAATGGGAATATTTGGTTTTGTCACGTCTTCTATTGGCAAATGTCAGGTTTTCTCTACTTTAACTAGTAGCTCATCACATATTGCAGCCGTAACTTTTTCAGTTTGGGGCGCCGTGGAAAAGCTAGTTCGAATATTTTCGCCCGTTTTCAACACGTCACGTATCGGAGATGCACGTGAATTATAGATCTTGGCTACGGCTGCAATAGACTTTTTTTTCCATTCCAATCCTACCAATAATTTTTGATTTTTCGTTAATACTAAACACTTCACTTTTCCTTTTCGGTTCAGAAGTCATTTTAAAATAGTCTACAATCCACTTATTTGTATATAAAGTAAATAAAATTATCCTTACCAAAAACACAGTGTCAACAGTGTTCTGGTGTGTTTCGCGCGTTCATTGTGTGATGTTCATTGTGCATTGGTTTGGTATTTTACGGTGTTCGTTGTGTTGTGTTCGTCTTGGGCATTAGCCGGATTCGCTAGTTATACTGAATTCCCCAGTTTTTCACCGAGGATGGCAACTTAGTTGCCGAAATACGTATCTGGATTTTTCAGGAAGGTGTGGTAAGGGTAATTTTATTTATTTTATATATATTATTTTCATTATTCTTATTTGCACTTGTTTGTAGTTAAACGAATTTATTAGATATGATAGACAATCACTATCTTCTCTGGTTTTTCTAATCGAACTAAATCAAATTAACAAAGCCATTTATTCAAGTACATGATAGCTTAAACACGTGATGTCTGTAAATTACACCGTAGTCCTTGCAATCACCTTCACCACTGTATAGTTAATTATAATTGGAAATATTTTCTAACTTATTTTTGGTCTCCACTTTTCCTCATATTTTCATTTCTTTGCTATTTGATATATCGGTTTTCCGAGCTACGCATTTCAATTCGCCTTCAAATTTAGTCTTGTTCGAATTGCCATCTCGTTACTCTTTGTGCCGCGTTCTTATTTTATCATCCGAAAAGAGACGAATGTTTACCTAACTGTATCATCATTGCGCGATCCAATCTCGGATACAGTCTCGTTAGTAAAATATTTTCCTTCTTTGCTGGCTCTTATATGTACATTTACTGCACCTCGAAATTGAGTTTCCATCTATCGTTCTTGTTATTTTTACCCGATTTTTCTCGTATTATCTTTTCAATTTTCCTCTTCATCCGCAAATACGCGAGACTTCACTTTATTTCCGTTTTCATTTGTTTTAAAGTCGGAATCTCCACAGAGGTAGCGCCTCGCCACTCCGAATCGTCAGCACGTCAAATAGCGAGGTGCATTAGTGTCGTTTCTCTTTTAAATTTTACACCCGGGAAACGCGAGCGGTTTTACTTCTATTGCCCGTTTCGCCGTCGCCGTTACACGGCCGCCGTAGGCGCCTCCGTTTCCTCAATTCGACGTCGCTACGGGAGATCGATCCGGAGGCGGCGGTGAACGGCGGCGGGGTAATCCACAAGTGTACGTGCTCGAAAATTTTAATGCTCTCTTCCTACCCGGTTCCCTTTGTTGTTTCAGTGTTTTCTTATTCCGTGTCGCTGTTTAGAATGTAGAACGGGTTTTTCCCCCTGTCGCTACGAAAGAGGGGACCGGATACGAATTCGGTTGCGATTGCCTTCATCGTAGAATATCGTTCGGTACGCGATAGTCGTGCTAAGGGCGCGCATATGTGGTAAGTTGACGATATATCACTTCCAGAGTCGGGACGCGTTGTTGTTAAAGACGAGTTTAGGGTGAGTTAGCGATGTGGCAATCGAAGTCGGGCGAATAGTTTAGATTGCTAAGGTTGCCGCGTGATGTGTACGTCGGAAAAGCTAGAAGCGGTACAAGATCTTTTCTGATTTCGGGCCGCACCAGAATCTATCGGATGTTTCTTCTAGAGGTATCTATTTAACCTTCCTATACTCACGCATACGGTCTGTGAGACCGACTTATATAGTATAGTATACGTCTTTCATTTTGACGTGAGTATAGGAAGGTTAAATCGCTCAAGAGGCCACTTTCACTTTTATTAACTTTCTGGTAATCGATGCACCAATTGTCTTAATTCTTTTCTGTCTCTCGCCTTTGTTTTCTAGTTTCTTATTCCCATCTTTCTCAAGTATTCTTCTACATGTTCACTCTGTCCCTCTTCTTTTTCTCCCAATTGTTTTCCTCTTCGTAACCGGCTTCGGGATTCGTTTATATGATCTAACCATCTAAGTCTTCGTATCTTTATATGTCTTATTATACTTGGTTCCTTGTATAGTCTTTTCAATTCCTTTTTCGTCCTTCTTTTCCAGCCCCCTTCTGTTTTTCTTCCTCGATTTTTCTTTTCCATCTGCTTAAAATATCCTTTTCCGTTTTGTCCAGAATCCACGTCTCTCTTGTGTATGTATGTTACTGTTGGTCTTATTACAGTTTTATATATTTCAGTTTTTGCCTTTCTGGGTACATACTTGGAGCTCATCACTGGTTTCAAGCTGCCAAATTTTTGTTTTCCTTTCGTTATTCTAGCTCTGATTTCCTGCCCTTCGTGGCGTTTCGTTTCCTATCAGTACCCCCAAGTATGTAAACTGATTGACCCTCTAGAAATTATTGACGTTGGCAAGAAAGTGATTTTGGTTACCGCAAATTGGGAGCGGTGTAATTATTTTGAAAGAATTATGTCGGTGTTATGGCTTTCACCTATTGACAATCTTAACATGGAGTGCAGAGAGGCACATTTTCGGCATAGTTTACTTTTCCACTTCCGTAAGGAGAAGATAGTTTGATGACGCTCACAGAGAGATAGAGAGATGTTTATGGTATTGATTGCAAAACAGAACGTACATGTCAGAATTGATTTAAAAGATTCCACTCTGGAGATTTTTAATTCAAAGATGACCAACGTTCTGGTCGATCCACTGAAGTTGATGATGACCATATCAATACCTTAATTGAAGAAAATCATGGTATAACTATTTGAGCGGTGGCGGCAAGGTTAAATGTATCGTACATGATAATTAAAAATCACTTAAAATGTCTTGGACTCGCTAAGAAGTTCGATGTTTGGGTTCCGTACGAATTCAAGGAGATTCACTTAACACAACGAATCAATATTTGCAATATGTATCTCAAGTGCAACGAAATCGACCCTTTTCTTTGAGAAGAGTCATTACTGGTGATGAGGAGTGGCTCATGTACAGTAACGTCACTCGAAGACGATCATGGTGTAAGCGTGATAAACCAACACAAACCACATCTAAAGAGAAATTGCATCAGAAAAAGATCATGGTGGGATTACAAAAGTGTTACGTATTTTGAGCTACTTCCAAGAAACCAGACGATTAATTTGTATATTTCCTGTTAACAACCAACAAAACTGGATAAAGCAACCAAAGAACCAGGACCAGAATTGGCAAACCGCAGGAGAATTGTGTTCCATCATGATAATGCAGGGCCTCAGACATCTTTAGTAACTTGAGGGAAATTATTGGAGTTTAATTGGGAATTGATGTCTTATCTCCCCATACAGCCCTGATCTGGCTTCATCTGATTATCATTTCTGTCGACGTTTTCAAAACTCTTTGAATGGTAAAACTTTCACAAGTGATATTGACCTTAAATCGCACTTGATTCAGTTTAATAATCAGGACCGAAGTTTCTATGAGCGCGAAATCATGGAAAGATGACAAAAGGTCACTGAACAAGATGGAAAATACGTAATTTCCTTGTATAAAAGAAGAGAGTTTCATTTCAGGCTACAAAACCGAAATGAGTTTTTTGGCAAGCTAATATATTTTCCCTCGCACTGTACTCTCACATTCAGAGCTTCGGTTTTCTCTTCTGTGTTTGCCATCACCATGGGATTTGTTTTGCCCTGGTTAATTTCCAATCCGCATCCTCTTGCTTCGTTTACCACTTGCCCCGCCATTTTTTTTTTATCTCTTTTTCCGAGTAGAGATAGAGAATTTTAAAATTAAATAAAACACATGAGAATCTATGGTAATGGATTTGGTATTAGCTCTATTAGAAAGAGAACTTTGTGCCATTGGTGTTTAAATATGATGTTGGACATATGAACACCCCGACTGGCTCGAATAGAACGCAATCTGGAAGTCGAAATTTCAAGTAAGGTCATATATCGGCAATAACGCAGCGGATTTTGGCTTCAAAGTCCTCCATTGTCTCAACATTAAAGAATAATATAAAGGTGTTAAATTACACGATCTTGGAGGCCAATTCACAAGTCCACTACGCTAAATTAATGCCCTCATCAATGTGTCCTTCAATAAATTGATTTTGGCTTGTTGAAATCACAGCTCTTTTGACATTAATGCCCTTCAATTGGGAAACGAAAATGTCAGTTACTATGGATTAATAGAGTTATCCATTGATTGTAACGTTCTGGCCAGCATCATTCTTGAAGAAATAGGGACCAATGATTCCATCAGCTAATAACACACACCAAACTAGACGTGACTTGTTGTGGATATGGCGGCGTGTCAATAATGGCTTGTTGGATTTTCTTCACTCCAAATGTGGCAATTCTGCATGTTGAGGTGGCCATTCAACCGAAAATGACCCTCATCGCTAACAAAATTTTATGGTGAAAATCGGGATTAAGAGCAATCTCGTTTTCGGTCCATTCATCGAACGTACAACGCACATCGATCATCGAGCGGCTTCAACTCTTGCTCGAGCTGGATTTTGTAAGCTCGTAAACCAAGACTTTTCCGCAAGGTATTTCATAAAGAGGATGGACACAGCTTCGATTGCTGTGCGCGATGGCAAATCAACTTATTCCGTCCCTTCTCAATGCTTCGTCCCATAAAAGCAACAACTGCTTTGATGCGCACTGTACGACGTCTCCGCGGATGCGATTTATCAATCACATATGAATGCGTGGTGCGAAGATGATCCATGGTGCTTGGATGGACGATTATGTCGATCGTAAAAGGGCGTGGAGCACAATCAGTTTGCTGAATTGAACCATGGTTTTCGAAATAAGTGTGAGTAGTTTGCAAGCGCTGTTCCGGCGTAAATCTATTCGTAGTGAAATGACAAACTAAGGTGAGCACAAAATGAGCTGTCAGCTGTCGAATTGACTGTCGCTGGAAGTGGAAAACAAGCCTTTCAAAAGAAATTCGATAAATTTTTCAGCTATACAGTTCTTGGGTTTTGAGCGGTTTACAAAGCTGTCTTGAGTAGCGATAAGTCTAACTGGGAATTTCTTCTTCTTGTGCCACGTACGTACAGTCTTTTATGCCACGATTCAAGCGAGGATAAATCAGAATATTAAATCGATTTAATTATTCCAAATGCAAGAATGGTAGATGAAGAAATCTCTCTTTCATTCCGGGACGATTCTATTCAAGACGAGCACGGTAATTATCGAGCTGAACATATAACAGCTGAGGAACTTGAGATCTCTTCTATTATAATAACCTAGAACATAACCCGATATCCTCGGGAGATGCAGGTCCATTGTGCGAAACGCGCGTCTATTCCGCCTCTCCGTTCCATTCCGTCTTTCTTATTTGCTCTCTGTTGATTCGACTTCGTACATTTTTAATTGTCGCAGCGTTTCTCCCATTGTATAAGCAAAGAGTTCCCTATTTATATTCATGGCGCTCGCACGAAAGCAGATCAACATTACAAAATTTTAACAGGAGCGAAAATAAAAGAGGACGCTTTGCGACCTTTACCCCCTTTCGCGTGTTAATTTTTTTTCGCTGTACCTTTCAAAGATATGACGTACTGTGTGAGCACGACGCGCGGCGCGTAAAAACATCTACAAAGGATCCATTTGTAATTAGTTTGCGCGGATAATGAGTCGGCCTCTGTTTGTACCTCGAAATTTTACGCTCCCGGCTTAGGTAAATATTTAAGGATGGGCGGGGGAGAGGTTGTAGTCGGATTTACCTCGTACTTCGTCATATCTACGTCGACGATGACCTGTTGTGATGATATGGGAAAGGGTTGAGAGAATGTTTTGCTCATTAGGAGAAAAGATGAATTTAATTTAAATTTCTTTAGATCGTTAGGCTGGAGTCGGGTTAATTTTATGAATCATAACATCCGACGTTTCGTCCCGCGTCGTACGCGAAATCAACGAGACAAATTTTAGTTTTGCAAGAGATCTTTAACTACATTTGAAACTAGTAGAATTTAGGTGCACCACATCTCATTAGGTCACGGAGTAGGAGACCATGTACACTACTTCAACGTATTCCATTCCGCAGCACTCTATCACATCTTATGCAGCTGAAATAAACTTTTAGGCACTACACTTCACTCCATTACACTGTTAAGCAATACATTCTATTGCACCGAACACCACTGCATAGTACTCCGCTTTAATATCGCATATTAGTGCCCTGTACTTCCGTTTACTGAACTTCGTTTTACGTATCACTAGCCTGTGGAGTGTAGTCTAGTAAAATGTTCACTTCTCTCACTGACTGCACTGCACTGATCTGCACGGCTATTTTACTGAACTGCACTTTTCTCCGTGACAATGCTCCGGACTAAGTTATTCTATTGTGAATTTTGCACCATCTATTTCATTCGAAATCACTCCAGTAGACTACGTTTATCTCTGTGCTATACATCATTATACATACATTACAGCACAGTAAAATCGAGAATAGTGAAATATAGTGTAATCAAGACACAGTCTAATGAAATTCAATAATTTCATTAGACTGTGTCTTGATTACACTATATTTCACTATTCTCGATTTTACTGTGCTGTAATAGGTTCATAGTAGGATATTTGATCTAGCGATTTGTGAAGTGTAACGTGGTGAAGTTCAGAACAGTGCGCGCTCAGTGCCGTGAAGTGTAGTCTAGTGTATGGTACAGAAGGAGGCGTAGTAACGAAGTATTATGCAGTGCAGTGCAATATAGCAATGTAATTGTGTGGGGCGCGAAGTTGCTCGGTTGGATTTAGAACAGTGCATAACGGCACACCGTTGTTAAGTGCGACCCAATGAAGGAAATGTTGGTGTATTTATTTTATATATTATTCTTTGCTAAGTTTTCTAGATATGCGTGACACTTTACCGTACCGATTTTCATGGCGCATTTCGATCAACTGTACTTTGTACAGTTTCCTACGCTTCGTGGTGCTACACTAAGTTACACCACATCACACTAGATCGTATTTCTATTGCTATACATTCCATTACACTACTTTTCACTGGTCTGAATTTTATTGCGCTGTATTTGACTAATCATAGGTTATACTACGCAGTAAATTACAATGCAGTGAAGTGTAGTGCAGTAGTGGGATAACGGAGTACCTGCCGTGGAATAGAACAATGCAATTCTATGAAGTGCGGTGTAGCACGTGTGGGAACAAAAGAAAACATTGGGTGAGAAATCAAGGTTCTACGGCGGATAGCCCATTAATTTGATGTTTTGACTGATCAAGTATGGTATTGAGTTCTTTCTACTCATGTAATGTTGAAGAATAATCCTGAACCACCCGTTGGTTTTTCCTATTCCTCCAAAGACTTCTGGCAAACAAATTGACGGTGGTAATTAAATTTAACACATGTCCATTTATGCCAAGAAAATCGGACCACCATTTGCTTCGAACTGCTTCTTGTGCGAATAACTTTTTCTCAGGTTTGATTCATCTTGGAACGCCAACCGTGTGGACTTCTGTGTGCTTTTGGGCGCATACGCATAGATCCAAGATTCACCATTTGCTTGCTATAACAAAAACACATATTTATCATCGAAAATAGTTCTATTGGTTTTCAAAAGATCCACCTTCATGATATTCTTGCATACGTTTGAACCAATTTTCATGGCAGTTTTTCCATTCCGATTCATCACTTGTATAGACGTTGTACGCGATTTTTAACGCACCGCGATTGTATTTTTGGGCATTTGTTTGGACCAATCGACAGCAATCGATATATTTTTTGAGCGATTATTAAAATATGTGGTATCCAACGCGAACCAATTCTTTTCACGGTTAAATATTCATGGAATGTCTTATATGTGTTTGTCACACTAATCCCCAGGAAATGTCTCAATCTTAGGATATGTCACACGATGACCTTGCACTATCAGTTCGCACACAGCATCGATGTTTTCTGCCACAACAATGACGGAGAAGTACTAAGTACATTTGTTGCTATTTTCAACATTTATACTGCTCGAATATTTTCTGCCATATCAGTTACTCGCTGTTGGATTGTTGGAGAGAGGTATTGTTTTAAATTTTGAAGCTTCCCTCTTTCCAATCAATATTTCCACCATTTCAACAGCTGCTGGTAAAATCTTCAGCAATTGTATGTGTCTTACTGGTTTTTGCAATGAGATATGCAACTCGATAACTTGCTAGTAATGCTTTTTAAATAGTAGTTCTTGATGACGTGAAAGTGCCTTGTTGCTTGTGGATGGAACTTAATTTTCTTTCACAGAATTCTATAAGGTGAACGAATATAACACTCGTAAATGAACCTTCAGTGTTTAATGTTGCGCTTCGTATAGCACACAACTTCCAAACAACGTCAGCGACCGTTTCGCTGACTACAATATGCAACGCGTAAAAATTCACCAATATCTCGCATTGTGCTTTGTATAAGGCATACCTAGCATACAAAAGAAAACAATGTTTTATTTCGATTATCACATTTCAAAATATAGAATGCTAGTGGTTTGCTTGATTTACGATTGGTGACACCTGTTTGGCCTTTAAGAAGTGGGTACGTTCTTGGTCATAAGAATATTAAAAATAAACGATTAGTATCACTTGAGAAAATTATTTTGTCGCCATTGCATATAAAACTTGGTTTAAGTAAGAATTTTGTCAAAGCACTACGTACCAACAGGCATGGATTTCAGTTTCTCAAAACAACATGTTCAACGCCAAGTGATGCCAAAGCTAAAGAAGCCATTTTTGTAAGACCCGATATAAGAAAATTAATTGGTGATCTCTTTTTTATCCACCTTGAATTCCATGGAAAGACAGACATGGTTGGCTTTTGTTGTGCCAAAGAATTTCCTTGGTAACCTAATGCCTATCATAAACTAAGGCGCAATATGTCATTGAAAATACATCTCTTACACTCCCATGTGATTTTCTTTCCAGAAAACATGGGGTCAGTTAGCGATGAACAGGGCGAAGGGTTTCATCAGGAAATAGCAACATTTGAGAAGTGTTATCAGGGCAGATATGATCCAGCCGCACGCTGCAAGCTTCTGTTGGTGTCTTCAGCGTTATACCGCGAGAATTGATTATAAAAGGAAAACCAATCTTTCAAAAAAGATATATTTTTTTAAAGAAATATAAAGCGTTGTATTGCTAATGTCCTATAATTTTACAAAACTCAATAAACTCCTTTCTCTATGAAACCTAACGTAATGTGACTATTATATGTGTAACTCTTAATTGACTTCGAGGTGAGGCAGCATTATTACATGCTGTAAACCCAGTGAAAAAAATATTTAATTTGTTGCACAATGTTATATAAAGCTAGATCTAGTATTGTAGTGTTATCCTTCCTTGAACAAGCTGAAAGTTCCGTAAAATAAAAGACAAAGAACTTGTGCTATTTTATCGTAGATGGCGCAAGCAAACACATTTTCTAATTTAAATTAAATTGTGTATTGTGTTGTTTTCTACAAATAAGATTGGCTATGGTACAAAAATGGGACCGCGAAGAAAATTCTTACCAAAAGAGTGTCGCGTTTGAGAGACGTTTGATAAACACTGGTCTAGTTGATATGATAGGAGTACATAGATTTCGTATATTTCCGGTAATTACCTAATTCTGTATTTAGATGTTGGCAACTCATCTGTAAAACAACTACTACCCGTACATATTGCCGAATTTAGTAGTAATCTTACTGACGAGAATGCGATTGTCTGCAGGTAATTCTCTTCCAAGCTCCGAATTTAAGAAATGGGTAAGACGTTGTTCCAAATCGCTCTGAAGAAAATGACGATTCGAGAAACGAAACGTTCCTACCAATCCAAATTTTAAATTTCCATATTTTCATTTCAGAACCGAAATTCCGCGTCCTAGCCGATGGATTACTCATCACCAACGTCACCTACAAAGATGCAGGAAGTTACATATGCAAAGCTACGGAACGATATATCGGCGCCTTGAAAGAGAAGAACATCACCCTACGAGTCGAACGTAAGTAGTTTCGAGCGCCATTCTTTTCGTTTTTCTCACGGTTTTCATTAAGTCCGAGCAGATTTGGCGTTGCGGAGCGCGAGATGAAACCAAACAAAAACGGCATACGGCGCCTCGTCGCGCCCGACTATCGATTGCTCCGATATAAAGCGGCGACCTGCACAACGGCGGCGCCGCCGATAAATATTTCGTCGTTCGCCGGTTCCGATTTTTATTGCTCCCGTTCGCGAAAAACGCGCCGAATAGTTGGTCCGGATTGAAAATATGCGGGGCGAGAATGTTGTAGCTGCTTTTTTTCCTGGCCCCGAATCGGTATGTTAGCGTTGGTATGAAGGGATTTTTGGTAAATTAAAATCGGTTACGACGTCGACGCCCGTTTGAGCGGAAAGTGCGTGAAATTTTTGTAACTTTATGTCGATTTTTAACTTTGTTCGAATATTTTACGCTTCGCACGGTGATGGTTGAAATATTCCATTTTCGAAATAAGTTAAAAGTAAATGATCATATATTGTATATATAATTATATATTATATATGTATATATAATTATGTCAGATGCAGACGCCACAATATAATTATATATATATAATTTATTTTCTTAGCCGTACCATATAATATTTATAGTTTAATTCTATAATCCTGGAGTTACGACTATCATTTAAAGATAATAAAAAACAAACCAACTTTAACGTTTCGACATATTTATTTGTCTTTCTCAGAAAATTTAGTCGTAATATAAAATTTCATTAAGATAGGTTTTGTTATTTGTGGAACAGATCATGAAGTGTAGTAATTATTGAAAGATATTGACGATCTTTTATATATACTTACAAACTTAACCATTTTTTGCATTAAAATTAACTTGTTTTAAATAACATCAATTTATCATGCAGATTTATTTAATATATCAAGAAATGAAGATCTATACATTGTGAATAATATGTATATATATATATATTTCGTGACCTTTTTATACTTATCTTATATGATAGATCTCTACCACTAATAGGTCAATAAAACAAGGCTGGTTTGAACGATAGTTATATTTTCAGAACGTTTACAAACGTTTTCGGAACACTTTCGTCAGTGAAAATATAACTAGATAAATATATAAACAAACATTTGTTTTTTATTTGGGAACTATCAACAAAATAACTAATGACTAGGATTTCTTGATATAGAGGATGTGTAACCAACTTTTATATATATATAAATTATAAAAACTAAATTAATGTGTAAACATACATGCAAATTAAGTAAAACCTTATATCAAAAAATCTTTGTCGAAACCTTAACAATTCTGTTCAAGGACTAGGGAAAACCCAAATTTAAAAACCTAGCCAAAGGTTTCCTTCTTAAGAAATGCAAAATGTCATTTTAACAAATTGCTATATACATTACTTAAATTTTGAATATCGGTCCTGAAATTAATAGTTTTAGTGTCTTTCTGTATATTTATCATTTCATATATTAGTCTTTTTTTATAATTATTCTCTGTTTTTAATATAATTGTGTTTTCAAAATCAAAGTAATGCCCAAGATCTTTGTAATGCTTTGTTACAGCGGTCATTGCACCAAAATCATTATTTAAAGAATACTTATGGCTATACAACCTTTTCTTTAAATATTGTTTCGTCTGACCGATGTAACAACCATCACAATCTTTACAGTTTATTTTATAAACTACATTACTCTGATTTTGTTTAATTATTTTAGATTTAGTATTAGTAAAAAGAGATCTGTTACTATAATTTGGAATGAAAGTAATGTTTATGTTGTTTTTATTAAATTCGTTTTTTATTTTTTCGCTTAAACCTTTTTTATAAGGAATAGCGTTATAACATTTATTGTTATTATTTTTAATTCCTCTATTATATAATTTGTTAATTCTACTTTTTATTATTTTTTCATAAAAAACTATTTCGATAATTATTTTTATCTAAGATTTCTTTAACTTTGTTTAAATTCTTTTCCCTAAATTCAGGATTAGCTAATCTAACCGCTTGATCAACTAAACCGGTAACTACATTAATTTTATGTAATTTTGATGTTTCTGAAAAATAATTTAAATGTCTTCCTGTATTGGTAGACTTTATATGCCAATTTGTTTTCACAATGCCGTTATTATGCATGACTGTCACGTTCAGGAAATTCAATGAGTTATTAGATTCTCTCTCATATGTAAATTTTAATCTATTATGATTACTATTAAATGGATCTAATATCTCATCAATACTATGCTTTCTTACGGAACAAAAACAGTCATCCACATAACGTCTGTAAAAACTTACACTAGAATTTAGTTTTGCCAAACAAGTTTGCTCTAGGTCCTCCATTATCAGGTTTGCGATAACTGCTGATAATGGAGAACCCATTGCAGTACCGAAAATTTGTTTATAAATTTTATTTTGATATGTAAAATAAGTAGAATTTAAACAAAGTTTCGAAGCTGCAATGAATTCCTCCTTTGGAAGATCTGTAAAATCTTTTATGGAATTCCATTTTTTATCTAAAATTTTTAGTGCTAAATCCACAGGAATATTAGTAAATAAAGAAACAACATCTAAACTGATTAATTCGTAATTATTAGGAATTGTTTGATTTCTAACTGAATCTACAGATTCCCATGAATTTTTCACATTATATGTAGTTTTACCTACAATATTGCTTAAAATTTTAGATAAAAATTTGGAAAGATTGTAAGTGGGGGAATTAGTGCAATTTACGATTGGACGTAAAGGAATATTATCTTTATGTATTTTAGGAATACCGTATATTCTTGGAGATATAGAATTTAGAATTTTTACTGGTGGTTACTTAAATCTTTAGAAATATATTTTTTAAAACCCAACTATTTATTAGTTTATTTATTTCATTTTGTAATTTATTTGTTGGGTCTGATAATAATACCGAATAAGTTTAATTATCTACCAATAAGGAATTCATTGTGGCTTCGTAATCAATCTTATTCATAATTATGGTTTTCTCTCCTTTATCTGATTTAGTTATTATAATATCTTTATTAGATTTCAAAATTTTTTTATTTCATTAAAAGCTTTTTGTAAGATATTATTGTTACTATTATTATTTTTATTACTTTCTTTATTTTTGTAATTTGTCAAAATGTTAACCAACCTATGTCGTAAGTTAGGTTCTAAGTTTTCCTCATAATTTTGAACGATATTTTCTATATTACAAATAAAATCATCTATCGGTATGACATTAAAATCTATAGAAAACTTAGGACCTAGACTTAAAATTAATTTAACATTTTGACAAATCTCTTTATCAGTTAGGTTGATTATCCAATCTTCTTGTAAAATTGGGTAATCAACCCCTGCATTTTTTATTAAGTGGTTAAATTTATTAATATTGTTTTGTTTTATTTTATTAAAAGTTCTTTCATAGTTTATATTAGCTACATTAAAAAATTCATCAGAATCCTGTAACGACATTTCTAATGTTAGAAATGTCATTCTCTAACATTTTAATTTTAATATAACATTCATTTATTGATAAAGCTAACGTCTTTTTACAGAATTCGGATTTAATTTTGTTGAACTTACGTTTTATTGAATCATTTTCAAAACCGATATTCATGGTCTTACTAATAAAATTTGGAAAGATCTTATGACACCTGCATTTCAAAAGGAAAATGCGTCATTTTTTCTAGTAAGATCTTAAACCTTCTTTCATTATGTTGTAGAACAGGGCTCTCCGCATTTGGTTCCATGACAATTTCTATTTTTGTGGCTAGAAACAATAAATTAAATGTATATATATATATATATATATATATATTTCGTGACCTTTTATACTTATCTTATATGATAGATCTCTACCACTAATAGGTCAATAAAACAAGGCTGGTTTGAACGATAGTTATATTTTCAGAACGTTTACAAACGTTTTCCGGAACACCTTCGTCAGTGAAAATATAAAAAAAAATCAAATGTTTGTTTATATATTTATCTAGTTATATTTTCACTGACGAAGGTGTTCCGAAAACGTTTGTAAACGTTCTGAAAATATAACTATCGTTCAAACCAGCCTTGCTTTATTGACCTATTAGTGGTAGAAATCATATAAGATTGTGAATAATGAAAATCTGAAGTTTATACCTAGTTATTAATTTGAGGGAGGCTAGTTCTTAATTTGTTTGACTTACAACCATACTTCTTATGATTAGTTGAAATTATAAAATTACCTTTTATGCAAATATATCTTGTATCGTTCGAATGTAGTTTTACTGTGAATGGTATGTGTTCTGATGTTTCACTATGTGCGGTTATTTTTCAAGATATTTTTGCTAGTACACATTTTTTATTCATCTTCCAGACATCAATAGCACAATGACAAAATTTTCTTTTTTTTTTGAAAAAAATGTTTCATTGAAAACAAGCATTCTGTGCAAATAAAAAGTATTCTATTAAAAAAAAGAAAAACATCTTTAAATAAGTTTTCTTTTTACAACTTATACAGAATATTTGTTTTTCTCTAGTTATAATGCAAGAATACGCAAGAAATACCGATTTAGTCAAAGTGATCCAATATTTGTGAAATTTCGCATAGTATCATAATCTAATATTTTGCACCGCTTTTCTCAATAACATTTTGCCGTATTCTTGACCAAAATAGCGCTCTATCTCAACAGAAAATGTTTCAATCGTCGTAACGGGCTTAATTCTAAGAAGTAAGAATGCGCTTCAAATTCTTTTCAGTCCAAGCAGGGCGTCATCCCAAAACGTTGAAACTAAGTTAAAAAAATTTGATCAATTATACCTCTACTGAAGTCAATTCGGAGACATACTGTATATAAATATAGAATATAAGAACAATTGAATTTGGGGAAATTTTTGAACGAAATTACGTTAAAGTTTGTATACACTTCTACATGTTTCCTTTTACACCGCTGCGCTGGAAAGGCTGAGCTTGCTTGTGGGCGTTCCGCTATGGCTATGAAGAAAATCTCTACGCGATAAGGTCTAATTGATTTTAACGCTGATGAGACACAGCTTTGATTAAGTCCGATTTCAGACTGCAGACATCCTCAATCAGCGAGAAAAGATGAAGCCTTCATTGCGATTTCAATTTAAATTTTGATAAACGTTTTTCCGAAGTTTACGTGTGTCTCAGTCGTCGAGGATGAGAATTTAGTTGTCTACATATGTGAATTAAGGAAGTTGAATCACCAAGATAAGATACTGAAGGAGGCTTGGTAGAAAGGAGGACTAAGAAGGATTAACAGAAGTTGAAAGTATGAAGAATAATGATTGATTAACTATATGGAAGTGTTGATGGTGTTAAAATGACCGTTAGTGAGAGTAGGGATATTTTTAGTTTGCATGCTGGAATTAAGAAATTTGCTTTAATTCGGTAATTGCGGTTTTAAGATGCTTGCTTGTGCTAGCCAAACACATGTGACATGTCAGAATTTGATTAAATAATTGTGTGGTGAGGAGTCTACCGATGTATATGGGAGTACCCCGAAGCACAAACGAATTACGGAGCATGTACTTATTCGAGAAACAAGAAGAAGAAAGAAAAGGGGAAGGACAAGCTAGTACTTATTATTATTATTACGATTATTGTTAAAAAGGCTAAAGTGTGACAAAGTACTTGGGTAGTACTAGTCTGAAGTAATTCCATAGTCAATTTTTAATAAAAATAGAAACAAAATTCCCCGTCGGATGCTTGAAATTTTCGGTAAACGTATTTTCATCGAAACCAATTGCCCATTCTTCAATTCTAGCGGTTCGCCCTCATCATCGTCATCGTTCGCACTTCATTTGTTTTGTCATTTTTGCCTTTGCATTTTATTTTTACAATTTTATTAAATTAACTGCTCAATTCTCTGTTTGTTGATTTTGTAGAACAATCAAAATGTATCTTTACACACTCTATTTAGTTCAGCTTTAAATTTTGACACAAGTGCTACACGTTATGCAGTTCAGAGCTAATTTTCTTTTTTTCTTTCTAACTTTACCCATATGTATTCGACCCAAGATAGACTGTATTGTACATTATGTACTATTTTCTGAAAAATAAATTAAATCAAATCAAACCCCTCCAGGATGAGCGAAATTGTAAATTTAGTTTTAAAAACTTCTCAATGGTGAAGCAAAAATTTCACACACAAAAACACTTGTTAGACTCCTTAGATCGGACTCCTTAGCCACCACTACTCGTGATTTCTTTTTCAAAATTAAGAAGCTGCGTTTTCATTTTTGAAAGGTTAAAGTGAACTGAACTTGAATCAGTCAAAGACATTTTCATAATTTTTTCATAAGAAATTGCAATTTTTTAAAATTTTGGTTTACAAAAACTACGTAAAAATAAAAATTCCTAGATAAACGCTCATAGGTCGTTTTGACAGTTTTCATCGATATGAATTTCGCGCTCTCCGATCTTAGGGGTTCGTTTTCATCTCTCTTCAAACCGTAGAATGCCCAGTTCTGTTTTGAGAACTTCATACTAGGGATTCCTAACGCTAGAAAAATTTATCCGATCACTTTGCCGCCTGTGTCCTCTACCAGGTAAATCCTCTTAGATACTTCTTAAATCCATTTCTTTCGGTCTTTCTCTTCCTATTTTTTTCCTTCTTTTTCTTCTTTTTCTCCTCTCCAGAATTCATTAGGGGCCTTAATTTCCATACCAAGTCTCTATCTTCAAACCCTGATTTATCTCCAGCGAAAAAAGTCGATGTTGACGTTCTTTCGCTCTGTTCATATGAGACCACGCCTAATTGGATTTTCTTTGGCCCTTGAGGTCCAACTTTTCCTCATCTACTTTCTATCTTTTGATTTGAGTTAACAATTCTTCTCAAACCTTTTGCAAACACAACTTTAATTGTTCATCCACCATTTTTCTAGCTGGCATCTCCCTCATAACTTTCGGTTTTCTACAATATAGCGATAAGAAGTTGCTAGATATTATAACTCTTGTAAGAACTTGAATTTCTTCATTTTCTCGAAACGATAATTCGAGCTAACAGTTAGAAGAACAAGTGCTGATCTCGATAGGTTCCCTACATCACCATTGCTGGCTTCCGAATTTCTTTTCTTTTTCGCATATCATGGATCCCGACTTCCACCCATCCCATACTTATCAGCTGATGTAATTTCTACAACAAGGATTTATACGATCAGCTCCCCATTCTTGGTACCTTGTAAGTCCCTTAAAACAGTTTCTATCTCCTCTATCTTCGACGACTGGTCTCCCTTTTCTTCCTGCTTCGTTAATTATGTCGTTTCACTAATCTATATTTCCTTCTTCTACCACTGTCCTACTTAACAATTCTTTGAAATGATGCTCCCCCATTTTTCTATCTTCTACTCGTCTTCTATCTATTTGCCGTTTTTGCTTTTAAGTTCAGTCATTCATATTTGACGTTTGTTACACAGCCTTTTTATTTCTTCATCGAGATTTCGCACTTCTTTATTTATGCAATGTTTTTACATCTCTTAACTAACTATTCCACATTTTACATCTCTACACAACTTCTTATATGTATCTTTTGTCAGCTTGTGGTAATTCTCTCTATTCTCTAGTGATTCCCTATTCAGCATTTCCGTTCTTACTCGTTTCCTTCACCGTCCTGTTGCACTCATCACGGAATTAGTCTTTATTAGTTGTAGTTGGCTTTTCACAGCGCTTGCAAAACTTTCTTTCCTTTTTCTTATTAGGTCTTCGTGCGATTTCTGCTTACCTCCTTGAGTTAGCATATTCCAGTTTATTTCAATTCTTTGGCCCTAGTAACTACTAGTATGCTTTGAGATTTGCTGTTTTATTTTTATTTCTACTGGTAAGTTGTCAAAGTTGTTCCTTTTCTTCATGGTTTTCTTCCTCATTTTCATAGCCATCATATTTTCTTTCTTCTGATCTCCTTCCGCTTCTTATTTCTTTTCCAATTTCTCTTTCTGCTTCTTACTCTTCTTCTATTTCCTTCTTTCACTTAGTATTGGACGACGGGTGTAAATCAATTTTAACACAGAACTCACACAAATTACCTACCTTAGAATTATATTCAATTAGAGGGAAAATAGGTTGTTTCCCTCGAATTGAATATAGTTCTGACATTTATAATTTTATTATGGTAGAAGGTATCCATGTTGACGTTTGCTCCGAATACATTCTAATAATAATTCCTATTTCATTACGGACATGCTTTTATTGCATTAGAAACACTCGGCCCGTAGAAGGTAAAGTAAATAAGGCGGTTTTAGACCGCTATTAGAGTACCTATCTAATGAATCTAATAATATACATACACAGCTACTTAGCTTGCTTCCGACACCATATTTCCCCGCTTCACCGCGCGTTATTACTAACTTTAACCAACTTCACTTCGACGTCGGACTCCAATTAAGTTAAAATATAGATCGACGACCGTAGGGATCGACGTCGGCGATTCACCATTCGCTCCGCTTTCATTCAAAATACGTCGGTCGGCCTTCACGTGTAAGTTGAGGACAAAGTTCGAAATGAACCTCTATTAAGAGCGTAGCGCCGGACTTTGAAGGCATTAACGCGCAAGCATAACATGAAGTAAGTTGACCGTTTGCTACGCCCGAAACGGGGTTGAGGGAAGTTCTGAATGCCTAAAGAGGTTTAAAGATTTTAATGTCGGTCGGGAGGGTGGAAACGGGCGGTCAGCGCTGCGGAACTTGCCCGTTTTAGGATTCGACCTCGACATTTTAGGCCGTTCTGCCTCCGTCTGGAGTTTGCCATCGTGGCGGACCAATTCGTCGGTTGCGGTGAAATGGGATCTTTGCGGGATCCTCTCGCGATTATGTAGGCGAACAGGGCAAAAACGTTTCTGTAATTGATTTTGGTGCGTTCTACGGAGGGAATTACGTCGGCAAAAACGATTAATTGTATTTTGTTTGTGGGTTTTGGGGTAGATTTCAATTTCGGAAATAGAAAGTAAACGGATGAATTATTTGGACTTTGGGGATTTTGAGTATCAAAATGTAATGCTAAAATATGGTTGCCTCTATACGATCTAGAGACAAAATACAGTGAAATGCTAGCTTAGTACGTCACCAAAGGACTACTATGGGAGATACAAACTCTGCAAATCACTTGCATTACAATGCTTACATAGTAAAGTCTTTGTGAATACTGAAGTAATAATAACGAATTAGTTCTTTCGGTATGTATATGTATGATGATTTCAAGCAATACTTGGCTAAGAGATAACAGTTCCTGATTCTGTAGTTTGGAAGGTTCTACTCGTGGCTCTGCAATCCAGAAACCGCAGAAGACTATTGCTTGCAAAGATATCGGTTATTTAGGAAAAATGTACTGGACTGCAACCAACTGTAGAAAGAAAAACGTAGATGGAGCAGATCGTGGAAGGATGTAGTGAAAGATGCAACACAAGGTAAAGATTTGTAACCTCGAGATTGGACGTATTTTGGAAAAAAGAATTAAATTATTTTCCAGAGAAACTCAACCAAGGCGATCTTGGATTTTACGATCCTGTTGGCACCTCCTTCTCATGGTTTACCTGGCACTCCTTCGTTGTCGTCTCCTTTTCCTAAAACTGCTTAAATATCGAAGTACTAGAAAGTACAGATCTGAAAAAGCCACGATTGGAAAAGACGGAATGAAGCTGCTAATCTAGTAAATATTGTATCAAACGGTATGCTATAAAGTGATGCGCAAATAAGTCTAAAGTTACTGAAGGAATAGCTGCTGGAATTTATGAATTGCAATTCTAACTTTTGGGACGTTAAATAAATATGCCAGCACGTTCCAGGCGGAAATCCAGCTTATTGGGGTCACATAGAAAGAACTACAGAAATCAGGAAATTAATCTTAGATTTGTTGATTATCCTTCTGTTAGGATCTCCTCCTCGTGGTTTGGGCTGGCACTAAAACTCTTCCATGAACATGAATCTTCCAAGTGAACCGCAGTTGGAGCGAATCATTTTCTTTCTTCGCCTCTCTTTCCTGTATTTGTGGAGGATCTTCAATGTCTTCATAATCGAAAGAATTCAGTAAACGTTTTTCTTTTTAGTTCGGTCAATTTTCTTCAGGAAAGGATTTGTAATCTGTTTCTAGTTTAAACTAGTAGTCCTTCATAAACGTGGCTCCTCCAAATGGAGCAAATCATTTTCTTTCTTAGCCTTTCTTTCCTGTATTTGTGGAGAATCTTCAAAGTCTTCATAGTCCGTGAAATTTGGTGAGTGTTTTTTAAAAGAGATCCTGGAATTTGCTCTTAATTCGAACAGTCAGTTCTGCGTGAACGTAGGTCTACCAAATAGACCACATTTGGGATCAACGCCCTTCTGTATCTGTTCTTCTTCTGGACTTATGGGCCATTTTCAAAAAAACGGTAGTCGAAGAAATTTGGTCAATTTTCTTCAAGAAAGGACTTACAATCGGTTCCCAGTTTAAACTACGAGTCCTCCATAAACATAGCTCTTCCAAGTGAACCGCAATTGGAGCAAATCACCTTTTTTCGTCGCCTTTCTTTCCTATGTTTATGGACGATCTTCAACGTCTTCATAATATTCATTGAATGTTCTTCAAAAGCGATCCTGGAATTTGTTCTTGATCGGAATAACCGATCCCCCAAATGGGACCACGGCTATTATCAATGCCTTTCTGTTTTTTATTCTTCTTCTACATCGAAGATTCATATTTAGGTGTTTAAGGTTCTAATACTCAATCGTTAAAGAAACTTTACTTTGCTTTCCTAGCCAACAAGCTTGAATATGCTTCATCGGCATGGTCTCCTCATTATTTATATTTGTAGCTTTCCCTTGAGAAAGTGCAACGACGCTTTCTAAAATTCCTCTAGTTCAAAATAGATGGTACATATCCTCAGCCGAATACCGACTATAATTTCTTACTGGACAGACATGGTTTCAGCTCAGTTTCTTCTCGCCGAGATGCTGATGGAGCTCGATTTATCTGGAAATTGGTACATTGATGGATTTACTCGCCTTTTCTATTGACAGGCCTGGATTTCCATATTCCACGACTAAACTCACGTTTTCCGTCAAAATTTGCCTTACCACTACCGAGAACGAACGGACTGTATGGTTGTCCGCTGTCAACTATGTGCAGGAATGATAATTTATTTTATAATGCTATATTTTTTGATAATATCAATAATTTTGTTTAGTTCTGATTTACATCAGCTTGTTATATAATATTTTATTTTCGCCACATGCATGTAATTCGTTTAGTATGTCGTGTAACGGGCAACTGGTGCACATTAAAGATATTATTATTATTATTTATCATTTATAGGTCATCTCCAAGTTATTCATAATAGGCTATACGCGAGGCAAGAATTCATCATTATCATTAGAAATTTAGTCAAATTAAGAAATTTAATGTTGGATACTACGTATTACGAAAAGAAACTCATGGTGGTCACCCGGTGAACATTAGCAAAATTGGCTGGGCAGCCAATATGTTACAGAAGATCCTGCAATTTACTCTTAATTCAAAGTAAACGCAGGCTTACCACATTGATCTTGATTGTGACCAATGCTTTTGCTTTTCAACTCTTCTCCCTCATTTATCGATTAGTTCGAAATTCTTCATAATGGATGGAATTCAATGTATGTTCTTCAAGAAACCTCTTGCAGTTTGCTCTCAGTTAAAACCATCAATCATCTAAAATAATTTTATGTATGTATAAAGGGCATACCGGCAACAAACTGGGAGCAATGCAAACTTCTCCAAACTCGAATATAATACATACGAAAGTTATACGAAATCGTATTCGTATACGAATATTTGACGAGTTTTTAATTTAGGAACATTTCCGACGTGCACGGCACATCCGCCCGGCTTCAAAGGCTCTCGCTGCCGTTTCCCTCATCCCACCGATACCTACCGCGGCAGTTAAAAGTTTCGTTCGTTCCGTTCGGGACTTTGTTCACGGGACTATATAATGCGATAATTAATGCGGCTTGCTTCGAGCTTAATCCGGTCGTCGAATATAAACATAATGTATAAATGCATACATAAGTTGTAGCCGTGCTACGTATAGACGCGCCGGCCTGCACGCCCATATCCACAACTAGAGAGCTGCATACGTAACGAGCGTTTTTTCCAGTCTCGCGGCCTCAACTTTCCGTTTTCGACGTCGTCGTCGACGGGGTTGTTCGTGTTGTTCTTGTTCGGCGCGCCGGATTAGCGGGATTAGCGGGACGCGAGTTGACCGTTTCAAAATTTAATCCCACCGTTTGATGTCGGTCGAGAATGTTTGCCTTTCCGAGCGCATTGCAAAATTAAACGCTCGTAGAATCGTATTTGATTTCATTAGAAAATATTAGCTGGTTACGGTGTTGCGCTCGCTTATGCGTTTGCGCGATTTATTAAATTAGTATTTAGAAAACATCAATGCGAAACGAGCGTGGTTTCACATTCTGCCCTTCTTTCGTTCGGTCCCTCTATTTCGAATATGTTCGGTCAAAAATTTGTCGTTTCCGGCATTTACTTTACGTCTCAGTCACCGAATCCGCGACAAAGATTGCTTTGAAGGAAAGAAGGAAAATATCCACCTGGTAGCGCTAAAATATTTATCGTTTCTCTTTCCTTCATTTCCCATTTCGTTCTGAGCGAAGCATCCGTCTCCCTCGTATCTTTTCGGATTCAATACGGAATCATCAATTCTTCCGTTTGTTACATGACGTCGCTTAGGCGTAAATGGAAACGCGAGATTGAAATTCCCGTCTGACGAGGGAAGCGAGGGCGACGTTTACAAACGACGGCGAATCCATGAATAACCTGCTTAGTTACACGCCGCGATAAGGGGACAAGCGTAGACAGTTCGACGACGACGACTAGGACGACAACTATGACAAGTAAGCGTCGCGACGCCTTGACGCGCGAGGGGAGGGCGTTGTGTCTTCGACTGTTAGTAGTAATCTCGGTCGAGATATGCGGATTATATCGCGCGCGAAATTATGTAAGCCGGTATGAGTGCTTGTGCGACACGTGAAGGTAGGGAGAAATCGTGTCGAGCACGAGAATGGAGAGGGTGAATTGTAAAGGATTGCTGAAGTTGGTCCAAATAGTAAATGTACTACCCTCCCAAATCTACTAGGTTACGTTAAAGCTTTAAAAAGCAAAGAGGTAGGCTACCCTAAGGGTTCGGATAGCTACTTCCAGAAACGCTAGTGACTGCTGCCAACTATAAGCTATCTATCTGCGCTATGCGTCTCCGTCAAATTCCTCGAATGCAATTGCTCGAAATCAGTTGCCCGAATTCAATTGCTCGAATATGTTTTTCCTCGGAATACAAGTTCCTCGACCGGCAATTTATCGATATTGTATTGCTCGAATTTGGAATGTAGAAAGTATGTATCATTGGAATGCAATTACGGACTAGCCGTAACACTATTCCCCAGCTCTATAGTTTGTACCAAGAATAATAAAAAACACAAATTACAAATTATTATCTTTATTAACAAAAAAGGTACTTGTAGGTACCTATATGATTAAGTTAAAAATTATGAAAAACATAACGTGTTCTTAATATATGTTATGTGCTATTCTACTTTTTACAATAAAGCCAATCTGATGTTACTTCCAATTACTGGTTTAGATTTACGGCAAATGATATGGATACCGCCTTTGCAATAACAACCACCGCATTATTCTGAGTAATTACTTTCGAGAAATTGCCGTTCGAGGAACTTACAGTTCGAGGAAAGACATATTCGAGCAACTGACTTTCGAGTAGCTGACTTCGAGCAGTTGCCTTCGAGCAATTGCATTCGACCAATTTACAAGAACCTGCGCTATGAATCTAAACAACCACAACACGACTAACTACCCCGGTCTAGCTAATAAATTTCGTCTCACAAGCTTATAACCTGAATGAGCTACTTCTAAATGAAGCAAGCGGAAGAAATCTTGAAGTCCCTAGCTTCGGAAGCAAGTAGGGTGTGTTAAGAGTAGGTAAACACTGATTACAGGAATGGTAAAATAATTCAATGAAATTTCTTTAAAACGGATCCTCGAATTTACTCTAATCTCAGTTGTGACCAATGCCCTTGCTTTTCCACTCTTCTCCTGCATTTATCGATTAGTCCCGAATTGTTCGTAATTGAAGGAGTTCAATGTATTTTCTTCAAGAAAACTCTAGCACTTAACTCTTAGTGAATTAATCATCAAAAATAATGTTATGTATATATATAAAGGGCATGCTGGCAACAAACTGGGAGCAATGGAAACTTCCCCAAGCTCGAACCTAATACATACGAAAATTATACAAAATCATAATAACATAATCTGAATGAGCTACTCCTAGATGAAGCAAGCGGAGGAAATCTTGAAGCCCCTTCCTTAGGAAACGAGTTGGGTGCCCTAAGGGTATATAAGCACTAACTACAGGAATGGTAAAATAAAAGAGTAGAGAAGCTTTAGCCGCATACTAAATTGAAAGGAATGAAGAGCAACACTTAAAGTTGCTGCAACTAAATTTCCGTCTGATATAGTAATTACAAATATCAGCTGGTGCCTTTGCACTCTACTCAGTTTTCTGGTAAATTATTAGTAGCTGCTCTAGAACTTAAAATCAGCTTGCTTAATAGTACCTTTTGCCGATAAAAATTCAATGCCCAAGCGAGCTTTAAGCCTTTATTTTTTTCCCTTCTTTATTGGCCTTGGTTGGATCCATTAGCCACAGCTTTAAGTCTTTAAAAATTATATATTCTAACGAAACCAAAATGAAATCAAATAAATCATTAGCCCCGTGAGCCTATCTCTTCTTCTTCTTCTTCTTCTTAATCTTTAACCCTTTCTACCTTTCGGTGTAAGGGTTCGGAGCCACCGAGCCGTATATGTACACGCATATACCGTACCGCTCCTGGCCCACCCAGTGGCATTTCCTTCATTTTCGCAGCTTATTAGAGGTCCAGATCCCTTTTTAGGATTTTAAACTGCTACGCTCTGCCGCTACCGGGTCTCGAACGCCGGCCCTTCGCACTGTGAAGCGCGAGTTTTACCACTCAGCCACTGAGCCTATCTCACAAATGCTAAATTATGCGTATGTACAGATCTCACATAGCAATCAGATCCCGGTTACGATCACCTAAACTAAGGAATGACGCTTGTGATTATAAAACAGACGGATGGCAACTTAGTTGCCAAAATACGTATCTGGACTTTCTTCCGGAAGGTGTGCTAAGGGTAATTTTATATTTTTTATATAAGGAAACCGGATTTAAAGAAGTATATAAAAGAAATAAAATTACCCTTACCTATACAACACCTTCCAGAAAGGTGTGGTACAAGTACCTAGTTTTATTTATTTTATGACATTTACGTTAGTTATACGTGTACTTAATCATATGCCTTTGTATTTTTAGGTGTGAGGTTGGATTTGTGTTAAGTTTCGTATTTCTCTCGGATATTTATCGAATCTTAAAAATACCATAAAGGAAAGTCTCCGACATAATACGTATTTTGTGCCATAAACGCCAGAAACTTCAAGAACTTTTTCGCTATTTTCCCTAAAGTGATGTCTTTTCATTGTAATTTTTTAAATGTGTATATACATATTTTACATATTTTTATTTTGTGGCCTTTTTAATTATACTTATATGATAGTTCTCTGACACAATTAGAAATTACAAAATTTTGATCTTCTCTTGCCATCCGTAGACGTACGTTTCGCGGTTATACCGCTCGTCAGTACGGCTTTGCAAGAGCTGTAATTTTGTATACAAATTTTATGTATATATCGTCTGAACATTGATGTTTGTACATGTGAGAGGGATTCGATATGATTCTGTAGAAAAATAACTGTAAAAATGCGTAATACGTGCATTGTGAGAGAATTCATATCGAATCCCTCTCACATGTACAAACATCAATGACACAATTAGGTCAATTAAATCAGACTGATTGAAATGATAGTTATATTTTTAGAACGTTTACAAAAGTTTTCGGAACACCTTCTTCAGTCACTGAATATAATAATGATTATTATTTACAAAAGATTAATAGAGATTTTATCTATTTTTTACTATTGCTATTTATTTCTATAAATTTTTAGACAATCAATATTAGGTTGATAAGTTCTTTTCCACGAACTTGTTTTGCTTTCCTATTCTATAGTTGTCGGAGAACCAATAGGAATTTTGTCGGTAAAGTTCCTACAATTATTTTGTCCTTCATTTATCTAATTATCTTATTTATAAACGCAACAATTTATACCAACTAAACCGCCATGAAAATCGTAACCGCGAGGGAAAGCATGACTACATCTCGTTACTGTATCCGATTCCAATGGTTTTGCGAAGCCAACGGCCGTACACAAACTCGATCTAACGTAAACAGAAACAATGCGAACGCAAAATCCATCCGCCCTTATACAAACCGCGCGGACTCTCGAACCAGATGCTATGGCGAATTCGAATTTGCGTATAACCCAAATACGAACGCCTCTCCCGTTTAATTATCGATTGTTTATTAAGCATGGCGGCAAATTGGGCCTTATTGCATGCGAGAGGCGATGCATAATATAGACGGGCATATTTGTACGTACTATACACATACATGCATATAATAAACAACGTGTCGAAACGGATGTTGTTAATATTAGCGAAAATTACAGTTGGCACACGTCCATAGTTACCCCGTCCTTCTCCGTTCAATTACCGCTCGGACGTGCCGGTAACATACGGTCGAGGGCGGTTGGTTGTAACCGGGAATGGAATTGGTGGCCGGGTCGTATTTTTTAAACGGTTGGAGGAAACCAATTTCGACGACCGATTTTTCACTCCCCCATCGAACTAATTAGATGACCGAAAACTGTAGAATAGGTCTTCAGTTGGTTTGAATATCAGATTTTGTCATACTTTATCTACGCGAAATTAGAATGAAAGATTATGGCCATCAAAGGGAACATCAAAAAAAAAAAAATTAAGCACGTTTTCAAGGGCCAGTGACCACCGACTTACACAACGAAAAATTTGTAACACCCAAGCGAACTGATTATACTTTGTCCATTACTTGATAAGATTCTCATCTAAACTAAGCAGGAAGACTGTAGTAGTTCCTGTTCTCTGCTAGAAGCAGGGAAAACATTAACAACTTTTTTACAAATATCTTGCCCCACCCTCAGTCTACTAAAGCGAATACGAAATACTAGCTAAATCGTGGTTATAAGCGGAAAAGAGAAGAAAAATATTAAAAACTTTTAGCCCGAACTTCCAAATTGAGATCAGGCTTTCCAACATTGAAGATGCAACCAAAGACATAATAAACAGAAGTACAATCATGGACTTAGAGCAAACAGGGAGTGCTAGAATTGCTCACCGAAATTTCCATCCTCAGCCTTGTGACTCTCGAACACGTTAATCGCTTTTAATCTGAACTTCTGAGGTTAATCGCAAGTTTCTCCAAAGTCTAGAATATTTATCAGAACAAAGACGTAATAAGTAGAAGAGCAATAATGGGTGTACGTGGGTATGTGAGAGAGAAAGCGCTAAAATTGCTCATCGAAATTTCTGAACCAACCTTAGCTTTGTGACTCTCTTGCAATGGGAGGCACTGCACAAGAAATTAAGATGCCATACTCGTGAGGTATAAAGTCATGGCTGTAAGAAGGTGGGAGAAGAAAAGTGCTAAAAGACTTCTAACGGTTCGAATTCAAATCGGTTTATGAAAAGAAGGAAGACCTGATTAGTGGACTGTACAATACCGGGACTGCCAATGGATGTAGCAGAGAAAGTAAAAGTTGTCAATTGCAATTTCCGAATTCCTGTTAGTTATTTGAAACTATAAATTCTTCTGAAAAGTCATCGTTTTCTTCTACTGCCATATTGGCAGAAGAAAACAGACATAATTAACAGGAATTTAATGCCTTGGAATTTGATATATGGACGAGACAAAACCAATTTCTTTTTCCTAAAGTTTTCCAAATCTCTACTTTTCTAAAGCTGTTGTGACTGCTCACTTAATATTAATTTCCTTGTGTTAGCATTCAACTTATTTTGTGAGAAATTGAGGACATTATTAGTAAAAGGTTCGAAACCATTGAGGAAGTGACTGATTATCAAACATTGCCTTTAAGTTCAATTTCCTTCTGCACACGAAGCTCCTAATCAATACTCTAAGCGGATGGAAGGAAGAAAGTCTTTCTTTGGAATCTCTATTGTGTAAGACTGCTGCAATCCCTCAATTGTTTTCAGCTCTTTTTTAATGGGCTTCAAGTTAGTCAATAGGAAGAAAGAAAACGTAACGCAAAGGAGGTTTACGCTAACGATGAAATGATGAGTGTAAGCGACTGGAAGAAAGATAAAGCAGCCAAGCTGACAATTGAAATTTTCGTTCTCTACGGTTTTCTAAAGCGGTTGGAACTGTTCTCTGTTGGAATTTAACCAAGTTGGGAAGAGAAAGAAGACGTTGTTAGTAAGAGGTTCAAAACCATGGTTTCAGATAGATCACAACTAGTTATTTTTTTGTCGGAGTTTTTTAAGATTGCTAGGAATTATCTTCAGTTTTTTGTTAGATTATTTGGTGAGAAGAAAAAGTGGTGATAAGTCGGATGGTTAAAACCATAGTTGTAAGTAGGTGGAAGCGAGAAGTTAACAATTTTTTTATTAAAACCCCTTAGCTCCAACCAGTTTTCTAAAGTTGTTGGAACTTCAGAATAATATTTTTTATTTCCTAAAATTCAAACTATTTAGTGGAAAAAACAAAACGTAACAAATCGGAGGTTCAGTATCATGTTAACAAGCTGATAGAAGAGAGTAGAGAGCAAAATAGTCCATTCAATCTTCCGAGAACTTCTAAGTTGATTTCAGTTTTCGCCGTTGTAATTTGATCTATTTTGGAAGAAACCAGATTTCAGTTGGATTTAAAATTGTTTCATAACAAGAGGAAGGACGTTATTCATAAGGGTTTCAAAACTATGGTCATAAGTAGATGGAAAGCATCAGCATGAGATTCCGGAACCATTTTCTGTTCCCGAAACCTGCTGGGACTTCCAAGTTGACTCCAGCGGATGGAAAACAGAAGGCAACAAAAAATTCACTCAAATTTCTAAACTCCACTCAATTCCCTAAAAACTCTTAGAACTTCTACGATAAATTCAGTTTTTTTAATTGAACTTTAATCTCTTTTGTAAGCGAAGAACCATGGATGTAGGTGAATGGAAGTGATTAAACCTTTTGGTTAAAATTGAAGTATTCACCTCAGTTTCCTGCAGTTGTTGGCACTTCTCAGATGATTTGAGTTGTTTCTGTTGGAATTAAAGCTACACTGTGAGAAGGAAAAAGGCATTAATAGTTGGAAGTTCGGAATCATGACTATAAGTGGACGAATAAAGAAAAGTGCCAGAAATTGGATTTTGATTGAGATTTCCTAACTTTCCTCACTAGCTGAAGCTTCTGAATTGTTTTCAGCCTTTTGAATTGAAGTTACTTGTTAGTAGGAAGGAGATATCAAACCCTTAAGAATGCAATGAGGAAAAAGAGCATCTAAAATATTTTATTGGACTGGTGAAATATGTCTCCTCTCTTCTTATGGGAAAGTAAGCCAAGCAGCGATTCTCTAAATACTCTTCGCCATGAACACAACATTTCTATCAGAAGTCATTTCATTATATTACCAGTTTCCTATTTAAATTATCTTTTAAACAAATCTACTGGCATCTAATAATTTCATTTCCCGTTTACTTCCTGGGAATCCCCGACGAATGGCACCTTGCATCCACCCCTCCTTCAATTCGATGCAGAAGTACTTGATAAATACCTCGCGCCTAAACCGCCATCGTAACAGGAAGCTTTTAAGCACCGCCGTTGAGATAAACAGCCTCAATTCCTCATCTGGTTTCCAGGCTCCGTCCCCTCGCCTTCCTGCTAATTATTTATGAAGCCGTTACACATGCAATTGGTGTGGCCGCCTCGATTTACTGCCGCATCCGACTTGAGTCAAGTGCATGCTTGCGCGCATATTAAACAAGTCTCCGCCCGCCCCCGATTCGAGCGTAAGATAGATGGGCGCCGAGATCCCTTCGACGTATGTACGCCCGTACCCGCCGCTTCCACCGTCAGACTAATAAAACATGTTTCGTTTTAACTTAACCTCGTTTATAATGCGACTTGTGGCGGCGGTAGTAACGACGACGTCTGCTGTCCCGGTCTCGATAATTGAATTGAAAATTTCCATCCGGTTTCCCTGAAATTTCCCTTCGTCGATGGGGACGCTGATAAATTAGAAATACGGAGGATATCGACATCGAATGTGCTTGGTGTCGTATTGGTTTGTGCAGACATGTTTATCGTTTTAGATGGATTGAAATCTTAAAGGATTTCAATCTCTGAAAGGTACGTTGGACGTAGTCGCATTTGTCTGTGATCCTTGAGAAGATGGCAGAGTTAACTTATCAAGTTAATGACTGACAATGAGTGATAAAACTTGACCATTGATGATATTGAGAAATCGTGACAAGTATGACTTAAGTTGCTTGTTAATACAGAACTTTGGACAGGCAATGTCACCTAAGTAATTGATGGTGGATAAAACTTCAGAAAAAATGTGTGTTGACTAGTAGTTTAAAGAATGTAAGTACCATCTTGGGAAATTATATTCCACTAAGAAACTAGCACATAGACAAAAAGAAATGGCGATGGCACTTTTAGAAACTTGGTTTATCGCGAAATCGTTCCTGATTATATAGCTCGAAAAACGATTTAAACTTAATTAAATAAATAAATAAACTGACCCAATAGACTATAAGGAGGGTCGAGAGATAAACTGGGGAAGAGATATAAAACATGGTAACAATTAGAAATCAGATGAAGAGGTCAACATCGAAACTGCATGGGAGAAGCCTAAGAAGAAAAAGAAAAGTGTTTGTCCACGATTCGTGAACCTCAAAGATTTACCATTTCAACCCAAGAAGTTCAGTTTTAAAGACCAAAAGATAAAAATGGAACAGGATATACCAGGAAACCAGAATTGAAGAAGAAATAAATACAACAACTGGGGCTACAGTTAGATTCTTCGGAACAATAAGAATAACGTCGATGGAGTTCCACAAAGAGCTAAAACAGATATCTAGAAAAGGTAGCAATTCTGATTTTACCGTATGGAGGCGAAAGCTGAATTGTGACTATGAACAAAAGAAGCAAAGTAAATGTTGCAGAAATGAGGTTCCTAAGACAAATAATAAACAAGACGGGAGAAGACAATGTTCGCAACAAAGTTATTAGAAGAGAACTGAACATGACCCATTGGTAGAAAATTAGAATGGTACGAGTACATAGTGAGAATCCCACGGGAGACTGCAGCCAAAAGAGGATGGCGAAGGAAGGAGAAAATGGAGGAAAAGAAAGGTCCAGATACACTTCGGTGCCCGATGTCAAAGACAACTTGGTTAAAAGAAACGTTGGTTGGTTTGAGGTGAGAACATCGAAGGATCTTAACTAGATTCGAGATGATTGCATCTGATGACGATGGTGCAGGAAAAGTTTCGATTTCATTCAGAAAAGGAGATGGCAGAGACTCTTTTCGGGTTTTCCAAGACATGTCACTAGTTTATATCAACATTTAATTTTCCATTTTCTTAGAAATCCCAGTATTCTTGAAGAAAGTTTGGACAAACGTCGACATCAGATTCTGCCGTATACCACTTGTTAATTACAATATTTCTTCCTCTTTCCGTCCAACTCTTTCAAAAAAATGCTGAAACTCCTGATCTAGCTGTACCTATACATAACGAAAAGTTGATTTTTGTGAAAGACTCTAAAGCCATATTCGACTATTAAGCATTGATCTTCAGTGGGGAACATAAATTTGATCTTCGTACAAGAATTTATGGCAAAACGTTTTTCATTTGAAGACGGGCAATCTCCTTAAACGAAGCGCAAATTACTTGAATAATCCAAAGCACGTTACCCATATTTTACTTCTCGACGAGAAAAATGACTCTTGTTACTTGTAACAGCTGGAGTGTTCCAATCATTTCGAACGTTTGTCGCAAATGGGGCGGAAAACATCTCACGATTTTTAATTCTTTCGCTCTCGAGCAAATTTTCAACTTCCACCGCTTGTAACGGCATTAAACATTAGCACGACTACTTTTACAACCGCTTGCGGATGAAGAATGGACTAATTTTTAAGACGCGCGCTCGGTCGTTGAAGTAAATTATGCGGTGAAAAGGCGCTAGGAAGCCAACGCTAAAATGCCTCGACAAGGGTTTTCGAAAACAAGGGCGATCGTTCGATGCAGGCCACCGCAACCGAGACGTTTTTTTAATTAAAGAAGCTGATTGGGAGAAATACGCCGTCGGAATAACAATGAGAGTCGAGGAAAGACACACAAAAGCCGGAGAAAAGCGTACAGAAAAGATAGGCCCGGTTTGCCCCTTTCCGCGAAGGGGGAGAGAACGCGCCCTTTTTACGTAAATTTCCTTAGAAAGACGAATACGGCGTCGGCGTCTGGCTTCGATTGACGAACGATTGAATATTTAAGCTAATTTGAATGTATAAAGTCCCGGTAATGGAGGTGGCGGCGGTGGCGGTGCGGCTTTCGCTCGATTTAAATTGCTAACCGGGGATCGGACGGCGATAAGGATCACCGGGATATCGACGAAGAGATAATGAAATGATTTAAACCGGCGCGTTGGAAAGGGTTTTCGACGGGAAAAATATGCAAAGAGCGATAAAATAGTGGGACGTGGAAATTTCGTGATGGAAACCATCGGGTCGTTACATTGAGAAATTGTAAGTTATAAGTTGAGATGGGTTGGACCAAACTTGATAATCAGAAAAATTGAGTAGATGGTAGATATGAATTGATCTAAGAATCGAAATATTTTTAAGCGATATCCTCAAAGCATAATGATTACCATTAAGTTTGTACTGAACTGATGACAGGTGAATTATCGCCTAGTTTTACCACACCGACTTTTGATACACTCTAAAGATGTATTTTGACCACCAAGTGTTCATCCTCAATGGAAAACATGAAGGAACGCTTTCCTTTCTGTACTTCAGTCAGGACGACCACTAAGAGATTGTCGCCATACGACTTTACATTTTTCTAAAGTCGGTATGGTCCGGTGAGGACGATCAATTGGTTGTCCAAATACTTATTTGGAATTTTTTCTAAGTCTCTGTGGTAAAGGTGACGATGGTCACTTGGTAGTCGCCTTACGTATCTGTAATTCATTAAAAGTTGATATGCTAAGCGCATGGACGATCACTTGGTGATCGAAATACGTATTTGAAAGTTTTCCAAAGTCGGTAAGGTCGGGTGAGGACGATCAACAAGTTGGCCAAATACGTATTTAGAATTTTTCCAAAATCTGTGTGGTAAGGGTGAAGATGGTCACTTTGTAGTCAACCTACGTATTTGTAATCTGTCCAAAGTCGGTGCAGTCAAGGTAAGAACTAATACATCTTAGTCGAAAACTATCAACATTCCCATTTTTATCTGTTTCAGTTTATTTAAACGTTGAGCATATCTGGAGATAGGTGTAAGGCTATTGGAGTTTAGTTTGTTCTTTTACAGATTCTTTCTCCTTCTCCTGTCCATTGTTATTGCCATGGTCTCCTGCCAACCAATGTTTCTGTTAATCAAGGTGTCCTCCCAAGTCGGTCTGGGCCTCCCTTTTCCTCTTTCTTCTCTTTGCTTCGTCTCGTAAACTATTTTGATAACACTTTCCTTGTGCATTCACGCTAAGTGTCTGTACCGTCCCATCTGTCTCTTTTTGTTTTCTTTTTCTACTGTGAAGGTTATGTTCAATTGTCTTCTAATTACCTCGTTGCAAACTTAACTTCCTCTTGTTTTGTTTAGTATTTGCCTTGGAAATCTCATCTTCGCTGCATTCTTATTTCACTTCTTGTCTTGATAGTCATAGTCTAGCTTTCTCATTCATAAGTTAAAATTGAAATTAGTACTTTTCCCAAATGTCTGTTTTAACTCTTTACGGGATATTTTTTGTCAAAGATATTATTTCTCTGCCTTTAGTCTACCTGGTGCCTCAGTTCCGGGTTTATCCTATTCCATTTTTATGCTCTGATCTGTAAAAGTGAACTAGTTGGCGAAGCTTATGTAAACCCTCGAGCTCCACTACGAGTAGATAGTTGCTCTTTTCTTTCATTTCTCTTTTAGCCTTTTGATCTTCACGGATTTCTAACTGTTAGTATGTTTTATTTTCCTTGCTTCATTTCACTCTCCTCAGATCATCGTGGTGTCATCATATTTTGGGGATTTCTCTGTTCCTATTTTTCATATGTGACTGTTGCCTAATAAAATTTCAGAAACATAATGCACGTCAACCTGGAAGCCTATGCGACTCTAGTGCAGAGGATAAAGCACGAAAATTGCTGTAAATGAGTAGAAACCAAAATTGGAGAGGCAATGAGCCTGTTGACAGAACATACTCGGCTTAACAAAGACCTCCGTAGATTTGCAACATATCCTCTGTGGATACCAGGAGCAGTGTTAGACTTAAACGCTCTGTATCGCGGTTCTTGTATTAAGAAGAAGTAAAGATGATTCCCGTCAACAAGGTTGTAGGTTACATGGAGGACACCGACCTGATAAATTAGATATGTAAGCTAACGGGTCTCAGCGCGGTGGATGATGTACCAAACCGTCAAGTAAGAGTAATAGCTGACAACTAAAATATCTTCTTCCTTTTCTGTCTTCTATCATCCAGAATTGGACGTGGGATTCCTTCTTAATTTTGGGAGTTATTTCTGCTTTTTGCTTTTCTTTCCTAGTTTAAACCTTCAATGCTTGTAAAGTCATTTTATCATTCTGTTTGTGGTCTTATTCCGCTCCCTTTTCCCAGTTGTAATCTCTATCTAGATATTTTTGAGGAAGGGTAGTTTTCAACATATGTAACCATTTCGAGGTGATCTCTATGACATCAGAAAAGATCTTAAGAAAAACACTTCGAAAAAGGAAAGCAAAATCTAATACAATCCTTGCTTATTATCTTGAGGGTTTGGCTTCAAATTTAGAACAACGAAGCCCCAAAATTTCCTCACATTTCTCGAATTAAGCTGCTCTGACGAGTTAACCAGTCTGTGCAAACAGCGGTAATTACGAAATGAATTACGACAGCCTACATACACACAAAACTACTCGCCGATTTAGTACTAACTGAAGTGAGGAGTCGGCGGTGCTATCGTAACTTATTTTGTAATCGTATGCTGTTACTGCTGTTTGCCCAGGCTAGACATAGCAGAAAGCAAGTGGAATTCCAGGTGGTCGTCGTGGGTTAAAGCCGAATATGTATAACACGTCAACTGTCAGCTGTTGCGTTTTATAAGTCATCTCTTCTTCTCGTAAATGGTTTCAAAATGGTACTGTATACGTCGATATGTCAAAAAATTTCGTTACTAAAAAGAAATTTACATTTACCAGATATTGTATTTCACATTTAATGGTAGGGTTTTATCTTTATATTGAACTAAATATATAATCAGTTTTTCAGAGAGCAATTCGTTTCCCATTCAAATTAAAATGACGCTACTGGAACACCCTGTAGTTTCTAATTGGTTACTGGTCAACTTTTGACAAAATTTATTGCAATAATGCTGATAGGATGATTCCATTATCTCGAAAAAATTGAAAACTTTACGTATAAACTCGTTGTTGTAGATTGGTCTAGCTCGTGGCTCCTTTCCGGTGAAGAAGAAAATGCAAGCTGAATATTTCTAGATTTGAACAGTTTGAGGACCACGTAATGGTATTCCTGAAGGATACGGATACGGCGAAACGCGGATGGCAAAATTAAAGCGGTGGTTTTCGCAAATTGTTCATTGCTGGCTTACCGCTCGGGCGCACGCGTTTATTTTCCATTTACCGACTCGATAAAGACCGCGCAACGACCGGCTAACATGAATAACAAGCTCTAAAGGTTGGCACTCCCTATCAGAAACTTTAGTCCCTAGATTAAATCTTGCAATATTATATATTACACGGAGGCGACGCGGGAGAAAGCCCGGTTTCCGTACTAACTGTAACAACAACGGCGCAACATAGTTGAAACTTTGGCGCGCTACATTGATTTAACACAATTGGCAATAAATTCTAGCCATAGTTGTGGCGCTAAGCTGAATTTCAATATCCACATTAGCGGAAGCGGTAGCGTCGAGAGGGAGGCACGTGTAGGGAACAATGCACGGACGGAGACGGATGCGCGAAGGCATTTATTATCTGGTGTATGCTCACTACATTAATTAAGCCTTAAATACACTGTACATGCTGCTTTAATAGCTTAATTGTAAGTTCGTCGTAATTACAAGCGTGCCACTGATAAATTAGGGAGACAGAACGGGAGGAGGTTATGCGTCATTAACATACCGGCGAGGGTGGTTTACGAAATATGGAATGCTATCGGAAAATTATTCACGTTTACGCGAGCTGTGACGTGGCAAATTTACCTTCGAAGAAAAGAGAGGACGAAAGAAAAATAATAAATTACCGCGAAGAAAAATCGCCAACCGGCAACGGCTTCCAACCGTCGTCTTCGCCTCCGCTAAACGTTTTCGAATTGGAAGAATTATGTAGCGACAAAAACACCCCGACCGCTTTTCGTCCTCCCCTTCTTCCCGCGCGCGCGTAAGTGGTACGAATTATAATTTCCATTTCGGATGTGTTGTAGTAGGAGTCCTTATCGAGGTATTTCTCGCCTTGCTCCGCCGAACGCCCTCTTTATGGCCTCGTCAGCACTCGAGATGGAGTGCTGGGGAATACGAAGTTAATGGAGTTTATCAAATCTATTGTTTATTTTAATTGGAATTCTCGGCGAGATCGTAACGGGTGATTTGCTACCTACATTTCCGCTCCCGGCGGATCTTAGATCACAGCGACCTCGCAGCTTGTACTTTGGTTTAATAACGGATTTTTGCGTTTCGAAATTGGAAATGGAGTCTTTGTCGTCGACTTGGAAGTCTTTAATCTTTTTCTTGTCGCTTCTTCGTTGTCGTGATGTCTAACAAAGTCCTCTTCTGTATTGTTACGACTAAGTGGTTGTTGAAATAAAAAAATACATACCTTTGTACCGAGCTTGTGCACACAAGCTTCCTGTTAGCGCGACAATTTCAGCGACAATGGTTGGTTTAAATCGGTAGCGTTCTATGGAAAAATGTTAACGAACACTTCTTTTCTGACCCAAGCATCACATAAACAAAATATTTACAATCAGATCTAGTTTTGCTGCTGTAATGGCTTAATTAAAAATACTGCCTATTCACTTTGAATTGTTTTTGACTAATTTTTGAAAAAAATAGTGGTATGATATGTGATACCTTGGAATTATATCTGCACTTAACCGAAATGAAATTAATGTAGTACTTTTTGAACTTTTATTTGAGAAAGGGTACAAAATGTAAAATTTTATTTTTTATGAACAATTCCTTTCACTAGTGCAACAAAAGAATATTTTATGAAATCTGCACTTGGATTGGTTTTTCTGATTTTTGAAACATTGGAAGATGATGATGATCAGCTTTGCATTCAGAAAATTTTGGAGCTGACATAGGCATGTGGATATCTGGCTGTTTTTCAAGGATTTTCCGTCACTTCAACTTCTACAGAATCACTAGATATTTGATTGTCTTCCTATCCCAATTGTGTCAAAGGCCACCTTAAATTTCAAATTTAAAAGTATAAGTATTCTTTGATTTCCTTTTCCGATCAAGTCTCGCATCGGTTCTATATTCCAATCAATTTGCGGCAATGCTAAAGTCGATGAAATTGAAAATAGAAAAATAAATGAATAAAATATATAGACGAATGGTCCACTTTTTAGTTCTGTAGCGCATAGAGTACCTCCTTTCCAATTAACTTAGTGAATAAGTCCACAGCGCCCATATTACTATTGCACTTGCCTATTACAACAGGTCGTTTAATAGAATAATAATAAGATGAATGCGAATCCTGTTTACAATATATACTTCTCATTTCTTCTATGGACTTAAACACTGTAAAACGCATGTTTATGCAGATGATAGACAATTGTATTATTCCTTTCGGCCTACTGATTGGAGACTAGCTGTTGACAGCATTAATAAGGATTTAAGCTATCTACATCGAATTTCTGTGGAACACTGTTTGACGATAAATCCGGATAAATCAAAAGCAATTCTTTTGGGCCCCAGGAAAACATGTTGCAACATTTCTTGTGTTTTTAATATAGAAATTAATAATGTCAAAATTCCACTTGCCGAAAGTGTAAAAAGCCTCGGGCTTATTTTAGATAATACGCACAGATATCGGAAACAGATCTCGCTTTATATTCGTAATGCTTATCTTAATTTGAAAAACTGTTTCCTTATAGGCGTGTACGTGTTTAATGAAACTATTAAAAAAAAAAATTATGCGAAGCTTTTGTCCTCTCACAATTCGCATACTGTGTACCAATTTATCATTCAGCTCTGGATACTTTTACTCAAAATCGCATACAAAAAGTGCAAAATTCATGTTTGAGGTATATTTATGGCATACGTAAATTTGACCATATTTCCCATAAATTGGACTGTGCCTGATGGCTCAATATGCATGATAGACGGGAATTTCGCTGCCTGGGCTTATATAATAAAATACTATCTTTGAGGTCTCCGCCGTATCTGTATCAAAAGATCACATTTAGGACAGATGTACATAATCTCAATACAAGATTTCGGGGCAAAATTTCTCCACCTCAACATAAAACGGCACTTTATGAAAGATCCTTCTCATTTCAAATCTATATATTGTACAACAGTTTACCTGTTGAAGTTTCGTGTAGTACCTCATTTAGTAGCAGTTTGAGGGAATATCTGAGAGATTGGCGGGGTTCTGGTGCACGCAAGTAGTTCCTCATTTTGGTTTACACTTTTTAGACAGGAATGCTATTTACTTTTCTTTAAAAAATGTTAAATATTTTGTGGCTTGAATTGGTATGAATTAGTAGTAGTGCTTTTCTTTTCTTTTTTTCTTTTATTTTGCCTCTATTTGCATCATCGAAATCTTTTAGATTTAGGCAGTGTATGTGTGTATATGTGTATATGTATATGCATATATTTGGGTGTGCATATATGTATTCTAATATATCAAGGTTGAGTTGCAAAGCAGCATTAGCTGAACTTCTTTGATCTTTTCATGTGATTATCGGACGCTAAATCAACATTTATTAAATTGTGATTCTTCATTGGTGTCCCAGTAACACCAATTCATCTCTTCAATAAAATATCTGTCACAATTCTGAGGGTAAAATATCAATCACAATTCTGAAGGTAAAATATCTGTCAGTAAATACAATTACACCTGGGAGTAAATTATCGAAAAGTTTGAAAGCAAATTTTCCCAAAAACATCAAGTTTCTTTGTTGTCTTAGTCAAACGTATTCTACGGAGGTTCCCCTTCATTCATACAATGGAAGGTCTAACGGAATGCCTGACGAAGTCTTCATTACAAAGTTTTTCAGGCCAGAAAAATGTGATTTGCCTTTGATATACTGTCTCATACGCACTTGTCCTTGAAAATACATCATCTCTTCATCGATGGAGACAATAGCTAAACATGCTTTCTGAATCCTAATCAGTGATGGTCTAATCTTCCATAATTGACACAAGCGTCTAACTTTCCCAGATGCAGCATTATCATCTATTACCTCGATGCGAGCTGTTAGTTGAAAGTACCGATTTCGATTTTACCAGCTACTCAACAGGGCACTCTTGGTTTTCTATACCACAACATTTATATTTGAGGTGATGCGTACATTCCAATAAGCATGTAACTCGCAATAAACCAGAAAATTTCATTAGAAAAGATGAGCATTTTTTCCACGACCACGACCAAGGTATCTGCTAAAATACCCAGTTTTTCTTTGATTGGAGTGTCTTCTTTATATTGTAGCAAGTTGTGGTGGTATAAAATTGTTAGTTAATTTCCCTCCTTTTTTCATTAGGAACAAATGTATTTAAAAATAAATCGTCCTTGGATGAATACACGTCATTCAGATCATCCTCACATAAATTTTTAAGGTAATTTACGTGACTTCGAACATCCTCTAATACATCCCGAAAATCTTTATCATCTTCATCTGGACAAAACAAGAAATTAATTACAACAATCCAAATGATGGACAATATCTGTACGTGAAGTAGTTAACTGATCAAGAAGTCAATCTTAAAATGTAATAAAATCAAATTACTTACGATTATCCATGTTTCACAACGCAGCAATTTTGTAGGCTATCACACTTGCACCATACAACTATAATATAAATTACGACTCAACGGGAAAAACTTGCTTGAACATGGAACGAACATATCCTACTTTCGAATAAGAGAAACTGCATTTCTATAGAACTTTCTAAGTGACAGTGGCTTTGTGTAATTCCAATGGAGGCTTTGATAATTCCAACCCATAACGCAACTGAATGGCAATGAATGTTCATCGACAGCTCAAAGTCGAGCTTGAAGTGTGTACTTCTTCATGATGACAATTTATTTGGTGCAGTTACAATTGACCATTCAGTCTGTTTCGTGGGAGTCGTTGAAGTATCACAAGCAGAATTTGATCACATGTGTTAACCGTAAAATGTTCTCCTTTCTTCTTTGTTAGTAACATGGATATATACAGTATCCCTGTTCTCTGCAACAGCAGAGCTCGTGGAAAGTATCGAATTAGCCTCTAAAATCTGACCTCACACCTGGTGATCCGAACTTTCGACATAAGCCACTTGTTGACAGACGTCTGTACATAAAACGGGGTCTCATGAGGCAATTGGTCAAAGCTTTGCGAACTGAAGAGAACTGTTCCAAGTATCTCATTTCTGCATTTGAGAATTTCACCGGTACAATGTCAGAATTACAAAAGAATGCTTGGTTGTCATTCAAAACCTTGTGAAGGACTTTCTTAGAAATAAACATTCAGGGAATTATCCAGAAACTCTTGGAAAACTTCAAAATGGTGCAACGTGAGTATCAGGGTGGATTTCTTCCAGAAAGCCCTTGGTGCAGTCAGCAAGACTAACGATTCCATCAAGATCTGAAGATCATGGAGCCACATATAATTGCTGACCTTTGTTGGAGCATCAAGCAAGATCAGATTTAGAACTCCAAGGAAAGCTATAAGCCTAAATTTTTATCTTAGTAATGTATGTTTTGAAGTAGAACTTCATTACTTTAACACAATTGAGGTGTTCGGACGTTTCAGGTTAATTTACAGTAACAATATATACCCCTCATACGAATAAAATGTATACCTTGTACGATATTTTGGGAAAAAGAGAGTCTTCTTGAAAGTTGAAAGTTGACGTGATAGAGAGAATTTTGTGTCAGTTTTGGATCCAGATGCTAAACGTTGGCCTTAAACAAGTCTCAGATTTAATTCAACAAAAATTTGTGTGCCCCGGTGTAATTGATGATGATGACGTTACTAATGTAATCTAATATCAGTAGTATTACACGACAAATTTTGCAGTAATTACTAAAGGATCACTAAACTTTTTCATTGTAGATTTTGATTTTCGATAATTTCAGTAATCATTGACTTAACGGAGCTTATTATACACCTTTTTCCTCCATACTTCAATTACGTATTCATCAATCGGCCAGTCAATTGAATAAAACAAATCTGCACGTACATATCTGACGACTGCCATTATTAAAACTCGCACAAATATAGCAGATAATGCGGACACAATGGACGCCAAACGCCAGACGCTCATTTAGATCGAATCTTAATTGGACATTTAGTAGCCTAAGGCGTGTTGCCGGCAGCAATTGATAGAATTTTTCAAAGTACAATCCGCGCGCTAGCATGAGGAAACTCATTCCGAGCTCGGCTATCGAAAGGGTGGATCTACAACGCGCGCGGGCGCCGTATTTGTGCTTCGTCCGATAATAACCGCTCGAAATTAAGGAAATTAAAATGCGACGGGCGCATCTGACTTATAGAACTTTAACATGCCATCGACTCTAATGACCGTCGACTGCCGCACACACGTAAATGCGAACATGAAATTTTTCCGACTACCGCAATGTTAATGAAAGATTTTAACTTAATCTCGCCATATTTCCATCGCGTTAGCTGCTTAAGAAATAGTTGGAAAATTCTGTTTCGTTAATTAAGTTAGCAGCTTCACCGCTCTCGGCGAACTTTCGACGACGCGCAACGGCGTAGGAGGTAATTCCGTTAAAAGTTTCGCGTTCTATTTAGAGTCTTCTTGTTCTTATCTCTAGGTCGGTATCCGTGCGGCGGCGGCTTATTAACCGGCTCTCTTTACGCGGCGTAATCAAGCGGTAACGGACTGTACGGAGCGGTATGCGTTGCGTCGATCGTCGAGACGAGAAATGAGCACGCTTTATAATGATGTTGCGTATTTAATTTTTGATTAAATTTCGAGCTTCGCGTGTAAGCAATCTCCCTGTTTGTGTTTGCCGGTGGGAAGCCTTCAATGGTAGGTTGAGGGTGGATTGAAATCAGTTCGGTTCCACCTAATTGAATTAGGAATACTATAGTATGAAGGATGAGGAGAGTTACGACGAAGTTGGAAGTCGATTCTCTGAAGAAATTGTATGAAATTTAATGGTGTGGGTAGATTTTGAGACCTTTGATTTTTTAAATGATTTTTTTTTTTGGAAATAATCACATAATTATCGGTTTTCAGAAACATGAAATTCATGGGAATATTAGTTGATAATTTCACTTTCTATAAGGTGGAAGACTGCGAGTTACTATGAGTATATAGGTTTCGTATACAGTATGTTCAAAAATGACTGAGATGATAGCATAGCCAACCAAACATAACATAAAGTCCTTAGATTAATTATTTATTACACCGCCGTCTTATGAATTATTAAAAATGCAACCATCAACAAATTCCAAATTTGTTTTAAAATTGTTACTTAAAAATTTACAACATACGCTGAAAATGCTGATCCTCGTTATGTAGGCATGCATTCACCTTTCGTTTCATATTTTCAAAAACTCTTTGATGTTCCTCGACTGTTATTTGCTGAATTTCATTTGTAATTGCTTTTCGAAGTTCTTGTAGAGTATAAGACCTGTTCCTGAATATATTATTTTGAAGTGGGCCAAACAATTAAAAATTCGCAGCTGTTAAATCAGGCGATCTCGATGGGCCAAGGACCTTGGCTGATACTTCTGTTTTCATCAAATTCCTCAAGATATGTTATCGTCTGTCGCGCTATATGTGCTGGAACATTAACTTGTTGAAGGAAACGATTTTGTAATTGATCGTAATGTACTTGTGAGGAAAAGAGTGTTGCAAAGTTCGATATCTCTCGGCAGTTACACTTTCTTGAAAGAAAATGGCCCCTATTATACGCCTTCTTGATATTGCAGTACACACTCCAATTTTTCCGAGAATGTAGAGGAGTTTCAATAAATTCGTGTGGATTTTCACCTGGTCAAATGCGGAAGATTTGTGAATTAATATAGCCAGATGTGTGAAACCAAGCTTCATCCGTAACAAAAAGTTAAATCCAGAAGATTATTAAGATGTGCCAAATTTTCACAAAAACAATTCACAGTTTCTCATTTGACTTGCAAAATTAGCTGGTAATAATTGGTGCACAAAAGGTTTTTTATAAATGTTTAATACATTGTACCTATCTGAACTTATACTTTTTTTAAAGATTTTTTCGGGCTAGTTGCCATACGTTGTTGAACATCGTTCAGTGTTTCCGGTATTAACTTTGTCGGTCTTCTGGAAGACTTTCCCTTACAAATCCATTCCTTTTCTTCAAATTTTCTAACAATATTATCTTTTGTGATAAACAAAATTGTGACCGTTGAACTCTACACCAGGAAACTGCTGGATTGCTGAATGCTCCATGCAACACTCCAAGTTATACGTCCAAGATCCATTTGCATTTCAATTTGGCCTACTAATATGGGCTATTACAATAATGGGTATCTTGTTCTGGCGTAATCGCCATAATTTTGTTTTGGACCTGAAATTAAAAGGGTATAATCTGTAACTTAATATTTGTAATCAATAGCAATATCGCACTAAAAAGACGTCCAGCAGCTCTGAAAAGAACTTATATTTTAAGTATTGGACTCAGACATGGCAGTAAGAAACAATCCAAAGCGAAAATAGAAAATACAAACAAACGTATGACATTTGTCGGCTGTAGATTATTTGTATATTTTCTTTTCTATCAACTTAAAATTTTCAATTTTTCATCGTAGATTTGATCTTGATCTCAAGAATTTTTGAACATGCGATATTTATTTTCTACTGCTTAATTTTGCAATTAGGAAATCTTGCATCTTGCCTCTGTCAGTGATGCATGTGTCATAGAATTAAAATTAATCAACAGCAGAAAGTGTATCAACGAAAAATATACTTGTGTTGTGGACACTATTCGCCGTGAGTGTCAGTAGCATCATGAAGCAGAAATGCTAACAAACACATCGTATACAGCGCCATATCTTATAGTACAGAAAAGGAGTCGTTAATTTTTTCGCATGTAGAGCGGAGAGAAAATTACGAAAGTCTTGGACGGCGGGTGAAAACAGCAAGCAAAAAGAACCACATAACGTCTATTACAATCATAGGTATTACATATTTTTTGGACACAATCATGTGTTCTTCCGAATTAATAGTAGTAAGAGATTTAGGCGGGTCCTGGATCCCATTGTTCCACCACTAGAGTAACTAGTTAATTCCCCGTGCATTTGTACGTGCAAAGTAGACCAATCCCGTGCACATATGGAAGGTGTGACAATTTGAACCTTTGCAATTCAAAATTTGTACCAACAGCCGCCGGTTTATGCCTATTGAATAGACCAATACCCCTCTGCCAATTCATAGTTCTCGCCAATCCACACTGATTTATGCCAATAAAGTAGACCAACTTCGGAGCATATATGCCTGGAAGGTAAAAACAATATCCCTCCCCCATCCGGAGCGCGAATGTCCCTTACTGGAAGATTCTTTTTCTAGTTACTTACTCCCTGCTTGGTAACTGAAGTTATCAATTAATATTTTGCGAGTTTCAGTTCTTTGAAATCATATCATTTTAATATCCTATGTAAGGAAGCCGGTAGTAGTAAGTTTCTCACAGTAGCGATGTTTTCTAAAGTTGAAACAATACGATGCACATTCGCCAACGTTCGACCCTACCCGTAAGACAACCTCTTATTCCAAATTTATCTGATCTCAAATGTGATGATTCGAACATTTTGTATGAGCCATTTTTTTGTCAGAAATAACACTATATTTCGATCTCTGCAGATAAAACTAGGTATCATGAAGCAATTCGTCAAAGCTTTGCCAATTGAAGGAAACTGTTTCAAATACTTTTATTCGGCATTTCCAACTCTTTCATTTGAGAAGATAAAAGTCGGTGCATTTGACGATCCAAAAATACGGCAGCTCATTAAAGATTTCGACATTTCGTCGAAGCCCAAAGAATGCTAGCTTGTCATTCAAGAACCTTGTCAAGGACTTTCTTGGACATGAACAAGCACAGAATTACATCGAAATCTAATTGTAACACTACGTCCTATTCCAAGTTCACGAAATATACGCTAGATATTCACTTTTGTTATTACCTTTGCTATTATTTATGCCTATAGTATTCCCTAATTTTTATTTAGTTACTGCAATGGACGACCGACTTTGATAAAATGCTTCAACTGCTGAAACGTCTTGACTTATCGAACAACGTTCTGTGTCAAAGTTAATACGATTACAGTTCCACGAATCCCAAATTTTATCCGACAAAAACAACCTACACAAAGACTCTAGTCGTTTGTAGCCGTCTTTGTCAAAGTAGAACATCTTACCCCTAAATTACCGTGTGTTGCAAAAATCGATTCCTCAATGGCCTATTGTCATTTGAATAATATTCAGTGTCAACATTCTTCTGGTAATTTATGGAGTGCTTCTGATAACGAGTTTGATGGTTTGAGTATATCAAATCGAGTAGTTCTTACCAAATTTTTACATTTGTCACGTAGAAACGGGTACATATTTTCACAACTAAGTTGCCAATTTTGACGAAAGAAACAGAAACGAAAGAAGTCGTCACCAGCAAACGCTAATTCACACAATTCGGGAAACTGCACAATACACCTGGTACAAGTCAAAGAAAACGGTCTTTGAAGTATGTGACATCAATTGCATCGGCACCGTCTACTTAAGGGGAAACTAATTCGGAGAAGGCATTGCCACCAACATCACTGGAACTAGAGAAAATCTCCAACGGAGCTGCAAGGCTTCGTGGAAAGTCACTTGAGTACATGGTTTGCGCATGCTCCAATTGACTGGTCTTTCGTTCGTTTCGTTTTGCACGGGTAGTAGTTGTTCTGCAGGCAATAAATGTCCAAGTACAAAACGAGGTAATTATTGCAGCTAACCGAAATCCATGTCTTCCAGCCTGGGAGTTTCGACAACTGTAAACATTATGAAGTCATTAATTTTCTAACCCGTGCTTTTGCATCCAAGGATGGCTTAATTAATTCAACAATTTGTATACATAATGTAACTCAGTCCTAAACACAAAATTTGATAAAAGCCACACTTAACGAGCTTTCACCATTACTTAATTTACATTTCCTCCGATTCCCACTTCAAATATTTCAGCTTTCACTGAAATATTATTTTAACAGACGAGGATGTTATCTCTCGAAACCCAAGAGCTCGAAAACATTCTTCCCTGTCCCCACTTCTATTTGAAAACTTTCCCCATTAAAGAAACATCCAAATAACTTCCAATAACAAATAAGGATTTTTTCGCTGAATAACCAATCTTTCTCGGTTTATCCGGCCGATCGTTCTTTCTCGTTCCTCCATCTTTTATTCTTCTTTATCCCTCTTATTAATTAATCGTCGGTCTTATTAAAGCCGCGCATATATTAAAATGAGGATTTAATTAAAATCGGGTAGCTGCGAGAGAAGGAGAAAAATTGTAAATAAGGTAGATCCAGCTCCGGTCTCGGAGACTTTACCCTTAATGAAATCCGGGAACCGCCGCCGTCGCCGCCGCATCCGCCTCCACCTCGTCCGGACCCGTACTAAAAAATGAATATACCATTCGGAACAATACACGGAGAAATTACAATAGCGCCGGTATGATTTAATAGAAGCCCGTAATTCAATTTGACGGCTAATTTAGCTCGTGCAACGACGCCGCATCGCGTTGCGCCGCGCCGGGTCGCGTCGCGCCGCGGTCTTCCTTTTTCCTCGTCGCGTCGTTCCTTTTTTCGCTTCCCTCGGTCGGTCCGAAAAAATACCCTTCGGTTAACCGTAAAAACAGATTTCATCTCGCGAGTCGGATTTCCTAATTATTTAATAACTTCATTGGCTCTGTTGCCGCTAATAAGATTTCATCCGGTTTTCTCGGAAAGGACGACGGTTTGAGGGGATGGAGGTTTTTCGCCTCGTTTTCTTTTTAGAGCTTTCTCGTGTAATGTCTGGGCAATTATGTCGATTTGATTAGTCGGAATGATGAGGAAAGTCAATGAGAAAGTTTAAATCAGAAATCACAGAAGTGATTTCTAAAGCGCTGGGTGGCGAGGAGGAAGAACATAATCGGGTGGAATTCTTGGAGTTAGTACGATGGCATCGATAATAGGAAATGGAATGGAGATTGTGAGGCAGAGAGACTATTTTCTTTTATTTATCAATATTGTTGAATTTATATGGATTCCAAGGACTGGGGTGTAGTATTACTGACGCTGCATCGCATCGATATACTCTTCACGATACAATTATTCTATTAAATCCGGTGACACGTGTTTCGCTAGCAATGGGGTTTAAACGCCACCATACCGAATGATAAATTATCGATAAATTCGGTAAGGGACGATTAGAAGACGTGCCAGCGGATTTAATTAAATAATTGTGTGGTAATTGTTAGACTTTTGAAGAAAATTGCTACGTGCTTCCTTACTAACTGTGCCTTCTGCCAGACAAAAACAGCTAGAACAACTAACCGAGATGAGACTTGCAGAACACGCAGAAACAAATGGCTAGCTACGTCTTAGAGTCGTGGCTGAAAAAAGGTAGTTTACATTTACGATAAAAGTTGCCAAAAACGTTGGCTGATGGTAAAAAGAAATATATAAGGGCGCCACTGGTTTTCAGGAGTAGTTCCTTTCCACTTTGTTTAAACAAAAACTAAATTGTAACGTGACGGTTCGCCAAATGGGATCGTGGGTAGTTTTACCAAAATTCCCCTCAGAATGATAATCACTTACTAGCAAATACCTCTGTGGTCTCAAACCACAGTAGCCATAAGCTTTTTCTTGGGCAAGGTTCGTTTAAATTTCTTTCGGCTTTTAGGCGAGCTCATATACATTCATTGATTCGATTACTTTTTGATCTCGACGTTCACAAATTGAACCCCCGTTATGATTGTTCCCAAGAACGCTTCTTCTTCCTCGTTGTGGAGCAAAAACGTTAGTGCAGAATCTATTGGCTGCGGCTTTTGAACGTCTGTAAGCTGGGACGTATACTAAATTTCTTGTCGCCGAGTCGTACTGTAACAATGTCATAAAGTGCTGATCGAGAAATTTCAGGAAATTCAGTAGACAGAAATTATGAACTGGCGGTATTCTCAAACCATCTTGTTCACTTTTTTGATAATGTCATCTGTTGCCATGAACTTCCTTCCCTGACCCTTCTCATCATGGACATCAGTTCGTCTTTTTCGTAAAATCCTACACCACTTTCGCGCTATACCATCACTCACAATGTTTTCCCTCGTACACAACACACAATCTTCGATGAATTTCAGCCGCAGTATTGTTTCGAGCTTGATGGACACGAATCTTACATTTGGCAGATAGATAAACACTACTGCGCAAGCGCCACGTCACCATGCCAGCCGAGTATCCTTTACCAACCTGACGGATCTTGAACAATATTGATACTGAATTCCCCAGTTTTCCACTGAGGATGTCAACTTAGTTGCCGAAATACGTATCTGGAATTTTCGGAAAACCATCGAGCACTTCGTATGCTGATGGCATTTTCTCATGAATGTGAACAAGAGGTTTTAGAACTATATATATTATCCAGTTTCTCTGAAGTGAAGATTCTTCTCTGGTGATATGAAAAGTGTTGGTTTTGTCGATTTTCGTAAATCACGTCAATCTTGAAGTCGACGCAATTGGTTCGTCCACTACTACAACACGTGCCGATTTTCGTTCATCTCGCGCCTTTTTGAGCACAGGGGATTTTAGAGACTTAGCGCCCTCAATAACGACTTCTACGGGCTCATCATCTTTGATTTATAAAGCGTAATTTTCAAGAAGAATTGCATCTTCTTCATCTAAATTTGTTACAGCCCCTTCGTCGCTGCCAATGGAGTCGTAAAGCAAAATTTTTTAAATTTCCTCTGGTCGAAGGAAGAAAACCCGATCACGGGCTGATCCACTCATTTTAATTGTTTTTTTAAATAATCATTGTTACTACGAAAACACCACAATAAAATATCTATACAATTTAATATAAATAATACTCGAAATAATTACATGCTGATGAACGTCTATTTTGACTGTATAAAAATAATCAACTGATAAAGACAAAAAAACAGAACAAAAATAAAGGTTTTAGCTTCAAACAATAACACATAAAATTGACAAGAATAAACATGCAACGAAACAAGAGCAAAACAATATTCACAGACATACAGACAATGATAAAAATCAAAGCAAATTTAGATTTTTGTTTCGTTTCAACCCACACGCAAATATACTGGCCAAACCTTCATTGGATCTCTAGGGGAAGGTTGAAACTTTCACAATCTTGTACCTTATATTTTTCGGTAGGTAAGAGATGAATCGAAAGCAGAATTGAGTCTCATCGTCTTGCGCCCTATTTTTACCCCGTAGCAGTCCTCAGAATAAAGAACATTATTTCACCAACTTTGGGGCCTCGTAGGGGACAAGTGGAGCCTTATAGCGACTTGTAATCTACTACATTCTTGTTGCCCTTACCATCCTCTACAAAATACGCTTTAACCCTATTTCCCTTATCTGTTACCTGGACAATTATAAGAACTAAAAACCCTCGGGCAAGCATACTTGCCTGTGGTCATCAAAGGGTTAAACGTCGTTAGGTTCATCGTCACGTGATCCGGTAATTCTTTCCACCGGTCGAACTTCAGAACATTAATCCTCTGGGAGATAAAAACTCTACGTTTCCGTGTAACGATTCTTCGGATTAACAGCAATTGAGTGAAGAAACCCTAATTTTTTGGCAACCTTCAGTTATGAGAACGATATTTACAGTCGTGTAAATTAAACTAAATTACCGAGAAAGACGTAGCAAAGATTTCCGACCAAAACTATGGACGATTGGGCGTCGACCGGAACTATCGAAAATTGACGACTATTCACGCTCAAGGGGTAACGATAAGTGATCGATTTGCACACCGTAAAAAGGCTAAATCGTGTCTCTTCGCGAAGAGTTTGGAAAAAGAGCAGTCGTAAAGGGAGAGCACACTAAGCGATAAAATTGGAAAACACAAAGTTCCATTGCGATAAAAACACGTATGTAGATACAGTTCTTTCAAAAGTTTCAAAATACCATACGAAATATACAGTGTGATTGAAAAGCTTCGAAATGAGACAAAAAGCACAGTGCAGTCAAACAGTATCCGAGAATAAATTTAAGATTTTTAAATGCATTACGAAAGGTTTAAAAAAATTAAAATGTAACATAATGCAGACTTCACGAAGAAGAGAAGATGGAGTTACTAAAGGAAACATGTATCGTGCGTCCCGTTGTCCCACAATATCGAAAATTAGTTCGTCTAGAAGTAATAAAGGACAAGTATGCAAACGCGTCATTTTGTTCCACAAAGCTCTCATCACTACTATCACCATTAGACGGAATACCAACATATCAACACGTGGCATAGATATTTATTCGTCACACAAAACAGGAAAGGCATTCAATAGTTCGATAAAATTTCCATCCGGAACGCTATAAAGGGACAACTTATCGACACTCCGGTAACTTTTCCCTTTTTCGGGAAATCGCAAAACGAACGGGCGTTAAATTGAATTTTTTTTTTTCCGGTTAGTTTTCGAGGTATAGGTCGTTAATAATCCGCACACACTGACAACGCGGCTAACGCGGAAATTAAAAGCGGATGAGTGACGCGACCTGTTAGCTAATTGATTGGTTCCGTCACCCGTGCGTGGGTGACGTTCGAATTTCGCCCGAATGCGCCGGCACGAACCACTTTATCTCGTCGAAGCTAGGAACGCGAAAAATTCGCTGAAAAATTCCGATCTTCCCGATCGAATACGCAGAGCTTGCGTTCGGGATACTTTCAGTTACTTGCTTTAATAAATGCTTATTTCGAGGTTTGTTTAACTTTTGATGATATCGTGACGATGATGATACTTAGGATGCCATCCAACTGCAAAACGATTGGAAATGCGGTAATTATTTTAGTTAGATCAATGGTCCCCAAACTCTTTTGTGCTGTAGACCACGTACCGATTTTCTTTATTTTCAATAGACCCATTGCCGTCCTAATATGAAATTCCTAGAAATTCCTCAACTTTTAATGTGCTTATGAGAGCTGATATGGACCTAGTTAGTTTGAAAGGGTTTACTGTTGAGTGGAAAATTTTAAAATAGAAAAACATGTTAGGTTTTATACGTTAATTAATTAAAACGACACAAAATTTAAATCTAAGAACTACTAACATTCTTACATAAAATAAATACGCAAAGAAATAACGCTTTTAATGGGAGGAATGAGTCTGATGCTGTGATAGTAAATTATCAATATTTCGCTTAAATCCTCGGCCGTGGTTTCCAATCTGTTTCTGTTTTTTTTTTTTTGTAAGAAGATTGGCTACCGCACTGAAACCCTTTCTCACATTCTTCTCTACGAAAAGTTTCAGTTTGCAAGGGAAGAATATGGACTACAAACTGGAATATAAAATGGTTCGAAATCGGCCCGTGTCACTTTTGCGTTCTTGAGAGATTACAAATTTTCCAAGTAGAGGGCAAAATATTTCGGTCGCCACCTTAATAGTAGACTGAATTGGAAATATCATATTAGACAAACAGCTGGACAAATCAGACGTCGAATGTATGGTTCGAAAATCCCTCGCTCCACACCAAAGCGTGACCTTCTTGTTATGCAAAGGTGATTGGTATCTGAAACTTTGCTTATTGACGTAACCGCTTAGATGGAAATGGGTCTTCTCTAACATAATTAATTTGGATGAAAATTGTGATTGTCCTTCAACCATTTTTAAAGGCTTCGTGTAACATTTCACTCGTCGATTTAAGTCTCGAGACAGTAATTATTGAACAATTTGCACTTCAAGTTGATACAAAGGCAAGTCCGTGTGTAACATTCGTCTAATACTCCTATCAAACATGTGTTGTTGATTCTGCCTACTTTCTATAAGTTTTCTGGGGTGCGAATTGTAGACGACCAGCTTCCTTCTTCGGCAACGCAGAAACAATCAATATAAACTTTCGTAGCCAGTTTAGAATCATTTGATGTGTCCAAACTCTTCCTAGTTATAGCAAACCCCAAAATTACGTTGCGTTGCAGTAGCTGAATCATCGTTAAAAAAGTGCTGAACAGCAAACGCACGGATATTAATAACTGAACTGGCAACTGAATGCTTTAGAGTTTTCTCCGAGCCAAAAATTCACACACCGCGCTATCTACCGGCATAAGTTTCCGGCGCTGATTGTAAATTCTCCAATCTATTCTGCCGTACCCTGCGTAATTCTTTCTATTGCGTATCATCCCGTTTTGGGTATTTGATATCAACAGAAACAAGCTGCTCAAACGGCCCGATTCTCCACTTGGGCTCAATTTCCTTTTATAGTTTATAATACCCCATGTTTGAAGTTTCCTCTTTGCACTCGGTAAGGTGAATTTCTGCAGCTGTCTTACAATTTTCAGGAACTTGTTAGTTAGGGCTACTTTATTAAGGATATATATTTCTATTTATGATGTTATCAACTCATATGTGTCTGTCCGTCAAACACCACCTAATGGATGCTCATTGGCAAACAGCTGCAGTAGCTGCTAGAAAATCTGACTTATAACGTTTCCCTTAAGTTATTACTGGCGCTACACCGGTACATGTTTAATAAAACCCATTTCAGGAAGGAAATCGTTACTTCGTTGTTTTTAAGAAAATGTGTTGAAGTTGCTTCTGGTTGATAATGTTGATATACATAGGAGTAAAACAGATGTATCCCCTGAGAATCTTCTGGTTCTGCGCCCCTTAAAACTTTTAATAAAATAATGCTAAATATGCCCAAAACTTCATCCTCGCGAACTTACTCCGACATGTAAAGTGTTAATTTGAACGCGTCCGACTTCCGCTAGAGGAAGACAAATCACCCGGACCGTTTCAGAAGCGCCGCAAAAGTTTTTAATAAAAACGTTACCACAGTGTTTCCATTCGTGTCGTCTACCGTTCCTGTCATCAAAGCAAATTTCACATGGACGATCGTCGATGAGGACGGGAAACTAAAAATCCACTAGTACCACGCGGATATTCGCTTTTTTTTTTTACTAATGCATCACCATAAAACGAAAAAGGAAAAAAAAAGGAAATTGGACGAATTCCACATTCTTCTCTCCGCCTTGCTCCATTCGATATTCTATAATCAATTTTTAAGCGAAATTCCGCCATCCGCTCCCTGTCAATTGCTAATTGGACATTTGCATTTTCAACGCGAATTTCGCCCGGGGGTAAATTCGTCAGTATAGGAGGAATGGAAGAAGAACCCATAAATTTTTTTATCGGATTATATTCGCGTAATCGTATCGTGTCCGGATTAAATATTAAAACGCCGCATTATTCGATTATTAGAAAGCGGGAAGGAAATAATTGAAGCTCGATGTATCCGGTAATAGATGAAAATTTCATTGTATTGACGTCCCGCTGGGTATGAAAAGCCCTTACCCAAATTCATGTCATCCGTTGTGTCATAAAAGAAGATTTGCTAAAAGTTGCTGTTCGAAACGTTGCTCAATGTACATGTACGAAGAATTTTCCCAGAGTTCTAAGAAATTGGCTATAATTTTTTGTATTTATTTATTAAAATGTAATTTTCCAATATAATCTGCATTTAATTGAATACATTTACCCCAGACTGAAACTTATTTTTCCAAACCGTCCTCAACGATTTTTTTCGGGATCTCTGCAATCCACCTATCTATAGCAAGTTTTATCTGATTTGAGGTCTTAAATCGAACGCCACGTTTCTTTCAAATTTGAGGACAGTTACAAACCACTAGATGCCAGGTCTGGCGAACAGGGTGCGGATGTGGAGGGATTCCCCAGTGCAATTCGTTTAAAACATCCTTCCTTCTTCGTGCAGTATGGAGTCTTGCATTGTCCTGTTGCAATACAGGTCGCTTATGCAACTTCCCAGACCGTTTCTTGCAAAGCGCCTTTCACAATGAACCAGGTTAAAGATTAGAACATAATTGTAGTGCCTTTCGATATAACAATAATCTCGTCGCAATCCCAGGATACAGAAGCATTACTTTTCCAACGGACGGAGGTGCACGTGCTTTAACCGAGGGCCTTTCTTCGGGTTTGCACCATCCTTTGAACGGATTTTTGGTCTCAGGATTGAAGTAAGCTATCCATGTTTCATCGGTGGTTATTATCCGTTGCCAAAATTGGCTGCCATAACGTGTTAAAAGGTCTTGAAGTTGACGACAAGTATTGGACCTGTTGAATTTCCGCTCCGATCCCAACAGCCTTCATACCCAGCTTGCCCCTACACGCGTTTATATAAAATCCCATAAACCAGTCGTGAACCTATTTCTACGCTAACACTAATTTCACGAATAGTTATTCCAAAATTTTGTATAGAAATCTTACTAGTTTTAAAAGTAATAGGCCTTTAGAGAGAAAAGTCGCACAAGATAGATAGGACAGTTACAAGATATCCATGGCATTTAGTTAATATGGTTGCCGATTTTCACTGAAAGTCATTTTGATTAGGCTTCCAAAGTCAAACAAAACAACAGACCTAGCCGTACACAGACAGATTATATATGGTCATTAACGCGATTTTTACTTTTTGTCAAAAGCACGCCAATGTAACTGACATTCTGGCATAACACAAGAGGAACTCATTTTCATCCAGCAGCTTGACCTCCTGGGATACCCGATGAAGACCCCGACTAAACGAATCCAATTCACGAGAGAAAAGCGGTACGATACGCCTGTTGAGTTCCAACATCAAGTCCATATCCGTTTAGTTCAACCAAAGTGACTCAAATGGGTTTGAGCGTTAGTTGTAAGCCAAAGGGAATGGGTGATGATCCAAGGAATCTTATGGTATACAATCTCCACTCTTCTGAGATACAAAATCACCGCAGAAGTTCAGATCATAACTTTTAGGTCAATAATGGCCTGTACGTCGGTGTACAGAGCAGCAACTTGCTTCAAAATGCAAATCTTCCGTTACTTTGTCCTAAAAGAGGAAACAGCAGATTTCAATCTTCGACAATTCAGTAGCGCTTTGGAGCATCTGCGGGGTAAATCAACATTTTTGTTGCTAGTGAAACTGATCCTGCCATCTGTATAGACAGCAAGAAGTCAATGCAACGGCCTTGGTACAAATCCAATCATTTTTCATTAGGTTCTCCACAACAGCAACGATTCTTTCATTTACAGAGGTGCTCTTCCGTTCACTGCGTGTATCGTTTTCTAATGCCGTTGTGCCAGCTTTGGAACGATCAAGCCATCGACAAACTACACCCTCTGTCCCAAAAGTAACCGCAATAGTTCGAAATAAAGCACGCTATGTATGTTATGTCCACAAAAATCATTGTATTTATTCGAAATATTCTCCATGTGCTACAATACATCGATTTGCACGGTCAACGAGTGCTTCAAACGACTTTTTCATGTCGATCTCTGGGATGGCCTTTAGGATGCCGGTCGTCGATCTTTGAATGGCGTCTACGGATGCATAACGAACTCCTTTCTGCTTCAAATGAAGACGAGGGAACAGGAAATAATCGCATGGGGACAGATCAGGCGAATACGGTGGGTGCTGTATCGAATATATTTCATTTTTCGCCAAAAAATCGGTGACAATCGTTGCTCGATGACACGGTGCGTTATCGTGCAGTAATCTCCAGCTGCCTGGCTCGCGATATTCGGGTCGAACACGACGAATGCGACCCAGCAAACGCCTCATAATATCGAGGTAATATGCACCATTAACCGTTGAGCCGTATGGAACGAACTCCTTATGGATAATTCCCTTCGAATCGTAGAATGAAATCAGCATTGACTTGATTTTCGACTTCTCCATTCGTGATTTTTTCGGATTTCCTTCTTCTGGTGACCTCCACTCTGCGCTTTGACGTTTGCTTTCTGGTTCGTATTGAAAGCACCACGTCTCGTCACCAGTCACAATCGTTTTCAAGAAGTTTTCATCTGCACGGGCTCGTGCAATAATGTCTTTGGAGTGTTCGATTCGAAGCGTTTTTTGGTCGTCGGTCAATTTGTGCGGAACAAACTTCGAATTGACTTTCTTCAAACCAAGGGTTTCAGTCAAAATGCGCTGAATAGTTGTTTTAGGGATGCCAAGCTCCATTTCCATAAATCTCACTGACGATTTCTTCGAAATTTTCACAAATTCGCGCACTTTTTCCACATTTGCCTCGGCCAAAGTTGTCGAAGGACGACCGGCTCTTTCGTCATCGTTAACATCTTCTCTGCCTTTACGAAATCGTCGATGCCACTCGAACACTTGCCTCTTCGACAAACAATCGTCGCCATAAACAATTTGCAGCATTTCATACGTCTCGGTTGCAGTTTTTCCAAGTTTAAAACAAAACTTAATATTGACTCGTTGTTCGTGACTCATTTTCTGACCGTTTACGAAAAACACTCTCACAGGATGCGTGATGTATCAGCTGACTATGCACCAAATGTCATGAAATTTTGTCAGGTTGGTAAGGAAGAGTCCCACTACAATAATCAATCAACTATCAAGAGATGACGCCACTGGTTTCTGATTTATAGACGCATTGCGGTTACTTTTGGGACAGAGGGTGTATAGTTTTAGATTTTGCAGACTTTTCAAATACACCTTGCGTCGACGTTGAGGCATTTCTGAAGCTTTCACAGCTTTCTTAAATAAAATGATGATGAAAAGGTGATGCAGTCACCTCTTCCATGATGACGAAATCTGTGGTGCGGAAATACGCTGAACAATATTGCACCTGATGGCTACGTAAATATGTTGAAACTTGTTCCTGACCAATAGATTACTTGAGATGGCAATGACACCTGTTCCATTATGCGGGGGATTGTATTAATTAAAGAGGAGTTGTTCAATCGTTGTAAAAAGATGACAAGTGTTGACTGATTGGCCGGCTAGACACCTCCCTTAGGCAATAACATTAACAACTAATTTAGTAAAAGGTGAGCGTGGAGGAGTGTTATACAAAGGATTAAAATAAACCAAAATAAAACATGTATTTATTTGAGTGATAAATGACACAAACACTGTCCTTTGAGAACGTATATCAATAATATTAGTTAATTCGTTAAATGATGAAGGAAATGTAAGAAAACCGCAATATCAAATGCAATAAAAATTTCTAAAACGCGTGGCAGTACCTTTTGTATGTGAAATTAGGTGAATTGGAACGATACGGATTGACTTACTGTGTGGTACATTAGCTTGAAAATTGGGTTTCGAAGCTTGTGTGCAATGTCTGTTGTGGATTTTGTTGGGTAGCAAAATGGCAGAGGCGGGGTTCCGGTGGTAATCGTATATGTACTTGGTGGTTGGGCAAAATGCACCCTTTCTACCTCTTAGAACAACAAACGGTCGATAAGGGTATACGGTCACAATAGTATCAGGGACAAATACTTTACAACGTACTCCTGGAAAGAGACGAAAGTGTAAAAATTAATTTTAAAATAACTCCCCTTAACTGAATCCCGTATTTAAAATGATGAAAGAATTATTTATACGAAGTGTAACAGTTGCTTTCATTAGACTTAACAGCTTTGAGAGCGGTTCTTCCGTATATAGTCGCGCCTCGGGATATTTTCCAATTCCTAATATTGGCATAGTACGTTCATCGCGGTTTTCTCCTCAATATGACAGAATCTACATATCCTTTCTTCCGTTAAGCCCATTTGGCTCATGTACTTGTTGAGCCCGCAGTGCCCTGTTAGTAGGCCCACTACCAGCCTGATAGACTTTCTGTCACAGTGGGGTCCGTTGTAAACTTCGGCATTCGTTCTCTAAGTAACTGGTTTGCCCTCATCTCTCGTCTGGGGAGTTTCTCCACCTTTCCCGAGCTTTATCCTTGTTCCACTTTCTTATGGGAGTTTTTAATTTTGTCTTTACAATGCCACAAGGCGACTCCGGTCCCTATGAATGCCATCGGCAAAGCCTCTCTGACCAGTTCGTCAGGTTCCTCATTACCGCGGTACCCCTCGCGCCCTTGACCAAGAGCATGACCTATAACATTTATACAATTGAATTAGAGCTAAATTTCGAAAACGCTCGACATATCCTCGAGACGATAGTTTCCAAACAGAAGACTGTGCGATTCTTCGACAACGATTTCTCCTTTTCGATCGTTCCTTTGCAACGCTTCCATCTGGAAAGACACGTCAACCGGATGATTTACAACGTATACATTCCGCGTGACATACGTTCTACGCGCTTAAGATTTATTCTTGTATGCATCTCGAGATATACGGTCCGTTTAAAACGTGTTCTATGTACCTTGGCGCGTGTACCTGAAAATTCCTATATTGCCAATTTTCTTCGACTAGTAAATCATATTTCCGCGCCGCTATAAATCATTTCGGAAAATAAATAACCGCGCGGTCCTTCCGAGACGCGACAATAACGAAGTCGCGTCGGCCTCCCCACCGTTGCGGAGCTGCACGCCCTTTAAAATCCGAAATATGATATTATAAATTCTTAATTTTGATCGAGTGGTCTCGCGATTGAATATGAAAGTTTTTGCGTTGATATGGTTTTGCGTGGCTTCCTAAAAATACGAAGAACGATGTGTAATGTTCTTAAGGAAGGCCCATGGCTCGTCAATAATGCAATTTCAACACAACGTAATTTTTTGTCTCGATGGGGGTGATCTTCCGATCCGATTAAATCGTAAATTTTCTTCACGACCTACAGGATACGAAATTGCTCAGATGAAATATTAAAAGAGAGAAAAGTTTCATAAAGTGTATAGCAAAGTAAATTGGACGATCACATCATCAAAACTTGGGAAGAATTATAGAAAAAATAGAAAATTTGTTCAAAATAAAAAATTATGTGATCGAGACCGGGGCTGAATCTCTTTCGAAATTTGGGGGCACGTCGACAACAGCAGCTGGAATAAAATTTAAGTTCCCAGTGACTGTAAGATTCTACAATCTGGTGAGAATCTAATTTAATCGGGAAAATTGAAGAAACCGCCACTATGACGCCAACATAAAGAAAATCATAAAGAATAAATGAGTTGGGACCGAGAATCGACAAAGTAATATTTAGGGACGAAAAGAACTTCAGTTTAGATGGCCTCAATGGCTTCTCTTTCTTCTAGCACAGACATGGCCAACATACCACCCGAGTAATGAATACATGCGGCCTGCGATTAATCTTTCAATATTAGCGCAATATTTAAGGTATGTTTACAGGAAAAAGAAGTTATATGCTCATGATTTAATACAAAGGTTACAATCTTTTCAAATGAAGTTTAGCCTCTTTTCTAGAAATCTGAACGAATGCAAATCTGATCATTTTCTAACGTTCGAGACCATATCTTTAAATATTTGAAGAGAAGAGACTCAAATATTTAATAACAATATCCTTGCACCTGTTAGTCCGTAACACATTTACGCATGCCCGCATATTATCAACCCCATAAAACAACGTTCACTAAGGCGCATGCGCAGAAAGAATGGTAAAAATATTATTGCCCAAGGAAATTATCAGAATTGAGTCAGAACTAACAGCATGTAAAAGGTTTACAAAAGATTTGTTATCATAAAACAGTGTTTTAATCTCCCCGCATTGCAATACATTTGTAAATTATAAAGCATTTTTCTACGTCGCGAAGTACCAGGGGATTCCAAGTAGCGCGACCAAACAGTACCAATTCGATTGCTTTAAGAAAATTGATAACGTTTTATCTACTATTTGAAATCCATTTTCTGTACATGTAAATGACATTCCTGTTGATATACAATCAGAAATAATTAGTTTACAATGTGGTAAATTATTACACGAGAAATATCACGAAGAGCAAGAAACTTGTTTGCAATTTTTATAAGCAATTGAATAATGTAAAATACGAAATTTAAAACTTGCCCAGAAATATTTAGTAACCATCAGCTCAACTTATATTTTGTGAATAAGCTTTTTCTTTAACACATTGACTGCCATGGCTATCATATTTGATAGCCAGTGAATTTTCCGTTGAAGCCTTGGCTATCAAATATGATAGCAACAATGTATTCACATGTCAGGTCATAGTTATTAAAAATTTATCACTTAGACGCAAATCTTGTAGAAGTTGGTGGTCTGGACTGGTGGCCTCCCAGCGATGTGCATGATAGCCATGATCCGTGTTTAAGTTCCACGGAGAGACGCGGCAATTTTTCTTTGATACCTCGGCAAAAGTTCATGATTACCATAAAAAAATTTTGCCAGATTAAGAAGAAACTTTTCTACTTAAATTTAATATTGAATACTACGTTTTACGTAAACAATGCATTGGGCGGTCATTGTATCTAAATAACAGTACAAAATCAAGATTGAATTATTTACATTTGGAGACTGTGTTAAGAACAAGTAGTACAAATATAGAGTTAGGCGATGCAAAGCGCCTCAAAACGTCATATTAGTTTTTTATTTATTAATTTGTCGTACTAAATCACTTACAATTATTCATAAACAAATTCCAAAATAAAATTTTGTTTATTTAATTGAATCGTTTTTGTATTTAACATTTTTTAATTCTAATATTCCGTTGGGTCAGTGAAAAAGTTTTCTTTTCAATCCGACCCTGGGGTAAAAACTACGGGCCACGCCTGTACTAGTATGATCTACGAAACGCAAAAGAAGTCAATATTAGGCGACATTTTGGGGGTGGTGATTGTATGATGTAGGCTGCATTTTTTTCTACGGAAAGTCAAAAATTGCCTGGATAAACCATCGAATAAATAGCGAAAGTTATACTGAAATTTGGAAGATGATGATGATTGAAGAGATTGCATTTATTAATAGGATAATGCGCACATTTATAGCGCGCGAATCGTAAGAAAGTGATTTCCTAAAAAGCAATACCTATACTAACTTGGACAGCAAATTTTGATCTTAACCCCCATTGAAAATGTTGGGGGCGGGGGTATATCAAAGCAGAAAACAATACAATAGCGTTCAAGACCTAAAAGTGCTATCCGTGGCGTGTAGAATAAGTTTTTCTTACAACAGCTGGAAACTTTAATGGATTCCATGCCCAATAGGCTCTTCGAAGTTATTCGCAGTAATGGAGGAAGAACTAAATACTAACAAGCCATATGATTTACCTTGTTTCACTTAATTTCATTTACAAAATTTTTTGATCTTCTCTTGCCATCCGTAGACGTACGTTTCGCGGTATTACCGCTCGTCAGTACGGCTTTGCAAGAGCTGTAATCCCTCTCACATGTACAAACATCAATCTTAATTTCATTAAAATATGAGTGGCAGTAATAGAATTTCGCCTGGTTCTTTTTCATTATATAAGTTCTTTATGTTTTATGATGATGTTTATAATAAATTAATTTTGTCGGGGTGTTTAGTTCCTACTCATAATTTCCGAATACACCGAAGGCTTTATTTGTCTGGCCACCGCTTTAAAACAACAAGTTTAGCATAAAGTCGGTGTGGTCCTAATGCAATTTCGTCCACTGTAAGCCCAGAAAACAAAAATCAGATACAAACAGCTAAGCAGGAGGTGCATCGCTCACCAACAATGCAATTTCCATGTCTCGGCCTTAGTTACCTGCCCTTTCCATTTTTAATATCGGTCGTATAAAGATTTTATTCACCGACATTATTCCGAGGCATCCGCGACGTCGTCCATCCATATCACCTCGTGTTGCCTTCCGTTTCGGCATGCAGATAGGCGGCGTAATATTCTCCGCGGCGTCTTTGATTGAGTAATGTTACGGTTCGTCGTTTCACTTTTATTTGAATTTTTTATTGCAATGTTGGCGGGTTTATTGATGTATTTTATATTCGTGATGCGTCCATATTTTTATGCGATTTTTTCCTCTTTCCGCGCGACTATCCGAGAGGTACCGTGGGGGAATGACGGTGCTTATTATATGACGAAACGATGAACTGCGGGTGAAAATTTATGTTTTCGCCTCGGTGGGAATCACAACGAGGATGATTGAAATCGAATAAGTAATGCGTGATGAATTTTACGGCCGAATAAGGTATATTAGGCTGGAGAAAATATAGGAGCTTCTGTTATTCTTTGTTTTCTGGACCAAAATTTTGGGTATGAGTCTGTGGTGCAAGATTTCGCAATCTTGTCTGCGTTGAGCCTCCTCGGATTATACAAAATATTACCATACCACACGCTACATTGTCATAATAAATATAAAAAAACGAACGCACCATCATCTTACCGACATTTATTTCTCAAATACAACTCTAATCCAAGAAAGTAAGTGATACGAATTAATTTTGGTCCTATTTAAAGCTTCGGCGTTGTCGACGATTTTGCTGCTTAGTTTTGGCTTGAGCCAAAGTTGAAATACTTATTTCACATAAGTAACGGAAGGAGGAACGGAGGAAACGGCACAAGTATTTACAAAGTAAGAGAGGCAGATCTTCAATTAACAAGGAAACGTCTTATCCAAAACTTAAAGGCAAAAGTCATCTTTCATGGTCGAATCGGTCGACATTTCTAAGAAATTTTTCCTGAATTTCTTCTGGGTCATTGTGAGACATCGACCGCAAATAGATTTCTAGCCATGTACCATATTAGTGATTTTGAATAAATGATTTCCAAGATTCTCCTCCGGTCAGCAAATTTCTTTAAGGCCACTAAACATGATATATGTACGTACATCTTCATCCATCGGCGAAGATTCGACCAATATGTTGAAAAAGCAAATACACCAGAAAGAAGATAATAGTATGATCAATGGAAGAAAAAATGCAGCAAATGTTAGACGACCCGATAGCCCTAGGGTTTTTCAAAACTAATATGCCATTTATTTATATGATCATCATAAGATCATCATTAGCAACACATTTAATATTAGTTTTATTCTAAAAGCCAGTCATCCAAAGTTAGGACATAACGATGTTGGTTGATGTTAACAGTTCTATCCCAGCGATGTCATGAGAATGATATATCACCCTCCTTAATTGCAGTGACAAGGAAGAGATGAAACGAAGACTTCAAATCATCACTCATGAACCTACTAGATTAAAACATAACAATTCTCCTCGTCCTCTGCCTGAGGCGCCACGGCTCGACATTGTGTTTTAACACTATACAAGTTCCTTCGTCATCTACCTCGGTTTCTAGCTATATTTTTCCAGTTTCTGATTCTTGAGGTATTTTTTTTTGTATCTGTTGTAACTTCGTTTTGTCACCTCTTTCTGGGCCTTCCACGTGTACCTTTAGTAATTTCTTTGGTACCCTGTAAAAAGGGCTCGTTATTTGTTTTCCGAAACAAGCAGATTAGAAAATTAAAAGTCTCCTCTTCCTCCTTCGTCTTGAGAAAGGCCAAATCGTTCTTGGCGTATCTGGTGGTTGCCGTTTCATATGCGTTCATAGCAATTTCTGGGGTATTTTCCGAAAAGGTGTTTTTTATGCACTCTTTGAAACTGGTTTAAACTGATTAAAAAATCAAACTCTTTCTCTTCCTCCTTCGAAAGCGTTATAGCTCGAGTTCGTGTAGTGGTCTCTCTCAACTCCCTCTTCGATCTACTTCGGCTTCTAGGCATCTTCCTCCAGGTTCTGATTCGTAAGGTATTCTTCGTACCCCTTGCTCTTTCGTCTTGCTACCATTGCAAAATTGAAAGCCTCTTCTTCTTCCTTTTAAGGTGTTATCGAATTCCTGTAATATGTGTTCTAGACTGTCCCGACTTTCTTCTCCATCCGTTTCCATATCTATCCACATTTTTCTAGTTTACTGCCTTTAGAGTAATACTTGCCTCCTTTGCATCTTCGCCTTGTTTCCTCGTTCTGATCCTTCTAGCTGACATGTACTCTTGCATTTGCGCTTTTACAAATTTATTAGGTATTTTGTAAGTAGGTCTCGTTGTGCCCTCCCTGAAACTGCTAAATTAGACAATAAGGAGCCCGTTCTTCCTCCTTCTAAAGCGGTACAGGTAGAGTTTGTGCCTGTCCTTCTTCAACTTTCTTCCTCATCTATTTCTGCTTTTAACCATATTCTTCCAATTTCCGGTTCATAGGATATGTTAAACATTTTCTATAACTTCGTCTCGCTATCTATTCCTCAACATCATAGCTGAGTTTTATCGTTCCATATATGTTTATAGTAGTATTCTCTCCTTCCTTCTACAATGCGAATTCGTGCCCTGGCCTTCTTCGACTTTTTCACTTTATTTCGATTTCTAGCTACATTTTCCTAGTTTCTGGTGCTTAGGGTATTGTTTGCATTCTCCGTAACAGCGTCTTGCCATATCTATTCCAGCTGGTCTTTTGTTCTTCCATCCGTGTTTCTACTAAGTTCTGGATAATCTTTGCTTCGACTTCGAACAATATACCCTGTTCACTGAACCCTTTGCAATCTTGCAAATTCAGATGTAGCCAGTGATTCCGTCCAGATCTTCGAAGGCCATTGCTACTTTCCGGTCCAATAACTTTTGAAATGATCTTCTTTGCTTTAGGTCATGACTAGTAACTAGATGGGTCACGAGATTATGCCAGCCTGGATTACGATCCAAACTAATTGCCTTATCGTTTGTGAGTCTCTTATAATCAAGATCTAGCTAATCGCTTTGTTTGAGCTTGCGTGATCCTACAACGCATTCGCCCACTATTAGTAATGCACCTAATCTTAATAGAAGTTTAAAGTTATTACCTCGACTCTCTCTTAAAGAAAAAAATAGTTTTCTATTATTTTTGGCCTCTTGTACAATTTTCGTTTCTCAATCGCCATAAACCACATCCCAAACAAGAAACCGCCTCCTATCCCCGTGTGATCCTACACAATCTCCTTCGACAACGCAAATAATTCGGAGAATGTCGCGTCGACAAAGCTGCGACGAACTGGGTTACCTACCGAGTTACTATTTTTAAACGGCGGCGCTTTCAGTTCGAGAAAATCCACAGCAGAAGTCGCTCATAAAATATTCAAATTCGGTAACGGATTTCCGCACAGAATCATCCGAGACGCGCTACCCGTTATCGGGACGTCATCGATCTGTTGATTTTGCCGCTTCGCGATATACCGAATACATGAGGAAAGAAAAAAGAAAGGGGGCAGGTCAAAAGATATTTCTGCTCGAGCGACGTGTATTGTGTAAAGAGGGAGACATTAGGAAAGTGATGAGGTGTTGACAACGGGATCGATGCCGACGTCGTCGCTTCGACGGAAGATAAAATATAAATTTGGGAATACGCGTACGATAGGGAGGAGGAACAATCGAATTTGGATTTTGCGGTTGTTTCGGTATTCGAGGGAAATCCTGATTTTTTTCATGAGGGTTTGAGGAACGACACACAAATATATGAATTGATAAATTTATCAATTTGACGTGGAAAATAGATTTTGATTGTTTTGTTCGAGAAAATGTAGAAGCGTTAGGGAAAAGCAGGTCTGACGATTTTCCTCATTTTGTATTCAAGCGATACGAAAAGAAATTTGGTAATCATCGGAGTTATCCCGTGTGAAATTGATTCGTAAGAAAGAAATGGGACTCCGAAGGAAAATACAAGGCAAAACCGGAAAGGACAGGATAGCCAATGAGATATGTCGACATGAATTGGATATGGGACCCGTCCAAGACAAAATCGTTGAGTATCAACCAAGACGGATGGGTCATGTTTGTCGAACCAAGTAGTATTAGCCCACAAAAGGGTAAGGTGGGAACAGAAGAAGAAGGTCAAGAAAACCATAGAATGACATAAGGAGAGAAGCAGTGGAGCAAGAGCAGCCACACATTAGAATTTTAAGAGTAAAGATTCGAAACCTTCATCTCTAAGTCTTTGTCATACCTTGATAGCTGATCGGGAATCTTTCTAGATTACTTTTGGCAATCTTTTCATCAACCCTCCGTGTAGTCTGTCCACGTTTGTGGACACCGCAAAGAGGAAATTTTGAATGATTGGTTCGCTTCTAACGTTCCGCCATTTGCGTATTATGTTATGGTCCTTAACCGCCAAAAGTTATCAAACAAATCTTGACACTCATTTGAACGACGGTGAAGTAGAAGTTTGGGTATTTTGTAGCATTGTTCATTCAGGGTAACACGTTCTACAGGCTGGTTGGTTGTTTTGTTTGGGAAAGGGTACAAACGCGTGAAAAAGTAAGTATGACGATCTGCTCCGTTCTCTATTCAAGCGAGGCAGAATTTGGTAATAGTCGTAAATCTTCGGTCTGAAATTGGTTTGTAAAAAGAAGTGAGATTCCTAAGGATAGTACAAGGCAAAGTCAGAAAGGTCAGAATAGGGAATGAGATACTTAGGCATGCGTTGAATATGGAACTGGTCCAAACCAACATGGTTGAGGGTCAGTTAAGATGGATGTCGAATCAATTGGCGTAGGCTCACAAAAGGACTATATGAAGTTCTCTTCATATAGTTAGTATAGTTAGTTAGTGGATAAGAACGCAATAGGAGGACCAAAAGAAACATGGAATGACGGGAAAGGATATAAAGAAAGTGAGCAGTGACAAAATCAAACGACGAAAGGTATGCAAGGAAGTAAACTAACTCACCCTTTACAGACTTACACCTAGCGGTAGAGAGGCTTACAATTAAGAAGAAGAAGAAGAAGAAGAAGAAGAAAAAGAACACGTTTTGGAATGCTGTTCTGATGGGAATTTGTTTGTCATTTAAGAATTAGAATATGAAGGTGAGACCAATAGGAGCGAGCAAATATACGAATTATCAGGAAAGATGAGTCTGGAACGGACAATTTATATAAAGTCAAATTTAAAAAAAGAAGAAGAAGAAGAAGAAAAAGGAAAAGAGGGAGAAGTATAAGAAGAAGGACAAGAACAAGCGAAAGAAGAAGGTGAAGAAAAAGGAAACCCAAGATGAAGAAGAAGAAGGAACAACAAGCGATTCTCCCTGATCCACTTGAAGGACAAGTACAGCCTCGTCCATCAAAACGATGGAAGCTTCCTCTACCAAATAACTCCTTCCCGTGTACTTGCACCGTAGCAGTGCGTTTGTGCATCAATTCGCCAAATTTTTAAATTCAATATTATTAGAGCACGTAGATGACATTCGGCCCGGGCAATTACAAGGACAACACTAGTTCGTATATTCCCGTATGTAAGCCGACAGTATCCGAGTATATACGAACGAATGGTATGTTTGTAATCGCTTTACCAGGGTGTCATCAACAACCACCACTGGCCTTTTGGTTAGTTAAATCTTTCAATTAATTCTGACATTTGATGCAACGCTATCAGAGATCATCCCTCGTTCACGTTCGAAACTTTCACCGAATCCTTCGTTTCCTCAACGGGATATTCACCGCTCATCCCGCACTCCAACGATCGATGTTTCATCATTCTTCCCCTTCTCCTCTTCTTGTTAAACATGCACGAATACATCAACGAAACGACCATCGCTAATCTCGATGCCTTCAACCCCTCACTTATTTTATTGTTATGATAGACGGCGGCGCCGACATTTTGCCGCTCTCACTTTCCACCGCCTTCGCCGCTCTCCGACGACGCGTCACTTCTGTATTCCACCCCCACCCGCCATCCCGTTCTTATTTACGCAACGAGCCGAAAGAAGAGAAGGGACTTTCGCGACAATTATTCCACGAACGTTAGGAATGACGGCGGCGACGGGGGAGGCGAGTTAATAGAGGCGGCGGCGGCGGGGCGAATTTTCGACGCCGTTCCGAGATAATACGCAATAATTTCTTGTTTGTATGTTTCTGCGTGTGAAATATGAGTTGGTTCGGCGGAGGGCGCCTTCGTCGCGATTTGATCTTCTTTTGTCTTTTGAGCCGACCGTGTTTTGTTCGAGTTATTGCTGTTCGGAGCGGGAACAGGAGGAGGAGGAGGGTGTTGGTGTTGTCAATGTTGCTAGTATTCGAGTGCTTTTTAGAGAGGTTGTTTCGTGAAGGAGTTTTAGTAATACAAAGGAAGAGAGGGAATAAATAGAAGGTATCTATTTACGCAGAGCTGATACGATTCGTGAATTTTGTGCCAAAAAGTGGTCATGAGGATTTTCCAATATAGTTTTTACGGAGATCTTTATAGAATGGATTCAATCGTCAAGGATGTTTGTCCGATATATACTTTATGATAGTCCTTTTCAAATTTGCCCTTGAAATTTTCAGTAATACATATCTTTAAGCCCGATGGGCAAATAGGAGGAAAACTTCAAACGTTGTCTCTTTGTCTCTGATTTCCCTGGTCAACACATATTTTGCTGCCGGACTTTTTTAACTGCTCTTAACTAATTTTGGTGCGCTGAGCCGAAAAATACCTTCAGATTTTCTTTAACAGCTCGTCAAAAGTGTGAGGACATATTTGTATTTAGCTAGGCTTATTCCTGCATATAAATATTGGTTCCAATACAACCTATAACAAACGCAAAAATAAAAAAGAAAATAACTTAATTATATAAAACAAATATTTACAAATGTCATTACCCAAAATAAATATTTACAGTAGTTCGTAAATAATTTAAAAACTTTCCTTTGAGCGCTTTTCTTCCGTGTGTCTGAAAGGGTTTGTCTCCTTTAATACTGCAGCACTAATCAGCCACAATGTGTGTATCCAATCTTCCCTGATACCTTTCTTCTATTATTCTGATATCCTGGTGGAATCGTTCGCTCTGCTCCTCACTAAAGTCACCAAGATTTGCAGGAAATCTCTCTAAATGACCGTGGAGGTAATGGACCTTAATGTTCATATGGCAAAACAAAATTTGAAAGCTATTAAGCACATCTTCCACTATTTGCTCGTAATTTTCAGACTTCTAATTATCAAGAAAATTTTGCATAACTTTAACCAATGAAGACCATGCATTGGATCTAATTTCACTCATTGTTTCTGTGATGTGTGGATCTTTTATAAGTTGCCTTATCTGAGGTCCGTCAAATATTCCTGCTTTTAATTTTCCTTTACCGATTGCAGGGAATTGATTTGCCAAATATTGAAAACAACGACCATTTTTGATCTAAAGCTTTCGCAAATCGTTTCACTGGCCCAATTCCTTCCACGGTTTTTTCTTTTGTACGAGACAATGATTCTTGGCTCCATAAAGATTTCTTAGCATCTTTATACATTGTACAAAGACTGTTTTTGGGTATTTCAGTTACCATTATTATGGTGCACAAGCTAAAAATCCCTCGTACAAAGATTTTTTTCCGATTTTTGTACATGTACAAAGAGGCTCGTACAAAAAAATACAGTGGTTTCTTCCCATTTTTTTATGCAAATTAACTGGAGTCGGTGCTTTCGATTGAAATTTTAAATTAAATTATGGCGCAGCCGAAAATCTACTTTTCTAAGATCCTTATAAGCACTTTACTCGATCACCTCCAACCGAACGTTTCCGGTTGGTTACACCTCAATATCTAAACCCACCCACTTCGAAAATGGAGATCATTTACAAGAAGGTCCATTTCTTTCTTACAAACGCCTTGAGAACGTTTTATTGGTATCTAAGTAAGAGAACCAGCGTCCCGTCCTCCTCGAAGTGATGCGCACAGCTGTCAGAGCGATTGAATCACAAACGCGAGCATCGTTTACCAGTGGCGTATCGCCGTCAATAACCAAAAGAAAAACAAATATCCTCATCGCACGAATATATCGTTACCGTATACTTCTAGTGTTCGAATTGTGGACGCAATCGCCTAAGAAATGTTTCCTTAGAACCGGTAAACATCAAAAGGTACTAGTTATATGCGATTCTAGACGCGGTCGGTACAAAAATCGAGATCATTTACAAGAGTGTTCAATTCCCTCTCACAAACGGCTTTGGACCTTTTTATTGACATCGAGGAAAGACGACCGGCGGCACCCCGTTCTTCGGGGCGCCGCAGGGAAACGAAAAGACGGCGTGTACGGTCGCGGGCGTGACCGAACTACAAAGGCGACTCGAACCTTTTCAGCATTCGTCTCGATTTCCCCGTAATCATTTGGATACGTTTCCCAGTGCCTTAGACCGCGACGAAACTAGCTTTTCTTATTTATTGTGGCCGCGTAAAAAGGGGGAATCAGTGGGTAATATATTTTTGAGCGACATTTATTTTCTGACTCCTTTCTTTTCGTCGCTGTTGCTGTTTACGTTTTGCGAAATCCCCTAGGGAAAAGGTTTACGATAAAACTCGAAAGATATTCTTACCAGAAACGTGGTAAAGTCCTTGCAAATTGTTATAACGAGTACATTCGGCAGCTGTGGTGATCTAGATTAGTATTAGTAATAATTATAATAATAATAATATTTATTGCTGCTGCTATTCACCATAAACTATACTACATTATAAGGAACAATAAAATAAAAAACAAATAAATTTCAAAATTAAAATCAGTATTGAAATAAAATGAAATAAGGGTGGAAACAAGTGAAACAACATAAAATCACTAAAATCGTTGTTTAAAAAGTCGAGATTTTCAAAAAATTGAATAGAACTGGCCTTTCCTAGGTGAAGATTGGTAATAATCACGAATTTTATTCACTATTAACATTTTTAAAGTTTGAATATGAAAGTTTCCTTATCGCAAATGATAAAATATTTTTACGTAACAAAAACTTTGTACAATCCCTCGACTTGTTAAGTCGAAAAGATTTAGATCCAATGCCCTCATCACGGCATGTCATGTAATTGTGTAATGTATTATTTGTTGAGTAATTACCCAAATGCTGCTTAATATAAATATATCAAACATTCAAGAATATAAGCACGAGCTGTTAAAATATTAAATGCCTTAAAATGTAAACGACAGTCGCCCTTATATTTAATCCTAGCGTTAGTTGTAACGCAAACGACGATGCCTGGCAAAAACTTTATGTGAATGTGCAAAATGACTCTAGTCTAAAACTGCGTAATATATGTCTGAGTGGAAAACTGCAAAATAAATTTGGATTAGATACTGCGAAGATAACAAATCTTCTAAAGATCAGATTAAGGATGCTATTTTTGACAGTTCATTACAAATTACGTCGGCGCAAATTTGACAAGTTAGAGTGCTATCAATTGTCGCTCCCAAAAAGTTAACTGTATTATTGGCAGCATCGTTAGTGTTTCAACCTAAAAGGCTGAGACTGAGATTTACCAACATTCAAGTTTGATGTATTGACTTAAACCCATATTTTGAATATTAATATTAGAGCTTGGTAAATTATTAATATATATATGAAAAAAGAGAATAGATCCCAGTACTGAATCTAACTTCAAGATTGCTTGATCTACTGTTGGCATATTTAACATGATGTTAACGATCGGCAGGGAATGACTAAATTTGCTCATTGACTCATATTGCATGAGAACTGACAGTGGTTTATTTTATCAGTCAAAATATTGTGATTAACGAAGGTGAAAGCTGTAGTGACATCGTAAAAATTTGCAAGAGTCTAATTCTTGTTTTCAAAGCATCCAAAATTAGTACACTGGGCGAATATACGGTATGATGAGTCATCTGTCCTTTTCACAATGTAATATTATATTATAGAGAGCCAAGGACAGATGACTGATCATACCGCATTTTCGCCCAGTCTAAAAATTAGTCAGATCGTTGACTCTCATTTCAAGCTAAGTTGATTCACACAACTAACTAGCAGGGATTTCGAGATAATTTGGCACGAGAACCATACTGGGAAGAGAAATAAAGTGAATTATCGTCGAAGTGATTATTCAACTAATTCTTTAACACATCCTCAAAAATTTTTGAAAACACAAATGTGATGGAAATAGGGCGAGAATGATTAGGATCGTTAATGCTGCCCTTCTTATGAATATGGTAGATATTTTGAAAGAGTTCAGAAAACATCTGGTCGCAATAAATTGATTAACTAAGTTAGCAAGAAAATATTAGAATTAAGTTTTCTATTGTTTAAAAATGTTTATATTGATATCATAGACCCCTATCCTACCCTTTCACAGGGCAATCCAATGCATCGATGTACACATACATCGCGTTATCCGCTGCTTTTACTAATGTACATACGTTTATTCGCCCTTTTACCAGTTCTTAATTATTATTAATTTCACGTTAGTGTTGCTATTACGAGGACGATTTCAAAACTAGTCTCTCACATATCAATAAGTTTGTCGTTGGAATTGGAGATGGCGCTATTGCTCGCTGTTTTGTTTTTCTCAAGATGCTACAACTGTTTTATGAATATGTGTGAAGTTTCATGTAGATCCGTCAACTCGTTCGTATATTTGCAGCTGTTTAAAGTTGAAGTGTCACAGTATTTTGTTACAATGGAAAAGGTTGAATATCGTGCAGTGATAAAATTCTTATTTTTGGAAGGTGTAGTACCAAAAGAAATTCACGAACGATTGCTAAAAGTATAGAAAGACCCTTCACCTTCAATTAAAACAGTAGAAAGATGAGTTGCTGAATTTAAAAGTGGTCGTAGAAGTCTTGAAGACGATTAACGTGAACGACGTCCAAAAAATGCATCAGCACCAGAAATCGTAATAAAAATACAGAATATGGTTTTGGGAGATCGTCGTTTAACCGAGAGGGATTTAATAGAAGCTCTAGGCATCTCATTATTCATTAGGTAGTGTGAGCAATATTTTGGGTGAAGTTTGGGGTTGCAGAAAGCTGTATCCACAATAGATGCCACATTTGCTCACAATGGAACAGAAACACATTCGAATCCGACTTTCTCAGCAACATTTAGAGCGTTCTAGGAGGGATAAAAAGGACTCTATGCATCCTTTCATCATTGTGGATGAGACTTAGGTCTACCACCCTGATCCTGCATCAAAACAAGACTCCGAGGCGTTGGTTCAGAAATCAGCCAAGGAGGTGTTAGCATTAGCTTTTGGGATGCAAGAGGAATTTTGTTCGTAGATTACCACCAAGCTGGTAGAACAATAAACTCAGATTATTATTGTAAGCTTTTGAACGAGCTGGATATAAAAATTCGTGAGAAAGGACCTGATTTTGTTTTCATCAAGACAACGCACCCTCTCACACAGATCAAGAAACCATCGCCAAAATCATTGAGTTAAAGCATTGTTGGAACATACACCCTATTCGTCAGATTTAGCTCCTTCTGTCTTCCGGTTGTTCCCACACCCCAAAAAATGCGTGGGAGAAGATTTTGATCGAATGAAAAGTTAATAGAAGTCTTCTGAATTCTCAATTCAGGGATAGAGTCCATAGATTAGAAGATCACCGGAACAAGTGCATTGAAGTTCAGGGAGACTATATTAAATACTAAAATGTATTTTAAACGATATAATCGTGTTCCTCTTCTAGAACGACGAAACCTATTGAACAACCTAGTATATCGGTCAAACTAATTCGTCGATCGAAATACAATCATCACGATATCTCTTACAAGAACTGCAACTCGCAAGAACAGTAATATTCCCTCAAGCATTAGACACTTTTTAACGACTTCCACACACAAATAGACCAAGGTTTCCTTCTTCCTATCCACCTGCCACCCGCCCACTCAATATCTTCGCGCAGACATTACATCAGTTAGAGAGCGCGCAATCTACACCTAGTGAGATGGCCCGCGGCAAAAAGCGGTTGTATACGGTCAAAGTTGGCGTACGAGTTGAATTGCTCGCTGAACAATGGCGCGCCGGAAAATGATTCCAAGGACAGAAACGTCGGAGCGAACGCCGTTTGCTTCATACATATGTGCCCTCTCGCATAAAAAGGGCTTGTGCACCGAGCGCGCTTTCTACGACGAGTAATTTGGCCGGAAGCACGTTCAACGTTACAAGCGGCACTAGACGCTAGAAAAATTTCTCGACGTAATTAACTGCGAAACGCGAAGGAGAACAAGAAGGAACAGAAAAAAGAAAACTGGCGAAGAGAAACTTTGGAACAAAGAAGAACCGAGGACTTGAATACGTATGAGGGGGTGAATTATTAAGAATTAGAGGTGGAGGAAGCATGACGAAGGTTAAGGAGTGGTGACAGGGTTGTATTGTATTTATTTTCGCACGGATTTTGTATTTTTTATGAGGGCGAGAGAGGGTAGAATGATATACAGGCGTTTTGAAATCGATAAATTTCCATTGTTTCAAATAAGTTTATAATATTGGAAATCAGGTTGAACCCCTTTTCTGACCTTCTTGCAATTATAGAGAAACGAGAGCAGAGGATGTGTGAATGGGAAAAACGAATGTGTGCTTTTCTTTATAATCTTCATAAGTCGTGAATGAATCCAGGATACGAATGATAAAGGGACGATGGGATAGAATATATAACAGGCAAACCCTCTGATACTACAATTTAGCTTCCTGAGCATAGTCCTCATGTAAAAGTTAATCAATTGATGAGATTCGCTCATTATTTAGCCAATAAAACGCGATACTAATGGAAACAATCCTTACAAATTATTATTGTGTCTGCTCTTTAGTTTTCCTGATGGTTTAAAAGGACGAAAGTAGAAAATGTGAAAATTACAGAAACAACTACAAAATTAACAATCAGAGGTTAAGAGTGGTAGATGATCTGGGGTGAGAGAAGTTGTGTAGTGTCAATATTTGTATATTCTCTTATTACTATAAGGACGAGGTGGAGACGATAATTGGAGATCATTTTATCTATTTTCTGGTTTCCGCAAAACTTTAGACAATGTTTGGACGATAGGAGCAAACAACGATAAAAACCAGAGGAATGAAGTCAGTCGGTTGCTTGGTGTGTGGAAAAATTGCTATTAAGAAGAACGGTGGAAGTTAACAGAGATAACGACGTTGTTATTATTTTCTATTTTCTTGTAGAGGGAAAGGAAAGTATGGATGTATGTGTATATGGAAGGAAACGAACAAAAGAATAAAGTTCAGAAGACTGCGTTGGTAGTTACTGGAGCCAAGTCACAATTATGACAGTAATAACACTTTAGTCTGGGCAAACAGCGGAAATTACAAAATAAGTTACGACAACCTACGTATACACAGAACTGCTCGGCGATGCTGTCGTAACTTATTGCGTAATATACGCTGTTTGCCCAGACTACTAATAAGAACAGAAGAGATCGACAGGGATTATCATTTTATATGTCTCTTATTTTCTTTGTTTCCTCTTGAAAATTTAGCAGAAGGAAGGTCGATGGTGTTTGGAGAAGAAGAATAAAGCCAAAGCGATGAAAACCATAAGGATGAGATAAGAATAGACTTGAGTAGAAATTGCAATACTGGAAATCAGCGGAAATCATCATTTCATCTACTTTCTGGTTTCTTTGAAACTTTAAAGAAGTGAAACTACAACTACAACTACTACAACGATATAAGCTACATGAACTGTGTTGGTAGGTTGCGGGAGGAAATTACAACACTGGTTCCAAAAGGAACGGAGGAGATCAACAGAAATCATCGTTTCAATGACTCTTCCTTTTATGGTCTTCTTGAAAATTTAGAAAAACGGAAGTCGAGCATGTATGACCGAGATGATAAAGAAGATGAAGCGAAGACATCGTTCCATGTTTCCTTTTGGGTAAACTGAAATTAGAATAGGAATAGAACCGAGGAAATCAGCGGAAATCATCATTTTATCTGTATGTATGACTTTCTGGAATCTTTAAGAAACGAAGAGTAGGGGTGTAACAACAAAAAACGAAACAAACACAAAATAGTAGAAGCTAGAGGAATTGTCTTGGTAGGTTTCGGAACCAAATTGCAACGGTGGCACTGACAAGAGTAAGGCCGGAGATTCAAAAGAAATTATCACTTGACTGGTTTTTTCCTTTTTGACCGTCTTGAAACTTTGAGAAACGAAGAGTAGGGGAGATGGCGACGAAATGAACAAACACAAAATGGTGGAAGCTAAACGAATTGCCTTGGTAGGTTGCAAAATCAAATACGACAGTGGTAGCGAGAGGAATGTCGCAGATCCACAAGAAATCATCATTTTATTGCCTTTTTCTTTTTTTGGCTGTCTTAAAACTTTAAGGAACGAAGAGTGGGGAATGTAGCGACAAAGAACAAACACAGAACGGTAGAAGCTACAGGAATTGTCTTGCCTGCGGAGCCAAATTCCAACAGTGGTACCGAGAGGAATGTTGAAGGTCCACAAGAAATCATCATTTGATTGGCTCTTCTCTTTGTTGGTTTTCCTAAAACTTTAAGGAACGAAAAGTAGGGAATGTAGCCACAAAAGAACAAACATAAAATGGTAGAAACTAACGCAATTGTTTTGGTAAATTGCGAAATTAAAGTGCAATAGCGGTACCAAAATGGAAGGCCGGAGATTCAAAAGAAATCATCAATTGACTGTTTTTTCTTTTTGACCGTCTTGAAGCTTTAAGGAACGAAGAGTAGGGAATGTAGCGACAAAGAACAAACACAGAACGGTAGAAGCTAGAGGAATTGTCTTGCCTCCGGAGCCAAATTCCAACATTGGTACCGAGAGGAATGTTGAAGGTCCACAAGAAATCATCATTTGATTGGCTTTTCTCTTTGTTGGTTTTCCTAAAACTTTAAGGAACGAAAAGTAGAGAATGTAGCCACAAAAGAACAAACATAAAATGGTAGAAACTAAAGCAATTGTTTTGGTAAATTGCGAAATTAAATTGCAACAGTGGTACCAAATGGAAGGCCGTAGATTCAAAAGAAATCATCACTTGACTGTTTTTTTTTCTTTTTTGACCGTCTTGAAACTTTAAGGAACGAAGAGTAGGGAATGTAGCGACAAAGAACAAACACAGAACGGTAGAAGCTAGAGGAATTGTCTTGCCTGCGGAGCCAAATTCCAACAGTGGTACCGAGAGAAATGTTGAAGATACACAAGAAATCATCATTTGATTGGCTTCCTTTCTGGCCTTCTTAAAACTTTAAGAAAGGAAGAGTAGGGGATGTAGTGATAAAAAGAACAAACACGAAACGATACGTGCTAAAGGAATTCTCTTGATAGGTGGCGGAACCAAATTGCAGCAATGGTACCAAGAGGAATGCTACAGATTTACAAGAACTCATCATCTTGAAAATTCAGAGAAAGAAAATTTGGAGATGTATGAAGGTGATGAACGAAGACATGAAGATGATTATTGAATGTGTTTCTTTTATTTGGGTATTGAAGTTTTAAGGAGAGGAAAATCGAAGACATTTGGGCGAGAAGGACAAAGATAGTACGATGAAAACTATAAAACTTGAAGGAGCAGGTTTTTCCTGAAACTTTAGATGAAGAAAAGTAGGCGATATAATGGTAAACAAAACAAACACAATCAATTAGAATTGGCGTGAGTAGGTTCTTTGGCGTTTAAAGGAATTGGAATATCAATACTAAGAAGCAGGACTTTAGGGACGAAATGGCGCTAAACAATAAATTCTTCTCAAGCACTGGACGTGGAAGCTGCTCTCTTGATGGGAATAAAAATCAAAATGTTTCTCTACTTTATATGACATTATATACCATTTCCTGCCCAAAAGGATTACTTCCGATCGTAAGTTGTTCCCATTCCTTTAAAAATATCTTGTATCCAAGAAGTGGATGGGTAAATCCGTCAATTCTATCGTGTACAAAGTTACGGTAACATTTTGACAATCGTACATTACAGCAAAACTATTACAAATTTATCGAGAACTTCAGACATTACAAACTCCATTCTTCGCCAGTTACGCGCGTCGGTCCGCGGGGTATAATATTTCATTAAACCCGCTCTCGAGGGCTTAAGGTAGCTTGCTAGAATTGAGTAACTGCACATCTAAGACGCGAAGCCCACCGAGTTCTTCGGTAAATCTCTCGAAATCCGGTGCGCTTTCTCAATAAAACAATCCGTCGGAAAGGCGTCGGGAAACTATATCGAAAGTTTTTATTTTGAATTCGCGCCGCCGCCGCCGCCGTCGCCGGAAGACGAACTCCTCTCGGGAGTTTAAGAATCTCCGAGCGCAACTTTAATTAAATAACTTCGTCAATTATGAACGATTCTAGTTGCATTTCTGAGGAATTCGAAGAAAATTAACGCCGCAATTTTGTAACCCGCCGTCGATGCGATCGCGATTAATCGTCTATTTGTTTATCGTCGGGGGCACGTACGCTCGTAACGGCGGCGTTCGCATAAATCCGACGAGTTTAAATTCAGCGCTGCGTCCGGGGGTAATAGGTTACGGAGTAAGGGCGTTTGTTATAGTATATCTGGCGAATTACAGGGCACACAGTTAGCGTCGGTTAATTTGGAGGAGGCTTTGTGAGAAACTATGTCTGTGTGTGTATATCCTTTGAGCCCGCGTAGGCTTTCCATTATGTATGTATGTATGTATGTATGCATGTTCGTGCTCGTTCCGCAAAGTTACATCGTCAAGTTTCCAACTTTACCGCGCCAAAACTTTACACCGCGGTTTGGAAGTAATTGAACAACAATGTGTAATACATGATATTTTAATGGGTGGTGTAAAGATACGAGAGTACCTTTTAAGTTCTGATAAAACCTAAGAAAGAATTTTTTTCTTTCTACGTTTTCAAAACTTTTACCTTTAAGATTTATATACTTCTACATGCGTTGACCATCTGAAGCGACCAAAAAATCGATCTTTTTTATTATTATTTTATTCGACAAGTTAACACTTGAAGAGTATGTGTGCAAAATTTTAGAGCCACAATCAAAATATTCTAGAAGATACAGCGTTTAACATAAGTAGGTGTCGGGCGAGAATTAATCTCGTCGCACTTTTGCTTCATTATTCGGTGTAACAACACTCATCGGATACTAGAGCGGGAAAGTTTTGGATCTTGTTTGTGAAAAGTTTTTCTTGCCAACTTTGCTTACATTTCAATTAAAAAAAGAGACTGATGGATATATAGAATGGTATGAACGGCATAAAGAAAAATGCACTTCCAATCATGAAGGTTCAGCGGACAAATAGGAGGTGGACTGCATAAATGAAATGCTTGCAAGTTCGGTTGAAAAATTCGGAGTGAAGTACGTGAATTACATTGGAGACGGAGAATAGAAAACTTTCTCCAGTATTGTGAAAAATAATCCGTATGGCGATGAGGTTCCTGTTGCCAAAAGCGAGTACCTGGGTCACGTACAGAAACGAATGGGCGCGCGGCTAAGGAATGCAAAGGAAAACTCGGCGAAAAAGGAAGATTGACGGGTATGTTGATAGCGAAACTGACAACTTACTATGGATTGGCGATAAGAAAGAACGTCAACTCTGTAGAGGGAATGAAAACAGCAATTATGGTAACGCTGTATCTTCTTTGTTCTACCAATAAGAAGCCAAAACACCAGAATTGTCTTGTAGGCGCTGACAGTTGGTGTCAGTGGTGAAAAGCCGAAGCTACTGGAAAACTTGCAACTTTCACCTATCCACCATGTGTCATCAGACCAGATGTGGAAAGACATCCTACCAATGTATGAAGATGTTTCCAAGGACGATCTTTTCAATGAAAGCTACACAGCAGCTTTGACTATGATGCCTTTGTTCAACTTGGCGATTGGGCAGCAGTACAAGATGTTCGCCGATAAAACGGACCAAAGTCGAATCATACGCGCTTTACGAGGTTTGTATTTATGTTTCAGACAAGAATTATGAACGCTATCGTGCTCGCCAATTGGAAACTCCTGCACGGAAGCAATTCACGGCACCAGTGTTCATTCTGTTATTTTGCAATTTCTTTCAACTGAAATATCACATAATACCGCTTACATGTTTGTTCAAAAACATGCGAAAGTTTGATTAGCTAGGTTGCTTTCATTGTCAAACAAAAAATGTTACAAAAATCACAGTTTTCCCAATTTCCCAAAATATTTTTTCCACTGCAGTTGGTATCTCAAAAACCTTGTTTTTGAAGACTTCGACACCTTCTTGAGGTGCTGAAAATCGCTGTTCACGAATTTTTCGTTCGATATTCGGGAATGGATAGAAAACGTTAGGCGATAAATAAGAAGAATATGGGCAATGAGACATTGATTCGATGTTTTTCTCATGCAAATAAGCAATTGTTTGACGTGCTATGGGAGAGCTGACATTGCACTGATGATGCGACCTTTACAGGTGTTTCCTATGATTTCCTCGACGACTTTTGACAAATAAATTATATACTGCTGAGCATTAAGTGCTCTTCTCTCCTCTATAGGCACGCCACGGGAAGTTCTTAAGAAACACAAGCAACTTTGGTTAATTTGCCTTAATGTCACTGATTCTGGTTGGGTGCTGTAGAAGCTAATTATCAAGTGGCAATAAACGATATGTTTATGTTTATTTCTTCTCGTTTGTGCGCAATTGATGGTTATGTTGCCTGAGTCGTTATTTACGTTAAGTTTTATATCTGTTATATATTGCTTTTTAAACCTATATCTAAGTTTTTAGTAGACGAAAAAGGTTCTTTGTCGTTGCGTTGCCAATTGCAATAATTCAAGTAAAGATCAGAAGTTGCATAGTTTTCCTAAAAAAATTGAGGCAAGAAAAATTAAAATTAAAATTAAAGTTAACAAATCCAATATTATACAGCGTTGGATGTGAAATTTTTTGTTGCATTCGTCAACATGGTTTAAGAAATGGAAACCCCACACCTAGTTTCTTTTATGGCATCCTATAAGAGTTTAATTCTTAACAATTTTATTATTCCTCCCACTCACCAGGATCGAATTGTGAAGGAAATGAAAGTGATGGTGCTTTTCACTCTTTAAGATATTGACTGCCCAACCAATATTGCTAATGTTCACTGAGGGGCCACCAAAATTTTTTTTTTTCGTAATACGTAGTATCCAATATTAAATTTAAGTAAAGCAGTTCTTTTTAATCTGGCAAAATTTTGAATGGTAATGATGAATTTGTGTCAAATAAGAATTGCTGCGGCTTCTCGCGAAACTTAAACACAGGTTTTTCAGCACGGATCATGGCTATCATATTTGAGGACATCGCAGGGGACCAGCAGTCAAACTTCTACAAGATTTGCGTCCAAGTAATAAATTGATATCTATGGCCTAACATGTGAATACATTGCGACCTCAACGGTAATATCACTGACAACATATGATAACCATGGCAGTCAATGTGTTCAAGAACTTCATTATTACACTTGAAGAGACAATCGGAGTTATTGTAGATATTAGAGATAATAGTGACGATGGTGACAGTTTTTCTTGCCATTGAATCACAACTTAGTGATCTACGCGCGCATGTATGGCGGAGTATATGGCAATATTTTTCTCAAGATAAAGATCTTGAGAAAAATAGTCATATAGAAAATGTAAATAAGATCTAATCTCTTCTACCCCAGAGGAATATCGTATTCTGACAGAATTGGAGCATATACTGCAAATTGTTTAGTCAAAACTAATACAAATCTTTTTGATTTCTTTGAAAAATTAGATCAAATCCTGCATTTTTATTTGTCCAAAATTTGTTGAGACTAAAATGTGAAGACAAAAGTTCACAGTTAAATTTAAAAAAATTGACCAACGTAATTTCAAAAGGGAACAATATAGTTTATTGTAAATTTTTATTACTATTTTCGTGAATTTTCTACTCACATGTGGATAACTGATATTAATAGAATTGTAAACGGATTAGAGCACAGAAGTGTCGAGGATGATTATCGTTATTGTACGGAAAGCCTTAAGAAAAGATGTCCGACATTTCACAAAAGTGCAATATGAATGACTTCAAGCCATCTAGTTCCCTTAAGGAAACCTATCAATTCTTTAAAATCCCAATAACAGCCGCCCGCTTCGCCTTTTCTCCTTCGTCCTTTCTGAAATAACTCATATTTCAATTCGTTTCCGCTTTCAACTTACAAAGGTGGTCGACGTCGTTTTAAGAAAATTAAAGTAGAAAAGGCAGCATCTGTACATCGTACGAAACGACAAATTACATTACATATCGCGGCGCGTAATAAAGTTATCCAATCGCGGAGTCCGTAATGTAACGCTGCTCAGGTGTGGAGCGAACTCGAGGGCGGCGAGGGAATTTAATCAGAACGGGCGCAACTCGGCCGGGATTAGAGTAGACGGCTGACGCGAACCGTATCACATCGAATTTGTATCAGGACGGAGGGGCTAAAACAACACTAATTTCGTATGCATTACTTGCAAGCCGTTTTGTAATTAGGTAATTACGAATATGATGCTTTATTTACCCTCCCCATCTCGGCTATTAAGATTCCGCGTCTGTTTACGCCTCCGTGATGCTTAGAGCGTTGCTGCGTATTGAACGTGATGTTTGTGCAGTTGGATGTGCCTGTTTAGAATCATTTGCGTTGAATGTAATTGGGATTAAATTCCGATAATTGAGTTATGGAAAAGGTAGCGTATATACATCCATACGTAAACCTAGCTTTACCCTCATTGAATTGGCAACTTTGCTATTGGGACCGCTACGTGTTTTCTTACACAAAAAAAAAATGGAAGCAAAACGGGAGGTAGACAGCTGCCAAATTATCATTTTGAAGAGAGGCACAAAATATTTTTCAAAGACTGCCCAGACGATGCCCGTTGTCGCAAGTGACCCTTATGTAAATAATATACTGTGTGTCTAGCTAAGTTCGCGACAAATGGAGAACTTTTTTATTCTTGGGTTTATGAAAAAAAGTTATTCTTTATAAAAAGTCCTGCTTCATCCAAAACTTAAATTCAAATTGTCAGATTTTAATATTTGTTAGTCATATACGAGATATGACAAAAAATATGAAATTAGTATAAGAGTAAAGTACCTTTATTTTCAATAATACTTAAAATGTTATAAGGAATAGTCGTTCAGAATTGGAAATTATACAATTTAAATACTGCATTTACACAAAAGAAAGCATTGAAAATGCTACACAAATGCTTCAACATATCCGCCTTCTCGTTCCATACATGTAACGGTTCTACCACAAAAATGCCTTAAAACCCTTCTAATTGTTTGTGGAGTTATTTTACGGATTTCTTCTCTAATAACACGTTCTAGATGGCCTACATCCGTAAACGGCGCTTGAATATAAACATGTTCTTTTAAATAACCCCACAAGAAAAATCAAGTGGGATCAGATCTGGAGACCGAGGTGGCCAACGTATTTAAATTGTATTTAAATTGTATAATTTCCAATTCTGAACGACTATTCCTTATAACATTTTAAGTATTATTGAAAATAAAGGTACTTTACTCTTATACTAATTTCATATTTTTGTCATATCTCGTATATGACTAACAAATATTAAAATCTGACAATTTGAATATAAGTTTTGGATGAAGCAGGACTTTTTATAAAGAATAACTTTTTCATAAACCCAATAATGAAAAAGTTTTCCATTTGTCGCGAACTTAGCTAGACACACAGTATATGAAGTGAAATGTCTGTCCAGTTTCCTAACCTTATTTCTACAAACATGTGAAAGAAAGAAAAGTCCCTGTTAAAGGTTGCATTCTGGTTCGAATAGGTTTTGAATGATACAAATTTTAACATGTATCGTTATGTGACTAATTTTGATTTAATAAATCGCAAAAAGCGCCTTTGTATGTATTAAAATGATGAATACGCCTTACGAACGACTGATATTACCTAATTATAATAAACTGTACGAGACGGAGTATTGAATGAGGCCGCTATCACAATTTAAAAGATTTGTATTTTTACGTGTGTGTATCGCTTCTTACGCATTTAGTTCTCGCGGTGAATTAACATCTTTTATCAATTTTAAATTTTCCATTTTTACGCCGTGTATATGCTTCGTGATAATCGACGAATATATCCTACCATAATGGTAATATGAATGTTAAGATTAAAAAAATGTGTGGTGAGGAGTTTACCGACGTGATATATTGTCGATTACTAATTAGTTTATAAGTTTCTTTTTATACTATTTAACTAGTACTGGTCAAATTGGATTGTTCTACCAGGAACCGTAATACTGTGGCGAAATATGAAAGATGTGTACTAAAATTGTGTATGTCAATCACAATACTATATAATTTTATATTTTTCTCAGTGATGCTTACCAAGTACTTAACGGCAAGTTCTTTCAAGTTGATGTAACCTTCTGGTTTTACGTGTCCAGGTTCTTCCAAATTTAGTGATACTGTTAAAGTTAAATGTAAATAAATTTGCATAATAGAGTTCCACCCTTCCTGTTAATTTGGGGGTTAAACTTAACAGTTACGATTCGTTTATCCTATTTTTAATTCTTAAAGGAAGAGCAATAAAATAATAAGAAGATGACGTAATGACACAAGGTAGGAAGAGAAATAATATAAAAAATATTGAAAGTTGGTCGGAGTTTGCTCATGATCCAAGCTTTCCTTCTGTGCCTTAATTTCCATCGATTTTGTCTTGCCATTTTGTATAAAATATTGTATCACATTGGTAAATTCCTCGCCACACAACTGTTTAATAAAATGACACATCTTTAGCTAGCATAAAGCTAGCATTATCAAAACCGTATATTACCGAATGAGCAAAAAATTATTTTAAGTACTAACGAGCACGTCTACGCCATCCTCGCTGTAATCGCGTGTGCCTCAGACACGATGGGGTGGGGTAGACTTGCTGTTGGCAAATTTGGAGATCTTTTTTTGCTCATTCGGTAGTATACGCTTTTGATAATGCTTACCTCGTGCTAGCGAAATACGTGCCATTTCATTAAAAAATTGTGCGGCGAGGATTTTACCAAAGTAATATAGTGTCTGTAAATATACCACAGTCCTGGAAATTGCCATCAGATTGTTTTTATTAATAATAGTTGATGATAGTTAACTCCATAGTTTCATTCTTTCGTTCGTTTGTGTTTTAACCACCCTCCTTGCAGGCCGGGCATCTTGAGGCAGAATCACCCAAGGGAGAGGAAACGTAAATGTGTACATTTTTGTTCTGAATTTCGATAGAGCACCGTGTCTGTTTGACGTACCGCCGTAGTAATAATCTGATTCTTATAGACGACGGGGTAGAAACGCTGAAGTCACCCCCTACGAATAAGTGACACCCTTTTAAAATTCATCAACCAGCGTTTTAGGACCGCTTTATCGTTAAAGTGAAGCCTAATCTAGCTACCCTACACTGTTGCTAGCCATATTCGTTTGTGTGGGTCATCAGATCTCCCTCAGATATTCTGGCAGCCACCTCTTTCTTCAACACCGTGTTTCTTCCTTAGTATCATCTTCCAAAATAGAAAATAGTTGGTTTGTTCGGGTCCTTGCAATAGTCTTTTCTTTCATTTTTCGATCCTTCCAGTGTTTGTTCTGCGATCCTTCTACGAATTCTCAACACCAAATTACAAAACGCAAATGTGGTGACCTTACCCTTTAGTTTGTTTTCTTCTTATTAGTATTGATATTGCAACTACCTGTTAAGACACCATCTATTGAAGACGTTTAAAGGTAGTGGGGGTTGTAAAGATCTCAGAAAAGAAAACGCTGAAGCCATATTTCGAATGATATTTTCCGTGAAAAAGTTATCCGCAAAGTTGATGCCGCGCTTGCTCAGTGTCGATAAAAATGCAGCAGATGCGAACTACTTGAGAATGTTTAGAGTGCTTTCCATAGAACAGAAATGAAAGTGGTGTCTGTCATGATTCTCTTCTTCCAAAGAAAACTTCTCCAGGAAATGTTGTGATTTTCATTTTCTTTGGGATACAAAGGGTATTATTTTAATTGATTATCATCCCAAAAGCCTAACCATCGTAAACGAATACTACGCGTATCTTTCGTATAAATTAGAGCAAAAAGTTACAGAAAACACATAGGACCAAACCAACTTGACCATCCTACTCTTCTGGCTTACGTCGTTTTCTATTTCCGTTCTGGTGCATACATGGTCCTTGTTCCTTTCTCTCACGTTTTAAAAAGATCGAAATGCAAACGAAATAGTAATTTCGAACGATACGTCTATATAAGTTTCACTACAAATTGCGCATTTTATTAGAGCGATGCTCTTTTAGGGAGGTTCTGCGGCGAGAGTTAACTGGGAAAAAGTGAGATGCTTGAAATCGTCAGATAAACGCTTTTCTTCTATCTTTCTTCCTTCATTAGTTCTTGCTTATTCGCACACACACACACACACACATACGTTTGCGTCTACCCCCATCAGATGGCGCTCTTATTATTCAGACTCGAATTTACTTCAAATTCAAGTTCAACTTATTTACCATCGGTTTCGAAATTATAGAATTTTGCCTTTTATTCAAATAAGCATCAAATGCGTAAAGAGCTTTGCTCATGTAGGGTGTATCGTGACACCTCTCCTTTTTATTATTATTCTTCCTCAAACGAATATGGACTTTCGCTTAGAAAAACACGTCGTCATTTTTGTATTTATTTCTCCATACTTACACCGAGAAACTACCCACCTCTTTCCTAAAACCTGTTGCCTGCATATCGTATTAAAATCCTCTCTTCGTATCTCGCATTTTATGGATTTGCTACATTGTATCGCACGAAAAGACTACGGGTTAGAGTAAAATATCAGTTTAGACCATTAAAATTAGACCTATTCACCTCGGGCTTCGCGTCGTAAAACCACCATTATGAATATGAGCGCATCTAATATTAATATTACCTTTAGCGCGGCGCGTTTAATGTCTTCAGTGGAGTGAAGGGCGCCCAAAACTACTTTTGTCGATACGATATTTTATCACGGTTTAATGTCTATTTCATTATTCCGGTTACGCGCCAAAACAGTAGCTGGAATATATGCAGCCATATTCAGCGAGAAAAAAAAACTGCTTTTAATATTCTTACGAATTGGTTATGGTGACGTTCAGAATCTAATGTTATAATCCTATCGTCTACTTACGGTAATTTTTATGATGATGTTTATAAGAAATGATTACATAAATGTGTTTGGAATACAAATATTTTGTATAACGAAAAGTATTGGTCATAGAATTCAACTGTAAGGATCTCCAGTGATGATGTGATATTAATGAAATTACTCCTTAGTTCCTGTTTTTCGAATAGAACCAGAGGTATTCAATCTACATACCTCCTAAGCGAAAATTTTAGCTATCGGCGGTTTTATTTGCTCGCTTGCCGCAAAGACCGCAATAAGTTTTAATTCCGGGTTAAAAATTTACCACAAAAATCCCGTAATTCTGTCCGCAGGATTAACTCAACCTTCCTTTTACGTCGTCTTAGCCGAAGAAATAAACGTTCTTTCCCAAAATCGTAAAATCCATACGCACTAGCCGATTCACGCTACACCCTCCTTTTCTACTCCGTTCCATTAAATTTACGACCGACCTCGCAGACCTTCTCAATATTTTACGGCCGACCGCGACGTACACGCGCCTTGTACGTACTCGTAGGGGGTAAGACACCGAGACGACCTCTCACGTCCCTTTCTCCGTTTCAGATAAGCCCTATTCGAAGGACGGCACCGTTTGGACGGAGCCCGAACCTGCGTGGGGTTTCCTCGGTTCAGCCGTCAATCTCAGTTGCGAGGTGATCGCCGTACCGCAGGCCAAGTTCGAATGGCACCAGCCGATCAAGAACCACGGTAAAATTGTCAACGAGACGGACAACGCGTCCGTGATGCAGGTGGGTGATAATTGAGGATTTTAAATATGCAAGCGGGTTCCGTAATGCGAGGGCGGTGGTGGTGGCAGCGACGAGGGCGGTTTGGACCGCAGAACTGAGGCCGAAGTGAAGTGCTTTTTAATGTTTATCGTCGTCCAGGAAATAGGTGACGTCCGGTTAGAAAAAGGACTTAATTTTATTATGATAAAATTCTCTCGGCGGTGGTAGTAGCTATGGTACGACGCGGAAAGCTCCAGAGGGCTCTTATAGATGATGAACTATATAGTGGGAGTTTTTTTAGTTTAGGGCGTGAAGGATGGCTAAATAATGTGCAGATTAACAGTAAACTTTAAAACAACTTTATTTACGGCAACTATGCGCAAGTACTTCCTACTCTTCTCTGTATTTCTCTCCCGGATTTTTTCCTAAAATCAGGGACACCAAAACCCAAAACTACCCTTCTTCCACCCAAACACATGGTAAGCTCCATCTTTAATTGTCTATACACACTAGCAACCTCCATGTAAATTTCATCTGTTGCTTTCTTTATTTTGATTCCAAAATTATACCCTGAACATTAAATTGTCCAAATATACTACTCTTAGCCCTTCATAGCAAATGAGCTGCACTTCTTGTAATTTGTACAAGTTGCCATACATTCTCAAAAAGTATAGAATATATTAAAATATCACACGGATTGGCGGGCTTCGCTCATTGTTACCTTTCAGTTCATGCCTTAGCTTTGTTAAATTCAAGCTGACTCAATACAACCAAACTGAAAATGTCATCAAATTTTGTATGATAAAATCTATAGAAAGCGTTCCCTTCCAGAACCAGATCGAGTCGATAGTTGTTATTTTCTTGTGTCGTTACAATCTAGTCAGATCCACTTTGTGTTGACTTCAGCTAACCAAATCACCAGCCTGAAACCAAGGCACCTTTCCAGCATCTTGGATGTTGATATGCACATTAAAGCTGCCTTTAGACTATACGTCTATTGGTACGCCTACTGTCAGCTTTTGTTTTACTTAAATTATATTCAAGAGATTATATTGAATTAAATTAACCGGGACGAGAAATTCCTAGAGCTTTATAGAATGACATCTTGGGAAGCTTCCCTTCACAGATCCAGATTGAGTGACCTTCTGCCTAATTGCCATTCAACATTCCATCGCACAGGACGAACAGTTCGGTTTTAAGACGGACGGTTTTGCACCGAGTTCCAATTTCGGCCTGTAAATGAAGTCATCAGAAATGCCCTTGATAGACGGAAGTCGATTGAAGTGGTGTTTCTTAAGCAAGGCAACGCTTTCAATTCTAGTTAGCAAGCCGGATTAATTCACACAATTATTCGGGCAAGTATTAATGCCAGCTTGGTCAGGTTGATGGTATCATACCTACCGGTGAGATCCTTTGCCGTGGAAACTGAGGATCATCCTTCCACCTCTCGACCAACTATTGGCATTTATCAAGGCACCCTCTTGCGTCGAGAGTGATTACTGATATACATGTCCGATCTACCACGAGCTACTGCGACTGAGTAATGTATGCGGACGACACGACGGTCTACGGCCCCCGCTTAACCGTCCGCCGCCTGCAGGGCACAATTGTTGGACTTCACAAATGGGTCGATAGATGGAGGTTACGAATCAATCCAGAAAGGAGATTTGCGGTAAGATTTATCCACAAACGCAGTCCTCAAGTTGACAACATTTGTATCGACTGTCTTCGTCTTCTGTGGAGTTCGTCGGCGAGATATCCTGATCTTGGACCGGAGGTTTACCTCTCAACTTCACATTAAGACCGTGCTCAAAATGTTCCAAAGGACTAGGCAGGCCGTTTTGTCTTTGCTGTGCTAGAGTTCCAGCTTAGAATTAAGAACAAAACTGTTGATTTACAGACCTTTATTACGACCAACTGCTGCTGAGAACCATATCAATCGCTTTATGTTGGCTCAAAATGTAATATCTCGCATGGTATCTGACGCGCCCTTCTCTATCGGAAACGTTCACTTATACAGGACTCCACCTTACAGTCACCTTACATCAGTCTCGTTTATTGACATTGGAAAGGGGTGGTACCTTGCCAACTCTTTTGTGTAATTGGTAATGATAAGTTACCTTGATCAATTGGACCTAAACAGACCATTGCTTCTAACATATGTCAGGCGGGCGAAGAAGGTAAATAGATAAAAGCAGCTAGTATCTAGTGTGGATGCTATAGTATTGGAAGTCCCCACGTTAACCACCTTTTCGGGGAAATGGGATCGCCATTTGGATCCACTGGATCATATTTTATCAACATCCTGCAGCGTAATTGTTGGTCGCATAAGAGGGTTCCAGCCTCGTCCTAGATCGTAAATCGGCGGTTGGCGATTTAACAGCTCCGGATTTTTATTTATTTGGCCAACTTACAAGTAATATATTCAGGAACAAGCCTCCTACCCCATAAGAACTTCAAGAAGCAATTACAAATGAAATTCAGCAAATAATCGTCGAGGAACTTGAAAGAATTTTTAAAAATATGAAACGAGGGATGAATGCAGGCTTATATACCGAGGGCCAATATTTTCAGTACATGTTGTAAATCTTTTAAGTAACAATTTTAAAATAAATTTGGAATTTGATGTTGATTGTTGTATATGTAATAATTAATAAGACGATGGTGTAATAAATAATTTATCTAGGGACTTCGTGGTGAATAGATACCAATAGTGTATATTTGGCTGCCTATGCGCCTATCTCAGTCATTTTTTAATATACTGTAGTGTCAACCGTTGGGTTCTGTATCAGAAACAATAGGACTTCGGGCGTTTTACATACGCCTCACGTTCTATCTTATACACCTCATGCTCTATCTTATTCGATCTCATAGTCACAGTAACTCGCCTTATTCGCTCTCACTCTCACTCCGGTGATCTAGACCAAAGATGGCCACTGAGTAGAATGGTATATTGGAATTAGTCAACCAAGTCGTGCCTGTAGAACACAAGCGTTTTATGGGATCCTTGCTTGAGCTTGAAATCAGTGTATCAGTTAATCAATTTTTGCTTTTTGTGCTAATCGCAACAACATCAACGCTTCCCGCAATTTAGTGGAAAACTGATATGCAGATTTTTGTGGGGAAATGCATATTTAGATTCTCTATGCAAGAACTATTTTAATTGTAGTGTTTTTGTTGCTTCAACCATTTTCTTTGTAGTTCTAGTTTTACGTGCTTCTTCGTTTCTTTGATTGTGTAATTAATTCAAGTAGTGATGCCACCTCCAGAAATTCTCGACTACCCTTAACGCATTACAGGGAATCTTCGAGGTATGAACAAAGTTCGGATTCCTACGACCCTTCTTAGAACTCATTTCGCTTCAACTTCAACCCGATTACACTCCATCCAATCTCCGCACGAACTGTACCTTTTATAAGTCCATCCTTTAAATTCTTTCATCTTCGTCCGTCTTAATTAATCCGGGTCGGTTTGTCGGCCCATTATTTAACGTTCCCTTTTCTTTCCCTTTCGATAAAGAAATAATATTTCGGTCCGTTGGCCCGTCTCTGCGCAACCGCAACCGCAACCTCGCTACTTCCGGTCTCGTTCGCCCTTTCCTCCTGAAAGCGATCACGGCTTGATACCACCGTCGTCGATTTTTTCCCTTTCAATCTGACGGCTTTGACGGTGCACACGTACGAAACCGAATCGCTCCTTAATAACGAAATTGATACGACCGAGAGAACGGCGAAATTGATTTTTGCGAGCGGCCCTTTTGCAACGACCGAAAAACCCGCCCTCGCGCTGCCGTTCCTAATTAAAATTCCGTACCAATCGTTACGATTCGAAACATTGCTAAATCGTCCGTAAGGACCGCGCCATCTGGTCGACGTATATATCGAGAGGGAAGGAAGACGGGACGAAAAGGGAATTCAAAGAAATATTTTAATGCCGATCGAACTGCCGCACGAATACTCGATACTTAATTAAAATGGCTTTTCTATGAACGATGACGAAGACGAGGTGCGCGACGGAAAGGCGACGAGGAGTAATTTTTTTTTTTTTTTTTGAGACTAGACTGTTTAGAGGGAAAAAATTTCGAGTTGTAAGTCCCGTGGGCGACCGTTTCGAAATCCATACAATTATTGGAGAAGTTTCTGTAACGTCAGTGGGTAGATAGGGTCGATGAAGAAGTTTATGAAAGGGAAATAATTACTCCCTCAATTGATATATCTTTTAAGAAGTACGCTTAAAGCGGTAGGGGAGACGAAATTTTGTGCTTTTCTAGCTGGGGAACTGAAGTTCGGTTATTTCGTTCCTTATATCTTAATGTAGACCCATTTAGCATAAAACGGAATTAGCTAATATTTCTTTCTTCGGAAATTACCAAAATATCACTGCGATTAACCCCTTAGCTCCCAACGAATAATAGCAAATAATTTTCAAGATGGGTACACTGTTGCTTTTTCTTGTTCGGTGATATTTGCATCTCAAACGTTGGAATTTTGACGTATCATCAAGCATTATCACATTTTTTCAGGAACTTCGGGTTCCAGCCTACAGGCTGATCTATGCGGTAAAAGTTGAGCAATTGCATTAATAACGAACACGAGGTAATAATGTGATTGCCTGATCCATAGGATCTGTTCTTTTAGACTAAGGCTGAAACTAGGCCTTGGGCCCCTTCTTCATCTTGTTTGTGGCTTACGAATTGCGCCAAAAGAACGGGAGGTGTTCCTGATTTTCAAGGTCTTCCATACTCTTTAGCTGTAGACTCCTTCCACGTCATGGAAAATCCTCGTCACTTCAGATGCTGGCAATCCCTTGAGGATTAAATTTGTGATCTTATCATAGCCCGAGGTTTTATTGTTTTTATTCGCTTTAGCCAAACGTGTGTATGACGTCATAGCTGCCCTGGTTCACAAGTGTGTACATAAAATTCAGAGTTATAAATGTTTCTTGTTCGATGTACGAAGTTTTAAATTTATACTTAACACCAAAGAAATTGAACGATATTGTGAAGTAAAACAGACAAGATGGATATAAGAATTGATAAAACGAGTATTAACGATATTTAATTTTGAAACGGTGACAACGTCGTAGCAAATGTAATTACCATTAACCGGTAAGTTTGAAGCCCACTTACCTGGAACACGGCTTTTCCAGCATCGATCACAGCTTTTGGTGACCAAACGATCGGTTGTGGTTGCCTGCTTTAGGAGCGGTCTACGTTACTCTTCAGATGCTGTCAGGGAAGTACGTACATATGAAGACAGTGGTGTTCCTCAAAGCCAGAAATAATTTCGTAACGTTTTTATGCGGAACGCGAGATTGACGAATTGATTTAAATCCCTTTTCATAACGTAGACTAATTTGCGGAGCTATGGTCTATAGCTAAACAATAACAAAATGTACCAAATTCTCGGCAAAGTACACGGCACTGGAAGAACGGTCAATCTAATTTAATACTTTTTCAAATTTGTTACACGAAAATAACGTCATTATTGAAGGGAGACGACTGGCAAGTGTAAACTATGGAATGGGTTAAAGTTTATGTGAGAATTGTGATTTTGAAGGTCTCGCACGAAAAGACGTAACATATATGCAGAAAACGACAATAGAAGTGGCATAGCCCAAACCTAAACAACGGATAAGAGGTCATAATTTGTCACAGGGCGGAATTTGTGTGTGAAACGTAAAAACGATAGAATTTAACGTATGAATTTAGTATATGGGTAGTAGATAGGGAGTATCAATCGACAGGGATTCTTTCAAGGAATAAATATCGAAAAGTTTTAAACCTAATTTTTAAAACGTAACAGAATTTCCAACGGGTATTGAACCCATTGATGTCAACATGAATTTCATCGATAAGACGATGAGCATTCAAACGACCTGATCCTAATCCACGTAGTACCAAAATTAAGGACTGGCAAGTGTTAACACTATTAAGTTGTGATTCGTCGACAAATGGATAAGAAAGGGCTTTGCGATACTTTACGTGACACTTATTATAATGTTGAATATGTCTACCCTAATGCCGGATAAATAAGATGTTGGCATCCTCACCTTATATTCATATTTTTGTTCTTCTCAAATGTCTATGCTTATCTAAAATTTCACCCCTTTTTATTTCAAATTACTGAATAATAACAACTAATAACTACCCCTCACAACTAGCTCCAAGGGTTTTGTACTTATTGGGGACAGAAATCGCTATTATTATTGGACGCGATTTTGGGCCTGCAGCCGTTGAAGGGATTACCCCTCCTCAAGGAAGCATTATCTAGTCGTAGTGGAGCCCATTGTTAAAACATCGGCGTTTCAACATATCTCTCGCGACTGATTGGTTGGACCGTCTGTTGGGAACAGAATACTTTGAAGAAGCCTTGAAGCTCGTGGTGTGTATTCTCTGGCGGTCGTTGCTAACTGTAACACCTTCGAATTAGCAGTTTGACTTTCTTTGGACACCCTGATTGGTTACACAAATTGGCGCCCAATGTGGGGTTTTCCTTGGATTTAGCAGAATTCCCTTGTCTTGTGTGTTGTTTCATAGTTGATACGTTGGATTGGATTTGACAGATGTATTTTTAAGCTGATTGCAAGGACTGTGGTGTAATTTACCGACGTTTCGATTTATACGGTTGTTAGAAATGCTTGCCTCGAGCTAAACACGTGTCACCGATTTTATTATAAAACTATTGTGTGGTGAGGAGTTTACCGATGTGATATAGTGACGGACGCATTTTGTACTTTTTTCTTATTTGTGTTTTATCTACCCAAGTTGCCCTTGCTAGCTTCTTGACTTTCGTTACATAAGTCCTTGATGAAAGAGTGTCTCCTCGTTTAGTTCCGAAGTGATTGTAACTGTGGCAAAGCCGTATCTCTCTGGTCCTTAAAAGTTTTGACTAGGTAACCAGCACGGGCGCCTGATAATTTCTCTCCTGGTCGAACAAATAGTCCTGATTATGTAACAGTGGTGATTGATGATGGCCAGAAGATGAAGGGCTGCACATGGGGAACCCGGTGTTGTTCTAGAGGATGATGAGTTTTACTCTTACCCGATGGAGGGGTGTTTGGCGTTGCACGACTCCGAGACCTGACAGTTCGTTTCCTTAGAATTGTTCGCTCTTTGAAGTACGGGGTTTGCCCTGGAAGTAACCGCCACTACCTGGGCATATGAACGTCCATGCTCTCTAATTCCAGTAAACGATCCTATTTATGTAACACTAGTGATTTTAGTGTCAGAAGATGAAGAGCTGAAGATGTGGAACCTGGGCCTGTTCTGGATCCCAATCGAGGACAATTCGGGGTTGAACGACTCTGATACCTGACAACTCGTTTCCTCCAAATTTTTCGCTTTTTGAATCACCAGGCTATTCTGGAAATAACCGCCACTATCTGCGCGTATGAGCTTGTAAGCTCTCCTATTCCTAATTATGTGGCAGTGGTGATTATAGTGCTGGAACATGAAAAGCTTAACACGGGGAATCTGGTCTTGTTTTGGTCGATAACGGGATTCCCTTTTACCCGACGAGGGGTGTTTGGAACTGCATGACGCTGAAACTGGACAGCCCATTCCTTTGTAATTGTTCGTCCTGTCAATCATGTAGTTGTCCACAAACTGGCCACCACTGAAATATAAGCTTCGGGGCCAAACTCATGGGCTAAGACTGGCTCTATAAGACTGTCCCGGAACATTGTTCCCGAATATGTGGTACCTAATACATCACTAAATAGTATGGCTGTGATGTAATAAATAAATGTAATCCCTTTCCTTACACCGTACCATACACGCTCGAGTGGGTACGAAAGTAGCTAGGATTTCGAAGCCAACGCCGACTTCCGCCAATTAAAGGAGAGTAACTTGTTCCTATTTCCTGAAGATATCCACCTAAATTTTTAGTGGAACGTTGCATTATTATAGTAATCTATCATCCAGTTCCGAAACCTGAAATCAAACCGACAGAAATCCCCACCTATAGTTTTCTAACAGTGCGCTCGATATCCTCCTGCTTTTATCGCTCAGAACTTTACTATACATAAACGCCTCTCTTACAGGTCAATATCACAACTCAGAAGGTGTTCGGGAATTACACGTGCAGGGTATGGAACAAACACGGCTCCATCCTCAGGACGATAACGCTGGAGGCGGGCGAGCAGCCCCAACCGCCGGAGCTCGTCGATCAACAGGCCGAGAACTCGGATTTGTTGGTTATCGGAATCGTGCCTCCGACTGCTCCGACCGGTCTTATGGCTCCTATCGGCTTTATCGTCCAATATCGACTCGTCGACGCCAGAAGACCGTACCTCAAAACGTGGCAGGAGCGCTATTTCAATATTAGCGACAGTAAGTGTTACATTTTCGTCTATAATATCGGAACAAACAAGTAACTACGTAATCGAAAAAGATACGTACATACGTGGTTATCTAACACTCTAATTAGTTTTTGGAGAGGGACGAGGGCGCGAATACGAATCGCGTATTATTACCGCTTGTTCGGAAATTGCTCGTCCTAAACGAAGCGCGCGTTTTAATTAAAAACTATTTATTCCCGCCCGGATTTACCGCCCGCCGATATTAAACTACGTCGTTGTATCGTTTTATTTCGACTTCGGAATACTTCGATGATCGTTAAGATTTTCCTCTATCTCTCCCTCGGCTAAACTTCGATAATGATCTCCTTAAACGTAAATTACGAGAGCATTATCATCTTTCCATTAAGACGGGACCTTCGATCGCTGGCTGGTGACGCGCGGCGGGCGACCTATTTTCCTTCGACGTCGAGACCGGCTTCGCAAAAACTTTAACGGGAAAAACATAGTCCGAAGCTATCGTTCGTCGTCGACGTCGTCGAGCAATGCGAATTCGCTTTGTATGTCGAGGAAAAGTTCTTCGCCTCGCGTACGCGCCGGCTATTCTCAATTTTGCATTTTCCGAAGTGGGTGTTCGTTCTTTCTTTTTCTTATGTAGTCTTGTTTGTGTAATCTTCGGAAGTATCCCGGAATTTGTGCCTAAACTTTTCCGATGTTTAATGCATGTAGGGCTCGGCTTACGGATCGAAAAACGGCTAGGATATGAGGAGGAGGGGGAGGGAGGAATGTCGATGTTTTGACGTTTTGTTTTTATAACCAGGAAAAATTGTTCCGATTCGTTGTAATTTTGATAAAACGAAAAAAGGCTTTCGTAAAATATTTTCGTTTGGTGAAATGGTCGCGTTAACGTTTGGCGGCGCGCTCGAATAAAATGGTTCTTTCCAATTTTAGTATGCATTTCGATATGTAGGTCATCAGTAATTACGTGGGAAGTAATCATTATTCGTGAATTTCTATTACCTCTTATTCGTACGGAAAGCGCCCATATTCGAATCAAATTTCAGCCTTCAGCGTGATCGAAAGCGCAGAATTAGGTTTCAAAGCCCAAATGATGATGTAATCTTACCGATGCGATCGCAATTCTTTGGAGCCAACAATGATGAGGAATTGAAAGTAATTCTCGAGTAATCTACACACAAAGAACTTTCATTCGACTTTCAATACAACTCACTTTTAACCTTTAACCGGAAACATGGAGTTATGATGGCGATACAAGACGTGTGACCTATTAGACCTGGACAAAGGAAAGCTTAGTTACACGTAATAAAATTTTTATGTAAATAGAAAGCGCAAGAAATATATTAAAAAAGGAAAACTTATCAAACATAAACAAACAAAGAAATAGGCGCACATTTAAGGGGTAACACCACTGCAGCGGAATAGAAACGCGTTTTTGGCAATTTCTTTTGGAAAGAAGAAAAGGTAATACGACAATAATATTCGAAGAAGTTGTTAAGCATTACTTAAGTATTAAAATAAAAATATGATCGATAAATATTAAAAAATGACGACGCCGGAGCCATTTCCACGCGTCATGTTGAGTTTGAGGGACTCTGCGATACGTACTGTAGGTGGTGCAAATTTGAATCCGGAACCTAAGAAAAGGATCACTTGATAGACATAGTTATAGCTAGTGAAGTAAATAGAGAATTTTAAAAATATCGATTTTTGTGTGATTGGCGAGTATTTGATGTAAAACGTGGTCGAAATTTCAAGGAAAAGAATTTTCAGGTAATAAACTTTTTTCCCCTTATTCTAGAAGGCTCAACGCATCTCTAAGGCCAATAAAAATATCGATTGTTTTCAGTTGATACAAACAGAATTTATTGATTTTGAAGACAGATAAGGGAAATTTTCATACCGCATTCCACACGTATGGCCCCTGAGCAACGAACATATCCACAATTTGTCCATTTTTGACAAAAGACAAATGCCACGGAATTTTCTTTTAGAAAGCTCATGATCTGGTAAGTGGTTGTCCATATTCTCGACAGAAAAATCGAAATTTATTCCCAAAAAGTTTTCAATCTCCTTTCCCAAGTTTCGAGGAATATTCGAATCTAATCCGTGCCTTACGCCTTTTCTTGCGGTTTGCACTTTAATTGGCACATTTCATGTCCAAAACATCAACTCCTGATTTTGTACTATTATAGTGTTCAATTGCTTCCGGTTCTTCAGAGCCATCATCGGTGGTGAGATTCATAGCGGGTAATAAGAGCACAGCTCTATTTTTCGTAGATCAATATTAGATGAAGGTTGGATCATTAAAAAGACTATAAAGTGTTGTTTCAATGCCCCTTTTTTGGTTGTATTCGAATTTCAAAGGAACCTCTTGCTTGCTCTTCTTTAAAGTTCCCATATGGGAAGATTACATTTCAACTCATCGGATATTTTGATCAGAGCCCTGTATTGACTTGGAAATCCAAATAAAAGACACATTTAGCAGGTTGGGACAACTTTATTTCTTCTTCTGATAGTCCAATACCGTTCCAATCTCTCGCAGATTTAGTAGGCATGTAAATTCGGAAACCGCTGTGGTCTCTAAGAGGATATAGCTTCTCGTCCACAGTTACACAGCCCCCAAGGTGAGTAGGGTATCTGACAGGTAGATATAAAATTATTGAAAATATATAAAATAGCAATAGTTTTTCAAAACGTTTTTTTTTTCTCTGTAAATTTTGTGATATTCTTGGAATTTGAATTTCAAAATTTATTAGAGCGGGTGGGTACCGAACAACAACTATTGTCTCTAAAACGTCACCTCTTCGGTTCTGGATGACATCTTTAGGACCACTTCAATACTAAAACTAGTTTTCTATGAAGCTCTTAAAACTAGACCGTGATTCCTTCAGAATGTTTGATAGTAATTAATATCTTTTACCAACTTTTATCATAGAAATTGGTCACCAAACTACATCCTTCCTATCCGGACTATCGTAATTCGAAACTTGAATTCTTTACAAGGACCTTTATCGATTGATAAGAACCTCTTTGGGATTTTACAAGAGTTATTTTTCGATATCCGCGCTTTAAACTTCTGAAGAAGCTGGCAGTATAAATAGCAAAGGGTCGATATGAGTTTTCAACATCCCGAAGTATTTGAAAATAGAGACCTTGCCTCGTCAAGGTTACATTTCACATTGCAAGCACGAAATACGAGGCGTGATCAATAATAAAATTACAATAACATATATATTTAAAGAAAATATTTAGTACATTCCACAAAACTACATGTTTTTGTTTATTTCTCGTATAATCCCCGTAAACGTTGAGACATTTATCCTAGCGTGGCGTTAGTTTGAATATCCTTTCACAGTAGCGCTGCTTGTCAAATTGGTTGAGGTGGTCCACCACAGTGTCTTGCAGTTTTCCCTGGTCCGCAAAATGTTTGCTCGTCAAAAATTTCTTGAAAGATTCGAATAAATGCAAATTCGAGGGGATAGATCTGGACTATACGGAATATGATGCTGGACCTGCTAATTCTGCTGTGTCAAGCAGTTTGGTTCGATTTAACGCCATCTCCCAGGTGTAACATTTGTTCAATACAATTCTGTAGGATCAGAATAGTGATGCAATTATAGTTACGCAGTAAAATACTTATTATTATTTAACAAAATTGTAATCATAGACAAACAAGAAGCAAAAAGAGACAACTTCAAGATGTGGGGAAAGAAAAGTATGGATTTATCGGAAATAGTGACAAATTGACATGTACAAATACAATTATTGCAAGAACTTATACACTTTTCTTTAAAAAGATGTAAGCGTAAGGCCAAATGAAGACAAATCTGATTAAATTTTGGAAGACAAGCTAAATTGTTAGAGAATTTTGTTACCAGTCACAGTAACGCTACATCTCCCAGCTTTGATGCAGCTGTTAACATTGGTACCAACGGAAAACCGTTTAGGGACATCGAATTTTTGAAAAACGCATTCATAAATTTTTCCGAATAGTTATTTAATGACCTTTCAAATAAGAAGCAAATAATTTAGAGGTTTAAAGAAATGCCATTATGAGTTAGAACAGTTCAGCATCTCGAAGAAATTTAAATGATAAATATACACCGTACAAAAACTGATATTACCTACACTCCGTCTATTTACAGTTTTTACCTACGTCATCAACTTTTGTCCCTAGATTTTTATTTGGGAGACAAGCGCAAATAGTGCTTCTTTTTTCACCGTTAATACTTGAGAAAGATAGTCTTTTGTCTTGACTGTTACGACAAAACAATGACGTAGGTAAAGATTTAAAGTAGATAAAGTGTAATTATGATAGGCTGAACAAGACGGAGTATTGAATGGGTTCGCCGTCTCCATAAGTTCCAATCGGCGCAATATGGAAGAGACAATGGAAAACAATGAAAGGAATCTCTTTTTCTGGCGAAACTGCACCTCCACGAGAAAATTATATTTCACTTTATCGATTCTTTCATTCAGAGCTACAATTCGATTTTAAGGTTATTTCTTATGATAAAAATGACTTTCCAGTAGCTACTAATATTTCATGCAGGATTACTAGTTGCTTGGGACTTTCTACCAATCGGAACTCACTCCATCGCAAAAGTTCAGAAATGAATTGGGGCAATTCCCTTCTAACAATAAGTTAAACGTGTTTCTATGGACGCTATTAAGTCAAAATTTACATGTGACTCTTCCTCCCCAATATAACGCATAAGTCGCTGCAGAATTCTCGATTTGTATATCATCCAATGATCGGCAGTGCGTTTGCACGGATAGTAGTTGTTTTACAAACTAGGATTGCTCGTAATGTTATTACAAATGTAGGTAATTACTAGAAGCCTTGTTGCCCGTCCACTTTTAATACGAAATTTTTTTGATGAAATCTAAAAGTCGACATTCAGTGGGGCGACAATCGAGTCAAAATCCACATCTGGCGTTTTCTCCATTAGGTGGCGCGAAAGTCTTCGATTTGTGTGTACGTCAATAGTAGTTGTTTTACAATCGAGAGTTGCAAGTGATCACACTCTAAAATTAAATAATTACTGGAGGTATACGAAATCCATGTATTTATGTGCTGAGAAATTTGTCGATGTGGTCTGATGTCACTAGAGTTTGTTAAAAAGGTGGTACCGGGCAAGGGCGTGTGTCGATGAACGCATCGTGTAGCACAAATTTGTTAACCGATATAACCGCCCTCCTACCTATCCTCCAATCAACTGACTCCAGTACGCTGCGTTCATCGACATGCGCCCTTGCCCGGTATCGCCTTTTTAACAAACTCTAGTGATATTATACCACATTGACAAATTCTGCAGCATATGAATACATGGATTTCATACAGCTTCAGTAATTACTTAATTTTGGAGTGCGATCGTTTGCAAGTCTCGATTACAAAATAACTACTATTGAAGTACACACAAATACCACAGCTGCTGTATACCACAGCGTTTTCAAATACGAGGCTCTATGGTAACATCTAATTATTTCCTGTCATCAATGACATGCTTTATAACGAAGCGAAAAAATTAGAAAGAAAACGTTAGCGCATTTACTCTCCCTCTTTCCCCATCCTCTGACAAAGGTCACCGCTCCTCTGCAGCAGTCACAAACACGCTTCTACCCACCGCGAAGAGAAGGCGTGAAGTTTACTTTGACGGGACAATTAGCATAGTGGAAATGAAAATAGGGCGAAAATAATGGCCGAGCAATTAATCTTCATTCTTACTGTCCGTCGGGAAGGAGGCGTTCCCGGCCGTTTACTCTCGACTTCCTCGCGGAAAGGCCGAGGCTGAATTTTAATATCCTGGCGTCGTCGCCGTCGTCGACGGCGGCGGCGGCAACGGGATCTCTTCCGGGAGCATCCATCCCGATGCAAATTTTAATAATATTTTAATAAAGCAATTAATTTCAATAAATTTAAATATTCGATATTTAAATTCGGGGTCGCAGAGGTGGCCGGTCCCGGAAACGCGAGGAGAAATAACACGCGCGCGCTTTTTTAATTGGACCCCAAGGAGTCGTTCCGAAATTGTTTTATATTCGACGCCCAATCTGCAGCCGGTCGAAATAATTCGCGTCGAATGGAATAATTTTCGGGTATACGGTAATTTTCGGATTGAATTGCGGAATTTTATGAAGATTGGTAGCGGTTGATGGCGTTCTTTTTGGATGGAGGAAATGGGGGCGTAGCTGGAAATTAAATTTGTGACAAGACATCGTAGAGTGATTGATTTTAAAATCATAAAAATGAGATAAAGGGAGCTTTATTGAAATACGTTCTTCGGATTTACTTATTGACCAGGATATTGGTTTGTTTCAGATTTTTGCTATCCTTACACATACAATTTCTATATTTGTATCAGGGTAGCATCCAGCGTATGCAATTTACATAGAGCTCGCCTTACAAATATGAGTACCTCTCGATTTTCCTTAAATAAAAAAACTAAAACGGAAAGTTCCTTAACTTCCCCAGAACTTCTTCATCACTTTTTCCGTTCTCACAGGACGCTTATAGCACACACACATAAAAAGAGTAAAATATTCTTTCTATAAAACACAAAACGTGCGTCGAATTCGAGCGCGAACTCGGAACAATATCAAAACTCGTCGAGGACTCGACGAACTTTTTACGAATAATAATTTCGTTTTAATTCTCCTCCCTAAGTGATAAATCTATATGTTACGGGGCGACGCGTTGCGAAGGCGAAGGGAAAAAACGAAAGGAGAGAAAAATCGGCTTTATTTCCATAATCTCTGGTACACGCAGGAAGTTCTGTCCGAAGAGTGGGATGGGGTAAAAACTTCCCATGTAAATTATCGAAATAATTCTCGTCACGCGGATTCCGAGCAGAAAAAGGAAAAAAAGAAGGGAAAAGAAGGAAGGACGAGGGGTCGGTCGGTGGTCGCAGTTATTACGGAGGAGACCGAAAATGGAAGAGGTGTTAGTCGAAAACGTAAAGTAGGGCGTTTTTAAGCAGGTAACGAAGTTGGATGGAATTTATCGTCACGCCTCTTTAACGCTGAGCGGAATTTAAAACAGTTACTTTTTGTTTTGGTCGAAAACGTGATCGTATTGTCTTGGAGGTAATTGAGATGAAAAGTGGAAGATTATTAATTAACCAAAGTGCTTGTTAAAGAGGGAAAGGACAACAGCGAGGATAATATTTTATCGCAGTAATGAATATGTGATTTTCTCTAAAGGATGGCTTTAATTGAATGACAGCAATGACATTCTTTTTTAATTAATACAGATTTTTTCTATTTTGACGTCCAAGCTGCTTGATGCTACGAAGTTTTCTAAAAGTAGCGTAAACACGATCTACAAATATATCTTGTACTCTTTCAAATGACGTGTTAGAGAACTCTAAGAAAATTAGTTCATTAATCTTATCAGTACTGGTTTAGTTCTCAGAAATTTTAAGATTGTTGTGATCAAGGTACTGCTTGGTTGGTCTCTGTATAGTTTATGTTGAAATCCTGTTTTCTGACGGTGCAACAAAGTGCAAGAAAGATTTGGTGCTACCACAGCATGTTTTCCCACAACCACCTCTCAGTTCCTTAATATCTCTTGGTGTCCGTCACTAGTCTTGTGTTCTTCCACTTTTTCCTATATCATTGGTTAGGAAACCATCGTCCTGATAGTCCAAATTAATAATGCAATTTTTAATACTTTTTGTTTTCCCATCTTCTAATGATTTCAGTAGATGACCTTTATATTAGTAAGAGTTGTTTCTATTGTAGCATTTATTATTTTAATGCCATAAGTTAGTGGAATTGTAAATTTCATTTTGTTAAGTTTTGAGTTTGTGGCTCTAACCTTAAGTTGGCGACGATTTTAGCGATTATCTATTGTTGTAACTTCGTAGAGTGGACCGACATGTTTGGCAAACATTTGTAATCCCTTTTATTGTATATCATCCCGCTTTGGGCATTTGATACAAATACGGAGTCTCTAAATATGATTTCAAGTCAGGTGACCAGATGCTATGTGCAACCAAGATTGCATTGTTACCTATACTTCCTAATCTTTCTAATCTCGTTCATAACTTTCGAATATGATTTAACCTCTAAATATGCATTTTGTAATAAGTTTTGAAGAGTCACCAATCTACAAGCTATGCAACCAGTTTGATATAAGTCCCGTCACTTGCAAACAATCTTCAAATCACTGCATAATTATGCACAATTATTAATTGTTTGGTAAACGACGAAGAAAATTGACAAGATAGATAAGTCAAAAAATGAGTCTATAAATATATTTTGAATAAAAGGGTTTCATGAAGAAGTACCAGTGAATAAAAGATCCTCACCAAGCCACAGAAGATAGAATCTACGAAGGGGAAGAATGCATAGAAATTAAAGGTGTATCGGGAATAGAAGTTAAGAGAGGAGATATAGGAGGAACTATCTTCGAAAAAGAAATTTACACTCATACACACACAACACTAGGTAATTATCTTGATTTTATGTTAAAGTATTTATCAAAAATTTATATATATATTTTGTTATAATGTATGCTTTCTATATCATTAATTAAGAGCTAGGCCGGTGCAATTTTCTTTAAGAAAATTTAACTAAATTCTCAGTACAATATACATACGTATATAGAATTATTTTGATAATATGTTATCATTTGTAAGATATATGTGTCGTATAATCTGTTCAATTGAAATTTTGTCCTTTATTCAACTAAAAGTGGTAGAGACAATCCGAAATATAAATTCCATTTGCAACTTCCCATTCCTAGAAGAATCTAAAAGAAAACAGTGTAGGGCATCAAATCTCATTTCGAATGTTTGGAATTCAATTTTCTCGTCGGGGTCTTAGGCGAAAAATAAATGTCAACATTACTTGAAACTTTGCGTGGAATAAATGAACGGAAATGAAAGTAACTTGCTGCGCGTTGCTATACGCGCCCTCTGTGAGTATTGGACTTTAATTACATAGTGAACTACCCTACGCAGCGTCCTGTGTTTAACCCCTTATATTCATGTGTCTTGTGCTAGATTCCTAAGTAACAGGTGATAAAGATTCCCTGAAATGTGCATTCATGAGTTACTCCAGTTGATTCTTAATGTTCTCCTTACACTCCTTTTTTTCTTGTTATCACTGTAACCTTCGTATCCCCCATGAGGTACTTCAGGTATTTCACCCTTTTGAAGACATTTCGGGACGAAGCAAATTTGGCGTCCACCCGCAATGGTTTTCTGGAGAAAAATCAGTGCTATCGGGAATCGTCCTGGAGGATTTTCTCTAGGAATCGTTTAGATCTTTCTTTTTCAGTTTCTTCATTACCGATGGGTCTTAAATTGACAAATTGACTACTACTTGTAAATTCTCATATGAAATGTTGAGACAAAGTATTGTTAATGTTCGGATGATTTAAAAGTAGTTTTGAAGCGATGAGCTCTATGTGAAGGGGAAAATTTTGATGTCATCGATTAAATCTTCGAAGTTTAGTAAAGTATGGACTTCAAATTATACACGGCTGTTCACGACTCACAACTTGTTATAAATTTTCAACACAGAACTAACATTATCGCGCTTGCCTTGCCGATGTTCTGGTGGTGGAGTTCCAAATATAAGATAAGAAAGTTATAGACATATACCTTGATTCGTCACACATAAAGATCAAATGACGTAGCTCACAAGAAATCATAAACTTTAGGAGGGCTCAGCAGCCTTTCTTCTTTTTAATTACAGTATCTCTGTTCAGGTTTTTATTTATGACGAGCCGAAGGGCACATCTAAAACTTTGCTATTCCCAACTTCTGAGTTCCAGATAACTCCAAATGCTCATTTTGATAACTTGATCATCTTTACTATATTCCTTAATTCATAGATTTCCAGCATTAAAGTGTTTATTGTGACTTAACGGTCTTAACCCTCACTAATCCTAGTATCATATTTGACTCTATTATTTTTTTGTTCTTTTTAACCTTCCTATACTCACGTCAAAATGAAAGACGTATACTATACTATATAAATCGGTCTCACAGACCGTATGCGTGAGTATAGGAAGGTTAAATATCTCAATTGTTTGTGGCTGCAGTAAAATGAGTTTTCCAGACTTTATTTTTTTTTCGAACAAAATTGTTGAAAAATCGACGTAGCTTATACCCCTAACCTACGATTTTACGCCTATCAAGGTTTTCCCTTAATTAAGTAGCTTGGGTGCCCTAAAATAAAAATGCTTACATATACGAAGTAAAGCTAAGTATAAGAGGTGTACCTAGATATATGTTTTTGAAATTTGAAATTTTGATAAATTGTTTTAATTGGCGTCGGTTTTCTATTATCTTTTATGCGGTAAAAGACTCAGTACAACAAAGTTCATAGGTGCTTTTTGATATTTGAAATTTTAAATTACAAAGAATATCATCTTATACAGTGAAATTGAAGTGATTATGAGGAAATAATCTGGCAAAGAAAAGTACTCTGCTGAGGATAACGATGAGGAATATGTGCTGGCGCAACTAATATCCGATAAAAAAGAGGTCTATTTTCTGGTGAATCTATTCTTGAAGTACGAAGAATGATAGTAAAGATGCATCAAGGGGTAAAAACGTGCTTTATTTTTCCAAAGATTTTCAAATTATATGCAAACACTTTCTGAGTGATTACCATTGCCTAACGTTATTCGTACACCCCCGGGGATATATGGTGTACTGAGATAACTTCTTAAACAAAATTGCACCGGCCTAGTTTTATGTGTGTGTCAGTGTAATTTCTTTTATTCGATGATGGTTGTTCCTATGTCTCCTCTCTTCAATTCCTTCTTCGATGCAGCTCTTTTTCTATGGATTCTTCCCTCTCTTAACTTCTTTTTCGGTGTAGCTCTATTTTCTATGGATTCTTCCCTCTTTTTTTAATCTTTCTTCTCTGGTGTGGTGCGGTTCTTTTATTCACTGGTACTTCCTATAAACCCTTTTGGTCCAAATAACTTTCTTGGTGACTTATCTATCTTGTCAATTTTCTTCGTCGTTAACCAAAAAAACTTTTTATTTTTTCCGGCAATCAGGACTACACTACATTATTTCTCGTTTGTCCACGAAAGGAAAAGTTTAATTCACCATGACTTCAGTTCAGTCAAGGCGTAACTTTGTTATAGAAACCAGTATTGTTAATGTCCATGTATCCTTGGTTATTTATATCTAGTGGTTATTAGGAATTCTTGTGGTGTGAAAGTATTGAATGTAAGTGTATGAATGGTTACAATGCTTTTCTATCTTTTAATCGATGCTTATTATAATAATTAAACACTTTATTTCTAGTTACATTATTTTCTCCCATTAAACGTCTCTGACTGGACTTAAAATAAGAAGTTAACATCCGTAGGGTAATAAAATGTTTAAATGGTGGTGTGCGTGGTATCGGAAAAGTATAAATAGAACCCAAAAATAAACCGAATGTCATTTGAACATAAACATCCATAACCCCAACATTTACTGTGAAATTTGATATATTGAATTGTAATATATGATAAATTTTCTAATGGCAATTAATCATTCGAGTATTACTGTACTACAATAGATCATCTGCACATCAAGCATGTCAAATGACGACAATGAAACCCCTAAGAAGTAATAAATGTAAAAATTGACGTAGCAATAGTATTAAAAATGATCCTAAGGACAAATGTAGGGGATACTTAGGGTTACGGTTACGGCACATTAGTAACTCCTCAATCTCACCTGAGGCATTACGGAGGATGATTTAGAGACGACAAGATGGAAGTAATAAATGCTGATTTCCATACACGAACGTAAATCTAAAAATCTTGCTGAGCGGTTAACAACAACGCTGATCACAAATTTCGTTTCACGGTCTTGTCTTTTACTGCGACGTCAATATTAATCTTCTTCGTTTCCCCTCACCCCCTCTTTCGGGAGGATAGATTGAATTGGTTACAATCAAATAAACCTAACGCAAATTTCGATTGTTATTGAAACGATCGTCCTCCTCCATCCGTAGCGACGATCGAGCGCATATTTCACTCAAATTGGCAGTGATTTAACGGTTTACTTTCCATACGGACACCTTTTAGTGTCAACTGTATACTTCTTTCGCGAAATTGATCGAAAACCTCGTCATATCCGAACATCCATCAAAACCGTAAACCCGGAACGACATCTCTTCCGGATAAATCCGACCGTTATTATCGGCACTTCCACCGCTTCCCAATAAAGAACCTGAAAGGGGGAAGGACGAAACCGACGACGTTCCGGGCCGGGAAATGTACATCTCCCGACAACATAAAGATAAACTACGAGACGAGGAGAAGAGGAAAGAGGCGGGGGCACGGGGTGGGACGGTAAATTCTATCAGGACTTCGTCGTCTTTCAAGACGTCAATCTTCGCCTAGGTTCCGTTTCCGGAGAAAACGGGAAGCCACTTATTTCCCCTGTCCGGACGCGCCGGAGCGAAAGACAATTTGTGTCCGATCTATAAATTAGAGGAAAGCGCGGCTGTCGTCCGTCCGACTATCCCGTCGACGTTACCCGATCTATCACGTACGATTTTTAATTAAATTTTTATTTTGGATGCCGCAAGGGCATTTCGGAGTTAGTTGAGCCGGTTTCGCGGCGACCATTGCGTATATTGCGCCGAATAGGAGCTTGTTAGGTGCGCCGCGTCGGTCGCCTCCGAGGCTTAACGAGGGAGATTTGTCGCGGACTTCTTAAATTATGGCGCCTGCCCGGAAATAAATTGGAAAATCCTATTAAGTGGACGTCGGTTTCTGTAGTTGGACTTTTTATTTCTTTACTTGCGCGAGTCCGGAACGTCGCGGTCAAATGGAGCTTGTTTATGACTCGTGATGCGATAAAAATTAATTTTGATTAATGTTCGGACCGGCGAGCTTTCGGTGGGATTAAGGATACGGGTAAACAAATTGCATTTTTCTTACCTAAATAGAGACTTATCGAGAATGATTGTGGTGATGGTGATTTTTGTGTTTATAAGTTTATGGTATTTACATGCATCACTAGGATTATACTAGCATTTGACATAGGCGTACAATCGTTGTTCAGAATTTTGTATTATTTACGTTTCGCTCCGTTATTTTTATCATACATTTAAAGTAACAGAACTGTACTTTTCAGTACACAGCCGTTTCATCGCATTTCTGCATAAGATAAGCTAAGTAGAATATTATACAGAATAACATAAAAATAACTATTTTTGGTTAAACTGTAAAATGTTTACAAGTGAACAAGACACATTCATTCTGATGGGGCAATTTTCGAAGGAGCGCCCAAAATGAAGATGGAAATTGGTACACTGCAGTCTTGTATTGAGCAATACGTGGAAAAATTTCCAAATCAAAATTTGATATGAAACATCTTTTCGCCATAAGAATAGACTTGTGGGACGTTTTGAAAATGAACATTCCACTTGCAAAGGGAAATCGTCGAATAGAGCAGAGTCCTACGAAATCTCTACCCAAGTTATTTGCTCGGGCGCATCGCCGCTTGTTACAATGTGCCGCTCTGCAGAGATTTTTTTGTTGGCATAATTAATGATTTATAATTATTTTAAGTTTCTATGTATGGTATGTGTCTCTTATGGAATGTATCTATGTTTTGTTATATCTTTGTCCCGTTATTGTTTTTTACTGTTCTGGACAATAAACTATTCTTTAATTATTTTTCTTATTATTATTATATTACTATTAATGACCGACGGTGCGTTTGCACGATTGGTAGTTGCCTCACAGCCAAGAATTGACAAATATCTAATTACAATAAGTATACTGTAAATACCGCAAAATCCATATACACAAAGCATACCGAGATTGGCTAGGTATTTCCGCTACTAACAATAAGATGACATCCACTTTTCATCTGCACTTCACTTAACGTCACGCATGGAGGATTACTGCGCATTAATAACAGTGCACTGCACAGGCAGCTACATGCATGGTCTTTAGTGCCACTCTTCAATCAAAATTCACAAAAAAAAAAAACACGTGAATCTCATGGTTTTTCGTTGAAAATTTGCTATGTACCCTACACAGAACGAAGTATCCAGAAGCCGAAACAAACCGAGTCTTTTCGACTTTTGCAGATGATGCTAAGGAAGAAACACGGCGCTTAGGAAGTCCCCTGTCAGAATATTTGGGTTAAGTGATGACCTGCAGAAATGAATATGGCTGGCTACAGTTTAGGGTAGTTGGGTTAGAGTTTATTTTAGAAGGTGATGGAACGCTGGCTGATGGTACAAAAATGTTAAAAGGGCGCCACTGATCTGAACGGACAATTTTTGCGTTTGTACTCCATCGCGTACAGGAATCACATTATTACCACGGCCGTACGTCAAACAGACATGATGTTCTATCAAAATTTCGAACAAGAATGTATTTGGAAGGAAGGTGGTTAAAGCACACAAACAAAAGAAGAAATCAAACTATAGAGCAAAACGTTGATAAACTAGTCCTTTATTAATAATAGAAAAAGAATTTAAATGTTAAGTAAAATGGTGGACAAAAAATTTAAATAATGAAGATCATTACAGCGCGACAGAATCACGCTTAGACTAGAATAACAGAAAATGTTTAAAATTTACAACGGTTAAATATTTGACCACAAACTATTTAGGTTATGTTTCGGAGGTTTTACCTAATCCTGAGGTAACGTTTAACAAAAGATCAACTTTACAAAAATCTTTACATTTAAATCGTTAGCCAGAAAAGGAGAAATTTACATGAACTTAAAACTCTGGGTAATCGATCTCGTTTTCAAAGAAACATATGGAAAACACGGTTTTGCGATGCTAGCATGCATAGAAGAACGTTTGCGACGGAGTATTCTATTTTTTGCCATCTTCAAACGAACAATGTTTGTTGCGTTGGCAAAAGTGCTGCGTAAAATAAAATTTCTACCTTAGAAATGTGGGGTCTCTTAACTCCCGTGAATTTGGCAACCGAACTTGTGAAAATATAATAATTCATCGGGGTGACTGGTAGATATGAAATAGTGTTAGAGTATTTTGCAACCGAAAATGAACGTAGCAACAATTTCTGAGAAAAGCAGTGCAATTCGGACATATTTCTTCACCTCGACCATAGTTCTAGAGTTCTTAATCAATATTGCGAAAATTTCTGCAAAAATTGAGATTTTGCAAAAAAATTAAAATTGAAAATCGCAAAAACAATTATATTCGCGGATCTGAATAGCAGCCTAAGAGTTCTATCGAACACTGCTACAACATATTTTTATTGAAACCTTAGTTTGAAAGATATTTGCAATGGTGTGGGACCCATAGTTCTGGATGAATAAATAACAAAGTCGCGCAACAGTTCTGTTCCTAGTTCCCGCTAGAACCCTAAGAATTCTATCGAGAATATTTTCTCACGCAGAACTGTGGGTCCCACACTATTGCAAATATCTGTCAAACTAAGGATTTGATAAAAAGATGTTGTAAGGGTCTTTGCTAGAACTCTTAGGGTTCTATTCGGATCCACGAATAGAACTTTTTTGCGATTTTCAAATTTAACAATTTTATTGCAAAATCTCAATTTTTTCATTTATTGCAAGATTGATCATGCACTCTAGAACTATGATCGAAGTACAGGAATATGTCGGAATCGATTTTTCTCGGAAATGGTTACTACGTTCATTTTCGGTATTTTCAATTTTTTCACGCAATTTTGCAGAACTCTTGAAATTTTCCGCAAAGTAGTCTAGAACTATTTCATATCTACCAGGAACTCCGATGATTGAATGATGATATTTTCACAAATTTGGTTGCCAACTTCACGGGACTGCTTTCTTACTGGTAGTTGTTGGGGTGAGTTGAGTTTGGCTTAAACGTCAACGAGGCGTGATCGTACTAGGCTCCGCTTGATCTTGCAGCCTGAGCCACTCCGAAAACTGTATCCTTCCAAGGAGAAAAAACGATTTCGTAGTTTGATTCGTCGGTCTACGAAGAGGGCGAAATCGCTATCTACACGACTACTTCGGTCGGATATTGACACTTAAACTCGCGCAAATCGCATAACTAATTATCGAACATAAATTCCCCGAACGAACATTCAGAGGGTGTCGGCGCGGAAATTTGGGGCCGTATCGTCCACACCCAACTTTGACTTATTAAGAAAATTACTGCAATTTAGTACGACCTCGGGAAGACAGAACACTTCGCGCGTGTTCATTGGTTAAACCAAGTTCACACTAAACGTAATAACTAGAACGATATATACAGTGCTCGATAAATTGCAAAATAGAATTTTGAATTTTGAAATAAATTCCCCGAAATTTTTTAAACGAAATTAAACATTTATACTGCAACAGATTGTCCAAATTCTACAGTGTAAAACTTACACTCCTTTATTTCATTACTATTCTTATTTTTGCTGATTTTAATCAATTTTGTTTGATCTTCTCCAGAGAACAGTTACATCTTACGAAACCTAGAACCGAACTCCAAGTACGAGGTGAGGGTCGCAACTAAAAACGTGGCCGGTCTCAGCGAGTTCACGGGCATCTCTTCGAAATTCTTCACCTTGGAGAGCGTCTCGACCAGTTCGACGTCGGCGAGTATCCCTATCTACGAGCATATGCTCTTTCTCTTCTCGGTCTTACCGCTGTTCCACTAGTGACTTCCGCAACATCGATGCTAATGCTACTACGGACGACGACGAAATTTTTTATTTTTGGAACGGGCCGTCGCGGTTACAATAAAATTAATCAACAAAACAATCGACGAAAAGGAGAAGATGTTAACGGTAATAAGGACGATGTAAAGGGAAAATGAATGGGGAACAGATAGAATATAAAGTTAAAGTTAGTAAGTGGGGAAATTGATGTTGTAAACGGTTTCTAGATTTCAACCCTTGATTTCAATACATACATAACTATTATTTATTTTATGGAAGTCAGTCAGACTTATGATGATGGTGTATATAAGTTTCGAAACAGGGAAATTTATTACAAAAAGAAGTATAAAGGTATAATTCGCTGAGATAATCTGTTATCCTTAAAAATAATTTATAGATTGTTTTTACGCAGACTTAAATCCAGTTGGGGTTAATGTCCAATTGGAGCACTCCTTTTCAATGCAACATGTGCAATACGAGATATATTTTTATGAATTGATTTTGAAATAAATAAAAAATTGATACATTGTGTTTGTTAGAGATCCGTATTCTATTTCTAGGGCGCAAGAATGTCACGGAAGGAAAGCTTCGTTGTTTCCATTTATTTTCTTCCCAAATTTTTCTTTTCTGGTTAGTGCATTATCAGATGGATTTATTAATATTGAGATTAAATTGACAAGGGACCACATTATATTCCAAAAACTATATAAATGCGCAATTACTTTTGAAACTTTGATGTTGTTGTACATGAAATTTGATAATGAATCTTCAATGGACAGGAAGTTTGTCGAAATTTGCTTTGAATAATCTGTAACGTGTTATTAACGACGAAGTGTCATTTATTACCTTGTTCGAATTATTTACATCAAATTGTCGAATCATTGCCTTTGAAATTTTTTTAAAAATATACATTCACGACCAGCTTATGTGTCATGAACGAATAAAGAGAAACATAATTAAGGGTATTCCGCCAATGAGAATAAGTGCCATAATTTTACATTGGACCCCTCTATAAATCGACAAAATTTCTGTTTGTGTTTGTGTCCAAATTGCCGGGGGTTTCCTTATTATTACTCAAACTTGTTTTCGCCCTTAGCTTGCGGAGATTTTGTGATTTATTGTGGGGATGTTGATTTCCCGACATTTCATCACGTCCGCCACGTCGCTTGGTTCAAGTGTATACTGATCATAATGATTCAAATGTCGTTCAAAACAATTTTTATTTCTGTAGAAGGAACGAACTTCTGAATTAGAAGTTGATTTTGCGGTTCTGAGAGGTGTTCATGGATTTCATTGTGGCTTAACACTAAGAAGGCCAATCGCAACCAGCAATGTATTTATTCCGTGAAAATTTATGTATAATCCTTTTGTTTGTGTTGCCTGGAAAGCGAGTCTCCGTACATCAAAAGTGGACAAACCAAAAGATCTAGTTTCCAAAGTTTTAAAATGGTCCACAAGCTCAGATTCAAATTCTTTGGAAAACGCCGTCGAAAGTAATGTGCTAGGTGTTATTTTAATGCATCGGTAACTAATGTTCTTTTATCACAAAGACCGACAAATTTGACATAGTTGTGGTAAAACACGTGCCATGATATTTCAGCTGGCGTGCCATCTCAGGCATCTTTCTCCTACGCAATCTCCAAAATACAAAAGAAAAAATTGGAAAAAAAGTTATATTTTAATAGTATCAGCGAGATTTCACCAGAAAAGAAAAATTACAACTTATATTTTGTTGCAATTTTATTGTTGACTCGTTGTAATAGATTATATTTACTTTCAAATGTCATAGATATATTTATGTCTACACCTTATATATTTATATATGTACTTGTTACGGATAGCTTGAAAATGCTTTAAATGTAGTGTCCAAATGATTTTTGATATTATTATATATATAGGATTTAAAAAAAAGATTTGAATTATATTACATGTATAAAATTATATTCTATCTACCAATATTCTATTGTATCACAGACGATTTATGTATGTCTGTTATATGAAGATGTATTCGTGTAAATAAGATGTTAAAATTATTTATAAAAGAGGCTTGATTTCAAACCAAAAAGAAAAAGGTTCAAAAGTGCGTTTTTTATTGTAAATAATTGAAGAACAATAAATGTATGTACATGCATACGAGGGAGAATTAAAAACTAAGTTACACCCCCTCCTTATGAGGCGAGCATACATTTACAGGAAAAATGTTTTCATTGGGCAAAATAGAACATACATGTATTATACATAGATTTTTCAACAAAATCGTTTTTCTGAACATTCTTCAGACTGTAAGGGAAGCTTCTCGGTTCCACTTTTATAGAAATTTCGTTCAAATTCCTTTAACTTCGCTTTAGCATCGCCCATGACACACATGATGTATCACTGGATATTTTCGTCAGAAGCCCATGGCCTTGCCTTCGGCAGTGAACGTGTGAAGAACTGCTTTTTCACTTCATGAACATTATTAGCGAAAATGTTCTTTTCGAGGTATCTTCCGAGAGAACCAAACAGGTGGTAGTCGGAAAATGCCAGATCTGGGATCTAAGCCAGATGGGATCACAGCTTCCATTTGAAATTTTTGCAGTAACTGGTTCAGCTCTTATCACGCTAAATGGGGAGTCGTTGTCGTGAAGAAGAACGACACAAGATACTATTATCTTACCCCTTTTAGTTTAGGAACACGGCGTGAGTATAACTTAGTTTCTGATCCTTCCTCGTACATGGAATGGGGCGTAAACCTGTAACAAAGAGGACGAAGTCTGGCTCTATAGAAATATAATTCATTTTGTTATCATATCAACTTGGATATTTTCGAGGACTATTTCGACAACTAAGTTGTTATTTTGGGTGGAAGAAATTGGAAATGTTGACTAAGATTTGTAATTATTTCATACAGGGATTGATTTATGTGTCGAAATACGTATTCGGGGCGTTCCAAACATCTTTTCCTCCAGATTGGGATTTTTTAAGAAAAATCTCTTTCCGTTTTTTAACTTTTATACTCTTATTGTATATTTCCTCGATGTTACCAGGTTTATAAACCTATTGATATTCTAATTTCCTTATCGCATTTTTATATCTGAAAGATGAACATGTACTGCTGTCCCTTCCGGTTTATGTTTGAAATCGTCTTCCAATAAATATTTGTCACGCTTTCCACGAGCGTCTAACAAATCGTTTTCTATTCAACTAACTCATCATGGGCCACTGTAAAACTGGTGAAGACACGGTTTAGGATCGTCTCCTAGTCGGTCACGCGGAGAAATATTTAAAGCAGAAAAAATGAACTGAAACTGAAAATAAAAAATGCTGTAAACTGAAATGTTCAGGGAATTAGATGGAAATCGGTATTCGGGTTTCTTTGGGTCGCTGATAACGAATCCGACCTTAGTCTTGTATTATAGGATTGAACATGAAGCTTAAAAGATCGACCAAAATTCGACTTCTCCCTCGGTAATTGTTGTGCAGTGCATGTAAATTATGAGGAAGTCTTACTATTGGGGTAGATTTTGGGACATTAACCCCGTAAATGTCGGAATTCGCCGAAGAATTGCCATCCATTTAGACTTCGAAAATAGGAAAAGTTTTGCGATGTACATGAAAATCAGTATTCGGGGGATTTTCGGGTCGCTGATAAGGAATCTGATGTTAGCTTTCCATTTCACGGAATGGAGGATTGGAAATGGCGTACTAAAATTGAACGAAATCCGATTTCCTACTTACTAACTGGTGTGCAGTGAAAAATTATGAGAAAATCATCTTTTGGGGAAAATTTTGGGAAAGAGTTTTGTAACTATCAGATCTTATCCTTAAAATTGCCAGCTCACTTGGATTGTATAACATGGCAAATTATGAGATTTCAAAAGATTGCCAACTTCTAGAGGAAGAAGTATTTTTGGAGCTTTTAGGGTGGTTCATGTTAGCTTTGCAATTTTTAATACATAATACTGTTCAGAGAAATAGAAAAATGTTACCGACCTTATTGTTAGTGTTATCGTGACGGAAATCTGATCCCTTTTGTGCAGCTGTGTGTGTTTGTGTCATTCCGTGTGTGTATGTGTAATCGTGTGAGTGTGCTCCTTACGATTTCATGCCCAAATTTTCAAACAACCCCCAATCCCCCATCCAAAATGTTGACTACTATCAACAATCTGACCCTTACATACTGAAATGCTAATCAAAACTTGACCGTTTGTTTAGAAAATTGTTGGTCTCCTGTTTTCCCTGATTACTGCTTTTTCTTCCTATCTAAAATGCGATGGTCACTATTTTGCATGCCTTCTTTCTACGTTCTTCGTCAATTGGTCTCTCAAACTCATGTACAAAGAAAGTCAACTTACCTCGCTTGCTCTATCGTAGGAATATTTTCTATTTCCTGGAGAAGTGTTGTTTTGCAAAGCCAAAGCATTAGTCCAAGAAACTCTAATAAGTAGCAAATAAATACCATGACCACGTCTTAGTTCTAAAGATCCCAGAACAGAGCTACAATGTTCGTTATGTTTGTCAAAACCATCGTTTGCCATGTCGAAAAATCCAAGTCAAGTGAAAATTTTTAGACGAATTCCGACAGTTACGAGACTGATGCTCCAAATTCGCCTAATAAGATGACTTTCTCTTCATTTGCGTACAGTACAACAGTCAGCGAGAGGAAAGTTGGATTTTGGAGGATCATCTTCAGTCGGCCATTTTGTAAAATGCGAAGCTAACCGAAGATCCTTAATTAGCGACCTATAAAGTCCCCAAATATTGATTTTTGCATACCCGATACTAGAAACACATTACAGTGTAATTTGTTTGCTTTTACAATTTTCCAATCACCATTTTGAATTTTCAGTGCAAATGCCAAACTTTATTTTGAGCATGTCTCGAAACCATGACTTCAGTTTCACGGTGGTCTATAATGGGATAATATGGTCGAGTTTCTATTGTTTTTTTGGGGGAGATTTGGGATCAGAAGGCAATGTAGGTTGTTTTTTTATTTTTTAATAAACTTAATTGGCTGCTCAAAAGATCACTATCCATTTATCTCACTTCACTTTTCTTCTAATAACCTAAGAACAAAGAAGTCTACAGCCTCATATATTCGAAAAACCACATCCATATCATCGATATCACAGCATACACATCTTACGGTTTTCTCTTACAATTTAGTTCTTAAACAAGGAAAGAAAAAACTATTTTTCTCTGTAACGTAAAGACGTAAAAGGAAAATAGCGGAAAATCCCGTGGCGTGATTGTAGGTACAAATACTGTTGTAAGATATCTCCCGAGATAAAGGACGCAGTTAATGTATAAAGTGAAACTTTACAATTATATGAATACATAATAATATATAAATAAAAAGTATATATTCTATGTATCTATGTTTAATTAAATGTATAACTCGTTTTGTGATATGCTTCAATGAATTCAATTAAAAATGGATGAATAAAAAGTAAAAAGTAACAGGAAAAGTTACCAATTTAGTACATAAGACTCCCTAAGAGCCCTCCTAAGGGAATATCTGCTGGGGGTTCACTTTTGTAAATATTGTATGTAATTTTTTCGAAAAATTTCGCGAAATATACGGGAAGAGCAACTATATAAAATTATTACTATACGTAGATATGTGTTATTCATTGCCAAAATCAAGGATGATACAACCATAAAATTATCTATATATAAATACATAAATAAACATTATATTTATGTATTTCCCTTAATTTTGATTTTTTTGAACAATCGATTGCTGATATATAATGCATTATTATGAAAAAATATATGGTAAACGATAGGTAAGATGTTGAGGAAAAAAAAGACTATAATATGACTGTTATAAATGTTTTCTTCGTATTCCCGTTTCGTAGGTCTGTAAAAGACGGTAGGACGTAATTTTCTTTTTTATTTTAATCGATAGGGCTTCGTAATAAGGATAAGGATAACTACTTATTGGGATATTGTTTTATATATTGTATTATTGTATATATACACGATGATGTTCATTTGAAATTGAAATAATAAATGAAAGTCCTGTGTGTGTATCACTTTTTATTTCCTTACTATTACTGTTCCTTTTTAATCTCCTACTCTATTTGCAATCTGTTTAGGAGCAATAAGCAAATGTTGTATATTGGTGCCAGGAACAAATTGTCTGACAATCGTAGGTTAGTGGTCTAAAGTGGTTAAATGTCCAACATGTATCTCTATTTTGTTGTAAGTTTGTATATCGTTTCCTACACCCGGAAAAATAATCCTATCGAGTTTGACTACATCTTGAAGGATATGCACCTGACCCGCCGGGAGATTATTAAGGATTTGGGCGTTACCTTCGACAGCAAGCTAACCTTTGTAAATCATATAAATTTGACTGTTGTGAACGCTTATCGGATGTTTGGTTTCATTTATAGGAATTGTCGTGACTTTATTAGTATTAAATGTTTAACCCTTCTTTATTTTGCACTTATTAGATCTAAGTTGGAGTATGCGTCCTTAGTTTGGTATCCAATATATCAAGTGCATATTCGTAATATTGAAGCAATACAGAGACGTTACTTGAAATACTTGCTGTACAGGATTGATGGCGTTTACCCGAATAGAGGATATGACTATAACCTTATGTTGTCGATACTGAACTTGGTGTCTTTGCATAAGAGACGTGTTATTTCAAGTGTAAAGTTTTTGTTTGGTTTACTAAATAACTCTATAGACTGCGCGGGGTTATTGTGTTGTTTAAATTTCAATGTTCCTAGGCCAGAATCGCGCTACCAATTCAAGTTTTATTGCACTGCGTATAGAACCAATATTTTAGTTAGGTCTCCAGTTCATATTATGTGTCATAACTTTAATAGCATATCACATTTGTGTGATATTCATTACGACTCTTTGAAAAGCATATCAAAAATGATTATTGATTCATAGCGATTTTTTTGTTATTTGTATTCATTTCTACTTTCTATTTTATAAGTTTATTTGGTTAGTATTACCATTTTTTTCCTTTTTTGTATTTGCTTACTATTTATTTAGTACTTATATTAAATATTTCCTGTACTTAGGTTTCACCTGTTGGGAATAAAGGAATCATTATTATTATTATTATTATTATTATTATTATTATTATATGCACTTATTTCAATATTTTCTCTTCAAGTCGCGACACGTATCTCACACTCGTGCACTTGTCGTCATCCAACACATTTTTAATTTGCAAGTCGTGGTGTAATATTTCATTTGATGCAAATCAAGAAGCATAAGTAATAGTTCTTAGGGTTTTAGACTGAAAGCTTTGAAAAATTTCAATTATCGATATACTAGCAGTATGTTGTATGCCGTAAGACCATATAAGTTCAACGATCACTTTGTATACGACCAGCTTACTGGATCACGAAAGCTTAAATTTCCTGCCAATTAACCAGTAAAGATTAGATAATTTTATACCAAGCTGTTTTCTCTGCGTAAAGATGTGATGTTTCCAGTTTAGCCTCCGATCAAGGCGCAAGCCCAAGTATTTAACTGTGTTAGTCTGTGGGAATGGTTGACCATTAAGAAGTACGCTTGAGTATGTGTCCTTCCTAAGGGTAAAGATTATTTGCTGAGATTCTGGTTTGTTAATTTTATTAGCGATTTCTTTAACCACTCCTCAATGTTGTGAGCGGCTCCGTGGAGTCTGGATTGCGATTGTCGTCTGCGAAAGCAGCGAAGAACGCGTTTGGAGCGATAGGTACATTTGCTGTGAAGAATTGAAGGAGGACAGGCCACTCCCTTGTGATACTCCTGATTGGATGGGATAGATACTATTTAATTGATCTCTATACTTGATAGTGTAAAATCTATTTCTCAGATATTATAGTAATAGTACATATTAAAAAATGACATTCCTTATCAAGTCCTTGTGGTACGTCTAGAAAAGCAGCAGAATAATATATTTTACGTTCGAATGCGTTGTTTATAACTTCCACTACCCTGTGAATGTTTTCAGTTGCAACATATCTGTCATGAAGTTGACGCCATGCCCCTGTTGAGTTTCTGTTCCTGTCCCAACATCTTTGGTTCCGAACAGGTTAAAACCTTGTTTACACCCCAACGTTGGTGTAAAATCTTATGACATTAACACTAATTTCACAAAGAGTTAATCACCTATCGTCTTTCAGTATAGGTGTTTTCATTTACAGAGGTGCTCGGACATCCACTGCACTTTAACATTGTGCAGACTCTTCAAATACACTTTCATTCACGTTAAACGATTTTTGAAGGTACCATACCCTCTTTAAATAAACAGAAAATTACCGCCTTTTGTGATTTGGTCGTATCTTCCATGATTGTCAAACAAAGAAACGAAACCTGTGGCACAGCAATAAGCAATATCGTAAGTAAATCAATAAACAAACCAATAAGCAAATCAAGTAGCAAAACAAGAAGTAAAACAAGTACCAGAAACATGGTGTCAAACAAGTAGAAAGAAAAGTAATAAGCCATACAACAAGCAAATCCATAAGCAAACTAAGTAACAGAACAACAATACAAAAAGTACCACACCAATATGCAAAGCACTGAGCTAAGCAATAAGCAGAGCAATAAACGAAACAATATGCAACACAAGGAGCAACCCAATAAGCAAAACTATAAACAAACCAATAAGCAACATAATAAGTAAGAGAATAAGCAAATCAATAGGCAACAATAAGTAAAATAAGAAGCAAACTAAGAAGCAAAAGAATCAGTAAAACGGCAGACAAAACAATAAGCCGTACATTTGCTACCGTTTTTAACACGATTTTGCGGATATACCTACATATTATGGTAGATATATTAACAAATCATATGCATCAATAGAAGGCCTGCTTTCCATGGTCTATGCAACGCTCATTGACTATCCCAAAAGTCGATTGGACGTTATATTTTTCTTGGCGTTCTTTCCTGCGAATTTGTTGATTGTATTTCAAATTATTTTCCGTTCTTTCAATTTGATTCTTATTACTATCCCTCATTTTGTTACCCAACGTTGTTCTATTTCTATATACTCGCCACTCCCATGCAATGTCGGTTTTGCAACCTACTGCGTCCCTAATTAACAGCAAAGACTTGACAACTGTAGTACTTCTTTATTGTTTGACCTGGTGGAGCGTATTCGTGGTGCACAATTCCTCTAAAATCGAAAAACGCAGTCGGCATTGTATTGAAATTGCTGTGGCTCTGTTGTGCCTTTTAGCTCTCGGTCAGTTTGGGGCTTTCCACTGTAAAGATTGAGCCTTAATTTTGGGATCATATCCGTAAACCCACGACTCGTCACCAGTAATTGTAATTTCTAAAAAGTTTTCGTCGTTTTCGGAGCACCCAAGCAGGTCACGGGCGGTTGAAACATAGGGTCTGTTTGTGGTCATCGTACAGCAATTTCGGAACAAATTCGGCTGAGATGCATCTCATGCCCAAATCGACTGCACCGAATCAAAACTAAGACCAACGTCTTCAGATACCTCACGAATAGTGATTCGGCGATTTGCTAACGCAGCTGCGTGCAAGCTTTCCACTTCCATTTTTGCTGGTGACGAGCCTCTCAGAACAAATATCACTTTCTCGGCCATCCTTGAAGTGTTTATTGTAGTATGGTAATACTCCATTAGTAAAATTATCAATAAAAAGATGTAAATTTTATAGAAAGCATTCTATAAGAAATAGAAAAGCGTTGTAAACAATTACCACACACATACATTTGAAACATTTCAAAATCTAGAATTCCAAATTGCTATAACGACGTGCAAAAACAAAGAAAGTTTGTTTATGACGACGGTATGGGATGATCGACGAAAAAGTTAGATAAAGTTATATAAAATACCAAAGTTAAAAAGAAGCAGACCACATCAAAAACGAAGTTGTTGTTTACAAACGACGAACAGACCAAATAAAAAGAAGTACAATAAAAGGAAAAGACCAAAGAAAAGAAGTGAAAAAGAATTCAAGAGGGAGGGAGAAGTTAAGGATTAGAAAACAAATTACACTTATACACACTAGGTAATATATTTTGATTATATTGTTCATTATTTTGTTAATATAATACTAAAATTTTATAAATTATTATTTGTAATAATTTTTGCTTTCTATAAAATTAACTAAAATTCATTTCATTCATTCATTATACTACTCGTAAGCGACTTATCCATTCCTTCCCATTCACCGTCTCTAACTTCAAGTGCGTGTCGTTGCATGTCTCATCAAGCTTTTTTACAAAATATGATACAAATTTGTTAATCTGCTTTTTCAACAACGTAGCCGTAACAACGAAACGCTGCGGAAAGCAAACAAGACGAGTTAGGTTGGCGTAATTCACAGCATATGCGCGGTATATTTCAAGGTCACTACAGACTCCAGATTCATGCTACCAATCCGGATACATTTTGGTCATTCCTCGTATGTATCATTTTCACTTTGCAATATTCTTGATATATGGCGCGGCCTTTCGTTACTCTTGCAATTACTGCCAAAATGTCTGAGTTATTTCTTAATTTATTAACGTGTTCGAACACTCATCACACTTTGGTTCTCTGTATCATCTTCCTTTCATAAAAAGCCTTTTTCGTAACGTTCCGTAACTTTATCAAGGAAAATGGTGCGCATCTCTGATTCTAACGGCTTGCATTGATATAAGATTTAGACCCTCGCGGATTGGGATCTGCAAATTCTGCTTGCTTAGTAAGTCTATGCACAGTTACTTGGTAGCTGCCCATTAACGCGCCTAATTTAATTAGGTCGTCATATGGAGAGTCATCCAGATTTTATTTTATTAATTTGATGTAACGTTTGATCTAAATCTAAGAGGAAGTTGCTACTACCAGATCCCTTCAAGAAGTCAACATTAATATTTCCCAGTAGTGAATATTCTCGTAACAGACTGTATAGCGTATGTTAGTAAATCAGATATGGTGATTGCATAGTTCAATCATTATTAAAGCCCGTAATACACGATCACATATTTTTCATGAATTAATTGAGAAAGTTTGTATTTGACCGTGTATTTTCACCGTGTATTTTTACGTCAATTTTTACACGAAATATTTCGGATTTGGATGATGTTCTATTTTTGAAGGTCATTGTCGTCTATTTTTACGTGTAATATTTCAGCTGAATTAAAATCTAAGAAAATTAAGAAGAAAACGCGTAAAATTTGTACTTTTCAAATGTATTTGCAAAAAGATACAGACTCAATGTCAAAATAATTTCTCGATACAATAATAATAATAAAAAAAATTGCTACTTCACATTATCAAAACAACTATCTACATATATGAGTGTAAAATCTTCAAAAGATCTTCAAATTTGGTTCTATCCCGCGAGTTGATCGCGGTAGGTATCACTGGCAGACAAGAAAAGTTATAAATTCGTCGAATTTTTGGTAAGTTCCTATTTTTACATAGTTGTTACGCCTACATAAATTAGTCAGTCCGTTCTTTTTAGAAAATAATATATTGCTACAAAATATATTCGTTTATGAGTCGTAAATCATTTCAAACTTTATTATTTATTTCTATTCCTGCGTGTCTTAAATTTTACACCGATTACATCATGTGATATTTATAAAATATATAATTATATAAATTCAATAAGAATATATTACCATTATATACAAACACTATTATACATTCGAGCAGTCAGATAAGGTTTAGGTATCCAATCACAACGACGATCCGGCGAATCTTCGCGAGTTCGTCTACATTTTTACAATTTTTTTTTTGTAACCTGCGTGTCGATTTTAAGATTACTTCCCGTTTTCGTGGGTGGAATTCCGCGGGCTCGTCGTGAACGACATCTCCATTTGTACGCCGTCCGTGGTTTTCGTACGGGAATTCCTTCGGTAATTGTGATAAGTCGGAGAATCGATCGGGGATGGTTTCCTTTTGGTTAGGTGGCGTTCCACCCATCGTAACATGGTAAGTACGGAATCGGTAGAGGGGAGTCTTCGTTCGGCCGATGTCTTCGTGATTTGGGATGAGGTTACCCTGAAGGTGGCTGCCATACCTTTCAAGGCCTATAAAATTATACGATCAGTTACGGCAGTTATGATGGCCCTTAGAGCCTTAGAAGCTTAACTTAAACAAAGGTAAATTATTGTCTGAACGCAAATCTTGGGAATGTTTAACAATCCCAATCGACTCACCTGCATCGCGTCTTCATCCGTAACATCGTCCCCAACATAAATAATCCTTATCCTTTCGCTCCAATCGACCCCGAAAGCTGTCCTCAAGATGTAAATCGAAGCCCTTCCCTTATTCCATTGAACCGGAGGCTTCGCTTCGATGGCGCAATGCGCGTTACCAGCCTTAAACCCAGCTTCCTCGATGAGTCTCCTCGCCTGATCCGCCAGGATCTTCCTCAGATGTACCGGAGTTTCCCGATAGTGGAACGTCAATAAAGCGCCCTTATTTTCCACCCAGGCCCCGTCCCTACAAACTTGTTCCTGCAGATTTTTCAACAATTCCACCACCTTCCCGACATGCTCGGTGGGCATCGGATGGACGAATTTCGTCCCGTCCGGGTGCAAGATTTCCAATCCGTGGTTGCCGGCGTAGGTGATTCCATCGATACCAACCTGTTTAAATATAGAATTTTAGTGAATATAATAATGATGTTTGTATATATGAGAATTCAGTTAAGAAATTCCCCCAATATGTACTTAAATGCGCATTTTTGCAGCTATTTACTTCTAAATCGTATTTGAGTACATATTGAGTGAATTTCTTAATTGAATTCTCATGTACAAACATCAAACGCACTAACATATATAGTGTTTATCCAGAAATGAAAACTACTTTCCACACAGTCGTACTGACGAGCGGTAAAATCGCGAAACGCGTCTACGAATAGTGAAAGTAGTTTACTAATTACACATTTTCCCACGATGGAATTTGTGGCAACTTAGATGTTCACTCCTGTAGAATTAAGTAGATACAGAAATGCGTATTTAACCCTTAACTACGCAGGTGGTCTCCCAGAGTAGCTCAGCCATTCTAAATAGTGTGATAAATTTTCTACTAAATGATATGTGCTGCTAGAAGGCTCAGTAATCTTCAGTTAACCTTAATTCTATGTTTTAACATATTGCAAACAGTAATATCAATCTCCATTTGTGAAATAAAAAGTAAAAATAATACCCCACCAGCGTATTTAGGTAAGTCCTTCTCCCGTGAGTCAAGTAATATTTTTTAAAGACGACGATTGAAAACATTTACTAGAATTAAATAGTAACAAGATGATTTGAGTGTAGGTGTAATTATTTTAGAATGGCCGCTTCAAAATTCACTGATTTTGAATACAAAAGGCCCTTAACTAATGATGAGTTACGTTAACGACCTAGCTTTTTTGGAATCTGATGAAGACAGTACTATAGGAAGCGATTGTACGTATTATAGCAAGTGAACAAAAAATTTCGTTTGAAGCTTCAATAGAAACCTCTGATTCAGAGCCTTATCAATTTGATATAGTAAAAGACGATTTCGAATTTGAACCATAAGTATTATTTAGGAAAGAAACGGTGTTATCGATGGCCAAGAGAAGCACCCAAATTTCTGGTACTAAGAATGAAGTAAAAATTGTTTGTGTGTCCAATATATTAGCTGCTTGGCAATTATATATCACAAATGATTTCTTACAAATTGTATTGATTAACAAAATACCAAAATCGATGTCATGAAAAATGAGTATACGGCCCCTCAACCAACATACACCAAACCTTTAGACATGACCGAACTAAGAGCTACTATAGGTCTGCTTTATTTGTCCGGTATAATAAAATAATCCGGCTAAATATGGACTCTTTGTGACTCTTGAGCTTTTTATTTATATAGAAATATAACCGTAGCTAACTGGTTCATGTTACTTGAACTATGGGACCAAATGAAAAATAAAAACCAAACAGTTCTAGGCACTTTAAAACAAATTATACCCCAAATTCCCGAAGAAATCAAGCCAAATTGGAAGCTTTCGTTGGGATCAGTTTTGTTCGAACATAATCAGGAGAAGACCGGACCATTGTAATGCTCTCCACTATGCATTAGGATCAAAAGATCAACAGTACTATAATGTCCAAATGCAGGGGTAGATACACTTGATCAGTTATGTGGGTATATATATCTATATTACGTCGAACAAGAAGGTGTGCTATGGCGACTTTTTATACAATTTTTTCAAAGACTTGGGATTGGCTCTAGTGAAACCTCGCTTGGTACATCGAGGTGTCCAACCCCTCCCTCGCGAACTAAGGGAAATTATAATAGGACTAGGTGGTACTCCGATCCCTTAGACTTCTACCGAAGCAGAGCCCGCAGGAAAACGAAGATGATAAGAATAGGAGCATAAGATAGTCACGAGTTTTTATTTTGTGGTACCTTGAGACCCCACCAGCGTATTAACCTATGTGTATTTTGCCAGCATAGTTAAGGGTTAAGTACATATTGGGGGAATTGCTTAATTGAAATCTCATTAGTACAAACATCAAACGTACTAGCATATATAGTGCTTATCCGGAAATGAAAACTACTTCTCATAAAGTCGCACTGACGAGCAGTATAACCGGGAAACGCATCGGCGAATGTTGAAATTAGTTTTATAATTATACATGTATAGTAATAATAATCATAATAATAATCATAATAATAATCATAATAATAATATAACTATTTTTGTTTTTAGTAGACAGTCCACAATTAGGGTCATCGATGGGACTTACCATTTTCTTGACGTTATCCACGTTTCTTCCGGATATAATAGCGATATAAACGTCGGACGTGTTCGATAGTCTTAATAGGATATTTTTGGTTTCGGGTGGTATCACAGCTAGGTCTGGGTGTGGTGCTATCGGTGCTAAGGTACCGTCGTAATCGAGAAGCAGGGCTAACTTGTGGGTATTGCCGATGTACCTGAAAATAATACGAAATTGGTGCTAAAACTAACGCATTTTGTGGTGCTATTTGTAATTTCCTTAAACAAGTAAAAATATCTGTTCAGGTTGTATCCATGTTTCGATAATTAAATTGCCATCTTCAATGGAGTCAAACGAAATATACATTTTATAAATTTTCGAGCAATTTTTCTTCTTATCGTCGTGTTTCTTCCACTGAGGATGATTCACTTAGTTGTCGAAATACGCATATGAGTGATACTTCGTATATGATCCTAACTGCAGTAGTAATTACGTTCAAATAGCGATTGAGGATGTGTCCATAATATTCTGGACAAACCATCAGGATTGGATTAAGAATTTTGAAGCATTTTATAGATCAATTTTCGAGACAACTCAAACGCTAAAGGTCAAAGTTTCGTCCACAATCGCCTTCTTCATTAACATCTTAACCATCTACAAACGCCAAAAATATTTAGAAACAGTCTAAGAGATTATGGACAAAACCGCTACACACAGAAACAAAATGTTACATTTCATCGAATTTATTTAGGGGACATTCACGTATTTCCACGACAAAGCAAGAACTTTTCCCCTCCGATCCGATAAGAAGTATCACAGTCCAAATTCCAAAAAACAACTACATCAACTCACTTGGCTAAATATTCGTCGAAATCGTCCAATGTGACGGCCGGCATAGTGACGGCCCCGATATCATCGTGCTCGTCCGGCGTCGCCAACGATCCCATCGCCGATAAGAAGGCCCTCGTCCAATAATTGACGTCGTTCAACTTCTCACGACGCCTCAAGTAATTCATACGTAAAATTCGCTCGTCTTCGGGCATAGTTAAGGCCCTATGGATGATTTCCGCGGCGCTAGTGATCTCGTAGGGATTGCAGATGAGGGCTTCGTGCATAGTCTCGCCGGCTCCGGCGAACGGGGAGACTATCAACACACCTGGTGGATTGTTGATTTGACACGCAACGAATTCTTTCGCCACCAAATTCATGCCGTCACGCAAAGGGGTCACCAGTCCGACTGCTGCGTCACGATAGAAGGCTGCTAGTTCATCTTGGCTAACGGCACCGTAAATGTATCTGGAGGCAAAATGTTTTTTATCAATTGTCGACTTTATCTGATTTTTATCAGCTTTGACGACCGGAATTTACTATCTCAGAAGTAGGCATCAACTTTTATGCTTACAAAAGGAAACCTCCCTACCTTATCGGTGACCAATTCGGCGTGGTAAACTTCCCGTTAATCCTTCCGACCAGCTGATCCATTTCCTCCTTCAAATCCTGATATTCTTTAACGTCAGTTCTCGAGGGGACGGCGATTTGAAGCAGCGACACCTTCTCCTTGTGCTCGGGATGTTTCTCCAGCAAAGACTCGAAAGCCAACAGTCTATGGACCAAACCTTTGGTATAATCCAGTCGATCTACGCCCAAGATGATTTTCTGCGTCGTCGATAAGACTTTCGGTGCCTTCTCTGCCAGTTCGACGAACCTCTCGAAAGGGATACCGATGGGTAGAGGTCTAACTCGAACAGTTCTTCCACCGTGCTCGACCAGCAAGTTCTTCCTGTCAACGCGACAACCGAGATTCCTTTGGCAACAATCGACGAAGTTGAGGCAGTAGTCGGTGATGTGGAATCCCACCATATCGCAGCCGAGCATTCCCTGGAGGATTTCGTCCGACCACGGGAATAATCTGAAGATATCCCAGGGCGGGAAAGGTATATGGAGGAAAAATCCCAATTTGCAAGCGATTCCCTCTTCTTCGGCCGACTAAATCATAAACGTGGTAGATTAGGATGAGGAATGCAAGAATTTAAGGCTAAGTGAGTAGGAAAAACTGCAGTAATAGGAGAACGACGTAGTACAGAGATTCAAGATAAACCGGAAGGTAGAAAAATGGGGGAATATAAGTGTTATATAATGCATTGATGAAACGATAATGGAACAATGAAAGACTGGAAAGCGGAGAAATTGAGGAATTGATGATTTTAGGAATAGATGGAGAAGAATGTAAATTTGAGAGAATTAAGAATGGAAGAATTCACGGATGTATGGATGAACGAGCAAAATTGTGAAGAACGGAGTAGAGTATGGTATGGAAGAGTAAAGAACTAGGAAATCTAAATAACTGGAACGGTGGAAGAATAGATAAATAAAAGAACGGAGGAATATAAAATGAAAGTTGCTGAGGAATTCAAGAACGAAAGAAGCTATAACCACAGACAAGTCAAACAGATAGATCATCCTTATAAGAGAATTGACAACGGTAATCTCCTTCAAAGGGATAAAATTCCTATGTTACACCACGTGTTAGAAGAGGAGAAATAGCTATAATTTACCTGTTTCACTTGTCTTGCAATAACTGACGAATTGAGAGATTTGGAAATAGAAGAAATTAAGGATGATAGGATGAAAAGAATGGAATAACTGAAGAACAGAAAAGTTAATAGAAGAGATAGAAGAACTGAAGGGTAAAAGAATAAAGAAACTGTAGAAACAAAGCAACTTACTTGTCTAATCCAATTGGCTGCAAGCATGAGATGATAATCGTGAACCCAAATTAAGGGTAAACTGTGTCCGGCCGAAGCGTTATTGCTGTCAGTTTGGACAACCGATTTCAACGCTTTTATCGTACAATTGGCGAATTCTTTATTGGCGATGACGTAATTCTTCCAATGTTCTCCTTTGAACGTGGCCCTATCGGGCATGGAATGGAACAGCGGCCAGAATATCTCGTTGCAGCAACCGTTGTAATAGGAATTGAAGATTTTCGGATCGATCCTCACCGAAACAACCTACAAAATTCGAATTTGGGAAATGCAAATTACAGATTTCGGTTTGAGACTAACCTTATCCGACTTTAAACCGGCTGTTGGTGTGATGTCGTTGGGATCAGATTCCGGGATAGGCTCCCGAGGATCTTCCAAATGGATGCCGGGCCAACCCACCCATAATCCATTTCCGTTGACGACTACGGGAGCTACTGCCGTTACGAGACCTCCAGCACTGAAAATGAGTGAAAAAATTGAAATACTTACATCTATATTTTTCTTTATGTTTAAAAATTCGTTGTAAAGTATGTTTTCCACTACGCTGTGGAAATATTCTTGAGTTTGAACGTATTTGATTGTCGGTAATTTTGAAAATAGGGATAAGTTGAGACAGTAGAATATTTTGAAAAGTTGCAACCTAAGTTCACAATTCATATTTAAATATATCTATAATTAATCTGATTATAATAAGATTTTCATTCCATTGGGATACTTCGTTTCAGAGATTGGTGTCTTGGTAGGAGTGGGTTTAAAGATAAAGAAAAGAAAACAAAGGAATTTTGTATCTTAAACGAGAGTCCAAATTAGGAGCAGATTGTAATAATTTATCATTTATCAACATATACATATGTAAATTGATCGTGGTTTGCTCGGATGCTTAAAACTTGAAAACGACTGGACCAAATTGGATACTTCCTTCTGCGGGTTTGCTCGTAATTGCACGCGAAGGTTTAGGAAAAGAGAAAAGTCGAAAAAATCTCAACAGGTGGCGTTGTAGGGGCAAAACGAAGTTTACCGGTTTACCTAGTTATTTATATTAAGTTTATTATTATTATTATATTAAAAATATCAGAGGAAAATTTCCTAGTATTGATAAACACAATGTTTAATGACTTTTAAGTTTATATTTCATGGAAAGCTTCGTACAATCTATAGATTAAAACGCATTAGACATTTTTCGCTCTCAAAATGTTTATGGTCTCCAAAAAATCGAAAGATGATAAGCTAAATAGTTGGCAATATGCAAGTAGTCAAATGTATGTTATACGAGGGACGGATTTTAAGTTAATTACAAAAACTAGAAAAGAGAAGAAAATTGGGCACAAACTATTTCGTTTCTTTTCAATATATTCGCCTTTAAGATTTAATACTTTTAGGAAATACTTTTTCCATTCTGAAGAGTATATCTCAAATACATGGTTTTTCACGTAAAATTTCCATTGTTTCTCGAAATTGCTTTTTCTCAATGTCTAATGTAAACAAATTACTCGGTCAATTTCTAAATTGCCAATGTGTTCATAATAACATATATAAAATTTTACGAAAATATAACATCTCAATGGTGCCACTTAGTGGTCGTTTGCGAAAACATAAAAGGCACCCCTCGTATATAGATACTTCTTAGAAATACAATAAGTAAAAACTTATTATGTATCTCTCTTATTATCTTATTTCAATAATTTTACAACGTAAATACAAAGCCACTTTATGTCGATTAATATTAAATTTTCTTTCAGAAAGCTGTATGATAATACCGTAGATAATCAATGTGAAGATGATTACCGTGGGTTTTAGTAGGGTGTTGCCTTTTTAAAATTTAGCTTCATACTTGGACAATAAAAACCAAAAACAAAAAAAAATTGAAATGCAGATAACACCAAACATTGAAGAAAATAGTTGATAAAATTTCTTCAATATTTGAATAGCAAGTTACATCTGCATAAATATACTGGGCGAAATCAGACCGTACTGGGTTTTTCTCAGATATTATCAATTTTTGTCAGAACTTTTAAGTAAATTAGGATAATCTTCCAATCCAAATTGCAGATTTCTTTTTACTTTCTTAGCTTCGTGACAATGGGAATGGATTTGATTTCTGTAAAGAGATGCCCTTATTATTTATATTGCCCTTCTCATATTCAATAACTCGATACTTTAGTGCCATTACAAAAACTGGTGACAAAGTAGTATTAGAGATGATTTGGATCCTACCAACCTTGAATGTATATTAGAATTGTTTAAATAAGTGGATTGAAATAAAACTACACCAAATTCATGTTGGTGCACCTGAAGCGTTCATGTTTGAACATGTTTAGTGTTTCTTTATGCAATGTTTGTTTAGCATTTCATGCTGATTCTGTCAGTTATGATTTCAGTAAGCCATTGATAAGATGTTAATGAGGTAACCTCACACATAACCTCTAATGAGAAGCGACAGACAAATCGAATATGGTATGGTTACGTCCGAGGGGCCGTGATGATGTAACAATCCCCCTAAGATAAAAGCCTTATAAGCACGCTTGCCAAGCTAGAGAAACTAAGGTGCCTGGGGCATGTGGGGAGAAGGAGCAGTGGAAGAATGCCAAAACTACCTCATTACAGAAGACCAATGTGATGGAGGGCCTCAGAGGTATTAACATTGACATTGGATAGGCAGGTGTGGAGGAACGGTGGTGCGAGGTTTCAAACAGGAACAAGAACGGGACTGACTGGTACATAACATGAATATGTAGGTATATATTTTTTCACAAATACTATCGTTGTAATTAACAATTTTGGTTATTCTGTAGAATGAGTTTGTAGCTTTCATTAGCCTACTAGAGTGATGGACTTAATTCAAAACAGAAGTATCTGTTACGTCACAAAATATAAATAGCACATTTATTCAAAGTGAAGTTTTCAGACGCAGTTTGTAATTCGATGGCCAGTTACAATATGAAAGGTGTAACAAAATTCTTTTATGTTGGAAGTGGATGAATTCAGTCGTAGTGAATAATTATAGGTCAACATTTCTACCGAATAATTGCGTTAAAGTTTTGAAAATATACTTAGGTACACACCTAAGGCTGTTGCTGCGAAGATGGACTACACTAATTCAACATGACTTCATAAACAGACAGTTTACAACTTCCTTTGCATAACCCATTGGATTTCGAAAATAATAATAATAATAGTAATAAAGTTTATTATAATACACAATAAATACCAGAAACAAAGACTTGCAACATCCACAATACTAAGCAAGTGAGAATCCAAAACGAGAGAAAAAGAATTATTAGTAATGGTTAGTCAGTGGATGTTATACAAATAAAGTTTTCCAAAGGGTTTCGATTATATAAGATTCATTTCAACGCAGCACACCAGTTTTTGGATCGGCAAGTACATGCGCAGAGCGTTCCAAATTTGCTTTGCGCATGTATCCGACGATTCACAAACTGGTTTCGTGGTGTGTTGGAACGAACCTATCGATTCCAACCAAGCTTGACGAGTTTGCTTTCGGTGAGTTGTTAATACGTTCCTGTCAGTATGTGATTGAAAGGTTTTGTATCTGCAAGGATTCGGGTCAGCTCAGGAATATATCCAAGACTCAATACTGGATGTTTCAGACTATTGTCTTGTAACTAAACCGGATGTATTCTACTGGGCAATTGAAATGAATTAAGAAAAACCCATAAGATCTTGTGTCAGTTTAACTTCGGACTTGTATGCTTGAGTCAATGCTGGGAAAATCGAAGAAATTTCTACCCAAGATATAATTTCTTAAAAAGTTAAACCTGTAAAAGGTAGACCTTTGAAACCTCAACTGAAATCTGAGGGATAGGTTTAGATAACATTGGAAAAGGTCAACATAGATTATGTAAACAAAATAGCTACCTTATAGTATTAACATCGATATAGAACCAAATTGAATTTAGCAACAATGTATGGAGGTAATGACACTAATGACGGTTAACAATGCAGAGGCATACGCATCCATGTAATTATATGCAATTTGCAATAAGTAAATGTTCCTATATGATACATTATAGGCTCTAATATATTCCGCAAGCATCCATTGACATCTTGAAATCGTCACGTCAGAGAAGAATTAAGTAACTAGACGAAAGTAACACCCTTTAATGTATTTACTTCTTCATAACTTGGTAAGTTACTTGTAGCCGGGATAGCACATAAAATTTGAAATAAAACTTGCCTTGACTTTGCGCTCCGACTCAACCAAGAATTGCATTTCTTGTTTAAAATGAAAAAAAATTAGTTTTTGTATTCATTTAGGAATATTTCATATTGAAACGTTTCGTCCGCCCTCACGTTTGCTGATTGTTTAGATTGTGGCAGAATATGAATATTATAAAGTCTTGCGCTGTTTCTCATATTGAACGATCTTTCCTTAAGAAGAATATTTCAACTCCTGCTGGTCATCATTTAATTCTGCGATTGTGACAACCAAGACGTGTGCATCACCTATTTAATATTTCCTTTTGTAATATTTCTTCGAATATTACGTTAATCGATAAATGAAATTTTAATATTATCTCTGAAGCAATATTCTAGTGAATATGCATTTCGATATTCTCGACCCGAAAAAGAACAACCTATCGAACGTTCCCATTACGATACGAATTATTCGAGAAGACGATGATGAACTTTATCGTTGGTTACTCGTGACGTACGACATTATGTAGTTTGTGTTTACGCCCCCATTTACGAGAGAATAGTAACAGCAATTCATAAACAAAGGCTTCCGCGATGAACCGGTCGTTATCGCGCCCGAAGAAGAACATTAATTACGATACGAACGTGTGCCGGTGGTACGCGATAAATTATATAGTAAATCGTTACGATTATAGGATTATTTTCTAGAAGGTTCGTTAAACGATCGAAAACAATAATGATAACGTAATACTCTTGAGTAGGTTCCGGACTATTCGAATTGGTATACTGGAGGATTTGATGGGGAAATAGTAGATTTGATTGTTTTGAGAAGGGAATAACGAGAGGTGAAAGAAGAGGGAGACCCAGGAAAATCTGGATGCAACAAATGCAGAAACTAGGAAGATGGCAAGAAAAAGCGATGGTGGAGATAAAAACTTTGGTAAGAGACCGAAAAGGATGGAGAGATTGGACAAACTGGGACATGGATTTATAAATGCAACGTCCTTTGCACGATCGGAAACAAAGATGACGTAATACGTAGTCGTGAGCGGTCTCCGGACTATTCGCAATAGTCTAATGAGGGATTTAAAGATTTAACAGTAGATTTGATATTGTCTGTGACAAAATCCTAACCCGTTCTTGAGAAGGAGCATTGAGTACTTGTGTTTCCAAACCGCAACAACGAGGAATAGAAGAAGAGGGAAACCCAGGAAGATCTGGATGCAACAGAAGCGGAAATTAGGAAGATCGAAAGAGAAAACGATGGAGGAGATGAGAAATTTGGCAAGACACTGAAAGGGATAGGAAAACTGAACAAACTGCGACATGGATTCATAAATCCTACGACCTTTACATGATCGGAAACAAAGATGACCTAATACGTACGAAACAGTGGACTTGGTCATGTCTCTATTAGGATTTAGGTGATAAAATCTCAACCAGTTCTTGAGGGGATGATTTGAGTACTTGTGCTTTGAGATAGGAATTCAGAGAAAGGAGGAAAAGGTTGCCAAGGAAGACCTGGACGCAAGAAAGAGGAATTAGCAAGATCATGAAAGAAGAAACAATGGAGGAATTAAAAATTGTCGCAAATGACCGGGAGGGATGGGAAAATTGGACAAATTGGGACATGCACTCATAAATTCCACGGTTTTTCACGGTCGAAAACAACAAAGATGACGTAATACTCTTGGGCGACTTCCGGACCGTTCAAAATGATACAACAGGCGATTTGATGGTGAAGTAGTAGATTTGATTATGTCGCATTATGATTTATGTAGCAAAATCGTTAACTGTTTTTGGGAGTTTGTGTAGTTAAGTCTTGATATGGAAACAACGAGAGAAAGAAGAAGATGGACATCCAAGTAAACTCGAATGTAGCAAATACAGAAATTAGGAAGATCGAGAGAGAAAGCGACGGACGAGATGAAAATTTTGCCAAAAGACCAAAAGAAGGGAACATTTTGACAAACTGGGATATAATATTCGATATTCGAAAGGACACAATGAACAATGAAGAGAAAGAAAGAAGAGAAAGTGCTTCTTCAAAAATTAGACTAATTGGGACATGAACTCATTAATCCGACGTTCGAAAGGGCACAGGAAATAGTGAAGAAGAAGACGAGAAAGAAGACGAAGAAAAGACAAGAGTAGGAAGAGGAGGAAGAAGAAGAAGATGAAGAATTATTCTTCAGAAACTGGACAAATTGGGACAAGGTCTCATAAATCTGATGCTCGAAGAGGCATAAGGAGTAGTGAACAAAAAGATGTGTTTCTTCAGAAATAAAAAGTTAATGAACAGTTATATTGAAAGAATCTCTAAAAGAAACCGATCAAGTTATCTCAATTTCAACTTCAGAATCGGATTCTACGCTCTCGATAATGCTGAAGGACGAAACCTGGATCAAATACCATTTTCCAATTTCAATGCAAAACTTTTCCAAGGCTAACAGCTTTGAATTTTTGCGAGGAACCTACACGTCTGGTAACGAACCGTATTGTATATCGAATGAGAGATTTAGGCGTGCAGATTACCGGAGAATTAATTTCAGCTCCAAATTCCTTCTGACTCTAAAACTTTTATGATTTTCGTGTAATTCTAAGTAATTTCTCCTTTCTTGAAAGCTGGACATCCCTAATTCAGCCCATATAATTTAACAAACCCAATATAAGTTTTTCATTTCAATACTATAGCTGCACGAACTACATCATTTCCTTAAAGAGAACATCAGGATACTCGTACAGCTCCTAGAATTTAAACAATTCTACGACTTGTGATGACTTTTATGGCATTTTATCAGCTAGCGAATCCTGACTTTTTGTACGTAACATACATGCACGCTCTAGTCTAAACGATATATTTAAAAATTTCACCTTTATCTATCTGACACCGAACGTCAGGTCAATTTACGTAACCAGTCTATAATCGGAACATTTCACTTTGATGTTCGAAATTAGCTAAAAAGGAAAGTAGGGGAAATTCGATAAGAGAATACATTTTTCATTTGCGCATCGAATCAGTTAGTAATAGTTTTTACATCATTTAATTAGTTTACGTCACGACAAACTAATAAATTGATCTAAAAATGATCGTTGCTCTCGAAACTTCATAATAACACCCATTCACGGTGTTTTTATTGGTTTACGACTGGTCGCTCGTAAATGCAAATTGAAGAATTTAATAAAGTCAAGGAAAACAAGGAATAATTTAAAAAGAAGCCGAAACAGATGAAATACGACTTCAGAATTGTAAGAAAGTGATAGACTCAATTACATATTATTAAGTCTAAAAATACATATGTATCTGGTCGATGAACTCGATTACTTAACGTTCAATCAAGCGATGCTCATTGCTAGTTTTGTACGCGTGAATCACGTTTATACACATTCAGCCCTGACCGTACGTCTTGAAGCGGTACGGGTAAAATTGGAACGAATAACAAATGTGTCAAGAGCGTTTAGATGATCAGTGTTTATTGATCGTCTGAAGCCCAATTTAGATCTTTCGAAATGATACTAAATTGTAGGGTTATTGAATGTGGAAGGGTCAGTAAAGACGTGGAGGAAAACTCTTTAGTTTGGATGTAACCTAGTCAGGAAAAATTAAATTTGTTGCATTTGATGCGAAATTGGGGACCATTATGACAATTTTGCCATTTATATGAGATCCTTTCCCAGATTTCCACTTAAAGATAGAAAGATTTGGGATTAAGTAAGTAGTTAAGCATGGGATCCGTTGATCCTTCGAAATTTTGGCAAAGGACCGATATCTGTGGAATTGAATTTTCAAATATAAGTTCAGCGTATTTCTAATGGCAACAACTTGGCACGAAGGTCAGAAGTTACCTCACGTGCCTATCAGTTTGTTTTTAAATTGCGTCTGAGGAGGTAATACTAATCAATAAAATGTTAAATAAAATGAAATATACATCGACGATCACGGCCTTATCTGGGGGAAAAACGTCGGATTTGTATGTGAGGCTTAAATCCATCGTGCTATTCTACCACATAATGGAAACTCGTCTTTTATTACTAGTCAGAGGATTAATAGAGCGCAATGTTCGCCATTATATTTCTACATACACATATGCTTCGTGTCCAGATCTTGGCTTTACACACAAAGAAAGGAGGAAAAATGTTATTTGCTATAGAAAAAGACTCTGCTTCCTGTATAAGCTGTTTGTCCCGTTAGCAAGGATTCAAACGCATAATTAAGTCTCAAATTGAACTGACACCAGCTAATATCAGTAAACTTATCTTACACATACAATAGCCAATCTGAAAAAGTATTTCGCCTTAGCCTTTCAATCCCATTCGACCCGGCTGCTCACTTTCACATCAAAAGTGCACATCTCTTCCCACCACTTCATGGTATCAACTCTAGAGAAGGAAAACACAAATGATATTAATTTAACGTGCCTTTTTGTTGACGAGGTCGGCATCTTTTATATTAACTTATCGAATTTGGAGTTCATCTGCTTCCATTCCCAAAATTAAATCTTTCCGATTACCTTCACAAAAAAAAAAAAAAATAAAAATGAAATAATGTGCAGTTGAACTTCAAATTCGATACGTTCAGATTGAAGATGTTGGCCGCATCAGCAGAAAAACAAATTATAATTAAACAAAAATAATTTCAGATTTCCTTCCCTAAGGTTAACGCCTCGACGTGGTGCGAAGGTTTGCGTACTATCGATGAACCATCGGGATGGACCTGCTCATGACCATCATGACGCGGGCTCAAAGACAGAAGGTGAGACTCCTGTGGTTGCACTGTGCTAAGCATTCGATTAGCATGAGAAAGGATATCAAAACGACGACTAAACGTTAGATTAAAAAAGGACGCCTAATAAGAAAACTAAAGTGCAAGAGAGGAAATGAAACAGACAAAGAGGCAAGAATTTTTCTCGACGTACGGAATTGCTAAAGTAAAATCAAGAAAATAGGTGTGCAGGTCTATAGAAGCAGAAGTTTTCTTTGATTTCTTGTGGGGAGTACCTTTCGATAAATTCCTCTGAGTGAGCGCCATACCATATATCCTGGAATATGGCGGAATTTCAACAAAAGTTCGTTAAAACATTACACACAAAACCAATGTTAATCTAAAGATCGAAGTACAGCTGAAAATTACAAGCACCCGAGAAATTTTCTGAAGATATGGCATTGGGAAAGTAAAATCAATGATATAAGTCCGCTAGTCTACAGAAGACGAGGTTTTCCTTGATTTCTTCAGGGGAAACACTTCGCAAAAAGTTCTTTCGAATAAGAGCCATGATACATATCCAGCCATAGGGTGAGATTCCAACAAATTTCTGTTAAAACTTTACATACAAAAAGAAACTTGGGTCTCAAGATCGAATTACAGGCGAGAAGATGAAGCAGACAAAGACGCAAGAAATTTTCTCAAGGTGGGGAAGCGCAAAAGTAAAATACCTGATCTGTAGCTCCATATAAGCAGGGGAAGAAGCAATTTTCCTTGATTTGTTCTGGGAAAGATTTTGCTACAAGTTCTTTCGAATAAGAGTTATAATACATATCCAGCTAATATATCGTAACATTTTAACAACTTTTCGTCAAAACTTTACATACAAAACAAAAGTGGGAAAAAAGATCGAAGTAGAGCTGAAAAGACGAAGCAGGAGAAGACGCAGGAAATTTTCCCGGGGTACGGAATTGCCCGGGAAAAAATAGAATAGAAAGTAAAATAAAGAAAATGGGCCTGTCGATCCATAGAAGCAGAAGAAAATTAAATTTTTCCTGATTTGTTCTAAGAAACACTTCGCACTTCTTTCGAATAAGAGCCGTAATACATTTCCAGCCATAGGCGACATTTTAACGATTTCTCGCTAAGACGTTGCACACAAAACGAACGTGGTGAACGAAGTACAGGTGAGAAAATGAAGCAGACGAAGACCCAAGAACTGTCCTCGACGTACGGAATTGCGAAAATACAACCAAGAAAATGGGTTTGTAGGCTCATAGAAAAAGAGAATAAAACACTGGAGGCACTTTTCCAAGCCCCTCTGAGTTTGAGTCGATAATACATATACAACCATGTGGCGACATTTCCACAAATTTTCATCGAAACTTTACACACAAAACAAACATAGGTCTACATAAAGTCAATGGGGAATTTACACAAATTTTGTTTTTCCCTAACACCAATAGTTTTGGAACAATCTTCTTGAAATCTAACACAAATCGTCAAATTATGGACAAATAGCAGGGAATTAAAGAGAATTAAATTAGAGAAGGAGATTAGAGGTTAGCAACATTTGAAAATTCATGGATGAGCATCAAAAGCAAGGCAGAAGAAATATGATAAGATAAAGGAATGGATGGCGATAACTAAACCAAAACCGATCAGAAAAAATCGCGAAAGGAAAGTTCGTTACGAAAAAACGAAACAAAAAGTAAACGAAGCCAATTTATCGCTCGCAAATATGACACCATCCGCAAATACACGTATGTATGCCATTTTTTTCGCAGTCTAGTTCAAAGGTAATACATCTGGCAGCGTCCGTGCTATTATGAAAATGATAACCCGTATCGGTTTCGGGCTGTTATCGTGGTTCTCGCACATATATGCTTTTTTTATATTTCTCCAGGATCACCAATTAACCTTCTCGTACTAAAATATCTTTTCCATATTTTTTCTCTCAGTTAACTTCGAATCTCCCGCAAGAAATTTCATCGTAACGACCACATAATTAAATATATTACGACTTACCTTGCTTTCCTGATCAATTTCCCATCTTTGTTCCTCTGGAGGACGAACGGCAGCCGGTTGGACACCACTATCATGCTCCCCGAAGACGACACCACATCTACAAGCATGACGAATTGGTTTAGAAAACGCTGTCGGACCGTAACTTTGATGTTGGATTTAGTTAAAACTGATACGAGTAGGAGGCCGTATTTCCTATTTCTACGATCACATAAATGTACTACAATTTGGATTCGAAAACTAGCTAAGAACTACAGTCTATCTCGGACTGAGTCCGATCGCGCATTTGTATTCAATATCTTGAGCAAGGATGGACAAAGTTTACCGAAAACGACCTGGGGTCACGAGATTAGCAGCGTGGACGCCACAAACGCGATGTTTACGCGAGCGTGTCCGAGTACGTAGACGCACCGTTTCGCTGCAGTCATTTACATAGATGTGATTTTATACCTAGAGGAAGATTCCTCTCGAAAACTTTAGTTTTGGCGCGTAATGCGACACGTATCTCGGAAAATATCAAAATCGTGTTAACCTCTCGGAGAAGAATCGATCGAATTCCTTAATTTTATCGAATTTGATCAGAACTTCTTCTATAAGCGTTATCGAGGACACCGAAACTGTTTCTAAAGCGGAAATCGACATAATATTATTGATTTAATCTCGATTCCCCTGAAACTGTTAGGAATTTCGAACGTCTTCGATTTCTTTCATCCCATTCTTCTATTGTATTGCCGACGTATTTAAGATACGAAGCCGGCTGCTCAGCGTATGGCAAGAGATAATCTCATTAGAACGTAGATCTTCTAAGTCAAGGTGCTGACTTCGCCACTTTAAATCTTCTGTACAACTTTCGATTGAACGTTCTGCAGACCATTAATCAAAGATCTAAGGAATTGGGATAAATTCGTCAGGATTCCCATCATGCTTCTGATAAGAATTTAGCTCCAGGAGCCCCTGCACCACGAAATTATATAGTTTAACGTAGAACCATCGGCTTAATGGGAGCTCGAAAAATTTTAGAACCAGGAAAGAATTAGGGATTGCAACCAATTTTCCCCTACAAGTAATTTGTATAGCGTAGGGTTTCAATTGATGTGTATCACGAATCCTTTCTCCTAGAATTTTGAAGAAAAGATTTCTCGAAAATTCGACGAACTTTTACCAAATTTTTTTCCTAAGTATTGTCGAGAACGTACTGACACAGTCCGAGATATTGGCAGGGACGACGTCATTGAAAACAAGCTTGGTCACAGTTTTACCTGCTAATAAATTAAGAATCGGGAAGAATTTACAGCTGATAGCAATCGTTTCGTAGTGGTCAGAGCCTCCGTTTTCACGTAGAAGTCACACATTTATAGGCATACTGGCTTTTACAAAGGTTGAAAACATTAGCTTATGAAAAATTTTGTACTGAAATATCAACTCTCTGGAATTTCAGTCCTTTTTGTCGTCCAGCTTGAGGTAAAGCTAAGAGTTTGGTCAAAAATCGCAGGTAACTTTTAAAGCATACTGAGATGTTTCATTTGACCTGACACACGAAGGATTTATAGACACGTCGATTTTAAGTCCAGCTTCCAAAAGGAAGTAGCTTCGGGAAATTTTTTCCTAGACCACATTCTAAGTGTTAAATGCAATATCTACACCAGCAGTGATAGATGAGTGAGAATCATGGACCACAAGAGTCACGAATCCAATCTAACTGCAATAGAAATATAACACCTGCAAAAATAGAAAGAGTGACGTGTAGATTAAGGAACGGAAACATCAAAGAAACACTACAGCAAGAACCTTTGGTGGAGAAAGTAGGTAAGAGAAATCTAAAATTGTGTGACCATGTTCTAAGAATGGATGACGACAGATTTACTTACTTACTAAGTCTTGAGTCTTCCTACCATAATGTGTAAGATAGATTTACCCGAAAAATTATGGAAATGAAGAGAGTATGTAGAAGAAGGAAGGGAAGGCCCAAGAAATCTTGGTTGTGTCAGATAGTTAAAATAGGAGAATCCAAAGGGAAGTCATTACAAGATATTAAAAGTGTACAATACTAGCATTAGCCCCGGCGTTCAGTTAATGGGCATACGGAAGTAGAGAAAACGAGGCAAAGTTTTGCTGAAAATGCGAATTTGATCCAAACCTTCTCTTCAGGTGTTACCGAGATCATGGAATCTAATTCTGAAATCTTAACTGGCATTATGTCGGAAATCCATTGTTCGAGAGGTATTGATCAAGGTTCAATAGATCAATTGCAAGTTTTCCTGTTCTGGTATAAGGAATATTTCCCCGTACGTTCGAGATTATTTCATTTCTTGACCAATTTGGTAGGGACAAAAGTTTGAATTAATAATAATTAATAATTTCCTGCGCTCTACAGCAAGCAATGAAGTAATTGAAATGCGCGAGACGTAAGCAATTTTGATTAAATACCGAAGAAAATAATGGAACTTACGACTAAAGGAACTAGAAAGATAACTATCAAAGGTAGCAAAACGGAAGAAACAGAATGACGAAGAAAAGAAGAAAAATACTAATAAGATGAGTACAGCGTTAGCACTGTTGGCCGTTCTTATCAGCGCAAACATCTTCGTAGAAAGCCACACAAAGCAAGTGGTGGCCACAGAAACAAGACAATAAAGAATATAAAGAGGAAGAAGACGGCAAAATGGCCAGATTTTGAATGCATTCTTAACTCGAAATGGAGCTATTCTAACTTTTTAAGGATCTGGCATAGGGCATCCTTAACTTTTCTTCAAAATTTTCAAATTATTTAATATTTTGGCTAATTTACTAGGAAACAATGTTACAGAGCAGCACAACAAAAGAAATTGAAAGACAAAAGGGAGAGAAAACTACTAAAAATATCAGCTGGAGAGTAGGCACTGTTAGCAGTTCTTATTATTCTTCCACGCAAAGGGCCAAACGGAACATAGACAGTGCTTAAAGAAATAAAATGACAAAGTATATGAAGATGAAGAAGAAACGAAAATACCTAAAGTTTAATTGGATCCGGCATGGGGGCATTGGTTAATCAAAAGTTAAATGGACCTATTTTAAATTTTTACAGATCTGGTTCAGAGAATCCCTAACATTTTCTCGTAATTTTGAGATTATTTCATTTATTTTTAACAAATGTGGTAGGAGGTAATATTACAGAACGTTTCTTCTGCCGTAGAGCGTCCAGTCAAGAAATTGGAGTGCACGAGACGTAAGTAATTTTGATTAAGTAGCGAAGAAAATAGTGAAATCTGCATTTCGAGGAATATGATTATCAAAACTGGCAAAACAGAAGGAACTGAAAGACAAGAAGGGGAGAAGAACTAGTAGTAGGTTGAGCTTAGCGTTGATATTGTTAGCAGGCTTTATCAGCAGAAACGTCCCCGTGTAAGGCCAAACGAAACAGATATTGCCTAAAGAAATAAACCGAGAAAGCAGATGAAGAGGAAGAATAGGAAGAAGGAAATAGCCAAATTTTGATTGGATTCGGTGTGGAGGCGATGGGTACCCTAAAGCTCAACAGGAAGAAGAAAGGTAAGAAAAAGAGAAAGAAGAAAAGCAAAAAGGTACACGTAACTTTGAAGATTACCACATCTTCGTAGATTTTGAAATCCACAACCAACATCAATAACAGTTCAAGTAAGTATTCCTGAAACTGTTTACATGGGTAACCACAAACTTAAGAAGAAGAGAACCCATTATAAATGTGGAAAAGATTAAAATCGGTTGTTAACCATGAAAGTATTTGGAAACTGTAGGAATCCTATCCGAAAGGGAGCACAGGGGAATACGAATCAAAATATTCTCGGATAGTCAATCAGTCCTTAAGGCCCTGAGCAGTTGTACAATTACGTCCAAATTATTATTGGAATGCCGCAACATGCTTAATGGCCTGGCAACTCAGAACCAGATCACCCTGGTCTGGGTGCCAGGACATGAGGGGCACGGGGAAATGAGATGGCAGACATCTGCGCAAAAAGAGGGGCTGAGAGAAACTTTACTGGATCTATCCCACCTTTTGGGTTTAACAAAGGTCTCCTTAAAGGTGAGATAAAGAAATGGACAGCGTCCATTACAATGAAACACTGGAACATTCCAAAAAATTTCTGAGCTTCGACGCTAGGAGGGCGGACCTCGCCCTAAAACTGGACAGGGGAAGCTTAAAAACACTGACAAGGGCACTCACATGCCACTATACCTGTAACAAGCACCTTCACAAAATGGGCTTATCCAACACGGACACTTGCAGATTCTGCGGTGAAGAAGAGGAGTCAATGGAACACTTGATCACTAACTGTGGGGCACTAGGCCACAGGAGATATAGACTACTACATGCATATACGCTGAATGAGGAGGACCTATTTACACTCCCATTGAAGGAGCTGATCCTGTTCCTCAGCGTATTAAATAAATAAATAAAACAAACAAGAGGAAGCACATTAGATCAACGTGGTCGCAGTGCAAAGGGCCATTTTGGGCCAGACCCCACCTCATTATAATACAATACAATACTATACAATGAAGGTATTTCCGAAATGGAGAGAAACGTGATGTACAAGGTTGGGGCAGAACAACGGTAATTATATTTTTACACATTACGAATATAACATTTAAGCTTCATCCAAAATTATATAGGAAAAATTACAAGTTGATAGACCCGGTGATCGTGTCAGTGTCAGTTGAGATACTCAAATTTAGAATTAAACGACCAGAAAACATTCTTCGCAGAATTGCTATAGATGCTTCAGCAGTGGGGAAACCCGCTTCCTCCTGCTAAAACCATATTCTTTGAACGTCTGCACCAACATTACAAACGTGCTCTTTCAAATTCCATAATACCTTTTGGTAACGTTGCAATGTAATGTAACGGTAACACTCGAGGCGTTTTCTCGATGTCGACAAATGGGCCAACAATTTCCACATTTGAAACTGCCCTAAATTTCCATTTATCGCGAATGTTTTATTTATTTATTTTTTATTTTTTATTATATATTTATATTGTAATGTTACAATAGGTACATTATATTCGATATCTATATTTAGTGTCTTTGTTTTTCCTTTTTAATTTACACTAATTAATAAATAGCTTGCTCTCTTAATTTAGATAATATTGTTCTCTTAATTTAGATAATATTAACTTTTGCACTGTACTGTAATGTCTATATTGTTTTGTCCTGTAAATGGATTCTGCCTGTTGGACAATAAAGATTATTATTATTATTATTATTATTATTATTATTATTATGTATGGCGACTTATGTAATTTGAATACATACATCAACACATACTTCAGTGTTCTTCCTTTTTACCTTTTCCCCCAATTTCTTTCAAATATGTTTATTTGATTAACGATAACGACTGGAGACGTAAAATATAACTAAATTACGTATCTACATACATATCTAAAAACAGAGTATTTGTGGAACAAAAAATTCCAAGAATTGAAAAATAACGATGTGTTCTCGAAAAGGACAAAAGAACATAAAAGGGGGGTCACCCATTGATAAATTCGTTTTTGTTGACGATTCTCATGATGCGATTACCTAATTAGTGAACAAGGTCGCGTAGATAAAGGCATCTCTGACGCGTTCAAAAGACTTTGACACGAACAATTACTTTACCGATGGACATCTTTTCTTAATAAACAAATGTGTTTTCCATAACTACAATTATGGAACGTTCTTTATAGAAAACGAAAGCAAGTACATATTTATTTACAACTTATTTATATCCCGTATTTATTTCAAATAAACGCTCATCAGAAAGAAGATGCTATCGTCTGATCCGAGCAATTAAATTTAACAACGGCTTCAGCAACAACAACTTATGTATCGATTGCGTAAAGGACCGTAAAATAAAATCTCATCACAATTGCAGTTAACCTCGAAACGAGTTGCTCTCATGCATGGAGACCCGAATTAAATTATTCATTGAGGTGGAGGTCGGGCGAAGTCCGCGTGGGGAAACCCTCCTTGCGCACGCTTTCGAGCTGTGATTGTTTACACCTGGTCACATACACGGCGAATGATCGACGAATTCGGGGGAAAAAGTTGGATAAAGTCCAGCGCTAATTGCGGCGATTGGAGTCATCGGGTGGAACTCCGAGGAAAGTACGCCAAAATCGGCGAAGGCCCCGCACAAACAGTACTTGAAAATATGCGATCGGATTTGCTTGATCGTGAGTAGTTGGAGGTTGATCAAGAATTACATACTTTAGATGGAGACGAGCGTTTTAAAGCTGAATAAAAATATAAAGTCTAAACGAAGCAAATACACATTTGAAGCATGTCGTTTAAGAGTGTTCGGTACTTATTTTCACGATCATTTAAAGTTAGTTTTTTTTTGGTCGGCTCGAAAACTATTTCGAAAGCTATATGTTTTACCTCTACAAGATGTATGTATAACGATAAAATACTAATTGTTTACACTTTTAAGAGCTCAAGCAAATCTAATGTTTTTTCAATAATAGGTGAAGATGTAGCAGGTTTGCAGGCCTGAAATTTTGAATACCACCTATTCGATACGGTTGTTAAAACTTGTCAAAGAGCATCTTTGCAAATTCCTTCGTTATCGTTGCTTTCTTGAAGTCCAAAAATGACGGTAAGCCCATGGTAAATTTTTATTCCTTAATTGAAGTTACAATTCAACAACAAACAAGGACTTTACAAAAAAGCTCGTCGATAAGTCATAGCTATGGTAATAAATAATCGGTATCCAAAATTTCAAGCCCGTAAACTTACCGGTTCTTCACTTATTATCGAAAAACAATTAAAGTTATAGAAACATTGTAAGAAACTAGTACATTATCGTTACACACACTACTTTTAAAGGTCAAATATACAATTTTCTAAATACTTTTGGAACCAATTAAAAAGTTAAGTTTAGCCGATCTTGAATAAAAGTAACGAACACCGCTAAAAATAATCATTGCAAAACTCTTGCTTCGTTTTGTTCTCGATAATGCTTGAGGATGCAGCTTAAACCAGATTCTGGACAGCTCGCAAGATTGCAAGATGGTGGCCTAAAGAAAATCTGTGAGCTAACTCGCGGAAAGCAAAGATGGCAGGTTGAAGGTAGAAGACTTGGAGAGCACAGAACTGCGGAATTTCACCAATGAATTGAGGTATTTGGGCATAATGCTTGATGCAAAACTGAAGAGCGATCACTTTGTCAAAGTGAAGCACAGGTCTCCGCAATTGTTCTGGCGATGCAGAGGAGCCGTTGCTAAAATTTGGGGATTAAAGCCAGGGTCATACACTGGCACCAAACTGTAATAGTGAAGCCGACGATTGCCTACAAGGCTGTAGTCTCAAGGAGAAGGACGGAAATGACCTCTCCAGTGAAGGTACTTATTCCTCTTTAGAGGCAAGTTCCGTAGGGAATCACTGGAGCAATGAGGAGCATTGCTACGGAGGCAATAGTGTGTCTCACTCTGCTACTCTGCCACTATTCTCGAGAGCGGAGGACATGGGCGCATCAAGAACAAAACGGCAACCAGACCAACACCTACGCTTTGCGTTGACAACAAATACAAGTACTACATAGATTCTAGCCTTAACACAGTAGTATCGAGAGGACAAACAATAATATTTGAGTTTGTTGATTTGTTCATATCTAGCGCTGTCTCTTTGGATGTTTTACTAGAAGTTTCTGAAAAGCTTGAATCAACTTGGGATAATGAAAAGTGCGAATAGCCTCGATGATCTCCAACCTCCGATGAAGGAAAGATGGAAAAGAAGAAAAAGACAATTTTTGTTACCAGATAAATTTGAGCCAAAATATCGCGAGTAACACATTCTCCTCTTTATGTTTCCTTCACTGAAGATGGCAAATTAGTTCTGTAAATGTATATTTTGGGGATGGTGTGGTGTGGTAACTAAGAACGAATCTGAGTTGAAAGTCGAAATATGACGCCAATAAACTTTCTTTTCTCGATACAAATCTAAGATTTTTGATTAATGCTGTAAGGTACTTTCTTTGAAGATCGCTTAAACTTCAAAAATGTTTTATTGGTTCCAAATATATTTTGAAAGCTGTAGGTCATAGCTTCAATAGTAATATGTGTAACGATAAAATAATAGCCTTTTATACTGTCAAGACCTCTTACAGCTTTTGTCAATAATAGGTTGGTTCAAAAACCACGTTGAAAGCTGTATATATTAGTTCTAAAGATGTGTGCGTAATAATCAAACAGTAATTTTTTAGAATTTCACGAACTCGGACAGGTTAAACTTTTGTCAATAATAATAAGTCAAGAACCGGTAAGTTTCCAGGCTCAAAATTTTGCATGCCGTATGTTCGTTGCCATAGCTGCCACTTATCGAAAAGCTTTCTGTAATTCCCTTGTTTGTTGTTAAATTTAACCTAAATTTATGAAAAGGAAAATGGTCATGGACTACCGTCATTTATGGATTTAAAGACTGCAACGATCAAAAAGTAAGTTACCAAAATACTCATTGCCAAGCTATAGAGCTTACAACATAGTTTTCGAATCAACCAAAGACAATTAACTCTAAGCGGTCTTGAAAATAAGTAACTTATGGCCTTAAACATTTGCATTTTTTGGTCAGATTGGGGAATTAGAATTTTTACGTTTCTTCTTTATTAGAATTAAAGCAAAATAGTCCTTATTCGTGTCCAAAGTTGATTTGAATACCCCCAAACACATGCTTTGAAAATCGGTAGAATATTGCCAAGGAAGGAAATCGTGACTCATATACCTTTTAGCCATCGTTCGTTCTCAGGTGACCCACAATTCATTACGAAAGATGGCAATGGGCCCTTTTTCTAGAGTTAGTATTGGTAATTGAATTATGTAAAACTGTGGTCTACATACTGCGAATAGCTTCGATGATCTCTAACCTCCGATAGGAGAAGGAACCAGAAGAAGAAGACATTCTTTTTTCGTTTTGAGGTAACTTTCAGGTTTCTGTTTTCCATTATGGATAGAAACGAAGGCCGTGTGGTCATCAAATTTTTCTAATTGGAAGGAAAACCGCAACGGACATCAAATCAAAGTTAAATGCCGTTCCTGAGGATTCATCGCCTTCATTTACCGTCGTCAGTTCTTGGCTGTCGGAATTCAAGAGTGTTCGCACGCATACAAGTGATGAACCACGTTCAGATCGTCCAAAACTGGCTAATACGCTAGAAATTGTGGTAAAAGTCCATGACATGTTTCTGGCAAAACGGCGAATAAAAGTGCCTAAATTTGAAGAAGTCGTGGGCATCTCTTTTGAAGGAGTAGTTCCTATTTTACGTAATGAATTGGGTTTGAACAAGCCTTCACCAAGCTGGGTGCCACATTTGCTCAATTCGGAACAAAAACGCATTCGAGCTCCAACATCAGCCGATTGTTTAGAAGTGTTTACGAGAAATCGAACGGATTTCAAGATACGATTCGTGACCATGGATGGAATTTGGATTGATCACTACACATCACAAACAAAAATACAATCAAAATAGTGGATTGCACGCGGTAAATTGGTTTCGAATCATTCACTCGACTGGAAAGGTGATAGTATCGTTTCTTTGGGACGAAAGAGAAGTTTTGCTAGTTGGTTATCTTGAGAAAAGGGAAAACTGTTACCGGTCAATATTACATAACAGATTTGGACAAATTAAAAGCAGCAATTCAGGAAAAACGCTCGGGTAAACGATTATTTTGGGAACCTCGAAGAAAATCACTTCCAGGAGGGAACCGAGAAGCTAGAGGAACGTTGGACCAAGTGTGTTGTGCTTTAAGAGTATTATATTAGAAAAATAAAATATAACTTAAATCCGTATTATTTTATTTTCATTGCCATTCCGGAAACTTTTCGATCTACCCTCGTAGTTGTTCGAGAAATACTTGTCCAATGTCCAAATTGATGTTGTAATTAGGGCGAATCATTTTCTTTTACGTGACCGGGACTTAATTGGGGTTTTACCCTTACTATATCATCATTACACTGTCAGTGCCGTCAGTTTCCTTAGAATTTCGGGAACTGAAACTATTTTTCCAGTTTAAGTATTCCCGAAAAAATTGCTGGTGTGAGTGTGAATGTGAATAGCGAAACGCGCAATAACAAGCACCGTTTCTACCGTCAACACTGACCGCAAAAACCTACAAGAACATTCTCTTTTCGTAAACCCAACGCCGCAATCTATACAATGACCTCCAAAAATTCCAACTAAAATTAAACGCGGAGTTTCAATGTCAGTTTGGGAAAAAATCAATTCAATACAATAAATTATGCAATCGGTTTGTCAATACGGTAAATGATTTCGACGAATCATGGTTGAAAGGTGCAACATTCTATTGCAGTTATGTAATGGTAAATAGGAGTTTAAGTAAGTTGGCAGGATTAGAGTCAGTTGCAGAGGCATGTTTTCAAATTACTTTTAGCTAGTTTAGCGCCTATCTACCCCGAAGCAGCTCGTTCCCCATTCTTTCACGAAATTATCGAAAGCTTTATATAGATAGTGTATACATACGTGTATTAAGGATTTCCAATAACATTTCTCCCATCTTACCGATTCTACTTTCGTTCTTATTTCTGGCTTTCGCATCTGCAAACTAACTCGAGATTTCGGATTTTCTCAGCTCAGATCTACGCACACCGAAATGATTTCATATTCCTAATGCACTCCTTTATTACAACTAACTAGAGCCAATTCCTCATTTTATTGCTCTCGTCGCATGCACCTTACGACCATTCTGCGCTCACCGAAACGACAAAATATATCAACAATAATAAATTACATGTTACGCGCTATTTACGCAAATAACAGCTTTAACTACCGGCACATGCACATAATCACTCACCTATATATATATATATATATATGTATATATATAAGTTGCAATAAAATTGTTATAAAATCAATACAAGGCTGCCTGCGCCTTTCCGAATTGCATCCTTTCATTCTTGCATGAATTTATATGTACACATGTAATAACCGCGATAATCATTGTATGTAGACAAATATGTAGGTCCGTTCGAATCGTAAAAGTAAACGCAAACAAGATGTGAAGTGCCTCGCGATGTTTGTGCGGCTAATTATCCGAATTAAATGTGCAAGGTAAATAAGTTACGATGACGATAACGTAATACGGACAATAATCTAAACGAGCATTGATAACTTTGTGTGAATTGTGTGGATAGAGCGGATGATAATGGAAAAATGTGATAAATTATAGGGGACGTGATGATCATCATCCGAATATCATATATTTGGACAACTTATGATGGATAGTAGAGGAAACACAAACTTGTCAATCGCGAGCTTTGGCTCAAATTTACCACGAAACGAAAATTGTGTTCTTCATCTTCTTCTGGTTCTTTCTTTTATCGGACGTTGGAAATCATCAAGGCTATTCGTACGTTGCTGAGGACAACTTTAAATAATCAATTGGACCTGCAATCACCAATATTCACTCTCAAAAGTTCACATCGCACATCTTTCGTAATGGATATTATGGCTCTTCTGATAACGAACGTTGGCTAAGAAGCGTTTGATTCACGATTTCTCCCCCTCTTACTCTGCTATTGAACTTAATATGTGTTTAGAAGTATTCAAAGCAATTTCAGACAGGAATAAGGACTGTCATTTTTCGATTTTGGGAAACACAAATGTAAAAATTCAAATTCCCCAATCCAACCCTCGTATGCGACTGTTTGATATGTAATCGCAGAATTATAGAGACCGACACTATCAGATTCGTTAGCGTCATATTTAGACTTTCTTCACATATTTGAGAAAGAAAAGAAACTTCGTACACCTTTCTAGAAAAAATTCCCGAAATTCTAAGAGATGTAATCATCAGCTCAGTTTAGGGGTTAGCTATAACAAGGTGTTTCGTAGCAACTTTGAGTGGAACGTTCTTACTTTATCTTCCTTCCACTAAGGATTGGTAACTTGGTTGTCGAAACACGTATCTGGAGTCATTCAAATCGATCTGGGACAAAAATGAGATCCATTTGTTAAAGAAACATGGGAAACATAAAATTCTCAGCATAACAATCAAATACAAAAGTTTGATGTGAGTGAGATCATAAAATTGCACAGACCAAAATTCGATAAAAGTGGACAGCTCTGTTTTTCTATTTTCAGCTCGTACTTCAAACAGAAAACAGAGTGGTTGCATCTTCCTAGAAAAGAATCTCGCCTTACTAAGAGATATAATCACCGGTCGTTTTTGTGGTTATGGTCAGCTTTATTTAAAGCATTTAGTAGCAACTTTAAACTTCCTTCGTGTTTCCTTCACTGAAAATGATGAATTGGTTGTCGAGATACGTATCTGGAGCCATTAAAACCGATCTGGGATAAAAATGAGGTCCATTTGATAAAGAAACATGCGAAATATCAATTTGTCAGCATAGCCATAGCTAAAGGTTGATGTGAGTGAGATCATAAAATTGCACAAACCAAAACTCCATAAAGGTGGAGAGCTCTATATTTCCACTTTCAGCTCCTATTTAGGAAAGAAAACCAAGCTGTTGCACCTTCCTAGAAGAAATTCTCGAAATTCTAAGATACGTAGTCACTGTTCGTTTAGGTGGTTGGGTTCAGCACTTCCCTTGTGCTTCTTCTACTGGAGATGATAGCTTTGTTGTCAAAATTAGTATTTGGAGACATTCAAATCTATCTGGGACAAGAATAAGGAAAAAGCTGCATGTATAGAGCTTTAACGTTTCGTCTAGTACAACAAGGAGATTCTTCAGAAGTGAACAATAAAGGCAAGCTAGATAGGCACAAATACGAAACTAGAAATGACAATTTAATTGTGTAAATACGTGTTGGAAGTTATCCAAATTGATATCACCAGAATTTTGGTAATTTTCAATGATTTATTGAAATGTTCTGATGGTGTTCCTAGCAATGACACACGAAACATGGATCTTTATTTTCTGAATGGCTTGAGAAATGAAACAAATTTCGTAACAAATTTCCAGGAGCATGGAACTTGACACTTCATTAAACCGAAGTCTTCCTCACCACCAGAGAAGGGCTCGTTATCACGTGTACAGAAATCAAACGTGAACATATGTGAAATGAGTAGAGAACAAGGAAGGCAGAAAGACGAAGCAGACGATGATAACTTGCTTGTTCAAGTAGGTATTGACAGTTAGCCGAATTGGTATGGTAAAGATTTTTGTTAATTTTGATGATTTATTGAGACGTCTTGATGTTGTTCCTGGCAATGACGCTCGAAACGTCGACAGCTAGAAATTCCGAATGGATCGCAGAGTAGAAGGAACTAGGATACGACTTTGCAGAAGTTAAGAAACTGGCAGCTGGTAACATTCAAGTCTTCATGACCACCAAAAATACGTCATTTTCACATGTACATATAGAAATTGAACGTTTCGTTTAAATGAAACTAGCATGGTTCCTCAAGAATGAAGCATAGGTGTCAAATGGATGGAGAGGATGGGGGTAGCGCAAAGACGAAGTCGATGATGACATTAAGTTATATAAATGCGTATTGGGATTTACCCAAATTGTTGCTGTAGAAGTTCTAACGACCTTAGATTTCTTGCTGTGGTTTCTAATAATGATGCTGAAATGTCGACGTTTACAAATTGTGAATTAACCTTATAATAAAACGAACTTATGAACTTTATGAACTTTTTAGGAGCAAGGAAGGTGGAAGTTGGCTACATTCAATTTTTCTTTATCACCAAGGAATGACTCAATCTCGATACATTTCAACAATTTTCGGTTTCCCAAGTTTTTGTACTGCACCGAAAATAATTTGTTCAATAACGTTAACATTAAAACGTTTCGTTCAAGAAAGAACCTTTAATCAAATGGAAGATGCAATGATCAGTGTTGGTCTAACACATTTGTTTAAAAAGAAAACACATATTTGGTGGGTTCTTAGTGGTCAAGCACCAGAGTACACGCCACACAATTAGAAGGCTTGGGGATCGAGCCCCAGTCACAATTTGAAATAAAAAAATGGATCAGTTACCTCCAATCCGCTGCGATAGTAAGGAAAGGTCACACTGCGGGGCAGGAGCGGTACGGTATACGATTGTATACTGCTCGGTGGCTACACTCGGTTGCGTAGAAAGGAATCAGTGCCTTGTGTATTACATTTAAAAATTAATTTTTAAAAAGATCTTCCAGAAAGTATTCTAAAAATCTGATCATCTTAGTTTTCAAAATTGAAAATTTGTAAATATTATTATTATTGTTATTATTATTATTATTATTATTATTATTATCATTAACGTAATTAGTGAAAGCACGTCCCATTTCTTTGAAATATTACCGTCCAATTTAAGCAGCAATAAGCGCAAAAGTTATTAAGAAAGTGTATTTTTTATTCAATCATCCAATTCCTAATTCAGGAGGCAAGATATTGTTAACCAAATTTTATACTAAACAGCTACTGGCTATCGAATAGCCCATATAGTTGGAGACGACGAAGTGACAAAAAGTGTATTGTCATAGAATTTCACAATTTCAGCAGTACTGATGAATCCAACAATATCGAGAACGAAATACTGGTAATAAACGGTAACACACCGCAAAACGCGAAACAGAGAAATAAAAAGAGTTTTTATGCAGAGGGGTGGTAGCGCATTTACCCCAAACCGTCACGAAATATTTTCCCTCAAAGATTTCCTTACGCAAACGACTAAAACGTAGTCAAAAAAAAATAAAATTACCTTCGTAATCATACTCGATATCGAAAAATCCTTGATCTTGGATGATCAACTCGTACACCATCCTTCCTTCCGTATGCGTCACTTTCATAGATGATTTAACGTGAAATTCGTCGCTTATTTTCGAAATATTTATAAAGTACGTGAACTGATGATACTAAGATAAATTCCAACGAAGGCAAATAATTAACAACAATAACAAATGAGGACACACCACTACTATACGGTATCTCCACTCGAATAGGGTACCGTAGGACACGTTGCGCCGTATTTATACGCAAAACCGGAACTTATCTTGGACGCGTTGACGAATTTCGGTCCTTCGACCGGCGATCAGGTGGACGACGTCGTCGAGACGCGACGAGGACTGACGTCGCGGAAATCGAAACGAAATATGACGAGATTTTTAATTTCGCAGTGTCCGGCACGACGGAAGTGTTCGATCGAATTATAAACTTGGACTTCTCCGAGTATATCTACATTGTATATCTATGTACGTACGATACAAATTCAATATTTATTTAAACAAATTTTACAGGTGCAGCAGAAAATATCGGGGCGACCGGTATTATCTTTCGGGATCGGAATCTTCCATTGTTTATATTTAACCGGTGATGTCTGTATGATGATCGTTTTACGTACTTTTCCGTAGATAATGGTATAAGTTATAGCTTCATTTCGCGCGAAATGCGAGTGTTAAAATTTGAATGATCTAATTTTTTGCTGTTAGTAAATAGCGTGTAAAACTAAGATATAATAAAAGTGATAAAGGTAGTGATTAGCACTTTTTGCATACGAAACAGTAGAACGATAATTTTCGCGTTGATCTTTCTTGATGATTGATGCGCTACTTTGTGAAATACATAATATTAATGATGACAATAGTAATAATAATAATCCAAAATATCTATTCTATCTAGGAACTAGGTGGCCCCGCAAACTTCGTTTTGCCCAAAATTTTTTTCGACTTTTCTTCTTTCCCAAACCTTCGCGTAGCAATTACGAACAAACCCGCACAAGGAAGTATCCAATTTGGTCCAGTCGTTTTCAAGTTTTAAGCATCCGAACAAACGAGGATCCATTTTTATATATCTAGGAATTTATAACAATTAATGCAGTAAAAATGAGGTTTCTAAGAAAAATAGAAGAAAATGGATGGTAGTGTACAAAATCAGACTTACAGGGAATAACTGAAGATAAAATCAAGACAGTAGAAGATACAAGAAAAACAATTGAGGTGGCTAGGTCACATACATAGAAGGTCTGATGAAGGACTTCGAAGAATAGTGCGTGAAGCCAAATCCATAGGAAGAAATACAAGAGGAAGACCAAGAAAGAAGCGATTAAAAGAAGTAAGAAAATTAGCAGAAGCCGGAAATAACAAATATTAAGAAACTGAGAACCAGGCTCAAGATTGAAATATCTAGAAAAATCTAACTGAGTACATAATAAAAAATCCGGATAGTCAAACATTGTAGCAAAATTCTATTAGTAAACTGACTTTTCGCTCACTCTTTATACATATTTGCAATAAGCAAAGTTTGATAAAAGGTGGATGACGTGTTATCATTAAGTAGCGTAAATCGGACAGACGCTGTCACTCCTCCGAATTTTATTATACAATGATAAGTTGTTATTGATGAGTTATCTCTTCGTTATCACTCCGATTTACACTACTTAATGATAACACGTCGTCCACCTTTTTACAAACTCTGGTAATAAGCCTAATTATAACATCATCAAGAAAAAGATATCAGCATTCCGTTCCATTTTTCCGTGTTTGGTTTGACCATTCGGACCAGTCGATCGCGAAATGATTTAAAAAACTTGGCTCAAGTACTGATCTCGCATGTTCAACATTTTTCTGTTTCTTTATTGAAATCTTTTACTCTCGCCTTCTACAGGCTGGACGTACAGGTTGGAACAAAATCGGTAAAATATAAATTGTAAAAAGGGCGAAAACAATCGAACACGTCAATCTTAATTTTGAAATGCGCAAATTTACAAAAAACGTCATTATTGGCACAGATATGACGTCACCTCCCTTTCTTTTAAATGGCAATCGGAATTTTTGATGGCCCCATTTGGAAAAGAAATCGTTGGATATAGAACGATGATTTTTGAGATAGGTTACATTGTACGATTTTTGAGCAACAAAAATATTTTTGTAATATTAAATTTAACAATCGAAGTCTAACAAAAAGTAAAAAATTAAATTCAAATCTACAATTATTCAAATTAAATGTTGAAACTGCACACCATTTACATGTTAGCAATGAGCAAGGCGATGATCAAATTCGTTTATGACACTTTCTTAATATTTGGCAAGTTTATTAACCTGATTTCTTTGGTTATTCTAATCTTCAAACCATCAATGTTTAGATACACTTTGGATTTGAGATAATCCTAAAAGAAGAAATCGACTGGAGTTAGATCGGGAGATCTTCCTAGCCATTCAATTGCTCCTCGCCTACCAATCCATTTGTTTGGAAAAATGGTACTAAGATAATTACGAACTGTTCGAGAATAATGTGGTGGGGCACCATCCTGCTAAAACCATAAGGGGCTCTCCAGCAAGAGAAGATGTTCTGCATTTGGATGGAGAGCAAAAATTGCGGGGTATCGTATTTCGCCGCAGTAATAGCAAATAATGTTCACCAATTAATGCACTTTCAATAAAAAACGGGCCTGTACCTTTGATTTTTGTTGGGATTTTGTCTGATTCATCGTCCAGTGTGGATTTTCGGATGTCTGGTATCTACAGCTTTGCCTATTGACACAACCATTTAGGCCAGGTATGGGCAACCTCCGGCCCGCGGGCCACATGCGGCCCTCGAGTAAGGTTTTTCCGGCCCGCTACTGAATTCTTTCGTTGCATATTAGTACGGCCCGTCTAAACTTAATTCATAATGAATCATAAGGATACTACAAAAATGTATATTTTTCAAGATTACTCACAGCATAAAACTTCTACAAAAAAGGTTGCCCATGCCTGATTTAGGCAGAAGGTGGCTTTGTCGGAGAAAATTATGGGTCTTGAAAATTCCAGATTGTTATTACAGCGGTCTACTATTATGCCACAAAATTCAACTCTTTTTCAGTTTTTGAACCAATTTTGTTTTATACGGATGCCATTTGTTCTTTCTTGGACATTTTAAAAGGATAGAGTGAATAATTGATTGCTGTAATCGGACTTCACGGCTTGATTTGGGAGGGTTTTCTTGAAACGTTAGTACAACATCTAATTGTTGTTCTTCTCAATTTGTCGGACGTTGTCGTAGTTATCTCTTACGTTACCCAAAACGCAAAGTTTGCGTTTTATCTTACTTACTATTGATTGCATAAGAATGCGATCAGGTTACTTATTATTCAAAAGACATCTTCTTGTGTCCGGGACTTGCCTCCGAAACCAATCATCATTAAAACTTATAATAACTTAATATTCTTAGGGTTTCACTTAAACGTGTGATTTTTAGTTTTATGTCGATTATTCAAAAGATAAACAACGTTTGTCCAATATGATAGCACAGAATCAATTTTACGTTGAAATTTATTACCTTTTTGTATTAAATCAAAAAAAAAAAAAATCAAATCAAAAACTGAATTTTGACGAGACACTTCTTGGACCTCATTCGAAATAAATTTTTTAGAATGGTAGATTTTAAACAAAAAATGACAACTGAATTTAAATCAAAATATTAAGAGTAGTCAAAATGTCTTTTTTTCCTTAAAAATCTTGTTCTCGCGCTCTCCTCCAAATGACGCCATCAAAAATTGGAGTTACCATTAAAAAAGGAGGTGATGTCATATCTGCTATAATAATGACGTCACAAAATACGTTTTTCAATTTGATGTATCCGATCGTTTTGTTCTTTTTCGCTATTTACCGATTTTACTGATTTTGTTCCAACTTATACGTCCACACTGTATGTGCCTTTCAATTTCTTTATTGCTGTCCGAAATATGTTTTTATTTTTATTTAGTACGTGGTTGTATGTCGTGAAGTATGAGTTACAAAGTATGGGAGTAAGAAGATTGAGAGCAATAGCAACTAATAAAGAAGAGTGGAAAAACATTACCCAAGCGATGGCCCGACAGAAGCTGTAGAGCTAATTAATGATTAAAATTGTCTCTCTGGACTACCTCGTTAAAATTTGTATTCATATTAAACAATTGTCGACCAGTTGTTTTAAACGTAGTTTGAGGACAAAACTAGTCTACGGTTGCAGTCTACCATTAATAAAGCACGATTCCCTTTGTGACATTTGTTGGTCATTGCACAGTTTTCTTTCAAAGCTGCCTAAGTAACGAACTTCAATTCTAAGTTCGTTCAATGGAGAGTTATGTAGATATACTACATCTATACTTTTACTCATGGTAGCAGTTATTAGAACCACAAAATTCAATCGAATCTCAGGTATGGTAAAATTAACATTCCTGATTTCTTACAAATTTACGTAATACGTACAATAAAGGTACTATTGTAGCTAATTTCCTAATTTCCACAACCGCAAATATTTTCGCTCAGAATTTGCATTCTGATTTTGATTGACTTTCAAAATTTTCATATCAAAATCTAAAAGTTCCAATCAACAAACATCGCCGTTATAATATCATATTCTCGTCAGCAAACGTGACTTGTCTAAACAATATCATTATTTTCACTGGTGCAATCTCTTCCTTTTTGTTCCTTTATAACCAGCGTTGCGCAAATCTTATAATTAGTCGAACGCTTGTATACGTACATACATACATATTTATCACTCATTCCGCGTTACAAAGTACCCTCGAGCCATTCCTTTTTGCTGTTCGTGAACGTTCTTTGTTAAGTCGCGCTTTGCTTATGCGCAGATTACGCATTCCAAAGATTATAATATGTTTATATACATACGTATATATGTAGATGCGTAAGTATTTGTATAACATTGACATATTATTTAGTGTTTACAAATAGAAATTGGACGGTTGCATGCGATGCTCGTGTGCGCCTGAAAGTCGACGAGCCACTCGTTTGATCGATGCTCGTCGCTCTTTTGCAATTCTTCGAACGGATATTGGGAGCTCGCGATCGCCGTACCGCCAACACGAAATAACAGGATACATCTAGTAAATGTTTGAATGCTATTGAGATGTATGTAGATTTGGTCTGCGATTCCTAACTGTTTCGAGTTCATTTCCTGCACATACGTCGATAAATGTCTCGTCACGTGTAGGACAAGAAGAAGAATGTGCGAACTTTAGACGGAGTTATTTATAGCTTTATTAATAATATGATGATCGAACAACTGGACCAGTTGCTTAACACAAAAGAAAACTTGCAGGTCAAAATTGTCGCCTCTAGACAGAAGGACGTTTTTTTCGAGCAAAGTTAAATTTTTCTTCCGAGTTTCCACACAACAGTTATTATCCTGGATACGTTTTTGAGATACATATATGACTATGAAATTGACTAGCTTCAAAGTTTCACTGTCTATAGCTCTCATAATGCAAATTTCTTCAATTTACTTGGCATAATTTAATCATAGGTGATGGAACGTGATCTTCAGTTAATTTGTTTTTTTGGAAAAGATGTGGTATACGGTAATATCTATTTTTAGTTTTTCTTTTAATTTCGAATTAATTGACTTCATTATCGCTGCCCGTAATGTAAATTTCTTTTATTTAGTTAACATCATTCAATTGCAGGTGATAGAATCTGATATTTACTTAAATTCCTTGGAAAAGGTGGAGTACTATACGGTAATTTTGAATTTTTAAGCTTTTTCGATTTCTCCACGGTCAATAACGTTACTTAAAATAATAGGAAAATAGTAGGGAAGAAAACTACCATTGGTAAAGTCCGCAGTAATAGGTGAAAACGGACAAGCAACAAGCAACATGGCTACTAACGAAAATCTAGTTAGATACTTACTGCAAAGACGAAAAAGAACCAAAAATCAGACAGTCATTTTTTTCTCTCTTAGAGAGAACTAATAATGAACAAATTTGAACGGTTCCTACAGGATGTTTATGAATCATGAAGGTAAAAAAAGCAAGAGGGACAACATAATCAAAAAAATTAGATAATAGTCAAAGAAAAATACCTAAAAAGAATACGTTGAAAGCAGGCCAAAACGAGTATGAGGAGATGATGCTGAGAATGAGTTGAAACCGTTGTGGGTTAGTTTATTATCGAAAAGAATTTGGAATATGCAGGTTAGCGGCACAAATAAATTTCCGGAAATTTGATTGGTACGGTGAAAACAGAAGAGCAATGGATGGATTTAGGGATTATATCAATGATACAATGAAAGATTGAGGCGATTAAGCAAACATAATTCCCCTCACGAATTATTGGTATATTCAATTTGTGCTTACTTAGTAAGCTATTGCACAGATACCTTGTAGCTGCCGAATTAACGCACCTAATTAGGTTGTTTTGTAGATAGTAGTCCAAATTCTATGAATTACTATTTCGCACTTGTAAATAGTTTACCAATGGAAGGCAGGTCAAAACATTGAGAAAAAAGACAACTTTTGATTTGCATCTTCTGAACTGAATGATTCAGTGAACTGCTTAGTAACTTTTAGTATGCAAGAAGCTTTAGCATCGGTTTGCGTCAATTATTATATATATGACTGGATTTCTTCAGAAAGAGGCAAGAGGATCAATTAGGAAGGTGAATACGTTAGAAATTACAAGGAAAAATGCCGAAAGAAAACCAGGAGATGGTTGAGGGTAGATTTGAAAACGACCTCAAAACGAAACTACCAAATTATAAACAGAAGAACAGAAGAAGAATAATCGGCGATTTGTATAAATTGGTATACTGGTGAAATATGCTGATATGCACTATTATGCACATCTGGTTCCTCAAACCCCAAGGAATTAATTCTTTGACCACCAACAAAAAGAAGCCATACCTACCAACTCGCATTACGATCCAAGAATTCGAACTATCTCCATCAACTCGCTCCTACTACAGCAACTTTCTCAATAAAGGCCAGTTCCTTTTTTATTTTGATTCTTTGCAGTTGGTAACTCTAACTAGATTTTGGTTTGGTAATCAATATATTGGACAGTTCTGTATACATCACCGCTCTGTTTACACCTGTTATTTCCGTATTCATAAAATGTGTTTTTTTCTTACTACCAATGGTTTTGCAATTTATTTTTCTTTGGTTTAAATTCTTTTGTCATCAAAGAAAAGGAGAATACTAGTAGAAATCGATTTGAAAAAAAAAAAGAAGAAATCCGCAGTACAATCCAAGACCTTGAACAGACTCGACCAACTCGTTTGAACTATACCAATTCCCTCGAAATGAAGGCAGGTTTGCTCTGTTTTGGTTCCTTGCAGTTGGTAGGTCTAACTAGATTTTCGGTTGGCAGTCAATACGTTCGACAGTCGTATATTCATCAGCGCTCTGTTTACACTTACTATTTCCGTCTTCATTAAATGTAATGTTCTATTGTCATCAAGGAAAGGGAGAATATTAGTAGAAATCATTTTGAAAAACAAAAGAAACCCGCTCCCACCAACCCGCATTACAATCCAAGAACTCGAGCTAACTCAACCAACTTGCTCAAAATAGATCAACTCCCTCTGTAGTCTTTCATTGTTTTGCTTCTTAACAGTTGGTAGATCTTACTAGATTTTCAGTTGGTAGTTACTACATTTGATAGTCGTGTATACATCAACGCCCGATTTTCATTTGTTATTGTCGTCTTTATAGAAGATACTCTTTTCTTACTTCTAATGGTTTCCCAATTTACTTTTCCTGGTTTCAGATTCTCTTATCATTAAAGAAAGGGATAATCCGTTTTGAAATATTACCGTATACTGCGCTGTTACCAATTTCTTGAATTAAATATGAAGCATTAATTGAGAAATTGGATCCCGACATCAATTTTTCAGAAAATTAGAGTTAAAAAATATGAGTAAGCGATGTGACCTTTAAAGAGGCTTACAGTGAAAATTTTGTTCAAAATCAAACATTATTTTTTAAGATTCTAAATAAATTCTTCCTGTTAACTCCAGCAACACGAATCGGTAGTGATAACCTTCCTTACGGTTTAACTATGTCATAGTCAGTCAATTTCAATCTGTATACTAGGTGTATACTGACTATTAGTACTCTTCAGATCACTTGGCATCAATAATTATCACAATCAGAATCTGATATTTCCTTAAAATTTTTGAGAAAGCACAATATTAAGCATAACCGACTTTATAGCGAATCGCAATTGGAAAAGGCGATTAAAAAAGTAATTTTAAAAGAACTTACTGCGAGCATTTTGAACTGTACCCACTGGAATTTTGCCTAATATCGAAAGGTATATGCTATTTTTGAAGATGCCAAACATTTCTGTAAGTAGGTTGTCACCTGTCACAATGAGAAGTTTGAAAATTAAACGTAAATTTGTCATATTAGGTAAATTGTAAATTGGAACGAATATCTTTTTCTTGAACGGAAGGTACTATTGCGGCAACAAAAAATGGGACATTTAAAATAATGTAGTTTAAATCTGGCTTTTGCCTTGTCAAAAGTTATGTCATTTTGAAATTATTATTGACATATGTATGTCAATATGCCGCATTTGAGTGCTACTGGAAAAATGGAAATAATTACATTACTTGGGGAAGGATGGTCCATAAGAAGACTAGGTATTAGATTTGGAGTGCCCAAAAGCACACACAACATTAAAAAATAAATGACTACAACAGGTTCTGGTCGTAAATTAGTACGGAATTTCATGGAAGAAGAAAATCTTATTCAGTTTTTAAGGAATAATCCATTTGATACCGTGGTAAAAAATAACTAAAAATACTAGATTAGTTTATTGTTTCCATTAAGAAGATTTGTTTCCAAGATTTTTATTTCAAATAAATGCATTTAACAGAAGTTTCTTGCGTTCGTGGGTAAACTATTTTTGACATTAGACAAGATGATTGACGTGAACATCACAAACGACTGGTTTATACAGCTAAAAAACAGTCAAAATAGCCTATACGACTTGTCCCGATTTTTGTTGCCGCAATAGTACATTACGTTTCCTTGTTTTGCGTTCCAGGTTGGAATTTTTTATTTTCGTATAGCACATTTTGGAGTTTGTTCGCTAGTCGACAAATTAATGAAGAAGTGGCGTAGGTTGCTGGATGACAACCGACGAACCTTTCGGAAGAAAATTCAAATTTTCCGTCAATACCAGTCTCTCTAATAACACAGAAGTAACAATTGTAAAGACAAAATTTACTGGAAAACTTGGAATATCAGAAATTCTGTAAAAGCAGAAACTATTGTATTTAATGCGCCCGTAGCAAATAGAATTGGAAACGTAATCAATTGCCCTGAAGTGAAGTGTTGAGGAATCCTAATCCTAATCTTCTTCAGATGTGCAAAATCTGAAATAGGACATATGTGTATATTCCATCCATCCAACACGTTTATTTATGTATTTATAACCTAGGTAGTGGCTGATGAGTGCGGAAGCACGCGCATCACAATGAGAAGATCGCGAAACATGATCTAGTCGCAGCGGTGCTTTGTAAGCAAGAAAGTCACTGAACGGACTAGGAGCGCTACAGTATACGTATGTATACTGATCAATGGGCTCGAATCTCGAAAAGGTAGAAAGGATAAAAAGTTAAGGGGGATGTCATTTAGACAAATCGCCGACTCTTTTTCTTCAATTAATTTAACCCAAATTTACGTAACAGACCACCCTAACATACTTTGGACCAATTTCAGACAAATTGTCTGATACATCTTATACAAAAACAATTTCTAGGTAGCCTTTGAACCACACCAGAAACTTTCTAACTGATAATTTAATACCAAAGACAATATATCGCCACACCAAAAATAAAAGGATTATATTGTATATTGTATTATAGGTTAAAACGTGAAAAATGCAATAGCTGGTACGTACGCCACACAGGAAGAAATTTAATTTCGTTTTAAAGAACACAAATCGCCATACCACCTAAGAAAGCAAAATTACAATTTTGCGAATCGCTGAGTCTTCTTCTACTTCCCCTGATTTAACCCAAATTGACGAAACAACCCTCCATTCAGATCTGTTTATAATTTTGTAATTTCTGAGCCTTATTATTCTGGGGTCATTCTCAACTCTAACCTTCTATCATGTTTTGGTCTTCTTTCGGTACTTTTTCTTACGACCATACGCCGCTGAATACGAGTTTTCCATTGCCCAAAGCAGTATTCCGGATCATCTAGTGTCAACATCTTCAGCAAGTCTGTCCTTCCTACGTTGACCTCTTCTAGAGACTGAAAATGTGTTCCGATCAATGAACTTTTCACTTTTAGTAGGTCACAGGTAGAAATCGCACGGGGCAAGATCTGGTGAATATGGTGGGTGGTTAGGGACAGTAATGTGCTTGTCGGCTAAAGACATATAAAGAGCGAATTGTGCTTTATTTTGGTAGAGAATCCATGATTTGTGCTTCTACAGATGCGATTTTTTCGTCCACGCCCAATCGATTAGCTTTGACTCATGACGTCAATGTAGTAGTCTTCATACCGTTTAGTTCATGGTGATCAAAACACTTCAATACAGAAAGGTCCTACTCAAGCAAGGATCGAAGATGTGGTTTTTTCATCCTCATCTTTTCGCTCAGCTTATTTACGACCTCAATGTAGTGCTCTTCTTACCGTTGGGATCATCATGATCACGGCACTTTAACCCAACAACGTCCTACTAAAGCAAAGATCAGAAAGAAACTAAACTAAATAGAAAGAATAAGACGCCTTTCTTCACCGGAAGCATCAAGGTTACCTACATTCTATCGCCATTACTCCTAACCAAGCCAAACAGCTAAGATATGTACAGTCCTGTTATTTAATTCCCATGCCTCGGTATATGTATGTGATCTGCAACAGTGAAAACATTCATCTTTAACTAAGATGCTGATGTACGTAGGTTGTGATCCTTCTGCAAATCCAATATATCATGTGAACGTGGCACATTTCCTCCACACTTGAAAGCTAAGGAAATTGATCCAACATTGTTCCTAGTTCATGAGCTCTATCGTCCTATTTCGTGATAAGTTTTGGGGCTTATCTACTCGGTTACTGTCTTAAAATTGATGCAATTTACAAAGCAGAATGTCCTCGTTTTCCATCGAAAGGTACACAGATATTTGTCTGGAATTCTCGCGGAATTACCAAAACATAATCCATTTCTGAACCATTTTACATTTAAAACACCATCACGAACGATAGCTGATCCCAATTCGCATGCGTCTTCACCTTACTTCCTTGATATTACTTTCATATTTCTTATCTAGATAATCACGAAAGTAGGTCGTTGATGGCCTTCTGGACATCCTTCATCGTTTCTTTTTTACAATCATAAAGATATAATCCACTTCTTAGCTAGTTTATAGCTAAGAAGGTTATCGCGAACCACACTGACTCCAATTCATAAGTTCTTTCGTATTGGCTCACGAATGTAGGTTCCTCATCGTCTTCTGAAATTCGAACCATACTTTTCGCTTTCATTTTAGAACTCTTCAGGTAAACGATTCATTCTTGATTATAGCTAAGAAACTAAGACTGATCCCACTTTCTGCGAGGTTTTGCCTTATTTCATGATTATTTTCAGGAAGATCACGACCTTCAGATGTGTGGAACAGATTATCAACTTTCACTGACTAGGGGATAAGTGCAGATCGTTGATGGTTGCTTGTCATCCTGGAGAAGGTGTCGTTCTTCCTTACGGTTGGTTTTAAATCTGAAAAATGTATTATAGAGCAAGGATTCACTTCCTTCTCATTTTTGGGGTAGCCCACTATCACCATTATCTTCCACCAACATGTCCAGGAGGACAAACCGTTGAGTAAAGGATGTAGTCACGTTGAATCGTTATTCCTCTTCATAACCTCGTCTGAACAGGGCCCCTGTTTCTCACCATTTCTCAGTTGAGAAATTGATTACGGACGAGGCTGATTCCAATATTCGGAGTTTGGACACTTGACCATATTTCGGTGGTTACTTAAGGAATAACTCATAATCGTAAGTAGAGCAGGTCGTATCGATATACCCGTTAAAGTAGGACATATCGCTTTCGGTAATGTATGTAGAAAACTGTTCGTTATTACGCTTTATGCAGTTGCTCAAACATGACTCAATCTTCGACATTTTATGGCTGCTGTTACGTAAAAAAATGATTTTATCGCTTTGGAAATTTGCATAAGATGTAAAAGAAAAAAATAATTTCTCGATTCAGGTCGTCAACAAAGATGGTAAAGTGTACCAACGGCGTTCGTTTACAACATTAACATCGCTCTACTCTTGGAAATCCCCACAAAACATTCAATCCGTTTCAATCCGCCAATTTTATATCTCCTCCGAAATTAAACGAAATATAATCGAATTTCTGAGCCGATGTATGTAATTCTGTCAATCAAAACAACAAGAAAAAAAGGGCGATAAAAGGGGACTCAAGACGAAAACAGAGAAAGAGTGCATCAAAAACCAAACGTATACGATACATACGTACGTACCTAAAAATCGCACTTTCTTCGGCATTTATCCGATGGATAAGGGACTCATTTCTATACATACATACAACATAGATACATACGTACGTATGCGCTTCTTGATTGTTAATGAAACGAAGGTCAAGTTGCCGCTTTTAAACGCGAAATTGTCGGCCAAAAACGCGCGCGTTAAACATCCGTGGAGCGATTGCGAAATCGTAAGTTGGAGGCTTCTCGCCGGATCATACGTCGATCGCATGTCGCTCAGCCTCAGGCGGACTAATTATCAATTAATGAATAAATGATGAGTTGAAAAAATAAACTAGATATCATTCAGATTTTCGAACTTACGTCGTCAGAAATGTTTCCAATCTTGGATGATAAAATTTGTTAAAAGAAAAATTCCATTGGCAATGTTTATATGTAACCTCGAAACGAGCTTGTTTAGGTGAAGTTTATTACGTGCAGAAGATAAGAGAAATCCATTCAAACGTTACGTAACGTGGGAGGACGTAATGATAGTGATAATAAGAATAATAATAACAATAATAATCATCATCAACTAATTAGACTAAATAGAAATATTAACGGCGGTATTTGTATAAATAAACGCAATAATTGGGTTAAAGTAAGGGAAAATACAAATCAACTAAATCTGTTTCGGATCGCCAATATTAAAGCATTTCGGGTCGTAGAATAAATATCACATGCAGCGACAATACTCTTTAAGTTATTGCATATTTGAAAAACAGGTGATCTCACAATCAGCAGTTGGGGAGCCCGGAACAGGTTGAAACACAGTAGCAAAACTTTATGCAACCGTGCTATAGGTGTTGGTGGTGGTAGCGCGAGCTCACTCTGATCGATTCGTTTGTTATTGAATGAAATTTCTTGAACCAACGTTTTTCGTGTTCTTGCAAAAAAGGATGCGGGTATTTTTCAAAGATGAGTCCTTAACATTAACGCAATAGGTGCACTCTGCCCTCAAACAAATGTTGCGATGGTTGGAAATTCGTATTTACAACTAGAAATTGGCACACATTGTACACACGGTTAGCAACTGATATCCACGAGTTGACCAGTTTGAACCACTCTATACAAAACAATTCCATCAAATGATTATCGAGTTACATTAAACGTTAAAAATCTACACGTATCCCAGACATTTTTAAGTGCATTTCGTACCAGCTTAACTGGTAAATCGCAAACAAGTTGTTATTAATCGAAAAAGATAGATAAGTGCTTCTTTGTGAACTATTATCTTTTCTAATAGATACTAACTATCGCTAAAATATGTGCAACTAGCGCTGTATTGGTGTACATTTAGATTTAAAAATTATTTTGTACCGGACCAGTTCACGCAACTGGTCATTACGGGATGAGTTTATCGATAACAGTAAAAGTAAATAGACTAGACGCCTTCGAACGTAAGCAAGTCACACCTCGAAACGTAATGGATCCGTTTATTTTTCCAGTTAGTCCAAAAATAGGTAGGAACTGTGGTACAACATCGCGATCGCGTGCTAATATAGGCTAATTTCATATTATCAAATAAAAAGAAATAAAAGAAGACAACAAGAACTAGACTAAAAAGAATATTTATTAAGCTTAAAAGTGTAGGTCCGGACGTACATACCTGCGGAACTACTACGATCTCTTTTCTTTGTAATCTCAATGAGGTTTCGTAGGAGAATTCATATATTTTATTCCTAAGAGGAAAAAACGTAATAGTCAGTTATCATTAAAGTTATTACGTGCGAAAAGGCATGACCTTCGAGGTCTTATTAATTTACTTAGATAGATACACAATGTCATTATCGTCCTACCGGGTGAGTAAATCGATACTGGGGGCTGGCACGTAGTAACACGTTGTAATGCAGGGTGCAACTTTGGTGTTTCAAAATAAAACAGAAAAGTTTTCGGTCACCTTTAAAATTGATTTATCGAGTGTTACATATGAACGATACAAGGCACGACATTAAAATCCAGAATATAAAATTGACGAAATGTGTAAAGTCGTTGCGAGAACTAGTAGATCGTACAGTACGAGACACATGTAGATAAAAATAGGAATATTTTAAACAAAGACGACGGCCCTTTGGGTCGGTCTGTGCTAATTGATTTATTCTAAAGGGAGAAGTAGTTCTCCTCGTGGCAAAATTGTTCGAATTGTCCGAAGAAAGGATACGAATACGTTGGCGGTTGGTTCTTTCCGAGAATTGAGATGATGTGGGTGACTATTCCCGAAATAATTTTTCATCCTAGTGGATAGAAAATTATCCTCCGACTTGTAGCTGGGGAAGCTTAGTCTGCATGAATAGAATTCAAGAAATCGCAGTTCATTCGATAGTCAAAAGCTTTAAATTTTACTTGATACGAAAGGATGAAACATTGCAAGCAAAGATCCAGGAAAGGAAAAAGAAAAAGGAAGAAAAGAGCAAGAAGGGAAGAAAAAGAGTCAAGCGATTCAGGAAAAATACCTATGCTTTCGATATAATCTGCCTGTTTGAAGGTATTCATCCATCTCATACTCTAGCATTACAAACGTACGATCTGGAGACGTGAGAAGTTCACATATACAGTGAGGACTCGCTAATCCGAATCCTCAGAAATCCGAACTCCCTTGTAATCCAAAGAAAATTGAAATATTGCACTTTAACATTGGATATCTTGTAATTCGAATCGCTTAGGGGTCCGGTAATCCGAATCGCAACCATGCAATCAAGTGCAAGTGGAAAATCGTCGGCTGTAAAGTATGGCGTTGGTGCGGCCACAATTTCGAACATAAAATCGCAATAAGGATAAAATAGTGGGGCATGTAGTTCATTTGTTCATTGACAGATTCTAGTTATTATCGCAATTAAATTTCGCATAGGTACATTGGACATCGCATTGGGCATTGCATTTCGACACCAAAACGCAAAAAAACTCTACGCAATTCAGATTACCCCCTAATGGAAACAGAACTTATAAATGGTTCTTTTCACAAAGAGAAAGACACGCGAACGTAATCATTACTATTCTAAGGAAAAAGGCTATACAGATTTATACTAAAGATTACAATGATAACAAGTTTATTGCAAGTAAGGGGTGGCTTAACCGATTTAAAGAAAGGCATGGCATTCGCAGCCTAAAAGTTTGTGGGGAAAAACTGTTAAGCGATCCTACATTGGTTCAGCCTTTTCTGAAAAAATTTACAGAAAAAATGAACGAGTCTAAGCTATTACCTAACCAGATATACAATACTGACGAATCAGCATTATTTTGGAAGCTGGTACTAGATCATACATTGATACATGTCAAAGAAACCTCAGCGCCAGGGCGAAAAAGCCCCAAAGAGAGAGTAACTTTTCTCGCTTGTGCCAATGGCGATGGTACTTATAAACTACCACTGATGGTTATTGGCAAAGCTAAAAATCCTAAAACTTTATGGGGATTACGACCTTTTACCTCTACATAGCGATGATAGTGTTTCAAATGATGAAACAGTTATAGATGAACCAAAAGTGAAACATGATGAAGCAATCAGCAGTTTTAACACTTGTATAAAATGGGCTGAAGAAAATAGAGCCGAATTAGGAACACTGCAGACACTTAGACTGATGCGAGAACGAGCAATGGAAGCTAAACAATTGAAATCTCGACAAGCAAAAATTACAAACTTTTTAACTAAATTATTTAATATGTTTTACCATCTGTTTTCCTGTTAGTGATGCTTTAAGAGGTTATGATACTGAATTACAACCTATGGATTATGTAGTAATGTACTTTCTTTTCTTGAAAATCTATTTATGTATTTATTTTTTTATTTTGACAGACGCAATAAATGTTTAACAGTCTAAAACGCAATTTTTAAATTATTTTAATGATGGCTCCAATTTTTCGATAATCCGAATCGTCCATGTTTCAATTAATTCGGATTAGCGAGTTCCCACTGTATGTATAATTGGGAAGAAGAACAAGAAAAAAGAAGAAATTGAGAAAAATGAATCGCTTTTATTGTGTTTGTTACATTTCAGGTGTTCATCCTTGATGAACTATAAGTTTTAAGTGTGATTTTGAAACATGGAGAGGAAAGATCCAGAACAGAAAGAACGATAAAAAGTAAAAGTTTGAAAGAAATAATTAAACTTAGTCCATACAATCTGGTTGTGTGATGATATATACATATATATATATATATATATATATATATATATATATAAATATTCATCTCCTTTAAGACAGAGCTTAATGGAAACTGGTTCTCACGTTACAAACGATGGCTGATGGAAATGTGTAAAGTTCAGAGACGCTTGACAAGAAAAGAGAAGGAAAAGAATTTAAAAAAACATGTATTTTAATTCCTTTTCCTTTTCTGTACTATATTCTATCTGGTTATCCTTCGTAAACCAACATTTTTGAGCGTTACCCGATCTAGAGGGAAAATGAGTCAAAGAAACTAATATAGAACAAGATGAAGGAGGAGAAAAACAGAGAAGAGGGAGGAAGAGGAAAGTCAAGATATTCGAAAAAAATAATGGAACTCTGAAAACAGACTGGCTCTTGAAGAATTTGGGGAAGTAAAAGGTCCTGAAAATGATCTAAGAAGAAGAAGTAAAGTGGTGATAGAAGAAGCTCAAGGTATTGGGGAAAATGATCAAATCCTTGGTACATGCTAAGTATTTGAGGATGTAGATGAATTTTCATCTTCCATAAACTTGTGTAGGTACATACATCTTCAAAAACCAACTCTGAGAGTATGCACTTCTCTCCGTGGAAATTGATGCGCAAAACTTTAGATTCAAGTAGAATAAGGGTCAGGATTCTATCCTAAGAAGAAGGAGGTGGATAACAAAATATGAATATCAACAAACTATGCACTATGTTATCACTAAGGTTCGACAAATGAGTGCATGATAAATTGTATAAACCGGACTGACGCTGTCACTCCTCCGAATTTATGTCTCGCCTTGAACGTAAATGAGGACAAGCGGTGGAATGACAGCGTCGGTTCGGTTTATACTACTTAATGACAACTTATCATGCACTCGTTTGTCGAAACTTAGTTATCATGCATAGTTCGTTGATATTCACATTTCGTTGTCCATCAGCATCTTTTAGAGCACAATCCTAGCTTTACCTTATTTCAATCTAAAGTATGTCCATGAATTTTCGCGGAGAAGCGCATTTTGCGTGTTTCCACCACAAAATAGAATCAATTGTTTCTCTTATGATACGATGTATATGTATCTATGCATCCGCCTTATTTTTATTTCCGATTTTGACAAATCCATTGGGTATTTGTTATGGTTTTAAAAAGATAGCTGTAAGTATTGAAGTAAATTGCAGTAACACCTACCAGATAGTCGAGTTATTGCCCCAAATAGATTACAATCATTACACAGGAATCCACGAGGTTGATAATTAAATAATAGGACTGCACATACTTTAGCCGTCAAGCTTCGTGAGGGAGGCTGATAATGAAATCTAAATGACCTTCGTGGTTCCGGTGAAGGTGGTGAACCACGAGTATTACATTGAAGTTCTCACTGAACTGAAAGACAAGATGAGGAAGGAAAGATAAGATCTGTGGAAAAACCAATCCTGGCTGCTTCCCCTTAGTTCTTAGCGGACAAGCAACTACAGTATTTACAAGATCATGCTCCATGCGATTCCTAGCTGTTGCCGAAAGTGAAAACTGCATTACAAGGAACATCATTTCAATCTACAGAGAAAGGTCAAGGTAACAGCGGTCAACTCGCTGAAGAGATGGTCATCTGATGATCTGCAACACCGCTTTAGACAATTGGAAACACGTATTCAGCAGTTCATAGATAGGGAATGGGAGCATATCGAAGGTGATTAGCAGCTACTTGTAATAAGTTACCATAAAGAATATTTTTAGGACCAGTCACACCTCGTATTTTTATAAGCTCTCATATTTAGTTCCAGTATTCCTGAACACGAAAATGTTGATATTTACCAACGATATACGACAGAATTGAATAGGAAATTTTGTATTTATTATGTTGAAGAACGAATTGAAACAGAGTATTTTGAAGCACGAAATGAGAAACTTGGTAGTATTTACGAAATGCGTTTCTACCTTCATCCCCTTACATAACCAGGAAATACTTTTATACAAAATGGATAAACTCATCCTTACCACATCATTCGGAAATAATTCCAGATACGTATTTCGATAGCTAAGTTGGTATCCTCAGCGGAAAGCTATCAGCAGTGTTTTGGTGAGTTTCGCGCTGGCGCTCAATGTGTGTTGTTCATCGTGCAGTGTTTTAGAGTTATACAGTGCTCGTTGTGTGGTGTTCATCTAGAGTATTAGCCGGATATTGCTGGTGATACTGAATTGCCCTAGTTTTTCACTGAGAATGGCAACTTAGTTGCTGAAATACGTACATTCGAGGCTCGTAAAGTGTCACCTCGCAAAGTGTCGCTTCATCCGATCCTCAATTCTTCGGAGACTTATATTTCCTGCCACATGCTCGGCAAGGTAGGACCGTATGGTACATAGTTTCAAATTGGCAATTACATTGACAAGGAGCGAGTTTATAAATATGTACAATGTACATACTGATGGGAACTCCACTAAATGCCATGAAATCAAATTATGTAGATCGAAACGTTTTTAAATCGTGGTTCAATTTCTGATACTATGCAATTTAAAAATTCAATTTTAACAGCTTAGATACTATTTAATAAAGACATATTTATCGAATTCTCATTTTGAAACTACAATTTCACAACAATTTGTTTGAGTATTTCTTTATATCTTTCTCTTACCCTGTAATTGGTTTGTAAACTGTTGGGTAATAGACATTATTATTACAAATTTTATTTCTATCAGAATGTCTTCGAAAAAATAGTAGCAGTAATTTTCCAAGCTTAACTGACCTATAGACAATTTCCGACACTTTAAAAAAAAATATTCTCATATTTCTATTCCAAGTTCAAGACCTCGTATAGTGTTCAAACACGACAAGATTATAAGAGGTTCGAGTGTACCTATCTGGAATTATTTCCGAAAGTTGTGGTAAGACTAATTTTATTTATGTTATATATTATTCTAACCACAGTCTCTTTATTCTTATTCGCCATAATTTAGTTAAATTTGGAAAGCCACCCAAGATTTGAATCCAATGTGATGGATTAGAAGTAAGTACAGCGAGGATTCCATCCACAAAACGACTACTATTACCGCAATAATATAGGTGATGATCGAGTGTAGTTCTGTACGGGTAGTAGTTGTGTGGTGGACAAAGCCACTTGCTGTACTTGCCTATTTGTTACAGACGCAAGAGAATTTATACATATTTCGTTTATCTTTCAAATTGATTAAATTTGTCTTTCTTATAACGTATTTACTTTTTAATATCTCCACTTCTCCACAAATGGCATTGAAGCTGATAAGTTGGGAATATTCAAACTATTTCGACAAGTCGGTCACAATACTAAAAAAAAATAATAATAATAATAATCAAAGCGACAAAACAACTTTGGGAGACGACATTTCGTCATTGTTTACGTTTTAAATACTGTTACTTAACATTTTCGCGAATTACGTAAAGGTGACCCACTTACCAAATTACGACCGAGAAATAGGTTCGAAAACAATAATCGGCTCCTATCGCCTGATCTTAATTTATGTAATTTTTTTGAGCATAAACAAAAATACATAATGTACTTAAATACGACATACAGCACAGCACGTGTAGAATACACACAATCAAATATGTGTCAGTGAGTTAGCTAGATGTAGTACATGTGCTTTTCATAACAAAAATCCGCATGCGTCTATATCTAGAGAACTAAATATTGACATTCTCTCAAGTCTCAACAGCTACGTATCCGATCGAAGCCGAAAGCCAAAAATGAAAAGGATAGAAGCTGTCGATATCTAAAAATACTCAAAAATATACCGACTTCGATTCAATTCAGAAAAATACACGATTCGATTACGGTTCGTAATTCGTTCTAATCGCGATAATTACATAAACCATCGCTCTGTACGAGGTTAAGGTCAGATCGATACCGGTTCGTTCGAAATTTTATAAACGGGGCGTCGTCGTCGAAAATATTTCAAGATTTAAGACTTACTTGAGGTGAGGTCCTGCTCGGACGGCACTCTTGGATACCTCCTCCAACGACCCATCTTTCGGAAACGGACGTAGCGCTGCGGTCGAGGACGCTGATCGTTTCTTTTTCTCTCTCGATCGGCGTCGGCGTCTACTCGTGTTCGTGTTTCGCGAAAGCGATCCCGCACGTTTCTGCGTCGGTCGAGGAAATCACGCCGTCGTAGTGTGATAGGACGGTACCGAGAGACCGCTAACTGTACGAACGCGTGTTTTGTTGACAAGGACGGCACGTCGAGGTGGGATATGGAGAGCTCGAGGCCGGGAACGACTCCGGTATCGAGCCGTGGAATATTCCAAGACGTGATTCGACTATTCTTGGCTCATTTTTAGATGGTTAAAATTACGATTTTCTTGCGAATGAGCAGATGTTAACGGGAACCACTTGTTTAAGACAGAATTTTTGTGAAATTTAAGGGAGACCTCGTAACAACGATTTACGTGGTGTGCAAATAAAGTAATGAGGCCGATTTTCTTTCACTTGTTCATTCCAATAATGTCACAATTCAATATTATCCTCTTCAGTCAAGTAACTGCCTTGGGAAGCCACACAATTCTGGAGGCGGTGCTTCCAATCCGCATATGGAGTGCCCCAAAACGACGTCCCTCTATGTGTTGTTTCTATCTTGGAAAGAGGAAAACGGTACAGAGACTAAAATGGGGCGAATAAGAAGATCGAAGAGTCAAAAGAGTTCTTACTGGCCAAAGAGCGGTTTACTGAAGTCGCCATGGGACAAGGCGCATTGTCGTGATGTAACAGTCAGTTCCCTTTGATATTTAGTCTTACAGGCATATCCGTTTTCGGTAAAAGTGTTGGTTAACCCCTTGGCATGGAGACATTAACTCTTGGTAAACAACCTCCTAGCTATCAAAAAAGCAAATCAGCATGCTCTTGATTTTCGACTGGTTCGTTCTTGCTAATTTTCTTTTTCGGCGCACGCGACACGCCAAGTCCCGTCACTGATAATGTCCCGTTCTGGTAATTGGGGATGATAATCTTCAATCGATTTCAAGAAGTTAAGGCACCTGTCCTGCGTATGGTTTCTTGGAACCATTTTTTAACAGATTTTTCTCATCCCCAATTCATTGGCCAAAATCTGATGAGCTGTGGTATCATTCAAATTCAACTCTGTCCCGCTCATTCTGACTGTCAACCAATGATCGGAATGCACAAGATCCCGGATTCTGTCGACACTTGTATCGGTTGTTGAAGCGGTAAACTTTCCACTCCGACACTCTCTTCCTCCTGCAAATGTCTTAAACAACCGAAACACCTCGGCTTTTCACGAAACATTGTCTCCATAGGCCTGCCGAATTTTTCCAAAAGTTTCCATTACACTGTGTTCAAGTCTGAAGTAAAATCTGATTGCACACCGTTGCTCGAAATTCGTGTCACTCCTTATCAGAACGCACAAGCAAAACCTGCCACACTAAAACATTCACTACGGACAAGCAATGTGACTCTAGCGAGTTCCAACTCGCACTAATACACGTTTACCTGCTTCCCTCCAAGTCCCGCATCTCCAGGGTTGCTGGATCGAACACTACGCTACCAGTTTCATTACTTTATTTACACACCTCGTATTAAGGAATGATCCAGAGATGGAAGCTACCACTCTATTCCTGAAATGTACCAAATCAAATTGCTGAAATCCTTCCTTTCTCTAATTTGGGAAAGTTGATGAGACCTGAGGTTCATTCCATTCTTAAAATCAATCGATTAGGAAAACCTACAAATACATACTATTTCGACAACTAAGTTGAAAACCTAAATTCACAAGTGATGTCTTGTTTCAATTGCATTTCTTCCATGGTGGATCGCCATTTATAATTAGCACCAATTCAATTGTCTTAAAGAGAAAGTCACGCATAACAGCTTCGCGGCAAAACAGTCAATGTGTGGCAAGGAATTCAACAATTGGTCAAAATAGACTCCAAAGAAATTCACACTTTCCTAATTGATACTCGTTTTATCCATGCTTCGTTTCAAATACTCTGAACTACTAAACCCCAATTGCACAACAACTATCTTCAAGGGCTGTCCTAGAATAAAATAACATTGGGGTATACGAATACAGATACTATACATTGAAACTGATAGCGTGTAGTATAGTCGTTTCAGATAGTTGCAGTAGTATTGGCCCAAATTGAACAACCCTAACCATCAGATATGTCAGTATCTACTTATGAATTGCCGACGGTTGGACGAGCAGGTGTTAAAAATCTATCAACTGCATATGCGATGGCATGAGTAGCTTCGTTGAACGTCGTTGATATAAATGGTCAAAAGTATTGAGCCTAGAATGGAACCTTGAAGAACACCATAAGTAGCTAAAAGCAGCTTTCCTTGTCATTTATATAATCTGCGAGTCAATCCGTCAATCCCTAAATATGAAAGCAACTCACCTGGCTAGATGTGAAAAGCTCATGGTAACAAATTGAACCAGAGAAACTACTCCATCTGTAAAAAAAAAAGCAGTATGGGCATACCCAGATATATCGCAATTTGCAACCAAAGACAAATAGAAACTATTTTCAACGGGAGCCTAAATGACGCTTTCCTATACGGACACTTCTTGAGAAGTCGATGATGTCCTCTTATGGGGCATTTCACTGTATGGTGCTAAACGTGTAATGTAATTCGACCCGTAGAGCACGACAGTGCTGTCTAAATTCACCTCAGAAAAAAAAATAAGAAGAAAAAGAAATTCAGGTTGTAGTTTAGAGTAACTAAGGCGAAGATGAGGATTTCTAATGTGAAGATGTGATATGTGAAGTGAGAAGTTTTCTATATATAGGACCTTCAATCAAAGCTGCTGAAATCTATATCATAATAATAGATGTCGTATAGTTGTCTATCCTTCGTACTGAATTCAAGATGACAGTGATTTTGTAATAAGCAGATATTTTACCTCTGCCTCACTTCTACGTCTCTTTCTTCCAGGATGATGCTATAATGGCTTAAAAACTTCGTCGAAAATATTGGAAGTAATGTGTAATCGACGATTTTCTTTTCAAATGGATAGCCCAAAAGCAGCAAGTTTTATTACTATTTTGTACAGGTATGTATGTACTTTATCTTTATAAGAAAACCTTTAACACTTGTGAAATAATTATTTTGTACCTAAATTGGCATTTTATATGGTTTTAAAATTTATGAGTATTTTTCTAGTCTATTTACAAAATTTACTTCCCGCAGTCCTTTTAAGCTCAAAGTTACGTTGCAGTGGATGCGCGATGGAATATGATTTTTTTTTTTGCACTTATTGACTTACTTTTACCTCATATCATCTTGTACATACATTTGATGCGTTAGTTGTGACATATTCTCTATATATTAGATCTCTTACACACACATCTAGGGCCCCAGAACTTTATTGTTCTCCTCCATTTTTGCTATTTTTGCCTTTCCTTTGACGGTTGTCTATCTCCCTATCACTAAAGTACTCTAACACAGCTTCTCCTCATCGTTTCCTCGACTTTTCCCTCTTTTTCTTAAATTCATGGTATTTTCTTCATCGTTCTATTATCCGCCATTTCCTTTACGTGACCAACCCATTGTAATCCTCTTGATTGAATAATTATATCTATTTGTCTTTCTTTCCAAATATCGTACATCTCTTCGTTGATTCTTCGTGCATGTCATTTTATCCGTTTTTATTTCAACTGTTACTGTTTTAGTTAGTATGTTGTCTTCCCTTTTCCTCACTGATTCCTATGGTGTTTCAATCGAAACTCATGTTTCGGATCAGTATTGATCGCACTATGATTTGCTAAAGCTGAAATTTCATACTGCTCGACAATTGTTTAGCCCTTATTAAGTATTTTAAGATTCCAGCAGTTATATTGGCTTTACTCAGTCTTACATCGATTCTTTTCCTTTCCTTACATTCAATGTTTAGCCTCACTTTCAGGTGAACAAACTCATCTACATCTTTAAAATTTGCTTATCCAAAATATCTTATATGATAGAGATCTACCACTAATAGGTCAATAAAACAAGGCTGGTTTGAGCGATAGTTATATTTTCAGAACGTTTACAAACGTTTTCGGAACACCTTCGTCAGTGAAAATATAACTAGATAAATATATAAACAAACTTTTGTTTTTATTTGGGATTATCAACAAAATAACTAGTGACTAGGATTTCTTGATATAGAGGATGTATAACCAACTTTTATATATATATAAATTATAAAAACTAAATTAATGTGTAAACATACATGCAAATTAAGTAAAACCTTATATCAAAAAATCTTTGTCGAAACCTTAACAATTCTGTTCAAGGACTAGGGAAAACCAAATTCAAAAACCTAGCCAAAGGTTTCCTTCTTAAGAAATGCAAATGTCATTTTAACAAATTTTGGATAATCAACCTAACTGATAAAGAGATTTGTCAAAATGTTAAATTAATTTTAAGTCTAGGTCCTAAGTTTTTCTATAGATTTTAATGTCATACCGATAGATGATTTTATTTGTAATATAGAAAATATCGTTCAAAATTATGAGGAAAACTTAGAACCTAACTTACGACATAGGTTGGTTAACATTTTGACAAATTACAAAAATAAAGAAAACAATAAAAATAATAATAGTAACAATAATATCTTACAAAAAGCTTTTAATGAAACAAAAAAAATTTTTGAAATCTAATAAAGATATTATAATAACTAAATCAGATAAAGGAGAAAAAACGATAATTATGAATAAGATTGATTACGAAGCCAAAATGAATTCCTTATTGGAAGATAATCAAACTTATTCGGTATTATTATCAGACCCAACAAATAAATTACAAAATCAAATAAATAAACTAATAAATAGTTGGTTTTTAAAAAATATATTTCTAAAGATTTAAATAACCATTTAAAATTCTAAATTCTATATCTCCAAGAATATACGGTATTCCTAAAATACATAAAGATAATATTCCTTTACGTCCAATCGTAAATTGCATTAATTCCCCCACTTACAATCTTTCCAAATTTTTATCTAAAATTTTAAGCAATATTAATAGGTAAAACTACATATAATGTGAAAAATTCATGGGAATTTGTAGATTCTGTTAGAAATCAAACAATTCCTAATAATTACGAATTAATCAGTTTAGATGTTGTTTCTTTATTTACTAATATTCCTGTGGATTTAGCACTAAAATTTTAGATAAAAAATGGAATTCCATAAAGATTTTACAGATCTTCCAAAGGAGGAATTCATTGCAGCTTCGAAACTTTGTTTAAATTCTACTTATTTTACATATCAAAATAAAATTTATAAACAAATTTTCGGTACTGCAATGGGTTCTCCATTATCAGCAGTTATCGCAAACCTGGTAATGGAGGACCTAGAGCAAACTTGTTTGGCAAAAACTAAATTCTAGTGTAAGTTTTTACAGACGTTATGTGGATGACTGTTTTTGTTCCGTAAGAAAGGATAATATTGATGAGATATTAGATTCATTTAATAGTTATCATAATAGATTAAAATTTACATATGAGAGAGAATCTAATAACTCATTGAATTTCCTGAACGTGACAGTCATGCATAATAACGGCATTGTGAAAACAAATTGGCATATAAAGTCTACCAATACAGGAAGACATTTAAATTATTTTTCAGAAACATCAAAATTACATAAAATTAATGTAGTTACCGGTTTAGTTGATCAAGCGGTTAGATTAGCTAATCCTGAATTTAGGGAAAAGAATTTAAACAAAGTTAAAGAAATCTTAGATAAAAATAATTATCCAAATAGTTTTTATGAAAAAATAATAAAAAATAGAATTAACAAATTATATAATAGAGGAATTAAAATTAATAACAATAAATGTTATAGCGCTATTCCTTATAAAAAAGGTTTAAGCGAAAAAAATAAAAAAAAGAATTTAATAAAAACAACATAAACATTACTTTCATTCCAAATTATAGTAATAGATCTCTTTTTACTAATACTAAATCCAAAATAATTAAACAAAATCAGAGTAATGTAGTTTATAAAATAAACTGTAAAGACTGTGATGGTTGTTACATCGGTCAGACGAAACAATATTTAAAGAAAGGTTGTATAGCCATAAGTATTCTTTAAATAGTGATTTTGGTGCAATGACCGCTGTAACAAAACATTACAAAGATCTTGGGCATTACTTTGATTTTGAAAACACAATTATATTAAAAACAGAGAATAATTATAAAAAAAGACTAATATATGAAATGATAAATATACAGAAAGACACTAAAACTATTAATTTCAGGACCGATATTCAAAATTTAAGTAATGTATATAGCAATTTGTTAAAATGACATTTGCATTTCTTAAGAAGGAAACCTTTGGCTAGGTTTTTGAATTTGGTTTTCCCTAGTCCTTGAACAGAATTGTTAAGGTTTCGACAAAGATTTTTTGATATAAGGTTTTACTTAATTTGCATGTATGTTTACACATTAATTTAGTTTTTATAATTTATATATATATAAAAAGTTGGTTATACATCCTCTATATCAAGAAATCCTAGTCACTAGTTATTTTGTTGATAGTCCCAAATAAAAAACAAAAGTTTGTTTATATATTTATCTAGTTATATTTTCACTGACGAAGGTGTTCCGAAAACGTTTGTAAACGTTCTGAAAATATAACTATCGCTCAAACCAGCCTTGTTTTATTGACCTATTAGTGGTAGAGTCTCTATCATATAAGATAAGTATAAAAGGTCACGAAATATATATATATATATATACATTTAACTTATCCAAAATAGGTATTTACATTTGAATTTTGTCTTCTCCTTATTAATTTCCCCTACTCCCATAACTCTCATTTCTTTTCCACATATTTGCAGCCCTAGCTGATATGCTTTACCTATCAGCCACGGTGTTGTTTCTTTGAGCTCTTTTCTGTTTCTGACTATAATGGGCAAATCATCTGCGTAGTCTATTAATTGGTAATATTTATCCAATAAAGTTTGTTGTTTTCATGTTTCTAGCATCATCTTAGGGCGTAATTTGGAAGCGGATTTCTTTGCCAAATGCCCGTTTTGATTCTAAAGTCCTCTGATTTGAATTCTTACGTGGCAGATCAAACGCGTTAATATCACTCTAATCATTCTGTAATTTCACAGATATTTCAAATTTATCCATGACCGTTTTGTTCCTTTTCGACGAATCGTTCGCCTTCTTAAAATCCACGAACAATACGATTGCAGGTATATTCTACTCATAACATGTTAGGAGAGTGAAATTCTTTAAAGAAAACCATAACATTATCAGGAAACTGTGCAGTAAGGGTGAAACGGGAAATTCGCAAACTCTCAGTTTTCATGAAACTTGGTCAATTTTGATTGATGGCGTAGTGGTTCTTCTTGAAATAATTTCACTCTACCTCTTTCATTCTTTGGTCCGTTGCGGTCCTGTCTTTCCTGAAAGATGGCACTCTTCTGTCTGGGGTTCGACTATAGTCTGCAGCTTGGTTTAATGGTTTTAACAATTGTCACTAAAAACGTGGTAGGCATTTATTAAAAAGGGAAATTGGATTGAATAAAAAATTACTCGCTATATATCGTTGTCCCGGACATATATAATCGGTTAAGTAGAGTTAATCAAGCCTGCTAACATTGAAAAACGAAATAATAAAAATGGAGATGTGCACTGTCGAAAATTAGGAATTAAAACCTCATACTCCAGGTAAAAGTATAGAAATTAGACGACAAATAAAATCTTAACGAGAACATATTTGGTAAGTTTTAACGCCTCGAGATGTGTTAATTATATTTCTTGAGATTCGCTGCGTTCGAAGTAAACAAAGAAGTGAATGATGAAATTTCAAACATTTTTCGTAAGTCTCCAATATCGATTAAACTAAACATGTCCAACTATCGTCCCCAAATACAGACTTATGTAAATAGTCTAGCCGAATGTGTGCAATTTGCTCCACAAATATGACTTGTATGCACTATAAACTAAATCGGTAAACAATGCGATACGATTTCGAAGTCGATATGATTTGAACTAAACGTGCACTTACCTCCGTCAAGTTTCCGAACTCATCGTTGACACTAGTTGGATGATTAATGACGGAAACTCTAATAGCACAATTTTTTATAATTTTGAAAATCAAAGTAGAAAGGGATTTAGATTGTGTTGGCTCGAAGTGCAAAACACTGCAGATTGATTCTTAAATTTTATTGGATTTAGTATTGTTTTACATCCTAGCTAATTGTTAATGCGTCTTTCGGATGTCGATAAGAAATTTCTTTAATGACATTTCTGCGCTTGGTCAACGAATATTCGTTAGCGATTGACAAAACGGAAATAGAACGTAATTTTATGGGAACCCGCCCACGCAGTCTGCTTACATCTATTTCTGGGTTAAAAATTTATGGATTTAATTCAAATACGAGCGTATCCGGTCGATTTCCGAATCCCGTGGAGATCTCTGAAATCCGATAGCTGTCTCAAACCAATTCCTTTACAGATTCCTAATTCGAAATTGAAGGAAACGTTTTCGGCAGTCCATGCTAGATACCGGAACAAACTTAAATAGTTTTTTCTAACAAATTCTGTAGTAATAATCTGCAAAATTATTGCTCGCGAGTCAGATGTTATTTCCATACAAAGTTTATATGCAAGCAATATTAATATCGAGATATTCCAGATTTCGATGTGCTATCGTCATATCAAATTGATTTCACCAACTGTAACATCAAAATTCTGACGCCGCAAATTACTAAACCGTCTTCTTAATTCTTATCAGGCGTATGTGTTTGAGATGCTACCTAAAAGGAAGATCAGATCCAAGAAATTTCAAGAGCCGCAATCCTCAAACAACCAAGTACAAACCACTCCTCTTCACTCTTCTTCAGCTCTCATGTTCGATGTCACCTCCTCACTTGATTTGATCTCAGAAATTTTAAGAATCCTAATCTTCAGGTATCGAATAGCACAACAATCGTCCTAAATTCTCTACAATTTTCATGTTTGAAATGTCATCTCCGTCGAAGATTGCCGTTTCAATTCCTTTCGAGCTTTCGTGCTGGCGATGTAATCCCCATAGTTGATTTGGTTTGAGCAATTTTAATAGATAGACCTGTACGTAGCAAACTGTAAAACCATCTTCCTGATTCTTCTCAGGCTTATGTACTCGAGATGTCACCTCCATGGAACATCAGATCCAAGCAATTTCAACGCCCAAAATCCTCAAAGAAAAAGCGCAAAATACTCTCTTCAACCCTTGTCAGGTCTCATGCCCAATGTTACCTTCGCACTTGATTGAATCTGAGCAATTTTCAAACTCCCACTCTTCATGTATCAAATAGCAACGATCGCCTTAACTCCTCTCCAACTTTCGTATTTAAGATATTACCTTCGTCGAAGATCGCCTTCCCAACGCTCTTCTAGCTTTTGTGCTGAAGGTGTAGTCTCCACATTTGATTCGTTCCGAGTAATTTTGAGATCTAAATCTGCACGCAGTAAACAGCAATAATATCCTCCTGATTTTTGGAAGATCAGATGCAAGCAATTTCAACACTCGAAATCCTCAAACGGCATAGTACAAAATTGCCTCTTTAACCGTTTTCAGTTCTCATGCTCGATATCAATTTTGCACTTGATTGGATCTGAGCAATTTCCAAAATCCTAATCTTTACGTTTTAAACAGCACAGTGATCGTCCTAACTCCTCTATAACTTTCAGGTTTATGATGTCACCTCCGCCGAAGATTGCCATTACAACTCTTTCCTAGCTTTCGTGCTGAAGAAGTAATCTCCATATTTGCTTCGTTCTTAGCAATTTAAAGATCCAAATCAGTACATAGCAAACAGCAAAACCGTCTTCCCAATTCCTCTCAAGGTTGTGTGCTCGAGTTTCATCTCCATAGTAAACCCGAGACAAGCAATTTCAACATCCGGTATCCTTAAATGGCAAAGTACAAATACTGCTTTCCACCCTTTTTCAACTCTCATGCTGAATGTAACTTCCACACTTGATATGTTCTGAGCAATTTTCAGAATCCTCATCTTCATGTATCAAAGAGCACAACGATTGACTTAACTGTTCTACAACTTTCGTGCCTGAGATGTCCGTCGAAGATTGCCGTTTTAACTCTTTTCCAGTTTTTGTGCTGGAGATGTCACCTCCACATTTGATTAGTTATGAACAATTTTAGAATCAAAATCGGTGCGTATTAAACTGCAAAACAATTTTCCTAATTCTTATCTGGCTCTTATTCTAGACATGGGACTTCCGTCGAAGGGTGAATCCTAGAAATGTTAATGCCCAAAATCTTCGCACAGCAAACTATAACACCGTCTTTTTAATTTTAGTTCGGCAATCATCTTCCCAATTCCTCAGTAGTTTTTGTGTTCAAGATGTAACGACCACATTTCCTTTGAAGTGTAACCGCCTTTTCAAAGGCAGGCTAATTATATCTAATTACCCATTAGTCATCCATAATGTCTCAAAATTGCGCAGCGTGAAGGAATTGGAATGGGCATCTTTATCGGATCCAAAGGCGATTTTGAAGATCATCTTTCCCCATCAATAGCCAAATTCGATTACCATAGCTACTGTTGTAAAATCTTTTGGAACGCGTCACGATGGACCAAGGTGGGGGAGATCCGTATCTAGCCGTGCTGGGTAGTTTACCACTGGATTGTCCAACGCTCTCATCATCTCAAGAGTTAGCTTTGACAGACCTATAGCGTTGCGTCCGAAGGTCGGGATTTGTAGATCTTCACGTAATTGAGCATTCTGGATAAAGCAGCGAGTACCGACGATAATCAGAATATTATTTTGTGCCACAACTAATCTTTGTATGTGGCTCCTCGCAACAATGAACTACATCAATGTTCCATATATCGGGATGGGCCGAAGAAACATTTTCTAAGCAACAAGCTTGATACAGAGGTCCAGTCCAGATTTGCGACAGATCAAGTATAGTGTGATCTACCGTACGATCCTGAATTCCTCCATCATGTGCTTGAAGTGCAGCTAGAGTGTTATCCTCTTCTGCAATATAATCTCGAGATCACCTCGAGATGTCTTGCCAAGTAATCTCGAGGAAGAAGGACGCCACCAATCAAGACGTTGTGATCAGGAAGATTTCTTTTGCGTGTAAACTTGATTATTACACACTTGTCTCCATCTTGAGGCTCAGTCCTGGACTCCGTGGACGGTATCCTATAAATGCCGGATGATACACCTCCACATTGAATATGTTTTGAGCACTTTTAAGACCTGAATCCTCACACAGAAAACTATAGCATTATCATCCCAACGCTTTTCCACTTTTGTACTCGAGATGTCGCATCCGGATTCGATTTATTTCTATCAACTTTAAGACCGAAATGTTCATATATGAAACTGCCGAATCTTCTGTTCAACTTCTGTGTTCCAGATGCCTCCACAGTATATAATTTTAACACAAACACTATCACACAGCAAACTGTAAAACGCTTCTTTGACTTCGTTCCAACTTCCACATGTCAGATGTCACCACTACACCGGATTTCATTCGCCCCATCTATTGATTTTTCCTCCTCATGTTAGGTAATTATTACCGCTCCGGTATTATCCCATTGTAAGCTCCGTTCTCTGTACAGGACTTCAAGTCGTATTGGCGCATTCTAACGTTCCATATAATAGTACGCTTATTTACCAGACAATACCGTTTACAATTTCTAATTAGCCACGAGAAGGGAAATACGGCTCCGGAAGGGTAACGTCGTTCCCCCGCCGTAAATCCGAAGCCGCTCTCTCGTTCTACCGTTCCACAACTCGTATAATCGGAATATTGTGATACCGGATACTGTTATTGTTATGGCGTTTCGGCTCCGGATTAAGACGTTAGTTCGTCGGAATTGTTCAATATTAGTATCGGTGTCGGTTTAGATTCTAAATAATATCCTTGGATTATCTTGGAGATTATGTCGATGAGGTATACAGCGAGAAAATTGAAGATGAGAAGATATGTTGTGAGATAAACATATATCCTAGTAGCGATACTTTTAGTGGACTTTATGGAGGTGGACTAAACTTTATCGAAATATGTTTGCGGTGAATTCAGTGCTATACAAAGAATAACTACACGTGGTGCATGCTGTAAATTTCAAGACCGGCCTATGTAACATTCTTAGAGCAATGTACTACTACAATTGATATTTGCGAAAATGGCACTACTATTTTTACTGCTACACGATAACATTGAGCAATCAATGTAGTTGAAGATCTTGATTCAAAATTCCTGCTCCAAGATTTGGCGGAAGCAAATCAGACTTGCAGGAGTTCCAGAAATCTTAAATATTTGCACTTGAAATGCACAGAAATTTGCTGTTCTTGATTAAAATTCAAAGCTTGCTTTGTGAAGATTAAGTTACTGCAGTGCACTATTTAGAACTGGTTAAAACTTATTTATGCTTAATAAAATATTTACTATATTTCAAAACATCCAACTCGTCTGAGTTTACCAGATAAAGTTTTTTGATTATTCTACGTATAGTATGGAAGTACAAGAATGAGTTTTTGGTAGACCAGCGATTGATCTACTCACTTGACTTGAATTCGATTTTTAACACCAGAATTTCCTCCGAAAAGGAAGCCCGAAGACCACGGATTTTTGGTAATGCCATCCTCCAGATATATCTTTATATTTAGGTCAATCGCCAGGCGCAAGATTGGAGTATCTGCATGGGCCAGCACCACGGTAAATGGTCCCAACAGTGTTTATTACCTGCCTAAGAACGCGATTCCAACCCATTCCGATGTCTACGAGACGTTTCGCGTAAAATTAATGACGAAATTTCGATAATTCGGGGAATAAAGTGTTTACTGCACTAAATGACTAGAATATTGTTTTTGGTCGAATGGGGGTTGATCTACAACCTTGATTGGTATTAGATTTTAACTATGAATATCGGATTGTGATCCAAAACCGACTAATTTTGACCTTGCTGATATGATTACTCAACAACTTGAAATCGTGGACACGAAAATGTCTAAGGATTCTTAATTCACATCTTTCGCCTGTCTATCGACAGACGAAATATCAATTCCTCCTTTTTAGAATTCTTAGATTTTGGCACGAATCTCATAGCCTTTATAGATTATTATCTTTACTGATTTTGCATAAACCACTGGTTTTCACAGCAGTGTTTGGTGAATTTTTTGGCTACTTTAACCCGCGGAAGACACGATATGCGAGAAAGCACGTAGCAAGTATCGGGTAGCTATAATACCCATGGGTGTGTGACGAGCATAATAAATATTGTAGTACATTGTATCACGACGTAAGTAAGAAGTGGACATGATGTTTATTTGCAAGACTTAGTCAGGCTTCCTTGACTAATGCGTTGGTCTTGAAGAACAATATCTCTCCAGAAAAAGAAGGGTGCTTTGGACGTAGCAAACGTGATAGTTGATTATTTTATACAGTTTAGGAGACCACTTGGCACAGAACGCAGAAAGAGAAGCTCTTCAGATATGCAAGATAATGATCATCAGATTTTAGATTGAAAGAAGAGATAGTGTTCAAGAAAAACAACAAACTAACCATGTTCTATATGAAAGGTGGTCGAGAAGTTTTGCTCAACATACCAAAATTCACTTCTGTAAGAGTCATATTGTTGATCGCAGTTAATCTTTTGAATGAGGTGTTGGGAGTTGCAAAAGATGTGTACTAAATCACACAGAAACCACGCCCATGCACACGTAAACATCTATACAATCCCATAAACACTAACACGTGCAATGCGAGGAATTTCCGTCGCAACGACGCTCGTGGGTCCTGCGTAATGCTAACACCCGAAGCATTTACTCTGATTAAATCCTGAAATCTCAAAATACCCGTTCCACAGTTAGAGAGAGAGAGAGAGAGAGAGAGAGAGAGCTTTGCAAATGTTATGATCCGCCATGTTGTAAAATCTGAGTGGGCTGGTAATTTCTCGACGAATTCCGATAGTTACAAGAGTAATACCACAAACTCGCCACATAAAATTACATTTTCATAATTTCTCAGTTCACACCAGTTAACGAGCGGAAAGTCGGATTTTGGTCGATTTATGGTCATTTTGTAGAATGGGAAACTGACTTCAGATTCCTTATCGGCGACCCAAAAAATCCACGAATACCGATTTTTATGTAATTTGCCAAGCTTTCCCAATATTTTTAAGCGCCCCATCGGTCCGCCATTTTGAATTTTCAATGCAAATGTAAATTTTGTTTTGTTTTGAAAATGCCTTAATGCAATTCCCCAAATAAGATGCTGTCTTCAACAGTTTCACGGTGACCTATGATGGGTGAATGTACGTCTTGATATTGATTACCACACCCTTGAGATAACTTCCTGATTTTTGTTAGAACTCTACACCTACTAAGAAATGGAGGACTCCGACCGATCTTGGATGTGTCGCCGAACCTCATATAGCTCTCCAACCGGATGGAGAATTTTCCGTATAAACCACTGCCCTTTTGAAATTGCAGTAATTTTCTTATTGTAAAATAAGACCATATTACGAGGGGCGCATTTTGAGTTAAAAACTAGGAAAGAAAAGCATATTCTGGAAAAACAATTTTCTTACTTTTCAAAATATTCGCCTTTAAAATTTATATACTTGGCATCCGTTCAAGCTAATTCTTAAAACAATGTTGTTGAGTTAGGCCTTTACGTAACATTTCCATTCTTTCACAAGATTGCTTTTTTAAACGTTAGGCGTTCACTGTAGACAAACCATTTGGTCAATTTATAAGCTATCACTGTTTTTACAATAACAAATGTCAAATTCGACGAAAGCACTAATGACGCCTCAATAGCGCCACCTGGACGTCGTTGTTAAATATATAAATGGTGCCCCTTGTATCTTATTTTCCCACGAAACTTGTATCACACCCTAAAAGTCATGATAGAATTCTGATCCACCTTAGACGAGTCTCCAATTTTGGCACGATACGGTAGTTTTATATAAAAATTTTCGTAAAAGAAGAACCGATCTATAATGGCCTGAAATTCCGCGTTTGCTCAGAAGAAAAGAATTAAGTCCAAAATTCGATGTTATTCCAATCGCAATAACTTTGAAATATTATCACATTCAATAATTCGGTTTTGAAATCATCAAAATCATTCTTGGGAAGTATTATGCCGAAAACACACAGTTTGGAATTAATTTTCCAAATTCTTCAACATTCAACTTCATATGAACCTGCCATCAAAAATCATATATTCCCGACTTTATACATGCAGGCCTTTCTTCCTCAATATCATTTATAGTGACAGAAATGAACCTTCCAATCCGGCTTTGATATCATTTCACTTAATATAATAATATTTACTTATCAAAAGCCCTGAATCCCGCATCCAACTCTATCGCCGATTAATTCGACGATGACTTCTATACGAACTTTAATCTTCGCGACGCGCACAAGCACGAAATCCCTCGCTTATCTACAAAACATCCAAAACAGGCGCCGTCGTTAATTTACCCCGTGTGCTGCTTACGTTCAGCTAGTAAGTTAAGATCCAATTAAAATTATATTTCGAGCTTTAAGCATATAGTACATGTGTCTGGCGCGCGAATTACCGGAAATATTTGTATAATAAACATGAATTCTACGTTTGAATGAGCCCCCGTTAACAGCGTCGTACGCGTGGCAGTTTAACCCCTTCCGCGTTCGTATCGGGTAAAACGGCGGCGGGGAGATTATTAAATCAACAACAACAATAACATTGCGAAACGATTGCCGACGTTTCCAGATACCTTCGACGGCGCGCAAAATTTCTAAAATCATCGTCCAATTAAATTATAATTAACGTGAGTCTGAAGCGAACGCGAGACGTGTTTACGAGGTGTTGATGTGATCGTAAGATCGTCAAGCGGAAAGTTGTTGGTTTAGTTTGTTTGGATTTAGTTTCAAACTAAGTAGCAGATAGATATCTTGGCATTCAATACATTTTGAAAATTTATTTGTAACTGTGCAGCAGTTCCTCTCCACAGGAAAGTGAGCATTTTTGAGGTGCCTTAAGTGAAACTAAAGCTTAAAATAGTGTGTCTTTCAAAAACAATAAAACTGTCGGCGGGCTTTTAGTCAAATTAAGGTTTAAGGTATGGTTAGATTCTTTAAATAAGCCAGACTACATTTTCAATACGACTAAAAGTCAAGGTGTAATTTAGCTTTGAAAGGTAATAGGAATTGACAATAGTTCCTCAAAAGTAAAAAGGTCAACGTTTTGATATATACTGAATTTTGCCAAAACTTTGTATACCGTTGCAAGAAAATCAAAACTTCGAATATGTTCTAAACGTCTCAAGACGATCAAGTCCTATAGAATTTCTGATACACTGTCAAGACAACTGAATCTCAAAGTAATTGAGTGTTGAAAGGTATTCAAAATTATCAACGTCCTCGTGATATAACTAAAGTTCAAGATTGCTTCGGTCTACGAGGGAAACGGCATCGTTAATATGTACTAAATGCAATTAAAGCTTAAGACAGCTACTCCCACAAGAAAATTGGAGTCTTCAACTTATTCTTTCTTTGCTGTTATGTAACTAACGCTAAAAATAGTAAGTCTTGCGGGGAGATAAAAGTCCATATACACTCCTAACATATCTTCACTATCTCTTGAATGGAGCCAAAGATTAAGATACAGTTACCTTGCAGAATAATCAAGATTGTTGAGATACGTTAAAGTTCAAGATAATTCTGGTTTGCGCTTAAAGGTCGAGATATTGGTATACATTAAATGTGACTAAATAAGCGAGGAAAGAACAAAAACTCTGCTAATCAGCAGGTAGGAAAAGAAACATGAAATTTGTCTGAATCAGAAAAAATTGGAAGAGGTTAGAAATTTCAAATATTTAGGGATAATTCTAAGAGAAGATGAGAGGTTTGATGAAGAGATGAAAAGCGGAAACGAAGCCACAGGAAAATGGTTTAAAACCATCAGGAACATCTTCCTGAACAAAAAAGAAATACTAAAACAGATTAGATTAGATCAAAACCAAAAACACAAAGCATTGAAATGAGATTCCTCACAAGGATAGATACAAAAACAAGACTAGATAAAGCAAGAAATTGTACAGTCAGAGAAAAATTAAAGGAAGGATTTCTTGAAGCTAAAACAAGCAAAAGAAAATTAAACGGGGATTAAGAAAGTGTTGGATAGACAAGGTAAGGGAAACGGAGGAGAAAAGAAATATAAGTTGGAAGGAAATCCGAAGATAAGGGTAAGACAGGAAACCATGCCAAAAGGCATGGAAAGTACCAAACGTGAAAGAAGAAGAAACTACAGAAAGGAACGAGGAGAAAAATGAAGATCCTGAAACGTAAAAGAAAGATAACAAAACCCACACTAATGGAAGCTATAAGAAAGGGGGTGAATTTCCTACTTTTGAGAGAGGACATTGCTGAAATTGCCACACCAAAATGAAGTATGACGACTAAGGTACATCGCGAGCTTATGTCCAGACCATCGATGATAGAGGCTGGCGAAGCTGGTCTAAGCAGAAACAGGAAATGTAGAACGATAGTGGGGAGTAGAATCGAGACATTTAAATTAAAAAAGACCACTGCGGTTGCGTGAAAAAGATTCATGTTGCTGTTTCTAGCAATAGCAACTACTGAACTTGCTAAACCTGAATCGAATATGGATAGAGGAGATCAATCTCTACGAAGTCCACGAAGTTGTGACCATTTTTTGAAGGATGGTAAGTTCAATTAGAGAGAAGAAGAAATTCCAGGAAGGAACGAGGACGAATGTGAAGATCCTGAAACTTAAAAGAAAGATAAAAAGACCCAAACTGATGGAAACTACAAGAAAGAGGGTCAACTTCGTACTTTTGAGAGAGGACGTTGCTAAAACTGTCACACCTCAATGAAGCATGACGACTGAGGTACATCGCAAGCTTATGCCCAGACCCTCGAGGATAAATGATGAGGCAACTGACCAGTGGAGAAAAAGGAGCTGCAGTACACAGCGATGGTGGGAACAAGAGTCCAGAAATCTGAACAAAAGGAGCTCAAAAATGTGAAAATAATATAATTCCGGTTGCTGCTTCTGGGCTGAGCAACTGTTGAGCTCTTTTCGTAACTATTTCTTCAGCGCCTGCTAAATTTGAATCAAATATGGAGATTTTAAATAGAAAAAGGGAACGGGGGCTTTCAAGTGAAGACATTCGACATTTCCTCAATTTCATTAAAGTTCAAGATAATTTTGTGTTGCAAGAGAATCGATTAAGCATACAAATACGAATGTAAGCATAAATACAAATATGAATACAAATACGAATACAAATGCAAATACAAATACAAATACAAATAGGAATACAAATACGAATACAAATACCAACACAAATACGAATGCAAATACGAATCGTCCACATGCCCTAGTTGGAACAAAATTTCTTTGTAACGAAGGCTTTTAAGTGACCAAAGCTGAAGATAACTACGCCTCCCTCAAGAAATCAGAATTCTCTGGCACACTCGCTACGACTCAAGTTCAAGTTTGAAAGGTGGTCACACATCTATAAATGCTTTTTCTTTGGCATTAAGGGATCAAAGCCCATCAGTCACATTACCATTATCATCATTTTGATTGTTTTAAAAACTCTGCGATTTGCCGATGCCTGATTAAATTGCAGATAATATAATCAGCATTTCGAGGAATCGGCTGATACATGTTACAGCTTTTAATTAATGTTTTGTTGGTCCAGGAGTGATTAATGTGGGGTTAGCGCAGGGGTCTGTAAATGCTTCTAGTGAAAGTTGATGGTAATTTTTTCGTTGACATCCTTTAGACGTAACAAAACTTCACAGCAATTTAGGCTTGAAAGGAGCTAAAGTTGAAGATGATTACGTCTCTAAAGCAATCCGTTCATTCCATGGGGCTTTGCGAGAATCCAAGTTCAAGTTCGAAGTGTAATGAGATATTTCAAAATGCCTTCACTGTTACAAAACCTTGAGGTAATTTTGTCTTGCTGGAGAATGAGGATCGTTGAGTTATGTGTAACTATAAGTCAGGACAAATCGTATGTAACTGTGTATAGTTCGAGATAATTAAGCCTCGTTTAACGCCCAGAATTATCAATAGTTGCTGATTGTAATTAGAGACCAAGATAACTTTGCCTCGTAGACTAGTCAACATTGTTGACGTGGACTAAAGCTTAATTATGATTCTTTTGTGATTAAAGTTCGGGACGATTACGTCAATAAAGAGTTCAATATCTCGACAGAACTAAGTTCAAAGGATATCAGAGTTGGCAATATCTCATCAACGAATGTAAAACTCAAGATAATTTAGTCTTGGTCGCAACTGGCATGCTGATTAAAGTTCTGTAGGGCACCCAAAGCTCAAAAATAGTTTAATAATACAGCAGAATCAAGATTATATATCAAATTTAGATGTCTAAACCTCTAAACCTCAACATAGTTCGACCCCACAGGAAAATCGAAATCTTTAAAGTTCTCACGATATTACTAATGGTCAAGAACGTTAAATTATGGAAGTGTTTGGATGTATTAGTAACATACCAAAACCTCAATATAAATTAAGTTTGATGCGTGATTTTTAACATTTCCCTCTAGCAATACGATTTCCGTTCCAACGGATGATGATTCTCAATTTGTAGTTTCACGCGACGGACGGACATGTACCTCCGTAATATTTCAAAATCATGCTCTCGGACCGTTTAAAAAACAATCCGGCAGTCAGAGATGAACTGGCCTATATACGCGGAGGCGAGTAGTATGCATCGAAGCGCATTCGCGCGTAAATGCTAACGGAGAAACTGCGCGTGAAATACGCATCACGGGCGCGTCCCGCTCGTTGAATTCGTAACGTACACGTACGCGCGGCCATCATGCACGGATGACAAGCTATACGGTCGGTCCGGTTGGACGGCCAATAAATAATATTCGGCCGGTTGCGAGAGCGAACCGGCGAGAAAGGTAATGTTGGAAATAATCGTAATAACTCGGCGTCGACAAAGACCGAGTTGTTTTTGTGCTAATTATTTGCGCTACGTTTGTGAAATGTTTGCAAAAATAAAATTTGTGGGATTGGCATGTGCAGGGGTACGTGTCACGTATTATTTACGAGTTCGTGCTGAGAAAAGAGGGAAAAGTAAGTTCTTTGTATTTACTTCTAGTATATTTCGAAAGTGCTGCTTTCAATTTTGCGGGGTCAACAAGTGAAATCATATAAGGTCGATTGGTTGTAGTTCTTCTGATGTCGTTCAGAGTCTTCAAATGACATCTTTCAAAGTCAATTGTTTTTCGCCATTTTACTATTCTGTTTTCCTCTCAGAAGCTCCGACCAACTTTACTCTTCCAGAATAAGAAACTACATAGCTAGTCACTTTTTAATATTTCTCAAGCATTTCTAACGTCTTCATATTTCCTTCTTACCTTCCCTTGCATTAGCTTACAAGAAGTTTAAGATCTAATTTGTCATACTGCAGTAAGAAGACATCCACTCCTCCAATCCTGCAAAAATGAACCAATTGATTATATCGGCCAGAACAAAACATTTTGCTTTTATTATTTCCCTTAGGCATTAAGTTAGCGATTCTCAACCTACCGAGCACGCCCTCATTAGGGTGGGGGAAGGGGGGCGTGATAACATTCAATGGGGGCCGCAATCACATTAGAAAAAGGAAAACTAAATACTCGACGGTACAATCTCAATTGTTGCTTATTTTGCCAACCGTATTTTTGCAACAAGAATTACAATTCTGTCGCCGACATCTTCCAGTTTCTAGATGCTCCATATCAACTGGAACTGCCACTCAAAAAGTCACCGTCACCGAAATACACAAAGTAATTTCCACAAACCTAAGTACGAGAACATCACCGGGATTTCACCTCATTTCGGCTATAACTTTAAAGGAATTACCAAGAAAGGGACTACTTTATCTATCAAAACTGTATAACGCTGCTTTAAGACTAGGATACTTTCTTCTCCTTTGGAAGGTGGCGAAAATAATGCTTATTCCCAAGTCGAGTAAACCGCTTGAAAATATAAAATCATACAGACCTAAGAGTCTATTGCCCGTCACGTCCAAAGTTTTTGAAAAACTAATACTATCAAGACTGCAACCAATTATAACTAAACGCAATATAATACCAATTATTATCAATTTGGATTTAAACCATGACATTCAACCACGGAGCAAATTCATCGGATATGTAATTCAATAAATAGAGTTTTTGAAGATAAAATGTACTACTCAGCTGCCTTTTTGGACATATCGCAGGCTTTCGTTAAGGTTTACCACTCTGGTCTTCTTTGTAAATAATAACGTAAGTTCCTTCCCTCTACCACTACTTGATACTAAAATCCTACATCGAAGATCGCTTTTTCTACGTCCAACACCGAGATGAACGCACGGCATTATTTCCAATAAATTCTGGAGTTCCACAAGGCAGCGTGTTGGGCCCGGTGTTATACCTCCTCAATACTGCCGACCTGCTTCCGACGTAGACGGCATTGCCGTGCTCTCGGTCCACCAAAATCCAGTGGTAGCATCCCAACAAACTACAGATTAATCTCAACCAATTACGCTCTTCGCTAAAAAAATGGCGGTTCCAAGTCAATAAGTCAAAATCAGTCCGTATTAGTTTTTCAAAAGAAGAGTTACCTGCTTCTACCAGTGTCTCTCAATACCCAACAGCTGCAGCAATGAGAAAGTGTGAAGTACTTAGGACTGCACCTTGATTAAAAACTGAACTGAAAGAAGCAAATTTTTACAAATAGAAAACAGCTTGGCCCTAAACTTCGGAATCTCTACTGGCTCATCGGACACAGATCACAGCTTTCACTACATAACAAAGTTTTTGTGTATAAAACTATCCTAAAGTCAATTTGGAGCTATGGGATTCAACTATGGGGGACTACCTCCCACTTCAACATCAAAATTCTAGAAAGATTCCAGTCCAAAGCCTTAAGAACGATGACGAACGTCCCTTGGTATGTTCCAAATACTATTATGTCACAGAACTTCAACATACCAACTGCGAATCAAAGAGAATTAATCTCTGACTCCGCACAAATCTACCCAGATAGACTACAGCATCACCCCAACAAACTAGCAAGTAAACTGACATACAAAACAGGGAAGGGTCGACTCAAGCATCTAGTCCCAAGCGACTTATCACAAAGACTTTTAAATTAAAATGTGTTTCGTAGTTTTCCCATTGTCATACATTCTGATTGTGTATCAATAGAACCACGTTGTACGTAATAACGATGGGAAATAAAGCATCTATCTTGCAGGTCTGTATTTGTATCGCAAAATTCACACATTGTAACACGTTTTTACAGATTGTAAATAAAAAGGGAAGTTCAAAGGGAAAAAAGATTGCCAGCTGCAATTGAGATTATAGCCTTAAGTATTTGGTTTTGCTTTTTCTGATTCAGTGTTATCACGTCTCCCGCCAGGTATTAAACACTACAATCTCAATTGCAGCTGGCAAAATAAGCATTTCACCAATTGTGTTGGGTTTTTTACATCTGGCTATTTTATATGGAACTTTGTAAAAGACACAAAACTTTGTCATTCAGAGACAAGGTTTCTATAAAGAATGATTCTTGGTTTTCATATGATTTTAACTATAATTCGGTGAATTCTCGGAGTTTGTTAACGAATTCACTATGAAGTGTTTTCATGTTACTTAAGTTTGTTCGGTTTCACACTATTTGCTGCTAAAATTTTTGAGCAAATTCTTTATTCACTCCAGGGCTGGTAAACTCAAAATTTAAAAAGTATTCTTGAGAATATTTTCTTGATTTTATTGCAGCTAGCGCGCAAATTACAACATGCATATTGTAGTATAATAATACACAAATGGTTAATTACCATTAGAAATTCATTTATTATAATTCAAGTTATCAAAATCATAGTTAAGTTTGGGGTTATGCTTTTCATTTGACATTTAGCCTAGTGTTGGGGTTCTATTTATACCTTTTCGACGCCACGCCCACCACCTTTTAAGCATTTCAATCCCCTACGTCTACGTCTCATTAATTTAACTCCAGCCAGAGACAGTTAATGGGAGAAACATAAGTCACCAGAAATTAAAATTTGTTAAATACTTTATAAAAGCATGATTTAATGTAAAAGGACCTTTGTTAACATTTGACACACATTTCCTGCAACAAATATGCATTACAAGAATTCACATAGATTTGGTGGAAATAGCCAAGGATGCATCGACGTACGGTACAGGTTTCTATAACAGCAGTATTTTTGGATGTACTGAAGTCAGGGTGAATTAAAGTTTCGTTTCGGGGACAACGGTGAGGTGGACGAGTGTGGTCCTGGTTTCGAAAAGAAAATAACGTGAAAATAATGTTTGGTTAACGACGATTAAAATTGACAAATTGAGAAAAGTCAATAAAGAAGTCTGAAATATATTTCCAAAAAAGGGTTTTAAGAAGAAATATTAGTAAGAAGAAGAAGTATTAGTAAGAAAAGAACCTCACCATACAGATTAAGAGGAGATACAGGAAGGACCGTCAACGGAAAATACACTTATACTTTCACACACACAAAAAAAAAAGTTATTTTTTTGATTTTATGTTCAATACTTCAAAAAGTTATAAATATAAATTGTTATAATTTATGCTTTTATATTTTATCTACGAGTTAGACCGGTGCAATTTACTTTAAAAAAAAAAAGTTAGCTAAATTCTCAGTACAATATTTACGACAGAAAGATCGACCCGACTGAGCCTGGTTGGAATTGAACGAGGTGCAGCATTTATTCACGCTTGCGTCGCGGTCCCGCAGACGTTCCAGAAGCTTCAAGACAAATATGGTGGAGGTAAGACAGAGAGCAATAGAGAGACATCGACTCTGGTTTTATCAATTCAGCGGATAGGTTTTGCCAAACATCAATAGGTTTATCTATTCGTGATAAGGTGTGTAATTAAGATCGTTGTGAAGCTTTACCGTCAAAATAAAATTAAATGAAAACTAGTATTATAATTAAGGAAACAAAATTATCTGGGGGCCCGGTGGAGAGGAGGGCGCTAAGAATCGTGCTTAAAAATTGGATCGCAAATACTAAAAGGTTGAGAAACGCCGCCTTTGATGTTAGACTAGTAAACTTTCTTTTCTAAATCGTAAACCATTCCAATACAGGAATAAACTCGTAAGCTTTTTCCTCCAAAACAACTTCCAAGACGACCTTAAACCGGCACTCTAACCTCATCTATCATAATCCACGGCGGCATCGCGTGCCTACAGCAGATCTCGAACTACAACAGACACGACGCCACACTCGTGGGTTCCACCCCATCACCTCACCCACGATATTGTCGTTCGACGCGTTCTCACCTCATCCGTTTCGATCGCCATTCAGAGTTCGATTCGAGCGAAAGAAAAAGGGGGAATTGTCTGTCGCTAACCTACCGCGTCGATCGATAGTTTGCATCCGAGAGAAAATTGAATTGTTATGCAGATGATTACGTAACGTTCGCGCGTAACAGCGGAGGGAATTGCGCGTGACATAAACAGAAATTTAATTCTGCGGTCCTCGCCGGTGATAATGGGAGCTCGGTTTTGTTTTTCTCGGTAATTGTCACGAGCTAATTGGCTCTCTAAAGCAGTCGACGATGATGAGGAAGGCGTGCGCTCTGCGGAAAGCGCACAGCGGACGCAGTTATTTCGGTTTTTGGTTTCGATTTTCGATTTTAATTAGCGAAGACGAGAGACGAGTTATTCGACGCGATGGTTCTGATGACAGTTAATTATGTCGACGCGTTCCGCCCAAGTGCAGTGCAGTTGGTAATTTTAAGTAGTTAAGTTAAAGAAAATATTTGCTCGTTTTAGAAGGAAGTCGAATATATCGGATCGATTCCCAGAAACTATCATTGCCATGGCGGATTTGAAAATATACTTCATTGTTAGTCATGCATTTTGAAAATTGTCTCAATTGTCATTTTCAGTACAATGTAAAAGTATTTTTTCCAGTTCAGTTAGCCCACTCTAGGATTTTTCAGAAATCGCTATCTAGGGAGCAAAAATACAGTAATAAAACACGAATATAAAATAATTTTATTTATTAGCTTTCACCATCTTTAAATCACAATAAATACGTGATTCAAGCGAATAAGTAACACAAGATGAGGACAAATAGAAAAATATGAATAAATGCAAAATTAACAAAACAATATTTGCATAGAAAACTAGTTTCAAGGTACTTGCATGGGCGTACCTAGGGATTCTTTCTAGACGAGGGGGAGCCGGCTAGCTGATTATATGTGTATATACGTATATATATATATATATATGTATATATATACCGGGTGACATAAAATAAACTGCAATGCATAGCACCACGTGATAAAAGACCAAAAAATAATAAGAAAATTCCTATACTCTAATGTCGGATTACTTTTTGTTTTCACGTTACAAGCTGTTGAGGTTTCTTAAGCTTAAGCTGGCTATTATTGGACCGATGAAAACCCTCATCATACCGTAATACGGAATCAACAGTATGGGTTTTCTATTAATGTGTGGGCAGGTATAATCGATTATTATCTAATTGGTCCAGTTCGATTGCCCAGACGATTGACAGGCGAACTCTACCAAAATTTTTTGGAAAATGAACTAAACACTTTATTAGAAGATGTCCCATTGGGTATTATAAGAAGAATGTACTACATGCATGACAGTGCGCCAGCTCACTATTCTCGAAGAACAAGGGAATTTCTTCAAAGAAAATTTGGAAGTAGGTGGATTGGTCGTGGGGGACCTATACCATGACCAGCTCGTAGTCCCGATCTTAATCCCCTCGACTTTTCATTTTGGGGTTTATGAAAAATGAAGTGAATGCCGTAGAAATAAATACTGAAGAGCAATTATGGAACAGAATTGTGGAGTCTGCTGATACATTTCGTAATAATCCGAACATATTTCAAAGATGCCGTCAATCATTAATACGAAGATTGGAAATGTGTATTCAAGAACAAGGTCACCAAATTGAACACTTTATGTAGAGCTAAATACCTTACATTTTTAATGTTGTTTTATTAAATAAAAGCCTTTTCAATTAATACAAACACTTAACAGCCTGTAGCTTGAAAACAAACAGCGATCGGACATTAGTGTTTAGGAGTCTTTTAATTATTTTTTGGTCCTCTATCGCGTGGTGCTAAGCATTGGAGTTTAATTAATGTCATCCTGTATATATTTATATAATTTTTCTAGGTGAGGCAACACATTTTCTAGGGTAGGCATTGCCTACCCTTGCCCCTCGCTAGCTACGCCCATGGATACTTGAGAGAGTTACAATGACAAATAATAGAAACGTAGGACATCTATATAACTCTTCAAAGAATCATCTACACCGAGGCCATAGGTAATAATACAAGATAAATGTGTCACGAATTGTTACAAGTTTGGAAGTATGTTTTACCCCATCTGTTGGCCTCGAAGGGACTGCAGTAGGAATGTATAAAAGACCGCGCATTCAAAAACTTTGTGTTGTATATTTGGACGAATGAAAAGTGTGGAAATCGTAATAACTGTATTACTCGTCAATATTATTTTAAACCATAATTGTTGCTGTTAATATCGAGACTATTAATAATTATTTGATTGTTGCCTTCTAGATAACTATAAAGAAAACAAGATATCCAAAGCACGTGTTGTTTAAGATATTGACGAATAATATAGTTATTACAATATTACAGATCTTTAACTCCCCAATTATAAGGACTACAAATAATTAACGCTATTGGCCGTTACTTTGTGATATTCCATGGTTCAAATAAATAAAACACACTTTTTACTTTGTAACAATATCACTATATTTCACTTATTTGTGACTGCAGTTTCGACATACCATGTCATTATCCTTTATATTAGTCGCGAGCAAGAAATATTGTACAGTTTGATAATGACATGGTATGTCGAAACTGCAGTCACAAATAAGTGAAATATAATGATATTGTTACAAAGTAAAAAGTGTGTTTTATTTATTTGTATAAGGACTACGATTGTTAATGTGAAATTATGTTGTTTTACTCACTGTTATAAAATATTGCCGCCAATTGAGCAACCCTAGTGATAACGACCACGCTTGCTAGTCGGTATCGAAGTGAAATGAGCGACGTTTAACGCTTCCTCCTTCCACCTCGTCTCTGTGCCAACTTCACGCATATGCAAACAACCGAAATTACAAAATTTGGCGGGAGTTACTACAACCTATAGTTTCATTTTAAAAAGTGTAATCCCGAAGGCCACATTTCCAAACAAAAACTTCTCGATTTAAGCTCTTCGAACTGTGTTAGATGACCCTATCACGCTTTTCTCAAAATTTACCCCTCATATTCGGCGTGACCCAATGCCGGATACAAATCGATGATAACAAATATGAAAAAGTGTGTGTGTATGTGTATTCCCGATGAGGCCACGGAGACAAGGATTGATGTAAGAGGACATGGTTAAATGGAGATCGTCTGCAAATCATGGTTCGCGCACAATCTCGATGGGGAAGGCACGGAGACTATCAGATCACAGTAGTGAGAATCTTTAATTTTCAGGTAGTGCTATTTTCGTGAATGAAATACGGATTCTACCAATATTTTTCCACGAAACTATTACAGCTGAAAGATACCGTGCCATATAAAACAAATTCGTACCATAATTACATGATGACAACAACGTTATTTCCAATCCCATAATGCTCCAGCACATAGAGCTACAAATACTCAAGCTTATCTCAGAGAATTTTTTGGTAATAGACTGATAAGCGAAAACTTATGGCGTCCACGCTCTTCAGACCTCACACCGATGGATTATTTACTTGGCAATTTAAAAAATAAAATGTTCTGAAATCGATTACACGATTTAGAGGAGTTGCAAGCAGCAATACAACAAGAAATTAACAGCATCACCGTAGAAGAACTTCAAAATGTATTTGAAAATTTAAAACGGAGAATTAATATTTGTTTAAACAATAATGGACAACATTTTCAACACTTGTTATAACCTTTACAATGATAATTATTTCCCCATTTCTTTCCTGTATATAATTATTAATGACCCAAAAACCTAACCTATCAAATTGTATCTGTCAATATATGCACGAAAATCTGTAAAGTAATTTTAATTTTGAGCTTTTACCACGCAGCTAAATGAGTTGCATACCTAAAAGAGGTCACGTGGGTTACCTTTTTTAGTAAAGACTCTGTACTAAATCCCCATCCCCTCGAATCAATCCTGCACAGAAAAATGCAAATTCCAATACCCTAGCTCTGATTTAGGGAGAAGTTCCACATAATCCAATGGAGCTTCTACTTTTGGTCGTCCTTTTGGTCTTCTTCTTATTCTCCTTCTTACTCTTCTTATTATGTTTTTTTCTTATTTTCTCATATTTCCTTGTGCTATTCACATTTCTTATATCGAAGCAGATACCATCCCAGCTAATAGCCGAATATTTCCGAAACAAACTGTAAAATCGCTCAAATCCATCCCCATTTTCAAGGTCATCTCGACTAAATCCGCTTCGCAACAACCGGCGTTGACTGTCCTCTTCCTCGCCAGCTCTAACAATTCGCCGTACCTCAACCTAACGTCGCCCCAAAACAGGCCGCATTACTGTCCGCCGGATTATATCGAAAACCCCGCAGTCCGACGGATAAAAAGGCTTACACCCCGTACTAGTTAAACGGTAGGGTTTCGTCGACGCCTAAGCAAGAACGTTACGGATCCGGTCGTTAGGCTTTTTTGCGGGAGGGCGTGCGAGGAGTTTCGGTAATTATTTCGACGAGACCGAGAAGGCTATAACGTCGGACCTCTTAAAGCTCGCGCCGAAATACTCGGCCACTTCAACGTCTCCACGCTCGCGGCGGAAAGCTTTAAAACGATCGTGAGGTTGTCATAGACGTGTTTGGTTGTCTGTCGTCAAGGAATTGTTATTTAATTTTTTATTGGATTTCGATGATACCTTTAAAGGAGAAAACTGGTAAATATGAAGGAAAGATAAAAGAATTTATATAATCGTTATTTTTTAGACAACAAATACTACCCTACATAATAAGGGGAACACCGGCAACTGAGAAATTTTGATTTCGAACAAACTATACAGACTAAAAGAGTACCCTGCTGTAAGAACAGCGCATTCTTTTTCAGCGGCCGAATCCTCCGATTTCGGGGTGCAGCTAATTTGCGCTATTTTCGAATTTTTGTAAATATCTCCGAAACTATCACAAATATCTTCCTTTTTCGGAATATAATTTGAAGTATATTACATAGTCTTAAGGATGGCGCAAATTGTTTTCGGAAAAATTCAATAACGAGCGAGCGGGCGTCTCTTACGCCCCTTTCCTGAACCTTTCTTTCTCACAAATAGGTCCGTTTTACGTAGAGAACGGTGCTGAATAACAAATTTAGCCAGCTAATGGTAAAGATATTAAAAGACGATAATAAAGTTTCAGTTGTCATTGATTGATGTACATAGATACATACGTGTCGTTTTAAATGTTAAATACTTTCAATTACTAATTACTTCGATAACGTTTTAAAGAAATACGAAATATATTCAAATAGATATGGATTAAGTATTTAAGTAGTTAATGTAGATAGATATCAATAAGACGAATAGAAAACAAGACCAAGAAAGACAAGATAAGAAACGAGAATTACTGGCAAAACCTAGGAATAAAACCCATATGGAGAATAGTGGAGGAGAGTCAGCTGAGATGGTTCGGCCATGTGTGTCGTATGAGTGATGATAGACTAACAAAGAGAGTGTATGGGACACGAATGATAGGACAAAACAAAAAAGGAAGGCCAAGAAGAAGGTGGAATGACAATATCAGGAGCAGCGGCGGAGAGGGGAATCGAGTGGGAGGGAAATAAAGGAGCAGACCGGAGACAGAAAACGGTGGAGAGAATTATATGGGAAATAGGAAACTTGACCCCATCCAAGCCCTACACCGAAAGGTAGATAGGAACATGATTAAGAAGAAGAAGATATCAATAAACAAAAAATAGATGCATTGTGCCACGTATATCGATGTAGGTAATTGATATACAAGAATTTTGTAATCCAGAAACACAGACAATATCTTCATAATTGTCTTCCTCATTTTCTATTACATCCTGTGCTTCATGTGGTCCTACCAATCGTTCAAACTCCAACTTAGGGTTTGAAGATGCAAATCACCTCAGGAGTGAAACAAGTACCATGAATTAATTAACAATTATCTGGTGAAGAACTTAGTTTCAGTGTAATACCACATAATCACGGCTTTACGACTATTGCGATGTGAATAGGACAAACAAGTTGGACGAATCGGTATTTCTCCGACTTTCCTTCAAGATTTTTCCTATAAATTCCATTTTGTCGCGCCAAAATGATCGCTCCTACGCCACTGCTTACTCCTCCTCCCTCTTCGTATCCGGGTTTCCGCAAAAACAACCAGAGTTATATCGGTAACATGGTCGCAATAACGACGGGAAAATTACTAGGGGATGCTAATAGCGACTCTCGTTTCACCACTTTAACTACTATTTCCTTTACCGGTCTGGTACGGCGTGTCTTTTTCTCCTTTGTCCTCCATTTCGGAGACGAGTGCGTGCGGAAGCCGACCGAACGGGCCTAAACCCATCAGTTCGCCGCAACGCGTCGACCGTGCCGAAATCCAAATTTAATTTTAAATGGGAGGACGAGATAGAACTCGAGGCCGGAGGAGGAAAAAACAAATTTTTCAACCGACCCCGGGCGCAATTCGGGTCGGTATTAGTGGATCCTTATTAAATTTCGTACATGTTTAGACCGACGGTCCCGTCTCGAGGCAGGCGGACGAACGAACGCGATGTAATAAAGGAAATTTCTTTTCATGTAAATTCGGCGTAATTGGCTACCGGCTGCAGTTAATAAAAGTCCGCCAGGGTGTAGTTGGCGTTGCTGCTGATGAGGTTTAGGAAATGCTGGAATGGGGAAAAAGGTGGGAATGATGATATTAATTAATTTATTTGGAAGTAGATACGCTCTTCCCGCATGACGACGAGAGAAATGGCACGGAGGGTATTAGAAACGGTGTTACGTGCTTCCCTACAGAAGAATGTTCTAAAAATGCTGAGCCATAAGAATCGCAAAAGAGCCAAAACACTAGAACAAGCTGATTGTGAAGTAAGTTATTAGTTCATCTTGCCATATGCTTTAGGGTCGATCGACCACTGAAGTCGGGAGAGGGAAGGAGGAGATAGAAACACTTCGACTAGCACAGCGCGAAGGTGTGGATGATTGAAGAATTTCCTGAAAAAGAATTGTGTTTAGATCCACTCGGAACATAGGCCAATATCTCGGACACTATTTGCCGTTAAAGTGGAAGCGATGGTGTCTTGGTATTTGAGCTATTCATTTCTAATTTTCCACATTTGCTTTACTAACTTCACCTCGTGGTAAAGAGACAGATTCTGTTTCTCTAACACTTAACTAAGTGGTGTGATAAAGGAAAAGTTGCAGCCTCTCCATCCCCTATCATTTAGATATCATTGCTACAATAGTGATATCTAATTCTATTGGCAACTTACAAGTTATTATTCCAACTTCTTTTCTTGTTGTAAATATAGAATTTCGACGTATCTCGAACTGGTTTTGGCGTCATTGTAGCTCATCACCGTGGCGCATTCGTTCCAACGCAGCTCAAAGCATCTCATCTCTAGTTATTGGTGAGAATTCGAATTTCTGCAAATTTTATGTGTGTTACGGTCTTTATTTCATTGTCTGAACCTAATAGGGAAGAAAAACCTAGGCTCTTCCACGAAACACTAATATCTTATTCATCGTCTAATTATAGTTGCTGATACACGAAATTATCTGGACGCTTCATTAGTACTTGATACATCCTCAATTTCGCCCCCTGTATAAACTCTCTTTACGTTTTCTTTATTTTCTTTTATCACACACGCAAGAAAAAGAATTTAATTATTACATGTGATCGTAATGTGGCAAGTTTCCCCCTTCCCATTCTTGACCAGGATAACTAGCTAAATTTTGTAAAACAGCACGTCGATAACATAACCTCAAAGGTTAACATAATTTCTTTTCTGTCGCAAATACTCTTGCCATATCGCATCAGCTATATATACTTTTTATTGCTTCTTTTATTTACAATCTGTAATAGTAAGAAATTACAATAAGTAAATATGAAATATTTAATGAGAAAGTGAAAAGTGGTTCTGAACGAATCGTTCTGGTACACCCAAACGAAACAAATTTCACCAGTTTTGACGTCAAACTCGTATTCTCCACCTTCGAAAACAACTGTACACAGAATTTCGTGTAATTTAGAACGTATTAATTTTTTTCCTAAAATTTCAAAGGGGTACCCCTTGAAATTTTGAAGAAAATCGAAATGGTCGGAAGTATGACTTATTACACATCAAAATAAAGCTATTTTCGTGCAGATTGCGGTTAAAACAATTTCCGGGACGAGAGACGGTTCGCTGAGGAAATATTCACTGAGAAAGTGAAAAGTGGTTCTGGCCGAGTCGCTCTGCTACGATCTAACACCGAAACGAAACAAATTTCACGTGTTTTGACGTCAAACTCGTATTCTCCACCTTAGAAAACACCTGTACACAGAATTTCGTGTAGTTTAGAACGTATTAATTTCTTTCTAAAATTTCAAAGGGGCACCCCTTGAAATTTTGAAAAAAATCGAAATGGTCGGAAGTACGACTTATTACACACCAAATTAAAGCTATTCTCGTGCAGATTGCGGTTAAAACAATTTCCGGGACGAGAGACGGTTCGCTGAGGAAATATTCAATGAGAAAGTGAAAAGTGGTTCTGGCCGAGTCGCTCTGCTACGATCTAACACCGAAATGAAACAAATTTTACGTGTTTTGACGTCAAACTCGTATTCTCCACCTTCGAAAACACCTGTACACAGAATTTCGTGTAATTTAGAACGTATTAATTTTTTCTAAAATTTCAAAGGGGTACCCCTTGAAATTTTGAAGAAAATCGAAATGGTCGGAAGTACGACTTATTACACACCAAATTAAAGCTATTTTCGTGCAGATTGCGGTTAAAACAATTTCCGGGACGAGAGACGGTTCGCTGAGGAAATATTCAATGAGAAAGTGAAAAGTGGTTCTGGCCGAGTCGCTCTGCTACGATCTAACACCCAAACGACACAAATTTCACCAGTTTTGACGTCAAACTCGTATTCTCCATCTTCGAAAACACCTGTACACAGAATTTCGTGTAATTTAGAACGTATTAATTTTTTCTAAAATTTCAAAGGGGTACCCCTTGAAATTTTGAAGAAAATCGAAATGGTCGGAAGTACGACTTATTACACATCAAATTAAAGCTATTTTCGTGCAGATTGCGGTTAAAACAATTTCCGGGACGAGAGACGGTTCGCTGAGGAAATATTCAATGAGAAAGTGAAAAGTGGTTCTGGCCGAGTCGCTCTGCTACGATCTAACACCGAAATGAAACAAATTTTACGTGTTTTGACGTCAAACTCGTATTCTACACCTTCGAAAACATCTGTACACAGAATTGTGTCTAATTTAGAACATAATAATTTTTGAAGTGAATACTTCTCAAGGGAGCCGTATCAGCTCGAGTGTAAGCATTAGATTTCGAGCGTTAACTTTGGGCGGAGCCAGGCGCTCGCTTCATGTGAAAGACGAAGAAAACAAGAGAGAAACAGAAGGAGAGACAGAGAGAGTATGATGTGCGAGCGGTAGGTGACGAATCGGGCAGTCAGAGTCAGAGCAGAGGGTCTCAGAAATACATAAACATAAAAAAATAAAGCATTATACATTAAACCTACGAAAAAGATTTTATACAACCTAATTACAGATACAATAATTATCTATTCCTTGTACCTTCTTCTTCTTCTCGTCAATCCTTATACGTTTCAGCGTCGGATCGATCCTTGTAACTTAAATAGTTATTTGTGTTTCCGGAGTGTTCAGTGTCTAAAATCCTTTTGGAAGATCGCTTGGGATGTGTCTCTTGAGTCTGCGAAGTGATGGTTGTTGCATGAGGTTTTGCTGAGCCTGTTAGGACGACGATTTAGTTTTTACTTATATTTTTGAGAGTACTTACGTATTTCATCTGAAAATCTCTAGCGATAAATTTATTTGGTATATATTATGGCGCGTTTATAATGCACCTTTACTTGGAATCTCTCTAATATTTCTATGGTTGACGTGGATGCAGAACTGCAGAGTTAGATCCCGAAATACCAGACTTTAGGACTGCTTTGTAGACTAGTACTTGATTGCGTATTGATAACTTTGATTTACGTCCAATTAACCAGTACAACTTGCTGAGTTTAATGCCCAGCTGCTTACGTTTCATAAAGATATATGTTTTCCATGATATGATAAGTATGTGCACAACTACCAGCAGGGAAAATTGCAAGACAAGAAGAAAATGTGTAAAAAATAGGGATTCGAGGGGTTGAAACGTCGTATATTAGCAACCGGCTGAGAGAGAATGGATGTTACTCAGCGGTTATGGACTTGGACCACAATGCCGAGGGCCAGAGCTCAAATCTCAGACATATCGAACCTATTTGTAACCTTTTCAGTAAGAATATATTCATGGTGAACAACGGAGCGGTTGTCTAATTTGGCATGTCAACTGTATATGAAGACAAAGATGCTGTATCGCAAGACGATATCATCTGTATGACATGCTCTCTTGGCTCCCAATTGACATTTCGAAGGATTCCCTTTAGGACTTTATTCTCTTCCTGTTCATCTTTCCTCCATCTGCCTCGCGCCGACTTCCTACCATTTACTCGAACATCTTGACCGCATTCGAGGCGCGCGAAAGCGCTAAAGAACGTAACACGAAACGAAAACAATATTAAAGCGAAATGGGATAATTTAAACCAGACGTCATTCTTGTCCGACGACCGCTCGCCGAGCACGAAAGTAATCACGAAGAGTACACAAAGGAATTAAGCGCGCGCGAATTCGAAGCGGAGCGGCGAAGTCCTTGTTTTGGAAGTTGTCGTGCGGCCGTCGGAAGCAAACAATTATAAAATTCAGCTATAAGAGACACACGACCCAGCTTTTTGCGTCCGTTCGGAGATCTTCCGTCAAATTTGCTTCGTTTAATTAAAAAGAACAAATAAAGCTTTAAGAAGGAGAAGAAAGAAACGGGGGAGAGAGAAAGAAACGTGGGGCAGTGGGGAGAAAGAACGAAGTTAATTAAAAAATCCTTCTCTCGGTAGCTTCGGCGCGCGAGATGTCGAAAATTCTTCTTTCGAACGTAGAGGGCGCCTTCCTCACGCGCAGATCGGTACATTAAATTAGAAAAGCTGAAATCGTTTCGCCGACGAAATGGGACCGGTTGAAAGTTTTCAATGAATGTCTAACGAGGTATTATTCCCCGCCATTTAACCTAATCATCATATCACTTTGTAACGGCCGAAGTCGGGGGCCGTCGCGGAGTTCGCGTCGTCTCCTTACAGCTATCGCCGTTATTGTCTCTGTATAGCCTCGGGCTCTTCTTCTCTTCTCCTTCATACTACCTTCTTCCCTCTGTAAAGAAGGACATGAGGCGACATGGCGTTCCGAGGACCTAGCCTGGCGCTCCGGCGGAAAGTTACGTAATAAGAATTAAACTCGGCGGAAAAAATTTAATGAGTTGGGGTGGCACGTCTGCCGACTCGACTTTTGCGTTTGAGAAAGTTCAGGGTACTTATCTAGCTACTTAACATGGGCAAACAAATATAATTGGGGGAATCAAGAAAGAAGATGTTGAGGAAAATAAGGAGGCCTCTGATATAGGCACAGCTCCGCTTTCTCATTTTTCTCCAAATTTATTATTGGACTTCTAGATTGTATGGCCATCGTCGTTACCATAACAATATTTATAGTTCCATATATAAATCTTAGTATTATCCGTCTAATTCCAAATAAAGAAGTTAAGACGTGCAAGTGTCTTCGTTGCCTCCTACTGCAGATGAGAACTTACTTGTCTAAATCTGTATCTGAAATGGATGAAATTATATTTTGATCTAGTTGTTTAAGCTGAATAAGCAAATATAATTGGGGGACTTGAGCAAAAAGATGTTGAGGGAAATAAAGAGGTCTCGGGAGACAGCCTTAGCCTCGCACATTCATTTCTCCCCAAATTTCTTCAAGAATTGAAGTTTAAGCTTCTAGTTTGTATGGCCTCCTTCGTTACCACAACAATTCTGATAATTTCATACACAAATCTCAATATCAACTTTCTACTTCTAAATAAAGAAGTTCGGACATGCTGGACGTTGTCTTCTCGTAACCTTCCATTGAATAGGAGAGCATAATTGTCTTAATCTGTCCCTGAAATGCAAGAAGTTGTATTTTGATCTAATTCTTTAAGATGGACAAGCAAATATAATCAGATGAATTTACAAGAAAGATGTTGAGGGAAATAAGGAGCTCTCTGAAGATATAGGTTCAGCTCCGCTTTCTCATTTTTCTTCAAATTATGCAAAAATTGAAGTTTAAACTTCTAAATTTTATGGCCTTCCTCGTTACCATAACAATTTTTAGAGCTCCGTATACAAATTCCAACATTAACCTTCTAGCTCTAAATAAAAACGTTCGGACGGCGCAGATTGTTGTCTCTTCGTTACTTTCTACTGAAAATGAAAGCTTAATTGTCAAAATCTGAAATGGAACACATTGTATGGTAATCTATTGACTTAAGATGGGTAATGAGTGGGGTATTGGGAAGGAAGGTATTGAGGGAAATAAGGAGGTCTCTGAAGACATAGGTACAGCTCCGCTTTCCAATGTTTCTCCAAATTTATTCAAGAATTGAAGTTTGGACTTGTAGGTAGAATGGTTTTACTATGAAGAAGTTGAGACGTCAAGGTGGTTTTCTCATCGTAACCGTCGATTGAAGATGAGAGCTTAATTGTTGAAATCTGTATTTGAAGTGGAAGAAGTTGTATCACTATCTACTTGTTTAGGAGGGGTAAGCAAATATAATTGGCAAAATTGAGAACGAATATGTTCAGAGGAATATGAAGATCTCTGAAGACACAGGCTCATTTCCGCTTTCTCATTTTTCTCGAAATGTATCCGAGAATTGAAGTTTAAGCTTCTAAATCTATGATCTTCCTGGTTACCATGACAATTTTTATAGTTCCATACACAAATCGCAACATTAACTTTCTAATTCTAAATGGAGAAGTTCATTGTCTCTTTGTGAGCTTCCAGCGAAGATGAGAGCTTAATTATCGAAATCTGCATCTGAAATTTAATAAATTGTATTGAATCCCGCGTTTCCTATCCGACTGTACGCGCAAACGTAATGTTCATATGCCTATCGCAGCCGCGCAGGTAAAAGGGTAAACGGGCGCAAACCGGTTCCATGCAGGCGTGAACACACCGACGAGCTTGATAAACACGAATTCAATTAGGCGAATGTAATGAAACGTAAGCAATTATGGGTGCAGTTATTTGTTTGCGCGCCGGCGCTAATTTGATGGAAATATCTTTTGTAATTCGAAGCAGCGCCCGGCTTTGTTCGGCCATGTTTACGCCGGACAGAGGAAGATAAACGCAAAGCGTTTGCGGTCGGGGTTAAAACGGAATAGCTTTCGTAACGAAAAGTACGTTTCCGTTTGAAATGAACGGTGCGGATCCCATTGGATTGTTTATTGGGAGCTATGGACGTCTGAGGTGGTAAATTTGAATTATTTTGGTGTATTATCGCCTGATGTCATGTCGATGTGCATAAGTGGCCTTTCATAGTAATCATGTCTTTGGTGATAATTATTAACAGATATTGCTTTCGGTCTTGTCCGATTACTGCTGTAGTAGAGAGCATTGCAATTGCTGCAGGCTCAGAGTTTTGTGCATAGTTCGTGAACCCATGGAAACAGAGAGATGTTTAGGTATATATACCACGTTGAAAAGTCTCATAAGAGTAAAGTGTAGGTTGGTTTGATATTTTGATTAAGGTGTGGAATTGCTAAGATCTCACGATCTCAATAGATCTCAGAAGTATCATCACGGTATGCCAAGAAGAAACCAAAATCCAACAAAATCAAAAATATGTTGAAAAATACGTTGTCTTCATTAGTGCTTCCACTGCCACTGGAATGCCACCTAGAAGACTATAGGGTGCTTAATGTTGGATATAACATTGGAATATGCTCCCATCTAGAATCATGTCCTCTTCTACGCTTGAGTGTCTATTCTCATTCCTGTTCTCATCGTTCGTTAAGAACAAATCCGCATAAGGGTGTCTCTGTCTACCGTGTCCGTATCACCGTCGGTCCAAAATGGTCCCCTCGTTTCCAATAGTTTTTGCATCCAGGTCTACCAATCTCATCCTCTTTTGTTCTTTTCTGCTGTACTAATCTGCCACACCTCCTTCACTTGTCTGTCATTCTACGTACAATTTAAGTGTCCAGACCGTCTTACTTTGTGCTCTTTAATTTTCTTAATCAATAATATATTTAGAATTTCTGGTTGGTGATAGTACCAGAAATGACGTTTTCGACGGTGAACTTGCGGGTATCCTCCATGGTTGCTAAATTATCCGTGATTGCAGTCAATGGTATCTTTTGGAATTAGATGGGATGGTTTTGATCCTCTTTTAACATCATTAGGGGATCCTGGAGATTCCCTATCGTTAGAAGTTGGCTCTTTAGATTTTAGGACCTTTCCTTCCTGCGACCTTCTCGGAGTACTTGGTTTGTCATCCTCAGGACATTTTCCATCTTTAGGTCCTTTCAATCCCGGACTATCGTCTTCAGGATACTTTCCACTCTTAAGCGGTCTATCTTGAATGATACAGTACGTATCGGAAATCGCGTACTGCTCAACAGTATTTTGGTCATCGACAAATGTCTGCGAATCTTTAACGATTGATGTTTGGGAATTGTGCGGGTTCGTGACCGATTCGTAAGTTTCAATGGAGGTCTTCGAGTGGGTTATTAGGAAGATATTCGTTGGTATTTTAGGTCCACTTTTTTCATTGACAATATCATACTCCATGATCTCGTTATCGCTAGGTCTAATTTATCGTTTCTTCGGTTTCCTGGCGAGTTTCTCTCAAATGGTGATGTACATTGATTCGCCAAATTCGTCCTCTGATTTCTTCGGTTGCTGACCTTACGTTCTGTTTCTTGCTCTAGATTTCGATCCCCTTTTTATCAGCGTCAGATAATCCTGGATATTTACTGCCTTTAGTTTTAGGTTCCTTTTAGTTACGCTCAGTTGTCCTCGATCGTTTTCCAATTCCAGAGTTTCGGTTTCCTGAATTCCCTTTACTTCCCAATACTCTTCGGAAGAATTTTCTTTCGATTTGTCACGTTGTCTGGTTTTAGCCAAAACTTAAGAGTGTAATTTGGATAGCATGAAGGTGGAGTGATGGCACTCAATAAACTGAGTACAAGGTCAGGCAGACGTCGCACGTTGCGATGTCACGAGGTATATCGAGACTTCTCCTGCTAGGTTATGGGGTCACATTTTTGGCTAAATCCGTCTCTACGAACTATCTACATATCATCTGGGAGAGAGTTATCCAGATTTTATGTTAATAATACAACATAATAATATAATTTAAATTTTGGTTGTCGAAGATTAATTATTTTTATTCATTCGTCTTAGAGTTTAAATTCATGTAGGGGATCACTACTTAGTAAATTTTGGCGAAAATCAATATTTTTGCATTTTTGGAGTTCCAGCGAGAATGTTATTTATTAAGCAAATATTTAACTCTATAACATTGACTCACTAAAACACTTAAAAGAATATGATTTTTAAAAGTCTGTTAAGGGATCCATAGTACAAGGCCATCCTGTATCTTGGATCACAAGCGTTGTAGATCGGAAATAAATTAGATAGTGTTCAGTACCCAATTTATTAAATGTCCTAGTTGGATAAATTATATGATAAGAAAGAACAATAACATTTCTACATATGAATAGGTTTATTATTAACAGGAAAAAATATTTCTATTACTAAATCTATTTTACATTAAAAGCTGTAAAATCAACTTTGAACTACAACTGTCCAGCTACTCTTGCTGATCCATTGGTCTCCGTTGGTTTAGACTAGAGTTAACTAGAGTGTCCTCTCCATTTACATCAAATACTTCTTCAGTGACACTAGTGAATTTACTGGTTAATCCCTTACGTTTATAAAATTTTATCGTATACTCAAATGTACACTCATCTTGAGAAACATTTATTCCTACATAATGTTTAGTTGGGCTCTTTTTCCCTGTTAGAGCATACCCAAACATGATCTTCATTTTGAAACTTCCGCCTTTGGAATTCAAGTTTCCCCTGAGCGTTAAATATGTAATTCACTATTAAATTAGTTCCAGTATATCGCTTTTGTGAGCATATAAAGATCATCTTCTCATCCAGCTTCGTAAAGATTTAGGTAAAATTTTGGGATTCGCTTAAACGTCACTTTTGAATTCGAAATAATCTTTGACTACAAACGTTTTTGTTGACTTTCAAATCTTTAGCGGTTGTAATTTCCCACCCTCAATATTTTTGTTCTACTGTAAATATTCCGCGGAAAGTTTTGTCATATATTTTTAAATTCTTGCATTCAATATTCAACATTCTTATGTTCAATATTGACATACGTTGTTTCCCTCAAACGTGCAATACTTAGACTCCATATTTAGTTTCATTTCTTACGTTGTTTTGTATGTTCAAGCAGAGGAGGAGGAAGTACTGCATTCAAATGGAATTGATGTGAAATTGCCCTGTCTGTTTGACGCACCGTACCGTACCTGCTTCTTCGACGAGACGGACTAGAACCCCTAAAATCACGCTTAAGGGTGTTCGGTACTGTTTTTGAAGATCGGTTAAGCTTAATTTTTTGTATTGGTTCCAAAACTATTTTAAAAATTGTATATCTGCCCTTTAAAAGTAGCTTTAATTTTTCTTCAATAATAAGTGAAGAACCAGTAACTTCATGGGCTCGTGATTTTGCATACCGTGTATTCGTTACGATAGCTACGTCTTACCGTTGAACTTTTTTGTAAATTTTTTGTTGAATTTAACCTCAATTAAGTAATAGACACATGATCATGGGCTTACCGTCATTTTTGGACTTCAAGAAAGCAACGATAACAAAGGACTTTAGAAAAAAGCTCGCCGATAAGACATTGCTATGGTCACGAATACACGGTATGCAAAATTTCGATGCCGTAAACTTACTGGTTCTTCATTTATTCTTGAAGAAAATTTAAAGCTGTAGGAACTTTTAACATTGTGAGAAACTAGTATTTTACCGTTACACATACTACTTTTATAGGACAAATATACAATTTTCAAGATAGTTTTAGAACCAATAAAAAAAGTTTAACCGATTGTGAAAAAAAGTACCAAACATCCTTAAGAGCTAGTGGCGCCCCTATCAAATTTTTATACCATCAGCAAGCGTCTTTAACACCTGTTACCGTGAAAGTAAACACCTATACGCTCACAGTCTTACGCTGCAGCTAAGTCTGTTGTTTCTTCGTGTCCCTGAACGGCGTGTTTCAGCCTTCGTGTCATCTTCAAGAGTTTTAATTTGTAGTACCCGTGGTATGAGAGGAAGCACGTACCAATGATATTAGTCGAAACACCACGGAATTATCCAAATCAAATTATCACACGATCGCGATCGTTCAGAGAAAAAAATCGAATTTTCAATTTTGTTCGAAATTTTATTTCAAAATACAGTCGCGGTTCGCCAGTGCTAATGAATTTCGTTTCGAGCGTTCGTTTTTCAACGCGCGCGTGATTTTCGGAAGCCACTCTATATTCTCGTATTCAAGCGGCTTTATGAATTTGTGCTAATAATAATAATAATGGCGGGTATTAAATGACGTCAATGCGTTGTAGGGATTTCAGCACGAGCATGTACTATACGTGTACACAATATCCGTATATGGACAGTATGCAGTTCTAACAAAAGGGGGATATTAGTATCGTTTCTCCGAAACAATGAATCCTCGTTAACGGTCCAATTAATTTAATAATTCTCTGTTAGTTCTACGCTTGTATATGTATGTACATATGTATGTATAGATAGGCACGTGCATAAACACGAGCGTAATTCTAGAAAGCATTTGATTTTACGGACGCAACGGACGAGAGGGTTGAAAGGGAACGATAAGGTTAATTGGATGAAGGCGAAACTACGTATTGCAAAAATTTGAATTTATAGGAAATGGTGTAACTTGGATAAAAGTGAGAAGACAAGGGACAAGGAATCAACCTCCGTTGAAATAGGAGAAGGAAATGTCCCGGTTTGATTTCGTATCGAACGAAAATGAAAACCCTATCAATTGGAGCAAACGCCAAAATTGCCTATGGTCATCGTGAATCAAATTTGGATAGAGACGATCGACCAATTTCGAAGCTGAACTATTCTCGCTTGACTCGCCTTGGCTTTTGGCTAAAATACGACGTAAACCCGCTCTTTTTTTATTCAATTGTACTTCAATTTTTTCGTTCCTTTCAATATATTTTATCCCCAATTTGTCGAATGCAATTAAGCTTTCTAACGCAACAATACGTCGAAAGCAGGACAACGTCGCAGGATACAATTGCATTATTTCACCTAACTTGCGCGAACATGAAGCCCCGAATCGGCTGTGCTCGACCGTCCCCATCGGCCGCCGGCTAAATGCTATAAACATGTATCCCGGCCATAACACAGTTTTACCATTAGAGTCGAGTGACTCTTCCGGCCCCGCTCCGGAAACGCGGCTAATACAAACTGCCGTCGGCAAAATGGCACAGTCTATTAACGCGGACGCGATCCGCTTTCGCGACATACACATTTACCATCACGTCCTACTCCTCCTCCTCATCCTCCTTTTTCCATTCATATCCCGACGTATAAGCCGCGTTACGGCGCTCGATTCTCCGTTTTCGACGAGCCGACCCGGCAAAAAAATCGCTCCCGATTCCATTTTTCTTCCCCCTTATTATTCGTTGTCGCGCCGTCATCGCTCTGGACGTTCTTGCGCTGTGTTGCCTCGGTTTCAGCATCCGAGTTTAGCTGGGAACGGACGACCGGCTAGCCCGAAATTTATAGTCGGTATGGTCGTCCGAGTCGAGTATGTATATACATAGATGGGGCTCATGAAGGGTTACAATTGAAATAGGTAATATACGGCGGTTTCTCGGTGACATTGATCCATATTTAAAATTTGCAAATCTTACCATATCTAGATCACTGCAGAACAGTCCTTTGCTGTATACAGTATCTCCCAGATCAAGTGGAATTGCCTGCGTTTTGGCGGTTTCCATGTGTTAGTGTTATATCCCTATATTATCTCTATTTTTCATAAGATTCTACATAACATTCTACTAAAACTACGCTTTATACTTCACACTAGGTAAATTTTGATGATTTATGACGGTACCCAAGGTGATCGAAAAATTTAATCTATCATTTTTAAACAATGTTTACACAACTATCGGTATCCCTTGGAATTCCAGGGGTTTCACAGCCAGATTACAACTTAGCAGAACGTAATTAAAAGAGTATGTGCAAGTGACAAGAAAACGTGTCCCATTCCCTTAAAATATTTAAAAAATTGAATGATTTGTGCAATAGTAAGAAAACCCCATTTTACTCGAACACAAATCTCCAGAGAATTTTTCTCAAAACTTAACGAGACCAAAATGTAAATAAAGCCGGGACTTAGCGTGTTATGTTTCCGGTTGTGAACTTTCGTGCGGCGTGGTAATCGGTATCGGGCCAGAAGCTGTCAAAGATGGCGGGTTCTCTCGCACTCTACCTGCTTATACTAGTTCCATACAATAACGCGAATGAGAAAATAACTACATCGTAATTAACAAAAGCAAACCTCACCTTCAATAGACGGAAGAGTAAAAATTAGGGAAGCGTAGCTTCCAAATTCACACAACGATAATATTAACTTCCCAGAGTTGAATTATCGTGTATATCCTCGATAAATAAGACTTTAAAACGAATACGGAAAAAACAATCACGACAAACGATCTGTTCAACCGAACGCCACAAGCAGAATGTCTAAAAAGGCGCGAGTTGTATGAAAACTTAGGAAAGTGGGGCGCCATCTACACGTCAAAAGTGGATCGAGAGGCCAGAAGTAACAATACAGAACGATGTAACAATTGCCTTTAACAATGTACCTTCTGATTGAAATTTCGATGGAGTCCCTTTTGTCAGTTTGGCGCGATTCAGTCCGGTTATTGTATACGATACGAGTAAAAATGCCAAAATCAGTTCAGGAGTCAGTGACGCACCATCTGAAATCTTTTTATATACCATCAGCTAGCGTTGTAACACCCATTTTCGTCAAAGTCAACCACTTTGCACATGACCCTACACAGTAGCTGGGGTTATTGTTTCTATGTGTTGACAGGTTTCTCCAAAACAATCTCACACCCACGTGCTTTCTAAATGCGCTTCCTTCGGGTGTTTTTCTTTCTGGTATTTTAGTTAGTGGAATGAACAGTAGGAGAGGAAAGGCGTGCGATGCCTATTTCTTTGCTTAAAATTTTGCTTACTTCTTTACTACTTGTTTTGCTTATTATATCCGCTAATTGCTCTATGTTGTTAACTGTTTTGCTTCTTATTTTGCTCTTTGTTTTACTACTTATTTTCCTCATTGGTTTGCTCATTGAGTTGCTTATTGTATGCCTACTGCTGTGTTCATGTAAGTTCATGGGACCTGCTCTCGCTCTACCCGTTCTGATCTCGCTATGTGTGTCACTACAGTAACAAACTTGAATGTACACAAAAAGCACACTTATATCGCATATTGTTTACAGTATTGATAAATTTTTTATATTGGCACTTTTACTCACTTACAATAGTTCGAATATTCTGAAGTTCGCTGAAAACAATTTTGAAACGGTGATTGACTTGCACTTAATGCCAACTTTTTATGATAGTTATTACTGATATTTTGCTCATGTACGTAGCTGAAGAAGTGAACTTACATGCCGATCCCTCATAATTAGAATTGGCTAAGGAGGGACGAATATGTGAGCGTTACAAAAGGGAGCAACTGTGGGCTTGGACTATTAATATTACAAGATAATAACCTCTTCTCACATAAAATATGGATTACTTATCCTTAGCGGAAAATTTAATGACGTTGCAGAATGTAATAATAATAATAATAATAATAATAATTCGATTTAACGCCTCTGCCAGCGTGCACATGAACATGATTAATTGTTCCAATAACAAAGAGGTGTCTGGAAACTTTTAACGAGATAGAAGATAACTACGTATGCAATGTTGCGCAATAAATTGTTCGTCCGTTGTAACTTGGAAATTCTGAAAATGTTGTTTTCTCCCTTACTTTATTGAAATGCTTGCTCCAATATAAAACTGGATTAAGTCACATTTTTCATATCGTCATAAGAGCTCGTCATGGTATCGAAATTCCTGGACAAAACATGTAAAATTTTCAAACTCGGTCAAGAGATTTCAGAACAACTTGTTTGTTATGTTGATTGATGCTCCAACTCCAAGGTAACGTTGTCTAATAGTTTTGGCCACAACATACACGAGATGCAATAAACAGAATGCAGGAAAAGAAAATGTGTTTTCAGTGCCCTACTGGCGAATAGCATATATGATAGATAGTTGGAAATACTAATATTCGAAAAAGATTGAAGTACGACACTGAGATTATTAATTTCAATACGGCCAACTTCTTTTCCATAATATCCATTGTTGTTGGAATGGACTTGTAACTATTTTCCAAATTCGAAGCTATTTGCTGAGTGTGTGACAGATCTTTTGTACAAATCTGGAGAATGATCTGATAACGAGTACCCCATGTATCACACCAACGCATATGTTTCTTTTTGTTGTAATGCTTGCCATAATATATCACGCGGCATCAAGCCACGTTTTCCATCTCGTCAAACAAACCGTGGTGGCATCGGACTTCCTGGACACAACTTTTAAAGTTCCCGCATTCGGTGAGGAGATTGTAGCAATAACTTCTTTGCTTCCTGGCTCAATGCATCAACTGCAGCGCAACATTTTCTAATAGTTTCGGTTGCAACATGCACAGAACGCAAGAGATTAGGAAAATGTGTTTCCAGTTCCCTATTGGTCTTTAGCATATATTACAGATTATCCGGAATACTAAGATTCGAGGAAGATTTAAATTTCGACCAAGTAAGACACTGAGATTGTTAATTTTAACACAGTGAACACCTTGTCCATAATTTCCTTTGTCTTTGGAATAGAATTATGATTATCTGACAACTTCCGAGCTATTTAATGAATGTATAATGCTCCTTGTATAAATCTGTAGAACGATCAGATAACGATAATCACCGAGTATGGACACGAACATCAATCCAATCCATATTTGATGAAATTACAATTTATACAACGATATCTCCAACGATAAATATGGTAACAAGCGCCGATAATAATATCGTTTCCGGATCGTCTACGTTTCCTTCGACCGGCAGTCCAAGTATTCCACCCAGAGCACCGACTCGCACAATAACATTACGAAATGGAAACGGTAAACAGATGACCGCATCGCAACGGGCGCGACGCGTCCGTGTGTATTTGTCAAATTCAGGAGCGAGGAGCGCCTCGTCGATGGCTTCCAGCTCGAAAAACATCTCTTTCAGCTGTATGAATAATGCGATATGATTGCTTCATACATATTTAACGTCGAGCTCTGCGCGAACGATGAGTATATCGTGTTCGTGGAAGCGGAAGGGCGGGCGGTCGTTCGTTCGTCGAAACAAGGGATGGAAACGGCGCGTCGAGGGCGCCGGGGGAAGGGAAATCGTTACGCTTCCGTTTATTTCGCGTATATTGCGGATTTGCGTTAAGTGAATGGATGGAATGGGGATGAGGGGTGGTTCTTTTATCGGGGAGAAATTAAAGAAAATCGGGATGTTACTTTTTAATGTTAGTTAATGTAAAAGTCAACATTTTAGGGAAAATTCCAACCAAAAGTAGTAAGGCGCGCTTTGTTTTACTTGGTTTTCTTTTAACACGTTCAGTGTCAGGCATAAATAAATAATTTTCCACCTGTGTGTAGACACTATATGGGTAGATACTCTTAAATATTTATTTGAATTTGTATACCCATATGGGTTGAGAGTTACATATTTCTTATTTAGAAATAAGGTAGATATCAAGACAATAACTATTAGTGTAGTTGAATAAGTTAAAGATGTTGGCAATTGCCGTATGATCGCTTGTGTTCAACGGTTTTTATAATACCTAGGTATTTTTCTTTACTGGTAATTTTGTGTAATATAGAAATCTAAAATTGTGCAAAGGCATAGTTTCAATGGAGAGTAAACACTATTTAACTCCAAATCATATAAAGAAGAAAGCTCCAAAGGTTTGTACTTACTGTAATACATATGAACATAATAATAATATTTTTGTGTTTTGAAAAACTACAAAGAGCAATTAATTAGAAGAATATTGTACTGAGAATTTAGTTAATTTTAGTAAGTTTCACTGGTCTAGCTCGTAAATCTATATATATATATATATATAATTTACTTATTTGTGTGTTCTTCTTTTCTTGTCTATCCAGAGCTTTTGAAAGCCCTCTGATGGGCCAGAAAGCTGAAAATTAGCATGCATACAGTATGACGCCTAGAACAAATCCTAACGTAGCCGGATTTTTGATTTTTGGCCTGTGGGCGGAGAATCAATTTTTTAACATTTTAGCTTATATTTTCTTTTTCTTCCTGTCTGGCAGGAACAGCCTTAACAGCTAGTAATGATATAAAAAGCATAAATTATAACAAATTATATTTATAAATTTTTGGGAAATATTGAACATAAAATCGACATATTTACCTAATGTGTGAGTGTGTGTAAGTGTAATTTCTTTTCCGTTGACGGTTCCTCTCTTCACTCCTTTTCTCGAGGCAGCCTTATGGATTCTTTCCTTTTATAAATACTTTCTTCTTTTGTACGGTTAGGTTCTTTAATTCACTAATACTTCTTCTTAAAACCCTTTTATTCGAAATATATTTATAGACCTATTTATTGACTTATCTGTCTTGTCAATTCATACGTCGTTAACCAAACAAACTTTTATTTCTTCTTGAAACCAGGACTACACTGCTGTCTTTCTCCGTTGTCCACGAAACGAAAACTTTAATTTACCTTGACTTCAGTTCATCGATGGATATTGCTGTTATAGAAGCCTGTACAGTACGTCGATGTATCCTAGGTTATTTCCAGTAAATTTATATGAATTCTTGTAATGTATGAAATGTATGTGTATTGTTAACAATGTTTTAAAATATATCCATTAATATATGCTTTTTTTAAATATTTAACAATTTTTATTTCTGGTGACATTTGTTATACTACGATATTCTTATGTACTTAATCAATCATTAGAAATATAATTTCCAATAAATTTTTCTCAGAAAATCTGTACTATTTCTTGTCCACCCATACGGGTCGACATTTTGAATTACGTCAATACAACTTCAAATCTCGACCCATTTGGGTGGGTTCTTTATAGTTAGACATATGTATTTACTGACGTAAAGAAATCATTTTCGAACCTATAAATTTCACATAGTGTAAATCATATAGGTATAGGACATGTTATAGTTTTTGGACAAATCGGCTTACTAAAGGTCTAATAATGATATGCAATAATCTTAGGACAAGATTAGAGTTTAAGGTGTCCTCTAACCACCTCTACCACTACAAAATAACAGGAATTTGTAAGATTTTGTATTCGTAGTTCCTATGTTGCTAATTGTTTTCGTTCTAATGTGGTTGGTTAAGACCAATTCGTACAAAAATTGTTCATATTTATTTAATGTGTTATGTCTTCAAAGTTTTAGTATTTATTTTGAGGAAATAATTGAAACGAAAAGAATTTGTACATTGAATTTTATATATTATTAACGAACTTTTAATTCAAAAACTGCTCTGTCTAATTACTATTGGCTCGAAACGTATCTTGAACAGCTATTGAACGACTCTCCGGTAACTGTATTTTCGGATATGGTTATTTTGATATCTTATGTTTTCATATATGTCCATTTTTTTTTTTCGTTACTACGCACCTACACAGTTATTGAACGACCGGCCAATAACTGAAATATTTACTGTCCAATAACTGCACGGTTAACTTGGACAAGTGGATACCTTCCTACCAATTCAAAGTATTTGGGAAAGATGACTGGTATGCAAGAGAAAAGACATCAATATGATACACCGGTGATGACTTGACAATGATTTTCTCAAAATTTTGGGTCCTCAAAAAATCAAACAATTGGAAACGATAAGTAAAATTATACCTAATGAAAATAGCGATTATTTTCGGTATAATTACAAATTATTGCAATATTTTCCCGAAGAATATGAAGAACCTATTAGTCAAATACGTATTCTGCAAGATATAAATCTGACACCAACACACCATTCAACTTAAACTCTCTCAGAAAATGTAGAAGAAAAAAAAAGAAAAGAGAATTCTCCCTCTTTAGAAATACAAAATATGATAATATATGTCAATAATTTTGAAGAAACTTCGAAAGGGAATATACGATGCTGATATTGATTATAAAGTACTTGAGAGAGAAAATGCTGATTTCGAAAAAACTGTAGAGGAACCAAGTAGCAGTATTGAAATAAACTCCTCTCAACCAAATCTTAGTGTACTTCTAGGTAACTCATCTATCGGTAATTATTTGATGTATGCCACAGAGAAAAGGTAAGAAACGATCATAAAACTTTTCTTTTACCACAGTATCAATAAATGTTTGAGAGAAAACGACAACTAAAATTGATGAGATGAAACGAGAAGAAAATTAGAAGAGCGAAAAATCTTAAATAAAGAAATTGAAATTTAACAAAGACAACAAGATTCTTGCATGTATAATTTGTAAAAAATTAATCCATTTGAAATCTGCTATGTGCAATGAATGTGAAAATTATTTTCATAGGCATACCACGTTCACATCACTTACATATTTCCCGTTGAAGTGCAAGATGATGTTCATATGCCACACATGTTACAAAGTGGAAAGTGATAGTGACGGTAGTACAAATAAAGAAGAAAACTATGAGCTATGCGAGAATTTCATAAATGATAGAAAGAAATCTACTGCCTCTGAGCGACATCAAAACAAACCCCAAAGAGTAGATGCAATGGTTAATAAAGATCATCAGAAGCAAGCGTGGTGGAAGAAGAAGAAAATAAAGATGATGAAGATGAAATAGATAAGTTATACGAATTATATAATACTGAATCTAAACACACACTAACTGGTAAATTCTGTAAATTCCTCACATTCTTCTATAATATTTGTCGTCCAATAACCATATAAATGTTATCTAACAAGTGTGAAAATTGTTCAATAACTGTGATTTCCAGCAAAAATTGTTAAAAAAAATAATAACAACAATATATGAATATGATCAAGAAATGTAACATCTCGGGGTTACTCATCTATCGCTGTTTCACTTTTTGATATATGGTAAAGAGAAATTTATTTAAAAATTTTCAATGAAAAATTATCATTAACTGTCTAATAACTGCATGCTTTAGCCTAGTAACATTCTAAGTATAACTTCTAGAGCCGCCACTCGTCGAAAGTTTAGGTAATTATGGTTCGCATTGAAGTATAGATGTACGTCAATCCACATGGATGCACACGGCACTGAACGTGTTAAGGGAGTCAGCCAAAATTTGCAGGTATTCAAATCCATGAGGCAACGATTGTATGTGAAGGAAGTCGTAATTTTAAACAGAAAATTCTGACGTTATCGTAGATTTTACAAACGAAAAGAAGTTGAGTCGAGCTATTTGGAACTTTATGACTTTATAAAGTATTCGTCCCTTTTCCCCAAAGACTGCGCCAGCACTCAGAATAAAGGCGAATTAATTAAATTTCGATCGAACGAACTCGATGCCGCCAAAACGGAATAAAATTTTAACGACGTTCCGGGACAGTCTCGTTACTTCCGAAACAACCCTCTCGGCCTTAAACATCTAATTAAAAGACATCATTCACCGCTATACGATAAGGGAATCAAATTCCTCTTGTACGTTTAATTCATTCAAATCGAATATAAATTGAAAGTAATTCCGATCCGTTTCTCCCCCCCTCCCCATCCTTCGCTTCGTTCCCTGAAAACCCATTTTTAGATCCTTCCACGTCGCTTCAGATTTATAATCGAAAGGTTCGACATTAATCCGGGCCCGGATTTCGAAAAGGCAAAAACAAAGATGAGAAGTTATCGTTGACATTTTATTTCCAGTTCGAGTCGATTTCAGCGCAGAAATTTTTCTCTCCCTGCGACTCCCTGGAGGGTTCTCGACGCGTTCGTTCCGCGACGATTTGTTAAAAGTCAGATTAATAACCTCACCCACCTTCTTTCGCGTAGTTTCGCCCGTTCCTCCGAGGCTCCACAAGTATTTCAACGTCTCCTCGACGTCCTTTTTTCCTCTCTTTCTCCCTCTCGCTGTCGTCGATTCTAGGAAACCGGAGGGCGGAATTTTACATATGTCAGCTCGCGGGGACGTGCGTTTTTCCGAACGAATGGGTCCCTCATCAGCTGTCGGTCGCCTTATATCCGCTTCCGGGCCGCTACCGCCGAAATAGAGAAATTCCGATCATCGTTTTCTTTCGAATTTAACCTTTTTTCGCCCGTCCGTCCCCTTCTGTTCCTTTTCGGGGGAAGGTTTTAAGATCGACGCGTTTACTCAACCATTATCGCCTATTTTGGTCCCTTCCACGAGCATCGGCTTCGTCTCCGACTTCACCTTGCATTACGATTGACCTGTATTAGGATTTAGACCCGCAGATTTCGGAAGAAATATTCGTTTGACGGTTGTGATGGAAACGCCGTTAGTTATACTTAGCGCTACCCTTGTTTAAATTCTTACGGGAAAAGTTATTGAGGTCGGCTTTTATTAATGGAAGCGCTTTTCGATTTCGTTCGCTTCTGGTGCGTCTAAGGGCGAAAACTCAAATGGATACGAAACGAGAAAGCTTTTAGAAAAATGAAGTCTATTGTTTAAATCCCCTTCGAATGGAATGGTCCTTATCTCTGTCGTGTCCCTTGAGATACATCCAGATGCGTATTTCGACAATTAACTTGTCATCTTCAATATATCAACATGTATCAAACCAAGCAGAAGATTTCGTTATTAACGTTCAAATCTTCCACAAACTAGGCGGTAGTAAGTGTGCTAAGTCGACTCCACATTGGAAATGACCTCAGCACCGCGAAATTTCGTTAAGCTGACTTAAGGCTTGTTTTGCAATCGTGGTTTTAATGATAAGGCCATCGAGTGACCCGGAGATTATGACCGTGGATGATTCTGGCCCAGAAGTTAACATTCAAGGTCCAGCTGAATCTGATCCTCGAAAAATATCGACGTACATGACGGCTCCTGCTGCAGTCCCTGTGTAGTAAGTCTACCTTACATCTTAGGACGAAGCTACTGCTTTACAAAGTATACTTAAGGCTGATATCCACCTACTGAGCAATGTTGTTTCTTTCCTTGTAGTGCCTAATCACTAAGGTTTGATGCAAGAGTGGATGACGTGTTATCATTAAGTAGTGTATGTCGGACAGGCGCCCTTGCTTCTTCGAATTTTAATATCGCGCCTTGTACGTAAGTAGAGACAAAGACCGGTTTACACTACTTAATGATAACACGTCATCCACTCTTTCATCAAACCTTAGTAACCATTATGGAACGTCCAAACGATCTCCTGTTTTCTTGAAATTTATTTCCAATATCTATTAGTATTTTGTTCAAACTGTTCTGGTACCAACTTCAAATTACTCTTAAAATTCTTTCCTGAAACCTACCGCCCAAATATAGACATCTTCTGCTGAAAACTAGCACCAAAGCTTAATTATTGCTTTTAAATTTTGCTTCACTGTTTCATCTAGAACTGAATAATAATAACTAAAAATGCCTTCAAAATATCATTTTCCCTCTTCCAGCGATTGACTACTTCGCAACAGTTGGCATCCAAGCGTTGGGTCACCTTCGTGAAACTTTTTTCTAAAATCTATTAACAGTTTTTAGTTAAAACTGGCTTCAAAATCTCGTCACATCATCTTAACAATTTCCACCAAGTTCTCTTTGCTACCAGTTCTCCACCCACGCTTCAAAAATTTCCCCACTTTTCTGAACACTAATGCTAAAAATTTAGCCATATCCTTCTGAAAGGTGACTCCAAAGTTTAACTCCATGTTTTAATATTTCCCCAAATTTGCTCTAAAATTAATTCCTGAAAATACTCTTAAAAACTTTGCCTTTCAGTTAACCGCCTTTTAACAATTAATTTTCAAAAGTTTGTGCTATTTCAATAAACTCACCTTCAAGATATGGCAGCACTTGTCTGACAATTTCTTTCAAGATTTGGTGTGTATAAAATGGACCTGTCTGTCTGAAAACTGCTTTCAACAAGTACACAGTTTCTTTTCTTCTAGCATTTATTCACTTGTCAAACAATGACTTCCGTTACAAAGATATCGCCGGTTATCGAATTATAGCTGAAATAAAAGCTGAACAAAATATACACCCATCGTCGGTGATTGCTATCTGGAGGCATAATAAGGTGGTTGAACTATGCATTCTTTATTTAACAACGTGCAATAGGGGTGGACAAGTTCGTCCTGCTCAGAATTCACCAGAATTATTCTTATGGCCTAATTATGTTGTGCAACTTTCATTTCGTACAGACCAATTGCCTAGCAAGTTCGTAGGCCCGTTCTATATACCAAAGGCGAATGTTGAATTTCAGTCTGATGACATCAAGCGGCTTATCGCAAACAAGTTTTGCAAACTGCGCAAAATCAATTATGCTCTTTCGTTGAAAAGGTTCTGATTTTGGCTTCCGTTCTCGTCCTGGGGTGATAGGAGGCGTTTATAAAATCATCGTCATCTGACCAGTCGTTGATAACGCGTTTGTTACTAAGCATAACATGCTTGACCAACATGGCTGCGGTTTGATGAATCTGAATGATGATCTTTAGAAGAAACAAAAGAATGACCAATGGTAGAGATGAACCACCCCCAGCGTGTCATTCGCTGCTAACGATATCTTGTAGCATTTCGTTTGCAGTTGTAATAAATGATTCGAAAATTAAAGTTGGATTTGAAGATAACAATCACTTGGGAGAAGCCACTGCTCTAATCAACGCCAAAAATCAAGAGCTGCTGTGGCCTCGAATCAACGCCCAGAAACCACCGATAACGATACACCATGCTCAAAACCAGCGAAAAGCTGCTTCACGTCATGTTACCATCAACAGGTTTTATGGTTTACTTACCCATTTTCGCGATGGCAGTGAAATCGTGGATAAATACTGTGACCGTTAGGTACGTTTTCTAGCACGACGGTGCGGTCAGCCCAAAAATCCAAAGTCTTCAGTCGGATATGGTGGACATGTTTTGTTCGAGGAATTATTACCATAACTCTCTAACAGAATACGGCACTACCATATAGAAAAGGAGCGATTATCGTGCAGTAGACCATCGATTAGATTCCTCGAAAAGTTGTAGAGTATTGCATACAGTAAAATCCAGAGGAAAAGAAGCAAAACAACACCATTTAATGCTCTCTTCTGAAAGACCAAAAATCCATTTCACAAACAATCAGTTGAATCAAAACACTGCGCTTGGGACCTAGTTTCCCCACTAACGTTCTATGAACGAAAGTCCCTGAAGTGGATACCGATCCAACTGTCACGGAAAACCAAAGCGCCGGTAGTAAACCAAATTCCCCTAAAACTTCGACTAACCTCCGGTTATAAAAATAAGTCAACGACACTAAAACGTAACAATATATGCGTTTATAGCAGTTAAAGCAACTAATTGAAGGAATAGGCGCTTAGAAGGCATAAAATTTCTGACGGAAATGTGCTATATTCATACAAGTGTGTTCATATACTAGCGTCTGAAGAAATACAGTGTTGGGATTTACTTACTGGCCTTGTTCGTTTACTTTCAAGCATAAGATTTTGGAAAGAACCGAAAAGCTTCTTCTTACTTCATCTTCCGCTCCAAGGATTCGTGATGCACCAACGGTTTCTGATTTTGATTTCCCGACTAATCCATTTACATAATAAACCGTCCCTTTCACCGACTATTAACCACCGAAATAAACCAGACTTTCATCATTTAGACGTCACTCGAACGTCTTCGAGCTGTCGGTCGTAAAGGCAAACTCGTCGCCGCGATTAAATTCCGAACCGTTAACTCGGTGTGGTAAAATTAAACGCTTTTTATTGCGCGCCGCCGTGTAACAGTGGGACGCGCCATTAGTCCTCAGCGATTCTCTGCGGAAGACGTTGCGTTTTTGCGTCTTCCGGATGCGGACCGGGTAGGCGATAAAATTAGCGAGGAGTGGAAGGGAAGGTAGTTACGCCGGGCGCGCGGGTTCGAGACCCGACTCGATTAGCTTCGAGATAAGTATCGGGAACGAAGGGATAATGTTTGTCTATTTACATACTCAGGAAATTACCTTCGAGTATCTATTAGGAGCGTAATGAAAGAGGGATATCGATTGTGCAGATGTAGCCAGCGGTAGCTCCGAATAGCATTAAAGTTTATATTTAATCAGATCGAACTGTAGCTGTTGGTGAACTGCTGAGGGAATGTGGGAAGGAGAAGGAAAATTTTGTCGGCACGTGTGTTCGTCGTAAAGTACTAAAATGTAAATTGAATATCGGCGTGGAGAAGATGTTTCGAGTCGATAGGAAGGAGTGGTTTATGTTAATAGCAAATGTGTTGGTAACAACGTTTAAATATTTTAATAGCTGATACTATATCGCATCGGCAATCTCTTCATCATACAACTATTTAGTTAAATCTGGGGACATGTGTTTCGTTACTAACGAGACCAGTACCTTGAAACCGTATCTCATCGGATAAACTGCGACTTCGACCAGTAAAATTCATACGACGATAATGTTAAACTTCCCAGAGCCCAATTCGCGTGTATATCCTCGAGAAACGAGATTTTAAAGCGAGAATGGAATAACCTATTCTTAGGCGTCCTTAAAATTTCCCGATGCTCACAAATAATCTCTATCCCTCTACTAGTTCCCTACAACAACGTGAAAGAGAAAATAACGGCGTCGTAAATAGCAAAAAGAAACACTCAGCTGCAATTGGGGGAAAAGCAAACCCCCAAATTGGCCGATGGTTCGACCAGTAAAATTGGGAAAGCGTAACTCCCAAATTCATACGACAATAATGTTAAACTTCCCAGAGTCAAATTCGCGTGTATATCCTCGAGAAACGAGATTTTAAAGCGAGAATGGAATAACCTATTCCTGGAAAACGATCTGTTCAACCGAACGTCACAAGCAGAATGCCTTATCGAGTATTGTTATATCAAGACCACTAAAATCACTAGATATATAAAGTACCGAAATTTATGAGGCCAATGTGTTAAAAAGAGAAATCCATATTTCTGTCCCAAGATGGCGGTTTCTCTAGTGACTTTCCAGTGTTTTTAAACATTTGACCACAATATTACGTCAAATACAGTAAAACGTAGAATTAACCTATACTTTTGAAGTTTGTTTCACAATTGTGTGGTCGAGATTTATGATTCCGATTCTTTTAATTAAGTTCTGCTCAGTTCTATTGTGTTATTTCGTGTTTTAATTCGTTTTTTCTTATATATAAAACGCTATTTTGCATTAGGTACTAATTTTCTTAAAGTTATCTCAACACTTTTCAGTTTTCCTGATTAAACTTAAAAAATGGCAAAGTGTTGTCTAAAACGGATTCCGTTTATGTAGTTCACCAAGTGGTGAGACAAATACCTTCAGACAGCAAGAGTGGTTGAATTTAATTGGAAGACGAGATTCGCCTCTTAGCGCCAGGTTTTGTGAGAGGAAATATTTATATAGAACTTTCAATATTTTCTCTTGTCATTTCTCTGATAGTCAAGTGGAGGTTTCACGACAAGATAGGAGAAAATCACTTCGGCGTAATGCTATTCCGGATATTCTAAAGCAAAATTTAAACGATGAAACATACCAGTACCTAAAAAATTAGTACTTTCTAAAGATGATGAAAGTGAACTAAAGAAATTAGAAACCAGAAGTATTGCTAAATGGAATTTATTACATCAAGAAGTATACAGAAGAAAAGCAGGTGTTTTAAACGAAATAATAAGCGATGTGTCTATCGATGATAGTCAGAATGGAATTGAAGAGTGGGACATGTTGGAGACAATGGACATGCCAACAAAGGATATGGATTCTGTGATTGTAGATTTAAAACAAAAATTAAAAGCAGCATTGCAAAAGTGTCGTAGATTAGAAAAAATTACCTTTACCAGTCGTCTCCATTACAATAGTTATAGTTTATAATAAATATGTATACACCTCATTATTTTTTGTTTCTTTTCTAAGTAAATATATTTCCCATATTGCATGCTACTCAGAAAGTTTCCATCCGTATTTCCAATATCTCTGCGTTATTTATTTCATATCAAAGAATAAATTACTAGAGAATTAGTCATATATTGCTTCTTTTACGTTTTAATGTTGCCGCAATTTTCTGCTCCAAAATGGTGGATAATTACGGTACTTCATAGTGAATAGTGACTTTACCAAAAAGTTTATTCTGGCGCCATCTTTTTTGTTCTCCCATCCATTGCCAACTTAAAGGCTGACAACTCGCCGCTCATTACCAACCTAAGCATCAAAATACGATTCATCGGCACCAACTACACCACGGCACGTCATTAGACGTCACAAATAGGATCCTACATTTTGTTTTAATGTGAAATTATAAGCTAATGAAACATGAGTTCATTATTTATAAAACCAGGAGTATGTTTAAATAGAACGTTCATACAAGCGATAGAGAAGTTGGGGTTAGTTTCCAGGTATGAGGCAGTGGGGACTAGCTCGAATTTTGAACTTCGAGACAGTTGGGCTAATTTCCAGGCACGCGTGCTTAGGAAGTTGTCTACCTTCCACGCATAAGGTTGGCCTACTTCAGTGGTGGCGGTCCTGTTTTTAATAAACTTATTTTGTATTTCATAAAAGAGAGAACAAACAATCAAAAATATTTAAAAAATAAAGCATATATATTTAATTTAGAATTTATAGAAAAAATCCATGTGAACATTGGCCAGCAACAAACAATAGTTTCGACGAATTTTCAAATATAGATTATAAAAACTTCAAGGAAATGAACAAATTGTTTTAATAATGTGTGAGAGTATTAAAATATTTATGATGAAACCTGACACCTTTAGTACGGATTTGGAAATGGAAACCATGACATATTTTTCTCAATTACAAAAACATTCTCTAAACACTGTAATTTTTGAAAATAAGCTTGACATTCAAGAAAATGCAATTAAAACCTATTTATTGATTATACAGGAAATAAAACAAGCTTTTGATGAAAGATTTAATCAATGCATAAGTTTAGGAAAATACATTTCATTCTCTTTTATATTCATACAAAAGGGAATTCGGAACAATGGAGTTAACCGAATTTATGTGGCTAGGTATCCATGATTTAAAAATGGAATTCCGAACTAGAAAAAATATCTGAAAATAGTGTAGATAATTCCACACCAAAGGAAGAAAATATTATATTAAACCTATGTAAGTTACCAAATAACTTTATATCAACGAAGAAACTTCCTAATGCTCTTTTAACGATGTTTAGGTCCACATATTCGTGTGAAAAACTGTTTCCTTCAATGAATTTTGTAAAAATCTACCAATGGAAATAAACTTGGAAACGAATTGACTGCGAAATGCGTTAAACTAATGATCAGGGAATATGAATCTAATATTAAGAAACTATCTCAAAATGAACAACAATATATTTCTCATTAAATATACTTCAACTTTATTATACATACCCATATCTGTAACTATATCTATTAATAAATAATATTTCATAATGTATATGTGATTTTCTTTATGCCTTGTTCATTCAAACACTCATTGCATGGGCGACTGCCGCCTGGGTATGATGTTGACCACGTTGATATAAATTTTTGTCCTTGACGTCTATTTTAAGTAAAAGTTGTAAAACAAAAAGAAAACGTACAGTTTTAGAGGATTTTCAAAGTGAGACCCAAAAAAGAAATTGCTTTTAATCCTCCTGTCCTCCCCCTCCTTCCATGTGACGCCCCTGAGTTAGTGACCGACGACCTTGTACCAAAAAATAATGTACAAAATTTGACTTACTTCTCCAAAAGCTTTATCATCACTGGCCTACTTTGCAGGTATACACGTACGATGTTACGATGCGGGAGGCTGTCCCAGGACCATCTCTTACTACTATCGGTTTGGCCCATATAACTTTTACAACCAATACTTGTCATGTTTGACTTCTAGCCGTTTTTTGTATCCGGAGTAGAAAGTGGTAATTTCAAGCAAACCGATCTTGCCGCGTCCTGGGAATGGTCCCGATCAAGTTTAGTAACAAAATAATTTGAACATTTTCGAAGCTCCTTTTGTCTCCATCGAAATATGGTTGCTATTAAAGAAATGCGACACAAAGTAGACCGTTTTATCTCCCAAGACGCCCTTTTTCCGAGGAGACCAGATTAGAAGTTCTCTCGATAAATATCCCCCGAATCCTTCCGATAAAGTTTGCACTATTAACCTGTCTAACTTATTGCATCTCCGTTATCTCCTTTCGCGTTCGTTCTCTTCTATTTTCCGCCTATAATGGCTAATATTTTACATCCTACGTATAATTCCCCGTTCGTTTTATTCGTCTTCGGGGGTTTCCCCGCTCCGAAGAAAGAGAGCCGATAATTCTAAGGAAAAACCGTTCGCGGCTAACGAGGACGAGTAAAAATAAATTTCCACGACCCCGACGCCTTTCCTCCACCTCCACCTCCTTCGCGTTCTTTGAACGAATTCTTATCGGGGAACGTCGACCGGGAATTCGACTTTTCTACTTTTGCGCGCGGCAAATTGAAACGTATCGGAGTTATTCAAGGCGATAGCGTTCCTACGAGTCGCGCGCGCGCCCGCATGAATGTAATCTGCAAGTATAAAATAGTTTAAACTTGGCCTAGCGTGCGACGTTCGCTATCTGCAGAGCTCTTATTGAATTCTATCGGGGAGCGCGCGGATTCCTCTGATGACGGGAATCGCTTTTTGCGAGGCGTCGCGTCGTCAAAAAGCCCTTTCAAAGACGTTCGCCGTCGCGATTTGAATGCCTGAGGTCGAAGGAGGTGAGCCGTGATGTATTTTATTTAAAAGAGCGCGCGTGTATTGCGGCGAACGCGAATTAAGCGTGAGAGGTGTCAAATTGATGTTACGGTATAGATGTGACCTAGTTCTTGGGCACGGAGCAATGAAGATTTGGATTAGAAAATTTTAGACCAATTGGATTGGAAATGGGACCACTACTTCATACGTTACATTGCAGAACTTCCTACTTCCGATTGAGAAAACAGTATACTGGGATATGTTCGCCGAATTCCATCAAATCTCCCAAATGCATTTCCCAAAAGGAATCTCTTGTTTTAAACTTGCTGAAGATAGATCAATGCTTTGGAAGTCCGTAAGATTCAACCTGAAAAGAAGAAAAGATCCTTAGGTGTCTGTCAAAAAAGAAGAGTTTGCTAAACTATTTGCCACCTACAGTGAGAAATACAAAGCCTGACAGTTTGCTGGTTTCAACTTTTGCAAGAGTCTGATATTACTCGCTGTATCAGTCTTGAGCTTTGGGTGATAGAATTCGCATTCCTTGGCATTACCAAATCTTTATTTGAGAAAACTGAAAATCCAAATGTAGTATGTCCTGTTCTAAAAGATTACAGTAACTACTGCTAGCACGTTATCAGATCGTAATGTGTTAATAAGGTTTAGTAGAAAAAGAGTTACCAAAGAATTAAAGTCCTTGGTAAGTTTATGGTTCGTTCTTGTCCTAAAAGACGTATCGCCTAGTAATTTACTGATCTTTTCTTGTCCTAAAAGGATACAGTTACTTTCATTGTTTAGATCGAAGATGCTGTGGAAGTGTCCTTGCGCCAGCAGCCACCAACACAGATGTAAAAGAGAAGTAACCAAGGAATTGCTGTCTTTTATAAGTTCCATTGCCCGTTCTTGTTCTAAAAGGACTTTTGAGCTTCTGAATAGAAACTTTTAAGCTTCCCGGAATTTGTAGGTATACTTAGAATCAAGGGAGTTTAGCACCGTGCCACGGATTACTGCTTTCAGGTCATACAAAACAGGAGTCGGTACTTTTATTCAATTGAAGGAATAAGAACAGAAAGACTTTTATCTGGTTGTTATTCCCATTGGATGAATAAGAACAGAAAGACTTTTGTCTTTTTGTTATTCGCATTGGGCGAATAAGAACAGAAAAACTTTTGCTTTGTCTCAGCTCAGAGCAATGACGTATGAGATAGCTGATTCCTAGTATTACAGTGGTTCAGTGATGCTAAGAAAAACTATTAATATCCATGACATCGTCCCATTTTCTAGATTTGTCTTGTCCAAAAAGGACTTCTTTTAATTGTGGTTCTGGATAGAACCTCCTGTTGAAGCTTTTAGACCTTAGAAGGTGGTAGTGGTTCAATGCTGTGATCGAGAAATGTACTAGTTATTGCTCAATCTTGAAGTCCACTCTTTCTCCCAGCAGCTTATTACGATTGAGGTTTTGGGATTGAAGGAGCTCTTGAAACTGCTAACAGGTTGTTATAGACCAATAATGTTAAAAATGGGCTGCAATGCACAAACAGTTGTCAGTCATTTGTTAGTTTCCTAGTACAGTTTTCTCTCAATAATTCCCTATATTAATTTGGAGATTTGGTATATCTCTTGGGTCACCAGTTACTCGTTAAGTTTATGGTCCAATCTTGTGCTGATAGCTTCTAACGAATTGGAGCTTTTGGGATTCAAGTTATTTCTGAATCTCTTCTGAAGTCAGCGGCGCTCGAGGAGAGGGGAGATGAGTCAAGCAGGTGCTCAATCTCTGACAATCATTCTTGGGTTTCTTAGCCCAATTTTACCTCAGAAATTTAGATTAACTTCCAGCTTTTGTGATTAAACTGTGGTTAAAATTTGCTTCCGAAGAATATATTTTTACACCTCTTTTGTCTCTGAAACTTATTCTTCGCTCCAACCTTAGAATTATTTTGTGGTTTTGGGATTGAAGTTACTGTTACAATTTTTCGACACCAATAGATCCTATGAAGTTAGTGGTATTTGAAGAAACGGACGAAGAACTTATATGATGTGATCTATTGGTTATAATTGGTAGATGCCGTGCTAGTAAGTGGTGCTTAAGTAAAGATAAGCACAGTTCAGGAAAGTTTGCTTAGTTATTGATCTCCTGGCCTACTCTTATATTGGAAACATACGCCAATTCTGAGCTTTTGGAGACTCTATTATTTATATGAAGGAATAAGACTAGCTAAATACAAATACGTGTCCACATCCTTTGAAGACGAGCTGATAGAGAAGATTTTGTGGTATTTTTGGATACATGGCACCAAAATTAGTTAAGAACAGGACAAAAAGTCCGGCAGCAAAATACGTGTTGACCAGTGTGATTGATCTCTCGCGCCCACTATCAGCCACCCTTGTGTACTTGTTGATGTCCTCGTGTTTGAACGTTGTGTTTACTATAATTGGATTGTTTTCTATACTGAAGTCTATTATTCTTTCCCCGTTATTATTATTAATAAAGTAAGTAAGTACGTTTATTGCAGATGGCGTTAAATTGATATACCTAAATGGCGCACCCTCTTGCAAACGTGAGGTAATATAAAGGTCGTCGGAAATTCCGTGATAATTTCCGTTAGGTGCGACGTCGTCTAGAGAACGAGCCCGCGCAACCGTGACGCCATTACCAAATTACGAAGGTCCCCTTGGAAACAGATCTATCCCGGCCGGGTCAGATCCTCGGCAATATATATCGCAATTAGGTACCTCATGCGAAAAATAATAATTGGACTGCTATCATTAAGGAAGGTCCGCCGCGAAGCGTACGCTCCGCCGACGACTACGACGACGACGATGACGACAGCGACGACGACGTCTATCTACGCTCGCCGGGCAATATCCAGAGTCGATTTCCGACGTCGTCGTTTCGTCCCCGACGCTAATTACCGTCGGTCCTTCGGTTTTTCCTCGCGATTTTCTTATTTCGTGCCGTTTGTTATTGCAACAGTGTACCAGCAACAGCGAGTAGTTATATTTGCTCGCTGCCGACTTGTTTCGAGCGCCTCGCGAATTAATGAGCGTCATCCGACGCTCTCGTCGACAAAAGGATTCGCTTACGGGTCATGAAGTCGCAATCAAAATGTTAATTAAAAATTCTTATTAGCGAGCAAACTGTACCGTTTCGAATTTCGATGGGGCTTCGTCGGTAGTAGAAGTGCGCTCGAAAAAATCGAGAGAAGTTTCTCTCCTCTTTCCATTTTTTGGGTTAATTTTATCTACTTGGACGGGAAGCCGCTTAAATGACGACGCTACCGTGAAAAATTAATGAAGTCGGCGGTTTAGGTCCTTGGCCCGTTTTCTTTGAGTGGAAATAATATTTTTTGCGATTTGCTTTGGAAAGAAATTCTGTGCGGTTACTGAAGCAGCGGTTTCGAATTTGTCACCTGTTATGACCAATTTGTCTCAGCGTTCTGGTATTGCTATTTTTGGCCTCCCGCTCTACTTCTGACGTGTAGATGGCGCCCCGTTTCCGTAGTTTTTAAAGTTACTAGATATATAAAGTACCGCAATTATCCGCCATTTTGGGGCAAAAAGTTGCGGCAAGTTGAAAACATAAACGAAGCAATATATGACTAATTCTCTAATAATTTGTTCTTTGGTATGAAATGAATAAAGCAGAGATATTGGAATTATGGATGGAAATTTTCTGAGTAGCATGTAATGTGCCTTCCAATCAAATTCAACTACTCTTACTCTCTAACGGTGTTTGTCTCACTACTTGGTAAACGAAATAAACGGAATCCTTTTTCAACACTATTAGTACAATCCTTTACACCACATCCTGGCATTTTTTAAGTTTAATCAGGGAGATTAAAAAGTGTTGGGATTATTTTAAAGAAGTTCGTATCTACTAGAACATAGTGTTTTATATTTAAGAACAAAAAAGCTAATTAAAACACGAAATAATGCTATATAACTGACAAGGAGAAGGTAAGGTAATCGGACTTTTGTAATTTTTTATATTTATGGTACGTGTAGTTTGGACCTTAAATAAGAATATTTTGGAGTAGTTCGACGTACCGTTCATAAATTACCGAGATAATCGATGTTGAAGTTTCACCCACCATTTAAATCCACTAGATTTAATACGGTTGTCAACTGGACTCATGGCCTAGTCGATAGCGATTTGGTGCGATACTCACGAGATCGCTGGTTCGGGTCTCGTCACGAGACATTTCTTTTTCTTCCATTCAAAACGCACCATATGCTTTTTTCATTGTTCTTCTCATATCAAAATTATGAACAAACGAAGTATATGAACTATATGCAGGAATATTCTTCAAGTACATCATTAAAATTCACAATTGGTTGATAAACAATATTCATTTTGAATTAACTTAACAACAAGGTAATAATAAAAAAATGTTGCTTCCCATGTTTCTATGATAACTACCATTCTGGCTCGTGCCACACTGCGTAAAATGTCGCCTACTAGATATAAAATAATAGAAATTTTCATTTCTTACCTGACTCCGTTGGTTTTTTTTTTTTTTTTGAAGAAACCTTATTGTTAATTCAAAATGAATATTGTTTAACAACTGATTGTGAATTTTAATGAAGTAGTAGAAGAATGTTCCTGCATATAGTTCATACATTTCATGTTTGTTCATAATTTTTGATATGAGAAGAAGAATGAGAAAAGCATATGGTGCGTTTTGAATCGAAGAAAAAGAAATGTTCCGTGACGAGACTCGAACCAGCAATCTCGTGAGTACCGCACTAAAACGCTATCGACTAGGCCACGACTCTAGTTGATAATTGTATTATATCTACTGGATTTAACTGGTGGGTAAAACTTCAACATCGGTTATCTCGGTAATTTATGAATGTTGCGTCGAACTACTCCAGAATACTCTTATTTAAGGTCCAAACTACACGTTCCATAAATATCAAAAACTACAAAAATGCGATTACCTTTCCTTCTGCTTGTGAGCAAAACTTGATCAAAGACAGTCAGAATCATAAATCTCAACCACACATATGTGAAACAAACTTCAAAAGTATATGTTAATCTTTAATATTTTGGTGAAATGTTGAAACCACTAAAAAGTCCCTAGAGAAACCGCCATTTTGGGGCAAAAATTCCTTTTCCCTTTTTAACACATTGGCCTCATAAATTGCGGTACTTTGTATATCTAGTGATTTTAGTAGTTTTTATATAACAATACTCGATAAGGCATTCTGCTTGTGGCGTTCGTTTGAACAGGTCGTTTTCCGGGAATAGGTTATTCCTTTCTCGCTTTAAAATCTCGTTTCTCGAGGATATACACGCGAATTTGACTCTGGGAAGTTTAACATTATCGTCGTATGAATTTTACTGGTCAAACCATCGGCCAATTTGGGGGTTTACTTTTCCACCAATTGCAGCTGAGTCTTTCTTTTTGCTATTTACGACGCCGTTATTTACCGTTTTATAATGGTAGGGAACTAGTACAAACTAATAGAGGGATAGAGATTATTTGAACATCGGGGAACTTTAAGAACGCCTAAGAATTATCGTAGAAGTTGGGAGGACCTCACTTTGCTGTGTTCGGCTGGTTTCCCGACATTTTTACACGCCATTTCTTAACAACTTCCGTCCCGATACCGATTACCATGCCGTACGAAAGTTGACAACTGGAAATACGTTGTGCTAAGTTCGCCTTCTTTTATTTTATTTTTGTCTTGTTGAGTATTGGGAAGGATCCCCAAGAATAATTTAGTTGCTTTAAATTTAGTAAGTCGGGGATTTGTTTTCGAGTAAAAAAGGAGTTTTCTTACTTTTGCTAATTTAGTAAGATATTTGTTGCATATAACATCCAATTCGTTTAGTATTTTAAGGGGGAGGGGGACACAACTATTTGTCAGTAGCACATATTCTAATTACGTTTTGTTGAAGCTGTAGGTGGTGCAGATGGCCGTGAGGCCGCTGGATTTAAACGACTACCGAGAGTGTTATGTGCCTTATTTAGAAAGCTAGCTTATTTGAATTTTTATGAGACCCGTTACACCGCAATTGACAAATAAAGTGCTGCTTAACGTCATTCTCTCGCCTCAATTATTTGTTTTATGCTATTTTTAAATAGGTTTTTTGAGTAACTTTCCTGGTCGCTTCACGACCGAATAAAAGAATCAGTAACGTTAACGGTTTGGGTGACCTCATATCACTTATCCACGAAGCTGGAGGGTCTCTCTGACTCCAAGAACTTAGATGCGATCCAGTTCATAATTGGAGTGTGGCGCTTTGTTGCTAATAGATTCTAGAACTTGAACGTACGTCGTTCCCATTGAGCTAGTGCAGCCTGGATCTCCATGTTTATCATCCACTAAGTTGGTTATTAGAATAGTAACGATTAACTTCCGTATCGGTCACGTTTCCGACGTCTCATTCATTTTACCAAAAGTTTTTGAAGCCAGTAACAAGTAGCTAAAAGTAAAAGAATTAGTAACACACTGAATGTTCTGCCTTTCGCTTAAGCTTCGGAATCATTCACGGTTCAAAAGGCAAGTTTACATCTATCTATGAAACATCTTATAAATAGTTTCGTGGTGCATCAATGTTGAAGTTGGGAACCCGCAAATTTACAAAGTTTACAATTCCAAAAAGGTAAACCGACGCCGTATTCGATTCGAATTGATGATCCCCTCTCCTCGCATTTCGCACTAAACGAAATTATCAGAGGAATTCCGATCGTAATGAAACCAATCCGCCGGACAGGTAGGTCGCTTTTACGCGTTAAAACACCGCCGACCACCGTTAAGGAATTTAATTAATTTCGAACATCGGACGACCCTCGACTTCGCCACCGGAACCTACGGCAGGGGGACGGCGTCCCTATTATCTAAATGGGACGCTCCGGTGCGGCGTCGGTGGCGAAAATATCAGCTTAACAAATTTCGAAAAGGTCGGACCGTAGGAGTATCCCATAACTTACAATTTAGCAGTTTGTTCGGTCGTTGTTGCGCCGCCCACGGGCACCGATATTACGCCGTTATTGCCGCGAAGAGATAAATTTTCATTAATTCGTCGCCGGCCCCCGATATGATTGAAATTTAGTATTTTAAAACTTAGTGAGCAGGCGACGAGATCCCAGGCGCTTACTCGGTACCCCCTCTCACTCCCTAAAATTTTACGGTTAAATCGGGTGTTGGTAATTGGTAAAAATTGAGGCGTTTTAATCGTCGGCATATTAGGAAATATGAGGTGAAAGCTGCGATTGGTGAGGAGAGGAGATTTTGATCAATCCGGATGATTCGGCGCTGCGGTTTTCGATGCGTTACGGTTAGCGCTTGAACATTTTGACTTACAAAAAACAACTGATTATTCACCACTTACTTTTTTGGGTTGGTTACTAATAGTCCAAGTACTTGAGTATTATGCTTCTTGTACCGATCCCCAATAACGCTCTCATTTCCGTTCGAGCAAGCCCTCTGTCTTCCATAAAGGCTATCCTGCCCAAAGGAAGTCGGAACATTCTGGTAGGCTCCAGTAGATTCTCACTTGATTCCCTTCAATTCCTCACCGGCGGCGTAGCAATCTCAATTCAAAACAGAAAAGAGTACATCTCTATGATCAAACAGTCCTCAAAATTTCAGCAGAAGTTTCAAAACATTATACCAGACTAATTGAAGATGGTGGAGCTAGTCAATCTTTTGGGATTTCCTTTAATTTTCCTTGCAATTAATTGATTTTCCCAACTACTTGGAAGAATATGGAATATGTACGTTATGGGTGATACGAAGTGAGATCGAAAATTTGTCGGCAACCAGCGTTGGAAACTTCAACAAAAGTTTCCAGTGAATGTCCCAAGGACATTGCTTTCCAAAGATATTCAACGAGAAAAAAGTAACAAAAATCTAGCTCTCTATAAAACCGTCCTCAATTGCAATATGTGTGTGAGGCAGATCCCATAGAAAGTTGAGTATTAGCCTTCCTCTTAAGCACAAGGAATTATGCTTTATTAATGAGATGGAGCCACTCGTTTGGTCAAATCTATTGCCATAAACTTTTTTGTATAACTAGCTAAGGGAACAAGTTCTGTTAATCGTGGAGTGACTATACCGCACTGGCGAATCCTAATAAAGGGCAAAACTAGTGTATGGTTAGAAAGCTGTTCAATGACCTGCGTAGCAAGCACAAATCGCATGTTCCAATAATTATCACGGTGGGAATTATGCTTTATTTGTGGCAGACTCCAACCATATACTAGTTTTGTCTGTACTGGGACTCATCAGTGCGATGTATTTACTCCATGTTTGACAAAGCATGTATACTCAGCTAATTGTGCAACATAAGTTCATCGCAGTAGATTGGACCAAACGAGTGGCTCCATCTGATCAATTAATTATAATTTCCTTTGTGATAATTATTGGGAGATGCAATTTGGAATGCAGGCACGTATATTTAAGAGAGCTGCCTAATATGAATCTCCTTACTAGGTTGTCTTCTAGATACTATTTAGACTTCTAATTTCGTTTTCTTGACTACGGTGACGGTAGTGCACTAAATAGTAGTCTCCTTCTCTTCAAAGTCAAAAAACAGTTGCTCAGAACAGTACATCGTCGATGAACAATCATCATTTTCGGTCGGTATGTCCACCTTCCCTTGATAATTGACAGAGGTATAACAAGATGAAAGAGGAAGAAATAATTTACTTTTCTTTCTGGCTTTCTGGCTCTTTCTCGTGAAACGAGTTTTCTATTTGTAGTCTTCCAAAAGAGAGTGGGATTAAGAGATTAGTGAAAGATTCTTCGAGCTGTTTATAGATTTCAGACGACACAGTTTTGCGTTGATTGAGGAAAACTCCGGCGTTTCAGGCGTTATATATTCGACAATATCAAATGACAGCTGCGAGTGAAGACATCAAATTTTGTACGAAGAGATTCGCAGTAATGTTCTTCTAATTTTTACGACTTGCCCTCGCTAAAGAGCACCTCAAACCTAGAGAAGAAAATTGAAGAACTGTGGCCAAACAATACAGGCTACTTGAAAGAGACTTCGATCACGCAAGAATTCAAAGGTATTGAAATATCTCAAGAGATTGAACAAATACACTGATGGACGATTAGGAAGAATACGTTTTGTTTCCGTTAAGAAAGGAGTTTGGGGATAGATAGGGATATAAAATTCTTAAATCTTATTGACTGATAACGACGCCCGCATTATACAAAGTTTGGGGAACCTGACATGGCACTTAATATACGTCACGTTGTCTAACAAAACCTTCCTTATTCGAGGAGTTTGTCACGTACTGCATTCTACACCTGAACTAAGTAAATACATCTTATTTTTTATTTTTTCTCTCTTTATTCCTTAGTTTACCCATTTTCCTCGAATGTAGAGGAGAATTAAAGGTACATAACTTCCAGGCGATACATATTAGTGCAGATTAGAGAAAATGATACCTCCCAAGTGGTGTAATATTAGAAAATGTTAAGTGGCAGATACGACTGGTGAGGTGATCATCCAAGTATTTGGTATAGCTTGAAATATTTGAACAACGGGATTTGAAACAAACTGGAAATAGTTGAAGCGTTCTAGACGCCGCGATATCAGGAATTGTGAGATGTCAGTTGAGTTTGGTGATGTGAAACTTTGAGCGGTAATTTTCCAAATTTTACGGCTATTTGTTGACCCCTCTAGCTTGTATGGAACAATCCTAAATCAAGATAACATTGAATAAATTGCCAATCAATAAGTAAAAACAAGATCAAACAATTGATAAATTTCGATTTCTCCACTTTTACATCGAAAATCTCGTACGAACGTTCGCGCCCCGATATTGAATTCCGACGAGTCTCCCGACGAACGTCCTGTCCCACCGCTCGTCCCGAAACGATCCCCTCCGGAGGAAAACAAACAAATTCCGATATCCAATTTTCCCTTATGCTATGCAACGTTCTTCATAAATCAAAATCCAATCAGCGAGAAACCAATCGAGGGCGAAGCAGGTCCTTTCGCGACACGTCGTCGGAGAATTCGATACAGAATCGTCGACAGACGAAGAATACGACAGTATTCTTGGGGGCCGGTCGCGGAAACCAATGGAAGATGATTACATTCGAGAGGCGCCCGCGTGGTCTGGAAGTAAGTCGGAGATGTCAAAAAACGAGCGTCTGAATGGAATTAAAATATTGACAGAGCATTCGCGTAAATTCTTCCAAGTTTAGCGAATGTATGTAGATATTTCGAAGCAAAGTTGGTGACGATAACAACAATAATAGCAACGGTGAGAATGGTAATGCATGGTAATAATGCTAGTAATTGGATTTAGCCTGCGTGATCGTTTTGTTCGATATAGATTTTAGGAAAGTATGTATCAAGTTTGAACTTCACCCATTGAAACCTGGATTTCTATAGACTAGATGATACTAGAGTGGACATCGATTGAAGGAGACTGTCATTAAAAGTATGTATAAAATAAATAAAAATTGCCCTCACCACGCCTTTCCGAAATAATTCTGGATACGTATTTCGGCAACTACGTTGCCATCCTCAGTGCGAAACGGGGGAGTTATGCGATCAACTGATTCAAGTATCACATTTTGATGTCAAATGCGATCAGCTGATTCAGGTGACCCGATGTGATCGCAAATGCGATCACTTGATTCAAGTGCCATGATCAGTGAACTGGTTCAAGCTTGACCATATATCGTCAAAATGCGATCAGCTGATTCAAGTGTCACAGTCTGAAGTCAAATGCGATCAGCAGATTCAAATGTCAGGATGTGGCGCCATGAGCAATAAACTGATTCAAATTTGGCAATATGATATCAAATGCGATCAACTGATTCAACTGTGATAATATGGCGTCAAATGTAATCAGCTGACCCAAGTGTCACAATCTGACCTCAAATGCGATCACCTGATCTAAGTGTCACGATACGGTGCCATGATCAATCAATTGATTGAGGTTTAGCTATATATCGTCAAAATGCGGTCAGCTAATTGAAGTGTTGTAGTCGGGCCTAAAATGGGATCATTCGATTCAAGTGTCACGATATGCCGTCCTGAAGAAACAACTGATTCAAGTGTGACCATATGCCGTCAAATGTAATCAGCTGATTCAAGTGTCACAATCTGGCCTCAATCGCGATCAGTTGATCCAAGTGTCACGAAATGGTACTATGATCAGTGAACTGGTTCAAGTCTGGCTATAGAGCGCCAAAATGGGGTCAGTTGATTTGGGTGTTAAAATCGGGCGTCAAATAGGATCAGCTGATTCAAGTGTCACGATATGGCGCATTGAACAATCAATTCATTCAAATTTGACAATATGACGTCAAATGCGATCAGCTGCTTGTGTCATGATGTCGATGGTAGCCTCTCCAGATTGTACCATTTCAAGTGTGGCGAATTTAATTTGACAGCATTTTATATATGGATGTTAAACCACAATTCCCTTTATCAAAGACGGATTTGGGTATCGAGGCGATTCATAAATAAATCTCACGTATGTCACAAACAACGCCTCAACTTCTGATCACTTTAAAAATCAGTGTAACTAATGCTACATTGCAATTTTGATGCCAACCTAAATTTGGTCTTTACCGTTAGGATGGATCGCTCTGTAGAAGACTATAGTTTCTTGCACATGGTGTCCTTGGTATACCGTTTATAGGAAATCAGATCAATGATGTCACATCGTTGATGTTAGGGATGTATTTACATAGGCCAGTATCATTTTTGGATTAAAACTTGGCAAAGCAGCTCAGAGAAGAAAAAGATAGCTTTATGTAATTTGCACGAACAAAGTGAAATATAGAGAGCATATACTTAGGACTCATTGCGGAATAAACCATAAAATTTGTCTTCCTTTTCTTCGGGATCTGCGATGAACTGGAAGAAATTTTCACAACGAGTACCGCGCACCCAACACTGTACAATAACTTTAAAGCACTTCACAATGAACATCACGCACTGAAAACTTGAACGCGCTTCACCAAAAAAACACTAACGCTGAGGATTTTATCAACAACTCTGTTGACACAGTGTCAATAGCGTTTTGGTAAAGTGCGTGCAAGTGTGCAGTGCTTTAAAGTTGTTGTGCAGTGTTCGGTGCCTGGTGTTCGTTATAAAATTCGCCAAAATGTTATTCATTTATTTATTCGACTGAAATCGAGGCCCTCTTTTTTCAACATCTTCGTAAATGACTTGCTGTTGTTGTTGACATGTCCAGTCTGAGCTTATGCTGATAACGTTAAAATTCTTTCTGGGATTTCATCAAAGGATGATGCTAGACTTCTCCATACTCCTCCATACAAATATAACTAAGATTTTCCAGTGGTGCAATCAGTCTAAATAACTCTTAAACATACGAACATCCTTTTCCTCTAATTAAACCATCAATAATATTGTGATCGAGAGATAAGTGGAAGTCAGGTATTTGGGGATTGTGTTTGATATTAACTTTACTTTCAAGTCTCATATATCATCGATCTGTTCAGATGCAAGTAATGGGTTTTCTGATGCGTCGAGATATTTCGAGGATCCGGGCTTGCTGAAGGTGCTATACTATGCGTTCGTCCTTAGAAACCTGTAATACATGCCTTTAGCGTGGTACCCCTTGTACACCATCTTGTGACCATCTAACACTAGAGCGCATCCACAGGAAATTTTTGAAGTTTCTGTTCTTTAAGCAGGATGGCATATATATCGATGTTGGTACTTTGCAATCCCATTTACTGCAACCACACGGCATAGTATCACTGACATCTAGAACAGATGATGATTTGCACTAAATTTCTTCTTAACTTGATGAACAACAAATTTGACGGCGCATTTCTATTGCAGCGTCTGGCATTTTATGTAGGGCGTATCAACTTAGAGGAGCGATTACCAGCTTCAATTTGCCAGACTGGCTAATAAATCCAAGGACGAATTTACATCTTAGCGCTTTTTACATATTTTCAGTACATGGGTTTCAGATTATTGTTTTCATTTTGGAACTTTTGCCTTGTCAATAGGTTGAACTGTCGGGCAAATAATATTAATAATAATAATAATTATTATTATTATAACAAATGCAATACAATCGAAAAAATGCCCAAACCACTTGTGCCACCAGCAAAACATCTTCAGGTCTAGAAGTTAACTATGTTCACCTTTCATTCACCACAGAAACTAGGAAGGAAAAGAATTAGCCGCATTTTTACGACAAACTCCACATATCCGCTGACATTTTATTAATATGCTCCTAAACACTCGCTGTCATAACAAGAATGTCTATAAATACAAACCCAACAGCTCATCCCGCGCGCAGATAAAAGATTCGTGTTTACGCTGTATGTTATTAAAATTTTCCAGGACGTTATGCAGATGGGGAACGTGTACCCGAACGATAATAAACACCGATATGCTCACCACATGCTTACCCTCTTTTATATTACCAATATTTTAAACATATAATTCACGGCGTACAACGTACGTAGGAGGAGGCGGTTAAACCGTTGTGTCTGGCGAGGTGTACATACACCGACCCGTTTTCGTTGTTAGCGCTCCGGGGGCATCTGTTCCCGAAGGCGGATGTTTACGCTTATTAATGTGGTGTTACAAATCCGCAAGCCGTGCGACTCTACGTCGTGTAGAAGTTCGAAATGATGAGGACGAAGAGGATGACGAAGAAGGGGGTATGCCGGCGGGTACGCGGTTGAACCTAGTATCTTAGAAAGTTTCCCGTCTGTAAGGTAAACAATAATATTTTCGAATCGATGACGCGGTTGCCGCTGCTTATCGCGCCGCTAAATACGTGCGAGCTTACCTAAATCTCGGCAGACGCGGTTCGTGATGCCGCAAATAGAGTGTGATATCATGTTTAGGGGGATCGGGTTGACGAATAAGGTAAGTAGACAGGGGAGAGGAGGGCGTCTCGAAAAATTTGAAACCTTCAAGACAAACCGTCTAGGTTTTCACTCCTAATTTTCTTGTTAGAAAATGATAATTTTTATGAGCAACCTTACTTGAGGATGGAGTTTAAGAGTACGTTTCTTAATTGATGCAAAAGCACAATTTATGTGAAAGATGTCTTCTAGCTTCGACCTGGAACGAATAATTCTTAGGATACAGTAACTACTCCACAGTCCTTCTAAGGATTATCAATTAAAAACTTAAGAATTTTATCTCATGAAGCTAGAATTTTTAATTGATATTCACTGCAAGGACTGTGGAGTAGTTACTGATACTATATCAAATCGGCAAACTCCTTAACACACAATTGTTTAATCAAATCCGGTGGCACGCGTTTCGTTGTCAACGCGAATAGCATCTGCATAATCGTCAAATTACCCATTTGGTGATTGACGGCTTTGAATATACTTACTTCGTTGCTAACGAAACACGTGTCATTGAATTTAAATAAATAATTGTATGGCGAAGAGTTTTCCGGTGTCACGTGATGTTAGAATTTTTACCTCAATTTAGGCTCTGATATTGAAGATTTTGCGGACAGTCGGATGAGAATATTTGAGTTTTTGCATAATTTGCAAACATGAAAGCCAGGACGAAATAAGTGAAAGTAAATGAAAGTCTACGTAATATATTTGGTGGCCCTTGTTTCTCCCCGAAATCTCACTGCCGGTGTTGAGACCTTAAAGAGTGGGAAGTTTTCTGGTCTTGCCTGGTTCAACATTATTAGTTTCCTAAAGCATTGAGAAGAGTCTGAAGATTCTGTATATAAACAGCCGGCTATCGCTTTGTTGCACCCAAGTCAACGGTTTCCCAGTTAGTGTTCGGTCTGTGATGTCTTTCACAGATTTGTAAACGTTTGTGGATACAATTCTTGAAATTTGATCACAATTGAATGTACCTCTTTGGAATTCCTGGAAAAGTGAATACAGTTTAGGGTCTACAAGCAGTACGTTAACAAACTAGAATTAATTACAATTTTACAGTCTACAACATCTCAAAAATAAGCTATAATCGTTCCAGACCAAGAGTGCACCGCTCAACTCCTGGAACAAAAGGAAAAGCAAGATAAAGAGACGAAGATCGAGGAAAAAATAGATTCAAAGAAATACGTGGAACAAGAACCTGCAAAGAAAGATCACCATGATTTAATTGCAGCAAGAACTATAGAAGAAGAGGAAGTTGGCTGAAATAAAGGTGTTAAGGAATGGGAGTGCTGAATTAAGCGGAAGATAAATGTTGAAATGATGCTGTTTCAAAGAAAAACGACGTTGAGTATGGTCAGGAGCAAAAATTATAATTGTTCAACTGAAGCAAATAGTACAGAAAAGGAAGATGGGAAGGAACAACAATAGCGGTGATTGGAGACGGAGACACCAAAGAAGAAAGACACGAAAACAAAGCACTTCTGCTCCTTTTTAGTCCTGAAGGTTTTTACCTTTCTATTCCTCTCTATAATTCTTTCCTGATTTCCTTCCATTTCTCTCCTCATCTTTCTGGATCGTCTGGAGCTTCGTCTTCCCACGAATTCCTGGGTCCTCATCTCTTCTTTCTTCCTATCTCTTTAGATTCGAGCACTTATCTCACTGGCGTTTTTTCCCTTCACTCTCATTGCATGTCTTCACTAACGAAGTAGCTCTTGTAGTATTGTCATTTCAACTGGTACTATATTCACTTTTCTCCAGAAACTTCAAATCTAATTTCATTGTTTCCTGCTTTACCTCCTATTACTAAGAAAAGTCTTATTCCCACATTAGTTAATCTGATTTTTTGTCTTTTATTTATTGCCTTGGATTAATATTGTCTTCATGATTTTAGGGATTGATGGTCGTTTTTATTTCTGTGGGGACTCTTCTTTCCCGAGGAAATTTCTTTGAGTACTATTGGAAATTTACGCACGCGCTTCTTTAATCTCATCTCCTATGTTTCCATTATTGTTAATCATTTTCCTTCGGTACTTACAACTCCCACTTATAGCAAATAATAGCAAATGCCTTCGTAATTGTTCTATTTGCTCTTCATCAATTATTATGTGCTATTATACTTCTTTTCGGGATCTTCAATTACCCTAAGTTTACTTTTATTGATGTTGATCCCCATATTTTCTTTCTGAAGTTCTTCATTAAGATGCTGGTATTATTATGTTACTGTTACTCCGTTTCTTCTATTATGAAGATATAAAAAGAAACAACGGAATTCTGTTATTGTTGTTATCTTCATTATCCAGTATCCTATTCTATAATTTCTTAACTTTGGTTTACATGCTTTAACTGCTTCATCTAGCACCAGATTGAGAAGTAGGGAACTTGGTATATATCCTTATCTTAACTTTATCCTTCTAGTTTCTGACTTGTATAAAGGTTAAGGTACACGTAGATGCATAGTACGCAAAGAAGCTAGCGAAGTTAAAGATGATGAAGAAGAAAGACGAACGCTAAATATTTGATAAGGTCGTCGAAGAAGGAGGGCCTCTATGAAAGTTTCCGGAGAGGAAAATAAAGAAGAAACTGATAAAAATTTAATTGAAATAAATAGTGAAATAAGGAGATCAGAAGGTGCAACAAGGGGTAAAAGATGAAGACGAAGGAGAAGAAAAATAAAAGGAATAAAAGGAGGAAGAACCAGAAGAAGAAAGAGAACAGAAATGATTTGGATGTTACTGGAGGTAATTATGGGAAATGCAAAGAGGAAAAGGTCAAATATTTAATGGGCATATTGAAAGAGGGTCGTTTTTGGGATGGCCTTGAAGTAAGCTGTCAGGGAAGGCGGGAAGGAGTAAGAGGAGATAAAGGAGAAAAAGGATATCACATAGAGAGGAGAAGAAAGAGCACGAGAAGAAGAAGAAACAGAAGAAGAATAGAAATAATTTGATCCTTACTGGCGGTGACCATATTTAACGCAATGAAGGAGAACATCAAATATTTAATGATGACGTTGAACGAAGATTGCCCTGATGTACACTGCTGAAGAGGAAGATGGCCACAACAGAAAACAAGATAATGGATTTAATGAAGCTGCCGAAGAGGAAGATAATGATGGCTAGGAAGAAAAGGGGAGAAGATTAAGTATTCGACAAAGACGTTGAACTGGGGTGGTCTTGATGAACTAAGCTGCTTCAGACGCACATCAAGTAGACCTAGGTCAATCATTTTCACCATCATATCAACTAGGCCAGAATATAAAAAATAGGGATAACAAAGTTAGTTGTACAGCATTAATTGTAGCAGGTACACAATTATTTATATGAAACGAGTATGAACGAGGGAACCAAAAACATTTCAGGGAAATGAAATGAGAAATAAATATAAATAGATAGATAAAAGCGGCCGCAAAATTTTCAGGCCCAGTGCTTTGTTAGTGATTTCCGCTCTCTTCTGTCCTTTGGAACTTCCCACCAGTTCGAGACTACTTTTTCTGCTAGAGTTTTACCTAGTGTTTCTTCTTATTTTCGTTTTGGCCTTCTCACCTTTTTCTATCCTGGCCGGCTTTTCCACCTAATATGCTTCACCATTCTGTCGTCTTGTATTATCACTAAAAGAGGCAGCCAACTGCATTTTCCTGTCTTTGATCACTTGTACTACACTCGGTTCGTTGTATAGATCATAAGTCTCTTTGTTAGTACATCTTTCCCACATACCACCTACTTTTTCCCTCCGAAAGTTCTTGCGGAGTACTTTCCTCTCCCATATATTCATTTATGGATTTTTGCCAGAGACCACGTTTCGCAACCATATAGCAGTGTTGGTCTGTATAGACTTATACAGACGCAGTTTTGTCTCCACTGTTATCTGTTTTGACTTGAAAAATATTAGAAAAAATTTACAAAATGATCTACAGTTTCAGACGTTAGGAAGCTTGCATAGAAAGTTGTGCAATAGCCTGCAAATTGCATATGCTAATAACAATCACGGAGGGAATTACGCTTTAATAAAGGAAGCTACGTTAGCGTATTGATGAGTACTTATAATGACAAAACTAGTCTATGGTTCTAGTCTGCGATTAATAAAGCGTGATAATTATTAACATATTGCACTGAAAATTTAGATAATTATATTACCAAGATTGCACCAGCGTACCTCTTAATTAACGATATCATAAAAGCATGAATTATAACAAATTATATTTACAAGGTTTTAGAAATATTTGACATAAATTGAGTATAAATACCTATTGTGTTGTGTGTGTATCAGTATGTAATTGGATGCCCTCTTAAATTCTTTCTTCAGTGCAGCTCTATTTTCTATGGATTCCCTGTCTTAAATTCTTTCCTCGGCGTAGATCTATTATCTACGGATTCCCTCTCTTAAATTCTTTCTTCTTAGGTGTGGTGAAACTCGTTTGTTTAAGGTTGCTTCCTTTAAAACCCTTTTGGTCCAAATGTAGTTGAAACTTTTATTTCAATTCACCTTCAACGCAGTGAAAACGTACTTCGATGACTTTTCTATCTTGTCATTCATCGTCGTTAACCAAACACATCCTCATTTTTTCGGAAACCAGGACTACACTACATTATTTCTCTGTTGTCCTGATAACTAGCTGTTTTAAATTACCATGGAAAAACACTTCATCACGGCGGCGTGACGCTGTTATGGAAATCTATATTGTTGATGTCCAGGTATCCTTGGTTTTTTATATCCAGTGGTTATTTGGAATTCTTGTGATGTGAAAGTGTTGAATGTGTGTGTTTAAATGGACTGCAATGCTTTCTATCTTTCACTCAATGCTTTTTATAATAATTGATAATTTTATTTCTAATTACATTTCTCATTAAACGTCTATGGCTGGACTAACGCCCGCAGGGTAATAAAATTCCTAAAAGGTGGCGTGCGTGGTATCGCGTGTACAAGTATAGATAGAACTCAATCCCAAACCAAATGTCATTTGAACATGAAATAAATAGATATATTGAACTGTAATTAACGATACATTAATTAGTGGTAATGTAACCATGTAACTTTTAATATACTGCAATATACAATTTGTGATTGCCATCCAAGATATCACACAGCTTTCTATGAGAGCTGCCCAATTTACGAACCGCAGTTCTATAATTTAAATTTTCATTTGTTTGAATTACTTAAATCCAGTTTTATACTTTAAAAAGGCATTATTTTGGGATTCCTTATGATGAAAGGGGTTATAAAATATCACTAGATCTCATCTTTTTCATTAAATAAAGCGCACGTGCATATATCCAATAAAAAATATTTCAAAAGACGAAAACGATTTGTTGTCGTAGTCGTTCTAAAATTGTTACAGCTTCCGATTTAACTAGTCGCCCCGCAATTTCATATCGCGTAAAGTGCTCCTTTATCGGAGGAGATATTCCGGTTGCAGCACACGGCCCCACATAGAACTAATTGCGACGAGCAACAAAGCGATCGTGTATTACGGTTATTTCCACTTTTATTGCAGACGCGTTAGTATCTCCGTTCCTTTTCCTCGTATCCCAATTTATTACTTTAATATCTCACATTACCATCACTTACGCGGCTCAGCTAGCGCCGATAAAATTATTTCGGGCGCCCGTTCCAGAAATTAATGCGAAAGAAGTAGTCGTAGCAGTAGTAGTGGTATATTTATGTACATATATAGACATTCGGTGCTGTCGCACTATTACTCGAGGGCTACCGCACGGCACGCTGTAAAATTTCAATTAAGCTAATGTTCGAAGTTAATTTTCTCGATGGCCATTATGAATGGAGTTAGAGATGATGGTGGAGAGGGAATTGTCGCCTTTGTAACCGTCGCGATTTTTACGCTAATTAGTTCGCATCCGTCACTGGGGCTCCATTAGATTAAATAAAGCTGTAACTAATCAAATGGTTGGGGGAGAGGGAGTCGCAATATCTAAATGTATCTCCACCTTGAGGCGTAGAGGAACAAGATTGCAGAGAGGGTGGGGATGGATGATATGGTGACTTACTTAATCCTAAGTCTCTACCGTGAAGTGCTAGAGGTAGAAGTGGATGACTGATCATTTTAGATTTTAAACTTTGAGTTTGAATAATTCATAAACTGTTTACTCAATTGAGTATCAGGACACTTTTTCAAAGTGACAAAAGTCGATTAATTCTATCAGCGTGAAAATTGGCTGCTCAGGATGCAAGCATCTGGATAAATGTCGGTTTTCCCTCGTTCTGTCTGGTGAAGGTTTTACTTTTGAGAACCGAGTTACCAAGATGCTTGAAAACGTGATAATGCTTTGGCGAGAGAGGATTAGGAAACGTTCTGGAGAGAATTTGAAATTTCTTACCTAAAATTACCATAATTTCGTTCTAGCGCGAAAGTTATTAGAGATGGTGCGTTCGTTCTTATTCCATTCGATTCCTAGGCAAAATCTGCCCCTGGTAAGATCTACTTGATCCAGATCGAGCAATAAATAAAGCGGTGAAAGCGATTTGAAATTTGGCCCTTAACGAAAATCGCGCTTTTTAACGTAATATTGGTCATTCGACGAAAAATTCATGTTCGAATTTCGGGGTTATTTTGCGTCAGAATATACATATTCGGACCGGTAATTACGTAAAACATATCGGTTCCAACGTAGAACGCATAGTTTTTGAGAAAATGTCATTCGAAGATAGGAGAAAAGGGGGCTAAAATAAGGGTGTATATAAGGCAATTTTCGAATATTTGTCGAAAAATTCATGTTCGAATTTCGTGGTTATTTTGGCCTAGAATATACATATTCGGACCGCTAATTACGTAGAATATATCGGTTCGGACGTGGAACGCATAGATTTCGAGAAAACGCCTTACGAAGTTAGGGAAAAGGCCTAAAATACACCGAATATAAGGGTGAATATAAGGCGAAGCCGGGCATACTTCAAGCGCCCGTAGCGCCTAAACTATTAATGATAGAAAGACGATCCTTGGATCATTCTGAAGCAGAAAAATGCGCTCTTTCGAATGGTGTAAGAGAGTCGTAACTAGAAAAAATCTCCTGTTAGGGTGAAATTTAGTGATTTTTTCGATTTTCTTGCAGTGTTTTGCGATTTCCTCGGCAACCGTTGGAGTAAAGTAAAAAAATCGCACGCCGTTGAATTCGCCTCGTCAAGACGCATCGATTGATGTAGGATTGAACGTCCTTAGTCCCGTATTAGTGAAAAAGGGGTATGCAATTTTAGCACTTTTTTGCGGTTTTTTGCATTTTATCGGCAACCGTTTGAAATAATCTATACAAATTATATACCGCTGAAATCAGCGCGTCATGACGCGTCAATTGGTATATGAATGGACGCGATGGGACGAAGTAATTTTAAATCGCCCATATCTCCGTAACTGTTGGAGCTACGGCGTTTATAATGCCATATTTGGAATCTACTCGTCGAGACCTATCCGATAGGCCTATTTCGAACGCAATCGGGGAAGTTTGCTTTGGCTCGAGAACGGTAAGGGATACAGCGCCGGGGATGGAAGATTTGGAATCTACGGGTCAAAATTACTAGGATAGGCATATTTCGAACGCGATTGGACGCAAAAATATTTTTGTGCAAACGTTTTTCTACCTCAAGGAATAGAAATTTTGTCAGTTTTTCGAGATAGCATACTTCCGATAGCACTAGCTAGTTCAAACTCGATGGGTCTATAGTACTCGAGGAGCTGATTAAAATAAAGCAAACCGCACGTCCCTAAGTCTTACCGTTCCGGAGATATGGTAGGTTAAAGTTTGAAAAATTTTGTTATCAAAAATTACCATAATTTCGTCCTAGCGCGAAAACTATTAGAGATACGACGTTCGTTCTTGTTCCATTCGTTTCCTAGGTAAAATCTGTATATAGAAAGGTCTATTCGATCGGGATCGATCCATAAATAAAGTGGTGAGAGCCGTCTGAAATTTGGGCAAAATTGAAAATCGCGTTTTTAACGATTTTTAACGATATATTGGTCATGTGACGAAAAAGTCATGTTCAAATTTCGAAATTATTTTGCGTCAAAATATACATATTCGGACCGGTAATTACGTAAAACATATCAGTTCCAGCGTAGAACGTATAGTTTTTGAGAAAACGCCATTCGAAGTTAGGGGAAAAGGGGGCTAAAATAAGGGTGTATATAAGGCAATTTTCGAATATTTGACGAAAAATTCATGTTCGAATTTCGTGGTTATTTAGGCCTAGAATATACATATTCTGGGCGCTAATTACGTAGAATATATCGGTTCGAACGTGGAACGCATAGATTTCGAGAAAACGCCTTACGAAGTTAGGGGAGAAGGCCTAAAATAGACCGTATATAGGGATGAAGATAGGGCGAAACAGGGTTTCCTCGAATGGTATAAGAGGGAATGTCGCAACTTGAAGAAAATCCATTCCTGGATCACGGAAAGCAGTTAATACATCACCGATCAATTTAATAGAAACATGAGGCGAAAACAAATTTCTCAACGCTGAGCTTTCGTCGCAATCTCCCTACCTACTTCAATAACAATTATCCCACACGATTCCTTTCTTCGCGATTATTCCTATGCTCTCGAACGGCGTGCCCGATAGCATAGGCCGTGACCGTTTTCATACGCCAAGAGCTTCCAGGGCAGTAACGGTTTTCATGATTATTAGAAATTGATAAATCGCACATGTAAAGGGAATTGTAACTAAAATGATGCAAGCCGTAAACAACGCGTCGCGTCAGATATACGGTGACATTAAAAGAAAAACTTGAATCAAACGGAACGGAAACAAGAAAACTGTAAATTTGAACTGTAATGCCAGAAAGACTTTGGGCGACATAAGCAAATATTGGAATCAGTCAGCTTTTATTCAACCGCTATAAAAATAGACAACATTTTGGGGGAAACACCCAATATATTTTAGGTGCACCCTCCCACGGAGAAAGTAATGCCAACCGTTTTGTGGGAACCATAATGACCTAGAAAGAATGTTTAGCATTGCGATTTCCTAGCCAATAATTTGAAGCCAGCAATTTATATCAAAAGGCCAAGACCCATGGTAGAAGATAGTGTTGTTGTTGCATCGCAATACATGTTCACACAAGATTGACCTCACTGTGGAAATCGTCAAGCAGGATTTCGGGATGTTGACATATTCTGCCTTTCGGTCCTCTGTTTTAGAACAGTTTGGATGCCACACAAGTTCGTCTCTTGTGTACGAAAGAGGAGTTGCATAATATATTATATAAGTTCTTGCACGACCAATCACTGGCCTTCCTTTCTCTCGAAAAATGCGCAAGCTTGGGAGACCTGGACCAAATGGAATTCAGAAGGAAGGAGACAATTGCGGAAAACGACATACTTGGTCATTTGTGGAAATAAGTTGAAAGCAATCAAGGATGTGATAATTTATAACCTTCCCTCGCATATACGTAGATAGATATAAAAATAGCCGAAACCTGACTTTTTGCTCGACACCAGACGCTCCGAGCGATCATAATTTCGGATAAACTTCACGCGAACGAACCCGAGCGACATTTTTGACGGAATTTCCGGAAGGAATTAGGGACTTGCGGTCGGTGAGAACACCGGTAAATTGCGCTTTTCCCGCAGTAAATGAAGCGACCAAGTCGGATGATGACTTTTAGCTGGTCGAAACGTCTCTCTTTCTCGACGCGCTTGGTAACGTAATCGGCGGAAAGCGCGCCGGTAAATATTAAATTAGAGCAAGAAATGAGCGCCTTATTTATGTAACATTTGTTTGCGGAAGCGGCGGATGTTTCGCGGCGAGGCACGGGGCAAAGAAGGGAAATGGGCAATTTTGTAATAGGATTTCGCCGGAATTCCAGCACGGGGACAGGTTGCTCGCCGGGTATGTTACTTAATTAGATGCATACTTTCGTATATACACATACATTCGTGCATATGTGCAACGTTGTCGGTATGGTGAGGGGAGTTTGCATTTAGATAATTGGTGAAGGTGGGGAAGCAGAAGGAGATGAGGGAGGAGGAGATTGTGTGGTGTATTTGGAATTCAGTTCTAAAATCTATAAATGGTGCATCAGAGAATTCCTCGCAAACTTATTTTTGCGTTTTAAAAATAATACAGACTTTTTCTTGAAAATTTCTTTTTGGGTAAAACATCAAACGTTCAGCGTTAACGCCACACACGTTGATAAAAGAAATGTTACATTCGACTGAAGATGAAGATAAGTCTTTAGTAGTTCTGTTGGTGTCAAACCACTAACTCGGAAGGTGTTGGTAATATCAAAACATTTTCCAGGACTCCAAGTGCATTCAGTTTGTGGAAGTGAGTGGCTGGGATTAATTTCCTGGTTCCGTTTCCATAATGGATGATTAATGCACATTTAGCCACATGTTACTTACCTGTTATTGTCATTTATGTGGAAAAGTTGAAAACATCGTAACTACATTACATAGGTAAGTAAACATTTGAAACTTTAATAACTAGGATGAAATTTTAGAGTTCCATCAAATAATAGTACGCGCTCTTTACGAAGTCAAGCATTTGGTTTGAATGAAAATGATGTCAAAACTCAAAATTTGTTCAAAACTCTCTTATCCCGATAGTTAGAACGATGCTTCTGCAAAACTTTTTGGTAGCCACTTAGAACTGGAAATTTATGGTCTACCCAGGAAAGGGCACAACCAATACCATGCGTGAAAAGGAAAAAGTCAGCATAGATGAAGGTGTCCCTTTAACTTCCAAGCAAATAGTAAGTCCTTCATTCCTTTGGACGGGGGCAAGCACCCACCTAAACCCAAAACACCAAAAAGAAAAAGATTTTCAGAGCCTAGATATATAGGAGATATTCATTCACCCAGTGTAGTAATATCACCTCGCGCCTTGGCGAGTATGAACACATTTAGAAAATCTGCAAAAGGGAAAAACATGATTATAACAAATCTTGCAATGATTTCCACCATCGCGGTATTCGTCGGTTTGATCTTAAGAGTTTGAAGGATTGCGACGTTAACTTGTTTTAAGACATGCGAAGTTGGTTAGCTTTCCATCTTAAAACACAAAAAATCATATCTACACCTCATATTCTTGGCCTCAAAATTTGCACTTTGCTTCAATAGGATATGTTCGGTATGTATAATATAATAGGTCTGTGCTTAGTTGCAAAGATAACATACTTTCTAGTTAGGCAACTTTCGAGAAAACAGACTGAAGATAATTGTTACTACTAAGGTCGTAAGAGCGCTGTATCAATCCCGTTTAACTGGTTTTAAAATAATAACAAACTACCAACTAAGATTATCGATAACAAAAATACAAAATAAATTAATTAAAATCGATTTATTTCAGTTATTAAAACTGTAGATGTGGTTTTAATGTTATACTAAGCAATTTTTGCACGGAGAATAATCTTGGTTACAGTGAGTTACCAGAGACCTAATGAAACTGCATTCAACTTCTATGGTTGATCAATTTCCAAATCCATATTAGTGCCTGTAATAATAAAACAATTAATATTTTCTGTAAATTGTTATAAAGTTACTGTTGACTAATTATTGAGCAAGGGGTAATAAGATGTCTTACCAGGCACCAGTAATGATGGAATACTACCACGTGTCAAGTTAGTTCTATTTCTATTATCCATCAACTTACAACTGCTTGCAAATTAAGCACCGCATCCTCAACAGTTCTTACAAGCCACAATAAAATCTTTTTCCATGAAGTCAATTTTGTTAGTAACGCGAAATTGCTTTTGCGCCAACATCCATCATCAGCCATACAGCCCTGAAGCTGGTCAGTTACAATCGCTTTAACGCTGCCCAGTTGAGGCAAGCAACATGTAATCGTTATCGGGCAAACGATATCCCTTAAGGTGTTGCTTCAATCCATGGAAGAGGAAGAAGCCACAAAGACTCAAGTCGGATGAATAAGGAGGTTGAGGAGCCAAAAAAACGGTTACCTGAAATTGCCGTTTGGCAAGTTACACTGTTGTGATGCAACACTCAATTCTTCTTGATGTCTTTTGAGAATCTCTCGGTAAAGGTGTTGATTAACTGCTTGGTCTAGAGGTGGAAACTCTTTGTGAACAGTTACCTGGCTAGAAATAAAGCCAATCAGCATGTTTCTGATCTTTTACTTGCTTATTCTAGCTTTTTTCTGGCCTTGGAGAGCGTGGAGTGTGCCACTCCATACTCTGGCGCTTGGTTTTCGGATCGTACTCAAACACCCAAGTCTCGTCACAAATAATGACACGTTCCAGAAAATGGAGATCATCCCTAATCGATTCCAACGCACCTGCCCCTCCTCATGTCCTTTCTAGACCTACGTCAAGTTTCTCGGAACAATTTCTGAACAGATTTTCAAATCAAAATCTCATGAACGTGGTGTGACTCAAATTCAACTATACCTTGATCGTTCTGATTGTCAACCAATGATCTGAACGCACACGATCCCGGGCTACGTCGACATTTCCATCGGGTTCTTGAAACAGAAGTCTGCGAGATTCATCTTCAATTGATTCTTTTCCTTCTGCAAATGGTTTAAACCACCGAAAGACTTGGCCCCTTGATAAAGCACTGTCCCCATAGGTATGCCGGGGCTTTTCCAAAGTTTGCTTAGCACTGTGTCCAATTCTGAAGCAAAATCTGATCACACACCGTTGCCCGAAATTCGTATCACTCATTATCAGAACGCACAAGCAGAATCTCCGCCACTAAAGCAATTGTTTCGGACAAACAACATGGCTCTAGCGAGAGTCAACTCGCACTGATGGCGTATGACACGTTCACCTGCCTCCGCTCCAAGTCTCGCGTCACCAGTGTTGCCCGATCCAAGACTATGCTATCAGTTTCATTACTTTACTTACACACCTCGTAGGTTGTAGTGGAACTGTAGTTAAAGGTACAATCGAATTGGTAATTGAAAAGAGAGGTGTAACGTTCCTTCTTGAAGGTTGTTGGGCTTGATGATTATTCTGGACGCGCAGCGGTAACAGCGCACAATTACGAAATAAGTTACGACAGCCTACAAATACATAAAACTACTCGCATACCCCGATAAGGGGATTTCGTAACCTAGTACGCTGTTACCGCTGCTTGCCCACACTGTTAATGATGATTGCAAGGAGTCCTGTACTATAGGCACTAAAGTATAGCAATACACCCCTCACAGTGTACATGCTGGCCCCACTACTAGCGAAGCACGTGTCCCTACGTTAAATATCAAGCGAGTCTCAATGGTAATGCTTGAGATTAGTGAGGAAAATGAAGTGTTTTAATTGCATTTTGGGTATAAACTCAATTATCTTTCGGTTTGTTCAAGTTTTCAATGTTCACAAGAACTTGCGAGAATTACGAGTAAGGTACCCATATACGATGCAATTTAATGATTTCCTGTCAGGAAAAGTATGCAAAATTGATCTATCCCGTCGTAATAACTAGGTCGTTCCTCTACGTTTAGCTCCAAACGAGCTTAAATCTAATCCCGAATCTATCAAAAAAGGAAGGAGATATACGTCACGATCCTTTATTAAAATTTAATATACAAGTTTCCCGGAGTCAAGTCTACTTGGAAGGGTGGAAGCTTTCCCGTTTTACCAGCGAGTAAGGCCGGGTACTAAACGCCGCCGCCGGAGAGAAGTGAACTTTTAATGAAGCGAAATTAACTTGCATTATTACCCCGAACGTCGACGTTTTAATATTCGAATAACGCCCGTGTTTTCGGCTTCGATATCGTCAGTTCTCGTGTCCGCGTTCCGCGGTTACGATACGCTCGGAGATTACCGACGACCGTTGAAACGGCGGGGACAATTGGCGAATTTTAATATTTCAAGATTCGCCGAGTTCTTGTCGCTTCCTTGTCTGTACGCCTTCCTAGTCGTTCCGGTCGATCTCGACAAAATCATAATGGAGACGGATGAAAATTTTAATCCGGTAAATGTAGGCGGACGTCGCGCTATGTTATTAGGATTTTCGGAACATTTTCGGCGATTCTGAATTAATAATTCATCCTTTTCATTAAGGCATGAATTATTTAGGTATCTATGCGAAAAATGGGAGAGAGACAGAGGCGGAATTGGGCGGGTTATTAGCGTAATTCGAGTAATTCCCGAAATGGGGGCGTTGAGGTAAGGTAAAAAGCATTTCGGGCATCAAAGCGGAAGCTTTACTCCTCGAAAATTAAGCAGAAACCTTTTTCCATTTTTGAAAGTATTAAGTCGTCAGATCAGGACTTCATTTACGTAAATTTTTGTCCTAAAAACTGCCGTCGATTGGAACCCCCAAGGGAACAGGATGATTTGAGGACCAGCACAACGGTGATGTGGAGCTGTAGACGAATGTTGGAAACTAATGATGGAGTGAGGGTGATAACTAACACAAATGGAGAATACTCATTGAAACCCCATGCCTTGAATAGGAGTTACAGAAATTGTTACTACTATTACTAAGGATACTTCGGTTTCACTTTAACGGGTTGTATGTAATCTTTTATAATTGTTACTTGTTTGTGTCTTTGTAAGGGCCAAGTCTAAGGAGTGCAGAAATCCTTCGTATTTTGTATAGGTACACTTGACCTCAGAGTTCATTCGCGTACCCAATTAGAATTTGGCCGAATCTGCAGGGAGTACACCTCCAGTAAAAATTTTAACGTGCCCGAAACGGGACTCGCGGTTTAACTTCCCTCCCAAGAAACCATACCTGATATTTTTATCTCAATTATTAAAATCACTATTAAAAAATCACACGTCTTGGTCAGGTTTGATCCCGCAAACTTTAGGCTTAGAAGCCAATTTATAACCCACTACATCATCGAGTTCGGCATTCTTTTTATCACTGTTATGATTCCAAATTTCAGATTGAAAGGAAAGGCCGGAAGTTGCTGACTTTGAAATAATTCTGAATACGTTGGTTATAACCTTGGATTTCTGGTTTATGTTAGTGTTCTCGCTGTCCCCTGTAGGCGCCCTACATAAAGGAATCAGTGGTCACTGAATGTTTTAAAAGACGATGCAGATAGTGAAAAAGCATACCTTGATATCGAAAAGTTCAGCAAGAAAAACTCCATAGGATAGACATTTTGAAGGCAATTGGATGCCAAAAATTACTTTGTCCAAAAAACTTTTATCTATCTCGAGAACGGTAAGAGATATAGTGTTCGGGGTGGAATATTTGGATCCTACGGGCCAAAACATATCGGATAAGTATATTTTGAACGCGATTGAAGGCAGTCGCGAAAATTATCTACCCCAAAGCATAAAAATTTTGTTAGTTTTTCGAAATAGCGTACTTTAAATAGCTCTACCGAGTTCAATCTCCGCCGGCTTTAGCTACTCGAGCTGCTGATTAAAATGAAATAAACCAGAAGTCCCTAAGTCTGACCGTTCCGTAGATGTGGTACTTTTGAAGTTTAAAACAATTTCTCACCTAGAATTACCATAACTTCGTTCTAGCTTGAAAACTATTAGATTAGATGGCGCGTTCGTTCTTATTTCATTCCATTCATAGGCAAAATCTGCTTATAGGGGGTGTATTCGATTGCGGTAGAGCCATAAATAAAGTAGTGAAATTCGGTCCAAAATGAAAATGACGATGTTGAACGGAATTCATTTTCGAATTTCGAAGTTATTTTGCGTTAGAATATACATAAGGGGACCGACTGGTTTTCAGAAAAACCAATTCGAAGATCGAAAAAAGCCGCGTAAAATAGACCGAGTATAAGGATTGATGTTGAGCGAACATGGACAAACTTCAAACTCTCGTAACACCCAAACTATAAGCGCGAGGAAGCCGATCCGGGGTGACTCTGGTTCAGAAAAATGAGTTTCTTCAAATGGTGGCGGAGATAATATCGTGGCTTAAAAGAATCCAGTTCGGCGGGTGCAATTTAGTGATTGTTTGCCTGCGATTTTCTCGGCTCTTATGTGAACCTAACATAGTTGAATTTTATAGCCATTATCTTTTAAAATGACATTGTTTTCTCGAACATTGAGGATTGGACATGGAGTAGAAAGTATCCTGTTTCATATATTGAGTCCCAACTATCCATAAAGATGATGGAGCTCACTATTTTATTGAGACCTGTGTGATATAGAGATACCAAGATTGCTGTCAGTTTGCCCGAAAAGACATGATGGAGGGTAGACCGCCAATGTTCGTGGTTTTTATTTGAATTCGACGAAACTAAAAATCTTCTTCTTCTTAATCCTTAAGCCATTTCTACCCCTTCCTGGAGCTGAGTTTTGTATGTTGCTTTCTTGCTTATTTTCCCCCATCTCTTCCTATCTCGTATGTGCTGTTGTGCTTCCTACCACGATACTCCTCTCTTACCCAATGCATCTCTCACCCTCCACTCCTCTTAATGCTTCTTGGCTTCAAATATCTGTTCCGATCTGCATCTCACGTATCCATACCATCTCAGCCGTGCTTCTTCAAACTTTTCCTCCATTTGTATCTGTTTCAGATTATCTCTGAGTGTTGCCTCCTTTTTCTCACAAATCTCATTCCTGTAGTTTCTATTTTTCATTTCTGTTATGGTCCATGTTTTCCCACCGTAGAAACTTACTGCCATACCTACTTTTATAAATATTTTTACATCTTTCTCTATCTTTTCTATTCCCCATAACTTTATTTTTTATACTATTCCTTCTGCTGTTGTTCGTTCCTTTATTTCCCCCTCTATTCTTTATCCTCTAGCCGTCTTCTGATAGTATTGAGCCCAGGTATTTAAATTTCTTTACTTCGTATTGCGCTTCTTCTCCTACTTTTATTGTGTGGTTTTGGGGATTCTCTCCCACTATCATCGTCTTAGTCTTCTGTATATTGATATTCATGTTTGTTTCTTCCATTTCCTTGTAAATCAGCATGTTCGCATTAAGTGTTTCTTCGTCTTTTGCAATCACAACTATATCACCGGTACAGCATATCTCCGATATTTTTAAATTTGTTATTTTCCGGTGACCTATTATATATGTCTTTATTTCTCTTTTTTACTCTCTTCGTTGCCCCATCTAATACCAGTGTAAAAGGCACCGGGTTCAGAATGGATCCTTGCCTGATACCTCCAGTTGTTTCAAACATATCTGATCTGCTTTGCTTTCTTCTCACATATATAATTTGTTGCTTCATTATATAAACTTTGTATTCCTCCTACTGTTATTTCCGGTATTTTTCCATTTATTAGTATCGTCCATATGTCTTCTCTACTAACCAAAGCCTTCTGTAGGTCTATAAAGCAAAGATGTTCTTCTTTATCACCTTTTCTTGCTTTTTCTCCTATTTGTCTTATTATGAATACTGCATCATCTACCATTCTATTCGGTCGAAATCTAAATTGTATTTCCTCTTAAGTGTGTTCCAGTTTATGTCTCATACGTTTTGAAAATAGGAATAAGGAGACTGTGGCTAAAATAATATATAAAATAAATAAAATTATCCTTACCACACCTTTCTGAAAAATCCAGATACGTATTTCGGCAACTAAGTTGCCATCTTCAGTGGAAAACTGGGGAATTCAGTATCACTAGCAAATCTGGCTAATACTCAAGATGAACACCACACAACGAACACTGTACAACACCAAAATGAACATCACACAATCAACGTGTGAAACACAAGCAGTGTTTTGGTGTGTTTCGCACGTTCATTGTGAGCTGTTCATTGTGCAGTGTTTTGGTGTTGCACAGTGTTCATTGTGTGGTGTTCGTCTAGAGTATTAGCCGGATTCACTAGTGATACTGAATTCCCCAGTTTTCCACTGAGGATGGCAACTTAGTTGCCGAAATACGTATCTGGATTTTTCGGAAAGGTGTGGTAAGGGTAATTTGATTTATTTTATATCTCATACGTTTTCCTAATATTCTATAATATTTCTTTGATACTGTGCCAGTTAGTGTTATCCCTCCCAAGTTGGTGTTGTCCAATCCGTTGGGCAACTGTCTACCATTATTTTGTTCATTATTTCCATAAGTTCTTGTATGGATACCTGCAGTAGAGTTTCTATCATATCTGCTATGATCCCGTCATGTCTAGGTGCTTTTCCCACTGTTAACTCTCCTATCGCTTCCCTTACTTCCTTCATATTAATCTTGTCTGCTTGTGTTATTTCTATTCCGTGTTCTAGTCTTACATTTCTATATTGGTTAAAAGTCTATCGATCTACGATTTAAGCTCAGATGGGAGCTTTCAAAATGATAATACGTGGTGCAGACCTCAACAGCTCACAATACGAAACTATTTCTAGCAGCTGCGAATTGTAAACTTCAACATTGGCAACTTGAAACAACGCATTTATACAAATCAACTATTTTGTTTTATTTATCCTCCATCGCCCTCGATCTGATTTCGAGGACATTTTCACCGCGATGGAACCACCTCATATTGATTTTATTCCGCGCGTTATTTAATCGGAACTTTCGGATTAGGTTTTCGCCGTGCCGATGTTTATTCGAAAAATGATATACGCGAACGGGGGCGAGCGGATAACGCGTCGATAATGGAATTGCGTGCGGCAAAAACAAATATTCCTTCCTATACTATAAAAGTAAACAGTCGGGAATTATCGTTGGTGATAGCTGCGGCCGCGATCGTAGTGTTGTGTAGGTAGACACTACGCGAAATCGATTTTCGCCGGTTTGGTTTTCATTTGGATGATAAGTACTCCCGGAAATGCGTACGTATTAAAACTGTGGTGGCTAGGTCGTTTTGTTTTAACGAACTTGATCAAAACCGGAAGGCTTAATTGGATGTACCTCTAGTTGCGGATAGTTGTTTTGTGGGATCGTTAAGTGTGGAAGTGAAATTTGGGACTTTTCTGCGTTACGAACGTTTCGCCTTTGATATCAGAATCGAATCAGGAACTTTATTAGTCGTAGATAGAGTCAAATACATCTGATCGTAGCAGTAAGAAATGTTTCCGAGAAAATGTCTGGCTTATTAGCGAAATTTTTTGGAAACTTGTAGAGGCCTCACCATCGAATTTCTTTGGAAACTTATGGAAGCCTCAACACTCAACTTGGAAGTGCCCTCCTTCAAATCTGGATAAGGTTCACGGAGTTCCTCCTTATTAGAAAAGTACTCAGATTCTTCAGCAACGGTACAAGAGAGAATCGGTTATATCAACAAATCCCCAATTGTACTTCAACAACCACAATTTGACCCACCCTTTAAAACTTACTCATCTTTGTATGCAAAAATTATCCATATTTCCGCGTCTTCTCCGCATTTAACCACCAAAACGTGTAGAAACCACAACACGTACAAACGACTTCTTCGTTTTACATCAGAGTTTCTAGATTGTCTTTGACATACATACGTACTTATATCGAGTTTATAATTACATGGAATTCACTTTAATACGCGTCGCAAACGCGGAGCGGTTGTCTGTGTATGAGGTAAAATGAAAACGTGGAAAGTCGCAAGTTGACATAGCTTGAGGATGTTTGTCACCGTTGTAACGGAATATTCGCTTAATTATCTTTAGCAAGCGCTAATTAATGTTTCGTTCGTCTCCTTTGAGTCTAGTTTGTATAATAACCGAGACGAGAGGGGAATTTGGATCATCAAATGAAGTGCGTCGTAGTAAATAACCCTCTTCGTGACTATGGAAACGATACAGTTCTTTGAGGATTGGGAATGAAATCCTTTTTCTGATTAATATCTGCTCGAATCCGATTACGGTATAAATTTACTTACTACTCGAAGATGGATGTTTGTGGACATCGGAGTAGATATTTTTGTTTGATAGGAATTAATGCCCGTGAAATCAAGCTTCCTGTGAGTTGCGCTTCATCTCTTCGGCAGAAAGAAACAAAAAAAGGTTTGTTTTGCTTCAATTATTTGGAGTCTAGGTAATGGTCTTCAATCCGTGGTGCATGGAACACCGGTCCTCCGCGAGGCTATATCAAGTGCTCCGCGAAAAAATCAAAGCCACGAAAATAAAATCAGGATTAATTAATTTAATAATTAAATGATTTTTATCAAAAGAAAACTTATTTATGTAATTGCATTGAATATAATAAATATTTAAGTAGCTAATGCAGATGCCAACAATTTCTGAGCATAATTTTTGGATAGGATCAAGAAATTCAACTTCTGAACTTAATTACTGTGAAAAGTGGCGCCCTATGCTAGACCAAATGGTAAACGAATTGTGTCCTGTGTTTGGGCAGTTAACATTGGACTTCTGAGCAGTTCAGGTGGTCTCCGACTACGCAGAAGAGGTAAAAAATGGGAAATCCACTCAAAATGTCTATCACGAAGAATACCTAAAATTCGGATTTCCCTAGATCGGCAATATACGAGGTATGGAATAAAGTAGTGAGGTTGGTAGGGTAGTGTTCAATCGGCAACCATGTTGACGTGAGACTTGGAGGGAAGGCATATGAAAATGTTATACATCGACAGTGCGAGTTCTAACTCGCTAGAGTCAGTAGTGTTTGTTTTAGTAAAGTAGGTTTTGCTTGTGTGTTCTGGAAATGAGCGAGCCACGGTGCGTCCTCAGGTTTTGCTTCGGATTTGGACACATTGTAATTGATACTTTTGCAAAGCTTTGGCAGGTTTTCAGGAAACTTTGGACATTTATGGACAAACACCACAGCAGGTAGGTGGTTGTTACGTTGGAAAGTTTTAAATCGTGTGTTGCTATTAAGAAATCAGATACCCTTTTTGTTGATATACCAGAAAGACAGGAAACTTTTGTATATAATTAATGCAGTAATTTGGTGGATTTGGCTGATATTTTTGCTTATTTTAATACTGTCAATGTAAGTATATAAAAAAACCACTAAGATATTCTCACATCGACTGATAAATTATGTGGGATATGGCAAAAACTTTTGCCATGGAAAAGGCACGTAGGAGAAAAGAAGCACTATTTTCTCTTCTGTGCAGGAAACACACGAGTCAATTATATCTTTAGTAATGGAACGTTCAAAAACATTAGAAGAAATTTTGAAAAACATATATTTTTGTTCCAATCAATTTATAACGTCGTCCGATGTCAGATCTCCATGTTTGTCTGTCCCTCTACATATCGTTTCCCAAATTTCTTTCCTCCATTTTCTCGTAGATGCCTTCCTGGCAGCTTCTCGGCTTTCCAGGTTTTCTTCTTCCAACAGATTTCCAGTTTATAATTTGTTTTGGAATTCGAGTATCCGCAAAATGTTTTCCATTGCCAAACATTGGAGAATTTGATCGGATAAGAGATCCATTTGTTTCTTCCAATTTCCTTAATTTTATCCTGAAAGAACGAAAAGGAACTCATATAGCTTCAGTTCGTTGACTAAAATTTTCCTTCGCACTATTCCTGAAACTTCTGGACCAGAAGAAAAAAGAACTAAACATAATATTACTATACTCCACATACTCCATATCTTTACGAAGGAGGAATTTCCTCGATGGTTAATATAGAGAAACGTCACCCACTGGGAAATTTAGAGGAGAAGATTTGTTGGTTTGAATTTTTCTGAAATCTGCAAAGATCAGCAAGCGCGTGTATCTCATAAAACTTTTGAAATCATGTTCAAGCATTGTAGTTCTACGTGAGTTTTAAATAAATATGTTTACATCAACCAATTATACATATGTCATTCTTTTACAAAAGTAAAAGTGGCTTGGTAATATTTCATTAATTAATTGATGAATATTTAATTAGAGGTCATATTTATTTACTTAATTTTCTTCTTAATTCTCCCCCGTTTTTGCACAGCTTTTTCGATTTTAAATCTTCCATTTTTGGATTCATTGTTTTTGCTCGACTTCAAGCCTATAAACTACCTTGCGAGGGAATTATTCGCCCATTTTATCACCCGCATTAAGTACATTTTGTTCGCTTGATTCATCTTAAGGATACTCCTAAATTTGAGTTTTGGAAATTATTGGAGTTGGGGTGATAACTCGTCGAGATATTAATCGCATTTTGAATCTCGACTAATTTCAGTGCGGATATTTTGGTTCATTATTCGCCGTGTCCTTGTTGGAAGATTTAACCGTTTTCTTCGCCACGTGTCACGAGTCAAAACCTTTTAAGCCGCCCAACAACTAAGGTATGTCTTGAATTTTGATTTGGTGCTGCCTTACCGCTTTTCTTTTTTTCTTCTCGTATATTTTCTTCAATTTTAGTCAATTAAATTTTGACATGGACGTACAAGCTATCTGCCTGTGGAAGACCAAATTACTGAGTTGCCCGTGCTACGTAAGGACGTGGAAGTTGTGAATCGGACTCCTTACCACCGTAGAAGGCTGCTACGGGCCCAGAGCCACAAGTCAATGACCAGGATAGAGAACTTTACATAAGCATTTACAAGGAGCCTCAGTCCATAGTTTCTTTTTGTTATTTTCACCGTTTACTCTTTTAATCGCTCCAATTGTAAAAAGATTGACGTAAATTAGTTATTATATTGGTTATTTTCTTCTTTATCTTTACTTAACGTAAGCGCTATATTTATTGTGCAAATTTCGGTCGACGTTGTGGTCATCGTGCGATTCGCGAATTTTATTTACCATTTACCGGTGTCTAGTTTTATGGTCGATGAGTATTGCTTAATCCGTTTTTTGGACACTTTTCTTGAAAAGCTTTTTTTTATTTGTGTATCGGAGATATAAACCGTACTTGTAATTTAAATTTCGTTTGCGCTTGTCTACTCCTCCTCAGTGTGTAGGGAGTAGGATCCTTTCTGCGTGAGGGGGATACCGGACGAAGTGGTCGAAACGCAGTGGCGCCCTTTTCCATCTGTTGCATGAAAGATTGGTACCCACTCCCGACTTGGTTGAGTTGGTCCGGCCGCCCGAGATCCATAAGGGAAGTAGAGGAGCAACGCAAGGTTTGTCTTCGTTTTTGTCGCTGCCAAATGTCCACATAAAATTTAAAATTATCTTGGCAGACAGTGTTGCCAGTTATTTTCAAACATAATGCTGGGGTCATAAGGTTTCAAAATATCAAATTTCGATGTAGAGATTGAGGATATGGTTCTAAGCTAATTACCACGTTGATAGGAAGGCATGTACAACCAAAGGTTGTACATACACCTCTGAAGGAGGTGTAAACTGGAGTAATTTAAAGGGTGTATCAAGCACTCAACCTGTTCTAGTCGTCCCACATCAATTCGATTACCAAAATTTCAATCGAAATCTTCAAAATTTGAACGAATCGCAACAGGATTTTCCGCAATAAAAGGTCGCAATCTCCTTTCTTTACATATTTAAGTCGCGAAGCGATCGCAACTTAAGCTTTCCAATTCATCCCACGCATCCTTCCACGTCCTTTAAGCAACATAAACCCGTCTCTTCCTGATTTGTAGCTCGCCGACCTCGCAATGACATCTCTAAGACGTCGTCGGCGTCGAAATTAGAAAGTCAGCTTCCGAAAGCGAGATGGGGCGGCTTAAGGGAGGCACAAGGAAGAGAAAGAATGGGAGAGAGGGAACGTCGCTCTCGCCAGTATATTTTCGGGATTTCGCCGCCAAATTGAAGACGATCTCTGGCGGAAACTTCATTCCGGGCGTACTTATGCCTTCCCGGTCGACGACGTTTTATATTCCGCCCGCAAATATATTCAAATGAAACCCGATCCCGAGGCACGGTCAAATGTTAACTTCCGGATCAAGGGAGATCGCGTCGAACCCCCTAGCGCCCGGAGGATTAGGACGTCTGGTCTGATGTTTCTTAACGGGCGCCCTTTGAACGCCTGAGAGATGGTTTCGTAGGCGAGGGGAATCGTCGTCTCGTCTAATGCCGCTCGTCGAATGACTTCTTCGGATCACCGAAATGACGGAGGAATTCGGATTTGCTCTCGAGGGAGAACGAGAGCAAGAAGCGAGCGAATTAGAATGATTAGGGCGACGAGTGAAATAAACGACGCGCGTATTCGCGCGGAATGAACGCCGCGCTATACGCCGTATCCGAGAGAAGTTAGTCGTATTAGACGCAATTGTGAGGGGGATACTTCGCCTTATTGTCTCGTATAAGGAGGTAATAGAAATTCCATTCGGCACGAATCGGAGTAGTTGGTAAAGGGGGCACGGGATGATGCCATTGTGTGCGGGGAAAGAAGTTAAATCGAAATATAGAATAAAAGTTCTCTCAGTCGCCTAAACTCTCTTCTCCGACTAAACATTTCCACGATTTATAGTTTCAGAAATTGCGTTACCCGTTGCGTTAGTTTGGATCTTGTTCCGGAGCAACAACAACAAATGCCAGATGCGCCGGTATCCGTCTCCGTCCCGGAATTTCGAGACTGTGCGTGATATCGGGAAGCCAATGATAATTCGAAAGTTTTCATGACGGAGGTCGTTACTTACACGACCCGGGCGTACGTGTAAACTTCACCTACGCGAAACGATAACGAGATTATAAGTTCGGGGACTCCCGTAAGTCCGGGAACGCTTCCCGGAACGTATTCTTCGCCGCCGCCGCCGTCACCGCCGCGGAGTAATTTTGGATCGGTAAACATTGCGGCTCTCTTCCGGCTCGTTCGCATCGTCGTTGTCGCCGTCTCTCGCTCCAACTTATAAATTGTTATTTAGTATTTTCGGTTTGGTTACCGGAACCTGTTTGTTCAACGACTTTGTTGTTGATTCTCGTAAGCGGTATTGTTTAATCTGGGACTAAATCTATTTTATACAAGAGCGCTACTATAAAATTGCAAATTAACACGGGAGATATAAAGTTTACTAAACCGGTAATGCAGGTCACGTTACTGGAAAATTGGACGTATGTACACATACACGAGGAAAGCTAACAATTAAGAGTTGCTTAATCTCAGTTCATATATGTTTAGGTTATGCAGAGTCTGCCCGGATAGACGCATGAATAGGTTAAAAATTTATTAAACTTCTAAGTTGAAATTCCATCTGGCGAGGCTGAGCTCTATTTACAAGGAGACACCGCGTAGTGTCCATCACGGATTTCGATCCTATTACGTGTGAGTGCTCTTTGAGACTTCATAAAGAAAAAAACCTCCGATCGGGGCTTCGTTTCCGAGATATTGAATTCCAAAGAATGAAGGGTGCATGCACGAGTCAATACCGAATCGCGTGAATAGAGCTGAACAAGTGGCAATTGCCGAACAGCCAAGGTGGCGGACTGGAACTTCGGGAGTTGTGGTTTCGATTCTTATTGACTTCAACTTTTTTAAATTCAATAATTAGAAACAATCGAAAACGATTTTTGCTTCGTTTCATAAAATATCATCCAAGGATAGAAAGGCAAAGAAAGAATGTTTCCCTCATCACAAACATCAGTCGTTCGAATTCAATAGTCAATTTAAGTAATCTTTACATTGTTCAATGGACTTCCATTCGAGGATAAAATAGCAATGCGACGTTCGTTGAAAATTCTCGTATCTCTATTCTGATCGACACGTATTTCCTTTTGTTTATTTACTTCCCGACTGTTCTTAGGAATCTGTTATTGTTATATTGCAGTCAGTTTGCGTATGCTTTCGTGATGGCGACGAAAAGTCCTTGTATATGTGTGGATTGCGATTCGAATGGGAATGAAATTGGTGATGAAACTGTGCCCGTTTGACGGGATTTCAAGCGGAATTTCACGCAAACCCTCGAATTCGTGAGGACCATGTTTGAAGACCATGGAATGTTATCGTCGCTCGGGGAGAGATGTCTGGTGCAGTATCCATGATACGAAAAGCATTCAATGATGTGATTTTGAGTGCGATTGATGAAAACAAAATCGTCACTGATGAACATTTGATCCTATCCGAAGATGATGATTTCCAAAGGGAATACGAGGACGTAATTTGTTTCGTTTATGTATATAGCAAAATAAGAGAAAAATATAAGGAAGTACAGTATTTCCTCTTATTTCGAAAAAATATTTTCAGTGTACTCGGAATTTGAAAGACGATGACGAATTCGACCCAAATGAGTATGAGGAGAAGTCAGTCTCATTGTCAATGAAGAAACTGTGGCTTTCGCTGCTGCAAACCCCAAAGCGAGCCTCAAAACAATGCAGTCCCGGTGCTTCGCAACGTTAAAACAATAATATCAAAAAAATTGAAGCCAATAACAATCGAAACCAGAACTTCCAAAGTTCCAGTGCGTCATATTGTCCGTTCGACAATTGCGGCTTGTTGAACTCTATTCACGCGATTTGGAACTGACTCGCGTGGCGTGCGCCCTTCATTCTTTGGAATTTCTTGTAAACGAAGCCCGAATCGTATAAGCAATCGGAGGTTTCTTTTTCGTGAAGTCTCAAAGAACTCTTACACGTAATAGGATGGAAGTCCGTGGTAGACATTACGTGGTGTCCCCTTGTTAGGTAGAATATATCATATTTAGTGCTGGGTTAGACGAAAAGATGTTACCACTTATATGGCAATATCTTTTTATAATACTTATCTTATATAATAGTTTTCTACCACGATTAGGTCAACACCTTCATCAGTGAGAATATAACCAGATAAATGTATAAACAAACATTTGTCTTTTATTCGCGAACTATCAACAAAATAACTAATGACTAGGATTTCTTGATATATAGGACCTGTAAAAAGGTTTTATATTATAAATAACTGATTGACTCTAGACTCAACATCGTCCTAGAACCCTGCAAGAACTCAGGGATGGCGACTAGGATTTCCTGATATATAGAATCCGTACAAGTTTATAGATGTAATATTGTCTAATATTGTAGTTGTTTAAGGCGACATATGACTTTAAAAGACTAAAAGTGGAATGAGCTGGCGTGTTATACCATTTGAGGTTATGAGCTAGTTTTTATATTTCTACTTCCAAATAATACGCATCCTATTTAAAAGTATAGGAGTTAAGCGCTGCTCAAAATCTTCCATACAAAGCTTTGTTATTGGAAGAATTAAAAATGTTCTATGATAGTAAGAGAATACATATGCTCCCTTACAAGTTTAATTTAATTTTGCTTGAACTTTCGTCTTCATTTGATGCACAAGTTGTGAAAAGCAGTGTATAAGTATAACATTATCTACCAGATATAATTTATAATATACAGTATGTCCTTCGATCAACGCATGAATAATTAGAACTAACTACAAATTTCAGCTTGTGGAGTTTAGTCCTGCCTGGATAAAAACTAATTTATAGCACGTTTTATTAACCAAACAATCTGACTATTCACGATTTATGGTTTGGCACCCTACTTTTATTAAGCAACTATTGAATATATTTTAATTATTTTTCTTTGGACAACCTTTAACTATTTGCACAGTTACACGGTCACAAATATGTTATCACCTATGTAGGATTGACATTTACTTTTATTAAGGAGGTAATACACAAGTCCGAATAAAGCTCGATCTGTAGCCCTTCGTTCTTAATGCATGTGTGTAGATTGTCTACCACACAGGCCATAGATCGTCGAAATATTTCTGTAGGTATAGAGCGGACAATCGTTGTTATGCTTTCTTTAAAATCATTAATGCCGGTAGATCTTGTTACATATTACTTGTTCTGTGACCATTTCTCATAACCGGAAATAACATGCAGTCAAATGTGGTGATCTCGGTGGCCAAGACAAAGGTCCACCTCTTTTAATCCAACTTATACCAAACACATCATCCAGGTCTCTTCGAACTGTTAAGGAATGTTGAAAGCAACCGTATCTTACTCCACGTAATCATACATTGTCTACCAGCGAACCACCGAAATCAGCAATATATCTAAACAAGAAGCGCCCGCTATAGTCATATAATCAACAAAATATGGACCAACTAATCCAAACGTAGAAACGGCACACCATACATTAATCTTAAAAGAGTCTCGAGTGTGCTCTCTTAGTTCATGGGGATTTCTTTTACTCTAAATGATGTAATTGTGCTTATTGACTTTGGCCGTTTACACAAAATGTGAATCATGACTCTTACTACTGACGGTGACATCAGGCTTCGAACTATACTGTTACCTTTCGTCTTGCTTCCAAAATAAGTCGGGTGGCAATATTTAGTGTACAACAAACGAAAACTTCCAAAATCATATAATACCATTATTTTTTAAATATCCTCTCGTCTATCACTTTCAGGTCAATCAAACAACAAATCGGGAGTTGACAGCTAATTTTCAAAACGTTATCGGATAACACTCGTCAGTAAAAATATAACTACGTAACCACCTCTCCCTTTTTGGCATTACAAATTCTTTCCTCATTTGTGTTACCTTTGTTAAAAAAGTCATCTGATTTCTGCAATGACATACTATATCAGTATTACATACAATTCCCTGATTACTATTCTAACTCAAAAAAGAGAAGAAGGAAAAGTTCGCCGTCTGCTTGTAAAGATAGAAAAATGCAAAACTACCTCTATCAGTAGAAATTTGAAAAGTTTCCAAACACAGATTTTGACAATTGAACCATCAAAATTACTGCTTATTCGTCGAAATATGCCTAATTATGTTTGCAGTTTTCTCAAATACATTGCGTTCAGAGTAAATTATTTTCCTTTTCTTGTACTAACAACTTCTTCGACGGTCGACTCCTGATCGTTAAAAGGTCCAAAATATTCGCAAGTTGTGGACATCGCGATAGAGAAACATTGCTTCCGAGAGCACGTCGTAAAATTCTTTATACCGACCCGACACTCGCCTCGATCTTCCCTGTAATTAAAACCGGTCGTCCCGTGAAGATAGGGACGATAAAAATGCTAATTAAGATTTACTTATCGGCGTAATTAATCTGAAAAAGAAAGTTCGCTAAAAGAAGACCATTAATCTCGAGCTAACTTTGAAATATCTTCTCCGTCCATTAACGCTACCGCTCGTACCGCCGGAATTAACCCGAAAATACGGTTCGGAATTTATTTAATTAAATTGAAATTCTTCCTAGTTTCCTATATTAAAATTTTTCACTTGCGACATCCGAAGGGGGTAGAAGGATTAGCGAATACGAAGCAGGAGAAAGAAAAATACTTTTTCCTTACGAGCTTACCGAGATGTGTTAAATCCTAATTCTATTTCACGATGTGAATCTCTCGACGCCTTCGCATTAAATATCCTCGTCCTAACGTTAATCGATAGGAACTAATATAACGAAATTAGCATATCATGTAACATTAATACGGTAACGTGGTTTCCGCCAGGATACTTGCCCTGTAGCCGTCGTCGGTATTAATTATAAATTCCCAGCTACTACCGGGCGGCCGATGTTGACACAAGTTCGAGATTGTGCAAAAAGGTCAACTTGCAAATTCAACGAGCATAGATATCGAGGGTATGTGAGCCTGAAACCTGAAAATTACGATCTACTTAATATTGATGACCTATGTTACGAAATAATTAATGAGTACCGCGTACCGAGGGAGATGTTTCGCCTCAATCGTCAGTCCTATAATTTACTACCTGGGTTCGGTCAGTTTAAATATATTTTCAAACGTATGTGAATTATGGTGGGAAATAGAGAGCAAAAGATTTGAGCTTTAGGTTGTTTCCTCAAAAGGAATAAAAAATGACGGGTTAAAAGGGCACTCCATAGAATGGAAGCTCTCCTGACTCTATCTTCATCTATCAAGTTCACCAAATTTAACAACATTTTGCGCCGACATTTTAATTTTATCCTTTACGAAGTGGTGGACCTTCTCTGGATGAACACTTATTGAGTTCACAGGTTCCAAATATTAGTCTCGTAAGTATAGAAACTTGCTGTTAAATAAGCGACACGTCGACCAAGGGTAAAATCTTACACCCAATGGCTTCCCAATGTTTTCTTCATATTTAAGGTAACCTCGTTGAAATCAAAAAATTTGAAAAATTCGGTAGTACCTTATACTATACCTTCTCCTTACTGAAAAATGTGATACCTGAAGTAAGTTATAGAGAGTAGGCAACCACAAGTGCCCCAAGTTGGCAATCCTAAAGACCCTAATAAAAACATTTTTGTTTTCAAAGATTTTCGACCCTGTCGTTTCTTTGCTTTGCCAGTATTGTCATGCATAGTTTATCCCTTGCCTACAGTTGAATAGAAGGTGTTACCACTGAATCGTGCTTTCATTGTTACGTCGCATTTTCGGAGTGGTATACAAATGAAACACATTACAGGCGCATACTGAGCATAGACTTGAATAGGTTATGTATGTACTCTTTTAATTTTGTCAAATCTTACTACCACCAACGTATCAGCCCTACCAACTCAAAATTTCAAGTCACGTGGTCGGCACTAACGATTGCTCATTTTGTAGCTACGATATCCAATAGAAGAGGCACATATCTGACAAAGAATGTCCATACTGTATATGATTATACCCTGTATCATACTACCATCATAAGACAATCAATTTCACGAAACTGCGTTCATGTTGTCTTCAATGATATTCAGTTCTAAATACATGGCAAGAGAACAATTTTACAACGGCAAAAATCAACTTAATAAATGAGAAATAAGTTGGTAATTAATTTTTCTAATTATTTTGAGGAACAAACGGCTAAGGTAAAAAGACATCTGTCACTCGTATAAATTACTTTAGCCAGGGATATAGTTAAAGTGATTGATTATCGATTCCACAGTAGCAAAGTGGTGCATTAAATGCAGATATTTCACTTCTACACATTGCTCGCGATCAAAAGCTAGGTTCATGTACAGGCACCGGCACTCACAAGTTTCCAATCGATGCGTAAATCATAATAAATTCTGAGGAATGCGATTACGATTTCGATGTATCACTGTAGTGATGTAGGTTAAGAATGGATGCGCGAAAAATACTAAACTCCCTAATACTATTATTTGGTTACAGTGTACACACAACGAGCACATATCACATCACTCAATAAGTTCGTAGGATGACTAACAAAGCAACAACTTTTAGACAAAATTCGACTGTATTCATTAACATAGTTCCTCTTAAAAGTAATACATTCTTTCCAACGCTCCCTAACATTTCGATGCCTTTTTTGTAGAACGATTTATGTTTGACCTGAAAATACTCTTCAGTTTCGGCAATCATTTTTTATTGGAGCCAAATCTCTTTGCCTGGAGCATTCTTTTTAGGCCAGCAAACAGGTAATAGTCGCTCGGAGCCAGACCCGGAGAATATGCAATTCGTGCAATTTTGCCATTGTTGCGATAGACTTGCGACACTGTGCATTTTCTTGGTAGAAGAGCACCTTTCCTTTCTGCATTTGGGGTTACTTTTTCGCAAGATCTCCCTTCAAACGTACCAATAGCGCCATATAATATTCACTGTTAGTGATTCTTCCTTCCTCAAGGAAAGTAATTAATAAAATACCGTGCACATCCCAAAATACGGCGGCCAAAACCTTGCCAGTTGACCTATACGTTTTTGATAGCTTTGGCGGCTTTCCTCCTTTACTGTCCACCCTTCTGACTGCCGATTTGACTCTGGAGTGTAGTGACGAGTCCATGTTTCATCTACTCATCACACATTGCTTAAAGAAACTTCTCTATAGCGCTGAAACAGCTCCAAACAGCGTTCTGGATTGTCGACGCGTTGTTAGTTGACGATCGACTGTGAGCAAATGCGGTATCCATTTCGAACAGAGTTTTCTTACCCTCAAACGTTCATGGAAAATGGTGAATGCTGCCTTCTGATATCTTTAAGGTGCGAGTTATCTCGCACGACTTTAATTTATAATCGGCCAAAACTATTTTGTGACATTTTTATATGTTGATATGTTTTCTGGAGCAACTATCGAATTTGGGCGATCATCATCAGCATCATCAGCCGTGTCTAAAATCAGCAAACCACTTCTCTACCATTTGTCTCGATAGGGTAGAGTCCGAATAACACTTGTCAAGCCATTGCTTTGCTTGAACCATATTTTTCCCGTTAAAAAGCAATGCTTTATCAACGCACGAAATTCAGATTTTTCCATTGCTTTAAAAATGATAAAAGTGGCGTCACCAAAACCACTGTAATTTGTCAGAGTGTTATAAAATTTTGACGTTTTGTTTGAAGGGTGGTAGTTCCTAAAAATCATATGGATTTGTCAATAGTGGCACAATCTACATGTCATGCATGGCAGTAGAAGCGAGTTAATAACTTCTATCAATCTTGATGGCATGGATGATAAAAAATGTAGGTTGAAAATACACAAATTTCAGGCGTTCATAGCACCTAAATTATTAACAATAGAAAGTTGATCTGTGAATGGTTTCGAACCAGAAAAATGTTCGGATTACCAAGACGCGTTGATTAGAGTGCGATCAAACCTCCGAAGTTCCATAGGAACCAAGATGGGTATGCGATTTTGCCTGTTTCTAACGATTGTTTACGTTTTCTTTTGCGCTTTATCATACCATATTTTGCCACACTATATTTCACCGTACAGTACATCATTCCACTGAACATTCTGAAATGCAGCACGATTTCAGGAAACTGCAGATGGAAAAGAGGAGGAAACCAGTTTAAGGTAGCGCATTTATAGTTTACCTTCGAATCTAACTTTTATTTCCGCGCCAACTGTTCGGAACTTAAAATTTTTATCGTTTCAAACTCATAAGTTCCTTCTAAAACAACACAATTGTCGAAATACGATTCTAATCCCGATCGTTAAACTGGTAACGCCGTAACGGGAAACCTCGCCCGTATTATTTAACTCCTTTTGCTAAAACACGAGCCGCTTCGTTTCTGTATCGTTCCGACCGCATGCGACAGAAACGTATACATTCAACGGCACGTACACATACGTCCGTCGTACTTGTAACGTCGAGCCGAGCTTAAAAGAATCCCCAGCAGAAGCAATAAAATCTACTTAAAAGCCGGATAATGTTCCGCGGAACGACATCGTATAGAGTTTAAGGGTTAAGAACTTCACGTATTCGGGACAATATCCGCTCGCGCGACCGTGGGAGGGCGAGGTCGTTTCCGACAATGTAAGACAAGTCCGAGAGGGACCAACGTTTCCTTACGTCGAAGACACTTTTGTTTCAGGTCCGCGAGCTTACAATTATGCGCATAATGTCCGAGGGAGGGGGCTGAGGGAAAACTTTATCGGCAGTTTCCGACTTGACTAACAATAATTACCGGGCAAACACCGAATAGTTCGGGATAAGTTTCGGGTTCCTATTGTCGGGCGGGATATTGTCTTCTATGTATTAACGGAAGACGTCGTTGCCGATGGTAACGCGGGTAATTGTTTAAGATTGGAAACAATCTTGGAAATGTTATTGTTGACGATAAGTTCAATAGTTGGGAAATTGCTCCGAAACAGAGGATATAGAGTTAGTGTCTTAAGATAAAGTTGTCGTAAATTCGTTGCTCGAAACGATTTTGTTCGATGGTAATTGCTCTCGTGGTAATTGTTAATCTCGCATGGGACTTAAGTGGATCTTTTGTAACTTAAGTCATTATACATTGCGTTTCAAACTTTGGTAAGGTCGTGAGTAATCGCTGTGATTAAATGATGATAGCTACAAATGCACGAGAGAATTGCGGAGACTTCGATGAAAGATTAGGGTGCTTATCCTTGTTGCTCATCCCAACCGAAGAGAAGCACGAATTACTTTCGTTGTTTGTTCTTTCTGGTGGTGGTGGTGGTTTAGATAGAAATATCACTAACGGTTTTGGAGATATGATCTATCATCCATTCGTGAAAATAGTAAAATATTTTTTATGAAACTTGACATCTTTACTAAGTATTTGGAAATGAAAGCCATGAAATAATTGTCTCAATTACAAAAACATTTTCTAAACAATAATTTTTCAAAATACGCTTGATATTCAAGAAAATGCAATAAAAAACTATTTAATGATTATACAAGAAGTAAAACAAGCTTTTGAGGAGAGACTTAATCGATTTAAAAGTTTGGAAAATACATATCACTTTATTTTATATCCATACAAAACGGATTTCGAAGCAATGGAGTTAACCGAATTTATGTGGGTAAGTATCCCTGATTTAGAGATGGAATTTCGAAATAGAAAGAATGGCTGAAAGTAGTGCAGATGAAGATCCCATACTAAAAATTGAAAATATTATATTAATCGACACCAGGTCATGATGAGGTCGCTGGCGAAATGTTTAAATATATGGGTAATATGGGAGAGGAAATGCTCTTACAAATATGGAACAAAGCATGGAATGAAAAAAGGTGCCAAAACACTGGGAAATAGGGGTGATACTACCAATCTTTAAAAAGTGGGACCAAAACGACTGTAATAACTACCGAGGAATCACCCTACTAAGTACAGGAGCTAAAATATATGAACAAGTCCTAAATACGAAATTGCAACATTACGCGGAAGCATCGGTGTCTGATTCACAAAGCGGCTTCCGTAAAGGAAGGAGCATACAAGATCATATATTTACAATAAAACAGATAACCGAGAAGACGGTACATCGTGGTGGAAAAATCTATCTAGCATTCATAGATGTGGAGAAGGTATTCGACTCGGTAACAAGATCTAGACTATGGAATAGCTTACAGGAAATAGGAGTTGATAATAAATTGATTGGAGCTATTAAAAGTCTTTATAAAAATGCTACCAACTATGTAATTAGGAGAAATTATAAATCCGAAACAATTAAAACATACAATGGGTTAAGACAAGGAGGAAGACTGAGCCCCACACTGTTTAATATTTATATGGATGAAATAGCCAGAAGGTGTAATGGCAGAACAAAGAGAATATACGTAGGATACAGAAAACTGCAACAAGTATCACTTTCTGAATGCGCATTCGCAGATGACATAATGCTAGTGGCGAAGAATAAGCATGACCTGCAGGAGAACCTACAAGTATGGAACGAAGAACTACTAAACTATGGGTTGAAATTAAATAAGACGAAAACAAAAGTGATGGTATTGGGACAGGAAGAAGAAACAATAGATATAACAGTTGAGAACACAAAAATAGAACAAGTTAGTCAGTTCAAATACCTGGGAGTGCTGATAGATCGAAAAGGCGATCAAGAACCGGAAATAAATGAGAGAATTGGAAACTCAATAAAACTCTATTATGCAATGAACAACAACTTTATAGGAAAAAAGAAGTATCAAAAAAACAAAGATGAATGTTTACAAAGCTATCTACCGACCAACAATTACCTATGGATGCGAAACATGGATATTGTCACAAAGACAAAAAGACAAGATACAAGCCGCGGAAATGAAATATCTGAGAAGAGTTCGAGGGGTGACCAAAAGAGACCGACTAAGAAGCGTGAAAATTAGGGAAGACCTTGAAGTTGAACCCATCCTGGAATTTATTGAAAGAAGACAACTGAGCTGGTGGGGACATCTCGAGAGAATGAACAGCCAAAGACGAGTAAAAAAATATGGGAAGCAAAAACAACGAGAAAGATGAAGCGGCGAAAACCTAAAGAGACCTGGAACAAGGTGATAAACAAGATATTGGAAAGAAGAGGACTGACATGGAACGAGGGAAGAATATTAGCGAGGAATAAGAAGGACTGGCATAAATTGATACACGACTACAATTAGACTAGGAATTGCCCCTACACCTCATTGGTAAAAGGGTTTTTGATTATATATATATATATATATATATATATATATATATAATCAAGTTTAATTACAAAAATTACAAAATTAATCGTACGGGACTCTTTATCAAATAATTTTATATGAATGAAAAAACTTGTTAGTTCTTTTTCAAGGATGTTTGTGTTGACGGTCTACATATTCGTTTGAAAAATTGTTTCCTTCAATGAATTTTGTAAAATTCACCGATAGAAACAAACTTGGAAATGAATTGACTGCGAAATGCGTTAACTAATGAATACGGAATGTGAGCCTAATATCAAGAAACAGATTTCTCATTAAATATACTTTAACTTTATTATACATAAACATACCTACAACTGTATCTATTAATAAATATATTTCATTACATATTTTGATGAACTTTGATAAATGTGGGTAGTATGCATAATAACCGGGTATTTTACATAACAGCAAGCGCTTCTGATTAACGTGATAAATATTTTATATATTAAGGAATTCATCATATTAACGTGTCATTATGAATAATATCCAGCACTCTCCAGTTAGTATGATGAATTCACACTCATGCATGTTTTAATCTGGCTTTACGCCAGTTTGAACTTGTCCTAGTTTTTATATATGTAGATACAGCCGTTTCAACACAATGGAGGCTCGTTTTAATGAAAGTTCATTGAATGCTGTTAAGAATAAGAAGGGAACTAGTGGCATAATGAGTAAGGAAGGCTACCAGAACTTAATTGAGGAAGTGCGAGCGTCGAAATCTAAAACCACCGAGGATCATGAACGATGCGATAATATAAAGTTGGGTGATAGTGAAAAATTATTATACCCAGTGACTGATGAGTCATCCACAGTCCATTATTATGTGCATACAGAGCATATCTTCATAATTCACAAGATACACTTGACGATTGAAGACGGAAGAAAAACAAGAATTTTGAAGCAGTTGCAGAACAAATACAGAAACATCACTCAAGAACCTATATAAATGTACTTGGCATTATGTGAAACCTGTGAAAGGAAATCAAAAGTGACAAAAGAGAACTCGGAGTGCGTCCCATGATTTTTAAGGATATGAACTCAGGATATCAGGTTGACTTAATTGATATACAGAGTCAGCCTGACTATAACTACAAATTCATCCTCGTTTACCAAGATCTTGCGACGAAATTTGTATAGTTGCCGCCTTTGAAAAGTAAAAGAGCAGAGGAAGTTGCACATAACTTGCTTGATATATAGATAATTTCGAGTACTCCTAGTATACCGCAAAGTGATAATGGCCGTGAATTCTGCAATCACATTATCAAGAGGTATGCGAAATGTGGAGTGAATTGAAGATAGTTCATGGAAAGTCGAGAAATAGCCAGTCGGAAGGCTCTGTGGAACATGCAAACCAGGACATTTAAAACATGCAACAAACCAAATTCCACACTGGTCTGAGAGACGAAGGTTTGTTCAATTCACGAGGAAACGAAAGTCAGTCATGAAGGCATAAATTGCAGCCCATGTGAAACCATGTTTGGGGTTTTAGCAAACGTCGATCTTACATCATCACTTTCTACTGATGTCATCAGAAACCTGGAATCCGAAGAAGATCTGGAAAGCTTAATCCACTCTTCTTCAGCTGGTTTAGTACGAGATGAACATGAAGAAACAGAAAATGGTAGGGAAAAAGATGGGGAAGTAACAGAGCATGGTGGCGAAGACAGTTGTGAAATAATAGAAACTACTGAAGATGAAGATGGACAAACACGGGACGGAGCTAGTGTTGTAGAAGACATTTCTGGAGAAGATACGATTTCATGAATCGTAGTTTCAAAGAGGCAAGATTGGAGATACTGTAAAAATACCGGTTTCTGATGTCGAAAAGGCTTGGAGTGACTTCAGGCGCATTCTTAGGGTCATTCTATATATCGATGCTGATGGCAATTTGTATGGGATTGCGACTAAGGAAGGACAATTGGCTCAAAATATTCTAGAAGCCAGTTTGGCATTTGTTAGGAGAGTTTCATCTCACAAGAGACAGTTCTAGATTTAATTGTGACTCTTCGTGAGTGTGCCAGGAAATCTTCAACCACGGGGGAGGTTATAAAAGATGTAACTGCGGGGAACATGTCGTTCAAGGAAATTTGCTTTTATTGCTTGCAGCTTGATTATAGTTTATTACTACTGTATTTTTAATTTTTACCAGCTCTCCCTTATATTTAGTTTTTTGTTCTTCGTAAAGTACTTGACCTTCTGCAGTATATAAGACCCTCTTTATAACATGTAAGCCGTCCAAAATATTTTTCTGTTGTTGTAGTTGTTCAGTATCCTAAGTGACCATTTCAGTATTGTTTCGTACGGGCACCACAACTTCGGGGAAGCAGATCTCAAAATATGCTATGGAAGTAACTGAATTGTTTCGCCCGAATCCACCAATTTGAATTCCCTCCTTTTCGACTCCTTCTATTGTATTTCGACCTGGTCAATGCGCCGGAGAGAGAAAATTAAAGAAGTCGTTCGTTTCATATCCGAAACCTCTCCGACTGGATAATTTCTCGCGAATCGCACGTATTTCCTCCGACTTTGCATAATTTAATAGGTTCCGGACTCGTCGTCCCTCTGAGGAACGCCCAAGCAAAGCGACGTCGTGGCCCCCAAGAAGAAGTCGAAGCAAACTCGACAGTCGCCGACACCTCCGTATGCATTTGCACACTCACCTTACGCGAGTACAACTCTAATTATTCCACTTCGACAATTACGGCGATGGAGAAGTTTAGTTTCGCGTTTGGTACATGTAATTAGGAACGTTTCACCGTCGGCAGTGGTAACCGACACACGAACGTACAATGGAGATAGTTAGAGCTCGAATACTGGTAGTAGTAGTAGTAGTTGTAATGGTAGTGGGTGGTGGTTGGCGGCGGCGGCGGCGGTAGCGACGGTAGCGACGATGGCAGCAGCTCGCTATGTCGAGAAAACTTTCGAATTGTTCGAGGCTAATAATTCAGCAGCTACGACTTCTGTATTCAATAACTAAAGTTTTTGGTGGGAAATGAACGCGCTGCAAACAGTGCTACGACGGCGCACCGTACTGCAGGCGTTTCGTTTCGGAATTTGTATTACTAATTAGCTGTTTAAGGACGGAAATGTGTTTAATGAACGTCGAGCTCGTCGAGTGGCGGAATTTGTTGATTCTCCGGCGGATGGAATGAATTGCATAATTTCAAAGGGATTTCCTTCAAATGCGTATTATTGTTTCCCGTACTATCCTTTTAATAGACCATTAAAAATTATCAGAAAATTATCGAAAAGTGTTGTAGTCATGGATCCAGTCCAGATCGCATATTTAAAGAAGAAACAGCTGATGATTGAATGAGAGAAAAGGAAACATCCAGTCCGTAATTCAAGAATTAAGTATGGTAGGAATAAAAATTTTGCTCCATATTTATCATGTCTTCAAGTCACAGGAAAACCAAGGCAATTATGTATCCTAGATGAGACAAATATCGAAGAAACGAATGTAACTGGCATCATATTTTAGCATGCACAGCGCCTTACGGAATCACGACGGAACAGGACGAATTGCTTTCCATTCAAAACAAGAGGACCAAGGAAATAATTGATGAATGCTGGAGGAAGATCCAGAGAGATTTTTGCTACATCTAGCACGTAAGTGTCCGAAAAAACCAAAAGCAATTATAAGAAATAGCGGACAAAGGAGACAAAGCAAATATCGAAGAAACAGTTGCAATTGGCGTATAGACCAAATAGGTAAAGAGGGTTTGGGTAGCATTAGTAGAAACGTATCACCAACCTTAAATTATCATGCACAGAGGCTTAGAGAACAACGATCAAAAGGGATGAAATACTTTCAAGTTAGAAGAAGAAGAAGGAAATAAGAAGACAGGCCGAAAGGGAATAGAAGTCTTGATAGTTGGAAGAAGATCCAGAAGGGCGTATACTGATATTTCAACATTCTAAAGCACAAAGATTTGGGTCGTAAACCAGATCTAATCCTCTGCTAAATAGATTTTATCCCCTTTGCCCATGTTACCACAAAATTTTGTTGGTTATGCAGGTTATGTCTACATTAATAAACAATACTTTGATTTTTGCCGAACTTTCATCATAATTTTGCTAGTAGGAAGCTAAGAAAATTGTGTCTTTTGCTTGTACTTAGATTCGATGCTTCTACACTATTTTGAGACTAAGAAGTGAAGGATTGACAACAATTTGCTAAGTTCTTGGACTTAGGTGAAGTTCTCGAGCAAAGAAAAGCTGTAACGTCACCAAAATTAAGGCTAAACGTATAATGTCCTTTCAAGAAGATTTTCCATTCTTTCACTGAATTTTCCACACGGTTGAGTACTCTAAAAGAACTCATTCAACATTTTGAAATCCATGCCTAAACAAAATATGGTGTTTCTTGATAGACGTTTCTGGATATTGCATAACCCAAGCCACCAGCCAATTTCACAAATTTCTGGTGAAAACCTGCAATTTTCTCTCAAAGTAAACTTTTGAGCTGCTATTTGTGTATCCATTTAGAATCTAAGAAATAAGTTGTGTTTGATTTAGTCACAGTTTCGAATTCCACAAATTTTTAGTCACGAAGAAGCTTCCCTTAATGAAGAAATCTTTGGTATTTTTTAAGTACATTTACGAATTTAGGCTGTGTATCAAGACAAAAAGGATCATAGGCGTTTCCGAATTTTTGGGGAAATAATGCAACTTCTTCCTTTTGGAAAAATCGAGTTGATTGATTAAAATTGATAGGATTTTCTTGGTGTTTAAAATTATATAGATCTGGGCATGGTTGAATTAAGAAAGAACACATTGTTACCTCGAAGTTACTATATCCTGCATGATGACTGGTAGCTAGTCACAATTTTCAATTTCTGTCTGAATCGCGTGGTGTGGATTATGCTTTCATTTTGTGACTGGCGAGATGGTTATCGGGGCCAACTGGCTTCGATGGCTTTTAAGCAAATTTTCCTTTAGGGGTAACTATGATAATTGTGGTTAAGCAATCATGGGTATTGATGAATTTGTTAAAGATTTGACGGATAGGTCGCGGAGGGCATTTACCAGCAGACTAGTAAACAAAGGGGGCTGGATTATCTCGGAATGAAATTTAGGACCATCTTCAACAAAATTGTAAAGTCTGGACACAAAATGAGAGAAATTTGAAAATATTGAGGAATCTCTTGGAAGACTGTTATCCTTACTCAAAAAACGATTGCTGAAGTTATTTAGATATTGTTGAAGTTAAAGAAGATGAGAATTCTGATGAAAGACTATGGACTACGGACCCACTCAAAAACCATTACGTACTTTTAAGTGAAGACCTACAGTCCCGCTCCAAACAGGACTGGCAAATCTGGACTCAAGCGTTGTCAAATTTAAAGGCGCCAAGTATCTATCTACTTATTTCAAAGAATTGTTGTGAAGTTACTCTTTTCAGACGAACATGTAAGCTTAAATTGGAAGCCTTCTTTTAGGAAAAACTGATGGAAGTCTGAAGATTTCTCTGAAAAAAAAAGAACTTTCGAATGGAAAAATTCCCTAGAATCTTTTAGCTAACTTTCGAATGACTGCTTGTGCACGAATTTTGAGTTTAGATTGGGACATGGCTAAATCTGAGTAAAAAGGAGTTGTTTTCCTTTTCAATGAGATTTGATGCTTTGACACTATTTTGGGGTTAAGAAACTGGTAACAATTCGCTAAATTTGTTACGGCCGTTTATTAAAATTTTCTGTATTGTTATTTGTGGCCTCTCTCGCTCCAACTTTTGCCTTGGATGGCGCCTAAGGTTGTACTTCCAGCATTCATTTGGAACAGGTCGGTTTCCGTGAATAAGTCATTCCATATTTGCTCTTAAATCTCGTTATCGAGGATATACACGGAGATTCGACTCTGGAAAGTTTTACGTTATCGTTGTGTGAATCTGGAAGTTTCACTTTCCCCAATTTTGCTGTTCGAACTATTGGCCGTTATACGATTGTTTTTCCCTCGCTTGGAGGTGAGTTTTCCTTGTTGTTATTTGCGATGCCGTTACCTTTGCTCTTGCATGCTGTTGTTGGGAACTAGTGTAGGCTTGTAGAACTAGTGTAGGCTAGGATAGCTCGTATATACGAATATAGGACTAGTAGAGAGTTGAGATGTACTTTTGGAAACTACCGTAAGAACTAGAAGCTGGCCTCTCGACATCTTTTCATCAAGTACGAGAAAATTCGCCATCTTGGACAGTTTTCGGCACGATACCGATTACCACGCCGCACGAATTTGACAACTGGAACTAAATTACGTTTTTATTTGATTTTATTTATGTCGTTGAGCTTTTGGGAAAAATTCCCTAGAATCTTTTAGTTAACTCAGACCTAGGAAATCGGGGATTGTTTTCGAGTAAAAAGAGGTTGTTTTACTTTTGAAACATTCAATTCTTTTTAGTATTTTAAGGGGAGGGATCAGATTGGACCTGGTCATAGTTACTTGTCACTTGCATATATTATTGTTTTAATTACGTTAGGCCAAAGCTGTAAGGTGGTTGTAAGGCCGCTGAGGTTCCGAGGGTTACCGAGGGTGTGTAAACCTTAGGTAAGAAGCTAGCGTGAACGAATTTAATTTAAACGTTTCAACTCTAGTGATAAATAAAGTGCTGTTAAACATCATCCTTTCGTTCCCATTCCCTTTTTGATTTTTTTCATATCAGTTTTAAATAGAGTATTAAAGTAATTTTGCTGTTCGCTTCACGACAGTATAAAGATCCAGAACGTGGACGGTTCGGATAACCTCGACTCACCTACTACACAAGCTGGAGGATCTTTCTGGCTCCAGATACTCAGATGTGATCCAGTTCTTTAATTGGGGAGTGGCGCATTGTTACCAATTTCTCGAAATTTAACCTACGCCGTTTCCACTGGGCTAGCACGGCCTGGGTCTCCATCTTTATCACCAACGAGGTGACCGTAACGTAGAATTTCCGTATCGGTGACGTTTCGGACTTTTCTGTTGTTTATTTCGCCTTTCACCAAAAGCTTTAAAAGCCAGTAAAAAAATGCTGACCAATGATGACTTTCTTAAAGATTTGATGGGATCCCCAATGTAGATCTGGTTGGTTTGTTGTTCACAATCAATTCTTAACCTACCTTTTTTTTCAGCAAATTACTTGATTGGTTTCAAATAAATTCTATTAGTATTATATATTTAGACGCTCTCTGTTCCGTTGTGTATAATCCAAGAAATATTGTCTCAAATCTTCTCTATTTGTCCGCGTGCCCGGCAACTTTATGAACAGTCTCAGCGACGTTATCTCGCCCATAAACCTTCTCACCTTCCTCTCCGGATTATTATACAAACATATCGTTTGTCTCCGACGCCGTAATTTCCAGTTTATTGTCTTTACCTTTCCTCGCCGATAGCCGGCTACCATTAATCAAGAACAAACAAGAAACAAACGCTCCGACGGAGGCGGCGGTGGAGGCAGCGACGGCAGTCCGCTGATGCGAAACGTTAGTACATACCGACGCTCTAATTAATATCTACTCCAACGTATCCGCCCAGGCTTCTTCTCCGGCTTCGCGGCCTCCGAGCAAAGGCAACTCCATTGTTGATATTAAGGGCATTCCGGCGGCTTTATCAAACGGTAATATGTGCTATTATAAATCTAACTTCGCTCTTTGTGTGCGTGTGTATGTGCATGTGCGAGTGGACTCGCATACCTCCTTCTATTTCCTTCTCTCGGTCGGGCACGGTCGCGCCCAAACGTGTATTGCCCGGTATTCACATGCTAAATTAATAATTTCCTGTACATTCCGGGCGGAGGAGGACGCGGCGGGGACGAAGGGCGCCAACGAGCGCAAATACATAGAAGCGAATCGTAAGATAGCTTTATCCACTTTGTGCGCTACCGACGTGCATGTATTCCCGTTGCTATGCCGGTATGGCCTCCGGCGTCGGAGTTTGCATTTCCGGTTCGTCGTACGAGCAAAAAGACTCCCAGCGCTTTTGATTAGTAACAATTCGATTCGCTTTGGAATGTGCACTCGGACCAAAGCGATCGGCTGGGATGGGTGTGTGTTTAAATTGGGATTCTAATCGCTTAACTGGTAATATATGGGATATTTACGGCGTGTAAGTAGAAGGTATTGGGTTCGATTCCCTCCCCCAGCGCCATGATATCGAAGAGCTTTTTCGGAGTCGAACTGCATTCAGTATATGAAAATGAGTATCTGGAATTTATTTCCTGGTGTTATAATGGGCGGATGAAACGTAGTTGCGAGCCATACTACCTTCATCAATTCCCTAGCCTTTGCACATCGAGGTATTTAAGCTAATTAGGGGGCCATACATCGATTTCCTAAAACTTGTTCACTGATAGAAGAAGCCTGCTACCTGACAATGCGAAATAGGCATCAAGCAATAGGCAACCCTTCCCATTACTTATTTATATGAGAGCCCAGCATGACGTCATTCGGAATTTGCTGTTCTAAATGTACGCATCTGTTCTCGGTATTCCTGAAAAAGCAGTTATTTAAAAAGTGAATATTTTTTGGAGTTACAGAAGAGAAGAAAATTGCGATGGACTCGGATATAGATAAGTGCAGATAAGTTGACATAGGAGGGTGGATCAATAAGAACCCGTGTTTGGAATATAAACCCAAGTTTGTCAGAGCTCTCTTCCACTTTTAAACCTAATCTTTTACAAAAGTTATATTTTTCCCCAACTTCTTTGCGATTCTTTTAAACCCTCTAAAAATACGATTTGTCAAACTCTTCAAAATAGGCACCATTTCCGACGATGGCTTCTTAAGCCCTCCCCCTTACAGGTGATGTTTGTATATATGAGAAGTCAATTAAGAAATTCGCCCAATATGTACTTAAGTGCGCACTTTTGCAGCTACTTAATTCGCATTTAACATGGGGAATATCTTAATTCAGTTAATTCAGTTCTGTTATGTACAAACATCACACGTACTAGTATATATAGTGCTTATATGGAAATGAAAACTACTTCTCGCACTGATGAGCGGTATAACCGCGAAACGCGTCTGCGAATGGTGAAAGTAGTAGATATAGATTAAAGTGAATAATTAATTGTGAAACATTTTGAAAACGGTTGAGTTTTCCGGAGTTAATTGAATGTTCTTCAGGGTGGAAACAATTTTAAACGAATATTTACAGCATGCAGCAATTTCTAAACGTGCGGCTATACAAAATGAACTCCTAGATAATACACTTGCTGTATGTCGTCAAGGAATTAAAGAGCAAATTAGAGAAAGCAAATTTTTAGCTGTTCAGTGTAATGAAGCAACAGATATTTCCAACGAATATCAAATGGTGTTCATAATTAGATATTTAGATATTTGAAATATTTATGAGAACTTTTGGAGTTTTCTAAGAATTACAGATAACACAGCTGACGGTTTAACGCAATATATACCAAATCAATTAAACACATTAATTCAAATTCTCCGTCTAAACTAATTGCCCTTTTTTGGCGCAAATTGGCCTGAACAACAAAACACATTGTTTTGATTGTCGTTTTGTCTGTGACGTATAGTAATGGATGCAGGTTTCATGAACGGTGGCGGCTCGCCGTAAATATTCCCGCGAATTTCGCTTAAAGAGGTCCAAACACTGGTTCGAAGTTAACAAGCAAACGCGGCCCCCATCGGGTCTACAGTTTTCTCATTCTTCATTTAGCATGTACAATATTTATTACCCTTGCGTACGAAACACCCACGGTATTTGATACTTCCTGGACTTCCCTTCGGCGATCTATGCGAATGTCTTCCGTATCTTCTCAAGTCCTCCTCTTTCGATTTGTTTGGTAGCCATGTTTAACTCGCACAAGTTGCTATTGGGCGTATCACTCTAGCATACATTCTTCACTTCATCTTTCTAGAGACATATTTGGATTTGATGAGACCTTCCAAGCTTCTACATTTTTAATTGCCTTGATTGCTTTTATTTCTACTACTTTCCTCCTCATTTTCTGCCATTAGTACTCCGAAGTAGGAGAATTTATAATAATAATAATAATAATAATAATAATAATAATAATAATAATGACCCTTATTGATCAGACAGATGGCAAATTTAGGTGAATGTTTACAATGAATGAATATTAACACAATTTTTGTACAATAAACGTTTCATATCTTCTTAACAATTAACAAATACAATCATTATTATCTGACCAATAGGTGTAGGATTCAGACAAAGTCTGCTATTCTTCCTAGACCATTTAAATAATATGCGACATATATATATATATACATACATGTATATACACATATATACATCATACGAAAAAAAAATGCGATAAAGAAAAGAGAAGAGAATAATAATACAAAAAGAAACAATGAAAAGGAAAACCACCAGAGAGCAATACATATGTGACTGCAACCGTCACTAACATATTCACAAATTAGTACTAATCAGCTAATCATCCAACTGAGACTGCAGTAGAAACTTGCGCAATTCCCGCTTAAACCCAGGCAATGGCATATTTCTGAGACATGGAGGCAATGAATTAATTGTTCTTGTAATATTGAACGAGAAAGATCGCTCAAAAATTGCAGTCCTGTGAACAGGAGGAGTGAGTAAGTCACGTCTCCGAATATTAATACTATGAACATCAGTCCTATACCTAATCCTCCTTGCTAAATAAGCGGGTGTTCGATAAATCAGTATCTTCTTATAAAATACCGCTGTATGCAAATGTCTTCTCCTCTTCATATCCAGCCACTCCGCCTCCCTCAGTTTATAAGATATATGGCTGTATTTACGAATACCAATACCAGAGTCCAACGCTGTCAAGGCATGGGCCATATAGAAAATCACAATAATTAAATTTGGATAATATTAAGAGATCACATAGAAGCAATTTTGTATCGGTGTTCAATATATGTCTACTTGGAAACAGTAATTTAAGAATATGAAATGAACTGCGAATAAGCATCGAAACATGCGTTTTGAAACGAAGTTTGCTGTCAAGTGTTACCCCAAGAATCTTGCACTCGGTACAATACGGAATCTTAACGCCGTTAATACCAATATTCACAGCAGCCAGAACCCTGTCCCGCATGAAACCGCCCCCAAAAACACCACCGACGACTTGGAACCATTTACTACTAAGCCATGAGCCTCCGCGGCCCCAACAATACCCGCGATATCATCGTTAATAACTTGCTCAGCATTCTCAAAGTCATTTGGCTTGAAGGAATAATAAATTTGTGTGTCGTCGGCATACTGGTGATAACTGCAACGACGCAGAGACCTGCTTAAGAATGCTGTGTAAATGATGTTGAAAGTTGTCCACAGATACTCCCCTACGGAACCCCGTGCTTGATTTTAAGTTGTGATGAGATATTTGTATTAACCTTAACTCGTTGGGTTCTATTATTTAAATAATTTTTTAAAAGCAACACCGCAGGCTTATCCAATCCAATGTAACCAAGTATTGAGATAAACAAATCATGATCAATCATATCAAACGCTTTGGAGAAATCAAGCGAAACTAGAGCGATCATTTTGCAGTCCTCCAAAGAACGAAACACATCATCAGCGATATTCACCAACGCCGTACCACACGAGTGCATAGATCTGAAACCGGACTGGAATTCTGGCAAGACGTTATACTTAATTAAATGATCCCGCAGTTGCGTATCAACTATCCTTTCCAATATTTTCGATAGGACACTCAAGACTGATATCGGTCTCAACTGATTGAAATCATTAGGTCTAGTAACCTTGGGTACCGATGTGACTCGAGCATTTTTCCAACATTGTGGAAATACACTTTCCGAAATACAGAAGTTAATAATATGCGCAATGAAGGGCAGTATAAAAGGATAACAATATCGAATCATGTTAAGATCGACCATATCCAGTCCAGAAGATTTGGATTTAATGCTTAAAATAACATGACCAATTTCATCCTCTGAAACCATATCAAACTTCAAGAGCGAAGAAAATTCACTAAACTTATTCCTATTGTAAAAATCATCTACCTTTTAAAATTTTTATTCTTCTTGAGGGAATGAGGTAACTTTAAGTCCATTTGCTTTCTTTTTTTGTCGTGTCCTAATGTCATACACTTTGTTTCCCCAGTTTATTCCTAACCCGTTCTTTTGCCTCCTTTAACATCCTTTTATAGTTTTTCTAGTTCCCTCTTGCATTTTGCAATTGGAGCTAAATCATCCCCATAGGCTACACAATTATTGTGTTGGCCTCTAGTTTACTCTTTATAATTAACATTCACCGCCTTAGTCACCTTTTTACCGAAAGTTTCCGTGATTTGAAACCATTCCATACTATTTTATTCACCGTTCCTTCTAAAATCATTTTTGTCTGTCTAATCAGCTTCTTTGGTATTTTAATCTAAGAGAACGCCTCATAGATTTTGTCATTATTAACCCTATCATATGGTTTTACTTACAGTCTACAAATATGTAGCACCATTTTACACTCATAGCATGTGGTTTGTATTTGTAGGAAATGAAATAATAATTTTAAACGGGAATTTCAATTTGATGAAATAATTGATGTTTGTTAATTTAATCATAGGGGTGATACTTGATGATCGTTTTAAATATTGACCGATGATAAAATTACAGGCAGGTTCATTGCGATGGAAACTTAACGAGATTTTTGCAAGACTCGCTATCGAATACATCAACTTAATCCATCTGTCCTAGTTAACAATCGCAATGTATCCCAAACACATGCGCGCATGTATCGTTATCCGTCAATTCGCCCAAACATATTCGTTTTCCTCCTTCCAGCTCGTTTTTCCTCGCGGTTATTGCATCCGTTGTTAGCCATGACGTACGATAATAGCGCCAGATTAACATAATGGTTTTGGCATTCCGAAAGGCTTTACGGCCAGAAGAACCGCATGAAATAGACGTAATTTTCGTTTATGCGCGCGCGCTCCTCCGACGGTCGCTTGATGGATGAAACGAACGGGACGGCATGGGGACGGGAAAACGCGCCGCGGAATTTATGCGTATGGTAATACCGCTTAATATTCAAATCGCGCCTCCGAAATACGTATCTGCATGTACAACAATACGTTCGCTTATTGTTGCGTGCCTTCTCGAGGATGAGGATGAGGAGGAGGAAGAGGAAATCTGTACCCTCGAAATACCGAGACGAATTATGTATTTCCTCCGAGATGATAGCTCTGCGTATAGGGGAAGAATAACTTGAAGATAAGCTGATATGTGAATAAAAGGATCCTGCTAAATTTCATTTTTTTCTTTGACACAGAGATGGAGATCCTGAAATCTCAAATTTGAAATCTTTCTTTCTTGGTTTTCCTTCAGCCATAACCACAAATAGGGGCTGGTGTAGATGTGCAGATTGAATTCAGTTCGTGTCTGTCAAATTCTCCGATTTTGTAATCTCGCCCTAATCTGCAGTAACCCAGAATTCTTCAGCTTAAAGGCTATAAGTTTTCGGGGAATAACACATTCTACATTTTTGCAGCTTTCTGGCTCTTGTTCCTGCCTTTCATTGGGATCCACTGATTTGAAGCCTGGCTCCGATCGCCATGCTAAACATCCTTGGGGCATACCAGCTGCTTGCTTCCTCGCAACGGTATTCGAAAAGGAGATAACTTACTGTAAAAGACACTAACAAAACATTAGTTAAATTGAAGTAAAACTAAGAAGTCAGGAAGCAAGCAGCTGCCAAGTTATCTCCGTTTTGAGGTCTGCTGCCACTTAAGAAACTTTCCGACTAAAACCTCAGCGTTGAGGGTGTGGGTATAGAGCTAGCAAACTTATAGTTCGATACAAATGCTGTCAACGTTTGTTAGTTTAGGGAGCGCCACATTCTCCGAAGAGAACTTAATTGTTTTCTAACCTGACGATCCAGGAACTTAACGTTCACTGTATGGAGTTCAACCAAACGGGTGCTAAACTCCGATAAAGGTTTGATGGCGAAAGAGCGCGTCGCCTACCCTTAACCTGACGATGGTAAGAGGAAGATTCCGAAACATCAGGCGCGCTCAGAAATGAATCGAAACTCTGCTTACTAGGTATCAGTCCTTGCTCGCTGATCACCTCAAGAAATCTGTCGTCCTTTCCAGTATGAGAGACACGAGTTCTTTTGCTTGACAAAAGAAAGACAACATTCGAAATAACGAATAATCAGTGTTTATTACTAGTTGTGATCAAAGATGGAATTAGTAGCGAAGTAGACAAAAAGAAGTAGAATTGAGAAAAGCGAGAATAAATTTTAAAAAATTGGAAAGAGATAAGCACAGTCTTCGAGGCCGTCCGTACAGCAAAATCCCACAATGGTAGGTGGCGAAGCTGTTGCCTACGTTTCTACTTTGCAAATCGGAAATAATTTTCTATGTGGCACTTTAATCTTTTGGTGGTACTTGAACCGAACGAAATAAACTCACCAAAATACTTGATACTGCGGTAAAATAAATTTGAAATTAAATAGTTAATAATATAACACTTTTCTGCCAACGTTGAACCTACAACATTTTAACCCTCAACGATAGTTTCTTATTTTTCGGTGTCTAATCGCTTTATGAAGTTGGGACTTTAGTGTTGCTTCGTAAATCGAAAATCGGAATTTCGCTAAAATTTCTCATGTAAAAGGTAGGAAATTGTGTTGATAACTCGGCACCATGGTATTAGTAATTAATCCAGGACACGTGTTTCACCAGAACCGAGCCTAGCATATTGAATTAGAGGTGATGTAATCCACTGTTAATTATAACTATGCGCCAGTTTTTGCATACAATGTGAAACTTTTCTGTACTTTTTTAAATTTTCTAAAAATTTTTTGAAAGGGCGAGATTTACAATTTAAAGATGATATACCTGAAACCCTATAGGTGATATTTTTCTAATACTTTATGTAGTTAAGTCTTAATTTCTTGACATCTTGTTACCACGTGAAAATGTTTTTGAATTTCGAGAAGAATCTTTAATAGAGTGTTGTCAGATAGATGATAGATAGCGACCAAAGTTTGCCAAGTTTCTCCAGTAAATTAAGTAATCGGCGGAGAGTCAAGATGGCTTTCATCAAACAAGTTGAAATCTGCTCTTTAGTATGAATTCGATCTGTAAAACTGTTTCCCCTGTTTTCTTTTTGGCTGTATTATCTTACCATCGTTTAATTGAAATAAAATTTTGCATTTTGGGTGCACTGACGTATTTATCGCAAAAATGTTCAATGTAGTTCCCGGTAATATCGAAACACACTTGCACGTGACTCGGCGTTGGATTGTATTTACATCAGGTGAAAGCGGTGGCGACCAACACGACCTATCCAAATATCCATTTGGCATTGCTTATCATAACGGCCTATTTTTACTAGCGTTTACATTTTCTCGTCTAAATAATAAACGTTCGCCTTGATTGGTTACTGTCTGCAGTTCACAAACGGCTCCTTTTGGAGCTTCAAAATGCTTATTTCGGCCTTCCTGCGATATAGGACAAATTTTCTCTTACAAATGTTGTTTCATTTATTATGATTTTTCTTCTTTTCTAATGTGATGTATAAGTGGTGATAAATCCGGTATATATGCACAAAATTTCCAAAACAAGAAAAAAACTTTTTTAAAATAATTGAGGAAGAATGAAATTGAGGATCTGTAAGTATTAAAAGATAAAATTTTACTAGCAAACCCGCACATCATAGAATTTCGAAAGATGAAACAAATGAATTTTTACTTAAAAAATTGAACATATTAGGCACCAAATTTTACTAATAAATCTTGCATTGCAAAATTTACCGAAAATTGAGACAAATAAATTAATAAATAAAATTTTTAAATCTGAAGATTAGGAAGTTTCCAAAACCAAGTAGCCTTCCTTATTATTATTGTGTTATTTCACTTCTTCTCCCTTATCATTTTTTACTCCTTGGATGGAGCCAAAAGCGTGCACGTTTTGCGATCTTGGTACATCACATGGAAATTTGCAAAGAAAATTTCAACGCTAGTTTCATAAGATGACGTATTTAAAACGAAATACGCCTGATGGTGTAAGAATTAAAATTTTCGATATGGAAATATTACGATGTACACAAATACAATGTCCACCAAAAATATTAAGATAGCGAATTCATTTTGCAACCGTAACAGCAATGACTTCATCAGAATGAGTGCCTTTCTTCGTTTTTTGCGGTGAAAATTCCCAAACAGATCAATTGGCGGTTTACGAACACCACACACTTCACGAGGAAATGACGGTTGGAATGAAGATTGCTCCACAAATAATAATCATCACGAAAAGTAAACCCGCCACGAAAGCAAGATATGGTTCAGCTAGTTAGATATACACTTGAACACCCTCCAAATCGCAAATTACACAAAGCGTAAAAACGCATCATCCAAAACGTTCGAAATTCATAATCCGATCGTTTGGATTCTCGCCCTCTTATTTCTAATTTCGTCCCGAAGAACGAGATTCCGGATGACAAACGAGCGCCTAGAAGAGCGTAACGGCGCGAGGAGAGCATCTCTCCTTCGACTATGCGTGACGGCTCCGAAATCCGTTCGTTTCGGGCCGAACAAAAGAAAGAAAGCGAGCTGCTGTTATTAGCCGCTTGGAAGCGTCGACGGTTTCCGCCGACGAACGTCGGGCATAACTCCGACGACCAATGGTCCGTTCCGAACTCAATGGACCGTCGTCGACGCAACGGCGTTCTCGGCCGCGAAACTTTCCGGTTGGTTTTTGCGGTTTCGTCGACCGCTAGTTCACTCGTCGTCGAAAACGAGCCACTTACGATGATCTTTTTGCTTCGATGTCGAAGTGTACTGAAGGGGAGGGTTCACGAGGAGGAAATTGATTTCGGTTTGTTTATGCTAAATTAATCGCGCACAAGAGGGCACTTTTAAACCTCGCGGGGAGTCATGGACCATGTTTTTGTCGATTACATCTCTTCGAAGAGAAAAGGCAAGGAAACAGGATGAGACCTATTTATAGTTTAAGATCTAAGGCTCAAACCCCACTGTAGATAATCTTGCAAAATCAAAGATGCCAAAGCAGAGCTTGATACCGAGGATTCAAGTTCATAAGTATCAAGACAAGTATGGAGATTGAGGTTCTCGGAAATTCAAGCATATCCAGGAAATGGATCTTTGTCAATCGCAATGTTGGTACTATTGAGCGTCAAAAAAGACATCTCGTTACTCCTATTTTTACTAAACGAAGGAAATGAAAGAAGCAGAACATGTTGTCTGCCCAAAAATGCAAGAAACCAGTAATCCTAGATCAAGGCAGGATAAAGTTCTCAAATTGTGGGAGAATATAGACCAAAATCAGAGGCTGTAGTTGAAAACCAAATTCGGAAAATAGATCAAGAGGTCAAACTACAACAAGCACTCTCAAAAATTGCCCCCTTTGGGCTTCGTTGTCAAAACCGAGTAATGGCAGGGATTATAAGAATGTTCTTTCCAAAAACTGATACGGAAGAGAAATAAAAGTAATTACCGCGATTTCTTTTTCCAAAGGTGACACTACTTGGATATGACTATTTAAGTAGGACAAGAAAGAGAAACAGGGATGAGCGCTAGGGAATTTTACTTAGAAGTTAATAGCACTAAAATCGACATCCAAATGGATAAACATACGAAATGTGAGAAAAGACCAATTGCATTAAAATTAAAGACAATATTTTAACCAAGAATGAATAACAGAAATATGTTCTTTTTTAAGGTTTTCAGTACACATATGAAATAATTATATAAACAACTTTTAATCAATAATCTTTAATTCTAGCAAATAATCTGCAGTACAACAGTAACAGTGCATTTCCAACACAGACGAGAAACAATAGGGGTTTATCAGAAAACTTTTTGCAAACCTTGATGTCATATTAATATCATTCTTCAAGAAGGGTAAAGGTGGACAACAGGAATGATTATTACGGAATTTTGCGAAAAGGTTGGTAATACTACGACCTCTATTTAAATGGATAAAGATGAGAAATATGAATTATCAAGGAATTTTGACCAGAACTTCTGCAAAATGACAAGGGCGAGGTATGGAATAATTACCAGACAGTTTTACCAAGCGGTTTGTACCATTTGGATATCGTAATTCAAGAAGGGGAAGAAAAGGGAGCAACAAGAATCACGACGGAATTTTGCTCAATAGGTGAGCCATTCAAGCGGATAAGGACGAGCAATATCAGGGAATTAGTCATATAATTTTGCTCAGAACTTAGTAAACGAGTGATATTATCAGGAAATCTTACCTCAGAGTTGCCACCATTTCAATGTCCCTACTTGAGAAGATGAGGATGAGGACGAGGGACGGTCAAATTTATCACAGAATTTGAGCCAAAAATTGTTATTGTTCAAACAACGCTCTCCAAGAAGAGCAACAACAAGAAATAACAGACATTACTATGGATGTTTTCCCCAAAAATGGATATAGGAAGCTATTGAACTTGATAAAGATGGAGACCAGTAGGAATTAGTAAGGAATTCTTCCCAAAGATTTATAGATAAAGTTATTGAAGGATATGGAGCAGCAGGGATTTCCAGATAATTCTGCCCCAAAAACTTATGAAAGGGTAAGCAACTATGGGAGATAGCAGGATATTTTCCTCTTTCAAAAAGTTCCCCAAACGATTGATAGATAAACCTATTGAAATCGATCAAGATGGGGAAGCAGCAGAAATTAGTAGAATCTTTTACCCAAAGATTGATATCATAGACAAGGCTATTAAAATGGACAGATTTCCAGAAAATTCTGTCCCAAAATTTATGGAAAATTGTGCAAGAATAAGCAACTATGGGGTTTATCAGGATATTTCGAGAAGTACTCCAAAGATTGGTAAATAACGCTATTGATATTGATAAAAATGGGGAGCAGCACGAATTAGTAGGAAGCTTTTCTCCAAAAATTGACAAATAAAACTATTAAAATGGACAAGGATGGGGAGCAACAGGGATTTATAAACAATTCTGTCCAAAACTTATGAAAAACTTGTACAAAGGAAAGCTGCAATGGGGGTTAGCAGGATCCTTTTTGTTTTGCAAAGTTGGCACACTAGCAGGGCATAGCTGTCCTGAAGGTGAAGATAAAAAATGGTAGGGATAATCGGAGAATTGCCGTTAAAAGTTTATACTGCTAGGATATCTCTGTCCACAGACAAAAAGAATGGTACCGGTACCAGCTGCCTTTAGAGGGCTTCCCTGAAAATCATTTTTAGATCCCTCAAAATCACTTCCTGGAGATCATCTCCATACGATGAATTAGGGTCATGTATTGATCGCAGGTTTTTACACCTTCCACTTAATAAGCTCAAGCGGTCGATATCAGTACCCGGTGTTAATCTCGGGTGTTCGGCGACCATTCTACCCAGTGGCATAACGACGTCTCTCGTTCGGGTACCAGCACCAGCACCATCACCACCGCCGCAGTCGCCCCGCGTCCTTTTACTTTCATGGACTCTAAAACGGGCCGTAAACAAGTGCCACTACCAGGTAGGACCGAATAATGCATTAACCTAACGGCCCTGCGAAAGACGAGGATCTCACCGGAGTAAAAAGGACGAAGGAGGATATCGTAAAATCCGTAGCCTCCGGTAATCAAGCGACCGGGGGTAGTTAAGAACTCGAGCGCAATCGGAGAAGGCACTGAGTGCTAGACGTCGTAAAATAAAAGCCGACAGTGACGTGCACTTAGGTGCGGTACGCTGAAGACCTCTTCGACAATTAAGTCGCTAATGTTATTGCGCCGAGCTGGAAGGACGCATTGTGCTAAAGCATGTGTGTGTGTATGTAGATAACGCACGTGAAGGGATTGATGGTGACGGTCTCGGGCTAATGGATATGTGTAGTTTGTATAAGCATGGGGGTGTTGTTTGTATGCATTTGGGTAAATAAACAATCCGGCGACGGAGGCATTGTGTTGTACAACTATGTCCGGTCTGGAACAGTAAGAACGTTTTTGGGCAAATGAATTTGAAGATGATTTGGTAGAAACTTTCTCGGTATTTTGATATCGATGTTTCGAACACACACGTATTACACGAGCCTTGATTGAATACCTGATAAGTGCCTCATTATATAGGAAGACTAGTCAAGTTCTTTATCATTAATATCGATTTCAAAGGTTAACAATCAGTCCAATCTACCTTCAAAATTTTTCGTTTGATGGTGAGATGAGAAATAGGAATAAAACATAGAAGAAATATTTGTTTAGCAGCTAATTTATTAAATAACACAAAAAGAAAATTAACACAGAAATCGTCATCGATATGCATACAAAAACATCAATCAACGAGAAATTTGAGCTCTTCCATCAGAAGGTCATATTGAAGAATATATGTCGGTAAAGATAATCTTAAATGAGTTTTCAGTGTGCGAATTTGTCAAGATAGAACGACGTTTATTCTTTGTTTATTTTAAACAAGAAAACGCGGATTTACATGAATATGTTGATCCAAAATAAGAGCGAATAAAAGTGAAGCATTTTTGAAAATTGTGATATTTCTTGCTGTTGACACCACCAGAAATCCATTTCACATTCTGCGACTTTTAAAAATAATTCTGTCTGCAATGTTAATAATACACTCTCGATGACACTTTTTTCTCTAAATCAAAAAGTGTGGGTATAATAAATGCATATTTTCCTGTTTAAACCTTGCTTAAAAGAACTAAAAATGGATTATGGACAGATACTGAACATTCAATCGTTAAATCTAATATCAGAATCTTCAATAACTTGTTTACTTTCTACAACGTTTTTCAACATTGCAATTAAAATGTAGATGCTTGTTTAAATGGTCATTAATATTTGGAAAGTGGGAAAGTGGTAATCTTTTTTGCAAATTGTTCACTAACATTATGAAGCTTCTATGAGAATGAACGCTGCTAAATTCTAACTTTAATTCACTCCATTTACCAGTAAAGAGCTCTAAATCGCAAAGCCAAACTTCATCATGCAAATGTTTACGTTTATCTCCCACTTCAGTAAGAAAATTTATTTATTATATTTCACTCACAAAATCACGATATCTTTGTCACAATTTTCTTCTGCCTAATCACCATTGTTGATGAGATTTTTCTCGAGTCAAGTTAACGATTTTGAGTGAAATATCCACGATTTCTATTGTATTTTATCTCTTACTAGCTAAAACTTATTGGCGGATTGTACGCGTGCTGCTGCAGAAGCGCCGAGAGTGGATTTAGGAGCGAAGCCAGTGGAGAGTTTAGTCGTTCGATAGCCGTGAAAGTGAACAATCGTTCGATTAGTATTTTATCGCAGTGGACATCGAGACGTCAATAAAAGGTAATAATATACCATTTTTAATAATACTGTATCTCACGTACCTACTTTTGCGCGATACGCCTCTGACGTTGCACTCGTTTGTCCAACCTTAATGATAACTTAAAAAAGATAGAAAATCATCATTATTTCGACGTAGTTCAATGAATCCGTTTAAGCAACCTGTCATTATTTTTTGATATACTTGTTATTAATTAAATAAGCTTATACACGGGTTTTTAAATATGAATTAAATATGAACCCGGTAGAAGTCCCTTGGCGCCTTCACTATCATCCTCCAGGTCTATTTTATCTTTCTGCATTTATCCCCATGTCAGTAAAATGATCGTTAAGCTTATCACTTGTTAAGTTTTTCACAGTAGTAATATATTATTAGAAGTTCAAATATACTCATTATTTTTTGTTTTCTCTACGACATCTATTAGATTAATATATTCCTTCTTATATTCATTGTACATTTGCCTTATTACGTTTTTATTGTGATATTAGGATAGTGTGTAAAGCAAAGTTTGTTCTTCACATTTAAAATTGCCTTACTTTTATATTATTTATTTTATCTGCTTTACACGAAGGCACAAATCACGCAGAGTCAGAAAAGTTTGACTCTGTTTAAGACTTGCCTTCATCGGACCTCGAATAGCCTGTACTTAAAGCGGTAAATATTATTTGCATTTATCTCCCTGCATGTCCCGCTACAGTTTGAAATAGGGAAATCTCTGTTTTTCACTTGTTAAAACACCTGCATTTCAGAAGAGATTTTGTAAAAATAAATTTTAACTGCAATAAAATTACGCTTTTCCTAACTTCATTTCTTATTACCTTTCCTTTTTTTTCTATTATAACCGAACAAATCAAATATACGTAACTCGAGAGGAAAAGTTTCATGGATAATAGTACATGCAACCAGAGCTTTATCTCTGTTTAAGGCTGATCTCGATAGGACCTCGAATAGCCTGTACTAAAAATGGCAAATATTGTATGTATTTATTCCTCCGCATGTCCAGCTACACCTTCAAATAAGGAAATCTCAGTTTCCCACCCACTAAAACACCTGCACATAAGAACAATTTTTGTAAAAGATATTCTAATTCCAAGAAAATAACGTTTTCCGTAACTTAATTTCTTATTTCCTTTTCTTCTGTATTTTTTATTATAACCGAACCGATAAAATATACGTAGCTCGAGAGGAAAAACGGAGATAAAACGAAAAGTCGAAAAGCTATCCCGAGCAGCATTATCCCGTTTACCGTGAAAAGACAGGAAAAATTAGGTCCGAAACGAAGTAGCGATGTCAATATCCACACACGTACGTTGCCATACGCACACAGAGAAGCGCGCGAACGTTGACAGAAACGAAGATAAGACAAGACACGAGCGGCAAGGGTCAGTAAACACAATTACCACCTTATCAAGGGGACGCGCATGACAACATCGGTAACCCTCCGTCCTCTAAAAACTCAATAGCCGAGCGAGCCGAAGAGATGGACAGAGGCAAGATGGTCGCAAGCGACCGTCGAACACGCCAGTCGATAAAATAAAAAGCTTGACAAGTGCAGCTGATGCTGTCATTTCGTTCAGGCGGTGGCGACGTCGACGACTGTCCGAGGAGGGGTCCCCCTTATTCGAAGCGAGCGAAAGAGGGAGAAAGCTGTAGGGCGCCGAGGGATCGGGAAAACTTGTTAACAACCGCTCCGATAAGACGAAGGACATATTGTCTGGATGTTAGCCCGGCTATATCCTATCGTGATCCCTGATCTCATTTTAGATCTGGCATGAAACGGAGTTTTAATGTTGATTTGAATCTATTTGATGAGTTTTATTTATCTAGATCTCTTTCCGCGCTTGCGTTTCTCTGGCGAGAATCTTATAAACGTCCTTCCCCTCGCCGAGCTTCTAATTTCCTTCTCAAAAAACCGACCCCATCTGCGCGCCGCCGTTTGCGAAATCGTCCGCGAACCGATAGCATCTATAATAGGTTCGATGTTTTTAAATTTGTTTCCGTTATCGGAAACGTGTTTGTGTCCTCCGGCTCGGTCAACGAGGAGAAAGAAAGAGAGAGAGAGGAGACGGAATCGTTCGAGATTCGAGTCCGGGAATAATTTCCGAAGTTTATGAACGCGTTAACTGATATTTTTCGTAACAAACAACTTTGTTTTTCATATCGGACCGTATGGTCGTACGATAATAAGCCGATATATTTTGTTTCGATCTGATAAAGTGAGAGGAAACATTTTTTAGGGGATTTCTATTGTCGTGTGTACGTGTGTACGTATGCTGCTCGCGCGCAGAGAATATTTTGTTGCCAGAGGATAATTTACTTTAGCGTAAACAAGCCGGTCGGTGTTTGTTTCCGGCGATTCCAATATGCTTCGAGGACTTACGAGAGTTTCCTTCTTCATATCTTTTATTTATACCCCAATTACTTTAGTCCGCGACCAAATTGGTCTGAGACGCCCAAATCCGAGTAAACACGTAATAGTACCCATAAGGCGACTTTCAGATACGAAAATAAATTTCGAGGATTTTTATGTATGCTGACTGAATATGCGTATATTGAAAACTTGAGGGGCATAAAGTCTTAAATCGAGCCCAGCAAAATAACATGCTATCAAGCATGTTTGGATAAAGTCTAGAGGTATTCCAATTCAAAACAAATTGAAAGAACAATGACAAAAAGAGAGAATAGGAAATCATCCAAACAATGCTAGTCCATTTAGAACTTAACTGGTGTAATAAATACATAAATATATAGTACCAATTCTAATCTTGTGTGCGTTTTTTCAATGAAAAATCGCAAAAATTACATTCTACATAAACAGGGGAAGGGTTAACGGAGAAGAAGCAAGGAGTGGTAGTTGAGGAATCAAAAAGTAAACTGAAGATTCTGGAAACAATCATTAGAGTTATCAAATGATTAGATAATAATAATAATAATAAATTAGAAAACGTATATTGGTTATATGGACTAAAATAATCGTGATGGCCTCAGGAAGGCGCGCTTATACTCACGGGCTCACTTTTAACAAGTTTAACAAGTGAGTTCGGGAATTTAGCGCTCCCGAGGTAGCCGAGCTAAAACCCAAACTAAGGTGTAAGGTAACGTGCCAAGAGTTGCGTGGCCGCAGGGGTGTGCGGTAATTAACGTTCCCCTGGGGGCACCAAGCGAAAACCCCTTGTAATTAGCCTTACCCGACCAAGCGGGGCTCTGATCGGGCGGACAGATACTTCGCTAGCTACTTTTCGTACAGCTACGCTATCTATAATTTTCAAGGCTAAAGTGCAAAAACTTGTGAAACAGAGCCAAGGTTACATAGAAGCTAAAAGAGCCATAATTAAGGCCAACTTCACTAGGCGTGCACAAAGGAGTCAGGTTTAGTCTAGACAAGGAAGTTAGGCCTCAACAGACGGCGGAGGCTACTAAACGTAAAGAAAGGACGGAAGTCCAAAATGGCGAGGTCGGAAGGCAATACTCCCGCAGGTCTTCCGAAAGGCAAGGGACCAGAAGGTTTAATCTTTAAAGAGGCTGCTTTGGAGAGGATCGCGGTAGTTTGCACCGACTATCCAGCCACCCAGATGGAGTCGGCGAAGCTTAGGGTAGTCCAGGACTCTATTATGGAGGCATATAACAGCATTGCGAAGCAAGGGCTTCAAGTCCGCTTTAAAAATACATGTACATGCGGAGAAACCGCTCCCTGTTGTTAAGTCTAATTAAAGGAATAAAGCTGGAGAACGTACTCTAAGGAGGCATGAGGACCACAATAGATCTGGAAATCTCGCAGAGGAACTAGCATTAGTGCCCTCTCAAGTAATCTAATCTAATCTAAGAAGCTGGGCTTTGTAATACAATTGCAACAAAGTAATTTATACTTATCAGGACCTTCATAGAATTGTAAATATTCCCTTTAGTAAGAAAGCAACAGAATTATTTACGAAAAGATTCAAAATGGGGAAAATCTATCTACAACTGCAGTAACCAACCGTTAACCCTTGAGCTATCGTACGTATACTCCACAGGAACTAGGTCGATGGCCATTATGTGCTGGAAGTTAGCGCTGGATTTAGTCCGCCGTTTTACGGCCACAATAAACACACTTTCCAGAAGTTTCCATTGCTAACGGTGGAGACGAACCGGGCGTGCTACAGGATCCTCCGAATTAAGTCTTTGTTCTTCTCCGGATTCCGTCTTTGTTCGTCATAATACCGTAGATTAAAGCCATTGATCGATGTTATTAGGAGAGACGCTTCGAGTAATTATTGGACTCCGGATACGAGAACGGCGGGAGAAATAGCTCCGACTATTACCGAAACGAAGTCTCATATCTAATTTCGGGCGTTCGAAGCAAATCGCCGAAAACAGTAGCGATGATGATAGATGTTCGCGCCGAGAGGAAATTGAAATATAAATCGCGACGAAAGAAGCCGAACTTTCCGCTTCGTCTCGGCGGTTCGCATTTTAAAAAGGGTGACCGGTAACGGTAACGGAAACCAGCCCATTAATCACGCGGCCGCGACGGTACTCGATTAAAGGATGGGGAAATTTGCGCCAAGTCTTCATTTCGACGCGGTAGCTTTTAAATCGTATCTACCTATTCGGGGTAATTCGGTTCCTTTATGACACCTCATAATTCCGGAACGAGTTCGCCCCAACTCTAACCCCTACTATTGCTGTTACAAAGATTGAATCCGAAATGCGCTGAAATTTATGAAGGATGAATTGGAGAAAGAAAGAAAAATGTGGTAAGGTGGTTATTTCCTCCATTCTTCTTTTTTTCTTAAATTTCACGTTTTGCAAATGTCATTGTCAATGTAATGTTATTTAGTTAGCATATCCTCATATATACATTTTATACCTTTCGGTGTAAGGTATGTAATTTACACGTCATTCAAGTGTTTCGTGTACAAATTTTTCCCATTCTTTTTTATTTCTGGCTTTAATCAATGCTTCTCTCCACGAGATTTCCCTCTTCTTCAATATTTCAGCCACCACATGATTCCATGGCTTTCTTGGTCAATCCTCGACCTCTTCTGTTTTCTTCCCTTTCCAACCATACTCGTTTGACCTGCTCTTGTTCTCCCATTCCACGCATATGGCCAAACCATTTAAGTTTATTATCTTCCAGAACATCCGAGACTGGCTCCAGCTTCAATTCTACTCTTACTGTGCTGTTTCTGATTCTATCCCTCTTAATAATCCCTTTGACTTTCCTCAAGTATTTCATACACATTGCATTTATTCTACTTTCCATTGATTTGCTTAGGACCCAGCTCTTACTACCAAAAGTTAATGTTGGTCTAAAAACGGTTTTGTGCACCCGCATCTTTATATTTGTGCTGACCTCTTTCTTACCAATAAATGTTCTGTTCGGGGCGTGGTACAATCTTGACGCCCTGTATGTTCTCTGGTTAATTTCATCTTTTATGCTATCATTCGCATTTATAATGACTCCCAGGTACTGGAATGTCGTAATTTGTTCCAGCTTTGGACTGTCTATCTTCACATTTAATTGTTCTTCGTCCTTTCCAAGCACCAGCATCTTCGTTCTCCCTATATTTATTTTCAGACTTCTTGTTGCTAATTCTTCCTTCCATATTCTCAAGTGTTGTTGCAGTTGGGTGTCTCTGTTAGCCAGTATTACTACGTCAGCTGTAAAACCGCACTCAGAAATTCTTATCGGGTTCATTTGGTGGTACACCACAATAACCTTGTTACACTTTTGCCCCATCGTTCTTTTGACGTCGTCCATAATTACAGTGGAAAGTATAGGGCTTAGTACTCCCCTTTGCTCTAATCCAACATTTGTTTCGAATAATTCTGACTGCATCTTCTCCATTTTAACATAGCAATCGTTTTCCTTATAGTATAGAGTATAGACTATAGTATAGACTTTGTACTACTCTTATTACTTTGGGCCTGCACCCTCTTCGTTCCAAGCGCTTCCACAGATCCATTTGTGATACACTGTTGAAGGCTTTCTTAAGATCTCGAAATGCCGCATATGTTTTTATATTCTTCTTTCTGTTCTTCTCAGTTATTTGCGTGTTTGGTTGTTTCTAAATTTCCGCTTTGGGGCTCTGCCAAATTGGATGTTGTCCTCCGCTTCTTCAATTATTGCGTTGCACGTTGGAGTGACTTGCCTCACTCTAATTCAGTAGTTCTTGGAAGTGCTTTTTCCAACGATCCATAATTTCGGCTTCTGTTGTTAATAATTTATTGTCTTTTGCTTTTACATGTCTCATATTTATGTTTTTGTTCTTTCTTTAGGTTTTTAAGAACTCTATAGGAAAGTTTCTGATTACTCTTACTGTTATCTTCAATTCTATTTCGAAATTCCTCCCACGAACTACGTTCGGCTATACCTACTAGGTCTTTCACCTTAGCCTGTTGTTCCTTGTATGTTTTATAGCCATTATCTTTTCTACTGCTTAGCTCTTGCTTCCATAGTTGCTTCTTCAACTTAGTTTCGGTCTTGATTTCTGTGTTCCACCATCTGCTTTCTTTAATGCGGTCTGTCAGTACTATTGTTCTACATGCCTCTCTTGCCACACCTAAAATCCTCATACAAATTATTTTTCTTTCTGATGTATGCGACTGTTAAATATTCAGGATTATTAGGATTGTGTTCTTCAATTGTATGGGGGCTTTCTGGCTTTTGGGTCCCTCTAAGAAGGGCAGAATATATTGCAAAATGGGGTGGTATTTGGTCGCTTGGAAGAAAGTCACCAGAATAGGCTGGGAGCTTTATGAACCTTCCGCACACCTGAGGATCTTTGGTTATGTAAGATTTGTTGATATTCCTTTTAGATTGGACAGTAGACCAAAAGACATCAAAAGTGAAGGTTAACGATCAGATACCTTCAAATGGAGTGTGCAGCGGTTCTTAATGAACCTGCAACGGGGAGGTTTAAACTTTTGGAAAATGCAACACTTCAGCTTACTGAGGTGAAGTGCGCTCGGTCTAGTAGAATCACATATTTTGCTAAAAATCTAAGAGTTCTAAGGTAGGGGTATTACTGGTCGGTGATTGCTTGCGGTACTTGGGAATATGGTTGATCGTGGTGAGTTGCATTTGGAATATGTAAGCAAGATGAGAAGGAAAGTGGGTGAACGCGCAATCGCGTGTGTCTGGTGGCTAACAAAAGGTGTGGAACCTCTAGGAGCCTGATGAGATTGGTATATGTAATAGAGTGGTTGACCACATGGTGCTGTATGCAGCGGAGATATGAGACGGTAGGGCCAAGGACATACTTGAGGAAATGCTGAATGCGTTGTAGCGGCCGTTTTTCTGCTCTACACCAACAAGTCTTTTAGTGGAGTCAATAGAAAGAGTATACGTAGGAAGGAAGGGACGGAGGCCAATAGGGGTCAGCAGGATATGTGAGATACAGAGGCTACAGGGCGAGGAGTAGTTAGTGTGCTTAGCTGTGTATCGGTGAGAGATAGAGGACTGTCAAGAAAGGCATGTCAAGTAGTAAGAAATCACTGGGACTTCAGGAGGTACTACGAGGGATTTAGACTGAGGGAAGAGGATGTTTTGTGTGATTGCGAGGATGAAGAAACAGGGGAACACATATTCCGTCTTTGCCCAAGGGCAGATAGGGCTGAAGTCAGAGCCACTGCGTTAGTGAGGTAGAGGTAACTAATGGGAAGATCGTTGAACAAAAGGAAGAAAGAGGGAGGAAAAACAAGAGGACTAACTAATTTTGGAGCAAGAAAGGTAGGTGTTAGGTGTTCGTTGGTGGGGCTTGATTGTAGCTGGGGAGTCCCGCCGTTAACTTGAGAGTGGGTCGACAAGTGAACTCTTGAGAGAGAGAGAGAGAAAGACAGTATTATCTCGATCTTAAGATGGGAAAGGGATCTTCCGCTCGTAACGATGGAAGGGAATCGTAATCCTCCTTCACTCTCTCTTATATCGTTAAGTACCCTATAAGAATCCGGCGAAAGACATACAGCCATCGCTCATACGAAATCCAATTTTAATAAAACATCGCTTCGCATCTACGTCCTACACACCTACGACATTAGCAATAAAATCGAATTGAAGATGTCTTCGTTATCCGTAAAGAAACGCGCCGGAGAAAACGAAAGTCGTTCGCCAAAATTTCCCGAATCCGAACGACCGATCGGCACCATCGCAAAAAATAAAAATGTTAAAATTTCTGACGCCCACGACGAATCGAGAGGAGGCACCGAATGAAATTTCAGATCGAAGCGGCGAATATAAAGTTTTATGGCCGTTGCCTGTCTACGAGCAGTAAGGAAAAATGTATTCCGAAAAGAGAATATCTATCGGTTTAGCGCGACGGTCCCGAGGGACTTTCCCATTTGTAAAATCTTCTCCACTTCATATTTTGATATCTTCGGTTGGCCCTCCGAAGATATTGCCTCGTCCGGATGGGTAGAGGATTGCCGATGGCAGAAGCATTTTTTGCAGTTGGGGAATTAAATTGCTTCTACAACAGATGGGCTAAAAAGTGATTGGGGCATATTTACTCCCATTCCTCTTCGCTCTGAGCACTTATTGTTAATGCACAATTCCTTTTGAGAAATAATTGGTTATAAACCTAGAAAAATATTCAGAAATGTGTGGTAGGTACTATAAGAGGATACATATCTAGGAATTCAGAACTCAGTAGTAGTTTTGTAGAGGAATGGCAGTATCAGTCCTGTCGAATGATAGTGTATCTTGAATTCTAACAAGGGAAGGTGGATCACCCCCGTGCAGGCCGGAAAACATTAAGGGGGCCTAAATTCTGTGAAAGGAAGGTTAAAATGATGGCCAACAGAGTTATTTGCAAATTAACTTCCAAAATATCTCTCGTTCTACTCCATAATCATATTCGAAACCTCCAATTTACTCCTCCCCTTCCCGCGCAGATATCCTTCCGCTTTGTTAAATCAACCCACCTCGCTTGTTTATCATCCGAATGACAGCCGTTCATTTCGGACCGACTGATTGTGTATGAAATCTGCAGCTAGCAGCATCAGCAGCGAGGCAAGTGTTTAACCTGGGGCTTTGCATTAATAAGGGGGCCGCTGGGGAGCGTCGTTCCCCGTCGGGTGCCAATTCGGAACGAAACGACCTCCGAGTTCGGACACGTTGCTAGGGTGCGGTTGTGAATTCGGGGAGGATGGGGTCTCGGGGAGCGGTAACACGGAAGGCTGCGGTTTGGAGAAACGATGACCGGAGGACATGTATGAGACGAAGGAGGAGGAGGAGGGGGAAGCAGGGGGACCGGCGAGGGAGTCAAATCGCGGTTTTGCGGTGGCGGCGGCGGTCATTCGATTCTGATGGATATGGAACGACGGCAGCGCTCGCGGCGGCGGTTTGCAGCGTATTCGTTTCGGACGAGTCATTGTTATTTCGTAACTTCGGTTAAAGTTGGATGTTTGTAATGGATAATGTCGTTGCGTTGATCGAGTCAAAATAGCTGGAGGTTAAGATAGGATGGCGTTTATGTGCAGTGGAAAGCTGAATTAGATCGCACCGCATTCGAGAGGTTTAAGGAAACGTTTGTATATTTTCGGAAAAAGTAACCTCAATTTTTCCTGAAATATAATCAGAATTAAATATATCTAAATAATATTGAGCAGAAGTACTGACTGTATACGTTAGGACTTAACCTAAGATAGAAAAATTAATGGGGATTGCAGTCAAAGATTAGTTGAAATAAAAAACTCTCTTTTAATCACTAAGCTTTCGATTTAATCCTTTATCGGAGAGTTTTCCCTAAGGAAAATACTAACCATCAGCAGCAGCAGCACTAATAATAGAAAATGACTTACATGAGAGCTGAGAAAACAGCTTGTCAGCAACTGAAGAGAACAATGTCAAGATCACATTGTGAAGCTATATGTTGAACAGATTGAAATGAGTCAGAATTTAATTTAATTTACATGTAATTAAAACAAAAATGTTTTGTGATGAACAACTTACAACAGCTGTAGCACTAAACTACTACTAAAAGTCAGTTTCATATCAAAAGTCACTTCCAAATCTTTAAGTGTAGAGCAACGTTCCAGAACATTTTCGAATTGGATCTGTGGGGCATAAACATAGTGATAGGATGGAATGTGTAACCTGAACCCTTACAGTAAAGGGATTGGCCTTGAAAGATGTATATACACATAGTGAAGGCACAATGTAGGTTTTAGCCTTGCAGTAAGAGGATTGCCGATTAAACAAATTCATTTTCAAATTTGCACTGGGCCACTTATTTCAACGTTAACTTTTCGTCTATCTGGCGTGTCTATTATGTCAGTCTCACATGATTCTGGGGTAACTTATGATACTTTAATGAAACTTTATACTTTATGCTATGCTACAATACATAGAAATACATATAGCATACGGAATTATAAATTGAGGTAATATTGTAGAAGTTGGGAGAATTTTCTTAATGCATAAATATGCAAAATATGCATTCAGAATCATGGCTGGATTGAAAAAGCAGGAATCTTGCAGGCTGGTTTTTAGAGGTTTCCGAATTTTATCTGTTAATCTGCGAATATTTATATCTTTGCTACTTGTTGTTATATATACAATAATTTAAATATATTTCTGCTTCGGTACTTTTTTCAAGATCGGCTAAACTTAATTTTTTATTCGTGGAAAACTATCTTGAAACTTTGTAATCGTTGCTTTCTTGAAGTCCAAAAATGACGGTAAGCCTTTGGTCATTTTTCTCTTCCTTAACCCTGCTGTTAGATTGAAAAAATATATGAATCCTAGATTAAGAGACCATTCGGTCCATACTACATGTTATTAAATATATATATATGTTATTAAAAATGAAAATTTAGTCCAATAAATATTTTATATCTAATCTGATTGAATACCTCGTTAATACAATTAATAAATACTATTATGGATCGTGTCATGTGGAATTTCTCATCCTCTATTCATGAGAGCGTTGGCAACTTCTTCTTCCAATGGTTTACAACTACCACGAAAATATTACTGTTGACGAGCAACTTGTTGGATTCGGGGACGATGTTCCTTTCGACAGTTTATCAAAAGCTGCAAAATATGGTTTGAAATTTTGGTTATCGGTGGATTCAAAGTCGGACTACGTCTGGAAGATACAGCCATATCTTGAAAAAGCTAAGAATGCAAAGCCTGAACAAAACCAAGGACAATGCGTTGTATTGGAATTGATGGAAGGCTTGAAAGGGCAAAATATAAAAGGCGACAACTTCTTTTGCACTTTTGATTTGGTAAGAAAATTACTTGAAAGAAAATTTACATATGTCGGAACAGTACGTAAAAATAAAACATTCATTCCTCCGAAGTTGCTTTCTGTGACATTGCGACATTAGTATCATACCTCAACCACAAAAACAAAGCAACGATATTGATTAGTACAATGCACAGAACGGCTGAAGTAGATGGAAGTGGGTCGAAGAAAAAACCGAAGATTGTTTCTTATTACAATTCGACCAAATGTATGCTATTTTGTTGCTCATCTATAGTTTCTTATGTTCCGTTTCTCATAGATACTGCTGACCAAATGATTGGCTCCTACGCCACTAAACTTAAAACAAATCGATGGCCGAATATTCTATTTGCAAATATGCTAGATATATCCGCTTTGAGTGCATGTATATGTACTTGTTGAGATCAATGTTTCGTGGACACCAACTGATCGAAATCGCAGGAGACCAGAGTTTTTGCGGAAACTACCACTTTCTTTGTCTAAGGCGCATATGATGAAATGGTGTATATTATCTCAACAACAGTTTTCAGCATAGCTATTGACTGAAATACAAACATCATCTTCAATTTCAACGAGTTCTTCAAATAATGCTACTTCTAAATAGGCGGCTAGAAAACTGGAATTTGTAGTTGCTGCAAGTCTAAATCTGACATCAAATGCCCCATTTGCGACAACTTAATTTGCAAAACTAACCGAAAAATATTTTGTTCAGCATGTAATGAAAAAAACTATCAATAAAATCGCACTTTTTGTAAATAAGCGCAAAAAAGCTTAGTATTTTGATTTCAATCAAATAAAAATATACACTGGACCAAATGGATCCTAATCCACGATAAGTAAGTTTCTCTTTATTTCAATCCGGCTTTATGTCAGACAATTGAAATTATGGATATAACGTTGTTAAAGAAAAAAATACGCAATAGCAATGGAATAGATAACGAAGTTGACTCTTAGTGTGGAATTTAAATACAGTCGGACGATGGAATGGAGAACGAAGTAAACGTAATTATGTAAGCTTCAACCTTGCAGTAAGAAAGTTATCCCCACAACAGATTTATCGTGAAATTTGTATCGCGTCATCTATTTCAACATTGAATTCTCGTGTATCTGTGAAGTGTACGCATAGTGAAACGACTGGGATGGATAACGAAACAAACGACGCTATGTTAGCTTAAGCCTTATGGTAAGGAGGTTATCGTTGAAACAAATATATTCTGAAATTTCTACCGCCTCAGTTATTTCAACGCTACTTTTCGTGGATATGTGGGGTGTTAACATAGTGAAGCTATGGGACAGACAAAGAAGTAAACAACGCTATGCAGGCTTAAGCCTTGCGGTGAGGAGGTCCTCGTTAAAAAACATTTATTTTCAAACTTATATGGTATAGCTTATTCTGCCTTGTGTATCTCTCGTGTATCTCGGAAGTATAAACATAGTGAAATGACTACAGTCTTCGTACCGCTTGGTTTAACTTCATATTTTCTCGCTTACGTCTTTGTACATACGTCTCATACGGCTTATCGTTTCACTATGTTTGCACCCTTAAACACGTATATCGCTGTAGCCTTTACAAGAATTTTCGGTTTCCTTTTGCGTCCTAAATATTACAATCTCCGTAGAAGTCCTCACCTTACCTAAACGCTCCAAATACAATCCCGCCTGATCAACTTCCTCCTCATCCCGCCTCGAGTTCGCGGCGAATTCGTTTGCTTGTCGCGGTCTTCGGTCAACCGCAACGCCTAAAAACGAACGTCGGTCGGACGGTTTCGAAGTCCCTCGAGGCGACGGACGCCGTCGGACGTTCCGAAACGGAGCCGGTGTAAATTAGTGGCCCTGCGGCTTGACGAGCGCCTCCCAAAGCGAGCGACGTCCGGCGTAACGCGAAAGCGCACTAAATAACCTGTCCGATTAACGAACATGTAGGTCCCATATGCGATCCTGCAATTTCTTGATAACGCGTCGGGGACGTCGCGCGCGCACAGGCACACATCCATGGCCCTTTCGCCTCACGTGCTCCCCGTTCTGTCCGAAGAGCTTAAATTTACATTTAGATAGCGGCCGGATTGGATTGGGCGCGCGTTGTGTTCTCGATTTGTTCGGAACGGGTTTTTTGATTGTTTAGTTAACGACGGGGTATTGTGGATGATAATAGAATGTTTAAACGTGGACTGCTGGTTGAAGTGGTGGGGAATCGATATCGACGAGGGTGGTCGAATAATTTCGAGTAGAAAATAACATGACGAAGGAAGAGTAAAATTGCGCTTTCAATATTGATTTGGATGATGCTAAATGCGTATTTCGACAACGGAGTTGGAAGATCTCAATATATTTTATCCCTGTGGGGATGACAATTCAGATTTTTGTGGATTTCGATAACGCGTGCTATCTAACTGACAAGGAAAGGTTCCCAACTCGCACATTTCGATTTCAACGAAACTTGGTAATTATGTGGAGCTGCTAGGATTATGTAAGAAGCCGGTTTCTGTTACTACGATTGGAGCCTTTGAAGGGGCGAAAAGCGCCCCTAAAAACTTGCCTGTCTTTCGTTTTTTGCCAATTACTCTGGAATTGTTTCGAGAAGAAAATATTCAAACATATGAGCATATAGCGCTTCAAGAGGCCTATTGCAACATGTCTGAATCGGTAACCCTTATTATTCAAAATGTTACCGCCGTCCTCCCCACCAATTTCCAGAAACACCAATTTCAGTGAAACTTGCTAGTTTGAAGGTACAGCTGGTTGAACTATGTAAAGGGTGAGTTCCGGCTTCTGTCCGGAACGTCTTTGAGGGGTGAAAAGTGCCCTCAAGAATGGGACCATCTTTCGCCAATTACTCTGCTATTTCTGCAAAAAATATTCAAGCATACGTGGATATTAAGAGGACTACTGAAATATGTCTGAATCGGTAACCACTATTCTTGAAAATATTACCCCTCCCGTCCCTATCGATTTCGATGAAACTTTGTAATTATGTAGAGCTGCTTGAGCTATGTAAATGGTCGGCTCTTGTTTCTACCAGGAACGCCTTTGAAGATGTGAAAAACATCCTCAAGGATCGGAGTATTTTCTGCCAATTACTCTGCAATTGTTGCAAGGGAAAAGTATGAACAATATAGCACATACCACTTTAGGAGGGCTGTTAAAACATATGCTAATCGGTAAAACTCGGAATTTATGTGGAGTTGGTAGCACTATATAAGAAAATGGTTTCTGTCTCTGATCTAAAAGCATCATCACGTATTATACACATGCTTGTTGTCGTAATTTGTTAACTTCTTATGAGAATAACATAATTACACTTCAAACACATTTACAGCTTCTTTTATTATACATAGCACGTGTATATAACTAACAATAAATTGCGATAAGTATCTGCAAGTTCCTGGACATTCAAACATGTTTAAATCCCCGTCTTGAAGAGCTATATGCTCATATATTTTAATATTTCTTTCTTGATACAATTCCAAAGTAATTGGCAAAAACCGATCCTATTCTTGGAGGAGTTTGCACCCCTTCAGAGGCGTTACTGACGAAAACAGAAACCGACCTTTACAATAGTTCAATTAGCTCCACATAATCGCCAAGTTTCATCGAAATCGATGTTTTCGCACGTCGATAGGGGTGGTAGAGGTAATATTTTTGATAACAAAGGTTTTCAATTCAGAAATTATTGAATACCCCTCTTGAAGCGCTATATGCTCATATATTCCAGTATTTCTTTCTTGAAACAATTCCAGAGTAATTGGCAAAATACGAACAGCAGGCCAATTTTCAGGAGCACTTTTCACCCATTCAAAGGCTTTAATCGCAGAAACAGAAACCGGCGTCTTACACAGTCCTACCACCTTTACATAATTACCAGGTTTCATCGAAATCGATGTGTGCTGGTGCTGGAAAGGTTTTCACTTTCCTTGTGAGAACAAAAAATTGCATATTTCAGATTATCCGGCTCAGTGGGCAACTAGGATCATCCCTGTCATTCTAAAACACAAACAGAACAAACCATTAAAATCTGAAGTGAGAGCTTGCACAAATGAAAGTATCCAAAATTTTAAAACGCATTGTACAATCAATATAGAGGAATTGGATGATCGAAGTGCACAAGACTCTTGCAATATCTTTCATTATAATTTAATGAGTCAGTTAATAGAAATAATAGACTTCTGTAAATATAAAAACTCTTGTATCACCTAGCTGTGGGAAATTGCTTTGTTAATTGCAGAATGCTACACCTTACTGAAGAGTCCTAATAAGGACGAAACTAGTCTACGATTAACAAAGCACAATTTCCTCCGAAATCGTTATTGGTATATGCAATATAGGCTGCGGTGCAGCCACTGCACAAATTTATGTGAGAGTTGTCTAACAAACGAACCGTAGCTGTAGATCATTTTTTGGAAAGCTATGTAGATGTTCTAATTTTTAACTCATTTGTGAAGATTGATTTATTGAATGATTGATTAAAAATCTCTCAAAGAAAGGTAGCAGATGGATATTGTCGTCATCCTGTGAAGATCGATTTTGACGAGCTTCCAGTATTTGCTTGCTAAAACAGAATCGGAAATGGTACAATTGCTGTGAATACATCGAAATGCATATACATTGTGACTGCTTTCCAAGTCGACAGCTTTTGCCGATTATTTTCATCGGCTGAAGGGCAAATTCGATAAAAATTCTCGTAGAGCTTAGATTAGACGTTGAAACCTGCAATCGCAACGTCATTAACATTATTATCAATATCATCTTTGTTAAACAACAATAGGAGAGAAAAATTTTCATCGACTATAACTAAAGCCACCACGTTTTCTAAAAATATCTCTTAAAGAGCTCGATCCGCAATAATCCGATTATTGACACCATTTCTTCCTCGGTATAGTGGCAAATCCTTTCTCCCAACCGTCGTCGTCGTGGATAGACGAATGGACGCCCCACGCCTCCCCTCGCACGAAAATATTTTTATGTATCATCGATTCGACGTGAGGATAAATATTTTTCTTATTCGAGCGCTTTTTTCGAGGCTCATCGCGCGCTCGGCTTTTTGCCGTTATTTTCGTCGTCGCCATCCGCTTATTTGTCTATTCCGTTTGTCACCCCGACAACGTCCGTCGCCCCGATCCGACACTATTGACTTACGATCGGAAATAAAATAAATGATTTCAATAAGTCGAAACTACGGAATAAAAAGTGGGCTTCGCGTCACCCTAATATTGATTTATGACAAAGGCAACAGGAGAGCTGTATTTGCGGCGGGCCATTTTGAAGGATTCGCACGCGCGAAGTGGTTGGTAATAACGGTAGTGTGAGGAACGATCGTTTTATGAGGAGGGGAAATATTGAACGATGTGACATTTTCAGTTCTTTTATGATTCGATGATTGAACATTTCAAACGAATAAGTAAATACTTATTTACGATACAGCCGGTAATGGTCAAAAAAGTTGAACGTATCCCTCTAACGAGCTGATCTGACAAGTTATGAAAACGATTCTAACTCAACTTCTCCAAGATTGAAATTCCATCTGGACCAGCGTCCTTATTGAAGAGTTTTCGTCTTTCTTGTAAGCGAAGTGAGACGTATTATAATTTTAGGATATCCAAAGTGGTTTTTGGGCACTCATTATGAACTGCAAAATTATGGGAGCCGCTTAAATTCCTTGACCTTCAACTCTTACAACGTCGAAATTCAATCGAAGCTTATAATTTGCTTAAAATTCTGGGCGGAATGGTACGAGATGCAGAGTGTAAAGTATCTGTTAATGCGCTTTCAATCTCCGCAACGTATATGCGTGGTTTCTTGTGGATTTCCAGCGGTAAATAACTGGAATAGATAACGTCTTAGTACCAGAAGGTGTCACCTCTGAAACTAAAAGGTTATGATTCCGTAAACATTAAAATCCTATTTTGGCTTGTACCCTGCTAAAGATGTTGGTTTGTAACATGAGCTCTAAGAATGTGGAATATATTTCAGTCAACGATAGATGATGCTACGATTGGCTGAAAGATTATCGAAACAATTGGATTCGCTTGTTAAAGGTTGGCATAAAGTCCCCGCTGAAGTCTTATTCACGATTTTTGTGAGCTAGAAGGCGAGAGTATGGACCATCCTCTGGAACGCTTTCGTTTTCCTGCAACCTATATTCTTAATAATTTTGCAGATTTACCACGAGGAAGACCGGAATATATCGTATATTGTGCTGAGAGATAGTGAAAAGAATTCCTTCCACTTTAAAATTTGGTTTAGATCTAGATTCTGCTGAGAATTTTGTGTATTATTTGTTGCGGCCATTTTTTAGTCTTCCGTATTATTACAGTTTCCTGCTTTACTATTCTGTGATCTCTCGCGTCAACGTTTGACGTGTGGATGGTGCCCCGAATTCGTAATTTTCGATTCAATGGTACGGATTGCGCCGACTGGATGCGCACGTGGTATTCATTCCGCTTGTAACGTTGAGTTGAACAGACCGGTTTCCGTTCCTAAGTTTATTCCGTTTCGCTTTTGAATCTCGTTGTCGAGGATATACACGGAAATTCGACACTGGGAAGTGCACGGTATCGTTTAGAAAATCTAGAATTTCGTTTCCCCAAGCTTTGCTGTTTAAGCTAATCATCCACGTCGCGTTTCCCTCAATTGGAGATGAGTCTTCCTTTTTTGTGAATTACCATGTCGTTATCGTATCTTTCACGTCGTTGTAGGGAACTAGTAAAGGCTGATATATCTAGTGTAGGCTACGATAACTACTGTAAGCTAGTATTAACGTGTATATACGAGTACAGAAGTATCGTATGAGCTAGAAGTTAGTTCTTTTCCGATATCTTTACCTCATGTGCGAGAAAACCCGCCATCTTGTACAACTTCCCTCCGATATCGAATAGCACGCCGTGCGAAAGTCGACAACAAAAAACTACATCGCGCCAGGTTGCGCCTTTATTTGCTTTATTTATATTTTTGTATCATTGAGTTCTTGGGGAAGATTCTCTAGGATGTTGTAATTATTTTTAGGTTAGGAAGTTTGAGACTTGTGGGTGAGTATACATGAGTTTCTTTATTTTCAGGTGTGATCTGCGATTGACAAAGCTTAATTCTCCTCATGGATCATTAACGTATGCAAATTATACTTACTTTGTAAGCTTCTGCGCAGTTACTCGTTAACTGCACATTAACGCACCTAATTTAATAGGTCATTACATAGAGAGGGTTCTTCAGATTTTATTAAAATCCAATTTGGGTGTATATTCTTCTGAAGGACTTGTGTAAGTTAGGCAACATGGAAAGCGTAGGACGTTATCGATGTTCTACTACGAGTATTCTCAACAATTCGTGAAGTTCCAACGATAAAGAATTTGGTGTCCCTCTAATTTGAGTGAAAAGGTGTGATAACAGTTCCAATGGAAAGAATTTCAATCGAATTCCGGCAAGTCTTTAAAATAACGGTTACTACATCATTCACCCCATTCAAATATTCCCGGCCGAACATTTCGGAAATATTCATAAACGTGACCATTTCAGTTCGCTCGATGTACATACACCCGGTAATCATTTTTGTCGTTACACATAATAGAAATCTATCAACGATATCGCGCGCAAATCGGACAGAACTCAATATTTAGTGGCCGCGATTCGTCAAACGAAACGCCCAATAAAATAATATTCGAGTTCGTCGGTGAAAATGCCGGGTAACGCGTATCCGCGAAATTTAGATATTTTTAATAACGCTCGGGCATGTTATAATTCATTCTATCTATCGCTCGGATTAACGCGAACGGATAGAGAGACGAATATATAGGAAAACGCGCGCGTAACGTAAAATGTGTTTCCCGTTTTCGCTCGTTTTATCTTTTTATAGAATTTTCGTTTTTATTTTATTTATCTGTTTAGTTGAGTGCGCATTTGTATGCTAGTCGTAGGAAATAAATCGATCGTCGGTTGGGGTAATAAATTGTCTCCATTTTTCGACGGAAATAAAACGATTTAGAAACAGTTTTAATGCTTTTACATAGATATGTACAACGCGTGGTAGAAACGACTACATGATTTAAAATTGTCGCCAAATCGATCGGTCATTAGATAACGTGCTGGTGGTTAGAGCTTTGTATAATGGGGTGCTAACCCAATCGTGATGAAGAACATCACTTGAACATGACCTCTCGACTCATAACAGTTAACGAGCTGTCCTCCGACCATTATGCACTACCGCCCATTACAACTGGGGAAAGGACTGCGAAGTGGTAGAGCCAAAGGATTAAGTTGTCCAAAGGATCATTTTCTGGCTAGGTCTCTCTGCACATATCGCACAGAATCTTGCTCCTACCACGGCGATCAAAACATCTCAATAGCTAGATTTGGCACAGATCACACTCGGCGAGAGCAAATTAACTTTTCCGTTCGCAGCAGGAGGACTTTCATCGTTCAGGACAACCGGGATGAGATACGGAAAAAGACCGCTTGAGGAAACGATGGCACCGAAGACTCAATTCCGCTCACAATACTTAATACAATCGGATATCGTAGCAGGTCAAGGAATCTCCTCTCTGATTCCCGCTCCAAGTGATGGGACCAGTCGATGATAGAAGCGTCAGAATCTCTCCGGCTGCTTCTGGAGAACTGCCAAGATTCTACACTACAAAAAGAATTTCTACGCCACCTATTCACGGACGGAACTGGCTGACTGTCACTATCAAAAAGAGCCAAAGCTTTCACCGACTGCGTAGAGACGCAATGTGGCCCCGACAACGAGAATTCGGTTGTCGTACAATATTGGACGAATTCCGACAAGAACCACAATCATATTCTTCCAAATTCGCCCTAGGAAGTGAAGCGTATGTATAAACGATTTCATCCCAGAATAGCTTCAAGGTCCAGCGAAACTTCACACAAAAGCTGGTGATGACTGGGACAAGTGGAGGAGAAAAGGACAGTGAAGTAGATGTTGATGGGGGAAGTAACGGGGAGAAGGAAAAGAAGAAGACCGCCAATTAAGTGGAGTGGAGTAGCCCTTCTCCATTCGCCTTATTCCCATCTCTCTCAAGGCCCTCTCCACCACCCGCAGCCACTTAATTACCGGTCTTCCTCTTTTCCTTCTCCCCGTTACATCCCCCATCAACATCTACTTCACTATCCTTTTCTCCTCCACGTACCCCAGTCATCACAAGCTTTTGTGTGAAGTTTCGCTGGATCTTAGAGCTATTCTGGGATGAAGTCGAATAAGGCGAATGGAGAAGGGCTACAGAGGATACACAAAAAGGGAAAGGAATTTGTAACCAAGCTGTGAATATATAATATATATATATATATATATCAATACATTTAGTTTGATAGATTTTAAAAACGAAGTTTCTTGTGATGGGTTTTTCAATTTTTTTAACATTTTTATTTGGACGTTGGGTAACGTGGTGTCAAAATTGGATTTCTCTCACGTCATCGGTGTTTTAGAGATTTTTTTAGAGATTGAGAATGAAAAAAACATGGACTCGAAGCATCTGTCACATGTTTAATCCCTGGACTTTTAAATAAAAAATATAGGTAGCAGGTAGCTTAGAAGTAAATGGTCATTTTACAGTTATGACTATCAGTTTTTTTCCGACACGCTAACGAAGAGGAGTTTGCTGTGACATTGTACTTATTAATTCAAGTTTATTATTAGCGTGTATACATAATGATAAAGAATTCGTGAATTAACGGAAGTGCAATGCGGCCAGATCCCTATCCTCAGTTCGCAAGAGATGACACTGTCAAGGATTGCAAGGCAAATAAAGTGTTCGCGATGTGCAATTCTTACCACGCTAAAAAGGTTTGAGGAGACGAGATCGTTCACTAACCGGCTAAAAAGTGGAAGAAAACGCTTAACAATCCCAAGAAAAGCCGCACGGAATCGGACAGAAATGCCGAAAGATTTTGCTAGAGAATCATCCATTCGTCTCTCGTATTTCTCCACGCACAGTAAGAAGACATCTTGTGGCAGTTGATTTACGTGGATGTTGAACTCCATACTTAACTGCAGAGCACAAGAAAGAAACACTTCACGAGACTAGAAAATATAAGAATTGCTCAATCGATGACTAATGGGCTAAAGTATTATGGTCCGATGGATCTAATATAGAGGTATGCCAGATTAGATACTTATAATGTGAACGTAAACTATACCATGTACATAATCCGTTAACATCGGGCGAATTCCGGGAAGGACCACAATCAACTTCGCCGTAGGTAGTGTGGGACGTGCTTAAGGGACTTCGTCCTAGATTAGCTCCAAGCCTCAAAAAAGTTTGGAATGAGTAGGGCTTGTGGCGAGCATGGAGGAGGAATGGATAGTGAGGAAGGTGTTATTAGGGGGAGTATCGGAAAGAAGGAAGAGAAGAAGACGACGAATTACATGGCTGCAGGCGGAGGAGAGGGACTCGTGAGAGATAGGAATAAGTGACTCAAGGAGGGAAACAACAGGTAAATGGAATTGGCAACCAAGTTACGAGCCTTCTTGGATTGCGGTACTAAATAAAGTTCATTACGTTTCTTATCATTCCTGAGAAGTTTCTTGTCCTTTCCCTTGTCACTCTTTACGGGAAACATCTTGTATTCCTCACTATCTTCCTTGGGGCAATTCTTGAATTTTATCTCAATTTTTCAGAAAAGGTTTTTCCAAACTCAAGGGCTTCCCGAGTTCTGTAGCATCTTACCAGAAAGAAGAGTTGAGTCTTCTTAACCGCTCTGAGAAGTTCCTTAGGTTTCCCACCATCACCTTCTGGGAAGATGTCTTTAAAGTTGTATATAATCCGTTTACTACTTTTTAACAGCTGTTAATCCCATGGGCTCCAAGAAATACCTAAGGTTGTTCCGATAAATCTTATGTAACCAGAAACAACCAAATCTGTGTCTTGGCCTCAACTTGTTTTGACATGTTCTTAGTAGTGTGACTTGTTAGAGTAGCATATTCTAGAAGTAGAAAAAGATTCAGGAACACAACTTTTCTTTCTCCCTCTCTCCCCTTCTTTAACTACTCTTCTAACAAGAGTGATTCACACTCGATCTGATTTCAATATTTTCGCGCTTTCCGAAGCGTATGTCTTCCCGCCATTATTGCCCGCATCAGTTCCTCAATACGTATCACGCGCAACTTGTATTGTAACCGACCGCTCACCAAATCTCGTTATCGCCGCCGTCCCGAAGACGCACATCATCCTTATCGCGTATCCGCCGTACGCACAGCCCCTCACATCGTCACAATTCAGTTCATTCTAATCTAACTGTAAATTACAGTTTAGCAGGGGTTGAAATGAAACCCCCGCGATCGCTAGGAAGGTGAAACGAAGCGGGGAAGTACGCCTGTGTACGTACGTGTGTGTGTCACACGAACGTATTTAGGGTTCGGGGACGGGGCGCGTTGGTTTGAGGACAGCCGGATCGAGGGTGAACATTAAGTCCGCAAATATGGGGCGAAATCAAAGACAGATAGATAGATACACTTTCACCCTCGTAAGTCCGTGCGCCAGAGGGTTAATACGGCGCGGATTTGGGGGAAGGATCGACGACGGATCGAGGGGGAGGACGCGACGGGATCGGAAACCGGGTGGAAAGTAGAATAGTCGAATAGTGGCTATAGTAATGACGGCTGGCTCGTTCGACTGCGTCGCGGCAGTTAATGTTTGACTTGGAACGCGAGGTGATTTATTGGAGGAGGGATATTAATGGTTTTGTGCGCGCGTGTATATGGAAGTCGAACTGTCATAATAGTTCCTCGAAATGTTCACTTTCTAACGAGTAAATTTCATAGAATTATCAAAGCGAGCGTTTCGTACAGTGCCGCGAGGCGTTCGCCTCGATGATGATTAATCGCGTTCCCACGCCGTTTTTTCCCCATAGATTAATGTCTATTTAATTGTAACATTATCGCACGCTCGCGAGGAAATTAATGATTACTTCACTCGAATGATAAACTAAATCGGAAATAATTAATTGGGATAGAAATTATGAAATTTATTAACACTAAGAACGAAGAACCTCTTTCTCGAGACAACAGTTGGAGAACTAAATCGATTTTATATCGAAAATATCAAATAAATGTTTCGACAACTAACTTGTCACCTTCAATAGACAAAAAGAAGTGGAATCCTAGGCCCAACTTTAAATAGATCAATATCAATATGGAAACTTTTTATTTATTTCAAAATTCTATTACCTAAATTTAATTTTTATTTTGTTCAATAAACGTTCAATGTATCAAAACTCACGATTTGCTCTCATTTCTTACTCTTGTTACGTACTTAAACCCCCTTTCTTTCAACTCGGATATCCTGGGATAGAGCTATGTATGTTCGGGGAGTGGAAACTAAGTATCTGTTCGAGCAGATTTTTGATGAAATTGTCCTCCTACTTGATGTACCGTCACGTTCCAACCTGCTTCTTTTACGCTACGTATCGAAAATAAAGATCACTCTTAAGAACCAGTGACGCCCCTATTCTTTTTACAACACCAACCAGTATATTTCACCCCCTTTTATCGTGGAAGTTAATCTGTTTACGTCGATGGCTATACATAACAAACAGCAAAAATACGGCAAGCTCCGAAAGATGATGCAAAGACAGAACCACGGCCTTCAAGAAGCAGGTGGCTCTGAAATTGTTTCGAAAAGATTTGGCTTTTGTTTCTATGTGCCAACAGATCCTTTCGAAACAATTTAACAGCCACCTGCGTCTTGAACGCCGTGATTCCGCCTTTGCATCATCTCCCGGAGTTTTGCATGCTTTTTTCGTTTGTTTTCGGTATATCCTTTTTGATTTGTGGAACACGCGATAAGGACCACGTAGCGCATGTGGAGTCGTTAATGCATGTGATGTGCATATAGGAGATCTACATGCTTCACACTTTTCCTTAAGCCCCAAATACTCAGATCTTGGGCAAAGACCATAAACTTTGGGAAAGAGATGGGGGGGCACTGCCTACATTGCCACTGTTTATAACAGTTTTCTATTCGGAGCTTGTCAATATTAGGACACAGCTCCCGTGAGTTCGCAGACCTCCAACAATGATTATAACTTTTCTAGAAAAGACGCTGCCTACATTGTCACTGCTTCCTGAAGATTCTTGCTGCCCCGTTATTATGGCTTTCTCAGTTTTTATATTCGAGGACCTGAACGCACGCTAGAAGCCTCTTCGCCCTTAACAATGTTAGGACACATCTTCCCTTAGAATTCGAGCCCCCAGGTCTGTAGTAAAGGCTATAGGTAATCGAGGATAGGAAATATTGTCACTGTTTTTGGAGGATGTTCGTTCCTCTAGGTAGAGTTCCTAGCCTCCATGTTCGAGGACTTTGACACACGCTCAGAACCTCCACGCTTGCAAAACAATGTTAAGGCATACCTACCCTTTTGGGTTCTCAGGCCTCTAGCAGAAACTATGGGTCATTGGGAAAGCACACTGCCTACATTGTCACAACTTGTCTATTCTTTCTTTTAACTAGTCTTCTTGGTCAAACTGAAGGTCAACATTCAACCTCCATACCTAACGGCATTAGGGCACATCTCCCTGTAATATTCCTTGTTGCCATGTCTTACCAAAGTCTGTAGGTCACTGGGGCGAGATATAGCTTACATCGTTACTGCTTTTTTGAGATTCTTCCTTTCAGTTAGGCTCGTCGGATATATTTAATAAGTATGCTTGACAATGTCGAGATACTCTTTTTCCTTATCCAATTCTCAAACTTGTCGGAAAGGTTATAGGTATTTGGAGGGGAATATTATCCATATTGTCGCAGTATTCCTGCTGAATGTTGCTAGAGGACACATTTACTTAAGAGGGCATCTTACAATGTGATTCCTTCGGTTTTACGAGTGCTAGCAGTACTAGTAGTCAGGCAACTCGGGACAGACTTCTCCGTATCTCGGAAAGGCTTATGCAACCAAAAGTCTCCAGGTCTCCGGAGGTATAAGCTGGGGTTATAAGCGGGGTGTCTAAAGTTCTCAGCCTATTCTAGTTGCCTTGCCCCACGTTCTTAGTCCTAGCTGAGGGAAATATTGCCGAAAGGATGACAGATAATTTCTTTTTGCTTCTTAGAGGTGAATTTTCAAGATCACTTTTAGGATATGTCTTTAAACTTTGGTATCAACAGCAATTTTAGAAAATATCAAAGATTTAACGCAGTTGATCTTGCATTGTAGGAAGTGGTTGTGGTCAAGTACCGTTTGCATGTCAGCATCTTTCAATCCCTTTCGAAATTTTGGTATATTTCGATAATTTTTTCTTCAAAAAGTAATTTCCATTCACACTACTACGCCGCTGGCTTCCTATCTGCATCGATGAAGAAAATACTAGAAAGTTCGACGAATATTTCAACTCCTTTTCTCCCATCGACTTAATACGAAAAACGGTTTCCTTCTCCTTAACGGCTCTTCATTTTGCCGCTCGCAAGCCCCTACGGCGGTACGGCCCGAAAGGTGAAGGGGTTATCGGAAATTTCATAAATTATTGCCTATCATCTTCGCCAGGCGTCGCTGCTTTTCGGCGATAAAGACCGCGCTCTTACAGCTAGGTCGCCCCTTCCCTCCCGCCATTTCCTCCTCGACGACCGCCGCAAACGCGGACGCCCAAGAATTCCTAATTGGTCTTTCTGTTCGCTCTCTTTGTTTGTCGGAACTCGTTTAATTTCAACGTTTATTGTCGTACTAATTTCGAGGCGAGACGACCGTCTTTTTCGATTGCCTCTTAATAGCCGGTAGTTTTATTGCGCGAGCTCTCTCCGGAATCCCGGAATTAAGTCCGGCGTGTCGTGGAATACCTAAAAGGACGATGGTGTTGCGTCGTTACGAGCGAGTAATAACGATTTCGATCTCTCGATCGAGGATTGGGAACGTCAGAAAAGTCGAAGAAATCTTGAAAAGCCTGTAGGTCGTTGAGACGAGATACAGCCCACATTGTCATTGCTGGAGACGGTTCTTCCATCTAGTTACGGTCATTGGATATATTTAACCCTCAAATACTATCGTGTTTTTACATCCCACAATTTGATTTTACTTTTTTGCTATTATAATTTTCTTTCTAATATCAGTTATTGAAGGTTTTAAACCAAGAGTAGGGGACATTTAGAAAAGACTGTAGGCCATTGGACCGCAATATAATCCACATTACCACTGCTTCTTGAAGACTGTTCTTCCTTCTAGTTAGGGTCACTGGATATATTTAACTGCTACACTTGTTAATGTTGAGGTACCTCTTTCCCTTAGTAATCCGATTTTTCAAAGTTAATGATAACAATAATAACGATTTCCCTTTTTAGATCGAAAATTGGAAACAGAATCAGAAAAGTACGAGAAGATATTGTCACCATATTGGGTTCATTCATTCCACTACGTTTCGATCAAAGCAACTCCACCTTCATCATAATTACAAAAGCACCTAGGAAGTTAATTTTTAATTATTACAGTTTCCTAAATCTCAGCGTGGTAGTCGCTTACCTCATCTTCGAGCTAGCAGCACCTGCTCCCCGACGCCATCGTATCAACCGGGCGAGAAACACCGCCGTAAAACAATCCGAGCAAATCAAATCTCGTTTCGTCGGATTTTAATAAAGCCCTCAGCGCCCCGGCATAAACTCTTTCATTACATAAATAATAAAGGGACGTTTTACCGTCATCACCGCCGCAACCGACTAATGGCGGTGGATTTTCGACGTCGGGCGCGCGGCTAATCTCCTGTCAAAATAACTGGCAGCATGGCGGGCGGCTTCGGCGTCTCTCCGGGGAGATCCTCATCCTGCCGGATAGCCTCGGACGGCCCAGAATCATAAACGGGCACGTATAACACGTCGCGTCTGACAGAATCGTATCCTAGAGACTGCGTCGCATAACGTACGTATTCGTAGACGAAGGCTTTAGTTGATAAATTGAAACACGACCGCGACGTTACCGGAAATCGTGACAATTATACCAACTGTAAACAATGCGCGATGTACCAAAATTCCTCCGCATTTGCGTTAATTTTATATTGGAATTTAGCGTATGAAGATGTATACGCGTGGTGTTGGGATAGGCCACATCGGTAATACAATTTGGCCTACACTTTAATACCAGATGAGCTGAATCCCAGTTTCTTGAGAAGCACAGAATAAAAGTATGAAATATCTATTGGCACTTGTCAATTCCTCTGGATTGGCTGGAATGAGCTGATCCATATTTCCTCGAGGATCAATTCGAGCTATAATCCTTCTTTTAACGAAGTCCCTCACGTGCTCAATGGAATTAGGATAAAATCAGCAGGCAGGCCAGCTCAGGACAGTGACATTTTTGTTTCATTTGGACTTTCTCACTTCCGTTCAGTGTGTTGTTTTGTCCTCAGTTTAAATTTCACACGTCGAACATATTTCAATTCTCACTGACACTCGGTATGTCACGAGGGTAGATTGAAATTTCCACAACGATAATGAAAAAAATACCGCGGATTCAAGTTATATTTTATGTTTCAATCCCCTCCAAGCTTTGAGCCCGCAAATATTTTGAGGTTCGGGAAAAGGTGGCAGTCTGACCAAGCCAAATCAGGGCCAATACGGACGGATTTCGAACTTCAATTCCGTCAATTTTTGCTAAACGATTGCACTTGAATGGAGGGACAAACTTTCGTGGTAAAATAACACTTTTTCCATTCCAGGGCATTTTCCTGAATTGTTGCTTTCAATTTGTCCAAAAGTGTTATGTAATATTGGTCCAATATCAATTTAGCTCTTTTTCAAGATAACCGATTAGCAAAATTCCTTTTGCGTCCCAAAAAGGCGACATTTGTATGCGTGTATTTCACAAAACCGCAATGTGTTGATATTCAATGCATTTGTCTCTTGACTAACGATCGCAAAGAATAGAGGACATTCTCGTTGAGAAATAAATGCTTCAATTTCATAGAAAGAAGATCATACTTGAAGAACCACAGGGTCTTTGAAGTTCCAAAGTAAACTAATATTCATTCAGGTATTTAAGGATCTAATCCGAAATGGGGCAGCACAAAATTCATTTTATAACTGCTTTCTTTCCCAAACGCACTTTTCACTGTGACTGTATATTAATCGAATGAATGATAGCTTGGTCGGTAAAACAGGTCTCGGGCAGCGCTCTGGCGCAATCCAAAAGAACTATAATGTGAAAGAAAACACACAGCAATAATAATTGTACAAGGTAATTTATTTCTTCTTAACTTCTGGATAGCGTAGATGGCGAATTCAGGTAAATCGGCTTAATCATCGAACACGGTTTGTCAGAATAAAATTTATTTCCAAAACAATCAAAATACCGTCTTGACAATTAATAGGTAAGTAAGGCTAAGTAATCATAGAAATGCAAATACTATTCTCGAAATGTACAGTCAACATTTACAACAGTAAATATTTTATACACATATACGTACACATCAATGATAGTAATTGCAAGGACTGGGGTGTAGTTACTGACATTGTATCACATCCGTAAACTCTTCACCACACAATTGTTTAATTAAATTCAAAACCACATTTAATTAAACAATGGCACTACTGAAATTTTGTTAATGGAAAACGAGAGGTACTTTATACTAAACCAATTTAATTAGTAACAATAAAGCGTAACAAATGCTTGAAATTAATTAGAACGCACTAAAAATGTAAGCACTAAAGACTTGGAATGGTCGATTTTAAGAAAAATTAAAACTTTTTTTTACTTTAATAGTCAGCGTTGCCACCTCCAACCCTAATACAATGTTGAATCCGACGGAGAATGTTTCTGATCAAATTATCAACTTGTCCTTGAGGTAAATTTGTCCATTCCTCTAGATTGGCTTGAATTAGCTGATTCACATTTCCTCGAGGATCCATTCGAGCTGTAATCCTTCTTTTAATTAAGTCCCTCACGAGCTCAATGGAATTAGGATCAAATGAGCAGGCAGGCCAGATGAGGACAGTGACATTTTTTGTTTGCAGAAATGTCTGTGGCAACTCTGTTGGTATATGGAGAGTCATTATCATGCATGAAAATGAAATTGAACTATGACTATGGATAAAGAACACAAAGGAGTTTCTTCTCCCATCATAAATAACATTCAGTGTGATGCGTGATCCCTTGATTATGATGTGCAGTTAGATGTATGACAATCTTGAAACCACATATACCTCACCAATCATAATAATAATAATAATAATGATGATGATGATAGGAATAAATTTTATTCAGAGATAATGAATAAGGCTCAGGTAGAGTCCTATTAATAACACACTGACGTTAATCTTACTACGCGTCAATCTAAACATGGAAGAAAAAAGGAGAATGATAAGAACTGTGTATGTATATACAAACCTTAGTTGGTACCACCTTCTATTATGGCGTCCAGATATCAGTGTAAGTCGTGCACTCTAGAATATGGTGACGTAAATTTGTACCAAAATTTACTTTTAGTTTAGTCTAAGTAGTTTAGGCACTTGTAGACCTGTATTAACTCATTTTAATCATTCAAGGTTAAGTGGAGGAATGGCTGGTAGTATGCTACTCGCTAAACTTCGCTCTTTGGTTTCCAACTTAATTTCTTTTGATTTCTTACATTGTAGGGTGAATATATCAGTCTTGAACTTGACGTCAGTGTTGGACCATTAGTGTGATTGTAAGGTGTATTGCGAATAGGTCAGTTGGTATTTTGGCCTGCATAACCAAAAATACAATTTATAAATACGAGTTCCACCATTAAATCAGTTGAAAGGGACATTTGTCAGTGTTGGAACAGTCTCTTATCAAGAGTTTCCCCATATTTGCTCCATTGCGTTCTATTGAATATATATTTCTTACATTGGATGTTTGCGGAAAAAAAGAGGTTTTCAGTTTATACAATTCAAAAATCGAAGTGGACCATTCTGCAGTTAAAAGTGACTCTAACCCAAAAAATTCATTCCCAACCTTCGAAATTCATAAATCTTCTACAACAACAGAAGACGTCTTAATACTGGCCATGGACGATATTTTTGATTCTCCAAAGGACGTGCAAGCAGAAGAATTATCCGCAACCGTAGTTGGAATTGAGAGACACGACGATAAAAAGAATGAAGTAGAAGAAATCGCAATCGAAGGTCTTCTTGCGGTGAAACACGTGGATAAAGAAAGTCGAAAAGTCGAGACAGCGAACAGCACACATACGTGACAGCAATTGGTAAAAAGGCTCACCGAACAATCGTGGCAAGAACATTTGCACTTGTTTAAAACAGAAAGAAGTTAGGTGAAAGTAAAGTCAGTGCGGGATAAGTACCATCCGTTATAACTTCAGAAAATCTGGAGAAATATGCAATTACAAAAAAAAGGGAAGAGCAGCAACTGCAGGAAACAGGAGAAAATTTTGCGAAAACGACAAATTCCCGAAACGCCAAGAAAATTCAAAGAAAAAACGCTTTTGAAAAAAAAAAAAGGCAAAGCAAGAGAAAAACAAAAATAAGCCTATAAAGACCTTAAAATATGGAAAATATCAAAGACACGCCGAAAAGAAAATTTTGTTAAAAAACGTTGATTAATATGAATTATCTATGCTCATCGATTAATTTTTTTCATGCAATAATTAACGTAGGTATGAATTTTCGTTTGCGGTTCTGACACTGAGTCAAGTCGCTGAATGGTATTTGGAACAAAACCATTGAGTATAATTGTTTATTTGTTCTAGTAATGGAATAGCTTCACGTATTTGAAAAATTAAAGTAAATGTGGAATAAACTTCACATTATTGAAAAAAACCGTGTACCAGCTGTAAACAATGATAATTCGAGCATTCCGCGGTGCTAGAATGTTTCAAAGCTGATGCATTCACCCTACTTATGTTATCAGCGCTTACAAGATTAGGAAATAAAGAAAATAAATATTGTTATTATTATTGTTATTATTATTATTATTATGGGGGAAAATGAGATGCCAGACATCTACGCAAAAAAGGGGCTGAGAGAAACCTTACTGGACCTACCCCACCTTTTGGGTTTAATAAAGGTCTCCTTAAAGGGGAGATAAAGAAGTGGACAGCATCCATCACAATAAAACACTGGAATGACACCAGCGGGCTGGAACATTCCAAAAATTTCTGAGCTTCGACGCTAGGAGGGCGGACCTCGCCCTAAAACTGGACAGGAGAAGCTTAAAAACACTGACAGGGGCACTCACAGGCCACTATACTTGTAACAAGCACCTACACAAAATGGGCTTATCCAACACGGACACTTACAGATGCTGCGGTGAAGAAGAGGAGTCAATGGAACACTTGATTACTAATTGTGGGTCACTAGGCCACAGGAGATACAGATTACTACATGCATGTACGCTGAGTGAAGAGGACCTATTTACACTCCCATTGAAGGAGCTGATCCTGTTCCTAGACGTATTAAATAAATAAAAAAAGCAAACAAACAAGGGGAAGCACAATAGATCAACGTGGTCGCAGTGCAAAGGGCCACCTGGGCCCAGACCCCACCTCATTACAATACAATACAATTACAATTATTATTATATAATTGACAATTGCACACGAGACCGTATCCTGTACACCATAGGCATTATTTTTAATTCGTATTAATATTCAGTCTGGTGCATTGCTCTTTGCTTGTGGTTCCGTGCAATATAGAGTTTGCTTCAATTTCTTTAGAATTATATCATGAAATTTCTATTTACATGATTTTCGTTCTTTCAGGCACATAAACGAACAGATCGCTATTACATCCAGATCAATAACCGGCCATTTACACTAATTGTCTCAGGCATACGATATTCTTCACATTTCTGAGACATTTTATCCCTACGTCTTGGTCCACCTACACTCGAACTCACTTAATGGATGACATCTGATTTTACTCTGTGGTAGATTTATCATCATCATAGAATTTCAACTCACGTTCGATGCCGACTAGATAGACATCCCCCCACCTAGCACCTCATCCCGTATATATTTTACATTTTACAAACCGACATCTTTACACTCTCGTCTACTAATTCATGAATCGTGTAATCACGTCGCAGGCTTCAAAGCAATCAGATTTGCGAAATATCTCCGGCGACCACACCATTCCGTAGAAAATCTTCGACGATAAAGGCCGAAGCCGCCCCCTAGTTACCGTTCGCAATTAGAGCGGCAAACCGAAACGTGCAGATGGCAGCGGAAGGGAAGATCATTGTTGCGAGATTACGGAACACACGCGGACGGCGAAGGCAGGCAGCAGCTAATAATCCCTGTCGATGTCGGATTTGGCATGCGGCCGGGGCGGCGGTCGCCGGCTGCCCCGACGATCCCTTCCGTCCATACTCGACTGCACTCTGCTGCGTCGCCACTGATAAGCCGCTTAGCGGCCTGGACTCGTACCGGGATCGGCTGATAGGCCGAAAGGGGAAATATACGCGACCTCGAGACCTTTCCTCCTTCGAAGAAGGTGAATGAAGGAGACGAACGCCTGTTTTCGATGAGGAAGAAGACGGAAAAAGCGATCGGATTTATTTGTTTTTCCCTTAGATATTGATAACGAGGAATCGATGAGGTCCGGAATTCTTCCCCCTTTTCGTCTGGGATTACGCGAAACGATGGGGGAGAGATTCCGAAAGCTTTTCGTGAGTAAGAAAGAAACGAAAAATTAATTCCTGTACGAGAAGGGAACGATTTAATTTCGTCTTGAAATCAAGAGAGAAGTTTGATAAATATGGAAAAACACAAAGTTATTATTATTGCTGTTGTTGACGTAAGTACTGTTATTACTACCGTTACTGCTATATGATTTCTATCCTACCAAGGCAGTCATGTCATTAGGAATACCTTGGGTTCTGCCAATTATTTAAGAAACTGGATTCAAGCAAACCACCAAATTTATGTTGGTACCACTAGAACGGCGATGTTGAGTGTTGGCTTAGGTAGTACACTCACAATCAGTATTTCCAGGTTATTTATGTCAACTATGTTCATTGACGTATTAAGCGTACAAGATGTCAATGAGGTAACCTCACATATAGCTTCTGGTGGGAAGTGATAGATAAATGGGGGTATGATATGGTTACATCAGAAATGCGACCCTAATAACGTAACTGTCTTGCTTGGATAAAAGTCTTTTTCGTGGTCATCGATCAGCTAATCTTGATGGCCCTACATGACGTCAAGAATGATTCAAATATGACACTGCTAACGATCAGCTGATTTAGCTTATATAATATGGCGTTAACTGAGTCAACTGAGTCAACTGTCACAATATGACACCGGGAACAATCAGCCGTTTTATCTCTCATAACATGGGGACGGTGATAATCAGCTCATTTAGCTTTCACGATATGACGTCGGCAATTATCAGCTGCTTCCTCCCTCACGATATGGCACCGCTAACGATTAACTGGTTTAACTGTCATAATACGGCGTTGACAACAATCAACTGATTCTCCCGTCACAGTGTTGTACCGCCATTAATTAATTCGTTTAACTGTCATAATATGAGCCCAGTAACAATCAGCTATTTTAGCTGTCAGAATATGGCGTCGGCAACTATCAGCTGATTAAGCTTACATAATATGGCGTTGACAACAATCAACTAATTTTTCTATAGCAATGGTCACTGTCAACGATTAGCTGGATTAAATGTCATAACATGTAAGCTGATTTAGCTTACTTAACCCTTTATAGGTTTGTGGTCCACATGTGAACCACTTTTTAGTTAGTACTTTCTAATCTAACTCGTAAGTATTACAGTTACTGCGTATAGCCACTTACTTGATTCGAACCTCCCAAACGCTCTGGTGGTTATTACGGACTACGTGGTCCATATATGAACCACTGATTATTAGTACATTTCAGTAACATCCTCTTTGTGGTTAATAAATGCTGAAGTGGTCTTGGTATAATTATTAATAATGGTAAGTAATGCTATTACATGTATTATCTGATATATGATAGATGATGAGAATGTTCTTGAAGGAAAAGTTTTTGCCAATTTTTTTGCGCTACAATAATAATGAACGAAGAAGTTCTATGGCCATTTTAAGTGGGACTACAACCGTAATATGGACGGGGTTGATCATTGTGATGAACTCATTGAGTGCTATTGATATAGCTCAAAAATTATATATAATGATATAGCTCAAAAATTTCGACGCTGATGGTTGAAAGTATTTTATCATTTACTTGACAATTCCATCATAAATCCTTTCATTATTTATAAACATAATAAAAATACAACCAGACAGAAACTAGTGTCTCAGATACAGTTCAGGAGTATCCTCGCAAATCAACTGGTAAGCACTTTCTGCAGCAATATTAAACGAAGTCCAAACCCCCAACCAAAAATTCTTTTACTAAGTTCCAATACAGGGGAATATTCACAATTCACAATTCAAATCCTAAGCGAACATACATTATATGCACTAAATGCAATATAGGGTTATATGCTTTGCTGGATGTCATAATTAGCATGCTTAAACAGTGATAACAGCCTACAATTACGAAATAAGTTACGACAGCGTCGCCGACTCCCCACTACAGTCAGTATTAAATCGATGCTATATGCGAGTAGTTCTGTGTATATGTAGGCTGCCGTAGCTTATTTCGTAATTATTGCTGTTTGCCTAAACTTTTCGTAATAGTTAGTAAGATGTGCGAATTAGTAGGTAATGTAGCTTATGATCTGATCTTTAAATGGACATATTAAGTTACTATTTTGACGAAAAGAATCTGTGGCCCAAATATAGACGACCACCCATTTTGCCGAATAATTCTTTTTACTTTCTCAGGTTTCCTGAGCCTTATTAGTATGTACTTATTTACGCCGACATATCCTATTTAAAGTCATATTGCTTTGATAAGTCATAGTTTTAGTTTTTGCTTGCCTTAATCGATCTTATTCCAATTTATGTGCGATATGTGATAAATGTCATTAAAAATGAAAAATTCCCTCTCGCGTCACATTTTAACTTTTCCTGGTTGTTAGCGAAAGTGAAAAGTCTCGAGCGGAGAAAAAAATGTTTAAATGAAGGAAAATACTTTTCCACTCTAAAATTTCCCTCTCGTACCAGAAAAAGAGGGAAAACTACACGTCGTCCCTTCTCGACATTCGCTAAAGCCTAAATGCGTTTTGCTTGTAACGTTTAGCCGTTGTCGGAGTTGCGAGGGCATCGCGGCTCTTCGCGCGAGAGCGTAGGGGTGATCGATCGAGAAGCCGGCGGGCGGGCGGGCAGGCACGCGAAACGGATATCGTCGCCTCGCGACGTCGACAAGATTTCGTTACATAAAAGTGCTTTATCGCCCGCCGTGAAGAAGGTGGCGGCGGGCGTCGCGGAAACGACCTTGTTTATGCTGAGGAAAACGCGTCTCCGCAGATATGCGGATGATCGAAAAACCGGGAGAGGAGGACGGGCGGGTGAAGAATTCGACCGGCAGCTAAAAGACGTCGTCGTCGGAACGCCGAAGTTCGAGCTCGTCGATATCGAAAATGTGTTTCCATTACGGGACGGGGAGGATGACGATGGCGATGGCGGTGGCGTTGTGGCTTTTAGCAGAAGTATTGTGTTACGGTACGGGGTGAACTTGGAGAGTTTACGAGGTTGGTAAACCGAGATGCGGTATGCGGCAGAGGTGGTTTGTAATTAGACACTTGCACTTAAAAGAATTGACTTTGTGTACCTAAGGAAATACGAAGTAGAAATTGACTTGAGAATAAAGTTAAGTCGCGCAGAATAGGAAGGGACGTAAACTTGAAAAATTACCACGAAAACTAGTATCATGTCTAGCTTTGCTGGAATACCTCAATTTGCAAGTCCTCCAGTTAAATGTCAGTCGAATCCACCTTCAAGGTTGCGTCTTTTCATCTAGGAACACCAAATACAATGCTGGGTGGACTCTAGTTACCAGTACAAGAGAAAGAACTCCAAATGCAGTCAACGTCCTCGAGAGAAGAACAACAAGTAGAAGATAACACACACGTTTGAAAAACACTATTCTCACCAATAAATACACGTTCTAGGTGTAGTTCTTCGTCTTCTGACAATTTGGAGGTAATTTAATTCCATTAGAGATCTTCAGATCCTTGTGAGTATGACTGGTTTGTTTCTACATCGACCTATTTGGACGTGACTTGCGTGGTTTAAAATTTGGGAAGCTACCCCAACCTCTATTCCATAGAAATAAATTGTTTCGATATAGGGTATCTTGTATAAATTTCTTACAGGTTCTACCGTGACTCAGTGGTTGATGAGCTTACTGTCAAACTAGCACCACACCTACTTTATTTGGGAAACAGCACATTGGAGGCCTTCGTGCTAAAAATCATGAAACTAGTCGAAATCTAAGTCACTGTAAAAGTTATTTAATCTATTTTGCTGCAGATGTCAAGTCGCAGAGAAGTCTACATCCTCCAAAGAAAATTCTGTAGCATATAGTGAAAAGGGCGTAGGTTACTTTTTGTCGTTTGGAGGAAAGGGATGTTTCAGTTTGGTGAATTTGTTGCAAATTTGATTGTAAATGTTCTGGAAAACTAACTAAGGTTTGATAAAGGAGTGGATGACGTGTTATCATAAAATAGTGTAAACCGTTTTTGTCTCCTTTTACGTGCAAGGCGCGACGTTAAAATTCGGAGAAGTAAGGGTGTTAGCCCGGTTTACAACACTTAATGATGACACATCATCCACTCTTCTATCAATCCTTAGTAACAACGGTACATGTCCAAATAACAACGTGTTTTGACAACTTGATGATCATATCTTCATGTTAAGTAATCCTGAATCATTCCTTTGACATTTCTTGGGTTATCATTTGTGTGCTTTGGACATTTTAGAAATCATACCAGCCGGTTTTCTTATGACAAACAAATTGTTTCTTGAAAGAAATTAGGAAGGTATGGCATGTGGCACTATTTAACATTGGTGCTTCGCAATCCTTACAACCGGCTGTTTTGGGAATATATCAACAGTTTCAGAAGCTGCGCTTTCCAATGTACTTCATGTAAAGTGGTACATGCGGGCTTGCTTTTCAGCCATACATAAGTTGTTTCTTAAAAGCAAGAAGAAAGGAAGGAGAGGAATAGTGATGCTTCTGAATCCCTACAAACAGCTACTCTTGGAATCCTGCAACAATTTTAGAAGCTGCGATGTCCACGATGAGACACGTTTTTTATTTCACACTTTTTGGGTCCTCATTTATTTGCTTGGGACATTTTGGAAATCATGCGGGCCTGCTTTTCCCCACAAGTAAGTTGTTTTTTGAAACAAGGAAAGAAGGAAGGTTTTTCGTTGACACTTCTTACGCATTTTGGTCTATGGCTCTACTTAATAGTTATGCTTTGCAGTTCACACAATCAGCTCCTGTTGGAATTTCGCAACAATTTTAGAAGCTGCTATGTCCAATATACTCCATCTAAATTGGTACATTTAGCGAGACACGTATGGAATTCAAGATGAAACGTAATGTGTGCAGTAAGCAAGTGTAATTGCGAATTATTTTTTGACAGTTCTTAGGTCGTTTGGTTAGGCTCGTTTGGTGGTCAGTATGCGGTATCCATTGAATTTCACTCTAAGTTTCTGCCAAACGAGAATGTGTGCGTTTCCCCCAAAATACACAGGACTTAGCCGTCTTGTCATACCCAAGAGGTTTATCCCCAGAGCGAAGAAATAACCTCTTTCCAAGTTCCATGCTACCTGGAGTTATCTGTTGACATTAGCTCGTTCGAGATTGAGAGATCTCCAATCAACACATCTCCACGAGTTACTCGATACATCCAATTCCTACTTCGACTTTGACCGTAAAAGTGCTCGCCATTCACTCATCGAAAATCGAACGGCCTTCCAATGAACATCCTTCCTCTCCCAATCAACACATCATCGTCATCCCCCTTTCGAGAAGAGTCCATATCAAAGCCAATAATTGCTATACCTGCTCGAGTTGCGAAACAGATATCCAGACTAACTCTCTAAATTATCGGGAAGCCAACATAAATCCCCCAATATCTCCCGGAATGAACACACATACGTACACATACACCCGCACTGTTACAAATACGCGTTCGCCCACATATACGTCGCGGTTCAATTAATCTAGCGCTGGCTGCCGGGGTCGTCACTGATACGGAATATTCCTCAAGAGAGAGTATCCAGTTCGAATGGAGCTCGAAAATTTTCGAGGGAGGATCCGTCAGCTAATTACCGTTGTTGTTGTCGGCGTTGTTGTTCCGTCGGAGGAGTGATCATTAGGGGGCGCCAGAGTTGATAATTGAAATAGATTAAAGCCAGGTAATAAATTTCGTACGGGGGATAGATTTCGTATATATGAACTCGCGAGCAGCGCTTTCGTTTTGTTTCGCGTTAAAGTTAGTTCGTTAGATACGGCCGGAAAGTGTCGATGTGATATAATGAATTTAGTTTGTAGTTTGGCGCCTGCTCGTATGTAGTACCGTAGTACGAAAAGGGCACGGAATGCGAGAGGGAGGATTATTGAGTCGGCGGTGGCGAGATATTAATTTGTACGGCAGTTAGCGTTTTGATACTTAATTCAGCACGTGTTATCCGATCGAACGGGGCATTAATATTTCGTACAGACGTATTTCTAGAGCTTCTGATTTACGTATGTTTCAACCTATTTTTTTAATAAGAGCAATGCATGTGCTAATAAACAAAGTTTGCGAAAAGGCCCAAGCAACAGAAGATTGTCAAGTGGGAGTTATTGTACCAATATACAAAGAAGGAGATTCAGGAAAGTGTAAAAAATTTAGAGGAATAATGTTAATCAGCACAGTTGCAAAACTTGAACAAAAAAGACTAGAGTACACACAATATGGCTTCAGAGGAAACAGAGGAGTGACAGACGCTAACTTTATAATTAGACAAATAAGTGAAAAAGTGATAAAGGTGGCAGGGGAGGCTCACTTATGTTTCATAGATCTGCAGATAGCCTTTGATAAAGCAGTTAGACTTTAAAGTAAAGGAGAATAGACGGTAAAACAATAAACGGAGTAAAATGTTTATATATAAAAACAGTAAGTTTTATCAGAATAAGCCACGAAGAATCACAGAGATTCGAAATCAAAGAAGGAGTAAGATAGGGATGCATACTGAGCCAGCTGCTGTTCGCTGCAGTTCTGGATAAAAGTATAAGTTGAGGCTTGTAGGACATGTTTTGAGAATGGAGAACACCAGGATGGTTAGAAAAATGGGCGAGACACGAGTACTGAGGAGGAGAAGGAAAGGAAGACCAAGAAACCCCTGGGCGGAAAAAATTAAGATAGAGACCAAGGAACGAGGTATAAGATGGAAGAACATATAAGGGAGAAAAGTGGAAGGAGTCCTGGAAGGAAAAATAAGATGACAACTCGGCAGTTCAACATTAGCTCCTATAAGTCCTATAATGCTCAGAGATACTGCTTGACTGGTGTTGATGTTCATTAGGAAATCAGACGATTGTCGTGTCGCCAAATCGTTCAAAACTCGCTCCTTGACAATGGGTACGAAATTAAGCAACTTTCTCCTATTTGGGCCCAAACATATTACTTAAAGGATATTCAGAAGTCTGTGATGATTCTAGACGTGGCGAAGATGAAATTTTGGCCGTAGCTATCCATATTAGAATTTTCTATATTGCCTTCGTAAAGACATTTTAGACAGGAAACACATCAGAGGATTTGCTACTATACTAGTACTTTCAATTATCTAATTGCCAGCAACTATTTACACGACACTTCTAGATCGGAACTCTTCTCCTCCCTTCTTTCCAGAACTTGCACTTCAAACTTCAAACGCGACTCTAAACCACCCGATTCAATCCGAATCACAAGAAACGAAACATACGTAACCGAGCACATGGCCCGTGTGTAACCATCCTTCCACCATTCCTCCATCCCTTTCCTAACTTCTGAAATCTCCGGCTCCGTATCGAATGTAAGTCCTTTGTCCTCGCGCGCAAGCACACCGGGGAACTTCTGGAAAACTTTAACAAACCGCCTCGGTCTCGACCCCCGCCCGCGACCGTCTCCTAACCTAACATTAATTACGGTGGAGTCTACTTGTGTGTGTGTGTGTGTGTGTATACATCGTGGTGCTAGGTAACGGAAAGCAGATTCGCACTTCTCTCTTTACTCTACTCGAGATCCTTCCTAGAACGTGCGGGCGTCGCGCTCGCCGTGCGACCTTCGCCGTCCTCGAAGGACGGAGAGGACGACAACGACGACGGTAATCTCGGCGACACTCGGCGTTTGAAATTAAAGTTTTAATCACCGTTGTTATCTCGGACGCTAAAGTTTTTGGTACTTCCCGAATTAGTGTTTTTCGGAAGAGTCTTAGCGTGGAGCCGGCGTAGAAGTAGCGAAGCGGGTTTTGCGGAAGTCCGGATGGGATTTTTTTGTTGGGGGCGGAATTGGAAAGATGAAGTGAAAAAGCGCCGTCGGATGAGGAATTTTTTGGGGAAAGCTTGAAGGAAATTCTTAAATATTTACATATATTGTTTTAGTTGGAACGTCAGAGAAGGAACTTGAAGCAAATGAAAATTTATAAGGTTTTGCCGGGAAACGGGGTTAGAAATGCTAGGCTCGGTGGTTCGTTTAGTTTGTAACGATCCCCATCAAGAATTCACTTAGGATCAAGGAAAGAAAATAGGGGCAAGCTGCGTAGGAATTCCGATAAGTTCTTTGAAGTGACCGCTGGCCTATTCTAGTATAGTAATAATCGAATGGTTAATTACGATCAGAAAATTCATCATTTATTACAATGCAATATATCAAAATTCACAGTTAATGTTGTGGTTATCGTCTACAAATGACATTCAGTTTATTTTTAGGTTCTATTTATACCTTTTCGATACCACGCGCACCACCTTTTGAGCATTTTATTACCCTACTGGTGTTAGCTTCTTATTTCAACTCCAGACAGAGACGTTTAATGGGAGAAAGAAATTTAACTAGAAATAAAATTATTAATTATTATAAAAAGCATCGATTAAAAGATAGAAAAGCATTGTAAACATTCAGATACATACATACAACACTTTTACATTACAAGAATTCATAATAACTACTGGATATAAATAAGGGTAAAAAGAATAGTAAGAAGAAGTACCTCTCACAGTGAATAATTGAGGCAGAGGCGCCAGATAAACGATTTAAGAATGACGAAGATTTTGGGCTGAGCCGTGAACGTGACGATTTCATTTAGAGACGCGAGACACGACATAGGTCTTTTGCAATATAAACTTAATCTGTAGTCGATCCAGAATTCACGTAGCTAAAAACTGCAATTTTTTGAGATGTATCTAGGCATTCATAAATTTTCACGAATTCGTTCCTCGTCCTGACGGGATTTTTCACTGGAGGACTTACCCACAGGCTTGACCCCTACATCAAATTCCATGTTTCACGATGTTAGGACAAATGTTACCTGAGGCCTTGAAAAAGGCTGAATGTTTTCAAAGGGGGCCATTTTCCACATTGTAGCAATTTTCTGAAGTTTGTTCCTTCTTCCGGCTAGAGCCCTTGGCCTTGATCCTGGTGGCATCAGACATATTCTTGCGGTTTTCGACTGTTGAGCCATACCTTCCCTGAAAATAACGTACTTGTCAATATGAATGCTCCTACTCCGCAAGTAGTTACTAAAACTTGGGTCAGCTGAGAAAGAACTTCGCATATTCTGGGACACAACCGTTACTTGCATGGCTCTCGAAGGTGTAGGCTTTGATTATAGGGATAGGATACGAGGTCCTCAGCCTGTTTTCTGGTGCCCCAAATCGTTGGTATTAGGTGAAGTACATTTGAAACAAAACGGTTTTACACAGGAAAAGCCAGCAGTGTTTGTGATACCGAGGATTTGACATGAATTCCCGCTGTTTGCCCTGAGTAATCCTTCCTCGATTCTCTGATGGATTCCAAGTTATTTGAAGATTACGGGGAAGAACGCAACCCGACTGCAGTAGAAAAAATAATCACCTAATTAGGTCCTCCTGTACCTTTAAGGGTCTCACTTTTTTTCCTTAATTTTATTATAAGTAAATTTAGGCTTTGACCTGTCATCCAAACCAATTATAAACGAAATAAATTCGACAAGCAAATACGCTAATTACCATCGACAATTCCCGTCGGCTACCTACCCCTTCATTCCGGCCAACCCTTTACCCAATTAACGCCCGATGCTCTGACACCAAACAGAAACTGTAAACATAATCAACACTTTATCAGGCGAGAGATCGTTTGTTCCGACTCGGTCGACCGTGAGACTCTGCACTTCCTCTCTTTCTCGCCTCGCACTTCTCCCATCCCCTTCGTGCCAGATGTATGGCAGATATCATCCGTTCTGTCTCTCTTCGTGTGTATGTATGTATGTATGAGGGATATCTGTTGTCGCGTGAATCGACACCGCATTTAAATTTATGACGTCGCAGCGTATACGACCAAGAAGAGGAGGAGGACGCGCCCGTAAAATTTTGCAAAGGACATAAAAAATAATTTCCTGGCGATAACGCGAACGCCCGATTCTTCTTCCTATTTTCATTTTCTGCGTAAAAAACGCGGCAGTAAATAGAAAGGACGGGTCGTTTTGGCTGTGTCCGGTCGTTTTCTGGAAGTTTTCAATTTTCATGCCATAAATCGTTAACCTCAGATATTCGGCTTTCCCAACAACATTGTGACCACTGATGGTAATAAGGATAATAATAATAATAATAATAATAATAATAATAATAATAATAATAATAGTAATAATAATTTATTTTTATTAAAAGTAATATTAATTTTAGTAATACTAAACAAGCTAATCATTATCGACGCGTATAACAACTGAATCAGCTGATTAATTGATCATTGTCGACGTTATATTATGACAGCTCCATCAGTGGGCGATTTTTGAGATCAACTGACATATTGCGACAACAAAATCAGCTGACCGTTGCCTATGCCATATTGTAACAATTGAATCAATTCAATCACGTCCAGATCAGCTGATCATCTCGTATTCGACACTGTAATAGCAACTTGTTTGTCGCATGTGCTTGTTTGTTTACGTTAAGAATGCAGTATGTAAATATCTGATTACCCAGCAACGACGCCCAAATTACATAAAGAGAAATTTCCTTCTATTATAATTGTGTCTCGGTTTAGAGCGCCACCTACTGCATTCTTCACGTAAGCTCAGTACACTTCATCCGGCAAAGTGTCAATATCGAATTTCTTTGACGCAAAATGAAGACAAAGGAGCGAAACTATGAAAATGACGTTTCCACTGTCGGATGCATCTTTGACGTCGTAGTATAACAGCTATACCAGCTGATCATCGCCAGTGCCATATTGCGATAACAAATGTTACTGGCTTCAAAAAATGGTAAAGGAGCCACTCTCCTATTATAAACTGGATCGCATCTAAGTTTCTGGAGTAGGAGACCATCGAGCTTTGTTGGTAAGTGAGACGAGGTTATCCGAACCGTCAACGTTAATCATTCTTTTATTCGCAAAGTTACTCGAAAACTCTACTTAAAAATAAAGGAAGAAAAATAAATTGAGGCGAAAGAATTACGTTGAACCACAGTTTATTCGTCACTGACAGTACCCTAGGGGTGTAATGTTTACACAACTCTCGGTTGAAATTCCAGAAGTTTCAGACACATTACAGCTTAGCAGAACATAATTAGAAAAGTATGTGCAAGTGACAACTAAACGTGTTTCCCCCTTTAAAATACTAAACAGAATTGAATGTTCCGTTCCACAAATATCTAACTAAATAGTTAAGTATAAGATAGCAAAAGTAAGAGAAATCCTTTTTACTCGAATATAAATCCCCGACTTACTAAATCTAAATTAATTATAATAATGTGTTCGTCAAATTCTCAGAAATAAATTTTGGCACTCTACTAGAGTGTACAGTAAAATTGGGGAAGCGTAACTCCCAAAGTCACACAACGATATTATGTGCATATCCTTCACAAACCAGACTTTAACGCGAAAACGGCATAACTTATTCACGGAAAACGACTTGTTCAATCGAACGCCACAAGCAGAATATATCAAAAACCTACGAAAGCGCGGCGCCATCTACACGTCAGAAGTGGAGCGAGAAGTCAAAAGTAACAGTACCAGAACGCTATGACAAACTGTCCGTAACACAAAATCGCCATATTGTGACAGGTGAATCAATTCTAACGCCATATTTTAACCTCTATATCAACTGATTATATCGTACTCCCCACTGCTGTAACAACTTGAGTGTTGGATGTGCTGGTCGAATGCTTGTTCGTCTAGGTTGAAAATGCAGTGTGTAACTAACGATGCCGAAAATTATACAAAGTTTGTCCTATTTCGAATACTTACTGGATTATTAATGAACTTAGTACACTTAGTCCTTGAAGTCCTTTCTATCATCTAGTTCATTCATTCTAATTGTTTTGACGTAAAATGACTTGTTAAATACATATTTCATGTACATTTAGCAAATAAATTATTATTATTATTATTATTATTATTATTATCACTTCCTACTACTGTAACAACTTAATTGTTGGATGTGCTTATCGGTACTTGTTCGTTTACGTTCGGAATGCAGTGCGTAAAACTATATATATAAAGGAATGTATGTCTGAGCGTCCTTTATGCACTACTACACCATTTATCCGATCGCCATGAAACTTTCAGAAGGTGTTGAGTGCACTCCCGCGAAGATTACTGACATTGTGGCATCAACGAATTCCAAATCAATTTAGTTAATCAACGTCTTTCAAAAAATCAACGCCATGAATTTTCATACGTGTAATACTGATCTTACGGTAGGCGGTGCGCGTGTGTCGAATGCTTTTGGCATAGCACATATATCCTACCATAGGTGGCGCGCGTGTATAAAAACAAATTCAATTCAATTGAATGTAAATAATGACTAATGACAGTTCAGTTCGTGGGTGATAGCTGATATATATAAGTCGTGATACTGAATTTTTCCATTATCGTGTATCCACAAGCACTCGAATAAATAAATACAATCAAAACGATATTTTGAAATGTTTTCCATATGAAAATGAATACGTATCAATAAAAATGACACAACGTAAATTGAATGTTATCATAACGAGTTTCCTTTAATTTCCTCTCTTCTGAGATCGCAGAAACGCGCGACTGGTAAGCTAGTAAGACTAAAATTCTTGAATTTGAAAAAATTATGCGAAGGGTAGTTTGTCCTATTCCGATTGTGGCTCGACTAAGAACGGCGTATTTATAACATCTAATTCCTTTGACCTAAAATGAAGACAAAGGAACAGAACTATAATAATGACGCTTCTACTGCCGAATGTGTTTGTCCGATGTAGGTCTTGTCACAACATTCATCTATATTTTTCTTTCACTTATCAGACTACCCAACTATTATTGGTATTATTACCTACATATTATACGAGTATTATTACTACTACTTTAAATTTTTAATCATTTTTCGCATTGCATAACTGATGATGACCACGATTCTAAGATTTCGAAACGCCCTTTCTCTCTCGACTTCATCGATTATCGATTCTCTGTACACTAATTAAACCGAAACGGATTGCGAACGACGTTCCGGCTCCTTTTCCGTGCGGTCGGTCGTTCGGTCGAGTAATGCACGTCGTCGGTTGGTTTACTTGTCAATCGTTGCGCGGTTGGCAAGTTGCCGTCCGTCCGTCCGCTTACTCGCTGGTCCCGGTGCCGGTCATTGCGGTAACCGCCCCGACCGGCGACTAGAAAAATAGTAAACTTCTAGAACGAACGTCGAATCGGGCGCGACGTAATCGAGAGAGCAGTACGTCGCGCTGCTAAATGGTTTTCGGAAACGAAGCTCGTTTGTCTTGGCGTGTGCGCGTTTCTTTCTCGTTTTTGTTGCGCTTTACTTTAGGAGACGAGAGGATGTAATGGTGTCGACGGTCTCATATTGTTGGTTTGAGGTGATGTATTTTATTTCAGAGGTAGGATTGAGCAACGTGGATGTGGTTTGGAACTATGGGTTAATATAGCCAAAGGGGATAATTTTAAGAGAAATGAGGAAAGAACTAAGAATGAGAAAGTTGCTGATAAGCTCGACTAACACTTTCCCTCACCAAAGAGCTCGTGGGTCCCATAATCAATCTTTGAACCTTGTAAAATTTAAAGAAAACATGGTTATCAGCAAGTGCTGTGATATAGTTAATGGTACTAATAACATTGGTAAACCTCTCAGCACAAAATTGTATCACTACACTCGATGATAAGTTCCCACAGACAGGGTGGTTTCCCATTACTTTTCCACCAGAACAATCAGACAACCTTTCCAACATCTTAAGATTCTCTCCTACCGCATTCGAAGAACCAATGGCAATCACCGGAATCGAAGAACACAATCCGCAGAACTGAGTATAAGCTCTAATGGAAAGACTGTACGCGAGCGCGGTGGAAGGAATAATTTAGTGCGCGCTTATGTCAAGGATCTCAAAAATTATATCTTTAACATGAACGAGGTACCTTAAGCCCCCTTGTTAACTTCCGATAGAAAGTATTGTGGAGATTGTTGTGAAAAGAATGAAAACAATAAAGTATTTTTAAAAGGTGACATGTTCAAACCATTATACCAAAATTTTCGGTATAACGATCTGAAAATGTTTGCCTCGTGCCAGCGAAGCACGTCACCCTTAATTTCAATTAAAAAATTGTGGGCTGAGAAGGTTATCGATGCGATTAATTTCATTGTTATCAGCGTCGCAAAACGATGACCTACAGATGACATTTACAAGTCTGGGTGGAGAAAGAGAGCTCAGATACAAAGAAAAATAAAAGAAGACTCACGGAGAGAATATGAAGAAGAACACAAAATGAGATAGACGAAGAAGAAGGGATAGGACCACTGATGATAAAATAGGTAACACATCTGGTGGGGACGACATTTCCTGGGGGTTAGAGCAATTATTACCAAATTATGGCTCACGCCCTGTTTCTGAGACATCCGCAGCAATCATCAAAATCGAATAAAATATGTTTGCCCATAAAATTTGTTATGCTTAGGTAATGGGATGTAAGAAAATAGAAACGTTCGAGCAGAGCCATTGAAGCTCTACACGGGACGATTTAGAATAGGCACCTCGATAAAGACACAAAAAGGAAGATATTTCATACACTAAAAGAAGGTACATCAACATATGAGGGAGAAATTTGGCGGTTGACACAAAATCAGGGACAAAGTTGGAATAATAGACTTAGACTATATGAGAAAGAGAAAATAACACCAGAACAGATTTGGACAGAAATGGAAATAAAAACATCGAGCACCAGCAGATTAGAAAAGAAAGCATTACAATTCAACGGGCACGTAAATCTAATGGAGGAGGAGAGATAGCCAAATAATATCCTAAACTGATTACCGAGACGAAGAAAAAGAAGAGGGTGCCCAGTCATAAAATGGAAAATATACATAACAAAAACGATTGAAGGTAAGGAATTAAACGGAGACGATTGGGCAGATGGAGAGTATTGAAATCTGCGAACGGCTAGCCTATAAGGGGAGCAGCAAGAGAGAGAGAGAGAGATTCTTACGTCAATGATTATTGTGACTGGGAAATTTTCTAATTTGTGATGCATCAAAAGTAACGGAGGAGTGGGGTGCACTGATCTCAAAGAGCCTCTTGGAAAAGTGTTTGACTGATAGATAATTTTAGACCGCTGGGTTAGAGGATAACAACGAAGAGAGCTGCATGGCAAGCTGAAATAGTTCAGGCGCACATTATCGCAAAATGAGGCTAGGGTAAAGAAGAACATATGTTTCTTCCAAATTTTCACAAGTAATAAGAACACCCCGGAGGATTTTTTCTTTGCTATTTTTTAATATTTTTCTCCATTCTTGTTGTTACCCTTAATTTTTTAATGCTTCTGCAAATGCATTGTCCCTATTTGTTACCATTTTGACATGAACACATGGATTTTGAGTAGCTGTAGTAATTAGGTAATAGGAGATTTCTCTTTGTAAGCAAGCCCTTACAAACGTACCAAAATTTTTCTTGTTTGTGTTATTTCCATTTTCTCCCGTTCTCCTTTCTGCCATTATCCTCTTAATGACTTCTTCAATTGTGCTTCCCATCTATTATCATTCTTCCTCTTGGTGCTAATCTCCCAGTGTCTTGGTGAATTGCATTTTTCGTATTTTCCTCCATTTTTCCTCATGTGCTTAAGCCTCTATTGTTTACAGAAGCAGCAACGTTATTTAAAATTTTCTTCTGATCGTACTCCCTTTTTTATCATTTTAACGAGTTCCTCAATTGCGTTTCTCCTATTATCTCTCAATAGTTTTCTCGTTCTTTATGATTTAATACCATTTTCAATTGTATTCCTCTTAGTTATCTCCATTTTACTTAGTTGCCGGGTTCTAAAGAAGCTATTGCATTACTTTAAATGTCCATCTATTCTGTCTTCTGTCTTTATTTTCCTTACGAGTTCTTCAACTGCGTCCTTCCTCATTTCTGTCATTCGTCTTCTCGTCTTTAATTGTGTTCTGCCTTTTCCAATCGGATTCCCGTTAGTTTTCTCTAGTTTTCTTGGTGTACTTAACGTTACTGGCTAAAGAAGCAATTGTATTATTTCAATTGTTCCTCTGCTCTGTTTTCCGTTTTTATACTTCTAATGACTACCTCAGTCCCACTATTTGTCTTCTTTTTCTTAATTTTGTAAGGATGCAAATTCATCCTTCTCGTTTCGCCCCGTTCTTCTTCTTGTCCTTAATATTTTAATACATTTCCGTTTTTCTTCGTATTTCTTCCTGCCCTTAAACTTCCGATGCCTTAGGGAATAGTTGTGGTCTTCCTATCATTTATATTATTCTTTCTTCTACAATTTGCTTTTAACGTCCTATTCAACGGAGTTCTCTCTATTTTCCTCTGTTCTCCTTCTTCCTATCCCTAGCCTTCTAATATCGTCATCAACTACGTTCTGTCAATTTTGTTTTCTTAATTGTCTAATGTCAAAAAAGGCGGTGACATTTTTTCTATTGCTACGTCTTTTCTTACACAGGCTGGTGACCAAAACCGGTGTTAACTGGTCTTCCGGCTAAGTCAATGTGATGATGCCGGATTAAAGGCTAAATTAAAATCTAAACGTGATCCGTAACTTGCATTTTTTTAAATCTTGTAATTGTCTCTCATATCTTTTTCTATCGCCGTCTTTCAGAAACTCCTTGAATTTTGTTTTCTCTTTCCTTCAAATCATATTTTTTTAAGAGACACCGGACCTGCTCAAGCGTAAGCGTAAGAGCGTGAGTGTTAAATCTTGAGAGAGAGAGAGAGAGTATGATTTGCGAGCGAGAGGCGATGGGCCAGAGAAAGCATATGTGCGTGCTTGCTTCGTCTGAAACAGAAGGAAAGACAAAGAGAGTATGATATGATTTTCAAATCATGACAAAACACGTGGAACGAAAATGCGATGACCTCCAAGTAAGAAATACGACAATTATTGGGTATTCACTTCACACGTGCGTAAACCACACACACCAATTTTTTAAAAATTAAAGTTCTATTGAACGATCTGAAAGTTTGATCTGGAATCGTCAAATTATTACTGAGAACGAGTACGCTTCTAATATTAATTATTTCTTTCCCGGGTGTATATTTTCAGAGCACCTCTAGAGGTCCACCGAGAGAACTTCCAATGGTATAAAAGGATTTTTTGTTCTTTACAATTTTCTTTTATCTATATAGCGTGTTCTAATTTCCTGTTAATTCGCGCTCCCACGATACTTGAATTCAATTCAATTGACTTAACTAGCCGTAATTATTATAGCTACATTAACCGTACTTCGCCAGATCCAGTCTCGTTGTTGAACTCGCTGAAGCATCTGTTTCTGACGTTTTAAAATTACTTTAATCATCATCGGAATGGCAACAATTTGTAAATTCCGTCTGTAGCGGAAAATCAAATTAAATGGAAGCCTCAGATTTATGCGTTATTTGAAGCAAATTATTTCGAATAAATAATAATTAAACGTAGATTCGGATAGTACATTTAATTATTAGTTGATTCCCACCGCGCGAGACATTCAGCGTTAATACAGATGTAGGTAGCAGAAACCCGGATGATGACGATACAAAGCACGCCCGTACAAAATATGAATATAAATATGTGTACGAATATAATATCAGGTGGATAGATATTCGGAAACCGCCCGGTTTCCCATCGCTCCCCTCGCGTTCCGATTAAAATTATCCTTTTACCGCCGGGCTTGGCTATTTAAATATCCATATTGATATTATATTTATTGCTGTTATACATTATGGAAGGGCGTGGACGCGGACGTACGAAATTGAAATTAATGCAGGTTTAGTTCGAATCTATCGACGACTCCCTTTTTAGGATTTATAGGGGAAAAAGATAATATTTATTATCCCGCTCGCCTGTTTAATTTTGATTACCTTTAAACGCGATGATATTCGTTTCGTTGTATCGCAACGAATTACACGTTCAGTATGGAAAAATAATGAAACGAATCGAAACCGATGTCGCATTCAACGGTTCAGTTATTTCAATTAAAATTTATGCGAGTTTAAATAAAATAATTCATGTTATTAGGGATGTTTTAAACGTCCTGGGAATTTGACCCTGGTTGAACTGTGAAAATATTATAGGGCCACGCTAATGGTCAGAGACTCGAGACGTTTCCGGAACCAGCTCGAACAATATTGTTTAAGATACGTCAGGTACTTAAATCACAAAAAGTTCTCGTTTTCTTTTTATTTAAACAGCGCGTGAAACCCTAAAAAATTGTTCAATGGAGGGTGTATTTCGAGAGTATGCATAATCTAGATTGTAATCTTGATGGATAAAAAGTTATAGCCAAACATCCCTCGTACCATGCTGATTTTGGCACCTCCAAAATACAGTATGTCCCTCTATTACACGAAAGCGCCACATAATCTTCAATAAGCGTTATTAGTTACATATTACATTTCTCTCCTTCATCCCCTACTGTGCACGTGGACAATTTGTCGTTAAATTTACGCTCGCGCGAACGCTAGCCCTCCAACGAACAGAATTAATAAAGTAATAGCTAATGTTTCATCGGATATTCTCTCAGTACTAATCTCTCTATGAATAATTACGACAACTTAAATGAACGCGAACACGGCCTCACAATCATCGGAATTATACGTACAACATGCATATAATAGGCAACGATGCAATTGAAAGGGAATCATGCTTTGCTACGTATGTACAACGTACTTATTGTTTAGGTAGATGTAATTAATGTAAGATTTTCGCCCGAGGAGCTAAACAATGTCGTACCAATAAGATGAGTTTTTAAATTACTGAATGGGGGATGGATTTAGGAATGGTGTAATTATGCGTTGTGGAAGGATTAATGACGAGTAATTGTTATTATTGGATGGGTTTGAAATGCTGGAAATGTTGAGGTTATGCAGGGGCGAACTATACAGTAGGAAAAAGGAATTTGGTAACTGCACTGCCAATTCATCCTTTTCCATCCTTGATTGAAGAGAGAATAATGAACCTTCATGTGCAGTATGCAACAATTAAATCTAGTTTTTCCATTTTTGCACGTACTTTCTCTTAGATACCTTTTTTTCCATATTTAGGTCGAGTTCATATAAATAAGATAGATGAGCTAATGAAACACTTAACCCGTTTTAATTCTACCGACACAATAAGATCGAAATGCAGTCAGCTATGATAGGCATTATTGACAACTACTACACGGCTGAATCTTCGCCTTACTGCTCTTCCTTAGATTATATCGAGAACGTCGTACTGTTTATCTAACATACGCATAAATGTCAAATCAAACGTAGCAGTGATCACGGATACGTTCGAGAAAATTCCAGGAATTATCTCTTATAGTAGAGGATAATCGAAGTATCTCGCGTGTCACCCCCGTTGCTGATCTGGTGTGGGAATTCGGATGTTGTATCCACAAAAAGGGGAGAGACAAAACGGATGATTCCGGATATATCATCACGCTACGGAAACGAGCCCGAACACTGGCTGCCGCACCAGCTCCGACCGAGGACATCGAGGGAGATCTCCAACACAGATAAATACATTTTATTTCTCCATCTTACAATAGAGCCCTCATCTCGGAATTCCTAACCTATCCGCCTTCAGCGGTGATATTAATAAGCGTACGCCGCAGCGAAGTAATTCGTAGATTGTAATTTAGTCGTAATCCTTTCTTATATCTTCTTGTCTATGTGTGTAACTTGCCGCCAATACTCCTCCTTTTCAATCGGTATCCTGTCGGATCTCAATATTTCTCCGGCAGCAGTAACAACTCAAGGCCGCCTGTTTATGCATGAAATATTGTGGCAAATCCCTGAGAAAGAGCCGAGCGTCGGCCGAGGCACGAAGCGGTCCTTGCGAACCACATCACATACCGGGTGATCAGCAAGGTATTCACACAGGCATCGTCGTGCACTTAATAGTATATTTGATTCGTTTTGTTTGGTATTGTTTGATTTGCTTTGTTGTTGGGTCAATATACGGATACACCTAGATCAATGACTCCCCCTTTCTCCTTTTTTACCCCTATCTCTTATTTAGCGCTCCGGCGTTATAACAGGCTGTATACAAATAGTTGGCAATATACTTGATGGAGTCTACAAACCGCCGAAGTTCCATTCAAAACCGGGAGTTAGTACATTACCGGAATGCATTCCACTTCAATATACTCCATAATTATCTAACGCAGAAGGAGAAACTTATCACGCCGTTTTGAAATTAGATAGTAATTTGGTCGCTGTACTTACTGTTATTGAAGTTCTTTAATCTTCGCTTCTGTATGAAACTTCTTCTTCTTGAATGTACGAATAGCTCGAGAAATGCAGATTCTTCAAGAAGAAAATTTCGCGTACCCTTCGAATACTAGTACATACAAGTGAAGGTAAACAAGTCTCCGAACCTATAGGCGGAAGAATCAAGAAGCATTCGTTAAATCTTCAGTCTGTTCTGGCTGCTTTTTGACCCATTCGAGGATTGGTCATCTCAAAGTTTTTAACATGAGAATCATTATTTGAGAAGCTTTTCCTTCGTACTGTTTGTTAACTATCCCACAGGACCAGATGTTTTAAGAAGCACGTTATTGGCAAGAGCAGCTTTTAACGTCGTTTTGAAATTACAATGAAATGTGGAACCTTTGTTGAGGTGTGAAAGTCTTTGATAGTACATACAACCGAAAGTAACCGAATCACTTAAACTACGGATTGAAGTATCAAAAAGGGCTCGTCAAATTCTACTGTCTTCTGGCCGCTATCCCGGCCCATTTTTTGAACATGGGAATCATTATTTGAAAAGTTTTGGTCTCTATAGATACGCCCAGATGAATGACAAACTGTTTTAGGCATTCTGTAAGTGACTGATCTGGAATAGTTGCATATTGCTGTAGATAGTTCACCTTTCTCTGGATGTGGTGAGGTTCATCATCAACGAAGATTAGGAGAATGTGATTTGCTTCTCTTCCCTCGGGCCCAAATCCGATCTCTTGAATTTTCAAGTGCTCCAAGTTTGAAAAAATTCAATGGTGAAGGTCATCACACCTGATGTCACTGTCTTCAGAACTGCTGTCATTGTTTCTATAAATCATGCAGCTTTAAGCGCCTTGTCCTTTTTGCATTTTTGACCCTTCCAAAAGTTTGGCTACATAAAGTTTAGGAAAAAGTTTGACAACAAGGAGAAGTTCCAGAGAATGATGTTAATGATTCTAACTCATTTCATATTAACTCCTTCATCACCCCTTTCCCAACCATCGCGGTCTAACGTAATACCAGATTCCCCGAAGTCAAACCAAAATCATTCAATATCTAATTCTCTCATTTCAATATGCTTTCCATCGTGGATTTGTTTAATATCTCTCATACTGCGGTGGTTCAGCACACATAATATAGAGGAGGAAAGTCGCAAACGCATCAGTTATTCACATGTACAGTTTCATTAGATTAAAATTCGCTCTACTTCCACAAAGGAAACATATTCCTTCTTTGACTCCGGTTGCCCGGAAGCCATATCGGCGAAATTAAAATCCGAATAGATAAGTACCTAGCCGGGCGAAATTTCCTCTATCTCGTTTGACGGGCTTATTAAATAATCATTCGCCGGAAAATGAGGAAGGAAATCGTAAAAGAAGACGTGGAGGAGGAAAGAGGGTACTCGAAGACATGGCGCGGGTATTCTCCTTTATCCGCTTCGCTTTCAAAACTTTTCATCAAACGTACAGATATCAACGCAATACCACGCGTTGTCTATTTAGAAACTACGTCCGATTTGCACTCCCTGAACCTCAAGAACGGTCGCACGATTTCCTTTCCTTTTTTCCTCATCTCTGTTTTCCTCCTTTATTTTTATTTCCGGGACGCAAGCAGGCGGCCCCGAGCCAGCGAGATATATCTCGCTTGATATGTATTTCGCGGTTAATAGGAAATTTGTTTAACTAGCCGAACTTTTAATGAGGTAGTTGTAAAGTTCATCCGGATATGAGCCGTGTTTGTCGAGTTTCAATTTAATAACTTTTCCGGTAGCGTCGTCGAGAGCAATATACGCTAGCCAATTCGTTTTTGCGAGGGACCAGGAGGCAAGCGGGGTGAGCGCGAGGCGGTCGTTTGGGGGCGGCAAAAGTCCGAAATTAGCGCGGTCGTATATAGTGCATAGCTAGGAATGTTGGCAGTCGGTTAGTTATATTTCGTTTGCGCGGTGGCCGAGTCTGAAAAGTTTGACTGCACAAAATTGGGGGAAAAGGTGACGATGGTCTTATTTTTGGAGGGGAAAATAAGGATAATTATGTTAGCAATTCTGTTAAAAGCCGAGAATAGTTATTAGCGTCCGTAACCCATATTTAATTTTCTTTTTCGGAAATTTTTGATGTGTTTTGGGATCACCTCTAGTCCACTTTCCTCTTAAGGGATAAAATAAATTGAGAGCTTAACTCAAGTTTTCCCGCATTTCCTTTCATTCTGTAGTTAAGTCTTCTCATTTCTTGGTTCCTTAAACATTACTTCATCTATTCTTCTAACTGCTTTCTGTATTTAATCGTTCCAGTGTTCCCTAACGTCCTACTACTTCCTCTTTTCTTGCATTCTTTCCATCACAGTGTTGCTCACTTTTGTCTTCTGCACTTTCTTTCTTCTCATCTTCCTTTGCACATAAGTTTTTACGTTTTCTCATTATTGTTTATTTTTTCAGTATATTCTCTCATTTCCTAACTCTCACGATTGCTCGAGTTCTTTGTTCTTAATCTGAACTATCCTACTCATACCTTTCCAGCTTTGAGTTTATTTCCTTCCATTTTTCGTTTCCTTCCCATTTCCCTCGTCTTTCTCCTTTGTTCTCATCTATTTCAGCTTCCTTTTTTCTTTTTCTTTGTTTTCCTGTATGCTTGTTTAAATTCCTTCTACGTAAGCTGTTCCTCGTTTTCATATTACTTGACTTTTCCATACTCCTATCTTCTTGTTTATTTCCCCTTTTTTTCCTTTTTCTTACCTCCGCCTATCCTTATGTTACTTTTCGGATCTTTTTACATCGACATTTCTTCCAGTTTTACAGCCTTCGTTTCAACTTTCTTTGCGGTTGTTTCTAGACGGCTAAATTATATCGATTGTGTGTTTACTTTCCATCATATTCTTTAGCAAATTCCTCTTTTCTTACTTCTTAAACCATTTCAGTTTCTGCTTTCTTTCCTGTTGTTTTTCTATCAGTTTCATTTTGCCTTGCTTCGCTACTCCTTGTTTTAGCTTTTGTTATCTTCTTTAATTTCCTCTCCACTTGTTTCTTTAGTGGTGGAGTTAATTAAGACTTTACTTCAAGTTCTCCTGCTTTTCCTTTCATTCTGTAGTCGAGTCTTCTCGTTTCTTGATCCCTTGGATACTACTCCTTCTTCTAGTTGCTTCCTTTATCCCGTCCTCCAGTGTTTTCTAATTTCCTTACATTTTCAGTTTTATGGGGATTGTTTTTCAATTTTCTTTGCGGTTGTTCCTAGGGAGCTGAAGTATGTCGATCTTACTTCTGCATCTAGTTTCCTTTATTTTCTTCTTCGCAGATTCCCCCTTTTCCCATTTCTCAAACCATTTCAATCTCTTCTTCTTCCTTTTGATAGTATATGTCTTACATTTTCTTCGTCAGAGCTGTTTCTCTTTATATTCTCCTCTAACTGCTCCTTCATCTCCATTGTTGTGATAAGGCGTTTATTATCTTGTCCAAACGTTTACACATGTTTTCTTTACTTCTTCTTGTTTCTTTCATAGTTTTTTCCATTTCTTACGTCTTTATCTTTTTCAATTTCCTAACTTCTCACTTCTCCCACATTCCTAAATGTGTTCCTGTTCTGCATTCTATCTTTTGAAGTCATAATCTGAATCAGGTAACTTCTACCTGTCCATATTTTAAATTTGTCCTTCCCAGTTCCTTTCCTTCGTAGCACTCTGCATTTCTTCTTCCTTCGATTTCTCTCATCCGTATTTGCGTCTTTCTCTACTCATCCTTAATTTGCTATAAAATGTTAAGCGTCTGTTTTTTGCTTAAACTTGTACTCCCCTTTTCCTACCTCCCGCCTTCCGAACTTTCCTTTTTCTTGCATCCTTTTAATTAGTGCTCTCACTGCTTCTTTTATCGTTTATATCATAACTTGTTATTTATCCCACCTCTACATCCATTGTGACATGTTATAGGTGGTATCGTTCAAGCTGTTAGTTTTTTTCTTTCCTTTGTCTTCTGAACTTACTTTCTTCTAATCTTCCTTTGTCCACAGGTTTCTTATTTTCTTTCTTTATCGTTTATTTTTTATTATATTCTCTCATTTCATAACTCTCACGATTGCTCGAGTTCTTTGTTCTTAATGCGAACTATCCTACCCATACCTTTTAAGGTTTCAATGTATTTCCTTCCATTTTTCCCTTTCTTCTCATTTCCCTCGTCTTTCTCCTTTGTTCTCATCTATTTCAGATTCCTTTTTTCTTTTTCTTTGTTTTCCTGTATGCTTGTTTAAATTCCTTATACGTAAGCTGTTGTTCGTTTTCATATTGCTTGACTTTTCCATTCTCATATCTTCTTGTTTCTTTCGCCTTTCTCCTTTTTCTTATCTCCTACTATCCTAATGTTACTTTTCGGATCTTTTTACATCGATATTTCTCTATTTCTACATTTTCTTTTCGTCTTCGTATTTTTTCTCATTTCTTCCACTTAATTTTTTCACATTTCCCTTTCTGTCGATTTCGTTTTCATCTACGATTATCCATCGCTTGAGCTCTCTCTATTTCTAACTATTTCTGTCTATAGTTTCATCGTTTACTTTTTCGTCTCTTTCATCGCCTTTCTTATTCTAAGAACGTTATCAACCTTCCTCCTTTCATCCAGTTTTACTCTTCTTGACTATGTCTTTTTCTGAGTTTCTTCCTTTAGAAACAATTTGCAATCCATTATTCTATACTTCTCGCCATTCACTTTTCTCACAAATTCATTATCTTTCTCCCTTTCTTAATTTACATTATTTAGGCGACTTCTTCCCAATTTCCTTTGAAAATGGACCCGACTACGATTTCCTAAAAATTTTTCCATTTTTCTTGTTCCAATTTTCTGGTTCCCTATCACCTTTTTGTAATTTATTTTCGTTTTTCAACTCCTTTCTTTCATAATCATTTACATTTCTTTTCATCTATTTCATCATTTTATTTTTTCTACCTTTCCATTTTTCGATGATTGCCCACAAACATTTTTTATTTCTTGTGCTTTCTTCCTTCTTAGGTCCCTCAGTCCATTACACCTTCCTTTGCTGTTTCCTTTCTCGTTCTATCGCATTTCTTCATATTCTCTGTTTTCCTCCTTCTATTCTCTGGACTTTCTTGTATGATTGTACTACGAATCTACTCAGCTTATCATTATTTAAATGACGATGCGATGGTCGTCGCCCTCTTTCCACCTTTTCCTCTTTTATATCTCTTCATTTCTCTGTTACCGACTAGAAGGAGAAACAACGACGATGTTTTCTGCAATTTGCTCTCGCTATTGCCCCGAAAGCCATCGGTCGTGTTGCACCATCGTATACGTACGTGTGTCCTTTCGTTCGCTCACATTCGCGCCTTTTCCCGCCTCATTGTGCATCCGTTTTCGAGCCGTCGACGATTGCGACTCACTCTCGCGACGATATCGTGTGTCGTTTTATTAAACCGATAAACAAAAGACCGAATTGCGCGCAAAGAGGCGGTAAAGAACAATTGGACTACAACGAGGAAACAAAAGAGCGACGGTGTTGAAGAACGCGCGAAAGTTTCGAGCATAAACACCACCGAGTGGAATTCGATGATGGCTGGGATTAGGATCGTCCTCGTCGTTTTCGTACTCATCCTTCGGACCGCATTAAGGAGAGATAAGTGGACAAAATTTTAAAGAGAACGAAGCTGGCTGTAAGGAAGAAAATGTTCTGGAATTAGAAGGAAGATTGAGGGTTTCAGTACTGGACTGGTTTAAAGGAATTTGCGCGCCTAAATATTTTTAATTATTTACTTTCTAATTACTATCATATAGTAATTCTAATAATGATAAATTTAGTACGCATTCTAAGTGTAGGATGAAGGCAAAGGATGGAAGTGCTTTGGCGAGTATACCAGTGATTGTAAATGGCGGAAACGTCTTCATACTACTAAGCTGGCAACAAATTCTAGATGTATCTTCAGCCAGGATGAGACTAGAACTATGGAGTCTTATCTGACATAGCCTTCAATGTGCCACCAACGTGAACAAGTTTGGGTTGAATCTTACGATTTTGAAGAGATCAAGCCTTTCGTTAATAAAAGAGAAAATAAGGTCATTTAGCGCAGTGACCACCAACTTACGAGTTGCTGGTTCGTACCCACGCATGTTCTATTTCTTTATTTGTTATTGGGCAAAGCAATGGTATATGAATTTATTAACACAATTTTCTTTTGATATATATATAACTTAAATGCATTTTACGGCTTACATTTCTCTATAGGAAATCCCATCTAACAGATAGATACACAACACGAATAAATGTAGAATGTATTTGTGTAATATAAAAATCAATGACCTTCCTCCTTCAATGTATTACACAGACATTAATCGGTGTGATTCTTTCAAATTTGATTTTTTCGAAAACGCTTGAGCGTTGCGTTGTTACCGTTTACCCATAAACGCGCCACATAATTACTAATCACTACTTCTTTCAAATCGCATATCGTCGCATTTCATCAGATCACACTATCCACATATTAATTTTTTGTAACTTCTAAGTAGTATTTGCTGCTCTCTTTTGCACTCAACAGCCGTAATCGACATTTTGGGAACGGCTGGATTAAACAAGAAACTTTTCATTACATCCCTCGAAAAGCGGCCACGATCTCCTCTCGCTCTTCCCTCCCCCACGATCCTCTGATCCTATTTTTACAAAATCTCATATAAGACAAAACAACCGCGGCTCTAGTGAATAATAAACGCAAACGCGATCTTCCGAGAAGCAGCGCGTCTTTGTTTTACCCTTTTCGCCGGCTCAGCCTTCATAAATTCTCGTTTAACCCTAAAACATTTCGCGAGTTCGCCGCGGTCTTACCGCAATATCGGCGTAAACAGAAGAGGTAAATAGGTAGGTGCGCGTAGATGGGGAGGATACAAAATCCAAAAGGGATATCATCTATTATAGCATGCATGCATATCATCGGTTTATCATAGGAATCGTTTCGGATTAAATAATGTATAATGTAAGCCCTCTCGCGTAGGAAAAGCTTGTTGTGTAGCAGCAAACGCGAAAATGAAAAATCGATCCGCTTGCTCTCCTCCGCCGTAGGAATTGTTTGTAACAATCCGATACTGGCGAGGACGTCGAGGGTGTTACATTGTGAATATGTCGGCGGGGATCGGTGCCGGCGACGTGTCGATAAAATACACAAATATCTCTCTCTCCATGCGGGTTGGCTCACGTATACTTTTCAGGTACACCTCTGGTCGTAAATAGTCGGACAAGATGAATTTTGATGAAAGATACACGCGTCCCATTAGTTAAAGGCGAAGTGATCTTGATTGTTCGTTGAAAATTCTCCTTAACATTAGAATTGCAGAAGAGTCTCAGAACCATACTCCCGAGCTAATGCTACAAGCAGATTTGAATAGCTGTAATAAGAGTTTCTCATCCCGTTGTATCTTGTTACGACATTTTATCGAAAATGATACAGGATAAATCAAAATTCACAAAAAATGCCATTTGGACATATCGTTAGGTCCCTAGTCAAAACCCTGAGTACCGCTAGAAATATCGAATCGCAGATTACAGAAACCATGCACGGGATTATGATGGATGCTAGGGTTAAGTCACTATGGAAGCACTGCTGTAGATCAAAGAAGGGTCAACTGTTAAATATCGACTCTGAACGATGGCCCTCTATAAAACGCCTAAATTAAGTGCGTTAACTGGGCAGCTACAAGGTAGCTGTGCAGTGGCTTACTAAATAAGCACAAATTCCATATGCAAATCACGGAGGGAATTATGCTTTAGTAATCGCGGATTGTAACTGAGTGTTAGCTGATGTTCCGTGCGGCGTTTAATTCATTTAGTTTTCCATTGACGACCATACCTCGGTGGCTGAAATACTTATTTCGTTTTTTTCTGTTACTCAAAAAGAGGTGCGGTGAACTTTGTTTTAGATATGTATGTAGAAATCTATCGGAATTTCAATTTTACAGCGGGATTTCTGACGGATCTCAAAGTTGAATCTTTAGGTTTAGTGGTTTATCGATATAAATACGGTATTAACCCTGTTACCTGTTGATACTCTGTTATTTAGATTCACACTTTGTGTCTCTGTTGTGCCATGTTGTTTTTGCTATCTAAATGGCTCCTGGGCTGTTGGACAATAAATAAATTATTATTATTATATTACCCCCTCGCGATTCAAAATCTAATTTTGTCGGAATGTTAGACTGATAGCAAAAAAGGGTACTAAACAAGAACATTAGCAAAGCTAACCAATTTGTTTCAAACAGGAACAAAAGTCGATATAGCAACTAACAAATATTAACCATGTTTGTTTAATTTTTAATCGTGAACGATTATTTAAAAAAAAATTAAAATTTAAGCTAAACTGTCAAAAATTCTTTTATCTGAATTACGCCTTTGATTACAGCTTTCGTTGGTCGAACGATCGGTTGCGGGTGGTTTCTAAACCTCCAAAGTTTTCCCTAATTTAGTTAAGAGAAAAGACGTAAAGAAATCATGCTGAAATAATAAGAATATAATTTCATCGTGGAATCGGGAAAATGTATACAATGCCCTTTTGGAATCCTAAAAGAAATCCGTATCATGTCCGAATTTGCATTATCCGAAGTTTACCTATTTGGTAAAATCCCACTTAACAAGATACTAGATGCCTGGGCCAAGCTTTATATAAACGTACACAATGAGTTTACAACAAAATGCACCAAATTCCCAAACACACTGCTGCTGCAAAATCTTTCGATCAACCCTTATTTTAAAATTTAATAGACGGAACTGCATAATTATCGAAGGGGTGCGAAATAGTGGGCGGAAAAAGTACGGTAGGGGTTGGAATTTATCTGTGAATTCCAATACTACTCCCAATGTAACAGAGAAAAACCATAACGAAACTGCCTAGACTAGATAACCGATAATATCATGTAATTTGTAAGAAAGCATAGTTTATGTGCGAAACAGTATGGCCTTGAACACTAAAAGAATTAATGTATGAATTTAGTATCTATTAGATAAAAGGTGCCGATGTATAGGGGAAAAGGTTAGACATAATTTTTGAAACATTAGAAAGTAATTTTTAAAAACTACCAATGTACATTTTTTAAAATTTTACTGTCCTAAACTGATGTTTCTAGTGTGCTTCAAGTTTGTGCCTCTAGACCTAATGTTTTAGTGAAATAAATGCGGGATCACCACATCAAAATTGGTTAAAATTCTGTTATTTCTTGAAACCTAACGCCTTTCCGAAACAAATGTCAAAATTTAACCGAATTTTCCCGATTTTAAGCTGAAGTTTCTGTTGAACTTCAAGGCCGTCTCAATCTTTGAAGATTTACGTTCTATATAATGAATATGCGATAAACCTGTCCGAATTCAGTTCAATAGAATCAACTTCACCCCGATGGGTTGGTAGTTCACCACAATCGTCCTAACTCTCAGACAAGATGGGGTAAGGATCCATTGTTAATTGTTTTCGAAAACTTCAGTTTTCAGCTTTTCAGAAGTTTTTCAATAGTTCGATTTTAGGTGATAGCTAGGACTATTCTTGATATGTTTGAGGGAAGGCTAATTAGGAAACTTTGCTTGTTTCTTTGCAATTGACTTGTCTTCTCCGGAGATAGACTTTTGAGACCCAGATCGACTACTTTATCCGAGTTTGCAAGGTTTTTACATTTACAGGCCTCGACGAAACGTAAAACGCCTTCGATTGTGGTTCCGGCGCACTAAAACGATAGAATAGTAGAAAATCAATAAATAATTCAGATCGGTACTAACATTCTCTTCCTCGTTGTTGGGAGGCAATCGAACGTCGTTAGAAGCCACCTGAAGATGATGGTAATGTATTTCAAATATGTTCCATAACCGCACACAATCCTATTTCATCAAATCATGGCGAATCGAAATATTTTCGCACGAGAACTTCAAGAATATTATCAGGAAATTTTGATTCGAATATTTGATTAGTGACTTCTACGGGAGACAGAAGACGACGCATCAAATTACCCGAAACAGCAGAAACTCATCTTCAAGCTATGGGCAAGTTATCATATGAAGCGGAGCTAAAACCGGCCCAATCTTTCTGATAATTATTTCCTACCTCTTTCTGCAGCTCTAATGTTAAATATACTACAAAAATTCGGATCTAGTTACTGCTACAACAAAGCTACAAGGACTGTAATGTAGCAGCGCTATAGGTCTTGTAGAAACAAACATTTGAAGCCAGGGATCAAACCTGTTATGCCTGCTTTCTTTCCACTTCATTCTGTTTATTGCCTTTATTTCCCACTCCTCCACCCCATGCTATACCAGATCTTGCTTTACAGTTGATAGCCATTTTCCTTTTAGGCCTTCCTCTCGCCTTCTTCCCTCCATCTCCAGTCGTGAGGACCAGTAGTATTACTGACACTATATCACACCGGTGAATTCCTCACCACGAGATTACAATTTACGATTTAAAGATGCTGACCTCGTTGCTAGCGAAACACGTATCACTGGATTTTAACAACTAATTGCACATACTTGAAAATCCAATTCGTCCGGATTGTATCTCCCAACGCTCCACTATCGTAGGGGGAATGTAGTCACGAATATATGTAGTACTCGCGTACAAACATACATTTTTTGCTCCTGACATGTTTGTTCGCTCCCTGATTTACCGTTGCGTGCCAATTTTGTATAAATTGCAAACTTGTTTATCGGTCAAAAATGACACTTCGATCGCTGACAAACGCGATTGCAACGCAAAATGGTATTTTAACGCCGAAGGCTATGCACTATCACTCGCATCGCGTATTACAATTACATATTCCGTACGTTGCGTATCGATAGAACACTATTCACCCCATCCCCGGATCGCTTATTTAAAATAAACGAGGGAACAATTATCACCCAACAATTATTTGCCCTCTCAACCCTACACCGAAAGGTGGAAAGAGTAGGCAATTAACAAGAAGAAGAAGAAGAAGAAGAACAGTAAGAAGAAGAACAAGAAGAACAAGAAGAACAAGAAAAATTTTCGTACGCAATTCCACTGCGTGTGCTTGTTATTTTAATAGAAATCGTTTCATTGTCCGGTAGAAGATGTACATACCTAAAGTAGATTTGATGCATTAGTCTAGCATAGCACACAAGCATTGTGTTAGTTGAGGCACTGGTAGTTGCGGCTGACGGAACAATAATTATCGCATTTACAATCCGTTGATTAGCAGCCGGATATTTGAGTTAAGCCAAAGACTAATGTATCCAACGCAATTCGATCACTTTCCGCCCTAATCGGATTTATCACGTCACTCACCATCAACGACGGACCGTCTCCTCAAATATTCAGAGCTCATCATCGTGGCGAAAACTACGTCTCCACTTTCTCTCATATATCTCGAAACGTGTCACTTCTTTCGGGCGGATCGGCATATAAACGAGGTCGTCAATTGTACTTCCTGTCTGATTATGACTCGCCGGATATCGACGATACTCCCTGACGACGTCCGGCCGGCCACGTTAATGGACGTCGAACGACGTAAGCAAATGGAAGTTCCGTGTGACTGTCAAAAATATAAATGTGCGAGAAGACCTTATAAATAATGCATCTTCCTCTCGGGGAAAAAAGGGAGTTGCGATATACGTACGTATCGATGACGAAGGGTGGCGATCGAAGGGGAGCTCTCACAGCTCGTCATTGTGTGGAGGGCAAATAAGCGTGGTAATTTAATGAGATGGTGTGCGTGTGATGCGAGGGGATTAAAGCTTTAAGATGGGGTTGGTCGCTTAATAACGAGGAACGTATTTTTTCTGTTTCGTATTGACGAGGGAAGTTAATGAAATGATTTTCTTCTTGGTGCCTTGAAGCAATGCCAACGAAGACAACGCGAGGATGCGTAAGATAAGTACCTTAATCAAAACCATACTGACAGAAAAATCTTTCGAGATGTCCGTCTCCGATTTTGATGAAGCTTGGATATGTTTTATTACATCATTTTTCTGGAAATGACTAAAATTGATATTTAGGGGCTGAAATTACCCCTCAAGGGAAAGCATATTAGGGGAGATTTGGTAGTTTCAGATAGATACAGTACCTCGATCGACATGAAACTAACTGCAAAACGGTACCTTACGTTAAATAATGAAAATTTGCTTGCTTTGCTTCCCCTGCCCCGCCACTGCAAGGAGACGAACCGTCCCCCGAAATTAGTTTTTTAACCTAATAAAATCAATTTGCACCTGATTTGGATGAAATAAAAACGAAATTAAGGAGGGGCAAGGAATCGAATCGATCTATTTCTCCTTTAGTTCCAGAAACCAAAATCCATCGAAATGATAGAGCCTGTATCTTAAAAGTTATGTTACTCGATCGGAAATGGTCCAAATAATTTCAAAATATTGGACAATACAGAGATGAACATATCCAACTTACTCACTCCACTGTTACGAAGAGGTGATCTTAACATAAATGTATTTAATAATTCGTAGTAATAAATCCCTTAAACAATTATATAATTCATAGAGTAATGTAGGCAACTTAATAAATCACATCCTTCGGCAAGGGGTTGAACCACCCCTTAAGCCGTAATCTTCGGGTACACACATTTGAATAGTTTCGTTCATTTCATTGTTAGTTTTGGTCTCCCGAAACAAAAGTTAAATACGTCTGTTTTATATTTGCCTTCGTTATATTTAAGGTGCTAATTTCAGGCGATGTTCACCTCTTCGCAGTGGCGGTTCAGGAGTATTAAAGCACCCAACTTTATTTGACGTTAGGAACATTTTGCAGTTCGTATCATGTCTTGTATGGAGCTGCCGACTCCCCTACAATATGCTCATCTTTTCTTGTGAGCCTTGCCCACGAATACAAAAGATACACCCCAACTTTTCATCAAGTTTTGATAATCCTAGCTCTGGTCAGGACCAAATTGAGAGCGAGCCATCATTTTGGGACGGCGTACAATCGGATCAAATTTTGCCCAACTTTGCATTTAGCCTCTAACGTGAGTACAAATGGTCGATAATAAACCTAAATTTTTGGTCAAATTTTGATAATTCTAGCCTTGGTCAGGACCAAATCAAAGTTCAGACATGACTTGAAACGATAATAACGAAAAAATTTGCCTTGGTTCACATTTAACCTGTCACGCGAGTAGAAATGGTCGATAATGAACCTTCTATTTTTGGTCAAATTTTGATAATCCTAGCCCTGAACAAGACCAAACTAAGCCTCATACATAAATCGGGATGGTGTATAGTGGAAGTAAATTTTGCCTAACTATGCAGGTAGCTTCACAAGTGTGGGTAATAAACCTGAAATATTTGTTAAAATTTTGATAATCCTATCTTTAATCAGGACCAAAGTGAGACTCACAAGACAGAAGTTAAAGCGGTGAACAATGAGACCCAATTTTACGCAAATTTGGATTTAACCTCACACGTGAGTAGAGAAGGTGAATGGTGAACATAAAATTTTTAAACAAATTTTGATAACGACAAACTCAATCATCAATTGAGACGGTGAACAACGAAACCAAATTTTGTCTAACTTCACACTTAGCGTCCCATATAAGTAGACATTGTCGATAATGAAGGTTTTATTTTTGGTCAAATTTTGATAACTCTAGCCTTGAACAGGACCAAATTAAGACTCACACATGACTTGAGATGGTGCACAATGAAATCAAATTATGCCTAACTATGCATTTAGCTTCACACGTGAGTAGAAATTGAGGGTGGTGGACGTCGAATGTTTGTTCAAATTTTGATAATCTCAGCTTCAGTCAGGACCGAAGTAAGACTCAGACATGAGTTGAAACGGTGAACAATAAGACACACTTTTGCCCAAATTTGCATTGGGCCTTACACGTGAGTAGAAAGGGTGAACCATGTACATGAAATTTTTAGTCAAATTTGAATAGTTCTAGCCCTGGTTAGGACCAAGCTGAGAGTAAGACATGAGTTGAGGCGGTGTGCAATTGGACCAAATTTTGCCCAACTTTGCATTTAATCTCTCACGTGGGTACAAATGGTCGATAATAAACCTTAATTTTTCGGTCAAAATTTGATAACTCTAGCCCTGGTCAAGACCAAACCAAAACAGAGATATGAGTTAACACGATGAATAATAGGAACAATTTCTTCTTGCTTCACATTTAACCTCTCACGTGAGTAGAAATCATGAAGCTTCTATTTTCGGTAAAATTTGAATACCCTTGCCTTGAACAAAACTCATAAATTGAGGTGGTGTATAGTGAAATCAAATTTTGCCTAACTATGCAGTTAGTCTCAAGCGTGAGTAGAAAGCGTGGGTGATGAACCTCAAATGTTTGTTCAAATTTTGATAATCCTAGCTTTAGTCAGGACCGAAGTAAGACTCAGATATGAGTTAAAACTCTTCACACGTGCGCAGAAATGGTCAACCATGAACATAAAGTTTTGATCATTTTAGTCCTGGTTAGGACGAAACTGAGATTCAAACCTGAGTTTACGTGGTGTACAATGGGACCAGCTTTTGTCTAACCTTATATTTAGTATCACGCGTAAGTGACATGGTGGATGATGAACCTCGATTTTTAGCCAAATTTTTGGGACCGAACAAAGACACAGACTTGAGTTAAAACGGTGTACAATGAAGCCAAATTTTGCCCAAATTGGCACTGAACCTCACATTCGCATCGAAAAGGCGAACCTCAATTTTTTATCAAATTCTGATAATCCTAACTTTGACCTGTACCAAACTAAGAACCAGACGTGAATAATAAGGCCAATTCTTTCCTAAATTTAGAATGGAGAGCTTTTCCATGCGCCATCTCAAGGAAACGTCTTGATAGTCACTTCAGAAAGCTCCCATAGCGACTAGACCTTCATATTTCGCTCATTCGCCTCTTTTTCCCGTTTCTATCCAATTTTCTCTACAACTCGAGGCGATAAATCTGTTTTGATACGCTCGATGCAACTCGTCGCAAATTCATTACAACATCTCAACCTACTACTACATCCCAGATACTAATTTCGCTCGCGTCCCCGGAGTCTATTCTCTTTCATATTTAATTTGAATCGACTGTACGCCCGGCGGAGTCTCGCAGATTGCATTACACCCCACGAACCTAATCAACTGTCCCTCCCATAGATATGCGGGCTCTGTAAGAGGGGTGCGTGTGTATCGTGGCAACGGGTCTCCGCTACGAAAGGGGGACGCAATACGTCGACGTTAATATAAAATACAACAACGCCGTCCAGATACACTCCCCGGAGGATTTTTTCCGGAGCGCAACGACGCGACGGAGCTAATTAACGGACCTGATGGTGGGACTGGCGGCGATACCTCGGTCTACGTCGACGAAAAAATGATTACAATGAAAAACGGAAGGAGAATAAAACAAAACAAAATCTCATCAACACCGTACGCGAAGCTCACGTCCACGACTTTGTGTAGACAGGTAACTCGGATAACCGAACGACGTTATTCAAATTTAGCGCCGGTGGGCTTCCAGAGTCGCAATTACGCGCGCCGAAGGCGAAACGGGCGGAAATGCAACGTGCGGTTGAAGCACTGTCCCGGTTCAAAATAAACTGGGAAATTCTCGACGTGCTACATATCAGAGGATTAAAGAGGAAAACCTGTTCGTTAAAAGCGGAGCAGGATCTTGTGAAGCTTTCTTCTTCGGGGGCTTCTAATCGTAGTTAAGGAGGGCTTTAATAGCCGAAGGACTTTCCTGGTCCTAGGCCGAGCGGTAAACATGTGCTTTTTCGATGGATAATTCCATTTGTCTAAAGCCACTCTCGGTTAGACCGGTAAATTTTTGTTAGGTGGGCAACATTTCAATTTTAAATTGCATCTTCTGCTTCTGAGGGTTTATAAGCCCTCCTCGGATATGCGTAACGGTAGTTATCGGAATAGACTTCCTGACTTAGCACCTTCTAAGTCTGGACTACGAAATGATAAAGTTTCAATTACAATTTCTCGATAGTCCGTTGGGAAACTGGATTACTGTACCGATGACTAAGATTCATATCTTAGGCTATTGCCTGCAGTAAACTTACTGGTCTCATTCTGTGCGTTAACCCCTAGTTTTAACCTCACTTCTGAACAAACAAACTTTGTTTAGAAATTTAAAGCATTTTCTTAAATCAAAATTCCTAGGTACCATGAAAAGTCGATAATTTACTTCAACGTGGCCAAGTCTCATGAATAACTGCCACATCTCAAAAAGTCTTACTTGGACAGTTTTGGTCGACACCACAAGTCTGTTGATTTTTGCTGAACTCCAACTTTCTCCTCTCCTTGAGGCAAAACTATTGATATCTTTTTTACAAAAGAAATGTTTGTAGCAACTGGATAGACATATGTGCTATAGGACCAAACAATTCCAAGTTCACATCCAGCTTGGGATTGGTGCACCGAACCAATGTTGACGTTACACGGTATTAATCCGAAAAGAGAACAGATTTGATAAAGCAACCCCTCAAGTAAGAAGATTTAGTTCGATATCTTTTTTCTCTATCTTCTTATGGTTTTGCACGTTCTTCATTGCGTTTTTCATGTTAATTTCATTCTTCCTCGATTTAGCCTGATTTCATGTCTTGTCGAAGTAATCATTCTTGGTCAACTAACCCCTCCCCCACGTCTTTTCACCGGAATTTAGTGTTATTTTTTTCAATTATGTCTGGTCTTCCTAATTCGCAATTCCCGACCTTATTATTTTGAAACTTATAGATTTCACTTTTGTGATATAGTCAAACGCCTACTTTACCAAGAAATAACTGTAGTCGGCCTAGTAAAGTCATTAAAACCTGGTCTTTCATCGAAAAGTTCTGGTTCTCCTATGTCCTTGTTTACGTTTCTCGAATTCTATAGCGATGTGCTACCATCAGATCTGCTTTCCCTATTAAGTTGCTGACAATAATAATACCTAAAGGAAATAATATGAGGATAAAGGAGGTTAAAGCAATAAAAGGACGAAGACGACCGAACAAACAGAAACAAGGTCCAGAGGTAGTAGTACACATAAAAATACCATATACTGATTCCAAAGGGGAACACAAACAGAGAAGAAGGATATGGAAAAAAATCAGGAGGTGTTAAAAAGGAAAGTAGACAAGGTAATATTAAAAATTCAAAATTGTGCTTACTTAGTAAGCTTTGGCACAGTTACTTGGTAGCTGTCCCCTAGATTAGGTTGTTATATTGAGAGCCATCCGGATTCTATTTTGTTACGATTTTGACTCTCGAAAATAATTTACTATTTCTCTTATTTTAAGAACGACAAGACATTTTTCTTGCAGAAAAGTGCTTCTGGATTTGCCAACGTTCTGGATGAAAACTAAGCAAAAATCGGTACAATGTAATTCGGCACACCAACATTTTCGGGATATGACCACGCCACTAATTTAACATAAATAACAGAAGGATGTCAAAATATGTTATAACTTTTCACGCGATATAACCGTAGAGATCCATTTATAAACCGTAATACGGGCGAAGAAAATATACATAACGTAATTTTCGATTCCTTCCCGCTATTCGTACGAACTTTCCAATTTTCAATTTCCTTTTTTTCTACACTTCAAAATGAAATCGATGAGTTACATAAAATAGCATGAGCATCGGTTATAGCGTGACCCGTATTGCTCCGTTGGGAAATTATTGCGTTGAGCAACTTGGCAACTCCCAGCCGATACGACCTGAATACATTTTAATTTATGGCTCGATAATCTCTCCTAGATTACTACGACGATTAAATTAAAGTTTCGGTTTCGTAGTGGATACGTTGATCGAATCGGACAAGCCAGCCTTGAAAAATAGGAGTTTTCTCTTCAGGCTTATCAGTTCGATAGGAAAGAACTCAATTTTCTAAATGAAAGAAATGAAAATGGAATTTATGCGTTTTTCGCGACATGTCCAAAACCTCTGATCTAGGTGTCAAACTTTGACCGGAGGTAAGTAGCTTCGTGCTTCGGGCTGGAATCTTCATAGGCTATTTTTGCAGCATTAGTTCGTTCCTCCGCAATCGAAGCTTTTGGGTTAAGCACCAAAACCATTGTTCCCGCGTCAGGACAATATCGGCTTGTTTCTTTTACACTTCGATTTTTGACTGAAAGCAAATTGCCTTTATTGGAACTAGTGTTGACGTCGTAATATTTCTGATTCTTTTTCTCAAACTTTATCGGACAAAAATCAAAGAAGTCTCTTCCATTTGGTTTCCACGCTGCCTAACCAAGTTGGAAGATTTGTAAGGATACTGAAAAGGACGATGTATTCAGAATAGGAAAAAGCAAAGGTAAGAGATTGATAGGGATTTCAAAAACTACAGTTTACAATTACTGACAATTTATCACATCGGTAAGCTTCCGATCAGGCAATTATTTAATTAAATCCGGTGATACGCGTTTCGCTTGTAACGAGGCTAGCATCTACAAGGTAAGGGACAACTTGATTGAAGATTCTAGTCTCGTTGTATAGCGAAACACGTATCGCCGGATTTGATGAAATAAACGCATGGTGAAGAATTCACCAATGTGATATAGTGTCAATAATAGTACTGGTACTCACTACTGAAGATGGAGGGAAGAAACGGAGGGGAAGGTCTAAAAGGAAATGGCTATCAGCTGCAAAGCAAGATCTGGCGCAAATAGGCCTGGAGGAGTTGCAAATGAGGGCAAGAAGCAGAATTAAGTGGAAGGAAATCAAAACGAGATCTGAAACCAGGGGTCTACAAGATCTGTAGCGTTGCTGAATACTACACTACAGGCCTTGCAGCTTTGTTGTAGCACTTGCTCCTGCAGCCCTAATACCAATAAGATTAGGGCTGCAGGAGAAGGTGTGAAATACCAGAAAGATTTGGATAGTTTTGGCTTCGTTTCTTCAATAAACACACAGTTGACAAAAGTTTTAGAGGAAACCCAAAGCTATCGTTCCTCAATCAGATACAACTTCTAATAGGTTCATTCACCCCCATAATTATTCTTCGATACCTTTGCCCATACTTCCCAAAATATTCGCAAATACGGCAGCCAGCCGGTAGCTTTCGTAATTCAAAGCATATTTGCACGTATTGTTTAGCTGTTTTGGCCTGGTATCGCAAGAGGTAGGAAGGTACATGCGTCGGTGGTGTATGCCTTTTGTTTCCTTAAGCCCTTTCGTAACGCTTACGTAAGAGATTACCTTCGGACAGTTTTTACGAGTTCGCGCGGTACGGGAGAAACGTTCACCGCGTTATGCGGATTGTGTAATTTATTACGTTGTACATACGGCGTCCACGGTAGCGTCGACTGTTTTAGGTATTAAAGCGCCATTACGAAAGCGAGCCGGCGGTAGAAAGCAGATTAGGACAAAAGGGCGAGGAAAGGCTTTAAGCGTCTGGGGATAAGGAAGGTGGTTCGAATTTTCGGGAAGTAGACGTGTGAATGTAACAAAAATAACATGCTGGGTGTTCGAAGAAGAAGAAAGTTCCTAGGACTCACAAAGTATTAGTTAACCTGTATTGAAACAAACACATTAGGAAGCAAACAGATGTCAAGTTATCTCTGTTCGTGATGATAAATGAAGATTCCCCGACTGGAAACTCAGCGTTGAAGATGTGCGATTAAAAGTAGCGAAACGGGTGTTCGAATTAAACGCTGACGAAAGTTTAAAGATGGGGGTGGAAGGGTAACATCGCTTACTCTAAATAGGTGTAAAAATTTTCTTAATTTGGCGGCGGTAAGACCAAGATTGCAAAACGTCAGGCCAGTTTCGAAAGGAGCAGAAACTGTAATGACCTAGGAGTCAGTGTTCACCAGTTATTGACGGAAATTTCCTGCTCCTTCTGCTTTGAAAGGACTAAACTCGCGAAACGGCTAAGAAACATAAAGTTTGAAATAATAAACAAATAACGTTTATTCTCAGAGAAATCAAACAGGAATTTACTTAGGACACCGTTTGTCAGCAGCGTTCCAGAAAGCTATTAACGCCCGTATAACTTGTAAAATCAATGAAAGAAAGTGCATAGGATCGCACTATAAAATCTACCAATCACTCTCACATAATTCACTAATCAGCTTCTTCATCCCTCTCCCCCGCTTAAGTTTCGAGATTCCATCATCTGCAATCCCTCGTTAAGCATGTTGGAGGAGACGTTTAACGGTACAAGATCTTCCTAGCTTGTAAGTAAAAGTGGTGGAAGTTGACTTCAATCACACAGTGCGCAATGGATTTCGCATAATGCCTGCGATTGTCCCAGAAAATTTTCCCTTGGACATAATAAAAATGACATCAGCGAATGGGCGCAAGGGTCCATATTTCTTGATCATTTAATAACCTGATAAGATCGTCCACTACTAGGCCCCCAGTAGGAGTGATAGTGTTCCTTCTTGAGAACATCATGATGACAGCGTTATTATGCATTTGGGCTTGAGTAATTCTGCTTTTTTCTGTATATAGTTCACCCGTTAGTATGTAGTAATTATTTATGATCTTCTAAGGACCGGACGATAGAGAAGATCAAGGTAAGGTCAAAAGCATCCTTTATGTCCGAAAAGTGTACTGTACTGTAAGGGCATACTTTTTGGTGCAAGATGTTTTCGAGTTCTCTAACCAAACTGTACAGGGTAGCCTCCACTGATTTTCCCAACTCCTACGCCCATTGCAAAGGATGTAGAGGAGAACTGGTAGATAAGTTTTATATTCAGGTGCATGATTTCCTCCATAATCTTCAACATAAAAAAACTGAGAGTGATTGGTTAGAAATGATTTAGGAAAAGTATATCTTCGGTGTGGGAATGAATACCACCCTAGTTTCTGTCTCTTTACGATCGCTTATACAACTTCTTTATAAAGTATAACTTGATAAACAGCCATCAGCACGATTTTCTTAGAGATAAAAATATCGATACTGCACTTTTTGATTTTACAAACTTTATTATCGAGGCTTTAGAGAATAAATGTGTTTCCTGTGGCGTTCTACTTGACCTCCCAAAGGCTTTTAACATCATAGACCACTCTGAATTGACTCCTAAACTTAAACTGCACGGAATTAGGGGTACGGCCTTATACTTTTCGGGGCCCCTTTTGTTTATTATTTATTTTAATGATACCTATGCTGTCCAATGTGCTTCGACTGTAAACAAGGTTTGAACAATAAATTGTGTCGACGACATTTCTTTCGTGATTATGAGGAATAGTCTTGAGACTGTCATCGACAGTGGTTCCAGATACTAGGCGGATCTTGAACAGTGGTTAAGCAGTAATAATTTAACTGTGAATAATAATAACACAAATGTTGTATTGTTTAGTACTAAGAAAGCTGGTTTTCCTTCTACTTTGTTGTTGAATAACCATACGTATAATGTGGAGAGTTCGCGGTTTGAATGTGTGACGTTCAGTGTGCAGTGCTTTAGTCTTGTACAGTGTTTGTTGTGCAGTGTTCGTCTTGGGTATTGGCCGGATTCGCTATGGACAGTGAATTACTCAGTATTCCAGTGAAAATGACACCCTAGTTGCCGAAATACGTATCTGTTTTCTTTTCCTGTACTGTTAGACAAATTCGTGTCCTTGCCTCGTTTAAGAGAGCAGTTTATGATTTATTATTAGATATAGAACCCTATAGCTTAAATGAATTCATAAATAATTTATTGTAATTTTGATTTTTCCCTTTGCCTAATTTCTTTAGTTGTTTCCTTTGACGTTTGCTTTCTAATGTTTCTACAAAGTCAATAAAGATTATTATTATTATTATTATTATTATTATCCCTTAGGGATATCTCGCATTGCACGGCTGGTCAAGAGGGTCAAGAAGCTGCGGTTACTTCTTACACTCCCTCGGTTTTATTTCTTCAACGACTTCCTAGCACTAATCAGCGGTTAAGTGCTTAACAACAAAATTCGATAGTTGCATTTTAACGAAATAAATTCCATCCTATAAAAAAACTTCGTTTTCTCATAGATTCATATCGTTGTACTTCTCGATAACGAGCTGAATAAAAAGTTAACGCCAAATAAAATTTCTCCATCGAAATCAATCCATTATCCTCGCCCGACATGCGCCGCTGCAATTCCAAAACAAAATAATACCGGCGCATACAATACACACGTACGTACACACACACACGTACGTGGAAGCGGGGCCCAAACACCATTCACCACCGTTACGTAGCGGCGTCGAACTTCGTAATTTGATTTGGGAATTATTATCTGCTAGTTTATATTATATTTATACGACCATGAATACATATGAAGTGAGTGGAGGTTTATTAACTAACCCAATTTCGGAACCGAATCAATACCCCTTCGCCCTCGCGTCCTTTCCACCCCGGGCACCCTTCGCCCTGCCCGGCGCATGTACGTACGCGTATGTATGTATGTGTACGTGTGCGCTGTCCCCGTATACATAACACACATTGTACAAGGTCCTTCAATTATACAGCGCGTCCCACCCGCCGTCACCGCCGCCGGGTGTGTCATATGCAATTTCATTAGCATATATGAGGGAGGGCACCCGTTTGCGGGGACGCATCTGTCGCTGCGCCTGTGTGCGTGCGTGCCTGTGTGTCCAGTTGTAAAATTGAAACTATCCCGGAAGCCCTAGAGCGCGTCAAGTTCGTAGGGAAGCGACGGTTCATTGCCTGCGAATATAATTAATGTGAAGCATAGGTACAACATATGACTAACAGTAGGTATGTGTTGAAGTTTAACAAAAAAAAAGGGAGAAGTATCGTGGGACACCAGACAAGACAAATAAAAGGTAAAATTCTATAAGTGAATAAACAATGTATTAAGGAAAAGTATTTCATTTCGAAACTGATAGTAACTAAGTTGAAGTTGAATTTGAAGTAAATTCGAGTCTGAATAATAAGAGCGCCATCTGATGGTGGGAGACGCAAACGTGTGTGTGTGTGTGTGCGAGCGAGAAGGAACTAATGAAAGAAGTGCGATAGAGGACGATTTCAAGCATCTCACATTTTCGCAGTTAACTCTCGCCGCAAAACCTCCCTAAGAAAGCTTCGCTCTAAAAATTATAATTTGCCGCTTTTATTACGTCAGAAGATGATCATAGACGAAATGAAACGATATTAGGTTTGTTAGAACACAGCTCCTCAAAAGTATCCCGTTGTACTGCTCCACATGTGCAAAGTACTAAGCAGTTTTCTACAAATCACTCGACAAATGCTTTAGTGAGATATTACTTGGAATTAAGGTTGGTAGCCCCATAACAGCTTCTGCAATCCGAAGGACGATATGTGGTAAAGCGATTAAAATATATCAACTCAATTTTAACACACCAAACGCGAGAACTTCCAGACAATTCGTCATATTTACTAGATCACGAAAAAACCTGAGACAACTGGTATAATTTTCTAAACCTAGCCACTGCTTCTGACTTGCTAAAAACCCTAAGTTGATCCTCCAAGAAGTTTGAAAGTACTCTGGAAAGAGCAAATGTTCCCAGAGCAATTTCTTCAACAAATTCCTCATTCAAACCTTGACAAACCAACTTCAACTACTGCTAAGCATGCTGGAAGAAAAGCATCAAAAGTGCAAGTAATGATGAAATTTGAGATAATGCCGTCGAATAATTCTTATGCTAATCTACGCTGGACCTAGATCTTCTTCAATCTGGTCGAATCTCGTCTGCCCAATTGAAAGTTCCCCTTAGAGATACTATTTTATCCGACAATACATCAATCAGCTTGTCCACGCGAATCGTGAAATCTACAAAGTTCCCTGAACTAATCTTTAAATTAATTAATCTGTGCAAAAGTTAGTGCCACTCTCGTCAGTTTGACAACACCATCCTTGTCCTAAAACAAGAGTTCCTTTAGAAGAAGGGAGGTATTCGATAATAATTCATCAGCTAGTTTCTTTGCCTGATGTCTAGAATATCAGCTGGTCGACAAATCTCCGTTATGGGACAGTTTTGCTGTTAGAGATTGATAGTTGAGGTTGATGAGGGTGCAAACTCCTCCGATCTTATCGTTGACCGTCCCTTAGTGTCTGTAAACGGAGATTAGGAGGAAGAGCTTCATAATATTGATCAAAGCCTTCGGGTTGAAGGAGGGGGTAAAATCTTTTCCCGTGGGCTAAGCTGGTGCATAAGCGAATGAAAGTAGGAAGAATGCTTTATGATAAGATCCAAGTGAGGTATTTCCTAAAGTGAAATCGCGACATGAATCTCAAAATTCCTTCTGGAGAGTACATGCAGCAATGAGAGGAATAAGATTTTGGACCTGGTGCTTATTAGATGAAATCAGACGGAATTATTTCATAAAAATAGATCGGAACTTCGCTCTTCGGAGTTCATCTAGAACGCAAAAGGATGAAAGAGCAAAGAAGATTTGGATATTGATGCCTGTCAAAATTAAATAGCTTCGCTGCTCTGTAGTCAGGAGTATTAGCTGGCCAACAAATTTTCGTTTATGGGAAGTTTTCCTCGTAGGGCAGAAGGGCTTACCGCGACCGTTTTTATGTGTCAGTGGATGAAGACTAAAAAGAAGCACTTCACAGTATCGATCTAAATCTTTGGATTGGAGGAAAGCTCAACATTTTTTCTGCAGGCCTAAAATGGTGCATGCAAGAATTATTTTGGATCTGGTGCTTATTAAGCGACAGAAGAAGAGAGTTCATAAAGAAGATTGGGCCATTCGCAACTAGGAGGGTTCTAAATGGGCCTCTGGGGAGTTCATCTAAAACACTGAGGGATAAAAGAACTCCCGATGTTGGTAAGCTATCGTATAACGAAACCAGATAATGTAGTAATTGAAAATTATGGGTACACAACGGCATATTTCATGTGGATCTTAAGATGATGACATCCTCAAACGAATAATCAGCGTCCTATAGAATACATTCACTCTGGTGGAAGGAAAAGTGGGGTTGAGCAAAATTCTTGATAAAATCGACAACACGTTGAGGTCTGGACGTGACATTATAAAATTAGCAGGTTACAAACAGGTTTGGCACAGGTTCGCTGAGGCTAGTTGCCTTATAAGAGCTTCTGACAAGCGTACTCAAGCGAAGACATACACTGATAGCGTACTTTGGCAACCTAAGGTTAAGCTCTAGGTTGATGGAAAATATGAAAGCAAGCTTTTCTTAAAATTTCACTTGTAACTGACACGTACAATTTGAGTTTAATAAAGCAGGTTGGCAAAATTCCACAAATTCTTGTGAAACACCAAATAAGACCATAAACAATCGGCGCTAATAATGTGTGTAGAATATGAAAGAAAAACACACACATATTTCGCTTCCTTTTATTAATCAAGCCATCAAACTCGAAACATATTTCCACATCAGAAAAGTTATAAAATTAACTAAATCTGTTCCTATCAAATCGGAGCCCGGCTACGACGAAATTCCGACGAAAATTTTATTAGCAAACTTCTATCAATCCTGCCCGAAAGTCCGCGACGAGACGATCCATTCCGGCGTTCGTCTCGTTCGTCCCGCTCGAGAAATTGCAACCGACGACGTATTACCCGCCCGAATTACGAGCGCAATTTGCGGATATCCAGCGTCTTCTTCGACCCGACGTAATCGAGAAAGAAGTAAACTGTTGTCATCTCGACGAAATATTACGAGCGAACTCCGGCGAGAGTCTAGTTTTTGCGTCTTCCATCACCGCCCCCATTCCAACGATTCGGCGGCGGCTAGTGCGTATTTGTCGCAAGTAAATTTTAGGAAGGTCGTATCGTTTTACGATGCCCGATTCGTGCGCGCGGCTTGTTCGCGTGTCCGGCGGTAATTTTCCGCTTTTCCGTCGAATAATTTAACTACAAGTACGACGACCGAATAATAATCCGGCGGATGATCATCACAAACCGTGCGAAACACGTAAACGTAAATGCAATTAGTTCAAATTTAAGCTTTCGTTGTGTTTCTACGTTTGGTGGGTAATTGTATAACACAAAAATGCGGTTAAAGCCTGACATCAAATATTATTAATAGTAAAAATAGCGACCGTGTTTTCGAGAGCCAAAATTTAATAAAATATAATACAATACAATATAATATAATATAATATAATATAATATATTAAATGTAGAAGACTCTCTATAAACGACCTAATAATAAAATTAGGTTCGTTAATGGGCAGTTAACAAGTAACCGTTCAAAAGCCTACAAAGTAAGCACAATTTGCATATGCCAATAATCCTGTAGGAAATGTTGACTATGTCAATCGCAAAACGCAACTGCAGACTAATTAGTTTCGTCCTTTCGCCGAGATTTCGACGTATCACCTGGAAATGTTCACTGTGTCACTCGCAGAACGATATACTGTACTGACGAGTCCTAATGAGGACGAAACTAATTAGTCTGCAGTTGCGTTTTGCGATTGACATAGTCAACATTTCCTACAGGATTATTGGCAGATGCAAATTGTGCTTACTTTGTAGGCTTTTGCACGGTTACTTGTTAACTGCCCATTAACGAACCTAATTTTATTATTAGGTCGTTTATAGAGAGTCTTCTACATTTAATATATTATATTATATTATATTGTATTGTATTATATTTTATTATTAATAGTAGTTATTATTATTATTATTATTACTATTGGGGGAGTGTAAGGAGGATGTGGTTAAAGTAACAAAAGTAAATAAAAATTGCCCTGAGGATGGCAGCTTAGATGCTGAAATACGTAACCGAAATTATTTCCGACAGGTTTAGTTTTATCTCTGTTTGTAGTTATTGTACGTAAAAAGACACTAATGACCCGAACATTTTCGGACCGATATCCATATTGCCAGCTTTCTAAAAAATCATTGAGGTTGCAATCGCAAATCGATTAACTAATTTCTGGGACAAGAGAAACTTTATTACTATAGCTGAACACGGATTTCGTAGAAACAAATCTACTACAACAGTGAGTTAACATAACTAATGAATAGGATAGTCCTTGCAATAGATAACGAGGAATATGTGAAGTTGACATGTGATCTAACAATAAATCGCGCTTTTAACACTGTGGATCATAATATGTTGGTGGAAATGCTCTATTATGGAATACGTGGGAGAAGTTACGATGTGCTGACTTCAGACTTGTCTGATAGATATCAATATGTCGAAATGGATTCGCGCAGATCTACTATGGTGACCATGAGATGCGATGTTCCCCAGGGATCCACTCTTACACCTTTACTTTGTGTTATATATATGAACGATTTCTTGTTTCTTTGGAAATATTTCCGGATACGTATTTCGCCAACTAAGCTGCCACCCCTTAGTGGAAACCTAGGGAATTAAATGTAGCCGGAGATACTTGATTAACGACCAACTACCATAGGAAAGCCAAAATGAATCGCTGAAATTTCGGGAGGAGACCGGATCATATCGTTGAAATAGCACTTATTCTACATATGTTTCTAGTTTAGATGAAGAAACAACAACATTACAAATATCCGGACATATTTTTAGAAAGGTCAAGTGGATGTTATACGATAAGAACGCTTCAACTTTAACGGCGAATTCACCGACTTCCGACATAAGTCTGTCTCGTAGACAGAGCGTAAAGTGCAGTGAATATGTGCAGAAAGGTGAAGTGCATTCTCATTTTTCAATGAAATTTCGTTACACCTCTCTTATTAAAATAAAATAGTATTTATCTAAATGAATTATTTTTTCACTAAATATTCGTAGTAGCTAGGAACTTATAAATTTCTTTGCTTCTTGCGGCCTCTTCAACAATCCGTACTGGCCCATTACATGATCGCCGCGTTCGTGTGATTGAAATACCATCAATTTTTACTTCCATCTACGAATTGCTACAACGTTGTCTAAACAATAATAATAATAACAATAATAATAATTATAATGTTTGACTTTGTAGAAATATTAGAAAGCAAATGTCAAAGCAAACAACTAAAGCAATTAGACAAAGAGAAAAAACAAAATTAGAATAAATTATTCGTAAATTAATCTAAACCATAAGATTCTATGCCTAATAATAAATCATAAACTGATCTCTTAAACGGGACCTGAATTTGTTTAACGATTGGAGGTACCTTGTTGAAAAGCTTTAGATTAGTGTAAAATATCTCTTTATCCGTTAACAATAATAATCGATGTTTAGAGTAACAGTGGTTAGCCTTATGTCTATGTAGTGCTTTAGTTGTGCAGAAAAGCACTGCTTTTAAATAGGTTTTTATGTTAACTTGGTGTAACTTAGTTTCAAGAATATAGATGGCGTAGATAGTTAAAATATGGTATGCTCTGAAAAAGCGCCCAGAAGATTAATTAAACTCTAAACGTAACGTATTTCACACAATTTAAGTGTGGACAGCAGAGACCGTAATGCCGTGCAAAGCACGTCCTTGCTGACAGCTTCACGAAGCATACAAAAACAATGATGGAGGAAGCTCATTGTACTGAATACCTTGCCTATGTGATCGCCCGACTTGATACACCCATCGACAGCAAGGCCCAAAAACGCCGACGGAACTGTCTACATTATACGTATTGTTATTCAACAACAAAATAGAAGAAAAATTAGCATCTTTAGTACTAAATAATACAACATTTGTTTCATTATTATTCACAGTTAAATTATTATTGCGTTTCTAATGCTCCAGAGCTATATGCTAGCAACTGCAAACCAAGCACATTCGTGCATGAGGTTATTAATTATTACGTCGGCTGACAGAGGTGGTAATCACTTCCAACATTTGTTATGATTAGTAAGTCACTGCACCGCAAACAGAACCTTTATTTGCTGATATTTCTTTAATCACTTGTTATTCCTTTAACACTCATTGCCCTGCTTGTATCACATACAATCATCTACATTAATTGGATGCATAAGTTGTAAAAATCCTTTATCACCTACGTACCAAATTAAAACAGAAGGAAGTTAATAACATACAACAAAATTTGCAAGTAAAAACATTTTTCTACTATAACAGGAAAACCGGAAAGAATTTATAAAGTTTCGGAATTAAATTAAATTTAGATGCACCTAAAGTCAAATAAAGGCGAACGTTTACTGTTTAGACAAAGAAATGTAAACGATAGTAAAATTGGGTCAACGTGTTGAAGAATATTGAAGCCATGCACCATTAGGCCTTCGCTGTTGTAATATACATATGTATATATGATAAGTAGATTCTTGACTGGTGAGAAATGTGCAAGAAAAATTCTCTGAGTGCAGTCAATATATTCTTCAATTAAAGGTCCAGGTATAAAACATGTGACAGACGTTTCGAGGTTGTCCTCTCCTCATTCTCAATGTCGGTTAATTCCGATGACCTGAGAGGAATCCCATTGTCACACCACGTCACTATTCCAATTCCCCAATGAAAGTTTTAAAATCTTGAGATATTCATAGCAATAAAATTCTTTTGAAATTATTTTAAAAATTTAAATTTGTCCAAAATTAAAACCCCAAATCTCCCAGTCGTATGAAAACATGTGGGCCGGTAAAACACTTGGCAACAGTGGAAACACAATGGAATTAAGCGTAGTTAGCGATACTTTGTTAACTACCAACGAGCACCGGACACTGCACAATGAACCGCACACATTGAACAGGACACATTCAACACTTATAGACAACTGATCAATAGTGTTTCTTAGTAAAGCAGGTGTAAGTGTTAAACATGTAATGTTCATTGTGCAGTGCCCTAAATTTCTTGTGCTACGTTCGGTGGTCGGATAGTCATGGACGTTGACCACACTTATTTCCCCATGTTTTCCACCAAGGATGGTGACTTAGTTGCCGGAATAAGTATCGGGGAATATTTCCGAAAAGTGTGGTAACGGTAATTTTTACTTATTTTATACATTATTTTATCATTATATCATCATTCTATTTTCAGATAGGTTTTTGTCCAACATAGATTTTACGACGTTATTCGTCGAATCCGTTTCGAACATATTCGTCATAATAGTAATAAAAATTCTCAATTTCCAATCGATCGTACCTCTTTCATTCGCCAATTATTTAATGGAAATTCTCTGCACAATACGTTACCGCGACTGTGGTAGCGGCCGCAACACGTAACGCGTCAATCAAAATAGGCAGCTGTTGTTGTCGCCGCATTGACGAATTGAACGGTGACGCCGAATAAAAAAAAGGGAACGGCAGAGAGAACCCCGGTCGCCGTAAAATCTGACAATTTAATTTCGGAAAGCATTGACGTCGCTAATAGAAACACGTTTAAAAGATCGAATTTCTGGCGCGACGTTGTCGGATCGCGCTGCGTCAGAGCTAGGAATAAATGCTAATATGATAAATCGTTCGAACCGGTGCGGCGGCGGCTATCGCCCGTTCGAATTTAATTTCGTTCGGGGAAATATCGACGACTGAAATTAAAACCGGCTGGCATTAAAGAAGAAGAAATGAGGCGATTTTAAAGCGAAGGTGACCGTTCTTGTTTTATGCATTGAGGGTGGTAACCCAGTCGTCGAAACGCGTATTTGGGAATATTGAAATCAGTTTCCTTGAATTTACTTTAAAATCAAGATAATCGTGCTTTTCTTAATCCAACCTCAATCACAAACCTCCTTACAGCTCAACACTAGTTCAGTTGCAAAATTGATCTGTATTAGTTTCCTAGGACTAATTGTAAGATAGGTTCAGTGCCAGTTAGGCTTATCATGAACTAACCTACTATTTTCATCAAGTTTCAAATTCATACCCCACCATTAGCTTATAGTCTACTGGCGTTTTAATATACATATCTAATTTGGATTTAGTGCTAGTGAAGTGCGTCATACCCTTCCACACATTCTTGCACAATCCATTCGGAAATATTTCCTTTTCTTAGAGATTCTAAGTTTAGCATAGCAAAACGTTCAACATCTTACGTATATCTCTATCAACGAAAATGAAAGTTGTTGATATGATACAACTAGGTTTAGTGCAAGTGTTACAGTGCTATAAAATGATTAGTTCGCTCACACGATAGGTAACAAATCTATCACGGCTTATTTCAAATATTCCCCAGCTTCCTTGAGACCCTTAGTGTTATAATTAAGTTATGTTTAGTGCAAGTGAGGTGTTCCATACCTCCCCCCGTTTCCTACCCAATTCACGTCCTCGTGATATATCATAAACTTACACCAACTAAATATTTCAGGACCTACTTGAGCAACGGCATCGATATCATTAAGTTAGGTTTAGTGCAGATGAAGTGTTACACATCCCCTTTTGTACTCAGATCATTAATAAGATCACATGAGACATAGTAGATTTATCACGGTTTATTACAAATATTCCACAGCTTCCTTCAATTAAGTTTACCATAAGTGAAGTCCTTCACACTCTTCGTTTGCTACCAAATTCACGTACACCTGACATATCATAAACTTATACCAAGTAAAAGCTTCCTTCAGCTTTGGTATCGATATACTTAAGTTAGGGTTAGTGCAAGTTAAATGCTCTCAGGTTTCTTTTGCTACAAAATCTCTAGATATATACGGCGTTTGTCACAACTAATGCGACAAATTTATTTCAAAGATTATATGAGCTAAAATCAAGTGGATCAGTGTGAAGGAGAAAGAGAAATTTGTCGCCATTCGTAATCGTGTAAATAATACATGCATTAAGTAAACATACACCTGACCTTACTAAACATATTTACCTAATTTTACTGTAGCTTACATTTTTTGTCCAAACAATAAACATATGGTTTTGTTTTACTCTGTGTGTAGATCAAATTAATTTCCCTCCGAAACTTTGTAAATCCTCTCCAGGTTTCCTATGATAGTAGAAACATTTTATTTCTTACAAATTTTGTTGTATTTGTTATGAACTTTCTTATGCTTTAATCTGATGCATAAATCACAAACTATTTTTCACAACGTATGCTTCAAATTAATGTAAATTGTGAATGTGATGGAAGTGAGTCAATGCGCGAAAAAGAAATAACAAGTGATTAAAGAGACATCGGAAACTAAAAGCTCTGTTTGCGGTGCAGTGACTTATTAATCATAACAAATGTTAGAGATGATTATCGCCTGTGTCGCTCGACGTAATAATTAATAGGCACATGCACGCGTGTGCTTGCCTTATAGTAACTAGCGCATTGTTTAGACGATCTCGTAGCAATTCGACGATGACATTTATTTCCGTGTCATAAACTTACGATTTTAGATCTCCCCATAGGTTAAAATCCAACCTATTTACTTCAGGCGTAAGCTGGGGCCATGTAATCGGCCAGTACGGATTTTTGAAGGATCCGCAGAAAACAACAAATTTATCACAAGTATCTAATTACTATGAAACAAATAAGTATTGATATATTAATACATTTAATGGAAAAATGAATTTAGATAAATACCATTTTGTTTCAGTAGGCGATATGTAACAAAACTTCGTTGAAGAAATTAAATCCACTTGACTTTGCTGTACATATTCACCACATTTTGCAACTGCTTGCATTTCTTTGTCCACGAGACAGATTTATGGAAATTAAGAGTGAAGCGTTCCTATCCTATAATATCCATTTGATCTTACTAAAGATATGCCCGATTGTTCATACTTTTGACGTTTTTACGACTAAACTATAGACATACGTAAGTTCCAAAGCTTAGTCCAGTGTAGGTAGGTTAAGTTTGGTGCAAATAAAATGTTCCCTAACCTGCTTTGGGACCAATTTGAGGTTATTCATAATTCGAAGGTTTGACCCAAATCAAGCATTCCAGAGCTTTCGTCATGGTTTTTGCTTATATAATTCACTTAAATGATGTATTTCAGTCATGTGGAAGTACAATATCTATCACATTCCTTTGAGCAGATCCTTAATCCGTGTGAAGCATACACCTTACACCGACCGACGTTTGATTCAAACCAAATATTCCAGACTTAGCATCAGAGCTCACATTGATATAACTAATTCTAAATTAGGTTCAGTGCAAGTGCAACATTTAATATTTTCCTTTACTGTCAAATTTCCATTTATACTGTGGATCACAAACTTATTGAGGTTTGATGTGACGGAGTTTTGAAGTTTTCTATAGAATTTGTTCTGATATAATACGTTTTCTGTAAGTGGAGGAGCTCCAGGTTCTTTTGCTGCTAAATCTACAGCTCATCTACGTACACCTATATCAGGATATTTAATCCAAATTATGTAAATATTCTAAAACTATCTTTAGGGTACTAATTCAACTAACTGAGACTCAGTTCAGGGTTTTATATACTTCAAACGACCCATCATTAATGCAGTCACTCCATACATTTATCGAGGTTTATGAATCTGTATAGGGAAACTCCAAAAGCACTTTCAGACAGCTAGGTTTGCATCCCCAATGAAGAGCAGTACAAAAGTAGAGAGCTTCAAATCTAATTAAGCTTTACGCGTTTCGATTTCTTTCTTTTGTAATTTCTTCCCCTAAGAGTAACAACTTAGTTGCCGAAACACCTATGCATTCCAGAGCTCCTTTAAAGTTCGGGCTGATGTAGTTATAACTTAGATTTAGCACAAGTGAAGTGTTCCCTGGCTTGTATTGCTTCGAAATACAACACCTGTAAACTATTGGCACAGCAAACAAGAATCCCGTAGCTTCCTACAGTTTTCGTAACGATATATGTATTTAAGGGAGGTATAGTGCAAGTGAAGTGTTCCATACCTTTCTTTGTTGTTAAATCCTTATCCACGTAATATATCATAACTTTCTCGAGACATAGATAGAACTAAATATTCCAGTGCCTGCCCCAGACCTTGCACTGATATAATTAGTTTGTGTTCAGTGCAAAACAAAGCGCGCTTTCCTATTATTTCATTATTTTAATGTCAAATCTGCAATTCATCAAAGTGATTTTTTTAAACCTGTTGTAATTTGAGCAAAAAGATAAAAATATTTCAATTTTGTTGAGGTTGGTACCGATATAATTTTGTTTGGTTTAATGCCAATGAAGTCCTTGCTTCGGCTTCAATTCGTTTGTCCAATATATCATAAACTAATCGAGGCTTGCTTCGGATGGAATATTCTTGAACTAGGCCTCGATGTGTTGTTTGAACGAAATGTTCTAAAGCCATCACGGCTTTAGCTTGTGCTAATGGGGTTAAATTTAGTGCAAGCGCAAGTGCACTGTTGCGCAGGCTTTGTTTCGCTCCAAACACTCAATTTTGAGTTGGTATAATTATCACAGTTATTTGCAATGGTAAAACAGTTTAAACGAATTTTATATGAAGGGCAAGTGTAATTATGCGGTCAATGAGTGTCTCCTGCAAAATAGAAATCTCAAATTTTAGACGAAGTGATATCAAAGGAAGTAATTTATAAATGTTTGAAAAGTCCCAATTTCTTTAAAAATAATAACTGCAACGTTCGTCGACGAAAATATCGTTAAAACCCTCCCATTTATCATTTGAAATTAACTTTTCCGATAGAAATCCCATTCTCTTATTCTGACCGCCACCGTCCTGTATATCCCACACCGAAGAAAAGACCGCCTTTTCGTCGATTTTCCTTCCTCGAAAAATAGTTTTCCGCTTGATTACCGATTCGCCAAGAAAAACAAGCGAAAAATCGCATCCAGAAGATCGAGACCGATTCGACTAATTGAAAAATCAACGCCGAGCTGTTTGTTCTTCCGGCGCGATCGGGGAGTTTATTTAACGTCGTCGAAGGCGAGATACAGCGGGCGAGAAAGAAAAATAAAAGCCGATCGGGAGCGGTGAGGAGGAGGCGGCGGCTGTTGAAGTAAAGGTGTGCGGGTTCGTCCTTCAATTACGCCGTTTAGAGCGTCTGTTTTTCCAACGCTGGTCGAGATTTTCTTGGGTGGATGAAATTTCCTTTTTTTTTTTCCAGAAAATTAAAGAGAGAATCGTCTCGTAGTAATAAATACTTTTCGGGATGAAGTGGGTTAAATCGGAAAGTTTTTAGGTTAAGGTTGATTTGTTTAAAGATTCGATGGAATAAAGTGATATCCAAGAAATCGAGTTAACGACAAAACTTTCCTCGAAATCTGAGCAACAACAAAATTATTTCACCCTCGAAAATAACGCCTATCAAACCCTTCTGATTTGCAACGGAAATTATGAATAGAAACTTGTCGATACGATACGAAGCGAACGCGAAGGATTATTCCAAACTTAATTAAAAATTTAGAGTATCGCTGTTCCCTCGTCGACGCGCGCGCGGGCGCTCCCCATTTACCGCCGGGGCGCCTAAACTTCGAAATTAAAAATCCGGCTTTTATCGATGGAATTAACCAGCTCGGATGAGGAATTCCCCCGAAAGCGAAATTCGCTCTGGCGTCCCTTCCCGGTAGCACCTAAGTTCGAGCAGAACTTTCTCAGAGAACACGGTACTCCCCCTTCGCCCTGTAGCTTCCGCCTTTGCCTGGAAATCTTCACCCTATTGTCTTTTATTATAGCGTGCAACGTCACTCCCCTCCGCCGAACTTTATAAATGTGTCCATGTTCGCGTTTCCAATCTCAGTCGCTTTTTGGGGGAAAAGGGTCGGGTTGAAAGTTAGCGAGAGGGAGATTCCCGGCTCCGTCTCTACCTAAGCGATAAATCCTCTCGCCGCGTCGCCGGGGATCTACGGCGAATCCTTTAATGATTCCCCGATGTGTCCTGCACGGTCGGTACTTCGCAGGATCGCAGGTAAGGAAGCGGTACGCGCGGAATGAAGTCGGTTATATTGTGGGAGCGGGAATTTCGGGCGAACACGGTGGAATTTCAAGTATGCGACCTAGTTTTTTAAGATTGGGAAATATTCGGAAAGAAAAGCCAAATTTTCAGAGATCAGTTTGGAAGCTTTGCGGGTAACGTTTCTTGGAGTTGTCAATCAATAATGCAGAGTTTTTACATGATTTATTTCCTTATATGATAGATCTCTACCACATATAATATAATATAATATACTATCATATAAGATAAGTAAAAAAGGTCACGAAATATATATATATATATACATTTAATGATTTATTTCCGGCATTTCGTCTTGAATGAAAGTATGAAGAGTAACATAGGCAAAAGGTAGTATGTGCCACTTTTTGGCAAATGCGCTTTTGGGCTAAATATGTAGTATATGCCATGGTTTACTTATAATAATAAAAAGCATATCGATAGTGCTTTGCCAAACGGATAGATAAGAAATTAAAATATCAAAACGTAGTAAGTGCCAATTAAGAGCTATGTTGTTTAACACAACTTAGCGAGACGTTTAGAGTGGTGTTCGTTGTATTTCGTTCGTCAAAACAAGTTCTGTTTTCGAATAAAATGGATATACTGAAAATGTACGCGCCATAAAGAAAGAAAGAGAACTGGCAATGTGCGAGAAGACACAAATAAAAATTCTGGGAATCTACACCGGACTTTCAAGCAAAAGCGACCACCACCTGGACGAGTTTCTTACGGAGAGGTAGATAAAGATTATTACAGAAGCCTCATTTAGAAGCTCCGTTTCTCTTTGGAAAGGGCAGCAAATACTGGCCGAATGGATCTCGAGCACGATAGCAAAATATTGTTTTAGGTAAAGTGCGGCTATAGTGACAGCTTGCAGAATAATCATAGCTGCTGCGAGGAAAAAAATTGTTTGAGGAGCTTTGGAAACTGGCAGATTATAATGAGTAGCAGAGCTTTTTACGTTCCCCCTATTCGACCAACTCTAATAAAACGTAGAGGACATGAAAATTGCGATAATCCCAACAAAAGCAGACGACATTATTAAATATTTTCTACCACTTCCTGGAGAATCTGAAGCTCAGGTATGTAAAAGTATACACAATATACTTAACTTCTGGAATTACACAAAGAAGATTGGAGATACTTAGTCTGGAAAATCTGTTAACCCTGGAGCACTAACGCTATGAGCATTTCTCTCACACTTATGCTAAAATTGCCATACTTTCAAACGGGGTTGAGATAGAGGAACAGCATGCCCTCTAGCTGAGTTTATGTATCGCTGCTACTTGTAAATGCAACCTGAGCAACAATTAGTCGTCTTCAGCAATTTCTTGAGAGAAGTCGTCCATCACTTGCAGACCGTGTGAGCGTTCCTCTTACGGCGCTAGTTCTCGCGTTGGTGTTTTGTTATGCCCATTGAGCGTTTCTCTTAATACACCTTTGGCGTATTTCTCTGGTCTTTCTCTATTTGAGTATTGCATTTATTAGTATTTATTCGCGTGCTAAATGTTTTATATCAGTGAAAATGGCATACATATATGGCAATGTTATATTTTTAGTATAATGGCAATGAGTAGAAGTCAGAAAATTGTCGAATTAGCTAGATAACAATATGAAGAATTAAACCCACAAACAACATGGATGACTCTTCAATCAACTCTTGACCTTCAGGTAGAATGATGGAGATCATTATGAAGTGGATAGTGACTTTTCCAGTAATCATAATAACCATAATACAGATACAGAAGAATCAGATAGTGGTGACGAAAATGATAGTTGACACGGAGCGGAGCTTCAATTTGGTGGAAAGCATCATTATATAGATAAAGATGGCACAACTCGCTGGCTGGCCCATTCCCCTCGCCCTAAGAAGCGCACTCTGAGACATAATATTTTTAGTCATTTACCCGGTGTCAAATTCCTTGCAAAAATGCAACGTCAGTAAGGGAATGCTGGGAGTTACTTTTTCCGCCTGAAATGATTCAACATAATGTCAATTGCACAAATATTGTTCTAAACAAATTATGCCCAAATTATACGCGAGATAGGGATTGTCGTGCAACAGATGAGGCAGAAATATGGTATATGCTCTCATTGGGCTATTATATATATGGCTGGGATAAAAAGGATCAATATAGGACACTCGATAATTCTGGTTTAGCGATGGTACCGCTCCAGAATGCTTTAGGCTTACAATGTCCAAAGAGATATTTCACCTTTTATTACGCGCACTGAGATGTGAGGATATAAATAACAGAGGCGAAAGAAAGAAATGTGACAATTTAGCTCCGATTCGGCAAGTATTCGAACAATTTGTAGAGAAATGCCAAAGAAGCTATCAAGTTGGTGAATACTGCACAATCGATGAAATGCTGGAAAATTTTCGTGGCCGTTGTAAATTCAGGCAGTACATCGCGAATAAGCGGGCAAAGTACGGTTTAAAGATATGGGCCTTAGTGGATTCTACAATGTTTTACACACTCAATTTAGAAATTTATGCAGGGAAACAGCCTGAAGGCCCATTTAAATTGAATAACTCGGCAAGCTTTGTAGTAAAACGAATAGCGCAACCAATCTTGAATACAGGCAGAAACGTTACGATGGATAATTATTTCACATCTGTACCACTTGCGAAAGACATGATTCTAATGAAAACAACCATTGTCGGAACTCTCAGCAAAAATAAAAGGAGATACCTCCTTTTATGTTGAATACTAAAATGAGGCCAATGAATAACAGCATTTTGCAAGCCCATTCTTTTGGTTTCATACAAACCGAAACCATTTGCATTGATTTTTCAAATTCGTAGCCTTTTTAAAAATCTGATATCTTTTTGGCTTTACATCATCTTCATTCTCTCCAACCCTATTCCGATGCAACTGTCTAAAAGGTTTTAATGAACAAGGAAAAAGCGTTAATATTGTTCGATTCCCACTGATTTTTACCGCCCACTCATCCATTTTTCCTGTCATTACTGATATCCCCGCATTTCCAAAAATAGCTCCATGGAGAAATTGCCCCCACAGCTCGCAGATAACATCGCCGTTGGTCGTAAAAAATTTTAAATGTTATAATGTTTCGTTTCCGGTCGATATCATTTTTACGTTACGAATTCACCGTCGTGGTGGAAAGGAAAAGGAAACCAATGATAAAATTCGGTAAAACCGGGTCTCATTAAAAATGAACTCGATCTTTCCGACGAGCGAAAATAAAATTCCACCTACGCCGCGGCAAGGTCGACCGACGCATTTCGAAAGACAACCAACGAACCAGCCGGTAACTGTGGTAGATGCTGGGTCGCGTTCATATAACGGATTCATCTCCGGCGAACTTTATTTTTATTGTCTTACAGCCGCGAAACACGTACGCCATATTCGTTTTTGCTTCTTCCTCCTCTTTTTCTTCTTCCTTTCGTTTAGAACGAGATGAGTAAGACGATGACGAGTCGTCTATTTCCGTCTTCATCTTACGTACGTACTCTATTGTTGTCTTCCGTTTCCGAAGTGGAAATCTTCTTTAATAGCTTTATGACGTGTATTTTCGTGTCCTGTATGTGCTCGCGTTTAGCTTTTCCTGTTACGCTTTGCTACGTATATTCCGGACTGGCGTTCCCAAGTTTACATTTTACCTTAAAAATAGACGGATAAGTTCCGTTTTGGCGTAGAGTTCTGGTTATTCGTTCATTCGTTGATAGTCGAATGGAATTGACAAAGCAGCCATGTTGTCTTTTATGATAAGGCCGTTGCTAGCAGGTGGTCAGTCGACGATAACGATGAATGTTGGTCCTTGGCGTTAGCAATAGCACTCATGCTATCTTTAGCAATAAATGAGTTGTAACAACGTTGCTGATGAAGACTCTGGCTCTCAGGAGTTTCCCATAGCAGCTATGTTTGCTTAAACGGTAAGGCATTTGAGGCTGGGCGAAGTAATCATGTTGCCTTTGACAATAAGGCCGTTACCAGCGGATGGTTTGAGGACAATGACGATGAAAATTGTACTTTCTGGGGATTAACAATAGCAACTGTTGTCCTCAGCTCAGTAAATCAATTGCTAGTATTAGGCGTAACAACTACGATCTTGAAGACTATAATTCTAGGACGTTTCCAGTAGCAACTATGTTTGCTCTAGCGATAAAGCATTTGAAGCTAGACGAAGCAACCATATTGTTCTTTGATGATTGAAATGGAACTGAGTAGTTTTTTGGTATACCAAAATCCATTTTGATTCCTCTTGTTAAGATTTGTAAAAAAATGTAAACAAATTTTGGTATAGTTTTGATCCAATTTTAATATAATTTTAGTATTTCGCTCGCTTGTTGTCATCAAATTTAGTATATATTATACGTAGTCCCTACATGATTATGTCATGACCCATTAGCCTGTTTACTGTATTTTTACACTAAGTTTACTGCTTTCTTGCCAAAATAACCGAATTTTTGACGTTTGATGCAAAATTTTATTGTTTAATATTTGAGTTGACTTGAAACCTCGTCATATAATATATATTAACTTAAAGAATCGAATAGAAAAAAATTGCATCTCACTCTCTAGTCTCCACTACCACTTTTTGGCCATTTTTTCGTCGATTTTAGTGTAATTTCGCCATTTAGTGCTGAAATCTAGTGTGATTTATTTCTCGACCTGGCAACACTGCTCATGTCTCTATTATACCAATTCGTGATCTGTAGGTGTAGCCAGTTCAGTGTATTTTACATTGGATGAAGTGCACTTTACGCTAAATAAAGTTTAGAAGTCTTTTTTCTGTTCAATTCGAGAGTTATAGGCTCGAAGGTTTTTAAGTTTCTAGCTAAACATGTATGCATTTGACAGCGGTTGATATTTAAACAAGCAATGTTTATGTTATGTAAACAAACGTATTATATCCTTTCCCCAGAATTTTATTGTCGATTAATACAAGTCTGTCGTATGTTTTTAAAGAGAAAAATTTGGAGTAGAACCTACAAAGTGAGAGGAGAAAAAACAACATTAAATCAGTTTACACATGTCCAATTTTGTAGATATTAATACACCTCTTTTACCAAACTTTAACCGTATGCTTTTCTCGCACTAATATTTTGAGCTAAAATAGGTATACCAGATAGCAAAAACAAAAACAAAAAAAAATTATAAACTGATGATTTTTGTATCGTATCCATAGGCTACAGAATGGTTTTTGTGCCTTCCATTTTTCTAAGCTTAGTGATAAGTGATAATGTATGTTTCGATTCGAATGCCTATAAAAATATTATCACTGTAATATTAATCCGTTGAGAGAATGCTCTCGATTGCTGGCGAGGCTTGTTCTGGTTGCCGAAACAAATTCTCTGGATTGAAGTTGGAACAAGAAATATTGATACGTCAAAATTTGTGTTATATGTAGTTGCTTGTTATAGATTTTGCACTTATACGCAAATGTTATAAATTATTTTAAGGGTCGCACATCTTACCAATATTATATTTAAAAACGAGGCTACTAGAACTTCAACTGAATGTATCAAAAATTGGCTTGATTCTTTCTTGAGCTCATAAGATGAACGACTTTCTTTGGCAAGGTATACATAAATCACCAGAGAGATGGCAAAAAATTATAGATTCAGATGGACAATATTTTGAATAATGTGCTCATTCATATGTAATTGGAATAAAGCCATATTTTTGCCAAAAAATCACTTATTTTCAAGTTATAAACCTAATATGATATATTGGTGAAGTCCATAATAAAATAAGTGCTGTTATTTTAACCCCACAAAACAGCGAGAGAAATGTTATTCAAACTTTGAAATAATGAGATATTGTGATTTAATTGTCAAATTGTCAAAAGTAGATGTGGATACGGTTTAGGCAAATTGAAGAGAATGCCACAATTCTTATTTTCAGAGGGAGGAGATACAAACAGATTGGAAATCACTCAGGCCTGTGGTTTTTTGGGGCGTTAGCAGTGGCAGCCATTTTTTTAAATCATCAAAACCTTAATTTTAAATGTTCAATGCGTAATTCGATAACTGATGAATTCTCCCTGTATATTTCTCGTCTTTCTAAATTATGTTCTTCCTTCCACTTTTCGCATGCTTCCCTAGCATGAAACCTCGACAGTAGATATACTCGGGAGTTAATAATAATTTACGATTCTGTTTACCTCCTTTGCTTTTGTTTATAAATACAGCCTTTATCTCGATTCGAAACGGGCAAAATAAACGAAACATCCCCTCGCACCCTCGATATATCAAACTGTTAGCGCGACGATTCCGGCGAAGTAATAATCAAAATAAATATCACTTGTTGTTCGTGCCAGGTTGACTAATTTCTCGTGCGCGCCGCCTCCTCCTCATCCACCAGCGAAGCGATAAGAAAAGTAAATAAACACGGACCCGTTCTCTCTACGCTTTGCTTCTGTTCCGCCGCTAATTCCTATCCTCCGGTCGTCCCTCCGCCCTCGGAAGATTTATAGACCGGAGTCGCTCGCTTTGTATACATACATACACCTACCTAGCTCCGGGTGTCACCGTACGTTTACCTCCGGAGGCAAATTGCAACCTCGCAGCGCGAAAGGAATTCGGCAAATCTTGATATTTATTGAAGTAATTTTGCGCTAAAGACGGGGAGAAACAATCGAAGAACGCGCAACGTACGTGTATACGCCTTGGAATTCGTTGGGGCGTTTTCGACGAGTATTGTGCCGGGAACGACTTCGAGTTTGTAGTCGCAATTACGTCTTTAATTTACAAGTTGCTTTAATTGAATCGGCGAGTAGTTCTCTCCCATTGTAAGGATACGGTTGTATATAGACGCATTGTTCTGATTCTAGAAGCTATTTAATGCTGAAATTGTTTGCCGTCGTTTTAAAGGGTATAGATGAAATAAGCTTTACAACTTGTTTCTTCCGCGCGGATTTGTGACCTGGTTAAAATAGTAAAATTGCTCTAAATTCTGAAACGAGATGTCGTTGTCTCCCGATTTCTTCATTCTCCAAGTTGTGGACGTGGAATTCCGTTTGATGTGTCAATGTTGAGAGCGTCAGCCAATACTACATCCTTCAAATGGGGGTCCAATTTCCCAAATAGATCACAGAGTAATGCGCTAGAGGAGCTGATTAAAATGAAACAAACCGCAGGTCCCTACGATATACCGTTTTAGACACCTACCACTCTAAAGCTTGAATTAAAATAAATCGTACATGAAATTATAATTTTTGCTAGCTGGCGCGAAAACCATTCCAGATAGCGCGTTTTTTCAAAATATGTTTTGAAGAAGGTCTCCCGGTCGCGATCGAGCCATTAAAAAGACGCGAGAACGATTTGAAATTTCGTCCAAAGTTAAAACAACGATTTTGAACGAAATTTTTATCAATCCATGAAAAATTCGTCTTCGAATTGCAAAATTATTTTGCATCAGAATTTTTTAGGTTGCTCTTCGAAGGTTGAGCAAAACTCTTAAAATTGCGCCTATACAATTTATGCATCTAATTAAAATAGAAGACAGTTCAAACAAAATTAAACAACAGAAAATATTTTCCTACTATCGCAGGAAAGCCACAGCCAATTGTTTTAGTATTAAAGTTTTCTTATGAAAAATCTTCAGAATCCTTGGATGCTTGTTATTTACAAGGAGAAGACAAGGTAATCGGATTGTTGTAATTTTTATATTTATGGTACGTGTAGTTTGGACCTTAAATAAGAATATTTTGGAGTAGTTCGACGCAACGTTCATAAATTACCGAGATAATCGATGTTGAAGTTTCACCCACCAGTTAAATCCACTAGATATAATACGATTGTCAACTGGACTCGTGGCCTAGTCCATAGCGTTTTGGTGCGATACTCACGAAATCGCTGGTTCGAGTCTCGTCACGGACATTTCTTTTCTTCCATTCAAAACGTACCATATGTTTTTTCATTCTTCCTTTCATATACAAAATTATGAACAAACGAAATATATGAACTATATGCAAGAACATTCTTCAAGTACATCATTAAAATGCACAGTCGTCATCTCGTGAGTATCGCACCAAAACGCTATCGACTAGGCCACGAGTCCAATTGACAATCGTATTATATCTAGTGGATTTAAATGGCGTGGAAACTTTAAAATCGATTATCTCGGTAATTTATGAACATTGGGTCGAACTGTTCCAAAGTATTCTTATTTAAGGTCCAAACTACACGTACCATAAATATCAAAAATTACAAAAGTCCGATTACCTTACATTCTCCTTGTTAGACTTATAAACAACTAGCAGTGACCGGGCAAGATCTGTAAAAAGAACTCAAGTGAGATAAACATCGAACGCAGAGTTCATTCAAGGTCCATCAGCGAAAGTCTTTATCAAGTTATTTGTCGCCTTAAATAACACGCAGTGTTTACTGTTTGGACAGGAAAATGTAATGTAATATGAAAAAGTGGGGTCAAATGTTTAACAGGTTCAACAGCGTGTATTCCGAAAACATTTTAACGAATCTACAACCGTATCGAAGCGATAACATCGTATGAAGGTGTATTGTAGAAACATTGAAATCACATCAATAGCAAGCAATTTTCCAGGTAGAATGTTAACGTGGAAGTAGAATAGGCGATGTGTATTTTTATTTTATTTTACATTTATCGACTTGCTTCTACCTCATATAATCTTATAATCCATTTGACGGATATCTTATGAAAAATCCTGGTCTCTTTCACAATTTATGCATCAAATTAAAACAGAAGAAAGTTCATAAGAAATAAAACAAAATTTGTAAGAGAAACTACTTTCCTACTATAGCAAGAAACCCGCAATTTATTTTTTTAACTTTCGTATGTTTTATAAGCAACATTTTAGAGCTACTCGTAATATGCGATGTTTATTTTTTTGAGGTGGAAATGTAGATGGTATTAAGAATCGAGTGATATCTGGAGCAAGGTCAAGTAATTCGTATTCTTTTCATCAGGCAATAAATAGTATGAGTTGAAAAGCTTCGAAATGTGTTTGGAAAATAAAAGCAAATGTTTACAATTTAGGAAAAGTAATATAAGCGCTTGGGAAATCTCGACCATATGTCAAGCACAATGTTGAAGAGGTGTTTTGTTTACACATTCGTGACCGGGCCTTAGACGGAGTCCACGATCCCACGTTTGTTCGACAAAAATTTTATTTTTATTTGACACTCATTGACTTACTTATACCTCATATAATTTTCTAAATAAATTTGACGCATTAGTTATGACAAACTCTGTATAGAGAAACCCCGTTGGAGAAGGATTCTTATTCGAATATCGAAGTTATTTTGGACCGGAAACTCAAGAATAGTAGATAGCAATTCAAATTCAAATTCGGAAACGTTCTAAATAGAATCCTGATACCAGTTATCTTCGGTTTCGACCAATCACTATGCGCAAGTTGGGAGCACTATCTGCCTGGATGCAGCGCTACGGCAAACGATCCGGACAATATGATCTATTAAAAAATTTCTATTTTATCCGGATTCTCCAAGTTTTCCTAGAACCCAGTTTCTATTTCAGTCTCGCCCCTAAATAGACGCAAATCTAATTTAAGAATTTCATTATACTGGTCTTATCATCTTCGAGACGGTCTTAACAAGAAAATCTGAAAATTTCACCGTATTACGCCGAGGTATATTATCTCACGAGCATTAAAGGCTTGAAATCTGCTTCGTCTCGGCGCTCGCGGCAAAAATGTTCCTTCTTAACGAGGCTAGGCGGTAAGGACATTAGATGTAATCTCTATACATATATGAAGCTCCAGTTACATCGTTTTAATCCGTTCGAACCGTCCGGTAACGGGTAATTTAGACGTGGATATTTTGAAAAGTAATGCGAGATAGCCAGCTGGAATTTGAAAATTTATTATTAGTTAGATCAACACCTATTTGATAAGTATATTTTGAATCGACTGAAGAGGACGTTTTCCGCAATTTCACTTCAAGTTCCTCGCTCTTGCTGTCAGAGTAAGTATTTTCGCCCAAAGTTATCGTTTTTCTGCCACACTTATTCACTAGCCTTCAATAAAGGTGTTTTGTCAAAAATAGGATGAATAATAAATTTTAACGATTGTTTCTCTTAACCGGCTTACGGTTTGGAAGTCAACAAAATTCATCATCAAACCAATTTGAAGTCCTTTCAATGAACTGACTGGGGGACAAGATAAACTTTTTCCCAAGCGATCAAATAGATCAGATGCAGGTAATCGAATGAAGTGAGAAACTACAAGCTATATTTGTGGTAACTGCCGTTTTAGTGCTGCCAAAGAAGCTGGCAGCATCGGCAACGAAATATTCGATATACTGTAGAAGTTTTTGGCTTTCCTCAGTCCTCTAAGGGAGGAACTGCTGAGGTCTTGTGAAACACTAACTGGATATGACACATAACTTCAAGAATAATTACTAATTGATGTCAACGTTTCGATATCAATGCCTCTAACGTCTTCAGGAATACACAACCTGGACAGAGTAATGTGACATCCAATAATGACGTATGGCACAACCTGATAGAAGTTGCAACCATGTTCACCAGTCGCGAAAACTAATGAAAATATAAGAAAATGGTTTCTTCAAGTGTTTCTATGTTAGAACCCAAAATAGTTAAAGAATCGGAGCGACTTTTCCAACTTCGTGGCACGATTTCTTCAAATCGTTAGGTCGGAGAGGAGTACGGCTTATTAGGTCTCAATCAGCGCGATAAGTGTGCACATTATTGATTTTAATGGGAATCGAGCTGTGCGAGGTAAAATTTTGGAAAATTGTAGGCTCAAGTCAGAGATAAAATACAAATTGAAGAATAATTACTAATTGATGTCAACGTTTCAGTATCCATGCCATTAATTTCTTCAAGAATACAGAAGCTGGACAGGGAAACGTTGGCATCGAATAATAACATATGAGGGGAACCCGAACGAAGTTGGTGCCATGTTCACCAGTTGCGAAAGTTAAGAAAACGATTTCTTCAGCGGCTTTTAAGTTGGAACCCAAAATAGTCAAAGAATTGCTCCTATTCTTTGGCTACTTCTAACTTCGAGCCACGATTACTTCGAATCGATCGGTCACAGAGAAATGCGGCTTCTTAGGCCTCAGCCATCGGCGCGATGGCTTGTACACATCTATAGCTTTTAATGAGGATCGGACTGTCCGAAGTCGAATTTTCCCGTTCTTCATCACTACATGCTTAGATTCGATATCAATCAAAATTAACACGATCTGAAACCTTATCCAAAATACTCCTATCCAATAGATTCTCGCCCATTTTCATTTCTCTTTTCAGCGCTAAAACTGCTTCGGCGGTGTTGGGGACGACGGTAGTATCTCGGTTAGTTACGAGCCTCGGGGGTCCTCAGATCGGGATAGAAACGAGGCAAAAAAACCGCCTCGTAAATCGGAACCGGAAACGGAGGCGGTAGGAGCTGATAGAGCCCGACCGCCGCCACCGCCGCCTCCTCTGGAGGTGTCCACGTCGTTCGCGATCGTACGTTTCCACCGGCGGCGGTGGCGTCCGGCACCCAATCGACTCCGGCTTCTAATCTTCAGACGTGCCGGAGACACCCGTAAGCTAGGTAAGATCTAATTTAGCTCCGCAATCTGTAGTAATATATTTTCGGACCCCTTCACGCCGGAAAGACGGCGGCCGCAGCAAGTATCTCTCGCAGAGGCACCCCCGGGCGGTCGTAGAGTTTGAGGGTGGAAACTCCGGAGTCGAGGTCGGGGAGGAGGAGAGCGGCAAGTTGTTCTCGACGCTATTTACTGCCCTCGGTTCCGATCCTGACTTGACGTATTCATAGTCATTACTCGAGTTTTCACCGCTCCATCGCCTAGAACGGTCGCTTCTGGCGGATGCTAGACAGATCTATACTTGCCAACTTCTCGGATCCTAATAAATATCACGATTTCTTTTTCCCAGACGAAATAAGAAGCATACGAATGTGTTAGAGAAGTTCAAATAATTTTCCCAAGATAAAAGTACTTGGAGTTTTGGTAATAACAATGATAACAGGTTTAATAAGAAGAAAAGCGAGAAATAATAGTAATTGTTAGTAATAGGGGATAATAGAAAGAATGATGTTTACTTGTCGGTGCTCCCTTTCTACCTTTCGGTGTAGAGGTAGCAATAATAATGCTATTCTTTATGGTAATCATGCGACGACAATGACGATCAGCTGATTCGATTGTCACAGCATGTCGTTGATAACGACCAACTGACTTATGACTTGACATTACTGTCAAAACACAGCATCAGTAACATGACAATTGATAACAATGATATGGTATAATAGAAGTATATTATAACAATAATTGGTGATATGTATATTGTGACCACATCATCAATTGTGCTGTTGATACTATCTTTTTACAGTTAAGTAGGCTGATCGCTGGTCGCGTGGTACTGCAGCAACTAAATCAGGTAATCGTCCTTGTCGCCATTTTGTGATACCAGAATCAGGAGTCTTTTGTTGACGACATGTTGTGATACATGCATTAGTATCTCATTTTCTACGCCATATTCTGACAGCGATATGAGGTAGTTTATGTTATATGGCACCAATAATAATAATAATAATAATAATAATAGTAGGTATGGACCAGTTAACTTTTATCGACACTATACTTTTATATTGACTAATCTGTCATTTATGACACCCAAATCAGCTGATTATCACTGATTACACTGGTACACAAAATTCTACTTTTTGGGTGTTTTTCTGATGAAAGAGGGTCATTCTTATAGTATTTTTCCTATTATTTCTGAATCTGCGCTCTAAATTTGTGCCAGGCATAGTTTTTGAGCAACACGCGTTAGATTTTAAAAACACATATTTTTTGCATTTGCTTACAACTTAAAATATGGACGGCACCTAGGTTTTCCTGAAAAAGAAATGACGTGCATGAAGAAAATATATTTTCAGTGACATATTGCAACCAAGAGTTTCATAGTTCTGAAGTTATTCCTCCACCCGGTTCTTATAGTTGTCCATCTTGTTTTTGTCAAGAAAGTGGCGGACTACTTTCTTGAATGACTCCCATGCTAGTATTTCTTGCTCATTTAGGGACATTAGGGACATCCAACTCGGGATCGTTCATTCATTCCCGAATTTGAGGGTCAACGAATATGCACTCCTTGATTTTTGCGTTACTGACCCGTGGAAATTTATTTTTAGAAAGTTTAAACAGTCACGGTTTCTATCCATTCCTTTAACAAAATTTTCTTATCAATCCCAGTTTAATGTGTAGAGGTGAGAGGTAGACTTTCTGGGTATCGACCAAGGGCTTACTGATGACATTTGTTGCTCCCACAATAATCTGTTTTGTTAACGGCCATTACTTTTTCACATAATGGTTTTGTCTATCTCTACTGCCCAACTCGCACAAGAAACAGCAAAACTTAGTATATCCTAATTGAAGACCGCGTACTAAAGTAACGATCTTCAAATCTCCGCAAAGGTGTCAGCCATGTCTTTCATACTGTTCCATCTGTCATAAAACTTTCATATTTTTATGTCTGTAATCAACGGGGAGGGGTGGGTTTCGTTATCATTGTGCGAACGTACTGTTTTCAAGCTAATTTTAGATGATACTGTGAAAAAGTTTCAAGTTAGTTGAAATTCCAGTGATTCTGCTAATGCAAGAATGCCAATAGGACAATTTGTCTTTCGGCTTTCTCCATACCATGGGGAACGGCGAAGGCGATGTGGCGAGGCTTCTTTCTTAACCAACTTGCAAGCAATGTAGCATATCACGCACAACATATATGTGGAGCCCAAGACTTGTCCCGGTCTACAATTTTACACCCAAAATATAGTGTATAACTTGTGGAAGTCAATGGCTTTGCGATTTAAGAGTGGGCTCTTTACAAACATAACGGAAATTGTCAGGATGATTCAAACGACTTCGATTTATTTCAGGAACAATATCACCAAAAAACACAAAAGTTGAACTAGAAGGCAACTAAGTGAGAAATAAAGCTTCTCCTTCTACACAAGCATCTAGATAAAATAGCACGATCAACAGCAATGGCGCCCTAGGATACATTAATTCATTTATCTCCTTATTTCATCGCGAGACTTGTCGTCATGGGCTACGCAATCCGCAATGGTCGAGGAGCAAAGGCTAACCCGCAACAATGGAAAATGTTGTTGCGGAAAATTTGTGCCTGATGGACAACTCCCGGCGCCGGATTCAAAATCAGTATTAAAAAGATACATAAGAAATAGTTCTCAACGTCCAAGAAAGAAAAACATTGTTTACCATATTACATATTACACTGTATTTTGGTAACTAGTTAGCCGTTTTATGTAACATATGATAGCAGCAATGATGATAATAATAATAAAGTAGTGAGAAATGCAATAATAAAAATAATATATTTATTGTACAGGGTCTTTTGAAGACAGACACAGTCAATGGGAATACATATCTAAATACACAAAAAAAGGAAGCAATTAACATAAAAAGAATTAAAAAATAATATTAAAATTATTTGTTATAAACATTCCTTTTAATTGGAAATTTTGTTATTTTTATTTGGTAAGAAACCGTACTGATTGTCAGCAATCATATTATTTTTCTGAGAAAGGGCTAATAACTTATATTCCACGTGTTCGCAAAAACCTTTGCGAATGCCGGCAAAAGAGAGAAATAGGTCTATAGTTATTAATGTCTGTAGTACTTCCTTTTTTTTTAATATAAAAATTACTTTTGCATCTTTCCAAGCTAGAGGAAGAATACCAGAGAGAAACATTGAGTTAACAATATCTGTAGATATACCATCCACACCGGCAGATGGTTTAAAGGCTGAAGATTTAATAATTAAACGAACTTCATTACCGCTGACAGGACTCAAATATAAAGCATTAGAGTTCGCTGGAAAAATTGTGATATTATTTTCAGCATTGTAAATTGTTTGAATGAGTTGGTAAAGCTTTAAAAATATAATTCCATCCTTCAATATACTTTAAGATTTTATCGTTGGAGTGTCTCCTCGGACATTCCAACTTGTATATTTCAATCCTCGACAATTTTTTCGAACAGCCTCAATTATTCATAAACCTCATAGAGTATACAAACAATCGTGCTATGTTGTACCCCCTACCTCCAACTCCCCGAAACTCCACCCTCGACACATCAGCTCGGCATAATGAAAGCAATAAAATACATTCCTAGAACTTCGTTATGTGAATAAACGCTTCACACCTCGACCGGAGCTCTTGCCCGCTCGTAATTGATGGCCTGTTTGTTAACCTCGCGGCCATTACCAGCCGGGCGCGTCCTTTTATCAACCGGTATCGGGCGAGCGTCCTCGAGTTTCGTCCTTCTCGCGTTTCCTTCCTCCGGATCGTTTTGCTTCACGGACTAGTATAGAAAATGCCGCGAACGAGATTAAATTGGAAACATTAAACACAGTTTCGTCTCACCCCTATCTATATCTAAAGCGAGGGCCGGTCGGTGCCGGGCGAAAAATTTAAAGGCGACGTTTCGAGGATCGTAAAAATACATACAGCAGAATTTTACGGCGTAGCGAAAACGCGCCGAGGTATGGCGTTTTCTCTGTATTGGATCGTCAAGTTTAATGCGAATCGTTTTGAAAAGGGAAGAGTCTATAAAATCAGGTCCAGTTCCCTACGTTGCTTCCGGTTTGTTGTGCAGGGAATTCGAGTAAGTATCGGTTTATGGATTTAATACCGGGTCTTCCTTGCTCTTTCCGGAAATTGTTACTCTGCATTCTAAGATCTTAGGAATATATTAGAACTCATGAGATGGTAATCATAAGTTCGAGTGGGAGGGTGTGGCTTTCGCTGCTGTTGGATGTGGAGGTAATACATTGCCCCCGAAGTAATTTAGATTCTAATTTTTAAAAAGTGGAATATGCAAGTATATAGGTTAGCTTTGTATTAAGATCTCAGAAGAAATTAATTAAACTAAATTCTAACATTCCTAATTCTCTCTCTCCCTCTCTGTCTCTTTGGTTTTCTTTCCCTTTACAGGTTAGCTGTTCTCAAATTCCAATATTCTCTATCTGTCCAATCGTCCTCGTTTAATTTCTTATCTTCCATTTTTTTTGTTATGTATGTTTTCCATTATACGCTCGGGCGTCCTTTTCTTCTCTTTCATCTCGGTGACCAGTTTAGGATCGTCTTTGGCCATCTCTCCTCCTCCATTCAATTTACGTGTCGGTACCATTTTAGTGCTTTATTTTCCAATCCGCTGGTAATCGATGTTTCTATTTTCCATTTCCCTCCAAATCTGTTTTGTTCTTATTTTGTCTTTGCAAGTGAATTTTAGACATCTTCTTATATAGTTTAATTCCATTGTTCTAGTTTTGTCCCTGATTTTGTTTGTTAATCCCCACATTTCTTCCCCATATATTGATATACTGTCTATTGTTGTATGAAATATCTTCGGTTTTGTGTCTTTAGTAAGTGGCCTACTCCAAATCGTCCGATGTAGAGCTTTAATGACTCTCTCTCCCTTTATTACCTTGTCTTCTATGTCCCGGTCTATCTTTCCTGTGTTTGATAATATCGTCCCTGAATATTTATATTTTGTGCCTCCCTTAATCGTTTCTTCGTCTATCTGTATCTTTACACGCACGTATATTTGGATTTTTACATTAATATTTAATCCTCAGCGCTCGTATTCTTGTTTTAATTTTCTCATCACACACTTCATATCGTCCTAGTCTTCAGCAAAGACTATTTGGTCGTCGGCAAACATTAGCGAGTCTAAAACCCAGTCTCTTATAGGTATTTCCATTCTTCCGCCTTTTTTGTACCATCTTTCTAATGTTTGTTCTACGTATATATTGAATAGCATGGGTGATAGTGTACAACCTTATTTTAAACCTTTTGTTATGGTAATTTCTGCAGTTGGCTTGCTGCCTAATTTTATTCGTTTTTCGTTTGTGTTGTATAATTTTTTTACTACGTTTACATTCCTAATGCTAAGTGAAACAAATTGAAATCCGCTGTTGAACGAAGACCTTCCCTATCGCCCCCAATTTTTCTCTATCTTTAGGTTTTGCCAACCTATTTGTTTCTGCTAAACTTTGTAGATGTTAATATTAATAATTCTTTATTAATACATCATCTGTAAAATAATTACAATAATAGATATGTGAGGAAAAAGTCTAAAACTGATAGTTGATGTGATAAAAGATTAAACTCAGACGTAACTATGTATATAACAATAATAATAATTTTTATTTAATGTAATAAAAATTGCAATACAGTGAAGACGATCAGTAGTAGAAGACAAAGAAAAAAATCAATACAGATAATATTACAATATGTATACACGAGATGGACATTTTCAAACCCTTAAGACAAACAAAAACAAGTTAAAATAAATTAAAATTGTCACAATTTAAAAACTCGTTAATTGAGTTAGAATGCATTATCCGTCAGATATTTTCCTAATATTTTTGAAAATTTGTTGTTGAAGAGGTACTTTATTGTTTCAGATAGTTTATTTAAAGTTTTAGCACCCCAATAATTTGCAAGTGCCTGTATTTTTGCAACCTATGATATGGAATTTTGTAATTATTCCTCATCCTAGTGTTGTATTCATGTGGGTCACCATTTATCGTCAATAGATCCCTAGTTTTGTGCATATACTTTGTAACGGCAACTATATACATATACGCAGACGGAAGCGTGAGTATTGTTTCGTTGGGAAATGTTTGCTTGCATGATTTATCCCTTTCTAAATTACAGAGGGTCCTTATTGCTCTTTTTTGAAGAAGGAAAACAACATTCATGTCTGTTTTTCAGTTCATCGTCTCTCCATCTTCGCTGCTGGCAGGTATCTAAATCGTATTAGGTCTTTGACACCTCGACTCAATCACAGTCCTTGAAGCAGAAGTAGAGCTTTAATGAAACTTCTCGGCGGAATCTGGAACAGAGAAATTCTCTCATCCAAATGGCAACCGAGCTGAAAGTATTATTTGATTTAATAAATGTTGCAATTCCAGAATGGTTTTTATCCAGTAGAAATAAACAAGACGACGGAGACTGGATCCTCTTTCCTCATTTCATCGAGGAAGTGGAACAATTCAACCACAATTTACCGAGACATATGAAAGTCATAGATAAGAAGCTATTCAAGAAAGCTCAGAAAAACCTATACACAGTATGGAAGAATCAACGGCCTAGTGGATGCCAATTCTCCTCCCCCTCCGCCACGCCTCACGAATATTGTCATTGCGTCATATTTTATTTTACCCATATTTTTATTTTATTCCTATGTTAGTGTTCTGCCCCATGTACAAGGTGTGATAATGGAACGGGAAGAAAGTAATGGTCATTTGTGTTCGTTGTAAAAGGGTGTGAACGCTCTGGATTGGCTTTTCCTTTTTCATTTGATCGGAGAGTTGCAACAATTCAACCACCATTTACCGAGACATTGAAAGCCATAGATAGGACGCTATTCAAGTAAGCTGAGAAAAACTTCTCTCTCGAAGTATATTGTAGTATGAAATTGTAGTAAATTTTATAGAAAAGCAAAAATTATTACAATTAATATTTACAAAATTTTAGTATTATATTAACAAAATATTGAACAATACAATCAAAATATATTATCTAGTGTGTATAAGTGTAATTTGTTTTCTAATCCTTAACTTCTCCCTCCCTCTTGAATTCTTTCTTCACTTCTTTTCTTTGGTCTTTTCCTTTTATTGTACTTCTTTTTCTTTAATCTCTTCGTCGTTTGTAAACAACAACTTCTTTTTGATGTGGTCTGCTTCTTTCAACCCTGGTATTTCATGTAACTTTTTATCTGACTTTTTCGTCGACCATCCCATACCGTCGTCATAAACAAACTTCATTTTTTCGGCACGTCGTTATAGCAATTTGGAATTCTAGATTTTGAAATGTTTCAAGTGTATGTGTGTGGTAAATGTTTACAACGCTTTTCTATTTCTTAAAGAATGCTTTCTATAAAATTTACATTTTTTATTGCTAATTTTACTAATGGAATATTACCACACTACAATATACAGCGTGGAGCAATTTCTAACCGCGGACTTATCAACAGCCTAGAGGATGCCAACTCCCGCACCTCGAAAATTGTCAATATGTAATATATCATTGTATTCATAATTTCATTTTATCGCCATGTTAGCGCTTTTTTTGCGCGCCCTGTCTAAATAACAATATTTTGTAACTATGACCTTTATAAACATATACCACTTAACCGTTACATAACTTTCAGTTATTTTCATCTGGAAGTTGGCTAATTGACACTCTTAACTGCGCATTGATACACTAGACCTGAGGATAAACCCACTACCTACGACGCGCAGTTTCAAGACTTTCATTGCTGTAGGTTACGCCTTTCAGGCGCCACTCGATCCTCGCACTTATTAAACACAATTTCTCTTGATCTCTTTACATCGTCCCTCGACGAAACGAGATAAGCAAATTTGATCGTAGCGAGTCTTGCGTAATTATAAAATTAAGAAACGAGATAAGAGGAGACAAGTAGGCCGCCGTAATGAAAAAGACAGCGATGGAGGCTTTTCGACAAAAAAACGTCCCGTTAAAACATTGGTAGATAGACTAACGCTAATTACTTTCTTTCCTTCTTGTTGCATTCGAACCTTTCGTAAAATTTCATGGAGAATACCAACGAGTATCTCGCGCTTTGTGGATGGCGCTGAACAACGCAAGAAACAGTATTCGGCGCGTTTTCAGAATTCCTGCGAGACGTTCCCCGGACGAAATATAATTAAAATAACATCGTTGCCTCAATATCAAAAGACCCGACCCGTTCTCAATTTCTCGTCGGCCCATTTCCACCGTCCCTCGCGGCCCTCCCCACGCCGCGCCCGCTTATTAATAATAAAGTGTGGCAAATGAGTTTCGCTTAGGACATTATAATTTTATTTATCTTTCGTTTCCCCCGCGGGCGGCGCCCTAATAAGAAAATATGAATAAAAGATCACCGGTACGGTCGAAAAACGGAAGTTTTTAATTAAAATAACGTCGTAAGGAGGAACACGGCGAGCGCAAGTAGGGATTTTAGTGCCGTTCTGGGACGCGACCGGGGCTAAAACAAAATAAATATTTGTTGCGAAAAGGCCCGAGATAATTTCGTTAGTCGAGGAAATATGCAATAAAAAGCGAATGAATGGAGGAGATCGTTAAAATATGAATGAGGCTTGAAATTTTTGCGTAGTTAATTTTGCCTTAGATTAGTTACGATCAAATTGAACTTTTTAGACATCTTTGAGAGCGATTCGCACACATTATCCAGAAATAAAGCAACCTTCTCAAACGAAAAGGAGATTCAAGAAGTTCAAAGTCGACCGCTTTTTGCTTCGCTTGAAAGAAGTAAAATTAGAGACTTCTTAGTCTTCGCAAATATGCTGGATAAATGTTAAGCCAATGCATCCTTTCGCCGCTTTCACATTGGATTAGTATTTATGCGAATTTTGACCGTAAGAATTCTGACGAAGACGTGCCATCGTGTGCATTCCAAGCATGTAAATTGTGACGATACACATCGGAGTAACTTTCTGGTCAGAATTCGCCCAAGAAGTTACCAATTATCCGATTTGAATAGAATCGGTCAAAAATTTAATTCGGAATTCAGTGATTGAATTTTCTAGAGACCTTCGAGGACGACCCACACATATTATTCAGACATAAATCAAAGGAAAAGAGGAGGTTCAAGAAGTTCAAAGTCGCTTTTTCGCTTTTCTTTAAAGGAGTAGCATTTGAGGCTTCTTAGACTTCGCAAGCATGCTGGATAAGTTCGAATCCTTTGCAGCCTTCGGCTGCTCTCACATTAGATTAACATTTTTTCGAATTTGGATCGTACGAATTCTGACGAATCTGGCGATCAATCCCATTCCAAGCTTGTAAATTGTGACGAGTCATATGGGAGTAATTTTGACCGATCCGATTTCAATGGAATCGGTTGCAAATTTAAGTCGGAATTCACTGATTGAAGTGTTTAGAGACCTTCGAGGATGACTCACATTATCCAGAAATAAAACAAACTTTTCAAAGAGAAGGAGAAGATTCAAGAAGTTCAAAGTTGATGGTTTTTCCGATTTTCTTTAAAGGAGTAAAATTAGAGGCTTGGCTCCAGTGTATCCTTCGGCTGCCACGAATCCCATTCCAAGCATGCAAATGGTGACAACTCGCTTACTTTGGAGAAAGGTGATGTACAAAATGATATAATATTTTCCAAGTGTTAATGGGACTTAAAATTAAATCGAATTAAAATATGCGCAAATTTTGAAAATAATAGAGGAATCAGACACATATAACCTTGCGTAATGATTTAACTAACAAAATCGTACTAGAACGAAAGAAACGTCTCATGTAATTTTTTTTTTTTTTTTTTTTGAAGAATGTTGTTTGCTATTTACGTGACGTTGACAATCCCGTTTACACCAACATATTAGAGAGATGTTACAAACTACACATTAAAGTTAAACGCCATCATAATTTAGGCCAGACATTTCTGCTATGAATTTTGTAACTTTGTCCAATATTGGTCGTTTTTCGCGACATAGCCAAGATTTTTAAAACAATGCACAACTAGGAAATAATATTTATGGCAACGTTCAAGTCATTTCCTTGGGACTCGCAGTTGTATTGAAGGTTGTATCGAACCCCGCCACTGCTCGTTTGCACTAGTTAGCAACTCTATTTATTGCTATGTCAAAGGCTGCCCTAAGATTTCTAAATGTCACGAATAGCTCTTCTAACTTGAGATACAAATACCAAAACCATTCCAAATCATGCAGGTAGTTTTAATCCCAATCTGCAACACAGACATACGCACGCTGTACACCCTCTGTCCCAAAAGTAACCGCAATAGTTCGAAATAAAGCACGCTATGTATGTTATGTCCACAAAAATCATTGTATTTGTTCGAAATATTCTCCATGTGCTACAATACATCGATTTGCACGGTCAACGAGTGCTTCAAACGACTTTTTCATGTCGATCTCTGGGATGGCCTTTAAGATGCCGGTCGTCGATCTTTGAATGGCGTCTACGGATGCATAACGAACTCCTTTCTGCTTCAAATGAAGACGAGGGAACAGGAAATAATCGCATGGGGACAGATCAGGCGAATACGGTGGGTGCTGTATCGAATATATTTCATTTTTCGCCAAAAATCGGTGACAATCGTTGCTCGATGACACGGTGCGTTATCGTGCAGTAATCTCCAGCTGCCTGGCTCGCGATATTCGGGCCGAACACGACGAATGCGCCCCAGCAAACGCCTCATAACATCGAGGTAATATGCACCATTAACCGTTGAGCCGTATGGAACGAACTCCTTATGGATAATTCCCTTCGAATCGTAGAATGAAATCAGCATTGACTTGATTTTCGACTTCTCCATTCGTGATTTTTTCGGATTTTCTTCTTCTGGTGACCTCCACTCTGCGCTTTGACGTTTGCTTTCTGGTTCGTATTGAAAGCACCACGTCTCGTCACCAGTCACAATCGTTTTCAAGAAGTTTTCATCTGCACGGGCTCGTGCAATAATGTCTTTGGAGTGTTCGATTCGAAGCGTTTTTTGGTCGTCGGTCAATTTGTGCGGAACAAACTTCGAATTGACTTTCTTCAAACCAAGGGTTTCAGTCAAAATGCGCTGAATAGTTGTTTTAGGGATGCCAAGCTCCATTTCCACAAATCTTACTGACGATTTCTTCGAAATTTTCACAAATTCACGCACTTTTTCCACATTTGCCTCGGCCAAACTTGTCGAAGGACGGCCGGCTCTTTCGTCATCGTTAACATCTTCTCTGCCTTTACGAAATCGTCGATGCCACTCGAACACTTGCCTCTTCGACAAACAATCGTCGCCATAAACAATTTGCAGCATTGCATACGTCTCGGTTGCAGTTTTCCAAGTTTAAAACAAAACTTAATATTGACTCGTTGTTCGTGACTCATTTTCTGACCGTTTACGAAAAACACTCTCACAGGATGCGTGATGTATCAGCTGACTATGCACCAAATGTCATGAAAATTTGTCAGGTTGGTAAGGAAGAGTCCCACTACAATAATCAATCAACTATCAAGAGATGACGTCACTGGTTTCTGATATAGACGCATTGCGGTTACTTTTGGGACAGAGGGTGTATATACCTACCGACACAACCGCATCATCCGACCCCCAGCATCTATGTGGGGAAGAAACACCCGTCGCTCGTATAGGTCCCCTTACTCGGCGCTGTTTCAGCAAATCGCCTCGGTTTCGAACGGAACTCGACCGCAAACCGTTTCCGTTTATTGTTTTTAGATTCGGACTGGACCGGACGACTATAGGCGGAAGATACGTGTAGGTAGCGGCGAGGATGCATCCGATGATGAATTGACGCGTTCGTTCGGACGCTAAAATGAATCGATGGCTTTTCGATTTTAGAAACGGAGGTCGCGAAGGGAGGCGATGCCATCGCCATCGAACGTCGATTTTGACTTATTTATGAATGCCGTCCTTCGAGAGAATGGTGGCTACGCGCGGCGGACGGGTTTTATTGAAACTGAAGGAGGACGAACGATGGTTTGAGTTAATGGCCGGTAAGGTGCCTTTTTGCCTCGTTTTTGCCCACGAGGAAATTATTACCGCATTAATTATTTCGGCATTCACTTCGATTTCGTGTACGACGAAATTTCGAGTGTTAATTGAAAAAATTACCGAAAGCTATTTACTTTGTCCTCAACAAAATGTGCTACGTGCTTTCTTTTATGCCGGGTATTCTGGAGGAGTGGAGTACCCACAAAATAAAACAACTGAATCTTTAAAACATGCGGAGATGTGAAAAGAAAGAAGCACGGTACTTAAGAAGCAAGTGGCTCTCAGGTTATGTGCGCGAGATCTGATGACAAGCAGGAACGTTTCCCGACTAGCACAGCGTAGGGCGTGGTGAAGATCTGCTCGATAAGATAGAGGTTGGTTCAAAACCCAAAAACAAGCAAATAAAATTAACAAGCGTGGAGTTTTTGAGTGAAATAGTGAAGTAATAAAAACTGAGAAATAACATATTCCTAACGATTTAATCCAGCAATAGGACACGATAAATATTCGCAAACTGCGTTTCAAAACATGACAAAGACGAACTAAATTTCCTGAACAAAACTTAAACGCATAAAAAGGGAGACACTCAAAAAATATGACTAACTAAAGTAATTAGTAAGGTTAAAAAGCAACTTTATATCAATCCTTACACAATGAACAACGTGACTGGAGAGGGAAATCGTGTTTCCTTTAAATAAAACGAAGGAAGGATCGAACTCGCTCATCGTAATTACCTAGTACCCCATTTTAATGTAGTAAAATAAGGATTAGAAGATGGAATTATGGGAAATATGAGAGTTTTTAAAATATTCTATTAGAAACCAACTGGAGGAACGACAGCAATGCTGATACATTATACAACTCATTAATAAGTACAGTTTCGTCTGTCGTAGGTATAATTTATCCAATCATAATGCATGAAATATCACACAACCACTACGAAAGTACTGTAATGAGCGTGACATCTTATACCAAACTGCTGTCTTCACCGAGGAGGATGAAATATGGTCAGAATATAGGCGCAAAAGGAAAGAATTAACAATAATGAGAGAAACTAAAAGAAAGTATATGTGGAATATCTAGAGAATTCTTCAAAGTCGTCCTAACACACATAAGGAATATATTAAATTCAATAATAAATTAAAAAGTAATGACCTGGTAATTGCTGAGACCTTCAACAAATAATATGCGACATCAATTAATGATATTGTATGTGATACAAACCAGTTTAATAATGATAATCTATCTAGACGATATTACAACCGATAAAAAATTTGATAAGTTTAAACGAATAACAATGAAGGAACTAAAACAAATTGTTTGGTCACTACTCACTACCCAATAAAAATGCAACAGATGGAATCTCAACAAAAGTCGTTAAAGACTCGATCGAAAACCGATATCTGGATACAATTAATATATCACTAGAAGAAAGAATATTTCCTTATATTCGGAAAACTTCAACTATTAAACTTATACCAAAAGTAAACAACACCATATTATACGAGGAGTCTCGGCCTATAAATGTACTACCGTCCCATGAAAAAATAATACAAGTTATCATGAAAAGACAATTAACGGCATACTGTGACAATGAAAAAGTGATAGTGGGGAATCAGCCAGGTTTCAGAAAATCTGTATTATAAATATTAGTAACAGTTGGTTAAATCTATTGGATGAAAATAATAGCATTCTGGCCGTGTTTTTAGATTTTAAGAGAGCATTCGAAGCAACAAGCAGACTGTTTTTGTTAAAGAAATTAGAGAAAATAGGATCTGTAATGAAGCCCTTAAACGGTTTGAATCTTACTTATGAAAATGGATACACAAAGTTAAGTATAGTAATTGTATATCAACACAAATTGAAACCGAACATGGTGTACCGCAGGGAACGGTGTTCAGGCCGCTATTGTTTGTATTATGTACTAGTAATATTGTTCATGTTGAATATTGTACTATTGAACTATTTGCTGATGACACAATGCTATATATTTCCGGTAATAACATTCAAGCAACTAATAGGCTAATAAATATAGATTTAGATAACATTTACAAATAGCTATGTGATAATAATTTGTGTATAAACTTAAATAAATATTAGCATATAATATTAGGCAATTCGTACATATTAAATAAACTAGGATATATAAATATAGATATAAAAATTGCCAACTTCAATTTAGAAAGAGTAAAATAAATGAAGTACCTAGGAGTTATTATAGACGATAAATTATGCTTCGTTCAACATATCAACTATAAATGTAGTAAAATGTGGGAAAAAAGGGACTTTTTAAACATGAAAAACAGAGTAAGAATCTATAAGGCGTTAATTGGGTCCCACATAGAATTTTGTGCAACTATATTCTATAACTTCCACGAAAACCAGACACAAAAGTTTTAAAGGATGCAAAATCAATGTATGAAACTAATACCCAAATGTATCAAAGATGCTGGCTTCGTTGCCAGCGAAACACGTGTCCCTAATTGTAACGATCTAATAACTATGCAGTGAAAAGTGTTCAAATGTCACCTATTGCCAATCAACGAAAGAAACCTCCATCAACTTTCACTGATCTGAGCCACAATACAACTAAAAAGGAGTACATTTTTCATTTCCCTCCGCTTACAAGAACACAAATGAAACGGCACATGACATTTACCTTCGCTTCTATTGAAAGAAGCGACCAACGTCACTTTTTAACGCCCAGTAAAAACTTTTTAATTAAAACGGCCCCGCGTGTCGTAATTGCTACCGGTTCTCCCCGTCGGCGGTAAAGGAGAAACCCACGTTGACAATTGCGGGCGAAAAGGAGATTTATCTAAGAAAAGTTCGCGTTTTTCTTGCCCCGAACCCGACCGCTCTTCCGTGAAACAATTACGACCGGCTAAATTTCACCCCGCAGAGTACTTACCCGGAAGGAAAAAGAGGGCGCACGCGAGGAAGAACGAGCGCGTACGACGAAGGCGAGGGGATTCCCTAATCAATTTGAAAGAATCTATAAAATGACTTAATCGAGGAAGTTGGAGAGAAGTTAGAGCTCGGATCGGTTCTATGTCGTCCGTAGTATCGGAAGGATAAAATGGTAATGATGGACACGAATAGATGGGGGAGGGTATGCAGTACGGGCGGGCGACATACGGAGAAGACTAACGCGGAAATATTACTTGCTCTTGCAGCGCGGATAATTCCGCCGCGGCGCCACCACCACGGTTATTAATATAATGCGGAAGACTAACTTTTCCTAAAGTTGAGTTTTAAAGTGAATTTCGCGAGAACTTCCGTCTACCGCCGGCGGTCGACTCGCCCTCTAGAGTTCTGGCCGCGACGAAACTAATTTCTTGAGCGTGCTAATGAGATACTGTGCCACGTCATGTATCCTCTTTATTACGTAACGAGTCAACCCTCGAAGAATATTAAAATGTTCAATTGGGGAACATCGGATGACGCCTGGCTTTGTTAGATTTGGTAAGTGGAAGTTGAAAATCGCAAATCAGCAACTTACTAGGCGTGTCTAATGCTGAAAAAAGTTGAGGCCTTTGTATACGTTCCATTTAGAAAAAATTGCCTTTTATGGAACCACGCCAAAGAGCTCCAAATTATTTCAACTTCCAGTTCGTAACACTATCGAATCAATGGGGATCTTTTCCACAAGTTGGTGTATTCCAAAATAATTCCGGGAAAATAAGGACCTATTTGTGAACGTACGTTTGCACATACCTAAGAGTATATGACAAATGAGAACTATGTTTACTGTTATATCAGGTGCGATCAAAAAACATAGTCAATACTTTTATTACGAACAAATTAATAAGCTTACATCAAATTTGAATTAATCTCCTTCCAAGTATCTTTCTCCGCTAGCGATGGATTTATTCCAACGTTGATTCCATGATTCAGAGTATTTCGGCAGGATTTCTTTCAGAAGAGCCTTCAGCCGCTCCGTTGTGGCTCATTCAATGCCGGGAATTGTGTCAAAACGATTTCCTTTTAGCCAGTTTTTATTTTTGGGAAGGGCTAAAAGCCGCATGATGCTCAATCAGGATTCCTTTTAGCCAGTTTTTTATTTTTAGGAAGGGCTAAAAGCCGCATGATGCTCAATCAGAATTCCTTTTAGCCAGTTTTTATTTTTGGGAAGGGCTAAAAGCCGCATGATGCTCAATCAGGATTCCTTTTAGCCAGTTTTTTATTTTTAGGAAGGACTAAAAGCCGCTTGATGCTCAATCAGGATTCCTTTTAGCCAGTTTTTTATTTTTGGGAAGGGCTAAAAGCCGCATGATGCTCAATCAGGAGAGTAAGACGCATATTTACAGACCGCAATCTGTTCTTCAAGCACCCTTTCGATGGAGATATTATTGGTTGAAGGATTGTGATTGCGGGATATACTCGTCGCAATAATTTCTTCACGGTTGGTTCTTAACCCTCACTTCTCGGCTCATCTATGAAGTTCGTCGACTTCGTCCTGTAAGCGGTCACACAACATGCGAGATGCAGACAGCAGTATCGTCCACGTAGAATGTCACTTTTATCCTCTGAACTAACGGCCGGACATATGTTCAAAAGTACCTTCGGCTTTGGGGACCGCCTTATAGGTCGTCTATTCATATAATACTAACTTTTTCGTCTATTTCTGTGGCTTCCTTTGTCTATATTTAATGACAATAGCTTATACCGCCAGAATCTCTATCTTTGAAGTATATTTGGCATCCTGTGGATCAAGGAGAGAATTTTCTCAATCTTGCCTGCCCACACAAAAGTTGGACTACGCCAGAAGATTATGTGTACAGTCTGCAGTTCTTTCCACTGGTATATCGGGTTTTTAATTGTTTGTGGTCCCCCTAATGTCAGTAAGTAATTTTGGTTGAATATTTGCAATATGCCGCTAGAGGATTTTGGTAAAATTTTAAGTTAGATTTTACTCGAGGAAATTGGTACTTTTGAACCCTAACAGCAATATTACGTTTTATAGATCATCGAGATTCGATGATACAATCTTCCCCATCCACAACCGGTGTAACTTTTTAGTTTATAATAAAAATGTTTTAGAAAACTTTGAGATATGCATATGCCTCGATATAATTATCCAGCCGGACACGTCCATTTTCCAACTACAAGCTCAACATTGCATTATCAATATTGGCAAAGCGTAAACGCGCCCAATGAATATCCGACTGCATCATTACCATAATTACAATACTCGTCGAGTATTCGACTATTTATCTATAATACCCGACGTTTCGTCGGCGTTTATTCCAATTTCATTAGCGCCCCGATCCTCTTTCCCCTCCGTTCCGGATACGTTTATGACAACTAAACCGGTCCTTTCCCGTTATTATGTCCGTACATACATACATAGAACGACTGTACGTCGCCTCCGATAAATAAAAACCGCCGCGATAACGCCGCATACAGTTTTGATGGTCGACGTCGCGTTTACTATCCGAAGGGATCGTCGCCGCCGCCATTTTCCGGGAGGTATCAATCCGGGAGAGATCCGGACGACAATCGGCGGCAACACGTAACGCGGCGGACACGTTGTATTATAATCGCAGCCATAATCCGACCTCATTCCACCGCTTAATTATCCCATTGTTCGGCGAACGAGCGCCGTTTCGTTATTACGACAGGTTGTACCGGCGCGTTTATCGATTTATTTATCTATTTATTTGTTTGTTTGTTAATGTACGGACGCGAGGAAATGAAACGGTTATTGTATTGTATTGTATTGTGTCGTGTTATGTACGTCGGGTAGGGAGATATATGAACCTCTGACACACGTCGAGGTTGCAATTTAATATTTATGGGGAAATTATAGCTATTGAAGGTGCGTTTTTTGAAGGGTGATAAACAAAAGGTTGTCTCGAATTTCATACGTTCAGTGACATGTAAACTATTACTTGGCATATATGTAGAGAGTATAATAAGATATCGTATTGTATTGCATTATCATCTTCTGGGTTGTTACAATCATCATATCATATGTACACTCATGGAAACTCTAAATGTCCGTCTTTTGAGCTCCTACGCCCCGATTGTCACAATCTAAAGGTCGGTCCTGAAACCCGCAACGTTACTATCGGTTGGGCCGTAGGAGTCGTTTAAAGTAGAAAATGTTACTATTTAATTTGTGTTACAGAAACAGTTTGTGATATGTTAAAAGAAAAACGACAAAAAGCCTCTAATTTGTTATTTTTCTAAGATTTATGAATAAGGAAATATAATGAGAATGTGGAATATAAATAATTCAACTTATATATATTAAAAAATTTGCCATAAAATACGAAGTTTTCGTATCTAGGAAACTTTAACCTTAATAAATACTGAGTCTTATGAGAAAAATTATTTCATTAATATAATGATAAATGATGTAAAACTAAGATCCTAACAGTAATAAGTTTAAGAACATCCTTAATAAATTTACCAGCATTCGCTTTAAGAAAACGGTGTATGTATGATAGATATCAAATATAACGCTCTTTTACATTAACACAGTAATTTTTGTAATGTAATTAAAATGTTACAAAATTCAAGTGTTATTTAATGCATACCAATTATTACTATATTTGTTTTATTTAGTTATATTTTGGTCAATTTGTTGTTTATTGCTTTTTATATAACGTAATTTTTGTTTTGCTTTCAAAATTAATTTTTTATTTCGTTAAAATATATTTTTTTATTTTGCGTCAAATTTTCGTTTATTTTCTTTTTTTTTTTCGATTTATTAGTTTGTTACACTACTTTATTTGTTTTTATTTCCTTTTTTCCTTTTATTCCAATACATTTTTTTGGAAATTGTTTTATTCTGTCTTTAGCCGATTTATTACATACTGAAGTTTTGAAAAATTATCTGAATTAGCTGAGAGTAACACAACGGCAAAATAAAACGTACATACATATCCTCTACCGTCACATATTGCATTTGAGCACCATCTACAACGCCTTCAACATTTTAGGAATGGATTTTCTAAAACTATTGTGTTTTGATACGTGCGTATACACATATGTATATAGACACAATTGTTTGGTTCAGTTCAGGGTAAGGCTGTTTTCCTAAAACCATTTATTCGGTTTAGCGATAACATTAACAAATTTATCTTTTAATATTTTAATGTTCTGTATGTAATATCTTACTCCTACATTATTTTATCAAAACGAATGCAGGCTAATTTATTAAACATATTTTTATACTTACTACTGTTTAGGAGCTGAATTTTACATCATTTATTATTCTATTGATGAAGTTACTTTTGTCGTAAAAATTTGTATTTATTTAACTGTTTGTAGATACGAAAACTTCGTACTAACTGGTATATTTTTTAATATTATACAGCAATCGTATTTGTACGTTTGCATTGTGTATATTCCACATTCTAATTAAACTATCGTAAAAAATTATTTCAATTACTAAAGCAATTTTAATTACGAACACACTATATTTATTTATCTATAGAACATAAATTCTAGAAAAATAGCCCATTAGTTCACTACTACATATTTTATTTCATTTATTGGCGTCCTTTTAAGTATTTACAAACTCCTTTTATAACACAAATTAAATAATAACATTTTGTAACTTAAAGAACTGTTTCGTACATACCAACTAGTAGTAACATTGCAGGTAGACGGCTTTGGGACGGGTGTTTAGTTTGTAACAATCGAGGCGTATGCGCTCAGGAGGCGGACATTTAGAGTTTCCATGTGTGTACACACATATCCTTGTAATCGTGTCTCCTCATCAGAATCTGTTGCATTTGAGATACACTTTCGGTTACCAATTTTGTTTTCAATTGATACGCATATCTACTACCCAACATCCCAAAAAAACACAACGCACAAACACACTAGAAACGGCGTGAGTATATCCGACGTTTAGTATGGGGATCTCGGAAACTAACAGAAATATAAAGGGGAATAAATGGTGAAAGAATTGCAGTTTTGCGAGCTCAATTTAACGAACTTTTTGGTTTTTGGAAGAAATGCAGGGTTCAGTAGATAGATCGCTATTTTTTTTTTTATTTTATTCAGTGCCGATGGCTCTGTTTTTATTGACTTTAGGAAAAATGTATGGAGGGAAAAGTTGTAAGCAATTATATGCATCATTATACAGTCTAACTAATTTTTTATTTAAGCTATAATTTTTGAGTTACGATACGAACTTTTGTTCTTTCTGGTAGAGACCACAGTCGGTCGTGACTATAAAAAAGGTCCTTACTCAACGATGTACAGCTTGACATAACTATTTTTATAAATATACATATAAATTATGGTAGTCTTTTTCTTCTTATTTACAAATTGTTCTAATACGCTATGGAAAGAATTGGTAGATGTGCATCGCGTTTAATTATAAAATTCAAGTAAGTTTTCCTTCTAATTTGATAATTTATAGAAATAAAACCTATGCTTTTTCAGTATTTGTACAACTGTACGCAGTTACATGTCTACTTCCATTTCAATGTCTCGGGTTGAAATCGATCCAGTTTGTATTACACTCCCTCCGTCTCTCCATTAATGCCTCTTGCAGTCTGTTTTGTTTTGCAAAAAGATCCATAACCTCCCAAATTATCATCTTTTAAAGGTAATTTTTATGGCACAAATGGTAACAGTTAATAATATCATGCTTTTCTTGATTAGAAAAATTCATAGTGATAATTTACGAAACCTCAATCAACATTAATTAGAAAATAAATTATTGCACATATCAATAACTGCTGCTTACATCTATTAATTGCTTCCATAGCTTACTAGGTTAACGGCATTTTTAGTTTTCAGTTACACCGGTGAGTGAAGTACCAATTTTTACCTAAATCTTTGTTCACTTACCTTAAATCCTTTGCCTATTTTAATTACGTCATTCTGCTAGTAGTTTATATCCTAATCTCCTTTATTGTTTCATAATTTATTCTTTATCAATACTCGTGTATTACGTTCTCCAAAATTATTTTTATTTAAAATTGTAACTCCAACGGAATAAACAGTTCACATCAAAATAATTATATTTGTAATTTCGAAATTAAAAGAAAAATACTAACTGGAACTTTTTATTAAAATCGATAAGTATCTATCAATTGTTCTCAAAGCACACTACTTGAATGATTTGAAATTAAAAACGAAAATATGATCATAATTTATGTATTTATTGATTTATTTATTTATGAAAATAAGTACGCCAAGCGTAAATCGTCAGAATCGCTGAAAAAGAGCTTTTCTTATAAAGTAGCTTGAATAGCTTAAACAAAAAGTTCGCCAAGACTGTACTATTAAGCACATAATTACCTCCAACTTCTTCTTTGGACATTTTTGCTAAAGTCAACAACAACAGATACATAGTCACTGGACAAAATAATAAAGAAATTATGTTTGGGAAATATCTAGTTAGTTATGCAAATACCAAAAATTCATTAAATTGACCTCGTACGACTACTCGTAAATATATATATATATATATATATATTTATCTCGGTTACTAATTTTGTTTCTAACTCGTGTTTAATACTTCCCTCTTTTATCTTTCCTAAGGTCAGCCGTTACTCCGCTTACCCGCAATTTATCGATCTTCTTGTTATCAAATGGATCTCCCTTACTGGCCGCGAAAGTGAACCAACACGTGCTCTCAAAATATCCACTTTACCTTGCATAACATATTACGCGAATTTTAGTAACGTTTCCATTTCTACGCCTAAATAATAATCGTCCTACTAGACCGCACACTTTCAGAGTTTCTCCAAATGCTCCTTGCCGGGAATTTCGGATTTCCCATGGTAGTAAGGAAGTATTTGCTCTGTTATTGTTTTATTTCGTTTCAACCTTCTCCTCCTGTAACTACGAGTGTCTGGTATAAATCACCCAACGGATGTTTTTTCCGAATTATTCTCATACAAACGTTAGATCGTCTAATCAATATGAAAATTGCCTGATTATTCGCCTAAAATTTCCTACCATTAGACATATTACCATTACATCGTCCTGATCAAATAAACGCGGGAATTATGCGCGACGCATCGTAATAATTATCGGACGTTACAAAACCTGCGGCGCGTCCAAATATATATAATTTCGAGCGAATGTTAATAATGGATTTTAATTGTTGCATCCGTGTCGATTCGATAGCGTTGCACGAAAGTATCATGTAACGTACTCAGGGGAAATTAATTGAATTTGATCAACCTTTCATTTCGGGATAGTCGATCCCCATCGATACCCGAATTCGCGTCCACCTACCGATAGGGACGAAAGACGGGAGGGTAATTTAATAATTATTCATTATATCGCGCGAGCTTTATTATTCTAATATCCTTTGTTGCGACGCCGCCGTATCGATTTTGGTATCAGCCCAACCGCGCGGGTTCGAGTTCGGGATTAAGGGGCCTAATACGTTTTTGGGAAGTTCGAGTTTCGGGTTTTCGAATGGGGTGGCAGGGGAGTGGGTGGGGGACGAAAAGCTAATTACTTTGAGTACGCGGCGTCTGACACACGAGGCATTAAATATGTAACGAGATAGTGTCGTTGTGTTTGCTAATTTTGAGCTGCGCGATGACGAACGCCGTGGGAGGTTATAATTTAATATATATGCGACACGTCGCGTCGTCACAATTTTATGTATTGACAGGGTAGAAAGTAACACCCTACAATAAGACAAGTTATAAGGGTAGTTTGGGTATAGACATTATCCTTAATTCGTCATGAAGGTCAACCCTGATAACTTTCATGATGCACACAGGAAACTAATTAGAGTTTAGCCATATGATCAAATTTTTTCACTCATACAGTATCGAACAGGACATAGTATGGGATTTCTTCCAAAAGTTCATTGTATTGTAAGAATGGACGAAGTAGACGGAAACAATTTACACGGGAATGAGACTTGGTCAATTTTTAGACCAATGAGAATGTTGTAAATCGTCGCTTTCCGTTTCTGCTAACAATAAGACCTAGATTTAGGAGGTAAAAATCTCCCTCAAAGTTTTGGCGATTTGCCTATCTCATTTATATTATTTAATCGGGGGTGAAAAGAGATGAATCGACAGAGTGAGATGTATATGCGCGAAAATGGTATTTCCAGTCGACCAAATATGGACCCTTCTTTCCTTGCTTCGGGATGAAGGGAAATTTTACAAAATTTGATATACCCATAAAAAGAGATTACCGTGATATATAATTTCTTTCGGTCATAATAACGGTGTCATTCGCAAATAATCTAAAATCGTCGAAATTTAGTGGACGATTTTTATCCCCTAAATGTAAGACTCGGCGGAAACCGAAAGCGGCGATTTACAACACCCGATGGGATCTACAAACTGTTTCATACAAGTTGAAGGGGGATAAGAAGAAAGATGACATGCATAAATTAACGTATACAGATGGGTACAAATTCTTTCCAATTGCATATAAAAATTATGCTCAAAGTTGTATTTCCGAGTTAGTCACTTCCTATAGGGTGTAAGCAGGTTAGTAAGAAATAGAATGCATTGCATTCAATCTGTCAGTTCTCTCCAAATAAAAGCACTTCTTGCGTTCTCCTCAACTACCAAAGGCTGCGTGTAAACTTCCAGTACGACTTCCATCACCGCTGTTGGGCACTTATTCATAACTAGTCCTCCAGACTCTCCTGGTATTAAATCTAGGGATTTTTAACAGTGTTGAGCACGTAGAAATTTTGATAAACTTCTTAGCTTAACTTCTTCTTATTCGTGATGTTTGCCATATTTATTAGTAGTAAAATCCCTCGAAAAATTTGCCTCTAGTGTTCGTGTCATATCCTTCTAAATCCCATAAATTCTTCTAGCACCAAGTCTTCTAAGGCTTCCTCTATAATTTACTTCCATTGCTTCCTGTACTGGGTTATCTGCTTACGCTCCCCATTTTGGCTTTTCTCTCGTCCCCCACCAGTTTTGCTTCATCCACTCAGGTTGCTTTTGCTCTTCCTACCCACATCTCTCCCGTCAAACTGTCTTTCCACAAGCCTTCCTCCATCCATTTATAGGACGTGATCCAATCATCTCAACTGCTCCTCTTCTATGGTTTCCGTAATCGGCAGTATATTTTGTCGATTCCGATACACTTCGCTTCTAGTCAGGTATTTTCTGGTGTTATTTTCTATTCTTCTCAGAAGTCTCATCTCGGCTTTACGCGAACTTTTCGAATTCCGTGGAATCTCTTCACAGTTGTAGTTCCTGTTTCTTCACAAAGTCTTTGATTTATGTTTTGATGATTTCTCTTGCAGATCTGAGAAGACACTCCACTGGTTTTTGCAACATCATAAGTCTAAGTATATGCACCTTTGGACACGCAAACGTTCAAACTTTTTAAAAAATGACTACAGAGGACGCCAAAAAAATTTCAGGAATTGTTTAATAATTTCGGTGACGTTCTAGACAGTTTTTGATTTCGGATTTGATGCTTTGGTGAAGGATTCTACAAATTTGGAAGCCCTATAAGCCCTATCTTTGCACTCTCATTACCGAGAGATTAATTTTTGTCAAGGTAGTAACATTACTACAGCAACTTCAGTATTTCTGAGCACCGCGATGTTCTGGTATGGAAATCTTCTTGTGGCAATTTGCAAACTTGTGAGGTGGGCTTTCCTACGTTTTCCTAGAACCCTAGCACAACATCCTAAACTTCTCGTGACGATGTCCATGAATTTAATCTCCTTGATTTTATTTTAATAACCCGAATCTTCTAATCTTCGTCATATCACATTCAAAATTTGTTTAAATTCATCACCGCCATTATCACTATTATTCTGATAACCGGAAGATCCCAATAGATGCTGAAGACCACGGGCTGGAATAATGGACATGGAAAATAGAATTTCGGCGAATGTCCACTAATGACTTAATTCTATAATTTGGGTGTGGATAGATCTCGTATAAAGGAAAAACAACTACAACCCGGACAAAGGTCCTGTTGGTCATTGTATTATGTTTGGGTTAAGAACAATGTGTCAGCGTGCAATGTATCAAGTGTGAGGCACAAAGGCTAACTAGTTATGGATGGGAATTGCACTGAATTAAGCAGAATCGAAAGCCTCGGACCAGTTTGGCTGTGATTGCAGTTCATCAGTGAGGGGCCTTCACTCCTAACCAATTCAACGCATTCCCTGCTCGGATCCAGCAGATCAGAATGCATCAAATTCCATGCCATTCAGGTAAGATCCTCTATCTGCTGCTCCAGCAGTTTTTGATACAAAGAAATTTACAAAATTTCGAGGTCAGGTTCTCCAATGGTTTTGCTTCCTGACTTTAGCTATAATTATCAGCAGAAAATCGATAAGAGTTAATGTCTAAACGTATCGACAGAGCGTGCGCAAATCTTCATTGAAGTATTCCAAAATTTTCACTTACATCTCATCCGACTCGACCTAATATTCTGAAAGGGAACTCTTCGCGAATTATTCATCCGTCCATTACCGCCGGCAATGCCGAAATTAAACAATACGCTATGCAAAGTGTTAACAATAACCTTAATTATTTAACGTAAACTACCTGCGGCGATTTACCTTTTCTCTCCCTCTCTCTTCTATCTCGGATCCGGCGCGGAATCTCGATCGAAATGAATTCCCACGCGACGCGACGCCGGAATCAATTCGCCGTCGAGAGGTCCGAAAACCCACCAATTTGCGTCGCCTCGCGACCTCGGTCGCCGCTTTTCCTTTTTGTTTGGATACCCGTTCATTGATAATTAACAAAGCGTGTTTGTACAGACTTAAATTTCGGGTGCCCGTATTAATTTTAATCGGAAAAGGTCGAGCTTGTTGACATTAATCCGGAGTGGGGAGAGTGCGGCAGTTTTGAAACGCCCGCACCATCGACGACACATACGGCGAAACGTTAGAGTGAATTTCAGCTCGATCGTTTTAAAGCGTTCTCCCATTTTACGCGTGGCATGCCGAAAGAGCGAAGATATGTACGTGTACGTACAAGGTGAGAGGACGGGATGGGGAAATGAAGAGAAGACGATTCGTCGGAGAATAAATGAAAGAGAAAAGAGAAAGGGAAGATGAGATAAGAAGGAAGACGGAGATGTTTGTTAGGTTATAGCAAAATTTACTTTTTGATGCGATACGTCACGTGATGTCTTGGGAGGTGACACGAAATTGCCGGGAAAGAGTCCTTTTGAATTATTTAGTTACACGATGCCTTACTTACGTATTCAATAGAAAGGAATAAGGAAAAGTAAGAAAACTTGTATAATTTAAACGTTCAACGATGTAGGGATGGTGATGAAATGTTATACCAATAAAGATGTAAGAGTATATACAAGGAAAGAGTGGATATCTGGCCTATAGTGCTTAAGGCTATTCATAATTTATGCTATATTATTAGGATCAACCATTTATTCCGAAATTTCAGGAACAATGGCAACTAAAACACTGACTTCAAGAAAGTTTGGTAAACTGAAATTCTTCTCTGCAGAACATTTTAAATTTGTGAAGGTATACCCAAACTTATGGTGATTATGTCTTGCGCTAATAAGGACATTGGCGCCATGTTGGGCGCCAATTATTAACTAAAACGATTCAATAGGCCCAGGTCTACCATTAAGGGCCAGGTGTGCAATGCTCGAAAGTAGGTCCAAAACTGTATAACATTGTTAGCTCTTTCATTTTCTAAAAGCATCATAGCAACGCTACAGCGCAATGTAGAAGGACACAAACATTGAGTAGGAGTTTATAAATTTCAAGAAAAATAAAAATTTCAAAATTTATCAGAATTGTCCATCATTATTTAGGGGTAACATATCATAAAGGACAAACCACGATACATAGCAGATTAATTAAAATTAATATCAATTAATGTTTATGTCTATACTCACAACTGTTTGGCCTCATATCTTCCTAAATTAATTTGAACGTGAATAGGTTAAGATTTTTGTCTTTCAGTCTATCTTCATCATTTTCTAGATTAAATAAGGGAAATATAAATAGAAAATCAGTTCCAATTAGATATTTGAGAAAGTTGAAATTACAGATGAATAAAAAAGTTAAATATCTCCACCATGAAGGACCTATCACTTAGGTCCGTTTATTAGGAAACTCTCACAGAAATTTGTGCATCGGCTGCACTGCAAGACTATACTGCACATGTCAATAATTCCAATGAATAAAATCGTACTTTCTTAATGATAAACTGCAAATGTAGAATAGTTTCTCAGAGCAAAGTGTTACAAGAATTCATCATATCAATAAATCTCACCAAACTAGTGCCCCCATCTGATGACCAGAGGGAAAATTGAAACACCCGGGATACATAACAGTTTCAAAACGCTACTTGAAATAGTCACAATTATAAATGAATAAAAAATGTAGAACATTTACATAACCCTTCAATGAACAACCTATCAATGAGATTCGCTTGTTAGGCAACACCAACAATGCAATGCAATGCAAATCCTGCAGTGAAGTCATTGCACAGCTTTCTGTGAGAGTTTTCTAACAAACAAACCTCAATCAAAGGTCGTTCATTGGAGAGTTATGTAGATGTTCTACTTCCGTTACTTAAAAGAAATATAATCTGCGAGTTTTAAATTTGTACTTTATTAGAGCTAGGAGGGGGTAGAGGTAACCCGGAACATAAGTATCTCAATAGATCCCGAAATACATATACATTTCGAAGACTAGAAAGTTGCGGATAACAGCGTATATGACATTGGAGAAAAACAAGAATGAAGAGAAGAGAGTTTGTCACGTTGGGCGCCAATTATTAATTAGGACGATGAAAGGAGGAGATTTTGCAAATTGATAGGGTATTTAGCGCCAAAAAGTTACAAAAGAAACAAAAGTTATTTGCTGCTGATTGGCCATCCAGACACCTCTTTTACAAAAGAAAAAAATAGTAAACAATTTGTGAGAGCCAAAATCTTATTTAGACAGCATTCCTTCACCACGATCACGTTTAACTTACTCTCATTTTATTAGTTATTGCTTAAGAAGTTAGTAAGATCAAATCTGGATGACTCTCTATGCCCAAACTTACAAAGGAAGCACTCTCACGGATTATTGGTGTATGCGAATTGTGCTTACGTAGTAAGCTTTTCCACAGTTACTTGGTAGCTACCCATTAACGTACCTAATTTAATTAGGTCGTTTATAGAAAGTAAACCAGATTTCATTTTACGAGGATCGTTTCAAAAGTAAGTTAGACTATTTAAAAAAATAAACAGTGTTAAAAATATTTTAAAAAATTATATTTTGAAAAGTACATTCAATGATTATCTTTCCACATAATTTTCTTTAACCTTGATAAATTTTTGATACCGTGATAACAGTCTTTAAATCCAATGTCAAACCATTCCTCGCCAGCTTTCCACTACTTGTTTCAATGCATCCTCATTTGCAAAGCGTCTTCCCCCGAGATGTTGCTTCAGCTGCGGAAAAAGATGGAAGTCGGTCGGTGCAGGGTCAGGAGAGTAAAGTGGATGACCAAGAGTATTCCATTCAAATGGCTCAAGCAGAGCTTGAGTCTCATGAGCAGTATGTGTAGTAAAACTATTTTGCTCAAATTTCCCCCACTTTTATTTCTAATCCCTCTTCTGAAGTTTCCCAACACCTCACAATAGCGAATAGCTGTGATCGTGGTCCCACGGGGAAGATAATCCATCAACAATACTCCCTTGGAATCCCAGAAGATCGTTGCCATGACCTTATCAACGGATTTCACAACTTTCGCCTTTCTTTGGAGTTGGCTCGTCCTTTCCTCTCCACATCGTACTTTGTCTTTTGAATTCTGGCGTCCAGTAATGGGTCCATACTTCATCCCGGGTTACTATTCGCTCGAATAAACTGTCTTCTTCGTTCTCAAAGAAACTGCGAAAATTGCAATGCGCGGTCGACTCTTTGCTCTTTGTGTTGTTTTGAATGTAGGCGTGCAAATTCTTAGAAACGCTGTTCTTCTTTCAATGAATAATTGGCGCCAGCGAGAAACCATTTACCGTACACACTGTACAACTCATGATTACTCACTTTTATTTTTTACCGGAAAAGAACAAATAACAGCATAAACTTAGGAGCAAGTGGAGTCTCCTCCATGGTTGTTGGCGCGTGATTATCCGAGCGGTGAAGGTAGACGCATAGAAATTTTACAGTGCTGTCACTACACCCCGACAAACGTTCTCTCCGGCTCAGGGAGTATTCCCGACTAACGCACAGGTTTTAAAAAATTGTACTTTTGAGACGTCCCTGGTATTAATTACGTTTTAAGCAATAACTGATAAATAAATGAGTAAGTTAAAAGTCAATGTGGAGAAGGAATGTCGCCCAAATATGATTAAAATGAAATAAGAATACACACACGGGCAAAATGTATTTAGTTAGGTAAATGATAAACGCGACTAGTTAGATAATCAGTTAATTAATAAACTTAAAGCAGAACTTAACCATAATTAATTCAACACATTATCGGTAAACTCTAGCACTCTTGTAGTTGGAACAATTTCCATATTGGAATCAAAGCTGAACGGATAAGGAAACGAGGGGCGTTTATGTCACTACTATTAAACCCAAGTGTTAAAATTTTCACGTTTCACGTTTCAATTTTTTCTTATTTATACCGAACGTATTTGCGTTTCCGACCATTTGACGATAAGGAAAAACATTGTCGGCGGTAAACAACCAGGTTCGTACATAAATCACCAGCATAACATGGCGTATCTCCGCCGTCATCTGTTTAATTTGCTTAATAAAGTTCTACTTTCGAATTACACGTCCGCGTACTGCACGGCCGAACACGCACGTGCAATTTGTATAATTACCAGTGTCTAACCGCATGTTCGCGTCACCCGAAGATAAATTATTATTCCGCGAATACGCCAACTATACAGCTGAAGTAGTAGCTGCGTAACGGAAAGTTTAAGATTACCTCGGGGAATACCTCCCAATCGAAGCTATTCTACGGCGTCTTCGATGGACGATCTATTCGTCGTTTTAACTGAATTACGCTCGAGCACCTTTTGTAATAATCGGGAGGAATTTTCGCGTGCACCGATAGCCGGGGCATCGCCGGAGCGATTTAATGTCTTCGCGATATGCACGGCGCAACGGAAAAATTGACAGCGCGGTGAATGATGACTCCGCCTCGGTTAGTTCCATTTAACTAATGTCGATGGAGATAGCGAGTTTTTCTCTCGTAGCGCGTTCACGCTACATTTCACCCTTAGCAAAAGGGAAAAGTTTGAGCGATTATACGTTGATGTGTATGTAAAGTTTTTCGCACGTCGTCGTGTGCTAGCGCAAACGATTGTGGTAGTTTCTACGAAAAAAGGAGGAACATTTTATTCGTCATTTGGATCTTGCACTTTGGGAGAAAAGTCTAAGTAACTCTGTACTTTTGTTAGGCAATTCTCGTGAGGGGCTGTGCAATAGCCTACAAAGGAAGCACAAATTGCTTACTTATACCAATAATTATCACCGAAGAAATTATGCTTTATTAGTCGTAGACTGTAATACTAGTTTCGTCCTTCATTCATTCATTCATCATATGAATAAATTTCACCAAACTAGTAGCTCAATCTAATGAACAGAGGTAACATTGCATATCCGCGATACAATATAACACTTATAGTTGCGGTATAGCCGGTCCGTGATTAATAAAATAGACCTAGATGTAAAAGGCAAGTTTATGGGGATATACTTGACCAAACGTGTTACTCCATCTCATGCACTAAAGTGATATTGGCGTACCGAAATACATTGCAACTTGTACCAAATGACAAATAGAAAACTGTTTTCAGTGAAAGCCAAAATAAGTCAAAGAAACGTCCAAATTCTAGTTCATTGGTTTATTACTCCCGAACTGGGCAAACCGTACTGATAACTCCTGATAAGAACGAAACTTGTCTACGATGTATTTCTCCACACGTTTCTCCTGCAATATGCTCAATTAATCTCTTCTTAAAACGTTATTTTAACGCTTTGCCATATCCATGCATTGATGCATAGCATATAAAGAAGTTCTCTGTAAAGTTCGTTCAAAGAGATGGATGATGTAGAAATAAGAGGGACATCAAACACTTGATGGGGTCCTTCAAGAAGATAGTCTTCATATAAGCTACCAGAGACGAATATGCCGAAGAAGGAAATGATAAGGAGGAAATGATCAGTTTAATCGAAACACATAGTAAAAGAGGAAAACGAGAAGGAGCAAGAGGAGATAAAGGATAGGATACTGAAAGGGAAGAAGAACAAAAGAGGAGTACAGTAAATTTGATTTCTACTGGCGGTGATGATGCTTAATGCAAAGAGGAGAATTATTAAATATTTTATGACGATTTTGAAAAAGGTCGCTCTGATGTATGCTGCCGAAGAAGATGATGGCGACGAGGAAAAGGAAGCTGCCGAAAAAGAGGATGATAATGATGTCCAGGAGGAGAATAAGTGTTTTGGTGCAAAATACCCCAGGTTTAAAATTCCTTGGTATCACTGTGGATTCAAATTTAAATTGGAGCCAACATATTAATTGGCTCGCAAACAAATTATCCTCTGCATTATTTATTATAAGAAGACTAGTACATATCGCTATCCATGAAGCAGCCAAAGCGGCGTATTTTGCAAATTTCCACTCTCTTCTGTGCTACGGGGAAATAAGGTATTCAAAAAGGAGCAACAAAACTCCTATGCAGTCTTGAACATAGGGAAAATTGTAAAGACCACTTCAGAAAAGAGGGGAAACTTATCTTATCATCAGCATTTATTCTTGCTGTTATATGTTATGTACACCAGAATAAAGAAATTTTCTCCCAAAATGGATAATGGATATCATCACAAACACCGCACACGAAATCATAACGACATGGCCTTACCACAGACTAACAAGTTCACAAAAAGTGATTTCTTACTGGGCATGAAGATTGTAACTACAACAAATTACCCAGCGAATTAAAAACATTGGTTTATGGCAATTTTAAAAGAAAAGTCAAAGAAGTGTTGTTCGAAAGAGAGTAGTACAGTATCGAAGAGTTCCTAGTTAATTAATGTACTTATGTTTTGTTAGTCTTTCATTTCTATCTGTGTGTGATATATTCCACTTTAACTTATTTATTTATTTATTATTATTATTATTATTATTAAGAAATCCCGTGGTAGGAGTGTGGGTAAAGATTGGCATATCGAGAGAATTCATGTTCATGTTAACAACAAGCATTCATAAATTTCACCACCTACTTAAATCTATTTGCAACTTTTATTCTCCTTTTTGGTACAAAAACCTGGTTTATAGTGCGATGTTTTGCATGTGGGTAACATTTTTCTCCCATGCCTCTTCTTGTGTTTCCAGTTATTTTCGTTGCGGTTCAATTGGATATAGGTTATTTGTATTTATTATTTCTTACTGGGAGTCATGGCAGTCAGAAGACCAATAGAAAGAAAGAGGAAATGGAGGTTGGATAAACGCTGTCTGGAGAAGGCGGAAGAAGACTTAGAAAAGGCCAGAGACTGGAGATGAACATTGAGGGATACAAATCTGTGATGAGGTGTCATAGATAAGTTTATTGAATATACGCATGTGATGTCCTAATGTAACGGGCCTTACGCCTTCAAGGCCTGTGGTGCATTATAATGAAAAAAATTATTGGCATATGTTATCTGTGCTTGCTTTGCAGACTATTGCACAACTTTCCTGGAGACCTACCCGACAAACCCGCCTTAGTTAAAGTTTGTTTCCTTAGAGAAAGGCACATTAAATTTGGTGTTTGGTATACGTTACCATGGCACCCGACTAGCGAAAGTCAGTGAAATAAATAGAGCGGGTTTGACCATTTTGTATTTTCTTTGTTTTGCTTGTACGTTGAAATTGTGTACAAAATTGTTAACGTTAACTAGTCTAATGTGCTATTCTCTAAGGAAACAAACTTTACTTGGAACTTTACGTGAGAAAGCGCGGAGAGTTGATACCATAGGTAACCTCGGTATACGTATATTGGTTTGCCGAAGCGCGAAGTTAGAGTGTTGAGCCTTCTTATGGACCGTGGGCCAATTCTCACACTTCAACAATGATTTGAACTTGGTAGCATTTAACAGAAACGCTGTCATGTAATTTGAAATTTCATGGAATTTTTCGCTCCGGTATACTTAAAAACACAAAGTTACAATTTTGAAAGTTAACGGCACACTTAAGGCCTACTGAATTCGCAAAATAACTGATTAATTCGAACGCAATTGGATTGACTGTAACGTACCAAAAGAAAGTCTTGCGTGTGAATCTGTTGTATGATACTGGCACACCCAAAAGATGTATTGCCAGAATTGTGTGTGCTAGACCGAGTCTTGCACTCGAATCCACAATGTGTGAAACCGAAACGTTTGAACGAAAAACTCCTTAACGCACAGTAACCTGCAATTAAGGAAGGTTCGGGGCTGGTGCCAAAAATGGTAAGTATCTTCCTAAAAGGAAGGTTCTTGATCCCCATAAAATTATACAAATTTAAGAAACCGAAATTGGGGGAAAACACATGGAATGGAATCTTCTACTAAGTTAGAGTGACAAATAAGGTAGTAAAGTTGCGATTCAAGGTAAAGTAATTACAATTGTGAAATTCTAAAGTTCTAGCAGTGCTGCCCCTTCTAGGTAAAGAGGTACAAAAGTCGATTTCTGGTGACATTGGAATTTAATAGGATAGTTTGCACGTGAAACGAGACAAAGGAAAATGGTCCAATATAAAGCTAAAATACAAATACAAAATATTCCGAGACCGAGCTTTCGGCGAATTGTTTACTTCTAAGTGAAGCTAGGTTTGACGTTAGCAAAGCGTTAACTACCTGTACACTTATCGAATCTTTTAACAACCTTTGTTCAATGTTTCTTAAATTAAAATTGCTATCAAAGGCGCACACTATTTAACAACGTAGCATACATCTTGAAAGGTTTTAAGCTGTTAGCGCTTTCCGATTTGAAGTTTTTTGCACTTTACAATTCTCGAAGTTCCCTTGATACCGAAATTACTAGTAGTGATCGTCATTAATAAATTCGCTTTTCCGTGCCTGGCTCTTCATATATATAAAAAAGAAACAAAACGTAACGTTTCGATTCTTATCCAAACATAACCTTTCGTAAACGACCTCATTATAACTTTCTAGACAACCACTCCAATAATATTTATTCGTCATCTATTATTGAAGCACGCTAATTTCTTTTACTTTGTCCCGACCGCGCGCCGCCTCTCGTTACGACTTTTGTTCGTTCTTGCGTGCGTACGCGCCCCTCTCCTTCTACATGTCGGTCCCCGCAAGTTGTCGATATATTTTATTTGTCGGATCTACGAAGCAATTAATTGTTTTATAGTCGCTGCCCGAATAATTTATGAACGAACGATTCGAATAAATATACTGTCTGGACGTTTACTGCTGTGGGATTTCTTGGTAGGATCGATCCGACGACTGTAATAAAATTATATCAATCGTATCGTATCGCCCGTACGTATTAATGCGCATTTCGGTCGAAATCGGCGAAATTAAAGAGCGAGGTAAGGATTAAGTGGAAAGTCGTGTTGGATATTTAGAACTTGCTGCGGACGAAGATAGTAACTTTAAAATTATATGGACGCTGGCACACAGAATTTTATTATAGTTTTTAGTTGAACGGATTTCATCCCCCAATGGCTGAAGTAAATAGTCCAGTAACAGAAACACGATGGGTATCTCATAAATAATAGAAATTTCTTATTTATGAGATCTTTGTTATGTTTCTATTACCGCCAATACCTAGAAGGGATTTTTCCCGCAAATTCGTTGGATCATTACTAGATTTTCTACTGAAAACTATGTGGATTTCCTTCTAAAACTTAATAAAAAATCCTCTTCTTATTGGATCTTCCGTATGTATTGTGTCCCCACCGTGTTGAGGGCAGGTCAAGCTACAGTGCCTTCTTGATCTTGGATGTCCCCCCCCATCGGTTTCCAATGAAGATAGAATCTCAAGCTCAATCTAGTGGTCCCCCAGGTGTTAAACATTAACTGATACAATTTGCAACATTCTTTGAGAATGTGTTACGAAACTGCCTCTTTTCATAATCCACAAGTCACTATACCGATTTTGTGTAGGAGTCCATTCGATCTACAATATCTACCAGAATACGTGCCGGTTACGAAGAAAAAGTAGAAAAATAAAATCTACATAACTCTCAGACAAATAACCTCACTGAGGCTTATTTATTCGGCAATTTTCACAGAAAGTTATGCAAGGACTGCACTACAGCCTACGTTGTATATACCAATAATTATCGACGTAGGGAATTATGCTTTTTATCGCGGACTGCAACCGGTTTCGTCCTAATTAGGACGCGTCAGTACGGTATAGCACTCTTGAGATAAACAAAGCATTCCACAAATCCTACCGGTTATATAGATCTCCTACGGTTATAAGCATAATAAGATCTTTAACCTCTTCCTACTTCGCGACTTCTCCAGTTCTTTCCCCAGCTCCACTATTCTTCCTTCCTTAGCATCTTACGAAAAAAATGCTTACTCAGACCATAATAGGGCTAGGCTTCTATAATTGCGGGCGGGGCCTCTGCCTATTTAATTGAATTCTAATTGACTAGAAATCCATCCCAAGATTGCCGCTTTATTTAGTTTCTTCCGTCCACATCAGTTCATGAATTCAGCGCCCGAATGGCTGCTTGATTATTAGTCAAAATGACGATCTCCTGGTCATTTAGTTTCTTCTGAGATCAACATCAAACAGCACATATTTCCTTAGCGTAAACTTCCTCTTGGAATACGCTCGTGAAGCTTCCCATTGGCTCTCAATATTCCTTCAGCGCTTTTGGACCCATTCATATGACACATAAGTTGTGATCTGAAGGAGCTTTTAGTCGAATCATTCTTGTTTGTACTCTACAGTATAAAGAAGTTATTCTCAAAGTTGTATTTTCGAGTGATTCGATTTCTGTGCGGTGTAAGGAGCTTGGGCCCAAGCTACAGTGATGTTAACTCCCCTGGATTAAAATACGCCATTGATCACTATCCAAATAAGGACGTTTCTTACATTTCGTTCAACTATGTAATTGTGGCAAATCTAGCATAGCGCCATAGCGAGGGAGGGAAGGTAGATCCTAACTGTACAAGACATAGAAGTCGAACATAGATCTCCAGCGTATATCTTAGTGCTTAAGACCGGAAGCTTCAGAAAACTGTTAGAATGTGAGTAATGTCCCTTTTTGAAGAAAAGGCAATTAGGTTTAAGATTTTTAGGTTTTCCATGTATCTATGTTTCCTCTATTCCAGTTTGCGTGCCGATAGAATGTTTCCTTTTCAACAGCCATTTTAATTAATAATAATAGTAATAATAATAATAATACCAAACATTCTAGGTGGTTGTTACGCTGGAAAGGTCTCTTATTTCGTCAAAATAGTTCTCAATTGAATGAAGCTTAAGTTTTGACTGAAAGCTTTTCTTAACAAGGAAGCAGAAAGCCATTGCGGTTGCTTGACTTCACCATCTGTGGCAAATTCTCACATTTATTATTTCGAACGTTTTCCAAACTTGCCCAACGCATGAGAATACATACTTAAGGGCTTTTGAAACTAATAACAATAATAGATGTTTTGACTATGGTAAAAATTACAACGCAACACAGTTGATCAAGAGAAAATGTTACGGTTTCAAAATTACAATTCAATAGATTCGATTTTGATTGTATTTCGATCCACACTTCATAACGAGTGCAACGTTTTCGGTTCTAGTTTTAGCTTTACGAGAATGTTGAATTATTTTCCGTCCCTACACAGGCACTTTGGTTCTAGGCGCGTGCCCACGATAACGGTCACGTGCATAGTTAAAACCCACTTGATGAGAAGTATGCAAGGTGGTAGCGATTATTGACAAGTCGCTTTGCTAAATCAAAAACTAAATCCGGCACAAGACTTTAGTCATTTCCTTTTTCTGGGTTTTATTAGTTTATCGAAAAGTAAAGTCAACCTCGGCTCGCGCTCCTAGGAAATAAAGGGCATAGCGAGAAATCTGTCCTCCGTATTTTCTTTAGTTGAAAGGTTGAAAGGATAGAAATTGCTGGCCCTCCAAAGTAGGGTAAAACAGCGAAAATGTCGACAATATTTCTCTTGGAAAACTTATAGCCGCCTTTAAATGTAATAAGTGAGGAGCACGTAGTGTTCAACTTACTTCAATTAACGATTACAATCTAGGTATTAGGCTTACATCGTGATTTTCCCAACTTCTGCACCAAATTGAAACAGAAGAAAACTCAAATTAAATTTGTAAGGGGGAATATCTTTCTGCTATCACAGGAAAGCCGTAATTATTTTTTTAGTATCAATATTTCATATGAAAGATTTTGAGAACCTCGTCTGACCTCATATGCCGTCAAGTAGGATGTAGGATGAAGTTTTGGACGTAGAAAAGTAAACGCTAGTAAATTTCGAGCCATATGTTTAACAACGTTAAGTAGGTCCTGCTTCTTTAATTTTTTTGCCTCCTTTGAATCTCATCGAACGTTAGGTGATGCCGGCAGAAGAAACATGTGACTACGACGATATCATTGAAAAGTAAAGCTGAATATTTACAATTTAGAGAAAGAAGCATATACGTTAGTAAAATTAAGTCAACGTGTTAAGTAAGGTCGCCCGTGGTTACAATATTCAATATGTCTGTTGATACCTACGATGTTACGATACATACCTACTGCTCCTAAAACAATACTTTTATTTGCTCTTTTTTTTTTATTTATACTCATTCATATGCTCTTGCCTCACATAATAGGAATAAGTTTGACGCATTATTTATGACAAACTTTATATATTCAAATTATGGAAGAAGACCAATCAAATATTTACAATTGTCTCGACTCAAGTCCCTCGCAAAAGGGAATTACTTTCCCTCCTTTTATCCTGAAACTTCCGTCACGAACGGCAATAATTAAAACAGAACTTCACCACGCCTCATATAAAATTCCTCGTCCACCCACACCTACGTTCTTTCCAGCAACCTTAACCTTTCCACCGCATCCATTTTTAACGCCTTTTATTACGGGGCGTCGTAAAACGCAACTGCCGAACTGACAACTCGTCGTAGCGTCGACGTCGTCGTCTAAAGGCGAGGCATTTTAATAGAAACCGCAGCTCCGACGCAATACGACCCGTGTAGTTTTAAATTCCGCCCGAAGACGACGACGACGACAACCATCTCCCGCTCCTTCCGTGTTCTCATTCCCTATCCTTGCCCCTTTCCTTACGTAATCCGGTGTCGTTCCTTCGCCGATGACGGACAACCGAGGGTTCGCACCGAAAACGCCCCCGCGTCTCAAATTCATTCGAGGCACGTCGTCCGCAAAGGCACCGTCTGGGAGGTCCTTCGTCCGGAATTTCCGAATATAAAATGAGCCTTGCGGAGAATACACAGGACACCCTGAAGACGAAGGAGACGCGTCGAAACGTAACGGAACGTCTACGGAGCGTAAGTGAGTACCGCTCATATTAGCCGCTCGTCGGGGTTTGAAAGTCGGTAGGAAAGGGGAGGGTATATTAGATCAAGGGAAGACGCTGCTGCGGTCTGGTGTTACTGTGTAGTTTGAGGGATGATAAAGATAATTAGTTTTGCGGTTGCCGCAATAGTGAAGGTGGTGGATAGGATGACGCAACGACAACGGGGTGGAGGAATGAGGAAGGTCTACGATACTGTATTTACACGTTAAACGTTGCGATGCTCGTTGGAATACTGCAAGGCAGTTATCTGACGTCTTGATTGTTAATGTTTTTGTAAAATTTTCAGGAAATTTAGGTTTTGTGTGATGAAAATATTTATTCGTTGGTATTGTTGGAGCAACAATCATCTTTACTGCTCAGTGTAGCCCACTCGCCTCAAATACTTAACAGTATGAGAAGATAAGAGAGGAAGACGAAAATTTTTCGAATGGACTGTACCAAAGTCGCCAAAGATAGAGCAGCATCCGAGGTCTTCATATACTATAACTTTACGGAAAATCACCTTTCCTAAATCCTACCGGGATATACCTATACCGTAACGTAATCCTTCCAATCATTAATTTTAATGCTTCTGCCACGCACAAAAGAACGAGAAACGTTATTGAGTTAATCTCCGAATCGTTTCGAATCTCCCTAAATCGGTATCTCTCTCGTAACGCCATCGGGGAAACTTTTTCCGGGCTACCGACGCGCTTTCCTATATTGCCGGCGAGCGGTAATATAGGCGGTTTATACTGTCTCAAATGAAATTGAGGTCGTCTGTGTCGGAAGTGCCTAATAAATGGCCGAAGTTTATAGGAAAGTTTTAATTAAAAATTGATGCGCCCGTTATCTCCGGGACGTTTTTCGGACGGGAAGCTCGTCGAGCGAAGCACACGCGCTCCTCCGGAACATCCGGTTTATTACTTCGCAGCGGGAGAGATAAAAATCCCCATACACGTGAAGTATTAGAGGATGCAATTCGGACGAAATGGAGTTCTTTAATTTTAGGAATAGGTTAGGACACAATACAGAAGAAACAAGTGGGACGTTAATTTTAAATGGAAGATATACTATATATACGATATAATTACTTTTGTGCATGATAAAGTTCTGTGCTAGGGGAATATGCACACCACCTTCATGAAGCATGGAAATCAAGGAAGGACTCGAGACTATAGCCATTTTCCCGGGGATATAGGCTGAAGAGCTCACCAAAGAGGCGGAAGAACGTTTGGGAAGTAATGGAAGTGAAGATGTGAACGATGCAGTTAGAACACAAAACAGAGGAAGCAAGTGTCATATTCATTTCATCTAGCAGATGGCCCCACTAAAGAAAACGTTTTTCTTTTACTGATCGAACACGATGGAATCCTGTGGTAGGGGAAAATTCATTCAAGCATCATGCACCACGGAAATCAATAAAGAGCACCAAATTATGGCCTTCTGCCCGAGCATTAAGGCTGAAGAGTTCAGTCAGGAGAAGGAAAAGCATCTAGGAAGAAGTGGTAGTGAAGATCCGGACGACACGATCCAGACAAGATAGAATTTTGTAAACTTTGGAAAACTTTGTGATGAAATTCAGAGGAAACAAATAGTACAATAATTTTATGTGGAAGGTAGTCTCTCTGGGAGGCTTCCTTTCTTCTAGTTACTATTGGATACTGAGATACTTTGCTAGGGTAGGATTCACCTCTGCAGCATAGATCATGAATATCGGCGAAGGATTGAAGACTGTAGGTAATTTCCCGAGTATACAGACTCAAGGGCTCGGTCTAGAGGGAGAAGAACATCTAGGGAGAAGTGGAGTGAAGACCTGTACGATACAATATAGACCGAATAGAGTCTTGTGATGTTTAGAATAAGTTATGACAAAATACTGAGGCAACAAGCGGGACGTCAATTTTATTTCAAATGTAGTCCCTCTAAGAGATTTCCTTTCTTCTAATTGCTGGTGGAATATGCTGAAATGCCGTGCTAGGGGAATATGCACCCCAGGAGCACCTTCATACTGGTCGACGAAGGTCTCCAAACTATAGCCAGTCTCACAAGAATAAAGGGTGAAGATCTCGACCAAGAGAAGAAAGAATATCTAGGAAGAATTGAAAGTGCAGATCTGGGCGATACAATATAGACTAAATAGAGTGTTGTGATGTTCAAAATAGGTTATGATAGAATACATTTGGACGAGGGTTGGGACGATAATTTTGTTCCGGATGTAGTCCCATTGCGAGACTATTTTTTTATTACTTGTAATACACGCACAGATCCTTTGCTGGGGGCACGTGTACCTCAGCAGTATGGAGCACGGAAATCATCAAAGAACTCGAGATTATGGCCAATTTCCCGAGAATACAGGCTGAAAAGTTTGACCAAGAAAGGGAAGAACATCTAGGAAGAGGTGGAAGTGAAGATCTGAACGACACAATCCACGCTGGATAGAGCGCTGTAATTCTCGGAATAGGTTATAATAGAATACAGAGGAGACAAGGAAAAGGATAATTTTATCTGGAAGATAGTCCCACTGAGTGATTTCTTTTTCTGATTATTGGTGGAACATGCTGGGATCCTATGCTTGCGAAAGATGCATCCCAGCAGCATGGAGAGTGGAGGTTAACGAAGCGCTTGAGTTTATGGCCAGTTTCCCGAGGATAAAGACCGAAGAGCTCCACCAAGATGAAGAGGGACATCTAGGAAGTAATGGAAATAAAAATCGATAAAATCGATACAATCCAGAGAGGATCGAGTTTTATAATTTTGAGAACAGGTTAGTACATAATTCACAGGAAACAAACGAGGATGTTAATTTTATCTGGAAAGTAGGCCCACTAAGAGGCTTTCTTTTTCCAATCCTTGATGGGCATCATGAGATCCTATCCTAGGGGACGTTGCACTTCAGCAGTATCCAGCATAGGGGTCGACGAAGGAATAGAGACTGTGGTCAAATTCTCGAGGATAAAAGTTGATTCGGTCAGGAAGAGGAAGAACTTCTAGAAAGAAGTGGAGGTGAAGATGTGGAATTTTTCGGAATGGGTTATGAAGGAATTCACAGGAAACAGGTGGGATCATAATTTGATCTCGACGGTACTCTCCCTGAAAGATTTGTTTTCTTCTAATTACTGGTGGAACATACTGAGATTCGGTGCTAGGGAAAAATGCACCCCAGCCGGATGAAACGTGAAGGTCGATGAAGAATTCGAAATGTCCAGCTTTACGAGGATAAAGGCCAAAGTGGTCGGCTAGGAGGAGGGAGATCACCTAGGGAGTAGTGTACATGGAGATCAGGCCGATATATATAAGAGTTTTGTGGTTTTTGGAATAGGTTAGGACCGAATACATAGGGAACAAGTAGGAAGTTAATTTTCGGGTTTTAAGTTTTTCTTTCCTAATTACTGATGGAACACGATGAGATCCTGTAGCATAGAGCATGAAGGTCGATGAAGGGCTCAAGATTATGGCCAGCTTCCTAAAACGAAGGCTGAAGAGTGGCCGAAATCCTGGGCTGGTTTGAGGAAGGAAATCTAGAAAGTAGTGGGAGTAAAGATCTGGGCAATACAATCCAGAAAGGATGAAGTTCTGTAGTTATTCTGTAATTCCGGAACAGGACACTATACGGTGGAAACAAGTGGGACGTCCATTATATCTCAAACTTTGTCCCACTGAAAGACTTCTTTCCTAATTACTGGTGAAATATCTTGAAATCTGGTTGTAGAAGATGCATCCAAGCAGCATGGAGGTTGACAAGAGACGATTTTCGCAAGGAAAAATGCTGACTGCCAGGAGGAGAAAGAAAATTTAGGGAATATTGGAAGCGATGATGAGGAAACCTCAATTAAAATGGAGGAACGGCGTCCCAACCTCTGTAAGCTCAGCTTAAGTTCCTGTTTCCAAGAAAGGTAACTGCTGGGTTTCCTGAACACAAACAACAAACTTCTAACTGGAGAAGGATTTATATCACAAATGTTTCCTTCAGGACGTAATATCAAGCGATCCGTTGAAAAACCCATCAGATAGACGAAGATTCGTCCAATCCGAGTATTTCGGACCAAAACTGCACGTTCATACATATACGTATCCTGCACACACTTACGCTCACATTTACACGTGCATTCAACGTTAATGGGGTGCCGTTTACGATCGACAGTCCGAAGCCAGACGCGTGCTGCACATGAGTACGTCATCGGGGCCTTTGATTCGTCCTTTGTATTTTTTATTGCGACTTCGCAATCGACCGCGCGCACTAGTTATTATATTGCCTTTGATGTCTCACTCCGGTTACGGCAATTTAGCAACTAACGGTTTCGTTTAGGAATATGACGTGGTATAAAAGTTTCAATTTATCGTCCGATTTTTTCTTCTCCCGGCTGGCATCGTCGGAAGCGTAGACGTCGAGGAAAATTGGACAGTAACTTCTGATGCTACGATAAAATCCCCTTTCGTATCCTAACGGTTTGAGAATCTGCTTTGAGTTGAAGGGGTTTCTGTTCTGAGTAATTTCTAGAGAAGTTATAGACTTTGGCACGAGAAGATGAAGAAGAGGACGAAAACGTTTTGGGTGGAGACAGAAAATTGAAGGCGAATATAAAGTCACGTATGTCCACGGTTTAGAATTCTTACCACATTAATTTTCGGAAAAAAGGTACAGATGCGTATTTCTACTACTAACTGGTCATCCCCGCTGGAAAACGCAAATAAGTTTTGTAAACCGTAATGTGAAAAACAGCTAATTTCTTTGAAACCGTTGATATCGATGACGACGTTGCTTTGCTGGTTATCTTCTAGAATTTCTTTTATATTTATCGACGTCACAAATATTCTCGCAATTTATATCACCAGCCTCCTCAGACAGTTCCATTATTCTTCCAAATTATTTAATTTCCGATGCTCCCACTTAAACATCTAAATAAAAAATTGCTCCTCCCCTCGAAAATAACACTACAGAAGAAAGAAAAAACGAGGGCGCAATATCTCCGACCCTTATCATTTTTTACGCCGACGCTCTTCCGATTCCAGCGAAGCAAACACGAATAAAGCGAGAAATCTTTCGATATTCTTCCTTCCTTGCCCTTCTCTCCTCCATCCCGGCCGTTCCCGAATTGCCCTATCAACTCCACCGGTCTCGGGCTAACGTTGCATCATCGACTTCGATGTAGACGAGAAAGGTGGCGGCGGCGTTTCGCGATTTTATTACCGGCGCACGCGACACGAACGATCGCAACTACGAAGTCGCGCCCCCTTTCGAGCTTAATTTGGGCGAAACGAACGCTAGCACTTGACACGTGTCGATAAAAGTATAATGGAAATTGAAATTAATATTTTATGGAGGTGACGGAAGATGTTTTACGTTCTGCGTTACGCGAAGTCGGCGTTTTTTTTCAGCCCGCTCCTCCGCGAGTCGGTCTCGTCTCGGTCTGTGACCTTTCGAGCGAAATAAGTTCTTTTCTTCTATCTTGCGCACGGTTGAGAGGGGTTGAATTAATAAAACATGCGGGGCGGTCGCTTTTTGCGCCGTTTTTTTATTTCGTTTCGAATAAGAGCAGTTAATGAATGAAACTCGTTCTATTTCTGTACTCGGTGGAGGTCAAAAACCGTAGTAGACATATTCCGGTCGAATAATGCCAAGAACTTTTTCTGGGAAGTAACAGACGATTTGCCATTAAAGGAATCCCACAATATACAAAATGATGTGGTTTGGATTCTAAACACGTTTCTTTAATTTAAAATGCTGACAAGTCGTTAAAGATTGTTTAGTCTTAGGTGCTGTCATATCTACGATGCTCATTATGTGTCTTCCTACCTACATCTAGGACAGTTTAGAAAAGGTTCAATAAGCTCAACTTTCTCAACTTTCTGCAGTGACATTTATTTCGTAATTTTGCAGCAGAATGGAGGAATTCTAATCCTCTTCCAAATAACTTGGTTGATGTATAAAGAATAAAGAAGGTCGAAAGAGTTGTTGTCTAGATTAGTGTATACCAAAGTCACCAATTTTTGAATAAGGTAAATGTTCTACATAGATTCTGATGTATTCAACTTCCTATCAAAATTTTAAAGACCCTGGATCAAGTTTTAGGTATACTACTTTGGTCCATTTGAAAGCAGAAACGTCAACACTTCTAAGAATTTGGGCAAATCAACGACTAACAATAAGACAGAACCTAAAAACCTTGTCAATGATGAAACCTGAAAAATTTCGTAATATTTTAATCGCGCCAACAGTTTCTAAGAATGAAAGGTTATTACATCAAACATTATTCTTCTTACATTTCCAGGAAATGTAAGAAGCAGTTTGGATTAATCAAATTCCAAGGGAAAACTGGAGATTCACATTGTGTACTTGCCAATATGGTGTTGGTTTTTGAGAAAAATATGACATCTGATTCTCAAATTTTCCAATTACACCAAGAATGTAAAATTGTTACATTTAACACTCAATTTTGCCACCTATATTGGAAAGTGGCCGTGTAGGTTACGATTTATTTATCTTCTTCAAGGCAGGCGATTTTAGCATTACCAAGTAACATAAGTACCAATTTGGACCTATCAATCTCAGGAGGGAAACCGAAAATTCGCATACTATAATCGTCAATCTTGGTTTTTCAGGAAAATACGGCGAAACCTGATATTCTAATTTCCAATCACACCTACAGCTTCCAAAAGTTGAAAATTGTTACATCCAACAATTGAATTGCCATTTTATATTGGAAAGTGAAAGTTTAGCTTGCGATAGCTGATTTTCGGAGAAAATATGGTGGAACCTGAAATTTTTCAAAATTTCTAGTTATTCCAATAATTTTCAATCGAATTTCTTAAATTTAACATGCGAATTGTTAGTAAGAATTAAAACGTGAAAATGTTAATGGTCATTTTATGATCTACTTCAATATTAAGCAATAAAGGATTCTGCACCCACATTAACAGACTGGGTAAATATACGGTATGATGAGTCATATCTCCTTTTCATAATGTAATTTTATATTACAGAGAGACCCATGATACCGCATATTTGCCCAGTCTACACTTAAATAAGATGACGAAAACTGAAAAAGTCTATATTTTAAACAGTGGCAGCCGTTGCAACTCGAATTTTTGACTGCAGTCTTAGATTTACTTTAAAGCATAAATATGAACATCGCGAAGGAAGAAGTTTGTGAAAATTGGAGTCTGAGGGGGGTCGGAAGGAATGCTAAGGACTATACAACGGGTACTAGATTTTATGTTCGTTCAATCTCCGTGAAATGTGTGGCGAAAATCAAAAATTTCTAGACTGCCTGACTGTGTTAAAAGTTTCCAAAAGGTAGTTGTACTTAAAGTCCAAACTGCCCTATACTGAATTTCGAATTTTCCCTTTCTGATTTACTTCAAAGCACAAACAATAACATTTCTAAAAAAGGCACTTTGGAAAGATTATGCCTTAAGAGGTAGGTTTGATTGGAGGCAATAGAAATAATATGATTCTTCAGTTTTTGAGGAAAGCTTCACGGAAATTGAAAATTATTAAACACTTTTGGATGTACCAAACTTTTTGTGAAAAAGTGATTGTATCTAATATTCGAATTTACTCCACGTCAAGAAGTGAGCTTTCGCGGTCATCATCCTTTTGATCTACTTGATAGCAGAAGAGTAACATTTAAAACAATTTTAAGAAACAATTGGGACAATTCAGAGTCTAAGAGAAATTATACAAAGATAAAAGGATGCGATAAATTGAACTTACAACTCACATTAAAATCTGGAGGTTTTGGTTTCTACATGCATGTCCACCCTGGAGTTTGAAAAGTCATAAGAAATACTTTCGACAGATCGGAATCTAATAGAAAATGTTTCGATATCCCGCATAGAGATTCTGGTTCTAGGAAGTTTCCTCTAAAGTAGGCATGGGCAACCTTTTTTGTAGAAGTTTTATGCTGTGAGTAATCTTGAAAAATATACATTTTTGTAGTATCCTTATGATTCATTATGAATTAAGTTGAGACGGGCCGTGCTAATATGCAACGAAACAATTCAGTAGCGGGCCGGAGGTTGCCCATACCTGCTCTAAAGTATTCCTTGGCTAGTTCGTCGGCAATTAAGTTGCCTTTAACGTCTTCATTTCATGGCACCCAGATTAACGACACGATGTTGTCCCGTGTCAGTTCATTGAGGGCCATTTTTTAATATTCTACCACTTTTGATCCGGTAATAGGTTTCATAGGTGCTGTATCAGTCATTTTGTTTCGTCTAGCTACAAGGTTGTCTTATTCAGCTGCAGGAAGCGAGATGCAAAGTGTTTTCCGGAAATGATAGGTGTCTTTTTGGTTCACACAACAATGAAGTTATCTGGTACATGGTCCTCGAACGAAAGCATACAAAAATATTTTAATTTCATGAAGAATGTATTTCGAACTATGAAAATACCCATCCGAATCACAATCATCATTGCCATACTTCTACTCACCGAATTCCCACAATACACAATGCTCTTAAATTATCTCGTTCCTCACACACGTCAGCGTGCTGGAACCGTTCAGATATTCCGCAAGCATTCACTCATAAGCAGCTTCCATAACTAGCGTCCCATCCCTCGGCCTTATTGTCTGTATCGCGCGCCTAACCTTGGGCGTTACCGGAGTTCGCGTTCCATAGAATCACCCGGAATACAATAACCACCGCGTATAGATTCCCGCTTTCCAGAGCTTCACTTTGACGGTCGTTCGCGATGAATCGGCCCCGTTTCGTTCGGCACGCACATGTATACACAACAACCGCACTCTGTAACACAAGCTCACGCTAATTAATAATGTCGTATATCTATAATAATACCCTCGACGCGGGTGGAACTACAGAGTCAAAACCGGGCGGGAGACACACGGGGAGAAACAGAGGACGACTGGAGTCTCTTATTAATTAGCGAATCGTACTTGCCCCGTCGCATTATGATATATAAGCTTAGTTTGATGGGATTTAAAGTTAGGGCTACGGAAAGGAGGGGGAGCGGGAAAGGAGACGAACGAGATCGTCGGTTCGAGTCCGTTTGTTTGGTTGGTTGGCTGGCTGGCTGGCTGGCTGGCTGATGAGAGCGCGCTTCTGTTTCACAAAGCCCGGGTCCCCGCTCCGAAAGAACGGGTTCCTATATCAACGTAATTAAGGGTTGTTTGAGCGCTCCGGGAACGCGAGCGCGTCAAAGGGGCTTTGCTTTCCGGCGGCCTTCAAAGGGAAAAATGCGAATGTGCGGATCGGATTTCGAACGTGTACGCGGGTACGTAATTATTTCTGGGCGTGTAAGATCGATGTAATTAGCGAAAAGTAGCTGCTCGTTCGTGCATGTATCCACATACGCGTACGCTCGTGTACGATGCGATGCGATCTCGTTTGTGCGAAAAGCGCTGTCAGGGCGTAACGAAAACGAAAGGAAATGGAAAAGCCGTAGTTGATAAGGGAGTTTGTCTACGGAATGTCAGACGTCCAACCAAATCGGCATTCATTTATGATATATGTCACTTTTCCTGAACAATAATCCATCGATTTCTTGGGATTCTAACGGTTAATAGATTTGGCTGATACGCTGAAAACGACGGCGGGGTCCAAACTCATTCATGGTATCGAATAAATACGCTAGTGGGAGATGAAGACGACGAACTTCAGGCATCCGGCTTCAGAGCACCTTACTTCGAAAACTATGCGAGACAAGACACTTCTGACGCCGGAAATAGGACCGAGCGGATTGACATTGATATGCTACCGTAATTTCAACGCGATCGGGGGAATTTCATGTTTTCGGCCCAAACTTTTCCTGAACCATAGTCGAGCGATATATCAATTAATTGTTGAATTCAATTTCAAAGTTGATACTCTGAAAGTCATAAGGAAATTCGAAGAAAAAGAAGGAAAAGAATTCAGATTTTGCCCCCCAAAGCGTAAATGTTGTTAAATCCTGATGTCAGACACATAATCGCTTATTTTCACCAGAAACTAGCCTAAGAAAGAAGTTGATAGAGATGAAGGAGTTAGGATATATTTCTTAATATAAAATATAAGAAATTATTGAATAAAAAAGCAAGAAGCCCCAAGTTGTCAATTCAAACTTATGATATAGTAAATCCTTATGGAATAAACGCAATTGATAAATGGCTTATTATATCCGGTAGTTATCTAAAATTTCTCTTAGACTTCCACTTCCCCAATTCGTCTCTTAAGTTTCTTGAAACGTTACTGCTCGGTTAACAAGTAGACCAAGAAGTGGTAACCTCGTGGAGACGTAGAGTACATTCGACTAGTGAGTGCAACAACTTTTTCAGGAAGCTATTGAGGTGGTTAAAAAGAAATTAATTTTTGATTTCCTCTTTTTACCACGCTTTCCTCAAATACTGATGGGACGTCGCTCTTAAAGTGTTATTTGCTCAAAATCTTCTTCTTTGGAAATGTTGACGGTCATACTTTGAAGTAAATCAGAAACAAAATACAAAGAGAAGCTCTTACTCCTCAGTGTAAGGTAGAACAATTTATATGCAATGATATTTTTTGGGAAGCAGTTGTAAAAATGCGGTTTTCCCCATGATTCTGAGCTGGAGATCTACAACCTATCCTATTTCTTGTACCATTCCTTGAAGACACATGTTCTGAAGGGCCAGCCTCATACATATTCTAAAGTCCTAATTTTCAGATACTTCTGTGTCAATCTGACCAAATTATATACCTTTCTCAGAAAGCAAATACTTAGTTTGACCCGGTATCCCTTAACATTTTCCGCTAGATTCCGATTTGTCCAGACTGTTTTTTAAATCCATGTAAATTCTGAAATCGATCCGATGAAGACGAGAACCAATTTTTGATGTGCCTTATCAGTTCAGACTTGTGTGTGCAAATTCTTACGGAAAGAAAGCAATAGGCCCATACTTCCTCCAGAGAATGATCTGATTATCCATTTGATTCAATTATTTCTTTTTATTATTCGGACAATTTCATGATGCGATACTCTAGGTTCAGCTCCCAATGCTTCCCCGAAGCGAAACTTTCTCATCGAAACAGACGTTATTCTACTAGTTTGTTTCTTCAAGATGACTTACCGCTTCGACAACAGCGTAAAGTTTTTGAAAAGTTTGCTATCACTTTGTACCGCCCTCAAGCTACACAATCAAATGTTGTCATCAATACTGAAAATCAACACAATTCTAGCATATATTTGATTTCCCCATTAAAAACGAAATTTCTCTCTAAGCAACTACGTAATTTCTTCAGAAAACATGTGGGAACTAATATGAGAACCTCTCTTAGGAAATCCGCAGCTTACCAGAAAACAATCATATATCCTGGGAATGATTTGAAGCAGAGTACGTTACATTTGGATCTTACTACCTCAATTATTACTGCGAAGTCCCTCAAAAGCTTGCTGCAGCTACAGACTTTGTCACTGCTCTGAAGAATGAAACAGTCCTGAAAATTGATTAAACTTCCTCATCAAAGAAAATATATATCCATCATCACCTGCATAAAACAAGTAAGTGGTCTCCTTTGGATGTTGTGCAAGACATAGTTTTTCCATCAACATAGTAAAATCCTTCAAAAGTTTTTATTGGCTTTAAACCTTCCAACCCTGAAATGTAGAAGGCATCCAAAAGAGACTTCCCTATCAAAGCCGATATTTTCCACCTTCATCTAAATAGCTTTTCAAAACGAATTGAAAATAATTGTTCAATATATGTACTATCTACCTTTTTGAGAAGAACATAAAGCCCTTGAGATATAGCATCGCGCTCTTTTCCAAGTTGTGCAATTACGTTCCCTCATCATTCTGAAGCCTGAACTGATACCAAAAATGATTTGAATTCCTCATCGAACTGCAACCACATGGCTCCTACAGAATACCATGAGGAAGAGTTCTTGTCCTTAAGACATTAGTTCCTTCACCAAAAACGCAAAGTTCTTTAAAACCTTGCTATAACTTTGAAATTGTCATCCCTCTGAGATCTGAAACAGCCCCTTTGATTTCCTCATCAAAACAGACACTTCTCACTTGTAACTACGTAGCTCTTCCGGATGACTTGAAAGTGGTGCCTTTTGGAAGTTGGGCAGGGCATAGTTGGAACCCTTCTAATCTCGTTGTAACTTTCGACCTAATCACAATACTGGTATCTGAATCAGCTCCAAAATGTGGTTTGAATTCCTCATCAAAGATGTTTTTCCCCTTTTAACTGAATAATTTTTCTGAACGACATGAAAATATGTAAATAGTGCGTTTTCGACATTGTGCAAGATCTAGTTGGTCTCTCCGTTGCCAGAGTAAAATCCTTGACAAGTTCCTTTGCCTTTGAATCTCCCAACCACGTTGACATATGAAAGATCTTCAAAAAACTTGCTTATCAAAAAAGACACGTTTCCACCTTCAGCTAGGAGACGAGGTAAATAATAACCCCGCGCTTCGTAGACTAGCCATTCTTTCATCTTAATTAAACACAGAGATGATATCCCTCCTTTCCAGTAATACGTTCGTCCAACACTTTTGCGAAAAACACCACATAAAATCGAGAGAATTTCGGATGGATTTTTCTCCCTTTTTTTCCGAAGGCGGCAATACGTGCGCCGACGAAACGAAACGTGGGAAAGGATACGTAGAAGAAAGACGATCGCGTTGATTGTTCCGTCTAGGGGAACTAATTTCATCGGTACGGGATCCTGCGCTTGTCGGAAAAGGAAGCAGAAGAAGATAATAACGTGTTAGGCCGCGACGGCGGCGGTGGCAGCGGTGTAGCGGCGGTAATAGCGGGACGAGCTATACGGTAGTGGCGGATCGAAATTGGTACAGGATTTAATGGGCGCGAGAAGTGTGATTGAATCGTGGGATTAATTTCGAGGCGAGGGACGGATGGAAAGGCGACAAGTAGGAAATGAAATAGGAAAGAGGAGGACGATGGTGTTCGATTAGCTTGTTAGAGATTTCTTCATTTGATTCGTTGATTAGAAGGTTGATTGGGTATAATTTTTATCGATTGAAGATGATGACTATCAATGTACGAGGAATATTTCGCATGTTCAGGGAATTTAGCTTTAGTTCAATTCTACCAATCTTACAGACTTGTACCGTATAATACTGAGGCAAACCACGGTATTATAAGGTGTTGATAATGTTTGCTTCTTGCGAGCGAAATACGTGTAGCTAAATTTGGTTAACATTTGAGTGCTGTAGTGCTAGTAAAGCCACCACGGACCTGGCAATTACTATTATTAAACCTTACAGGTCACATTATAAAGCAGAAACAAGTCTGTCAAGGACCGGTTCACGCTATTCCCTGCAATGTTGCTCTATGTCAGGTATGGACAACCTCCGGCCCGCGGGCCACATGCGGCCCTCGAGTAAGGTTTGTCCGGCCCGCTACTGAATTCTTTCGTTGCATATTAGCACGGCCCGTCTAAACTTAATTCATAATGAATCATAATGATACTACAAAAATGTATATTTTTCAGGATTACTCACAGCATAAAGTTCTACAAAAAAGGGTTGCCCATGCCTGCTCTATATAGTTTAGCAGCTTGATTGATGTAGACGTTGACCAGACGAAAAATTTGGATGACCTTTCCATATAACGCCCTAATTCAATTAGATATGTTAATGGGCAGCTACCAACGTTTACTAACTAAGCACAATTTGCAACTACTGAAATGTAATACAATTAACGCTGAACAATATTCTATTCTTTCATCTTGTCCATTGCGGCAGTCCCTTGTCCTGGGAAGTTGCATAGGCGTTCGTTATTGCAACAGGGTAACAGAAGAGCCCATAAATCACGATGAACGAAGGATGCTTTAAACGAATTGCACTGAGAATTGCTTCCACATTTACCACTTTTGCTGGAGCTGTTTTCTTGTGAGTTTCAACTGTTTCAAAATTAAAAGAAACCACTATGGAGTGTCTAACTGTCTGGTACCAGACGCGGTTCCAACCCGGAAACCAAGTTGGACATTGTGATTTCGACCGCGGAAGCCTACACCTGACACTATGGAGTGTTTGATTTTAGACCTTCAACGAGGTAAAACTAATTAGTTATGGATAGATTCCAAGAGATTCCGAAGAAGTTCTTCGAAAATGGTTTATAAAGTTAATTTCACGTTGGGATGAGCGTATTAAATAGACGATATGTTTCCATTAGTAAGACGATATGTTTCTTCGAGGACAACCACCTAAACTAAAAACTAGATAGGGATATACAATAAGTCATTGAACTTGAATGCAGTTGATCTAGTAATGACCACATACTCAAGGAGAAAAATACAAAACCTTTCGATGAGTATGCAAAGAAATAAAGAGAGACCACGGAAAAAGGTAAAGGAAGGCCAAAAGCAAGAAGAAGTATAAGAAGAAGAAGAAAGAAACAAAGAGAAGAATAGAAAGGTAGAATATCTCCATAGCTGTCCAATGAATGACCTACACTGAGGTTTGTTGGTTGGGCAACTCTCATAGAAAGTTGTGCAAGAGTTGAGTGAAAGTTGCCTAACAGACGAACCGCAAAGTAGATCATTTATTGGAGAGTTATGTATGTAGATGTTCTACTATTCTATTCTTTGTGATTATGACTCTCTCAAGTATCTAGTTTTCTCTTTATTAAACAAAGAGAACTTGTAACTTCAAAATTTCAAGGGAAAAAGAAAGAAGATGAAATGGGGCCAGAAGTGAGAGAAGACGTTTATAATTAGAATATTTCTAAAGAGTTGTAAGTAGCTTGGTATCACGAAAGAAAAAAATCTCTAACGAATAAGCGTCAAATAAATCAAGAAGGACGAAGTGAATCTCGGGAAAAAAAGGAAAGGCAAAAGCGAGAAACACAAACGGTTCAAAAACAAGTAAAGAAACAGAGAAACTTGTAACTACAAAATATCAAAAGAGAAAAAGAAAGATGGAAAGGAGCCAGAAGGTACGAGTTCGTAAGTATATTCTTTCAAGAAAGTTGTAGGTCTTATCACGAAATCTAAGCTCAGATTACACTGACGATAATTAAGCAGTTTCGATCAATCATTAGGAGGATAGGCACAAATTCTTTTAAACTTTTTTCTGGAAATTTTAAATTTACTTTGAATGTCACCGTAGCTATTCGTCGAAGTTCATTGAAAAAGTTGAAAGTCGAATCGATAATCTGGTCGTGGAATTAACGAAGAATGCGAAGTATGCGAAAACGAAATTTTGTAATTTATTGTCATCATCATCATCACAACATTCCATCCTGAGGTATAGCCCTAGATATTCAAAAGCTCATTGATGAAGGTCAAATCAACAATCCAATCCTGAAGCTTTAACCGATCGGAAAGGAGATGACACTAGCAAGTGGCTGGAAATTAAATCTTGTAACTCATCATCACCACCGCTGCATTCCACCTGTACCCAAGATAATAGCGAAGGAGCATGGATGACCACCGGCAATACCTACACAAATCTTCGTTTCTTTCTCTCTCAACTATCTAACATAAGTAATTTTCACTAAATTACCATTACGACTACCCATCCGGGCTTTACTTAAGGAAAATGTTTTCTACCAGATCCTTTAGTGTGTATATTTTTAAAGAAACTATTCATCTTCCTAACAGTATAAAGTACATCTAAGCTGTTCTTGAGACGACTCCAGAAATGATTTGGTTTCCTCATCGCGCAGGATATCCCAAGTACGTAGTTTGTACAAAATAGCACGAGGACGAGTAATTATATCTTGATTCTTTCACCAGCAGCGTAAATTTCTGCAAAAGATTGCTATAGCTCTAAACTTTATCGCCGCCTTGAGGTCTGAAAGAGCTCCAAATACTGGTTCTATTTCCGTATCAGAGACGATATTTATCAAATTCAACTATATAGTTTTAAAACACAAGTAAGTGGTGTTGGGAATAGCGTATTTGCTATGTAGAAAAAAAATTGAAAAATTACATTGTAATTGTGGGGAAAATCGAAGAAATAAGAAAATTATAGCCACATTCCTATAGCTTTGGAAACATTCTTTGTATCTGTGGTTTTCCCATTTTCTCCGAATCCAAATTCAGGAATTAATTGATTCATTTACAAAAAACAAACGGCTGAATATTTCGTATGATTTTAAAATCTAAGATAGGCATTTCCCCGGCATAAGAAGGTTAGGAAATGCAGAGTTACAGAAGAATATGTCCTTTGTTTGAAAACATTGAAGTAAAAAAATTAAAAACTTCCTACTTTACCGCAAATCCGATTCCGAGCACCGCTCAAAATTAATGTTGAAACTACCATTCTTCCGCGAAGAAACACGCAACGGCGTATCTTCCTTTTAATCCACTTATAAATCCCTCCCCCTCTCCCACACGCGCTCGGTTCCCCCAGTGTTTCCATCGTTGCGCGCTTATTTTTATGACGACAAGTAAACAATACGCTTCCGCCTATAAACAATAACTTCGCAACAAAGAAAACGCATCCGTCTACTAATTCTTCCTCTCCTCTTTTTTCCTCCGAAAGCATCCTCTCGTTCTCGGTTCCAATTTAAAATCTCGAATTAAATAGAAGGATGCGGACCGAGTAACAAATGCTCGGGTAATAAAAGGTCCACGGTTATTTTTCGCTCTCGCCTTTCCTTTCCGAACGGGAGTCTGCCGCGCGTGTACACGGTGGATCGTATGTGTATTGTTTGTGTATTCGCGTCGACAGCACAAACGCAATCGACGCTTTGATTCCCCTCCGTTTATTCCAGCTCGTCGTAAACAGACGAAATTAATAGATCCGAGAGAAGAGATCTCGTTCGTATCTCGGCGGTGGCGGCGGAAACGGTCTTGGGGGCCGTAAAATAGCGAACGATAAAGTTTGATGAGTTATGGTGGCGGTTGTTAGAACCGTCGAGGAGATCTTAAAGCGTTTTACGGCCGCGAAATATTATATAAGAAACAATAAACGCGTAAATCATTAGCAGGTTGTATTTCGAGATTAATTTTGTATTACACCGGTTGAGATTCGCGATAAACGCGGAAATCGGAAATTTAATACTCCACAAAAAGACGTCTTACTGTTAGCAAAAACTGAGGAAAGCATACAGCGTCAATACTTAAAATACCGACGAAAGATTGATATTCGGATGTTGATAATAATAATAACAATTTGATGATGAAGTTAATAGCTACTCAAACTAATTGTACTGCACTTTAATTATATAGCGGAAAGAAGTAAAGACTCAAACTGAATATGATGACTTAAATACGAAACAAACTGTATTTTGTACGATTTTGGGTAAGACCAGAAATACTAAAGACTAAAACGAAAAGCAAATCTCCAGTAGAACAACGAAACTTCAAAAGACCACTGAAACGTAAGAGTGAAACTTACTTCAAAAGGAGAGGCCCAATTTAACTGATCCAAAAGACCTGGTTGGAAGTGGCGATGGGACCAAGGTAAGGAACCGGGACCGCTGGTCAACGAGGAAAGAGAGCTCGGAAAGAAATTCCATTACCAAGGTGGTATGTCTCTTCGAAGACACTGACCTAAACTAAAAACTAGGTAGGAGCACACAATAAGCCATTGAGCTTCAACGCAGTGGGTCTTTTACGGACGTTCGATGAGTCAATAAAAACCAAACAATTATTAGTCTTGGAAAAAGGAAAAAGTAACAAAAAAGATGAAAAAAAGGAAGGGAAGGTACGAGAAAGAAAACTTGTAAGCTCAAAATCTCAAGGGAAAAGAAATACAAATATAAATACAATACTTCAAAATAATTGTAAGTAGCGACGGTGGCGAAGTGACGCCGGGATCAAGGTCAAGAAGAGGAAGAGCCAGTAAGCAAAAACCAGGTACAGAGAAAGATTCTTATTTGCAAGGTGGTGGGTTTTGTCCTGGAGCTAATTGCGTAAACCAGCCAATAGGGCAGTAAGCCATTGAACTTCAACCCCCTTCACCCTCAAGGAAAAAGAATCTCGTGATGAATAAGCAAAGAAATGAAAAAAAAAGACTAAGCGATTCTTATTCATAGAAAAGGAAACGGAAGAACGAATATAAAGAAGAAGAAGAAAAAAGGAAGGAAATGTGGAAAAAACTACAAAATTTAAAAAGAAAAAACGAAAGAAGGAAGAGAGGGAGGGTATCGAGAAGGAAGAGGAAGAGCTTGTAACCACAATATTTCAAACGAGTTGCAACTAGCTTGGTATCACGAAAAACGAAACGTTCCAGATGTATAAGTAAACACATAAAGAAAGACTAAGCATTATTATCCATGGAGAAGTAAAAGGAAAGACAAACGTAGAAAAGAGGAACAAAACAAAGAAAATGTAGGAGAAAGAAGCACAAAATTTTAAGGGGAAAGAAAACTAAGGAAAAGAAAAGGGACAAGAAGGAAGAAGAAGAGCTTGTAGCTACAATATTTTGAGAGTTGCAAGTAGCCTGGTATCGTAAAAGACAGAAAACGCCCCATAAATAAGGACAAACATGAAAGACGACAAAGCAATTCTTATTCTTGGAAAAACGGAAAAGGAAGGATAAAGGCAAGGGGGAGAGCAAAAATAGGAAGAAATGCAAACGAAAGAAAAAACTACAAAATGTCAAAGGATCAAGGAAACGAGGACGGAGATGAGCCAGAAGGAAAAGGAAGATCTTGTAACTATAATACTTCAAGAGAGCTGTAAATCGCTTCCTATCACAAAATCTAAACCCGCATTATCCTGAAGATAGTCGAACAATTGCGATCAATCATTAGAAAAATCAGTGCAAATCTTTCTATATTATTGCCTGGAAATTTTACAATAGTTTTAATGAAATGCCATCCTAGATGTTCAAAATCTCATTGAAAAAGGTCAAATCTTATTTCTTTGTCCTCAAATATCCAAATAATTTACACAAAATGGCAGCTACAACTGTAAGGAAAATGTTTTCTACCAGATCCTTAGTGTTCGTACTGTCCAACATATTATCCATCTTCTTGATAACATAAAGTCTCCCAAAAGCAAATTTATTCTGTATACTTCCCAAGTTTCGCAATAAATTTTTTAATCATTCTGAATTTGACACGACTTCAGAGATGATTTAAGTTTCTCTTTGAAAAAGGCATTCTTGCAACTCCAAGGACATCATTTCTACGGAATACCATACGGGGAGTACAAGTCCATGACGAAACTTATCACAATCAAGGGGGATTATGACCCTTATTATGGTATTCAGATTGGTCGTTCTTGCAAATGTAAATAACTGTTTCCAAAAAAAAAACAAATGATCAAACAACTCTCTTTAAAGGCGTGTACGTGCGTGTGCGTTGGTGCACTTATGCTTGAAACACAATTAGCAATAAATCTAGATTGGCAGTTGATAACTTTAAAAGCAATGAAATATTTCTAGTTTGAGGGAGAGTCAAGGAAGCAAGTTCAGAAATTATTTAAAGTAATTCCAAAAATAGTATGTGTCTAGAGAACACTATCCGAATATTCTTGTTTAAAATTTGACTTTTTATTGATATACCGTGTTTAGCTCCAGAATTTAATCCATTGTAAATCCAAACATGAGCGAATAAAACCCTAATAAATGTCTTCTTTTGATTCGGTTGCAGAAGTATGATGGCTACATTTGAGAGTCCTTTACTGTTTTTCCAAAATTGTCTAAATAATCTTCAGCTTATTTCGAATGTAATGGTTTCAAATCTATCGAATTCGCCTATTAAGCCTATTTTCCTATAAGCCATGTTAGGCCAAAATCTGGCCGAAATTATAACAAATCCTTACTTGAGCACAGATGCTCTAACTTTTAATTATGTTTATATTGATACCTGGTTTTTAAAGAAAGTCAGGCGACCTTCTCTGAAATTTGTTCGAAAATAGAACTGGAAATGTTACATCAACCGGGAGATATTTCAGACGGAATCGCGTCCTCAATTACGCAGATGTGTAATCGACAAGTATTAGTTATTTTCGGCCGCAAATATTTGGCAATATTCGATCCCAGACTTGCTAAAATGTGACCTGGCACCAAATTTGCTTAGATTTACGTTTTCGTGCATCTAATATTAGTCTAGAGTGGACCAAAGTGACCCCACCTACTCGTCAATTTTCAAATTCCTGAATTACCAATAATCTTGCGTAAAAATAGCAGTCGGTACTTAAAATCTACGTGAAACGAAAGCAAGTCCTTATAACGCACGTTTTTCAAAACAAAATTTAATCTACATCCAAAACCATTCATACTACACATAAAATCTCACGACATTATATGTGATGATCGAATTATCCTCCTTCTGAATCTCAAAATTTTGATAGAACTTTCCTTCAAATTATTCCTGCTTTTCATGCAATTCAAGTCAATAGATTTGAAAATGTATGTTACCTTCCCTGAATTATTGGAGCAATTTCTGAAACGCTTGTGAATAATAACAGTGAACGTTTTGAATATTTGGCACGCTGATACCAAATCTAAAGAAATTAGTTTGGTTTTTAAGATTTTGTGCGTTCAACAATTTCGGAAATTAAATTTTGGAATCACGTTTCCCTTGGATATTTATCAGAGAGCTCAATTTATCTATATTTTATAGTTTCTTGCCCTCTAATGCTTTGTGTTTGCAAGCTCCGTACGCCTTGTCCTCTTCCCTTATTGCGGATCTGCAGCAGAATTTTGCAATGAACGTGAGTATCCAAGAATTCAGAAAGTTACTTTTACATCATTTGGAAAAGTCCAAGCCCATGTACATCAATAGAAGACAAAGAAGAGGTTAACAAGGAAAAGAAGAAGGAGAAGCCTAGAGGAGTTGCCGCTGGCGTGGATACCCCTAAATTTAAATCATTGTCGATCCCCAAGATCGACCCCTATCTCAAGTGAAGGTCCGTCGCTCAGCAGATTTCTTCAACGTAGACTGAGGTAACGTCCTAGGTTCCATCAACTTCCTAAGTAAAGAATTGTTGTTTTGTTAATGCAGTTAGAAAGATGTCTTTTATTCCCCATTTACTTTTCGTTCCAAACTAAAATCTTACTCATCACCTCCAAAACTGCGTGATTGTAGCAGTTCCTTCAAATGAAATAAAAGTGTTTAAGACCCTCTGTCCGACCCTAGGCTCGAATTGAAGTTGCACGCAAAAAGAAGAAAACTGGGAAAGTTTTAGTTTTGCGTCGTCTTTACAAGGAAACTCTAAACTTTTGTGCCCTGTCCCGTCTTCACAAGGCGCAAGATGGCACATCCATTTTTTTTTCGAAAAGTAGTACAAATATTGGTGGCAAGTACTGAGTTTGAAGGGAATTAGAAATAGTTGGTAATAGCTTCAGTAATCTCTTTTCATATAAAATGAATAAAATTACTCTTACCACACCTTTCGGAAAAGGTCCAGATACGTATTTCAGTAACTAAGTTGCAATCCTCAGTGGAAAATTGGCGTAAATTCAGTATCACTAGAGAATCCAATTGTTGGCTCCGTACAAAGATTTTTTTAGCGTCTTTATACATTGTACAAGGATTTTCTTTTGGGTAGTTCAGTTACCATTATTATGTTGTGTAAACCTAAATTCTCTCGTACAAAGACTTTTTTTCGATCTTTGTACATGTACAAAGCGGCTCGTACAAAAAAGAGTAAATTAAATGAATGAGAACCATGTTACTTCATTATTTCCATCACTACCTATTCCTGATACTTTAAAATATTTGCAAACCTTACTCCATAGAAATGAAATGAGCATAGCAGAAATAAAAGAATATATCAAACTAACAACTCTTTGCATATTCCAAAACTGTTTTCAAATTGAGGGCAAATATTTTGAACATAAACATAGGACTTCGATTGGCAATAGTTGGTCACCGTTTATGGCCGATTTGCTTATGAGAAATTTGGAGATTCAATTTAAAAGGGATACTAGATATTACCCGAATGTTTAGATTAGATACGTAGGCGACATATTTGTCATATTTGACATTAGCAAATATAAATTACAGGACTTTTTGGATGGACTAAATTCTAAATTCAATACCGTAAAATTTACAACGGAAAAGAGAAAAATAACGAACTTTTCAACCTTTCTAGATACCTTAGTATTCAGGAGTAACACTAATTTGGAGATAGACATATATCGCAAAGAAATCAGCGGGAACAGGTTTATAACTGAAGATTCTAACCATAGTTTTCAGGAAAAATTGCATTTCTTAATTTTCTAGTACATAGGCTATTAAATTTTCTCACAGCAGAAAGATACCAAAAAGAACCTAAATACATAAGAAATATAACCGAATACAATGGTTTCGAAGCAAAATTGATTGATAAGTGGATTAGGAAACAAAACTTGAAAACCTTAATTAGGGAATCCACGAGCCTAACTTTGGATAAACCAGCTAAGAAATTCGTTAAATTACGATTCCGCCATTGCACTAAGGCCCTTCCTAAAGTTTTCAAACAGTTTAATTTACAGGTCGCCTATAAATCAATTAATTCATTAGGTAATCTTTTAGGAAATGCCAAGGATAAGGGTGAAATAAATAAAAATTAGGTATTTACGAATTCGGTTGTAAGGAATGTGGATTGAAATACATCGGACAAACTAGACGATCAATTCTAGCACGATACAAGGAGCACATTGCTCATTTTCGGTTCAGCAGAGCTGAGAAATTAAGTGTGGCCCCACACATTTTGGACAACAAACACGCTATGCCAATTGAAAGTTTAGAATTAATTAAAGCGGTAGAAAATAATAGAGAACTAGATAGCTACGAAAATATATAGATTTATAAAAATGAGGATAGAATTATGAATGCAGATAGAAGACCTATTCCAAATTCCAAATTGTACGAGCTATTAAATTTGGATTTATGTCGGATCATTAAAGAGTATTGCCATGCCCGAGACAGCATGAAATTTAGGTTAGAATTAGTATATATACACGCTTCCCATAATGGGACTTCAGCGTCAATAGTGTTTTGGTGTGTTTCGAGTGTTCATCGTGCAATGCTTTAGTGTTCTGCAGTGTTTGTTGGGTAGTGTTCGTCTTGGACATTGGCCGGATTCACTTGTGATATTGAATTCTCCAGTTTTCCGCTGACGATGTTATCTTTGTTGCCGAAATACGTATCTGGAATCTTCCCGAAAGGCGTGGTAACTGTAATTTTATTTATTTTATACATTATTTTAGCCACAGTCTCCTTATCCTTATTAACAAACTGTTGGTTAACTGTTCGTATATCGCATTATCTCTTCTTTCGGTAGCTTCATAGACGAAAAGGGTTTTTCTTCTTTACTTCTTTACTTTGCAGTCATATACTGAAGTCTGAAAAAGTACCAGTTATCGCTTTTGAACAAAACCTACTACGTCCTTCCTTCATCTATCGCATTCCCAAATCGATGCCGTTTGAGACATCGCTACGTCCACCAACTCCACCACTACCACCAGGATCACCTCTTTAAGGGAGTCTCTTCTCCCGTCATCAACTGCTCCAGCTCCAGCTTCGTCGTCCAGTTTCGACTTATATACGCGTAACCACGAAGTTGCCGCCACCTGTATGTGTGCGTCTCGTTCCTCGCGTCCGTCGCCGAATAAAAGCGGGACGACGCTTGCGCCCGGCCGTGCGGGCGTGTGGTCGTTCAAAAGCGACGCTAACAAACGGGCGCCCCGTTCGATCCTACTCTTCAGTGTTCGCGCAGCGTTCGTCGCGAGTATATATCGGCTTCGGTCGACGAGCGGACGTTCAGTATTCCTGGCGTGCCGCCGTTCAAACCATCGCCACCCCCAACAGGTTCTCGAACGGCGTGAGAGAATCCGGTCCGCGCTCCGGGAACGGGTCCGGAGGACCCCACGCTCGCGTAGATCCGCGCGAACAAAGAACTGCGATAGCACGCTCGAAGAGAAAAGCTTCCTTCCAACGCTTAAAATATCCGATTTTGAATTATATACGCCACTAGGGAGGTCCATCGTGTAAAGATACGTCTCCGAAACCGCGATGAAGACGATCCTCTCCAACCTGATTCTTCCGTATTCGATTCGAATCCCCAATTGTCATCTGGTCCTGCTTCCTTTACGGTCCCAAATGGAGAAACCGGAAAGATATCGATAATTCCCTTTTTCCTCCGAAAGCCATCTACAAACGTAGATGTGCCTTCTAAGGTCGCTGCGGACGCAACAAGTTCGGCTTCATGGCTTCTTTCCGCTTCCGGGTTTGACTAGTAATTACGGCGTATGCGATGGTGATGCGAAGATAATGATGACTACTGCGATGATAATTTGGTAGTGATCGGGACGATGGATTACGTTAGCCTTGCGTGCTGCCTGCTAGCCTTCCTCCTCTACTACAACACCTTGGATGCTGGATTCGTCTACGATGATCGGTAAGACGATCGATTTTTAATTCTGCCGAATTAGATGGGGAGGGATGGGTAACGTTCTCCCACCAAAATAGTTTGGGGTGCAACTAATGTTAACAAAATCGATTCGTACCGACTGTAAAACAATCATTTTTCTTATCTGAATTTTCAGAAATTTTTGAATAAGAACAGTCCAAAACTAAATTATTACTTAGACAGGACAAATTCATCAATGGCGCGCAAGTTAGCTTTCAATTCTCCAATATATTGACGGTGAATTTTATTCCTTGCAGGGATTTTTGGAATGTTTCAGTTAATGTATAGTCTATGTTAATTCTCTGTATTAATAGTAATGAATCATTTGCGTTGTCCTTTTTGCTTTTCTTTGGCATGTTTCCATACGTTGTCCACTTTGTAAGGTCTACAGAAATAAATAAAGTAGTAGTAGTTTTCTTGTGATATAAATGTAAAGAAACCAAGAAAATTATTTCTGATAAAATTGATAATGCTAAACAAAATTTTGTTGGGACCTGTATTATTGGAAGATAGGAAACGACGGATCAAGTTCTCACCTGAGTTCTGACTATATACTCCAAGCAAAATTCTGATGCAGATTCACAAAGTTGCGCAAACAATATTTGTTACTGGAAACGTCAAAATCATCTGCGAAATTCTATCAAGGATATACAGCAACTCGAAGAATCTGAATTTTTGAGTTTCAAAGATATTTTGCTAAGTTCTTCGAAAGGTCGTTCTTGTTATAGACTTCAAAATGAATGATACCAGACAAAATTTTGATTGGGGTCCAGTCAACAGCAGAAAAACACAAGTTCAATACGAATAGAAGAATTCCAAGCAAACTTCTTGTTCGATGTTCGAGAATTGTCAAAAAAATTTTACAAACTATAATTCCTGCTGGAATGAGAACGCCAAACAAATATTTCTGTTAAGATCGAAGAATGTGGTCTTTCGGTTTTTCCAACATGGACATAAAAATCAATGACCCTAGTGATGTTAATATATTCGCCTCGAGGCGTTTAGAGACACACTTTACGTGCATACGCACATATTTTCTTTCAATCGCATTACATTAGAAGAAACTTCTGCTTTTTTTAAAAAATAAATAGTAATATCCAAGCAAATTTTTAGGGATGTGCTAAGTTACTTTATTAGGGCATAGTGCCCACTTTTCGAAATGCAATTATCAGAGGTTTTCAACTTTTATTAATAATTTAAAACCATTTTTTAATGTTATATATGATATTTTTCCTTTGTATGATATGCTAGAAAGTAATTGTCAGGATGTAGGGGAATTTCAGAATGTTGTAGACAGTCCTTCAGCGTATGCTTGTATATAATATGAGTAACAGACGCGCCATCCTTTTTGATGTGCTCATTGTTGCTAAAAAAATTACAAATGTATCGGTTCGTAAAACATCTGTTATGGTATTTATGAGAGTTTACAGTGTTTCCTTCAATTTATTTTAAGATAAATACATGAAAATCACAATGACGTACTTTTACGTGACCAAAGACGAATGTATAAGCTTTCCGATGTGAATTGTATAAACAAAGAATTTAACCACGAATACAGTAACTTGAAAAATCTTTATCTGTAAGTTTCAAATTAAATTTTCACGAATTAGCAGATGAGCTTTGTAAAAGATCAATCGTGACATATGTTAATATTAAAAATCGGTGATTAGTATGGTTTGATAAAAGAGTGGATGACGTGTTGTAGTAGTGTAAACCGGTCGGTGTCTCCACTTACGTGCAAGGCCCGACACTAAATTCGGAGAAGTAAACGCATCAGTCCGGTTTAGACTATTTAATGATAACACGTAATCCACTCCTTTATCAAACACTAGTGATTAGGCAAAACCGACTGGAATTAATTCATTAATAGAAGAACTCGGAGTATGGACTGGGAAGCAAGCAAGCAAGCGGCGAAAAACTCCTATGATGGAACGAAAATTCACGAGAAAAATTGGAGAATATTTCTTATAAAAGAATTGGAATTCGTGAATTTCAAGCAGAATTCTTATTTGACGTTTCGGGAATTGTGCCATACAAAATTTTGTTATGGCTGAAAAACTTGATGGAAACGTCTTTTTGGACTTTGTGGAGTGGCATAAGAATCAATGGTATTGGGTGAAATGTTATTTAGAATCCAATCATGGGTGTAGAAACAGAACCTGAATCAATATTTTACGCAAAGTATCCGAGTCTATGGTTTCCAAACAAAACTCGGTTGAACTCCCGCATTCGTAAGTAATAATTTCTCCCGAAATATCAAAAATTATGATACTAGACAAAATTTTAACTGGCAGTCATCCATTGATAAAGGACACTAGAATTGGAGAGCGCACGACAAAGGGATTGAACATTCACTTGAAAGATTGAATTTATAAATTTCAATTGAATGTTTTCATATTTAAGAATGGTTATAAAGGTTATTGCAGACGAGAGCTCCACTTGGGAGTATGAGGATTACCACAGAAACAAAATTGTGAGTTTACGAAACGTGGTATTAATTCCTTTTGGTGATTTACAATGTGCAGCTAGTTGGTTGATGGCGTTCCGATGTTTATAATGGAACGAGAGTTTGCCAGAAGAATTGGAGAATATTTTCCAAGGAAGATAGAAATTTGTAAATTTGAAGCAAAATGTTCGATAATTGTAAAAAAAAAAATTGTAATGACGAACAGAATTTTATTGAATTTGAAGAAGGTATTGAAGACTAGAATCTTTACCATCTGACAGTGTGGGGTGCAAAACGTCAACACAAACGAAGGCAGGTTACGGAAAATCTGGAGAATTGTTTCCAACTGAGGTTGGAACCTTTAAACTTCAGACAACGAAAAATGTTTGCAATGCCCAACCAAATTTCATTGACTTTGAAGAAGGTATAGAAGACTATGATTTTTAGCATCTGAAAGCAATGGAACGAAAGTTTACCAGGAAATTCTGCAACTTTTTGATCAAAATTTGTCTTGCCTGCTAACATACTAATTCTTCATTCTTTCCCTCCCCGTTTAAATTATATCATCATAAATCGATAGTGGATATGAGAAAGAAAATTTGTAAAGAAAGACCATTTTGTTTAAATTAGAGAACGTAGTAGCTATTTCTTCGAAATCGTGCTCAGTAAATATCGACGCTTTGCTGCCCATACTTCTGGCTTCTTTAAGAATAATAGACGTCTCAATGACACTGAATCCTTCAAAAAGCTTTGTGTCTATGATATAAATTGGTGTTCTGTTTTAGACACCAATATTCTACAAGAAGTCGGATCAGTGAGAAGCGGATTGGTGAATGTCAGCGAGATATAGTTCAGACGATTCGTAGATGAACACAATATTAGCATCATGAGCAACTTTCTATTGGTGGGCGGAATGGTTAGCACCGAAAGAAAAAGCGGATTCGTAGAACACTTTTCTTCCGAAATGTTCAAAATCTCAAAATATTCTTCGTCTTTGTTTCCTTGCTGTTTTTGTTTGTGCTTTATCTTGTTGATCCCGCCTTTCCTTCCTGTCTAACTCTTTTACAGGGTTGTTCTCCATAAGTTTATGAGCTTTTATTTCAGATTATAACATGTTATTTGTGATTTCTTAATCTTTACCCTTTCTACCTTTCGGTATAGACTCAGTATACATAGGTATACCGTACCGTTTTTGGCCCGTCCAATGGTTCTTCGCCTCTCAGCCACTAAGCGGGTCCCCTTCCTTCTTTTTCTTTCGGTAACCTTGATGATCCGATACTTTTAAAGAAGTTGACGAAATGGGTAACAAAACATCGACCCCACCTTGTCGCACAGGGGAGAACCCGATAAAAGTTCCTAGCAGGAACACCAACTTTGGAAGGGGGCGAATAAATTTGGACAACGTATTGCAAGTAATCGAATGCTACCCAAATACTTCAAAATATAAGATTGAAAAACAAAACTATACTTTGATAAAAAGAATGCTTAATGTTGCCATCTTGAGCACTTTGTTCGATGATTAAACTGTTCAATCGCAATCTTGTGGTGAAGTTTGAATAGGATTTTATCTGCCCTCTTCCATTTTTAATTTTCCTCCCTTTATTTTCGTTTATTCTTCCTTTCCTCTTCTTTTGTAAACGCTTTGTTGTCTTTTCTTCTAACTTTATTTAACATGTTAGTTGGCGCGTGCATCGCAGATGTTCATCCTGGGCATTGTCTCTCCTCTTACCAGAATTTACCACATAGACTAGCACGTCAATTGTTTGTTTCCGTTCCTTGTCTTATTGTATAATCTTGTAAATGATCAGTGAGGAAGGAAGAAACAAAAATTAAAGTGAAAGTTCCGTCGTTCTACCTATCAAGTCAAGATGATATCAATTTCTTGCGAGAGTCCAGTCCTGGATTCCGGCAAAATTTTTAGAATAACTGGGATCAGTATATTTTCATTAATCTAGTAATTATGGCCTTACTTCACAGACCTTAAAATTCCAATCCCGTTTCTATGAAAGTGTAGGAAAAATGTCAATACATGCATCGTTTGGTGAATAGCAAGTGACAAGAGTAAACGATGCAGTTGTGGCGTTTTACTCTCTTTAAGAGTACTGCATTTGTATTTTCATTTCTTCCTTGGCTTCGCCGTTTATCCGTCTATACTTCCTTCCTCTTACTGCAGATTTTATTTCAATTTGGGGCCAGTCCTCCGTTTCCTGTTTCTCAAACCCACTTTTGTTTCTATCAGTTTTCGCACTCTTCTATCACTTTATCGCACCTATCCCAGGAAAGATTCGAAACCACATCGATTCCCCATTTCCATCGTGTCCCAGTTCGCAAAACCGAAACGAAATTTCGTTAAGTTTCGAGAACAACATTATTCACTCGCGTCTCTCCCCGTATACGGAATACGACTCGCAACCAGACAACAACGGAAAAAGTAATTTAGTTACACGTACAGAGCGAGGGAAATAAATTCAGACATTTTCAAATTAATTCTTCGCATAGCCGTTCGACCGCTTTTGTCTCTTTTCGATACGAACTCCGTTTCGATTCGGTTTTTTTATTATTATTATTCTCTCGTTCGCGGTTTCCTCTGTCCCGGCGCAACGAAACGTCGGTTGTATCGATTCATCCGGACGTTTGAATAAATAAAAGCGCTCGGAAATTTTTAATGAAAAAAAAAAAGGGGAAGTTTTTCCCGCTTCCGCCGAGCGCGTTCTCGGTTACGGCCAAGGTCTGTTCTAATTAAATATCCCTTAAACCTGTTCCCGGATCGACCGGGTTGTTTGCTTAATTGGACGCCACTTGCGGTCAAGCGAAAGAAAAACATAATAAAGACGAATTGGAGAGATGGGAATGAGGGATGGGGAAAAGTGAAAAAAACGATACTGAGGGAGGATGGTGCCGGTTGAAACGGAGCTACAGCCGCCGTCGTATTACTCGCGAATAATTTTAATAAAGGCGGAGGAGAGGAGGTTTCTCTTTTTATTATTCGTAATTCACTTTGAGTTTCCTTTATCCTCTTTTCGTTTTTCGCCGGGAATTCTCGTCTCTTCAAATCTCTTCGTTTAATTATAAACCGGTTTTGAAATACTCCAGACTAAAGCGCTCTTTCAATTCGTTTCTTTTTTTTTCCTTCGGTTTGGGAGGGAGAGGAAGAAAATGCGAGTTGATTAAATTCCTTCTTTAGAAATATTAATCCTGTAGCAACAATGAAGATGGTCTTCAGATGTTGAATGTCCTTGTTTTGTCGGTGAGTGTATAATTCCGTGGAATCATTCATAATGTACGAGTGGTTTCAACCGTTTTCAAATCGATTCAGTTCTTTCGACACACAAGGGGGCGATAATTATTATTGCCTTACACGTGATGTTCACTACATCAGCATGCTCCAATCCTGAATGTATTGGTATGTTACAACTTCCTGTGTCATTACTTTTGATCTCTCGCTCCAACTTTTTCCGTAGATGGCGTCCCGCTTTCGTAAGTCTCTGAAACGGTTTGCGCCGGTTGAATGCGCGCGTGGCGATTCAGCTTCTGTCGAGTGGGAACAGATCGGTTTCCGTGAATACGTTATTCCGTTTTCGCTTTTACCTCTCGTTCCTCGAGAATATACACGGAAATTCGACGATGGGAAGTACATAGTATCTTTGAGTGCATTTAGACGTTTCGCTTCCCCAAGGTTTGCTGTTCAAACTAATCGTCGTTTCCCTCAATTGGAGGTGAGTCTTTCTATTTTTGTTAATTTCAATATCGTTACCGTATCTTTCAAGTTGTTGTAGGGAATTAGTATAGGCTGGTATAACTAGAGCAAGCTAGTAAACTACTATGAGCTAGTGCAGGCTAGGGTAACTAGCATATCCTAAGTTTTATTTTCGAGAATATCTGGGAATTAACGTGGGAGCTAGAAGCCGACTTAGTCTTCAGGTTGCTGGTTTTCCGACATTTTTACATCCAGCGCGAGAAAACTCGCCATCTTGGACAACTTTCGCCCCGATACCAAATAGCACGCCGTACTGACGTGGATAACGGGAAATAACGTTCCGCTAAGTCCCGCTTTTATTTCATTTTATATTTCTCTAGAATCCTGTAGTTTATTTAGAATTGGGAAATTGGGAATTTGTGTGCGAGTAAACAGGGATTTTCTTACTTTTGTAAACATCCAATTATTTTAGTACTTTTAGGGAGGGGAGAGAGAATTCAGATCGATTTTCGAGTAAAAAGGGTTTTTCGTTACGTTGGTTATTTATCATCATATCAGCACCAGATTCGAAGCAGCTGGCGAAGCGGGAAGATATTAATTAGTGGAATCGGGACAGCGTAGAGCAGACGCTGGATTCGGAACGACGGAAAAGTGGAACAATAATAACGTGTGACGTCGAGATCGTAACGTGGACGATAATAAATTGGAAGAAATGTCCCAAACTATCTTTAAACTTTGAGAGCTACAATTTATTATAGCTCTGTGAAGTTGGCCGAAGGTGATCAAACATGGTCCAACGATGATCCGTTCAGTATCGACTTCAATTCTGAAAAAGAAGAACTCTGGTGAATAATTTTGGCACATACATGATTTCTATTATGCCTTAATGCAATTTTAAACGATGGTCAAATGCGGTCAAAAGTGGTCAAACGATTGTCTGTACGGTTTTGACCTTAGATTAGATTAGTTGTAAGTTGTAAGTTGAAAGTGAATATCTATTTTGCCAAACAATTTTTATGAATAAATGATGTTTATATTGAACTTTACCAGAATTCTAACCAGCGGTCAATCGTGGGCAAACCTGGTCAAACGATGTGTTACACGCGAGGGGTATTTTATCATCGATTATTGATTCCAAAGCATTTTTTTCTCGATAATGAAGGTCGGTCAAACAAAACTATTTTGCGGCCAAACATGGTCAAAAAATTGTCATAAAAATATGTCATTTCCAAAGATTTTGTTTCTATTTTTCGGTGCCAACTACACAGACCCATTTCTTATAGATAAACGAGAATTAAATTTGATAGATTACGAGGAATAATTTTCGAAAAAATACTCTACGATGACGATGGAGAGAGAACAATAAATTCAATATAGTTAGATCTTCAACGATCTAATGGAAAAATGCAATATGACGACCATTTTAAATTATGTATGTTAGTATCGCTGATACGGAACGGACCTCAATCTTCGTTGTCATCTTTGTGGGGATATTGGGGAGGGTATTGGGCAACTGATATTCGTACTGCTATTGCTTTCCTCCTGTTGGTTTGTCTGCCATTTTTTCCTGCTGGTTCCTCTGCTGTTTTTTCCAGTCCCAACTCCACCAGCAAATGTGCGACGTGGAATCACAAAATAAAATATGTCCCTGGTTGGGCGCTATTTATGTAACGGTGTTTATATTCTTCCTCGAGCTCAAATTTAATTTTTGGACGTGGCTGTATAATAGTCGAAAAATGTGGGAAAAACTGGACTCGGACGCCAGACCACTTTCAGCCATCAAAGATACTAGCGGATGTCAAATACTCAGTTGATCATCGAAGAGAGTGCAATTATAATAAAAGAGCGGATAATTTATTCCTTCTTAAGTTGCAATGCTTCTTCGCAATGCTTTAGCGCCATACCACCATTACACCAGGTCATCCCTATTCTCAGTTTATTAGTACTCAACTTTTTCATCTAACAATCAACTGAAAAACAAACAAACACCACGAAAAGAAGCTGTTCCTTCTTCAGACGGTGCTTTTATTTTTCTATCCTTCTTATAGAAACCATTAACAAAGGACGAAGTCATCGCGTGTAGGCGCCGAAACAAAAGCTAATTAGGCACCGCCGATAGGGTTAATTCGAATCGAAAACAAAACGACCCTTAATTAGCGCGAACAAGTGAAGCGGACGCTGTTTTCCGTAGGCTAACGAATTCTGATTGGTGGCGCGTGTTATCGAAAACGAGCAGACGGAGAGGACGGAGAGGACGGAGACAAAAGGCGGAACGAGCGAGGTGTGTAAAGTCGTACTTAATTAGAAACCCTTTTTCCGATGCGAAAATCAAAATTGAATTTTCGAAATTTTTCGCGCTCCATTTTCTCTCCGGACGTAAGGATGCGGGAGAAGCATCCGACCGTCTTTTTGCGATACTCTTTATTCTCGCGACGCGTTTTATTTCCGATCTTCGGCGGAGAAGACGAAATCGAATATTTAAAACTTTCGTCGACCCTTCCGGGATTCGAAATGAGCCTGGGATCCCGTGGCCCGCCGATCGGTTGTATGTTTTCATTCACGCCGGCTTCGTGGAAGCGAACGTAGGAAACGTTTCTCCCGACGGAATGGACGCGTCGCGATGGTCCTTTTTTTCTGCGATAAAATGAATGGTAATGGTAGAATTTATATTGTTGGTTTCTGTGTTTTCATAGTGACTGCAAGGACTATGTTGTAGCCTTACTGACACCGTATCACATCGAGACACTTCTGGAACATCGTCTTTGCTAGCGAAACACGTGTCACCGAATCCGATTGAAATGATTCTGTAATGAACAGCGCACTGATGTGACATAGCATCAGTTTCATTCATATTTCCTTTTGGAATACGCGCATAAAACAAATAGGGAACTTATCTTGCTAGAAGGGAACTCAAATAGTAATGTTTCTGAAATTTTGTGGTCATCCCCAGTGGAATCCGGGAGGATCACAGCGTTATCTATTAAAACTCTTCAGTCAATGGAATCCCAGTGAAGCTGTGCAATTAACGATTCCTTGTTGAAAAGTGATCGTTGCTCATTTCGTAAAGTTCTGTAAGATCCCGGAATAAAACGAAAATATTGAAGCCCTACTCGAGGATAAATACTGCCGATCACTTGAGGTTGACAACAGTAAAAATACCCACTGTTCAGGAATGCTCAAAGTCGCCGGATTCGGAGCAACTGGCGAAGCAGGAAGATGTCGGACCAATCACCAAAGCAGTTACTGGTTCGGAACGACGGAAGGGCAGGCCGAACGGAAATTTCGGCTGACTTATATAGATCCGTTTGATGTCGAGTTCGTGACCTGCATGATAAGAAATTGTTAAGAAGTATCGAAAATAATGTCGACCTAAATTTAATATAGGAAAACTGCTGAGATTAAATCTTCTATGATTTAATAAGGAAACGAAATACAACTAATATTTTAAATTATGTGGCGAACAAGGATGAAAATTCCTGAGGAGGTTCATTACATTTTAAAGGTGTGTTAGGTACATAATTTAGACATTCTTAACTTCGCCACATCTACAATGCACACTGCGTAATTTGGTGCAATTTCTATACCACAGCGCTATGGGCACCGTTTAACAACTGTAAAGTAGTCCATATCGATCGTCTTTTCCTGAACACCATAGAACTATCACTATATTATCTTTTGATGATGTGAAGTTTGAAAAGTTCTAATGACATTGTCACATCGTCGTGCAATGTTGATTGGGCGATGTCGTTGGAACTTCCCGAATTTCACACCTTCAATTGGAATGGAATTGCCCATTGTGTGATGTTCAGTGTAAAATGTTTGCACTACAATGGTCTCCAATTAGTGTGCAGTGCTTACTTCATTGTAACATTAAGATTGCCTAAACTTCGTACACATAAAAACAAAATGGGTTCTATGGCGTACAGTCTAAATATTCGATGTGCAGTAGAACCCATCGAAACGACACTAAATTATATCAAATTCTAAAACTGTGGTGGAAATTTAGTCGCCAATTCTATATTGTGGAGTGGAAGATGTTCGGTGTGCAATAATCCCCAATTACTAGCACAGTCATCGCTTTGTTATACCACTGAGATTGCTCTCACACTTCAAATTTTTAAGATCAAATTGATTCCCGCTGCCGTCGTGTTCAGTCTAGATATTCGGTGTGCAGTGATTACATTAATATTTTCTAAACTGCATACACCCCTAAGATCTAGATATGGGTTCCGTGGTGTACTGTCTAAATATTTGATGGACAGTGACACTCGATCACTATAGAGTCGAAATGCAATTAAAAATTTTTAATCCCACAGCTTTGATAGTAATTGGGTAGCTAATTCCATGATGTGCAGTGAAATTATGCAATAATCTCCAATAGCTGTACGATCTTTGCTTTATTATCGCATTAAGATTGATCTCAAACTCCCAATTTTTAAGATAAAAATTATTCTCGCTTCCTTGGTGTTCAGCGTAGGTATTAGGTGTGCAGTTCCAAATCCCACACCTTTAATGAAAATTGAATCGTAATTTCTATGTTGCTGTAGTGTGTGATACTCGGTATATAGTAAATTTTAGTGAACCTCAACTAGCTCGAAGTAGTGGCTGAGCCATTTTATTGAATGTTCTCGAATACCATACAATTTAATATTTCCCCGAAATGAAATATGTTTTTTTTCCAACATGTCATTAAAGTCATCCCAATTCACTTAAAATACACTTAAAAGCAACATGGGCGACTATGAATTCTGCAATGTGCAGTGTAAGATTCTCGGTGTTTAGTGATCTCCAAACATTGTCTAGTACTTACTCGGACGGGCCATTAACGTTCTTCCAATTCCTCACACTTAAGAATAATAAGAGTAACTGTGAACTCTAGGACGTGCAGTGTGAGATGTGCAATGACCTCTAGTGACTATTGTGTGTTTTCTCATTTGTATCGTTAGATTTCTTTGATACTGTAGATTTAAAACAAAACGAATCTGAGGTGTGCAGAGCGAAACATTGGGTGTCAACATCCATAATTGCTCAAAGTTCACTTCGTCGGCGTCGTCTCATTAAAGATATTTTAATCCAATACAGACTCAACAGAAAAAGGAAGGACTGCTAATTTTGTGGTGTGTAGTGTAAAATTATCGGTTTGCGAAAATCTTTAATTATTGTGCAACATTCCTCTTATCGTACGGTTAAATTTTATATAATTCCACACCTTTGAAACATCAAGAGGTTTAGTGAAAGTAATGGGATCTAGTCCAATCATTAAAATTCCTCCAATACCGCCCACTTAAACGAAAAGAAGATAACTATGATACCTGCGGTGTGCGCAGCTCTGCATCTACTTTATGGCCATTCAAATGCCACACCTTTAAAGGAAAAGGGGATTGTCGCTTTGTAGGTAGATTGTTCTGTAGTTGCGATGTCTACTTAAATTACTTGTTCCTCATCTGTTGAAGGTATATTCGACGTTTTCCGACTTCAATGTAATTTCCAGACAATGTAAATCTGAACAACACAAAAAGATAGGAATACCCTCTCTTTTTGTCTTCGTGGTTTTTATGCTACTGGATGAATCCACAAGTATTTTCGTTACTCCCTTTTTCTACCTCACTAATAACATATCTATTTCCGCGATAGCAGACGAAAATTTTGCACGAAATGCACGGGCGCGCACCGTCATCCTACCGATTGATATCACAAAGAGGAAACGTCCCGGTCGCCATTGCCGAAATACGCATAGTTTTATATAGTTTTAATCTGGAAAACTTCGGGCTCGCGCACCGCCCTTTGATGTGTTTTTCATAAAAGGGGAGAGAGCGATGTACAAATAAAAGAAACGAGTAATGGCGTAAAAAAAGAAGAGGAGAGAAGAGAAGAGCGGACGAAAAAGACGCGAGCGCGCCCGTACAAAAGCCGATGAGGCATTCGCTCATTCAACATTTCGTCCTTTTGAATTTTAAATTACATTCTTCCTTTGCGTTCGCGTTCGTCAAAAAAAGGAAAGGAAATGGAAGAAAAAATTGAAATATGTATCTACGGAATACAATGCGGTTTGTATCGCGCACGTAATCAGGCGTGGTACATACCTCACAATTGGATCGGGATTAAGCACGGCTTGAAACTCAATGAGGATATCGAATAATAAACCGTTTTTTACTATTTTTCTTTAATGATTATTACGATCTTTATCTTGGTTTTGTATTCGTCGAGGATTCTAATCTTCCGTCTAACTCCATCCCTAGTTTCATTTTTATACGTAAATATTTTTTACAAAGTACACGGAGCAGGGTACAGGAACTTCAATAATTACATAGCATGCATAAGGATCAAAAGAACCAGTAAGAAATGACAACTAAAAATTGTACGAGGTACATCAATAAAGTAATGAGATCGATTTTGTTCACTTGTTTTATTCCAATAACATTACAATTTAACATTGTCCCCTTCCAAGTACTGCCTTGGAAAGCCGTACAGCACTGGAGAAGGTTCTTCGAATCTGGAGGTGCTGTTTCAATCTCGGGAAGGGTAAAGTTCACGAGGACTCAAGTCGGGCGAATAGCGAAACTGAGGAGCCACGGAAATGTTCTTCCTGCCCAAAGAGCGATTGACTGAAATTGCTATGTGATAAGGCGTATTGTCGTGATGCAACACCCAATTCCTTGTGATGATTGGTTTGGTTTTTAAAGTTCTTCAGCAACCTTTGGGTGGAAGTGTTGATTAATCCCTTAGCCCTAAGGCACAGACTCTTTGTGAACGATTCCCCTGCCTTCCAAAAAAGTAAATTAACTCGGCAGAACAGAGCTTGGAGGTGACTAACGAAGAGGCACAGACCTTCGATATCAGCCACCCTTGAAAACCACAGAAATTCAGCAATGCATTCATGAAGATCGTCGTTAGACAATTCGAGACATTGCCGATAAATTTGAGATCAGCTATGGAACATGTCCGCAAATTTTGAGCAACGAGTTGGGAATGCATCGCAACAAAATTTGTCCTAAGACTGCTGGCCGTTGATCGAAAGCAGAACCAAGTTCATGTGTGCATTGAGCTGAAGAGATGTGCCTCGAATGATGCACACTTCTTGTCTGCAATTATAGCAGGTGATGAAACCTGGATTTATGGCTAAAACTCTGAAACAAGGCTACAACCAAGTCAGTTTAAAAGTTCCGATTAGTCAAGGTTGAAGAAGTGCAGACAAATAAGGAGCAGTGTGACTAGTTTGCTCCTTTTTTGGCATGAAAGACATTGCGCACTGTGAATTTTTACCACAAGTGAAAGCTGCTAAGTTCTCTGTTCTATTGCCATGTTTTCAGGCTGCTTCGTGAAGATAAACGCAAAAGACCTGAAGTTTTGGCAAGAAAAGAAGTTTGCGCTACACAACGACAATGGACCAGCGCACGACTCACTCGCTACACAATAACTTTTAGCGAAAAATTCAATGATTGTTATCTCCTATCCGCCGTATTTATCGGATTTCACACCCGACAATTTCGGTCTGTTCCCTAAACTTAAAATTAAATTGAAAGGTCGACGAATCGCAGGCTGTCCTAGACTCGTTTGCGGAAACGAGCTCTCAACCAATTTTCCAAGAGTGTAAAAACGTTGGGGCCTGTGCATATGCTTGGATGGGAACTACTGCTTAAGGTGGCAGCAGCCATGAAACCTAAATGAAATATTTTTTGTTTCTTAGTTTTGGATGGTACCTCGTTCAATGTTCCAAAAATTACTTTTTAGAACAAAATATCAAACAAGAACAAAGCGTTTAGACAAACCAACGAATATTTCTTTAACAAAGCTGCGACTGTCCAAAGCATTGTAAACGTGCGACAAAGGGTAAAACTTATAAAGGCAAAACAAGCTGTATTTGGGTTCTAGACCGAGACGAAGCCATACTTCGATAATAGATCTGGGCAGTCAATAGTATTAACGAAAAGCTTAGCTAAAATACTTGCACCATGTTGCTCGCGCTTGGGCATCAAGGACCATCCATGACCTCAGCAGGTTCAGCCCCAAATCTAGGATACGGTCCATTGATTCTGAACGATAAATATTTTAGAAATTTGCGATGTACCCTTTCGATCTTAATACAGTGACAACTGTAGATGGGGTACCATATTATGTTCGCATATTCGAGTTTATGGCTGATCCAAAAGGTATAAAGCCCCATCACATTCATCCGCTGTTGTTACAACAAAAAATGTCGAATTACGTTACCAACTATTTGCTGCCTCATTTGTCATATTCACCAGATTCAACAGATTCATCACTGATATACCATGTTTCCAAATTTAAAAGAATGACTAGGTTGAAAGATATTTCAGAAAAGATAAATGAAGATTGGTAGATTCCTATATAATATAATTATAACTATAACTATCAACACAACACGTACTTATTGGCTTGAAGTTCGCCAAAGACTTTACGTCTTCTTTTCCATTCAATTGAATAATCTTCCACCGCACACCAACCCCAATATTTTCCAATTTCCCCAAACCTATCCCCATCGCATTGTTATTTCGCCATATCTACACACAAGATAAACTTGAGCATTTTTATTCCACCGCGAACAATATGTTTTCCTTCCCAATATACAGACATACATTCGCCGTAAAAGCTAATTGGATTTACCAGAAATTTGCCACGCGACATGCTCCCAACACAATGGTCGAGCGTTGCATAAGGACGGCGGCGGCGGTTCGCATGCATGTATGTTCGTCCCCCTCCCTCCCCCGGTTTTCGAAACCTCCCCTATTGTCAACAACATCCCCGAAACGGCGCGCGCGGAAAATGTAATCGAGTTAGGATTTCGAAATCACTCGTTCTATCGAATAACGCGAACGAGTCCTGCCATTAAAACTACCCCACATATGTATGTACATACGTAGACGTACGTAGATGGTGTGTAGGTAGGTGCGCGTGATTGTTAGTTATTTCGTTGGGGTTTTACGACTATTTTTTGATTCGTTTTTTTGCCTTTGAATAATACCCGCACATTATCCAGCTTCTATAAATTGGTGTTATTTCTGATTATGGAGAATGAAGATTTCCATTTTTGTAGGTTGATAACTCCTCCTGACATACTGCTCCTCTCTTGTGTTTCAAGGGCGCGCTATTTTCAGAAAACTTTTAAAAATATAAAAAATCCCTTTGACCTCGATGCCATTCCATTCCAGGCAATCCTAGCTCACCACAGGGTACACCGACAACTGAGAAATTCTGATTTCGATGAAACTGTACAGACTGAAAGAGTAGCTTGCTATAAGGACAACCGAGTTTTTGAAGTGAATATTTCTGAAGGACAAGCTCAAGCGTAGGCGTAAGAGCGTAAGCGTAAGGACGTAAGCGTTAGATTTCCAGAGAAAGTGTGATGTGCAAGGCGGAGGCGATGCACCTGAGAAAGAATACGTGCGTGCTTGCTTCGTCTGAAACAGAAGGCGAGACAGAGAAAGTATGAAGTGAGAGCGGAGAGCGACGAGCCAGGCGGTTAACGTTAAACCACAATAGGTGCTGCGCTCAGAAATACACAAATTTAAAAAAAATAAAAAAATAAAACATTATAAATCAAACCTCTGAAAAAGGTTTCATAGAAACTAATCATAATGACTTGAGAATCATCCTAACTTAACGTATAAGAACGAATAAAATAAAACATTATACATAAAACATCCGAAAACAACCTAAACAACCTAATCCTACTGGTTTCTAAATCGTGGAATAAAAACGCAATGACGCAATCACACGTGCGTAAACCACACACACCATTTTTTTAGCGGCAAAATCCCCCGATTTCGGGGTACAGCTCCCTCCAAATATTTGCACGATTTTATAATTTTTGTAAATTTCTCACAAACTATCACAGATATCTTTCCTTTTTTAGAATATAATTCGAAGTATATTACATAGTCTCAACGATGGCGTAAATTATTGTCGGAAAAGTTAAATAACGGGCGACCGGGTGATCCCTATCACCTTTTTAATGTTTCCTTCTTTATTTATAGGTCGGTTTTACGTAGAAACCGGTGCTCAATAAACAATTTAGGCAGCTAATAGTGAAGATAAAAAGCGATAATTAAGTTTCAGTAGCCATACACCTGTGTGACAAGATGCCTGTATTTTTTGTTTATTTATATCTATCTACATTAAGTACTTAAGTACTTACTGTAGATATCTGAACATATTTCTTTCAAACGTTATCGAAATAATTAGTAATCCAAGCTATTTTATATTGAGAACGACACTTATCTATGTACATCAATCAATGACAACTGAATTTTTATTGTCGTTTTTAATATATTAGCTGCCTAAATTTGTTATTTAGCACCGTTTTATTTATGATAAATATAAAAAAGCTACTAAAAAACAAGGTAGGAGGCGCCCGGTCGGCCGTTATTTAACTTTTTTGAAAATAATTTGCTTCCTTCAAATTATATTTCAAAAGAAAAATATCTGTCATAGTTTCCGAGATATTTACAAAAATTCAAAAATCGTGCAAATGTTTGGAAGCGACTGTAGCCCGAAATCGGGGGACTCCCCACTAAAAAAAAATGCGTCGTTCTTATAGTAAGGTACTGTTTCAGTCTGTATAGTTTCATCGAAATCAGAATTTCTCAGTTCCAGTTGTTCATCTGTCCGTTACGACCAACCAAGTTAAAGTTGAGATTCACGCGTTGGCTTAGGATTGAAATATTCCAAACTTGAGCCGACGTATGGTGCCTACATTACAATAATCTCTTCTTCAATGCTGAGTAATCACTAAACTTGGTGCTGCGAGCGTTCGGCCAGTAGCGCGCGCATCAAAGAATTGCAAGGGGTTTAGTAGGTAATAAACTCTAAATTCTTCTGTGTTCCTCTTCGTTTATCGTAGTTGGTCCACATCATTCCAATAATTCTTCTTCCACATTTTTTCTCCTCTTCCATTTTCATTATGCAGATGTGTAAACAAACAATGAGACTGTGTGCGATCCGGCAACGCTGGTGACACGCGATTTAGAGGGAAGGCATGTGAACATGTGATCAACAACATCAGTGCGAGTTGGAATTCGCTAGAATTATGTTGTTTGTGCAATTGTTTTAATGAAGCAGGTTTTGCCTGGACGTTCTGACAATGAGTGGTACGAGTTTCGAGCAACGGTGTGCGACCGGGAAATCAAGCGCCAGAGCATGGAGTGGCACACCGCAAGCTCTCCAAGACCAAAGGAATTTCAATCATTCCACAACGGTTCACTCCCAGTTTTCTTTTAAGGTTAAACCAAAATTTAGTGCAAGTACGTTGTTCTAATTTTGCATCCATTCTAAAATTCGCAACGCGACATAAATATCACATTACCCAAACACGCATATAGCAACGTCTACTGCATCGTGCGTTTTGAAGCGTGACACACATATTTACTAGACACGTAGAGTTGTTTCATTATCGTGTGGCACCAAATTGCGCGTTGACTTCAATGGTCCTGTATACGGACCTTTGAAAAATATTGGGTTATTATGGTTTGAGCACGAAATTCGATTTGATGCGAATTTTTCGATCTCTTGGGTAAAAATATGATGTACTGTCAAATGAAAATGTATTTGAAGCTTTGAAAAAGCGGACAAAACTGCAATTAAATCGTTTAGAGTTAAGGAATATGTGACGACAACAATTACGACAGAAATAAAAGTGAGCAATAGTTTGTCGAATATTTTTAAGTTGCCAATATATATAGCGGTATCTCACTCATGTCATCGCTCTGTTCCGTTTCATCGTCAAAATTCGGTAACTGAGTCGGTGCCAAAAAATAATGAAACAACTCTAGCTACCGCCACCTATCGGCGCGCGTCGTTATCTTGGATTGCTATCCCCATATAGCGTCAATCGGGGAACATTTGGAATGTACCTCGTACATTATATCCCATGCCAACTAACATCAGTATTTATTCCCTAGAGAGGATTTTTATCAAGACTCCAACATCACTCCGAAGAAATTTATGAAGCGTCCAGAATTGGTACAAATCTATGATTTCTCTCGGAAATTTCTCCCTTACTGTCTGATATTTCTCCACCATTCCCCCATTTCCAAATCACCTATCTCTCTGGTTAAATGATATTTTCTAAGCGACTATTAGATGACGAGATGATAGCGACGATAAACCCTGATCTAATTACGCAATTATTATTAGGGTAAGTAATATCAGCATCCCCGTCTTCCTTCCCATCTTCGCTCACTTTAATCGTTCATCTTTAAAACCTACCCCAACTCCTCCCTTCCCAATCTCTCATCCTAATCCTTCCAGAATCGCTCGAATTTCTCGGATAGATACGATCTCGACCTAGCATGCCCGCTTGGCTCGATCCGACCGCCGCTACGGACAGGAAGTCGTCTCAACGTTCGGCGAACCGTAACGCACACACGTAGATCGTCCTCTCGAAGTAGATATGAACTGCGCGCACGTCTTCGTTTTCTTGGTAATCCGGGACGTGTAACGACGATTTTTCCGTTGTCAATTGTATTTGTTTGTCGTTCGGCGGAGCTTTTGTCGTTCTATTTCTCGGAACTTTGTCTTGTTTGGTCGGTGCTTCGAACCGTAACGTTGAAGTTACCATGAAACGCTTGTTTTCGAGTGGATCGAAAATACGATAGCGGGATATTTGCGGTGTGTGACGACGATGTTCTTGTGAAAGAGGGAAAAGAAATTGTTTTAGTGATACTTTACATGTTAGTTGTAAGGTATGGGGACCTATAAGTTTTCTTTTCGTTGTGCGTATGTTGTTGGAACGATACTTATCAAGCATGTCTTTCCATTTCCTCATATTCCTCTCGTCTATAAGAAGAATATAAATGATCAAATGTGGGTTTGAGGCGTGGTGATTAGAGAGGGACACGCCATCGACAAGCGATTTGTTTCAAATTCAAAACCCAGCAAGTTACAAAGTCATATGTACTACAGGAGTTTCTACGTATGCAATGCTGAAATTCCTTGAAGGGGAGACATCATATTTCCCGGATTGGATCTGGAGCAAGTCATCAATCGGGACATACGGGTCAAGATCTACACCACGCTAAACGAAACCCCAAAGTCACAACCAAATTAACTCTCAACTTGTCACATCCTACAGGCGCATTCGATTCAATAACTTCCCCAAACAATCATCTCCGTTTTGGCGAAATTAAACGCCTCAATCACCGTTCCGAATCGGAATATCCTTCCACTCGGCACTAACCCACTAGGTTACATCTTCACCAATTTGCTCGAGTTATAGTTTTCAATAGGGCCGAACGTAAACTCTTCGTCCTCAAACAAGAAGGACGGGGAGGGGAGGGGGCAGGACAGCGCGTGAAATATCAACCTCTCCGCTCAATATTTAAATCGGATCATGTAAATTTATATGTACCCCGAGACGATGATGCGAGGGCAAATACTAACGTCCCACGTTCCCCTCGATGGCGTCGCTTCCGGCTGCCGCACGAGGAGAGCTTTTAACGACAACGGCACCTACTACCTAGCGAAGAAGACGAGGAGCACTCCGCGCCAGATGTCGATTCCCACAAAGATTAGCGCTTTTAGCAGCCGAACTCGGCTATTCCAGAAAACGTTACTCGGAAATTTATGACATATTTCTGCGTCTGCAGCCGGAGCGAGGATCCGGGAAGGCGCTCTTCGCACGAGCCGTTATAGTGCCACATACATACATATATCCATTCGAGGAAAGGAAGGTGGATATAACGGCAGAAAGTTTTTCGATGTGATTTGATTAGGTGTGTGTTAGGGCGAGGTATACATCGGTGTTTCTGTCAATCCGATGGAGGTTCTTGATTTAGGACTGAGGTCCGGATTTGAAAAAAGGGGAATTAGTAAAAATGAAATTCTTTGAAGCTGAAAGTTTGGAAGAAAAGTCATTGACGCTTACTACTCTCTCATATATTTCTGTAACTATCATTGTTGAGATTAAAGAAATATATTTCATAACAGCCAATGACCAAACCAAATGCGTTGATCGATATGCCCTTCATCTGCTACATGCTTACTTCAATCTAAACATAATTGGACTTACTCCACGTAGAATGAAATACGTCGAAATGGAAAACAATTCGGGATCACTACCAGCACTCAGAAATTGGTGAAGAAAGAAGTTTCGTTCTGACGCAAAATAACTTCCTAACCTAACATTGGAACATAAATTTCCCGTCAAAATCGAATCAAAGAGATATACATACATATACAGGCTTTAATTTAAGCGTCTTTTTCCCGTCTTCAAAGACCATTTCCTGGAAACCTATACGCTTCACGTTCGAACCCATTTGTACTACGTAATTATTGGTCGCCTAAGGAAAATTCTGACGCAAACCAACTTCCCAACAAACGATTGTTTCCTCGACGGAGCAAAAATTTCATTTAAAATGGCAATTTTCTTGTTTTTCTTCTTGTATCTTTATTTACGCCTAGATCGCGATCGAATAGACGTCACTAGAAGCAAATTTCTACTAAGAATCGAATGAAATCAGAACAAACACGTTGTTTCCAATAGTTTTGCGCTAAACCAAAATTATGGTCATCTCATATGAACTTTCTAAACTTTTAGAACGCTATGTTGCTCTCATTTGCAAGCCAATTTCGCACTTCCAACACGAATGTTTCCTTGACTGAGGAAAAATTTCATTTAAAATCGCCATTTTCATTTTGGACGGAATTTCAAATCCATCTAGCACCTTTATTTGTGGCTAGATCGAGATCGAATAGACATCACTGGAAGGAAAGTTTTACTAAGAATCGAATGAAATCGGAGCAAACATGTTATCTCTAATAATTTTGCGCTAGAACAAAGTTATGGTAATCTCACATAATTTTTTCAACTTTTAGAACGCTATATTGCTCTCATTTGCGATGGCAAGAAGGGGATTACCGTTTAGGTCATTTGACAGCGATCAAATTGTGGGAATCTAGGTCTTCAAAGTCAAAGATTCCACGTCCTATAATAAGTTGACGATAATACGATGGTAGAAAATATCCCAAACTTCCTAGGAGTGTTCTGAAGATGAGGACGGAGTTCACTTCAGCTTAGCATCACCTTGGAGTTGATGTTCAACTTTTCTACACGTTCAGTAGTAGAATATCAGTACGATTAAAATTTTGTTTCTTGGGGCTGGATATCGAACTAGCAGAAGTTCTTCTTGGCACCGGAAGCAATTTGCGCAACCAACTGGAATTTGGTCAAATCTGGGAGAATTCCATCTCCATTGCGATTTCTCAAATGCCAAACTGTCGGCTAAGGTCATACCCAAAACGGAAATTAGATCAATCGATGCAAAGTTTACAGAACTGAATGATTTTCTCCTTCACAAAGGTCGCGTACTAAGGCAAAGTAAAGTTTGGAAATGACAACGACAAATGACCAAACGCTTTTTCAAGAAGCAATACCTAAAAGAGTTAATCCTTGGACGAAAACCGATTTTATCATCATCGACGGACCACAACATAATCCAAATCCCCACAACTTCTATTACATAGATCTAGATGCAAGATCGGCAAAATTGATTTCGCCGGTTAGAATCGTCCTCGGTTAGCTTATGAACTAGACGTCCTTTGTGACGGTGGTGTTTCGTTTCTATTTCGAAATATTTAAGAATAGAAGACGCTGTCATATTGAAATGACGAGCAAGGTGCGTGTGTATGGAACCCTGATTATATTGCCCAGCTAACAAAACAATAACTTGATCGTCTTCGGACGTTGAGAATCCAACAGGCGTAGAAAAATCACGAATATTCCCAAATTTCACTGCGGAGCAAATGGTTTCAACGCGTAATCAAAGTAAGCCAACAGACTAACAAAACTCGCTCTTTTTATGACCTGGATTTGGCATGCTTTCAGGTTGATTTTTCGACTTTTGCAATGTTTAAAGTAATAAAATTAATGCAGGAATATAGTAAACTTCAAAAAATATCCTGGTTTATTAGCTTCTTACTGGTTCAAAACGCCCTTTTCAGTCAAATTTTCAGTACATGTTGACCCAATTTTCGCAATGTAGTTCGGATCTAATTTCATTTTTGGCTAATTTAATAAAAAAACAAAGGCAAATGAATAAATCGAAATAATTTAGAGCACAATCTCCAGCACATCAAGCGACACTCATTGAACGAACTTATTGGACTGAACCAAAGGGCTGAATGAACGCATTCATTATAGTGATCTCATTTAGGGTAGACTTTTTAGATCTAAGTTCTGGTTAATTCGAACACGAGCTCTGAAAATGACAGCGACGATGGCAACGATTTCCCACTCCAACCAGCATTGAACAGAGCTCGAACCACCCCTTTCCTGCGTGTTTCATTCCTCATTAAATTCATTTGAAGAATTAGCAAACAACACAAAAATAACCACTTCTTTCGTTTAAAAAAAATTGGATCAAATTTGAATTACATTGGGAAAATTAGGGCAGAATATGCAGAAAAAGTACCAAAAAATAGGGCAATAAATCAGCATATTTTTATTTCATTGTTTTTCTCAATTTTTTCGAGCCTAAAGTATTTAATTCTACTTCTTCCATTTTATCGACTTACACAAAGTCGAAGAATTGGCCTGAAAACATGTTAACTTCAGGAGGTCATAGAAAAGGAATGGGAGTCAATATAGCCAAACCCGCCGAGGTTCTATTAGTCTGATGGTTTACATTCATTTAACGTTGCAATTACTCCGGCTGAAATTCTTGTTGTACTGTGCTTTTTTTAAAACTCTGCTGACCGTGTTTCAGGATATCTTGTCCGGTGTCGGTTAATTGAACCATTGTTCGAAAAGTGATAAAGTAACTGCCGAATACACTGCTTTTCCCAAAATGGAAATTAGATCAACTGATGAAAAGTTTTCAGGACCGCTTAGGTCACGTGTACTACACAAAGCGAAGCAAAATTTTGAAATGAGAACGATAGAAGATGAAACACAATTTCTCGCAAGAAAAACTTAAAAATGTTAATCTTTCGGCGAAAACCCGTTTTATCACGATCGAAGTCCCACAGTATAATTCAAATCCCAACGACTTCTCAGCTTCTGCCGACGCCACATCCCCGACGGGTTAATAAAGAAGGACACGCGTAAAAACACACCGGAAAATTTTTTTCCATCTCGTCCTGCATATTCATGAAAGCGAAAACGAAACCACAGAAAGGGTTGTTCATCGCAAAGCTTATTAAAACCGTTCGAACGGAACGGGCACAGACGGCCGGTATCATTAAAAAATCCGCGATTACGCCCGGGGAAAAAACGGGAGAGAACAAAAATAAAAGAGGGCGCAACGATGTAGAGGTGGCCGAAATGAATATTCAACGGTAGAAGCGCGGATAATGGGAGGGAGCAAGGACACTTTTCACGGGGAAAATCCCCTATTAATATGTAACGAAACGGTTTCTGAGTTACGACGTTGTTCCCGGTAATTCTAGATTATTAAAAAATCGAGGGGAAAGAGAAAAAAGAAGACAAAAGCGAATCGTTATACAGTGACGTTTTCCGTTTCCAAGAGGGATAAGGATCGGATATGCCGCTAACGTGATCTGGGCGGACGAGATAAAAAGGAACGGAAAAAAAAAAGGGAAGCGTAGAAAAGTTTTAAATTACCTGCAACTTTTAATAGACGTAATTTACCTATAAAGTTAGTTCTATCCGGCACCGAGTTTATATCGGGAGATATATAGGAAAGTCTCGTTCGGTCTCCATTTCTCTCTCTCTCTCTCTCTTCTTCCATCTCGTTCACTTACACCCCCGTATATGTACATGTATGTGTCGGAGTTGGGTAACGTTGCGGGTGATGAACAGGGCGCTTTGCAAGCGCCACCACCATCGACCCCGGAACGCGGTACGCGGCGAGGCGTTCATTTATTTTTACGCCGCCGAAATTTATAGGGATTAATATTGCAGTCGCGAAAAATGGCCCGGATTTGTAACGGATGCGGATAAATTGTAAAATGTAAAATTTTATAACGTCGGAATTAATACCTATCCGGGTTTAAATGTAGGGCTCCGCGTTCATTTTATTCGTTACTCGAAATCTAGAGGGGTGCGCTGTAGGCTTCGATGACGGATAACAACGTAACTTTGGCGCTTGTGATTCGTCCCCGTTTGGCGAAAATGGCGTTAATCGAATGTATGTCCGGCTGCAATGCGATCATCGCCTGGATGCGGGGCTTCGATGATGGCGTAATTCTCGGATTATGTAAGGATTGTTTTTCAAGATCCATTGATGAAATCAAAAGCCGAATTAAGGATATCAAACTCCTCCCAAAGTTTGAAATTTATTTCAAATGTTGACATTCTGAAACTTTTATAAATACTAGAATTAGCCGAGGAAGAACAAAGTTTTGGGGGATCAAACTCATTTCCTTAGCTTGCCCTTAGAGGTAGGTACTGCAGAGGGATTGCTGGCGAATGAGGGCGCAAACGAATGTTCTCGGGCAGCCAGTACCACCATCCCTACAGGACTTCAACCCGACCTTGGAGTTACCTAATCTGCTGTAAAAGTGAGGATACGGGATCGATCTGAGAAATAAATGGCGGAAATGAAGATATGAAATTCCTCTCAAAGTTTAAAAACTTATTTCAAGTGTTGACCGGCAGAAGCTTTAATAAAGATTAAAGTCATCAGAAGAAAAACTAAATTTTTGGGATCAAATTAATTTACAAGATAAGGAGGGCGAAAATAAGTTGGCTCGGAAAGCCACTACCGCCACCGCCACAGGACTTGAACCCGATCTCGGAATTGCTTAATATGCTGCAAAACAGTGGATACGGGATCGGTCTGAGGAATAAATCGCTGAAGTGAAGACATCAAACGCCTTTCAGGGTCTGAAATTGACTTCAAGTGATGACATTTAGAAGCTTTAATAAAGATTAAAATCATCAGCGAAGAAACAATATTTTTCTAATCAAATTAATTCTACTAGCATGCTCTTAGAGGTACTAGAGAGGCATTGAAGGCAAGGAGGGGCAAACAAGTTGGTTCCAGAAGCCAGTACTGCCATCCCCAGAGAATCTGGGTGTATTCTCGAAATTGGTTAACCAGCGGTAAATACTGCAAGGATACATATTTGATCTGAATGGCAACAATAGACAAGGCAATCCTAAACCTTCATTGAAGAAGCTAGCTCTGTTGTTCTTACCGGACATTGGATGACCAACTCTCATCTGATAGTGATGGTGATATGGTACTAAGCACGTATTATGCCGTTACATTGCTGCAGTTCACAGAAGACTTCAGTACTTAGGAGACATAAAGTTAGAATCTAGGGCGTTAAGGTCTGTTTGGCTAGAACGAATCTACTGCTTTTTAACAATAAAAGGGAGATTAGGACGTAAGTAAAATTTGCTACGGGGCGCCAAACTCAGGTCTTATGAAATTCTGTGAAGCTCCGCTCATAGGACATTTGACACCGAAGTTCGGTTGTATACGGTTGTGATAATGCTTGAGCCTCGAGCTATTGAAACACGTGTCACCGATTTTATTCTAAACCAATTGTGTAGTGAGAAGTTCACCGATGCAATATATTGTCCGTAAATTATACCACAGTCCTTGCAATCACCTTCATAAAACATCTAATCGTTCACACCCCGCATTTAAGCAGGAAGAAGGAGTGTAACTCATATTCGAGAGTATACAAATGTAATTTGACCCGGTCTTGTTTCAAAAGTGACCTAAACTTTACTTTAGGCGAATAACGAGCGTTATAATCTAAATATTATTATTCTCTATTATGTAGGTGCTTAATAGGGAACGTAACTTATTAAAACAATAAGAGTTAAAGCAAAAATAATGAATAAAAGGTAATCAGCGATATGGCATTTTATGGAAACAAAGTAGAAAATAAAGCTAGAGTTAATAGAAGTGTATTTAATGGGCAAAATGAATGTTAAATTGTAAGAAGTACCAAAACAAATTCCTTTTCAAGTGCTGCAACAGTACACATGTTGCAATATGCACAATTAAAACTAATTTCGAAGATTATTAAGGGGGCAACCTGAGATTTTATAGTCAACAGACGGCATCACGAGCTAGAAACAGCACTATTTGCTAAGATACAAATCTTCAAAAAGCAAATATTCTTTCTACAACAAAACCACAGGAGGTTATAGAATGTAACACGCTAGAAGTTACCTATACTTTCAATATGTTATATATTCTGAGAAAACATGTTCCAAACATTGGCGAGTATGGAAGCATTGCAATATATCTGGTGTCACATTGACAACTTCTTTTTCTTAAAATTTATAATGTTTGGGAATATATGTGGAATATGTCTTGTGAGACTTAGACAAATTAGTCCTGATCTTCGATTGTGCTGCTATCTATTGACTACAAAACCTCAAGCAAAAGTCATGTCTGTATATATGCCGTAGGTAAAGCCAAGTTTCCTAGTATGTGCATGATCGTAGAGCGAATTTTTCGGTCAATTTCCTGCACATATTAAAAACTATGATAAAGTTGTTACCTACGATGCATTTAATTTGGAATGCCTCTTCGTATGTAGCTGTTCATGTTGCGAAATTGCGATTGTTTTATGGATATTGCTAACGAAAAGTTTTATTTAAACAAAAACTTAGTGAGAGATTTCCAATAAATAATGCAATAAGCTTATACCTGACGATACTATGTTTTCAATAATCACACGATAATTATGATAAATAAGTTCTAACGATCCAGGACTCAAATTCTTATTCCTCTCGGAATTTCTTCCGTCTGTGAAATTCGGGTAGGATACAACTTTCATATAAATGTTGTAGCTTCTGTGCATGCACTCCAGTTCTTGGTCTTTAAAAATCCTATGAATATTGGAGTCAGTTTTTGTGAAAGTTACATTTCTTTCCGTAATATTTAATTGCCATTGTATTTGGCAGTGATAATTATGATTAGTTTCAAGTCTGAAAATGGAATGAAATTAGATATCTCTATGTAGGTTACAGATTGATAATCAAGAGTAACGTTGATTGCTTTTTACCGTACACTTTCTTGGTTGTCCAGGATTTCTTTTATAGTTTTAAAATCAAATTAAGCAGTAACAATACCGAATTATCAAACAACCTTTTAGTCAAGCTATAGCTGTCACACTCGATATTATAAGTTCAAAGGTTCAACGCTGTAGACTTTTCGTATCTTTAGTTATCACTACCTTTTTAAATATGTCCTCTACCATCAACAGGTTAATCAGAAAATAACGCTGGAGTTAATAGCTATATCTTGAAATAATATGAAAATGTAACTATAGCAACACTCGAGTTAATAGCTATATATTCATGTTATTTGAAAATGTAACTATTAGCTTCAGTGTTGTTGTTTGATGTACCTGTTAGTGGTAGTGAGGGTATCTAAAACGATAAGAATAAGATCACGAAGCATATACATGTATATATGCACTTTCCCAATTTTGAAAGACAAAAGAAAATTTGTATGCATCTTTTATGCCAATTTATGAAATTCTACGATTTAAAAAATTAATTTTAAAGTATATTGAAGATGAGTATTTTACACCACAGGAAAAATGGCGCTCTCGTTCTGCTCCGTCCACTTACGGAAGTTATTGCAATGGACTCTACAGAGTACTAACAGCACTTCGCTTTCGAGTCTTCCTTTCTAAACTTATCTAAGGATATTAGAAGTATGTAGCACACTGGATGTGTGGCAGAGGAGAATGATTAACCAGGAAAGTCGAAAGAATGCCATACATGAAAGTTTAGGAAAAGAAAACTACGGCGAAAAAAAGAGAGTTCACTCGAAGCAAAACTCGACAATCAACTAAAAGAAATTAGAATTAGTATTCCACGGTCGTTCTCTTCTATTTCCGTCTCTTTCCTTCGATAAGTTCTGCTACATAAAAGAAAGAAACGGTGGAAAAATGGGCTTGGAAAACAGACGAGGAGCTATCGCTAAAAACGAAATTACTATTCAATATTTTCGCGCTTTTGCTTTAGCTCGGAGGTTGGACGTGTAAATGGCGAGAATGGTGGTGGTGATGGTGATGATAGGAAGGGTTCTAGAAATTCTGAAGGAAGGTGTGACGAAGACGGAGGAATTATCGCGTGCTCGGATGACATCCGAGATAGGGGCTATCGAAGGTGATAAAACCCTGTCAACACGTTTTGGCTTTCAGTCGATAAGTCCGCGCGGAATGTAGATGATACCTTCTGGATTTTACCGGAAGGAAAATAATGTATATTTTTTCTTTTCGACTTTGCATGGTAATTCATTCACTTTCTACCGTAGGAAAAAACGAATGAAAAGGCGATTGATTCTCTCCGTACGTTTTTCCTCAGCGGCAAAAAGAAATCAATACTGACCCGCTCCTTTCGTCATATCGAAATTTCTAACGATCCCGCCGTCATCCGCCACGCATCGATGCCGATACCCCCTCCCCTCCCTCGAGAAAGCCAGGAATTCGATATAATACCTTCGACACGAATTCGTTGTTGTGACGTCGTTATTATGATTTATAGATGAGAATGTAAAATACGATTAGGCGAAGCTCCTGTTTCGGATGGGTCGGGGGGTAATTCGAGGCGCACTCCAATTAGATAATGAGGGCGCGCTCTTGTCGAAAAATTTCTCGTCGAACCGCTGCGACAGGTAAATGGGGCGGAATCGTTAGATAAATACTGCGATAAACGATATGATTTTAATAATGGATGAATACGTCGAGTCTCGTTCGTTTCGAGGATGAAAGACCGGGGATTGTTATTATCATTATTGAGAATAAATTGGAACTTTTCCACTACCGATATTTTTGAGCATATAGTTGAGACTTAACTTATAACTTGCAAGCTTCAGGAGTAACAACGTGTTAGACTCTCGGGGAGGAACAGGTCTTTTTATATCGACCTCCCCGAGAGTCTAACACGTTGTTACCGCTGAAACTTGCAAGTTACGTCGTACTCGTTACTTCTGTCTGACTTTACTTATAACTGCAAAAGATATAGTCCAATGGGGGCGCCCAGTACCAATGTTGACCCAAAACAGGTCCATCAAAAATGACAGTCATCCACGAAAGAATCGAAACTATGCGCTGGTTAAACAAGGAGGATCGATATGTAGGTTCCATTACATGTCGATTCTTATTGGTCAGTGAAATTGAGACATTCTTTCAAAATTTTTAAAATTTCCAAGTTTTCAAATTGATAATGTTTATCCAGTTAGAAATATAGATCAGACAATTTTGTTGAATCGCTTTGTGACGGTATCTCACTTCAATTCCGAAGAATTACTTCTAGCGTTAAATATCTATATAATTTAATTCATGCTAACATTGACTGTCCTGATCTTTTGTAATTACTAAACCTTTATATACCACCATTTTTATCTCGTAATCCACCAACATTTTATTTGCCACGACGTAGAACAAATATTGGATCTTGCACGCCTATATACTTGATGTGCTACAATTACAATATAATTTCGACTGTCTGTGACATCAACTATGACTCATTGCGGGATATTGTCAGCTGTTGTGAGAGGCATTTCAATGCATTTGTATAGGTTCTTCTGGAAATATTGTATTGTTGTAGAGTTATACTGGTTTGCTTATTGTATTTTCATTAATTGTCCTGTAATTGAATTGTAATTTGTTGGACAATAAAGATTATTATTATTATTATTATTATTATTATTAAAATTCTCCATCAAAACGGTCCTGCACGATGATGGTGTGAGGAAGTTTGTTTCCCATGGAATCAAGTATCTTATAACTGAAGGAAAACGGGTGACTCGCGTCAATTGGTAAGGATAAAGTCTGAGCTATTTCAACTGAGGAAGCTCCAGAAACGCGTACAATACTTCGGCGGTGACGAGTCAAGGATTTATTCTTACGAACTCGGAAACGAACATCAATTCGCAATTTGGGGTGTTTCAAGATGAAGAGAATTCAACAATAGCTGTTCGTTCTTGCAATGTATCCAGAAAGATGATGGCAACATTTGCTTGTAATGCGGGTCTTGTAGCTATAATTCCTTTATCAGATCGAGAAACGGTTAATACAGAACGATATGCAACACAACTCAACCAATGGTAATGGAAAAGGGTTATATAACCTATCTGCAACGACCACATAGGTATATTAGAAGCACGAAGTTCAAGCACAAAAAAGAACATTCAATAACTAGGCTAATACTAAGAAGGGTGAACGGAAACCACATATACCACATCCTCACTGCAAGAAAAGTGATAAAAGGTGTCACATCATAAAGAGACGCCAACGCTGATACGGACCACATATTGGTGACATAACCGACGAAGAAATTAAAACAAAATACACCAGCATCATACACCAAACACTACTGAGCTACGTAGAAACTACCTCGGGAAGAGAATAGACAATCATAAAAAACACTACTATTGAAAAAAATGAAGAAATCCAAGGAACCATTCGACGAAGATTGCAAACAGAAAAACTCAAGAAAAAAACAAGCGAAAAACATGGATACGAACGAAACGAGGTGAAAAACTAACTACCAGATTTTCAAAGATTGCTTAAGTAACAGTTAGCTAGTCACATATCTTCCTTTCTTCTTGTACGGCGGGGTTATGGAAACGCATACATCGTAATAACAATCCGAAGGACTTCAGAGACGTGTTTTTTTAATATCGGGCTTCCCGTATCATCTGTGGCTTGAGGTAAGGTGAACTTAGTACAGCCTTCAGTTCCCGCACCACAGTTTCTTTTACTTCATATTGGTGATCATGATTATAGTGCTTAGCAATCATATTAATTCTATGATTAGTATACAGGACTATTGAGTCTATAATAGTCTCACCAATAAACATCGCCAGCATTAAACTGGTGACTCGCATCCTTTTGCAGCAGTTTTGACTCAAACAAATATAAATGGCAAAATAGTTCTAATATTATCTAGCCTCCTTGAGATCATTAGCAGTGTTTCGCCCATTTTGTTTTTCCGTCTTGTCCCTAGTGCTTCCCCCGATTTGTCAGCCACTGTTTCACAGTCGCTGTACATTTTGTCCTGTTCTGTGTCGGGAACATGATCAGACAGAAATTCATCTTCTGCATCGTCATCGTTATCACTGTTTACTTCCTCTCACAACTCTAACAGTATCTGCTGCTCAACAAAAAACGCAACACCAACAGTCACAATGATAGCGAGCGAAGCAATAATAAAAACAGTTCCGTTAAGCCCGTTTTGCATTATCATATTAAATTGTACCAAATATTTGAATACTATTTTATAGTACAACGTAAAACGTTTTACCAGTCTTTTGTACAAGTTTATTGTATGAATTTAGACTCCATCGTTCTTCAGGGCTATTACATATGTATTATGAATTTGTACAAAAATTTTAAGATTCTGTGCCATGCTACATCCTCGTTTCAAAGTGTACACCAGTATCACACAGTATTTACAAATATTTCTCATAACCTCCAAAAAGATTAACTTTCTGCTGAGCTAGTAACACTAATACTTTTAGTAAAACTCTCAATAAAAACATTTGCAGACTTGACCACAATATACTGTATAAACCCACGTTTGTTTTATACTGTAACAGAACTGGACAAGACGTAAACATAAGAAAATGAGGTTAAATTGGAATACGTGCAATGCAGACGAGTGGACAGGCGCAAGTCAAAACATTTAGTATGAAAATAGAAGAGGTTCTAATTTCATACAATGATTTTGCACAGAAAAATAGTACAGTATTTTATATTGCACTATAAAATAGTATTCAATTTTTACGTACAATTTAATATGATAATGTAAAACGGGCTTTAATGGTGTTTGGTGGTGAACTGGGATACGACACACCACTTCCTCATAAAATTCGGTGGTGCGCAATGATGGTCCCGTAAGAGTAAGAAATCTGATAGTATAGCGCACTCTAACATGTTATCTGCGGCTATTGAACGGCGGGTGATGCTGTGAAAATCTTTAATACAAAATATACTCTGTGTGCGAAGGCTGGGATCATACCCTAGTATGATAACTTCTATAACTTTATTTTTATTTCAAATATAAGTGAAGAACCAGTCAGTTTACGGGCTCGAAATTTTGCATACCGTGTGTTCGTTACGATAGCTACGTCTTATCGGCGAGCTTTTTGTAAATTCCTTGTTCGTTGTTGAATTTAACCTTAATTAAGGAATAAAGAATGACCATGGGCTTACCGTCATTTCTGGACTTCAAGAAAGCAACGATAATAAAGAAATTCACAAAAAGCTCGCCGATAAAATGTGGCTATCGTAACGAATACACAGTATGCAAAATTTCGATCCCATAAACTGACTGGTTCCTCACTTATCATTGAAAAAAATTAAAGCTATAGAAACTCTTAACATTGTAAAGAACTAGTATTTTATCGTTGCATACAGTACTTTTAAAAATCAGATATACTATTTTCAAAATAGTTTTGGAACCAATAAAACAAATTTAAGTTTAACCGATCTTGAAGAAAAGCACCGAACACCCTTAATATCTGGGTTGAACGAATGCCAGAGTGTATCAACCTTTGTTGCAAATACCATGAAAAACAATAAAAGGCTTTAAGTTGATCTACTGTTTGTTTTTCTTTTTTAATATGTAAATGCAATACCAAAGAGATAATCTTCGTATTCTACTCGATATTTCCCTATGAAGAAAACCATCAAATACGATCGACGCATTCATCAACACTTTTACGTCCCTCTCCAACGAGGCGCTAATTGGATGCAGCTGCAAATTTACTTTAATAACAACTACATACGTACATACCACGCATACAAATTGGACAGCATAAGACAATCCAGCACCGAACAGCGTGACATTGAGCATTCCGCCCGTAGACTACTAAATCATCGTAATATAAAGAGAGACTCGTTCCGCCCTGTTCTTTCTCCCTCGCTCCGTCTCTTTGGAAAATCGTCTTTTCTCTCTCGCTAGTCGGCGTTTAAATTTACATCATAATCTAGCGTGATAGATGGAACGACAGCGAACAGTTAGTCGAATGAAATACGCAAACCGGATGTTGGCAAGAGAGCTTCGCGCGAGTAACAGATACCCGGCTGTACCCGAATCGGACAAAGAAAGATCTACGAGGCGATATATATTCGCGGTTATACGCTAAAGACAATTGGCTCAATTTGTGCATCGTAGAAGTCCCGAATAATTTGCGACTTCTGCGGGATAGTAAAATATTAAAAGTCGCGGCGAGCGCCGGCGACGGTTGACGGCGGTCGCGTGAGCGAAACATCCGAAGTTATTTCGGTTTAGTTTACGCGAACGGCTTTATCAGAAATGTCTGTGTGTTTGAAATTATATTATTTGCGAGTAATTCGCGTGCCCGTTGTTTTACTTTAAAATTATGATTAAAGCAGGTGACGAACGCTATCTGGATAGATCGCTTGAAATAATACAAAGAAGTCCCGGTTCCTTAGCAAATTATGAAGTTAGGATAAGTAACGGATTCATCGCAACTAATTGATGAAATTTTAATTCACAATAACATGAGATATGTAACTTCGTGCTTTCTTGTAACGTGGCACATCCTAAAGGTCTTCTATCTACAACCAAAACTGTTGATAAAATTATTGAAAAATCGTCAGCTTTCGGGTATTACAAGGTTTCTTCTTTATCTCGAACTTACTTAGTCCAGCGCCTTTCTACCTTTAGTGTAAACCAGGAGGAGTTAAACCTTGCATCTCTACTTCCATTGTTTCCTGTATTGTGTTAGTCTCCGTATGTCTTCCCATGGCATTCCTCTTTTCTCTGATGTTTTCCTGATGCCGTCAATCCATCTGGCTCTTGGGTTTCCCCTTCTATTTTTCCCATACTCCCCATTATTTCATTCCTTGTTTTGTCCGTCCTCTTCTTATTTTCAATTCTTCTCAAGCATCTCATTTCCATGGCGTTTATTCTCGATTTTTGCCTCTCTTACAGTATCCACGTTTCGCTGCTATATATGATTGTTGGGCGTATAACTTTTTTGACAACTTCAGTCATTATCTTTCTGAGTATCTCTCTTTTCCCTCAAAATGTGGTTTCCATTGTATTGGTGATGCCTCCTACTCTCTCCATTCTTTCATTTATTTCGCTGTCAAATTTACCGTTTTCCTCTGTAACTACTCTTAGGAATTTAAAGCGCTTGTTCAACTTGTTTCTCGTTCAATCTTATTTCGTGGATTTCCGTTGTGTTGGAAGTTAGCATGGTTTTTGCTTTTCCAATATTAATCTTCATATTGATCATCAATAATTGTTCTTCTAATACTTTAAAGTTATGCTGTAGGTTTTCCTCAGTATTTGCCAACAAAGCCATATCATCCTCCAACCTAAGTTCTGTCAGTTGAGTTTGTCCCATTTGTCAATATCCCAGTGTTAATTTTCTCATCTCTTTCTTTGCTTCCTTCACTGCCTCATCGAGTTTGCTAAAAACAGAAACGAGCTCAGACGCAGCCCTATTTGAGCCTTTGCTTTGTAACGAATTCCTTCGACTCTTCATTGCTTGTTCTTACTACATTTGTGCTATCTTTGTGCATATCCTTTATTACCCCTATTTTATTTTTATCTACTCCTCGATTCATCAGCACTTTCCAGATGTGTTCTCTTCGGATTCTGTCGCCTTTTCCAAGGCAATGAAGCATATATGTATCTGCTGGTTTTTATTTGATTATTTTCTCGCTAACTTGTATTAATGTAAATATGAAGTCCTGCGTGCTTCTGTTCTTCCTGAATCTGCATTGAGTGTCTTCAAGGATTGGTTCTATTTTAACTCTTATTTTTTGTCCATTATTTTGGGTAATACCTTCTCCGGAACAGTTAATATAGCTGTGCCCTTATAGTTGGCGCAGTTTCTTTTGTCGCCCCGCTTACGTATTGATAAGATAACATCTGTCTTGCAGTCTTTTGATTTATAAATCTGACTTGTCAAAGATATTAAGCATAGGTAAACGCAAGTGAACGATTTGTGTCAATCGTAATTAGTAGCACGGGATTCTCGGTCGATGACAGCATTGTATAAAGCATTGAATTCGCATAGAAATGGAGTCTACCAATCCATCTCGTCTCTTCATAGTCGGTACTTACATTGTATGCAAGTTAATGAAAGATACATGTTTATACAGTGTGGAAGAAAAATCTGGAAACGCTTGACTTTTTCACCATCGTAGACCTCGTAAAGCAATCTAAAAAAGGGGTAACTTATCCGCATTACCACCTCAATAGCGTGATTTAACCTGGATTAGGATTCCTTACTTAGAGAATTGGTGCTATTGCCTCAAACCTAGGTCGAGGGTTTCCTGCTCATCGTTACAACATTTACTAGAGCTTCAACACTAACCTAAAAAGACCGAATTGCTAACCCAACTTTACCCCGATTACCACCTCACTTGCACTTGCGTGATTTAAGGTGGATTGGGATCCCTTAATTAGAGGAGTGGGGTCATTGCCTCTAACCAAATTCGAGTGCTTCCTCCTCATCGTTACAAGACTTACTAGAGCTTCAACACTAACCTAAAATGGCTAAATTGCTACCCCGATTTTACCTGGATTACCACCTCACTAGCGTGATTTAACTTGGATTAAATAGAAGAGCGGCGCCATTGCCCCAAACCTAGCTTGAGTGCTTCCTCCTCATTGTTATATCTAGTAGAGTTTCAACACTAACCCCAATAGACCGAATTGCTACCCCAATTTTATCCGGATTACCACCGAACTTGTGTGACTTAACGTGGATTTGGGTTCCTTAATTAGAGGAGTGGGACCATTGTTTTTAACTTCACTCAAGTCGCTTATTCTTTGGTCTTGGTACTTTGACTGGTTTCGACCGACTGCTGGGATTTCCTGGGATGTTTCCTCCTCATCGTTACAAAACTTACTAGAGCTTCAACACTAAACTAAAATGACTGAATTGCTACCCCGATTTTACCTGGATTACCACCTCACTAGCGTGATTTAACTTGGATTAAATAGAAGAGTGGCGCCATTGCCCCAAACCTAGCTTGAGTGCTTCCTCCTCATTGTTATATTTAGTAGAGCTTTAACACTAACCCAAATAGACCGAATTGCTACCCCAATTTTATCCGAATTACCACCGAACTTGTGTGATTTAACGTGGATTTGGGTTCCTTAATTAGAGGAGTGGGACCATTGTTTTTAACTTCACTCAAGTCGCTTATTCTTTGGTCTTGGTACTTTGACTGGTTTCGACCGACTGCTGGATTGTGTTTATAAATTTAATTCAACATTATTTGGTTAACTCTAACTCGTTCAGAACATCGTCGAATAAACTAGGTTAATCGTTCACAAAGCAAAAATTCGTTTACTCAGTCTTAGCATTTTCAAGGAGATAGGTATCTTTTATTCGATATGCGCGTTGCATATAATCGACGTAATCTTACTATAATTTTTTGAATGAAGCGTTTATTTTTATATTTTACATGCAAGAAAATGCAGTCGGATTTGATCGCAGAATTTGGGAAATCAATTTTTGAGAAGAATTGGAGAAAATAATGTATCGAATAGCAACTACATTTACTTATTTCTACAAAGATAGTATTTCGCAAAGCTGTTTAGAAAAACTAATATCAAATAAAATACTTATATAAGAATATAAATCTTCACGTCGATATCCAACACCATTTGTTGAATCTTAGAAAATGACACAATGCGTTCAAATATGCCTTTAACATGGGTTAACTTTGTGGTCATGTATCTCTTACTTCAACTCTACTCGATAATTTCTTTATGAACACAGACCTCAGCATCCCTTTTCTACTCTCCGGGGAGTAGCTGCCATTCTTCGGACTACTTAAAGCTCTACCATCATTTTACATAATTCTCTTCAGAATTTGGCGCATAACATATGTAGATAATACAGTGAGATTTTTAATGATTCTACTGACCCTACATCTACACTACTTTCCGCAATTATCTTCTCAATATTTACTTCTATTTAAATGCAACGCTTTGCAGCATCGTGGTGTCTTTCAGATAAAATATGATTATGCAACTTATCGTACACCTCGCCTATGAAATCTTTAATATATCAATATCACTACTATAGCATCTGTAATTTTGCAGTTAGTTTAAGTATGTAACGGAATAAAAAACGGCAAACACGTTTAGCCTTGAGAAAGAAACTAGCAAACGTCAAAAACTTGTTCATATTAAACCTAAACAAGACGCATGGTGCACCTATGAAGAGTCAGGAACAACTATGACTGTAGGTATCGGCACAAAACGTTACTAAAATGCTAACTTCTAATGGAAATAAATATTGATGTGAGATCTGTGGAAAGGATCAGGACAATCATTAAAAATCTCTCTGTACAATCACCATTTCAACACCAACTTGACAATAGTTGAGACTACATCTGGTCAATGATAGTTTAGACTACGATAGACTCAACAACACGCGTCTAGGACATTGTGTGCATTGCGTCATGGTAGATTCGATAATATGATTACTGCTGCAATATCGACTCAATATTGTAGCTCTCCGAATCGATGTCGTTCCAAAATCCCAATGCTCCATCAATGAGAAGCTCGAAAGTACAGCACGACACGAAAGACGAAAATGTAGAACTTTTGAACGCTACGAAACCACCAAAAAATCTCTTTTTCGAACTTTCGTCCTTTCAACGTCGAAGATCCCCCCAACAGATGCTTTCGCCGTATCGATTAATAATTCGAATTTATTATATACTCTCGCGCTTTTAGCGGCTTTGCTCCGGTAAATAGGATCCGGTACAAAAGACCGCGGAACGAGCAGCTCCTTCGAAACTTCGTCCTTAATTCTTTCGCCGTTCCCACCTCCCTTCGGACGATTCGACGAATTTATAAGTATAACGGTGGGTATTTATTTCTTGTTCGAATATAATTTTCTCGGAGTTAATTTTCATCTCGGCGATGCAAATCATTTTATTCAAATTAGCCCGTCTAGAGAGAGCGACTAATTAAGTTTGTTAAAGCCTTAGATCTAGCATCGAGTCAGGCGGAAGAATGTAATTAAAAGGAGAGGACGCGATTCGATGGGGGTTCGCGGAGGAAACGGAGAGGGGGGCGAAGGAGAAAAGTACGGCGCGTGGTGCTTTTATATTTTTCCGCGTTGCTTGAGTTCGGGCATTTTCCCCGGCAATAACGAATTACGGCTTTAATTATGTTTATGGAAATTTATTGCGCCGGTAATGGCGGAGTAGTTTTCGCTGACGCTCGTCTAAATTAAATTCGACCAATTTAAGCGTTTTAGTTCGAGAAGTTAGTGACAGTTTCTACAATTTGTCGATCTACTGTCTTAATCTGTTTTGTATTTCTGGTTCCTCTTCTTGTTTTTCGTATTCTTCCCGTTGGGAGGACGTAGGCGTTCGTGAACGCGTGCAACTCCAGTTACCAAACATAAATAACTTAAAATATACAGTGTGATTTCACTGTAGGTATAATTGATCGAAAATTTTAGAATCTCGTTTTAATGTTTCGGAATCCCGACCTGCTTGGTATCAAAAGAATTTGAAGCACATTTTTACTTTTTTTAGATTAAGACCGTCGCAACAATTGAGAAGAAAGCATTTTCTATTGACGTAAAGTGCCATTTCGGTCAATAATACGGCAAAATGTTACCAAGAAAAGTTGTTCAAAATATAAAACTATGAACCTATACAGAACCTTACAAATATCTGATCAATTTGTACTTTGACTAAAACACTATTTCTTTCGTATTCTTGCAATGGAACTACAGAAAAACAAATATTCTGTATAAGTTGTCCAAAAAATGAATGTAAATTATTTTCTTTTTGTCTTTGAATAGAATACTTTTAAAAAACTTATTTTTTTTTTGACAACGTACCCACAATGATTGTTTAAAAAAATTAACGTAAGTATCTAATAGAATATTTTATTGAAAAAAAAAGAAAATATTTATTTAATTTATTTAATCAAGAGTCCTTATACCTTTCCGGTGTCGAAATATTATAAATACATTCATATTTGCATTAGTTTTGGCAATCAGCATTGTACATTATATTTCTAAATACACTTACTTAACGATCACTTGTCATGAATTCCAGTTTTGTCTAATTTTTCTCTTCCACGCTATTCTGTTGTGAGCCAATGTTCCTGCTCCCCTCCAATTTATATCTCTCTGGTCGGCTGCTTGTCTGACTTATTCTGCCCATCTTCTTCGCAGCCTTCTAACATTATTCTTCCCTGGTACTTTGGTTTCAAATGTCTCTTTGGTGAATCTTTCACCATTCATTCTGCGTAGATGTCCCAACCAGCTCAGCTGTCTTTCTTCTATAACCTTTTTCTATCGGCACTGTGTTTAGTTCTCCCACTACCACTATTTCTTCTAGTGATACTCTTATTCTCCTGAGAAATCTCACCTCCATTGCCTTGATTTTACTCTTATTCCTTTCGTTTAACTTCCATGATTACAATTACAGGCTGGAGTACCAGAGAGTTCGAAGATTGTTGAGAACTGACATCAAAGAAGCTTTTACTTCATATATTCACAGGACTGAAATGGATCTCATTATTGATCCAAGTTCCTTTTGGCATTTTTGCGTTCCAAGCGAGGTGTTACTAGAATTCCTGGCAAGCTTCATGATTCCAATAGTGAATACAGTGATCCTCGGTCTGTGGTTCAACCTTTTGCCACAGTCTTCTCCAGCGCTTTCTTACCGAAAATATCCGACACTAATCTACCTGACATTCTATCCAATTTACCGCCATTAAGTATATTAGCGATTTCATCGGATGAGGTGATCCAGTGCATCAAAAGGTTAAAAAATATGGCAACTGCTGGTGATGACAACATTCCTAGCTCTTTAGTCAAAGACTGTGCTTATGTTTTTGCCGATCCACTATGTAAGATTTTCAATCTGACCATTCGCACATCTGTATTTCCTGATGCTTGGAAAATAGCTAGGATATCACCAATTTTTAAAAAAGGTGATAACTCTGACATACACAACTATAGGCCTGTTTCTATTATACCCACTTTTGCCAAGGTGTTTCAAATGTTGATTTTTAAGCACTTCTCTTATGGTACTAGACCACATCTTTCTGTCGCACAACATGGGTTTATGTCACGAAGGTCTACCACAACGAATTTGGTGTTATTATCTCAGGAGATTGCTGAGACTGTTGATGCAGGCGGCCAACTAGACGTTATATATACTGATTTTTCCCGTGTGTTTGACTTGATTGATCATCGTGTTTTGTTGGAAAAGTTGAGTTCTTTTGGCATTACCCAATCGCTACTAGGTATAATGAATTCATACCTTCAAAATAGAGTGAATTATGTTTATTATAATGGATACAAATCTGATCTTTCTTATTATTCTTATTATACCATCAATGATATTAAGATTAACTATCAATCTCCAATAAAAGACTTGGGTGTGACGTTCGACGAGAAATTGACCTTTTTGAATCATCTCCTGAATGTAACAACTGCTGCATCGAAATCACTTGGATATATTATCCGCACATGCACAGATTTTGATAGTATTGATACTATTAAAGCTCTTTTCTATGCCTATGTGATGTCTAAGCTTGAGTATGCATTAATTGCTTGGTATCCATTCTATGATACTCAGATCAATCTGCTAGAGCGAATCCAACGCAACCTTTCATATAGATGCGATGGTCGTTATCCTATGCGTGGTACGGACTATAATGACTTAATTCAGCGTCACGGTGTAGTCTCTCTTGCAGAAAGAAGGAAGAACATTAGTGCTCTATTTATGCAGAATATTGTCGCTGGTAGGATTGATTCGCCGGATTTGCTCTCCAAGGTGGGTTTTTTGGTGCCGCGTCTGGGACCAAGAATAGATCAGCTACTGCATATTCCTACTGTTGGGACTAATACATTGTTGAAGGCACCTTTAGTGCATTCAGCACGAAACTATGAGTTGTTTGGGTTGGATATGCCATGATTTTACATTTATTGTTTCATTATTTTGTTTGTCCAGTTCTGGATGTTATCTGTTAGGAACTTAATAAATATTATTATTATATTATTATTATTATTATTATTCACTTCCGTACAGTAGTAACGGTCCTACACCTTTCTGATACACTTGTGGTTTGGTCTCTTTAGGAATTTATTTCTTTCCAAAGAAGGTAGTTTTGAGCATGTTATAGAGTTTCCCCACTTTTCCTATTCTCTCTGATATTTCCTCGTTTACTTCACCATTGTACATCATTATTGTTCCCAGATATCTGTAGCTTTTGACTTGTTCTAGTAATTGCTCATCAGTTCTTATTTGATGTTCTTTAACCTCATTCACCATTATCATCGTTTTACTTTTGCTTATATTCATTTCCATGTTTATTACACTTACTTCTTTTTATTATTCGTTCATATTATGTTGCAAATTTTCTTCCGTTTCAGCCACGATTGAAAACAGTAACGGACTGAGTACATACCTTTGTTTTAGGCCTATATTTGTAATAAATTCTTTCGATTCGTCATTGTGTGATCTTACTTTACTTTATGTTGTTTTTATCTAAAGCTTGTAATATTTTTATTATATCTTCTTCTGTTCCTCTTCTCCTTAGACTTTCCCAGACATCGCTTCTTTTTACTTTATCAAAGACTTTTTTCACAGGTCAACGAAGCATATATGTATTTCTTTGTTGGAAAAAGAAAATGACACATAATTTTTTTCTTTGACAAGTTACACAGAATTGTTATTTTCAAAAAATAAATAAATAATGTAAGTTGCTAATAAAGTATTTTATTAAAACAAAAAAAAAAGAAAATGGCCCACATTCACAATTTTATTGACAACTTCTATAGAATACTTATTTTTCTGTAATTAGAATGCGAGAATACTTAAGAAATACTGATTTGGCCAAATTAATCCGATATTTGTGGAATTTGAGTCATTGTTTCGTATTCTGTACAACTTTCCTGAATAACATTTTGCTATATTATTGTCCGTAATGCCACTTTACTTCAATAGAAAATGTCATTTCTCTCAATTGTCATCACGACCTTGATTTCAAAAAAGTAAAAATGTACCTAAAATTCTTTTCAGGCCAAACATGGAGATATCCCGAAACGTGAAAACGAAATTCAAATTTTTATCAATTACACCTCTAGTGGAGTCAATCAAGCGTTCATCTATTGCGATCAATATTGCTGCAAAAACTTGTAGCCGTTATTGAGAGGTTTTACTGTATATGAGTAGCAAGTTACTATATCACGCCAGTGTGTATTAATTTTTCTCGGTTGATTTGTTGCAAAAGCTGATGTTTAGGTGTTAATTTAGCGTTTAATGGACTTTATTTGAATTCCCCCTATTATCCGACGTACTGCTGGTCGATTTTCGTCGGATAAGAGAGATTGCACTATAATTCGATCCCTATCTCCTCTGAAAACTTCCATTTCTTCAGTTAGTGAATCCATACATTATTATCCGGTACGGCACATAGGAACTGAATGCCAGATTAAACGAACAGCCCCCGGCGTCCGATGGCGTTCGTCCTCTCTATCTATCTGCGAATTTAGCTCCGACCTCGAACAGCATCGTAATTCATCTCTTTCCGGGCTTGCTGCCACTACCGTGGCCGATGGTGGTGCATCCAATCGTCCCAGATCGTTTCCGTCCCTCCTCGAAAGCCGACATATAATAAACTTCCGATGTCGTCGTAAATTTTACCTCATCTATTTTTCATGAAGATTTACATTATGTTCGATGGTCCCTCTAGAGCCGACGAGTCCGTTTTTAACGGCGTTTTAACCTCGTTTCCGCGTCGTTCGACGGATCGTTGGGGAAAAAGGGGTGGTATTAATTCGATAAACGCGACGGATACGAACTTGAATGATTTAATTACACGGACGCGGGCTGAAAATGATTTAAACGAATTCGAAAGCGCAAGAGACCGACGTAGGTATGTTTCTTTCTCTCGGAAAATCGCCGATCTTCGCGCTATTTCTCGACCGGAAAAATATGACGGAGGATGCGGCGTGACACCCGCGCGCCGGAATAAAGAGAGCGGAATAAACGATACCCGACCGAGAACAATAGAGCGATAGAGATGAAATAAGGCGTGGGCGGAGGGCTACGGGAGGAGTTGAGGTTGAGTCGGTCCCGATAATGTATTAGCTCGTTCTATCGGTACATAAAATTTTATTGAGACATAACTCCGCTTCAAAACGTATAACATAAGGACTGTATATTTGGCAAATATACCGAAAGTAATACTCCATTATCTTTTCATTGGGAACCGTTTCGGTTTAATGGAATTTCTGAAAACAATACCGCGCTCGCGTTCACATACACACGCACCGATGTCAGATGGAATAGACTTGTAGTGGTATCTTCGGTCGGCGAGAGTCAATACGTTCCTATAATCGATTTCGTCCCGATTTAACTTAACTGTTGGAAATTGGAAATTCTTGTACGTTTTGGTACCTGTTCCAATTAGTGAAATGAAGGTTTCCAATTGGATTGAGACTGCTTAACTACCTAGCCAAGAAACACCTAAAGAAGCATATTAAAATTGTGTTGGACCTTTGAATGGTAATTAGGTATTAAGTTCATATCGATTTGAGACCAAGTTCATTTCAAGGTGCCGAATTATCCCAAAACCAGTACCGGTTTTTCTTCATCGTTCATCGTTTATATTGCTCGTATCCCATCATGAATGGTTGTCAATCCTTTGCTACTGTGGTTCAACCTGTGAATCAAAGCTATCAAGACGGAGATAAAAGGCCCAAACGATAGACTAAAGCAAGTGGTAAAAAAATGGATGGAAGACAGCTTCATAATTTTTGTATTTAAGATGGATACAAATGATGTTAAGGAGGGAGACAGTACAGGACTGTAGGGATTTAAAGTAAATGGTTAGGGTCCTGATGAAAATGATGCCAAATCTCATCGAGAACAACGATGAAATAATGGAAGAAATAAAAAGACCAGAACCAAGGAGGAGTAATCAGCAAATAACAATACTGCTACAAGAAAACCAAGCTATGAAGACGGAGACAAAGTGCCGATACGAAAGAATAGAAACAATAAAAAATGAGAAGAAGAACAGCCCATTGACTCACAGGAAGAATCACAACATATCAGGACTGACAAGTACGTATGTTTCTTCTCTGGGTACTTGAAAATTAGATAATTTTGTCAAAAGAAAACTGTTGTTGATAAATTCATGGGACTCGGCCTGTGTACAATAGATAATTTGCAGAGAAGACCTACTGGACGCCAAATAGAATTTGGATAAAAGGTTTTAGTATATAAGAAAAATAAACGCCGAAGCACATAAATTGCTTCGGCAGATAGATGGCGTGAAGATTCAAGAGGAAATAGCGTTAGAATGCGAGAGGCGAGGCATGATGACATATCACTTGCCTGAAGGACGAACTGAAATAGACAGAAAATCTAACAGTCCATTCAATGAAATCAATGTCTCATTGATGCACTCGTAAGGAGATAGAACTAGCAACTAGGTATGTATTTTGGGGTAGCCTGGAAATTCGAAGGTCATTTTGTAACAAAATATATACAAAAATGCGACCAACAGCTTATAAATAGGGTGGAAAGGAAACTTGCTGGACGCCAAAGAGAATGCGGGTCAAAACTTTTAGTACATCAGAAAAATAAACGGTTATGTTGAAAAATTGGACGAATGAAGCAGCAAACTCGAGGACAAAGCACAAAAATTGCTGTGCAACATCCCAACGATCACAAAGCAGACAGATAACGTGCAAGTAGACTTTCAACAGGAAATTACTTTAGAATACGATGATGATGGGATGTCTCTTGCCTTAAAGAGGATCTGAAGTAGACAGGAAACCTAGCAGTCAATTCAGGGATAAAAAATAATAATATTCATTGCTATAGATCTTAGAGGTCCTCAGGGTACTATGCCCTTACCCATTGTTTGAACTTCTTACGGTCCTACATTGTCTCCCTCCTTATCATCAGCTGTATCCAAGTTAAATTTAGATATGATTAAGCTTTTTCTTCTTCTTTTATTCTTTCGTTTAGGTATTTGATCTTCGTCCTTATACCCACATTTAATTCAGAAATCGTTAAGCTGCCTTTTTTAATTTTTTCTTCTATTTCTTCTCTTCTTTGTTTTCTTTTTGTAATTCTCACAACGTCGTTATTTGCCTCTTGCTTTCCTTTCCTTGTCTCATTATTTATTGTCTCACCATTTCTTCCATTATTCCATCGTTCTTCTCCACGAGTTTTGTCATCATTTTTATCCTGAACTTAACCACCGGGTTGAACTTCTTACAGTCCTATACTGTCTTCCTCTTTATCATCATTTATACCCACATTTAATTTAGAAATCATTAAATTTTTTTCTCATTTTTCTATTTGTTTTATTCTTTCATTTAGACAATTTATCTCCGCCATAATAGTCTGGTTTTCTTGTCGCAGTATTGTTATTTGCTTGATACGCTCCCTTGGTTCTCGTCTCATTAGCTTTATTTCTTCCATTATTTCATCATTCTTCTCCACGAATTTTGTCATCATCTTCATCCTGAACTTAACCACCGGGTTGAACTTCTTACAGTCCTATACTGTCTTCCTCTTTATCATCATTTATACCCACATTTAATTTAGAAACTATTAGGCTGCTTTCCTTCTCATTCCTTTTTCTACTTGTTCTATTCTTTCGTTTCGGCAATTTATCTCCGTCTTCATGGCCTGGTTTTCCTATCGCAGTATTGTTATTTGCTTGTTACTTCCCCTTAGTTCTTGCCTCATTAGCTTTATTTTTTCCATTATTCCATCGTTCTCAATAGGTATTGTCATCATTTTCATCATGACATTTTTCGACTCTCATTTCTTCTTTTATCGTGTGTGTTTTCGTAAAGGTTTGTCTAAAAATTTCGCAAGTCCCTCTTTTCCCCCTGTTCTCCTCATCTGTTTCGATTTCACTCGTTAGTTCAGTTTTCCTATGGCACATTTCCTTCTATCCAAACTTGTATTTCTTGTCATGTGTGTCGCCTACCTATAGGCTCTTACTGCCACTTCCTCTTAATATTTCCCCGGCAATTTCTGACTTGACCGTTCTTCTCTTCTTTTTCCCTGATTCACCACCTTCCAAGTCTCTGTTTGCTTTTGTTCTAACCACCTAGCCTTTTGAACTTGTATTTTGTTACTAATGTCCATAAATATTTAAGACCACTTGGCTCCATGTTTTTCACCACTCGCCCTCAATTGTTTTAAATCCTTTGTATTTTTCGTCAAGACTCTTCGTACTCGTACTTAACAATTCTTTTACTTTTGCTTGGCCATTGTGGGTAATACGATTTTGCTTACATATAGCACAACCGGCCTTATAATTGTTTTCTGTGCTCATCCCTCTACTGTACTTCATATATTTGTTGCTTTCAGTACTGCGGTTAGCGATCTCAGTGTTCTGCTTCCTGTTACGATCTTCCCATGTATTTCTTTTGAATCTTGTCCTCGTTACTTCGAGGTATACAAATTCTTCGACTTTTCCGATGACATGTTCTTATCTTCCGGTTTTAAACGTCATGTTTTTATTTTCTTTCCTTTTCTTCATCTGCCGTTAGCCTATATTGCCTTGCCTTCCCTTGCCCCTTCGAAATGCCATTTTCAGCTCGTTCTTAGATCTTTCTAAAAGGGATTGAATGTCCCGAGTAGTATTTGGAATTGTGGAATCTTTCATTGCAGACTTTTAGAAATGCACCAGATCCATATTTCGGTAACTATATCTTTATCCTCAGTGGAAAGCAGGAGGAAATAAAGTATTATTTTCAGTTGCTTTATTGTTTCGAAGTTTGATGACTTACTTGTCGAAATATGTATTTGGAACTTTCCAAAATCGAGGTGGTGAGGTTAAAATCTTATGTAAATCGCTTCTAATCCAGAACCATTCCCCGTATTCTACAAGAGAAATTAGACGAAGAGGACCAAGCCAATTTATAGAGTATTTTCCTGTATCAGTATTGGAAACGAGGATATGGCCCAAAGGATGGTGTGGTATAAAATGCAATGACGTTGATTTAGTTACAGCAAATTGAGAAAGAGAGGCTCTAGCGACAACAATGAAGACTACATCTTCAGCAAGTCAACGGATAATTTCATATCCTAATTTATTACCACGTCCATATTGGCAATATATTACACCCTCGTTTATTTCCCCCGTTAGTCCCGGCGAGAAGACACCATTTCAATTTCAATTTTCACGAACCGCGTTTTCCCGTCCTGCTTTCTTCCTTCCGAGTCATCCAGGCTTTTTCCCATTATATCGAGTGTTGGTGGCGACACCAGAAACAACAAACGGGGTGCGCTAACGACAACGGCAGCACGGCCCTTCGACGAACGGGAAGGGGTTTTTGGCTTCGCTTTACCGACGAACGGTGATTTATCCTGTAACGGAAGTTTGGTTCATAATAAAATTTATGACTTTTCGTACTTTACGCGCCTCTCAGATACATAAAATAGCGGCGGTACGACCGCGGCGAGCGCTAAAGTTTAATACGAAAAGTGTATTGTTCGCGGAATTTTCGCCGCTCTCGGCGATACCCCGACGTTCCCCCTCGACCGGCTATAAAGCGCACACCGCGATTCGTTTTAGAAATCTTCGTGTCGATTTTCTCCTGAAACGTCGTCGCAGTAGTAAAATTTCTAAATGCGTCGATAAAAATGCATAATAAATTTTTATACAAGCGCGCGTAGCTAGAATGGGAAGTTATGGAACTTTAGCTTCATCAGAGGTGGGTTTGAGGGTAATATAGAATTTGATGTAAGAAGCCAATTTCTGCCGCGGTGGACAAGTTTATGCTAACTGGAAAGGGTGTTCACCGTAGGGTAAAAGACACTGCAGGGGCTCTTACGTGCTTCCTTTTATACCGGCTGCTCTGGATTGTTGAGAGCCCAGAAGCTGACAGTTGACATCATTTTTGTCTTATATGCGGAGCAAGTTTTCAACAGATGGATGTCAGGTCCGGTTGACTTAAGTTTGATGAGAGCTGGCTTACAATGAATCCGGTTTCCAACTTCCTAGTATAGCCAGGCCATCAGCAAAGATGCTTAATATACGCAAACTGAAGCTTTCATCGCGATTCCACGACAACATTAGCAGATAATGGAAATTTACCCTTATACTTCCGACTTTCACATAATTCGAATGGCATTACAGACTTCGCGTAATTCACTTTTAATTACCGAAAGACGAAACAGGCTGCGTTACGTAAAACCATAGGAAAACGTTTCGAAGTCGTTGGAAGATGGAGAGGACGCGCTTCGAACAACGCTAATCAGTTGCTACTTTTCGTACTCTGCCGTACATAAGAGCAAAAATAACTGTTTCCTATTGGTGCTGGTAACCAATTGATAAATCACGGGTGAGGACAAGATAAAACGAGAAATAAACGTTAAAGCGCAGTAAAGTTTTGGGGTTTGTACACCTTTGCCACCGTATTTGAGATCCTCAAAGTAATGTTTACCATCCAAATGTTAATTACATTCGTGTGTGAAACAATCTCCGAGAATCTATAGTAAAGTCCCTCATTTTTCATATTATTTCGTTTATATTCATCATATACCTGTGCAGCTGTACCTGTTGTACACGTGTTAGTGGAGGGAGTATTGGACCGTTTCGTACACGTAGTTTCTGAGGTTGAAGTTTCTCCAAGTTTCCAGCTTCAAAAGCTTTTGGTGAAATGGAAATGATAAACGGAAAAGTTACAGACGTGACCAATACGTAAGTTCGTTGTTACGGTTCGAATCAGCTACCTCGTTGGTGATAAAGATGGAGATCCAGGACGTGCTAGTCCAATGGAAACAGCGTAGGCTTAAGTTTCAGATTAAATTACCCGAAGCCCAATCTGCCCCCCTCAAAATACTAAAAGAACTAAATGTTTCCAAAAGTAAGAAGAAATTAACTAAAGATTGTAGGGAATTTTTCCCAAAACTCTACGAGTTAAACATATAACATCAAATAAAAGGCCAGACTTAATGTAACGTATTTCCTGTTGTCGACTTCCGCACGGCGTGGTAATCGGTATCGGGACGGAAACTGTCCAAGATGGTGGACTTTCTCGCAATTGATAAAAAGATGGGAAACCAGCCGCACACAGCAAACTGAAGATTAGATCAGCTTCTAACTTCTGCCATAGTTAGATGTTCTTAAAAATTAACCTTAGCTCTCCACTAGTCCTATACTAGTGTATACTAGTTATACCGGCCTACCCTAGTTATACCAGCATACACTAGTTAATACTAGTTCGTACTAGCCTATACTAGCTCCCTACAACAATGTGAAGGAGAAAATTACGGCATCGGTACTAACAAAAACTCACCTCCGATCAAGGGAAAAGCAATAGTACAGCGACCGATAGTGCGAACAATAAAATCGGGGAAGCGAAACTTTCAGATCACAACCATAATGTAAAACATCCCAAAATAGAATTTTCGTGTATATCCTCGACAAAGATACTTAAAATCTAAAATGGAATAAACGATTCACGGAAAACGACCTGTTCTCCTGACCCCAATTGAACGTTACAAGATGAATGGCACACACGCGCATCCAATAGGCGCAAGCCATATCAGAAACTAACGAAAGCGGGACGCCATGTACGGCTAAAGTTGCAGCAAGAGAGGCCACAAGTAACAATTACAGAAAACTGCAACAATTGGCCGTATCATAGTCATCTTCGATCGCGTTTCTTGTTGGAGTTCCAATTTGAAAATTAGATTTTTCACTGTTATAAACCGTTTCTTTACCATCAATTTTACTAGGCTTCTTGGACTTATAAGTAGTATGGTGCAAGCAGCAATAATAAAATAAGTTACGACAGCCTACATATACACAGAACTCGGTGATGCTGTCGTAACTTATTTCGTAATGGTCGCCGTTTGCACAGACTACTTATAAGCTACTTTCGTGGTCAACGTAAAATCTTCCTTTTTCTTATTGCATCGCACTCGCCAGGTGTGATATTATTTTAGTTCATGTGAGTCCTGCAAAACCATATTGATGTCCAGTTGAGAGATGTACAGTTCTGGGCAAAAGTAAATTTCTTTCGCACATTCGTTCGTTTACCAAAAGAAACCACCGTTGCAGTACAGTGCTCGGGAAAGTTAGAGTCTTGCTAGAAGGGAACGTATATCATTTCAAAAAGGGGCGGCGAAACCTAAAAGTTTGGGAAGCGCGGCTTGCGAAAATCGAACCGGGTCGACGCAAGCGCGTTGTATAACGGCATAGTGTAGTTGGCGCCAATTTTAAATACTGTTTTTTAATGTTGTTACTACTTCTAATGGGTAAAAGCAAGGAAATTAGTTTTACCACAATCAAACCGCTAAGTGAAAGGAGACTCTTCTAAATATATGTGCTCGAAAAAACTGTAACTTACTGCCTATAAAGCGACCTACTAAGTGAGTAAGTACGTTTGTTGGGCAACCCTCCAAGAAATGCAATATTCTATGCATGATTATGTCTCAATGTGTACAATACTGTCCGTTTTTTGGGAGGCCTGAAAGACCAGCAAAATGTGCGTGCTGCTTAACGTATTAAAATCCAAACATACAACCACCTTCTACTTCAAGATACGGGCACTCATTGTCAGAATGAAAGGGTGCCGACGATTTTACGACTGTCATAAAAGTACATTTTACATGATTTCGACATTACACTAAACATACATACATGATTACACCTCGCCCTTCACTGAAGGGGACGAATGAACTCGCCGAAAACAAAAAGCTCGTAATAAAAAGTTTGTTAAGGCCGAGCATTCATAAAAAACACCATCTAAATGTCACGCACAATTCCGCACTTCGTCATATCGACCTCGTCGTCCCTCCTCCCTATTTCGGGGCGCAAAGTCGGGGGTGGGGTGAGCTTTTGAAAGGCGAACTTTCCATTTGAATGATGTTTCCTTAGATGGATTAAACGCACTCCCCGTATTTGTTTTCTTTTGTTTTGCTTTCCCTTTTTCCGTTCTTTATCGCGATCGAATTAGATTAGGAGGAGGAGGGTGGAAAAAGGGGGCGACGGAAATAAAGAAATAACATCGCGTGCGCCATTGATAATTTACACCCGTTGTCTTAATTAACTCGAAATTATCGTCGCGAGGACATGAAGGGCGGCGGACGGTTCTTTCTCATGTAAACGCGAAGCGCGATCGTGTGCGACCACCGCTCCGCCGCCGCCTCCGCTGCCACCCATAATAACGGGGATAATAAAAAAGAAAGAACAGGAAATGGCACCGCCGCCGCTTCGCAACAACAATTCGTATTTACATAAATGTTGAGGGGTCCCGGTGTAATTTATTTGTGTTTTGTGTTGTTTCGCGCGCCGCCTTCCCTCGTCATTTCTTTTTTCGCCTCGCCGGTCGCGTGCGTGAAAATTCACTTTTTCCTCGTTCCCTCGCTCGCCAGTCGGTTCTTTTTTTTCGGTGCCCGCGGGGACGACGACGGCGGCGGCTTTAATGCCGAACGCCGCTACCGAAAGGTGTCAAAATCTGCACCGGGAAAAAATTTCAACCGCTGGCGGTTACGGCGAGTTTCGAGGATGAAGTGTTCGGTCCCTTGCGACCGATACGACGACGTAACCTTTTTAAATCTTCGCCGCTTTTTCTCGTTTTTGTCGAGCCGGCGAGCCGACACCGATGACTGATATGAAATAAAAATGGGAGAGTTTTTCGTTGCGCGACCGACGACGCCGGGATGATGAGATGGTGTTAGAAAAAGGAGAAATGTTTGTAGGGTCTTGATTGGACCTTTCATCAATGAAAGAACTTTGTGTTTAGGCGGTTGCCGTGATATTCTCTTGGGTATTCGGAAAAGAGTAAAATATTGTTGAGACGACTTCGGGCCGTCGATTTTAAAAGATTTTTTTGTCGTTGTGACACCGGAACTTGATGGGACAAATACGGGTACAAACTATACGTTCAGTTGACAATTGCAGGATTTAAGAATATAAATTATGCTTGGGATCTGGTGTAAAGCGAAAAGCGAGGGGACTGGGTTCCTATGATTCCCCCAGCACTAGTTTTTTAATTATTTGAAACTCCAAGGACCAACAAAGCACATTCGAAAATGAAAGCTGTGTTGTACTTCAAACTATTTCAATTCTTACACTTCAAAACACTATAAATATTCGATATGCTTTTACAAGGGAATGTAAATGGCTCGGTGCTTATTTACTTGACATATGTATATCTATAGTATAATAGCTCATGAACCAAACCCTCCCAGGTCTACAGGGAATATTGACAACAACATTGAATGAATGAATGGTTTATTAATCATCCAAACACTACATGACATGTCAAAAGGATAACACACTAGCAATATATACACATATGTATACATAAATAAAATAAATCTTATCACAAAGTAGTATAAACTACATAAAAAGGTAAGTCAAAAACCATTTAGTATATAGTCGTACAAAAACAAAAGATTTAATCAACATTCATTGAGAAATTCATTTGTGGTGTAAATTGTCTTCTTCAGTAGAAGACTTTTTACCGTTTGTGAAAACTTGTCAAAATTTAATGATTTTATGTCCTTGGGCAGCTGATTATATAATTTGACCTCCCATCTGTCCACACCACGTTGTGTTACACTAAGTTTATGACGGAGTGTGGTATAGTTTTCATTACACACATTATTCGGTGAAGAAGCAAACTAAAACATCCTAATCGTTCTTGAGAGAATTTCAAACGGACCAATGATATGTACTAGTGCAAGGATAACTGAACGTATTAGGATATTTTGTAAGTAGTAAGACAACAAAGACATAATAAATCAAGGGTATGCAAGAACGTTGATGCCCTTCCGGCTTGAACGCATTAGCTATTGATAAGACCGGATGTCTAACAAGACGTGCAATTTTGAAAACGAGAAATTTATCTTGGGTTGATAAAAATCGATGCTTATGAATAAATCGAAATTGGTAGTAGAATTAAATACGCTCTTACACCCACAAGACTAACAAGAGAATACACAAAAAGAATGTCAAACAATAAAGGGTTTATGATAAACGAAACAAGGGTTGCTGGAAAAGTTTTCGGCCTCTCACAAAAATTATGCAAGTATGACCAAATGATTATGACTTTTGGCAGTATGATGGATGGAATACCGCAAAGTTTCAAATATATACATGCGTTTAGATGGTTGCCTAGCTCTAACGGACATAAAGGAAGAGTTAAAATCGCTTTAAAATTTCTAGTTAATTTAACTGTGATCGTATATCGAGTCAAAATGATCACACTCGGCACTGACGACGTCGTCACAGAAATTAACAATACCGTATCGTATACCGTAGGATCCTAAGCAAAAGCGCATTCAAATGAAGGCTTCTCAACGGGGTTTAGATCAATTTAAATATTATTTCCCTTGAGTTTCACAGATATCCTGTAACAGCACTTGAAACATGAATTCACCATTATATGCCAGAAACGAAGCAATTCCCCAAATGTTGAATAGGGGTAGATGAAGGTGCGTTAAAAAATTTATCACGCATACAATTTTCTGGGATTCTCGTTACGTAATGCTGATAGAATACTTAAGAAAAGACAGAACCACCAGCAATGAGTGCAGTACCTCAGTTTTTGACCGATTGGAGCGTGCCATTCAAACTAAACATCCACATATGGCCAAAAGGGCGCCATCTTTCTCTCTACGAATCTGCACTTGCACACACCGTGAGGGTTATTGCTGCCAAACTATGATCTAGGCTTTGAAGTGCTTCCATATGCGTCCTTATTACTGTATATAGCTTTTAGCGAGTGCTTCCTTCTCCCAAATCAGGTTCTTTGCATGAAGATACACTTCAAACGATGAGATCAAAGTACATATTTTAGAGATTTGAGTTATGTCGTACTATACTGAGGATTTACGAGATAGTTATAAGTTCCAATGTTCCGAACAGGCAATTTTGGGCTGTTCTCAAGAAGATATGACTTAGTTTTTTCCTTTCTACTTTCAATCCCCTACGGAAAACTTTTTCCCAACTTTATTGCTTTTAAGGCACTCTCCGCAGTCTCAAATCCGACTGCGCCGAGAACCATCAATCAAGCTGTAGTGCCACATTCGATCAAGCGCGTTTGAGAAATCGAAGAACACCGTCCCCACCGTCTACCGGTTGCAAACACCATCCCAATCGTCTACCGGTTACAAATACCGTCCCTTATGACTTCGGTAAGGCAGAAGTTCTGGAAGTGCTGAGAACCCAACTTTGAAACCACATTGTTCGACAGGCAAGGGGTGAGCGTCGACGATTCCCCGTCGCAACCGGGAGAGAGTGAGCTTGCAGAGATTCGATAAGATGTATAGAGGGTGGGCATTCAGCAGAAGTCCTTTGGAAGTAACATCATCGATAAAAATTTTAGATTAATTAAGTAATTGAAAGTCACTTGACATGGAAAATCAAACTTATCTTATCTGTAAAGTGTTAAATAAAAACTTCTACGTAATTTTCACGTTGAAGAATATGTTAACCGTAGAATTTCTACTTGATATTTAGTATGCGTTGGTGTATTCAACGATATAGTTCAATATTATGGCATCGGAGCAAGCTTCTAAAATTGACAGAGTCTGAGAGCAACCCCGTGTTCACCACAAAGGGCACTAACTTGCTGCAAGGAAAGTCTGAGTATCAATAGACTTCTTCAATAGATACACGCCCAAATGCTTCCACTTCAACCCTTCACTGGTGCGTAGAATACGCATGCAGATTTCCTCCTGTAGTTCCGATCTCTTACACCACGGTTTGCTTACCATTCCCACGTTGCATAGAAAATACTCTTAATATCTTTTTGCTTCTTCTAATTAGGTTAGCTGAAAATTTAGCATCCAGTCTACATATTAGTGTCTTACTGTGGAATTGACCATCAGTCAATTTGCATTTATTTGAATGTTCTCTTTCCAGCCATAACCGAGTACAATTATCTCGCATACAAGTTCTGGTGCTAAGAAGTTTCCTTCTATACCCTCTTTGACTAGTTTGTTGCCAATTAAGTTGCTTTTAGTTTTCTTGTCCTGGCATCCAAATCAAGAACATAATGTTGTCCCGTGTCAGTGCATCAAGGTTTCGACCTGGTAATAGGTTTAATAACGGATTTAATATGATAATAATAATAGTAATAATAATAATAATAATAATAATAATAATAATAATGATGGTTGCCAGACTATCAGTCGTTATATATAAACGGATAACAATTTTGTACTGCAATAAACGGCAAGGTGGCTTTTTGCGATGAGAAGGGATGCTAAAGAAGGCTGGATGATGGAACTTAGCTTCAAGATAGAACGCAAATGTTTAAATATTTTGTTTAAATCTTGATTAGTAAGGAAAGGGATGGATGTTACCGTAGTTATCGCGAAACGGGTGCACGTAGCTTAATGCTTAATCATCCAGAAATAATATCTTTTGCTATAAATCTCATTCAAAATAATCATAATAGTAATAATACTGACAGTTATTGTTAGATTGTTTTAACTTTCGTTGCCACAAAAGCGGATTCAATAGTCGTGCGAAGATTTTAATTTTCTTCTTTAAGAAGGTAGAAGTACGGGAAGCAAGACATCGGCATCGACCTAGGATACACGGCAAAATAAGGACGAATTTTTTACCATCGACACTAACAATGAAAGCCTAAAAACGCATCTATTCAAAATTATCGCCAAAGGTTTGATTTCTACATCCTGACATTTTACCCAGGCAACAATCTTGCTAGCATGACGAATGAAACAGGAACCATAATGATATGCCCATTTCCCTCCACTTTTAGATTTTTTAGCGCCCAATATGAACCGCGAACCGTACTCCTTCATCCGCAGCGAACAAGTAAACGCGTTCGTTTCGATGCAATGCAAAAACAAAAAACTCACAAAAAAATAAGAAAAGCCAACTGTTTTAATCATCTCGTTTTTCTCGGCGAATCTCCATTAAATACCCAACGTCTCGTTCTATTGGCACGATCGAGTAATTGAATTTTCTCCTCATTAACGTCCGCGGGAAGAAACGAGCCCGAAATCCGGAGAATTATTCCGCGATCCGAGACGCCGACGCCGGCCGCGAACCCCATTAAAACTCGCCTTTTCATCGACGACGGACGTTTTTCAGCGACATCACGTCCGCGCCATTTTCGCAATTAGACGGCGAGATTTACGAGGAGAAACGAATATCGGTCCGGTTGTCGCCCTCCTTAAGGATAACGAAGTAATTTTAGCAAGACCCAGATGATAAGGAGATAAAGTTACTGATTTATTCGCTCGTATACGATATATCGATGCAAGTTGGAAGTTTGAGAAATGAATTTGGCGATCGTTCAAGTTATCGGCATTGATAAAGGTTTTTGCAACGAACATCCCTCGGGTCAATTTACGAACGTAATCCTCGATTTAATACATAAAATAAAATCACTATAGAACAACCTAACTAAATTAAGTACCTTCATGGACAGCTACCAGGTAACTGTGCAAGAGCTTACTAATTAAGCACAATTTGAATATGCCAATAATCAATGAGAAAATTATGATTTGTCAATCGCAGATCGCAACCAGAGGCTAATTAGTTTCGCCCTAATTGGGACTCGTGGTCTGCTTGGGATTTAGGCCCAATCCATCTCTACGAGTTATCGACGTGTCAACTGGAAAATTGTGATTTGTTAATTGTCCATAAACGTACCTAATTTAATTAGGTCATTCTGTATAATGTCGGTTCAGGCTTTATTTAATGTATTAAGATTTCGACTTTCAAAAGTGTTTTACTATTTCTATTGATTCGATATGATACTCTTATGTCTCTAGCAACGTGGTGCATTCGTTTCTAGCCTAAGCAGCATTTGGCACAAAGAACTTGAGTTGGCCGTACAATGTTCCAAGTTCTCGATTATTCAAGACACGACGACGTCGCTTTCATCTTCTGTACTTGACTGATGCAACTCCAGATGCTTCTTCTAACGGAGAAACCGTTGCACTTAAAATCAGAAGTGGTCCGAAAACGTATATATACCGAGTTTAGTCTAATTTAGAACATCTTCAATTTTTCCTAAATTTCCAGAGGGGTACCCCTTGGAGATTTCGAAGAAAATCGAAATGGTTGGAAGTATGACTTATTACCCATCAAATTAAAGCTTTTTCGTGCACATTGCGGTTAAAACAATTTTCGGGACGAAAGACATGTTATTCAGAAAATATTGGATTAGGACGTGAAACGTGGTTCAAGTCGAAACGCTCCTGTATGCTCCAAGATCCGAACGAAGCAAATCCCGTCGATTTCGACAACAAAATCGCACTCTACGCCTTCGAAAAGGTATATACACCGAGTTGAGACTAATTTAGAACATCTTCAATTTTTTCTGAATTCCCAAAGGGGTACCCTTGGAGATTTCGAAGAAAATCAAAATGGTTGGAAGTATGACTTATTACACATCAAATTCAAAGCTCTTTTAGTGCACAGTGCGACTAAAACAATTTCCGGGGCGAAAGGCGTGTTATTAAGAAAATATTCGATGAGAGCGTGAAACGTGGTTCTGGTCTAAACGCTTCTGTATGCTCCAAGATCCGAACGAGGCAAATCCCGTCGAGTTCGACGCCGAAATCGCACTCTACGCCTTCGAAAACGTATATACACCGAATTTCGTCTAATTTAGAACATCTTCGATTTTTTCTGAATTTCCAAAGGGGTACCCCTTGGAGATTTCGAAGAAAATCGAAATGGTTGGAAGTATGACTTATTACGTATCAAATTAAAGCTCTTTTCGTGCACATTGCGGTTAAAACAATTTTCCGGGGCGAAAGACATGTTATTCAGAAAATATTGGATTAGGACGTGAAACGTGGTTCAAGTCGAAACGCTCCTGTATGCTCCAAGATCCGAACGAAGCAAATCCCGTCGATTTCGACAACAAAATCGCACTCTACGCCTTCGAAAAGGTATATACACCGAGTTGAGACTAATTTAGAACATCTTCAATTTTTTCTGAATTCCCAAAGGGGTACCCCTTGGAGATTTCGAAGAAAATCGAAATGGTTGGAAGTATGACTTATTAGGTATCAAATTAAAGCTTTTTTCGTGCACATTGCGGTTAAAACAATTTTCGGGGCGAAAGACATGTTATTCAGAAAATATTGGATTAGGACGTGAAACGTGGTTCAAGTCGAAACGCTTCTGTATGCTCCAAGATCCGAACGAAGCAAATCCCGTCGATTTCGACAACAAAATCGCACTCTACGCCTTCGAAAAGGTATATACACCGAGTTGAGACTAATTTAGAACATCTTCAATTTTTTCTGAATTTCCAAAGGGGTACCCCTTGGAGATTTCGAAGAAAATCGAAATGGTTGGAAGTATGACTTATTACACATCAAATTAAAGCTCTTTTCGTGCACAGTGCGACTAAAACAATTTCTGGGGCGAAAGGCGTGTTATTAAGAAAATATTCGATGAGAGCGTGAAACGTGGTTCTGGTCTAAACGCTTCTGTATGCTCCAAGATCCGAACGAGGCAAATCCCGTCGAGTTCGACGCCGAAATCGCACTCTACGCCTTCGAAAACGTATATACACCGAGTTTCGTCTAATTTAGAACATCTTCGATTTTTTCTAAATTTCCAAAGGGGTATCCCTTGGAGATTTCGAAGAAAATCGAAATGGTTGGAAGTATGACTTATTACACATCAAATTAAAGCTCTTTTAGTGCACAGTGCGAATAAAACAATTTCCGGGGCGAAAGGCGTGTTATTAAGAAAATATTCGATGAGAGCGTGAAACGTGGTTCTGGTCTAAACGCTTCTGTATGCTCCAAGATCCGAACGAGGCAAATCCCGTCGAGTTCGACGCCGAAATCGCACTCTACGCCTTCGAAAACGTATATACACCGAATTTCGTCTAATTTAGAACATTTTCGATTTTTTCTAAATTTCCAAAGGGGTATCCCTTGGAGATTTCGAAGAAAATCGAAATGGTTGGAAGTATGACTTATTACACATCAAATTAAAGCTCTTTTAGTGCACAGTGCGAATAAAACAATTTCCGGGGCGAAAGGCGTGTTATTAAGAAAATACTCGATGAGAGCGTGAAACGTGGTTCTGGTCTAAACGCTTCTGTATGCTCCAAGATCCGAACGAGGCAAATCCCGTCGAGTTCGATGCCGAAATCGCACTCTACGCCTTTGAAAACGTATGTACACCGAGTTCAGCTTAATTTGGAATATCTTCAATTTATCCTAAATTTCCAAAGGGGTACCCCTTGGAAATTTCGAAGAAAATCGAAATGGTTGGAAGTATGACTTATTACACATCAAATTAAAGCTCTTTTCGTGCACAGTGCGACTAAAACAATTTCTGGGGCGAAAGGCGTGTTATTAAGAAAATATTCGATGAGAGCGTGAAACGTGGTTCTGGTCTAAACGCTTCTGTATGCTCCAAGATCCGAACGAGGCAAATCCCGTCGATTTCGACGCCGAAATCGCACTCTACGCCTTCGAAAACGTATATACACCGCATTTCGTCTAATTTAGAACATTTTCGATTTTCTCTAAATTTCCAAAGGGGTACCCTTGGAGATTTCGAAGAAAATCGAAATGGTTGGAAGTATGACTTATTACACATCAAATTAAAGCTCTTTTAGTGCACAGTGCGAATAAAACAATTTCCGGGGCGAAAGGCGTGTTATTAAGAAAATACTCGATGAGAGCGTGAAACGTGGTTCTGGTCTAAACGCTTCTGTATGCTCCAAGATCCGAACGAGGCAAATTCCGTCGATTTCGACGCCGAAATCGCACTCTACGCCTTCGAAAACGTATATACACCGCATTTCGTCTAATTTAGAACATTTTCGATTTTCTCTAAATTTCCAAAGGGGTACCCTTGGAGATTTCGAAGAAAATCGAAATGGTTGGAAGTATGACTTATTACACATCAAATTAAAGCTCTTTTAGTGCACAGTGCGAATAAAACAATTTCCGGGGCGAAAGGCGTGTTATTAAGAAAATACTCGATGAGAGCGTGAAACGTGGTTCTGGTCTAAACGCTTCTGTATGCTCCAAGATCCGAACGAGGCAAATTCCGTCGATTTCGACGCCGAAATCGCACTCTACGCCTTCGAAAACGTATATACACCGCATTTCGTCTAATTTAGAACATTTTCGATTTTCTCTAAATTTCCAAAGGGGTATCCCTTGGAGATTTCGAAGAAAATCGAAATGATTGGAAGTATGACTTATTACACATCAAATTAAAGCTCTTTTAGTGCACAGTGCGAATAACACAATTTCCGGGGCGAAAGGCGTGTTATTAAGAAAATACTCGATGAGAGCGTGAAACGTGGTTCTGGTCTAAACGCTTCTGTATGCTCCAAGATCCGAAAGAGGCAAATCCCGTCGAGTTCGATGCCGAAATCGCACTCTACGCCTTTGAAAACGTATGTACACCGAGTTCAGCTTAATTTGGAATATCTTCAATTTATCCTAAATTTCCAAAGGGGTACCCCTTGGAAGTTTCGAAGAAAATCGAAATGGTTGGAAGTATGACTTATTACACATCAAATTAAAGCTCTTTTCGTGCACAGTGCGACTAAAACAATTTCTGGGGCGAAAGGCGTGTTATTAAGAAAATATTCGATGAGAGCGTGAAACGTGGTTCTGGTCTAAACGCTTCTGTATGCTCCAAGATCCGAACGAGGCAAATCCCGTCGAGTTCGACGCCGAAATCGCACTCTACGCCTTCGAAAACGTATATACACCGAGTTGAAACTAATTTAGAACATCTTCAATTTTTTCTGAATTTCCAAAGGGGTACCCCTTGGAGATTTCGAAGAAAATCGAAATGGTTGGAAGTATGACTTATTACACATCAAATTAAAGCTCTTTTCGTGCACAGTGCGACTAAAACAATTTCCGGAGCGAAAGGCGTGTTATTAAGAAAATATTCGATAAGAACGTGGAAATTGGTTATGGTTGAAACGCTTCCATATGCTCCAAGATCCAAACGAATCAAATCCCGTCGATTTCGAGGCCAAAATTGCACTCTACGCCTTAGAAACCGTATATACACCGAGCTTAGTCTAATTTAAAACATCATCAATTTTTCCTAAATTTCCAAAGGGGTACCCCTAAAAGACACGCAAAACTTGCTTTGACAATATCTCTCAAAAGTAAAGGATCTTTACAGCCACTTATGTGCTGGTGAATTTGTGGAGATCTTCCTACGTTCGGTGACGAAATTGATCTAGAAGACATTCTCTGTTCCTCATTTCAACCCCCAACAGTGGTTAGCTGAAGTTTGTACAGTGCCTGTTCCCATTGTCAAGCAAGAATGTTTGCAACGTAGCTAAGAACCAAGTAATCCGATTTCCCCTCTGTTACTGTAGATAAGGATTAATTACATCTGCTTTTAGAAAGTCCTCAAAATTAGAAACGACTCGACCGAATAAAGCATCCATTATCTCAAGCTCAAAAACACGAAGTATGCGGATTTTCCTTCAATGCCAAAGATATTCTAAACATCCCCTCTTTAGTTGGCAGAACTGAATAACTGAAATCGCCACAGATAACCGGTATCTCTCCCTACTGTTAGACGAGGATTTTCCTAACGGCAGTGAGGCCTGCCATCCCCTAAGAATTAACTAGTCCGATTTCCGTTTCGTCGACGAAGATAAGAATTAACCTCAATTGTCCCTGCTCCAGAAACATCGCGAAAGTGTCAATGGACGGCGGCCATCCACATCCCGCAGAGAATAGATATATCGAGAGAGGACAGGTCCCTTCGTTCCGATTCCATTAACGAAGTTTGCAAAGCTGCGCGAACAATGTCCGCCGGGTATTGTAACATTTACACATAGATAAGCCGGTCGAAACAATAGACCTGCCGTACCGGCATAAACGCGCGAAGAAAATTCCGGTTTTGCAGCGTCCCTTTTGTCGAAACAACATCACCGCTGTACGAGCAGCCATATTTAAATTCAGTTAGTTCTGGTATTCGAATAACGCAGTAAAATTGCGAAATTGGGTAGTCGTACCGCTATAAGGCGAATAATAAAATTACCGGAGGAACTAGCGGAAGCTTCGTCAGTCGAATCTCGTTAAATATTAATCATCAAATCTGGCGATGCCTTCGACTCGTTCGGAAAGTCGAGTTGAGCCAGTAAAACTGCGAAACGGCGGAGAAACGCTAGTATTTCGCTCGCCGAGGTAATAAAATTCATCGCGAGCTATTTCAACGTCTCCTCGAATGTTTCGCTATTAAAATTGGATTTAAAAGTTGGAAAGATATCTCGATATTTATGTCGAGATCGATATACATACAATACATAAATACGTATGCAGCTACAGCTGTGTAGCTACAAAGTAATGGGAAAGGTGAATCGGAAATGGCCCGTTTGTAAATGGATGAAGAATTTAGTTTCTCTTTGTTTGGAAAGCATTCAAATAAATCCGTTCTTTTAAATTTTTTTTTATCGAACCATCAGTATCCGAATCAACCTAAATGATATATTAAATCTCGAGCTTCTTCAGCGGTTAAGCTTTATAAATACAGAGCGTTTAAATCAAAGCCTGAATTTTCTACTCAGAAATGCAAAATCAATTCCATTATTGTTATCGTTTCAAGCAAAACTTTCATGATACAATATTCCATTAACCATGGAAGGAACCAATCGAAAGTATCCAAGAGATACGAGACTGTCGATTCCAACGAGTGAAAATGATTAACAATTGACAATGTAAAAGTATTCAAGTAACCGAATTTTTTCCGGAAATGAAAAAAAAATCATTTTCAATTGTGGAAACTTACAAGAAACAAAGCACCAGACGAAATAATTGAAGACACAAACTGGAAACATTCAAAAACAAAAACAGAACATTTTAAACTCAACGAATCAACTACAAAAATTCAAGAAATTAAATATTGTCGACAGCTTCACAAACCAATTTTCAATTTTTGGAAACTTACAAAAAGTTACAGGTACCAGTCAAAGTAATTGAAAAAATACATTAGAAACATTCAGAAAACAAATATATACCGGTTCCAACCAGTCAAATCAATGAAGGAACCATGGAATGGAAACTTTCACGAAAGAAAACCAATTGGAAACTTGACTATCGAATTCAATCACACACAAATTGGAAACTTTCAAGATATAACTGCAGTAACACATGAGTTTTGAAGAAACAAAACACTATCGATTCCAATTAGTCAAAATAGGAATATTTTTGTAAATCAAGGAATAAAAGATTATCGATTTCAGCCAGTAAAACACATTGATGAAGCAAATTAGAAACTTCCAAGAAAAAAGATATTGTTGGCAACGTTTGGAACTAATTGTAAATTGTAGAATCTTACGAAAAGCAAAAGACTGTCGATCCCAACCAGCCAAGAAAACCAGAAAAAAGAAACTGGAAAGATTAAAGAAACAAAAGATTGTAAACGAGTCAAGAAACTAATTGGAGAATAGCAAAAACAAAAGGCTGTCGAACACAATCAGCTAGAATGATTGCAGACAAAAATTAGAAACTTTCAAGAAACAAAATATTGTCAACAACTTACGGAACTGGTTGTCAATTGTGGAAGCTTAGTAGAAACAAAAGACTATTGATTTTTGTCGGCCAGAATAATTAAAGAAATTTATTGGAAACTTCCAAGAAATAAAAGATTGTAAAAAGTTAGGAATCCAATTAGGAATAGCCAAGAAACAAGTGAATATCAAATGAAAACATAAAAGTGAACAGAAGACTGTCAGATAGAGTGAGCTGAATGACTGATGAGACGAAAATTGGGCACTTTCAAGAAACGGGTTTAACGAGCCAATTGTTGATAGCGGAAACATCAAAGAAACAAAAGAATATCGATTCCAGCCAAGCGAAATAATTGACGGCAGAATTAACCAATTGTATACTTTGAAAACTCCAAGACGCAAAATACTATGGATTTTAGTAGATCAAAATAATCGGTGAAGCAGCTTAAAAGTTTCTAAAGAAGCGAAGTACTGTCGACGTAGCAACTAACCGACTGTCTATGGTAAAAGCTACCAAGCAACAAGAAGCAATTAATTTTAGCCAAAGGAAATGATTGGAAAAAGACTAAAAACTACTAAAGAAACAAAAATACTATCGACGTGGCAACTAACCAATTGTTTAGTGCGAAAACTTCCAAGGAACAAGAGACTACTGGTTCCAGCAAAGCAAGATAATTGAAGAAACAGTTTGACCACTTCTAAAGAAACAAAGCACTACCGACAACACTACCGCACTCACCAATTGTCTATTGCGAGAACTACCAGGAAACAAGAAATTGCCGATTTTAGCCAAAGAAAAAATTGAAGAAACAAAGAAACAAAGTACTATCGACGTGGCAACTAATCAATTGTTTAGTTTGAAAACTTCCAAGAAACAAAAGAGTACTAGTTCCGGCAAAGCAAGATAATTGAAGAAGCGGCTTAAACTTTTATAAAGGAAACAAAATACTATCGACGCGACGACGCAACTCACCAATTGTCTACCGAGGAACAAGAGACTATCGATTTCATCCAAAGAAAATAATTTGAAGAATAAGCTTTAAAGGTCGCAAGATATAAAGTACTTTCGACAATTCATGGCGCCAACGTTCAGTTGTTGGTTATTCTCAAAACAGGACACTATCGATTTTAACCTTGAAAATAACAAAATTTAGCTAAAATTGACATGATTGATTTTAGTATTGCACTTGAAGACCGCTTGTGTGGGGGTAGACAAACCGTTTGTTGTAAGAGAAAACTTAACTATCTTTATGGAGTGTTCTCCAAGAACATTTCAGGTTTTGAAGGAACCCCTTTCAAAACAAAGAAAGACAAACTAGATAGATAAAAATGGTACAATCAGGTATGAACCAGAAGGAAGCCAAGGGCTTCCACATCAAATGCTGCAACGCACTATGTATATCTTAGAGTAAGTTTCAGACCACATTAAGCAATTGATAACTTTAGACAATTAACACTATATGCCACAATTCTTTACTTATGCTTCTTCTCATTGTTACAGGCGTGCGATTTTGAGCAACCCAGACCTCCTTCCAACGACACCCTTGCACAAACTACTCGAGAACGACTTTTGGGGAACACCTCTCAGCGACAGCGGCTCTCACGGCTCCTACAGGCCGTTATGCGTCCTGACGTTTCGCTTCAATTACCTCTTGGGCGGCTTCCAACCGTGGGGCTATCACCTGGTTAACGTCCTCCTCCATTGTCTCGCTACGACTTTAATAGTTAAAGTAGCTCGCCACGTTCTTCCAAAATCGCGTACGCCCGTCGGACCGGCCGTAACGGGCTTGCTTTTCGCCAGCCACCCCTTGCACACGGAAGCGGTAGCGGGGTGGTAGGCCGCGCCGATTTAGCCGCTTGCATCTTATATCTGCTTTCGTTCTTGGCGTACACCGCCCACGTGAAGTACAGGGACTTCTTGTGCTGTGAGTGCAAAACTATACGGTTATGTAGAGACGAGGATCGTATAAAACAATTGAGGGGGATGAAGTATCGTCGATTTATGGCGAATTTGAGGAATCAAGTGACGAATTGTAATTGGCCCAAGAAGGTTCTGCCGGGGATTCGCTCGGTACGTCTTCCTCGAGACAGGGCGTCGATTTCGCGGGGGTCTGTTGCTGGTGGAATCGCTGCAGGGAATGGGTTTCGTTGGGCGGGTGCTTATTGCTGAGTTTGGGCGCCATGTTGAGCAAGGAGACCGGAGTGATGGTGTTAGGCATCTGCGTGTTGTACGACTTCTTGCGGATACCGCTGTTAAATAGGGTAAGTACGGTCTATTTTCTTTCGAAATAACGTTGTTGACTTGCCATATTTTTCTTCCACGAAATCGCAAATTACATCGGAAAAAGCCGACTAACACCTCGAACAATCGAAGCGTTAACGCTGTGAAATGAATGTAGAAAACGGCGCTCTCTCGTTTCCTTGCAGCTCACGGTTTCCAGACAGATCCCAAGTCTCTCCCTCGTCTCTGTCTCTTTCTCTCCTTTTCGGAGCTTTCGAGCTTAGCGAGCCATTCTGCGCGTTTTCCTCGAGGTCGCCTCGTCTCGTTAATAGGGTAAGTTGAGTTTAATTGAAATTACGGGGTTACTACGTTCGAGTTACGAACGAAACTGTAGCCGATGAACGGGCTTCGGGGCTAACGGGTGGAACGTCGATCGGGGAGAGGGCTCGACGAAGAACAGTCGTGGCGAGAAGACGGAAAACGCGTGCGATGGAGGGAGAGAGAGCGCGATAATAACGTCGCTGCCGTTGCTGCTTCTATTCCCGGTGGTGTGTGTGTGTGTGTGTGTGTTTGAAGGGAAGACGTTAATCACGGCAATAAATTTCTGCGATTCCGAGTTTATGACAAAATAATGCGCGGGAATATATAGAGAGATTTTTCGACTCCGATGTTAATGAAAGTTATGTTCCGGTGAAAGTGGGGATGGCTGTTCGTTCGAAGGAGGAGCGGTGTTGGGAATGTGGTTTATTATCTGTGTTGGAGAATAGAATAGAGCCTTGTGGAAGGGAGGCGGTGGGACTTGAGAATGTATGTTGCAGTAAATGCAAGAGAGGGGGAGGAAAAAATTCGAAATAGATGGCGTGCTGCTGCATAAATCGAGGCGCTGCAGTACCTTCCTCTGCACTTGAAATAGGTTCAGTTGTTGATTTTATGTATCAAACAACCACTGCTCGAACAAAATAAATTTAACAGACTTGCGGACCTCATCCAACGTTACCGTTCCACCTATAATTCTGAGAGGGCGGTTATTGCTTTGGTTTGGGTGGTAGTTGTATAATGTACGAAACCACCTATTTCATCTATCCTAAAAAGCTCACAGAGCGAGCCACGGCACGAGTGACCGTGGACTATGTAAATACAGGTCCGGGCAGAAGACAATGGGTCTCAACGTGTACCCCTTGGTCCTGTCTCAACATATTGTCTGCCGATGACTAAACTATTGAGTCGCTGACTCAACTGGTGGGTCATGTGCAATTCAGTATATTATAAGGTAATGGGTGATGAAACCCGTTACCATCTCGGTCTAAAAGAAGGTGTGAAGGGCTTCAATGTTAACTGAACTAGAAATACTACTTTATTTGTCTGAAAGTGATGAAGAACCGTTTATAGGGAGTGAAAGTGAGTACAAGCCGGATGATACTAGTTCAGGCAAAGAAGAGAAAGATGCTAACGTTCTTGCTGTAGATAATGGAGGAACAAACACAGACGAAGAGAATTATTTTGAGATACCGTGGTAGGATGATGATCCTTATTCCAAAGACTTTCCGTTTTTGGGCAATCCTGGTCTCAGAATCGACTTAGAATCCGATGTGCCTATGGAGATCTTTCGTTTGTTTGTTACGAATAACCTTCTCGAGAATATTGTAACGGAAACTAACAAGTATGCTGGGGAGCCGAGGAATAACTGGGTGGAAACCTTTAACAGTTGGCATTATACAAGTTTTCTTAGGACTGTGCAATATATAATCAAACCGCTTACAGTATTACTGGAAAACCGAAGAATTATATAATCTTCCTCGTTTCAGATATTATATGAATATGAAATATCGGTTCTTATCGAGTTTAAGATGCTTCCATTTTTCAAAATCTCCGGAAAGAGGTGATTTACGATACGGCAACCGTTTGTCGAAGATAAGATGACTTCAAGATTTTTTTCAACCAAAGAATAGTTGAAATGTATTATTTTTCATTAGACGAGTCTCTGGTGCTCTGGCGAGGCAAGTTGGTTTTCCGGCAATATATGAAAAATAAAAACAGATATTTGGGGTGAAACTTTATGCTTTATCAGAACCTAACGGTCTTGTTTTGAAAGTTGGCATATATACTGGGGACTAAGAAATATCCAAGAAGAATGAGGACATTCGGCAAACGTGATAATTCGCATAGAAAACTATATTGAAAACGGACATTCCCTCTTCATTGACAACTATTATAATACCGTGTCCTTGTGCAAAGAGTTACCTTTAAGAAAAACTTATGTTACGTGTACCTTAAGAGAGAACAGGAAAGGAAATCCATGTACAGTTCTAAAAAACTGAAAAAGGTGGAGTTAGAATGAAACATTCTAGTGGAGTTGGAGTTGGAAAGTGGGGAAATAAGAGAGAAATTTGATTTATTTCTGCAGAGTTTGATGGTGAACAGACAAATGCACAGAATAGACGGGGACAACGAAATCAGAAACCAAACGCTGTTATTGGGTATAATGAAAATATGTCAGGAGGTGGTAGGCACGACCCAATAGTTTCATACGACGCAAGTGAGAGGAAAGAAATTAGGAGGGTACAAAAAATAAAACTTAGTTATTATGGCTTTCGGCGCTGTGTCATTTACAATCTTCTGCCACAAGCTGGAAAGTAAGCTCCCTGAAAACTCGAAAGAGAAACCTAAGGACCAACCTGAACATGTGAAAATATCATTTGGATGATTAATGACACCAGATGAGAAAGCGATGCAAGGTGTGCCATGACAATAACATCCTCAAGAACCCTTTCCTTTTGTCCTGCTTGCCCTGACTAACCAGGACTTTGCTTCGGAAATGTTTCTTTGTTATCTTTTTCGCATTTATCGCGAAACAGACTTCAGAGGCCGGTAATTCAATCCTTGAGTCATAGTAGTTTGACGTAATTCACTAAAAAGAATTTTAATAATCAACACAACACTAAGGAATACCATTTTACAAGTTTAATGAAAAAAATGCCTGCCTTTCGGCAAGACCCCAAATCTGATATAGGCAGTCAACGTGTTATATAGTTCTTAGAGAAAGCAACTACATTAGTTACCGTGGATTTGGGTAATTCCAAATCTGGTCGGAGAAAAATGTTTTTTCAACGTGTGTCGCTCCATCCTGTCCAAAAAATTTCGGTTATAAACTTACTCCGTATCTCCAATAAGAAAAACGACACCAACTTAAATCCCGTCTTCTCCCAAAACTCTTCCGGAACTTCCCTTAATGAAGCCAAAGACGTAAAGGGCAAAGTTTCGGTTCGTACTCCGGCCGATCCCGGAACGCATCTGCCGTCCGGATTTTTCTCCGGATATTCGACTTTGACGGCGACTTAAAATTCCCGTCTCGCGCGTTTTGTCGCGGCGGTAATAAAAAAGTTTTTCGGATTCGGAGAAATTGCGCTTACACCCTTACCCCTACGGCCGTTAGGTTTCCGGTTCTGATATTACCGGCGTGCCGTCGAAGGGATTACGCCGTCGGAGAAGGCGAAATTATGCGGCCTCCGGGGCTTCGCTGGTTAAAGCCGCCGCTAAAGTAGCGTTGTCTTTATTACAGGAGCGTATTTTATCGGTTTAGATTTATTCTGCTGGGTTTGGGAGCCAACGAATTAAAAGCTGTAAATATTGCGCACGCGAGGTACTTGTTTTGGGTCTAAGTTTGGTAGGTGAAAAGAAAAGAAATTTTATGAATTGTATTGGTGCAAATGGTTCTGATCCTACATAGAAGGAGGAAAGTATTTTGTTGTATTTGATGCGAATTGGTTCTAAATCGTTTGCTTCGAAATAATTGTCTTTCCGTTACCACGACCGCAAGGGTATTAATACCTATAAACCTAGAAGATTCAGACTTTTATGTAAGGAACATATCGCATTGCACTTCAATAGGATTACAGCTGGCCTTGGCCAAGGAAGGAGAACTTTTTGTTTCCCTTTGCAACTCCACAAAAACCTTGCTGGCTGTATCTTCCATCATTATTTGCAGGCCAATTGTATTCAACTTCCTTTTCTGGAGCCCTCCTTCTTGAGGGACTTATCCAATCTTCATAGAATTTGGTCCATTGAAAGACAGGTCCAAATAACCCGAAATGCATTGTACAGTCTAGGATCCTCACATGGAACTTCGATTCTTACGTAGGGTCGGACTGTGACTATCTACACACCGATTGGGTTGTAATTTTATATTTCTATACATACGAAGACGTAGAATATAAATTCAAACTTTCAATTAAAATAACTTGGAAACTGCCAAACCATACCGACTTAAGGGTGACTGAGATCTGCTTAAAATTATGGTCAAAATCAAAGAAGCACAAGTTATTTTGTTGAGGTTTGATAAGTTGATATTTCCAAAGATCTAAACAATAATCTTGGGTCCAGAATCATCAAAATTTTTCGTTTAAGAACATTGGGCACCTCAAAGAAGAATTCCCCCTAAGTCGAGGTATTTTTACTTCTTCTGCAGGTAAACGCCCTCCAAAGTAAGAATCGTAACGATTTTCTCACTAGAAATGCTTTACTCGTTTCGTATCGGTCGAGAGCTTTAATTTTATGGGTAATACAATAACATTCGGACCATTTTCATTTTTCGCACAAGTCTTAAAAAGTCTTAAAAAAATTGAAGAAATTTCACCTTACACCAATTCGGTTGCTGCTTCGTATATTTATGCCCAGGAAGACATAAACTGTAATTCAAACTTTTAATTAAAAAAAAACTTGTGAAACGATACCAATTTTAGAGTGATTGAAATCTGCTGCAAATTATGGTCCAAATCACAAATAGAAAATTTGATTTATGAACGTGTAAATAGATTCAATGACAGTCTTTGCGTATGACAGATGCAACACGTTATTTTGCAACTTTTCATCCGTTTCTTCCATGATACGACCTAGACCTAGACCCACTCCTCTTCTCATCGCGTAAATATCGAATTAGAAGCCGAACTCTAAAGCGAACTAATAGAAACGACGCGACGCCTCCCGAACGCTTCAATGAATCTTCTTCCTCCTTCCTCCTCGTCTCTCGTCCGCATTCCTTGCGCACGACGATGCAAGAGTCTCTCCCCTCTGCTTTCCAACGCTTCCGACCGGTCTCCTGTTTAATTAAAACAGGTCCCGGCATTATCATAACAATTTTAATAGCTCCGGCAGCGAACTGAACGCGGGCAGGCGAGCCGGCGAACCTGCGAGTTTAGCTATAATGAAACACTCTATTAAAATTTACATGGCATGTAAATGAGAGGCTAAATTAAATTGAAGCAATGCGGATTTTTTAATTTCGAGAAGAAATCTTGGGGATGGTGAAGGGAGACGGAAGAACCGCGGTGAAATTGATGTTTTCTTATAACAATGAAGTCTGCGAAAATCTGACCTAAGAGCGGATGGAACAAGAAGATTTAAAGTAATTTGGATACCTTACAATGTATGCAAATCCTGGTTCCTACAAGAAATTTGATTCGCTTGAATGTTATTAAGATAAAATGAATTTTCTGTATGTGAAGCTTCTGAAAGCATGAGACATGAAGACTTGAAGAATTCAAGTCTCAAAACAAATTCATACTCCAGCGGAAGAAAGAAAACCTGTTTAGACGCTGAAGTTGGCATAATAAATTGGTGAAAATGATAAACAATGCATCTGTGGACCACCATTCTCAAAGGTATTTCACACTCATTAGTCTCCAATTTAGTAACAAATTATATTTGAAAATTATTTAGTCCAACTTGAAAGCAATTTCTCCTGATTTCGTCCAAAACAGGATATCTTTTCCAAGCGAAGATAGGTATCGGTAAAGTAAAAGTCGATGAGTACCTATTCGTTTAGTGTGTTTTGTATTGAGATTATGAATAAACATGAACAGTCACTGAGGAAAGCGCGTGATTGGCAACATCCACAAATTCATCCGATTCCTAAGAATATGAAAGGCATAACTAGAAATGATTTTAGTTAAAAGAAGTTGTCAATGACTTACTGCCGGATTCAATCGCTTTGGTGCTTGAGGAAGGGAGCCGAGAAACCTGTCTCTCATCTACCTGTATATCAGAGAAGTTCAAGTGATGAAGAAGCTCCGATTTTGATCATTAAAGTTCTTGGAGATGTTAAATCAGGAAGTAGGCCGAATAAAGCAGCACCACACACCATCATATCGAAGGGTATAGCCTATGTGTTCTAGATGCAGAAAGAACAACAGAAAATCGCTAAAAATAACCAAAGTTACACACTTGTATCGGTTCGTATGAGACCTCAGAGATTTATCTCTATATCAATCCACGTTCCTTAGCAATGAATCCACATTCCTCGGTGACCCGAATTCAACTGTGTAAGATTTCAACTGATCCCATCAATGGTTACCGAAAAAATCGCAAAAAGACGGCGAAAAATCGCAGCATAATTTAACAGAAACGATGGAAAGAGTTGCTATGGTAGAGACTAACTTCCTTCAATCTCATCATCATTATCTGGATTGTCTCGAGTGAGGTGTGACAATATTAATCAAAGGTCCTGTACTAAGGAAATATATCCAACCTTAGAGATACTTTCTTGAGATAGAACAGTTGCAGGAAACTGTTATTAGGACATATTTTTCATTTAGACTTTATCACGTCCAGCATGGTTTGGAAATGGATGTGAAAACCAGGGCAAAATGTTCTTATGCAGCAACAGTCAATTGGACATGGAAACTCGCTCAAAAAGAAAACCAATGGAATCAGATAAACCGGAAAAATGCAAATTATTGAGTGTGCAACTCCAAACTCTTCAATAAGTACATGAAGAAATATATAAACGACGCTTTCGTCATGCAGAAATAAAATCGCTTTAATAATGTAGAGGAAGGACATTGATATATCCACTCTGAAAGAACCTTTAACTAGAGGAGAATCAACTCCTTCTATTAGGTTAAGGTCATGTCGTCAGCATCCACCAGGAGAATTATGATTTGACAATTTGCTCCCTGCCGAAGTATCTAAAAGTCTTGGCTTTGTCAGCCTGGTGCCGCGCTGCAAAGCTGACATGACGAACTTAGACCTCATCAGACCATCTCTTAAGATAAATATCCGTAGATTTTCTGACGTACTTAATATTACAATGAGGATCAAAGGCGAAGGACTTCTTTAACGACACAAGATTCCATTGCTGAGGATACCTTAGTTTACTATCTGTCTGAAAATGCATGTTCTGGCTCTAATGTCAGATTTTGAATTCTTAGTTAGTTAGACGAAAAAGTATAAACATCTTTTTCACCATGTACAAACGAAATCTTTAAAACGATGAAGAGGAAGAACACTGAGATGTTCAATCTGAAAGAAATTTTAACTAAGGAAAGGAAACGTTTCATTGGGTTAAGATCAAGACATCAGGAGAATTACTAAGAAAGGCTGAAGAGGATGAATAAGATGCTGGATGCAGGTGATGCAAAAAGGAGGAATGCTTCCTTCTTCTTAGAAAACAAAGCCCAGCTCCAGCTTCAATCGAGATTAGTGATAACTTTTTCATTTACAATTAAAGCAATCTGCTCTGGTATGTAGTTCTTAATGACGGTCGAACTACATATTCATAAGTAATGCCGCAGTATTCTGGATGTGTGATTTCATGTTTTGACTCTCCTATCATGCTTTGACTCTCCTTTTGATTCCTACCAGTTGACTCTCGCCTTGATGGTATGTCGGAAATAAATTGATGCTAGTTGCTAAACATTGTCAAATCTATTCTGTGATGGATATAGAAATTAAAACAGAAACCATAACCTCTGGCCGAAACTTATTTTAGAGTTCTGCCATGTTTCTTCTTAATATCAACTACTAACACGGAACAAAACCCAAAGGAAGTTTCTACCATGTGCAACACCAGTTGTGAAAGCCTATGAAGCATTAAAACTAAACGCGGTCACAATTTCCACTAATTTGAAGTATAGTTTCCAAAACTTAGAATGATATATTTTCACGCAATTTTCCTATTTCTATTTTCTCTTTAAGAACGGAAAGGTATTTTTCATTCCTTCCACATACGAATTTGATCCCTAAATCGTCATCCTCGACGTTTCCTTCTCGCCAAAAACCCGTAATTACGAACAATAACAAATCCAATATCTCCCCCGTTTCTATTTTCACTTCTTCCTTCCTCCATCCTTCGAACCCCGCAAAACCCCGTCGTCGTCGGAACGAAACGCGACTCCTCGCAGATGCCGGCAAAACCCAAGCGCTAATGCGACGCACGCACCGCCCACCTCCGATCCTCCTTCGTCCGTCGCCCACTTTCGGGGTCCCCCCACACGAAATTGTTCTTTCGACCTGTCCTCCCCGGAGCCTGTCGATGTCGCCGGTTCAATACGGCCGAAATAAACTAAGAAAAAGCAATTTGAGCGGTCCGGAGGTAGGGGCCAAGTCGACGGCGGAACGGGGAAGGCGGCGGCGGCGGCGGCGGCGGCGGGAGAGTTCGAATTGATTTCTACAAACCGGCGTGTGTTAGCGGCGGCGAACGGGACGAAGAGCGATCGGAACGATGGAATAGGGTGTGCGGGGTGTAGGGACGATGGAAAAGTCACGGAGGTCCTGAGGTTCGAGAAATGACCCCTTTCGAATGACAGTTTCGATTCGATGTCGATGTCGAGGAGGCAAATACCTGGATGTTGAGAGAACGGGCGAAATGAGGAATCGAGAATAGGGAAAAATACGGACGGAGAGGGAAACTTATTGCGTAGATTGTCGAATAGAAAGAGTGCAGAAAAGGTGGCTTTTAATAATTATTGGACTACGAGACACTAGCAAATCTTGAGGACATTCGGCACATTTACCATAAGATACTGTCTAAAATTTCGGTCAAAGTTGAAATTAAGTTTAAATGCTTCCACTCCTAAATAGAGACTACCTGAAGAAAAGACTTAGTTGCCAACAGAGAAAGAAAAGCTAGTTCAAATCCTGGTAAAATATTTCCATCAATATTCATGTGGTAATCATTTTCTGCATATCCTAGAAATACAGATAGGCCATCATTAAAAAAATATATATATATATATATATATATATATATATATGTATACGTATATATAGAAATTTCCGATGGTTTAGATCCTGGTAAAGTTAAATCTATCACATCAATGTTGTTCTCAAAATCATTTTCTCCACTTCCAAAGACTTCTATTGGCAATATGTTGGCACAAAAATATATAGGAATTTCTAAAGTTCTGATTCAAATTCTGGTTAACTTAAAATTTTCAGTTCAATGTTAGTGTCGAAATCATCTTCTATACAGCCGGAGACTCTTATAAGCAATACGTCCATAGGAAAAGAAATGTAGAAGCTTTCTTTCACTGATAGTCAGGCGACTCTTCGGGCTCTTGAATAAAAAGGCAGATGGGCTATCTCGGGAAGGAAGCAGTACTGCGCTCACGGGGGCTGAGCCTCCTCTCAAAATTCTCGAATCCAGTGTAAGGGTCAGAATAGGGAGTTGGTGTGAACGCCAATTCCGGTGCGAATAGGTGGGAACAGTAGACAGGATTTAAACGATCTAACACCTTCATAAAAGTGCCCTCAAGTAACAAAGAGACCAAGAACCTTCAAAGATTAAAAAGTAAACCGACTTAGAACCATCACTAACGTCGTTTTTGGACGTTGGATGATCAATAATCAACTGTGTAAAAATCTGGCTCAGAAATGAACGTCAGTATAGATTATGTAACGAAATAGATGAAACTCCCGAGAACCTACTGGACTCCACTAAGACGGGGTTGGTATCAAGAACAATGGGGATCCAAATAGCAAGGGCAGACAGGAGTCAAGCAATACAGAATCTTCGTAGAAGGAACTTTCACTGGCAATAAAAACCATGAACCTTCTAAAATTAAACAGAAGTCAAATCAGGGCCATAACTGGTAAACTTACAGGCCATTGCATGGTCAGCTATTATTTGCATAAAACTGAGCTCCGAAATAAATCAGCGCGCAGATTCTGTATGAATATAGATGAAACTATTGAGCATTTGTGCTGCTGTGAATGGATCGATGTCAGAGCCAATTCCAGTCCGAATGATGACTGAACACAGGGCTGAAGCAATTCAGTGCATGCATAGAAGCGGCCTTCAGTCGCAGCGAGACCATTGACCTTCTAAAATTCAAAAATATAGTCAGCGCCATAACTGGTATCCTTAATGGACATTGAATGATAAACCATCATCCACATAAAATCGGGCTCAACAATAAGCTTGAGCTGTAACGCATTAGCTACCAAAGCAGCCTACTATACTTAGCAGCGGATATCTGGAACCAAGACGTGTTTGACCAGAGAAAGTTCACTCCTTCATAAAGAAGATAGGTATTTAGAGCTGATCCATCAATTCTGGTAGATTACCACAACGGTCTCCATAGAGCTTGAATACTGCTTTTACGGAGTCTTCCTTCTAAAAGAACTAACCCTTTATGTTTGTGGTGTCAAATAATTACATTTAAGATTGTTTAATTCGAGGACACTCTTGGATAACTACTTAATGGGAGGAAACATCAAATTTAATTTCTACAAAATCATAATTATTAACCCAATTTTGATGCCTTCTGCACATTTGGAAACTCTGGTGGAGGATGGTTTGATAAAATAGAAAAATAAATAAAATTCTATCAACTTGAGGGTGTCTCCCGTTTATAAGTATGGAATCAACAAAAGTTTACGTTTAATAGTAATTTTTCCTGAATCTACACATGAACAGCTTTAATCTAATAAGCAACTACTCGGCTCATTTCTAGAAATTCTGAATTTTGCGGAAAAGAAACACCTTTGAAAATTTGCTTAAAATTCAACTAATATGCAATATATCAAGTTTTCAGAATATTCGAAGGCGAATCTCTAAACTCTCACGACAAATAAAATTGTTTACAAATTGATCAAGTTTAATATCAAATCGATGCCCCCGCTTGCAGGTTTTGAAGAAATTTTTAGGGGTATCACTTAAACATAGGAGAACCACTAGACTAGGGAGACTTTTCTTATTATTTCTACAATCGGTTTTGAATTTCTGCGAGAAATTTGATTGTTCCAAGATGTTCGAGTTAAATATAAAATTGTAGCTCTTCGCGTTCTAGAAGTCAATTAATGCGACGGTGTTCTAGCAGAGCATAAAAATCGGAAACACACAACTTCTTCCAAATCCATCGATTTCCTTTTACTACATCGACAACGATAATAAAATCAAATCAACCTCGAACTCGAGCAACTCAACCCTTAATCTTCGTAATCCACACATCACCGGCTCTTCCGAACGTCTCCGCCGAACGAGCGATCGATTAAAAACACCCCCAACCTCCTCTTCTCCTTCCCCTTCACCGCGCATAAAACGTTACACGTTTCGACCGGAACCGTTTTCGAATTTCGACGTCATCCGTCACCCGTTCCTCGAACGGTCGTATATTATCTTTGCATTCGTGTTAATTAAACCGTGATTTATGGCCGGCCATAACTCATCACTTTCACCTGCGATCCGATGATGTATGCCTCTTCGTCTTAATAGCCCGAACGTTGGTAGTAACAACAGGAAGTTACCGTGCTTTGGAGAGGAGGGGAAGGCGAGGATACCTATTTGCGTAAGAGTGAAGTTGCGTTGTGACTTATGAGACTATAAACTTTCATCTATATTCAGGCATCTTCGATGGAAATTTGTATAATGGAGGAGAGGAGAGATTTTTAATGGTAAAGTTAAATTTTAGTTAAGCACAAAAGGTTCCGATAATGCTTCAATTAGTGCCATGTTTAAGACATTTAGAAAAGCATTGGTGTAACATATGCCTAATTGCATAAGCTTCCTCTTAGTATCTCAAAGTAGACTGTAGGAAAACTTTCGGTAAACGTGTTGATTAGCCCCTTAGTCTGGAGTCACAAACTCTTGACTATAAAAAGACCGGCATCAGCATGCTTTTTATTTTTGACTTGCCTATTCTTGCTTCTTTTGGCCCTGGGGAGCCTGGAGTGTGCCACTCCATGCTCTAGCGCTTGGGTTTCTTGTCGTCCAAGTCTCGCCACCGGCAACGTTCCAGAAAATGGGGATCATCTTTACTAGATTCCAAAAAGTCACCGCACTTGTCCCTCCTCATGTCCTTTTGGACCTGTGTAAGGTTTCTCGGACCCATTTTCGACCAGATTTTCCTCATCCCCAATTCATTGGTCAGAATCTTACTAGCAATGGTGTGAGTCAAATTCCACTCCCTAAATATGTCTCGTACTACTAGACTTTGGCTATAGAAAGTTGAACTCGATAGAATTATAATCATAAGTTATGCGTAATCCGTTACGAGCCATAACTGGAAACGTCAAAATTGCAACGGAATCCGATCAAATCTTCAAAGAAATTTCCTCGCTCCGTTAGGGACGACGACGAATTCGCCCGGCATCAATCCCATCCCCGCGATCGGTAAAAACTCCTCCCAAAAACTAAAGGGTAAGTATTTCAAGTCGGATCGCCGTCCTCGAGCGATCAATTCGCTTTAAAAAACTTCCGTCCGTTCGAAGTCCCGCTGCGAGCCCACGATTCCCGGTTCTCCTTCTCGGTCGGTCGGTCGGAAGAGAGCGCGCGACTTCCGCAGTTACTTAATCATAAGTTCGATTCGGAGAAATTTATTACGGGGATTAGAGTTCGGCCGACGCGAACGTGTACGCCGCCTTCGCCGTCCTATCGCGTTTTTCGACTTTCCTTCCTGTTTCTTTCGACACTTCGCTAAAGAAGTGAGTTTCAGAGTTACTTCTGGCTTAATATACGGGCGAGGAATGGATTTCGCTTTTTTATTTTATTTTCTCGTTTCCGTCGAGGGAGTCGCTTTATCGATTGATATGTTGATCTTATCGAAATGTGTGATGGATGTTGAGAGTATATTGTAGTATAGTAATATTCGAATGGTTAATTACCATTAGAAAATTCATCATTTATTGCAATTAAATATATCAAAATTTACCGTCAATGTTAGGGTTATGGTCTTCAATTGTCATGCGGTTTATTTTGGGGTTCTATTTATACTTTCTCGACACCACGCCCACCACCTTTTGAGCATTTTATTACCCTACGGGTGTTAGCTTCTTATTTTAACTCCAGTCAGAGACGTTTAGTGGGAGAAAAAATGTCACTAGAAATAAAATTATTAAATTTTATAAAAGGCATCGATTAATAGACAGAGAAGCCTTGTTATCATTCAGACACATACATACAACACTTTTACATTACAAGAATTCATAAAAAATGACTGGAAATAACCGAGGATATATCGACATTCAATACAGGTTCTTATGCCAGAAATAGATACGGCGCAAACTGGTCCCTTTTAATTTTGGCAGTAGTCCTTAGTAAGACGGACGATGGATTTTACGAAGTTGGCACTAAAACCGACATTTTGAAACAACTATATTCCAGATCTCAATTTAGCGTTTGTCAAGAGAAATTTCTTATAAAAGCAGGCCAGTTCATCGCCAAATTCCTCAAGTCACTGACAGGTTCGAGCGGTTTGCATAAAGACTATTCCGTCCAATCACCCAATTGGTTTATTTCTTCTGTTTATCCTTGTTAGACAAGATCATTTATCATGGTTCACATCTTATCTACCAGGGTTCTGACCATCAAGAATGGAAACGACCAACCGAATGGCTGTAGGTCATAGTCACATACTTGTGTTACCTGAAGACAGATAACTATTATTTAAATGACAAGTACCTTAAAGTGTTACCCAACTTAATGCTAACCAGTCAGAAAACTGTTATTGATTGGTAAAGATAAATCTCCTGAAGCAATGATGGTTTATCTTGCATGACATTTCGTGGCCACTCAGTTACAAAGCTGTTGTTGGCTACTTCTTCAACTTATTGGTAAAGATCAACCTCCAGGAGCAGTGATGGTTCCTCTTGTATGAAATTACGTTGCCAATCGGTTAGAAACCTGTTATTAGATACTTCTTCAACGTATTGGTAAAGATCAGCCTCCTGAAGCAATGATGGTTCCTCTGGCATAAAGTTCGGTCATCCGAATGCAACCCCGATGATAATGCAGGTTAGGAACTCTCTTGGTAATTAGTGCAAAGTACATGTTCTGCCCAATGGGCCAGTTTCGAACTCCCCTCCATACGATACATCCACCATTCTTCTGGGATAGAAAGAATACAATGGTGCAGTTGTGACCATCTGAGAAATAAATGCTGAGATAAATAAACCTTTACGTTTTGGATACGACATTTTGGGGAACTCTGATAGTGAATAGGGGTTACATAATTGGCTTTGCTTCAAAAAATGGTCAGTACCGTACCTAGCACTAATTGGGAATTACCTTATTGTTAGGTTTCAATGCTAAAGCACTTCCCAGCTCACCCATCATGGAAAAACTATCCTGTCTTTCATATCCCACTCCTCGCAATGTTAAGGGCACACTCTTACAGATCCCAGGCACGCAAGTTCTCCACTTCGAATATTTTTCTCTCGAAACATCTTCAGAAACGTTACCTTTCCAGGACACACACATATATCAAGAATTATTGCACAAAAACTGTATCCACTCGCAACAACACGTTTCCCGAAATAAAATTATCTCTCCGTTCCGAATATATCCCCATCCAACGGCGATAACTCAAAACCTATCGCCTTCTTCCTTTAACCCCACTTAAGATGCACCGATACCTCGCGAAGAGGGCCCCAAAATTTACCGTTTCCCTCGCAAAACATCGAGAATCCGCGACCGTAAAACGACGCAATAGATCGTCGTTCCGTCAAAGAGGTCACCGCCATCGTCGCGAATTCTCCGCTTACATCCCCAACCAAATTATTAACCTTAAATCTGCTTTTTCGACCGTGTTTTCTTTCTGCTCCGTTTCTGGCGGAATACCTTTCCCCGAAATACGGAAGCATCGTCGTCGCCGCCGCCGCCGCCGGAGGGCGTTCCTCTTCGGCGACGACGCACGGCGGCGACAGTCAGCACAAGTTAGATCCGTATCCGTCTCCGGTTCTTCGCGCCATTACATTACAGGAATGGCGGCCATAAATCGTGTGTTGAGCGCCGCCGGGTCTGATAAACATGTAAATACGCTCATAGTCGGGACATGCATACACAGAAGAAGCGAATATACGAATGTACGTAAGAAAATGATATGGGGGTACATGACGATGGCCGTTCGTTCGCAGCGAGGATGCGGGGATAAATTAAGGTTAATACGGAAATTGCTGAAGGAATCCTCAAAGTAAGATGTGTTATTGAGTGATCTCTTACTTTTTGGTAGACCATGGTAACAAAATAGTTGTTTTCTTTTCATAAGTGATCCTCAAACTAATCTAATCATGTTGAAGATGTGGTGTGTTACTGGTGCGTCCAATATAGTATTTTGTTACCATTTTAGAACTTATGTTCATGTCAGGGACGGGAACCATCAACTTTACCGGTGAAAAAATGCTAATATCCTACGTGCCTCCTTACCAACCATGTATTTCGGTAGTCAACATACCTAAAACAAACGAAAAACGAACTCTAGGCCGAGGAAAATGTACTTGTTCTTCTCTCTCTATGAACCCCGGCTTCAATGGTGGTCCAGTCTGCAAATAAGAGTAGTTAGGACACAGAACGAAAAAGAACAAAAAAGAATAAGCTCAATTTGAAGCACAATTACATAATGACGACATAAAAGAAGGTTAAACAAGAAATTGGATGAGGAAAAAGCGAAAATCTATATTAACAACCGCGATTTTCATCGCGACAAAGATTTAAAAGAAGAAATTAAATCTAAATTCAACCAAAGAACGACGTTTACCAACGAAGAAAAGCTCGGGTTTACAAAATGTTTCATTTGTGTAACCTTGGAAACAACAAAATATATGTAGTTACATAAGCTTATTATCTAGCGTGAGGCGATTACAATTAGGGAGCAATCGAGCTCGCTTTGGGTTAGAAGTATCATAAAAAACAAATTCGCGCTGCTAGCATATACAACAACGGAAAGCCAAGTTTTCTTTGCTCGTTTATCTCACTATAAATCAACTGCTGTCTCACCAAAACAACAACGCAACAGGAGAAAAATTTTCTGTGATGAGAGTCCTGTATACTGTCCAAGAGGCCTGGCAAACTACACCGCCTTGCGCAAACGTCCAATCCTCCACAGAAAAGAGCAACGAAAATTTCTTGAATTGGTTCGTCGGTTGAACGTGACTCAGAGGCAGAAACCCTTATTGCTGTTCGACGGTTACTGATAATCAAAAAGGAACACGCACATATAGTTTACTACTTACCGATATTTGCTCCAAAAAGTCAGATTTTGGAAGGAAACACTTTATGGGGAAAACGGCGTGCCGCAGACAATAAGTGGATATGTATCCCGGACAACAATCAGGCGGAAAGTCCCTGAGGTCCCGACCGAAAGACGCGAGAAAAGAGAAAGATGGGAAAATAGCCCTTAAGGTTGTTCAGTACTTTGTAGGGACAAAGTAAATCCGCTACGAGTCGCTAGTAGTTCAATTGTATGTTTAATATTTAGAGTACCGCCTACGCTTTTTCGATTGGTGCAATAAAAATCGAAAATTCAATATTATCCTAAAAGAGAACTTTTAAAAGGAATGAGCTTTTTTTGATGGTTTCCATCGACTTTTATTTTAGTGGTTATAGGTAATAAGTGTAATAACGCATGAATTTATTACTTTTTCCACATTGCAACATGTTTCATGTTGTTCAACCAGCCCTGCATAATTGCCAAGTTTTAACGAAATTTTTGTTTCCACAGATCTTGCGGGAAGGGGGATATTTTTAAGAATAATAATCCTTAATAATAAGGATTCAGACACATTTCAGCAGCCCTCTTAAGGCAGTATATGGTCATATGTTTGAATATTTTCTTCTTGCAACAATTGCAGAGTAATTGGGAAGAGACGGCCCCATTGTTGAGGACACTTTTCAATCCTTCGAAGACACTACTGGCAAAATCAGGAACAGACATTTTACACAGTTTAAGAAGCTCTATATGATTGTCAAGTTTTATCGCAATTCCTGTTTCTGCAAATCGGTGCAGGTGGGAGGGGATAATATTTTTAAGAATAAGCATTACCGATTCAGAGATATTTCAGTAGCCCTCTTGTGGCGTTATATGGTCGTATGTTTGAATATCTTTTTCTTGAAACAGTTCCAGAGGAATTGGCAAAAACGATAAACAGGCCAATTTTTAAAGACGTCCTTTACTCCTACATATCCGCTTCTTACACAGTCCTACCACCTCTACATAATTACCAAGTTTTATCGCAATCGGCGCATGCGCGTTGGGAACCCGCCCTTGTAAGTTGTGGCAATGGGTGGAATCTCTTCTTCTAACGACTTCTCTAAAGTTGGATGCAGTCCAATAATTTTGTCTGATTTCCCACCACAAATGGTTGTCATGTTGTCCTATCGTCGATTTTTCGATTACGGTTTAATTTTGTAATGGTCGAAACTCGTTCCCGGTAGATTGAATGTGAAAGTGAAACTTAGATTTATCAATATATATTAACATAATGGATTGCCAGTTACAAAATAAATACAGAGATACTAAACTGCAATAATTATTTCGAGTAAAATTTCCCAAACAAATGCTAATCACAAACAATTACCTTTGTTGCCAGATAAGAGTATAAGAAATGATCCTTAGTGGTTGAATACTAACTGCATAGGAGGGATTCGCTGAAAGGCGGTGCCAAATTACTTTCATCCTAATTTAAGACAACATTCTTAATACCTAAGTCATACCGATACTACAAATGAAGATTTTCCTGTTTAAAAGTATTAAAAATACATTAAAGAAGGCGTTTTTTAAAAGCTGATTTGCAGCTAAACTGAATATCATTAGAGAAATTCGAAATTGGTACGCTCCAGTTTTCGAATAAGCGTTTAAACTTTCACTAACAAGAAAATTCTTTGGTTCACTCGTTTGTTTGTAAGCTTGGCCACAGGAACGTCAAATTTCGTGTTGTTATTGACCTTTTCTAAAAAATTAAGTGAGATAGCATAAAAGTAACATGAAACATGTAATTTAGGAAAACTAAAAAAGAAAAGTAAAAAAATAAGTACCGAATAACCTTAAGAGAAAACGCATTAAAGCGATATGAAAGGTACAGTGTTTCTAAACATTGAAGTGTATCGTATGCCCAAGAAAATATTTAAAAAGTAATTTAGGGCTTCGAAATACGTTGCAAAAGGTTTGAGGAAAAAGAAAGTGAGCCAAATGATAATTTAGACAATTTAACAAATGTCTAGGAAGAACTTAATGAGTATGCGAAATTTAAGGTCAAACTCAATAGACATTGCAGTACGACTTGTATACACGACAGGCAAATTCAGGAATCCAATTAATTATTGCTGTTACTATTATTATTCCTATATTACTATCATTAGTAACAGCATTGTAATGGAACCATCAATCTGCTAGTTCCAGGACTTCAGTCCAGAACTAGAAAATTCTTAATCTTTCGTGTTTGAAACTACTAGACAAAAGTTTGGTGATAAGAGAAGTACCCAAGTCGGTAAACAGCAGCCATCTGCAACACTGACATCACCGGCGGCCGCCACAAATTAGACCGCCGTCCCGCGCGAGCGAAACTAACTCCTCAAGTTATATTACTTTCCCGTCGCTTCTAATGCCCGGACGAAATCTGGTGGGACACCTAAAACAAAAACGTACGCAACATAAATTTTAAGTTCAAAATTACGCCCTAAGCAACTCGGCTCGCCCGACGACTTATGTTCCTTACCAGTACAAACACAACGTCGCCATACATCACTCCGACGAATGCAAGAGTGCCCGAAAACCGTAAGGGTCAGGGGTGGAGGAAAGGACGACGACGAAGAAGAGGAGGAGGAGGACGCCCAAACTTTTCCAATCTTTGCGCATCGAGCGAGGCGACCTCCTCTCCTTGCTCGCCTGTTCGCCTGTCCGCCGAAAGGACGAGATACCGCTCGACGTGTCGCATTAACACGTCTTTTCATTCCTGGCGTGTCCCCCCAATTTCCCTCCTCGTTTCTAAATCCGACCGCCGCCCTCCTTCACGCTCCCGCCGCGCGAGGAGCGAATCGTTATTGCTACGGGGGCACGCGAGACGCCGAGATCAATGAGCGTTCCGTGAGCGAAATGGTTAAAAATTTAATACCGCCGGAAAAGTAAAGAAAACGGAGGAAATAAAGCAACTCCGTCCGGGGAGGGGAACGTTCCCGACGGAATATCAAAAGACCGATCCGAAAATATATAAGACGGCGCGGCTCGAACCCGGCGTGAGATACTGATTCGAGAAAGTGGAAATGATCTCGTTGTTAATGGAAGGCGTCGTTTTATTGGAATCTGTCGGGGATTTGCGCGTACGCTCCCGAGGAGCCCGAAACGTTAATGGAGGCCGTTATTTTTAGGTCCTACGTGGGCCCGGAGATATCCCCGCCGTCCATAAATTATCGCGTAATAATGATAAAAATGTAATTTTCGCTCGGAGGGCGTTTTGCCTCTCGTCGAAGCCGCTTCTCTCTTTTGTTAATTATCGCGAAAGGCGTCGGCGCGTTGCGTAATTGGAGACTTTCCAGCGGCAAAACCCTAACGATAGCTTGCAGAAGAAGGTAATTGATCAGTCTGGAAGAATTACTTTGTGAAAGCGACGACTTTGACATTAATTTACCAAGGTAGAAACTTTTTCTTGAGATTCCGTCACGTATTACTAATTGATATCGACGCTTCGCCCCCTATAGTGCCAGATTGTTCAAAAATATTGAAAGCGTTTCAGTATTCCTGTGGAAGTTAACGGTATGGGCAGAAAAACTTTGCCATCAACTAGTGACACACAGCAACTTCCGACCAGCCGTGAGAGCCTATGACAATTTTACTTCACGAAGCTTAAGAATTCTGTCCCCAAGCGTTGTGTAGAATATTTACTTCTTTCCTGTCTTCAAGAGGCTGAGCAATATGGAGAATGGCTTGATGAATGAATATTCACCTACAGTGACAGTTCTCATAAGCGGATACTCATGCTCCCAGTATTTTCGTCCGGCTAAGGGAGATGTTCGCTTATGGGGTAGCTCGCGCATTTTGTAAGGTAATGAATAAGAAGCAATATTTCCGTAAATTCAGTTTTAATAAATAACGTTTATACCAATTTCATCAAATAGCCTTTATTAGAAATTCACACGCATAAATAGGTGTAAAAATTAATATTTTCTAAATTAGACGAGATTCCGTGTACAGATGTTTTCGAAGGTGTAGAATACGGTTAAGACCTCGAAACTCCTGAAATTTGCTTCGTTTGGGTGTTAGAGCGTACCACAGTGATTCGTCAAGAACCACTTTCCATTTTCTCATTAAATATCTCCTCAATGGACCGTGTCTCGTACCCGAAATTATTTTATCCCTAATCTGCATGAGAAGAGCTTTAATTTGATGTGTAATAAGTCGTATATCCGACCATTTCGATTTTTCAAAATTTCAAATTTCAGAAAAAATTAATATGTTCTAAATTAGACGAAATTCTGTGTACAGTTGTTTTCGAAGGTGTAGAATACGATTTTAACGTCAAAACTCGTGAAACTTGCTTTGTTTGGGTGTCAGAATGTACCAGAGCGATTCGTCAAGAACCACTTTTCACTTTCTCATTAAATATTCCCTCAATGAACCGTGTATGGCACGCGTCCGTTCGTTATAGCGTCCGCTAATCGGATTGTAATTTGTACTAAAAACGTAACGAGATACTTGTACATTGGAAATTTGTTCGGTTACTAGGGATATTCGCTTATGAGAGCTGTCCGCGAGCGGAGCTTTCACTATATTTCATTGATGATGGAAGCTGATGATCAATCCCTTGATCATTTTCACCATCTAATTTTTGTTTCTTAATGACAAATCTCCAAGTGGGTGATGGCAATGATTCGGACCGTTTGGACCCCAGATGCTTGGAAAACTTTTGTAATTTAACATGAAAACGTCCTCGTTCTTCGTGTTTCAAAGGCACACGGAAAGCTTTCATATTAAGCCAGGATGAGCAGAAGCCATTTCTCCTTAAGCTTAACCCTCTTATACCGTTAGGTACTAAATGATTTATCAAAAACGGCGGTGTAGATGTACTCCAAATTTCATTTCTGTTCCATTCATACTATTCTCTTTTGTTACAGAAACGTTGGCGCAGCATCCTGGTACTAGGAATAACGGCAACGATAATGTTACTAGCCCGTTTGCAAGGTCCTGCGCCCCAATTCGCCACCGCCGACAACCCGACCGCGAAAGAACCTCGCTTCCTCACGAGATTCCTAACGTTCGCCTATCTTCCGCTCTTCAATCTGTGGCTGTTGCTCTTCCCGGAAACGTTGAGCTTCGACTGGGGAATGGACGCGATTCCTCGAATACACAGCGTCAGAGATCCGAGAAATTTCTGTTCGGCCCTGTTCTATCTCGTCGTCGGCGTCCTAGTTAAACAGTGCGCGAACGTTTTGCGCCAGAAACAAAAGCCTTATCGCTCCGTACAATCGCCCAAACAAAGGACATCATCCGCGAGAGACAACAATGACGTCGCCGCCGCCGCGGCTTCGATGACAGCAGGGACGACGACGACGACGACGACTACTACTCCGACTTTATCTGCGAGCAACGGAGTTATTGTCTTTGGGACGGGCACCGGCGAGGACAAAACGTGGCATTGTCCTTGCCCCGTTTGTCACCACGGCCTATCCGAGATGCATTCCGCGTCCTGTCGAACGAACAACAACAATAACAGCACTAACCTGCATTCGCACAGCTGCGTCTGTCTCAAAATACCGCTCAGGGCGTCGCAGAGGAGTCCCATCCGGCAGAAAGTTAAAGGGGACAAAGCGGCCGTGTTGCTTGCGATCGCCTTCCTCGCCTTGCCCTTCCTACCCGCTTCCAATTTGCTGTTCTACGTCGGTTTCGTGGTGGCCGAGCGCGTATTGTACTTGCCGAGTGCCGGTTGGTGTTTACTGTGCGGAATTGGTGCCGGAAAGTTGTGGGAACTTCGAAAGTATCGGTCGATGACGATGGTCTGTGTGCTAGTTGTGTTGTTAGCGTTCGGTACGAAAACTGTACTGAGGAATAGGGATTGGTTTGATGAAGAGTCCTTATATCGATCTGCTATACCGGTGAATCCTCCTAAAGGTAAGACATGCTTAAAGTCAAATATCATTGCTATTGTTGTCCTTATTAATACTTCTTTTCTGCATTAAGAGTAAGTCTCTGAGACAGGTGAAAATTGTATATTTTCGTGTGGGAGAAACTTTCGGGAAAAGCAACACACAACGTTAGGTCAATCCAAAGCGGATACACTCAATCTTAAGCTGATAATGAATACGAGACGTATGAATGGTGTTGAGGAGTCAAGCTTAAGACGAGAACAGAAGTATTAGGTGATCGAAGGGAATGGGAAGACATAGTTCTTAGCAAAATCAGGATCAAGAACAAAGCTTCTGGGGCCTGAACTCCTTTGGGTATAGTTTATTATTATCGAAATATGGATATTCCTGAGAACGTCTGTAGAAGAGAGGGTCTTCTTCGCGTAAAAATGCCAACATAGTCGGCCTTCGGCTGGTAAGGAATGTAGATGACATTCCCAGCAAGATACGATAAGATCCATCTGATATAGATGTATGGACATTGGTACATATCAAGAGATCGATGGACAAACTTCTGGACAAGGTTAAAGCTACCGTCAATGCTTCTTGAACTCGAGTTCGAAGTCTTCGCATAAAGTTCCTTAATCCAATCGTGAAGACCAAATTGTGAAGCTCGCCGAAAAAGTCACATGGATTCCGCTATTTAATGCGCTGGTTCCTTACAGATCAAGGCAAACCAGTTGTTGAAGACGGGCTTGTATTACATTAGATATGAAAATTTTAGGAAGATTCTAGTTACATGTCTTTGTTATGTGATAAGAGGAGATCTGGCAGAAAGCATCACATCTTGCGTAGATGTTCGGTGCTGAACAAATAACCTTGGCTTGCACACTCTGAAGGAGTCAGAAGGTTAGTAGAGGCTGATGATCGGTTCAGGTACCGCCGCTCCCAAGGTAGTCAACACCCGGGCGTGTCCACTGAAATGCTGTCAACGCACAGAGCATGCGTTTTTGGAAGGCAGATACAACCTCGGTTTGGAGGGTTAAAAATTGGCCCGCAACTCTTCGAAAATTCAAAATTCGTGCTCCTCGGCTACACCACATTGACAATATCAGTTCGCGTCCGATCATCGAAGTCAAACAACGTCGGGCGCGCTCAGTACTTGGACGAGTGCGATTGTCTGATGAACGTGGTATTTTATATGTTTTAGTCGTCAATCGTTAGAACCAGAATTCTCATCGAAATCTGTTTGTCACGTTATGGCAGTACGTAGTACCATATATAGAGGCGTTCTTTTTACTTATATGTCTCCCAACTAAAAGCAACACCTTCTGATCAAGAGAGACATCTTCTGGTGACGTTTTGCGTAATACCCTTTAGACCCTACGTACAGAGTTCTGTGATCAGCACCACTTACAGTTGCTTGTACCACAGCGATTTCTTCCATCCAGCAGTGACGCCTCTTTTATCGATACTACCTAGGTAGTTGTTTTACCGACCAAAAGCCAGGCACGCAAATTTGGAATTTCCAGGGGAATTGTCGCCAATTTTGAACCCTCTATACTGGGATTGGGAGTACCTTGCAAATGCGCGTGCTCCGGGTGTTGACTACTTTCCAGTATACACGAGTATATACGGATGTTGACTACCTTCTGAGCGGTGGAGCGGAGGGGCTTCAACCGCTCATCTACCTCTACTAAGGTTCCATATCAGCAAGTCTTCTGTTAGTTTAGAAGGAAAACCCTGAAAGAGCAGGAGTCAGACATTGTGAAGCTCATTCTGCCAAGATAGCAAATACCTTCAGGAATAGTACCTAGTAATTATTGGTATTTATTCCTACTAAAATGTCTTTCCTAGAGTATGTTGCGCACCAACAGGTGTGCTAGTCTTAAAATCCTCCAGAATTTGGAGATGTCGTGATTCCGTACCAAGATGCAGTGAAGAGTTAGAGCAGTTAAGAGGATTAAGGTTAATAACAATTCAAGTTTTTCAGATATGTCGGAGTTTCTACCGTCCTCTCACAATGATTTGTGGGCGATCGTTATCGAGCTTGTCCTGACATTTTTTGTTTCATGTTATATCCATAAAGCCTTCCTCCTTTTCTAACATTATCTGCAGATATCGACGCTCTGCCATTTCAATTCATCATCCCTTCTTTATTTTTACTGCAACCTTTCCGGATGTTCCATCGCATCCTAACGTTTCCTCTCTACCGCATTCACTACAAACCGGCGTACAATACACAGCATCCAATGCAACAATAATGCTGGGGCGCCATTATATTAGAACTGCAAATCCAGAAACATTTATCAAACAACGCCCGAGTCGACTCCGGTACTGCGAACCGTGTACATTACACGCCGTTCTCATCCCAGTATCTCGAAGAAAGGCGACCGGCTAGCAAAACGAAAAGAAAAGAAAGGAAACGGAAAAATATCAACCGGTAACGCGCGATGCCGCTAGAGGGCGCCGCTAACGGCGGTCGACCATCGAAGGAACGCGAGCGGCTCGTGCCAACCGTTTTCGGCGAGTCATGTTGCTCGGAAGTTAAACAGATTCTGACGTTTCTCGAGTAGTAAATGGATTAATGCCGCACGCGATGTTGAAATGCAGAAGATATCCTACTCGAGAAAATGAGTAATTGGATTATGTCGAGTCCGGGATACGTTTTTCCGGACGTTCGCGAGGCGAGGCACGGAGGAACAGTGTCAGACATGCGAGCTAACCGTATCGCCTATAAAAATCGTCCGTCGGAACTCTAATAGCGGAGTCGTTTTAAAAGGCGTGACGTCAGTAACGGAAGGAAGCTCCAAAGATAAACGAAAGGATTACCGCTGGAAAAGTAGTTGAAAGGTTTGGTGGGTAAAAGCACGCGTATTGATCTTGATATTGAAGATTTCCTTTAAAATGTCAAAGGTGTGTACACATGCCCAAGTCTGTGGTGTACTCCTTGAGTTATCTGATCAAGGTTTATATACGTCTTCCTAGCCCCAGTGCCAGCTAAGGGAGTGGTAATTTTATGGATCATCAATTGTAGCACGAATAAATTTCTGCACTAGATTGGAAAATTGTTTAGCCAACAGTCAACAACTTGTTGACCAATATAGCAAAAGTTACGATGTTCATAAGTTACTAGCCACTTAACTAGTCCTCTAACGAACGACTTCGGACAGTCGTAGGAAAGGTTGAATAGTCGAAATTTTTTCTTAGCCCAAAAATTTACAGGAATTAGATTGGCATACTGTTGGATTTGTCTATTCATATACGAAAGATTAATTTCAAGTGATGATAACTATATCAACAGTCTATCATCTAGTGTTGGATTTGCCTACTAAGGAGCTGAAACTTCTTTTAGCGCAAAAATTAACCAAAATGGGACTGGTCTACTTCTAAATTTCTCAAGCGATATACGAATGGTTCAACACAATTAACACTTCTTTCTAGAGCATGATCTGTCCACTAAACAAGCTGAAAATTCTTACTCAGTTCAAAATCTGATGGAAACTCGGTTGGTATACTATTCGATTTGTTTATTAATTGACTTGGCTGTCACTTGACTTGGCTACTAATACACCAAATAAGTACTTCAAGCGCCAGAAAGGCAACTCCCAGATTCGTCTAGAGTTTGGCTTGTCTTATAGCGAGCTGAAAAACCTTCCTTAGCGAAATCATAGAAGTCTATTGCTCGAAATGCGTACCAATATATTGAAAGTCGGCCCAAAGCACTACCAAGTCAAGAACTAAATTCTTCTACTGTTTGACCGGTATACCAAGGGGCTGAAGATTCCTGGTACAACTGATAGAAGTCAAATTAGTCTATTGCTCAACTTATATACTACTATGCTCACGATCGATGTCAAACAACTAACACATTTACGTGCTATTTGATTTGTTTGTTAACGAACTGAAGATGGTCTCTTAACAATAACCAGATTGATCTGGAAGTCGACTTGTCAACTAGTGCGCTTAGCATCGGTTTACGACACTTAATAGATCTTTCGACTATCTAATTGGCCATCATGCTAAAAGTTGTTAGTGCCAAGCTGACAGAATTCATATTAGTCTATTCCTTGGCTTGTCTATTAACACATTTAAGGTCTCTTTAAGGCGCAATCAACTAATAAATTCCTGTACTGTCTGACTGCTAACGAGTTGAAAATTCTTATCGCACAAGCTGATAGAACTCTGCTGCTAGATTTGGTACGAAATGCACTTATTGACAATGAGCTTACAGAGGTCATAATGTAATTGCCTATTAACAAACTTAAAGTAATCAAAATCGATTTATCTATTAATGTCTTAAATATTTATTTTTCCTCTAGTAAGTCTAGCAACGAATTAGTCTACTCCCTGATTTATTTGCTAGAGAATTAAAAATCCTTGCCGGAGCAATTGATAGGAATGATATTAGTCTACTTAGATACTTAGATGCCAAATAATAGGTTTCTCTACTATCTGACCGATGTACTAAGAATCTAAACACTCTTTCTTGGTCAGAGAATGGGTATAAATCGGATTGGCCTACTGGTAGTATTGTCAATTCAAGGAATATACGCACTGATAATCTACTTACAAAGCTCATAAGTCAATTAACAGATTGGTCTAGTGTCTGGCCTACCTGTTAATGAGCTAGAAATCCTGTCTTATTGCAAGAACTGTTATCACAACAGTCTACTACTCCACTACAAATACAGTGAAGATCTATTTTTGTCGTTTGCTAGCGAGCAAAGACTTGTGGCGCGAGAACTGGCAGGAATTAGATTAGTCTATTACTTAGCTTGTCTAGATACAGAGCGAAGATCGATTTTAAGCGCCATTTACATAACTAATACATTCGTACATTCAACAAGACTCAGATTGGGTATAGGGCTAGACTTGTTCACTACCGTCCTGAACATGGACTTTTAGCACTGATCGCTAGGCCAACTAACATATTTATATCCTATTTGATCTGTATGTGTTAAGCAAACACAGGAATCAGATCCATCTATTCCGTGGATTGTCTAGTAATACAACAAAAATTGATTTAAAAATGTACTAACCTAACTAATGTATTTGTTTACTGTTTCATCGGTCTTCTAGAGAGCTGAGGATCAGTTCTTGTCCCAAAATCAGCTAATTGTTTGTTAGAGTGTCTTACTTGTTTTATAATGAGCTGGATATTGATCTACCGCTGTTCAGTCAACTAATAGCTTCGTAGATTATCTGTCCCGTGTGCTAACGAAAAGAAAATTGTTTCCTGACCTAATCGTGATCAGATTGGTCTACTGCTGTACTTGTCTGCTAATGTAATATAAGGCTTTATTATGCCCTTAAGACTACTGTCTGAATTGTTTGCTGCTAACAAGGGGATGATTGTAGGTGCTGCCAAGTCAATCGAACGATCCGTCTATTATCTAAAATGTTTGGTAACGCGTCGAAGATTCTTCTGTAACGCAAGTCTGCTAATCAGCTTGTCTACTGATATGCTCAACATGGGTTTTAGATGCTGATAAGTCAACTAATAGATATGTATATTGTCCATGCCTTGTGCTAATGAGATGAAGATTGTCTCCTGAACTATTGTAGGTCTCAAATTGGTCTATTACTTCACTTGTCTACTATTACACTCTAGCTTCTATTATGGCCTTGATAGATCAGGTAACATATTTGACAGCTCTTTGACTTGTGAGTTGTTAGCAAGCGGATGAACTGGCAGAAATCAATTTTGTCAGGTTGTCTATTAATACGCTGAAGATCTATGGTAAACGAATTAACAGATTTGTCTACTATCTGACCCATATTCTAAGAAACTGGCAATTTATTGCTAATGCAGGAACTGGTGACAATCAGATTAATGCACTGTTGGATGTGTCTATACTGGCACAGATTCTATTCAGGCTCTGACAAGATAAATTAAGGATTCTTCGTTTTGCTAGAAATTGGCAAACATTAGATTGGTGTACCTGACCAGTAAAATTCTGGGCTCTGGTAAGCAAACTAACAGATTATTCTTCTTCATAAGTCGACGATTGTCACTTGGCACGAAAACTAACAGCCAACATCTTGGCCTGCTCTCCACCTTTCAGCTTTCAGCCCTCCGGCAAAGTTCAAAACGAAAGAGCAGGAAATTTCGAAGTGCGATTAAGGTCAAGCTAAAGATTCTCAAAGAAGAAAACAATTTTGTCGCAAACGATACCTCTACCCGAACATTCCGCAGCACACGCAGGTGGCCTTTCCTTTCTGCTACATTTTATCATCGCTTTACTTCTTTATCAGAGCATTACCGTAATTAATTAAATTTCTTTGTTCGAACTGTCAAAGGGAATCATTGCGAATCCTTCATTACGCTCCCGACTTATTTCTTCGCGTATTACCTCCCATTATTCCCGTCCGCACTGAAAAGCTCTTTCATAAGCGCGAGCGTCTCGAAATTATTATGTAGCATCCATCCGGTCGACTGGGGCGGCCTCCCGCTCTCACCCTTGTCCGTTCGGACGAGCGCTGTTTCGTAATCTTCTTGTCCGCACGTTTCGGAAAAGCGCCCTCAGAAACTTCCCCTACCGCCGTGCTGTTTCATTGTAGTGCGCGTAATTGTTCGTTCGGCTGTTTCCCTCTCGTTCCCAGCAAGCAAAAAGTTACCCCGCTTTGATGTTGGCAACTATTTCAATTATACGCGAATTATACTTTGTTTCGAGGTTGTTCCGTACATATTTACTCGGAAAGAAGAATGGGCTTAAGCGGCGGGTAGATGAAGAGAAACGGAACGAGAGACGAACGCCGAATCGGATTCGGCAGGGGATGATGATCGGGTGGAGGCAGGCGGACGGGGGAACGTTCGCATAAAATAAGGACGACGGCGAAGCAGTTGGGGCATCGAGCATGTTGATTTGATCGGAATGCCCTAGGAATTTAATAACTTTGCGCGGAGCGCTGCATAACCCAGTTTCGACCCGATCCTTGCCTTTCATGCTTTTTTCTTAGTAACAAAAGTTTTCCTTTTCGTTCCGGATCCCTTAAAAATCCCGTTCCATCGTCGAACTCCAACCTCCCGCGTCCATATCCAATTTTTATTTTTTCTGCGTTTGTCCTATATAAATGGAGCCATGCATATATGTATGTATGTGTTTCCGCGCGGACTTTAGCTTTTCTTGCGTGCACGTCGGCGTTCCTTTAGAAAGATGAAGGGAAAATCGGAAAGCGGAGAACAAAAGAATGTTATGATGATCATGCCCGCGTGATCAAAGATATAAAAATCGAGAGGGACGAGGAGGCGGCCGGGGAAGATGGGAGAAGACGGACGAAGTAAATTGCACTCGTCGTCGTTTTATTTGGCGGAGGGTTTCGTATGTATTCAAAAGATTGCCGCAGAATCACGTCGGAGGCTTTTTGAAGACGGGACGAATTTCCATTTTTTCCTTTTCTATGTGATCTGTTGGTATTTTTTTATTCATCGATACGTTATTTGATTCTATTATCCTTTACGTTGCGGTCTGAAAAGGGAACGGTCAAAGGATTCGTGGAGTCAAACATAAATTTTCTGTACTTTGCAATTTTATCGTTTCGTTCGATGCTATTTCTCTGAGAAAATCATATTTCGAATTTCGATCCCGGTTTAGCATTCTTTTTTCTATAACATTTCATCATATACGATATGCTTCTTTACATTTACTGGTAAGTGCCTTCCCTGTAAATATTATAGCTTTATAAATACCTTAGGTATCTAGACTGTAAAGATATAACATACAAGATTGGGAAAAGTTTCTTCCAGGTTCAAAGATCCTTTGGATAATCTCTCGGTCCAACAAACAGGATAATGTACCTATATCAGTTTTTCTGGGAATATATATTGCGAAACAAATATACGTTCTATAAATAATTATCTAAAATGGTCAATAAATTTAGTGAAAAAACTAACCAAATTTTAGTGGAAACTGACAATTTCTAGGAGTGTGCCGAAAAGATCTAGCTTTTACCAAATTTGGAAGCTGACTTGTGTTCATTTTACAAATTGTTGCAATGCTATCGGTTTAGACCCGCTGTAGGGCCATTTTTGATCATGAAAATTTGAAAAATTTCAATTGAGAAATTAAATTCAGCACTTCAGCAACGTGTTTCTAGTTTTATAAGAATTATATTTATAGGAATTATATTTTGATATGCGTGTAAATTGAAGCAAACATATCCTAAAATTAGGTCTTAAGACGAAACTATAATTACCTATAACAAGGAGCTTAAATCTCTTTTTAAGCTCTTTCGACTTGTCACTCAGACTCGTTTCTTAGGCAACTGCCACAGAGAGTTATGTAATGTTCTACTATTCTATTCATTTCTAACTTTGACTCGCTCAAGTATCGTTTTAAAACTAGTTTTCTGTTTCAAGCAAAATCTGCTCGGAAAGCTCAAATTTGCTTTAAAATTTCTCATTTAAACTACAAATCACTGTTGTAAATTCTGTATAATTACATAATATTTTTCCCTGCTTAATAAAAGATCGAAAAAGAAATTCGGACATAGAGGGGGCTATTCAGTACTGGCAAATATAATCGACGACTTTGCAGGAATAGAGGAGTGCAGAAATGCACTGATGTCCTTCCGAGTACACAATACAATGAATATATGGTGATTTCCGAAATAGCAAGGTATACAAGGAAACGAATGGACGAATGTCCTGGCAAGGAAGGAGGCAACGAAGAAACTCGTGGGGAGTGAACTTATACATACAGTGTGATAAACGCTGACGGGCGGCACCGGAATTAAGGAAAATTTACTGCGAGACCTTCAGATCAGAAAATGTGATAAATTTTGCGAATGGATAGACACCAAATTAAGGAGAGGGTGAGCTTGTTGACAAAATACTCCTCCTAACTTAATAAATACCTACACACCATCGGAATAGTCGAAAATCATATATGAAGCGACAAGACAACAACAAAAGAGGAGGCTTTGCAACGTATCCTCTAAGAATGCCAGAGACCAAGAAGTGGTAGGCTTACATACTGTGAATCGTGCTTCCTGCAGCCAGAGGAGTTACAACGGATTCTTTCTAGCAAGGTGGTAGGTTACATGGAGAACAGCAACTTAATGGAGTGGGCACACTAGCTTGGGTATTATTATTATTTGTTATTATTATTCTGGCCTCGACATTAGCCATTAGCCGCCAGCTAGGGGTAGAATCAGCTAGTGAGCTACAGTGCGGTGAGCGACCAACCACATCCTTACAAGGAGAAAAATCAGAAGAAACGTGGATCTCTGCGGTACTCCTTATAACGCAGATTTCTTTGATATTGTCACACATCATCGCCATTTCATACCTTCTAATTAATTGATGCGGGAATCACTTGTTGAAACTCCATGACGGATAACATAATAAGTATGATTAATAACTTATGATAAATCAAAAGACGTTGTAAGTTTGAAAATATTTAATCATAGTAACACTACAATATTGTTTTACAACACGTGGCTTCATCAGATGGATGAATACTGTAACAATATTGTATTGGTACTATGATTAAATATTTTCAAACTTACAAAGTCTTTTTGACTTATCATAAGTTATTAATCATAATTTCTGTTCGGTTGGCATGGACGTTCTGAGCGTTTTAGATATTGAACCTTAAACAACGCGACGCAGATCGATTAATTCCATCAGCGCCAGAATTAGGTGCTCAGGATTCAAGGAAATCGATGACTGCCCTTTTTGCCTGATTGGCAAAAGTTCTACCTTTGAGAAAGTTATCGAGATTCTTGAAAACGTGGTAATCCGTTGGGGAGAGGTCCGGCGAGTATGATGGGTGGGGAGAACTTCCATCTGCAATTTGATGATCCTTTGGACGCCGTTGTGTGAAACAAATGGTCGAGAGTTGTGCAAATGGATTGGACGTCTTCTATTGAGCTGAGTCGGTTGTTATTGGCTTAATTTCCAGCACCTTTCATCAATTTCTTGACAGTAGGTTTCTGCTGTAATTATATCCACGTTTTCATAACATTATAACGGATGACACCGGCCGCCGACCACTACACTATAACCATGATCCTTCTTTAATGGATTTTATCTTTTGGGAAGTAATTGGAGGCCTCAGTTTCGTTCAATAACTCCGCGAAACATTTCCTAGTATCTTACAAAATCCAACTGTTATCAGAATTCGTGATTCAATCCAAAAATGGTTCGTTTTTGTTTCGCAAAAGCAAATAAGATCAAACCTCCAAACGTGACAATTTTTGCCGATCATTCAATTCGCAAGACATCCATTCTTCGAACGTTTTCACGTTTCCGATTCGCTTCAAGCCTTCCACAACGGCATCACTGTGCCGTTAAGAAAGGCGTGAAGCGAACGCTCTCCCGCGGGATTGATCAGCGATCAACGATGACCCTCCAAATGTCATCGTGGATAACTGTAGGTCGATCACTAGGGAGTTCATCTTTAAGGCTAATATCTCCAGACTGAAATTTCTGGAACCGACGACGCACGCTACTTTCACTAAGACAATTGGGCCTAAACACTTGGATACCTCATTGAGTTGTGTCTGAAATTGTTCCTTCGACACGACGCAGTTTTTCCTCAAGAAAGGAGAAGAAATATAGAGCTCAGTAAAAATCAATGATACCATTTTATGGTACAGAAAATTTGCTACAAAATAGTCAACAGACAACAGTCAACATAGTGTTTGTCAACAATTTTATTACAAAAGCTTAGAACATTACATATAACATAACGTCCAGAACTTTCATACTAAACTAGAACTTGATTTAAATGGACAGCGTTCCATACATAAAAAATGGTACCTACATTGTGTACATATGTGATTCTCCAAAATGTCCTTCTCCTTCTTTGCCACGTCAAGTGAAAAGGTTTGTTCGAATTTCATGAATGGGATCGGTTTGTTCCTTCTTGCACCTTCAAACATGGTTTCGTCCCAAATGTCATCGTCAGGATAATTAAACTTCAATGGCCAATAAAATCGTCCTCAGAGCGTTATCATCATATTTCTTCAAAAATCGTATTTACGTCCAAACAAACCCGACCTTCCAAATTAAAATTCCTCCCACCAACCGATCACCTAAATCGCGGAAACACCCACACCATAAACCCGATCCCGACTGGCTGAATTATCTATTCCGACGGCCAGTATTAAGCGGTGATAAATAGCCGCCGGTAATTCGAAAAAGTCTTTTTAATGGACGGAGTACATCTCCGAATAACAAATTTAAACGAACCCCCGGATAGATGAAGAGGACGCGCTCGATAAGAGGACGAGACACGGAGAGCGAGAGAGAGAGAGAGGGAGAGAACAGTTTTAAAACATAAACGGCTTAAATGGGGGCGATATATCTCTTTATAAAAGCTATTGACCTATTACCCTTATGGCGGCGTGAAGATTATGAACGCTACGATGCCCTTTCCGTCTCCCTTTCGCTTCCGCGAGGGATCCGGGATCGTTTAGTGCCTAATTGATTCTAAAAGCAAATGAGTGAGATAATTGCGTTAGCGGTGGTGCGTCCAGGAAACGGGCGAACGGGGAGCACTCCAATTGTACGTGAAACACGAAACAATAATATCGTCGACACGTTAAGCGTAAAGTTCCGATTAATCGGTGATTGTATTCGAACGCGCCAAAAAGGAACTATGAATCGTTTCGTTTACGTTAAGGGGATTATATGTGCTCGCATATAAATTCATGTAGATACCCGACAAATACGAGAAGGGTAGCAGAATTCGCTGTAACAATGAAACACGTGGATATAACTTAAAGTAACACACTTCCCCGAAATAAATGACTAAATGAACAACAAAATAAGTCAGGAACGCTCCGAATCGATCGTACTCCCTTTTTGCGCAAGCTCGAACATGTTACGAACGAGTAACTATCATAGATCGAAATAAAACTGGGATACATTTTATGTCAAATCTGACAACGAAGGCTAACTGAGCCTGGAAGGCTTCGAATCAACCGTATCCCTTTTAGCTCAAGCCTAAACATGTTCCAGACAAGGAACCGTCATAGCTTGGAACAGAACTGATACAAATTTTATGTCAGCTCTGAAAACGAAGGCTAACTGAGTCTGGATGGCTTCGAATTTACCCCATCTTTTGCTAGCCCAAGTCCAAACATGTTCCAAACGAAGATACCTAATAGATTTGAATGAAGCTAAGATAAATTTTATGTCAACTCTGACAACGAATGCTAAATGGGTCTGGAAGGCATCGAATCAACCAGACCCCCTTTCAACGCAAGCCCAAACATATTACAGACGACTAACCGTAAGAGGTTAGAATGTAACTGATATAAATTTTATGTCAGCTCTGAAGACAAAAACTAACTGAGTTCGGAAGACTTCGAATCAACCCCATCTTTTGCCAGCCCAAGCCCAAACCTGTTCCAAACTAAGATCCCTCATAGAATTGAATGAAACTAAGATAAATTCTATGTCAACTCTGACAACGAAAGCTAAATGAATCTGGAAAGCATCGAATCAACCGAAACCCTTTTCAACGCAAGCCCAAACATGTTCCAAACGATTAATCGTTAGAGGTTAGAATGTAACTGATATAAATTTTATGTCAGCTCTGAAGATGAAGTTTAACTGAGTCTGGAACGCTTCCAATCAACCCCATCTTTTGCTAGCACAAGCCCAAACATGTTGCAAACTAAGATCCCTCACAGATTTGAATGAAACTAAGATAAGTTCTATGTCAACTCTGACAACGAAAGCTAAATGAATCTGGAAAGCGTCGAATCAACCGAACCCCTTTTCAACGCAAGCCCAAACATGTTCCAAACGATTAACCGTTACAGGTTAAAATGTAATTGATATAAATTTTATATCAGGTCTGAAGATGAAGGCTAACTGAGTCTGGAAGGCTTCGAATCAACGCTGTTCCTAGCTAGCCCAAGCCCAAACATGTTCCAAACGAGGATTCCTCATAGATTTGAATGAAACTAAGATAAACTTTATATCAACTGTGACAACGAAGGCTAACTAAGTCTGGCAGATTTCGAATCAAGCGTATCTCTTTTTAATGCAAGGTCAAACATGTTCCAAAAAAGGAACCCTTGCAGATTAGTATAAAACTGAGATAAACTTGATATTGATTCTGACAACGAAGGCTAAATGAATCTGGAAGGCGTCGACATAATTATATCAAAGAACTGAGCTTCTTGTAGGTACTAAACTAACTTCAATTGCTTCGAAAGAAACAAAGGTTCGGGAAAAGATTCTCAGATATCAGTTATCTGGAAATAAGGTAAGATCTGCCGGTCATCCACCAGAATACACTTCATTAATTGGTCGGATTTGTTGGTAAATTTGCCAGTACTTTCTTGTGAAATTTTGGTGTGATAGCTACTGCACATTCTTTAGATAAAGGCATACAGCTCACCAGAAGATGGGATTACGGCGAATCTTAACGATAACTGTCTCTTAGAGGGCAATCGAGGAACACAGACTTTGTTATGGTTTCTATCGCCCAAACTGCTCAGGATTTGGATTGAAACTTAACAACTCTAATTATGATGTTCTTTTGTATCTCTAACACTAACCCAAATATTTTCATTAATTCCCCACAGCTAAGAAAAGTCGGGATAAGTTATCTGAAGAAAGAATGCAATCCAACGAGAGTTTGGTTTAGTTGAAAAGTCTGCATGGGGACCAGGTGCGGAAAAGTTCATATTGTAGTCGCTCATTGTCCAGCAAAAGTCTGTATCGTATAATTAATTAGCTTCAACGGTATTTAGCTTCAAACAGAGTTTCCACTGAAATCATCTACCTATATAAAGACAAATTTGCGTTGGAATCCGCTATCTGTAATCGAAGTCCAAGAATGAGCTTCTAGTTTAAACATTTTCCTATACAAGATGTTTCCAACGGGATCAGTAACTTAAGAAAGAACTTAGATCTGAGGATAAATTTTTAATGGGATCAATCACCTTTAAAACTTGCATCATAATTAACTACCAAAGAAAGAACTAAGTAAATGGTAAAACTTTGTACCCATTGGTCAGCTAACTAGAAGGGCACCTGGACGCAAACGGAGATATCAGTTATCTAAGAAAAGACTATTTCAGCTAAAAATGAATTAATTTTCTACAAAATAAGTTTCGAATCAGATCAGTTACCTAAAAAACGAACTGAAGTCTGGCGATAAATTTGAACTGGGAAAGAACTAAACAACAAGAGCTAGTGTGTTACCTAGAAAGTCAGTTAAGGTAAATTGCAAAAATCACTTATCTACAAAGAACTAAAATTTTCAGCTAAAGAAGAGTTTACACTATAATTAATTTTCTTCAAAGAAAGCTTCGCTTGAGATCAGTTAGGTAGAAGAGAACTGAAACCGGACGATAGGTTTGCACTGAAGTCAGTTATTTTAATCCAGAAAATCAAAGTGCTTACAAAGAGACGAAATACAACAACAACAGTTCAGTCCAGTTGCAGCGTTACCTAGAAAGCCTGCTTGGGCAAAAATAAAAGATCAGTTATTGACAAAAAGACCAAAATTTAAATTAAAGAATTTTAAACAGTTAGAAAGTTTACATGGTAAGTAATTAATTACCATTAAATAATTTTAAACAGTTATAAAGATTACATAGTAATTAATTAATTACCATGTCAACTTTATAACTGTTTGAAATTCTTGGTAATTACCTGCAAACAAAAATTTCTATTGAGATCAGTTACCTAGAAAATAACTGAACCAGAACGATAAGTTTGCACTGGGATCAGTTATTTGAACACCGAAAAAGGTAACTGAGTGCCTGGAAAGTGACTAAATACGACAACCAAAGTTCGCCTCAATTGGTTAGGTACCTAGAAAGGCAGCCAAGTGAAAAGGAGAGATTAGTTATCTGCTGACGTTCAATAATCAATGTTAGTGCTAATATCGGCTGGAACTGCCGTTAGTTTATTGCAACCGATTAATTCCAAGTCTAACAAAAGCTTCACTTAGTTGATACGCATCTTCTGATCAGCTATCTACAAAAAAATCTGGGTCCCAAACAAGGCGAATGTAAGACGTGCGCGAAGGATGAATCATCAGTTATGATTATTGTGTATATATTTTAGAGCAGGGCTCTTCATACTGAGTTTAACTGAACCTTTGGATTCGGCGAATGCAATGCTGTAAGCTCAAATGGTTCCACAGGCTGTGAAATGCTGAAGACCGCTGATTTAGAAATTTTTGCAATCCTACAAATGTGCCCAAAGAAAGTGTCTGATCATTTATACGATTGTGATCGATTATAAAGCTTACATAAACAATCAGAAGCTCTATCTGGATAGCTGTACAAGCTCCCATATACAATCCAGAAACAGATTGTAATGAAAAATCTTCTGCATTAATAAAACTTCTTAAACCTATAATAATGGTGATTGCGATTTCACAAGAAAATGGTGTATACCTCGTAGTAAAAGCACATTCCCGGACTTCAATGCATATTGTTTTATATATCGTCGTCCAGGAATGTATTGCTTTTACTATTAGATACACGATGTACTATTATTTCGGTGTCCGCAGTAACTGTAATAGTAACAGTAGTTTCGAAATGGTAAAACAGTTTAAAACACCTTCACGTCCGACTTTTATCGGTCACAATTTCCACTTAACCTCGCGTCCTCGTCTCTAATATTTCTTTCTCGGCCTGTTTCAGCGTACGGCAATCTAGGCAGCGTCCTCAGCAGCAAGGGAAACACGGCGGAAGCGGAGATGGCGTTCAGGAAGGCACTGCAGTTCAGGCCAAATATGGCGGACGTTCACTACAATCTGTAAGTAGTTAGGAGTAACTAATTCGACTATAATTGTGCCGTTAGGCGAGGGAGCGAATTCGAAACGAAGTTCGCGTCGTTCCTAACGACCGCCGGAGTATTTAAAATTGAATTACATAATTGTGTCCTTTAAGTTTTGCCGTTCCGAGGGGAGAGAAAAGGGTTCTACGAAAGGCGGTAAAGCGGTAAAGAACGGCGAGGGAACGCGCGTATGGAGGTGCGATATTTTTACGAAATTAGTGGCGAGAGATAAATTGAGTTCGTGAGATAAATTTAATTGGACGCGTAGCGTTAGTTGCCTTGAATAATTTCGTAATTTAATACGAGTATTTGGTAATTTATCAAGGCGAAAATAGAAGATCCAAAAGGCGTAAATACGCGCACGTATAGTAAACGGTTGTGAAAGTCGAGACTAAAATTTTTAATTTCATTACGTGTAGCGTCTGGCAGAGAAGTCTTTGGAAATTTGAGAAAAGGGAGGCGACTATCTCGCTTTTAATTAATGTGAGATTACGAATCTGGTGATATCGTTAGATTATATGAATTTGGTCCCAGTTTGGGCGCTAATTGGATTGAAGGCGGGAACATGGAACTCTTCTGTTTGATATCCACTTATCCTTTGTTTCTTATGGAAACTATTGCGCAATTCATTTATCGTCTCGTTCGAGTGACTTGACAACTTTAGAAGTTCACTGTAACTTAATCACTTGCAATATTTAGATGTAACTGTTGCTTTATGTTAACTATAGTTTGTTTTTTTTTTTTACTAGGAAATGGAAAAGTTTGATTTACAATATAAAGTCACAAACAAATATTCGCTATTGCCACATCGGAAAATTATTCATCACACAATTGTTTAAATAATAAAATTAGGTGACGTGTTTCGCTACTCCATTATCAAAACTGAAGTGAGCGAATCATTTTTCAAAGTACTAAATATACAAGTTTATCCCACCTTCACTCTAATCGTGTATGGAGCGATAAAAATATTTTTCGGAGACGGCGCCCAACGATGCCCGTCCATCGTAAACGACACTTATTATAATTAAGAGTTATCCACAAAACTCTGTCCCCCAGGTGCTATAAGTAGGACTTATAACACCTGATTTACTTAGCTGGAAATTTACAAGAAAGATAGAAACATCAAATTATATAAATTTTGGTATGACGGTCCCATGACATCAGTTATTAGCTACCATAAAAAGAAATGTCTGTCAAATTAGTTTAATCACTTGACAGCTATAGAATTAAGTGACTAAAGATACGCTTGTCAAAATTCTTACTGACATTGACAGTTCTCGTCTTACATGTACGTATCGGCTCTTCCTCCTGTTGGTGTCATTCCTTTTGTAGCACATGGCACCACTTACGTGTTCCTTGCTCGGTTTGGTGTGACGATAAGGTGGCTAACCTCATACAATCAGCTATTTGATCAGATTTGTTCTGTCAAAATAATTTAATGACGTTAACAGATTTGACAACAATTGTCTGTCGTCAATGCTGTAGCTTGATCGAGGAGACCTAATCTCCGCTTGAATGAAACGCGAATTACTTTTACAATAAAATGTATCCGAAATGTTGAGAGCGGACAGCGACAGTTTCCATCTTAAATTTGCGTGTCAATTCGTGAATCTTCTGTCAAACTAATTCAATGACATTGACAGTTCTAGATTTTAATGACAGCGCAGAAGTATTTGCCAAAAAATCTGAACTCTATTGACAGTTTTCAATTTGCGTCTCAAGTGTTCGTTGCTACAGAGATTAATCTTGTCAAAACAATTTAATAACACTGACAGTTCTAGAATTTTAATGACAGAGCAGAACTATTTGCAAAAAATCTGAACTATGTCGACTATAGAGATTCAGTTTGTCAAAACAATTTAATGGCATTGATAGTTCTAGATTTTAATGACAGGTCAGAAGCATTTGCCAAAAATCTTAGCTATATTGACAGTTATCAATTTGCGTATCAAGTATTCGTTGCTATAGAGATTCATCTTGTCAAAGTAATTTAATGACATTGACAGTTCTAGATTTTAATGGCAGAGAAGAAGTATTAGCCAAAAATGTGAAGTATATTGACAGTTCTCAATTTGCATATCAAGTGCTCGTTGCTATAAAGATTCATCTTGTCAAAACAATTCAATAACATTGATTGTTCTAGATTTTAGTGGCAGATGAGAAGTATTTGCGAAAAATCTATTGACAGTTCTCAATTTGCGTATCAAGTATTCGTTTCTATAGAGACTGACATTGTCAAAACAATTTAAAGGCATAGACAGTCCTAGATTTTAATGACAGAGAATAGGTGTTTGCCAAAAATCTGAGCTATATTGAATGACATTGACAGTTCTAGATTTGATTAGCAGAGAAGAAGTATTTGCCAAAAATCTGATCTATATTGACAGTTCTCAATTTACGTATCAAGTGTTTGTTGCTATAGAGATTGATCTTGTTAAAAGAATTTAATGACATTGACAGATCTAGATTTTAATGAGAGAAAAGAAGTGTTTGCCAGAAATCTGAACTATCTTGACAGTTCTCAATTTACGAATCAAGTGTTCGTTGCTATAGAGGTTCATCTTGTCAAAGCAATTTAATAACATTGACAGTTCTTGATTTTAATGGCTGAGAAGAACTATTTGCCAAATATCTGAACTATATTGATAGTTCTCAATCTACGTATTAAGTGCTCGTTGCTATAGAGATTCATCTTGTCAAAATAATTGAATGACATTGACAGCTCTAGATTTTAGTGGCAGGGACGAAGTATTTCGATTCGCGTATTAAGTACTCTTTACTATAGAGGTTTATTTTGTCGAAATAATTTAAGGGAATTGGTAGTTCTAGACTTTAGTGGCAGAGAAGCGATACTAAAAAATCTGGACTATTTTGACAGTTCTAAATTTACGTATAAAGTGTTCGTTGCTATAGAGGTTCATCTTGTCGAAATAATTTAAAGACTTTGACAGTTCTAGATTTTAATAACTGGAAAGAAGTACATATTTGTCAAATATATTAACTGCATTGTTTTTTCTTTAATGACGATGGTCGTTCTAGATGTTAACGGAGGTCAATTGTTTCCGCAATTAGCACGTCGAGCTTCCTTTGGCAATAAGATATATTAAAAGCTCTAGACGGAAAACCCGATTAAATTTCTTAATCACATTGACAATCTTCATTCTGGATATGCATTTTAACTGATTGCTTCTACAAAGGCTCGTATCAAAATAATTTAAAGTCGTTAAAAGGTGCAGGAAATACTTGTCACAATTATTAAGGACATTGACAGTTTTGGTATTTTCGAGTGCTTTTATGATAATTCCTGACTTTACAATATCTTTAATGGTAATTGATATCAAGAAAATTTCTCCTATGTATAAACGGTGGGGTGTCAACCAATCAAATGTAATATATTGCGCGCGATAAATTTGAAACGCTCCTCCTAGTTAAGAGACAGACTATAGGTAATGTGGTTAATTTACACAATTGACGTTTTATTAGTGTCGACCTGCATCAGGCTTTATGCAACTCTAGAAAGATTTTACCCGTTGCCAAAAATTTATACAAATTTCAGAGATCAGATAGGAAACAAAACGAACGAAACACAAACACATCCATTCACCCTACACCTCGACCTAATTAGAATTAATTAACCGCAACAGCAATTAACTTTTATCATTAACGGAAGAGAGCGAAACAACGTGCGCGCGCGCGCGTGCTATCTGAGATCAACCGGCGCGGCGTTTTGGCTCAAACCCCACCGGCACTCGTTTAATCCGAAACAATCTTCTTTAATTACGACGTAATCTCCAGAGGGTAGACACCCGCGTCTCCTCCTTCTACACCCTCGGTTCCCATCGCATTCGCGTACGTACGTGCGCAGATCTAAATTCATTTCGGAAGGTCCTCGAGGCCGACAAAGAACAATTAACACCACCGCCATTGTCTAAGCTTCTCGTCCGGTCCCATCCGCAACTACCCCGCCGGTAATCAAATAACAATCAAACCGACTCGACTGGACACGACGCTCGGCCGGTACCGAGATGAAAGGGCGGTGCGCCCCGAATTTGAGGTTTCAGAAGGTTTTAGGCGGTGCGGCGTTCTGGAAAGGGGGACCGACCACCACCGGATGATCCGTCGGTGCTCTAGGTTTCGAACGGGGGCGGTTACTTTTCGATTATCGGGGTAGAAATAGGGTCAATTTGTCTCCCATTTCTCGTCCCCAAATGACGAAAGGGTCCAAATCCGACTGCGTTATTCGTCTAAATGTTTCGGGATTGTGCGATTTGCGTCTCTTCCACTTGAGGCGAGAAATGTTCGGAAGAAATGAGAGACAAATGTTTATGGAGTGTATTGAAATGATGGACTCGGGTTCCTCTTCTCCAGCTGACAAAATAAATGCGTATGGACAAATCAAGGAAAATTAAAAGATTGTCTTTGGAAATCTTGAATAGGAAGATGTTACAAACGTAGGTGCTGCACATGATGATGATGAACTGATGCAAATTGAAGAGATCTTCTAAAGCATGTCTTCCTTTATCATCTGTTTTAGGAAAGTTGTGGGAGAAAATTTTAAACGCTCAGAATTTCCTCCATGAAACCAAGGATGGCAGACTCAAAAGCACATGTAAAGTTTTTTTGGAAAATTCATCCAAATACAGGACTTAATCTTTAATACCAACGAGCAACAACCTCAATGAAATGACGAATACTTATATCACACAACAACGACTGAACAACGAATCCCTTTTAGGTCTATACTTCGTCCAAATCAACATTATAAGAAGACAGAAATGTCAAGTGTTACCTAGAGCAAGTGTTTAGTTTCCCTTATTGTATAGAAATAATAACCACGCTGAACCGCTAAATATCCATGAGGACACTCTCTCGCTTTAATTTGCACCGAGAATAACAATTTAGTGGTCAGAGCTTCTATTCCAAAAATATTCAAGTTAATGCGATACGAAAGCTACCAATCGCCCTTTTTGCGTATTTTCATCCGTATTATAACAACGTCAATGGAAATCTCAAGGCAAATTAGGCGAAAACCAAGATTGTTACCTCTGCATCGTGAACTCCTTCCTTTAATTTAAGCAATTTCCCAAATTCATATATCCATGCAGGCTGGCGAAAATTCGTTTCCGCTACATTTGGGACGCTCCTTTAGTTTTCTACATTTTTCTTCTTCCTGATTCGCCCCAAAGATTCCTCATGCGCGAGCACACGTGGGAAGGGCGATATTCGTAGTGAGTTTCCGAGCGAAAATAAGGGGCAGTGAAACAGACTTTTCTACTTTCGTAACCTTCGCTGTTTACAACCTCATTTATCGTAAAACCAAGTATTTGTAGTAATTTTCGAATATTTTTTTTATGTCAGAGCTAATTGAAGGTGTGTAGAAATCAGGATAACGGTTGTAAGCCTGTAAGTGTTGTAGCATGAAGTTCGCTCGATAGCATACGGGTAAAGATGATGATAAACGAAATATGTGGTTGTTAACACTCCTGGAAGTGTAGGTTATGACGAGAAACAAAGCTGATAACAATAAGGATGAATGTCAACTGGTTCTATTGGATAAATTGGTGGTAGTGATCGTTGACTAAAAAGTTTGTTACGTTTTAAAAGATTATGTTTAAACTTTCTCGATATGTCCTTGAAGGCACCCTGTATATTTGCATCGTTTATCTACTACACATATGTATGTATGTTCAATTCAAACGTTTAAACTTTGTTGCGATTCACACTTAAATTTTGCCCTAGGAAAACTACGATCTTTTATCGGTTGTTTGGATTAATCTGACGCCCTTCATTATCTTTTTTTTGAATCCCTTCGATAATTACACAGTTTTCGTGTATCAATTTAGGGAGGAATTATCGGTTCGAGGTTTCTACAGTGCAATGTGTTTGTTAAGAATTTGGTGCATTTTGTTGTACAATTATCTGTAATTTTTAGATAGGACTTGGCTCTGCAAATTAGTATACCACCTTAAAAGGGATTTAAGCCAATTCTTCAATTTCGATATAAAAACGCTACTCTCTCCTGATTTCGAAAACAGTATCTCGCTCTACGCATTTCTCCTATAACCCAGTTATGACGTCATAATCCCATTTGCTCATTTTATTTTATAATTTTTAATTAAGTACCTATAATATTTTTTCTGTTACTTTATTACAACTATTGTTTTCATGTTATTAGAAACATTCCTCCACTACAATACGTGCATATTAAATTGTTCTTGATGTTGAATGTTAGTTTTTTTTTATTTATTAATACAATCACTCTTAATGTCGATATTGATATTGAAGAGATTGTATCTTCCACGCTAATTATCGAATTAGACCGTTTGACTTAAGAATCTAAACTTTATTGGCGCCTCTGATATCTTATTTTGAACGTTTTATCGGCATTTGACCAAAATTCAATTGAGAGCGCAATCGTTTTGACTGAATTACGTCGACTATTTATAACAATATTCAATATCAACATTATTCTATTTAATTAGGATTTTCTCCAAGCCGGTTTAGTACTCTTTCTTTGATATCAACCTCAAAGGTTAGACAAGAGAATTAGATTTTGAATGCAAGGAGGTAGCAAGTTGAAGCCTCAAATTAGATCAAACTGAAGTGCAGTGCAGAATCGATATATAATTACAAAGCACTACGTTCCTCAACTATTGTGTCGACTTTCCCCGAAAAAGTGACTTTGAGTTTTACCTACCGCTTTCATGGAAGTCCTAAGAGATTATAAATTCACATTTCACGAAGAATTCATCCAATTTCGTAGCTCAATGGAAGTTTCAGCTTTCGCCTCAGTGATGCTTTTAAGAACCACCGAGAGGATGGAGATTCACGTCTGACCGAATTCTGAAAATAGTGCTACATTCACGCTTCGAAGCTTATTAGGAAGACATCCTTTTTAAATAAATTAATCTATTATTGCGAGGTCCTTTTTCCCCTTTAACAATTTAGAGGATAATGATTGGTAGCGTTGGATAAACGAGGAAGTCACGAGATCTAGCATTTCTTTAACTGTATATGAGTGTATATTTTGCAAAAACCGTGTGTGCATTACTACGACAGACCTATCTCCAGAGCAAAAAGAAACACAAAGGCCTGCGAAAGAGTAAAATCGAATTCTACAGTAACTACATCCATAGGTCAGAGCCGCTGAAGAAGATAATATAGGGCCATATAAATTGAGAGATAAGGAGATAGCAAAAAGAAAGAAGTATTCATGAAGACGAAAAGGGACCATCTGAAACACCATGAAAAGCAAAGTTCGGTGGAAATGATGTATCTACGTAGGTTTTGAAGGCGTAACAAGAAGAAACCGAATTAGAAACAAACAAATAAGAGAAGATTTGAAAGTTGTATCGACTTTGGATGTAGTGGAAGAACAACGATTAGGATGGTGGGGTCATTTATATAGACTAGGTAGTGATAGGCCAGTTAGGAAAATATGGGGAGGGGGCAAGAATTTTGTATTGGAAATGCAGGTAGACCAAAGGAGACGTAGAACAAAGTGATCACAAAAATACTGCAAAAGAAGAATTTGAGATGGATTGAAGCAAAAGTTTTGGCAATGGACAAAGAAGGATGACACAAGTTTGTGTACAACAATATATACATATATATATATATATATATATATATATATATATATATATATATTCAACAGGGTGAAACTCTCCAGATAAAAATAAGAATTGGAAATTGAGTTCAATTTTCTTCTTTTTCGGTTGAAGATACTGGCAATCTCAATAACGGATCGTCAATATCAACCAATTGGAAATTAGAAAGCATCACAACTACGTCAGAAAAGTTGCTTCAAAAAACTTAAATTTTACAAACAGAAGGTGGATAATTTCCAACTCAGCTCCATTTTTCGTGTCCTATCTCCCTCGATAAATAACAAAATAATCCGCTAAAAGACCTCAACAATACACTCGCCGCCACATAATAGACGTTCCCTTTACAACGACCCTATCGCCTTCCACTAAATCATCACCCTCCTCCGATAGTTCTTTGCGTCCTCGTCCTCGGCAAGTCCTTATCGTCGAGACAGACGCAACAATTGATAAGAGAGAGTATTGACTTTACGGCTTCGAGGGGTGATTTGTTGGCTTTCGAAAGCGCGCGCTCATATATCGAGGTTGTGGCGCGGTGGTTTTTTACGACGCCCGAACACAATGCGCGCTTCCCTTTCGGAGCTCGATAATCCGCAGACCTTCGATACTGTTCGCATAATAAAAGCGGCGGCAAATACTACTACGTTACTCTTCGCGTCCATTTGACTTTTAAATTTAAGTGGTGGCGGATGGCGAAAATCGTTTCCCCGTTCCTTTGCCACAGCGGCGGTGGTGGTAGCGTTCCTCTTTCGTATATAAACCGATTATATAGGCGCGCGTTCATGTAAATTACTTACTTCGCCGCGGCGACGATCCCTATTCGTTCGCGCGGGTTACATGTCGGATTGTTTGGTTTTTCGAGACTCCGGAGGATCCGGGGCGAAGAGGAGGTGGTTGTCGACGCCCGCGTGATTTCCATATTCAGTGGGAAATCTGTTAATCCGAGTGGGTTTTTCCGTTTGTTTCTGTATAATCGCTCTGGCGTTGTTGTTTGAGCGAAAGTACCAATTTAGATTTGGAAATCTCGACGAATCTGCAAACATGTTGTGACATGAAGCGAATGTAAATATTCTCTACATCTCGACTTTGTAATCATCTCGGCATAGCTCTCGGAACATTCTATAGTGAATTCAAGATCATTGGCAAGCCACGTGACTACTCGTGTAGTTGGTTGCTTAACCCAATGGTTAGTACCACTGAAACTTGCTAGAAAATGTGGTAATTAGAGGTTACGGACGTGACTGAGTTTATAATGATCAGCACTTTTACTGAAACAGTACAGGCAACAGTAGTGCAACCTTGACTGCATGTGTGATTGCACAATATTTTCACCAACATTCTGATATCTGATATTACCCACACTGTCCATGATACCTATACATTTCTGATCACCATTACATAGTGCTAAATATTAATCAACAATATGTTTCAAACCAGCATTTGAAAAAATTATTAGAAAGAGAGTGTTTTCCGTGAATAACAGAAACCAATTTTGTTATTTCTTATCGAAAGAATCTTAGATCGAGGTATATGAAGGTGGTAATATAAATTTAGATCCTCTTTAAATAAATTAATCTATCATTACGAGGTTGCTTTTCCCTTTCAACAATTTAAAGCAAAGAATAATGATCGGCGGCCTTGGGTAAATAAGGAAGTCACGAGATCTAGCGTTTTCCTAAACAATTTGTATATTTTACAAAGGGTGCATCCACTACTACGAGAGACCTATCTCTATAGCAAAAGGAAACAAAAAAGACCTTCTTCGAAAGAGTAAAATCGAATTCTACAGTAACCCAACACCAACGCTAGTCAACCGATTAATGTTAATAGGCAAAATGGTACAATCAGCGATTTATTTCAGGTCGCAGATGAATTTAATAACTTTCTCATTTCTTCACCTGCTCGCATCATATCTAATTTAACTTCCTCCGGCCTACGTTTAAAGGTAAAGGAAAATCCCAGGTCTATGTTTTTGTTCCCATACACAATTGCAGAGGTTTAGGGTATAATAAATAGTATTGAAAACAAATTCTGCTCAGCCCCGGATATTATTACAACTTCTACTATCAAAGAATTTAAATTCTATCTGGCGAATCTAGTAAATGCATCTTTCCATGCTGGACTTTTCTCAAACTATGCTTAAAACAGCTGTCGAGATACATATTCACAGGAAAGGTGATGTTGAAGAAATGTGCAACTATAGACCTACAGCTCTAACTTCTGTAATATTGAAAATCATGGAGTACTGTATGCTAGACCGTCTAAACGGATTTCGTAACAAATCTAATATCATCGCAGAGTCTCAGCGTGACTTCAGAAAAGGGAAACCAACATCTAGCGCGTTGGTCGATTTCTACAATAAGGTTTTGGGAAGGCGTTGAGCAAAAGCTGCCCGTGTTAGCCATCTTTTGTGATTTGAAGAAAGCTTTTGATCGTGTGCAATACGAAATACTTACTAATAAGTTACAACAATATGACATCAGAGGGAAAGCAGCCACTTGGTTTGCGACCAATTAACCACAAATTCTAGTAATGTACAGAATTTCGATTCAATCATCTTTCTGGGTGTCAAGTTCGTGTCTGAATTGTCATGGCGCGAGCATTACGAGGGAATTAGTTAAATAGCGTATTTTTAGCGCAAAAGCTTTATTACGATCAATGGTTTGAGCGCAAGACGCTGAGTCCTGTAAGCCAATTTTTCGCGAGTTAAATGTTTTACCATTACGTTGCGTATACATTTTAAAACGCTTTGCTCAATGTGATCCATATTGTACTAGGACTCAGCATGCCTTACATTTATCAGGGAACACTCGTTAAAGAATTACATCTATAGGGATTAAAATATACAACTGTTTGCCCCCTTCTATTAAAAACAATGCTTCGATTTATACTTTCAGAAAACAAATTAAGCAATTGCTTCTTAAACATCAGTTTTACAGTTTGGATGAGTACTTTCACCTTATTTAACCTTCCTATACTCACGTCAAAATGAAAGACGTATACTATACTATATAAGTCGGTCTCACAGACCGTATGCGTGAGTATAGGAAGGTTAAAGTTCAGAAATAAGAGGGTCGGAATTATATACTTACTATTTTGTCAATTTATTAATTTCATTATTATTATTACTGTTTATTATATTTTATTGTATTATACTTCTTTTATTTCTTTATTTATTTTTCTTTTTATTTCTTTACTTACTTTGCTTGTTATTTTTAATTTGTTTTTAGTGATGGACTTGTTAAATACATATTTTATGTACTTTTGATAAATAAATTATTATGGTCACGTGTGGACAAACATACGAGGTGTGTAAATAAAGTAATGAGAGCGATTTTTCGCTTGTTTTGCTCCAATAACATTACAATCAAACATTTTCTCCTCCAAAGTAACTGCCATGAGGAGGCACACAGCGGTGGAGACGGTTGTACCACTCCTCGTAGCAGTGCTGGAATTCGTATACTGGAATATCCTTCAGCTGGTCGGTTACAGCCATTTGAATGTGGTCCAATGTCCCAAAATGACGTTCCTTGAAGTATTGCCTCAACGTCGTAAAGACAAAAAGGTCACGAGGACTCTAATTGGGCAAATAAGGAGGCCGAGAAACTACAAAAATTTTCTTATTGGCCAGAAGGCGGTTAATTGAAATTATTGTGTGACAAAGTGCGCTGTCTTGAAACAGCACCCACTTCTTTGGGTATATAGTCTCGCACGCATGACCCTTTTCCGAAATCTTTCAAGAACCTTGTTAATCAACCCCTTGATCTGCAGGCACAAACTTTTTCTGAACGATTTCTTCGACTATCAAAGAAGCAAAATCAACATGCTTTTGATTTTTGACTTGCTAATTCTCACTTTAGTATTCTGGTATTTTGGTAGCTTGTAAGCGTGAGGTATGACATTCCATGTTCTCAATTTTCGTAATAACCCTCCCCAGAAAATGGGGATTATCTTCGATAGACCCCAGAATGTTAGCGCACCTGCCCTCCCTCATGTCCTCTTGGTCCTGCGTAAGGTGTCCCGAAGCCATTTTTTACCAGATTCTTCTCAACCCCAATTCCGTGGTCAAAATCTGATGAATAGTGGCGTGATTCAAATTCAAGTTTGCCCCGATCATTCTGACTCAACCGATAATCTCAGCGTATAAGATCCCGGACTCGACATCTGCATCGGTTTTAGCAACAGTCTTCCAAGTCCTTCTGATTGGAGGTAGTACTGAATACGCTAGTGGCATCGGCGTAGGGAACTGTTCTGCCTGATACATGTACTGGTAAATCATTTAAGAAAATAATGAACAGGAAATGTCCCAAGATAGAACCATGTGGTACACTTGTGGTAATAGCGGCGACGTTACTGCGATGGCGCTGTAACACAGCATCAACATGCACTTGACGCAATTCCCCAAGATGCTTAGGCAAACTCAAATCTACAAATGATGTCTACATTTCGAAAATACCTTCCCAAATATAGAACTTTCTGAATTTTATGCTTTTAAAATGGAACATTTTACGCTTCCGGCAATTATATCGTCGACGCATAAGTGCCTCGCGTTGCTTCCATTTCATTACACAAATTAGAGATAATTTCCTTGCCATTCTCCAGCGGGTAAATATATTTCCTTAAAATACATTCTAACGTAATACCGGAGGAAGAAAACGAAAAACCGCCAGCACCAAATGGAATCGCGCTCGGCAAATAACCCGAAGAACGAGCGAATTTCGGAATGCGTCCGATAAAGTCCTCTTTAATTGTGAACCGACTGCTTCGCTACTACTTCTTCCCTTCTGCTCCTTTTCCTTCTCTATCCCATCTCGCCTCCTTTTCCGTTCCTTACGTTCGATGCGAGGGCGGCGGCGGCGGCAACGACTTCAACCTCTTCGACCTAATAACGAAATAATTTTACGACATGCCCGGCCATAAATCGAAACCGAATGCAGGCCCGCGATAAGGAATAGGCCACAAGATATAGCGGCGGTCGTTTCATGCCAGGTTTGCCTTACATAAAGGGACTTCGAACCGCGCCGCCATTAGACCGCCGCCGCCGCCACTTAGCGTTCGCTCGATTTGAGCGATTTTCAAATGGGGACGCGGAAAAGCCGAAGGAATCCGATTTTATGGGTTCCTTGCGGTCGTGCAAAAGGCCTCGGGACGCTATCTTTAATTTTTATTTGTCGTTCGCTTGCGGTTTGTTGCGGAGAGGAAGAAGGAAAAGGGAAAAGAATCGTCTCGATATTTGGTCTTTGGTTTTTGATGATAATTTGTGGCTTTTAGGAAGTCCAAGTGAAATTTAGGCAAATGGCTATAAGATTGCCTGACGAGGAGTGGGACGTAAATTTACGAACCTAAGGTATAAGTGTAATAACAAAGGTTCGACAAACGTGCGTTTTGTTCGCTGAAAGAACAGTCTATATACTGCGAACAAGATACGCATTTGTCGAAAGAGGACGATAGATCTGATCATTTAGGTTGACGGCAAAGAAGGGCTACTAAATCGGCTTGGAATAAGTGTTAATCAATAAAATAAGATAATGTCGATATTGGTTGTTGTTAAAAACGAAATAGCTAAAACCGAGCCTGACAGCTCAGTGAAGACGGTCGTGCCGTCAATTGGGGTATTGTAAGGAACTCATAAGATGGTCAAAATAATAAATCAAGGGTGCCACCAGGGCCAAGATTCTTATTTTAAACTCTTATTCGACAATTAGTGTGTATCCCTCTAGAAGACACATTTCCTTAAAATCGATATCGAGCCTAGACGGTATTAAACACCGCATCAGAAAACTTTACGTGAACTCATATTGATAAATAAAACATAAAATCAATATTGAAGATGATTTACTATTTAAAACACTACTACAGCAGAAGAGCAACATGAAAAACAATATTTGTTGTAATAAAATACAAGAAAAACTAAAACCTAACTAAAACATATAAAAATTAACAAGCAGGTTTGGCCTAGTGTACTAGTGTGAGACATCTTTGTCTGTTGAGAGCTTTTACCTACGTCATCAATTTTTGTCCATAGATCTTTGTATCTGAGACCGGCGCAAATCCTACTTCTTTCTTCCCCGGCAGCACTTGAGAAAGAAAGTCAAATGAATTGATTGTCTTCACTCGTACGACCAAACAATGACGTAGGTAAAAGCTTAAAATAGGCAAAGTGTAAATTTTTTAGAATTAATTAAAGACGAATTGGCTTTAAATACAAGCAAAGATTGATATAGCAGCTGACAAATATTGATTAATCAGAGTTTAAACTCTGGTTAAGTAATTAGGGATTAGGATTAATATTGTTATATGGAGATGGACCAACTCTCTTACCAACATTTTAGTGATCTTGCTGGAAGTTTTGGTGCATTTCTAACAATTGTCGGTATCCTCTCTACGTGTTGCCTCCATTTCCTTGTTGTATTTCTCACTATTTCTGCAGTCGTAGTTTAAGATGTAAGGAGTTGTGTCTATTATTAGTACAGTCCTCCTCATGCAGAATACTACTACATCCTCGATTCCACCAAAATCCATTTTTCAAGATGGATAAATTCCTTCTTCTATCAAACGACTACGTTACACCTAAGAATAGAACGGCGTATTGAGTTGTAAGAAGTTAGACATTCGACAAGTCACTTACGTGGCCGCTACACAAACAGATCTGCAGCATACAATAACCACGGATTGATTTGTCTTTTTGTAACTCGTCAAAAAAGTACTTTTGTACGGAAAGTAGTTGTTAGATAGACAGAAACACTCACGGATCTATTTTCATAAATAAATCTAAAGAACTTTCTCCATTCGCGACATTTATTATGAAGGTTCTACAAACATGATAAGTTAGTTAGTTAGAAGTTAGAGCTTCTATAGAAACGAAAACTACTTCACGCAGTCGCACTGATGAGCGGTATGACCGCGAAACGCGCGTCTGCGAATAGTGAAAGTAGTTTTCTAATTAAGCATGATAGTTTATCATTAACTAGTGTAAATTGTCACTCCACCACTTATCCCCACTTACTTGCAAGGCGCGACAATAAATTCAAAGGAGTGGTAGCATCAATTCGATTTATACAACTTATTATGCACTCGTCGTCGTCGAATCTTATATATTATATTGGCCCCTATCATACAAAAATATTTGTGTGGTGTATAATGGACGTGTTAATTCAGTTAACGATTCATAGATGGCAACGTACATGGTTCTCATACAGGAACATCGAATTACGTCGCATCAATGTAAGAAAGGTGGTTGTCTTTACTTTTTTGTAATCAACTACTCCACCTATCGCATGAACATAATTTTAATTATCTTGCACAAATCTCCATTTGTTAACAATTTCCCCTCCCCACATTTAACTATGTGGGTATATACATACATCAACTACCCCCGCATAAAATTCCAGCCGATACTCGTAAACTAATGTCGGCGGTGTACATTATTGAAAAGATAGACGTGTGCTTAGGACGAGAGAAGACGTCGGAGTTTGGGGATGGTTTTGGAGGCGGCGGGGCCGTCCTGATTTATGGAGCGTGTGGAGGATGGCACGCGGACACTGCGCGATTAATTTCGACCCTCGGCATACCAGTAGCGATTTAGTGACGAACCGGCCGGGTTGTTTGACTGGATGACGTACAGCGGGTCGATAGATGGATACCATTCATCAATCTCTCGCCTCCTCCTCCATTTCCTCTTCTTCCGCCCCCGCCCCTTCACCCTTCGGGCGAGAACTTCCCGGTGATGTCGTTGGAAGAGGAGGATTTAATTGTGTGTCGGAATCGAAACTTCGCGGCGCGCCTCGAGGAGTTCATATTTACTTTAGCTTCCTTCTTTCCGCCCTTTTTTTTTTTTAATAAAGCGAAACGCCGACTCTAGATTTCCCCGGACGGCGATGCGGTGCCCTCCTTCTTTCTTGTTAGAGAGGGCGATGGCATCGGATTAAAAAACAAAAGCGAATAGAATTATAACTTCCGATGAATCCAATTCGCGGAGATATACTTTTTCCTTCTTCTGGGAGATCTTTACGGAGGTCATCGATGAAAGTAAAGGAAGAGGAAGGAGAAGAGGAAAACTTTTTCGAGCGGAAACTTTATACGGAATCAAGAGGTCATAAAAGGCGGTGGAAAATTACGAAAATGGACCGCAAGAGTCGGTTACGGCCTTTTCTTTTCTTTTCTTCCTTACTCGTGACCCCAGCGAAGCGGAGAGAAAAAGGAAAAAGGTCGGAAATTCGTACTCCGTCTGGTGGATAATACAATTTTACGATGAAGTAATTTGGGCTTTATTCTCGAGTTGGCTACATTACCAACGGATCTACATGTTCCCCTTTTGTCGAATAGGTATGTTAGATAGTTCAGACGCCGTTTAAATTTTTAGAAGACGAACATGGAAGTTACCTAAGTTTGAGTGCAGGTAACGGGTAGACATTTTTTTTTATGATTCAATACAAAACAAGCCTACTTCAGAGCCGTAGAGCTCTCAATTTTAGTCCAAACTTTCTATACGTTGCTTTATCTTATCTTGTCTTGAGAGCTAATGGAACAATTGAAAGTGCTTACTTCCTGCAGTACACAGATAGAAGATCAAAAACAAATTATCAGAATTACAGAAAATCTACTGCTGTACAAATGAAACAAACTGTTAAAAGTCTAATAGTAAGCGTGATTAGAAACATTTGGACCTAATATTAACCTTCATCGAGGGAAGATTGAAGACTAGAGTCTAAAATAAGGTACTTAAAAAATGTTAAGAGGGTGCAGTATACAAAATGTTAAAGTGTATTATGATCGCTGGGAAAGTAGCAGTAGACAGGTAGGACGTAAAGACGATATCATCAAAATTGCATAAAATTTACCACTAGGCAAATGAGGTGAATTACTGAAGGTGTCGAACTGAGTCTAAAATAAAGAAGCTGAAGAATGTTTAGGGGATGCATTTGCCCAAACTGTTAAAAATCATCAAAACTGCAGAAAGCCTTCCGCTGGACAAATGAACCAAACTATTTAAGGTTAAACGATAAACTTGATTGTAAGATTCATCTGAGATATATTCAACATAATTTAAAATAGGTAAACTGAAGAATGGTAAAAGATCCAATGGCCAAGATGTTTAAGTGCACGGCAATCATCTGGCAAGTAGCAATCAACAGATAGGAGGTAAGGAAGAAATCATGAAAATTGCAGAAATTCCACTAGTGGACAAATGAACTAAATCACCGAAAGCCTAATGGTAAGCTCAATCGATGATATTTTGACCTAATGGTAAGCGTCATCGAGGGCATGTTGACGAACGAAGTCTAAAATAAACACACATGAGGCGTATTGGGAGGGTCCGGTGACCAAAATGTTAAAGTGCATGGCGATCGTACTACATGTAACAGTACATAGATAGAACCTGAAGAAGAAATCATCAGAATTGTGGAAAATATACCAAACTATTTAAGGCCTGATGGGAATTTTAATTGAGAAAATGATCTAATGATAAGCTTCATAGAGGAAATATTGATGATCAAAGGCGAAAATAAGCACACTGAAAAATGGTAAGAGGATGCCCAAAATCACCGGACAAGTAACAATAAACAGAAGCAAGTGTAGAAAAAATTATTGCAGTACTTTACTGAAGGCCTAATGCTAAGCTTCATCTACGAGATATTGATAAGCAGAGTCAAAAATAAGTAAACTGCAAAACGTTAGGAGGAACCAATATCCAAAATACTTAAGTGTATGGCACTCGGCGGGTAAGTAGCAGTAAAGAGAGAGGAAGGAGGTGAAGAGGAAATCATCAGAATAGCAAGAAGGTCAACAACTGAAAAAACGAAGTAAGCTAATAACTAAGCTTCAGTGAGGACATTTTGACCTAAATTAAGTAAATTTCAGAATATTAATAGGATGCGGTACCGAAAATATTAAAGTGAATGAAAATCGCCTGGTAAGTTGCAAGTCATTAAAATTACAGAAAAATTTACTACTGAACAAGAGAACTAAACTAATGAAGGTGTACTAGTAAGTTTAATTGAGAACATTTTGACCTAGTGGTAAGCTTCATCGAGGACGTATTGATGACCAAATCTAAAATAAGCGAATTGAAGAATATAAAGATTTTGACCCCAAAATGTTAATGGGGAAATGGCTGAGCAAATAGCAGTTAACAAATAGGACGTGAAGAAAAGTCTTGAAAATTGCAGAAAATATACTTCTATACAAATGAACCACACTAATAAAGCCCTAATTGTAAGCTTAATTGAGGAGAAATCGGCCAAATTGTAAACTTCATCTACGACATACTAATGTACAGAGTCTAAAGCCAGCAAGTTGTCGAGTATTAAGGATGCAGTGGCCAAAATGTTAACCCTGCAGAATCTGCGTTGCCCTTTCTACAAAAACCACTCGCGTGGGATACTATTGTATTCCTACTTGTTTTATCACTTGTGAGGTATGGATATGCTTGGTCATCGACTACTATTTCTGGAAACATCATGACCATTGCACATTTGAGCCTCAACCTCCATTTAGTATGATTATAAAACGTTATAATCTCAGGTTTCAGTGGGCATGTTTCCTCGGTTATTTTGGTATCGTAGTGCATTTTGGACATTAATAGAACTAGGTTTATTTTGGTGTGTATGAAACCATAGTGCAGCGCTCGCCTTTGTAAAAGCCAAAGATGCTACAACCAAGACTATGATTTCGATTACTTATGAACTCTGGTGGTATTTCTCTTTCGTTTTCGACTTCAGGTTCCTGTTCAGATTCCGTATCGTGTTCACTTCCTTCAAGCTCATCTTCCTCTGTATTGTTATCATCATTGAACTCATTTGCTTCTCCGTTGTCTTCGATTGCCTTCTAACCACTTCAACCACTGTGCGGAATTCGTCGATGCAGCCATATTTTGCAATAATAAGACTGAAAACAACGATAAATTTAATGTAACGAAACCCAAAAACACGTAGGAGAGAAAATTGTGAGAAGTGATAGAGTTGAATTGGAACGTATTATGAAGAAAATTTCTAATGCTGAAGTAGTTAAAAATTGAAAAAAATTAAATTGGAGAAAAATGAAATATGTCAAATCAGGAAGAAGCAGGAGGTATACAATAGGGCCTTTCAACGGTTAAAACATCGCCCATCGGCCAGATCTCGCGTTTCACAATTCACGCCATAAATCTTCCCATTAATTCATGACCTTTCGATATCGAGTTACGGAAATCGCGTCCGATCACACGACAAAAGGCGGTGATTACGAAGCCAATTCGGTCGAACGCGCGCGGTCTCTTCTTTTTGCGCCGATTAGGTTACCCCGGTCCGGACTACATTAACTGCTTATTGATTGGGCGGTCGAATCCGGTGCGGGCGCGTTTTCATATCCGCGAGAGATAATTTTCGCAAATCCCACATATTTGTAGCCGGGAGCGACGGAGAGAGGCGGCGAACCGCGTCGCCTCCGACTATCGATCGGACGGATGGCAGCCGCGTAAGGGCATCCCTTTTTCGCCGTCGAATAGGACGAGGTTTAAAACGGAGGAAATTCTCGCTCATTCCGTTTACGATTTCTACGTCGTCGGTGTATTACGATCCGATGAAGTCGTGGATGCTCCGTAAGTTGTAGGAGTATGTCGGCGAAGGGTTTTTCGCGTCGCGTAGCAATAAACGCGAATTCTTTCGTTTTGTGAAAAGCACAACTCACAACGGGAATCGCATCCGTACGTTGCGCAGAGGCGAAGTAGTTTTACCGCTTGAGCTGGATTTTTCGTCTTGCGTCGGTTCACGTTTCGAATGCAATTTGCAGAAGTAAAAATGTAATATCGTTGATTTCGTGGCGGTTAGAAAAATGCGACGGAAAAGCTCGTATTTGTAACGTCACCAAGTTAGTCACCGTTCAGAAGCACTACGGTTTAGTTTCATATTGAAGAGTTCCTTTTCGACCTTACTTCTCAGAAAGTAAAAGTAAATAATGCATTTATTAGAGCTCTATTTGGTAAACCAAATGCACATCTCGACAGCTAAGCTCTCATCTTCGGTGTAAAACCAATTAACGAAGAATTAAGTATCGCTCGTCGCCATAGATATAATAATAATAATAATAATAATAATTTATTTAGCAGAATGCTATTACAAACATATTAATATAGGAAATCAATATTAATTATCAATTGAATCTTCTTCTTCTTCCTCTTCTTCTAATGTAGTCGCTCAATTGTTTCCTAAAAATCTGCTGTATAACTGTATAACAATATTTAATTTCTTGCGGCATGTGAATGTACATTTTTAGTCCTTTTGGAAACAATGTATTTTCTGTTCTATGGTTATCGACAGATTGTGTGTATATATATAAAAAATATTATTTCTGATGTTATATGTATGAATTCCTTGTACAATTACAAGCTGCCTAGATAAATAGTCAGGTGCCTGTTTACTAACAGCTTTATAAATAAAATATCTAATATTGGAAATCACTTTTTGGTTAAGACTTGTAAAATCTAATACTTCGAGCATCATACTGATTGGTGTACATCTACTAGTTCTAAGGATTGCAGGCATAACTCGATTTTTGGGTATTTCGCATTTTTTCTATTACATTTTTGTTTACATTAACCCTTCGGCGGGCGCGCCTCTTAGATACACATCAGCAGGCGCGCCGCGGCATATATACCGCAGCGTTCCCGCAGTATCTATATCGCTATAAATGTGAAGAACTAAAGTTATACATGTTTCTAGCTCACGAATAACAAAGAAATAGTAGTAAAAGTAGTAAAATAAAACAAATACACCACGCTTAACCATTTTATTAAAGTAAAGGATATATGTATATAAATCGTATAAACTAAAATATAGACTTTTAAAAACCAAAGGTATTATACAACTTTCATTGGTTTACCCTGCTCACATCTAAACACTTAACAGTAATGTTACTGTGCTTCTTACACACGTTCTTTCCACAGCGTTGACAAACTGACTTCGTTTCATTATTTTTGTGACTGCCACAGATGTGACAAATACCTGGCTTTGTTGGTGGTTTAGTTTGTAATTCATCCCCTCCATATTTAGATAAAAATGCGGAGATATCTTTAGGAGGGTCTTTATTTGAGCCCTGTCTTTCAAATGGTCCTCCATCAGTTGTAAAAAAATAAAAATACTCTTCTTCTCTCTTTGTTATCAATATTGTTGAATTTGAAAACGACTCTTGAATTTATTCCGCATATATCTAGATGTCTGAAGAAAAGTGCAAGCGGCCATCTTCTTGTAATTCTAGACGTACTATAAGAAGTGCACATTTGGTCGACTGTGTCGACACCTCCTTTTGTGGCATTGTAATCCAAATTTACAAGTGGCTTTTTGGTTTCGTCATCTACATCAGAGGAGCTGTGCAGCGTTGAAAGAAAAATTACTGCTTTATTCTTTTGGGAACAGTTGAAACAAGACAAGCATCATTTTGGAAGCCAAATTCAGATGATCGCAATTCCCTATTTTTGTTTGGTAGGAATTCTAAAGGTATTTCTCTCTTTTTTTTTCATTGTTCCAAGCAAAGTTAGTTGCTTCGTTAACAAATATTTTGCAAGTGGATAACTTGTATAATAGTTATCTGTGGTAACGTTTCTTTTTGATTTTTCTATTGGTGCGACTAGCCTCTTCACAATATCTTCGGCTTTGTTTGATTTCTGATACGGTCCGGTTACTTGTTTTCCACAATAAATTTCAAAATTGAAAGTGTAGAAGGTCTTGGCGTCACATAGAGCATAAATCTTAATGCCATACTTCGCTGGCTTGTTAGGAATATATTGTACAAATGAACAGCGACCTCTAAATGCATGAAGCATCTCATCAATTGTTACATATTCACTTAAATTAAAATGACCCATACAGTTATTGACAAAATTATCATGAAAATTTCGGATTGGAGCTAATTTATCAGTTTGTTTTCGTTCTTCTCTAGTATGCAGATTATCGAATCGTAAGGAACGAAGTAAAAATTTGAAACGCTTATAACTGAAGAGAGACCGCAAAAGAATCATTCCCGTACCATCTGAATCCCATAGTTCTAAGCAGTTAGTATGACCGCCCCTTTTTGTCCCAATTAAATATAATGCACCTAACAGAGCTCTAATTTCAGTTTGTGTAGTGTCTCTGCAATCTCTCTCCCTTGAATAGTCTACGTCCAGTCTTTTCTTTTCTATATATATGTTTGTACATTTTACTGCGTTGTCAATCATTTGGTCAGTAATAAACAATCTAAATGCGTCAATTTCTCTGTGTATATTTTTAGCACTTGCTTTTGGACCAGGTAATGTTTTTATGATATTCTTCGCTTTTATTTTTGCAAATGAAACAAGTTTACTTATCCAAACTGTTTCATTATCGCGTCCTATGAAAAACCGGTAATCATAAGTTGCCCCTGATCATCTTCTGAGACCTCACCGATTTCTTCTGCTGACTGCTCAGAATCGCTGCTGTATAAATCTTGTGTTATCGCCTCTTCTGTGTCTATTTTGCTATTACTGTCATCACTATCAAACTCAAAATTTACTTCTTTCCTCAGTTCACACTCTCTTTCTTCTGCTAATTCCCTAACTACGACTTCTAAAGCTTTTTCTAATTCATCGGGTGTTAATCCTTTACTTGACCTAAAATTCAATACAATCTTGCTATTTACTTTATAAGTTTAAAGTATATATGTTAGAAAACACAATAGTATACGCACACATGCATGTAAATTACACACTACACAGTATTATGAAAAATTTAGCAGTAAATAAAACTTACATGACTGGGCGCGCTGCGGCAAACACACCGCAAATTCAACCTGCTTAGAATCTAACCTATGTAACAACTTTGCGGAACTAACACATGGCACCAAATCTGTGGGTAGGCGGAGCCAATAACATAAACAAGGAATATCTACACGCATAATATTATAGGGCTCACCATATATTAGTTATAAGAATAAAATGCAAACTTGCGGCTTTTTAAAAAACCATCGAACAAAAATCGATATGTGGCGAAATAATAGCCTTATATATTAATGTCCGCGTATAAAAATTAAGGTCTGTCAAAATTCAATACAGAAAATGGACTGTGCTCGGACTCTTATTCCTAACATAAGTAGAATGTCTTTTAAAATTTAATTGATTATACAGAATGATCCCTAAGCATTTAATTCCGGTGATCTTTTCGAGTTCAATCCTATCTAATTTGATTTGGAATTTTATCGATCTATTGTAACATATAATTGGTGCCAAACAGAATGCATTTACACCTATTTATATTGACACAGATTTTGGTTGTCACAGACCCATTCATATATGTTGCTCAAAGTATGATTAATAATAAATACCAATTCATCAATATTCTTCCCCGTCACATGTATCATAGCATCATCAGCGAAAATAGAAATCTTACAATTTTAAATATTTTTAATAATATCATTTATACATATGATTGTATTGTAATGAGGTGGGGTCTGGCCCAAAATGGCCCTTTGCACTGTGACCACGTTGATCTATTGTGCTTTATACATATGATAAAGAGAAAAGGGTCCAACACTGCCTCCTTGAGGGACACCCGTCTCTATTCTAATTTTATCTGAAACACTACTCTTAAATTTAATATTTTGTGTCCTAAATGATAAATGCGACTCAAATCATGTCAATACAGATCCTGGTACATCCATTTTCTTCAGTTTCTTGAGCAACAGATCATGGTTTACTATGTCAAAGGCACGGCGGAAGTCCAAAAGACACGGCTAACACAAACTCATTTGCATCCTGAGCTTCCAACCGTTTATCACTAACACTTAATGTTACACTCTCACAAGAATGCTTATTCCTAAAACCAGATTGGTCCACACTTATCACTTAATTTCTGTCGCAAATCTGAACAAGTTGATCGTTTATTATTAGCGAAATTATTAACGACTCCTCTTCTATTTTATAAAATTCTTCCTCACTTTTACTTTCAATTAATCTCGAAGCAGTGTGGTTTAATAAGTCTTGAAACTCCACGCTTGCAGAACTTGTTATTTGCACATCTTTTGAATAACGCTTGTTTTTCGCTTGCATCACTTTATAATAAGGTGGAAAGGCGTCATTTCCTTCGTTTTAAGGACTTGTTTCAAAACTTGGCATTCATTGGTACTTTGATAATTCGACTTGCATGAGCACAGCTAAAGTTTTATCATGATCACTACGTAAATAAGCGACAATTCCTGTTGTAGATGCATAATTTTTAATTTTTAATTTATCTTCTTAAGAAGACATTTCTCGTATTTGGGATCTTCTGTAGCGTTTAGCACGATGAGTATACAACTTAACCTATATCATATTTGTGTGAACTTTTGACAGTAGATATCGGAAATATGGCGGAAGCCAACAAGTGTTACCAACCTTTGAATAGTCACTTCATAGCGCCAATTGCTGATCAAACGTTCGTTTGGCTAAGACTCGACTATAGACCAGTTTTGTTAGCGTACCCTTTCATGGAACGTTTGAGAACGTCAGTCGACTTTTGTTAGCGTACACACTGGACAACATGCAACTTATTTGAATGTAAAATTTTGTTTCAAAATTTTACATTGAAATGAATTTAACTTGTCAAGTACAAATAAATCACACAAACCAGTTGATTGTGATGCCAAACTTGTCGCCCAAGATGAGAACTTCAGACTCCTTGAATATTTCTGCCCTTAATAGAACCCGCCAAGCAAAAGGTACAAAATTAGGAGAATTAGATGAGTAGTTACCGCATGCGATTCAATTTGTATGGATATTCTCCTAACACCATTACTGGCCGAGTACAGAACGCATTAAAGATGTAGACATCTTATTTGAAATTAAATTATTATTACTATTGCTCCTAATTATTATTATTATTATTATTATTATTATTATTATTACAGAATTTAAATTCATTTTCAATGTTGACCATATTTCCACGTTCTATATGGACGTCTTCGCAAGAACCAATATCTTTGTCGAAAACCTTTTGCGCCTAGTTCAGAAAGTTACAAAGTTTTGACGAAAGTTACCGTAACTTTTTGACTTGGTTGATGTTTTTGTCTGTAAGCAAAAGTACACCCCTAATAATCTGCGATGGAAATAATCCTCAAAATTAGACAAAGGGAAGTCAGTTACCGGTTACCTATTGCTATAACCCAAACGATGGAAATCTTAAAACGTAGTACTGCAAACCTGAAAGCTTTTGCTGTGAAGTCACGAATTTCCTACAAACAGCCACAAATCCAAACCCCAAATAAGAAATGAAAGAGGCCCAAAGGAATCTGTGTGTATTTCGACACATAATTTGATCGTGTGACCCATTCTGGTCTAACCATTCCCCGTAAAGTCTGAACTGTACTACAATGATTGGGAAGGTCAACTTCTATCATTCGAAACTAGTACGATAGTTTGACGCTTTGAATTCAGTGCTGCTAGCGAATTTATCTCCAGTGGCGCGCGGTTTTAAGCAGATTGCTTGTAAATTTAATAGGGGCGAACGCCACTGTTACCCATTTAAGTTTAGTAGGTGAAGACAAAAATTGCCGATTTTCTTGCTGTAATTATTGCTATTACCTATTATTATTTGTGTATAAAATAAATAAAATGACCCTTACCACGCCTTTCTGAAAAATCAAAATTATTATTTGTCCTTATACCGTTCCTCCCATAGCGATTCCAAGCACTATGGGGAATGTAATAAAGTATATACAGGACAGTTCACACGCCCAACAGCAACAAGACTCGGAGAACATGTACCACATTATCACTACGGTAGAAAATAGATTCATCTAATGTTGCGAAGCATAGAAACGACACAAGATGGACATTAAAATCATGAATTTAGAATTGATAAATTGGGTAAATTTGCAGCGAGAACTAGATGCGTGCGAAACGATAAGTATACGTAAAAAATCGAATCTGTCAAACAAAGACGACGGTCTCTTGGGATCATTTGAGGTGAGGTACTTTGCCTTTTGCATGAGTGTTTAGGAAATAGAAAAAATTCGAAGAAAAGATACGTGCCATCAACGCAAAGGAATGGATCCATTACAATTGACATAACATGGTTGATCCTTCTTCGGGATAATTTATAACCCTATAACCCTAGTACACGGGTTTCCTTACCCAAAATCGATATCGTCCAATACAATATGAATGAACAATCGTTTTCAATTTGGCCTTCTTGTTACCGTTAAAAAGTCTGTGCAGTTTATTTGTCTTAACTTGTTAAACTCTGGTGACAATTGTCTTGTGTTGGTGGGCAAATTTACTTCACCACTTCATCCATATTTTAACGTCTTCTCGAACAGCATTGCTTTTGAAGATAGATTTGTCCATTCCTGAGTGTTTTGTACCATTATTGTTCAGCACGCTCAGATATAACATTTTTATGTTTCTCTTGACACAATGTACGTATGGTATCAGTACCATTTTACCCAAAATTTTCAATAATAGGGCAAAATTGTCAAAAGCTTAATATTACTAATCTACTTACATAGCATTGGATATTTTTAATTCGCAAGAAAGCATAAACGGAAAAATTTCAAATAAACTATAGATAGCGGTGGTAACCAATTATTTATCAGTCAAGGACACCTAAGACGGTCTTTGTTATTGGCACCCCCCCATCCCTCTGTTTTTCTTAACGATTTGGATATTAGAAAGTAGCACCCCTTAGATTAATAATTTAGGCTAGAAAACCAACAAACCTGCATATTTGGCACAGTAGATTCGAGCATTTACATTTTTTCATATATTAACACTTTCTATTTTGTTCAATTTTGGCATTTATCGCTGATGATCTAGAAATAAGTCGCTGTTCCCTGAGATTCGGTCGACCTCCCCTCCCCCACCCTCTGAGAATCACTGCCCTAGTAAATAGAAAAAATTTGCACCCGAGTTGTTAAGGGGGAAGTTTGGTCTTCATAAATACAATTTTAAAAATCCCGGTCCATTGGGTGAGGTACGGTTTGAAGATGACAGCCTTGTTGCTAGCGAAACACGTTTCACTGGATTTAATTAAATAATTTTGCAGTGATGAGTTTATCGATGCGTTAATAACTATATATATATATATATATATATATATATATATATATATATATATTCACAATTACTTTAGATTTACACACGCGTAGACGTCGCTTTCGAAGGGTACGGCGTTCCCGAGTGCCGATATTTTTCCATGTAGCGCTCTCGAAATTTAATATAATTCCTCGTGTCGCAGTCGCCCCTAACAAGAAGTAAATAACTTTCGCGAAAACGGGCGCGCCAGAGACGGTAGCGGAAACTCGCAGAAATAGAGAACTTCAAAAGCGTGTAAAAACTTCGCAAATTATTTGTCGGCAAACCGAAACTGTATATTCCGTCGACGGGAATATTAGGAAAGTTTCGCGCGCTAATAATTTTTCAGCCGCCACTCTCAGTTAGTGGGCGAATCGGGGATGGAAACGTGCGGACGACGGAGAGGGGCGCCGCGAGACGCCGCTGTTTTCTTTATTTGCGTCGTCTTCTTTCGCCTTCGAGAAGAGTTTCTTTCCATCTCGCTCGTCTAGTTCGTTCTGTGTCTTTGAATATATTTTCCTTAATTAGGCGATCCGGAGCCGTACGAAAGGGATTTACAGAACGCGGAGAATATTTCTAGAACGAAACGTGCTCGCACAAAGCGAATGCGCCCCTTCCGTGGAAGTTCGTCGAATCGATTTCATTTCCTCGAGTAGATCTTATCAAAAACGCCGCTTTGGATGTGTAGTAACGCGCACCGAAATCTTCTATTTCTTCTATTTAAGAGGAACATTAACGGTAATACCGTTGCGAGGAAGTAGGTTTCAGGCTGCATTCGTTCCTGTTTGCATTTACATTTTATGCAAGGCGTACAAAGGGAAGCGTTGCGCTAAGGAATGCTTATACGTCTTGATTTTACTACCGGGAAGTCGCTATATTTAAGTGCTTTTAACGAGCTCATTGAGGAACAATATAAATGGCCCTTACTTATGATGATCTATTTAAAAAGAAAATCGGTGCAACTCCATATTGAGTAAAAATTTCATTTTATGCAATTTTCAGGATTATTTCCATCGCTAATTTTTGAAGACGTATCCGTCTACTTTAATCCCCACGGTTTGTGTTATTCGTGGTTTCTTCTTTCAGAGGGTCGAAATGTGTTTCAATCCGTGGTCATCAAGAGGCAATGCTAGGAATCGTGTTCATTGTTTCACTATAATGTAATCTATTATTGATCTAAGATGTCTTGTGTTCTAATAGCAAGTGTATTTCTAGATCTTCTTGTGTTTATAGAAATAATCTGGATTTTCCAAATTGAAAGAATTTATTCCTTCTCATCATCCTTCACTTCTTCCTCCTCGTAACTGTCAACCACTACATTTCCTGGTTTCCTACCCCTACGGGTGTTCGTATCTTCGTTCATTACCCATTATCGTTTCTTTCCGGCATTGACCTATGTTTGTTGGGAAGAACAACTATGTTTAAATCGGCCGTGCTCAGTTTTTCGCTTTTGTCTCCAAATTGTTGATCTTGTTTTTGTGTTTACAATGGATGAAAAATGGATACTCGTCTATTTTCTCTATTGTCCTTTGGAACTGTACTGTATCTGTATATGCAGCCTCCTATCTACTCAATTCCTTTTCCTTCCTCTTTTATCTCCGTTAATACTACCAGGTCAACGTTTGTTCTCTCTTTTCCGCTATACCCTCGCTTTTCCCTCTCTGGCCTTGTACGTTCCAAGTTCCAAATGTAATAAACTTGTTTCGTTTGTGAGATCGTTTTTTTGTTTGCTCCGTTTAGTTTCTGTGACTTTTCTATGGAATTTCTTGCATTCGAATTGTTTCCTGTGCATTGAAATGTGACAATCCCCAACCTGGATAACCAGATGACTGACCTTTGAGGTTTTCTTCCCGTAGCCTTTGATAAATCAATCAATATCATATTGTAAGGCATCATCTTTACCGTCCCCTGACGGCAGGAACCGTCACGGTCTACTATCATCGGTGCTCCCGACAGATTAACAACTTATGGTGGATGCAACCATAGATGCGGTAAAAGATCATGAAGAACTAAGCGCAGCTTTCTAGGAACTAAATAGGGCTTATGATAGTGATCGTAGAGCACGCTCGATCATTGTGGTATAAGAAGAATAGACTTTTGTTGTTGAAGTTTTATTTAATTTAATTATTTAATAGCGAACAGAAAGTGATTTTCAACGTTCCAACATTACTGTAAACAGAGTAAATAGTTGCTGTATCGTTGTGGTCAATGTTGAGCTCCTATACTGTTTGTAAAATTTATAAATGATCCCCCACGGCATGTAATATCGAAGACTAAGCTCTATGCCGATGACACCTCGATAATAACTAAAGTTCAGTTTCCTTATGCATAAATTCGGGGTTAGTACCCCCAGTTCTCAAATATATCTTTCAATTTTCATAAAAAAAAAAATCTTTCATTCAGGCGTTTGTTTGAAGTTTGTTGAAAGTTTGGGCACAAAAACGACAAATTTGGCATTATTAATCACTTTTATTTTTGCAACATGAAACATGTCACAATATAGAAAAAGTAAACATCAAACTGAGAAATGAGTACGTGATGAACATTGAAAAACCTTAACCACGAATGGAGGTAGCAGTGAGAGTATCAAATTCGAAGGAAGCAAACACTTAATTCACAGTGGACATCTCAGATTAAACACAGGCAAAACGTTAGCGCTGGTTAATTTAGAAATCGCACTGAAGACGAGAAAGCCACCATTCAATTCTTGGGTATAAGACTCAATAAGTTACTTATGTGTAAAAACCATGTTGACTATGTCTTAAGTAAGGTAGCCTTGCCAATACACTGCTACGTACCTTCTTACTGACCGTGTGTTCCGCCAAACCTACCTAAAACAAACGAAAAGGGTACCAATGCCTTCGGAAAATGTCACGAAGGCTAAAACACGACGTTAAGGAAGCAGATCGTCTCGGAGAGATCCATTGACTTGCAGAAATAAGTGGCTAGGTACTGCGTTAGAATCGTGGGTAAAAAGGTTTACTTTCACGATATGAAAATGTTAAAATACGCTGTGTGGTGGTAGAATAAATTATAGGGGCGCCACTGATGTTTTACCCAAAAGCAAAGAAGATTATTGAACGAAGCTGCCTACGGGGAAAACCAGGCGTTGCCGCAAAACGGTCAAAAGAAAGACATCTGCACCTCAACGAAACTGAATGGTAAGTCTCCAATAATGTCTCGCGTTCCCACCCGTTATCGACTGAAATTTTGCACACGGCTCTGTTCCAATTGGATAACAATAAGGTGCGGGAAGAAATGGACAAAGGCGCAAATCACAGGGCCACGAATAAAAAATAGCCCTTCTGGGAAGAAACTTAGTAAAGCGAAATGAAATGTGCAGTGTCACGTTGAAAAGGTTTGAAAATTAATTTAGAGTCTTGTAATACGTAAATACAAAAAATTTAAAGAAAGAAATTTACCAAACGATAATTTAGATTCTAAGAATGCATTCAGGCAACTACATCCAGTTTATAATTACCTGATTATGAAGCCTACGTACTTACTTTAGGGCAATTTCAAGGCGGGACAGAATTTTTCTGAAACAAAACAAACCAGGTATGTGCATGGTACCTATTTCGGACTTAACATATAGGTTCAGTAACCCGTTTAAGGATTATGGTATGCCTATAATGCTTGCATCAAATATATCTTACACCACAGAAATAAATATACAGACCACCAGCACCCTTCCCATGATACACGGGAAAATTTGAAGTGATATCTACATTTTTATTTCCCTTTTTCGAGAAGGCTTGGGATAGGCTTTGATCACAACTGCACACTAGTAGGGTTTGGCCAATATGTATGCCTTGGAGAAAAAGATGGAAAGCACTGGACAAACATAAAAGGAAATCTAAGGACGAATAAAAGCCAAAAGTAGTAATTGGTACCCTAAATCTTATGGTCGTCTGGAGAAAACCTGCTGGTGTTTCAAAGCTATAAAGAACCACTACCAAGATGATAAGAAATAGCAAAAGCACCGAAAACTATCGTAGAAAAATCCAACAGAGGTAACTAATTCGATATGGGCACATGGAGGAAATGGGTACAAAGAGAATAACAAAACAGATATTAAAATGGAGTATTTTAGAAAATCGGAAACGGAGGTGACCGAAGGCAACATGAATGAAAAGTATGTGGGTACGATGCCAAAAAGAAACCTCCACGCAGGCGACGGGAACAACCGACTGGAACCACCGACTGGACTGGAAAGTGGGAGACCGAAAGGCATAGCACATTGTCAACCCGGGAGAAAAAGAAAATTATTGAGAATGTTCTACTTTGATAATCCAGGACATCTACCACCATGAAGTTTTCACCAGAACTTTAAGATTATCTGAGTTGTTCCAAAATAACTGCTGCTAGTGGACACAAAAATCGATTTATTGTACATAAAGACATAATATATGTTTGAACTTAAGTGACCAAAATCCTTTATGAGGTGTAGGAGTAACGGGACGAAATCTACAGCTATGGGAACCAAAACACAACTGCTAATTCAAACGACATCTAGCCGTTTCTACAAGCCCCAAGTGCAAGTGCATGGACATAGTTAGCGTCTAGCAGATTCATTAGCGCAAGCCATTCTGTACATTCAGTCAGTCGTGTGTGGCTCAACTGTCGTTTGAAGCTAGCCTTTAATGTTCTTCCTCTTTCATACATAAACCACTTTTTCTTGAGAAATGCCTCGTAAAACATTTACTCCGAAACCTGAAGAACTTCGTAAGAGGAGTAATTTTCACCTACGCGTCACGTCAATCTCGTTAATTAGGAGGCACCCCAGCTTCTAATAAGGTGGCGTTGATGGAACCACGTCTAATTACATCAAGGTCTAATTACCATTGATATATTAGCGGGAATGGATCATCATCGTCGACGACGTTAGGGCGTTGACGTCACACGATATCCGGTAAAGTAATTTAACAGCTGCATTAAGTCGCCTCCGGTAACGAGATCTAATTCCAAACGGATGATTCAGACGTTTAAATATCGCGTTTCTAAGGGTTGGGGTGAATTCACACAGGGTGAATATGTAACGATGGTGGGGGTGTGGAAATGCGACTACAATCATATTCACTCGTGGATGTATTGATGAATCACCGTTTTGATAGTCAGGAAATTCGGCTGAATCGATTGCGAAGTTAAGACCTATAGAAGCTAAGTGACGCCCTTACGACCTCTACAGGCGATTTTCACCCTCTACAAGCTTATTGCGAGATATTACAAGAAAAGGAAACACAAAAATTCCCAAACATCACCGCATTGCCATTCCATTGTCCTAACGACGCGATCGTCGTCGTAAGCTGAAGGCAGAAGAAGAGGAAGAAGAAGCCTTTTACTTCGATCGTCGACAACATGTTGAATTTATCGTCCGATCGGCCTACCCCATTCGGCCGGGAACCGGCAGATGCATTTTATGTCCCCGGCGAGGCGCGGTGGCTCGATTTCCATTCGGATCGGGTCGGTAATGGGGGCGAGCAGATGTTGCGTCGGCTGCCGAAATCGAATTAATCGAAACACGCCGGGGACGATCCCAAAATTAAATAATACGTCCGAAAATTCCGCTTTCGCCCTCGATAAGTACGTTAGCGAGCAGATGAGAAAGGAGAAAATTGGGGTGGGAGTAAGTGGAACAGATCCATACTTGATATGGGGATCTAGATTTGGATTGAGGGCATTTTAAAGAGTGGAAGGTGATTGTTAAAGTAAGGAAACGTATAGAAAGGACTAGTAGAAGCATTTACAGATTTTTGACGATGCAAGAGAAACTAATGTGTAAATGTAAATGTGTATAGAAACAATTATTCTTAGACGATGCAACGTAACACCGTAAGGTACTTATTTTCAAGATTGCTTGGGGGGGGGACTTATGTAGTGGCGATTGGATTTTTCGAGTAAAGAAAGTAATTCTTCTGCTATTTATCAACAATTGTGTCACCTGACACGTCATCTACTCATACTCATAAATATAAGAGATATAACGCGCCATAGCTATCTTTGCAATACGCAGAATGTCTTGCAATCTAAGTGAAACAAAATACAAGTGCCATCTCACTCTTTGAGACTGCTCAAAAATGCGCATCAGTGAAAATACATTCAAATTTTAGCGGCATTCGAGAATGTTATTTCCCTATAATTTGAATAACGTAACCTCGATTTATACATTTGGATGACATTTTACATCGTTGTTTTCTATCAACTGGCCAATTTCGGATCCAGATGCTAACGGTGAATAATGTTAATTTTGTTTTGTATTTATTTCCACTTCCGTTTCCATGTTAAATTCTTAAGCTTCAGTGCCATGGGCGGGACGGATTTAGGCCATCAAAGCGAATGATCCAGTCAAATCACAAAATTTGACGATTTCCGACCATTGCCTTCGCGTTAAATTTCGATTTTTATTCCACACTACTTCGTCATCCGCGATTTATACTCTTTCGCATTATCTCCTCGTTATATGTATTCCCCATTTCACGCGTCAGAAGAAAGAGAAGCGAGCGTCGATCGTCGGCGTCGAGCTCGTTAGCGCCGCTCGCCGGCGAAAGTTTGGGCGGTAATTGAGCGGAAAGCGAAGTGAAGAATGGTCGGTCGGCGATATTCCCGCGCCGCCTTCGCCTCACCTGCGTCTTTGTGCGCCGCCGGCTCGCAGTCCTTTTGAAAAAGCCGACGTTTCTGAACGACGACGGTTGGAGAGAGTCGAAGTCGGAGTTCGCTTTTAATTCTTTTTCTTTGACGGTAGCGGTGGCGGCGGAGGCGGCTTCCGAGGCAACGGCGTTCGCCGACAATCGTCGATCATTTGCATTCATGACGGGAGATAATTGAAAAATTGATTTTGCACACGACTGCCGCCGCCGCCACCGCCACCGATGAATGAATGCATTATAATTCCACCTTCGAAAATTGCTTGATGGGTTTGGGTTTTCCGTCGGAAGTAAGGAAAAAACAGTTTCTGGTATGTAACGTTGGTGAATATCCAATTTCTGGAATTCTTAATAAAAAGTGTATGTAAATAAAATACTTAAGGGGGCAGTCTGGTCCAGCCGAGGTTTCTTCAATACGTTTTCTTTAAAGATGAAATTTATTTTCGTTCATGAAGCTTTTGTTACATTTAAAGGTACATTCGAACAAGAAAAAGACTATTGAAAATTTGATTTGGATATCTATACAGGATATAACTGTGTAAATGGTTAAAAAGTTGTCCAAAGGTAGATAATTAAAATGTATTCAATATTGGCTTAATAAACGTAGGTCCCCAAACCTACCGTTCGCAAGATATTTATAATTACAGTTTTGAGTCCGGCCCTGTTATACAATTGTCGCGAGTTTCCAAGACGACTAACGATCGGATCGTTGATCGAGTAAGTATAAACAATTTATGAATAAGCGGTCTACTTTAAATTTGCGAAATTTTCACACTGCTGGTACAGTACATACATGTTATCTACGGTTTAGTAATCATTTTACTTTAAACATTTTTGCAATATTATTGTCAAACAGGTCTAATGTTAGGCATTTCTTGTAAAACTTTCTTTATTTCCTTTACTTTACATTGTCTACCAATAAATAAATCTTTTTGAAAGAATATTTTTATAATTACCAATAAAAATCGTCCAACTTTTCAAATATAGGTCAAGTTCATGCAACGACAGTGAAATAAAACATTCTATTTTTCTGTAATAGTGACAGAGACAGAGAAGCATTACTCACTTGTCGATAATAAGCTATTTACGGGCAGCGCTATTTTCTGCTTACATCTGCTTATATTGTAAAATACCCGAGTACTGACTGACTTTCGACTTTCGACTGTTAAAAATCCCTCACCTCTCAAATAAACGTATACGAGGAACACAGTACCGTAATGTAAAAATGTAGTAGAGCAATATTTTATTAAAATTAAGCAAAAACGTTTCGCGAGATTTGCCATTGTTTTTGCTGATTACGTTAACTATACCATACCACCTTTACCATATTAATAAATTAACCATTTTCACAGGTACACCCTGTATATATATATATATAGAGTAGAATATATAAAATCGAGCGAAAAACTCTATTGGGGTGGTCGGTCTGTGAAATAAAAAGTCTCATTTGGTCAACCTCTATATTTCATCACCGTTTGGTAACTTCATCAGGAGTATGCTGAAAAATGTGCTATCACAATGTTGCAACTTAAGGATTAAACTAAGACTTACAACTAGAGTAGATCACTAGCCCTCAGATACATATTATATATACATATATATATAGGATGAAATCCTAGAGTCTTTGGAAATTATCTGAAACATGTAATTCAAAAAAATTTACTAATAAATCACTCTTTGATCGGTTTTTGCACTGTAAACAAGAACATTTCGTACAATATTATTATTTTCAACATTCTGCTTTTGCGAAACCGGATTTTCTGTGATGGTTGCATTGAAGATGAAATATAAAACTCAGCTGAATGTAGAAAAAGAAAACTCAGGACCTCAATTTCTAGTATTAAACCTTCTTTCGAAAAATTCACTCTGGAAGGTTCACAGGTTCAAGGACGTCACTAAAAATTATAAAACTTGTTTTTAGTGTAGTATTGAGTATTGAGTATTTCATTAAATGTAATGCATTGTGCAATACTGATACAATCTTATTTATAAGTAGAGTTGCTCATGCCAGCCATAAAACGTTGGTTTTTCGTCAAGATCGGAGTTTAATCGGGAGCGGTCGCAATTTGCAAGGACAGATCGATTATATATATTCCGATCGCCTGCGAATAACTCTAATCTTGACAATTTTAGCGGGCGTGAGCAACTCTATAAGTGTATTATCCCAGTGTGAACGTGTTTTATTATTTATTAAGTCAGAATATATTTTATGGCTTTTCGTTCAATAAATTAAATAATTTTTAATATCATTCTTTCTTGTTTTCTTATTCGATATGCTAGGCGCTCCTTATTTAGTGTTATTACACTCTCGTGTGGGGTTGAGAATTGCTGACTTACACTACCGTTCATAAGTGAGATCACTACGGAAAACAGTCGTGGTTTTATTAAAAAGAAGTTTTCAAATTAAAATGCATTATTATTTAAAAATATAGTTTTCTTGACGTTCGACAAGGTTTACATGTTTTCATATGAATAATTACAATTTTTACGAAATTTTCCTTTCGTCCAAATAACCACCCTTACTTTTAATAACAGCTTTATAAATTTTAGGCAATCTTGAGAGCTTTTGTAAAGTGTTCTGTGGTATATTTTCCCAAGAATTTTGTAACTTCTTCTAAAGTTGTTGTTTCGACTGTGGGCAGCTCTCTCTTATATTCCTATCCAACTAATCCCATACTAACTCAACTTGATTCAAATCAGGAGATTAGGATGACCAGATCATATTTATAAATATTCCTTCTTATTCTTTTTGTTGAAGGTAATCCTTACACAGATTGGATGTGTACTTGGGATCATTGTCTTGCAGTAAATAAAATTGACTTCCAATCAACCTGAGTCCTGATGGGAGCGCGTTGTTTTCTAAAATGTCTCTGTAATTTTCTTTCCTTAAAATTTCCTGAATTTTTATAAATATATCCAATACCATCGAAAGAGAAACATCCCCAAACAATCATAAAACTACCACCGCGTTTCACTGTTGGCACAACACACACCTGCGTCATTCTTCTACCTGCTCTTCTTCGAACAAAAACACGGCGACTACTTCCGAAAACTTGGAACATTGACTCATCAGTCCATAACACTCTTTTCAACATATTATCCCAATGTTCGTGTTTTCTGATCCATATGAATCGCTCTCAACGATTTTGAGACCTTAATAATGCTTTTCTAGCGGCTATTCGACCTCTTAAGCCAGCTGCAATTACACGCCTCTTGACTGTACTATAGCGTCTTGCATTTAATTCTGCTCGAATTTGCGGAGCCGTTAAACGTCTATTCCTTTCTGATATTAATGGTATCCTTAAATCTTCAGCCGCACTGGTCACTTTCGGCCTTCCGGAACGTTTACTTGATATTGTTGATGCAATTTCCTCATAACGCTTAACACTTCCTTGCACTGCACGATAAGTAATAGTCTGAGAATAATAAATAAACATCTCAGAAATTTACGTACAGCTGCTATTTCATTTAGGGTTAACCTCTTATGTAATAAATAATACCGTCGTCTAGTAATCCCTCACTTATGAACAGTAGTCTACGTGGTTAGAATACTCGCTAGAGTTTGAACAAAGCTTCAAGTATCCCGTTTTGGTCGAATGCTTGATCTTTGATTTAGATGACAGTTTCTTCACAAAATGTATTTTTGGACAAATTCGCTGACACTTCCTTCACCTAGACTACAGTCGGTCCTGAATGTCAAAGAATCCTTCCCAATTTCTAAACTCGGCCTAGTCAAAACTGTTCCCAACACGAATCACCGGCAAAAGTGATCTGGAAATCTAAACTACGACATGAATTCTGGCATAAACGTCAACCGAAAACAATTATTAAACCGTTAACCCGATGTGCGCGTTACGCCGCTCATCGAAAATCGAAACGTTTTCGCCGCCGCGAGCGACGCAGCACGCAAAACCGATATTTTCAATTTATAGCGCCGACCGCTCCGTGATTGATAGCTAATTATTTTCTAGTCAGGTGTCGCCGCGTGGGCACCGGCCGCGTTTCCGATCCCCTAATTTGCGTATTACGAAGGGAGCCTGGGGGTGGGCGAACGCGCAAAATTCCGCAACGCAAACCCGCGTTGTTATCAACACGTCCGCCATCACCGCCGCCCTCCTCGGTTCCGTTACGCGGGGCGTTAATGCCGCGGCATAATTTGCGGCGAAACTGTACGGTCGATGTGACGCCGTCATCCGAACGTAATAGCTTTTTGCGGTAAGCTGTAACGATATTGGATGATTTTCAGTTTACTCCACGTAGAGTCCTAAGAATAGGCTCTTGTGGGGTATTTATCTCCGACTTAGTCCGTAAAAGTTACAAGAACTATAATTTTCTCTCCTAAGCTTTGCTGCCACATTTTAATCCAAAGATCATACTGTCTTCATTGTAACATTCTACTCCGAGCATCATTGATTCGTTCTTTCAGGCTTGATCACCAATAGACCTGGCACTTGCTCAGACATTATGCTCTTTATACCGTTCCCGAATGCCAGTCTCCTGTTCGTTCAAGCAACCACGTGGCATCCACGAAGGCCACATTCTTGCTCAAGATTGTCTTCTTTCATCATCCTCCGTTTCGAACTTCAAGTAAAAACTCGGATGGATTTCCATCTCTAATTTCGATTCCAAGTCGTAGAATTTTCGAAAGTTGACGTCCTTTTGAGTAGTTTCTTGCATCTTCTTGCCAAAAGCGTCACGAGAACAGTCTGATTCGTGACTATAAAAGCGCGCCGACAACATTCCTCGATCTCTTGCTTTTCCACCGAATCCGCACCTACGCTTTTGGCCCTTTCTATCTTCGACACCGTGTTAAGTTCTTCAAAAGTAGTATTGACCGTTCAAATGTTAATCAAATTTGCGTATGACATAATCTCCAAGAATCTGTGGTAAAGTAGATAACTCATTTTCCAAAGTCCTTTAACATGTTTCAAATGTTACTTGGTTTATATTCATCGCATTCCGTATACTTGTTGAGCACGTGTCCGTGCAGGGATTATTCCACCGCTTCATATACGTAGTTTCTGACATTGTATTTTTCTGGGCAAAAGTAAGTTCCTTTCGCCCGAAACCACCGAGGCGTATAGGCAAACAGTAGATACAATAAGTGGAAACATTCAAATATCTGGGGATCAAGATACAGAAGGACGGCAGAAATGGAGCGGAAGCAAGTGGAAGAACAGGAGGAGCATTTGTATATTAAGCCGAACATTAGGTACATAGAAAGACAAAATTTATCGTCTATAAAACTAACTTCAAACGTATTTTGACTTATAGAAGTCAAAGTTTGGTCCTGAGGCCACAAAAAGTAGATTTAAAGCAGTTTAGATGAAATACTTGAGGGGAGTGTTGGGAGTCACCAAAAGGAAGAAAATTCGAAATGAATTTATCAGAGAAAAGCTAGAAGTAGAACCCTTGGAACGCACAATAGAATAAAAGCAATTAAGATGGTTTGGCATGGGTGGTAGTCAGCGGCGTAATATGAAAAGTGTTATGTAGAAAATTGTATGACCAGCACTAATTAACTGTTAAATAATTAAATGATGTCCCGTTTAACGAAATCCTTCGATATCCCGCATACAGGTTCTGGTCCTGGAAGGATGTCTTTAGAGCCTTCGTCGGCTAGCTAACATCGACGATATGGCAACACCAATCTGATTTTCCATAAATCTCTCTGTGTGGAAGAAAGTACAGTAGATATGAATATACTCATATTATCTATAGATTGCTTGCGCCTCAACAGTTTATCAAATTACATGAAAATCGCTATTCAGGTGTTTCTTGAGTTGCTGATCTAACGAATCTGATATTAGTTTCACATTTTACAAAATAATCGACTGAAGGTGGAGCCCAAAAATCGATCAAATCCGACCTTCGCTAACTGTTGTGCAGTGAAAAATTGTGAGAAAGTTACCTTATGGGGCAAATTACTTGATTTTCTATAATATAAACCTGCGCACCCGGTTTTACCCCCATCGAAACCGAGGGAGGGAACAATCTGGGTGATTTGACTCTTTGCATAGGAAGGGTTGCAAAAATGTAATAAAACCCTTACCACGCCAATACTGTTATGCGAGGGACGCCTTTAAAGTTGTTACAAAAAGTAGGGAGTTGGCACAAACTGTCTCATTGCTTTTCAAAATACTCGGCCCCAAGAATCATACACTTTTGTATACATTCAAATCAATCCTTGAAACGTTTTTAGGCCACTTTGAAGTTGGTATCTTTAAAGAAGTGGTTTCTGAAAGCTTCGACAGCTTCTTGAGGTGCCAAAAGAAATTTTCACAGCTTTGGGAAAATCGAATGTATTGCAGTTTTCAATATGCCTAAGCATCCATCTAACTCAGTGTAAGTCATATATCGATCTTTTTCGATCATGTTGCGCATAGCATCGCATCGATGCTTCTGCTTTTGTGGAATAACAACTGATTTTGGGCGACCTTCACGCAATTCATCATTGACGGACGCACGACCACGGCGAAATTCTTCACACCAATTGTAAAGAGTCTTTTACGATCGTGCTTCATTACGAAGAGCTGGACAAAACGATTTTATGCATTGTTGTTGAGTAGTCGTAAAAAGTTATTCAATGGAAACCTTCACGTGAAATTTCGATTCTTTCATCAAATTGCTTTCCTTAAACGTGCACTGCCAACAAACTACTCGGTCAATTTCAAAGATGTCACTGTTCACAATAAAGGATCTTAAATTTTACAAAAATAGTAGTGATACAGCTCAATGACGCCGCTAAGTGGTCGTTTGCAAAGACCTAAAAGTCGCCCCTCGTATTATTATAAAACAACGATCCTCGAGTAATTATACTATATTTCGTTACATTTTGACAACAGTTCCGGCTTCAGCAAGCTGCTTTTGACACATTTGCCGCTAATGAACTGGCATTGGTAATACCGTTGGAACTTTTGGCGTGAAAACTTTGTTTTTGTATCAGGAGGCGGGGACGAATTCCAGCGAATACTATCACAGTTTAAGTGATTTTGTAGACACCATCGTCTACATGAGATGCGAGACTTCCTTGTCGAGAAAACACCATGAATCATAAGCCTCTACCCCACATTGGTCTCTACAACTTTTTATCTTCTTTTTGCGTGAAGTATGGATTCTAACACGTTTAGTGATAAAGCTTATACTTCACAACGAGAAGGTCCAGGGATCGATTGAGTTTATTACCACCAATAAGTTATGAAAATGCCACTAACCGGGCCAGAAGGAGTACAGTATACGTATGTATATGGCTTGATGGCTCCGAATAATTTCTGGGACTTTAAGACCTGCTGTACTCTTATATATAGACTCTAAGCTAAGTTTGAAACGTCACCTTGGACTATTCTGACACGAGATACTTCAAAAGGGCATCAAGAAGTGCCAATTCAGAGAACACGACCAGATGAAAAATTTGTTTATTTCGTTTCAGAGATGTTTTTGACTTATAATTGGGCATCCGCTGCTCCTCATTCAACATATGATGTAAAGAAGAAATAAACAACAAAGTTACGTGTGGAAGATTGTAAACTATGTTACACTCCTATTTACATGAACAGTTAGTTATTATTTCGAAATTTTGATTAGATTTCTTCCCACGGGTAACAGCTCGCAGGGGTAATGAAGTGATAGAAAGTGCACTTTGTCCATTTAAAGTTTTTACCTCCGTCATTCTTTTCTCGTGAGAGTGGAGACAATCTATTAATTTGACTATCTTCCTCAAGCGCTACCGATGAAAGGAGAAGCGCGATTTGCGCTTGTCTCACAGACAAAGATCGATGGACAAAAATTGATGACGCAGGTTAAAACTCTAAATAGACAAAGTGTAAAAGAGCCAGAGGAGATGGTGCTGTGGTCATCCTTCCGTGGCTTTGGGTAGCGTCCAGATTTTGTTGCGCAAGTTGCGAAGTGTATCACAACCACGAAAGTAGAATTAATTTCCGGCGATCTAGCGTTAATTCCTGGTGTATCTTCCTTCCGTGATGTCAGTAGGGATTTCTGGCCTCGTCCTTTTTCTTTTTAACTGGCAAGAGGGAGTGGGAGGCTACTACGCCATTGGCCAGGTTCATATGCTGTTGAACTGGTTGAAGTTCTATTGCAACTTGCTTGAAACCGAATCTAACTGTCATATTGATCCGCCATTTTGAATTTTGAGTGTAAGTATTCTTATATTTTTCTGCGGTTTGAGTATGTTTCGACGCGATACCCCAAACATGATACTATCCCGAACCTTCCCTCTATCAGTTTTTCGTTGGCCTATAATGGGTTAACACTAGACTGGGCAAATATGCGGTATGAACGGTCATCTATCCCTTTCACAATGTAATATTATATTACAGAGGAAAAGGATAGATGACTCGTCATACCGCATATTTACCCAGTGTAGGTAGCACACATACTTGACATTAATCTTCCCAACGTACCCAAATTCGATCGCTCAGAATACTTTTATTTGTTGTTATTATGATTGTGTGTGTTTTCGCTTCATACATGGAATCGACGCCATTGACGTAGTTTGTTAGTTATTTTGGGCAATAACTAACCAAATTAAAGCCCTCCAGTTGTGCACCATCGAAAACATAAGCGCGCGGGAGCGCGCTCGCACTCGTAAAGCTCGAACAACAATTCGACAATTTTCGCAATTAAATGCAACCAAAACACTCTCCCCTCCGCAATAAACAGCCGTTTCGAGAGACACTTATCGCGAATTAAACGCACCTGAACTGGTTAATTTTTTCCCATGTTTCCCTTCGTGTCCCGCCTATTAAACTAATATATGTAATTAATTTCCAGCGGCGCGATTCGCCGCCATATTCGGCGAGTTAATATTTGTCGATCGTCGTCGGACGCATATGCTCCCCTCGAATAAATATGCGGAGAGCTCCGGTATTAATATTAAATATTAATTGGCAATTTATCATCGACGCTTGTTACTGTTGGACGCAATTTGTAATAATGCCGACGTACAACAAATTTACATAGTAAATACATAATAAATATTGATAGCGGCGCGGAACATAATAAAAATGTCACGGACAGAAGCTGTATCGGATCCTCCCATGGTTTTGTAACCATTTCACCCGTATCCATTTCGATGAGCTCAATATTTCGTGAGCTTAGTGTGCTGTGAAGCAATTATGTATTCTTTTAGCAAAGCGATTATTACGTCGTCTGATAAGTCCCTAACCTAACAATAAGAAACAAGTTCCTTTCCCAAAAATCGATATTATTCTCCAATATAGTTTCCTTCATAACTGATGAGAATCAGTCCACTGCTTCCCCAACATGTCTACAGCATATTTGGAATAAAGTAGAGTGACACATCAAACTTGAAGGGTTTAAACACGTACTATCTAGAATCTAGACTAAGAAGATGTATATAGTTCCTTGGCTTCGATTGCCATGAAATTGTTGTTTTACGGGCAGATTTGTGTAAATTGAAGATGATTACACAAAGCACAGGAAATGATAAAGCCGAAGAATAGAGAAGCAAAGAGAACGAGGTAAAATTTGGAGTAGCAAAGATTGCTAAGGAGGACAGGAGTACAAATCAACTGAAGCATATGTGTGTGAAGTTCATGATGCTGGAGTATTGGGAAATGAAAGAAGAAGACATATCAACATTCAAATTCTTTTATGATGATCATCATAGCAAAGCCATAAGAATACTCATAATATAACCCAACTATACGAAGTGAAGAACTGATGGAGATAAATACGACCGTAAAGGTACATGTTTGCCTTCAAAAGACGCTTCTGGTTTGTCGATAACTTCCTCATTCAAAGCAAATATGAGAATGAGATGAGAAAGCAATTTAAAACCCAATTTATGCAATTTTGTCATCATGACCGACGAGAAAGCAAAGAGGACGAAGTAGAAATTGTATACAGACAAGTTTACGTGAATGACTAAGATTGCACAAAGGGAATAGGAGTACAAATTAACTGACATAAATAACCTAGAAAGAATGTATTTTGGCCAGAAAGATTGAAGCAAGAATATGTGTGTGAAGTTCATGACATTGGAGTATTGGAAAATTAAAGAAGTTATATCAAAATCCCAATTTTTTGATGATGACTATAATACCAAACTTAGACGAGAATATAACCTAACTATACAAAATAAGAACTAATGGAAATGAATACGAGAATAAATGTACGACTGTCCTAGTGAGTTGAGAATCTGTAGAATAGTACGACGATTTGAGGAAACTAGATCGGCGCCACGTCGAAGGTAGTATCAACATCCTCATCCAGCCCATTAAAATAGAAACATTGTCGCCCTGAGTGAAAACCAAACACTTCAATTCGTCATCAATTAAAATCGACATTTCATATGGCACTGCGCAAAATGATTTTAACTAGAGATCTTTATTTGCATGCTTACAAAATCTAACTAACACAACAACTTAAGTCTTTGGACCGTTCACGGCGTCGCACATTTATGAATTGGGTGCTGAAAAGAAGTAATGGTTCTTCAGTGACGAAATGTTTTCACCTCGCGGCGTGAACAAGCAAAATTGTTGAATTTTGGGTAATTTGGCCCACGTGATTCATGAACAACCAATGCACTCAGCCTAAGTGGCAGTGTGTTGCGGTTTTTGGTACATTGATATCATCGGACCGTATTTTTGGAAATGCAGACGGAGCCACTATAGCACTAAAATCAATAAGGAAATTTCTATGGTCTAAATTAAATTCATGTATGGTAGTCCCCTCTGGTTTCAACAAGACGTCGCCTCGTCCCATACAAGTAGTGAAACAATCGCTTTATTGCGTTCGAAGTTTAGTGATTGCATTATTTCCAGAAACGAATAGATCAATTGGCCATCATTGTCTTCAAAATAGGCGGTCACCTCTTCTTTTAAGCCAAATCGCTTTCTTTTGAGCATTTTTTTGAGGGCAGGGAAGAGGTGATAGTCACTGGGGACCAGATCTGGCGAATACGGGGGATAAGGAAGCAATTCGTAACCTAATTCATGCAAGTCAGCCATCGTAACGCATGACTTCTGACACGCCGTATTGTCTTCGTCCTGCTTTGGCCATAAGGGCTCGCTTTCTTCGCAATTTCGCTCTTCAATCGATTCAGTAATGCTGTATAATAATTACTGTTGGTGTTTTTTGTTTTTTCAAAGGTAATCAATGAATATTCTACCATGCGCATCCCAAAAGACGGAGGCCGACCGATACGTCTTTGGTTGCTTTGAGCGGCTCTCACCTTTTGCTTTTTACTCAGCTGATTGCCAATTTAATTCTGCTGTGTAGTGATGGATCCATGTTTCATCCATTGTCACATTCTAACGTTAAAAGGAAAACGTTTGTTAAGCTTGCACGGCTTCAAACAGCGCCCTCAATCATCAACTCGTTGTCGCTTTTGATCAGTTGTGAGCAAACGCGGCACCCGTTTCGAACAGAGCTTCCTCATACCCAAATGTTCGTGTAAAATGTGGCCCACGCGAGTCATTGATATCTTTACGATGTCAGCTAACTCACGCAACGTCATTTTACGGTCATGTCAAATTTGCAGATCTCCTTTATGGAGTAACTACTTCATTAGGACGTCCAGAGAGTACAGCACCATCGATGTTAGTGCGACCGCATTTCAGTTCTACAAACCAACGTTTGATCGTTGTTTCTGATGGATAAATTTTGTTGTCATCAAAAGCAAAGTTTAATCAAATTCCTTGTCTTTTCATTGTTTTGAAAGAAAGCAAAGGTAACGTCACTTAAACCACCGTAACTCAATAACTATTGGTCAAAATGCCATGATATTTTGATACGTATTGTTTGAAGGGTAGTGCTTTCCAATAATCGTATGAACCTTTTATTGGAGTTGCCATCTATATGTTAAAGCCAGGGACGTGCCTGCATCTTTCTTGACGCCCCCTATCTGAATACGTCCCTCTTCTCTTTACTCCTCTCAACTCCACTGATTTTCTTAGAACTATAGGGAATTCAAAAGCAACGAAAAGTTCTACAACTCACAAAGCTGCTCGCAGTTCATCCCATTATTTCCTTCCTTCCTTATTAAAATAACGAGCAACATAAACAATCTAATTAAATAACTCCCTCGAGCTAAATTCGACCCACCTTTGTATATAGCGTTATGCCTTAAAGAAAAAGGACCCTACCATCACCTAATTAACTAAAAGGATACTTCCTCTTCCCCAAACTCCAGACCGGAACCCCAAAGCACGTAGGCTTGCGCGAAATACCGCCCGGGAAAAATAATAACTCACCCTTTTTTTCCCCGGGACGTTTCCGGCGCACGATTCCCGCGTAACAACGATTACCCATCTTACCAGTTCCATTCTCGAACGACGGCCATTTGTCTGTCGGACGCGCGATGCGTGCACCGACGCCGTACGCGCCCGGCGTGCGTGTCCTGCCAGGACAGAAATTGGACCGAGATTTATGCCGAGCCCGGGGAAAATGGCACGGGAGAATTCTCGACGGCGGCGGCTCTAAATGATTTCGGGCGGAGGGCCAGGGAGAAGATTCGGCTATAATTCGGGTTCTTTATGGTGATTAGGACCGACGGGATGGAGTGGCCACCCTTTTCGGATTTCGGAATCGGAAAGATATGGCGAGGCGATTATTTGAGATCGTTGAGTTGACGTGTGTAGGTAGCTCGATGGAGGAAGAGGTTTTCCGTTATGGAAGAGAATTGATGCGATTGGATAAAGCGAAATTTATGATTGAGTGCAGCGGAATGTGAAACGGTGAAGGTGATAGTCTTTGCTTCGTTGCATATTCCCCTTCGTAGGCTTGCACCATCGATGGGAATAAACGGAATTGGGCACTTAGAATAAGCGACAAATTTTGCTTTTATTATTTGGTGTTAATTTCTAACACGTATTCAGGTAGTCGCCGTTTTGTCCTTTCCTACTCATTCGAACAAAACAACGCCCTAGCACTATTAACGGGAATTCACAGCAGAGGGAGACATTCTGGATATGTATTTACTCACGTACTCATTCTGAAAAAAAGTTATACTTTGCAAACGTATCCCTCAACATCCACCCATAGTCCGATCAAAATTCCCAAATTCGAACTCTAGCGAGTACAGAAGATTCTATCTTGAATTAAGTTTATTGGCAATTAGAAGGGAAATATTTATTATTACGAAATATTCGTAATTCACTTGTTTCAGATAATCTTTGGCGGTTAGTATCAACTAAATTTATATTTCGTGACTTTTCAATGTACTTCTATCTGATGTGTAGATAGTTTTTCTGCCACTACTAGGTTAAATAAACGACAATGATTGAAGTAATAATTATATGTTCAGAACTTTTACAAACGTTTTTGAAACACCTTCGTCAGTGAAAATATAACTACATAAATGTATAAACATTTATTTTTTATTCGGGTACTATCAACAAAATAACTAATAACAAGAATTTCTTGATATATAGGATCTGCAAAAAATGCATGTTATAAATAACTAGTTTAATGCGCAAATACATACATGCAAACTATGGCAACACAAAAGAAAACCCTCTTATCAAATAATCTTTGTCGGAAGCTTAACAATTCTCTTCAAGGACTAGTGAAAACCCAAACTAAAAATCTAGGCAAATGTTTCCTTCTTATGAAATGCAAATGTCATTATAATAAAGTACTGTGTACATCATTTAAATTCTGAACATTAGTTCTAAAATCAATATTTCTAGCATCTTATTACCCCCAAAATTGCGTTACTACTATCTATCCGAGATAGCAATAACTGAGGGGAACAATTGGCTAGAATACCGGAGACGACAAGAACAAAACAAGAAGCGATACATACGCTTATCGCAGCAGGCTAGCCAACGCCGTGCTCAGCTCAGTGGGAGGTCGTGTCGGTTCTTTTTCAATATCTATATAACGGTCGTTGAATACAAAAGGTCTTGTCAGGGAAAAAGATAATATGGGCGCCAACCATGAAATTTGGTCAAAGGTCATACGAACTTACTAGATCTATTTTCATGGTTAAATAATCGGTACCTGTATAAAGGTCGAAAACTGTTTGACGTCCGGAGTGACCAAGATCAGCTGGTAACTGCACGTTGATTCTATATGTTCAAAAGCTGTTATGGAAAACAATAAAAATGCTACATGAAAACTATACACGACTATTCAAAACTTGTGTATTTAGCCTTTCGTTAAATTTCGTTAAAAACATTGAAAAACTACATAAAATTTGAGATTAAATTAACTAAATAATGCAAACAGTGCGGTAACCGAAGTCAATCTAAAACGTTTTAGCTAAACCTTCACAGCATAGAATACAAAAATACGTGAGATTGATTGTTACTGTAAGTTATGCAAAAGGCGATACAGGTCGGGTATGAATTTCTATATATATTTGAATATCAATGAATTTAATAAGTAATAGGGCAATCTAGAAAATAATGATTTTACAAGCTTGAATAATAATAACGTTAAATTTAGCGGAAAAGAATAATGCGAAATATGAACTATTGAAAATAAAGAGATCGGTCTACAACATATAGAATAAAATTGCTTAGCTGTTAAATGTCATGGCTTCCGGGTGATGTCATCGCATGGAGGTCCAATAGTTGTCTGTCTCGAGTGTTGAAAAAGGGGGTCGTTCGGAATTATCCGATGGGTTAGATGTTCAATTTTCCTTCGTTAACAAACCTTGATAGTGAGGTAAAGATAGAATGTGGTTCGATTAGGTACGACGTGGGTGGTTGGTTCGATCTCGGGTTTCTTTTCCTCCGTGAAAGGGAGATCTACTGTAATAATACCTTAGAGGCTACGCTGATGAATCCCCTAGTACAGGGTAATTACTATTTTCCACGAAAATACGATAAACGCTACGTGCACTTAAATTTTATCAGCCACAAGCTTCTCCGATATCGTCACCGAACCGTTCAAGTCGACTGCTTGATACCCTCTTTTCTCTTCCAAAACTTAGATACTATCTGAAGCTAACATTCGCTTCGCTTCTCGTGATTGTACGAATTCGAAAAACTCAAGGACAACTAACACGCTGCGATGGGATGTGTTCAACGGTAATATCGTTACGCGATATTCGGAAATAAGTATTATGTGAAAGGAGTAAAATTTGAGCCTATTTTCTAATAAATTAAATGAAATACGGAAACTGAACTAAATGAAATTTGTGCACGTAACAATCTTCTTGTATATTTATCATTTCGTATATTAGTCCTATTGTTTAATTACAGCGGTCATTGCACCCAAATCATTATTTAAAGAATACTTACGGTTATACAAACTTTTCTTAAATATTCTTTTATCTGCCCGATATAACGTTCATTCAATCATTGTGGTTTATTTGATCTAGTACACTACACTACACTACACATAAGATAAGTTAGTATCAACCAAATTTTTCAAATGAACCCTGATTGAACAATATGATAAAATAATCACACTTCTAATTAGCCATCGCTCAGAGGGAAATCAATGTTTTATAATCTGAGATGGCTTTTTGCTCCTCTCGCTGTCGCTCGCGGTATGCTCATCTTGCGAATGCTCCGCTAAGGCCGACAACGTACTCCGTTGACGACGGCCCGTTAGACAAGAACCAACGGTTAACGATTTCCTTCCTGGGGTACTTAAAGCGTAGACAGATAATGTCGGGGGATGTTAAAAAGTCCGCCAAGAGCAATGCAGAAAGATTCTCTAGAGAATAAAGTAGGAGAAGGTTTTGGTCACCTAGGGAGACACTAGGCGTATTACACATACAGAATCTAATCAATTTCGACAAGAAAAGTATTGAAATAAATCCCGATTGAACAATACTATAGCTTTGTCGTCGTTCAAAGTGAGTCAGGATAAGTTTGATAACCTGTGATGGCCTGTGGTTGCTTTCATTGTCGCTTGGGATATGCTCGTCTTGCGAACACCCTGCTAAGAACGACAACGTATTAGGCTAACGGCAGAACGTAATAAAAGAACAAGCCGTTATAGATTTTCCGTTTACGCTGTACGCGTAGACAGACAACATCAAAGAATGTTAAGAAAAAGTGACCAAAAGCAATCCAGGAAGATTTTGTACAAATTATCAAGGAAAGAGAAAGACTTGGTCAACGATAGAGAAAAGTGGCGCATTACACGTACAGAATCTAAACAATTTCTAGAAGAGAGATATTGAAATAAGCCCTGACTGAACCATACTTTAGAATATTCGAAGTTCCACTTCGTCGTCGTTCAAAGGGAAGTCAGGATTTATTTGATAACCTGTAGACCGCTTCTTGTCTCTCTAGGTGTCGCTTGTGGTGTGTTCGTCTTTCAACCCCTCCCCCTCCGCTAAGAACGACGCTACATACTACGCTAACCGCGATACGCTGGAAACAAACCAACCCTTAACGTTGTTTTCTTTATGGTATTGTCAAACGTGGACAGACAACGTCGAGGGATGTTAAAAAAGTCATCAGAAGCAATCACGAAGAATTAACGACGGGTTATTAAAGTAGGGATAAAGGTAGGCGTCCACCTATCCGCATCGTACGTATCGGACGCATCGCATCAAACGGATCGTAGTATTCTTTACATAGGAAGCCATAGAAGTGCGTCCACCTATCCGCATCGTACGGATCGCACGGATCTACCCGTCGACAATGCCGACGCCGTTGCTCCGAGAGGCAACTTTTTGCGATGCATGCCGATGACTCACTACGAAAGTCCCATAGTTGCATCGGCAAATCCAATAGCTGTCGATACTGTGAACGCATTGGAAAGAAATAATCCGTTAGAGGTAGGCGTCCACCTATCCGCATCGTACGTATCGGACGCATCGCATCAAACGGATTATTTTTTCCAATTCATTCACAGTATCGGCAGCGATTGATTTGCCGACGCAACTATCGGACTTTCGTAGTGAGTCATTGGCACGCATCGCAAAAGTTGCCTCTCGAGCAACGGCGTCGGCATTGCCGACGGGCAGATTCGTGCGATCCGTACGATGCGGATAGGTGGACGCGCTTGTATAGGTTCCTATATAAAGAATATTACGATCCGTTTGATGCGATGCGTCCGATACGTACGATGCGGATAGGTGGACGCCACCTTACTGTGAACGCATTGGAAAAAATAATCCGTTTGATGCGATGCGTCCGATACGTACGATGCGGATAGGTGGACGCCTAGCTTAAAAAGATATTCAGCGAGAGGGAGAGGTGGCTGATCGTACACACAATTCCCCAACTAGGCAACTTTCACGGATACTTGTGTAATATGCATCTATAAGGGTTGCCTAAAAAACGAACTTCAGTGATAGGTCGTTCATTGGAGAGTTATGTAGATCTTCATTGATTTGTAATTTTGCTTCCCTCTTTGAAACTAGTTTTCTATTTGCCACTCGTTGTTGATAAACTAGTAATTTAAGTTTTATTTTATTATTTTTATTTCTTTGACTGCTCTTGAGAGAATGCTGAGTAAAGCGAATTGAAATGCTTGTGGTCACTTATCCTTCCTATACTCACGCATACGGTCTGTGAGACCGATTTATATAGTATAGTATAGGTCTTTCATTTTGACGTGAGTATAGGAAGGTTATGAAAGGGAAGAAACTACTTTGTTATACTACCACTTTGTGTTTATTTAAAAAATGTGACTGCAGTTTCGTAAACACTGTTACATTGTCAAACTACAAGTATCTTATAACTATGCTCAGACAACTATTTACATACTGGATTCTTTCTACAAAAATACTTAGAATAAGTGAAACTCTGAGGACGTCATTAGGTACAATTGATCATTAAGATTAAGGATAGCTATGGATTTCAACTAGATACATGATATTACAAACATACTCAGAATAAGTCAAACAATGGATACGATATTAGGTCTATTTGGTCGTTCAGGAGGGTTTCCATTTATCCTTGCTATGTTTATAAATTTCTATTCATTCTAATACATTGGGTTGGCAACTGTTCGGTGCGGTGTGTATTATGTTTATGTTATTAGCTTCGGGAAACGTGTATGGTTTCTAGGAAGCGATAGCAAAACTGGAATTTTGTTTTCCTAGGTGGTATGACCGTTTTGTGTTTTTTAAAACACGTAATGAAAGTTCTTCCTGTCTGGCCTACATAACAGCTATTGCGTTCTTCACATTTTAATTTATAAACTCCTGTTTCGAACAATGTCTTTAAGAGATTCAAACGCGGGCTAAGAACGAAGATTTAAACGGGGATTCAAACAGAGATGCAATATACTCCAAATAAATATTTCGATCACTAAGTTGTCATCCTCAGTCGACATACTGGAGATAGTTATACATCCCGCATGAAACCAGGTAACCCGTCAGGACGACAACAAAATCGGACAGCGCCATTCATTTCCGGTAGAATTTTTTAATTAAAAGAATTAATCGGGGAACCTAGGTATTTACATTTTCTACCAGACGAGAATTTATCACTGCGGATATTTTCTTCCGGCGCCAGTATTCGCGCGAAACGGAGTAATATTACGCGGTATGCATCGCGGTTAAATTAAATTTTACATAACCGGCGAGAAGAAAAAAGAACGCGATTAATTGCTTGTGCGCAATTCCAAACAGGTACGGATTTAGATCATTATTTCTAAAAGTATTTCACATGTCGTGTTATATTGCACGATGGTATGTGAAGGACTATAAATACTGGTGCTGCGCATACTGAGAATGATGGAAATACTTGCGCAAGAATGGATTGCATTGTTTCCTACTGAAAGTGGTAATTTATTGTTAGTCGAAATATGTCTTTGAAGTTTCCTCAAATCTATTAACAGGAAGTTGGAACCGCGAAAGAATAGAAGAGTTTGAACTGAAACGGGTTTACCCCAATTTCAGTGGCGGTGTACCTAACCCTTAGTTTCTTATATGAATTGCAATTTGGAAATATTTTACCTGGCTTTGCACACTAAGCCCTTGCTCAAATTGCAATTAGAATATATAGCGTATAGTAACAATAAATTTAAAAGCTTTATATGTAACTTGAAATTTTGAAAGAAATTAACAACTGGCAGCAAAAAACATAGAATAAAGAATTAATTAAATATATCGCCAATAAAGTATAAACCAAGAATATGGGAATGATCTACCCAAGAAAAATAGATCGTGAAAGCTGTCACAAGCGTCGTTACTCCATTAGAGGTATCTAGCCATTGTTATTATTATGTATTTAATAAAAACTTCCTCCTAAATGATAAAAATAATAATAAAATATATGTTTTGTAACAGTACCATAAAACTATTTTATCACAAAATAAAGAAAATTATCAACTTAAGAAAATTAAGCAAAATTTTCTCATAAATTTGAAAAGAAAGATATTTGTAGTAATTTCATACATTTAATGCAGTGAACGGAATAATTATAACAGCAAAAAAGAATTTTGTTAATCCTTAAAATTTGAACAAAGTACCATTAACTCGTTTCACGATTGATGTTGAGGACTACCGATGTTTGTAATCACTTCCCGAAAGTCGAAATACGGGATCGACTACAATTCGTTCGCAGGATTAACTACCCTCATTATTATTAAGAAAATTTTATTCCCGTTGACTGCAATTCGAGTAGGACCACTGAAACTATACTTTGTTTACATTAAGAATACAGTGCAGAAATAAATAGGGCTATAAAATGTTAGAATCTGAATCTGGTCAATAGCGACGCCCAAATCCAACAAAGTGCAGCAAATTGAACATGATAGTCGACTTGACCATTGTCACTTTGTCCAACATGACGTTACTTTCCCAAGGGATTGTTCAATTTTGATTATGCCTCGGTTTAGAGCGCTACCTACTTCATTCTTAACGTGAACTCCGTATAGCGCCAGTTTCAGTACATACAAGTATTTATCGAACTCGATTCTAGTTTATGGGCTGACTGACTTACCGGTCGTTTCTGAAGCACAAACTGAAAATTGTATTCTGGAAACAAGATATAAAGTAACGAAAACGATTCCAATCAAAAAGAAACGAAAGGAAAAAAGCAAACACGTAAGGAAAGAAAAACTTCTCAAGAGGAAATATTGGAAATCAGATCAAATTACCCTCAAAACAACTCCAATATGCGAGTCGGCACTCGCCGATATCACGAGACACACATCACCCTTACCTAGGAGCCTTCCGGGCTCGAAGCGAGTCGATGAAAACCTGACGTGTGCGTGATACGTTCCCCATTAAGCAACGATTCCCGACCTTCCACCACCTGTGCGCCAGCCGTCGAAAGAAATATCGCCCTCGCTGCGAGTTTATAAGGATTGATGGTACCGTCTCGTAGACTTTACGACTCGACGAGGGTGTGGCGCGATGTGAGGGAAATTGCGCGCGGAACAATCGCGAAATACGGCATTTACATAATTGCGGACGGATGTGCTCATTTCGAATATAAGTTTAATGTGTGCCTCTGGTGCTTGCATACGAATCCCGTTGAAAAGGCGTCAAAATGCTCCGTTGTTGGTTTTGGCCGTTCGTGTACGGACGGAGATTTATGGAAGTTGTTGCTTCGTCGCCGTTTTTCCTTTTATTGCTTTTTGCGGTCCGGAAAGGTGGGTGGGTAAAAATAGATATTATTCCATGTCGGCGCGGTTGTAAAAGTTGCTTTTAAGCACGGGTATTAACCGGCAATAAAAGTTATAAAAAGGAATATGACAGAACGCGATGATGGAGGAAAACATTGGTGGAGAATAAAAATTATTTTCACCTTTTTATGTGCGAAGACATCCGATTTACTTCTATAGGCAAGTGTTTAGTAGGATTCACGTCAAAATTATAATCAGAATAGTTTGGAAAAAATATAAGAGGGCAGAGGCGGAGGAGATGACGCAGACGCAAGGGCAGTGGCGTAGACTTTCAAAAAATAACTAGATATACGTAGTCCCAATTACAAGTACAGGAAAGTTACTGGTTATACCGTTTGGTAATGATTACACTGGTAAACATCGCACCTTTTGCGTGTTTCTTTGATCAAATAGTGCCACCCTTATGATATTTTCCCCACTGATTCTGAATCTGCTTTCCAAATTTGTTTGTCGGGCATAATTTTTGATGCGTTCAAAATTGTTGTTTGCTTACTTAAAATGCTTAAGATAGCTTAAATTAATATATTAAAGGCAGTTCGCAAGGTATTTTTACATGACTTTCAGCAAGCGCCCAAAATGTTTGGGTCTGATTGCCTGAATAACGCGATTCAATGTTCAATGATGGATATGTCCTCACCGTGGATCACATCCAAATGTGAATGAAGACAGTTTATCTCCAGTAACGTCTTGCAACGAGGAGCTTTATATTTCTGAAGTAATTCCTCAGCAAGGTCCTTATAGTTGCCCGTCCTTTTATTTCCAAAAAAGTGCTGGACTATATTGTTGGGCGACTCCCATGCTGGACCTTCTTTTTCTTTTAGGGTGGTATCGAACTCAGGATCGTTCATTGATTCCCGAATTTATGAGTCAACGAATAGATCTTCCTTGATTTTTGCGTCAATGACCCGGTGGAAATTTATATCTCAGCAGGCTGAAATTGTGACCGTTTTCATCCATGCCTTTCACAAATTTTTTCATCAATTCGACTTTAATGTGTAGTGGTGGTAGATGTACTTTCTTGGAATTCGCCAGTGGGTGACTGACTACATTTTTTGTTTCTGGAACTAGCTGTCTTTTTAGCGACTATTTCTTTGACATAATGGTCTTATCGATTTCAGCTGTCCCATCAGCACAAGAAACAGCAAAATTTCGTATATCCTAGTAGAAAATCGAGTACATAGAGAATGAGTTTCAGATTTCCGTAAACGTGCCAGACATTCCTTTCATACTGAACCCTCAGCAATGGTCGGGGAGCAGAAACTAACCCGCGACAGTAGAAAATGTAAATGCGGAAAACTGGTACCTCATGGACCATCTTTAAAGGCGGATTCAAAATCAGCATCGAGAAATACATAAGAAATAGTACTGAGCCTCCAGGAGACAAAAACATTGTTTACCAATGTAATTGAAAGAATGGAATTGAAGACTACCATTTAAAGACCATGTAGTAGGCCGTATTACGGTTTCAGGATTACTTTTACGTTTTATATATAACTTATAATTCGATACTTTCGGTCATGGCTGTATTTTCTTGGATTTCGCGTCAAATCGGAGATCAAACGTATACATTTCTTAATGTTTTGGTCTTATTTCCAAAGAATTTATAGATTATTTTGTTTCCTGTCGCCTTACGTGCTGAGGTTTGTTAACACAGAGCGTGAAGGGAGAGGAAGGGTTATCACTTGCTAAGTAGTAAGTGTAAACTTTGCTTCGTCTAGTTTAATCCATTTTAAGTCCGGTTTGACGCTTATACAACTTCCCTATGTTTCTGGAAGGGAGATTTTTCTTCTCGAGAAAATCATTGTTGCGTAGCCGGTTGGCACTTTTATTCGCCAGCCTTTACGGGAAATTCTAAGTACGGGACAGGGTAGATGATCAAGAACCTACCTGCAACATTAATTACGAACCTTTCTAGAAGTCTACGTTTTAGGACGAAACATACTTTAAGAGGAGGCTTCGTACTTTTCAAATATTTTGTTTAGTTGAATTGAATGTGAAAGCGATTGCAAGGACTGTGGTGTAATTTACTGACACTAGATCACATCGGTAAACTTCTCATTACACAACGTGTCACCGATTTTATTATAAAGCAATTGTGTGGTGAGGAGTTTGCCGGTGGGATCTAATGTCATGTCTTTTTGATACTTTGTTGCCTGTAGATCCTGGTGATCATTTAATTCGAATTGAATTCAAATTCGGCTCTCATCATGTTAACATGGTTTTTAAATTGTAGTTATAGTATTTTAAATTTCAACTTTTAAACTGGACAAATTTTATGATGTTCATTGCTTTAAATCAATGATGTGGCACAATTGACATGCAGTGTTTTAACCTACTTTTGAATTCTGTGTCACATGGCTTTTTATCGACTCTGTTTTATGCTCCTGAGGAATAAAATAAACATTTTCGAAATATTGAGTATATATATATTATTTATAGTTTAAATGTGCATTCCTGGAATTGCGGCTATCATTTAAAATATTAAAAGCAGAAAAATTCTTCTATTCTTCATATTGTCTAGTTTCCTATGGTAATTACCAATGGTCTTGAAATTCTTGATGTTCTCGTCCAAGTGTCCGTGAATTTTAGATGTTAAAACCATATTTTCATCCATGGTGTCGTATAATTGTAAATAAATTGTATTTTCTTAGCCGTACTATATAATATTTATAGTTTAAATGTATATTGCTGGAATTGCAGCTATCATTTAAAATATTAAAAGCAGAAAAATTCTTCTATTCTTCATATTGTCTAGTTTCCTATGGTAATTACCAATGGTCTTGAAATTCTTCATGTTCTCGTCCAACTGTCCGTGAATTTTAGATATTAAAACCATATTTTCATCCATGGTGTCGTATAATTGTAAATAAATTGTATTTTCGTAGCCGTACTATATAATATTTATAGTTTAAATGTATATTGCTGGAATTGCGGCTATCATTTAAAATATTAAAAGCAGAAAAATTCTTCTATTCTTCATATTGTCTAGTTTCCTATGGTAATTACCGATGGTCTTGAAATTCTTCATGTTCTCGTCCAAGTGTCCGTGAATTTTAGATGTTAAAACCATATTTTCATCCATGGTGTCGTATAATTGTAAATAAATTGTATTTTCTTAGCCGTACTATATAATATTTATAGTTTAAATGTATATTGCTGGAATTGCGGCTATCATTTAAAATATTAAAAGCAGAAAAATTCTTCTATTCTTCATATTGTCTAGTTTCCTATGGTAATTACCAATGGTCTTGAAATTCTTGATGTTCTCGTCCAAGTGTCCGTGAATTTTAGATGTTAAAACCATATTTTCATCCATGGTGTCGTATAATTGTAAATAAATTGTATTTTCGTAGCCGTACTATATAATATTTATAGTTTAAATGTATATTGCTGGAATTGCGGCTATCATTTAAAATATTAAAAGCAGAAAAATTCTTCTATTCTTCATATTGTCTAGTTTCCTATGGTAATTACCGATGGTCTTGAAATTCTTCATGTTCTCGTCCAAGTGTCCGTGAATTTTAGATGTTAAAACCATATTTTCATCCATGGTGTCGTATAATTGTAAATAAATTGTATTTTCTTAGCCGTACTATATAATATTTATAGTTTAAATGTATATTACTGGAATTGCAGCTATCATTTAAAATATTAAAAGCAGAAAAATTCTTCTATTCTTCATATTGTCTAGTTTCCTATGGTAATTACCGATGGTCTTGAAATTCTTCATGTTCTCGTCCAAGTGTCCGTGAATTTTAGATGTTAAAACCATATTTTCATCCATGGTGTCGTATAATTGTAAATAAATTGTATTTTCTTAGCCGTACTATATAATATTTATAGTTTAAATGTACATTACTGGAATTGCAGCGTCACGGCAACTGAGAAAAAGGCATTTTCGTATTGACTGAAAAATATGAAATTTTGATGCTATGAAAATTTCACAAATATTGGATCCTTTTGACTAAATCAGTATACATAATACTTGTTTTTCTGTAGTTACAATGCCAGAATACAAAGGAAATACTGATTTAGTCAAGGTGATAGGATATTTGTGAAATTTTGCACAAGGTCATAATTTTATATTCTATACAACTTCTATCAATAACATTTTGCCGTATTATTGGCCGAAACAGCGCTGTACTTTAACAGAAAATCACTTTTTCTAGATTGTCATAACGAGCTTGATTTAAAAAAGAAGTAAAAACGTACCTGAATTTCTTTTCTGCCCAAACAGGGCGGTATCTCAAAACGTTCAAACGAAATTCAAAAATTTTTGATCAATTATACCTATAGTGGAGTCAATCCGTGGAAAAACTATATACATTTAACTAGTCCTGAGTATAACTAACCCGCTTACAAAACTATAACGAAAACGTAACAAATACAACGTTTCCCAGCACAAACGCGTTCGAAAATACGTTACAAACGGAAATTCAGAATGGGGATGCTATTCGGTACTTTAGAAGTCTCCAGCAGTCTGTCGTAACTAGTTACAATCCGTTTGGACCACACTATGTGGGGATGTACATATAGGTACTAGAAGTTTAACGAGGTCTAATCCAAGAGATTCTGGTGGGAAACAGAACACCTTGCTTACACCTAAATCTTCCCATACCGGAATAATTTCGACGATCTCATCTCGCGAATTAAGCATCGTTCGAATAATCACCGCAAACATTCTGGAACTGCATCTCTAAGACGTCCTAAACGCCGATTACCGACCAACATCCGCGAATTATCCAACACCGGGGAATTATCAAAACACACCCTTTCACGGGCTTCGACTTCGACTTAATCGTTGCCGCCGTTAAGTTTTAACAGTCACCTTGTCAGCGGTAACGAATTAAATCTACATATTTACGGCTACAACTTCGTTCTAATCCCACCCTTCCCTTACATGCATGCATGCTTGCATGTATGTACGTGGCATAATTGCTCGTGTACGCGAAGGTATGAGCGGAACATCGCCTACATACACACGATATGCATAAATACATAACGTTCTGCGCCGCGCCGCAGCGATTCGGGGTGCAAACGGGCCGCGGAAATCAGGAAGCCGCCCCTCCGGAGGGGGCTTCCTGAACCAACAAATTCAATTAAACAAGCGCAAACATTAAACGCTGTCGTCCGTGCATGTGTGTATCTACACACTAACTTCGCTCCGTTATCTGCTCGCTAGTTGCTTTCGAATTAAAATAATTTCCGGTTAATGGGCACGGGCGCCAGCTAAAACGGAGATTTCGTTACGGAGATGCGAAGGAATTATGGAAATTTTGGTACGATACCGATTTTCGCTCAAATTCTTCGATTGCCTGAAGCAACGAAATACAAGATGCACGGTTGGTTATTAGATTCTGTCTTTACCTGCATTTACTCCAAAAATCAGAAGTAACGAAAAAGCGACTTTATTGACTCCAATTCCCATTCTCGCGACATACAATTCCAACGGTAACAGTTAATTAAACGACGGCTCTCAATAATATTTACCGACTGCGAAATCTCGCTCGTCCCAATTCAATATCTCATATATCTATAACTGGTTCGGCCCGGATCCGGCGCTACGCGAACGCGTCGAATATGGAAATAAATACGCTAAATTAATAACGACCCACCTGGTTATCGTTCGCGATAAATTTGCAGGTCAGCACCGGAGGCGGACGCTCGCAATTCCGGAATCGATTTGGGACCGAAACGGGTGTTAAATAGACAGCTTGCCGTGTAAAGATTCGAATTTAGGTCACGCTGACGCGACGCTCAAAATATGGAAATCGAAGCATTGGTCTATTTAAAAAATATATGAATGGAAATTGCGGGGAATAGTGATAATTGTTAGTAGTAATGGCAATAACAATAATGGTACTGATAATATGTAGTGCACAGTAATTTTACCATACGTGCAAGTCAATTGATCATTGACAACCGCATGTTGCAATCGATGCCACATTATGCTAGCTGAATCTGTTGATCGTCCTCGGCGCCATATTATAACATCACAATCAGCTTTTTGTATACAGACCGTTGTTAACGCCATATTATGATAGTCGAATCAACTGATCATTGTTGATGCCATTATGACACCGGAATCAGCTGCTTTTTGTTAATGCCATATTGTGATACTTGAATCTGTTGATCTTGGTCATAGCCATATTGTAATATAAGAATCAGGTGTTTGTTATTGATACCATGCTGCGACAAAAAAGAATCTGCATATTGTTGTCGAGGGAATTGTGACACCAGCATCAAATGTTTATTGTTGATGCTACGTTGTGGCAGTTCAACTAGCTGATGGATATAAGTGCCGCATCATGGTAGCTGAATTTGCTGATCGTGCTCCTCACCATATTGTAACATCAGAATCACATGTTTGCTGTTCAAACTATGCTGGGATAATTAATCAGATGATCGTCGTCAGCACCATATTATAGCAGTCGAATGAACTGATCGCTGTTAATGCCATTATGACACCAGAATCAGCTACTTTTTGTTGATACCATATTGTGATAGCTGAATCTGTTGATAGCGGTCATCGCCATGTTGTAATATAAGAATCAGGTGTACGTTGAAGATTCCTTCAGATCGTTGTCGACGGGATTGTGACACCAAAATCAGTTGCTTATTGATGATGCTTAGTTGTGGCAATTGAACATGATTATTTATTATCGATGCCATATTATGATAACAACCTGCTGATAATGGGCGTCTCAATACAGTACACTCCAAATCATCTATCGGTTGTTGATACCACGTTGGAACAATGAATCAGATGGTCGTTGTCCACGCCCTATTACGACTGTCTAATCAACTGATCATTGTCGATGCCATTGACACCAGACTCAACTGTTTGATGTTAATAATAATAGTAATAATAAATAATAATAATATCTCTAATGTCCAACAGTTTCCCAATTACAGGACATAATAAATAAATTACACGCATATAGCAAAAATAAGATATTACATCACAAGCTAATGTAAATCAAAACTAATCAAAATTATTGATGTTATCGAAAATATATCATTATAAAGTAAATTAGCATTTTTGCACATAGTTGACAGCGGACAACAATGCAGTCCGTTCGTTCTCGGTAGTCGTAGGGCAAATTTTGACGGAAAGCGTGAATTTTGTCTTGAAATATGGAAATTTAGGCCTGTCAATAGAGAAAACGAGACAATCCGTCCATGTACCAGTTTCCATATAAATCGAGCTCCATGAGTATCCCGGCGAGAAGTAAGTGAGCTCGACCCATGTCTGCCCAGTAAGAAATGATAGTTAATGCCATGTTATGAGAGTTAAATCAGCTGATTATTATCGATACCGTCTTGTGATGTCTGAATCAGCAGCAAATCATTGTCGCGGTACCCTGACTATGAGCTAATCATTACTAACGCTGTTTGACCAACGCATTTGATTCCTCCTTTGACTTCCATCTCGTCTTTTTCCTAAAGTACGTTGTTTTTGCAACGTACATGTTCTATTGTGTTCATTTTACTTTGCAGTTTCACAGTTAAGCATATGTTTAAGCAATCTTCATCAATTGAGCAGAATTTTTTAGAATTAACAACCACGTGTACCAAATGAGTCCATTTCTAAAAAGTCTTCTACAAAATACCCAAAAATCAGCAGCCGATTAAGACTCCTAAGATGGGCTTTCGATCAGAATCCTCCGATTCTATTCGTAACGAAACAAAATTCCAACGGGACAACTAAGCGGAAAAGTAGTTTAAAGGTAGAAAAGGATAAGTCGTTGTTACTGCGAGACAGTCATGGCTATGTTGTTTCGATTTCACCTTAGCGTTTAGGCATTCTTTTCTCGACACCAGAGCTTCATTTTGTAGTTCCCAAGCAAATTTCTCAAAATCGAGCCACGCTTGAATCAACATTTTTAATATCGATCCGTAACTGAGAGATGGGTTGTAGGAGTTCGGTCGGAAGTCGATCTACGGATCGATAGTGGAAAATAATAACAATCCTTATGTAACAACAGTACTGCCGATAGTAATAATAATACCAACGTCGTATTGTGACAGCTAAATCAATTGAGTGTTATTATTGCCGCATTGCCGCATTACCGCAGCTGTACCAGCTGATTGTAGTGGACGCCATATTATGATAGCGAAATCAGTTGTTATTATTATTATTAAGAAACGAATAAAATCTTCTTAGAAAGCGGGTTAATCGGTCAATGAGGATAAAAACAAACTCTTTTATTTGCAGAACTCGATATTTTTCAGATTATTTTACCAACTTCTTCAGGAGCATAAAACTACGGTTCTTTACAAATTCAAGAAAGCAGGAGAGAGAACAAACAAAAGCTTCTCATAGTTGTTAAGAGAACTTGTGAACATCTCATGTTTCATGCTTCTGATGAAGTTGATACATAAATTAATTAAAATCATTATTAAATATTGCAAAGAAAAGAGTGTGTTCCTGTCCTCATAACCTGGGTTTTAAGACGACTTTATTTGTTTCCTGACGTGGTGCGGTAAAATACCTTTTTCCGAATATCATTGCCCCCAAAAATCAGGATTGTGTTTACACGAGTCAGTCAAAGCATTGTCTCGTTTCTTATTTCCTGATTTCCTGTACTCTGAATGTGCTGTCTTAATTGTAAATTCTCAAAAATTATGACACCAAAATCATCAGATCTCTTTCGTAAACATATTGGGACAGGTGAATTAGCTGGTTATTGTGTACGTCATATTGGTGTAGCTGAATCAGCGCATCATTATCGTTGCCATATCTTGACATTGGAGTTATTTGTTCGTTGTTGTATCGGCATACTCTGACAATTAAATCAGCTGATTTCTACCGGTGCAGCACAATGCTGAATCGGCTGATTTCTACCGATGCAGCACAATGCTGAATCAGCTGATCGTTCTCGTCGCCATATTCTGACAGCTAAATCAGCTGATACCAAAATCAACTGTTTATTGCTGATGCTTTATTGTGATAGTTAAGTCAGCCGATTGTTTACGTCGCTACACTGTGAGCCTAGAATCAACTGGTCACTTTTGACGACATATTGCTACTGTTCAATTATATGGTCGCTATTGTCACCATATATCAATACATAATAATAATAGAAGCAATGATGATAATAATAATTATTATTATTATAGCGTTATCAGTCCTTCATCTCTCCTGACAGCTTTTGACAAACCTCCTCCTGAGAAATTCGTTCCCCACGAAAATCCAGACATATACCGTTCACCTCCTTCCACAGTTTCCCGCGCCCGAGGCGTTTAGGAAATTATGAAAGTTTTTACCGGTCGTGTGTCGACGCGTAGACGTCTCCCGTATCTTTCCTCTTCCTCGACGAAGATCCCGGATCTTTATCCTCGTTCGTCGACACGGAAACGCAGGAAGTTACAATTATTTTTCTTGTTGCCGTTGCGAAGCCGTTCCTTGTTACGTATTTCCTCCCTCGGTCTTTAATTAGCCTCGCGCTGGCGGCGAGCTATTTCCCGAAAATCGCGCGCGCACGTTCTCCGGGTTGAACATGGGCCGCCCGAAATTATATTAGACGAACAGTTATTTAATTGGGACGTGATTAGGGCCGGGCGCTACGCGGCGATGAAGTTTTCTTATACCGCTTAGTATGAGAAGTCGAGGGATGGAAGGGTGTATAATGATGATAGTTCCGTCGAGGATACGGCGAAGGGATGTTGGGTTTTCATACTTATTGGGGTTTATGAGTAGCTGTGAAATGGGACATCGGAGCGCCGAATCTGGAGGAATATTAAGGAAATTAGGATGGGGGTTTGTTTCATAATTGAAATTGTTGCTTTCTTTTGGATATGGGTACATATTATATATATATATATATATATATATATATATATATACATATATCAGCGCAAGATAGCTTGTGGTCATAGGCTTACCATTTCGTTACTATTCTCCTCCAATTCCCTCTGTCCTGGGCTCTTTATTGCCATGTCTCCACTTCAACTCCCTAACCCTTTATTTTTCTCTGGTCGTCCTTGTCTCTTCATTGTACCTTCTCGTTCTTTGCAAGCTCTCTTCGTCCACCTAACATTTACCATTTTTGCTATGTGTCCTAACCATCTAGCTCTTTGAGCTCTGACTATCTGGATTATCGATGCCCTGTTGTATACTTCCATTGTTTCTGTGTCTGTCTCCTGTCCTCATTCCACCACAAAATATCCTTAAGATCCCATACTTTATGATTGTCCTCCTTCTTGTATATGGTCCAGGTTTCACACGCGTACGTAAGTATTGGTCGTATTACTAGTTTCTTATATTCTGCATTTAGCAGGTCTAGAAATGTTTTAAGCTTGAAGTATCCTTGTTAGCATTCCTGCAGCCTTACTTCCCTTGGCCTACTTTCTGTGCCTCATCTCTTTATTTGTTACTTGTCAACATTACTCCCAAATATTCCAGCGTGTCAGAGTTTTCAATTTTATATGCTCCACTGCTTCTCCATATTAAGCTTAAATTAGTCTCCTCATCCCATTTCATTATCTATCATTACCATACATTTTTCACTAGACGCCTCTCCTTTCAGCAAGACACTATTATATCTGTTTTCTAATGTCATTGCTATTAGCTTTTTAATTTGCAAACCACTGTTAGTTCTTCCATGGCTTTGCATAACATAGCCTCTTTCTATGGAGTCGTGGGCTTACTTATGACTAATGAGCAACATATATAGACTTGAAATTTGCTTATAAGCATTGGAATTGTCTCATTATAAATATCTGGTCCGCTGTTGATCTTCTTTCTCTGAAGCCGCTCTGAGACTCTCCAACTACTCCCTCCTGATAATTTTTTAAACGATTCTCTCATTTTGTTAGTACATTAACTACATCGTCTTCATCCATTTTATCAAATTTCAAGATCATCGGTATCTATTGTGTTCAACAGTTCTAAATAATTTGCACATAGCTGTTTTATCACCCACCATCACACCCTCTTTATCTGTTAAGGATCGCGTTTGGCTTGCCAGTTTATCCCTATTTGTCTTCGCGTTCGATTTTCTGAAAAGCAATCCTCATTCCCCTGCCCTTGTACTTCTCCTCAATTTCATTTAATTCTTGATCCGTATGTATTCTTTTTCTTCTTTCTACAGAACTTCTTTACCTGTTTTCTCCCTTTATCGTACTCGGATTTGTTTAATATTTCATGTCCTTTTCATATACTTTATATATCTTGCGCGAATATATAAATATTAATGTACCAAGTCGAATTCCTCAGTTTTCCACTGAGGTTTGGCAACTTAGTTGCCGAAATACGTATCTGGATTTTTCAGAAAGGTGTGGTGAGGGTAATTTTATTTATTTTATATACTAATTTATTACATAATTCAAGAACAAAGACAAATATTTTAACGATATTGCCAACGTTCCATATGACGAACCATTTTAACAGATTTTACTCAGGACTAGGGACTTAGGCCTGTTTTCACTTTTTAATTATTTTTTTTCCTTATCATTTTTTTGATACATGTATATTTTATAGTTTACTTGATTACTTCATGTTATTTTTATTCTAATTTTTCTTTCCGTCCGTGACTGTTGGATAAATAAATATAGTTATTGTTGTTATTATTATTATATCTTATTTTATTTCTGCTGTTTCATTGAGTCTCGCATTCCTGATCAAATCGTTTTCTACTCCCCTCCCAGTCACTTTCTTTTTCCTTTTCAGAACTTCCCTTACCACCTCTCGTATGGTTGTTTCTATTTGTTCCATTCGTCCTACAGGTTGTCTTGTACGAGAAGGTTATCTGTAGTGTTATTTCCTGTTGCAGTCGGTTTAGCATTTCTCCTTTCTTCGGGTCATCTAGTACAGTGTCTCTCAACCCCTAACGAATCAACGCCGGTTTCAATAAAGCTGTTACGTGATACTACGCCCCCTTCATTTCAAAAAATTTGCTAAATTTATATTGCGTTTAATGGATTAGTGACTACCTATTAATGTTGTTTTTTAAATATTGTACGATTAACGAATAAAATATATAATTATTCTTAATAAAAGATTTTAATATATCACCCAGAAAATTGTTTTTCGCTCCCTAAAATATAAATTGTTACTAATCGCCTCTCAACATGGAGAAACGCCCACGTTGAGAAAGACTGATCTAGATTATACTGTTTTCTTCCATTGTCCTGTCTCTTGCTTAAGCTTGGTATCACTTGTTTTATTCTTACAATAACCAGACTATGACCATCGTCCGCATCCGCTCTTCTGTAGCTCCTCGCACACCTTACTTATCTTCGCTTGTTTCCTCTCTACGAGAACGTGATCAATCGAGTCCCGCACTTTTCCATTTGGAGTTATCCACGTCTCTTGATGAATTTGTCTCTGATTAAATGCGGTACTAATTTCATTGTTATGTTATTTTCGAAGGCGAATTCTTCAGCTTTTTACCATTATTATCGGCTTCTGTATGCTTACTTTTTCTGCAGTAACTACGTGATATAGTACAGAAGTAATAAGTAAATGGCTAAATATTAAAATCGGAATAAAGTTAACAGTTTAAAGAATTACATTTCCAGATATTTCTGCGTTCGTTGTAAACAAGGGGTATTGGTGCGATTATTTATCATCACGTATCATTCCGGAATGAATTGGCGCGCGGTAACCGGGTGTGAAAGCGAGGATACGAGGTTTTTGACGTGCCGCGTTGCAAATCACGCTTCTTTATGGGGCGTTAGTGCTTCACCGTTATTATTATTTCTACTCTTTCCGAGTGTCTACGAAACTGATGCGTTGAATCTATAATTATTATAATGAAAATTTAAAAAATGGAATTTGACGGCGTAAACACTAAATAATGAATCTTTCCAGCTTTATTTTTACTGAATGTTTCCGGTATGACTTGCGATAACGTACCTATAGTCTAAGAATAGTTGAAGAACCGCCATTCGATACAGCACGACCTGCTTTAAGACCTGCAGTAAGGAACATGCTTGACGTCGTTTGTTGTACCACCACACCAAACCGATTTTCGAGTACCCCAGTGCCGCAGTTCGCGTCGTTATCGCCGCCTCCGGCGGAACGTATCTCCCAACCAGCATACATCGCTGCGCTAGATGGCGGCGGAAATTAGGTAAAATATGAGGTAATAACGCTCGAAGCAAACGCGCGAACCGTACATACATACGAGCGAGCCTCTTTAGAACGTCGGTCGCGTCGCGTAGCGCGATATATCGCCGTTGTCGACGGTAATTGAAGAATGCTCGCGTTTTGTAAACGTCGAAATATTCGCATTTGTCACGCGATAATGCGCGTCGCTCTCTAGCTTTCCTTCGTTTATTGCTTTCCACATCTTCCTTTTGTGTTTTTAAACGGCGAATAACTTCGACGGAAGTGACACGTAAGAGATAACAACGCCTGTCGCGTCGCAAAGTGGTTAACTAATTAATAACATAACGCAGCGGACAAAAGTCAAATGAAGCATAGTGTTACTTTAAAAACGAATGCATGCAATAATTTTTTCGAATTTATACGGCGGCAAACGCCAAAAACATTTCGTTTGGTATCAAAAAACACAAAAAAATTGCGCACGATCCAACAATTTTTAGCCGTGCCTCAAGTCACTCTTTGCTTTTATTATTGGAAATAAGACTAAAAATTGTTTTTCTTTTAATTTCTTCTTCAAAATTATTTGAACAATGAACCTCAAACTAAAATATTTTAGTGAATTACAGATTAATATTAATTTAATTTAATAATGAAGTTTTTTTAAAAGTGGGATAATTCATATCATATTCTTTGATCACTTGAAAAAGAAATTGTTTCTCTTCTTCATTTTGTGCTAATTTATTACTATAATCTGTAATGAATTTGGCACCTCTTTCGGTAGCATCGTTCATTACACATAAGTTTTGACAAATTTGAAAACCTTGAACATAGTCAAATCTTTCATTCCAATTCGATGGATCGACTTGCAAAAATTCTTTGGAAATTTCTAAGCGATCAAAGAACGCGTGTGTGTTTGAATTTACAAAATCTCTTAAACCTTTTTGTGAATATGTTTCGAGGATATTTGTTGGATTAGCTATGATTCGCTTGCACTTTCCTTTATTTGCTTGAACATTAATTGCTACAATCATTTTTCTCTTAATATCAACACTAACATTAGGATCGAAGAATGAAAGATCGACTGCTTCTTCGGACAAATACCATAAGTGATTGCTAACTTTTTGTGGCAAAGCAAAAGATATATCTCGTTCAGGATAAGCAATTATAGTTTGAATTAAATTCAGGTCTTGATTTGGTGCTTTAATTACTTTTGGTGCATCCAAACCAGGCTTTTACATAAATACGAACTATGAAAAAACATACACTACGTATGCCGTTCAGCTCTTGTTTTCTCATAATAAATTGATCACGAAACAAATACATTTGAAGTGTATAAATTGCTTTTGACATCCATCTGGTGTGAGAAGCTGCACCAGGTATTCGAAAGGTGTTAAAATTCGGCACCGTACCATCAAGGAAAATGATAACTAATTGTAATAATTCTTTGTAATCGTGCTTTAAATTATCGAGACACTAATTTAAGATTACATCACGTTCTTCAGCAGTCGATACTTTAACGACATGTTCATCTTCTAAGCAACTTTTGTAATTTGTCTAATAAATATTATTCCAACGTTTGCAAAAGTGATCAAAAATGAGTTCTTTTGGTGCGGCTGGTGTAGCAACTCTAATTTCAAATACTTTTCAGATTAGCAATTCGTAAGTGTGGTGTCTGCATGGAAAATGTAATAAAAGGCAACCTAGTTTTCCTTCAAGCAAAGCAGCAGCACCTTTTTCTGCACCCGTATTATGTGTTGAAGTTGTATCCAAGTAAATAATTTGAACGAGATCAAGGATTTTATATTCGTTTACTAAATTAAATTAACGATTTTAACTTTGGAATTCCAAGTAATTTATCACGCTTACACAATAGCACCATGTCAACTAATATTCTATGCGAAGCACCACACTTCCTCATTTTGACGGTATTACTGCAAAGTTTCGCTTAAAACTAAACTTAAATCTAAAGATTATGGCTCCATGAATATTTCCTCAATGAATCGTCCCTCGCACCGGAAATTATTTTATCCCTAATCTGCACGCGAAAAGCTTCAATTTGATATATAATAAGTCATACTTCGGACCATTTCGATTTTCTTCGAAATTTCAAAGTTCAGAAAACAAATTATATATTCTAAATTAAACGAAATTCTGTGTACAGATTAATTCCAAATGCGACACTTTTCGGTAGCTGAAAGCTGTGTGATTACCTTAACAATACCTCATTGATCACCCACATACCAACCACAGGCCGGCAGCAACCGGCGCTAACTAGGTATTGTCCAAAATCTAATAATTTTTAAGGCATTGAAGATGAACTCATAATTATGGTTTTGTAGCGGGAATTAAAAACATGTATTTATACAAACTTTCAGCAAAACTTATTGTTTACTAATGTAATAATAGCCTCCCAAAGTTAACCCATTAGTTCCCATGGTCCTCATTTAAGTACGGTAAACTGTACCCAAATGAGTACAGCGGGTACTAATGGGTTAATTTACCCAGTTCTATTTGCTTTGTCATTAATTGCATCAACTCTTAATTACAACAATAATAACCCAGTTTTCGTGGACATATACATAATTTCCCTATATTTGACATCAGAAATAACCCATTATAACTCATCCTGTATTACTAATTTTTACGAGTTTAGTTATTCCGAGTATTTGGAATCGAATACAATGAAAATCAATCGTAAATTTGAACCATTCATTTATTGGACTTTTTCCGGCGATTGACCACCGTGCATCGCCACAATTCGACAAGGCGGTTGAGCACCTCTAAAATACGATTCGGTCTATTCGGATCGAACATTCTACAAGGAAATTTTCCCGTCCTATACATCCTCGAAGGACGACCGATTTGTTTATCAATAGTAAATCACACCGTCACGTAAAAGGCGACAAGGTCGCTATCTTATTCCGGTACGCCATCCAGTACACGTACGCTCCCGAATCTTCCCTTCCTCGCTTCGTCCTTTACGCGCTCCTTCAGCGCCCGGGCGAGGATACGTGCCCGCGTCCTTTTCATCTGTTTGCCCGCGTATCGGTGTACATGTCGATGAGGCGTCGCTGTTCGAGGCGAAAGGCGATCGCTCTTCGAGCGTTCGGAAAATCTGAATTCCGGCCTCGAATCGTATTCTATTCGGTACCGGTCCGCTATCAACTTTGATATGTTTATTTGATTCGGTCGCCCGGCGTCCCGGATGTATGCGGAGGTCCCGAGGCTAGGGCGAAGCGAAAGAGGTCGATTCGATCCTCGTCGATTTCTTTTCGCATATCGACAATATATTTGGGTATCTTCCGTAGGCTTGCCGTATTTATTTCGTTTTACGTTCTAGTGGTTAGGGTTTTAAGGGTTTTTAAATCTTCTGGAATTCCTGGCAACAACGAAAATCCTTAAACTTTTTCCATTTGTGTTATAAACTAATTATGAGTTCACTAAGAAACTCAACGAAACAGAAGAAAGCTTCAAGTTCTATTTTGAGGTGGAAACCTTTCAAAATCTTCAGCCTCTTGAAGAAGATTAAGGCCTAAAGCACTAACACTCAAACTCGTACTACAAACGAAGCTCAGCTGTCAGTTGCTCTCCTTTCTAAATTGGGATTTTCATGTTCAACTTTCTTAATTCCCCTGTCACCAATGCTGGAAGACAATCGTTGAAAGACAGGGGTCTTTCTAAAGTATTTACGAATATGAAAGCTGTTGAAAAGTTTTATTTTGAGAACAATACCTGCATACCCTTCAGCTTGTTCTAGCAATCTGAACGTGTCAGCCACCCACAATCAAAAACTCAGACGTTCTCCATTCTTTTATAATTCGATTTCAAGCTTTGGAAACATCAACCATTTCAACGGGGAACATACTAAATTCTCATCTCGTTCAGTTGAAGCTCTAATCTCAACCTTTTCGAGAAACTAAAGCGGATTGGAAGTTTGAGAATTAACACCTCGATCTCCTAATACAAAAAGAAATTGTGAATTTTCGGCTTCCCTCATTTGAGATTTCGACTTTAAGCTTGAAACTACAATATAGAAGATGGTAGATTCTCATATCGCATGGTTGAAGCTTACGTATGAACTTTTCTACATAATAAGTTTGAGGTTTTCTGGAATGAAAGCAGTGTGTATCGAAACAATTTGATGTTTGATGATCTAGTATTTTGAGGATCCAGGTGTACCCCTCAAAATACTTTTATACCTTTGTAATTTTGAGGTTCCTCAAGCAGATTAGAGTTTGAACAGCTAACTCGTCGATCTTCTAGACCATGGGTTTCCAAAATTTTCAGCCTTGGGGCCATACTAATTACATTAGTGAGTTTTCTGCGTATTATACTTGTCATTAAGCTTTACCTAGCAAATAAATAAATCCGTGTTATTATCATTCTGTGTTTTTATCCAACTTATCACAACAACAATAAGCTATTAGCTGTCACTGATGCTGATGACACTGGCGGGCCGAATTTGGCCCGCGGGCCGTAGTTTGGAGACCACTGTTCTAGACAACAAGAAGGAAAACTTCGAACTTCCTACGTTTTTCAACTAGATTTTTGAGCTTGCTAGCTCCTCGGTCATCAATGGAAAAGCGGATCTTTTTCTAGTCCTACTTCGTTCAACCTATCTTTTCTGAACACTTCTTTCTTAAATGATACCAGAGCCTATTTTAAAAAGTTAAGCCCTAATGATATTTTGTTTTGATGTAGAGGTCTGGAAGAAAGTATAAAGTACCACATCAGTAATGTAGGCTTCCACGGCGGGAGTCGGCAACAAAACTTATAAGAAAGTCCAATGTTGGAAACCCCATCTTCTGGCGTCTTTCGGTTCAGATGTCTTTAAGTTTCTTTTGGTCATCAATGCATTAAGAGCCGCACTCTCGCTTCGTTTTGTTAAAGCTTTAATGTGAGCCTTTGTATTTAAAAAGGAAAGAAGAGAAATGAAGCTCAGTTTTGTATTTTTGGGGAGACATCTGAAAGACAGCAGAATTTTAAGCTTCTTCAAGGAAACACTTATGAAGTTGCTGAAACCATAAAATCCTTTATCAATCGAACCTGGTGAAATAGGTTGCAGAAGTGATGGTCGGCCTTAACATGGAGGAATATGACGCCCTCTTCGGTCTTAGTGGTAATTTACTTCCCCGGCATTACATTCCTTCAAACAATGTTCTCGAGTGATAGTAGTTGATACGGTAAGCTAGGTTAAACAGTTCAGGGTTCTGCAAGAATGAAATGTGAAGCCTCTTCAATTTTTCTGAAGCAATACATGGGTCTCCTTAACAAAGAGCAATTTATAATTTCTTCCTCATTGCTGATGAACAATCTAGCCAATTAGTCAATATATTTCTTATAAATCACATCCCCAGTGTGGTTTTCTGGCTACCCAGAATTGCATGAATATAAAGGTTTATTCCGATTTCCTCAAAGATTAACTCTATACCTTTATGACAGATTTTGCATTCTTAGGAACGATTCTGTGTTTATACTGAATAAGGTAGAAGCTTGGCATTTTACTTTGATGAAGATATCTGAAAATCTAATCTAAATTTGGCTTTGCAAACGTAACGCATCCATCTTTAAGGTACAAAGTACCTAGATTCTCTCTCGTTCCAAATTAGATCCTAATCCCTCATTCCTCACTGAAATCTTAATCTGAAATTTTTGAACCTGTCATTTCTTTATGAAAATTTTTCAGCTTTGAACATGAAACTACTAATAACGCTAAATGTTCCAGTTTAAGTATATAAAATGTATTGATTTCGATTGGGGACGAATTTCAAGAGAAATCTTTCGGAATGATGATCTTTCAAACTGACATACTTCAATACTCTGGGCTAACATTGTCGATATTGCTACCACACGCCATAAACACTACGAAAAATATGCCTCATCGAAACTTCCCCGATAAGCATCACCATCACCACCACCGTCGAGAGTCCCACGTCGAAAACAGAAATTAACCCAAGGAGACGAGAAGTCGCCCCGAACTTACTCCTCTTCCGATAACTTACCCACGTCAACGCGGGTAATTTCCTATCTGTTTAGGCGGCGGCGGCGGCGACTTTCCCTTCTTCCTCCCGCTCCTCTCTAGACCGCTCCCGCTGTAGTTGATTGATTGAAAGTGATTTCGTGATCGGCGGAGGCGGCACGCGAACCGCGGAAGAATCGGATTACAGCAGAAGTGGTTGGTACAAGTAGTCCGCGATGCTCGCGCCGACGATCCGATAATGATCCGTCGTTGTTCGTCGTTAAACGGTTTGTGTAGTCGTCCTCGATCGTCTAGAAATGGAGTTTCTAATTACATATCGCGATTGAGGTGTCTGGTTCGGGCGTAGAGAGTTTGATTGATTTCTGCTCCATTGAGAACCCCAGTTGTTGCGGAATTACGAACACAGAAAGTAAACAAACAGGTCAGAAGTGCAAGCAATTGGCTAGTGAATGTGGAAATAACTACATTTCCCCTGTGGGGATTAGAGTTTCCTTCAATTTATAGGTCAGCGTTTAAATCTTCACTTCATTTTCACAATGGATTTTCCAACTAATTTGTGGGGATCACTTTGCCTACACTTACACCTACGCTTACACTTACCCTTAATCTGAGGACGAAAATTCTGTAACAGCAATAAACGATATCAACAATATTTACTCCCCGAGAGTCTAACACGTTGTTACTTCCGAAGTTTGTAGTTACGTTGTACTTATTACTTCTGCCTGCCGAAGAAATAAAGAACACATGAGAGGAGCAACGAGAATACTGTGAGGAAGTGAAGGCACTGAGAATGATAAATAAAAAACTTAAAGTGGAGAATGCAAAATCGAATAGAAATATGATTCATATAGTGGACAGATTGGAGCGTATTGAAAGAGAGAGAGAAACGGACGAACAATATAGTCCTACAAGGACTAACAATAGACACTAGCAACAAAGAAAGACCACGTAATTCGATGGAGAACTTTTCGAAAGAAAAGCTACAGGTAGATGTGAAAGTGGCGAACGCTATAAAGTTGGGAGAAAATAATATGCTTAATATGATCTCACAAAGAGCGCGGGAGATATCCAAAAACAAATTAGATACAGAGCTGGAGAAGAAAAAAACAAGAATAAGGTCATTAAGATTGCATACAGAAAACTATATATAGAAGGAGAAGACTGGCGATGGAATAGTGAAGAAGGAATGCTGAAAAAAACAGGCCACAGCAAAGACCTCAACAAACTAGAATAAACTTCAAACAAATACTGACTACAACAAAGTGGGAATAGATCCGGCGATGGAAAGGAACATAAATTTGATTATAAAACGAAACAAAGAAAGGAAGAATGTGCTAAAGATAAGAAATATAAACTCGAAAGATATAGAGAAAAATGCGATTTGAAAATTGGCAAGATAGAAAGGTAATCAAAAACTTTACTACAAGGTACTTAAATCATTAGAAGGACTAAAACCAGAGAAACAATGAAGAGAAGAAGTGTTTCTGAAAGTTTGCAGTAAACCATGGAAAGAAGAGGATTGGGAGATAGGGGTGATATTGCCAATAGACAAAAAGGGAGACCAAACTGAGTGCTGTAACTACCGAGGAATTACGTTATTGAGCACAACAATAAAAGTTTAGGAGCAAACTTTAGATAAGAAACTGAAGAACCTCATTGAATTAGCTCTTTCGGACTCTCAAAGCGGTTTCCGACCAGGACGAAATGTACAAGACCATATTTTCACTTTAAAAAAGATAATGGAAAAAACGATACAGCAGGAGGGAGAAGCCTATTTGGATTTTATAGACCTAGAAAGGACATTTGACTCCGTCCCAAGAACAAAACTTTTGAATACGAATATCTATAAAACTATAAATCTGAATCTGAAATGTTCAAGACAGACGAAGGACTGAGATAAGGAGGGGGACTAAGCCCTACCCTCTTTAACGTATCTATGGACGGAATTAGCAAACAATCTAAGAGAGAAAGAAATGAAAATATACTTTGACCCAAACATTTAGAGCAAGCATGGCTCTCCGAATGTATTTTTGCAGACGACATAGCGATTATAGCAAAATGCACAAGACCTACAAGAAAATCTAAAAATATGGAATGAAGAAATAGTGAAACATGAAATGAGAATCAGCAGGACAAAAACAAAAGTCATGGTACTATTTCGCGAAGAGCCAAGAATCAATATTGTAATAGAAAATACAAAATTAGCACAAGTAGATCAATACAACCACCTAGGAGTCCTAATTGATAAACGAGGAACCAGAAATCAATGAAAGAATTGCAAAAACGATAAAACTATATCATACTATGAGGAATTACTTAATAAACAAGAAAGAAATCACCATACCTCAAGCTTTCCAAGATATCCTCTTCTCGAAGCTGACTATTTTGTGAGGCGTGAGGAGGTGGGCCCAGAATCCGCCAATTCATACTACTCACATCGATTTTTTTCCATCAAGCAATCATCATTCACGATTCATGAATTGGCTTGCGCATGTAAATTATTTCAAAAAGTTTTGCTCGGTTCGTACTGCATTCGATTTACGACCGTGTCGCCTCCATAACTGCATCCATGCACCAGCGTACTTTACGATTCGTCCGACCGAAGCCCGGACTCGCTCCGGTTCTGGAATTATTTAGGAGGCCGCGTTACATTGTTACGCTTTTATTCTCGGCGCTTTACGTGCGCACATTTTGTAGCACCAACATAGCCTAGCCCTCCATATTCGCTTTGACGGCTAACGGCCCGCCGCTGCCGCCCGGTTTATTATTCCTTTGAATAATAACCGTTGTTTATTCAATGAATACCGAAAGCGACGGTTTGTCCCCCTCGTCGCCCCATATTTCGACGGAAACTCGGTGATCGACAAACGCGAGTACGTATCACTGAGGGTATGGGTATTTATCGCCGATACGCGGGTTGTTCCGGGTGCGTTTAATTTATAAAATGATCCCGGTCGGTTGAAAATTTTAATTGCTGAACATCAAAAGATCACTTCCTCGGTGAAAGTCGTAAAACTAGGAGACCGGAACGACTCTCTCATTAGCTTAATAACTTATGAAAGTTCGGTGGTTCAAAATTCCCGGCGATTGTGCATTTCCACAAAGGGTTTTCTCCACCTGTGCCCCCTCCGCATATCTCCAGCCTCCGAAACGCTCCCGGTTTAATTAATTAAGACCGTAATAATTCATAGCGGCCCAGCGCGACCACGTCAAACGTCTTAATTTCGCCATCCTCCTAATTATTAAGCCGTCCCCACGGAAAGGTTCGATATTCGCGAAGGTAAATGGAGGAAACGATGTGGAGTCCTTTGGAGGGCTTTCCCTCGTCACTACCACCACCACTACTACCACTAGCACCGCGATTCCGGTGACCGCGTTTCTACGTGTGCACGCGCTTAACCCTATTTATCCTCTTAGCGTATTCTCTTTAATATGCCGTATTAGTCCGAAAGCTCCGAGTGGAAATGGTGGTTGGGGCGAGGATGGGAATGAAGGAGGGTCGATCCGGGCCTTTTGATCTGACCGATTTCGAGATGCGTAAACAGAGAATTGGAAATGTCGGTACGGTTTATCTTGTCCTTATGTTGGGGGCTTTTGCGGCCCTTGTTTGTCGGAAGTACATATTGGTGTTACAAATGGTACAATCAATGATAGATAAGTTCTAAATGTTCGACGATGTGGAAGCTCTTAGCGACCGAACTGCTACGGTACATTCGATCCGAACGGTTGAGGGATTTGAATCAACATCGGTCGGTAACATGTTTGTTCGTTGGTCAAATTACAGGAGTACGACAGATTGAGTCCAAATAGTAAAAGGCTTTTTTGGACAAGTTGGATTTCTATTTAAGACAGGATCTCCCTTTAACAATTTGAAGAGTTTTAAATCTAATATTTTTGGGGCTTCCATTCCGATAACTTCATAATGTGCTTTCGAAGAATGCTAGCCCTACCGAGAAGAAAGCTACTTCGGAGGAAACTATGAAAAACCGGAAAAAATTGAAACTATTGGATCACAACTTGGGTAACATTTCTGCTTAAGGCAAGAAAATGTTCATGGGTCTTAAATCCAACAAGACCTTTGCACTTCTATTTCGATAATCTGGTAATATGACTTACAATTAGAAGGAGAAGAACTGTCATCATATTGAGAGCGAGAATACTTAATGGGGAAGCATCAGTCACGAACAGTTCGATGATATGAAAGCAATAATTTTAGGAAAGATTGACTCCAGACCTAAAAATTTCCAATTCGATAGCTTCGCTCCTCGTATGGGTAACATTACAGAAGAAAACTCGAAAGGCAAAATAACATCTAAGATGGGAGTGTGAGTTGTTGAGCAAACTCTTTCAATTATCGTGGCTGTTTTCGTAGAATCATACGAAGCTCACCAATCGATTGATTTGTTGCAATTTCTTTATCTTAATTCTTTATTCCCAGAAAAAGTGTAAAAGAGAAAAATAGGGCCTTCAAAAAATATGTAATAAATTCTATAGAACAGTGAGTTTCTGTTCCAGGAGACTGTACCCTCAGCGTGGTTAATATGTCAGCAGAAAATTTTAAAGGAAGAAGCATGTCTTGCATGATTTGTACTTAATCCCTTAATCATTTTCCGCGAAATTGGGTTAATTTTGTGCGAATGTGAATATTGAAAAAGTGGTTTTGAAGCGACTAACAATGAATGGAACTTTTAAATTGTGTGGAATACATTCGACTTCAAAGTTTTCAAGAGACACACGATCGTAGGAGAAGTTCAGGAAATTACCCTCTTTCCAGCTGGTCAACAGAATTTGATTTATTGCCATTTCGTTTCGTATTTAAAAAGTTTATACCAACTAATTCGACTGAAGTATTTCCGGCCCCTAGGAATACCCAACATTTCCCAATTTTATTAGAGTCGTCGCATTTCAACTCACGTCAAAGAAATCTGTCAATCTTTATCGCCTTTTAAATAGACTTCATCCCTTTCTGAACTCCTCGGCGGCATCTTGACTTCCCTGAATTAACTGGGGATGCTACAATTCTATTTCGAAGTGCGCGTTTGATTATTCTTTTTTAAAAATATGGACTTTTAGGATTCTTTGGGTCACATGCTTGTCAAAAGGTAATCGATCATCTCATGTCTTCTTCTTCAATTTGTAGACCCTTCCAATCTTATTCAGACGCTGGTGTTCTTTTACCACCCTCTTTTCAACTACGTGTTTTCAGCATACATCTTTAATTTCTGTCTAACTTGTCTTCTTGTTTGGTACCCTGGCCTCTCTTATTCCCAGCAAGTTTATTAAATAAAATCAATGTGCGGTTGTATTTTTCTCATATTTCTTCGCCTCCTTATTCCCGTTCCTTTCTTACTCCGTCTTGAGAATTGCATTTGCGGCTTCCTTTGTTCCTCAACTCTACTTGTTATTTTGTTTAATTTCAGTTGGCGGTGGGGTTTTATCTAAATTTCCCGTAGATTCCAGTTCACTTGATTTAACTAGTCTTTTATCTGAAGCTACTTGAAAGAAGTTAATTGGATTTTTTTGTACCAATTGATTTCTCGCGTTTTTCAAATCAAATACGCGTTCCATGTCTTGGAGAATTTTCACGATTGTATTTGAATAAAGAACACGAATGATTAGAGTTATTCGCACTTGCTCCATGAAAGCGACGGAAGCTATGGAAGCATTATTTGCTCCTCTTCCTATTTCGTACGGTAAATTCGTACTTTACAGGACTACAGGATCTTTACAACCGATACAAAGAAGAAACGACATGTGACACGTTATCATCGGTATTTATTGTTTTCATTATTTCTCATTGCATATTAAGTTTCACAATAGTTTGTAATCTACAACGATGTATCTTCCTTTTTCACTATTTTGGTTTGGGAAGAGCTTTGCACATGAGAACGATTTCATAGTTTGGTGGGATTTAGTGATTTCAAAGGTAAAGTTTTTCTGAAAATGCTTTGGGACTGATTTGCAGGACGTAACCATCGATCGAGATTGGAATAGAGCCAAATCAGCATTTGGAAGCAGAAAAAGTTTGAATATCACGATTGAAGTTTCATGGTTACTGTTGTGTTCTTTTTGCGTGGTTAGGTAGGACGATTCTAGCTGTTCATTGTATTATACCTTAACAGTATACATACATGTCTTACGATACTCTATTCAATATGCTTCTCTGAATCTTGTTGTGTGTGTGCGTGTAGCCTATGTTTGTGGTGCATATTGTGTTGCCTATTCTCAATACATAACAATTACATCTTGAGTTTCGACTTGCAATTGGTGTTTCTCTTTTCCCTTCGGATTTGAAGGCGGTTAAATGATTTATTGGAGTATACATCTTTTCAGAACAAAAGCGAAAGTCTTGGGGGCGATTGGTGAGAAAGGTCCTTGACCCAGCTTTGAATAGGACCAGATTGGCATTCGATGAAATGAGCAACCCAAGGCTACTATTACCGTTTGCAGTTTGAAGTTGTAATGAAGCTCATACTTTTCCCTTTTCCTCATTTGCTGCAATCCTGTGATACACTGGGGAATCTTTCATGGGTACTCCTTTTAGTACAGGTGATGATGATATGTGGTGTTAGATTGCAGTAAGCGGCAATATAAGAAGTGATCCGAGATTTAACTATCCTCGGCAATTGAAAGAAGAAAAGTTAAGGAAAGGATAGTCAAAATAGCACAAAAGTTATCGTCAGAGCAACAACGGTACTGTTACCGTAGTATTGCTTATGAAATTGTTTTAGTAGCAATAATGATGATAATATACCCCTTTTATTTCTAATACTGAATTAAATACAAAGTAGAAACCAAATAGCATCAATAATCAAAGACTAAATTTAGACTAAATAATTCACTTTTTTGGCTACTCCTCCCCGTGCTTTCGCCGTTTCCGCCGCTTCCATGCACCACGCCCTGATTGGAGCTGATAATAAGAGCGTGTTCTTCAGAATTGATTTTCCTCCTTTAAAAGCAGTATTCGAAACTCATGGATGACACATTCTTTCTTTCGTGTTGTTCTCCACTGGGATGCCAAATGCATATTTTCTCAAATCTGGAGCCAGTTCTTTTGAGTATCAATGATTGACGTGTTAATCGTTTAAATATCAGACAACTCAGATAAAGAAAACTAACACTCCATTTATAAAAAGTCTGTGGTAAACTATCTTGACTAATCCTGCGATGAGAAGCTTTCATCAATCATTTTGCTTTCAAGGACTCCTCGATCTTTCCAATGAGCTAAGACTACTTTTACTCTAAGAATCGTAAAAATGAAACTAAAAAGCGATCCATAAAATACAGTTTATAGATCTTAACAAACGAACTACAATAATCGGAGAGCTTTTCAACAAATTAGTTGCTCTAAACTACCGACAACTCATCAAACGTTATTTCGTTCCTTATCGCCGAACGCAATATCACGAATGAACGGAGAAAATCTAAAATATCCCCGCCATAACTCGTCACGTTCGATCGGTATTAAATCGAGAACGGAACGAGGGAAAATCCGCCGGCAACGACGAGCTCGTTTAGAGCCACCGCCTTAGGACTCGTACGTCTCAGAACGCGAAAGCGCGAAAGTGGGAGAGAGACGGGAGGACGAAGAAGAGGTGATAATGGCTGCAACGAGCGCCGATAAAAACCGACTATAAATTCATTACTTTGGCTTTTTTACGGAGCGACCCCGTCTATCGAGATAGACGACCTCTCGCAGGAACTCGGAGAGCTGCCGTCGCGCCGATAACGCGCCCCGAATGCCGTCCTTAACCCGCATGGCCTCCGGCCTTCTGGAAGTCGATGCCGATACGTCGAACGTTCGAGGTTTTTGCCTTCTTGTCTTTCTATCTCTCCTCCTAAGATTCACTTCGTTGTCGATGAGGAGGAGTCTAACTTTGGAGGCAACTCGATAGACTTGAAAAAGCATCGATGGTTTGATGGGATGTTTCTCCCTTGTGAAGGCTTTAAGGGGTGATTTGTAAGATTGTTGAGGGCCACAACTAAGCTTAGAATAGAACTAGGTTAGCTGTTAATCAGTTGCGGAGGCAAGAAAATGAGCCTTTTTTAACGGACGTAAGGACGCTCGAAGAAGAGATGGAGAATTTTGAAGAGAACATTCCGGTCTTTTAACATTAGCCTTACCATACCGTTTGCAATTTTACGATTGCACGATAGACTTGGAATCTTCAATTTTATCTCTTTTCGGGTTTCAAGTGCAAGTGGTTTCCGAAACGGAACTGCTGGTATGTCGAACATTCGAGGTTTTTACCTTGTCTTTCCACTTCCCCTCTGAGATTCGTCTTGTTCTGAATCAGAAGAAGACTACATTTTGAGTCAATTCGATAGACTTGGAAAGACATTGACAGCTGCATGAGATGATTATTGTCTGTAAATACTTCGGGAATGATTTGTCACTTGAGGCCCTCAATGAAACTTACAATAGAACTAGGTTAGATGTTAGCCAGCTACAGACAAGAAAAGATGCCTTGCTAAAGGGGGTAAGGGCGCTAGAAGAAGAGATAATGAAGTTTGAAATAAACATTACCGTTACTATTAACATCTGGAATTTTATAGTTGCATGATGAAGCTGGAATCTTATATTCGGTTTCTTATTGACATTCGAGGTTTTACCTCGTCTTTTCATCTCTTCTCTGAGATTCACCTCGTTCTGGATTAGGAGAGGGCTACATTTTTAGTCAGTTCCATAGACTTTTCTATGAATGCTTTGGGGATGATTTACAAGATCTCACTCTCGATTAAGTTTAGAATATTACTAGATTAGAGACAAGAAAAATATACCTTTTCAAAGGGCGTACGGACGAGATGGAGAATTTTTAGGTGAACATTGCCATTTCCTAATATTACCATAACTATTTTCATTTGGAATTCCATGGTTGGATGATAGACATAGAATCTTCTATTTTATCTCTTTTTGATTTTCAAGTGCGAGTGGTTTCCAAAACTGAAATGTTCCAAAATCAACATGACAGATACAATTGGACATCTTTCTGACCCTGGACATCCGAAGAGGGGGCAAACGGGGTACTTGCCCCCTCTGGGATCTAGTAAACAATTCCAGAAATTGTAATGGCAAAAGTGATGAAAAGTAAGATTTTTGCACCCTTAACTACGGCACGGAATTTTATTGCGGACTACCGGATTCGGTTGTCAGCAGCGTTGCAACTGCACTACTGCTACTGCAATACCTTGCGAGTAAACTTGGCTGACGAAACTGCAGATACTGCTGAAATCGAGCAGATCTAACTTGGTATTAGATTTGTTAACGACAATAGAAATTAACAGAAGATTTCTTAGGATTTGAAAAACTGTATGATATGGATGGAAAAAGTAGTAGTTCTGCTATTTTAAATAAATGTACGCAATACAGTTTGGATATGAACAAATTAATTGGACAAGTATATGACAGTTGTTCTAGTATGGCACGGAAGGGGGCTAGTATTTAAGTCCGAATAAGAAATATATATTCAAAAGCGACTTACGTACATTGCGCTTCCCACATGTTACACCTAGCTGTGAATGACCTAAATATTCTACCAGAAGTTCGGAAAACGATACGAATTATTAATTCTGAGGTAATTTTCTTTTTAGGGAAAGTCTAAAGCGGAGAGTCACTGTACCAATTTCTTTACTTTCAGAAACTAGACGGACATCGAAATTCAATTTTTCCGAATAACTTTCAACTCATTTCTAATCCATTAGAAGAAATATCTATGAATTGGATAGGATCAATATATCAAGAAGCGCATCGCTTGCATGTTTAATACTTCTTTAAACATAATATCAAAATATTCCGTTATTGTCGAACTAATATCGAAAAATTGCAGGGTGTAAGTGTAGATTTATTAGCCGCTTACCAACATATTGAAGACCTATTTAAAATATTCACACTTCATAGGGAAAAGTTTAACAGAAATTTTAAGAAATTTATAAACTTTCAGTAAATATAGCTGAAAAATTAACAGTAGCAATAGAAACACAAAAATATAGAGGCAACCATCCTGGAATTACACCTGAAGAGTATTATCGACAATCAATCTTTGTCCCACACTTAGACTCTATAATTTTATCTTTGACATTATCAGATAATGAAATGGAATTTTCAATATTTCAGTTCTACCCAAGAATATTCGCAAAATAGATGGAATAAAGTTACAAAACAACGCCAGAAAAATAAGCAAGAAATACGATGTGGAATATCTAGAAATATGATATGTGGCATGAGAAATAGACAAGCGCTTCCTTGACTGATATTCTCCAAACTTTATTAGAAGTTTTAGAGCAATACGAAAATTTGCCTTCTATAAATTCTGCAATAACGATTGGTATGACCGGTTATAACGTGCACTGTTGAAAGAAGCTTCAGTACTTTAAGACATGTGAAAATCTAGCTCCATACATAGGTCCACGATTTCAGAAACGCGTTTGTCAGGTTTCTGTGGGCTTAGTGTGCACAGGAAGAAAATAAAGGAGGAAGGGGCAAAGAAGAAATGTATTGAGAGTGTTATTAATAAATTTTATTATAAATTATTATTATCAATTTAATTTTTTGAAACTAACTTATGTACTTATACGCTTTTGCATTAATGCAATAATGCAGAGAAGCGGCTTCATCTGACGAATGTGTTAGCCTGACTAAAACTGAAGCTCCTGTACGAGTGGTTTCTGAAACTCAAATGTTTCAAAACTAATATGGCAAATATAATGCATCTTGCCAATTACGTTAAGGACTTGACCAATAACAGAGAAGGAAACTGAGAAAGGAGTAAGGAGAGTATCAAACAAGGCAAAATGCTACTGGGTGATCACGAGTTCGTAAACCTTATCCAGGTTTAGATGCCCTTGATCTCTGTTCTTCTTCTCCCCTATTTGAAGTCACTTGCACTAGAATGTCGTTGGTGGATTTATAGGAAAGCTCTAAAGTTGAAATGTTTTTGATACCGAATAACCTCGCGTCGAAAGTAAATTGTTAGCATTTCTTTCAACGCTCTCGAAACAAACCGCTTTAAACGATAACTACATAACATATATATGTACATCCACACACCTACAAACATCAAAAGCGCCCCATTAATAACACAAATGTTACACATCCACGAAAGTGAATCGACGTTTATCAAAGGGCCACCACCACAATCTCGACCGCCGCATACCTACGCGCACAGTCCGCATTTCTATACGAGTTCCCGCTTTTAATCAGTCCAATCGAAAAGGAAATCCTCTCCAGTGGCAGTAACAGCGGCGGCGATGGCGGTGGCGGCAAACTCGCTTTCACGCCACTGGATTGCGCAGAAACTCGCATCCATACATTCGTCTAATTGCGAACGCTCCTAATTTACGTAATTAAGTCGTCCCGTGCGAACGAGGGCGCCCACTGGAAACTAGATGGATAGATACGACCGGAACGAAACGCGATAGATAGATAGCGAACGATAATTCTCTGGTCCTAAACGGCGACGGCGAAAATATAGGGAGTACGTCGGATTGCTCGGATCGTCGAGGCTATTCACATAAATGGAGTTTATTCGAATCGAATTATGTTAATTGGGATGTGATGGAAGCTATCAAAGCTGTTTTCTCTTTTGTGGTCTTCTTCATGATAGAAAACTATTCAATTAGGTGACATTGGCCGATGAATTTAGAAAGCTTTCTATCTGTCATTCGATAGATGATGTACTAATATCATCAAATAACTCTCACCATACTTACGAAATATTTATGTAGGGGAAATATGCTTTAACAACCAGGTGGTCATCCTCAGGAAAGGTACAGGATTTACGTATTTCATAAGAATCTTAGTCACATCACATAGAAGCGTAATAGACCACTCCAATCGTTTCCGGTTAATCAATGCAAATGCTACTGCCGACTTGTCGATCCAGTACCAGGAATCACTGAAGTTCAACATGACAGTTTTGTTTTATTTCCTACATTGCAAATCCCTCTATCCCTTTGATTCCAAATTAATCCGGAAAATGATCGGAAAGTTTCATTTTGTAAAGTTGGTGTCTTATCGGTCATTCTTCTGATTTGTTTGTTTTCCACCACTTTCTATATTAAGACGAAAGGGGAAGTAGAATAGGTGTAGTTTTAAATAACTCTCTACAAAACGACCTAGACGAATTGAGATTTGCGTCTTAGCTAGCTTAATTCTTTGGGAAAGCTGTGCAATTAGCAAGGTACAAATTGCATATGTCAAAATAATGACTGAAAAAATTATCTTTTATCAATCGCAGATGCAATCTAATTTATATATACTAATTTTCACCACACGAATGGCTCCATCTTATGAGCAAAAATCAAATGCATGGCGTACCCATATATATACTTTGCCTTCTGTGACTTACATATAAAGCATTTCCTCCGTAGCTAAATGCACAGCTTTCTGGAAGAACTACCTGACAAAAGTACTTCAATTAGAAGGTCGTTTTGAGGAAAGTCAGATATTTCTTCTTCCTTGCCCTGTTTGAATTCTTACAAACAACTACTGGCGTTATTAAGATGTGTCACTACTATTTTCGTAAAGTTTGTCATTTGCTAATTGACAGCAGTAAGAGCTTAGAAATTGACCGAATAGTTTGTTTACAGTGAACGTTTACCTGGTTTATCGGTTAACACTTTCTGTCTCCGAATATCAAATAAAAATGCGTAGACAGCGATTATCAGCACCTCAAGAAGCTGTCAAAGCTTTAAGCAATCAACTGTTTGAGATACCAATTTTACAGTAGAAAAATGTTTCGAGAATTGGTTTGAACGCATGCAAAAATGTATAAGTCTTAAAGGCAAATATTTTGAGAAACAATAAGACAGTTTGTTCCAAAACAATTTTTGTCGTTTCAAGTTTTTGTGATAACTTCGTAATAACTCGTATTAGTACTTCATTCCGATCCTCAATGAATTGGTTTTCCAATTTTCAACGGTTGAATTGTCGTTTGTTTGTTATTGGGCCATCCTGCGTTGTCGACATAGATCTCCTTCATTTCTTAAATGTAGATGATATCCAATTTTACTACTAACAGTCGCGTCAAGAGTAATTTCTTTACATGATCAAGAGCTGACTAGTGTAAGCCTGTGAGGTGTTCGCTCTTTGGACTACTTTCGCGTGGGAACTTTAAACATCTTATTGTTAGTCCTCTCTCTGCTGTTGGAGTTGCTCTTTACTTTCTTCATATGGGCTGTGCGTATGGTCAGCACGAGCTAATTACCGTTTTTTGGACACCTAATCTCTTTGATCGCCTTCGTAAGTTGGGCAACTACTTTCGTTAGAATCTCCATTAGTTTCGTCGTATTTTCGAAAAGTTTTAGCGAATTTTCTGCGTTCTGGTCAATTTGCTGCTGAATTGGGGCTCTTACTGGCGTAATGCTGGCTTCGCCAGGCAATATCTTTATCTCAACGTCAACCGTAGCGACATGCTCGTCTTCCTTTCTTTCTATCTTTACTGGCTGTATATTTGGTACTAAAGTTTGATCCGTTAAATTTTACTTTCTTGGATTTGCCCCTATGGGCTTCTCCGTGATTTCTTTCCAGCATGCTCTCAGAGCTTTGGAGTCTCCGAGAGGTGACTATTTAAAAGGCTTCAAATTGGGACTTAATACTTCCTTCGTTGAGAATGTCTTTGAGGGCAATGCCCTCTAACAACATTATCGCAAGCACGTCTGTTCGCTGTGAGTACCAGCACTCGATTGGCGCCGCGTTTTGACTATCCATTCCTCCTCTTATGTAGGGGAGACTGTTGCACCTTGATCATAGTATATCTTGAAACATAGCTTGGTTCTGATTTGTACTACAATTTAGTAGATTCAAACTCAACGCCAGTAGCCAGCTCTGGCATTAGTCCTAATTCGTTCTGTTCCATAGTTTACGATCTATGATCAAAACAACATTTTCAGTGGCAAAAGTTCTTATTTTGCTAACACTATATCACATCGGTAAACTCCTCACCACACGGTTCTTGATGATACCGAATCGAAGCTCGCTTTATACGGTTGTTGATGATGCTAGCGAAACACGTGTCACCGATTTTATTATAAAATGTGCGATGTGATATAGTAGCAGTAAATTACACCATAGTCCTTGCAATCACCTTCAATATTTTGCTAGTTGTGTTTCGTTTTATTACGTAGATCAATAACGGATTATGTAATTATTATCACATTTAGTGTGCACTTTATCAACTTGTGAGTAGAAACGTACGCTGCCTTTGCTGGTTCTTCCTAATTTCCAGCTTAAGCAGCCATATTGGTTTAAGCGCGTGCTCTCTTGTACGTAGAAATACACAATATCTTGTGCCATTCCTCGAAGTAAATTAGAAGTTCAAAGGACACCGAATGATTCAGGCGCTTTGAAAAGGCCATAGCAACAGTCACAACAGCACAGTATAAAATCTATAGTTGTGACTTCAGCCAAAAAGAAAAATTAATAATAAGAAGTTGTAGTAACATTTATTACCATTGAATAGTTTTTGTCTGACACTGATTCATTAAACCTGTAACTAAAATACCTATATCTGAGCCACTGTTGTAGCTTTATTCGCATCTGAAATTCGTTTGTTCTAAAGTATAAGAGGGTACGTTCCAAGGAAAAACAGAAAGTTGTTTAAAAATGTTTAATAGCCATAGCCGGCACGAATCGGTCAATTCGATGTTACTCCAAAGTGGTTCGGTCATAGTCCAAGTTCTCTTCTCTCAGTAATTGTTTGATACACGTATCGTGCTGCAAAAATTGTCAACCTACTCTCTTTCGATTGTAGAGTAAAAACAATGCTTAAGATTCTATGCGTATATCAGAGAATTATCGGAGGACGAAGTCTCACAGATTCAGAGTGCAACCGGGTCAGTCTACAATAACATCGCACCGGACAATTTCCCTGACCGTCACTGTACATAAATATTCCGTTTTCGTGTGGAGTTAATATCCGCCAAATTCACAGATTTTGTAACCTTTGACAACCGAAATATTCCGCACCATCTTAGATACCATCGCTTTTCCAACGGAACGTTTCCATCAATAACATTAAATTTTCATCACCATAACGGTTGTAAGTCGTATCAATTCGCAGACGACGACCGCCTTGCGAAAACTCATTTCGCGTTCTTACCCCCGATGTTTACTAACGGCGGCGAACGCGATAATTAGGCGAAATTAACGCCGTCGATAACGCGATTTTTCTTTGTTCCTCCTCCACCTCGTCCTACCGGTTTCCTCCTTCGATCTCCGGGGAACGCGTTTGCGGTCGTATCTCGCCATTGTTGTCGTAAACACAGCGCCGAAATGGAGAGAAATTTTACAACGGGGAGCTTTCTGCGAAAGATTTGTTTGAGAACGGGGTGTCGTTTTCCTTCGCGTTACGATGGCGGCGGCCTGCGGTATTTCTCCGACCGTTATTCTTCGCTTCTTCTTCTTCTTCTTCTTCGTTTCTTTTTTCTCTTCTTTTTATTACTTGCATTATATATATATTTCGGCTGCCGGTCCGTCGCGCGCGGATGCTGGAAGTCTTTTGTTGTAGCCTTATCCGTTCCATTGTGCATTGTCGTGGAGGTTGTATTCAAGTTGTCTGCCCGTTTAGATCCTTTATCTGTGCGGCCGGCGGTTGCACGAGATTTGGTTCCCGACTCACCCCAACCGGGGATTTTTATTTATGAAATTAAGCGTTAGCGTTTTATGGTCCTCGTTCGTTTTTTGGCCTTCTTTCTTTTGTGGGAACGAACGGTTAAATTTAATGGATGTGTGGGGATGAAATTGGTTGGAAAGAGTTGAGGAACGGAAGATGTCGAAAGCAAATCGCTTGCAACGTGGAAAATAAATTATTGGGTCTAAGGACTTTAGCTTGATGCATTGCTAGATGAGGGTGAGACAAGGAAGATCTGGTATGAGAAATTGACTTGTTCACGAACTCATCTAGAGTGTAAGTTCGATGGGCTACCCAAAGTAATGTTTAGGATCGGAGGGTTTGTCTTTTAACTGGTCTTCGCACATTTCTGCATTACTTGAAAAGCAATAACACAGTCCTGCGATAAAAGAAAATTACGAAAAAGAAATAACGAAAAAATCCATCACGCACAATTTCTTTACAAATTCCAATTAATATTATGGATAATTAGGAATTTTAGGCAAATAAGCATTACAGCGTTCAATCTTGATCGGGCTTAAAAAATAATGTTCTCTTAGATGCACTCAAAAGTGATTAATAAGTAAAGATTTCAAGGTTCTTTTAGAGAATTAGCCATTTTTATGTTGACCAGACAATAGTACAACTAACCAAATCGGATTCAAACTGAAATGCTTTTCAATCTGCACCTATCCCCCTGTGTTGCCCATCCCCTCCACTACAGTTGCTATCAAGCCTTTGTTTGCTTTTCTCATACAGAGTGTCTTTTGACTCTGTGCTATACACATGTGTTCTCTTAGTTTTATTGAAGTGGCTAGTGATTCATTTTATATTTTCTGTTGTTAATTTACGATGGCTTCTAGAAGATGTTTACTTCTCCCAATTGTTTCTGCTACGTTTGCGTTAATTATGTAATAAATCAACAGCCAAGAAATATTTCAGATTTTGTTAAACAAAGTTACTTTGGCATGAAATTGGGCGATCTAAAGAAACCTTGGTTCCCCCACAAAATCTGTTCAATTTGTATAGAGGAATTGAACCAGTGGAGTCAAGATAAAAAACAATCGTTTCGTTTTGACATTCCCATGGTGTGGAGGGAACCGACAAATCATAGCGATGACTGCTATTTTTGTTTCTGCAACGTGCAAGGTTTCAACTTAAAACAATAAAAATGAGATATCTTACACCGATACCTTCTCTACCAGTTAATTTCGATGACTATAACGATGAGAGAGACATATTGTCTCAATCGTGTGTTAGTGAAGAAGACAGTGAGGTCAGTGGCATTTATGATCCTGCCACAAGCGAACTTATATCTTTCACCTTCTGGTATCTCGTTTTCGTTCGAGAAAGAGAAAAGGATTTGATCCTTCTTTTTCTTCACGTAAAGGTGACCTAGTTTTTTGTAACAGCGCCCTTGGAGTTATCGCAAATTTCAAAGTTAGAGGCTTTTCGTGGATTCCTTAAAAGAAAGCTTGAAAGCAGTTCTTCTGCGCAACAGTTACAAGCGTGCTTCAGTGCCTATTGGTCGGTTCGCTTACAGGAAACATACCAAAATCCTTGAGCTGGTCCTCAACAAACCTGGCTATTCAAGCCATAAATGGAAGATGCGTGTTGATTTAAAGGTCATTTCAAGGTTGCTTGGTCAACAATCTGGATACACAAAGTTCCCACGTTTTCTTTTTGAATGGAATAACCGTGACAGGAAACAACATTACATTGAGAAAAAATGGCCAGTCAGAAGAACTTTAGAAATCGGTACAAAGAATATTGAGAGGGTGAGCCTTGTTTATCCAAAAGAAGTTTTGTTTCCTCCACTTCACATCAAATTAGGTCTAATGCAACAATTTGTTGAAGGCACATCAAAGGTAAGACCTCTTTGTGAGCAGTTTCCTGGTTCATCTGAGGCGAAGTTAAAAGAAGGAGTATTTGTTGGAACTGACATCCGATAACTCATGAGGGATGGAAGCTTTGAGACAAAAATTGACCCAAAGGAAAAACATCATGGCTATTTTTTAAACTTGTTCTAACCTGGCTTCTTGAGAACAAAAAGGTTACTGACAACAAGGCCATGGTAGCAGAAATGTTCGAAACCTTTAAGAATTTACGGTGTAATATGAGCGAGGAACAAGGCGAACGATTTCATCAAGATATAAAGGAAATCGAAAAGCAATATCGAGGACGGTGGAATGTTAATACGATAGCAAGCTACTACTCAAAAGAAACGATCCTCTGCGATCCCACAGGAGAAAAAGCGGGATGCTGGGAAGCGAAAACGATACTACAAAGACTTTTAAACATGAAGATCATTTAGTTTCACAATTTTGGGTTGTTTTTATGAAAAATGTTTGGTTACCTATGATTTTAATAAAATGCAAAATAAAATATAAATTCCATATTCTTTTTTTTATTCAGCTTACTATCCCTAAATTGCATTCGGTTTTTGTGAAAAAGCCCTACGTCATAGAAAACGGGTTTCGTTTTTGAGTTCAGCACCGAAAAACACATAAAATAATTTTTTTGCAGGCCTGTGTAATCAGCGATGTGAGGGAAGTAGTCACTTGATACGGTGAAAATTGAAGGAATAATCTAAATGACTCTACGAAACGATGTTATTACGTGAGTTATTGTGCAGCTCGTAAAGTAGCTGTGCAATGGCTTACTAGGCAAGCATATTCCAACAATTATCTAACTATGCTTTATAATCGCAAAGTGTAACCGTGACCCGTGAATAGTTTCGTCCTTAGTGGTAGCGTTAAAGATAAAATTACCAATGAAGGAGAGTGTACCTCCCTTTATAATCTGAGATGTTAAGTACATATAACTACATATTTCCAAGAATAGTATTAATCTAATTATGAGACCCCCTTTCCTTTGTTTTGTCTTTTTTCCACCACTAAGAGTAACGACTTATTTGGCAAAATGGGTAGATTTAAAGACAGTGATTTTCTTTCGGTTTTTGTTAAAATCAGTAGTTCTCTGGCAGACTCCACGCTCGTTATGTTTATTTTGAATAACAGCTAGAGCAAAACTATCCGGTGCTTTGATTCGATGGGTTTGGAAATAAGTAATAACTTGCCGAAGTAGCGAGTAATCTCATTCCCCAAACATAACCCAAACGCTTTCCGACTCACTTCGTTAAAATTCCTTCGATTCTCAATTTCAAACTTCCACAACGCACTCTAGCCGTCTCACTATTTCTCCTCCGCCATATCGATTTATAATCTGGAGGAATCAAACTTCCAAGTTGCTATAACTTAAACTATTAGCGCCCGCCGAACTTGGGAGAGGGTGGCAGTTGGCGAAGGGGGTTTCCCGAACGATAGGGTCGAATCGAGTCGAGGAAACGACGGCGGCGCTTGAGGAGACGGGAACGGGGAACGTTCAACATGCCGTTCGTTCGCCCTCCGCAGAAACAGAGCAACACAAAATTCCATTCAATTTAGCGGAATAATGAAACGGAAATGCAAATAATTCAAACGGAACATGTACGTTGCGTCGCACATAAACCGAAAACTTATAACGTCGTTTATAGTTTACGGAGGGAAATTGAATCCATCCAAAGTCTGGGATACAGAGAGAGAGAGAGAGAGAGAGAGAGAGAGAGAGAGAGAGAACCGCTGCTATTATACCATCAGTATTGAGACGCTGGAGAAAGGAAAGCATCGTTGTCGATTGCTAGGTGTAATAGCGCGAGAGAGATCATAAATGACATCGCGGAAATTACCCCGACCAACTTCTGGCGAGTTTTGGAAGTAATAGGTAACGGTTGTAACTGGAAAGAATCTGGAAGTAAATGGGTTATTGCTTTCTGAATGCGACTAAACGAAATGAAGAGGTGAAAAGTGTTCCAGTTCTTGTAACGGAGTGCAACGTGTTAAAATTTTACCATCGCATTTGACTTTCGGATAATCTCCACCATATTTGAATGAGAATTCAATTTTTCGTTGAAACTTGAAACGCAAAATTTATGCGACACCCACACGGAAGAAAGGATTAGACAAGAAGAGAGGAAGGAAATCAAAGAAGGTGCACAAATACTTCTATTTTACCCTTCTTAAACATAATGATTGATAGTCAGGCGCCTATTCAAGCTATTATTATACTGTCTATTGGCAGGTAGAAACTGGTAAAACATTGTAAAGAGGCCCTCAATGAACTGGAAGGGGACAGCATCGTGTCTTCGATCTAGATTCTACGACACGAGGACATTAAAGACAACTGGTGAGCCAGGCAAGGAAGGCTCAAAAGAAAACTTTTTAAGACCAGAATCTGTACGCGGGATTACAAAGGATTCTACCAGACAGGAGATCTAGTTATTGCTGGACAGAAAATATTCAATTTTACACCAAGACACTGTTAGAGAGATTAGATGCTAAATTCTTAACTAACCTAATTAGAAGAAACAAAAAGACCTTAAGATTAATATCAATCTATGGTACAAAGAGTATGGTGCTCAAATGCCTGGTCCCAAAATTAAGAGAAAGTGAAGAAATAAAAATAAATAGAGGGGAAGGAAAAGAACAAAAAGGAAGAAGAAGAAGGAGGGGATAGAAAAATGTAGAATTCTGAAGTAAATCTGGAATCCATCTATTAGATAAATAACCTAATAGTTGTAGCAGATAGTGGATAGCTACAATACAAAACTGTACAAGTAAATAGCACTAACTTTTAACAAATGTAGCTTACGTTCCAGAAACAAACACCATTAAAAAACATAAGAAGAAAGAAAATTTCGATAGCGTTTAAGCAATCTATATCAATTATGTATACATTTAAATTTTCAAATTCGGTATTTTAGAATTTAAATTTAATTTTAAAAATTAAAAAAATGGCTTAAAAGCAGTTGAACTCAGCTGCTTTCCGTAGCAGAAACTTTCACATCTATTTCTAAAGTTTCCGTCCACAAGATTGGCCAAGTATACTTATGATGAACTAGGAAATTGTTATGGATGAAAATGTGACTTTTCGTAAGAAAGTGGGAATGATGCACTATAGTCTATTTGTAGAAGGTTTGACCTGACACACATCTTAAGAATCCATCTGGGAAAGGCATAAAATGTATTATTGCACATATGGATAGTGCGGAAGATATTGTTAATGGTGGATTACTGTTGTTTGAATTAAATGGAATTTTTTGATGATCATCATCAACTGGACCGAAAATTGCCATTCGTGGTTGTGATCATGTAGTGTAAGGACACCTTGTCCAAATGCTGCAACTGTCTCTTCTTTTTAACACATGTAATTTCTATCTTTTGACATCGTTTACGACGTTTGTTGCATCTTGATCTTATGATCCGCTTTCAATTTAATTGAAGTCCTTCCGATGTTTTGTAATGATCTTTCGGATTGTTCTACTTTTGACCCTGATGACCCTGATCGGTGAAATATATATATATATATATATATATATATATGTATATATATATATATATATATGCTGTTATGAAGGCATATAGTATTTGACGAAGGGATGGTGATGTAGTAGGAATATACAAGAAGAAAAACGAAGTTGGCAAATTCATGTTGTCGCCTAGGAAACAAAAATCAATAAAGAACACTTGTCAAAATATAAAAAAATAAAAATTATACTTTTGCTGTAAGTAAAATAAAATAATAATATTTTATCGTGGTTTTGTCTAATTGTTAATACATAAACAAGATTCAGCCACAGTGAAATCAGAACTTATACAAATGGATAATTTAGGCTAAGCAAGTACTGTTTCCTATGTAATCGATGAAATGGCTAAATCACAAAATAAAATTGTTTTGAGATTGCCTCCTTACCACTGTGCGCAGAAATTAAGCAAATATTTAACTTACAATGCTATAAATAGTGTTTCTCAAGACAATTGGAGCAACAATTATTGAGCATACAAAAAGAAACAGAAAGAGGAAACGAGGGAAAAGCTGGTTTCCGCATTGATGATGAAACTGACAATCTACAGTTTACAATAAATACTGGAGATCCAAGAGAAAAGCTTTCTATCGTTGATACCTCAGATGGTAAATAATAAATATTATTGTTTTGTCCCTCTCTGGGGTTTTCTTGCATTTATTTTGCAAAATTTTTAACGTTTTTGCTTGTGAACCGTTCTCGAGATCACGGAATGGTAAGAATCTACAACCAGTCCCTAAAACTTGAGACACTACGAGGTATAAGACTTATAGTGTATTACAAACTATTGGACAGAATCGATGTGACATTTCAAAACTAAGTAAATGTGATCTGGATGCTTGTAAGTCTTTTGAAGGCAAGCTCAACAATTTGAAAAATAAAACTAGGATCCAGTGGATCACGCGCAATATTGACAGTATCATTTGAGTTTTCAATATGAATTGCTAAATCAAAGAGAGCACACACAACCGGTGAGTCAAACCATGCTTGCTAAATGCCGCCGAAGAAATTTTGGGACAGGATGTTTAAAGCAGGTTTCGAGAAACTCCCTTATCAAACGATACGGAGAATCGCGCATCCAAAAATGGCGAATGACGTCGAATATTAAGTTACACAAAAGCTTAAAATGACTCCGTGGTTTGCGTTAGAGTACGATGGATCCACAGACGTTGCACGATACTCTCAACTTCTTGTTTTGGTAAAATTCTTGGATGATTCCAAAACTTTTAAAGAGGAGTTATTAATTTCAAATGGACTGGAAACTACGACTCAAGGTTCTGATCTTATAAATACGATAAAACTGGGTTATTCACCGCCAAGCTTTAGCCGCCAAAAACTTTTCCGGAATGCTTTACTGAAACGATGGAAATTGCTATTAAAGTTATGAGCTATTTTAAACTCAATTCACATCCTTTCAAGAAAACGTGCCCCGATGTGGATTTTAAACACGAAACCTTGCATTTGCACAATGAAGTTTGCTAGCTCTCGGAAGGGAACATGTTGGCGAGGGTGTACGAACTCACAGAAGTTAAAATATTCTTGCATAAAAAGGGGAAAAAACAGGTTTGTTAGATCAGTTCTGTGACCTCGGATTTCAAATAAATTTGTCTAACTGAACAGATTTTTTGCATAGCTAAGTAAATTCATTATTTAATTGCGAGGCTCGGCAAATATTAAATTACAAGGCGCCAGAAACATATTTCCATGTCAAGATAAACCCACTGAATCTGTCCCTAAAATCGACTTTTGTTTAAATAAAGTCAAAGACGACAACTTCTCATCTCTTTAAATATCAAAACCAAATATTGGCAGTGTAACGAGCTGAAAGAGGGAGCCCAAGAAACAATTATAAGCAACTTAGAAAACGAATTTATTCGTTATTTCCCTGATTGCGAAGAAAAAGCTATTGAAAAATTAATCCGCAATCCTTTCATTGTCAAAATATCCGAGGTGAACCATGGAATTCAAGAAATGATTGAGTTACAAACACGACAGCAATTACAAAGACTTGTTCGAGGGAGGCATTGAGCTTAAAGTTTCTGGAGCCAAAATGCAGTTTCTTATCCTAAAATTCTAGAAAGTGTTGACAACATACTTATCTAAGCAAGATTTATTGGCACTTTTGACGATTAAAAACTAAAATATAAATCGCTTAAATGCTACGTTGGGCCTTAACCTTTCTATACTCAAAATGAAAGACGTATACTATACTATATAAATCGGTCTCACAGACCGTATGTGTGAGTATAGGAAGGTTAAACAGCACTCTGCCAAGGATTCAGCAGTTGGTGAAGAACATCCAGACACAAAAATCACATTAAAAGTGTAACTTGCAATTCAAACTTTTCTGTGCTTTTTGTTAATAGAAAATTGTTCCTCCCCTTTTGTGTATCTACTTTAGTACTATACTCTCAAATACTCGATGGACAAAACAAAAACTGTGTTAGGTGGTCCCTTATAATGAAAATTCATCAAAATCACGAAATTACCTCTACTTTGTAATCACGTACTGTGATCTATTGTGGGATTACTGTGTAGTTAGAAAAAATTTCGTTGGAAATCAATTAGAATTTTCTGTTCCAAAACCGCGATCCATCCCAACCAGTATAATACAATTAAAGTTTTGCTCCCAATTGCATTAATCCCAGGTACGCATATAAGTTCTAGGACACAAATTACAAAATGTGTTCATTACTCCGTTCCATTGACGCTTTCCACGCTCTTTCACCCCGCGTTTTGCTTATTCAAACAGTAATTAGTCGCAATTAACGGTCCGATAGCGAATGATGTAATCGCGAACGTGACGCGACGCGTTATCTAAATCATCAAAAATTCATAATTAACAGTTAGCGTGCCGACCGGCGCGGCATTGTCTCTAGTTCTTCGAATCGGGCACCGCACCGTGTCATTAAAAACGAATCAGCTGTCTCGGAAAAGAACCACTTAATCCCTTAACACCGAGAAATCAAACCGGGACGATTATATTTAATAATAAAGAAAAAGCGAACAATAATGGCGTCCCGTTAACTTTCCCAAACTTATAAACACCCGCAAATACTCGAGTCGAAGCGGGGGCTTTAAATTAAACTCCCGATACGATCGACAATGAACGGTCGTGTTTTGTAATTCCTCTCGTAGGTACGGACCGAACAATGATAACGACCGCCGATTCCCGCCCGCCCTTCGGCACGCATAATACACAATCAACCCTTCCGTGCGCCGCGGCCCAGATTTTTGCCACGACGACAATTCCCGGGACGTTTACTTTAGAAGCTATGTATGTTTACACCCCTCATCTCCCTTCCGCTCCGCTATCGCTTAGACTTCGTTCAACAAAAGAATACGTAATTACGAGCGGTAATTACATATTCGTCACGGTCCGTCCTGACAGGTCGTAATCACCCCCGGAGTACGAAATGGCTGCAGCGAACGGTTTCGTCCGATAAGATTGGGGTTGGGGGAAGGGTGACATGACACACAGTCGATAAACGCGAACGGGCATGTGTACATATTTGTATATTCGCGATACGAAAGGGTGCTTTTACTTGTTTTTCTGTCGCGAGGGTGAATTCGGAGTTAATGGAGGAGGAATGATGGGAAGGGAAATATCGATCGATCGGGGAAGGTTTATTTAGGTGGAGGTGGTAATCATGGGAATAATTAAGTAACGTTTAGGATTGAAATTGAGGTTTCCTTCACTGTTATTTTAGAAAAAAATCGTTCAAGTATTTTTAATGCCGAAATATAATAATTTAGTCTATAAATTATAAATAATAATTATAAATTTATTAAACAGTAGTAATAGATATCAAATAAATAATATTACCCTTACTACACCTATCGAAAATAATTTCAGATAAGTATTTCGGTAGCTGAGTTACCATCCGTAGTGAAAAACTGGGGGAATTAAGTATCACCAACGATATCCAGCTAATGCCCGAAACAAATACTGTACAACTCTGAACATCACACACTTAATGCAGGTGCAACACACCAAAACAATACTGAGGCATATTTTAACCAGTCTCCTTATTCTTATTTTTAGTAGTAAAAGAGATGATGAACATAGTAATAATTAAGGTTCGACAAACGAGTGCATGATAGGTTGTGTAAACCGGACTGACGCTGTCACTCTACCGAATTTTAATGTCGCAACCTTGCATGTAAGTCGGGACAAGCGGTGATGTAAGAACGTCAGTTCGATTTACACTACTTAATGATAACTTACCAAGCACTCGTTTGTCGAACCTTAGTAATAATAATGACTGATATGAATCTCCTGACGCCGTTGACACCATCTTATAACTACTAACTCAGGAGATTGCTGTTGACGCCATGTCAGGAGAATAAAATTAGGTGATCATTGTTGACACACTATGCGACATCTAAGTCATCATCTTTGACCACACACACCAGTTAATCGTTGTTAATGCCATATTACCACACCTATTATAAATGAGCTGATAGCTTCTGACATCGTATTCTGACATCTAAATCAGCTGATCATTGGTGACACCATACTATAGCATCTAAATTCGCTGATCATTACTGAGCCCCTATTCGAAACCTAAGTTGAGTGTTCGAGGTAGACGCCCTCTTTGGATACTGAAATCAGTTAATTGCCAATCGCATAGTTAATGCCTTATTATTACATCTAAATGGGCTGATCGTTCTTAGCGTCATATTCTTACACTTAAATCAGGTAATCATTATTGACACCAAACTATAACACCTAAATCAGCTGATCATTGTTGACGCCATATTCGAAACCCAAATCTAATTATCGGGCTAGCGCCATATTTGGACACCAAAATCAGTTAACCGTTGCTACTGCCATATTATGACACCTAAATGAGCTAATCGTGCTTCTCGTCATTTCTAACGCCTAGAACAGCTGATCATTGGCGACACCATACTATAGCATCTAAATCAGCTGATCAATATTGACGCCATATTTAAAACTAAAGTCGAGTGATCGAAGTTGACGTCATCTTTGAATATCCAAACCAGTTAATCATATTACGAGAATTAAGTCAACGGGGCATTATTGACGCAGTCTTGTGAAACCTAAGTTACCTGATCCAAGTTAACGCCACCTTTGGATACCAGAGTAACCTGATTGTTGTTGACGCCATACTACTAGAACTAAATCGGCTTATTATTGACACCATGCACGAAGCCTAGGTTGACTGATAAAGATTGATGCCATCTTTGGGCACCATAATCAGCTAATCATGACTGATACCATATAAGAAAACCCGAATCACATAAATGTTGTTGACGACAGATTGTGATACTTAAATAAGTTACGTTTTGTTTAGGCCATATTACGCGAATTAAACCAGCTGAACATTATTGACGCATTCTAAAATCTGAGTCAGCTGATCTAAGTTGACGCCACGTTTGGATACGTAAATCATCTAATCGTTTTTGACGGAATATTATGACACCTGAATCAGCTGCTCACTGTTGATGCCATTTTGTGATATTATCATCTGAATCGTATCGAATGGCATCTAAAAATAATAACAGTAATAGTGATTTACTATTAGCCTTAATACATAAGCAAATAAAAATGACGTCAGTATTTCTGCCCAATGGCAAATCAATATCCTTTTGCTTACTTTTCGGTGTATTATATAGCTTTGCTTTGTCGTCTATTCACAGAGGTAGCGGTTATTGATTCACATTTGTGTAGTTTGATGTTCTTGGCCCAAGTTCGTATGTGGAACAGACAAATAATGTGTGGTGACATTGTTTCAGGTGCAATCCACCAAGCCCTCGCTTAGCTTCAATAAGAAGGAATCTTGCCATAACTGTAAAATAATTAAGAAATTAAGGCTCAACTAGCCAGCCCAAGGATTGGGGGCTGAACGCAATAACTTGGAAATTAAATCACAAACTTCACGACAGGAATGTTTAGTCACAAAGTCTTAAATAAAAGTGTACCTATGAAAATTTAACCTTGATTACCTAACCTCAGAAAGCTGAGCCTTCTAATCTAAAAATTGATACACTGCATCCTTTCAATTTTGATTTATTAAGACCATATTGTGACACAAAAATCAGCTGATCGTTATTGACCTTATTTCTTGATACCTGAATTAGCTGCTTATAGCCGACGATATATTATGATACTTGAATCGGCTGGTTTTCAACACTATACTGTGACACTGAATAAACTAAGTAACAATATTGAAACCTAAAAATTTTGACAGATAAGCGCTTGCATCTTGCTTTATTCGCACCATATTATGACACATTAATCAGCTTTTCGTATCTAACCTCACATTTTAACGTCTGAATTAGCAGCTCATAGTCGAAGTCATATTGTTATATCGCACTTGAATCAACTGATCTTTAGTCCTATACTATGACAGCCAGAAGCAGAATCAACAATTTTCTAACCCAAAAGTTGAGACACAGCAGCGCCTTTATTTCGCTCTATTCGCGTCATATTATGCATATAAATCAGCTGATCGTTTCTAACCTGATATTTTGACACCTGAACAACCTGGTCATAATCGACGCCATATTGTGATGCTTGAATCAGCTGATCTATAACACTATATTCTGATAGCCAAAAACTGACTCAACCACTTTCTAACATGTTAAAAACCTAAAAGTTTAGACACAGCAGCGCCCTTATCGATATTATAACACACAAATCAGCTGATAGCTGTTAACGTCATATTTTGACGCCTAATCAATCAATGTTCAACGTTTTGAGGTTATTTCTGAAAACTAGGTTTGAAGTAACCTGACACATAAGTATTGAATTAATAAGTGGCAGACATACAGAGTGTGATATGGGTACACCCAATGACGTAACTGCCCCGTTTCGTTAAAGAACCTATAGTAACTTATTTGTTTTAATGCCTAAATAAATAGAAATTACGTCATAATTTCTATCCAATGGCAAATCAATATCCTGCGTTTACTTTCCAGTGTATTGTGCGGGTTTTCCTTGAAACCAAGCACCAAAGCAGAGCAAATTTTATCGTACATGAACGCTAGCCCGTAAATTTTTGCAAACGCGCCGCCGTTTAAAATCTATGTGACATTACGACACGGCGGCGTTATGAAAACAGAATTTTTACAACTCGCCATAATTTGTTAGAACTAAGATCCTCTAACCGCACTAACTCTTTCTATTCTTTACAGAGGCGTACTACTCCAAGGCAAACACCAACTCAACGAGGCGATCCAGAGCTTCCAAAGGGCCATACAGTTCAGACCGTCTCTAGCATGTAAGTCGCATAAAAACGCGCTCACGAACCCATTACGTATTTCCGACCGACCGATGGAACGGCCACTTCTCGTATCCAGGACGCGCCACCAGTATATCCTGAAAATTCCTCCTTCTTCCTCTCCCCGCCTGGAAAAATGGATTCTTGTATTTTGTTTTCCCTTAAATAAAATTTGCATAATAGCCGAGTCGTTGTAGCGTAGGAGGGTAACGCGGGGCGAAGGGGATGAACTCGCGCGGCCGCGGACGCTGTATCGTCGAGTGTACCGGGCAAGTCATAAATCATGTCGGGAGCGGCTCGGATTAAGAGCCGAGCTGGATAGGGAGGTGGGAGGAGGTAGCAACGAGTCGACGGTTCAGTCCTTTATGAAGAATTGGATTTCGATGGGAGTTGGAAGGGGGATGTTTTCGGTGGGAATTTCTAGGAATTTTGAGAGATCTGTGAGGATATAGTTTTCGTATTCTCTTTATCAGTCTGATCAAGCATCTTAATTTCATCAGGCTACGTGTTAAATTGGGTGATGAATCTTCGTCCTCGAACTAATTATCGACCCGTTCAGAACACGGGATGGACGTAAAACTGCAAACAATCCTCCTATCCTAATCCTAATCCTTATACCCTTTCGGGTGTCTGGTATGTTGCAGTTGAGTTTCCAGATCGGAATTTTTCTCCATGCGTTTCTATCTTGTATTTGCGTCCTAAGCCCCTCCCAGCTTCAGTCTCTCCTTTTGGGCCGCTTTACCCACTTTCTTCGTCCAGCTCTTTCTAGGTCTTAACCTCTGGTTTCTTTCGGTTAGTTTGACTTCACGCACTATTCTCACCATCCTATCTCTTCCTGTTCTCACCTCAGCTCCTTTTTATTCTTATATATATATATATCTTATATAGGCCCTATTTGCAAATTCACTCTGATTGTACTATTTCTCACTTTATCCATTTCCATTTTGTCATCTATCCTTTTTAGAAACCTTATCTCTGAACGTTGTATTTCCTGTTCCTGTTCCTTTAATGCTGAACCAACTTCGGAAGCACAAATGAGTGTTGGCGTCATTATCCTTTTGAAGATCTCAGTTTTGGTTCCCTTGGGTATCCCTTTTTTTTTTATTTAGCAGTACTCTTGATGCTTGTCTTTCCTGCTGCTTTGTTTCTTCTTCTTATCCCTTCATTGAATCTTCCTTCCTCGGTCATAATTGTCCCCAAATGTTTGAAACCAGCCACCTCTTCTAATTTTCTTTCGTTTAGAAATACAGTCGAATCTACATATCTCAAAGTTGATGGTTTCACGAGCAAAATTCGATGCTATACAAATCATAGGAAGATACTTTAGCAAGATGGGAAAGACAGCCGATCAGAGTAATTTACAGCCACTATGGGGAAGCATGGAGAAAGGGGATGGTCAAGAAGAACTAGACGAAGAGCTCAGTGTACTATACCATGAGACCAGCATTGTGACGTATGTAAAGGCACAGAGAATTAGATGGGTGGGACATGTGCAGAGGATGCAAAGGAAAAGAATGTCTAAGTTGGTATTGTGCAGAGGTCTAATAGGTACCATTAATTATTAATAATATTAGCCTTCATATCTCGAAGTTTCCACGAGGAAAATTCGATGTATAGAAAGTTCGATATATGGAAACATAATTTTTTTCTGTTTGTCACTTGTAGTGTAACTCATAGGGTCATAAATAAGTATGTAGTACCTAAACAAAAGATAACAGAAAAAAAAGACATTTATTAAACAAAATCCGTACAACAGTATATTAGTGCCCTCAAATATCTTGCTGAACAGACTTTGACGCGGGTCTCTCGTAAAAATGCTCACGCTTATTGAGCAACTCAAAAATCATTTCTGTCTTGGAAGGCTTGCGTACTTCCATTTCTTCTGCCTCATTGTCATCCTCTTGATTTTCACTCTTCTTCAATGGATTTAAGATGTCGACATCTGCTGGGCATTCTGCTACAGCGACGTCGTCATTCACGTCCACAAATTTATTCAGAGGAACTTGCTCTTGTTGATAGTAGTCCAGCATATGTGCTAATGTACTAACTTCTTTTGCTACAGACCTTTCAGAGAAGCCAGCTTTTATGTAACAATTCTTTACTGTTGTTTCCGTTACATCACTTTGCCACACCTTTGATAATTCTGGTATGCATATTTGGAGATTAATTGTATTATTAATAGCAAACATTTTTTCGAGTGCGGAAAACATACTCTTTAGAATTTCTTTTCGATTCTACAGTTTCAGATTTTTTATAATACTTTGGTCCATGGGTTGTAATTTTGCCACTCTGTTTGGAAGCAAAAATACCAGCTTCACACTTGTTAATATTTTTGCTATAGGAGAAGGATGTGCAGGGCAATTGTCTCCAAAAAAAAAAATTTTCTTTTTCGTCTACTCATTTTCTATCAAAGTTTGTTATCCACTGATTAGGAGTCTCACTCGTCATCCATGATCTTCTTATTTGATTCATAGAAGACTTCTAAGGATTTCACTCTTTTGAAACATCTTGGCTGCCTGCTTTTCCCAGTAACTAAAATTTGTAGTTCTTCTTTTCTAGACATATTTGCGCAAATGGCAACAATTAGTCGTTCTTTGTTGTTTTTGACACCAAAAGATTTACACTATCTTTGTACATTGTAAAAAGATTTTTGTTTGGGTAGTTTTGGGTACCATTATTATGTTGTACAAACTAAAAATCTCTCGTACAAAAAGTTTTCCGATCTTTGTACACGTACAAAGAGGCTTGTACAAAAAAAAAAACAATGAACATTTATCATCTTTCAAAGTGAGTGTCCAGTTTCATCCATCACAACACATTATCTGGTTCATACGCAGTGTTGAGATGTTCGGGGTCCATTGAAGATGATAACTTGGTCGCCGAAATACATATGTGTATAGGTGTGGGTTTTCCTTACTCTATTGTATTAAATCGTAATTGCCGTTTACCAGATTTTCCCCGAACTCCCCCAGAATAAAAACTATTCCAAAAGCCGGATATAAGCCCAAAACGTACCAAATCCATGCGGGCGTATATCCTCCCCCTCCTCCCCTCGTACTAAAACATCTCCAACACCCAAAACAATCCCCCATTCGCAACACACCGACCCGTACCTACCCCGTTCAGCCCACGTAGCAAAAGTTTTATGAATCTAGAATGCGAAACCTGCTAATCCTCCTTAAAACGGATTACTTATACATGTGAACGGCGAATAGCAATTAGCGCACGAGCAGAACGACCCTTGCGATTACAAAGGGTGGGCCCGGGATCGGCGGAAATTTTCGAAATAAGCGGTAACGTAAAATAGCGATTAGCCGAATTTCGTTGTCTTTTTTCGTCTTCGTTGTTGCTTTTTCCGCGATCTTCGACCCCTTAAATACCGAGAAGGGGATTAGAAGCGAACTGCAGCAAGCGTAGTCTCGGGTGTATCGGCCGCATTGCAGTTTAGTTTTCTCGTTTTTGCCGCTTGGCGTTGTTAAAAATGCAATATGCGAGATAACGGATGCTGTTACCGGTCGAGACGGTTTTAGAGTTGTTTCCGGAATAAATGAATAAATTAGACGAGATTATTGGCTCGAGTTATCTCCAGGTTTCCGTTATCTAACGAGCAAGCACGTCAAGGGGGTAATTAGGTAGTGGAAGAACAAATCAAATGTAAAGGAATTTGTTTGGTGTTTATCAAATTTATCAAACAGAAAAGATCGAGAAATTACGAGGGTAATCGAGCAACATTGACGATTTGATGATAACTAAAAAACTCGATTTGCCAACGAAGCATGTGACCTAGAATTAACGAACAATTTTGTAGTGAGGTCTTCACGGATGTGATTAAGTGTTATTCGCCTTATTCGCAAATTCCTTACCACTTCAAGGAGACTAGATTGCGGGACAAATATTTTGTGCTGGTATGAAATCCAGACAAAAATTTTCCCGAATTGGTCGTTCTTCAATCTGGGCACAAACGTAGAAATAAACTGTCGAAATTAATCCATGGCAGAAGAGGTCGATCGAAAATCCATCTCGTGTATATTCAGCTATTACGTTATAGATTCCAATGTTTCTAAAATCTTAAATTTCAACTGCGTGGAGCGCCTAAATTCGTCCTCATTCATAGTTTTGTGTACACAAAAGGAAAAGCAATTTAGTCCATTACCTGCGACACGACATCCATGTAACAAAGCGAACCAATTAAGCAACCACGCCCTTGTTTGTATTAACTTAATTCGAGAAATCAATTTCGTCTTTTATACCGGACGCGCTCGTTACCGAACGCTCGCCGATAATGTGTTCATTTTTTACGTTTATTAGTTTTTCCTAAACAGAAATAGATTTGGCCCTTAATGGAAATGCAGAGTAATAATCATTACGTAGGTGATAAAATCTACAAAACCATCGCGCACTGATTTGTTTCTAATAGCAGTTTTCGTGTGGGCGTTTGTATTTGTTACCTCATAATTCAAATTGACCTCCATAAATAAGAGAAATGTAATTATTAATGGATGACTTTATATATTGTAAAAAGGGTGAATAAATAGGTAGTGGTAGCGGAAAGTACAGAAATATACATTTCCCATATATAATTCTTAAGAAAGACATAGCAAAAATTAATAAATCCTTCGATCTTTATCTAACGGTAACAAGAAATGCTGAACAAATCAGAGGAAGATACTTTAGCAAGATAGAATAGAAAAGTGCTCGGAGTAATTTACGGTGGTAAGCATGGAGAACAGGGATGATCAAGAAGAACTAACGAAGAGCTCGGAATACCACACCACGAGACCAGAATTGTGACGTGCATACTATAGGCACAGAGAATTAGATAACTGGAACACGGGGGATGAAAAAGAATAGAATTCCTGAGTTGGTGTTGTGCAGAGGTCTAATAGGTACGAGGAGAAGAGGGAGACTGAAACAGGGTGCTGGAAGATATAGAAAAATTATGGGTTGAACGCCGGAGAGTAGGTTCGGAAGATAGAATAAAATGGACAAGACTACAAAAATACATCGAAAATAAAAATGAAATGTAATTGCATGTTTTCGTGATAGACGTACAAGGCCTCTGATACTACTGGACGATATAGAGAGGTTGGGGATTGTAGGCTGGCAAGTCGAAGCAGAAGACAGATAGTACACGAACACATAGAAAGTAAAAATGAAATATAATTACATATTTTCGTCCAAAGCCTACAAGACCTGTAGTATATACGTTCTAAATAAATAACAAAGCAAAGAGAAAAGTAGCAAGTAAAACTGACAGTGTATCACATCGGTAAACTCCTCACCTCACAATTATATAATTAAATTGGAGGACACGCTAGCAACCAGACAAGCATCGAAGCGAGTGCTTATGGAAATTATTGCCAAATTTCTACTACCGTCGGTTTGCTAGGTTCCAACGAAGAAATTAGGTCCAAATATTTTTGAGGAAATCTTAATAGATCTAAGCGAAAAGTGTGGAGTTATGGCACTTGAGGTATGTATACCCTGGGAAATCTCAAAATGGATGCTGTTTTACAAAAATGCCGTTAGAACAATAGTTTTTACATTTCGAAAAGAATGCACCCATTGGCGACCGTAAATTTGCTTATTTTCAAGTTCTTTAAAGAATGCTAGTCACTGGTGCGTATTCGAATGACCTTGCAATGCTGGTAAGTTTGATCAATAAATTGAGTACTTATTTGAACGTAAAATTTCCTGTTCTTTCGATTTCCGAAGCCAAAAATTGAGGCTTCCGTGAAGAAGAGAAAGAGCTCTTAAAATATCCTTTCTATTTCATAGTCAAATCTAAGGTCGACATTATGGGTATAGGACGTAACAGAAATCGCCATCATCCCAAACTTAAATTACTCAGTGCAACAGGAAATTCCAGCCCAAAATGAAAGTAGACTAACAGATTAACAAAACCCCCGCGGGGTTTGGTTTTATTAACATTATTATTATCATTATTTTATGACCTCATTGGCATATTTTTAGGCCAACTTTTCGACTGTTTGCGATCTGTTAGTAAATAAAATGGATCAGCACATAAGTAAAACAGGTGGAATTAAATATATGAAGCTCGAAAAAATTCAAATATCCTGATTTATCACCCACTTAGTAGTCTATTTTTGGTTCTTTTTTAATACATTTGGCCCGATTTCCACAATGCAATTCCAATGAATTAATTTTTGTTTCTATTGAAAAAAGTGGTTACTCTTGTATGTTTTATTTACTTTGTCCAATGAATTTAATGAAAACCGACACGAAACACGCAGAAAAGAAGTTCAACTATGTCGCTCGAGCTCTTTTCGATGTTAGTTGGAGTGGAAAATCGTCACTATCATTGTCAAGATTCGCATCTGAATTAACTTGGTTTGCGTTTTTCTTTCTGACACCTCTTCACCTCCTTCTTCTTTCTCTTCATCGTCTTCAAAGACGTTCTTGTACCAGCAAACAATTTCCGCAAGAAGTACGCCGGGCTATTTTTCACCTTCGTTTCTGTAAATTGTCCCATACTACTTTCATGAAGATGCGTTCCTTAAGAACCAATAAAATTAAATTAATCACATTACCTTATTTAAAGTGGCACAGCAAATTGATGGTAACATTGTCCTTGTTCATCTGACTGTGAACCGAAATAATCCAGATGATGTGTGCAAATAGTGAATTTTCATTCGACATGTTAACACCAATTTTGGGCAATGCATCCAAGATCGTATGCACAGAGCGTTGATAGTCTTGAGACCGATGCTTGCCCAACAATCCTTCAATGACTTCTCCTATGAAACGCCAAGCAGTCAATTTGTTGTCAATTGAAACATTGTCGTATGCCTCAGCATTAATCAAATCCGAATTGCATTGCGAAAATTGGATCAAAATGCGAAAAATCTACCAAAAAGTGGCTAGAAAAGGTATTTTGAACCAGCAAAATTGTAATGAATTTGGCACAACGCTGCAATTTATACATTTCGACATTGGTAATTGAATCTTTGCTCTCATGATAGTCGTCGAATGTAACAAATATTCCCTGAATAACGTTGAGTACGATAATACTGTTTTTCAGGTATATCTTTGATGTCTAACTTTAACGGCGGATACTACTAACTTCTTCATGAACAATAAAGCTCAACGAATCCCGGGAGAAGTCTCTGCCATTGACACTATGAAGCGTTAACTAACATTTTTTGGACGATTTCTACATCCGGCATTGTTAGCAGTAACCGTCATGACATTTAATAGCTAACTAACTAGGCGTAAAGCCTCTTTACCCTTTCGAGTGTAAGAGGGTGACGTTGAGCTGTCGAACTGTCAAACTATTTCTCGTTCCAGGACTTCCTCCACCTTTTTCTATCGTGTGTTCCTCCACGGATTTCGCTACATCTTATACTTCGTTTTTCAGTCTGTGTCTTTACTTTTTTGGTCCAGGTTCTCTTCAGGTCTTCCTCCCCTTCTTCTCCTCGGCACTCGTGCCTCGTACACTCTTTTAACCATCCTGGTCTTCTCCCTTCTCAAAACATTTCCTATCCATCTCAACTGACTCTCTTCTACTCCGGGTTTCACGGTTTCCCCAATAGTGTCATTTCTGATTCTGTTCAGTCTCGTCTTACCTTCAATTTTTCTCACAAACCTCATTTCCATGATTTGTGACTAGCTTCTTCGGTTTTTGTTGTTGGACAATGTCTAATAAATGAGGTCCAAAATATGTTTACGAGTTTTGCGATGACGTGGGTAGCCTTCCTCGAAATAGTTTTTCATCCTAGTACATAGGCAATTAAGTTCCCAATTTAGTTGGTATGAATGGAGATTAAGAAATCACGGCCCATTCGGTGGGGTACGATTTGAAAATGCTTCTTTAGTTGCTAGCGAAGCACGCGTTACCGCATGTAATTAAATAATTGTGTAGTACAGAGGTTTACCGATGTGATACGGTGTCAACAATGTGCCACCACAGTCTTCGACGAAAACCGCTATCATTAGCAAGTAAACGAGAATAAGTATAAGAAAAGGAAAAGGGGAAGAAAACAGAAATCCAAGCATGCATCCCAGATCATGTATAATAACGACTAAGTTGGTCCTTTCCTGAGAAGGAAACTAACTATTGATTTCGTAGGATTTCAATGAAATTTGAACACTTGATCATGGTATGTATTATCGTCGAATTTCACGTAATTTTTCACTCGCAAGCAGCAAAGATCGTACAACCTAATTACAGTATTTCATAGTTCATTTGCTATATGTACATATGTACTACATCCTACGGCCATACTTCTTCGTACCGGTGAACCTCGAAACTCATTTCTGCATCGCACCTATTACGTCATTCGCCCTCGATGCTCTTATTTCCGAACGTATTCCGAGACCGGAACGGAATCCGGGGCACAATGCAATTTAGTTTATCTGATTAAAATTACAAGCCGACGTTCGTAGCCTGTGATGTAGGAAAATTCGTTGCGCTCTCGCCTTTTTCGTCCGAGAGGTACTGCATTCGTAGTAGCAGCAATGGTCGTAGTAGCTTCGTTACGAACGATGTATGCTCATAAATCTTGCGCAGCGAAGTACGGTTAGGTTATGATTTAGGAATATTACTTCCTTTTGCCGCTCGGTTTGGATTACCCGAATTTGGAAAGGAGTTGGTAGCTATATCTTTATTTAAGGGATGAATATGGCGCGATTATGTGATTTGTTTCTTTGAGTTTGAACCACATTCGTGACGACTACTCTCAACAGTGCTGGACGTGGAAGTCCTCTCCGAGTAACGACGTGAAATTCACACTTTCCCGCTCGGAATCAATGATGGAAACCTCTACCACGTTTCGGGTTTTAGTGTTTGAGATAGTATGGGAGATGTTGATAGTATGGGCGGCTAGGCTTTAATATCAAATAGCGACACACAGCGAACAATGACGAAATTTGTCGATTTCGAGGTAGTTACAGAAATTTTTCATTGCATAATGCGCTTGTAATGATAAATAAATACGGCTCCCGTGTGCTGCGCAGGATAAAATATCCAGGAACCTGTGTGCTACGTAGGATAAAATATCCAGGAACCTGTGTGCTACGCATGATAAAATAACTAGGAAACAAGTGTGCTACGCAAGATAAAATATCCAGAAACCTAACAATATTTGCTTTTTTAAGAAAAATATGGTATCAGCTTAACTCTTCACAAATCCAGTGTGCGTTTGATACAGCATTCATCTTTCGTAGTATTTAAGCAGACGTTCTTAACACTTTTCAGTTTCATAAATGAAGGTCAATGTCAGTTAAGCTCCTAATTTATACAAAATCGGAAGCTCTTGTGCAAGCCTCCTTCCCATTACGTTTCTCCTAAGATGGATGATGAATTTACACGATGTACTTTCAAGGAAGAGCTGGAGGAAGAGATTACCGTATCTGATCAGGATCACTAATATTCTCAGCTAAAGGTAAATGAAAAGGCAATAAGCCAGTACGCTGCAGTATTAAAGATTTTCAAATCTCCTCTGTTAAGGATTGTGTTACCCATCAAAGTCTTCTGTAGCAAGCTTCCAGGATCGGTCCAAAATATACTCGAATATCCCAGTTAAAATTTTAGTTTTGATTTCGAGGGATGTATTGGAAAGTGTGTTCTAAAATACCACTTGATCGTTTATCTAGAAACAAAATTCTCATTGTAGCTACCTGAATCACAACCAAGTGAGCGTGCAGTAACCAACAGACGGCAGTGTTAAAGAGTCCAATCGGATCTCTTTGAAGTTGTAATAGTCATCAACCTTCCTGCAACTGTCTTGGAGGGTCGCTTTAAAACGAATATCACAGCTAATATTTCAGCAACATGCAATTTTGATTTAGCCGCAGCAAGTATGTTCCGAATTAATTTAACATTTTCCCAGAAAACGCGTTGATTTTCAATGGGTATTAACATATGTATGTACACCTAATGTTAGAAATGTGAGCTTTTGGCAATCAGTTGTATATAAAAAAATAATGTTGAAATATCTTCGCTGTTACTGTATTTATTTTATTTTTTGTCCCGGGTCCAGAAAAACTCGTCCTGCAGAATATAGTGATATTGTCTCTGAAGAAACTACAATTTCCTTTGAGTTCTTGCCCAAGAATATGTTTTTCTCTCAAGCAGTATGGACATATTTCACTTTCTTCGTAATGTTTGCTGCAGTGTCGTGTCACGAACACTAGATCACATCGGTTAACTTCCCACCATAGAATTATTTATTAGTGTTGTGTTTCGCTGTAAACGAGCATCCTCGAATATTATCGAATGGCTTAAATATAGTTTGAAGATGCTGGAGAAATACGTGTTCAAGAATTAATAAACTATTTTATGGTGAGAAGTTTATCGATATAATCCAGACCTATACTTCTCCTCAGGGAAATCCAATATTTAGGACCACATCGTCACAATAAATCGTTCCTATGCCATGGATAGTCGATATTTTCATTCTGCCAAAGTACTAAGGCAGAAGTCTCTAAAAAGATATTGAAATGCTTAATACAGTGTGCGGAGAAAGTACTTTTACAATTTACTATCACGACTAATCATAAGTTTTGAACAAAATGAAATAAAAGAAAAGTTTCCGTTGAAAATAACAGAATATTAATTGCTATTTTTTAATAATTCATTAATTATGGAAAATGAGCCGTTCTGATTTGAACAAGAATAACCTCTCTTCATCGAGTTTTCCAACACGTACCGTACTGTTGCGGGGACTATATGAGCAAGCTTCTCTAACGAAAACTTTATTCTTCAGCTAACCCCATAAGAAAAAGTCAACAGCGCCCAAATCGCAAAAGCGAGACCGCCAAGGCAAATCGCCGTTTCTTTTTCAAATTATTGATTTGCAAATTGTTGCCTAAGAATTTCTATTGTTTCTCTTGCCGCATGGGACGTAGCACCATCTTGCTGAAACCATATGTTGACGTCTTCATTCTGTAGTTGTGGGAATATAAAATTTACGCTACAGCACACCAATCAGTTACACGAACACGATGTACTTAATGATTTTTTGTTTTGCTTATTAATAAAGCCATTTAATTGAAAGTGAGCTTCATCTGTCGTCATATGGTTCGACAAGAAATTTTCATCATCCTCAAACTGATTTAGATTGGTCCTACAGTACCATAAACGTAATTGGACGTTTCCGAGATTAAGCTTTTGCACCAACTGAATTTCATAAGAGAACAGGTGCAAATCCTTTGTTTTAAATTCGCCGAAGGGTACGCCCAGAGAACAACAATTGAGTGGATCTTTTCCTGGTTAATGTCTTTGGCGCTTCTACAACACTCCCTTTCACTCGCTCAATGTTTTCAATTGGATGACTACTTTGAGGTTCCCATGGGCAGCTCTGATCTCCAACTGACAATGAGCCAAACTGATCAAAGTTTCCTGCAAATGCAAAAATTGCTGGAGCTGTGGGGATATTCCTTACACCAAATAATCTTTGATGTTCTCTTTGGGTGTTTATTATCGGTCGATGATTTTTAACAAATAATATTAGAATTCTAGTTCGTTGTGCCAAAAGTATATCGTTCCATGCTTGAAATACCCAAATTTTATCAATAAAAACAGAAGTTCGAATCATTTGAAATAGTAAAGGTACTTTTACCGCCGTTTGTTCGTCACAACAGAAATGAGTTTGTATCCAAATTTAGAAGCAATATCAAACTATTAAAGTTTCCGTAGGAAATAACTTATAAGCAGAACTTCACATTCTTCTAAGCGAAACGTCAGAATAATTCCCTTCCAATTCCGCTGACCGTCTTAGCACGACATAATTCAAATTGCACTCAAACGTCTCTTCCCTTCTCTAATCCGAAATTTTTCGTTTTCGACCGGAAATTAATCCCAAATTGCTTTCTATTCTCGCCCCTTCATCTACCATCAACTCTCCCCCATATATACGGTATTATTACGTCAACATTATAACCGTATTGCATACCGCAACGGTTTAACATTTCTGGCAGAATACATATATTACTACCCATGTTATATAACTAACTAGATTGTATCCACAGCCTTCAACAACAAAGTTAGCGTTATGACATTGTGAAGTCGGGTCACGCGCGGCGAGCCCCGAGTTGAAATATTAACGGTTTCGGCCCCGGAGCTTTACGTGGGATGGAGGAAACGGAGAACCGGAGGGGTCCGGGAGAAAGTGTTTGATAATGTGCCGACTTAAACGCATTTATCAAAACGAACGCTTAAATTCCGGTTCTGTGCGTTGCGTCGGGACGGGGGCGGATCGAATCCGGGGCGAAAACGAATTCCGGAAGCCGGCACGAGGTGCGATCGGTGCCGAGGGGTCGCGGTCGAAACCGGGGGATGATGAAGGCGGTGGTTTGTTTTTTCTGCGTTTTGGTGTATGGACAAGTGCTTTTTTTCGCTGGGGATTTTTTATTTACAAGTATAGTCGAGTGGAGTTACGAGCGAGAAGAGAAGAGAAAATTACCATCGGGGATGGTGAATGGTAGTTTGGAAAGTAAACTGATGGAATGTTGATGTAAATATACATCATAGAGGTTAAATGGTTTTTGCAAAAGAGGCTTTAAAGTTGCTTGATGATAGCTTAGCTTTTCCTGCAAAAGCAATAAATGTAATTTGGAGATCGAGGTTGAAATCCAGAAAGATTTTCGTCTGGTTTCTTAGGTATATTTCCCAAACCAAAATGATCGGGTGATGAAACCACGTTATCTCTGCTATTATACCTTCTCATGTTCTCAATAGAAGAAAATGCAAGGAGATGAAAAGTGGACAAGGTAGTGAATAAAAGTGACACCCGCTGTACTACGGGACAAACAGTAAATCTGGAAAGGCTAGATTACAAGGAAGAGCATCTTCTGTGGGTAATTCCTAATTCAAGTCAAAAAATTGAGCTACAACTTGCAATTCAGAACTTACAATCCATAATTTGAATAGGATCCTTTTTACTTAAAAGGCTGTAGTTCAATTATTGGGAAAACTGTCACATATAAAAATTGAGCTGCAGCCCGCAAACTCAGGAACCGACTTAAAAGTAATCTGATCTCAACTTTTCCTGTAAAAGTAATAAATGTAATTTGGAGATACAAGTTTCTAGCGTAGAGGACTTTTGTATAGTTTTCTAGGTATCAAATCCCAAACCGCAAGAAACAGATTATCCACATTATCCCTGCTGTCCTTAACTTTTCCTGCTCTAAGTAGAAGAAAATGCGAGAAGGTGAAAACTATATAAAGCAACAAATAAAAGGATCGTCGCTGAATGATGGTGGATGAGAACATGACGACAAGAACTAAATCAAGAAAGACTAGATTGGAAAGGAGAGCACTTTCTGCGTCTGAAGATGATTTCTAACCCAAATTGTCAGGAGACTCTGGCTCAGTTCCCAAATGTTTAGGCGTTAGCCCTAACCCAAAATTTAAGTTGCAATGCCTAATTCAAAGGATACGCACAAAATTTAGGAACGAATTCTGGAACGAACATTAATGAAGTGACATCTGTCCCAGCTTTAAGTTAGTGAATTGTAGCTCAACTATTGGATCCACTCCTAAATCCGAAAAGTGAGCTACAACCTTCATCATCCGCGTTTGATTGATCCAAACTTTTGAGCTAAAAGGCAGTTTCTTTTGTGCAAGAAAAACTTAAGCTACAGTCACCAAACTGGAAACTTGACGCAGAGGTCATCTGATATTTTGGGTTTTACAGTTGTGGTTCAACTTTTCTATTGCGAATTGGTGTAAAACCTTTTGAAAGAGAGATTTGTGGCTCAATCCCTTGTTTGGGGAATTCCATCCTAATTTTGATGTGAGACGGTATCGGCTTAAGTTTTGTGTTAGAATTATGGTGGCTTGTGAAATGTTTAAAAAGATAAATTTGTGTTTCAGAAATCATGACCAACAGCAAGAAAATCTAAATTCTTTATGTCTGAATGTGATCAAAATCAAGAATTTTTAGTAAGAGTGAAGGGAAATAGTTTCGTTTCAACGAAGCAAGCCACCATAAATGAAAGTCAATTGAATGAGTTTATTCTTGAATTAGCGCGCTGTAGCTCAGCTTTTGGATGAACTGCCAAATCCAAAAACTGAGCTACAACCTCCTTATCCAAGGATAAAGTTAGACGTCATTTGATTAATCCAATTTTTTTTTGTTACTTAAACGTCTGTAGTTCAATTCTTGTGATAACTCCCGCATAGGGAAATTGAGCCTCCAACCTCGACAATTCATCCAAAAGTAATCTGATGTTTCAGGTTCGAGGATTGTGGTAAACTTCTTTATTTAGGGTTCGTGTTAGACCTTTTGCTCGCTTCCTTTTCTGTAGAGTTCCATCCCAATTTTTGCGATCTTCTCAAAGTTAAGTCAAAACCCCCTTTTATCTCAATTTTTATGTTAAAAATTGATTAAGTTAATTTTTGTCACACGATTCTTGGCATAATGCCCACATAGAGAAATTGATCCACTAAACTAGAAAATGGACCCAAAAGTAATCTGATGTTTTAGCTTCGGATGTTGTGCTTTAACTTTTCCCGCAAGGGTTGGTGCTGAATCTTTTTGCAATAAAGGATTGTTAGTTAGTGGCTTGCTTGTGGAGTTCTATCGCCAATTTTTATGTGACTCCTGCAAGATTGAGTTAAAACCCCCATTTACCCCAATTTTAATGTTAAAATTATGTACGGAATTGAAACATTAATCGGTGATTCAATGAGTTGGAGCAGGAATAGGGTACACTTTCTACCTACGATTTCTAGAGTTCGCAGGTGGTTGACTTCAAAGGCCTTCCAGTAACAGGGAAGGAAACGGTCAACGTACTTGTTTCGTTGACCGTTTCCTTTCACTGTTACTGGAAGGCCTTTTTTACCATGAATGGAAGCAAAGAAGTTAGGAACAAAACTGAAACTGTTTCCGCATACTTCGAGAAACCGATAAGAAGGCAGAATTCGAAAGGGGCGTTTTGCCAATGAGGCGAAAAAATAATGAAACAATTCGTGCCATGTATTTTTGTATGATAGCCACTATTTTCTTGATCTTATTTTTCTAACCTGAAGTATGCATAGCAGTCTCGTATTCATCCTTCAGAAAGTCGTATGTTTGGCACTGAAACGCTTTTAGTAACTTGAATTTCAGAAGTAGATTCGAACAAAATCGCCTTTCCAAAAACGTTTTCGTTCCCAAAATTTTGCCACATCTTTAATAGTTGTAAGTGATACAATTCCTGTTTGCACAGTTGGTTCCGCTTCACCTCTAGCGTGGGTGTAGTTGGGCATAGAGTCGCTTCGATGTACTTTGAATTGAGTGACTTACCCCTATCCACAGTTCTTACTTTGCTGTAAAGTGATGGAGCTTCATTGCAGATTTCTTCTGCAATCAGGAGCTGTGACAATGAAGAATAGCCTTCAGTTTCAGTGTTTCAGTTTTTAAGCAATAAGATGAAGACAAGCGTTTGGATTCAGCTACAAAACCGCTATCTTACGTTCCCTCATTTGTTAAATTTCCGGTATTCGATTCATTCCAACTTTCACTTTGACTGTTTGATAAGATCCATATCCATAACTCGGAAATTAAATCGACACCGATTGATGTTTTCTCGATAGCAATTGCGAATACCTTGACTAATAGGTGATGGTTTTGAGCAGCTTACAAATGGAACCTAGATAAAAATGTTGGTCATACCACAAGATCCTACACAGGAGAAGAAAATGTGATTTTAGAAATGCCCACTTGTGTTGATCATGAACGAAATCTGCATACTTCATTGTTGAAATTAATAATGAAAGAAATCATAAATTGCGAGTTTTATTCGCTACGTAATTCCCATAACTACACGAAAGCCAGCCTCACTAATTTTTGCTTCTATTTCCACTTGATGTATTCGCCTCGAACGTTGAATCTTGAAAAGGCCAAAAATCAAACTCGTATTAATTTCGTTTCAATCTTTCCGGTCGGAAACGATAAAATTTTCCCTAAAGTTCGAATCGCAATTCCGCGACTTCGAAAAGGAGGAACGGAAGTAAGAAGTGACAGCGCGCCGACCACACCGGCGTTCCTTTTTCTCGCAGTTTAATTTAACGGGATTTCCATAAGAAGTGTTAATTACAAGAATTTCCATCCGCAGTTGAGGATTACGTATTCATGAATCCGTTCGCTTACTTTCGTCGGGCCGAACTCGCTCCCTCAGTTTCGCCTACTTTTTGGGGTTGGAGTTAGTCACGTCGGCGGCTCCTCCAACCCCCATCTTCCCCGATTCTCTCGGACTTCTCGGAACGAGAAGTTACCGCCGTCATTATAATAAAATTACACGGTGAAATTATTGCCGGAGTTTTCCCCTCAATCCCGCGGCGGACTTTGGTAACTTTACGAAGCGCGGCGTTTTGTCAAAGCGACGACGGTGGCGGATGATGGGTCGACGATGTAAATTGGTGAATAAGGTTGCCGGGGTAAAAGGAGAGAGGTGAGGACGGGGTAGGTGCCGAGAGGACAAAAAGTAAGAAATTAACAGACCGGTTGTCACCGACTTCAAAAAGAATTAATGATTAATTTCGAGGGCAAATTCAATTAGAAGGAAAAAGAGGAGGGCGAGCGTCGGAAGCGGCCTCCTGAGTGGAGAGGAATTTGGTTCGAATTTAACGATCGATTACGCGCGCCTGGACGTTTGTTTGGGAAAAGCTTTGATGTTTAATTAATTTGGGATCTACAGAAAGTTAACGGATGTTACACGTTGAAAGCGAAAGTAATTCGTTCGTTTAGAGAAGAATCTGGAAATCGATTATTTCTGGTTGAACGAAATGTGTAATCACTTCTAGGATTAGGTGAAAGTTTTACAACTGCAAGCCTAATCATGTTTCTCGATCATCTTCCAAGTTAAAGTTAGAAATTTATCCAAACGTCCTGGCCCTGCTAATAACAATAATTCCCACCTTTTTCTTCATAAATTATTTCTTTCTTATTGATATTCAATCGACGAAGAAGAACAGAGAGGTCGTAGTCAGTAACCCACATCGATGTAACTTGAAATTCCCAACGCAGAATCTACTGTGGAAATGCAGGTTTTGTACACAGTCCTCAAACTAATGTTTCTACTTTTTTATCCAACACTCCTTGCCTTCACGTAATTCCATTAAAAAGAAGGAAAAGAAGAAATTTTAGTAATAGCGTGGCAGAAATTTTCTCTTAATTTACTGCCGAAATCTTTTGATTCCTTCATATTAGCAGAGAAGACATGGCCTTCACCACGCACAGTAGATTTTTCCTTCGCTCAATTAATCACCCACTAGTCACTTGTTTCGTTAAAAACAAACCTTTTCTCCTCGTTGCTTCTGGAAATCCTTGATTCCGTCCATCTTTAGGTTAAAAGAATCTAATCTTTCTTATTTTTGCTCTTTATCCTTGAGCCACCCATTTTCCTATCAAGCATCTGACTTTCTTTAGTGGCGTGCTGCATTAAAGGAAACTTTTCTCTTCAGTGGTAATAGATGTATTTTACACACAAAGAAAAACCGATGTTTTCCTAATACAAAAATTGAATCACAATCTTTTAATCAGAAAGTTGAAGAATCAAACAGCAACCTGTTTAACCAAAGATTGACCCAAATTTTCTAACACAAGGACTCAATCAAAACTTTCCTGACTAAAAAGTTGAACCACAACCTTCTAACTCCAAAATTCGAATGCAATCCCTTAACTCATCGTTCCCTAATACAAAAATTGAATCACAATCTTTTAATCAAAAAATTGAAGAATCAAAGAGCAACTGTTTTAACCAAAGATTGACCCAAACTTTCTAATGCAAGGAGTCAATCACAACTTTCCTGACTTAAAAGTTGAACTACAGCCTTCTAATTCTAAAAGTTCCAATGCAATCCCTTAACCCATCGTTCCCCTAAATCAAAGTTAGAGACAAAACCCCCGTAACTTCATAATTAGGGTCACAACTATATAGTTCTTAACTTGACCTACAATCTCTTATTACAAAAGTCGAGTCATTTTTCGTATAAAAATGCAGTCCGAACCGCCTCGTATAAGAATTGAGAACTCTCCAAACAAGAGATCGAGTTACAACGCTTCTTTTCCATAATGTTCGGCACCAACTTCTAATAAAAGAGTTAAAGTACAGCCATCAAAACTAAAATAAAAGAAAAATGAGCTCTAGCCCTCAAACTTAAATATTTACTCTCAGAAGTCATTTATAACTGAGTAAATCACAGCTCTTTAGTTCAAAAGTTTGAATCAATCGGATGTCTTCTAATCCAATTCCCGAATCCCGGGTTGAGGAGCTCAGCGAAAAATTGAGCTATTTAAACCATAGCTAACCCAAGAATAGAGTCAATAACAATAGACCTTAATTCCTGCTAACTTTCGCTTCACTTTCAGCCATCTTCAAACTCCGAAAGTCCGGTCATCCTTAAATCCTATAGATTCCTATAGATTTTTGTCAAATATTTCACAAACTGTCACTATTCTACAATCATTCTGCTACCATGTTAATACAGAATTTGAACCAAAATTCACCTACATAAAAATTGATATTAAACTTCCCGAGCAAAGGATTGAACCACAATCCCCTTTTCCATGCAAAATGTTACACAACAGCAGCTAATCTGTAATCCCATAACGCTCGAATATAATATATCATATGTCTTTTGAGACAACTCTTATGTTTGAGGGCTGTGCTCAATTCCTTTCTATTAGTTACTCATTCCTAAAATTGCACTACAGCCCTTTACCTTAAAGACCTCGCTCGAATCTTTTTCTGAAATACATTGAAAGTAGTTGAAAGCCTTTGAGTATCAAACTTACGACCTTTTGGAAGACGAACACCGATTCCCGAGCAAACAATTGAGCCAAAATCCACTTTCAAATGCAATACCTTATACATCAACCGGCAATCTATAAGCCCATAACTCTATATGTATCCAAAAATATCGTATGTATTCTGAACCCAATTTTTATGCTTGAGGGCTGTAGCTCAATTTCTTTTTATTAGGGAATTATTCCAAAAATTGAAATACAAGGTCTTACCTCAAAGGTTTCACGCGAATCTATTCTGAAATACACAGGAAGTAGTTAGAAGTCTTTGAGCATCAAGCTTACAACTTTTCGGAAGACGACCACCCATTCCCGAGCCAAGGATTAAGCCAAAATCCTCGTTCCAATGTAAAACGTTACACGTCAACCGCAAATCTATAAGCCCACCACTCCACATATATCAATTAGTTAGTTATTACAAAAATTGATCTACAGCCCTTTAACTCAAAGATTTCGCCCAAAACTATTTCTGAAATACAGTAAAAATAGTTAAAAGCCTTTGAGTATCAAGCTTACGATCTTTCAGCAGACGAACACAACACTGGTATATTTCAGATTAGAAAAGGAGAATGCAGGGAATAGTGGGTACCACAGAAAATTTCATGACACGAATTAGTTTGATAAAATTTTTATAAATAGATCACCCCATTGGCAAAACGTTCTCTTGGGTGTCGTCCGTTTATCGACTTTCTCAAGAATACGTAAACCGGTCGAATTCTGTTACCAACTTCTCCAGGAACACTGAAACTGCACTGTTATCTGTACCTAATAATAGAATGCAGAACTCGAAGAAACTTACTACCACGAACAACAACTCGCAATAACAAATTGCTTCATTATCATAGTTCGCTTCGAAGCCGTCCCTCGCAACCAGGGTATATTCCATTGCTTATCCTCATCAAAACTTCATCATCGAAAACCTCGAGATTTGTGTCCTATACCGCACAGATTTCGAATTAACTCCCAGGCTAAGAGACGACTTAGACATACCTCATTCACCGCGAATTCCGCCCACACATAATAGGGGAACTTCGAGTTTAGAAACGTCGACGAAATCGAAATAATCCCGGAGATATACAATCGGATTTCGATAGATTTAAGTCGATTTAATACGTTTTCCGCGCGCGCGTCTTTTCTGCGGTCTGCGCCGTATAAATAAGGACGGGCCGAGAGACCGAGCGATATAACGACGGTAACAATGGAAAATCCGAAGGAAAAGCGGAATCGGAGTTAGCGAGCTAGCGGCCTCACAAAGGGATCTCTTTTCGTCCATAATTCAGGGGGAAAAACCGCAATCGAACCGACGTTGCCCCTAATAATGCAGGTTTCGTCCGCTGATGGCGCTACCGGCAGAGGCGGCACAAAGGGCGGCCGTTTATCGATTGAATTCGGAGCGCTCGGATTGTTTGGGGAAGTGTTGTACTTGTCGAAATCAAGGTTTCTATACCTAGGTAAAATATTCATGTTTTCTATTGTGAAATTCTCAAGAAAATGTAGGTACTTTTCTTGAAAAAAAAAAGAAATTTACTGGTAAGCAAGGATTTGAATGGTAATCGGTTAGAAAATATCGTAACCACTAGAAGTTTTCCGCGTTTCGTTAATTTTCTGCTTTGGATAAACAGCATCAAATAAGGTAGCTTTCTAGCCGTTCAGAGTTAACGGAAAATCTCGCCATTGGAAAAGTTGCAGTTCCAAAAAAAACGTGGAATTCCGTGTTCTGCAGATCAGAAGAATCATCATCAATGTCTCAAAATATGAAGAAATCGGATTATTGTTAGTAGGTTCTTCAAGAATTGGAAAAAAGAAATTATAGGAATTTTCGTCCCAGAGGAGCTAAAAAGAAGTATTTGAGACTTCATCACGTTGAGGTTAGCTTCAGTTCGAGATTCTGCAAATCCTAACAGCTTTTAAACTTCTGAACTGAACGGTTCGTAATGAAATCTTTGAAGCAAGGGAAAACTTGTGGTGGAAAGATTAGACGCTTTTGTCTTCTTCTTAATCTTTTTACCCTTTCTACCTTTCGGTGTAAGGGTTCGGAGCCACCGAGCCGTATATGTACACGCATATACCGTACCGCTCCTGGCCCACCCAGTGGCATTTCCTTCAATTTCGCAGCTTATTAGAGGTCCAGATCCCTTTTTAGGATTTTAAACTGCTACGCTCTGCCGCTACCGGGTCTCGAACGCCGGCCCTTCGCACTGTGAAGCGCGAGTTTTACCACTCAGCCACTGAGGGGTTATTTTGTAATCATCTCAAATTTAAAACCTCAAATTTTATACCAAAACTCTCCAAAATCTTGGCAAACATTCTGATTTATACCATAAAGATTTCTGTCTCGAAATTTTCAATGTTAATTTTTTGAAATTTTGACACATTTCAAATGTCTACACCGGGCGACTCATCATGAAATTTTGGAGACAGGAACGGGAACAAAGAACATAAAAAAGAACATGAGGAAGGCACTTATTTGAGCCTCCAATACTCGTGCTTGGACATGGTAAACCCATGAAAGGAGTTTTATAGTTGAAACTTCCTGCTAAAATTCCCAACTTCTCTCCCAAATTTTGATATGCTCGACAGTCGAAAGTTTAACCATAGTTTGCCTGCAATGTACGACATCTGCCCCACTTTCGTTCTTTAGAGCAACCAGCTTGCAATTAAATTATGACAGGAAGATTCACCTAGTGCAGGAAGAATCGAATGCTTTTAGAAACATTTGTAGAATTATACCCAAACTTTGATGTCTCTACTTGGATTTTACGAAGCCAAGGAAGAAATCCAATATTTTCGTCCTATATCCTATATCTTATAACTTCGTCCTAGAATGCTCCAAATATTGGCAGCTCTTGGCGTTCACGAGGAAACGGTTTACCTAAAACTTAAAGAAGGCACTTCAATCTGCAATACCTCTACTTGGACATGACGAACCCGTGAAGGAACTTTAGTACGTGGAACTTATTAAATAATGTAAGGGGGAGAGTTCTGGCAGTTTGTGCAGCATTAGGGGAATTTGAAGTAAATGTCGAAGCAATTTAACTTAAGCCATAAGCTAAAGGTTTGCTTCAGTGCGAAATTTTGAAAATTCTGACAGCTCGTTTAACCTCAAGAGTAAGCAGTTTATAGCAACTTCATTAAAATCAGAATGATGTGAAACAAATTACATGGAATAATCTAGAGAGAGACTAAAACTCTAAAATTTCTGCTTGGGCTTAGAAAAATCATGAAGAATTTGATAATCAGAAATAAATGACAAAATTTTCCGAAAATTTGAAGGCGCAAATTCTGCCAATGTTTGCCATATTGCAGGAACTGGAACAAACTTTTGAAGCAACTAAACTTTAAAGCATAAATTAGAATTTCGCCTCGGTTTGAAGTTCTAGCCAGAAATTCTGACAGCTGTTTGACCTCAAGAGCCATCAAATTCCTAACAAATTCATCGAAGTCAGACGGAAATGATGTAGAATGAATTGCATGCTTTTACAACAATTTAAACACAGTACACTCTAAATCTAATATTTCTGCTTGGCTTGGAAATTTCGTTTCGGAATTCTAGCAAATTTCTAAACTGCAAACAACAGCAAAGACTTCATCGTTAATTTTGTTCCGAAAGAGGAAACTATCTCCATCAATTTATGTCCATTTCTATCTGCTGACTAAAGGAAAGATTTTACTCCTCTCTCTATCGCTATCCCTTTCTCTGTCTCTCTGTCCGCCTCTCTCTCTCTCTCTCTCTCTCTCTCTCTCTCCGTTCCCTAACCTCTAGAGCAAATAAATCGTAATGAAATTATGGCAATAGGAGCAGACTGATGAAAGAGGGATTTAATATTTTTAAAAGAATTTGAAGAGTACTGGAACTTTTTTTGAAAGGTAGTTTCACAATTTGCCCAAAACTTCCCCAAATATTAGCAGGTCATTAGCATATAAATCAGTATACATTAGTTCAAAATTCTCAAAATATTGGTAATACTCTGATCTACACAACTATGAACAATTTAATTTGTGTCAAAAACCGGAAGTCCTGAAAGGTTGAGATTTTTGAAATTTAACAAAACTAACATTTCTAGACCAAAACGCTCGGAATTAATTTATAAAAACGGGAGCAGTCTGCTGGCTGAAAAAGTAGACACTTTTAGATTGATTTAAGGAAATGAACGCAAACTCCAATGTTTCTACTTGATTCATTGTAAAAGCACGTCGCAAATAACCAAGACCTTGGTGCCCAAATTCTCCAAGTAAATTGGAGCTTCGTGCCAGAATTGTACAAATGTAAGCAACTGTCTAATGTACAACGTCAAAACGCTCATCCTTCATTTTTTCCAAAACCACGAGAAAGAAATTAGACGTTCTTATATGAATGTGAAGGAAAGAACTCAACCTGTATTTCTGCTTTGAGGTTACATACCAACAACGGAAGTATCGCGACCGGAACTTCACGTCAAAATTCTCCGGCAAATGGTTTACGCTCAATTTGTCTCCAAAACGCCAAACATCTACTCTGTCTTATATCAATTTTCGTTCGGGTATTAAGACGGAGTTTTGACAGTTTGAAGTTTTTCAGATCCTGACAATTTTGTGAGTTCCTAATGATGTAATGGAAACCACAATAAGCTGATGGAGAAGGTATGAAACTTTCTACCAGAACTTGAAGAGAAGATCCCTAACTTAAAAAGCTTTCTTGAGCATGACTAGTTTGAACCCACGAAAAAAGCTTCGCAACTAAATCATTGTTCCAAATTTCTTCAACTTCTGGCAATTTCATGGTCTACCGGAATTTCAAGAGAAAATCCCCAACTTAACAATACCTCTTGATCACGGCCAGAACCAACGAAAAGAACTTCGCGACTAGACCATTGTCTCAAAGTTCTTCAACTTCTATCATCGTCTTGGTCTATGCAGCGACGACAAAGCCACGCTTAATTTGCCTCCATCCGCCCCAATTTTACACCGACTTTCTCCACTTTCGCCCGGCAATTAAACTACTAACGGGCTTATTCTTCGTTCTTTTTCCCGTTTTTCTTCCCGCCGCCGACACCCTCTCTCCGCCCCTAGCGCGGTGCTTAATGACATTATCGAGGCTCCGATAATTACGCAGATGAGGCGATTAGTCTCGGAGACGGAGTTAAGCGAAAAGGGTACGCGGGCGTATTACGGTAGGCTCGTCTAAAACGATTAACGATTACGAAATTGCCACCCGCGGCCCTTCAGTAGTAAAATCGATTTTGGATCGGCGAATGACGTGAGGATCGAGTAAATTGAAGACGAGCGAGTCCTCGGGAGAGGAGGCAAGAGAAGTTAATATGTTCGGGGATGCATTCGAAGCAAGGACTTAGTTATGGTTACAGGTCTCTAGGAATTATACAGTGTTGGTTAGGCTCGTCTTGTCCAGTTTACGTGCATTTTCATGTGGTGACATGAAATTATAGAAACAGGAGTAGATTGATGGGAGTAGAATTGGATATCTTTTGAAGAATTTGAATAATGCTAAAACTTTGCGAGGAGTTTCTGAATTCTTTAAATTGTTGTAGACTACGATCTCTACTCTGAATTTAGATTGACGTTTAGATTGACGAAGTAGCTGACAATAGACCCTTGAAATCATAAAAATCAAACGTTGGAGAATCAATGAACATCAGAAGAACAAAATCACGCAAGAAGGAATTAGCAGTAAATAATAAAGGATTTGTATTACTCTCAGTTGATTTAGATGAATCTGTTATGAGTGGTTTACTCCTGAGATTAAAGAGCGGCCAAAATATTTAGGATTTCGAACGGAAGCAAACTTTTCGTTTATGGCTTAAGTTAAATTGCATCAAAATTTTCTTCCAATTTTGCAATGTTGCAAAAATTCACAGAACTCCCAGCTTCAAATCGTGGATGGCATGTACTTCCGATTATCAAACTTCTTCGTGGTTTTAAAGGCCCAGGCAGAAATATGACAGTTTGACTTTCTCTCTCGACATTCTATTATAGATTATCCTCCGAAGTTGTCCCCGCTAAGTTGCTCATGTTTCCATAATTTCATTGCTACCTGTTTGCTCTAAAAAGAGATTATTTGTCGGAATTAAAAAAGAAAATTGCCAGAATTAATTTCTAGTTATTGGAAAATGGCGTATATCACTTCAAACTTTTGAGCTATATTGACCAGAGAATTAGAAGGATTCGGGTAATTTCCGATAAACCGTTTGCTCCTTTATTGAGGAGAGATCTGCCAATACTTGTGACGAATTTCATTGCAAGCTGACTGCTCTAAAAATTGGAAAATTTGTCAGGATTTGAAATATTGTCAATTGTCAGAACACACAGCTCCATTATGTGTTGTTTCCTCTAAAAATTGAGAATTGGTCAAAATTTGAAACTGCAAATTTAGAAGCGGATTAATGATGAACCCCTTTTTGTTGGATAAATCAGAAAGTTCTCGGAATATGAAGAATTTTAACAGGAACTTACACCCATAAAACTGCCTTCATAGGTTCATCATGTCCAAGCAGGAGTATTGGACATTGAAGTGTTCTCTTTTGGTGCTTCTCTAACTGGCATTCCTGTTACGACAGCTTCATTATGAGTTGTTTCCTATAGAAATTTGGAATCGGTCGAAAGTTGAAAAATTTTAAACTGACCAATTAGAAGCGGATTAAGGATGAACTCTTTTGTTGCATAGATCATGAAATTTCCTGAATGTAAAGAGATTTAACAGGAATTTCCACACATGAAATTTCTTCATGAGTTCCCCATGTCAAAGCAGGAGTATTGGAAGTTCAAGTGCTCTTTTAGGGTCTTCTCTATCAGGCTGTTCCTGTTTCCATAATTCTTTAGTTGTTTGCTTTTAAAATTGTAAATGCATCAAAATTTGAAAAAACTTGAACTTTGAAACTTAAATTTTAGAGGCAGATTGAGGATGAACCCATTTTGATTGTGCAGATCAGTCATTTGCTTGTATTGAAGAATTTTAACAGGAACCTATGCAACTTTTTAATGGGTTCGTCATGTCCAAACGAGGAGTATTAAAGGCTGAAGTGCCCTCTTTACGTTCTTCTGTATCAGGCCGTTCTTGTTTACATAATTTCATTACGAGTTATTTGCTTTTGAAATTGGAAATATATCATAATAGAAAAGAACAAAGAACTGAAATCTTTGTTTTCTCTAGAAATCTCTAGAAAAAAATTGGAACTGAGCTGTAGAGGGAGATTAAGGTTGAGCTCCAGAATTTGGAAAATTTTTCAGGTGAATGCAAAAGCGTTCAATCTTTGTGCCTCCAGTTTCCTCTTCCTTCAACGAATTCATTATAGATTATTTACTTCAAAAGTTAAAAATATGTCAAAGTCAGCATAATTCACGAACCCAAGTCAACCTCAACGTTAAGTGGTCTCAAACCCTTCTTTGAAACTCGTCGATGTGGAAAGAATATGGTTGTAACTTCTTCCCTCAAATTCTTAGAGAACCTATTAAGCCAGTATCTTCATATTGTTCAAAATTATTGATTTTCCTTCTGATTTGCATTACAGAAAATTTCGGGATAGTTATCCAGAGAAGCATTGATAACTGATTTGTGCTTTCTTGACAAGCAGCTTAAAAAATATCAGGGCGTGGAAGACTCGTGTCGCTTCGATATTTTGTATTCTATCACCAATCAAATTCTTCCTTACTATAGACCGTTTCACGCTTTAGATCCAGCATGGGATTAGATAGAGGTTTTGCTTCTCTTACTATCACTATAATCTATCAATGACTCCATCTCTATGTTCGATTGCGATGTTGCATGTTGTATCGAACGCAAGTGCTATTAATATTGTAACTGTCATTACGACTTGAAAACGTGATAAGATGATTTGACAAAGCTGCAGTCAGTTCCCATAAGACCTGTACTGTATCTTAAGATTGTGATGGACTGTAATAGTTTTTTTCCAGTAGCACTTTTTGAGTATTTCACGAGGGAAAACTTCTTTATTTTTTATCCAAGTATAGAAACCTTGAAAAGCCATCCCAATTATATTCCGTTCAACTCGTACACCTCATTCCCTATTATTTCAATCCACAAACTGCCAGAAATTACGCGAAAAGTCCATTTTAACGTACAAGTCGGTTAATACACACATCGACGAGATAATGGATCGACGCACTCCACCTGTGTGTATGCCATCCACACGTATGTACGTGCGCCTGCACAAACCGATAGCTTCCTGCCCTCCAGCCGGGCGATATTATGCGGAGGTAATTATAGTTCGATTGTTCTCCGGCGCGCCGTCGTTGTATTAAATAAATTGGCCGTGTTACAAGCACCTTCCCCGAGTTTAATATCCTATCTCTATGAATTTATAATATCGGACGTCGCGTTAGATAAACCCCGGCGCGATTAATCGACGAAAAGGGGCGATATCGGTCGGGTAAAGACGAAAAGTGGCCATTCTGGCTGTAAGCACGGCCACTTCAAATCGGCGATACATTTGAGGAAAATGCAAGAATTTTTTTGAGGGAGAGATGTCTTCTTGGATCCTATTTTATACCATTTGTTGTTCCTTTGGATGTCGGAATTTGACTCTTTTTGCCTACAATTATTTTCTAGACTTTTGTTCTGTTTTTTTCTGGAAAATCAATAGGAATCATATCGAAAAAAAATTAGGATGAAAGTTTTGCTCTTCTTTAGCCCAGGGAATTGCCAGTATTTGAAGTTGTTGAAGATGCTTGCCTCGATCTAGCGAAACACGTGTCACCGATTTTATTATAAACAATTGTGTGGTGAGGAGTTTATCGATGTGATATTGTGTCTGTAAATTACACTACAGTACTTGTGATCACCTTCACTGGTTAATTGCTTTTAAGCCGCTGCTGCTGCTCATGACCGTATCGACCCCATTCAATTACTATCTTCTTCCGAAGGGAGTAGCATCACCAAATATTCCTAATCAAGCGGAACCCTCATCGCATGCTCCTCCAAGAAACTGTTTCTTACAAAATAAATATCTTTTTAAATATTCGATCGAATATTATCTCCTCTACTTGTTATGCCTATATAACTTTAATGGGGTACCACGTTTAACCCCCACGAATAAACCCTGCCAACTCAAATTACGTTCGCACAATACCCATCCCTAACCACAACGATTCCAATATATTAACTAAATTTCCACCATGTTGATTACCGCCAGTTCCGAATGAACCCATCGAATTACAGTACGTACACACATACATAAATTGCTTTCGTTCCACGTTACCCCCGCGGCGAGAACGTAACTATTAAATTGAAATACGAATCAATCACGCCGAATGGAGCGCGTATTCGACGCTTAGATCGAAAATTAATCATTACAAATCATATTTGCCGGCGAAACGCCGGCGATAACGTGATTTCGCGCTATGGACCCATATTTACGGCGATGTTTACGCGATTTATATGTGTGCAGTGTGTGCAGGTGAAAACCGAGACGTCGGGAAAATTTACGAAATGCTGTCGTACCAAAGGGGTATGTGTTTCGTTCTGGTGGCGGTTGTAAATTTTAGGAATTATTGGGAATTAGAAAAGTTGGAACTCATCTTATGTTTCGTCCGATTTTCTTTTATTTTTCATCGCTTGATTCAGGAAATTTTACCCCTTCCAAGATAGCTTCCATCAATGATCTGTCCGTCCTGTACAAGGCTGGGCAGGTATTGGTTACCCTTGGTTCTCCTAGTCCTTCATTAAGCTTCTGTCGTGCTGCAGGGTTGGTTTTGGGGAACGGATACACAGGATTCGGGAATCAAGGCATCCTCCAAAGAGGTCGACGGACTCTTCCAAATTAAACCACGTCCACATATAATTCGGGCGGGGAGGAAGCACCAACTGCAACCAACTGCACCAAGTAGTTCACCACTCGATTGTCCGAATTGTAGTTCTATAGCTCTGACGAAATTCTCCGTATATTCTATGAAGGCTCAGATATTCAGATCATAGTGAAATTGTTCATATCAGACAAACCAGCACGGTCCTGTTATCGTTGGGCAGTTCTTGTTTTGAGCCATAACCAGTCCATTATTATGCATCTTAGCAGCAGTTAATCATGATATCGCATTATCCGCTACAACCAGGGTTGATACGTGGTACTGGATGTTATCACTTGTTTGTACAAATTCCATCCCCAAAGGTGGGAGAATTACAATGGAATTGTCCCAAATCAGACTGCTCCGATCAAGTAGATGTAATTGTTATTATCCGAGGTCTTCTTCTATCTTAGCGAAGGAAAATTATTCCTACACCGAATAATAAGAAGAAATTTATTTCGCAAAGGTACTTTTAATTACACATTACAAAGTGTACTTAGCGTAAAAGAGTTTGTATTTTTATGTGCTCTTTGACAAAAGTATGTAATTAACTTTTAATTTTTTATAATTATCACACTGTTTTAGGTCCAGTGGAAACGTATTTGAAACGAATCATTTCGTTCTTGAGTATATTATTCATTGTTCGCGTTATTTTACATTTTTTTACATAAATGATATTACATATATTTGCTGGTGTAGGATAATTATGCACATCTGAAACATATTGAAGCTTGTCAATTAAACAATCCGGCACCACACCAAGTTTAATTTTTACAATGAAGTCGTGTTGTTTAACATTTAAAAAGTCTTTAAAATACATTCAACATGGTTCGTACAGCAGTGTATTTGGTACATTTGACAATACTAATAGTCAGTGTCATACATTTATTTTGTATAATTTGTTACTTTTATCTATGGTTTTCGTGGAGGTTATAGAATATAGTTGCACAAAATTCTATGCGGAGTTCAATTAAAGCTTTATAGATTCTTATTCTGTTTTCCATGTTTAAAAAGTCACGATTTCTATTCAGTAAGTATAGGAATATAGTATCATAGGAATATGATTAAGAAGAAGAAGTATAGCTTTGCTGACACTTTATTACATATGTAATTGGCATATTCAATGAAGTTTAATTTATCATCTATAATAACTAGGTAATTTATTTGTTTTAGTCTTTCTAAATTGAAGTTGTTAATTTTTATATTTGCAGACACATTAAAAAAAAGGAAAAATTGATACTACTTCTAGATACATAACGTGCAATATCAACAATTGAGTTGTTGCAATATGGCTAAGATTGTGTTCAAATTGTAGTTCCCCATACTGCATCATGCGTTATAATAGGGCGCAGATACGTTCTGTTGAGCAGCAGGTCCAGCTTGAAATTCTCGCAGATCAACAGATAGGATGATTTGTGTGCTAACTCTAAACTTATCGATGACGTGGGTGATGTGGGACAGAAGAGTTATTCCCAGGTTCAGGATTATTTCCAGGTATTTGGTCGATGCCATCCATGGAAGGCGGACATGCTCGATGAAGATGTTGTCCCGTAGCAGGCTGCGCTTTCTTTTAAGGCAGACACATACGCATTTTTCCGCATTTATTTTCAGTTTCCATTTATCTGTCCAATCCTGGGGCCCATTGACTTCCTCCTGAAGACCCCCGGCGACGATTCTTTCGTTCCGTGATGATGTGCGTACCACCGTATCGTAGACGTAAACCAACAACTCAACCTCCGGTGTTCTGGGTAGTTCCAACATGTAAATTAGGCCCGCGCCCTTTTAGAATACCTTCCACAAAGATTAATAACTTTTACACTTATCCAAATCACACTGTTAAAGCAGTTGTTCCAATCTTCATTCGCGATAGTCAAAATTACCATTTTGTTGAGATCGATTGCTTCTTCGGCTGACTAGAACCGGTTAGCACGTAGTCGATTCCTGTTCCTTGGGAATTTAGGGAAATCGTTCAGACTTAGGTTAGGATTGTACGCAGGATAATCTAATAATTCGAAGTTTCGCTGCTCCAGAAACTTGATTGGCTTTCGAGCTGTGTAGGAGCCCGCGTTGCCTTGCTGGAAGGTGATTCGTCGTTTCGAATTATTCTTGCGGAGTACAGCTACACCCTCTGTGGTAAACGTATGATGGGGTACCAGACAGCAATAACCTATCTTCGATATCGTAAAGCACGCTATGTATGTTATGTCCACAAAAATCATTGTATTTGTTCGAAATATTCTCCATGTGCTACAATACATCGATTTGCACGGTCAACGAGTGCTTCAAACGACTTTTTCATGTCGATCTCTGGGATGGCCTTTAAGATGCCGGTCGTCGATCTTTGAATGGCGTCTACGGATGCATAACGAACTCCTTTCTGCTTCAAATGAAGACGAGGGAACAGGAAATAATCGCATGGGGACAGATCAGGCGAATACGGTGGGTGCTGTATCGAATATATTTCATTTTTCGCCAAAAAATCGGTGACAATCGTTGCTCGATGACACGATGCGTTATCGTGCAGTAATCTCCAGCTGCCTGGCTCGCGATATTCGGGCCGAACACGACGAATGCGCCCCAGCAAACGCCTCATAACATCGAGGTAATATGCACCATTAACCGTTGAGCCGTATGGAACGAACTCCTTATGGATAATTCCCTTCGAATCGTAGAATGAAATCAGCATTGACTTGATTTTCGACTTCTCCATTCGTGATTTTTTCGGATTTCCTTCTTCTGGTGACCTCCACTCTGCGCTTTGACGTTTGCTTTCTGGTTCGTATTGAAAGCACCACGTCTCGTCACCAGTCACAATCGTTTTCAAGAAGTTTTCATCTGCACGGGCTCGTGCAATAATGTCTTTGGAGTGTTCGATTCGAAGCGTTTTTGGTCGTCGGTCAATTTGTGCGGAACAAACTTCGAATTGACTTTCTTCAAACCAAGGGTTTCAGTCAAAATGCGCCAATCTGGTGAATACGGCGGATACGAAAAGATTTCGAACTTCAATCTGACCATTTTTGCTGAATGATTGCAGTCGAATGAACAGGCGCATTGTCGTGGTGAAATAACACTTTTTCTTAACCTTTCCCGAGCGTTCTTCCTGAATTGCTGCTTTCAATTTGTCCAAAAGTGTTGTGTAATATTGACCAGTAACAGTTTTGTCCTCTTCAAGATAACGAATTGGCAAACTTCTTTTCGCGTCCCAAAAGAAACCAATGCCATCACCTCTCCAGTCGATTGAATGGTCTCTGCCTCCTTTAGGGGCGATTCACCACGTGCAATCCAGTGTGTTGATTACATTTTTGCTTCTCGTGTGTTGCGATTAATTCAAGTTTCATCCATGGTCACGAAGCATCTCTTAAGATCCTTTGAATTCCTCGTAAACACTTCCAACGATCGGCAGAGGTTAGAGCTCGAATTGAGCAATTGCGGCACCCATCTTGCAGAAAACTATTTTAAACCCAATTCATTAGCTAAAATACGAACTACTCGGTCATAACAGATACCCACGACTTCTTCAATTTTACGTACTTTTATTCGGCGATTGGCCAAAACCATGTCATGAATTTCTTTCCACAACTTTCACGCTTGAATTCCGAAACCCAAGAACTCACGACGGAAAATTAAGGTCATAAATCCTGAAGAACGGCATCTAACATCGATTTGATTGCCGTTACTGTTTTCCCTTCCAAATAGAAAAATTTGATGACCGCTCAAACTGCGTTTTTATCCAAAATTAAAAACACTAAAAGGTTCTTGGGTTTAAAGCTTGTCAAAATCAGAGTATTTGACAGATTGATTTAACATTTGCTGTCAGTTAATGTGAAATGGTTGTCAACACAACGATTCTAGAAACTTGTCCATCTATCACCGTATATTAGGGGAACTATACCTTAGTAAAAACAAAAATATTTATAAAAGCTATTGACATCCTTGGGTTAATTATTTAGCTATCACGATATTAAGCAAGTCGAAACTCGTAATAGCGGTACGTGGCGAATGGTAGGAAATAATTTCGGTGCAGCTCAGAGTTTCGTTCTGCAGTGTATATTACGTAAATTATACTTTTAAAGCATGGCTCTATCCTCGGAGATAATTTAAACGTAATGTAAAAATTAAGACATTTTTCTAATAGTGTGACATGAAAGTAGAAATATTAAGAGATATATAAAAAAAAGATAAGACACGTTTTTAACACTTTCTTATCATCTACAATAGTTTTCGGGATATTTGCACAAATTTCAGGGGATAGTATTTTGATTAGAGCGTTCGCTATTCCACAAATGTCTTTGAAGGAACCGTAGAAATTTGAAATTCAAACTTTTTCCCGCGTTTTTGACTATTCCTGAATTTTTATTGCAACGGTTTTAAACTTTAAACTTTGGCAATTTCTGGGTTATGTAATAGATACTTTAAGAACTAACCCAGAATTTTTCAGATTTTTTGAGACCCTAGAAAGCTTTGAAAACCCGACTGTTCCCTAAAAAGGTCCAGTGTACACACCCATGTCTTGAAAAATATAGTATACACACGCAGGGTTAAGAATAAATGCAATAATCTTGCATTGGGTCCCTCTAAAAATCTACTCATTTTTTTTATTTTTTGGGGGAGTCCAGGATACCAGTGTTTCCTTGTGGGTCATGCGTGCGGATATATTATTGTTAGGTCGAACGGTAATAAATCCGAACATATATCGTGATAAGTAAGTCAGTGATCCCAAAAGTATCCTTTTATTTGCCAACCTTTTTTTTTTTCTTTTGCACTCATTGCCCTACTTTTACTTTATATAGTAGTATAAAATACAAGTTTGACACATACGTTATGAAAAATCCTGTATATATGTTTTATTTATTTAAGAGGTGCTGAAATTTGAAAGATATCATTTTTCATGATAGAGGACATAGAGAACATTGGGGATGGGGAGGGGCACCTAAAGAAAAACTAAAAATGTTCTTTTTTTTTATATAAATAAGGACCATCCTAATTCATACATGATAATAATAGTAATAATAATAATAATAATAATAGTAATAATATTTATTGCGTAATGTACAACACGTCAAATAGAACAAAACAAGACTATACATTTAGAAATTCCTTAATATTATAAGGTTCGACATTACATAGTAGTGCATATACTGGGCACGTCTTTTTAAATATAGAAAACAATGTTATATCCTTAATATTATTGGGTAAATTATTATAAAATTTAATACATTTATATGCAATATTGTTTCAAGTTACTGTAAGATGATGTCTAAGATAGCGGTAGTTTACCATATTACGGGTTCTATGTTCATGTTTCAAACTATTTGTTTCAAAGGGAACACGGTTTCTGAATGGGATCCTTAAAATGTCCATTATGTAAATGCCGTATGCTATTAAAAAGTTGTGTTTTTTAAATGTACTTCTATAGGACTGACAATAATCCAGACCGATCTTTGGTTCTAAATAATATTACCTTAATATCATCTCTATTAAGGTCCCATTCATTTTGATATAACCGGGACTCAAGTTTTGCGATATAAATGGAAACTTTGCTCATAACGGCGTTAATTTAGTCGCCCATTACAAGGAAGGACGTGTCGTCTGCATAATTCATTGTTAACAACTCAATATCGTGTGAGATACTTTGTATGGTGTAAATGTCATTATAATAAATTAAGAAAAGCAGAGGTCCTAAAATACTACCCTGTGATATCCCCAATGATGTCGACAATGGTTCAGTTTATCTACTTCGGTTTGGTTATGAATGTGGACTGCTTGCGTCCTGCCGATTAAGTATGTTTGAAACCAGTAAAGGGCAGGTCCTCTAATGCCATAGCAATCGAGTTTGGCAACAAGCTCCTCATGATTTATGTTATCGAATGTTTTCGATAGATCTAGAAAAATCCACAAGGTACTATTTTTCTCAATACCATCCAGAGCAGTGCTAATTAAATCACATAAAGCCGTTTCAATACTTTTTCCCTTGATACATCAATGCAGGTGCCCATTAATGATGCTTTCTCAAATAATTTTGGGAAGCTGGTTAATAAAGTTACAGGTCTGTAGTTGCTGAGATCATTGGGACTGTCCGTTTTCTAAATCTGCAGTACAGCAGAGATCTTCACGGAAGTTGGGAAACAACTTGTTACGAATGAATGATTTATAATGTGGCAATACATACATGTTAACTTTCTTCAACAACCACTTCACACCTTTACGTTTTCCGACCTTTCTGTCTCCAGGCCAAAAGCCTTTCTTTATACTTTTCCTTTCCTAATGCGATTCCTTTTTTACTTCTTGCCCACGTTACATATTCCGAAACATATTCTCTTTCATTTCGATCTCGCTTTCCGACGACTACCATCCAGCTATTGCACAGTTAATTAATATTTACTGCCTCGTTTCGTTTGAACTTCATCGCTTAAAAACGAAAATTAAAAAAAGTGAACAAAACGAAGCGGGTTTGATTTATCAGCTCAAGCTCTTCTATTTCCGATTCTCGAGCGATAAGCTCGCATTTATTGCGCGAAATAATTGCGAGCGAAGCCCTTACATCGCGTTTATCGATCGACTCTCTCGAAAACTAAAATCCCTCGTTGCACGTACGTACGTATACATGCATATACACAGGTACGTACTATCGGAGCCGGAGCTTTAAAACCTCCCGATTTTGCAGTTTCGCGCGATCGAAAAACGAGCAAAACGTAAAACGCAACGCGGCTATCGCTGTAATTCTACAAAAATCGCGAAATCGCCTCTCTACCTGTAAACAATCCTCGGCGCCCGGGTTTTTTTACGCAGCGTCAGCAGCCGGTGGGGGTGGCGCTACCGCACCGCCACCGCGATAGCGAGAGTACGGGGGTAGGTACGGCCGCATCTAGTGTAACTACATGCATAAACAAGTTAAACTGTCTGCCCGGCTGTATTTTCCAGCCCATATCTGCTTATTTATGGTCCGGGTTTGATTTGCCGTCCTCCGGTTCGTTTCGCCTCCGCGCTACACATAGGTGGAGTTATCGTCGTCGTCGGTGAGAATGCAAAATGATCGGCGGATAGGTCGAGCGGAGTTCTCGGACGCCGCGATAAATTATGCAAAGTGTATTGTTTTCCTTTTTTTCCCTTCTTTTCCGCCGATTCCATCCTCGTGCCCTTTTTTTCGCTTGTTTCGTAAACAAGTACATTAGCCAGATAAGATGTCGACGTTACTTTTAATGGAAATTGATGCCCTAGATGCTGCGGACAAATTATACAACAAAGTTCTGGGAACTCCGGTTATGCTAAACTTTTCTAATATCCGAAGAAATTTAGTGCAGCTGCGACAAAGTCTGTGTTCTATGGTCGTCTCTTCGTACGGATTTTCGAGATGTAGGCGTACGGAGGGAATCGATGATTCGTTTGATTTTGGGGTCACTGTACGAGGAGTATTTCTAATCGGACACGAAAGTGTTAGAAATGAACTCTTTAAGAAGATCGTACAGAATCTCTTGACTGGGCCACGTACGAAATGAAACGATTGGAGAGCGTGCAAAGCAAGAAACCAATATGAGTGATATAATAGGATTGCAAGAATTGATTTGGAGTGGATACGAATGGAAATGGAAATGGTGTGTTTCAGGATTTAGTCCTGGGACCACTTCTTTTGTAATAAGTATGAATGATATCGATTTCAAGGTGAAGGAAGGAGCAAGGGAATCAGATTGGAGGCCAGATGCAGACAGCAATAGGGGTCCGTGAGACCTGCTCTTCCGATGGTGCCCAAATCCAAGCGCTGACAAATCAAAAACTATTGTGTAATTAGAAAACTACTTTTACCATTCGCAGACGCGTTTCGCGGTTATACCGCTCGCCAGTGCGACTTCGTGAGAAGTAGTTTTCATTTCCAGATCAGCACTATATATGCTAGTACGTCTGATAAATTATTAGAATTAAATAGCTGCCAAAATGCGCATTTAAGTACATGTTGGAGGAATTAAATTCTCATATGTACAAACATAAAAACTATTGGTTTTAATAAACAGGAAAACAGTGCCATCGAAAACGTAAAATTACTTGGTTTGTATCTGGTTACAACCCTTACTTAAGGTGAAAATCTTTAAAGATTGTTAGGTACCTAAACTTACATCTTCAATTTGCACCATCAAAAGATTGAAGCAAATTGCGCCCCATCAAGCAAAAGAATATCCTATTCCTCTGCGTTCTACTCACTAGCCTCATACGGTGTTATCCACTAGGATCATTTGGCAGGTTTCCATACAATTTTTCTGTTACAAGATAAGGCAATTAGAAGGTTAGACAACCTGAAACCAGAAACGACAAATACTTACTTTGGCCGCAATATACGTCAATATATTTACGGTCTTGAATTAAAATTATGGCGATAATCACCTTTTCGTGACAAATGGTGGCAACCGTGCTTATATAACCAAAAACAAAAGTCAAATTAGGTTCGGTATCACCAAAACATTTGAACTGTTAGAATCCAAAGTTTTTCATATAGATTTCTGAGAAGATTAAGGCACTACCGAGGTCGAAGTTCAAAGCAAAAGTTCTCCAGTTCCTAATTAAGGAAGGTCACTACAATTATGAGAAATTCATTTATTCAAGTACCTTCTGTTAGTATGCAACAACTTTTTAATATACAGTGTGAGATAAAAGCATGGAATATTAACCTTCCTATACTCACGCATACGGTCTGTGAGACCGACTTATATAGTATAGTATACGTCTTTCATTTTGACATGAGTATAGGAAGGTTAAAAGAGAAAACGAACTCCACCGGTATTTTTAAAAACGCCGAAACACGTCGGTTTTAGTTTTTAGAAATACACACTGATATGTGCGATTCGCCATTCGACTTTCATTTGTTTCATTAGTTATGAAGCCAACATAAAAAAATAAAATGTTTGTTTCCTTTATGAAAAATCAAATAAATCATAAGGTTCCATAACAAAAATTCGAAGACAAATCGAGTTTAACGTTCAATGTTGATATTATGATATTTATAACCTATAAAACATGTTAAACGGAAACTAAAAAATGAAAATAAAGCAAATAAAATTAACACTATCGAATTAAATGTTTAAAACGCCACCCACCGATTTCTAAGCAGTAAGCTAGCCTATTTACAAATTCACTTAAGACGTTGTTAATTAACAATACGTTGTATTTTGGTTTTAAGCAACCTTATAGTGAAAACTCTAAGGGGTATCAGGTTAGGAGATCTTTCTCGCCATTCTATCGGTTCTCTTCTATCGATTCATCTTTCTGGAAAAACATTGTACAAAAAATTACAGACATGAAGCTTATAATGTGGCGGTGCGCCATCGTGTTGATACCGAAGATTATCATTTGTAATCGGCTTCGTTTGGATGAAGAAACAAAGACATATTGCATTGTATAAAACCGATGAACAACCTAAGATTGTCTTAAAAGATTCTAGAACATACACCAGCAAATAGAAGTAGAAGAGGTGGACACTATAAACCGTGAAGGCAAGCGATTAGGGATGCCATGATAGTCAGAGAAGTTGAGGAAGATGGCCTGTGGGACAGACAACTGTGGAGATTAAAGTGCCGGAAGCAACCACCATTGTAGGATGCGCATAACCAAGTGCAATGTGTAATTAGTTAAAAGTCACAGTTTGCGGCAAGTGATTTAGCTACGACGAATTTCAAAGAAGAAATGCAATAATTTTCTACAATTTTGGGACTATTTTCTCAACCACATCTTGGTTAGTTGGTTTCTGTTTTCGGCAATGAAGAACCACATCAATCGACAATTTCCTATTGGTATTGTGGATACCGACGTGGACGTACCAGTCTGAACCATGATCCCGGGACAAGTTCGCTAAAACCAGCAGTTCCCAAAAGAACATCTAAGCTGTGCACCGGCTGTTCAAGGAGAATCATGTGACATATCGCGAAACTGAGATGTAAAGGTAGCAGCGCTGCAGGTCCTTCAACCACCGCCGTCAAATTTCCTTACGATTTTCTTCCATTTCAGTCTGTTTCTCCCCTTTCCCACTCCTTCCATGCCCACTTGTGCCAGATCCTATTTTACCGCTAATAGGTATTTTATTTTAGGCCTTCCTCTCCGCTTCTTCCCTTCATCTCATAAACTAAGTCTGAAGACCTCAATTCAGATGTTCTGTCAAGAAAATGAGTGCGAGCAAGTTTTCCGTTGCACCTTGCACCTTGCACCTTTCGACTGAAGCGCAAAGGAGGACCTGCGTCGATTGGTGCTGGAAAACATTGAGCCAGTCAACCAATGGGATCTCAAGAAACGTTCTGAGCTTTGTGAGTGGGGACGAATCATTCGTCCATTAATACCAATATGAAAAGACGTCGATCAGTTGTTTGGGTAATTTTAAAATTATTGACATTTACAGGAGTTGAATAGCTCTAACAAAATGGGTATCTCGGGGTATCTGTCGAGAGAATGATGTGCTCTCGACAGATAGGATCGAAAGAGAAACCATTATAATATTTGACAACCTTTTATAACATCCTCGAAGCATTTTTATTGAAATTCGACGCTTCGTCATCTTTTACGAGCAATCGTTCGATGACAAGTTAAACGGGTATTCGTAAATATAGCGAATTCTTCCGATAAACCGTCGGCCGCAGGACGAAAGAAAAGAGAGGAGGAATTTTATGCTAATTCGAGCGGAAGAATCCATTCCTCGTCATTCAACTCACGCCCGACGAATTTGCGCTCGCGAACTATTTGTTCTTCCCCTTCGCTTCTCCGTATCAATCCGCAATATACCTGTCAACGAAAATATAGAAGTGCGAACGAGGACGACGACGACGACGAAACGCAAAAGGAGGAGAAAAATTCGCCGCGTCGCGTTCCCAAGTCAAATATTTATTTACGCAATTTGAAGCGGATCCTTTCAAAGCGCGTCCTCGCAACGTTTCCCATTTGTATTCGCGGATCTTTCGGGATTGAATTTATTCGGCGGCGTTCGTCGCGGGCCGGGGAGAATTAATCCGCGATTTCCGTCGGAGTCATTGAAAAATTACGGACTTTCAAAACGCGATCCGCTCGGTAAAATATTTACAGATTACGGCGAGCCGTAAATTTATTCCTTCTCTCACGTTCTTCGTAGTACGCGCTTTCCCTCGGGATCCTACTTCAGACGTATCAATTCGCGTTTACTGCGGATTTTGCTTCTAGATTTGAGTAAGTAAATAAGAACGAGAAAAGATGTCTGAGCTGTAAATTGATTATGCACAATGGTTTCGCGTTCGTGAAATGCAAATAATGAAATTGGAGCTTTCTTTTTCGCCGTTTCTATCAATCCTTCGTTGTATGTAAATGATGTGGAATTCATTTTGGAGATCTCTACCGTTTTCAATGCTCGCGCGTGATATAAATTTGTACTTCTGAGATATTTTCGGATCGCTTTGGACGTAATTGGACATAATATAATTTGAAAATAGAAATACTTGCGTTATCTAATAGAGAAGACACAAAAGATAAGTATTTAAGTAAGCCACCAAGAGAATATATATACATATCTGTCATATTATGAGATGAAATTTCTATCCTTTATATTTTCTCAATATAGAGCTAGCAAAAGATTGTACGAATTTAAGCCTGAGAAACCCTGAAATTACAAGTGCTTCCTGCTAGAATGTATGAACGAAGATTTATATATATATAGCAGCGTTCACAGGCCTTCTAGGCCCATTGCTTTGTAAAATGTTTCCATTTTTCCCTGTTCCTTGCAATTATTCTCCAGTTCGCGGATCCTTTCTCTGCCAAGTCTTCACTCACTGCTTCTCTCCATTTTTCCCTCGGTCTTCCCCTCCTTCTCTTTCCCTCCGGGTCTCTCCATCCTATATCTTTCACTATTCTGTCCTCCTGCATTCTCTCCATATGACCCGCCCACTGCATTCTTCGGGCTTTAATTGCTTGTGTTATACATGGTTCGTTGTATAGTGCATAGATATCATCATTGGTGCGTCTCTCCCACATGCCGTCCACCTTCTTCCCTCCGAAGATCCTTCGAAGTATTTTCCTCTCCCATATCTCTAACTTTGTTTGTGAGCTTTTTGTCAACGACCATGTTTCGCAACCATATAGCAATGTCGGTCTCAAAACGGTCTTATACAGTTGTAATTTCGATCTCGTTGATATATTCTTGGATTTTAATATGTTTGAGATTCCCCCGCGCATCTGTTGCTCCTAGCTATCCTTAAGTTTATTTTCGTTTCTTCTTTGCATTTGTTGTCTATCAAAGTTCCTAGGTACATATATTCTTCCACTTCCTCAAATTCGTATAACTCCCTATCTCTAGCTTGGACGCGTAGTTTCTGTTTTCCGTTTAACCTGTTGTTGTTCCTTAGTTCCATATATTTAGTTTTGCTCTCACTAATCTCCAGTCCCATTCTACTTGCCGCAGTTATTAGGTTTTTGTTAGTTCCTCTAGGAGTTTCTTATTTCTGGTCAGCAGCAATATGTCATCAGCATATGCAAGACACTGGTGACTCTTATTGAAGAGTGTTCCGTTTCTGTTTATGTTGCTATTTCTGATCATCACTTCCAACACTGCGTTAAATAGCAGGGTAGAAAGCGGGTCTCCTTGTCTTACCCCGTTCTTCACTTTGAAACTTTCTGATGTCTTTCCGTTTACTTTAACTGCGCATGTTGTGTTCTGCAGTGTCATCTTTACCAGTGCAATTAGTTTGTCCGGAACATTCAGTATTCTCAATGCGTCGAAAAGCCCTCCTCTGTTGACTGAATCGTATGCTGCTTTAAAATCGATAAATGGCATGTAAGTCGGAATTTCGTATACATACATTTCTATGAGGATTTGTTTCAGCGTGAAAAGTTGATCCGTTGTTGATCTGTTTTTCCGGAAACCAGCCTGGTACTCTCCGAGAGCAGGTTCTATAAACATTTCATTTGTGGAATTGATTTTGGAGATCTCTACCGTTTTCAATGCTCGCGCGTTATATAAATTTGTACTTCTGAGATATTTTTGGATCACTTTGGACGTAATTGGACATAATATAATTTGAAGATGGAAATACTTGCGATATCTAATAGAAAAGACACAAAAGATAAGTATTTAAGTAAGCCAGCAAGAAAATATATATACATATCTGTCATATTATGAGATAAAATTTCTATCCTTTATATTTTCTCAATATAGAGGTAGCAAAAGATTGTACGAATTTAAGCCTGAGAAACCCTGAAATTACAAGTGCTTCCTGCTAGAATGTATGAACGAAGATTTATGTTTCCCGATAAAATGTATACGTTTCAAGAATACCATTACAAGGGAAGAGCGAAGTGAATTAGATAAACTTGCTGTCATAAGCCATACATTTGAGAAATTTAATGATATCTGTAAAAAGACATTATAGTCTGGGTGAATACGTCACCTTGGACGAAATGCTATTTGCAATTTCCGGAAGACGTCGCTGTAGGGTATTCATTCCAAATAAGCACAGAACAAATGGAGATCAAAAATATTTTCTACGATGGATGCAAAAACTTGCAACCTTGCAAGTTGCAAAAGTTTCTCAAGTATACAATTCTACAGCAGCGGTCATTGTGGCCATATCTCACACCATATCTCTGGAACAGGACTCGATTGATGGTTCCCTAGCATCCAAGTCGTAAGTCGATTGTTGCATGAGCAGCGCATAACAGTACTTGGTACAATGCGAGTCAATAGAAGGTCACTGCCTGAAATAATTAAAACTGTCAAAGAAAGTACTGTAAATTTTCATTCTTTCACATTCAATACTAATACGGCAATAACTTCATACGTACCCAAAAAATCAAAGAGTGTGTTAGTTATATCCTAAATGCACTATGACGATAGACCGAGACGAAAAATTTGGTGAAAATTAAAAACCAAAAGATTATAACATTCTATAGATTACATCTTAATATCTCGCTCGAAGCACAAGGCAATGACCACTGGTGGTTTTATTCGGAATAGTGAATAGGGCAGCAATCAACGCATGATAAATAAAAGTAACAGTTCAGATGGAGAATTTTCAACAAGCAACTGGTAGCTGCTTTAGGGAAAGTAATTGTTCCAATAGTTTCAAATCTAAACATCGGGAGCGAGGCTGAAATACCACTTTGTGATCTTAGTAAGGCCTTTGACATCATCGGCCATTGTACGCTGCTGTGTAGACTTAATTTAATTATGACATTAAAGAGTCACCATAGCAATTAGTAGAATATAATAGAAAGCAAATAGTAGGGTAGCACGGCAAAAACCTTGAAATTATGGAGATGATCGACGGAGTACCACAAGGACCAGATTCTGGACCACTCCTTTTCATTATATACATCAAAGATACTCCCGTGTTCTAATTACACCTCTCTAATAGCATCGCCAAGTAGTCGTGCAGAAGTAGAACAGAAGATGGAAACGGTATTCAAGAAAATCGAAGAGTGCTTTGGCAGTAACAGTCTACAATTAAAAGTGAGAAAAACCGAAAGCGTAGTAATCACTACAAGACGCAAATGAGTACATAATGTGTGAGATTTTTAAAAGTATATGTTGGCAGTCACCTAACATGGGGTGGGGAGACGCACTTAGACTATCTATTATCTAGAGAACTGACATCTGCTGTCTACCTAGTAAGATGTCTTATAAAACTATCAACCCAAAAGGCTGTTGGAAAGCAGGATGCTGAAATCGTCGCCGAAAACTATTCACACACCTAAGTATATTCATCACACCTTGTGCTTTCACGTTCTTCTCACCAACGCTGCAGCATCTTCTATGATCCACTAGCGCAAGCAAGCTAATAGAGATAATCTTGTCTCTCGACAGCACAGATTGGCGAGAGCTCGAACCAGCTCCAACTGCTTGCACATAAAATTATTCATTCACCTTCCCAAGGAGGTTCGAAAAATGGAGGAACCATGTAATACTCTTGGGGACTACGTAAGAAAAGAAATAGGCTAAATACCTATTGGGTTAGTACATAACTATTTGTCATTTTGTTTACTGCTTTCTCATAAAAACAGTTTCCTCTGTTTAGCTAATGAAAATAACTATTGAAAATCATATTCATATTCGTCATATTATGCTCTACCACATTGAGGAAGGATGAAACGTGACGCAGTAGTTTCGCCATCTTGATGAACTTTGTGGCGAAGAAAAAGTCAGCGATCAGTCAATGTCGGGAAAAGTTTGCTCGTTTCAAATCTGGCAACAGAATCTTGGAGTATAAGTCTGGAGGAGATCAACCATTTTGAGAACTAGACTCTTCTGGCAGGCATGGGAGAAGATAAAAGTTTGGTGACCCGAACGTTTACAATATCGATTGGATCTTGGCTGGATGGGTGCTGCACAAACTTCATGACAACAGCAAAGCCAATTGCAAGCGAATTTTCAGTGAATTTCTGCAGAGGAATGTGCAAACATCATTCATGGAGAATCTTGTCACTAAAATAAGTCCTTGCTTCTCAAAGATGTAAAAATAAAGAAGATTTGCGTTTGGCCAGGTGAAGCACCGCGAGGAATACCAAAAGACGTCCACGGTAGGAAGCCGATGTGGTATGCATGTGGTGAAACAGACGCGAATTCAGCCATTGGGAGATCATTCCTATGGCCATTTGTTACTGGTGGAATGAAGATGATTTGTCTCGGCGGTGACGGATGTAAAAAACGGCAAACGGCAATTTATTTAAACAACGACGTCTACAAAAGTCAATTTGATCACCTCCATGCTGCAATCCGGTAATAAAAAAAAACGGCGAAAAAAAGAACAAGATCATCTTCTAGCACGATAATGTGCGTCCGCATGTTGAGAGTCACGTCGTCGAATCCACTGCCATTAGGGGTGGAAACAAGGCTTCCTCATCTACCATACTCTTCCACAAAGGGTCCAATGGACAACCACGTTAATCGCTCGCTGAAGAACTGGCGGGCAAAGAATATTTATGATGATATTGATTGAGTTGGTGGCCGCTGTCAAAACGTGGTTTGGCTCCAAGAACCATGAGTTCTCCGCTCGGGGTATCGGTCGTCTGTCAAGCAAATACTTTTGTTCTATTTTTATATTTTATTTTTCCTTGAAGATTATTTAGAAAACGTCGGATAATTGTGGACCAACCTGATACGAAGTTAATATTATATGTACCCAAAGATTATGCGAGCTTTCTAATCATTTTGCTTCAATTTTGATCTACGCCAATCACATCACATTTTTCTTTTATTTTATATGTTTTGACGGATGTTAGTCCATAGAAAGCGAACTAGGCTATATACGACGCGCATCCAGATACTAAGTTACGTTTGGTAATATAAACAGAGCGAGTACAGATACAAATAGGAAACTATTAGTTGCAAAGAAAAAGCTACAAACCTTAAACTATCTTTCTACATAACTCCCATAATTTTGTAGACAATTGTCATAGCGTGGCACAAGTTTTTGTATGCTTTCCTCATAAAACATTGCCGATTGTGTTGTCAATCATATCCTTCGAGCTCTTCATCGCTGTTGAATTTTTGACCACCAAGGAACGTTTTCAGGTGCAAAAAGGGGATGCATTGAGTGTGATCAAACTGGGTCCAGCTAAGATCTCCTAATAGTTGTTATGTCTTGTTCGCAGTGTTAGGTCGGGCATTGTCATGTATCAAAACCACACCGCTTCTGAGCATTCCTCGGTGTTTATTCTGTATTGTGCAAGGCAGTCTTCAAAACATCTCGCAGTGAACATTTGCATTGATTGATTCATCTCGCGATAAAAGAAGCACCAGTAGGATGTCGTGTCTATCCCAAAAGACTGTGTACATAATTTTTCGAGGTGTCAAGATTTGCTTGGCTTTAGTCTTTCCTGGTAACGAAGTATGCCTCCGTCGATTCTTGTTTCGATTCGAGGGATTCAAAAGGGACCAAATTCTCATCCCCGGTCACCGGACAAGACATAACAACTCTTACAGGACTTTGGCTGCACTTAGTTTGACAATCCTCTGTACAGTCGTGACCTCGCCCCTAGAGACTTCCATCTCCTTTTGTACCTGAAAACGTTCCTAGATGGCCAAAATTCAACATCGATGAAGAGCTCAAAGAATATGTTATTACATGGTTGACAACACAGAGAGCAACGTTTTATGAGGAGGACATACAAAAGATTGTACCATCTATACATAATATAATTTTCTTATTTGTGTGTTTCTCGTTTCTTGTCTATCCAGAGCTTTTTGAAGCCCACTGATGGGCTAGAAAGCTGAAAATTGGCACGCATATAGTAGCACGCCTAGGCCAAATCCTAAAGTAGCCGGATTTTTGATTTTTGGCCTGTGGACGGAGAACTAAGACGAAAAAGGCGTGGCAAATAATTGTTTGCTTTCTTTCTGCTAAGCAGATTTTCTTTTCCTTCCTGCCTGGCATCTATACATAATATAATTTCCTTATTTGTGTGTTCCTCTTTTTTTGTCTATCCAGAGGTTTTGAAGCCCACTGATGGACTAGAAAACTGAAAATTGGCACGCATATGGTAAAACGCCTAGTCCAAATCCTAACGTAGCCGGATTTTTATTTTTGGCCTGTGGACGGAGAACTAAGACGAAAAGGGGGTGGCAAATAATTGTTTGCTTTTTTCCTGCTAAGCAGATTTTCTTTTTCTTCCTGCCTAGCAGAGACAGGCTTAATAGCTAGTGGTATGATAAATGCCTTGCATCCATTCGAGTCAGTTAAGTTTTTTTATTCTGGGAAAATGACCAAATGACAAAAGACGAAGCCAGTAATACTAATAATAATATTAATAATGATAATGATAATAATAATAATAAATGTCTAGAAAATGGTGGGAGCTACGCAGAAAGGTTGTGTAAGGTTTGTACCTTTTTGCAATAAATAGTTTTTCTGTATCTGTACTCGTTTCGAGTTTATTACCAAACGGAGCTTGGTTGCTAGACGTGCCTCCTACATTTGTTTGTGTTGCTTGTATATTATATCTTGTCTTATTTTACTTATTGATTGAATTAACTATAATAAACTGATATTGACGGAGGGGCATTTATTTATATATTTCTCTTCGGAATTAACAGCAAAACAAAAGTAAAAATTTTTATATGTTATTAACAAGAATTTTACGTCATATCCGTAGTATCAAACACACCCTACATCGATAATTACCGCTAGCGCGACACGTATTAACTGGAAATTATAAATAAAGCATAATCCGACAAATTATGCTAATTATTATCAATAATGCACGAACTAATTCAATAAATCCCACTCCACGTCCATTACGCACCGAGCTACCGTAACGATCTACATCGGCATTCCATTTTAATTATTAATCCTCCCAGCGGGGCGGTACCGCTCAAGCATTATCGGGGGTGTTCCATCGGCCAAAAAATCCACTCCAATTTAATTGGTATTTATCGAATAATCTCGCGCGCGCTTGTTACTACCGCATGTATCGAGGTCAATATTTCGATTCAAAAATGTCATTTTTTGAAGCTGCAACCCTCTTTATGCGCGCAGATCGTATCGTTTGTTCGCTTTTTAATTCCGGCTAAAACGAAAAACCGGTCGTCGGTACCGGCCGGTTTAGGGTAATCGCAGCTGGTTGCTGTCGATTGGGAAATAGGATTTTATCGTGTCATATTTTCGTTAGGGATAGGATTTTGCGATTAGACCGTCCAAATTTAACCGTTCGCTTCGATAGGGTTTTATTTCCAATCGACACTAACTTTTGAAAAGAAACGAAATTCGCATGTTTTAAAAATCTTTTATTCATAATCGCCAAATCGTAAAAAAATAAATTTCAATAGCCAAACTTATACTTCGAGTATCCCAAGGGAACGCACTGCCCGATCGAACTGACGTACATGCTGCCCGGTGCCCGGTTCGATACAATCGGATCGTTTCGTCGGGATCCTGTAGAGGGCCTCTGTCCCGTTCGAAACTAGGCAAAACAGCATAAGTAATCCGAATAGAAACCTCAACGTATACATGGCAACCACAAAGATTTTCTCTCTTATTTGAATTGGAGAAGACGGATTACGTCGAGGGCGACGTTTTGTTAATGCTGATTATGAAGTGATAACGATTGTCGTCTCCGATGATCGTTTCTAGGTGGTACGGAGTGCTCGTAAAAACGTTTTATGACGGAAAGGGTTACGACAGGTAGATCGTTAATTTTACGATGTCTCCATTGTTTGGGTGGTCATCGAATCGAACGGTTTTGCGGTCGCTTTATAATTGCGAATGGGAAATTAAATATTTATAGTGCGATGATGCTTCTCGGATCTAATTGTGCCGTAAGTTGAATGGGCAATTAAGAAGATCGTTGAGTTATTTAAGGCGGAAATTTCGAAACGGAACAGTCGTGCTGTTAGTGCCGGGATGTGGAATCCCATTTAGTATTGTATAGCACCTGTTTCCGTTGGCCATTAGATTGTATCAATTTTTCATCGTATTTGTGCAATTTCGAAACAACTTTGAGGTATAGAGAAGTGAACACAGATAACGAAAAGTTCTAATTTACCATGACTTCAGTTCATCCTTAACGTAACTTTGTTATATTGTATGTTAATGTCCAGGTATCCTTCATTATTTATATCCAGTGGTTATTAGCAGTTCTTGTGTTGTGAAAGTGTTGAATGTATGTGTCTTAATGGTTACAATCTTTTAATCGATGCTTTTTATAATAATTAATAATTTGACTTCTAGTTACATTTTTTTCTCCCATTAAACGTCTTTGGCTGGACTTAAAATAAGAAGCTAACACCAGTAATAAGATGATTAAAAGGTGGTGTGCGTGCTATCGAAAAAGTATAAGTAGAACCCAAAAATAAACCGAATGTCATTTGAACATAAACATCCATAACGCCAACATTTTCTGTTAATTTTAATCGATATCTGCCAACGTACATAGTCGTGGTGGGCATCTATCGAATATTCCGTTAATAAATTGTAGAGTTTCTAAAACATATTTCAATTAAGATATTCCGAGAGTTATATCGAAAATGTGTTTTATTTATAATTTATAGAAAAGATTCTCATTGAAAAACCCTTTACTTGTTCCAATTTCCTGTATCCTATGTATGTCGGTTTTAGCCCTTTTCCCTATCTCGTACATAACTGTAACAAACAGGAAATTACTTAAGATGCTTCCTTATTACAGACGATTAGGTCATGTGTCTATCCACTTTTACCACGTTTTCCATTTCTTTGTTTAAATTTTGTAGGGCATAATTCGAGTTTTTAACAATTAAAAAAATTAAGACAAAAGAGGAAGCAGCGATTGGTTTTCCTTTTATTTTCAACCCCCACTTTTCAAAACATAAGGGTAACACCTACGGGCACCATATATTTATCCCACGAACCCCTCGCGCTTATAAATAACTTGTCTCGATTCACCCCGTGGTCGATCCAGAAAAAATCCGTAGCGAACGACTAATTTAGATAACGGCGACGCCCTCTTGTATTTTCTGCGTTGGTTGCGTTCGCACTTAATGAATCCAATTTCGTCGACATCAAACCGGGGACCAGGCCCGGTCGCAATCTGCCCTCCTGTGTTTATCAACGGCCGAAGCGCAATCGTCGGATTGTGAAAAATTAATCAGTTTAAAAAGGGCTTTCGTATTTTTTCCCTCGTGTTCCCTTCTTTTTATATCGTGGTTTTTTCGTCGGCGTGGGCGGCCAAAACGAAGCGAAAGCGGAGGAACGAACGGACGGCCGGCCCTGGAAAATTTACGCGGCGACGAGGTTATTAAGGGCTGAATGTTGTGAAATTTGTAGACGGCGGATCGATGACGTTTGAATATTGATGACACCGCGCGCTGTGTGGGCGCGTACAGAATGCGAGATAAAAAAGCGAAAGCCGACAATGAAGAGATGGAAGTCGCGTAGTGGAAAAAAAGCGCTCGTCGAATGTGATTTGACGGGCGATGCGTTAATTTTTCATCTGACGCGCCGTGCTTGAATACTGGAGGATGTCAAGTACCGTCCCTTCGTCGAATGAAAGCGGTGGGAAAAATCTAAATTGGAAATTTAACGCGAATGAAAAATGGTGGTGAATGTTTTCTCGCCGTATCGTCAGGAACAACTTGTAATATTAATATTAATATTTTATTTATAATAATTTAATATGTACAAATCTTCCTTGTATTTTGAGCCAACCAGATCGATAAAAATGCACTGCAGAAAAGACTTTGCATGAAAATCAGAAGGATCTACAGATTTGGACACGAACCATAGGGGATTGGGGGTTGAAAGCTGGAAAGCCGAAGCGGAAGACAAGGGCTCTAGTATGTTGTAAATAAATAAATATGCCTCGAACGGAACTTACTAAGGAGGTTGATCATTCTTATGAGATTCCGGACTTCGTTCATTCAGGGCATAAAGTTTCTGCTAAGCAAATACGACTTATCTTATCTATTTATTATCCCCTAATCCAATAAAAGTAGGTACTAGAGCAGGGGTCTCCAAACTTTTCAGCCTTGGGGCCATACTGATTACTTCAGTGAGTTTTCTGCGTATTATACTTGTTATTAAGCTTGCTATTAAGCAAGTAAATAAATCCGAGTTACTATCATTCTGTGTTTTTTTATCCAACTTATCACAACAACAATAAGCTATTAGCTGTCGCGAGGATTGATGACACTGGCGGGCCGGATTTGGCCCGCGGGCCGTAGTTTGGAGACCCCTGTACTAGACAAACGAAGGCGTAACTGCCTACGTCAGTGTTTTGCACACTTTTAGGTTTCACGGTCCCCTTTTTAAATGTGTTATGGTACAGTCCTTCCGTCCCCCCTTCTACCAAGACGGCATCTCGAACTTTCCCGCGCGCTGTAGAATGGTCTAGGAACTCAAATAGTGCGGACAGAACGTACATAACCATGATGCATGTTCAGTTCGGTTAGTTTCGTAGAGAGTGGCAGAAAATAGGCGTGTAATATTAAGTTAATACCAATACTTTTCCAGTATGGAACAATATTTCATCGGATATGTGCCTAATTTAGAGCGTACAAGCACATTCGCGTCTGTCGATAAAGAAGCTGCCAACATTTCCACAGCAAAAACCGGGAAATATTAATGACGAGCATTGGAATTTTGATTTATCACAGGTAGTCGTCAATGATAAGGAGCAAAACACATTGTCCAATATGTTTAAATATTTTAGCTGCTGAAAGTTTGAAACTAAATAAACTAAAGAGGCATTCGCGAACAAAACAAAGATCGTAAAAATAAACCTCGCGATTTCTTTGTGAAGGGTTTAGTAATCAGAAATAGCCTTTAGTACAGTTTGGTCGCTGCCTCAAAAGGTTTTGCTTCGATCTTATAAGGTTGCAGATCGCATAGGTAAGTGTAAGAAACCTTGTACAATTGCGCAAGATCTTATTCTCATTGCTGCCGTTAATATAGTCGCAACAATGCTTCGAGATATTTATGCTATAAAGATTCAGGAAATACCAATATCAAATAATATCGTAGTATACTAGGCGTACTGATGCTACTTGCGAAATTTAGAAGCAAGCAGCTGATAGTATTAAAGTTGCACGTTTTATGGCCTACATTCGTTACTGCGATAATGCATCTTTATAAGCGACTTTTTGGAAGGAAATTAGAAAAAAAACTGCAGATGCGGGTCTATCTTAAATCAGTGATAATTGTACAGGGTGTAACTGTGTAAATGGTTAAAAGTTGTCCAAAGGTAGATAATTCAAATTACAGTTTTGAGTCCGGCCCTGTTATACAATTGTAGCGAGTTTCCAATACGACTAACGATTGGATCATTGATCGAGTAAACATAAATAATGTATAAATAAACGGTCTACTTCAAATTTGCGAATTTTTCACACTGATTGCACAATGCATACATGTTGTCTACGGTTTATTAGTCATTTTGCTTTTAACATTTTTATACAACAATCACATAAACATATTACTGTCAAACAGCTCTAATGTTAGGCATTTCTTGTGACTTTACATTGTTTACCAATAAATAAATCCTTTTGAAAGAAAATATTTTTATCATTACCAATAAAAAAGCAATAAACATTATTCACTCGTCGATAATATGCTATTTATTGGCGGCCCTATTTCAATGAAACCATCTGCTTACATTGTAGAATACTCGAATACTGACTGAATGCCCGAATATTTATTTCGACTTTTAAAAATCCCTTACCTCTCAAATAAACGTCTACGAGGAACACAGTACCGTAATGTAAAAATGTAGGGAGGCAAAATTTTATTAAAATTAAGCAAAAACGTTTTGCGTGATTTGTCATTGTTTTCGCTGATTACGTTAACTCTACCATACCATCCTTACCATATTAATAAATTAACCATTTTCACAGTTACGCCCTGTATAATATATTCTAGCATGAAATGGAAAAAGCGTGCGATTATATAGGCGCCTACCATTCGGCATTCTTTTTATTAATTTATTGTGACCACGTGGAAAAGTTGTAAACCGGGTCTTATATATGCGCTTTTCAAAGGAGAAAATCACACAGATACCGATAATTTTGTTGACCACTTATTCATACTGGAACTGGCTGACTTGACTGACATTTTTGAAAAAATAAATTGCTCATATATCACAACTATCCGAAAAAACTAACAGTTTTACGCGAAAATTGGACCTAGATAGATTAATTTAGAAACGTTAACAATTATACGTGCATTATTTAAGAATATCGAACGTTACTCTTTTGAAAATTATTCTGAGGATTCTTCGCTGGAAAGGAACAATTTTTTGATTCGACATCAAATACAGAAAAGAAGAAATAATTTTCGTTGATAATCATTGTTGAAGTATCGATTAACCCGAATTGGCCCAGAACTTTTTTAGCGAATATTTCAAAAATATTTTATGGGTTACCTCTGGGGGTATAAGGACCACAAATATATCTTTTGCCGTGTTACTTTTTTTTTGCAATTTTTAGTAAGCTCTCACATGAACAGTAAAAAGTCAATAAAGGATAAATCGTTTCCGCAACTATAGGCACATATTTTTGGACAAAAACAAACGCATTTGCGAAAGAAAGTAGCATATCACAATAAGCATTACTACGCTATTGCTGTTGTAACCACATGGTCACGCTGGGCAGATTCAGGTTAACTCAGAAGAAGAACTTCCAGCATTAATTAAGAGAGCTATGCAGATCACATTGCCAGTTCCTACATCTTATCTGTGTGAAGTGGGTTTCTCTGCGGTAGCTTGCATAAAATCGAAATAGAGACACCAGGTCAACATGGAACGTGATCTAAGGGTAACGATTACTCATTTAAAAACAAAATTGGGCAAGCTGTACAGTTCAAAACAGGCGCATTTAAGCCACTACTTTGTTTAAATAAACTGCTAATTGTTAAGTTAAGTTTTATATAGCTTCAAATTATACTAGCAAGGCCATTATATATGCTACACATAGTGTCAAAATGTGTAATGTAAAATTATTCCAATAGTGTTGCGCGAGCTCACTAAGAAACAAGTAGTATTGCTAATGTGCATCTCCAACGCAATACTAAGACTTGACCATTGGCGTAAGTAACTAATAATCTCAGATTTGTTTAGAAAAATGTACTAAAAGATTAAGCTGTGGATTTCACTATTACAATTTGGTTTTAGACAGAGCCCTTCAATAGTCCAGCAGACACACCAAATAGCGCTTTAAATTAGATAATCCTTAGAAGGAAAACAATTCTTTCTTTTGACCTTGGCATCTAGGCCATTAGCCACGTCAGTATAAATAACTACTCATAATAAAGGAAAGCAATTCTGTACTCCATCATTTTTAGATGTCAGCCAAACGTTCGATTAGGTTTGGCACACTGAACTGCTCTCTAAACTCAAAAATACCTGCCAATTTCCTATTATAGTCTGGGGACCAAGAAAGTGGATCCCTTTAAGAATATATTGCAGCCGAATTTATGAAACAAAGCCAACATATTCCCAACCAGCTCCCTGAGATGGGGTCTCTGAAGAGCTATTTAATATGAAGCCCAACAAAAACGCCCCCTTTAATTTTTGCTTCACTGAGACGAGAGAATTTTCCATACATGTACTTAAATGCTGGTGTGCATTTTTATCCGTGGATTTTACCAAGTTTTTGATAAGATCGATATATAAAGGAAAAATTATGATTTTGTGCGGTTCTACCAATCTTGTAGAAAAGAAATGATGTACTACTAAATATTAAGTTACGTTAAGGTGTTTGATATTAGTTATTGCGTCCCTCAGTTTACGAAACGCCGACCTACACAATCAAATAAATACTCCACACTCCTCTTTTCCTTTCTTTTTCTTCAACAATACGATCAATTTAATTCAATTGAACTCAAATATCGCAGGAAATCGAAACGTCGATACAAAGTTTTACAAATGACTACGAAAATTCCACCGCTCGCCCGCCCGCCCGCCTCTGCGGCAACATCCTGTTTAAATCCGGACGAAATTAAATACAGCCGGTCGTCGTCGCTTTTCGCTCGAAAAATGTAGAGAAACCGGGAAACGAGTCAGGAAGGTGCGCGCAAAAATCAAAGCCAATTCTGTTTGCGCTTGCCAAACAGATTCCCGACGAATTTACTCAATTTCGCCTCTTTCTCTCTCTCCTCCGCGTCCTTTTCGCCTATCGTTTCGCGGCGGTGACGGCGGCGGCGGCGATGGCAATTCTTGCCTCGCTCGCTTTCGCGTTTGTGTACGGGCGTATTACCGTTCCCGTTCTAGCATCGACTCGGGTAAACTAAACCGTTCTTAATCAAAAGAACTCGCGGATATACATGTAGGTAATTTATATTGGCGAAAAGGGAGGGCCCCGTAATCGAATTTGAATACCATGCCGGTGCGCTGAGCGCTATATACCTAATAAATCTTCTCTTTAGCGGTAATTTGTTTACTAATGTTGAAACGTGTAGCCCCGGTATATTGCCTCGATGGATCCGTAGACGATGATACGTGTAGTTATAAATGAGTTTGTTTTTTTTTTTCTTTGGTTCCAATCTGCCTTGATCGGGGTCGATTCACTCATGGAAATGCTTAATGCTTGGTATCGTAGATGGCGGTGATTTAAAATTCGCTTTCAAGAGGCAATTTTCAAAATGTAAATTGGGGATTTTGAGAGAGGGAAGGAAGTTATGAATCAGTAGCTAAGCACTTTAGAGAAAACACAATGTGGATTTCGACCAAGTACAAGGGTAAAAGATGCGATATTTATAATGAGACAAATAGGAGAAAAGGCAATAAAGGAAAATAAAGAAGCACACTTATGCTTTATAGACTTACAGAAAGCTGCTGACCAGGTGAATAAAGAAGACATATGGACGGTACTAAGAAACGGGAAAATACCGGCAATAATAGTAAGAGGAATACAAAGTTTATGTAAGCAAATAGTAAATTATGAAAGAACAAAGCAAAGCAAATAGATATGTTTGAAACGACTAGTGATCTTGGGCAAGGATCCATCCTGAGCTCCATGTTTTTATATTGGTGTCAGATGAGGCAATAAAGGGAGTAAAAGAAAAAGGAATACGAGCATATGAAATGGGCTACTGGAAATGAAAAAGTAAATATGACCATACAGACGTACAAGGAAGCGTTGGAAGAAATAAACATGAATATCAATATACATAGATAAAATTAAGACCATGATAGTGGGAAGGAATCGGCAAGAACACAATAAAAGTAGGAAAAGAAATACTACACCAAGTAAAGAAATTTAAATACCTGGACTCAATATTATCAGAGGACGGCAAGATAGAGAAATTAATAAAGGAAAGAACAACAGCATGAGGAAGACTGTTTAATAAAAATACATTTCTATGGAAGAGGTACCGGTAGATCTTGGAGTACAAATATTTAAAACAGTAGCTATGCCAATACTTTTATACGGTGGGGAAGCATGGACGATGACCGAGAAACAGAAAAGGAAAATAACAACTACAGAAATGACATTTGTAAGAATAATGTTGAATAAGAAAACAACAAGAAAGGATAGGATTAGGACGTATCACTCAGAGATCAATTGAAACTGAGACCAATGGAGGAAAAAATTAAAGAAGCGCAGCTGAAATGGAATGCATACTAAAAAAGAATGCCAGAACAAAGAATAGTCAAACAGGTGCTTGAAGCCAGGACTAATGAGAAGAATTCAGGAGGAAGACCCAGACGGACGTGACTGGAGAATGTGAGAGATGGGGTGAGTAAAAGAGGAATATAGTGGAAGGACGCACAACAAACCATACCAAATAGAAAGAGAGAGGGGAAAATATGGAAGAAGACATCTCCACACACGCCTTACATCCCAGGAAGGGGTAGAAAAGGTTTAAGGACTAAGTAAACTAAGTAAGCTAATCGCAACAATTAATTGCAGTCGAAGAAATTTCCTGTTGAAGACACTGGTCCGAACTTCCCAGTTGTTGATGTGAGAAGCACTTTGACGAAACGGTCCTGCGATGACGATGACGTCAAAACGGCCGTCCTGCAGTATTTGGAAAACCAGGCGGCAGATTTTTATGATGACCGAATTCAGAAGGTATGATAACTGCCTCAATAATGGTGGAAATTATGTTGCAAGTTAACTTGCAAGACTTTCTTGTAAACATAAAATTGTTGACACAATGGCCACTTGGGTTATTGTTGTATCAAAACGATGCTTACATAAGAAAAATGCCTCGTACATATATACTACGAAGGGCGCCTTTTATGTTTTTACCAACGACCACTAAGTGGCGCTACTAAGATGTGCCATTACAATTTGACATCTGTTATTCTGAAAACTGTGGTAGCGTTGAAGGAAAAGCAGAAGAAAAAAATAAAACAGATTATATGAGTTGCTAAACAAATACTTGAAACAGCTACAGCATGTGCTTTCCCTCTAATGAGTACCGGCGTGTACTTGTGGTTAATTTGTTTAACGCAAGTCTGTCGGAAATTTGTACATAAGTATAAGCACCATCTCAAGCACGGGTTATCGATATCGATATTTGAGTTATGTTTTAGGATTTTGTGTAGATTCCTTTGCGCAGATATGTGCCTTAGCCAAATCCACAGAATAGATCCTGAAGAATGTCCTTCTATTGTCAAAACTAGTCATTGACTCTTCCAAAAGAAGGCCTATCTTTCTTTTCCTGTGGTTAACATAAAAGAAGTTCTCGTTGCCAGTAACGATATTGGTTATGAACCGTCGGTTTTGTTCACCAGCCAACCAATAACGAGCTGGCAGAGATAGTGATATGGCCATCCACTGATTCTTTTTGTTTTGGCTTTGGGAATTCGGTAGCCATACACTTGATGCTTGAGCCTTGAATAGTTAACGTACGATCACTAAGTGATCACAGTTCATCTGATTTTACAATTTTCTAGTATACTGGCGTACTATATCATCGTGAATTATAGTATTTGAACGGTCTTTATCAAAGCTCGAAGGTTTTCCTGCACGTGGGGAATCACTCATGTCGAATTTCCCCTCACTGAAAGAAGGAAACCATTTTCTTGCTGTGCTCTCTTCCCATACAAGCCACAAATGTTTCCGCCGGTTGTTGTCTTTAGCAAAAATCTACCGGTTGTACCCTGGTAATAGTTCTTCTATCGCCAAAACTAGTTGTACTCTTCCAGAAGTTCTTCTTTCCCCGAGGCTAACATAAAAAGAGGCACCATTTCTCCTCGCCAATAACGATATTGGATAATGGTCTGTGTTGTCACCGCCCAACTAATGACGAACTGACAAAGATGCATATATGGCTATCCGCTGACTTTTACTGTTGTCCCTTTGAACATACGATGCCCATTCACTTTAGATTTAAAAAGATAGATAGATTGAAAGTATCATCGTGGATTATGGTTGAACGTTGGGGAATTACACATGTCAAAAGTTTTAAGTTTTCCAAATTTTAACGCCCAAATCAATCATGATCTGTTTTAATATCTTTAAAGTCAAAATCGATAGACCTTCAGGATCTTATTCCACTTATTCATATCATATTTTACTCTCTTAATACCGGAAAGTATCGAGTAACCTTAAACACATTTGTTGGGAAGTTTCAGCTGTCTAATGATAGACCAGAGTTTCTTAAAGGAAGTTCCTTTTTCTAATTATCCAATATAAACAATTGTTTTAATCGCTAAGATCGTCCAACTATTATTTTCGTAGGAATTTCTGGATTAGATTTATTACTTGTTTTCTTTAGTAATTTCAAAATGACCTGGAAACCATAGTCATGTTTTTCCTATTTTGACAAAACTCGGTCATATAACTACAAGTATAGAAACAAGCGAAACCACTTTTCCATCGCATCCCCCACTTATCTCCCCATAAGCTTCCACTCAACTATACTAAAGCCCGTCACGGACCTTAACAATAGAAACAAAACCTTCCATCAAGCACGTTATCGATCTCCCGGTATAACTGAACTATTCATCGTCCACCGAGCAACTCTCGTCTGCTTTTGTCACCGTTCAGCCCAGCGCCGCGCGTCAAATTTTGACGAATGGGCCTTGCTTCGACGTTGCTGCGAAATTCGATGCGTTCGCCCCGCTGGCCGGTCCGTATCGGAAAACTGTCTTTCGCGCGTCGAAAAAATACCAAAATAATGACGACGATAATACCCGTACGCGTCGCGTTTTTTTGTATGGAGCTCTTTTGTACCGCTGCTAATGGTGTGAGAAGAGGAGGGTAAGAGGAATGCGATTGAAATGTGTAGTTTGGATTCCTGGAGTCGAGGATGTTTTTGAAATTTATAAATAAAAATTTTTATTGAAACTCACTTGACATTGGAAATTTTTCGATCACTAAAACCTAAATAGACTTTTTCTAGTGTAAATCCTTATTTACAGTAAGTAAAAGCGTATTCAAACCCTTACACCGAAAGGTAGAAAGGGTAAAAAAGGTTATATATATATATATATATATATATATATATATATATATATATAAAAGCGTATTCAATCTAGTGGCTAAGGCGTTTGACCGCGATTGATCGCAATACTAACAATTTGGATCTAAAGTTCAGACATGCTGGGCAATGGCCCACTCGGTCACGTCAAAAATCGAATACGTCACGTCCAATGCGTGATGCTCTCATCACATCATCACATATCACTCCAGAGTGGATTGGTATGTAACAACCGGGTGTGAGAGCGAAGATACGGAGTCCTTGACAGCCCCTTTTTCGGGACATGCTCCTTCATGGAGCGTTAGTGCCAAACCATTAGATTCTTAACAAAATGTGTAATTCTTCTAGATAAAATGTGTCCTACTTTAACCGACACAACAGTCATCTTTCCCAGAAAGAGGACCTTCAACCTTCTTCTCGCAGTCCATTGAGTTTAGATTTTTTCTGCTAAAATATCTAAATTCATTGTAACTTATAAATTCTAAGCCTTTGCTGACTGCCATGCTTGATGCAGTTAGGGCGAAAGTTTTCCACATGATTCTTACCTACATGGGTACTAATGTGTTATCATTAAGTGGTGTAAACCAGACTGACGCCCTTACTTCTCCGAATTTTAATGTCGCGCTTTGCACGTAAGTGGGGAGAAAGACCGGTTTACACTACTTAATGATAACACTTCATCCACTCTTTCATCAAACTTTACTAATAACCCTACATGACTGGCTAGCGCAAAACAAATCACAATGCGCAGGCCCTCTCATGCCCTACACGGGCTTGTATTTATAACCAAAAGTCACTATATCTTCGAGAGTAATGAGAGGCGTTTGCCAAGTTACCAACGTTACCAAAAAGAAGTTTTGAGGAAACTCTAGACTCATCGCTATTAAGCAGCTGAAACTCCTCAAGAAATCTGTTTAAGGTTCCTCGATGAAGATGAAGAGGAGTAGCATCCTCAAGGTCTACCAACCTTGACATTACAACAGATCATGATTGATTTAAGGGTGAAAAGTTTCATATTCTAGAGAATTCTACGAGTAACTTTGGCAGTGGAACGACAATGACCTGAGTCTAGTCGATGCATTTTGCTAAAGTACAAACTTGGGAATTTGTAAACTTAAGTGCAATAATTTCGATTAAGATGGTTGGGACACGTTGGAAGGCTGCAACAGGAAATGACATCAAGGCAGGTACTGCCCAGGAGACCGATAGGAAGAGGAGGTCGAGGAAATGGTGACTGGAGAAGGCTGAAGAAAAAATGGAAGCCGGAAAGTGCAGTGGGAAAAAGGGGATAGAAATCTGTAGAGAGATTTCGTAGATAAATTTATTGAATGTACACGTGTGGTGTCCCAGTACAACAGGCACTACGCCTTCAAGGCTTGTCATACATAGTGAGTAGAGTATATAATACCACGTTGTAGATCCTAAAAGAAGAATAATTTAACAGTATATCACGAAATACTAGGGCCGTCTAGACCTAATATTCAGGAGCGCCAGAACAAAAATCGAAACACTCCAAAAACACGACAGAAACCACTAATTAACGATATTACGGAATATATTTTTACATCTTTAGAATCAGCAGGTGCCAGTAGCCGACTTAGTATCCTAAACTCCACCCCCAAATTCATCGAAACGATACCCTTAAATTCTCACGCGCTTCACCATTCTCTCCGGTTCCGTTTGGAGCCGTAAAAAATCGAATCAAAAACGCAAGAAACGAGCGGCGAAAAACGGACGGGGACCGTAAAGGTGAACGCAGTCCAATTTTCGCTCGACGTACTAAAATCGCAACTTCATTCGCGCCCGGAAATAAATCCGGACGTGTTCATAATTTTTAATTTTATTAGTCAAACAATACGCTGCCGCGGGATTTATTGCGCATTTTATGGACCATCGCGCGCCCTTTGTTTCCCCACGCGATTCTCGCTAGTCGTCGTACCGGAAATGTTATGTACGAACATACCTTCCCGGATTGTTGAATATTACGATTATAATAAAGCATAAGAGATGAGAGGGTGAGGCGATTTATCGCTTAATGGGGTAAAATGTGCAAGCGAAGGAAAAATGAGGAAAAGTCGGTTGAGTTTTGAAGCGGTAAATAAGGTTATGCTTGAAGCTTCTAGATTTGTTACTTTCGAGACAACTTTTTCGTATCTCGGATTCTAACAAAATAAAAAAACAGGGTTTGAGACAATTTTTTATTAATAAAGCAAGATGTAAAAACTAAGTTACTTCTGGAGTTTTAGTTTCTGTATTCAATGCCAATCTGCTAGTTACCCAGATGAAAAGAATCATTTGGAATTTGTCTTTCTAACCTCTATTTACGAAAAGTCCAAAAGTCCAAAAAGCGCTGAAGCTAAAATGAATAGTTGATAAAAGGTGGTACAGAGGTTCTCTGTTAGTGCAACTAAGATCACATGCAAGGTCTTGTTTCTCAGAAAACAAAAAGACAATTCCTCTAATAAAGTTTCTTATTTTGTCGTTGTGCTCTAGTATCTTTGAGATTGTACAATCTGGTGCCAGTAACGCATAAAACATATTTCCTATCAACTGTAAGAAATCTTTATTATTGTCAGTCATTGCCGACATGTAACCTAACGCTTACACAAGACGTGCTTATTTCTTTCCCGCAAATATGTCTGTATAACTCCTCACTGAATATTTCCCCACTGAAGTTAGTGTACGACGTTTCACCCATGACCGTTTGGCCATGTTTGAAGCTTGAAGCATCAAATATGTGAACCACACTTCGTGGAGGGTAAGGAAATAAAAGAAGAAACGACAAAAATATGGCCTTGGAGAATACCTGTGACCACGAAGGATTTTTTACGTAAACATAGCTTGATTTCCAACTGTCTACGAAGTTAGAATTTCAATTTTACGTCATTGGAAGATGTTTATTTGCGTTTCTAATGTAACTCCTTGCATTCCCTTTCTTTTATCCCGGGATTTGTTTCATCCTTGAAGTTAATACAGAAAAGTACGTCGATATTGACGTTCTGGGCCTGTTTAGAGCTGAAATTGCCAAAAGAAGTTGATCATCTTTGTGTAGATATGCAAGGTTTGCCATATACATGATTATATGAGGTAAAAGCAAGTCAATGGGTATAAAAGAAAAAAAAAGGGGGCATCTAATCAATTTCTTTCGGCATTAATTTATCGCCAGAGATCTCTCGATACACACTCGACGTTCAACGCCGTAATCGTATAAATAATACATGCCCTAAAACACATTGACCTAATTTTACTACCGTTTACATTTATTGGTCTAAACCAGGTATGGGCAACCTCCGGCCCGCGGGCCACATGCGGCCCTCGAGTAAGGTTTGTCCGGGCCGCTACTGAATTCTTTCGTTGCATATTAGCACGGCCCGTCTAAACTTAATTCATAATGAATCATAAGGATACTACAAAAATGTATATTTTTCAAGATCACTCACAGCATAAAGCTTCTACAAAAAAGGGTTACCCATGCCTGGTCTAAACAGTAAACATATGCCTTGTCAAATTAATTCCCTCAGAAGCTTAATAATTTCTTCCCGCATTCTCTGTGACAGTAGGAGAAATTCCTTTTTATAGATGTTATTACATTTGTCATTAACTTTCTTCTATTTTAATTTGATGCATAAGTTGTAAGCGATTTTTCACAACTTATAAGAGAGCGTAAGAGTCATGTAGAAAATTGTATGGAGGAAAGCAAGTCAATTGAGTGTAAAAGTAATAGCAAGTGGTTAAAGAAACATCCGCAAATAAAAGTTGTGTTTGCGGTGCAGTGACTTACCAATCACAACAAATTTACTAACCCATTTCTACAAGGTCGTTTAAAGGTTCATCGATGGCGTTTTCATGCGTCTCGTATACTAATAACTTCAGGTGTTCCTATAAGTAAAAGGAAAACCGTGGTTAAAGTAGGCTAACGCTGGGGCCATACAAAGGGACAGTACGGATTGGAGCAGGGTCGGCAAAAAAACAAGCAAATTTATGACACGTGTCTACCTACTATGAAGAAGATAAATATTGATAAATTGTTTAAAAGAAAATAAATTAATAAATGAGTTTAGATAACTACTATTTTGATTTAGTAGGCAAGGTGTAACAAAACCTAATTGAAAAATTAAAGTCCAGTTGACGTTGCTGTACATATTCACCGTATCTTACTATGGTTATAGAAGTCTATGAACTTATCGTTAAAAATCGAGGGCTTCTATCGTATAACGTCCATTTTGAGATATTCCCGAATGTTGCTGCTGTTTATATTTATACGCCTAAACTATAAATCTCATGCGATTTCCTTCCGAAATTTAAAATATCCATTTTGGCCTCTCTGTGATACCAGGAAAGTTGTTTTTTCTCATAATTTTGTTTTGGTTTGTTTGAACTTTCTTCTTGGTTAACGTTAATTTGATGGATAACCTATGAAAAACGGTGTAGAATAAAGGAAAAACGAACTAGATTCAGATTATTGCCCTGAAGAAAGGCAAGTTTTCTTTCTTAGAAATTTTGTTGCTTTGGTAACTTTTTTCTGTCTTAACTTGATGCATAACTTGTAAACGATTTTTTACAACTTATGCGCCAAGCTGATGTAGAAAATTGTATGTGGTAAAAACAAGTCAATGCATGTAAAAGAATTAAGAATGATTCAAGAAATATCGGCAAATGAAAGTTCTGTTTGCGGTGCAGTGAGTTACTAATCATAACAAATGTTCGAAGTGATCACCATCTGTGTCGCTCGACGTAATAATTAACATCTGCATCTACTAGTATGCTTGTCTTATAGTTAAACTAGAAGGTTGTCTAAACATTCATCGTTGGTGTTTACTTCCGTCTCATAAACTGATGACCTCAGATGTCCCCAGAAGTAAAAAGTCGATCGTATTTAAATCAGACGAACGAATACATGAATTTAGATAAATACTATTTTATTTAAGTGGGCAATGTGTAACAAAACATCATTGAAGAATTAAAATTCCCTTCACCTTGCTGTACATAGTCACCGCATTTTTCATATTTCTCGGCCGGAACACATTTATGGAAATCGACGAATTCGCCGTTAAAAGTGGAGGGTTTCTTTCGTATAACATCCGCTTGACCTTGCTGTTTATATTTCTTCGTCAGAACTATAGAGATAAGTAAAACCAGTGGTATATCAGCGATCTCATGCGATTTCCTTCCGAAACTTCAAAAATTCATTTCATTTTCCAATGATAGTAGGAAAATTTTTCTTTCCATAATTTTGTTTTACTTTATTTGTGCAGTTTCAATTTGATGCATAAGTTATGAAAAAGAGTGTAGACTAAAGAAAATGCAAACTGGACATCAGCTATTGCGTCGATTCCCAAATATTTATACTCTGACCATTCCTGTGTATGAATATAGAATAGAAAACAGAAATGAAATTGATTTCAAATCATCGATATAACGAGCTTGTCCTTGATCAAATCCAAGTCAAGAATGCCCAAGTTTGCTTCTGTACGAAAGTACTTCGAACCTTGGGGAAAATGATAAGATAAACCTAAAATTTGAATGATGTCGAACAGCAGAAATGATAAACATAAATGGACTCCGAACAGCAGATTTTCTAGTTCCTAAGTCTTTTGAGCTCCTGCATATAATGAATAGAAGAAACAGTTCGGCAGCAAACAAGGAATCGTGAAGAACACTTGCCGTGGTAGAATATTGGGTTAACGTCAAAGTTGATCACCCAGCATCTCTTGAATTACAAAGATCAGAGATCAGAGATGGGGTACCAATAATTTTGGCATTCTTCACATTTTATGCAATTTTGTCAAAGAATTTCGTACTAATTTAGTAATTTAATTTCGAGTATCTAGGACGCAATTAACTTATAGAATGGTAATACCCAATTCTCGCCCCATCCTTTTGAACAACTCCCCTAGCTTCATTCGAATTACGTATGCAACATTTTCCCCAGAACCACATTCAGCTAATTCGCACGAATTCCTTCCGCAATTTCCTCGCTTCGTGTTGCCCATGCCAAAGATGCGAGGATATTGGCGAAAGATTTGTTCCGACAATTCCGGCAATTGCATTTCCTCCCCTCCTCCCGGATTTGACCTCCGTCCCTCTCCCCCGCGCACCTCATTCTTCTCGGTTGGGCGGACGCCACAACTATTGTTGTTCCAGCTAGCGCGATGACGTAAAGCAATATTCCATACCACCGGAGGCAAGTAATTGTATCGGTTTCTCGAGTTGTTTGAACAGAAACATTTGATACGCCGGTGCAAAGCAAACACCAACCGTCGAAACGGTTCCCCTTCGTCCTCGTTTTCCTCGTCCGTATGTGCCGCGTCGCGGCGCTGCCGTATGCGGCGATATCACGTCTTCCTCATATACGACCCGCGGGCCGTGAGGGCGGCGGGAACGGAAAGGAGGGAGAGGGCGTTTAATTGTGTGTTGACAGAGAGACGACCCGGACAGATACCTCATTTCGCTCCGGTTTTCGACGAGGTCGACGCGATCGAACACACGGACGTGGATATTCGAGGACGAACCGCTCGAAGAGGAAGTCAAATATTGAACGAGCGACCGAAGGCCTACGTAGGTAGACACACGATCTGGAATTTGCTTTACGCGTTTTTCCTGCATACGCAATTATTAAAGGAAATATTTGTAATGGGAAAGATGAGATTTTATTGGATAAGTCCGGGGCGTGGAAAGCCTAGCATTAACAAAAACCCGTAACGACCTGTTTGTTTTTTAAACCCCTTCGAAGTTGTACTAACGGCTTTAGATTTTCTCCTCGAGGAATTCAGAAATTCGTAAAAACCGGTAATAATCATAATAACGACAGATTTTACGTATAGCAACAACGGATTTACATCTGCATAGAAAGTCTATTTTCCCGAAGCGAACTAGGGAAAAGAGAGCAAAAAGGGATCCCCGTTCGAAGCGGCGCGCATTATAATATCCTTATGGCGTCGCGTATTCCGCATTTGTTACGCAAAATATGCGGAGCCGAATAACGTCAGGATCCGCCGTGGTTAGATTTTTCGCTTCTTACATTAGCCGATCTCGCGACTGCACGCCTCGCAGAATAAGCGGGACGGAGAGGGACGGAAAGGAGGAGGAAAGCGACGAGGGAAAAATGACAGGCGACTTGCGCGCTGAATACAAAGTAATTTCGTTATAAGTCGCAACATCAAAACCACACATAAATAAAAATGGGAGCCCATAAATCCGGCGGCCGCAATTTATGTTTAGCAAAACGGCATTAAGGGTAGGCGAGGGAAATGGACAAGAAAAAGAGTAAGCGCGGGCGGTTGGAGCGAACGAGGGGTGAGAACGGAAATAGAGAGGAAGGAGGGAAGAAGTAGGTCGAGGGTGCGTAAGGTGGCGGTGTATGTAATAGGAATTTTGATATTTTTCGTCCAATAAAAAGAAGAACGGAGGTTGAAAAGAAGTGGTGTCGAGGATTTGGGTTAACTTCGTGGAATTTCCGTTCGATTTTAGAATTTGAAGAAAATTTTCTTCTTATCACAAAATGATAGGAAAAATTATATTCATATTATATTCACGAAAGAAATAGAGGAAAAAGTATTACAAGTCCCAGCAATAAACTCTAGAATAGTAACTATATCACAACTCGAAGAAAAAGTAAATATTTTCCAAATATATGTTCCAGTAGGAGGAACTCTACAAGATGAAATACTTTAATTATATATGGGCATCGAAAAAGACTTAAACGAGATGAGCGAAGAAAGAGATAAAACGATAATCATGGGGGATTGGAATGTAAGAGTAGCAAGAAATATCAATGGAGGAATTTGATGCACGGGAACTTATGGCGAAGAAGCTTTAGATAGAAATTGGATCAAAATGATCGACTTTTGTCATTTGTCAAATTACCTAATTATATCATATTTCATGTTCTGGGACCAGAATATAGAAGACAAGGATACTTTGATTGCGCTTGAAAGAAATCCTGAAAGCTTGATTGTTATATATCTCAGGAGACCTAGCACAAACAATGAGATAAATCGACACAAAGAAAGAAGCAGAAATGGGATCAAACCATATATTAGTAACAGCCAATAATGGAGAACACTGGACGAAAATAATAAGAACAAACGTTGGAAAGGAATATAGTAAAATAGCAATATACAGATTACAAAAACGAGAAGCTGCGAGAGAAATACCAACAAGAGTTAGACAAAAGCGAAACAAGCAACATATATGGAACAAGGAGGAAAGATGGGAAAAGTTTCTTGAAAGAAATGGAAGCGGTATGCCAAAGGAGAACGTATAATAAACAACTAGAGAGAACATCACGGCGGAACAGTAAAGTTAAGTACCTAGTAAAACAAAAATGAATAGCATTGAAAACCTTCTTACAGGCAAATATGGGAGAACATAGAGGGGAACACAATGCCAATAAATAAGAAGCAAAACAAGCAGTAAGAAGGGCAAAGGGAGAGTCCTGGACAGAATTCGGCAGGGAAATAAATGAAGAACATGGAGTAAGCAATAGAAAATATTGGACAAGAAAGAAAGTTTGAAGAGGCATAAAGAAAAAGAAATTCGAGCGATAAAAGATAAAAGGAACCAAATAAAGACAGGGAAAAAATGGAATACTAAAAATCTGGAATGAATACTACCCAGAACAGCAGAACAAACAAGAGGGGAAGAAATATCAGAGGGATGTAAAGAAATAGATAAGGAAGAGGTAGAGGAAGCCCCACAAAGTATGAAAATAGTAAAAGCTGGGGGAGAAGATGAAATAACACCAAAAATGATCAAGTGGATGAGGAAAAATGGAAGAAAATCGTTGTGAATGATAGTCAGAAGGGCTTGGGAATCACAGAGGAGACCTCACAGCGAGAAGCGAAAACCGCTGGACTTGTAGATAGAACAAATAAGAGGAGAAAACAAAAATAGTGATAATCAACAAACGGCAGAAGATTGGATGAAAATAACGGAAACAAACTTAAAATTTACTGCGCACTCAATAAGACGATATTGGGACACAAAGAAATAGTTAGGAAAGTAAAGCTGCAGATCCACTACGCAATTAAACTACCAACCTTGACATACGCGAGCGAAAACTGGATGATAAACAAGAAACGAGAGACAAAGATTTATGGATTGGAGATGAAACATTAGAAAAGTGCCATGAGTAACCGAACTTGACAGAATAAGAGAGGATAGAACTAGGAAAACAGTAAATCAGAAACAAAAACTAAAACAGATCCAAACCAAAACAATTAAACTTGCAAGAGCATGTGGTGAATATGAACCCCGACAGATTAAAAAGAAAATATTTGATATGGGAGGACCTAGAAAAAAAGGAAAGGAAGACCTAGAAAGAAATGGGTGGACCAGATCGAAGACTCTGAGAGGGAAAAACGAGAAACCCTAGAGGACCTAAAATGACTAGCAGGAAACAGGATGGGGTGGAAGAAATGGACAAGAGAAGAACCGGAACCTCCATCCGATGCCTGAAAGGGCACTAAAGATGTGATAAAGGAGAAGAAGAAGGAAAAGAAGAAGAAGAAGAAGAAGAAGAAGAAGAAATCCTTCGAAATAGATGTTTGGATAAACCACTAAGGAAGATTTTCGTCTCCAGCTCATACTACGAAAATTGTCTATCTAATGTTATATGTAGCCACAAAAAGCAGACAGTGAGTCTACTAAAAATTTCACGTTCCGTTCGTAGCAGTTTTAGGTAACACTAAAGAGAACCCTACGAAATTAAGTAGAACCAATTCTATAGCTAGGACGTTCATTCGAGGAACGCGAAGCTCCAACGCCATTTCCAATCACTTCTGCAACGTTAAAATCTCCTTTAAGCTGATCGACGTCATTCCGGAACCTGCAAACCACCGTTTCTCCACTTTCTTCCTCGGAGTTCTTCATCCTTCTTTCCCGAAGTATTAATCTATCCGTCGCGCTGTTGACGCAGGACCGAATTTAATAACATCTTTGTCGTCTTTATTTGTCGGTAAGTATTATCTCCCTGGACGAAGTTAATCGAATTTCTTTGAGAAATGGCGGCACCAGTAGGAACGACGACGATAACCTCAAAGTAGTAACGGAACGAGAACGTCGGAGGATATCGATTTGGGTCGCCCTCCGGCCAGTCTTCATCCGTCGCTTTTATCCGGTTGCATCGAGACCTTACGAACAATGGAGGCGAATTGAGTTCGGATTAATCCGCTCGAGTAAATGATAAATTGAAATAAATTGGATATAAACGGGGCTTAACAGGCGTGTAAACAAGGTAATGCGACGGTGAAGCGGTGGGAGCGCGGAGCCAGAGGGAACCCTTACACTGCATGCACACGGACATCTGCTTAATTAAATTTAGAAATGGAGAAAGAAGGCAGTTCTGAGAGACGGGGAGGGGATTGACGTCGAGATAATTAGTATGTAATGGATGAGATAAAGTCGTTCGTACAAGGCGAAGTAAAAGGGAATATGTATAGAAAGGGAGAAGAAATATTTTTTATTTCGAGTATATTTAATAATAATTTCGAGTAAGAAACATGAAATTGTTGATTCATGTAAAATTGTCTTTGGGTCCCAAGATATTTTCAAATTGTTGGACAAGCTCGTTCTAAATTTATCTTCCTCTAAGCTATAGGTACACATATTTTTCAGCAGTCATTGCAATGATTTTTGATCTATTGACTTTTGCAAATTTATGCTTACTCAGTAGATTTTGAACAGTAGCTCGCTTAGATAGAAAGACTCATTGTAAATCGGATATTCCCACTGTTCAAGAACATCAGACTATCAGTCGTTTCCGTACACGAAAGATTACTGACTCCTTCCAACCTTTTAGAAACATTAAGTCAGTAGCTCTAGAGGAGCTGGCAAGACTAAGATTCTTCAAAAGAGATCATCCAGACTCCTGGTTCAATAGAAATACCTGGATCTATTCTCATTGGATATTCCGCCACTCTTAAGACCTAACAGCACTAAAGGCTTTTCAGAACAGAATTCTCCATCTGTTCATCGAAACCCTCTGGTCCGTTGGAAACAGTTGAATTTTAGACTTTTGAAGACCATTCATGTAAAGACGTTAGGATCCGATCAAAGGATGCTCTTTCAATATCTTTAGATAGCGTTGGATCATTTTAAAATCAAAAGGTTGACATACACTCTGGCTTTTGATTAATGCTCTTTATAAATGCCTTTACCTGACCCACCTTTTCCGTTGTAAATGAAGTGGGAGCGAGGTCTCCATATAAGAAAGAACTATTTTTATACAGGATTTTCGACTACTTTTGCCTTTCTGGTTTTGTTCTTTTTTATGTGACATTATGTGTTATTTCTCAAAACCGGAAATAAAACAAATCAGAAATGAACTTTTTAGAGCTTTTAATACTTTCGAATATAGTGCCGATTGATTTGTTAAAGTACTGGGCGATTTTCGATATAAATTCACATGTGGGGATCGTACAATTTGTCAAGAATTAGCATTCAATATTTCTCGTATACTTTCAAGTCGCAAATTCTGCTTCCTAAAAATTCAACTCCAAACCGTGACTTCAATTGTCCCTCCTAAAATCACAATTTTCCCAACTGACTCCTTCCCCAAATCAAGCCCTACGGATTACGTCGGCAATAAACTAAGCGAATTTGTTACGTCTCGACGTACATACCATACTTACGTCCCTAATAAATCATACGAACTGTTTCATTTCAGTGGCGTACGTTAACCTGGGGGCGGCCCTGATAGCGGCGGGTCGTTGTCAAGAAGCGGTCTCCGTCTTGAGGCAGGGCTCGCGACTGGACGGCACTGGCCTGCGGAACCGGAAGGAACACGAGACGGCGAGGGTGTCCGCCCTACTGCAGCTCGGCGCCCTCTACTCGGATCAGGGACGACTGCAGCGCGCCCTCGCGGCGTACAGGGAGGCGGCGCACTCCTTGCCCGAACATTATCCACCGCAAGTAAGTGAATCCTGCGCCGGTTATAGTATAGCTTGTTATTATATATTAATAGTTTTAAGTAATTGCGTTAATTATACGAGGCGCCGATGTTTTGAAATGTGTGAACGGAAGGGGGACGAGGTGAGAAAACGAGAGATATGGAGCGGGGAGGAGAGGTAGGTTCCAAAACGCCGAGAGAATCGCGGGGATGAAACAGGATTGCTTTAATGATACCTTTAAGAATGTTTGCTTGATAATAGCGGGAAGAAAGGTCGGAGGTGGCATCTTAGCTTTTCCAAAATATTTGTTTCGATCGAGATTTTTGGACCAGACTCCATATCCTAAACAAAATTGTGTGTTTGCCTGGGATACTTTTCTTAAACATGCAAGAAAGATTTTGGTTATTATCTTGTTCCCATCCATTCGATAGGACAAGCAAGTCTTCACCATGTGTGCCCATATTCTTCGAGGAAGGTAAAAGACATTTAGCCAACATCTTCGCGATTTTCCAGAGTTTGGTACATCCATCTTTGAACTATCTTCTTTTCCTACTGTTCAAATTATACACATATTGATATTCAATTAATCATCTTTCCTCAAATGAGAACTTTCTTTAAGTTGAATGGATTTCTTGTAGTAGTTGTACTTGTGCTAATTACCTGAGCACTTTGGTGGTGTAGCACCAGCAGAAAATGCAAGAGGAATATTCGATATGTGTGCTATAATTCTTCGACACCGGCGTAGTGGAAGCAGAACGACCAAATTGAAAAGTAAACGAGGTGTAACCACAAAACCACGTATTTGGTATAATTCCAATGCAACTTGAATTCCAAATACACGAGAACGTTTTAGAATTTCTGGAATGTACAAATGCCTCAATAATGAACAAAGGGCTAAGTTCGTCTTTTAATTTATAATACAAAGTACCTCACCCGTCGCGTGTTGCTGCGAGCTCAGACGAAAGGAAATTAAGGGCAACTCGTTATGATAGCATTCAATTTACATTGTGTCATTCTTATTGAAACTTATCATTAGTCATTATTTACATTCAATTGAACTGAATTTGTTCATATACACCACCTATCGTATGATATATGTACTATGCGAAAAACATTCGACACACGCGCGTCACCTATCGTAGAATCGGTATTACACGTATGGAAATTTATAGCGTTTCTTTTTGGGAAACGTTGATTAAATAAATTAATTTGGAATTTGTTGATGCCACTATGCCAGTAATCTTCGCGTGAGTGTACTCAATAACTTCCGAAAGTTTTATGGTGATCGTATGAATGGTGTAGTAATGCATAAAGGACACACAGACGTACATTCGTTTTTATATACATATATAGAAGAAAGATGTATTGACGTCTTACATACCGCCAGATTAGGGGTGGGAATCTGTCATTATTGAATCCAGGTAAGATTTTACTGCAAAAGCTACGTTTCTCCGAAGATGCCTCTTTTGACTAAATTTACCGCTCGCACTCGGCGCTGAACGACTGCTGGATGCAAACTGATGATGAATGACTTTGGGAAGGTAAGGAAAAGAAACCGAAAACACGATCTTGATCAATGATAAAACTGACTTTTGCCTCAACAGATTACTTAGTAAATCAAACTTTCGTTTACGGGCTTTGATAAACCCACGAGAGTTCAATCAATAACCACCGCTCTCAAAGCTGTTACATCTAATTAAAGGAACAAAGCTGGAGAACATGCCCTAAGGAGGCATGACGACCACAATAGGTCTGCAAAGGTCGCAGAGGAACAGGCGTTATTGCCACCTAAAGTAATCTAATCTAATCTATCAATCAACTGCTGCACAGTTCAAAAGTTACAGTTTGGATGGTGTGATCGATGATGTGGATTATGGCGATTTGGCGTGGAAGAAGTCAACAATACCAAGAATTCTTACAGACTCCAGCAAGCTTGGGATTGCTGTTGAATCTAAATTTGTTTTCCAATCAGTTTCCAAATCCCAATCGCTTCCCATCTATCGTAGTTTGATGGGATGAAAAGTAAAAGGCACATTCTCATTCATTCGAAAGTCGTATTTTCAGTTTGCAAATGTATATTCCGAATGTTTAGAATCAAGGAGATTAAGACATTTTTCTGTTATGTCTTCAATACTACTAAAATAAATTTTTGCGAAAAACCGTAACGTTAATCTAATAAGAATTTTAATCCCCGAGAAATGCCAAAAACATCTTTGTGCTTCTCTTTACATGTTATTTCCAATTCCTCAAAAATATGTGGAGATTAACTGATAATCTTGTCAGGCATTATCAACCCCACCAAAAGGGCTTTAAATCGACATTGCCTGTCAGTATCTATTGCACCACGAAGGCACCGTCACGTGATGTCTATCGCACGCACACGCAACTCGATCAGGTCACACTAATTGTAAGTCATAGTATCTACTGGGGATGATGTCTAAACCTGCATTATAGAAATCCCGTTTGGACTATACAATACCAAATCCGATATAACCACCTTGAAAGTGTGCCATCAACATTTTATGATCTCCAAAGAGTATAGTTCCTCCTCTGAGGATGCGTATCTTACCATCTACTACTACTACTAGGCTACTCTAAGACAGCATCATTCCTTCACCAAGTGATTCGTTCTTGTTGAAGTTACTTTTAGGCAAAGAAAGCTGAAGCGATGACGGCTCATCCTCGCTTTATTATTTATTAGTGCACTTTTTGCTACTTTGAACGTAAAACGCGATGTGGTTCATTAGAATTATTGTCATTGTGATGAAGACACAAAATGTACAGTAGAAAATGTCGCCGAAACAAGCTGACAGTTTGACAAACTACTTATCGGGTCCAGAAGAAGGAAATGTGATTGAAATACCACATTTTGATGTTGCATGAGCGACGCTAGTAAATGTTGAAAAGGACTACCACCCTTTTAGCACAGTCCGGAATCCATATTAATAAGCACAAGTTAATGTATACATCGTCTATATACTCGTATTGCGTATAGACATGAAGATATCCTCGTAGGCTTTCATGGCCGATTTAGACCCCTTTTGGATTTCGGCTATCTTACTTGATATCAACCTTTCGATGTCTATACCGTGTGTCTCAGATCGAGGGGGACTGCATGGTAACTTTCTTATCATTTAAGATGAAGTTTTGGTTATATTGGAAATGTTTCGCAGCTTTATATGCTGATTTAAAATCTGGTTAAAAAAGTTCAAAATGTTAATCCTGTCAGAAGTTATTAAAACAAAAGGCAGGAAACTATCATTTTCTTGTATATGAAGTACCTTCGTAAGTATAAGAGATACGAAAAAAAGTTTCTTTGAAATACTCGTATCAACTGCCCTGTTAAATGACCGCCATATTGAATTTGTAGATTATTGAGCTGTTTTTTTATTTTCTTTTCAAAATGAAATAACGTATGATTAAATAAAAAATACCAGTAAAATACTACTTTTTTACATTTGCTTCGCGAATTCTAGAACTATTTCAGAACGAGCTGGACAGTGCGGACTGAAAGAAACGTCAGCATCAACTAATGACATATAACAGAACCGGAAAAAGAATTTCTGCCAAAAGCCAACTTTTAACGTCTCCTTCGCAAATTTGCTAGACGTTCGAAAACACAATGAATCTCGTTCATTTACACGAACTAAAACTAATCTTCGACTTTTTCCTTCGCATCTTACCCGGACGATTCTCCTCTCGTCCGCGAAGAAATAATTAATTCGACGCCCTCAGCTTTCCAGCGGAAACGCGCGATCGTTATCGTCCGCCCGTTACGAGCAGAAAACCAAATGGAACGCTAAATTTCGCCGTTTATGACGCAGTCAAGATAACGAGATACAATTTCACGCAACAAGCGGCCTTCCCCGTCCATCGCGACACTATCGGAACGTCTCTCTTCATTTCCGGTATTACGTAGTTTTAGCGGATGAATTACGTTCCGAATGCCGAGCGAGAGACGAGCGGGCGCGGCACGAACCACCGGATACGTTCGAGGGATCATAATAATTGTTATTGCGACGGGATTAGATGCGATTTCTGGGACGAGATGCTCGAAAGATGCTTTTAATTCGATATTGTGCACACGAGGAATGGTAATGTGGAGGAAATTCGAAAAGTGATAGTAATAGCAATGGTAATAATAATAATAATAATAATTTTCCTTTTTTCTCGTTGGTGCCTGCGAAGTATTTTGCCTGAACTCTGAGCTTCATCCGAAGAACTAATGAAACAAGAACGATAGAAGAAAGCGTCTATCTGACGATTTCAAGCGCCTCACTTTTTCCCAGTTAACTCTCGTCGCAGAACCTCCCTAAGGGGGCTTCGCTCTAATAAGGAGCAACAGAAGTAACAAAATACAGGGGTTTAATGTTTAAACTCCAAAGAACCTATGATAAATGCAAAATAATATTTATCCCGTTAACAATAGGAGTTATGGGTTACGTGAATAACAACATTGCAGATAGCCTGGGAAAAATTAAAAGTAAAACCCGGAAGTAGAACACCTCGTCAGTAACATGCAGAGATATGTGATTTAGACTCTCTGAGCTTCTCCCGTGTATTTGCTAGCTGCACGGCAACGGCAACCTCCTAGCCACACAAAACACCATAGAACACGATGAACACTACACACCAGCATAATTTTGACTTAACAATACAAGAACTTGTTGGTGTTGATTCAATTGTTATTGGTGCAATTACACCGGCCAACAATTTTCAACATAGTTCCCGTTGACTTCGATTTTTGCTGGTTCAGACGTAAATGGGCATACTGATTCCAAAACAAAATAAAATCAGTTTTCTTGTATCACGTAAAGTTTGGTCTGTACAGCTTAAGTTAATGAGATCAGTCTAGGATCGATCAAGTGCAACCTCCTTCGAGTGGAGAGTAAAGTGGAGTAAAGACGATCTTGGAGACCAATGGCAAAATCATACTTGTCTAGTTACACATGAGACAGTATGGTAAGAGATAGTGTGCCACTCTATATGAATTGTATTCGTAGTTAAACCCGAGTTCTTGGCTGTTTACAACGGTAGGAGTTGGCAGAAATACGTACGCGAGTTGTTTTTTCGTTTTTCGGATCATGTCTGTCCGTGGCTTAAAATTCGTTGTAAGTACCTGAAAAACCCTGATTCGTTTTTTTATATTTGTGGCAGTTTCACTATTCCCAATCAAAGGTCAAGCATCAGCGTATTTGTCAGGCAAGCCTATTTTGCGTATTTTAAAGTAAAACTTGGTAATTAAGATAAGCTTTGGGCCCCTCAGAAGGTCTACAAGCAGTGAATCGACGGTTTCAGTATCTGTGATTTGGCGAGAAACCAGAAATCATTTAAATGACAAAAGTGAAATAAATGTCAATTAGCTAGATCAACTATAGGCACCGTGGCTCATTCAGCTGGAATTCCAATGCCAGTTTTCTTTGAATTATCCCTCTTTCGAAAAGCAGGACTCTAGTGAAGAACTAAATGATAGCAACGATAAAGATTTTGAAATTAACGATGACGCAGTGCGTAAAATATTTGATCAGCATGAGTTAAATGATTTGGCCCGACATTTGGGACTGTCCAAAGAGGCTTTAGAACTTCTAGCATCACGACTGCACGAAGAGAATTTGCTTAGAAAAGGAACGAAAATATCCTGCTTGCGAACAGGAAAAAGTGCATTTCTGCAGTACTTTTGAAGTGACAGTGGGCTTGTGTGTCGCCATAACATACATGGTCTAATGCAGGTTTTGGGAACTTCTACCAATAACGCAACTAAATGGCAACTATTCCTCCACAATGGCAATTTATTTGGTGCAACTCCAATGGATCATTTAGTTTGTTTTCGTGAAGAATATGAAGACATAAGGAGGGTCATTGATCTGCTGCAGTATCACAAGCACAATTGGATCACCTGTGTTGACCTTAAAATTATCTCCCTCCTTCTTGGTCAGCAACGTCGATACACAAAGTATCCCTCTCTTCTGTGTCTGTGGGACAGCAGAGCTAGAGAGTCACTGATCTATTGCAGTATTACAACCACAATGGATCACCTGTATTGACCTTAAAATTGTCTCCCTCCTTCTTGGACTGCAACATGGATACACAAAATATCCCTCTCTTCTGTGTCTGTGGGACAGCAGAGCTGGTGAGAAGCAGTGAGTGGAATCGAATTGGCCTCTAAGATCTGACCTCAAACCTTGTGACCCCAACATTCTGTGTGAGCCACTTGTGCCACCTCGGCAGGTAAAACTGGGTCTCGTGAAGCAATTCGTCAAGCTTTGGCAACTGAAGAGAACTGTTTCAAGTATCTTATTTCTGTATTTCCAACCCTTTTATTTGCAACACATGAACCGATGTATTTAATAGTCCACAGATTTAGCAGGTCATTACCCCAAACATGTCAGAAAAAGACTTTCTTCGAAATAAATGAGTACAGAATTACACCGAAATTATGCAGATATTCTTAGGGAGCTTTGAAATGCTTGGCTGCAACTGAATATCAAGCTAGATTTTCTGGATAGTCATCTCGCAGACTTCCCCAAAGCCAACGATTCCACCAAGATTTGAAGGTCATTAAGGCACGGCCTTGTCGTAATCCTTGATGTGTTTTAAAGCTGATGTTTTTTTGGTTCGTGATTTTTATTTCGTTAATTGTATCTTCTAGGGCCATTTTTACTAATTTTATTAATTTGTTTGGGATTTTTAGTTCTATCAGTATGTGAATTAGTTTGGATCTATTTATACTTATCATAAGCTCATTTAAAGTCGACAAACGGCATCTGTGTCGGAATCTCATATTGGCATTATTACTACTAGATTATCTGCCCCAATAATTATGCAATTTTCTTGCTTCGATTATTGCCAATGTAAACTAATACCAACTGAAAGTCCCATCCTTAAACATTAATAAAGCCATTTAAGAACTCCATACAACTCTCTCCCGATAATCTGGATAAATCGATCGCCAATTATGCGAGAAAAAATTAATAGAACAGCGGTGCAAATCAACTTCACCGTCCAGAAATAGGATTTCCACCTGATTAAGCAGACGGCAACAGTTGCCCGTGAATTAACTGCGACTCGGTTTTTTCGAAGGATTTCATCAAATCGATAATCGCACGACGGATAAAGCTGTACCCCGTCGCCCAGTTCTTCCGACTACAACCCCAATATTTTCCCGAGTAATTAAAAATTAATTACGGGATATCGAAGGCCGCGAACGAGGAAAATTGGCTGGAATTCTTTTCGCGCGCGCTTGCGCGCGCGTCCCCATCTTCTCCTCTTCGGAGAGTCATTAAATTAGAACATCTTTTAAGTTTTAATTTGCGCGACGACCGAATCCATCGCGGGACGCTTTTTCTTCCCTTTTTTCGTCTCGCGTAGCTACCGTAATTTGACGCTCGTTCCGAAGGATGGATAACAGACGGGAAAAAATAAGAAGGAGAGAAAAGTAGTCGGTGCCGTTCCGAAATCGGGTGATTATACCGCGCGCCGGGGATTCGACGAAGAGGTTGTTTCTCGCTTATTTCTGACGGAGGCGGCGTTTTGGGATAATTTTTTTTGGGCGAGAACGGGGATGATTTATAACGTTACGCGGACGTCCTTTTAAAAAGTTTCTCCGGTCGGACGAAGTTCGGAGGGGCGACGGCACGCCTTCGACACGTGTTTCTGATATATTCGATACACCTATTGTGCCCCATATATTTTAGTCAAGTTTCTTTTTCTTCGCCAAGAAAATTCGAAAACGATACGGTGGACGAGACCGGCAGCCGTTGACATTTTTGTTAATTCTTTACCTTGGAAAAAAATAAGTTGGAAATCGTAAGCCGACGAAATAAGGACAAGGAGGAAAATGCCAAAAGAAACGGGACGAAAAGCAATCTCGGCAATAATTGGAGATAAAAAACTAGACTGATGTAGTCCTGTACCAAGAACCGATGAAGGTGACTTAATGGGAAGAGTGAAAGAAACAGGACAATTTAGGAAAGCAAGAGACAGAAAACATGACTAAATTACATAGAAGAAATACAAACATAGATAAAAAGAAACGACTTACAGAAATAGGGAAATTATTAGAAAACAATAGGATTAATCCCATGGATAAAGAGCAACGTACAAATATCTTCCGGATATTGTCAAAGTGGTAGTAAAACATTTAACATCCCCCGAATAACGCTACCAACCTCCTCAGCAGATGAAACTGACTGAATAGATAACTTCTAAAGGTTAACAGCAAAATATTTTGACATTTCACAACGACCACGGCAATACCAGCATAGTATTGCAATGTTAGATAACAGTCGTAGAAACGTGCATTCGATTCATAAATAAGGGACTCACTGAAATCAATGCGACGCCCTAAAATGCAAGAAGGTACCAAAGAGATGGAAAGGTTGTAGTCTCGAAAAGATTTAAAAGCTATGGAAGGTTAAGAAAGGTATGTTTATTTCTTTTGAAGAATGTGAATCCTAACCTATAAGGTTTAAGTATAAGTTGGACTTACTTCAACATTACTAGAGCCAGTACACATATTCCTAACTGAGCGAAAACGGTTTTACCATTTTTGTTGGCGTACAGCAAGGATGAAACTTGGGAGCTTTACGATTTTCCATTTTTTTTTAATTAATCGTTATAGTCGAGAACTTAATTTCTTCTACCTTCCTTAAATTTGTCATTTTACCCTCTGTTACTTTGAAAGAAGCAGAAACTTGACCAGAGTAGCAGAAGAGGTATTACAAAAGTGCTCCAGTACTCCAAGCACTTTTACGTAGCCAAGTAGTGTTAATAGTTCTACATACAAAGTGATGAAGAAAGTAAAACATGTAACAGTGGAAAGAAGAACAAAAAATGAAAGGGCTTCTTTTAATGTATGTTGCACTAATTCAAATTTATTTACGTGTTGTTTCATTTTTCCCTAAAATTGATGTAAGTTCACTATTGCTCTCTCTGGAGTACCGCAACGATCGTATTTGAGATCTTCACTGTTTGTTCTTCTTACTAACAATTAGTGTCTTTACGGGCGAAACACGTGTCCCGCGCTATTAGTTTTATCTGATGCACTTTCAGTTGTGTGATGAAGAAAGTAAAACATCAAACAGTGGAAAGGAGAATGAATATTATGAAAGAGCTGCTTTTAATGCATGGGGTACTAATTCAAATTTATTTACGTGTTGTTAGGAGTGTCGAAAAAATTGCATTTTAAACCTCTACTGTTATATTTGTTTCTTCTTCGCAACGACAAACTGCTATTTCTACTTCACTTTTTGCTTCTTATTCATATGGGAAAAAGCGCTGCTAATGCACTAACAATGAAATAGATACTGTTCAGCGCTATATATCTTCATGAGCCTTCATGACTCTCGATGGGCATTTCGCTCTCTCTCCTAGCAGTTTTTTAGAAGAAAGTGAAATAATTTCCTAGTATTCCTGAAGAAATTGGACAACAAAAATCGAGGACAACTAGTGCTACATTACAAAACCCGACTTCTTAACATTCTTCACACTTACCAAAGTACTTAACTTTTCTCCATGAATTGCTTTCTTCTAATATGCAGGAAATAAAGACTTTTCAGTTCTATATATCTTAATAGCTTTTCATGGCTGGTGTTCGTGATGAGTCTTTAACTCTGGTTTTGCTGTACGCTAGTATTTGATGCCGGCCTTTCGATGTCCATAGAGTCAACTCCTTTGAAAAGAACAAAACAAGGACTATCTGAGCATGCCGATAGAAGTTGTATAGCTAAACTTCGAGACCAACAGGTAATAGAAACAAACTCCGATTTCCTGTAGTTATCAGGAGCATACACGGGAATCTAGTTTCGGGAATTTGCGGATTACTTTCGTCATTGATAATAACTTATTCATACTTAACTTTTTGCCGTGCATTACGTTCTTCTGAGCATTACCTTCTTCTAGCATAGAGGAAATAAACATTTTTCAGCCCTATATGTCTTGATAGATTTTCATAGCTGGTGTTCTTGGTATGACACTTGCACTGGTTTTGTTGTACGCCACTGGTTAATGCCGACGTTTTGATGTCCATATCGTTAACTCCTTCAGGAATAACAAAATGGGAACTATCTGAATATTTCGAAAGGAACTGGATAGCTAAACGTCGAGATCAACAAACAATAGACACAAATATGATTTTCTTTTTAGTTTTCAGGAGTAGCACAAGGATTTAGTTTAGAACATTTGCGGTTTACTCTCGTCATCAATGATAAACCGCTCATCCTTAATTGCTTACCTTGGTTCAACATTGTTGAAATATATTGTTTGCAAAATCACTATATTGTTGTATGCTTTAGCTATTGGTGCCATGATAGGATTCATTTGTTACCGAGCATATCTAAACTTCTAGGACTGTGGAGCGTGCCACAAATCGGGGTTAACACATTTGTATTGCTCAAATGTAAGCAACACTTAAACAACCAATAACCTCCAGGATGATGCTTACCATAAGAATGACTACAAAGAAACCTTGATGGACTAGGTACTAGGTAACAGTGGAGAGCGTTTTAAAATACGTGGCAAGTCAGCGTCAAGATTAGTTGATCACGTTCAGATCATGTTGTTTACATGAGTTTCAGCAAATGGTGGTCGAACTGATCTCGGACGACAACAAAAGGAGCTTGTCTATTTTATCTTTTCAAATCTCATAAATGTTGACTTTCAGATTGTATCAGCTGCGTGCTATACGCAAAATAAAATTAAATAAATTACTGCCAGTTTCACTAGGACTAGTAACATTGAGACTATTTGACAGCGACACATCTAACTTGAGTAGCAAAGCTTACAACTTTGCGGATTGCTCTTGTTATCGATGGTCAACTCATCACTTTGTTGAAGACATAGCTGCTTTCGTCGTTGTTGATTTTCTGTGCGAAGGTAAGGGTTCGGCGCCCACAGTTTGTAAAACTGTATAGCGCGTTTGTTAACTTTTTCGGTGATGTTAGTGAGACACGATGTTAAACTTACATTACTTTATTACAACTAAACTTAACATCGAAGATAGCTCAGTACAGAAAGCAAACAGTTGAAGATAAGATTGTGTTAATGCTTGAAGAGCCCATTGAAAACTGACTGTTTATGGAAACTTAATTACAAAGGCAGCCTTGGTGGTTATTCTTAGATTTTGATACTGGTCTCCTGTTGATCTGTAACTAGGAAGTTTAGGCACAATATTCTTGGTAACAGTGTGAGGTCAATAAGCTAAGGGACGACTATTAGCAAAACCTAACAGCGATAATATAGTAGTGGCGTTGGGACACAACACTATTGCCAGAAGTACACAAATAAAATATGAAAGTCAGGATAAATATGAAAGAAAATTTCTAGCTCCCAATGTAATGACACACAGCGGACTCAGTGTCTTAGTGCCTCGACAGTTTAAGTTTAAAATCAAGTATAAATGAAATTAAGAAATAAAATACCTACATATATTAAAAAATTAAATAAACATTTGTCATGTCCTCAACAACTTTGCAGTAGAGATTTCTGTGTGCTAATAGAAGTTTAAACTTACACTACAATTTTCCGATTTTTCGTTTTACAATTTGCACCTCGGATTAATCCGAGCAGTAAAATTGTAAACTGCAGTTGATCTTCCGGTTCTCTTCCTTGTAAAATAACTTCAACGTTCAACAAACATCAAAAACAGGAAAAAGTTTTTCCTGGTCTCCTTTACATACCCACCAACTTTCTTCCGAATTGCTCGCGAAGGACTTTTCGCAGTTTACAAGATCTCGGTTTATTAGACGACACGAACTTATCAACTTCAACCGGCAGAAATGCTTCCGTCGTATAATAGCAATTAATCCGCACGCCGCCGTCTTCCTTGCTTACTTACAACTTTCCTAACAACCCTTCCAACGCGTCGGAAAGAATCATCTCCCCCGTTCCCGCCGATTTGTTACGCCGGAATTCCCCTCATCTTAATCATGTTTGCCATAATGAACTAGTATTCCATTCTCCGCTTTAACTTACACTTTCCTCGTTCAATGTACCGTCTAATGAGGACGCGCGGCCCGCATGTTTGGTTGTTCGTCGGCCCGCCTTCCCTCTCCGTATCCTTCTCCTTCGGCAACCGACTGACGTCGACGGAAGGAAGCGGATTGGATTTTGTTCTCTCGTAATAATAACAGAAGTGTAGTTTTAATTAATCGTAGACGGCTGCGAGAACATCGGCTTTCGTGACGTAGGCGTCTGCTTTTCGACGTCTAACTGGAAGCGGTAGATGGAAGATATCGACCGGGCACCGCTTTTCGCCAGTTCGTTAACGAAGGGGCGAACGTGTAGAAGGGGGATGATATTCGAAGCCAGGAAGGTATCTAGAGGAAGGAGGGGAAGAGGTACTGAGTAATTTATTAGCGGTCGGGGATGCCGGAACGATCAACAGGGAACGAGTATGGTTATAATTGCTGCAGTATCTTTGAATGAAGATGAGTTATTTATCGAAATGCGCATTTTGAAGGAGACCAATAGACGATGTCGACATAATTGACAGGAAAAGGAACTCTTTAATTTTAACAACTTTGTGTGCACCTCTTTCCAATGCTCGCCTATAAATTTCGCAGGGTATTTTGAACTGTCTTCCCGGAGCATTTTATGACACTAATAACTAGACCCTGGAAAGTTTGGAAGGTTTATAAGGAAACCATTCCTGGCACTACTGAACGGTCCACCCCCAAACCTATACTTGCAACTTTCGTTGCTGAAGTGATTGGCGGCGGTCAACCTCTCTTAATTTTCCGGGGTCTAATAATAATCATTAAGGGTGTAAGATACTTTTTGTTCAAGATCGGTCAAACTTAAATCTTTTTTATTGGTTCCAAAACTATTTTGGAAATTGTACATCTGACCTCTAAAAGTAGTGTGTGTAACAATAAAACACTAGTTTTTTACAATGTTAAGGGTTTCTACAGCTTACATTTTTTTCAATAATAAGTGAAGAACCAGTAAGTTTACGAGCTCGAAATTTTCAAATAAATAATGAAAGGGATTACACCAACACGAAAGAAATGTAAAACAATTCAATAGTTACTTACAAGGTAACACCGGTGACTCCCTTAAAAGAAAATTGAAATTTCATGGGTTTGTAGAGTGATCCAATGTAAGAATATTGCGCACATTCCTATTAACTGCATCGCCCCTACCCCCTTTTATCAAATACATTGATTACAAATTTATCACAAATATGTGGCAAACTGTTAAAGATATTGAAACGGAGCTAGGACAAGTTTTTGATTATTTGAAAAGCACTAAAACACGGCATAGTCGCCGTTTCAAAAATTATTAATTTTAATAGAAAAATAACCCCCGTCTCCTCAACTTATCAAATTACGTTGATTCCAATACAGTAGATGGCCATCGAACTAGGAGCTTCATCTTCAAGAAGCTATTAATTTCATCTTGAATACATGTAGTGTTTATATTCCGTGGTGTGATAGATACTTATCTCTTAAATTACGATAATCACTCTGGGGGCAGGGTGAGAACTACAAATTGATTCCACAGAATTTATTACAGTGTGACTCGAAGATAAGCATCTGCAGAGCCACGAAATATACATATTTTATTAATTTTCTCATTTCTAGGTCATTGAAGGTAAAATAAATCTATACAAGCATTTTATAATGCTTGAAATATGTATGTTTTGAACAACATAATTTGCAGTTTTCATTGACTTATATTGTGGTAGAATTAACTCAAAGTTTTGAGTAATTACGTAAGGATAAATGATTTTTTTTTCTTAACAAACGACATTTGTATTTCACTATTTGTCACCTAGTAAGTAGGTATTTATTACCCCTTCTTTTTCGACGCTTTTCTAGCTTGTAAAAATAAAACTAATATATTCATCGATAGAAGTTTCTAATTCGATGACCACCTACTGTATATATTATACAAGGTGTAAATTGAATGATGACTTCAATTTCATGGGGTGATTCCTTGTCATGTTCTACGAGGAAAAGTTCATATAGAACATATGTCCTAACTTCCTTCGTTTTCTAAAAACGACGTGTCAAAGTTTTATTAAAAACTTTTCTTAATTAATTATTCAGTAGTCTTTTCGACGATTTGAATGAAACTTGGTGTGTCTATTAGCAATAACAAGGAGCTACCTCTGATGTAGTTAGATTTAAATTAGTAATTCCAGCGCCGTCACAGAAGGGTACCTGATAGATTCTTATTGTAAAAACCATTGTACCTCACTGTTTTCTTCCAAGTTTGCTGTCTTCATCAGATTAAACAATTAAAAATGCAACTTTCTCTTCTCGCAAGTTTTTTGTGTCGCACTTAGTTTTCAGCGTTTTTTATTATGTTATCTTATGAATGTTTTTTCTGATGGAATCTGTCTATTTGGATATTGTTCTTTATAAAGTCGACGGGCTCCTGCAGCATTTCCATCTGCAAGCCCATTAACGAAATGCATTTCAGCGAATCTAACGTTGTTCACATTTACTTGACAGGATATGATAATGTTTGCACGCTAGAACAAACGTAGGACACGTGTTTAAATGAACTTTTTCCCATAAAATATTACATGGAATCTCCCTGGAATTAAAGTCATCACTTAATTTACGCTTGTATATAAAATGTTGATGCCTTTCTCACAATTACGAACTTACCTCCTTTTCAATATCTCCAATAGTATACGAAATATTTGCACAAATATAAAGGGGTAGTATTTTGTTTAGAGTGCTCTCCATGACATCTACGGACGATTCGACGCGTAAGAATATATACAAGATTCCCACATTGTAGGGAATCTTGTATATATTCATTCATATTTCAATTTTTTTCGGGGAGTCCGCGTTGCTGGTGTTGCCCTTGTTAGTAATTTCTGGTAATTTATAGATCTAATAATTTACTATGCGAAAAAGAAAACGAAAAAAATTTTGCACCACATTAACATGTTATAGTTATTACTAGACCGTGGAAAAGTTTGGGAAGGTCGGTAAAGAAACCACCCCTACCACTAATGTACGGTCCGCTTCCAATTCTATACGAGGAGAATTGGTATGTAGGTGCGTTAATGCGATGCGTCGAGCACCTGCAACGTACTTTACCGATGTAGTTGGTGAGCGTCCAACTCCCAAAAAATTTCCAGGGTCTAGTGATGACATTAAATCTACACATTGGTATTCCTACTTGTCATTGTCAAATTTAATGAATTGAATCTTCCAAATTTCTACAATCGTTTTCCACTTCTTTAGTAGACCTCCCTAAGGTTTACGCGGTCTCGTGATTATTTTGCCATCAGTAGGAATCTGACTTTAATAGTAACTTTTTTAAGACTATAAGCTAAGTACGTCAGTTTGATATGCAGGCGGGCTAATTTTTAAATTTTTAAGTGCTCTCATTAAAAAATTCTCAAAACTACACATTTATTTAATTCTACTTCACCCCTAAACAAATAGAGAATGTTTAAAAATTACTGCAACGATTCCGATTTCATCGAAATTTATGACTTTTTCGTTCAGAATATCTAGAAAAGTCATTTTTACTAATCGATTAACAACAGAATAAAGTTGATACCAACATATTTTCCTTTGTTACAGAGCGTATTCAACGTACTCGGTGAAACTCTAGCTCGCTTGCATCAGGACGAAGAGGCCGAGAGATGGTACCAAGCGGCCCTGAACGCGCAACCGGATCACGTTCCGGCTCACATAACCTACGGAAAGCTTCTGGCGAAAAATGTAAGTTCTAAATCTGAATTACCCTCGACAAACGACGTGATGGACTGAGAATTTGGAAGATCTAAACTTGTTGATTGTCGACTTTTTCAGATTAGCCGGATTGCAGAAGCGGAGCAATGGTTTAGGAGGGCTCAAAAGTTGGCACCGGAGGATCCAACGGTTTATCACCATTACGGTAAGTTCTTTGTATTTATAATTTTTATGGTTTTAGGTAGGCGTTAGTAATAATTTTTTGACAACAGTATTACCATCAAGATTGTTATCTAACTTGTAAAAATCAAGAAAGAGACTTTGTGAGTGTTGAAAATTTGTTTAATAAAAGTGTCACTACACATTTGTTTCGCCACACAGTGGCTTCATCAGGTGGATGAAAACTAAAGATAAACGAACAATTAGTATCTATTTATATTCAAAAGAATAAAAGGTAATTATAAAATTAGAAATTTTGTGCTAGGAGGGGGAATGGTAAACATCTGTTTGGTCGTTTAAAACTAAGCCCTGTCTATTATATCTATTAATTTCCATTGATTCCAAAATATTTAGTTTTTTTCCTTTTTTGAATGTGAAGTATATCAAAATTACTATTAAAATTATGATTATCTTCTAATATCTGTCTAATTATTGTTATCTAATATTATTGTTACTGTCATATTCGAAATATTTACGTTACAGTGGTTCACACTGTAATAACAAAATAATTTTATTATTATCGCTTTATTGTTATTACGAGATATGTTTCAAATGTTCTAGGAATTTTGATCTAGTCCAATTGCTATAATAGATAGATTGGAGAAATTCCGAGAAGGACTTTTGGGGAACGGTTTAAAAAATTGGTTTCAACTTTAGGATAATTGTATTCCACTAAATGGAGATTATAATGAAGACTACATCGCAATATTGATGAAACTGGACGAACTGAAAAATGTTTAGCCAAATTCTTCGAACTTTGGAAACGTCTCTCCTATTTTCACATTTACATTTTGATAAAGCTACCCATAGAACTCCGTAACTTGAGCTATCGGTTCACGACTCCATTCCACAAAATGAGAAACGATTTCATCTCCGGAAGTCCTCCCGAATCGCTTGAATTGATCGGTATGAAAAGGGGGCAAATTCGGTTTTCGCGGACGGCGTATCACATGACAGAAACACCGTCGATGGCGTTGCGGAGGAATCGCTGGCGTGACATTGATTACGTTCGCGTAATTACCCTTAATTTGATTTGCAAGCGTGTGCTTCGACGGTCGTCAATAATGAACGAGCTAATTGAAATACAGCTGCAATCTCCCCTCTCGCGCCCCTCGCGTGTGGCAGGTATGAATGCAAGCGATGCCGGGTTTCGAGGTTTATAGGGGGCAGGGTGGAGATTTGACCTTTAGGAGCGGGTTGGAAAAGCGAATCTTTCTGAAATGGAAAAATGTAGATTTCCCAATACATTCACGTTTCGAACAGAACACCAAAATCGAACGAAACCAAATTTGGTACATATTGAATTAAATGCGCCATGTTTCGATCGAACTCGTAATTTGGAATTTCTACACACTCTTTCAATGCAATTATTTCTCCTTTTTTAATGCACTGAAGTCAAGCTTTCCTAAAATGTGGTGGTAACGAACAAGTGACAATGATAAGATATATATAGGACGTGAAATACAATGGTAATCCAACGAAAATTGTACAATACGTACTTCTACATTGCGTCCACCACGTGCACTTAAAATGTTTAGTTGGAAGCAGTGAGATGTTAGTGTTAGTGAAATTTGACAGACATACCTAACCTAAGAAAGACTGATTGTGAGTTATCAGCTGGGTATGTTTACGTACCATTTTCAGTTTGTATACAACTTTTAAAGAAGCACATCCATTAAACCATTTCGATGGGGACTGCTCCGAAGGCCCTCCTGAACCCAATCCTGCAAAGTGCGACATTCGCCCAAACGGCGAGGAAGAATAACGCGAGAAGACGCAGTGTATGACCACTTGGAACAGCAAATGTTCGATCCTAAGCAAAATAACGAAAGCAATATTTAAAGAATATTGAAAGCAGTTTAGTAGTTAGACGTTTTCTTCTTCAAACAATCCTACATTTCATATGGGGTACAATGGGATGAAACAAAGCAAAAGGAAGAAGAAAAAGAAAGGGAAAAAGACGAAGAAAGGGAAGAGGATTAAAAATATAAGATTCTTCCAACACTTGCGCCACCAAGTTCTCATTAAACTTCAAACATTATCACCCTTATTTTGTGTATATAAATGAGTTATGGAAGTATAATCGTGCATTGAAATAGCCCAATTCTCGATCCTGATCAAAACAATGAAAGAACTGCTCAAAAAGATATAAAAGCAGCGTACGAATCGGTTTCCAAAAATCATATACCATACATGAAAATAACAAAAAGAAGGAAAAGAAGACTACTTTGTTGACACTTACGTCATCGAGGTTTTCGTTAAATTTCAAGCATCAGCGTCCATTTGGACGTAGTGCAATAATATGCATAGCATAAAGTACCCAATGACTACCTGGCACAGCAAATGTTCGACCCTAACCAAAGCAGTAAAAGAACTACTCAAAAAATTATGACAACAGCCTAATAATTGGTTTCGAAGCTTTTGATCTTGCCAATAATCCTACACCTCACGTAGGGTACAAGAAGATGAGACAGAAGAAGAAGAAGAATAAAGAGGAAGGAAGATAAGAAAGAAAAATTTTTCTTACCCCGGCATCAACTAAGTTTCCGTTAAATTTCAAACATCAGCACCCTTTCTTGGTGGCTATCAATGAATGATGGAGACCTAATGATGCAGAAATAGATATAATGGAATGAGCAATGACCATCTCAAACAGAAAGTGTTCGAATCTAACCAAAACAACAAAATAACTAGTCAACAGAAATTATGAAACCAACCTAATAATTGGTTCAGATTCTTCTAAGAATCGTATACTCAAATGGCTCAACTAGAAGAGGAAGAAGAAGAAGAACGACAAAAGGAAGAAGAAGATTCTTCCAACACCTATACCAACAAAATTTTCGTAAAATTTCAAATGTTAGCACCTTTTCTTCGCGAGTACCTACCAAAACAGAAGGAGAAGAAAAAGGAAACGAAATAAGAAGAAGAAAAAAGAAAAAAAAAGAAGAAGAGGAAGGAAGAAGAAGAAGAAAAAGAAGAAGAACACATGTACCAAGAGGATATCAAACATTAGCATCCTTTCTTCGTGACTAAATGTAAATGAGTTATTTCTTCTTAGATATAGGTTACCAACCTTTGAAACCTATCTTCCACGTTTTCTTTCTACCTTTGAGATGGATTCTCAAGAATTCCTGATGATGATGATATAAGGACGTACTCGATGATCATCTTTAAGTACGACATATCAATTCCATATCCACGGAAGAAAAGATAAATGTCTCCAGCTGCGTTAGAAGTAGCGACGTAGAAAGAAACAAATGCTAAGTCTGTGCTGAAATTTAGAAAATAAAAGATGGTTTAAATAGCAAGTTCATTCTCGCAACGCATCCGCCAAGATTTTCCACAGTTTCTTAAGATATTTCTTGTGAGGTTTTAGGATCTATACCCAAAGTAAAAAAGTTTCCAAAGGAAGCTATTAACATGTCCAGCAAAGCTGCATCACTTCGTGATACTTGGTAGAATTTGAAGAAAGTTTCTATTAATTTCTGAAAATCATTCATTGCTTTTTGTCGTTTTAAGTTGAACTTCAGTTTTTCACAATGAAGGACGAATTCAACCACCTAGAAAGAAACATTCTAAAAGATAACAAAGGACTTCCTGAGAGCCACGTCGGAAGGGTGGATAAAAATGTATAGTAAGATACGTTGAAGACGGTAAAGTCCAAAACTATCAATCACGTAATAAATATTCCCGCTTCCACTATCAAAGGAGTTGGCATCAAATTTACGAATTACTGCATCGTGATTGTGCCTGAATCCTTACATTTGTCGATTCGAAAGCGATTTTGGTAACTGTTTTAAAGGGAAGGGGTGGCGTCTAATTTAGGAATTATTTTCTCTGAATCATGATTATGGCTGAATCCTCCCCTCTGTCGTTTCTGAAGTGCTTTTAATAGACTTTTTGGTAACGGCTGTAAGGGAAACTTCACAGTGCAGGACGAATTAGATAAATTATAAAGATATGGCTGAGAGGCGGATCTGAAAGGTGTATAGAAATTTAGTAACTTATTTGTACGAAGACGACAAAGGCGAAACCATTCAAGAATCATGTAATAGTTATTACCGGCGCCTCCACCAAAATAGTTTGCATCAAGTTTGACTTCCCGTCACCATCGTTGCAGCTAGATCCTCACGTCTATGAATTGAGAAAAGAACATATTTGCGTAGATAAATAACATTAATACTGGTTCTAACTTGGCACTGAATTGCATCGGTAACCCCTTCACAGCAGAATTGTCTCTGATTCGGGGACACTTGTTTCACTGAGAATCAGGCCAGCATCTTAAAGATACAAGTTCTTATCGGTTATACTACGCCATTGTCTTTGAGATTGTCACGAAATTATCTTAAAGATAGTAAAACACGTCGAATGTATGTAAATACGTCAACAATTGTGCGTTTTTTCCGATAGTTCTACCAAAAAAGTCATCAATTTCAATATTTCGTTATCTACGTTCTATTTATTCCCTAGTCACTAGAGAACGTCACTTTTCCTTTAGTTTCCTTTTCTTTCCCCGACAAATTTTTCAACGTACTCCATTTTCCTCCTCAGCATCATAACCGGCGGTACCAGGAATGTTTATATTTGTTTATCCGCGACGCCCTGGCAATACTGTGCGTCGTGCGTCGGAACGAGACGGCGCTTTAATAATATTTTCCTGAAATTTACGAGCTCAATTTCGAGATTGCCACCTGACACTCGTAACGCGACGACCTCCGTCGACGCCGAAACGCTCCCTATACCTTTCTATACACGCACGGTTTTTCCCTCGGGAAAAGATCAAAACTTTATATATAAAAATATCATCGGTTCCTTTTCTTTTTGCAAGGGCCGGAGCCTATTTCCGGCCGAACATCCGGATCCGTTTTTGTCGGGATTTTTCTTCCTCTTCCCTCCTATATACGCGCGCGTATAGCTCCATTTCGCTCGATTCCTTCCTTCGCCGCTGTCTGTCTCCGGTTTCTTATTCCTTTTTACGACGTGATGACGGTGATTATCTGGAAGTTTTACGATTCACAAATTCAAGTTTTAAAAGTTGGAGATTTTATTGTCCCCTGTAACTCGAGCTGGTTTTATTATTATATTGCCGGACGTTCGCCTTCTTCCTCGAATTGGTATATGGCGAGGCAATCGGACCGGCTAAAATACGTCGGGCCGAGATAGAGAACTTTGAGGGGAAAATATGGGTTATTTGGCGAAAAATTCTCGCAATAAAATCGGATTAGGAGAAACCGGGAAAAGGGAATAATTTTCGAACAAAGATATTTTTACGATATAAAAGTTGGTAGCGAGTTTACAATGCATCGGTGAGAAACGTAGCGTTTTGCACATCGTTTCTGAAAAGATTCAAAATTTCTTATAATTTTTTTTAATCTCCTCCTCCCCCTCCTCAATCAGTACATAATAATAGCAGTTAAGTGAAGGTAATGTTTTCATGGTTCCATTGTGAATGTACTACAATGACAAGTAGTGCTTCTCAGTATACACGTAATTTTGAATATACGGTAGGTTAACAAACATTTAAAACTGCCAACAAATCGGACAACGAACACCTTCACGGAAAATTTTGATGTTCGGGCAAAGAACGCATATTCGGATAAGGAACTCCTTCCAGTACATTAGTAAAATTCTATGGATTTTACTGTCATCTATGAATCGTTTCTGGCACGAAACTGGCAGTTGTATACATAACCTGTTATGTGCTAGTTGATTTCTGTCCTCTGAATTATTGCAGTTGTGTTTGCAACTTCTTATGTAAAAGGGAGCTGATAATTTTTCAATTCATTATTTAACAGACACATATTAGGATTTTCTTTTTAATTAAGAAAAAATTACATATGTGCTTTTGATAATATCACGGGGACTACGTCAATAACTATGCTCATTATAGAAACCAAACATGAGAAAATAGCCAATATAGAGAGAGGGTAGCAGATGTGTGATGTTGGTCTCAAGTATGGCTTGAACAGATCTAAAGCAGCTAAAGGAGTAAGGAAAACTACATTAGAGGAACAAAGACATGCTAATCATAAAAAAAAATGGAGAAATTGCTTTTAGTTTGGATAAAAGAGAAAGGAATGAAAAGAGTTGTAACTAATATGAATATCATTGAAGAAAAAGTTGGATCACATTTTGAAGAATTGAAGGAAGAAGCTCGATATTCGTCTAATGAGGAGGTTGAATTCCATCACTGGATGGTTTAGTTCGGATAAAGAAGAAAAGAAAAAGTTTTTTCTCAAATTTCAAGAATTTATTATAAAAGAAGGATAATGTTTACAACAAATTTTCAATTATGACGAAACTGACTTGTCATGGAAGTACATGCTGAACCGTACCTACAAAAGATGGGAAAAAGATTCCTGGACAGAAACCAATGAAAGACCTATCGACGTTGCTTTTGGCAGCTAACGGTAGTGATGGTCCAAAACCTTCAACCGCTTCTTGTTTATCACTCTGAGAACCTTAGAGCATTTAAAAGAATCCATTATTAAAGAACGGCTGACAGTAATGTGAAGATCGAATAAGAAAGCATGGGTCACGCAGGTTCTTTTCAATTAATTAGCTATTTGATGATTACGCCCCGGGCATAAAAGATTACATTCAGACTAATGAATTGCCATTGAAAGCACTGCTGCTATTGGACAGTGCACCACTTCACCTAACAAATTCTTGCAGATAATTTGCTGGAGGACCTTCCATAGCTGACAGTTCAGTTTCTGCCTCGAAAGACGATCTTGTTAATTCCACCAATGAATCAAGAGATTACTGCGGGTTTCAAGAAGCTGTACACTGGTGCGGTGTTTCATAGATGTTCTAACGCATGCCAATTCTCCTCAAAATTAACAGTAAAAACGGTTTGCCGCGACAAATTTGATATTCTCGAAGCTATCCGTCTCGTTAAAACGCGAAAGTTAGAAGTCAGTCAACGACAATTGAATTCTGTTTGGCGAAAATTGTGTTCATCCTCCGTGCAGGATGACGGAGATGATGTCCCTAAAACTATGGATGAAATTGTGACAACTGCTAGAGATCTGGACTTGGAGGCGAATGAAGATGACGTTGAAGTACTCATAATGTAACACGAATATGATCTAAGAGCAGAAGAACTCCAAGAACTCATGAATGAAGAATATCAAGAATCTCGGTGAATGTGGTTTCTGAAATAGAAGAAGACGAAAAAAGACCAGTGCCGACATCTGTTATTAAAGATCTTTTGAAGAAATGGGAAAATGTCCAGATTGTCTTAGAATGACACCCAAATCGTATTGAGGTCAGTAGACTTGCAGATTTCTACAGCGACTGTGGTATTAATCACCATGTCGATATTGGACAGATTCTTTAACGTCACGCAAACCAAAAAAAAAAAAAAACAAAACAAGATTATTTCTATATCACGCTTTAGTAGTTTTTCGTACTCATTTGCTATTTCTTCCTAATATTAATTTTTGATCTCCTTTGTCCTCTGAAGATGCGTGCTCGTGCTTATATTTCGTTCTCTATCCTTTAATCTTCTCATTATCACATTCTGCATGATATTGGGCTAAACTCTATAACTCTGTTTTTTTATATTCTTTTGTACGAGAAACACTCTCCCCCCATCAGATCTTCTGTTATTTCCTCCTTCTTTGAGGAAACTCACGTCCTCTATTTCCTATATATCTTTTCCTAATTGCTTAGTTTCCTGCATTGCGAGAACATCTATTTTATATTGTTTAAAAACTGAGTTGTAAATTCCCCTGACATTCCTTGTACGCAGATTCATCTTTATTTCTGTCTCCCTTTCTCCTCGCATCCGTAAATTATTGCCTTTTCCATCTTCTTTGTCTGCTTTTTTGTACCAATTCCTCATCTCTTCTAGTACGTTTATGAACTAAACGTTCTTCTTATCTTCCTCGGTTTTTCGCTTGAAACATCCTCTTCCGATAACCACTGTAATACTGTTCGCTTTTGGTCTGACGCTCCTTCGTCTGGTTTGTTCGTTTTTCTCTTTTCACTCGCTTATTGCAGATAATGTATGCAATATACCCGCCATCTCTTACTTCTTTCATCCTCTTTTTCGTCCATATTCACTCCTATTCTTTCGAAAATTTGCTTCACTTTTTGTAGGGATTCTTCCTCTTCTTCCTTTGGATGTATATGGATTATAAAATGTATCCCTTGGATTCAACTATTTCATCCCACTTTTCAAAAGAAAAAAAAAAGATAAAAAGCAGGCTTCAATTTCTCCACTTCTAACGTCCATCCCGTTCCTAAAATTTCCCTCAAACTCCACTTTTCCGCTTAAAAAGCAAAAGTGACGAAACTCTCATCGGAGCTGCATCGGACGAGACCCGTTCTGAATTTATAAATAAGCAAAGCCCCAACGCGGACCATCCGCTTCTTTTCAACGACCGCTGTATTTAGTATGGGCCGGAGTCATCCGCGAACAATTTCCGGAGATTATGGCATCGGCGAATTGAGTTACAAATAGCGAACCATCCGGATCCAGTCGAGTTAATTGAACTGAATCAACTGGGATAGGTTATTTGTCTCTGGAGGATTTTTTCATGCCGAGGATGGACGTGTTGCATTCTAATGCAGTCGAGCGCGATGCGGCCGGCATTCGCGGAATATAAACGCGCGCTTTGGGGATAATTTATAATTGGGACGAGAATTAAACGCGCGCGATTTTGAGAGAGAGAGAGAGTGGATAGAATCGTCGATAATTTAGAGATATGTAGCTTTCTATATCGAATAGATTTTATCTTTACCTCGACGATAACTTCTTTCATCTTCTGTTAACCTGTTACAGGCGAATTCCTAGCATCTCGGGGTCGATACAAAGAGGCGGCCGTCCTCTACGAAAAGGCGGCCGAACTAAGACCGCGCGATTACGAACTGGCGGTGGCGGTGGCGACGGCCATGCGACAAGCTGCGAGGCACGAGGAGGCCGAAAGATGGTACAGGAAAGCGGTCGTCTTGAAACCGACGGTAAGACACTTAATACAAATATAAAATTCTTCTTCTGCTTCTTTTATCATAACCGCTGGTCCCGAACAAAAATTAAATTTTACAATCGAGATAGAATGAAGATAAGTTGTTACCTTACCGAACCCCAATTGATTTGACGAATTTATGGCGTTTTTGAAATGTAAAATTTTCTCTACACGAGTATCAGATTTTAATGAAAATTTAATAATAACGATGTCAGGGTGTGGCTTTGAAGAACTGCTATTTACATTGAGGCACTATAATATTAAGGAAAAAAGTGTGTCATGTCAAAATGTCGAAAGCATGAACGTAGGTTTTTATGTCTTTAAAAATAATTAAATGTAATAGGTATAAATTAATGGATACCTCTTTGGGGTAGTGATTCAAGCCCAAGGGCCGATACCACAGAAACTTACTTTTTGAACGCATTTGAAATTCCTTTTGACGTAAAACATTTGCCACACAATTTATTTTTGGCGCTCGAAAACAAAATATAGTCATTAGGTGATCTTTCTCTTTTACCATCATTTCTATGGGAGTATTGGGCGATTTGGCGTTTCTTAGCCATTTGTGTAGGATGGCTGATTGGCCTGATCAACGCATCCTCATCATTTTTCACTTCATTGAATTCTTGTTTTCAAGTTCCATCCAATCTTTTTGTTTGCTCTGTCCTTGACTCCTGTCCATCCCAATCCAATCCCTTCATGCTCTCTTGCTATGGCTTTTTTCCCAATCCGGTCGTCTTCTTTCCTTTTTCCCATCTAGTTGATAATCAAGTGCTTGTATCGCTATGTTATTTGGATCTTTCCTCAGTGTATGTTCAATTTACTTCCATTATTTCTAATAACTAGGAGATATTACATAAATAAATATTAGATAACATAGCATAACATAATCAGTAGTCCTCAATTACCTGAAAGTGTCAACGACTTTCCTCTATTCCCAAATATTTTCACTTATACTGCTATTCCACGTTTTCTTTGGTCTTCCCCTTTTATTTCTTCCCAGCGCTCTTACTTCCCATGCTGCTTTTAACCTGTCTGTCATCTCCCATTCTTAGCAAACGACCCATCCATTTTAACTGACTTTCTTCTAGTTTTTCTTTCAAAGATTTGACTTGCAGTTCCTGTCGAATGTCGTAATTTCTTCTTTTCTCTATTCTTCTCACTCCCATTACGTTCCTTAAATACGTCATCTTCGCAGCCTGTGAACGCCTTTGCTTTCTCTGATTTAAAACCCAGCTCCCAGCTCTACATACGTTATAGCTGAAGTATAAATGGTTTTACATATTGTCAATTATTATTTCCCTTTGCATCTCCTTCTGTTTAAAGAGCTTTTATCTAATGAATGGTACAACCTTCTTGGGGATTTTATCCTATTGCCGATTTCATCTTCCTTACTACCCAGACTGTGTATCGTTATCCTCAAATTCTTAAATGTGAATCTACGTCTTCAATCCTTACGATATTTACATGTTGTTCTTCTGGTTCATTTAGCAGCGTGATTATTACTCCGCTTTTGCAAATTTTGGGTGAAATATGAAAATTGTGTAGTTTGTACTTGTTTGTAGCAATGAACTTACTTTGCTACACAGACTATCCCCTTTTCAAGCATAGTTTATCCCTCTTCTCCCACCGACTTCTTTCAGAAACTTAACATCAGTCACGTCTTCGAAACGATTAAATTTTAACCCGCAACAATTACCAATTTCACCCTCACGACTCCCGTCCCATCGTTCACCTCAACAATCACTTTATCCACTTCCATCTTGAGAAATCGTCTCCGAAACAGATTGATCATCGTCTCTCGCGCGCGAGGACCTCCCCTCTGGTGTGCCCGAAGGGACGAAATTAAATTCGATTTAATTGATTGTCCGCGTCCACGACCCGAGAGAAACGACGCCCGGACGTCCTTCGTCCCCATTCCCTTTTTCGAAATTAATCGTCCAGCTGCGCCTAGAAAAGTTTGAAGGCGATGCGGCGATACGTACAAATTTCTTGGGGCGGATTGATGACGCGGAGCAGATGGACGCGGTCCGTTACGATTTGTCTGAGGGAAAAGGCAATTTTCGTTTTGGGAAATGAATCGGGAAACGGCGGATGGTTCCGTTCTATCTTTTAAAGACGTTCAAGGGTTAGAAGGAAATGAGCCTATGATTTCTGATGTCGAAAGGAAAATTAGAACTTAGTATTTGAAAGTAATCTGCTCATTAGTATCAAATCAGGTTATGAATATTTTTGGAAAAAATGCATTTGTTTATTAACAGTGTGTGATTGAAAATGTCTGCATCGTTGAATTGAAAAATCATTCTCTTGGAAGGTATTCATAAAAGAATGATTAAGAACTCATAGGATGTTAAGAAATAAATGCATTGAACCATAACATGCTCATTATCGTGCTATTCGTCAATGTCGCTCATTTATATAATTTTCTTTCCTGTGTCCTCTTCTACACACAGAAATTGAAAATTCTTTCAAGTACCTACTGGGAAGCCTGGGAACCCTTGGGATTTAGAATCATTTCAACTTTTTGTGCTCGCCCTTTCGGCTAGTGATAAATAATATTGTTTAGCAGAGGCAGGTTTACAGCCTTGTATCCACACCCTTGTCTCAGCAACTTGATCGATCGGGAAAAATTATAAATTATCGTCTTACACTTCCGTCATATTGGGCTATGGCCAAAATGAGGAGAGAATTTGTAATCTCTCACCGAATGCCATCGGAAGCCAAAAAAAAAAAAAAGGGGAACGAATCTGGATACGAATCTTCACAAAAAAGTAATCTTCCGTACACTGGTGTAAGTGCAGTGAACATTTTGCTATCTTGCCTATGAAAACAGACGTGTAATGCCTGGAAAGATGGATTATATGTCAATCTTCAAAAATGGGAAAGGTACTCAAGAGCAAAAAAGTTCTTTGTCAAAATTGGGCTGTTAAAAGCCGTACTAACAACGTGTACCTGTGTGAAATCCATCAAAATATGAAATTGAAAATACACGGCCTAGTGAAAGAACTTAAAATTAAAGTAGTCGACTTTACCGACACGTATGACGATTTCATCAAAAATTCAGTTTGTGAAAATGCATCATCGAATTGCTTTTTTCGGCTTGTGGGAATTGTCCCAAAACTGACTTTGTTATCGAAGAATTGGAAATTATTCCCCAAGCAAATGATGTGACGAAAATGAAATTCTGTCAATGGGTCAGCACCAACAGGTATTTTATCATACATTTATCGACAAAAGGTCTCCTTTATTTGCACTTTTTAGGCCACATTTTTGTACAATTTCTTTTTTATTATAAATGTAATATTTCAGAAGAGACTGAAAACAAGGACGAATTTTTGACTCACTTGACAGACGAATTGCCGGTCCTCATGAAACACGATTTCCTCGCAAAGTTTCGAGCTTCGTATTTTGTCTGAATAAGGAATGAAATCAAAGAAAGGGAGCTGCTGCCGCTTGGCGCAACGCTACCCAATGTTATTTATCATTAAACCAAAGGACGAGCACAAGAAAGTCGAACGGCTTTTGAATCTTAAGCGTTCAGACTTATCATGTCCTTGAAGGAATTTTTAAATTCTGTGTGTAGAAGAGGACAAAATTGGCATTTATTTGTTTAAAAAATAATATAAATGAACAACATTGACGAATAGTACGACAATGAGAATGTCATGGTTCATTGCATTCACTTCTTAACATCCTCCAAAATTTTCATAAATTTTCATTTGTTATGAATCTACGAGAAAATGATTTTTCAATTCAACGATGCAGAAATTTTCAATCGCACACTGTTAATAAACAAATTGATCTACCCCATAAATGTCAAGAACACGATACTAATGAGTAGATTATTTTGGAATACTGACTTCTAATTTTCCTTTCGACATAAAAAATGATAGGCTTATTTGGGAAATTACTACTCAAATGTAGAGAACGAAAGAGTCGTTCGTAGTTGGAATTTGGATGTTGAAGGTATAAACATAGTAAACTATTTTCGAGAGCCAAAATCGGAATAAAATGATGAAAATGATGACTCTCCATATAAGGACCTCATCAAATTAGGTACGTTAATAGGCAGCTGCCAAATAATTGTGAAAAAGCGTATTAAGCACAATTTGCATATGCCAGTAATCCGTGAGGGAATTAAGCTTTACCAATCGCAGACCACAACTGCAGACTACTCAATTACGTTTTGTTTAAGATAAGTTAAAAAGACTCGTTTGCGCGCCAAACTGCTCCTGAAGGATACAGCCATCGTTTAAAATTGCGTAGAGAACGGTACTATCATGGCCAGTTAATCTTCTTGATAGCGACTGTTACATGGCAACAGTCTTGTCCGCTTGTCAGATGTTGTCTGTTTGCTCTATTATTGTTAATTAGCATAACAGGAATCTTTAAATACTAACAGAAGAGAGATCAATCTAGCTCCGTATGGAGCTGAATTTTCGAGCATCATTGGTTTAGTGCTTAAAATTATTAAATCAAACAATTTGAGTGCATTGTCAATTAAATATATACACATATATTTCGTGACCACTTTCTAGTGTTGGAAGATGGTGTTATCGTCTATATATCAAATTCGCAGTAACCCTCATTAAAATTTCATTCATTCTCTATAGTCTCGTAAATTATACATTCTTGTTTCAGGACGCCAGAGGACACACCAATCTCGGAGCGATCCTTCATCTGAACGGCAAATACCGAGAGGCGGCGGACAGCTACAAAGAAGCTTTGAGATTGCAACCGAACGACGTGACAACGCTGACCAATCTCCACAAATTGCATAGCGTAATGACTTGACAGCATGCGGGTTAGGCGGCCGCTCGCTCAACTTCATAAAACGAAAATTCGCCCCATACAAAAGCTGACGATAAAGAAATTATTCCAGGTCTATCGCACGGTGCCTTTGTAGACCTTGATATTCTCAAACGCGCCCTCTCTCGTAACTGTGTAAATTTACCAACCGTCATTTTCTCTGCCCGGATCCCCCTCCCCTCTCCGACTTCTCATATCTAAATCTATTCAAATTAAACACCGACCTTTTCGGAGAAACCGAGCGAATTACAAAAGAAAAGACGGCGGTAAAGATAAAGAAATCAACGAATAAAACGAATAAGCTTGAGCATCTTCGGAGATGTGTTTTTTCGGATTTTAAAGTGCTTTAAATTGAGGAAACGTGAAGACGACGCACATCAATTGGCCGAAACGGTTCGCAAAATTCGGGGACCATATGCGAAAGATGATCGGCGCACTACGACAATATTTTAGAAGGACAACTGACGACAGTGATACTAAAAAAATTTTTACTAATGATATTAAGGTGAATAGAGAAAAATTGTACAGAAGATATATGAGATTATATTAAATGATAGTATATAAATAAATATACAGGGTGTTAAAAAATTTTGACCGGAGGCGAGTAGTTTACAATTTTACGTTAAATACGTATATGATAGTGAGCGACAGAACTTTTTAGCGCGCTGTATATGTGAAATATTGATATTATTCAAATATAACGCAGAGAAACGTTTTATTTCAATCAAATTGCGAGTGATATATACTGTTCTTCTTCTCCTCTTTATTTTGGAAGCGTGAAAGGTGACAAAATAAATTCATATATATGTATTATATACTGTATATATTTATATAAAAACAGGGGAAAGTGAAAGGGTAAAATTTGATAAGTACGAAGAGAGAAGGATCGGAAAGAATTTTTGGGGTGTCCTCGCGTCGAAATTTTTAATTTTTCATGTAGATCCGAATCTGAGCAACTTTTGTATCGATGCGCGTCGCCATGATAGAAGCGATGGGATTTAAACAGCGCCGGAATTAATAATTAGTAATCGGTAAATTTTTATAGTAATAATTACAGAGATTTTAGTGGCCTGTAAGTGGCACTCAACGGGTGTCAACTAATGAAAGAGTTTCCGTGAAATATCTGTACGTTTCCATGATTTCGGGTTCGGTAATAGAAGATCACGCTGGCCACAGGTGCTCGAACTTTATCGAATCCAATGGAGAAACATAAAAGGCGGTAAAAGAAGATCCATAAATTTGGAAGAAACCAAAATTAGAACAGGCAAATTTTCAATGTATTTCTCTTCTCCAATATGCTTTCCTACGGTAGCAAGATTTCTAGTGTTTTCGTCCTACCTTGCCAAGTGGCCCACGTTCTTTAAAATAGACCCAAGCAAATTTCGACAGTCCAAAGAATATCTTCGTGTCTCTTTCCCACTCTATCTTTAAACCTGTAAAAGTGTTGACTACCATGCTTCCATAGATCCCTTTCTTCCAACCGCTTTACTTCGTATAACGGCAAATAAAGAATTTCTTATTTATTTTTTATTTTGGGATCAGTTCACGAAAGCAAAGAGTGGCTCTTAGATGGTAATTTTAGTGCTTGAACTTTATTGAGTCTAAAGGACAAGCTTGAAAGGCGGTAAATGGAAGGTCCATAAACTTGGAGGGAATCAAAATTAAAGAGGGCGCTTCATTTCTCTTCTCAAATATGCTACAATAGTAAGATTTCAAGTGCTCAAGATGGAAATTTCCAGTGAGGTCCGCCTTATATCATTGAATGCCTTCCTTAACATTCAATGTTCCTTTATTGAAAGAGCAGCGCCGTACCCATTGGGACAAAATTCAAATCGCTTGTTTTTAGATACATTTTTAAAGATGAAAGGAAAGCATCTAGTAGTGAGACTTACCTTGCTTCACATTACCGAGAAAGATGAAAAGTTGCGTTGTCCCTAATATTTTAAGCAGACCACGGCAGAACTCAAGACTTGATTTTTGTTTCGTTTCCTCGCTTTGAAGGAAATGTAGGATAAGGATGACTATCAAGTTCCACTTTTTATTTTTCCACTGTTTTCTGGATCCATTCTAGTTTGCCGATGGCCAAGTTGTTCACTTTCTAAAATAGACGCCATCCATTTTCGACATTCTAACGAAAATATCCTCACCTCTCTTTTCCATTATCTCTAGACCTTATAAGGACGTTAACTGTGCTACGTGACTACTTTCCTTTCAAATGCTTTACTCTGTTGTGCGAAAAATAAATAACCTATTATATTTTCTAGATCAGTTTAGAAAAATAAACAAGACTTACTGTTCGGCGACAATTTTTTCCAGTTCTTCCAGTAGAAGAAATTGGGTTTCAAACTGCTTAAGGAGATCTGGACAGCAGACATTGTTTTCTTCTATTTTCCACAAAGAGAATAAGCACAAATTATAAAAATGAGGAATGAAAATCTTCCTGTAGCAAAAAGTCGGAGAAAATTTTCTCCAGCTGTTTGCTTTACTACACTCCAGAGATAAGATTTCTTGCCCAATACAACTGCAAAAATCAGAAGCCTATTGTGCTTCCTACATGAGTCCACCAAAATAAAATTCATTAGCTTTTTAAATGATTAACTTTCTCGATTCCGACAATATGAAGAATAGAATTTAGAAGAATCTGAGAAAATCTGTCGATGCCTTAACACCTGATATTTCCCTTTTTCTTGTGCTCCACAGAAGCAGAAAAGCAAGAAACAACATTGGGACTCGCATTACATCAATACTAACTAACTTCCTTCAAATCTTTACGTTATTTTTCGTCCAGAATGTGACTTCATACTTGCTAATGGACAGTTCGAATATCAATGGTGTTCCTCCTACTTTTACAAGGAGAATAAGGAAATATTACCATTGAGGTTCGTTTTGTTTCTATAAATAGCTATCTCCAAATTTGTGCACCATTCCTCCACTCCTATCCTCCTCCACTCTTCGCTATCCAGTAGGAAATCTTTTTGTCTTCTTAAGGAAGGTAAACACTTGATAATTTCTTTTTCTCTCGTGCTTTTGGAAGGGAGACAACAAAGAAATGCCAATGAAGTCTTCTTTGTCTCGATGGGGTTCATTCCTTAAAGAATTTGTGTTGCTCCTCTTTGTAGGTTCGGATTTCATGCTCACTGGTCCAAAATTCAAAAGTCTACTACCTTTTCTCTTCCTTTTTTTGGAGAAGGAGAAAAATAAAGGATACTGTTGAGATTCATCTCATACCAATAGTGAGTTTTTCCCTGAAACTTTTGTTTTACTTATTCTCGAATATGTGGTTGGCAGGCATGACCACCCAATACCTTTTTCTCTTCTATTTCTTATATCAATGAATGCTTTTTTCTAAATTTGTGCTATCATTCTATTCAAGGGATGGCTTCATACCTACTGGTGCAAAATTCAAAAGATTAGTACTTTTCCTCTTCTGCTGTTGGGAAGCAAAATGTAGCAAGGATACCACCAAGGTTTACCTCATACCAATAGGGAATTCTTCCTCCAAATATTTGCTTTACTGCTCCTCCAGTATGTGGTTCCGATAAATTATTGTATTCTTACGATGCACGAACACCTGATACCATTTTCTCTCCTATTTTTGAGGAATAGACAAAAAGAGCGATGCCAGTAAGACGTATCTTGTATCAATCAGTGTCTTTCTTCAAATTTGTGCTCTTATTCTGCTCACGGTGCGGCTTCACATCGCCAACTGCGGAATTCATTTCGGCCTTTGGGAATGAGATATAGCAAGGGTGCCAGTAAGATTCACCTCGAAGTAATAAGGAATTCTTCCTTCAAGTTTTTATTTATTTTAATGCCACTGGAGTGTGTGCTTTCAAACAGTTATTGTATGCTTACGAGACATGAACACGTGATACATATTTCTCTTCTATTTTTGAGAGAGAAACATAATGATTGATGTCACTAATGTCCGTCTTCTACAATCGGTCCCTTTCTTCAAATTCCATGGTTCCATACCTACTGATAGAAAATCCAAGAGATTATTGCCTTTCCTTTTCTGCTTTTGAGAAGGAGTTGAAGCAAGGCTAACATTGAAGTACTTCGTACTACTAGAATTCCTTCCCTCAAACGCTTGTTTTACTATTCCTCGAGTATGTAGTTAAATATCCCGCCCCGCGCGAAATTTAGAAATGTATGGTATTCTTAATAGGCACAAACGTGTGATACTTTTTCTCTTCTATTTTCGAGAGGGGCAAATTGAGGGATCTCAGTTAGGCCCGTGTTGAATCAATGGATGTCTTTCTATAAATTCAACGCTTTTCTGATCCAAGGTGTTGTCCCGTAACCGCTGGTGTAAAATTCAAATTGGTTGCTCTGCAATGCTTCTAAATACATTGTTAAAGATGATAGAAAAGTATGAAGAGTTAATATCGTGCTTCACTTTTTTGAGTAGAAGAAATCTACGTTGCTTACAATATTTTAGGGAGACCTTGGAAGGACTCAAAACTTAACCTTTGTTTCTTTTCCGTACTTTTAGGGAAAGGTAAGATAAAGAAGAATATCAACTGGAGTGTTCAATCCTTTTATGTTTCCCATTTTTTGTGGGAATGCAAAAGAAAAGTAGAAATATGTACATAGTCTATAAATTCAAGCTTTTCACGCCTTTCTCATCTTTAAAGGAAACGGAAGGTTTAGCCGTACATCAGAAGCAAGTTTCAGCTTTTTTTCCTCCAGTTTTTAGAAATGTAAGATAGTGGAAGACTATCAATTGGATTGTTCCATCTTGTTCTGTCTTTCCCCATTTCTTATGGGAATGCAAAAACTAAGAATATGTGTATCATCTGTAAATTCAAAGTTTTAACTTCGCTTTCATCTTTAAAGGAAATGGAGTGCTTAGCAGATGCAACTCTCAACTTTTCCTTTCCCTCCCGTCTTAAGACATATAAGATAGGGCTAGAATATCACTTGGATTGCTCCATTTCTTTCTCTCTTTCCCCATTTTTTATGGGAATTCAAAACATAGCAATATGTGTATCATCTCTATATTCAAACATTTCACTTCATTTTCATCTTTTAGGGAAATGGAACGTTTAGCAATACATCAGATGCAAATTTCAAATTTTCTTTTTCCTCCCGTTTTAAGAAAATGAAATATATATGTCAAAAACCTAAATTATATCATACAAATAATATGACTTCCTCTCAGATTTGCAACTAAAATGGAAATACACTGATCATGAGCGTTTAGATTTGAGTGGTCATCACGCTTTAACATTTTCTAAAGTACATAATGGCCTCGACACATGCCCACTCCAAAAATTCTTTCCAAATTGACGGAAAACGAAGCAAACGAGGTTATTTCGATATTGCAAAAGCGATCGCCCTGTTCAAACGATGCAAAACGCGGCGAAGTTCCGACATATCTTTTCCGACGATGAATGCGAATGTCATCGTCGATATAAATAATTATTATCTCCTATCCATAAAAAAAAAGAAAATTCGGTTTAAATCCTTTGATTTTTAGAAAGATAACGAAAACGGAAGAAAATTTCATTTTCTAAACAGAAAGCTGACGAAAACGGGGTTATAAGTACATTCCTTACCCGTATACGGAAAGAAACGACGGATGTAATTGCATTACCCACATATACCTAATTACATAAAATTATACTAATCGATATGATAACGGTATAAATGGTATCGCTTCGAGAACTAATCATCAATAAATATTACGATTATTATTAATTAATTATTATAAATTATTATTACATAAACGATTAAAATTGTTGGCTTTTAATGGATCGTAACATCTTCTAATATTATTATGTATTTAATACAACTGTGTAAAATAAAGCTTAAACTTATTTTGTGTACTACACACCGAGTTTTATTCCGAGATTTTACAACATAAAACACGGGATACAATCATGAGCGGAAAGGTTCCCAAAAAAAAATTAAATTTTCTTTCCGTTTAAGTATTGCAGAAGTACCAGTGTGACGAGGGAAATAATAAAAAGATAATTCTACTATTATTGCTATTAATATTATTATTATGAGGGATATTATGGCTACAGTTCAATTGCATAAAGTCTTATACGTCAGGTTATTGACCAGGGACAAGTCTTGAGACGTTTACGCAACCATCCCGTGCAATATTGATTAGTATACCTCAGCTACTTGACTGATGTAGACGTAGTTTCCTAGCGTTGATTTTGCAATTATCTAAGACGCGACTGAATCGCAAGTGGTTATCATTTTCTTGTTGTTTAGAGAGGACGTGAACCTTTACAAATCGTTAGCTGCTCTGCAAGGTGTATTGGAAGAGTCTGCCGATTATGAAACTACAATCCATCGATCGTCCTAAAGCTGGCAGAACGTCACTGGATTATACGCATAGTGGACGGCGGAGCATCTCTGTAAGTGAAAGAACCGTTGGTTGCCTACTAAAGGATGAAAGCGAATGACTGTTCCTGAAATTAATGTTAGGGTAGGAATAGGTACTTCATGAGATATACACGAACGTTTGGGCATAAACCGGAACACAAACTCGACAGGTCCAAAACATGCCACCAAAGGCAACAGTTTTTAGTACGTTATGGTGAGCAATTTTGATACTGATGAAACATAGATGGAGATCTTGCTTCAATCATGAAACCACAGATCAGTCGAAAGGAATGGTACAAACCAGGAGAAGGGCCCCCACTTCTAAAGCACTTGCAATTTCGCGGGTTAGACAAGTAATGGTTACTGTATTTAGGAATTGCGAGCGGATAGTTTTTATGGGTTATCTACCGGAAGGTACTACAATTAACGCAAAACATTTTTCTAATCTTTTATCTGGTCCAATGCAGCAGGCTTTTTGCAAGAAGCGGGCTGAAAAGTTGCACAAGCGTCCATTATGGCTATAGGATAAAACCCCATACCTTACAAGGAACAAAGGATGTTTTAAACGAATTGCGCCCCCATATCCGCCTTATTCGCCGGTGTGGCTTCTAGTGGTTTTCAGCTATTCCTCAAATTGAAAGAACCAGTACGGTGTGTTCCATTTAAGACCTTGAATAAGGTAAAACTTGTACTTATATAAATAGGTGCATCACAAGCGATATACAAACCAAAAAGTCTATTCAATTAAATGGAGATTACATTTAGGAACTAAGTTGATATTTTCAAGAAAGTTAACGAAATAAAAAATTATAGCCAAATTTCTAAGATTTTGGAAACATCCCTCATATATAGATGATTTACATTTAAATTAAATTGCAGGATAATTTCCGCTCATGACTGTACACATTTTCTTCCAATACCATTTGTAGGAAAAGAATATCAACGAGTTGCAATTAGAGAAGAGCAGGAGGTAAGTGCTGTTTTGTCGGTTTGTATTTTGCTGCATTTAACCATAAAAAAATAAGCTGTAGGTCGACTGAAAGTGTTTTCTTGTTTTCAAAGTATCCCTCAGAAAGATTGATACATTCGTGGTCAACACCTTGAGTTGATCATAGAGTTTCCAGTCCTAATTAATCTTCCTCGGAGGAAACGGACAGTAAAAGGGTGACTTTCATCTCAAAGACGTCGGCTCATCTTCCATATTCCCGGCAGGGTTGTAATTACAGCAAGGATTCCACGTCATGAGTTTTTCTATGTAATTTTTAACATCCTACCAGCACCTAATGTTTTGGTCCATAGTATCTGGCTTCTTCATCGCCGCACGAGTATGTCAGCTCTCACAAGTATTTTCGTAAAGGAAGTAATTGAAATAACGCGGTTTATAGTTGGCCGAAAGAAAAAGAGTATCTGGTAACCATAAATGAGATAAATCATCATCATTAGTTTGATTGCCATTTAACCTCTGGCCTGTTTTAAGGAGAGAAAGCGGAGCTCCAGCTACTGCAGGAGTCTGTAGTAACTTAGTTGTCCACTCCTGTAGAAGTAAATAGCTGCAAGAATGCGCATTTACATTTAAATCGGGAAAACTTCTTAAAATGAATTCTCAAATATACCAACATCAAACGTACTAGCTTATATAGTGCTTATGTGGAAATGAAAAGTTAAGTAAGTTTGTTGCTCAGGAATGGTATATTTATTCAAATTAAAAGGAATGAATTATTAAAAATGTTGTTAATTGCAATCCTTTTTTCCCTAATAAACGAAACATACTATGGATACATATGTGAATGGTTGTTTTTATTTGACTAACTAACTAACACAATCTATACACCTAGAATTTTTGGAAAATTTCAAGATTTAATAAATTCAAATGTTGAAATCTGTGAAATATTCACACTACATATTTCATAATTTTAAACTTTCCCAAATACCGAAATTGCAGTTTTCCAAATGTCAAAATTTAGTTTATCAAATTTTTGCGAAAAGTAGATGTTTATCAATTATTTTTAACGTTTTCGAACAATTAACCCAATAGTTCCTGAGTTTTCGAAGAATTTTGGAATACTTTGAATAATCTTTGAGAAACTCAATGTTTATCCAACTTTTTCAAAAAAAAAATCCAAAATATTTCAAAATACTTGGAAAACTCGGGAACTATCAGATTTCTTCCATATTGTTTATAACTAATTCTCCGAAAACGTTTCTGAAAGTTTTTCGAAAATTTTAGGTTTAGCGAAGTTTGTGGAAAATTTCCGCAATTTCAATATTTTTAAATTTCAGAAGTTTTTAAAACTCTTCGAAGTTTGAATCCTTCTTAAAATGCCTGATAAACATACATTTAATTACTTTTCTTTTCATCGTCAGCATCATTCAAAAATTTTGGCATCTCTTTGAATTTTAACAAAAATGCGAAATGTCTAAAAGTGGGTTGTGCTATACATCAAATTGACGCTCATATCGAGGAGATTCCCCGTAAATTGTATTCAACGCGAAATTCTTGCCCATTCTAAAATTATAGGCGAGAAACCGAGGAAATTTTATGATTTTTCCCTTTTTCTCGAAATCCTGACAAACAACGATAGTTAATCGCATTCAAATGTTTCAAAAGGATACGTTCGATCATTTTTGAGTGCCCAGGGCATAATTCATAACCTTAAAGATGCCGAGACTTATCGAATCTTCTTTGGCTTGTTTAAATATGGAAGAAACCAATGTTTTTTCCAAATTAATTGCGAGATACGACTAAATAAGACGTATTTCACCGATGTAAAGTACAGAATCGTTTTCTACGTCTTCTAAGCCATAAGTATGCGAAGTTTCGCGGCAGTTAAAGGAGAATAGAATTTTTTCAATTTTTCAAAGGGGTACCCCTTTGAATTTTAACAAAAATGCGAAATGTCTGAAAGTGGGTTGTGTTATACATACAATTGAAGCTTATGTCAAGGAGATTCCGGGTAAATTATTTTCAATCCGAAATTCTTGTCGGTTCTAAATTTATAGGGGAAAAACAGAGAAAATTTGATGATTTTTCCCTTTTTCTCGTAATCCTGACAGACTACGATAGTTAATCGCATTCAATTGTTTCAAAATGACACGTTCTATCATCTTTGAGTGCCCAGCGCATTATTCATAACCCTTAAAGATGCCGAGACTTATCGAATCTTCTTTGGCTTGTTTAAATATTGAAGAAACCAATGTTTTTCCAAATTAATTGCGAAATACGACTCAACCAGACGTATTTCACGGATCAAAAGTACAGAATCGTTTTCTACGTCTTCTAAGCCATAAGTATGCGAAGTTTCGCGGCAGTTAAAGGAGAATAGAATTTTTTCAATTTTTCAAAGGGGTACCCCTTTGAATTTTAACAAAACGGCGAATTGTCTGAGAGTGGGTTGTGTTATACATACAATTGAAGCTTATGTCAAGGAGATTTCGGGTAAATTATTTTTAATCCGAAATTCTTGTCGGTTCTAAATTTATAGGGGAAAGACGGAGAAAATTTGATGATTTTTCCCTTTTTCTCGAAATCCTGAAAAACTACGGTAATTAATCGCATTCAATTGTTTCAAAAGGACACGTACTATCATTTTTGAGTGCCCAGGGTATAATTCATAACCTTAAAGATGCCGAGACTTATCGAATCTTCTTTGGCTTGTTTAAGTATGGAAGAAACCAATGTTTTTTCCAAATTAATTGCGAGATACGACTAAACCAGACGTATTTCACCGATGTAAAGTACAGAATCGTTTGAATTACCCCTTTGAATTTTAACAAAAATGCGAAATGTCTGAAAGTGGGTTGTGTTATACATACAATTGAAGCTTATGTCAAGGAGATTTCGGGTGAATTATTTTCAATCCGAAATTCTTGCCGGTTCTAAATTTATAGGGGAAAAACAGAGAAAATTTGATGATTTTTCCCTTTTTTTCGAAATCCTAACAAACTACGATAGTTAATCGCATTCAATTGTTTCAAAAGGACACGTACTATCATCTTTGAGTGCCCAGGACATTATTCATAACCCTAAAGATGCCGAGACTTATCAAATCTTCTTGGGATTGTTTAAATATTGAAGAAATCAATGTTTTTTTCCAAATTAATTGCGAAATACGACTAAACCAGACGTATTTCACCGATGTAAAGTACAGAAGCATTTTCTACGTCTTCTAAGCCATAAGTATGCGAAGTTTCGCGGCAGTTAAAGGAGAATAGAAGTTTTTCAATTTTTCAAATGGGTACCCCTTTGAATTTTAACAAAAATGCGAATTGTCTGAAAGTGGGTTGTGTTATACATACAATTGAAGCTTATGTCAAGGAGATTTCGGGTAAATTATTTTCAATCCGAAATTCTTGCCGGTTCTAAATTTATAGGGGAAAGACAGAGAAAATTTGATGATTTTTCCCTTTTTTCTCGAAATCCTGACAAACTACGGTAATTAATCGCATTCAATTGTTTCAAAAGGACACGTTCTATAATGTTTGAGTACCCAGGGCATAATTCATAACCTTAAAGATGCCGAGACTTATCGAATCTTCCTGGGATTGTTTAAATATTGAAGAAATTATTGTTTTTTCCAAATTAATTGCGAGATACGACTAAACCAGACGTATTTCACCGATGTAAAGTACAGAATCGTTTTCTACGTCTTCTAAGCCATAAGTATGCGAAGTTTCGCGGCAGTTAAAGGAGAATAGAAGTTTTTCAATTTTTCAAATGGGTACCCCTTTGAATTTTAACAAAACGGCGAATTGTCTGAAAGTGGGTTGTGTTATACATACAATTGAAGCTTATGTCAAGGAGATTTCGGGTAAATTATTTTCAATCCGAAATTCTTGCCGGTTCTAAGTTTATAGGGGAAAAACCGAGAAAATTTGATACTTTTTCCCTTTTTCTCGAAATTCTGACAAACTACGGTAATTAATCGCATTCAATTGTTTCAAAAGGACACGTACTATCATTTTTGAGTGCCCAGGGTATAATTCATAACCTAAAAGATGCCGAGACTTATCGAATCTTCTTTGGCTTGTTTAAGTATGGAAGAAACCAATGTTTTTTCCAAATTAATTGCGAGATACGACTAAACCAGACGTATTTCACCGATGTAAAGTACAGAATCGTTTTCTACGTCTTCTAAGCCATAAGTATGCGAAGTTTCGCGGCAGTTAAAGGAGAATAGAATTTTTCAATTTTTCAAAGGGGTACCCCTTTGAATTTTAACAAAAATGCGAAATGTCTGAAAGTGGGTTCTGTTATACATACAATTGAAGCTTATGTCAAGGCGATTTCGGGTAAATTATTTTCAATCCGAAATTCTTGCCGGTTCTAAGTTTATAGGGGAAAAACAGAGAAAATTTGATACTTTTTCCCTTCTTTCTCGAAATTCTGACAAACTACGGTAATTAATCGCATTCAAATGTTTCAAAAGGACACGTTCTATCATTTTTGAGTACCCAGGGTATAATTCATAACCTTAAAGATGCCGAGACTTATCGAATCTTCCTGGGATTGTTTAAATATTGAAGAAATTATTGTTTTTTTCCAAATTAATTGCGAAATACGACTAAACCAGACGTATTTCACCGATGTAAAGTACAGAATCGTTTTCTACGTCTTCTAAGCCATAAGTATGCGAAGTTTCGCGGCAGTTAAAGGACAACAGAATTTTTTCAATGTTTGAAGGGGTATATCATTCTTGACCAATTTAAACAGCCGCGGAGAAACGTTCTATTCCGGATTCGTTGTGGTCGGCTAATTTCCATAAGCACGACCATTACTTATGCCAAACAAATGGTGTACAATTTCTCTTCTAAACAACAAATAACATGCTACCCCTCAGCCAACAGTATGGGCTTCGAGGATAGTGATTGCAAAAGCTGTGGTGTATTTACTGGCAGTGTATCACGCTGTATCGTTAACCTCCTCGGCACCCTGTTATTTAATTAAATTCCAGGATATGTGTTTCGCTAGTACTAGACAAACATTATCGAAACTGTATATTACCGAATGGTGAAACACTTGTCACAGAATGTAATTAAATAATTGTGTTGTGAGGAGTTTGCCGATGTGATTTGGTATCGAAATGGACTGCTAGTTTCGAATGTATGCTTCAAAATTCTTAAGAATTCAATCAGAGAAATTCCGTCGATTCTCAAACCAATATTTTGTAGTACTTGGCTTTTTCCACATATCGATCTTTTTTCCCGCCGTATTCATCAAAGGTTGAAACGTCCGTTATTAACGTCGTCAAAACGGTCGCGAATTTACGGCGCCTCTTACGGCCCCGCCATTTATAACTTTTTCGAAATAAATTCGCGGATGATTTAAACGTCATAAAACACCGCTTCTTCTTCCGCCGCCGACGACCACCAGCCATTCCGAAAAAGCACCGCGATATTTAATATTGTTTGTATACAACGCGCCATCGCGTACGGTCGTTATTAATATCCGAAGATTACTCATCCCGGGGCTTCGGAGGGATGTAATCTGTCGTCGTGGTACGGGGCCGGCCGTCTAATAACTGACGGCCGTATTTCACGTAGAACGCCGGAAAACTATTACGATACACCGCTCGTTCGCGACCGGAAGAAAATAACCGTCGTCGTCCTCGTAATAGTTTTATAAGTGTACGGCCGGTTTTTATAGCGTCTGGTCTTGTCTAGACCTCATATAATTGTAGAGTGAACCGGGAAGGCGCTAAGCTTGTCGCCCGGTTTTTAGCACCGACGGTGTCGGGGAAATTGCAGAGCTTGGACGTCGCGATTCTGCTCCTGTAAATTGAGCGGTTTTGGAAATAGTGAGGTCCTTTTACACGTTGACTGCCCAACACGAGATAACTCGTATTAGCGCTTTTCCTCAGGACGCCCAATACGAGTTATCTCGTAGTTTCTTGACTTGCCACTTTTGCCCCGCTACGAGTGAGTTCGTAGTTTATAAGTGTAAATATGAATGGATGCCTGCCTAGAAGCACATAAACAATCAAGTTTGACTTATACGAAAAGAAATTTTATTGAAAATGAACCAATTCAATGTTTATTCAATAGTTAACAAAAAAAGAATATATTTGTTGTTTGTGATAAATTTTAAAACAATCCTCAACACAAAGAGCTGGCTTCTCTTCACAGACAGGGCAGAAATAACGCGTTTCCCTTCCTTTTTGGAGTTCCTGTACAAACTCGAGAAGGATTTGTCGGCCGTTGCTTTTTTGCAGTAGGGAGGAATACTTTGCAAATAATGAGGGAATATTTTCGCCTATCGATGTCTTCACAAATTCCTCTCTGAACTTTATTAGTTTTACTGTGGAACAATTTACTTTTGAAAAAGTTTGTGTGCATTATGTGTATATATCTCAAGAATATGTAATGCAACTTTGTTTGGCCACTTAATTGTCTTTCGAAAAGCTGTGTAGTATGATAGCATTGAATCTGATCGGTCAATGCTAGACATTCCATTGTTGTAGTCGAGAATTATATTCGGTTTTATCGAAATCCTTTTATTTCTATTGGCCACCTCCACCATTTCAACCAACGTGCTTGTTTGAAATGGTAAGAACTATCCATGCAGACTGTATATCCTTTGTCCAGATAGTCCTCAAGTAATTGCAAAACAACGTCAGTAGTGTGACCAATAAAAACCTTCACTTCAGCAGTGTCAACGTCTTTCCAACGTGATAGTCTTTTAGATTTTGTTATGCTTGCGTATTGTGCAATTTCCTGTACAGCATACAAATTCGTTTGTTCGACCAGTAATGCAAGAAAATCGTTGGAAAAAAATAACACCACAAGCCTTTGCAATGTCAAATTTGCCGTATCCAATTTCAAATCTATATTTTCTTAAAAAAATAAGTATTTCAGGATTTTCTTGATTTTGCGTTCACAAATTATCATTGATATTTGATGTGGTTGCATCAGGAGCATTCTTGTTCAAAACTTATGCCATCTTCAGGCTCTGAGACGACTTCATTATCACTGCACTCCCTTGAATCATCAGAAGGTACATGATCGCTACTTTTGTTACCATCACCAATAAAAAATTCGTCAGGTTCTGGCCCACTTAGATTAGCAAAGTATCCGAGTTCGGCTTCAGTAATTGGTCTTTTCCTTTCCATATTTCAGTATTTATTATTTTATTGCAAACAGATAGACACAAAAATATTTAAAATCGGCGACAATGTAATGTTTTCGATTCAAGATCTGACATTACCCTGAAGAACTTACTGGCTTAGCGCTTGTTTAGCTGTACCGAGGCGACAAGTCGAAGCATGTCTATACGAATCAACTCGTAGTGGGCTTCTGCGAAGAGTCACTTCCGGGAGGGAATCGAGAAGGTAGAGAAACGTTTGACCAATTGTCTTGAAGTTCGAGGGAGGATTAAAACGCATCCTCCAAAATGCATTCCTTCGAACCAAATATTAAAGCACTGGACATTTCCGTCTTAAAGGCGTGGACTGCTATTTCCGGTTGACTTCGCAATCCATTCTCAATCTTCACGTAGAAAATTATTGGGACTTGCGTCGTGGCTTTGCAGAAGATGATCCGATAATTTGACGTTTTCCCATTCCAAAGACTTAATCATCTTCCGAGCTGTATGGAGAACACTCATATTTCTATGGGGGACAGCTCGTCCTTCTGAGTCAACTTTTAGAAAAACGGTCGCTTGTAAATTTTCACGTTCACACTACCACGAAGAAAATAATGTCGCAAATATGTGCACTAATAAGAAAGTACAACATGTAGAGCGCTCGAAAACGATAATTTTCCTAATCTATACGAAACAGTAAAAATGATGAAGAGATCGTAAAAGTAAATGAAAAATACCGCCTTTAATGTTAGCCATGCAGTTAACGATGGCGATAAATACGTTTAGCTTCGCTTCTACATGAAAAAGCAATTATATTAATCGATAATTTCGCAATTAACGGCTCGAAGCTTTGTATGTATGTTTGACTTGCCACATACGTATGTAGCAGGAATAAAAGAAATAAATGGTTGTGTTTGGTATTTTTTCATATCCATAATGTTCGGTTTGGTAAGTAACGAATTAGTGCATTGTGTACCTAACAGTAAAGCAAACAATAAAGAAACAGCAATACATTTCCGGACGACAATGTAAATTATTGGCCGGCGTCAGCAGGCACTTGAAATCCGGGAATTTGCTTTTATTACGATATACGCCTACTATTTTTACAGGAATCGCAATCACCATTATTTTAAGCTAAAGAATTTTTATGAGTGCATAACTTTTTCCATTGCAGTCTTTTGTTATTGTTGTGATAAAAGTCAGATTCGGTGCTTATTTCGCTTTAATACTTGAACGTGCTAAAAGAGCATTAAGAAATATTTAAAATGGGTAGTAATGACAAGGTCCAGATGTTTGGGACACCACCAGAGTTGACAGCAACTGCAAAAATATGACTAAATTTATTGCTGAATAAATCCAAGGAAAAGTACGAGTTCGGTTATAATTGTTTTATGGATTGTTGCCAGGAAAAGAAACGACCCTATCTGAAAATGTTATGATTGCGTACCTATTGTATTGTATTGTATTGTATTGTAATGAGGTGGGGTCTGGCCCAAAATGGCCCATTGCACTGCGACCACGTTGATCTATTGTGCTTCCTCTTGTTTGTTTTATTTATTTATTTAATACGCTGAGGAACAGGATCAGTTCCTTCAATGGGAGTGTAAATAGGTCCTCCTCACTCAGCGTATATGCATGTAGTAGTCTATATCTCCTGTGGCCTAGTGCCCCATAGTTAGTGATCAAGTGTTCCATTGACTCCTCTTCTTCAACGCAGCATCTGCAAGTGTCCGTGTTGGATAAGCCCATTTTGTGAAGGTGCTTGTTACAGGTATAGTGGCCTGTGAGTGCCCCTGTCAGTGTTTTTAAGCTTCCCCTGTCCAGTTTTAGGGCGAGGTCCGCCCTCCTAGCGTCGAAGCTCAGAAATTTTTGGAATGTTCCAGCCCGCTTGTCTCATTCCAGTGTTTCATTGTAATGGACGCTGTCCATTTCTTTATCTCACCTTTAGGGAGACCTTTGTTAAACCCAAAAGGTGGGGTAGGTCCAGTAAAGTTTCTCTCAGTCCCTTTTTTGCGCATATGTCTGCCATCTCATTTCCCCCGTGCCCCTCATGTCCTGGCACCCAGACCAGGGTGATCTGGTTCTGAGTGGCCAGGCCATTAAGCATGTTGCGGCATTCCAATAATAATTTGGACGTAATTATACAACTGCTCAGGGCCTTAAGGACTGATTGACTATACCAGAATATTTTGATTCGTATTCCCCTGTGTCCCCTTTCGGATAGGATTCCTACAGTTTCCAAGATTGCGTATAGTTCCGCTTGGAAGATTGAGGTGTCCTTGCTCAAAGTTATTGATCTGTGTGTTCTAGGCCCCACTATTCCTGCCTCCACTCCGTGGAGCGTTTTGGACCCATCTGTGTACCACTTTTGCGATCCATCCCGTAACCATCTCGGGTTTGCGCGCCTAACTTTTAATACAAGGCAAGACTGTCTATTATAATATTCGAAACTAGGTGCTTGAAACGTCAAAGTGGCAATTATGAACCAAAGCGATCAAAAGTTTTGTCAAATAGACAAATTAAAAAGCTTATTACTCAACCACCATATCATATATGCTTAATCAATAAGATGTGTTTAGAATGTGAGAATTTTAAAATTACCTAGAGGCTTATAAAATAAACCTTCCAGTCCCTTCCTCCCCTTATAAGTTTAGAAATGTTCACACAAAAGCTATGTACTTGAAAACACCAATCAATACGATTGTGAAACTAGCCACAGTTGGGGTCAATCTCTTCGTTTGATTCCATCACCAGCATTTAACTTTCAAAACGCACCCAGGACAGCATAAGATCCCACAGCAGTTAGAAATCAGGAACGTTTCTTACAGTCCTGGCGAGTTCCTGGACTACACCTACAATGACCACACTTGCTGTTAGATTTCAAGAGAAATCGACTGAATCCGCAAATTTTCAAAGAAGATGGTGGTTCGATGTTGCAGCGTCGCGATTTCCAAAAAGAAAAACTGATTAGTTCAATTTTCAAGATGCCGACTAATATGGGCACTCTACAAAGCTGTGGGTTAATTTTAAAACGATTTATTTTGGAAATTTTTAGGAAGTCGTGGTAAATCAACTTCCAGCCTTTTTGTTTAGACTGGTCACGCCTGAATTTAGAACCATTTGGAAGAAGTTCAGACGAATGCTGTTCCTTTTGTTGCTTTTCGGGGTTACAACAAATATCACAGATTTTATAAAGAGGGGAATGTGACAACTGCCTCAGCGATTTTATAGACGACTGTAAATACAGAAAAGTAAACAATTTTATAGTTACAGAAGCAAAAGTGTCATGGACATGTACTGTTCTTGGAGTCAATATCTGTTGCGATTTTTAAAACTTGATATAAAGTGGCGCAAAACATGTTAATAACGTTTTTATTAGATAATATGCTAACTTGGCATTACAGCAGTAACAAAAATATGTTTAAATGCAATAATATCAATATAATGGCTTCTTAGTCATCTTCTGCCGCACTTGTCTTCGACGAAGTGACATGATAAAAGAACTCCAGAGTCTCACGAGTGATATACTGCATTACTTTTTTAATGTCTTTTATCTTCTTGTCGTTAATGGGAACTGGTTTTCCATAAGCACACGTGATGACTGTGTACTGATTGGGATTCCGTTTGTTTTGTTTTAATAGTTTAAACGTATGAGAACTCAATGAGATGAAGAATCGTAAACAAACTGCCTATAGTTCGAAATAGTAAAGCTTTCTTGTATAACCACTAGATCTCATTGCGACAGCAGGCCATCAGTTTTTAAAGTTAAGCATATCTTGGTGGGTAATTTGTTTAACACTGAACGGTTTATTCTTTCTGCAGGACATGATCATTTCCTCATATTCTTCTGGGACATACGCCTGGTCATGTTTTCTAACAAGTCGCTTTAATGTGCAAAAATCCCTGTCACACGGCAAAAGGAGTGTCCCCGTACAGGGAAGTAGTGGTAGAGTTTCTGAAATCTTTTGGTTGCTTGCAATGCCAAGATAAATCGAACGATTGTATTGTTACGATTTTGCAGTTTTTGCTACTTTTCTTTGCAAATTAGGGAGAAGTATTTGGAAAATCGCACAAAGAAGTAGGAGCAACAACTAACCAAATTTCACCTCAGGTTACAATGGCGAACTGACGTTTATGAGAAAAAGAACAGTGTACGTCCGGGACTAACACTGTTCTTGTATTCTTCGCTGTAAATAGGAGGGGCCTCTCAGCCACACAACGTACTGTTTTTAAACTAATAGATACAAAAGCAAAGTTTATATACTTTGGCTATATTAACTCAAAACGCCATTTTGTGGACTCACCGATTCAATTGTAGTTGTGTTTCAATCATTTCCAAGACTTCGGTGCAAAAGTCCACCCGTACATTTAAATTGCGAGACAGTATGTCGTGAGCCACTTGCATTTTAAATGGATGGAAATGCAAGTCCATATGTAACACCCGCCTCACACTATTATCAGACATATCGTCTTGCATAACGTCGTGGGCTCCGCTCTAGAACCGCTTTTACTCTGTACACATTTTCTGTGATACGAACTGCACGTGGACGATCAGTTTTCGTCTTCAACAATGCAGAAGCAGACAATCAAACTTTCCTACAAAGTTTAAAATCGTTTGACGTGTTCAAAATCTTCTGTTCTTTCTTATGTTAAAGCGATGCCTAAACTCACGTTGCACTACAGTAGTTGAATTAAAGAAAGAAACACTCAACATCAAACGCGCCATGCTCACAAGATTAACGCTTCACGACAACTTATAATAATAATAATAATATCTTTATTAGTTTCATCATTTACATAACACACAATAAGTCGAACCAAATACAAAAAATTGTACCTATGTATAAATATGCAACATACGATCACTTATGACTGTAAAGGACAATTTCACACTTTTATCTTGTATACGAACAAATCTTCTTTTTATTTTTGATAAATTCACCAATAAAATAAAATATTTTACTGATGAAATAGTCTTTAAGTTTTATTTTAAAATTAGTTAGTGGTAGTTTTCTTAAATCTAAAGATAGATTATTATAAATATTCGGGCATGCATATAAACCGCTTTTTTGTATTTGTGCTAAGTGTGTTTTTGGCTGACGTAAGTGACCTTGAACTGTACCTCTGGTAGTGTGAATATGTTCTAATTTATATTGTTCAAAAAATTCAAGGTAATTTATTTTAACAGAAACAGCGCACTCAAAAATGTAGGTACTAGGTAGAGTAAATATTTTTTGGATTATTATATAGATATTCCTATACGAGTCCCCTGACTTCTTGTTAGAAACAGCTCTGACATATGATTTTTGACTTGTGGTTTGGATTTTTACGATGCCGACACTGTCGTATCTAGAGGCGTACGCTTCCGGGTTCTATTTTAAATCGTCTTATCTATTCTGCCGCATCCGGTATATTGCGAGAAGAATTTAACTTAAATTTTCAATGATACTAGCCGATTGTAGGATATCAGCAAATAACATATAGGAAAGGGCCTTACATTTTATACATACATATTTAGTGCGTTAATAAGCATTATCCCGTCCAGAACGATACATCACCAATTTTATTTACCGATTCCTCAGCTTTCGTATCAATTTTTATCGAAGATTTCGCGACTAAATCAGAATCTTGCGAACGATTCGCCGCTTTACAACCGCCCTCCGCCTATCCGCACTATTCCAGAAGGCACTAAATTCCGGCGTTACGACCGTTTTGACACGGTCATCGTCGACTTGAAGCGCCGATAAGCCGTATTAGAGTAAACATTCTGCGGCAATAACTTCAAATTGAATTCCTCTCTGAAATTCCATCGAATTCCTCGATCGGCGTCGTCGTTCGCCGACTCCGAAGAAAAACTGTCGCTGGCATCGCCACGTTTTTCCTAAAAATGGATACGGGAAAGGGTCGTATAGCGTAATCGACTTGACATCGATAAATTCTTACTTCGTCGAACCCCGATGATGTTTCGGGAGGGCGAGGTTGCAGAATAGGGAGACAGCTCCGACTTTTATTAGCCTTTTTCCGGAGGATACGGGGTTTAATTAATTTTTGATGATGGCGTAACGGTGTTAGTGTCGTTTATGATATTCGAGCGGGGGCAAAGCCCAGATATAACTAATTTTCTTTTTCGGTATTGCGTCCGTGGTTGCGAATTTACGCGCAATAAAAGAAGGGTGCGGCCACTTCGGGGATGAAATGGGAGATATTAACGGTGATCCGGTGAGATATGGATGTAGTATATTCGATTGTAAAATACTGGAAGCGATGGTGTTACAAAAAAATCGCTTGGAATTGAAATTTTGTGAATATACTTTGCGTCGTTTATAGCGTGTTCCACATCGAGCCCTCAGTACATGATCTCACTCACTATTGATTTGATTCACCTGAGAAATTTGTGTTCCAACTTCTGGCTTACTAACGTATCCCAATCCTACCAAGAGGCAAGGATGTCTAGCACCTGATAAGTGCACCCTAATAAAAGGATATCATTGAACATGAGAGAAGATGCAACGGTAGTTTAGACTGAGCTATTTGCAGTAGTAGCCTGTGCTGAATAAATCAGCGAACGGGCTGCCCAAATAGAGGAATAAACATAATAATAATAATAATAATAATAATAATAATAATAATAATAATAATAATATCTTTATTGCCCAAAAGAAAATTCCATTAAAGAACAATATAGAAATATAGTACAGTGCTTACAATAATACCTTTTGTAGTATAAAAGGCAATATACGTAAGAAGCAGTAATATTTCAAGCAAAAAGGTCTGAAATAAGAGTTTGTTGACAATTGATTATGTGAAGAGGATAGAGCGCATGGAAAGGGTTAGGTGAACTCAGTTATTCCAGAGGTACAAAAAGGATCCCGAACAATCCTGTTTGCGTTCCTGGCCATGTGGTTAATAGGTGCTTTAACGAAAACACTTGTTCTGGCTCTGGCCTCTAAAAACGTATCGTTAGATCTAGTCCCGTATTTAGATACAATAATATTTACGGCAGAGAGTAAGCTCGAAGCATCGATGTTATTGTTAACTGGTTTGATTATGAAGTTCGCACTGGTAATCGCTCTACGATCCGAAAGTGATGTAAATTTATGTTTTAGCAATAATTCAGTATAATCGATAACCCTGACCGGATAATTACCTGTTGATCTGTACGTTAAGTATTTTAGAAATCTTCTCTGTACCTTGTCTATAAATGTATTCTGGTAGACATAGTGCGGATATATAAAATAAATAAAATTACCCTTACCACACATTTCTGAAAAATCCAGATACGCATTTCGGCAACTAAGATCCATCCTCAGTGGAAAACTGGGAAATTCAGTATCATTAGCGAATCCGGCTATTGCCCAAGACGAACACATTGCATTTAATGACATTGCACAGAAAAAACAAGACCAAGACCGTACCTTGCAAGGCTAACACCAATCTGCAACATCAAGGCCCAAAAGGAAAAAACACAGAGCGTTGGGCTTTGCATTTGGAAACTACCTCTCCACCGATGTTCAAAATAATATTGCTTCACACTTTGGGGATGATTTGGATAAGCTTCCTTGCAGTACAGATAGTAAATTTAAAAACCAACAATAAGCTGCATTTGCAGTCGTTTTCTAATGTTTATTAAGTCACTGTGCACTCTGCAGTTTTGTACAACATAATCGTTTGAGGAAACAGCGGATGTATGCAGCGTGTATTCATCCTGCAAAAACCAAATTTGAGAGCAAATTTCAACCTTGATGATTGAGCCAGTTGTCGTGACGCGCTTGCGAATTGTGGTATTTTGACTACTTACTCAAACTTGTTAAATACGCATACATCGATAAGCAGAGATTTCTGGGCCGACTGGTGTGAACAGTATCCTTGTTTATTCCTTCTGTAACATTATAAAAATAACATTTCAATCAACTGCTTATGTAATAAGTTAATCAGATGTGATAGCTGTACTGGTTCTGTATATGTTTTAAATTGCTAAGAACTCACGAGAGCAGAAATTCAATCACTACAAGCGTTGACTTAAGTATATTCGTGTTGAATACGAGCAGGCTGTACATCAAATAAAAGAATTAGTTGCGGTGTTTACTGATTTGAGAGAGAAAATATGTAATTCTATGGATAGTTGCAAGGAAGAAGCTGCTTCTGTTGATACCTTATCGCTTGCCGTAACGGAAGAGGTTGTTACTGAGAATGCTGGGGAGAATAGGCGCTCGTCAAATATTATAATTTTTGGTATGGAGGAGAAGGAAAATTCTACGAATAAGCAGGTGGAAAAAGTCAAGTTGAACGCATCGTTTGCAAAGGATTTGCTCTCTGAACTGGACCTAACAAAATGCTAAATTTATCCCTCTAGGAAAGTTCGAGGTAACAAAACAAATTCGCTGTCCTCCAGTCAGAGCAACTGTTTCGTACTACAGTTACACGTAAATTTTTGTAAGATAGTCGGATCTAGTAAGTTTTCAAACGTTTTTATTTCTTTTGATCGATCATCACGGCAAATTGCCGTCTACAAGGAACTTTAATCTAAACTAGACGCACGCATTAGAAATGCTCAACCCAATCTAACAATCAAATATAGAAATGGTATTCCAAGAATAGCTTCATTTCATTTTCTTTCACTATTTGGGATGTAACCAATGTCTTTCAACTTACACCATTTACCTCTTCATCCAAAATTTTCAAAATTAGTTTACATCCATCAAATAACCTCATTGGTTTCTCACATTTTTAGAAGATCCATCTCTTTTTTTTTGGAATCCAGAGAAAACAATCTACTTCCCCTAACTAGAATGAATTTAAATGTTGAGAATCCTACATATACTGCTTCTTTCCTTTCAATAGTCGAGCGATCATTTTCCTTCTTCCTCAATATTTAAAAATGGTTTAAGAAGCTATCTCCCCATTTCAAATAATAGGAAATAATCGTGATTCTAAAGCTACCACAGATGTTGGTGATATTTAGCCTACGTCATCAGACTACCGAAAACATTTCCTTCCTACATAATCCAAAGACAATATTTATTTGTTTTCGATTTGAAGGATATAAGATCCAAGACGAGCGAATCTTTTCAAATACAAAAACTAATAGGTGTAAAATCCTTGGAAATATTGTCAATCTTCGAGCTCTGCACCTAATTCGCTCCATCCTTCCAAATCCTACGGTTCTAGTTCGCGCTTCGCTTAACAAATCCAATTTCCTCCGATTCTCATTCCTGTTTGTATCGTCTATAATTAAGAGCAGAGGTAGCAATTACCGTCCGGGTATTTTTCATAAACTCCCTTCTCCTTCATTCTCTTCGGTCTCGCCTTTTTCCAGCTCAGATTCTGCACTTAATTTGGTCCGACGGAGCTCGTTTCGAGTAATCGGTAATTGAGTAGTTCCTTTTTCTAGATCGCAGCGGCGTTAACCGTATCTCATCGTTCTACGTCAAATACGGCGCTACCGACTTAACGGGCGATACTGCGAGAGAGGAAAAGAAGGAAAAGGAAAAAAATAGGGGCGCTTCGGAAAAGGCACGGCTCGTAAAACGAACGCTAAGAATAAGAAGCGAGGAGGAAGAGAAAAAAAGGCGATAGCAGAGGAGGAAGAGAGAAAATACGCTCGCGACGCGGGACGGCGAAATTAAAAGGTGCAGCGGACCCGAAGGGAGTAGAAAAAGATAAAGGAAAAAAAAAAGATAAGGAAAAATAAAGCGAAACAAATAAATTACATTTTAGACTAAATATTTTTGCTTTTTGCGAGTTTTTCGGAGAATTCGACGGGTGGAAAACGGGCGAGCGGATCGCGTTTCTTGTTTGCTCCCTTTTTCCTTTTTTTTCTCTCCAGACGACTCCTCGACTTGTTTGTTCTTCGTCGATTCGTTGCCGTTTAATTACAATAAAATATTGGAAGTTAACAAAAACTAATTACGTAGAAACTTTGATTAATCGAGCGTGGCCCAGAAACGGTATTGATCTGCGCTTCGTTTTTGTCGCGCCATTTCTCTCTTTCGCCGACCGGCTTCGCTATTATTAGTTAGTTTTGTCTAAAAACAAGTTTTCTCCGACAACGAAGTAGATGAACGGAAACAGAGGAAAAGCTAGAAGCGGAAAATAAGTTAAGCGAAATGAATTTGGTAAAAATCGGGTATTTACTTCAAATCTATCTCGTTTGTCTATTTTGCCACAAAACTTTGCATATATTTTTGTGTAACTTGTTGCGCTTCGAGGCCTGAGTATACGGCGTTGGGAAAATCGGATCTGTCTTGTCTTGTAGCGATGGCCAAGACCAAGACCAAAACTCTGGTAATTTTGGTCTTGTACCATCCAGTCTTGGTTTTGGTCTTCGTCTTGGTCTTGCATAATAAAGTCTTGGTAGTGCTGCAAGAGTCTTGCGTTCTCAAAACTTTTTCGATAAAAAATTATGAAACATTAAATTTTGCAATAGTAGATATGAGTTGCACTGGTATTTTGCGTGTTTGAGTAGCACCAAAGTATATAAAATCAGTCCAAAATTGAGATTATAAACAGTCTGTCCCAGGATCGATGTTACAAGAGGTGTAATGCATTAAAATTCTTTGAATTTCAATTTAAGATGAGGAGATTAAGTTCTGCTTGGAGCGAATTATTACGTATTACTACGTTTTATAAATTTAATCTATATATATAAAAATCAATTGCTGTTCGTTTGTCTCGCTAAAACTTGAGAACGGCTGGACCGATTTGGCTAATTTTGATCTTGAAATATTTGTGAAGTTCAGGGAAGGTTTAAACGGTGAGAAATATAAATAGTAACGGAATTAACGGAAAATACTAAAAACGGCAATTTAATTTTTCGTTATGACAGCTGTCATGGTGCGCGCAAAAATAATTAAGGTTATGACATTTGTGATTGTGCGCGCATGAATAATTGTTATGTCATAATAGAAGAAAAGTCAGCAATATCCATCACAGTGTTATTTACAACGCCGCGAGCGAGAAGATCGAATCCTTCAGAACGAAGCCGTAATACAAATAGACTGCGGAAATATTGCGAATGAATCCACTGCAGATGAAGAAGAAATCGCACGAGATAAGGGCGACATGTTAGTACGGCCCGACTTCGTGCACAAACACAAGAAGAAAGAAAGGCCATACGTGAAACGGCTCGGTTGGCAATGAGAAATCTTCGAACAAAACACAGAAATCAGCAACGTCGAGCCGCAAGAAGAAAGCTGTCAAGCGTTAATTTCAATCGAGGAGCGTTTCAATACAATTCCACAATTGACTACAGCTCGCACCCTTTCGTTAGTATTGGCCCTATGCAGGTTATGTGCGTCCATTGCGATGCATTGAAGTTCGCCGGAAAAACGCCTTGATTGTGCTGTCTCAGTAGAAAGATTAAATTGCCATTGTTGCCTCCCCCACCTGAGCCATTGCATTCATTGCTTCGTGGCGAAGCTCAGGAATCACGACATTTTCTTTCGAACGCTTAAAGGTACAACGCATATTTCCAAATGAATTCATTTGGAGCAAATATTATTGAAGAACGCGGATTCAGTCCTACATTCAAGGTAATGTTTGTTAATAAGAGAGTAACCTTTATTGTTGGTAATCATAAATCACTAATTATCACTTCGCTTTCGACTATACAGATACTAGAACAAATTCACCATAGAATTGGATCATTACAACCGGTTGAAGACGCACAGCATAAAATTTTTACAAATTTACTTCATGGTCAATATGGAGGACCAACTTGATCTGCGTCAAACGATCAATAACGCAGCGAAAAGAGAAATTCTTCAAGATTTGCAGCAAATACTTTATGAACATCATGCATTGATTCGGTTGTTCAAAACTGCGTTGGATCGCATGCCAAGTGACGACTATAAATTAGTGATCAGAGCAAACAAACGCCCCGCTGGAACACACGAACGGCAATTCAACGCTCCGACTATAGATAAAGTCGCAAAATACACTATATCACAAGGTGCTTCAATGAAGATAATCGACACGAGTGCAACCCATTCAGCAAATACTTTAACAGAAAGTTACATTCAATAAAGCAAATACTTTGGTCCCACGTGAATTTGCTCCTTTCTGAACTTTTATTCAACTTAATTTAATTTTATCTTAATATAAACAAGTTAGTAAAACTCAGGTAATAACTTAAGACAACATTTATTAATTCTAAGGCGGTACCACGTTCGCCGGGTCAGCTAGTTTGTGAATAAATACATTTATTTTGTTTAATCTAAAAGATGACGTTTTAATCAAAGCAGGTAAATCTTCCTGAAATTTTATGTAGAGCCATAATTTCTCATTCTGAAAACTTTTCGTGGCAACATTTTGAGATGTCATGAAGAAAAAGGGTACGTTGCCTGAAAAGATAATAGTTTTCACTTCGCCGTTAAAAACACCTGAAAATATTCTTAAAATTCTATCCACACCAAGTAGAACTAAATCTCATAATATTAAGTTACAATTCAAAAATTTTTAGTCCATCGCACCTCTTGTAACATCAATCCTGGGGCAGACTATATATACAAGGTTAGTTAAAAGTATGGAGACGGCGATTTATTGTCGTTAATATTTATTTTAGATAATTATGTTCAATACAAAAGTTTTTATGAAATCTCTATCTACATTTTAGAATGCATCAATCTTTTTTCTTCAACTATTTTTGAGTTACACCTATCCGCGTATTTTTTTTTAATGTAAACTTGTTAATTTTACTCTACCGTGCGATAGAGAATTTTTCGCTTTACAATAGTATTTTTGTGTTTTTTTTTAAATTTATTTAATAATATTTTTGCAAGAAAACATCGGTTCGATTAGGCCAATGTTTTCTTCATACTGTCTGCTTCCTGTTGCTGAGATAAGATGCCAGTAGTGCAGTACCTAAGAAGTCTCTTTAATTCCGTAGTGATGGAGTCAAACGCCTCAATAAAATCGCGGTATATAAGCCTCTTCTTTATTGTTGAAGGGTTTCATCACTTTCTACAACAAATCAACTATTGTCGTTACTGTAGATGTATCTATGGCGACAATCATTAAACACGTTTATCAAACAAATTTAATAATCTCGTCATTATCCTGCTACCATCGACAATCAAGCTTGTTAAACCATTTTCTTCTATATTCTTTTATTTTTATCTTCGCAGTGCACCTCGATGTCATGACTTTTATTACGCAAATCGCACGCGCCTCCAATAAATTACAACCTACCGCGATCATTAGGGATATTTACGGCCTTCTTGCTGCACAATCGAGGCGGTAATGCTCCGTTTCCCTTTTGAAAGAATAGCTCGTTGACGGTCCCAGCACCGATATAAAAATCCACATACACACAAAAAGCGGTAATTTAATTTAATAGCTCTGTTTTTCTGAGTCGGATTTATTATTTATTTGATTAACCTTGCGTGACATCACGGAAGCGACCTTCTTGGTCGGTCGGTTATCTCGATGATACAGGCTTTTATGATCGATATGTTATTTTAACAGTGGGTCTATTGTTATCTAATGGAACATATGATTGATGGTTTCCAAAATTAGTGCAGCACGCGTTTGAGTCGTTTCCGGATTTTTTAAGTACAGGATTTTCCAATAAGAGCCGTCATTTTAAATTAAATGAAAGATGATTTTTCTGAAAAATTGATTGTATTTTTATTTCAATATAAAGTTCAAACCCTACGATCTAATGTGAAACACAATATCTGCTAAATATCCGTTTTTCTTACATCTAGTCATTCTTTTGAAGAAAATTTTCATTGCAATTTCGCACATTCTGGACTGTAGTTTACGAATTTCTGTTTTGATGTTGCCTTTCAACTGTTTAATTGTTGTTCGGCCGTTTGCGTAGTTCTTATCGCTCACGTAGCCCCAAAAGAGGTAGTCTAACGGATTCAAATGGTAAGATCTTGTCGGTTTCGAGAAATCTTACGTCCTACAAATTTTAAATGCTTCTTTCACGACTTGTGTGGCATGTAGCGCCGGTTTCCAGTAACTGAAATTTTCGAAAAAATGCAAACCAATGGCGCCAGCAGCCCAAAAACAGTATCAAACTCTCGTTTGGATAAAGTAATTTTCCATATTTTTCTAGGGCTTTCGGAGCATCAAATTCGACAATTTTGTTTGTTAACATACCCATCAAAGTAAAGACCACCATCGCCGCTCACAATGATTTCCTTTTCTAAATTTTGGTCGTTGTCTTGCATTTCTAACACTCAGTTAACGTACGTAGGGTGTTGTTCATGGTCTGTTGGATTTCATTGTTGTTGACTTTGTAACTCTTTAGCCTAAAATCTTTGTGTAAAATATGATCCAATCTGGTTTGTGGTAGATCCAATTCCTGTGAACGTCTTGGAATCAATAAACCAGGTACAGAAGTTATATTTTCTATTGACCTTGCTGAACGAGCGTTTAAGCGTTCATATTACGAAATTATCCGGGATGTTCTAACCTGCTAATTGAATCCACGGTACATGAACGCCTAGATGCCCTATTACGTCCGGAAGCAATACGAAATTTACGACCTCTTTCTACGACATTTTCACCGTCCAGCAAAGATCTTAAATAAAGTCAAGTACAACACGTTGTAACGTTTTCTATGAAGAAAGAAGCAACTGCCACTCCCAAGAATATAAGAATTTATATAAGAATAACAGACCGTAATTTTTCAAGTGCGATAGGTTCAAATCGCCATTCTTTATTCTATGATTTGGTGGGAACGTCGAGAGGGTAAAGCCAGATTTCATCGATGCTATTCGGTTGAGGGAAGATGTATCACTTTTCTGAATATTACTTTGCATCACGAAACATGACGTGCCATTTTCTGTCTAGACGTGTGGCACCTTGAACGGAGAGGGTCGAAATCTAATAAAAATTTTACAATTTCGTACTCCTCCGCCCTCCTTCTCCTTTTCGTGTCCTTTAGTTTGCTTAGTACAAAACACCGTCGTAGAGTGTCTCACCACTGTGCATGGATTGTAAGGCCCTATGCCATGGCCATATATACTGCTAGTAGACTAGTATACGAAACGGAAGATATACAGAGAGATACTAGAGCTATTAATTTCTGATTCTAACTGATGTTCAGAATTTAAGTAAAGTATATAGTAATTTATTAAAACGACATTTAAATTTCTTAAGAAGGAAACCGTTAGCTAGGTTTTTCATTCCGCTTTGCCTTGGTCCTTGAACAGAATTGCTAGGTTTTCGACCAAGATTTCTTGATATGGAGAGTCTTTTCTTTTTCCATTTTTTGGTGTTTGTTATAGTTTGTACTACTAGAATATCAAAGAATTACTGCTGCTAATTTCACACATGAAAGATAGCGCCATATTTAAAATAACCGCTCTTAGTGGAAAATTGTTTATCGGACGAATTGGAAATTTCGCTGCGACGTGGGACATCTCTGAAGGTTCACTCGGAAAGTGATTAGTGTAGATATGAAAATTAACGAGTCTGAAGGTCAAAAGCTTCTTGTTTCAGTGTAAAAATAGCTTAGGGAGCAACTCCAATTAACATTGATTGAGACCTGAATTTTTTTTTCGTTTCTCCCTCCGAACCGGTTTAAATTTGCTTTAAGCAGAAAAAGGAACCTAAATCTCCTTCTACATCGATATTTACTACTACGGACCTTTAAAATTAAATTCTAGCACGAATTCCCCACGCATTCACGCCCACCTGTCTGTACGAGAATAAAATAACGATCCGATAAACCCCTCATAACCGATGCAGACGCTAAACGTGGATACATCCAATAAAATATTCATAAGCACGCTTCACGGCCTCTCGCCCTACAAAAAAACTCCACTCCGGGCGCCGAGGCGCTCTCGCTAAATCGCTAAATCTTAATAAGCATTCGTCGGTACATCTCGATATATACGAACCGAACTGAACAGAGCAGCTTGATCGTGCTTTCCATGTGTACCTGTCTACGCCTCTCATATCTCCACCTCATCCCACCGCCATCGATCCGTCCTCGTATTACTTGTAATTGTGCTCCGGAATCGTTCCGGTAAATACGAATTCCGACGAACGCCCGTAAACGGGCTGCAGAAGGCGGCGGATGGCGCGACGCTACCGGTTGTAGCGGCTTCGCGCGGCGAAAATTAGATTTTATATCCGTCGTCCCGGAATAACGGGCGAAACAACCGAACGGGAGCTTTTTTAAATTGTCTCGTTTTTCCGTATCGAGTTCGAAATGAAACGGTCGTCGAGCGTACCGCGAGCGTCTGCGATTGGATTTCAGCGTCGATCGAGGCTCGAGGCGAAAATTTTCCGGGAAAGGTTGGATGGAATCGAATAAGTGGGGAGTTGAGCGCGATATTGGCACGGATGGATCGTATCAGACGGGGGCGAATATGGAAAAACTGAATTTCTATACGCAGGAAAATTTTGATTTTAACGTTATCCGGTGTCGTCTAGGCCAGAGAAAATCGTTTTGGGAGTCCGAATTGGGGTAGATTTGACCGTTTCATGTGGGTTGGTGCGTCTACGGAGTTCACAGAGAATTTTGTTTTTAATAATCTTCAGTTGGGGGCGTATTATCAGGAGAAGGCCCTTCAAGCTGAAAGTCCATCAAACTCTTGAAGAAACGATACTTTCACGAGAAGGCATCAAAAAGCATTTCTCTGCCTTCCATTGAACCGTGGATCCATCAATCCTTCAAAAGCATAAGAGGGAAAGCTTTATTCTGATGTATTTTCATTGTGAATTAAAATCTTCCAACCTCCTGCAAGGAAAGAATGAGATCTGTAGGATAATTCTTTGATATGTGCACTGTTTTCTTTTTGTACGAGCCTCTTTGTACATGTAGAAAGATCAGAAAAAGTCTTTGTATGAGAAATTTTTATTTTGTACAACATAATAGTGGTAACTGAGCCTTCAGTCGGAAAACAATGATTTCAAAAAAATCTTTGTACAGTGTACAAAGACGCTACAAAAATCTTTGTACGGAGCCAAAAGCTTCTGTCTTGTACAAAAAGAAAAACAATGGATGCGTGTTTAGTTTTGAATGAGTCTATCCTCTTGAACTCCTTCGATATTTCAAATTTCTCTAATGGAAGTTCGCTTTCAACTTATTGGTCGATCTGAAGAGCGCTTTCATCTGCGGCACTCTATGAGGAAGCTTTAAGTTTGCCAATATTCATCGAGTGGCAGAAGTAACTTTGGTTTATTGCTCATCATCTTATCAGTAAACGTAAATAGTTGCAAAAATACGCATTCAAGTGCATATTGAGGGAATTTCTTAATTGAACTCTCGTATATACACACATCATCTTATCAACCGAAATTACTGGAGCTAAAGGTTTTCTGCTCCCTCTTCCTTGCGTTTCCCGTAGTTTGTGCTCACCTATCTTTAGTGTATATTCTCCCCATTCTCTGCGTATTTCTTGCTTCCCTGCCTATCCCTTAATTCCCTTTATTTGCAAGAGAAACTATACTGACACGCGGGGGCAACAATCTCCTGCAATGTCCTCATTACGACCGTAATAAAGTTGGTTGCCCTCTTTCATAGACGCCTAAGTGATCCTTTAATAGGAAAGACATTGTCTTCAGAGGTAATTTTAATCTGCTACTATCCCTTTTAACGCAAAGAAAAGTTTACTTTTCTTTTAGGGTGGTGGTAGGAGAAATTCTGATGATCCTAATGTCTGCAAATTTATCCGCCCTTTCGATGAATTTGTTAAGGATTTTCGATCCGATCGGTTTAGTTTTTATTTGTTGTAAATTACCGATTATGGATTCATTATCTACTGATATCACTGTTGTTGGAATTGAGCAGAACGCTCTTATGATCATACATAATAGGATATCATCTTATTGATAGCAGATAGAGCAGCTCATCGAACTAAATTAAAACAAATCAAAAGTCAGATTAGATTATGATCGAAGCTTACTTACGGTAACTGAGGATGCCCACGCGGTTTCGTTTATTTAACTAGGGTTCCACCCAATAATATGAAGTGTGATTGTATGTATATAGCGGCCGTAACGAAATATAGTCCCGAGCTCAAACTATTTTAATTTGCCCTAATGACCCCCAAAAATCTGCGTAAATATTGATTACAAGAACATAATTAATGTCGTTGTTCCTTTCGTTACTTTGATATATTTTTGACATTTCAGTTCGTCCATTTATATGTTTTGTATCGGATACTTAATATCTGGTATGATTCTCTAAGTTTAAGGCAATGATAGTGTCATTTTACTACGTGCTTTCCCGCGTATCGTGCGTTCCATAAGTTAAAAATATCAAAAAAACAAACGAAAGTTTTAAGAGTGCTGAAGGTGACACAACTGCAAAAACACGGTATTCAAAAAAACAGACGGCGGTCAGATTGTGTCAGAGAGACCTGTTGGCATGCAGAAGCAATAAGGCTAGCTGCGACGTAGGGTTGTAGATGTAAAGGTTTACTTCAACGAACAAAAGGGTGCTTAAAACACTGACTGATGGTAAAAACGTTTAAAAAGGGGCGCCACTGGTTCTCAATTTTAGCGTTTCCGATCCGTGTGTTAAAGGAACCAGTTTGAATCGCGACGACACGTCAAACAGATAGGGTGCTTTGTCTACTTTCAAGAAAATGGTGCTTAAGTTCCCTCTCTCTTCCACGATCTTACTCCGAGTCGTTTGGGCTACAAGAAAGGAGTAAACCAACAAGAAATGAAACCGAGATACTGCTGTAAATGTTTCGAGAAGTACATACTATAAAATTTAAATAAATTTGATAAAATTAAATAATGTGAAAAGTTAAATCAATTTGAGGGCAGGGAATTTGGGTAGAAGATATCAAAGGTGCAAAACACGAAAAGACATTTAACAATTGAATTACCAAAAATTTGCTAATTATACATACCACGAAATACGATAGCAGTGACGTACACTTGAAAGATAGCAGTCCTTCATCGATCTTTACAAGATTTTGAAAGGGATAAGGTAGACAGTTCATAAAATATATATAAATTTGATAATTAATTAAGTAATAATCAAACGAGCTCGTGAATATAGTAAACGAAGAAAATCCATATTACGCGATGGCCATGTGCTTACGTCACTAACAAAAATAAGCGCAACTCACGAGTTAGAGATGAGAAGATGTATCCTTGTTATCCGGCATAAGGGAGTGTGTTGAAATGTGTTGTATAAATACAATAAAAGATTCTATTTTCGGATTGTAAAGGGAACTAACATGTATTTATCGGAGTGGGTTGTACCTCTTCTGACGACATTGTCCGAGCTGTTATCGGTAACCTTCTTACTTGCTAACGCCTCAAAGCAATACTCCGCATACGACAAGAAAACTAGGTTTCCGGAGTAGTTGAACGGTGAGTAAGTCGGGTAGAAATACACTCTAAACTACTCGACACCGCCCGCGATCATGTACGATGCTGTACTTTATCCCATTTTTTTATGTACAATATAATTAGTCAAGCATTCGCCGCATTAAATGTCGCGAAAATTAACGATACAACCGTATCAACCATAAGGGCGCGACGGAATAAAAGCATTTTAATAGAAAGATATCAATCAGGCAATTCTCTGACTCCGAATTAAATGAAGAAAACTACGCTTCTGGTAATGCGGGTGGCGGGACACGGATTCCAAGACTGACGTGATCACGAGAGTTCGCCTAGTAACAGAGATGAAAATATATTGGGCGATATGACACAGAGCGAGAGAGAATTTTGGATTTCGAAATACAGGTATCGGAAATTAAGAAGAAAGACCAACGTTAAAATATAAACTATAACAATGGGTTTGTTCCCAAATGTTACAATTTTCTTTTATAACTGCGTACTTCTTCACGGGCCGGGGCTTCTTTCGATTTAACATGTGAAATCTGTCGAGGTGTTTAACCGCTGAAGCTTTCTTTCTTGTTCGATGAAATCCCACAGTTCTCGGAATGTCATAGTTACCGCACGACATTCAATATATTTCCTTCATACGCCATTGTTTAAAGTGCTTTTCGATTCTACTGTGGAATTTTTTAAAACGTCACAACTCTGCCTATCTTTTCTTTCTGGCAAATAAGGGTGTTCAATTCTTATCCATGATTTTATTGGATCCGACGATTTAGAAGACATAGGAACAAACGAAAAAGAGGATGTAATTAACAGGAATATTTTAGATATTTAAAATTTCGTTTGACCAAATTTAACTAAAAGGTAAAAGTCGTTAATCGATTTTTATACCTCCATACCTTTCATAATCCCCTTAAAGTATGAGCAGGAACATCCTTCACGTATTTTACACCGCGTACCGTTTAAGAGGCTCCGTCTCGATTAAGCTATTCCAACCGAACAACCGTTTCCCAATCGGCTTACAATACGTGCCCAAAGTGCCCCCATCGAACCCGCCCAATACATCTCTAATTATTATCAATCCGACGCAGCAGCTATATGTACGAGTATATGGTTATTATTCACCGCTTACAGCGAATTTCGTTCGCTTCGATCGTTCCGATTTTCCATTCGGTTTCGATGGCACTCCAAAGGAATCCGGCAAGCCATTAACCGAATTTAAATAAACCATCCCCGTCTGGGGGTAGGTATGTAACCAGATACTCTATACCGCGTAGTCGTCGACGACGATGGGGCGCGATTCCTGAAAATCCGGCGGCGGTCGAGAACGGATCCTTACCATCCCGAAAAGCGGCGCGGCGGCGCGTCGGTGCGGCAATGCGGCGGTAGCGAGTGCACGCCGATATCGTCGACGAGGGTTCGGGTTGTATCCTCGAAAGCTTTGAAATTTGATCGATCTTTCTTCTTTGCTCGCGTGGAATCGGAGACAGGCACATACGGCGGCGTTCTCGTAAGTGCCGAGATGTTAAAGGAGGTTTACTGGAACTCCTAAGAGTGTGCCGGAATGGGCTGGATCGGGGAGAATAGGGACGTTTTTTAGCGTTACCGTGAAGGGTTTGAAAGGGAGCTCTGCAAAATTCGGTTGGAGATGTTTGCTGTGTACAAATGTGTGTGGGTACATAAAGTATTTAGATATAAAAAGGTATGGAAGATCGTGAATATTTCGTACCTTAGACCCAATTAGATTTTCCTACTTAAATGAGGTTGTAGTCGAAGAGGAATGTAAGATTTAACATCTTCAATGATCAGGGTGCTTCTTTTCTTGCTGAAACTAACAGAGCCGTCATAAAACACAAGTGAAAGATGTCATTTTGAAAATTGATTGGAATTATTCTGCAGCAGTTCGAGATAGTCAGCAACTATTTTCCATTTTGGTCGGTTAACAACAAATAGATGAAATATCCATGAACTATTCTGAAGTTGCACAAGCTATTGATCAATTAGAAAACAGTCACTTATCTACACGACACGCATTAAATTGCATCAACAATTTACAAGCCGCTCTGGAAAACTTGACGAACACTATAGGAGTCGATGTTGCTTAAAGATTTCGTGCAATTTAAACGAAGAATCCCGATTTATAAAAGATTCGCTCTGTAACTGAAAATCAAGACTGCAGAGATGAGGAAAAAGGGTATCTAACATTTGCAAATCTTCACTGGATGTCGAACGATCGATAACGTATTTACTTTTATGCGGTGCGCTACTGCCTGTACCACCTTTCTAACAAACTCTAACTGATGTTGGTCCTGAAAGTGTAGAAAGATATAAAATTTCTATAGACGTACTACAAACATAATTTAGAAACATCATTTTGTCTTTTAATTTTATCATAGAAATTACATATTGCCTGCTGTACAGAATGTCTCAGGCTTGTAACTTCGTTATTTCTAAAAATAAATAGAACAAACTATCTAAGTTCTTAAATGAAAAAATCTCTATAAGACATACTCATTTGTAATATATATGACCTTGACACCGAAACTTCGTCAAAGGAGAAATTATAGACACAATCATACATATTTTTGACTTAAATTTATTATTATTATTTCTTATATTCCTAGAACGAAGGACTGGTCGAAGTCTATTTCCGGTTCCAAATTTAGCAACTCTTCTGTTGAATTATCGATTGTTTCGGTATCTGCTGGCTTCCCTCAGCCCGCGCATGACGTGTTTTTAGCCTAAAGTTTATTTATCGGCCTTCCAATAGCCATAATCAACTCCAGGTATCTATCTGCTGGATTTGCTAGGTTTCGAGTTTATTTCACTTTTGTTCCCGATATTTTCAGAAGGTACTATATTTTCAGCGGTGGCTTTTCGAACGATACGTTGACTCGTGTTCTTTGTTATATTGTTGATTGTCTCGGTATCAGTCGACTTTGATGATTTTAAGTAGAAACCTTCGAAGCTTGAGAAGAAAATGATTGAAGTTGCAAGACTAAAGAAGAAATGACAATTTTGAAAATTTTCATAAAGACCATTAAACCTTGACGATGAGGAAGTATAAAAATAATCTTGAAAATTTGAGAAATGATTCAAATAATGAAACTTTTGAGAGGAAGTGCATCGAACTGGATGATTTTGAGGCAAAATAACAAATTTGAAATAAGAAAATATCTTGACTTTGACTACTTTAAGAAGACACCTCTTAAACTTGAAAAACAATGATTAGAAGCCTTTAAGAAGAAATGGTTCCAATTTGAAGATTTTGAAAAGACCTGACTAAATTTCTAAGGATTTTGAGAGAGACGATTGATATCGAGAGAACATTGAAACTTGGAAAACTATGGGAAAGAATAACAAGTTTGAAGATCTTCAGAGAAATCGTTAAACCTTAAAAATTGTGATAAGAAGTGCTTTGAAGGATTCGAAATGAAACGAATCAAAGTGTAGGTTCTAAGAAAATATAATGACAATCATGAAAGTTTGAGAAGTTCGCAAATGATGAAATTTTTGAGAGGAAGTACATCAAAATGGAAGATTTTGATAGAAAATTACAAATTTGAAGGAAAAAGAATAAATCGACTTTGACGAACCCTTTGGAACTTGAGAGGAAATGATTAAGGTTGGAAGGCTTTAAGAAGAAATGATACAAGTTTTAAGGTGTTGAAGGAACGTCTCTCGTTTTCTGAAAATTTTGGGAGGAAATGGCAGCTTTAAAGACTTGAGAAGGAATAAGGAGATTTAGAAACATCACTAAACCTTGAAAGTTATGAGAAAAAGTGCTTGAAAATGAATTAAATTTGTAGATTTTAAGAAGATATAATAACACCTTTGAAGATTTCAAAAGATGACTGAAATTATAAAACTTTTGAGAGGAAGTGCATCAAATTGGGAGATTTTGAGGAGAATTTACAAACTTCAAGACATAAATTATGCCGAACAGCTTTTCAGGAAATTAACCTTTGACCCGCACCCTTAAGCTGTATCATCAGAATTTGGTTAGGAGATAAACTGCTAGGCACCATCTTCCCGAGCATCTTTTTTAGTTAATTCGGCATTTTGAAAGTGTCTTGGATAATCCAGAACCATCCTCTTTTGGGACAGCCTCCCAGAAGAAAACACGTAGCAAAATCATAATCAAGAAACTCCTTATTCGTCTGAAAGGTCTCCTTAAAGGTGAGATAAAGAAATGGACAGCGTCCATTACAATGAAACACTGGAATGAGACCAGCGGGCTGGAACATTCCAAAAAATTTCTGAGCTTCGACGCTAGGAGGGCGGACCTCGCCCTAAAACTGGACAGGAGAAGCTTAAAAACACTGACAGGGGCACTCACAGGCCACTATACCTGTAACAAGCACCTTCACAAAATGGGCTTATCCAACACGGACACTTGCAGATTCTGCGGTGAAGAAGAGAAGTCAATGGAACACTTGATCACTAACTGTGGGGCATTAGGCCACAGGAGATATAGACTACTACATGCATATACGCTGAGTGAGGAGGACCTATTTACACTCCCATTGAAGGAGCTGATCCTGTTCCTCAGCGTATTAAATAAATAAATAAAACAAACAAGAGGAAGCACAATAGATCAACGTGGTCGCAGTGCAAAGGGCCATTTTGGGCCAGACCCCACCTCATTACAATACAATACAATACAAGTGCATCAAATTGGGAGATTTTGAGGAGAATTTACAAACTTCAAGACATAAATTATGCCGTACAGCTTTTCAGGAAATTAACCTCTGACCCGCATCCTTAAGCTGTATCATCAGAATTTGGTTAGGAAACTGCTAGGCACCATCTTCTCGAGCATCTTTTTTAGTTAATTCGGCATTTTGAAAGTGTCTTGGATAATCCAGAACCATCCTCTTTTGGGACAGCCTCTCAGAAGAAAACACATAGCAAAATCATAATCAAGAATCTCCTTGTTCGTCTGACTCTGATGTAAATCCGTTTTTGGAAACAAACCGAAAAGATGTAATATTTTCACGTCTGCAACGCCTCAATCAAAAATTCCGCGGAACAAAACATAAGTCGAGGGGAAGTTTATCTAAGCCCCGAATTCCGCTTACATCCGAAAAGGTCAGACGATAAATCATTTTAATCTCGGACGCTTAGCTCGCCGAACAGCCCATTTAAAAATCGCCCGAAAACATCCTCGTCGAGCGCGAAAAAAAAACCACCGCGCGAACGATACACCATCCCATAAGTCAATGAAATCCTTGCTGGGCGCGGATCAATTCCACCGGAACGCTCCGGTGTCGCGTCAATTTTTTCCCGCTCGTCCATAAATTCGGAGATCAGTTATGCACGCGCGTTAAGCGTACCGTACGTAGTACATGCGGGGATTCCCCGGCCTCCGGCGGAATGTAACCAGGTAATTCTTAATGGGAACGGTCCGACGCGTCCCGCATTCACGTGTATGAATGATTAAAGTAGATTTCGTTTTTAATAAATTGCCCCGATGGCGCTGGCCCGAGCATAATTGTGATTTATGACCGCCGGGGTTTCTCACTTGTTTTGTTAACGCTCGCTTTTTTTTTGTTATCCTCAGCTCTTTTTGGCGTAAGCTAGATTAAGGTAATGGGTAAACATTTTTGAAGCTTCCACTTTGGGTCCTGATTATCCAATGAACGGTGGATAATAAAAGTATAATTATTATAGCAACTTTCAAAGTTTTTCGATTACCAAATGAGTTTAGAGGACACTGATTGATGGAGGATTAGATATCTAACAAATGCACAACTTTATTTTTGAGTACAGTATAGTAAAGTTGTACAATAAACGCCGCTTATTACAATCACGATGGTGCATAGCACATACGAGTCAATTCAAATAAGCGGGCTTTGCAGAAACATCATATTAGAGGTTCTACATATCCTGTCTGTTAAGCAATATGTATGTGATTATATATAATAAATACATAAGCATTTAATTTGGATTTTAATATATGTATATACATATGTACTACATATTAAGAAATAGTTTTATGTAACTAAATAACAAGGGTAACTATACTCGATTAAAATACGGTTTTCTTCAACTTTATAAAACCACCTAAAGTCTTCTGTGGATCCTCCACTTAGTTTCAAATTTCTTCTCATGTCTAGCAAAGCTGCATGGAATTTCCTTTGATATTGAAGCCGGACCAACTTCAAGGTTATCAATAGTCTTGCTCTAGATCTTCACTCTCTTGCAACTGCTCCTTTCCCAAAAAACTTCCCACTATATTTTCTTCGGAATCATTTTCAACAACTGGCACAGTATCATCTATATACACCCAATTACTCTACTCATCGCCCAAATCAGTTTCATTATTCTCTTCTGAGCTGGTGTCATCTTCGATGTGTACGAAGAAACCACCTTCCTTAAAACAATTTACATTTGTTGAAAATTTTACATTTTTCTCAGGCGTCTTGTATCATGTTGATGGCAGTGGTGAGTGATATACTTTTTGAAACATCGTTGGCTTGCTTTTGGTTACCTTCGTCGATTATCTGAATGATAAAATTTTGCATATCCTTTCGTTATAGCGAAGTTCTTTTTAAGTTTTAATTATTCCCTGATCAAGTGGTAGGATCAACGCTGTTCTATCACTTGGCAGAAAAAACAATTTTATGTTGATCAATACAACATCTGGATGAACGGTACAATTGTCTAAAATCAATGCAATATTTTTATTTTGTGCACTAAGCTCCCGGTTCCATTCTGTTAAAGACTCCCAAAATATTTCGTCGATTTGTAAACGAAACACTGTGTGAAGGAGGCTTAAGGAAATCTAGAAAGCGTGTATCTGCAAACCAGAGCAAAATCAAAAAATAGTCTTCCCTCGGTTACTTTCTCAAGTGAATTCTTAATGATCTCGTGTCAATGAAGAAATGTGCGTGATTAAAGTTGTCAACATACACGATACATCTGTCTCACAGACAAATCATCGAGTTAGTAGTTACTTACTCACTTAATCTTAACCCTTATACGCATGCGGATGTCGGGTTCACGAAGTTGAGTCATGTTGGGGTCCTTTCCCATGTCTTTCGCCATGTTTTTTTGTCTTGCACTTGTCTTCGAATTTTCTTCCAATTTATATTTCTTTTCTCCGCCGCTTTCCTTACTTCCTCTATCAAACAGTTTCTTGGTCTTCCTCTTAGTTTTCTTTTGCTTGTTTTGGCTTTTCATAACTACTACTACTAGCCATTTGAGCTGTCCTTCTTCCACCTTGTTTTGTACGGGCTGAATTTTTAGATTTTCTCTTACTTTATTTAGTCTTGTTTTTCTGCCCTTCAGACAAATCTCACTTGAATGCTTTGTGTTTTTTGTTTTTCTTTGTCGTTGTCCATACTTTAGATCCGTATGCGAGTATTTCTGCAGCTATTTCCTTAATAGTTTCTCTTTTAAACTGTTTTGGTATTTCTTTTGTTCACGAATATATTCTTGATGCTGTTAAGCAATTTTTCTGTTGCCTCGTTTCTACTCTTCATCTCTTCATCAAACATTCCATCTTCTGTTAAAATTGTTCCTAAATATTTGAAATTTTTAAGCTGTTCCATGGTTCCACATGGTTTTTGTTTTTTCCACTCTTAGTTTCATGTTTACTTTTTCTAGACCTTCATTGTATTTTTTGCATTTTCATTTAAAATTTCTTCTTTTTTTTTCTGATATTCCTATCGGTCTCATATTTCCTATGTTGTACTGCTTTACCTGCCGTTTTGCTTCTTTTATGCTTTCATTTAAGACTACTGTAAACAAGAAGGGGCTCAGGATGCACTCTTGACTCACTGCTTGTGCTGATTTTTCATGATGGATTCTGACCAAGCTTCTTGTTTTATTGTAGAGGAATTTTATCCCAAAAATTATTTTTTCCTGGACCCGTCTTTTCTATAGTGTTGGCCATAAATCATTTCGTATTTACCCTATAGAATGCTTTTTATAAATCAATAAGACATAGTTGTACCTCCCCGCTTCCTTTATTTCGTTCTCTATTATCTGTCTCTGAATCTGTCACTCCTCTATTTGGTCTAAATCCAAACTGTGAATCTGCGAGCGTGTCTTCCAATGTTTCTCGTGATCTCTTTTAAATTACTGTTGTGTATATTTTCCCTATTATGCTTAATAAAGTTATTCTTCTGCAGTTTCTGTACTCTCTTTTATCTCCTTTCTTGTGTATTAGTTCGATGATACCTGTTTTCCAGTCAATCGGCGCTACATCTACTAGTTAGTAGTTAATAGTTAAAAATCAAAGAGAAACCAACAAGTTGAAATTCAGACTTTACGTATATCTTTCGCTACGCCCTGTACAAATCGAATTTCCGCAGTCAAGACAGCATTCCACACCGGTAAACCTGCAGTCCGTCTTCCGAGCTCCAACGCTGCAGAACTTCTCCCAATGTGAGTGCGTAAACTCGAACCGGTTTGACCTTGATTACTACCATCACCGAAGATGATACAATCTATGCATCTAATATTTCTCGCAATATCTTTGCTACTATACGGTGCAAATTCGTTAAAAATCTTAGGCCTCTTCCCGTACGGCGGTAAAAGTCACTTCATAGTATTCGAACCGTTACTAAAACGATTAGCGGAGCGCGGTCACGCGATGACGGTGCTTAGTGAATTCCCACAAACGCAAGCGATCCCCAACTACAGAGATGTGCCTTTAAAAACGACCGAGAACACGGACGTTTTCGATTTACGCACCTTACCGTCGCCTCGAATCATGCGATATCTGATGATGTATTCGTTGAGCGTGGACGGTGTAGAGCTCTGCGAAAGGCTCTCCGAGGAACCCTTCCGAAATTTGATCCGATCGCGAGAAAAGTTCGACCTGATCCTGTTGGAATATTTCCAAACGGATTGTTTCCTGGGATTCGCTCACAAGTTCCAAGCACCGTTTATCGGTTTAAGCTCTTCCTATCAGATGCCTTGGCACCCCGATAGGTTAGGTAACCCGGATAATCCGGCGTATATTCCGAATCACTTCGCTTTCGTCAACGGCCAGATGGATTTCTTCGAGCGGGTGGAGAATACTTTGATGTATCTCGTTTCGAAAGGGATCTATTCGGTATACATGGGAATTTGGGGATATGGTATCGCTAGGAAGTATTTCGGTGAAGATCTACCACCGTTGCATCGTCTAGCTGAGAATACCAGTTTGGTTATGGTGAATACCTTTTTCCGATTGAATGGTGTTCAACCCAAAGTGCCTGGGAATGTGGAAATTGGCGGGATACATATTAGTCGAGCGAAGCGCATTGAGGAGGTAGGTAGAGCTATTGGATGAAAATAAAAAACTTTGACATAGATTCCGGCGAATCATTAACATATCCAGTTGTTCCTTCGAGAACCATTAACACACTGAATTCTGTTGTGACACATTTCACTAGTCGAACTCACTACATTTTAAAATATCCAACGAATCGAGTTGGCAAATATAGCGCGGTTAACATATAGAGCTATTGATTATAGACTAACTAGCGCAGAGAACTCTTGATTCTAGTATAGTTAACACCCCGAGAGATTGTTGTAACACATTTAACACAGGCAATTTTTGTTAGGATGCGACTAGGAAATTGCGCTGTTTGCTATAGTACCATTAACATATCGAGTTAATAGTTTCAGAGTGATTAACACATTGCATTAGAGTTAGAATAACTAACACACCGACTTATACATCCTGCCACATTTAACACAACTTAAATACAACACATCGAATTTTCGTTGTAGCACGGTTAACTCATCGCGTTCTCGCTACGAAGCGACTAAGAGATCGAATTATTGGCTATGGTACCATTAACACGTCGAATTAATAGTTTCAGCATCATACGTAGAATTAGACGTCAGAACGATTAACACAAGACTTATACTTTCTTCAACATTAAACACGACTTGAAAATAACACCTCCAGTTTATGCGCGATGAGTTAACGGCGTTATAACCAGAGACCGGATTGCATTTTTGCATATCGATAACTATCAACGATACAATTGAACGTTTTAAAATCTACACGAATTAGGGCAAATAAAATTAAATCGAGGTAGTCGTTATGGCACCATTAACACATCGAGTTGATCGTTCCAAAGTAATTCCCACGTAGAATTATACGCTAGAGTGATTAACACATCGATTTATACATCCCGCCACCTTTAACATAACTCGAATACAACACCCCCAATGTTTGTTGTAACGCCGTTAACTTATCGTGTCCTCCTTACGACGCGTTTAGGAGATCAAGTTGTCGCTCTGACATCATTAACACATCGAGTTCATCGTTTCAAAATGATTAACATGTAGAATTCTACGCTAGAATAATTAACACATCGGCTTATACATCCTGCCACATAACATTAATACAATACGTGGAGTTTTCGTTGAAACGAGTTCTTCGATACAACAGCCTATCGCGGGAAGTACACGCTCTTGTTGCAACGCTATTAGCACATCAAATTATACGTCCTACAAAATTGAACATATCGAGCTCTTCCGCACAATAGCAGCACAACGCAGTTAACAAATGAGCTAGTGATTGAAACAAAGTTAACTCGGAGACCATTTAATTAGAATGTGATCAACATGTCAAATTTTCATTCAAACATAATCAACACATTCCGTTCGCGTTCTTTCCACGACACGATTAACACGTCCAATGTTCATTATAGAACGATTAGCGCACCGAGTTATACATTTAGTACGACAATAAGACTCGGTTAACATCTAGAGCTTTTCATGTGACTAACACTTTTTGCTATAATACGATTAACACCTCGCATTCTTGTTGCTACGCGATTAGAATGTTGAGTTATTCCATCTGGCACCATTTGAATCGACAAAGAATTCATCGCCGCGCGGGTTACACTGTCTATTTCTTCGTTCTAGTACATTTTGGTGAAGACCAATGTGTTATTTGCAACAGATAGATTACCATAAGGTTTGACATTGTAAATTATTAAAATCTGGCGAAAATTAGCGATAATCCCGATATCTTGTTATAATATAGTCGAATAGTTAACTTCGGAAGCGGTTTACAGTCTTGACGTTTCACTGGTTGTGATTGAAAACGACAAGCTTGGGACCGAAACTCCCTGGCAAGTTAAAATTTTCGAAATAACCAGCACAATCATATGTTATTATATTAAGAACTGCGTCCTAACTGACAGCAATGTTGAACGAGATGCCAAACATATACATTGTGGTTTGTCCCTGAAGACGGACACTATTATCTAATTCGAAACGTACAGAAGATTATCGGCTGTAATGAATTTGACACCTTCGTTGCAATGGTGCAGAGTTACATTGTTTGACTTCTCCATTCTTCTGATTTGCTTGTTCGTTTTACGGCTTCTCGTGTTACCAAATTTCTGTTGTTGTTTCTGCCAGCTTTCAAATCCTTCGTCTCTTTGGTTAATGTACTGGATTGAACGTTTCTGCTCGTGCTCTTATTTATTTTAGTTATTACTAGGTGTTAGCTTTCAATTATGGTAATATTATCAATATTGAATGAGAATCGTTTTATTATCGTGAACTTTCTTCTTTTTCTTCTGGTACCGTTTCCATTAGTAGAAATTGGCTATCGTGTTAGCACTTAGGTTCCTATCTTTTGCGTGGAACTTCGACTCCTACCTAGGGTCAGACTAATAACCTCAAACCCATTCATTTCCTTGGCAAAACTGTTGCACTCGCCTAGTTACCTGGGGGTGAAAAGTAAGGATTTAATTTACTTATTGACAGTAAATTAAACAGGGAATAAAAGACATTTCTTAAAATCTCTATTTATAAAATAATAATTCTTTATTTGAGAGGCTGACGGTCGTCCAGGAACCTGATCGTTACCTTAGCCAACGGTGAAGAAATCTCATATGTCTGCAATCTCTTCTGAATCGGGTTAAATGACATCCTCGGAAAAAAGTACCACGTGCTCACCGATCTCAACTGTGCTCTAGAGGAGTTATCCCTGGTCGACAATGGAAGCACTAGTCAGTCAGCCACTGCTGGGCTTTTCACTCGGCGAGATCGATTTTGAGGATCGAAGGCCACCTGAACATAGAGGTTTTTGCTGAATCAAAGATTTTTCCAGATGGTCTCGGAGTGTTTAGATCTCGATGAACGATACCAAGAGTCTTATTCGATAGGACCTCTAATCTTTTGACGTACATCGGGACTGCTGAGGGCCAGGCCATGACGGCTGAAGTCAACAGCGGCCGGAGCGTGGTGATATAGAAAAGCAATTTGCTTCTCAGGTGAAGGAGATTCCTTCGTCCTAAGAGGGGTATAGGATATTGCGTGCAGTGTAAAATCAAATGTCCATCCCTCCAACCTGCTCCTTGCAACTAAACTCTGATGGAAATTTCAAAGTACTTAAGTCATAGTTCTAGGGTAACACGACGTTGCTCACTAGGACGCTCCCACTGGACAATTTTCGTCTTCTAACCGCTACGCATTCTGATTCATTTACTCTATCTTCTGCAGCTCAAATCAGTAAATACGTAGGCATCCATTACCTGATCTCTGTCTTATGTTAGTCAGCCATTGTGATAGCTTGGCTCATGATGGAATGCAAGTAGATTCCCATTCCTTTCCTGGCTTCGATAGGAGATAAGGATGAATGAATATTGGATGGAAATTTGGATTAGAACATAATTTCTGCCTGGTGTAACGAATTGGCATAGAAGCAAAACTGGCGTAAGCAGGGTCGAATCCCTGGATTGGATCTAGGTATTCCCTATGAGGGTCGTACCTATTTCGTTAGAATGTTTCGTTTTGGACAGATTGCACGAAATTATTATGGACACCAGGATAGAGTAAAATTTAAATCGCGATCTTCGTCACCGGAAGAAAGGTGCGACGTACCTAATAGGATTAGATAAAATTGATATTTTCAAGGTAATAAAACTGGATATATCTGTTTACTCCCAAAATATAATTATATGTATAAATTGCTGAAAACGCACATTCCAAGCAACCAGATAAGCCACATCTGTGCTCGTTATCTGAATTCTATTTTCGCGTACGCCTGTATTACCGTCACCGTCTCGTTCACACGTAATTATTATCAACTAACCTACATTATGAGTCGATTAAAATTATGGGATATCGACATGTATTACGTTTATCTTTTAGATATCTGAGTTTGTCTCTACACTTAAAAAGGGTGCATAAAATTTCGCTATGATTGAGAGACGAAATTGCTGATGTAACTGGAGTTATTGTTTCATATTTTTACGTTCCTTCGTTCTAATTTTCAACGCCGAATAAATTTGTCCTATACCTAACAGATCTACGACATACGTACATGTCGGACACGTACGTAGATGCATCCAAAGGCCGAGGTCACGGTCGCTGTACACTGAGACTCGACCTTGATTTTCATCGATTTCATTCGACATCGCTTGGATGGGATGCATTTCACATTAAAAACATTTTTCCTCAGTAAAGTACGTCGAAACACTCTCAACTAACATCGTCGCAATAATAGGAACAAATTAAGGTCAGGGAATTTTTATTTCTGTCCGATGTGGTGACATACATACACACGTACGATTCTACTTTTCTAACGTCCACGAGTCAAAGAACGCGATTCGAACGCTAATAATATTATTGTGCCGGCACGGACGATCAGTCGGCCACGAACCGTGGGATCGCGAGTAGCGGCTAATGTGCATTCCGGCGTTAAACTGGTCCATACGATCGACGATGAAATCGGCGATAATACTGCTGGCCCTTTTGGGCGTCGCAAATTCGCTCAAAATTTTGGGAATATTCCCTTACGCCGGTAAAAGCCATTTCGTCGTCTACGAACCGTTGCTGGTCGAATTGGCGAAACGCGGACACGAAGTGACGGTCCTCAGCGAGTTTCCCCAGAAAAATCCGATCCGGAACTATAAAGATATCGCTCTGAAGGAATCCCCTAACGTCGAAATCATCGATATCCGAACGATGCCGAGTTCGTTCGTTATGAAATACGCCGTCCTCGTTTATCTGGCCAAAGCCGCTTGGGAAACTTGCGAAAAGCTCGGACAGAAACCCGTCCAGGACCTCATAAATACCTCCGAGAAATTCGATCTGATCCTCATGGAGTATTTCAATACCGATTGCTTCATGGGCTTCGCGCATAAGTTCAAAATTCCGGTGATCGGACTCAGTTCCTGTTACGAAATGCCCTGGTCACCTGATAGGATCGGAAATCCTACGAACCCGTCTTACATCCCGAATCATTTCGGTTATTATGATGTAAATATGAATTTTTGGGAAAGGCTTGAAAATACGATCCTACTGTTGTATTGCAAGACCATCTATTACAGCCTGATGGAAGGAGATTCTATCGCTAAGAAGTATTTCGGGGATGATTTACCACCGGTGCGCGAATTAGCCGAGAATACGAGTTTGTTTTTGATAAATACCTTCCCGGCTCTAAACGGACCGAGACCCAAAGTTCCCGGTTTGATAGAGGTTGGAGGAATGAATATCGGAACGCCGAAAAGAGTAGCTCCATCGGTAAGTTTGATGATCACCATCTTGCAATTATGATTAAAGCTGACATTTGTCTTTAGATGAATTAATCATTTTTGCTTTAACGTATTTAAGATGAGGTGAAAAAGTTACAGATCCTCAATTTGTGCTTACAGTCAGCCACATTTTAGAGACGATAACAACAGTTTACTTGTATCTTGAAAAATCTTTCGAATTACCATTCGGCGGTTTTAAATATATTTTATTGGAAATTTTAATGTTAAAGGAATTAATTATGACTTTCCTGTAATAGGAAATAGGAAAATACTTTCTATTACAAATTAAGTAGTTGTATATAGTTGTAAGTATGTATATACGTAATAGAGTAGGCAGTCTGAGCTGCGTTTCAGGTCATCTAGTACACATTTACGACGTCACGCCACCAACCGTATTTCACATAACTTTAGAAAAGCCACAAAATAATTCATAACCACATGCATGAATTATTATTGATTATGTCTAACGTATATTTTATTTGTATTCATATCTAATGTGTGCAGCGCTTTATTTTATAATACGGATAAATTCAGGAAATCATTCAATAAAATATGAAGTTTACTTTATATTTTATTACAATAATATGTAATAATTGTAGAACAACATATTAGACGATAAACTGCTTTGGATATATTAAAAGCAAGGGCATGTTCAGTGAAAGCCTCTCATCTCTTGTCTTAACACATTGACTGCCGTAGTATCCAACAATAAATTTAAGTAAAGAAGTTTTTTTTTAAATCTGGCTAAATTTTTAATGATAATGATGAATTTTTGCCCGGTTATCAAAAAAAAAAAAGAAATTGCCGCGGCTCCCCGTGAAACTTAAACACAAGTTTTTCAGCACGGATCATGGCTATCATGTTTGAGGACATCACGGGGAGGGAGAGGGGGACAGCAGTCAAACTACTACAAAATTTGCGTCTAAATGATAAATTTTTAATAACTATGGCCTGAATTGTGAATAAATTGTGAGACCGAGACATCACTGGCTATCAAATATGACAGACATGGCAATCAATGTATTAAGAGAAATTGGTTGCCGATGGAAAAAGGATGATCGCCTCGATAAGGATTAATGGAGTTGGGACACAGGTAGCCATTGCGCAGGTTAATTTCCTACAGACTTACGTCAGGAATATGCACGATCAGTATTTTTGGAAATTAATAATAATAATAATTAATCTATCCAAAAGTGAAAGTGATAGTGATAGCAAAGAAGAAGAAAATTTATAACATAGACCTGCGGTTTGGCTACAAGTTTTGTCAATATATTTACAATAAAAATGTTTTACAGAAAATGTTTAATAATGACTTCTTTATGTGTATAATATTATTAATTTTTTAATTAATTTAATTAATTGCAAGTAAAATTAAACTACCGCAATGTTGATATTTAAACTTTGAAAATTAGAAATCTAGCAATAAATATTATAGTTTATAGACGATAAGCAGTAGCCGTTCACATTTTACTTCTTGGTAACAACTATAGGTGGCGCTGTTTTAATGTTATTGTTTCAATTAAACTTGCCAATATGTAAGCATGTGACGTCACTTGCAATTAATTACGTACAACGGAACTTAGGCTGTCTTCTCTATATATTTGCCAATTTCAATCCTTGACTTTGTACTTTTCTACTGATTGTGCCAATCATCAAACGTTTTGTTCTTCTTACGTACTGCATTATCATTATTTCTCACCAGCTACCGAGAATTCGTTATACATCTTTTCAAAATTACCACCCCGCCTCCAACAACTCCCAGTTGGTAATTCCCAATTAACGGAGTCGAAGCGGAGGGAAAGTATTGTGAAGACTTCGTCGTTCATAATCTTTCCTCGACGAAACTCGACCAATTTACATGCTAAAAGTCAACGGAAACAATTATCCGAATTAGGAACAAAAACGCTGAATAATTCCTCTCTCCCTCTTCGCTAATAAATCGTTATTTCGAAATTCGAAACGGGCTACGCCGCCGCGTCGTTTCTCAGCGGCTCGCTCGCTCAATTCGCGAGTTGAGAATGGAAGAATGGGTGGTAGACGAGCCGGCCTCGAATTTCATCTGAATGTACCTTAGAAAACGGAGAGAACTGAGAAACAAAGATAGTCCCTCTTCCTCTCGGTCCGGCGACTTCCTTATTTAGCGAAGAGGACGGGAAAGAGGGAGCGGAGAAAATTGTATTTGCCATTCATTGCCCTTAATGAACGATTAGGTGACCTGCTGATGTTCCGCGAATTGTCGGTATTAGCTTTGAAGTTGATAAAGTAAAGAAATTAATTTTTGTTTGTTCTTCTTGCTTTAGTCGCTTTGAAAATATTTTCCTTGAAAGTGCTCTTTACAATTACTAAGAACGAGTTTTTTTCCTGCGGTGTAATTGGTGAATTTTCAGGAAATCTAGAGGACACACTCGGCTCATTTGAGAGAGATATTGTGCCTTTTTTGAACTAATGTAATGGTGAGAAATGAATAAAAAGTAGAACAACTAACGTTTGTATTACAGGTTTATTAAACTTGTACTAAGAATGTAGGTTTCCAGTATTTCAGAAAACATTTTTTCATTCGGAACTATGCGAAATACGGATTATAAGAATCAAAAAATGGAGGCGATGAAGAAGCCTTCCCGTTGAACAAAAGGCTTAGAACCGTATTACCACCCCTAAGAATTTTTTTAAAGAATTACTAGCGGTGAGGATGGCTTTAACCCTTCTACAATTTCGTTTCGGTTTCTTTGATTACTGAAAGTAGGGTAATCCCCTACTACTGTTGCCATATTTCATTAAATTTGTATCGAGCATTTCTGAACGGCGTACAAAAATGTGATTTTGGAACTAAACTTTGAACTCTTCTTACGGACAAATACTACATTTTGGTAGTGTTTGTTTTCTTAGAAGAGAGCACATTACGTCATGAAAATATGTGCGGAATGTGACGTCATGTAAACGCGCTCTATGCAGTTCGCTAGTCGGTTGCCACGGTGATCTTCTCTAAAGAAACAAACTCTCTCTCTCTCTATATATATATATATATATATATATATATATATATATATATATATATTGGGTCCAATCGATTTATTTTAGCATCTACAACACGTGGTAGCTCTATGGCGCAGCAATATTGGTACACGCTGTATAGGGTACTCCGATAAAATGAATTTTTGGAGAGTGTCTTGAATGTCGTGTTTTACTTTTATATGCGGTGAGTGTATAAAATTTTAATGGCCGTGCCAACTAACGCTAAGGCGAAAAAATGATCGACGCGAATTTTTCAGATTTAAATGAGTTTACGTACAATACCGGCTTGATTTTGGCGAATAGTCACTACAGTTTACAATTACGGAGACAGTTGATGCCCGGTGTAATCGAAGTTGGAGGAATGCATATCGAGAAAAGGAAAGAATTGCCTTTGGCAAGGCGTTTGTAATAGTAAAAATAACGATTTTTCGTCTTTTGTTCTTGTTCATGTAATTATTATTATTGTGATTATTATTCTACGTTTATTCTCTACTTACCTATAACATATACGGCCCAAGGGCAACTAGTACATAATGCAAGTGCAATTATAATATTTATACAGGAAAAGTGAAGTATATAGGCTCACGATATACTTTCAATGTTCGGCATCTACAAAGAATTGAAAGTGTTAGGGGAATTGTTAAAGTTGTGGGATTCATATTTAGCTGTTCACGCTTCTTTAATAATATTCAATGGCTCAAGAAACTATATTTTACCTTCGTAGCCAACAAGCTTGAATATGCTCCGTTCAGCATGGTCTCCTCATTATTTATATTTGCAACTTTGTCTTGAGAAAGTGCAACGACGGCTTCTAAAATTTTTATCGTTCAAAATACATACTTCATATCCTCAACGGAATACCGACTATAATTTCTTATTGGACAGACATGGCTTTAGCTCATTTTATTCTCGCCCAGACTCTCATGGAGTTCGATTTATACGGAAACTGATACATGGACGGATTGACTCGTCCTTTCTATTTACAGATCTGGATTTCCATGTTTCAAGACTAAATTCATGCTTTTCGTTGACATTTACACTACCACTAGCGAGAACGAACGCACTGTTATTTTGTAATGATACCAATAATTTTGTTTAGTTTTTATTTACATTAGCTTGCGTTACAATATTTTATGTAAAACTAACTATAACTGGGAAGCTGTGGGACATTAAACATAATAATAATAATAATAATAATCAAATTCATTGCAAATAAATAACAGAGTGTTATTCTTATTAATAATAATACATACATATGTATAATAATTAGATGTCAAAGTACTATGTACAATACCTTAAAATACTAAATTTTTGATATTCCTTCCAGTTGTTCCATCCTATATTCATCACCTTTCTTATTACCATTACTATTATCATTACTATTAGTATTTTCTTTTAACTTTTTCCTTCTGATTTATGTAAATAATAATAATTACTTTAAACATCTTCCTTTTTCCAGTTTTTACAGAGGGTATTTCATAAATACGAGCCTACACTAGAACCTCGTAAACTGTCTCGCCTCGGGTTTTGTTTGGAGACTTTACGAGGTCGTGAAATCCAACGCGCGACTAGAGCTAATGGGCGCGCAGTGCCGTATTGAAATAGAAATATGAGAATAATTTTTTGAATGAAATGTGAGTAATTGTTTATAGGTCAATTGAGCTAGAAAAATTACCACATTTTTCGACAGACATCTTAATGGAAATAAAATTTGTTCTGTAATTGTAGTTTCAGAATGAGAATTCGATACATATATTTTGATTAAAAAGTATCTCAGGTAGTTAAATTGAATTTTTAAATTAAATAGTATCAGAAATTGAATCTCAAAAATCACGATTGAAAAACGTTTCGATCTACATAACTTGATTTCATCGCATTTAATGGAGTTACCGTTAGTATGTACATTGTACATATTTATAAACTCGCTATGAAGGATGGTAGTGGGGATTAACGCTACGAAAGATGGAATGAAAGTCAGTACATACACGCATTTTATACTATATATGTACATATAAGAACAGTTATTATTCATGAATACAGTTAGGGACTAAACGATACTTTTTCTTCATCCTCATATCTTTCTTGAACAGTTTTTGCTGTAATAGTTTCCATAGTTCATCCATACGACTAATTTGCGCCTCGGATAATTGAACATTCGTTTTGAAATTTGAAACTATGTCCGATTCGGTCCTGCCTGCTGAGCATGTGTGACGGACTAGAAACACATGAAACGCCACTTTGCGAGGTGACACTTTACGAGGTTCGAGTATACCTAGAAACTTGCCTTTAAATAATAATATTGTAATATGTAATTTTAATTCTCTCGAATATCGTTTTGAAACCAGTTTTCCAATGTAATGGTATTTAAGGTGCGAGGGTGGCCTCATTCACTTTATGATTTCTTGAAATATCTGTCGTAGTCCCATGCATGCGCCCTTATTGTTGTTATGACAAGTACGCAAATCGAAAAGTTTTCTGGTTCGAACCAAATTGCTTGATCCGCCCGCCATCTACATTAGATTTCAAACTCATCCTCGTAGGTTTGGTTTTTCATCGCTCAACCTGTATACTATTGCATACTACTACACATTGATGCAATTGCAAAGATATTAACGCAGTTACTTACCAATTCCATAAGAAGAATATGAAGTATTTAGGTCTGATAACATTCCAACGCGGCAAGTCGAGCAACCTTGAGGGCAAAAACGCCAACTCAATTCAGTTTAATCGTTAAAATGGTACAGTTAACAGTGTCATCATACCAGTTTTCTAAAGCGTTCTCATTGCTCCTTGCGCTAACAGTAGGTGTTGTCGATTCTTATCGGATTTTGGGCATGTTACCACACGCCGGGCGAAGCCATTTCGACGTCTTCGAACCGCTATTCTTAAAACTAGCTGAAAACGGACATAATGTCACGGTAATCGGTTTCTTTCCCCAAAATCCACCGGTGGCGAACTACAACGACGTCAGCCTCGTCGGAACGTCCCCGATTCTAAAAAATAACATCCCGATCGGATTGATGGGGGTGGCATGGTCGCCAGATTACGTCACATGTTCGAATTGGTCAGCATCACCGAGCACGTCTGCGAAACCAGCTTCAAATCGCGAGAACTCCAAGACTTCATCGACAGACGCGAAGAATTCGACGTCGTCTTAACGGAGTATTTCACCCCGAATTGCTTCGTGGGACTCATGCATTACACCGGAGGTTCATTAATTGGACTGACGTCCACCGTGATGTTGCCTTGGGTTTACGATTTTATGGGTAACCCCAATAATCCAGCTTATATCCCATCGGTATATATAGGATGTTCCGATACGATGAGTTTCTTCGAGAGGGTCTTGAATGTCGTGTTTTATATACATACGCGGTGGGTGTATCAAATTTTAATGGACGCGCCGGCTAACGCGAAGGCGAAAAGAATTATCGGCCCGAATTTGTCAGATTTAAACGATTTTACGTACAATACCAGCTTGATTTTGGCGAATAGTCATTACAGTTTGCAATTACCCAGACCGTTGATGCCCGGTATAATCGAAGTTGGAGGTATGCATATCGGAAAAAGGAAAGCATTGCCTTTGGTAAGTCATTTATAATACTAAAAATAACGATTTTTTCTCTTTCGTTGTTGTGCACTTTATTATTAAGATTATTGTTCATTACTATTATTATTAATATTTTCTTTTAACCGTTTTTTCGTCTTTTGTGCTTCTTACCAATTTATGGCCTAAAATTTTCAATATCAAAGAGCTCTGGGCTTAGCTTAGTTTAATGTACATATAGCGATGTGTCGCAGACGAGTTATTGCGTCCATTCATCAGCATAGGTGGAACATGAGCAGTGGTGTGCGCAGGAAGGGGGAGAAAGTTCTCCGCTAGTTCGAAATTTCTTGAACTGCAAAGCAGACACGGCGATTAAATATAGAAACTGACAATCCAGTAGACTATTATAGACACCACTTCTTCTGCAGTTTCTTGATTTCTTTACACCTCAAATCCACGACAGATTCTTACGACGCCGAAAAGATGTGCAGATCATACAATTTTTTCTTCCTTAAAACATTAAACAACCAGCACATGACAAAATACTCTTATCTATGGAAGAATGGACAACGGTCAAGTGATTGACGGTATTACACACACTAAGGAAAGTTTTTGGTGACGTAAAGAATGGAGTCGTCGCGGTGTTGGTCAAAAATATCTTTCAATAGACTTATTGTGTCTATCCCCCCCCCAGATCATTTTCTAATTACACCATTACCATGTCCCGATTGAAATTAGTCGGTATCAACCCTCGAAATATTTTTCTACGTACGCCACTGAACGTGAGTCTACTAGTATACACCGGAGACGAAAGAGCAAGCTAAACAATCAGATTTGAAAGACAAACTGGCTCCAAAGGAAATAAAGACTATTGCACATGCTAGAATCAGTGACAGTTGTTAGACTTCTTTCGTAGTAAAATAAAGGAATTCGGCTATAATAGCCTCGTCTATATCGGAAGTTCGCTTGTAATAAACCACTTCTATTGTTCTTAAATTTATAATAATATTGCTTAACTATGAGCGAATTATAGTGTGTAACATAGGAACGCACTTCAAGGTCAAGTTAAAAATGTAAGTTTCCACAGCGCATTTCATTTACCTAGTCGTTGTGATCATCGTGTTGATATCTCACCTAAGGCTGTACTTCGTCGAGTAGTCCGTCTTTATCGCACGCCTTTTTCTCTCTCTCTCTCTCCCTCAGGCACAGTTCGCGCAGGTTCAATTGCGTTCCTACATTTGACGGATTCTAGATCCGTAATAGGTTGGAGTTGCTCGTGCGAGCCATCAAACGTTGCTTTTTGTCAAGGTCTGAGGTTAATCGGGTGCGGTGGCAAGTTTCATGGTCAGATGGAGTGTGTACATTCCGATCGCCTGCAAATAACTCCGATCTTGACAATTTTCAAATCTAACAAGTGATCTAATGCGGCACAGAACTATTAACTCGGGGGTCGTGTGTTTCATTCCCACACCCACCATAATATCGTAGCGGTTTCTTAGAATTTAGCCGCACTCACAAGGGGAACGTCAAGGTTGTGAATAACGGATTTTGATGGGTCTCGAATATGTTATTGAAGGACCTCCCTCGAGGACCTTGCTACCAGCTTCTGTAGCCATTCGCCCTAGTTCTCGAGAAAATTGCAAAAGCTTTCCCGTCGTACTTTGAATACCGTTAATGTTAATAATTTTCTAAAGAAGTGAGTATAGTGCAGTGGGTAAGTTCTAGACTTACTACGCTGGCGATTCGTGTTCAAGTCCTGCTCTTGTAGTTTCTTTTTCTCAATCTTATTGCATGGAATAACAAATACATATATTTAATTTCATGCAAAATTGTTCAAAAGTATTTTTCGCCCTACTAACTTTATTAATGAAATTAATCGAAAGGAAATGTGATTCATGGTGTGTATTTTAAATTTCACAATCAAATCTTATAACTAAATCGATTTATCATTAATGATAATAATTTAATTAATTGGAGATTTCGAAGAAAATCGACACGGTTGGAAATATGACTTATTACACATCAAATTAAAGCTTTTTCCGTGCAGATTGCGGTTAAAACAATTTCCGAGACGAGAGACGTATGATTAAGAAAATGTTGGACGAGAACATGAAACGTGGTTCTGTTCGAAACGTTTCTGTATGCTCCAAGATCCAGACGAAGCAAATCTCATCAATTTCGTCGTCGGAATCACACTCTACGCCTTCGAAAACGTATATACACCAAATTTCGCCTAATTTAGAACATCTTCAATTTTTCCTAAATTTCCCTTGGACATTTCGAAGAAAATCGAAAAGGTTGAAAGCATGACTTATTACATATCAAACTAAAGCTCTTTTCGTACGGATTGCGGTTAAAATGATTTCCGGAACGAGATACGTGGTATTAAGAAAATATTCCACGAGAAACTGAAATGCGATTCAAGGCAAACAAATTTACACATTCGATGGTTCGCCGGTTTTAGTTTTAGTTAATAGTCTGGTCACGGAATTATAGTGGCGCATTTGAGAGCGAGAATTTCTGAGAGAGAAGCTTATCTATATCATATGTACTTTATCTATGCTAACGACCATCGCTTTCGCCGCCGAAAACCTGATCGCATTCGGGTCATCCGTGGACGTGATAGGATTTCGCGGAAGCAAGTGGAAGGAGAGCAACGCACGCTGTCCAAAAACGTTGGCGAGAACGTCGACCTTGGGAGTTAAAAACAGATTGGTAGTCCTAACGTTTGATAGGCGACCATTTACAACCAATTAGTTACGTCGGCGTAACAGCGACGATAAGAATGTCGACGCTTAATCCGTCGAATGCGCTCCTGTTAAAATTCGCGAAACTTCTCGTGTTCTTAACCGTGCTGAGTGCTAGCGATTCGTATCGGATTTTAGGCATATTTCCTCACGCGGGGCGAAGCCATTTCGACGTCTTCGAACCGCTATTTCTAGAGTTGGCTAAAAAAGGACATAACGTGACGGTAATCGGATACTTTCCTCAAGAACCACCTGTGGCGAACTACAACGACGTTAGCTTAGTGGGAACCGCTCCCGTTCTAAAAATATGATTCCGTTTGGAATGATAGGCGGTGGAAATAGCGGAACCATAGCCAAAATGCGACACATGTTGGAATTAGCCCATTTCACCGTACACGTCTGCGAGACGAGTTTCAAATCGCAAGAACTCAAAGATTTCATCGAGAGGCGCGAAAAATTCGATCTCGTCCTGACGGAGTTCTTCACCCCGAATTGTTTGCTGGGACTGATGCATTTCACCGGGGTTCCCTAATTGGACTAACGTCCAGCGTGATAATGCCTTGGATTAACGATTTTATGGCCAACCCAGATCATCCGGCTTATATCCCGTCCGTATATATCGGTTCTTCGGATAAGTTGACTTTCTTCGAGCGCATCGTTAATGTCGTGTTTTACTTTCATACGCGCGGTGTTTATGAGGTTTTGATGAACTCGCCGGCTAACGATAAAGCGAAGGACATTTTCGACGCGAATTTACCGGAATTGGACGAATACGCCTACAATACCAGTTTAATTTTGGTGAATTCCCATCACAGTTTGCATCTACCCAGACCGTTGGTGCCCGGTATAATCGAAGTCGGTGGGATGCATATTGGAAAAGCGAAAGAATTGCCTGCGGTAAGTCGTTTTCCATTGGAAAAAAAGTGGAACTTTAGGCAAGATATGCATCGATAATTTCGCACCATATAATTATTAATTTATTCTGGACACATGTTTTGTCAGCGGCGAAGCTGGCAGCGTGAATAGTGTCTTACCGAATGGGATTGACAATACTTATTTTGTTGGTGGCGAAACACGTGTTCAGATTAAATCAGTAGTGTAGTGAAGAGTTTACTGATGTGATACATCGTCGTTATACAGGGTGTGTATAAAGCGGCGAAAAAGATACACGCCTCGATGTCGGTTTTGAATCGAAAATCTTAATCTTGAAGTGTTGTTTTATGCTTCGTATGATAATAGAGGGCACTTAAAAGAAACATATATTTGGCAACACTGCACTCGCATACCACTTTAATAGCAGGTATCACAATATTTTCTGAAATTCAATCTTCCAAAATAATCTAAATGAAATACTACTAATGAGAGTAAAATATTATTAGATAGGTTAATTTTACATTTTAAATTCGACAAATTACGTGAGATATCATTTGCTCTTGAAATTATTTATTAATTAATTAAAATAATTCGTATTGAAAAATATAAAATGATGTTCCATTTAATAATAGGATTAATTGATTATTGGATATTTATCTGATATTGAATCATTAACACTATTACCTACGTAACTGTTCCAATTGAAATCCTTCTGTTTTTATGCATAGTTGCAATCTACGATCTATTGCATAGTGTAGTATAATAATACACAAATGGTTAATTACCATTAGAAATTCATTTATTTTAATTCAAGTTATCAAAATCACAGTTAAGGTTGGGAATCTGGTATTCATTTGACATTCGATGTAGCTTTGGGGTTCTATTTATACCTTTTCGACGCCACGCCCACCACCTCTTAAGCATCGTTTTCCCCTACGGGAGTTATCCCAATAATTTAACTCCAGCCAGAGGCGTTTAATGGGAGAAGTAAATGTCACCAGAAAGGAAATTTTGTTAAATATTTTATAAAAGCATGATTTAATGTATAAAAAGGATTTATTAACATTTTAACACACATTTCGACAACAATTACACGACGAAATTAGAACTACGAAAATTGACAATCTTAAAAAGTCATTATAAAAAGTCTGAAATATATTTTCAAAAGAAAAAAGGGTTTTAAGAAGAAATATTAGTTAGGAGAAGAAGTACCAGTGAATAAACGAACCTCACGATACAGAAAAAGCTGCGTCGAGAAATAAAGGGGAAAGAAGAGGACCGTCAACGGAAATACACTTACACTTTCACACAGTCTAAGAAATAGGTAAAAATTTTCTTTCGATTTTTATGTTCAATATTTAAAAAGGATTATAAATATAAAGTGTTAATAATTTATGCTTTTATATTTTATCTACGAGCTAGACCGGTGCAACTTTACTATTAAAATAAAATTTTAACTAAATTCTCAGTACAATAGTCTGCAATACTCGTTTGAGCCTTTCTAGTGTAATATCTAGTGCATTAAAGGAACCATACACCATGTTGATATCGGCATATTCGTTCGATGTAAAATCCTTTACGAGTGAACAAAATAATAATACAAAAACGAAGAATACGAGTACGTACAGAAACACAAGAACTAATCACGGAAAAAGCGAAGATTATACAAAATTATAACATGAAAGTGGAATTAAATAAATAAATGTCCAAATTTGATGGTGATGTTTTTGATAGAAATCACATTCGAATACAATCTTATTGTTCTACGACGTTGCAAGATGCATTTTTTTGTGAAAGTGTGTTAATGAAGAAATGTTAAAAATATTAATGGAAGTCAAAAAATACGTTTACCAACAAATAGGTCTCTATCAACTTCTATGAAGTATCGTACAATATTTTGATGTTGAGATTTTCGATTCAGAATTGCATAAGTGGTTACGTCACGTGTAGCTTCTTCGCTAATTTATCACACCACATTCTTTGCAATCATTGTGAAGTTGAGAAATGGAAAATTTCAGCTTTTTACTTCCCTATTTTTTGGGTTTAACTCCTCCCTTAACTGATCGCCTATTCGTTCGCTTCCTTTGCTACTTAATTTTTTTATTCACTCGTCATAATTATATAATAATAACTTATTCTCTTTCGTTACTTTGTCTTCTTTTTCACTTCGTTGCCTCTACTTACTAGCACTTGCCATTGGTTCTTTTTCTTTCTTTTCTTACACTATTTGTTATTTGTGCTTTTTAACTTCCCGCTTCGCTTCTCATTTGCCTTCTTCATTGTTTTCTTCTTTATGTTCTATTTTTCTCTCCCTTTCTTAACCTCGGCTCAGCGTTGTCCACGCCTGTATTTCTTCGCAAGCCGCTTAAATTGATTAGTTTTTACTCTTTTTTTCACTACGCGTGTGAATACCCAAACATTGGACTTGTCTCCGTTTTCGCTGTTTCATTCTTGGTTTCTTTGCTTTCCTCTCATTTCTCCCTACGGTTTTCTTACAGCTTTTTGCTTTTCGTTTCACTTTCTTTTGATTTTTCCATTTTATTGCATCTCTCTAACCTTTCTCTCCTCACATTTTATTGCTTTCTTTGCTTTGTCACTCCGATTTTAGTCACTGATAAGAAAAAATATGTATTTCGCATCAGCAAAATTCGTCCCAATCTAGTTGGATCGTGTTCAGCATGTTTTCGTATTAAAATAGCACGCGCGGGTCACCTGCTTGCTCCGATTTGCTTATCTGACTACAACACGCACAGACGAAAAATTACATCATGGCAGACAGATAAGTCTCGATAAACCCGATTTTTGTATTCCTCAAATTGAAAGCATCAATGATGATGCAAGATCACAATCAGCGGTCTGGTAAATGTTTTCTTGTTAAACTCCCAAATTGAAGTACGTACGAGGGACGATTTCTAAGTTGTTGCAAAAATTAGTAGTGAAAAACCAAGGCTTGAAGGCTTCGACAGCTTCTTAAAGTGCTGAAAATGTCCGTCCACCCATTTTTTGACATTCGGGATCCAAAACGAAGTCATTACGTGAAAAATCAGGTGAATACAAGCAGTAAGACATCAATTCGATGTTTTTCTCCTTCAAATAATTGTTTGCAAGCAGTATGAGAGTTGCTATCGTCATGATAATCAGAATAATGTGAGGATTTCGATCGATTTTCCTGATTTCGTCGGTGACTTCTGGCAAACAAGGTGTTGTATATGATTCAGCAGTAACCGCTGACATTCTTCGGAAAATTTCTTCCAACAATTCCAACGATTTAGAGGACTGACTATCACGCAAGGATATGTCGGCATTTTTAAAGCCAACAATACGGTCTCTTTCAAAGTCGTTAAATTGGTGAAAAGGTAAAGGCTGGTAGATTTGAGATGTTTCAAAAAATATGTTTAATCAAGCTGTCAACCGAAAATTTTATGAACTGTCAGTACGCAGTAACAGGAACAAAGAAGAGGACAATGTATTTTGAAGATAACGAATAAATGTAAAATCCAAGTAACTTCAAAACTTGGTTTCCTCATTTTAGACATTTATATATCTGTATATGTTAATATTATCATGAAAGTTTCAATAAAATTGGTGAAATGAATACTTGATGTTCGAATTTTTTATGGAAAGCAATATATGTTGATTCAGCCATTCTGGGACAGTAGCTTCTTTCTTACAAATTTTAGTAGAAGACTGTTGTAGGTGCATGATCGCGGCAATAAGGCAGGGGAGCGATGTTTGATTGAAAATAGAAAATTATCTTTAAGAGTCAACATCCTAATTAGACTGTGCTTACTTAGTAAACTTTTGCACACAGATCCTTGAGGTCCTAATGCTTAGCATTCGACATTTTGATGGTATGAGGAAAAAGTGAGGTCGAACAAATTTCATCATTGATTTTGACACTTTACTAATAAATTGGTAACTTCTACTTCGAATAAAATTTAAAGAAAAATGTGAAAATTTGTAATATTACTTCAAAGCGATATTTGATAGTACTCGGTAACTATTAATCAACTCGCTTTCGTTCCAGTCGACCTGTCCCTTCTTGTATATACGGGTAATCCGATCCACATGCTTACACAACTCTATTCCTAGAATTACATCTAATCAGATCTGTTTATAAACAATTGTTTTCTCAATCCTAAGCATATCTCTTTGTCTTAAGTCAAGGAAATAATAAATATCAATTTACTGTAATTTCAGCGATAAACCCGGTACGTTTCGTCCGCTTTTTTGTCGCAAAACAATCACAAATTGCCGCACAATACGCCGTAGATATCGAGACCTACCAGAAATGATATAATATAACGTTTCGTAATTTATTTCCAAGTTTATTTAAAGAAAAAAATCGGACAGTCACTGCAGGCAGTGAAGCATATCTCACGTGACAAAGTGTTATCCCTGGTAGGATAAATAGGTGCATTTCGTCATACTTTATTAGTCTTCCCGTGACCTCAAACGCAAAGACATTTCTCCTTTTAAAATGCAGCCCCAACTGTTTCGTCATCTAGTTTTAACAGTGCTAATGATCGGAATCGACTCGTATAGAATACTGGGATTTTTTCCGCATCCGGGAAAGAGCCATTTCGACGTCTTCCAACCGATGCTATTGGAACTAGCCAGAAGAGGTCACAACGTCACCGTGATCGGTCATTTCCCCTCGAGAACGAAAGGGAAAATTATCACGATATCAGTTTGTTGGGTACGCAGAAGATTCTCGTAAATTCCTTCACGTTCGACGTTTTCGGGCCGAAACATAAACTATCCCGGATGTCGCTGGTGTTTCGCCTGGCCAAACTCACCAATGGAATTTGCGAATCGGGATTAGGCTCCCAACAGGTACGGGACTTCATCGAACGAAAAGAACGATACGACGTGGTTATAACGGAATTTTTCACCACGAATTGCTTCGTCGGTTTGATGCACTATACCGGTGGATCGCTTATTGGACTGACTTCCGGCGCGGTGATTCCTTGGATTGGCGATTTCGTCGCGATACCCGATAATCCTTCTTATATCCCTTCTTTGCTCATTGGACATTCCGATAGGATGAATTTTGCGGAACGAGTGCAAAATACTATTATCTATTTCATCGCTAAGATCGGGTATAGAATTTGGATGGATTGGCCGGCGAATGCTTACGCCAAGAAGTATATCGATGCTGAAATTTCCGGATTGGATATCTTTCTTTATAATACCAGTTTGATATTGGTTAATAGCCATAATACTATCCACAGGCCTAGACCGTTGGTTCCTGCTGTGATCGAGGTTGGAGGTATGCATATCGGAACAAAGAAGGAATTGAACGAGGTATTTCTAGACTTTAGGAAGTTTCATATTGGTGTTGGTCTATGGCTAGTTCAAAGAAAGAGCACTTGAATAAATTATGTCTTGGTCTTGTCGATGCTCTTTTAGCATTGAATAAGAAACTAGTCACTAAGAAAATTCCTAATTTCTCCGTTGATGAATATGATATTCATTCTCCTACTTTGCTGCTTCTCCAGAATCAGCCTTAGATTGAGATAAGATAAGATAAGATAGGATTTATTTATTGATTTATTTATTTGACTTGGAGAAGAATAACTTCCCCTTTTCCAAGAAAAAAGTATATCTGTTAAATTGCCGAAGCGTTCATCAGATCGAAGGACAATCTTTTGTGTAACAGTATTGAAACGAGCGAAGTAAACTGCTGGAACTAGACCGAATGTTATGATCATATTTACGCTCGTTCTTGAGAGTTGCGAGGTGTTTACTAATGGTGGAAGTCTTTTGCTTTTATGTAAGGGAAAATCTGTAAAAAAATCTCCCGGACACACTCGTTATTCGATCCTATTTTACCCGTGCCGTTTCATGAGTTATGGATGGAATTCACTAGTTTCTCATCCATGAATCTTGTGTGTTATCTCGCTCTACCTCCATCACTCCTATTGGAGTACTGGACGCTTCTGCGTTTCTTAGCCTCGAGTGTAGTATGGTTGATTAGCTAGTTCTGCGCATCCTCTTCATATTTCATTCTTCTGCAATCTTGTCTAGTTTTCTCCATTCTTCTCTGTTTCCGGCCCTATTTTTACTTCGCCCCAGCTTAGACCCTTTTAATTGCGTTCCTTGAGTTATAGTCCGATGGTCCTCTACTTCATTTTCCTTCTGGCTGATAATCTAGAGCTTACCTGGCTATATTATTTTGATCCTTTCTTAAAGTATGGCCAATCCATTTCTACTTCTTCCTTCTGATTGCGATTGATATTTGTTCCTGTCTTGTTTTGCCCCATAGCTCGATGTTTGTTATTTTATTTGGCCAATATATTTTCAGGATCTTCCTCAGCGATTTATTGACGAAGGTTTGTAGTTCTCCATTTGTTGCTCCATCATACTTACTATACTGTTAACGCAACTGTTGTATAAACATTTAATTTTGTCCATATATCCATGAAGCGGTACAATTAAAATAGGAAAAAATCAAGGACGTGGCAAGAGTCCTTTAGAGATAATTTATCTGACTTTTGTTTTAACTTCGTTTATCTCCAAATTTATCCCCTACTTCCCATGCCTTAAAACCTTCTTGAAGATCTTTTTGCTTGTTTTACAAGTAAGTAAGTCATCATAAAAGGCGCTGGCAAAGATATGTCCTTTTCTTCTCTCTCTTCGTACCATTGAAGTATTAGGTGCTAATTTGTTCCTAAGATATAACAGAAATGACTGATTGTCTAGGTAACCGCGTTTTCTACCTTGCTTATTCCTCTGAAATCTTTTACATTTCTTGTATCCACATTCCTCTACTTATTTCTTTGATCTTGACTTCCCACTTCTCCCATTCTAGTTTGAATTCGATTGTATTGTCTTTTATTTTCAGTTCCAGTTGTTATGGTTTATTGCTCTACTTCTTCTCCCTCCTAGCTATCTAAGTATAGTATTTTGATATTTCCTCAACGCAAAACTAATCCATTTTATTCGTATTTTTTAATTCCACCTCTTATTCTTCCTTGTTGTATTTCTCCCCATGTACTTGGTAATTTGTTTGGGGTCAGAATAATCTCATAGACTTCCGTAACGTAATTTTTTTTAACAATGTTAATGAAATTATATTCAAAACAAAAGTGTTTTATGAAATTTGTATCTATATTTTGGAACGCTTCAATTATTTTTGAGTTGGGCCTTGTCCGCGTAATTTTTTTAATGGAAACTTGTTAAGTTTACTCTACCATTCGATAGAGAATTTTTTTCTCTTTGCAGTAGTATTTTTGTTTTTTTTTTTTTTTTATTTATTTAATAACATTTTTACAAGAAAACATTAGTAGCGTTCTAGTCCGGTACTCACGAGATCGCTGTTTCGAGTCTCGTTGCGCGACATGTTTTTCTCCCTTCAAACTTAGTTATTAACGATAAGATTGTAACCGATAACTTTATTGCAAGTGATTTTGTTTATCTGAGATTTACCTAACTTTTATTAAATACCCGAACATATGTTTTCCTGTAAAAATGTTATCAAATAGAATTTAAAAAAAAAAAAACAAAAATAGTATTGCAAGAATAAAAATTCTCTATCGAACCGTAGGGCACAACTAACAAAATTCCATTTAAACCAAATGCGCGTACAAGCGTAACTCAAAAATAATTGAAGAAAAGACAAATTGAAGCGTTCTAAAAATTTCATAAAAAGATTGTGTATTGAACATAATTTCCTTAAATCAATACTAACGACATAAATCACCGCCTCCATACTTTCAACTAACTCTGTATGTATGTTACTAGAAGGTGAAGTCTTGATCTCAAATTTTTACGAACAAAGGATCCTACCTTCGAGAATAATACCGATTCGTGCCAATCTCATCATAGAGAAAGTGATGAGGAAATCGCATGCCTTTGCCATTCAAAGACTTTCACAAATATTATGTTCAAGCAATCGCGAAAATATAACGGCGCGAAGGTATTACTTGTAAATATCAAACCGCAATAGAAACCACAGATGATATCGCAGGCATTACTTTGAATTTCGAAACACAATTATATTAAAAACAGAAAATAATTATAAAGAAGACTAATATATGAAATGATAAATATACAGAAAGATACTAACATTATTAATTTCAGAACCGATGTTCAAAATTTTAGTAATGTATATAGCAATTTAATAAAATCACATCTACATTTCTTAAGAAGGAAACATTTGGCTTGCTTTTTAATCCGGGTTTTCCCTACTCCGTTAACCGAATTGTTAAGGTTTTGAAATGTGTGTGTTTGGGCATTAAATCAGTTATTTATAATATAAAAAAATGTTACAGATCCTATATATCAAGACATCTTAGTCATTAGTTATTTTGTTGATAGTACTCGAATAAAAAAACAAATGTTTGTTTACACATTTATCTAGCTATATTTTCATCGATGAAGGTGTTCCGCAAACGTTTGTAAACGTTCTGGGAACATAACTATTACTTCAATCACTCTTGTTTAATTGGAAAAGTATATGGTCTTTTTTCGACCAGAGCACCAACTTCTGTAATAAAAAAGCTAGCTAAGGTACGTCTTACAGTATTCAGCCCTCCATTTTCGGATCCAAGACCACGAAATACTTTACGTACAAACATTTTCGAAAAAGTTGAAATTTTTTGACCACTGTAATCAGTTTATAAACTTACGCCATTGCATACTAAACAAGTACAAAGCAAAATGACCTTCAGCTATAAAATTTGATTGCAAGCGAGGTGAGGTAAGGGGTGTTCCAATGAGCGTACGAACAACTTTAAAAAAAGTTGGAATGACACCGTTTCAGTTACGCCACTGAAAAGTAACTTAATTTTTGCAAGGAGTTTGAACACGATGCGCAATTCATATTCGCCATAAAAATGTACAAGTGTACGAGGTACGTTGATTACATAACCAGTCCCCAAAGTTTATTTAAAGGCAATCACCGCTATCGGCTAAGCACTCTCTCGCTCGGCTAGATTATAGTATTATATAGTATTATTTCGGCCTTGATCGGACGAATCCGAGAGAGAACAGTTCATTTTTGTCTTGGCTTAAGTAGTCTTCGCCTAACCATGACCGAAAGAAATTTAACACTCGGAATGTCATCGAAACTTATATTTTATCTCGTTTTAATCGCGGTAGTGAACCGAATCGATTCGTATAAAATCCTCGGGATTTTTCCGCACGCCGGTAAGAGTCATTTCGACGTTTTTCGACCGATGTTTTTAGAATTGGCCAAAAGGGGCCACGACGTCACGGTCATCGGACATTTCCCTCTCGACAAACCGGTAGAGAATTATCGCGATATCAGTTTGTTGGGTACGACGGAAATACTAACGAATAAATTATCGTTCGACTTTTTCGGCGCGAAGAATAAACTGTCCAGGATCTTCCACGTTTATCACCTCGGAGCGCTTACCAATCGCGTTTGCGAATCGGGATTAAGCTCGCAACAAATGCAGGACTTCGTCAAACGGAAGGAACGATACGACGTGGTTATAACGGAATTTTTCACTACGAATTGCTTCCTGGGTTTGATGCACCACATGGGCGGATCGCTGATCGGACTCACTTCCGGCGGAGTGATCCCTTGGATTGGTGATTTCGTCGCGCTATCCGATAATCCTTCTTATATCTCGTCGTTGTTCATCGGACATACCGATAAGATGGATTTCGTGGAACGAGTGGAAAATACCATTATTTATTTGGTCGCTAAGATTGGATATAGAGTTTGGATCGATTGGCAGGCGAATGCTTACGCCAAGAAGTATATCGATGCTGAAATCCCGAGATTGGATCACTTCGTTTACAATGCCAGTTTGATATTGTTGAACATCCACTACAGTGTCCATAGACCCAGACCCTTGGTTCCCGCTGTGATCGAGGTTGGAGGTATGCATATCCGAACGAAGAAGGAATTACCCAAGGTATTTGTAAATTGAGAAAAGCAGTGCTTAACTGAAAATTTATATCATAACGACGGGCAACAATTAGAAAACTAGTTTCAAACGATATTAGAAAGAGTTTCAATTACAAGGAATAGTAAAGTAGAAGTCTACAAGCTCTCCAATGAACGACGTGAGGTACATTTGTTAGGAAACTTTCACAGAATGTTGTGCAAGGACTGCACTGCAACCTTCATTGCATGTGCCAATAATTAATCGCAGAAGTGCTATACCGTACTGAAGAGTCCTAATAAGGACGAAACTAGTCCACGGTTACAGTTCGCGATTAACAACGCATAATTCCCTCCGTAATAATTATTGGCACGTGCAATGTAGGCTGCAGTGCAGTCATTGCTCAACTTTCTGTGGAAGTTACCTAACAAATGTACCTCAGTGTAGATCATTCATTGGATAATTTGTAGATTTCTACTTTTCGATTCTTTGTAATTTATATCATAGGATAAGATCGCGAAATCTGTTGCGGTATGAAATGTGGCAGAGGATAGGGTCCATCAGGACCTCCAACTCTTCTGATTTTTTAGATTTTGGGGACCTCAAAATAGTTATGCCCTAAAATCGAATTTTACCTTCCAAGAGCCCAGGTTTTCAGACCGCGCTTTTGAGATTAAGCAAGTTCGACACTAATAAATTGTACTTCTCCATTGGTCCTTGTTCAACGACGTTAAATTGAAATTACCGTTCGATGCGATTTCTGTCAAGCATCGTAGCACAACCTTCAATGTTCCTTCCCCCTCAATCGACGGAAAATCGTAATAAAATTCAGAACGCCGCGATGCCCTTTTCCATCTTCTCTTCCTCCCGGACGTCTCTTACCAGCACAACGACGACGAGCTGCAAAATTAAGTTGGCAACACGCAGATGTTGATGCGACAGCTTTCTGGCAGGCGTTCGTTCGTTCGGTTAGTGTCAGGCCGTTGGAGCCTGGTTGGTTTTTATGCGCGCAATTTTATGTGTTCCACGATATAAAATTACGTTATAGACGGAAGCATGTACAGCTGGTAGCTCTTCCTACTTTGTGTCCATGCATGTATATATACATAAATCCATATGGGCCGACGCATTTGTAACGTTACGATGTCGTATAGCTCGGTAAAAAGTTCCTTCCGAACAAAGCTGGCTGCGTTCTGGATGGTTAAAAGGGACATTCGAGGGGGGTCATAGCAAATATTTTGTTTTGAAGAAGGATAGGTGTGAAGTTGATGGTACACTGAGAATTCAAATTAGATCTCAAATCCGATACCTTGAAGAGCATAAAGGTGTCATAAGAAGAAGAAAATGGAGAAATTTAGATCTACATACGTTGTCTTTTAAATACCCTTTTCCCTACCACTGTCGGGTAAAATAGAGAGTGATGATTGCTTTAAAAGAATAGTTTCTACTTAAAATGAAATACTTTCCTAAGTTGATGTTTGGAAAAAAACTACCTTCGAAAATATAATAATAATAATAATCGTTTTTTGCTCAACGAAAATAATATATGTAAATGTAATACAATTACAGGACAAAATAAACTCCTGGACAAAATTAACGCACCGCCAGTGTAGTCTTGTTTAAATGAAGGCAATAATATTTGTGATCCTACAAATGTTCGTACATACATATATACTTTCAGTCTTATCTAACGGTCCATGTAATTGTTGTCAAGGAATCTGACAACAATTACAATAACAATCTGACAAGGAAAGTGACAACTGTTAATTAGAAACACTTTCTATCCAAAAGTGATTTATATTTGTGTTGAAATCCATTATTGTCCACCTTACATTAGGCATTAAGTTTTTTTCAGTATCATATTTACCACATCGTTATTATTGGTAAGTTTTAAGAAGTAAAACGTGAATCGTGAAAGGACTCTATCGGTAGAAGGTGCAATAGGGATAACGAGCTTACTGGAAGAGGGATACACCGTGCGTCACTTTGCTCGTATGTTAGGTGGATCGTCTTCCAGCATAAGTCGATTGGTCAGAAGATTTAAGGAGACAAGGTCTTACTATCGAAGATCAACTCAACAAGGAAGAAAATGTTGTACAAAGGTACGGGGTGATCGTTTTCTTAGACACTCCACTCTAAAGAAAACGGGAGAATTACTAGCAATATGTTCAAAAATGAAATACCAACTGTTTGCAATGGTACCGTATCGTCTAGAACTGGATAAGATAACGTCTAAAGGATGCTCCATTAAATAGTAGAAGATCGACAAAAAGCCATTCATCGCCAGAGAGCACAAAATTCAAAGATTGCAGTTTTCCAGAAAGCATGAACACTGCACTATTGACGATGGGAAGAAGGTTTTATTCTCTAATGAGACGCGAAGATTGCTTTAAAAGCTCCTAATGGACGTGAGCGTGCCTGACAAAGACCATGAGGACAATTTGCAAGTTAAAACACTTCTCCAAGAATTCTTTTTAGGGGCGGCGCTGTAATGTTTGGGGAGGAATTTGTTTCGACGCCCGCACAGTTGGTTTCTACACGAACGAGGTCTGTGAATGCGATTTATTAGTTGGGATACATCGTGGCTGGGCATATAATGCCATTTGTTCTATTTATAGGAATTTTGTACTTATGCAATATTATGCTCGTCCGCGCATAACTAGACAAGTTGTCGACTACTTACATGATGTTAATATTTCAATTTTTGAGTGGCCAGACATTAATCTAATTGAGTACAAATGAGACTCTCTTTCAATCACAATCAACTAGTGGAAGCTGAAGATGGGGAAAGTATTCCTCAAGAAATTCTTCGTAATTTAATCTCCAGTATGCCAATACGTGTAAATGCAGTAATTAGGAGTAGAAAAGGATATACCCGATATTGAGGTTGCATTGGAGCTACCAATTTGACTTTTTAAGATTAATTTAATTTGATTTTCGTTTCCATGTTTTACTAGTCATCGATATAAATACTAATTGTAAAGTTAAAAGTTGATTAAAATAAGACTATGTTCGCTGGATTTTTTAAATACCTGATTTCATTATTGACATTACATGTGTAATTCACTATGCTTGATTTAAGTATAATTTATGTGATTATTTGAATTAAATGAAGTTGTGCGTTCATTTTGTCCAGGACTTTATATACAGATAATAACAACCTTAAGTCAATATCATCGATGAGATACACAAAAAGAAACATAATATGGAAAGATATACAGGATTATTCACAACTTATGCACCAAAATAAGAACAAAACAAAAATAAAGCAAAATTTGTAAAAGAGAACATTTTCTTTCTAGTGCGGAGAAACTAAAATTAATTTTTTAAGCTTAGGAAGAAATTGATTGGAAACTGCAGTAGGAGAGAAATCCGAGCCTATCCTTTATAAGGCGTGTTTTTAAACTAAGTACCGTTTTTAAATTACGCCGCCGCAGCACTGCGGTCGCCGTTTAGCGCATGCGTGCCATGTAGCTACCTCTGTTGGGAAGCCATAGACGCCATTACGGAACCATCCGATCGAATCTACATCTGTTTGCGTGATTTTAAAATGCCTCCACCTATTGAGAATCCCGCCGACTGCGAAGTGCGTGCTGTAATACGGTTTCTCTGTGCTCAAGGCTTCAAATCAGTTGACATTCATCGCCAAATCAGTGTAGTGTATGGTGAAAACATTATGAGTGATGGAATGGTGCGAAAATGGGTTAGGGCCTTTAAAGATGGCCGCACAAACATTCATGATGAGAAACGAAGTGGGCGACCTTCAGTCATTACCGATGATCTGATTCAAAAAGTGGACTGTAAAGTGAAAGAGAACAGACGATTCACGATTTCGTCGTTAGCTGAAAAGTTTCCTGCTGTCCCGAAGTGAAAACAACTGTGAAGCAGTGGTTGTCTAATCAGGTCGCAAGCTTCTTTGACGAAGGCATACAAAAGCTGGTCCCAAGATACGATAAGTGCCTCAATATTAATGGGAATTATGTAGAAAACTAGAGTAAAGTATGACCTTTCAAGTGAATAAATTATTTTTGGAAAAAATTTACTTGTTGTTTTTTTATGTCAAAACGGTACTTAGTTTAAAAACACGCCTCGTATGTATAGATATATATGTAGATGCAAAGATGTGCAAAATCTCAAATTAGGGAGAAATTCACCAGAATGCATAAACCGCTGCGATACTTTATACAGGACGTTCTCCTTGACGCCAAGCCCCTGTGTGTGTATTGCCCAAGAGTTTACGAAAATTTAGGTACATATATCTAGTCGGGTATTGTGGAAATATTGTTTTCATTGGGCTGGATACGTTACCGCTACCCTTGCTTGTACATACATAAATTATCGTTTTATTGTGAGAATAGGGCTCCAACTTCAAATTTAATGCTGATATGTCAAACGGCGTTGTGACCAGATAGTCAAACAATCTTTCAGTATCGCTGTATATAAAATCGTGTATGTTATGAAACTTATGAGAAGGAAGCGGTTTACATATCCATCATCGCCTTTAATATTTTCTCCAAGCTACATAAAGATCATTGACGACAAGAAAATCTTCAAAAAACTGCTGCAGTTTCTTAATTGAGAACGAGTTCTATAATCTGGAAGAATATGTCAATCGCGGGTAACAAAAAACTTTCAAGAAGATAATGGTTTCATCAATTGTATCTTATCGATTGATCACCGAGTTAAAAGATATGTAGGTATACACAGTCGTTGGCCGTTGAAATAGGACCACTGCTAGAATTTCAAGTTTCTGAGAATAATTAGGAATTGTAGTGGCAGATACCTTTCAATTATTTCTGAGTATTTACAGTCATTGTGTACAACATTTTATCTATTACTTCGTTCATGGTTGTCTCCTAATTTGTCGTTCATTGTTTTTTTTGCAATTAAAACTTTTTAAGTCAGTAAGCACAAATTTGCCAAACTATACAAAGATTGCAGAGTAGACGATCTTTAAAAAGGTAAACATCAATAGTAATTGATTTAACCCACTTTAAAATTGTTGCAAAATTTTAACTTTTTATCGTTTTCATGGTTCATCTACAGTGACGAATCAAAAGTAGAGGCGTTAATAGAACGTGCTCAGTATGTGAGAAGATTACCATCTGAACATTTCAAAGATGAATGCACAGCAAAAAACGATGATATGTCCCTCTTCCGTGATCGTATGTATCACATGTATCACAGCAGCGGGTCCTATACCAGTTTACTTGGTTTAGGGTACGACGAATCAAAACCAATATAAAAAGTCATAGATGAGTGCTTGATGCCTTACATTGATATTGCCATGGAAGCAAAGAACCATACGTCTTCATGTACGATAATGATCCATGCCTTAGCGCAAAATCTGTGAAAAGTCACTTGACTTAGGTAAATTTACAGTTACTGGCTTGGCCTGGAAATTCTCAGGATATGAACACTATTGAAGTTGCTTGAAATACACTCCAACCTCGTAAAGTGTCGCGGCCCTGGTCTTGTTTGGACACTTTACGAGGTCGTCAAATCCTATAACTAGAGTTCATGGGCGCGCAGTACCGTATTGGAATAGAAATGTGAGTATAACTTTTTTGGAATGAAGTGTCAGAAATTGTCTATAGGTCAGTTAAACTTGGAAAATTACTACATTTCTTCGAAGATATTCTGGTGGAAATAAAATTTGTTATGAAATTGTAGTTTCACAATGAAAATTCGATAAATATGTCTTTATTAAAAAGTATCTACGCTGTTAAAATTGATTTTTTAAATTACATAGTATCGGAAATTGAATCTCAAAAAGCACGATTTAAAAACGTTTTGATCTACATAATTTGATTTTATACCATTTAATGGAGTTGTCGTCAGTATGTACGTTGTACATATTTATAAACTGGCTGTGAAAAGTTAGTAGTGTAGATTAACGCTACGAAAGATGAAATGAAAGTGAATACTCCTTGTCAGTGTGACTGCCAATTTGAAACTATGTACGATACGGTCCTGCCTTGCCGAGCACGTGCCACGAAATACGAGTCTCGAAACGATTGAGGATCGGATAAAGCGACATTCTGCGAGGTGATACTTTACGAGATTCGAGTGTACATTAAAAATATCATAGCATCACGTAAATGTTCCAGAAAGCAGGATGTAAGGGAGAACCTCGTAGGCGGTTGGCAAAATTGTGATCAAATTCAAAACTCTATCATTACTGCAATTGAGAGTATGCCGAAAGGAATTGCTGCTCTCGTTAAGACAAAAAGGGACATATGAAATATATATATATATGCTTTTTTATTGGAGTTATATATCAAAACTAATACTTTTCTTCCTGATCTTAATTAATGTGTATTTTTAAAAGCTTAAAATCTAAAACCGTCGTGTTTCAGCGTTTTTAAAAAGAACGGTTGAGTTCGTTTTCTCGTTTAGTATTGTATGTTTTAATCCCACACTGTACAAGGACAACGAACGGAAGATTAGTAGAGAGAATTAAGTCGGACGCGTATTTCGACAACCAAGCCGTCATTTTCAATGGAAATTTTCTAATGCTTCCGGGTGCCATTCCTTTCGCCTTAATACTTTATAAAAGTGATCAAGGAATTATTATTTAGACATTAATCCATCTGGGCATGTCCATCCCGTTATCATCCTCCAGATCGTATCTATCTGATTGTACGATACCCTATTTACATTTCTTTTATAATTACCACAAATTTCAATTTCGCGTGAGCGTTTGCATTTAACCTTCCTATACTCACGCATACGGTCTGTGAGACCGATTTATATAGTATAGTATACGTCATTCATTTTGACGTGAGTATAGGAAGGTTAAATGCGAACACCCGCCAACATACTATACACATTTCGATTACCTTCGATGACAACGTCCGCACGCAGCAACTGCGTCCGTTTACCGCTCTGTCGCCCCTCGGTGCTTATCGGAAGCGACCGATCTGCATTTCGATCGTACGGACGACGCACGCAAATACGTTCCCGTCCGATCGTATTTTTCGATAAAACATCACGGGGTACGTTTCGAGTACATGCATGCACGGGGGCGGGAAAAAGTGAAACGCAAAATATGAAGGCCCTAGATCTTTCGCCCAATGAACCGGTGAGCGTGCGGCGCACCGGGCACGACATCGAGGCGTATTTACACATGTGAATGCACTGTTTGGTTTTATGGTGTTTACCGAACGTGCGCTTTCTGATATCGGCCGCAGTAATAGACTATTACCGGACGGTCGAACGATGTTTATCTCGTGTTTTATATTACAGACGTTGCCGTGGTCTAAATGTGATATCGCTGCGAAGACACGCTCGCGTTTATTTGCGCAGTTCGTGTTTAATTTGAAGAGAGGAAGTTTGGGAAGGTATAATAGATCGAAGTACACTAGGCGAAGAGAGTAATTTTTTAAGATATCAGTGGCGAACAGTTTCGATCGTCTCCTTTATCCTGATAACCTGTCTGTTGAGATAGGGCAATAAATAAAGATGAATCACTATTATAAAAGAAAGTTCTTTTATTTTATACCAGCTTTGCATAAGAAATAACACGACCGTTTTTCTAGAGAAGACGCGTGCAAAGTTGCCTAACGTATCAGCATACGAAGACTATGCGTTTAACGCCACGATACATCTACAATACATATCACCCTTGGTTCCTGGTCAGTTTATGTTATCTTTTTAACTACATAATTTACGACGGGCCTAGGTGTTTAGGTATCAATTCATTTTTAACGTGTGTTATTGGTATGCGATGTTCGGCTTGCATTCCAGATCGTGAGAATATAATTGAATCGATGACTATTAAAAGGAACTAGCTCCAGAAAAGTAAATTTTTGGGAAAATACTTAAGTTTACTAAATTTTAGTGAAATGTTGTTAGGTCAAGGATCAACTAAAGCTTAGATTTTATTTGGTTAGAGCCACAACTTCAAATTTAAAAAAAAGCGATTGAGTTAGTTCTTTTTAGTAGGGGACATTCGGGAGTTGTAAGACATTTTCGAAGAAGAAATTTTCACCAATAGCTGCCATTAGTGTCGAAGTAAAGTTTAAAGCTTTCAGATATGCAAAATATTGTAATTTTTGTGTAGTTTAAGTTCAAAAACAAACAATTTTACTCAAAAGAAAAGGTTTATTCAGTTCTAAACAGTCTTTAAAAATACAAAACTTGGGATATCACATATTCCAGTGACTGTCTTTAGCGGTGGTAGTAGGCCATGTTAGGTAATCTTCATAAAATTGCTTGTATCTTCCGTTTTTCTCAGGAGTACACTTTATCTGCTCCCTAACAGCATCTATTTTGTTCTGCTTTATAGGGCACACGGGTAATATTGAATCAAAAATTTTTTACGAGTCCGGTTTTGATCCAGGCTGTTTTAGACTGAAGCTGTGCTTTTGCAGACCTTCTATGTGCACCGATAATGATGGGAATCACAACAGAGTTTTTTTTTTTGGGGGCGGGGGCAGATCTTCCTTTACAAGTAGTGTAATTGTCCCCTTTCAGTTTTTCCAATTTTCTAACGTTGCAGTTCCAAGTGGCAGGTTTCGTAATTCACTGCTTACCTTTTCCGGTATTTTTAGTGTGGTTCTTCACATTTCGTTTCAAATACACGACACTATACTGAATATTTCAGTAAACAAACTTTGCACAATTTTGTATTAGTTTATAGGTTACACTATACAGACCACACTTTTACTAGAAGTTAGTTCCTTTCATCACCATTGGATCCACAAGCCTTGAAAATATACCAATCCAGATTGTGGAGTTAGTTCCTTTTAATACTCACCGATTCAATTATTCCACTTGAGTTTTCCAACACTATCAGTTAGAAAGGGATTATGTTCTAAGAATTTATCACGAGTGTAACCTTCAACTATCTACGTTCATCCTCATGTAAAGCAAACAAATTATTAATGCACTTCTCTAAGGACCCTATTAATGTTGCAATTGTGTTGGTCGATGACTTCCATGTGGATTTCTTACGGAATAGCAATGATGAGATATTTCAGTCCAATAATTTTATTGGCTTTCTATTTAAAACCTCTATTTCACGTAAAGAATAGGAAGAAATTCTGGTACATATGTATATAGACCAAATATTCAGAAATACATACACACTGAAATATAATACAATGGTGATGCAGCACCACGTGTCTGACCTTCGAGGATTTACTGCTAGAAATTGTAGGGCCCAACAAGACAACGGAAAGACACACAAATAATTAATAAAATAAATATAGGTCAATTCGAAACCAGCTTAGAACAGGAAAACTGGGATGAGTACATGACACGAAATCCCAAATTAGAGTTTTCACGTTTTTATAAACGTTTTTTACATTCTCGTAAGGTTTCCTTTCCCTTGGTGTCCTTTAACAAGCGAAATTATCGGGGTTCAAACACATATTGGTATACAGAGGAACTAAAAGATTTAAGAAATATTTATGTACATACATTGTAATTGCTTAATCGCTTTTATTGCCCATGAAGGTTCCTTTCCCTTGGTGTCCGTTAATAAACGAAGTCATCTGGATCCAAACACAGATTGATATAAAAGATTGAAGAAATATTTATATTATATTATTTTCGGTATGTCGCTCGTATATAAAAGATACAGAACAGGCACCAACGCACACTCCTGTGGGACACCGGGCTCGATCTCTTTTAGCTCTGTACAGGCTTCTGTAAGTTCTATTCTAAGATATCTATCCGAGATATATAATTCTAGTAGTAGCTGTGAAAATTGTCTAGGCAAGAGCAATTTAAATTCGTGTTTCAAACTCACATGCCATACCTTCTCAAAAGCCTGTGCTACATCTAGAAAGACTACAGAAAGGACCTTATTCTCTTCTAGGGATCGATTGTCGATTATTTTTGTCGGAATCCAAACTGGTGGATAGAAATTATGTCCTTTTGTTTTGTATTATTGGTCTTAAGCTTTTCAGTAAAATTTTTTCGAACAGTTTTGGTAACACCGGCAATAACGAACTCGGTGTATAGGGGGCAACTTCATGCGGTGATTTTCATGGCTTTGCTATTAACAGAAACTCTGCAACCTTCCACATTTTCGGTACATACATACTTCATTCTGAATGATGCATTAAAGAGATTTGTAATTTTGATAGTAGCCTTTCTTGGTAATTGCTTTAGAATTTCTCCCGTTATCAGGTCAAATCATGGAGCTTTCTTCGAATTGACATTTTCTTTTATTTCCCTTGCTATTTGTTTTGGCAAAGTTAGCTTGATCTCTAATTTTTCTTGTTCTGGTTCTAGATGTTCTGTTAGCTCCTCTCCTTCATGGGATTTAAAGGTGTCTTCTAAGTGTTTGGAAAATCTGTTGGCTTTTTGTTCGTTGCTTCAACCCCAGCTTCCAGCCGAATTCCTTATAGGTGGTAGCTGCATACTAGGCCTTTCTATTTGTCTAGTTGCTTTCTATAGCCAGTACTCTGTATTACTATCATTAGTTAATTCTTTAAAGTAATTTGTCAAGTGTTCATTTTTGATCTTTTGTATTTCGATCTTTAATTTCTGAGCAGCATTGTTCAGTATTATTTTATCTACTGAAAATGTGGTTTGGTGCCACTTTTTCGTAGTCTTCTTTTCTCAGAGATCAGTTCTGTTATTTCTTTGGAGTATTTATTACCCTTTGCCCTCGTATTTACCTCAGGCGTGCTCCTCCATGCTGTCTTTTGTATATTTTTTACGAGCAATCCAAATTCATCATCTAGCTGTTCTTCAGTTTTCCACTGAACTGAGAAGTTGGTTAAGTCTTTTAGATGCATTCTAAAGTTTTGCCAATTAGTCTTCTGGTTGATTAATCTTGGTGGATTTTCTTCTCGTTTTAGCACATCACTTAATGTAAGATATTTACACTTGATGAATTTTTTTCAATCGGTACACACACCTGCACCATCCGCAAATATAATATTCCCTAAACTTTTTCCATCATTTCTGATCTCATCTTCTAGTTCATAATTTACCACGCGAGTTGCCGATCGGATTCGAACAGGAAAGCGATAAAGTTATCGGGGTCCAAACACAGATTGGTATACAGACGAAATAAAAAATTTATGAAATATGTACATTGGATGTATTATTTGTTGGACATAGTGTAGTAGAAAACAGCCAGTCTCAATAAATGTACAATATAGCTAGAAAACGATATAGAGATAAAGTCTAAGAAGCAAAGAAGTAATGCTGTAAGAACCTAGATACAAAGGGACGATTTTCGACAGAGGAATAGGGCGGTGTGGAATATTGTTAGGAGTGGGACTAAATGAGAAAAATCAATTTGAAACTGAAAGTAACCTAAGTAATGAAGATTTTAACAACTTCGTTTTTCAGTAGTTGGAAAAGAGATAGCAGCCCATAGGTCCAGCATTATCCGCAATCTCTTTGACGGCTAAACAGCGACTAACAGTTCCCAACTTCATCTTCCTTTTACCTGTAACGAAGTTTCAAGTGATATCTATAAGTAATGGACTACAAAACAAAGCTTCAAAAGACATAGATGACAGAACAATAGCATTGCTTAAACAAAATAAAACTTCAACAGGCATAGATGACATAACAATAGCATTGCTTAAACAAGTCGCCCATTAACACTTACTTACTTAATCTGGAATCCTTTTACCTCACGATATCGAGTTATTTTGGAGATAATTCCTCTGGTCACTGTCTTTCACGCCTCCCTTCACTTCTTCCTATTTATAGACATGCTTTCCAGATTTTCCCGTTTTATTCCTCCTTTCTCTGTCGCTAAGCGTATATCTTCCGCACACATTCTTCTCGCTCTCCTTCTATTATTTCTTCCAGTTTCCTTTCCTTCAAATATTTGCCTTATTAGCTTATCCTCATCTCTATTACGTACCCGAGCCATAACAGTTGGGGTTATTCTATAGTACTTTCGAGAGGATTTATCTTTAGTTTTTCTCTGAATACCTGGTTTCCAATTTTGTCCGTCCTTGTTTCTCCCTCAATTCTCCCTGAAAATCAAATTCTGCGCTTGCTATTCTACTTTTCCCATTAATACGTTACATAAATATATATATATAATCTTTTACCCTTTCTACCTTTCGGTGTAAGGGTTCGGAGCCACCGAGCCGTATACGCACGTATACCGTACCGCTCCTGGCCCGCCTAGTGGCATTTCCTTCCTGCAGCGTATTGAAGGGTGCAGATCCATTTTAGGATTTTAAACTACTACGCTTCCGCCGTGGTCGAGTTTCGAACCCAGACCTATTCATTGTGAAACATGATTTTTACCACTGAGCCACTATTATTAATAATATATTTAAATATGGAATTTTCCCGCGAGAATTGAAACGCGTCAAAAGTAATATTAATTTCGAATATTTTCCTACAGAAGAACGCTATAATGCTGGGTAAGGAGAAATTTTCCAAACGCATTCCCTGATGCATTCCCAGCCATTTACTGGTTAGAGAGCGAGAATTACAACGCCACTATCGACTCGTCCTGCAGATACCCAATTTACATCAATCTTGAATAGATTTCGAATCTACACATTCGTTGATTTCCGCGCGTTACAAAGTTAAATCCGTCGATCTAACATTGCCTAATGCGAGCATCCACATTATTCGACGACAAACGACCGATCGGTTAGTCGTCTGTTTCATCGATTGCACTGCAGTCCCGGTGCAATCTACGTCGCCCGATTCATCCGAAACGCATCGACGATAGTGCAAAAATGTACGGGTCGGATTCGAAAAAATCGTTCGTCCTCGGTGACGTGGAGAAACATCACCGAGAGGTCGTTATCCGCAGCTTTAATGCGGTTACGAAGAGAGGGGGAGGAGGATGAAAAAAACGCGAATCGACAGACCAATGAGTTATGTTTACGGTAGACTAAGCCCGGTAATTAAACTTGTAAAAAGTAAACACCGCGGTCACAACAACCCCGCCCCCTCCCCCGAATGCCATAACTGTGTCCCGCCCGCGTTCGCACGCGCGCAAAAGAACCGATAAAGAGGGTTTCAGTTTTTTTGTCGCGTCGCTTCCGTTCGATTGTTGTTTATTTTGGAATTTAATTTTGCTCCCGATTAATTAGTCGTTATTTCCGGTCCCTTTGTAGCAGTTAGGAACTTTTACGTCTCAGGAAGTCGTATATTCTGGCATCGGTTGCATAGCAGATCTATTCGAAAATTGACGCGTAAAGCTTAAAAGCATAAACTGCACATATCCGTGCAGGCTCACATGGTAAGCTTCCGTCCCTTACACGCAGTACTGCTTTTTAGAACGAAACTTTTAGCGAGGCTCAGCGGTTAACTGGAAAAAGTGAGACGAATCGTCACTAGACGCTGTTATCTTTCATTCTTTTCTTTCATTACTTCTTTCTCTCACACACACATACACATACTCATCGCAGGAGCAACTATGAAATACGCCGTTTTTACGTCTTTCCCCGTCAGATGGCGCCCTTATTATTCGGACTCGAATTTACTTCAAATTCAACTTCAACTTATTTACCGTCGGTTTCGAAATAAAATACTTATTCTTTATATATTGTTTATTCACTTATAGAATTTTGCCTTTTATTCAAATAAGCATCAAATGCGTAAAGAACTTCGCTCTTGTCGTGTGTCTCACGACACGTCTGTTCTTTTTTTTTTATTTTGATTTCTATGAGGCGAGGTAGTAATTGGATCTCAAAACTATGTAATAGACGTTTAATGTTGTGATTGTGGTTTATATTTGACTTCTTCCGAGGGGAAAGCATATTTACACTTTTTCTTTCAATAAACACCAATGCAAGTGTTTATAGAATTACAATCTGGTCGTAGAATTGATCAATGAGCAATTTTTGTCTAACTTATATTACTACGTATGAAAGCACTAAAACTAAAATCGCATTCAATAATGTTCTTTGGGTTCTAATATCTATTTGCACACATATTTTTCGTGGGCGCTATCGCACTTAGCCCAGCTTTTCGACGTACTTACACCAACCCGAAGGATTTCCTCGGGTCTGTGAAGTTGGTACCGCTAAATAGAAAAATCCCTGGAAATGCCATATTTGTTTGACCATTTTTGACCATGTTCGACCACAAAATAGTTTTGTTTGACTACGCTTCATTATCGAGAAGAAACATTTTTTCGAAAAATTGTTTTTCAAACATCAATAACCGATGATAAAGTATCCCCCTTGTTTGGCAAAACAGATATTTTTAGATTGGTAGTAAGAACCGTTTAGATAATCATTTGATCATATTTGACCACCCCATGAGCTTTTAGTTGAGAGTAATAGAAATTCTTTATTTATTGAAAAAGATTATTCAATGTAGATATTCAAGGATTTAAAGTCAAAACCGCACAGAAAATCGTTTTACCACGTTTGATCATCGCTTTAAATTTTATTAGGACATACCAGAAATTATTTATATACCAAAATTATTTACCAATTTCTTTCAGAATTAAAATCGATACTGAGCGGAGCAACGTTTGACCCCGTTTGACTACCTCATGAATTTACTCCCAAAATCCACATTAAACTTACCGCTCTAAACACTAGTTGTGGGTGCCTAATTAGAAAACTACGTTCACTATTCGCATGCGCGCGTTTCGCGGTCATACCGCTCATCAGTGCGATAGAAATGAAAAGTACTTCACACAGTCGCACTGATGAGCGGTATGACCGCGAAACGCGCGTCTGCGAATAGTGAAAGTAGTTTTCTAATTAAGCACAATTTTCCCACGGCGGGCTAGCCGAGTGCGCGATTGTAGCTACTACAGGAGTTTGTGGCAAAACAAGTTGTCTACTTCTGTAGAATCAAATAGCTGCAAAAATGCGCAATTAGTACATTATGGCCGAATTTCTTCATTGAACTCTCATATGTACGAACATCTAACACTAGTTGTGGGGTTAGATGTTCGCCAAGAATCCAAATAGATCACTCGACCACTGCCTGTTTAGCCTAAACAAAGGAGCTTTTTAATAGCCTTTGAAGTGCCAAATATATCATGACTGAGTAATGATTGAAAATAATCGAATATTTAGCGGAATTCAGAAACGCATAATTGACAGGCGAACAGAGGAAAGGTTAAGTACGAAATGAAAAGGCGCTGAGAGCGGTAAAAGGAAATAACTTTGCGAGGTGGTCAAACAAGGTCAAACTTTATTCCGCTCAGTATCGACTTCAATACTGAAAAAATGACTTTGATAAATAATGTTGGTATATAAGTAATTTCTGTTATGCCCTAATGAAATATCGAGCAATGGTCAAACGTGATCAAACAATTTTCTGTACGGTTTTGATCTTATATGCTTAAAAATTTGCATTGTATAACCTTTTTTAATAAATAAATAATTTCTGTTACACTTAACTAAAAATTAATGAGGTGGTCAAATATGGTCAAATGATTATCTAAAGGGTTTTGACTTCCAATCTGGAAATATCCGTTTTGCCAAACAATTTTTATGAATAAATAATGTTTGTTGAACAAAATTCTAAGAAGTGGCCAAACGTGGTCAAACGATGTGCTACACGCGAGGGATATTTTATCATCGATTACACTGGAAAACAGCATGTCTGTTGCATGAGATTTTTACATGAATCTGAATAGTTTTTCCACGCTGATTTCAAAAATATATGCCGTTTTCATGTAGCAGCTCTAGTTTTGGAGTTATGAAGTGACAGGATTTTTCATTGAAAATGCACATAGTTTAAGTTTAAAAAATTTATTAAATATATTTATTCTAAATAAAATTTCCTTTCTTTGGATTTTCTAGAGTGAGATGTTATATGAGTACTATTTTGAATGCTCCAACAATAATCAGCCATCATATGTTCATTCCAGTGCCCCCGATACCTCTCCTCCATAGTGCGAATATCCTGGTGAAAGCGCTCTCCTTGTTCCCCGCTTAGGTCACCGAGATTTTCAGGAAAATAGTCTAGATGGCTGTGAAGGTAGTGAAGCTTAATACTCATGTTGCATCCAAGCCGCTGGAAGTGTATCAGCAACTATTCAACGTGCTGAATGTAGCCGTCACATTTCCTATTGCCCAAAAAATTCCTCACTACCCAAACAAACTCTTCCCATGCACATTTCTCGACAGCTGTCATATGGTTGATGAAAATTTTATCATCTATCAACTTCCTGATTTGTGGGCCATCGAAAATACCACCTTTGATTTTCTCACTACTCAATTTTGGAAACACTTTTACAATGTATTTGAAACATTCGCCATCTTTGTTAAGAGCTTTTACGAACTGTTTTATCAACCCCAGTTTTATATGCAAAAGAAGCAATATAATTCGGTCTCTGGATACTAGTGGAACATTAATTACATTTTGCTTACTGGGAATCAAAGCCTCCCTAGAAGGCCAGTCTCTTTTTGTCCAGTGCTCAGCTTTCGCTCGGCTGTCCCATAAGCATAGGAAACAGGAATATTTTGTGTAGCCACTTTGTTGACCCAGGAGAAAATTTACCATTTTCAAATCAATACATAAAACTCAGTTATGTTCCTTGTACTTGATTTTGTCGAGAACTAAAGATATTGTAGGATATTCTTCTTTAACCTTTGTAGAATGAACAATAGGTAAGGAACCAAGTTTGTCACCATTATGTAAAAGTACACATTTCAAACTTCGTTTTGACGAATCAATGAACAACCGCCACTGATTTGGATTATACTCTTTTAATCCCATTGCATTAATTAGGCCTGGAATATCAGTGCAAAAACACAAAATTATCTTTTTGAGTAAAGAAAGCAAGTAAATCCTTTTCCCTGTTACGGTAGTGCGATATCTTCGTTCCTCTGGTCAACAAATTTCTTTCTTTCAATCGGGAAGCTAAAATTTCTGATGCCGTTTTAGAAAGTCCAAGGTCCCTGATCCAGTCATTTAGATCATCTTGATTTAGTGGTCGGGGACTACCGTAGCAATCAAAATCACTGTCGCTACCACTGTCGTCGTTTTCGGTTTGTCCGCTGCACTGGTCTGAATTTTGCGAAGATGTACATGGGTGCTGTGGTGTTGATGTGTCACTAATACTCAAGACTGGTCTTATGGCAGATTTTAAGTTTGGATATATCCACTTAGAGCAATTTTTATGGTTTACTCCTATGATTTTCGTTACACAGAAATAACAGTCGTCATGATGGTTGGATGGTTCACGCCAAATCATAGGAGCTTTGTACTTAAAAGTGGGTCTTTTCTTGTTTGCCCACAGTCGCAAAGATTCAACACATGTTTTACATACCAAACTTGGTATCCAAGGTTTAGCGTTTGACGACAACGGAAACCCAAACTAGTCCAAGTATGCCTTTTTCACAAAGTCCGACACATTTAAACGAAATTTTTGAAACATATATTCTCCACAAATAACACAAAAACAATCAGGTTTATTTAAACACGTCCTTCTTGAGGAAGACATACTGAAATTTATAAAGGAACTAGTTAAGTTACACCGCTATTGATACAAACTATCGACTACTTATGTAAATTTGAGACGGTACCTGTATCTCAAAAAAAAAAAAGAATATCTCAAAAAATGTGAGGTTAGATTTGAAATCAGCGCACCCAAATTAGTAAACAACAGTAGAAAAACTTTATGCAACAAAAAAAAGTGTTATTTTGTGTTTTTGTGTTATTGATATTTTATTTTTCTCGATAATGAGGGGTGGTCAAACAAATCTATTTTGTGGTCAAACATGGTCAAAACAGGGTCAAACAAATATGCCATTTCCAAGGATGTTGTTCTATTTTGCGGTGCCAACTTCATAGATGTGATTTCCTCGTTTTGTGCCGTCTTGTCAGGTCCGTGATATCGAAGAGCTGGATTGCCTGAACGTTTACATGATTGTGTGGGCGTTATTTCGTGTTGTTCGAAGTTGTCTTTGGTATATTTTTTACTAGCAGTTTAACTACATCATCTAGTTATTCTTCAGTTTTTAGCGGAGTTGAGAGATTGATTAAGTCCTCTAGGTCCATTCTAAAATTTTGCCAGTTAGTCTTCTTGTTGACTAATCTTCGAGATCATCTTTTGGTATTACCACATCACTTAATGTAAGATATTCACACTTGACTTTTTTCAATCAGTTCACATATCCACACCCTCGCAAATCAATATATCCCTTATAATTCCTCCATCATTTCTGATATCATCTTCTCTAGTTCATAATTTACCGCGCGAGTTGACGATGCGACTCGAACAGAAAAGCGATAAAAATTATAATGAAACGTGCGGCTCTTTTCCGGAGACAATCGGAGCGACATATCATTTCCGGAAGTCGCGGTGGTAAAAACCGGCTCATGGAAAGCGCCCTCTATACCGCACAGACGGCGAACAGAAGACACTTCTGTCGCAGACTTAACGGTCCATTAAGGTGAACGAAGCGTTTCGTTCTGTAACCTTTCGTCGTTTAAAGAAGTCGTTGCTGCCGCGAATGGCCGAAATTTATCGGTGCACTTGTTCGCAGAGCGGGGTAAAAATCGCCCGTCGGCGATCGTCTCCGACGATTTACCCCCAACGAAAAAGAAGTTAATATCGGACTCGGCGAAAACGTTAATTTAATTCGGCGATTTTTCGTCGCGTAACGCCGTATAATTTTCCGGTCGAATATTGATTCCCGTGTATTTTTATTAATCGACGCGGACGTTACCGGCGCGACGCAATGCTTATTTAACGAAATTAAAATCGGAATAAATGGAAATTTTAAAATGTTTGTTCGCTGTACGTTTTCATGTTTTGTTTTTATTCCTGTTCATATCCCCGATGTTTTTATTCATAATATTTATATAATGCTGACGTATACATATTCGATTTTTATGCGCTTTCAGTCGAAACAGCACAATATGGTGAAGTTTCTGATTTAATCATATATTTTATAAAGAACTATTGTTTCGTAGTGAGAGCCAAATTCAATTAATTCGAAAACTATAGATGAATCTCATTTAACCGACTTTTGTTTATCCAACGTTCATACTCGATTTTTATGCGCCCTCACCTAAACCAGCACAAAATGGTGAAGTCTACGATTTAATAATCTGTTGTTTTGTAGGAAATTATTTACTCGTAGCGAGAGCCAAATTCCATTAACTTAAAAATGCGGGAATTTTGTTTAACCGGCCTTTGTTTATCCAACATTCATACTCGATTTCTTTGCGCTTTCAACTGAAACAACACAATATGGTAAAGTTTACGAAGTAATCATCAGTTGTTTTGTAGGAAATTATTTTTCGTAGCGCGAGCCAAATCCAAATAACTTAAAAAATACTGGAGAGTCACATTTAACCGACCTTCGTTTATCCAATATTCCGTTTTATCGAACTTCCATAAAAAGAAGAAGCAGAAGGAAGCAAAAATCTCTCACGAAAAAAGTGTACTGCTCTGGTGCTTCAAGCCTATATACGGCTCATGTGTCTATCATGTCTCGCCTGCCCTAATGGTGTCTTACTGTTTTCTCTGATGATTTGTCGCAAAGAAATTATGTAGAATTGCTTTATTTTATAAAATTATACCCTAGTTTGACGTTTATCCCTTTTGCTACCGCCCTTGCTTTTATTTTTCTTGCAGTTGGTTTTAAGTCAAATTCTTATTAAAATAAAAACATATAGAACGGTTATTTTTATATAGTCTTCCCAAATATATCATACAAGTTATATGCCTTAGATATTAAGTTCTCCACGCACTATAATCCATGGACGATTTTCACAACTTATGCAACAAACTAAAACAGAAGAAAAGTAACAAATAAAACAAAATTTGTAAGAGAAGACATTTTCCTCATATCACAAGAAAGCCGAAGTTAATTTTTGAAGTCCGAAGGAAGAAAGCTAGAAACAGTTTGGTTACCGCTAAGATTACCCGTGTTTACTATTTAGACAGGGAAATATAATTAAGTGCTAGTAAAATTCGAACCATATACTTAGCAAAGGCAAGTGGATATTACGATAGAACGTGCATGTTTAATATCAAGTGTACTACATTTTTAACGCAGTTTTCATCGAACTTCATGTCTCTGAAGTGTTTATACATATATCTTTCGCGTTAAATAACTCGATTGTTTGGTATTTAGAGAGATAAATGTAAACGCAGGTAAAATTCGCGCCATGTATTTAGCAAGTGAAGTAGATACTGCGATAGAACGTGGAAATTTAATTTCACGATCACTCCGTTTCTAACGCAGATTTCATCGAACTTTAGGTCCCTTAAATGGTTATCCATATATCTGTCGCATTAGATAACACGAATGTTTACTGCTTAGACAGAGAAATTTGAACGCTAATAAAATTCGGCCTATATCTTTACTAAAGCCAAGTAGATATTACCATATGACGTGCGTATTTAATTTCAAGATGTGTGTATTTTTAACGCTGAGTTCATGAAGCTCTTAAGTGTTTATTCATATATCTCTGGCGTTAAATAACTCGATTATTTAGGGTTTAAAGAGTGAAATATAAATGCTGGTAAAATTCGACATATATTTTTAGCAAAGTCAAGTTGATATTACGATAGAACGTCCATGTTTAATTTCAAGTGCACGACATTCTTAACGTAGAGTTCATCCAGCTTCAGGGCTCTTACATGTTTATCCGTATATATGTGTCATGAAGCAACTCGAACGTTTAGAGTTTACACAGGAAAAGGAGAACGCGAGTAAAATTCGGCGAATATCACAGAAATAAAAAAAATAGAGAAATAAAGATGAACTTGTATAGTAAGCTCCATTGAATGTTAGATGTTAATCATTTTAAGCATGCCTGGTTAACGCACCTCTATACCGAAAGTGTATTCTCAAAATATCGCATAACCTACGATGCTAGCAACACTCCAGGTAGAATGTTAACGTTTAGGTGGAATAAGCTATGTCAACTTTCATTCATTGACCTGCCCCTACCTCATATAATCTTATAAATGAATTTGAGGCATAAATTGTGAAAATCCTGCCCTTTTTCACAATTTCTACATCAAATTTAAACAAAAGAGCGTTCATAACAAATAAAATAAAATTTATAAGAGGAAATATGTTTCTACGATCACGGGAAAATTATTTTGACGAAAATTATTTTGACATGCACATAGAGTAAAGTGAAAGCGTATGTTTACTGTTTAGACAGAGAAATGCAAGCGCTAGTAAAATTAGTCCTCGTATCTCTTGTGAAAAAGAAGTCTGCGGTCCTAGAAGCAAACTTTATTTGTCTAATTTCTTTTTCTATTTATTTTTAACATTCATTGACTTATTTTTAACTGATATGATGTTGTTCCGGCGTGTACCAAAAGCTGATTATTTTTCTGCACATGTATAATTATACGTAGTTGCTCATCCTGCCGTTAATCATTGTCCCTTCTGGAAAGTTTGCTTTACTACTTTCATTCAAGCAAAACAAGTTGTCTACTTCTGTAGAATCAAATAGCTGCAAAAATGCGCAATTAGTACATTATGGCCGAATTTCGTAATTGAACTCATATGTACGAACATCTAACATCTAACCCGGGCTTATACAGAGCTTCTATAGAAATGAAAACTACTTCACACAGTCGCACTGATGAGCGGAGTGACCGCGAAACGCCCGTCTGCGAATAGTGAAAGTAGTTTTCTAATGAAGTGCTTTCATTCTATTTTAATTAGACTTTAATATTATGTTAAGTACAATTCAATTCATTCTAGATTTTGGCTTTAAAGAAATCATATACATTTAACTTATGTTGATTAAAATATTGCATTTGCAGGTGTCATGAAACTATCAAAAACAGATTAAGGTATCAGTAGAATAGTATGAACCACGGCGAAGTTATCGTAGTAATCTTCGTTGTAATAAATAAGTGAAGTTAATGAGTGCGTTATTACTTTCATCACCACCTCGCATCATTTCCTCAATACAGGAAGAATCATCAGATGCTATAAATAGATTTGACGAATTAGTTATGACAAACCCTGTATGCTGAGATTCTACGGATGCAGTCGGATTCTGCGGTCAAACAGTGCCGGAATATCTATCCAGTTCATGCATACAGGACAAAAATATATATATACACATATATTCTTTCAAAGCAGGCCTTTTTGTAATTCCTCCCTATTGTCCGACATTTTTCTTATCAATTTACAAAATTTTGATCTTCTCTTGCCATCCGTAGACGTACGTTTCGCGGTTATACCGCTCGTCAGTACGGCTTTGCAAGAGCTGTAATTTCGTATACAAATTTTATGTATATATGGTCTGAACATTGATGTTTGTACATGTGAGAGGGATTCGATATGAATTCTCTCACAATGCACGTATTACGCATTTTTACAGTTATTTTTCTACAGAAGTGGACAACTTGCGTTGCCACAGCCTCCTGCAGTGACTGCAGTCGCGCTCTTCGGCTACCCGCCGTGGGAGAAATGCAAATTACAAAATTTTGATCTTCTCTTGCCATCCGTAAACGTACGTTTCGCGGTTATACCGCTCGTCAGTACGGCTTTGCAGTTACTGCAGGAGGCTGTGGCAACGCAAGTTGTCCACTTCTGTAGAAAAAATAACTGTAAAAAATGCGTAATACGTGCATTGTGAGAGAATTCATATCGAATCCCTCTCACATGTACAAACATCAATTTTTCTTATCCGAAATTTTACCGGCTAGTTTAGGTCGGATAACCGAGACTGTACTGTAAATCTGTGGAGTCGCTCTTAGATACAGTGAGCGACTTTGTACATAAAACAACTACTACCCACGCATAGAAACTTGCATCATTACACCATATTAGGAGGTGTGTCCAGTAACGAAGTAAAGGGAAGAAAAGATATAAAAAATAAAAGTATTTTCTGAGCGGAGTTAATTCTTGTCAACGACATCTTGACATTCTAAAACCGATCATTATCACGTGTGTAAATTTAAATACGCCGATTTAGTCTGTCATTGAATAAAATCCGTAACATCGCCATGGATGCGTGCCTCGAATTCATGCATGTTAGTTTGGTCATAATTAAAGTAGCGACGATTTAAACGTAATCCGAGCGGTCTTTGAATTCGCAGTCGCTGTTTACAATCGAAAATTGATGCCTCTCGAATCGAAATTTTCGACCTTTCAATTAGCACTTCGGTGTAATTAAAAGTTCCGCGAGCTTTTATCCGACGTTAATTGAAACGCGTGTTTGTACGATAGTTGGAGGCGCGCTTTTCCTCTTTTTATCGCGCTTTTTTGATGCCTCAACTACCGCTATCATCTCACTACCCGCGGATCGCTATGGAAATTCCAAGTCGATTTAATGGATTACTAATACCGGACGGACGTTTCATTCCCTTTTTTTCAACCTGTTAAATTCTTCCAGGAGAGACGAGGGGACGAATCCGTATCGAATTTAGTTCGAGACGGAGTTGGAAAGATTACGAAAAACCGCTCGCCCGTAGCTGATAAATGTCTCTCGTTTTGTGTATTATCATCGGCGCGTGACAGGTTTAAATCGGAAAAGTTACTGCTAATGATAAATATGGAGAGCACTGTCAGCGCCTAAATGATGTATACGGGAGGAAATTAAATCGCTTTTCGCCCGCTCGAAATTCGCTCGCTTACTTTCCGCTAATGACGCGGAAAGGATGGAGATTGTTATTTTTAAATTGGACAGGAGTCGAATTGAAAATTTATTCGTTTGTATATCTTTCCGACTTTCGGAAAGCGGAAAAGGGGATTTTTACGTGTTGCCTTCGCGAAAACTTTTTCTCACGTCGAATTCCGACGCAAACCAATTATAGAAAATAAAATGTTAAAATTATGAAGATGTAGGGAAAGAAAAGCAGAACAAGAAATTTCTGTGATCAGGCGGAATTTTGGTTACACTCAATTTTCTTATATCACACCAGTCTATATACAGTCTGTAGATGAAGTAAAGAATAGTATTTATATTGTTTTATTATCGCTGTTTGGAAGAAAATCGCAGCCACCTCAAATTTGTTTCTTCCTCCGGATTTTATGGATCTCAATTTTAATTTTTTAGTTTACTAGTCTGTGACCTTAAACCTACTAGACTTTCTCTAATGATCGTCCCCATTTTCAACCAGAAATAAGAGTAGGTTTTTTATGAGATCAGTAATACTCCATATATGATATTTGAAATTACTAGTTTTACAGGATCAAACGCCCTTACACGCGAGAATAAAAATTCTATCCAATAACCTAAAAGTCAAATATGGCGGCCATTTAACTTAAGGAAGTTGATAGGGGTACTTCAAAATCAGCCATCTTGAATTCTTGTTCGACATGATTTTTAAATCGGTCTTAACGAAAACAGTGACTTTCATATGAAACTCTTTTTCGCATGTCGTATACTTACGAAGAAATTTGATGTACAAAAAATAACAATGTTCTGCTTTTTTTAATAAATTCTGACGCATTCGACATTTTGAACTTTTTAAACCAAATTTTAAATCAGCATATAAAGCTGCAAGACATATTCCATTTAATCAAAACTCCATCTTCAATAATAAAAAGATGACCCATGTAATCCCACGCGATATATATATGAGCCAGCATTGGACTAGTCTTTACTAATTATTACCATTAATGTCAATATTATCGGAAGACATGGCGTTATCTGTCATAGGTTTTTCACACCTCTACTATCGGCTATGTGGCTGATTTCATACCTCTATTTTCCAAATTGTTCTTGGTCTTTTCATTTTCCCTCCGGGAAGGCGACAAGAATACTGGAAGATTTTCTTAATTCGCTGAAGCGATTTGTGGTTTTTGAGTGAATTTCGGTTTTTACCGAGCTTGATTTCCGACTAGCTAGTCGAAAATAGTTGGAGAAATCTGAAGAGGAGATTTTCCTAGCGTAATCTTGCGGTTCTCAAAACAACTTGGTCGTAATTCGGAGAGGTAGCGTCGATTTGCACGGTAGGTTACAATATTGTATTTTATTCATCTGAATTAAATTTCTTAATTCGTTAAAAGAAAATCATCTATATACTTAGGTGCACGTAAACTAATCCGTTAGGTCCCACTTTTGGCGCTTCTTGTGCTAGGCTGATAACGTTGGTTTGAGCTCCTCTAGTGTCTGGCTGTAATTTTGGGGTTGACATCTGCCAGAACTGTGCCCCTTCCCTCCAGAAGAGAACAACACCTACCAATAGTTAGGATTTATAAGAAGTAACCATTAAGAGTCGGGATTAGGTTACCCCAATAACGGAGGAGGAGGTCACAAACAATTGAACTGACAATAACAATCTAACCTCACTTATCCATCTAAATACATTTTAGTAAAATTAGCATTGTCGACACACTTTCAATTAGTGAACATTTGTAAATAACTCTTTCGACATATACAATGCTGTCAGAAAGGGAAAAGATTGGGATATTAACGATGACTGGATGCGGTAGAAACTTTAGACCACAACAAGAAGTTGTCTACTTCTTTAACGAGAAATATTTTTCATCATTCAATAACTTAATCTTGTGTCAAAATTTAAAAATTTCTGTTTGGAGTTTGAAGAATATAGCAACGTTTGTGATGTTCAACGTAAAATAAGACCTGTTAATTGTTATAAGAAAAAAACTTGGTATTTTATTCGAAATTGACCCTCTTCTGCGAAAAGGGTCCTCCAATCACATATCAACACGGGAGGACTTAAAGCTTGGAAGGACGTATGAACCTAACCAGAAAGATTATTGTGAATGGGCAGAGCATAGAGAATATCTGATAGGTACAAACTAATTCTACTTCCAAGTGGTTGTAAATGTAACTTTATGCTATTTACTGGAGACACCTAAAATTCCAGTTTTATGTAAATAGTGCTCCGAACGGGGTTTTTCGAAATTCTTACATATCCATCTATCGAGTAAGATACCCCAACTAAATCATTTGCAAACACTTATAAGAATCTCTTCCTGTTTGACGAACCGCTGTTTAATAATCTGATTCTTATTCTCCCCAGTATCAAAGTACTTAATTATTCGATGTACCGAATCAGTGGCGTCCATTGAAATCTCACCGTCCATCAGCGCTTTCATACATCTTTCTCGTAAAGTTAACTTCTTACCCACATCCACACGCTGCGCTTGCCGAAGAATTGCTGCGTGTCAACAAATTTCAGTTTGGAGATAAGCTAACAACCATTCCCGTCCTCGCCGTCTTATTCTGTTTTAAGTGGGTCATTGATGGGTCTAAATGTGGGCCCTAAAGCCTCTTCCGTCATTAGTTTTCGTTCTTTCGGAACACTCTGTGTAAGGAATAACGTAGCAGATTTTAGAATTTTAGAGGGTAATTCGGGTAGTTCGAAGTGCATTCTGAAACCTGGTCTCGACCAGGTTTCAGAATGCAAAAGAAAATCATCTCCATGAAGGATTGAATCCAATTCAACACAGTTGAAGAGGGGGAGGGGGCGGAATCAAGCGTTATCTCCAAGATACGAATGATGGTGATTTTGTTAAAATAGCTGCATGTACAAAGGACGAAACTTCAAAATTCCTACATATACGCTTACTTACTGGAAGGTGAGCCATTTTGGTTTCCTCCATATTTCTCTCCCATTTCTCCTATTCTGCCCCAATATTGAGAATAATCTTCCACTCCCACTTTAATTCCTCTATGTCCCGCTGCCTTTCTTACTTCCCCATTCCATGTTTTTCTGGGTCTTCTTCTTCGTCGTCGTTTTCCATTCTCTCTTGCTTCGTACGCTTTTTCCACTTGTTTGTCTCGTCCCATTATATAGCTCCCGTCCATATTAGTTGCCCTTGTTGTATCGTCTCTTCTATTGGTATTATACGCAGTTGTTCTCTTCTTGTTTTTCCTTGTATCTTCCTCAAAAATCTCATCTCTGTTGCAGTTAGTTTGCTTCTTTGTCTTTTCGTCGTCGTCCAGCTTTCGCAGCCACTACTTTTCTAATAACGTTGACGTTTACTTTTCTTCTTGCTGAGCAATTTTGTCTTCATTGCATTGAAAAGTCTTCCTTCCTTTCATCCTCCATGATTCCTTCCTCATTGATGATCGTTACCAGGTACGTCAATTTTTCAACTTGTCCTATATCCTCTCTTGCAATGTTGCTTTGGTGTTTCCCTTTAGTTACCCCTAGTATCATTGACTTTATCTTCTTTATATTTACTTTCATATTAGCTCTTTTCAGCTCCTCATTCAGGATATCTATATTGCGCGGTAGTCCCGCTTCGTTTTTCCCCACAATAACTAGATCATCAACGCAACATAGTTCCGTCATCGTTATACTTTCCATTCTCAAATTTCCGATATTATACTTTCTTAGCTTACTTCTACATCTCTTCAGTATTTCATCTAGGACCACATTAAAGAGTAATGGGCTTTGTATGCATCCTTTCTTTCAATCCTGTTCTACTTATAAATCTGTCTGCTTTTTTCTATAATTTCGTATCCTACTCTTTTCTCTTTAGGGTCTCCCACACGTGTGCTCTTCTTATTCTATCGAACGTTTTTTCCATGTCTACGAAACGTCCGTTTGTTCGAATTGCTTTTTCACTCAGTTTTCGCAGTATAAAGTTCTGATCTTGTATGTCCTTTTTTCCGTTTCTGAAGCCCGTCTGTCTCTCCTCTAGTTGTTTTTGTACTTTTCCTCCTGATCTTGTTTCTAATATTTTCGCATATAATTTTCCTACTGTATTTGTTAAGATGATGGCCCTACAGTTACTGGATTCCTTACTGTCCTCATTCTTATATGTCGTTGTTATAATGACTATTATCCAGTCTTCCGGTGTTCTCTTCTCTCTTCTAACTTGGTTTAGTAAACCTAGTTAGTTATTCTCGTTTTAGCTGTCTTTGTTGGGAACTGAATTCTGATTATGTCCTGGAGCTTTTCCCACTTTATTTTTTAGTGCGTCTTCTGATATTTTATATTCCTATTATTTCCTATATCTAGACAAATATTAAAAAAGGAGGTAATCGGTAGGATTATTTAACTTATCAAATCATCCGGAGGGAAAGTTCAACGCACGAGATTTCGTTTAAGACAAAAAAGGAACCCGATAACCGCATACTTCCCGTATAATCTCATAACTCGACGCCCTCTTAAACCTAGTTAGCGTCGCACCGAAATTACGTCTCTCGCATATAAAATTTATATCGCAACTTGTTACATATTTCACTACCACTTCCGATAATCAAAACTTTTCAACTCGACGAGGACCTCAGGTCGGGAAATCTCGCCTTATAGCGGCGCGCTCCTACGGGAAGTATTTCCGGTGTGGCGTATATACCACCGCGATGAGTTAGGAGCCTCGCGTAAATTCTCCTTAGGTTAAAAACCGAGCGGAGTCTACTAAGTTGGCGGTAATAACCGAGTTACCCACTTAATATGATGTGTGGGTGTGTGGGGAAGGGGAACTTGCGCGAGGTGGTTGAACCCCTTCCTTTACCTCGTTCTCGTCTTTCAGACACTTCATCGTTCGCGACGAACGAAATAAGAAGCGATAAGTACGTACAGGTAAGTGCATACACCTTCGGGGAATTGCTCGGTGTTAGATTAATTTTCCGAGATCTCGTTCCTACGTCAGCGAAGTTTCGAACTTTGCAAGTTGTTAACGCGGGCTGTAATTATTGTCGGTGGCGTGTGTCGCGCCGAAACTCGGCAGAAAGTGAACTGGTTGTAATTACTCGAGTGTATCGAAGAAAAGGTGGAAAGAGGTGGAAACTCAATTTCCTCATATTTCCTTCGAATGTATTCACACCTACTGCACATCTTTAGATGAATCGCCTTGCATGGATTTATGAGGAAGGATTTTCGATTGACGTAACTACTAGATCTCTAACGGAGCGAGTCATGACCTATACTCGGTTTCACATCCAGTTGATTGTATATGGGTTACGGGGAATCCGATGTGTGTTGCAATACCGTCTTTGCTGGGGATCTCTAAAGCACACACGTACACACACTCAGGCCCTGGCAAAAAAACTTAGGATAGAAGAGAATTGTTTTATATAATTTATACGAACGAAGAGGTCACACATACAGGAATCGATTCTAACTGGAACAGACTATAGCATCGATGCGAAGTTTGATAATACCATCTTCTATCATATACAACAGGTATGGGCAACCTCCGGCCCGCGGGTCACATGCGGCCGTCGAGTAAGGTTTGTCCGGCCCGCTACTGAATTCTTTCGTTGCATATTAGCACGGCCCGTCTAAACTTAATTCATAAGGAATCATAAGGATACTACAAAAATTTATATTTTTCAAGATTACTCACAGCATAAAACTTCTACAAAAAAGATTGCCCATGCCTGATATACAACATCAACTAACGCGGACCTTTGGTCTAGCCCACGGTAGTCTGAGGGAGAACAATTACAAAGTTTTACTGCAGAAATGAAGTATGAGTATAATGCATGTCACAACACGCCTCGTTCTTTATCTCATTCCATTTCATTCGAACAATACTCCTCATTCTCGCTCCCACTACCATGATTGTAGACTAAGGCATCACACTGGCCGATACTATATACGATTAACTTTGATCGTTTCTGTCGTTTTGTCCGTCGATCGCCAATTGGCAGAAGAATTGTCAGCGTACGTCGTATTGCTTCGTCACAGAAATTTCAAACACGTCGTAAACTTTCGAAGAAACTAGCAGCATGTACAAATATTTCTATATTGGTAAACGAGTGTATAAAATTAGGACGATATTTCATTGAATCAGCTACATAAGAGAGCCATTTATCTTTCTTCAACACATGGAAGGTGTAAATGACGTTACACTCCATCAAAGATGCCCATTCCAATTATGGGCCTTAATCCTGAACTGCTTTTTACACTATTTCGATGATAAAGAATCTGTAGAATCGACTAACAGCCATTTTTACTACAAAATCCAGAAATTTTGCCGTCCTCTCTTCCCAAAAATACGAAAGTCATCTAATATCCTTGAAATGGATGTCTCCAGAATCGAACAATAATTTCTATTTGCAATCCCAAATAATATATCTGACATCTAACCTATCCCCTCAGTTACACTTTGTATTATCCCTATTGGAACAAGTTGTGGAATCAATTGGCTTTTTCTTCAACACAAATCTTAAGATCCAAGATTTTCGCAAACCCAAATTTCCCAACATCGAATGTTAGGAGATTATGAACAATTGGAAGCTGTTACAGACAGACGTAATACAGCTGGTAACTGTGACTACCGTAATAAATGTTCATCTACAAAATCCTAAGTCTTCGGGCAAAAGTCAGGTTACGTGTGGCATGTTTGGCATCCCAAAAGGAAAATGCTTTCTAACTCACGAAATCGGCACAAGCAATTATGTCTAATTTGGAACCATCGTCCATTTTACTTCTCAGCTGTACTTAGTGCTATTTCTTATTATGGCAAATCAATAAAATTGATACGAATCGAAGAGTCGAAGTCATTTATTTGATTATATGGAGATTTGAGGCCACAGACAAGAATCCCGATAATTAAAGTGAGGAACGAAGATGATTCTTTCCCCAAAATTGGTCGATATCCTTCGAACACCTAGAAAATCTAACCAGCTTCTCATTACAAAAACGTAAAAATTGGACCATCAGCTAGCCTGCTCCTCACCTGTGATAGATGTTATTTCGATTATAGTACATTTATAGAATCGACCAACATTCGCCGTCATTCCTTGGCATCCACCAGCTTCCAGGTATCTGATACAAATCTTGTTCAAAAGAAAAGTTCAAAATTCCAAAATATCTAGCTATCACTCGTCCTGCTCTGCAATTTCACTTTTTGTTGCTTCGATGCTAGCGTGCCTGTGGACCCGGTCAGCTTCGAATTCAGTTTGTTGAGGAATGGACGTCCAAAATTCGTGCACCTTCTACGTTGAACGTCGCTCTCCTGTTTCCACCATCCACGGCTTGTAAGACCGTATGGATCAAGATTGCTAATTTGTTCGGTGGCGATTAGTGATGAAAGGAAACGCGTGAAGTATCAAGTCTATTACACTTTATTGTACAATCTAACACTACTGATACGCGTAACTAACAAGATAATTTAAAATAGCGGCGATAGCTTACAAATTTCACGAGACTGGGCACTGAAATGTTGACTTGATGTGTCAGAACCGACGTTTATTCCCAAAAAAGGAGGCTTTATAACCTTATGCGGAGATTTCACTAATTATGACAATGGGGTGAAATTCCATGTAATCTGTCGTTAACATTGAATTCGAAAGGTTTACTTGCAATAAATATAAGAAAGCTCAAATCAACTCATTAGTATAATGGGGCGGCATACCCAGCTTAAAGACAATTACTGACTTGATGGATAACTATTCTAAACTAACCCGATTCACATTCAGAATAATAAACCGTTATTAAGAATTCGGGTTAGGCCTGAACACACTTCTTCCTGTTGATCAGATTTTAGGCTTCAAGAGCAGAGCTTAAAAATTAAATTGTCCTCTACAACCCATAGTTTCTAAAATCGGTAAGTATTACATAAACATAAAATTTTAGAATCGAACCATGCGGAATCTAGAATCTATTAACACCGAACTTTGCTGCTGCCTGATTTCGGCCTTCAAAGGCATTCCCCAAAACTTTCCTCCGAAAATTCCCAAAAGTTGCAGAAATTAATCGACGTTGCTAAAATATAGAACCCACAAAATGGAAATTTCCCTTCCTTCCAAATTTCCAGATATTGAATTATCACCGGCCCTCTTTTATTAACCTTTCAACCTTGCCTCCTTTTATATTTATCTACCAATCAGTTCCGTCACGAACAATTAAAAGATTTTCTTACCCTGTCTTCATTTTACGCTCCTTCTGTTTTTCGTTGTTGGAGTGGTGGAGAAAGGAATTAAAAAAGAAGTGAAAAGAACATAACGCTACGAAATTTCTCTCTATCTCTTTTTCAATTCCTTTCTATCTTCTTGGAATAGCCTCGTAAGCCCAAGCAAATCCTGTAATTTCATCAGCTTCATTTACTTCATTCCTCTCAGCTTTTCGTGGTCCTCCTTTCTTCCTTTTACCTAATTCTTTGTTTTATATACCTATCTTGCAAACCGGTTACCTTTCATCCTCTTTCTGTGTTCTAACCAGCGGAGTTAATTGTGTTGTATTGTGGTCTTTACTGGCAGTATTTTTGCCTAATTTCTTAACGATTCACTCCCTATTCTGTCTCGTCTAGTTTTTCCTTATATTTTTCTTAAAAAGTGCATTGCCATAGTATTTAATTTCGATCTCTGTCTTTTTATTGGTGTCCACGTCTCAGTTCAGAATGTACATGCAGGCAAATTTTATGTTGGCCACTATTAAATTATTTCCTATGCTAGCCTTTATTCAGTGGCCATTTTGATTCCTTTGCTGTTCTCCTTTTTTTCCCACCCATTTTTCCAAACGTCTTTTATTATTCTATTATTTCGCACTCTACTATTTAACTCTTCCATAATTACTATTTTATATCTTTTGGTCTGTCTAATTTTTGTTAAAGTTATTCGTTTTATTCTTCTATCCTAGCATCCTAAAAGATGCAGAACCCTATTGATTTATTAAGAATTTCTTTTTCTTTCCCGGGAAATTTTTTAAACATCCCCGATACCCTAACTTTACCCGTTCCATCATCGCATTATTACCGATTTACTTCTTCATGCATTCCCGTTTAACATGAAATATTATTTCCATTTCCGTATCGTCTTCGAGCGAAACTTGTTCCGATTTCAGTTTCGCCGTCGAAAACTTCAACTCTCCCCCTTTTCTGGAAAAAGTTTTTGGATCGCGAACTCGTCCGCCGTTATTAGTCGTTTTCAGGGCGCGGAAAACGTAACCGCCGATCCTCCTACTCCTCCTCGAAGGTTGTTTTTCATCCCCGGAAGATACTTCGCCGATTTAGTTTTATGGCCCGTTGAATCGAGTTTTCGAATATCTACCTACTTACTCACCGGCGAAGAATCGAGACGCGAATTGACGTTTTTACGTTATTGGAAAATGTCGGAAATGAAGTTTTTCCGATTTAAAGGAAGGTTTGAAATGTTAAAGGTATCCAATGAATTCGTGAGGTTTTCTGAAATTTGTTTTTAACCTAAATATTGCCGAGAACGCGCGTGGTATTTCATTAATACTAAAAGTACTTACGTTCACTGACGCGATTTCTAACATACGTTATCAATTCTTAACAATTTTTTGTAGAAGTAAGACATTCACAAAATTCACATGACGCTGGTTGTCGCACTTAACACCATTCCGTCTCCAGTAAATACTAATTATAAGATTTCAAAATAGAGAAATTCCCACTGGATATCTTTCTGTTATTTGCTACCAACGTAAGTCGCTAATTGAATGTTCGTTGCAATATACAAGCTTAAAATAGATGGGATATCGAGAAGCTTCTTTGAAAAACAGTAGTAACTTGTGGACATACAAGCTATTTCATCGGATTTTCATCAATGTGTTTCTATGCATTCTTGTATTATCTCCGTTGTTAAAGTATTTGTATATTGAGTACGTTGGTTAGAACTGCAATAACTATAGAACTGTTCAGAGTGTTACATAATGCGTAGAGATTGATGTGAAGCAATTAACACGATTTTACACAAGGATTCGAAGGCACGTAAGGTTTGTTCTCGTTGGATTCACCACAATGCAGTTCAAAGAGATGACCACACGAATTAGTGCAGATCTAAACTAGATCGCTCTGACGATAAGGCATTTCATTTGGAGTGCATCATTGTAAATGATAAAACATTAGTATACTGGTATGATGCCAAAAAAACCACAATTCGACAATTTAAGTTTCTGAGAATGATTCGGCTCCAACAATAGTTATTCGTAGAAAAAGTCAAAACGAAGAAATGGTCGCCATGTCTTCTATAGCACTGGAAGATCGCCGTACTGTTGATCCAGAATGGTTCACTGGAGTTTGATTGCCTGAAATTCTCCAAAATGCGTGCGAAAAAGGTTCAAGGGGCCAAATTAAAATTTAAATAATTTATTTTACTCATTATTCGTACATCAACCATAATATACATATGAAAGCTATAATATTTAGCTATTTACAATACGTATGAAAACATTAAGAGTATATACAATAAAATATCACTCATAATCAAAAAATTCCCAGAAATGGAGAAAAGGAATAGTTATACCTTTATTTAAAAAAGCTAATCGGAAGCTACCTGATAATTACCAAAGCTTCAACTTCTTAGGTACAACGTTGTACATGCTACAACTAACAGAAAAAGATAATACGTAAATTAATCAGATGAGGAACAGGGTTTTCGTGTTGGTAGATTATGTAGCGATGTACGTTATACAAAAATTAGTCGAAAAAGCCGTTGAATTTAATAAGCCTGTTTGTCTATGCTTCATAGATTTGTAAAAGGCATTTAACAAGATATTGCTGAGGAATATGTTAGCGACAGTGCGCAAGAAAGAAGTGCCTGAGGAAATTATAAAGCTGGTCAAAGGATAAATTACATAAATGACACAATTACAATTAAGACCAATGGATAATACCTGGAAACTATAAAAATAAACGTAGGAATAAGACAGGGTGACTCATTCAGCCCTTCATTATTTAATGTTGTTATGGATGAGATAATTGGGGAGATCAGAAATGAGGGAGCCTATCGAATGCAAAATGAAGAGATCAATGTAATCTGTTATGCAGATGACGCAGTGTTAATAGCTGAAACGGAAGATCAACTACGAAGATTATCTATGAAGACGATGCCAGTTTGCGAAAGATATAACATGAAGATATCTCCAAAGAATTTAGCTATATGACAATAAGTAAAGGACCAGCAAGATGCAAACTTAAAATTTATAAAAAGATAATTGAATGAATATCTCAGTTCAGTTACCACGAAATCCGCATGACTAATGTATGGCCTGGTCAAGAATCAGGCAAAACAACAAGTGATAAAAGCCGCTAGAGTATCTGGAGCCCTAAATGGAATTATCTGGAGAAACAAATATCTATGCACGGAAGCAAGAGGTAGAATGTATAAATCAGTAATACGACCAATCCTCACATATGCTGCGGAAACCCCAGCAGAAACCAATAAAACAAAACAAATGCTAGGAACTGAAGAAATGAGAAAACTTAGAAGGAAACTGGGTAAGACCTCATGGGACCGCGAACGCAATGCAAATATCAGAGAACAATTGTAAATACAGCCGATAACTTAATGGAAGAGAACAAGAAGAAGAGAGTGGAGTAAATACATCTCGAAAATGAAGGAAGATACAATTGTTAGAATTGTCAAAGGTAAATTGCAGGTGGGAATCAGGTATAAACAGGAGGCAGATCCGCCAAAAATGGCGGAAATCTATGTAAATTTGGAATAAACAGGTAGAAGCCTTCAAGAAAGAAGCAGACAAAGAAGCGGGACAATAAAATAAAAATGAAAAGACTTTTACAAAAAGAAAAAACAAAACAAAACAAAATTAAGTAAAAGAAAGGATGCATACGCAAAACAGAAGTAAAATGGTCAAAACGGGAGGGAGCAAAATTGGCGCGATTTGTTTTTAAAAAAGGCGAAGGAAGAAAATTAAAGTGAGGAACGAAGATGGCTTTTTTCCCAAAATTAATGGATATCCATCGACCACCTGGGAAAATCAAACCAGCTTCTCGTTGCAAAAACGTAAAAATTGGACCATCAGCTACCCTGCCCCTCACCTGTGGTTTGTGTTATTACAATTATAGTCAATTTGAAGAATCGATCAACATTCGACTTCATTCCTTGGCCTCCACCAGCGTCCAGGTTTCCGATATTCATTCTGTTTGAAAGAGAAAATTCAATATTCGAAAACATCTAGCCATCACCCATCCTCCTCTGCAATTGCACTTTTTGTTGCTTCGATGCTAGCGCCCTCGTTAACCCGGTCAGCTTCGAATTCAGTTCTTCCTCGCGATCAGATTATAGTCTTCAAAGACAGAACTAAAAATTAAGTTGTCTTCTACAACCCAAAGTTTCCAGAATCGATCGGTATTACACAAACATAAAATTTCAGAATCGATCTATGCGGTTGGTATTTCATTAGCAGAAGTAGTGAATCTCTAAAATCGATTAGTGCCGTACTTTCTTGCCTCTGATTTCGGGTTCCAAAAGCAATTCCCCAAAACTTTCCTCCGAAAATTCCCAAAAGTTGCAGAGATTGATCGCCGTTGCGAAAATATAAAGTTCAGAAAATGAAACCTTCCCTTCCTTCCAAAATTCCAAATATTGGATTATCATCCAGCTCTTTTTTATTAATCTTTTAACCCTGCTTCCTTTTATATTAATGTAAGAATCAGTTCCGCCACGAACAATGAAAAGATTTTCTTCCCCCATCTTCATTTTAAGCTCCTTCTACCTTTCGTTGTTGGAGTGGTGGAAAACGGAATTAAGGAAGAGATGAAAAGAACATAACTCGACGATGTTGTTTCTCTCTATCTCTTTTTGAAATTTTCTCTATCTTCTTGGGATAGCCTCGTAAAATTTGCCCAAGCAAATCCTGTAATTTCAGCAGCTTCTGTTACTTCATTCTTCCAAGGTTTCGGATGGTCTTCCTCTCTTACTTTTGCTTAATTCTTTTGTTTTATATATCTGTCTTACCAACCGGAAATCTTTCATCCTCCTAATGTGTTCTAACCAGTGTAGTTAAGTGTGTTGTATTGTGGTCTTTAGTGGCAGTATTTTTAGATAATTTCTCAATGATACATTCCCCAAAAATAACGTACAGATGTAAGTAATGCAAGCCCGTATTTAAAACGAATGAATTATTTTACAGTTATATCAAGTGTAGCAATGGGAGTAGACGCAGAGGTGCAAATAATACCCATGCTAGTTTCCTCTTATAGTAGTTCACATGTTATACATCATGATTTGCTGACCTCTCCCATGCGACCGCTGATCTGGTGTTCAATGCTGAGTTTGTCGTACAGTCTCGCCCTAAATTTTTCGATCGCAAAATGGAATCGCATTTGCAGTTTCTGGAAGGCGGTCGAACAGTTTATTCAACACTCAAGTTGTCGTTGAACATGCAAACTAATGAAATTCCAACTTGCTACCTTTCCAGGAATTCTGCGAGAGCGAAAGTGTTGCGCCAAAGCAAAATGATCGTTTGGGATGAATGCACGATGGCACACAAAGAAATCTTTGGAGGCATTAGACCGCACGATGCCAGATTTACGAAACATTATTCTATTGTCAGGTGATTTTCGCAAACATTGCCAGTGATTCCACGATCAACGCCAGCCGACGAACTAAATGCATGTTTAAAATCGTCCATTTTATGGAAATACATCAATACACTCAAACTAAATTTAAACACGCGAGTCGAATTGCATAAGGATCGATCTGGAGAAATTTTTCCAAACAATTGCTCCACATTGGTAACGGCGAGATTCCTGTTGACGCAGCGTCTGGATACATTACATTCCCTTCAAATTTTTGTCACTTTACTGAATCAAAGAACGAACTCATCAAGGTGGTGTTTCCAAACATTGCTTAAGATTACAAAAATGTTAGTTTGAGCAAACGTGTTATATTGGCTGCAAAAAACGTTGACGTCAACGAAATGATTTTTCAAATTCAAAATGAGATTGAATTGAATATTCATAGCTAAGACAGTACAACGCCTGTCGGGTCAGCTAGTTCTAAATAAATGTGCTTCGTGAATATCTTATTTACTAGACTTTACGAGAGATAGGTGCTTAATTGGGATTCCTCTCAATCCGAAACAATTATTTCGCATCCATCAACCCCCGAAGCTAATTATAAACCAGCAACTTACTCCAATTTCGCCCCGACCGATCGACTCGCTGGCGGTCAATAAAACGGGAAAATGCCCATAAAAGATACATGACTGCAACGCAAAAACCACCGCCTCTCGGTAAACGAGGAATACTCCAACCGATCGCGGTAATAAAAAGCGAAACCCGCGGCGTCGAACGTAAACAACCACCCGCCGTCGATATTGTGCATTAAAAACAATTTCACCCGTACCTCCCTCCTTTTCGGCGATCGCTCCCTGTTATGTTAAATTTTTCACAACATACGCGGTGGTGTCGAAAAAAAGGACTTTTAACAAACGAGCGCGGCCCGTTTACGGGTTCCACTTCCTGATATCGCGCTATCGCGAGCAGCGCCGCCGGATTTGCGACCATGGCAACCGGGAAGGGATGCATAATGCAGCTCGGAAAATTTCATAATTCCAATTCGGATTTTGCATAAATTTTAATTTCAGATCCGTTCGCGCCGTCTATTAATAAATATCGGCATCTCTCTCGACGAGGGTAGGAGACGTCGACGTATCCGCGCGAATAAGTACGTATTTTCGTTGGCGTAGTCGTCGCGACGCTCGCGCGATCAATTCTTTTTAGCTTTTCCGGAGCGTCCGCGATTAGCATAACGATAGATTTATTATTCATAAGATTTTATTACTTCGGCTCGGTTAAACGGATTAGTTCTACCGAATTAGATCCGTTAACGATCTTTTTCTCTGTTAAAACTTGCGAATTACGAATTTAAATAAATTTTCATCTATACAGGGTCGAAGGTGAAAATTGCAGCTAAGATAGATTTATCTCAAAATTTTAACGATATCCTTCATAGAATGAGATAAGATTAAGGTGTACGATGCGCCTTTTATTTTTTGTAGTCTATGTATATATTAATACGCAGTGGGTCGTCTTCTGGTACATATTTTAGAGTGTTCCCTCCATGTATCGCGATGGTACATATATCGTTGTTTTCGTATTACAATGCAGATTTGTCGAATGTAAGTTTCATCGTGATACGTGCAGTAGAACGCAGATGAGAGTCGGTAACATATTGCATATATTACATATTGTAAATGTCTCAATACATTGCGAGTGAGTAAAATAATTATATGTTCAGCTCATCCGTTCGTGCCAAGCATTTACGTTTGTGTATTCGTCGCTAACAAGCGGAACACCAGGATTTGCATGTGTCTTATATATCTAGGTATGAGCCTTTGTGCTAGCGTATTTTATTTTTTTGAGAAAATCGTTGAAAAAGGAATTGAAGTTTCCTATTTGTCCCTTATATCGTTAATTTTAAGTGTTGTTTAACGAAGAGATCGTACATATCGATAGGTGGGTCTGATCAAAAGTGTAGACCACTTTTTTGTGTGTACCGGTGTTATCAAAAATAGGCAATCGAATGTTTCTAAACTCTGAATTTTTTTAATGAAATAATCATTGGAACTGTAGGACACGCTTTAATTTTCGGCGTTTTTAACAAGAAAAATTGTTCTTTTTTTTTGAATTTGTAACACGATTTACACGGGACAGTTTAATTAAGACGGGTACATCCGAAACTTTTTAAAAATATTCATTATAAATTGAGATGAATTTCTTGTGTAGTACAGTAAAAAGGGGAAATTTATAGAAAATCTCAATCTTTTTATACATCTTATTTTAAACTTATCAAAAATAGAAAAAATTTCGGGTAATCGCAAAATTAAAAAATGTCTATTTTTTAAGATATCTTTCATAAAATGAGATAATAATTCTAGGCGGGGAGCGCACTTTAATTTTTGGTCCGATCGACAGCGAGGAAAGAAAAACTCTTACAACATTCCCTAACATGAAATTTGAACCTAAAACAGGCATATTCCAACGATATATTTCATAAGAATAAGGCAATCATTCGAAGTGAAGGGCCCCCTTAACTTTTGATACGGAATAGAAAGAAAAATCTGGAATCCTTTGAATTCGTTATTTTAATGTGCAAGTTATTATTAGAGATAGATATACCTCGCAATTTTAAAGATATTCTGTGTAAAATAAGATAAATTCAGGTTGTGATGTGCAGATTTCTATTTGGTATAACTTGAATGACAAGAAATAGATTATTTAAAAAGTAGATATTTGGGCTCTGCAAAATTTAAAATTGCATTTCTTTAAAGATATTTTTCACAAAAATAAAGCAATCATTTGAAGTGGAGCGTCGACCTTATCTTTCGCTTTATTTTAACAAAGAAGAAAAGCAATATTTTGGATCTTAGCACGATTCTTTTGAGGTGCAATTTGCTTAATTTTTAATTTCTGGTCGCTATGATATAGAGAGATCATTTATCGAAGAATAGGGAATTTCATGACGATAATTAGTGATTCCCAATGATTCTGTTTGTGTCGGCTCGTTAACAACGCGAACAACGAGTGAAAGAGAAAAACACCACCATCTTTCTCTTACTCCCCGTCCAAGGGCAACACCAGTTACGAGATCGCCTTTCAACCCCACTCTCGCACAAGGGGTAGGCGTCCAAAATAGTTGAAATTCACCTATCTTGGTACATAGCTAACAATTGCTACTTTCATTGATATTAAGGTAGTTTTATCCTCGTAAAATCCAAGTTTTACCAAGAAAATAGAACATGTGAGGAAAATAAATCTATGCACATAACATTCACAACTAAAGTCGATATCCGCGCATGCGCAACGTATACTGAAACCTATATGTTGCGACTCGACATTCCTAAAATATGATTTCGAGAGGAAACGTGTCAAATTACAAATATTTTATTTACCGTATTTCGTTTTATTTTCCCCAAGCCGAAACTCCGAAAGGAACGATAACGTTCTTCTTCCGTTCATCATCGATTACTAGAAGGCTTCTAAATCGACCGATATAACATTTAATTATTAAAATATTTTACCAGTGACTCCATCACGTCCTCCCTATTCTATTATAAACAGGAGATGCATAATTGACCAACTTCATGCATTAGGTCACATCTGTACTGTATGTGACCTAATGCTGCATTACAACCTATAATTAATGTATGTACCACCTATTAAATATTACATATATTTATAGGAACTAGATTATTAAATCAAACAACGAATCGAGTTTGAGGTAACTATACCCTATTAACCGCTATAGTCAAGAGCACAACCAAAACTAAGAAATATCTTCTTGTAGTTGACATGATGTATAACACGTACTTCGTACTTGGAATTCCGTAGCGTTTTTAAAGTATAACGCGCCGTTGGAGAATTTGTTTGAATTCCTTTTAACAGGACACTAATTTCTTTAAACAATAATTCTACAACAACTGTACAACAAAATGCACCAAATTCTCAAGAAACGCAGTGCTGTTTTAGAAACGTGCGAATGATATCTCTTGTTTTAAAATTGGATGCACGAAGCTGTCTGATTACCGAATAGGTACTACTAGCGACCGTAGAATGTGGAAAAGTCATGATGAAAACCAAAAATGTTGGAATTTATATGTGAATTTCAATACTACTGGAATCCCACGGGAAGACGGAGGAAATTTCTAACAACACAGTTTATGTTTAAAGCGTAAAAGAGTAAGATTTTGGAGACTAAAAGAATGTGTGAATATCATATCAATTAGATAAAAGGTGCCAATATACAAGGGTTCGCTTTAAGAATCTAACGGAAAGTTTGAACATAATTTTTAGAACATATCACCTGACCCCTTTGAATGCCGTGTACTAAAAGTGTGAGCATTTGACAAAATCGTCCAGTCAGGGTATATCTAAACAAATTTACTGCTCCTAAATAGTAAATATTACCAGCATTTTCTTTCCCTTTGTGGCATGTTATTCTGAAACCTTAACTTCTTATCCTCACGGTGCAATGGTATGTACCTAAAGTCATTTACTTAATGAGAGACTACTGATTTCGATTTGATTTGGTTGCAACTTGCCGGGATCGAAATATTTTACTGACCGAGTCAATCAGTTTGCCATTCGGACACTCTCATATTTTTTAAATTGACACATCGCATTTTCTTCATTGGTGAAAAACTTTTTTACATTTTAACATTCTTCCCTCTTTTCCAGCATCTAGAGAAATGGATCAACGAATCGTCAGCCGGAGTCATATACTTTAGCATGGGCTCCATGATCAAAGGGCACACTTTCCCTCCTGAAAAATTGGCCATGTTCCAACGGGCATTTTCGAAGCTAAAGCAGAGAGTGTTATGGAAATGGGAGAACGAGACCATGATCAATAAACCGAACAATGTGATGATACAGAAATGGATGCCGCAGTTCGACATTCTATGTAAGTTTTTACGTTTAAGAAAACGCAATGATCGAGAGGAAGCAGAAAATATTTCTAAGTGATATTGAGTTGGTCAACATATCTTAAACTCGGTTAAACGATGAAATGTACAACTTGGTGGTTCCTCGAATGGTTGTGTGATGAAGAAGTTTTTAATTCCATTATATTTTAACTAAATGTAAAGTAAATTTTAACACATTTCCTGTTCCATATATAACTACGATTTAATGTGATTTCGACATCATTCTGTTCAGGTGCTGACGAGCTGTTTTCTCAGCTCTCATGGAAAATTCTCCGATGAAGATTTAAATCAATTCGAAAGCTTAGAGTTACCGAAAGAGAGTCTCTTATTTCACATCTCATCCTTGGCTGCAATTCCCATTAGTTTTTCCATCATAAATTAAATTTCTAAATAAACTCTGAAGCGTGTGGAAAGTTTCGATAAATAGATTGATATCTTCTATGTATTCAATTGAAAGCATCTTCCACTAGCTATGATTAAATGGTCGGAAGGCTTTTTGTACGGGAAGCAGTCGTTTGATAGGTGAAACCGCCGGTTGTATCCACCAGGTCTAGTAGTATGAAACTGGAATTTTTTCTAAACATAAAACGATTGTTACTCAAAAGTGATAAAAAATATTTTATTCAAAATAACTTCCAGTGGTTTGTACACATCTTTCTCACCTCTCCGGCAATTTATGGATGCCTTGCCAAAAAAACTTTTCTTCTTTCAAAGCGAACCAATTATCAAGCCATTTTTGTACATTTTCGTACGAATTGAAGCGTTGGTTAGCGAGAGCGTGACCCATCGATGCGAATACGTGATATTCGGATGGAGCCAAGTCTGGAGAATAAGCCGCATGCGGTAGTAATTCCCAATTGAACAATTCAATTGTTTCCCTGACCGGTTTTGCTGTATCAGATGGGGCGTTATCATGTAGCAAAATCACTTTGTGCTGCCTTTTTGCATGTTCCGGTCGTTTTTCAGTTATTGCTCGGCTTAAATTTATCATTTGCTGTTGGTAGCGTTGAGTGTTGACGGTTTGACCAGGTTGCAGCAGCTCATAATAAATAACACCATTTTGGTCCCACCAAATACAGAGCATCGTCTTCTTTCCAAAGCGATTCGGTCTTGCAGTTGATGTCGATGGTCCGGTTGGATTCAGCCATGATCTACGACGCTTAGGATTTTCAAAATAAATCCATTTTTCATCACCTGTCACGATTTGATGGAGAAATGATTTTCTATTGAACCGGTTAAGCAGCATTTCACAGGTGGTTCTTGGGTTTTCTTGCTGTCTTTCGTTCAATTCATGCGGAACCCATTTTTCCCACTTTTTGAATTTTTCCCATAGCTTTTAAACGATTGCAGATAGCTTTCTGCGATACATTTAATTGATCCGCGAGTTCTTGTTGAGTTTGAGCATCGTCTTCATCCAATAAGGCTTGTAACTCTTTGTCGTCAAACTTTTTGGTGGTTTTCCACGTTCTTTGTTACTAACCTCAAAATCACCACTTTCGAATCTTTTGAACCACTCGAAGCACTGTATTTTACCGAGAGCATGTTTACCGTATGCTTCGACAAGCATTCTATGCGACTCTGCAGCAGTTTTCTTTAAATGGTAACAAAAAATGCTGTCCGCAAATCGTAGTTATTAGGCTCGAAACTTGACATGTTTGAGGTTATAAAAAAAAATATACTAGTGTACGGAACGTGGGTTAATGTTTGTTGACACTCTTCGTCAGCTGTTAGAAGAAGACGACGGCTATGTAACAGGGGTCTTATGGTGATTAAACTGAACGCTGGCACCAACTATAGGGAAATTCCGGTTTCATACTACTAGACCTGATATTTTTTAAAATAAATCAAAGCCAAAATGGAGCTGCCTACGATTCTTTCTCTCTTGATTATTCAAGTTTATTCCATTTGCTCTGGAATAACACCGCACGTTCCTCTCGTTAAGGAAGGAAGATCGTCCTAAAGGACACCATCCTGCCAATTTTTCGGTGTAAAAAAGGAAGGTAATTAAAATTTAATTTTAAAACATTAACTCGTTCAACTACTTTTCCCAACTTCTAACTCGAGCGAGTCGGATACCTCGTAGTCGGGGCCGCCGGTAATAGCTCGAAAAACCATCTTCAAACTGGAACGGCGGAGGCGACTTTTCGAGTAAAGTAAACTTCTCGCTTCTGTTGGCAGAAGGTGGTAGTAGTAGATCGGCGAACTAGTACGTGCTCGACGAATTTGTTTGACTGGCTTCCACGGAGTGATGTAACGTTATTTGCAGTTGCGTTCGTGCTTACCGCCGCCATTACACGTGCGGAAGTAATACGGAAAGAGTTTTATCTCTTTTCTCGTAGGTACGGAAAAAGCGAACTGCAAAAATAAATACACCTACGACTTCCTGGCGTACAACAAGAAGCGGACGTTTCCGTAAAGAATTAGAGATGAATCGTGGAATTCGAACTTCCGGAAAATGCATTTCTTTTGATTTCGAAGAGATTTGGCGCAAAGTTAAAACTGTTAACATAACTCAGGTGTAATATGTTCAAAATTCCGCCCCTATTAACAATCACAATTCTATTTTTTGTTTCTATTGTTAGAGTTTAGGCGTAATAAAGCTTAATGCAGTTAAAACTAGCGTGCAACTAACTAATTTATTTCTAACGGAATTTTTTACCCGTAGTTAATTCCGTTGCATCGCTTAATGTTCTAATGTTTTAACATGTTCAAACGGCTTTCGCCGTTTGTGTCGTCTAATGGAATTGTTCTAGACGCTTCAATGTTGATGTGGCTTTGTAATCTCCTTTGTTGAGAGTTAACGTATTTAGCGATGTCTGTGACTATTCCCATACCAAGATCACGATGAAGATTGCAACGCAACTCGGCGATTTCTTTCGTTAAACAATGGACCGGGCGAAAGAAACTTGCTTTTGTCCAGAACTGTATTCAGAAAACTTGCTTCGGGCACCGATGGGGTTTTACAGAACCCACATGAAGCAAAATAACATCAAAGCTGACGAGCGGTGAAACTATTAATCACTCTTCTATCTTTCAAAGAAAACAAGTTAAATCTCGAGAGTAATTCAGTGTGGTCGATACCTCGCGGAGGGTGAAGACCATCAACTCAAAAGGAGAGAAATTTAAGAAATTTCCGCTGGACGGTCTTAAGAGTGGAGTTGTGTACCTCGTAGTATGAAGACCGAACAAGAACCGGATATTCAAGCTTGGACCTCACCAACGCACAGTACAGCGTTTGTAAAATAATGCCTACACAATATATTAACAGAAGGTTATTATAATTGCATATATAATAGATATCTTCAAATACTTGTGTGAAATGGTCCTAATCGCTGTCATACCAGTCTTTAGAATTGCTTCAATACTTCTTGCAATAACATGTCGGTCCTCTTCGCTCATGCTTTGAATAAGACCAATATTCTTTTTGCAGTAATGGCCGTTTTCTTGGTTGGAGCAGGATTTCCTCAAAATTGTTTATGGCTTATGCCACATTTGAAATACTAATAATCTTTGTTCAATTCCATGATTTCGTATTGAAAAGATCACTTAAACTTTGCAATTTAAAACTATTTAAGTATATTTGTCAGTGGTCCCTGTCATTGCACACGAAATAATTAACTTAGAACGTTAAACAAATTTTTTGAAATATCGTGATCTGGGAGAAAGGTTCACATTCCTCGTGTAATAATAATAGGTGGGTAGTATGGCCGAGCACTTGCAGGGCTTTACCAGCGGTCTAGGGTCCAAACTCAAAACCAGGCGTTTCGATTTCGATCATGGTCTTATTTAATCAACGAAAAAATTCGTTGCCACTAGTCTGCAATCTTTCGTTTATTTTCTTAAAGAAATAGTTGAAATAGCTGAGTTCACAGTAAGTCGGGATGAAAACAACTTTTTTATTTATATCTCACCCATTCAAGCACGTCCGTTAATTTTCAGGCCATCCCAACGTGAAAGCCTTCATCACGCACTCGGGTCTCTTGGGAACCACCGAAGCGGTTCACTGCGGCGTACCGGCTATCGCCATGCCGCAGTTCGGCGACCAATACACCAACGCGAAAGCGCTCGAAGCGAGCGGAGGCGGCGTCGTCTTGGACTTCGGCTCGCTCACGGAAGAGGCGATCAACAAAGCTCTGAACACCGTCTTGGATCCGAGGTATGTAGGAAGTTGGATAAATTCGTAAATTACCGACGATAGTTAGATAGACATCATCCTGGGTGGGTCGAGAGAATTTCGGGGTCGGGTTTAGAAGGAACTTCGGCGACTAACAAAACAGCTTCGACGCGCAATTTCCCCGGAAATTCGGAATAGTTTCGGGTTCCACGTATGCGTGCGTTTACGTGCGGAGATAAAGGGAGGACGTGTCTCGCCGGAAAGGTGCTTTGTCGAAGGTTCGAAGTTCAGCGGTGCTTGTGGGGAATGTCGCGCCGCCATAGTCGAATTACGATGCGTGAATGTTCGAACTATGTAGTAGGTGAGAAGTATTGAGATTATGTTTATCGGAATATTTCAACGAAAAGGGGGAGCAAGCTGGTTTCGTAACGAGCTTACTAGAAATGGTTACAGGAAAAACTGCAGCGGTCGCGAAATCATCCACGTCTCACCAACTTAGTCTAATTCCCTCTAGTTCAAGCAGTCTTTCCTCAGAAAAGATTATTATTTTCCCTCAAGAGTGCGCAAAGAGTCCCTAGTTTCAAAATTAAGAATTTGAATTTCTAACTTTAAAGAATATTCGTTTAAGTAAAAATATTCTGGAAAGACAAACTTTATTTGGGGACACACAACGTGGGACTTATTCGCGAACATAACAATAGATAAGTTTTTCTTATTTCGTATCAGAAATTTGGACCGGATCTAACGACCAGATCATGCGAGGGTTAGAATAGTCTAAATTTTCTTTGTCTTTGTTTCCGTACGATCGACATCTATAATAAATGACGGTTATGTGGAAATTGCAGTCATAAAGTTAGCCAAAAATGGTTTCCATAGAAATCTATAGTGATGGATGTAATTAATCCGCTACCAAGAAAGAGTACAGTTGCAAAAGCTCAGATTTCGTAAAATCACCCTTCCCGGAAGGTCAAAATCCATAGGAAATGAATGTAACGTACAAATCCCAGTCGCTATCTTACAATTAGCTAATAATAAATTTTCGTAAACATCTATCGTTATGCCTTAATATGCTACTCAGGCAATACCATAGTTCCCGGAAGGTCAAAATTTATAAGAGACAAAAATCACGTCCAAATGTTAGACCTATCATCGCGTCGTGGACGTAATTAATATGGCATAGCAGCAATAAATAGTTGAAATTTCTTGAAGGTTTTTCTTAAAAGTCCTAATCAATGGGAAACGAGGCTCACGTAGAAATATTAACCGTTATTTTAACCAAATTAGAACTTAATCTGCTTCCAGCAGTAAAAAGTAGATACCCGTGGTTTTGAGCCGCCAGCAACAAAGACATATCTTCTAAATATTATCGCAATCACAGTAAAAAATACAGTCAAAAATTAGAGCAGAGTATTTAGGTGAAAGAATATACATCGGAAGCAGGATGAATGATATGATTACGGATGTAGGACAGCACTAGAGGAACATAAGAAAGCCAGAGTGATTAACCTACAGGAAAATAATAGTTATAGTAAGAAACAATATAACTGAAGAAGAAGAGAGGCGAAGGGGATTTGTAGAAGAAGAAAAAAGACTACACTTAGAGCAGAAACTAACAAAATTGAAAAACTGCTTTATGAACAAACAGATAAGAAACTTTTAACAGGAAATCAGAAAAGGAAAATATCAGTACAACTGCGCGCCAAAATACTATAAAGATGAAGAGAGACAATTAGTAGGAGGAATGGATGAAAAACTAGAAATGTGGGAGAAGTATTTTCCAATAGTATTGAACACAGAAGAACACGATCAACCGGTATAATTACAAATCCAAGAAGACGCTGAAAATCATAAAGTATAAAAAGAACTTCCAAGTACAGGGAAATTTTACACATAATAACGAGACTCCGCCAGGAGAGAATAGCATCATAGCAGAATTGTTGAAGGAAGGGTGAAATCTGCTGCAAAGCGAGATAGCGGAACTAATAAAACAGGGGTAAGGCAAAGAACAATTTCCAATATAGTATATATGCACATATAAAGCATTAGCAACATTAATTAAAACAGAATTAAAGCCCAAACAGAGAATGTCTAATGTGAATACCAGCTAGGTTTCAGGTCGAATGGATCTGAATGGTAGTTGACCAAATTTCCATACTAAAGCAGATTATCGCTAGTTGATACGAATTTAACTTCTCACTACATATTTATACCGTTCATTGATTTTAAACAAGCGTACGGTACCATAAAAAGAAGTAAAGTCTAAAACAAATGTAACAATATTTTTGGTTTCGAACGAAGACCCATTATCTCTGCTATTGTTTAATTTGGTACTGGAAAAATCTTGGTAGATAGCGAAATCCACGTCGGGGGCACAATTTATCACCACAGACAATAATACATTGCCTATGCATATGATTTAGCTTTATTAACGCATAGGCAGGAGATCTAGGAGAGATGTTCCATAGAATAGAAAGCAAAGCTAAAGAGTATAGGTTGAAAATAAATGAAGGGAAAACAAAATACATGGAGATAGGAGGTAGTAGAAACCAGAAGACCAGAAGTTGAATACTTTCATTACTTACAGATGACTTTAGCACGAAATAATGAAGAAGACCAAGAGATTACTAAAAGAATGGCTAAAGGGAGTAGAAGCCCTGGAAATCTAAATAATCTAATGAGGTCCAAACCAGTTTCTAGAAAGGTTAAAGTAAGAATATACACCACAGTTATCCGCCCTATGGTCTAGTACACATGTGAGACATGGATTTTCAAAAAAGAGGTAGAAGCTAAATTAGAGAGATGGGAACGACAATCTCTCAGAGGAATGTTCGGTGGGAGAACAGAGGGAAATTTATAGAGAAGAAGAACAAATGAGGATGGAAATCTACGGTCAATCAAAAATAATGACTCTTGCCAAGAGACGGAGATTACCATAAGATTGCTCCGATACCTTGCTAGATTAGAAGGGGGAGAATTGCTAAAGGTGTGGTGGGGAGGATCTCCAAATACTGAAAGTAGAATATTGAAGAACACTAGCCCAAGATAACAAAAAATGGAAACAGACTATGGAAGTCTTGGGCCTTTAAGGCTTGTTTGTGCTTATATATATAAATAAATAAGGGCCAATGGGCGACAGACGTTTCGAGGTTAAATTCACCCCTTTTTCAGTGTCGGTTAAAATCCGATGATGCAGAGGGAAAGCATCCCATTAATACACCACGGATGTACCATGTGCTTTAGTAGCAGACAGGTTCTCTGTGACTGGGAGATTTGGAAGTTCTTAAACAATTTTGAAACAAGACTAAATTTAATTTGTTGGATTTTTTATGTGCTGGTTTTTAATAAGAATTTTACTATTAATGAATTTTCAGGGGGAGATTGAGTAGCAGCATGGTACATTAATGGGATTTCTCCCTCCCAACGTATCTCAATTTAAACAGCTTCTTTCTCAACCAATACTTGTTTGCCTAAAATTACTTCTTTGTTTCAGCTTTTACAAGCAGGCTCAGGAATTATCAGCCAGGTTCAAAGACAGGCCGATGCCACCTTTAGATACGGCGGTGTACTGGGTAGAATACGTGGCGAGGCACAAAGGAGCGCCCCATCTTCGATCGGCCGCTGTCGGAATGCCCTTTACCAGTATCTCCTCCTGGACGTGATAGCCTTCCTGGGCTTAGTAGTACTGATTATAGTCTACGTATTCTACGCGATCTGTGGATTTATCGTGAGGAAGTTGTTCAAGAATAAGGCGACGAAAGTGAAGGCACAATAAAATCGGCTAAAGACTATTTTAGTAATAATTTCGCAGTCGTAAGACCAGAGAGGGAGTTTGAATTTCGAGTTTTGGAGTGATTGGTAGAAGAAATCGTTTTCTTTTTGTTTTTTTTTCCTTTTCAGTTAATAAATACAAAAATTACATAACAATCGCTGTTTCTTCTATTCCTACCCCAACCTCCACCCCTCCAAAAAAGAAACGTTTGTTATAACTAGTAGTCCATTCATTATATCCAAAAATAAGCCTTAGAAATGAAAAAATTCCGAGAAGGCCAAATTTTTTATATACTATAGTTCGCCTGGTAAGAAAAGGTTCCAAACCTGCACACGCTGATTTCGGTGAAACTTGGTAATTATGTAGAGCTGGTTGAACTATGTAAAAGGCCGGTTTATGTTTCTAGGCCGGTTTATGTTTCTGTCAGTAACCGTTTTGAAAGGGTAAAAAGCTCCCCGATGAATGGGACCGTTTTTTACCAATTGTTCTGCAATTGTTGCACGAACAAAATATTCAAACATATGAGAATATAGCGCTTGAAGGGAGGTATTGAAACATGTTTGAGTCGATAACCCTTCTTCTTCTTCCTTAGTATCATAGGTAGAAGGGACGCCGTTTTGATTTGGTTTCTGGTTACTTTATCCTGTGGAACACACGGCACGCGAGGAAGAACGTAACAAACAGCCGCTTTTCGTTAGCCTGTAGATCGCAACTGGCAGCGTGTTGAACTAAATTTCGACATAAAATTTTACATTGAAATAAATGAAACTTCGATAAAATTTTATTGATTAAGATACGGCGTTATTAATTAGGGTCGTTTTTGGAATTTAAATTCTGCATTGAACTTTTATCCCGCGTCAGTCACGTTACACTTGGGGAAAAAATAACAAATTTGATCGAACGCCAATTGTCGCTGCAATTACAGCCACCGGTAACTTCATTGATCTCTGTTTTCTTGATAGATAATACACCATTATACGTCACGCCAAAAATGGCAAGGGTAGTCAAATTTGCTTCAAACCGTTATAATTTATAGGTGTTGAATATTCACAATCTGGATATTTCATAATAAGTTATGTTCCTTTATAATCTATTATTATCCTGAACTTATCCATCGACCTCCGATAAAATCCAACGCATCCACATCGCAAGCGCTTCTCTCTTAATTCAATCGTACACCAACTAGGTCGACCGACACAACAACATCACAGGGCACCCAGATAAACAGCTTTAAAAAACATCGCCATCAAATCAGAAGTGCATTTTCTCGAGGCGAGCGCGTCGAATTCCACTCGGTACTTCAATTCCGCCACCGCAACGGTCAGAAGCGGAAAAATCCCCGGGGAGCTCGATCTGAGAGGAAGTTCGAACGTTGTGCCTGACCGCCGGAGTTCTTAACCTCATTCTCCTTCGCCGCCCGTCATTTCCCCCTAGCCGCTAATAGAGTTTGTTTGGCCTTTGGACATCGGAACGTCAAGAATCCCTTAAGTTTATTCGAGAGCTCAGCACCGCCGCCACTGCCGCTAACAGAGCCGGTACCATCTCCGACATATCCGCCGTCGAGGAACCCCTCGAACGTCCTCGGTCCGACGTTCAAATACTAAATACCCTAACTACTTGGAGTATTTGCTAAATCTCTTTCGGGCCGTTGCGGAAGTTAAGCTCTTTTCCTAACAACTTTATAATCAACCGCTTTCTGTCTCGCCTCTCCGATCTCGACGTGAAGAAGGAAGAATTAAATAAATACGGCGAGGAAAGTTTTAATTGACTTGATGATATCTCCCGTCGACGGTCGAGATGTGTTAACGTCGATATGTCGGTCGGTTTTTCTCTTTCTTCTTGGTCCTCGTTTTCTGAACTTCGAGCTAACTCGATTATCGTTGGTCTAATTTATCTAGACCTCATAAGAAACAAATCGTAATTATCCAAGGAATTTGACGAAAAAGTATAAAAGTATTTTCATATCACAACCTGGTAATCGTTGCAGCAACTGTGCTGTCGTCCTACTGGCACTGGATCAGAGTTCACTGGACTTGTTAAGACGCGGTCCGAGAAACACGTGTCCCGAAACATTGACGTGATGTTGAACTTGATGTTATCAATAATACCATATGACCATCGTTGTAATCGCTACCAAACATTTTTCTTTCTCTCATTGAAGATGTCTGTTAAGAATTTTTCCAATTTCTGTACTTTCCAATGATCCATGCTAACAGTAAATGAGAGCAATGTGTGCCAATTGTAATTTGACCAGATACATGTATGTGGAGTAAACAGGTCGATGGTCGTGGAGAAAACGATAGAAAACAATAACCTTTAAGAAAAAACTAAAGCGAAGTGCAAAGTACAATGTTTTCAAAAGTATGCAAATATTAATTTGAAATTCAGAAAGATTAAAAAAGGAAGGCCAAATGACAAATGCAGACTGTAACATTGGTATATATTTGAGGTTCTCACTCAAACAAACATTCCACTTGAATATGTATGGTGTACAGTGTTTTCTATGAACAGAATTTTGAAATCTTCGATAGTGTTCACCTTACAATGTTTTTAATCAGAAGAAGTAACGTTGAATCCGGATTTTATAAAATACGTATGGTGTGCAGTGCTTTCAATAAACAGAATTTTCAAACCTTTGACGGTGTTCACCGCACGACGTTTCTAATTAACAAACGTAACGTCTAATGTAGATTTCATGAAATATGTATGGTGTGCACTGCTCTCAGTGAACAGATCTTTGGGATTTTCGATATTGTTAGCCGCACGATGTTTTCCATCAACAAGGGTAACATCGATTCCAGATTTTATAAAAATCTGTGTGTTGTGCTGTGCTCTTAAGAAAAGAAAATTTTGAAATTTTCGATAGCATTCGCCCCACAATGTTGTTAATCAACAGAGCCAACGTCGAATCCAAATTATATAAAATAGGTATAGTGTGCTCTCAAGAGAGAAAATTTTGTGATTTTAGGTAGTGTTAGTCGCATGGTCTTTCCAATAAACGGAAGTAACGTCGAATCTGGATTTTATAAAATACTTATTGATGTGCAACGATCTTACAATGAACAGAATTTTGAAATCCTCGATAATGTTCCCCACACGAAGTTTTTAAACAACAGAAGTAACGTCAAATCTAGATTTTATAACATACGTATGGTATGCAGTGCTCTCGATGATCAGAATTTTAAGATATTCGGTAGTGTTTGCCGCACGATATCTTTAATCAAGATAAGGAACGTGGAATCCATATTTTATAAAATACGTATGATATGCAGTGCTTTCCATGAACAAAATGTTGAGATTTTCCATAGTACTCGCCGTACGATATTTTTAATCAACAGAAGTAACATTGAATCCGAATTTTATGAAATACGTATGGCGTGCACTACCCTCAGTGAACAGAACTTTAAGATCTTCGATAGTGTTTACCGCACGATATTTTTAATCAACAGAAGTAACGTGGAATTCAGATTTTATAAAATAAGTATTGTGTGCAGTGCTTATATTGAACAGAATTTTGAAATTTTCTATAGTGTTCCCCACACGACGTTGTTAAACAACAGAACTAACGTCAAATTCAGATTTTATAACATACGTATCGTGTGCAGTGCTATCGAAGAACAGAATTTTAAGATATTCGGTAGTGTTCGCCGCACCATGTTTTTAGTCAATATAAGGAATGTGGAATCCATATTTTATAAAATACGTATGGTGTGTAGTGCTTTCCATTCTCAACAAACTTTTGAGACTTTCCATAGTGCTCGCCGTACAATATTGTTAATCAACAGAAGTAACGTTGAATCCGAATTCTATGAAATACGTATGGTGTGCACTACCTTCAATGAACCGAACTTTGACGTCTTTGATAGTGTTTGCCGCACGTGGCTTTTTATTTAACAGAAGTAACGTCGAATCCAGATTTTATAAAAATACGTGTGGTGTGCAGTGTTCTGGAAGAAGAAAATTTTGGGATTTCCGATACTGTTCGCCACACGATGTCTTTGACCAACAAAAATAACGTTGAATCCAGATTTTATAAAATACGCATGGTGTGCAGTGCTCTCAATGAACAGAATTTTAGGGTTTTCGATATAGTTCGCCGCACAATGACTCTAATTAACAAACGAAAGATCTAATCCAGATTTTATGAAATATGTCGGGTGTGCAGTGTTCTTAACGAACAGAATTTTAAGCTCTTTGATAGTGTTCGTCGCATGATATTTTTAATCAACAGAAGTTACGTAGAATCGAGACTTTATAAAAATACGTATGGTGTGCAGGCTCTTAATGAACAGAGCTTTGCAATCTCTGATAATGCTTGATATCAGAGGTTCCTTGTTAGATGTATCAACATTCCATATCGATCTTATCTGATCTAACATTTAGGTCTAACCCGTTTGATACTTAAGGCTGTTGTTGTGTAGTAGAGTATGTATGGTGTGCAGCGCTCCTTGTGGATAGAAGTTTGTGATTCACACGCGTATCTTCACTCAGTCAAAGCTGTGCTGAATTCAAGTGGGTAAATTCGATAAAATGTTTCCACCCATCAACAAATTATCCAAATCCCCGGAAGCGAAAGAATGTCGCCCCCATCCTCCTCAACTGTGGTGTTCTTGACGTGTAGGTTTGCAGTCATCGATTAATATGTTGTGTTCAACACTAATGCTAATAAGACTAACATGTTTCGCTGATGATGATACTGAATATTTCGAAACTTGCGTTTGGATCATTTACAAAGCATTCTCATTGATGTTACAGCGATTTTAAAATTGAATCTCCGACAAAAGTATCTTTTCCCTCGATAAGCTCCAACCCACAAACCCATTTCCTCAATTTCGTATTTTCCGACATTTTATCCCTAGCTACGAGTCCACGAAACCCTCCATCGAGATGGAATTAATCAGATGGAAATTGCAATTTGTTCCTTCTTACGGCCAATTTGTGCGAACCTACGACGCGATCGTCCGACCGGTCGGTTTCCCTCCTTTTTCCTCCAGTCCCCATATCCGATAAAAATACAAAATTCAGAGGTCAAGACTCCAAAGCGAGGTCGTCGTCGTCGTGCTACCTGAAAAATCTCGAGGGGAATCCGACGGATTACCGCGCGGCTTTGACCCGCGGTCTCGAGTACCTATGTGTGCTGCCGTGTACCGTCTCGAACGTCGTCTTGCGTCGCGATTTCGAAGCACTCGCCTACGTCAAATCTTCGAAATCCTTGCGAAGGATGAAATTTCAGAGTCGAGAGAGTTGATTGGATTTTTGTCGGACGATGTTTGCGGACCTGGAGCGAGAATAATTTCTGTTGAATTCCAGGTTTAAGAGAAAATATAGGTGAAAAATCGCTCGAGTGGGTTCTGTACGTTCTTGAGGGATCGATATATAATTCATTATCCAGATTGATTCGAGAAATTTGTTCGAATGGGAAGTTGATGTAGGTGGAACTATTGGCTGAAAGTAGTGTGACGTCATTTCCAAATACAGTAGATGGCGCTTATTTGAATCTAAGAGGTATATCGCATAATATTTTTACTAATAATGTACATACTCTATTATAAATATGTATTACAGTTTTTTAGTTTAAGCAACCATTCACTTTGAATTTCTGTTTTCTAATATAATAGGAGTATCAGTTTAGTTTAAAATTAACCAATTATTGGATCGCTTAATTCCTTTTACAATTTTTGTAATCCATGAAAGTATTAAAATACGCAGTCTACCTATTAAATGAAATATTTTCCATATATGCGAGTTCTTATGTCCGTGTTATTCCCTAGTAGTTCACGGAATTCAAGAAATGTGCTATTCGTAATTTAGGACAAACACTTAAATAAAAATTACTTAGTATTATTAGACCAAACACATCTCATTAATTCTAGACGTGAAACACGCTATCAATTACTTTCATGTATAAACAAATTTAAAGTAGTGGTAACTACCTAATTCCAATTTTAGAAAATAACAGCCAATTAAATACAACTTCCATTTTGAGCTGGACTTATTTCGTAAATAACACTTGTTGAAAAAATTATTTTCAATTTATAATGACCAATAAATTTATATAAATTATATATATTTGCTGGCAATAAATGAATCAGTTACTGCAATAAATTGATGTCGCGGTAACCTGTTGGCGATCAATTGCTGGCGTTCAATTGCTGCCGATCAATTTTTCTAGACCCAACTGGGACATGATCCATTACTGGGACATTTACCTTACGCCCTACAATTATTAGCCATCTTCTTAATTCATCGACAAGTTTTTCTGGAATTGCCATGAATTCAGGATTATACGCCGTAAGTTAATAAATTATTTCCATTTCAAACCGTAACTTTCCCCTCAAAGAAAATTCGGTATTTTCCTCGTGTAGGTCACTACTATTTATTATTTACGCACCTTTCTCGGCTTACCATACGAAAGAGGAAAGGCTAGAGAAACAGACACAATACACTTTTTCTATTTACAACGGTCGTTATCCTCGGAAAATATCACCTCGAGGGTAACCGTAGGAAGATCCTCGCGGAAACCTTCTCACCTTCACCCTCTCTTTTATCCTGACCGCGTCGTCGAGGGAGACCGAGGTGTGACACTTCAAAGGACGTAACTCTAAACGAAAATTTAAATATGAAAGAATTCCGAAGCCGCAGCCGCCACCGCCGCCTCCACTATTAGAACGTATAGGCGTCCTTCGACGTTGTTTATTTCAACCCGCCTGCGTGTAGCGATGTGTTAGGTAGGTATCTGGGCCGCCGCCGTCGTGTCGCTTCCTACACCTGCACGATTCGGGTCGCCGGGGAGTTGCTACGGGAAATACTGAAATATGGACAGTCATAAATAACCGACGAGGAGCAAGTGTTTCAAGCATAAATATCAATATAATAACGGGGATTTGAATGTCCGGCCCGTATACGAGGGTTTATGTTCGTGCTGCGAGGTAGTTTCTCCCGTCGCCGCTGGTGGATTTTTGGAAAAATTAAGGGCGGTTTTGCGTCGAGTCGAGGAAGTTTGATTGTGAGTTACGCATATTCCGGAAAAATATCGGAAATTGTGAGATACAAGAGGAATTCAACGATAAAGTCTAAGAAAAAAATTGCTACAAATCTTTCGTTTTCGTTTTATTAAAACCTCCCCCGGGGAAAGAACGACGCGTTTCTTCCCCACCCTCGTTCGTCCCTCCCTTATTCCTTCTTCGCTTTCGACGGGGCGTCTGAGTAATGGATAATCTACGGCAGACACCTGTCACGAAGCTGTCAGCTTCCGGCGACCGTCGTTTCCGTTTTTAATCTGACCGATATTGTTTGCTGGGAGCGTACGCTCGGTGTAAGGGCGGCGGTGCGCTCCCTCAGGCGGCACGCGTTCGCGTCAAGACGTGATCCAAATGCTGTTCGTGTATTGGGCGCTTTCGGGCGCGATTAGGGTCGGATTAAAGGTGAGCGAATGTTAGAAGAATTCCTCGATGAATGACGTTAGTTTCCCCTTAGCGGTCACAAAACTAATTCCTACCTCGTATCTAATTTGTTTTGAGTAATATGTTGAGTGGTCACCATACGAAGCCATCGAAACAGCTGCAGTTGTCTCAGTATGAAGTAGAAAGGTCCATAAACCAGTTTCTACAGGATTAAAGTGCAAATGGTAGTAAACGAAAATAAACCTATGTTCATCTAATCTGCATAAAATACCGTTAGTATAAACTCAGCAGAGGCGAAAATGGGAGGAAACGTGCATCAACAGTTTTGCGTTCGCGTCCCTCTCGATACTGTGTGATGCTATCAAAGAAACAAGAAATGTATATGTGGTGATTGAGTCAAGATGCAACGGTATAGAAAGTAGCAAAAGCATGAAAGCGTAAACAGGGCATTAAGCGTCCAACATCATACATGCATGTGTCAACCAAGTCACCTTACTTTGGCGTCGAAGCTAGGAGATGGAGAAGGAGAGGAATTTCTATTGGTATTCTGTGATGCTAGAGAAAAGAGAAATAAAACGTACGTACTCCTGCTGATTAAGTAGCCAAGCAATTGTATAGAGGTAAAATGAAACGGAAGTAAGAATAATATACGTTATGTGTTGATCGAGTCACCATACAATTACGTAGAAATCATTTGAAAAAGAGTGAGACAGGTATATTTTAACAGTTTAATGTTCGAATATATACTAATATAACGACTTTACCAAAAATCTACGGAATATGTTGATCAAGTCACTATACGTTTGCACCGAACCCACAAGCACAAGGAAGAGAGGAAGAGAGAGAAATGTACATGAACAGTTTCTGATTTCACTTTTTTCTGAACGTTTTGTAATGGAAATTTACATAGATATGATGATCAAGTCACCATACATTGATGTATGTAGATGCTGAAAATAAACAGGGAGAGGAATTTCTCCCAATATTTTGTGATGCTACCGAGAAGAAGAATGTAAGCTACATATATATGTTGATTAAGTGCCTATATAATTGCATATTAATTAAGTGAAGAAAAGTGAGGGAAACATACATTATATCTTGATAAAATCGCCGTAAAATTACATAGAAGTAAAGTGAAAACGAATGAGGGAACCATGTGTTAAGAGTTTTACGTTCGGTCATTTATCAATATTGCGTTAACGTTATCAAAAGATATACATAATGTGTAGAATTGAGTCACCATACCATGGCATGGAATGCACAAGCACAAGAAGAGAGAGGAATGTACATTAACAGTTTGTGGTTTCAATTTTTCTCAACGTTTTGTAATGGAAACTTACGTACATATAATGATCGAGTCACCATACATTAACGTGGATGGTGAAAACCGAGAGGGGGAAGAAATTCTCCCAGTATTTTGTGATGCTATCAAAAAATAAAGAAAGTAGCCTACATATATACATTGATTAATTCACCATACAGTTGCATAGAGATAAAGTTAGGAAAAGTAAGGGGAACATATATTATACATTGATGGAGTCACCATATCCAATTAGAGAGAAATAAAGTGAAAATGAATGAGAGATGTATAGAAGTGTGCTTTTACATTTGAGTACTTCTGAATATCCGATATCCAAGAAGTAGAAGGATTAGCGAAGAAGAAGAAGAAAATGATGATAATCTTATTATTAATACGTACTATGCAACGCCACCAAACTACGGCGTAGAACAAGAAGAGAAAAAGAATTGTAGACTAAAAGTGTCTAGTTTGAGCTTTCCTTAACGTTTTGTAATGTTTTATAAGGCACGTCTATATGTTGATCGAGTCACTATGCTAACGAATAGAAACGCGTCAAGAGAGAAAAAGGGAGAGCCGTATATTAGGCGTTTGACGTGCGAACAAATCAGGAATATCTTACAATGCCACCAACCGCAATTACATACCTACGTCGAATCACCAGACAACGGCATGGGAATGAGGTGATAAGAAGTGAAAATAACGCGTTAATCGTTTCACATTTGAATTTCTCCAGACACTTTGTGACGATATAAAAGAAGTAATGAACACACATATGCTGGTCAAGTCACCATATGATAGTGCTGACGCTGGCATGTGCATTAACCGCGCCATATTTGAATTTTTTTCAATACTTTGTAACACTAGAAAGGAAGCACGGAACACTCATATGTCGATCACCATGTGGTAGCGTAGCAGTTAATAACAGGAAGAAGGGCAACGTGTGCTAACTATTCCACATTTAAATTTTTTTCAACGCTACGTAATACTATAACAAAATACCATGCGTGTTCACATATAACAATAATAATAATAATAATAATTACAATAATTATAATAATAATAGTAGTAGTAGTAGTAGTAGTAGCAGTAGTAGTAGTAGTAGTAGTAGTAGTAGTAGTAGTAGTAGTAGTAGTAGTAATCATTATTGATCAGAACAGACGTAAACAAGTAAATATAAATTTTTACAATAAATTTACAATAATTTACAATAACTCTAACCATAAATTCTCTACAATAAATTTTTACAATTTCAATCCAATGTTGATCAAGTCACTATATATTGGTGCAGATGAAAGACAAGTAGGGACAAGCAAGTACGGGGAGAGCAACGTGCGTTAACTGTTTAACATATCAGCTTCCCTTAGCACTAATGTTACACAAAAGAAGACGAAGGATATGTACATTCATACGTTGATCGAGTCACGATACAAGGGCATACAAGTAAAGTGGGTAACAATGACAGAAACATACGTTAACAGTGCCATGTTTGAATTTTTATCGCCCTCCTGTAACATTACTAAGCAAACACTAAGCGTACATATGTTGATCGAGTCACAATACTACGATACTACGTAAACTTAATAGAAAAGACACAAAATGTATGTGCTTGATCGAGTCACTTTACCACAGTATAGATGGTATCATATGTAAAGAAGAAGGAGGGAAATGTTCGTTGGACGGTTTATGTTTGATATTTTTCAAAATATATAATGTCACCAAGAGAACGGAAATGTATACATGTTGATGAAGTCACCATACGATAATACAAGAACATGGAGATAAATAGGTGAAAGTGTGATATTTTCCTTGTAAGAACTGCAAATACAGGTTTCTAAAGACTAAGTGTCATCAGGACTGAAAGACACTAAATTTTCGTTAGCAACAGTGTTAAAACGTACATACCGATCAGTTCTTCAACACTTTACAACTTCTATTAGTACACCGACTTACAAGGAAACACCAGTAACCTAGACTTCCAAAAAGAAAGTTGAAGTTTTGAGCGTTTATAGAAGGAGTCCAGTGTAAGGATATTACATAATTTTTAGGTAGGGGGAGATCGCACGGCCACAATGTTTTATCTAACGAAAGCGTTGTAAGTCACACGTATTTTCCCAAATTAAAATCTGAATTCGGCGTTGCTCCCTTTAACACTATTAGAGTGTGCTACACACTGTGCGCGTTACATTACATCACACAAATTTTCCATATCAAAAGCAAAGAACGCAGTATACAGGAGACCACCAAAGATTACAAAATACTATTCATAAAATGCACTGCACACAATACGAATATAATCATAGTAAAAAGAATTTTACCACAACATATTCCCATGATTCCCACGATTAATACCGACTGTATAATTTATGCTATGAAAGCACCGTTTATCGAGCACTAATCAGAAATCGAAATTGTGTCTAGTGATAACACTACACACCATCCTCAATTTGAGTTTAGCTTTATCTCTCTTTGAATAAAGACTTTGTCCCCTACATACCATAAGAGAGTCATCACCACCAGCTCGATATTTTGAGGACCTCGATTTCTATGAGTTATCCCGCCTGCTCCATGACAGTTCGATTTTGTATCCGGCATTTTAGCGATTACCCTAATAATATGCGGAATATGTTGAAATTCGATGACAGCATCGACTAGCAAGTGTTGTTTCGTTAAACGTCGTCTTTTTTTGAATAGATTTTTGTATTGGAGCAATCATTTTAATTTGGTTCTATGCGCTACGTTCCATAACCTTGCATGGCATTCAACGTTTCAAGTTAAACAACTTCTTAAGTTAACCGACGTTGAAAACAGAGCCTTACCTATCTGACAATACCAGTGACTGATCTATTTGCAACTCTTAATTCGTAGCCAATCAGTAATTTGCTCTAAGAGCTACATTTAATTATGTTAATTGAAAGTAAAGGCCACTCGATCGATTTAATTCGGTTTAATTAAGGTAATTCGTAAGGCCCGCCTCAGTTAGATAACTGTGAGTTAACTTTTATGGAAAGTATATTATTATTTAACCGATTTTGTGTGCTTCAACGATTATTGATATTTTTATTCCCCATTTAACGTGCTGCACAAAACATAAGCTGCAACGGCCCCATCTGATTGTGAGTTCAGTTTATCGTTGCCAATCAGCTAAACGCTCTGAGAGCTACGTTTAATTATGTTACTTGAGAGTGAAGGCCACTCGGTCTGTTCTTCAATTTAATTCGATTTAGTCAAGGTAAGTCTTAAGGGACTGGGTCAGCTACGTAACTCTGAGTTAACTTTTATAGAAAGTAAATTATTATTTAAACGATTCTAAGTGCTTCAGGAATTATTGATATTTTTGTTCAACTAATGCGCTGTGCAAACCGTAGTGTACTGAAAATTTGGATAATTTCTTAAACAAAATTGCACCGGCCTAGCTCTTAATTAATGATATAAAAAGCATAAGTTATAAGAAATTATATTTATAAATTTTGAGAAATATTTAACATAAGATCAAGATAATTACCTAGTGTTGTGTGTGTGAGTGTTATTTCTTGTATTCGATGATGATCCTTCCTATGTCTCCCCTTTTAACTTCTTTTTTCGATGCAGCTCTATTTTCTATGGATTCATCCCTCTCTTAACTTCTTTTTTCGGTGTGGCTTTATTTTCTATGGATTCTTCTCCTTTTTAAATTTTTTCTTCTCCGGTGTGGTGAGGTTCTTTTGTTCACTGGCACTTCCTTTAAAATCCTTTTAGTCCAAATATATTTTTAAACTTTTTATTGACTTATCTATCTTGTCAATTTTCTTCGTCGTCGACCAAACAACTTTTTATTTTTTTCGGAAACCAGGACTACGCTACATTATTTCTCCGTTGTCCAGAAAACGAAAAGTTTTAATTCACCATGACTTCAGTTCAACCTTGGCGTAATCTTTTAATCGATGGTTTCTATAATAAATAATAATTTTATTTCTAGTTACATTTTTTTCTCCCATCAAACATCTCTGGCTGGACTTAAAATAAGTAGCACCCGCAGGGTAATAAAATGCTTAAAGGGTGGTGTGCGTGGTATTAAAAAGCATAATTAGAACCCAAAAATAAACCGAATGTCATTTGAACATAAACATCCATAACCCCACTATTTACTATGAATGTAATATATTGATTTGTAATAAATGATAAATTTTCTAATGGTAATTAACCATTTACTATACTACAATAGGGTGCAACGACTCCGTCTGAGTTTTGTCATTTTTATAGGTGGCAGGATTTTGCTCTCTGCATTTCAGGTCTTTGATTAATTCGTTTAATTTTAGTACATTGCTAAAATGGCTGTGCTCTTTTGGCAGCATTCCTGTAATTGGTGTTGACCTAGCTTTAGTCTACGCTTCTTGCTTTCTGGAATAGGACTTCAAAATTCCATTTACTTTGCGCCATCTGCCACTAGCGCACTAAGCACTCAATCTTAGGGCGCTTTTGTATACCAACTAGTCCCGGCAAGCTGGGTACTCGGTTTCTCAAGTAAACTCGTCGCACATTTATCTTAGAAAATTGTTCCTTTACATCGATAGAATTAGAAATATCCATAATAATTTCAAATAGAAATTCCATCGTTTGACATTTCTTCCTCCTTCCCCATCCTTCTCGAAGACGTCTTCCAGCCGCCATTGTTCGATTTCCTCACAGGCACAAGCACCACAGCCTCGCTAGCATAAATATTTGCAACCGTACTCTCGAAAAATGCATCCCGCGAGAGCGACGGCAACGACGCCGAGACGCGACGTCCCCGAAATCGATGCCCGCGCTTTCCCACGGGGTGGTATTTATGAAATATGCATCGCGACTGCATTAGAGATTTCCCGAAGATACCTCTGCATTTTTCGCAGACGTTCGGCTCACCCTTCAGCATCCTACATCGTCTCTGTGTACGTAGGAAGGTGATTCCGTATTCGTCGTTCGCCGCCGCCTTACATCTGTAACCGGTAAGCGATGCACAAAGGAGAAAAGAACGGAACGACTACGGCGACTGACTGAATGAACGACGAACAACAAACGACGACGTTGTGAGTCTTTTTGGCGAAGCGATTGTTTACGTTAGATGAAAGGACGGGTGGGAGGTAAAAGAAGGGGGTGGGTCCTGAAATATTAAAGCGTCCTTTGGTTTATTTATGCGTTCGACATCCATGCCATTTTCCATTAAAACTTTCCTGAAATACTCCGATAGTAACTGTGTTCCTAGATATACTGGTTTTCAACTTATCATAACAATTTGGATAATTTCACAAACGGAATTTTACAACCGTGTTATCATTTCCAAAGTGAAATATGGGCAGATAGGGTAGCTCTCGATATAGACATCACTGTTGAAGTGAACTATCTTCTTCTTTCTTGGTTTCATTCCAAATTGTTATTGTTGTTGTATTTTAATTTTATTGTAACTACATTTGTAGACATGGCTTGCACAATAAAGACACTTTATTATTATTATTATTATTATTATTAATTTGATATTCTTTTTTGTGAACATCACTGTATATCCAAAGCGACGCGTTTTTTCACCACTCCACTAAGTTGGACGCGGGCAGACCACGTGCCTAACACCTGTCAAGCAAGCTCAAGAATACTAGATTAAAACAACTGATATCCACTCCAACGGAGTGATTGTTACTGTAGTATATTAATATTCAAATGGTTTATTGCCATTAAATAATATACCATTAATTACAATTCAATTTATTTAAATTCACAGTAAATGTTGGGGTTTTGGATGTTCATGTTCAAATGACATTTGGTTTAGTGTTGGGTTCTATTTATACATTTTAGATACCACGCACGCCACCTTTTAAGCATTTTATTACCCTGCGGGTGTTAGCTTCTTTTTTAAGTCCAGCCAGAGACGTTTAATGGGAGAAAAAGATGTAACTAGAGATAAAATTATCAATTATTATAAAAAGCATCGATTAAAAGATAAAACACAATGTAATCATTGAAATACACACTTTCACATCACAAGAATTCCAAATAACCACTAGATATAAAAAGCCAAGGATACCTGGGCATCAACAATATAAATTTCCGTAACAACGTCACGCCGTGATGAAGTGTTTTCCATGGTAAATTAAAACAACAAGTTATCTGGACAACGGAGAATAATGTAGTGAAACCTTTAATTCTCCTTAACTACAGTTCATCCAGGCATATCGTTGTTATAGAAAACTGTATTGAATGTCGATGTATCCTTGGTTATTATCCAGTAATTTTTTATGAATTTTTGTAATGTAAAAGTGTTGTATATATATGTCTGAATGTTTACAATCTTTCCTATCGATTAATCGATGCTTTTTATAATGATTAATAATTTTATTTCTAGTTACATTTGTTTCTCCTATTAGACGTCTCTGGCTGGAGTTAAGATAAGAAGCTAACACCCGTAGGGTAATAAAATGCTCAAAAGGTGGTGGGCGTGGTATCGAAAAGGTATAAATAGAACCCCAAAATAAATCGAATGTCAATTGAAGACCATAACCCCAACATTAACTGTGAATTTTGATATATTGAATTGTAATAAATGATGAATTTTCTAATGGTAATTAACCATTCCAGTATTAGTACACTACAATATACATACAATATTCGTGGAAGAAGCAACACTTCGAACAAATAGGGTCGAACGTCTCTCACGTCTCCTACTTCGACTTGAGCTGGCTGGAAAATTGACCGGTCCTGGCTATACAAAAAATGACTATTCCTGTATATGTGACAAAGGAGTAGAATTTTTATCATTGTTCGCAATTACGTCAGAAGAAAACAATACCTTCTACTTTGATAGAAGATCCATACATATTTAATATTACAAATCTCTTTCCTCGTCGTCGCACAAACCTGACGTACGACGAACGGTACACGAGACGACATTACAGTGGAACATTGAAACGCCACCTGAGAAGCTACAAAATTCGACACAAAAGTAGGCGAACTATCGTCGACGTCAGAAACGATAGTTCGAGAGTGTCTCGCTGAAAGATTTCATGCCCAATTGATGGCAGAAGAAGGCCGAGGTAAAAATGCAATTTCGATATAGTATCGGTTCGCTCTTTGACGTTCACATATAGTAGCAGATGTAGGAAAATTTTCCCAGCTTCAACTATGTATAATACAGCAGACTCAACAGAAACGTCCGGTTGTAAATTGAAATACCTGCAAGAGAGTGTAAATGGGTCGAGGGTGGGATGCTGATAAGGGAGCTCCGTATGTCATCGTCGTCAAAAATAGGAAAGTGCAACGACAATATTGAAAATGGTGCTGCCCTGAAAAATAGGATGAAGGTCTCCGATTGAAAAGCTGGGATAAGTATTTGAATCCCATACGAATAACTTTAAAGAGAATGACTTAATGGTGTTCAGTACTTTTTTCCAAGATCGGTTCAACTTAATTTTTCTTTATTGGTTCCAAAACTATTTTGTGAGAAAAACAAATACACGGTATGCAAAATTTCGAGCTCGTACTTACTGGTTCTTCACTTATAATTGAAAAAGATTAAAGCTGTAGAAGCTCTTATCCGTCAGTATCCGTTGAACCCCCCTTCTCCCTGCTTAACAACCGTCTTACGCGCATAAACTTGTTTTACGGAACGCGGTAGAAAAGAAAAACGGAAGGTGTGACAACCCAAAAACTGGCTCGAATTTGCCCAGTTTCTGAAAAGGAGAAGTTGTTTCTCAACGTGAGAAGAAATGATGACGATCTTGCAAAATATATACCCCTTAACTATTATATTAACCCATGGCTTGCGAGAGGTATATCCCAATATTATCCTTCTCATTGTATTGGCTATTCCGATAATAGACAACAACATATCTGTTTGATTATGGGTGAGATGTAGCTCTCTGGCTCTAGAAACGATGTAAAGCCAATACTAGTTAAGAAGTTACTAAAGACAGATAGTATAAAGATGACATGTTTAAATAACGAAAGACTCAACGAGCCTTAATTTTCGCAAGTACACAATTACAGAAATCGTAGTTTTATTTTCTGTCTCTCGCTTTCGAGTAGCTTCTAACAGGTGGTCCTTTTGTCCTTCGTAATTCATCCTCGACGTTGCTTTTTAAACTCTGTGCAGAGTGGTATGAAGGAAAAGTGAACGATTATGCTCAGAAATGTATGAATAAACATAAACTGGCTAAAATCGCTCCGACTATGGTTACAATTGGGTAACCCCATCTGTTGACTAGAGAACTTGAAATTGGTCCTGGAAGCAAATATTTAATTTGGAAATCTGGTCGAAATATAAAGTTGTATTGAAGGTTCCAAAAATATCTAACCCAAAGAGATTCCTGACGGATCATCCGAAATATGTGAGGTAAGCTGGACATTGACTAGTACTCAGTAATTAAAATACCGTTATCTCACAATGTATAAACTACTGCGCAGGACCTTTACATTTAGTCATATTCCACTCTTGAAGAATGGTATGTAATCATACCGAAACAATTGTTAGAGCAATCTAAATAAACCAGTGAAATTCAGCCAAGTGTGTTTTTGTTTTATCATCCTTTAAGTCCGATTGAGCAACTTTTCCTTTATGTTTCTGAAATTGCTTTGATCGGGCAACTGTATTTTCTCCCCTTCGTGGTGGTTCCAAACAGCATTCGTCTTCAAGCAAAGGCCGTTTGTTTGAGTAACCGAGTGGCAAATATGTTTTTCGCCAAGTCGTGTACTCGGATTCTAGAGTCCTGAAGAGGTCAATTTTTGACAAATCTAGCCTGTGCCTGTAACGTTAGTCACCTCCAGATACCGTTTACTTATCCATAACACCGTTTAAATTAAGGTAGAAGCTTTCATTCGTATCAAAAGAATGTGTCATGTGTATGACTTATCTGTGAGACTATTCTCACTGCGTGTGATATTAAAAATAAATACAGCGAAGAAAAGGCACACGAATACAAAAGAATAGAAATTAATGAGAGATGTGAGCATCAAGTCACAAAACGACAGTATTGGATATGAATTAGTAATGTGAATAAACCGAGTTTATAATTGGGGGAAGTGTTTATTTTCAAATATTAAGCTTTACACAAGGAAATATGCATACACCTTGAGGGGCGAATTTAAAAATCAAATCCATCATATTTTAGTAGAATCGGGGCAAAGTCTTGGGAATCTAAGAGAGAGCGAAATACGCAAGCTTAGAACTAAGACAGAGAAGAAGTTAGATAGTAATGAAAAGTGAAAATGTAACCGAAGCGCTAGGCAGAATGTAGAATTTTTAAAACAACGAATTAAGGAAAAGAAGCAAACATAGAAACAAACTTCCGAAGTCGAAAATAGGAGACAGTGGAAGAAATGTAGAGGAATTGCCAACATCTTCAAAGTTTTTCAAAACGTCGGTGCCCTTTCAGACGCCATATTGGAGTTCCGGTTCTTCTCTTGTCCATTTCTTCCACTCTTTCCTGTCCCCTGCCATTCCTTTTATGTCCTCTAGGGTGTTTCCTTCCCATATTCTTCGATCTCGTCGATCCATTTCCTTTTAGGTCTCCCTTTTCTTCTTTCTCCAGGTCTTTTCCTATCAAACATTTTCTTTGTCTGATTCTTATCCTCACCAGTATAGAAGCTCCAACTTATCTCAATTGCCAAATCACAGCCACTCGTCTTGTTTTACCAGCCAACAGTGTCCTGTTCACCTCTTCGGAAAACGGCACCATCACGCTGTGCTTGCCGGAATGTTTCTAGATGATTCTCATATCTCATTTACTAGATAAACTGACATCCACTTCCTTCCTGATCATCCTGTTCTTTTCTTAGTCTATTATTCCGTTTTCAGCCTTAAGGACTACATTTTTCACCATTTTTCCGACGTTTTGAAACACCCAGTGCATGGGGAAAACGTGGCAATATCAAACCGAATTTCCCTCGCCGAACCCCACTTTACGATCTCCTTGCTTATTTAGCGGATCTACCGTTCCCGGGCCTATTTACGAAGCCGAGAAAACATCCTCCAGGACCAAATCTGTTCCGGGTAATAAAGTTTTGTGTCACCCGCAGCCGCCGATCATATTTCCTTCATCCAAACTTACCGTTTAAGGGACGCAATTCGTAACAAATCCACCGAGATAATGTACGTGTTATACCTACGTAATATCGCCTCGATTTCCCCACCGGATAAGTTTCCATCGCCTGCCAGCTGCGAATGATTTGTTCTTATTAGCGCGTGAGAGAAACGCCGACGAGAAAAAGAAAATCCCGAAAGCCAACGTCCCTAATTCGTCCTATCCGCCGGCTCCGTCGGCGTGCATAATAAAACGACAACAAGCCAATTTTGCCGGCCATTTTGTTTTATGCGTGGCGATATGGCTTACTAGATTGACTATAAAATATATCATGTGCAATGTTGGATGAAATTTGTTGCGGGAGCGCCGGCGAAATACCTGCTATACGACGAACGATGGCGTCGCGGCTTGCGGTTATCTTTCGTCATCGCGTTTCGTACAGCGAAGAAAGGTAATAATAGATCGGGAGAAAAAGGTATAATTAAATCTCACTCTGAATTAGACGACAAGGTGAAATGTCCCCGAAATTGCGTGTTTTAGACACGCCGATGCGAAGTTGATACAAATTTTGCAAAAAGCCATACAGAAATTTCGGTAAAACTTGAAATCGTTACTAAAATCCAAACTCAGGATAAACGTGAAGAATATTATAACATCAAATTAGAGCAGAAGAACGTTCATAACAAATAAAACAGAATTTCTAAGAGAAAATAGTTTTCTACTGTGGCGGTAAAGCCGAGAAGAATTTTTAAAATTTTGGGAGAAAATTATTTTGACATTCACAGAAAGTAAAATAAAGGCGTATGTTTACTGTTTAGAAAAAGAAACGTCAACGCCAGTAAAATTAGGCCAATGTTAACCAATGTCAAGTGGATATTTAGATAGGACGTGTATGTCTAATGCCGAATACGTATCGAGAGACAAATACGCGATAAATAAGTCAGTGATCCTAAAACTAAACTTTCATTTGCCCAGTTAGTTTTTATATATTTTTTCTTACATTCATTGACTTACTTTTACCTGAGATAATCTTATAACTAGAAAAGTTTTGCTACTCTCACCTTATACCGATCATCAATATGGCTTTGCTCATAGGTATAAACATCAATAATCTTAAATAAGTAAATTTGACGCATTAGTTATGAAAACTCTGTATGATGGAAATGAAAGAAGCGGTTGATGACTCATAAGCGCTAGATCGAGCAAGTAAGAGATTTTGAAAATACAAAAAAGAAAGTAGTCACAACAACAACATAAAAGAAGCAATGAAAAAGTGCATTGGTAGAGAAAGTTGAACTCCGATCTGATAATCACTGTCTATAAGAATAGGACGACAACAAGAAGGTAGTTTACGTGGAAATCGCCACCGTAGTACCATCTGCAGATTTCATGGAGACCTCAAAATTACTACCATCAAAAACTACAATACTCAGCTATTCGATGCTATGTTAGAGCGAACGAAGATGACTAGCAGTCCAGCGGTAAGTCGCTTAGTCTATCCAAACCCTAATAGATCCCCACCGAAAACCTCGTTCGGCTTATCCTGGCCAATATTTTGGTGAAGATGTTCCCGATACTCTCATTCACCATGGTTTCCTGTAATATTCGGGATTGGCGGATTACTATGATACGTGGTCTTCATAGTTTGTGGATAACAAGCAACTTCAAAAGGACCTCAAAAGCGCTACATTCAAGAACCACCATATTCAGCAGTTTGAGGCTATGTTAATGGGAAGAAAGGACCAGCGCTCAAGTGGCGAGTTGCTGAGTTCGTGCAGACTTAAACAGACCCCCTCCAAAAACCTCGTTTTTTGTGGCTAACCTTTTGCCAAGATATTTCCAAGACTCATATTCACCTATGGTGCCTTGTAACGTTTGGGGTGGGGGAATCACTATGAAGACGCTTGAAGTAATCCAAGATACGGTCAACTGAACAATTGCGCCGTCTTCATAGTTTGTTGATGACAAACAACTCCAAGAGGACCTCAAGATCGCCTCCTTCAAGAACTACGACCTTCAACTGTTTGAACCTACGCCAATGAGGGCGGAGAGTACCAACAGTACAGTGGTGAGTCGCTTATTTTGTGTAGACCCTGACAGACCCACTTCGAAAACCTTGCTCGACGTTATCTGGCTAATCTTTCGAACATGTTCCTGAGACTCATTGTCGCATGTGACTCTTATCTCTGTTGCGATCTGACAAACCATTCAACCAAACCAAGAAATTCGAAGTGATCCAAGGTAAAATCCACCAACGGATTGCGTCCTCCTCAAGGCTTTGCTCGTGATAACCATCCTTAAAGTCGCTGCTCTCTTTAGAACCAGGTTCTCTAGCTGTTCAAGGCTATGCTATTGAAAGCAAAAGAACATAATAATCTATTGCTTTGTTCATATTCTAAAAAGCGCGCTTTGTGCATCCTGGGCATTCTATTAAAATTACAACTTCAAGTACTTTTTCTTCCACTAACTTCTTTACGGACAAAAATTCTTCTTTATAAAACGTTTTTGAGACCCATACTCATGTATGAAATCTTTCAGCGAGTGGAAGATCACTATGAAGACGTTCCAGGTGCTTCAAACCAAGAACGGCTAAACGATGCTTGTTCTCTTGCTTTGTTTGCAAGACGCGATTTGAAGGCGATCGTTGAAAATGGAAAGCGAAAACGCTTCACCCCGCCTGTTTGGACCAAAAAACGGCCGCTTCAAGAAGACCATTATGCCGAATATTATAGCTATCCTAATGAAATCACACTTTGGAATAGTTTTTCTCAATGTAACTAAGTCACGTCCAGAGACTAAGAGGGTTTGAGGTCTATATCAACTTTAGCTCGGAAGAATTGAGTAAACAGAAATTGCCTTGATTTTAAGACATGGATTTCCAACAAGCACCTTGACTTAAAGCATGGTTTATCATCAAGTCAAGGGGACATAATCTAACTTCTGGCATCAGAATTTGCAGAAATTACAAACAATCGTAAATTATCGCAGCAAAGTCTAGTACCCGATAGCTACTATGTCAAAGACCAAAACAGAAGTTACGCAATTGTCTTCTCGCTAATAGGATATAATAGGGAAATTTTCATTACAAGAACTACGAACGAAAAATTTGGGCCTCGATTGTAGAATTTGAAATAAAGTCAAAATAAGTGTAGATTTCTACTAGATTCCTTCTGTCCGGAGCCCTCTATTCAGGGAGGAGTCCTTCAAGGACCCAGGTCTCCAATTAAAATTGCCATGGTCTTTTGTTCGTTCACGCCATTTGTCATTTTAATGTTTATTTACAATTTGTAGGACTAACCAATTTGTATCACATCGGTAAACTCCTCACCAACACACAATTATTGAATTGAATTGGCACGTGTGTCGCTAGAAAGAAGGCTAGCATCTTCAAACAATACCTTATCTTCGGTAATGCTACACCACAGGCAAAAGAATTTTCGAATTGCTCTCTGACAGAAAGGGTTGGTTCTGTTATTTCATTCCCTCGGTGTACGCTCGCCATTTTATTTCGGATTTTATTTCGTCGGCGGTCGTAATTTTCGCGTGCATCCTGCTGAAATATCGCGCGATGTGTGTAAAGCTTATCTCGCTCGTTACGGCACTAAAAAAGCACAATTTTCCTTCCTTTACGGCCTAGAAAATGTGCGTAAAATCGCGGTAGGAGACGGTAAATGTATTGATGTACATATGTGGCATGTTTATCCCGCAAATCAACCCAGTTATTAAAGCATAACTCTGGATGAAGATGCAAATCCCAACGAAAAATTATACATAAGTGTATCATCATCCTATAATGTGTCGATCTAGTTTCTAATTGTACTGCAATTCCAATTCATTTACGGCTATTAATTATGCTTTTAATACACGCTTAATATTTCTCTTCCCTTATATCTTTTTACCGAAACTGTACTTTCTCTCTCGTCATGCATATTTGCGTAGAAACAGTAGTTTTTCTTCGGTCCGCCGGGTATCCCCATGTCGGTAATGTATCGATCGTCTCGTTATACGTCATCATTACGTAACACGGCTACTAGCTGCGTTGTACTATAGATACATCGTCAACTGAGAAGCTATACGAATCCCAACGCATTACCTTGCGGTATTCCAAGTGAATAATTTCAACTTTTATAAAACGAAATATCCCTCCCTCGTTAATTTTTTCAGGATTAATTGCGTATGAAGCAAACTGAAATTAAATCCGTGTACACGAAGTTTCTTTGACATTACCGACATTCGAATCAATCGCGGTTCCTCGTGACGTCTTAGAGAGGACGTCGACAATGCGCAATTTTCCGCAAAGCCGTAAGCTCCCTCGACAGCAAAGGCATCGTTTAGAACTTCCAGTCTTCCCTTGAAGTTTCGCGGTAGGTTTTAAAGATTCAGTTGGAGCGACAAAGCGGTATTAATTTCCGCGTTAGCCTTGCGCTGCGGTGCTTTCTTTTTCCCTCGGGGAGGAACGGTGGAAGGAGTAGGACGGTGATACTTTGTAATCAGGTGGAAAAAGTTTTGGAGATGCGGGAAGATTGAGTATTAATACATTATGAAATTAGGTACGCGTCGTTGTAAATGAATATTTCATTCAATGATTTTGAGCTAGTTTTGTGACCGATGGATGATGGTACTCTAAAATGTAAAATCAGCATTTTTTTAGGGTGTAGCGAAATATACAGGCGTATTTTTTCCCAATTGAAGGGTCGAACTTCCAACTGATCCCACCACTAATTCAGACCTCCCCTTTTTACGTCAAACGTCAATCCTCGTCGATCGTTGCCTGCGGTTTATTTATGTTTGAATGGAACTGATGAACGAATCTTGTCCCTGTCCATCAGAGGGTCGTTTTAAATATGCAGCTAATCCGCTATTTTCGGGAACGCCCCGTCCTCGTCGATCTGCTTGCTTAACTATACTTTTTCGAAACTGGTGCTTTACTTTTACGTAGGAAAAGGATCGTTAGATCCCTTGTCGTCGCGTGAAGCGATTTTAACGAGGGAACGTCCGTCGCGTGAATGGGTTTGTTTTTCCCCGGCGACTCTCGTCAATGCCGGTATGATTGAGTTGATGAACCACGATCGAGAATTGTTGAGTAATTTATTGATTTCTTTTACTGATGCAATCCGGTCCCGATTTCGTTCCTCTCCGTCTCCTAGCACGTGCGGTTTCGGTTCGTGTTCCCGTCACTTTTTCCTTCGATGGGTAACCTTTGCCACATCTCCGACGTCGTGTCGAGCTACGTGCCTTGCCTGCCTTAATACCTTTGGACGTACATATACGTTTGCCAAATTTTGCGGATAACTTCCACATCTGAATCAGAGAAATAATGTCCAACACAATTTTGATTAAATTCTTTATTCTCAACTCACCACCTCTTTATATATATATATATATATATATATATATATATCAACATAAACGGGCCTTGGAAGAATGGAAGAAGACTATCGAAGCCTTAGCCCTAAAGGCCTTGGGCTAATGTTTCTCAATCTTATACCTTCAGCATCTGGAGATCTTCTTCCACAACTCCCATCCATTTTCAATACGGTCGGTTCCTTTTTCTCTTAGTACCTCCTATACCCTCCACCACACGTTCAAAAGTTTCCCCCTCTTCTAATCTATCAATGCCTCCAAACCATTTCCATCTCTTGCTCTTAGTAAGGGTCGTTATTTTCGGTTGACCGTAGTTTTCCACTACCTCCTCATTTGCTTCTTTTCTCCATAAATTTTCCTTTTTCTATCCACCGAACATACTTCTTATTGTTAGAGTCTTTCTTTCTCATCTCTCTAACTTTGCTTTTATTTCTTTTTTTTTTTTTTTGAGAATTCATGGCTCGCATGCGTATAAAACCGTAGAATTTATAACTGTAGTATATATACTCTTATTTTCACCTTTGTGGTGGTTGTGGTAGTGACTCCAACCCCAATAGTTTATTTAGACTTCCAACGCTTCTATTCCCTTTAGCCATTCTTTTGGTAATCTCCTGGTCTCTAAGTATTCAACTTTCTCAAAGTTACATTCTTTCTTTTCATTAGCTATTTTAAAAATCCATCCAATCCGGTCTCTACTGCTTCCTGTCTCCATATATTTTGTTTTTCCTTCACTTCGTCATTCCTCCTGGCCTAAGGATGATTTGCTTCAGCGTGAAAATTTGGTCAATTACTGAAAAGTGTCCCAACCGACTTTCCGTATAAAAATGCACCCGAAACAATAAAGATACGGCCTCGAATCTGTCTTATTTGGCAAAGAAAGCCGCTAAAAACGGGCATAACGAATGAGGTACGATAACATAAAAAGTTGGGTATTCCCCAAACGATACAAAAATTCTTCTTCTTCTTTTCAATTGACATCTGGGATGAAAGGAAATACGGAACAATTACGATAGCATGAGTGGGATTTATCTCTTCCACATAACCTTCGGGTAGCGTAGTCAATAGGTTGGGGTGAGTTCATTGAACAGGCATTGACAGGTTTGTACAGGGTAAAATTTATTTACAGAAATTAAAACAAAGGAAATTCGTGGTAAAAAGTAGAAAAGTAATATCGGATTGTCAAATCATTACAAAATGAAAGTATGTATGGGACATATTATGTACAAGAAAGATTTCCAGTTATTTACAATATTAAATTACAATAAATTTCAGGAATAATCACTAGCACAGTTCTACCCGCGTTAAAGAACAAATTCTAAAGTTGGCATAGCTTGAATAAGCATCCACGGTAATAGTTCAACGATAAGGTCGGCAGTTCGACGAATTTGACGAAATTATAAAAGTATTGCGAATGACTAAGAAACGGTTCACAATAGGGCGGGGAAAGGGACTACGTAATAAACAGAAAAACGGACAGCGCAGTCGGGTTTAAAATGGTCAGATGGAAACAACGGTTATCTGACTCGGTGCGTACGGAAGTAACGGATTCGGGAAGGCCGGATCGCTGCTGGATTCGTAGTAGAAGCGATGAAGATGCCGGACTCAGAAATAATGGAGGTTTTGACGTCTAAATTTTGTAACTACTAGACCGCTTTTCCTCAAGTTCTTATAGAAACTGATAACATTAATTATTTATCTCGTTGTTCCTGTATTGCCTGTATTACCTCAAAATTATATCTGTGTTCAATTTCTTCCGATATGGCGCTTAGGAAAAAAAGGAATATGACGAGTTCGAGGTCACTTAGACCTGTATAAAGCCTAAGTGTTTCTTATTTCTTGTGAATAGAGAATCAGGAATACATTTGAAACTCGGCGAAGGAATAATTTTCGGAAAATATAATAATCAGAGATAAAATAAATTTAAAATAGGGGTTCGGATGAGATTAAATTTTTGATAATTTAATTGGTTGCTAATACGCAGTGCCTGGTTTGAATGTTCTAACGAAGTAAAACATTAATCTCGAAGTAGGTTCGTTAGAGATTTCGCCCTAATTCTCGTTAGTAATTAACTCGTTCGCCTTAGATCCAAGCATGGGAATGATAGGAATTTATCATCAACCCCATCGTTGGAGTGGTAATTGTTCGTTACAAGCACGCACTGCTCACGTCGGCTTTGTATGGCGCCAGCCATTTGTTTGTTCTTTTTCTCGCCGTCCTTTTCAAATTTGTTTTAAAACGTAAGTTTACGAGATTGATATTTTTCATTGCATTCCAATTTGTCTAGTATTTGCAATGCGTATGTTTGTTTTCGTTTTCCGGTTCTAGTATTCTTTGCTTCTTCGCTTTCAGCCCTGCTTTGCCTCCACAAGGGTTGACGGTGAATTCTTCGTACGGATCAATTTTGGATCCTTCGTAAATTTAAAAATTTCGAATAAATCATGATATGACCTATAAAACCACACCTAACGTTGCGTCGATTCGTGTGATACGGCTAGGGTAAGAACTCTTCGTTTTAAATTAGGGGCACTATATTTATTTCCGCGGAAGCGTACTAATTAAGCACACGTAGCCATTAAATTTTCAGCTGTCCCCGCTAATTCCGGCGAAATTGAGTTGACTACGAGTTCGAGTTCGAGTTCGCGATGCATATTTTAAAATTCCCTTTGCTACCGCCGCGCGATAGGAGGAGGGATTAACGGCGAGGCGGGAATGGGAGCGGATGGAGGAAGACGACGAATCGAGGGAGGAGAGTTTCGAAAACTATCTTAATTAAAAGTTTTACCGTTGCGCACGGCTTGTTATCGTAGGCCTGTTGCATTATTCAAAGTAGCACTTGGCGATGAGCAACAACAACGGTGAAAGTATCATCGTCCTGCCGCGGGGGACGTTATTTCGCCTTTCGTAATTTAATCGTAAAATATTAAATCGGAAGTTTCTTCGTTCGGCGTTTCCCCGTTAAAGTTGAATTTGGATAGGTCGCAGAGTTCGCAATAAAAATTAAAAAGAAACTTAATTCACCTTCGCAACGGTGGTTTCTTTCGTTAAACAATTGAACGGCGACAGAAACTTTACTTCTGCCCAGAACTGTATTCAGAAAACTTGCTTCGAGCGCCAATACGGTTTTACCGAAGCCACATGACCTATAATAGTATCACAACGGACGATACAATAAAATGAGGAAAACAAAATGTTTCCACATTGACCTCAGCAACTACGTATTACAGCGTATTACGGTGTACATGAAGCGGTCGCATAATCCCTGCACGTACACGTGCACAACAGTTATACGGAATGAAAATAATACGAACAAACTAATATGGAAGCTTTACCGTAGACTCTCGTAGCTTGAATCATTCGCCGATTTAATTTACATTTGCAATAGCTATTACTACTTTGAAGAATTTTAACACGGCGGCGACGTTCCTTTTTCTTTGTGGTAGAAGAGGGAAAATCGTTTATGGGCCACACTCTTTCATTGGGCAGCACATGGCCTACGATGTTGTCTGCCGTTAGTTCCCCGTTCTCCCATCTAGTACAATCAGTACAATGTTTTCTGGTGTATCTTGTTTTCCGTAGAAGGTGCATGCGTCATTGTTTGCAAGTTTGAAATTTGAAACGCCCGTAACCAGAGAGAAATTGAGTCAGATGATAGCCCACTTCTCCGTGCCAGCTTGTAACACATGTTCTGATTTCTGGGATCAACTTCTTTGTCGAGGATGTTGTATCGGTTTCTAGGGCCCATTCATTCTATCACCTTCTCATTTTAGTTTCCCTTTACGCTTACTTCTTTTCCTTTTGTTGATACGACCATTCCATTATCAATATGTGTATTGGAACGGTACTTGCAATCACCTGCACTGCTTTCGTTGACACCGTTCTATAAGAGGTATCTATTCTGCAAACAACTTTCCTTTGTAAAATGTCTCTAACATTTTCCTGTATTCATTTTCTCTAACCATTCCTTCCACACAGGTGCTCTGGGGAAGATGACAGAATTGACGACACTGGCAAGTACCCTTCCTTTTCCTGCTCTTGGTCCACCGATAATCTCAATCCCAAACTCATCCCCAAACGCATCTTTCAGAGGTAATCTCCAGATCGTCAGTATTAACAGTTGTTATTCTCGGGGTTCTTCTATGTTATAGCATCCTCTATTCCCTCCCTGTCCGTACCGCATACAACAAACACCAGGTCGTCAGAAGACCGCTTTCCGAAGACTCGCGACGTAGACGACAAGAAAATGCAAGAACATACATAAAGGAATATCGTGTTACAGTTTTCTGTATCATTACTTTTGGTCTCTCGCTCCAACTTTTGCCGTAGATGGCGCCCCGCCTTCGTAAGTTTGGGATACCGCTTACGCCGGTTGAATGCGCGTGCAGGGATTCAGCTTCTGACGTTGAGTCTCGTTTTTCGAGGATATACACGGAAATTCGACGGTGGGAAGTCTATAGTATCGCTGGGTGCATTTAGAAGTTCCGCTTCCCCAAGTTTTGCTGCTCAAAGTAATCCTCCACGTTGTTTTTTCCTTAATTGGAGCTGAATCTTTCTTTTTCTTTTCGTTAATTACATTGTTATTATCGTATCTTTCACGTTGTTGTAAGGAATTAGCATAGGCTGGTACAACTAGTGCAGGCTAACAAATTAGTGTGAGCTAGTGTATGCTAGGGTAACTAGTATATCCTAAGTTTTATTTTCGAGAACATCTGAGAACTAAAGTAGGAGCTAGAAGCCGACTTAGTCTTCAAGTTGCTGGTTTCCCGACATGTTTACATCAAATGCCAGGAAATCCGCCATCTTGAACAACTTCCGTCGCGATACCGAAAACCACGCCGTACGGACGTCAACAACAGAAAATAACGTTCCGATAAGTCCAGCTTTTATTTGATTTTATTTTTTTTTTTTTGACACGTTGAATTGCGGAAAAATTCCCTAGAACCTTGTATGTAGTTAGTTTTAGTTAGGAATTTGGAGATTTGTGTACGAGTAAACAAGTGTTTTCTTACTTTTGTAGACATTCAGTTATTTTACTATTTTTAAGCGGGTGAGGGGGAGCGGAGCTGGATTCAAATTGGTTTTCGAGTAAAAAGGGTTTTTCGTTGCGTTGGATATTTAGTACTATATTTAATTCTTTTCGAAGTTTGTAGGGGGAATTACAAGTACTTGTCACTTGAATATATGCTTGTTTTTAATTACGTTCAGCTAAATCTGTAAGGTGGCTGGAATTCCACCGGTTATCGAAAGCGTGTAAACCAGATAACGAACTAGTTTAACTGATTTTATTAGATACACCTCAAGTGACAATAAAGTGCTGTTAAACGTCAATCTGTCGCCTCAATTCAGTTTATTTTTATTTCGTTTATGTCCTTTTTAAATAGTTTTCGATTACTTTTCACGACAGGATAACGATGGAAAATTTTACGGCTTTGAAACGAAATTGAAAACGAAAATCTTGGCGACTTTTGAACTCGAAATTTAAACAGATAAGAAGCCTGTTTCCAATTTCGAGCAACGAACGACGAGGCTGATGACAGGTTCGTTACACCTTGAAGCGGAAATGATCAAAATTTAACGCCCTCGATCGTTCCATTTAACTCCGTAAACCACCCATCCGAGAAAAACGTTCGCCGTTAATCTAAATTTAATTAAGTCGACGCATCGTCGCGACTCTGACCGGCGTCCGGCGACGCAGCGGTCTCACGAGGATGCAAAAACTCGCCCCGCAAACCGCCCCCGGATCTTCGCTTAGGCCCAACCTGGCGCGCGGCGCTCAGCCAGGTTTCGAAATTTACGACGCGTCGCGACGCCTATCCTAATTCGGTCGTTTAAACGCCATTTGCGGAACGCCCGCGTCGTATCGCGCCATCAAGCGTTAACTTCATTCATTACCGACGCGCTAATGGCGCTTACTCTCGCCCCGATGGGTCACAATCGCAGGCCAAAAACTGAGCGAAATTTCGTTCTTTCTTTGGAGAGCTCGCCGACTAAGGTGATGACGCGGTATTATGGAAGCAATCTATGGAGATTCAGATATCACCTATGAGCCCTGTGTTACGTTTTCAAAACTACCTGCACACATTTGCCATATGTGCCTTCAAAGACCACCTGTATAGTGTCATCCTTCAGTTATTATCTACACCATACGTAATTCAGTCAGCGCTGAAAACTAGGGGGAGAAATTATAACCACTTATCTATATATCACATTTTTTATTCTAGCAAGACCTTTTAAACTTTGAATTCTCCTATAAATTTAAAATCCTTTCCCGATTCTACACAAGCCATGCATATCCCTTTATTAATTACGCAGTTTTCATGTAGCAAATTTTAAGAGGTACTATCGTGTCTACTAGGGTGGTTACAAGGTGTATGGTAATTTTTTTGGTACTATCTTTCGGTGCACCCGTCTAAAATGTTCCAATAGGCTCGAAAATGTGATTGATAAAGTTTCAGCCCAATCGGATAATGTTAACATGTGCCTCATTGAGGTTAAAGTTAGGAAAAACAGAGATTTTTCACAAAAGGAATCCTAATTTTTCGTCCATAAAATCGAAACCATTTGTTCCAGGAACCTGATTCGAGTATTATTTGATAGGAAATATTATTCCTATTTATTTTGATCTTAATAATATTTTTGCTAAAACGACACTGACGTGATGAGGAGTTCACCAGTATGACCAGGGGGAAGTACAAATTTACTTCAGAATATCTTCATTAACATCTTTCCCTGGACAAAGCGTCGTTTCTAACATCGTTCCTGACATCGCCATATGCCTTCGTAACTCACTCGTAACAATATCCATGTCCGTACGTCATGTTTGCTCTAGAAATTTGAAATCACAATCATCGCCCCTTCTCATACGTACATACGTTACATAGATACAACAATAGAGGAGAACGCGAGTACCGGCTCATAATACACGTCCTACATTCCGAACTTCTTCCGTTACAAGATTGAGCGTTCGTTTCGACGTCGACCATTCACGTGACCGCGTAAATACACAAGAAGCATCGTTTATCATAAGCGATGGAAGCGCTGAAATTTTTCGTCCGATCGCGCCGAGTGCGGAAATCACTTCGCCTTTATCATGGAGATGTTTCCGGGCGCGATATAAGTCACGGAGATATGCGGACAGCGGCTTCGACGATATTGCTTTACCCCGACCGTGGCGCCGAGCCCTTTCTATGCATATCTTTTAAGCGCGGTTCGCCTTTTTTGCGGACGAAGAATGAGGGAAAATATGCGAAGAGGGTACATATTTTCTCGATATAAGGACGACCCTATTGAAAATTCGCTATCGATTTTTGGTGTTGCTGGAGAAGAGGGGTAGATGGAAGATTATTTCAAAAAATTCGATAAGTTAGTAGAATGAAATAACGCACGCCACAGTTAGTTTGGACAACTCGATATTTTGAGAACTAAATTACAGGGAATAAAATGAAAACAGAGGATTTATATGCTTCACTTGAACTTCTGCAAAACATCACACTGACAGCAGATCACTTCGTCAACACGTGACGCCAAGGACACAAGGGCAGTCAACATTTAAACACACGATTCAGTATTAATTTCTTCGTTCGGTGCGATGATCCGTATGACTTCTTTGAAAGTCCGACAGATCTAAGAATCCGTTGTTATTATGGCAATAACGGTAATTGAGAAGACGGCAGAGAGGATAGTCGTGGGGAATTTATTTATCGCGTCAATGAAGGGTATGTGTCCCTCACGTCAGACAGCGAAGATGGAGTGGGAGAATAGTTAAGAGATTTCGTTATGATAAAAATAAAGCTATTATAGAAGAAATTAACAAATATAGATAATGAATGTTAGAACATATGCCTGTCTCAATAAATAAATAAATAAATAAACTAATGTTTCATTAGTTTGCATTCAAACTTCTCGTCAAACCCTGTTTGCGAGGGCATGTTATTGCTTAATATTAAATATCTTATTAGACGCGCTCTATAGTTATCCTCTTTACTAACATCTTCTGAACAAACGCGACTCCTTCGGATCAACAGGAAAGTCTTATAATGAAGAGATACATCTTCTGGTGACATCATGCGTAATACCTTTTAAATGCTACCTACAGTTATCTGATTTTTGAACCAACAACGAAACACTTCGACCAAAAGCGACACCTTCAGACACTACCTACAGTTATCTGATTTAGCGGCATTACCTACAGTTATCTGGTTCACCGACCACGAGCGACACCTTCCAGCCAAAAGCGAAGGGGGATTGGTACGAACTTTGAATTTTCGAGGAAATTGGCACGAATTTTGAATTTTCGAAGGGTTAGCCCTCTTCCAAGTCTGTGGAAGGCGGGGGACGGGGGAGGAGGCGAGGAGGGGGGGGGGAGGAGTTGACTACCTTCCAAAAATAGTAGGCAGTGGAGCGGTGGACTGTTAACCCGCCATCCTCCCCTACTCGCATTGGTCGAAGACCAGGGCTAACATGCAACAATTGAAAGTGAAATTGCAGAAAACTGGTGCCTGATAGACGATTTCTAACGACAGATTCAAAATCAGCGTCGTAATACGTAACAGACTCAGCATCCAAGGAACAAACACATTGTTCACCGGTGTAGTAGATGTTTACAGAAGATGCCATCAATAATCATTATTATTTTTATCAGTATACATATATGGATCAAATATAATCAAATTTCAAGCCCAGTTCTTTCGTATTTCATTTATTTCATATCTAGAAAATCGGTTTTCACTTTTACTTCTACTACATTCTATTACATTCTTCTCTCATATGCGGTTTATTTACTAATCTTAAGCGTCTTGGCGCAAAGATCCATATCAAGCATCTGAACTGTATTGAAGACTGTTTCCCTCGTTTGTGTGATTCATTACTAAGGTTCGGTAAAAGAGTGGATGACGTGTTATCATTAAGTATTATAAATCGGTCTTTGTTTTCCACTTACGTCCGACACAATATCACATCGGTAAACTCCTCACTACACAATTGTTTTAAAATAAAACCGGTGACACCTGCTTTGCTAGCTCGAAGCAAGCATTTTCAACAACCCTATAAACCGACACACGACATAAAAATCCGGAGAGGTAAGGGCGTCAGTCCGATTTACACTACTCAATAATAACACATCATCCATTCTTTTATCAAACTTTATTCATTACATAGACTTTGATAAACAATCACAGAACGTCTAAGTCGTTAAAATAAAAGCACTTATTAGCAGATCTCTAAACTTCGAGCCAACTTGCCTAAAGTAGTATTCGCATCTACGAGCTTCATGTCCATGCTAAAAGGATCTTGTATGAGCTTTGCGGCGTGTGGTGATTTCTATATGGCCTCTATATTCATGTCTGTAGTTCTTTAATACCACCAACTCGCGTAGCCCAAAGGTTTTGACAAGGCGATTACATGCCACAGTGCCATATAAGATTACAAATACAATGATCTCCTGAAAGTTGTGAGCTTAAATACATCCTCTTGTCAAAAACATATTTTTGAAATTTCAAGTCTGTTGAGATTTGTATATGACGTGACCGCGAGCAATTTCTTGATGTAACGAATGTCCATAAATTGAAGGACCTATCAAGGATAAGACTCCACCACTCAGGCAGTGCAAAATAATCCAAAGCTATACAAATCTATACATCCATTTTAAAGGTATATAGCTTAAGGAGAGTTTTAGTCTCAATTACCAAGCCTACTGTTGTTTTCCATGATCTAGTTTTAAGATGTTTCTTTGGGTAAAATCAACAATATTGAATGAAGCACAGAACTATGTGCTAACATAAAAAAAAAAGAAGAGGAAAAGTCCTAGGTTCTCATCACCACTTCGGTTTCACCACCAATTAATTCTCTTTCGGTTCTTTTTTTTTTTTTGAAATAGTCTAGCCAAATAAATGCCTCTGGAGTTGATAATAGTCGATAAGGCCTAGAAATATACTTTTGAAGAGTCTCACGATTTATATCGATGGTAGGACCCTCTTTTGTGCATTATGTGCCACTGATTGGTGTCGTCTTCTCAATATCCACAGCGATGAAAAGTTTGATGTATTCCTAAAGAAGCTGTATGAACTAGTGATGGGAAAAACCGTTCTTTTAAAATAAGAGTTCCAACCGTTATCGTTATTTTGAAATAACGGTTGCAATATAGCAGGTTATCGTTATTTCGTAGTCGACAATTCTGGGGACAATGCATCATGATTCCACATAGTAAATGTTACCAATAAAATATTTAACGGTCTCGTTTCCCAACGTTATACTTTCGTCCGATTATTAAATTAACTTTTATTTGACTTCTCTCGTTTTAATTGTTTACACAAATGTGTAATTGCTGATCCTGCAGTACGCTAAAGGGGTGTTTTCGAAAACGGAATTATTGATTTCTAACCACCGAAACCGTTTATCATCTGAAAAAGGTAAAAGAGATCCTATTTATAAATATAAATCAGAATTCATGCTAACAACATTGTAGTTTTTGAATATATATATTTTAGCATGAGTTTTATTTACTTATTTATATTGGAATATATACATATTTTTTATGACTGATTGCACTTTATCTCGTACGAATATTTTTTTATTTATAATTGTAATTAGAATTGTTATTTTGTTCCATATAATGTAACGGTTTTATTAGTAGCTTTCATAAATATTTTTTTATATAACATCGTTCTTTTATTTTACATTTGATAATTTCAATGCATACATTTATTTAGAAAATATTTCCGACTCAATTTTGACTACCACCGTTATTACCGTCCCAGAGAATATGGGAGGAACGCAATAAGTTATTTTTCTATTGGAGTTGTAACGATTATCCATGATAAACGGCGATCCCGACCAGCCAGACAGTTGTCACTGGAAATCATCAGTTGTATCAAAACGCCCCAACTCAGTACGTTGGAAACAGTCTGAAAGGAACCGTTATCTTCACAGCGAGATAACAGTTGTAACCGTTACTGAATCCATAACGGTTCTAAAATAACAGATAGTTCAATAAGGACCCATCACTAGTATGAACAACTAGACGTCAGTATCAATCGGTGAGTAAGTAAACTTCGGAAAAGGTTCCTGTCAAAATCTCGGATGTCCTCACATAACGGATAATTCTCATTCACATATGCCGTTCTAACGCCATAACAGTTCTTCTTCTAACACAACCTCCCCAACTCCGTACGTTTAAAATGTTTCGGGATGGAGATATAGTACAACTAACCGCAAAAGGGTATCACATATCCGGTAACTGTAACGCACAGACGCACGATATATAAATGCGGTTTCGTCGTATCCTGCCTCCGTTGCCGAGTGGCAACCTCCACACATACGTGTGGCGGTAGCTCCGCTTACGCACACACCGACGGCGATCCATTACTGTAAGTAATTAAATGCGGTCCTCGGGGCCCGATATCCAAAAACTAGAATGCGAAATCGCACATTAGGACGGCCGCATCTAGTTACTACACCCTGCCTCGCGTCCTCCACCCGCCGCCGGTTGCGGTACGGACGAACGAGACCGGGGGAAAAGTTCGCGTAAATATAATTGATAAAGTGAGTAGTAGGTAGTGTGTGAACGTCGCCGTATAACTTTTTGTTCCGGTGTAGTGGCGGTTACCGGAATGAAACCCGGACCGCTTGGAAAGGGGGTAAATTGACGCAGTACGAGACCGGGAGAGAGAAACGAGCGGGCCGAAAACGACATTAGCGAAAATTTCCCTAGCGACCCGAGGGTTCGTCCCTCAACGTGCGCCCACTCCCCTTCTGAAGCACCCCGGTACGTATACCGGCGCTCTATTTGATTCACGACCGCTGTAGAACGCCTGTTTCGAGGGAGCTTTGTACGCGATATCTACCTGAACCGATCAGGTGTGAATATGACGCGGACGCGGGAAATATTTGAGGGCATAATTTAATCGTGACCTGAGGGTAAAAATCGAATCGACACGGATAAATGGAAAAATAAAAAGGAAGTGGTGGTTATCGGTTTAAAGCGCCCGCACAGGTTGAGGTGTTAACATGATTGGGGAGAAATGATTCGATGAATGTGAGCAGAAAGCGAATCGTTGGCACTATTAAAAAGAAATAAAGAGGACCGAAAGATGTTGCCTGAACACAACCGTCCTCTATCTATTACGTTTACTTTCTGCAATGTATTGAGTTGACAAGAAAGTAATTTCGGTTTTGTAGTGTGTTTTTTTGGTATTAAGGGATCACACACCACCAGCTAGATTACCATCACAAACTATCAAAATTGTAAAAAACTTAACAGATGAAATTGTAATCCTACAGTCAACGAGAAACTTAACAAGCGCTGTGTAAATTTCAATGTTGTTATCACTTAGTAGTAATATAATAGAAGTGGACAATGCTACTTTAAGGGAAAGTACCTGTGTAAACGGCGAGAAAAACAAGTAAACTTCGGGAATTTTTATCCCAAAAACTAATGTTTCGATTGGATCCAGGTTTCTTTTATTAGAAAATACGTACATAGGATATGTAGGATTTTTTTAATAAATTCGCTGACTGGAAGCGCCGTTGTTGTGATTAGCGTCAGACGTGTTGTTCGTCGACATAGCTTGTGGTGCCAAGGATTCCGGGTAGTCAGTTGATCTGAAACATGAAAACGCACTTGGCTGACCCAGGGAAATTTTTTTCTTTGTCCAGTATGGAATGGTCAAATCTAAAATGGACAGTCGATGAATATTATTTAAAAAAGTGCTCTGACCTTTGATCTTCAATTTAGCTATATACTTGGTTGTCAGAAGTTGCCTCCGCAATTGAAGGGGAGGCTCCTGCGCGTCCACGCATAACGCCTCTTGTAGAATCGACCGCATTGCACCCACACAGATTCTAAGCGCCTTATTCTGGATTACCTTTAGTCTAACCAAATTTTTATTGTTTGCATCGCCGTGAATAGTACGCCCGTAATCTAGATATGCTACTAACTAGGTTTCTTTTATACAAAGAATAAACTCCATAGACTTCCATCTTGTTCAATGAGCTTTTGCCATATTCCTTGCAGGTTCATGATACCGCGCTCATAGAAATTGCGGTCCTGATCATTAAAAAGTGGGATTTAAGGACATCATTTGTGAAAGTTTTACCATTCAAAGAGTTTTGGAAACTTCGAAATAGATGGTGCCAGATCAGGGCTGTATTAATTCCCAACCAAGCTCCAATAATTTTCCACGAGTCACTAAAGATGTGTGACGCCTTGTATTATCCTAATGGAACACAATTTCGTTGCGGTTTACCAATTCTGGCCGTTTTTCTTTGATTCCTTCATGCAGTTTCATCAGCTGTTGACAGTAGATATCCGAATTGATCGTCTGGTTCCTTGGAAACAGCTCAGAATACACTACACCTTTGCAGTCCCGCCAAATTGACAGCATGATCTTTTCCTGATGCAATTCTGCTTTAAACGTGGTTTGTGCTGGTTCACCACGCTTACATCAGGATCGTTTTCACATGATGTTACGATACATAACACATTTTCCATCACCAATGATGATTCTTTAAAAAAAAGGTCGATTTCGTTGAGCTTGAGATGCATATCACAAGCATTGATTCGTTATGTTAACTGAATCTCTTTCAATTCGTACGGAACCCAAACATCAAGTTTCTTAGCGAGCCCAAGGCATTTTAGGTGAGTTCTAATCGTCGTGTGCGATACATTTTACCACTCTGCAATCTCTCGAACAGTTATATGACGATTATCTTTTATTGAGGGTTTGATTTGGTTATCATCAACTTCAGTAGGTGGGCCAGAACGTTGGTCATCTTTGAGTGAAAAGCTCCAACGCGGAATTTTTTAACCATTTCTGCGTTCTGTTATGCAATCAACACCATAAACTTCGCATATCTCTTTGTGAGCCTCGGCACCTTTCTTTCCTTCACGGAAATAAAAAAGTAAAATATGCCGATAAAGTTCGTTTCAACTCTCCATGTTAAGATTGTCCTAAACTAAGAACTACAAACAAAATCACGTACAACTTGCTTCTAAAGTAACCTAATAATGACTAATATCAAATGTCAAAAGAAGAAGCCCGTAACACTTGTATAAGTCTTTCATAACAATTGCTGTCTTGTCAACGTCAATATTTACCACAGTTGGTAATAAGTTTTTGCCACGTATTCCCTTACACAAGGTGTTCTGAAGTGGGCGGTAACTAATCACGACAGTGTTCTGAAGACTCAAAAAGCAGTAAGCAAATCAAAACTCAACGATGAGGAAGTAAGTACCTGTCAGTCTATCCCCTTTCTTAAATCTGTTGACTGCAGAAACTCTTCGGCCACGCACAGCGCGAGGATGTGAGTCAGAGGTGAAGTTCGCGAAAGTTTGGCAAAACGCTGAAGAGTGTTATCATAAGATACGGACGCAATTGGTTATGTAATAATACTTAAGCGTTTCTACACCGACGAGGATAGGAGAAAATTATAATATAATAATAATAGAATTAGAAAATTATTTATCAAATAATTAACGCTTTTGGCCGTTACTTTGTGATATTCCATGGTTCAAATAAATAAAGATTGTAAAGGTATATATATACGTCAGACAGGCAGAAATTTTGACATTAGACAAAAGGAACATATTAGATCCTTTAATTTGAAAAAACAGATTCAACATTTGCAAACCACTTAATAGAATACAATCATAATTTTTCAGATGACGGCCTACCAATTTTACATATAGCCGAAAAAGGATTAAAATTAAACCTATTAGAATCATTAGAAATTCATAAAGCTATTAGAAAGTCCGACAACCTTCTTAATGAACAAACTGACCTATTATATACCCCCCTTTTCGAATGCTGTGTAAATAGCTGATGTAAAATTTCCCCTAATTAAGGTTACCTTTATATTAGTCGCTAGCAAGAATTATTGTACAGTTTGATAATGACATGGTATGTCGAAACTGCAGTCACAAATAAGTGAAATATAGTGATATTGTTACAAAGTAAAAAGTGTGTTTTATTTATTTGAAAATTATTTATCGTTGGATCTTCACACAAAAAGAGGTTCTTATGAGAACGCACCAAAGAAAGTTTTTGTTACTAGTTGTTTTCTGGATTTCACTTCATAATAATTTCGCGAATTACGTAAGATCAAATAAAGTCTACACAACTTCGCGAAACGAATTCCTCGCTAGTTACTCGTCTCGCTAGCAATCTTCCATCTTTCCACCCTTCTCCGCCCGACAATTAATCCAGCATAGCCGTCGTCTAAATTCCGCAAGAATATCTCTAAAATATCTCAATTTTTACCCGGTCTCTCCGTAATCATTTCCCAGATGCAAATCTTCGAAGATCCTAAATATTTTCCTCCTCGAAGCGGAGCGTAGCGAGCGAGCGATGTAAATTTGCGCATATTGCATTCCTCTGCTTCGAAAGGGCCGCCGGAGGCGACGGATTTGGACAGACAGGAAAGGGGGAAGCGCACGAATACTACGCGAGACGGTCGGATCCCCGCCGAAGACGCCCACGCGAAAGAATGGCACAGACAGAACAATTTTGTTGGGGAAGAACCAGGCGCAGAAACTAGATGTTCTAATAACACAGACGAGACGAGTCGGAATGGAAGGGCGAAGTCTTGTTGTTACGCTTTCTGATGACATGTAAGAGCTGGTGTAACGTTTACCGATAAATTTTTGAAGAGGATGAAATTTGCCCTTTTTTAAGATATAAGACGATTTTAATGAGTTTCGCAATCCCCCTGAATGATGAAGTATTGAATCTTCGACGTTGCAAGGAGAATACCGAGAAAACTGAACTGGAACCATTTTACACTATGTTTGTTCTTGTAACTTTAATCATCCGAATCTTGGAATATGCTTGGGCTTGGGTTTCGTTCCTCATTACCAAAAACGCTGTATCTCCAAAGATGTAAAGATACTAACTTTTTACATCATTCTGGTCGAAATATGAATATCTACCTTATTTCCTAGTAAAAAATATCGCTAAAGCGCATAAGAAACGTCACATTTTATGCCGTATCTACAAAAATGTGCATGGATACTTAGAATAAACGCATCATCTGAGAAATACTTAGCCAAAACGCCATATTTGAATTTTACTTGCCGCGTTTATCCTAAGCCAGGCCGTGCGGTTCAATTGGTTGTAATTTTTCTTATATATGTATATATTTTAGCTCTAAAAGATGTATGTATAACGATAAGATACTAATTGTTTACAATTTTAAGAACTCATGCAGGTCTAATCCTTTGTAAATAATAAGTGAAGATACAGTAGCTTTGCAATCTTGAAATTTTAGATACCACATATACGATACGGTAGTTAAGACTTGTCAAAGAGCATTTTTCCTTTGTTATCGTCGCTTTCCAGAAGTCCAAAAATGACGCTAAGCCCGTGGTCATTTTTCTATTCCTTAATTGAAGTTACAATACAACAACAAACAAGGAATTTACAAAAGCTTGTCGACAAATCGTAGCTATCGCAACAAATATACGATATGCGAAATTGTGAGCCTATAAACTGGTTTTTCAGTTATTATTGCTGTAGAAATTCTTAAAGTTGTAAAAACTAATATTTTATCGTTGCAAACACTACTTTTAAAGGCCAGATATACAATTTTCAAAATAGTTTTAGAACCAATACAAAAATTTAAATTTAACCCATCTTGAAAGAAAGTACCTTACAACCTTAAATGTTGAGTTTCCTGATGTAGGTGTAAATAATGTTATGTTGGCTCTTTTTTCTGACACGTGACGTCGTAACATTTCATGCGAACGTCAAGTTTATAAATCGGCCTTAATAAAATGCAAAAGTTACACTTGTTGGTTTAAATTCAGCAGCCTGTTTAGTAATTCAAAATAATGAAATACCTACAATATACAAAATCAAGGGAAATACACAAAGGAAGAAAATTTCAAGAAAGGTCCTCAGAGAGGAAAACCCGTAGACACGAGTCTCATGAAAATAAACATCCTGTTCTCCCACCATGAAGGAATGAACGCAAATTCAAATGTATGTCACAATTTTCTGAAGAAAGAAGAAAATATACAAATGGTTAGTTCTAGAATTTATCTTGTAGCCAAAGAAGAGCGTATGTCCTAAAGTCGTATGAAAGACTAAATGTTAAAAGGCGTTTAACAGATAATGATGATGATGGTGGATGTAAAAACTTTACTTTTAAATACACACTGACAACCAATACACGCGAGAATAAGCATGTGTGCTAAAGTTTTTTAAAGTACTTTGGGAGCCCACCAACGATCGCTTTGTTTTTTAGATGCTTTCAAAGTCACCAAAAGGATCTATCACTCCAGTAGAAGACAAAAGAGGGAAAAACCATCCCTCTAATTACATACCTAAGGACGAGATTAACGACCACATAGAATCCTTTCAACCGGTAATATCAAATTATCGTAGGGAGCTTATCCCAAATGCTCGGTACTTGTGAGGCGATGTAACGATAAATTCAATGCGCCAAGATTTTCCATTGAAGAATCCCACGATTAAGATGTCATATAACGTTTACAGAATTCGACTAAAGACAAAAAATATATCTTTTGCGAAACTTGGAAATGAAGAGTGTGAGACATGTGAGCAATTTTAATCTTCACGGTCATACTAAAGAAAATGTGCTGGATGATTGCGACACACGCGTCCATTGGAAAAATCATATCGAGTGAGCTATAGAAAGTCCTAAACTTTATAGAAAAATGGTCGAAACAATAGAAGACAGCCAATGCTTTTCTGTCGATTTAGACAAAATTATTATGCTGCAGCGAGTTGATACTAAAAAGAAATAATAATTTTCACCAGGCACCTCATCGTGTACAACGAAAGTTTTCTGCCCCTTAGAATAGAATCCAAAACAAGTCCGTTTGCTGATCTTTGGTATAAGGGCGTCAGTGGCAGGGATCACGAAGATATTGCGAGCACATTTTATGCATTTTTTAAGCGAGACAGGAGATTCAAAGTCTTCCAGCCAAAACAAGAACTGGTGTCTTTGTACCTTTCTAGTTTATATTATTAATTCTGCTGAAGTGTCTGCTGATAATATTTATATAAATTACTTTGAACCTAGCCATTCATAGTTTCCACCGTCAGGTGGAATTATCTTTAAGAAAAAAACAAGGAAAAGCCAATGACTTCACAGATTTGTTCAAGCACTTCAATCTGCAGACAGCGGAAAAATTGACATAAAAGAAATGAAGCACAACGATTTCCTTAAGTGGGCAAATCACTCTTCTCAGGAAAAAACTAAAGCAACCGAATCGCACTTATTTGAAAAGCATTGTTCAAGTAATTGCAATTCGAGGAAGTTATAACTTGCTGTCCAAAACGCCATACGCATAAATCGAGCCTTGCAACTGCCTCGATTATTTGACTGTAAAAGTCATGAAAAATGGTTTAAAACTCCCTTATCATTTAAATCAGCCTTGTGGATTTCCTATAGAAGAACGAAACAACATACTGAAAAATCTTGAACAAGTTTTACCACAAAATAGAAGAGAGTTTTGGTTAAATATACCCGTACCCCCCACCAATAGAGTTAAGTAGATTGGATTTGAGCAGAAAAAGAAAGATCACAATCGGCATTTCATTTTAAGTTGATTATGTTATTTTAGCTGGTAATAAAAGCTTTTATTAAAAAAATTAGTTGTTATTTTATTTCGCTTTTTACATAGTCGATAATCACCATGGAAATATATTAAAAATCAAAGAAATGCTTAGCAAGAATACAGTACTGCACCCTTCCTAAGCAGGAGGAAATTAATTTATATTGCATATTTAGGAGAAACGCAGTAACCAGCATTTTTAGAGTAAGTAAGAGGTATTTTGCCAATATAACGTGTCAATATGAATTATGTGATATTTATTACATATATAAAGCACAAAACAAAACAAAATTCTGAACATTTTACAACGGCAATACATCTAAATAAAAACTAATTTTATTTTATTCTGACTTTCCTGAAGATCTGGCCTTTTAGCTAAGGAGGGCAGTTTTAGACTATGTTGCTTTCAATATTTTGTCTTATCTTTTCCATTCCATCGCCATACTGCTCCTCCTAATAAATTCCTAAACGCAAGAAATCAATTTGGGCGAAAACACATCAATGTTGGAAACAGCAAATGAACACGTGTAATACCTTTTCGATGGTAATCCTCCCATCCACTCCTACTTGAAATGCATCTCGTCCCGCTCCGAGAAGAAAAAGGAATATCTTCCCGAAATCACGTCCGCATCCACCCAATAAGCATTCCGGTATATTCAAAACTCCCTGGCCATTTATTCGTATACGCAAAATACGTGCCCAGAAATTCTAACAATCAATACGAATTGATGCCCGTTCCGAAGAAGGCACAATGCCGTAAAAGATGATGAGCCTATTCTCTCTCGGCCCCGCGCTTCAACCCTTCCGTCTCATCCTCCTCCTCGTTCCCCCATGTGCGCCACTTATGATAAACTTTACGTTCTCGGAGTCAGTCGCGGTATGATGGCGGCGGGATAGAGGAGGGAGGCGCGGGGCTGAATAATATCATCCGACCGACGAGGGCGAAATCCCACGCGATGTATTTTTGCGCGGATGCCTACGATGTTCCAGGTGAATTCTTATCCGGAGAGGCCATCTACGACACGTGCGCCATCAGCATAATGCGGGACGCTGGAAGTTATATAACGGGACATAAAGGGAAAGCGTGCTGCGGTATCGGACCGCGATTCAGTGTAGACTTTAATGTTCCGTATCCTGTTCGTAACCGGCGGCTGAAGAGGGCAGTCGGGAACCACGGCCTTTGAAACGGCTGTTGCTTGAGTGACCGCGGTCTGATCGCGCATTGTGTTCTGCACCAAATGGTGCAGAAATATTAATGGCGGGAGCATGAGGGCGGATATAATTTAGGAATGTTATTGATTGAGCACGAAGGGATTTGAAATTGGATTTGCGGTAATTTGCGGGTACTCGAGGATGCGACAACTTGAACTCATATCGAATCCACAAGAAGAAATTGTTCATTCAACTGAGTACCAAGATACTGTGTTTGTCTGACAATAAATCGTTTGATCCTAACACCAACGGCAGAGTTATTACCAAAAGACTGACCGGAGTGCTGACAGAAGACATGTGTGGATCCTCGGTGAGAGGATAAGACATCTACTGTTAATTTTATGAAAAAAGTTAGACATTTCCTGAAAATCATATACCTAGTCTCATTGTGGAGGAATTACGAACTAGCTAGAAATATCCTAAGGACAATGAAAAACCACTGAACAATTAGCATCCATGGAACTACACTACAACTGCGACTTTCTTGCAAAATTCCTTTTTACTTCCCTCTTGCCCATTCTATCTTCAACATTACCATTCAACATTCGATACTGAACACAAGCAAATATGGGTAATAACTACCAAATACGTTACTAACCGATTGACTTCAGAATTTCACGAGAAGGCACACCTCAAAGCTAAGCTACACCTCCTCTTACAGAATTCCTTCTTTTTCTACCTCTTCCCCTTCCAGTAGTTAACATCCGATATTACGACCAAGCATCTTACTTGTCCGGTAGCTTCAGAAATAGATGAGCATCCTAAATCCAACAGTATCACAAGGTCGGACTACGACTAATTCGTTTATTCTTTTATACTGGTCATTCTTTTTCTGATTTCCAATTTTCACCTCTTTATATCAGCCTATGGGTCATCCTCCAACTCTCTTTCTTTCCTTCTTGTATTTATTTCTTCCGTCCAACCTTCTCTCGGTATAGTCGATCTCCTAATGGTTACCAATCTAGAATTTGTTTCGGCAGTATCCTTTAGTTCATGTGTATGTACCACACCAGTTCCTTATGTCAAATGGTTTCCTCTTCAAAATTCAATTTTTTCTGCAATTACACTCTAAGCGCATTGGAAATTTGGAAGGATAAATTAAGCGTTTCAGTGGCGAGGGCATCGATGGCTTTGGACAAATGTAAGAGAGGAAAGGGTTAGATAAATATATATGGTTCGTATCGATCGCTTTTAAATCATCATTGATCTAAACTGGTATTTTTCAGAAGTCTAAATCAGTAGCCTTAAAAAAATTGGCTGTCTTAAGAAACCGCTCCTTTCAGGAATTCCGGCCCATTTATTATCAAAACTATCCAAGGCTCCACAACTGCGAGAACTGACTCCTATGAGGATAGCAATCTGAATTCCTAAACTACTAGGAAGCGCAAATCTTGCACTAGAGCTAGAACATGTTGCGTAAACTCTTCCATCTTCTCGTGATGACGGCTACAGCTGATAACCGGGTAGATTTTCAGAAAGATAGTAAACTAAGGTCTCGTCACGATCGTAGTGCCGTGTCCTTGAAGATGGTCGTGGATTCTAATGTTTATTTTGATCTCCTACACCAATACAAAGGTAGTGAGGGATTCTACGGATTTTCACCTTGGGAGGTCTGTTGAAGTCTAAGTTTGTCACCTGCTTCCCAATACGTTGCGAAGATTCTACAACACGGAACCACACCGACGAAACCAAGACTTTTATATACTCTGGCAAGAAGGAAGTTACCAAATCATCCACAGGGTCCTGTTCTGCACAGTTGGTACGGTAGAAAAATAGGGTTTTGCAGTTGTGATCCACACTAACACCATATGAATGGGTGATTGGGCCAACCATCGATTTAAAGAGTAACAGGTTATCAATCGGTGGTAGGAGATTCCTGCGGTTCAGCAAGGGGAGCAAGGCATTCCTCGCAGCCATATGCTTCAAACAAATCGCCGGTTCACAGGGACGTCAGATATGTCTGCGGTCGAGTGTTACCCATAGATATTTAACAATTTGGCTTCAAGAGGGGTGGATGCCTTGGATGTCGATATCGTCGTGAGATATTCCTAAGCTCCTAATCCTAAGTCTTCTCCTTTAACACCTATTTACAAATCCTTTAACCGTTCTCGTCAGTCTGTATTAATATATTCCTTCTACCAATGCATATATTTCTCCTCTAAGTCTATAAGTCTAAAGTCGATCTAAGCTCCTACCTTGCGTTCGACCTATCTTCTATGGTAATACTCAAAATTATCTGTTTATCTGATCATAACTCCTAGTGCTTACCCTCATTCAAGTTTATCCACTCCCCTCTACTTTGGACCTTCTTTCTTTGCCGCGAGCTTCATGGATCTCCTCCTCCTAATCATCTTCTTCCCCTCCTACAGAATTTATCTGATTTACCCTATATAGGCGAGCTTAAATTAGATCCTCCCGCACAAAAAATATTCCACATCCGTCGGCCTGTTTTTGCAACCGCAGTAACACACCATTTCGCCGCCGCTAAATCTCTTATGCCGACTCTAATCTGTTTTCTTTTTCCCCCTTTTTCGAAGCGATTAAAGTGCGGGCGAGCTAGACCGAGAGATCCCATTTAATTATTCAACGCCGTCCACCTGCTGTCCCGTCGGGACAATAGAAAATGCCACTATCACCGCGCGCGGCTCATAATTACGTTTTTTCTTTTTGTTCCCGTTTTATTCAGTTTGCTTTCCGCTACCCGCTTTTTTGTTTCTCGTTTTCCTTTTGGTTCTCCTTTCTTTTTTTTTTTGTTTCGCTGGACGGGGAATGTTACGGAATGTCGCCTCGAAGCGCGAACAACAACAGAGACAAAAGATCCGGGGCGTCCCGCGGATCTCGTTTATTTTTAATTCGCGTTTCTTTTGTGCGACGCGAAATGGGCGAAACGGCGAGGCCGCCCGCTGACCGCGACGAAGAATCTAGGTTAGTTCGCGAAGAACGAGATTCGTCGGTTGTTCGTTTTTCATCCGAATAGGATTCCGTTTATAATGGAATGTTATTCAATTTTTCGTGACGAGGTGTTCGCTGTGAACATCAAAGGGGTAACGAATAAAGTAAAAAGATCGGCTAATAAGGTTGATGTGTTCGTTCTACGAGTTTGCACATTTTTTTGCTAGTGTGTGATGTCCTTTGTGGTAGTGGATGAAACGCCAGCGTATTCTAATTTGTAGTAAAACCGACAAAGAGTATCAGACTTTCAAAACTAGAGCCGTAACTGATTTTTCAGTTTATTAGCATTCTTCTGTGCGAGGTATATTTCGAGAGAACAGTCTGCAGGCTTAACATGCGATAATGGAGTTACCGCAGTCCGCACCTCCAATGAAGTGTCTTCATAGGATACACGAGTTTCCGTCTCAGGTGAGATAATGAATAATAATTTGCTAATTAACAAAAACATTCACATTGATGAAGGTGCTGCTTTAAAGCCTAATAATGGGGGTATGAGGATCTAATGAACGCATCGAACGTACGTCTCAGCCCTCATAGATAAAGACTAAGCAACGTAACTAAAGGAAGGAATAAATTTCAGGAAAAGTGCGACAATGTGAGCAGTGTTCCTTACCCAAGATTAATAACTTTGCTAACCTTTGCTAATTGGGGCTTTAAAAGATAACATGCCCCAAAATTGTTAAGCGTAAAGCTCAAATGTGGACCTCGAGCGTATATCTAAATTCTCTCAAACAAAGGTTGAAAGACGGGGGTAAATAAATTGAACAAACTCCAGAAAAACTGTGAAGATATGGGCAGTGTTTGCTTCCGAAGACTTGTAACCTTTGTTAAACTCTGGAAGTTCGAGATTTTAAGGGAAAGCTTGACCAAACATTGTTCACCGTACAGGTCCAATGTGGCTTTCTGCGCTACGCTAAGCCATCTAAGACAAGGGGTGAAGGGCGTAGCCAGAAGAAGGAACAGGTTCCAGAAAAACTGCAACAATGTGGGCTATGCTCCTCCCCGAAGACTTGCAACCTTTGTTAAGCTCTGGGAATTTGATGTTTTAAGCAGAAATTTGACCAAATATTTTTCAACGTACAGGTCGAATGTAGTCTTCTACGCTACGGTAAGCCATCTAGGACAAAGGCATGAGAGCGTAGCCAGAAGACGGGACAGGTTCCAGAAAAACTGCGACAATGTGAGCTATGCTCCTCCCCAAGACTTGCAACCTTTGTTAAACTCTGGGAATTTGAGGTTTTAAGCGGAAATTTGACCAAATATTTTTCAACGTACAGGTCGAAGGTAGTCTTCTACGCTAAGCTAAGACATCTAGGATAAAGGGGGAGGGGCGTAGCCAGAGGAAGGGACAAGTTCCAGAAAAACTGCACAAATGTCAGCAGTATTTCTTCCTGAAGATTTATAACCTTTGCTAAACTCTAGAAATTCGGGGTTTTAAGGGATAATATGCCCAAACATTGTTAAAAGTAGATCTCGATGTGGAGCTTGAGCGTATTTGTAGGCCCTCTGTGATATAAGTTAAGAAGCGTAACTAGAGGAAGGAACAAGCTTCCGGAAAACTGCGACAATGTGAACAGTGTCCCTTCTTGAGGCCTTACAATCATTGGTAAAACTCTGGAAATTCGGAGTTTTAAGGGAAAAATTGCCGATACGTTATTAGGCGTACAAATCCAATGTAGTCTGCTACACTACGCTAAGTCATCTAGGATAACAGCTGAAGCACATAGCCAGAGCAAGGAACAGGTTCAAGGAAAGCTGCGCCAATGTGACCAATGTTTCTTCACGAAAACTTATTTATATAGCTTTTGCTAAACTCTGCAAAGCCGGAGTTTCAAGGGACAATATACTCAAACACTCTTCAGCGTACAGAGGCCATCTGCACTCTCCAGAAAACCTGCGGCAAGATAAACAATGTTCATTCCCAAAGACTTATAAGATGTAGGCAATGTTCCTTCTTGAAGATTTATACCCTAAACTCTATGCTAAACTCTGGAAATTTATAGTTTCAGAGGAAAGTATGCCCAATTGTTAAGCGTATATGTCGAATGTGGACTTTTATGCTACGCTAAGCCATCTAGGATAAAGGCTGGAAGACACAAAATACGAACAATCCCCAGAATGAAACTGGAGAAAGGTGAGCAGTGTCTCTTCCCGAATCCTTACGACCGTTGCTAAAAATCGGGGCTTTAAGGAAAAGTTTACCCAACGATTGTTAACGGTGAAGGTCGACTCTAGGTCCCAACATATACCTAAATCCTCAAAGATGAAGACTGTGAGACCTAACCGAAGGGAGGAACAAGCTCTAGGAAACTGCGTAAATGTGAGGGAGGAAGGTGCCTTTCTCCAAAGAGTTAGTAGCTTTTGGATTCAACAGTTCTCAGGAGAAAACCAATTAGAATTATATTGCAAAAGATCTATGATATGCCGAAGTAATTAAGAATCCACGAACGCGAATTACGAACCATACGGTAACTTTCAGCCCCTTGGAAATCAGCGGCAGTGAAGATGTTGATGTTGTTTCCGGTGTTAACAATCTTCAGAGTTTTCACATCTTCCTGCGCGTGGCCGTAGGATTTCGACAGGCAACATATCGCAGAAAGAGATAAATAAGCAATTTCCTACCATTCGATCATCAAATTGTGATTAAGTCAGTGTTTAAGAACTCAATCTTTTATAACTAGTCTTTGGAACATCCTGTCTAACAGAAGAACGTAACACCTATTTTATTCAGGAACGGCACCGAAAACTAATTTTTGTTTGCCCCAGCTTCTCGACTAATTTCTAGCCGTCGCCTTATCCTTCTTTTCTAATTGATACCATTTCCTCGAGAGGCCACCGTTTCCAAGTACATCTAATTAAACCATTTCTCTTCGCGCACTCGCTCCGTTCCGTTAAAACTTTACAAAGTACTGCAATACCCGCGTTAGAGACTCGCCACGTTTCTCTTTCTCTTCCCCCATCTCATCCCCCTGCCCCTAAAAAAATAAATACGCTAACGTAGACGGAGAAAAGAAAACAAACAATCCACAGCCGATAGTCGAGCTAGGGGACTCCCTCCCTCTCCCCCAATTAGAATTAACGAGACAGTTAGATAGAAACGTGCCCGCCATTAGTTCTTTGGGATTCAACAGACGACCGTCTCCTTCCGTCCTTCCTTCCTTTCCGAGCGAGGGCAAAAATTATTCGAATCGGAGGTAAGCGAAGAGGACGGAAATCGAGGTAACGAGAGAGACGCGAAGAGACGGTAAGTGACTCCGGTGTCTCTACGATCCGCGAGGAATGTAGTTCATTACCGGAGATGATTGGAAAATTTAGAATGGGAATGGAAAAACGCGAAGAACAAAGATCGGAACGGGAGATGCAGCCTCCGTCGACGCCATCGACGCGCCGGTTAAACGAAAATATTACGACGCCATTTGTTCGATTATTCGTCTCATTTGGTGTTACTTCCAGAATCTATCGTTCGGCACGTATTTTTAATGGAAATAGTGAAGACTGTAGTGTCCTAAAGGATTTCTCCTGAGTAACCGGGAAGGGAACAGATGCATCGAAACCTTTCCCCAATCGTTAGTAATTGGTATGATGCGAAATAAATGAACCTTCTTCCTGGAAGAAAAAGAAATCGAAATATCTATCATCTACATTGATTACAAAATCTGATTTTCCTGTAGCGCATCGATCTTTTTCGCTACAATTTGGACGACCTCAATTACGACAATTGGACAACAATTGAAATATTGGCGATATTTGACAATACCCTTAGCACCTCTAGTTTGGAAATAAACATACATAGATATGCGCTTTACGACAATTAAGATGTTGTTTGTTGTGCAAAAGTTTGCACAAATCTTGGCCTATCAGCACGCTCCTACAGCGCAGAATAGCAACACCTCACTTCACTAGATCACACCCAACCTATGGTGAGAAATCGTGCTCAAGAGGTCAATTTTCTTTGGAAATAAATGATCAACAAATCGTAGGTTCGATCTCAACATCCACCATAATATCGAGGCGGTTTCTTAAGACGCCAGGAGTTTGCCACCAGTTCTCCCGCCAGTGGCCTGGAAAACGGTAATTCGTACAAAGCCAAACCCATCTAAATTTCAACTTTCAACATTTAACTGATATGCTGTATATGTAGTGTAAGTTGTTATTATTATTATTACTATTATTATTATTATTATTATTATTATTATTATTATTATTATTATGAAGTAAGCAAACAATTACTGCTGACAATTTGATCCTATTTTGGAACATAATAAATCTTTGAGGTTAGGTATCTTAATATTCCTTTACTATCGCTACCGATATCTAAGACGACCGGTACTCTGTCTCGCACTATTGAACTCATGTGGCGTGAGACGTAAGCAATGGGTCTCTGAAGGGGAAGCTGTTGACTCACAAAATGGGGTAAACCTCCCAAACCCAAACCTCTATCGAGCTCCACAGCTGCTTGGGAACCCAAATACCCTGCACGGAAAATTAGCGGGGCAGGTTGACTTCTCTCTCTCTCTCTCTCTCTCCCTCTCATCCACACATTTAGCCTATTTATGTTTACTTATCATTTATACCTGACACTTTACCCCCATTCACTTCCATACGATTAGCTGTAGTATCTTCAATATCCTTTTTGTCTCCTCTTCTCCCACGTTGTTGTCTTCCTATGACCTATGATCTCCATTACTGTTCTATCTCCACTTTCCTGGCCGGTACTGGGCACCTTGGGTGCCTCACTGCGTACTCTCTAGGATTCAAGTTCATTCTTTGACAATGAGGATAGTTTTTACTTGTCGCCTTACACTCGTCCTGTGCTCTTTTCCGCAGCGCAGTATTTCCCCTACCGACAAGCTCTAAGCGTGTGCCCACAGCCACAGCACTTCTAGCAACTTCAGCACCGTCAAAAGCTCTTCTACGGAAATGTCTACCGAGTCTTCGTACAGTATCGTTCTGGATTTGCCCATCACGGCCTCCGTGACTTCCTTGGCTTCCATCAATTTAAAATCTTTTACCCTGCTCGCGAATTTTCAACTGCTAGTTCTGTCTCATGAGATATTCTTTCAACGTTTCATTTCTTCCTTTCTGGGTACCCATTAGGAAGATTTCCGACGATCCGCTGGACCACCTTGACATTATCTTTCTCATGCGGGCACTGCAGCAGAACTCCGCCGTTCCATGTCTCCCCTACCTCATGCATCCCAGTCCTCTCACCTCTTGGGCACTGATTCTCTCTACAAGCTTAGACTTTGTTTCGCACGCTGTTACTCCATCGTTTTTACTCTTGACGGTGGTAACCTTCCTCCATTCTTCACTTTCTCCTGTGACTCTACTCCTTGATGACGCCTCTTCGCCGCTGTCTAGTGCGAGTTCCACCACCTGCCTATAGGTTTTTGTCCTAGATTTGGGTTTCTGCCTTCATGGCTTCCGCCTTAGCTCTATTACCTTTGGTCTCAGCCCCAACACATTCCAATGACAACTCTGTTCGGACATTCATTCTTAGCCCTGCCAGCTCCAGCTGGCGCCAAAGGGTCAAGTATTCTGTGTCCGGTCTTTTAATTTGGTCCAGGAGCTCAACCTCAACGGAAGAAGTACCCTTGGCGGCGGAGAAAAGAGGAACAAAATGGGGAATGTAGGAAGCATGGCCAAGAATAGGAAGAAGTGAAGGGAAAAGTGGAAGGCAGTACCAGAAGCCTCAACTCCAAAATAGGTCCGGAAGGTAGAAGATTTTCAGATTAAGCATTCCCATCACTACTATTATGACGTCCCTGGTGACATTTCTCTTAATCTTGTCAAGGAGTTTCACCGCCCTTTCAATCCCCATTAATTTCCCGTTTCCTTCTTTCGCCTCTTCTTCCATTTTATCCTTTTTTACATCGTTTCTTCCGCATATACCATTTCAATCCCCTCTTCTTCTATCAACGCTTTCCAATGAAGGTTCTCTTCGGGCATCCATCCTTTCAATTTGGTCCAGGAGCTCAACTTCAATGGAAGAAGTATCCTTGACGGCAGAGAAAAGAGGAACAAAGAAAGCATGGCCAAGAATAAGAAGAAGTGGAGGTGAAGGTGAAAAAAAAATCACTCTGCATCGAAAGATAGTAGAGTTCCAGACTAAGAAGAAGGAGAAGAGATCAACCTTCTCGTCAAGCACTCCCATCACTACTTTTATAATTTCCTCGCAGCTATCTCGCACTTCCGCATTGTTAATTCTGGTGAATGATCTTTCCGTTCCTGGTGACATTTTTCTTAATCGTGTCAAAGATTTCATCGCTCTTTCAATCTCAGTCAATTTCCTGTCTCTTTCTTACTTCCCTTCTTCCATTTTATCTATTTCTTACCTCGTTTCTTCCACGTATACCCTTCCAATCCCCTCTTCTTCAACCTACTTGACATCTTGTTGCTCTTTGCCTCGTGGCGTAGCAGTGGCGTTCTCGTTTGCTAACACTGCAAGCAACCTACAGTTGTCTGTATATTCGTTATCGATCGCACAATACCTGAAGTAAATTTCCTAACTGTACACAACTAAACTTCCAAAATTTCCGGGAATCCCACAATTATATTGAGGACGAGTAAGTAACTGTACCGAAATCGGTACAATAACAGCGGAAATAATTATTTGTTACCTGCTAATAGACCGGAGAAAATTGGGACGAAGCAAAGACTCAATCAAATAAACGTACCCTCTCCGAAATCATTAAATTATCGATCATTTTGTAGAGACGAACAAAAATGTTTTTCATTATTTGGAAGCGTTGAGAGCGATTCAGATAAGAAATTTTCCTTTGTAACGTTGCCCGTTGTTAACTTCTAACTCAAAAACTTTCGACAATGCCAACTCCATTGTCGACCACCGCCGACGGCAATAACAAAAATAGCAGGTTGTTACCTCGAGTGCCGAGGGCGGCTGCGGAGGAAAAACGAAGGAAAAAATACATTGAAAATAACGTAAAACCGCATCGGGGCTGGGAGAGGGAATTGGAAGGAGTAGCGCGAGAAAGGGGGCGGAAACGAACAGACAGAAAGGGCGGAAGAGAACGACTTTCTGGCCGCGTTAACAGTAGCTATTAAAGTAATCCCATTGAGCGCCCGGTCGGAGTTAGGTAAAGAAAATATTTTTAATGGCAAGTTATTGTGCGGTTCAACTTTTCCGGGATAAAAACTAACACAATCCGATACGACGAGCGAGGCGGCGGGACAAACCCGAGCACTTAAAACTTTCCACATTTATAGAAACTCCGAACAAATATTAAAAAGTTTTTCTCGAGTGCCCGGCTTCGAGCACCCGCCACGCTACGCCGCGCCCTGACCCTTTTAACCGCTATCTCTTATCGAAGGACCGGCTCGCGCGAATATTAAAACGGAAACCAATTACACGAGAAATGAGAGAAGAGAATTCGCCGGCCTCCGCGTTCATAAACACTAATGGCTTGGATTTAGGTAAGCAGTTGGAAACAAATATGAAATTATCAGAATGGAATTTTCGAGAACTATATTTAAAACAGTCACTACAAATACTTGCTGATGGAAATATAGATCTTTACCTTTTGTCATTGGGTGAGATTTTCTCGAGCCTCCGTCACGACAAATTAATTCGAGCTCCAAACACATTCACGCTTAACGTTCAACGTTCGGCATTTTACTACTTTAACATCTACACACGATATTCGACTCATTCTTGTTCTTGCGACTCGTTCAGTCGGCCCCTTTTCGATTCGATCAGTCCAGTGATAGAACACGAATTCGTGCGATATTCGAGATATGAACTGGTCATTGAGATCATGCGATTTAACGCCTTCGGACTTTCTTCTTTGGAGTTATCTGAAGTCACTGGTCTACGCTAACATCGTCCAAAGGTTAAAGGACAACGTACGATCCGAGTGTCATCAAGGATTGGTACTCTCGTTAGACGGCTACCAAATGAAGACGCGACGGCCATTTCGCCTATATCATTTTCCGTTGTTAATTTAATCGAAGATACTTTTATTAGATAATAAAAGTTGGATGAAATTCGTTCGGTTTTTATTCAATTAGAAGATCGGAAAATAAAAAACCGCTTACATTTCGATTGGTATCAAACTTTTTAGTAAGTATTCGCTTCATGGAAGACGAAATTATATCAATTTCAATTCTTCATCCTGGACTGTGCCAATTTTCCCCCTTTTCAGCTTTCGTCCCATCGACCACGGACATCCATCAAACCGAATTGCGCCACGATATAATAAGCAATCAAAACCGTTTGTGCAGCGACGGACGCGTCTTCAATATGCGTCACATTCATCTATTGATATGTACGTCGCGTCGCGGTAACAGTAGCGATTGTATCAATTACCCTTACGCATAATGAATCACCGGCGTAACGTTTGTAGGCGATCCGAACCGGGGCGGACATTAATCATATGCCACGTGTGTCATAATCAATATGTTACGTATGTACCTGCGTCAGCGCTGGCGGATAATGCATTAGCGAATGAGGTTAACGCGGAGAAAACGCGAATTTAGGATCGCGGATTATGTCATTTCCAACAGCAATGTGGGTTTGTGTATCAAGCTGTGGTGAAAAACGTGTAATATAATTAATGAAAGTGGAATGAATCCAAAAATTAGAAGTATGGTGGTGGTGCACCATATGTGGGTCAATTCACTAACACTAACAATGGTACCAATTCAGCTATTGCTGCAGGATCTCAACTTATATGACACTGAATTGGACGTTTTTATACTTTCTACATCGATTGATTTTTTTTGTCATACAAACCATAAAAAGTTACATAATTATTTCAAGACTATTGGATTATGCTGCGGTCCCAATCACTCCCACTAACGCGCTTACATCACGTCAAAAGAGATTACTTTTTGAATTAATCCTTACATATTTCGTAAGCTATTACAACGGACTTAATCAGAATATCCTAACTAATTTTTCAAACAACTCACTGGCATCAGTCCTAATGCGAGTGTTAGTGTTAGCGCCAGTGGTTCAAGAACTCTGGTATTTCTCTTTATTGTAGAACTCTCACGAAAAGTTGCTCTTACTATATTTCAGGCTTAAACGCCACGATCAACTTGTCTGGTTATATTTGCTTGACAGATCCTTGTGTGGCAAAAGATTCGTGAGGTCAAACATCTGGAGTATCGAGTCCAATGTCCCGCAAGAATTGCTTTTGGCTTTGCAAAGTTCATATGTCGGGTACCATCCAGTACGCAGAACGCACAGGCAGCTGGAGCCAAGGACTAGTGAGGAAATGACCCAAAATTGCTATTGACAATTTTCTAAGCTGGACGAAGAGTGAAAGTCAGTGAATCTAAGTACGTATCAGATGAAATCGCAAGAAGACAACCTGCTGATAACTTTCGCGTGGGTAATTTTAGACCGCCGTAGGGTCCTGAAGTAAAGTGTCTTGTTCTGAATTTTGATCCCAAACTTGTCTAGAAGAAGCAATTTTTCGAGAAAATCTGTCCTCGATGTTATGCTACCACGCAACTATCTACTCCCGATCTTAGGGCGAAGAAATCCCTTTCAGATAAGGAGCAAGTCAAGCCGCTAATTTTCGACATTATGACCTGGTCCCCAACCACCACACCGCACCTTCAAACTGGACTGGAGGCATTGCTGAACGCAACTTTGCGGAACCTAATCGGCGTCCTCTAGTTCGTAAAGAATAGCAAGAGTCATCGACGTCTAAATTTTCTAACGCTACGAAAACATCTAGGAAGAATCCTTACAGGCACGTGGGAAAGAACCAACATTTACGAAAATCAATACCTTCGAGTGGTGGTGGGTTCGCGAGATGAATCCCAATCTTGCATACAGATTCTTTGCCCAGAAAACTTCTGTAGCGTTAGCTGGGGTAACCCCGATATCCCCCGACGACCATCAAAATCCAAAGCAAATTAATTTTACATCATCTAGTCCCAAACTACCAATCTGATTTGCACCAGTTCTCCATAAGAAATAATCGAGTTCAAGGTCCTTCAGACTTAATCTGGATGGAGAGTGAACGTAACTTCAACTCCAAAGACCCGACAAGAAGAAGAAGTAGAAGAAAAGCAACAACGTTGAGTTTATTAATGAAAGGTTTCTTTTCTATAACGCTAATAGAATCTGTGAAAGGTTAAGGTATTCTGAACATACGTTTTTTAGTTTGGATGCCAAGTCGTAGGTCCCACATCAACGTAGCAATCCATATTTTGCTAATAAATTCAACAGTTAGCCTCAGAATGGATCGGATACAACATTGATGAGTTTGGCGAGAACGTAGGAAGATGGTGGTCATTAGCATCACGAGAAAGACGGGGACCAGCTGGAACTTGTAGACTTGACGTTAAGGGGAAGAGGAAGAAGTACGAGAGGAAATTGTAACTAGCTTTGTAGACTTTAAACTACGAGGAGGAGGAAGAATAACGAGAAGAAATTACCAATACAATGCTGAAACGGTTAGAACGAATTAAAAGAAAAGTCCACACAAGAAATTCTACCACCTTGGCCTCGGTAGTGACGCCCGAAAAGAATTTCATAAAACTACCGTATCATAAGATTTCAAAAGGATATGGTAATATTCTAGAGAAACAAAGCATGAAGGTGTGCTCGACATCGAAGAACACCTTAAAGAATCTCTTAGGTAATCCGAAAAACAAAACAGTTTTGGAAAAACGGTCGGGTATCTATGAAACTCATTGTAGTGAACGCGATAAAGCATGTATAGGACAGTCGAGGCGCGCAATAGCGGCACGATTTAAAGAACATGTGGCACATTACCGTTATGGTAGGATAGATTCGTCGAGTATCGCCAAAGATATACGACATGTGGCGCGACATAAAAATGGAAAATTTAAAATTGATAAGATAGATTGATTCACCGCGAGAACTTGATGCGTATACACAAAAATATAAATCTTCTAAATCGAGATGGCGGGCCGATTCAATCTAGTTTATTCCGGCTATTATAATTAAAGAAAAAATTAAGTAATTTTGCTCAGGTAAGGATAACTAGCATTTTAATTTTAATTTTATTCGGGGAATTAACCAAATTATTCACACAACGATACTTGTAATATTTTAACGCTAGAACTTATTCGAGTTAGCAGGTACTTTTTCTTGACCGTTCACTTGATATGGTATATAGGCAAGGGCGTTTACGGAGGACAGGCGCTCTTACCGGTTTCCGAACGGGAAAGTAATTGTTTACTCCACACACATGGATATACTAAAAAAGGGAAAAAACATACACGACGAATTGATAACCTTCACCCTTTTGGAAGTCGATTAAAAAGAAAATGCCCGGTTAGAGCTTTGAGAGAAGGATTTTTTCGCTCACTTCGCTTTATACGGTTTTGATAATACTCTGCTCATGCTAGTCATCAAATTTATTATGAAACAATTGTGTGGTGAGGAGTTTACCGATGTGATATAGTGCTGTCATAAATTTCTTATTGTATTAAACCAGTTCTCAAAGAATTTTTGCGTTCGTCTAATTTTATAATGAAACTTCCAACAATGATGCCATGGAAAATTTTTAGACGGAAACCGCCTCCCGCGCGCGCCTTTTCGAGCCGTCAGCTCTATAATAAATCCGGTGCCTGTCACGTTTTGTTTTTTGCTTAAAATACACAGTCGCCTTTCATGTCCTGACGACATATATTACGATAATGCGTTGTTGGGTGCATTGTTACGCTTCGTTCGCGGCGGCCACGGAGGCGTTTAAAATACGGTCTATCGATACATCGACGCCGACGTCGTTATAAATTAATGTCTATCCGAAACGCGAAAGATTAACGGTGCGGAATCGTGACGCCGACGACTAACGTTGTGATTATTAGAAAGGGAGTGGCAGGGGAGATTTTTCAGATACTTACAAATCTAAAAAATTACTAATTAACTATTCATAACATTGTTTTGATGAGTTGTTGTTCAGGTAGCGAATGGGACTGTCTGTTAATGTACTACTCTGTACAGAGGCTGTGCAATGACTTACTAAGTAATTACAATATTTCCTCTTCTTCCTCCTTCATCAAGGATTAACTTGGTACGAAACCAATTTTGGTGCTTGGATTTGATAGACTCACAAGTAACGAGCGGATAGTTTATGGGATGAAGCTGGTCTATACAGCCACTTAGATAAAGCACCCTATGGTTCGTTAAATACACTTGACCGGTTCATATGCACAGAGGAAATATGTTTTATTTATAAATGTCTGGGCAACAGTGTAGGCAACCGTCATCCCGCAAACCATTTGCTTATTACTCATAAGTAGAGTTTGTTCCAAAGGTGGTTGACGTGTTATCATTAAGTTATCATTGATGAGTTATCATTGAATAATAAGATTCGAGGGAGTAACAACAGCGTCAGCCCGATTTACACTACTTAATGATAACACGTCATCCACCTTTTAATAAACTCTACTCATGAGGTACCTACTGTAACGTATCCAATAAGTATGTAGGTGGCCCTATGTTGATAGATATAGAACTGCCAATTGTAGATATTAGTTTATAGTTCATTTACTTGTGAATCGTTTCTTAATACAACGAATTAAAGTAAGAGCATAATGAATTGGTGACGAGGTGAACTTATCAAAAAAAAAAAAAAAAATCGAAGATTAGAATTAAAAAATCAAAATTAATGCCAAAACAATTTGCGTAATTCATGGCGATCCACCATAAGATATTAGAAAATATTTCCAGCAGTAGCACATCAACAGGCGGTAATGGTTCGTCAAGTTCAAAATAGCAGCAGTACGGCATTAGTGCCAAAGTTTGAAGTGTTGGACACAATAGAAGAATCGTTCCTGAACCACGTATTAAGATTTGAAAATTATACCCGTATGAAGAATGTACACACCAACAAGTGGTACTGCGCTAATTTATTGTTAAAGTCAAATGGTGCAAGAAGTTTTGAGCATTGTTATGGCTCCACCAGGACCTAAGAATCCCAGTGATCTTCAATATGATGAATTTTTAGATTATAGATGGGCAACCTCCGGCCCGCGGGCCACATGCTGCCCTCGAGTAAGATTTGCACGGCCCGCTACTGAATTCTTTCGTTGCATATTAGTACGGCCCGTCTAAACTTAATTCATAATGAATCATAAGGATACCACAAAAATGTATATTCTTCAAGATTACTCGCAGCATAAAACTTCTACAAAAAAGGTTGCCCATGCCTGTTTTAGATGAACAATCGCCCGTTCTTAAAACTGCAACATATGTTTGCTCTCAAACTTGGAACTTTAAATTCCGTCCAAATATAAAATTGTTAAAATTGTTCTGTGGGCTGATCTTTAATCACGATGCAACTGTACAAGACGACAAACTTATTACGAATGATCGGTCATTGCCCTTTGCTTGCTTTTTAAAACAACTCATTTACAAATTCAAGAGGACGCTAAAAGCGCGCGTAATTCAAATTGACAATTGTGGCTTAACAACATGTTCTGCTATTGGTTGAATTTCTGATACACCTGTAAAAGTTTTACCAATTCGTTGAACGTATTAGCTCACCGTCATTCGTGTGATTTATTGAATATGAGGAGTTGATTTCGTTCAATTTAATATTAAATTTCCGAATCCAGTTACGGCCAAGAAAGGAACAATATAAATTTCATCGATTATTGGCTTAGCGTCATACTCTTCGTCTGTCTCAATTTTTCCATCAGGGATGGAAACATCTTTCGTATACGATCGAAATACCATTTTTCTTGGTAAAACTAGAAGATTGAGATTATTGACTTGAAAATCGATCCCTAGATAAAAACGTATAGTCTAATCTAGCATCGATTTCAAATTTTACTGGTTTACGTTGAACATTAACAGTAATAAGAAATCGGTAGAAATCCCTTGAATCGTTTTGGTGTATATGCTAGATTCTTGCTTTAATTTACCACTTTTTATACTTGCCCTTATACAAACTTTGAGCACGTGACCAGTTCTTTTACATTCAGAATAGTTGTTCTTTTTATTACTAAGACAATCTTTATTATAGTGGTTGTTTTTACCACACCCTAGGCAAAGTCCATCTCGACCCAATGCTTTAAAGTCCACTTCGTGTTTGTCCGGTTTTCATTTATTTTGACTTGATATTTGACTAAATTTCTGGTGATACTTTCCTGTTTTACTTGAAATTTTGTTCCTTTGAATTAATTTTAGCTGTTTCCGATGCAAGGACCTTCACTACAGTGTTCAGAAAATTTCGTTGATAGTTGTTGACTTTACCACGGATAAATTGTGCATGTAGAATAATATCAGTTACTGACTCTTTTTCATGAACAATGCAATTCACAATCACACATGCCCGTTTTTCAAACTGCAATAGTACCCAAGCTTTTGTCGTTATTTCAGTGACCATTCTGGTCGTCGTCTTCCATGAGGTTTTGAGCAATTTTTACCAGATAGTTACAGCTCGCTCTACTATTCCAACCTCCTCGGTGTTTCCTCAATTCCACATTGGTCTCGTATTTCTTTGTAATCACAACTGAATATTCAATCGTACTTATCGTCATCGAAAATCAAGTGACGTTCACGGAAGCGTCAACTTTCTCAAGCAATCTGAAATTACCGTCAATTCGAAACTCAATCACCCGAAGAAGAAACGAGATCTGAACTTCCTCCTATTCCATCGGATAATTCTCCATCACCACGCTGCTCCAGCATCTTATTTCCAACAGATATTCCGATTCCCGCAGGTAAAAATTCATCCGCCGTCGCCATTATGACACCTAAGATCCGACGATAAAATTTCATTGTTTTTCGGGCTCCGTACGGCTCGCGTTCGAGGAAGCGATGCGACCCCGGAGATAGCCCGTTAATGTTTTTTCTCCCGGAATTATTAAGCGATATTGCCGCGCGGCACGCGATCGAAAGGGAGGAAAAAGGCGCAAGTTGAAAATTGGACGTGACGTCGTTCACGTTCCATTTTTTTGTCTTCGCCGGTCGTCGCTCGGTCCTCTCGAGTGCAATCCGAAACGACGCATCGACTCATAACCGTCGCCCACGAATCTACGCCGGTAAGGACGAAGGGTTGTTCGAAATTCCCTTCCCACGGAGTCGGGTTTATTGCCATATCGTGACGCGATAAGGGGCTGTAAAACGATAAATTTTGGGACGACTCCGGTCTGTTTTTCTTTGGTGTTGATTATAATGGCGTTTGGGGACGTATTTGTTTAGGAAATATAGAATTTGTTCTGAAGTGTTATGTTAAAGATAAAGTTATTTCGCTTCCTCTATATTGGAGCTAAGACAATTTATGTTACATCATCCTAAAATGATCTTTTCATTCTAATAAAATCTAGATATCTTCTTCGTTTGTAAATTGGTAATCTGTTAATAGATTCTTTGACTTAAATTACATAAACCTCTACCTACTTTTTCGCCCAGACTATCTAAACCTCTGAAATATTTTATTAGGTTTCACTCAGTCGTCTTCTTAAAGTCATCTGGCATTCATAGCCTCTCGCGCCTTATTTTTCCACCTCTTTCGTAATCACTCTCATTTCCTCAATTCCTGTGGATTTCCGCTTCAGATTCGTTGTGGTCATCCAGTTTCATCCATCCCTTGTAGATGTCCGTACCATGACAATCGCTTTATCTCGATTGGATCAAGTGATGTTCTATTCACATACATAATCTTTCGAGTTCTAGAGTTGCGAACATATTCTAACCTAGAAGTGCCACTACTTTGTCTTCAAAAATCTATTTCTAGGTTTCCAGCTTTTTTATGATTTCATCCCATTTCCACACCTCTGCCCACTATATAATAACAATAATAATTTTAATAAACTCAACAGAGTGGCCTTGCTCCTTCCACTCACGATCTAAATTCAGTATGAAGGATCTTGAACCCGTTTGTCTCCTGTGAAGAAAGGCTGCAATCGCATAGCTTGTGGTTAGATGAAGTAAAATTAATTTCAATTATTTATTGACGCTAAGAGCATTGTTTCCTTCCAACATTACCTCAACTGATTTTGAAGAAGTCTTCTGGACGACGAGTCTCTATACAAGGTTGGAGTTTGATCCCAGAAACCGGCCACCATCCTTCCCTATATGATATCGTAGGGTTGGAAAATCTGAACCTTGGTATTTCTTATGAACTAGAGGGCGCCCATTAGGTTCCGAAAAGTCCTGATCTGTATTGCTTCCAGTTTTTACTCTACGAGTTTTATTTATTACAATTCGACTCTAGAGACTTCTGACTCTTACATCACGATCTTAGGATTCCATTTCGAACAACTTTCATTATTTTATCCAATTCGAAACTGTGCTCTATCAATTTTTACCATTTCGTCCCATTTAAACACAGCTTCGCCGGTTCGGCGTGAATAATTGATCGGCGTCGGTGTTTCAGGCGCCGAAAATACAACAATAGTAACGTGTAGTACCCGCGCCTCAGCGACATAGCATTTGCGGAATTAAACCGGAAATAATTCATGGAATATGGGAGAAGTCGACCTCGTACATATACATACATATATAACACGGTCCGCGTCAACTATATCTTTTTCCGGGAGGCGAGAGAGCAACTATGGAAATGCTACGGCCAGTCATAAAGTATTTACTTTACAGCCATAAAACACAAAGTGGCGATAAAGTATTTATTTTACGTCCGCCTGAAATACGAAGGACCGGTAAACAAATCTACGGGTTTGCGGGAATGCAACGCTACAGCGGCTCTGGGGAGGAAATTATGGTCAATAAGATCGTGGTGATATGATGTATCTGTGCGTACAGGGATATTGAGAACAATTATGGGGATTGGGTACGGTTTGAAGGAGTATTTCGCGCACAGTTATTGAAGCAAAGAGTAAAGAATACGCGAATGATACTATGGTGGTTAGCAAAATAGTCAATTCTTCCGAAAAAAATCACATAGCTTAATTTGAGCTGTCTTCTCAAAACTTCAAATTCAAAAACTTTTCGAAAGTAAATGAGACAAACACTTCGACAATCTTCCTTAAACGACGACGTCTTTTGTATACTTTTCGCGAAATATTAAAATCGGGAAGCTGCTTATTTTCGAACAGAACCATAACAAGAATCCACCTTCAATCCCCGAAGAGACTACAATAAGGATTCCCTACTCTATTCAACGCGACGTCCTCGTCGTCGTTGCACGTCGCTTACATGCTCTCAAGAAATTGTCGTCGCAAGTCCCCATCTCTTTTTCCCCCAAAACACCCACTTGTTCGTCTCTCCATCTGCACGGTATACCATCGGCCATGTAGAGATTTTATAACCCGAGGAAAATAAGGAAGAAAAAGCAATTACTTTGCATCGCAGCGAAGGTAATGACGCTCACTCCCGCGCCATTCCGACGGAGTCTGGGGAAATAAAACTTAAGGAGGAACGGGTGGAAACCGGTGACCGGGATCAGAGGGTGGGTGGACGAAGTAGTTTTTATACGTATAAAAGCGAGAAAAAACGAACGGAGAAAGATATGATAAACCCATTACACTAATAGCGAGGAAGAGGTTAATAGGATTGCTTGCTTGCTCGCTGGCCAGCGACGAAGAAGGGCAAACAAGGGCACATTGCTGCAGGTGTTCAGTGAAGCGTTGCCGTAACAATGTACACCCACTACGGAGACAAATACACTTTACGTAATTAGAACAGGGAAAAAAGCACGTAATCAAAATGGCGAGCTGCTGTACGATGCTATCGGAAAGATTCGATCCGGCATAAATATGTAGTAATTATGGCTGATGATGTTTGCACAATCGTAAAAAGAAATCTGGATAGGCGAATGCACGATTGGACAAATAAAACAAGGGAAGTATTAAAAGTGAACGTAAAGTCGCTACCTCGAGATACGGTTGACAATGCTGGTCTTGTTCCCGGGGTAATTAGCAAATATACAATTATGATTCAAAGTAACCTAAACGAACCATGAAAATAGCATATGGAATGGAAGAAAAAATATGATTATGGGAGATCTAAATGGTAGAGTGGGGAATCCAAGTGATGGTATGAAAGAATACTTGGGAAGGGAGGGAGAGCAATCGAAGAATTATAACCTAGAAAGAATAATAACAATGAGCATAAAAAATAATTTAGCGATAACAAATAACAAATTTAAATACTGATTTAGAATGTGTTTCTGACGATTATTGCATGAAAAGTGCTTCAAAAACAAAAAAGTCGGATTTGGATGAAACCGAATTGAAAAATTAATTTTTTCCTACATCCGTTTTATGCTGGAAATAGCTAAGAATGAATTTCTCACGAGAAAAGAAAAAGGAAAAAAAGAGCAAAGGAGTGAAAGAAAAGATTAAGAAAGTTCGCGCAAGGGACGAAAGAGAACTATAGGGACAATTAAAAATTACTTTAAAGACCCTCAAATAACTAAGAAAAATACGTATAAGGAGACTGTAGTCAAAATATATAAAGGAAATAAAATAACCCTTACCACACCCTTACCTTTCGGAAATAATTCCAGATATATATTTCAGCATAAAAGTCGAAAACCGGGGATAATAAGCAAGACCACTAAATAGTCATTTTCAGGTAGCTTTGCGGCAACGCACTAACCATTAAGTTATCACTTTTCAAAATCAGGGAGCAATTACTTGGTCCAGTATTTGATAGGTAAGAGCAATCGTTACAATTCGATGTAACCCCCACTCCTCTCGACACATATTGAAATGAGGAGGTAAGAGATGGAAGAAAAAGAAATGCTGGTCAAATACGCTGAGAATCACAGCAACAACAAATTTTCAATTTTATTTCATTTCAATTCCCAAATAAAACTGTGGTCCAAAATGACTCCCAGGTATTAAACCGTTGAGTTCCAAGAGATTGGAGTGTTGCCCGCAACTATGTTATTCTGGGCCGCAGGAACCTTTTTGGTGAAGCGAACGATCACTCATTCCTCCTCGTTTATTACCATTCTACACTTGGAAGACCATTCCACCAACTTGGTAAGCGATGTCCTTAGCCTTAGTCTAGCTTGCAGAGCTTCGAGAAACAACTCCGCTTAAAGGTGTTAATGTCTTTCTTAACTCGAGTACCAAATCTCCTCAAAAGTTAGATCAATGCCCTGCAGATCTCCGACATACTTAGCTTCTTCCATTTTAAAAGTCTTGGCAGACGTTTTTGATTGAACTCGGCTCGTGTTCGAATCCAATTATGGTCTCTATACCATATTTCTCTAAATCCCTAGGTTGCTGCTCGATTATCCGCAAAATAATCGTAACCATCCTGGATGGGTGCACTACCCCTAAGTTGTTCTCAACGAGTATCCTAGAGGGTGATGTGATCCTTTCTATTGCTGGATGATTCTCTTTTTTATTGATCTGAACATCATTTCTGCACCAGCGCTTAGCAGAACTTGAAGCAATCCTCGTCACGTCATTCGCCAACTTGTTGCTTCCACCGCTTTATATCCCACCAATACCCTTCAAACTATTTGCGAAGTATTCGCTGTATCTCAAGCTCACTATATGACCATTTCCACTATCCTATAGGATAATTCATTTAGCAGGTCTCAAAATGATTCGAAGATCAAACCTTACCGAAACTGCAATCCTCATCGCACTCTCCCACTACTTTTTCTTTACATGCGTTACTACTGACCTCCAGCAATTCTCAGCGCATTTGCTATATTCAAACGTCATCGCAGAGTCGTTAACAGATGCGGCGCGTTCTTGTTCTGTTCTTCTTAAGTTTATTGTAAAAACCATCTTCCTGGGGACCTCCTCCTGGAGGCACTCCTCATCACTTCATCCTAAGTTACAGCAGTTTATTGCTTCCTCTACCGTCGTTCAATTCCTCTTGAGTGATCGTCGGAACTATCCTCTTTGTTGAGCCTCGAATGACTTCAAACTAAGGCCAGAACAGAATTATAATCAATTTTCACTTTAAATTCTTCACATTTTCTTCACCACCTTATTGCTGGGTTTCATTACTATCACCATCATGCCATCATCATCCGCTGTCTCTATCAACCTGGATCCATTGTCCACAACATAATTTTGCATAATCCCCGCGATGGGGAGATAAAACGATCTTCTGATGATAGTGACGTAGTAGTTAATGCTCAAGTGGTCTAAGTTCCATATTGAAAACCCGATTGGTATTGGTCACAAAAGCGTGGATACCTCGAGGTGTCGTCGCCGGTGAGGACCGAGTGCTTTTGCAACCATAAGGGTACAAGGTAAAAAGTTGGTGATAATGAAAGCAGGAAGAAGTATATTAGACAAACAACTACTCATATTGTTGTGGACTATCAGCACTGGTGTCCACGGTAAGAACTTATTTCAGGTTTTGGTACGTGGTACTAGTTGATGCCGAGGTATTGTTATTCTTGCTAATAATTTCGTCAAGAATACTGAAACTGATTTACGCACCGGGGAACTCGAAAGAAGTTCCTATCAACAAAATAGTAAGGTAACGTGGGAGCGTATGATGCGCTGCTTCATCAATGAATTCAGCTGAATGGATAGACTTTGGTAATTCGAGATAAATTAACCGTTAGGGTTCTAAAGTATCTAGGACGAGCACCAAATTGCCAACATTCGGTTCTACAAACTGTGTCTCTAAGCAATAGAAAGGGCTTCATTGAACTCAAGTAAGAGCCATTCTATGAGGCCAGCATCAACTAAACATAATTAGTTAGTTTATCCTGAAGATGCTAAAGCAACAGCAAACTAGGATTTGAAGGAGAAATTCTAAAAAACGATATGAATTTATGAAATCCTTCATTTCGCGCCGATTCTAGGAAAATCAGCTTCGCCGAACAAAGTCAAATCCGGGAGAAAAGCAAAGCATTTCCCCTTTCTCGATGACGACGACGTCGGCGGGTAATTGTTGGGCTCGCCCCTTTATATATGCGGAACAATGAATAAGTAATCAATACATTGACGGCTGCTGGCGGCTTGATTAATGGAACCGGTCCAAATACAAATGTTCTCGACAATAGGGACACCGTCGTGCGGCCGTGTCGAAATCGACACGGCCCAAGGACGACGTCTCACGTCGACCACCGTTCTAAACTATAAATATATATGAGAAGAACCAGGAGGTAAGAAGAGGAACGGAGAGAGAGAGAGACCGGTGGAGGTATTTTCGGCGCGAAGAGGGTCGCCTTTTGTGTACTCGAGGTCGTAACGAATGAAAAGAAGTCGATTTATTCGAGCCGCTCCCTATTTTTCCGATTCTGGCGAATCGCGTCGTCATTTGTTAATACAAATCGTACGTTCATTTATTATCGCGTAATCCGTTGTATGGAGCGACACCACGTTTCTAGGCCCAAAAGATGGGAAGAGTATTGAAGTTGCATCGTCGAGAATGACATTTCTCGAAAATTCGGTCCGGTCTGCATATAGAGGGACATTGATGCACTAGCTGGACAGTAATAATAATAATAAACAGTAATAAAACTATATACTCTATTACACAGGCTATTCCAAAAAGGGTGATAACTAGTTTCTAAGACGAAGTTACTAAGACTCCCTAAACACTAAACTAGATTCAAACAGATGGCCCTATTAAAAGATCTCAAAAGCCAAGACGTATGTAATTCGTAATGAGAAATTCAATGGTGACCTTAGATTTTGGCATGCAATTTTGTCATTTGAAGGTCAATTTTTGCTTTCATAACGGTAATCTGTTGAATAGACGATTGCAAGAAAAGGCACAGAAAATCCTTGGTGATTATCAAAATGGCTTCAAACCCAACCGATCGACCATATAGGTGCGGTAGAGAAAATAATCCAAAAGACATGGGAACGTGGCAGAGAAATACATCTAGCCTTTATTGATTTTAAGGGAGCTTTTGACACCGTCAACAGGGATGAAATAGTAGAGGCATTGAAATCAATGGGAATATCAGAAAAATTGAGGGCGCTAGTAAAAATGAGTCTTAGAAACACAAAAGCGAACAACGACAGACTCGTTCGAAGTAAACAGAGGGGTAAACAAGGAGACCCGCCATCTCCAACAAATATTCAATTTAGTTTTAGAAAGTGCCATTAGAAAAGCCAAATTAGACAAAAAGAATATAATGGTTGATGGATTGCAAATAATAGCGTATGCAGACGATGTCACAATAATTGGAAGCACAAGAATAGGAACGACACTAGCCCTGGAACGTCTGGAGAGGAAAGCACGAAAACTGGGTATGGAAACCAATGAAGCTAAAACAAAATACATGAAGATAGGGAGAACTGAGGCTAATACACGAGGCTACCTGAGAGCACAGAACTACAAATTTGAGGAAGTTTCATCGTTCAACTACCTAGGTGTAATAATAGACAGGAATGGGAAAAGAGAGGGTGAGACAGAGAATTTTGAAAGGGCTACAAGCGTTTGGACGAAATAGGTCACTACTGAAAAGTAAAACATTCACTAAGAAAACCAAAATGGAGATTTACAGGAATTTAATAAGGCCGGTCATCACGTATGCAATGGAGACCACAGAAATCAGTAAGAAAGAACAAGAAGATCTAAAGATAGCAGAAAGAAAAATTTTAAGAACAATATTAGGGCCGCACGTTACAGAACAGGAAGTAATAAGACCGAAAACTAACAAAAAAATTGAGAATCAACTTGAGGGAGAAAATATTATAAGATACATACATTAAAACTCAACGGCTCCAATGGACAGACCACATCATAAGAAGGAAACCAACGGATATGATACCTAAGGATAACCCAGTGGATTCCGATATGGCCCAGAGACAGATGACGACCAAGGAAGAAATGGAGAGATGCCGCGGAGGAAGACGTAAAAGTGAGCAAGATAACCGATTGGAGATCAAAAGCAAGGGACAGGAAAGAATGGAGGAAGAAATACAGGCCGCCAGGACTCATAGCAAACTTTAAAGCACAGAGAACAAGAGGATTAGTTCACCTCATCCAATAGAACTTCAAAAACGTCATAAGGCGTTAGCCATAGCCCAAAGAGCTGAAAAGCTTGATGATGAATGGTAAGCCCTATTTTTGGGGTCGGAAATCGAAATAGCAGAAAACCTTACGTTCAACTAGTGCAAGGTCAAATACTAAGATATAACGTGATAAGTGCACGACATTCGAAAAAATATATCTTAGAATGTGCATATCCAAGACATATAAATTTTCAATGAGAAATTCAATGGTGACCTGAGATTTAACGATGAAATAAAATTTGAAAGCCATTTCAAGATCAATCTTCTTTTCGTAATGAAAATCCTTATTTTTGGCTTCGAAAATCAGTGAAAATTACACCTCTTCTTGCCTAACAAAAATTTCAAAATAATAGTGTGTTCGATGGCTGACTTTTGTCAACTATGCTAGACGATTACGGTCATTACGTAGAACATATAATTAAATTGCTTGTACTTCACTTGGGGTTTTTAAATAACGCAACAAGAAGAAACAAGACTTTTAATATAAAACTAAACTAAATGGCTTGATTTTAACTTGGAGTTTTAAATAAAACACGAAGAAAAACAAGTCAAAGGTTCGAACAGTAATGCTTTATTTCTTAAACTGGCGAGACATATATACGTTCGGGTTTTTATGTGAGAAGTGGCAAGTTGTAAATTATTATGTTTGCGAGGCGACCTTTTCTGTATTACTAAAGTTATATCTTAAGGCTAAGGGTGTATAGATGGATTTCCTTAGTCTATTCACATAGCAAGTTATAAATCATAACGTCTGTGAGGCGACCTTCTCCATATTTCTAACGTTACATAACTATATCGGTTCGGACGTGGAAATTAGTTGTCGAAATACGTATTTGGAATTTTTCCAAATCGCTCTGGTAAAAGTAATAACCACTAACTAATTAATCTATTTATTTATATTTCTTTACAATTTTATACACCCCCAGAGAGAAGCTTTATAGCTGTGGTTATGGTGATGATAAGTCTTACATCTGGTGAAACTAGTTTAAGGATAATAAAACATAATTTCTTCTCTTGTTATTTTTAGTGTTATTACCAAATGTGATTGAAGCTCCCCAATTTTTTTGTTCTTATTGCATGTTTCTTATGATTTCATTTTAAACTATTTTACAAGGATTTTATTTTTAAATTTTATAAATATAATTTATAAATTGAATTAATTGAAATTATTTCCTTTGCCATCAATATCATTATTTCGCATAGTGGGCGCTGAGATCAATCCGAGATCATTACGTAATCAAACAAACGAGCATCGAAGATGCGCGTGATCAATTGTAGTGGCTGGGGAAAAATGTATTTTTAAAGACGCTCCTACAGTTTTGGCAATTTGTAAGTATTTTTGCTTCTGAGATTACATCTTTCGCGTTGATAACAATCCGAAATCATTCCGGTACTCGAAGTAACTCGCGAAATATATGTAGGAGCGATATGTTTCAGATTATAGGTAGTTTTGGGGAAGCTTCGTTAGCGCGTCGGATCGGATTCCCAGAATTACGGAGGATTGACTCGGCGTTATCGAAGAAAATTAGAGATGAGTGGTACTATATGTATAAGAAAAAACTATAGGAAACATTTAGTAACTTCTTTTATGGCTGTATTAATAAGGATTCGTCTGTGAATCGTCCCTTTTGAACAAAATTCAACGGGTTTAGTTTCATTTGATTGTCGTCGGTAGCGCCATCTTCGGTAGTAGTGTAACGAATATTACCGATCGTCTCAATCGATTACGTTCGATTTTCAATATACAGTATCTTATACATTTGTAAATACGTTACTGGAAAATTGATAATTCAAGATTGTACGCCATTGTACGATGCATCCGAGATTTTATTGAAATAAGGTTATAAATGCATCTTGTATACTTTTAATCCTTTGGAGAGAATACTTACGGTAACAGAACACATATTTATGTAGGTAAGGGTCGGTCTTGTCACCTCTGTATAAAGTTGTAGCGCAAAAACTATTATAGATAGCGCGTTCGTTCTTATTCCATTCGATTCCTAGGCGAAATCTGCTTCTAGGAAGGTCTACCTGATCCAGATCGAGCAATAAATAAAGCGGTGAGAGCGATTTGAAATTTGGTCCCCCGATAGACCTATTACGAACGCAATCGGACGAAGTTTTCCTTGACTCAAGAACGGTAAGAGATACAGCGTTGGGGATGGAAGATTTGAATTCTACGGTTCAAAATCAGTCGGATAGGCATATTTTCAACGCGATTGGACGCAGAAAGAAATTTTGTCCACATGAATTTCTACCTCAAAGCATAGAAATTTTATCGGTTTTTCGAGTTAGCATACTTCCGATTGCGCTAGCCCGTTCAAACTCGGTACGCTTATAGTAGTCGAGGAGACGATTAACATAGAACAAACCGGAGGTGTCTAGGTCTTACCGTTCCGAAGATGTGGTAGTTTAACGTGGAACGCATAGATTTCGATTCAGAATGATACAAAGACGACCCTTAGATCATTCTGAAGCGGAAAAATGCGCTCTATCGAATGATGTAAGAGAGAATGTCGTAACTAGAAAAAATCCCCTGTTAGGGTGAAATTTAGTGATTTTTCTCGATTTTCTTGCAGTTTTTTTGCGATTTTCTCGGTAACCGTTGGAGTAAAGTAAAAGGATCGCACGCCGTTGAATTCGCCTCGTGAAGACGCGTCGATTGATGTAGGATTGCACGTCCTTAGTCCCGTATTAGCGAAAAAGGAGTATGCGATTTTAGCTATTTTTTGCGCGTTTTTGCATTTTCTCGGCAACCGTTTGAAATAATCCAAACAAATTATATACCGTTGAAATCAGCGCGTCAGGACGCGGCGATTGGTGTATGAATGAAAGTTGACCTTTAAACGTCCGTATCTCCGTAACGGTTGGAGCTAGAGCGTTTATAATGCCATTCTTGGAATGTACTCGTCGAGACCTATCCCATAGGCATATTTCGAATGCAATCGGACGAAATTTTCTTCAGCTCGAAAACGGTTAGAGATACAGCGTCGGGGATGGAAGATTTGGAATCTACGTGTTAAAATCTATCGGATAGGCTTATTTTAAACGCGATTGGACGCAAAAATATTTTTGTCGAAGTGAATTTCTACCTCAAAGCATAGAAATTTTTCAGTTTTTCGAGATAGCATACTTACGATATAGCTAGCCAATTCAAACTCGGTAGAGTTATAGTACTCGCCGAGACGATTAAAATGAAACAAACCGGAGGTGCCTAAGTCTTACCGTTCGGGAAAAGATATGGTACTTTGAAGGTTGAAAAAATTCTTACTTAAAATTACCAAAATTTCGTTCTAGCGCAAAAACTATTATAGATAGCGCGTTCATTCTTATTCCATTCGATTCTTAGGCGGTCTAGGAAGGTCTACTTGATCCAAATCGAGCAATAAATAAAGCGGTGAGAGCAATTTGAAATTTGGCCCTTAACGAAAATCACGATTTTTAACGTAATATTGGTCATTTGACGAAAAATTCATGTTCGAATTTCGAGGTTATTTTGCGTCAGAATATACATATTCGGACCGGTAATAACGTTGAACATATCAGTTCGAACGTGGAACGCATAGATTTCGAGAAAACACCACTCGAAATTCGTACAAAAGACGTGAAATAGGGGTGAGTATAGGGCGAAGACAGGCAAACTTCAAGCGCTCGTTTTTCTACCGAGCATTTCTTCGTGTCGAAAACGGCAAAAATATCGTCTACTTGTCCAATCCGCACTCGAGGAGTACACGACATTACTCATAAATAAATTAGCGATGAAAATGGACAAGGTACATCTCATTGCTGTGTCTTCCTTGTGTATGTACATTTTGTTATTAATTTGTTTCAAACAAAGGGAAGTTAACCTCTTATATACAGCTGTTCGTACGTCGTCGATGTTATTCATTCTAAGAGAATCCACTAAAAAGTCTAAACTTTCATTAATCGGCACGCTGGTAAAGAGTGAACAAACGTCGAACGAAATTAGAGCTTCGCCTTCTTTCAATTGCAATTTTTCAATCGCTGAGCTATCTGTTTGCTTAGGCAAAGTTTTAAACTCGTTTACTAGCCACTTGACAACTTATAAGTAGTAGAGTTGATATTGGATACTATTGGCTTGCCTCGAGCTAGAGAAACACTTACCACCGAATTTATTATAAAACAATTGTATGGTAAGGAGTTTAGCTTTTATGGTACCTCCATTCCTGTATTTATAAGAAAAACCCTCGTTCTCCGTCAATACCTACAATATTTTCTAGAAACCATCCCCCTATTCGATATCTTCAATCTCGCCGTTTCTATTTTACGACAACATCGTTTGATTAAAATTCTCGCTCGAGATGGCAACGCGACGCCCTGCGTCGGCGAAAAACGCATCGGTTGCGTCCCCGCCGCCGCCGTCGGAGCGCGTCGAGTGACAATACGGGAGACAATACGCTCCAAATTGTTTTATTTTTCGGACGGCCAGGAGTCGTAAAAGAAAGTTCCGCGGGAGACCGTGTGGAAAATTGGATTCAACTTTTTCGAGCCGCTCGCGCGCCGTTCGTTCGCTCGTCGAGGTGCTCCGCGACGGCGGTATTACACGACACGGACCGAAGAACTTTGACTTTTATTCCGACTCTTTTCCTCCCGATTTTCCGCCGCGAAACGCTCCCTCGCCCCTTTCTCATTCCGCACCGTCGATGTTTTATTTCTTATAACGTCCTTTATCTCCGACCGGCAGACATGTTACTTTGTGTATTTCTATTGGATGTAATGGGGAAATCTTTCCGTTTTACTATTTTTGTTTATTGTGTGTGAAAATAGTTAACCTCGCGAGACACGAGGGAATCTTGATCTGAAATTTTAAAAGCGTAGTTTTTGGGATTAAACATCTTCTACAGGTTGGTTGAAAAGTTTTGAAAGTAACGCCTATTAACCAGTACAGAAACAAAAATTTATACGCCATTTTAATATTTCAGCTTCCATTTGAACACACACAAAAGTTCATTTCGATCTGTCAATTCATTCTTTGTTTACAAGCCATTTGAAGTTGACGTGTCAGTGTATTCTATTAGAATGAAAAAAAAAAAACGAAAATCATGCGGCGATAAAATTCTTTGTTTTGGAACGTTTATCAGCAACAGAAATGCATACAAAAATGGTAAAAGTGTTAAAGGAATCTACTCCTTCATTTCTAACCATACATCGATGAGTTTTAAAGTTTAAACGTAGTCGTACAAGCGTTCTAGATTAACCACGTAGTGGACGTCGAAAAACTGCAACAACAACAGAAATCATTGACCAAGTCTTTGATATCGGTTATAATGATCCAAGTTTGACTAAGCGTGAAATTGCTGATACCATAGGCATCTCGGAAGAACGAAGACTCCATGTTTTACATGAAGAATTACATATGAAAAAGCTATTGGAAAAGTTAGTGCCGCATTCGTTAACAATTCAACAAAAACTGAAACGAAAACAAATTTCTCAGCGTAATTTGGAGGATCTTCAGCAGAATAATACCGAGTTTGTGCGTTGCTTTATAACCATGGATGAGACTTGGATCTACCATCCCTAAACTGAGACATGAACGTTTACACTGGACTGAAGCTGGTTGATCACCTCCAAAACAAGTCAGGTCAGAACGATCGGCAAAAAAGGTTATGGCATCAGTTTTTAGGATGCAAAATGGGTTTTGTTGATTGATTATCTTAAAAATGGTAAAACAATTAACTCTAAATATTATTACAACCTTTTGGACCAGTTAGATAAAAAAATCGCGAAAAGAGACCTGGCTTACGGAAGGAAACAATCATTTTTCATCAAGATGCACTTGTTCACACAAGAATTTTGACGACAGCTAAATTGAACGAATTAAAATACAATTCCTTGTACACCCACCGTATTCATCAGATTTGGCTCCCTCAGACTATTACCCCTTCAGAAATTTTAAACAATTTCTTCGTGGAAAGTGTTTTTCGTTGAATGAAGGAGATATTGCAGCCGTGAACAGTATTTTGCAGAGCTTCCGGAAAATCATTACAGACATGGGATAAAATTATTGGACGATCGTTTGAATAAGTGTGTTGAAGTTGAGGGAGATTATATTGAATAAAACTAATTTCATTAAAAAATCCACATCCTTTTACTTTTATTAAATTCCTTATACCATCAGTAAACGGTAGCCCAGGAAAGTGCTTGTTCACTAGAAGCTGAATCTAAACTCTTTTTGCGCTCATAAGCGCTTAAACCTGTTTTAGAATGATACAGGGATACAGGGAGAAAAATTGCATCCCTCTTTAGAAAAGATAGACGAAAATAAAAATTTAAAGTCGAACTAAAAAATCGGACAAAAACAGACGTACATACAAACAGAAATCTGAAAAACGCCGGATGAAATAACATTTTTAATTTATTCTCCAGGCGAAACGAAGGAAACCGAAAGGATCTCATTCCGACCCATCTCTTCGGCGTTTATTCGTCGAAGCGTACGTCGCAACAAATGAAAACATAATTCGATGTTTATTTACGGGACGACGGAATTGCGAAGCGAACGTTTCGCGTCGCCGCAGGCGATGTTTAGATTCGCGCGAGCAATTGTAAAATACAAACAAGCGAGCAGAAACTGCCGCCACCGCCGACAACGACGACGACGTTTCGGAACCGGCACCGCCGCTTTTTCGAATGAATAGTTACGTTCCATAACTTAATTTCTTATCGTGTTTCTAACCATAAAATAAGTCTCGTTCTTATCACATGCATCTTTTCATAGTAAAGAAAGAATCTTAAAATATAACCATCACGATTCCTGAAAACTTCGTACCCTCTTTCTCCCATCAATAAAACTCTATTTTCCCTAAGCGCACCAACATGCGCATGCATTGATTACACTCTAGTCATTGTTTACTCCCCCTTCCGTCAATTGATAATAGCAACAACGGTGTAGGAAAGAACATCGTAGCTTAAAAAGGACCCAGTGGGGGCTGCAATTTAGCGGGTTTCTTTCGCTTTATTGCGCGTTTTTGCGATTTTCTCGGGAACCGTTGGAGCAATGTAAAAAAATCGCACGCCATTGAGTTCGGCTCGTCGAGACGCGTCGATTGATGTAAAATTGAACTTTCTGAGTCTCGTAGCAGCCGAGACGGGAATGCGATTTTGGCTATTTCCAGTGGTTTTTAAGACTTATTGCGTTTTTGTTTAATGCCTCGCCAACGGCTTGAGGTAATGTAACCAAATCATACACCGTTGAAATCAGCGCGTCAAGATGCGTCGATTAGTATAGAATTGAACGCTATTGGACGTAGAAAGATTTTAAGCATCCATATCTCCGTACGGTTGGGCCTACAGCGTTAATAATACCATATTTGGAATCTACTCGTCAAGTTCTATTTACGAAACAAATCCTATCGGATAGACATATTTTAAATGTGATCGAACACAGAAAATGTTTTTGTCGAAAAAATTGCTACATCAAAGCATAGAAATGTTATCAGTTTTTCGAGATAACGTACTTCCGATGGCGCTAGTGAATTCAACCTCGGTAGGCTTAAAGTACTTGCAGAGCTGATTAAAATGAAACAAACCAGAGGTCCCTAGATCTTATCGTTCCGGAGATATAGCACTTCAAAGCTTGAAAAAGATTCTTACCTAAAATCGCCATAATTTCGCTCTAACGTGAAAACTATTAGAGATACCGCATTCGTTCTTGTTCCATTCAATTCCTAGTCAAAATTTACTCCTAGGAAGGATTTAAAATTAGCCCCAAAATGAAAATCTCGATTTTTAACGGAATTGTCATCATTCGACGAGCATAAGAAGAAAAGGACGTGAAATTATAGAAAATATGAGAAGCTGATATGAACAAAGTTTTCCTGCCTGGGAGTAATCATGAACGAGGAAGGAACCATGAAGGACGAAATTAATGAGAGCATTGAAAAAATGGAAAAATTCTGCAGTGCAATAAAGGCCAAATTTCTCAGCAAGAATTATATACCGAACGAGGTAAAAGCCGGAGTTATGAGAAAAGTGGTGAAGTCAACATTAACAATTGCCTGCAAAGGCTGGACGACAACGAAAAGACAAAAGAAGCAAACTAACAGTAGCAAAGATGAGATATCTGAGAAAGATACAAGGAAAGACAAGAAGAGATGAGGTAAGAAATATGGAGTTTGGAGAACAACTACGTATACAACCACTGGAAGAGACGATACAACAGTGACGACTAAGTTGGATGGGACATATAAAAAGAATGGGACAAGACAGCTAATGGAAAAAATGTGCAAAGGAAGAGATAATGGAAAACGACAAAGGGGAAGACCAAGAAAAACATGGAACGGGGAAGTTATTTTTTCAATTCGGTTTCATCCAAATCCAACTTTTTATATATTTTTGAAACACTTTTATGGAAGGAAGGAATATGGAAGGAAACCAAATGACTTGGAGGTGGGAAACTCAGCCGACACCGAAATGTACGTGGTTCAAGAATTAAGTAAGTAAATTTTTGATCAGGTAATAAGATATCAGTCCCACCCTATACAACAATTTTCTCCAACCGTGAATCACACAAACGCCATCCTACATTTTCCATCCGTTTTCGAGGCGACAAAAGCGCCGCAGGAAAATCCCGACGTCGTTTCCCCAACGTTCGCGGAAAAGATCCAATTTTTGCGCTCCGCACGAATCCGCGCGCCCTCGCCGCACGTGATACGTCCGAAATCGGAAGGGAAAAGCGAACGACTCGTAAAATTTACATTTTTACACACTCAGCTCGCCTTTCCTCCCTCGCCGCCTCCGCCGCTTCTATCCACTTACGTACATTTTGATTTATTGAATGCCGCAAGTGTTACCCTTCGGCGGCGGCGGCGGCGGTGGCGACGACGACGACGACGTCAGTCGAGACGCAGATGGTGCCCCGTCTTCGGAGCGAGAACGCCCCGGAACAAATCGTCTACGGCGGCATAAAATCCGGGAGCGAAGCGCCCGCTTCGCAATTCGACGTCTCCGTAAAAATGAGACATGCGCCGGTTACAGATCGCGTACTTTACATTTATGGTTCGCGAATTTAAATAAGAATTTGAAATTACCCGGCTACGCCCGTCGTACAATAGAAATAAGTCCGTTTGAGCCTGTGGAATTCGAAATTCCCTGGAGATCTTCCCGATTCGCCTTCGGCAACGAGGAGCTGTTTTCGAGATTACACGCTTTCGTCGCTAGTTGATGGGAAAAATAGGGCTGACATAGAGGGAATATTTTCGACAAAAGCATGCATTGCACCTACCCAATGCATGCGATACGATTTTCGGGAATCTACGTCGATTGAATAAAAATTTCAGAGCATTTCGAGTTGTAGAGGATGTCTATTTTAAAAATCTAATAATTGTTGCATGTCAGATAATTGCAGTTCGTTTTGAGCAATTTTTGTGACATATCTTTCCATGTTCTGTAGTTTGTGATCTTGTTACGTTTCTTTTTCTTCGATTTTGCGTTACACTTATTGCTATTTATTAATCTTTGATAATTGATTTATGATTGCGACATCTTTACGTTACCGATTAATTATCGATTTCAATTCTCAGGGATAGAGGGAGCCTTCATGTCTTAGATGTTCTCAAAAATCAATCTTAGCTCTCTACTAGATTATACTAGCTTATACTAGTTTACACTAGTTCACACTAGTTATACCCTACAACAACGTGAAAGATACGATAGCGACACGGTAATTGACAAAAAGAAAGAAAGAGTCACCTTCAATTGAGGGAAAAGCAACGTGGACCATTAGTTTGAACAGCAAAATTTGGGGAAACGAAACTTCTAACGATACTATACACTTCCCACCGTCGAACGTCTGTATATATCCCCGAAAACGAGATTTAAAAGCGAAAAGGAATAAACTTATTTACGGAAACCGATCTATTCCCACTCAACGTCAGAAGCGGAATGAATCACACGAGTATTGTTGCATCAGAAATTACAAATGCGGGGCGCCATCTACAGTTGAAGCGAGGGAGAGGTCACAAGTAACAATACAGAAATATCTTCCATGTCTACTTCGATTTGTATTGGCTAGAAACTTCATCCGCACTGACTAAATTGAAGCTGACGAAGATTGTAAACTGCGGAATCATCTGCCTAAACGGTGGAGTGAAGCCTTAGCGTCTTAATATATGTCAGACGTATAGTGAGAATCAAGGATCAGAGAAAACAGAGGAAGAAATTGGAGCTAAGTAGTGAAGACCGTGGGATTCCAATGCTGATGGTATTATGAAGAAGATCCAATCCGACAGATAGAATTTAACAGTAATTACAAGATTGGCATTTATTCTTACAAGTTTGCTAGCTATAACCAGAAAAATTACACTGGTTCCATTGTTCAAATTCAGAATGGATGACCTCGGTGATGGAAAGGAATTAGTTCGAATTTCATTGTTGTAATCATGTATTATTTGGAAATGGTCGGTAAGCAATCTGCGTTTGGAGGATGACTTGTAAACCATTTGGAATGTGTTCTGAGGAGGTCCACCTTAAGCCGACCTTTCTCGTGTCGATGCCACAGCTAATCATACATATCCAAAATAAGATCCTACCGCGTACGATATCCCGAATAAAAGTGATTTGCGTTACACTCAGCACTAGACGACAACAGGACCTGAAGATGACGATAGAACTGTCCCTCAAGGATAAACACACAATGTGTATTACTACCTAAATATACAAGAGCGTTGTTAATGGAAAAGTGACTTTCAAATAGAAAAGTTATTTTACTGTAAAAAATATATTTTAATTTTCACCATAATCACCTTTTAACCCTACACACTTAGCCCAGCGAGTTTCCAATTTTTGCAAACCACCCAAAAACTAATCCTTCGGAAACTCTACAAAATACATATATAAATGTATATTTCGTAAATTTTTTTGCCTTTCTGGAAACATGCTTCTCTTAGCCACTCCATTGTCTATTTCTTGAGTATAATGTTTTATCCACTGTGACATATCGACGGAAAAATTCGCTTGGATTACGTTTGAAGATAGCCAAGTATTTTTCGGAATTTAATCAGCATTAAGCAAACGTGGCAGCCATCTAGCGAATAGGTTTTGCATATTTAAACGTTCACGCAAAATATTATGTACCAGTTCGGTTGAAATATTTACTTCATTAGCTATCTCACGTAATTTCAATCGACGATCGCTGATTGCAAGAGCATGGATTAATTAAATCAATTCCTGGAGTACCTACAGTAAATGACGGTCCCGAATGTTCTGGATAATCCGCCATTTTTAGGAGCAGAAAATCACTAACAAATCATTCCATAGGACGGAGCATATTCACGATAATATTTACATAACTTTTTCTCCGTTTTTCTTTTAACTGAAAAATAATGTTTAAGTAACACTCGAAATTCTATTTTTTCCATATTTACACAACAAAGACGGTTTTCTTTAAATAATATACGATGTATGTATATCGGGTCTGTATAAATTGGCGAAGAAGCTACACGTGACGTAACGCCTTATAAAATTCCGAAATGAAAATCTCAACATCAAAATATTGTACCACACTTCATACGTTTTCACGAAGTTCTAGAAAATCGGGCTTTTATTCCACAAATGAGAGTTATTGTTCGATATTTGTTGGTGGACAATTTTTGATACTATTTTGTGGTGAATGTTTTCTTTTTGACTTCTAATTATGTTTTTTAACATTTCTTCATTAATATACCTTCAGGAAAAAAAAATCTTGCAACGTTGCAGAACAATAAGAGTGTATTCGAATGTGATTTCTATCAATAACATTGCTGTCACATTTTGACTATTACATTAGTATGCGATTGCAGCGTTGCCAAATGTATGTTCCTTTCTGGTGCTTCATAAAAACATACGAAGCATGATACAACACTTTGAAATTCAAATTTTCGATTCTGAACGGAAAGAAGGATGTTGCTGCGTTTAGCTTTTCGCCAATTTATACACATTCTGTATGTAACATAATCTATTTGCCAAAATAGTGTGAAATTTTGACAGTCGACATCAGAAACATGGTGGAAGTCAACAACATAATCATCGTACGGAAAGTGTTGCCAACTTTTGAAAAGTCACTATTTCGTGAAACAGGCCTCGCTGGATAATGAAGTAACATTTTGAACTCCTATTAATTGTTGTTCTTTTGCTCCGTGGTTCTTTCTGTTCCTTTCATATTCTTTTTCTTTCCGACATTGAAGTAACTCCTTCGCTTTCATTTTTTCTAATTATTCCAACTTGTTGACTTTTCCAAAGTCGCATAGATTCATAGGATGAGATTAAAAATTATGTTTCGGTCTCCCCTTCCTTCTCCCGAAAATTGCACTTAGCGGTATTAAACTCGCTTTATGTTCGGTACCAAAATTCCCATCATTCAAGACGTCACTTTGCTACACGTTTCCCTCATCATTCCAAGAGCAGCGTTTATTTATCATTTTCGTGCCGGCGTCGGCGTCGCTTCGAAACGACCGATACGTACCCTCGGATACGCACGGGCGTCCCCTTTGTTCTTTTTCTCCGCGAAACGGAGAGAAAAAGAAGAAAAGAAAAACCGAAGCGGCGCGAGCCGAGGGAGGTAAAAGAGGCGCGCGGCATGATGATGTATGTACATGACTTCCTGAATTGATCGCTCGCGCCGCGTCGTTCACTTCGCGAACGTGGATTGAGGCCATTAAACACCTGGCGGCTGTCACGGCAACTTACGCCGACCCAGGTGACAAATGACCCGGGCTCCGGTCTCCGGCTCCGGATGATGGAGAGCTGCAGCAAAACGCCAGCGCCATATAACTGTGTTCGCGACGTAGGTACGTATTTATATGTATGTACGTGCTTCCGACGCAATTTCGCGCGAGTACAAGGAGTCGTCGGTTCGTATACCCGCGTCTCGGCTATACTTAATATCGTTCCGGGGCGCGCGAAATGAAATGTTCGGGCGATGGATTGAGACGAACGACTTCGGGACGTCGGCTCAGCTCCTCCGCGATGATGAAGACGTTCATTTACCGAATGGAAATGAGTAATTACTCAACGCGAAGGCGGGCACGTATCGCCTGTCGCCTTCCCCGGATCGCCTGACCCTATTCAATTTTCAAAATTAACATCCGCCTTTTACTCATTGCCGGTGTCCCTTGAGATGTTACAGTTCCAAGCTGCTAAATGATCTGTATGTTTTCGCTTCATAACGACCGCATTAATAAGAATTGCGCGGAAGAAAATCGAAACAGGGGTAGATGTGACGGAAACGTCATTCCAACGTGAAGACACACTTCGACCTATTCTACCCCTTTATTTCAACAAAAAATGTAAATACCACGTTTTGCTTAAGATGGTAGTATTGTAGATCCTTCATAATAAGTATAACCCTAATCTATAGTCAGTTCCGAATTCTTAAACCTAGAGTAGATGAGGGATAGAGATGGCATCTTCTCAGTTTTCTTCTTCTGGAAAGACTTCCTTACTTTGGCTCAGTCTTTATTCTCAAGAAAATATGCGTACTTTAAAGGCGTACGTAATGTCACATCGTCCCTTAAAACCCAGACCATTGGGAAAAGCTACGAGTCCTCGGAGAGAGAGCTTTCCCACATTGTTGCAGCTCTCTGAAGTTGGTGCCTTCCTCTATGCTTGAGGGCTTAGAAATATGATTGAGACCTACGCTTGACCCTCGTGTTTAATTTTCTGGAAATTGTCGCTTACCCTAGCTAAGCTCCTCGCCCTTTATCCCTACCCTCGATATATACCTCAGGCTTACATTGGCTCCTTCCCCTGCCAACCAAAAATTTCTGGAAATTATTACGGGAAGATTGTTGTCTATGTTGGATCTCTATACTCGACAATGTTATGGCACATCTTAGCTTAAAGTCCCACACCTTGAGCAAGAAATCTCCCCACATTATTACGCCTTCCTATAGTTTGTTCCCTCCTTTGGTTAGGCTTCACGGTCCTTATGCCCGAGGGTTAGGCGTTCGATCTCCATGCTTGATTTTCTGGAAATTGCCTCAGCCTTTATCCTCACGTGAAGATATTCTCGCGGCCTACGTTACACCTCACTACTCAACAACGATGTAACACATCTTTCCACCCCTGGGTCTTCGTGTCACCCATACCTATAGTGAGTAACCTACGAACCCTCGGATAGGGAACCTGTCCACATCGTTGCCACTTTCTGGAATCTGTTTATCTTCCTGGGTAACCTCCACAGTCTTATGTATGCTCGCGAGCTTCGATATGTTCCTCGGGTTTACGTGCGATACCCCATACCAAATTTTCTGGAAATTGTTCCTCACTCTAGCTAAGCTCCTTAGTCTTTGCCCTCAGGAGAAGATATTCTGACCGCCTTTCGTTGCACCTCTATGTTCAACAACTATATAGCATATCTTCCCTTACCCTAAGACCCAGACCTATAATAAACGCTACGAATATTCGGAGAGGGAATCTTTTGGGGTCTATTCCTCTTTCTGGCTAGGTTCCACAGCGTTTGTGCTCGAGAGCTTAGATATATACTTTAGATGTACGTGCCAACTTTTCTGTAAATTTGTCTTCATTCCAGCTAAGTTCCTTAGCTTTTACCTTCAAGGAAAGATACTCCCCACGTCTACATGACCCGCCGTGCTCAATAATGTTTCCTTGAAGTCCCAAAGTTCTAAATTGTTAGTAAAAACTACGAGTTCTTGGAGAAGGAGTCCCTTCACATTGTTGCATATTTCTGGTTTTGGTTCCTTCTCCCTAGGCACCACAGTCACACATTTACCTTGTGGTTTACGTGGTCTCCATGCTTAATTTTCTGAAAATTGTCTCTCACTCCGGTTAAACTCCTTAAGATTGATCCTCAAGAAAAGATGTTGTCAACGCTCACATTGAACCGCCATGCTCAACAATGTTATGGGACATCTTCCCTTAAAGCCCCAAAATCTCACACATATGCTTCAGGTTAACGTGCGACATCCATGCCTAGTTTTCTGGAAATTGTCCCTTACACCGGCTTCTTAGCCTTTACCCTCAAGGAAAGATACTCTCGACGGCTTCATTGAATCACCATGCTTAACAATAGCAATGTATTTTCGAGAGCCAAAATTTTAATAAACTAAAACGTAGAGGACTCTCTATACACGACCTAATAATAAAATTAGGTTCGTTAATGGGCAGTTAACAAGTAACCGTGCAAGAGCTTACAAAGTAAGCACAATTTGCATATGCCAATAATCCTGCAGGAATTTTTGACTATGTCAATCGCAAGACGCAACTGCAGACTAATTAGTTTCGTCCTCATTAGGATCAATATGAGTGCTCCCGCTTCACGAGTGACCAAGGAAACTCAGCTCATCGGAGACGAAGCCCTGCATATCGTGAGAAAACTTATACAACCGCAGATGGCCAGGTCTTTGGAAATGCAGACTAGCATCAAGGGTAGGTTGTATGAAGTCCTCAACATATTCCAGCTATCAGCCTCAATGAAGTACACTGTCAACAGGAGATTGGAATCTGTCAGTGATATTTAAAATGCAAACCAATTAATCCTACTGGCCGCAACGCACACGCAATTACTATACGCATCCTGTATACTAAAAGACACCGCCAGGTCCAAATCAATTATTTTCAAATATTTATCACGCTTTGAACACCTCCGATACTCGTTTTCCTAAACGTATTCCACTAGACAGGGATGTTTATATCCTCGAGAAAATGGCGAACACAAACACCCAATAAAAATAAACTAGGGACGTGTTCGGACGATCAAACTGTTGAATTTTTCAATAAAATCGAATACAAACGACCGAAAAAGAAAGAGGAAGAACGACGATGAGTCCGGAGAAGAGAGGGACGGGTCTAATACGAGCGTGAAGTCCCGAAAGGAACAAAAGTCCCGGGGACACGTAATGTGTTTATGGCGCAATCTTTTAAATAAAGACAGGTAAATCCCCGGGCGTATTGTTTCCGGCCGAGTCATCCCTTTGAATCTGCGTGAAAACTGTAAAATGTGCGGAACATCAATTGAAAAACAATTCAATTGTCTTGAGCTGAGCCCGTCGTTCTCGTACGAGTCGAGAGGGAAAGCCGCGGTTTTAACTGGATTTCTGGCCGGGGAATGAGGACGCAAAATGGAGCGAGGAGGAACGCGAGATGGAACGCCTTTGAGACGGAGGCTATGCGAAGTATTGTCGCCTATTTGCGTCGTGTTTGCGTTTTGTTCGTGACTACGGAAAGACCTACATTATTGACGTTGTTTTAATCCAATGAAATTCACATAAATGAATGTAAATGTAGAACATGCATAACTCTCCAATGAAGGCGCTCTCACTGATGTTCGTTTTTTAGGCCAGTATTACCTCTGTTCATCAGATGAAGTCTCTAGTTTAGTGAAATCGTTTGATATGATGAACTCTTGTAACACGTAGATGTGGGGAATCGCTTTGTAATCGCAGAATGTTATGCTGTACGAGTCCTAATGACCACGAACCTAGTCTACGGTTGCAATCTACGATTCATAAAACACGATTCGCTCACTTGACAATTATTGGTATATGAAATGCAGCCTGCAGTGAAGTCATTGGTTAACTTTCTATGAGAGTTGCCTAACAAACGAATCTCGCTGATAGGTCGTTCATTGGAGAGTTATGTAAATGTTCTAGTTTTTTATTCGTTCGTCACTTTTACTCTCAAAAGCATCTTTTTGAAACTATTATATTTGTTACTCATAGATTCAAATAAATTTATTATAATAGAAGGACAACTTAGATTGTTTGATTACGTGTGTAGAATGACGGGCGAGAGACTAAAAAAACAAGTGTTCGAAACGAGAGTATACAGAAAAATAGACCAAGAGCCAGATGGATTGACGGAATTAGGAAAGAATCAGAGGAAAGAGGAATGCCATGGGAAGATATAGGGAAACTAACACACGACTGGGAGCAATGGAGGTAGAGGTGCAAGGCTCAATGCAACCAACCTTACACCTAAAGATAGAAAGACACAGAATTAAGTAAGTAAGTAAGTAAGTAAGTAAGTAAGTAAAGATTCAAATAAAGTTTCAATGATTCTAACACCGCCTTTGGCGAATCTGCCTGCAGTGCCGTACGGTTGATTACAAATGAAGCAGGACTGTAGATTGCTTACAGCATTAGTTAGCCAGAACAAAACTGTCAGTTATTTGAGTTCAGTAGTGGGAGACAGGAACGCCCATGGTTTAACTGTATTTATAAGTCTAGGCAAAAATTTCACGATGGAGAATCCTCGGTACAACGCTATCGGTGACGTGCGTTGAGTTCGAACAATTTGCAAGTAACAAGAAATAGCTATTTGAGGATATGGCACGCTACTGATGACTAGTTTCCGGGAAATGCAAAGTAATAACAGGAAACCCTGAAGATGGACATGATGAAAATAAAACGACAGCTTAGGATGAAAATGAACCTGAGGGGGAGGCCAGATGAAAACCTAATGCGATTTTCGAGGTAATAATTTCTGATTTTAAAATAATAGCAGGATTTGGTTGTATAACACCCAGCATCGGACGGCGCAGTTGGTCCATGAGACCTGGAAAAGACTTTGTATATATAGCATTATTATGATTTCTTTCCACTCCGTTCTGTTTCTTGCCCTGGTTTGCCACTTCTCCACGCCTACTTGTGCCAGATCTTACTTTACAGCTGATGGCCATTTCCTTATAAGCCTTCCTCTCCGGTCCTTCTCTCCATCTCCAGTCGTGAGTGGATCATAGTAGCATTTGACATAGGCGTACAATCGTTATCCATAACTTTTGCTGTCATTCTTTACGTTTTCGCTCCATTATTTTTATCGTCCATTTAAAATAACAGAGCTGCACTTTTCAGTATACAGCCATTTCATCGCATTTCTGCGTAAGGTCAGCTAAGTAGAATATCATAAAGCATAAAATAAAAAGAATTATTCTGATGGCACATTTTTGAAGCGGTATTCGAAATGAAGATGAGACTTGGACATACTCACTTCAGTGTTGTATTGAGCAACACGTGGCAAGATTTCCAGAGACATTTTGTTGCCATAAGAATAGAAAAGGAATAGAATTGTAGAACGTTGCATTGAAATTATAGAACATGGGAAACGGAAAATTTACATACTTTTATCAAAACCAGTTTACACCTTATTAAAATTCGTATGTAAGTGGCATAATCAAGAAGACGTATGATGGGGCCTGTAACTTTTAATGAAACAATAACTGCTGAAAGATATCGGAATAATATTTTGACACCTATTTATCGAACAGTGGCATGATGATGAATTGACGGAAGAATATTATCGCAGTTATTAAACTTAAATCTATCTCAGATTGGGAGACATATGATATATAATAGAAACTTACGATTTATCTAGCAATAAAGTCAAAAGTAAATAAAAAGATAAACACAATTTCTTTCTATTTTAAAAATGCGCACCCTAATTAAAACTTTAAATACGCCACTTTCTGCAATATTTTACATAAAGCAATAGTCTACCACCAACTGCTGTTATTTGGGTTGCCTAATTTGGTAGTAATGTGGTGGACAGGAATTGTTGATATCTCTGTGTTCTTGCGGTCGGCGATAATTTTGGTCTTCTATACAGGTCTTTAATTTCTTGGCTGGTCCTCATTCTCCATTCCATGCCCATCAGGTGTGTTCCTCCGAATGCTTTCCGCAAGATTTTCCTCTGCCAGATGTGAATTTTTATTTCCTAGTGCTTGTTGAGAATCCCAAATAGCACTGTCGGTCTGATTATTGTAGAGAAGACTTTATGCCGTCCAGTCTGTTCCAATCTCTCCAAGGAGAATTTGCGAAATAGGTACGAGAGATGGAATATGGAGCTTCTAATGAAACTATTTAATAAAGCATAGGAGGATGAAGAGATACCAAAATACTGGTTGGTCTTGCATAATGGGAACGCCCGGAAAGTGCATGCAACGTAATTACCTCACATTTCCACCCACTGCGCGTCATATTTTAAAATTTCCCCCAGAAAATCTTGCATGTGTGTCACCTACACCGTCATACCGCATCCTCATCGTCAAGCCTATTTGCATAAATTTCGCGCGCCGCATCGTTTCCCTCGTATATCGCACATTCTCCCTCCCGACTCGACGAAGAAAAAGAAATATTAAAATCAGGTCGAGTATTAAATCTCGCCGACTTCATTTCGCCAAGGTTGACGTGCGACGGGAATGAGGCATAGCCGAACACCGTTCTCCATCCGCTCCCTTCCGTTCTATTCCCCTCGCCCCCTTCTTCTTCGTCGTAATACCTAAGCGGTAAAGTAATGACGGGCTCTCGGGCGAGACGGGCGAACCTTTCTCATTTCACGGAAAGGGAAGCGAAACCCCGTGAAAAATCGCGCCGTTCCGTTAGGTGACTGCGACATTACGTCGGACCGGAAACACGTAACCGCCACTTATGGAAATGTCTACTCCATCAGTTCGAGATCGTGCTCCGTTCCGCAGATTAAATTTTTTGTCGGCGAAGAGGAGGGGGAAGGGGAGAGGTACGACGGTTTGTCCCATATTTGCTCTACCGCTTCCTTCGCGCTTCCCATTCCTTTTTCCTTCGTTGCCGTTCTTTGCTTTCCTTTCCTTGGGCGCTAGATTTTGCGGTTCCATTTTTAAGCGTCCAAGATCGATTCCGACCGGTTCCGCTCTATCGCGTTCATTTCTTTTCGTTCGGAATTGGTCGAGGATGGGGAAGAAATGTCAGAATAGAAATGGAAACCAGTAATTATCCAAGAGCATCAATATATATGTACATTCGTAGGACTATTAGATTCTCGACAGTTGAAGATAACGAATAGAAAATATAGAACTACTCTGGATTTCCATTAGAAGCAGAAAACTGTCAATAATTATTGGAGTAGTTTATAATCCTGCAAATTTTGATTATAACATGTTTCTGGATGAATTAGAACACAGTTTTATAGCAAGCATGGCCTTATGTAATGTTTTCATGTGTCTGGGTGTTTTGAATGTTGATGTTATTAAATACTCTTATCCAATAATGTTCTTCAATTTTTGTTGTGGTAACATGGGTTACTTCAAATTGTGAGCGAGCCAACTAGAATGAGTGCAATTACCATGTCTTTATTACACTTAATTATCGTTAAAGACAACTCTGTTTGTGGTAATGTTCGTGATTGTTGCATATCTGGCCATCAACTCGTTGACTATGTGGTTTCCTTTGGATTGGAACCGAGCAGAGGCACAATTAAATATGTTAGGAATTTAAATAACATTGACGACCACACTTTTGGCAATCGTCTTGAAGCACTACTCCTTGATGACATATATATATACTACATGGGTAATATTGACGGCAAGGCTAACATTTTTAATCATAATACACTCAACTTATTCGGTTGCTTTGCTCCGATTCGGGCCAAATTACATAAGTAATCAATATTCCGAAAACTTCAAGTAGTTGCGTAATAAGAAAGTTATGATTTCTAAATTTCAATAAAACGAAGTTTCCAAAACCGTAATTATGTGTCAGAAAAGTATGTTTTTTTTTCATTTCTTGCCCAAACCAATTTCAAAAGGGAAGTTACAAAGCAACAAAAACTATATTTTTGGAAATTCGAATAGGCGAATTTTTTAAACGGATATTACGCAACAAAAAATTATAGTTTTCGAATTCGGGGCAAGTCAATTTTCCACAAATTTCAACTAGTTGCGCAATAAAAATTTATGATTTCCAAATTTTGAAACAAATCGAAGTTTCCAAAACGGAAATTACGTGCCAGAAAAGTTATGATGTTTTCAATTTTTGACCAAGCCCGTTTCGAAAGCGAAGTTACGAAGCAACAAAAACTATATTTTTGGAAATTCGAATAACCTAATTTTTCTAAATGGAAATTACGCAACAAAAATCGTTATTTTCGAATTTGGGACAAGTCAATTTTCCGAAAATTTATCTACATAGATGCGTAATAAAGAATTATGATTTCTAAATTTTGAACCAAACGGCAAATTACGTGTCAGAAAAGATATAATTTTTTCAATTTTTGACCAAGTCAGTTTCGAAAGGGAAGTTACGAAGCAACAAAAACTATATTTTTGGAAATAAAGAATTAACATTTCTAAACTTTTAAACAAAACGAAATTTTCAAACCCCAAATTACGTGTCAGAAAAGTATAAAAATAATTTTTGACCAAGTCATTTTCAAAAAGGAAGTTACCAAGCAACACGAACTATATTTTTGGAAATTCGGATATTAAACGGATATTACGCCAAAAAAACTGATAATTTTCGAATTCGTGGCAAGTCCATTTTCCGCAAATGTCAACTAATTTCGCAATAAAAGTTTATGAACACCCGGTCTTGTATGTCTTGTATGTGCGAAATTTGCTTGACGCTAAAACCGATACAATAACAAGAGCACAGGCTGTAGCTCAAAAGACCGGACATAACCAAGGTCCGTGAAGGTACACTTTTCTTCTTTTGAGGATAAAAATCTTTATTATTATATCTAGTGAGGGCTAGCACTAGATTTTATCCCGTTCTGAGAGCATATTGGATTCTCATTCCCGCGAAATTAATCTTCAACAATTTCGTAAATTTAGCGATATATCGTGTATCCGAGGGCGAAGGTGATCATGTAATTTTATCCGAGAATGTACTTTATCCTAATTTGTATCTTTTGGCACCAATTGGCACCAGATGAAAGAAGAATGGGATATGCAAATATCAAGAGGAAGTAAGGTGATGATTTTTAGAAAACGCCTAGGAACGTATTTCTAACGTTTCCTCCTCTACACTTTCAAACCGCGATCAAATTAACATTTTCCCAAATGATTTACGTCTTTCTCAAACAAAGGTAAGTACACATTGCGGCACACGCTGCGGCGCGCCGTCCGCGAGAAATCATCCGCGGAAACAGCGACGGTGCTGTTACGTAACTATCCATTAAAACGATCCATCCGCCTCCTTTCCTCCCTCATTAAATCATAGACGTACCCGGTATTTAACCGGTCCAACATTAGCATACCTGCCAGAAACTCGACCGACTTGTACGGTATCTGCGGAAGGGCACTCCCACCCCGCAGTCCGGAAGTGCGCGCGTATCTCGGCTCGGAGAGGCGGTAAGTTATTTTTTTCCTACGGGAAGGCGGCGCCCGAGTGCCGTTGATTATAAACACGTGTCAGATTTCCTAATACGCCCGTTGATTTATTCCGCGCCGCTGGATACTCGCCCGGTAAGTAATTATACCCCGTCGACCTCTCTTCGGATTCTACCGTGAGAGATTTACTGAACATGCGCCCGCTATGCAGGTTTCGTTGTATGCGATTCTTCGAAATGTCAGGAGGGGGAGGGTGGATCTATTACCCTTGATATCATGCAATTTTCAAATTCAAATCTGTACATTCGGAAGTGTAGTCGGCGATGGTAACCCTGTTAGTTTAAGAGGAATCGGCACCGATCGCCTGGATCTTATAAAGATGGGTCGGGTAAGAGGAAGAAGTAGCAAGAGGCGATTCAGCAGAGTGTCGAACGGCCCAGAAACTAAGTTCCGTTTGATAATGAAAACAAAATGAGCACAGATACAGAAAAACTATTTATTACAAAAAAAAAAAATTAACCTATCTTCCAACATAGCTCCCATCATTTTGTAGGCACTTGTCATAGCGTCGCACAAGTTTTTGTATGTCTTCCTCATAAAATATTGGAGCCTGTCTTGTCAACCATGGGGTAACATGTTCTTTGCGCCCTTCATCATTGTTGAATTTTTGACCAGCAAAGAGCGTTTTTAGGTGCAAAAGGGAATGGAAGTCGCCAAGGGCGAGATCAGGGCTGTATGAAGGGTGGTCAAAATGGGTTCAGACAAAGTTACGTAAGAGTTGTTGTGTCTTGTTCCTGAATGGAACGTTTCTGTGTCACCGGTTCATCGCCGCCGTTTCTTCGCCGAGCCGGTTCTTCGCCGGACCGTTTCACCGCCGCGCGCATAATATATTGGTTGTAAACGTTTTACATGTATGGTGTCAATTAAATGTAACAATAATTTTTAAATACGAGTATCCCAAATGGAAAGTTACAGGTTACGGATAAGTAATAGACCTGTCTTACGTTATAGAAGTTTTAAAATTTCTATCGTTACATTGTCACCCTTCGCGTGCTAAGAAAAACTAGTATTTATATTAATTTATTACTTAATTCTTGTTTCGATCATACGTTTTTCGCTCAAAACTTGTTTTCTTTTAGTAACTTAACCTTTCTATAGACGTATACTATACTATATAAATCGGTCTCACAGACCGTATGCGTGAGTATAGGAAGGTTAAAAGCGGCAACATCTGGGTTCACAAACTTTCTAAACCTAGTAATAAAAAACAGATAGCCTTTTTCTAAATTTTTATGAAGCGCAACGCGCATGCAATTCCTACACGACTTAAAAGTCGTCTTTTATCAACGATACGATTATCCGCACTTTATTTTACAGCTTGTTTTGTTCTCGATATTTTTTAATAGGATCAGTTGATCATCAAATTACTGGTACTAAATTACCATCTGAAGACAAGTGCTACAAGTATTATTTTATAATTTACGAATACTTGGGTTAAATTTGGGAGAAAGTACTAAATTAGTCGTTGCTGAGGTTAGCACATTTTGGCAGAAAACACGAATTCCAACATACCACGAAAAACACTGCATTGACAAAGTGGAAAGATTATATGTACAATGAGTGGAGATCTATCATAAAGAATCATGGTCGGAAAACTGAAACTCAGAACAAGAAGGAAACTAAATTTCAAGAGAAATTGGATGATTTATTCGATATCACACACGCAGACACATTGGAATTAATAAAAACACAAGACAGAGAGTCTTTATTACAGCAGCAAGAAAAAGGAAGACCAGGTTGTTTGATAGGGACCGATCAAATTGTTACGCAACAAGAAAAACGAAAAGCAGTCCAGACAGAAGGAACAAGAAGACCAGCGTAACTTAAAGGAGGATAAACGTAAAGAGTTATATGTATGACCAATAGACTCAAAGTGGTATAACGTTATGTCTACTGACATGCTAATTTTTAAACAAATGATAATTATTCTTATAAAACAGGTATGATTGCCTATGACGACATAGACGACATTGAAGTTGACGCATCGACATCAGCAGAAAATGTAAATGCAAATGAATCTAACAAAACTTCATCAGGTGTATCCAGATGTAAAACAGATTTTTTTACACCAAGATTGCTTTTAACTTTGGATAAGTGGATAATCTCTGATGGTGCTGCGGCGACATTGCGCTCAGATGAAAGATGAACGGCATAATCAACGTCCAGCGGTTAGGTTACAGTTGGCCTGCAATTAAAAATGTGCAAGCACTAATAAGAAGAAAGACATACCACTTCCATTCAGAATGGGAAGACAATACTCCTTTATAGAAGTTAAAGGTAAAAATCTATGTTTGTTATGTAATACTTCTGTCGTTGCTAAAAAGGATATATTGACAGGCAGCATAAAACTGTATATTCGATATTTTGAAAAAGCAATCCAATTACATTCTGCCACAAGAAAGGAAAAACTGAACCAATTAAAAAACAAGTTAACAAAAATAAGCCTGCCACTGAAGCATCATACCGTGTGTCCCAGATAATTGCACAAAAGAAGAAACCTTATAAAAACAACGAAATGATAAAACGGGCATTCTTAGAGGCTGCAGCTTCGTTGTTTGCCAACTTTAGAAATAAAGACGTGATAGTGTCTGCTATAAAATTTATGCAACTTTCTGCTAATACAATGACGAGACGAGTAAAAGTAATGAGCAATGATATTTTTTTACAATTAAGAAGTGACTTATTGTTAGATAACTGTGTTTATTTTTGACTGCAGTTGGATGAATCAACAGATGTGATTGACGCCTTCCAGATGGCCATATTCGCCAGAATGGTTTCTAGTGATTTTACGATTAAAGCAGATCTTTTGAAGTTCATTCCACTGAAAGGTTATGGTATTGGGCTCGAGTTGTTACCTTGTTTAAGAAACATTATTTTGCTCTTCCTTGCGCACTAAAGCTTGCAACTGCTACCACAGTCTACAAGTTACTACCAGTGCACGGTTTCAGAGACCTGGTCACTTCCCCAGTTACTTGTGGAATACGAATGCTTACATTTATAAAGTTGCAATTTTAAGGGAAGATGTGCATAATATCATAACAGCATGGAAATTAAACGTAGGCTTCCAGTGAAGACTGTTGAGCGTGGTTAGTGGGAGAAACACGCTCTAGAAATTTTCGGAAATACTTATCACCTTTGGATATGAGAATTCGAGACCGACTATAAATTATGGTTATATTACAGAAGATCTATGACAGATCAAAGATCACACTACTGAATGATCCATTGCAACTTACAATCCACAAATTTAGTGTAGATATCTGCATGATCAGAATCCGATGAAGCGCATCATGACCACTACCTTTCTAATCCATTTGAACATGGATTTGGCTACTTGCTTCCCGTTACTTTCTACTAAGACTTGGCTTAAAATTATCTTCCAAGCATAGTTTCCCACGGCGTATGAAAAAGATGTTCAATCGAAGTAGCACGTGACCCTTTAATATCAGACCCGAAATCTCCCTAGAATCGGAATAAATTCCGATTGTTCCTGCCATTACTATTTAGTACCAGCATCCGTGCTTTCAGGAACATCCACCTGCTATACCTACCTACATACATACGTATACCCGACTTCGTTTCAATCCTAGTTCACGTAACATGGCAGCGCGCTCCTGCCACCAACGACGTGCCATTATAATAAAACTCTCACGTTCTCTCGCTCGCTTTTACCGCGGCGCTAGCGCCTCGTATCCGACCGACTCCTTCGTATCGCGAACGGTATTTGTTTTAAAAATGCATGTGACATCCGGCCAGATGTACCGAACGTTTCCGGCGCGATCTACTACTACTTTAAATATAGGCGAATGAAGATGGATGCGGCGAAACGTTCAGATCGGGTCTCTACCAGTTGGCGGCGCGGCGTTCGCGTCGTATTGTGTTTACATACATTGAGGCCGCACGTGTCGGGGGCTATTTCAATTTGCGTTCAATTCGCGAGCGAAAAAGGGCCACTGATGCTCTGAAGGCGGTTGCACGACGACGCACGTCTCGAGAATAATTCAGTTTGCCGAACAATACACTCTTTCGGTTACGAGCTTGCGTTACTTGCGGGTTGTTCTGTATCGGCGAGGGAGGAAATTTGAAATATGCGAGGGGAACGGCGAATTTTTGAAAAGAAAATATGTGGAGTCCGAACGACCGGCAAAAGGAAGCTTCGTTTTATGTACGAAATAAGTTCGTGTCGTTAGCTTAGGTTAGGTTATGAAAAAGTAGGTATAAACTATCGTGTATTAAAAAAGAAGTACGATCAACTTTTGTTATATATCATAGACGTTATAACTAAGATTTGATAAAAGAGTGGATGACGTGTTATCATTAAGTAGTGTAAACCGGTATTTGTCTCCATTTGCATTGGTCAGTCCGACTTACAGTACTTAATGATAACGCGTAATCCACTCTTTTATCAAACCTTAGTTGTAACTGATAAAAACTACCAACATTTTGCAAGTAAATGACAAGTTTAACAAACGCACAACGATCTAATAAGCGTGATTCAGTACTAGACGTAAGTTGAAATGGTAAATGAAGAACCAAAATGGTGGAAGGTCCCGTACCATCAACTAAACGAGAGGCAATAAATAACGGATCAACATCTTTTTAACGATTTTTAAGGATTTTTCACAACTTATTTATGATATTGAATAGAATATGAGTAAGTCAACGACTGTAAAAGAAAAATTGACAAAAACAATCGAAAGTTTCATCTTTTGGGACCGCTGACTTATTTATCGCCAGAGATCTCTCGATACTCACTCGGCGTTCGACGCAATAGCCGTAAAATTAAACATACGCGTCCTATCCAAATATCCACTTGACGTTGCTTAACCCTTTCGACACTCCTGGTACGCCGTACAGGGTTAATGACGTTACAAAAGACGTATTTTCAAAAATTTGCGCATTTAAGAATCAAGGTGTCCGATCCTTTTTTTTTTCACTATTTGTAGTTTTTTTGTTTTTATTGCAACCCATATGTCCACACTGTATACAGCGGAAAAGAGGAAAATCAATCTGTTGGATCTGTAGGTGAACATCTGGTCAAAACCTTGGTTAATACAATAAAAGAACCTGATGTAACTAGAGGGCCTAATCTGTTCAACTTTGGCGGCATGCATGAAAATTAGGAAAAAAATTGCCCCATATAAATGAACAATTGAAAAGGTATGAGGCCTCGTTCAGAATCAGGTCATCTGATCTTGTTTGCGATAAGTGGCAGGATATTAAAGGGAGTTTCATACAGACCAAATGGCAGGTGTTTATGGATATGACTGCAAATCAGACAAATTGTGGAAAAAAGTGCTCTATCGTTTCGCTATGGTTGGTGCTGTAAATGTCTGAGTGATTTATTGGGAACTTCGGAGTTTTTTTCCTCCTCCTCTATCAATTGCAATTTCAACTCGAAGACCCTGTTCAAACTGTGAAAAAGGAAAAAAGCAAATTTGCCAATGATATAATATACCACTTTGTAGAAATTGCTTTGCCAATTATCACATTAAAAATTAATTAGATCTCCATTTTTTCAACTTTCAATTACTTTATTTACATATAAACTATACTTTCTAAACAAAAATATTTTATGTCGGGAAACTTTTAAATTTTCAATAAATGAGAAAGAAGTGATCTTGCTATTTGTTTTGTGGTTTAGCACTATTATTACATACATATGTATACCATATAAAGAAACTTATACTATAAAGTTTTACCAGCCATCTACAGATTTGGGTTTGTCAGTTTGTTATAAATATTTACAATGTCATTGACTTTAAATTCTTTAGGGTTGATACATCTATCGTAGTATTTCCTACTTTCATGCTTGGCTTGTAATATATTTCCGCGTGCTATTTTGAACGAAGTATTTCATTTATGTTCCAGTGAACGCACATAATCGTCCTAAGTCATCACCTTGACACGTAATTGTAATTTTAAACGCCCGCGATGCGTACATTAATGTCGACCGACTCCCACTGACCACTGTTGGCCGAAAACGCAGCTCATCTCGACGTTCTCGCGCCCGTGTGCCAAAGACCGTCGGCTATCCTCGATTTACTTCGTGTATGAATTTATCCGTATTGCAAAGAGGTGCGCTGCAGAGAAGACTTTCTCGGAAATTATGAGTGCGTTGCGCTTGCGATTGTATGATTGTACATTTGTGGTTTTTTTCGTAGGAGCTGTCAGTTACGCACAATGAAATTATGGAAATTTAATATTTTTAATGAAATGCTCAGTAAATGCTAAATGGTAATATTTAATGCTTAATGCTAAAATTGAGGATTTGTTCTGGTTGTTCTGCAGCTCAGTAGCACTAATGGAGGAGCCGCCTCTGGTAATGTTTTAACTAGTCTTTTAATATCAGGTGTGAGCGTTGAAGTGCACCGTTAGAACAAATGTGATTCGCTTTGAATAAATTCATTAATTCTTTAACAAGTTGCGACGTAAAATCTGCTCCTTGATCTGTCAGTATAGTATTTGGTATACCGGAAAGCGTAATAAATTCGGTTAAGATTTTGCAACTGTAATAGGTTCGTGATTTTGTACTGCTTCAGCGAAGCTGTATTTCCTCAAATCGTCTTGTGCCGTTAAAATGAATTTTTTACTCCCTTCCATGACTAGTAAGGGACCTACTACATTAGTAGGCAATCTTTCGAAATGTTGTGCTGGTGATTTCCATCGGTTGTTTGGTGGGTTTAATGTTTTATTGGTTTAGCAGGATCTACAGGTTTTGATGTAATTTTTCACATCTCTTTTCATTGAAGGCCAAAAACAGCGTTGTTTTACGTTTCTCTATGTGCTGTGAAAGCCATGATGTCCTAACAATTTACTGTCACTGTGCTCTTTTAGAATTTGTTTAAATTCGTTTTTATCTTCCATTTCTGTCCGATTAGCATTGGATCGCTTGGATTTTATCAGCTCTCAGCATATCGACCTAATTTTACCAGCGTTTACATTTTTCGTCTAAATAGTAAATATCCGCCTTTACTTTTCTCTGTCTGCATTCCCAAATAATTTCAGCTTCCCTGCGATAGTAGAAAAAATTTTCTTTTACAAATTTTGTTTTATTTATTATGAACTTTCTTCTGTTTGATTTTGATGCATAAGTTGTGAAAAACGCTTGTATATGTGGAACAATTCCATTTCGCCCAAAGTGATCGATGAGAAAATCTATTACGCCATCTATCTAATACAACTCCAGTCGAATATTGAAACTAAAATTTCCAGCTTCTTTCTGTGCCAACACGTGTCACCTATATCGCCTCCCTTATTGAACCTGCATACACACGAAGCTGGAAGCATACATACATACGAAAACAAGTAGCGCCATACGCGAACCGAGTATTCCCTCTTCTAATTTATCCGGGCCTCGCCCGTGTTGACGTAAAATGTCGCAGTCTTTGGGAATTACCCGGGTCCCACAGTATGTTTCCTGATGCGATATCGAGTTCGCTCCGTTTGGTCGTCCATGTGTGTAAGCCCGCATAGAACGGCTTTCGCAGTCATTCTCGTACGTGTACGTGAATGTGTGCGCGAATGCGGCGTCGAAATAACGGCAATAATGCCGGTTACACCGGCAAAGCTGCCGCGGTATTGTAATCGAGGAAGGGAGGGATGTTGATTGAACGCGCCGAAACGGCGGGAATTTGGGAAAATCGAAGTTTAAGCGGATACTTCCTAGGATAGAGACGTAGACTTTTTAGTCGTAGGCGTTTCCTCGAGTGAGAATTTTTGTCGAAAAGCGCGAGGACGTTCTGATAGTCTTCTTAAAGCTATTGCCATATGTTCAATCTAGTAAAATCGAAATTTGGAAATTGCTACAGTTTCAAAATTACATATAGACATAGTCAACTGATGTGTTATACATATCCGAATGTAATAACAATTAAAGCATTTCTAAATCGGTAACGCTTATTCTTCAAAATATTGTCCCTCCCCACCCTCACCGATTTCGACGAAACTTGGTAATTATGTAAAGCTGCTTGAACTATGTAAAATGTCGGTTCCTGCTTTTACCGGTAGTACCTTTGAAGGGGTGAAAAGTACCCTCAAGAATATCACCGTCTCTTGCTTACTCTGAAATTGTTGTAAGAAGAAAATATTCAAACTTATGATGACCGCTTCAAGAGGGTACTCTAATATGTCTGAATCGGTAACCACTGTTCTCCCCCTCCCCTCTCCCGTCTCCCTGCTTTTAGGACAATTCCGAATTGACTGGTTATTTACAGAAAATTAGTGAACGTTCGGTTGTAAGTAAGACCGTTTCGACTTTTATTATACCAATAGAAAAAGGGTAGGCGGTTCTCTAAATATTAAACTTAAAACTGAACTACTAGCGACGCGTAGCGGATTTAGCTTGTCCCTACAAAGTACTGAGCAACCTTAACGTACCACCGTAGTAAATGATTAATTGATTCTTATTCTCGCCGTAGTAGAAACGCTATTTACCCTCAACGGATCAGTGGCGCCCCTTTTTAACTTATGTATCATCAACTAGCGTTTTAGCATCTTTTAATCGTAACCCCACAACTCTACGTAGTTGCTAGTCAATTTCGTTTCTGCGTGTCACCAGATCTTGAGATATCCTGTTTTCTGAACGCCGTGTTCCTTCCTCGGGAGCCTTAAGGACCCGTTTTGTTTTATCGGTGCGTACTCTATCCTGTGGAACACGCGGTATGCGAGGAAACACGTAGCATAGCAACTAGTGGGAGGTATCTTGGTAAGCTCCTGAAGAACATTCCCAACATCATCTCGCAAATTGCTACATATCCTCCGATAAATTCAAAATTTTCATGAAATACTATTATGGTATGGCTACGAATCCACATCAAATCATTTTGATAGCATCTCCAATCAAAATAAAATTCAACCCGAGCTGTATTTAAACCGAGAAAGGCAAGGGGAAAAGACATATGCAGAGAATCTTGATTAATCTCGTTAATGGGCGATCTAAATGTAAATTTTATTGTTATGGGATATTTTTATTGGGACATCTTTTTCCCGTTTCGGTGGCATATTTGTATCGCGAACCGCCATACGCGAATAATAATGTCCTCTCGAACGAACGAGGGAATACATCGGCCATTTAAAATGCACGCGGTGGTTATCCGGGTAGGGGGGCAGCAGCGTCTTTACCTCGAAGTATTGTCGGCGGCTGAAGGCGGCAGCGGTCGAGGGGCAGGATATATCGATAGTAATCTCGCCGCGAAGCGTCTGCCCCTTTTTAATCTTCACTAAATCAAACGTAACGGCCGCATCTTAAATCTAATCCCCTCGTAAGACTATTGTATATGGAGCCGTACGTATGTCCGATAGCGACGCCGCGCCGACTTTTTCCCTTTCTAAATTATTATCGAATATCGCCGTTCCAATTTGTTTCGCGGAGGCGTGGACCGCAGAAATATTGCGTTTATTTGAGATCGCGGAAGTCGTATAGTCTCGTCGATGCTGGCATGTCGCGAAATCGGTAATAAATATTCGATTTGCGGCCAAAAGGATGTGTGCTTTAGAACGATTTATAATATAAAAAGTCATTTAGAAACATATAACAGAGGGAATGGGAGGCCGAGGTCACATTATGAAGATAATTCTCGCAGCAGAAAAAGAATTTCTCCTTAGTCCTTATCCTCGGAGCGAAACACATTTTAGCTCGACGACAATGACGATGAAGACTTTGATTTATGAACGTTTGCAATTTTAGCCTTTGGTGTCCTTAGTAATAAAGCGGATGGTCAGTGAATAGCTAGACAAGACAGCGATCCCATTTTTGGCGACAAGGCTGTTTCCAACATGCTGAACGATGATGACAAAGACATCGTCGAGTCGCGCAGTTCTGAAAAAACGCATGGCTACCAACACCCTAAAACCCACAATAGCGATAAACCACCTGAAAAGATCATATACTACAAAAGCTCATATATGTACTTATTAAAATATGATTATTAGAGAAGAGATCTTGATAGATCTCAACAAAAATATCTACATCTGATAACGCCCTAAAACCACAGACTTCGTCGTCATCGTCATCAAGCTACTTGCTGGTAGTGATCTTGCCCCTAAAACTGATAAGGCTGCTATTGCTAAATACCTAAAAGCATTCATTATCATCAGCCTTGTACCACCTGCCAGCAACTGCCTTATCGCTAAAACCGATATGACTATTATGGCTAACGCCCTAAACCCACAACCTTCGCCGTCATTGTCGCCGACTCACTTGCTACTAACTATCTTATCGCCAAAGAGGACATGGCTGTTTCCCCTGGTAACTCGCCGCTAAAAGCCTTATCGTCAAAACCAATATGATTCCTTATGCTAACACCCTAAAACCACAGTCTTCATTGTCATCGTCATCGAGTTATTCATTGGTAACAACTTTATCCTTAACCTTCCTATACTCACGCATACGGTCTGTGGGACCGACTTATATAGCATAGTATACGTGTTTCATTTTTGACGTGAGTATAGGAAGGTTAAAGCGAAAAAAATCAAGTAAGAAATTATTTCTAGTTGTCCACGACGAAAAGTTGAACCGAAAAGACAGAAGTAATTTTCTCCTTATTTTTTTAGGAATTCTTCTTCTTCGTCTTTTTCTTCCGTTTCTTCGCCTTTGCTTCTTCTTTATCCTCTTCCAGAAAATCGAAAAAGATGGAAATTTAAACTTACCAAAGTTTGAATCCTCAGATATCAAGATACATAGGCTGGAACTTGCATATTTTAATACCTGAAGTCTAACCATTTTAATTTTTATCCCTTCCGATGCTTTGGAAGAGCATACGTAAGAAATTGAGAAGACGAGGTGAAAAAGGCAGAAATTGCTAAGTGTGGAAGAAGAACCTGTTTCGTAAGCTTTCTTTGCTCTACAGTCTGCATACTTTGTCACATAAGGATTGAAGGCCTAATTTTAGAATTACCTTCGTTGCTCTAGAAGGACATAAAGAAGACGTAGAGAGAAGAAAATTGCTTCTACTTGTCGACGACAATAGATTGGACCAAAAACAGGAAAAAGCAAGATTTGCTAAGTGTGGAAGAAAGTTTGCTGAGTTTAGACTCGTTCCCTTTACTGCTCTGAAAGGGCATAAGGAAGACGGAAAGAAAAGAAAATTAGAAGAAAATCACTTCTACTTGTCGATGATGATAGATTGAACCAAAAACAGAAGCAATGTTCTTCCTATATTTCGGGACTTCTTCCTTTTAGTCTTTATCTTCTGTTTCTCCGCTTTTGCTTTATCTTTGTCCTCTTCCAGAGAATTTAAATAGATACGGATTCAAACTTACCAAAGCTTGAACCCTCAGGTACCAAAATATACAGAGTGCTGCTTAGATATTTTAATACCTGAAATCTAGCAATTTTAATTTCTATCTTTTCCGATGCTCTGTAATAGCATGAATAAGAAATGAAGAAGAAGATGTAGAGAAGGCAAGAATTACTAGGTATGGAAGAATAAGCGCACTAGAATCATTTTCGCACACTTTCTTATCCTACAATCAGAATACTTTCTTCTCTTTCCTCCTTTTCTTCCGTTACTACACCTTTGCTTCCTCTTCGTCTTCTTCCAGAGAATCGAAAGATATAGAAATTTAATCTCAGATAAATTCTTAATAAAGGCGACTCGCTGTTAACTATTTTATCGTTAAATGCCAATATTGTGATAAGGCGCATCCTAAATAAGCGACTTCGAAGTAAAAAGAGGCAGCTGTGTATGATATGTTGACGTCACTTCCACCGTAGATATCGCATTGATTATCTACTTTCCTTTACGATTAGAAAAATTGAAGGACCTCTGGTCGCAACATAAAGACCATCTTTTTCTTGAAAGTCGACCTTAGCGACTTCTTAACTCGGCAAGCTCTGTAACCTATTTTCCTTTCTAAAGCAGAGTCGAATAAACTCTCCAAAGCCTCCAACAATAAAAAAGTAACCTCAAATTCGCCACAAATGAAGTCACCTTGTCAAGCCCACAATTTACTGACGGAATTTTTTCTTTTTGAACAACAAATGAGCTCCGAATCTCATCACATCTCCCACCGCGATTCCCATCTACTTACAACTAATCCAATAAACACCCCCGCCCCTTTCCACCACGACGGGGGTCTTAATTTATGCGCCCCCCACTAGACCTCGTGATTTCCTCCGCTGATGTATGTTTTAATTATACGAAAGCGGCCGCGACCTTCGCGTTAATAACGAGCAGCAATTGAAACATAAGAACTACCCCCTTCTCGGCTCGTCTCCGACCCGCCCTCGGTGTCGGCGTCGTTTCATCCGGTAGATGGCGCTATTACTCTCTCCTCCAAGTCGTCTTCTTCGCTCGTAATTTCATCCGATAGATGACGCCGCGGCGCGTTATCCGGCCTCGTCGAGAATATATCTCCGTGCCGTCGGTCGTAAGAGGTGCGGACTGTAAATTTGCGAGATGAGAGTATAAAATTCGGAGTCGTAGGCATCTTTAATAAGAACGCCTTGAGGGACGATGCGGCGTCGTTGTTAAAAAGGAAAAGCAGGCGAAAGGTGAGTGAGGTGGCATCTTCCAGTTCTTGTGAAAAATAGTGATTGCTTTTTCCCGGTGACGAGGCGACGGAGGCAGGATGCTAAATGTGATGACGTAGGCAGTTTAGGATTTGTTTAATCTAGGAAATGCGGAATGCGTCTTAGGGTGATGAAGATTCGCACTCTGACCCAGTTGATCGTTGATGGTTTCGTAGAATTCTAACAGTGCGAAGACGCCGACGATGCGATTGGCATCTGTAGAAAGATGTTAAGTATTGTATAACACTGGTTAATAGTTTCAACCACCGCCAAATAGGTCTCCATCTTTACGACTTTCTATAGGAAAAGTATGATCAAATTTGAACGGCAAAAGGATCCGGGATGTTAGAGGGGTTGAGCCGATCTTCTCTGGAAAGAGATAACGTTTAAGTATCATCTCGCATCAATGCATTCTTTCCTACTTTGTGTTACTAAAAAAGATATTAAATCAGCTTTTACTATACATGACGATAACTAGACTGGGCAAATATGCGGTGTGGTGAGTCATCTGTCCTTTGTCCTCTGTAATATAATATTACATTGTGAAAAGGACAGATGACTCATCATACCGCATATTTTCCCAGTCTAATGATGATGTATAAGTTCCAAAGATTCTAAATTGGCGACTTCTAGACAGGGATAGTTTCTTGTAAGAGTAAGACACAATATTAGCCCTCATTATATGACTACCGATTGTTAATAGCTTTATACTGAAAGCTAACTTTCTAGGAAGAAAAATGTAACATCCCAATGTTATTCCGGTCTTTCATGCTTTGTATACTATTTATTAGAAAAAGATATCAGATCAGCTTTTATTACGATAGTCTCCAATTGTCGATGTCTCTGCACTGTCAGCTTCTAAGGAGATAGCGTGATGGTATGGTCCCGTCATTTGTTAGGAAAGGACGTAGAATCTACTTTTATTATATAAAAATAATAGTATTATTATATTAATATGTCAATAATAATAATAATATTCTGTCTTAACATCTTCCATCCTTCTCCATCTAGCTTTAGATAGAAAAGCAAGATCATTATACAGTCCCAGTTCCCTAAGTCAAAGATTTTTCTGTCACTCCAAATTGTTCGACTTAAGGAGACTTTGAGTTGGAAGAAAGAGTTATTACTAAGGTTTGAGAAAAGAGTAGATGAAGTGTTATTATTAAGTAGTGTAAACCGGATTGACGCCCTTGCTTCTTCGAATTTTAATGCCGCGCCTTGCACAAAGTGGAGACAAAGACTGGTTTACACTACTCAATGATAATACGTCATCCACTCTTTTATCAAGCCTTAGTTATTACAATTGCATTTTAGTGCTCCAAGGAACTGTAGAGTTTGACTTAGGAAGAAATTGTATTTAATGATGGTATCGACTTAGAGAGGGACATTCTTAGTTTAGTCCAGTAACACCGTTACCGCTCTGACTGCTTCTAGACTTGTAGACCAGGTTTCTAATGTGGTTCTACATCGGAACATTCTCCCCTTCTTTATTTACCACCTATTAGAAACAAATGGAAGACAAGAGTTTATTATATATAATTAGACGATATTAACAAGCATCTGACATTTTGGTACGATTCTTCTGATTTAGTCCGAGATACGTACTAAGGCCAGTAAACTTGAGGCAATTTATTGAAAACAGATACGAGATCAGCTTTTGTTATATATAACTAACGCTAGGATGTCAATTTACTTGCGCCTAAACCAGAACAACGTTCTGATATCGTTGAATACATAACATATTCTCTCCTTGTTTATATATCGCTCGTTCGAAAGAAATAGAAGATCAACTTTTATTACATATAACTAGATGAAGGCCAGGTATGAACATCTCAGATTTTAATATACTGCTCCTGATTTAGTCGCATCGATACACGACCACTAAACGTCAAAAATTAACTGCGACTAAATCAAGCTGTCTTTATAGTATTGTCCCACATCGTTATCTTTTCTCCCTTTCTACTTATAATTCGGTAGAGGAAGACAGAGAATCAGCATTTATTACATATAACCGGTTATTTATGCACCAACATTCCGATTTGCTTTTAAACGGAAATAATATTTACTGTCGACACTTTCCCTACCCTTTTGTCCATCTTTTATTAGAAAGACATAGAGGATCGACTTTTATTATATGGTGTATTCCTGGATTGACATCACTATAATAGGTATAATGGATCAAAAAATGTTTAACCTTGTTTTAATGTTTTGAGATACGGCCATACTTGGTCTGAAAATAATTTCAAGGATATTTTTACTTTATAAAAATCCAGGCCGTCATGGCAGTTGGAAAAAATAATTTTAAGTTGAAGTAAAGTACCATTTCGATCAATAATATTATGACTCTATGCAAAATTTCACCAATACTGAATCACTTTGGCTAAATCAGTTTTGTATTCTTGCATTGTAACTACAAAAAAAAGCAAGTATTCTGTATAAATTGTCAAACAAAAGATGAATGTACATCAGTTTCTAATAAAGTATTTTATTCAACAAAAGAAAGGGACCAGGTAGGGCGATATCTGAAAACATTACAACAAGAATTAATAATTTATGATCAATTATACCCAGTGAAGTCAATCTGGTAGCATACTGTATATACTAATAGCTAAGGCTTGACAAACGAGTGCGTGATAAATTATCATTAGCCGTGTGAACCAGACTGACGCTGTCACTGCACCACGTGTGCCTACTTACGTGCAAGGCGCCACACTAAAATGCGGAGGAGTGACAACGGCAGTTCAGTTTACACATATTATCATGAACTCGTTTTTCGAACCTTACTAATAACTGGTATATAGATGACTATCCATAGACATTTTTTATCTTGATGCGCTCCTAATCTAATCCACATTTAGACGAAGACAGCACCCTGCTCTTGCCATTCTTCAATGATTTCTTCCTTTATTTACAATCTGTTAGACGGAGATACAAGATGCCGAGTTAGGTTCGTCTACACAGGGGTAACGTTTCAGTTCTATTTAGTATCGACACATCCTCTCCTTCTTCATTTCCCATGTGTTAGAAAAAGTTGCTAAATTAACTTTTACTAGATATATTTAACTGACTATTCATAGACATTTGTTATCCTCCTGATCTCCAGAAAAAGTTGCTAAATTAACTTTTACTAGATATATTTAACTGACTATTCGTAGACATTTGTTATCCTCCTGATCTCCGTCTCATCTAATCTACGTTTAGACGAAGATAGCATTCTAGTGTTGCCTCCCTTCTACGTGTTCCTTAAATAGAATATCAAATTTTATTAGATGTAATTAACTAGTTAGATAGAGATAATAATACCAATGTAGTTGCGTATGAACAGAGACAGCATTCTGTTGTTCATCTTCATTCCCTATGGACGCATTTCCTCTCCCTTGTCTACCTTTTGTTACAATAGGATGAAAAATCAACTTCTATTATAAGTAAGCAATGCGATATTATTATTAGATATTCAATATCTCATGTCACTCCGCACAGACGTTTTCCGTCTCTATTCAGGATTCGTTAGAAGAAGATACAGGGTTAGGCTTTTATTATATCTAATTAATTACCTAGTTCCTTCTAAACAAGAATATCGATCCAATCTCGTTTCGTTGTTAGTGACACAATCTTTCTTCTTTATCTATCATTTGTTAGAAAAGATAGAGGACCAAGTTTTATTATAAGTATAAATAACTTGATATGCGGGGATATATAATTTGCCGTGGTTACCGCTCCCATCTATTGGCGTATTAAGTAGAAGTAGTTACCTATTCATTTGCAGCAATTGCGAACCGTATAAGCTATAGATGGGCAACCTCCGGCCCGCGGGCCACATGCGGTCTCGAGTAAGATTTGCCCGGCCCGCTACTGAATTCTTTCGTTGCATATTAGCACGGCCCGTCTAAACTTAATTCATAATGAATCATAAGGATACCACAAAAATGTATATTTTTCAAGATTACTCGCAACGTAAAACTACAAAAAAGGGTTGCCCATGCCTGGTATAAGCCATTGACGAATTCTGCACATTTCTTTCCAATATTAAAATTTTACAAAAATTAAGTAGATCTTCTTCAACTCATTTCTTTCTCCTCAAAGCCTTTCTTCTTTTACGCAGTAACTCACCATAATTTCAGCGACGACCATCCCAACGTCGTCACCAAAGATTACGACATTTCTTCGTCTTGAGCGTGCGCTTGTCGTCGCGATTATCTATAGCTCCTGCGGCTGATGTTACCGCTAATTGCCGGAGGCGGCAAAACCAGACAGATGGCATTCCCCACGCTCCACGCTACCTACAGCTTTCGCTATCCTCGGCGGGAATAATGTGCCGATGTCACCGAGTTTCCTGCCGTCTTTTTTTGTCCGCTATCCCCGTTCAGTCGCCCTTTCCTCCTCTTCCCTTCAGGACTACACTTAGCACCATTACCGTCACCGGAACGTCACGCATACCGCGCGATCCCCTTTTCCGGCGCGGAGCAGGATCCGTGTCGCGAATTTCTCCCCGGCCGACATTCATTAGTAACAAAGTTTCGCTCGTTACATCGCCGCGGTAATAAATTTCTGTTTTATACGGCCGCCGACGCGCTACATGTCGCGGTGAAACTTTCAGTTCTTTAACGCGGACGTTCGTTCGCTCGGTCGACGATGCCTCCCTGTCTGATGTCTGTTGTTCGCCGTAGTTGGACGTTTCGGAAATTAAGTCCGGACGGTTTTCCAGCCGACGCCACGTTGATGAGGTTTTATTTTTCGGAACGATATGCATGCATGCATGCAGCCATGTATCATCACGACAGGTGATATCACGACGACGAAGAGGAATCGCTGGGTTTTTTTGCGCGAAGCGAATCTGATGAAAATTTTCGCTATCGTCGCACAATGTGACATTTGACGAATCTAGATGGACAAAAATAATTTTGACGATATCGTTAAACTATATTTAAATAATAGTACTTCCAATACTTATTAACATTCACATAAACAGTTTGTTACGGCCATTTATGACAGTTCCGGTTTGTCACAGTGTTACGACCAATTTGTCACAGTTCCGGTTTGTTACTTGTGACTTTTGGCTTCAAGTTTTGACGCGTTAAGCATTCGGCTTCTGGCTTCCAGTTGAAGAGGTCGCTTTCCGTTAAGGAATTTTCCCCTTTTCGCTTTAAAGTCTCGCTAGGCGAGGATATACACGGAAATTCGACTCTGGGAAGTTTCATATTATCGTTGTGTGAATCTGCGAATTACGCTTCCCCAATTTTGCTGTTCGAACTACCGTCCACGTTGTACGTTTGCTTTTCCCTCAATTGGAAGGAGCTAGTATAGACTAATGTTGATCTACGTATATTATAGTAGCAAAATATAAACGGGTATAAACTAGGGTAGAGTAGTAGAGGAATGGTATCACCCAGTAGAGTGCTGGAAGGACTTCAGTTTACTGTGTTTGGATGTCTTCCCCACATTTTTACATCAAGTGCGGGAAAACTCTCCATGTTGCACAGCTTCTGTCTCGATACCGATTACCACGCCGTACGAAGCTTGACAACCGAAAATACATCATGCTAAGTTCCGCCTTTATTTTATTTTATTTTTGTCTCGTTCAGTTTTGGGAAAAAATCCCTAGAATCATTAAGCTAATTTAGACTTATTGTTAGTAAGTCGGGGATTTGTTTTCGAGTAAAAAGGGATTTTCTCGCTTTTGAAACCATCAATTCTTTTAGTATTCTAAGGAGGGGGAGGGTCAGATTGGTTTTCGGGTAAAAAGAGTTTTCCGTACTTTTACTAATTTAATAATATATTTGTTGAACAAAACATTCAATTCGTTTAGTAATTTAACGGGGGATCACAGTTACTTGTCACTTGCATATATTCTTGTTTTAATTACGTCCTGCTAAGGCTATAATGTGGCTCCCCAGATTATGCTACTACCACCACCAAATTTAACGGTCTTTTTTATGTGTTTGGGGTTACATGCTTCATTCGGAGGCCTCCTGATAGACGTTTTGCCGTCAGATCCAAATAAACTAATCTTAGTTTCATCGCTCCAGAGCACTTTCTACCATTGTTTTTCTTTTCGATCGCCCTCTGCGTTCAAATGCGTTTGTGCGAATGATAAGCGAGCCTTGATGTCCTTTCTGCTCAATAAGGGAACTTTTCTAACAGCTATGGCATTAAAATTTACATCAATCAATCTTTGCCTTATAGTTCTTGAGCTGACTGGTGCATTTGTTGCAGCCTTAAATTGCGAAGAAGAAGCATAAGAATCGGCTTTGCTTTTGCGAATTAGCAAACGGTCGAAGTTTGGGGTCGTTTTTTTGCTCTGCCTCTAGTGAGTTTCTCAGCTGAAAATATCATTTCGACCGCTTTAGCGATCCACCCGATAGATTTATAATATATAATGTATAACCGATTGTTGAAATATGTACCTCGGAGTAATACGGACATTATTTTGGCACAGTTTTCAATTACATACATCTGAAAGTTGATTTTTGATTTTTGTCCACCTAGATTCGTCAAATGTCATATAGTGCGTCAGCGCAAAAATATGTGGAAGGGAATATAAATTAATGACGACCGTTAGATCGGAACGTTTAATTATTCAAAGCGAACATGGCCATCGGCCTTAATTATAAGTCCAATTAATCGGATAACATACTTCAAAAGCTTCGAGCCCGAAATGGAGGAAGATGCCTTTAGGACATGGAATTGCATCCGGCCAGGGGGTTGAATTAAAAAAAGGGAGATCGAGCTTCGACGGATTCATCGGATTTCCAACTTCGCATCCTTTCAATTTACGAACGCACGTTCTTCGTTCCATAACCGGCTTTTTTAATCGGAGAAACATCCGCAATATCAGACGCACCCGCTTTGCGCCAGTGTTAGCTAAGTAGAAGCCATATATATATGCAAATGGGGGATAATATCGCAGCGGTCCCATCGCGCTCGTCTCACCAGCAGTACTCAGGTGCATTGGCACACACGGACCCCGGCTCGCATCCATAATGTATATTCAACAGCGGAATCCCATTTAACGCTTAACCTCTAAATACTACGGTATTAATGCCGTTTCTATCACAATCGACTCTAATAATGCAATCAATAACCAGCACATACATGCGTCACCGTTATTGCCCTCGGTCTCTTAGGATATCGGTAATATAATCCCGAGTAATTGATTGTGAACCGGGCGATGCCGCCCGCGTTTCAGCCTCTGTACATCTGCCCGCTTTGTGCATCGAAACGGAACAATGGACAATAGAATTTAGTTTGGAGAGGTTTTCTTTCTGATGATACAATAGAATATACGTATGGAGCCGGCGATCCCTCGGGGAAGCCCAGCCGGCATTGATTGTGGCAGTTTTGATGTAAATGTGTGAATATTATTACCGTTACAGTTGCGGAGAAAACCCGCTCGTTACGAGGATAATGCAAAACGTGGTAATGCGGGAACGCTACGTACCTTCATTAGTCGTGTTTGTTCTCGTAAAGGGGGAAAAGAAGTCTGGGGTTTCGTCCGCGAGTTAATGGGTCATTCTCAGAGTATCCGCCATTTCCATCGGTACTGCTGTTTATGAAGGTTGCCATTTTGTAATGTGGATACCGTCTCTGAAAGTTGCAATCAACGCAAATTACAATCGCAAGCCGGGACTGTCCGGGGACATACAATCCGAGACTGTCAAGGAATATTGGAATGCACTGATGTCCCTAGAAGCACACAAGAGCCTGAAAGTACAGTGGGAGGACATCGAGGTAGGATTAGGCGAAAAATAGAAGATAATCGAGTGCTTGTTGCATTTTCAGCTTTCTGAAAATCTAAATAATAATCTTTTGCGGCAGACCCGTTTAGAAAATTGTGTAAATAAGTCGCAACAGATAAAATAATTTCAGCTTTTTATCGGCTGTCAAGTGAAAAGTTAGAAAAAATAGAGTATGTATTGAGCTAGAAAGGTAACCAGAAGCTAGTGTTAGAAGGATTTCCGTTTGTCAAAGATAAACAAAGTGAAAGAAGAATTTATTAGTAAGTTAAATTTGAAATTTCTTTTTAACTCGACCGATTGATTGTGACTAAATGCTTGTTTTGAACTGGGGTAGTGGTTCACTGATCGAAATAAAAAAACAAAAGTAAAAAACGATTAAATAATGGATTAGAACTTATTTTGTTTTTCCATTTCGACCGAATACCCGAATTCGAGTAAGTTAAATGTCGTTACTGCACTTGCTCTTTTTATTTACCGGGTGTATGACAGAAAATGGATATAGATTTAAACAGGCAAAAAATTGACTTTAATAATTCCAATAATTCCAGAGTTTATTTAAAACACCGTTGCGTTATGATAATGACACAGACCTTTCATTGAAAATCAGATTGTTGAATGCTTTGGCCCTTGTGCCACCTGATCACATAGTAGAGGCATTCGAGGAACAGTGTGAAAACGACGTTTTGCCCGCAGAAGCTCAAGGAATTATAGATTATTTTGAAGACACGTGGAATGATCGAGCAATCCGAAGACACAGGCGAAAAGCTCCCATGTTGAAGCTGTTACTACAGGTTTGACCAAAGCAAACAGTGCTGTAGAAGGTTGGCATCGCTGGTTTGAAATCCAAATTTCAGCCACACATCCAACCGTTTGGAAATTTTTGGATGCCATCCAAAAGGAGCATGGTTTAAAGCAATTAAGAATTGAGCAATATTTCGCAAAAGTCCCACCGCCTACACTCAAAAAAATTCAAAGATTGCGCTGAAAGGATTCGACGAAGCGTAGAAACATTTAATACAATAAGTATTATAGAGTATTTAAGGTGAATGACACATACTATGAGTTGGAGAGTTAGAGCTCTACGCATACTAGTCGGGAAGTACTAACTGTTTTCTCTACCTCTGCGCCACTTTAACAAACTTTTACCACGTACAACCGCAGACAAACTGCGTGGGAGACATAGCTGACGTATTTCCCAAAAAATTATGTGTGCAGTTCACACGCGGTAGAAGTGAAACCTTCAGAAAAGTCAACTGCGAGAGAATGAGACGAATGCAGTATCAAGAGTGGGATAATTATAGGGTTTATTTATCATAATATTGGTACCAAAGCTTCGTAATACGCAGACGCACACACGCCCACAAACATACACACAGGACGGTTTGACCAAAGCAGGTGGTAATGGGAAAAATCTTTATTTTAAGTAAATTCTGTTTATTTAAAATAACACTTTCGACCGTTATTGTTTATTTAAAATAACAGTGTCGACCGTTATTGTTATTTTGAAATACCGGTTGCAAAATAACAGGTTATCGTTATTTCGTATTCTACAGTTCTACACGATAACAACATTGTCGTTTCTGAAGGTTAATTCATATTGTAGGCTGAGTTTTACTTTTATTTATTTATATTAGAACTGAATGTTATTTTGTTCCTTATCTTATATAACGGTTTTTTCTAGTTTTTATAAATATTTTTTTATACACTATTGTTCTTTAGAAAATATCTCTATAATAAACGTCCGATTCGTTGTTAACTAGCGCCAAAATTACCGTTCGAAAGTTATGTTTCTACGGGAGTTGTAACTGTGGCCTCGATCAGACAGTCGTAACTTAAGTAGGTATTAGGCAGTGAAATATAGCTACTATACTCACTATACGACGCCTTTTCTCTCGGTTCGGCTCGACATTACGCAGGCGCACACAAGCACGCTTACATACAACGCTTGGTAGACAAGAGTGGGGAGACTATTCTATCTCATTCTCTCGTAGAACAAATCCTATAGTTGTATATGTTTGTTTCTTTTTAGTGTCGCTTTTTCGTTTCATCGAGTTTCAAATCACTCACAATGGTGCTAGAGAAGTTTTCACTTGCAAAAAAAAAGAGAGAAACACAACTTTGAGACCGTAACAGTCCCTACACCTAAACGGAAAAGCTTCCACATCATTTCTTTTACTGTTTCCATTTGACATTACACCTTAGGTACCTAGTACATACACCCGGTCTCGGGATTCTCGGTAATCACTTCTAAACTTTACCCAGCTTCAGTTCAAAAAGGAAAAGGACGAAACAACCTGCCAGCCGGTAGCAAAAACTCTCTCTCCGACATACATACAAATTTAAAGCGACTACCGACTTATCGCGAAGTGTCTGCGGGACTACCAACCTGCAAATCGAAACAGAAGGCCGAGCCGCGAAAGACGAAGTTTGCGCGGATTGTTTTATTCACGACAGTCGGACGAGATTGTTTGCTTTCGCGCGATAAAATACCACTGCTACCACCACCGCCGCCGAATCTTAACGTCGGCGATGGAGGCGATCAAATATTAAGATGTTTCTCTACAACTTTCCGATGTCGAAAAGGAAGCGGAAGCATCGGAAAGGCAACTGTACTAAAGGAAAAAGGCGGAAATATCGAGGCATTTGGAGGCACATTGCTCAATTTGCGCCAATAGCCAGTGGCGGGTGCATGGAAGTTTACACATAAAATTAAAAATTGGTCGTTAATGATATTCAACATCGTATGACGACCAGCCGGAAAAAAAAACGAAGGGGTTAATGCATGCTTATATAACGAGAGCCAATATTTCCAGCACATGTTTTAAGTAACAATTTTAAAATAAATTTGGAATTTATTGTTGATTATTGCATTTTGAATAATTAATAATAATAATAATAATAATAATAATTAATAAGGCAAAGGTGTAATAAATAATTAATCTAGGGAACTTGTGTTGAATACATACCAATAGTGTACGTTTGGTTGCCTATGCTATCATCATTTCAGTCAATTTGAAACATTCTGTATGTAGATATCAGGATCATATTTTACTTTGTATATTAGTGACACATTTCGTTTTTATATGAAATTTAAGTAGTTTCCATGCGAAAATAATTGTAAACCTGGCACCGCTGAAGTTACTAACCTTTTAGCTAAAATAAATTTCAGTATTCTCGCAGAAATTGAAGTGCTATGGGTCATCAAAAAAACGGATCTAACCCGATTCTGCATCGAAAGAAGAACACACCTTCCAGAAGAGGCACCCACAGTTCCTAAGAAATCTTCTTCCTACCTAGTACTTATGTCTATGAATGCATTGAAATCCTAAAAAATCACTAATCATGTTGTCTTATTTTTTAAAATAATAAGAAATACTGGAGAGAAACTCCGATCAAAGCCAACTATATACAAAACAAATGCTTCAGACTCAGATCATAAACGCCGTTCCTAGCATTAGCTGGGACCCGCCGAAGCCTCCGTTTTTCGCCACCAGTGTCAGTGCTCCAGCCCAGTGTATGAGAAATAACGAAGGGATCTAGAAACGTTGTTTTAGGTCATCGATAGTGTTATTTTCGTCGTTCTAATACATTTCTATTTGTAAGAATCTCCCGGCCCCCGCTTTAATCCGTTGCATAAGAAATAGCAAGGGTGTCTAGAAACGTCGTTCAATATACAGTATGACCTCTTTAATCCAAACATGCCCTGATTCAATCCTCCAGTAGTCCCTACAGCGAGAATTCGAAGCCACAATCCGAGTACTCCCGCTATTAAATAGGTGTTAGTTATGTGCGTTGTAGAGGGAGTAATAATAGAGCAACACTGCCGAATCATAACAACAGAAAGACCATCAAAGCCTGGAGAAAAAGACCCAAGAGATATTATTATTTTAGAGACTACCAGTTCATCTACACTAACGAAATAGAAGTGTGGAGGTTTCCTACAATTTCTGCTGTAAAAGTCGACCCAATCAGAACTATCGGTATTTATTGGAGAAGATGATTCAATGAAGTAGCTATTAGTAGCTTGTCAGGATCACTTAAATACATTGGAATATCACTAGCAGAACTTTTAGAAACCCCAAGTGTACGCAGATCCTTCCAGATAGCTTTTGAGTTATTAGAACGAATTATAGAATCGAAATCTGCTCTTTGCTCTAGTCTACAAGTTCTTGTAATTAAGTTTCTTAAAATTTTATATGAAGACCAATCATGTGGACTTCTCGTTCTACGCTCTTATCTCTTCATGACATCAGTAATTTTAAATTGTCAGTGGGCCAAGGAACACATTTTATGATGAACCTGCGAGAGAAAAATGAAGCATGTTTATTGAACAGCGATAAAAGAAGTAGAAGTAAAGAAACTGATTCTATCATCGATATCAGGCATGAAGAATAAACGATGTAAAGAAAAGTATACTAAATCTGAGTTAAAGCCGTGAAGATTGATTGAACTAAGGTTTCTGTACAAGTGAATGCGCCTCGCTGATGAGTCACATTCATGGCGAAGCCAACCCGAGGCTTTCGCTTCTGCCTAATTCCCGTCCCCTTATTAATTAGTACATGCGTCTGTACTTCCTATATTACAAGCTGACCCACAATTCTCGACTTGAATATAATGCAATGACGGGTCACGAGTTTTGTCAAGGTATTAGCTGTTTTCAAACGAGAATTACCGAGCATTTAATTACAAAATTAGATCATTATTGGGCACACGCTTATATTTCATATTTACACGAATAGTGCTCCAGGTGGTGATGTTCGGTAATCCAGCTGGTTGTTAAACACACTTTCAGCAACTACCGTCTCCACCAATCAGTGCCTAATTTTGGTATCGAACAATCCTAGAACTTGTCATCCCCAACATATCGATCTCCACCACCAACAGCGCCGTCGTCGTCGTGTACATCGACAGAGAATTAACTCTGATTGAATTTTCAACTGTCACCGTTGAATGGTGACTTGTTGTGCCGGTCCTTTCTCGTCGAAAATGGAGGTGGGCGAATAGGATGAGGATCGACGAGAGGTCGCTAGCGGCCCAGGAATTTCAGCGTTTCTGGGGGAAGAGGGAAGGATGGCGGCGTTTGTCGTCTAGGTGTAATCATGTATAGTGCCTCGACGGCCCCGGGTCCATCAATCAAGTGCAGGTGACTCCCAGGCCCGTCGTCGCGGGCGCGGGGCGAGCTGGGGAACGGCGCAATCACGCTAATGGGCCAGGTGCTGCGCCGGTCCGCCAGATGTAGCCGGTGTCGTTGGAAAAAGTCCGCGCTCCGGATCGACGGGTCGTTTACGAGAAAAAGATCGCGTTGTCGAAACGTACCGTAAGAGAATTAAAACGCAGAGTGACTTTGAAGCGCCGTCCGCGCTAATAAATTATCCGCGCTCGGAAAGGGAAATCCGGAAATGAACATTTTTCTCGCGTCACGGGACTGTTAGTTGATTATTTTGTTTCTTTTTTTTGTGGCGGTTCATTTCGCCTCCTTCTAGGATTTTTCGATGGAGCTCGCTACATGACGACCGGCTTACTAGAAGGATGCCCCTTCAATTTCAAGCGCCTCGTAGTATTTGTTTCTGAGCTACCACGAATCATCACTCAACACTAAACGATTGCCGTTTAACTAAACCTATAGAGTTCGAAACAGACTCCGTTTCTAGGAGAATAAGTATAATGTCTGGAGATTAGACCGTTGTCAATTCGCATGGAAAAAATGTCCACGCCATCTTGCGCTCTTACGTACCAGTCGCCTCTGACTTGACTCACGTATAGCCTTCTTAAACTTTTGTTAGACAGATGCAGACAGATTAGGAATCTAACTGTCGTATTCTATGTAAAGGCTCTTCTCCCATTCGAAAGGGCACGAAAATCAAACTGTCAATAAAAACATCTAGAGACGCAATAAATTAGATAGGAACGAATGCGCGTCGCTGATGAGCCGCAATCACAGCGAAACCAGTCCCAGGCTTGGGCTCTTGCTTAAATCAATGCAATTCCCATGTTACGGCCAATTGTTACAGCGTTCTGTATTGTTACTTTTGGTCTCTCCCTTCACTTCTGACGTGTAGATGGCGCCCCGCTTTCGTAGGTTTCTTGATACAATTTGCCTTTTCGAATGCACGTGTTGTTAATTCGGTTTCTGGCGTTCACTTGAACAGGTCGTTTTCCGTGAGTAAGTTATTCCGTTTGCCCTTTAAAGTCTCGTTTATCGAGGATATACACGGGAATTTTACTCTGGGAAGTTAATATTATTGTTGTGAATATTTGGAAGTTACGCTTCCTCAATTTTGCTGTTCGCATTATCGGCCGTTGTACGTTTGCTTTCCCCTTTTGGAGGTGAGTTTTCCTTTTTGGGAGGGGGAGATTAACTTTTGTGCAAGAAAGGGTTTTCCTTACTTTTGCTAATTTAATAATATATTTGTTGAACGAAACAATCAATTCTTTTAGTAGTTAGGGAGGAGGGGGAATTACAGTTACTTGTCACTTGCACATATTCTTGTTTTGATTATGTTCTGCTAAAGCTGTAAGGTTGCTGAAAGGTCGCTAGAATTCCAACGGTTACCGAGAGTGTTGCAACCATTAAGTAAGAAGCTAGCTTAATTGAATTTAAATTAATCGATTAACCTCAAGTGACACATAAAGTGCTGTTCAATGTCATTTTTTCGCCTCAAGTTATTTGTTATTTCATTACTAAAAGATCCAGAACGTAGACGGTTCCTATAACCTCGTTTCACCTAATAAGGAAGCTGGCGGGTCTCTCTGACTCCACATACTTAGGTGTGATCCAGTTCTATAATTGGGGAGTGGCGCCTTGTTACTAAATTCTCGAACTTGATCCTACGCCGTTTCCATTGGGCTAGCACAACCTGGATCTCCATCTTTATCACCAACTAGGTAATTCGAGCTGTAACGCCGAACTTCCACATCGGTCACATTTCCAACTTTCCCTCGTAATAGTGTCATTTTGTACCAAAAGCTTTAGAAGTCAATAAGACACATTCCTAATTAATTGGCACATGCGTCTGTAGTGTCTATATTGCAGGACAATGCACAGTTATTTTTGGTCCGGGTAGTAGTTGTTTTTAGACAAGCATTTTTCAGCACAAAATTGAATGAACGTGCCAAAGGGTTCACGTCATCTTGCGCTCGTATGTATCAGCTGTCTCTGATTTAATCCGCTTATACTGTATTCAACCTAAGAAATAAGGAGACCTAAAGAACATGTTTCGGTTTTAGAATAGGTAAGCAAATTATAAAGGGCGGGGCGTAAATTCATTATTTTACTTCAATGGTGATATCCTTCTAGGATTTTCCGATAGAATTCGTCCGGTAGAATCGGAAGGAATAATTTTATTTTAGCATTGAATCCTTGCAAACAGAAATTTCCCAATTACCAAAAATACAGGGATACTTCTTCGTTCGTCAAGCAAAACACTGAAGATTGCGATAAGCAGGTTATTGACCCTAAAAGCTGTTCGACGGATGTTGACTTATTGTATCACCCCCAAAATCAACTTTATGTCGAACCAACACTCGACGAGTGCTACGCAAAAAGAATTAGGACGACGCGTGAAGGAATACGCAATAACCGATTTACACCGGCGGCGCGGCAAACGCGGATCGCGAACATCGCCTAAGTCGCGGTTTCTGTATTTCCAGCACGTCACCCTAATTCAATTTCTTTTAACCGCCTCCGGCCGTTCCCCCGACTATTATTTTCAATTTCAAGCGGCGTATTCTTCCAACCTTCGTTTGACCTATATACCTTCCTTATATAGCTACATACATACGTACGTACGTACATAAATAAAATTTTTAGCCCTTCGTCGACGAAAACGAAGAAAATGTCGTCCGCCTCTTTTCCTCCTTTCCATCGTCTCCTTTATCCCTCCTCGTTCTTGTCCGTCGTTCCGTACAAATGAAAACAAATTTGAGGTTCGCGTCAACGCGCCCTGCGCCAATCCCCGGGGCCGCACGTTCTCTTGTTCGAGTTCTCGCGAAATTGGGAGGAAAAAAGACGCGCGTTGTACCTACTACGGCTCGAGCTCTGTTTATCTTACGGATGGAAAGGAAATATGAAATTTGGCTTACGAGCTCACGATGCGAATGCGGCCGCTTTGCGGCCGCCCGGGGATATCCCGAGGGTATGCCGTAATGGCATTTTACTTTCGCCTTTTTCTTTTTCCTCCAGAAGGAAGGATGTGAGACTTTTTGGTAATACGAACTTAATTGTTCGCAAATGATCGTGCTACGATTTAGATTAACGTTTATCTACAAATAATTTTCATACGGAAGATCGTTGACGTTTTATAATTACAATTTAATGTTAGTATTCGGTGAGATGCAATATATGAAACACTTGGCCCGGGTGAATTAATAAATATGTAGCGTGCCCTCGATAATGACCTAATTACGCCGACTTTTAATATAACAAGTACAAACACATATTCAAATTAAGCAGAAGCAAGAGCCCTGGATCGGTTTCGTCGTGATAGCGACTTATCAGCGAGGCGCATTCGTATCTACACAATCCAGTGCATCTCCTGTCAAATCTCCAACATAGAAAACTTCGACACCGGAAATTATGGAAACTGTGTATAACGGCTATGCTACACGAAGTTAGATGGCACTAAACTACTTTTCCCATGTCCACGAAACTATAGTTTGGAGATCTAAAGACGATATTCATTAAATTAGGTAAGAACGAATGCCCCTCGATGATGAGTCGCAGTCACGGCAAAATCCGTCTGAAGCTAGCATTCCTGTACAATTCAATTAATTAGCCAATTCCTGTCCTACACGAACTTAAGTAAAATCCTACTAATTTTCACGTATCGAGGCGACCATATACGAATTACGGATATAATAAAATAATAAAATGTAAAATCTAACGGTGTTACACTTCGCGTACTAAAATAAAATAGCATTTATATTAATTTATTAATTAATTATTTTTTCTGTTAATACGTTTTGCGCTCTTATTACTTATTTCCTTTTTAGTACCTTAAGAACGAAACAACATCTGCGTAAACTGTGTAATAAAAGCAATTTAATCCTTTTTAAATTTTTATGAAGCGTAACTGCACATGAAATTCCTTTACTGTTTAGAAAGTCGTCGTTCTGTTAGTCGCCCGTTGTCCATATTTGCAGCATACTTTGTTGTCCAGTCGATATGGGGTTGGAGTGTACTCCTTCCCCGTCCAAGCACAATCATGACGCTGTTTTTCTTTGTTTTCAGCTGATTCTACTAGAGATTCATAGTTTTGATTTATTTCAAGCAATATCGACTACACCATGGGAAATATTCGTCTGTTTTCCCTTTTACAGCCTACATTGTTCGTCAACGTGGAAGATATGACCAAACCGGTGGTTGCGTGTTAATTTTGTTTTCTGTATGCCCTAATTGGAAATTTTCCGTGCGCCCACTACGTACTCGCAAGTGTTAAATTACGTGGTGTACGAATACTAATGCCTGCACCATGTTTCGCCAATCGATTATCGTCGAATATCATACGTCGACCTGCCCAAACATTGCTTATGATACACCTCCTGCTTTATGTCAATATATACCGTTAATTAAGAGCTAAGCCGGTGCAATCTTGTTAATATAGTTATCTAAATTCTCAGTACACTATACTATACTGAAGATTCCTAATAACGACGAAACTAGTCTACGGTTGCAGTCTAGGATTAATAAGACACGATTCCTTCCGTAACAATTATTATCTTATATGATAGAGATCTACCACGAATAGGTCAATAAAACAAGGCTGGTTTGAGCGATAGTTATATTTTCAGAACGTTTACAAACGTTTTCGGAACACCTTCGTCAGTGAAAAATTTTTCACTGACGAAGGTGTTCCGAAAACGTTTGTAAACGTTCTGAAAATATAACTATCGCTCAAACCAGCCTTGTTTTATTGACCTATTCGTGGTAGATCTCTATCATATAAGATAAGTATAAAAAGGTCACGAAATATATATATATATACGTAACAATTATTGGCATATGCAATGTGTTATTGGTCGTTTCTTGGAGAGTTACATATGTATGTAGATCATCCACTTTTTTATTCATATACATTTCTAACATTTTCCACATATCCCCATTCATTTTGCAAAAATTGTATACAGTATTATGACACAAACGTATCTCGGCTAAACTCGTAAATCCAAAATCCGAGAAAATTCGATCGAATATACATATACATACATCGCCGGAGAGGAACATTATCCGATAGTTAGACGTCGATTCGCATTTCGAGTTTACGTTCTAGAGGGGGTGGAGGGAGAGAACGTTGAACCGCAGAGAGATACAATAAATCGCCGACGGACTGCAATTCGGAGGACCACGCTAAATTGCGTTATTGAAATTGATTTAGGATCGATATTAGGGGGCTACGCGTCGGTTAGCCGGGACAGATAGATGTGCACGGTGTCCGTACGAGACCCCATAGCTCTCGATAGTAGCCGCTATTAGACTTGGGCGATTCGCGAAGAGGAGGAGAAGGAGGACGGGGAAATGAACGATGGTGGTAGATGCACTGTTTAACCGTTACCGAATCGATACGTTCTTGTATTCCCTGCTCTTATGAGGTACCGTAAAACGGGGTTACTTCGATAGCGGGGCTAACTTCAACATGCAAATTATGATGCACGTGTTTTGCATAAAAATTGCCTTTTAGTGTTTTTTCGGTTATCCATTGTTTTTTCATTATCATTATTACTTTTTTATTAGTTTAGTTTAGTTTTTTCCCCTTGTTTCAGGTATTTTTTCTTAATATGCCACGCACCTGCAAAAGCTGGGAGATAGACCTTACCTCAACTACAAAAAGGAGAACATGGAGAAAGCCATTGAAGTTCTAAAGACGGGCATGTCCAAATGCAAAGCGAGTCAAAAGTTTAAGATTCCAAGAACAACTTTGATGGATAAATTTGGTTAAACTCATCCTTTAAAATCGGGTCGTCCATGTATGCTGACTATCGAGGAAAAACAGCTAATAGCAAAAGTTCTTGGTGTAGTAAGCGACTGGGGCTTTCCCATGACACACCAAGTTATGGCAAAGTTTGTGACGAAGCAAGGCAAGGACGTTCCGGGATGGAAGAACGACGAACCAGATTTGTATTTTATAAACCATCTTACTGCAAGAAACAACCTGACAACCGGTTTGGCTTCCAATTGTAAACGTCAACGAGCTGCCGTGTGTAAACCGCAACTAAAAGATTTTTGGCAACACTAAAGACACCCTGGAAAATGTGTTATCACAAAATATCTACAATTAGACGAGACATCACCACAGGAATTAAGGGAGTCGGGTGAGTTCACGAGCACTCAGGGACATCGATGAGTATAATGGTTTTCGGAACAGCTAAGGACATCTTGCTTCTACAAAGCCCCACACTTATACGAAAATTGGACAGTAGGAGGTCCTGCAGGCACAGTTTCTGAAATCACGCCAAATTGGATGATTTGATATGACAACATTTGATAAATGGTTTTCCGATATTTTAATTCCTCACATAAACGCTAATACAACTCCAGAACCACCGTTTTTTCTTTTGTACGAAACAAAGATTTTTGGCTCCGTACGAAGATTTTTGTAGCGTCTTTTTTTTTTTGGGTAGTTCAGTTACCGGTATTATGTTGTAGAAACTAAAAATCTCTCGTACGAAGATTCGGAGGCTCATACAAAAAAAAACAGTGGCCTAGAACAAACAATGGTCGTAATTGGAGATAACCTTGCATCACACTTTCCCTCTCGCGTCGTCAATGCAGCAACAGCGTATAATATCTATATGACTCCCCAACCAGCAAATTCAATACCTCTAATGCAGCCTTTAGATGTGATGTTTTTTGCTCCCATAAAGCGAAAATGGCGAGAAGTCCTAGATTCATGAAGAAAGGAGTGTCGTCGAAAAAGCATCCCGAAAGAGCAGTTGTCAAAGTTGTTGAATCGATTGTGGTCCCATATGGCAGACAACGCTGCCACAATCCTACAATCTGGTTATAGGGCAAAAGGGCTAAGCCCCTTTAATCCAGAAAGAGATTTTGACAAAAATTCCTCGGCAACGAATCGACTTTCAAGAGGGTGCCAGATTCCAGTTTACTAGATTTTCTAAAAGAATCTATAGGGTATTCTAATGAACAGGCAACGTCTTGCAAAAAAGGAGAAAAAATAGCAACAAGACCAAGCCAACGAATGCAAATTCCTCAAGTTGAGACAATTCCCACGACGCGAAAATCAAAGAAAAAAGAAAGAAAAAAATTTGAGAGCAAGTCGTCCAAAACCGCTGAAAACGAAAACCGATGATCCTGATGAACCTAGACTATCGAGAGCTCGGCAAGAAACAACAGCAAATTGCCGACACGGATTCTGATTCTTTTGCTCTGTATGCAAATGTTCTTACGCACGTTATACTAGCGAGGAATGCTGGATTTGGACGTTTCGTGTTGAAAGTAGGTGTGCATTTATGATATTGGCTCCAAAAACCCTCAGTAGGAATATCCTGCATGCAATTGTTGTCCCATTTCTCTCGTACAGTTCTGCGAGTAGACGTGCCAATAAGTTTGGATTTAATGTGTGACTTGTAAACTTCTCACTTTATGGGTTGGTGGACATTGCAACGCGGGTTCCAACCAAGCGAGCTACGAATGTGACTCATGTTTCTATGACGTTTAAACATGTGTTCCTAACTCATTCCTATGTTCTTAGCATATTTGGAATATCTCCTATTTTTGTTACTTTGTTTAACGAGTTTTGGTTTAGTTAAGAAAATGTTCTTTTAGTTTAGATTTATATGCCAAATATGCATCACCAAAGTTGTTCCAAATAAATGAGTTTGTGCAAGTATGGCTTCTAATGTTCCATTCGTCTAATTTAGGCCTGTAAGATTGTTGGCTGTTGATTATTTAAAATAGTTTTTATTTTTGGTATCGAAGTTATCCTGGAGCAGTTTAACTTTTACTTTATGCTTAATTATGCATGGTGTCAAAGTTACCCCCTACCCGGAGTGACTTCAACAACAAAAAGAAATCAAAAAGAGAGGGGCGAGGAGGGAGTGGGCAAAGATATTTTTTCAGTAAAAAGAATCAAGACTTCAATTGCTACAATTGCACATAAGTCAAGTTTCTCGAACGAATAGTTTCTTTTGCAGAGTAACAAATACGCCAAAAACCTATCTAAGTACCTTTGGGGGCGCAAAATGTTATGGATGTTTATATTTTTGTTTCCATTCCTTTCTGGTTTCAATAGGATGGTTTCCTATGTTATCCACAAGAGGTTGGGATCTATGCAATTTTGCGTAGATTGATTTGCCTTCGGTTCCTCAGAAATTGGCATTTAGAAATCTAGTTTCTATCTAGTTCTAGTTTGATCTCAGGAACGCTTCTTCTTGCGGTGTTTCCTCCTTTTCGATTCTTTAGACTTATTTATTTTCGAATCCAAATTCATAATATCTACAATTCCCACATTTCTGACAAGATCGAATGGGTTATTACAACCGCTCGATTTTCTTCCCGGTACACAAAATCCTCTTCGGAACCAATTTTTTCCGACGTGAGATATTACACGACCGCAGGCCAACCCGAAAACCAGCGCGCCGGCATCGTCCTTTCGAGTTTTCATATCGTCCGAGCTAATACAAATCGCACCGAATTAATTTACATCCCGACGACCTATCCGCGTCGCGTCGGGAAGAAATAATTAATATAAAGCGAGGGCCCGCTTGCGGCGAAGCGTGAAACCGTTGAAACCGGCCACATTATTATCGCGGACCGTGAAATATGATTTGAATTAATCACAGGTCGGGAAACGTGAGGCCCTCGAGCTATTTCGCGAAACCCAGAACGGCGGATACGATCGGAACGAGCACGAGCTCGTTGCGCTTCACTCGCCGTCTCCCGAGAATCGCCCTTGAAAAACCTGCTGCACGAATTACCAGAATCATTGTTTTATGCGCGATAATTTTGAAAACGTGCATGAATAGATAGATGTATTTTGTATGCCTTCCATTTTGTAATTACATAATACTCAATTCTCGTCTATAAAAGAAATACTACTCGCTCCGATCATTAATTACATGTAAATCAAGACGTGCGACGACTTAATGCATAGTATTAAAGACGAGGCCCGTTTATTATGGTGATGTTCGCTACTGATGAAAAAAAAACAAAGAAAACGACAACACTTTATTATAAGCTGCAAGAAAGGAATAAAAAATACAGGAGTTTGTCCTTAAGGGGTAACACCACTGTAAATTTTTCAGAAAATCGATTTTTTATTGGCTTAATAGATGATTTGAACCTTCTTGAATATGGGGCAGAAAGTTTATTACCCGGAAACATGTATAGGGCACAAGCCTACAAGAACTAACAAATGAAATAAACTATTGTATTGTATCTACTACCTACAATTAGTTCCTTAGAAACATAGTTCTTGCTCTTAGTTTCCTTCTGTTCTTCTGCGATGATGTTATTATGTTCTAGGTGTTGGTATATTTTATTGGTCGGTATTCCTGTTATTAACTTGTATATTGTACGAAGACACGTTATTGGTCTGTATTTACTAGCATCTACACTCGGTTCTTGATTTTTGTATTAATAGGGTTCTGATTTCCGTGAGAAACTATTATTATTATTATTATTATTATTATTATATTATTATTTCATTAAATTGTTCTGCTATTCTTTGATGTGCGGTGTAGAATTGTTTTAGTCAGAAATGTTGTATACCATCTACTCCAAGCGTCTTCCAGTTATTTTCTTAGAGCTACCCATATTTTCTACTGATATTCGTTGGTCCATCACATACTGTACATTTTTAAACTTTTTTTCTCTTCTACACTATAATCCATTCAGCTTTAATTTTATGTTCTTTTTCTATTTCCCATATTGCCTCCCACAATTTCAGCACCATTTCTTGAGTAACGTATTCACGTATTTTACTGCCAATTTCCTTATATTCATTTAGTTTCCTGTAGATTTTTATCTGATTGTTTTGGCAAGTTTTATTGTGTTCCTTCCCTTTTCTTACTTCCTCGATATCTCAAACCGATTACTTTTAACCTTTAACTTTTGTTCTGGCAGTTCTAATATTTTGTTTGAGTGTTGGTTCTCTTCATTCTTATGTTTGTTCTTAATATACAGTGCTGTGAAAATGAACCGCAACACTATAAAAATCTGACAGAAAATTAAATCATATACTTATTGCATAAGATCAACATAAGTTTGCTTGAGGTCAGAGCAAGTGTATAGGTCTTTATAATGGTTATACATACTGTCAAAGATAGTCAGGTAACAGAAAATAATAAAAGAAATTCTTAATAATCTGTGCATATTATCGTTAATAGCCGATTGACGCATTTCAAAGAATTTTATTGTAACTTAAGAATAAACAGAATGTCAAAGAAAAATTTTAAATAGTATTTATGTTTATATTAACACAATCCTAAAACACATAATTAGATACAATTTCATATTTTGTTGACCTTCCCGGTTCTTAATGACAACCTGAATCTTACTTGGCATGGAATTCCACACTTTTTTTTATTGTTTCTACTAACTGCTGTTTACTTTTGGGTTTGCTATTTGCAACAGCCGCCAAAACCACCTACCAACATCTCTCTACTGGATTCCTATCGGGGCTGCTTCCTGGCCAGAACAAGAACAAGAACCTAATGTCCACTTCTTCTAAATAATGCTTCACCTATTGTCGAAAATCAAAATTAGAGATACAAGAATAGCATACGAACTGACAATGATAGAATAAAAATAGTACCACAATAGTACTCACAATTTTTGCTCGATGGCACGGCGCAGAATCATTTTGAAAAATGCAGTTCTCTGGGTTTCCGAACTGAATGTGAATCGTATTGTTTATTATCATTCGTAGGCATTAAATAATTAGCAAGAATGTCAACGTCGTCCTTGGCTTTCACAGTTTTTAACTCTATAGCGAATACTGTGGATGTATAGGTTTGGTTTCTTAGACATAAGTGTTGTACAACACGATCGACACGTGTTGTTGTGTGTCGACTAATTATCGATGGATTACAATTGATTCTTCTACTTATTGCTCTAATAGAAAAAATGTACGTGCCAAAATTAAAATAACTATTTTCTTATCAGAAACACAAACAAACACTATTTAAACAACTAAAGTGTCGAATATTTGCTTATATGTTTAAAAGCAGGTGTTATTACCCGCAGGTAAAGGGATTAGGGCAGTTTGGTACCCTGTAAATCACCCCCAAACACAGATAATGACAGTTTTGATGGGTTCTTGGAAGTGTTGCGGTTCACTTTTACAATACTTTATGTTACTTTCCTTTTAAGTCTATTAGTGATTTGATCGTTATTTTGTAACTTGTGTCATTACTAGTCTGGACAAACAGCGGTAAATACGAAATAAGTTACGACAACCTACATATACACAAAACTCGCACGCAACATCGATTTAGGACTGACTAGAGTGGCGAGTCGGCGATGCTGTCTTAACTTATTTCGTAATTGTACGCTGTTACCGCTCTTTGTCCAGGCTAGTCATTTCACCTATTTTCTTTCCGATTTCTGATTTCATTTTCATATACAACGATGTTATTAAATCATAGCTTTTATTCTGTTGAAGAAATTTTAACACACGGCTTCGAAAGTATTTTTCCTTTGAGAATCGCTTGTAGATAAGTAAAATATGCTCGTTCATGTTCCTTTTTAACTGATAATTTTAATGTGTTTTTAAACTGTGTGTCTGTTGGTATACGTTATATGTTTGTTTATTTATTTCTCATAACGTGTATATAATTTGCACAGTTCTATATATTGGACATTATTCTGACGTTCGTCTAATGTTTTTATTACATTCAATAAAGATTTATGTTTATGTTTAGGTTTATTATTTTTCTGTGGTATACGATGCTCGGTGTCTTTAATGTCTTGATTGTGTAAATTTAATACAATGAGAACTCCCACCAAAAATTAACTGGTGTGTTTCTATTGTCGTGTCACAATTTATTATTTTACAGGCAATAATATCGTTGACCTCTTTTATTATTAACTTCTTGTTTTTCCGGTGTGTAGTTATAATAATGATAATAATAATAAAATTTATTTGCAATCGATTTGCAGGGCAAACATGTGCATTTTCAAGATACATATGAGTAAATTTACAAACCAAATTGTAAAATAAATATAGGTATATATAAACAATATTGGCAATATATGCTAATATAATCTCTATAGCTTTAGTTTCCTCGCCTTCAACTACTATTTAGGGTTCTTCTAAATCTTGTTCGTTTCCCTTAGTTACACCTATTACATTTCCCCTTAATTTTGCTTCAATTTCCCGTCTGATTCCCCAGTCAACATTTTTTAAATTTCGCGGAAAATTTAAGTTGGTAGTTCCGGCAATAGTAGACATACTCGCCAACTTCTAAGCACAATGCCTGCGAATATGTTCACTATTGCAGGAACTGCCAACTTAAACTATTCGCGAAATTTGAAAAAAAGGTCTCTATACTCTGTATGTCACTTGGTATTTTGTTCTTGGTAAATAGCATTCTTCTCTAATCTAACATATTTTGTATTGTCTTTCCTTTTTTACTATTATTATTATTATTACAGTCGTGTCGTAGCTATATGTTTGCCCGTTTTTCTCAGAAATACTCGAGGGATTCCCCAAACATTACAGGACGCTCGTAACTTATTTCTAACGAATTAGTCACGAATTTACGGTTTATTTTCCCGATTTTATTTCGACAGGATCCACAAAACGCGCACGTAAACAATCCCGAGCGCAGTTATCGATATAATTACAATCGACGACCGCGTCTTGCGGTAGTTTCAAAATTCCCAACTCAAACGAGTTAAAATAAACAAAAGATAACAACGTTAATCATTAATTTCGTTTGGATGACGCAATCGTATTTACCGCCGATCGCGCGACTCACGCAGTTCAGTTCGTTCTCATCTGCAGAACGTTCTTCCGCAAAAACGGGCCGAAATCTTCCCGAAATACCGTCCTAGATAAGACTCGGAGAGATAAATATCGGTATTTACCGTTTACCTCGAGAACCTGCGTCCGAAGACAAGTCGCACTTATATTAACGACGTACGACGCGTCTTCTAGATAAAAATTAAAATCGCGTAGTTCGAATCGAAGCGATGTCCGAGCGCGTTCTTGTCTGCTGTTTTCTTTACGCGATGTTCGCGAGTTACGTGGTCGAGGCGAATCTGTGCGCTCAATATCGTATACCGCCACCGACCTTCGGCGTTTATAAACCGAACGGCTTGCAAATTAGCATACCGGACGACAACGGGATTAATCTGGTGGTGTTCTACGTGAGCATCAATAAAGGTCTGAGCGAAACGAACGCCGATTATACGCAGTACGTTTTAAATCAGACGAATGGAAAGTGGATTTTCGATAAAAGTTCGATCCATTTGAGAATCGGCGATTACATTACCTACAAGATCTACGTTCAGAAATACCACAGGGGATACTTGTATCGAGGAACGCCGTTTATTGTAACCGGTAAGACTTGAATCGTAAAAGCATGTTTGCATTTTTCATCTTCATCTTCGTCTTGCATTGATACTGGAGAAAACGTAAAAGTGCTGTGATCGCGAAGGCTTACCAGAACCAGTACAAGAATGACTTCGGAAATTGAACCGTGTTATGACGATAAATTAATTTTCAGGTATTAACGTATTAATTACCATTTGCAAGAAAATCTTTGCTTAACGACAAAACAAAGGATAACAGTAACATGTTTTGGATTTGCACTCAAGTGATACCACGTTTATCCATGAAACGATAACATTTGCTATAAACATAACTGGATGTTATCTTTGTGGTGACCCGCATCAAATCTCGGATTTAAATTCTCCGAGAACTCATTAAAAATTCGTCTGAAACGACGTTTTCCTATTCTCATTTCTCTTCTCGTAGGGCAAATCTTACCGCAAATACTCCCACCGACAGCAACCCCGTTTCCTTCTCTTCGTTTTCGGGGCCTCGCTAAACCGATTTCGCAGCGGCTTCGCAACAAGATTCAAAAGTATGATACTCTTCGTTTCCCTCAATCGGATTATGTAACTCGAAGAGTCTACGTAATCGAGAATCGGACCGTCCTTCCCCCTTTTTCTTTGCCTTTTTTTCCTCTTTTTCCGCGAAACGAAGGAAAGCAAAGCGGGCATCGATGGTGAGGGAATAATAAGGAGGACGACAAAAACCACTTAAATGTTGTTTTGATCTTTTTTTCTGCTTAGCATCGCTCTCGAGCTTTCTACGGCTCCTTTTTCCCCCGATTTAAAAGCCGAAGAGGGTATAAAGGAATTTCCTTCGTCGGAGGATTTGGTTGCCTAAATGATTAAATCCTTGTCTCGTCTCCGAGAAAAAGTAAAACGAAATGTTGAAATGTTGACTTTCCTTCGTTCGAGATTACGTCTATATCATTGAGTGTATTTAAGAAATTATAATACAGCGTTTTTTTCTTTGGTAGAAAATGCATATTTCGACAATTAAATTGTTATCCTCAGTATAGACCGATTGCGTCGCTATTACCTGTGTTGCTTTAAACCGATGGTAGGATTGCGCCCCTAACCCCTAATTCAGTAAATAATTGTTCTGTAATATTTATGGAATATCCTTTTAAAAATATTTGCAACAAACCATTTATTTACGTAAAAATAGGTACCTATATATTATACAATTCATACATTTGAATATATCCTATAGAAAACTATACTTAACATGTTATCACTAGAAACCGGGTTATATGTTCGAGGTTTGACTAAAATATGTACATATGCATATATGTCTTAAACATGAGTAAAATATGTTGAAAATACTCCTAAAATGTCTAAAATACGTAAAATATGTTTAAAAAATCTGTTATTTACAGTTTGCTTGATTTCATTAATTACGTACTTATATACATTTGTACCATAATTTTTCCCCAAAGTACTTTCGTCAGGTGCAATACTTCTGCAATGCGTTTGTTAAGTTTAATTTTAAAATTTAGGTTTTGCAACGTATAAAGTGGGATATTAGCAGAAACCAAAGCTTTGGTTAATTCCGAATTAAATACTTGTTGGTCACTCTGATTTTATGGACTTACGGTTATGAAGGTCAGTCGAGAGATGTTGAATAATTTGGCTTTTTTTCTCACAAAAATCTATAAAAGAAGAAAATCGTAGTAGAAATGTGTACACCCTTTTAGATATAAGATAAGAAAACGATTTTGAAATTAAAGGAAAATATTTTTATTAATGAAAATAATTTTATTCAGCAATCGAAGGCAAGTTTTTAAACCAATTGTATGGCAGACTATAATTTGCAAAATAAACATGTAATTCGATTTAAATAAATAGAATAAAATTGTTTTGTAAAATTATCAACTCACCATTTTACGGCACGCTTTGCAGAATACTTTTTCTTCGTTTAAAAGTAATTCTAGAACGGACTTGATCCAGGAGGCTACTAAACCGCTTTTCACGTTTGGAATTTTTGGATAACGCTCGATAATACTTCACTTTATTCGGTGTTGGATGATGGAAATTCTTAAATGATAAATGCTGAAACTTATACACCCCTACCTAATTACTTTTAACCAATCAGAATTCACCTTTATTCGTTTAATTTCCTATTTTAATTCTTAGAAACCGTAACAAAATAATCTTTGCTCTTCGGTATTGAACATGATATTTCGTTTGGAAGTTTAAAAGCAGTTAACAATTTCTTAGAAGAATGTACAAGCACAAATTTCTTGGAAAAAGCATTAATCCCTATTTAAGTAATATTTGTTTTATTATATTTAACGAAACATGGGTAATCGTATCATGTAAATTTCCCAGAAAGTCTTTTATAAAAACAATGCGATTTTCAAACGGAAAAATATGTTGAATAATTTCAAATATGTTAAAATATTCGAAATATGTGGAAAAAGTCAAAATATTTTAAATATGTAAAATTAAATTAGTGCTAAACGCTTTTATTTGCCCTAATTCGTATATATCTTAAAGCATTCAATTGTACCGTTGATAGTTATCGATATGCACAAAACATAAACCGGTCTCTGGTTATCACAGATTATCTACGACCACTTTTACGGCTTTTACAAAATGGAAACGGCTGACGTTCTGGTTTTGCTACTTAATAATAATAAATCCTGCATGGAAATTAAACGGGCTTTATATTTTTTAATTGTTATCATTTTTTATGCTGATAATTTTGGAAACTTAGATCTACGTTTAGGATATAAACACTTGCAAAGGTTGGAAATATCTTTGGTGTTAATCAAGTTGTTGAACTTGAACGCCATAGGTGACACAGCTAGTCCTTGATTAATAATTTTAGCTAGTGTTTCACAAATATTTTCGATGGCTTTTCTCTTCACAGTACTTCTAAGCGCTTGAATTTGTATAAATTCACTTACAATGTGGTTGTTATTAATTTATTGGACTGTAACAAAATGTTATTAGTTCACATTGATACAAAATAATTTAATTAATATTCCTAATAATAAAATACGTATGTAAAATCACGATCACTAGTTCCGCCCAATACAATTTGAATAGGCAGTCCTACCCGAGAAAATACAATCAAAATCAAACGGTGTCATTCTTTTTCCTGTACCTTTTTCTCTGAGGATGCCGACACATTTGTCGAAATATGTATCGGGACACATGCATTGATGTAGCAACAACAAGAACTGTTTTTCTTTCGCCCCTTTGCCTCCACCACTTTTCTAGATCAATTGGATAGCCTTAGAAAAGTGACAGAGATAATCCGAAAGAAATCGTTTCCACATCAATGCATGTGTCCCAATACGTATTTCGACATGCAATTAATACACATAAGAATAAGGAGACTGTGGCTAAAAAAATATATAAAAGAAATTAAATTACGCTTACCACAGCTCACGGAAAAATTCCAGTTACATATTTCGGCAATTAAGTCATCCGCAGTGGAAAACTGGGGAATTCAGTATCACCAGCAATCTCCGGTTGATGTCCAAAACGAACACTCTACAACACTAAACACCCCGAAACGCTGTTGATTTGGTGTGTCGCGCGTTCAGTTGCTGATGTTCATTGTGCAGTACTTTAGTGTGGTACGGTGTTCAATGTGTTGTTCGTCTTGGGCGTTAGCCGGATATTGCTACTAATACTGAATTTGCCCAGTGTTCCACCGAAGATGGCAACCTAGTTGCCGAAATACGTACCTGGAATTTTTCCGATAGATGTGATAAGGGTAATTTTATTTATTTTATATAAGCAGTTAATAGTTCACGATTTACTTTTTATTATTCACATTCATACCGTTTATATAGAAGACATTTTTTTCCCAAAACTCAATACTTTGTATCCTGTTTTTTCATTTTCTTTTTCTTTTCAGATACGACAACACGTCCAGAACTTCTTCCCCGTACGACCCCTCCAGAAATCGACGATTGCCACGAATATCCCAACAGCGACTTTCGTCCAACCACTTCCACCACCACGCCCGTACCATCGACAAGGCGATCGGCCACGACCTCGACCACATCACAACCAGTTCTCCCATCGTACGAAGATTGCTCCACTGGCTTAAACACCGCCTTGAAATTCCTAAGCGAAGCCCATAAGGAATTGGCACAGCTCAGAGGCGACAACGCGATACTCAAAGAACTGGCATCCGCTCAACCGTTCACGTTATACCTTAGCGGTCTCGTTACGGCAATCGGTGAGCCGAAGGAGGTGGTGGAATTCATCCTTTACGAAAAATTGGACACCCGATTGAAGGTGAAGAACGCGACGAAGAAGGGAACGACGATCACTTTCGAACTGTTCACTTTCGAGGAGAAATTGGACGTGTTGAGACGGACTCGGAAGTATTTGAAGGATTCGAAGGACATTTTGATCAGTTCGTGATGTGCTTATTGTCTTAAATAACGCATGTTATTTTGTGTTTATCTATGTAAGGTATTTCCTCTAATTAATAAAGCTTTTTTTTACTTTTGGTAACTGAAAGCGGCAGTCCTTAACCCACTTTTACCTCTAAACAAACATCAGCGATAATTTTGACGATTTCAACAACGACTATCCTCCCACCATCAACCCAAATGGCTGCTGAACAAATTAACATTTTCTCCCAAGCAGGACCCCACTAGTACTCGACCCATTGAAAGTGGGAATCAAATGCATTGTCCTTACACAATCAAAATCTTTATTTCAATGCAACCAACCAGAATCGAAACTTCCCCAGCAATTACCACCCAAAGAAGAAAATTGCACAATTACACAGTGACTTCGCCATATAAAAAGTGTAGATATGTTCAAAAGCCAGTTATATTACTCTTAGATGGACATTCCACCCACAGCCAAAATCTAGACGCATTGGTATTTGCAAAGGATAATGGAATTATTATGTGGCAATTGCCTAGCAATGCCTAGCGTATACAACTCCTTGATGTTTCCTTTTTTGGGCATCTTCAGATTTACTACGTCCAGGCGCAAGAAACATATTTAAGGCAACACGTAACTCAAGACGTCGTAGTCACATTACCTACAGACGCTTAAGCTAGATTAACGACCATCGAGATTGTTGAAGATGTCTTCAAAGCTTCAGGCATTTGGCATGTCAATCGGCATGTATTCCAAGATGATTTTGTTGCTTCCGAAGCGCTGAAAGAAAAATCTAGCAATGCTGTACCAATCATATCACATGATAATGGTATCCCTTCACCAACATAAAGTTTCTTTAGGTCATTGAATATTGTTTCCTCACTGCCGCAGGCAATAGTTGCTACCTCAAAGCAAAGGAAACAACGAGATGCTAAAATTTTAACAAATACTATTTTCAAATGAAGATAAAAACAAAAGAAAAGGCAGAAGCGACATTAAAAACACATTTTTTCGCAGATAACAGTAACGAAAAGAAACTTGAGATAAGGAGGACCAAATTAGACAGCGATGATAGAGAAGAAGAATTGGAGCAGCAGAAAATAAGATCGCATAAAAACAAGAACTTTGTCAGAGAGCGATGACACACCTGAGGAATTTGAAGCAAGTGGAGCATCTTCTGGTGATAGAGATTTTCTTTAAACCAATGACTAAGGATTTTGATCGCAATGAACTGAAAGTAGATTATTACGTGATAGTGTGTTTACAGGACGAAAAAGGGAAGGATGTTGCTCAAATTGTGCAGGAGAAATCATCAGTAGGTGTCACTGAAATTTCTTTTTTGGGAAAGTCCACAGAAACACGCTCAAACAAAGTGTAAGGGCAACCGTAAGCGTAAGCGTAAACGTAAGCGTAAGAGCGGTCAATTTGGAGAGAGAGAGTATAATGTGCGAGCGAGAGGCGATGAGCGAGAGAAAGGATACGTGCATGCTTGCTTCGTCTGAAACACAAGGAGAGACAGAGAGAGTATGATGTGCGAGCTGAAATATTCACTTTAGACGTGCACAAACCACACACACCAATTTCGTTTTTGTATTTGGCTTTGAAGCTATAAATAAATAAAAATATGATTATTATGCAATTATTTTTTGTAAGGTCCAATTTAGGAATCATAAGGTCCCAATTAAAGAACTAGTTGCCTATATTAGACTAATCTCACTCGCTGATTTGAAGTTACGTCAGCAAATAAGTTTACAAGTTATTGAACATTTTTTGCACACTTAGGTCGCCAGAAAGATAGTCAAAAGCATAGATCAAATTTGGGTGAGATGATTTAAGTATTCTGCTTACAAATAAGTTAATTGTAACTTCGGTCCAGTATAGGTAACTTTTCCACACCTGAAAATGCACTGAAATAAAAAAAGACATTCCAAAATCGAAATTTTACAATCCACGAGACAATGAGGTAGACGACGACGAGCGTCCCCCCTTTTCGACGTTCTACGAGATGATAAATGGGCGCCGAGTGAATATTAAATTCCGCAGTTCATCGGCCGTCTGCATTACCGGGCGCTCATTTTTTGTCCCGAAGGCATCGACGCTATGCTCGCGGAAGATAATGGCGGCGCGCACCCTAGACGAACATAACTTCTTATCTATCTCGAGACGCTTTTTTGCAGCCGCTCGAAGTCCGCAGGAAGAAAATGGGGCTGAAACGAAACAGTTAATTGTGGTTTAGCGTTCGGTGGACGCATTTCATCCTTAATTCAAACGGAAAAAAGCTGCGAGAAGTTAACGCTCATAAATGATCACTAAAGTCGACAAAGTCCGTTCAATTTCGTAAGCGTTACAATAGGGGCAATAATCAACTTGTATTAATAATATGTAAATTATCTTAACTCTCTCGCATAAAATTTGATTCGTTTTTTAGTCAATGGTAATAAGTGGACCTCGGAAACTTTAGTAAAGTTAATGACCACGAGTTACGTCAGCAACGTATGTTGCAAGCGCTCGACAAATCACATTAATACGTTTGGAGGTTGACCATTCAATACTTATGCTATATGTAAGCCTACATGAGTAAAATGTAAAATAAGTAAATTTTACCTGTATTTTTTATTCAATCATACGTTATCTTACGTTGAAGGGAAAATAAAAAATTGTATCCAATAACCCAAATATCAAATACGGCGGCCATTTAACTTTAAAGAAGTTCATACGAGCACTTCAAAAGCAGCTACCTTGAATTTTTGCTCGATATGAATTTTAAATCGGTCTTATCGAAATCAGTGACTTTCATATATAACCTGTTAGAGGGAAGCTCTTTTAGCGAGGTTCTGCAGCGAAAATTAACTGGGAAAAGTGAAACGCTTGAAATCATCAGATTCTTATTTCATTAGTCCTTTCTCGCTCGCACAGACACAGGTTTACGTCTCCCCCACCAGATGGCGCTCTTATTATTCGGACTCGAATTTACTTCAAATTCAACTTCAACTTATTCGGTTTTGCTCTAGAAAATTACACATGAAAGTCACTGTTTTCCATAAGACCAATTTAAAATTGATGTCGGACATAAATTCAAGATATCTGCTTTTAAAGTACTCTTATCAACTTCCTTAAGTTAAATGGTCGCCATATTGGATATTTGGGTTATCGGATAGAATTTCTTATTCTCTTTTCGACGTAAGATAACGTATGATTGAATAAAAAATACAGGTGAAATTTACTTATTTTACATTTTAATCATGTAGGCTTACATATAGTATAACAATTGAATGGTTTACCTCCAAAGCTATATGGGAAGGGCGGTATACAGACGGATTAATGTGATTCGTCGAGTGCTTGCCACATACGTTGCTGACCTAACTCATGGTCATCAACTTTACCAAAATTTTCGAGGTCTACTTATTACCATTGACTAATAAAACTAATCAAATCTTATGCGAGTAAGTTAAGATAATTTATATACCATTAATACAAGTTGATTATTGCCCCACTTGTAACGCTTACGAAATTGAACGGACTTTTGATGTACAAGGAAATAACAGCTTCTGACGGGTATGACATTTTAAACTTTTTCAAACAGATTTTAAATCAGCATATAAAACTGCAAAATATATCCGATTTAATCAAAACTCCATCTTCAATAATTAGAAAATTACCCATGCAATCCCACTCGATCTGGTACACATAGAGTAAAGTGTAGGATTGAAGTATGGAATATTAAACAAAAATCAAACTCAACTAATTTTTATAAAAACGATGAAACACGTCGGTTTTAGTTTTTAAAACTACACATTAATACATACGATTCAGCTTCCGACTTTCATTTGTTTCTTAATTATGACATCATCTCAAAAAAAAAAATTAAATAATTATAGATTTTTAGTATTGAAATCGGATAATGATCGGATTTTTCTTCCCTTTTTCATCATGCAAATAAATCATAAGGTGGCATAAAAGAAAATCTGAGAAAAGCCCAAGTACTCATAACTTATAAAACATGATAAACGAAAAATTCTAAACTGAGAAATAAGACTAAAGCAAATAATATTTACTCTGTTAAATTAAATGTTCAGATATGCACGCATTGACTTCTTAGCGGTAAGGTGCTAGTCTACCTACAAATTCACCTAAGACGTTATTAATCATAGCTCGTTCTACTTTGCGAATTTTTCACGAATTTACTGCTTCGAAACTTCTAGATTTTCTAGTTTTATTTCGTAAACTTTTGATTTTAAGTAACCCCATAGAAAGAAAGGGTAGAGGTGTCGAGTCAAGAGATCTTGCTCGGCTCTCGTCTATCGATTCATCTTCCTAGAGCAACAATGTGCAGAAGATTACCAACAGCAAGCGTGTAATGTGGCGGTGCACCATCGCGTTGAAACCAAAGAGTATCATTTGGGATACCAAGATCGCCTTCGTTTGGGCGTACATCCAATGCTGGAATTATATCATTTTCGAGAAACTCCAAATATCTTTCTCCGTTAAGATTTCCCACAACGAAAAAATGACCAAGAATTCTATTATGTACTATTCCTACGCCCAGACGTTTACTTTCTGTGGATGTTGAATGCGTGTTTCTGCCATTCAATGCGGGCTTCACCTTCTCCAATAATTGCCGTTCTGCCGATTAACTATCTCTTTTATACAAAATGTTGCTTCGACGGAAAAGAACGATTTGGTAATAAGAACGTTCGTTAGGATGGTGCAAATACATCATTGTCTCGCACAATTGTAAACGTAGGTCACGACCATCTTCTTGAACTATTTGGATAATATTTTTCTTTTTCAACACCTTCAGTACTGCGAACTTACTGACATCATTGTCTGCCAACAACCTAGAAGACGATATCTTTTCTCCTTAAGTGCTCTAAACTTACTGACAATTACCTGCCACCAACTTTCTAGAAGAACAGTTAGAATTCTGTTCCAATTGTAGAAGAATGTTCAATTTCATGTGCGCACTTATTTCGGTATGACAACCTTTTGAAATATTCTTAATATCTCCCCCTCTCCCTAAATTTGTTTTTGATTTTGCTAACTGCTTAAAATAATTAAATAATTGAAATAATTTGAAAATTTTGCAGTAAACATATCACACACTTCTTGCTGGAATCTTTGCAGGTTCCCACAACCAAGATAAATTAAAATTTCTACATATATGTTACGTTATTGTTAAATTAGTTTTAAGATATTATTAGAATTCTAGAAGAAACTACAATAATTATCCCAAGGACGTTGAAGATTGACAAAAGGCTTCTACGAAACAGTTCGCTAGATTACAATTTTTTATCAAGGTATCTTCATTATCTAGTACGCTATAAAAGTTGCAAGATGAAAACGGAGAGTATTTCAACAAGCAATTTACGTTCCGTTCATGGTCCGAATTATTTATTATCTTGACTAACATTTAATCAAATTTTATGTTGTAGTATTGTAATATGATAATTTAGGATCATTTCTTATTAAATACGATAATATCAACATTAAATATTTAGCTCGATTTTTCTCTGAATTTTATTATGCAACCTTATGATATATGTGCATGGTCATAACTGGAAGAAAATCAATGTCCGATTCCATTACTAAAAATCTAGGTTGTCATTCAATTATTTCACAATGACGTCACAACTAAGAAACAAATAAAAGTCGTAAGGTGAATGGCACATATTAATATGTATTTTTAAAAACTAAAACCGACGTGTTTCAGCGTTTTTAAAGAAACCGCTTGAGTTGGCCTTTTCTTTTAATATTCCATAATTTAATCCCACACTATATTATTATTATTATTATTATTATTATTATTATTATTATTATTATTATTATTATTATTATTATTATTATAAAATTGGTTTTGTTATCAATCTCCCTAAATTATCAGGGGTGTATAAATAACCTATATGTTTATTCCAGTGAATGTTATAGTAATTGTAAAAGTATTATTAACAATTAGCCGGCGATTGCCCCCACTTACAACGCTCATGGATTTCAACATTTTTTACCGACTCTAATGACCATCTTGATCAGCTTGGAAACGTTTACAGCGCATATCGCCAAGCTAGAAAAATTAGATACTCGCTGGGGTTATGTTGGGTTATTGGGGTTATTGCGTTATTTTTAGCCGTGCGCTCTGCAAATCGTCGAACGCAAAATAAATTAAATGCTTCGTTAAAACGCACAAAGGCGAACTTCATAGCGCGGTTAAATTAAACGGGCGGCTATATATCATCATCGCGGTCAATTAGATTCACCTCAATCGACGAGAAATATTTACGTATCCCGTGATCAATTATTAATTAGTTAATTAATAGATGTGGCGAACAGCGCAGGTATGGAACGCTCGTTTGTGAAAATTGCGTTCCATTCCATGTTAAATCGAATATACCTCACTGCACTCCCGACAACGGTCAACGGTGTAAAACTGATACTAAACTGTATCGATGGCGTCGCACACACAATTATGAATTGAGTTGAGACACATGTCACAAGAACGAAACTGGCATTTTGTCAACCATATCTTACCAATTGATGACGGATTTATTGTGATACAGTTTAAGAAGATAAGATATCAACAGAAAGAAGGTAATTTTTAGGGAAGTAAATGCTCGGGAAAATGAAGGTTTAAATTTTAAGAAAATCACTTAACGCGAGACTAAACTAGATACTCTGCCTTGACTGATCATTAAATAATTTAATTTTAAGTATTCACGAAATTATTTTCAATCTTTCCTTCTCTCGAAATTCTCGACCCTAGTTTATAACAACTTCCCGATGATAAGCTCGAAATCATTATTTTGAGCTTGCATAATACATAATTTGCGAACAAGTGACTCTAAGGGTACAAGTACACTTGTGCCATGATTATACTCCGTCAAAGGAGCACGAAGTGCTATAAGAGCGATTATGTACATGTGGCTCACAGCGTGTCAAGGAGGTTTTCATAAGCGAGCATTCAGATAGATCCTCGGGGCATAGAAATAATCAAGTGCACTTCTTGGAACCGAACCGCAATTAGAAAGGTTAACTAACAACGCAAATAACTTATTCGCGGAGGTGTATGGCAAGGATGTGTACTACCGTCCTTACTTTCAATCTTAAATTTCGAAGTCGTCTTCAGGCGAGCCTTCTGGGAAAGATAGGGACGAGTTCAGATTGAGAAGGAAGTGACTAACACCACTCAGGATTTGTTTGATAATCCCCAGCGGCCTGTCATTACTTTTTACTATGTTGCTTCTGGAGTGCTACTCTTGCGAAGCCCTCACATAGAACTGCAATTTGTGAGGCTAATGGCGGAACGTGAGATACGAAGCAATTATTAGCTATTTCCTTTTTACAGTGTAGACAAACGTAAAGAGCTAAAATCAAAGCATGTTAAAAAGGTCACCAAAAGCAATCCAGAAAGATTTCCGATTATCAAGAAGAAAGACTAATAATAATTTCTTACGTCCAGTCTTTGCTACTAAAGTTTTAATCAATGATTTTCAATAAAAAGTGTTATTTTGTTTTTCAATTGTGCCTCCAACGGAGATCAAAACGAAGATAATACAATTGATCTGGAACGTCGGCCTTTATACAGGGTTTGTCATAACTAATGCGACAAATTTATTTGTATGGTTATTTGAGATAAATACAAGTTAATGACTGCAAAAGAAGAAAGCAATGATTAAAAAGAAGTCGGGCGTTTTAATTAAAATTAATTAAAAATAGTTCAACTCTTAAGATAAAGGCGAACCAGTTAAAAATGGAAAACCTCACTTAACACATTGACCTAGTTTTAGTAACGAACATTCGTCTTCACTTTTCAATGAAATATCGTCGTTGTATGATTTTTTCGGCCGCACCAGACGGCCGTTGAATTGCATTTAAAGCAGGCAAGAGATAAAGCAGAAAAAGCAGATCCATTGGATTTTTACTAGCGTTAACGCCTAAAATATAGATATCGTTGTTGTCGCCATTACAAGGTCAGGAATTCTCAAAGTCTCCATATGAAACTTTCACATTAAAAAAATCATTGCAGGTTTCCTGTGATGGTAGGATTGTATTTTCTCTTACAAATTTTGTTTAAACTTTCTTCTGTTCTAATTTGATGCATAGGTTATGAAAACCACGATATATCCGTCGCGTGACCTTAATCCCTGATATAAATCGTTCTTCGCCACATATCAAACGCTCGTTCGGCTAGATTTCAACTATGGACCAGTTTTCACCCCTTCTTGGCGCAAGACAACCGGCTTTCGTCAACCTATTCATTGCAACATGCATTGTTTTGAATGAAATTTCGACATAAAATTATACATAAAAGAAACCGAAGAGAAGATCCTATTAGTCACAAAATATCAGAAAGCAAACCAACGTTAATATAGAAAATTTGTTGCACATGACGAAGAATAAGAAAACATTCAGGAAAGTAGTGCTAGTTAACCTCGCGTAATGTAAAGGTACTAGAAGAAGAGAAAAAGAAAACAAAGGAGGAGACAGCAATTACAAGAGCAACAAAGAACGCGAAACAAGGATTCCTAGAGAGCAACAAACAGATGTTCAATAGCATGTAGATGATGCTACTCATAACAAAACATTCAGGAAAATAGTAGTTAACCTCTGGTAGTCCAAAGGCAATACAAGAAGGAGAAAAGGAAGAAGAAGAAGAAGATGACTAAGAAGACAGCAATTACAAAACCAACAAAGAACGAGAAACCAAGATGCCTAAAGGGCAATAAACGGATCTTCAATAAGATCCAAGTGATGCTGGTCATCAACATCAACAGGATGCAAGTTAAAAATAAATAGGAACAAAGAAGATGAAGAAAGTTTCGGTCTCCACACTGAAAATTATAATTTGTTGATGTTTAACGATTAAATATTCTTTAAGCAACTGAAAGAGAAATATATTCTTCTTCCTCGTCGTCGTCTTCTCCTGCTTCTTGGCAATTATCCTTTAGACCTTCCAAGAGAATCAGATTATTGCCGATCTCCAAGGATGTCTGCCTGAGAATGAAAAAACGAGAAAACAGCAATGGTATCACAACAATTATTACTAAATCGCCAAAGAACGAAGACTCTAGCACAAGAAAACTAACAAGCAGATCTCCAATAAGATGGGCGTAATGCTGGACATCATTATATGATAAATAAATAGTATTAAAGTAACTATAAAATACGAGGGAGGCATTAACAGGGTAGAGAGGAAAAAGAAGGAGAAAGAGAAGAAGGAAATTATTTTACATCTTGTGACACACATGAAAGAAAATTATCATCTATATGCTTACGGACAATTTGATTTTCATCAAGAAACTGGAGGACAAAATCGTTTTTCTTCAATCCAATTTAATGTTTTTCAAGAAATTCAAACACAGGATTATTTTCATTCGACTTCCCTTCTGCTTGGCATTTGTCCTGAACCAATTTCGATTTGACTCCTTTCGAGGACAGGTTCAAAGTTGTCACATGGAGGTTGATTCGTGCCATGCTTTTTCTCCTGTTCTCACATTCTTCTAGTTCCTTCTGTTGTTAGGCATCAATTATATCTGTCTTATCCTTATTTTCATTTATTTCTTTATAACTCTTATTCTTCCTGTGCAAAGAGAGTTAGTTCTAGGTCGGGTGTGATAGTGTCAAGTTCACTCTCAGGTTACCTGTACTATCTGAATATACCAATGCTTCTTCCTGGGGACGCACTTCTTTTGTTTAGCTAGCAAAACCTCTGGTGAACCAGTGCAGATGCTTTGACCAGCTGACAACCACCTGATTTTGCCTAGGTTACAAAATCGTTTGTTCCCTCGATTAATTTTTGATTTAAGGTGCATTTACCACACGAGAAGCAGGTTTGCAATGTTTTCTCGCTTAGGATGGTTGAGTTCATCAGTCAGTTTCTGCCGGGTTGATCAGATCTTCGTATTATTTCTTCCACCGTTCGGATTCCATGTCGTTTAATCCAATATTCAATGCACACATCGTGCGTCTATGCTCTCCTTGATTTTCGTCTCTTCTTTTTCTTGTCTTTTATTACTTTTATCGATTTTCCTCCATTCATCTTTGTCACATATCAAATTAAAAAGCTGTTTGTTTTTAGTATGGTTGTTACTGGCTTCTAACCTGACATATCGTTAAGGTCTTTGTTCTTCATAAGATCCAACGTTGGTCTCCTCTTTCTTCCTTCTTCTTTAGGTTCTTCTTCTCAATCTATATCTGGTACCTGTTGCAAGTGTTTACCTTAGGAATTTGATGATTAGCTTTCTCTCCAACTTTCGGAAGATCGTTCTAGAGGTCTTATGTCGTAGTGTGCGCGCGCCATCTTTTATTATATTTGGGAAGTCTGCTATAGTTTATCCGTTTGATCTATTCGTCCAACTCTTCGTCATCGAGGCCATCTAATTACATATTGCATATTACTTCTTTTGTAGGTACCTTTGCGTTTGTTTAATTTTCCATTTTTTAAAGGGGTTTAGTAGCATAATTCACTTGTTCACAATTTTGTTGGTTATGCAAACAGTCGACTAGTCCCCAAATTGAACAAAAGCTCATTCATACAGGACTTCAACGAAATCGGTAGCATCGTTTAAATCAAAGTACGAAATTGACGTTGAAATTATTCGATATCAACGGATGAAATCGGATTTTAATCTGTCAAGTCTGCGTCGTGATCAAACATTAAAAATTCTTCAGTTAACATACCCCATCGTTACGTAAGTAAAAAATATCATTAAAGAAACACTTGAAAACCGCACTCGAAGCCAATTACCGGAAGCGAGCTGTTGACGAAAGTAACGGACGTGAGTCGACTGTGAAAAAGAACGCGCGCGGAGGCGGAGGAGAGAGGAGGTTACTGAAGCAAGGGCTGCGGCGTGCGAAGACCTCCAAGTCAGGTGGAACAGGGTCAAAACGTTAGAAACTCGCGCTAACCCTATTTTCATAAGGCGAAGTAGAGAGGAAAGTTGAAATTGTATTTCGGAAGGATCGTCAAAAAGTTTACATTTCGGATTCCTTTTATGTTCGCTAGCCGGTGCGGAAAATAAAATATTGATGAGGGAGAAGGCGTAGGAACGAGTTAGGACGTCGGAGTGGAAAAGTAGAAGGAGGGAATGTGTTACTGCTGAAAGAGATATCGTTGCAGGAGGTACCGGTCGGTACGTTTGATGCTGTTCGAATCTGCGAATTACAGCAGCCTATTCGCCGTCGGAATATTTGGAATTCGTGTAGATTATGGGGAAAGGGACTGTACTTATATTATAATAGATGTGACGAGGTCCATATAATCAACCAGTCAACAGCGTTACACATGAATTACAGCAAATATGAGCAGCCCAAAACTTAATCTGATAAAACCTACTTTTCATCGAAAGTATAATTCATAGGATTTCTTTATCAGTGGATCAGTGCTTTTCCTCTGACAAGGGCCCGTGTAATGTCCATCACGGATTTCGATCCTATTACGTATGAGTGTTCTTTGAGACATCACGAAGAAAACCCTCTGATCGCTTATCCGATTGGGGCTTCGTTTTGGAAATATGCAATTCCGAAGAATGAAGTGCGCAAACCGCACGAGTAAGTATCGAATCGCGTGAATAGAGTTGAACAGAACAGCATGGCCGAACGGACAAGGTGACGTTCTGGAATAGTGGAAGTTCTGGTTTCGATTCTGATTGGCTTCAATTATTTTTTCTTTTTTTCATTGCAAACATCATTAATGCATTAAAAGCAATCGAAAACAATTTTTGCTACGTTTCATAAACTTTCATTCAAGGATAGAAAGTCAAAACAAGAATGTTTCCGTCATCACAAATATCAGTGGTTCGAATTCAATAGTCAAAAACAATTGGAACTGATTACCGAAAGAACTATCATCCAACTACACCGAAACCAAAAAAGAGAAATCCGAATTCTTTTAACTCGACACGCGTTTGTTCTCCTTCTCGTTTCTTGTTTCATGCGAACCTAACAACCAATTACGACGCCAATTTCCCTCGTAAACGTGCGCGAATCCTACACAGACTGCGCCAATTATCGCTACAAATTAACTTTGCTCTCGTGTTTCTTCCGTTCTCGATCTTCTCGTATTTCCGACGACAATTCCGACTTCCTGGAATTTTTTTTTAATAAAACTCGTATTCGCGCTCGTCTCTTCGTCCGCTCCGTCGTCGTCTTATTTATGCGACTTCCGTTATAACACCCGTCGCGATTCTCTTTGTAAATATAATGCCGAGATAATGACATTACGGAATTTCTAATAATAAGTCGACATCAAAGGGAGCCGGTCGCCTTCGGCCGCCGGATCGACGGAAATAACAACAGTAAGAATATTCAATTCACTTCGTTTCCGCTAATGAACGCGAAGATTAGAAAACGCTCGACCGGGAAATTAACTCGATGGCGTACGAAAATTGCCATTAAGACACTAAATGTCGGAAAGGAATAAATAAATTCAATTTAGTTAAACATTAAATTTATTGCTTTATTCTCGCATATTACAAAAGTCTCGAGAAAAGCTAATTAATTTTAGTGATTGTCGAATTTATAGAAAATCCCTTGAACTGGATTCGTGTAGTTTCTAGGGGAACTGCATATTATTACTAAAAACAAAATAGCTAAAATATTGCTCTTGCAGGGAAATAGAGGCAAGGAATCTGAAACCAAACCATCATTTTATGGTAAGATCTTTGTACCAGCCCACGCCTCTTCTAATGGTAATACTAACTCAATAACATTCTGAAAGCTCTTCTTCTTTCTGTACCGCTTGCTCTTCTTGTCCCTCTTCTTGATATCCTCCTTCGCCTTCCTTCTTCTTCTTTCTCCTCGTCTTCTTCTTCATCTTCTTCTCGTCCTCATTTTTCCTCTTCTTCATCGGTTTCTCCTTCCACTTCCTCTTTATCGTATTCTTGGGCAAGAGGACATGCTTGTTCCATTCCTCTACCTACTGCGCTACAAACCTCCAGCTTTTACATCAGCACGCAGGTGGTCTTCTTAACGGTCTTTTTGTGTCAGATTTCTGTATTTTCATTCACGTTGGTTCTTTTTCTGGACACTCTTGTTCTACTTACCATCTTCATTCAGTATTCTATATTCAAGTGTGGTTATTTCGGAGCTTCAAACCAATTTTCTTGGGGCTCTCCATCAGCTAGTATGCAACTCCGTTTCTTACCGCAGCGAGTTAATAGAGAAACCCAGAAGATAAGCTACGACCTGTTGGACTTCTTTTGGTCTCTTCTTGTTCCATTCTTCTTTTCTTATTTGTCCAGAAATGGAGCGATAATTCGGCACCACATCTTGCACCGATCTCAAAAAACTTCCAATCCAATCCCATTAGGAAGCCGACCACCAAATTTTTGGAAATCAGCCGTATACGATGTGAATTATACATTGCTATAAAAGTATAAAACAATACAAGTAAATACGCCCCTCTAAGAGTCGATTTATTGCTGCAACGAGTTGATAGGAAGATCCAAAAGTCTTAGATAAGCTACGATCTCTTCGACTTCTTTTTGTCCCTTCTGATTTCATTCCCCTTTTTGTATTTGTTGCTGGCATCGTCAATAATGGCGGATGAATAGTTCAGCTCCACACCTTACACCAATCTCAGAACATTTCGAGACAAAAATCCATCTGGTTCCAATCTCATTAGGAAGCTAACCCTCTGGCTTTTGAGATCTTCACTATCTAGTGTTTGTTATTGTCACGTAGCCATAAGAGTGTACAACTGTAATATAACAAACAAAATGAAGGGAACAATACAAATAAATACACTCTCCCGAGAGCGTTGAGTGTTGATTGCTATCTCCCTGAGATCTTTTGCTCTTCCTTCGCTTGATTCTCTTACATCTTCTTGCAATATTTTGCTTGGTTTTCCCGTCCGTATCTTTTTTATTAGTGTTGCCATATATTTTCTTAAAGGAAGTTCCTACAAAAAAAAAAATTTCAAAGCGTACTGAAATTTGCCATCCGCCGCCACGGCACTTCCATCAAATTTTGCAAGGGGAAAAGACCACATTCGGCAGAGATCACCACAGGGTTTCCATTTCCTAAGGTTTCCATTTCCATTTCCTAAGAAACTAATCAACATCGAATGACTTCTAATGAGACCTACCAGATAGAGCTGCAAAGATGTGAAGTTCATAAATTTAGAATGTGGAATTTAAACCAATACTCAAAATATTGGGAATAAACAATTGAACTGGTTTGGGCATACTGTCAAGCTTGGTCCAGATAGGATGATAAAGAAAACGAAGCAGGGATACGAAGAAAGGGAGGAAGCGGAAGACCGAGGAAGACGAACCAGATGCCGGAATATAAGAGATATGAAGAAACTGTTTTTGTAAAATTTTGCTATTGATAACATCTCAATGTTAAACTACTAAAAATGTTAGATCACCTGATGATCACTTCCGCTTCCCATTCCTAGTTTTATCTTAGCATACGCCAGTAACTGTTTTCAGTGCTTTAATCAAGAAATTCCATCTAATCGGGAAACGGAAACAATCTAACCGATCGAATTTCTTTTTCCTCTCCTCTTAATACAAGAAAAGCATTCAAATCTTCTATCTGATTTGGCCTTAATTACAAAAAATAGGCAAAAATGACCGACGACGCATTAATCTTTCCCGCCTCGGATTTAATTTGTTATAGAATGGAATCTCATATATCCTCGGATCGAAAAGGGGGTGAGGGGGAAAACCGCAAGCGGCCCGCCGCCATCTTCTGATTTAATTGTTTCCGTTTCTAACGTCAGCCGGCGCTGTAATCGAATTCGAAAAGATTTGTAGGCAGCGCATATTACAAGTTATCGAGGGGTGGAAACGAAAGGCAAAAGCGGGTGGAAAGGGAGGAATAAATTTTGGCCTACGTCTCGCCAAGTTTATGAATCTATCGATGCGATAGGGTGATCGGTAATATATTGCTCTTAAATGCGAGTAAGTAGAGCTGCTTCTTTATCTTCCTCCTTCACAATATGTCGATTCCTTTCCTTGCTTCTGTTTCCCGTTACAATAGGGCTATCTACTTACACCTTACCATAGTTTCGTTAGGGACGACCAACTCGACGATAATTATCCCCCTCCCTCGCTATGCAGAAGGGTAGCAGAGGCGGCACCGGCCGGAGACAAAAAGATATTTTACGTGCTCTTGTTACGAGAGCCCTTCATCTTGACGGCGATGGCGATAACGATGATGATGATGATAGCGGAAACGCGCGCGAACCGACGTCGAAGGGACGAGATAAAGGGAGACGACCGGGACGCGCGCGTTACAAGTTGGTACAAGGCGTCGAGTTTCTCGAAAACGTATATCCACCGTAACGCGGGTGTTGTTTCATAAAAGACACACGAAGTCATGAATAATAATTTCCAACGGCCTCTAGTCGGTTCACTTTTACCCCTATATCATCTAACGAGTACGGCGCGCTTGTATGTTTCCGGTTGTTGAGCCGATGGTATCTCTGGTTTGTTAGTTAGAGTTTTGTTGACAATGTGAATAATTTGTACTTTTTCCCATTACAGACATATTTCGCAGTTAACCTTCATGTTTTCGCCGATCCATAATGGCTTTCCAGTAGAAACAATTGAGTAAGCCTTTTGCACTCTACATAAGAGTCCCTGTCAAAATTAGATCCCTTATCAGGGAACGGATATGTTGAAAATGATGGACGCAGATGGCAGGAAAGTACTTTACAAAGCATGGAAAGAAAAGACAATACCCCAAGGCCGGAAAGTGGGAGCAATATAATAATAATAATCTTTAAAAAGGACACCCAAGGAAGTGTAAAAATTACCGAGGAATAACGCTACTAAGCAATGCAATGAGCATTTATGAACGGATATTAGAAAGACGAAAAATTACAGAAAAAACACTACGTCAAACACAAAGTGGATTCAGAAAAGGGAGAAGTGCACAACGCCACATATTTACACCGAAACAAATCATTCATCAGAAGACCAACGACAAGAAAAGAACAGCATGCATAGCATTTATAGACATGGAGAAATCCTTTGATCGAGTTAGAGGGGAACAGATATGGAAAAGCTTGAAAAATAGAGGAGTTGGAGGACCATTAATAGCAGCAATAAAACGATTGCACGATTATAGTGATGTGATATGTGATAACTAGAAACAAACAATCTGCAATGTTGGCAACAAATGAAGGACTTAGACAAGGAGGAGTAAAGAGCCCGGCACTATTCTTAATCTTCGTGGACGAAATAACGCAAAAATGTAGAGATAGAATGAAACTATTGCAACTGGGATACGGAAAAACGATACCTATCAAAATATCGAAATGTGCCTACCTTGACAATATAGTGGTTTTGGCAGGGAACGGAGGAGACCTACCAAATAACATGAATATATGGAAAGACGCATTAAAACAATATGGAATGTCAATGAACCTAGAGAAAATCAAGATAAAGGACATACGAGAGAAGACGGAGATGGTATTAAATATAAATGCTGAATAAATTGAAAAAATGAAAGAGTTGAAATATCTAGGAGTAGTGATAGATAAAAAAGGAAACGATGAAATAGACATAACGGAGCCTATCAACAGCACAAACAAATTACTTTTCACAAACACCGGTCAATTTAGTGAACAGAAAAGAAATATCGAGTGAAACAAAGATGAACGTTCTTGAATCAACATATAGACCAGTACTAACATATGGTTGTGAATCGTGGGACACAGGAAAGAGAGACACTCGAAGAATACAAGCAGCCGAAATGGGATTTTTAAGGAGGACAAGAGGAAATGACGTTGAGAGACAAAATCAGAAATGAAAAAATAAGGGAGGACTTGAAAATAAACCCAATACATGATTACATCGAAAAAAAAGCAACTGGCATGGTGGGGATACGTAACAAGAATGAAAAGACAAAAACCAATAAAAATGATCTGGGCAGAGTGGAGAGAAGAGGGGAAAAGGTACAGTGGAAGACCGAGGAAAGCTTGGGAGCAAAACATGAGGGAGATATTGAAAAAGAAAAACTGCACCTATGAGAAGACCGAAGACTATCGAAAGACAAAAAGGAATGGAAAGAATTGGTACAAGTGCAGTTACCTAAGTAATAAGAAACTAACAACAGTTAGCTAACTAGAAGCTAACTTTTTAGCTTCTAGTTAGGCAACTTTCTCAGAAAAACTCTACAATGGCTTCTTCTTAAGTATACACAAATTGCGTGAGCCAATTAGTGAGGGACAAAGAATTATACTTCATTAACTGCAGACCACAACCGTAAGCTATAGTTTGATCCTTATTGACTCCTCAATGCGGTATAGCTGGTCCGTAATTACCCCATTCGCCCGAATGTATCAAATTCTTCGTAACTAACATAAGCGGCTCCCTTTACGAATAGAACACGAAATGGCATTACACCTTAGTATGGTTTACGGTTGTGTTCCGTAGTTAACAAATCCTAACTGTACAACGCCAGTTACTGAGGAAGAAAAAATATAATTTATTAACTGCGGATCACAACCATAGATTATAATTTGGTCCTTATTGGAACTTTTTAATACGATATGGTTGGTCAACAATTATTCCGTTCGCCCAGAAATATCAAATTCTTCGTAACCAACCTGGGACCAGAAACTGGCTTCATCTACGAATTAAAAAAGGAGGAGCATCACATGTTACTATAGCTTACGGTTGTGGTCCGGAGTTAACTAATCGGAACTGTACAACGCCAGTTAGTAAGGAAGAGAGAATTGTGTTGTATTAACAACATATGGACAACAAGCATAGACTATACTGCGGTCCTTAGTGGAACACACGGTATACTTGACTTGCAATTTCTGCATTTCCCCGAATGTATGAAGTGCTTCGTTACTAACCTGGAACCTGGAAAGTGGCTCCATATACGAATTAGAAACGAAATGGCATCACATATTACCATAGTTGACGGTTATGATCCGGTGTTAACAAATCGCATATATGTACCCGCAATTAGTGAGGGAGAGAGAATTATGCTTTATTATCTGCAAGCCACAACCATTGACTATAGTTTTGTCTTTACTAAAACTACTCATTATGGAATAATTGATCTACAATTCGGAAGTTATATTTTGCTATAGCGTCCGGTTGCGGTTCGCAGCTAATCGTAATCGTGCAACGACAATTAGGGAGATGGAAGAGAGAATTGTGCTTTATTAACTGCGAACCACAACCGTAGGCTACAGTCTGGTCCTTAGTGGAACTCTTCAATACTGTATACAGCCATCCAAGGAGAAGCTTAAATGCCAAATCTTGTCGAAATTTCGGTGAAATTGCCCTGCCTGTTTGACATCCCTAATTACCCTTCAAGTTTGCTCTTGTAGTCAACGTAGTATAGACGTTAAAAGCATCCTTAAAAACCAGTGGCGCCCGTAACCATTTTCATACCATCGGCCTGCATTTTTAGCGCTCTTTATCGTGGAAGTAAAACCTTTTCACTCACGATCCTACGTGACAGCTAGCTCTCTTGTTTCTGCCTGTTAACAAATCTCCCCGAGACAATCTAACGGCCACCTGTTTCCTGAGCGCCGTGTTTCTGTCTTTGTGTCATCTTCGGAAGTTACAAGCAACAACTTGCGTGTGTAGGTATTTTTAATTTATGGAACGCCCGGTATAAGACGAAGCCTGTGTCACACGTAATAGCACCGAGTTTACGGTTCTGGTCCATAATTGGTTTATAATTAATAAATCGTAATTTCATTCCCTCCCCTGTTTAGCACATCCACACAAGCAAAAAGTTTAGTCGCCTCTTTGAAGTTGATACTTTTAAGAAATACACGAGATGATGATCCACTACAATTTTAACCGAAATCGAAACAAAACTAATTTCCATATCGATCACTACTCGCTCTCATCTCATCAAACTTTCGTGTAATCCTTACACACAATCCCTCTATCCCGTCTTATCCCGAGACCCATTTCCACCGTAATACTAAGTCGAATCTAACGACGAAAGAGATGACGACGATGACGATGATGATGATGATGATGATGATGACAGGGGAACGAAAATTACAGGAGGACGTCGCGCAGTAAAATCAAGATTTCGATAGACGCCGTCAGAGAAAGGGTGTAGTGTAACAAAAGGGGATTTAATTAAAACAAAATACACGAGCGAATTTTAATTACGCCTATGAGGGGAGAGGGATAATTAGCTTTACAATATTCGAGGGAGCGACGCTCCCTGGTCGTCCCTCCCGTCGAAAACGAAGCCGCCGGCTTGAGACAGTGATACAATTTTGAAAAGTAGGGACGAACCGAGAGTAGCTCGCGAACAGTTGGGGGATACGAAAGGTGGTGGTGGTGGTGGTGGTGGTGGTGAAATTGAGGGAAGGGGTGTTAATTACGGATTTTATTATTTCTGCCGGCAACGAATGGGGCGAAGCGGGTTTAGAATTTTTTAAACGAAATGAAAAGGGGTAAGTGAAATCTATCGAAACGGCCTAGGATTGAAGTAACTTTGTAACGTTCTGCCTTCATGTTCTGTAACTGCATTGATTTCTTTGGTAATTAACAATAACCTGCTATATATAAAATAAATAAAATTACCCTTACCACACCTTTCTGAAAAATCCAGATACGTATTTCGGCAACTAAGTTGCCATCCTCAGTGGAAAACTGCCAAAGACGAACACTGCACAACAACGAAACACTGCAAAATGAACATCACACACAATGAACGTGCGAAACACACCAAAACACTGAACTCCCATAAAGGAGAAAGTGAATTAATACCTAAATCTCATACTCTATGGAGCGTGTCGATACGGTTGAAAGAATCTAAAATTTAATTCAATAGCTCGTACAATTTAGAATTTGGAATAGGTCCTCCATCTGCATTCATAATCCTCTTTCTATTCTTATAAATATATATGCTTCCGTAGCTATCCAGTTGCCTGTTGTTTTCTACCGCCTTAATTAATTTTAAACTTTCAATTGGCATAGCGTGTTTTTATCCAAAATATGTCGGGCCACACTTGATTCCTTTTATACCGGGAATTGCGAGGGGTTGAGTCCTTAGAACTCTCGAGGATATGAATGCTAAGACGCATGTGTTTACTATTGCTAGGGCAGGTCAAAACTTGAAAAACGACAAATTATATGCGCCCTTCAGAGCGCGAGGTGGAGGAGACGGATATTAAACAAATTCCTCTCTTATCTCGAAGCAAGTTTTCAACAGGTATACATCAGGTTTAATTGGTTTCAGTCCATTTCCAACTTTCGAGTACGACCAGGCCTTCAGCAAAGATCCTCCATGAGCGGAAGAAAGCGAAACTTCCATAACGATCCTATGGCAACTTTAGCAGATACATGCAATTTACCATTATACTTCCGACCTTCATATAAGTTGAACGGAACTACACAGTTCACGTAAATTGCTTTAAACCACCGTTTGCTTGTGTTTAACGTTCTTTTTGACTTTTGGGCTTTGCTTCCGAACAATAATCGTCATATCATTAGTAGCGAGTAGGTCCAATAACGATAATCTTTCAGAATCGTTGACTTTGGGCGTTGCTTCTACCTTTAATTTTTGCAATGCTCGTGGTGCTCGAAGATAGACGTTGGTTTGGTGGGATTGCTCTGAAGAGATTGAAGAAGCACCAACACACGAACTTTGCCATATATTTTTTTTGAAAAGAACCTACGAGAGCCCAAGCCATCCTAATACAACTAGCCATCATATATTCTAAAGCTTCCTGTTCCCAAATAAAAACAAATCAATAACGACAACAACAAAAATCACAAAATTCCAAAACTCATAATCGATTCTAATCGCCGCGACTTCAAAATACGATCAGGAAGTAACAGTCGGTTCTCTTAAAACGCCTCGCAATCCCCGCCGGCGTCGCGAAATGACAATTAGGCGTCGATCCATTGAACGAAGCGATCGGGAAATAATTAAAATTGACGCGTCTTCGTTTTATTTCTTCGTAGTCGTCGTCTCTTTCGCACCCGCGGCGAAGCGTCTCTTCAATTATTTCCGTTCGCCAGGTTAAGAAATTTGTCATCGTCGGGAGGTTGTAAGCGACGCTTCGCTCGGAAGAGGTTAACTGTATCCGTTATATACCTGTCCACATCAGAAATTGTACCTTTTCGGATACTTCGTCGCGATATCGGAAATGCGGTCGAACGTTTCGGACGGAGTAAATTCTATCTGAAATTGCGCGGTAATTCTTTAATTATAGAAAAAGGGAACTTTCGTTGGAAGGAAATAAGAAACAGACATCGTCGTTGCCACGAAGCCAATACGTTCGCTGCTATAAGCACATCCGATTCGCAATTTTTGCCGACGTATCGTGTAACCAACTTACCAGCTTACACGTTGCAAAAGTACAGTACCAGAAGAAGGAGGAAGATGTTACCACAGCCCTGTAGGATGGTTAATGGTAGATTCAGCAAAACTTGGGGAGGAAAATTCAACGATTCTCTTAACTTCCCTGCGTCGGTTTTCCGTATAATCCTCGATACAAGATTTGAAATAAAACGAAATAAACGTAAGTACGTAGAAACCAACTGTTCGGTCGCAACGTTACGAACGGAAAATACGGAGTCAAGGCCACAGCCGCATTCAACACGGCGCGGCGAATCAAAAATTATGAACGCCACACGTTGAAACGAGAGATCATAGAGCTGTTCAAACAGAATACTGTAACAATATAGAAGCCTATACAATTAGCCGTAACAATCGAGCATGACAACACATTATCTCGAATACATTTTCTACTTGAAGCTTTCCATCACTCGTGGGACTTTTTGCAGGAATCTTCGACAGTTGATCCTTCTTTCTTTTTCTTCATTTTCATCACCTTCATCATCTTCTTCTTATGCTTCTTTTTCTTCTTCTTCTCTGATCCTTCTATCCATGCGCTCCGGATACCTGCCTTGCTAGTTTCTAATCAATTTTCTCCTCCTCGTCCTGTTTTCAGCCGTAGTTCCAATTTTCCTTATACACTTTCTTCTTTCCTCCCCTAACGCCCCAATTTTTTGTAACCATGTTTTACTTGGTCTGCCTTTCTTAGGCTACTTCCAAAACAATGAAAACCGGAACGATATGCAGGAAAATAAGCAGTGAAGTCCAGAACTGATGGGAATTGAAAGTTTTACACTTGAGGAAAGAGAAGCAAACAATTCCAAGATCGAAGCCTTTTCAGCGCCAATTCTTTTTAAAAGACACCGGAACAATTATCGCCTACAATCTATCCTGAAAATTTGAGTTTGAGTTCTTCTCTCTATGCTTTGATTCCAATGCGGCCTTTCCTATATTTTATTATTTTATCCTTGGACGAAGTACGCCAACGCATTTCCATGGTATATGCTTCGTAGTTTCCGTTAAAAGCTACAGTTATCGTCCGTGGTTTGTCCTATGATCTTGAGCTAGTATCTTAAGTTAAAATGACCGCTGAGAAAATCTGTGACTATTCGTAACTTTTCTTTCTGTAACTCGATCAATCTCTTGGTATCTGCTGGGACAAAGAAGTTGGAGGTCTTAGTGATGGGAATATTTCCCAATAGGAGGTCTTTGCTTCTTTTTCCTATTCTCGTATCAGTCCCCTAATATAACGTTTAGTGGTGTTATTAGATAAATAGTTCCAGTCCGAATATCGGAAGAGTGGATGTTTCCTAGCAAACAGAATCAATTTTCCATTAGGCAAACAAGACAATTATCTTGATGCGGTCGCAACAGAGGGCACTAAATTTCTGAATTCTTGTTGAGTACATTACACAGTAAAATCGTCAAGAATTTTCGCACCTTGGGACTCCGAGGATTTAAAACCGGCCCTGCTAGCAACGTCGTCAGCAATCTTGATGCCTCGTACGTCTTCATGCACTATCACCCACAGAAAGATTACCTTGTTCTTTTTGGACAGCTGTCTAAGGAGTTCTTCGCAGTTGCAGCTTATATGCAACTGATTTAACAGCCGTTAACACTCAGTAGTTCTCAGGAATTATGAACCCAACCTAAAATTTACCCTCCAGTGTGTTACCATGACGAATTATGAAGCCCTCATAATCTATTATTCTCAGGCCTTCCCACCTCATTTCTTGTAGCTCCAGAAGGTTATCTTGTTGTTGTTCATCAGCTGCATAAGGGATTCTTCTGCAATTCCATGCATACTTTCAACTTATATATAACTGATTTAAAAGCATGCACCGCTACCCGACCGTCCGTACTAATACATACAAACGCTTGTCTTTCAGACTCGTCTTTAGATACATTCCTGAATACAAAGATTTTTTCTATGAGTCTCTAAACTATATAACTATATAACTAACTAAAAAGAAGGAGAGGTGATGCTTATTTGAATAAAAGGTAACGTTCTATAATTGAATGAACAATGTATAAAGAAAAAGTATTTCATTTCGAAACCGATGGTAACTAAGTTGAGGTTGAATTTGAAGTAAATTCGAGTCTGAATAATAAGAGCGTCATCTGATGGGGGGGAACGCAAACGTGTGTGTGTGCGGGTGAGGAAGAACTAATGAAAGAAGGAAGATAGAATAAAAGCGTCTATCTGACGATTCCAAACGTCTCACTTTTTCCAGTTAACTTTCGCTGCAAAACGTCCCCAAAAGAGCTTCGCTCTAAAAAAGGAAGGTGCACATAACTGACCTAGGATCTTCTCTGCAGTTCTTTTCTAAAATCCCCTTGGGGATTTCTGCCCCGAGAAATAATCATCCCCCTTTTGCAAGAACGTCAGTCCATTAAAAATTCTATCGGATTGACGCTGAGGCGTATGTCAAAATTACGAGGATCGAATATGGCAAACGAAGACGCCGTCGCCTCCTCCTAAACGAAGGACCGGAGAATGCCCGTCCCAATTAAGTCTATCTTGACGTTGAATCGCGGCAAACTATAGTTAAAACCGAATATAATAGGTGTAAATTAGTATAATTGTCATCTCAGAATTCCGGGCGTATTGCCGTAATTAGATTTCTGATAATAGTTTCTGGGGTAATGTGGGCAATTAGCGCGTCTGCACACAAGGCGCCCAGTCAGCCGGGCTCGAATTCGCGCTCCTTCGAGTTCGTCGAGCGTCGCGGCGCGTATTGTACTACGCCGCTCGTCGTTATTGGCTGGCGCGTCGTTGCAACATAATAAGAAGAAGGATCCGGAGAACAAAGGCAATAGGATCGTGCGGATTATTATCTGGAGAAAGACGAGAACCGTCGAGGGTAAATAGAATTGTAGAGCTTCTTAGAGGGTACCTAATCGTTTGTCGAAGATTTTAAATGAAAAGAGAAATATGTGGATTGTGTGTTCCTGAAGAGATAATCATCTTTCAAGAAGCGTACCACTTGAGAATATTACCGGAAGCTCTAAGACAATTCCAAAGTTAAGTTTAAGAAAATCATCAAACGCGTCTGTACTATGGGATGTAGCAAGATTAAATTTTTGTCTAACAATTACCTTATCGCTAAATCCAACGTGACTGCTGTTGCTAGCGCCACAGCCTTCGTCGTTGTCTTCGTCGAACCACTTGCTGACAACCAGCCTGTCGCTAACATCAGAATGACTGCTATTGCTAAATCCCTAAAATCACAGCATTAATTGTCTTCGGCGTAGCACCACCCGCTGCCAATGGCCTTCTCGCTAATTCCAATGTGGCTGCTATTGCTAATGGTCTAAAACCACAGTATTCATCGTCGTCATCGGCGAACCATTTGCTGGCAAATATAGATTGTATGTTCCTGAAGAGCCAATCATCTTTCGGAGTGTACCTTTTGTGAATATTACTGGAAGCTTTAACATAATTCCAATGTTCAGTGTAAGAAAATCATCAAGCGCGCCTGTAGTATGGGATGTAGTAAGGATAAATTTCTTACGATTGGCTAAAAGTTCAAAAAACATATGGAGAAACTTAACGAAGATGAGAACTGATTCACCAGTGCTAAAGAGGTCTAAAGACCTTCGCAAGAAGTGGCGATACTCCACGGAAACATTGGACCTTACTTACTAAAACTTCACTTTTTCGTCTTCTACCCCCATGCCTTCACAGCTTACAGACGGCCTCCCCATTGGATAACTAACGCTGATTTTATATCATGTACTGGCAAGCCACATGCTTAGCCTCTTGAGTCATCCCAAGAAGAAAAAGGGAGTATCAAATTTGGTTTTCTTGACTACCTTTTCCCAGTCCTCCTTGTATCCAGCCACTTTCTTTTACTATTCATCAACCTTTTCTGGTGGTTGCTTACCTTATCCCTAAAACTAACATTCCTGCTGTTGCTAAATCCCTAAAGCCATTTATAGTCATCATCGTTGCACCAACCGCTGGCAACGACCTTATCGCTAGGACTAACATGGCTGCTATTGCTAAATCCCTAAAAATTTATTGTCATCATCGGTTTACCACCCGCTGATAACGACGTTATCGCTAACACGGAACTGGTTGCTATCATTAAATCCCTAAGGCCATTTATGGTCATGATTGTTACGCTACTCACTGGCAATGGCGTTATAGCTTACGCCAATGTAGTTGCTATTACTAACGTCCAAAGACTGCAGTCCTCATCGTTGTCATCGCGTCACTTGCTGTCAGCGATCTTACCGCTGAAATCAAAATGGTTGCTATTTCAAAATCCATAAAACCACCGTATTCGTTGTCATCAATGTTACACCAGCTGCTAACAATGACCTTATCGCTAATTCCAATGTAGCTACTATTGCTAATCCCCTGAAACCACAGCTTTCATCACCGTCCTCGGAAACTCATTTGCTGGCAACAGTCTTATCGCTAAATCAATATAATTGATCTTGTTGAATCTCTAGCAACACACAGCATTTATTGTCATTAGTATTGCACCACCCATTAAGAATGGCCTTTTTTGTTAAAGTCAATTTGGCCGCTATTGCTAATGCCCAAAAACCACAGTCTCCATCGTCGTCAATCGGCGAACAATTTACTGGCAACGAATTTACCGCTAAAACCAATATTATAATAAGTGCTATTGTTAAATCCCTAAAACCACAGTATTCACTATCACTATATCACATCGGTAAACTTTTCACCACGCAATTGTTTCATAATAAATTCAATGACACGAGTATCGCTAGGTCGAGGCAAGCATTATCACAACCGTATACAACCGAAGAATAGAAAATAATAGAATGAGATTAGTAATATCCTAGAACAACGGAACATGAGGGTGTGCTCGACATCTATGAAAGAATCTGTTAGGTAATCCGAAAGACAAAATAGATTTGGAACAACGGTCGGGTATCTATAAAATTGATTGCAGTGAATGCGATAAAGTATGTCTAGGACAATCGAGACGTGCAATAGCTGCACGATTTAAAGAACATGTGGCCCATTACCGTTATGGTAGGCAAATAGAGGCTGATTTAGCGCGAGAAGTTGATAGGTATGAAGCGATACACATACATAAAAATATAAATCTTCTAGATCGCGACGGTGGGCCGATTCAGCATTATTGTTTATTCCGCCTATCGGAAAAAAATAAATAATTAAGTAATATTGCTCATGGAAAGGGTAGCCAGCATTTTAAGTTAATTTTCTTCGGGAAATGAACCAAATTATTCACATAACGATACTTTTAACGTTCAAACTTATTCGAATCGGAAGGCGGCCTTAGCAGGTACTCTCTCTCTGACCGCCCACTTGACATGGTATGTTTAAGTTTCGTTTACGGCTGACAGGCTTTGCTAGCCGTTTCCGAGAGGAGAAATATTTGTTTACGCCACACACACTGGTACAGTAAAAAAAAATACACCACACATTGTAGTCAACGTTACATCACCCGCCAGAAGTGGTCTTATCGGTAAAATCAATGTGGCTAGCTAACGCCCTAAAACCACAACCTTTATCGCCATTGTCTTCGAACCACACAAAGAAAATATGGTGCTTTGATTGGTACAATATTTAAACGCAGTTGAGGATGATCTATATTTCTGTAAAGGGGCGTTCAAACGGTCATTCAACATTGTCAACGAGGTATTGACAATATCATCAATAAATCTTGATAAACTACAAATGTTTGCCCCATAAATAAATAATATTGACAATACTACCATTTTTACAATATTTATTAATCTTCTGAATGCCCCTTAAGAACGTGGCTAGTATCTCTCTAATCAACGTTTGTATTTAGTATCCAAAACGTTGAAATAACAAACCTCCTTTAGAGCGAAATGAAAAGAACTTCCTGAAGCCTGCAAATTTATTCCTCGAACATCATTCCGTACATATCCCTCCAGCTATTAAACAGTTAATCTACCGGCATTCAAACGGGAAATCTAAGCGAGTATTACGTATGTACGCCCCGTTAAAAAGCGCGTTTTCCTCGACGGGAATATTTCGAACTGAAACGAAAATAAAACTCGCGCCACTCAAAAAGGTTAATCTTTCGCGTCCGCAGCTCGCTCCTTTTATTTGTATATCTCTAAACAGATACGCGTTTTATGCTTGCGTAAAATTTTATCTCTCTCGCGCGTTCCGCAAACCGCAGAACACGCCTTAAAAGTCCCCCAAAATCGTATTAAATTTTGCGCTGTTGATAATGGACGTCGGGTAGGTATCGGCGCTCGAACGTATGGGGAATACGCGGGTGCGGGGGTGGAATGTTTTCGGGGATGGTTGCGGTGGATAATCCCGCGAACGAACGAGAGCGAAGCGCGAATTCGGTTCGCCAGTAATAAACTTTTATTAATTACGTTTTGATTGAATTAAATTTGTTGAAAACGCCACCATTGCGAAATTCGAAACGTACATACGCGACAATTTATGTACGTAGATCCGACCATCAGAGTATTGTGTTGCGTACATATGTATACATGTAACATATGTACATATGTAGATATTAAATTTAGATTTCCGGAGGAAATTTATAAAATGAGACGAACGAAATGAAATATGAATTTTAAATTGAATAGGGGGCGTTTCCGGTTGTATAACTTTTATAATAACAAGAATTCGAAATGATAAAATTGTGAACCAGCAAGGAAATCAAAATCTAAAACTCTTGCGGTCAAACGTCTTGTATTGTTGAAGGATTAGTTACCAGGCCAAAGCAAAAATGATCATTCTTAAAATTAAATTTTTGGTGTTGTAAGGCGAAGAAGAGGATGATATGCAGATATACAAGTGAGGGTGGGGGATGTTTAATTTGCATGTTAGAATTTCAAGAAAAAGTTTTCGTTCATTCGGTAGTAAACGGTTTTGAGAATTCTTGCCTCGTGCTGGCGAAGCAAGTGTCACCGAATTTAATTAAACGACTATATGGTGAGGAGTTTACCGATGTGACATAATGTCAGTAGACACACCATAGTCCTTGCAATCATTATCAATACATCCAACAAAAGGATTTGAAAATTAAATCAGACACTTTTCGTTCTTCTCAAAACACAAGTCGCATATCCACTCTTCAAGTCCTCCAAAACGATATTTCAATCCCTCTGAACGAAGTCGCTTTCCTGGAAAATCTTCGACCTCTTGGCATGGATCTGATTTTACGAAATTTCCCGTTTTCAAACTCAAGCAACGAAACCGCTTTCCTCGAAAGTGTTTTAATTTGATCCAACTTTTTCATTAAATTTCTAACATTCCAAAACTAAAAATTACCTTTCTGGAACCTTTCAAATTGCCAATTCACAAGATTGGAATGCCAAAATATATCCCTGCCTTCTAGTTCTCTTCTTTGAGACTAGCACGATCAAGGTATCGGTGTGGTGCGATATAGATTGTGGAGTGTGATCGTATGATCGTATGATCGTATAATAAGAACAGAAAAAGAGTCTCCCATTACAAGATTCCCCTGTTCAAAATCTTACAATTTGTGTCATTTTCTTCCAAAATCGATAGATTTAAGTCATTTTCTCACAAAATCTTCAAAATGAAATTATGCGAATTTAATATTTTCAAAACTGAATGTTTTAATGTCAAACTCGTGCTATTTGAGTCATGCCTCAAAATATGCTTTCAAGTTTGCCTTCACAATCTGCAACTGTGAGTCATTTCCTTCCAAAGTCTTCAAATTTGAGTGAAATGTCCCTAAAATCGAGAACGTTGAGTAACTTTCTGCTAAATTGGAACATTTCTTCTAAAACCCTTCAAATTTAGTCGTTTTCTCTGAAAATCATTAATCGTTTCTTTTAAATTTTGAAAGTTGGCATACTTCCTCTGAAACGCGATCAAATTTTTATCAGTTTTTCTCAAATTCTTCAAGTTTGACTCATTTCTCCTAAAAATTTGAAGATGTCTTTTCATAATCTTCAAAATTGAGCCATTTCTTATCAAAATTTGAATCACTTCTTTCGAAATTCGCTTAAACAACTTCGGCTAGAAATCTTGATTGTTAAGTAATTTCTTGTTAAAATCAATAATGGGATAGATTTTCTTTATTCCCATCAAATTTGAGTCAATTATACGCAATGTCATCAAATTTTACTCATTTCTTCTCAATATTTTATCATATTTGTTTAATATCTTCAAGGTTCAGTCTTTTCTTGTATAATTGGATTACTTGTTTCGAAAACCACCGAAATTTAAGTTGTTTCGTCTCAAAACTTTGAAACTAGATTGGGTAACTAACAGCGATCACATCTGAATCAGCTCTTCGCAGAGTTATCACCTCTGATTCATTCCTTTTCAAGATTTGTAAAATTTAATCATATTTGTTTAAAGTCCTCAAAATTAAGTCTTTTCTTATAAAATTGGACCATCTGTTGAAGGCTGCTCAAATTATATGCCATTTAGTGTCAGAATCTTAAAAGTTCTATCCTTTTTAGTAAAACCGTCAAAGATAGGTTGTTTTTTCTAAACTGTTATCAAGTTTCAGTCAGTATTTTCCAAGTCATCAAATTTGACTTATTTCTTCTCAAAATCTGTAAAATTTAATTAATTAATTAGTTATTTCATGTAAAATTGGATTGCTTGTTTTGGAAATCGTTCAAATTTAAGTCGTCTCGTCTCAGAATCTTGAAAGTTGTGTCATTTTTGTTAAAATCATTAAAATTGAGTAATTTTTCCTGAGCGGCTTTCATATATGAGTCACTTTTTGACTAAGTCATCAAATTTGACTCATTCCTTCAACATCCTCAAAGTTGAATCTTTACTTGTAATATTGAATCACTTCTTTCAAAAGCCCTAAAGTGTAAGGCGTTTCTTTCCAAATTTTCATAGTGGCGTCATTTCTTGCTAAGGCTATCAACGTTGAGTTACATTTATGTATGTAAAGCCTTCAAATTTATTTCATTGCTTCTCAAAATCTTCAACATTTTATCATCGTTTTAAAAGCAGCAAATTGCTTCAAAGCAAGCCGTTGACTGAACTACGAAGATTATGAGAAGTCTTTGCAGTCATTTTTCTTCTTATAACCATCAAAATTTCTCTTCTTGAAAGTCACGAATTTGGACTCATTTCTTCTCGCAATCTTGAAAAATGTAATCATATCTTTTTAAAATCGTTAAAGTTGAATCATTTCTTGTCGAAATTGGATCGCTGCTTCTGAAAAATCTTCAAATTTAGGTAATTTCGTTCCGGAGTCTTCAAATTTATACTATTTGTTACTAAAATCTTGAAACTTGAGTAATTACTTCTTCTTATAAGTCATCAGATTGCAGTTCAGTTCTTCGCAAAATCATCAAACTGGTCTCGTTTCTTCTCAAAAATGTTTTGTTGATATTTTCTTCTAATCTGTGAACATTGGGTTATTTGTTTTCAAAATTGGACCAATTCTTCGGAAAATATTTGAAATTTTAGTCGTTTCGTCTCAAATTTTTATCATTTAAGTTGTTTATCTCAAAATCTGATTCATTGATTGAAATCATCAGAATTTAATCATTATTATTCAAATTGAGTTATTTCCTCTTCAAAAGCATTAGGATTTAGTCGTTTCTTCTCAATACTTTCAAATTTGCTAAAATCTTCGCAAAATCTTAGAAAAATGTAATTATATCCTTTTAGAGTTTTCGAACTTGAGCCATCTGTTATCTAAATTAGACCACTTTCTTTGACAAACTTTGGATTAAGGTCGTTTCCTCTCAAAACCCTGAAACTTGAATCAGTTCTAGTTTAAATCATCAAAATTGAGTTACTATTTCTTAAAAGCCAAAAGTTTTATTCTTTCCTTCAAGAAATCATCGAAGTTCAGTCATTTCTTCTCATTATCATTACTTATCTAATTTCAGCTTCGTTGGTGACAAGCTCCAGTTCCAGTTTCTTTATGTCTTTATGATTTCTTTTGGTAAAATGTTGTAAACTTATAATCTAGCCAATTAAATATCGTCAGCTCGATTCCAAGTGGCAAAAAGTATTCTTTTTCAATTTGAAAATTAGCTTCGGCTAATATTGAGTAAATGAAAATCAAGAATTTACCGGAAAAATCACGACGGCTTCCCCGAGATTTTTCTCCCTCTTTTCACGCTTTCCATCCCCTTTTAACGCTACGATTTTGTCTCCTCAAGCAGGTACCAATCTCCTGTTCGATTAAACGCGACGATCCTCGTCTTAAACGAACGGGAAAAGAACTTTTTCTCCGGCCTTGACGGGAAGCGTTCAGGAACCGGAATAGAAAAACGGCAAAGGAAAGCGACCGTAGCGCTTTCTATCGCGCCTCTCTATCGTTCCTGAATGGAAAGAAACGCGAAGAAAAGGAAGGGGAGGCCTTCCGATCACTCCGAGAGCATAATAGGCGGGTGTAATTTATGCACGAACGTGGAGATCGCTATTGTACGGCACCACCGAGGAAAAATATCGCCGAAGAAATTTGTAATTGAATGGAAAAAAGGAGGAATGAAAAGGCGCCGTTTTGAAGGGAGGCGGATAGAGGAGGAGGGGGGCGGCGAGGAAATGCGTTAAAAGCGAGTATTAAATGTACAAATTGGCGAGGCCACAATGAAATCAAGGGCGGTATTGTTCGGATCCGAACAATGTCTGATAAATTTTTCACCGGGCGCAAAAATATTTTGTGAGGATGAAATTGGGAGGAAGAAATTTCCTTACCCGAAAGGTCAATGTTCGTGTATTCACGCCCACTAGTACGAGGATTTTTGTCTGCTTTATTTCGTTTTATCCCTCGATGTGTATTTACCTCCTAAACGGTTAAAGGTTATTGATAATGTTGTCCCCGAAACTGTTTTAAACGCAACATATGATAGAATGAGCACAAACGCTTATGAATTTAATCCTACTACTGTTACTGAATCTACCTCCATCTCTCTCCCATGAGTTTAATAATAGGAAACAGAACAGGTCGATGGTTTACCTTTAATGATGAATAACGTAACTCTTGGTCACAGTGGCAATTGCACTGTTACAGTCCAAATTTATTTTTGTTTTTGACATATTCCTTTTTATTTAAACTTTTGAAACGTGTTTCTCAATTCCAAATTTTTTTATACTTCATACATCACTGATTGATGGTAGACGTGAGTCTTAATTCTTGACGCACACCTCGATTCTCCGAAAGATTCCCTCGAAAATCTTTTTTTCGCTTTCTCGATAATTTAGTGTTAAATTCCTCTTTGAGAGGATTGCTATCTTGGAGCATCGTTTGACCGCAGGAACAAATCGGACGACAATACGATCAACCAGCCCGATGTTTATGCGAGGTTTAACTGGTCCCGATGACCACCTCTTGCTAATCCTGAAAGAAAATTTCCCCTTATTGCCTCGTACCTTTCTCGCAACGTTCAAAAGTCAACGACGTTGGAAATTTGGTGCTGTGTACTTATTGTGTTTTGTGCCCAATACATACCGGTTACGTTCGCTGGCGATACGGATTTTGTTTATCTTTATTAGAATTCTGAAGCTAAGATTGATCACTTTTAGTTTCATCCCCTTTTGTTACTTTAGCGCTCAATTTCACGTCAATATTCCTTTTCCTGTCCAGCTTTATACCAATTTGTGTAAAATTTGAACTTCGCTTAAACATCACTTTTGAATTAGTTTTCAAGTTTTTAGCAGTTGTAATTGTCCACCCATTTTTCTTCAATATTCTTATTGTAAACATTGTTCGGAGGGTTTCGTCATTCATATTTAAATTCTTGTATTTAATATCCAAATTCTTTGTTTTACTCCAACCTTTCCACTTGCACTTCATTTCTTTCATTTAGTAAACGTCTAGTTTATCAAAATTTTCTATTTAGTTTTATTTCAAATTTTGTTTTCGTGTGTTCAACCCCCTTCCTTGACGCAGAGCCACGCAGGGAGAGGAACGTAAATGCCAAATTCCTTGGCAATTTCGGTGAAATTGCCCTGTCTATTTGACGTACCGTCACGCTTCACGCTGGTTCTTTTACGCGCTGGGCGTAGAAACGCTGAAATCACCATTCAGAATCAGTGGTGTAGTAATTTTTATACCGTCAGGCTGCGTTTTTGTGTGTTTAATCCTTTTCCTAGCAAGCTAAAACGTCTCGAGGTAGCTCAAGAAGAGGAACTTAAGTACCAAATTTGTTCGAAATTTCGGTGAAGTTGCCCCGTCTGTTTGACGTACCATCACGCTTCAAGCTGGTTCTTACACGCGGCGGAGTAGAAACGTTAAAATCACCCTTAAAAACCCTGCGGTTTTAGCACCCTTTATCGTAAAAGTAAACCCTTTTCACCAATGACCATATCCAGCAACTAGTTCTTTTGTTTCTGCATGTCAACAGGTCTCTCAAATAAATTGGTTGTATTTTAACCCGTTCGCAAAACACTCCTCCACGTTCACCTTTTACGAAATTACTTATTAATCTTAGTGCGTAAAGGGAGGTGTCTAACCGGTTAGTCAATCAACTTCTAATTTTTTTGACTACGATTGACAGCCCTTCATAATTAATTAACACAACCCCCTGCGTCGTTAGCAATGGTCACGTTGTAACTGTTACTTTTGTTGGGGTCCTTGCTGGTTTTCTGCTTTGAACGAATGCTAGAAAATATTGTTCAACTTGTATAGTAAAATTTGCTGAAATTAGAACAAACAACTTCACCATTTAGAGAAGTCTCACATTACTACAAACTAGAACGAAAAATAAGAGAATTGTCTTCGAAATAGAGTGTTATCCTAAGTACATCTTTCGTGTAAGAGTTTCTAATTTTGCAAATTAGCTCTAAAATCTCTCGTTCGATCGCCAAGGTGGAGCTTCCTTTTCATTTCCTTGTGTGTCATCACACGCTCGAAAGAACCGAAAAAGGAGATGATCCGACCGTGTAAATACTTCCTATAGGTCCGATCTCGCGAAGAACGAACCCGTTAATTTCGACGCTTTCGAAATTTTGTACCGTTCCCAGTTGCATTCTCGAAATTGCATGGAAGAGACGCGAAATCCATTCCGAGACGAATCCGCATTTTCCCCTTGAACTTTTAATTAGTATCAAAGTTAAAACGAATGTCGCTCGCGGCGTACGTTACAAGCGAAGCGAACTCGCGACTTGCAACGGCAAAGCGCACCACCCCTTCCCCGTCGGTTCGCTACCTACTAAAAGCATCTTCTTCGCTTCGGAGTGTCTCTCGCCGTCGCCGAAGGACAAGAAAAGAAGGTAGAAAAAGGGCGAGGGCGCGCTCGTCCCGCCCCAAAATAATGAGCGCCGTACAACTGCGAGTGTCATACTCGAGTTGTTCAACATAATGAGGAACGACGGGAAGAGACGAGTGGTACGCCTCTATTATTCGGTATTTGCGTCGTTCGTTCGTTCGTCGTGAAGAAGTCCCACGGGGACGTAGGTTGCATCGGCGACAACCACTCGACTACCAAGTCTAATTGTACGCGGAAAAATTTTCTTGCTTTGTAGGGGTGAAGAAGTTCTCCGCCTGTGTTGAATGGCTTATCGAGGGAGGGAAAGGCGAGAAGGTTTCATTAAATTTTAGTTTCGAAAAGAAGGGAAAAACGATGGAAATAAAGTTGAGAAAGGTAAGGCGTGGGGAACGTTTATAATATTAAGGTTTTGCGAAAAATCATAATTTTTGATATGTGAGGAAACAAAGCTTCAAGATTGACTCAATCCTTGCCAGAATTGCAACAATTCTGCTGAAAAGCTCTCAAATTAGAGTTATTTCCTCACAAATCAGACACTATTATTGTTTCGCAAAATCTTTAAAGTTAGATTACTTTCTATTGCAAACGTTCCTCAAGTTCTAACCATTCTGAACTTTATTTTTACCATCCTCTTTCCTTCCTTGATTCCAGATTCTTTTAACTGAAAGCTTATTCAAATTTGGAGATTTTAAAAGCTAACTCTTTCTTCACAGTCTTGAAAAATTAATACTTAATCTTGAATGATTTTAATTTTCACGATTTTAGGATGAGACGACCTAAATTTAAGGATTCTTAAATGAAATAACTCCAAGTTTGTAGTTTTGAGGAAGCGAGAGAGAATGACACTGTCACGCACTTACTCGAGATCCCAAAATGAAATTACTTGTTTTGCACGTTTTAGGAAGATGCGATTCAGTTTTGATGACTTTAGAAAGGAATGACTCGGTTTTGACAAGAAATGCCGATGATCTAAAAATTTTAATGGGAAATGATTGACGTATCAAAATTGCAACAACAAATGACTCCATTTTAGAGAAATTCACAGAAAGCAACTCAGATTTGAAGATTTTGAGAAGCGTCAAACTGAAAGATTTTTAAGAAAAATCGACTTTGATGATTTTAAGAAGACAAGACTCCCAACCTTGAAAGGAAATAATTAACGTTGGAAGATTAAAAAAATGATTCCAATTTTCAAGACTTTGATGAGAAGTGCGCTACTTTCCAAAGATTTTGAGAGGAGCATTTTCAGAAAGATCATTAAACCTTAAAGATTGTGAAGAAAAATACTTTGCAGACTTCGAAACAAAATGGCTAAGAAGACATAATAACAATTTTGAATATCTTAAGAGGAACTGACTCAAATTATCAAACTTTTGAAAGCTAGTCTATCGAATTAAAAAATTTGAAAAAAACCATAAATTTGTAGAAGGAAGATAATTCCCCTTTGATAATTTTAAAATGATATCTCGCAAAGTTCGGGACGAAATGACTAAAGTTGGAAGACTAGGAAGAAATTATTTAAATTTGAAAATTATGAGAAGAAGTGCTTTGAAGTCTTCGAAATGAAATGGAACAAATTTGGAGATTTTAGAAAATATATTAATAATTTTAAACAAATAGCGAAGAAATGGCTCAAATGATAGAACTTTTGACACGAAATGCATGAAATTAGAAAATTTTGGGGAAAAATGACAATTTTGGAAAAACAAAATATCTCGATTTTGACGATTTTAGGCAAACACATCTCAAGTTGAAGAACAAATGACTAAAGTTAGAAGACTTTAAGAAAAAATGATTCAAATTTGAAGATTTTGCAAAGAACTGACTCATTCTCTAAAGATTTTGAGAGGAAGAGTTTCAGTTTCAAAAATGTTGAGATAAAATTACAGCTTTGAAGACTTCAAAAGAAATAACACAATTTTGAACATTTTCAGAGAAATCATTAAACCTTGGAGGTTGTGAAAAGAAGTGCTTTGAAACAAAACTAAACGAATTAGATTTGTAGATTTTAAGAAGATATAATAACAATCTTGACGATTTTGGCAAGAAGTGAATCAAATTAAGAAACTTTTGAAAGGAAATACAGCAACGTGGACGATCTTGAGGGCAAATGACAAATTTGAAGAAAGAAAATATTTCAACTTTAACCATGTTAAAAAGGCACCTCTTAAGCTTGAGAAGAATTGATTAAAGTTGGCAGGAGCAATACTATTTCTTGCAGGTACTTACAGTGGTTTTAAAGCAATCAACTTAAATTTTAAAAAAGGAATAACTCTAGTATAAAGATTCTCAGAAGACATCCAACAAGAAAAAATTACAAGGTTCAAAAAATAAATATTTGGAGGCTGAGGACCTTAAGCAAAAGTAACTCAGATTTTAAGGATTTGGAGGAAAATAAATAACCCAAACTGTGTGGGTCTCAAAATTAAATTGGTCAAATTTGAAGATTCTGGAAAAATTATCCGGTTCTAAATTCTCCAAGAAGAACTTGAACAAGTTTGAAGGTTTTGAGTAGAAATGATTTACCTCTGAGAGAGCGATCCGACGAAGTTCTGAGAAAATATGCTCAAATTTTAAGAGTTTCAAAGAAAATAATTCAAATTTGATGCTTTTGAGGAGATGTGCAAATATAATGTAAATTTGGATTGAAGAGGTGACTTTAAATTGAATATTCTCAGAGTAGACTTATGAAGAAATGACGGATTTCCAAATGACTAAAGTTTGAATACTTTAAAAGGAAATAGTTGAGTTTGAATGTTTTGACAAGAGGTGATTTAGTTCTGAATGGAATGAAAGATTCAAAATTTCAGCAAAAATGGTTCAAATTTGACAAATTCAAGATGACATGACTCAAATTTATAAAGTAACTTGAATTTGAAAGTTTTAAGAAGAAATGATTTAGCTTTAACGCACAAATTTGAAGACTTTGGGAAGACATGCTTCCAACCTAGACTATTGGAGAAGTAGCGATTCACACTTGAAGACTCAACTAAAGGCATCCAACTTTAAAATGTTGAGAAAGAGACAAGACAGAAGAACAAATTTTCCCAGCTTCTCATCATTCTTATTTCCATTTCTCCGAGAGGACCAACTTATAAGCCTCGGAAGGAATAAAAATTGAAGGAAAACTCATAGTGTTATCAGATGGTATATTAACTAATTTGAAAATTCCCATATACCACAATAACATATCCCTTTAGACAAGACAAACATTTATTTCCATTAGCCTGATCCCTTTCTACCTGCCAGGATATCCGCCTCATTTCCCCGAATAGAATCCTCAGAACAACCCCGAGAAAAAAAAAGAACAAGAGGAAGACGGAGAAAAAGGAGGTGCTAATACCGAAAAGGTAAACGCCGACCTCGAAGGAAGAAGGCCTTTATTTGATTGTATTTAATGCCGTAATATGGGGCGGAATTAAATTACGCGCTGCCAACGTCACATTAAGAAGGAAACCTTAAGCAGGACGAGTGGCGCAATAGATTTCAATTAGTCGCCAAGGCGATGGTCGACGGGATAGGCCGCAGGGAGAGACGCAGAAACGGACGAGCGAGCGAAACTGGATATCCGAGACCAAGATTAAGTAAAAATTAGCTCCGAATGTGGAGAGATGTGTTCGACGAGGAAGACCGAATTAGAGAGGAAAACGATCCCGATACTCTTAAGTAATTGTTTTTTTTTTCGGGGCCGGGATGCAGAGAACGTAATACGTTTATGAAAGAAAGACAACGCAGAACGATGGCTTCGCCTATATTATTAGAGTTTATTAATCGCGGTGTGCTGTAAAGTACTCTTTTACAATATATAAATCTAATAAAAAGTGATATCACGATCTCTCTCTTAACAACTAAGTATCGCCGATTGTTGGTAAAGAAAACGAACGAAATTATTATATGTAATAAGAGTTAAGCGCACGAGCTCCCTCAAACTTCTCAACATCATGTTGAAAATCACTGAAACCCTCATATTTAATAAAAAGTTATAGCGTGAATTCTCTCTAACTAATGAAATTTTTAACAAAGGAAACTTAATCACTTACATCTAATAAAAGTATCATAAATAGTGCCAGCTTCCTCTATCCGGCGAGATATAGACACAAGAACGATCGCACTTTATAAATATAATAAAAGTTGATCTTGCTAACAAACAATGTCGGGTCACAAGTGGTTGTAACTCTTATAGTTAATAAAATTTGATACTGTGAACTCTTCCTAACCAATAACATACTTCAACAAAGAAGAAAACTTGATTATTTACATCTAATAAAAGTAGATAGTGTCAACTCCCTCTACTCAACACGATAAGATATCGTAGTAAGAGTGATTGCGATTTATAGATGTAATAAAAGTTGATAACGATGAAGGACGATCAAAAGTTTTAAATATAATAATAGTTGATAGTACAAACTCTCTCTACCCTCTCGGTAGAATATCAGGTTACAAGTAGTTGAAACTCTAATGTTTAATAAAAAAATGATACCGTAAACTCTTTTTAACCAATGAAATACATCAACAGACAAGAAAACTTATCATTTATATCTAATAAAAGTAGATAGCGTCAAGTCTCTCTCTCTCTCTCTACCCGACGCGACGTGGCGAGATATGACAATAAAAATGATCGCGATTTATAACTAACGGAACCTCAGAAAAATTGGACTTTCATATCTAATAAAAGTTTGTAGCGCGAGCTTCCCTAACCAATGGAACATTGCGACAAAAGACGATCAAAAGTTTTAGATATAATAAAAGTTGTACTTGCAAACTCTCTCTAACCTCTCGAAAAATATATATTACAAGTGGTTGAAGTTCTTATGTTTAATAAGAACTTAAACCGCAAATTCTCCCTAACCAATGAAATACTTCAACAAAGAAGAGAACTTGATCATTTACATCTAATAAAAGTAGATAGCGTCAACTCTCTCTACCCGACGCTGCAAGATATCACAATAAGAATGGTCGCGACTTATAGATGTAATAAGCGGTGATAGTGCGAGCTCTCTCTAGCTGGGGGAAGACCAGCACAATTGGATTTCCATATCCAATTCAAATTCACAGCGCGAGCTTCCTCTAACCAACGAAATATCACGACAAAGAACAATTAAAAGGTTTAAATATAATAAAAGTTGATCTTGCGGACTCTCTCTAACCTCTCGAGAGAATATCAGATTACGAGTGGTTGAAACTCTTATGGTTAATAAAAACTGAAACCGTGAACTCTTTCTAACCAATGAGATACTTCAACAAAGAAGAAAACTTGATTATTTACATCTAATAAAAGTAGATAACGTCAACTCCCTCAACCCGACGCGGCAAGTTATCACAATTAGAATGGTCGTGATTTACAGATGTAATAAACGTTGATAGTGCGAGCTCTCTCTAACTGGGGGAAGACCAGGACAATTGAATTATCATACCTAATTGAAGTTTATAGCACGAGCTTTCCCTAACCAACGAAATATCATGACAAAGGACAATCAAAAGGTTTACGTATAATAAAAAGTTGAACCTAACCTAACCTCTTTAGAGAATATCAGATTACAAGTGGTTCAAACTCTTATAGTTAATAAAAACGGAAACTGTCGTAAACTGGCTCTAATCAATGAAATACTTCAACCAAGAAGAAAACTTGATCATTTACATCTAATAAAAGTAGAGAGCGTCAACGATTACGATTTATAGATATAATAAAAGTTAATAGTGTGAGCTATCTCTCACTGAGGGAATACCAAAACAATTGGATTTTCGTATGTAATAAACGTTCATAGCGCGAACTTTCCCTAACCAACGGAATATCGTGACAAAGTACAATCAAAACTATTGTATATAATAAAGGTTGGTCTTGCGGACTCTCTCTTATCTTTCGGCCGAAACAAAGATAACTGAAATTCTTTTATTTAATAAAAGTTGACGGCATGAACTCTCTAGCTGAGAAGATATCGTAAGAAGGAAGGTGACTGTATTTTTATATCTAATAAACGTTGATAGCACCAGCTCCGTCCAATCGATGAAATAATGAGATAACAACTAATTGATGAGGCGGGCTCTTACTTAACTAGCGAAATATCTTAACAAGGTAGAGCGTTGAGTTCGAACTGTTACAACAAATAAATGCCGATAACACTATCTCTCTCTGTTGGACGTTGCTCCATCTTCAACATAAACTCTTATTCCTCTTTGATTAACATCACTTAAATATTACGAGCCACCACTGGTGAAAAAATGGCGGTAAAAGGGAAACACCTCTCACCCCATCCCGCTTTTACGATGTTTCGTCCCACTTAGCGGCTTCTTCTTCCTCCCTCCCTCTCTCCCGCCAGCAAGTCGCTCCGATTTCCCAACGCTCGTAAAAGTTCACGTACGGATAAGGTTGTTAAAAAATTCTTACTTTCGAATTAGGCGCGTTCCACCGTAGTTCGGCTTCCTCTTTATTAGATTTATTAGGTGCCATTACTTCCTAACCGTCGATGAGGACGATGTGTGGTGGAGAGGGGAAAAGGAGAAACGAAAAAGCGCGAACGATGGAAGAAGTTCCGGTTCGCCGCTTTCGGCGCGCCGTCTGAGCGAATTAAATTTACGAGTCGGTTTCGAAAGGTGTAATTGGCGAAAATGACGAGGAAAATTGACGTCGAAACGTGGAGAGAAAACGAAGAGCGGGAGAGGGGCGGTTATTATTGTTCTATCTGTTGTGAGTGCTAAAAATAAATTTTGAACGGAAATCGATAAAGAACTTTTACAGAATTGAAAATTTTGTTAACATCCGCAAGGTGTTCCCCAAGGCGCTGACGTAAAACATATACCGTTTATCTTTTATCAGGCAGGCTGTTGAGTAAACGAACAAAGAAAAGAAGATTAAATAAGGACATATTTTCCATAGAACTTCCTGTTGCAACTGATTTTTGATCCAACTCCCGATGATAATGGTGTTCCTCGAGGTTCTAATTTGGCACCTCTATGATTTAATACATTGCTTTTGCTATGGCCGTTACCGAATCCGTGAATCGGTTTGGTGCCGCATCTCCAGCCCTCTTTTAATTTTAGGTACTAACTGGGTTTCAAAATTAAAAAAAAATAACACAACTTTGAAGATTTTCAAGAAACATCTGTCTAACTTTGTAGATTTTAAAAGGTTGGCATTCAATTTTGGAGAACTTAGCCTATGAGAAGGAACGCCGAAGATTTTAAGGAGATATGACTGAAATTGCGAAGACTTCGTAAAGAGATGATTTAAATTTAAAAATATTGAAAGGAAAACGTTCAAATTTTGTGATTTTAAGAAGAGTTGACTCAATTTTAACGATCGTGACAAGAAGTGGCTCAACTTTGAAGATTTCTATGATCTGTTATTCCTAAACTCGTATCATCTGATAAGTTCTCTCAACTATTTTCGTCGTGTTAAAGATTTCCAAATAGGCTACCTTTGAAGATGTCGAGAAGATACGAAAAATGAGGAGAAAAGACTGGAGTTGTGATGATTTTGAGGAGAAAAACTCCAGTTGTAAAGATTTTGGGAGGACATGTTGGAGATATAAACAATATATACTTGAATTCGAATATGTTTCAAACTTGAGGACTAAATTTTGATGATTTTAGCAAAGAATAAAGCAACGTCGAAGACTTTTCGAAAACCTTAGCATATGAGAAGAGACGTCGAGAATTTTAAGCAGAAATGACTCAAATTGCGAAGATTTCGAGTGGAAATGATTTCAATTTAATAATGTCCAAAGCAAAACGTTCAAATTTTATGATTTTAAGAAGAGTTGACTCAATTTTAACGATTGTGACAAGAAGTGGCTCAACTTTGGAAATTTCTATGCTGCGTGAATCTTAAACTGCAGTGTGCTCGTATAATCTAATAAATTCATGGAAGTATTTTCATCATGTTAAAGATTTCCAAAGAGGCTACCTTTGAAGATGAGAAAATACGAGAAAGAACTGCTTCGATTTTGGGAACAAATTTTAAGTAGAAAGGACTGGAGTTGTGTGGATTTTGAGAAGAAAGAACTTCAATTTTGAAGATTTCACGAGAATATGTTGGAGATACAAACAATATATACCTGAATTTGAATATGTTTCAATCTTGAGGAGTAAATTTTGATGATTTTAGCAAAGAATAATGCAACTTCGAAGACTCTTTGAGGAAAATGATTTAGTCCCGAAGACCTTGGGGAGATATAAGATAACATTTCCGATTTTGAAGAAGAATGGATAAACCCCAAAAATTGTCAAGAAAAGTGTTTTTAAAATTCAAGAAAGAAATAAACGTTTTTGAAAGGAGATGAGATACAACTTAAGCCTGAATGAATCCAAAAGTTCGCGCCCTCTCAAATGGTGTTCCTCAAAGCTTTAAATCTTGAAAAGCTTGAAATGAATGTTGTTTACTGTCTTGCAAATAAGAATAAGGAGACCGTGGTTAAAATAATATATAAAAAAATATGTCAACAGGTTGTGGTGTGTTTTGCGCAAGTGTTCAATGTCCGACGTTCATTGTGCTTTAGAATTGTGCAGCGCTCGTTGTGGTGTTCGTCTTGGGAGTTAGGCGTATATCGCTAATGATACTGAATTTCCCCAGTTTTCCGCTGAGGATGGCAACTTAGTTGCCGAAATACGTATCTGGATTTCCGAAAGGTATGGTAAGGGAAATTTTATTTATTTTTTATATATTTACTGAGGTATACTATGTATGAGTTCGAATGCAGAGAAAACCTTGCCGAAAGCAATTTTAGTGAAATTAGCTTAGTTTTACGTCAGCAGCTTCAAACTGGCTTTATTTGATTCTCGAAGTTTAGAAACTTCTGGACAAAGACAGTCGTACAGATGATTGATTCAGAGACCACCGCTTAAAACGTGCTTCCCAAAATTCCATTCGTGTAAACTAAACTTTCCCCTCTACGATCCGGGGCGTACTTTTCTACCTATTAACGTGAAACAAATTATTCCGTGAATAGTCACGCATGACATCCCAAATCTCGTAAACACGTTCCCTTTACGCTGAGGGCACCTACGTCTTCTTCGGCCAATTTTCTATTTACAAAACACTAATGCAAAAGACAAACTCCCTCTCCCCATAATAATCCTTCTTTTTCGTCTTCTTTAATAAACATAAACTCCTAAACGTGATTTGTCCGACGACGACAGACAAGCGGTACAAGACGTCCCAGGGGAACGAGGGACACGCGGCGAAAGGAGCTAAAATCCCGGCAACACTGCCGGCGCGGTTCGGATTTCCGACCGCCTGATAAATAATATTCGGCTCACGTAACTAATTTACGACTGTAACCGGCATAAGAACACGAAAAATACCGCCCTCGCACAGGGAAATAAATGCAAATGCTAAGGGATGAACAGAAACGAAACTACCTACTCAATTCGAAACGGGCGTATATTAAAAATTCCGGAAGAAGTACGTGAAGACACGCCGCCGCCGCCCGGTTCGGTTAATATGAATTCGAAGGGATACGTTACGAGGAGAAGGGAACACGTGCACCGTTTTTCGACTGGAGTTTTCCGCAGATCTATTTATCTGTCTCTGTATGTAATATCGAGCTTGTTAGTAGAAACTTCTTTAAGACTCTACTACGTATAGCAGTCACATTTTCAGAAGTACATTTTACGTCATGTCAACTTGCGCGAACGAACTGACAAAGATATATGCAATTTCATCTATTGCGCTGATGACGTAGTATGTACTTCTGAAAATGTGGCTGCTATACGTGTTACATTTTATTATATATAGTTTATTCCACATACACAGTCCTAAGTGTACGACTTAGGAAAAATCAGATCGGTGTTACCATATCTTAAATGTTAGTGAGTTATCTATATTCGGCTTAAAACGTGGAAACAAAGCTGAGGAAATAAAAGGAAACTTTTAGCTAATTTGTAAAGTCCAAACTGGCATGTCAATAGCGCGTAACAGCATGTACTCAAGACTGGGTGTGGAACAAGTTATAGCTTGTTGTTAGTGCGAGATCAGTAACCCAGAAGAACGTATTCTTAAGACTCCATGTGAAATAAACTATAGTTAAAATCGACTTCCCCACGAATATCGAATACGAAAAATTTCGATGATTTACGTACAATACGGGGCTTTTGTATCCGGACAAAGTAAATCATTGTGCATACGCTCAATCTATCAAAAACATTGTCTAGGCGGTTGTTTAGGAAAAGGACAGATACGAAGTGTATAAATAAAGTACTGAGACGTAGTTGTGCGATCGGGCAACATTGGCAACGCGGGATTTGGAGGAGAAGCAGGTGAACATGTGATACGCCATCAGTGCGAATTGGAACTCGCTAGAGTCACGTGTTTGCCCGCAGCGATTGTTTTAGCGAAACAAGTTTTGCTTGTGCGTTCTGGCAATCAATGACACAAATTTCGAGCAAGGGTGTGCGATCTAGTTTTGCTTCAGACTTGGACATAGTGCAACGGAAACTTTTGTAAAAGTTCAGCAGGCCTACGGAGACCATTGTCAAGGACCCGGGTGTATCGGTGGTTTAAGATATTTGCAAGAAGAAGACAGGGTTTAATTTGAATCACACCACCGTTCCTCAAATTTCGGCCAATGAATTGGGGATGAGAAACATCTGCTCAAAAGTGTTTCCAAAAAACCTTAATAATAATAATAATTTATTTAGCAAAATGCTATTGCAATCATATTAATATAGGCAATTAATTTTAATTATTACTTAAATCTACTTATAATGTAGTCCCTCAATGATTTCCTAAAAAACCTGCAACTTTTCCAATATTTAATTTATTGCGGCAAGTCATGGTACATTTGTAGTCCTCTTGAAAACAATGTATTTCCTATTCTATGTTTATTGACAGATTATATATATAAAAATATATATATTATTTCTGATATTATATGTATGAATTTCTTACACAAGTATAAATAAAATGTAGAGTGTTAAAAATCACTCTTTGGTTAACACTCATAAAATGTAATATTTGGAGCATCATACTGTTTGGTGTACATTCACGCATAGCTCGATTTTGAATCTTTTGCATTTTTGTATTTTGTTTTTGTTTTAATTAAAAAGGACAGTTGAACAGAAATCCATATCTGGCAAAATAATTGCCTTATATACTAGTATCCGCATATAAAGGCTAAGGTTTTCGCCAATTCTCTACAGAAAATGTACTTTTCTCGACATTTTACCCATAACATAAGTAGAATGTCTTTTAAACCTTAATTGATTTAATATAAAATGAACCCTAAGTATTTAATTTCCATGCCCTGATCGAGGTCAATCCTATCTAATTTAATTTGAAATTTTATATGATCAGTTTGTTGTAACATATAGTTGGTACTAAAGAAAATGTATTTACACTTATTTATATTAACACACATTTGATTGTTACAAACATATTCATATATTTGCCCAAGATATGATTAATAACGAATACTAACTCATCAAGATTCTTTCCTGTCACATATATGATTGTATCATCAGCAAAAATGAAACGGTTACGATTTTCAATTTTTTAACAATATCATTTATACATATGTATAATAAAGAGAAGAGGACCCAACACTGTCCGTTGAGGAACACCCGCCTCTATTCTGATTTTATCTGAAACACTACTCTTAAATACAACATTTTGTGTCCTAAATGATAAATACGACTCAAACAATTTCAATACAGATCCTGATAAACACGTTTCCTTCAGTTTCTTGAGCAACAGATCAATGATTTACTTACGCAGGACCAAAAGCGTATGAAGAGGGACAAGTGCGTTGACTTTTCGCAATCGATTGAAGAATGATCCCCATTGTCCGGACCGTGTTATTACCGGTGACTTGGGTGTTTGAGCGGAAATCCTGTGCCACAGCATGGAATGGCACACTCCAAGTTCTCTAATGCCAAAAAGTAAAAGGAATGAGCAAGTTAAAGATCGAAAGTATGGCGATTCACTCTCCGATAGCCAGGGAATCGTTCACAAAGACTTTGTACCTCCAGGCCAAGAGGTTGATCAACACTTTTACCGAAAGATCCTCGAAAGACTTCGAAAAAGAGTCATACATCAAAACGAACTGGGTGTTGCATCACGACAATTCGCCTAGTCACACAGTAACTTCAGAAAACAGTTTTCTAGCCAGTAAGAATATCCTTAGCTTTCCCAATCGCACGACTTGAGTCCTTGTTGACTTTTTCTCCTTCGCAAGATTGTAACATTACCTAAAGAAAGGACGTCGTTTTGGGGGCACTGGACAACATTCAATCGACTTTGAAAGACAAGACGGCGTCCAAAAACATTTTGACCGGCACTCTATTTACTATTGGGAAACTAAATGTCATATTGATCTCATGTGGTCACAAACTTTGAGATATGAAAATTGCGATAATGCCATCTCATCACCACCAAACGCGACTACCACAATTGAAATTTCATAATCTCGACTGCCCTCCATCTAAAAAAAAACAAAACGATTCCTAAACTTCGAAGTATCCGACCATTTAATCTCTTACCGAAACCTCTTACGACGCGAGCGTCGCCGTCGAAATAATTAATCGTCTCCGAGTCTATTTAATTTAGCGCGAAAAGATCGGTGTAAATACCATAGATCAAATCTAGAATGCGCCGAGAAAACCATCGCGAGAACTGATGTAATATATGGGATTCGAGGACGGGAAGGAAGTACGGTGCGCTTATTCGTTCTTAAAACGGGTATAGTAGCGCGCGGAAGAAAAACTCAACAGCTTAAGAAAATGATAAATCGTCAAATGGAGAAAAATAGCGTCATCCATCTTCGGGCACTTCTTAACCGTTCTAAATTTTTCGCGGAAGCGGCAGAAGCGCGACGTCCGCCGCGACGAACGCGGAGATGCTTTAATTTTAAGAGCAACGACGCGGATAATGTAGAACGCGGACCGTCTTGACCTCGAGAATTTACGAGAAAATCTGCGCATTTCGGTGTTTGAGAGAGGTCTCATCGTCGTCGAGTGTTAGGGAGGAAATCCTGGGCGTTAGCATGAACTTTCGGCGAGGTCATGACATCGTTCATAGAAGCTGATTGCTAGTATATAGTCTAGGTGAGCAGACAGGTCACCTGGAGGATACATAGCAATCTGGATACTTCATTATTATTGCGACTTACACGCCCGAAGGGGCTGAGCCTCCTAGTCGGATCTGTAGATCATTACAATTTCGGAGATGAGCCCCTGCTTGTGATTATATTCTTTCACATAATTTCTTCCATAATTTTCTGTTTTTCGTTTTTTGTTTCCAATTCATGTCTCCGGTCCTTATTATATCCTATTCCACTTCCTTTAGTCATGTACTCTTCGATCTTCCTCTCCTTCTTCGTCTGCATTCCAGCTTCCTCTCTATCACATCATAGATTACAGCTCCTGGTTGATTGCTTAATTTTTCTCCCTACATCCATTTCTATTTCTTGTGCCAATTCCTCTTTCGTCCTTCTTGTGTATTCATTCTCATTTAGTCTAATTGGTCCCAGGATAGTTCCCATTACTTTTCTCCTTCCAGGTTCTCCTCATGTTTCTTTCTCATGAACAGCATTTCCGTGGCATACAGCAATGTTGGTCTAATTATTCTTTTGTAGATCGTCAGTTTGCTGTTTATTGTGACCATCTTCTCTTTGATTTCTGCTTCACGTTGGCACTTTTTGGTAATTGTCGCTCCCAGATATTTGAATTTTTCCACTTCCTCAAAAGCATACTCTCCTTTTTGGATTTTCTTCTTTCCGTATTCTTTATCTAGTCTCATTATTTTGTTTTTTTCTGCATTGATTTTCAATCCCATTTTTGCTCCCTCTCTGTCTATTTCTTCCAGCACTCCCTTCATTCTACTTCTGTTTGTCGTTTTTAATGCAATATCGTCAGCGCACGTTACTATATGTCCTTCTCTTGTGCTTAATGTTCCTTTCTTTATCATTCAGAGTACATATTGTACAGCCAGGTTGAATAGTGTTGCTGATAGTGCGTGTCCTTGCCTTACTCCTTTCTTGAATTCAAACTCTTCTGTCTCCCATTTCTGCGTTAAAACACTCGCTGTTGTTCTTTCCATTGTTATCATTTTTAGCCTCCTCACTTTTGCGCTTATACCCAGCTTCTTTAGCGCTCTTTTTAATTCATTTCTGTTAATGCTATCGAAAGCTTGCTGGAAATCTGCCTTGTTTAAATCCGTTCTGATATTGCTCCATCGTGTCCTTTGTTACTTCTGCTAATCTCCTCTGTAGCAGCGTGAACCGCAGCTTGTATGCTGTCTTTAGCAGGGTGATGCCCCTATAGTTATTACATAACCTCTGCTCTCCTAGTTTATGAATTGCTCCCCAATCCTGTGGTATTTTCTCCTGCTGCCATATTTTTTTAATCAGCCCTGTATTGATATATTCGTTGATAATATTAATGACTTGGCGTAGTAGATGGCGTGAACAGGAAAAAAAAGTACTTGTAAAATTGGTCCCAATTTTTTGTGGTTACACCTCAAACCCGATATTTTTCGCAAACTAATCCCAAATTGTGTTTTAAATCTCTATCGACACGAAAACGAAAGAAAAAGAGAGAAAAAACGCGTAAAACTCATCTACGCGAGAAATCGCACAAAAGAAGTGTTAAAATTGTATTATTTTTATGTGAACGCTTCCGGTTTATATTTCAGCTCGCCCGGAGAACAAGTGAAAATAAACCGGAAACTCCGGTCGGTTGCGGCGAACGATGCGCCCCTCTACAGAACCTGACCGCTAGCGACAGGATCGTATCGTTCGATGTCCTTCACAATTTGCACTGACCAGAGAATTTTTTATTTCGAAGTCTTTCCTTTCTCCTCCGTTATAATTTCCGAAGATTATGATCCGAAGATAGTTCTGTGTCATAATGGATATATGGATGTTTCCTTCGCATGACGTTAGAAGCATGTAATGCTTCAAAGGCGTAATTCAATTTTTGGAGCAATCAAAATATGTCTTGCTTAAAAGTGTCTCAGCTTCGACAAACGAGTGCATGATACGTTGTGTAAACCGAAGTGACCCTGTCGACCCTCTGTCGTATGTAAGGACAAGCGGTAGAGTGACAGCGTCAGTCCGGTTTACACCACTTAATGATTACTTATCATGCACTCGTTTGTCGAACCTCACTCAACATGGTTAGGTCACATCGTCACAATTTTCATAGGATACAATCTGTGAATATTTTTTCGCCGTAATGCCAGTGCGGTTATTTCCTTAGTACGTCTCTGGACGGCGGCGCGTCGAGTTTCAAACGTAATTTTTGCCGACGGGACGCTGCTAGAGATTAATCCCGCTCCAACGTCGACGAACTGTGAAATGAATTCTGCGGCCGCGTTATTTGGTTGCGTTTTAGGTTGACGGCTTCGGTTTAGGTTTCGGGTTATTGTTGCAGTTGCACGTCGTCTCCTTCTTTGTGTGCGTCTACGCTGAAAAGTTGTTTTCATTTCCTTCTTTCCTATTTTAATAATCGACCGAGAAAAATACGAGAGCCTGAAATAAATTTAATCGTCGAAGCACAAATGTGTTCCGAAAATTGCAATTTTTTTCATATTAAAATACCAATCTGGATGACTCCCCACACAAAAATCTAATTAAATTAGATGCGCGTCCCTCAAGTTTCAATACTTGGACCGATGTTATTTCTGCTATACATAAAGGATTTAGTGTATTGCGTTGAAAATGAATGCTGATAATAATTGGACGAAACCAGAAAGAAATTTTAACTAATCTTAGAGCAGCTTTTAGATGTATGCAGCAATGCACTTTCAATAATAAATTTTAATATAAATCACGGCAAAACAAAAGTTATTATTTTTGGTAAGAAAAATTCGTTAGAACAGGTACACCTGGATCGGTGCAATACATCAATTCCGATTTCAAATTCAGTTAATCTATCAGCCCTTACCACAGATAATCGGTTACATTGGAAAGCGCATATTAATTCTTTATCTAGCAGATTAGCAAGAGTAAGTTTTGTTCTAAGAATGTTATCCAAATTTTGCGATCTAGATATTTTAAGAGCACCAATACTGTGGACGTTTTCAATCTGTGGTGAAATATGGAATTGTACATTGTGTTCGAAGCAACACAACCCATTTTTGTACTGCACAAGCGTGCAATCCGTATTTTGCCCGATCTTGGTCCTCGGGGTTCCTGCAGGAATGCGTCCAAGGAACTCAAAATTTTGACAACGCCATCACTGTATATATACCAAGGCTTATGTTTTGCGTATAAAAATAAAGAAAAATTCAACGAGGCAGAATATCAATACGAAACCCGCAATAAGAACTATACACTGGTGATGGACAGGCAGTTCACTGCAAAATCCCAGAAACAAACTTATTACAATGCTTGCAATTATTTTAATCATCTAATGCTTCAAACTAAAACCCTGCCTACATTCAAAATATTTAAAAACACTATAAAAGAACACTTAAGAAATTAATTTACAGCATTGAAGAATTCTTTGGGTTTTACTGGTGAGAATGTGTTTGTCATTAATATATTTCGTGAAAATTTTGAATTTTATATATATATAGGCACATATATGAAATGACCAATATAATGTTGACCATATTTCAAAAATATTGTTGATCGCGATTGTTTTTGAAAAAATAAAGATTATTATTAATGGGCAGGCACAAGTAACTGTGTAAAAGGCTTACTAAGTAAGTACAATTTGCATACGCCAGTAGAGAATGAAGCTTTATCAATCGCAGAACGCAACCGCAGACTAATTAGCTTTCATCTTTATAGGGACTCGTCAGTACAGTATATGAATCTACAATTGACAATAAATAATCCTCCAGATGATATGTCGATAACTTGTAAAGAGTGGTAAAGAGCAGTATGGCCTTGAGTGGATAGAACTGCATGCTCTGAAGATGATTTTGATGCAGCTAGTGGTACTGATAAGTAAGATACAGCAGTCGTTTCAACTTCTAAGCAACGATCACTTTCGTTGCTTACATAGAGACTTGAAACTGATCACTTACTATATAATCCAATCTCCATGCAGTCATGATATAGTTTAATATAGTTTGATATAGTTTGTTATCTATAGTTTGTTAACACTATAAATACAACTGGTTTTTATTAACCACATTGCGTATTATACTCAGAAACCCATTACATATATCAACATGATTTATCCAAGCGATATCTCTCTCAAAGTAGTAAGACCATCTTCCAAGGCAACCGTTAAGACCAATCATCGAGGAAGCCAGAAGAAACTATTAAATAAATTCTCAGATGGAGCCACTAGTTTGGTGAAATCATTTAATATGATGAACTCTTGTAACACCTAGTTGTGGAAATTGCTTTGTTAATCGCACCGTACTGAGGAGTCCGAGTAAAGACGAAACTGGTCTATAGTTGCAGTTTGCCATTAATAAAGCACAATTCCGTCACTTTGCAGCCATTGCACAACTTTCTGTGAGAGGTGCCTGACAAACGAACCCCTATCCTTTGAAATAAATTCTCACCGAAACTCCTGAAAACGACAACGCTGAGAGTCAAGTGGTCACTAAAGATGCAAAGACGAGAATATCAAAGGAATTCATTAATTCTATTGAAACGTCAAGTGAAAGTTGTTCTTTTTCTGTTCGCGACGAAACGGAAAATTTGCTTTCTTCTGTACAAAGCCCTGAACGTGAAATTAACATCATGTTAGACAACGACAATGTTGTAATTGTTAGATTTTTCACCAAGAGAAGTCAAGTGCATTACGTAGAACTAATTAAGGAAGTAAGATTGTAGAGAATTGCAATCACAATTTTTGAGGATGTGTGGTTGAATAATCCGTTACCTTGTGGTAGTACATGGTCACTTATGGAAAGAAAAACACTACTTATTTATTTTTATTTAAAAGGACGTGACTGTAGCTTCGTAAACGCTGTTACATTGTCAAACTAGAAGTATCTTATAATTATGCCTAAACAACTACCTATATGCCAGATTCTTTCTACAAAAATACTTAATATAAGTGAAACTTTGAGGATGTCATTAAGTATAAATGATCATTAAGTAAGATTAACTATAGTGTCTATGGACTTCGACTAAATTATGATATTAAAAATTACTTAGAGTAAGTCAAACAATGGAGAAGTCATTAGGTCTATTTGGTCGTTGAGGAGGTTTATCCCTTTATCCTTGCTGTGTTTTCTATTGATTTTAATACATTGAGTTTGCGGCTTTTCGGTGCAATGTGTATAATCTTTAAGTTATTATTAGCTTCGGAAAATTCGTGTGCGGTTTCTTGGAAATGATTAGCAAAATTGGAATATTTTTTATTCTAGGTGGTATGACGATTTGTGTTCTTTAAAAGGCGTAATGAAACTTCTTCTTGTCTGGCCAACTTTTAAGACTGTAAGAAGTTATTTACTTGACGTCATCGATTCTCATTAGATTGAAGGTTCGTATTGTTGTCTTGGGGATTTCGGTCCTTTTGAGTTGCTGAGACTATTTCCTGACAGCTCGATTCTTCTTTCGGAATTTTTACAAAAATATGTTGGGACGATTTGAGTTTCAACGATCATCGATTGGCAAGGATAAATTTCATTTGACTGATACATTTTTCGGATTATTGGCTTGCCACTAGTATCGGAGCAGTCGAGTCGTCTCGATCTAATTCTGTATTTATCTGTCTATGTTACCAACGCTATGAAATAAAAACTAATACTGCAGTATTTCATTTTTCCCTTCTCGCCACCTCCCAACCCCTTATCGTCTCGTATTTTTTCCCTATTTATGCATCACCATTGGTATTTACGCGGATAAACTCGAAGGCGTTATAAATAATTCAACGTCATTCCCATTAGCATCGTCGTCGTCGTCCTCGGCGTCATCATCATCATCAGTTCAGCTTTCGGGCCGGCGACCGTTGACGTTGCAAAGTGAAAATAAGCATGAGTGATCAGACCCCTGTCGACGATCGCCGGAAGTTCATGAAAAGAGGCGTCGGACCGTTCAAGATTATCTCTGCCTATTGTTTGTCGGGCCATCCATCATCTCGGAGTAACGTGTTCTTGTTGCTCGACGCGCTTGATATCGCGCTACGTATTTTATGTTGATATATACGGGGTGCTTTTGCGACTTACAAGAGTAAACAGTCGCCGGCGAGTTGGTAACACTGGAAGTTTCCATTTGTTTGGAGTTTAACAATAACGAGGAAAGCACGATTGTGATGTGATTGGTTGCGAAATTTGACAGGTATCAAAAAGTGTTTTAGGTTATACTAGAGGAAAAATGTCTAACGTCAAATAGCACAGTCAATTACTGGGTGGTTTTGTGCGGTTGATCGATTACCACATTAATGGTCGATTTTATTTTAACGATGTGTAGGAGTGATTTTGTGGTTACCAAACAAGTTTGTGAGAGTCGGAAGTATTGGGAGACGTATGGGTTTGGTTTCGAAATTTGATTGGGCTAGAAATTTGACAAGTAACAGAGTTCTAAGATTATTATTATTATTAAGCAAACGCGGCACCCATCCCGCGGATAGGTTTTTCATTTCCATACCTGTTCGGTTGAATTCATTAGCTATTCCACGGATTTTGAATCAACGATCGTTAATTGTAAGGGAAAGGATTTTATAAACCATTTCTGGAATGGTTAGAGAAAACGACCGGTCCCAGAAGTTCTGCCTTAGCCTTGCTCATATGGCTACTTTTAAAAAGCAGAGAGCCGCTTACAAATCATTCCATTCTGTAATTGTTTTCCCACGTAAAAAATCATGTTTAATTCACACTCGAAATAGTTTTTCCAAGTTTACACAACAACGAAAACAGTTTTCTTTAAAGCAGTATAAAACATAACCTATCTATCAGATTTGTGTGAAACTTTGACAGTAGACATGCAAGATATGGCGGAAGCCAACAACATAATCACCGTAGCAAAAATATTGCCTCAAAGCAAACGTAATTGTCAGCCTGTGATTACTAGCCTTGCAATATTATAGGCCTGGCAACATGAAATCCCTAAGGTCCCTAGGTACGAGGAAAAACTAGAAGTACGAACGGATTGAAAACTATGAAATTGATGCTAGAAAACAGCGCTGTATACCGAGAAAAGTCAGGAAGTCTTTATTCCGCGTTTCTTTCGAGGCAGTCAACGTTTATGTATTTTCGTTGCTCTCTCTTTCACTTTTTGCGTAGAAATTGTAAATATTGATGGGCCGGTTCTTCCCGTTTCGGGGTTTCCGATGGAACTAAAAGCCGTATCTCACTATTTTCTCTTCAGTCTTAATTATTAAGCGAAGGAAACCCCTATAAAGCAAGATTTATTCCCGAAGCAAACACGACGATCCTCAAGGATAAAAAAGCGAAGTAACAACGAAACTCCATAACTATCTGCCCTCTTTCCCCGCTCCTCCCTCTCTGTGTGTTCTAGATACCGGATTCCGTTCCGAATGTCGGCGCACCTACGCTGACCTTCTCCTTAAAAATTTAACGCGGCGCCATTAAAATTTCACGAAGTTGCGGCTCCCACTCACGGGAAAGGGTCCTTTTCGCCGTTTGCTTGACCGTTCCTCGAAGCCGGCGGGCCTTCTTCCCTGCCTTTCCCGTAATTCGATTTGTTTGTCAGATGAATCGGAAAGAGAGAGGCGGAAAGTCTCTGGACGCGATCCAGGGGAAAAGGACCCTTTGATCCCTTTGTACGGCGCCGCTGCCGTTTTCGCATTGGAAGTCGGCCGCGTTGTTATCGTTGTAGTAGTGATGTTGGCAGAAGTCCGGATCTTTTCCGAATGCATCGCATGTCGTCGATAGGTTAAATTAAATTTGTAATACTCCGCGGAGAGTTGGCGTATGTGATCTGCTTATGTATCGGCTCCTGAATAAGTATTAGAAACATAGAAGGACAGAGGGAGGGGAGGGGGATCGAGCGGTGCAAGGGAAATAATGTAATTGTCCCGAAGAGGTCCCCGGTTGTTTCCTTTTATTTTCCAACAAACTAGTTGTATGTAATGGTTACTTGCGTTTGAGGGTATAGTCGTTGCAGGCAAATGCCCAGCCCTCATTAGGGGGCGACGAAAATCCAATTTACTCACGTATCAAATGTTGGCGAATTTGTAAAATCCAAGCGACCATTAAAGGAGAGGAAACCCAGCTCGAAAGCATCGTTAATACCGCTTGCAAAACTAATTAATAGCCATCTTAGCGCCATTCCCGTCTCGCCCCATTTTCCCCTGCCCCCGCTAAGGCTTTTTTAATTAAATTCCTCCTTCCGAGATCTAGGAAACGTTTCATATTTCGCTATACGAGGCGTTCGCTTCTTAGTGCCGCCGAGATCATCTTTTCTTTCGAAGGCGGCGGCGGCGGCGAGTAAAGGGGCTCTAGCTAGCGAACGAACGGGGGTCAAGAGGGGGCGCAATAAATTCGAACAGATTGCGAGTTGGCAGCGCAGTATAACTAACTGTCTATTGTTCTTACGGAATTATCCGCGAAGCGAGTGGAAGAGGGGCGAATCGAATCGGAGGCGAAGCGAGGGGCGGCATAGCGCGCCTTCCGACAATAAGTTATGGCCTCCTTATAAATAATATACCGATATATTATTTTGGAGTGAGCAGTGCGCCGGACGCGAACGCCCGGCTAGTTTACGATTTCGTATATATAATATAGACGCTGTCAAGTTGCTCTTGCGAAGTCGCAGTGGGATTCCTCGGCTTACGTTTTATGACCGTTTCGGATTTCTAAAACATTGTGGTTTATCACCTTCGGGAGAAATCGCCGAAGGATGGAAAGCCAGGATCTTAATACCTTTCTGGATCGGGACCTGAACAAGGTTTTTGGACAATACCTCCCAATTACTGCGACCTTTATAACTCTTACACAATCCGTGCGTTTTATAAGACGTACATAAACTCGTCTCCAAATTCAAAGTTATTCTCTTGGACAATTTCTGACCTGGAATTGTGCACCTAGCCTCGTCTCCGAGTAGTGCAGGTCGAGGAAAGTGAGCAACTAAACCTGGCCCCAAATTTAAACTTAATCTCTGTCAATTTCTCATCGGCAACAGTACACATACGTACAGTAAAATCTCGTTTATCGCAACTCCCGTTTATCGCAACTCCCGTTTATCGCAATTCCCGTTTATCGCAACTCCCGTTTATCGCAACTCCCGTTTGTCGCAACTCCCGCTTATCGCAACTCCCGTTTATCGCAACTACCGTTTATCGCAACTACCGTTTATCGCAACTTCTGTTTATCGTAACTCCCGTTTATCGCAACTCCCGTTTATCGCAACTCCCGTTTATCGCAACTCCCGTTTATCGCAACTCCCGTTTATCGCAACTCCCGTTTATCGCAACTCCCGTTTATCGCAACTCCCGTTTATCGCAACTCCCGTTTATCGCAACTCCCGTTTATCGCAACTCCCGTTTAGCGCAACTCCCGTTTATCACAACTCCCGTTTATCGCAACTGCCGTTTATCGCAACTGCCGTTTATCGCAACTGCCGTTTATCGCAACGCGTCTCACCCGTTTATCGCAACGCGTCTCACCCGTTTATCGCAACAAATTTCTCCTCTTTCTTCCCCTCCTATGGAAAATGCAAAGCAGTGATTTATAAAAAGAAAATTGACTTTTTGCAATTTAGGTTTACGTACCGTCTTTTGTTTTCTGGTTTCCGCTCATTTTTGCAGTTCTTTGCACGTAGTATGTACATATGTTCGTTTATACGACGAGCACAAAATTCGAGGTTATGTTTGCGACCGTGAATAATAAGCGCGCGTAAAACTGTTCGTGAAGGCGCATGCGCCGAAGAACAGGTGATCAGCTCAACGGTGGAGAGGGGGCCCCTTCGTGGTTGCGATAAAGGGAAGGCATTTGATTCGAAAGTGTTGCGATAAACGGGGTTTTAATGTATATACATAAATTCGTCCTCGTATTTTGAAATATGCATGTGTATTTCTAAGTTTATGTGTCGGTATCAAAGAAACTTCGCAATAATACAAAAAATATGTTACAGTTTTCCCTATCATTACTTCTGGTCTCTCGCTCCAACTTTTGTCGTAGATGGCGCCTCGCCTTCGTAAGTTTGTGATACCACTTGCGCCGGTTGGATGCGCACGTAGGGGATTCAGCTTCTGACGTTGAGTTGGAACAGATTGCTTTCCGTGACTAGTTCATTCCGTTTCGGCTTTTAAATCTCGTTGTCGAGGATATACACGAAAATTCGGCGCTGAAAAGTGTATTGTATCATTGATGAATGTAGATGTTTCGTTCCCCCAAGTTTTGCTGTTCAAACTAATCGTCCACGTTGGTTTTCCCTCAATCGGAGGTGAGTCTTTCTGTTTTTATTAATTACAAAAGTCGTTATCGTATCTTCCGCGTTATTGTAGGAAATCAATATAGACTGTAAAGTTTCACGTAAGCTCTGTATTTTTATGTAAGCATCTGCTTGCAACTGCTTCAAAACCTCGATAAAAGTAAATGTTGTTGGATGTGTTGAATAAAAGCTAGCGTTGAATTGACCGTGGAAAGATTCCCATGCGCGCTTGGAAGAAAAATGACTTCTTCATCAATGTAATTTTCAACCAAATACTCTGCAAATCGTGATCGCGATCGTTTTTAGATTTTATTTTTGGAAAATCTAGAGCAAAAGAATTACGTACCTCCGAACGCTTCAGAAATGGTCATCCAAATATATATTGAAGCAAAGGAAAACATGCCAAGCGTTGAATCGTGATTACATATGCAATTGCATGCACATGCTGATAATTTCGTCATCCCAGTAAGTGAACATACAAGAAAACGATAAGGCGAACTTGCTAGCATGAGAGAACTCATACAGCCCAAGCTTAGGTGGTGAATTCATTATCAAATAGTAAGAACTGAGATAAGGAATTTGCTAAATAAACGGCATCTAAAGTACTGCCATACCGGGATTAAATTCCTTCTGTTCATTGCGGACCTTTAAATTGACAAAATGGAGCAGTTGCTGTGAAAGAGCCGAAGACAAATTGGAAAGGCAATAGAACTATCCACAGGGTCCTGTCGTTTTAAGAAACATGCACTGCACTGCAGGGTTACTGGACGGTGGCGCCTGTTGTACAAATCAGGAAATCATCATGGCCAGCATATAAGTTCCAGGGGCTGAGTACGGTAACAACTGAATATTTTGAATCTCGGTTTAAGTAATTAGAAGAGCTAAGGAAGCTTGCTATTAACAAGATGCTAGACAGTCGTCTAGACTGTACCTATGAGAAATAATAAAATAAGAAACGTACGTATACGGATGGCGAAAACAAACTTTTGTAATTGGCAAGATGGTTAGTTCTATCGAGGAAACCGATCAAATTGTGTACACTGGCCATAAAGTATTTTTGACGGTTTTATAACAACAATTCTCGATAAATCGTTGGAGTTCCTTTTTCCCATCTATCCCCCATCCTTCCATCATAATAACTAATTAATAACATCCACTGGGCTGAAACCAAATCTCTACCCATCTAGCTCCAAAAGTCTACGACTCCCAAATCAAACGTCATCCAATATTAAAGCGTCGCGATGAAATGGGGAACGCCTCAAGACGCGGATTTCGCTTCGAATTATAAATTCTGTCTGCTTCGACGACGATTGGAGGTAGTAATGCAGACGCGAGCGCGCTAAATTAGTAACGTATTTCCACCAGAAACCGTCTGATCGTCGCATCGAATTTAAATGGGAAATTCGAATTAAATATTAAAGGCGTCCGCTCGGTTATGCGCGAATCGCCGACGAACAGGACGAAATTAAGATAAGTAATAATTGAAGAAATCGCAGGAATTTTGACGAAAATCGAGATGTCTGGCGAGATCTATTGCGAATTATACGAATGCAGTCGCGATGTTAGGAGCTGGTATTGCACAAGAGATGGCAGTAATCAATCAATAATGGCCGAGGAAATTATCTAAGGAGCTGGATTAGAATGAAACCGTTGAAACATCAACAAGAGAAGTTGACAAAACGAGGAGGTTAATAGCAACGACCAAGACAAAAAATGTATGGAAGAAGTAATTGTTGATATCATATTATAGATGTCGCTGATTTCCATAAACTCAAGTACAATTTAATGGAAGGTTTATAATTGCGCTAAGCTCCTTGCGATGCTTTGTCCAGCGATTTGCAATTCCTACCAGTAATATCAAATCATTTTATCTTCGGAAATTAATTTGAAAGGCAAAGAATAACATATCGAGGTATTAAACGGGCCAACATTCAACTAAGACTCACAGAACATTTTTAATCAACTCTGAAATGAAAGATACTACCATGGCGACTCCTAACGATCGAATAGCTAAAGAGCAATATCAAAGAGAAGATTCAGATTACTTTAACTGCAAATGAATAATTTAGCATTGTTAGAGAACGCAGGAACCCACCGAAATCGATATCACTTAATAGAAACAACAAAGGACTCAAGCTCTAACTTGGCAGGACTCCAAACGATGGAAGTAGTAGCCATCTTCAAATTTCAATAGGACAAAGTAATGCGCGATGGCTAAGGTCACCTACTTGACTGAAGTCTGGATCTGGGGACTTGACAGGTGGCTACAGGCCACGGTTAGTGATTGTTGTAGTTGAGGATCATGGCGGTCAAACGTTCTAGGGTAGTCCAAAAACATTAAAAAAATGACAGGAAATTCGTGAAAGTAATGCACGATGGATGAAGTCATCTCCCTGATGGAGGTCTGAATCTGGAGACTTTAGTACAGTTGAGGTTACGGTTGGTGATTGTTCTAATTGAGGATCGTGCTGGTGAAACGTTCGAGGAGAGTCCATAAATAAGAAAATAAGTTTAGCGAGAAACAACTTTTGCACGCAGTGCTTTGAGGATGAAAGGTTAACTTCCGAAATGCTGAATTTTGACTACGCAATGAACGACGAAATCAATCCAAACAATATATTATACATCATTTTTAAAAAATATACTCACCAGTCATCTTATTAATTATAATTAAAACAAGTTGTAGAATACGAGATAATTCATAAAATTCTGCCCAAATTTCAATCTTGAATATATAAAAAGCGTTTAAACTGACGATGTAACAGTGGTTACCACAAACCATCAAACAACTACAGATCTGTGCCAAAAAGAACTCAGAGCTTGCAGAACACCGATGACACAAACTGATAATTTGACAAGACCCAAATGAAAATGTTTAAGATATTGTTAAAGTGGAGATGCAACAGTGTTGATTGCCAAAAATTGAGCTACTGAAGACCTGCACCGAGGATAGAATCTTGCAGAACAAATGTTCAAGCAGTTATTCAATAAAAAGACACAAAGATTATAATTCCGAATGTAGGACCAAAATAGAAACGGTACAATACACCAAAAGACACCCATAGACATGTCAAAGTAACTGATTCTCATCTCAAACCTATAGAAAATGCGACAATGATTGCCCCAAGCTATCAGGGAGGATTCAGACTACTTTACCTAGAAGTGAATAATTGAACCTGATTCGTCGTTTGTTAATCGTAAGAACAACAAAGAACGCAAGTTGGAGTCTTGCAGAACACTGGAGATGATTCCTCTCAAATTAAGCTGAAGTACATCGTAAGCAACAAAGAAAGTGCTATCCCGTGGATGAGACTGGTCGAAAAGATTCCACTAGACGAAGTCAATGGTGAAGACAAGAGCATTCCAGGCATCACCAATTACGATAAGTTCTATTTGAGGCTTATGACTTTTGACGAAAATTTTTGCTGTAGAGTTCGATCAACGATTCTTTTTAAAGGTATCAACCTGAGGAAACCACTCAGAAGGGCGAGTTACAATGGACCCGACTTATCTCACTCCCGCTAGACCCAGATCTAAACCTAACACTTCCTGTTTGGATGAAGATAACAGACAGGCACCTATACCTATCAATTTCATAGTAAAGTATATTGAGTAGAACAAAACTTCGTCTATGTCAAGTTATCTTCTTGATGGTAATGACGCAAACCAACGCAACTACTTAGACAGAGGACCAGACGCTTCGTTGCTGATAGTTAAAAGTTAGCAAAAGACAAGTAATCAACAGAACGTGTAGCTGACAGTTATGATGTATGTATATACCTCATAAGTTACAGGAGACAGATAGGTAATAGATGTACACACAGACATATGGTTGATAGTTAAAAATCTATAAGAGATAAGAAAGAGCTGACAGTTAAAAGATAAGCAACTGACAGGTAGCAGATATTTTCAAAGCATAGACAAACATGTAGCGTTAGCTAAGTATTAAAGGCGACTTTAATAAGAAGCAGATAAACGACAGACATGAAGAACAAATAGCAGATCCTTGGTAGGTAGCTGATAGTTGAAAGACAATAGACAGTTAGAAGGCGGGTAAAAGCTATATAACGAAGCATATGGCTGGCAGTGGAAAGCTAGAAGGAGACACGTAACTATCAGAAATAAGACGCTGTTATCTGACAGCTAACAGTAATCAGACAGGTAAGAGTAATCAGACAGCTACGAGTAATCAGACAGCTAAGAGTAATCAGACAGCTACAAGGCAAACAAGAAATATATGGTCACCCAGATAAAGCTTCTGATCATTTGTCTGGACGACTATGCAGGTCTAAGTCCTCCCCGTAAAATGTCCGCTCTCTAATAATGACTAGTCCATTAAAGTGAGTCCATTATAAAAGTCTAGAAAATCGCCGTTGCGCATAATAACTTTTAGAATTAAACATTCCACATTTCATTTCCACTTTCGTTCTTTACATCGCGCAAAACGACTCCTCTTCTAAGAATATCCGACAAACTGTCGACGGCTGTTCTTTTCGCTTTCCACTCGTAAGCCTCTACGTCTTCATGCCTCATACATTTTGCATAAACGTGACTCGTACGCCAGAACACGTAGATTAAAATCGCTCCCTTTTCTCGTCCTTTTTCGCGACGCTCATCATCCGGCGTCGTTTCGTCCCTCGCTTCCGTCGAAGGTGTATTTTTGCACCCGATACACGAAACTCGTTAGTCAACTTCAGCGGTTCGCCTTCGCCGGCATAAAATTAGAATATTTTACGGAAGTTGCCGCAGAGATGTTCTTTCTCGGAGGTGCTCTTTGATGCACGTATGTACATTAAGAAAAAGAAACGGCGATCCCTTCGCTCGCTAAGTCTTCGCGATTCGTAACGAAATTTACTTTCTCATTTACCGGTCGAATATGTCTTTGTAAGTTACACACAACATACATACGTATCTTTCGAACCGAGTTGGAAACTTTCCGTTTTACTTGTTCCTGTTTCGCCTTTGAAAGGCGGGGAATTACCTAAGTTGTACTAAATTGACACTCACCTTTCATTATTTACGCTTAGAGGGAGACGGAAGGGAGGAGAAGAAGAGAGGCATCGCAACGCGAACTGTTTGACGGTTTGTTGTTTATCTCCCGCTGACAAGACGAATGACACAGGTGCTTTCGAGACTTCTTCCCCATCCGCGCCACCTCGCACTCATTATTTGTCGAAGAAAGTTGTCCCGCAGCATCGGGAGGATACTCTAAAGGTAAACAATATTATACGGAAGTGGAAATAAAAGTTTGTTTCTGTTTACCTCCACGCGAAAATAAATGGTGTTCGATGTCAAATGTTAAATAAATACGGTGTAGAGTTTGATAGTTTATTACAACATTCGCTATAGGACATGGAATAATTTCATTATTTGTCGGCCCGCGATCGTATCGACAAAATTTGAAATGAAAATAAACAGAATTTTCATCAAAGCAAGTACCTACAATCGCAATTAATCACTAGCCTGGGGAAACAGCGGTAACAGCGTACAATTACAAAATAAGTTACGACAGCATCACCGACTCCCCGCTCTGGTCAGTACGCTGTATGCGAATAGTTCTGTATATATTTAGGCTGTCTAACTTATTTCGTAATTATCGCTGTTTGCCCAGACTATTAATCACTAATTAAACCATATTGATCACTGTTGACGCCATATTGTGACATCTAAAAATCAGCTGATCACTGTTAACGCCATACTGTGATATCAAAAAATCTGCTGATCATTGTTGACGCCATATTGTAATATCAAAAACCAGCTGATCATTGTTGACGCCATATTGTGACATCTAAAAATCAGCTGATCATTATTGACACCATATTATGGCATGTAAACCAACCGATCGTTGTTGATAACCATAAATCAGGAGAAAAAGTTTCTTAGCCCCAAGAACTCGCTCCGTAATAAGTCACGTGCAAAGTTAGAACAAAAACTGAAGGATGTCAAAAATTACTCCGACGGTGTGCGAGCGATTGGTTGCGCCAATGCCTCAACGCGTAGAAGCACATAGTGAAGTGAGATATGTGATGTATATGTATCTGTGATATAGTGTGTCATAGTAAAGAGATACATAAAAGACACTAATAATCCACTTGTAAAAATAAATTATACGAAAGTGTTTATGTAGCTTCATTGTTTCAACTATATAATTTATGCTATCACCAAATATAGTTGTACCTAACACATATAAATAATAATAATAATAGTCTTTATTCCTTCTATATATATAAATAACAATGTACAATATAAGACAAAAATATACGTATATGAAACAAAAAAGAGAGAAAAAGGAAATATTATAAATACCACTGTTGGGTTTGTTTCCTTAGAGAAGAGCATATTACGTCAGCGGCGCAATGAACCAAATTTTGTATTCTATATATGTTACCATGGCAACCGACTAGCGAAAGTCAATGAAACGTCACATTTCGCGCATATTTTCATGACGTAATGTGCTCTTCTCTAAGGAAACAAACCCTACATATGGAAGTTCATACAGTAACGGCCGAAAAGAAGAAAATAGACCAATGAAGCAGAAGAATGATCTCCTATGCACGTGCGCTCAAAGGACAACGTCTTTATAAGATTTTTGAAAATACAGTTAGTCGTTATTTTTTCAGTGGTTTGTTTATATCCACTGTTTTTGTAATTTGATATTTTTCTCTCAATTTCTCTTGCTGATTTTGAATTTCAAACTCATTTCCTGTGTTCTTTAAACATGGTAAGTCTACCTGGTCGCAAATCATTGGTAGAGCGTGAACAGAAGCGATTATCTCAGCTTACAATTCTGTCGATTTCGGAATGACTATCCGAGCAATCCAGATGGTCATTAAACAGTATAAATATCGAGGATGACGTGTAAAAGATACAATTGAGGGACGAAAACGCCAAGAACGACGCTGATGATAAGTTTGCTCATATCATTGAAGTACGGAAGAATATTCCATCCATTTACATCATTACTCTTTCGTGTTTCTCTTGCTCTTTCATCGACTTGCTGCCGGAACTGGTGAACTGAGATACTCTTCGGAAGCTCGGTGATTCTTTGAATGGCCTTGATATCATCCACGCTTGTGTTTTAACAACATGATGTCGCAAGGCCGCCCCTTTTCTTGGATAGACAGCAATCGACTGACATATGACAGGCGTTTATGTCGTATTGAACTTGTGCCCTACTATGTATACAATTCATTGAATGTACAGCGAGTGAAAAATTGAAAAGTGGTGAAACTGCTTTCCCAACTCGACACATAAAATCCACTATCTGCAATATATTCTAACATGCAAATCAACTGATTGTTGCTGACGCCATACTTTGGCACATAAATCAGCTGATGATTGTTAACAGTATGTTGTGATACCTAAATCTGTTGACGCCTTGTTGTGACATAAAAGAAAATCAGTTAACTGTGTGGACACCATATTTTGGCACATAAATCAGCTGATGATTGTTGACGCTATTTTTTTCGAATGAATCTGTTGAGGCTATGTTGTGACACAAAAAAGATCAGCCAACTGTGTGGACAAAATATTTTGGAATATAAATTAGATGATCTTTGTTAACGCCAGTTGTGACATCCCAAAGAATCTACTGTGTGTACACCATATTTTGGCAGATAAATCAGCTGATTGTTGACGCTATGTTGTAACAACTAAATCTGTTGACGCTATGATATAACACAAGAAAAGCAGCTAATTGTGTGGACACCATATTTTGGCATATAAATTAACCGATCTTTGTTAACACCATGTTGTGGCATCGAAATCAACTGACTGTGTTAACGCCATGTTTTGCCACATACACCAGCTGATGATTGTTAACGCTATGTTGTGAGGCAAAAAATAAGCTAACTGTGTGGACACCATATTTTGGCTTATAAATTACCTGATCTTTGTTAACGCCCTATTATGACATCTAAATCAGCTGACCGTGTTCATACCACATGGTGACATCCAAATCAGCTAACTGTGTTAACGCCATATTTTGACACATAAATCAGCTGATGATTGTTAACGTTATGTTGCTACACCTAAATCTGTTGACGCTATATTGTGACACGAAACACTTCAGCTAACAGTGTTGACACGATCTTTTGGCATATAAATTAGGTGAGCTTTGTTAGCATCCAAATCAGCTAACTGTGTTAACGCCATGTTTTGGCCCATAAATTAGCTGATGATTGTTGACGTTATGTTCAAACACATTAATCAGCTAATCGATTGCCATTTTTGTGTGCCCAGTAAGTGCCATTCCTGTTTCTTTCGAAATTACTCCTTCCTTCTTTATGGGAAAGTGAAAGGAGACTATATAGTAATAACAAAATAAGTGTTTATTAAATAAATGAATATAATAAGCGTGTATATAAAATAATATAATCAGACGAAAGAAGGTATAAATTCGAATACAATAAGAAGAACAATAACAAAATATAATAAGAAAATACACGGAATTCTAATAAATCTCTTCATCAATAAGTAATAAAATTAATGAGGTACCGGTTATTTTATCAATAATTCCTTTTCCGACGTAGTACGTCCCAATGTCTGGACATATTTTTCTCTGCTCTCATTTAATATACGCGACACAATTTATCGGTAAGAATACAAAAGAAAAATGCACATTTCAACGTTTGCTATTGAAGGCGTGTACGGTTTCGTCAGTGAGTCGCAAATTTAAGTCGCTATTTTTATCTCTCAGCGTCACGTTTATCACCGTCAAATCTCCAGCGATATAAACGTAATTGATGCTATCGACGCCGCCGCGAAATTTAAAGATGGCCACCACCTTCTCGGCCACCCAGATCGTAAAACAATCCGCCTCTCTTCGTATCAATATTTTGAACTCGGCTCCCGAAAGGAAGGGAAATATCGGGGCGCGTTCTTCCGGTCCCCAATCACCGTCCAACCAGGCGTTCCTGACGAAGACGTCGACACCGGCTGTTGTACCTAGAAGAAAATAAAAGAGATTTACAGGAGAGTCTCGCTTATCCGACATAAACCGATTACCAGAATGTCAGATAATAGGGGTGAATTGAGAAAACGCTATTAACCGTCAAGCTAATAAGGAAACCGCCTCCAATTTTAAGGAAACCGCCTCCAATTTTAATGAAACTTGGATGTGTTTTAGTTCATGAAAATCTAAGGGATGCCTATTTTTGTATCGACTCAAATTGATACTGTGAAATTAACCCTTAAAGAAAATCATGTTAGAGGAAATTTGGCAGTTTTACACAGAAGCAGTGGTTCGATGGGCATGAAACCAATTGCAAAATGGTCTTTACGTCAAATAAGCTGTATGCTTAGAACCACTCTCCGAAATTAGCTTTTTAATGAAACAAAGTAAGTTTGCAACTAATTTGGATGAGAAAACTAAATTGAAGAGAAATTAAAAATAAAATCAACGTATTTTCCTTTTCAAATAAAAAAGCTGCATGCTTCACTTCTGCACGACCAATGTGAGGGGGTGAAACATACCCCAAAATTAGCTCTTTTAACGTAACAAATGCTTGCAACTTGCAACCGATTTGAATGGAAAAACGAACTTGAAGAGAAACTAAAAATAAAATCGACGTATTTTCCCTTCCGTCGAGCAACCAAAATTAAGGGGTGAAACAGCATTCGAAGTGATATAAGCTGTACCTTACATTACATTAAATTTGTATTAGTCGATCAAAAATGGTCCAAATAATTTCCAAAATATTTGTCAATACAGAGATAGACCTATCCAACATTCTCACTCTCCTGCCACGAGGAAATGAACCACTCATCAACCCTGAATTCTCTTATTATTTATTATTTATTTTATTTATTTATTTAGCATTTATTTTAGCTATTTATATAATCTAATTATAAACAATTTTACTTAAACTTACTTAGGTGCTAGTGTCTTTCATATGTATATTTATAAACTAATTCTTTAAAATTATTTATACTATCACTATTCTTAATAAAATTTGATAACTGATTTTTGAGTTTGTTAAAAAGGTGGATTACGTGTTATCATTAAGTAGTGTAAATCGGACTAACGTATTACAACATATTGTACTGCATATGTATATTACTGCCTCTAGATGACGGGAAAAAACAGTTTCTAAAACGTCTATACGGGCTCTATTGAGTTATATAAGAAATCGTTGCGGGAGTTTGAAGTAGACGGAGAATTATTACCGGCGATCTACAAACGAACTGTAATACGATTTATTGTGAATTTTAAGCGTTGTAATCAGTATTTGGGTATTCAATAACGTAGTGTCTTCTGCTGTAGTGCAAAAATTACTAGAGGAAATTTTCCACTCGGGCGGATTAACGTTAGAATACATTCTTTGGATATCAACACCTGCATGTCCAGGACGCAATTTTCAGTTATGCGTATTTTATGTGGTGGTAGATGATGACCACACAATTGGCGAAACTCACCAAGCTTTTGTAAATCCAATATAAAATTGATACTAAATTCTACCGCTGCTACATAATTGTTAATTAATCTAGGACACGTGTTCCGCCTGCAACGAGGCTAGCTTCTTCAAACCGCATCCTACCGAATTAGGTACATTTGCACAACACCGCAACCGATACTGTTATTACGTAGTTGAACGCTAAAAGATAAGAAACAGACAGAAGGAGAACTTACTAAATCGCGGATTTAAATGCAACGGGATAACCGGGTGAGGCCACATCTGGATCCCGTCTTGCAGATTTATGTAGAAACTTTGAGGTAGCATCATCAATCGGCCGCAAATCTCCAACGCCCATCCCTGTGCTAACGGCTTGGACAGCTTTCCGAGGAACGGTATGCACTGAAACCAGAAAATTTGGAGATAGAAAGATTTCTTCGAATTGAAATAGTTTCTTAATTTTTGGCCAAATTACTACTCAAATAAAAAATGAGAAAAAAACTCAAATAAGAAACGACTTTCTGTTCGTATCTAAACTATAGCGCGTTTCACATAGAGTTCTGAGGGCATGCTCTTATAGGCTATTGACGTCCTAGTTCAGACCTTACAAGTTACATTGAAAATTATCCTTTTCTGTCCTAAACTTTCTTGCTACGTTTTAATCTGAACGTGATACTGCCTATCCTGCCTATGTAAATAAATCTCCTAACAATGATGGTATGGCAACGCAGATATGATTTCCCATAACCTACAAATTTAGGACTCGATGTGGAACACGCTATACCTACAAACATTTACTTACTTTCATCTTCATCTTATCATCGTTGACTCCGATCGTGATAGCCGGTTCGGGAATAACGGGATAAACATCGACGTCCTTAATGGCGACCTCCGCGACGTCCACTTTTCCTCTAATTTCCATCCCCAGTATCCGCTGTACGGGCACGCGATAGGTGAAAGCGCACCAATGTTTCCCATTTACCGACACCATAAACTCCCTCTCGGCAACCAGGAAGTCCACTTTGAAGCGCTTTCCGACGGCGAAATCGAAGCTCGCGTTGGTGCAGGTCTCTTCGTCGCCCCAATAACCTTTGACGCGACAGTTCCTGACGATGTAACGCTGCTCCATGCGCGGGTTGAAGTGGAACGCTATATCACCGTTAGGGTCTTGACTGCATAGCAGATTGATGGAGAATCTGGAAGATCAGACGTGAGGATTGTGCTTTAAACAAATCATCCAACATCCATCAGCTTTGGTTTGAAGCTATCACTGTTAAGGAAGTTACTAAAGTTTGTGAGAAGTTGGTGGTAGTGATAGCCCCCTTTTGGAATGGTACCTGGTTCTCAATTTTAAGGAGAGCCTGGTGAAAATTAGTTTTCAAAACTTATCCGAAGCAACTCGCATTGACTTTAAGTAATTTTGGATTATGTTAGGAACTATATGAACCTGTTTGTTTGAACTCGGAGAAGTCAGGCAAGTTAAAATTACTTATGATGTTTCAATGGATGTCGAAACAATAAAAGAACAGAATGAATAACACTACGTTGGTCTTCCGAGACCTCGTTTGAGGAGTAAGCTTGAATCTGAGTTAAAAGTTGCTAAAACTTGAAAGGGACTGGTGTTGGTGCCTACTTTGTATTGGAATCGTGATTAGATTTTGGCTGCTGATTCCCAGTCCCAAAGGAACCTTAGTGTAACTTTGATTTCTGAATTTTAAACTTAGTCGAAGCAATAACTTAACGAGTTTCTTAGAGTTCTAAAATGCCAAGCTAAGAAATACCTTCGACGCCCGTTTGGATGTCAAGACCACAAAAGAATAGAATAAATAACAAGATGTTGGTCTTCTCGGACGTTCCTTTAGAATACTTTCAACGCTTCTTTGGATGTCAAAAGGATACAGGAGCAGAATGAATAAAAATACATAGATTTTGATATTGGAAAAATTAAAGCTATCAGGAAAGCTAGAAATACCTTCGACGCTTCTTTGAATGACAAAACAACAAAGGAACAGGATAAATAACAAAAGGCTAGCCTTCTGGGACGTTACTTTTAGATTTGAGATTTTACGAAAAACTTAGACGGGACTTGTGTTAGCGGTTGGTGTTTTGTCGTCATGCCTGGTTTCTATTTTTTGGTTCTTAATCTCCAGAAGACACATGCTAGAACTTTGGACGGTCCTTTAGATGTCAAAATCATCAACAAACATCAAGATTGGAAGTTCATTTTTGAGAGACGAGGGATTCAAAATTCACGCAAACGCCACATCACAACGATGGCACCTTCAAATGGAATTTTTGTTGCTTGTTGGCATAATCTTAGGGTGATGACAATATTAGGGCCAAAGAAAAAAAAAAGAAAATCACAAATAAGGTGGATTAACGATCTGTCAAGACACGCAAGGCTAATGTGGCATAGCCTAGCTAGAAACAAAGAAAAATGGGAGAACGAAGAAAAGACCTATATCCATAAATGAACGACCGGATAATTCAACGTTTAGAGAAAAAGACCATCGTTTTGGAAAAAAATAAAAAATCTGGCTCAACGGCTTCTATAATCGCAACAATGTCAGACTTTTTTGATAAAATTCGTGAATAAAGTCCAACGAGCAATGGAGACGTAAATGATGGAAATTACTTAAACGACAGAAAGTCAAGTTGATCAGAAGCCAAAGTGAAGCTGTAATGATGTAATGGAGGACGAAGGCAGAGCCAAATTACAATGGGCAGGATACAATGGATGATGCGATGATGACAGATGTAGAATAATATAATCTTAAGATGATGATTTTAGGAGGACGACAATACTAGAGCTAAAGACGTTCTCTTGCGACACGCAAGAAAACCGCTATTGTGGAAAATAATTAAAAATTTGGCTCAACGGTTTCTATAATTGCAGCAGCAATGTCAGAAGAACAAATATCGAATTGACACAGGAGGTGGGGATGGACATAATTAGAAGGATAAAACAGCAGAGAGCAAGATGACTGGGGCATGTTTGGAGATTGGAACCAGAAATGACAATCTACGCGATGCTGGAATGGGAGACGGGAATCAGGAGAAGAAGAGGAAGAACAAGGTCGAATTGGATGACGGAAGTGGAAAGAGATATTGACAGGGCCGGAATTAAAGACTCAAAAAGCAAAGCAAGGGAGAGAAAAGTATGGAGAATACTATGCCGGAAGATATAGAGCAGAAGAGAGAACTGGTACACCCCAGGGAATGGATCTGAGGGGGTTTAAGGAACGGCAAAGCCCCACATAGGGCGTTTCAGCCACAATATATATAATGTCATATTTTTTAAAGGTGAAGACTGAATAAAGTGTCCTTTTTAGACGAAATCTACAAAAGTAATACTTTGCAAGACTGAAACCTCCCGCTAGGCAAAGTTATTGCTTGCTACTCTGGTTAAGGTATGCAAATTTACTCTCAAATAGATGACTGCTTTCTGATAACAAAAAAGCAAAAAATAAATCTTTGTCTCCAGAGGTTGCAACAATGGAAACTTCGTTTAGATGAAGAGAAAAAAACAGCAAAAACAATTTCGTGGATTTTAGCGAAGTAATTGGTTGCGACTTTGGTCCACGTCTCAAATTTGATAGATGGTTGCTTTTTGACAACAAAAATCACGAATACGACAATCGTACCGCAGTTATTGATTAAGACTGATCAACGAATCCAATTTTACTCTCCAATAGAAGGTTCCTTTTTGGGAACAAAAACCAGGAATAAATATTTACGTGGCGGGTTGCAACAGTAAAAACGTTCTTTAGACGAGAAGACAAAACCGGCGAAAACAATTTTATGGATTTTACACAAACACCAAAACGGGAGGAAACGAAAAATCCTTATAATCTTTTCAATGCAATAACATTCCTTCCCCTTTATCTCAGATGCATGTTTTCTGACCTTGACCCACATATTCTCATATCCCCTTCCAAAAGAAATGTATGTTTGTCCTCAAATAAAAATTGGAAAATGTACACCAAACGTCTAATTCTACAAATATGTAGTTATTTTGACACACTTTTGTCAAATATTCGTTTTCCCGACAACTTTTTCACGCAAATCAAGCCGGTTTCTTCCCCCGTTTAATTGTGAACGCAGCAAGCATGACGATAATACACCGCAACAACATTCAAGGCGGCGGTAAGTAAATCTAACTAATTGTAAGCTAAGAACATAAAAACTTCACACTTCGACACATTCTCTTACCTTCTACACCTGAAGTTCACGTATCCGACAACGCAGATCATCTGTCCGACCTTCAGATGGGACAACTCCCCGACGTACGGTATAGCCTGCGGAGGAGGCAGCAAAGATTCGTCATATTTCAAATTATAAGATACGGGTTGCATTATTCTCGACGTTGTTAATATCAATTATACGTGGCGATCGAAGGCGAAGTATGGGGTCACTATATTAACTTCCCACATGTTTGGCCCCTGGACTAATAATTCGATTAGAGGCAAACGGAATTTTAAAAAATTAACCCGCCGCGGACAAAAAGACGGACGGCAATAGACCGCCGCGTCGTCTAGAATAGCGAATAACTAAATTGTCAATCGTCTTATTTGGCATCGTACTTATAGGTTAGCGCACGCGATGTCAAAAAGAATAAAAAAGGGCATCTGCGAGAGGGTAAATAGGTCAGATTTTGCCGCAATCTCGAGTGGCTCGTTGTGGTAACTGCGAGCAATATCTCGATTGAATCGATCTGTTAGCACTGACGATTCCGACATAACCGTAGGTCTCGTTTGCGGCAAAACAACAATGCGGTTTTTAAAGTAAGTAGACGCCAATAATGATTTTGTACGGGAAGTAGTTGTCTGATGGACGAAATTGCTCATTGTGTCTGTTTTGATGGTAAGTCTGAGAGATCCGCCTAAAAGTTAGGTACTGTCGATTTGCTAATTTTAATTTTATCTAAGTTGTCCCTCTTAAAAAAGTTGTTGGTGTCAACTCAGATTTTGGTTTCTGATTCCTGGTCCCGAGAAAAGCTTAGTGTAACTTTGATTACTAAGTTTCAAACGTGGCCGAAGTAATTCGCAACAATTTCGAATATATTTGGAAAATGTGGAAGGTTATAGGCGAGTTTGGTAGAATTCTAAGATAGGTCTGTGAAGTTGGCACCGCAAAATAGAGAAAAAATCCTTGGAAATGACATATTTGTTTGACCACAATAGTTTAGTTTGACCAACCCTCATTATCGAGAAAACAATTTTTTCGAAAAAAATTGTTTAAGCATCAATAATCGATGATAAAATATCCCTAGCGTGTAGTCAATCGTTTGACCACTGCTTAGAATTTTGATAAAGTTCAATAAACATTAGTTATTCATAAAAATTGTTCTATTTTAAATCCGAAGGTCGATACTGTACAGAAAATCGTTGACCACGTTTGGCCATCGTTCGAAATTTCATAACAGAAATTATTATTATTTATATTTTTTAATTTTCTTCAATCATAAGTAAAGAACCAGCAAGTTTCCAGGCTCGAAATGTTGCATACTGTGTAGTCGTTACGACAGCTACGTCCTATCGGCGAGCTTTTTTGTAAATTCCTTGTTTGTTGTTGAATTTAACCTCAATTAAGGACTAGAAAAATTACCATAGGCTTACCGTCATTTTTGGACTTCAAGAAAGCAACGATAACAAAGAAATTTACAAAAAAGCTCGCCAACAAGACGTAGTTATCGTAACGAATACACGGTATGCAAAATTTCGAGCCCGTAAACTTACTGGTCCTTCACCTATGGTTGAAAAAAATTAAAGCCGTAGAAGCTCTTAACATTGTAAAAAAACTAGTATTTTATCATTACACACACTACTTTTAAGGGTCAGATATACAATTTTCAAAATAGTTTTGGAACCAATAACAAAAATTTAAGTTCAACCGATCTTGAAATAAAAAGAAAATGATAATAAAGCTTTTAAAAGAGGGAAATACAAAATTCTTGAGTGGCAAATCTCCTTCAGATGAAATGTTTATTGTTTTAAATTTTTAAACTATCGTTTAAGGCAAATACTATGTACCGATTTTATGAAAAGAAACTATTGTGTTACCGTTTTTACATTTTTAGGGTATTATAAGGCAATTTAAGTTTGTATAAGTCTTTGAAAATATAATTATGATGATGTTGACCAAACCATAGAAGCTAACTTTCCGCTCGAAAGTTTTGACATTCCATTGACGCTTTCCATTTTCGAATCCTATGCACCCAAATATATACATATATCTAGTATCGAGACCAGAAACGCTAATTATAATAATGACATCGTCCTCGCAATCGTGACTAATTCATTTTTTATGTAATCATCGTTCGCGTACAGAATGTAACTTACTCACACATTTCCCATTTTGACCGTTTTAATAAAAGCAAGCGATTGATACGAATAATAATTTCGTGCTACGTGCGTCCGTAGGAGAAATGACGACGAAGTTATTTTTATAATCAATATCCACATAATTTAATAAGCGGTGCTTCGCGTACATCGGAATTCGAAATAGTTTTAGTTTAAAATTCATCGATACAATAGTAACTCCTACCGTCAAATAAATAAATAAATTTTTATGAATTTAAAATTTCCCGCCCAAAATATCCTAATTTTTTCAAAATTAATCAGTAGCACGTTTGTGAAAATAGAATCGCTCCAAGCGTAATCCTCAAGAGAATAATACTAATAAGCAGAAAAGACTGGTCATGTTAGAATTTCGTACATTACTGCCAAAATGAAAAAAATTGTTTATTTTTTTTTTAATTTTTACTAACCTCTTAAATCGCTGCTAAATATTCATAGTGACAATACGCCTCGAAATAGCTCAGAAATTAGGTAACACCACTTTGAAAATACGAAAGGTGTACATTTGTTCGTATTAATTGAAAAATATTAGAGTTTTGGATATGTTAAAAGAATAGTATTTGCTAGAAAGTTAAATCAATGATACACAACAATAATCTTAAATTTGAATTTTAATATGCACACACCATCCCAGAATTTACCACAAGATTTTCTAACTTTGTCGTTTCTGTCTATTCTGTGGTAGGGTGGAGAGATACGGGGCAGCCGCGATGGGCACACAATACATACACGTATAGCGTTCCTACAACTAATTTTGGACAAGACATTCATTTAAATCTTTTAAAATAATCCAAGAGAGCAATACCAAAGATTGCACAGTACGAGCAAAAATGATTAATCTAGTTGGCACTACCACTACCAAATTCTTCGTATCTAAGAATAAGAATATGTGGTACAGACCTGTAAGAGCAACAGGTTCTGTAAATTAGTTGTTTAGAAATCTGTGTTATAGGAACAATAGAGAATACAATTTTTCTGTAAAATGCTACAAATTAGTCTACAGACAGATATCCACTTGCACAGAACATGTCTATTAGTTTGGTACTAGTTTCGATGCTGCCACAATTTTTTTATGTTTTTAAGTGTTAATCACCTGTTTACAATGCACCTTACTTAAGCCACCTTACACCCTTTTGGCTATTTTCAGTCTGCTACTAGAAGATTATAATAAACCTATAACTGCATAGAAGATGTTGATGAGTCTGTAATCATCCTCCAGAGCCTTGAGGACAGTCAACCCTAATTGTCGCAACTTTCCTACTTCAACAAATAGGGCGGCTTCAATTAGTCGTGTCATATAATCCTTGAGGTCGGGAATCTTCTGGTATTATTATAATTTCAGTTACAGACAAAATATAATCGTGATATTCTTCCAGCTTCTTAAATACAAATACGATTGGACTTGTTAAAGCCACATAACCACATAATCCTCAAACTGTAGTGTGTTTCAATGTCACTCACGTGCCAGAGACAAGATCCAAGAACCATAGATACCCGTGATTATTCTTGAGGGCCTTGATACATTGAAGTTACGGATAAAACGTGAGAATAGTGTCACTCTAAAGGACTTCCAACTTCTTAAAGTTCGTCCACGCCGGGAAAATTTTGGAATAAGAAGGTGTTGGTGATCGTCATCAATTGTGGTACGTTTCAATTTCATTCGTGTATCAGAGTCGAGAAGGTAATAAACCTTAACGGCCAAGATCCCTCGGATGAAGATTCTGGATGATGATCACCCCTGCTCCAAGAAGGCAACTTTAGCCATCAGTGAATTATCGCAGCCCTCCTCCTTCAGTAAAGCTGGCGGCTTCAGCATGTCATACTACATAATCTTCGAGGGCGGAAATCTTCAGGGCTTACGGGAATTGAAGTTACGGACAAAACATGAGGATAATTTTATTCTGAAGGACATCCAGCGTGTTAAAAATTGTCCTCGTCAAGTAAACGTTGAATAGTTGATAGGACTTCAATCAAACATTTGCTTTATGGGATCCTTGAAGCCAATCGCCTCGCTATCGGAATACTTGACCGTGCTTTCACAAAGCTTGATCGCTTCAGCAAGTTCAGAAATGTTCAGGTCTTATTGGAATTTAAGTTGCGAAGAAAACGTGAGGATGGTTTTATTCTAGATGACTTCCAGTTTCTTAAAGTTTGTCCTCGCCAGGCAAATTGTGAGTAGTTGATAAGACCCTAGTGAACTTGAATCAACAATCGGCTTTAGAGGACGTTTTAGACCTATCGCCTCGCTATGGGGACACTTGCCATACTTTTGCAAGGGTGGTTACAGACAAAATATAAGGATTGTTTTATTCTGAAGAACTTCCAGCTTCTTAAAGTTTGTCTTCGCCACGCATATTTTGAGTAGTTGATAGGATCCCAGTGAACTTGAATCAATAGTCGGCTTTAGAGGACTTTCGGACCCAATGCCTCCCTATTGGGATACTTCACCATCCTTCAACAAGGACGGTTATAGACAAAATTTAAGGACTGTTTTATACTGGAGAAGATCCAGCTTCTTAAAATTTGTCTTGGCTAGGCAGATTTTGAGTAGCTGATAGGACCGTAGTAAACTTCAATCAATCATTGGGTTTGGGGGAGGATGCTTGACACCCATCGCCTCCCTATCTGTATATATAAAAATGGATCGTGGTTTGTTCGGATGCTTAAAACTTGAAAACGACTGGACCAAATTGGATACGTTCTTCTGTGGGTTTGTTCGTAATTGCTACGCAAAAGTTTAGGAAGAAAGAAAAATTAAAAAAGAATCGGTCAAAATGAAGTTTGCCGGGTCACCTAGTTGTTATACAAAAGAGATTCAACAAGTCGTACGCACATAATCCCCGAAGACGGGGATCTTCGGATATTATTGGAATTTTTGACTCTAGGAGCCTCATCGCCTCCCTATTAAACTACTTGACCATGCTTTTTCACAAATTCGCTTGGCTTTAGCCAGCCTGTTCTTAAAGTTTGTCTCCGCCAGGTAAATTTTGGGTAGTTGATAGGATCCTAGTGAATATGAGGAATAGTTGGCTTTAGAGCATCCTTGGAACCTATTGCCTCCCGATTTGGGATAGTGGACCATGTTTTAACAAATGAGAGTGGCTTCGGCAAGTTATACAACATAGTCCTGGAGGGTGGAGATCTTCAGATCTTATTGGAATTGAAGTTACCCGACGAAACTACGAGGATCTTTTATTCTGGAGGACTTCCAGCGTCTCAAAGTTTGTCCTCGCCAGGTAACTTTTGGGTTAATAAGAATAAGGAGATTATGTCTAAAATAATATATAAAATAAGTAAAAATACCTTTACCACAACTTTCGGAAAAAATCCAGATATGTATTTCGGCAACTAATGGATTCCCCCAGTTTCCCACTGAGGATGGCAACTTATTTGCCGAAATACGTATCTGGATTTCTTCAGAAAGGTGGGGTAAGCGCATTTTTATTTATTTTATATAAATTTTGAGTAACTGATAGTGCCCTAGTGAACTTAAATCTGTACTTAGTTTTAGGAGATCCTCGGCGCCTATCGCCCCCTTTTTATATGAATACCTAACCATACTTTTATGAAAATGGGACTCAGCGGCATACTAAACTTCTCTCTGCTTCTCTACACTGAGAGGCACCCTAGTGGACTTACCAACTTTAATAACCTACGAGCCAAACGCTGTTTGAGAACTAAATCTACCATTCTTGCTGGTACTGTACTTCTGTTTAAGAATTACAAAATTTTGATCTTCTCTTGCCATCCGTAGACGTACGTCTCGCGGTCAATCTTCTGTTTAAAGTCGAAATGTGCTGCCTTTGTAAATTTCAAAATTTCCGCCGAAGAGGAAAAATTTAAGTCACCATAAAGATTTGGCGGGGACCCGTGCGGAATGGATTATGTCCAAATCTAATCACGCCGAAACATATTTTCTTTATTCCCAAATCCCTTCCCGCACGTTGCGACCATTTATATTCAAACATCAACAGAATAATTATTGCTTATTTGCTGCGATATTCGGTATGCACGCAATAACGGAAACAACGTACGCCCATGAATGAGGAACCAACCGGAATTAATTGCATCACGGATTGCGTTATTCATTGACTGACCTTAATCGCTATAATTGGCTAAACCGACAAACATAAAGTTTCAATGTGATAAATATGGATTATCGGTATCCAGTTAATAATTCCTGAAAATTTTTACAATATTTGTTTTTTACATACAGCGACGGAGGCGGATTTAGGGATGGTTTTTATGGCCCCATTCACTCAAAAAGGGCGCGCTTCGCGTTCAAAATAGTCATAATAATAATAAAATGGCGATTGGGTCATCACAACCAAGCCAAACCTTTTTGTTAATCCAGAGTGCGCTCCGGTACAACGACAAAAATCGATAAATTTGCGCGATGATGGCGTAGAACTGGGAAAAACATTAAAATAACATCCAGCCGCCTACGAGGACGCACCCGAATTACAAAAATTTTCTAGACGCCACGACGACGCAATTCATTCGTTTTAATCGACCCAGCTACGCTACGATTTACGTAAATTAAAAATAATCGAAACAAGAACGACAACAACAACAACAACAAAGCAAACGATCGATTTCTTAATTCTTACTAACGTCTTCGTTAAACTCGTAAGCCCTCTCCCGATGTTCGTCCTTTCTTCTCCCCGTCACTTCATCATCTTCTTCGTCTTTCCTCTTGGTCTTGAAGCAACAGCAACAAAAACACGTCCAACACTTCTTCTTTTCCTTCTTGTTCTCGACCATCGTCACGTGAGGTAACGGCGCACGGAAGTTCGAACTGAGACGCGTGTCGTACCGAACATGTGTTAAGCGAAGACGACTTCTATTTACTTACGTGCGAATAAGTATATTATCTATGCGTGCGACCGCCTCTTGGCACCGTACACACAACCTTTATAAATAAAAATTTAGTCATTGTATCATAACCTTCGACGTGTAATACCTACGAACGCGAGCGAACTGAACTAAAATCGTCTTCGTATTACGACAGAACGGACGTAAATACGCACGAAAAACAGCGCTCTTATCGTAGTGTTCGTTGTTGTTTGAGATATGCACATATTTTTTGTAATATTCCGAGTTCTTATGATTCAGAGTTTCGAACTAATTAAACGAGTTGTCCCACTTTTACTTTCGCCCGGTTCGGTGACTAATTTCGCTATAACTCGAGATTATTCTATTACATGCATAGATCTGCTGGGAATCGGGCATATACGCAGGTACGAATTTTTACCTGCGTGTCAACTGCCAGCTGGAATGTTTACTTGCTAATCGCATTTGCACCGAACGATACGAGATAATAATAATCCATGGTATCTCTATCCTCTATTAATTAAACGGAACATACAACTACGATAGAATGTATAACTAAAATCCAAAATAAATACTTACTATAGTTTGTTAAAAATAAAAGATTTTATCAAGAGTAGAAACATTTACCTCTGCATTTAGTACGGATCCTCCCATACCTAAAGGCATCAATCGATAGATGTGCACTACCGCCGCCTTTGTCATTAAACTCAGTTAAAACATTCATATTACGTGAGCGTCACAAAACGGGGCAACCACCAGCTTGTATTATAGGATTTCAATTATACAATGTGCGTCTCAATTTTCCGTAGAAATTTTAATAGTATATGCATCATTTAATGATAGTGATTGCAAGGACCATAGATAAAGTATATAATGATAGGCCTCTCTCAGAAATTTTCATTCTCAAATGCGCCACTACAATTCCGTGACCGGACTGATAACTAAAACTAAAACCCGCGAACTATGAAATATGCAAGTTTGTAGTTTTGTAACTGATAAATGCAAAATTTAATAAAATTGCGATTTTCGTTTAATATTAAAAAGGAAAAACAAACAAAATTTCGTGTATAGCAGTTTATCAAAATGCAATTTTATGTAATTTTAAGTGAAATAATTACAAAGGAAGTTAGGGACACAGGTTTCATCTTCAAAGTGTATAATACACATTCTGTATCTGTATGATCTATATCGATCAGATCTGGTTTTCCTACAGCAGTACACCATTTCCTTCGAAGCTGAATGTACACAATTAATATTGTATAATATCTACATAAAATGGTGGGCTATTATTTGAATAAATAATCTATAACTGAAAGCAAAGGCTGGTGTAGTATAAATGATATCAAAGTGTATGGTGCGAAGTATACCGATACAGTGAGGCATTAATAAATATCCTTTAAAAAATGGAAGTTGATGCCAAGTATACTTACTACTCCTTATTTTTCGAATTTGTATGCAAAATTGCATCTTTCGATGAATTTTTGCACGTTAAAACACAACAAAATACCATATTTGTACTCTCACCACACGTTTGATGACATATACTTATGGATACGAACATAATGAAATAATGGAGGACGCTACAAACTTGTACGCAGTTGCCACAAGAACTAAATTAAAATAAATTGGCGCCAATTTTAAAATTGGAAAACTAGCGCCATAAGTGAGGAGACTTTATACTATTCATTAGGAACTGACTAGTATATAATAGATACCAGCCCATGCCAAGGACAGTCGTGTATTTACTGACACTATATCATTATGTATATATATATATATATATATCCCTACTCCTTTCGGGTAGAAGGGGAAGCTGATTATATATATATATACAGCGTGTCCCATGGCATGACTGCCATGACTCCCCCAGCTTAAGGATATGTTACTGAAGCAGTTTCAAGTAAAAAATGTCTAATGAAGATATGGCCAAAACAGTATCGTAACTGAGCTGCAAGCATTGGAGTTTCAGATAACCCTTATCAATGTTGATATTACGTACGTACAGCTGCCAAAAAGCTCTTCGAAAGTCATTTAGAAATCGCTTCATTGAACTTTTTGTTTAAGATGTACACTAAATACGTATATGTGGTCTAGCTCTTCTTGGAATTGAAGAGATAGCTCTGCCAACAGTCTCAAGATCAGTTGAAATAGTGTCTGCCGCATCCATAATCCTAGCAACAAGTTGATCTCTGTTTTCAAGTATTTTTGTATAAACCAAATTTTTCAACCTTCCTCATAAAAAATAATCAAGGAAATGTAAGTCTAGTGACCTTGCTGGCCAAGCTGAACCTCTTCCAATCCAGCAGTTCGTATAATTTTGATTGAGAAAAGCTGTTACCTGTCTACTAATGTGTGGAGATGCGCCATCGTACTGTATCCACATTCGTCGTCTTACACTAAGAAGAACTTCATCTAGTATTGCTGAAAGGTCATTTTCTAGGAAACGTCGTTAATAGTACCACACCAAACATTCACCGAAAATCTATCTTGGGAATGCGATTACCTACTTTGCTGTGGATTTTTAAGTGCTCAACAATATGTATTCCTGATGTTATTGACGCCGTTTCGGGTGAAGGGGGCTTCATCACTAAACAATATTTTCCGACAAATCCTTCGATTTCTCACTAATCACCGACTAAATTCAAGTGTTGATGCCTGGTTGCCAAGTGTTAGAGCTTGTACAGGTAATATGTGGTACGGGTACAAACCGAAATTATGTGCAGTTTTCCATTCTATCATGCGACCTACGTTAAGTCGGTTGGGTATTCTTGTAAAAGGTTGAACGTCGACCAGCTTGAGGTTTATAGACTACTATTCAGCATGACTCCAACATATTTTGAGGTAGAATTCTGTCTGAACAGGTGCCCTTAAAATATACTTCTACGTTGATTGCTCTTTATTAGGTAATCCCCAACCTAACAATAAGTAAAACAGGGCGTATCTGCACGAATCGGTTACGTTAAAAATGCAGTATGGGAATAGATGAGACTATAAAATTCTTGAATACGGTTGGTTGAGGTATACCCGGGTTTGTCATACTTCAGTATGTTGAATTATTTCAGTTTCTCCCATAATTAGTATTTGTACAGTGAAAGCGAGTGAACACGTGTTTGTTAGATTACTGTTAATTACTGTGAATTGAATGTTAACGTGAGGTAAGCAGTACCCAGTAAATTTTTTTAAATTTCGCGTACAGTTTAAGTTGGTAGATCCGGCAATAGTCGACATATTCGCCAATTTTTAGGCACAATGCATAAGAATATGTTCACTATTGCCGGAACGCCAACATAAACTATCCGCGAAATTTAAAAATGTTTACTGGGTTGTGTTTATGGGTAAATATATTACTTAGACAGTATATTAACAGGTGCAATAGTAAAAACGCATAAAAAGCTTGATGGGTGGTTTCTAAAACTTACAAAACATAAGGACAAGTCGTTTTTTGGCCAGAAAAGGAAGATACTGATATAGTAGACGGCTAAAATATCGTCAAAATCTTTCCAGAACCGCTGAAAACTAATGTAAATAATTTTGTTTTTAGAGTAGATCTCACAGAATTTCTTTTGTAACGTGTTACTATATTAAATGTTTAAATAGTTTATAACTGTGTTATTATTATTATTATTATTATTATTATTATATATATAATTTGCTCTAATATGTATAAATTTTCTCCAAGCTGTTCTGTCTCTAGATAATATTCTTGCTTCTTCCCATGATTTGCTTCTGGTCCGCAGTATATTGCACATCGTTTGGTCCCAGGTCATCCTTGGTCTTCCTCTTCTCCTCTTTATCTGTATTTTTGTTTCTTATATTTGTTTTACCTGTCTCTCTTTGGGGATTAGCTGTAAGTGTCCCCACCAGCTCAGCTGTCGTTGTTCGATGAATTATGATATCGGTTGTATTACGATTTCTGTCTATTATTCGTCCTCATACTTGCCCCAATAAGACATTATTTTTTTTAAAATTGATATGCTGGTCTTATCAAATAATTAATATCACATAAACTTAATGTTCAAACCATTATTTTTTTTCAATCAAATGCATAGATTATGTAGTTTTCAAATAGCTTTCGTTTAAATTTGAACTTTCTGAAAACGCCGTCACACTTTACCGGGTTCACCTTAATCTGACGTGACAAATGATAGTTATCACTTTGTCTAACATAACCACTACCTACTGCACCTACTTCTTAACGTGAATTTAGTATAAGGAAAAAATCCTTCTAACAACATTTGGTTAACACCACAGCAAAAATACACCCAGGAAACAACATCCTGCATAAACTCCCTTTCATATTAAACAAATAACAAATTTTTTACCACCACCGGCATTGAGAAACAAGAAAAATTTTTGGCCCGAATCAGGACTCAAGCAGCTTTTGACATTAAATTCCGATACTTCCAAGCTTTGATTTCGGTGTTATCCCTTTTTCGACAGACGTGATCTTTTTTCATTTTGGTCAGTTTTTACGATATAAATCGACGCTTTTAATTTTTCTTTGATTTTGGTGATATTCTATTTGGCGGGAAATATTTGTAATTTTCGACTGCTACGAAACATTGCAGTTATACCAATAGATAAACACGAAAGTCCCCAACTTCTTGAGAAAATTCCGAAATTTAAACGTGAAATTTAGCAGTTTGGACTTTGAAGCTGAAATTATAAAAATGCAAAAATACTTTTTCCAGGATTTTAAGCTTATTAAGAAAGAATGTGGCTTAGAATCCCTTTTATTGTTGTGAAAGGTCGGAGGATAGTAGGCGGCAAAATTTGAAAAACAAAAGATAGTTTCGAAAATGGCTTCTCTAACTGTGCGCGTTTCTCCGTGCGGTTTCGTGAAAAAACCACTGAAATTATTGAAATATTGAAAAACTGAGGTGTGCAACTGTTTCGAATGTGTATCCCTTCGTGTGCGGGGTAAGTACATATAATTTTTTCGATTGGAAATTTGAGAAATTTCTATGACCAAAATTCATGACGAAGTGATTTTGGAGATCTGGTAACATAGCGGTAGAAATACGTAAAGGCCCGCTTAAATTTGCGTGTTACCATAATCTTGACCCTTTCCCTCTTTCATGAATCCATTTCAATGAGTCAAATGCTCAGAGTGGTGCCCTTCGCATCAAAAGGTTTTTGGAAATTTCTACGATCAAAATCAACAAAAATCTTTTCGCTATGATTTAATTACAAAATCTTTAGGTTTATTTTTTTATAAATATCGAAACCGATTCGTATGGAGAGGTTGGATAAAATAACTGGAATACGATTATGTTTATCGAGTCCAGTTAAATTCATCGTAATGCCACTACCATCATCAGTAGGGTGCTCCCTGTTTCTATCAGAAGTCACAGGTTACTCATTTCGCTCTTAAAGTGCAAAGGTACTTCTTCTACTCAAATAATCTTTTTTAATTGTTGTAAAGACGCGATATGTTACACCTTTGAGTCTCAACAATTAATGGTTGTGGATGCAAGTTGCTAAGTTAATGGGTGCGTTGGGGTTTACTATTTCCTTGGTCACATCTTAGTATAAAAACATGGATAAATTAAAGAAAAATCTGTTCTTTTTTTTTGTACGATACAAAGATTTCAGACTACCTACAAAGATTTTTTAGCGTCTTTATGGATTGTACAAGGATTTTCTTTTTTGGTACTTCAGTTACCATTATTATGTTGTACAAAGTAAAAAGTTTTTTTTTTCCGATCTTTGTACATGTAAAATAGCCGACTACCGTAAAACCACTATTTAGTATTCCGGTCCTCATACGGTTTGGGGACTTCAGAAAGAAAATACCCATGGCAGAGCTGCAATATCTAAATCTTTAATAACAAAAGAAAAATCAAACAGCGCATGCGGTGGTGCAACTGTGACAAAACCTGGACATCGGAAGAATGGAAACGTGTATATTCTGATGAGTCCAGCTTCACTTTTTCCCCACTTCCGATTCTATTCAAGCATAGCGAAGGTTCCCATACCGTTTGGGGTACGCTACCTCAATATCCTTTCCCAGTAAACATTTTTTTAATTTCGCGTATAGTTTAAGTTGGTAGGTGTGAACATATTCGCATGCATTGCACTTAGAAATTGGTGAGTATGTCCACTATTGCCAGAAATACCAACTTAAACTGAGATATTTAAAAAATGTTTACTGGGTTGGAACTTATAATTGTTCAACGTTAGAATGGTACGGTATACGTATGTATACAGTACGGTGACTCCAAACTTTACACCGAAAGGTTAAGAAGAAGATTGAACCAGTATGGGGTATTCCTGATAATAGCAATGTTAGGAGTAGATTTCTACGCCCTGGCTTCCATTGAACATGGCGACAGTAAAAGTAAACATATCAAACATTATCGAAAGAATAGTCCATGAGCAAATGCTAGCCTTTATAGACAGACGAATAGAACATTCTGACTAATGTGCAAAATGGATTTATTAAAGGAGAATTAACGAAGCGCGCTGAAAGTAATACACAAATATTGATAAAACATATTTTATTCAAAGTATTCCCCTCTATATACAGCCAATTTATTTTTTGAATTGCCTCTACCACATTTCCAACTGTGAACAATGACAGCTCCACTAAACATGGGCCCCATATCACAGTATAATGTAAATCACTACTTTACAATGTCAAACAAAATATGTTGAAAACTATTATAACCTGCTACATAGGTTCAGCGAAAAGAACATCCCTCGTAGATATGGATATACATACATATGTACGAGGGATGTTCTTTCCTACGATAAGGTACCGAAATGAAACGAACTTGATATAAAGTTTTGTATATTTATTATATATTTGAATGTATATAATAATATAATAATAATAATAATACTAGAATACTTATATCAACAGCATTTTTCATTTATTTTTAAGGCATAAAACAGGTCACAATTTTCATAATTATTATTTAAAGTTTTCTTTTCTTTTTATACACGTAATACATTTATATTTATATATAGAATATATCTATAAATAATTAAAAATCCAAGGAATGGTATTCCTAAAATTATAATTAATAATCGTAAATCTTAGAAATATTAAGAATCCATCGTTATCAATCGATCTATATTTCTTATAATCGTAATTACAATAACAATATATTATTTTTAAAAAATGTTTGGTGTTGCTTCGTCATAAGCTTAAGAACGTTATACAATAATTGTATGTCGTAGTAATAGTAGTAGTACTAGTAATAGTAAACCTATATTACACATTTTTATGAGCAATATAATTAGTATGCAAATTTGGATACACTGTAATACTTTGAGAAAAATAATATATATGTAGAATTACGTGCGCGACTCCAAGTGTATATATTCTACGATTAATATTTGTATAATGTCGGATAGTTTTGATTATATTGCGAAGTTAGAACCCTATATTATTCGATAAGATTTAGGAGACGGTGCAATATAATTAAAGTGAACGAATGTGTGTCGAATTTTAATTAGTTGAGAAATTAAAACTGGATATAATTTTGTTAGATTTTTAGATTTACATCGTAAAGATTTATTTGTATTTGAAGAACTCAAAGCCACAGCAATTTGGACAGCCTTGAAATATGTATTTCTACGTCAAATGTTGTCGTTCTCGGCGAAGAAAATAACCGACCAACTCGCGAATTTTAGGTATCCGCAAATACGCATTTAAATGTATTTAAATTAATTTAATTATTTTTAATTGTGATCTTTTCGATTTTAATCAACTTCATTTCAAACCAGTTTGAGTTCTAAGTGATTCGTCCACTAGTGATTTATCCACGAAGTCTGATTATTATTATTAAATGTATAAAATAATTTTTTTAAATTACAGTTAACTTAATCTGCTTTTAAAAAATAAATTTGACTATCGTTGCGTACAGGGACGATAACGGTAAATAGGCCTCTTAAGATACGTTAAAGCATCCGATAAACTCGAAAATCAAAATTTAAAAATTTTTATACCTTCCCCCACGATTAAAGAAAGTTTATGGAAACTCGAAAATCAAAATTTTAAAATTATTATCCCCCCTCTCCCCTACGATTTAAGAAGCTATAGAAACCTACTGCTACAATTTTTTATTCGTTTCTCGTTTCATCTATACACCCTTGGAAAAACGGTTAAAACGAGAGAGAAAGCGTACACACCCTAACATCTTTCTCTTGTTACCCTCTACCCTCCTGATATTATAATTTTAAGTAACATTAGGTTAACACTTGCTTAGCTACTATACTGCCACTCTCCCACAAGACTAAACAAAAAATGGTAAAAGCCTTCATAGAAACCTACTTTTTGCAACTGTTTCTCCATGTCTGTTCGTATAAAACAGGCGTGTTTGCGCGATCCAATATGCCAAAATAAGAGCATAACAAGATTGTACTGTGTACAATGTGTACTGTGTGTTTCGTGATCTCCCCTTGCTTATGATACAGATTTCACACTCATTCCTCGTCTCAGAAAAACTTTATCTTTCGAAAAGTTCCTGTACAAAGGTTGGAAAATTCTTTTTGTTGCACCATTTTGTAATCTAGTGTGGTCAATGATCTAACCAAAACTTTCGCCTCATTTGCAAGCAATGCGTATTTGTATTCAGTGCTACGCCGAAAACGAGCTCAATTTTCACTTATTGTTAACATATTATGGTCTGTTTTGTTTTGTTTCTTTTTTTGTTGTTGTACCAGTAAATTTCTTTTAAAAACGGTGTTTTCTTGCGTTTTGCTAAACATCGCCTTAATTCAAATTTAAATTTAATCTTCTGACGTAATTTTCGTCGTTTTATTTAAGATTATCGCCTTTCTTAACGTATTTATGTTCGTATTTCATTATTTAAGCTTGAAACTCGTTATTATAATAAACCGTCGTTTATTCTAAATTTACGCTTTTGTTTTATTGCATTAACCGTTTCCGCTGAGAGAGCAAGTACTTTTCTTGTCGAATTTCGTAGAGAGTCTCCCTTCTGCTGGCGTGCCGTCTCGTTTCAATCTGAGCGCGGCGGGGAAGAAAAAAATTCCTCTAAGTTCCAATGGCGCCCGATACTTTATTTTACCATCATTCGCGTCGTTAACATCTTTTATCATGAGAATAAACCACGCTTTATCATGCACGACCCTAACCCAGAACTAGCCGTTTGTTTCTGCTGGTCAACAGGTCTCTCCGAGACAATCTGACAGCCACCTACTTTTCGAATGCCATGTTTCTGTCTTCGTGACATCCTCCGGAGCCTCCAGCTCTCTTTCCGTTGTTCTAGCTTCTTTTTTCTGGCGGAACACGCGGTTAGTAAGGAAGGACGTAGCAGGATGTCTGAGATATCTCATATTCCTCTAAATTTCTTGTGCGGATGCATCCAGTATCTTCTCTTTCGTAAAAATGAAGTAAACAACGCCTTATCACGCTTTGCGCGTTTGTCTACTCGCGATATTCCAGCTACGTGTGTCATCACCATCGCGCCTTACACGTAAGTGGAGTGACAGGGTCAGTTCGGTTTACACTACTTAATGAGACCTTATCATTACGGTAAGATAATCGCGTCGTCCCAGAATCCGTAACAGCTGGAGCAGCCAACGGACCTCGGCACGTTCCTGTCTGATGCGATGCGTAAACATCTGCCGGACGGCAAAGCTGTTCAAATTCGCACACAGTCATCAATGATTGGCTGCTCCAGCTGTTAGGGCTATGCTGGGACGACACGATTATCTTACCCTACTTATTATGCACTCGTTTGTCAAGTCTTAGCCATTAGTCTTATTTAACGAGTAAACGATTCGGTACAGCGTTTTTTGGACAATACTTTAAAAACAAGGTCTGAGCACCTTACGTTCTATCGGGAAAAAGTGCTGGGCCCTATCGTGAGAGGATTAGGGAGCAAATCCGGCGGAATTGATAAGAAGTCCTGGACTATATTTTTTTCATTTCAGTTTCTAAATACAAATAAATCTTTAAAATGTAAAAATATGTTCCTTCACAACTCCGAGGGAAGTATTTTGGCTGCCCGAACGATATCGGAGGGTAGCGTTGGAAGAGTTAAAATTATAATCGGCCGATCAAAGCGAAAAATAAGAACTTAAAATATGGTAACTATTCAAATCTAACTATTAGAAATTAAAACGGAGAAAATAAGATTACAATACTCAGTCAGTGTTTAAAAAAATCATATCGTAAAAAGTAAAAAAAAAAAGAAGAATACTGACCGCGTAAGAATGAGAAACAAAATACGCAGGAGAGATAATAAATAAAAATTTTGTACTATACACATACACATACGATAAAAAAATAGACACAGTGCGTTAACTAGTATGTTAAAAAATTCGAATGATTATAAATAACAAAATAATAATTATAAAAACTTAACAAACACAAGTTAAATAAATATTACATATTTTTTCCGCCTAACTACTCTTTTCTATGAATTTACTGTATAAGAGCTCGAAAAGGTAAGAGAAAGAATGTCGAAAATATATATTTACGGTCGTGTAATTTCCTAAAATATTCTCTATTGCCTTTGCACGTTAGTTTTGAAAAACCATTCCGTTATCTTCCTGAGTTGTTGGACAGCAGCCTGTTTTTGATCTTGGAGCTTTTTATTCTCCTCCTTCAGACGTCTCACTTCATCTTCGAGCGATAGCCTTCTCCTCGTCTCCCTCGTCACGCGGGATTCCAATTCGCAAACGTGATTTTGCAATTCCGGAACGCTAACGCTCGCACTCACGCTGCAAAATCAAAGAGAAACTCTATAATCTATTTTTTCTTTCGTGACGAAAATCATTTTAACCCCGCATGTAAGCGTCCGGCGGAGGACATCGGTCTGAGCTATGGACGCAGATGTATTTTCCACTGAAGACGAAAACCAAGTTATCCAAACCCGTATCCAAATTCTTCCCGGAATTAACGACGGTGAACATTAACCGTACCCGACCAGTTTCGGCTGCGAGTTAACGGTCACCATTTTTGCTAGCAATTTAACGTTGTTCTACCAACTTCAATGCCGAGTCCTAACCTTAGCGTATTGTTGGTACCGAATCTGATCGAATACCACCATTAGATCTAAACCGGTGCCTTCTACAGCTTGAAACGTCTAAATTTATGTTTCAAGGTCGTTATCTTCTGTTGCTGGAGCATGTCGCAGAATTGAACTCCGTGATCATTAACACTGCCATCTCCTTGCGCATACGACCTTGAAACACAAACTTACACGTGTCAATCTATACAATCATTTATTCAACAATTCAAAGACTTACCTCGAAGATATAGAAGCATCGGTTGGACCGTCGTCATCCCAATGATGATGGTGCCTCTCGGGATTGCTAACCGGCGCATTTTCTGTATTCCCGATGACCTTATTGGCCGTATCGACCAAACTGGACCAATCCATATCTTCGGGTAAAGGTAGAGTTTCCGGACCGACGACCATACCCATGTTTTTACTCGGGCTTGTAATATTAGCGGGGGACAACCTTCCGGTGCACGTTTTAAACTCCACCGATAGGGGACTCGAAGTCGTACTGGCGTTGGAGATGACGGTAGCCGGTCTTGCCATCGTTAAGATGACTTCCGGTTGAGTTTTATGCACCGACAGCGCGTTGTTGATGTTCTCTCTGGAATGGCTCTTGACGTCTTTGGAAATGCCGGATTCGGGAGCTTCGATGCTGTCCGGATTGATCAGGCGGAGTAGGTCGTCGTGGAAAGTGCTCGAGAGGTTGGCGCTGTTCCGATTCGAAGAACGGACGGTCACTCCCGGTCTCAATTTGGCTTCGCTGTTGACGGATCTCGGACTGTGATTTCGGCTGTTGGAATTCGATAATGTGGTTAGATTTTTCCTTCGAGATCTCGGCGATACGTTTCCGCTACCGTTCGATACCTCATCTTCACTACCGACACCGTACAACCTATATAATGATTACATGAGTACATGGATTTGGCCGTACTTCCAGTAATTATCTAATATTGTAACTAACAAGGGAACAACAACACTTTGAGATTTTGATGAAACCACACAGACTAAAAAGTACCTTGGTATAAGAACAACACCATTTTCCTTTCCTGCGGAATCTCCCGATGTCGAGGTATAGCCGCTTCCAAAGATTTGAATGGTTTTTTAATTTTTGTAAATATCTTGAAAACTATAACACATTTCTGCTTTTTTTGTAGAATATTATTATTTTAATTATTTTCGAAAAGAATTGGTAACGGGGGACCGGGATATACAATATACTAGAAATTATTTATATTATTTTCATAACGTTTTAAAGAAATACTGCAATATAATGTCACTAAATTACCACAGTGGGTCGTTTCAAACAATGCATGAGAAGCATTCTTTTGTGCAGTGTAAATTTACAGTTCGGTATGATATTGTATAGAGCAATATTAATATAATTAACATGTTTATAACAGTAACACATTTTCGGAAAACAGTGGAGTAGAATTAAAAACAAACAAAATTCAATACACTACACACTATAATGTGATTATTATCATTATTGAATGGTACTATTATACATATAAATATAATTTATTTGTGATAAATAAAAAGAAATGGGGATATGGGATACTTCAAATTATATTCCACAAAAAGAAGAAATCTGTTAGTTTTCGAGATATTTACAAAAAGCTAAAATCATTAAAATTTTTGGAGGGGGCTGTACCCCGAAATCGGAGGATTGCGCAGAAAAAGAAAATAGTGTTGTTCTTATACCAAAGTACTCTTTCAATCTGTGTAGTTACATCGAAATCTGGAAGTGCGGGTTACCGATGTTCCCTTGTAAGTTTGAGCCTCTGAAAAGCAACTATTACCCGCACCAACACACTATCGACGCGATGACTTACTACATAGTGCTAATTAATTAAGGGGAGGGGGCTATACAATTACATTTAATTGTTTTCTAGTAACCAAGAATTTAAAGTGAGAATGTGAAGCTGATTTGATCGAACTAAAGGACTTGAAGAAAAATAACTTTTAGGTATCTCCGTTTACAAACAACTACTTCCCGTGCAACGGCTTTCGCCATGGAAAATAATTTTCGATCTAATCAAAAATTATAAAAGTACCAACCTTTCGCTAATAGAGCTATCTGTGGAATGCCCATCGTTGTTCCTTAACTCGTGCGAGATCACATTAAAGTCGGCCAATTTCGGCGGTCTCGTTATGATATAATCATCCTGCCTCGATCTTTCGCATTGTTGCTTCGTAACGACGTTCTTCTCCAGTTTATAAGGCATCTCGAAATCATTCGTGTTATGTATCGTCGCTGTCAAAGGTTGAGAATAGTTGACGTGTTGCTGTAAAGGCAATGACGTGCTAATCTGCACTTTACTATGCTGTATTTGCTGCGGGAAATGATTGTGGGACTGCGACACTTGCAGCTGTGTAATTTGATTGTTATTCCTCTTAGGCGTGGACGGATACGTATTATTGCAGTGTACTCTTGGATGGCTCGGTTTGTTGTCCTCGAAAGGCTCGTGAAGGAATTCGTACCACCTATCGTCGTTCGAATGGCCGCTCGACGAACTCGTCATGGTTCCCTCGTTACTCCCAGTTCCGTACCCCGAGCTATTACTCGATCTTGGAGGTGAGAAACTTCTATCGTAGACCTTCCTATGATTTCCGGGCACGGCTTTCTGCATCTGCGGCGCCTTCCTATTCTTGACATCGTCGGCCACGTTCTCGTAATCGCCATCGTAATTGGTGTCGTTGTATTTGCAATTTTGCAACGTGCATCCCTTTCGGACCGTCCCATCCAGGAACGGAGGTATCACAGTAAGTGTAACGTAGGTGGAAGTCTTCAACAGATCCACCATTTGATCGTAGGTCAAGGTCGAAACGGCGATCTTGCATATTTCCACCAATCGAGAGTTCTGTCTCAATCCGGCTTGCCAAGCTTGTCCTTGACTTTCAACCAAAGTAACCGTACCATCTGGTTGGACGTGGAAACCCAATTGACCCATGATGTTCCTCTTAAGCGATAGTTCTTGCACCATAACTCCTTGAGTTACGGCTTTCAATCGTTCCATTATCTCCAGCAACTCGTCCCGCTCGGAAGTGTCCTTGACGTGGATCGTTGTGCATTCACCTTGATGGTGGTAAATTCTCAAACTGCTACTTTGAGCCGACCAACCTAGGATAGACTTGCAAGGAGTCACGAAAACTATCTGCTTGGTAATCTCCTCCACCAATACCAAGGTATCAGCGGAGATTCCTAGAAGACACTCGATTCGTTGAGATTGACCACTATCGTCCAAGAGGACCTGCCATAAGATGGCGCCACGTTGGCAAGCATCCGGTATGAAACGCGGGCGGATCTTTTCCTTTTTCTTACTACTGAATATGGCTGGAAAATGAGAGACCGGTTAAAATCGATACTTTCCGAAATAATTTTTCTTTGACTTACAAAACTTTTGCCCGGTATCGACCGGCGTCGTCGTCGAACAGTTGGTCACCAAATCCTTCAAATACTCCTGCCTCGTTCGCGTTGCCATCGTAACGAATTTATCCGACCTATGGGCGGCGTTCTCGGCGTTGACCACTTTCGCAAGCAGAAATTCGGCAAACGTCTTCCCTTTGGGAAATATCGAACCTTCCTTGATCGGTGGTCCGAAGACCTGGACGTCTTTGGAACGGCTGACCGCCACGCTGTAATGGGTATTTTCCGTGCAAGGGTTGATAGCCCTGACGACGATGAAAACGTGTTGAAACTGCGACCGTATGCCCTTCGGGGTGAATGGTAGGGCGCCCGGTTCTTGAAAGACAATGGTAACGATATCGTTGCCGATGTGCCGTTTGCGAAGCAATTGCTGGCGGTTATTGGGGGTGAAGGGGAGCATGGTCGAAACGTGGAACATGATCTCGCAATCTTGATATTTGGAATAGATCGAATAGGTACCGGTGGAATCGGCTGTAAGGAGAAAGAAAACAGTTGGAAATTTGTCACGCTGACGTACAAGTAACGATGAAGCCACGAAATAGTCGCAGTAAGTTCCTGTTTCCGCCAGAACAGTGAAAACTCAAACATCGCGTTCACCAAACATACTAAGAAAACTTCTGCAGCTATCATCGTTTCACACCATTTCTAACCGCTTTTATTTTATTTATTAAAAAAAAAAGGACTAAAAATTTACTCACATTTATTATCTAATCCGGCCCTGTACTTATCAAATCCCTGAAGCCGGACCTGTTGCCCGATCGTCTCTAGAAACTCTCGAAACGCGGGCCCCGCTTCCTCATTGTTATACATCTCCTCCTCGGTCTGTTGACCCGCTTTACAGTACATGATCCCCACCTTATAATGGTTGGTCAGACCTTGCTCGTCCAACTTGAGGAGTTGCTCCTCCGTCTGGGGTCCGGGGGCGCCGAGCCGCAAAGAGCTCAATTGGACCTCGGGCGCGACGTACTCGAGCACTTCTTTGGTGTTCATCGTTTTATTGCTGCTGGTCGCCTTGATGTTCGGGATCGCGTCCTCGAGAATCGCCCCTCGCAGCGTCAACAGTTCCGAGGTGCGGATTACCAGCCGGTATTGGTATTGCATAAGCGAATTGTCCACGTGACTTATGCGTTCGCGTTTTATCGAGATCGCCAACGGTCCGAGCTGCTCGTCCATGCCGAACCAGTTTTGATGATCTGCGAAATGAAAAATGCACCGCTTTATTAAGGTTACGGAAGGCGATGCAATCAATGTCAATATCGCAGGTGGGTGGATTCCTCGTCCACTTTTAAGGCTGTTTCGGGGTTTTTGAGTCACCACAACTGGGCAATTCTAGCTAACGTTTCATTCGATAGGTGACGTTAGTCCTCCATAGTTCCATAATTTCATGGAATTAGGCGGATTAAATTATCATTGTCAAAACTGTAGAAACTTAGAGAGAAATAGGAAAATACCTTAAGCACCTTAAGATAATTTCCGATAGTAGTAGTCGTCTCTAATAACTACGTCCCCTTGTCCTTGAATTGATAGTTGTCATTTAATACTTAAACAACATTCCCTAAACTAATGGGCAATAAGACCGATTGTAACATGGGACTGGGAGAAGCTTCAATATGCTGGGGAATAGTTTAGACATAATTTCAAATTAAACCCGTTATATTACAATATAAGCATAGTGAACTATGTCTAAATCCAAAGATTCTGGTAGGGTACGTGCAGAAGATGGCTGGGTGAAGAGTACCAAAATAGGAAAGCTACGCAAGGCAAGAAAACAGAACTATAGGTGGAGCAAGAAAGTGTACGAAATGTACGGTATGATACTTAAGAACGATACAAATTTGGTACATGACAACTACACATAGAACAGTCTAGAGGCAAAAGCTCAACGTCATAGAACTATCCGAAAACTGAAAAATGGCAGATACAGACAGCGCAGTTTAGGGTTAAAGTTTTGGGAATTGTGATTTCGTAAGAACGTAACACCGCTTGAAAAAGGAGTAGAAGGAGAAGAGAAATCGTGGTTCCGTAGGACTGTAGGTTCGGCGGAAGAAGAAACGCTGATTGAACCATAGTAATCTACAGATAGTTGTCCAGACACTGTTAGGTGTAACAAATTAGAAAATGGCAGGTAGCATAATTTGGAGACCGAAGGCAAAAAAATTGATGGTTGATGACTTCGTAAGTATGTGACTCCAACAAGAAAAATAAGAAGACAAAGCTAATCGAAACGTTACAGTCTGTGAAAAGAAGATCGGTCGGCAAAAGAAATTGATCGGTTGCAACTAAAGTTGACGAATGCCAAGGTTCTGTAAGACTCTAAAGTCGTTTGAAGAGAAAGCTTCGTGAAGTTCGACGGCTTACGAAATTACATTCAAAAACTATTAGGCATAAGAAATTGAAAGGTGCCTGTTTGAGATACGACTGTGTGGAAACAGAAATTCCATACGACTGCAAGAATGCTGGAAGAAGAAACTAATTCAAGCTTAGCAGTCTACGGGAAGATGCTAATGAACTGTTAAGCGTAGGAAATTGTAAGTTGGCAGTTACAGGTAGAATAGTTGGAGGGCAAAAGTTCAAGGAGTTGTGGTTCCAGAAGAATCCAACACTACTTGAAGAAGGAGAGAATCGATAATTATCAGTTTACAAAAGTTAAAGGATGTGGCGGTCCCGTAAGGTTACTATAAGAAGAAGCTATTTGAGACTCCGCAGTCGGGAAAGATGCTCTAAAATTATGGGGTGTTGAAAATTGAAAAATAGGTGTTTAAGGTAGGATCAATCTGGGGGAAAAAGTTTGAAGAATCGGAGACCAGTTGAAAAAGAAGGCAAAAATCGAGAATTATCAGTCTGTAGTAGTTAAAGGATGTGATGGTCCCGTAGATTACTATAAGAACAAGAACAAGAAGCTGTTTGAGAGTTAGGGAAGTTACGAGAAAGATGTTCACGAATTGTTGGAGGTAGGAAATTAAAAAATTGTAGGTAGAGAGAAGTATGACAGTTTGGGGGTAAAAAGTTCGAGGAATTGTGGTTCCCTAAGAGTGCAAGAGTACTTGAAGAAGAAGAAGAAGAGGGAGCAAATCGAGAGTTAAAAATCTTGTCAACGTTGTTCAACAAATGTTGGGCTTAGAAAATCAATAGATGACGGCAAAGAATATGGCAAAAGTAAAGGAAGTTATGGCCTCGTAAAAACTAACGAACTGGGAAAAGGAAACGAAGCCAATCGTGACAGTCAGACTTCGGAAATTTTCATTTTTCTGATTTGCGTCGAGGATCGAATAGCCTTCAACTATTACCCCCGAAACTCCCGCAATCTATATTCGGTTAGATTCTCGATGATCTTGAGCACTTCTAAAGATTGTACAAGGGTAATTTTTCCAGTTTCTACGAATGGTTGGTTGGTATGGATTAGTGATGGAAATCAATCAGTTCCTACCCTCATTACAACGCCCATTTCGACAACTAACTTGTCATCCCCATTGGAAGAATCATCGAAGGAGGAAACCAGTAGTGAAGGTTTATTCACGCGTGACTTTTTCCTGCCTTTTTCCCCCAATGAAGATGACAATCTAGTCATTGAAATGAGCTTCATAAGGTAGATGATCGTCTTTGTTGTCGCATTGTTCAATTGTTTCTGGGACTAGTTCGATATAGATAACCTACTTTAAAAACGTATTCTATCATTTGTTATGTTTATATAACGCGTCGTTATTACACCATCGGTAAATATTTGAATATATATTAATCTGAATGTAAATAATAGTGAGAACACAACCTGGAGCCATCTATTGTTTTAATAAGATAACACAATTGACAGTTCAACGGCGTTTCGCCTTTATTAACCTTTTCTTTTTGTGTATAACTCTAACCTAATAGTTCGATTACATATACAGTGTTGCTTCATTTAGAATTGTATACGTAAACATTTCCGTAAACTTCTAACGTATCCATCTCGTTATTATATTTATTTTTTCCAGTAGCTTATAAATATTTTGTGCAAACGCATATATACATACATACGCGCGCTCGGCGATTGTTTTTACCGTTCTAACTGTTCCGTAACTTTTCAAAGATTACAAATAACCGCCGTACGGTAAAAAACGGTTATATTATATCTGCTCGCCTCAAATATTTCTCATAATTGTCGCGTTGCTCGTGTGCAACTACTACTCCGAAATTCGGAATTTTTTAACGAATGCTACCGGTCATCATGCATTTCGCCAGTTTTCTGGCCTCAAACCCAGAGCGAAATACTGCTTATTCTTCATTTATTTATGACACGCGATATTTAAATGCATCATTCAACTCGATGAATTTTAATGCAGCCTCGAACGACGTAGTCGAATAACCAGATCCGTCATATCGACAGGAAGTTGTAAAAAACCACCAGTCGAACCAGTTCTGTGATGTCACTAGTATATGGGAAGATATTTCCTATTATCTTTAAATGTTACTTTATGCTTATTATGTTGAATATGAAAGAAATAAATATACAAAGAAGTCAGATGGTAGACGACTCGGATACAGACACGGGCAAAATTTTAACCGGCGCGATGTGCTACGAATTTCTTTCTAAATTTGTACAAGATTCACGAAAACTATACCTATATTTTTGTACACTTATGGAAACTCTAAATGTCCGCCTTCTGAACGCCCGATTGTCGCAGTCTAAACACCCCTCCCAAAACCGTCTACCTGCGAAGACTATTAGTTGGTCCATACGAAACAGGTCGAAAATAAAACCAATAAATAAAGTAATATGTGTAGTATTGGCCCACTTTCTTTTCCTATTATTGTCTCTTATTTGCTATTTTTCTAGAATTTATATTCTATAGATAAATAAATATAGTGTGTTAGTAATTAAAATTGTTTCAGTAATTGAAATATTTTTTACGATAGTATGATTAGATGTGAAATATAATAATAATATATTTATTAATGTTATATTTTATATCTACATACACCGTTTTATTAGAGCAAATGTTGGTAAATTATTAAAGATATTCTTAAACTTACTACTGTTTAGAATCCTAGTTTTACATTTATCACCATATTAATGAAATATTTTTTCTCACAAAAATGAGTCTTTATTAAACTTAAAGTTTTCTCAATACGAAAACTTCGTATTGTATGGCTTATTTTTGAACATATATCAAAATTACTTGCAGATATTTATGATTTATATTCCACTTTTTAATTAGATTGTGTTCCATAGTACTTATAAAACATTTATTTCAATTACTGGAACCGCAATTCTAATTATATTTCCTTTTCATAAATCTTAGAAAAATAACAAATCAGAGGAAATAACAAGAAGAATAAATGACCTATTAATTTAGTACTATATTATTTTATTTGTCGTTTTTCTTTTAACATGTCGCAAACTCTTTTTATAACACAAATTAAGTAATAACATTTTCTACTTTAAACAACTGTTTCGTACGGACCAACCTCGCAGATTTTGGGAGGGGCGTTTAGATTGTGACAATCGCGGCGTATGGGCTCAAAAGGCGAACATTTAGAGTCTCCATGACTGTACATATATACTTTTGAAATGGTAGAAATTTTTTTGGTATTCTGTCGTGTCCCAACAACGTCAATATTTGTGAAGACGACGCGGTTGCCGAAACGTCGGATTTAATACGAGTAAGTAAATCAGATAACCTATCAGATGATACAGAATTACACATTTTCATATTGCCTGAAGAAACCGGCAGTAGGAACATCGAAACATCATCATCATAGCCCTTAAACCTTCGATGTAAGACTCGGAGCCACCGAACCGTATACATACGTATACCGTGCTGCTTCTGGCCTAGTGGCATTTCCTTAGTTTCGCGACATATTGGCGGGTTTTAATAAACTGCTACGCTCCGTCGCAACCAAGGCTTGATCCACGGACCTTCTGATTGTGAGGCGCGCGCTTTTATCACTCACAGCCACCACGCGGGTTACATCAAAACAACAAAAAATTAATCGATGGCATACAGAATCCGAAAGAAATTTCTACCACAAAGATGGGCCGTAAATGTATACGAGCATATCATAACACTTACCTTGTCCTTTAAAATAATTCCTGTAATATAAAGCTCCCTGATCGATACTCTCTATAGGTCGCGGTAATCTTTGGTAGGGGCACGTGGAGTGTCTCCAGTGAGTTTCTCCAGGTTTATACTCGAGCACGGCGACGCCGTACGCCAACGAAGGCCTGTGCAGCGGTTTTCTCATCGCGTTCGGCTGCGCCAGTCCTCCGCCTTGAACCCTCGTCAAACTGACCATCCTCTCCTCTTCCCCGCCGATTTCGTTCCTGAAGAACGGACAGCTTTGCACCAAATCGTTGCTTTGGCCGTCTCCTACGTCTTCCTCCCCGTTCTCTCCGTCCGGAGTCGACGATCTTGCTAGCATCGAGGCGGCTGAGGCACCGGTGGTGGTATTCCGTCTCTTCGACAGGAGGTTTTTGCGAATCCTCACCGAATAAGTGAGATTCGTCGTTAACGATTGACAATCGTAATGGGCGAACGCCCTCCTCTTCGCGATCTCTTCCGATTCGGCGGAAGGAGCGACGCTTAAGCAATTCGCATTCACCGCGCTATCGTCCATCGTTTGTTTCGGATGTTTAACCGAACCACCACCGCTGACACTACCCGAACCGCCGAGAAAACGCGGTAATTTCACGCGCAATTTCGGACTTTGAGGCGTTACGTGCGAATCCTCGCAATTGCCCAGATAATCGCCGCAGGAAACCGAATCGACTTTACCTTTGAGATACTCGGACGGTCCTGGCGATCTCTGATCAGTACCGACACCACCTAACACTGTCGGCCGATAGTCCTTGAGCATATCGAAGAAGGCCTCGTTGGTGCCCGAAATGGGTTGAGGCCTGTCTCCGACGACGTTGATTGAGCCGTGACTTCCGTACTCCCGTTTCAGATTGGCCGAGGTTTGGATGTCCGTCGACTGTTTGGCGTGGTGATCGAGGAGCTCCAAGCTGGAATTACTGCGGGAAAGGACCTCCGGCGAAAGGTTGTGGTAGCGACGCGGAGCGGTGTTGTGCGGATTGTGGTGATCGTTGTATGACGCTCTGATCGTCGTCAGGCCGGCGTTGGCGCGCGCTTTTGCACGTGGTTGTTGTAGAATTCGACGGCTTGGGCCGTGCGCTCCCTGGTTCTACCGCCGGAAGGGGGCGCCTTGGGAGGCACTGGCCCGCAGTCTTGCAAACCGATCATCCCATCACGCTGTAATCAAAAAAGAGAACGATAACGATATTATATGATAGACACAGAATAAAGAGGATATTGTAAACTACTCCAGCTGAACCTAGAAGGCCTGAATCTTCAGTTTTCTGTACTACTTTTAGGATGACATATTGAAATGTTTTTTACACGCCGTCTATAGTAGGAAAATTAGGTAAGGTACCAAAATGCCACAAAAGTTCGTAGTCTACAAAGCGAAACGATAGCTACCCGGTATTTTTACTTTTAAAACCGCGCATTAGGTAATTCCCCTTATTACGTCTTGTTCGCAATTTTCACAAATACTCCGTTTAGGACTGAAAAACCCCAAGTCGTAGAGTTGAAGCTGTTGGCCTCATTGTTAGCGAAACATGTTGCTCGGAAATAACCAACAATTGTACTGTGATCCAATGTCAATAAGGAAGTGTTTAAGTTGGGTAAGCGGATATGACACAGCGCTCAAGCATTTTCGAGAAAATCAAATTTAAAAAATCATACCGGTTGAAGTATGATTATTAACGCAGCGGATAATGTTTTCGAACATAAAGTCATCAGATTATGGGTTGTTTATTTGCATCCACGTTTGATTATTTCAATTAATTGGTTAGTAATTAAGTAAAATAATGAAATATGAATTGATTAGAACACTCTAACTGCATAACCTCATAACTTTCTGGTCGGAAATACTACCCACTGCGCTAATAACCTTATTTCAACGATTAAGTAACATAGACCTATTAATCGGTATGAATTTTTCAACTTGGATTTTCTCGAAAATGCTTGAGCGCTGCGTCGTGTGCGCTTACCCAAAAACACTAAACATAATTAGCAATCACTTCAGCATGTTTAATTGGTGTCACGTTGCGATGACTCCTTGTAGAACACACCGCTACGAAACATACGATGTGTGTCACATTGTTATTCATTCTTTTAGATGACGTGGCATTGTGTGCCGTAGGTTTCCGCAAAGAGATTGAAGAATACTCGAATACTCTTAGCGTCGGGAAATTTTACCTCCGGAGATGATAGGGTGGGCGGCTTCGTTCATTATGAAAGCGTTGCTATAGGATAGATATGAACGCCCTGATAGAGTAGGTCACAAATCGAGCCGGAACGCTTAGAGTTTGAACTCTGGCATTGTAGTCAAGCTTCCTAACTATTGGACCAGATCGGCTGAGAACGTGACATTACGTCATTGATTTACTGTCAGGTAGAAACTCATTCCACTAATAAGCGTATCAGTTGGGACAGTTTGAGGATAAAAATCTAACTTGCGCACATATGATGACGTAAATGTCATGCTCTCATAACTCACAACAAATAAACTACTAAATTCCTCCCGATTCCATAAGGATTTTCATTCTACGACTTAGTAGACCAGTTCTTTGCTTAAACGATGGGAAAAAGATCGTGAAATAAAAATCTTTTGAGAGTGTTTCATTAATCAAAATCGACCAATTAACAACACTTTCATATTCAATTTTGTCGGCCATAATTTCAAAAACTGATTACGTCCGAACAAAAGCATCTCTTCATTCGTATTTAATCCGTGGAACACGACGCGATCTATTAGCGAGTACTATTGCCGCAACGCCTTTCTTAAGAAACGCAGAAAATAACGAACACGTATCTTTGTCTTACTATAAATAGTATCATTGCGTAAGTCTCTCTTTATAAATAACGGGTCATTAATAAACATGTCGTTCTTTCCCTCTACTCTCCTCTTATATTATTATTAATTACATCAATCGAGGAGCAACGCCTCTTTAAACTAGCGCGTTCTCCGTGTTTACGCGGACTTTAAATTTAAAGGTTATCCCGCTCGCTGTGCCTCGATTGCGAACGGAATTTAGGGTTTGGGCGAAGAATCGTCGTTGCAAAAATTATATTATTGTTGTCGGTAGCGGATGAGTAGGAGGCGGATTCGAATTCTACGCGAACGTATCTGGAAAATCCGGTGAGTCGCGTTCTACCCGCGATGTTTTGCTACCGATTAGTAAATTTATGGACTTGACCAAATTATCATCGAAAAATGTCGTTTTCTCCGAACGAATAGGGAAATAATAATTCGATTAATTAGGACTTCAAGAGACACCGAGCAAAATCTGGATGAAAACCTAACACGCAAAAATACGAATCTTCTAGGTAAAGATATCGGTCCTATTAGTTACTCGGCATTTTTCGATCTAAGGAAGTAATTCGCCTTTTGCATACGTATTTACTAAATAGAAAGTTTGTTCGGACAAGAGATGCGTGCGTCAGCGTAAAGAAGAGTTTATGAGTTCTGAGTGACTCTTCTCGGAATAATATTTTCACCCATTGTAAGGTAGAAATGTATGACTCCAAGTGGGTAGAAGGGATACTTAGTTTAGGATGGATAGAATTTAAGAAATCACGATTTATTCGATAAGATACGGTTTCCAAGATGCTTGCCCCTTTGCTAGCGAAACACGTGCCACCGAATTTAATTGACCAATTGTCTGGTGCGGAGTTTACCTATGTGACATAGTGTCAGTATCTACGCCACATGTACCACATATTGAAAGACACCTTTATTGGGAAGTGAGAGCTAAGCAGGAAAGCTAAGGTGTGAGTATATGAAACAATCCGCACTAACTTTTGGAAGTGAAAGCTGGATGTTAATAAAAGCACAGAGAAGTACAATCCAGGTAGTAGAAATGAAATACCTCAGAAGAGTTAAGAAGAGACCAAATAAGGAACGATGACATCAGACCAGAATTGGACATGGAACCAGTACGTAAAAGGATCAAAAAGCAACAGTCAAGGTGGTTTGGGCACCTGATCCGAATGAACAAGATAAGACCAGTAACGAGTATATGGGAAGCGAAGGCGAACAGTAACAGGAAACGAGACGAACCAAAAAGAAAAACAAACCTGGAATGACGAAATAGCAAATATTAAGGAAAAAAGAATCCGATTGGGCCGCCACAAAGAAACTTGCAAGAAACTAGAAAGAATAGGCAGAGTTCGTATACAAGTAGATGAAAACTAACCCCCTTACACGCATTGTGTACAAAAGGGTTTTGATTATATATAACTAGGCCATAGTCCTAGCAATCACTAACACAAGAAAACATACAAAAAGATGCGAAATTCGTTACTGAGTCGGTCAAGGTATGAAAATAAAAACTGAATTCCTACGTGAATTGCAATGACTACACGAATTTGCCAAAGACGCAAGATCACTAGGAAAACAACCCGCAAGCAGATTTCCAAAGAGATGGATTCAAAGTTGGATGTCGTCTTAATTAAAACTTTAAGGTGAAGTAATAAAATTCTTGAATAATCTGGAGTTCAGGACATCACCAAATTCATCAAATCTGTATATAAATCGTGACCTATTAACTACTTCTGTTTTGGGATTACCTTCGGCACTTACCAATCAATTTAAAATTTGTCTTTGATTCACCCACCCAGTTCATGAATGTGAGAAAAAAATAAATTCCCACGTGGACAAGGCAAACAACAATCAGCTATTCAGAATTTCTAGGGAAGCTAGACCGCTAGAATACTGATGAATACGAAGATTATTGAAGACATGGGCACAAATTTCAATATAATTTCCTTCCTGAGACCTATGACTATAAGCCCGATAGGTAGCAAATTCGGAATAAAGGCAAAATTCGGGACGGACAAAGTTCATTAAAGTGAGAAAGTAAGAAAAAGGAATACAATTCTCGCGTGAATAAGACGGACAACCACTCCAAAAATCGTTAAGGACTTTGGGGTTTATTGATCTAAAAAATAGGAAATTCTCATAATTTAATCCTTGTCGCCTGTTAGATATATTTACGTTACAGTAAACATCTTGTAATTAATCTTTTGTTCTATGTTTATGCTATCCAGGTGATTCAGTGTGGTATGTTGGTGTATCTTTTATTCTCATTGACCTCAGTATTTTATCTTTAGCTGTCCTTTTAACTTAGAGCTAGTTTATTCCTCTTTTTCCTGCTGCGTGCGGACTTGTTCCTCCCATCCTTTCTTTAATTTTTCCCTGAATTCATTCCTCGAAAACTCTCGTCATTCTTGTCATTCTATATATGTGGCCTAGCCACATATATAGAATTGATTGCCTTTCTTCAATTATTGATTCTACTGAGGTTACGTCTAATTGGTCTCTAATTGTTGCATTTCTTATTCTGTCTCTTTTGGTTTTATTCTCTCTTAGAAATCTCATTACCAATAAATACAGTTAATTATTGTCGTGGCCTTCAGAAAGCCTCAGAAGACTGTTGAGGGGAACTTTTCTATTGGTTTGCAAGTGGAGATTGAAGATTAATGATTTAGACAAAACATCGACGTATAAATATCGGAACTCCAAAAAATGCAAGATGTTGATCATATTTTTCCCTGGAAGTGCTGAGCATGTCAAATTCTTGCTCTACTACTCTACCGATTATGTGACATGGTCAAAGAAAAAGAAAAACAAATTAATTTATAGAGCAAGATCTCAAAATTAGTTTGAACTATGACTCTCTAGTTCGCAGCCTTACACAGTTTACGATCAAACTGGTTAGAGACATTCTGAAGACGTGCAGAGCTCATAGCAAGAAGACTTTCCCAATGTTGCTATTAGTATTTCAACAGCAGACATGACATTTCTCATCGATAATGTGAACTTCATAAGAGCTTAAGGGGCAAGAAAGAAGCAAGCAGACCTAGGAATGAATTTGCCAGCAGTTACCAATATTATTCGGTGATGTTTCATCCTTTTCTTCATATGAAATTTCGTCAAAATACTATTAGCATTAATTAAATATTAAGAATAAATTGTCACAAAAGAAAGTACGCCTGAACGTTAACAGAACCGGCGTCATCTCATATGCGCACGAAACGTTATTTTAGTAATTTAGTTCTTTTACAATCTAGTAGATGGCATAGCTATCGCATCACATTTACTAGATTTTCGAATCTAGAATGTCCTCGAGAATGTTCTATAGCAATTTTTGCTGCTATGAAAAACTGAAAGAAGAAGCGCCGCGCACCAGATTTCTGAGTTTGTTATTCTTAACGACAATTGTTGTCAGGTGCATCGTCATTGCGTCTTAGTAGTAAAAAAGGAGACACGCCCTTGCAGCGCAAGGTAGAAGAAGATTTTATTAACTTCTTTACCAATGGTGAGCTTCAAATTGCGTTCAAGGAAAGGAAACTGACCGACTTCTGAGCCTATGTTCCCAGTAAGCTGGCGCGGCTCGGGAACAAAGCTCCTTGCGAACTTTGTTTCCATTCCCCACTACCTGCCTCTGTGAACAATATTCCTTATCACTGCTCCAGGTAAAACATAAATCAAGAAACTGGCCGCTCAATGTCGACTGCGAGCTACGTGTAAAATTGGCAATAAATATACAACCAAATTTTGAAAAACTAATAACAGAAATGCGAGTTCACCATTCACACTAAACTCCTATTTTATAATTCCATATGTATGGTATAAAAGTCGCTTCTTTTTATTTAGTTATCGAAAAACCAAGACCATGATATGGACCCCCCTCCCCCACCCACTGTAAAAACAATTTGGGAATTGCTCAATTAGAATAAACGCAAATGTATTCGAATTGCGTCCAGATGGTGGAAACAAAGGTTTCTATACAGTCGATACGGGCTTTGTCGGACTATATAAGGAATTGTCGCGGGAATTTCAAACAGTCTATTAAGTGGCAATTCCGAACGAAGACTAGTACGATTTGTTGTTGAGTTTTAAGGGTTTTAATTAGTATTCGAGTGCTGTACTGTGTTGAGTAAATTGTTTTCAACTGTGGAACAAGAATTATTTGAAAAGAGAAAACACCACCATAAATCTACCAGGAAAAAATTGCACCAAATATTCTACTCGCAGCAAACGACTCTTGAAATTATTTTTCCCCAAAAATACATATTTTTATCCTCGATCTTTTTATAACCGAAACGTAGGACGCGTAAATATGCAGACCGCGCTAATAATAAACGGACAGTCCACGACGTCGATAATACGGCGTAACACCGGCGCGGGTCGGGCAAAATTCCAACGTTTTTCGTTGGCAAAAGGTGCGAAAAACGTCGGGAAAGAATTTGGTGATGGCAAATCCAAAATCCACACGTACATTTACTACGAAAATCAACGCGTCTAAGATGTAATCATCGTTTACGCACAGTAGATCGGGGCAAAAATGAAAGTACACGTGTAAGTACCTTCGTATTGACGTACGTATGTATGTGCAAATCGCCGATTAGGGACGCGGATAGCGCCCTTTCCATGAATGAAAAGTTTTTATGACAAGGCCGAGGTAAATATAGAACGGACATTAAAATAAAACGAGGCGAGTGAATAATAAAGATTTTGAAATTACATACGTCGATGACGGCGGGTAGACAGGTGGGGATGTGTTTGTGGAAATTTTTAATGCCGTTTCAAAAGGGGATTTAGTTTTGGTTATATCGCAATTGGATGGCACGTAGAGGTTCGAGATTTGAAAACAGAGAATGTGACTGACTGTGACAAAACGTTGTAATGTAACACGAGCAGAACGTCGTCGGTGCTGACAAATCAATGGTAAACCGAGTCACTCACGTTGAACGAATGTTGCTCGACTATTGAATGTAATGCTCGTTGCGAGCATTACATTACATTACAATGCTCTGCCCAAGTCTGTCGCCGCCTTAAGTTTAAACAAATATAGGAAGGGAAGAATCCAATCCTAAGCAGCGCTTCCAAGAGTTTATTGTCAAAGTTGTGACAATTTTTATTACATTCTTTTCTGATTTTTCTGCCTATAAGGGCATTGGAATTTTTTTCAATTATTTTATCTATTTACTTATTTTTTAAATTTATTTTGAGTGATTCGTGTCTCACTTAATTCTGATAGAATTATTTGAAAAGATGACTATAGCTACAGTCTATATAGATGATATCAATCAACATTAGTACTGTAGGGGTAGAGAAACAAACGTATTTTTTATTTCAGTGGACTATATTTGACATATCTTCATCTTGGATATATAAAAATGAATCGTGGTTTGTTCGGATGCTTAAAACTGGAAAACGACTGGACCAAATTGGATACTTCCTTCTGCTGGTTTGTTCGTAATTGCTACGCGAAGGTTTAGGAATAAAGAAAAGTCGAAAAAATTTTGCCCGGTCACCTTCGACCAAATTAAGAAATCGTACATATATGTACTTCAAGCTGCAACAATCAGTGCAAAAACCACTTTGCAAAAAATTAACAACGCAGACACATTGCAAGGCACCCCTAGATTTTTAAACCGGGATACTACAAAAAATGCTTATTTTCGTGCCAACCCAACAGAACCTAATAATAATTACGCAAGTTCAATCTAAATCTGTATACGGAATATTACTCTCCATTTTCGATTACAACTAACTTGTCCTCGCCTTCTCCAAAAGCGAGCCTTCCTATTTATTATCCTTAGGAGCGTAAAAATTAATTAACCATTTTAATCCGATCGTTAATGAACTGCGCTATTTTTAGTAATTGTTTCAATTTCCAAAGGTACCACCTCCAAATTGGAGATTTAACGAAAGATATAGGAGGTCGATGGTACCTCCCAGAAGGTGTACTTATCTTATAACGACGCAAAAGCAATCAACTTTTATACTAACCGGAACAGAAAATACGAGCAATATCAACGAAGTATTATGTAAAATCTTCGATAAGAAAAAATATAGACGCTGACCCTAAAAGTATTATTTCGGACGAATTTCGACTGACCACGATTTAGTAAAGTCAGCGTATACAATTGAATGAAGACATATTAGCAAGGAAAACACCTAAGAAGCAAAATAAATAAATAAAATACAGAGGAAATACAAATAATTGTGAGACATCCGAAATATGTTATCGATGATAACTCTATGTAGGTAAGATGTTTCAAAAAATTAAAAAGTGATTTTGTGTTCAATTTCATTTTGTGTGTCGGGCGAATCCCACTTCTGACACACTTTCGATCGGGTGTCCTCTTCCCAAACTCACATAAAAATTCAGTCAAAAGGGTACCAAAATGACTTCCAGTGATAACCTCGCATAAATACGTTTTGTACGGACCATTTTCTGTATAATGTTTAACACAAAACTAATTCCAACACATTCGTTATTAATATTTCCTGGAAAATGGAATCCAGCCTTACTAGATGACGTTCCTCTTAATGTAAGACGACGAATGTGGGTACAGCACGATGGCGCACCTCCACACTTTGGGCGACAAGTAACAAATTTTCTCAATCAAAATTATTGGAACCACTGAATCGAAAGAGGTTCAGAGTTGCTTGGCCAGCAAGGTCACCAGATTTAAATCCCCTTGATTATTTTTTAGGGGAAAGACTGAAACATTGGGTTTATGAAGAAAATCTGAAAACCCAGAACAACTTGTTGCTAGGATTATGGATGGGACAGAAATTATTTCAACTGATCCTGAGACTGTTAGCAGAGCCATCTCTTCAATTCCAAGAAGAGCTAGACTATGTATACAGTAATTTGGTAGACATTTTAAACAAAAAATTCAATGAAGCGCCTTCTTTCTAAATGATTTTCGAAGAGCTTTTTTTTTTGCAACGGTGCGTACTTAATATATGCAAAAAATATAAGAACGAAAAAATAAAATTTTATGAACAAACTGGAGGGGGTCAAATTGTGGTCTTCATTATGTGGTCTATGCGCAACCAAGATTTACAAACTTTTCGAGAAAACGAGGCTTTCGCCTTTTATAATATTAGCAATTTCCTCTTTTACTTGTGTGTGGTTGTGCTACGACCTCCTCCTCGATGCCTGGAAATATCAAGCCCAAAGTGCGTTTGTCAACACTCTTTCGCATATTTTCGTCCACTAATTCCATACCTAGTTTTCTTCGAAAAAGTCTATGCGTCCTACCGACTGACTAACATTGCAAATATTCTTATACATTTAACCAGGTGGGGTCTGTCAGGACAAAATGTCATGGGGCAACTATTTAGAATTTTCAAAAGCAGGTTTGTAAAGGCCGAACAATTGCTATTCGGATACGTGAAAACTACTGCGACGGTAGAAATGTTGAACAAAATAACGAAATTATCTAAAATGTTAATTTTGCTGTGGACTCACAGATCACCCCCTGTTTTATCACAATCTAATCAACTATGGAATTTGTGCTTGCTTAGTAACCCATTGCACACCTACTTTATGAGCTGCGCATTAACGCAACGTTTGGGGCTCGTTTTGTAGAGAGTCATCTATGTTATTTTTTTGAATCAATGTAAAAGCCAGCACTAAATCACCAAGTTAAGTAAAACGTCATCAATTCCGAAACGACAGACAGTTTAAAAACCACCACTTCGAACGCTAACTCCCTAGAGAAGCAGACAAATAAATAAACATAAATGTGGGTACAGATCTACGGTCTAGTGTTGTCTGCGACGATACATTCGCCATAATAAATAAAATGTATAGGAAAACAAAACCACGATAGGATATCTCGAAACCTTGTCCTGTGACACAACGCAGCAACATATGTTCTTCAGGCAAAATACACACAATTGTTTATTGGCCTCTTATCAATTATGTCAAGAGTTGATTATAGTGCAAAACGGCAATAATAACGGATAGCATATAAATTCCATTCCTTCTAAATATTACGGCTCGCTTAAGATAAGCGCAATACCATTATGTTGTTAACACGCGTAATGTAATTTATATCGATAAGTACGCCGTCCATGAGTCTTTCTGTGTACGATTGGAAGTAAAACCGATGCAATATACGGCTCTTTGCCAAAATTCGACCTTCAACATTTTAAATGCGATGATGGCTAGAGGTATCCGAGAAATCTATCGAAACATCTTAAAAACGTAATCGTTGGAATTATTCAGAAAGCAGCTGCCAGAAGATAAATAAATCTGTTTAGGCATAATTTGATGGTTGCAGCTGTTGTTATTAGAAAGGTTCGCAAAAAGAAACCGTAATTAGTCGAAAACATGCGACCTCCTCTGTCCAAAATAAGTCAACAAAACTAAAAGCAAGTGAATTCATTCGACATCTAAAGATTCGCAGCATTACATATTCGGGATCTTACAGACGTGGCCAAGGAAGATTAAAATTCGACGAGACCGCCAAAGTGTTAAATCGATGTTACAGTTGCCTCAGTAATACCACGTCACTGTAATTTATTGACGGTACAAGAATAAAAAATGGAGTTGGAGTAAAAATATTTGGGCCCAGATTTGACTTGAAGCCATCTATGGGTATCTCCCTAGCCATGATCAAAACGGAGATCCATGCGATTAATATCTGTGCCCAGGAATGCATCCAAAGCGTACATTCCAAAAAGCAGGAACTTGCATATGTACAGATAGCCCAAAAGCTGTCCGAAACTACATGTATAACACCTTAAGTAGCTGGTCAACGACGAAGACATCTTGATGTGGGTGCCAAAGTAAGAAGGCGTCGAAGGCAACGATATTGCCGATAAATTCGCTAGAGACAGATCTGTATCTATCTATCTAAGATCTGTAATTAAGAGGACTACGATAAAGAGGAGAAGGAACAAAGAACTCCTACTGGAGGAATATTCCAGGGCTAAGGTAGGCAGAATTGGTCATCATCTTTTCTGCCAAAAAAGTCAAAAAATTCCTCGACAGAAAAAATATCTAAAATAAGTTACCGGCTTCCCACGAGTCATTGTCACTTCAGATAGCAACCGAAGATTACAGGGGAGCCCACAGACGATAATTGTAGATTTTGCAATACTGCGCCAGAATCTTCGGAGTACATAGTGTGCACGAATGCGTAAGCGTGTTTCGCTCAAGATCTTGGAGAGACTACTATGAAACATGCCACAATCGAAAAACTACGAAGTCTCCAAACTAAGAAAACTTTAAAAATCTGTTAGTGTTATGAGATGATGAAGTGTTCGTGAATACGGTAGTACACTGGAAGATGGTGAAGTGAACCCTTTGAAGTAATATATTAACCAAAGCCACAAGAAACGCGTTTTTTCTTTTTCCTTTTTTTTTTCGCTGAGTATGACAACTTAGTTACCGAAACATATATTTGGGGTTTTCCAAAGTTTGTGTGGTAAAGGTAGAAAGTATTTGTCCACCAAATACAAAATCCACTTTTGTCCAATCAACCTTACGAAAGGAAAGTCGCATTCCTACAAAAAAACACGCTTATAAATAAAACCTAGCGCTACCTCTAATTGCAAAAGGCCAGGTAATATTTAAGAATATAGGTACCGGCTCAAAAATTAGTATCTTGTGATTTCACTTTATTCCCTGATCTCTAAAAATGCTAAAGCATCAAAATAGAAGTACGGAAAGAGCCCTAAAATTTAAAAAATTGCTCTAAAGTGAGGTTATGGAACGAAAGACGCATTCTATAAGTAAAAATTGGAAGATTTTGCATTTCTTCTTGACCATCCTGTTCTTCTCCGCCTTCTTCATCTTCTCCGTCACGTTCTTCTTCTTTGCCATTTTCTTTTCCTTCACCATCTTCTTTCCATTTATCAATTGTCAACCAATTTTCTAGAATTCATTCTGATATAAACGCACCAATAAAAAGCATCTGGAAGGAGTCCATGCCCTTCACTGTAGAACTATATCTAAATCTATATTAGCTCTACTATTCTCCTATAATTTTCTCTTCAGTTTCTACTATTTGAATCTCCTAAGCTATGGATGGCAATCGATATTCGTTATGGACTTTACCATCACACGTCTGTACCCCAGGAAGTCCATAACGAAAGTCTGATTTTACATGTCGACAGAGAAATTAGCAATGCGGTCAACTTCGTAGCAACAACAATTACGTGTCGTGTGTGAACCAGAAATCTTCGGGTCTAGAGACCGCCATGCTAGTCACTACACCACCGAGATCGTCAAGAATATAGGTTTTCCCAAGAAAAAAAGGTCAAATGTAAAGTATTTTTGCTTCGTAAGTCGCATCAAAGCGGTTTTGTGTTGGTTCTACGAGGCGAAGATGGAGGGGCGAGGTGGTAAAGAGACGACAATTAAATATTACCTTGTCGTTTATTAAATGTATATGCACGTACCTCTATATCTCGAACAAATTTTCCTTTTCTGCTAGAGACTCATGCAAGCTAGTAAATATTGAAACCGCACACCTCTACCCTAATAAATCAATCAACACCGACTGTGCGAGGTCACCATAATATTCGTTTAAACATAAAGGAATTATATTTGTCGATTTTGCAATGCATATTCTAATAACTATAGGAACGAAGATGTCAGGTTAAATCAAAAGAAAATCAATTTTTTGATCAAGAATCTTATTCTTATCTACTTTCAAACGTTATTATTATTATGAAGTTAATAAGCATGTGCAGGTTATGTTAAGATCGGCATAAACCGCATAAACTAAGCCGGTATGTATTACTCACAAGATCGAAGCGACGATAGCGACTTATCGAAATACGCATTCCTTAATAATTACTTTCGATGCATCCCCTAATTGGGAATCATAAAAGCAATGTATCATATCGTTATCAAGCAAAATCACTACTACCAAGAAACGAAAACAAAAAAACAAAAAGGAAAACAAAACACACACGCACACATACACACAAGAAAATCAAATTACCGTAGGCGACGGCGATTTAGCGGTAACGATGCCGCAGCAACACGATATCGAGCACATTTTCCCCTTCTCCTATCCTGATCGTCTCCGACGACGTATACGTATGTTACGCACACAATACTTCGTTTATTTATTGAATAAACGGCTGCAAAATAAAAGAATAGAGAAACGACAATAACACACTGTCCGGCGGAAGCGCGATGTCGCAAAACGACTATACTCCGACGATTTAGGAACGAAACACGACAACCAACAGCTGAGGACTGTCGATTTAAATCTGTCATTTCGATAGCGAAACGCGATCGGACCACTAGCACCGGCCCTAGTAGATCACAATACGATCCACGACTAGGAGAGCTTACTAGGATTTCGGTGTGCGTATTACTGGGAAAACATGTGAACAACGTACGCACACACGTACACGTGCGTGCGAACGTCTATATGTGTACTACGAACGATACGGACGGTTTTATCGGTCGAACTGACTGTTTTCTGATAAATAAACAGACCCGCAATAACGATGTGTATAGCGTATAGGGAATGTGTATACAGGCAGGGGAGATAAGGTGCGTTGCTTTGGGCGACGAAGTTGATGAAATCGGATACGTCGCAATAGTTATCTGTACTAATGAGATTCTTGAAGGTGTAACGTTTATTGCCGAATTATTATGCTCGCGATGTCCGTTATGATCGGATAGGTAACCGTCGAGGTGACTAACGTCGGTCCAAGGTTGCTTTTTTCGTTGACAATGGAACGTTTCGGATAAACCCGCCGATAGGGAACCGTGCAAAATCGTTTTTTAGACACGTAAAGAGGAAAGTGGTAGGCGATATTTTAATGGAAAGTACGCCACTGGAAATTTTAAAAGGAAAAAAGCAACGATGTTATGTGGTTAGAAACTAAATTAAAACCCGTTGACCTTGAAGATAAAAACAATTTAATTTGTTTGCATTCCATCTTTCCGATTGACCACGAGCTACAGTGCAATTTGTCGATTTTGTTGTATTCGTAAAATAGGCCCTGGCTGAAGATATCTTCAGGGTATCGCCACGACCGTTATGTACCACGTATAATCTGGCAGGATGATCAAGCAAAACATTGAAAATATTTACAATCCCCGAGGTTGGTACTTCTAAACCAGCGCCGGTGTAAAGGTATCTCACACCCCTAGGCAAAGAAAAATTCTCTCACGCCTGAGCGGCTCAGAAGTGGAAATCGACGAACGAATGACTCTCGTCTGGTAGATAAACGCCCCATAGTTCTCGCACCCTTAGGGGACGCATAATGAAAAAAAAAAGCTGGCCCTGTCCTAAACCCGACAACGATGAGAGAATCAGAGAGCTTTCCTGGCACTTAACTTTTTAAGAATCATTTAACAACTTTGCTATCAAAATCTATTGATAATTACTTCTATACAATTAGTGCTCCAGTCTCGCACGGTCAATTCGATTGGAAATTGCTTGTAGTAGTAACAGGCAAGAACGCCACTGTCAGCACGTGTAGTTTGGTGATCGGAAGCATGGAGTTAACAGTGACCGACAAAAAAATTTTAGAGCGAAGTTCTGCGGCGCTTGAAATCATCAAATAGACGCTTTTTAGTTCTATCTTTCTTCTTTCATTAGTTCTTTCTTTCACACACACACATACGCATCGAAGGAGCAAAATGTGCCGTATTTGCGTCCCCCCTCCCCATCAGATGGCGCTCTCTTTATTCGGACTCGAATTTATTTTCTTCTGCGTTGCAACAATATATTGTCACCTGTGGATTATGTTAACCACAGGGACAGCTTCCGCTAACTACCAAAACAATCGTACAACTTTTCGAGATTCTATTGCACCCTTAAGATTTTAATTTTAATCACCCTCGTATTATCGTCATGATTACAGATAAAACGTTCAACTGATTCATGATTTCCATTTCCAATATATGGCATCAACAACAATCAACTGACTAAAGTATCACATTATGGCCTTAACAACGATTACTATCTGACCTAAAAGTACCACGAAAATCAGCTGACTCAAGTGACACAATATAGCATCAACAACGATCAGCTGTTTCAAACATCACAACATGGCATCAATATTAGCAGCTGATTAAGTGTCATAATATGACATCAACAACGATCAGCTGATTTTTTTATATCACAAAACTTTGTTATAAGAAAGAAGAATGCATACCTACGAGGGGCGCGATTTATATTTTGAGATGCGTCATTGCTTTTTCGTAAGATTTGACGTCTCTTATTGTGACACCTTCAAAAACAATGTTTTTAAGAACACATGCAAAAGTGTATAAATCTTGAACCCAATTATTTTGAAAAGGGATAAAACAACTTGTTTCTTGTTTTCCTAGTCTTTTTCTTGTAACAACTTAAAAGGCGCCCCTCGTATAAGTGGTGGTGGTTACATTCGAAATTGATCATTCATTCAACAAACATTTTAGAGCCACGTTATTACGACTAGTATTCATTATCTCACGCTGCAGTTGGTGTAGAACCCACGAGAAGGCGCTCGATATTATTAAAACCACTAACCGGATAAAATAAAATATCGGCGCGCGAAATAAACCAGGCTAAACCGCGATAAACGTCGATAAATTTTATCAAACGCTAAAATAAAATTCGTGCGGGATATTCTACATAAAGTCCTAACACGTTTCGTATATCGGAAATAAAGAATACATACTGTTGTGTCTGCCGTTTAATTTTCGTTATCTGTCGCAGCTCGACAAAGCAAACCAAACCCAGTTTATGAAGCGATGATTTAGTTATCTCTTCGCTATTGAGTTAATAAAATTTTATTTATTAAAGACCACGGTGAAATAATATTGATACAAATTGATTCGAAGGTGTGCTGGATAGTAATTCGTCATCCTTGCCATGAAGGGGAAGATAACGTTTGGGGAGATAGGACATGAATCAATAAGATTTAATGTAACTTGATTACTTGTATTTCGCGAAATTTCCGATCGAACGTTGAGAAGAAGAAATGATGATTGGGTTTCTGGCGCAGTTTCGACGAAATCACGTAGAGATGTAATTTTCCGAATAACTGTAACTGGAGACAAACACTACTGTTCCTACGAAAAGTATTATTTCACTTCTAAGATTGCAAAAGTATACGAAATTTGATTAAACAAAAAACACAATTTTCATATGAATTCGTATAAATTAGGTACGAAGACAATATAGATATTCGCGAAGAAAACACTGATACTGAGCAAGAAGGTGACTCCGAGGAAAGTGAAGTTGAAGCCCCCAGAACCAAAAAATTTAAAATCGGTTTGAGAGACCGAACAATGCGAATGTGTCTCACAAAAATGAAAATACTCAAAAAGGTTAAACCACAGCATCTTTCTTATTAAAACGAAAACTCTCCCATAAGATTTTAGATTTAGATCGGGCTATTTTCGATTGTTCATTGATGTCATTGTTTATGCTCATCTTTCCTCAGCGCCGGCTAAAATTAGAGTATGAATTATAAACACACAAATTGTCTAAGTTACATATGTGTATGCCTACATACAGACAGACCTATGTTCGCGGGGCGAACTCGCGCTATTTGTAGAAAGTGACAACAATGTATTTCTATATTTTACGATCATACACGTCCAGAACTCGCTGTGTATTTATTTGTTTTACGCTAGCGCCAACGGCAAGAATAGAGTGTCTGTGTACACTTTACATTTAATGAAAAATATTAGTGCCATCTATCTGTAACAGATGTAGTATGACAAGAAAACGATGTACAATAATATATTTAATAATAAATTGTAGACGTAATTTCTTACTAACCCACTCTTTATCACCAGATAGCGATTTTTTATTTTATTTATTTCTATTATATTTAATAAAAGTTGTTAGTGTGATCTCCCTCCAGCCAACGTAGTTTCGTAGGGAAGATCTAATAAAAGATGTTAACGCTCTTTCTCTCTAACCGAAACCGAATTCTATACCACGATGGTTTTTCTTTGTTTTTGATACCTTCATAAAATTTATAAGTATCTTTCGGATTGCCTAAAAAATTAGTGTTTGATTGAACTAGAAAAGTGGTGCAGATAATCCGAGAGATAAGTAATTAATAGGTTACGGTTTATATACGCGGTTTATCACAACTAATGCGTAAAGTTTACTTAAGATTATATGAGGTACAAGTCAATTAGTGTAAAAGAAAAAATTGATTACAAGGAATTGTTTTAGAACCACGGAATTATGTATTGTTGAATGATATTTTTAAAAACGCAGTGGTCGCCGAACTTTCCATTAAATACAGGCATACTATTTCGGCCTGGAACGTAAACAAAACGCGTCCTATTGAAACAAGCACTTCACCCAGCTTGACATATGGCCCGGATTTTACTAGCGTTTATATTTCTTTCTCTAAGTCGTAAACATTCGCCTTTATTTTTCAATCACATGCTCGCAGAATGTCAACAGATATGATTTACAATCCGTATGGTAAAACGAATAGGATCCACTTAACCTTGCTCCTGGTATGTCCAGAATATTACTGTCGTTTACGTTCCTACGTCTAAAAAAAAATAAACATCGTGCTTGACCCCATGCACGAAGTCTGCGGTTCTCAAAATCTTCCTTGCGAAACTTTAATATAAAAAATAATTGTACGACTATTTCGTGATAATAAGAAAATATTTTTCTTTGCAAATTTTGTAATTTGATGATTAAGCTGTGATAACCGGTGTGTACGCCTTTATTAAAATTTATAGTAAAACCTATTAGTTATGATTATATTTAATAAAAGCTGTTAGTTCTATTTGACGTGAAGACTTCTTTGTAATTTCACATATGGTAAAAATTGTGCGATCTCTTTCTTTCCCTAATCGAGGATTTATTTTATATCCAACAATAATTGTCAACTTGTTTCATATGCAATGAAAAATGTTTAGCGCGATTTCTGTCTTTCTAAATAGGGTAATAAGTAGACCCCGGAATGATTAACTAAGAAGATTAATAAGAAAACCAACCCTACCACTAATGGACGGTCCCATTCTAACCCCCATACGATGAAGGTTAGTAGATATACGTGTTAACATGATTCTTCCCTAAATTTCCGAGGTCTAGTAATAACTTTAAGGCATGAGTACTTCGGATTTCTTTGTATCCTGTTGTTATTATTATTACTATTTCATACGTTTTCGCCCAAGAAGAAGAATGACATTTTGTTTTATGATTAAATCTTACTTTTATATCGAATGGTAGAAGCAGTCTGGGATTACGATTAAGATTGTATTTTAACCTCAATCCTTCGTGCATAGTCAGAAAAAATTGTTGCCGGCGGCAACCAGTGCTCTTACGGATATTTATATCCATCGGACGTATATGTATATGTATGTATGTATGTGTATAAAACCAGCTTACAAAATATTGGTAGACCTTGAAATCAAACAGATAATTATTACATCCAGATGTGTCGAAAGCTATGAATCACAGTCTTTATTTACACCGCTAATTGCCGGCTTACGCAACGTATTGTTTTCGTATTTCGTAGACCATCACTCCTGAATACCTCAACTAATTATAAAACAAATAGGAACGTGTCGTCGTTTAATGTATCGGTGCTAAGAAGTTTATGGATGATCTTTTGACCTTTTGTCCTAGGAAGCAGTGCGAAAATGAAGAATTAAAGAACAAAAACACAAGCGCAAGGGAAATCGAGGAAAATCGCAATCGCAAACAGGTAAGAGGAAGAAACATTACTTGTTCTTCTCTAATCCTTCACACCCAATGGCATGTCAGATAGGAAGGAAAATCATCTCAAATTATTGTTTACAAATGGCTCTCAAAATGCAAGCTGTCATATGGGAAATACGTAAACACAAATAGAACCAACGTTAGGTGAAAAAACCGACTTGTCACGCCAACGATCTCAAAACACAGCGAAAAACTCTCTCTCTCCTCCTAAGATCCTTTTGACGCAGCACGGCAAGCATGTAATAAATTTATATCAAAACGAACGTGCGATTCTAATCCTTAAGAGCTTCACTCCAATTCTCTTAGCGGCGCGGGAAACCGGTCGGATCGCAAGATCCCCGTGAATGGAATTCCTTTGACGAATCGACGTGGAATGTGCTAAACTCGAACTACTCGGAGTCGTCCGTTGAAAAGGATCGCCTGCCAGAGAGAAATTATCGTGACGCACACGATTCCCAGAAGGTCTCCTGCATGCATTCGAGACGAACGCTGACGCAGGTAAATTATCACGACAATAAGGAAGGGGGATGAGTTGGACCATATTTCGTTCGGAGTGAAGAAGTGCATCGAACACGATTTGATGTTTTTTTGCACATTTTTGGCCCGTATCGATTTTGGGCGGTTTGTAACTGGATTTCACAAAAATAAATGATACACGTGTGAAACGGAATAAAGATAAAAGGTACAAGACCTTATTGAAATATCGCTAAAATAATAATGAATGGGTTCGTCCGTGCGTTAGAGAATGATTTCGGGATTAAAGGATCCTTTATTCGCACTAGCAAGCTCAAGCGTATCTTATCTGGCGCTGAATGTTGTACCTAGGGTATATCTGAGATAACACACATCCGGTTGACTTTGAGAATTAGAATACGAAAAGTGCGTATATATTCCGAATTGTCAAGTGTCCGTTACTAACACGAAAACGAAAAGTGAATTGATTCTAGATGAAAAAATTATGAAGTATAATAGATAAAATGAACTTAGAAACATCTTACGAGTTTTATTCGGTGATATGAATTAGTAAATTACCATATTAATTACCGTAAATTATCCAGCGGAGTATCCGTAAATTACCGACTAGCTGATACATTTCAAAGCCTTATTTTCACGATGATAGTACTCTCATGAAAGTACTTTCATGATATTGGCCTCGATAGTCAGATCATAAAAGTGTGGTGTCTACACGGTTATGAAGTATTGTGTCAGTAGTGATAGTAGTAATATGGCCGACATTGAGCTAATTGCAGCGGTTAAAAATTTAATATATTCTGAATTAGATGAGACATTGTGTACGTACATTTTCGAAGGCATAGAATACGATTCCGGCATAAAAAACGATGAGATTTGCTTCGTTTGAATGTTAGAGCGTAAAAAACGTTTCGGCAAGAACCACTAGTCATTTTCTCATTGAATACTTTCTCAATAACGCGTCTCTCGTATCGGTAATTATTTTAATCGTAATCTACGCGAGAAGAGCTTTAATTTGATGTGTAATAAGTCCCACTTTCGAACATTTCGATTTTCTTCGAAATGTCAAAGGGATACCCCTTTGAAAATTCGGAAAAAATTTAGTATATTCTGAATTAGATGAGACATTATGTACGTACATTTTGGAAGGCGTAGAATACGATTCCGGCATCAAAAACGTTGAGATTTTGAATATTTCGATTTTCTTCGATTTTCTTTCTCATTGAATATTCTTTTCCCTAAATATGGAAATCTTTCATACTCTTCCAAAAACTTCAGTATGTCAAACCGTTCCGCCATTTTAAAAAGTACACAACAAGAACTCAATGAAGAGAAGAGCTAACTATCCCATTGGATATTTGCAGTATCCACGGTGAAAGTAGACCTGATAGTTCCTTTACTGTCGCCACAATACTCTCAACTATCTAGTCAGACGAGATACGATAGCGACTTACAAGTTGTCTATACGCGACAGTTGTTTTGATAGTTACTGTCATGACAGCAACTATCATACAAACTATCACCGTGAAAATGAGCCTTAAGTAAAAAGGTTACAGTATATGCGTTTAGGGAAGCTCCTTTATAACATATTATACATATATAGATAAAACAAGTTAGTAATTCGTAATCGCTCTGTTGATGTGATCATTTCATTTGTTTATAATCTGAATATTTATTATTTCTAATGCAAAGGAATGAAAAGATATAATGAAAAACTTGAGCTGTCAGATTTTCAGAAAGAAAAGATTACATTATAGCACTGACAAGTTATCAACGGTTCTAATTAGTGTAGTATGGTTATGTGACTACTTTAGTTAATTTCCCGAAGAAAATAAAATGATACTAACCTTACAAAGAACAATATTACTTAACTATTTAATTAAAATAAGCTGAACAAAGGGGAATATTGAATTGGACCGCTGTCACGATTTAGAAGATTTGTATTTTTACATACATGTGTATCACTTCATACGCAAGTCTTGCGGTGAATTAACCTGCTTTACCCAATTAAAAAAATCGTATGGAAATTTTTGAGAACGGGTAAACTGAGCTCTGTATGGTGGTAAAAATCACTACAGTTTTAAACGTAGCAACAGAAATTCTAAATTGCCCGGCAACGACGTTTCTGGATGTTTGGTAATACACAAAATAAAAAAGCAACAGTTCAACCAATGAGAGAGTTGCTAAGTTACTATATGTATGTCAGTTTAAATTTAAAACTGAAAGAACTTCCAAATTATGTTTCTTAAGAGTTGGAAGATCCAAGTTCTGCTGATTGATAGTGGTACAGAATAAATAATAAATATTACTGAGTTGGCAATCGTCGTCGTATCTTAAAATTTCTATTGTTATTTATCAATATATTAGGCTTTTATTGTCATCTTTTTATTGTTTGCCTGTAATAAACATTGAAATCTTAAATTCTGTGCGTTTCCTCGTTATAGCAGCTTTATTAAACCAACAATAAGGTTGCATATTACCATGGTAAATAAAAAAAAGTGAACTACGCTGAAATAAATTTGGTAATTTACCGCGGTAATTTACCAAAATTATAGATTACGGTAATTTTACATCACTGGTTTGCCGTGTGTTACTATTTACTATTTATTTATCTACCTTTCGTAAGAAACGAATAATCCAGTGTAAGTAAATATTAAATATTTATAAACTAAATATTGTACAAATGTACAAAACAAATGTACCTACTCGGTTTGACGACAGAAAGACAATTTATTATTATTTTACAAGCAATACAAGTTGATGTTTTGCCAGATGACGTTTGCATCATCGAAATTTTCGTAGAACGTTAAAGCGTTAAAACTTTTTAGGTTACATATGATAACGGATGATAGTGCCAGCTCTTTCTAACTAACGGAATATCGCCAGCCATTATAAGGATCGAATCTGTTCACAGATTTTCAATGAAAAGCGATTATCAAACTCGTTGTTTGATAAATACCGATTGTTCCTTCAAATTTAAAGTAATAAACACTAATTAAACGCACTCTTTCGCACCAATGATATATTGCTGTAATTGACAAGGACAAAAGTCTATCAGTAGATTAGAATGCATCCTCGTGTAAAGAATGATGATAAGCTCGTACTAACTCGAAAGATAAACCCCGACTAACATACAAATACGGTATTTTTATATGTTCCTTAAAATTGAAACAAATGCTACACGCATTTAGCAATATTCAGCGTTTTATCATATTTCAGCCTGTTTTATAATAAAAACTGATGGCATGATTCTCTTTGTTATTTTTCTAGTGGCCAATGGATACACAAGAGAAACTTTTAAAGTCGCATCTCTGTCTCGTATTATCCCTGCATTAGACAAAGATAGTTGTAACTTACATATTGCAAGTAGCTTTGTATAAAGAACGTAAAATGAGAGACAGAGACACAATTTTGACAGTTTTTCTTATGAGTGTTCATCGGCCTCAACTGACGAAATATCCTCTCAAGTAAAAAGGATAAAAGCTTTGGTGTGACCTTTTTGAATTCGATTGTCCTTACACTTTTTATAGGTATCTAATAAAAAGTGATAGTGTTGTCTCTATTTCTTCTTATTCTTCTTCAAATTATTCCTTCTTATCTGCCATATAAGCAGGCTAATCGCCTGCTCTGTTCCTGTTATGTTCCCTCTGAAATGGACGAGCAACACTACCTTCACCTCTTCAGCGCTCTCCAAGCAGTCTTCCGCAAGGTTTATTAAATTTGGCTGTTTTTACAAGTCTGTTATCCATTCGATCCACGTGTTTGTATTTGTATTTTCCTTCTTCGTCAAACGAAGAATAAACAGCAAGAGATAATGATTCGTGAAACTTTTTGGAGCTTCACACTTTCATTATAACCCCTCGATGGCATACCATTGCTTTCACATTTTTGTACCTGCCCTGGCGGTTGGCTCGTTCCGACAACTAATGACAAAACAATTAACATCCGAGTCGACCCATTACCTTTTCGTCGTGTACCAGTTTGTCCCCCGTTTCGATGACTCACGAACGCGATTTGAATAGGCACGCGGCTCGGCATTTCGAAACGAGATGGATAGACGCCGATAAGTTTAGCGAGAGAAAAACGAAGGAAAAATCGTTCGGAATACATGTTACTTATGTACGCATATACAAACGTACGTTCTCGCTATTTATGTATATTAAAATATCGTCATTGTTTTTACGTAAGCCTTGCTTAGTCAACGTCTAAATTGACACGTTAATTCCAGGTATGACAATATGTATTAATCTGTCGGGTGTGTTTCAGAATATACAGTGTAAAACGCAAAATTTGCGCGGATTCGTTGAATGTATATCTTAGTTTTATTATTGTACTAATAATATACACATGTACGCACTATCGAAGAAGAATTGTACAAGTCGGAGATAATTAAGGCAAATGTATTTATTTGGGGAAGGTCGATCCTATTGTTTCTAATTTGCAAAAAAAAAAAATCGGAAGAGGATACTCATCCGTCGTCAGACTTTGCCCAAATAACTATGTTACAGACCCTCAACTTATGTTGACAGATTTCCAAAGAAAATTGTTATAACTCGAAATCGAATTTTTCATTTAGGGATAAATTTCAAATCGCTATTGCTCGACTGCGACCGAGCAGACCTTCCTAGAAGCACATCTTAGATAGGAATCTAATAGGGTACCAACGAACGTAGTATCTCTAATAGTTTTCGCCCTATGAAGTTTGAACTCGCTAGAGGTATCGGAAGTATCCGATCTTGAAGAATTAAGAATATTTCTATTCCGCGTGGTAGGAATTCTTTTTCGATGAAAGAACTTTTTGCGTCCAATCGCGTTCAAAATATGTATGTATATGCGATAGAGTTGGTCCATAGATTCAAAATCTTCCCATCTCTCAACGCTGTATCTCTTATCATTCTCTAGATCGAAATATGCCTATCGGATAGATCTCGACGGATAGATTCCAAATATGGCATTCTGAACCATGTAGCACCAACCGTTACGGTGATATGGAGGTTTTCTCAGTTCGACCGCGTTCAATCCTACACCAATTGACGCGTCTCAACGAGCTGACGGCGGTTGTCGGTAAAACGTAAAAAATCTAAAAACACTCAAAATCGCATACCCGACTTATTTCCTATGGAACTTACGAGGTTCGTCCTGAAAGTTCTCTTTGTATTTGGTAGCTTTCAAAAGCCAAAAGGGACATTTGCGGGTGTCGAATTGTTAGATTGCTGGGATTTTGGAAGGTATGACAGTCGCAACGGCGCAGCTAAGCAAAGCGTCAAAAATGACATCGACATAAGAATAAAGGCCTATGCAAGCGTGACTTGTCGATTTGTCACACAATCCTTGAGTGTCAGCTCTAACAAACGGACGTACGTTCCTTATGCAGAGTCGATTGATAATAAAAAAATGTACTTTTATAACAAAATAATTCATCATTTTTATTGCCCTATACCAATAGCATGCTTCCAAATTTTTCATTTGTATTGTACACACATGCGCTCTCGTCCATCTTGGGGAGGTCTTCAATTACCAACCACTACGCTAGGGAAACCTTCAACGTGCGAATTTCGATCTAATCCACCCGTCGTATTCCATAAAACAACGAAAGCTCTACCGATCACCGGACCTAATCGCCCTCCTTCACCCGCCTGCAACGATAGTACGACCTACATAACCATCTAATTTGCACGGTTTTCGTTATAGTTTTCTCTGTCGTTGTGCGTGTTTGCTTTCTACGTGTATTATCTGCTGTTGACACACGGGTACTTGTATAACACGATCATTACCATTGTTGTTGCAGCGAGCAAACGCCGATACCGAACCGAAGGTGGGAGTAATAGTGAAATTATTCTCTTTGTTTTCTCGTCGTAAATTTCTCTTCCAAGAGATCTATGTAGTTCAATGGGAGAAATTTTGCTGCATTTTAGATCTAGTTCCGCTTTCAGATAAGATCGGTTAGAAGGGGGTAAAAATTAAAGTTTAGGTACTACCAGAAATACATGTTGAGTATTTGTTTTACAATTACACATACTGATAAGATCGAGAAGACTATTCAGTACTAACACATTAATTCCTGCATTTGTCGATCATGAAAGAGCTTTCGATTCCATCAGTCGGACAGTTAGGCTGAAAGTTTTAACGGTGTGCAGTATAGATCGTTGATATATAAATATTTTAATAGTGAGCGGATGGTTTATGGGATGATGCAAGAACGCACAGCCGCTTGGTCAAAGGGGCGGGGAACGGAAGCACACAATTCAGTCAGTTTGTTAATTACAGATGAATAATCTAGAGGACATAAGCGCACAAGGTAAGCTGAAAGCGATCGCCCAAAACCCAAAAGTCCACAACGATGGATTTGTGAAGTACAGATATTGGACCAAATCGCAAAACACACAAATGCATAATCGGCGCTCCGCGCCTCTCCCGCAAACGGAAAAATCCCCTTCTTTGTTCGTGTACAACACCGTTGTCTATGTGCACCATACCACCCTCCTCAGAAGCATAGATAAAAGAAGTAAATACTTTTATCAAATAATTAGTGTCGATACTCCTAATCCCTAGTTTGTGCGCTTTTGTCCCAGTCCTTTTTGGAGGATTAATGTAGTCAGCAGGTGTTATTCTGACGGCTTTGCGCTTTTGTCCACTACCGACTCAAAGCCTCTAAGCGGCCGTACAGACGCTTTGTCTAACCAGCTGTGCAAACTTTACACAACTTTACAAACTTTACAACAGTTACACAATCACTCGGTTTGTCTGAGCACATGTGCAGACTTGCGTCATCCCATAAACCACCTGCTCGCTATACACTAACACGCAATAAGTAGTGTGAGGCTTCACGAACACATATTTCTTGCATTGAGTAAAGGGTGCGTCAAGGAAACACTATCCCCAAAATTACTAACAATTATCCGAATGGTTTATGGGACGAAGCAAGGCTGCACTGTCGTCCAGATAAAGCGTCGTCGATCGTTTGTGCGATGTCTATAATCCACACCTGCGTAATTTAGTGTATAGCGTAGTGAATCGATCAGGTGTAGATCTTTACCTGGGCGGCAGGTCAGGCTTGCATCATCCCATAAACCATTCGATCACTAGTCATCGCCGAAAACCATGTACAATAACAGTCTTTTCCAAAAATAAAAATGGTCGCCGTTTACTAAAACAGAGCTTGTTCTGGGTGTTGTAAGGACGTACTCCTGTTAAAAAGCTTGTAAATGTTGGTTTTAAGCTGTCCTTTACTACTTTACTTTAACACTTCAAGTACTAACCATACATAACTACATGGATTATATGACGACTGGCATGTAGTTTGGCAATTATGTATTTAAAAAATGACGCCTCCTTGCCTAGAATTGATACCTTGACATAGTAGGAAAGCTAAATGTGCTTCCGATGAGCTCCGAGACTGAGCCTCCCATTCCACGGAGGCCCAGAGGGAAAATACCAGACTAAAAGCAGCTACGCTAGCGATATCTTACCCCCTTCATTCATTGACAATATGTCAATCAATCATTAATCATAATGTACAGATATTAGCTAACGGTTCGAAAATAGTAGAATTTGAAATTTGCAAATAGAATAGAGAATCCCACCTTACTCCGCATTGAACTTTACTCACAACGCAATACCCATGGTCTATCTCATTCCCACATTAAGTATCCTAACTCGTTCTCGCTCAGACAACAGTATATTTTGACGCACGATTTGCACTGGCCAATACTGTATACCTACGATTCGATCATGATACGCGATAGGTTACAAGACTAGTACTACTTCGTATGTGCTCGCATACACGAACAAATGCTATCGCTCTTTCCCTAAAATTGATACCTTGACGTGGTGGGCCTGTGGGGTTTTTCTCTGAAAAACTGGGCCGAAAGGGCCACTCGTGCCGCGGAGGCCCAAAAGGAAAATGCTAATCTAGTCTAATCTTTGTACCAAAAGTCATCAATAGTATGGAGCGGCGGTCGGTGATGACCCCGTGCTTATGTAGCCTTCGATACGCATCTGGTGCTCTACGTATGGGGACTTTGGTAAAATACTCCAAAACCAACGGGCGGGGACTGCAAAAGGGGCCACTTAGGGTAAAAAGTAAGAAACTTTTCGGAGATGCTCGGCATAAAATGAGAGAAACAAGAACGGAAGCGAATACCCCGAGGGCTACGAACCGGGAGCGCTGATCAAAAAGAGATTCCCATGGACAAGGTGGTAGGTTCTATCGTGGGGACCAACCTAATGGCGTAAAACTAGCTAGGGAGCACAACAAGTCATTGAACTCCAGTCCAATAGGCCACAGATTACCTTAAGAAAGAAAAAGAAAAGAAAAGAAACAGAAGCTTCGTTTTCTCGGACTCCGTGTTTCTTCTATATTTTCGCTTTCTGTCTTGCTACTTGAATACAGCAAACGCTCGATAACGTAAATACCCGATATTGGAAAGATTGCGCTAATGTGAACACAAAATTCGTAGTATAGGATTATACGGAACGGTCGATAACGTAAAAGCGTTGTAAGTTCGATAACTCGATAACGTCAACAGATCTACGGAGATCGCATTTAATCGGGAGGGATCCAGTATCTTATGTGACGTCTTCGCAATTTCTGATGGTCTACGAATAACTTCGAGCGTTACAAGTTATCTATGCAAAGCCCAGTTTGATCAATTCCCGAGTTTTCCCAATTATATAGGGAGTCCCGGATTTACGTAGCATATTTCTATATTTGAACTTAATTGTACACAGTTTTGATTTTGCAAAAGTGGTGTTGATTACAACTTTGTTGACTGAGGTTCGTTCTTTAATACACGATTCTAAAACGCTATTTTGATTTATTGTTATCCTTAGTGTTTACAAAAGGTTGTTCGAATATTTTTTGTATTTTTATTTTGGCGTATTAAAGGGTTCTTTTAATAATTTGCCTGTTAATAATAACCTTCGCTAATGTAAACATTTCGATAATGTGAAACACCCTCGGTCCGAATTAGTTCACGTTATCGAGCGTTTGCTGTATTTCGAGCTGATCGAATTCGAACCGAGCCTACCTGTACCTGATCTAAAAGGTTAAACGCCGTATATATATATATATACTTCGGCACGGCAATGGCGTTACCACGAAGGCAACTTTCACTATTAAATAAAGCAATTAAAAATAAATTTTCATGCACGCGGCTCTAATTTACAACTGTTATTACTTACATCGTATCCCAGTTTTCCTCTCGACGTGTATGTAGATACTTGCATTCAAACGTTTGTAAACAACCTTCTCGGAAATTCATTCGAATATAACGTTTTTATCGTTTTTATAATAATTTTTCTTCAAGGTTCCCATCTTCAGGAACTTTTTCAAGAGTGGACTATCTACTTTGAACGTAAAACATTTTCAATAGTAATGTAAAAGTAAATCGTTCGCTCGTATATTGCTCGCATATTAAGTCCCTGTTTTGCGTTACCGTCGAAACAACTCGGTAACAGGAAACGAACGCAGCGCTCGAAACGGAAACTGTGACCGTTGAGCCGTATCTCCAACGCTCATTCACGAATATTTATAATCCTGAACGTTCGCGGGGCCGCATTAACGACGTTACGGGCACATATTTGCCGTGCGATATTTGTAATTCATATACGCTTCGACTATTATAGTCGAGGCCTAACCTATTGTTAACGCTTCGACAGAAGCGGATTTTCAATTGGTCGTCGCGAATCCGAAACGATACCGAACGCTATTGGAATCCTAAATAGAAATTGTGGGGAAAAATGGTAGCTAGAATGTAGTAGTAGATGAAGTAATAACAAGATAATTCTTTTGAGCTTAGATTGCTTAGATTTTGGAGCACTTCTTGATCGGATTTTAGGGTAGCTCTCCTCCAAAAGTCTCAAGCCTTTTCCTACAAGTTACTTAGATCTTTTTATACTCGCTGAAATAATTTGCTTATTCTACAAGAAGGTTTTGGGGGTCAGTATTTGTGAAGTAGTAACAAGATCATTCTTTTGCGCTTAGACTGCTTCGATTTTGGTGCACTTTCTGATAGGATTTGTTGATTCCTTGAAGCAACCTTCAGGGCAACTCTCCGCCGAAAGTTTTAGGGCCTTTCCTACAAATTGCTTACATCTTTTTTATATGCCTTAAAAGGATTTGATAATTCTACAAAGTTTTGTGGGTCAGCATTTTGGAAATAGTAAAAAAACAATAATGATTCTTTTGGGCTTAGAATGGATGGTGCACCGATCTAGTAGAATATGTTGATTTTATGAACAAATCTTAGGGCAGCTCTCCTCCGAAGGTCTCAACACTTTTTCTACAACTTCCTTAGATCTTTGAGTAATATCTGAAAGGATTTGCTAATTCCACCAGAAGGTTTTTTAGGTCAGTATTTATAATCTTTTTTTGCTCTGGTACCTCTGTTGTCCATAGAAGAGCTTTTGGGGCGCACATCCCCAGGAAGTTGAGAATAACCGTTCTAGACAGTTCTGTAAAGAACTCCCTTACAAATCTGTTAAACCCCAGTTCGATCGATATCTTCTTAGTAGCTTTATTAAATAAGACATTTCTTGCTAATTGCTAAGATCTTGGAGGATTTTCTAGTTTTATCAAGAAGTTTTCTCTCTTGCAAATCGATTAAATACCGGAACATCTTCGAAACGATTTCGTGTCAATTGCTTAGATTTTGAAGCATTTTCTAGTACGATTTTTCGGCACGAACATTTTGATGGTAGCTTCATCGAAATTATCTTTGCAAATTGCTTAAATATCGGAGCATTTTCAGGCAGGATTTGCTAATTTTACGAGGAAACCCTCATGATACCTTTTCTTCTATTGTATCTGCTATAAATCGGTTAAAGCTCGTAATTTTTTGAGCCCGAATATCTTTATGCTAATTTCATCACGCAAATTGCTTAGAGAGAAGAATATTTTTGCAGAAAGGTCGTTTGAATCTAATGACTGCTGGATGCTGCCTCGATCACCTTCTAAGTATTCGTTATATGCTGAAGCTATTATAATAATACATATTTACATATCGTAGAATAATCCATCGATGGTGCTCGATAAATGCAGACCCTGTACTATTCTTTACTTGCTTACTAGGAATGAATGAGATGAACCACTATAGGCACGTTTGTCCCTGCTTTCCATCGAAGATACCGATCTAGTGGCCAAAATACGTATTGTAAACAATTTATTCAATTGTAATGTTTTCAAAACTCTATCGCACTTCTTTGGACTTAAAATTCAGCGTCGTTTCTGCGGCTAATAGCTAATAATTTTCAAACGGAGACGTGCTATAAACAATTTTACGCACGCAAGTCGATATCCGTTTGCTATAATCATATTTGTTTACAGTTATTAGCTCCGAAAGGAAAAAGGACGTCTTGCGACTTTTACGTTAACTCATGCAGTTACGTTCGCCGAGTACGCAAGGAATTATATGAGGCGATAATTGTTTTGTTGCATCCTGTTCAAGGCAACGTCCCCAAAATTGCTAATTATTTAATTTGTATTAGTTTTTATTGAAATAAAAAGAAATATCTGAATTACTCTCTAATAAATGAGGTAGGTAAGGTTTGTTAGGCAGCTCTTCATGAAAGCTGTGCAATAAGTCAAATTGCATACGCCAATCTCCCCTGCAGAAGTTAAACAAAAAGTTTCAACTCTCTCCTACCCCAACCACTTCTGGTTAAATTAAAACTGGGAAGCCCCATACTACCGGTAACCCCCGCAATTTAGCAAGTACAGGCTCATATGCTCATTAATTAGGGAATGGGAATTGCATTAAACTAAATAGGAGCAGAAGCTTGGAACTGGTTTCACCATTTTTGCGCTTCCTCGTGACAATGAAGTTTTCGATTTTAATAACGACTACATCCTGGAGCAGTTTGGAGCTCTGAAGAAATCGATACTTCCAAGAATTTAATAGTGATTGCAACTATTGCTACTGTGGTGTAGGTGATACTATATCACATCGGTAAACTCCTTGCGCTAGTTAAAAGCACACTAATCTATGGGAACGGGTAATAGAACATAGTAGAAGAAAAATAGAGGGCACAGAAGTGGATGCAATAAGGTGTGTTATGAGATTCTCTCGGAAGGGTAGAGCTAAAAATGAAATAGTCAAAGAACGTGTGGGAATAGAGGGAACAATTAGGAATTAGTATGGTACGGCCATGTCCGATGCATGGGAGAACGAAGCATACTAAAAGAGGTGCTACATTGGTTACCACCAGTGAGACGAAAAAGAGAGACCAACGAAAAGATGGATAGAAGGAATCAGGAAATCTACAGGAGCAAAAAAATCTTGCAGAAGGTCAATGGAATATATAGGCAAGGAATGGAAATTGGGCGTCAAACAATAACGTAAAAAGACGTTCTGAACCAATATAAAGAAGAAACTCCTCGCCACGCAATTATTTAATTAAAGCCCGATGCGTATGAAGCGGTACACATAGGTAAAAATACGAATCTTCTAAATAAGGATATTGGGTTAAAAACGCCGACTGAGGTCGCATGGATTTTCAAACAAGAACATCTCAAAAATTGATAAATGGTCTTCAAGAGAGAAAAATCACGCGATCTAGACTCAGCCAGGAAAAAGAACCCTCTATAGACCTGAGGATCAATCGGGAATAAAAACGTCGTTCAAAGCATCGCTCTTGTGGACTTTCATATGATTTTGCAAACAAAAAAGTTTCTAAACCAAAGAAATTGAAACGATTCAGGAAGCAGAAATTGTGGCTTTCGATAGACTAAAATCTTGCGATCTAGAGTGAGCTCAAGAGACTTTCCGATAACTTTGAATACTTTCAGAGCAATAACAATGAGATCTATAAACCTGAAGACTCTGCTCTTTTCGATCTATTATAGGCAGGTAGTCTTACGAATGTATTTAATAAATAGATTTGTTCGGAGAAACGATACGTGCGTCAACATATAGTAGACGGTATTTCTAAGTTCTGAGACGACGTCTTGCAATAATATTTTCATCCTTTGTAGGTAGAAACATACGATCCCACGTCGTAGTGGGAATATTTAGTTTGCACGAATATAATTTAAGAAATCAGGATTCAATATTTACATTACTTTGCGAGGAACTCAATTCTAATTTCTTTCTGGCTAAGTTCTCTTCCACGCAGAAGTACGGTGGTTGTTTTAAGGGCACCATGTTGGCACACCTTGATGGGTTGAAGGAAGAAGTCATCCTTTTTCCTGAGTTAAAAGGAAACAATGAATTTCTACAAATGTTCACCAATAAACAATTTCAATGGAGGTTGACCTATTTGACTGATATATTTCAAGTCTTGGATCAACTAAACTTGAAGCTTCATGGCAAAAACGACTTTTTGATTAGTAACTACGTTCACATTCAGGACTTTATATCAAAGCTTCAATTTTGGACTGAAAAGGTGACTGCTGAAAATGTGTTATCTTTTTCGTGACTCTGCGAAACAATGAAAAATCAAATACTGGACGAAGAGTTGAAAACTGATATAGAATCTCATTTGCAAGCTTTGGGACACGAGTTTTACCGATATTATAGCGACATTAATTAGAAATCACCAATATGGCACATCACTAGAGACCTATTTATGGTCGATGTTGTAGAATTACCAGAAGAAATTTAGGACGAATTTCTAGAAAGGATTGTCGATTCGACAATAAAAGACGACTTCCACCTTTTGACATTGGAGAAGTTTTGTGTATAACGTTTCCTTGTTAATTCAAAAGTTACCTCGCTTGGTTTACGAATACTTGTGATGTTTTCCTCGACTTACTTGTGTGAGACAGGTTTTTCAGCTAGAATTTTCAATCTAGAATTGACGAGCTGGTTCAGAACATGTAAGCGCAAGCATCGCGTTAATATAATTATTTAAAAATACTTAATTATTTTTAGGGGCGAACACCAAAGTTTTAAATAGCACCAAAGTTCATTTGTATCACTTATGGGAACATGACAATATTTTTATAATCCGGGGAGGCTCGACGCAAAAAAGGTTGAGAAACCTTCCCTACATATTGACCATTTAGGTCCATTAGAAATTTACCCCCACATATACTATACCTCGTTTCTAAAATAGAGAGACGAATTTCTGAACGAACCCCAAGTCCAAATTACACTTTATAAAATCTGTAAAGTCCTAAAAGAAGGGATATATGTTTATACTTCGAAAGAAGCAGAGAAAAACAGAAAGATATAATAAACACTACAATAACTAGTAATACATTTAATAGAATTACGTATACAATACGATTACAGCAGGATTGGTGCAGCTTTCGACAAATCAGAATTTACTGTAAAAGTGGTGTGTTCAGAAATTCGTCTCTCTATTTTTGTAACAAGGTATAGTTGCCATGGATGCAATTACCAAATTCGTTGTAATTCCCGTAAAAATCTATTAAAACTTATGAGACGATAAAACCGCTAAGAGACTAAGTTTGTACTAGATGCAGTAGACCTCGAGGATTGGTATCAAATCCGAGGCAGGTGCTTTACTTCTGCCGAGTTTAAAATATCTGTTGAGGAACTTGAAATCCGTGGAAAATTACAAGACGGCTTGAAGATGATTGCCTCGGTGCTAGCGAAACACGTATCATCGCATTAAATTAAATAATTGTGTGATGAGAAGTTTGCCGATATGATATCTCGGGGAGCGGCAAGAAAAGTATTAGAGTTGAAGACACACACTGACACGTAGTTTCCTCAAGTTTTCTGGAAGCAATCCTATCAGAATTAAGTTGGTAATAAATAATTTGCGCCAACGGTACTACAACTATCTGATACGACTGTACAAGAATATTAACATTGCGCTTTACGAATACAGATGGCTTCATATTATACACTGAAACTATTATGTATTCGTATAGAGCAATGTTGCTATTCTAGTAGTAGTGTTTCAGACAGTTGTAGTACTATTGGCACAAATTGACCAACTCTAGTAATAAATATAATTTGAAGATCGGGCCCTCTCATTGGCTTAGTAAATGGGTTAATGATGGTTGTAGCAGTAAAGTGCTTGTGTCCATAGATCCGACAACATGTTCATAATTAACTTCTTTACTTGGCTAGTATTACGTAAAAGCATAACAAAACGTAGGAAAAACTATGCTTGAAGACTCTCACTCATCGCCATCACTCGTTACGTAACAATGAAAGATTCACTGCGAAAAGCGTTTGTTTTTGTTTTGTGTTCGCGCTCACACGCCCCACATTTCCTGTAGATACTCCGAAGCAGGATAGAATCTTATGTAACACGAATTTACAATAAACAAAAAATTATGGTATGTATTCTGCATATCTGTAGTTCTTAGAAAAAATATATGTATTTGATATGAGCCTTTCCAGACAAAATGTTATCTATTCACTTCTATTTCCAACTGAGTCATCCCACATTTTTCCCCGACATCATATCCATAGATATCGTAAAGTAAATACAACAATAATCTTCGTCACTGCCTAGCGCTAAAATTTAAACAATTAGCGATAACTCCGCGCTGATTCAAACCCCTTCTATCTAATCTGTGCGTGTACGAACATATATGTACATACATAAGTACGTATTTTGCTATAACTCAATTAATTTTAAGCAACAACCGTTGCTCGTTTTTTTTTGCAACACTTAAAAGTCAGCTTCCCACCGAAGTACTTACGGACAAAAGGATATTTACACAATGGGCTCGGTGTATTCGCCGTTCTACATCGATATACGACTTTGTATGCGGTACCGGTGGGTGGTACAGCATCTCTCTATCGTTGAATGTGTTGCTGCCTTATTCTCTAGAATTCGTCTCAGTTACGACGCATTGTCTGTCGGCCATAAAGGAACATTGTGTTGGATTGGATTTCCTTTACGTAGAGATCTCGGCCAACTTGCAGGAAACGATAGGAGAAGGTTGTCTATTTGTTTGTTTCTTAAATAATACGTCTCGGATGGTTCGTTACGACAGCCGAGATTCGATTGAAAATGCTTTAGTAGCGGTGACATAAAAATTAGATACGTCGCCATTTTTTAACGAGGACATTTGCGATGATCGCGTGCCTACTATTCATGCTAATATGCACTTATCCGTCGAGAGTTCGTTACAGTGATCGAAGCATAAGGTCACATAGGACGTCAATTAGTTTTGAGTGAATAGAATTCACAATGACGTATTTTTTTAATGGCGGAAGCAAGTTTTTAATAGTCGAAGGTCAGCTCAAAAGTTACAAATGTTCGCCTTTTGTCAACGGTCATTCAATGCGATCGATCAAATTCACCGACCGATATGTAATAATCAGCTGAGTGAGTGTAGATTAACAAGGTTTTGGAGGTTAAAACAATGGAAAATCTGTGTTATCTCTATCAATTGTATCATTTGTTTCAAATCAAAATTATTCGTCGATTGCTTTGAGCAATTTCCGTTTTTCTAGAGTTCATTCAAACAGAGTTTATCATCATCACTACATTAGCAGGCCCGATAAGTTTACGTATTATTGCCTGTTGAAATAATGACGGCGTAAAATGTAACGATCTCCATTAACGGTTTCATTCGAGCAGCATCAGTATGCTAATTTAATTCGCTGGTAGCCAACAACAAAGAAAAATTGAGTCATAACAACGGAATTTTTCATGTGTCATCGTCTCTGGCCGAAATTGAAACGAAAAATCGTAATTTGCAAGAAAAGCTTCATCTATAATCCTCGATGACTCAATCAACAATCCACAGGTGTTTTTGACCAATCTAACCATTTATAATTCGAAACTTAGAACCCAAACCCCAATACATAGCCAATATTTTTAAAAGATACCAAAGTGAGTGGGAACCAAAGTATGAATGCAAACACAACTTCCAAAGAAGAAAATGAACAAAAAATTGGGAAATTTTGCCTATAAGGTTTCTTCGTCCGATTTCCAACAACGAATTGGTTTAACCCGCGGAGTAGGATAGCCGGATCACCCGTTGATCCGAAACCACGTTTCTCTATTGTAAATTTTTAATTCTAATTTTTTTATGGTGATACTCATGGAATTCTCCTAATGCCCAAACTTCTTTCATTTCTTACCGCGACATCCTAAAAGAAATGTTTGATCAGTTATGTAGTTAAAACTGCATTGGTCAATGTTAACCCTGTTATAGTATCTCGTGTGATTAAAATTATTTTCGTATTCCGAAGGTTAAAGAGTAAATCTAAAGATGGATCGTAGCTAAAAAATGCCGTTGGAAACTGAAATCCCATGGATTTTTAAGAAAGAAGTTGCCAGAAATTAATAAGTGGTCTTCAAGAGAGCAAAATCGTGCGATCTAGACTCAGACAGAAAAGTTTCCTTCTATGCACTTGACGATGAATTTTGAATAAAAACGTCATTCAGAACAGCAATGGTATCGTTTCATATGATGGAAAAAAAGGAGAGTTTCTACACCAAATATATTGGAAAGAATCAGAAAGCAGAAATTGTGGCCTTGGATAGATGAAAGTCTTCCGATATAGAAGTGGCCCAGCAAGCCAGGAACGTTGAGTATTGCCAGAGCAATCATAATGAGATATCTATAGACCTAAAGATTGATACCAAATAAAAACGTTGTTCAAAACAGGCGTCGTATAAATTTTCGAATGATTTTGCAAAAACAAGAAACGTTTGTAAACCAAGGATATTGAAAGAATTCAGAAAGCAGAAATTTCGGTCTTTGGCAGACGAAAATCTTGCGATCTAGAGTCACACATGAAACCTCACGGTAACTTTGAATACCTCCAGATCAATCACTATGAGATATGCGTATAAACCTGAAGATGGATACCGAATAAAAACGTTGTTGGAAACGGCGTTCGAATGGATTTTCAGATGATTTGGCAAGCAGGAAAAGTTTGCAAACCAAAAATTAAAGAAATTCAGAAAGCAATTATAATATCTATGGACCTGAAGATGGATACCGAATAAAAACAGCGTTGGTATGGATTTTCCGGGGACTCTGCAAAAATTATGTTTAGAAGAGAAACGATTGATTTACTAAGCTAATGGCCGAATATCCAAAGCTGTGGTCTTCAGTGAGGATAACCTTGCGCTTTAGGTCTCATAGAGATGGTTTTTAATAATTTTAAGTACGTATTTCCTACTACTGTAGTGAATAAACCTGAGGTTATAAAGATTTTCAGAATTTAGAAGAATAAAGATTGATTTATTACGTTAGCCGGAGTTGTTTCCGATAACCTCGAATATTTCTACCAATCGTAGTGACTAGCACCGTCGCCCCAATTAGCGGCAAGAAAGAACACTTAACAAAATAAGGCATCCACCATGCTAAGGGTTGAGTAACCAAGTCTATAATCTTCCGTTCAGACTACCCCACCCTGTAGACTTTATCAGGAAGATTTCTGATAACCTTATGTATTTTCAAGGATCATATAGACATGGGGATGGATTTCGAATAGACGCATCGTTCAAAGTGATCGAAGGCAAATTGCCAACAGAGATAAATACAAATGATGATCAATTTACTGCCCCAAGAACTAAATAACTTCTTCCCCGATGCTCCTGCGCCTTGGGACCTCGACTAACCGAATATCAAAACCTATAGTCTTATTATTATTATTATTAATCTTTTATCCTTTCTACCTTTCGGTGTAAGTTTCAATGCTACCAAGCCGTATACATACGTATACCGTACCGCTCCTGATCAGTTCAGTGCCATTCACTTACTTTCGCAGCATACTGGAGGGAACAGAACCATTTGAAAATTTTAAACTGTTACGCTCTAAGCGAGTTAGTCAGCTCTTAGGAATATTTCGCACTTCAGACGCGGAAATTTAAGTACTTTCAACTATTGACGGAGAAGACCTGGAGATGGCCCACCCTTGCTCTAAAGCGGTATGTGGCTCTGCCAACACAGTTTCCACTAACCAAAAGTATGTTCTGCAATTGTAATGACTAGACTTGAGGATGGATAACGAATAATAGCGTCGCTCCAAGGGGAAGGTGTGTGGATTTTCAAACGACGCGCGACATGCAAGAGAATAGCTGCCAAAAGATGGAAATCAGAATTATTGACTTTCAGCGCCAATTATATACTAATCAACAGTACGGTCTTTAATAGAGGAAACTCAACTTCTCGGACACAGTCGGGGCAAATTGCCATAAATACGACCATAGCAGCGACTTATCTTAAAAATTGTCTTGAGGATGGGTTACGAATGAAGAAACGTTCAAAAACGTGAACGAAAAGGTGTACAAATAATCTCAACATATACTGCTGTACTTTACTCAAATACTGTAATGTAGGGTACCTTCAATACATTTAATTAATTCATTAAGTAATTTACACGTAAAAATAATGTGATCTATCAAATATCCGCTAGTTGTTCAACCTAATCTCTACCTTCGCTGATGTTGCATATGAAAAACCGTGTTTCGTTTGACATAGTGAATTTTAAGAAGCTAACCTGTGAGCAAGGACTTACTGTACATCATTTTTTTAAATATTAACCGCGCACTTCCATCCGTAACCAGCTACTCGACTTATCTTCTATTGACCGAGTTCTTTCAAGAACAACCTCAAGATGCGGTTTATTCGCGTTCGCACGGATTTTACCGGTATCTTTTCCCAGGATTTTTACGTCTGCGAAAAACCCCGACTGGAGAGAAAAACCGCCGGTGCCCCTTCACGTCGCTTATTAGTTTTAGTCGATACTTCCCGTCGGCTTATCTACATACGTTGTTACGTACGATAACACTGGAAATAGTCGTACAAAGGTGAAGATAAAAGACTAAGTAAATAATAATCGTGTGTTGTGATGGGCGTAATACAAGAAAGCAAGGCTTTTGTGCTTCTGCGGGAACACGAAGTAAAGATTAAATTTTTGCTTGTAGTGAGATTTCATTGATCAGTACAGTTGCTCAATTTGCGGGCGCATAAAAGTTTACACACAAAATAGAACATTGGTCGTTTTCGCGATGAAGGCAACATTTTTAAAACAAGGCTAGAACTGCGAAATAGTATTTACGGCAGCGTACATGTATACACAACAGATCTCATTGAGACTCGCAGTTATACTGAAGCTTGTATCGAACCCCGCCACTGCTCGTTGGAGCTTGTGAGCAACTCTGTTCTTGAATATCTAGAAATAATCGTGACGAAATTTTTCTTTGTAGTCAATAGGCTATGGTTACGTATAAAAGCTGATAAATGGGTGGATAAATGTAAAGATAAAGACTGATAAATTGGTGGATAAACGTAAAGATAAAAGCTGATTAATGTTAGTCCGTTTGTTCGGCTCTTCTTCTGCTTCTTTTTCTTCTTCCTTCGCGCCATTTTTACGCCCTTTTTATAATACATAAGTAAGGACTTAGAATTGGGTGTGCAAACGTAAAATCGTAGGTCTGTGAACTTAGCAGATAGCACAATGGATTGGATTGACCTATGGAGGTGTCCCCGCTTTCCGAAACGGTATCCGTTGCGTTCACCAACGTACGACTTTTATACGCTTATTACGCTTCTAAGTCCTTACTTATGTATTATAGGAAGTGGCGTAAACATGGCGTGGAAGAAGAAGATGCCCAGTCAATCGACGTGGCTTGTGATTTAGCAGTAACATGACAAAGATTGAGTAATGACTAGACTTTGTTAAAAAGGTGGATGACCTGTTATCATAAAGTAATAAAATGCCAGCGTGAGTCCGATTTACACTACTTAATGATAATACGTTATCCACATTTTTACCAAACTCTAGTAATGACGGAATATAAAATACTTTGTCTATTTTAAGTTTTTACCTACGGCATTGTTTTGTCGTACGAGTAAAGACAACCTATTCATTTGACTATTTTTCTTAAGTGCTGCCGGTGAAGAAAGAAGCACGATTTGCACTTGTCACAGATACAAAATGGAGAAAAATTGATAACCTAGGTAAAAACTGTAAATAGACAAAGTGTTCATCTGTGTTGGGTTATTTGAAAAATTCACTTAACACGTCACTCCAGTGAGTTACCTCAATTCTAAGGGTACAAACATAATGAAACGATAGAAATATACGACATGACATCAATTCTAACAGAAGATTTTTTTAGTATGCTCATTATGTATGAATTGTGTGCACATTCCCTTCTTAGATGTTCCTAGGATTTCTGGTGTCATCTTAATTTTAAATATCCGATGGCGCCCATATAATCAGTAACTTATTAGCTCGCTTGTGTCTCTGCTTCGAACACTACACAACAGATGCTCACTGACACACAGCTGCTGTAGCCAGATACTTTACGTATTGTTCCCAGTAAATTTGGGTTACCGTACCCAAACACAATTTATTTCCCTATCAATTTCGACTTACCCGAATGCACAGCGACTTAGATTTCTTCAATAAACCCATGTTTCCTCAAAGCCTATCAACAGAACTTACGGACTGAAACGTAACACATCGCGAAAATAAACATTACTGCGCCGCTAACGTCGTTAAACACGCACCGTTACCGCTGCGAAACACCTAATTTCACAATGTCACTTCAATCAACTCTAATTAAACAAGTTTTTCCCATTTGCGACTCATTTCCAGCAGGCAAATCGTCATAGCGCGTATCAACTCTCTCGAAAGCGTTTTTTTGTCTTTCTTTCTACACGCGTTTCGTCTCGCGCTCAATATCGGGAGGAAATCGAACGGACGACTTATCGACGCGACGATTGCGCTAAAATGGAAAGAGCGTAAAATTCGAAATCCGGACGCGATAAGATAAGACTCGGGTGGAAGCGAAAGTTATACGCGAGAAGCGAGTTCGTCCGTATGTGTGCGCGTAAGCGTACACGGAATTCCAACTATTTTCTAGTTCCGCCGAATTCGACGAAACGTTAAATTTCTTTTCCCCGGGAGCAGGCCGCATTTAAACAAACCGATAGATACGCCGCGACTTTAGCCGTTCGATATGTTGCACTTGCGGTTTGTCCGATATAGACTCTGTTACTGATATTTCCAAGGATACGGCTCGTAATTTAAGAATCGGTTTTTTGTGTTTCGTTACAGCCGGTTAGTGCGCTTATTAAATGTTGTTAGAACTACATACATACAAGTACATATACGTACGCAATGGAGCGCCCAGCGCCCCGATGCGTGCACATTAGCCGTACAGATGGTAATTTTATAGGCAAATATTTTCCCACTGATTTTTTTAAATGGCCGATGACGTCGCCTCAATTGCGACGTTGGGATATCGGATGTACGCGCTTACACATCTACATACTACATACATATACAGCCGTCTATTTTTAGACGGAACGAGTTATGTACACCTATAAGAAGAAACGTGCGATTTATTCCCGTCCGACGTCGTGTCGGGTTGCGTAACCTGAACGTGAATGAAGTTCTAGATCAATATTTTATACGCGGAGTTTCGCGGTTGCTCAAGCCACTTTGAACTTCCACATTCTCTAAATATCTTCATAAATTTATCTACCCTGTTCTTGTTATTGACATTTTGCGAACCTCCAAATTTTCTAGAAAATTTACAGCTTGACGTTCTCCTATATCAACATATCCGCGAACCCGTCTGGATATAGCGAAAATTTTATACGAAGGTTTCTGTATTTAGCGCCGAGAGTGTACACGAAAATGTTGATCATAACGAATTGTAATTCTAAGCAAACGTATATGGCGATATTTTATTAATTGCGGACCGCAACCGCAGACTACAATTTCGTCCTTGTTGGGACTTGCTAAAACTCGGCGGTATTGGCAAATCCCGATAAGAAAGAAGCTGTAGTATGCGGTTCGGGTCCGTAATTAACCCTTTACGGGCGGCAAATTCGTTTATTTTATGCAAAGAAGCTCTCCAGAAGCAGACCCAAACCCCCCAAGTCCCATCTAAAATAGCAAATAAGAATAAGAAGATTGTCGCTAAAATAATATATAAAATAAATAAAAATACCCTTACTCCACCTCACGGAAAAATTCAGACACGTGTTTCGCCAACTACGTTGCGCTATCCTCAGTGGAAAACTGAGGGAATTCAGTATCACTAGCCAATGCGGCTAATGCCGAGGATTACACAACGAACGCTGTACAACACTAAACTGTACAATGAACATCGCACACTGAACGCGCAAAACACACCAAAACACTGTTGACAGTGTTAACAGTGTAAGTTTTTTTTTCTTTCATATACTATCTAAAAAATATCAATCAATTTCAAAGTAAGATTTGATAAGAGTGGATGACGTGTTATCATTAAGTAATGTAAACCGGACTGACACTCCACTCCTTCGAACTTTATTATTCAATGATAAGTAGAGTTTGTTAAAAAGGTGGATAACGAGATAAGTTATCATTGAATAATACAATTCACAGAAGTAACAACGTCAGTCCGATTTACACCACTTAATGATAAAACGTCATCCACCTTTTTAACCAACTCTTATTCACTTACAAGTGACTTTCGCGCAGCAAACGGAACATTAATCGGCCAACAGAATGTTGGTACTAATGTATGGTTGGATAGAACAAAAGAGTCCTTCACATCGGAGTGGTATCACACTTTAAGTGACTATAAATTTTAATCGAATTGATTACAATTTTATTAAGCCGAATTAAGTCTTATATCAAAATCCTCTCATTCTGACTGATGGCAGAGATTAAAAATATTTCGTCCGAAAACGGTTAAAAAGCATAACCCTTTTCTCACCCAGTGGCATAAACAAATTGTAGCTACTTACTAACAATAAGTCATTGCACGGTTTCCTTAGAAAGTTATCTATCAACGAATCTAAATTTAGTAGGTTAGTAGAAACAGATAGAGAGAAAACGCATTCAACGGATACAGGGGTACTACTGTATTTTCCTATGGATTTTTTCCTTAAAACTTGTTTCTAGAGTGTCCGTCCTCATTAGGACCAACTATGCCGTACTGACGAGTCTCAAACAAGAAAAGACTATAGTTCGCGGTTGCGGTTCGCAATTAATAAAGTTGTAATTTCGTTCAGATTTAGATTCGAATTATTGTTTTGGCTGTCGTGTTTAAAAATAGTTTGTTTTCTATAAAAGAATTGTGTACATGTGGATCTATGATCTCAGAACACAATAATTCTTTTGTTACCTATCCTCGGTTCTTTCGACCTTCTTTCCGAAAGTAGAATAACGAAGATATGTGGGACGACCTAGCAAACGATGGCAGCAATTAAAACAGATAATGCAAAGAAAAACTTGAATTCGTGAGATAAAAAGCAATTCAGATCTGTCATTCCCAAAATGTGAAAGAAACCTTATCCCAGACACCAAATTACAAGCCTTAGGAAGTCAGACCGCTTAGAGAATTGGATTGAATACATTCGATGCTGCGTCCACTCGAATTTCTCCTGAAGTCGAATTATTTAGTTAGCGAGAATGCTAGAATACAATTCTAATATTCTTCTGGTACTTGAGCTGTTCCCAAGTCGAACAGATTGGAGATATAAGTTCGACTGAACTAGAAACCAGCGACTCGCACACTGTGAGTCATTAGTCTAAAAGACTTTCCAATTCATCGAACGAAATCTTATGATTTTGAAACTATCAGGATCCTAAATATTACAGACAGGTGATTTACAAAATGTAGAAGATGTCTGATGGCAAGGAACGAAATGCACTTGAAGTTCTAAGACTTTCAAAGTCAGATCGCTGAAATAATTGGACGGAAATACTAGAAACCAACAACTCCCAAACTGCGGGTCGTTAGTCTAAAAGACCGTTCCAGTTGATCGAGGGAAAATCTTTGGGATTTTGTAAATATAAGGATGAAATGTTACGATAATTGCCAAATATCATAGATTTGTGATTCCCAAAATATGGAAGATGTCTCATATCAATCACGAACGGATCTTTGTAAGTCTGGCCGCTTAGACAAATTGACTGAAAAACTAGAAACCAGCAACTCTCAAACTGTGAATCATTAGCCTAGAAGACTTTTCAGTACATCTAAGAAAATCTTAGCATTCTGAAGCTATCAGAATAAAATTCTTGCGAGAGTTACTAAATATTATAAATCAGTAATTCCCAAAATGTGGGAGATGCATCATGTCAATCACGAAATAATTGAATAATAATTGAACGGAAATACTAGAAACCAGCATCTTTTAAATTGTGAGTCGTTAGTTTAAACGACTTTCCAGTGTCACGAGAAAGATCGTAAAATTCTGAAACGTTCAGGAATAAATTACCGTAACGGTAATTGCAAAATATTGCAAATCAGTGATCCCTCACATGTACAAATTATCACCTCATATCACCCAAGAAGAAGCAGAAGTAGAAGTGTTGTCGTTACAAGTCTTTTGGAATCGAAACGTTAAGGACCGGCGATTTTCAAACTGTGGATCTCTAGCCTAACATCTTTCCCAGTGCGACGAGGAGGTGTTTGAGAACCTACCACTCCAATCTCATAGATTGGGATGCTTGACTATTATTTCGTATGTGTAACAAAGTCCGAGTGGTAAAACACGTGCTTTACCACGATCACATCACATATTTCTATGTTAAACAACGGCCGTGGAGATCCATATTCGATTATATGACCAAAATCGATTCTCACCTACTCGTGAAGAAATCAATAGCACATCTACTTAATGTGCGAATGTCATAAGTTTACTATACAGGGTTTGTCGTAAATAATGTATTAACTAATGTATTTACAAAATTGTATGTGGTAATAGCAAGTTACTGACTGTAAAATAAGAAAAATTGGTAAATAAACGTTTTGAGACCGCTGATGTATTATATCCCTATATACACTCGACGATACACTCGTCTCTCGTAGTAAGTAAATAAATTTCGTATATGGGTGAATGTCTTAAGTTTATTATACAGTATCTGTCGTAACTGATGTGTCAAATTTATTTACACGATTGTATGAGGTAAAAGCAAGTTAGTGGCTATAAACTAAGCAAAAATGATAAACAAACCAAAAAATTGGCAAATAAACGTTGTTTTGAGATCGCTATCATATTATACCTCTACTCGAAGAAGTATATTTTAACACGCGTATTCAAACATCTACTTGTAATTCCTCAACATAATGACCTAATTTTACAAGTGTTTATATTTCTCTGTCTAAACAGTCAACATACGCCTAATCGAAAAGAGTCGACTGAACGAGTCACAAGAACGAAGTCGAATAATGAATATAGACGTTATGACCTTTTTGATGCTATAATTAGACACACAGGTTGTGAAAACGACCGGGATTTTTCACAAGAAATGCGTCAAATTCCTTTCTAAGATAATATGAAGTAAAAGTAAGTCAATAAATGTAAAGGAGGAAAATAAATACTTCGCCGATTTTATTTAAACTTTGTGTGAAATCGGCGCGTGATGGAATGTTTTGAGAACGTCGTTATCGCTGGTTCAAACGATTCGAACCCCTTAAACGCCGTTGAGCCTGCTACACATACGACTCGCTTTTTACGTTTACATGTTTCTCTAAACAACAAAAAATCGAGTTATTTACCGCGAAAAGGTACGAAGTTAAAAGAACTCCCTGCCTTCGACGCGGCTATCGTAATATTATCGCCCGAGTGTTTATTCTTCTGCGTGTAAACGACATGATACTTTAAGGTATAAGCAGGAGTACCCCAAGTTTCTCGTATAAAACTTTAATTAGTTTTGGCTTTCCTATGGTAGTTGGAAATTTGTTGTTTTTACAAATTTTGTTTTATTTTGCTTTCTGTTATTTTAATTTGACACATAAGTTATGAAAAGCTACTTTACGTATCCTGGTCCAATCTGTAATAATTCTATTAAAAGCAGCGTTTTCCGTTAATTCGACCGAAATTGAGGTGTCGAAATACGCATTTACGAACAAAATATGACGGTTGCAGCACCACAGCTATCTCTGTTTCAAAATATTCTTTTCGAATCTTCGCAGAAATGTCCGGTTACACCATGATTCCCTCGAATTTCCAATACGATTTCTTCGTTAATTCTTTAACACCGGCTATACGCGCTCCAAATGAATGAATTTTATTACTCAACCACCAATTAGAAAAGTTCATCGTTCTTTACATTCTCGTCCACCCCCTCCCTTCTTAATTCTAGACATCTGCTCCATATTCATATCTACATTCCACTACCCATTAATATGACATCTCCTACAAATAATCCTAAGCATAATTGCCGCCCTAATGTCGTAAGGCAAGCATATGCGCCTTGACCAACAATAGACAACGACCGACATATAGAGATATAAACTCTCCAATAAAGTAAGGTTAATAGGTTTAAATACCATCGGGGACACCCAACGAAACGAGCCTTTTTACTCCGTCGAGTATGTACTAAAATACGACTGCAGCCGTCGAATTTATTATTATCATTAAGTTGACTGCACCGTTTCGTTATTGGAACGTCGCGGCGTTAATGTTCGCCTTTAATATCCTACATCGGAGATCGATAAATACGAATCGATGTATGTATTTATGCATGCATACGCGTTTAAGCGTTTCTACCGTTGAGAGCGGCGTTAATTGAATAATTAATTACGCATTACGAAATAGCGCAGCAAGCACGGAAACAATGAACGCGATTTGAATATGGTAAGACCCGTTACGAGTTCGAATGGTGTGTATGTGTGTGTCTGTACCGTAAAGTCGGGTGGATATTGAGGCTGGCCGAGGCGCGAAAAGTGGGTCGATCGCACCTACACAATGCCGCAAGAAACTCGCCGTTCGGTTTATCTAGGAGAAGGAATCGAATAAATGTCGGAAAGTTAAATTCGAGCGGTTAATGTGGAAAATAATCTGATGAACACCGTTAAAAGATTGTTCAACGAAAGAATGCAATCGTTGAAGTTATTATTTCCCGGTCACTATAGCACACAACACTTTTATCATTTCTTTTTGCCCATTTAACAGGCATATCAGAGTAACTAGGGAAAAATCTTTGATGACACAAAAGAAAACTGGTACATTTTGACCGAGAATTCTCTAAAACTGACATTAATCAACAGCGGATGGTTTATGGGATGATGCAAACTTCACAGCCACCCTAAGTAAAGCATCTGATCGTTTTTACGACATAATCGATTGCACAGCACGCACAGTAAACCGGTCAGTTGTTGATTATAAACGTCGCACAAATAATCAGACGCTTTGTTTGGGCGGTTGTGTAGGCTTGCATCATCCCATAAACTATCCGCTCCCTAGATAATGATAAACTCTTCGATATACAAATGTTGATTAGTATCATAGTACCTATTGCGCTGGATACAAGGTCAGCATCTTCAACCGCGCCTTACCGAACCCAATACCAATCAGATTACACACACAGTCCTTGCAACCATCAGCGACTGATCTCTATGAATGACGTTTCTCGCATCTCTTACCTTAAGATTTTAGGTAAGCACAAAATAAGGTGATAGGATCGGAACGACAACGTCATGATACTGCTGATGAAACTACCGAGTCTTTGTCCCTCCAATGTAAGAAGTCTCCTCTTAATAACCAATAGTTTCGGATGGATGAGCGATCGACTACCAGGGGACAGATTCTTGCTTTTGGGGATAAGATCGTTTGTAAAAACGGATGAAGCTAGCACTGGTCGATGACACGAAAATAGGAAAAGCAAACTTGGGATTAAGGATCCTAGATAGATATCTGCAAAGAAGTCAAAACGAACCAACAAGTGGAAGGAAAGGGAAAGATACTACGTCGAAGTTATTATCCCAGGAATTTATGATCAAGACACGAATAAAAAGTATGTCCCAAAGCCGTAGGTGGACTACAAAGTAATGGAGTAGTCATGATGTTGAGGATTTTTGCTATTCATTCAAGTTTTTGGATCTTGCAGGGTATCCATACGTACGAATACGATGTACCATGTCGTAGCTGCTGAATGCATCGCACAGAATTAAGGGTTACTCTATTGGCCCGGTTGATGACCACAAATCATCAAAATTCGAGGATGTAAAAACAATTCTCATTCGACTTCTTCGCCTTCCTTGCCCTACTTGGATTTTTCCTCCCCCTCCTTTCCTTCTTCCTCGCCATCCTTTTCTTCTTCCTCCCTTTCCTTTTCTTCTTCCTGGTCTTCGTTTAATTCTTCCTCGCCTCTCTTTTGTTCTTTCTCGCCTTTCTTTTGTTCTTCCTCGCCTTCCTTTTCTTCTTCTTGGCCTAGCTTTTGTTCTTCTTCGTCTTCTCTTTCTTCTTCTTCTTCTTCAAATGCCTTTCTGTCCTTTAAGATGTGAAATTGACTATTCCCACTCCTCCGAAAATTCACGACCAATTCTTTACAGGCTTTTCGATAACGTGTTAAGTTTTCCAGTTATCTTAGAGATTTACCTCTGTTCGCAGCAAAAACAATCTTCAGAATATGTACTCATCTTCTACGTACATATAGTAGTGGTTACATTGTCTTCCCCAACTTCTTTCTTTTGACTTCCTTGACAGGAGAGCGAATTGTTTCGTACTTGTTACCCTTGGAGTGTCGATTACAACCGAGGTTTCCGAGAAGAGGATGATTCATCCTCTTCCCTGGACTTTCGACTTGTTGGGTGCGATCCAATGGATGAATATAAATTGTGTTTGGAATTCCACTTTGAACGGAGTAGACTCTGTATTTGAGAAGATAAGAGGTGTACCAACTTTTAGTTTTATAATGTGAAGCAATGCATGATTTGGTAACTTTTAGGTGAAAGGTGTTTTAAGCTTCTTGAAGTTAGTAGGACAAGTATCTGTCCTCTGATTTTTTGAGCAGGAAATTAATTTTGTTTGCCTTAATGTTAGAGGAGGGGAGGTAAGCGGTATTTCAAATTATTTGTATTTGAGAAATGTACACAAAATTTTGAATTTCTAGAAGTAGATAGTGGTTTGTATTCATCATGTTATATTAGAAACAGTTGATCATTCTCAAACTTTTAAGTTGAATAGATTTGAGATTCTTGGATTCAAACAGGAAGTCACCTATTGTGTAAGCTGGACAACATACTAGGTATCAGCACTCCTGGACGTGCTTTTGTTGTTGCGTGTGGGGCGATTGTGAATGGCAGTTGTTCCTGGATCTTCACTCTGACTCGGTTAAATTCTGCTTTAGATTTATTGTGTTTACAAAACATACACTATTTCTGCATTTTCGTTCGATTTTGACGAACAAGTTACGGATAAATTCATGAATAACTCATTACTTTTATTTTGTTGTGCCTATAGAAATTGTGATAAAGAATTTTGCGATTTTTTGCGTTTTTCAAGCGGAAGATGGTGGATTATTTGGAGTGTTGGTCTGTTATTCCTAAAACTTATGAAAGATAGACTGTTTGAAGTTCTTTGGACTTGGATAAAACCATAATCTTTTTCGCAATGTTTTCCTACTTGTAGCCCTATTCTTCATAATTTCCCATCGATAAATACAATCTTTTACATGCATAATATCATACCGAAAATTAAAGTCACCATTTCAAATTAGATCTTTCCCATAACTCCTAAAGAGCCTATCAAATTCCCGCACTGAAATTCGAAACACAGGAAGTTAGTATCCGCGAACCAACGATTATCTGCCATTATCTTTCAACCACACGACGAATCATTTCAATCGCTTTATTAAGTATGTCGTCTACATCATCCTCAAGTCGTTTCTTGCAATTCAATTCCATCGTTAAGAGACGAAGCAAATACTGCGCAAATTTTCTATTCTCGTTTCAGATATCTAGGTGGATGTTTGCCTAGATTACTTGAAATATCGCGTTTCCAATCTAAAAACCAAGATAATTGCAGCGATCTGTGAAATTAGACCATCACCAGCACAAAGATACGCACGAACAAGAACCAAATCGGATACGAACTTTATAGCGATAATAAATACCGTCCGCGGGAATATTACAAATAATAATAAATAAAAACAAAATTTTGTTTTTGTTTATGTTATTTCCTAACACGCGAACGCACCATAATAATGCAATACGAAACGTATAGGAATTCGTTTAACGACTGTAACTGTAACCGTAGAAACTCCATCTGCATAAGTTGGGTCGTTGCTGGCGCGTTGATTCAGCTGCGAAGTTGTGTGTAAAGAGAGGAATTGGGACGAACCAATAAAATTAATTGAAACGTTAAGCCTTCTTTCCTTCTTTCGTTTCTTTGTGCGTATATAGAGTGTATTTAATGCATTTTCACATTAACGTTGCGCTTTGATCTCTTGATGATGTTTAATAAAACGTCGACGAAGCAGATGCACGTATAAATTACGTACTTCTCGAATTGCTCCGTTTTATTTTATCGTTCTGACTAAATATATAAGGGTAGACGTCACTTACGTCCTATTGTTCAAAACGTATGAGAAATATAGTTAAGCAATGCGTTGGACTGGTATCGCCATCTGTTTAATTTGGAAAATTCAATTTGATTTTGGCATCATTAAAATAACCTCTCAAACTTAACATACGTCTCGAAGGAAGTTTACGCGAGCTTTAGATCTGTTACAAATATTAAAATTTCTATTCGGTGGCGGTAAGTAAGAAAAAACGTAATTCCAAAGTGTGTATGTTCTCTCATCAGTTTTCTTAACTCTAAATTTAGTATTCTCACTTTGAAATTCCCAGGTAATGTATCTGAACTTAATACTCAATACTCAATGTGCAATTCAGTGCTGCAACTCAAATTTTCCATTTACGGTGCCTTATCTTAAAAACTCAATGCTAGGTGCTTCAAATTCGATGCTTACAACTTCACATCTGCAGTTATGATACTTCAACTTAAGATTCAAAGTTCTCAACTTCAAACTCAGTGGTTCCAACTTCATGTTCCGTCTTGGCAACTCGAAAATTTAAAACAAATATAAACTCAATGATAACGTCTTAAAATTCAGGACTCCCAACCTGGACTTGATGTCGCTCAACTTAAGATGCAAGCTTTCTAATTTAAAATGCAGTGTTGCCAACTTAAAATTTCCGGCTAGTATCACATAACTCAAGATACAATCCTCGTAACCTAAAATTCACAACTGACAACTCGCAATTTAAACCAAATACATATAATCTTAGTGTTCATAACTTAAGATTCAGGGTTCCTAACCTAACATTCTCCCGTGATGTGCCTCAACTTAAGATTCAAGCTTCTAATTAAAAATACAGTACAGCCCACTTAGAATGTCTGATTACTACAAAGACTAAAGACATAATACTATGCAGACCTCGCCTCTAGAGGATGAAAGTTAAGAAATCTTATTAGAGGAAAGAAAATGTTCCAAGAAGCCATGACGATGAAGGTAAAGCTTCAGAAATCACGACAAAAATGGTACAGCGTCCCAAACTCCGTCAAACTGAAGGATTCGACGTTTCTTTCTTCTGGGAAAGACGAATGTTGAACCCACCAAAGTGTGGGCGCATTCCTTGTAAAAGAAGAATATCTCTTCAAATCGTAGTGATTGAAAAACATGACCAGTTAATTGGGAAATTTATTTTTAAAAATCCCCCAAGGAGATAAGTAATTCGAATCTAGCGATGACGAGTATACACGTCGAACGCAATACAAATGGTGGTCACACAATAAATTTTACCAAAAAAGCAAAATAAAGCGATGAGGATTACATTTTTATTGGATAAGGAATTAACAATTCATTCTTTAAAAGATATTGTTATTGAAAATTTCAAAATTGCCAAAAAATGAAAGAAAAAAATAAATAAGAAATTCAGTTTATTTTACTGTGCTATTTTTCAAAGCAAAGTGCCTAACAAGCAGCACTTCGCAGGTTCAACACCAATAACTCACATTTGTAAACAAATCATTATGCGGAGAATAACCTCTATACCAAAGAATTAGACCTATTTCTTCTTTTTTAATTTATAGCAGGTTTATTGGTAATATAAAGGAAGTAGATGACATCTGTATTACAACTTACTGAAATTTTAAGTTTTTATCGAATGGTACACGACGTCTATACACGTCGGACGCAACAAAATCAAGATTTGGATTGACGTGTACACACGTCGAACGCCATTAACTGGTTAATACCAAGCGACACGTTTCGATCGAGAGTGTGTATGTGTTCCTAACTTTAAATTCGCTGCTCCTAATCCAAAATTCAGTGCCTCCAACTCAAAATTTAGTGGTGTTTTCTAAGTTATGTGTCGAAATTTTGAATTCAATGTCTAGGATTTAAAATGCAGTGCTTCCAACTTAAACTTACTAGTTAATATACATTAACTTAAAAATAAGTGTTTCCAACTTAAAATTCAGTGCACTACATATTTTCAACGTAAAACTCAATGCTTCCAACTTAAACATTTTATTACTAGTTAATATGGTCCAACTCCATATCAAGTATTTCCAACTTAAAGCTCAGTGCCTCCAACTTCAAATTCGGTGCTTTTAACCTAAAAACATCATTAGTCCTAGTTTAAAATTCGTAGCTACTATGCTCCAACTTAAAATTCAGTATTTTCAACGTGAAATTAAATACTTGTAACTTAAACGTGTTAGTTAATATGCCCCAACTTTAGATAAAGTATATTCAGTACCTCCAACTTAAAATTCGGTACTTCTAACCTAAAAAAATCAGTGGTCCAACTCTTAGCTTAAAATGTTTACTACTAAACGTGCTCCAACTTAAAAATCAGTGCTGCCAACTTCAAATTCTATTATAAATGGTTAAGTAAATGTAATTTAATTCCAAGGTAAGTAGAATACAAATAAGATTACTCAATTTAAGAATGAAATAGAGAAAAGATCTCGGATTCAAGACTTTTTGTGATTGACGAACTTCGACTAGAATTAGAAATAGCGTTTTCTTCAGATTTTAATCAGATAAATCTAATTGTTAAGGGAATATCTACTTATGTTTCATCCAAACTTAATGAGTAATAGTTTAGATAAACATGCGGGTTGCTTTCTTATGCATACAATGTTATCTTATCGCACTTACATCATAATTTACACCTTTCTCTCGTAGAAGGCGATCTCGATTGTTGTCGTTTTAATTTTGGGATTTAATTGAGTGTTTCTGCTAGTAAAATACCAGCGAATCTTCTTTGAATTCTTGCGTTAAAAAAGAAATCCTCCGATTCTAAATGAGATAGTCTGCACGTGGTTCATCCGTTACATTTTCCTCCTGGCTTTCGAGGAAATGACCCTCATTGCCTTTAATTTAAAAGCTCTTGCAAGTAAACAGACGCCCCCTCAAGACACATCGATTACGCCCATTGAAGCGATCTAAGACCATCAAACTTCTTCAATTGGGAGCACTCGAAAGTTCCAAAAACGAGAAGACGCTGAGAAGAAAGAATAGGTAAAACAACATCAAATTAAAGGCTCGCCAGCGGAGAGAGAGGTCACTGCCTTTTGTCTCTCCTGTCTAGGGACATTTAACTTTGCTTAACCTTGTAGCCCAGAATCCGTATTTGATAAACGGAAGGCGATTCGTTTTTATTATTTCCCGTAAAACTCGTTTTCGCCAAGTAAGGTGGTATTATCACGCTTCTATGTAGTTCGAGACCCGCATTTGAATTACGACGCACGGACCGCAGGGGAGGAGCGCCCGATCGTGCGATTTTTAATGTCACCGTTTCGAAGCACGCACGTCGTCTTTACGAAAACGTGTACTGCGTGCGGATGCCGTTCCCGGCGGCCCCCGGTTTCCTTCGCAGGTAAGTAAGCAGAGGCGTACTACGTATACAAACAATGAGGGAGCGAAGAAATACGGAGAATGAAGGAATAAAAAATTTTACTTACACAGTCGCTCTGAGATGATCGTTTTTGACGAGGCACGCAGAACAACGTCAGTTTAACGCCTTTTTATTTCCGTTCCTCGCCCGGACAGGGGTAATCCTCCAGAAATTCGCTGCACTAGCGTTGATTTCCGCGCACATTCACAACATTACAGGCCGTGCGGATCGGGCACAAACACGGACGGATATCACCGCGACACCGTTATATTTACGTGTGAGTGTTACTCAGAAAGCAAAAGGATTTTAAAAAATATATGAAGAATTGCAGCAGCAAGACCATACAATACGATCACAACAGCACGACTGCGTCATTACTGGCTTCGTACTGTTCTTCCATCCTAGCAGGATTTACCGCTGCGGATAATATCTTTATAAACGCGCCAGGTACGCCAAATTGTCTCTTATGATCGCTTTATGTAATGGTAAAAATTCCCTACGTCTGGGCAAGCGCTCTAAAGTGCTGCTGCTTCGAATAGGTAGCGATCTGCGTAGGCCATAGAATTGACAGGTACACACACTTTCCACGCGCTAATTTCCGGTGTAAAGGACGAGATTTTTCACCGCAGTAATGTCCAACCCATAGAATAAGTTAAAACTATTCTATGCATTTAGAAAATTTAATATCCGATAAGGAAATTCCACTGTCATAAAGTACCAGGTTCTGTGAACTATGACAATTTACACTATCCAACATGTTTCCCTTAAACCGCCAAAAATATCCTCTCATTCCACCGGTCACCCTAGTCTCTCACTATTCCCTACTTCTCTTTAAGCCCGTTAAATCGCTTCTACAACACGAAGGAATTAAACTCCTGTATAAACGGGTGAAACGAACTGGTATTCATCACCATGATAAATCACAGTGATATCCGTCACAGACTCCCCACGATTCCCCCATACTTTGACATATCCGCACGCAGAAAATTGAAAACTGACACATTGTAAACACAAAACAATCGCCGACGATTCCGGAAACTCATATCCACCGCCTAGATCCTAATTTGATATGCAATATGGAAATCGAATCGGCGTCCAAGGACGAAAAAGGCGCGTCTAAATCGGGTCCAAAACGAAGACGAACACGGAATAGCTCCCCCTTATTCGAGGTGGAACATATCCCAGTGAAGGGCGCGAATCTGGGTAAGTATCCGGAAGAAACCGGAAATGGGGAGCCTGGAGGTAAGAGAAAGATCACCATCCAAGGGACGGACGCGATAGAAATCATCGAAATCCCCGTCGACCCCCTGCTTCAGACCGGAAGGAAAACTAGAAACTCCTATAAGCATGGAAAATGTACGTAGACTCGTCGATAATCCGGATTTTTCTTATTTTCCTGTTTTTATTGGTTAAACAGACAAAGTGGATGATAAGAAGCGCGAGAAAGTTAAATTGGGGAAGGTGGAGAAGAGCACGTCGTCCTTGCAATTGTGGCAATTCCTAGTTGGATTATTAGCAGTGCCTCAGAACGCCAGTTTTATCAAATGGACCGGAACGGGTTTGGAATTCAAGTTGGTGGATCCTGATGAGGTAAACATAACCTCGAAAAGAAAGAAATTCTTAAATGACACTAAATTGGGTCAATATACAGGTCGTACCGAGTTAAGGCGGGTATTTTGAAAGCTGTCTGTTTAATGCGTTTTATCAATAGAAAATGTTGAATTGTAATTTAATGGTGAGGGGCGATATTTAATAGACTGGCAAAATGATTTTTATAGCCTGTCTTATTCCATATTATGCAGTACTAGTTTAAACGGGATATGTATTTATCTCTCTCACTATCTTGAAAAAGTTGCTAATAGTGCTATCTCTATATCCGATCGGTATGCTGCAAATTCTACGTTGACGGTATAATGACAGTTAATGACAACAGTTAGGTTTTGTTTTTGTTACTTTGAAGGGGGTTATATTTTGATCGTACTAACTGTCAAATATTTATTCGGACATAACCTATATTTGATGTGATATAGCAATTTGACAACAATGCTAATAAGACATGTACTACACATAATAAGGTTGAAACAAACATACAATACATGTTTAAAAATTAAAAAGCGGCCAACGAGATAGACCACGACGCGAGGTTATCAACTTAAGCGATGATTTAAACTAGAGTTTGTTAAAAAGCTGGATGACGTGTTATCATTAAGTAGTGTGAATCGAACTGACACTGTCACTACTCCGGATTTTATTATTCAATGATAACTTATCATTGAAGAGGGACAGCGTCAGTCCGATTTACACTACTTGATAATACGTCATCCACCTTTTAACAAACTATATATAACCTTATATCACAAAAGCTCACAAACTGTTACAAACCGCCGACTACATTTGTCACACAATAATTCTAGGCTTCTAGGCATCTATCTCGCTGGCTGTGAATCAGAAGGAATGACGTAACAAGTCCCGTTTACAATAGTTAAAAGTAAAAAATAGCACAAATAGAGGTCGCTGTGAAAAAAAGGAAGTAACAGTGCCATAACGTATTTTAATACCGCGTAAACTGACAGACATTAAGAGAATAGAGAAAGTAGACATGAAAATATCTTCACAGAGGCTTATTCGGCAATTTTCAACGAAAGTTGTGCAAAGGACTGCAATTGTAACTCTCTCCACGCTTTAGTAACCAGTTTCTAAAATAGACGCAATTTTTATTTTTATTTTGTAGGTAGCTCGTCGATGGGGTTTACAAAAGAACAGACCGACGATGAATTACGAAAAATTAAGCAGGGCATTTCGTTATTACTACGAAAAAGGGATCATGCAAAAGTCACAGGTAAGTAAGATCGATTTCGTTTCGGGCGCACGGGAAAATTTTAACTCGGCATTTTTCTTAAAGGGGGCGTTTACGTTTACAAATTCGTTTGCGACCCGCAAACGATTATCAATCTGATGGATAGCTTAAGAGATAAGTTCAGTATGGAGGAAATCGAGTATAAGAAGCCGGATTTTGGTGGTCTGTTACAAGCGGCGTCTTCGTCGACTTGCCTAACGACGAATCCGAAGGCTAAAAAGTCGTAAAAATATGTTCCAGCTGTGTGGTCTCCGTTTACTTTTCTCGAAACTAACATTCATTTTGTACAGAATTGTTTCGTCGAAGCACATATCTCCTTACCCTTTTATTCTCTTCTAGACTTTCGTAGTCAATGTTAGAAACTTCGAATTTTGCTCTATAGTTGGTTGATGCGCAAGCTTCTGTCTATACATATGTTTCTTTTCATCAAAACATCTGAATTAAACAAAACCGCGTCATCCCATTGCTTACGGTAATAACTTAAAATGGTTCATCACACCGATTTGAACCGCCGAAATTTTGGAATTGTTGCAATATCTGATCATTAATGAACGGATGGTTTATGGGATGAGGCAAGCCTGTACTATTGCCCAGACAAAGCGAGTCGGTCAAGATGTTCATTATACACGTCCCACAAATGATCACACGTTTTGTCTGGGCAACAGTACAGACTTGCCTCATCCCATAAACCATTCACTCACTACTGATCGCAGAAGTTCACGTGTGATGTCTTATCGTTTCGTATTTTTCCACGAGGATGACAGATATCTAAAACGGTGTATTAAAGGTGAGCATTGCTTTACTAGAAATCAACCAACTGTATATTACAGAATCGGAATTTATTGCAATTGTTGTCCTTTCTGCTGTAGAATGATTGGGTTTGTTACTAACATGCGTTCTCTTGAGGATTTCTTAATAGTTTTTGCCATTTACCTGTTATCCTTTTTGTAAGGAAGGATATATTTGTACAATAGTTTATATATTTATATACATAGATATATATGTTAATTATTTTTACAAAGTATGAGAAATAAATTTATATTTTAAATAGAAACAATAAGAGTTTTAATATGTTTTCGATCTGATCGTAGTCGCCATTGACGTTAAAGCGAAAATTCACGGGAAATCCCCATCTTAGACTCAGTCGGGGCGGTTCGCCGTAAGTTTGTAGAATCCGAAAAAGTCTATTCGGCGAGGAATAAAATATAATTAAACCTCTCTAACTTGAACTTGTTCGATTTACACGTTAGGAGTTCGAACCAATGATTCTAAACTGGCGACTTAGATAGCATTTTTGTCTAATTCGGCACTAGCATTTATAAGAGAGAGACATAATCAACTTTTATTATATGACTGTACGAATGTCAAAAGCTTTGTAGTGGTAGTCTCTAGAGAGGTATAACGTCCCAATGCTAATCCAGTCTCTCATGCTTCCCATATTAGTTCTTAGAAAAAGACACAAGATTAGTTTTTATTACTATCATTACCTATTCACGATGGCGCTGAACTGGCAGCTTCTATCCAGATAGCGTGTTGCTGTCATTCCGTTATTTGTTAGCAGAAGACGTAGAATCAGCTTTTATTATACAAAAAACTGTCATTCATAAACATTTGATGTTCTATAGACCTTCGTGGTGTATTCTAATCAATAAGGTTCGACACGCGCGTCTTGTTCGTTGAAAGAACGGTCTATACACAATGAATACGCACGCGTTTGTCGAAAGAAGGTGATAGAGCTATACAAGTTTGATATTTGCGACGTAGCACGCATATGTCAAACTCGTATAGGCCTATCGCCTTCTTCCGACAAACGCGTGTCTGATTTCCTGTATGTAGACTGTTCTTTCAGCGAACAAGACGCGTGATTGTCGAACCTTACTAATCAATGCACAATCTTCAAACATGTGCTGTGCTTACTGACGTAACGTTTGAATAACTTTCTGCCTTGATATCTCCCATCTTTCCTCGTCTACCTTTGAAACAAAGATGGAAGATCATCTTTTATCATACAGCCCAAGCCCCTTGAGATGAACTTTTATCTGTCGCTCCAAATTGTTCGACTTAAGGAGAATTTGCGTTTGAATCAAAATTTTTACAATTCCGTCCTGACACTTCAGCCAACTGAAGAATTGGTTATACGGAAAAATTTGAGTTATGGAGGTTCGACTGCCGTTATTGACAAAGTGAATCTTCGAATGTGTTCATCCGACAACAAATACAATCAAACAGAAATAAAATTCTTATTTAGTCGTGTGTGTAAGTTAAGCGAAGTCAAAACGTGCAATGATTTGGTTACTATGAAGGAAATAACCCAAAAAATAATTCGTCGAATGACACGTTTCGTATTTCTACGACTTTGACGAAACCTCGACGATTAATAATTAGTGATTCCCAGTGATTCCGGTTGTGTCATCTCGTCAACAATGCGGAAATCGAGTGAGAGAAAAAGGAAAGACGACTCTGGGTAGTTCGACTATACATCTCTCCCTTACGCTCCGAACAATGGCAATACCAGTTACAATGTCAATTTTCACTCCTATTCCCGCTTTCGCCGTCAATCATCTCGCGCGTAATTTCGATTTACTCTAACAGAACTAAAAACTTTCACTTCAAAAAGTAAGATGGAGACAGGAAAACTTAAGTCGAGGTGAAGAGATCAAACATTAGAACCACGAGGATAGCAGGAGTGGAGACAGAAAGAAATGGCACAAAGTAACGGAAAAGGCCAAAACAAAAAACTGTAGAGCAACTATGCCGAGGAACAACGGAGTTATTTTTAATTTTGTGTTAGTTTTAATTTTTTAATATTAATTTTTTTAAATTATTTTTGATTGCTCAAGATTATTTTTTTAATAGTATATTCGTTTTATTTGATTGATTTTTAAAATTATTTATAATCACTAAAAATTATTTTTAACTCTTTAAAATTGTTTTTATTGCTAACAATTATTTTTGGTTTTTTAAATTATTTCAAATTTTTTTAAACTGTGATTAATTTTTTTATATTGTTTTTAATTGCTATTGCTTTCTTCGTTGCTAGCGAAACATGTATCACCGGATTTTTGTGATACAATCACTATCAATTGATATCGACTTTTTGTTATCTATATTACTTGCAACTTCAGTACAGTTTTAGTATTCAGTTCAGAAACTGTTGATATATAGTCAACAAAATTACAACAAACTGCAAAGCCCGACAGGAATTTTTACCGTCGGATAGCAATCGATATATCAAGAAAAACGGGAAATATACAATAATATGTAACAAATATTTATTTCGCTATAAAGTGTAAATAAATGTTTTTGTATCGAGTCCAATCACCATAACATTCGCCAGATAGAGTAAAAAAAGAAAGAACATATCGACAATCGTAACAGTGATTTGTTGCAAATCGTATTTATAAAAATATATATATATTACTCGTGACGATGGGAATATACAATATCTGCGAAAACTTCGCGAGAGAATTACGTAAATTGTCGATTGAGATGAGAATCGATCGATAGTACAACTTTATTTTTAATCCTAAAAGTATTTAAACATAACTTCGAATTTATGAATTATATAAATTAATCTAATCGGATAATAAATCTCTTACAAATTTAATTTGCGTCTAGGATAAATCGTGAATCCTAATTTTTTATCGCTACAAGCAGCGGCGAATGATAATTATTAAGGTTTGATAAAAGGATGGATGACGTGTTATCATTGAGTACTGTAAACCGGACTTACGCTGTCACTCCTTCAAACTTATCAATGATAAATTGTCATTGAATAAGAAAGTTCGAGGGAGTGACAGCGTGAGTCCGGTTTACACAACTTAATAATAACACGTCACCCACTCTTATCACACCTTAGGAGTACCAGGGACAAGCGGTTTTAGGCAGACGATTCCCGCCAATCACTCTCCGCCCCGATGCGAGTCTTGGAGAGTGGATGGGGATTGTTGTGGAAGTAGGAAAACGATGGGGGCTGTTTCTCGTGTTCGTACCTAAAACCGCATGTCTCTAGTTAGTGATGACGTTTGATAGGTGTTGCTGCAAAAATAGTATTACTTCGTACATCAGCGGTAATTGCCGTCCATATACGAACTAATGCTATCCTTCCAGCAGCGCCTAACATTAACCGCTGCTGGCTACAATGTCGTAATAATTAATAGTCTTCTCTCTTCTTGTTTATTTTAAATTTAAAACATAACTTATAATCGCTACTACGATCCTTCACTTTTAACATCCCCATCCATCGGTTCATTTTTAACTAAATCGTCGTCATCGTCCTGCGGCTCGGTTTTGACCGAAACAAATTGTACTGGGGGCACCATCTTCCCTTTTCCCGCCTCGCGCAAAATATCGACATGCTCGGGGTGTTTCGCACGTATATGTTTATATAACATTTTATTTAGGGAAAAGTGCCTATTACAAACGCCACACCCGAAAGGTTTTTCACCGGTATGAGTTCGCATATGTTCTTTGGCAGTGGTACTGTGAGCGAACCGTCTTTGACATATATCGCATTTATAGGGTTTTTCCCCGTATGAATACGCATGTGTCGATTTAAATTTTCCACCGAAAGGAACGCCCGCTGACAGGTCGCGCATACGTGGGGCTTCTCACCGGTGTGCGTCTTCATGTGCCGTTTCAGATTTTGGTGGCAGGGAAAAGCGCGCATGCAAGTATCACAAACGTAAGGTTTAATCCCCGAGTGAGTCTTTACGTGTCGTCGGAGATGCGAAGGCGTCGCATACGCTTTAGGGCACACGTGACACTTATAAGTCTTAGCTCCAATATGTACGGCTTTCATATGGTTCCGTAAATAACTATAATCTTTAAATTTTTTATCACAAAGTGTACAGTGGAACGGGTGTGTCTCCCCGTATGTTTGCTATGATGTAATATCAATTGGGACTTACTTAAAAACGTCTTTGAACAATACTGACATGAAGATCTTTTAAATTTAACTATTTCCGAGTGGGATTTTACATGTTTCCTGAGCCTGGCTTTCGTTTTAAATGCGCTGTCGCAATCGTCGCACTTATACGGTCGTTCCCGAATGTGTCTGTATGTGATCCTCCAAGTGAGCGAACTGGGTGAATTTCCTCTCGCACACGTAACACTCGAAGCGCCGTTCCCCGTGTGCGTCCGGATATGCTTATTTAGATTTCCATTAATCGAGAATTTCTTCGAACATATCGAACAACTGTACGGTTTCTCCCCAGTGTGTTTCCGCGTATGCACGTTAAGTTGCGACATATCCCTGAAGGCCTTACCGCACGCACAGCACGCGTACGTTTTCTCCAGAGCGGGGACTTTCATGTGAAACTCCAAATCGTCTCGGTTTTCGAATCCCTTCTTACAAACCTTGCAGATGATCTGCCCCTCAATTTCCGAGTCCGTACTATCTTCCTCCACTTGGTTTTGGTCTGCGACTACTTCCACCGTTTCAGGAGCGTCCCAGTTGGACTCCTCGTCCGATTCTTCCTCTTTAATGTGAATCAAACCGTTCGGGGCGCTATTTTTGTCGATCGTGCAGTCTTCGTCATCGGATAGAGGCTCTTCTTTCACCGCAACCGCTTCCGGATTAAATTCTTGTTTGACGGGGACGAATGTTACTTCTTCAGACATGACCGGAGTCGGGAATATCACAATATTTACAAAAATTATTTTTGATTGATATTGACAGATCGTTTTAGTAAATTGAGGTTATGACATCATTTCGTATGACAATGCTGCCAACAATCCACTTTATCAACACATTCCTTTCCTTCAAAAGTATTCTTATTGGAATTGGTAGATTTTCACTACCTCGATTTTTAAACAATCCTAATCAACAGTATTTACTATCAGATGTCGCTCAATGCTCCGATTAATTAATTTCATCCATCTTCAACCTCTTCAATTGTATATACGAGCTTATTTAAAAATATGTTTGAAGTCCCCGCAAAAAAGAAAAATCTGAAATTACTACGTGTGGGTTTTACTCAGTGCGTACTAGTTTTAAGAACATATTTAAAATATTAGTATATATAGTTCATTAAATAATGACTATACAAACGTTCTATTTTTTTATTGAAGCCAATATTTATCACGCATTTTCATTGAATAATAAAGTGGCCTGTTATCACTGAGTAGTGTAAATCGGACTGACGCTGTTACTCCTCCGAATTTTATAATTCAATGATAAGTTGTCATTGAACAATGACAAGTCCGATTTATTTAATTTATTCTTTATGTATACTAATCTTTAATTTGCGAGGCGAACATATTTTTGAACTATCGTATTTATTATTTCTTCTGATAATTTTTGAAAGATAAAACAAATCGGCAACTTCAAGCTCGCCAACTTCATTCAATTCCCGATTAATCTCTATTTTAATATCACTTTTGTCCGTTAGATGGGGCAATTTGGAGGGAATTGAAGAAGAATTCAAAATCGTTTCGTACAATACGACATCGTCTTCAGTTACTCAAGTTTTTCTTTGAGTTTTCAGTTTAGACTTGTTCGCATTCCCGCAGTAAATATACAAAAAATATTCTATCCCGGTCTATTTAGAAACATTCATCCACTATAACGTTGGCTGGGCTGTTTTTAGTTTCCTGTTTTTTACATCCATCAAAATCACAATATACTCTGCGAATAACAACAGGTCTAGAAATAATTTTTATTCGGGAAAATCGTTAGTGACATCTTAAATTATTGTATGCGTTAGTATTATTACCCTACCAAGGTCACAACTTATCACCCTCTGAAGGGGTGAGGGATGAAACGCATCCCACGATCTTGCGAATGACAGCCCCATTGTCGCATGCATGTAGACAAGTTTCCACATCGCAAGAATTCCCTCATGTAATCGAAGTAACGCCCAGTGATCATTCCCTAAATTGAAATGAGTGGCAACTTATATAGCAACGATAACTCTTTGTCTGGCTTCGATGGATTGGCACTAGAATTCGGCCCTTTAGAAACGGTACATCGATGGAAACGTATGCCCGAATGCGATGAATTCGTCGGTACAAGGTATTTACCCTGTACTAACTTTAATCAATATAATTGTAAATGAAATCGATTTCAGACGTAGCAAACACACGGTGGTTGCATATAAGGAGGCGATATACGTTTTCGGAGGTGATAACGGCAAAAGCATGTTGAACGATTTATTACGATTCGATGTCAAGGAGATGTCGTGGGGCCGAGCCTTCTCCACGCTTACACCTCCGGCCCCTAGATATCACCATTCGGCTGTCGTGCATAACAATTCCATGTTTGTATTTGGTGGATACACGGGGATATCCATTCGAATTCCAATTTGACCAATAAGAACGATTTATTCGAGTATAAGTTTTTAACGGGGCAATGGATCGAGTGGAAATTTACTGGGAAAACTCCGGTACCGCGATCGGCTCACGGAGCAGCTGTTTATGATAATAAATTGTGGATTTTTGCTGGATATGATGGGAATGCCAGGTTGAATGATATGTGGACCTTTCCCTTGCTGGTAGGTAAATGAGGGATGTGAGAGACAGGATATGATCTCTAATGTGATGTTGCAGGGTGATAATCGTATATGGGAGGAAGTCAATCAGAAAGGAGAACGACCTCCGACATGTTGCAATTTCCCAGTGGCTGTTGCTCGGGAGTGTATGTTTGTATTCAGTGGACAGAGCGGGGCAAAATTACCAATTCGTTATTCCAATTTAGTTTTAAAGATAAGACGTGAGTTGCTGTTGATATACTTTGTATCATGTTTAGGAAAATCTGAGTTATTGATTGTATGAGCCTTGTATGAGACTACAATAGGAATGTGAAACTGACTCTTCTGATTCTATTGTTTCATGTTTACTTTTTTATTTATTTTTTACTGGTAGTAAATAACAAGTCACCGATTTTAGGGCACATGTTTCGCCGGCGGCAAAACCGGCATGTTTGATCCGTATTTTTCCAAATCGCTGATGTCAGATACGGTTTCAAAATGCCATCTTCGCTGCTGGTTAGCGATGTTTGCTTTTTTCGTCTTTCTTCGGAACTAGTTAAAAATTTCTTTTTATAATTTAGGTGGATTCGTATTTCTGCCGAACATATTCTAAGGGGAGCTCCGCCTCCACCGGCTAGACGATACGGGCACACGATGATAGCCTTCGATAGACATCTCTACGTCTTCGGAGGTGCCGCCGATAGCACCCTGTCGAACGATTTACACTGCTTCGATTTAGATTCCCAGACCTGGTCAGTCATACTTCCAGCCGCCGAATCGTTCGTACCTTCGGGAAGGTTATTCCATGCAGCCGCAGTCGTCGGGGATGCGATGTTTATTTTCGGCGGAACGGTGGATAATAACGTCAGGAGCGGGGAGATGTACCGTTTTCAATTTTCGTGCTATCCCAAGTGCACGTTGCACGAGGATTTCGGAAAGATATTGGAGTCGCGACAGTTTTGCGATGTCGAATTTATCGTAAGTCCTACCCCTTTAAATTCGCTTTTCTCCCAACTTTCTTGTATTTCCTTCAGGTTGGTACTGAAGAAGTTAAAATCCCAGCTCATCTCTCGTTGGTATCGGCTCGTTCGCTATTTCTCCGTAACAAAATCCGAGTCGGAAAACACGCCAGGGATGAGCACTTGGAACGTCTGTTCGGTACGACAAAAGTATCCTTCAAGGACGTCCCTCTCGTAGCGGTCAAGCTTCCCGATGCCAATCCGGAAGCTTTCGAAATGGTCCTCAACTACATCTACATGGATTGCATCGATCCGACTAAAAAGGCGAAGAACGGAGAAGACCCTTACAGCAATCGCATCGTCCTATTGATGATGGACGTTTATCGATTGGCCGTGAAGTTCGATATGGCTCGCTTGGAGCATCTATGCATCCAATATCTCAACGCGACCGTCTGTTTAAAAAACGTTCTGGTCGCTTTGCTCAATGCCGACACTTTAAATCTGGAATTTATTAAGGAATTCTGTTTGAGATTCATCGTTAAAGAGACGAATTATAACCAGATCGTTATGAGTCAGGAATTCGAAACGTTAGATAGGAAATTGATGGTCGAAATCATCAGGCGCAAGCAAACGCCCCAAACGAAAATGGCTTCCAGCGATCCCCATTTCGATACGGCCGGTTCATCGCTCGAACAAGACATGGCCATGTTTCTAAAAACAACCGGGAAGGAATTCTGCGATATCGATCTCCTATTGGATACACACGTCATAAAGGCGCACAAGTCGATTTTAGCGGCGAGATGTGGGTATTTCGAAGCGATGTTCAGATCGTTTATGCCGTCGGACAACACCGTTAGGGTAAGATTTTATTTGTAACACGCAATTTTTCCCGTTTCATTCATCCCGAAATTACAGATACAAATCGGCGAGATGACCCCTTCGAAGGAATCCTTCGATTCACTCCTACGATACATTTACTACGGCGACGTCAATATGCCACCGGAAGATTCCCTGTATCTATTTTCGGCGCCGTATTTCTATAATTTCACCAACAACCGATTGCAAGCTTTCTGCAAGCAAAATCTCGAAATGAACGTTACCTTCGAGAACGTTATTCAAATTTTAGAAGCGGCCGATCGAATGCAGGCCACCGATATGAAGAAGTACGCGTTGGATTTGATCGTTCACCACTTCACCAAAGTGGCGAAACTACCCCGATTGAGGGCATTGAGCAAGGAACTAATTTTAGACATTTTAATGGCGCTGGCGAACGACATGAGCGATATGAAAATGTGCCAGGATATGTCGTCTGTTAGCTTGAATAGTGATTCGTAAAATCGGAATCACTTTACGTACTATTTAGACTCTAAATTGTCCTAGGAATTGGGAGGCGGAGACTTGTAGTTAGAGGTCGTCGATGAGGAGAATGGAGGAAGTCGATGCTTTCGGCATGTTGGAAGAGACGCGATTGCTTTTATACTGAAGTTAAGTAATCTATATTGCACCAGTAAGAGATTTTATCGTTTTTCTTTTTACTCATATTCGCAAATCAGATTCTTTGTTGAATGTAATGAGGTACTTAGATCAAATAAAAGACTCGTAATCCCTTAATAGTAACGGCTAGTTGGCGCAATGGTGGACCCGTCTGCTCCACATATGTAAAGGTCGCTGGTTCGAATCTAGATTAAGTTCGAATTTTTCTGAGACTAGCTTCACTAGCTCGCGCGTATCGCAGAACTAATAAGAATCTGCACCTACATTCATAACTAGTCTGGGCGCGCAGCGGTAGCAGTACACAATTACAAAACAAGTTACGACAGGCCACATACACACAGAACTCGCATACCGCATCGATTTAGTACTGACTACATAAGTGGATGTCGTAATTTAGTACGCTGTTACCTCTGTTTGTCCAGGCTATTCATAACCACTGGTACCTGTAACTAATGATGATAATCTCTTTGTAAAGACAGATTATAAATAATGAACGAGAATAGGAAGAAATTGATAAAAATAGAAGTAAATAACCAGTAATAAAATGACGGAGAACGTAAACAAACTGCATTAATCAGGGGCGGTAACTGTAAATCATCGAATTATCCTAGTTTAGGGACTTTTATGCTGCCACTACAGGACATTTGAGATTGCTCACGATGTCGATGGCCACGATGTAATGACTATACTGTACTGTATTTTTTAAATATTAGACTCGAACAAGGCAGTACGAAGCAATATAAAACGAAAATCGAAAATACAAACGTATATGACATTTGTCGGCTGTAGATTGTTGGGATATTTTCTTTTCTACCAACTTGAATTTTGAATTTTTACTGTAGATTTGACCTTGATTTCAAGCATTTTTTAACATACATATATGCATCTGTTAAACCCATATTAAACCACAACTTTTATAAGATATATATGCTTATTAAAATACAACATGAATACAATACAACTGATATTTATGTCCAAGCGGTTGCCTAGCGGACAGTGATTAATTTCACCACGAATGAATTTCTAGTGACAATCACGGAAGATACAACATAACCTCACTTTCCGAATGTATAAATTTTCTATTTAAAAAATGTTTCCCAAAAATAATTCCTCGCTACGTCCGTTATTTCATGTTTTAAATCGGAATATTCACGTTAGTGCTAGTTGTTGCGAGATTCAGAAGATGACGAGACTTAGAGTGGTTGATAACAGTGATATAGGTAAACGAGCAATGGTAGAAGGAAAGCCCCCAAAAGTAATTCAGGTGTACAACAAAACGGGAGTGGGAAGAATGGGTAAGTATTATCGACAGTTTTATGTAGACTTTGAGATAATAAATTACTATCGTCCAAATCTAACCACGACAATTTCAATACTTCTTAATACCTATGTCGACAGCTAAGTTATCATCTTCAGTTGATAAAACATAACGCACGTGAACTTTATTTAACATAGCTCTTAAAAGGGCGCACTTCAATTTGCAATAAACAGTGTACGAGACGTTTCACGAGTGACGTGCAAGTACTCTTTGTGTTCTTCGTATTTGTGGATGATGACGATGATTGTTGAAATATGTATGCTGTGAAGTAAACGTGTAACACCTTTGGTAACCAGTTTGATAATAGTAGTTTAAGGATGCCACACCAAGGACTTTGAGCAAGGACGACTTGTTGGTCTATGAGAAGCTGGTGTGGTATTTCATATCGTAATAACAGCACTGTTTATGTCCACATACTAAAAATCAAAAATAATCGTACGTATTATCTTGTAGGCGATACCGTACTTGTAGCGATTAAAGGCGAGAAAAAGAAAGGCGTGCTGGTGGGTTTGAAGCAAAACCAAAAACCAAAGTACCCAAATTCGATAGTAATAACGTGGTATTAATAGATGAGGGCGGAACTCCGTTAGGAACTAGGATACACGTGCCAATTCCCACCGTATTACGCACGATACTCAAGGAAAAGACGCATGCGAAAGGTGCCGATTACACCAAACTATTATCGATAGCTTCTAGTTTTGTTTGAATATGTAGAATACGTAATACATAAGCTGTAAATTATTTACTCTTTACTTTTTCTCCTCAAAAAAATCGAAAATTATTTCATTTCGATTTGAAATAGTGCTTTTCCAAGATATGTATCTGTGAAAATATAACGAAGACAATCCGTTTTGGTTTGATTCCTTTGTGTATCTAAAGATGATAAATGATTCTATCGAATTGTCCTTTATAGCACCCCATTTTTTACTGGTTAGGGTAGGATTCCACGGAAACGCTCCAAAAATTACCCATTTAGAGGTCAGTGGTTTTACATAGCGTTGTCAATTTTACATGTTTTTTAGCACCCTAGGATGAATCATATTCAGCCGAAATTTCGCGAATGCCATTCCTTAGAGGATAAGGATATCGCTTTTAAAGAAGTATCAGTTCGATGTTAGAAAGATATCAATTTGTAATTTTTTGATATTTCACAAGTCAGTTTATTACTGGGAGGACTTCAACCGAAGCGACAGACAACATCGCCATAGTACCGATAAGTGAAACAGATAGTCCATCTTTATGAGAAAATTGAGAATGGGAATCGGTTTCAGATGGAAACGATTCCTATGTTAGACAATGTGTTAGAAGAGAACTAAGTTATACGGTCGTCAGATATGTTTGCAAGCTACGTGACCAAATAATATATTGCTTGCCCTGTTTTAGTAAAAGCTCCAATCATTTCATTTTAATTTTGTTCATTGTGTGGTGAGAAGCAAAGTTGCTCAGTTTGCACCAGTAATACTACAACTATCTGAAACGACTGTAGTGCACGTTCTCAGTTTCAATGTATAGTATGAAGCCATCTGTATTCGTATAGCGTAATGTTATTTTATTCTACTGCAGCTGTTTCAGATAGTTGTAGTACTATTGGCGAAAATTGGGCAACTCTAATGAGGAGTTATCAATGTGATATAGTGTCTATAACCCGTACATACGGCATTTTTACTAAATTTTGAAGTGCTACTAAACGCAATCAATTTGACAGAAGCCGCGTGACCTACAAACAATTTTGAAATCACTGTATAATAAAAGTATTTTCGTATTTATTGTATTTTATTACTGATACAAATATCACATCGGTAAAGTACTCACCACACAATTGTTTATAATAAAATCAATGATACGTGTTTCGCTAGCTCGAGGCAAGCATCTTCAACAACCGTATAAACCGAAGTGGAGTATTTTATTAGGCAACCAACACTGCACGACGTAGTCTAGGAAATTTCACGTCAAAATTTAGGGAGAAAATCAAACTCCATCTGGCAACATTGAGTTTAATACAAATTTTGTGAATTATTAGCAGCTTGATAATTTGACAATCAACGATTTTGTTGTGATGCATTAAATATTATTATACATATGAAATACGTACATGAGTGTCGGAAAATGTACGGACTAACAAGTTGTTATTTTACACATAGGACTAGGAAAACTATTTCGTCATTGTATCTTATTAGACAACCAACACTGTATAGGGTACGTTGACTAAGGAAATTTCACACCAAAATCTAGGGAGTAAATATTCCATCTGGCAACATTGACATCTAGAGTGAGCAACCAGTGGTGTACACAGCGTAGCCTGAATTTTTTTTTTTTTTTTTTTGGGAACGTCACAGTAAAGAAAATTGACAAAAAACGTCAAAGATATACATAACCTAGTTTAGGTTTATTTTCTAGAAAATGGACAGGGTTGAAAATCTTAGGAAACAAATATTTATATTTAGAATCTTTCGCACTGCCAACCGAGGATACTTCCTGTTGCTCGCTCTGTATATACCCTGCTACGCCTTTTGCCTTTATACGTGCAGTTTCGGCAATCTCAGCCATTCTAAAGTTTCAAGTCAGAACTGAAGCACGCATTAAACCATTCCAAATAAATATTTCTTTAGGAAAACTTTTGTTTTTAATACGACTAAATACAACTGACAATGGCCTAATGCTTGTAAATGAATCTAGTGACGTCGCTGGACTCGCCGGGCGCACTCGTAAGGTTCGGGTGTTGGCCGGAGGCATTCGAATAGTTTGCATTTTGAAAAGATTTATGACATATTGCTTGCACAAATAAATATTATTATAAAACAAATAGACACCTATTTATATAATTTCTTCAATAAACATATATTTCGGTCTAAAGTTCAAACTTGCGTACACCCAATTCTCCTTCACTAATCATAGCTTTAAAATTAACTCAAGTAATAACTCACTTGGTTAAGCTCTCACGATAATTTGAAACTTTGTGAACGCTTCCCGTAATCACCAGAAAGAAACATACATCTTTTCGAAACTCGCACGTAAGTACTAAGAATGAAGAAGTCGCGGCCCGCATAACAGTTTTAGTTACAAACATTTTGAGCACTCCCCGTATACGAACCTCTGGGGCGATCTCCGTAGATACCAAGAAATGAAAATCTTTTCGTCCACTCTTCGTACAATAGTTAAATTAAAATACATTTAAGTACAGCCGATATACGCGCTTTTACTTAAAAGCTTTTTTGTTTAAAAAGGTGGATGACGTCTTATTAAGTAGTGTAAATCGTATTGACGTTCTCACTCCTCCTAATTATATTATTCAATCTAAGTTGTCATTGTTAAGTTTATGATGTGATAACTCAGTACGATTTACATTATTTAAGGATAATACATCATCCACATTTTTAACAGACTCTACTTATGAGCGATTAATAATAATAATAATGGTGAGGCACTAACGCCCTGTTAAGAAGCGAGGTCTCAAGGGCCCGGTATCTTCGCTCTCACACCCGGTTACGCGTCGCGAGCCATTCCGGTATGATACGTAATGGTGAGCATCACGCATTAAACAACCAAGCGCCTTAAAACCGTTAGATCAAGTTGGCTCTTATTAGCGATTATTATCTAGAATTAAAGCTACGAAATAAAGGCGATTATTTTTTCCATAATTCATTTATTGAAATATTTTTTATGATACAAGCGACACAACATAAGTAGGTATGTTCAAGCACATAACCATAATAAGTTAACATGTGCAGTGACTTCTTCAAGAATCGAAACTAAGAGAATTCATTGTTATTGCAACATAAAACTCATAGCGGCTCTACGCGACCGTGACACGCGTTTCGATACGAAATCGACGTCCATATTCACGTTTATGAAACTAACCAATCCAACTCGATGCTGCTCGGTTGGTACATATTGCAATAACATCAACATCTACTTAGAGGGACGACGGCCGTTCTGGAACTGGACGCCCGCACTTCCGACCTTAATACTGCTCTGGAACGGGCGTTCAGATCGATTTGTCCGTCGTCAAAATATACATTTATAGTGTGCTATACAAAAAACAATAGTATAAGACCTAGATCTGTTTTCTCGTGTTTCCTTGTTTTTTTTTTTTCGTTTAGAAATACGCAGTATACAATTAAAGATGTTAATTTTTACACAAATTCACCAAAATTTTTCAATAGATATCGTTTTATATTAAAATTTTCCTTATCAAATCCGACAATTACAGCGTTAATCGTCACATATGTAGTTCCATTTCAATGTATCTTACAATCCCTTTTTTATTGTAATTGCAATTTACCTAGTTAGGAGTGAACAAGGTTGTTTAAAATTTGAATACTTATACATATATTTTTTCGTAAAACGTAGCATCGGAAGCGTACGCCCTGTATATATAATATATATTATTTATGAAGTAAACGTATCGAATAACAATAAACAACTGCAATAATAAAACAGTTTTTACTTTTCTAGCTCATCTAATACGTTCATTGTCGAAGAATTTAAGCTTGGGTCCCGGGCGGTCACACATAAAGTAAAAAATATGTTGGCTGTTAAATTCTTCAATTTCTTTCATGTAACAGCCTCTGGTTACCCGTTTGTTCGTACGTCATCTGAATTGAAAAGCGAAAAATTTTACAGATTCAAAAGTTATCTTGAAAAAAAAATACAACGAAGTTCACGGTTGGTGTATTTCGAAGGCTATCCTAAAACAAATGTTGCGAGAAAAACTGGAAAATTATGGAGTGGCTATTTCTTCGGAAGCAAAAAACTAAAGAAGCTCAGCCTTTCTTGTCAGCAGCTTTGAAGGAAACGGTAGAAAAGTTTAGCGTGAGATACTTATCTTCTTAAAAGGAAAAACGGGAAGATTAGAATAGGCTGGAAGATATTTTGAAAGGCAGTGCTGGAAAATTTAGTGTTGGTCGGATGCTAATTTCAAAGAAATGCTGGAAGGTTAGTGTTGCCTTGAAAATTATCCTAAAACAAGTGTTGCCAGAAAAACAGGAAAATTATGGAATGGCTATTTCTTCGAAAGCAAAAAACCAAAGAAGCTCAGCCTTTATTGTCAGAATTGAAGGAAACGATACAGAAGTTTAGGGGCGGGCTACTTATCTCCGTAAAAGAAATACGAGAGAAATTAGATTGAAAACTATGTTGAAGGAAATGCTAGAAAATTTAACGTGGGTCGAATACTGATTTGGAAGAATTGCTGGAAAGTTAGTGTATCTTGAAGGTTTTCCAAAAGTAAATGTTGGGAAAAAAACTGGAAAATTTTGAAACGAGTGGCGGGTATTTCAACGGAAACGAAATGGTAAAGAAATGCATCCATTCATGTCGGCAGTATTGAAGGGAATGATAGAAAAGCTTAACATAGGCTATTTATCTTCGTAAAACGAAAACGGAAGAAATTGGTTTGGAAGGTATTTTGAAAAAAAAATGCTGGAAAGTTAGTGGATTTTGAGGGCTGTCTTAAAGTTGATGTGAAAGAAATTGAAAATTTTGGCATCATTTGGAAACTTTCAACGAAAGCGCAATGCTGTAGAAGTCCGTCTCTCGTTATCGTTTTAGTTGTTCATGGGAAATGCTAGATCGGTTGGAGAATTTCTTTATGATGATGCTGCAAAACATATTGGTGTGTTGGAAACTGTTTTATAACTTGTTTGTCTTTGTTTTTTAGCGTTTTTGTTTGCAACACAGTTTAGAAAATTAAGTAAAGCTCCCACTGGGGGAGAAGAAACTTATAATGGAATTGGATCTACAAATAGAATGTTTGATAATATTTATCACCCTGGGTCCACTGCTAACAATGAACGTATTAATGGCGTCAAACATGTATCGTTATACTAATGTATATAGATAGCTAAAGCGAAGTATCCTAATTATGCATACGCCTAACAGAAAATTAGCAAAAATTATTTCGCGTAATTCTAAGTTGAGGTAATGCGTTAAAAATTTGCATTCGGTTGAAGCTGATTAAACAATTTTTTTCTGTAGATTTCGTCATCGAGCAAAGTGCGATTAACTCGAGCGAAAAATAAACCATACGAAATTCGCGAAAGCTTGTTTGGTTAATCTGCGTAATTTGTGCCGACGCCCTCAAAGAAATGGGGGCAGCATCACTCACAAATCCGCTTAGATTTTTTACTCAAATTTTCTTTTACCTAGTATTTACACGAATACACAATCACAGTAACGAATTGGAATCGTTCGAGTCACAAAAAGATAGACATAAAACTAAATTTCTTACATTTATGTAAGTACACAGCAGGAGAGTAATTCAAATAATCCCCGTGCAAATCTCAACCGGTGATTGGTTACTTGCGCGAACAGAAACCTTAGTTTGTGATTGGGTTACTTACAGCAACCTCGTCTAGTGATTGGTTGCTTACGCAAATATCGGCCTGTGATTGGCTGCCTATGCGAATTTGTATCGATGATTGGCTAGTTATAACCGTCCAATCATACACCAAGATTATTCGAATCACTTCGCAAAATAGTAGAAAAAAGATTTTGTGAAACAAACTGTCAAATCATGCTAGTCTCTTTTTTCAGACCAATTAATAATAGAATATTAAGTTCGCTCGGATAAACAATACCCAATTAAGAATTTGCTCCGCTAATATTTACTTATCGAACTATAAATACACCCAGTCTTAAACTTGTCGTGGCTGCTTAAATGGAGGTAGGGCAGGGGGTAATATTTTTTTATCTAGTTATGTGAGGAAGATGTAAAATTTAGTTTCGTCAAAACCCAGATTTGTTTTTTAATTTTTATTTCTTTTGGTTATGCCAAGACCGACGTCATAATTTAGGACAAACTCTAGATCCTACTTTTTCTTATAGACATTTGACTTTTTATTGCTATGCCAAAAAAGTCATCAGTTTCCGATAAGGCCTTTAACTTTGGGTGCCGGAAATGACGCCACTATTTACCTAAAGCTCTACAACCCAGTTTTCATCGGAATATTTGATCTTTCTTTTATTGTACTAAAAAATGACGTCACCATTTCAGTAATTTTCATTGGAGCATTTGATTTTCTGTGCCGAAATTGATTTGTTTTCGTCAAGATGCTTGATCGTTGCAAGGAATGACGTCATAACTTAGCTAAAGCTCTAGATAATTTTTTTGCGGTGATTATCATTTAGGAAAAGCTTCAGACTTTGGTCTTTCTGGGGATATCCGACTTTTTCGTCATTATTCCGAAAATAACGTCATCATTTAACAAAAGCTCTAAATATTCGTTATGATCAAACCATTCGATTCTTTACTACTGTATCAAAAATGACGACATAATGAATCTAATGCTGTAAATCTGAAAGTTCTAAACGTTAGTTTTGTTGAAATATTAATTTTTGATTAAAAATGAGGTGATCATTTAATGAAAATTCTAAATAAGTTATCATCGACGAGTGATTTTTGTCATTGTAGCGGAATTGGCGTCATTGCTTACGTAAAGCTTTCATTTCTGACGCTCTAATTGTTAGTTTTCGACGATATTTAACTTTGTGCTACTCTATCGAAAGTAACGTCACCATTAAGCTAAAGCTTTAAATCGCAAAAGCTGCTCTTCTATCGAGACAATAGCCTTTTGTCACTGTTCCAGAAATGACGTCATCGTTTAACAACTTGATGTGTGTTAAAGCCGATGGATACATACAACAAAAACTTTTTCTCTTATTTTTACGGGCATTACACAAAATTAGTTGCAATGTGTAAGCTATAACTATCTTTGACTAATGCAAGGATAATAAGAGACCAGAGGCAAAACTTCGAAAGTTTTTCTTGTGTCCGTCGGTCATCAACTTTTATTGGAATCTTTGATTTTTTGTTATCCGAAACCCTAGATGGGCAGAAGGGTAAGGTGAAAGAAGAACAAAATTTTTTGTAATTGTTTCAGAAAATAACGTCAACATTTAGCAAAAGTTTTAAAACTTTACTTTCGTCAGTACAAATGGGAAATTGTTTAGGAATTCAAGAGTGTCATCATTACCAAACAAAAGCTCTAAATTCTAAACTTCTGTTTGCTTTCACGAGGTACTTGATTTTTCGTTATTGTTCCAGTAATGGCGTCATTTAGTAAAGCCCCAAATGCCAGTTATCACCGCCAAGGCTTACTTTCTATTACTTCCAAGTAACGTCATGATCAAGATGATCAGTCGAACCTTGAAAGTTGTGTTAATTCTTGAAATTTTGATTTGTATAGTTTCAACAATCACATCATTTAATGAAAGCTCTAAACTTTTGTCAATAGAATGGAGTTGTTTAGGAATTTAAGAGTGACGTCGTCACTAAAAAGGGCTCTAAGTTCTGTTAGCTTTTACGAAATATTTGATTTTTCGTTTTGCAGTTATCATCGCCAAGGCATGCTTTTTGTCACTCTCAAGTGACGTCATGATCAAGACGAAGTTGAACCTCTCAAAATTGTGGTAGTTTTTCGTGCATTTTTTATATAGTTTCAACAATGACGTCATTATTTAGCCAAAGCAGTAAATGTTAATTTTTGCCGACATTTGTCTCATCTATTGCCTCCAAAAATGTCGTCATCACTAATTTCTTCTTTTCTTCAATCTTTTATCTTTCGGTTTAAGATTTGGAGCCACCAATCCGTAAACAATCGTATACCGTACTATTTCTGGCTCGCGCAACGGCCTTTCCTTACTATGGTAGCATCGCTTAGCTAAAGCTAATTTCTGAGGATTCTAAACATTAGTTTTCCCGAAAATATTTGGTGTTCTGTTATTGTATCAAAAGTACCGTCACCATTAAGCGAAACCTGCAAATTACTGCTAAGAGAAAGGAAGAAAGAATTACAAAAAGAAGATAGAGAAGGATACGAAGAACAAGTAAAAGAGATAGAAGAAAAGGGAAAAGATATACAGGAAAAGATGAAAATAAAGCAGAAGAGATAGAAGTAGACGGATAGGAGATTGAGATGAAGACGAAAAAGGAGGTAGAAGCAGAGGCAAAACGACGAAGCTTAAGAGTGATGAGGCGGTAGGGTGAGATCGGAACGAATTATAGGGCTTAGCTAAGAGAAAGGAAGAAACAATAGGAAGACAAAAGGATACAGAAGAAACCGAAGATCGTAGCGGTTTTGTAACGCTTTTGACGTTTCACCACTGCTGGTTAGCTAACGATGGTGCATACGGACAAGAAAGGGGTATTCTGATTTGAGATAGGGGCGCAGCACCGATTATAACGTATGTGCGTACTGGGAGTTGGTGATCCTAGGTTACGACGAGACATCAGCGCGGGGAAACGTGGTATACCCGTTTTGTAACCAAATTTACCTTTAAGTCCCGGGAATATCCCAAGTGCGGTATTAAATTTTTGACTTTTAGTTGCAGTAGTCATCTTTTTGTAAATTCTGACGTCACTCTCCTCACCCTCAACTATTTTAGTGTGTCATGTATTTATTCGCGTGAAAATTGAGCTTTGATACGTTCCATTTTGAGCAAAATCGATTTCTAATTATCATATGAAAAGTCCAAATTTTACATCTCCTTCTAAATTTTCTTGTAATAAGTGCTTACATGAGAAACACGCGTTTCTAATTGTGCAATTTTGGGAAACAAAGGAATCTACACGACGACCTATTTTTTTCTATGGCCAATCGCAGCTCACTCAGTTTTTTCAGTACTGTCCCCCAAATGGAACTATGTATTATCAATTTTATGATCATCATCATCGTAATATCTATCAGAAAAATTCTCAGCGCTCTCATTCATACGGAATATAAACTACACTTTCACAGTTACTTTTATTGATTAATTTAACACCGAGACATATCTCACCACAATCGTGATAAACCATCATCCCTAATTATATAGTATTTATTATAACGATCATTGTTTTGCTACAATTATTATTTTAGAGTTTAATAATTATAATAGTATTTCATCGTATTAATCACTATTATATATTTTCTGAATGGGTGTCGACCTATTCCTGGATTATTAGAACAGTTGCGTCGTGCGAGGTACGTGGAGTGACATCCGCTTATATTTATACGTTAAATGTTAAATTTCTCGGTAAAAAATCAGCCTTTCAGTCAATGTATTAGTCTATTGTTTCTTATATGGTAATCAAAGAGGTCCGATCGATTCGAATATCCGGAAAATGTCGGATAAACGGAATCTATCGGTACTATGCAATTTTGGGAATACGAACCGGTTATGACGTATGTAAGAATAGAAGCGATTCGGATCATAAACGAAATCGTAAAGCTAATTAAGTATATAAAAAGAAAAATTTTTCCTTCGTGTAACTCCGGTTCGTATCCCGAAAATCGACGATTCCACCCTCTTTTAATTTTTGTTCTCGATTTGATGCGACTCCTCGTACCTCTCGCTATCTCTCTCGATATATCTGTATAATTAACTTTGATCTAAACTATGTATTTATGTATAACGAAAACAATAATATTTCAAACTTCATCGTACGTATACCAAACCTCTGTGTTCTTTTTTGTTTTTATGTACACATTTTTTCTAAAACGTACTTAATCTTAAAATTAATAATAATTAAAAATAATAATAAGAAGGGAGGAAAAAACAACGAGGATAATAATAAACGAAAAAGGTGATAAATTGGATTTAATTAAGAAGGAGATTAAAGCCCTGGGAAAGGAGTCTCTCATTTGTTTCTTACGCACTACGAAAACACTAAGAGTAAATAATATATAATATAATATGTACAAAAAAGGAACAAAATTTTTCGCTATCAATAATAATAATAATAATTATATTAATAATAATAATAATCATAATAAGAAACTCGCGATAAATATTTGCATTTCGTTTAAAAAAATTTTTGCGTTTAGAATCGAACGAAGTAGAAATAAAAGAAGCATACTTTACACATTTAATAATAATAATAATAATAATAATAATAATAACTTGATCTCTCTTTTTATGCATTTTTTTCTCGGTTTTTAAGTAACAAAATTAATTTAAAAAAGTAGTCATGTTTCGTTTAAAAACTTACATAAGTGTTGCATGTCGAAAAAGTCAATATATAATATGTATATATCTCATATATATATATATTCTTTTTTGCTTAGGAGATTCGAGAGGTGTGACAGGTTCTCTTACTTTGTTTTTTTAAGACAGCATATGCACTATTTATCCTTTCCATAGTGGAAGTAAAAGGAAATTTTTGTCGAAACTCGTTTTTGACACTCCACACACTCCGTACTACCAGTTTTATTTGGAATACTGAAAGCTCACCGGGTGGTACGCACGGGATACGGAGTCAAAATTCCATGAGGATCCTTTTAAAAAAAAATAACGCCGTTCAAGGTCATCGATATACAGGAGGGTTTAATTCATTCCTGACTTCAGGGTGCTTGTCCCGGAAGAGCTTGAGACTCATTTAGCAGAGAATCGTTTAAATCATAGTTTTCCAGTTGGTGGTGCCTCGACCCTGAAGGACTACGACCCAATTTTGGAATTATGATAAGTAGTCTCGGCAAACAGCGGTAATTACGAAATAATTTACGACAGCCTACATATATACAGCACTACTCGCATACAGCCTACTGAGTAGAGTGGGGAGTCGGCGATGCTGTCGTAAGTTATTTTGTAATTGTATGCTGTTACCGCTATTTGCCCAGACTAATGATAAGTTCAAAAATAATAAAATATTAAAAATAAATTGCAAAAGAGTAGTTTTAAATTAACGCGCGAAAGTACCGCCTTGACGGTGATAGCACTGGTGACATCTCTCGATATGAGTATGAAGCGTTTTTTTAAATTTAGTTAGAATAGATACTATGATAGCCGGAAAGTATTTGGCAACCGCTGGTTTAAACCGTTCCGGGATAAGCAACCTGAAGTTCGATCGGACCATACATTCTAAACCACCCCCTAGTACATCGTTGACCTAGAAAACACACCGACGACCCCAAAGATTCCTAGCTTATTCCTTGTATAGGATTTTGACCTCGCACCAACATTGCATATCTACAGATATCGAAGACTAGATGCACAGCAAAGAAAAATGAAAGAAGTTCCTACTATGCAGACTGGCCCAGCAGCCTACGTACGATAAAAATTCCATATTTTCTTTCTGAAATAAACTTGTCTTCTTCGTCATTACCACATCAATTTATACACGTCTAAATGCACGTTTCGATAAATATCATCCACAAACTCCCATTATCATTGTCTTTTCTTTTCTTTGGCGGGTATCAAATTCGATGTGGTAAACATAAGAATCGTTCCTTTTAAATTCATTTCGAGACACAATGTTCGTGTTTTACTCGATAGAACACAAATGCATCAAAATTGCTTCAAAAAGTTGAAAAATGATGGAATCCTCTAAAACCGATTGTATTTGTATTCAAATCTAACTCGGTTACTTTTGAAGTACAGCAATAAAGTTCATGTTTCCCTAATCGTGCTGCCAGCTTCTTACAGGCGCGCAATGATCACACCAAAAAAAAAAATTCTTTCATTCAACAAACTCCGAAACTCATCGCCCATGACGAAACTCAATTTCTCAAAAATTCATATCCTTTCACGAGTGTATGATAGGTCCATATGCTGCCTTCATTTTCAATTTTTAATTTTCAAAAAAAAAAAAAACAAAAAAATCTGTCATAGACACTAGATGGCGCGCACGCGCGCCTAAAACGTTTCGCCTACATTTTACTACATATAGGACATCTACATCTTCTACTGGTGTGTATGGATAGTCTAATAGATGTGTGATCACGAGGCCTGTTTCACGACTATGACTCCTGGTCGCGACTGCTGCTGGTGCTGAACGGAGGACCCGTGGAAATCCAAGAAGGGGTTCATCTCGACCTTCAGCAGGTGTTCAGGCGTCCGCGTCGTCAGTGCTAACGGCGCCTCTTGCGTCTGCGGTTCGTCACCGAACATGTGATCGCCTTCCAAGTGACGGATTGCCTCGACGATCGTTTCGAGATTTTGCCGCGAGGTGTTCGACGCGTACAGCCTCGCCGGGGTGTTGTCCTCGTGCGAATTGTTCGGCGTCGGTAGCCGTTCCACCTCGACCTTAGGCTCCGCCTTGATCGCCGCCTCCAGAACCGAAGGCAATCTTTGTTCAGGTGTGGGAATCGGGCTCGGGCTTCTGGACGTCGGCGGAGAACACACAACCGTCTGCGTGTGCCCTACGGGCGGTAAACTTTCGGGGGCGACCAATTGCAAATTCAATTCCTCCGTCTCTTCGACCTGATAGAGTTGCGGTTGCTGTTGGTAGAGGATGTGTTGGCTTTCAAGCCGTCGCAGTTGTTCCTCGTACATCATCCGCAAGTTTCGTTCGTGTTCGAGCTGTCTGCGCAAGTCCGCGTTGGTTATGGGTTCGGTGGAATTTACTACGGCGATGGCGTTCAGAGGTTCCGGTGACATGGAACCCAAACCTTCGTCGGAGGAATCCGAAATCGACCCGATGTTGCCGATAATTACTTCGGTTTTGCGCTTTTTGGGCGGTAATTCCCCGCTATCGTGTTGACTTACGAGGCGTTTAAGTTGGCAATTTTGCGAGAGTAGTTGGGTTTTTCTTGTTCGAGATTGTAGATGTATTCGGCGGTTTGTTGGAGGATGGCAGCCTGGAACAAAGAAGAAACAACATCAAATTTGACGCAAATGTTAGTTTAAACTATTAAGTCTACTATCAAATTTGGCTCTCGCATTATAAATAATTTTATATTTTCTTTTCTTATGGAGGTAATATGTGTCTAGATAGATGTCACGTTTAGTTCGTGGATTGAACTACTTTTTGCTTTCACGTTAGCTATGGGCAGTTGTTTACATCTCGACGAAAGATGCATTCGTTTAATTCCGGTCCCATTACACTACTTTAAACGGGGTAAAACCACCATAAATATAGAGTCTGCGATTATGGTCTGCAATTAATAAAGCAAAATTCTCCCTCACTAAATGGCACGTCCAAACCAAGCATAAGGTGGACATTACGATCAGGGAAGGATTGAAAATTACATCTTATTAATTATGGACTACAACCGCAGACAGTTTCTCCCTCATTAAGACTGAGCAGTACCGTGAAGTCGGTACATTTGTGGCAACGGTGTGCGTGTTTAATTGCGAACCGACTACACCGTTGTGATGAATTCCAGTGAGGCCGCAACTATTATCTGCGGTTGCGGCCTGCAATTTAATAAAGCAAAATTTTTCCTCGTTAATTGATACGTGCTAAGCATAAGGTACATATTCCCATTCGTGAGAAGTTGAAAATTACACCTTATTAATTATGGATCACAACCGCAGATGATAGTTTCTCCCTCATTAGGACTGGTCAGAACCATGAAGTGGCATTTGTTCAATTACCAACAAACTACACTTGATAAGTCCAAAAGGTGGTGAAACTATAGTCCGCGATTGTGGTGCGCAATTAATAAAGCAGAATTTAAATGGCACGTGCTGACCAAGTATAAGGTGCATATTCCCATTCGCGAGGGGTTCAAAAATACAGCTTTTTAATTACGGATCACAATCGCAGATGATAGTTTCTTCCTCAGTGGCACTCGTTAATACACTGAAATTGGTCTATTTGAGACAAGGAGGTGTTTGTTCAATTACGAACGAACTACGCCGTAGTGATCAGCCCCAAAGAGGGTGAAGCTATAGTCTGCGGTTGTGGGGCGCAATTAATAAAGGAGAAACAGATACACCGCAGTGATGAGCCGCGGGGAGGACGGAACTATCAGCTGCGGTTGTGTTTCGCAATTAATATGCAGTACTGCATAATTCTTCCCCCTTCACTAATTGGCAAATGCACTTTGCGTTTACCCAGTAAGTCGTTGTACGTTCTCTTTTAGAAGGACAAACCTTTTGATATCGTTAGAGAGATATAATCATTTACTTATCTTTCATTAGAATTATCAAATCTTCTAATTCAATTATGATACTTCGTCGTCGTTCACAATTATGCGCCCAAAAACCATTTGATCGATTAATTCGATGAACAATTTTGCTTTCGAATTTCAACTTCTACGAACACACCTATCCGTAAATGTTTACACAGGTAATTTTGCTACAAAAAAACTTTTGCATTTTGTAATATTGCGAATTAAATATAGCGAGAAAGTTTGATTATTTCGTTTTGTATAGAAATTTGATTAGGTAATAATCGACTCCAACGCCGGGTGTGAATTACATTTTGAAAATTTAATTTCGTTTTGCGGAACTAAACGATGCAAATAAAAGTGGAGAATGTGAAATTGACAAAGACTAGAATTCGATTCGACAAATCTCGAACAAGGTTCTTATTATTGATTGTTAGGTGTTCCTGTTATATTACCCAAACTGGGGATTTTAATCGAATTCGCCCCAGGAATTTAACTGGGCGTAACTGTAGCGAGAAAGAATTTTAATAATCCGACGATGATAATAATAATAATAATAATCTGATAATTTATCGGATATTTCCGAATGCAAATGTAAAAAGTTAAACCGCACAAACCACATAAAAGTTAGTCATGTGTGATTACGAAATTGAGGTCGCTCCTCACAATTATTTCAATACTAAATCACGATTATTGTTGATTTCAATTAATATTAAAAACAATCACAATAGTATTTACAAATTAATAAAACTAAATTCTGGTTTTCTATCCAAAAATTTGAAGTTTTCACGTTTGCGTTTCGACCACGTAAAAAACCCCTAAAAATTCGCTAGCAAGAAGAGGTCCCCCGGCAGATGTTCACCTAAAGTTCTTCTTTGTGGGCTGCACAATGGCCAATGGCGTGCTGAACCAGGTGCGAGTTAAGGGTGACACATCTTGAAAGATGTGGTGTGTGTGTGTGTGTGCGTGTGTGTATTTTAATAAATCTACGAGCAACAAAAGGTGTTCTTCCTCTTTCGTTTAATTTTTTTTTTGTATTGTAAAGATGCCTATACGGAGCAACCGACCATGAATGTTCCGATTCTATATTACTTTCCGCAAGAACGATCTCAATATTTACTTTTAAAGTGTAAAATTTGTCAGTTACTACGTCATTAGTGACGTACTTCGGTTGTAACCATATCATATCTATTAGGGTAACTTCGGTGGTATCATCCTTGTAAATAACAAAGAGAGTGGTGAGTAGTGAGGCGTTCCATTACTATCAGTGAATCTAACACCAACGCCGCAGGACCGATCCGATTGGAGGTCGGTTGTAGTGATAGCATGCGAGAATATATAGGATGTAAACTAAGCGATGACTTTAATTTCAGGGGGTGATTCCTTGTCATATTTTACGAGAAAAGGTTCGTATAAACATGTGTCCAAACTTGTTTCATATCCTGTGACGTAAATATGAATAACGTAGAATTCGCTCAAATACATTTTATTTATGCGCTTGCACCTTTCTCTAACTAGCTGCTGGAAGGCTGTTCCCATTTAACAGTCAAACACATATTAATTTCAAAGTGCAAGGAATAAGTTATTATTTCTAAGTGATATACAAAAACAACTCAAGAGGCAAGAAATTTATATTTTTAATTATTTACTCTGATAAGAATATCACACTCAGTGGCGTACAATAATAAATAAACAATTTTTACAATAAAAGTCAATCAGGTAAATTTCTGCGACGCCACTGGAATTACTATTCTAAATCTAATTACATCAAAACAAGTTCCTTGTTATTGCTAACAAACACACCAAGTTTAAACGAAATCGTCTAAAACAGTTTTGAATAATTAATTTAAAAATATTTTTTTTTATTATAATTTTCACATCCTGTTTCTCCAAAACGAAACAAGTTAGGACACATGTTTATATGAACTTTTTCTTATAAAACAACACAAAGAATCACCCCCTAATATTAAAGTCATCACTTAATTTGCACCTTGTATAATATATACAGCCCTTTTCACAACTTATGCGTCAAATTAAAACAGAAGAAAGTTCAAATAGTATTTTTAAAAAATTGTATGGGAACATATTTGCGTACTATCACAGGAAAGCCGCAATTATTTTATTTTAATATTATAGTTTCTTATGAAAAATGTTCAGATGCCCTGAATGTTTGTTATTAAAACCTATAAACGCGGTGGCTCGGGCAATACTGGTAGCCACCTTTAGTGTAATCAAAGTCGAACGCGAGCCAATAAAAGTACACACGTAAAATAAAATATTGGTCGCTTTCGCGACGTAGGCAACATTTAAAAAAAGAACCTAGAACTACGAAATAGTATGTACGACAGCGTACATGTATGCCCAACAGATCTCGTTGTTACCCATAGTTATACTGACGGTTGTATCAAACCCCGTCACTGCTCGTTGGCGCTGGTGGGCAACTCTATTCACTACTTTATTTACACACCGCGTATAGTGGTGTATTATTTAAATGTAGGATATCATCTGAAGAAATTTGATGCATGACGACAGAAATGTCAACTTTAAAATGTTTCTAATTTAAATGCATTGTTGTATGTATTTACGTGTCGTACATGTGTCAATAGTACCTTTCTGATTTTAAGTTGTATTTAATACTAATCGTTGTAGTGACCAAAAGGATAAAAAGTATCAAAGTTCTGACTTATCGCCATGTATTTCACACGTTCTCGGATTTGCAGGTAAGTCACGGATTCAAGTAAACGACACCTTCGGTGTAAAAGGCACAAAGCTTGGGACTTCTCGTCCACGTTGCGGTCACGTAAACGCAACCCTTTTAATCCGCTTAAAACTAAACTCGGGTATTTACTAGGAACCTATTCTCAACTATTTGGTGGCTCACAATTAGTCGTCAGACATTCTTACAAAGAAGAAAAAGAAAACGTCTGATCGTTTCTACATCGCAGGAACGATCAAATGCTTTGGTCAGGAGGGCGAGCTTACGTCATTCCATAATCTATCCACTCCCCGGCAATAAGCTACAGGTAGGTAAAGTTGCAAATCGATGTGTTAACAGCTATTGACCGTCGATTGAAGTCGATGAATAGTGAAATGTAGTAGATGTATTCGACGTCGAAGGTGTATTTTACGTACGCCCGCGGAGTTTCAGCCAAATTCATTGTTCCCCAGAATCCGTAAAAATCCATGAATTTAGATCACAGGAAATTTCCGCCGAAAAAAACAAATTCGTCCGAACGCGCTGAAATTACGCCAATATGTCAATATCGACCAGTGGAATCCGTTTCCGGTATCAGAAGTATCTTGTCTCGCATAGTTTTCGAAATACGATATTAATTGCGAAGTACGGTGCTCTGATGCGACGACCGAAGGCCGTCGCTTTCATCACGCTCTAAAGCATTTATTCGACGTCGTACGTGAATTTGAACCACGCCATCGTCTTCTACGCTCTATTTTACGTACGCTCGTGGAGTTTCAGCCTAATTCATTTTCCGCAAGAATCCGCAAAAATCCATAAACTTCAAGGAAAATTTAGGCCGAAAAAATCAAAATCGTCAAAATGCGCTGAAATTACGCTATGTCAATAACGACTAGTGTAATCTGTTTCCGATAGCAGAAGTATCTTGTCTCACATAGTTTTCGAAATAGGATGCTAATTTCGAAGTACGGTGCTCTGATGCTATAATCGCAGTCCGTCGTTTGCATCACGTAGTAAACCCTTTATTCGACGGCGTACGTGAATTTGGACCACGTCATCGTCTTCTACGGTCAAATTTATGTACGTTCGTGGAGTCTTTGGTTGTAAAGTGAAATCGTATGATCGTGTTGAAGCCCCCTCCAAGAAAGTCGATCTTTCGTTTGTCGTTTGTTGTTTATACTACCTAAAACTCCAATAATCCACGACTGTAGTTTTTGTACGGGAAGTAGTTGTTTTGTCAATTAACAAATATTATGAATATACAGATTCCCATTACGTATGCACTTCGGAGATCGAAATTAGTTTCACATTTTGCGAAATAATCAATTACCTATACATACATAATTTCCCCCTTTAAAAGCACCAGTAAACAATAAATGCAAGTCAAGAGACGCAAATAGAGTACAAACATCCGACGCATAACATGCACGCGGTATTACAAACATAAACACGCAAATATAAGCGCAATTTCCGTTTCTTCGATAATTAATAATTACTAAGGATAGAAACGCGTACTACGCGGCATTCTGTCCCGAGTAGCTAGTAATTAACGCCACGTCGTTCGAGAGAGACCGACGCGTAGATAGATAGACACATACTAGGATAAATGCAACCGCCACTACGGGAACGAAGGGGAGGAGTCCGTTCACAAATCGGTAGAAACGACGAAAGAGAGATGGAACGAGAAACGGTGGGGCGAGGAGGACGAAGAGGCGAAGAAGAGGAAAAAAGAAAAACCGTAACTCGTTCTAAAAATAGACTGTCGATCACGATTATGCATAAGTCGGTGCTGCCGCGGTGCACGTAGCGTCGGAATGTGGAACTATGGAAGACTTGCAACGACCGACTGGCGCAGCGTAGATAGTGTCACGATGGAATTTAAAAATCTACTATGGCGATAGTACGGCGTGGAAAAGAATGCATCGGAATATGTCGCTATGAATATTTTATGGAGATCGAGTTGTAAAAACGAATGCTTTTTCCGAAATAATGTTGTTGTAACTTGATTATAAAATTAGTTTATGTACACTTTAAAAAAATGCAACTGCGCAATAAATTTATATACATACATAACATACCTATGGGAGCCAGCATTTTATAGCCAGATTTTGGGAAAGTTAAATACAACTCTCTTTTCAGCATTTTTTGATTGCAGATAACTTTGACAATAATTTTTGTCAATTTTGACAGTAGCTAAGATTAATAAATGACTCATTTCACAGTTCTTCTGTTTTGACAGTTACAGCCGTTAAGGCTAACTTGAATGACAGCTGTCTCCGATTTGACAGTCCATGCTGTCAAGATTAACAGATATGACATTCATTTTACGGGTTTCGCAGTCCATTCTGTTAATTGTGTGAGTTCTTGCTGTCAAAGTTAACAGAAATGACAGTCTTTTTCTTCGGGCAATTTAAATATGCTGACGGACATTACATTCATTTCTCACTTTGGATACGGCATGCTCCGATTTCACAGTCCATGCTATTAAGACTAACAGAACTGACGGTTTTCCCATTTTTAATTATCAGTGTTCGCAAGACTAACAATTTATTTCCTAATTTTGGCAGTACACTCTACTAATTGTGGTAGTTATCGCTGTTAAAACTATCAGAAATAATAGTGTCATGCTCAATTCTGACAGTTATCGTTTCAAAGACTAACACAATCGACAGTATTATATCTTTTGACAATTCATGCTATCCCGACTAATAGAAATAACCCTCACTTCGCAGTTTTATTAGTCCATTCTGGTAATTGTGACAGTTATAGCTGTCAAAACTGACAAAATGACAGTCGATGTCAAGACTAACAAAAATACCATTCATTTCTCAATTTTGATAGCTTACACTGCCAAGTCTGCATTCAAGAAATAACTGTTATTTCTGAATTTGGACAACCCACGCCGCCAAAATTAACAAATTACTTTGTAACAGAAATATTTCAGTTTTAGTTACTAATTATCATCTTCAGACTAGTTTATCTGGTGCGGAGTGAGCAACTGGAAATGTTCCAGGTTTACACTGCTAAGAACATATGAACATTTCCTTGTTCTTACCTTTGTTCCGTCAGTTTTATAATTTCAATATTATCTGCCAGATCTTGGAACAATACCGTTTATAACTAAACAGGGCATAGTTTCAAAGTGGTATACTCACAGGAGAATACTTAGGCCACTTTTGCGTAGATTATGGGGGTTGTTTGTAGTTAATAACAACTTGATTCCTTAGCGAGATGGATTCAGCTAGTCAGAATACTAATAAGAAGCACACCAGAAGCTTATCTGGAATGAAACCATACACCCCTGTTAGGCGTTTGTCCACCACGTGATCCATAACGGAAGTCTTGTATAGGTTATGTAAGTTTTTTACTTCTGTTGTCAAATTTTACTACGATCAACTCAAACCTGATGTACATCTCGGATTATTCACTTTGTATTTCTAAAGTTATTCCGGAATTTTATCGAGCTACCAATCACATGGTTCACAAAAACTATAATATTTTCAAGTATTTCAACCTCCAATGTTCAAAATTAGAATTTCCCAAGTTAATCAGAAGTTCTATAAACCAAAAGATACAAACCACGTTATTCACAAATAAAATAATTCTTCCAGGTATTCCAACCCCCAAGTTCAGAAGTAGAGCACGAAAACCTTTTTCATGCTTTTTATGGTTAAAAATAATTTAACGCCACGTTAACGCAAGCAAACCCCATTGTAATTACGATGTGTGTTGTCTAGAAAACATGTTTACGTGTTTTCTCTGTCTCCTCGTATTTCTTTCATAAATGTTGCTCATTCTAAACGTGTTAATTGAACGAGAACACCTTATTAGGGCCTCCATAGAAAATCCAGATCATGGGATTAGATTGCAAATGTTGACTAGAATAATTGAATTAACAGCTGATTATTGAATTCTGGTAAATAAATCGCCGTTCGATTAACGTGGGACCTAATTTTGGCTGTAAGTTTCTGAATACCACAACGATTTATGTAATTTTTATCGCCTTGATGGTACAATCATAAAATCAACTTTTAGTGTCCAGTGTTGGTACTTTAGCTAAGACGTTGCCCTTTGAAGTAGGGATCGAGATTCTTCTTTTAAGACTCATAGTTCCTCCGGGGAGCAAGAGGCGTCCAGTGACGTGTCTTCGTTAATCACAATTGTTATAATAGGTTAGGTACAAGGGTATGGTACTAAAGGAATGAATGAATGAATAGGGCAGCGACTCTTACGTGTGGAGGTCGTGATAGATAAAAATCACGAAGGGTGAAACAATTATTCGGAGAAGGGATACCCTCGTTATCTCAGAACTTATTAGTACGCTGACGTACGTATCTCTTCTCCCAATAATTTTTCTGTTTGCTAGACACACATGCAGAAGGTAAACTACCTTTCCCTATAATAGATCGAAAAGTGCCGAGTGAACTAATAGGACCGACATCTTTATTCAGAAGATGTGTTTTTCCGTATATGTATTACTTCGTACGGATCCCAAAGATAAATGGAAGACAATGGAAATTTTGGACATTAGAAATATTTCATCAATACGCTCATTTAAATCTAAATTTAAAAAGACTTTGGTGAATGTCTTCGATGAGTATTTTAAGTTTGAGTGATGAAGACGTATTTTTGTTTTTATTTTATTTCGCTGGGGTTATTGTCGTGCTTCTTGTCAATTATTACAACTTTATTATATATAGATAATTATTATACACCGTTTTGATTTACTTAGTATCAGTGGCGGCTCCTGACATTTTAAGGTGGGTGGTCTGCGCGAACCACAACCAGTTTAAAGTAATAATAACCCGATAATAAAAATTTATATAATATTTACAACCACGCTCTTTTACTACCAGTTGTTGTTGAAAGTTAAGGTTTTGAAACTTAGTTTCGCCAAGTTTAAAAACAATATCCGTTTTTACATAACACTGACACGTACTTGTAATTTTAAACGCTCACGATGCGCACATTAACATCGACCGACTCCCACTGACCATTGCTGGTCTAAAATGCTGTTCATCCCGACGTTCCCGCGCCCGTGTGCCAAAGACCGGATATCCACGATTTACTTCGTGTATTAATTTATCTGTATTGCAAAGACCTGCGCTGCAGAGACGACTTTCTCGGAGATTATGAGTGCGTTGCGCTTGCGATTGTATGGTTGTACAGCTGTGGCATTTTCGTAGGAGCAAATAATTATTAAAATGTCAGTTACGCCCGAGGAAATTATGGAAATTTAATATTTTTAATGAAATACTCAGTAAAAGCTAAATGTTAATATTTAATGCTTAATGAATAAATTGAGGTGGTTCTGCAGCTCAACAGCACTAATGGAGGAAATATTTATTTTAATATGTTTGTGCTGCTTATTCAATTTCTTTATTGTATATGACTTGAATCAAAGGTATTGTACTTGTATGTACTGCTTTGTGATTCGAAATAAATACTATTATTATTATCTAATTTTAGGGGCGACGGCTTCGTTACTAGTGAAACACGTATCATCGGATTTAATTAAATAAATGTGTTTTGAAGAGTTTACCGATGTCATTCGATGTCAGTAATACTACACCGCCGTCTTTGCAATTCCTATCAGTTAATATAATCCATTCATTTTTGGACACATCGTTTTTTTTGTCGTGTCCATTTTCGTTGAAGAATTAAAAACCTCGGTAATGACTAATACCCAATTACATCACTGTATATGCAACATAACGTAACAACTGACAATAAACTGAAGGATGCGATCGGTGTTTTGGTGTATTGAATTACATAAACAACTGTACGTGCCAGTGGCGGCTCGCGGTCAAGGACGCTGGGGATTCATATGAGATACGAATATGTAAGTACGTATAGAATAGAAAAACAAAATAACGTACCATCGAATACACTACGTACAATGCTTGAACGAAAAATCCACCCTCCTATTTTTGTTTGCAGCGAACTTGTTGATTACGTCTTCGTTGAAGTTAGTTAGATTTTGTACAAACTCTTTCATTCATCGAACTGCACAAAAATGTTTTGATACGTTTTAACGTTGAAAAACATCGTTCTGTTTCGACCGTCGTCATTCGTATTGTCACCAGTAATTGCAAAAGTTCAAAGGTGGCAGAGAATATCTTCTGAAGATTATTATCGACTACGAATTTTAAAAGGCTAACAGCACCGGAAATGTTTCTAAAGTCAGGTCTTCGGTAAATTAATTCCAATTCCGTTTGCAATCTAACCTTATCTAAGAATGGATAGGCATCTATTGCTTGCTCTAAATATTCAAGTGGAAAGTTTTCTTCAAAATGCGAAAACTCGGAAGAGAAAAGTAGAGAAGCTTGCAGATGTTTAGTAAATGAAAACCTTTCTTTTGTATGTGTAATAATGGTATCGCAAATTTCCTCAGCTGCTGCGGTTTTCGTAATATACGGATTTTCATTTCTGCGTCGTTTCGTCGGTGTTGGAAGAATTTCTGTAACTTCGTCGTCAGTAATATCAGTCGCGTCCAAATTATTTTTTTCTTTTTGAATGCAGCCTTCGAAAGACATGATTGCAGACTGTATTGGCACGGGATCGGTGGCTCTCTTTTGTAATTGGTAATATAAAATATCAGCGTGGGACAACAACCGATGAAACACTGTTAACCAAAAGATGACCTTCGAATCTTTTAGCATACGACAGAGTGCGCTAGCCTGATTTATTGTGACAGTTTGTCTTGAGGTATATACAATTTTTTCCATGCATTCTATCAATGATTCATGGTGTTCATAAACGGTATTTACCGTTCGACTTTTGAAATCCCACATTGCAGAGGGAGCACAATGAAATCGTTGTCCAACAATTTCATCTAAAACTGTTAGACGTTGCGGGGAATTGGAAAAGAAATGTGCTATATCGCTTAGGTTAGAGAAAAACACATGAACTTCTTGGTTTTCACTGGCTGCTTGGAACAAAATGAGCGTAGCAGTGCACATAATAAGCATATTTATAGTCGCTTTGAATAATTGTTTGAACGCCCGCGTGACGTCCACTCATTACGCTTGCACCATCGTAATTTTGAGAGATAAGTTTCTCTGGTTTATCTACAACTTGTCTTAAAATGGCTTTAATACAATCTGATAGGCTAGCGGCATCGTAATCAGAAGGATTAATCAAACTCCAGAAGCGCTCAACTAGTGTACCATCTGAGAGACCATATCTAAACACTACAACCATTTGGAAAGTATTTGCAAGGTCTGTCGTTTCATCCGCGATAACGGAGACGAATTTACTTTTTAAAATTTCCTTCTTAATATTTTCTTGTGCCACTTGTAACATGCAATCCAATAATTCGTTTGGCATGGTTTTTGATATGCCCTTGAATACGGTAGCGTTTTAAATATGATCTTTAAGCGCCACAGCCAATTCGGTGCTGAAATTGATTAAGCCTCTAAAAATTCCCGATTCCCGATTTTTGCTTACTCGTTCGTTATGTTGTTGAATGCCGCGCCTGTATTCACTATCGAGTTGTTGCTTAATATCTACTTTTCCCAGCAACATCATTTCCAATTATGCATTAATATAAACTTTGCTGTTTTCGTGTTTCTTTATTTTTTGAGCCAAATGGCTCAAATCTGCCACGCCAGATTGTGTCCAGCTTTTCTCCACACCGCGACCGAACAACAAGCACGGAAAGCAAAACAATCGATTTGTAGTACAACATCCACAAATCCAATCGTTTTTCTCGTACATCTCCAATCGAAATTTCCTGTTAAATTCTCTACTTTGGGACTACGGGTTTCGGTCTAGCCGCGTCCCTCACTGCAATTTTTTGTTCATAGCTTAAATTGTGAAAATGGTCTTTTATATACTAAACGGTGAACTTTAGCGTATTATTCTCCATTGCTAAAGTTTCTCGACAGTTGACAATAGTTTGATTAATTTTAACACTACACACTTCATAAGATTCAATCTCAGTGTCTCACATCAATATCACAATACGAATAGAAATGAATAGGCAACGTATATACATGTAAACGTTGGCTGAGGTATACTAGTCGAGCGCAGTGCACAGTTAAAATGTGCTCCTGTTGCTTGTAATATCCCTTATCTCTCCCTCCCTTTAGCCGGTTCAGTTTCCACGAAGTTTTAGCAACATCGAATAACCACAAAGTCCTCTATTTTCTTTGTACTGGCTTTGTGAGTGGAAGTCCCCCTGTTTTCTGCGAGCGAGGGTTTTAGTTTAGCGATAGTTACAACTACAATTATTACCCAGTATGCCACGGGGTTCACGTGCTCCCATGTACCAGCCGCTTAGTAAGCGCGCGCGGACACATACACGAAAAGAAATCCGATAGAGAAATCGGACGGGACGCGACGAAGATGGACGATCAGGTAAAAAAGGAAAGGACGTGTTAGCGTGGCCCAACCGACACCGGTTCTATTTTAAGAGCGCTTTTTCATAGAATCACGTGACCACGCAGCTAACCTTGGCCGCGAATGGGCGCCCCATAGTCGCTTGGCTATTCTTTCTACGGCAGTACGTCAGCTGTTTCGACAGAGCTCGACTTTTATTTTCGATTGGTCGCGAAGGACACCTCTCATCCGTATTTACCCAAAGTGAGGAACCCGGGCTTGTCTCTTCGGTAGTCGAATTACCTCTACCGTACTTGCTCCGATAACTTGCGAGTTTACGAATGAATATTGTATTCGAGGATTCTTTGAGGCGGGAAAGGTTTAAGGAGATGAAACCAACAACTAAAATTTTAGATTTAAATGCCTACTAGGTGATTAATAAAGTTGCACAATTTGCGCCAATAACCAGTGGCGGCGTATAAAAGTTTACATATAAAATAAAACATTGGTCGTTTTTGAGACGTAGGCAATATTTTTAAAACAAACCTAGATCTGCGAAATAGTCTTTACGGCAGCGTACATGTATACACAACAGATCTCATTTAGATTCGCACTTATACTGAAGGTTGTATCGAACCCCGCCACTGCTCGTTGGCGCCTGTGACCAACTGTAGTGATCAATGATTGGTGCTGTTCCGAATGAAATAAGAACATCAGTACGAAACTTTATACATAAGACACTCATTTTCAAGTTTAATGACACAAAATCTTGAAACAAACGTCCATGAAGCTGGTTTTAAATCAATTTTTTGAAGATTTATGCAATGAAGAACTTCCACCTAATTAACCCAAGCAGACACTAATTTCCATCTTTGTTTCCAAACAAAACCCAGGCGTTAGAGAGAGAGAGAGAGAGAGAGAGAAGCTTCCTAACAGCTAGCTTTTGTCGGTTGACCGAAATACAACCAAAATCTCTTTGACAAAGCTCCCATTGCGTTAGTTTCACATAAAATCTCACGATATGAACGAGCCCTCTAAAAAATTTGAGAATGACCGGAAAATATTCTAGCATGTCCCGAACGCAGATTAATTTTCCATTCAGCAACCTCAAAATCATTTAAAGACAATTACCTCCTACTTTTCTTCTTCATTATTCTTCACCGTCTTACATAATTATCGAGCAAACTGACGCCCACACACGCCCAACTAACGGGCCAAGGAACTGCTGTATCACTGTGAACAGCATTACACTAATGCTTAGCGCATTACTGTACTGCAACCTTTTGATCCTATACCCCAACATCAGCAGTGGGAGTAAAATGTTGCAAGTTAGTCAATTTCTCAACAGCAAGCTCGTAAAAACCAGCATGTGGCTCTCAAGCACTACTCCAAAATTGGTCGAGATCCCTGAAACATAACCACACCAAGTGGTCCATATCTTACCCAGGAATTCCACAACCAGGAAACATCTTTCAAATACAATCATTTCAATCCTTCATTAAAGAAAGTCCAAAATCAGCAGTCAACGCTCCATAAGAAATCTCCAAAATTAACCGTTAGACTGAAAATTTCTGTCAATTTACCACAACGGATTCAAAGTTGAAAAGATAGTCAGTCTAAAACTTATTGACAGTGTGTACCCCTTGCTCCGTTAATATTTGCAAAACTAGTGCGTGGCCCCATATACATACATCTTTGCCATTTACTTCGCATCACGTTTTCCATACGTACATACTTACGTGATGTACTCGAAGAGTCAGTTCGCACTTATAAACAAGATTGTCGCAATTCCGCGAATGGACGAGGCAAGAGTGGCCAGCGAAGCATAACAGAAACAGAAGCGAGGCCGTGATAGCAGAGGAAATACCACGAACGAGTCAACTTTTTCTTTTTTTCGTTTTTCTAGATCGGGTGGCGGTTAGTCTTCACCGACACAGTCCGACTTAGACAGTTTTTTGCGAATTTGACTAAAATATTATAAAATAACCAACTCGGTTTATTATGTGTGTCGATCTATTTTTGTTCTAACGAGCTGGTAATTTGAATAATGAAGCGCCGACGCTTACATTAAATTGGCAGTCAGCACGCAGAATTTCGCAATGTGCCATTGACCCAAAACGCGTCACGAAAAAAGTCAAGTGAGGACATTAATCACTTTTATTATTATTATTATTATTCGCTGTTTATTTCTGTATGAGAAGATAATTAAATTCCATAGAAAAAAGGAAATAGAAGAGGATATTCCTGCGTAATAACTGTGAGAATTTGGTATTTAATTGTGTTGCCCCCATTTTCTTGGGCGGGCCTTCCGTTGAACGGATGAAGCTTTAACGAGGAGTCAATAATATCCGAGAAAAGAAAACTAAGCAAAAAAATCATTTGAAGCGCAAGACTTGGTTTTGGCGGATTTCCTCCAAACCACGTTCAGATCAAACATAGCGTCTCTTCCAAATTAAAAATCCCACGATGGAGCACGTATGAAGAAAAATCTATCGAAATCACCGCGTCGGAAAAACCCCTTTCCATATCTAAAATTTAAATTTCAAATCAGACCGCGCTAACCACAACTCGATGTGCAAGGAATCGACTTTATATCATCGTAGCCGAAGCGCAGTAAGTAAACTTCGCGGCGGTATCTGTTGCTATGTCGAAGAGATGGACTTCTCTCGGCGCAAGAATTTTACAAAAATGGCATATCGGAATGCAGTCCCAAGGTCACGACCGCGAATTCCAGCGAACCTCTTACCTCCATCCGAGTTACGTTGCCGTGGCATAATACACAAGAGCAACGGAGAACGAGATGGAGGTGTACCTACGTTGTATGGTCGCATGCAAACGTTGATTGGGCGGGAATTTATATATTTGCTGATGTATTCGGGAATGATGCGAAAGCAAATATTCATTGATTGTATTTGATGGATTGGATTGGATAACAAAATGATACTAACTACTACACCACGTTAGTTAATCCAGGACACGTGTTTCGCTGACAACAGGACCAGTATTGTCAATTTCTTTTTGCCGATTGAAACAAAAACAAGGCTAACGGCAAAACAATATCTTCTCTCGCTATTACGATACATTGCCTTTAACGTATTTTGGTCCTTCTTCCATCCGTGATTCTTGGGGAATTTTTCTCCAAACCTCTCATTCCAAAGTTAGCCATTATCTACAACCACCGTAAACAATTCTGGCCTGCAAGTCGATAGTTCCTCTTCATTGGGATACTGCCTTATTCATTCTGCGTTGTCATAAAGCATACATTATCCATCAAGTGTAAACACGCAAGCTAATTACAAAAGACTACTGTACTGGTTTCTGGAAGACAATGTATGTATGTGTCCGGAAATCGTATGTATTAATATTTGGTGAGTTGGTATGAAGCCCAGAAGCTCAGTTTTTTTCCTTAACCTATGAAGAAACTGTCGTAACTCGCTTAGTGACTGAGTGGTGAATACCACCAGAATGTTGCGAAAGGACGAAAATACCGCTGAGCGGGCCAGGAGTGGTACAGTATACGTATGTCGAACGGTACGTCGAAAGGTAGAAAGGGTCAAAAGGATTAAGAAGAAGAAACTGTCATGGATGACACTAAGCTCAGGGTGCTGTGGACGTTCCATTTCTTGCGTTAACGGTATCGCGTAAAAAGCCCGTGGAACTAGCTCCTCGCCCATATTTGATGCCTAATCATCTGAAATGCCAGTTCTCTCATTTGAAATCCATCCTAAATGAACCAAAAACTATAGACGAACCCAATATGATTGTAAAGGTGCACAGAAGTCACAGAAATGTCCCTTCGTCAGAATGTAAATGTTTCCAAAATTCATCCTCAAGAAGGCCGCCTGTCAACATTATCATTTAACATCTACTGCAAATTCCCTGTACAACCATTTTACGTATTTATTAAAATTAACAAGTCCTAAGACGATTTTGATACGAATTACAACAGATACGTAAGCGTGCACGATCGACAATATTTACCATACCAATCGTATGGCCACACACACTGTTTTCATTCCGATTCGATATTCCAGTCAGCTTCAAACGATATTCACCTTTAAAATACGCTCCATTGCCGTTTTACTACCGCAATTACTACGATCGGCCTAGTATTGCCTCCGAAATCGATCATGCATATTCGAGTTCTACGAAAAGGGGGATTTCTCTCGTCCCTCTTTCGGTCTGGCGCAGATTTCATCGCCATCATGTGGGCCAGAGCATGTTTATTTTAGACATCAGCTGTGCATAAACGCCTGGCACAGGCGGCTTGATAGCAGCTGTTTCGTGGAGCAGGTGAAGGACCTGGTTAACTATCGCCGGCTTAGGCATGTATTATAGTTAGTTACGTGTGTAGAAACATGTGCCGAGTCGTCGCGATTTTATGAGGACGCGGATACGTGTTGAAAATATAATTTTTCCTCTAAGAAGGATTATATGTGGGTTTAATAGAAGGCTTTTAAATAGTTGGCATGAGAAACGTACAGAATTGAGATTGATTATGTTTTCGTTTTTTCTATTATACGAAAATATCAAATAACTTTTACCAGACCTGACTTACGTGTTTCGACAATTCAGTTGTTATCGTCAATGAAAATTCGAATTCGAACCAGATATCTTAAAGGTTGTTTCATATTCCCATCTCGATAAGGTAAAGAATAGATAAAATAAAAATTACTAAATGAGATAACCATCTCGAACGCAGAGGTAACGACACACCATCACCACCGCCACCACCAACTTCGGCGTTACAGCCAGCACACGCATAAATCTGATTATCGGCGGATACCGGGAGAAATGATACTTAAATAATCAAAGTCGGATATTCACCCCGTGACGTAAGCCGCTGGTGCGAGAATATCGAGCGTCCGGACGCGTCGTGACGTCACTGCGACATCAGCTGGGCGTGGCGCCAATTCGTGTATCGCCCGCATACCGGTAGAGGTCGCCCCTTATCTTGCTTACGACGTACAATTTCGTTGTACAGCATTTGAGGTAGCAAGAAGGAAAATGCAATTGCGAAAAAATAATAGAAAATTCATCCTGTCTTATCAGGGCGTGGATCATCATCAAAGATCGATACATTCTTAGTCGCAAAATTTGTTTATTTGGGCACGTGTTTCGCTGAATATGTAACTGAAGTCGTTAACTGCATTTGGTCAAAATTATTGCAAAATGTAATTGTATTTGATTGTACTTGTTATGATTACTACGAAGAGAAACTGTCGTGGCTAATATTCTGGTGTTCTGAATGGAGGATTCTCCATTTTTCACTCGACCAGGAGGAAACTCAAGAATCCTGGCGCCAGCAATATTGCTATGACTTGGAAGGAATGGAAAAGGGGCAATGCTGCTAACGTGAGGAAGTAAGTGCTGAACGAATAGTCAAGTTTTCTTTTCCGTCGAAACCAATCTAATATGCCTTAAATAGATAGATGGAGTCCAAATTGTTTTAAGTGCTTGAAACTACTCGCAAAAACGAATGAGAAAAAAATGATTTCTTCGTTGAGGACGATCGTATCTTCCTTAGATTCAAATCATCCTTCCAAGATTTCCATGGTTCGTTCTCTGATCAGTAAGGGTGAGTGCGTGCTCAATCGAGGAATCCGTGTCTGGTGACCATAAAATTAAAACATACAACATAGATACTTGAAGAGTCAGAGTTGGCTGAGATAAGTAATTCCCATCAAAATTTCTTCACGAACTTGAATGTGTTCCCGAAAAAAGAACGAGACGAATTACCTTTCTTTCGCGGCCGAAGGGCCAATCTGCATTTATGGTGTTGATCTTTATTTCAGCGAGTCATAAGCTTCGCAGAAATCGGGAATCCTCATGTTCGAAAGTAACATAAGCTTCCTTCTGAACCATACGGGCGCATACGTGTACAATGGAGGTTGACCACTTTAACCCCCATAAGAAGAAGCAGAAATACGTTTCTGGTGACCATCAAATTAACGCATATAGATAGTTGAAGAGTCAGAGATGACTTAGACAAGCAATTCTCATTAAAATTACTTCAAGAACATGAATTTGCTCCAAAAACTGAACGAGAAAAATACGTCTGTGTTGAGTTCCAATCTGCATTCATGATATTGACCTCCACTTCAGGAAGTCATTTCAAGAAATCGGGACTCTCCTCATGCTTGAAAGTAACTTGGGGTTGCTTCTTCTGAACGATAAGGGTGGATGCGTGTTCAACGGGGAGTTGCAGTGACAAACAATGAGCAATAACGGGTTTCTGGTGACCATAAGATTACTACGTAGATACTTGACCAGCAAAAGCTCGTTTCAAGAAGGACGAGTCTGAGATGTCTTAGATAGGTAGTTTTCAGCAGAAACTCGCTTCAAGAAGTTAATCTACTTCTTGAAGAAAAGAATACGGAAAAACTGATATTTTGCGGGCCGAAAAATCAAATTTCTCGGATTTCAAATGAAGAGGCTTAAAATCATTTCAAGAACTAGGAGTAGCTTATAGGTCGAAAAGGAACAGAGATTTGAAAGTCTGGCTCTGGGCCTTGAAATTTAAGATTTTTAACCTTGAGCTGGCGCCTTGAAGACACATTGCAAGTATTTAAGCGTTAAGAAAATAACGAGCCTTGGACTGAGAAATGGGATAAAAGTGTGCCCGATGAAGATTACGACGGGAAACAAAAAGCAGAGGTATGATTCCAGTGATTAACACTTTTGGTGTGTCAGAGTCGCAAGAGTGGATTGTTTTCGTAAATTTGGCCAACGTTCTCGTTGTAGCTAAAAGTTTGTGCGACTTCTAATTCCCGTTTATGTTACTCAAACACTAGACTACAAATTGGAAGTAGTAGGTATCATTTCCACATGTCCCGTCATCATTTTTCGGACTCCAGGTGTACTCAGTCTGTGAAAATGAGGATTTCTGAAAGCCGAAGCGTAGTTGCTGGCCAAACTTCCTCAAATTTTCTGGCTCTAAAATCGATAATCCGATGACCCCTCATGGACATCCTACTTCTATTTTTTCCCATCAGATTTGGATAAAAGGCGATTTACGAGAGCGATCTGCCTTTAGGCGAACAAACACTTGTGATACAAGTGAACTTTAAATCCTTCTCACATTTATGAAGCTCGTAATTCACATACAGAATGTTGTAATATCTCGCACCCGACCACGAGAATAGACAAAAACGCTTATTTAAGATTTTCACGTTCATATTCCATTCGTTCCATTGTTTATTTTAAAACGTCAGAGATAATGGTGTTACGTCATGTTATATCGATGACGTGCACCGCTACATTCGACGATTCTAAGATAATTTCCTCTTCGATCCAGTCGAATTTGATTGTGCACAATATCAAATCTATAAATTGCATTTAGCATTCGACATGGCTACCACCACTACTACTACAACGACGTTCAAGCGGGCTTCCTCTATCCATTCATAACTTGCCGATTGCAAAGCTGTTTATCAACAAGCATTGAACTTTGACCTTGTTTCTTATCTGCATGCCATGACGAGCTTGGAACTCGCGCTTGTCGTACGTTGGACTTTAGAATTAATTTTATTTATGAATATGTATCCGCTTATCTATATACTGGAATAGTTCCGATTTTAACCCAATTCTTCCACAAATTTATCCGGTGATTTTGTAGAAATCGTCATTTTAAACCTACGCACACCGAAACCTACGCGACCGCGTGCCATAATATTGGCATCCAAGGTATGTACAAGTGCGTCGTCGTTGGTTTCTTTTTCGCGACTCGATCGTGTGCAATTTTCCCATATTTCCAACCTTCATTCATTGCAGTACGCATTCTCGTAAGCGAATGGATCGTCGAAATCTGTCGGCGAAATGGGGTTATTGCCTTGAGAAAATCATGCTGCGATTTAACTGTTTCGCCGCTCTTATCTGCGTGCGTATCTCGACTTTCTTTCACGATGATGACGGCGACGATGACAACGACGAACAATTCTTTTTCTGGTGGACGTGGTCCGCTTGATTAATTTCAATGAGAACGTAAAAACTAGTTTGGAAACCTCCGTTCGCATTTCCTACGACACCCTTTCCACAATCATCATGATCATATCCCCTTCATTCATTTTAATTTTTTTAGAGTTGGTCATCAATACACTAGGACGCTTGAGCATTATGCTCTTTGTACCGATCCCCAATAATACTCCCATTTCCGTTCGAGCAACACTGTGTCCTCCACGAGGGAATCCTATCCTCTTTATATCCGAAGGTGTCGAGCATAACCTTACTGTTAGAAAACTCAAGTGAAATAATTATATTCCCACGATCTTAGAAAGAATGCGAGTAGCAACGTCGCAGACCGATAACACACATCAAAAATGAATTGATACCTAAACACATAGACCCGTCATAAATTATGTACTTAAAAGGAAAATATAAACTGACCAGCAGATAAAGGTCGATGTGAGTTAGATCTGTACTAGCGTTTAAGACTCTTCGTATGTCAGCTCTAGAAAACGGTCGTGTCTCCTTCCTTGTGTAGAGTGGATTTAAAATAAAAGAACTTTCATTCATAGTAATTATTGATCTTTATTTATTGCCCTATCCCAATACTTATCGTACAATCTAAAAATTTCCTAGACGATAACCAATCGCGTCGGACCAGGAAACGGCAATACGAGTCGTTAGTTCATTCGAGGGGATTCGACGAGTCGCGATTAAAGAAGACGGCGATCATCTTCCGGCCTTTCATGGTATTGAAAGTCATTATTTCATTAATGAAATCCGTCGCGCCATCTACGGCGTATGCTTGTATAAGACGATACTTCCGGCAGTCTATAAATGTACAATGTACGGGTCGCTGATAGACGACTCAATATAGGTCTTATCCGGTACATAAATGCACCATTGTGAAGTGTGTACGGCGTCTTAATAGACCGGCGGAGAATTTGAATGCTTCGTTTCGATTCGTTTTTTTTTCATTTTCGAGAAGAAAATATACAGAACGAAAGAAAATACTCGTCAAGATTTACGCATCGATTGGATATTATTCGTTAACTCATCGACCGCGTAATACTCCAAGCTGAATATTCCATGTACGCGATGCGAGAATGTGTCGATCTTAGACCCGCCCCCCACACACGAGGCCAAATAGGACAAACTCCTTGGATAAGTAAAATCACGGTAGATAAAGCGACAGCTATCAAGTGCCATGCCAGATACGCTTTGCTTTGTGTAATTTGGGGGTCATTATTACCCAATCTATCCCCACACTGCATTCTTAACGTATATGAAGTATAGACTATTGCACTACGTCATCTCATGAATGCTTATGCGAATACGTGCGAGTAATAGCGTGTGTGGCAAACTTTAAACATTGATTGGTTTTGGAAGACAAAGACAGATGCTAAAAACGCATGTGCGTTCGTACCTCACACTTCTTCAGGATTTCTTAAACGATGTCTCCTAGTCGTAACCTTCATTGTCTGAGCTGCCAGCTACCTTAGTATTTTTGAAGATTTCTATTTGAATCTGACTTTTCATCGTCGATGCTGCGCTAATTTTTTCAGTAGGCTTCTGATACAATTCGCGCACATTGGATAGGCGTGTTAGCACTCTCCTTGTAACGTTCAAATGAACAGATCGTTTTCCATGAATAGGTTATTCCGTTTTCGCCTTTAAGTCTCGTTTGTCGAGGATATACACGGAAATTCGACTCTGGGAAGTGTAATAGTATCGTTGTGTGAATCTGGAAGTTTCGCCTCCCGAACTATCGGCCGTTGTATGATTGCTTTTCCCTCTATTGGAGGAGAGTTTTCCTTTTTGTTAATTACGATGTCCGCTATTTTTCTCTTTCACGTTGTTATAGGGAACTAGTGTAGGCGTATAACTAGTGTAAGCTAGTATATGCTAGTAGAGAGCTAAGATCTATTTTTGAGAACATCTGAGAACTATCGTACAAGCTAGAGGCCGACTTAGTCTTCAGGTTGTCGTGTGCGGCTGGTTTCCCGACATCTTTAAATCAAGTGCGAGAAAACTCGCCATCATTATCACCAATGAAGTGGGTGATTGGAACCGTAACGGTGAACTTCCGTATCTTTAATGTTTTCTTTTGATTCGTTTCGTCGACTATACTGCTATTTTTTTCGGTATTATTGAATGTTTTCTCTGGGGTCTGGCTTGCATTCTCCGTATTATTAGATTCCTAAGGATGATTGAACGTTTCCTTTTGATCACGACGCTTCGTTCTTTGTGTACCCAAACTCTCCAGTTATATGTATAAGGTTTTTGTAAAAGTTGAAATATCTTTTTTGGGAAAAGGCCTGTCGAAATGGGATCACGTGAACAGTGAAGTGCTGCAGACGCAATATGGCGCGTTACAGGCAGAAATTTCGTTCAACGTAGTTTTAAAGCGCCATCTGCCTAAAAAATGCAGTTAGCATAGTTCAGTTATATGGGAAGCTGTTGACGAGGAAAAATTATATCATTTGACTGTTTTGGTGGCCTTCAATTATTTTACGTCCTGTACGGCGCACTCTTAGTTGCACTTCGGATATTCTAATCACCTCTTACTTTCGATTTTCTCACATTAACAGTATCCGCAGTATTTCCCGCCCACGTAGGATTCACATTATAGAAATTGAGATACAATTTCGGTACCACTACCTTGACGGAAACAATCCTAGATTTTGACTAGTTTAGCAGCAGAAACAATAAAGTGTTAAGGTACAATTCGAAAAAGAAATCGTATTTTTATCGATCTATCGCTAGCGTTACTAAACTTTTCATCTGTGATGTATACGCGTTTACATCATTCACCGAGTATGCCTGTGTGACATACATTCCACGGCTATTTTCATATAAGTGCGGCTTTCAAGTAACGAAATATGATACGTTTCCAAGAACTCTTTCCCCTACCCGAACCGGTTCGCGTGCATTTCGTCGTTGTGAAAGCAACCGCCGTATCTTGCGACGGTACCGGACCAAACTCAAACTTGCGGGGAATTTCGCCGTTTCGCAAGACCACCTTCAGGCCTTCGATCAAACTGCAACCGACAACGACGACGGCGGCCCACTCCGTCTAACGAACGGATCTCTAAACTGCGACGTAATTCGCGCGCGCAGTACAACGACTCGGAGCGGAAAAGTTGTCGTACTCGACCGAATTTCGAATTCGGTTCGGATTAGACGCGTGATGTCATCGAAATGTACACGGACGTCTATATCGTTAGATACGTTTAGCTGTTGTTTAATTTTTAAATTCCACAAAACGATCTCTACTCCGAAGTCGTAAAATAATCAAAGAGTAGACTCAATGCGTTATGTAAACAATCTCGTTAACAGAAATCAGCTGGGCTCCCCGTAGGTGAAATCGATGATCTCACTTTTATGGCCCGATTCCGGGTATCACTACGTAGATAGTCTTCAAATGAAATGCGAGCTGAATGGAAATCTATGGAGCGATTGTTAGTTTGCGCGCGGGTCATTTCGAGATGATTCAAGATTCTTGTATATTAGGTACGTGTTTCATTGAGGATCAAGCTGGAAAATCTAAGTCCGAAAGAAAACGAAATGCGGTATTTGTTTTTAGACGGAACGGAGGAACCATTCCAGCCCCTAAGCGATCTTACTTTTGTTAAATTAAGTTAGCTCTTCCACTGCGACCACCATGGGTCTATAGTAGGTTATTCCTAGTGAGAGTTACCCCTGGAGGTCAATGGTCGATCCTTGAAGCCTTAAGTCTCTAGTCGAACCTGCCCCGATTGGTGATGTATCAAGCACTTCAGTCTTTCGCAGATGCATACACTATGTCTTGCCATTCCACCTTCCTCCTAGCTGAAGTAACAGCCAGTTCCATATTTTTGCTAGTAAGTGGGTTCGGCGATGCATAAGATTATTATTCCTTACTCCCAACAGCTTCTTCACCTTTAATTCTTGTCAGATTTTCAAGTGGGCTACTCCCTCTAGGTTAGTCCAATAGTACTACTTTTCATGCAGCCTAACATAACTTCACTTGCACTTGCCACGCTGATCATTGCACAGCTTTCCATGGGAGCTGTCTCACATATGAACCTCAGTTGTAGCTTGTTTTATAGGGAGTGACCTAGATTTTTCATTTTCTTTTCTCTAAATTCTTTTTGGCTCTCTCGTTAAAGTTTGGACTTTCCACCATGCAACCGAACATAACGTCGCTTCTACTTGCTATGCGGGCTATTGCACAGCTTTCGATGAGTGCTGTCTAACAAATGAACCGCAGTTATATAAGCCGTGTTATACATAATTATTTGGGTCCATCATTTTCTTTTCTCTAAATTATTTTTGGCTCTTTCGTTGAAACTATATTTCTATCTAACATAGCTGGTTTGAGCATAGAGTTCACTAAGCTACCTATGAACGATTCTTACTTTCGTGTCTTTGCGACTTACACATTCGCTTGGTCCTCCAGTAAAATCTATAAATCTCAGAAGAATGTGAATGTATGTAAAGATCCTTCCAAAGACTTGGAAATTAAAAAATGTTCCAAATTTCCTTCAACCCTCTATTATTTAGTATACTATGGTTTACAACTGCATTTTGCCTCCCAAGATTCACTGTGATCAATCGGTCTGGGACGAGCCTGGTAACGAAGTTATCCATGCTCTTGTTCTATCGCTAAAACGTACGGAATCCTAAGCCAAGTTGCTAAGTTATAAGCCAATTCGGGCCAAACTGGATGGTCCAAAAAATCAAATAGATTGTCACTCCTCCCCACCCTTAATAAAGCAGCCTCGACGGTCGGTAGGATGTAATCTTGTTAGCAATTTCCTTCGAAGTTCTATGGCTTAGTATGCTACGGTTCATAGCCCAACTTTACATCTCTAGATTCAGTGACAGTGTCTATACACTAAGAAAAAGAAAGTGATTCCAGATCCGTTTTGTTTTTATTGACTCGAACTTCTAGATATTCATGCACAACTTTCTCGATTCTGACGATCAATTTTAGTAACTGACCGTACCTACCGCGATTACTATACATGTTATCGCATTAGATAAATCATACAGACGAGCAAAAACGTATCGTTTTCATGTGAACGCCGACATCGAAATCGTAGATTAGCACCGTGTACATCTATTCTGTGCTCCTACATAAACGTACACAACACACAGCTGACTGATATATATCCAGCAAGGTCGTAGTTGCCGCTGCAACACTGTTTAAGGTTTAAATTTAGAACGACGGCCGGCACTGCGTTACTACCGCTCGCTAGATCACTTGTGGGTCGTGACAACAACTGTTGTATGAACGTTGTTTATGTTTTTCTTGCACGAATTTAATTTGCACTTTGCTTTTCTTCCAGCGTTCAGTGAAGGTTGTTCGTTTCGTTATCGACAATGTACAATTAATGATCGATTGCTTGCATGGAGAGCTTTAATGTAGATAAGTTTTAGATTAGGAATATCCTCCCGAAATCTGAATTTTAGATTTTTCAATGTAGAATAAATTGTGCATGATTGAGAACAGACATGACAGGAACCAAACCAGAAAGATTTATCCAAGGATTCGAACCGTGAAAACGTTCCAATCTATATCCTTACAATCTTGGATTCCCACTAAAATAAGTTGAAGTTGAATTTGAAGTAAGTTCGAGTCTGAATAATAAGGGCGTCATCTGATGGGGGAGATGCAAACGTGTTGTGTGTGTCCGAGCGGAACAGAACTAATGAAAGAAGAAAGATAGAAAAAGCGTATATCTGACGATTTCAAGCGTCTCACTTTTTCCCAGTTAACTCTCGGCGCAGAACTTCCCTAAAAGAGCTTCGCTCTAAAAAAGTACCTTCTTCTAAGTAGTGATATTCTGTAAGTGAGAAAGAGGTACAGTCACGTTTTATTATAACTTCTTCCGTTGAAAAGCGCGCAAAACATTGCTGTTCAGTTCGCGTCTAGACGAAGATGGTACTTCTGACAAGTTAGGAGTCCTATTACACTGGCATTCTCTCTCTTTTAGTATCACCGTTGATAAGAACGGTACGGACAATCAACGTACCATTATTATTTCTTTTATCGGTAGAGGTCGCGTTTAGTTCTTATTCATATCGGTGATAGTATTGGCTAGAATCACAATTTCGCGAAACAAGCCAGTTTTCCACATTTCTAATACTGAATCTTTTGTGATTTCGGGGCCAATAGATCTTATTGGTTCTTCCAAGTTGTTTTGAAAACTGCAATTGTCAACGGGGAATTTCGAATTCTTTCGAGACAAGTGCAATTATGAAAGCCCAAAACCATTTAATCTCTTCTTAAATGGTTGGAAACCACAATCCCCACACAAACGCTCTCCTCTCCCTTCGTCGATATGACTCTCGAGGAATTTAAATAAATTCTCGAAGCGGCCGCCGGCGAGAGCGTGTTGTAATCCGCCTTTCCCACGTATTTCTTGGATTGCATTCGGTCACTCGGTGCACGAGAATGACGTCATGCATTCCTCAGCGATGCGCCCCTCGCCGCCCCGAACCAGTTGCCCCCTCGGGCGTCGAGAACGCCGCCGCTGCGTTCGACAGCGAATAGCCCGCGAATGAAGGGGACTCTCGATGAATGGGTATACGGCGAGCGAAGTCGTATATTCGTGTGCTATGGACGTGTGTCGTGTAGTATATACTATAGTTGCGCGAGGAGTATTTCGTGACAGCAATGGTTACTGTTGTTGGGAAATTGCTGCTCGAACGACGCAGAAGTTTAAAGTAGATGTATGAATGATGGAATGATATGTTGTATGTGTACGTACACGTTTATACGTAGACGCTTGTTCTTTAAGGCGGGATGGTTTAATTAGAATGGTTTTAAAGATTCCTGAGACGTCGACATACGTCTAGCTGTTGGCATTTATGTCAATCAGTCATATTGTAAAATGTTACATCGGGATCCAACGGGTCACTGGTCACTGTCACTGGGTTTAAGTGCGATTGGAATAGAACGACGTCGTTTTGGTGAATATCAAGTAATTAACTAAATTGCCCAAAGGGCGGGAAATACGAGGGATAAGCTGAAATTATTGAGGTTAATATTTTCATTTGAAATGGTGATTTTATTAATAAAAAAATTGGAAGCAAATCTGCGTTATGGTATGTATTTTGAGTTTCAAATATTCGGAAAATTACCAGGGCGAAAAATATAATTTTTGAATAATTTTACAAGAAATGAAATATATTTGTTAATATTGTGCAAAAAGAGAATGAAAAAAAAAGTGCACAGGCAAGGTTTGAACACACATCTCCCTGCGTTATAGCCCTAGATCTTATCCAATGCGCTACGGAAATTGCTTGAATAGCACTTAGAATTAATGGTATAAGAGGCTAAATGGGAAACTTCAACATCTTTTTCGACAATTTTCTCAAAAACTAGGACGCGTTAGGACAAAAGCTCGTACCTAGGTACTCAGGGGAGGTCTCTCTATAATATATATAATACCCATCGAACTCCGTGTCGGACAATCCTGGTGTTCCCCTTGGTGGTTACATTGCTTTCTATCTTTTAATCGATGATTTTTATAATGATTGATAATTTTATTTCTAGTTAAATTTTTTCTCCCATTAAACGTCTCTGGCTGGACTTAAAAAAGAGAGCTAACACCCGTAGGGCAATTAAATGCGTAAAAGGTGGCGTGCGTGATATCGGAAAAGTATAAATAGAACCCAAAACTAAACCGAATGCCATTTGAACATGAACATCCAAAACTCCAACATTGACTGTGAATTATGATATATTGAATTGTAGTTGATGATATATTATTTAGTGGCAATTAACCATGTGAATATTAATATACTACAATAAGCTACTTGAATCAACGTGGTGATTTGAAGACATTTCCCGAAATTCCTCGAAAGTCTATTGGCCAACTTAAACTTGATAAACTGTCAATTCATATTCGACAAACAAATGAAAGTTAGAGTATATGTAGATTATAATGATGTTACCCTGATGCGATTTCATATCCAAAAATCAAGTTGCCGATACTTTTCACAGTATAAACGTCCGTTTCTGCACTCGTTCAAAACTTCCAAGGATCCTCTAACTTGGGACCAACTTCGAAGTGACACCCAGACCCCATAATTCCCATCAACCATCATCCCCTGTAGTCATCCGTTTACGATTTTATGGGCGGCGACGTCTACGTTTGTCCGTCGTCGCCAGTAAAGAGACAACCACCCCCGTCTCCGAACGGCCTTGAACGGCGACGCCAGAATCGCAGCGCCGAGTTGCGCGTTCGCCCTTGGACGACGCCCGACTTGGCGCCTGTATCGATCCACCGGGGTGCCCCGCGCGCCGGCAAAGGTCACGCGGTTCGCAGTTGTAAAATTGTGCGAAAATCACCCGTCCGTCAATCTCTTCGCAACGTTCGTCTCCCTCTATCTTGACCGAGCTCGTTGGCTTTTTTACATACGGGAGGGGGATCTCTATCCCCCATTCTGGGAACGAAATCGATATTTCGCGAGTCGATTTGGAAGTGAGGGATGGTAGGGGAACAATAAAAGAGGACTCGGTATCTGGAATGGAATAATTAGATTTTGAGCCATAAAGGAGGCCGCCTTAAAACATAATAGGTACTACGTAAGGTTGTCATGGCGACCGGCGTGGCGGGAACGCCAGACCTCATGGAGCCAGCCGCACCCCGCGACCGTCGTCGTCTTATGGAGATAAAGGAGAATGGGGATTTTCTTTTTGTATCGCCGAAGCATTGGAGAAAGAAAAAGTTTTTAAGACGACATACGTCTGTTAACCTTCCTATACTCACGCATACGGTCTGTGAGACCGATTTATATAGTATAGTATACGTCTTTCATTTCGACGTGAGTATAGGAAGGTTAAAAAAACATGAAATATGGTTTATACGGGATCATATAACGAAAATTGAAAGGATCCTACAATTAACCCTACAGCTACGTTCACACTAAAAGTTAATGCAGTTTAGAATATTTTTTTTTTAATTTATTTAAGTGGAAATACGTGTTTCGACAGCTAAGTTGTCATCGTGTCATGTGAACTTGCTCCAATGTCAACCGCGAAATGATGTAACTGCTGACTACAATCTTGTCTCTACAAGTATCTTAGGGGACGGTTTATGGGATGAAGCAACCTGCACAGCTTCTCGGATAAAGCCTATGACCTTTCGTGTAAGGTTCATAATCACCCGTTCAACGCATAAACTAAAACAAGACATTTTGTCTGGGCGATTGTGCAGGCTTGCCTCATCCCATAAACCAATCGCTGCATAGTAATTTCCATCACTTTTTCGCCGCTTCTTCGCTGAAATTAAGCTGTCGTCATCAAGGCAGAAACCCAAAAGCTAGGTTTTATAACTTCACGCGTGAACTTCAGCTAGCACTTGCTTCAAAGCCAACTGTGAAATAATGATGTACGGAACATGTTAACCAAGAACCTCAAGTCCAAATGGGTCTTTAGTAAGGTTACCACTATTAAGTGGATGGTTTATGAGCTGACGTAATCTGCACAGTCTCCCGGATAAAGCATCTAATCTTCTGTAGGACATTTATAATTAATACCTAACAACAAACGTTCATTAGGCGTTTTGTTTTGACGATTGTAACGGGATTGCGTCATTCCTTAAACCAATACCAATACACTTAAAGTTTTCCCTTAGAATTGGGCGATTAGAAGATAGGAAGCGGAACATAAAGAGAGGATGATCGACATGTGCTTACATAATAGACTCTTTAAGTACCAGTGGACTTAACGACTTCACAATAAAAATGTCGAGGATCGTTTAACTAAAGCAGGGACATAAAAGGCTATATGTAGCAGTAAAGAAGTCACCTCTTACAGGCGTTCATAAAAGAAAACTGCTTAATCGGGCGAAAACTCTTCAACGACGGATAATTGAAGATCGAGAACGAGTTCTATGAACCGAGCTCTTTGGTAATTAAACGTCCAACATGTGTGTGTCTGTCGATTGAAACGATGTCTTAGTATATCGGTCTTTTCACAACTTATGCATCAAATTAAAACGGAAGAAATACCAAAAATAATTAAATTTTTAAGAGAAAATAATTTTTTCCTACTTCGCCATTATGTTTTTAAATTAAATCCCGAAAGTTTTTAGGGAACATTTTTATAGTCACTGAGAGTATTCGATGAATGAGAATGTTTATTTTTTAGACGTAGAAACGGTTCTAAAATTCTAAATGTATCTGGAGCAAAATCAAGTAGATCGGTTCCGTTTAACTATGTGGGCTAAGAAATAATGACGAAGAAGAGTTTCTTTTGATAGGAGGTGTTTCGCTTACACAATCACGCTCGAATCGTACACGGAGTTCGACGATCTCGCACTTTTGAAATACCATTCGACAAGACATTGCAGTGATTCTAAAATTCACTTTTATTTGTCCAGTTTTGTTTTTTTTTTTCTTTCACACTCATTGATTTACTTTTACCTCTTACAATCTTGTATATAAGTTTGACGCGTTAGTTATGACAAACCCTGTATGTAAAGAATGGGATTCACTTACAATATGGCTATTATTACCGTTATTTCCATTACCCTCACCATTATGAGAAACCGTACATTCATTAACATTACTATTACTAGCTTGGTGTGCCAAACACAAGAATTCAGTTAATTTTTACACGGAGTGTTATTGCTATCACCGTTGTTTGCACTGTTCAAAAGGGAAACAGAGAAAGCGCGACCTATTAAGGTTTATTCATACGATGATATCCTAAAATCTCGGTGTCCCTCGGCAAAATTTGCCTTATAATCGTAATAAAATACATAATATGTTGAAATTTTTGGATGGTAGCGTATGCATGTAAGTACGTGGGAGCCCGAAGCTGCTACCACTGGTCGTTGGACGATCGGCGTCGACCTTATTGCATTATCCAGCGCCAACCGTATAGCCTTGATTTATTTATAAAATTCGCTGAAATATAATCTTCGGTACTTGTTAAGTCATGGAAACAATAACCAACTATTTTGCATATACTTTAAAATTAGCGCAATGCGATTGCTGCGTTCATGGCCGGCGGTTTGTTTTGCGATAAAAAGTCATTTGTAGAACGAAGCACGTTGCACGCGATGTATGTATGTGTACGTTAAGTTCTTGCTTGCAATTTGAGGTTTGTACAGTATGCAAATTTGTAATTTTCGTTAGCGCCGAGTAAATAGAGGAGTTTCGCATATTTTACGTAAATCACGAACGGTGAAAAACAATTGAAATTACGGGTTTTGTTGTGACGCGAGAATTTATACCGAGTAATATTGTTTTGCTTTTTATTTTTAAGAAATCGCTTCTTTTAAAATCGATGGGAATATTGTCTTTCCTCTACAAACCACCTCCTTTAACACACTGACTGCCCAACCAATTTTGCTAATGTTCATCAGGGCGTCACCATAATTTTTTCGTAATACGTAATATCCAATATTAAATTTAAGCAAACTACAAAATTTTGATCTTCTCTTGGCATCCGTATACGTACGTTTCGCGGTTATACCGCTCGTCAGTACGGCTTTGCAAGAGCTGTAAGTTCGTATACAACAATATTAAATTTAAGTAAGAGTTTTTAATCTGGCTAAATTTTGAATGGTAAAAAACGTGAAACTTAAACACAAGTTTTTCAGCACGAATCATCGCTATCATATTTGCGCACGTCGCAGAGGGGAGGGGAGGGGGGCAGCAGTCAAACTTCTACACCATTTGCGTTTAAGTGATACATTTTTGATAGCTATGCCCTGACAGGTGAATACATGGTGGCTATGATATTTGATAGCCAAAGCCTCAACGAAAACATCACTGGCTATTAAATACGATAGCCATGGCAGTCAATGTGTCAACCCCTTCATCTTTGTACGGTTGCAAACGTAGTGAAGCGCGCTAAGTGCTGCCGCGTGTTAGAAATTTAACGCGCATTTACACGAGTCCAAACATAATAAAGTTGCATGCATTGTAATTCGTCAATTCTACATTAAAATCGTCGCTTCACAATGTGCGTACCTTAATGCGATTATTCTTATTTTCATAAAGTTCTTCCCGCCCGCTCACCGAAGCAAAAAACCACCCCTAGAATTCACGCGGTCTACTACCTATTACCTTTCTGCATTCGACACCCCACGAACTTAGTTACCACGGTAACGCGATTTCGGTAGTGTGGTAATGGTGGCGGTGGCTTGCTACATTAGGCGAAAATGATAAGAGAATCTTGCATCCCTCGCCCTCGATCCAAATTTAATCGGAGCTTCCTCGCCTACATTGGACGTTATAAAATTTGATACGTATCACCATATTTGATCACATTTATTAAAATTCGGACAGTTTTGTAATTGCGTTGGCGTCTTGCAATTCGAGAGAAAATGTGTCGAATAGGCGTAGGTCGTGGGTATCAAGTTCAACTATTTTAGTTTGGGTTCGTGGGAGTCGTGAACAGTTAAATTATGAATGCAGATTTATTCACAAGCATAATTAATTGCATGATGTCTAAATAGTACGAGTAAAAGATTGCGGGAATCACAGCATTTTCCGTAATGAAATGAATTACAATCCGGCTTAGTGGCTGAGTCCGGGGATCGAGTTTGGGTCTCAGCGGGACATAGCAATTTAAGATCCTAAAATGGATCTATTACCTCTTAAGGAAATATCACTGGGATGGGCGAGGAGCTGTACGGTATACGAACGTATACTGCTCGGTGACTCCGAACCCTTACATCGAAAGATAGAAAGGGTAAAAGGTTAAGAAGAAGAAGAAATAAATTAAGAAATTGGGAATGAAAGTTGTTCAGTCGAAAGTTTAAGGTTCCTATACGACGCCCTAATATCTTTTATTTTTCAGCTGAAAGCCTGGAGAAGCTGAGCGCACTTGCCAGGTTTCTTATTCAAGCCTTTAGCAGAGAAATTAGGACCTGGCTGAAAAACTAGCATCTGAAACACTGAAGAATCTCTTCGGATGTCGCTCAGTGATTAACACAGGAAAATCTTCTACATTGGTGTAGTGGACAATTTTATCTGTAGAGTATGGCGGGGAGTGAAAGAGGCATCCCAACATGTTCTCTGATCAGTGTGAAGTTGTAACACTTTGGTGATCAACTCCTGATAGCGAAAGTGTTATTTGAAACTATTTTTTTGCTTTTGTATGGATTTATGAAAGCGTACTTGATTAAAATATAAGAAAATTTTACTGGTACTTTGATTTAATCATACGTTACCTTGCATCTTTGAAAATCTAATATGGCGGCCATTTAACTTACAAGAAGAGGACACCGACTGGCCATCACGGATTTCGCTCAAATTTACAGCATATGCCCTTGGCTAGAAATGAAAGTACCCGTTGTGGAAACTCCAGATGGCCAAACGTTTAGAAAATAGAATTTTTACGCGGCTTTTGCACCATTAGAGCTATTTATATTAACACGTTTACCAAGCGGCGGTTGGCGCAGTGGTAAAAGCTCCAACTCGTAATGCGATGGTCACAGGTCAAATCCCCCTGCGAAAACTTTTTTTCTAGTTTTTCCCAATTTTTATAATATTCATATCGCAATTGAGCGAAGTGATAAATGATTTATTTGATTTATTTCTTTATACGCAAAAGATATAGATAAGGAAAAAATGGGTTTGCGGACTTTTCAAAAGGGATTGTAATTAAAGCGCATACGAAACGACTTCAGCGAACCACGCATAACCTGACGTCCTATATCTATGCCTTTTGGGTATAAATAAATAAATAAAATAAATTATTTATCACTTCGCTTACTTGCGACATGATTAATATAAAAATTGGGAAAGAGCTAGAAAAAAGGTCTCCGCGGGGGATTTAAACAGTGACCATCGCATTACGAGTCCGAGCTCTTACCACTACGCCAACCGCTGGTTGGTAAACGTGTCAAAATAAAATTCTATTTTCTAAACGTTTGGCCATCTGGAGTTCCTACTTCGGATACCTTCATTTCTAGCCAAGGCTTGCATATGCTGTAAATTTGAGTGAAATCCGTGATGACGAGTCGGCGTCCTCTCCTTGTTAAGGAAATTAATACGAGTACTTCAAAAGCAGCCACTTTGAATTTTTGTTCGACATAAGTTTTAGATTAGTCTTACTGAAAACAGTCAGTTTCATATGAAACTTTTTTCGTATATTTTATGCTTACGAAGAAATTTGATGTACAAAAAAATGACAATTTTCTCTTTTTCTAATAACTTCTAACAGATCTGACATTCTAAACTTTTTCAAACAGATTTTAAATCAGCATATAAAGCTACAAAGGATATCCCATTTAACCAAAACTCCATCTTCAATAATAAGAAAGTTACCCATGCAATACCACTCGATCTGAGACACACGGTATAAGTTAGTTTGGCTGACACAATAAGCCATTGAAGTCCTTAAGTGATGCGAAGGGTTTAACATAATATCCGTATCAAAACTGTCTGGAACTCCAAACAGAACTCAAATCAGTTGGTGGAAAACAATAAAATAAGAGTCTATCGAAACTATCAACAAAGTTATTAAAGATAACCCTATAGTGCCATTTCTTTAGTCTCAGTCATTTGATGGCATTGTAAGAGGTCAATTAGCGGAGAAGATTCAAAGATTAGATGGAGTGAGAAGCGAGAGAAGTATTCTTGGCATAGAACAGAGCCTAAGCACCATCTCAAATATAGTTTAAACTAAAGAAACTAGGCACTTCGAATAACTAAAGGCTTTGCACCCCGCATTTCGTTGAGATATAATTTCGCAGGTGTGAATCTGTTTGGTAAGGTTGCTATCATATCTTTCGTATGTCTCTAGTTGATGTGACGTTTAGCTATTCGTACCGCCAGCTCTTTCAGGGAATATTCATATAGACTTTTATCAAAAATTAAGGAATTCAAGACTTATGAAAAATAAACGATAAATTTACGAGGAAAACATGTCCTTCCTCCCCAGATCCGAATTAAAAATTCTAATTTTCATTCCTTCTCCAAAAAAAAAAAATCGCAACTCGATAGAAACATGAAAACGTACCGATAATGCGCGTCAGTACACCATGAAACCGCCTCTACGAGAGCATTATATCGCGTCGATACGATTCCGCACTGACCGACTGAACTCTGACCTTTCCCACCCCCAATCCGAAATTGCAACGTTACAACTACGCCCCGTTTCGCTACCACGCAGTTATCGCAACTCCGATCAATTCCGATTTAGGAATTTGGTTGCGTTTCACAAAAATTATTTTCCTCATCGAACGGGATGGCGCGCGTCCAGACAGATTTTTTGCGACGGTTAAAAAAATCGCCGTGGGACTACGCTTCGATCACGCCAAATCGCCGGAGGGAGTCCGACGTAGACGGAAGGAACGAGCGGACGAAGCGGGGGAAAGGAGATGAAAGGCGGCACTATCTGACGATATTTAATACGGACGTCCGTTATACGGCCGAAGAAAATCAATAAAGGCGAGTGCCGAAGCGCACTTCGCCGCCGCTGCTGCGTTAACGGTAACACCGCTGGTCCTCTCGTCCCGACCCGTCCCGACCTGTCCCCGTTGCATTCTTGGGATTTTGCGTTTTCCGGGTGCGATGACGACGTAGTAGTAGTACATTGGGGAAATACAAAATATTTAATCTGCGTTAAAATCGTAATAATTAACAAAAGTTGATGGCGCGGTTTCTCTCTAACTCACGCAATTTCGCCGTAAGCGACAAAAATCACTATCGAAACTTCAGCTTTTATAATAAAGACCAAGGGAAAACCGGAATAAGTTTTGTTAAAGTTTCTATCCCCCATTTCGATGGTGATCTGAAGATCCAGAACGGAAACGTCTAGAGTTCAATTGTTTGCATGCAATGGCTTGGGCGGCATCCGCGGTTGAGGAAGTTTTGTTTGTGTTTGAAAAAGCCTCCGGAGGATCGGTTACCGTTTACACCGGCCTCTTTGGGCTTCTAATTAAACCTCGGCATATTTGCATACGAGGCCTCCCTTTGTGGAAATGTTCGATTTTTGATGAGGCGCTCTCGATTTCGGGCGTTGTAGTAGTAAAATATCGAAAATGCGTTCTTTCCTCGCGAAAATTTGCGGTTATTCGAGATCAGATACTTTTAATAATTTTAGCGAAATAAAACTCGACCAACTGAACGAGTTCGTCGCGTTGATTTCAAAGGAAAAAACAAGAAGTCTCTATGACTCGCCGTTCAGGAAGAATTGGGATTCAAAGATGAAAAAAATGGTAAAAACGGTTCGTTTTTTTAGCTCTAGCTCGAAAACTATTGAAGATAGCGGATTCGTTCTTATTTCGCGCGAATCGCCGCGATAACCTGTATTTAAGCAACTTTCTTAGGGGACCATCAAGCGTTAAGCAAAGATGTGAGAACAATATCAAATTTTCGTTAAAATGAAAATCGGTATTTTAAAGGCAATGCCGTTCAGTGGATGAAAAAGGAAGTCTATATGTTGGTCTAGCGTTAGCAATCTGTTTATGCCACAAGAAGTAACAGATTAACTTTGCGACTATGCATATTTGTAGGTTTGCCCGGCCAGTATCCAAGCTTCTTTAAACTTCTACTGTACGTTGTTATAGTCCGTTTCAACCTTTAGATGTACTATGGGCTTGAATAGGAGACAAATGGCACGCGTGGCATGTTGAACTGAGGCGCTCCGCGGCACGCAGTGTAACTGATGCAAATTTGAATTCAGAATAATACAAAAAAATCCACCTAATCCACATGGTTATAGCTAGTGAAATACATAGGGGATTTTAAAAATATTGATTCTTGTGCGATTGACGAGTATTTGAAGTAATTCAATTTTCATAAAAATTCTTGTAGTAATGCTGCGTGCCGTTTCGAAAAATCGTGTTTCGACAAAAACGCATTCAAGTTTTGAAATGTGTTATAGACAGAAGTTTTTATAATTTTTTTGCCATTAATCTGATATCCCAGGACCATAAAGCTGCCCTTCCAGGTTCAGATATTCTTCCTCATTCTCTTTCCTCGAAGATTTGCGCGCCTGTTTTACCGCATCTGTTAAAGATACATACCTCGCCGTGCTTGATTCGCTTAGTATCGGCTTCAACACAAAAATTGTATGATTGGACGCTAATATTCATCGCCAATAAATTTCATGATTCGTAGAATATTTGTCAGATCATCATTAAAATTGCACACAGCCATATCAGTCTCTATAATCAAGACTTTTTTATATATAATAGTTTAATTTAGTATTAAAGGATTTTGTTGAACAGGAAGACTTTCCATTAAGTATATGTGATTGCTTCTTGGAAGTTAAAACGTATTAAAAGTAGAGGTAACTTGTTCGTCGCATTTAACTACTTAAGCTTGTTAGTGAGATTAAAGACTAATGTCACAATAACGTTTTCGAAACCTCATTACCTCATTCCAAAGCACTTAAACATTCATATGATTCAACTATATAAAATATAAAGTATGTATTATGGTATTTATTTGGCGCAGGCAGTCGTTTCGGAGATATCCGATGCGCTTCGGGAAGAGCTCGAAATTTCAACGGAAAAACTTTCTTTCCGGCTAATAAACTTTTGCTCCATATTCTAGAAGGTTCAACGCATCTATTAAGCCAATAAAAAAAATCAATTTTCTGAAAAATTCAGCAGTCTTACCCCTTAAGGCCGCTAGACATTCGTCTTCCATTATATCCGGCCCTGCTTACGATGTGAATGACAGTCAAAACCTCAACTCCAAAAAATTACATCCTTGCTTAAATATTTTCAATCACATACTAAAGTCGTAATTTAAAAGGTTGGAGTACCCCATTGTTTATATTTATACGAATAAATTATATACTAGAATCTATTTATACACGTCCAAGTAACTGCGGGCAATAATCACATGATTATACAACTATACACGGCTGGAAAACATTGTTTTCATTGCGCAATCAACGTAGCATGACCGCAACTGTACAACTGTGTTTGTACAGGTGCATTTGCTTTAAAACGGACAACGCGGATTCGTCGATCGTACTGCGAATTAGCTGGAAATTTACACAAACCGAATCTCCAGAAAACCATAGTTTGGAAGAGAGTTTCGTAGTAAATAAGTAAATGGTCGTAAAAGTCTGAGTTGGTAAAAGAGAAAGTTATATTGGGATAGGGCAACAAAAATGAGAAATAATTTGCTTATAAAGGTAAGTTCTTTAAATCATAAATCGATTATGCACAAGGAAGATACATATGTCCATTTGCTAGAGCTCAAGGGTTTGACGCATCGACAAGTCTCGCTTGCATCGGCCCTTATTCCTATCTCGAAACGCAGTTGAGCTTTCACTTTAAAAGTTCTTCTTTGTACATGATTTACTGCGTGACAATGTGTGTGTGTGTGCGTGTGTGTTTCCGCTATGCTGCGATGTTGCGACTCTCATACTTTCTAACAATTCCATTTTAAATGTTCCAACAGGTTCCAATCTGCATCTTCCTTCCGTCCTTCACAGTTGGCAACCTTTTAATCAAATGTTTGGGTACAACATGAAATAGAAATTTGCGACGAAAATTTGGGGAGTGACAAAATGGGACCCATTTCATTCTAAGTCAAATATGACCAAGTTGCTAATTTCCTAGATCGGTTTTGGTCACCGGTCGACGATTATTGCAATTTTTTAAAAATTATCATCTTTTCTTCGCCTCCGTTTTAGAAAGAAATCTGTTACCAATGTAGTCGGTCCATTCAAAAACTCAAACCATTCTTTACAATCTCCTTGTACGTCGAAAAAGTGGCACAAATCCGCATAAAAAGTGGATTTGGATGTTCCATGCATCTATCTGTCTAAGTATATAACCATAACACCTGTTCTGGCTAGACTAAACAAAAGGCGTGCGGCCACGACGACGTTGTTCAGGTGAGTGGGCTATGTGGGGCCCAATTAGACGCGTCTCTCTCTAGTTTAGAACAGCAACCAGGCGAGACCTTCACGGTCTGAGGCTCCATACCCACCACTTCGTACATATCTACTATTGACGCGGCGTATAACACATACACTCTCTATCTCCGTTTCACTCGCGCGCACACATACGCGCTTACACGTCCAAGAACGCACAAGCCGATAAAACATAGTTGTCTATGTACGGCGTGGCGTTTTTCAAGGTCCTGCGAAGCAATGCGGCGAGTTCATCAGCCTGATAAAATCGTGTGATGTCATTAATAAAGATAATCAATGTACGCCTTGACTTCCAAACTTGGACGTTTGGCCGGTAAATGTCGGTGGCATCGAATTACCGATTGATACCTGTATGTTAATTGGAAGATAAAACAGAAAAAAAGAGACGCCGAACCGTTGGAGATTGAAGTGTATTGGCGCGAAAAATAGCGCGATGAGTGGGCGCTACGCATTTTCGAGATCTAGTTATATTTCGAATTAAGTATTAAAAATCGGCAATTCCGTTGTATGTTTCGGATTTGTTGACATACTCAGAAACATTTTTGGAAACATGTTAATTCAATATTTTGATCATCGAAATGATATTCCGTACAATTCTCATAGCTGCTTTCAATCGAGGTTTGTCCGATGTAGTTTTCACGTCGTACTAATGAGGTTCACGTGGGCTTGACACCCGCTCCATAACTCCAATCCACACCTCTGTTGGCCTGACAGCTGTCAGCTATTTCGAGATAGGCGGACCTGACTTTCCCTATACCTACACCAGGAATTGGTGTACTCACATTGATGAAGATGCTGCTTTAAAGGAAGATGTGCCCTAATAGTGCTAGACATGGAAGTCGAACGTAGGCCTTAAGTTTATGTTTAAGCCCTGAGGTCTGAGGAGCTTAGCCAAAGGGTGAAACTAACTCGAGAACATTACGGAAACGATGTTTTTTCCGGTGACTTTACTAAAGGCCTGAGCATTCAGAACTGTAGTGCAAGATGTGTCCCAACGTTGTTAAACAAGTTGAACCCTGCTCCATAAAGCTGATAATGTGGGCAGTATTGCTTCCCCGAAGAATTACAGCATTTAGGTTAGAGAATTCAAATGTGACTATAGATTAGGATTGTCTCACAGGGGAACTACGGTAAGTCGAAGTAATTGAGACGCACACGTTCCCGATCCACAAATGTACGACAAGTGATTGTCACCCATCCAATTGTCAAATTAATCATCAAAAAATTCTCTTCTCACCGTTTTTTGAATTTAAATTATTCGGACGCTCTCACTAGATACGAATACGAAACAACAAGAAGACGAAATTCGATAAATCCTTCGAGACATTGCTGGAACTGGGAGTTAACATTTCATCTACTGCATCCATTCAGATTTCAACCTCCCAGCTCTCCAAACCATTCGGATACTTCTCTTCGTTACTACACACACACAGACCGATAAAACTTGCGTACGCCAGCATAGCCACGCACACAAGCGCGCTCCTAAATATAAAAATGCAAACGACTTTCGTACGTTTCCCGCCAAACCTTCGCCAAGGCTGTGAGAAACGTCTTTTAGCGTCTAGAAGCTTCGGAAGCGCTTGACCTTGAACGTCATTTGCGCCGCGTCAAGTGGCATATGCCGGTCGAGTTCAAATGTTTTCAGACGACAGTTTCGTTTAACGGACGTGATTCGGACGGCCGTTTTACAATAATCCGTCTGGGGAGGCGCAAGTGCGAATTGAAGGCTAAAGGAATGGACGAAAAGTTGATGGAAAGTAATGCGAAATAGATCCTGAGTGAAGCGAATTTTGCCAAAGGCCCCATTACATTCGAAAATGTTTCTTATCTCGTTATCTATCCATTGAAGACTAGAGGTATATTTCTTATAAAGAACAACACACGAAAAGGTTACATAGATGAAGATGAAGTGATGAAAAAGAAGAATCTACAATGGCCGCTCTGAAAGCTCCAGTATTACAGATTTTATATTTTTACCTACACTCTACACTTCCTTCCAACTTGTGCTTCCGTTTTCGCCTTCTTTAACTTATAATATATACTATACTATTTGTCCAGACAAATATCGGTAATTACGAAATAAGTTACGACAGTCTATATACACAGAACTACTCGCATACAGCATCGATGCTAGACTGGGGAGTCGACGATGCTGTTGTAACTTATTTCGTAATCGTACGCTATTACCGCTGTTTGTCCAGACTACTTATAATGTTGAAGTCTCGAAGTTAGGACTGTTGCAAGTGAAGATGTACCGGAAATAGCCCGCTGTGAAGCGACAGGTGCGGTCAGAAACTAGGAGTTAGCGCCGAGTCGAAGACAGTTGAAGGTTGATTTGCACTGTTCTTAAAAATTCTTGAAGATGGTTATTTTATGAGGACAGGGTGAAAGATTTGCGGTAAGGAGTGCATCAGTGACTGTAGTAGGGGCCATAGTAAGGGACTAACGCTGTGCGGGGAGCATGGCTTGCAAAGCGAAACGTCAGATGTCCCGTATCTTTAATTTTACATCTGGTTGTCGCGTACCAAACCATTCAGGAATGATACGGGGGTACTCGATTTTTAGCGATTGAGCCGGAGCCCTGGGATTTGAACACTGGCCCTCGATATTGTAGCCAAGTTCTCTACCTGCTGTACTACATCATTAGTCTGGGCAAACAGCGGTAATTACGAAATAAGTTACGACAGCCTACATATACACACTCGCATACAGCTAGATAAGACGATGGGGAGTCGGCGATGCTGTCGTAACTTATTTCGTAATTGTGCGCTGTTAGTGCTGCGCGCCATGATCATACATCAGCTCTGCTAAGAGTAAACAACTTTGAAGTAAAGATTCGGTGTTATATCGGGACAAAACATTCAATTATAAAATCGAAAACATAAATTTGATATCAAGAAATTTTTGAAGATATACTCATTCTTCACACTCTCAAGGTCTAAATCTCATTATCCTGTCTATTCAGATCTGGATTCTTAACATTCGTCGAATAATTACCGATTTTCGCACCCACCCAGGTGCTAATTAATGTTATTTATAATAATACAGTTCACATGGTCCCTAGATTCTACCTTACCGACTGACGCAAGAGCTAGTATTTCCCGAGTTAACTAAACGCCTCCTATCTACTTCGCGCATCGTTTTATTATCCGAAATTATAAATTCAAATGAGCAAGAGATCCCTGGTACGTACATTTACATAAGATTCTCAAGGTTTCGTGTGAAAAATAAATCGGTGGAAGAATGATATGAAGGAAAAAGAAAATACGTAGACGCGAGAGACGCGTAGATGTGAGTGCTCTACGTCGTTGTATTCTTAATTAAGTAAGGCTTTATTTAGACACTGCTGCTAGAAAAACCGGTGATAATGGTAAGAACAGATTTTCAAGAGATGTCCATAAAATCGATAGGGATTAAGAATTAGGCTTGTCGATCTCATTAGTGTCTTTCTAAATCTTCGATTTCTCAACAAAACAGAAGTGATGAAGATGCTCGAAGGGGATTTAAACCGTCGCGTTAATTTCGTTATCTGATACTATGTAGAGGACCCAGAAGATAATTTCAGCCAGCGTTGAAAAAGTTTCATGGGGATGGGAATTTCCAAGAAAAACTACTCCCTCCTCTTAACATTTACAAGTATTTGGAGAACGAAAATTCCAGCAGCAGATAAATTCGTCGCAATTAAGATGCGTTGTTTTCCCACATAAAACATTTCCCCAACGAAGAACGTAGTCGCCCGCCATACGTTATCACTAGAGTTTGTTAAAAAGGTGGTATCGGACAAGGGCGCGTGTCGGTGAACGCAGCGTACTGGAGTTGATTGGAGAATAGGTAGGCCGCTATGTTGGTTAACAAATTCGCGCTGCCGACATACGCCCTTGTCTGGTACCACCTTTTTAACAAACTCTAGTCACTACTAGACTGGACAAACAGTGCTAATTACGAAATAAGTTGCGACGGCCTACATATACACATAACTACTCGCATACAGCATCGTTTTACCAGAGTGGGGAATCGGTGATGCTGTCGTAGTTTATTTCGTAATTGTATGTTATCACCATTATTTGCCCAGGCTAGCTATCAAACATCGGAAACCGGCCATGTACAATTTTTAATAACCCTTCCGTAAAACACTCTCTTTTTGAATGAAACCCTTACAACCCACTCACTACGACATCTCATAATACTTACCGTGCCATACATAGTTATCGGTCCTCTTTCTCTATTCCTCGTTTAGCGTTCGAGGAAGGTAACCACCATTTCGGGCGGTAACTACCGATGCAGTACTAGCAAAACGGACCGGTGCGTCTTGCACCTTGCGCAATGCACCTCTTATTGACTGGGACCAGCGCTATGGATCGGGAGCGGCGGAGAAGAAGGGCGAGGTGCATTTTGTGTATGCAGTAGTACGCTGCATTTTACTCCTCGGAGTAGTACGCGGGGGATCGCGGGGAACGGTGGGGGAAGAACGCGAGCGAAACACCGGCGATCGGTCTGCCTCGCCCTGCGTGACGTCATCGCGGCGTCGTATCGGCAACGTCGCATCGGTTAGGGCGGCGGGAAGCCGGCACGCAGGCCCGACGACCTCGAGTCTTTTAAATCCGATGCCGCTGGTTGGACGGCGTTTACGCTGCGGCGTAGTACGAAGTAACGGCGGCAGCTTTACGCGCATATTGCGGGGATGAAATACAGCTTTCGGGGCTTTGTTTTCGTTTTTTTTTGCTTTGCTCTACGTTCCTCTCGATTGCGGCGAAGCGAATGTGGAATATGGGGTGGATGACATGATAAATTGGGGCTTGAGGGATTTTGGTCACGGAGCACAATGACGAAGTCGTAATTTGGAAGTAATTACCGTTTTTCACAGAAATTAAAAGAAGTACTACATATCCTTTGTCGTATTTAGGTTACATAAAATCAGTAATCGACCCGATGAGAGAAGAAATTTTCCTTTCTCATGTCACATTTCTAAAGAAACTTCTTCTAAACCACACCCAAGAGCATTCATTCCCATAATGAATCCCGAACAACAAGAACTTTATTTGGGGATGTCCATGTAATTGCACATTCTTTGGCATGCATCCAGGATCTTTCCATCAATCTGTTATCAGAAGAACTGTGTCTATACTACATTGGAAAAACGTTCTTACGTCCACAAGGTTAGGTAACAACGCTTGCCTTACATCCAAAGAGGGCTCATAATTAAAACTACACCAATCAAGAAGAAGAATAGGAAATCAGCCTTAAAATGTTGGTCTGAAGATCAATAGCTTCATTCCCACTGATAATCAGATCCTTTCAAAATCATGCTTTCTGATCGTTTTTCATTTTGTAAATATGTCAATCTGATCTGTCTGAATCAATGTTTTTTATTGTTGTAAAATGTGTCAATCTGATCTGTCTGAATCAATGCTTTTTATTGTAAGGTATTATATGTTAATCTTATCTGTCTAAATAAACCGGCATAAAAACAGAAAGGCCTACCTTTTTTATATCCCCACGCAAGCGGGAAACCGCTTGGCGCTCTCTCCAAACCAGGAGACCGTAACATTCTCCAACATTAATACGGTTTGGTTTCAAGATTGTCATCTTAGGTATGGTAAGACATTGGCGTTCCGCCACGAAATACGAGGGATAAGGTGAAATTATTGAGAATGAAAAACACGGTTAATATTTTCTAGGACTTAATTTTAAATATGCTCAAAGTAATTCACTTCAACAACGATACACCTGTCCATTTTTTCTTTCCACTGTTTAAAAGCTCCCAACCAATCTACTTTCGGAATACCTTCAAAATAAGCGTGAACTGCGGTATCAATCTCTCCTTCAGACGAAAATCTTCTACACCGCAAACTTCATTTAAGCCCAAAAAATACCCAAAGATTACAATTTGTTAAATCAGGTGAATACGGCGGATGTTGTATTAGTTTTATATATATATCTTTCAGCCAAAACTGGAGAGTTGAAACTAACGTTAGCACGATGCATTGTCATGGTGGAGCATAATTCCCTTGCTTGGAACTCTGTTGAACACTTCAGGGAAACATTTTTCAGTGTACCACTTAGCTGTTACTGTCTTTTGTCCATCTAGCTTAATTGCATTTAATAGGCCCGTACTTCTGAAGAATATCGCATAGATAACCTTTTTCAAACCTCGCTGCTTTGATCATTATAGGAGTTTCCCCTTCTTTGTGAATCAATACACGACTCTCTTGGCGGGTAGGACGGTCAAGAAAAGGAATATAAGTTTCGTCACCTGTCATTATTTTGGAAAAAATTTGGGAACGCCTTTATTTAATAAATTTAAAGTTTCATGGCAAATTCTCACACGCTCTGATTTTTGGAAGTCAGAAAGGTGATGCGGCACAAAACAACTCACCACCTTTCTTAAATTCAGGTGATTGTTTTAAAAACTGAGGATCCAATCTTGAGTTGATGCTCTGTTACCGCATAAGTCGCTTTATTGTCCTCTTCAATTACTTTTTAACAGCAGCAATGTTTTTGTCGTCAATAGCCGTCGAAGAACGCCCTGCTCCTTTCTGATGCTGAACAGAATTCCTTTCGCGTTCAAATTACTTATACCATCGGTAAATTGTAGCCAAGGAAGGTGCTTGTTCACTAAGAAATGAATCTAAACTCTCTTTTGCACTCATAAGCGCTTAAACCTCCTTTAAAATTATAGTAAATTATGATTCGAAAGTGCTCTCCGGTTAATTCCATTTTATTTTACTTTTAAAAAATAAGCAGCTGAGTTAAAACGAACGTAACTTTAACAACTAAACGTGAAATCATAACAAGTTGCTCTAAATAAACACCGTGTGATTGTTTTTCACAGTCTACTACATTTTCTTATTCTCAATAAATTCAGTTTATCCCTCGTATTTAATCATTCATAAATGAATCTTGACATAAGCGATTAAAAATGTGGTAGAGGGCAGAACCCATAGAACCCAGGAAATTCATAACTCTCGTAGAGCAATTGGTGTATGTAGTTGAGAGGAGGAGACTATTTTCCTCGGAAATCAAAGTAGACCATAATTTTCGTCGAATTGTTTTTGAGAACTAAGTACGTGGGAATTAGTCACTCCAACCAACTATTTCCCGTGCAAAATCATCGCTGGGTGTCGTGCAACGACCTACTTCCTAGGCATTATTGTCTCCTCTTCGTAGAAAAGGACATACTTTATTAATAGCAAGGATCCCGTATATTCGCTTTCACACTTGGTTCGAGAATGATACGTGGTGATGTGCACTTCACGTACTAAGAAGCTTTCTTGTACACAATGAACGCCGAAACGATTTCTTTTCTAGGATGAGTAGTGCACACCGAATCGGAATGCCAGAAGTTTGAACCGTGCCCCTCACCATTGTAGTTCAGTTCGCTAACCGCTAGGCCGCACTGATTCGTGTCATCTTTGTTGCTACACTCCGAATTTTAGGACCAACAAGAATTATTAGAATATTTATCGAGTTAGCCGGAGATGTGGATTTAGTAATAATATTAGTTAAAAAATCACCTTTGGTCATTGCAAAGGTACGCCCAGAACAAAAAAGTTATCCCCTCCAATACATGTTACCTTTCTGCATCATCGCACCTAAATTCATCACCTTCGTATACACCCGAACATCATCCCCGAATTAGACCCTCATTAGCTCGTCCTCGCGAGACAAGGCCATCGCGCGTTGCGTAATCGAAAACGCGCGCTCCGTTCGGAAGCCATTATACATGAGGCCATTGGGCCAGGTGAGTGGCGCGCTCATTTCGCGACGGCATCCCCTTTCTTTCCAGGTCGCCCCCGTTACCGCCGGATCGGTGCGGAGCGGGTCCGTGGACGAAAACGCCGGAATACCGGATAGGAGAGGAAGAATCGATATGGACCCGTTACCAAGGCGACAGACTCCCTACGTCACCGACGATCAATACGACGCCGATAGCGGCGGAGGAGATGCACACGCATCATCGCGGAGGGAGGAATCGTAAGAGCGAGCGTACGGCGAAATGTGGCGGTTGTACGTTTCAAAAAGAGGGATTGTTATTGAGGGAAAGACAATAGAAAGTTGGATGATTTTCAGTCAACTTGACGATTGTAATGGAACATACATATATTGTTGTCAGACAATTTTTTCAAAACTTTGTAAAAGTACTGCCAAACTAACACTTTAATTATAGAAATATAAATTCAATTAAAAGAAAACACCTTCAAAATTGGGAAATGCCCAAAAAGACTGGTGTGGTGATTCCAGCGGTAAGAGGGTCTTCCGGTTTGTTGGTTTCGAAAAATCGTTTTCTCTTTTTTGCATAATTTAAGGTGTCTTAGGAATGTGCTCTTAAAAGGGTTTAACGAAATTCGTTCTAGTTTAGAAATTATGAACCTTCGGCCATGGCGCGCGGGCTCTCCATGCGCCTCTGAGTGTGTAGGGTACGTGGAAAAACGTATGGGAATACGACTTCGGAATGTAAAGGAAAACAACAAGGTATTGGGGAAAAAGTCAAGCAGAAGGTTTTGGTACTCTAACCACTTTTAAACATAAGCGTGATACTATGAATTCGACAGTTTTGATTGTGATTATTATTTATGAAGAATTTTCATCGGAAAATTTGCTTGAGTGGTGTTTGGGAGCTCACACGCAAAATAGCAACGAGTCTTTGAATAATTGTATTTGGCTTATTGCGTCGAAATACTTGCATTCTGTAAAAGTCATATTCAACGAAGGGTTTAAAAAAGGTATAGAAGTCATGGGAATTACTTTAGGATTGCAAGCAGAAGCGGCAAAAAGGACCAGAATTCAGAAGAGAGGAGCAATAGCCCACCGTGTGTTTCTTCACGACCATGAACGAATTCTACGGACCTGGCATCGCTGATTGATCGTAAGTCACTTTAATGACGTTTTACAATATCCGACATCATCAAATACGTTTTCCCAAAAATCGTATTTTTCAAACTGTTGTCCATAATTACGGAAAAAATATTGCATGAATGCGGATGATTTTTAGGTAAAACCTTAAGCATACATGTGGCTAACGTTTGATCGCTTGTTTTTCCAAAATTCAATTTATTTTTAGAGCTTTCAAAAGTTGAATAAATGAGCTAAAAATGATATTTTTCCGAGAAACTGCGCCATTTTAAGAGAAATTGAAATTCTGAAAAAGCGACCGATCAAACGATAGCCACGATGACAAGCTTTAGAAAAATCATTCACTTATCTCTTTCAGATGAACTGGGAATTCAAAATCGTGGACACCGTTTCCTCTCGACAGTTTGACAGTGGTGCGGTTAATATCAAGTTTGCGTTTCGAAAAATTTCTATTAAAAGTTGGAGAATAACTTAATAAAATAGAGGTAAAACCGTTCAAATATCTAAAATGGTTTTCTTGCAATAAATTCCTGAAGATGTGCTGGAGAAACGGTCAAAAAATCGGTAGATCCCCCTTAAGGATTTTCCCTCCACTTGCATCACTTTAATATCCAGGCTTAATAATTGTAACAAATGCTTGCCATTTTTTAAAACAAAGTATGAATTAAATTTAACATAAGAGATTTAACATAAGAGAGAACATAAGTAATAAAAGATACAGATACAGAAATAACAACCCAAATATTACGAACATCATTAAGTTCAATTAGCAAAAGTATTCGTACAAAACACGTTACTTTAAATATAATAATAAGAAAATCATTTATTCTTTGAAAACTTGGAAGGAAGATACGGTGCGTTTAGGAACGTTGTGCGTGTGAGTTAGTCGACGATGACCGGGTTTGACCAGGAAGAAACAGCTTCGATCTATAGGCGAAGCCCCAAGAATTATTATAAAAATAAAACTCTGATTTTTGACACGCTATTGATTTCTTATCATGAAATACACAAGAATACCGCTTAAAAACCAAGTTTATAACGAAACGAATCCAGGCAATTTTACGACGTTTCAGTCGGATAAAGTCCCGATTAAAATTAATAATGTAATAGATTTATGGCTCTTAATTCGTATCATACATAAAAACGTAACTTACGTAAGGAATGTATTTCGTTGTCGTATGTATTTATATATCGATTTAATATATTTTAATGGAGATATTTAACTTAAAAATTAGGAAGTGGTGATGGTATATGAACACAATAATTATAACTTGGAAGTTATCGCTTTCATCGGTTCATTGGGATATTGAACGTATTACTTCTGTACACTGTTCTAAATTGATGCTTACAGAAAATATCAACAGGAAAGTTATACAATATTGGATCTTTGATCCGGGGTTCGTTCGCTGTGGAATTTAAATGAAGTAAAATAATAATAAAGATATGCGCGAAGTATATTTATTATGATGGCATAATCATACCGCAAGAAAATTACATAAATATATTGCTATCCACCGGGGCTTAGTCCTAGATAAGTAAGGTTATGTTAGACTTACTATCAAGTGTCATGTCAGATGCGCTGCAGTTTGTGTAATTTTGGGCGTCGTTATCAACCAATCAGATTCAAGAATTTAATAGCACCATCTATTCCCACACTACATTCTTAACGTAAACGAAGTGTAAGTGTTAATAGTCCCCATCAATTCATGGCCAGTCATCTTCAGTTGCGATGAGGATGCGTCAGGAAGCAGATCAATAAGCTACAAAGATTGGTCTGTATGAGAATATCTAGAGCTTTTAGAAAAACACATGTTCAAACCCTGAGAGCAAGAATGGGAGTTAAGTTCCTACATTTGGCGGTAGAGGCTAAAATTCTGAAAGGCCCTATTCGTCTAAATAACTGAGGCAAGTAGGCCAAATGATGTTAAAATGGATGCTTACGTCAATCACTTGACAGATATGGACTAAGATAGGTTTCCTCGATTACAAAAGAACAAAGAATTTAACAAAAGGACCAAGCTCTACTTTCTCCACTTAACGCCTTCGACCGAAACAGACGCTCTAAACAGTGTAAATTCTAAGCAGACCTACATGAACGCGCTTAAACCACCTAACTTACAAAGAAGCGTTTGCATTAACAATTTAAACACACGCTAGTACATATATGCATTTCAAAGCGCACGTGTTTTTCGGTCTGGTCCTGGTGCGGTGCTCGATCTTTGAAGAAACAAATTAGATAACCAAATGCGGTTGACAATGTTCAGAACCTGCACTTGTAGGGAGAGAGAACAATCAAGCAACGCGAGTAACAGACAGTCGTAAATTAAATTAACAACATTATAATTCACCGAGATGTACGCATCGTAGATAAATACAAACAAGGAAAGAGAAATTTCGACACTAATAGATCCCGACATTTTTCCTTCCATTACGACGGATTAACACTCGGAGCTTCTTTTTCGGTCGTCGCAATTCACCAAGACAATATCAATAATTCGTTACTACGACGGTATATTGCGTGCGCGCAACATCAGAAATGAAGTCATAATTAATGTCTACGAGAATGGAAACCTCAAGCGAAAGATAATTAAAGGTTCAGTAATAGTCCCCGACTCGTAATGTAGAGGCAGCACAATGGAATATTGACCACGAAGAAGTGGCACGTGTCTACGTTTCGGAACTGCGTAGTAGATGAGGCTCTCTCAGGTAGAAAAAAGAGACGATTGCGATCGTTCTGGTTATCGGTTTTCGAAACATTCAGGTCAGACCGTCGAAACGAAAAGGAGTTTCGATGTATTTGTTGTTGTCGGAAGAAATCTGAAGATAAACCTGTCAAAATAATCCGAGATCATCTATATCAAGGGCGCTACAAAAGTGTGTATAAACAGAATTATTAAACCTGTCAAAATAACAGTAGCAGCGCCAACTGGACCATAATGCAGAGATGAAACTGTCAAACGAATTTCATTCATCTATTCAAATTGGCAGAACTAGTCGTAAGTATCACGATGGAAATGTCAGAGTTTACCCAAAGCGTCAATGGACTTCAGTCCTTGGAATAGTGTAAAAGTCCAATAAAAAGCGGCATTGAAATTATTGCAAACTCAATTTGTGAATTGTGGAAATTAAATTACGTCAAAAGTGACAAAGTTCAAATTTAATGAAACCGCTACATTTGACATACTTGTGTAATTCGTTTTCGAAAACCGGCAAAATTGTCAAACAAGTGAAGTCTATCTATTTAAGCCGACGAAGATCAGTCGGATTTACTCCAATGAAGTGTCAAATATCACGATAAAATCGGCGCAAAAATGTTAATTATTTCCTTTCAATCTAACTTTAAATGTCAAAAACTTACAAAAAAAAGGAATAACCGCTTTACAATTATAGAAAACCCGATTTACAAAGTATGTCAAATGCATTACGTAAAAATTGACAAAAATTCGATAAAACTCTAAAACTTGATAAATTTGTTAGATTTACTCCCAAAAAACCAGCGAAGATGTCAAACAAATAAAGTGCGCCCGTCTACGTCAACGTAGTTGTCAAATTTACACCAGTAAGGTGTAAAATTCACGATCATCGTCAGAATCTACAAGATTAGATCACTCACTGAACTTTGTCTTTTGTTTAACCATTCCCCAATTTCTAACTAATTTATTTGTTGACATGTCAAAATAATCACTATCATTTTTTGACAACTTTATGAAATTTGATAGATGCTTTGCAATTACAATTGGTTCCTTGAACTGTCAAAATTAATAAACGAAAATAACGCTGTTGAAATTGTAATAATCCCGATTTGCAAAATGTCAAATACAGGTTCCCAATTTACGAAATTTACTAAAAACAAAAAAACTGTAGTCGTCAAACAAATACCATTCTTTCATGTAAATCAAGTTTATCTCAGGAAGTTGTCAATTATCGCGATAAAAACGTGAAGATGTACAAAAGAATGGACGAAACTTGCTAGATATCAAAACTGTCAGGTTAACGTTACACGTCAACTTTCCTTTTTCTATTTAGTCTGTCAACCCTATTCAACAATTTTTGACCGCAATAAGATGATATCAAATTTAATTAACATTTATTGATTTCAATTTTTCAATTTTGTTTCTGGAACCATCAAAATTCACTAAATAAACGAATAATGTTATTGAAATTGTAATTTTAGTCTCTTTCAAGTTCTCTTTTTTGGGTGACAATCCTCCCATAACTTACGAGTTGATCTGCATGGTGCTGGGTCTTAACAAATCTGTGTATCACACCCTTCAGGACTCGGGTAGATTATCACCAACTTTTATTTTGAATTCTTTCATTCTTTAAATTCTAAAAAACTTCGATGGGGAACCTACATAGATATTTTTTTTTAAACCTTCCTATACTCACGCATACGGTCTGTGAGACCGATTTATATAGTATAGTATACGTCTTTCATTATGACGTGAGTATAGGAAGGTTAACTGAGTAACTGAGGGGCCCTCAGATGTAAAAAAAAGACGATTGCCATCATCACAGCTATTGGTCAGATCGTCGAAATAAAAAGGAGTTCCAAGAGTCTTTTTATTGTTGGAAATACTCAAAAATAAGCAAATTTTGGATAACAAGTTTAAAAGATATCATGCGATACGTTAATCTTTTTTAAATACAATAGTAAATAATAAGAAAAGACGACAATAAGACAAGACTATGATGTAGATGAAGTTGGGAATGTCGCCCGTGCGGATTTACCGCAGATAGCCCGCTACAAAGGGACAGAAGCGGTCAAAGATCGGGAGTGAGGTCCCCTAAAATACATTAATCCGGAATTTATTGCAGTATCCCTTACTCATTTAATATGTGGTAATATATGTGGTTCAAGATGTGTGTCCCTATGCTTCGATAGACGGCTTTTTGAGGTTTTACCCAAGTTATTTTCTTTCCAGTTCCCACTGTCCTTAAATTATCAATTACCTCCTCTTCGTTAGAAGCTTCTTCTGAGCTATCAATTACTTTGAACGCTAATTCTTCCATTCGCAGGAGACTGATTAGAATCTTATCTTATTTCAAACTCGTATCGTTTATATCAATACGACCATTCTTTCTTCTTGACACCTTCACCTACTTCCTCGTCCTGTGCATACACCGATGTATAAGTTTGTGTATCTGAATTTTAAAGAATTTCCACGGGAAATCCATACAAATATTTCGTTTCGTTTCAAATTTATATCCATTTCCGCCGTCCTTAAACTCCGCCAAAGAAAATAAACATAATTACCGCTTGTCAACGCTACCTCCGTTCGCATTTTAAATTCGCGCGGTACGGTATTTGAAACACATGCGACGCTACGCGTTGTGCAGCATACATACACACATTACAGCACGTACATATATTTCATTCTAGAAGCCAAGTAAAACGACAGAAAGGTCGTTGGAAGTTGCTTGTAATATATTAAAATCGTTCCGACCAGCCTCAACGATCCTAGGTCAGCGCGTGCTGTTTACGTTCGACTATGGTATAGTGTTAGATTATGCTCTATCGATTATAAAATAAGCATAATAAAGTCGATTAGTGCGATATAAAGATATGGTCGATACGAAATACGAAGTTTCTGGGTATTATTATTTTTATCTCGAAGGTGGATTTGTATGTATTTCCAACCGCCTTCTTTGCAAGCCATAATTTTGGGTCTATTTCAACTTATGTAAAAAAATAAAATCAGGAACTTGACCATATTTTCGTAAATCGACGATTATTTGCGTATCCAAACAAGGTAACGATCGCGAGTATGAAGGCAGCGAAGGCTGCTTTCCGCCGTGACTCACCCGTCACAAGCTTCTCCGACGAGATCATATGGAAATCACGTAGCCTTTTACGTGATTATTGATAAACAGTTAACGCGTGTGCATATCCCGCATCTATTTATATACACTTCAAACACACTGCTTCATAGGAGGATGACCTAAGCATATGACAATAACATCGCGTTGATACTGGGGCTGCATCGTATTTAGCAGGATGTGGGTTCCATCAAATTGCTCCTAATTGATCAATTCGTCGTATTTTGTTCCTTTTACGTTGAAATTTATTGGATTTTATCGGTACTGTCGAGCAATTTAAAGGGAAATATCTAATGTAGATACATACGCTTTCGTCTTAAGTAGTGATGAAACTTTTATGTTTCCGTTAGAATGTGCGGATCATCATTGGGTTATTCCTGAGGTTTTTTCTCGAATTTACAATAAATTTTGAGTGGTCTTACAAGGATACATCGCGTCGATATAACAATCGATTGTAACAAAACTTGTTGTAGTGATCGGTAACTATGTCGAGTGTTTTTGGGTAAACGGGTACGACGCATTATTCAAGCACTTTCGAGGCTATCGAATAGTAATAGCACAGATAGATCATCTTCATGAAAGAATGGAAAACGGTGATCGCCTTCTAATGGAAATGATTTGGAAACGACACCTGTATTAGACCATTTATTAGAAGAGGAAAATCGCTATAATCTAGGCAACTCCAACCAATGATTTTACGTAAAGCCATTGGACGAGCGGTTTTACTTATCCGTGGTCCTAGTAATGTCGTGTAGTGCAGACTTATTAGTTGGTATGATTTTTTCAAATTTTCTCTATAATGTTAACGGATACGACGCATTATCGTCGTATCCGTTTACCCAAAAACACTCGACATAATCACCGATCACTACAACGAGTTCCGTTGAAATCGATGGGTATCACGTTTCGACGTCTCCTTGTAGTCCTAGTTAGTGTTGTCATCAGTTGAAACTGGTTGGTATGGATAGCCTGAAAGGCAGGTTCATCAATGGTTATCGTCCAGTGAATGACTCAACTTGTTTCTTCCAAACTTTTCTTTCTGGGAATTTCAAATAACTTCTAAAGTGACGCTGAGAATCTATGTCTCCCAAGGGTATGTATGAGGCACGAACAGGAGAAAGCGTTAGCATGCATCTGGGAGCTTATGCGGCAGTGTTCTAGACCGAGATTACTACCATAATTACATGTGAGTAAACCTTGGTACAGAGATGCGATCAGAACAGAATGGTCTAGCATATCACGAAGGACAGCCAAGCATAAATACAATCAAGTGCTGTCCAGGAATGCAAGGATGCATCACTGTATTTGGCAGAATACAATAGAGTCAATCTATGATGGATACCACGGAACATAAAAGGAAACAAGATAACGAACCTGTTGGCGAGAGGCAAAACGCAAAGAGGAAGCTTATAGGGTCTAAACTTATATGTGGAATTCCTTATCAAACCCTAAGGACTAATGAGGAATTTGTTAGAGGAGCAGCGTGGAGAACTGTACTGGGACTAAGATGTTCATTGGGGCACCATCCGTGGACAAAACGTTATAATTTCTGCGAATGAGCAGGAACTAGATTGGGAAGGCAGTGGGTCTGTTGACAAAACACTGCCAGCTTCACAAAGATCTCCGCACCATAGAAATAGTGGAAGATCCCATCTGCACGATCTGGTGTGAAGAAGAAGAACATGTCCTGCAGTATGAGGCTTAAATACTTTGTCCCTACAGAAGAAGTAAAAAAGAGTGATTGGTAAGGTGATCTATACCTGATGGAGTAGATATCTAATTGTAAGAACCAGAAGAAACCAATGAGCTCCGGTGTGATGGGCGATGAACGACACCTTTAAGAGAAAAAGAGTGCCGTAAGGATTAATTTCTTCCTAAAGGATATAATTGCAATTCTACTTCCAGCTAATAAAGTTAGTTGGTTTCCCAGACAATCTTCTATTTTACTTTAATATAATAATGACAAATGAAGCAAAACAAACAGACGATTGGCTTTCTTATATCTATTTTCATTTTTTTGTTTTGGTTTCAGTTCACATAATAATGCACATCTGATCGGATTATTTAGACTTTACATCGTTGATTTAACTCAGCTGTTGCATCATCGTAATCCTATAGGAATTTTGCCCGATTAAGGTTGTTGTTTTCCAATGACTCATCGATAAAAGCGAATTGTTTTCATTCGTGCTAGTTTCTAAGAGAAAGAAAGAGGTCAATAAAACTGTTATCAATAAAAGGCGAATACCAGAGCAGTGATGGCATCCAATAAGCGGTAGTTAAAGATTGTAACGATTTACCTCGAACTGCAGTATGTTTTACAGTCTAGATCAAAATGTGTGTCTGTGTAAGATGAAAAATTTTATATACAGTGTGTTGAAAGATAAACTGAAGTAGTTGAGAAAGGAAAGATTCGAACGTCGTAATTTTGGTGCGATACTAGCACCCTGTATATGTGTTATCAATACTGTTGCGCAATTATTTTTATTCGTTTAGACTAGGACTGCACTGAATTAGTAGAAGGCGATTATACGATACTAGGAAAGACCACGAAATTCTTCTCCTGCACCCTGTATATGTGTACAGTGCAATTTTTCGTTGTATTTTCTGGTACTATATACATTTATTAGTTTTTCGCACGCTTAAGCTATAATCAACCCCAAGATAGATATCATTCAGATTATAGATAGCGTATTGTAACTGATGTTACTGGAAACCAACACAAAGTAGGAATTGTATAAAGGATACTGTCATCTTTTCAACATCATTCGAAATGTGGTAACAAAATCTAATATGTCTAACTATGTCGCATAAAAGGAAAACGAAAAATTTTTACTAAAGCTACCAACTTAAAGACACGTTGCCCCATCTCACCGCACCTTGTATATTCCTCATGGATACCACAGAGCGTATTCCCTTATTTTTCGCTCGTTTTAACAACGATCTAGCCCAACACATTTTATAAAGTCCAACCGGTCCCCGACGGACCGCTCCGATCGGACACTAATCAAGCGGCACGGCGGAATAATTTTAGAAATAAGGTTAGGTTGGCTGTATCGGTGAATGGGGCGACGAGCCCGGCGATTTCGCACCGGAGGTCGCGTATGTGCCAAATAATATCCTCCTCGTCGTCGGCGACGGTGGCTGCTAGGCAATTTTCGGCGGACGATTGAAGAGGAGGCGTGCTGTTCGCGGCCTCGCTGGCCGGTCGTTCAGACAAAGCGGCCAGACCGAATAAAAATACCCTGACCTAGTTGCAACATTGTCTGGGCGGTCGGGTAATTGAGAAGAGGACGAACCGGCGAACGAGGGGCCCGGTCTACGTTCGGCAAGTCACGAACTTCGTCGGTTCCGTTTTGGAAGTGGAGCATTGAAAAAGAGAATGTTTGGGCGTACAACGCACTGGGTCGGAAGAAAAAAATGATGATACCTATTTCGATATGATCCTTGGAAAATGAGCACAATTCTATGTGGTGATTGTGAAAGTATATTGAAGCAACTAGATCCGGTTCGATGTCAAATGAATATCTTTTGTAGTTGACTTATTGTGAGCGGATCACCTTTTGGATTCCATTAAATAAACTAATTTGTTCGGCAATGAATCGCAGATGTGAGAATGGATGAGGACAAATTAGTTTGCGCGCCTGAAGATGTGAACTATTGTGTTTCGGCCCACATCTCCCCGGAAGACGCATCTTCAAACCCTAAATCCTACCCCCAAACCACTTATCAACCATAACGACTTCATTTCCAAAAATTTTGCAAATTCTACTGGAAAATACCAGGAAACACATAAGGTGCTCCGGGGTTTATGGGCCAAGGGTTGCTCATGTCCATATTTGTGGAAATTATAATGTTATGTGATTGGCACCCCTATATCTTCTTTGTTTCTATCTAGAACAGCAGTTTTTACTTCATTTGGAGCCATTTTGTAGTTGTGAGAGGTTCAATATTTTTGAAGGTTCCTAGGGTTGTTTTTGTTTGTCTGGTAGGGGTGGTCCAGTTATTCCGAAAATTTTTCAGAAAAACGGTAACTGGGTCATCACGAGTTGGGTCCAATTAGACCAATAATATACAGCAAGTAAAAATAAACTACCATGTAGCCTAATAGGTTTTTTGTTTTAATTGGGTAAAACCTAGTTACATCAAATCCTGTCTTGTACTCAAGACTACTTGTTTCGTACAGGATATTTCTTCCAGTGATGAAAATTATTGTAATGCTTATTCTTTCCAAGAAAGTGAAGAAAACCCGAAACCTCGAAAGCTTCCCAGAGTATGAGCATGAGGATAGAATTACACTTGAACGTGGTGAGTTTATATATAGGTGTGCTTACCCCAGACATTTGCTGCAGTGCTTTTATAGAATATGCCCCGGTGCGGACCAGTCGCCCCAAATTCACGGAACAACTGGACCAATAGAACATACAAAATTATATATCTATATAAAAATATATAATGTTAAAGACATACCTTAAATATTATGTAATATGTTGGTCTGTTTATTGCTAAATAATCATGCAATATTTTGTAGTGAAAATTTCTAAATTACAGTTTAATGAAGATAACTGGAGGTCATGTAAAATCATGATCCAGTTACCCCGGAGCACCTTACTTCCAAGAGTGGTCACGAAGAGAATGAAACCGAAAAAGAATGAATGTTTGATGGTCAGAGATAAGAGAGCTCTAATAACAGCAGAAACATGACTTATCGATGATTAGTTTGAATGACAAATGGAAAGAATTCAAGACCATTGTACAACTGTACGGTTACAGGAGAAGAAATAGGACAACTACAAGAAAGAAGAAGAAATTAGAAGGAAGATCAGAAAGGTAACAGAAACAAAATCCAGTCGCAGATGAGCGCTTATAGTTGATACCATAACATTTAGCTGGACGCACAAATGCGTCTAAAGCCCACATCGATAGCCATCGATTGCATTCATATACAGGTGTCACCGCAACGTCTAGATATTTCATCAGGTAAGATTTTCTTCAATAAGGTCAAGGTCATTCTGTAAGTATCTTTCCACGGGAAATCTAATGGTAACTTGAAATTGGAGTTTGACAATGACCTTCAAGGCATTTTAAGGTTTCTTTCTTGAACTTAATTGGCCAGCCCCTTATTCGTCGGAGGATCATCATAATTCCGTTCTCGTTCTCCCTGATCCTGTTTTCACTGGGCGTTGATTACCCAATCTTCCACAGAATTGTGCGAGTTACCACTTTCTAGTTTCCATACGAGGTACCCTAGTTTAGGCGTCCCTTAAAAAGATGATTTTAAAAAGGTAAGAAATGCTTCACACTTCAAAACACATTTTCTCGTATGTGATATTCTCCTAATTCGCTTTTTCTTTCTCGTTTTACTAGCTTCAACTGGAATATCTGCCTGTTATTTATCTGGTGCCTCTTCTGGACCTCGTTAAGTTCTACCTTAGCTTGAGCTAAAGAAGAAAAAAGCAATTCTCCTTGATTTCACTTCATTCTCACTTTGCCATGCATCTTTCCAGAGTTTTCTAAGCATACTTCCTAACGGTAGCAATTTTGGGGCCGTTACTAGGGTGGGAGGTACTAGGTGATAAGACAATTTAGTACACAATCTTTAGGATTTGTAAGTTGACTACATTGAGGTAGATTTACATTTTTTCGGGCAGTTTCGACGAAACTATCGGAGTAGGCAGTAGCTTGGCAGGTCTGATGGTTGGTGATGGTATTTTTGCTAATAACGACGTTTCATTTGAAACCGAATCAAACTCAATCTGTGAATATTTCGGTCGATATTGCAAATGATTGGTTACGCTCGCGCCTATTTACCACTTCGTTTATGTAGTTTTGGATACGTTCTTCGTATATTCTGAAGAAACACATATTCGTGTAGGTTGAACTTGTGCTGTTTTTTCTACTAAATGATTTACTTTCAATATACGTGTATCTCTAAAAAGTACACTGGACAAGCAACTACTTCCCGCCCAAAAGACTCGTTGTTTGTTGATTGTATATCAAATTAAAATATTATTAAATTTCTGCAGTGTTTACATTGATGGCAATTCTAGTAAGTTCTCAAGAACCAGATTGGTTCAAAATATTATACTCTTCTGGAGCCAAGTTACTGCTTGAATTTAAATAGGAAAAAGGTCATCCAAGTGACATTTAACGAGATCCATTTCGGTCCAGCGCGCCGATTCGAACGCCGACGAGTCCGTCGACCGACATTCCTACTACTACTTCATTCACAGTTGGCAGCACTATTTATGCAACGACTACATCGTAATACTGCAAATGAATTAATAATCGCCGGCTATACGGATTTACGAACAAGGTTGATTCAGTGAAGTTTTTCATGGCCGTCAGAATCCAATTGATTGCAAATACGTCGTACGTAGTGAAACGCTTCCGTTCATCTCCATTTCATTTAGATGTTTAGAACATCATCAATCTAAGTTCTCTCCGCGCCAAAACAAGCAACAATCCATAAATTAACCGCTCGAGAGAAAGAGACCAGTCCTGAGCGAATCTCGACCCAACTCCTCGTTATGGCATCAAGCAAGTAACGCGTAGACGATGACGTGTCTAAAAATAGTCATCGCTCAAAGGAAACGTTCATGAGTCTTGCGAAAGAACCCACCGACTTGGCGAGTCAACCGGAGCATGGGAAGAAAACGCAGACCGTTTAAATGCCTCCGACATCATCTCGTCATTTAAATCCCGGAGGGATATACAATTGAATACTCGGAGGCGTTCTCGCTCCCTCCCTCTTTATCTCTCGTTCTTTTCGTCTCCCTCCAAAGAAACACATACAAAACGTACTATAACAAAGCGTAAACACAGAAAGATTCAGAATACGTCGTATTCGGTTGTACGGTTGAGAAATAACCGGGGCGGGAAGTCAGCTGAGGAGATCTTTTTATTCGAGCAGCGCTTTAAATGGCCGCATATGTATGAGTAGTACGTGTAGAGGACGAAGACCTTTAACGTGGTGCGCAAATCCGAAACGAAGACGTAGGAGCGGCAGACAGAGACGAAGCAAAGAAAATAAACGTCGTCGTATGGGAGAGGCGGTTGTTATCGAAGGTGAAATTTCAAGTCGGAAACGTGGAAGTTGTTTTTTATGATCTCTCTTTTTTATTTTTGCTTTCTACGAAGGTGGAGATCCGGAAATAGAAGTTGTTTTTGTAGGAAGGAAAATTCTGTGGCGAATGATGGAATAATGATGTAGTTTATCAAGCTTTAGTAGTTGCCCCCAGAAAAAGATACAAATCTAAGTCGGAGACATGTTTTTCGATCTACAAGACTTGATTAGCATCTTTCTAGTTACATATATAATTCACGCCGATAACCGTCGTCATATATAAAATCACCGAATATGAGCATGTTCGTGTTCATAAAGTTCCAAGTGTGATGAAATTGCAAAACTGTCAAGTTTGGGAGTGCTTAACCTTCCTATATTCACGTCAAAATGAAAGACGTATACTATACTATATAAATCGGTCTCACAGACCGTATGCGTGAGTATAGGAAGGTTAATAGGTTAAAATATCCTCAAATCATCGAAGTCGAGTCTTAACAGAGATCCCTCCATAAGGGACTGTTTCTGGGGGTAGCAGATATGCACCGGACCAATGCTCTAAAATGTGTAGGGAGCGGTGTCAAGGTATTCATTTAATCCTCGCGACAACGACTGTATTAACATAACTGGAATGTTGAAAATCAATCATTTTGAAGAAAAAACGGCACCAGTCCAACCTACACGCATATGTCTTCTTTTAGAATATTCGGAGAACGCACCCCAAAGTATAATAAATAAAGTCGTAATCAGACACGAGCACAACTAATCGCCTGTAATATCGACCGAGATGTTAAGCACTTGATCATCAGCATAGATTTGATCTGCCCTACATACAAAACGATCAATTTGGATGTAAATCAATAAAATTTACGCTCTCCTAGCACTTTAGACGAAATCATCAATTTGAATTTGGATATTCTCGATCATTAAAATCGACAGCTCAACTCGTACCTATTTGTTACCAATTTCTTAAACTCAGATCAGTAACACCAACCCACATCTTCCAACGTTACATTTTGCCTTTACTGGCCAGTATCGCAAAATAGGTCAACTCGATACAAATATATATAACGGAGAGCACCGGTTGTAGTAAAACGACGTTTAGTGTAAACTAAAATTACAAATCCAAAAATAACCCAGTCTAGACATTACAAAGTCGAGCGAAAGCCAACAGCTCGCCTGTAATCATCCGACGTTGAACATATGATGACTATTTTTACGCCTGAACGGAGCGGCGTTGTTGCTCGTGCCCGATCAGCTGGTCGACGTGGTACCCACCGACACCACCAGTCCTAGGTCGCCTTCATCACCGCTGACTCACTCGATAATTATCCGTGTAAATAAAATAATTCCGTTTTTGTACCGTCGCCGATCGACGTGTCATCGTATCTCGTTGGCGTTGTTATTGTCGGTCATATGGTCTCTAAATTTACCCAGCAGTTTTAGTTTAGGTTACTGATCTTATTGAAAGTTTCTCTCGTATACACGATTACACTCGCAATCAGTAGATATCAATATCTGAGGATTATCAATTAGTAGTTTTTAAAAACCAAAAGCTCTACTGGTTCTAGAGATAAAACAGCAAGATTTCATAGTTGATATGATTAGCTTCGGGGATTCACGTGCAAAAACTGGGGAAAGCATGCCCAAAATTTAGGGACATTGTCCCAAACAGGGCAAAACTGCTCCCAAGTTTGGTGCCTTCTACTAATGAAGAATTGAATACTAATGAATTCTGATGAACAACTACACCGCGCTGGTGATCGCCAAGAAGAGCTTCCCTTTTCGCTCGTAAAAGTATGATGTTGCAGAAGCCAGCCATATATTTTTGTACGAGAAATAGTTATTTGATAGGTGCAATTCGTTCGTGGCCATATCACAAATGTACTTCAATGGATTCCAGTCCAAAGACTCTCCAAAGAAGTACATGGATATTTCGTTCTTCTTCCCACAATTAGGGCCATACCTTGTTTGTCTGGTTTTCATCGGATGATGAGAAAAGCTTTGATGCCACCTTTTCCTTGGTCTTCCAAGTGGTACCTTGCCTCTTTGGGCATCTCTCGATTGCCTCTTTGGGCATCTCTCGATTTCGATCCACGTTAGTATGTCTTCTTACTACACCATTTTCTAATTTTTTATGCAATTCTGCACCACGCGATCGACATGAGGACGGATATTCTCGTCCGCAAACAAGAAATTGTGAATCGTCAGCGCTTGCTAGGAAATTCAAGAAGAACGCGACGAAAAGTTTTACGTGAAGAACTCCTGACGACATTTCAAATACCAATAACCTTCAATTTAAATGTTTCATTGATTAGACATGCTGATTTCCGTCCTGCATCGTTTTGCTCGTAGCCAACTCCAACATTATTTCTAGCATTTGTAGTAGACTTGCAGATCAGAAGTCATAACTCTTCCAAGATCGAGAACGTCAAGATTAAGTTTTAGTTCGAACACATCTTAATGCTACAGAAATATTCCAAATTGGTACACCCGCCGCTTTCAATTTATCTTTGATGACACATCCGACTTCTTCTCTGTCACTTCTTTTTGGATTCCAGCATTTATAGTATACTTGAAGATCAGAAGGTTGGAAGTCACGATTCTTGCCGGATCGAAAACTCCAACATTAGGTTTTAGTTTGAACACACCTTAACGCTATAGAAATATTCTAAATTGGTACATTCGCTGGCTTCAATTTACCTCTGGTGAAACATCCGACTTCTTCTCTGTCAGTCCTTCTTGGATTCCAGCATTTGTAGTAGACTTAAAGGTAAGAAGATTAGAAGTCACGATTCTTGCTAGATCGACAACTCCAACTTTATGTTTTGGACCGAATACATCTTGTCGCACCAGAAATATTCCGAGTTGGTACATTTGCTACCCTCTTCAATTTACCTTTGGTGAAACATCCAACTTATTCTCTCCGTGTCTTGGTCTTTCTTGGATGGATAGCAGCGTCAATAGCAGCTGGAAATTGCGATTCTTCGACAGGATCGACAATTCCTACGAAGTCAGCTCAACATGGCTCTTGGATTAGGAAGAGGCTGGTCCAGTTTTGGTGTTGTGAATTAAGATTTCAGTCAGATTTTTGTTGTTTATTGTTTGAGATCGAGTAGCCCGATATCGATGTTCTGGATTGGGAGAAAATGGTTCAATTCTGGTCGTTTCCAGATCGAAATGGTAACGACAACTGTTACGTCTGAATTCCCAACAAGTCTGAGATCTTAACCGACATAACTAAATCGGGAATCAAAGTTATGTCTTCTTGGAATTTTATGAAAAGAAAGGATGTTGATCACTGCATATCCAGCAAAGGTAAGATAAAAATACAAATAAAGCAAAACAAGCAAGTAGAACTGGAGGCATAATCGTATTGGGGAAAATGTTTGGCGAAGGAACAAGAAACAAAACTGATAAGATATCCGTAAATTCGCTAAATTACGTCAGTCAAGAGGGCGAGAAAAACTCGAACCTGGAGATATGTGAAAGACATAATCGAGATGACCGCAAAAACGATGGGAAGAGAGTTAAGGATTTTTATTCCAGTGTTCTTGCTGACAACCACGAGACTCCAATGACGCCAAAATTTGTTGGAACATATTACAAGGGAAGGAAAAATAATGGAACAAGTAAGGGTTTCTATTATATCTTTGTCTTTGAGTCTTACCGACCGTAAGACATGGAAGACATTTTTTGGGCATATGACTGTCGATATTGATAGCTTCCCCAAGACACCATACGCAGAAAGGTAACTGATAAAGAAGAAGACGATAATGGCAAAAGAAGTTTTTACCAAGTAAGAATGCATACGACAAAAGATTTCTTCAAATCGACCACGACCATCAAATACTCTAATTTCGATCCGTTGTGGGGTTGCTATTTTCTTCTTGTGACCTCTTTTTAGGGGTTCGCTCCGCTCCTGAGGAGGACCAGTGTGCGACGAGGAAGTTTGAAAATGCGTGGATAGTGACACATTGAATATTCCTGATAATAACTGTAAAATGGCAGCAGTGCATAGGAATTTTTCCCCTAATTTACAGCCTGTAAGGTGTTGTCTATTTACTCTTTCGTTATTAATTTCAATCATAGACACTTTTGAATAACAATAAAAGGGGCATTAATCTAGATCCATGCGGAGCTAAATTTTCAAATGTAGTTACTTAACAGGAACTAATAGTATCCTTGGGATGGTCAAAATATGTAAGTCCTCTTTGCGGGATTGCGAAATTTTAAAAATTTAATTCAATTCCGGTCGGAGCTGCATCGACATGTATTCTCTTAAAGTATATTGACCATATATCCAACAGTGCATAAATGAAGCCGTAAACTGATACGAACGTAAACATTTACGACGTGTTTTTACAGTTTGGCTATCTAATATTTTCCCTGTGATATAATTACAGTCGCAATTCCCGAAATCCCCTTTTATTGTCAACGTCTCGCAAGATTGGTCACGAACAACAAATTCGAACTAAAACTCGTTATTCGACTTCCCGTCGTACGTTACCACCACCAACCCCCCAACATTTCAAATTTCCCATCATTATTGACACCTTGTTTCCGTCAAAAAGACCCGTCGCCATCATTAAAAGAGATTAACGAATAGAATAGGTCGAACCGCGCGCGCGCTGCCCGATTGCATTGTTGTCTGCAAACGCGAAAAAGACGTCACCTTCCTGCAGAACGGCATTCTTCGCTAACAATTTCCTGTTTAACTACAACCGCGAACGCGGCTCTCAAACAACACAACGGCGAAACGCGCCATTCACAACGGGTCAATTCAGCACCGTTAGAAAGAATATCGCGAGCGGACGGCGAGCCTTGTGCCGTAAAGGTTTTCCATGGTATAATTAACGTTAAAAAAACGTCAATAGGAGCTTCTTTCAATATATAAATAGTCGTTTTAATGAATTTGGTCAGTTTTAAAATAGACGATGTGTTTCTGCCTAGATATTTCCAAAACAATACTTTCAGAAATACAGGGGAAAGTAAAATCTGTCTTTAGAAAACTATTTTATTAGCTGACTACACAAATTTCCCACACCTCCTGTAATTACCTAATTTTGTGATTAGGTAAGGGACAATTATCGTCTGCAAAACAATTACTATCAGTGCAAGCGCACCGCCGATCATTGACATATATGTACAGATCCAGAATCGCGCAGCGACTTACTACTAAGCACATGAGTGATGCTTTGTACGGATACTAGTCGTTTTCCAGATGTATTCATTTTCCGTAATAACTGGAGGTGTGCGAAATGCATGTATTCTTGATTTATTGATATTTATCCTTTTTCGGCTCCTATCAGAGTACAGAGTTTTTTATACCTTTTCAATAATAAATATCTACATCAACATGTCCCCAAAATAGATGAAAAGTTAAAAAAAAGGCAATCTACATATGTAGACGTTATCAGATATATTTCAACGCGATTCCATCGCCCTAGTTTATCCTTCCGATGGTTTCCACCGCGGGGATGGTATATTGGGGCGATCCCTATCATCATTAATAACGCGCTTTCACTTTTCTTTTATCCGAAAAATTTTTTGACGTCCACTAATGGACGAATTTTCGCGGCGTCATCGGCGAAATCATTAAGCCACGTCAGCGCCGGGACGGGATTATTTATCGCGTAACAAAAAAACGCAAATTTGTTTTGATGCGTCCCCACGAATCGAGGTCCGGGGCTATCGCCCTTTCCGTTATGCCTAACTTTTTGACCCCATCGCAAAGAGATAAAAAATATATACCGAACGGGGAAGTCGTCGTTTCAATTTACATAATTTCCTTCTAGTAAGTAAATTTACATTTTTGTTTGTGTGAAATCGCATTTGGTGGATTTAAGAGAGATCATCGGCGATAAGATTACTGACATTACGACAAATTACCACAATTACACAATTTATTCTGAGCTTCGAATTCATTGGTTTCCAAAAGTAATTGTGATTTAAAGGGTAAATTTTTATGTAAAAAATACATGTCTTTTTCCCAAAAGGAGAAGAAGTTTTATTCAGTCTAAGCTTATCGACAAATAGGGGATATAAGTCGGATAAAGGCTACAGAAGTGCGATTTCTTAGAAAGACAGAGAAAAACAAGGAAATATAGAATTAGAAATGAAGTTTAGTGAGAACCATTAGATTATAAAATACAGGAAACATAACTCGGATGGTTGGGTTACATACACAGAATGTCAGAGGAAAGGCTAATGAGAAAAGTATACGAGGTTAGGCCACAAATAAAAAGCGAAAGAAAAAGTCGAAGAAAGAATTGGAACGGAATCTTGTATTAGGGAAAAATCAACTCAACTCCTCAGTTCTACCCTCAATGCTAGTTAAACTTACGACTGACAATAAGTAAGTAAGGTACACTTTGTCTATCTGAAGTTTTTACCAACGTCATTGTTTGGTCGTAAGAGTAAAAACAATCTATTAATTTGACATCATTCTCAAGCCGTGCCGATGAAAAAGAAGCACGATTTGCGCTTGCTCGCAGAGAAAAATCTATGGACAAAAATTGATGACGTAGGTAAAAACCCGCAATAGACAAAATGTAAGTAGAAAAAAGACTTAACAGGAGATATGTTTCACTGTACACAAAATAATGTAATTTTACATATTTTCTACGATTTACTGTCGGTAACGGGGAAACAGAAATTTATAATGGAGGATTCGTTCCAATTAACATAATTTCTAAGTAAATTTACAGTTTTCTTTGAATTATATTAAAAACGTATTTATTGTATTTAAAAGGGCGCCGTATCTTCATATGATTTTCTAGTAAATCAGCATTTTTCGATTATGTACATTTACATTCTTTATACTTTCTGGTTCTTTCCGAAGATATGGGTCGAGGATATATTTCAGATTAAATTTGCTACGTAGAAACACAGTTTCAAAAAGAAAGAAGATACGTGTCACTTTAAACACATTAACGTAATTTTACATATCTCCGTAATTTTTTTGTTGTTGTCACTTGTTTGCATTTTGTTTTTAGTTTTGGGCGGTACCAAGGAAACCGACATTTACAATGGAGGACTCGTCTCAATTTAAATAATTTCTTGGTGTAATGTTTATGTAAAATCGCATTTATTGAATTTAAAAGGGCGAAGTGTTTTCACATGATTTTCTGATAAATCAGCATTTTTTGATTATGTACATTTACATTTTTTATACTTTTTAGTTCTTTCCGAAGATGTGGGTAGAGGATATATTCCAGCTTGCATTTGCTACGTAAAAGCACATTTTCAAAAAAGAAAGAAGATACGTGGCAGTTTAAACACATTAATGTAATTTTACATATTTCCGTGATTTTTTTGTTTTTACTTGTTAGCATTTTGTTTTTGGTTTTGGGCGGTGGCAAAGAAACCGAAATTTATAATGAAGGACTCGTTCCCATTTACACAATTTCTTGGTAAATTGACAAATTTGCTTGTGCTATGTAAAATTGCATTTAGTGAATTTAAAAGAGCGAAGTGTTTTCTCATGATTTTCTAGTAATTCCAACATTTTCGGTTATGTGAACTTACTTAATTTAATTTTTATTCTCCTTGGTTCTTTCCAAAGATGTGGATGTAGAATACATTTTAGCTTAAATTTGCTACGTAAAGACACAAATTTTCAAAAAGGATGTAGTAAAAGACGCGTTTTAATTTCTAAATAAGGTACTAAATCTTCATGTAATTGTTACGTAATATCACAATATGTCTATTTACTTGCAATGATGTAATTTTTATGCGCTTTTCCGTTTTCATTCGTGTCACACATTTTGCGATATTACATATTATTTTGTTTTTTACAGCTTACAGTCCACGTAATTTTACAGTTATAAATAAAGAACATAATCGAGAACTTTCTTCCTTTCATTTCCTTTTACATGCTTTGAGGTAGGTATATAGATTTACATTGTGGTCTCCTTTTTTTTTTGGAAAATGGGTAGAAAGAATACGTTTGGATTTACAAAACGACATAGTTGTTACGTAATACTTTCACCTAAACAGTGATAACTGAAAAATCATTGTTTTTTGCCTTTAAAGTTGGTATTTAATGCGTTGTGTGCACTCCTTCCGTTGGATACTTTAACTTCGACGTTTCGGAAACTAACCCGATTCCATCCTCAAAAGTAGGTATTTTAAGATTAGAAAGATTTTTGCATAATTTCTTTGTCAATCGGTTAGTGATATCAATTTTGAGAAGAATCACCCTTCACCAGGGCTAACCTCTGAAAACGCAAGTACATTCCAAAACGTCGTATTTTGAGTATCCAATGTACAATGAAAACGACACATTCACTGCGAATACACGCATTTGTCACCGAATTTTGTAATTAGGTAGTAGGCTATTATCGTAAAGAAAACAACTACCTTCCGTGCAGAAGCACCACTTGAATTACATCCAGGGAATAGTTTTCTTTAAGACGAGAATTGCTTAACTAAAGAAATGCAGAATTCATGCATTCGTGTATCCTGCATAAGACTTTCGGCGACACATTAAATGATCGTCGTTAATAGTACGTCATAAGTTGTGAAATTTCTTTACCCCTCCGCTTTTTCACGACAACTTCAAATTATCCAATTTGGGCTACCAATCAAAGAAGAAGAAAAAAAGAAGGAAAAATTCCTACCTTACTAAGCTTTTCGCCTTCGTGATGTGGCAACAGGGACCTCAACGATTGGAAACCATTATTGATGCTTTGCATCCGTCTCCTCTCGTTACTGTTGGCGATCTCCCTTCGGATCCTTTTCTCCTCCATCGTGGCTCTAGGAGGTTCCTGGTCTTTGACGATGTGACTGAAAAAGAGGCAAAAACACCAATTTTTATTATTATCGTCGTTGTTGTTCTATACGTTCATCATAGTCGAACGAGGGGGTTTGTTATTACCGCGACCATTCGGATAACTAGAGAAAACGCTAGCGATGGTGGTGTTCCCTCCTGAATTAATAATAGAGACAAGTGGGGAAATTGGGGGTTAAAACTTCCAATAATAACGGTCGACGTGCGTGTGTACGTACGTAATAAATACATTACCGATCGAAAACGGCGTCGTATAGAACAAACGAAGGTGAAAGTAATACGTAGCGTATACCGGCAGTACAAGCTGAAGATCGATAGGCTAAGAAGACGAATTGATCCGGAATTTCCATATTATCAGCTTACGCGTACGTACGAAGTTCTTACGAAATTATAGAGCGATGCATATTAATACCAATGGTAATTTTCCGTTTGTACGCTATTTATGTCTGTTACGCGCTATTAACGTCAAATAAACGAACGCGTTTAAACGTAATTGCTTCACGCGTGAAGGAACACCCTAAAAAGGACTGGGGTATTCATTAGTTTAGGATCTCACGGTATAATTAGGTATCTATACGCGTTGTCTGCAGAAATGATTTTTAATTTCGATCCTCGTATTTGGCATAAACAACAATCAGTAAAAACGTGTATCCCCGCACAAAATAAAGCTACCCGAATAGCGAGAAAACAGATTGAAAGAGCAAATTTAATGAAAATCTTCGATAACCTATCAGAGCAGTTTCTACTGCAAAACAACTAGTCCCCGTACAAAATCACCGCCAATTACGAAGCCACAGATAGTACGAATCGTGCAACGACCTACTAAATAGGTACAATTTGATATGGTGAGATGGAGGATTGTATATCATCCACGAATCTGTTGCGTTCTTCTTGGTACTCATCAGCGAGCTGCAGTTACTTGCCATGACAAAAGACAATCTTTATATTTAATTTATTAGACTCTCATCATTCTATGACAAACCATCTCAAATAAAGAAAACGTAAGGGTAAGCACGCCGCATCGTCGAAATCTTTGGTTCCCGATTTTTTCCACTAAAATCATCTGGAACGAGGAACTCGAGTAGAAATCTGTGCTTCGAAAGTAATGAATGGAATTCACCGTCGCGCATTGTTAAAATACAATGCAACAGCAGTCCGCGCTATACACCCATACACATACGGAAACACTAATCGGCCGTACGAACATGTGCAACACACAGAAACGCCACGCGGTACCCGCACGATGACGTGTCCCTGTCAGCTGAGTTGAAAGTTGACTTCACAATCGCGAGAACCGAAGCTCGTACTAGTCGATATGGCCCGGTTAACGTTTTGAATACAGTCATCCAAGACGGGATATAATAACCATTTGCGTGCGTTCGCAGTCGGAAGGATGGTTGAATGATACGACACACGCGAAGAATCTTCGCTTTCTTTTCTTGTCTTTTTCTTTTTTAGGTTTTTATTGTCGGTGATGGTTTTCTTGATATTGTTGCAATTATTCTGTTTATTTCTTCTTATCTAAGCTTTTCCTGGGTGTTGCTAAATGGTTGACGACGATTCATCCCATCAACCTGAAGAAGCTGGCATAAGAAAGTATGTAGCCTACCATACCAGGGCCTAAAAATTCGTGTCACAACCTCCTAGATCTCTATCTCTGAAGTTGCTCAGGAATTGGATCTTTGCTAAGAACCTGACGATCGCGTGATGTGCAGGTCCTACACTTCTGTATTCCTAACTAATCCTTCTTCAAAACCGGGGGAATTCGTTTGGTTTACAGATTGGTCTCCGACGAAATCTACGAGGACTGACCGAGACCAAAACTTTGAATGCAGCTTGGTCATTACCCCATCATCTATCAAGTTGAGATAGCTGCCAGTATGGCTTTTGCCCGAGATAACACCAACAGAGACTGTAGTGGTAAACGTATGTACCGATAACCTAGCGGCCTAACTGGCACTAAAATCAGCTAGGTTCAGCTCACGGTCAACATTTGACTGCAAAATAAACCGTGAGTCTAAAAGGGTCTACGTAATTTGAGTACGAGCTTATCGGAGCATTGAAGGGAACAGAGGGCAGTAGCACTATCCCCACACGGCCTGACTATCTCTTGGTATCGTCACATCCACTAGAAAGACGATGATACGAAGTTGGCCTGAATCCCAATTCAAGGCCGAATGGCAGCAGCGATCAAAGACCATCAAAGAAGCTACCCTTTAATTCCAATGAGAAACAGTCTAAAACTAAAAAGAAGTCAACTTGGGGCTATAATTGGTATCTTTATGGGAGATTTGATGATCAACTAACTTCTTCTTCTTCGGCGTTGATTTTGGTATGTTTAAGAAGAGACATCACGTTGTGCTGTTCAAGTTGGTCGCTACCATACGCTTCGAGAGCAAATTCGACGAAGCTTTGAAGAGTTATTTTCTTCCATAGACTATGAAGTTTCCGCTGTATACCATGTCAGCCCTGGCAGAGCGGAGGAGAAATCCATGCTTATTTTGGGGTATCTAAGGGGAAGCGTTAGGTTATCCTGTTCAATTGAAGAGAAAATTGGGGCAACACAGAGTCCATATCTCAAACCACGCCTTGCCACAAGAACCGATCTGAACTGCCTTTACTTTTAACATACTCGCACAAGAAAATTTGATTTGGGAGTTATTTTATTCCTTGGACTATGCAGTTTACACTTCATGTTATGGCAGAAGCTTAACAGGAATCTATGATAATTTGTGGGTGTGTTTGCAGGGTAACATCAGGTAGAGGAGAAGATACTTCAAAAACTTATTCATAAACAAGAAGTCGAAAGAGAAAATAATTACGAAGACTCAGAGAAATCCCGAAATTTCCATAACTGGATAGTGAATAAATTCGAAGTGTTTACCATTTGTAGAATATTTTGACCAAATAGTCCGATTAAGATCAGCTGTGGCGAATAACACAGAAGACTCCCCAAATGAAAGAAATCTTCAAATACTGGGCAAGATATCGAAAGTAAAAAACTCCTGAAGATTACCTCGAGAATGTCAATTGAAACGTTGACAACAGAAAACTTCAATACCAGAAATGATAGTAAATGCATCTAGGATTTGCCTCTTTTGTAGGATGGTACTTCTTTGAGGATAGAGTCATGAGGATGATGTAGGAAATGAGAAAAACTAACCGAATTTAACCTCAATTTTCCTTCAGACAGTCATGAAGAGTAACAATCTGGTTGGATAAGGATCGCAACGTAAAGTGTAGACCGATTTCTATGAAGGAAAATGTGAAATAGAAACAAAATGAACGGTAAGTTTTTGCTCCGCTCCTCTCACCCTAAACGCGAAGAAAAGGGCACAAAAGTAATAACTTGAGTTAAGCCGATAGCAACACCCTCATGTGGGAGATATGCAGAGTTTCTTACTAGCGCCAACAAGCAGTCCCAATGAGATCTGTTGTGTATACATGTACGCTGCCGTAAATACTATTTCGCAGTTCTAGGTTTATTTTAAAAATATTGCCTACGTCGCGAAAACGACCAATGTTTTATTTTCTGTGTAAACTTTTATGCGCCCGCCGCTGGCTATTGGCGCAAATTGAGCAACTCTAGAGATATGTATGCGTTTCGACTGCATAGGAAATAAGTAAATAGAGCGGATGCGTCTGTTTGCGAAACGTGACCGAGGAGCGGAACGACGCCACCGCCGCCGTCGCCGCGCTCGTCTACGTGACACCGTTGCTTGCGGAGGCGTCGTCGATCGCCGCAACGGTCGCGTCGTTGCACAGCTGTGCTTCTCCTCTAATGCAATAATACATTTCCATAAGACAACACCGACATCGTGCGGGGCTGTGTGTGCGTGCAAATATACCGGATAAACCTTGATCTAAATTTGGACGTCCCGACGCCTGTAATACGAGCGATGAGCGGCGTCGCCGTCGGCTGGCCCGACGCCGGCGCTGCATCCCGCGAATTATGTAGCGCCACGCGTCGTTTACGCTGCCGGCCGTACCGATGATGTTAATGTGGCGTGGTTTGTACAAACGATAATCCGGTGTTCGGTGCGAACATAGTTGAAATTTGGGAGCCAATTTAATTGACCGCAAACATGTTTGTACGGGTAATTTGGGATGGATGACTTTCTCGCGATTTTTTCGTCTCTCCCACGGAATTCAGTTGCTTTCATCGCAGGGGATAACTAATCTGCACCGCCCTTACCATTTGCTACTAATAAAGCATGTCCTTACGTTCGAAGAGGAGGCGATAATGCCTATGAAGTAGGTCGTTGCACGACACCCAACCATGGTTTTGCACGGGAAGTAGTTGGTTGGAACAATAAACTCCCACAATTCGACGAGAATCACGGTCTCCTTTGGATTCGTACGAAAATACTTTCTTCCTCTAAACTACATACACCAACAGCTCTACGAGAATTATAAATTCCCTGGGTTCTATGGGTCTACTACATTTTCAATCGCTTACATCAAGATTCATTTATGAATTATCAAATACTAGGGATAAGCCGAATTGATTGAGAATAAGAAAATTTGGTAGACTCTGAAAAACAATCACACAGTGTTTATTTAGAGCAACTTCTTATCATTTGACGTTTAGTTGTTGAAGTTATGTTCGTTATAGCTGAGCTACTTATTTTTTAAAAGTAAAACAAAATGGAATTAACCAGAGATCACTTTCGAATCATAATTTACTATGATTTTAAAAGAGGCTTAAGCGTCTGTGAGTGCAAAGAGAGTTTAAATTCATTTCTTAGTGAACAAGTACCTTCCTGGGTTACAATTTGCCGATGGTATGAGGAATTTGAACGCGAAGGGAATTCTGTTCAGCATCAGAAAAGAGCAGAACATCCTCCTACGGCAATAAAATCCTAGAAAATATTAGCCGTTTTTTTATTCTCAATAACGTGAGCTTATCCCTCGTAATATCTATCTACAATTTAAACACCAACTTTGACTCAGTTTGAAGTATGTTATTTTCAGGAAGACGTGATACCAATGATCCCAAAGGGTCGTTTCTAAGTTACTACGAACACCATAACTCGTGTCTTAGACTTTGTACCGTTCTTATTCAAAACTGGTTGATATTTCAACTTGTACTGTGTTCAAGTTTCGCAAGGAAGTCAATTACTATCAAAAATAAGAAATAGGAAACTGTAGCTACTTAATTTCGAATTTTCCGGAAATTGCCCTTATTTCATAAATTTACCCTTTCAAGCGATTATCAGAAGAAAAATACGCCTTACGGAAATAACCTCGCATTACCTCCGAGTACCCTTTTGACCTACCACGAAACCTAACCGCTCGCGCCACCACGATTCGAGAGAAAAATCATGTACAATCAAAACTTCCAACCGCTAGCTACATACATCATTTGGTCAGCGTTTAACTATTTACGTGCAGAAATCGGGGCACGCGAAGCACGTACGTCTATGGAAATTAGTCGAAATCCGTGATTCTGTACGGCCTCCGAGACACGAAACGTCGCCCGCTTCGTACGAGCCGGGGAAATAAAAGGAGAAAAACGAGGACGCAGGTGAGACGACGACTACGACGCGGAGCGCCGTCTGCCAGTGATGGCGTCGCTAGCTGACCTAATTACGGACGCCTGACGTTGCTCACGTAATATCCGCCTCTTCCACGGACGGGTTAGCCTTGTTTAGCATTATAAAAGTCGGGGTCGATACATCATTAATGAGTTCGTACAATCGAGTGCGAAAATGGGAAGGAATACAAAAAGTATATTGGACAAACCGATGTAAATAAAATGATAAGTCATGAAGGGCAGGGATAACCGATTTCTAAACCACCCGTTAGGGAACTGGAGGGGTGTGACGAACAACTATGCTTCAGTCGCCTATTGTTACACCGGGAAACAAATGCCTGGTATTTCTGTTTATAGACGGCGTGCACTTGGAGTTGGAAAAGAAGCATCGATATTATATATAAGAGAAATTGCCTTTACCACACCTTACAGAAAAAATCCAGATACGTATTTCGGCAACTAAATTGCCATTATCCGACGCTGAAAGGCATAAGGATTAACGAGAAGAAGAAGAAGAGAAGAGGAAGATTGCCATCCTCAGTGGAAAACTGGGGAAATTATCATCAGCGATATCCGATATCTTAAATGTACAGTGCTTTGGAAGTATACAGTGCTCGTTGCGTTGCGTTGGTCTTGCGGGTTAGCCGGATATCGCTGATGATACTTAATTTCCAGTTTTCCACTGAGGATGGCAACTTAGTTGCTGAAATGCGTATCTGGAATTATTTCCGAAAAGTACGGTAAAGGTAATTTTATTATTTTATATATTCTTTTAACCACAATCTCCTTATTCTTCGAATCGAACTCATGACCTACGAGTTTCTAATCCTGAGCTACCAGATACTTTTTAATTCAAGGAAAAAACCGCTTACTTCGTTTCTCACTCACAATCCCTTCACGCCCCGTACTTCCAAAAAGAAATGTCAAGGTCAATGCATTAACCGTAGGAAACCTTCGAATTTCGAACCGGATGACATATGCACAATCCGATCGTAAAGCAAATCGTTCGTAACGGATCTGGAACGCTCTAGAAAAGAAAAACGCAATAAAAACTAGAAAATGTCGACCAACAACAACCGACGAACGGTTCGTGGCACGCTCGACGGAATGCGCTGGACTTCCAATAATTTCGCAATATCTCCTCGTCGTCGAAAAAACAACGGCAACAATGTGACTAATTCAGCCGGCAGCGCCGTTTAACTCTCTGTTGTTATTTTTTTCCCGTCTTTCGATCGACATTTATCTATCCGTAATTTACAGGAAATACATTCCAGCGGCGCAACGCGAGCGCGGCTTGAGCGGAGGGGAAAATGAATCATGCCGCATTCCTGTGTTCACTACACAACTAAAATAATAATAGAAATGCTACGGCGACCTTGCAATGCCGCCTAGAAATGTTTATGCAGCAACGGAGCCTTGCACTTTGTTTATAAAAAAGCCTCATAGCACCGCAGTATTTGCAGTAAACGAGGAGGAGAGTCCTTTGAAAGGCAGTTTACATATTTCTTTAGTTGCCGCTGCGTCGACTCTCGGCCTTCCATTTCATTAATAAATGCTCATTATGCAGTGGGTTATAAATTATTTCAGTTTAGTGCGGAATACTGGTTTGTTGTAACAACGTTGGAGTAACTGGAATCTTTTGACCCAAATCGAAAAATTTCAAATGATTTAGGTTAGAAATTGGAGGCTGTATTGCCTGAACTGTTCAATTTTCTGTTGTGAACTGAGTAAGGCAGCTACAACACACTGATGGCTTGAAACAGTTGGCCATCTTTGTTTGTACAAGTCTTCCCGAAAAATTTCACCAATTATTAGAAGCGCAGAAAGCTGAAAATGTTGTACCCCAGTAGTATTAAATATGCGCTCTTGAAGACTTATAGCCTTTATTGAGGTCCGGCAATTCGTGGCTTTCAAGGGAAGATGAGCTCTACCATTGGTAAGTATGGACGAAGTTCTCGAAAACAAAAGCCAAGTGGCTTAACCAAATGGAGGAATAAACTCCAGAAAACTGTAACAATGTGGGCAGAGATCCTTCCCGAAGCGTTATACTCTTCGCTGAAGATCTGAGAAGTTGAGGCTTTAAGATATGCCCTAACACTGTTAAGCATGGATGTCAAATGTCGACCTCGAGCAAACATCTAAGTTTTCGAGGATAAAGCCTGGGAATTCAGAATTAGAGGAAGGAAAGTTTCAGAAAATTTAAGACCTCAGAATGCTGAACTTTATGAATTCGAGACTAACTACACACGATGTCTCTAAATTTCGAAACAAGGCGTGTTCAAATTTGTTTGAGTGACCAAAGAAAGTCACTAGTGTACAGGAGGCAAAGTCGATGGATCTCCTTTATCGCAGAGAAAAATGTTTTTACAAACCACCACTAAGTACGACTATTGAGACGTGTCGTTACTATCGTAAAAATATCGCCTAACGATTTCTTTCTGTTCTTGAATGTCAAACAAAAATGCGAACAGTGATTTTTAGCATCTTGAGAAGCTGAGGAAGCCCTGAAAAACTGTTTTTCACATATAAACTTCAGAGTGGAATTCTTTTTTTTGAGAATTGATTTGAACGCACGCCAAAATGTATAAATCTTAAAAAGGCGAATATTTTGAAAAGCAATAAAACAGTTTGTTCAAAAAAACTGTTTCTTTCCTGGTTTTTTGTATCAACTTAACAGGCGACCTGCGTATGCTAAAGGATTAACCTTTTTCAAAATTGCAACCAAATAGTGAAAGTTTCATTTGCCAACAAAAAGGTGTGAATCGTTGAAGAAATAATCATAATAATAGTTTTTTATTTCCAAATGTATATTACATACACAAAAGAACGTCAACTAAGCTAGAAATCTTTAATGGAATAAAATGCTCTTTCAATTAAAAAACGTTTTAATGTAGCTTTAAAACTTTTGAAGGGTAAGTTTTTGATTTGCTCATCTAAAGAATTAAAAAAATTTATTGAATGATACTTAGCAGATTGTTGTGTTATATACTATTTATTTTATGTTTTAATAAATTAGAGATCATCCAAAAGATGCAAGACAATTACGAGAGATGTGTCAAAATATCGCTACAGGAAAATATAGTGTTTTGTGCAAAGAGGATGTAAAATCATCAGAAATTGTTTTGTTTTTTTTTTGACGAGATGTAGAAAGATAGAAAAAGCGAGGGGGAAAAAGAAATAGATTATGAGAAAATCATCTAAATTATGATTCAGGAAGAACAAAGAACAAAGAAGAAAAAATGATAGAGAACATATAGAAAGGGGAAGGCGTGAAAAAATGTGATTTAGAAGCAAGTAACAAAGAAGACAAAAACTTATCTGTTGATGCGGATGAAGAAAGAGGAAAACAAAAAGAGCGTGATATATAAGAACAAGGCAAAGTATGATTTAGATGAAAACCAAATAGAGCTAGAGAGAGGATACAGATAGGTAGGCCAGTAACAAAAGGACAAAAAAACGAAATTTTGAGTAAATAACGTCGAGATGATAGTCAAGAATGTTGTTTAGTTTTTGGCAGAATGTATTGTTTGCGTTAAGAGTAAACCTGAGAAGGCGGTTTTGTAAAACAACACTAACACACAACAAAAAGGAGAAAACGAGCAGGAGAACGAGAATTCTATAATACGGCAGGAAAGGAGAGCAGTGAAGAGCGGTAGAAAAATAAAGATATGAGCAAAAGATAATTTAAAAGACGATAGTAAGGAAAGCGAAAACTTAAGTAAGTGGTAATACAGGGGAAAAGGGGGAAGAAATTAAATATAAGGAAAGGAGGAGGAGATGGTGGTGCAAGAGGACGAGAAAGAGAAGGGGGAGGAGGAAAAGTAGAAGGGAAAGAAAAAAGAAAGATAGGAAAAATGCGATGATTTGGGCAAAGGCTAGTTCAGAAGAAAGCATTAAAAAGGAAACTGACTGCACCTTCAATTGGAGGGAGGGAGGCTTCAAGCCTACCGACTTGATTTAACCAAAAAGAGAACAAAGAAAAACTCAACTGTGATAGCTTTCATTCTGTAGACGAAGATGCAGTAGGAAGGATCAGGTACAAAAGGAGAAACAAATGAAGAAGGAGATGAAACACGAGCAGGAGCATGCCTCTACTGGCACTTGGCAGTCCGCGAATTTTTGAATGAAATGCCTCAATGCTGGATTGGAATGCGAAATGGACTTCGAAATTCCGCACAGCACCGTTGGCTATCCCGTTCCCCTTGATTTCATTTTGCGATTTCTTTCTGTCAGGGTTCATCAAAGATTCAATTTAAGTGCTTTCTCTATCGGACACCTTGAATTAACTACAGTCTGGCAAATGTTTCGTGAAAAATGCGCATTGGCAAAGGGGGCCAAATATATTATTGAAAACTTGATGAATGTACAATTATTTTGCATTTTTTACATTGTTCTCCTTGAATGCAACACAGCACTTTGAGATCGGATTTGGTTTACTTTACAAAAGATGCATGTAGGTAGATAGGTCCAAGTAAATAACGAGGAACGCGCCGTCAATCTGCAATCTACAGTAAGTGGAATGCGGCTCATTGATCTTCACAAATTTTGAAGACAATTTGGTAGTGTTTGAATAGATACTAATTTATCTGGCGCAAAGGTTAGCAAATTCGCTCTGAGGTTATAGGATTGATAGATACTCTTTGAAGAAACTTTTCCGGTTGATCGTGGTTAACAATAACTTCGCCCTTGGCTAGTATGTTCCACTTTTAGGAGGTGAATCCAATACGGTGAAGCCTGCTACGTTGGGCCAATGTACAACTTTGGTTGTGTTATTGGCACCCCTGTAAAATTGTGCTGTCAAACATTGCAATTTCCAAGAAGAAGTTCCGAGAATTGTGGTGTAACAACGGATTCCATTTTCATGGAAACGTCATCCGTTATCTACACATTCTTAGAAATTGTCTGCACACAATTCTATAGGGGTGTCGATAGCATCTGGCCAAGGCTGTAGTGTCCATCTATGATTTTCATCAAGTCATGTACTTGGCAGATAATATTCCTGAAGACAATATTCAGTAGGTTCAACCTTCTTACAGGTTCTTACAGGTTTGCATTGAAACCCCTCAAGATACGGCTGTTTTTACACTATATGGCGTTTCTAACGTTTCAGTTTCCAGGTTCTAACCTACTAACACGATTAACTTAAGGTATTTGGCTGGCAGTTTATCGTGATTGACTACATACATGCACCTTGTCGATCCACCAGCTCTCTGCATTCCGTCTCAAGGCCAAAACAGGCAAATACTTGAAGTTCGGTCGGCATACAGGTGTTTGTTTGATCTGATTGATTACACGTGCGATTTATTTGTTTTGGACTAGATCCTCCTGGACTAACAATCGTAATCTGAGTGGGCAATTCTAGGACGCATTCTGAAGGATGAGGAGACCATTTACCTACAGGAAGTTGTCGTTTATGTGGCTGGTCCCATAAGATTTTAGCCGGCAGTTTTTGAGGATAGGCATCGACCTATAGTTAACTTCCCAGGATGTTCCACCTCTGCCCTTCTTCTCAGCAATTTTAAAATTAATTTTCATCACTCCCTTCTTCTCTGAGGTTTTACAATTTATTTCATCAGAATGCAAAACTGTTTACACTACTCCAAACACTCGACCTATTCGTCACCCAAAAAGTACATAAAAGATTTTCCTCGTTATCCGTTATCTGCTCCATTTCCACCGCGAAGCAATTAAATATGCAAACAGTTTTCGGCAATGTTATGTTCGCAAGCGATAACGTTATTTACACCATCTACAACACTGTTTAGGGCACATACGAGTATTTTCTCTCTCCCAAATATCCTTATCATTCTATTTTTGGGCCGCTTATCGTCTACTTCAATCAGATTTCGGAGATGGTACGACCCAAACAGTTCGAAACACCGTTCCAGATGCATTTTGTACGTGGTATTCCGACGCTCTTTCCCTCTCCAATCCGACTTTTCTTTATTTACGAACTGCCGAGCTAGATTAGTCAGCGACATCGAATCAAAATATCATATGTTTCTCATATCGTCGATCCGCCATGCTCCACGATGATATAATCTCGTTTTTTCCCCGGTTACAAGTTCATAATTTATTTTATCGCAATCGTGCACAAATATGTCTGTATAAATGTATCTGTGTACTTGGTATTTTGATAAAAAACAAACCTACGCTCTAAATAGATAAAGCGTAACCTTTACAGATATCCGCGTTAATATTAGTAGCATCTACGCGAACAAGTCGGTAATAAATCAGATTTATAACGTTGGTGAAATTTGGCGAGTTAGATTGTTATTTATTTGTTGCGGTAGTCAAAGGTCGTCGTCCTTAGAAAGTCTCGAAAGATTGAGCGATAACTTTCTTTAGCAACGTTTATCAATTGTTTTTTATTTTTATTAATTAGCTCACATATTTTATTGTGATTCAATAGGATTACTCCTATGTGATGCCTGTAGTTAGTTAAATTCTCGTTTTCTACCGAAAGTAAAGCGTATAAAATAGTTCTGGAAAAGTCCAAATTGTAGGTTAAAAAAGTTCATACATTGGGAAATTTGGAATTAAAGCCTGTCCAATTACTATAAAACTTCAATAAATGATGCAAATACATATATACCAATTTTTTTACAACACCACCGTTGAGTCCATCTTCTAGAAAAGGGTTCTTCAATCGGTGATCCGCGAAAAGTTTATAATTTCTTTTCCCGTTCTTCCATTTTGCTTTGTAGAATACATTTGATCCATGGTAAAAAAAATAAAAATTAGTGGTCCGTGATATGGAGCCACTTGAGAAACACTGTTCTACAGGACAGGCTCATCTACTGTCATTTTCTAAGTCTCTCAGCCACAGATGAAGCAAGACTGCACAACTTCCTTTTTATATACAGTCACGATCACACAAATTGGCCGCTGCGATGTCATTTCAGACCGGTTCGATCACACTCTGAGTTCGTGAAATTTCGTCCTTTTTCCATAATTTTTTGTTACAAACACATACTCTAAATAAAAGCATTCCCAATTGTAGGAAGTATTGTTTTCGCTCTACAATTGGGGGATACCACATAAACTACTTTTACAAAACATACCTCATATATCAAGAATTATCGAAATACGAAATTGCACTGGCTCAGACTATTACCGAGCCAGTCTACAGTGCCATCGCACCGGAGAATTTTTCTAACCGTGACTGTACATATATATGTACCCAGCAGAGCGACCCATCTTCTCATTGTACCCAAAATATTTTTTTACAATATCTAAAAGCCGCCTAAGACACAAAAGCTCCGAAATCGCCTTTCCCAGATATTTCATTCGCTGGCGCAACATCACATCTCTATGCTCAGAATTATCATCAGCTCGTTCTTCTTCTTTGCAGAACAAAGAGTTTTGTCCGTTCTTATGATTCCCTTGTAGCTACCATTCAATTAGTGTAAGTTCTTTCTATATTACCGATCTGTATACTGTAATAGGATGCTTATTTTGCGTTGCTTGTTGTCTCCGGTACTCAATCAGGTGTTATCTGCCTCGATCTGCTATCGTTAAACATCATCTATTTGAAAAGCAAAATTGTCTTTTCTAGATATGTAATTGATCCGCGGGCGAGATAGGACTACCACATCTTATCTATGTGCTCACAATCATCATTAGTATTCTAGTAACCGAATACAGTTTCGATGATGTACTACATCTTGCACCAATCTCAGACCGATCAAACCGGTCGAAAACTTGGTGGATGAACTTTTGACCGGATAAGTCCGAGAAAGCTCTTGGTGTCAACCCACACCCATTTATGTTGACTTATCCAAACAGTCATGGTGTATTCAATACGACGACCTCTCATATCAGAAGTTAATGGTTTCGGGAACATATGGCCGACTTCTTCGCCATGATTCCTATCCTATATCCTCAGGCATAAGTCTCATCTAACATGTTTCAGATGTCATTAGAAGAAAGCTGATGTTAGTCCTTTGCCGACCAATGTCATGTAATTGTGGTAAGAATTGTGAGCAAGTTCCTTAATTTTACGCCTCATTGGTGGGCAAAAAGGAAGGTTTCTGCGATATAGTTCCCTCACATCATCTGCAGGGGTTTAAATGTCAGCATAATTTTACACAAGTATGAGGAACTTGGTGAAAATGATGACACGACATTAATAATTGGTTTATCGCCAAAAACTACGACCAACTGTAGCCACCGCCAAATTGTAAGATTAATTCACTAACTACTCAACTACTAACATTGAAATCTTGTCGATGGTCACTTACGGATGCATCCCTTATCTTTTCCGTTATGTAAGAAGACTGTCCGAGCTTTTAGTCACTCAATTCATCTCCAGTTTAAGCGGAACTTCCTATCTTTAACACTAACGAACTTCATACACTTCCGGTAGCAGGTGACACTGCTGGTTCTCCTATGGCGTCAGAAACAATGTGTAGTGAACCACACCTTTTACAGATTTGAGGAATGTCTGAATTGTACCTTCTTTGCAAATCAATAAACACTTCTCCTTTAAGAAGTGATGGACGAAGAATGGTTTAATCCTTCGTTGAAGTTTGTGTGGACAAATAATACTTTAATACTTCTTTGAAGTATGTGGAGATCTTTGAGGTCTTTCCCTCGTTATGCTTTGATTAAAGATTGGTTGGTTATACTTGCAGGCCTTGGGCTACAACAAAATATTTACTCTATAATACAATACAACTAAACTATTTCCTGCTTTTCCCGGAAGCTTTGAATAACCAATCTCCACTCCTGTCTGTCTAGCGCCCTTGCTCTCCAGTCCACCACATTTGCACTACCAAGATCTGTAACACTGTCGTACCATCTTTTTCGTGGTCTTCCTTTCTTTCTCTTACCAATAGGTTTTCTGTATAATGCTATTTTTGGCACTCTTTCTCTGCATATGGCCCAACCACTGTATCCTTTGTAACCTGACAAACGAACTTATCCTTGGTTCCTTGTATAGAGCTTTCAATTCTCTACGTATGTTTTACTATCTCAACAATTTTGCACTTTCATGATTACTATAATTTCGTCAACTAATCCATTTTTAATTTCAAGCATTTTCTATACGTGATTATTTTCACAATGGCGGTGCCATTGCATTCGCCGCAGTCGATAAAAAAGCCGTTTATGACATTTTTATCTGTAACGCACTCAAACAATACCGGGAAATCATTACTCAACGTTCGAGTGGATATGACGGCTTACCTGTAAGACTACAGGAGCCTTGTGGCGTCAAGATCATTTGCGATAGGCATTATCTAACTGATAACAGCTGATCTCAACTTTGTTGTGACAAAAACATCTGTAGCGCAAATCGAGACCGTTTTCGAATTCGTGGGGACTCTGGAGATGACGACTTCTTTGCAGATCGAAGCTAAAAATACATTTGGAACGATGTCCCAGACTGGTTACAAAAAAACAACAGGAAAATTCCGTCGCCTCACGAGTAACGACTGCTTCTTTAAAAATAACCTTCTTTTTTCCGGTTCTCGAAACATATGAGTATCGATCTTTCGCACAGCCTACTACCAGCCATTTAACGAGCTCACCCACCCGAAACTGCCTACGATTTCGCGATTTTTCGCGTGTCCGCGGAACAACACACGCCGGCCGGCTCGATAATAATAACAATAACGATCGCCGCGCGGTAAGAAACGAAACGCGACCGGCTGCTGTTGGACGGGTTCGAAACGCAGAGGCCGTCACAGATTACGTGTTTTCATTCGACGGCGCCAAACAGCTGTTAATTATACACCTCTGTACGGTCGCCGAGAACGGGCCCGATAATGTAGATAAGGTTGTGTAACGATCCGTCCGTCGTCGTCGGCTCTGTTTTTATTATTGTTGAGTTACGGAACGATTTCGAAATTATGCGGCGGAATTTTTTCTGCGATATTTGTTTACGATGCGTTCGGTTTTAATTTGATTTAACGCAAGTCGTATTTTTAAAGCTGCCAAGTGATTTAGAGATTGTTAGGAGTTTTGATGAGATAATTAGGAGGTTTCGATGATGATAAGTCGTGGATCATAAGTTAACGTTGTTTGTAGTAAATGTGAAAAGGTTTTAAAATCAACCAAACTGTTGGGATAGGGCAATAAATAAAGACTAATAATTACTGTAAAAGAAAGTTCTTTTATGTTACATCAACTTTGCAACAAGGAAGAAACACTACCGTTTTCTAGAGCAGATGCATGCGAATTTGTTCAAAGCACATATACCCTTAGTTCCAGGTCAGTTTATGTAATCCTTTTAAGTACATTTACGACGGGCCTATCTGTTTAGGTATCAATGCATTTTTGCCGTATGTTACTGGTATGCGCCGTTGCGCATTTTTATAAGATCGTGGGAATATAATTGTTCCACAAACAATCATTCGAAGTATAGACATTAAGCAAGGGGCGTAGTTGCTTAGGTGCATCAACCCACCCCACATTTGATTCTTCTAAACACTTACATATTCATATTTCTTGAATTTAAGAGAGATGTCGGTTCCAAAAGACATTACATCGCGGATGTACAGTAGTTCTGATTATCAAACAACTACTCCTCGTAGAGAAACGACTTCCGATTTTTAATTACATGTATAATGGTATCGTTCAACGACCTACGTGGTAAGTAAAATTGTATGAGCTTAATAAGGGGGAATATAATGTGAAATTCAGTTAAGTGAGGTGACCACCGACCGATTTCATCTGTTTCCAGGTTCATGAATAGTACGAAGAAAGCAAATTCAAAAGGTATCAACAGAAGAGTCATTTAGTATCACCTATAACTCACAAAAGCGTCCCTGTTAAATTTGAAAATCCAACATCGGAAATTTTTTGTGTGTACGGGAAGTAGTTGTTTGGTACAATGAGGAACGTTCAAGCTGGAATTATCGAATTAATAATGGCGCTATTGTGAGTGTCACTGTAGATGTGATAATCCCAGCTTGAACGTGGTAACCATGGTGTCAAACAACTACTTTTCGTGTAAAAGCACCTTCCGATATTGGATTAACCTGTAACGACCTACAGTACAAGGTAAAATTCCATATTCTAAATGAAGAGAATAAGGCACTGAATACCGATCTACATACTTTGAGATTCACGGTTATTGGTAAGAAAACAAATTTTGATCGGATCGACGCAAATTAGTATCTAATAAATTAAATACCATTACCACACCTTACGGAAAAAATCTGGCAACGTATTTCGGCAACTAAGTTGCCATCCTCAGTTCAAAACTGGGGTAATTCAGTATCACCAACGATATTAATGCCCAAGACCACCACTACGCAACGAGCACTGTACAACTCTAAAGCACTGCACAATTAACAGTTTTCCACTAAGGATTGCAACTTAGTTGCCGAAATACGTATTTAGATTTTTTTCGTAAGTTAAATATTATTTTAACCACAGTCTCCTTATTCTTATTTGTAACGGAATTTAGTGTTTAAAGAAATTACAATTTCAGTTTTCCTAATGTGAAGATGGCACTGGTGTATGACGGCAGAAAGTTGTAAGTTCGAGGTGCTAATGGCGCACTTTACACGTTGATGAAGGTTTAATAGTCGTTTGGAAGGGTTTTTTTACTTGAAATATGTTAGACCCTCCGGTACGCCCTGAACAAATTTTCAGCTCGTGTAACCGTCAAACATTCTCGGTGATAACCAGGGCGATAAACTTACGAATCTGTAGGATTGTGGTGTTAACGGGGCGCTCTAAAATACAAAGGGGTGAAAGCATAGTGGATATAAAAGTGTGTACACCTTGAACAGTCAAAAATCCTTTAAAAAGTCTTTAGTATAATAATAATGATGGTCTGAAAAGTGCAGCGTCAAGAATCCCGTATCTTTGCTTTCACACCCGATTATCGTGTACCGTCCATCCTTGAATGATCTGTGGTGAGATGCTGTCACCACTCATTAGATAATCATCCCTTGTTCACAATGAACGTGCGTACTCAATTATTACAGTGACTGAGAGGACCACCCACCGAACCGAAACACCTGAGTTATGAACGCCGACCGTCGGTTTCGTAGTCATATGTTCTAACCATTCAACCACACCGGCAGTAGAACATTTCACAGCGTAAAGTTCTCAGGAACCTATGACGTGCTATTAACCAAGTTTGTATTTCGACGTCTTGAAGATGACTCTACGATAGCAGAATGACGTTTTGTATTAAAACGAATTCAGAAGGGTTCCTTCCTGACTCCGACACTTTTACAAATTCACCTACTGTAAAAAATTTAAAACCCATATCGCCATGATTAAGATCTACTTTTGTATTTTGATGACCACAAACGGACTGTGCGACAACTAGACAACGGACAGTTTACGCGGTGAATTATTACTGATGACATAATCTTGCGTAGTCGTTCGCCGCGTTGTACAGTTAACAGGTCAAGTGTTGATTATAATCATCCTACAAACGATCAGACGTCATATCGGAGTGACTATACAGGATTACGTCATAACTCAAAATTTCCGGTATCTAGCGATAACACAACCTAACTTCTATGAAAGGGAATTCAACAGGGTTCCAACTTGAGCCCAATGCGTTTTCCGTTTTATTCATTGCAGCCATTGTGTGAATTTGTACCATCACAACGGAACTCATCTTCTTCTTAGTTGACTGGGATATAATCATGGCAACCGTAAGCCTCTCTCGATGCCAGCGTCCAACACCGTCTATCTTCTTGATGGTCTTCCTTGCTGTCTTTTCAGGCTGAAATATTGTTTTTGCTTCTTTCGCTAGTCTACCGTTGTCCATTCGTTTGTTCCAGTACTTGCGTTGCTGTTTTATGTGTGTTGGTAAAAAACAACCACCGATTTGATGTATTCAGATTCATAAACAAATTCTAAGGGTATTAATAGAGGAGCCAATTAGTGTTACCCATGACTCACAAAAACACCACTGTTAATAATGCCAGTTCGAATGTCCGCCATTGTATCAAACAACCATTTCCCGTGCAAAAGCACCTACTTCTATGTCTTGTGTTTTAACATCCTTCGCATAATCAATCGTTTGTACATCTCTTCCTCATAATTTTTTCATTTGTCATTCTTATGACTCCGATTTTATATTTTGGCGATCACAAGCCGACTCTACTCTAATACAATGTTTCTACTATTGGATGGTTCCCACCTTTACTCCAGGTCTTCACTTACTTCATTCCTCCACACTAAAGTACTAATTTTGGATTTTGACGGGCACGAATTCTCTCTACGACAGTCGCAGATGGAACTATACAAGGAATTCCTCATGGTCGTAACTTGACCTCAATACTTTTCTCAAGTAATTTTCCTCAACTATTTTCGTCATTTCGACTTTGTCAAAGTCGAATACCATTTTTGAAGTTTTATGGCTGTAAGTTCGTTTTCCAATACTACAGAGAGAATTCCGCAAGGTCCAACAATAAAACAACAATAAAATTACATATGGACGCGTAACTCGAACCGGTTTCGGTTTGTCATTTCCACACCTCACACAGGAAGTACACTGTACGTATATGTATATGCATAAATATAATCGCATAACTAACGACGTACAACCGCAATCATTATCTAATCCAAAAACCGTGCCATACAACTTATTAATAAAATTCCCATCTTTTTCGCTCGTTCCACCTCTTCTATACAAAAGTTACTCGTTAAATCTGTTTTCTCACCGGCCCAACATTCGCATCCTGGATAACGTGTGAAATGCGTCAGAACCTCGATCCCCTGACTCATTGTGAGCGAGACGACAATGTAAGAAGGGGCGTCCTAAGGAAATTTACCTGACCCTTCTGAACAATAACAAGGGACCGGGTGTTCAAACAAACGCTCTTTCTAATTGCTCCCAGGTCTGGGGTTCTTCGTTCGATACAATAGCGGGAAACTAAGGAAGCGTACAAACGAAGAAAACTAGTTTCGGCTCTTCTTATACTATTTATTATCATTATTTCTTTGATGTGAATCTACTCGACCTACTTAATTTTTTGCGCAACAGGTCCTAAGAAGGACGGAAGCAATATCTTTTGGTTTCCACTGTATCCGCGTGTGCTCGCCTTACGTCATATAACTAGAGAATCAAATACCTGGATTATCTGCAGCATTTTATTTATAATCTATGGTCGCTATTTATAGGATCTAATACGACGAGAGAGAGTTGGTATTTTGACACCTTTTCTAATTGCAAAGGCGTCGTAATCGACGAGGGGGAAGAAAAAGCCGACAACCATATCCAAGGTAACGCGACTCAAACAAGTTAATTGCGACGTTGCGACATTTCTTAAATTGCATTCTGCTGTAACGTGAAATAATGATCATGTGAACGTTGGGTTTACTGAAGGCTATGCCCCGACTAATGTCATTAATTTGTAATCAAAAATGGCGGATAATTTTTATATATACATTAATGAAAAATTCGATATTTTGTTTTTAGTTGAATCATCTAATTGTGAAAGAAAAGACGGAAATAATAAAATTTTAGCAACTACCCTTACAATGTTTAGTTCCATAAAGTCGTGCTGCACTAACATTTTCACGTGCATTCTATCCTAACAAATTTAGTAGCTATAATTACATCCACTCTTGTTTTTTGGAAAACTATTTACGAGAGCTATGTTAATTCAAAAAGAATCTAAAATATTATTATACAATTTTTGCTCGCTTAGTAAGCCATTGCACAGCTACTTTATGCACTTAGTAAGGTCGCTCTGTGGAGAGTCATCCAGATTCTTCTTCGAATTAAGTATTATTTCTACTTGGAAAATTCTCGTCTTTATGTATGTATCGTAAGCATCTAATTTGCCCGGCAAATTTTCATGTTTTATTAATCTTAAATTTGGATACCTTGAATATCGTTCTTATGCTTTGCTACCCTAGATAAGTTTATTCTACCGTAGCTGTAATGTGCTACTTACTCCTTAAATCTGACGATGATTGCGCGTTCTGTATGACCAATATATAATTTGTCACAATCCCCATTCTTGATTTTATAAATATAAAAGTTAAAGTTAAAGTTAAAAGTTAAAGTTAACGATTAAAATGTTTTCGATCTTCCCTAAAAATGTATTTTTTACAATACCACCTTAACACTAATCTTGAATACAATCCAAGTGTTTGTGGGAGTTGATTCCTGTTGTTTTCATTTTGCGATTTTTCAAAGCATCAAAGTATGGAAGACAGCGAAATGCGATGTAAAGCATTAAAAGGTTTATCCCCTACGGAGCGCTAGGTGTTACATTGGAGGAGCCCTATTCTTCATTTACAACTGTAAAAGCGTTGTTCAGACGTGGGGAGAGGTCGTAGACTTGGCGTTTTAGAAAATCAAAGTCCACCACAACTGAAGACGTCGTCCAGAAAGTACACAAAGCATGATGATTGACCCCCGACTAAAAGTCACGAGGAAATAGAGCTCACGGGTTTTCATCTGCGTGAAAAACTTTTCTGAATTGGTAGCGTTCGGAAACGCGCGAGCTCTAGCTGAGATTGCCGCCATATCGAAAGAAAGGTTCGACTTCGTTGACTCGCGATCAAAAACTGCAAGAGATAATCGCATCGGGACAGTGTGTTTTCCGCTACGAATCCAACTCAACAGACCGGCCGAATCTTGAATCTACTATTATCCCTTCGAGATCAGAAAACTACCAAAAACGTGCAAAACAGTAGATAATCAATGGGTGACCAATACAGAAAAAAGCGGAAAAGGTCCCATCTTGCATCTGGTTTTTGAGAATAAAGGAATCTTGTTGACATACTATCTAGTAATGAATAGGACCATTACAGCTGAATATTGTACTGTTCCTGATCAGTTGGAACGAAAAATCAAAGAAGAAATGTTAGGTCTGGCGCAGAAGAAAAACCTCTATAACCCCAAATCCATGAAGGACGTATTCTGGAGCCACCAATATACGCCCGAGATCAAACAACTACCAAAACAGACAAAGACGAATCAATACAGAAAACGGGAAAAGGCTTGGCTTGAAAGGTATCTTGCACCTGTGGTTTTGGACGCTTAAGAAATGTTCTTGATCTTGAACGGGTACAAGTATTAACGCCGAATATCGTGCTTGTTTTCTTTGATCAGTTGGAATGAATCAGGTGAGGTCTAGCGAAGAAGAAAATTCCCAATAATCGGGACAATACGCCCAGCAACAAAACTGTCATGGTGATGGACAAAATTTATAAACCCAAGTTCAATGTCATGGTGCACGTGCTCTATTCACCCAAATTGGTCCCTTTGGACTTCAATCTTTTCCCAAATTTCAAACAATTCCTTGCTAAAAGAAAAATAGAGAAAGATATTTGATGTACAAGAAAATAACAGTTGCCTATTTTTTTAATAACTTCTGACGAAACATATCCCATTTAACCAAAACTCCATCTTCAATAACAAGAAGTTACCCATGCAATCCCACTCGATCTGAGACACACGGTATAGAAACAAAATTAATTTATTTCATAATATTTTAATTCTCGTTGTTAGACCCAAAACATTTCATCGCATCCTCGTATAAGCAGAGCTGAAACGTATAGCTTAATTTCTTTATCATACTATTATTATTAAGAGATCATAAGATCTCGATTTCTTCACATGTAAAGTCGTTTCTACCCCATTATAATCCATATTTGGACGGTGAAAACTGCAACATGTACGTACCAACAGACCAGACAGACAAACATCGCTTGGGCTTGGCAGTGAAAGTTTTAAACCGTAACGGTACAGATATCCTTTAAATTTTATGTAAGCATTTTTTCGACTATTAGCTGTACTAATATGCTAATGAACTGTATTTATAGAATTTAAACGGCGTCAGAATGATCGATTGCTTTCTAATTGAAATATTCCGCCACATGAACAATTTCTATATGCGAAATAGCGCGTTGGCATACTCATATTACCAAAATAATGAAGTCTTAATATTTTTTACTGAAATATTTTAACACCTGTCGGCGCAAGATTAAAATGTTTAATTACTTATAAGTTTATAACTACAGTACGAAGATTTATAGGCGAACGATTATTTCATGCTTTCCATAAGCGTTCCACTAAAACAGAAACGAAAAAAAGGTTTAACACAAGCATTCGTAAATATAAAGAAAACATTCACTCACCACTCTGAATCATACTCGAACTTTCAGTGTGACTTTTTCTTATCTAGGTCTTAGTTGAGTCGTACGTTACTGCATGTAAATTAAATGCAGACTCACATAATTGCAGGTAATCTTTACGTGTATTATTGCATCACGCCTACGAGCGAAGTTGAATAGATAAACACGAGTTTAGCCGTATATCGCAATATTAAGGGGTAGCGTACAGATTTGATTCGTACCTCGTATGGGAACGACTAAAATTGTCCTAACTCTATTTATAACATGCAATCATGATATGTTCCCATCGAATAGGGCCGAAAACCAATAATTGCCGATTTGGCCTTCCTTAATCGGTAGGATATCAGGAAGAGGAAGACCGGATGGATATTAATACATCTTCTATTTTAATTTTGCAACCCTGTTCCAAGTTCCATACGTCCAGGACATCTCGGTTTTCTTTTTCTCTACCCAAATACGTAAATGAATTAAAAACATCCGGACACATAATGAAAGAACGATTACAGCGGCAAAAAGCGTTCGAGCGAACAGCCTGTTTATCTATACATCCCAATTATCTAACGGAAATAGACGTGACGTCACCGCCTCTATGATATGAATGAACACATTAAAGAGTAAATCTGAAAAAATACTAGCGAAAAAACGCGCTCCATTCATGATATGAATGAAAGCGCCCGGAATACTATTAAAGCAGTAACGACGACGAAGGCGACGACGGAGCGTTAAAGAATCCATTACGAAAATTAAAATCGGTTTCTTTGTATCAAATAATTTCGTTTCTTAAAACAAAATAGTCGACCGTGAAAACCGATTAACTTTTTAAAAATCGAAACAGGCCGACATAATCGAGCGCCCACGCTTCGAAAGCCGACCACCGCTACGATATTCTTGCATGAATGAATTTGTCGATGCCAATTAGCGAAACCTACACGCGAGATCTCTCTCGAGATACGAAGATAGGTTGACGGCAACCTACCTAAAAGTCGAAACGGGTTTTCGCTGCGACGGCGGCGGAAAAGGAGAATTCAGTTCGGCGAAGCGGAGAATTCGCGCGTAAAAGGGCGTAGGCAGGGTGTGGTAGGTTTTATTGCAGCGACGACGCCGTCGCCGCCGCCGCCACTACCGCCCCCACGGATGCAGTTCGGTACCCCTTTGGAAAGGCGACGACTATGTGCGCACGGAGGAGATTCGAAACTCGCATATCCGCACGCTTTACTAATATAAGCGCGATAACGTTATGTTTATGTGTATCTAGTCAGCTGTCTCATTACATCACTTATAATTTAGATCACGTGCTATTTACGAAACGTGGGGAGGCGAACGTTTAAAATAGTTTGAATTGCTTTTTAAAAGCGTAACTAAATCCTAGATTCTGAAGTGTCTACAGTAATAACGAAAAGTTTTGACGCACGAAGAGTTTATCTTCATTCCGCAATATGTAATTTTTTTCTCATCTCTTTAGATGCATTTTCCCTTTATCAAAATCTGCCTAAATTAACACTTCCGAAACTTCGTTATTGGATAACAAATTTTTACTTTAAATGTAGACTGCCCTTTCATAAAAGATTCTTCCTAAAATCAAGAATGAAGAAATCGTGTCTTACTTCTAACAACTGATTCTAATTTTTTCCTTCGCTTCTCAGCATGATTCAAGGTAAACACAAATATAGGTCAAATCGGAATAAAAACAGGAATTTCTCTTCGAGTACCCATACTGCTTTCGATAGGATTAATCGATAGAATACCGGATGGCAGTAACGTAGCGGTAGGGGCATGGGTAGGGGTAATTATCAACTCGTAGTCGATCTCGACAGTACCGAGAGAGAGTTCAAAGCGACAGTACGTTGCACGCTGCACTCTAAATAAGTACGCGAAGATGGGACGCTCAGAGGGCGTAACGTTCCCTTCGAATGTAAGGCATTTTCCTAGATTAGAATACAGAAGTCCGCATATTTATTGTACAATATGCAATAGTGGATTGCTAAGTCGCGATACGTTTGACTGTAGAAAACATTGTAAGAGTAAACGGCATGTATTGAATTTAAGTAACGGTATTCCATACTGGCAATTTATATATGATTTTATTTTATGTTAAGTGTGTACAACACCCCACAACATCTAGTATCTAATGAACACGTTCGTTTATTTTGCCCTAAGTACGTTCCCTCATGGAAGTTGTCAACATCTATGCAATTACGGTACAATTTGGCACGTGTTCAAGGTACAGTAAAGGAATATATAAAAGACAAGTTGAGAAATAAGAAAATCTGCCTATGTGTGGATGAAACAACTGATGCTCAGAAAGACAGCGTCATTCATATTATAGCGCGTCCTTTAACACGTGATGATCCACCAGCTTCGTTGTTGTTATCCAATAAAAGGATTCAGAATACTGATGCAGAAGCCGTTGTCAAGATAATAAGAGATTTGTTAAGAGAATTTTTCTCACAGCAACCCAAATCACAATGTTCGTTACTCACGGTGTCGCAACAATTTCCGACTCTTCTTCACGTAACATGCGTCATACACGCATGTCACCTCGTAGCAGTAACCATTCGAAAGAGGTATCCGATAGTGGTCGCAAACACATCCGTGTATTCCAACAATTGTATCCGAAATTGTAATTAAATTTAATTTAATATGATACAGTGTTTTATTTAAAATTTGTAAAAATGCTGTGGGTAATGGAGACTGAAAAGATCTTAAAAATTATATTAATTTATGTGGAAAAAATTGTTGCGTCTATGGTTTATCGTTCATAATGTAGAATAAGTGGACAGTGGATTTTATATTCGATAATGCCAATTATTATATTAGATTGTCGACCTCTCCATCCTCAGTCATTCTCAACTCACACCGTACTTCCACTTGTAATGTAGTGCTTCCTTTATACTGTAGCTTTTCTTTTGGTCCGCACAGACGGTTATTTTCATTATTACATACTCTAATGTTATTTTCTTATTAATTTATGTAGAACTAACTGTTAACTTAGTAGGGCATGCAACCACGTAATTTATAAAAAGATGTGCCGTCCTGACGTATTTTTCATGTGTGTACCTGCCGTTCAAATAGCCAATCAGATATCGACTTTACCGCGCGAGCAGTTTCCGCTACTCCTTCTAATTTTGAGACAACAGCAGGTGTGATGAGATTTTTTTTTAAACTTATTAATAAATGAATCTAAGCCACAACCTCCTAACTGTTGAAGTGATGGTTTAAAAAATCTTTAAAAACTGGCTATTTCGATATAACAGTTGGTACGAACTTCTTCCTGATATTTTCCCTTCTCGGTGTGATTTGGCTTGGTAGTAAACATATAGTGAAAATATTTAAGTACTAAACTAGCATCAAAAGAAATTGAATTTCTTTTTAAACGAACTTCTGCTTGCTAGTGTGATTTTGCTTTTGAAAATAAAAATAAAAGGCAACTCTGCAAACAAAATATCAATCACATTACCGAGCGAAACAAGCAAAACCAGATTTTCTGAAATATTTTATTAAAGTAGAACAACTTAAAACGCGATAATCGGCAGGTAAGTATTCGGACAAAAAATTGAATTTCTTTTTAAATGTACCTCTGCTTGTTAGTGTGACTTTGTTTTTGGAAAAAATAACTCTACAACTCTGCAAATGAAATATCAATCACATCACTCAGCCAAACAAGCAAAACCAGATTTTCTAAAACGTTTCATTGCAGGAAAACAACTAAAAACGCGATAACCGGTAGGTAAGTATCTGATTTTCTCTGCGATAGCAAAATACATGGAACCGAAAATTTAAAACAAAATCGGATTTTTAAATGCAGAAACATGTGTTTTTATTTTCTTTCGTTCTAACAAAAAACAAACAAACAAACAAACAGATAGGCACCTCGTCCTGTTCTTAAAAAGCGTTGAAACGAATGAATAATTAATGACGAAGCGAAATCTGAACAAATCTGGAATTTGATTAGTATCTTTAAGCGATTCTCCGGCTTAAGTATATTATTAGATTTCTAATTTTCTTGGCCAAACAAAATATTGAAAATGCAATTTAGGAATAGATCGGAGTTAAAGTCGAATTTTCTTTTATTTTGAACGCTTTTCTATATCGATAGGCAATAATCCGTCAAAGGAAATAACCGTAGAAACAAGATACACTGATAACAAACTCGTTTCCTTTAAATTCGGACAAAAAATGAATTTCTTTTTAAACTCATCTGTGCTTTTGAAAAAAAAACAGCGCAACTCTGCAAACGAAATATCAATCACATTACCGAGCGCAACGAGCAAACTCAGATTTTCTGAAATAATTTATTTAAGAAAAACAACTTAAAACGCGATAACCGGTGTGTAATCATCTGATTTGTTCTGCGCCAGCAAAATACATCGAACCGAATTTTTTTAAATATACGAACACGTGTTCTTGTTTTCTTTTTCAAACAAAAAAGAAACAGAAATCTCGTCCTACTCTTAGGAAACGTTGAAAAGAATAAATAATTAATGACGACGAAAAAGGCTGAGCAAATCTGGAATTTGATTAGTATTTTTAAGGGATGCTTCTGCTTTATTATCCTTTAAATTCGGATAAAAATTGAATTTCTTTTTAAACGCACGTGCTTTTGAAAAAAAAACATAAAGCGTAACTCTGCAAACGAAATATCAATCACATTACGGAGCGAAACGAGCAAAACCAGATTTTCTGAAATATTTTATTTAAGGAAAAAAGTTAAAATGCGATAACCGGTATGTAAGTATCGATTTGCTCTGTGACAGCAAAAAACTTGGAACAACAATTTTTTGAGGAATCCTGCAGTTTGGACGCAATGCACAAACACGTGTTTCATGTTTTCTTTTTTAACACACAAAAACAAAAACATATATCGTCCTGCTCTTGGAAATTGTTGAAACGAATAAATAATTAATAACGAATAAAAAATCTGAGCAAATCTGGAATTTAATTAGTATTTTAAAGCGATACAACGTCTTTAGTATAAGTATTATTAGATTTCTAATTTTCTTGGTCAAGCAAAATATTGAAAATGCAAATTTGGAAAAGAATCGTGCTAAAGTCGAATCTTATTTTATTTGGAAAGCTTTTCTTTATCGAAAGAAAACCAATAAGAAAGGCGATAGTCCTTCAAAGGTAATACACTTCTTTCCTTTAAATTCGAACAATTGAATTTCTTTTTAAACGTACCTGTACTTGTGAGTGTGACTTTAATTTTGAAAAAAAAATAAAAATAAAACGCAACTCTGCAAACGAAATATCAATAACATTCCCGAGCGAAACGAGCAAAACCAGATTTTCTGAAATATTTTATTAAACGAAAACAACTTAAAACGCGATAACCGGTGGGTAAGTATCTGATTTGCACTGCGATAGCAAAATACGTGCAACAACCGCAATTTTTTTAAAAATCCGGATTTTTAAATGCACAAACACGTGTTTTGTTTTCCTTTTTCTAACAAAAAAAAGGAAAATCGATAGTAAGTATTGTTCGGAAACTTTTGATTTGTATTGTACAAATAAAAAAACGAATATCAAAAGGCAAATCACAAAATACTATCCGGGCGTGATCGAAGGTGGCGAAGATGCATGCAACGCTACAACATGGCGGGATAACAGCTGTGAAAGCCGGCTGGTATAGTAGTCGTCGGTGCCAGCCTTTAAACCGAACCGTCCGGGAGCGGTGACGATCGTTCGGGCGGCCGTTTTCAAATTAAATCGAACGGGCGCGCGTGTATGCGTGTGGCGGCGAGTGAACCACGCCGAAAACGCGTTTTCTCGCCGGGAAATCGCGGTCCTACACGTCAAAGTCATGTGGAGTCAGTTCACGCCGATTTTAACGTTTCGAATTCAACGCCGATGGCTTACCTGTTGTTGTTGTTGTTGTTATTGTTGCTCGCCGAAATATCTGTCTTGCAGTCGCCCGTATTCGATGTACCTAACGCACCTCTATCTTCACCATAAATAGACATAATCTCGATAACCGAAACGGGAGTCCGTGTTTACGTTCCGGTGACCGCGCGAGTCGAATTCGGAAGGAAAAAACTCGGCGGTTCTAAAAACGCACAAAATTCCACTGTTTCAATAGTAAATAGTAATAAGAGCGCGGAGACGAACACACGCTACGCCTCACAGCGGTTTTCTGGTAGCGGCGTTTGGCGGGAAACAGCTGAGACCCGGTTCGACGCCAGCCGGATTCATACGCCCGAGGCGGGTAAAGGCGTACCGTTCGAAAAACGCTTAGAAATCGGCGTCGAGGCGCCTAATTAGCGTCGGCGGATCGTCCGCGTCCACGATCGACTCATCGTTCGCGAAAGAAGGCGCGAAAAACGCTTAAATCTCCGCGAAACCGGCCGGTACTATTTATGTCGCGGATTAACTTGCGCTCGGGGACTTATCAACGTCCGCCAGCTGGCGTTGTTAGCCCCGCCTATCGGCGCGTACCCGAGGAAGCCGGATTGCGTCCTTCCCGCCAAACGCCGCGCCACTCTGAAAAAATTCATCCCTTCCCTCCAAAAACGACGGTACGATTTACGCGCAAGAAATACGAAAGAACGATTCAGACCGGCGAAAATGCTTCGACTTCGGAATCCGATCGGTCCTATAGGAAAGCACGCGGTAGGATTGTACCGAGTGAATTTGAACGTTTCGCATCAACATGCTCGAAGTACTATTGTGGCAACAAAAATCGGGACAAGTCTTATAGTCTATTTTGACTGTTTTTAGCTGTTAAACTAATCGTTTGTCATGTTCACGTCAATCATATCTTATCTAATGTTAAAAATAATTTACCCGCGAACGCAAGAAAATTGTTAAATGCATTTATTTGTAATAAAAATGTTAATAAAATATAATACAATACAATATAATAAATATATAATATAATAAAATGTTGTAAACAATAAATTAATCTACTTTTTTGTTGTTTCGAGCATTTACCGCTACATCAAATGGATTATTCCTTAAACACTGAATAAGATCTTCGTTTTCCATGGAATTCGATACCAATTTACGACCAGAACTTTTAACAGAATTTTTAATGTTGTGAATAGCACTTTTGGACACTCCAAATCTATTACATAGTCTTCTTACGGACCATCCTTCCCCAAGTAATGTAATTATTTGCATTTTTTCGGTAGCACTTAAATGCGGTATAATGACATATGTCAATAATGATTTCAAAATGACATAACATTGACAAGGCAAAAGCCAGATTGAAACTACATTATTTTAAGTGTCCCATTTTTTTGTTACCGCAATAGTACATACGAAAAATATCAACTATCCGTTACGTTCTTTTCCTAAAATTTGATACAGCTTAGTACTTCTTCTTCTTCTCGTCAATCCTTATGCCTTTCAGCGTCGGATTATTTTTGGATCAGCTTAGTACAAAATGTAAAAAGAAGAAGAAACATGAAGTAAAGGAGTTGTTAGATTATAAGAAAAAGAAAAACTACTAAACATACAGTCAATCCACAATGAAAAGGACAAATCTTGTTGACTATGTTGGAAATAGTTAAATAATTATAATAAATACATCATACGGGAATTAATCGAAAGCGCACTATTGCAGCAACAAAAAATCGGACACTTAAGATAATGTAGTTTAAATATGACTTTTGCCTTGTCAAATGTTATTACATTCTTAAATCATTATGGACATATGTCATTATACAGCATTTAAGTACTGTTAAAAATGCAAGTAATTACATTGCTTGGGAAAGAATGATTCATAAGAAGACTAGGATTTGGAGATTTGTAGTCTCCAAAGCCACTATTCACCGCATTAAAAGAAATTACTACATGAAAATTGACATGAACATGACAAACAGTTGCTTTATATTTCTAAAAAAAAACAGTCAAAATAGCTGGACAAAATGAAAGCAAAGAAGATCGCCTGAAAAGAGTTACGTTGACATATTTGGTAGGCTTTTAAAAAGTTGTAGATGAAAAAAGGAATAAAAAAACTCACAAACAAACCATTGGCGAAAACAAAAAAAAGCAATAAAATATGCTTGCACGTTTTGTAATGCATTTTCCGGGATTTTTTTTTAGGGAAAAATAAAAATTAATCGGTATGATGTTTAATGTATTATTAATTGCATCTAAAGAGATACGAAAAAATTTTTCTTTTTTTTTTTCAAATTTTTTATTATAGTTTTGTACCACTGAAGTGAGCGTCTTAAAAGAAAGGTAGGTGGCTGGCCCCGGCGATTCCGCCGCTTGAGGACATTTGAAACAACAAAATCAAAAAGAACATTGTTCTGTAAGCTTATCATTTTGCTTGGAACTAGGATGAAACAATTTTGTTGAAAAGTAATAAAATTGTGAACTTCGAAAAAAACTTACTTTTTTTTTAGTAGAAATCGGGCTGTACAGTAGAAACTTAGAGAAAAGAAAAAGATCCTACTTCCTGCGAGAACTGCTGATGAGTAGAATAACATATCAAAATTTGAGCCCAATCGGTTGGATAGAAAATTTTGTATTACCCGGGGCGACTCTAACAACGTTGTTTCGAGAAAAACGCGTTTAAAGTATTAACAACAGACTTTTATAGAAAAATCATAATTACACTAACCGTCTATCCCCGGTGGGTATAATAAACCTTCAACTTCTTCATAGGCCTCATTATTAGTAATTTTTTCTGACCTGCGCTCATTCTGGAAATTTTAAAAGCAAAAGCTACGTCAATCTTCGCCTTCGAAATCCGAGATCTGTCGTACAGCTTGGCGTAAGCCATAGCGTGCATGCCGATTGTGGCTCCCATGGTTTCCATGGTTTTCAACACAGGTAGAAATCCTTCGTTGAAAGTGCATGCGGCTGTCCATGCAGCAGTTTGAGGTGTCTTTTGGCCTACAAAAATGTGTTTGGGTGCTAAATTCCACACGCAATGGTTGAGAGCCTCGTTGTTGTTGCGAGTTTCTGCCCAAGCATCTTTTCAAAAAGCAGATGGATGAACAAAAGTATGTAAGTAGAGGAGTCCGGCCGTTTGCAGCTACCGTGGGGCTCAACGCGCGCTACTACGAGGTGCTATAATTTTCGTCAATATTTCGAATTTCGGTCTTAAATTTTTACAGTTTATCCTCAATATATAGTACTTCCTAAATATGTAAGAAAAGAGCTAGTCAATTTTTCCAAATCAAGTTACCAGACTACTACCTTAAACACAATCACATTACACCATTACCACCGACAGATTTGAAATATTTTGATGACGGACTAACCCTTCTTAGAATAACTTTTCGCCCTAGAATGCGGGTATCTTCAATATCCCCATCCCCTCCCCCGGTCGGTCAATTTAATGTCACCTGTATTTCTCAGATTTAATGTATCTAAACTTAAAGATAAGGCAAACAAAAGAAGAAGAATCCCCCTCTATTACAGATGAATATTGAAAAGCAAGAAAAACAAAGTTTATAAGCACAAAATCAAAAGCGAAAATCAAGTTAGGTGCCTTAAACGGCGATAAATAATACAAAGGAAAATTTAACACTAATTACTCGATTCGCTTGCCGCGGGATTGTGCTATTGTCACATTGTACATCAACATTGTACATCATTGTATATTTTTCTACCAAGTCAAGAAGCCTTCAGCAAACTCTGCTTTCCGCTACTTATGCATCAAATTAAAATAGAAGAAAGATCAAATGACATAACACAAAATTTGTAAGAGCAACGGCGAAATTAATTTTTGAAGTTTTGTAAATTTCACAAAGAACATTGGGAAAACCTCTACGATGTTTATTATTTAGATGTAGAAATTTAAACGCTAGTAAAATTCGCGCCATATCTTGAGCAAGATTAAGTGGATCGTATTCGTTTCATCGTGCTAGCGGTAAATCCTATATATCGACACTCTTTGAGCATGTGATTGAAAAGTAAAAGCGAATCTTCATAATTTAGGGAAAGAAATATAAACACTAGTAAAACTCAGGCCGTCTTTTAAGCAAAGCGAAGTGAATATTTTTATAGGACGTGTTGTTTGCTTTCACGACGTTTCGAAAACCATTACAATACATATTTCAGTGTTTTCAAAACAACACTTTTATTTGCCTAATTTTTTCACTCACTTTTATCTCACATAATATTATAAATAAATTTAAGGCATTACTTGTGATTAACGGTCTATTTTCACAAAAAAGCAAAAGATATTTATGTCTTTTATTTTGATCACTTAAAAACAAATAAATGTTTTGAGCGACACTCGATTGGTAAAAATTATAAAATGACAAAAATTTCGTCGGAGATAATCATCGTTTCGAGGAGATAAAATAAAGTGGGATAGAAAATATTTACACGATTTTATCAGTTAGATAAAATTGTTAGCAGCTACCTATACTAAAATATTTCTCTGTATGTATAGTAAGTCATACAATGTCCCCGAATGGACGCATGAATAGGTAAAAAATTACTTGAATTTTTGAATTAAAATCTCATCTGGCGAGGTTAGAGCCTACATGGATCGAAACTAATTTCTGTCATTATTTTATATTACAAAAAAAAAAAAAAACCGTCTTATAAATTAAACAACAAAAAAATGAAATTATAGTGCATTTTATATAGTAGATATCACAAAATATTCTTAAGATAAGTTCTTTGTAAAGCAAAGCTGAATAAGTATACAAACTTTCAAAGCACTATGTCTACTTTGATATTTTGTTAATTTAATTTTTTTTTTTATAAAAAGATTGAATCCGAACTTGTTGACCCTTTCACCACTTTCATAATTTATTATTTGTATATATATATATATATTTCGTGACCTTTTTATACTTATCTTCTATGATAGATCTCTACCACTAATAGGTCAATAAAACAAGGCTGGTTTGAAATATAATAAATATATTTATATATTCATATATTTATCTAGTTATATTTTCACTGAAGAAGGTATTCCGAAAACGTTTGTAAACGTTCTGAAAATATAACTATCGTTCAAACCAGCCTTGTTTTATTGACCTATTAGTGGTAGAGATCTATCATATAAGATAATTTATTATTTTGGGCAACTTTTATTAACGAAATTTTCAATATCTTCAACGTGGAAGGTACTTAAGTAATTAAAAATTCAAAAATTAAATATCAAAGTGAGCAGAGCTGAAATTTTGTATTATTACTCATTGTCAGTTTTCCTTAACGAACAACTTTTTAATAATAGTTTGTCGTATCTACTACAGAAAATGTACTTGATTAGCACGTACAAATTATTTTTGAAATTTCCACTACGTACTTGATTTTTATTATTATTATTATTATTATTTTTTTTTTGATAAAACATGGGACGAGTTTGTTTCTATTCAGACAGGGCTGAACCCCATAAGCAGAACTCAACTCAGAAATTTAAAGAATTTTTTGATCCGTTGACCGATCCGAAAACAACTATATATATGTATTATAATTATTACATGTATATATAATTATAATTATTACTACAGAACGGATGATTTGCGGGATAACGCAAAACCTGCACAGGTGTTCAAACGAAATATCTGATTGTTTTGGATTTCAACTCGGAAATTAAAATTTTTTAGTTATTCATACGTCAATCTTGGGATATACTATATATATATTTTTTAGGTATAGGCGATGGCAGATTTTCAAATTAATAGTAAGTAAGTAAGTTCAGGACGGAAAGAATAAATGTCACACGAACGATCTGAACGGCTGTATAACTTCCATCATCGCATGAACCATCCGCTCTCTAGTAATGATTGCAAAATTGTGGCTTACTGTTAAAACAGTACATCACCAATATTTTGTTGTCACCAATATACTTATCTCGGAGTTGAGGTGAGAGATATATGAACCAGTTTTCACCCTTTTGGCACATTTCCCCAGCATATATTTTTTTATATGATGTAGAATTTCTGATACAGATTGGGCGAAGAACAAAAATGAAAAAAAAGTACTTCGGTTAACGCAGCCACACTTTCAGAAGTTCGTTAAATTGTCTGCGCCTCTGACATATCGTTTGTGCAGATTGACATGACCTAATACCTACTTCTGAAAGTGTGGCTGTTATAGGGATCGTTTCTTTAGAGGAGAGCACATTACGTCATGAAAATATGCGCGAAATGTGACGTCATTGACTTTCGCTAGTCGGTTGTCATGGTAACGTATACAGAACACCAAATTTGGTTCATTGCGCCGCTTACGTAATGTGCTCTTCTCTAAGGAAACAAACCCTACATCGGCTCATTGTATTGGTCGATTTATGCGAGAAAAAGGCTATCCGCTTCCCAAACCCACGTTTATTCCCCCATTTACCAGTTCTCATTAATAAATCAAGGTTTCATTTATTGGGTATGTGCGCGAATCCCATCCCCCCACTCCCGACAGGGCTGCTTAGACGTATCTAAAATGCGTGTTTCGACAGTTAGATCATCATCTTCAGTGGAAAACAATCGCAAGCACATATACGCATTAAATACAACTAACCCTACCGTGGTTACTGGACGAGATACGGCGCGTTACATACGAAACGCGCATCGCTAACTCACCTTTTAAAGCTTCCTTGTGATCGGCTGAAGATGTTGGTCGGGTTGTCGAAATACGTATCTCTAGTCTCCTATGAATGCTGTTTAAACATACAAATCGAAATGTCACGTAGTCTATTTAAGAAACAAGGAAATAAAATAAAAATGCACCGATACTCAAGCGATTTCCGGGATAATTTCCTATTTTCTTCTTCTTCCTCTCAATTTCTTCCTTATGTCCTTCTAACTAATTATAAAAGAAAATTAAAAACAAAAGAAACAAACAGAAATCATAACATAGGAAAAAATTAAATTAACCTTTATTACACCTAGTTTGTAGAAAATCCGCTTACGTATTTCGACAACAATGTAGTCATCTTCAGTGAAAAATTCACACATTACAATGTTCTGCCCAAGTGAGTCGCCGCCTTAAGGTTGCAGCAAGCAAATGTGACGAAGTGGTGTAACTAGTGAGTCGATGATTTAATAGATAATAAATGTCGCACAAAAGATCACGCGCTTTGTTTAGGTGGCCGTGCCGGCTTGCATCATCCCATAAACTATCCGCTGTTTAATTGTCATCGTGCTGGGCAGCTAAGTTCGACTGAAGAAGACAACTGAGACGTCGAAATCTGTGTTTCAATTTTTACGAACTAGGTACCTGTCGCAACGGTTATTTTCATTTAATTTATTAATATCTCTCAACCACGGTGTCCCCCACAATTGTTCAAAATTAAAGCAAAACGTGCATGAGCTCACTAAAGATTAGAAAACAAAACAATACAGAAATAATAAACGTCAAAAGTGCGCATTCAAGAGGACGACTTGAGATTTTGTAATCGACAGATGGCAACAGAATAAAAAAGGACTGGCTTGTTGGATAGAAATCTCAAACAAGAAATATTAACATTCGGAAGGTGAAATGAACAGGTTAGAAATTCACTATATTATCAATCTGAAATATGTCATACGTCTTCCAAACATTGCGAATTGGGAAGGTATTGCTACTTTCATATTTTGTTTGGCATTGACGCCCTTTTCTCTAGAAATTTGCAATGTTTCGAATACGTTTTCTCAGAATATATAGCATATTTCAACCCGCTTAGTGGCTGAGTGGTAAAACATGCGCGTAGCGTAGCAGTTTAAAATCCAAAATTTGTGAGTTACCTTTAATGTTAAGCCCACTTTACACTATCAATAATTATTATATTATTATAAATCTGACTATAATTATAACCATAAAATTATGGATGGTGTAAAACAAAAATCTTCATTAAAGTCGTCTTTTTAAGCATAAAAGTAGAGCATGTTCTAATTTTGTCGACATAAAATACGCAAGATTCCTCTGTGCATTGCATCATGTAAGTAGTAGCAGTAGATAACGCCACGTACGTAATACAAATCTGAAGCACACTGAACATGCAAATTACGCATGGCAGTTAGACTGTGAAGGTAGCCGATGTTAATGATTTTATTAAAGCAAGTATTTGTTTTTTGAGATTTGTATTCTATAAGCCAATCTTATTCTTCGATTGTGCCACCATCTATCGACTACAAAATCTCAGGCCATCCCCTTACAACGGGGGTATACGATTCGCGGCAGGACGTTTGGCCGCAGAGGCGTTTCACCGCCGAGTAACCTAGGATTAGATTACCGACTTGCAGTATGAACATACGCATAATCGGCACTCCGCACCTTTCCCCCAATAAAAGAATGCCCCTCGTTGTTCGTGTGCACCACCGCTGTCCGTGTACACCATGAGTGTTCGTGTACACCACCGTTCTCAGCGAGCCTGCCGCGGTAAAACGTCCCGTACCGTTAAAACAGAAAAACATAATTTGTGGTAGGCAGAAGTAGTAGTTTTTCACTCCCGATGGCCGTGGCAAACATTTCTTTCGGGTTCTGCGGTGTATCATCTTCAGTACTCCCGGCATGGCCAGCGAAATGTCGACATCATTTAATGACACACTGCAGGGCTCGAAGAAGTTTCGACCAATACGAGAAAGAAAAAAAAATCATTTGACAGGTTTTTGAACAATCTTGCAATTACACATTTTCCTATATTTTTAAAGGCAGTACGAAATTTCTCGGCGGAAAATTCTCGGAAATATTACGGCATTTACTCGCAACTAGTATTCTTCGATAAATCCGCAAAACTATGGAAAAAATGGAATATCATGAATTACGCAATTGATAGTGATTGCTTATGATTGTGGTGTAATTACTGACACTATATCCCATCGGTAAACTCTTCATCACACAATTTTTGATTAAATCCGATGAAACTGTACCGCACCGTAAGGTTAGGTACGGTTTCAAGATCTTTGCTAGTGACATAAGTGTTAGCGAATTTATTAGTAAACAATTGTGTGGGAAGTTTACCGACGGGATATAAGGTTCGTTCTAACACAACACAAATCCAGTTTGTACATCGCCGGGTTCATGCGCAGAGCAAATTTGCTTTGGGCATGTACCCAACGTTTCGCAAACTGGTATTGTGCTGTGTTGGAACAAACCTATAATGTCACAAATTATGCAGTTTAGTACTGCAAATACTCCTTATTATTCACATAGGCACTCATCTCTAAGAAAGGGGCATTTTTACATGTAGTACATTCCGGATAATTCTCCGCCATGAAGTTGCGTACGTTGTACCTTACTGATTTCCCCAAAAAACGGCCAATCGAACCAACATCATCAAAATAATAAATCATAATTTTATCTATTTCATAATATTGGTACTTTATTTCTTATACAATAATCTGTATATATATATTTAATTATATTTATAAATTATACAGAAGCAAATCTTAAAACATTTTTTACTCGAACCTTCTTCCAAAAACGAAGAATAAGAAACTGGACAAACACAAACGAAACTTAAAGAAAATGGGGGAACGTAAACTTTTAAAATCTCCTGTATAAAGCATAGAAAGGTGCTAAAAAATAAAATAAAAATAAACTGGGGGCTAATAGAGCGGGGATATAAGTCTTATGTTAACGAACTAAAAAATCAATAATAAATTAACTACCCATCTTTACACGGCGCAAATTAATAAAATAAAAGTATCTAGAATCAGTGACAATGTTCCTCATTTGCCTTATTTATAAAGTAATCGAAGGTAAGAAAACACTTTATATATATCTCATTTTAATAAACGTGTGTGAGGCACTATAAAATTTTTTGATATTGGCTACTTTGAGATGGCGCAACTGCGACGGATTGATCTTGACTTTGAGCTGCTGAATGAGGTCGTATATTTTGAGGGAGGGACCCACTTTACCGCCGGTGTAATCGAGGATGTTTTCTTTGCTTAGATTTAGGAGCATTTTTCCATCGATTTTCTAGAAAACGCATTAAATAAAATTACATGGTAGATATCTAGAAAAATTGTTTATATGCCGTTTATTCGAAATGGGTCAATTTTAAATCAAGACAAGAAGTTGACGGTGGAAACTTCTTTCGAATTGATACAGGGATATTTTTTCTTTAACCGAATCTGCACAGGTAATTTTTACGTGTTTAAATTAAATGCAAATCAGAATAATAATGAACCTGAATATGTTGCCAACCACACTAGGCGTAGTCAGTCCACAGCGCATTTTAATTTAGCGTCATGGCAAATGGTCCGGACAGTATGTTCTAGGGTACATGAAATTTAATCACATTTTTAAGTGTGGACAATTGCAGTTGGCCACCACAGTGGATTTGACCCGCAATAGTTTGAAGAAAATGCAGAAAAATCCTACTTAAATCTTCGACACGACAAATGGAATATTCTGGATTTGATAACCTTGAGTATATACGAGGACCGTGTAGAAGTAAAGTCTTAATCTTCATGGGTGTGGAGGGTCACAAATGTTCGACTAAACTTTTCCCCATTTATTTAATGTAACTAAAAATTTGGAAGGGCGGATGTACTGCAACTCATTAAGGAATAGGTGAAAGTCAAACAATAGTTGCTTGGTGCAGCATTTCTAACCAACTGCAAAATTTTGAACTTCCAGGAATTTGGTAGCTCTCAATTTGTTGCTTCAAATTTGAAATTTTTCTTTTCAACCATAGGTTTCGGGAAAATGCGCGATATTACGATTTTTTTTTTGCGTTCTCTTGTGATTTTCTCGGTAATCGTTTGAATTCTGTAAATAACTCACACATAGTTGGAATCAGTACGTCAAAACGCGTCGATTGGTGTATGAACGAACCTTCTAAGTGCCATAGGAACCGAAATAAGTATGCAATGTTGGGTGTTTTTATAGCGATTTTCTCGGCAAAACCGTTTGGAATAACCTACATAAATGACATACCATTGAAGTCATCGAGACCCATTGATTGGTATAGGAATGAACGCGATTTTTGGAGAAAAATTCATAAACCCCAACTTTCGAAAAATTTTGAAATATATATATATATATATTTCCAATGAGCGATTAAAATTTAGAAAATAGGGATATTGTGAAGAATATTGTTAATCTTTTAATTTTCTAGTCTTCTATACCAAGAAAAAAAAGCGAAAACAGTGAAAGTTTCTGGTCACAATTTTCGTTGGATGATTTTCTGCGACTTCAAACACGGTCTAACCCAACAAAAATGCACGGATCGACGTCGCAATTATAATTGATTCGCAGAGTTCAAACCTGATCGTGAAAATGTCAGTGGTAAAAAGTGGCTGGATGATTTATGGGATAACGCAAGTTTGCACTATCGCTCAGACGAAGCGTCTGATCGTTTATGCAACCAGTATATCAATAACCTGACCAGTTGACTGTGCAATAGTATGGGCTTGCGCCATCCCAAAAACCTTCCGCTCAATATTCACCACTGATGTTTTCACGACTACGTTTTAACTCTACAAACCGGTTATAAGTGCGAAAGTAGAGGGAACCTTGGCCATTAGCGAGATCCCAATACAATTTCCACCACAGCGGGAAACTTGAAACTTTGGTGTTATGTACTAGTCTTTTGATTACAAAGACGGTAGTACTGTTACTTTTCCATACAAGTTATGGTTCGAACAAAAATCTAAACTAGGGCTCCATCATGCGTGTCATGGCGTCAACCACAAGAAAGCTATATTCAGAATTTAGTCCTAACGTGAGCCTAGGAAACCTAAAGTAATCAGTAGTCTGGGCAAACAGCGAAAATCGATGCTGTATGCGAGTAGTGCTGTGTATATATAAGCTGTCGTAACTTACTTCGTAATTACCGCTGTTTACCCAGACTAATAATTTGACAATTATTTTTCTTTTTCCTCAATCCCCTATCGAATATGTACCTAAACTGCGTGATTATCAATGTCAGGTATCCCTAACGACAACGAATCTGATTTCTCGATGTTACCCGTCACGACTCCCCGAAATGAGGTCAAGGTTATCACGACCCTAACACATTGTTTTAACTTCTTTTAAATGATATCTCAGATTTTATCTCCGATCCATTTCGTATAAACGTCATTGTACAACCATTTTAAACTAAATCCCTCAAATTAACATCGTTACGCACCTGTTTACTAAAATTGTCACAGTAATTGGCGCAATCGTTCACCCGCAAGAACTGCGCCACGTCGAACACGTTCCATTCCTCCGGACAGAGTTCGCTGAAATCGCAAGAGCCGCCGCTGCTATCGACTAGGCGCGGTATCAATTTCGCGCTTGCGCTGTTCGTCGACTGCAAGGTAAGAAGCGATTGTAAGCGAGACAGACCGTCGGCTCGATCGCACTTAAGCGCGATCATATTACAGTCGCTTACGTTTACGTAAGAAGTGACCTTGCGCTCGGCCGGAGGATTCTGCGGCTCCGTCGACACCGGAAGGCTCTGATCGGGACCGGCCGGCTCTTGTCCGGTTTCCGGTTCCTGAATATCGTCGTCGACCTCCGTCTCCATTTCTGTGATTTCCTGCCGATCGAGCTCGTTCTGCACGAGGGCCGTGCTGCCGCCGTTGCCGGTTTCGAGCTCGGTCTTTATCGTTTTGACGGGGTGCGGTTTCGGTGGATTGTCTTTTCCCTTCTTTTTCCGACCTCTTTTCTTCATACCTACTTCGAGAAGAATAAGATTAGATAGGAAGTAAAACACTGAAATCGATAATTACTCGAATAAAAAGAATATCTCCAAATTTCGACAACTACCAAGGGAAGCTCCCGAACCCGGAAATTCAAAAAATTATGAAACTTTGGGAACATGTAGATCACACGTAGGTATATACCACGCATTTTTTGTCTGCGGAAAAACACTCTCGAGTGGAAATGGAAAATTTCGAATTTTGCCGATGCGCATAACTCGCTAACGATAAGAGATAGAGACAAAATTTTAAGACAAAAATTGTTTGTTTGGATAAGGTTTTTCAAGTAGACATGAAAAACATATTTACTGTATTTTTTCATTAAATTAGATTGTTCCATATCTAAAAGCTGTAGGTTATCGAAGAAAGCTACATTATACCAGTAACTAGTAAACGTGTTTTTGTAAAGGAAATATGCTCAATAAGATAAGCAAGTAGTATATATAACTCATCAAGCTTGAAATTAATAATAGTTATTGGTAGTGTTGAAAATGATCGCCATAAATATTATAAATGTAATTCTTTTACTGATGGTAACGTTCGAAGTTGCCAATAATAATAATGAGCCCCATTCTGGGTACCAACGAAATCGAATTGCACGACATAATCACAAATATCCTTCTCGATGCTCAAAGAGAAACATCGTTTTCACTGGAAACTGATACGACTTTTTGTTAGTTTTTAAAATTAAATCCAACACTACAACTACAGATCTGTTGTACAATCAACCAATCTCTATTGCCTATCATTAATCCCAAAGATGGTTACCTAACAAAAAAAAAGCTAAAAAATGTTTATACCTTTTCTTCTTGTCTGTTTAATAAAACTCATTCAAACAAACAATTTTTGCCTTAAAATGTTTTCTCTATCTCTCACCGTTAGCGAGTTATGCACATCGGCAGAATGCAAAATTTTCCATTTCCAATTTTTTTTTCCACTCAGAGTGTTTTTCCGCAGAAACAAAAATGCGTTGTATATACCTATATGTGATCTACATGTTCTCAAAGTTTCACAATTTTTTGAATTTCCGGGTTTGGGATCTTCCCTTGTAGGTCGTCATCCTGAGTAGAACTAGTTTTTAGCAAAAGTATATGTTGATGGAATCCCAGAATTTGCCGGCAGACAATTAAGTTGTCATCCTGATGTGCTAGACATTGCTTCATTCTATTGATGTTTCCAGCGTACATGTTTGATACCTCTAACGTTGTGTTTCAAGGTCATATTCGTATATAATAACGATAAGTGATTGCTAGTATATGCGCCGCCAACGACCTAGAAACACAAACTTACAACACGTCGAGATGTACTTTTCTTCACTGCCTTTACACTGAGAATGACAACTTAGTTGTTCGTTGGAATTTATGTAACTCCGCCAATACCGGAAGGTTATCATTCTTGCTTAGTACTATTTCAACTGCGGATGACCATTCAGTTGTCGCAATAAGCTTTTGGAGCTGTTCTGAGTCATTTCGTTTAAGCACGAAAATATCTTTACAATTTAAAAACCAAAAATACCTTTAGGCGGCGTTATACTTTTTGGTATTTGCTTAGGTACCACTCTAGGTCCCTCCAGTTTGTGCCCAACGCTCTGACACCATCCCACCGGATAAATATCTGGACTTTCGCAATCCAACCACTGATCGTATTCTTCCTCCCAACCGTCGAAGTGCACCTTCAACAGCCTCCCCACAACCTTAGCGACGGTGGCGACGCAAACGAGTCTCGGGTCCATGAGATCTGCGGCTTCGATCTTCATTCCTTCTCTAAACCCGTGAGACGGCACATAGTGATTGATGAGGCTCGACGTTACCGGCACGTTATTGGTCTCGTTGAGGTATGTGTTCCAGCTGAACGTATGCGAATCGTAGCCTTTAGGGGCGTTAGCGGGATGTTGTTTCGCTCGCAAAAACCGACTGGGAAGATACACGGCGAGCTGACGTGGTAACAGAACCAATCGGCGCCAGTCACGTCCGACTCGTACGTGTCGATGCGGATCATGATATAGCCGTAATTGAGGACATCCATGACGGTGGCGACGCAAATCGAGCTGAGGTTGAGCGGGTCGATCGCTTCCAGTTTCATGCCGGCGCAGAAGCCGGGAAGGCTCGTGCCATCATCGGATCCGACTTGAAATGAGTTGAAAAGCTCGTCGGTGGCGTCCTCCTCGTCAAATATATCTTCGTTCACTCTCTCTAGATAGTTTAATGGTGCTACCAGATGGTGACCGACCTAGAAGTACGAAGAAGTAGTAATTATAAAGGTTATAGGCAAGTTTTCATATACAGTAGGGTCTCGTTTAACCGACCTTGTTATCTGACATACCTAAAACAAAGGAATAACAACACGCATATATCGTCAACGAGAAAAATGTACAGCTGTCGCGCGTCTTCCTGTATACCGTGAATATATAAACTAACGAAGCCCACGTGACCTCTAATGTAACATGACATAAATAATACGTTGGCAACGAATTAAATACGTATTCCTAACATTTCTAACTATAAATATAAATATTCGATATTTGATAGTCGAGTTTCATACGCTGGCTGTTATATTTTATTGATTATTTCCATCTGCATTTTATTGTCACGTCTTTGTTAATTAAAAACAGTTTTAATAAAAAGTTCCAAAATAATTACTTCGCTTGTGCTAATTAGAGTAAAAATCATTGCATAAAAAATATTGGGTTATCACAATGTTTTAGTACAGAACATGATGCCTTTATTTTAAAGGCACTTTACAGAAGCCGCATACAAGATGATAATGGGAGTTGGAATTATTCTCTGCAAAGTTGTATAGATCAGTTTACTGAAGTTTTCCCTGATTTTCATGTTGACTATGATGCACTGAAACACCGCAGACATGTCATAATTCATCGATTTGAAGGAAGACGTTACCCAGACTTACAAAATTAATTGAAGATGTCTTAGATGACATTCGAAAACGACTGGAACATAGTCTTCATAAATCTATATAAAAATTAGCTAACCAGACAAGTAATAAATCTACTTCTTTTAATTTCAATGTTATAACAGTTCCGTTTTGTTTTAGGAGTTTCTCTGCGAACTTGTCACAAAGCACTTACTAAAAACTTTAGATGCAACCTCATAAATTAATCGTGGTACGACAGTTACATCCAATCAAATTTGACAAGAGGGTCACATTTTGCCAGTGGTTTAATGAGCATTTAAATAATAATGTCGTCGATCTGATCTTCTATAGTAACGAAGCTTGGTTCCATTTGCCTGGTTATATTAATTCACAGAACTACAGAACGTGGGCTACCGATAATCCTCATGAATTTGTCGAAAGCAATTTACATCCTATAAAAGTAGGAGTGTGGGTAGCAATGTCTAAACGAAGAATTATTGGACCAATATTTTTCCACGAAACTATTACAACTGAAAGATACCGTGCCATATTAACCCATTAGTTCCCGAGGTCCTCATTTTAGTACGGTAAACTGTACCCAAATGAGTACAGCAGGTACTAATGGGTGCAACGAGTTCAGACCACAATTACATGATGAACTAGAACAACGTTATTTTCAAGAAGACAACGCTCCAGCACATACAGCTACAAATATTCAGGAACATTCCAGAGAATTTTTTGACAATAGACTGATAAGCGAAAATTTATGGCCTCCACGTTCTCCAGATCTAACACCGATGGATATTTATTTATTTGGTAATTTAAAAAATATAGTGTTCAAAATCGATTACATGATTTAGAGGAGTTACAAGCTCCAATACGACAGGAAATTAACAACGTTACCGTAGAAGAACTTCAAAATATATTTGAAAACTTAAAAACGGAAAATAAATATTTATTTCGACAATAACGGACAACAGTTTCGACACTTGTTATAACCTTTACAGTAATATGTATATAATTATTTATAACCCAAAACCTAACCTGTCAATATATACACGACATCTGCAAAGCAATTTTAAGTTTGAGCATTACCGCGAGTTAAATGAGTTGCATACCTAAGTGGTCACGTGGGTTTCATTATTTAGTAACGACAGTGTATGACTCGTGTCGGTTGTCTCGGCTTTCCTAACGGGGCTCAGTTTTTTTGTTGATTTATTACTATTTAGCTGTTTAATTTGTAAAATTATAACGTAGTTTTGTTTTGAACGCAATATTTTCGATTATCCGACATTCTGCTCACCCGTTTAGTCCGGGTAAGCGAGACGCTACTGTATAAAAACGCACACCGATTTCGCTATCTTACTGTAGCATGATGTTATTTGTATTTGATTACCATTGAAAAGTTAGTTTCAATTTATATACGTAGGACTATGCACCGACTGTGCAATGACAATACTAATGATACTGCAGAACGATAGCAGTCGTTGCACAATCCTGTAATAAGTATGTGGAAACCAGCTGTTAGGTAGCTTTTACAATGTGATGTTGAGAAAGAGATAATTAAGAGGAACGAAACAAATCTAAATGAAATCTACGGAAAACTACACTAACAAACCTTTTGCCCATCCAACGGGGTGCAAAAGTGGCGAATCTTCATGACACCAAAATCCAGCGTCATCCGGTGGCATATCGTAGTATTTCACGTTCAGCCGTTTCCCCACGATCTTATGAACCATGGCGACTTTGACCTGAGAGATTCTATTCTTATCGACGACTTCTAGATTAAGGCCACACTGAAAACGCGACTTCAGCGAGTCTCCGATCTTATTGCTATAATTCGAAGGCAGCGTCCTAGCGCCGGTGAGTCGTTTCCGCAAGAACTCCTTCCAATCGCCGTACTTATCCTCGATCGTTTTCGGCGGTATCAGCGGTTTACCGCGGGTGGCGCACCAACCAACCGGATGCACTTGGTTCGAGCAAAGTGACACCCAGAAATCCTTCGACGAGTTCGATCCGAAACCTTCGTATCGCAGCAGCGCTTTGTATCCGATGATTTTCATAACGGTAGCTACCCAAAACGAATCGGGAAAAGCCTCCGAGATATTATCGCAGTCGGTATTTTCCACTTCCACTTTCATCCCCACCAGGATGTTTCCCCAAATATCCGCTAACGGCACGTGCTTGAAGTAAGTGACTGGAGCTGCCACGAAACAATCGTCATCTAATTGGCTATCCCAATCGTAAGTGTTAGCGAGCTCGGCCGGTTTTCGTCGAATCAATGGTAGGGTGTCTTCCATCGCCGGTAGGACTGGTGCTTGAGGAAGTTGAGGTAACGGCTGGTCCGAAATTAGACCCGAAAAGTCTTCGTCGTTCTCCATTTTAAATCGGTGGTCAGCGTAAATCGGTTTGGGTTCGGGTGAAGTCTGTGTGGCTTGCGGGAGGGGTTCGGGGATCAATCCGCTGTAACCGCGAGCGCACGCCATGCTGCAGAACCTTCGTTCTCGAGTGTAGAAGGCGTGTTTTACCCCAATTGCCCCGCACTTCTCGCAAACCGCTGTATAGGAAGAACATAGAAAGAGTTAGTATAGAATGGCTGCCTTTGTCTGATGTTTTGCAAATTTACAATGAATTTCTTCGTTATGACTACTGAGGGCATGACGCAAGCCTGCACTGCCATACAGACAAAACATTTGATCGCTTGTGCGAGATTTAATTATAAACGTCGCACAAACGCGCCTGCGTCATCCCATAAACCTTCTGCTCTCTAGTTGTAAGTTCTGTTTCTTTTTTCCAGGCTTAACTCACTGAATTATCAAATTCTAACTGAGGTTCTTTAGATCTGGAAGAGTCACGGGCGAGGACACGCAAATCAACAAATTTAAAAAAGCCACTTTTCAAATTTAACGCCATTGGAGTCAGACCCCAAATGTAATTTCAATAATTTTTTCCTGTTGTGTCAGAATAAAACACAGTGGGAAGCACAAGGATACAAAATTCTCACATGCTGAGGCCTGTTCAGATGGTTAATCTAACAGACAACAAAAGAATTCAGTCACGTGGTAACGGATAATTGCACGCACGAAGAGTTGGGAATGGTTGCTTCATTTGTTCCATTTTAGTGGCGATAAATTATTTATTTAACGACTCTCGTCCAATCGGAGAATGATAGATCCGGTCTTTTGGGGACTTCAGTTGTTTCGAGTTACCGCGCCTGCTCGATTCTTCATGGTGCATTTTACCGAAAATCTGTGTGGGACGTTTTTTTGAGAATCTGCGATAATAACCGGACAAATCCCACTAAGGTTATGTATATACGTATTTATTTTTCGTGACCTTTTTTATACTTATAAATATAACTATCATCTAAACCAGTGTTGTTTAATTGACCTAATTGTGGTAGAGAACTATCATATAAGATACTAATGTTATAGAGAATCGCAGATCCACATAAATATAGAACCAAATTGAAACGACTGCTTCAATATGACAGGCAGGGATCGTTTCGTTTCTTTATATACTTCTATATTCAAGTAGTTACCTCGTTTTATTTTTTTATACTTCCCTATTAGCGCTGTCTTTATCGCACTCCATATAAAATCACATACTTAATTATAAAATTACCCACAAGATATAGGAAGATTATGGGAGAACAACAGAAATTTCCCTGTTTTGTCTAGAAGATCGCTTCCTAGATCTACATACATATCTCAGTGTAAGTAAATGTATACAGGAACAATAACGATATCAACCTCAGTTTTCGTCCCTAATCACAAAAATTTAAATTTGTGTTCTTTAGAGTACCTCTGTAGCCAGGAAGTTAGAGGAAAACAATAGAATTCTTTTTGGAGACATTTGTAATGTAATAGATATACAAGGCTGACTGAAGGGTATTTAACAAATTGAATTCGTTTATGTAATTTTCGGACTACAAGGAGAAGAAAGAAATGTTTCCAGTGTTGAATTATGAGTCCGATTTACAGAGAAATTTAAGGCATAACGAAAACGACAGATTTCTTCCACCTTCCCAAACTAAAAGAAGTAAACAAAGATATTTGAGAGGCGCGTGAGGTCCAATAATCTGATTTTACAAAACGACAAATCTTTAATCGAGTCAAACTGCAAATAGTAACTTACCGATTCCGTCCTTCTGTATCGGTATCACCGATGGATCGGTGTTGCTTTGGTAAGCGATAGGAGTCTTCAACACAAGCCCGGGATGCTTCACAGGTTTAATTTTTCGCGTAGGACATGGTAGCGTTTGCGTAGCAGTCGTGATCATATAAACCGGTTGGCTATCTTCGTCTAAATAACTACTATTACTATCCTGCTTGATTTCGACCATCGGTAACATATCCAGTCCATCCATCACCTGCAATGTCATCTATCATCATTTATTACATCATACAGTACAAAGTTGTAGAACTGTACATATACTGTGCACGACGCATCTATAAAGGATTGACTTATAATGAATATTCATTTATAAAGAAGTAGTTATATTTGTGCCAAAGAGTAATTTATTCGGGAGGAATATAGAATTGGTTCGTTATAAGCGAATTTCCATAACTAGCAAGTCCCTTATAAGTGGGAGCGCACTGTGCAGTGCCGGATTAATCAATAGGGAAATATGATAAAGCCCGTGATTCGGAGGGGTCCGCTGGCAGTGATATTATCAAAGTTTCTTTAAAAGCAACATAAACAAATGAGGCCCCAATTTCAATTTTGTCCTGGGCCCACTAAAGACTTAATCCTACACTGCCCCTTTGTATATACAAAGTGTAAATTAAGTGATCATTTTAATTTCAGGGGGTGATTCCTTGTCATATTTTATGAGCAAAATTTCATATAAACATGGTTCCTAACCTGCTTCGTACCAAACATCGTATTGGCACAGTGTCTACGATTTTACTCCCCATCGGAGAAGACATGCTGAAATTCTTATCGTTTATTCAATCGATCGGGTTTGAACTCACGACCTTTAGGTCTAGAAATCGACGAGAAATCTTGCTGCATTATTATAGAGGTGCAATCAAACGAAACAAATGTCATCCAGATAAAATGTTTTACTGATTAAACATTATGGTTGTCACGCCGTACAACTAACACAGTCACTCGGTCATGACGGTAATACATTCAGATCAGTAGAATCTATGCTATTCAAACCAGAATCTAATAAGCTATTAACTGCTAGTGACAAATGAGTTATGGGTCACCCAGTATAAAGAAAGCATTTAGCATTTATTATTCGATGATAGTCGAATGGTTTCGACGTTCGACTACGATGCGTAGTTCAAAACTCAGGCCTTCTAGTGCGAAGAGTGGGCCTACAAAGTTGCCATCAAAATCGAGTATTTCCATTCATTGTGAACAAGGGATAATAAAGCAAGTTTCTAGTATGTGATCCCCACCAGATCACGTATCATTTCGGAATGAATTGGTACGTAACCGGATGTAAAAAAAAAAGAAATGGGGTCACCATGAAGACAAGGGATGATGTTGGTTTTTAAATTGAAGATAAATTTGGCACTGCATTTCATATTAAAAGAACAATTATTAGGAGATAAAGGGCCAGCTTCTGGTTCACTTATTAAAAAGTTACCGGATAGCTACCTATTTGTCAAACAATTGTAATTTCTAAAACGCCTGGTAACTAACGTCACAACAGATTCTTGTCCGTTAAGTTATCGTTTGGGGCTTGAGAGGTAGCCAGTCAGTTATCTTGCAATTTGTTATGTGTTGGCAATTTAGTAACTAAACGCCACCCTAAACAACACCATCTTCTTGTTACTGTTAGCAAATCTGTTGTATAGACATGGATAAAAGAAGTGAGAACTTCACACAAGGCAGAAATGTTTGTTAATAAATTCAGCTGGTGTATGAAACCATAATTGAAAATAATAAAACCGAAAACAACACAAAACTGATTACAACGACCATACACACAGAATTTTTCAGAAACACATCTTCTATCAATGATATCTACAGTTTACAGCTCCAGTTATGTGTTAGTTACCTACTTTTCAAAGGACAGTTACCAGTTAAGCTATCAGAAATCGGGTAAAAGTCTAATGTAAAATTCTGGTCCTTCAAGTATGGGAGTTGAGTAGATAGCTAATAATAAACTCTAATAACAAATTAAACATATTCAGCAAAGTGTTTGGACCAGGGTGAAAGAGATGGATATCACAAAAGGCAAAAATGTTTGATATCTGGAGCAAAGAAGCTATACAGAGATAACACATGTATCAGCCATAGCTACTAGTGCATGCTACTATGTCTCATCCTTTTTGTACTTGTACCTCCTTTGTTCCTATAAACGTCTCAACCTAAGGCAGCCTACGGGTTGCAAATTACTGATGTAAGCCAAAGCTGGAGATGGATCAGTAATTATAATAAAGGGGTGATGTTAAACTAACTTTATTTCATACTGAATCCTTCTATTCCTCAATACAGGGTTCAAGAGTTTAAACTGAAGCAAAACCCAGTTACTTACCATCGGAGATGTATGTATATTCTGTATATCCTCCAGCGATTGATTCGAAGCACTGTGATGGGAAGGAGTATAATAGGGACTGTCATTATCCAACATTAATTCCCCATTGTCGCTGGGGATCAGTCCCAGGGACATGTCCGGTGTCGTCTGGCCTGCACCCATCCATACCATGCCCATTTCGGCTACTCCAGGCATTGTATACACTACAATTCGAAAAAAGATATTAACCTACGATCGTTCGTGCATCAATAAATAATGGATATACCGCGGACGATACATATTTAATGGAAATATTGACTCGGATTGTAATAAGGGATACACAAGGACTTGATGGAAATGATATTAGCATGCAGCTTGGTGACTTTATGTGATGCGGATTTGGGGTATCCTACCATTCATTTCGTCGGTGGTCTCGATTTTCGTCATATATCGGGATGACTATTGTACATAATAGTCGAGAAAATTATCGGGAAAGCTCCCAAATTAAACCACTTCCCTTAGTTGCACTCAAAGCGACATTATATTAATAGCCCTAGTTCTTTTCGTGCTTTTGTTGCAGACGGTTGGCCAACGTTCGAGAGCAAAATTGCAACGGATTTCGTGAAATATCCCTAAGTGGAAATGTTCAGTTTTAAAATTACGTGTAAAATTTGTAAAATTCTAACTGTTTCATCGAAGGTCCTGCGATTTATTTCAAATCTAAAGTAATTAGAACGTTATATCACGGCAGTATTCCCATTACCATCCTAAATGATCCGGTCCTAGGGGAATTTCAAATTTGAACATGCCGCCATTTTGTGCGACTGCGCGTGCCTTCAAAAAAGATTTGAAAGGACCTCACAGAATTTTGATTATTTCGTGTTAAAAGTGCGTGGAGTGCCGTTTCATTTAAGGAAACTTCTTCTTTGAGAGATTAATTTGTGCCTAGGACTAGCATTTGGTGATGGTAGAAACGTGAATCCAAAGAATACCCGTATCAAGTCCGTGGGAACCCATCGCTGGTATGTCGAAATTCTATCGTCTTCAAAATACCACTTTTTTCAATTTCTATGCCTTTCAATGTTATTGACGCCGGATTTTTTGATTGATATAAGAAAATCTATCGATTGTCGAACTTGTTAGCGTTATGATTGTTTTCGACCGAAATCCGAAGCAATTCTAGGAAAAATACGGTTTGGAGTCGAAAGAAATATGTGCGAGTCGTAATATATTCCGATATAGATTAGGCGTTTGTTCTTGATTTACCATGTTTTTTCTTTTGAAAATCTCCAAATACGTATTTCGCGTGTTAGATGGTCATCCTCAGTAGAGCAGACAGAGGAATAAAAACGTCACCCATGCAATTTTTACGTTATGTGTTCTTTGTTAGTTTCTCGTTCTTGCGGGAAATGTCGCCGTTTTCCTCGAATATTAACACGTTACCGCAAACGACGGTTATGATCGTCTAATTTTTGGCGATATGTAGGCAAATGACGACTGTAGCTGTCCTGCACTATCATTAATTGAAAGGAAAGATTGTAGAGCACGTTTACTCTCCTCAGAAAAAATTAATTATTAATGGTCACAAGTAAGGCTCGGTAAACGAGTGCATGATAAGTTATCATTAAGTAGTGTGAACCGACCTGACACTGTCCCTCCACCGCGTGCCCCACATTAAAAGTAGGAGGAGGGACAGCGGCAGTCTGGTTTACCCATCTCATGATACACTCGTTTGTTGAACCTTAGTCCATAGATAATCCACCTTAGTCATAAGTAGAGTTTGATAAAAGAGAGTGTGTGACGTCATTAAGTGGTGTAAACCAGTTTTTGTCTCCTCTTACGTGTAAGGCGCGAAATTAAAATTCGGAGAAGTAAGGGCATCAGTCCGGTTTACACTACTTGTGTATTAAAAATTGGAAACTAGCATCCTTCCCTCGCATTAATAGTTTATGATAGAAAGCCTACCAACACCTGGAAATTTACAGTAAACTCGAACGTCTGTAATTTAACACTTGTTGTTTTGTTTAATTGTGGCGATTGTGGCGGACCTCACGAAAGAAGTCGCGGACCACCATTTTGGGGACTACCGTCTTAAGTAATACTGCAGTATCTTTGTTTCTTTGTTTGATCGGCCTCCGCGCCGACCAGAAACATATAAAAGCAGAAAATCTTAAATTTTCACACCATTCACACATAGTACACATTGTTGAATCTCTATGTCTAGACTTCTTCTAAGGCTTATAGCTCCTCCAGGGAGCAAGAAGCGCCTAGTGACCTTTCTTTGCTAATTCGAATCGTGATAGTAAGATAGCTACTTCTACGTATGTGTGTAGATTTATATAACTAGAAAGCCGCCGAAAAGAATAGTAAAGAAGATAACGAAATCGATCCCAATACACTGAAGATATTAGAGCAATGGAATGTTAAAAGGAGAAAAGAAATAAAACGCAGGAACCGAAAAATAGGGAAACAAATAATAAAACCAGTCAAGGCATAAGATAAACCATTGCAAAAAGAGAAAAACGGCACTAATCGACCTCGCACATGAATAAAGCACGCAAGAGCGCTATCCATAATCCAATGAGATAATAGCTACGGCGAAACGATAAATCTTCGACAAGATGCAGAATTTGGTGGTGAGGTGTTGCAACTAATAGAAGAAATAGGAAACAGAAAAAAGGAACCACTAACAAATCGAATAAGAAGAATGACGAAAGACAGAGAGACCTGGAAAAGTTGGATCGAAGGGGTTGAGAGAATCCAAATCCGACACTCATGGGGTACATATAAAAATAAACACAAAAAAGGGGTATTACCAAATTCGTCCAACTTCTATCTGCAATTTCCGGTGTGGAAACAGCGAAGATCAGTTTACATATCTGCACAAAAAGCAATCACTAAGAAAATGTTTAGGTTGGCTTGAAAATTCATCTGGATGCATGGTTCCGAACATTTTTCAAGTTCTTCAGAAGAAGACATTTTATTTGATTAGCTAATCCTCTCGAATACTTTACAGGTTCATCGAAATATTTTGAGAACACCGTTTTGAACTTTTCTGATGGAACGATACCATGCTAGTCATTAGAAATCTGAATTAGAAACGCGTAAATCCAAAACCAAGAAACTTCTTAGATGGAGTAAAATAAGAAGAAAAGAAGCGAGTCATGCGAGAATAAACGAAACCGATGCTCTAGAAAAAATTAGTTCTTACATTTTATATGCACATTTCTTAAGGAATAAGAGTACGTGAAAGAATTTTACTGGATTAGGTTTCAAAATAAAACACAACATACGTTTCAGCATAAATCTTTATTAATCCCCTATACTGTGTGGCGCACAAAGTCAATTCGTCGGTTTTCTTTTAATTTTCTGTCGATCGATAAAAAAACAAGCGTAATTGTAATGACTACAGCAACTCGTGTTAAATGCGATTTCGTCGTTAAAAATACACTCGAACCAATACAAAATGCCATCGGGGAATTTACACGGTTGAAGCGAGCAGTCTTGTCGTCTAACAAGTTCTTTATTATTATCTGCGATAAGTATGTTTCCGATGCGTTGAGGTTCCGATAGGTTTTTACGTTGGAAGGTCTTGTCGAGATCGAAATGTTCGTTTACCTAAAATAAGACATTTTAAAGTGTACTTCTTGCAGAAATTAAGCAATAGCTTAACTATAGAATGTAAACCTAATCAAAATAATTCGAAAAAAAGAAAGTTTTTAGATGTTCTCGAAAAGAACTTACTAAATTAAATGCGTTGTTAGACAGCTGTCAAGAAAGCTGTGCAACAGCCTGCAAAGCAATTATTATTATGCTTTATGATTTATAGACTGCAACCGTAGAATATAGTTTGGTCCTTATTAACACTGATCAGCATGATATAGCCAGTCCATGATTAATTAAGCATTATTCCGTCCGTGATAATTTCACTGGGCTACAATGAAATTGCTTCTTATGTGACCCAATACTGAATGAATTTAACGCGGTTGAATGAAGTTGATTGACTCTCGTTGTACAGAGATATGGCGTTTTTGTCCGTTGTATAGGCGCTATCGCGTAGTAATAATTAACTACAGAAAATATGGTTGATAGATCTGTCCTGACCTGAAGGTAGGGTCTCTATTGTTGGATTTGCAGCAGGGATATACAAAGTGCCACTATTTTCTTTCTGTGAAATAGCAGAGTAATCGATTTGCACTACATAAAAGACTGGCCGCCAAGAGCTCCGTTAAGCCTGCAGAAACGAATATATAGCACCCATCAATGCAAAAAATCATAATTCCTCCTTTTCACATCGGGTTCGAGCTTATCAAAAACTTGGTAAAAGCTAGAGATAAGAATGGGGCAGGATTCAAGTAGATATATGAAAATTTGCGTTGTAGCAGTGAAGTCAAAATTAAAGGAGGGGTTCTAGTGGAATCTGAGATTAAAGAGGTCTTCAGAACCCATACGTTTAAGAAAGCTCTTCAAAGTAAAGAAAAACAGATTTGGGATGCGTTCTCTCAAGTGACAGCAAACTTTCTGGGGAATAACAAGAACATAAACTATAAGAAACTTGACTTCTTGACTCCCACTTGAATTTCTTCCCTGATAATTGGAGGCAGGTCAACGATCAACACGAACATTCTCAAGATGAAACAACGATACCAGAACAATTTGTCCACATCAATGCTGGCTGAAGCCAGAAGAAAGCCAAAGTCGGAAGCATGAAAGCGTAGTTAATTCAGCTTTTTCTTAGTTATATTGGTGTTCACCACATTAAATTCATTAAAAAGTAACTATTTTCATCTCGGAAGCCTGAACTTTTTAAAGTTTTGTTATATGTAATTTGTTTGCCTTACAGGCTATTGCACAGCTTTCTGGAGAGTTACCGAACAACGCAGCTAATTTAGTACTCGTAGTATTTTGGTTTTCGTTAGTTAGTTTCCTTCTTCTTCTTCTTAATCTTTTACCCTTTCTACCTTTCGGTGTAGGGGTTCGGAGCCACCGAGCCGTATATGCAGACGCATATACCGTACCGCTCCTGGCCCACCCAGTGGCATTTCCTTCATTTTCGCAGCTTATTAGAGGTCCAGATCCATTTTTCAGGATTTTAAACTGCTACGCTCTGCCGCTACCGGGTCTCGAACGCCGGCCCTTCGCACTGTGAAGCGCGAGTTTTACCACTCAGCCACTGAGGGGTTTAGTTAGTTTCCTACTAATCAAAATGATGCAAAATCTCTATACTTACAGAATATTCATTTATATGCCTGGCTATGTGAAATCCAAACAGATTCTCATCATTCACCGTATTGAAGTTGTAAAGGTAATCGGATTCCACCACTTGGCAAAATAAATTTACTTTCGTAGGATACAAGATTCCTCCAGGATTCAGACTAGTTTTGCAAAGATTATAATTCAACAGGCAATCAGCGTCGACGGTACCATTTTTGCAGATTGGATTCAGCAAAATTAGATCGAATTTGTAGGATTTATTTGTTAAAATCGAACTAAGATCCGCTTCTTCTAGTATGGTTACATTTTCTTTCGGAATATCGTTTATAAGGCACACGTGACGTATAAACAGCTTCTCTCCTTGGCTCCTGGCGATACACACCAATCTATTCTTGTCTTTAGCATGCTTTAAGCCTAGCAACGGGAACGGAGAAGCATCAATGATGATTTTGTTCCTTATAGGATTGGTATCGTATATATTTCGAAAGGTTGCAGTTAACGTGTCATCGTTTAAAAATGTTATTACCTCCATCGGAGCTTTAAAACAACTGTGACATGTCGTCTCCTCGTTTAAAAGGTCGATCTCCAATTTTCCATCGTGGCATTGCATTTTTATCTCGATTTCATCATTAACGTTACAATTAATCGGATGATTAATAAATCTCACGGCCTGTTCCCAACATTTCATGTTTTCCTTCGTAGGATTCGTCGTGATCGTATTATTGCTATCCAGATGCAAATCGAACCATATCGCGAACGCATTTAGGGAACCCGGACGTACGACTTTTAAAGTTTTTACGTTGTAGTAATTTTCATTCGAATCTAATTCTTTTAACTGACTCAAATCGGAGAAATCGATTCTTAATAACTCAGTCGATTCGGTTAATTGTTTGTAATCGGTCGTTTTCAAATTCATCGATTCGTACGGCTCTTCCGTACCAACCGTTAAACACGTATTTTCCAAATTTAAATCTTCGAATTTATTAACTAACTTGTTCCTCCTTAAGATATCACTAGATTCTATCCCTGTCACGTATAAGGTTGCCCCCGAGGGAATAATTTTACCATCTTCGCTAAGAAAATTCTCCCAAGCGTGTATCAAAGTAGCTATGGCATCCTCGCCGAATAATCCCACATCGAATATCTCCGTTATTAACAAATCGGCGCGCCCGTCGATATCGCCGATGCTCAAATCGTTGGAATGCTTATTAATCAATTTGACTTTCAACATTTTATTTTCCTTAAACACGTTCTCGGCGATTTTCGAAATAATTCTTGAATCTTCGATGGCGTATATCGATGAAATATTTTCGTTATTCGAAGCGAACAAGCTCAATAATCCGCAACCGGTTCCGATATCGATGGCTTTAGATCCGCCTTCAGATGTATACGATAATATCGCTTTGTAATAAGCCATGTTTCTCTCGCAATCGTTTAACATTGGAAAATGCCATCTTTCGATCAGTTTGCCCTTAGCGGTCATCAAATTCTTTTCGACAGGTAAGAAATTGAGGGATAGATTATGCGCCAGTTGGAGATATCTTCTTGCTTCTTCATATTCGTCGATTCTAAAAAGTGAATGTAAGTTAAAATATAATTCTTGCTCGTGAGGGTTAACACTTTATAATAAATGCAATTAATAATACAACTCCGCATCACATAATTATTACTTAATCCGAGGCAGGTGTTTGGCTGGCGACAAAGCTAGTGCCTTTAGCCTGACGTCAAGCTCCTCTCTTCGTGTTGGGGTATTTTAACCTCTAAACGATGCGAAACACATGTCTCGAACTAATTAATAATCATGTATTGCGCAGTTACCTACAGAATTTGATGTCAGCTAGTGTTATATACGAGGTGTGTCTAGGAAGTTGGGTAAATTGTATCGGAAAGCAACAAATGAACTTTATTCGCCTTTAAAATAAGCGCCATTCTTTACAACACACTTGTGCTACAGTTAGCGAAAAAGCTTTGAGCTTTCTAAAACGGCGACCACTGCCTCAATACGTCTGCTGCTGCGTGCGGGCTTTGCCAGAAACGCTGCAACTATTGACAAACAGTTGAGCCTGGCGAAGACGGCCAATGTTCATAAAGTTACTGGAAAGAGAGCAGAACCAAGTTTTTGAGTGGCCGCCAAGTCCTTCAGGCGTGCGCCTTTCATGACGCTCTTCAGGTAGGGAAACAAGAAAAAGTCCGCAGGCGCTTGATCGCGTTGGATAGATCTTTATTATCGTATTTACGAATACAATACCAATTGATAGAACAATTACAAATAGAAATAAAATACATTAAAAATATATTTCTTTATGGTATAAGAGTTAAAAACTGTTAAACTGAATTAAAAATTAGAAAAAAATTATAAGTATATATATACAGGCTGTTTAATTAACAATTGTCCATATGGTAATTGGAAAATACTTGGACCAAAATATTACGATTTAACCTAAAACGCTTAGATAAAATATTCCTCGTAACCGAGATACAGGATGTTTTTGACCTTTCCTATAGCTGTATCAGATTCTCTACCTGCCTCACATTCGTTTTCGATCAAAATAGTAGTATCGTAGATCATACTGGAACCACATCTGTACTTCATTCAGGTATTAGCTGGACATATCGTTTTTGTTTATAAGAAACAGCAGTGGTCCCTATACAGAACCGTTACCTCAACTGTCATGATTCTAGTTGTAGATCTTCTTTTCCATTCTACTACTTGCACTCTGTCTGAGAGATAAGATCGTATTAGTTAAAAAGGGGGACCTCTCACCCCATAGTAGTCAAGCTTTGGATGTAGAAACTTGTCGTCCGTTGTATCTGTTTGACGACGACCGATCCGAATCTCTTCTTCAATCGTTTTCTTCCCTTTGCGAAGGCGTTTGAGCCAGTCGTAAACAGATTTTCCGTCCCCTATACTTGCACTGAAATTTCGTGCGCCTCTTCATATGAATGAGGTATCAAACGATTTCTGAGCGGATACGTCCATATTGTAACAAATCAATCCTGTGAATTTCATTGCATGACAGTCAGAAAATTCTGATGTGTTCGTTACGATCAGTGATTCCCAAAATCTTTCTAATTCCAAACTCGTTTTATTTGGATCACAAGACATACGGATTTTAAACGGAATTCATTCATATTTTAACAAATTACTTCACTGGATATCATCGCCAAATCTGTACAGTAATACTCAATATCTTCAGATTTACGATATATTTTCGAGCAAGCGATTTTCGAGTTATTTGATGAAACAAGGTAACACTGGACATGCTCGTTTCAGTGGCACCAACATAAATTCAATATAGATTTGCTTGAAACCACTTTGTTAAAACGTTTAAGGATATACACTGATGACTAATGATGTAACAGCCTTGTTAGAATCAAAAACCCTATATATTGTATTCATATGGTAGATTAAAGTATATTACTTTCATTACTCTATATTTTGGAACAACGTAATTTAGATCAGAGGTTGGTCGCCATTTTATCGTGAAGAGCGCAATAGAATTACTCAAATAGAATAAGGTAGGGCACTTAGTTTGAAAAAATCTAAATACATGATTTCGACTACGAAGTCATCTTCAGTCGAAAAAGCAATTACGTGATTCATACGTTTTACGTGAACCTGAAGCGAACACCACCACCATGTAGTAAAGTGTGGTTATGAAAGGTGCGCAGTGTCAGTGGCTATGGCTGGCTTTTTCCATACAGGTTGTACAACCACTGTGCCATTTTACCGTAGAATATCAATGTGACATTTCCATTAGATTATTACTAAAACACTAGCTCTAATTTATACAAATGGGAATGTATGCCGACTGTGGTACGACAACACAGCGCATTCAAAATTGTTTGCCTGACACGTGACTTCTGTCAAATTGGTTGCATAACTTATAGATTGGTAGCATTTCTTGTAAGCTTACTATAAAATGTCATATTTAAAGGTTATGAACAAAATTAAAATAAAAAAGTTGGTACTTTTACGAAAACATCCGCAACAGTGCAATGCCAATGTACCAATGTATTATTTGGTTGGAAACATTGCAAATTATTTGAAGATCTGGTATTAACAAAGTTGCAGGACGTTAGCACAGTTGGTGCATAGTTATATATTCTACATATATACGAAAACGAACCTTTATATTGTGTGGTGTCAGATCAAGGTGCATATAAGACACGCAAATATTACGTTTTTTCACTCATCTCGTGCAAAATTGACATATTAAATCCTTCTCTTAAAATTCAACTATAGCGCTACATATTTCTTTGACTATCTTGGTTGTTAGGATTTCATAAATTTCAATAAGGGAACAGGAACAGGAACATTTATTCAGGATGCCGTGTTAACAACCTCTGCCTTGAGACACGCACGTACCACCAAAGGGACGATAAGACGAATTGTCAATAAATAAATTTGTCACTTACTTTATTAAGTGGACTCCGAAGTCGTTTAATATTTCGACATTTAAGGGAAAATAATTTAAAGCTTGTAGGTAACATTTACACAAGTCCTCTATTTGATTTCGTTCCTCCAATAATTTACCCCAAACGCAGAGGGTTTCCGCGAATTGTTTCTCGTGTCTTCCTTTCTGTTTATCCACTAATTCGAAAAACTAAATAATGGGCGAATGCCCTGCCGTAATTTGATTCTTTAAGATAAGTTTTCGCCTTCTTCAAGGAATCTAAACCAACTTTTCGCTTCGCATTTGCTTCCATGGTTTGTTATTGTTGTTGTTGAAAGTTAAGGTTATGTTTATAGAGAACGTATGATAGGCTATAGTTCGATATTTCTGACGTTTATTTTGAAAGAGGTTCGTGACCAACTTCATTATGGAACTTAAAAGTTGGGTATAAACCCGATGTAGGGTTTTTCTAAATATTTTAATACGATTTCTTTATAATTCCCAACAATATTTAACCTTTTGTTTGAATAATTTCATTAAATCTAATTAAATTATCTCTTCATTATAAAATTTAATAACTCATCTGAAGTTAGTTTCTCAAACTTTTTGCCTAATTTGCATTTTCTATTTGAAATCGCCAAATATAAATACGATGTAGTTTCTGGTTTAATTCCTATTTTTCTTGCGCAATGCCGCGATAATTAGTAGATAATTGCCTAGGAAATCCTCAGTATCAATTAATACCCACGTGCGCTTTTATCTGATAATATGGAAGAGGAAGAGGACACATCAGTAAAAATCTGGAAAATGTGGCTTCCCATTATTTTAAACGCCCTTATGTCTATCGTGGCTTACATAGTGACGATCCGACTTATACCAAAGCTAAGAGACATGTTCATCAAAGCGAATTTATTCGGCATCGATATGAGCAAAAGGACCGGAGATAAAGTGTAGGTTAGGAATTGTAGTTTGGAAGTTAAAAGCCCCATTTGTGTGGAATTTGCAGGCCTGAAGCTATCGGAGTGGTTTCCGGATGTATCTTCCTAGTAACATTATTTCTATTTATTCCGATACCGTTTAGCCAATCGCTATTCAACGGTAATTTCCCTCATGACGAGGTATGCTTTATCTCAGAAACCAAAAACATAGAATAATTGATCGTTTCTAGTTTGTAGAATTGGTAGCGGCCATGCTATCGATATGCTGCATGTTACTGTTGGGATTTGCTGATGATGTATTGGATTTGCGATGGAGACATAAACTTTTGCTACCGACCATAGCCTCTTTACCTCTATTGATGGTGTATCATGTTAATGTTAATTCAACGACGATTATCGTCCCGAAACCGCTTAGGGATATATTCGGATTATCCGTTAATCTAGGTGCATTCTATTACATCTACATGGGGATGTTGGCAGTTTTTGTACGAACGCTATTAATATACTAGCGGGAATCAATGGTTTAGAAGCGGGACAAAGTATAGTTATCTCTGTATCGATAGTGATTTTTAATCTCATCGAATTGAATGGGGAAGTGTGGAAATCACACAGATTCAGTTTGTACTTCATGCTGCCATATATCGCGACGTCGTTAGCTTTGCTGAAACATAATTGGTAAGTGATTGAAATTGCAGCTTTGGTCATAAGTATTTGCAACCTATTGATGTGAGCCTGATATGGATATAAAGTAAAACTACTTTATCATTAAAAACTAACACTTTGTGTAAGTATCTTGCGTTTTAAGCTTCTAGACCATCTAGGCAGACTGGTCTGAACAAGCTGAACCTCTTATGTTTACTAGGTACATATTTTTATTGAGGCAAGCTGCAGGCCTGACATGCCCTCTATAACCCCCGTTCATATCCCTGGAAACTTGGCAACCTTCAGTTAGATGAACTGTGCCTGGGATATGTCGATATCTATCTGGGATGATTCATGGAACATGAGTACTGATATTTATAAAGATGTTTGAAGGGAAGATGTGCCGTAACAGTATTCAGCACGGAGACTGTAATAATAAGGACAGCATTTGGGAATTTTTGAACTTCCAAAGATGTACCTTGACATTGTTAAGCATATAGGTTAAGCTTACGTCCAAGTCTTCAAGAATATAGGATGAGATGCCAAACCAGAAAGACAAAAAGGCTCATTAGAAATAGTAATATTTTCAAATGACATAGCCTTTCTTAAAGTTCTTGGAATTCGAGGCTTTAAGGGAAAATGTAGATGCCTAACTCCTCGAGGATAAAAGCTAAGGAGTCTAGTTAGTGGGAGGAACAATCTCTAAAAAGTCTGTAGAAATGTGAACATTGTGCAATCAAGTCTGAGGATTAGGGTTATATTATAGTCGCATTGCTGAGTGACCTGTTCCTATCTACGATCTATAAGATAGATCACAAATTAATCGGCGGCAATCAGATCGTTCTGTGAATCTTTTCCACCACATCTAATTCCACTAGTTTCTGATTTCTGTTCAAACAAAACTACATTGTCTTGGACTTATCGTTGTTAGACCAAACTTTGTAGTTTCTCCCCTTCGACAGTCGAATTTGTTTGTGTTTTGCCGATCTTTCGAAGACTTCGTTCGATTTCGTCAGCGTATTCACTCTAAATCTCCATCTTGGATAACTGTTATGTGTTTTCGTCAGTTTCTTCGTAGGTTTGAATAAGATCCACCCTCTTGATACTTTCTCGTCGGGGATATTATATTTTTCGACGATCATCGATATCGAAAATCTACCTGAATTTAAAATGATAATTTTATCGCATTTCGCCTCATTAAGTTCACGAACTCTTGGGTGTTACGCCACATACACAACTTAGAAGACAATTAAGAATTTGTTTACTTATTGCAATTAGGGAAACAATCATGAAACGACTAAATTGCAAATATTGAAGAGTAAGGATTATTTCTAATATTTCTACAAAATCGCCAACTATACGAATCCATTAAAATCGCATGTTTTTCTGTAAATTCATTGATAACAATGAAACGGCTTTTTCAGGGCGTTGTGAATATTTATGGCCAAGGCTGTAGATGAATGAAAGTCGCATTTAAATGCATATACCTTTAATATCATGTCGTGATAAACAATAATAAATCACAAGTTAATAATCGTTAATAATTTATATCGGTATTTCCGGTAAAAAAGAAAGTATATCACAGATTTTTAAATATAGTAATCGTTCTAATATTCAAACAGTTATATAAAAAGCGTAATCGTTATATAAGTCTATTTGTTGCTTCTTTATGTAAGGCGAGTGTTTGAGAAAATTGGATTTTATGATTGTGGGATTCGTTTACGTAAAAAAAGGGAAAATGTTTTTCTTTAGGTCAAAACCCTCTATAATTACAACGTAATGGTAACAATACAGGAAAGATCGAAACAATAATTGCAAGAAGTAGGTGTTTGGTAGGTACAGCTGCTTTTACAGTATGTCTAAAAGATGATGTTAAACATGGAGAGCTCGGAACTTTTATATTAGTGCCTTGACTGACTATAACATGCACTGGTGTACTTAAGAAAAGATTAAAGATTAAGATTTGGAAAACGTGATCACTAATGTGTAATCTGCGCAAAACAGTATCTGAATAATGTAAAAAGAATTTTGGACGCATCTGTAAAAATATTTTTTTTTTTTTAAATTTACAATGCAGCCTATGGTTTATATTAATCCCGGAAAGCTTTCTACGTCCTTATTTACGCAAAACTTCCAAAAATGAAGGTCATTAATTCAGGCTTTCGAGGGTTAAGATCCTGAATACTTTATCTCATTTAATTGGATATCTATCTCTTACTATTTTAAAGATTTACATCGTTAACACGATATTTTGGACAACTGTATATCTTATCGACAGTCCCAGTCTATGGTACAATACATAAATACATGAATTTCGCAGTTTTAATTTTGTAATTCAGTAACTGGGCAATTCTTGTCTGTAAAATAACTACTCCCTCATACAGAAATACCATCGATTATTAATTAACCCTTGCATGCCCAGAGTTGCCTATAGGCAACATTGTACAAATATAATAAATAATTCGGACATGAAAGGGTTAAATACATGCGATTATACATTTTTAATGCTAAAATACCACCGGTTTTACAATTACATCCAAATCGAGAATCGTGCGACGACTCACTACATGGTAACCAGAGAGTGACTTTCTATGATTGATGATAAGTTAAATCTGTCTCCACAATTTTTAGTATATTTTAGATTTTATACGCGACCATCCCGGAGAAATCTGTTATATTAAATGCAGTAGTATAAGTTGAGTCATTGGTTTTTTTTTTTTTTTTTGAGAAACTAACTATGCAAATATTAGATCTAGAGTGAACAACCGAAATTGTACTAGATTGGCAGTATTAAACATCCTAAATATGAATATTTTTAATCTAAATGCTGAGCCTCCCTAGATCGAAATTCTTGTAACTAGAATTTCTTTCGAAATTGATTTGTTCAGTCGGTTGGAGTGCTAGAATCCCATTATAACTTTCGCTAACTTGAAGTCTTCCTATGTCGAACAATTTGGAGTAACAGATATAAGTTAAATTTACAACTTCAACTTATTTGTTAGAGAGAGGGAGCGAGAGAGAGAGAGAGAGAGAGATTGTAGATACAAAAGTAAAGCTAAAACTAGGCTAAGAACATTTTTAAGATTTAAGTTTCAGTAAGACCAACTCATCTCACTGTTTCCAACAACAAATTTCAAGTCACGTGATGGACACTTCTAGTTGCTCACTTTGTACTTTTATACATTTTGAACACTCATTGTAGAATTTTGCAGCAATATGATTTATTTTCCATTATACTTTAGCTCATACAGAAATTTTTGTTTGTTTTTCTTTTTGTTATTAATGTGCCTTATTCTCATTCAAAACAGCTGCTGCACGTCACTGAAAACAGCATTTTTTTTGTAAAACAAACACTTCCATCTTGCTGATAAATTCGATTTTGACCAAACAACAAATATTTAGTAAGACGGGAAATTCATCCTTTCATCAATCACAAATCATTCACTGTACAGTCGAATATGCAAATTAATAACCAGCGGAACTTTTGTACGGGGAGTAGTTGTTTTCAGACTTAAATTAATTATTCATTATTTAATTACAAAATTAGGTGAGTACTGGAGAATTGTGAAAATAGATTTGGGTTTAAGCAAGTTGTAATTCTAAAAATCGTGGGTCACATTTCAACATTGCACTTTATAATTCCAAAAGCAAAAAGGGTTTCCGAGTAAAAAGAAAACATTTTCCCCTCTAAACTTTGATCTTGGATTTACATTATCAAACACTCAACTCACCGTACATTTCGTATAATACAATGAGGATCATTTGTTTTTCAACTTAGTCGTACGTGTGTTGTGTTTCGATAAATTCAAACTTACATATATTAACAATTCTAAATACATTAATTTAGAAACCGGCAGATTTGGGTTTTCGCCCCTCACCAGTTCCTATTGCGTCAGTTTTAGGGAAAAGGTGTAATTTTTAATTTTTACCCCTTTGTTATCTACTCCTTCGAAATTACCTGCAATTTCTGTAAGCAACATTCTACATGGGTAAAGATTCCCGGGACATATACATATGTCCCGATAGTACTGAAAGGGTCAAATAGTGCAGACGTGGAAAGAACATTTTTAGTATTTAAACACTTAATTACTGCAAAAAAATGAACATTTGTTTATTAGCTTCTTCGGCTTTCAACCTAAATCTGTCGGTCTCTATACCTCATAATAAAATTAATCATAATAATCCATCTTTGAAAACATATTACTTAACAAGAAATCATACTTCCAACTATTATCGTTAACATACATCGGTGCGAAGTAATTCTCGTGAAAACGATGTGCTCGATTAAGTGTGGTTTTCCCGTCCAAATACACCCCGTTCTCGATAAGGCCCTCGAGATACCCCCGTCTATCTTGTTGACGTTTTCCCAATTCACCGGACTGCTCGATGTCATATTTTTTAAATGGTTGATTATCACCGTCGGGTCGTTGCAGAATTCGCAGAACCATCCGCCGTAATGATTGAGATCGCCTATTATGAAGTTTTTGCTACTTAAATTCGATAGGGATTTATTGCTATTTAAATATTTAAGGTCACCGTTTAAGATCTGATCGACATATTCGATCGTGCAAGCTCCGCCGTTTAGCACCGTTTTCGTGGGGTGTATCCAGAAGAATCCGTATACGGAATACTTCAATCGGAAGTTAATCGGTTCAGGCCAACCGTTGTAAAATTTTAAAAACAACGCTCCCACCTTGTTGGGGATTTCGTTATTCCCGCTCACTAACAATATATCGTCCCCGTTTAAATTTGGCACTGCGTTTCTTATGGTAGACCATAAGTAATTAAGATCGCTAATATTTAAATATAACATTTTAAAATGGTATTGTTTTAAAAATCTATTATTTAATTTATTGGATAAGAACTGCGAATTGACTTCGTACAATACAAACAAATCCACAGTATCATTCAATTCATTCACTCTTATATCAGCTAACGTTTCTGTATACTCAGTAACTTCGAAAACATAAATTAATCTCCTTTGATACTTCCTAGGACTAATTGTAGATATAGACTTTCGATATGCCAGAAACGCCCTCCAGATCACCTCCGGTTGTCCACAATCACTTCCGTGCCAGCCGGGCAAGCAAACGCATTTCCAATTTACATCGTTTGATCTCAACATCGATTTCAAATCCGTCCCGTTGGTGTAGCAAAGGCTCGTGTTGAAATCGGTGAAGTTGTATCGTGTCGATATCGTACGTAAAATAAACTTACCTCGGTCTGTATGATATGCAAGTTTTACCAAATTCGTCTGGTTTCTTGTGGCTTCGAAGAAAGTAACCGTCTTGATTTTCATCTGGGTGGTCTCGTTTAATTTCGGTTGTAAATAAAAATAGGAGGATATCACAAGAATTTGGATGAAGAGCAATATCCATATGGATAATCTCTTTAAACTAAACCGAAATCTATGCATTTAGCGTTTTTAATCGCATTTCTCATGCCATTCGTTTCATATATATATATATATAACCTCACATTTTCGTAATGCACGGTTGTTTCACTTCGGTTTATAAACGGATCGTTAATTCGAGGCCGTCGTACCAGTTTGGGGCACTTTCTTTAAATGTCATTCTGGCTCTAAGGCGTTTTAAAAAATATTAGCCACCGCCCTATCTATTTTTAAATTGAGGGCTGAAATTTATCACGAATGCGTGATTCATGACAAGCAATGCTACCAATAGTAATTAATATCTATTCGGTATGAGCAAACATGGAAATTGATAGGACACCAATAATTTAAAAGTTATACGGTACGATCGGAACAAGTGAATGTAGTTGGCAAACCTGAAGTTGCCGATTTGTATTGTCTGTCAAAAAATATCAAAATAATTAAGCATCAATTAATTAATGAGTTAATTAATTAATAAGTTAATTAATTAATAACAAATGAACGTATCCGTATGTACGCTCTCGTTTTCTAATATTTACAACATCAATGTTCAGACTATACATAAAATTCTTGCAAAGCCCTGACGAGCGGTATAACCGCGAAACGCACGTATTCTAATGGCAAGAGAAGATCAAAATTTTGTAATTAATATTTACATCTCAAATTAAAGTAGAGGAACAACAAATGAATCAAATAAATCAGGGCGGCCAAATACATTCACTTATTGTTGACCTCTTCGTATTTCAGGTTGCCTTCACCACTTTTTAGTATCAAATAAAAGAAAAATTTTAGAGGGAGATAAAATTTTGCAGGGGGAGTTAGAAATTTAAAACTGTAAACCTACCCTACACCTTTTACTAAAGAAATGTTTTTTGTATAAATGTAAAAACTGTAGATTCTAAGCCATCATTCATCCACCTGATGAAGCTATAGTATAGCCAAACAATATTGTTGTGGTTTTTTACAATAAATATTTGAAACCTTATGTTTCTTTATCTCTTATAATGGAGTTTCAATATGTATCTCCTTCTATTGAATAATCTATAATTGTAGTATGTAGTCCCCGATGCAATCTACTTTTTTTGTTATCTGTAATTTAGAAAAACTGAAATCAAGTCGTTCTTGCCTTTATCACATCGATCTGGACGTATCCAAATGTATATTTCGGCAGAATACTCCAAATTTCATAAACGATGTTTTGTTTTTGTAGTTTCAATTGAGAATGCCAACTTAGTTGTTGAAATACGTATTCGGAAATATCCAGATCGGTATTGTGAGAAGGTAAAAACGATTTTATTTTAATTTTCTTTTCTCATCGTAAACATCTTTTAATTTCATAAATATCTTTTAGGTATCCTTCGAGGGTATTCGTTGGAGATACTTTCTGTTATCTCTCGGGGATGACCTTCGCCGTAGTGGGAATCTTGGGTCATTTCAGCAAAACTACCCTACTATTTTTCATACCTCAGGTCTTCAATTTCCTCTATTCCGTCCCGCAACTATTCCATCTCGTTCCTTGTCCCAGACATCGTTTGCCCAAATTCAATTCCAGAACTGATAAATTAGAAATAAGCACGACGGTGTTCCGATACAACGACCTTAATATCTTAGGTAAATTCTGCGTTAGGCTGTTCAAAGCGTTCAGACTGATACAGTGGCAGGAGAAGGAGGGCTGTGTAGTTACCAATAATTTGACTTTAATCAATTTAGTGCTCTTATTATTTGGGCCCTTGCACGAGGAGGCCTTGACGAAGGTCTTGATCGCGATACAAGTTGCCTCCACGGGTCTGGCTTTTGTGATACGATATCCTTTAGCGCACATATTCTACGACAATTGAGCTATCGAAGCTAGTCACTTATTTTCTTTGGGATAAGTTTGTGTGTGTTTTTAGGATGATTTGTTTTCCTTTTTGTAATAAATACCAGATATTTTTATATAAAGTATGTAACGTGTATTTTAGTATTGTTGAATTCTATATAAAGGCTTGTTAAAACTACTGCTTCTTTTTGTTCCTAAAAATATATATATAATTCGAATAGAGGCAGTCGGGGAAATATTTACAGAAAATTACGTATTTGCAAATAAACATTACACTTCGCTCCTGTTAAAAATGCAGTGTGGGGATAGATAAGGTTCATAAAATTCTGTAATCTGATTGGCTAATACCGACGCCCAAATTACCCAAAGGCACTTAATAGTTACTTTGTGTATCATAACCTCACATATCCCAGGAATTTGTTCCATTGTGATTATGCCTCGGTTCAGAGGGTCGCCTATTGCATTCTTAAAGCGAACTCAGTATAATAACCAGTCTTCTTCTTTTTCTCGGGTACTCCTAGCTCACAGGACGTTTAGAGTAATAATTTGTATCAAAAAATTAAAAGGTACTTTCTTTGGAATCTGGCGTTCCTGAACACATTTTTTCGTATTCTATCCTCGATTTATTTTTAATATCTACATTTACAAAAGAAAAGATTCTAAACGAATCGGGAAAATAAACAGACATACTTTACATTCGATAAAATCTATTAGACATTATTTTAGAACCAAAATTGTCGGAAGTGCCAGCGTCCAAAACGTCGCGTCGTATACTTTCGCGCCTATAGCTTTAGCGCCCGGAACCAGACGTTAGCATGTTAATCAAGGCGACCTTTTCTTTTTCCTTTTTTCTTACAATATCGACGCATCGGTTCTTCCACGAGCTCTTCCTCAATTTTATAGGTCTACTTCCGACGTACCTTCCTGCAAATAGAAAAATGTGTGTTAATCAATGATGCAGATGTCGTACGAATAGTACGCAATTGAGTCGAATAGGTAATGTAGTATTTGCATCTGCAGAAAATTTCACATATGAGGATTTATAGTACAACTTGAAAGCGGACTGTTTATGGTATGGCGTAGGCTTTCACTGCCGATATTTAAGATAGAATTTTCTTTCGGGTCCCTCAGTGCGTCATTGGTTTTAGAATACCGGAAGTGGCTGAGAATGTGAACAGCGAAACGTCGACATTAATTAGGGGGTAGGTGGCGAAAGAAATTGCTACTGTGTCTAATAACTAGACTGGGCAAATATGCGGTATGATGAGTCATCTCCCCTTTTCACAATGTAATATTATATTACAGAGGACAAAGGACATATGACTCATCATAACGCATATTTGCTCATTTCACTAATAACCTGCTTCGCCCTATATAAAATAAATAATAATACGTATTTCGGCAACTAAGTCGACACATCGAGTGTCGACAGTGTTTTGCTGTGTTTCGCGTAGGCGTTCAGTGTGTGATGTTCATTGTGAATTGCTTTACAGTTCTAGTATGAAGGGCAAAAGAGATTAGGAGTCAGAGTAGAAATGGCTTTCGATTCTTTATTTATTTAGATCAGCATGCTTTGTACGTCTGGAGTTAATTTGACATTTAAAACCACTAATCATATTTACAATTATCATTTATAGCGTTAAATATATTTTTATTTTTTTACTTAGGTAATTCACAGCTTCTTCAATGCTTTCCTAGCAATTTTTGTCCATGTTCCTCGTTGATGCTTTGTTTTTCCAATCTATTATATTTATTTTTCTTATGTCCTCCATTACACTGTCCGTCCATTGTTTTCGTGGTCTTCCTCTTTTTCTTTCTCCGATTGGCTTTCTATTTAGTACTTCTTTTGTAATTGTGTTTCCCCTTCAACATATCCCAACGACTTTATTCTTTGGGCTCTAAATGTCGTTATTTTTGGTTTACCATATATAGTTTCTATCTCTTTATTTGTTCTTCTCTATCCATTGGACGCATTCATTCCACCATATATTATTTTCAATATTTTTCTCTTCCATCGTTCCAAAACTTTTTATCTGACCTTTTCAAAATCCAAGTTTCACCCGCATATGCGACTGTTGTTGGTCTAATAAATGTCCAATAGATCCTTTCCCTTGTTTTCTTCAGACGAATTTAGATATCAGTAGTGTTCTCGGCATTCCATAGTTTCTGTTTCCTTTGGCAACTCCTGCTGAATTTGTATCCCTGTCCTTCTCTTGTTATTACCGCTAATTCTGTCCCTGTTTATTGTTGCGTATCCCCCATTATCATGTACTTTGTCTTTTCCGGATTAATTTTCACCAGGTTAAACAGAAGAGTTGGCAATGGGTCTTCCAGTCTAAGTCCTCGATCTATTTCAAATATATCTGACCTCCGTCCTTTTCATTATTATTTCATCTTCCATTCTTTCTCACGTCATATTTGTGAAATTATTCAGTTTGTTGGGTACTCCTAATCCTCTCAATGCACCATACATTTGTTTTCGATTAATTTTGTCATACGCTTTCGACTCTCACCCGAGTTAAGGTAAAATTTTTTACCTTGAATATCGGCTGTGAAAGCCTACGAGAATAAATAATGCGGCCACTTGTTAGGCATAGACGGGTTGAAAGCACACACAAAAGTGACGTCATTAACCATTTTTTTTACGTGTTTCATTACATACCCCTTTCTTTTAAATATTCTCAAAATGATTTTGAGATTCTAAGAACGCAATCAGATTTCCTACTTCATCTTGTATTTATTGATTGGCGCGGGATTTCATCCATTATTACTATTTACTAGTAATACTCCCACGTTAAATTTCGTGTGTTGGTGTTCACATTCGTCAGCTGATTGTTCTAGACGGCTAGATTTAATTTAGTAAATTGATTAATAGCATAACGACGCTTTTTGGCTTTTCCACATCGGGTTCCATGGGGTAGGTGGAATGTAAAATTTAATTACGCCAAAGCGAAGCCCAAATAATTTAGTTACACATAATTCCGACTATTAAGACGCCGTGTTTTCAATTGTTTCGAACACCTAATGGCTTAAAACAAATTTTATCTTTTCTCTTTCAAATTTAAGCCTATAATATTGTAATAGTATTGAGTGTAATAATTAGTTCTTTTTCGCAATATTCGGCGTAGGATTGGTTAATGATTTTGCAAGTACACTAAACATAAGAGCGCAACGCTCATAAAATCTCCGTACCTGCTTCCTTCAGGTAAAACGAGTGCATTCCGTAATCCCCAATCCTTGCTGTACTACGCGTTGTAATTTTGAAATTAGCATCTATTGTAAACTCTAAGCAGATCGTTTGCAATGAGTACTCCGTACATCAAGCAATTAGAAGCACACGCCTGAAAGGCTTGCGTATATCTTTCCAAGCAGAGGCAAAGTATATCCATAGGTTAGAGACATTTGTTAAGAAGTGCGTTGCAAGATATCAAAAACAAAATAGTATGAATGATCTAACCAGCCGTGGTACGAACCGCCCAACGTTTGCTCGTGGAAAATAAAGTTGTTGTGAAGCTGTTTAGATGGAATTCCAGCGTAACGCTCAAATAGGCTCAACAACAACTAGCTGATCGCAACATCAACACTAGTATAGTGACTATACGTCGCTAATTGCGCGAAAACAATATTCAGTAGCAAAGTGTAAAGTGCAAATCATTCCTATCGGAATATCATATTGAGAAACGTTCGCGCTAGGCGCAAGAGGATCTCAACTGAAAGTGGAACAATATCATTTTTATAGATGAATCATCATTCTGGGGATTAGTTCCTCGAAAGGTAAAGTTCGCGATAGACAAATGGTACAAAGATCCGTGAAACACACGTCTGGGATTGCTTCAATTCTTTCGATTTTAGGCGACTACACATCTTCACCAGGAACCAGAAGAAGTATACGCAGAAGAGATGGTTAAAATATATAGAAAGTATTTTCTACCATCTGCGAAACGATGGTTTGGCGATTATAATTTGTGTTAGGTTTTTCAAGAGGACAATGATCTTAAACATCGAAGTAGGCTTTGTGTGTCCTTGAAGGATGAGAAAATGACATCCATGTTGGGATTTCCAATCCCCCGACTTCAATCCGATCGAAAATGTGTGGTCGTTGTTTAAAAATAAAGTATGTGGAAAACGTATTTTTGAATTGAAATTGTTGTGTCGCAAAATTAAGGAGATAAGGCGGTCATTATCCGCCAATTAGGTAGAAAAACGAATGGAGAGTATGCATTAATGATGTGAAGTTATACTAAATAATCATCGCGACTGGACACTTCATTATAAGCTTATTGGATCTTCATTTGTTTTGTTCATTAAAAAAATTGCCTTTTGTATGTTTTGTTCATTATGTGTAATTTGCAATATGCTCTAGCGATAGTGTACGTATGTACATACATGTAAACATTACATACATTTCTGGTAATTCAAATTTCCCCCTCGTTCTTGTGGAATCCCCCAGATTAGGTGTTTTGGGGTGTCTACAAGAAATGACAAAATGTTTGCTTTAGCAAGAATCGCAAATTTGGCAGCACCAATCAGCTCCCAGAACAGCGGTTTTTGATTCCTTTCCTCCAATCACGTTCGCTCTGGCGACTTTCTGATTTCTGCTGGAACAAGCCCAAAAGACATTGAGCACACATCATTGTAAATCAATTTTTTCCCCCAAAAAATTATTCTATTCTCGTTTACTAATTCATTCACGTTATGTTGTTTGGAATCGTCACAAAGAATAAAAACTTGTAATTACATACGATTTCAAGAAATTCTACAACTTCTACCCTTTAAATCCAACCCTAAATTTCGGTTTTAACGCAATTTTTTTCGCTTTTGCGTTAAAACTTTAATAGAAGAGCGCGTCGGACTCGATGAACAGAGATATCGCGAGAGCAAGAAGAGCTCTGATAGCGGTGGTTTGTGACAATATCATCCCATTGGCGTAAATCTGCACGTCCAGTTTCGTTCTGTCTTTGCGCTAAATAGTGGTAGTAGAGTGCGAGTGGTTGAGGAAAACGGTAGCAAGTAGAAGCAGCAACAGGTGAGTAACGATCTGTATGTATATGTATTTTATTACATGTTGTCTTGTATCTTTCGCGCCGGATCAGTGTATTTCAACGAATTTTATCTCGAAATAATGTATAGTATGAAGAAAAATGGAAAAAATAGGGGGAGAGGGTGTGAAGTTTAAACGATCGCAATTTGAAAGTTCTTAAAACATGACGAGGGAGATCAAACATTTAAGATTTGTTTTCAAATTACTGGTGAACGAATTTTATTTCGAAACAAGGGGTTGATGCGAAATTCAAAATGAAAGAAATCAGAGATAAGGCTTGAATGAATTTAGAATTGCAAAAAGACAATCAGAGAAGCCCAATACTTTTAGTTTTTTCAGTTTGTGCTCTTGAACTAATTTAATTTCGGGAGAAGGGGTTGATACAAAATTCAAAATAAAAAAATAAGAACACAAGGGATAATGTTTGAATGATCGACGCGCTTAAAATTGTAAAAAGACGATGAGAGAAGTCAAAAATGTTTAGCTTTTTTTCATTTTATGCTCTTGAACGAACTTTATGTCCGGAGACGGGGTTGATGCCAAATTAAAAATTAACAAAAAAAGAAGAAAAAGGAGGGAAATGATTTGAATGATCGAATGAAATTGTAAAAAGACGATGAGAGAAGTCAAATCTTTTAGTTTTTTTTCTTTCTTTAATCTTTAAAAAGATGATGAGAGAGGTATAAATCTTTCATTCTATGTATGCTCATTTTATGTTCTTCAGCGAGTTTTATTTCGGGAGAAGGGTTTGATGCAAAATTAAAAATCAAAAAAAAAGGAAAAAAACTAAGGGATAAGGTTCGAATGATCGATGAACCTAAAATTGTAAAAAAGACGACGAGAGAGGTCAAATCTTTCTGATCTTCTTGTTTCGTTTTATGCTTTTGAACGAACTTTATTTTGGGAGAAAGGGTTGATGCAAAATTAAAAGAAAAAAGAAAAACTAAGGATATGACTTTAATCAGTGACGAAGAAAGAGACGATGGAAGAGGTCAAACCTGTCTAATTTTTTCAATTTGTGTTTTTGAACGAATTTTATTTCCAAAAAAGAAAAAAACATAGATAACAGTTCAATGATAAAATTTGAAAATCAGAGGTCAATCCGAACTTATGCATCGTTCAATTTCGGTGACGCTATATCACATCGGTAAACTGCTAACTACACAATTATTTAATAAAATTATTATTATTATTATTAAATGCGGTGACACGTGTTTCACTAGCAACGAGGCATCTTCCGACTGTACCTTACCGAATCAACCGCGATTATCTAAATTATATTCATGCAAACTAAACTGTCCCCACTATAAGTCGGAAGCGCATTTTTCTACTGGAATGAACAATTATTCCAAGAAAGATCACCCACGTTGTCTCAAATCTCGTAAACATATTCCTTTTTACGCCTTCCGACAATTTCTCTATTTACTAAACACTAGTGCAAAAGGCAAACTACTTCTCCCTATAATAAATCAAAAAGCAACGACCAACGCAAGGGACCGCAGTCTTTGTTTACAACATTCGTATTGTTACGTATATGTATTGCTTCGTATGCATCTAGTTCTCGGGGCGAATTTACACATTTTATTAATTTTAAATTCTCGATTTTAATGTCGTGGTCCGTGGTCCGTGGTCCGTTCATATGCTTCGTAACACTCGACGAATCTATTGTAACACAACGATAATGTGCCACATGTTCTTTGAATAGCGTAGCTATTAGGCGTCTGCACTGTCCCACGTATGTTAGATCATATTCACTACACTCAATTTTGTAAATTGTCGCACCACTGTTTTGTTTTTCGAGTTTCTCAATAAATTTTTGAGAAAATTTTTCAATATCGAATACATCTTCATTTCTTTTTCCAGAATATCAGCGATATCTATCGATATCTGATATGAAATTTCTTTCATAAGTATTCGTAGGACTTTAGCGTCTTTTGTCCTACCGTTCAGACATTTATGAAGGGAATCGGTACCTTTGCAGCTGTCGTGTTCGAGGAGCATCGTAAGATTTTACGGATTTTGGGGAAGGGGAAAGCAGTCTTTTCTGCATTTTTGCGATTTAGAAACGTCGTCCGATTTGGTGTCGGGGGATATCGTTCGGTATTCGGACATTTTTGGGGAAGAAAGTTTGGAATTTTTGCCTTTTAGAGATGTTATTCAATTTTACAGATTATGTGATAAAAACAACCCGGTTGGTGCTTGAATGGAAAAGCATGCGCCTCATAATGAGATGGTCCGGGGATCGAACCTCGGTCACGGCGGAACGTTCAATAAAATTCGGTATTTTTTTATACTTTATTTTATTAAGAAAAATGTAAATTATTACCTAACAAGTTAAAATAATAATAAATTAAAACCTAATTCTGAAATTGTGTGAAGAGTGTCAAAATACCTCACGATAGCATTAATGTGACTAGTTGAGGGTTAACAATGACGCAGCTGCACTTTCGCAATCCACATTATTATCATATCAAAACTATTTTTACTTCAAACGTTTGCTCTCCAATGGCAAAAATAAAACATGTGAAAACATGCGTTGCAATAATTATAAACTTCCGATAACGCAATTCCGATCTGAAAGTAGGGGAAAAGATATGATAGGATCATTAGAATTCTCGTTGGGCATCCCTAGCTAACGATAGTTTTTATTTTCTTTTCTTCCCGTTTTTCTTTTCTTATGTAAATAGTAGTGCAGATATTTCCTTCCTAATAAGCAATCTAAATGCATCATCTCTTGTGATGCATTTGTTGCATAATTTATAAACATATCGGGGAAAAATAAGGCAACTCTTAAGGAGCAATAAAAATGGATAATCATCCAGTAATGTTGGTTTCTACAAAACGGCAGATAATTTTCAAATTTCATTTAATTTTCAAATCAAGGGTTTCGTTTAAAGTATTGCTCTCAAATATTGAGCGTCTTTTGTTCATAATTTATTGAAAATTAAAAGGTGAATTTTTAAAGTTTGCTTGCTAGGGATCAGGTTAGAGATGTATCACGAAGCGATAGAGAGGAGATAATCGAGAAAAACCATTGTGAGATTGTAAGCTATAAAGTACGAGGGTAGATTTACAAGTTTCCGGAATCGCTGCTAGGGAGTTTTTCCATATATTTTATGTGGTTATGTTGGCAACTCTTGGATATCAATTGATTGCAAATGTGAAATCGATCTGTCAAATAGTCTGGTTTTGACAAGCATTTAAGTCAAGTACCTTTTTGTTTTCAATTATGGATAAAAACGAAGTTCGGGCGGTCATCAAACTTTTCTATTTGGAAGGGAAAACCGCAACAGAAATCAAATCAAAGTTAGATGCCGTTCTTAAGGATTCATTACCTTTATTTTCCACCATTTTGGGTTTCGGGATTCAAGCGTAGCCGCCCTCATACAAGTGATGAACCATGTTCATGACGGTTACCATGCCAGAAATTGTGTAAAAACTCCATATGGTTTTGGCAGATCACCGAATAAAAGTACGTGAAATTGAGGAAGTGGTGGGCATCTCTTGTGAACGGGTAGTTCGTATTTTACATAATGAATTGGGTTCAAAAAAGCTTTCCGCAATATGGGTGCCGCAATTGCTCAATTCGGAGGGAAAACGCATTCTAGCTCAAAGCGTAGCCAATTGCTTGGAAGTGTTTACGAGGAATCCAACGAATTTCAAGAGACGATTTGTGACCATGGATGAGACTTGAAGAGAAATAAAAATGCCGTAATATCCAGGTTTGACATGAGTTTGTCATGGTTGATGCTGTTATTGTGTTATAAAACTTTCTGTGTTTATAAGTTCATTCTTAGCTTAAAGTATGGTATATAAACCAAGTTTATTCGAAACACCGTTCAAAAACAGTAATCAACCAAAAGAAAACATCGTCAAACCGTTATGTCCAAATGGCGAGAAAATCCGCACCGACCAGAAGAATTGATCGCAAAGCAAAAATTCCGCAAAAAGCAAATAGACTCGTATTAAAAAAAAACTATTTTGAGACCTTGTCCGTCGAAATCAATCCCGAAACAGGTAGGCTTGCTGGTGCTAGTGACACCGTGCTCATTAAGAGAATTGTTAACCAAAAACTTGGCCAACTTGGCAACGAAATTAAGAGGAATGAAAAGTCGTAAGAAGAAAACAGTACCAAGAGCGCAAATTAAGGCTCGAGCAAAAAAACCGACGATATAACGTATGTTAAAGCAGACTTTTCGACGCTTCTTGGTCCAAAATATTACATCGTATTCGATCGAGAAATTCTTCCTGAATCCGAAACGACAGTCGGAGTTGGAAAATTTTATGAAAAATACCTTGTTTGGGAGGCGATCTGTGAAAGCACCGACAAGAGTTCTATTTTCGTCATCAAAGGTACAATCAACAAGGAAGTTTACATTAGAAAAGTGTCTAGAGAAGAGGGTTTTGCTTTGCTATAAGGAAGCATGATGTTTCTACTCCGTTTTGACCCTTGCCTGAAAACCAGCAATGTCACGTATGCCCCAAAGGAGTTTAATCCTCCGATTGTCCCCCGATGGAGCATTTTGGGGGAAAACGCTTAAAACAGGACAGACTGCCAATAACATTGGGGAATTTCACCAAAAATTCAATAATGCTGGCTCCAGAAAAGTCACTAAAAACCGTGTAAAAAGAAATATGGAAGACATCCAGAAGAAAATGCAAAAATCTAATCCAATAATTAAGTGAATTCAACAGATGACTGATTTTTTAATTTTTAAAAAATGGCAGTTATTTTTTGCCCAAAACCGTACACTGTAAGTTTAAGATTCTTAGCTAACTCCCTTTGTCGATATTTCGCTATTCGTATTATCAGTTTCTGTCCAATTGTTTCAGTTTGAATAGTCCTGAAGAAGCCGACAGCATGGAGTATAGATAGATAAGCCTCGATATCAAAATGACACGCAGCGAAACCCGAAAAAGGTTTCTACCCTTCTTCAACTAAAATCTTGATTATCACTTGAATCTACTCATCTCTTAATATGAATTTCTAATTTGATTCAGACGCAGATACATCCCCAGTACAGCTACCTACATTTCACTTCCTATTTTCCTAGAATACGACTAAATGAAATTTACAAAAAATGGCACGGTTCCACGCGCCCCAATGGCAATTTTGATTTCGGATTACGGACGATTAAATCGGGATTAACGAAACGAGGGGCGTTCGGCGAACATTTAATTTGCGTAATACCACCAATAAAAAAACACTCGTTGTCGGGATGACATTTATGTAATAGGTATAAATCGTCATCGAACACGAACACGTCGGATTTTCGGTTTTATTTTGATCCCGCGAGTACTTTGATTAATTGCGGTTGAAAGTTAAAAATAGCCGCGGCACACGTCGTTCGGTGCATTACCGATCCTATCGGCCGGTAGATAATTTAAAATAACATTGAAATTGGAAATTTGGCGAATTAATCCAACGGGATCGTATTAATTGTACGCGTTGGAAAGGGGATGTGTGGCGTGCCTGGGTGTTAAATTAAAGATGAGGAATCGATTAGGAAACTACTAGGTTGTAGATGGTTTTGAAAAATGTGAAGAATTTTTTGAGAAAACATTTTGAGTTGTGTATACGAGGCTTGCTGGAAATGTTTCAACAAACGGCCATATAAAATTCAGTAAATGGCGCTTAGTTTCGTCAAAATATTCAACACATTGTTGCATGCACTCAACCAAAGTTTCGAAGCATTTCTTCCCATCTGAAGTCGGTACCTCTAAAACCAGTTGCCTGAATAATCAGACGAAAAGATATACTCCCCGCGTATCATTCTTGATTGCGATTGTGAGGAGAAATAGCTATAATCTAGTAGGCAATCCTGATTTTACATAAATGCATTGCATGAGCTATCTGTTTTATTTATCTGTGATTAGGTCGTTAGGGAAACACATTGCTAACGCACAAACCCTTCGTGAGGATGTCATAAGTAGTCTGGGCAAACAGCGGTAACAGCGTATAATTACGAAATAAGTAGCGACAGCATCTCCGACTCTACTCAGTACTAAATCGATGCTGTGTGCGAGTAGTTCTAGGTATATGTAGGCTGTCCTAACTTAATTTGTAATTACCGCTATTTGCCCAGACTAGTCATAAGGAAATCAAACAGAATCGATTGCTACGGTCACATTATCGTTTATTTATTTTTGTCTGAAAGTTCTTCCTGGATGGCCTCGGTGCAGTGTAGCCAGATTGGTTTATTTCCAGCCGTTTATTTATTCCTTCACTTAAATTTTTTGTTTTAACAAAAATCATCACTTTTTATCGCAACGCTCTCCAAACTCCTCGCCACGTCGAAGTATCGACAAACTTCCTTCTAAGTCGCAGATGGACAAAGTCGCTGAATAAGCTCGAACTAATTAACGATTACGTCCAATTTCCAAAAAGTGCTTAAGCAATATTTTTCACTCCGTGAGGTCTTTTATTAGAACACAATTTGCGTCAACGTTATTTACATGAACGAAGAGCACGCACCAGAGATGTGATTTTCGTATCGCCGCGACAATACAGCACCACCTTACGTAACGGCAAGACGATTCTAAAAATACATTCACAATAATCGCGCGACGTCACGTTTTCCAAAAATACGGCGACCCACTCCGCGCCGTGTGGTCGTCGGATCGAACGTACCCAAACAGATTAAAAAGATTAGAAATTATCTCGGCGTAAATATATTTAGTCCGAGTCAAAGGTGATAAGGGGTATTTTTAACGCGTGCTAGTTGGCAGTACTGGGAATGTCCGATTCGGGTACTTTCCTTGAACATTCATCATGTTCGTGGCTGTACGTTACAGTTAGAAACGAAAATATGCTCGCATGTACATATCTGTGCGTCAACGAGTTTATTTCTGAATTGCGGAAAGATTGTGTTTATCGTATTTATTTGATATGGATTGTTTGACCTAATTATAAACAGGCGGACACGAATATGAAGATACCGCACGAATTTAGGTTCTTTAAATTAGATAGGGGAAGGAAGGCTTAACGTGAATCTTTAAGTATTAATTAATTAATTTCCAAGCACAGATGATTTAAATGTTACAAATTTAAAAAAAAATGTTCATACATGAAAAACGTAAAAAGTCACTGCCTCACGATTTATTCATCATTAATATTGTAATGTAACACGATCACAAGCTAATCAGTGACAAGGAGTGAGGGGGTACAGTCGTGCTCCACTATTGAATATTAATCTTTTTGCAAGTATTACATTACAATGTTCTGCTCGAGTCAGTCACTTGTTTAGCATTAAACAATGGATCACGACTGTTCGCCACTTGCTTCTCGGCTCCTCTGTTACATTACAATGTTCTGTTACAATTCAGTCGCCGCCTTAGGTGCTACTGTTGAATTCTTCGCTTGATGATGCGCACAAATTTTTCAGTATTTTATAGATCCGAACTGTTAATCACTAACTGAAAATGTTTGGCGGTTTCTCATTCGTAAATTGCGACAATGCCCGACTCCAAACAGTCGGGTGATAGATCGTTACTTATTTTATGATTTTTGTTCCCAAAGGAATTCTCTATCTTGTCGCCTTTAAAGACGGCAACTGACTTGTGACAGAATAATGTAATGTAACAATGCTAGCACCTTATCAATGTCGAAAACCGAGCGGTGAACAGTCGTGCTCCAATATTGAATGTAATGCACGTCCCAAGCATTACATTACAATGTTCTACTCGTCGCGAGCATTACATTACAATGTTCTACTCGTCGCGCAAGCATTCAATTACAATGTTCTACTCAAGTCAGTGGCCACCCTAACGTTTATTTCATAGTATGGAGTTTTAGTAAGTAACATCTTTCGTTGCTCAAATCGACCTGGATTGTAATTATTTTTGTTTGTTTATTTTTTTTTTTAATAAAAATTGGTAACAACGTCCTGTTCTGGTAAGTTTGTTCATTGCAGGATCAAATCCAAGTTCGAGGAAACATCTTGAATATATAAAATCACACTCTTGCCATAGTATAACCGCAATTATCCTTTTTATAACTTCATAGGTTTTCACGACCAGCATCGATGGTAGAAACTTCTTTCCGATTCTGTCGTGTGTTTCTAATCAATATCACCGTTCCGTTGCTAACTGTCAACAACCATTTTATTAATTTTCTTCGTAAAAATACGTTCCTCCCCTGTTCTCTCCATCGCACACACATATTTACTGGCCACTTATTTCTCCCTAGGGGTACGTAGGACAAACAAGACAGGTTAGAAATCCTAGGCGGTTAGTCGGCTAAATCAATTTTAAAGATAAATTAGTTTACTCACAATATAAGCAGGTGGACAAATAGCAGACTGGGCGGTAGTCTGTGTACAAATTCGATCCGTGACGGGTAAATTCAATTTAAACGCGCGTTTTTATTTCTTATTTTAGATCTATCCGAGTTCGTTTAAAACGAAATCGGATAAAAATTATGTCTTGGACGAAAGTTATTGCATTGTTTGTATTAAATAGTCATTCGGATTTATTTAAGCAAACTATAGAAAGGTCGTAGTGGGGACGAAGAATTTCTGCAAAAGAATCGTTAGTGAACTGATTATCGTTTGGGCCGATTTCTTAAATTTGGGTTGCACTTTTTGATGGTTATCTATAAGCTAAGAAGGCACAGATTTGCCTAGAAATGAGAATTAGATAGGTATAGATACGTACATATATATATATATATATATATACGTAAAAATAGGAACCCTTTACAGAACAAAGATGATGGTCCCCTCGGTCATTCGGTGTTGATAGATTTATTAGGGTATAGTAATATGCCAATGTTACAGTGGTCTCTGGTGGATTAGTTCGTTGTAATATTTGCAATTTGATATAAGTTTCTATATAGTTGGAGGGGAAGATATACGCTGTCGTCAACATCAAGTGGCCGCGATTTGCGATGACGTATTGACCCTTCTCAGAACAATACTTGACCCTACAAAGTAGGTCGAAGAATTCCTCCCCCTTCCCAGTAGTAAAAAAGCGAAGTTCAGTTTGCATGAAGAGAATTTAAGAAATCGCTGTTTATTCGGTAAGGTACGGCATCAATATGGTAACTTTGTTGCTAGTGAAACATGTGTCACTGCATTTAATCAGTTAATTGTGTGATGAAGAGTTTTACCGATGTGATATCGTGTCAGAAATGCGAGATTAAGATTCGTCGAAGACACTGAACTAATCAAAGAAGAGCTCTTTTGTAGCATACCACAATAAAAATAATAACTTTCTTAAATATTTAAAATACTTCAACCCTTGCTTCCTAAGGGCGGAAGATTTTGAAAAATATTTAAAACAATTTCGGAAACTCTAGGCCTGGGGGACAAATGCATGCGTATATGGATTTAGCATACCTTCAGTAATTACTAAAGAGCGGATATTTTCAGTGACGGCATCATCCTACATAGTCCATTGGGCAAAGCCTGCGATCGTTTGCGACGCTTATAATCAGTAGAGTTGTTTAATTTGCGCCAATAGCCAGTGGCGGACGCATAAAAGTTTACACATAAAATAAAACATTGGTCGTTTTCGCGACGTAGGCAATATTTTTTAAATAAACCTAGAACTGCGAAATAGTATTTACGGAAGCGTACATGTATACGAAACAGATGTACATGTATCGAACCTCGCCACTGTTTGTTGGCGATAGTGAGCAACTCTAATAATCAGCATCTGACCGGTTCACTGCATAGCGATAAATCATAGCAGGAACAATCACACTATCTCTGAGTGACTATATGTAGGATTACGTCATCATTTAAACTGTCCGTTCTATGCTAATTATTATATTTTATAAGTAGGTACAGGTAATCAAATGTAAAGTAATTTTTGCGCACACAAAGAGAAAAGATTGGGTAAGCCGGTTGGATGATCAAATGAACCAGATACATACTATGAAACGAGCTGCCATCTCATTTTAGAGTGCGAATCTTACATTTGACCGCCTGTAATACGCAATTTCCCGTCTGTAAAACGACTACTACCCATACAAAAGCACCACCGATCACTGATTACGTGCAGCTTGTATGTGTTAATTAGGGACAGGGATTGTGTTAAACTAACAAGGAAGAACAATTTCCGACTGGTTTCACTCATTGGATCTCATCATCGAAGTGTATTTGCTCGCAGTTAGTCCAATGCATCGCCTCCTCACATCGATGTAATAATTCATCGCCCAATTCTCTGTTTGGATATAATTTAATGACCAGTGGTGTTTATGTACGGATAATAGTTGTTTTACAGAGGAGAAGTGCTGTATATCTCATTAAAGATATGCAAAGAGTATGTATTTCTTTAAAATAATACCAGAATCTTTCTTTTTAATTAATTTGTAACCATAAATGTTCCAGATTTAAAAAATGAAGCCAAACTACTTTTACATAATCATCGCTCTATACACCCTAATCTCTATATCGAGCTCGTTCCCCGCCAGTCCCTCGCAAAAATTCCCGCAACACGACAGATTAATGAGGCGAGAAGCTAAGAAAGATTTATTCGTGTCGAGGGGCTGGGCGGCCGGAGGAATGCCCTTCAGTGTACTCTACATGACCCCTTACTCGTCGAAAACCCCCATGCGCCGAGGATAAAGGAAGTTACCAAAGAAGAGATTGCTCCAAAGAAACCGCAGAAAACGATGACGTACTCCAAACCAAGATCGGTTATTCCCCAACTGTTTGTTTCCTACGGTTGGGGACCTCTTGGAAGGAAATAAATTATATTTTCATTTACTTATAACTTTTGTTATGTTTTTAATAATTTATATCGGAATTCGAGGGATAGAGTTATATGTTATTTATTATCATTATTGTATTGAATGAAAGCTTTACTAAGGATATTTGATTAAATAAAACAATACAAACTCACCGTTCATCTCTTTCATTGCCTTGGTGAAATCGGTCGGGTCCTTAAAACTAATAAATCCATATCCTTTACTTTTATTCGTTCGCTTATCTCTAACTACACGCGCCCTCAGAAACGACGGATATTTATTAAACGTGCGCGTCAGTAATTCATCGGTCACATCGTTTCCTAAATCCCCGCAGAATATTCGAAAATCATCCTCGGCCCAATCAGACAAAGAAGTATCCTCCCATACTTGTCCACCAGCCGTCCGCATGAGTTTTTTATTCTTCCCCTCCTCCGATAATCATCGGGGCCGAACGATTGAAGGGCGCTGCTCGCTTTGCCCTGAGAAATAGCCAGCTCGGCGCTGACCTTTTCGTTTTTTAACTTCTTCAATTTCTTTTCGACCTCCGATTGTAACGATATGAAATCGACGGAGGAATTAGATGCTACGGGTTGGGCGCCGCTTTTAACGGCTGCCGTATATAAGGTCGGTTTCGCTGAAACAACTGCGGGTTGCGCTATAACAGGTTGATTGTAATTGTCATAACTGGATTGAGCGGGTCTTTTTGACGCTCTGCTTACTTGTTGGGGTATTAAAACGGGCGGCATCGGTGGTGGAGGTATGTTTCCGAAACCAGGTAGATTGAATGTGCCGTAAGAGTGTACCCCTATAACGGGGCCAGAGATTTCGGCTTCGAACCTATGCAGACCGTTAAGTTACTATTACATCGCGAATATGAATATCAAAGACGGATTACCTGCTCATTTCATCTTCCATCTGGCGAGTTTTATCCATTTTTTCAAAAATTATTTTGGTATACGTTCCTAACCTAACTAAATTCGTTTTCGGGTGAAAGTTAATGTTAATATGTCACTAGGTAGTACCAACCGCAAAAATTAATATTGCTATGCTATTCAATAGTAAAATTTGACTTATTCCTGAATCTGTTATTTTAACAAAAGTAATGACTTTGAACATAATTACTAATCTAGTTGTATTAGTAAACATTATTTTTACACATTTCCGCCTCAAATGTACAATTGGAGATATATGGTGATATACGTCCCTATTTTTTTATAGTTAATAAGAAATGCAACGTTGGCCAACCTGGTGCACCATATTTGAACTGCCGAAACACAAATTTCAAAATAGTGCCTTTCATTAGTGACTTTGAAAACGTGTTCCTGTAAGTGTAAAAACAATCCAAAGTGTATCGTTCTTGAAGATAATCGTGGATATGGACTTGATGGGGCAAGAGAAGGTAGGACGCTTTTTACTTATTATTGTTAAGAGCGGATTGTTAACTTTGGAAGCTTTGGACTAACACTGTTTGGCAGCCTACTCATCTTTTTATTGATATTGTTTTGTTTTTGACCGCAAGTGTATCATTGACTAAACGGGGCTCTAGACTAGAAGGCTATTAAAACCATATTTAAATTATTTCCCTATTATTACCGATTTTTGTTACAAAAATCTTACAAAATGACTCGCAAGAAAAAGAATCGGTATCTAACGTATTGTATCGCTGATATTTACAATTAAAGCTCTCGGTTTTTTAATGAGATCGAATATATCGAAACATACCTTCGTCGTTGCCTAGAAGTCAAGAAAAATAGATACCAGTTGGTGCAGAACAAAGTGAATTGTGTTGCTTGTACGCATTGTCGAAGACTCGCATTGAATTGGAGAGTAATTGGTGGAGACCCTCAGCCTAAAATCACTTGTTTCTGCTTATATCTCTTTCTATTAATAAGTAACTTTCAAGTCAGGCACTTTTATTTCTTGTGGAACAACTCGACAGTAGTTCACAAATTCTAACTAGAACGCGGTTAATGCGTTTTGCATATACCGATGTTTTACGTTAGTGAAATGGTTCAGTGTATGCAGTTGTAGGAATATCGCGATACGGATGAATTGTGACTCCTCAATTATCAATAGTCGAGTGCACTAAACGATGCAATTTAACTGACGTATACGTACCATTTTGGCGATTTTCTAAAATATACGAAACGATGGAATACAAATCAATTCGGCTACTCTATCTTTGCCCGACTACGTTCATACTCATGTATTGGCTTACGTCAGTTGTTGGCACCGCATCGCCGAGTCGTCACACATAATGGTGAAGGAACTAGCAAAACTACCCTCACCGACCAGGGAGAAGATTCGACAAAGTTCTTGGGATTTCCTACGAAGACTAGCTGCAATCTATTACAATTAGTCTGGATACACAGCAGTAATTACGAAGTAAGTTACGACAGCATATACACAGAAATACTCGCACACAGTATGGATTTAGTACTGACTACAGTGGGGAGTCGGCGATGCTGTCGTAACTTATTTCGTAATTGTACGCTGTTTCCGCTGATTGGCCAAACTAACCACAATTCTCGAATAGCGTACACCTCTGCGTAGGGTACCTTAAGTACTATTCCTCTCAAAAACCACTCGCTCAGAAATAGCCTCCATTACTAGAGGACAATGGGTTTACGGGCCTTGTCCCGAATCCGGCACAAATAATGTAGTAACCTTGGAAGACTTCCAGAACAGTTTGTAAGGAACCGATTGTGTCGGCTCTCAACTATATCGACACATTTATCAATTATGGGTACTTTGTAAAAAGGAAAATAAAATTTTAGCTTGAATTAGCGATACTTTATTGCATGAACGAAGAAATACAAGTTACAACAGGCTCACACTTATTTATATATCATAATACATCACAACTATATCCTATCCTATTTTTCCAGATAATATACTTACGAGTGGTGTATTTAAACGATATACAGCCTGGCTATTTATTTGTGAGGGGAGTGGGAATCATTACTACGCAGAGTGCGACAATATTGAGATAGAGCAGGGAATTCTAAATTGTACAAGAAGTTGCTCGCATTTTTATTACAAGGTATATCACTCATCTAGACGCTTACTATCAAAAGATTAATACGATCCCCCTCATTTTTTTAAATTGCTGTGACGCATTCAATCCATATCTCTCACGAGTAAATGGCTAACTTGTACCGCAGTTACATCACCAAAGTATTTGGCAAGAATAGAAAAAGCGGGCTGTTCATTCGCTCCCTTACATCCAGCCTCCATCAACGAGCTGGTCTGCTTTTATGGCACTGGTTAGCTCGCCTACATGCAGAACTACCTTCTGGTTCAATCCTGCAAAAGGAATAAACAGCGGATTACTTAAAGAGAAGTAGACACGTATGTTCAAACGTATTATATTAATACACAGATCAGTTTTCTAAGGCCATCATTAAGCAAGAAATACTTTATGGTGGAAACCGCGAAAGAATAAATTCACTCATCATAATAATTAAACGTAGAAGCAGTAAACGGACATTTTAAACAAATAAAGTCCAATTGCATTAGAGGATATTATTGCTTATCCGACATAAACGGATCGGCAGCATGTTGGATGCTAGGAAGGAATCATCGCCGGTTAAACAAGACTGTACTGTATTAACTTACCCGATATTTAAAACGATGTGGTGGAACCAGTCCGATTTTATACATCTAAAACCTGCAACAAAATAGAAGAATGAAGTATGTTCGTCTATATATCAAAGGGAACATACTTCAAAGCTGTATTTTGATATCAGAATTCTTATGCCATCATAAAACCGTTAAGTTCTCTGGTGGAAACCGCGAAAGAATAAACACAATCATCATGATAAAGTCGATATTGAAGAAAGGTGTAATTTTTTCGGGATACAAATTTCAAGAAATAAAGAATTTTTCTTAATCTACTTACCAAGAATTTGGAATGAAACGGCAGAATATTTTATTCCATAGTTGGTAACCTGTAAAAAACAAAAAATTAAGAAAAGTTCGTACTTTTGAAGGAACAGACTTTATAAAGCAGTATTGTTATCAGTATTCTTAAGCCATCATAAAACTGTTAAGTTCTCTGGTGGAAACCGCGAAAGGATAAATCCAATCATCATAATAAGTTTGTGTTAAAAAGGAAAAAAACAAGGAAAACCATCTTTTAAGGGATATAGATCGCAACGAAGAAAAATATTTCATGAGCAACTTACTAAATGATTGAAATAAGATGGCAGAATCAGATTTCATTCACCAACTGGAAACCTGTAACAAAACAAAAAGAATTATAGAAAAGTTCATACCTCTCAAGAAAAACTGTTTATAAAGCGTTATTTTTATCAGTATTCTTAAGCCATCATAAAACTGTTAAGTTCTCTGGTGGAAACTGCGAAAGAATAAATACGATCATCATGATACACCAAGCAACATAAGAGCGCAACGATCATAAAATCTCCGTACCTGCTTTTTCTAGGTAAAGCAGGTGTATTCCGTAATCCCCAATCCTTGATGTACTAGGTGTTGTAATTTTGAAATTAATATCTGTTGTAAACACTGAGTAAGCAGATCGTTGGTCCAATGAGTACTCCGTGCAATATTAGAAGCAGTGTTCTTGTATACGCGCCTGAGAGGTTCGCGTATGTCTTTCAAAGCATAGGCAAAGTATATCCATCCAGTATACAGAGAAATTTGTTGAGAAGTGTGTTGTAAGATATCAAAAACAAAATAATGTAGACGATCAACCAAGCTGTTGTTCGAAACGCAAAACCCTGTTACATAAAATTGTAAATTTGGTTAAATGAAATCCCTGATTAACGCTCGAGGAGGCTCAACAATGATTAGCTAATCGCAACATCAACATTAGTATAGTGACTATACATTATCGATCAAAGTGTAAAACGCAAGCCTCTCCTATCGGGACGTTGCATCGAGAAACGTCGGCAGTAGGTACAACGAAATCTCAACTGAAAATTGGACAATTTCAGTTTGACAGATCAACCATCATTCTGGGGATTAGTTTCGCCAAAGTTCGCGTTAGACAAATGCTACAGAGAAGGATGAAATACCAAAAATCCTTTTGTAAGTTTTGTTCATTATGTATAATTCGCGAACATTCTGTTACTTATTGTATTATTATAAGGTCAATGTCAAAGTAAACAAAAAAAATTAAGGGATTCAGATTAGAAGATTAAAATTTCAGAATCAACTTACCAAATAATTGAAATAAAATGGCAGGATCAGATTGCATTCCACGGTTGGAAACCTGTAACAAAACAGAAGATTAAAGACTACTTGGTTCATATTTCTGAAAGCAGATTCTTTGGAAAATGTTATATTTATCAGTATTCTTGAGCCATCATAAAACTATAAAGTTCTCTGGTGGAAACCGCGAAAGAATTAAGTTACTCATCATTATACATATATCGAGTATACAACAAGGCAAAAAATTAAAGATTTACTCACCAAAGTATTGTTGCCATCTTTACTAAGAATAGCCTCTGTAGTAAACCGAACACATCTAAAATAGAAACAATCCTTAATTAGTAAATATTTTGGTTTATATTTGTAGAATCAGGTCACATATCCCGTCATAAGGTGAAAGACACCTTCAGTTGGAAACCGCGAAAGAATTGAGTCGATCATCATTATATGTCCAGTATACAAGAGGAAAAAAAAATAAAATTTGCTCACCAGAGTACTGCTGCATCTTCAATAACAATAGCCTCTGTAGTTATTGAAACGTATCTGAAAAATGTAACGATTCATAATTAGTAGCTATTTTAGCTTTTGCAGCGAATATTTTGGTTTATGTTTGTAGAATCAGGTTACATATGCCGTCATAAGGTGAAAGACACCCTCAGTTGGAAACCGCGAAAGAATTAAGTTGGTCATCATTATATATTGAGTATACAAGGGTAACAGTATATCACATCGATACACTCTTCACCACAATTTTTTAATAATAAATACGGCGACACGTGTTTCGCTAGCACGAGGCAAGCATTTTCAACAGCCGTAAAACGATTAAACAACTACTTTTCATAAGATTCTAAAACATGCATATTTAGCCCTGCTTTCCTGTAATCGTGTGTGGGGCGTAAAAGCATTTCTTTCGAATACGGCAACCTTAAAAGATTCTCATAAGTTACATGTCAAGTGGACGGTTTGAATGAGCTTTAAACGTTAAAACGTTTCAAGTATCATTATGTGACTAGATTTGTTAATTTCCCGAAAAAAATAAAATGATAACTGATCTTACAAAGACTAATATTACTTATTTATAGTAAACTGAACAAAGGGGAGTATTGAATTGGATCGCTGCCAGGATGTAAAAGATTTGTATTTTTACGTATGTGTATCGCTTCATACGCATCGATTTCTCGCTGTGAATTAACCGGTTTCATCAACTTTTAATTTTCCATTTTTATATCGTGCCCCGCGTCGTGCATATGCTTCACGATACTTAACGAAACTATCCTACCATAATGGTAAAGTACCATGTGTCTCGACTGTCCTATAAATGCTTTACACTCACCACAACTAATTTTATAGATACTCGACTGCTTTATTTATTATTAAACAATTATGTGAGGAGTTTATCGATTGGATAGTGTCAATAAATACACTACAGTCCTTTCTACAACTATCATTTAAACAAGGGGAAAGAAATTTACTTACCAAACCATTGCTGCATGTTCAATAAGAATAGCCTCTGTAGTTACTGTATCTGAAAATGTAATGATTCTTAATTAGTAGTTATTTTGCTTTTTACACCGAATATTTTGGCTTATATTTGAAGAATCAGGTCACTTATTCCGTCATAAGGTGAAAAACACCTTCAGTTGGAAACCGCGAAAGAATATATTTTATTTCATCATGAAAACAAACGTATCCAATGCACAACATAAACAAATCCGAGCAAAGAAAAATAACTCCTAGATTAGTGGTTCCCAAATGGTGATCGCCGACTAATTCCTACTGGGTTCATGACAATCGCCAAAATTAAAGAAAACAGAAGCGTTAAAATTAATATCATATGAAAAATTACAAAGGTTTTATGTTTACTGTGTTAAATTTCTAGGTTTGTAAGTTTTCTAACATGAACTATAAACGCGAGGAAGGGGTACCGAGTACAACGACCCTCTTAGTGTGACCTCGAGTAGCAGATAATTGGGAACCATTGTTGTTGATGACAATACAGTAGTGAGACGAGCCATCTTGACGTAATTTGAGGGTGGATAGTTTTGACTAGATTTCTTGACGTGCAAAGCTAATTAAAATGTTTTAACCTAAATCAAATTGAAAAATAGAAAGAAAAAAATTACCTCTAAAAAGAAATAAAAGTTGTGAATCCCCTTTGTGTTTGAAGAATCCTGAAAATAAAAGATCAATAGAAAATCCCTATACCCAACGATACAACTTACCTTTTGACAAAAAAACTAGTAAATAACTACCAACACACACACACACACACACACACACACACACACACACACACACACACACACACACACACACACACACACACACACACACACACACACACACACACACACACACAAAAACAAAATGTCCTATAGATTTATGAGACCTTTATTATTAAAGAGTCTTCCTCATATAAAATGACTATTACAAATTAAAGGGCTTCAGTGGGGCGTTGACCGGCCACAGGACGATGGTTTTTGATCAAATGATCGGCAAATTCCTGATACGGAGTCTTAGTCAGTGGATTCTCCTTCCACAAATCGGGCGTAAGATACGCGTAGGTCTTAGCGATAGCTGCGTAGGTGGCTTTGGCGAAATTACCCAACGTACCGGTGGATCCCCTCGCTGAAGTGTAGCAATCTTCGATACCGGCCATCTGAAGCAATTTCTTCGGAACCGGAGCCGATACGATTCCGGTACCACGAGGAGCCGGAATTAAACGTACGGTGACGGAACCGCACTTACCAGTAACCTAGAGTACGATTCCCAATTTACAATTGTATGTCTTATTTTAGTTTTAGCATGAATAAGACATACAGATGGCCCATTGTTATGAGGGAGTTAATGACGGTAATCGGTTTCAAATGGAAATGATTCCTATGTTAAGCCATGTGTTGGAAGAGGAATATAATGTAAGCAACCCCATGACTTGACGTAAATGCTTCGATGGGCTATCTGTATGACTTGTCATTATAAAAACAAAGGGAAAATGAATTTTAATAGTACATTTACCTTGCAAGGAACGGTATGGGGTTTACCGATCTTGTTACCCCAATAACCTCTACGAACCGGTACCACTGATAGTTTCGCTAGGATGATAGCCCCACGGATAGCCGTAGCGACTTCTTTGCTGCATTTAACACCCAAACCGATGTGACCCTTGCTGTCACCGATCGCAACGAATGCCTTGAAACGGGTACGCTGACCGGCACGTGTTTGTTTCTGTACCGGCATGATTTTCAGTACCTGCAATGGAACATTTTTAAATTAATTCGATTAGAATAGTCCTTCTTTTATGGTTTAATTTTTAGGGATAACTTTTGTAACATTTGTAACCTTTTGAAGATTTTAGGGAGCAAACAGTTCCGTTTTGACACTGTTCTTTTTTTTTTTTTTTTGGGAATTAGAAATTTCACAATTTCATTGGGGGTGTGATTTGGAGTTGTTCTATCAAAAGCAATTCTCTTAGTAAAATTTTTATGGGACAACTTCAATTTAGGAAATTTTGATTTTTAAGATTTCTTTCAATTATTGAAGTTTGGATTCGACATTCCGGGATTTTCATTCGTGAAGTGTAACTGTAAACTAATTTGCTTTTTAAATTATCTTGCAGCAACAATTTGCAGTTGGAAATAGTTTACTAACTATCCTAAGAATTCGTGATTTTTGTGCGAACTGTTAGTTTGCAGGATTATAGTAGACTAAACCATATTAGTAACATACCAATTAACTAGTAACAGCCAACTGAACCAAGCTAGCTAACTCTGTACTTTTTCTTCGCTTTAAAGGAAACAGCGAACAAAATACATATTTTTTTGATTAATACATTTTCTAGCATTATTCCAAAACATACCGACTGGTTATGCAAGCAATGTTGCATAGGTTACATCATCTCCAATTCATAGAATTTCTCTAATAATAAAATCTTATATCGTAATCTTCTACTAATTTTAAGGCTGTTCTTATGTAAGAAATTAATACCAATACTATAGTGCGTCTTAACCTTCAGATGCAGTATGGGATTCAGTACGGCGTCTCTTACTATCACTATAATCTATCAATAACCCCATCTCTATGTCCGGTTGCGATGTTGCACGTTGTTTCGAATGCAAACGTGATTAATATAAATATCATCCTTCTGCCAGTCTAGGGCGTCGGATGAACTATAGCTCAACTTGGCTGCCAAAGCTTTTTATAATATTACAGTAGGTGGCCATTGAATTAGAAACTTCTGCCGATGAATATATTGCTTTTATTTTTCCATGATGGACAAGTGTCAGAAAAGGAGTAGTAATAAATATCTAAGTGACAAATGATGAAATACAAATTACGTTTCTTAAGAGAAAATTCATTTATCTCTATAATAAAATTAATGAAACATGTATATTTCGTGATTTTGCAGATACTTGTTTTTGATGAATCATACTGTAATACATTCTGTACAATGAATTTGTAGTTTCCATTGATTTGCTAGAATGAATGACGTAATTCAAAAGATAAATATCCGTCACCTCATGAAATATAAATACTGTGTCTACTCAAGATGAAATGGATGTTTCTAATTCAATGGCCACCTACTGTATATGAGGTAAAAAGTAAGTCAATGAGTGTAAACAGATAAAAAATTGGGCTACTAAGTTTTGTTTCGGGTGCACTAACTTGTACAGAAACGGGGCAGCGCACCATCATACAAAAATCACATACCTTGGTTTATATTGAAAGAAATATTTTTAAGAATTGAGGGCTATCATGTAACAAATTACAATAACTGTCACAACTTAGTTCAGGCACTAGAATAAAAGGTCATACTAAGTCACAGGTAATTATTCAGGCCCCCACATTTAATAAAAATTGCTATCAGAAATTTCTTGGTAAGTAAGTTTCTGTTACCCAGTAATGACTCATTGTGTATTTAAAGGTGAATTAAGTGTAAAACTAGCTTGATTAGTAAATAAAATATCCATATATATATGATTATTTACCCGCTGCAATTTTAAAATCCATCAACAAAATTGTCTTCACCTAGGAAAGTCTGCTGGCAATAAAGCTTGCACATATATAAATGAGCTTGCTCCTCATTCTAGGGTGCAAGTCTGCAGTGCATGTCCTTGAGACCTCATTTTACATTTGATAACCTGATCCACATACAGTATTAAAACTTGTTCCAAATGTTCTCTGAATAAGCAGTAAAGGGGATAATTGACTTATGCTAAATATCCAGATTTTCCTTCTCACACATGGCATCGAAAACCCAATTTTAAAGATTTAAAAACGTAAAACGTACCTCATCTTTTAGATCGGGTCCAATGAAGAAATCGATGATTTCATACTCTTTAATCGGCAAGGAGAATAGATAGATTTCTTCCAGCGTACGGATTTTCCCGTCGCGAACTAATCGCCCTAACTTGGTTACGGGCATCCATTCCTTTTGATCTTCTTTACCGCGACCGCGTCCTCTGCCGCGTCCACGGCCTCGACCTCTAGGACCACCACGACCGCCTCTCGAACCGCCAAAACCTCCACGAAAACCGCCTCGACCACCGGCTGGAGCTGCGTCCGCCATGCTAGAAAAACCAACGGGAATAAACACGTGGAATTTTAACCTAGAAATTCGTCTTTAATCAATTGTGCGTTCCCCAAATATTTTTAGAAAGAACCGATTAGGTATTTCCTAATTTTATTTGAGCGCATGTGTAATTATACTAATTGTAAGAAAAATTGGAGAACAAATAGTAAATTATGAGACGTACTTACTTTATAATCCTTCTCCGACAGTAGCTAACGGAAGAAAGAGATCGTTTGTCGAAATGGAAGTCACAGGAAACGCAATTTGACGTTTGCGCATGCGCACCTCAAACTAGAACTTGTGTACGGATCCCATAAGGGTCATCTCAGGGGCCACCATTGGAAGGCCAATGTACCAAAGGAGTTATCTACAGCTGTCCTGAAAATCTTTATATGGCGGCTGTTAGTTTTTAACCAGTATTACAGTATGAGTGACGAGACCGCCGAGGGAGATGGAAAGAAGTATACAGTGGAGCAGATGATAGTATCGGCGGTGTGGGTACATGAACGTTTCTACAACAATCAAACTTGGAAAGACATTTTTAGGAATTTTAAGTATAGGTTCAACGTCCCACCTCCGGCGAAAGGCACCTTATTAAAATGGGAAAGCAAACTCTTCACCACCGGTTTCGTCGAGAAAAACAACGCAGCGGTAGGTTCCTAACTAGATTAATGCATGTGCCCTACGTTAAGGAATCATTAAAGGAGAATCCGAGCCTGTCGTTGAGGGAACGTGCAAGGGAACTTGGACTTTCGAGGAGCACTTTGTTGAAAATCCTACAGGAAGATCTGAATATGGTGTTTGAAGTGGATGACAACGACAATAATCCTAATAAGAGGTATGCGATGTGCAATAACGGTAGGTGGATCAAGAAACAGAAGAAATCGGAGCAAGTAGAGACTGATGTGATAAAAGAGGAACCATCCACTTCGAAAGACAGTGATGTTGAGTGCAATAGCAAAGAACTCAGCGGTGTAAGTGGCAAAGGTGATGCTTTCTCCGATGATAATAACAACAGTGAAAGTGATCACGATTGAGAGCTTGGTTGTGATTAATAAAGAGATTGTATTTATTAGATTCATGTTATCGATTTGTAAATATATTAACGTAGTTGTTTTGTTATGCTCTGTTAGTTTTGTAATGTTGAGAATGTATATTTTAGAATACGTGCTTCCATTTATTAATAGTGAATTTATTGGAAACGAAAAAATTAATTTAAAAATTAGTTAGTGCCTCCACTAAAAATTGGAAATGTTACTAACACATGCAGATACGCTCCTATGTATTAGGCAAACATTAAGTATAGTGAGTGAAAAAATGCACTTTAAAATACATGTATTGTTTTATATATATAGTTTAATTTATTGTATAACATGGTGGCTCCCAAACACTGTGTCATGGACTCTCAGATATCGAGGTTTCTGCCATGGATTCCTATATTGGAGCTAAGCAATCCTTCTAGACAACTAAATAACACTGTGCACGTTTAATACATAAAAATATATAATTTTAAAATTGGGCTGTGGACCCTTTGGACTCCTTGCACCAACAATTAGGAAGTGCTGCTATAACACATTAATATTTTGTGGAGCCCTCACTTCCACATATTTGCAATAAGGTTGTAGAAGCATGTGACAGCCCTATTCTTCAATAATATTTTCTTCCTTTCCACCAAATGTCAGAGATGCACATTTATGATGGGTCATGTGATTGGAGGAGCAGTTCATAGTCTTATGTGTAAATTATCTTATTGCAGTACCTTCTAAAAGTTTGATCACTGATGGTTCCAAAAGCTCTTTTAACGCATTCACTGCCAACTACGAATTATCTCGTAGTCGACCTACGGGATAACTTGTAGTTGGCAGTGAATGTGTTAACGTTGCTGTATATCATCGATTTCAGAATACCTTTTCTCGGATATCGTTATTTCTATCATGGATCCCCATGTCGCAGCCAAGCAACCTTTTTGGACAACTAAATAACTTCTATATTCTCTTCATAATTCTAAAATTGGGCCCTGGATCCTTAGGGGTTCAGGCGCAATCAATTAGGAAACGCTGCTGTATGGACTTTACTGTCTTCCACACAAATGCACTTCAACCCAAGACGCCCCCATACAGCCTCATGAGTTTCATGACAATGCTACCATTACCATGCTTGATTGTGGGTACTGTACATTCTATTTGGAAAATGTTAGCAACTTCTGTTGTATGTATTATCGTTCAAATTTTCTGTAAAACTAGAGAAAAAAACGAATTATTTATTATTTGATGTAAATTAGAAACGACCAGGTGACCTAAATCATCAGAAAATGAAGAAATATGCAGAGGAAAATTGACTTAAATTTCCTTCAAAACCGGAAGTGTAAAGGAAATTGAAAACATCACTAGTAAATTCCTTAACCGAACCCATTTCGGTTTATATGGCTGTTGATGATGCTCGCCTCGATCTAGCGAAACACGTATCACGGGTTTTATTATAAAACAGTTGTGTGATGAGGAGTTTACCGATGTGGTCTAGTGTCGAACTATGTTCACTTATTTTCCCGTATTCTCTGCTTTTCATCACACACACATTATTCTAGGCCTAGTATAGTTCTTAAAGATACTTAATGTATGTTTACTCGATTTCAGTTATCCGACTTGTGACCTCGTCTTTCGGAAACCAGACATCTTCCAGATCGAGTTCTTCAAGAACGGAACGAAAAATTCTGGAACGGTACCGCTTGATTTTCTTCTGCAAAAAGGTAAGACTCAATTATGACTATTTGTAATACCGTGCATCAAATTATGATATGGTAGAAGATTCTGGTGGATCTCCGGTATCGAAGGTTTTGCTTATTTACACACTCAGCAACATGGAAACTGAAATCTTTCGTCCTCTTGTGATTAGTCATTTTATCCCCGGCTATTTAGGGATTTCTCTCGCTTTATAATGTCATAGAAATTGTGGAGGAAGTTTTCCGCACGCTGTATATGTATATTGATGTATATTTCAAATAATTCCCGCGCAAAATTCAGATATTGATTAGCTACTTAAATTATCCAATCACATAATCGAGTTGATGGCGGAATTATTTGAATTATTTGAATTATTTCTCCTATTTTTGGAATAACATAGTCTAGTCACTTTCCCCGATTACTGGGGGAATAAAAATAACACTCGTATAAAACAAATAACAATATTCATAACACAATTGTGTAACATAAACGACTCTGCCGACTTCATTTCGGTACCAACCTCAAACATAGCTCAACGAGTTGTGAGGTACGGACAATGGTGGTATTTTGCAATCTTGCGTATTACGACAATAAAGTGATTTTCGTTGTAATGTTAGGGAGAAATGTTTGATAGCTCTGTTGATTGTTTCGATTATTCTACGACATCTTTTTATTTGTTGCTCTCGGGGCGTTGGATGTTTCTTAAGAAAATACAGAGTATTTTTATCATATTGAAGGTAGTATATTTTATGTCCTTCAGTTGGCGACGTTTTAGCTTGTTTATATGTGCCAACTGCTGAGTCCCTTCTATTGTTGATGATGTAAGATTAGTATCTACTATTGCCAATACATCAATGTTCTTAACTTAAACTTAGTCACGTGGCTTTCAGTTGGATTTGTCCATTTTGTGTCAGATGGGTGTTTTATTTCTTCCCGAAGGAAGTTGTCCCAAATAAAATTAATATCGTATCTTAGGTTGGCTATGCCTGCCATCAGGTTTAAGTTGGCACTGTTTTGACAGATGAAAATAACCTAAATTTAAATCTGCGATTAGTTAAAAGTTAGACGTTTTGAAAAGTTATTTTTATGTAGTTACCTCCAAGAAAATGATTAGAAATCATTTTCGACCAAACAGTAGGACATTTTTGAAGCCAATTAGTAGAGAACCTGGTTTAGAAATTCATAAAAACTAGTCTACATATACAGTTGCCTTGAAATTTATTAAAGAACCACTTTTATTTTCTAATGAGAAACTATGAGTGAATGCACCACCGTGGGAAATGGTAATAAGTACACAGTGGAACAGATGATAGTGTCCGCGGTATGGGTGCACGAACGTTTCTATAATAATCAAACGTGGAACGATATCATCAGGAATTTCAAGTATAGATTCAATGTTGCCCCTCCGGCGAAAGGCACCTTTATTAAAATGGGAAAATAAATTGTTTTCTACCGGTTTCGTCGAGAATAGACAGCGGACCGGTAGATCAGTGACTAGATTGGTGCATGTCCCATACGTGAAAGAATCTCTGAAGGAAAACCCGAACTTATCATTAAGGGAACGTGCAAGAGAATTGGGTCTTTCAAGAGGTACCCTACTAACGATTCTGCAGCAAGATCTGAATATGGTGTTTGATGTAGGTAGTAAGGATGATAAAGGATATTTGAACAGTGGTAACGGTAGATGGGTGCAAAAATGCAGGAAATCAGAATCAGAAAGTGACGATGTGGAGGAGAAACCGTCGACTTCCAAAGATGATGTTAAAGAAGAGGATGATGGGAATGAGAAATCATAAGACTTTTTCTTTTCTTATATAGTTTAATTGAAAATTAATATTTATTATAATTATATATTTGCAAAATTTGGGTCCTTTTTGTTTTGTAAATATAACACATTACCTTTTGTTACACTATGTGAGTTTTAAAGTACATGTATAATATTTACAAGGTACTGCTTCATTTATATCGTAAAAGGTCACTTATTTTGGAGTTCTACTTGACTATTTGCAATTATACTAGTTTTCTTTTTTTTTTCTCTTTCGATTAGGAAATTTAAAAATTTCACATAGCAGGTAACTATTTTAGTGAAATATCACCGATGATTTCGGCCCCAGGAAGTGAATTAGAAAAAACGAATCGCGTCATAAATATCGTTTTGGGGAAAACTACAATCGGCTCATTTCTTATTGCAATCGTCACAATAATTAATGATAACAATAATGAGTATGCGAAACTTTTAAATCGTTCCGTACCAAGCCTGGTTACAACGATCATCGTTCGAAAGGACACGATAGGTAAGAAACTCGAAACAAAATAAATATAAAATAAATAATATATTTGAAACAAAAAACAAACATCATTTTGTCAGTCGTTATGTATCAGATTGTATATAAACTCAAAAGCGATAAAAAGAATAGAATCACCATAAAAGGATTACAATGAATACGAAACGAAAACGATCGAATTAAAAACAATTACATCAAAACGTAAAAGAGAAAATCCATAACGAAATAACCTCGTGAAAATCAAATTTGCGCAAAAATCGTATACCTCATTTCACATCTCTCGACAAGTTCATATGTTCATTCATATTGGTCCCAGTAATTAACCAATATTATTCGCTCTGATCATAATCGTAATACAAAATAATGTTATGTAACTTGAAAGGGGAGATGCAGGCTCCTAGCACCGTAAGAATGCGCGGTCAACTTGTTTTGTAACCAAACCCAATACGCCTCTGTGCAGCAGCTTATGAAATTTTCATCTTTGAATGTTATATTCTTCCTTTTTTGTTTTAACAAATGCATAACTATGCGATAATAACTTGGGTCTTTCTTTCGAAAAGTCATCGATAAATATCTTGCCCTTTCGAGATTTATATATTGTTTATTTTATTTATAAAAAGTTTTTAATTGGTAATGTAAAAGAATCATAAAAGAAAGTATTGCTAGTATTCATTCAATTGGTGTCAAAAGAGACTAATAAGATAAAAAAAACTCATTTATTAAATGAGAGGAAAACGTAATCATTGTTTCTTGCAGTAACAATAGGAATATTTAAAATTTGTCAAACGTAGAAATCATTCAATCAAAGACAAATTATCAAGGACGCAACAAATTTAATAAACAAATATGTGAAAAAAATTGATTTTAAAATTAGATAATAAAGTTCATCTAACAATAGAAATATTAAAAATAAAATAAGTAAAGCGTGTCAACAGTCATAATAATCTGAATAACACTTGCCAATTGTGAGTCACCCTCGAATCATGCAGTAAATAGTTGTATATATACAGAGGTAATCACAGAAAATAGCTCGTTCGATTCCTTGAATCGGGGCAAATTATAATAAAGGATTTTGAAGTATATATATTTCTAAATCTATTGATTAGTGATCGTAGTAAGTGTGCCACACGTTACGAGTCTTTCGCTTTTATAATTCGTTGGTAGCCAAATAAAAAATCGTTTGCTCAATCGAAATACTCCAGGGGATCCATAATTAAACAAAAACCACATTTTTATACTTCGTTTACGTTCAGAATGCAATGGGGGAATATACAGGGCTATAGAATTCGTAAATCTGATTAGCCAACAACGACGTACAAATTACACACAAAGCGCAGAGTATCTGACATGATGCTTGATAGTTCGTGTATGTATACAGAATATTTAATTAATAATTGTCCATATGGTAACTGTAGAATATTTTATCAAAGTGTTTTAGGTTAAATCGTCAAATTTAGGGCCTATCATTCTCCAGTTATCACATGGACAATTATTAATGAAACACTTTCGATTTCTGGTCATCATCCATCTCAAACTCTTCAGATTTCGTCTTACGCCTTCTCCTTGGTGTTCCGCGTTATTTTTTGCGACCCGGTGGTGCCCAGTTTATTAGTTATTTTGATAATCTACCTTCGGTCATTTTCTGCGCATAGCCGTGAGTTAGAAATGGAAAAACAGCTATAATACTGGCAACCCTCATTATTTTACGTAAATGCATTGGATGGGTTATTTGCAAGACTTATGTGATACCATCTTAATTCCCCATTCATTCCTGAAGAATTTTCTTACTAAAGGTAAATCGTGTATAATTATGACATGATCTGAGCGCTGATATAATCTCCATTAAGTTTTGCACCAGTTAATTTTCAATACATTAGCATCTATTTTATTTTATTCCATCATGACTTTTAAAAAACCAAAATGGGTTCTCTTGTCCCCTCGGTAGTATTTTAAATTAAATAATAAATGATAAATTAATGAATACGGGATAAAAACTATTCCTCCCGATTCTTACAAAGAGAGAGAAAAAACGGTAACTTGAGGAATGACCGTTATATTTTTAAAGCTGTTTCCCGTATTTTTTATGCTCAGGCAAGCTCTATATCAATGATTGTCTTCAAGATTTTCCAATTTTATCCATGTAATTAACAAATCAATTAAAGCATTTTATTACTCTAATCATATCGTATCGTCAAATCGAATCATCGAATATTTTTTTGTACCATTTTCCAATTTTGCATATACTAGCAATACCTCCCCTAGAACTCAAAACATAAACAGACCTCAGTTGCCTTTCAGAAATCGATTGTCTCATCAATTATTTAAAGAATGCAGATATTTATCGAACCATTTTTAAAAATAAATAAAAAAAAAATTATACAATAACAAATCTTATACAATAATAATAATAATAATAATAGTAATAATAGTGATAATATTCAAACAAAATTTCACTTGCCATAAATACAATAATTAATAATAATAATAATAATAATAGGTAAGAGTCTTAATGACAGACAGAGAGGAGGGGAGGATCTTGCAATACATTGGCAGAAATTTAATAATCGGTTCGTGCTTATTCCTCCCCGATTTGTCGTTTAAATTTCTACCACGCAGCTAGATTCTTGATTATTTTGTTTATAATATATATAATATAATACAATAATAACAAATATAGGTACAAAATTATTTACTTCGATTTGATTAAATTCTTAATGGCTTTCTTATTATTTTGAAAACATTTACAAATTTAATAATTTAAAATTCATAAAATATTGTACAGAATTACTATATTACAGTTTTTGTGTATGTATATACATATGTATATATATATAATATGCACACTTATATACTACAATATGCAAAAATAACAAGATGACTATGTATATATATAGTTCTTATATATATATATATTATGTGTGTATATATATATAATTTATTTTTTTTTGTTTATAAAACATCCACAACCTGTGAGCAAATCATTTCTGCTCCGAGATGTCAAAGATTTGATTCTCTAGGCCACTACTTTAGCGTTGTACAAATATAGCAGATGTAGTAAGTACAATATTTACAAAAATATACACTATATACGTGGAATTTCCTACTAAGAATGTAATAAAAAATATTATAGTACTGCACCCTAAGTGAGTAGTATATATATATCATCATGTCATATAGTACTAAAAAAACATTCAGTTTTTCCTTTCTTCTTTTTTTTGTCCAACTTTCATTCATTACTGATTTTTGTATCTAGGAAACAGGAACACGATCTCATTCCGATTCTTGTCTAACTCGGGAATGCGATTTTTCGAGCTGTTTTTGTCCCTACGTAGCCGTTGTGTTCTTCCAATTGACGGTGGCGTACGCTCAATCTTTGGCATTAAAACCGTCACCTACGTGCTGTGGGAGTTATTGTTGGCGGCGCTGTTGTTTTCTTCTTTTAGCCATTTTATCCCCGCTTTTACGTACTCTACCAAGTCTATTAGCGAACTGTGCAACGTCAACGGCTTACACTGTCTGTCTAACTTTATAAAGAAATCTGCAACAAAAAGGAAGGAGGAATTAGTGTCTGTAAAGGTGGTAATATGTACCTAACACCTTTTAGCTGCCACAAACGTATATATGCGTTTTGTGAAGGTTATCAATGTTCGCATATGTGCGCCAGGCAAAAACCTATCGATAGGTGATATTCGATTTCATGAAATTTAATTCTGATTGGTATGAAGCGAAGTTAGATTATGAACGTATATATTCGTCGAGAAAAGACCCGATAGATGTGGTTCTACAATTTATGGAATTTAGCGCTAACTGGTATGAACGTGTATATGCGTCCCGTACAGGTTATCACTTTTGGGCTATGGACGTACATGTACGTCAAGCGAAAAGCTATCAATAGTTCTTCAATTTTAGGGGATCTAAACTCTGACTGGTTTGAACGCAATATATACGTCGGGTAACAGACTATCGATATGAACTGCGGTTGGAATTTAACTCTGGCTGGTATGAACTGATATATGCGTCCCGTGCAAGTTATTACTTTCATATGGACGCATATGTACGTCAAGTAAAAGCCTATCAAAAGGGACTGCGGTTCTTCGCTTTAAGGAATTTAACTGTGACTTATACGAACGGATATATGCGTCCGATAGAGGTTACCAGTTCCAGCTATGAACGCACGCGTCCATCCGACGTAGCCTATCGGTATTCGACACTTTAATGTCAAGGAATACTTACTTATATGTTTCCCTTTGACGAGCGCATCGGCCTGGTCCCATAAATCCTGATACGATAACAGATGCGAGAAATTTTGATTTTGCAAGTGCATGGCGTGGTAAATCTGAACGGGAACCAACATGCACGCCGTCGGAGTGGTCGTCGAGGTCGAAGGCATGGGAATGATATTTGTACCCCTTGCCAGTTCGCCGCTGCTATAGCCTGACGATTGGCTGCCAACGGAACCGACCGAGCCGGCTGGCGAGGGTGTCGGCGATAGGGGAGACGGCGTACCCTGTCCCCCGATCACCTGATTTATTTGGTCCGGTTGTATTGGTGCTGTATTCGCAGCCTGAAAATTAAAACGAAAGAGGCGATCATTTCAGTTTTTGAACACGTTTCACAGTCGACGTACCTTTGCGAAAAATTTCGTTAGAATTTTATGAGTTTCTTCTGCTTCGTGCAGTTGCATCTTAACTAACTTATAATGTAGAAGAGCTTGGCACCTTAGACTGAAAAGAAAAGAATGGTTCTAAGTTAATATGGTCGATGTTTGTATCGAATTGAAAGGAACTTTCTTCCAGGCAATTATTTATCAATTTCGAAATATACGTTTCGCTGGTGACAACGATAATATCTTTAATCGAATTTTACCGGATGGTAACTTATCTTTAAATTAATAAATATGCGTGGAGAACGAATTTAATCCGATTTTTTAATTTCCACCAATGGTCCCAATTGTTCTCGAGATTATAATAATACTAGTTCTCACCTTAACACAGCTAATTTATTGTGTACGGATGATGTATTCTGTTGATTCCTAAATTTTGACGATATATACCTACGAAAGCGGACAAAAAGAAATACGCAATTAATCTCTATTTCATATTCCGTCGCCGTACGCCGTAACTTACTTAATAAGGCTAAGAGTGTCTTTGTACATAGTAAAGGCAGCCTTTTCAGTAACACTTTCTTGTTCCATGGCGTATCCGGTGAGCAGAAAGTACAGGACTGCTTCGAGGTACAACATGCATTGCTTTATCGGATCGACCTCTTCGTCGGCCGTATGCTTCAGCGTTTTCGCTTCACTCAGGTACTTGCTTTGATCTCTGCAACAAAGGAGGAAAGAAAAACGATGAAACAAAATGTTATATTAGCGTTAGGCGGTGTTCGTTGTTGGTTAGTTTCCGAGTTTTGCGGTAGGCGAAATGAAAATTGAACGCGCCGGAACGACGATGTTAATGCAATCGAAATAGATTCCTGTATGTGATGCCTTTTGAGGGCTCGGAAAAGTGTGGAGTTAATCGTAAAAGTTTAACGAGTTAGTGAAATATGAAAATCACTCAAATTTGTTAAAACATTTTGTTTGGTTTGTAAGGACTGTGATGTATTTACAGACACTATCACATTGGAAAACTTCTCGCCACACAATTATTTATATGAAATAAATAAAAATACCCTTACCACACCTTTCGAAAAAATCCAGATACGTATTTCGGCAACTAAGTTGTCATCCACCAAATTATTTGAAAACTTTGGGTAGGGCCTTAGTGTAACGATGGAATAGTGGATTCCCTAAAAGCCCTTCCCAAAGTTTTCAAACAACTTAATTTACAGGTCGTATATAAATATATTGGGCAAACTAGGCGATTAATCCTAGCACGATACAAGGAGTACATTGCTCATTTTCGGTTCAACAGACCTGAAAAATCAAGTGTGACCCGCCATATTTTGGATGCCAATAGAAAGTTTGAAATTAATTAAGATGATAGAAAATAACAGAACTAAATAGCTACGAAAGTATATATAAATTTATAAAAATAGAAAGGGAATTATGAATGCAGACGGGGGACCTATTCCAAATTGTATGAGCTATTGAATTAAATTTATATTTGGAATTAGTATAAATACATGCTCATGGGACTTCAGTGTCAACAGTGTTTTGGTGTGTTTCGCCCAACAACTACTTCCGTACAATATCACTTTTCCGTTATTGGATTTGATGTATTGCGAAACTGCCACAGATTGTGCTTTGTTTCTTAAAACAATAATTGTGAAATTTTTCGTTTTACCTTAAACTCATCAGTTGACTGCAATTGTCGGTGCTAATGAATCCCAAGTATGACGAACTGGTCCACTATATTCTACTCAGTAGGTTATAACTAAGATTTGATAAAAGAATGGATGAGATGTTATCATTAAGTAATGTAAACCGAACTTACGTCCTTATTTCTCCGAATTCTAATGTCGCGCCTTGTACGTAAGTGCAGACAGAGACCGGTTTACACTACTTAATGATAACACATCATCTGCTCTTTTATCAAACCTTAATTATAACTAGTCTGGCCAAACAGCAGTAATGACGAAATAAGTTACGACAGCCTACATATACACAGAACTATTCGCATATAACATCGATTTAATACTGATTAGAGTGGGGAGTCGGCCATGCTGTCGTGACTTATTTCGTAATTGTACGCTGTTTGCTCAGACTAGTTATAACTAATGAGCGGTTGATTTGTGGGATTACCTATGCTTGCACTGTCGTTCAAACAAATGTGATCTGACGCTTTAGCTGGGCTGCAGTACACAATTGCGTCATCCTCATAAACGAGCGTCTCCCAATTCGTGGCACTCCAAGCATCCATGGCCCCCACACAATATTTTGTAGATAATATATTCTTTATGTATAAAACTTGCGCAACTGCTGTCATAAACTATCCGCTGACTAGTTATTACACACCTCTAGTTCTGCCAATAACTCGATAGTGTTTTTGTACGTGAATTAGTTGCTTGCTAAGCATCTTTATTGATGTATAAATGTTGTATTACTGACTAGGGTAAGATAATCGTGTCGCCCCAGTATAGTCCTAACAGCTGGAGCAGCCAATCATTGATGGATGTGTACAAATTAGAATTGCTTTGACAGCCGGCAGAAGTTTACCCATTGCATCAGACAGGCGCGTGCCGAGTTCCGTTGGCTGCTCCAGCTGTTACGGTGGCTGGGACGACACGATTATCTTACCCTAATTATGACTCATTTATTTCTTACCTGTTAATGTGAGAAGGTTCATCGAGTTTTTCGAAATAGGAAAAATATTCCCTACGAGGACCGGACCAATTATTACTATCACGATTTACAGAAATAGGTACGGGTTGCCCCCCTCTACTAGCGTCCCTCTCGTGGTTCGTGGGCGGGGCGTTAGTTAAGTGATATGCATCGTGTTGCTGAGATCTCTGGTACCCTTCGTCCTTCCACCGTTTGCTCTTGTGTCCCGTTTTCTCCTTCCGATGCTCTTTCCGTCGACTACTGTGCGACACACTACTGCTGGTCGTCGACAGAGACGAGCTGCTGCTGTGCAGGCGCTTCCTCTTAACCTTCCCGTGCTCCACCGCTTCCAAGTGTTCGCTTTTCCACGATTTCGTGCTTTCGATATCGCTGTTGTTGTTTTTCCCTGTCGCATTACCACTATTATTAGCGCCACTAGTCCGTTTGTCACCGCTTTCACTAGAATCACACGTTAAATGTTTGTGGTTTGATTCGAGGATCGATGCGGTCGAGGATGACGAAACCTGGGGAGGGGGTAACGAAGATTTTGTAGATTTTTCGGAATCCTGCCTCGTATCGGACAGTTCGCTCCACTGTCTAACATCTTCAGATCTTTTCTTTGATAACGGAGGTTTCGGTATGAATTTGAGACGGCTGAGGTCAATCCGTACCATCACGCTCGGTTTGGCGTTGCTCTTATTTGATTTAGAATTCTTACTATCTGGTAACTCAGTCTTAGCGGATTTGATTGATTCAGAAGGTTGCTGCTGTTGCTGCGACGATGTCGTTGAGGACGAGAATGAGGACGAAGACGTGGTCTTCCTATCGTTCGTTGAGATCGGCGATAGTAAAGCTGTGGTGTTGGGTATGACCGGTATTACTTCATCTTCAACCGAGGAACTTCCCCTTTCGTAACTATCCAATATGATTACGTTAACACCACCTTTACCTTTTCCCCCTTTACCTCCTTTACCGCCGCCCTTCCCGCCACCTTTCCCGCCTTCGGAATCTCGTTTAAACGTAAATAATTTACGTAAGGTATCGCTCTTCTTCTTATCCTGCACTGCCTTTCCTCCGGCATCAACCTTAACGGGGCTTTCTAATTTTGAGGCATTTGATGGCAGGCCCGGTCTTTCCACTTCGGAAGAACGCCTCCTCCTCCGATTCTCGTTGCTATCGCTTTCCGAGCTCGATGAGGGTATCCTGTCGCGCTTAGGCGGTAGTCTTAAAGGCGATTTTTTCACTGACGGAGGCTTTTCGTCTGAATCGCTATCCGTATCAGTAGTGGTAGGTAGTACAGCTGCGCTTTTAATAACCGCACTCGATCTACCTTTCCTTCTAAACGGTGGCGCTGTTTCTTTTTTCTTCGGCGATTCTGACGGTCTCTTTTGCTTTTTAGGCGTAGAAGCGTCGTTCCTATCCGGAGGCGCCTTGTCAAATAGCGAGCTGGTTTTGAGTTTGTTTTTGTTTTTCTCGCCCCACTCATCGTTTTCCGAATCTGTACGTTTCCTATGTTTATCCTCGGTAGATTTGGTTTTATGATTCTTTTTGGCGTACTGAGTTTGATCGATTCCCTATCCGACTCGACTTGTTTAAGGCTTTTCACCGATTTAGTAATCGAAGTGTCGGTATCGTCCGAGCTGTTCGAACTGACATCGCGTTTCGATATCGTCCTTCTGCGAAGCGGTTGCGGCGGTTTTTCAAATACTTTATGGTCTTCATCGTCGGAGCTGCTGGGCGATGGAGGAGGTTTCTTGACGGGCGGTCGTCCTCTTCGTTTGACGGGAGCATCATTCTCAGAACCGCTGTAAGGGGGCCGGTTCTTGGGCATCGGCGGTCTTCCCCGCCTCTTCGCCGGAGCATCGTTATCACTATTCGTCGGTTTTACCTTCTTAGGACGACCACGATTTTTACTTTTACCGACTGGCTTATCATCCACATCTTTCGGTTCGACTCGGGATAAAGGGCTAAGCGTTCTGGTCACTTCTTTATCGGCGTGTTGTTTCGCGATATTCGCGGGCGGTGACGTTTTTCGATATCAGAATCGCTTTGGGTTTCGACAGATTTAGTCCGCGGATTTGGGCGTTTCACGGGTTTTGTCACTTTCACCGTCCGCTGCGATTCGTTGTCGCTGTCGTCACTTTCCGAACGATCGCGGTTCACCGGCGGCAACGGCCTCTTCCGTTTCCGATGCGATTGGTGATGCTGATGTTTGTGATTATCCGCGGTGGCGGTGGCGGCGACGACGACGACGTCGCCGCCTCCGTCGTCCGAATCGGAAAAGCTCGATAGCAACGGCTCCGCCTTCACTGATTCGATCACCTTATCGATGTCGATCTCCTTCGTCGAATCGCTACCGTCCGACTCAACGATCTGATTCGAGTGTTCAGGACTCGACGACTTCGGTACGGGCTTCTTCGGCGAGAAATAGTGACTGAGGTTCCAGCTGTACTTGTTCATGTTCGTCTTTTTCCTCTTCGACGTGAGCCGGCTGGACGACAGGTGCTGCCGGAGATTTGGTGATCGGTTGTTTGGAACCGTTTTCGTCGCCGGAATCCTCGCTGCTGGTGTCGCTGTCGGAGCCGGAATCGCTTCCAGAATCGCTGGAAGAGCTAGGCGGACGCGGTGAACGCGGGGGCGATACGATTTCGGGGTAGTTGTCCGTCTGCATGCTCGAAATCGGCGCCGGCGTTTGGGCAATCGGTGATAACATCCTGAAACTAAATTAATGGTGTTAGATACGAAGATGGGTAATATTTTAATCTTTTTAGAAGCCGGCCATACTGATTCGTTAGATGTTTCTAAGTATCAGTTGTAAAATTTTGTTCGGGTTTGCAATGATAAAATTCAACGTATTTGAAGCTCTTCACAGAAAATGGTTACTTTTTTGAAAAATCGGGTCATCGCCCAACTGTGTATTTGAAAGATCGATGAACTGTTAATGTTGATCAGTATACAATAACGTGTTTGCCGGAAGTTATCTGTGAATTAAACGAATCGACGAAATCGCGATGCTGCTCAAATAATTGGCTAGTTAATCAATTGATAGTGAAAGTGCGTTCGACATCGAAGGATACTAAAGAATTTACTGGGAAACTCAAAGACGAAACAAATTCGGAACAACGACCCTGAATTGAATAAAATTGAGTGTAATGAATGCGATAACTAGATGCGTACCAAGCAATACATAACAGACAACCTACTAATGGTTTAAATAAAGATGTCGGTCCCGTAGTCACTCGGTACTTTCCGATGTAATATAGGGAGAGGTAGTTTGGTTTTTGCATGGATGTTTAGTAAATCGAAAATTTGCTCTTAGAATAGATATGCTCGTCAGAGTAATGAGGACTTTATTTACGAGTTCCGAGATGGAATAATCTTTTCACCTCTTGTAGGTAAAAACTTATTACCCCCAGTTGTATAGGGGAAATTCAGTGTGCATGAAGAGAATTTAAGACATCACGGTTCATTCGATCAGATACGGTTTGAAGATGCTCGCCTCGTTGTTAACGAAACACGTGTCACCGGTTTTAATTTGGTGGTGCAAAACATGGAGTTAATGTTATTCTCCTGATTTATCTCTTTGTTTCCAATAAAAATAAAATGCGTTTTCAAGGTTATTCAATGCCCTAACTTAAATGTTAGAGGAAGCAGAAGGACTTCTTGTTTTACGTTTCAGGAATTCGACAGTGTTTAAGGAATTGAACGATGATTAAAAGCGAATACAAAGACGGACCAAGAACTTCGTATATTAACCACGAAGTTTTCCAAAAGAAAAGATCATTATCATTACCTCAGTCAATGCTTTTGACAAAAGAAATTTCTTTATTATACCATGGTCATATTTCAAAACGACGGCCCTTTACATTGCTAACAACAACGCGTTTCTATCGCTTACTTCGTTAATCGCTGACAACACGTACAGGTCAACGCTCCTTCCTTCGCCTAATTGTTATTGTTTCTTTAATTACACGCCATTTTAAATAGGAAACGACAATTACCTTACGGGTTCCGGTGGAATATCCCTCTTCGGTTCTTCATCGCTCTCCGACAAACAGAGGTCGACCCGCAAGTCGCTGAAACAAAACAGAAGTGATTAGAGATTGGCGTCGGTGTACTAAAAAAATGGCGTGTCTTCTTTTCTCTCGACAAAAGAGACACGCGAATACTCGAAGGAGGAAAGCGTTATAATTTTCTTGCGTACAATGACTATAAAGAATGCCTGTCTTGAATCTCGTGGGAATAAGTGACATAGTTCTTCGGGAGTTCTCTTACTAATTAGTTATATGATTTGAAGTAATTAAGCTTCTAGGGGTATCACACCGATTTGGGGAAAACCTCAACTTCGTATATTGACCGACGAATGGTCATGCACGCCGGATTAGCTGGTCGAAATATGTATTTTAAGTTTTTCAAAATTGGTGCAGTAAGGGTAAGAAGTAATTTATTTCAGTTCTAAACTTAATACTAGAAGTTTGAACGACATCCCTATTTTTATCTTTATAATAATATAAATTTTTATCATTCAAGATATTTTGCCAAAAACGAAATAGATAACAATCTGATGATGATGGAGAGTCAAGACAACGTGTCAACCAAATTCTAATAGTTTGTGTCAGGTGGCCAAAAAATGTGTGTCGACTTTCATTTCGATGATAAAATACAATATCTTTATTATTTGTTTCTTTCCTCAAATTTTGAGAGAGAGTCGTTTAATTTTTTAGCATATTAACCGAGAAAAATTGTGCCTCGATTTTAAGTATTTTGAGCAGGGAATGACTTAATTTTTTGGCATTTTAAGCAGAGACGGCCTAAGCATGTTAGAATTATTTGCACGAAAAGTTTGTGATATCTGATCTTGAGGCTTTTAACAACTGGAACAAGAACTATTTTATATACTGACTAATAGTGGCATTTCCATTAGCAATAGATTCGGTGGAATACCTACAATTTAGATAGTCTCGAACGTCTTTCTGAAAACCTTTATAATCTCAAAACCTAGGAAACTTAATGGTGGTGCTGGATTTTGTAAATTCCGCATCGCAATTCAACTTTGAGCATTCATGAAAGAACCACATTTAGGGGACATTGAGCATTGAATAGCTCATTTCTTTGTGATTTTGAGTGAAGAGTGATGAAATTTAGTTTCGGCTTTTTGGATCAAGTGTCTCATTTATGACGTGCAAAATATAGGTGACGACTCTCTTTCGAAATTTTGAACAGAACTCCTCTTCATATATTTTATTAAGGTCATCTTCATACACATTCCCTCATTACACCCTCGATAGTTATGCTGCGAATCCATTTGCTAAGACCAATAGAATGTGAGTAATCCCTCACGTTTTTTCGAAATTATTTGACTTTTGCTGTTGGCGTGTTCTGCTGAAAATTTTTCTGCGATGAGGTTCTTCCGCTGGTGTCAGCGTTGCGCCACAATTAATATCGTAATATATGACAGTTCCTAGTTAAGTTGTTGTTTGCTTAACACAGGATTTAGAAAACGGAATTTCGCGCGAATATTTTTAGAAATGATGGAACCGATTTGATGCGGTTTTGGGCGAGGAAGCACCATCGGATAGAACTGCTTATGAATGGTTTTCGAGCTCTGACTTTCACGGCAAATTTTGTGTAAGTCGTTCATCCGCGTATGATGTTGTCACTAACACTTAAGAATAGTGCGAATTGGTGTAAAAACATGCTGACGAAGTTTTTGACGAAACTTGAATATACTCGTATAGCCAGAAATCAAACAACAATCCACTATTTGGATGTTTGAAGGTGAGTCGAAACCGACAAAACTGGTTCATTCGCGCAGTGTTTCTTATCTATTTCTGGATATGTGCCGAACGTAGCTTTAGAGAATCGATGAATAGTAAATTGGTTGACTCATACGCACCAATTTGCTTATCGGAAGATATCGGCGAAAACAGTAAAAACCATGAAAATCGTCGCTTAATGCAAGCACGCATACAACACAAATTGTCGAATTCTTGGCCACGAAAAAGTGATGTCGCCTGGTTTAGCATCAAGTGATTTCTTTCTATTCCCAACAACCAAACATGCGGAATATGCTTTCTGAGCATGCAGGAACAGTGGCCCAGCCATTTAGACGACTAATTATTGAGATGGCAGCTTCGAATTGGAAAGCATGTTTTCAAAACTGATTCGGGCACACGTAAAAATGTGTTGATTTTAAAGGCGAATAAAAATGAATTTTATCTGTACTTTTTTACCGTTTGTAGAAACTATTCCAGTACGTCTCCTAGAAGTTGGTTTGGATAAAAAAATTAAAACGAACTACTGTACTGAAATTACAATCATTTTCCTTTTCCGGTTCTTCATCTCCATACATTAGCAAATAATACAAACCAGCTAGGCGCCAGTAATTGACCTTGCTGCATTCTCATTAATATTCCGTTATTTCTATTAAGACGTTAAAAGCGCCCGGAGGCGTACGCAGGGGGATCACTCGTTCGGCTCCAATTTTCAGAGTTATTGGGATAATATCACACAGTTGCAATAAATTTCCCGATAACGAATACTGACAGGAAAAGCCATACGAATAGATCATAAAGAACGAACGAATATTGAAAAAAGCGCAGATATTACGTACAAATTAGACGATAAGCGCTTCATAAATCATGTTCGTCGAGGATATGACGCGTGGGTACCTAACGTTACGTCATATCCGGTGTCGGTACCGTTATTACCAACAGTAACGAGTAAAAAAACTTGCTTGCATCGCTAGCGGTTAAAGCATTTTCTTCCGGATGGACATAGACTACGGTTTCTAACGTGGAAAAAAATTTCCGATACTTCTAGAATATACGGATGAAAATGTTTACGTCTTTCTTGTTTCCGAATTGCGTGCTTTAATCGACAGTTGTTGCGTTGTACGCGGTGTTTACCTGCTCGTGTATTACTGGAATTAAGAGAGAGATGTAACAACAGGCGACGTCCTCCGTGATGACACCATTGCGTTTCGTCGTTCGCAAATAGGCCAACTGCGTGCGATAATGCTTATTATTTATTTCATAAGCTTCTTACGAACAATTCGCGAGACGAGCGTGTCGGGTTTTATTTATATAGCCTTTTTTCTTTGGAGAAAATGACAAAGGAAAGCGAAGAATCGAAATACGCGTAATAATAATGCCCGCCTATTTCTTCGCAGTTGCGAAACCGCATTCAGCAACTGTTTTCCGCTTGTATCGGTACGCAGCTGATGCGATCCAGAACCTAGAATTAATTAATATCAGGTTAGCCGTGTTTGACATTGGTAATTTGAGAGTTATTTACCGTTCTGGGATAGAAAAAAGAGGGAGAAGGGGAGGAATCAATTTCTCGACGGAAACGAGATTATACGTGACGTTACTCAGATGTTGCCACACCAATAATTTTTTGGGCACGTCCTGTCATGTGTCGCTGTGAAAATTGATAGGGTTGAAGTAACACAAAGAAGAATAAGAGGGGAAGACACATTTGGATAATCTACAAAAATAGGGAATTACTTTGAAATTCTTATTAATCACAGACCACAACCGCAGATTATAGTTTCCCCTTCATTGGGACTCGTCAGTACGGTGCAGTTGATTCGTGATTAAGCAAGTAAATCATTCCCCCAGATGTTCTTAGTAACCAAGCATAGAACCAGAAATTGCTACTTTAAGAATAAAAGCGAAATGACACAATCTGCGGCGAAAGAAAAATAGATGAAATACGAAACCGAAAATAATAATTGAAAGAAAATATATAGACGACTCCCTCGCCAACTACCTATTAATACTAGGGCGAAACTCTAGTTTGCGGTTGTGGTCTGTGTGAATAAATAGGTTCGACAAACGAATGCATGATAAGTTATCATTAAGTAGTGTAAACGGGACTGACGCTGCCATTCCTCCAAATTTTGATGTTGCGCCTTGCACGTAAGTGGGGACAAGCGGCGGAGCAACAGCGTTAGTCCGGTTTGCACTGCTTAATGATAACTCATGTACTCGTTTGTTGAACTCCTCCTAACTAATTGGCGCATTACAGTAGAGTTTTGTTCATCCGACCTAAACGCACCGGCAGAACATCGAAACAAGCGAAAGTGTCGGATAATAGACATGAATTAAGGAAAAGCCTATTAAACGTCAAACTATGTTATAATTTTACAAATTAAAGATCATGTTTTACAACAAAAGAACAGGTAACAATACGAGACAACATAACCGACCCATGCCTCATAGACGCGCGACAAGTGGCACAGTTCTCGGCTCCGATTTATGCGAGTTATGCGAAGGTCGGTTAAACGAGACTTTACTGTATTTAGTATGCTATTGCAGTTTTCTGAAAACGGACCTAATGCAGTATTTCAGGGGAATTGGCAATGCTGGGAGAATTTGGGGTACTTGTCTCCAGGGCGATTGAGTCTTTCACGGACAACAACCGAAAACTATAGTTTCGTCTTATTAATAGATCCTTAGAAAGAAACTCATCTCTATGTTTTTCCCCAATTTTTTTCATTGCTCGCTTCCTCGACTACCGATTGTCTGTTTTCGGTACACACTTTTTTGGATTTCTTTACTGTGCATGCTTCCATTATTTTCTTCTTTCACAGACAACTTAACCTTAGCCAAGATGCTTTAATTTTTCGTAGATTTTGACCTCGTTTGGTTTCTGTTGTTTTTTGGCGAGGACTTTTACCGCTTAGAAGAAGAAACCTGGTCCATGGTTGATAGGAAGATCACAAATGACATTAAATAATCGGCGACTGGTATAGAAACAAATCCTAAGCACCATTGGCTAGGTCATCTTTACATCGTCCTCGATTAAATTTCTCTCACTAGTAAGCGTTCTTACCCTAAGTGAACTGGTCCAATAGCAAAGTGCGTGTTTAATGTCGATACACACACAGGTTTTCGGGGCTTTCACGGTTCCTGCCGATAAGCAAAGGACTCAGGACGCGGATATACATTGTTCATACCCGAAAAAGATTTGTTAACATATTTACAATATGTACCTTCCCTATTTCTATCACTCAATTCCATTCACGGAATTCGAAACGTTGTTTGGTGAAGCAATCGGAAATGTAAAATACGCGTAATACGTGGGCGTATCATCGTGTTTTCGTGTAGGGTAAAGTACTTCAATCGTTTCTGCGGACGGTTGCGTAAAGTCCCGTTGAAATTTAGTATTTTATCGCAAACACTGGATTTGTTAAGCAATGAAACGTTCTAGAAATAACAAATGTCAGTGCGTATACAGCATAAATTTAGATTTATTTAGAAGTAAACACAGGTTATACGAAGATTATCTATTTAAAGTGTGTTTAATTTAAGTTTTAGCCTACAATCTCCTTTTCCTCTTTAGCTTTATCTAGTAGCACCGAATTACGACACAATACCAGCGAGGAGCGGAAATTGTAACACTGACACCGCCAAAGGTCATTTACTAGCGATTTCCGTAACGCGTAGTTAAACGCTAAAATGAAAGCGACGAACTACGTATATGTGTACGTACATCATGTACCGATTCCATTCAATTGCGTATTTAAAAAGAAGAGAACAAACGTCGAGCGAGTCGAACGCGGTTCCAACCGACGTTAATGGCTAGAACGGCGAGTTCCAACGGAGTAATCCTCACGGTGGCAGAGTAACACTAGCCTCGACGACTACTGCGTATTGTGTACGTATTTTTTCAAGGTAAGGAGTAAGGACATGAAAGTACTACGCGATCGCCGATAATATAAGCGACGCGCGTTGTTTTCCCATTGTCGTTAGGGCGACGTGGCGACAAATCGTTGTTGTACGCAGGCAAAAATGTGCTCGATCATCGACGAATTTAATTAGGATCGTTAAAATTTTTGTTGCTTTTTTCACACGCTAAAACTGAGCGCGTCGTTAAAACGATTATGTAAGTGCTATTATTATTACGACGCTACTAATTTGACACATCTTCAAAATCTCTCGGATGCGTACATTACAAGCGTCAAAGTTTCGAAGCAGATACGAAGGAGGACATATTTATGTTCGAGAATTGCACGGAAAAATTCGCAGAAGAAATAAACGGGGCAGATGTCTGAAAGAAATTTTGTCAGGTGTAAATTGTTGTGTTTTGGATGAATTTCCTTCTTAAATACAGAACGGTCAAATTATGGATAAGCTGTTTAAAAGAAAATGAAATTTTCGCGTGAATATTTTCGAGCAATGATTTTCTAAATAGTAATTTAACACACAAATAATGTATTAAAGCACTTGATGCGGCTTTGGCTGGGAAGCACCATTGAATAAGACAGTTCACAGTTTCTAAGTTTCTGCGCAAACATCTTTTCTGAGTGATAAATGTCTTGAAGGTCGTCAATGCACATTTGTTATAACCAGTAACATATAAAATAAATAAAATTACACTTACTTACTTCAATTCGGAAATAATTCCAGATATGTATTTCGGCAACTAAGTTGCCATCCTCACAAAAAAAGTGGAGGAAAACGTGGTACTATCAGGGCAACTTTTAAATGCGGTGCAAAACGTTGTTGAATACGAAAATGTTACCCTGGAAAATCTGCCGGAATGGTTGAAGTCTGACCAAAATGAAGCAGGTTACCAAATTCTGGAAGTTGGCGCCTGAATTTTCAAAGAAAAATTTAATTCTTAGAGTTCTGAGACCAATAAGTATAGTTCTGGAGTTCTTGCATAAAGTTTTCAATAGTTCTGCAAAATTACCCCAAAAAAGCAACCATCATGTATCAGGGCTAGCGCCGTAATTTGTTCGTTGGAGAGTTCTGATCGTTGTTTTTTCAGCTTAGAGGTAAGAGTTCTGGAGTTCCTTATTGTTTCCGGGAATGGTTCAGCAATTTTCTTTTCTGCAAAAGTTGTATTTTTTTATTTCGGAAGAATAATTCTGAGTACAATTCTGGCTAGCGTTCGAAGAGTTCTATCGAAAATCCTCAAAAGATTTTTCTATAAAGTTGAAAATTTAGAAGTTATTTGCAAAATTCGAAATAGTGTGTTATGTGCCGAAAAGAAAAAAAATCGCACAGGAGTTCTGATTACAGTTCTGGGTAGCGCCCTAATTGTTTCATTCTTATTATTCATCAAAAAATAGATACTCAATTGAAAAATATTTGACATTTGTTTAAAAAATGTTCAAGTTTGGATAAATCGCCACTTTGGATAGAATTTTCCTGTTAGTTTTTTAAAAGATATCTCAGAATCAAAAGCTAATCGTTGTGTAACTCTAAGAAAAGTGGGTAAACAAAGTAGACGTCGATATCGAATTCTACTGGGGCAGAATTTTGTTGGTCCAGTGTATAGAAATTGGATATTGATAGTTTGTGACATTGACAACTTGTTATTTATTGTTTAACATTCTTATTACATTGATGTTTTGTTAATAACAATATTTTTCGGATTACATATTAAACTTTTCGGTAAGAGAGGGACATTAGGTTGACGAAACACGATTTTCAAATTTTGAGTTTTTTTATGACATAGTGAGATTATTTTGTATGGACATTACCTTTTAAAGTGGTTTGTATATTTTATAACGTGCTACATGATTAAAGCTTAATAATATATATTACTTGTAGATATGAAATATACAGGAAAATCATTCAAGTTTTGTTTCACAAAATTCATTTGCTGCCCTCTTCATCGAATGAGCACTTGATTTTGTTAATTTTCAACTTTATAGAAAAACGTTATGAGGATATTCGATAGAACTCTTCGAGCGCTACCCAGAATTCTACTCAGAATTATTCTTGCGATATCAAAAAATTGCAACTTTTGCAAAAAAAAAAATTGCTGAGCCATTCCCCATTCCAAAACAATAAAGAACTCCAGAACTCTTACCTTTAAGCTGAAAAAAACGATCAGAACTCTCCAACGAACAAATTACGGCGCTAGCCCTGAAACATGGTGGTTGCTTTTCTTGGGGTAATTTTGCAGAACTATTGAAAATTTTATGCAAAAACTCCAGAACTATACTTATTTGTCTCAGAACCCTAAGAATTAGATTTCTTTCTTGAAAATTCGGGCGCCAACTTCAGAGGAGTTTATGAAACATCCCAAATCTCAGACGATTGGATTAGATTAGAACATTTACGACGTTCAAAGAAAGATCACCGATGCTAGCAACATGGGAAAATATGAAGGTACCTGTATATAACCAATTCTCCGTCTATATTAATAGAAATCAGGCATTCCGAAGAAATCAAATATGAAACTCTTAATAATTGCCTTCCGTCCTCGAAGAGGACATCTGAATTTATAACCAACCACCACCCTCTCCGTCGAAAGTCTATCAATTCAAAATCCATTAAAATTAAATGCGAAACCTAACGCGCGATCGATGGAACTCATCTAATTTTAATCGACTTTCCGCCGTTACAAAATACAACGTCCGCACACACAACTCGGGCAACATTCGTTCGTTAGTCGGAAGTCATTTGAATTACAGGTGCATGCGGGTCGATAACGCGAACCCCCTTTCCTCCTGCATGCCCGCCCGCCGACGTAGCGGACACAAATTGACTTATCCAGGTGTCCGAATTGCCATCATAAATATCCCATTACCTCCCTAGCGGGAAGCGGGAAAATGGGAAAGCGGGCGCTTATTTCGGACGAAAGAGATATGAAGAAAAAAAGGAGGCAAGGTGTTTAGATATAAACGAATAGGAGGCGCGTACATATGTATGTACATATTTGCATAAACACGCTGTATAATAACAGGATATCATAAATTAAAATAATATTCAGGTACACATAGGGACGAGATAATTCGATATGTATAGTGTCTGTGTTTACATAATATCTGGGCGGGTAGGTAGGTAGCGAGATAGATAGTTTAAGAGGGTGTCTTATCATTAAGTCAAGCGATTAGATTGCGTAGTTAACACGTATGTAACCTTTTCTTTTAAATATAAAGTGTATCGGGCATAACATTAAACCTGCGGCATTACTAACTCAACAAGTTAATGAAGATTCGGCGAAGGGAACTTCCTTGATTTAACACCTTTTCCCAACTTGTCGCTCGTTAATTTTTTTTTTTTTGAACCATCCTCTCTAACGCAATACCTAGAATTACGCAATCGCTCTTCGCCCATTCTTCATCGCTCTAATTGTAAAATTCTACGGAATTCGTATTTTGTCTCTTGCACAATCGTTTCGTCAAACAGTTCCTTTTATTATCGCGTCCGCGCTGACCTCGAGAAAGTTTAAGTTTAATGTTATTTACGGCGGCGTGTCGGCCGTTTATTCCACGTTGCCACCGAGCGAGGTAAATGAATAGATTTCGAGTTCGAGTTTCTTCACCGTACCGTACCGAACGCGCGACGCAACGAAACAAGACAAACACAACGAGCACAATATTCTCGCGCTAATGACGGGGCAACCCAAGTGTGAAGTCGGCCCCATCTAACGATCGAGCGAACGGACGGTTCCGTACGCGATTTAATGCTCGACTGGTAAAAATTAAAGAGGACGAACGGAGCTGAAAACGCGTTGACATGGTCGAATCTCTAATAAAAATGTTCAATGTCGCCCGATGTGTGTGTGTGTGTTTGTGTGTTGACGTTATGCAATATAAATATTTTTATTGTCGTTTTGCTGCGGTGGTACTTCCAATATAACGGATGCGAAACGATCGTGTCGGTTATGAAATGACTTCAGTTTTAATTGGATTTGGTTGAAGTGACGTGGGGAATTAGTTTTTAGCGAATGGAACCATGTACGCATATCAATTTCGAAATATTTTCTGTCTCGTCCCCCGAGTCATTTCCGTACTAATCATCAAGGAACACTTGATTATAAACGCCACAGAAACGATAAAACATTTTGTCTGGGCGACTGTGCAGGCTAGCCTCATCCCATAAACCATCAGCTTTACTGCTCATAACTAGAGCCCGGAATATATTAATTCTGTGCATACAGGAAGAGAATGCTTATATTCCGGACTATACTTATAACTCATTCCAAGAGCCCAGAAAATCTTCAAGGATTGTTTTATTGTCATATAAACAATCAGATGGTTTTATGCGAACGGTTATGGTAGGTTTGCGTCAGCCTATAAACCAATGTTGGGATAGGGCAATAAATAAAGACTAATAATTATTATAAAAGAAAGTTCCTTTATTTTATATCATTTGCCAAAAGGAAAAGAACGTTTATCAGAGCGTTATACATACATACAAGAGACTCATGCAAAGTTACTTAACGCACCGATGCGACGTGCAAAGACTGTATCTTAAACGCCACGATACATCTGACCCTTACGCCAGGTCAGTCTCTTTCAAGTACATAATTTACGACGGGCCTATGTGTTTAGGTATCAATTCATTTTTGACGTGTGTTATCGGTACGCGTCGTTCGACTCGCATTTAAGATAGTGAGTTTTCAAACAACCAATGGTTCCCAATTATCCACTATTCAATAACGTCCTAAACGGCATACATTTTTTGTGAAATCTTCTTTACATTGTTCAAATCTTGTTTATGTATCACAACGAAGCTATTTAACTAAAAAACAAAAAAAAGACAACTGTGGCTGCCAAGTAATTTTTTGTCATTCCCCCAGAAAATCGCTTTTTTTTATTGACTTAATAGATGCTTTGAGCCTTCTAGAATATAGGGCAAAATTTTCTTTTACCCGGAAGAAAGTCTTTCCCTTGAAATTTCGAGCTCTTCCGGAGGCGTGTCGGACATCTCGGAAACGATTCCCTGCGTCAAATAAATACCAGCTGGGTAGGTACAGCCTAATGTCTTACCTTCTGATTTCTAAATCCTCTAATACACTAACATATATCGTTAGAAAATGTTTATTGAACATAATGCTTCTAACTGTAAAGTGTAAAGTCAGTAGATGTACAAAAAGTCACAGTATTTGTGAGTACTGCTCATTTTTAACAGTTTATTTGTAATCTCAGAGTACTTCAAGTTACAATAAGTAACACAAAGGGCCGGAAAAGTACGAAAAATCGTATCCGGAGAAATGCCTCATTGAGACGACCGTTGAATAGATTTGAGGCTGAGAACGATTCGAAAGGAGTCAGTGCTACTGTTTGGAATTTGGCTCCAAAATCTTACTCAAGTGGCAAAAAAGTTTTAAATATTCTACGCAGAAAACCAAGTATTACAAACAAGATTCGGGCTCAAAGATGGAGATGGGTAGGACACGTCATTAGAATGCCAGAACGTAGACTCCTGAAGAGGGTACTGGAGGTTCGGGAAGGTGGGAAAAAAGGGGGACGCCCAAGAAGGAGATGGTTGGAGGTGGTGAAAAGAGATTTGGAGGAGATCGGAATAAAGGACTGGAGGTACAGGGCACAAGATCGAAGAAAGTGGGAAAAAGTAATTCTGAATCTAGAAGCTCGGTGCCTTCAGGGCCTGTAGCGCTGACGTATATATATGTTCTTATGGGCTTTTACAGCTGTTGTTTATGGTGGAAATATTCTTCGAATTCTGCGCTGGTACAGTAAGTCGTTATCCATACCTTCAACTTCTTCAGAGATCCTGAATCTCTTTAGTATTTTATACCAAACAAACTAAAAAAGTTACTACCACTAAACAGATGTGTTTATTGTGGAGTAATTATGAGACTTATGAGACGGGTATTAAAGCGATTTTTCCCATTATAACCTTGTCCTCAACTCTTAAATACCCATAATCTCATCATCGTACCATAAAAGCGTCCGAATCTTTTAATCGCTTCATCGTAACACGCCGGGCACCTTCTTCTTCTTCTTCTTCTTTTCCTTGTATCTCCTCCTTCGCTTTCGGTATCCTTTTTTCGGTTCGCGGCGATGGATCGCATGATGCTTCTCCGTCGCGTAGGCGTAACGTGGGCGTTTCACGCCCTCGAACGCCGGAGTGAAACCACCGGCCGGCGCTAGAACAAAACGACCGGAAAAAGCGGAGCTAATGAGCACGCGAGGTGCCGCTCGCGAAGATAAGCATCGGCTTTACGCCGCGACACCCTCTGTCGCCGGACCTAACTGAGATTATCTCGTCGCGTTAACGCTAACGACGTAATTTCGACCGGGACAGCCGCGTGGCGCCCCTAATTACGGCGTCGAATTTGCTTTTCGGGACTTTTTCTTCGCCCCGGTCGCCATTCGGGCGTAGGAGACTCTCGCTTTTTGTTCCGTTTTCTTCGTAATCTGTTTTCATTTGCACGGTAATTCTCCCTTTTTCTTCGCGTCGAAATTGAGTTGTTAATTAAGAAGATAAAACAGGTAAAAATGTAATCGTTTCGGATGAAAGGATCCGTGATGTTTAATCTCGACGTAATCGATAAGTAATTAGGAAGAAGCTGTTTAATTTTGTAGGTTTTCACGGTCATCGTTTGCAAAATTTTCTACCGTTGGCTGTCAAAATTATAATACTACCTAAAGTAGACGATTTCAATGTAGGGCTGTGATGGAATGCTCGCAAGTAAGTGCAGAGGAAACAACCCTGGAATCTTTAAGATATCTATTGGTTTGAGAAAATAGAGGAAAACAAAATTGTTTTTGAATAAGTAATGGAAGAATTACAGAGCACTTTTACTCACAGATCACACGAGTAGCTACATTATAAGCATTTGTCATGAAGGGCTATTCGTAGGAAGATAATACATATCACATTAAAGTGAAAGTGGCAAAGATTTTAGAATTTGTCAGTAAACCCAGACAAAAAGCAAATGCTGTACATATACAAATTGCTTAGAAGAGAGGCAAAGTCACTTTGTTTTAATAATAATAATAAACAAACTTTATTGCCCAACAGGAAAACCTAATGACAGGACAAAAATAATTATAAAATAAAGAAAAATATGTAGGCACACTATGTGTACACATAACAAACAGAAAAAATTAATATTCAATTTAAATTGTAATAAAAAATTAAAAATATACATTTATGTAATTAAATCTTTTGTTCTGCAGTGGCTTCATTCACAAACAAAAGCACCAGTTACTTTGCGTCACTCATCGATAAGAGACGGAATTGAGCTCTTATACATTACGTCAGGTACAAGAATATATTTGTTAGTCGTTCTAGTATTCTTCACTTGTTTTCTTTAAAAAACTAATTTTCTATAAATCTATGTAATATTTAATAAAAATGTACAAATCACAAAATTTTAGGTCTATTTTATAAAATCAACAATAACACATTTCGCATTGTATGGATCATTACAAAGCAGGAAAAACATTGTGACATGGAAGTATAAAAGTCAGTAAAATTACCGAAATGTCATCGAACGAATCTGGAGACGCCTGCGTCTTGAAATTTCTTGATTCGACTGATTGTGAGTACTCATGTATTGGAGTTGTCCGGCCTGACTGAGGAAGTACCAAAACAACAAGTTTTTAAAGATCAGTACCCACATTATTTTTATCCAACTGTGCTTAGCTTCTGTCAAAAAACTGATTTAGCACCCAAGGTAATACTTTTCTTGGACAATGCCATCGGACATCCACAAAACCTTGCTGAAGAAAGCACACCATTGGATGTTAAGGTTGTTTACATGTAACATCACTTTTGCAAACAATGGATCAGGGAGTTATTGCAGCTTTTAAATCCTATTACCTCCGCACCACTGTTATAGAAATGGTGAGAGTCAGACTATACAGAACAACAAACAACAATTAAGGACTATTGGAACTCCTATGATATCTTGAAAGGTATTTACAACATCAAGGCAGCTTGGAACGAAGTGTCAGCAAAGTGTTTAAATGGAGTGTAACGTAAACTTCTCCCAAAATTTATGCCCGATTTCGAAGAATTAGAGCATGTGGAGAATGTTGTTGAAGACGTTAGTAGTAGCTGAAGATGTGATAGAAGTCTTAGAGAGCCAAGATTAGCCGCTCTCTAACGAAGAATTAGCCAACGAATTAACTCGTCAACATTCAGACGAGGAGAAAGAAAACTAAGAACCACTAACAGTTGTAAAAACGGCCGATCTAGAGCGTATTCTTTCAATCATCGAAAACGTGACTGATGAACTGTGTGGGATAGACCATGATTGGCAACCAAGTTCGAATGAAAAAAGGAGTGTTATCGCATCAATTCGAGAATATTCTGCACTTCTTAAAGAAAGAAAAAAAGTCTAAACAGTTAATACACGATAATCATTTCAAAAACGATCAGGTCTGAAACCGGGAACTTCAACATAGAAATAATAACACCTCATTCAAATTTCACATTTTTTTGATAAAATATTGTTTGAGAAACTTATTTTAAATTTTACAATTACATATACTTTTATTAGTTTAATTATACACATTATATTACTACCTGTATATGAACTTGCTGAGTGGCTAAGACCGAAATTGGGAACGGTAACAGAGTTACTAACCAACTCAACACTCAACACCATTGAGATAAAGGGTGATAGAGATGATTTATGGAATCACGCAAGTTGGCACTGCTGCCCGGAAAAAGTATGTAATCGACTGTGCGATGTTTACAATCAACACCTCTCCATAAATGAACAAAAAACCAGAGCATCTACATAACTCTCCAAAAACGATCAATAGTTTGGGGTCGTTTGTTAAGCAGCTCTCATAGAAAATTGTGCAATGGCCACACGCCAAGACTACATTGTATATGCCAATAATTGTCAGGGAGGGAATCTTGCTTTGTTAATCGTACACTGCAAGCCCTTTTCCTTCAGCAGGACGTTACAAGAGTTCTTCATACCAATAGATTTCTTGAAACTAGTGGCCCATCTGATAAACGAAGGCAATATTGGCATACTCGGGGCACACAACTAGTTTCAACATGTACCCATTGCACAACTCTCTGTAAGAGTTCCATACCAAACGAACCTCAGTTATAGGTCGTTCCTGGAAAGTTATGTAGACTTCTTTTTATTAATTTGTAATAATTTGATTCTTGTATCTTGTTGACTAGTTAACACATGACTAGTTCGTTGCATGTGTAATGGGTTACTAGAGAGGTTCGACAAAGGTGTGCTACGGCAAAAGTACCGAGTATGTGAAGCCAGTGGAGAGTTTAGTCATTCGATGGTCGTGGAGGTCAACGGTCGTTCGATAATTATCGGCGTGCGTCGTTTAAAACATGGATCGCGAGCTTTACTTGTAGCAGTGGACATCAAGATTTCAATAAAAATACACTATTTCTCAGTAACACTGTATCTCATATACGTACTTTTGCGCGATACGCCTCTGACGTTGCACTCGTTTGTCGAACCTTAGTTCTATAATTCCTATCACGCTTATAAACACCTGAAAAGTTCACTGCGCTTTGACAAACAATTATATGCTTTATTCGCGCAGTTGTGCAAGGTTCCGTGGAATCGCTAAAAAGGAGTTATCACATTTTACTTGCGTGTGTGTTGCCTATTCACAAGATTTTAAACTTTTCGGGACCATCAAAGCTAGTAGACTATATCATCTAAGACGTACAATAAACTACTTAGATAAGGATGTAATCACATCCTCCAAGGATCAAGAACTAAGAATCAAACGGGCTTCCCAAAATTATTGTTAAAAAGGAACGAGGGGTCCTTCATTTAAAGCCGACACAATTTCGACTCTCTTCGCTCTTCACAACCCTCCTATCCACTGAACAATCAATATTACCCACATTCTCATCCACCTTCGAAGCAAATAGATAAGACGACCTTATCATCACGTAAGAATTCCATCTATTCAATCCCGAAACGAAGACCTATTTGTTCGCTCGCCCTGTTTACATAAAACGGCGCGTTTTCAACGTGAGAGAAGCCTTTCTCGTCAAAAGGCCAAGGGTAAACCGTCGGCGACAATCTTCCATTTCGATAAAAATCTCCCATTATGTCCGGGGTACGAGGCAACCGAAAGTCGACCGAGCCCACGCCTAATCGCGCACGCACGCACGCACACCGACGACGCGCTTTTAGGGCAACGAACTAGAAAAAGGCGTAGGAGGGCGTAGAGGGAACCAACCCTATTTTATTTACTTGCGGCGGAGAATCCTCTTACGTCACGACCGTCGCTAAAAATTATCCGAAATTAAATGGTCGCTCCTGTATGTATGTAGGTGTATCGAAACTGCCCTTTCGGCAAGCTACGTCGAGCGCGTACGTACTTAGTTGATATTTTGTATTTTCCGTGCGAGTGGAGCTTCTGACGTGGCGATGGTGTGACGTCAAATTAACGTAGAAAGTTAGGTGAGAGTAGAAAAAATACCGCTCGTTAAGTCATCTCGTTTGTGTGCAAATGGAGACGAGTAATTAAAGGAGGTAATGATGCGGTTTTGTGTGATTACGTGCTCAATAAAAATACTTAAGATATACACAGTTTGCCTATTTAGAGTTTTTACCTGCGTCATCGATTTTTGTCCATAGATGTTTTCTGTGAGACAAGCGCAAATCGTGCTTCTTTTCGCACCGGCACCGAAAGATAGTCAAATTAATAGTCTTCACTCCTACCACAAAACAACGACGTAGGTAAAAACTTAATTTTTTTATGAAAATGAAAGACGATTTTCTTATAGTGAATAAATATTTTATTGAATTGTATATTGCCCATTCTGGTCCAATACCCTTTACCATCTTTCTGGCAATAGCATGATTCCACGCCCATTCTTGCTTGAACGGCATTTTTACCTTATCGGTAGTTAAAAAAAAGAGTAAAACATGAACTTTTTCATAAGCAAGCCTTGCTATTTCAGCTGGGAAAAAATACAATTAAGTTCTCTGCTGGGAAAACGAAATTCAACTCAATATAATGAATATGTTAGTTTTTTAAAGCGAAGGGCATGGCATTTTAACCAAGGTTCTTCAGTATGTGTTCTGTTCACTGAATATGACTAGTTAGTTAGTTAAAAATTGAAATTGGTGGATTTTATTATAAATCCAGCAGACGTTCACGACGTTGGATAATCAACAACAGAACACATACGATCCCACCATTATTATAACGCAGATTTGCATCAATCGAGTGGGCGGTATCGATTCGTCTTTTTCCTCGTATTTCTGCCAGTTACAAAACGTTCATACAACCGACGATCCGATCCTACACATCTTCGTTCGATTGTTCCACGATCGTTTACGGCCGGGCGTTTATTGTTTATTAAAATTACCGGTCTTAAATAATAAATCAACGTTCAATCTGGCCGGAGCGGCTCGTCGGAAGGGAATAATCAATACGACGTTATTTATTATAGACGTATTCCTTCTTACGTCCTTTACCACATCATCACCGTGCGAGCATCTCCACGACGATAATGGCCTCGGATAAATGAACATAGGAAGGAAACCTTTACGTTGGCTTGCTTCGAATTGATTCGGTTGTCGTGAAAATCTGCCCGTTTCCATTGGGGCACGTCACTCTCGCCGATTTTGCTGTGGATTATCCCTAAGAATGGGATGTTTAAGTAATGAGGAGGGCTCGAAATTGCAGGGGAAGGGGAGGGGGGCGGGTAATACGTAATGAATCAAATCGTCTGGTATCGATGACTTCTATTTATTATAAAGTAGGAAGCGTTCATCATTATATACACCAGCGACGTTCTACTGAGCCCCTCAAACAAGGGCCAAGATAGTTTTCAACAAATTTTGCTTGGCATTTTAAGGCAGTGGACAAATACAGCATACACATTACCTATTTCCTCTTCGCAAATGGCTGCAAACTGTGTAAGCACAATTTTACAGGGATGCCGATACCGTGCCTACTGCACAAGAAATTGTGGAATTGAACAAAGACCTTCATCGAGCTGTTATTTTTTACAATTTCAATCAATCGGGTGTATGGCAACAAATTTTGTCCGTTAAAAACGATCATTACAGAAAAAAATATTAGTGTTACTAGGAATATGATTGAAAAGGATCGACATGTTACTGTAAGACGTATTCAAGCAACAAAGTTTGATGTAAAAGCAATTACCACGATTTTACACAAGCATTTGACGATCCAGAAAAAAGAAACAATCGGCAGTTTGGGATCTATGCGAATGAATCGGACCCAAACGAAGGTATTCGTACAAGAAGTCCAAACAAAACTGTGGTGGCCGGAGAATCGCCATTTGTTGATTTTGAATGATTCACTACAGTTTCCTGGCCTCGATTTCTCCAAAATGTTTGAGAAAAGTGCCCAAGAGCTTGCATTCTGATAACGCTCGGGCTCACTCTGGTCACAGAATAGACAGAAGCGACAAAGTTAGAAAATCTTGTGGTCAATTCTGTATGCGCATGGCCGGGAACCATGTTTTAAATACGACGAAAGTGTTATATTTGGCTAACTTCATTAATGTTATTATTCTGGGATGGTGTGTACATATTAAAATTAAAATACACGGTTATTGTTGTATATCACTGATTTAACTTTTTAGCAAATACTATTCTTTTTACATATCCAAAACTCTAATATTTTTCAATTAATACGAACACATGTGCACCTTTCGTATTTTCAAAACGGCGTTAGCGAACTTCTGAGCTATTTCGAAGATATTCAAATCGACCACATGAACATCAAAGCTGCCGACACGCCTTATCGCTTCTGTCTATTCTGTGCTCTGGTTGTCAAACGATTGAGTATTGGAAAAATTTATAAAATTTATAATGACGAGTGTTTTGAAATCAATTCTGTGTTTTTCAACCACAACTTTTTAAAGTGAACATTTCCTAACATTGCCAAGAACAAATACAATTAGCATACTAAATTGGAGATTATTCAAGCTTTTCAGGAAGATTCGTAGCAAAAAGAAGTTTCTGAAAAACTGAAAATACATAAATCTACAGTATCCAGAGTAATTCAAAAACATCACAAAAAAGTACCTATTGAAAATATATATTCTGGAGGTCGCCCACGTAAAATAAATGAAAATACTGACAGAAAATTCGTTAATTTCATTACAAGAAATCCAGTTATTTCCCCATCTGACATAGTAAATGATCTTAACTAGCCCGGGAAAACAGCAATAGCAGCGTACAATTACGAAATAAGTTACGACAGCATCACCGACTCATTTTAGTCAGTACTAAATCGGCGAGTAGTTATGTGCATATGTAGACAGTCGTAACTTATTTCGCACTTACCGCTGTTTGTCCAGACTAATCTTAACTAACCAATACTTACACCTTATCACCAAAAAGGTAAAAAACACTACAGAATTATTTGAGTTTTCAACCTCAAATCCGATTTTAAGGTTGAACTTTGTTCAAACATATGGAAATTGATCTGATGCGAAATGGAAAACAGTTTCGTTTAGTGATGACTTGATCAGAGCAAATTTTATCTTTTGGGGCCGGATGGAACTCATGTTCGCCGCAAGCCTAGCTCCCGGTTGCATAACCAAAATGTCGTAACCACTTTAAAGCATGGTGGCGGCTTAGTTATGATCTGGGGTTGTTTTTATGGACAAGGATGCGGTTCCCCTCAAATTAAAGGAGTTGTCGATCGATTCGAATACGAAGACATTTCGGACACCACAATGCTGTCGTATGCCGAAGTACATATGCCTCTGTCATGGGTCTTTCGACACCATCCGAAGTACACTTCTAAGTGCGTAAAGCAGTGGCTGAGTGATAACCAAATTGCAGTACTCGATTGGTCGGCACAGTCACCTGACCTAAACCCCATAGAGAATCTGTAAGGTGTCCTTAAGCAGCGCGTAAGAGGACAAAAGTTTTCTTCATTTGTTTAACTTTTCAATGCTTTAAAACTTGAATGGAAAAGCATTCATATGACAATAGTTTTAAACATAGTAAGCTCTGTGCCTAAGAGATGTGAAGAAGTAATGGTTATTGGACAAAATATTGAAACGAAGGCGGTTCTGAAAAATAGTTATGGTTAGTTGCATATGTTTTGAACACGTTAATATAAGCATTCCTTTAATATCAAACCAAGTTTTGTACAAATGTTTTCAATACAACCACGTTTCTTGTTCTTTTTATGTACAAAAATACTATATTTATGAAATGAATTAACAAAAAGGATTGAATGAAACTAGTTTGTTGTCAGAAAAGCGTACAAAGTAGTACTTTCATTTCCAGTTGCATATGTTTTGCACAATCCTGTATATTAACCGAAGAAGTAATAGACGCATTTAAAAATTAAATGTAAAACCTTTGAAAAATGATGAATAAATGTGCAGTGCGGAAATATTGTGTATTATTTTATTAGGCTCATCGGAAAAGGAAGGACCCTCGTATATTACTGATTGAAGTTCGTTCACCGTGTGAGAAAATTGTGTTTCATTTCTATTAAAAAATCAGCAATTCCCTTTCGCAACCGCCCCTATATTTTAGCATTTTCCTTTCAATGGGAACAATGCACGCCAAAACAGAACACGTATACGTTTAACACATTTCACCCCTTCATAAATTTAGCAAATATGTAGTTAGTAAATCGAATGAGACCAATCGAAAACGAAAACCGAATTAATCCGAATATCATATTTCACGAACTCGTCAACATTTTGATTGAATCGGGGTCCTCCCCTTCCCTTTCCCCCATTTGCGCCCCGACGCCGACGCTCGTATCGCGTATTTAAACGGTTGGCACAAACCTGGACGGATTGATTCGAAACCCCGTCAGGATCATAAATGTAAATCTAATTATTGAAGCAAGCGCGCCGTCCGTATTATCCCTTGTAAAACGCGAAATCTAACGAACTCCATTAGCTCTCCCGGTTTTGTTGATGTTGGAACGATCGCTTGTGTCGCTTGTATTCCAATCAGTTTTTTTTTTCCTTTTTTTTTAAGGGACTTCAATATTTGTCAAATTATGCATCTCTCGTCGTCGTTGGCACTGTTACGATCCGAGCCAATTTTTCGTAATTCGCACTGAAACTACCTCGGATGTTTTTTGAATTATCTCAACGAGCAATCGGTTATATCGGTTATGTTCCGATTCGTTTTTTTACTAATAAAATTTTCGAATTACATAGGTGCACATTCTCGTTACTTTTTTTTCTATTTTTCAAATTGAATCGTACCCAGGTATAAGTATTGTCGTTTCTTATTGCTGCAAGAAACGATTTTATTTTTAATTCATACCGATTCGTACTCACGGTATAACGACAGCGTAATTGATCTGAAATGGTCCGGTTAAATCGCTCCTTCGATTTAATTACGGAACGCGTCTCGGTGTGCGTGGAAGCATACAGGTCGAAATACCAGAATGGAGTAGTGGTAGTGCGCGAGAGGTTGGCGTAACGTAATGATTTCTATTTTGAGGTTTCGCCTTATTTTCATTTTCGATGTCAACGCACTATCGTGTGCAGAATATCGCTCTGCAATCAATACCAAGGACACGATACGACGTCAAAGAATGGGTTGAAGGAATTGTAATCGAAATTGCAAGAACTTTTGCCGGTTCAATCTCCTTTTGGCGCTATTATAAATCTTGCGCGGGGTAAAAGTAAAAATTTATCAAATATAGCAAAGTGGTTTGATGACAATATAACAGAATGGGTGCTGGACAACGATCCCAAGGATCAGAGTCGGTTGTGCATCAAGAAAAAACCTTCAAATCCTAGATTGCTCGCTCGTTTCAGTCTCCACGCATGAACCCAATCGAAAAAGTTTGTTTTATCTTCAAACATAAGCTTATACTTGTAAAATAAATTTCTTTTTCTTTAAAATTCCTATGTTTGTGTCCCATATTAATTCCATGCTCCTGTATTAATGACCCCAATGTAGGAAATTGTTACTGGTGACGAAACGTGAATTTACGAGGGCAAGTCAATACATAAATCGCACGTCAGTTTACCTTATACCGTTTTAAATTACGAGCGCATTCTTTGCCAGCAGATGGCAGCATACGTATGCTTGTCATATAGGCTGCGTGACATCTCGTAGGCACGCGTTGTCTGAGGAACACAAAATGAACAGAATGGGTCTGGGTCACTAAGGAAAGAGAAGACTTCGTGACACAAATTGTTACGGGGGACGAGTCTTGGGTTTACCACTTTCAACTCGAATGCAAACGATCTTCCATGGAATGAACACATTCCAGCTCCCCAACAAGTAAAAGGTTCCAGATGATTCCATCAGCTCGTAAGGTTATGTTCGTCGTGTTTTAGGACATGCAAGGGATCACACTGGAGAAATTCCAATCACACGGCGAGACTGTGAATGCCTCTAAAAACTCATTTGGATGGCCGTGAACTGATGATGCCGTAAGAGGTTAGTCGTTGGCTGCGACGGCCGAATTCCAAGGACTTGCAAATAGATGGGACAAGTGTTGTTACTGGCTTCAACACTCTCAGTAGAAAGTGGCACTATTACGAGAAAAAGTTCGAAACGTGACCGATAAGTTTGACGTTATAGTTCGAATAATTCACTTAGTTAGATAAAGATGGAGATCCGGGCCGTGCTAGCCCAATGGAAACAGCGTAGGTTTAAGTTCGAGAATTTAGTAAGAAGGCGCCACTCTCCAATTATAGAATTGGATGACATCTAACTGTCTGGAGTCAGAGGAACCTTCCAGCTTCTTTAGTAAGCGGGACTTAGCGTGATGTATTTTCAGCTGTCAAGCTTCGTACGGCGTGGTAATCGGTATCGGGACGGAAGCTGTCAAAGATGTCGGCGTTTACTCGTATTCGGTGTAAAAATGTCGGGAAATCAGCCGAAGTTGAACAGTTGAACTCCTTCCAATTTCTACGTTAATTCTTAAATGTTCTTAAAGAATCTTAGCTCAACTCGCATTCTACTAGCTCCCTACACTAGCACCCTACAATAATGTGAAAGAGAAAATTAAAATACGTGATGGGCGTTTTTCTTCATCCAAAGTAGCCGGCGAGGTATTTAGACAAGATGTATCAGCTATAGATTGGAGAGAAATGCCTCCAAAATTGATATGAGGCAATGCAGAAATGTGTTGATAGAGAAGGCGAAAACATTCATTTTAAGACATATCATGTAGGATACAGCTACATCATCAATACACAATCATATAAATCGGGGAATCAGCAAGATGTGAGAAGTGCGTTGACAAGATACAAGGAGTGTGACGGTGATATCGAAAAGACGGGCGAGAGGTTATGATTATTATTATATAGTATCACTAGATGTTGTCTGTGTGTAATGAAGTTAAAATTAAAGTGTATAAGACAGTAAAGTTGTGATATTTTCCTACAATCAGTGTTTTTTAACCGTCGACAGAAACTTTTCCAGCAGGTTTCGTAATGTTTCGGGTTAGACTATTTGGAGGAATGAAATGATTTGTTGGATTTTATTTGAAATTTCGTACCTATCCAATCCTTCAGCAGTTTCCTGTTTTCTCAATCGAAATTTTTCCAAAAGCCGATTAAACAATCCAACCATCAGAAACTTAATATACCTGAATAGTTTTGACAATCCACGCAGATCTTTCCGCGAATACAAACCCATTTTGTTTGTTGAAGCGTTTTAGACGGACATCAAATAAACATTTTTGGCGGTTATTGTTTACGAATATTTGGAGCGTGTTTATTACAAGCTATTTCAGATGTAAAGTGGGCGGTAAAACTGGCGGTTTGCTAAACTGAATGGAGGCAAATTTAGACGTTGCAAACTCGACGTAATCCTTTTTTAAACATTGACAAGAATATCTGATAACTTTGCTGAAGAAAGTGCCTATCGTTAACTATTTCAAACGTCATCTAAATTACGACTCAATTTATTGCAAGTTGGAAAAAATATGGCGTTTATAATTAACGGTCGATACCGGTAGATACTTTACATTTTACATAACGTCACGCCCTGTCACAGTTTCTAATTTAAATTAAAATTAATTAGAATATATTATGAAGGCCGTAATCTTATAATAACGATTTCCTCGTTCAATTTTATTAATTAATTACTCCGACTTCCTTAGCGTAAACAAGTCGAATAAGTAGTAGTAGTACGTGTAGTAAAAGTTTAAGTAATTTACTTACGTGGAGGAATCCCTCGAGATGGACGATCGTTCCTTGCCTGCAACAGAAATAAGAACAAAGGTTAGTTAGTTGTGACGGATGGTAGTTGGAAAACGGTGCGTAGTGTGGATGCACGTCGTCTAACTGACACCTGTTGAGAGATGGCCGCGAATTGTTGCTGACAACACCTGCGGCCAGACGGCATATCAAGCAGCCGGCTCACCACGTGCCGAGACGTGTCTAACAACATTATATAAAAGCGTAATAAAAAAGAAATGCTGCTGCTGCTGCCGCTTAAGATGAATATAATGATCGTGTCGAGTGGCTGAACGTAATATGGAAATGTTGAAACGTGAACGGTTCGATGGATTGTTTTTCAGATAAGATGGAGAGCTCTAATTAAATGATTATCAAACTTGTAAAAAGAAAAGTTAAATATGTACCTATTACAAGCTGTCATTGTCAGGGAAAAACAAAAGAACCACTTGTCATCCTTTGGAGTAAACGTCATACACACAACGGAGACAGCTTTTACCATGGTATTCCGATGCTAAAGACCCACGATTCCACGGTAAATTGCTTTCCCAAAATTATTTCTGTAAATAAACAACTACATTCCTCATAAAAGGAACGTCGCCGTTTATTAAATCGCAAGTAAGGCGGAATTATAACTTATTTATTTTATTTTTATATTAAAGTTATATAAGTTATCGTAAGAAAAGTGCGAATGGCCTTGATGATGTCCAACCTCTGATAGGAACCTAAACAAGAGGATTGCAGTAATTTAGTAGATGGTGCGGTCCGTGTTTGCGAGGAAAGTAATTGCTTGATAATTCCCCATTCACCAATAATAGGAAAAGTCAAAGGAATTAGTGCAATCAAATGAAAAAGAAGACAATTAGTGATACTACCGAACCCATTCTAATAACGCTACCAAACAACTACTTTCCGTGCAAAAAGCACAACCGGTCACGGAATTAAACGAAGTAAACTGAAACAATGACCTACGATGTAGATATCATTGTGTTATTCGTATCAAACAATATCCGAGTTCGATGGGGTTCATTCTACTTAGAAATCAACAACCCGATGTAACTATTCGAAACATATACTTTTCGAGATGATTCTAACGGCCCGCAATTACAGGGCCGTCACACTTCATAAATTTTATAGATTTCAATTGCTTCGGTCATCGAATCTAATTAGAAATGAGAGTAGATTACGCTTATTATACAACAGCACAATCACTTTATGTATGTATCATTATGCATTAAATTAGCATTAAACTTGTGATCTTATGTGCAAATATAATTAGCTTGCCTTTCTAACATAGTGAACGGAGGTGTTGCTACAATTAGCTTTATTAACATATTTTTGGTAGGGACGTTATTGCGTTAAAAACTGAGTTAGGGTATTTCCAGATGACCTTGGTAGTTGATGTCAGTCGGTGCCATATGAAAGATTTAACGAATTCAGGCGACCTCCGGGCATACGAAAATTGTTAAAGAGCAAAGCAATTTTGATAGTTGGTTGTGAACTCCGCAATAAGGAACAAAAATTGATCTCGATATCACAGGGCCCCACTCCTACAATATACATCATACGATATTCGTTTATATATCACTGGTTAGCAAATGTACTATACTCGATGCCACAAGTATTGGATCATCTCGTCAACACTCTCCGCGCGGGGCGACGCCATTTGGAGTTCCGCGTCGGTTCGTCCAATTTACGTTTGGTCGCTGTTTCACGAGATCGCGTGTGGTTTGATTTGCAAGTAATCGTGCCATTGAAGACGATCCTAAACACACTATTAACGGACGCATTTCACAGTATGCACAAAGAAAACCCTAATATAGTTAGTGCCCTTGTTATAACGACAATTTTTTCCTTTATGAAACCTAAAATTACCCCACACCTTTAAATAGGAATAAGAATAAGGAAACGTACAAAATGCCTTTTCGAGCATTTTGTACATTCAAGTGTGCCGTTTTAATTAGATCTGTATTATACGAACCGAAACGTCGAAAAAGGATTTTAAGTACGGTGCCCTATGTATTTTACAAACGAACAAAGCTTACGAACTACAACACGTTAGAAAATCCCTTTTTGAATATAATACCCACTCTCATCCGTAACATCCACTAAACCAACAGGTATATTTCGAAGCAACAACCAGAACATCCGCCTTAACATTTTCCCTCGTGGTACGAAACACGGCGAATAACTGGATTAATTCCCTCCAAACAGAAAAAAGAAAGAAAGAAGGGAATGGAAAAACTAGAGAAAGGAAACAATGGAGAAAAAGACGAAAATAAAAAAGTAAAAGAATAAAAAGAGTCCCTTGAACTTTCCCATAGAATCGCCGGTAGACTAGGACGATAAGGAAGGGTCGTCAATTAGTTCAGGTATATGACTGCCAGTGCCGGTCCGACCGGCCCGAGTGTGTCAACAACCCGATGAGAAGCAGCCAGAGGAGGCCAGCGGAAGCGACCGCAGGGTAGACACAACGCGTTAGATGCGCGAATAGAACGAGAGGAATACGTGTGTGTATGCGCGCGGATCGGAAACAAATGTGTATACGCGAATAAAAATAGTGGTCGGATAGGTTCTGCAAGGTTAGCTTTTATCGTCGAGAAATTCAGATTTTTCCACAATACGAACATATTTTTTTTGAAGTTAGATTCAATTAAAACTTACAATAGAAGCAAAAAAGAAAACGAGTTAAGATGTTACGAAACGTTTAATTTAAATGACTGATTAGATTTCGGCCCGTGCAAATTTTATGTCGCCACCTTATTTTTCGGTAACGATTTGGCTCGTCACGCCTGGCTTTAATCGAGTGAGATACAATCGATAATGGCGGTGCGCTTTTATAAATAGATCGCTTATAAATACAATTCGATTAATGGGATTTTAGATTTATTATTGCCACTAACATTAAATTTCAGAAAGTGGAACTTAAAATCTTCACTATTTTCTACCAGGTAGCATTTTTTTCGTTGTTTCACTCCGCAGAGACACGTAAAAACAAATCGAGCCCGTTATCAAAAGCTTTCATTTCTACAATACACATCATACGATATTCATTTATATACTAATGGTTAGCTAATATACTCTATTCCATGCCACAACGGTCATTAATTGCGTCATCCCGTCACCTATCCCCGGGCGACACGACGCGAATGACGCAATTGGGAGGTTTCCGCCCAGTTTCCCTTTTAGCGCTGTTTTAAGAGATCAACCTCTCGTTTGTTTTTCAAACAGACATGCTATTAAAATATAACATTGTGCCCAGTGGTGAAAAAAAAACCGACAATTTGTTTCATCTTCCAGACGGTGCGAGTTATGATACCAATATTGCTGGTAGTACTCGCCGAGACCAAAGTGATGGTAAAATAATCGCAATCGATATCTCACTCGAGTGTGGAGATGCAGTCGTTCTCGGGTACGCTTACTATGGGTGAAATATATAATTAAATTAAAAAGATAAATCAGAAACGATCGTACAGATACTTCATACACACGTTTGAACAATGTACGATATACTTGCTGAAGTATTTGTCGCAATGAATTAATTACATTTAATTACTCCAGCGAACACAACAAAATTTACGCTACGCTCTGAAACTGCACGCATCTGATTATATTTTTGAAGAAGGCAAGTACCTACAAATCTTTAGAAATAACTAATCAGATGGTGACACGTCAGTTGGAAATGATTAAGAAGCATCTCAATACATGGATTTCATACACTTCCCAATACTTTGTATAGAGGTAATGGGTATTTATAGCCCAAAAAACAACTACTTCCCGTTCTTTTCTGTACGAGAAGTAGTCGTTTTTCAAACGATAGTTAGAACATCAGGTAATTAGTGGGGATATGCGAAGTCCAGGTATTCATGTGGAAGTGATCCGTCTTCGTTTGAGAATGGAAGGTTTTAATCTCAATAAACAATATATTTAGGGAGAAACAGAGAGAAACAACACAAAAGCATTCGTAAATTAATAAAATGCAGAGAATGTAAAAACTAAAATTATAATTTTGGGCATCTAAAGGAAGGGAAGAAAGAAAATATAACACAAAAAGTTTTCCGAACTCCCTGCTCCATCTTGTTTTGATTCGGTTTACGTTCTTTGGTCTCGTATGTTACAATCTTTTTATTTGATTTTGTTTTCGTCACTCCTGCAGATTAGATGACACCTCTCTATGATTTTTGTTGTGTCTATTTGTATCTTCCGGCGTTTATAAGTATCCCAAATTATACCAACTTTGATTTTCTGCGATTTTATCATCATATTTCATCGAAGATACTTAGAAAAAACGGTGAAAGAAACGAGAGAGATCATGACGAAGGTTGTCATTCATACAACTCTGAGGAGGAAAGGAGAAACAACAGAAAACATCAATGCTTGTGTAACATCCGATATTAGAGGAGAGAAATGGGTGTGCTCAAAACAAATGAATTAATACAGGAGGAGAGGAGCGGATGGGACAGTAATAGAAAGAAGTAAAGGGAAGTAAATAGACGAATGGCAGAAATATTTTTAGAGTTCTGTTGTGTAACACTAGTTTATGTCAATGTTTCGCCGCCTATATTACGAGTTTTTTTTTCTCCAGAAATACTACAACTGAAACTACTGAAACCTGAAAAAGTTCTTACGATTGACAAGACTATAATATATAATATAAAGTAGGGCAATATTTGGGTATATGGATTTCGCATACCCCCAGTAACTACTTATGTTCTTATAATTAGATAATGGACACTTATCCTCTATAAAACAACTACCACCCCCACAATGTATATAAATGACAGGTAGTGAGTTTGCTCCGATGGTGGTGTGTTAAGGGGGCTAGAACTTAAAGCTATGTATTCGGGTGACCATCTTCTAAACAAGCCCATGAATTTCGGCAAGTAAACCAATATTGCTCACTAGTTTCCTCTTTTACACTCAATAACTTGGCGGGAAGTAGTTGTTTGGTAGAAGAAACCTATTTCTTGTAATACCGTGCCGATGAATGGTGAAAAGAATGAAATCAATTTGAGCACACCTCTTTTTTATGAATAAAATATTCGGCCTTGTTAAGAATATGCAATAATTATGTATACTACACATGTTATACGGTATTATATGGATTTTTGCGTGGGAAGTAGTTCCGTATAGACAACAAACGTGAAAAGTGTGTAACGAGTTAAATCGTCAGAAGTAAATTCAAATGTTTATAAAAACGAGCAATGCAAATCTAATTAGATTTAATTTTTTAGGTCCTTAACTGCAATACTTAAACCAACTCGTAAACCCCCTTTGCTTTCAAATCTTAGTATAAAAACATTTTGGCTTTACACCAGAACGAAATCCCATTATTCTCGATTTGTAACGGAGCGCCTCCTGCCATTGTTTTAAGCCGTCTGAACGATAATTATTATGGGATCGACTCGTCAGGTGATCTGCACGTGCGACGACAAGACCACGACCACGCGTCCCAGTTATCACCGCGAAAAGATGACGCGACATTCTCGAAGCATAAGGATATGATAAAAGCGTTCCGAAAAGAATATGGATACGTCGTCGTCTCCTTCGTATATCCGACGACTTAACTTTATCGATCACGAAACAAAAACTCCCCCCCTCGCGCACCCCTATAGCGACGGCACCGCACGGTGAGGCGTATAATGTTCCTGCCGAGTTCCAAGTTTCGTATTACTCCACGGACAGATGTTGGAACGGAAGGAAAAGGAAAGACAGAAGAAAAGGAAACGCCGTCGTGTCTCCGACTGTGCCTTTGGTCGTATTAAGTAGGTTAAAATTGAATTTGAACGTACTCTTCCCTTTTTTCGTCCGACGAAAAAGTATAAACTTTTTGATGATGATTTGATTCAATTAAAAGTTCTTATTAAAAATCCGGTCGGTTCTCCTCGGAATTGCGAGATTTAGGAAAATTTCGATGTTAAATACGATAAGAGAAGGGAAAAAATCCTGAAATCATTCAATTAGGCTAATATATTAAAATTTTACTAAGTAAATGAGCAAAAAAATTTAGATAGAAAAGTGGGAAAGTGGAGGGGAATGGTTTCGAGTCGAGGGGAGAGGAGGGGATTATTTGATTTTGGACGGTCGCGTTTGGAAGGGAAGGAGGTAAGACTATTTTGAGGGTTGCAAACGTAATGATTTGGAAAAGGGTGATTTTACAAACATGGCGGGATAAAAAGAGCCTGGGGGATTTCTTTCACATCTCCATGGTCATATTGGTCGCATGGGATTAGCACTGAACACCCTAAGTTGATTGCATCGAATTATTAAAGCCTCAAGAAATAATTTCATCTACACGAGGGACTGAATCTTTTTGGACTCCCTAGAATGGGCGATGTCACCTCGAAAAATCGCCCTTCCCCAGAATAATCTTAGTGTTTAGCAGCAGTGCTTTTGTTATTTTTGTTCTGTGATTTTTTGAAGTTTTAATGTTTTGTCATTTCCCCATTGCAGAAAAAACCAGTGGGAGTTGTGATAAAATTTTTTATCAAAACTTAATCTCCCAAAGAGGTTAGAGCGGAGCTAGACGTTACAATAGGGGAGTCTGCTTCTTCATTTCCAACTGTCAAGAACGTGGTCGTACGAGTGAAGTACAATAGAAGAAGTCATGCAAAAATTACAGGAAAGTAAGCTGATGGAGGTATTTAACATTGCTAGAATATCGAAAGGAAGGACGCATCATATCCTAATCGATGTCCTGAGGATAAGAAAATTGTGAGGAAACTGGGTACGGTATTTGCGGATGCAGATCTACAATTACAATGCATGATCGTATCGGAAAAGCGCTTGGCCTAGTACGAAACTAACACACCAGGTTTTTTCCAGTGATCTCTTAATCTCCTGGATCCATCTGGATTCCACCACTACATATAAAAATCAAAACAATGGATAAGCAAAGGAGAAACAACATCGAAAAGTGAAGGGCGTCCCATCTGTTGATCTGTTCACTGTTACTGTCCTTTGGGGACGCTGAAGGTATTTTCCGGGTAGATTATCTAGCAAAGTGAAGGGCGATTGGTGCCGGATTCTCTGCTAATTTAGCAACAAATCAAGGAAGGTTGTGCAAAGAAGAAAGTCCTGTTTCACCAGGACAAAGCTGCAAACCACAAGGCTGTCAAGGCAATAGCCAAAGGTAACGAACTGAAGGTTGAAGTCGTGCCGATGCAGCCTATTCTTTTGACTTGAACCCTCGGCTTCTTCCCAAAACATGACAGAATTTTTTGCATACCCATAGAAACATGCGGCCGACAATTAAATTACATGCAGATCGAGAATCGTGCGATGACTTATCATATGGCGAGTATAATTGCAGTTACCAATTACTTAGGGCAAGATTTGAATTCAATTGACTGCGAGCAATAACTACGAACCGGACTCGTCAGAAAAATGTATACCAAAATAGCATAGGAAGTCCTGACAGAATTAGCGATCTGTACGAAATTCGATGATGATGACGGACAAATATGCATTTAAGAAAAAAAAATTTTCGTATTGAATTACAGTTGAGTGTGTGACTGCTTCGCGCGGTGTAAAGGTTCCTTAGGGATTGTAGTGGGAGAAATTAAATCACCAATAATTTTTTTTTGGTAGTACTCAATTCAATTTCTACATTTCTGCAAAGGAGCCAAAGCACTGAATAAATTAGGATTTCTTTCCTAAGAAAACGGTGGTGATAATTCTGACAAGTGACTACATATACATATTTCTGAAAATATCTAGCTTGAAACTCTTTAGATTCCTACAAGATGTTTCAAGATCGAGTAACGTAATTATGGAATTTTTTGCGGCTCTTTAAATTTTCAGTACACGTCGAGGCATTTAAAGTTTTAAAAGAATACCTACGCGTTCCTTAAATTTTATTCTCTTTATAGTTCGAGAAACTCACCCAAATATGTAATTTTCCCTATTTTGTTGATAGTACGGTCACACAGTGCAAAAACCAAATTCACACGCGCCTCCTGGCGCGAAACGACAGACGATGCACACAACAAACAAAAGAAGTCGTTCAAAACAAAACAATATCGTCACACTAAAACACTGCGTGTATCTCCATGTTTTTGTTGAGCAAGAAACCTAATTCCTTTCCTCGGCGTTAACGAATAGAAAAACACAACATAAACAAAGTGTTGATATTCACACAGCTACTGTTCTAGTATGTAGCAGCGGCGCGCAAAGTTAAGAACGGTACACGCACGCCACGGGAAACGAACAGGTAAACATAAACAAAGCCGCTCTAGTACAAAATCGCGGCCGAGAGGCGAAGAACTTCCGAAAACTCGTCCGTTATTCGAGGGAAACGGTCGTTACGGTGCAATTTCGCGCGGCACAACATCCGAAAAACACCGACGGCGGCGGCGGCGACCACCATTACATAAGATCGTCGAAGCACGTCTACCATTCGCATCAGGCCACTCTCTGTGTAATATTATTATTACTTAGTACGTACGTTCACACACGCGCGTCCGTATAAATACACAAAGAAGGACGCCGAATGCTTGTTAAATACGCTCGAACGCGGCGAATCCGGCCGAACGGTTCGAGTCCGCGTTGTTCGTCGACTAGTCGACGTCGATCGCCCGCTACTTCTGCCCGTTCGTTCGACGGTAACTTCGATTAGGACGCTCTGTAAAGCTGCGACTAACTGGTTGGCTGCACAAAATGCACTCACCGCTTGCAACCAGCGACGGCCGTGTATGAGGAGCCCCTCTTTCGATTTCCCCGCGCCTCACACCGCTAAAACGCAGTCCCCTTCTATTGGGTAGTGTATACAGCGAGCGCCAAAGAACTATGTGTATCCGTTGTATATACATTGACAATGATTAGAGAACATTCAGAAAATGTTGTATAACAAACTTCTCAATAGATAAAAAAACGTTTCATTGGAAAATAAAAATATTTAGATTTCCACATCCTCCATTTAGATTTAAAGGCAGCAATCTCTAGATTTGATCCAATCTTCCAATGGTTTTCGTCAGACCTATTTTCAAGGAAGTTTCGACAGCTTGATATGCCAAAAAACCATTTCCCGTACAAAACGTCACCCATAAGTCATAAGATCACTTGTTATGAAATTTTCTCCGCTTTTTTTTTTTCTTTTCTCCTGCTCATATAAATATCGTGTTGCAGTCTTAGTACAACTTTCATCAATAGTGAGTTGAGTTGCTCAGTTTGCGCCAATAGTACTATGTATAACTATCGGAAACGACTGTACTAGAATAACATCGTGCTGTACGGATACAGATAGAGTGACATAGCTTCATACTAATATATCGAAACTGAGAACGTGTATGCCGATGATATTTTATTCTAGTACATTGGAACCGCGATTATATCCGCCCTCATTTATATCCTCTCACACTTACATCTCGCTGTAACTTTCACTTATATCCGTTAATTAAATAATATTCGTTGGGTCTTTGTTCTGTGATCGTACAGACTACAGGAAAATTGCGAAGGACAATTCAGAAAAATTTGTGAAAAGTCGACTCCGTAACATTTTTCAACGTCGCAAAATGTCAGGTACGTACGCTGGTGTTTCAGCAAATTGTTTGTGTGTATAAATCAACTTAATTTAGGAAAATTGCGACCGACGATTTGTAGGTTATATAGCTGTTGATTTGTTTACATATTCGAATCAATTTCCAATCCGCCGGGTAGCCGTGGTGGGATCCTCTCTTGGGAGGATATAAGTGCGTATATCGAACAGATGCTTTATTGGATAACGCAAATCTGCACTGCCTTCTAGACAAAGCATAGTGCGTTATGCAGGGTATCGGTCAGGTGTTGATTATAACCGTTTGACGATTTATCTGGGTGGTTATGGAGACTTGCGTCATCCCATAAAGCTTGTTCCATCATCACATTATACGCTGGGCGATTTGGTGATTCCCTTAAATAAATGTCATAGGTTTGGTTTGCAGATTCTACTAGCCTGATTGTTTCCTGACTGCTTCCTTCGAGAGGAAATTGGCGAAGCTTTGCATTACGCTGTTCGCTGGACCGGTCCAGTGTTGATTATAAATATCGCACGAACGATAGGGCGACAGTACAAATTTGCGTCATCCCACAAAACCATTCGTTCTATAATCATCAGTGCAGATTTATGCACAAGTTATCTCCTACAGTTTCTAACTTTGGGCGTTCCAACGAGTTTGTTCTTATAATACCTAACTCCAAAGGATAGGCGTTTTGGATTCGATCGGATTAAATATCTCAAACCTTGCAAACCGTAACACTTTCACTTTCAATACCTAATCAATACTTCACTTTTGCATTACCTTCACTAAAACAAACAAGAATAAGGAGACTGTGGCTAGAGTAATATATAAAATAAATAAAATTACTCTTGCCACAATTTTCGGAGAAAATCCAGATACGTATTTCGGTAATTAAGTTGCCATCCTCAGTGGAATACTGGAGAATTCAGCATCACTGGCGAATCCGGCTAATGCTAATGAGTTCATCTTGGGAATTAGCCGGATTCACTAATGATACTGAATTCCCCAGTATTCTACTGAGGATGGCAACTTAGTTGCCGAAATACGTACCTAGATTTTTTCCGAAAGATGTGGTAAGTGTATTTTATTTATTTTATATATTATCTTTACTCTTTTAATACCATAAAAATCGAGAGGATTGGCACACTGTGGGCTAGTGTTCCTACAATTATTATTTTTCCAAATACCGCCCTTTCAACGCTTGTTTTTAAGCTTTGTACATAATTAACAAACCAATTGCTTTTAGAAAGGCCAACCGCTAGTGTGTTTCAGGAATCTTATATCGTTGGCTTTTAACAGGGATTATACAACGACCTACCCCATAGGTATAATTACACACAACAATCCTACCAATGACCAGATGTCGAAGGTGTCGGGTTCGAGTCTCGATCAAAATCGATTGGATTATTATTTATTATTATCATGTTGAAGGAAGCGCGGCTATTCGTGGTGAATAACGACCCATCATCGGATCAGACACCCCGTATGGGGAAAGGTCGAAGAATAAGAATGAAAAATCACCACGGACCAGTTTCGTCCTATTTAGAACTTATCCAACTGGTGTAAATGTGGGGATCAATTTCTGATGCAAATTGAATCCCAATAGACAGGTGAATGGTCTTAGACATATCTGACGCCTGAAAGGCTGCCACAAGAAACGAAAATGCAAAAAATTAAGGAAATAATGTAGACGCGGAAATGGTAGTGGATACGACATATCTTACACCGAAATAACCTAACAAAACAACAAGACAATCACTGGAGCATAGAATTACGGGCAGAAAAAATGTTAACAGATCCAATGACAAAAAGAGTTCTTAAAGCTGAGCAAGACACTAATAATGTTCTGCCTACAATGTTTTATTACAAGACAGTCACCGCCTTTAGAAGAAGATGAAAATTGAACTATCAGTTCTGACACGAAACAAGTCCTCACCACACAGCTCAGCTCAGCTCATAATTCTTACAAACAAACCGAATGTAACACCCGGTGTAACAAACTAACGGTTTAATCGTTTAATATGGAATTTGTTAGATGCCAACGTTATGTATGCAAATCAAATATTCATGTATGTAAAAAAAGAAACAATTGGTTTTTGTTCAAGCCAACGAATGAAGTATTTTTAAAATAGTCTCCATGCAGGTATAAATTGTTTGATCTTTAATTACGTGTCCAAGGACGACGACATACTGTTGATTTGCTTTTCGTAAAACAAATAAATGTTCAGTGAAGATTTTATAATTAACGGCGATACGTAAGAAGATAATCAAGGATTTTCACATTTTAAAGCTACAAACTTGTGATTAAATGAAAGGTTTCTTTTTATTCAAAGGTAACACGAGACAAGAAGAAGTCGTATACATCTGCTTGCTAATTTTAAATCTACGTTTCGCATACAAATAACAATAATAAAAAATAACAATCATAGAGGATGCGATGGTGCAGTTTCTTTTTTGACAACTTCCATACAAAAAACAGCAAATATTAAGGTAACACCGAAATAACTGAAGATGACCATTGCTGCTATTATCGAATATTACTTTTTTTCTTTAATTTTAGAATTCATCTACGAATACGTTCAGAAATGTTACACAAACGTTTCTATAACGTTCTGAAACATATTCCTGCTTTAATACGATGGTGTTTTATTTGACTTGTAAGAGGAAAAGTGCCAATAATTCAAAGATGAGTATAAAAAGGATCTAGACAAAATAATGAAACACAGGCTTGCGAAATTTAAGGTTTTGTTAGTTATATAAATGACAGGAGACGAATCTCGTAGATTTTTTGATGCTGAAAATCCGGTTGCAGAAATTATGTAGCCAGGTTTTGGAGTAACTTTAAGCTTAAATGGTTAAAAAGTGGCGAAATTTATGAATTTATTGTGAGGAAACAGATCTTTTTATATTTCCGAAAACGGCAAATTCATCAACTTGATCGAAATGGCCAGTTTTTCACCATTTAACTTAAAGTTACTTCAAAATCTGACGTGTTATACAATTTCTGCGGTCGAATTCGTTTTCAGTGTCACAGAAAGTTACAAGATTCATCTGCTGTCATTTCTGACCCTCGCAGGACACAAAATTCTAGGAATATCACTCTTAAAAACCCAAATTTCTTATCGTCTTTATCGTTTTGAACCACTCTCTATATATGCATATTTAATTATTTAGATACACCCCGACATCTTGTGCCTATGTACGGCGATGTTCATAAATAAAACTACCCCACGATTTAACCGCTCGTGGGGGCCACGTTTCCACCGTTACTATAGCGACGCCTTACGCGCCCGAATTGTAACGAATTTGGGGCAGTGGTGAACTCCTCTTAGATGGCGCGAAATTCACACAGCAGCTTTAATATTTTTTTTTCCGATCGAGAATTTCTCTCATCGCTTCGGGGCATCGTAAACCGCGCAATGGATGGGGATGTTTAGGATATTAAGCGGGAAGGGATCGTTCGATATTTCGAATCAACTTTTCTCGCGCCCGAACGAGTAAATACGCAGGGGGTGTTGTTAGGGTTACTTGTAAATTGGTTCTTTAATTCGATTATCTTAATAATTATGGATTGGTTGTAAATGGTTGCAGAGGGGTTATAAATTTGTTGGTTTCCTTCTCTTTTCCAATGGTGTGCAAGGAAAAAAAGAGAAAATGTTTGTTTCTTTTAACGAAATATTGTCAACTTAAGTAAAGTGAAACGTATAATCCAAAAATAATTAATCGATCTGATAAGAACGCGATGATACAACGATGATTAATCACCGGGCGGAAATACGGATTTCACAACTGATGGATATACAAGAATAAATTTGTTTTGGGTAAAAACTGAGATGACGCAAATTTGCACAGCCACTCAGATAAAGGGTTTGATCGTTCTAGTTTGAATATAAGTCCCCTATTGTAATTGATAAGCTTTGTTACACTAGATAAGTATATCCTACTAAAGCATTAATGTATTACGTGTTTTTCAAATCTGATAGTGATTGCGCGTTTTGTCTGTCCAATATACAATTTATCACAATCTTCACGTTCAACAAAAATTTTTGACCATCACCATCTTTCGTTCTTTCCCCGCTATTAAAACAAAATATTTCGATTTCTTCCTTTTGCTCTTTTTCCGAACATCCCGTATATCGAAACCATATAATAACTCTACAAATGAGTTACGGAAATATAAAAAAGCAATCGGGACGAAAAAAGGCCGTTAAAAAGGGCAGCCATTCTGTCTTTAATGTCGGCACGTGTCTGACAGTCGTAGAAGAGACAAATGGACTGCGACGTTTCCTCCCCATACCGCCCGGGCTTACTTATTTTATGATGATAAATCCATCGCGGCTCAGTTTCGTTGGCGAGAAAGCATCTGCCGACCCGCTTCTTCGTGTGCCTTCTCGACACGTCGCGAGTCCGTCGTCTCTCTCGCTTAAATTGCAGCGCTTCTTCGGTTTCTTTTTTGACGATTGTTATTACTATTAATGACGCGGACACTTTCGGACGAGGTCGGCGAATTCATAGGTATGAGATAAGAAATCACGATTTTCAAGTAGGTAGATGCGGTTGAGTCGATATAACGGAGGAGGTGTATGAATGTAATTTTCGTTTGTCTTTCGTATCATTGTAGGTAGGTCGTGTGAAACAATCATATCGATGTGATAGAGTTTAATTGTTGTTTTTTTCTGCGTTGAGAGGGGGAAAATGGAGAATTTTGTAATAATAACAATAATAGCGATCATAATCACACTAATACTCATAATAAGACAATCTTATATCACTCGCAATGTTGTGACATTTGAAAGTTAATCGTTTTCATCGCCATAATGTGAAACTCGAATCAGCTGATTGCGTATGTCGCCATATTGTGATACTTGGATAAGCTGATCTTATCATAGTCGTATTAAGACAGCTGATCGTATTGGGATACTTGAATCTGCTGATTGTTCCGTAGCCATATTCAGATACCTGAATCACCTGATCGCTTCCGCCGCCATATTGTGACACTTGAATCAGCTGATCGGTTTGGTCGCCATATTGTGCTAATAACAATAACGGATTTAAATTAGTGAATTACTCGCAATACGAAAGTCGTCAGAAAAACAGGTCAAAGGATGAGAAGTGTATGAATGTCGGCACGTCATAAGATTTTCTTCAATTAAAAGCTGTTTCAAGACCTACTTTAATTTTGAATTTCGAATAAGTTTCATTATGTCAAACTTGAAACGCGGAATTTTTTCGCAGTTGTCATTAGCAAACTTTGAGGTTAAGTTATGGAGCGTTTTACAGTCGAGCAGCGCATGAAAATCTTGGAAATTCACTACCGAAATGGTGAGAGTTTTGCAGAGACTGTTCGAAAATGTCGCATATTTTTCGGTCATCAGCCACCATCTCGGTCCGCTGTGGAGAAGTTATTTAATAAATTTGAGACTCACTTCAGGATGTCAAAGCAGGTGGTCGTCCTCGCACTGGTCGCTCCCTTGAGAACAATGCGGCAGTTAGGGAAACTGCACACAAACGCCCATCCACTTAGATTTATTATCGTTCTCAACAATTCAACATCTCCAAAAGCTCTTCGCATCGAATTTTAACTAAAGACCACGCTTACAAGATTCAATTTACAAAATATCTATAGCCAACAGATCATGCGCGCCACCGAGCATTTATCAATTGAATATTGGGGCGTCAACAAGTCGATGGTGCTTCTTCGAACAAAATCATTTTTTGCGATTAGACGGATATGTCAGAAAACAGAACTGTCGAATTTGGGGGACAGAAAATCCAAAAATGATCCATCAGCAATATGTATTCACCACGAGTGACTGTGTGGTGTGGATTTTAGGCGAAGTCTTTGAGCCATATTTCTTAGAGACTGCAGTTATTGTCATTGGTCTTTGTTATGGCAACATACAAACTTTTTATGGCCTGCCTTGGATGAAAGTGATGTTGATGACATTTTGTTTCACCAAGACAGTGCAATCTGTCCGAAACGATACAGTTATTGGAAACGAAGTTTCCTGGACCTATTATTTCGTGACGAAAAGGAGTTAATTAGCCACCAAAATCGTGTCATCTGGTACCTTTGAACTTTTTCTTTGTTTTCTTTTTGGTGGGGGAAAAGTGTATGCAAACAATCTATAAACAATTCCGCAGCTTAAAACGGAAATTCAACGTGATATTGATCAAATGTATCCCCAATTATGACAAAATGTGATTGAAAAAAAAATTAAATTAAAGTAGGTTTTGAAACACGCTCTAAATAGTGTAATTAGCAAAGCACAAACAGAAAATACAAATATACTGTAAAAAGCGGTAGTCGTAATTTCGCCAAAGTCCGTTAGGATGTAATTCAATAGGTAAATTCGCGCGTTCTACAGCGAGCTAGCGGGTCATCCCGGTTTATACAACTTGATGATAACTTATCATGTGTTCGTTTGTTGAACCTTAACTATCAGCCTTGGTCGCTTGGATTTTTGTCTGGACTACTATCCGACATAGTTGGTTTATCACCTGTAGTGTACACAAACAACGGTGGTGTACATAGACAAAGTGGAGTATTTTTAATTGAAGGAGAGGCGCGGAGCGCCGATTATGCGTATGTGCGTTGGGGGTTGGTCCTCTCTTGGAGAATTTACCTGTTCCGAATTTCATTTAACGATTAACAACAATTATTTTGTGGTACCTCGCCATTTGGGGATTTATGCGGAGTTTCGTACTGTCTTAATCACGCAGACCTTTATTCTCCACCTAATCGTCAACCTCGCTAATTCAATCATCTCAAGTCGACAGTAAATCGGAAACATTTATAATTATATATACAGTCATCATCATTATCATAATTATTACCAATTCTATATCTTTAAGATCGTCCTAATTGACGAGAGCTCTAACTGTTAACTCACACAAGCGCCAATTATATGCATCTCGTATCTTTTAACGAAAACAAAGACGGCGTGCACCTATATGTTCCGAAAGAAATTAGCTGCAATTAGATTTATGATGTCTGAGCGTTGTCGGACGAATGGAGAGACGATGCACCGTACGTGTTCGTCTCGTAAATAATTAATTTCGCAATTCGCAGTGAAAAACAGGAACGAGCTAGACGCCTTCCTTGTTCCAGATAGACCCGCTATCTTGTCTGCATGTCATAAGAAAGACGGTGGCACTGTTAGTGTGTTGCGCGTAGAATAATGAGTCTCTTTCATACACATGTGCATTTTGTGATTGTGGACATTGACGCCTGCTATTTGTAATCGCTTTTGATTATTAATGGTTATAGTAATTAAATCCGTGAGTTTTGAGGTAGTAGGAAGGTGTACGGTGAATTGGTAATTGCATATTTTTGTTTTCGTAAAAACCAAGTTGTGAAAATGGAAACTAATAGATATGACAAAAAATTAGAGGAGTAGAAAACGTACGAATGCTGAGTAGTCTCAGTACGTAGTGAATCTAGCAAAGTAATGCACAATCTATTGACAAAACACATTTATCTATGATACAATTTTTAATTCCGTAAAAACTAAATTTTCAAAACATTGCTTACGATCGTACCCTTGTTTGTTTCATTTTTAAGTGCGCCCATGGTATATCGTCAATAAAAACGTAAACCCGGTAACTTATGACGTGGAAGCAAAAAGAAATCATATGGTGGTATTTCAAAGTTTTGGGCATTCAAATACTCTATCCTTCAAGTCTTTTTCGCGAACATTTTGAAGAGCCTGAAACAAACAAAGTGTAGTGAACCATTCAGCACTAAAAGTACGGTGATCCTCCAGTTTCCAGTGGAAAGATGTCCAGTAATTCGAAAAAATATGGCGCCCATCTTTAGTGTTCGTTGAAGCCGACTCATTCTTAAAAAACCTCAAACTTATTACTCAATATTATTTTAGGTAATTGTCGTTGAGGTTTAGAAGCCCGTCATTTATGGAAAATTGATCAAGTTGAAATTCATTGTACCATCGCTTTATGGTAACTAAGCAGCATGCCTTGTCTCCAAACAATGGACTGATTTCCACAATACTGTTTGCAGCTTTGGTCACGTTTGAAATAGTAAAGAATCATAGACCGAATGCTTTTTGTTCAATTACATAATTTCTGATTCAAAGGATCGCTATTTAAACCTGCGTAATTTAAAAACATAATAATAATAATAATAATAATAATAATAATAATAATAATAGTAATGATAATGCAAAATATTTTCTTTTAAAGAAACGGCACTGAAACTTGTGGAACTAACCGGATTTCTTTTTACTTTGTAATGGACTGGAGCTTATATATAAGTACTCGTATTATTAGAAAGGCATTCCAGCCGCTTAAATAAACAAACATAAATCAAACGTTTCCATATGCATATCTGTATATCTAAAGAATCCACGTTATGTAAAGTGCACGGATAGTAATTAAAACAAGTGTGCACCCAAGTAAATACCACGGAAATTATGCGCAGCTCTAATTTATAGGAAAACTAGTTTAAATATTATACACACACAGTATGTAGGTACATACGTCTAGACCGATTCCCGATTTTGTATTCCAGATCGTTTTAATTTAATCCTTATTACCCGTTTCCTTTTCCAGTTAATAACTGAAAATTTAATAACGCTTCGATCGATTTGCTGCAAGAAAAACGGAATGATAAACGCCAATTATGCGCTTTGCAGCGAGAGCTTCTTTTATACCCGAGACGTTCGATATTATAGGGGAATCCCAAGCAGTGCGATAATTTTCCGATAGGTCGCGACGGCTTTGCGTATTCTTCCCCGATGAAACTTCCTGGTGGTGTATTTGGCGATGAGGGAAAAAATCGATGGGTGCATTATGAAAATTATGTCAAGCTTGAGGAATGTAAACTGGATCATTTCCAATATCAACTACGATGGTGTGCGTGGCGTTTGTAACCTTGAAGGTCCGACCCAGTTATTATATCATCACGATCGTCAAATGAACGTTGAAATTAAAAATTTTGGGGGATGCTTCTACTTTACACGAAGCCTGTTGAAAATGTTTTTGTAACCGAGTACTTTCGCTGGTCACAACGTTGCGTCATCATTAAGTTATTAAATTTGAGATTTTTACTTTGTAATTCATTTGAGACCAACTATACCCTATTGCAGTGAGACCTGGACAAAGTCAGGAAAGATCAAATCAGGAGTGAACGCCATGGATATGAGATTTCTAAGATGGATAGAAAATAAGGCCAAGAAACTAGAAATACTGGCAAAACCTAGCAATTAAACCTATATGGAGCGTCAGTTAAGATGGTTCGGTCATGTGTGTCGTATGAGTGATGACTGACAAACAAAGGGTATGAGATGCGAGTGACAGGGAAAAAACAAAAAAGGAAGGCCAAGAAGAAGACGGGATGACGACATCTGGCAAGCAACGGCAGAAAGAGGGAGTAAGTGGGGAAGAATGAAGGATCAGACCAGAGACAGAGAACGTAATTATACAGAAAATAAGAAACTTAACTCCATCCAAGCCTTACACCCAAAAGTAGATAGCCACAGGATTGAAAAAAAAAAACAAAATAATTAATTTGCCAGTTCATACATCAGCTAAGCAGTTCTATTTACGAGGGATGTTTCATATGTTTAAGGAGTTTGATCATGGATCATATCGTGGCCTGAACTGATCTGTACCGTAACAATCAGGGGATTCCCCAGAAAGCCGACAGCATAGTAGAGCACGATCGAGCACGACTGCTTCATACGAGCGGCTTGGTTCGCCACTCGCTCCCCTACTCGCGTTGCATTACAATGTGTTGTTACAAGTTAATCAAGTAAAAAAGCAAACTTGATGGCGCATTCTCCGTATTTCAATTTAGCATCAAGTGACATCTTATTAAAAAATAAAATATAATAAAATCTGGAGGACTTTCTATATAACGACCTTATGTATGAGATGCGTTAACCCATTTGTACCCGCTGTACTCATTTGGGTACAGTTTACTGTACTAAAATGAGGACCGCGGGTACTAAGGGGTTAATGGGCAGCTATCAAGTAACTGTGCAAAAGTTTACAAAGTAAGCACAATTTGCATATGCTAAAATCCGTTAGTTTACTATTTTTATGACATCTTATTGTTCCCTGCAATAAACAACCAGATGCGTGGTTAACACTTTTGTATGCCTAAGCAGCCATCGAGGGCTTTAAATATGTGGATACTGTAAGCTGGTATCTCAGTTTCAAATTGCAGGAAAAAATGCTTCGAAAATTGGTTCAAGCGTTGGTGTTAAGGGTGTTCGGTACTTATTTTCAAGATCACTTAAACTTCTTTTTTTTTTGGTCGGTCGCCAAAGCTGTATATTTTAGCTCTAAAAGATGTATGTATAACGATAAAATACTAATTGTTTACAATTTTATGAGTTCAGGCAGGTCTAAACTTTTGTCAGTAATAAGTGAAGAGCCAGCAGGTTTGCAGGCTTGAAATTTTGAATACCACATAATCGATGCGGTAGTTAAGACTTGTCAAAGAGCATTCTTGTAAATACTTTTGTTATCGTTGCTTTCTTAAAGTCGAAAAATGACGGTAAGCCCATGGTCCTTTTTCTATTCCTTAATCGAAGTTAAATTCAACAACAAACAGGGAATTTACAAAAAAGCTCATCGACAAGTCGTAGTTATCGTGACGAATACACGGATTGCAAAATTTCGATCCTGTAAACTTACTGGTTATTCACTTATTACTGACAAAAAATTAAAGCTGTATTTCTTAACATTGTAAAAAACTATTATTTAATTGTTACACACGGTACTTTTAAAGGTCAGACATACAAATTTCAAAATAGTTTAGGAACCAACAAAAAAAAATTTCAGTTTAACCGATCCTGAAAGAAAGTACCTTACCAACCTTAAATGCAAATATTCTGAAAAACAATGGACTATCTGTATTCTTTTTTCAACAAGAAAAATATAGAAGAAAATACTTGTACTTACGTCTAGAACTGGTCATCGGTGCCACCTCCGTCGAAGGTTGCTACAAATAAAAACCTCGATTATAAAACGTGCCGGTTTGACGGGGGATATAATAACTAACGATAAGTCACAAACAAACGTAATTGTAAATTGGTTGCGTAGATTCCACTTTAATCGATAGGCCAAACTCGAAACAGAAATAGAATCAACACACGATCACGTATGTGCGTGTGTACGCACACACAGAAATGGAATTAAGGAGCGGGAAAAAAAGAAAAAGCGCGAGTGAGATGGCCGATGCGAGAGAAGAAAAACAAACAAGCGCGCGTGAGAGTTAGTGGACCGTACGGTCGGGATCGATACGCAACTGGTTAATTAGTAAAAACAAAACGGAACGCACCTTGATGGTAGTGGCGGCGGCTGCGACGCTCGGTAGAGGATGGAAGAGGAATTTGTCCTGTTCGTTGTTGCGTGGCGTCGCAGCAATCGCGGTCACCGGCGTACGAACGTCGATCATTTCCTGAAAATAAGCACAAATAGAGATGAGTAGTTAATAAATAACGTGGAAAAAAATTACAAAACAAAACGAAACGAGAAACTGGGAGGGAGGTTTCCACTTAACGTATCCGTTTTGCGAAACGAAACGCGCAAACATTTTAACGGAATCTGCGGGTGTCAAAGCTCACGATAATTAAATATCGCTGGGAATTCTCTTTATTGCCGTTCTAAGAACTAGTGCTAAATTTAATAACTTTATATGAAATTTTCAGAAACATTTTCGAGTGTAACTTATTGATGTCAACGTTCCGTCGTTGATACTGTCAGTTTCTTTAGGAATAGTGAGACTCTGCCATCTCTTAATGACAAATCTACCACGGCCACGACTCATAAAACTTGTTCCTTTTTCAATTTTGGTCGGATATTTGGGAGATTTCAGTAATCTCAGGTTTATATCATTTTAAAGATACTTCTTTCGTTAAATTAAAGCACAGAATCATGTTTCATGTCATCAAAAAGATACGTACACGAAATATCATTCGATTTGGTGTTGATCAAACTTTTTCCGAATTTTCAAAAAGATGGATTTTCAATCTAAACCTGTGGAACAATCCTTAGCACAGCATCATATTATTGCAAGTTTAAAGATACCAGCGTACCGAGTTTGACTTATGCAGCTCCTGTTTGTGCAATTTTCATCATACTCTTGGGAATATTTCAATTATTTTAGTCTTATATCGTTTCTCAGACTTCTTGATCTAAAGCACAAAATCGTGTTGAACCTCTTCGAAAACGTACATACACGGAATTCCAATCGATTTGGTGATCTTTTTCAAATTTTGAAATTTTTCCTTTGGAACTTTTGCAATAAATCGAAATAACGGTAATTATGTCGTGTTATATATATATCAAAAGTTTTTAGGTTTTAGCGGGTACGAAACGAACCAGACACTTTGCAAGTGCGAAATATTAGTCGTTTTCAATTTGGAATATGACGAAAATTATCTCAAGATTGTTGTTGTTTTTAAACCGGTGGGACGGAAAGAAACATCACACGAATTTAATTCATATAGCTTCGGTTTGTGCAATTTTGATCGTACTTTCGGAAAATCAATAATCAATAATCGCCTCAAAGAATGACCTCAAAAGATACGCATCCAGATATTACTGGATTTGGAATCTTTGGAATTTCTGCGATTAATCGAAATATTGATAACTAGATCGTGTTACATATCAAATTGAAGCTCTCCGAGAGTACGAATCGAATCAGATAACTCGACTCACGAAGTGCTAGCGGTTTTGAATTTGCACGCATAAAGTGAGAGTATTATGTCAAAATTGATATTCCAAAACCGGTGGTCAAAGATAGGGTTTAAATTTTTAATTTCTAGCACAAAATCGGGTTTGGAAAATTTGAAGATGCCACGGTACCGAGTTTGAGTTATACATCTCTTGTTTTTGCAGTTTTCATGAGATTTTTGGAAGGGTTTCGAGAATTTGAGGCTTATATCGTTACAAAACTTTTGGATTTCATTAATTTAAAACAGAATCGCATTTTACATCTTGCATCATGCGTATAAGAAATTTTATTCGATTTGGTATTTATTAAAACGAATTTTCTGAATTTCTGCAATAAATCGAAATATTACTATAAATATTATATTGTATTACATATAAAATTAAAGCTCTCCACGAGTAGGGAAGGAACCATATAGTATGAGATATGAAACGGTTGGGGGCTTTAAGCTTGAGAAAATGCCCGAAATTGACTTTTTTAACACTCAAAAGACAACTTACTGTTGTTTTCTTTGTTGAAAAAATTATCTTCCTTCTATCACATTCAAATGAAATATCATGTCAGAACAGCATATCACCCATGTAAATTCGATACGTATACTATGCGAGAAAAAACGGTGTTGTCGGAGAGAAACGCAGCTCTCAATTCCGGCACAACAAACGCAATTACAACTACCGGAAAATCATATTCGTAATTTCCGCTCGGTTTTAATAGTCTGGTCCGATCGTCTGCTTTCCGTACCAAAGCTATTTCTGATCGCGAATTCCCGATTATCGATCTATCCGATCGATCACTCGATGAAAGCGTGTTACCTAACATGCAAACGTTTTAATTGCTAACTTTCGATTCGCAAAAACGTGAGCGTAAATAAGCGTAGTATCCACTAGTTTAACGATACTCTAACGTTGGGGCGTGTGGTATAGCAACAATGGCAACAAGGAGGAAATAATGAAGAAAAAAAAAGGGAGAGCAAGAATGTTGTTCGTTTGATTTCGCAGTTTATTTGCACAGGTGTTCGAGATACGTATGTACATTAATTTTGATCACGTACTAGCGTGTAATTTCCAATTTTAGAATTATTATTTTGTTATTATTTACAAAACTTGGAGAGAGAAAATATGGGACACGTCTGTGGCGTTTATTCAAAATTGATCATATTTTCACCATTTGTTCCTATGATATCTCCCTTGTCCAAAATTTGTTTCGAAATTGCGCTGGATCATTTCTTTGATAATTTATAAAATTTCATTGGTTTTACTTTAATTTTTTCAACGCAGTCCAAGGTATATTCCAAGGGGCGGGGAAGAAAATATTAAAGGGATCGGCTTGCTTTCTGGCACGATGCAACTCTGCACAGTCGCCCAGAAAAAGCGTCTGATAATTTCCACGACGTTTATAATCAACACATCACAGGTACTACATTGCACAGCGGGCGCTTTGTCTGGCGCTCAGTCCAGGCTTACGTCTTCCCATAAAACAGTCTGTTTTTGAACTGAGCTTGTAATGCTCAAAAAGTACTCTCATCAAATCCATCCGTTGTCCGTTTCTGCACTACATCGCATCTAAAACTCCTCATCACACAATTATTTTATTAAATCCGGTGATACGTGTTTCGCTAGCAATTACGGTCTTGAAGATATTTGTCTCTTTGCTAGCGAAACACGTGTCAACGAATTTAATTAAATGATTTGTGTGGTGAAGAGTTACCGATGTGTAACAGTGTCAGTAACAACACCACAGTCCTTGCAATCACTATCAACTGTTATTGCACCCTCGAGTCTCAAGCAGGATCAATTTTCTCAATAACGGTGAAGTATTTTCTGATTAAATCTAGATTGGAAGACTTCTGTCGATAGGGTCAATTAATTAGGTATGTTATCAAGCAGTTTTCTAAGAAAATTTTGTAGCAACTTACTAGGTAAGGACATATACCATCTGCCAATTACTAAGGGACAGAGAATTACGGCTTATTAACTACGGACCACAACAGCATGCTAAAGTTTCATTCTGTAGTAAACAATGCTATACTCTGCGGTTGTGGTTCGCAAGTAAAAGACAATTTCCTTGCCCCTCAATAATGCTTACGTGCAATTTAGGCTTTCCTGAAGAAGTGCCTATGAAAATAGTATTTTATTTCTATTGATGAGAGCTTCAGCTACTAGTAACTATTATATTTTTTATGCATTCCCTAAATACCGAGGAGACTTAGGGTTTCAACCTGCTAAGACTATTTCAGAAGTAATAAAGGTGACAACAAAAACATTTTTTTATCCACCTAATTAAGTAAAAAGAAACACTAGTTTATTCCCTCCTTTCCCGAAGAAACGAAAAAGTAATTCATTTTCGTGCCGACGTAAAATTAAATTATAAATATGTAGTATGTAATGTATAATTGTATATAAACGGATCGAGCAGGAGGCACAAATATTTCCGTAACAGGTAGTACTAACATCGATGAGATGAGAACGACGACAATCGCCTTTTACTCGTTTCTAAGTACTCACCTTAAATATGTTCTCCACTTCTTGCGTACCGCCCGAAGGTGTCATTGGCTCCCTTGACCCCGAACCAGATGTGTTATTCTGGAAGAAGCAGAAGTGAAAGAATAAAAAATTACTCACTTGCCGCTGTTGGCATAAACGAGTTTGTTTTGCGAGTTGCACAATTATAAGCGAGGTAACGAGTAAAACCGTAATCCGTAGAGACGGAAAGAGAAGCACACGGAGAAATCCGATTAATTAAAGTAAATAAAAAAAAGGAAAGAAACGAAGACGGCTTAATTGTCGTCTATAAATCTTTTTAATTACTAAGAAAAATAAAAAAGAAGAATAATCATTCGATTAGACGAGTCGATTCCTAAAAACAAGCACAATCCTTTAAGCGCGTTTGTATCAGAAAACATTTCTTATTAATTTTTATTTAAAGTAATTGATTTAAGTTCGTCTTTTTCCTGGCAATTAAATAACGGGCTTGTTGTTTTCCTTTTTCTTTAATTTGCATGCCATGTCGGCGATTTTGAAAGAAAACGATATTCTAATGCCACAGTTTGTGTAAATATCGATTTTGCTTGGAATTCCTCAAGAGTTAAACTTAGGACCTGTGTTGTTTCTCGTAATGTTTTGACTCTGTTTCCGTAACAGAATGAGACCTACCAAATTCGTATTATTCGCTCTTGGATGACCGGTAGAATTTCCCTTCTTCTTAATGCAATATCAGGTGTTCCACAGGAGTCCCGTCTTGAACCTTTCTATGGCTTGTTGTTGTTTTTCGACTTGGATGCACTGGAATGCGGCGAAGACATATTAGTCTTAAGTGTCGTGTTACATACGGTTGGTACCATTCAATCTTTTTGTGCGTGGTATCAGGCGTTCCTCAAGGTTCAAACTTTGGACCTGTGTTATTTTCTGTTTGCGTTTAGTGATCTTTCGGATACAATTTCAATGTGCAGAATACCCACAAGATATTTATATTGTATTTATTACATGATATACAGAATTTCTCACAAACCTATGCATCAAATTAAAATAGAAGAAAAGTAATAATAATACCAAATACTTTACGTACAAGATGTAAAGGCGAGCAATTATTATTTAGACGAAGAAAGGTACACGTTGGTAAAGTTGAGCCCATATGTTAAGCAGGGTCACGTTGATATTAGGATAGGTCGTGTTGGTCGCCACCGCGTTCGCCTCATACGTCAAGCACAAGTATATATCGACACTGGATGGACTGAATAACTTCGAACTTATGTTGTGATAAGTAAGTCGGTGCACTCAAAACAAAACTTTTATTGGCCTAATTGTTTCTATCGATGCTCTTATTATACCTGATATACTCTTATTAATAGCTTTGACACCGAAGTTATGAAAAACGATTGCATATATGTAATATGTATAATAATTAGAATGCCATTTAGTTATACGCAGTATCAGAAGTCAACCCTAGGACTGATACAATTTCTCGTTTTAACCGTGCCCTCTTGAACGAATTCAAATCTATTCGATAAAACCAACACAACGATTTCCGAAGAAACGTTAGCAAATGCTTGTCAGAGCTTGGTTAGAGGTTGCATTGGACTGAAGAGGAGTTGAAAATAATGGGCAAGGCTCCAAATTGGAGCTGAAGGAAACGAAATCGGAAAACGGAAGCAGTATGAGGTATCACAATGTCAAAATTGAAAGCTCGACTTTGCGAGATCATTTATAGAGCTCGCAAAAGAACACCCAAAAGATCTTGACCCAACGTTGGGACCATCGACCAAATCCCTTTAAAGCACAAAGCATGGGAAGTTCGGCAGGAAAACAAAGAAGCTTCAGCATGCAAAAATTCCTAAAATGAAATTCTTGTTTCTCAAAACTGAGGAGAAAAAAATGATAACACGATTCAAAAGTATTGAATCGCATTTGTTGCTAAAAAAATATATGCGATAACTCGCATGAATCATTCCTAATTTATTATTACAACCCCCATTTCCCGTAGTCAGCGATATGAAACAATATTAATCCATTAGACGCGGATATAATAATGTGACCGAAAATAGATTTCGATGTTATCGAAATAAACTGATACGATAAATCAAAATTATCGAAATTCTATGCGTAAACATCGTCGGTAATATCGAGGTAAACATTTTCCTTTAGACAAATAAACATGTTTTCCGATAAATTAGTGATAAAGTGTATCTCAAAATGTCCGACTTAGGGAAAACTATTTATATCGTGGAATTTTCCTAATGAACATTTTTGTACTTTGCACTTTTTTAACGACATTTCAATCGAGTTCGAGCGTAGAGAAAATGATAGGATTGCCTCAAACATATACGCTATACGACAGGAAGCACATCGTCTAATGGAGTATATATACTTCTTCGCCAACTAAACAAATTTACACTGTTTAGTCATACCCAATTTTTTCCCAAACCCACAATTTCGCCAATTGAACCAAAATGTCTCCCTTAGTAGATCATTCACGCCCCAAAAGCTCTAACAGGCCCGTCCAATTTAACATCAGATCCGAAGCATCTACCATCGTCATTAGCTTGTGGAATCGCGTCGATAAAACTGGGGACATCTATCGGTTTCGGGGTAAGTAAGTGTTTCTCGAACGGACCGGGACGTGTAAATCTTTGTGAGGCCGGCCCCAACGGCCGATTTTATTGAACGGCAAATTGAGTGAATGGAAACGTCCAATTTAGTCCGAGCGTACCATCTACGGATGGCTACAATAAATTTCTCGGGCCGCAGGTCCGTGAAGTCATAAATCTTTCAAAAGGAAGAGGACGAGATCGGAAAAGGGAGAAAGTGCGATAGAAATAGGGAAGTTCTCGGGATACTTTATTGCGGCAAATATGCCGGGGCACAGTCCGAGTTAACCCGTTAACCGGTGAGTGATGCGTAAAAAAATTGTTTACAGCAAATATTTGTCGCTTCGAAAAGTGGTAAGAAAAACCGAATTCGTATAAACAGATATCTATAGAAATATTTCTTTCTATTCACCCTTAAAGTATGCGTCAGTGTTGTATACATTCTGTTTATTGTTACTTTTATGATCGACCTTCGTGTTGACAGTGAAATTTATGTTCGCATTGTACATAAATTGGAAGCGATACGAAATTGTATGTAAAAATTATTTATGTACATATTTTCGTACTTATAAACATGCTTTTTTAATTGTCCCCGATCTTACTAAATATCGCGTCAATATCAATAAATTTTGAAATTTTTAAAATATGGTGATAGAGCAAAGATCGTGACGCCTTCTATGGTATCAAAATGAAAATATTTTGATTTCTTTGATTATGGTGCAGGTTAACCTGTTGAAATATGGCGCTTGCTGTAAGATATCTCAAGTATTTTTACCAGCGATGTTGGCTTTAAAACATCCTAACTTCTGTGAACAGCTTTACAAAAACTGTTGAATGCTCAAATCTCTTGAAATTCACGACGAGATATTTAAGACGTTTCGAAGTTAGAAAGATCAAAAATTCTTTGAAGTCAATGTTATACTTAAAATATTCAAGCTATTGTATTCAAATTGGAGTCATATTTAAGGAGTTCAAAACAATTTCAAGCTGGCGGTGCATCTATTTAAAGAATCTAAGACTTTTGAAACCGCCGTTGTACTTAAAGAGGTAAAATTTTTGTGAGGGCTGTACAACAAGTCAAGTTACATGCCAGATGGCATATATTTAATGAATTCTTTAAACCGACGATATATCTACGAAGGAAACATTTTTCCCGAAACTCGTACCATATTTACTTACTTACTTAATCCCTGTGCTTTCCTACCCTAGCGAATGGAAATGGATAGGACCATAGTTAAGCCTGTTCAGTTTCTCTCCACTTCGTCTCGTCCTGTCATGCACAGCTTGCTGCGCTTCTTCCCAAGTCAGTCCTATTCTCTCCGTTGCTCTCCTTACTTTCTCCAGTCACGTCCTTCTTGATCGGTCCTTATTTCGTCTTCTCGTTCAAGCTTCAAGCTTCTTGTTTTACTATGCTGTCATATGTTCTTCTACGTGTCCATACCAGCGTAATTGGCGTGCTTCAATGTTTTCTTTCAAAGCCCTTATATTCAAATTTTCCCCACTCTTCCTACTTTCTGACTGTCATTTTCTTCCATCGATATCTTTGGTCCATGCAGGAGTATTGGAGTCACCGCCTTTCCCAATATCATATTTAACGAGGTCAGAATGTTTTGGGGCCGACGCCATATTTAAATAAATTAAAACTTCCAAAACGGCGTCTATCTAAAAGGACAAGTTATCTGTAGTCTAAATTTATTACATAGAGCATCAATTGAGAATATGAAGGCACCTCTTCGGCACGCCATCAAGGATTCATGTTTTTATTTCGGACCTGGATCTCCGTGGCATTGTTGGGTGCTGCCCTCGCTACTTCAAATCCAACGAGTGGATTGCTCCCCCGTTGGATCTTTATTCATACTGATCAAGCATATCAGTAACTCAGTGAAACGTAACACTGTGGTGAGGACAATGGAAATCCAGTACCAGCAAATTACGTATAAGAGGACAGCGTCAATTGATCTAACATCATTGCTTTATTGGTATCTACAGTATATCTCAGAACCAGAGTATGTTTTGTCCAGAAATAATTTCCATGCAGTTTTTCACAGAAAAAGCAGTGTTTTCACAGCGAAGAACGCAAGGGAATTCTGGCCATTATCGTCTAATACTTACATCGCCCTTCCAAAATGTTTGCCACACAAAATTGAGCTGGGTTCCGCAGTAAGAAAAGTAACGAATTTTGTCCGCATTTCTTTCATAAATAAAATCTTCATAATATCTGGTAAAAAAATTACAGTACAGTTCTCAACATGAGCCACATTTAAACAAGTCGATTTCTTTCCAAATAATTTCAGAGTCAACGAAAATTATGGGATGAAAGCTATTCTTCCTAGCAAAGTGGTTGGCTTGCACACGGTCAACAAAAACCCTACCAATGCTATAATTATAAAGCAAATTACTTTAGAAAAAAGTAAACTCCAACGCAAAAACTATCATCACGCATATATAACAAACTTACTTTTTATCAACGATAGATAACTAAAAAGTAACAAAAAAACAAACTTTAAATGGAAAACAAAGCGAATTCCCCTTTATCGGGAACACGAGTTTAATGCATGTGTGTGTATGTATGCATGTCTGCCAACGTCGAGCGGCGGATTGAAATATCAACCTGGTTAATTACCGAGCGCTATATCCGAGCCTATATTACATCTAAACGCCATTAATATGTAGATTGCGGTAACTCAAAACCCCTTTTTAGATTCCGATGTTTCCAATCAGTTAGCGCTAATAGTATTAAAGTCGATTATTCGCCGCAACGATGATAGTTTATTAGTAGGAGACAAAAAGTGAAACTACTACGAAGAAAAAGAAGCTAAATGGAGCCGAGAGGAAAACTGGTCTTTCTTTCAATTCGCCGTCTTTGGGATTTGCTTTGTGAAGAAGTTCAAACGCGAAACTTTGAAACTTTTGTAGAAATACTTTTGTTTCGTGGAATTTCCCCGGTGTCAATTCCATTGATAGGGTTTAAGAAAGTTCTTCAAAACTACATACGTACTACGCTGAAAATGTTACTGCAATCGAGTATTTCCGTTGGTGGCCATTGTTAAATTCGTAAAGTTTGATATTTTAACCCCATAATTCATTTGAGAGCTCGAATTCCAACTAATCATTTCTGTTTGGATAGCACTTTAAAACTAGTAGATTATGTGATTAGGAGCAAAACTGAAGCTCTGTGAGCTGAGCACTGTTTTTCTTGTATGAGACAAAGATTTTTGGCTCCTTATAAATATTTTTAGCGTCTTTGTACATTATACAAAGATTCTTTTTTGGGTAGTTAATAGCACGCTTAGTTGAAACCATTGTCTTTTGAATGAAGGTAGTATTAAACTAACAACATTGTTATACTTTCCAATGGAATAAACTTATTTTACACTTGATCTTTAGTTTTTGTTTCCAGCTTGAAGCTGCAATATTTTCGATTTCTGCAATGCAACCGAACTAATGATAATAAAAATGTTAATGTTTCCAAAGTTTACTGCTTATAATTTCCATCCATGCACATCAACAAATTTATTGATAATTTTTATACCAGTTGATCAGCTCCTCCCGCTCAATTTATAATAATTGGACCTGTTATTTTGTGTAATTATGTTCGAACTGTGCGAGTTTGAGTCGAAATGTACTGCTCCAGAAATACTTGAAGCAATAAAAGGCGGCAGATCAGAACTTGGTTGCAACCAAATCATTCGTTGTTTATGAAGCTTGCAAAAATTCCTTGTGGGTAGATGAGGTGGAGATACTACCCCTTTAAAAAGGCTTTGGTGGTTGTGGAAGATTATTTAGAAGAGTCGTTGTAAAACGAAAAGGATATTGCTAATGGGAATTTTTTAACCTTTCAGTTGATGCAATAATATTTCAATTTCTTTGGCGTTTGGAAAAAAGTGGAAATTTAACGTGAATATTTCGTAGCAACGATCTTTTGCAATTTTTCCAAATAATTTACTAGCCACGAACAATGCATTGAACCCCCCAATCCGGCTTTTGGTAAGCACGCACCATTGATTAGAATTGTTTACAATGGTTTTTCTGAGTTTCGGCCTGGACGCTCTTGTCTCAATGATGCATTTCGTGAAGGTCGTCTACCCACATCTGTTGATGCTGTGTTATCGTTGTTGACCACGATAATACAAGTGCGCATACAGCATCACAAACTGTCGATGTTTTAGTCAGTAAAAAAGTTAAATTGATATATGACATTCTCCATATTTACCTGATTTAGTAAAGCATTTTTTTGGTTTCTGACAATAAAAAAATAAGATGGGTGGTAAGCGTGTTCATCGGGGCAATTAGGCAAATGGTTTCTGAGATACCAGTTTCAGATTGGAGAAATGCTGAAATGTAAAAGGCGAATATTTTTGGAAAACAATGCATTCATTTTAACTCTTTTCTTTTTCGGGCCTTCTATAGCCAGCATACGTACATTTGCTTCGAAATTCTGTTGCAAAGTTGGTCAATTTAAATTATAAATTATAATAAATTTAGAACATGATAGGTAATTCAAAATTAGTCAAGAGGAAACACAAGAAACGAAAAATACTCGGTACCAACAACTTGGGACGGTCAACCTCCAATTTTCCGAGGTGAAGATAGGTACATATGTGCTACATATATAGTCGTTGTGTTTATGTATTATATGCGTACATATATGTGTATTTTATAAATCACCTAGTAAAAAATACCGGCATTTCCAATGATAAGAAGATACATTCTCTGTTTCACTCATCTTGGGTACATATTTCTTTTTATATATATACATATAACGAACGACAAACAACAATTACATCAAGATCATTTCATAAAGTCAATAGGCGTTAATCCCAGATTATCATCATTTGATTTCTTCAAAATTCCACAAAATTCATTTTCGAAGGAACTAATTCTCTTCTTTAATTAAATTTCACACACCTACTCGAAACGAGACCAGACGAGCAATTAAAGAAAAGGTAAAAAAAGGGAACGCTACCAAATATGAATAAATCCATATCTAAACGATCTAATAAGGCTAATTTCGTCGCGAGCGAGAGAAAGAGAGACCGGTTCTCGCCCAGCGGATAAATCTAATTAACAATTCAAATCGGCGCGGAACTTTCGCGATTTGCATGTGATATTAGCGGTATCTAATGGAGGCTCCTGCATGCAAAAAGAGCGCGTGTATGCACACACGGTTTTATGACATTTGGACGCAGCAGTTATTTTGTAAATCGAGCGGAGCGTATTTAAAAAGGTGATTTTATGCAATCCGTTCGGCCGATCGTTGCGTAAGATCAATAAGAAGGTGGACATAATTGCGGTTATCTTCGCACGTATGGAAATGAGTTGTAAATCGGACACGTAATGAGCTACAAATGTTTGTCAAAAATTATTATAACAGAATATTAAAGCGTATTTTTGGAATTTCGAAAGAATGCAAATTCCATCACGTTCCATTTTTATATAATTTTGCTCATTTTATTTCTTTTTTGGACGATATTTCGCTGATAGATTGTGCTGTAATTTCTATGTGGACCATAAATGGAGAACGAATGGTTTCTAGGATGACGCAGCCTAACAACATAATTGGCGGACACACAGATATAACTGGAACAGTACTAGGCGAGCCATTATAACAGATGGCTACGGGCAATATTGCGCCAGAAATCGTTTATACATACAAAATAGAAGTTTGATATGGGCCACGGACTGGACGAAGAATCACTTAAGAAACTAAAGTATCATAGTCTGGTTTACGGACGAATCGCAATCCCCCAGTTGGAAGGCCGGTATCTACAGATTGTGCCCTAGAAAGAGGATATCACTGGGCCTGGGGAAACATCTAACGGTTTCTCAGGTTGAGGTATTTGGAGTAGCACCCAGCGCTGAAGAAATCCGAGGGGAGACTGCACAAAGAAGACTAGGCACAATGACTGATAGTGATACGACTATTAAAGTGGTTGGGAAGCTTATTACCAGGTGAACATTGGTAGAACATCACAAATAAGTCCTCAGTGAACTGGCACGGGACAAAATCGTTTCGTTAATCTGGGTACGAGGACATGAAGAGAAAAAGGCAACCTAATTGCCGACGAACTTGTCAAGTAAGGCTATCAAGGAAACTTTCTAGGACCAGAACAGTTCCTCAGACAAAGAAAGCAGAAAATTTCTACGGGAAATTTTCTCCCTCGTCATTTCTCTATACGACACCCATGAATTTATCCCGGCTAAATCTAAAATATTATAAAACCTGTGAACTGGCCATCTACGTGATGCAGCCTTTACTGAATATTTCCTACACATCTGATCCACTACGTCAACTCCATATTTATTGTCGTTATAGAATTCGACTGTTTCAGGTATTTTCTTTTCACCAATTTCAACATCACGATGACCAGTACTCAGAAGACTTTTTGCTGGTTTTGGTTAATACACCGTTAGGGCAGTTTCTCCGTTTTTTGAGTACATTAGTTGGAAAAATAGGTTCACCGGCAGTTTGAATTTTGATAAGTATACTCGATCTATCGTTCTGACTATACTAGTAGGTACCTTTTCTATCGAGACTTTCACAAAGAGCAAGAGATGTGAAAAAATTATCACATGTAACATTCCGTGCTTTGTTGAGAATAGAACTGCATCAATTTTAACACTACATTATCTCCCCAAACATTGGTCAACCGATCTAATCTCATCCTTCCCTAAATATCGAAAACCATTTATGATGTACTTGGAATCTTTATCTACAGCTAGCGAAAATGTCTGACCATATTTAGTTAATTTTAATGCCATAAATTGTAAGAACCTGGACCTAGCTTTTAACGGAAAGAGCTGCTCGTCAATTGAGATATGATCCTGGCTAATAAAATAGTAGTAGTATAAAAGGATTCCAAACAAAAGATATCACGAATTTATGTGTAATTTGAGGTACCTCGTGATCTCACGGAAACGGTTGCGAGACATCGTATTTTTCGCAAAATAGGGTCTATCACTATTTTTTGATCAAAGTGAATCAAGTTCAAATGATCTGGTTGCAGTGGCTCCACGTGCATACATACTTGCTACAAAAACGTTTAGTTACTCGATAAACCAGTTGTCATTACCTAACAACTACAGCCTTCTATTTCTGTACACTTTTGAATATGTTTTAGAATTTTATTGCATATCAATTCTTCATCAGTTCTTCATATGTCAGAGCACGCTAATTTGTCATAAATAATAGCTTAGAAGTACAGACAGTTTACAGAAATATTCACACAGCCCTCACGACTCGTAACCAACAAAGAATGAACACAGTTGAAAAGCGCATGTTAAACTAATCACGTGACTTTCAGTAAATTTCCACGCGTCGTCGCTGACTCACTACATACGAAAATAAGCTTGACGACGCAAATTATATCAGAAATAAAACGAATTAACAAAACAAATGGAGCCACGTACTCTTTTTTTTTCATTAAAAAAAAATAGAGTCAAAAATGACCCCTCAGTCATTCTTGGTGTTTCTAAAGTTTTAGTTATCTAATCGAAAAAATTATGACTGAAGGGGTATATAGTTATACAACATTGATGAAAAGTCATGGAAGTACTTATGAATATAAAAATGAAGAATTCATAGCATCATGAATTTCCAAAAGGGTCAAAATTGACACCTCGGCGGTTCTAGTGTCAAATCATTAAATTTTTATGTGCTTTGGGAGTACATATCTCAATATACTAACCTAGGCTCAATATTATTTTTTCCATTTCCTGCAAATTTCTTGGATAATATCAAATCCAGATTAATGATTTTATCTCTATTACTCTATTGTCCTATTCCAATATGGTTGTTGTTGTAAGTAACTTTTTGTGTTGATATTGGCATTTATCTAATTTAATCAAATCTCTCTTCCACTAAGAGTCATGGGATTCTCATACCCACATTAGTTGATGTGGAAATATGTTCCATCTGTTAGAAATCGAGATAAGATGCAATTGAAGATGTCGTCCTTGTTTCTAGCCAAATACGTATCCCGAAATTGATACATAATTCCGTCTTACCGATACAATTCAGTGCCAATGATGATACCATTAAAAACCACAAATTCTTTAAAAATACAGACAATATAACCATTTCTTTACAACTGCTTGTGCACAACTCTAACCAGACATAAATAATAAAGTTCTCTTACCTGATCTATATGTAAACGAGGTAGATGATTTCTTGGCGCCGCATACATGCGATTCGTGATCGATGACGGTAGGGATGACGTCGAACTCGCAGCCGATCCAGCAGCTGAAGACGAAGTCAGAGAAACGGGAGTAGGAGGAGGAGGTCCCTTCGGCGGTAAAATCCCGTTCGACCGATGATTACTGGGATTGTTCCCGTGCTTATTACCCGGCTGTCCGGGATAACCGCCTCGGCCCTCGTAAGGCGGCTTTCCGTCCGTCGGTTTGACGAACACACCCCTCTGATGCGGATGATGACTCGGCGGCCGGCCGCTATTCTGTTGCTGGGGCTTCTTGAACTCGGGAGGCGGCGGTTGCAGCCTCGACGAGGCTCCCGAAGGCATGTGGTACGGATGTAGCATCGAAGTGGCCGAAGAGGACCCATTTCCGACTGCGGCGGCCGTCGACGAGGAGGATGCCACCAGGGGCGGCGGCACGGAGGGCAGCACCCCGGACTCGGCGGTATGTTGTCGACGCCAATCAATCGGTTCGTTTCGCAACGGAAGGATTTGAGTAGGGAAGGTTTGACCCTGTGGTAGTCGCCGAGCTTGCTAATGATCTGTTGCGTCACCGGGTCACTGGAAGACGGGTTCACCTGAAGACAACGACCTTCATAAGTATTCTAGACACGAACCAGGCGCGTTTCTATTTAGTTTTGGTGAGCCTCTCGTACGATGGGAAGAGAGAAGGAGAGAAAATAAAAGAGCGCGGGATTAAGGAGAAATAAAGAAGGAAGGTCGGTCGGTGAGGGGACTCGGTTACGGATCAGTGGCGGCTCGTTTAACGCATAAAAATAAATATCACTTTCAGGTTTCTACATTAATATACAGTGTGTCTACGAATTAGAATGATAACCATATGCATACAAATATTCAAAAGATGACAGCTTCATATTATTTAAGAATATTTCGACATTTAGGGAACAAGCTATTTCGTGTTAATAAGCGAATGTTTTTTAATTTTCCACGTTATAATTCAAGGAATAAGCCAATTTTTGTTTATTTCTGAATAAAATTTGTATACAGACAAAAAGGTTTCCTTATAAGGCGGGAGGACTCACGTCAAAACTCAATGGTATTAACTTTCCTATACTCACGCATACGGTCTGTGAGACCGATTTATATAGTATAGTATACGTCTTTCATTTTGACGTGAGTATAGGAAGGTTGAGGGTCTTTGCAATTTCTAATAAGACAGCGATCCCATGCTGCTGAATGTTGAAAATGTGAAGTTTAAATCACTCTAAACTGGTTATCATTGAACTGGACAAATATGCGGTATTATGAGTCATCTGTCCTTTCTCCTCTCTAATATAATATTACACTGTAAAAAGGACAGATGGCTCATCGTATCGCATATTTGTTCAGTTTAGGTTATCATATTTCACGATGCCATTCTTGAGAAGATGCTTAAGTTATGTTTCAACCATTCCGGGTCAGCAAAATGAATAAAATAGAAGTAGGACACCTACGCTCTACTACTGGAATTTTTTCCAAATTTCCTCCCCACATGCTCAAATCCTTTTAATTAATTAGATTTATTCCCGTAAATTTTCCGAAACGCAGAAAATCTGTAAGTTCCTCGCGTTTAAGTGGTCGATGTTGAATTCTTAACTATCCTTCAATAAAAAGGAAAAGTTTCTATAGCACCTGTTAAACTGACTCAGACCGCCTCTGAACTCCAGTTGTCTCTTCGACTTTTCTTCGTTTTATTCTGTTTGTTTTCTTCACCGTACCTCTTCACATTGCGTTACGAATACGCGAGCATAGCCTAACGCGTTGTTATCAACAAAGGATTTCGTATTTACGAGGGATCGTATATGGCATGGGAGTCGGTAATGGGAATTATTAGTGTTGCCAACGTTAACTATGACCATTAATTCCGCCGCCGAGAAGAATAGCAGCGCGCTCGAAAGGACAGAGGAGCGTTCAGTAGGAACTGTGAGACGTCGTCGGATCGCCGGTAATCTGGTTCTCGTTCGCGTTTTTTGCTCCTTTCAACCTATCCGACGTCTTGGCGTGGATTTCTCGGCGAATAAATCGGTTATTATGTTGCTATGATGGTTATGGATGTCGTCATAAATCACGCGAAAAAATTACGAGTGGATCTCGGATTTGTTTTCAAGGACCTAATAGATTTGGGATATTTCTTTCTGTCGTATGCATATTTGCATAAAATTGCATAAAATTCGAAACAGTTATTATGATGCAGGTTCAGAATTTGTTTAAATGTGTGGCGAAAAGATCATTAAGAAATAAAATAGGGACCTGCAGTTGTAACTTAACTATGGTGATTAACTTCGAGGACTTGGCCGTTCATTAATTTGAGGAGAATCGTTCGGCTCGAAGCATCTGCTGGAAGAGAAGAACTTTGTAATTATAGGCTCTTACTAAAACCTTTAGTCGATATGTTTGTTAGTTGGAATTTGATGAAAGTTCGGAGATGAAATTAATTAAGTAATTTTCGTTAATGCCAACTAATTTTAAAAATATAATCAAGTCTTAGACCTAAAGATTTGGCTCCCTTATAGTTATTTCCGTTTATCAAAGAATTACTTCCCTATACAAAAGCATGGTCATTCAATTACAGATCGAGAACCATGCGACGACTTACAACATAGTAAATACAACCGAATGATGTCAAAAATTCAAACGATGTTCTTGTTTCAACGCCAATTTAAATTTCTGAGTCTTCACCTTCAATTTAAACTTTTTCTGCGATCTTCAACTGATATATCATAACTGATCATAAAACCGCTTCAGTTTCAATCTCATACGTCTTCCTAAGAGCCAACAATTTTTCTTTATCCCGTACCTCGCCTTAGCTCTTTTATTATTCCATTATCCCTCCCTTCCTCGTAATAAAATTAACTCCTCGTGGAAAACTACCTATACGGAAATCCCCCGACGGGCCTCGCTTATAACATCCGACGATAAATAACCGACGGTATGAAGCAGCGCCTATATTTCTCTCCGGTTTATTTGTTGACTAGTCAAAGTGGTAGTAGCGAGCGTGGCGACGGCGAAAGACGTATCACGCAAATTCCGACCTGACCCGGTTTCCTGGTCCGTGTAAAGCCATAACGAAACGGTAAAAAGCGACAATAGAGACGACGACGACGATGGCGACGTTGGCGCTGGTTTATCGAGCGAAGGTAGATGTTGTACCTACTCCGAGGAGCGAAGGGATTCTCTACAGATCCGGACCGACTATTCAAAAATCGTCCGGAAATGTAGCCGCTTAGAGGCGAGTTTTCGAGTCGATGTTCTACGACGGGGAAGCTCGTTAGGTATTATGACCGAGAGAGAACGGGCGAGTCGGCTTTCCGACAACCAAGCGACCTTTAGCACCGCACTAAACGAGTCCAATTATTATTGAGTGCGCGTCTATCAGCGCCATCTAACGTATGTATGATAATTTGACTGGATCGAAGTAAGCGACGAATGTACAAGGATTGGTCAAAAAGTTGTTACGTTATAAAAAATAGTGGGAAGAGACGGACGTCAAGTGGACAAAATGACAAAAAGAGAAGAAAAGAATCAATGAACGAATGCAGTCTTTGATAAGTAGGGTCTCAACTGGACGAAAGCAAATACAAACGTGAAGTATATGCGATGCAAACCTATTTTTACTCCATACTTTTGATAGAATGAACCAGAGTCCACAGAAAACTCCCAACACAAAATGTTATTGAAAATGATGGCAATAATACTAATAATAATGACAACAATAATAACACCAGAGATGCAGGGGAAGTAAATCAAATTTTGTTGTTTGGATTTAATCACTGCGATATACGCTATTCGCACTGAAATGTGATAAGCTCTTCTCTCAGAACCCTATTGTATTAATGCCATAAATTAGATATTTCCGTCCCAATTCTAATGGGATTCCGCAACTACTTTCCTCGTCCTCATCGTCGTATTATACGACCAGTCTTCATCGCTCTGATAAACGGAAAATGGAGACGATTTTCCCGCGGTATGCAACGCTGTGCGAGGCGTACAAAACGTATAAAAAGCGCGTAACGCGAACGAGCGGGTAACAACGAAACGACCGCTATACGTTCGCGTGCTGAAATCGGGGAATTTATAAATAGCCCACTTCGCTACGCCTACGATTCTGCGGCCGATTCCGAAATAGTTTTTCCCCTGCTAGGCGGCGGCCGCCGTCGAGACAACAAACAAATAACGCCCGAGAGGATAGCGCAGGTCGCGCGACGCTGGTAATGGGAAAATATTGGGAATTTTTTCGATTGATTTCGCGCGCTTGGTAATTGGAGCGTAGGTATGTTTGACCCGTACACGATAAGTGCGTGTAATAATTTATTAAAAACTAGACGTGATGCTCTAGTTGCAGATATGAGGTTAAATAATATTGTGTACTGGCAAGGACGAACGACCTATTCGAGATTTACAATTATTTTATATGTTCGTTTGTTGTTTTTTGATAAACTTAACTATAGATGGCTACAATTCTATTTTTTTTTTTCAAATAAATAGGCTTGAACAAAAAGAAGTAAAGAAAGGAATAAATACGAGTAAAAAACAAGAAAAGATCAAGAAACAAAAGTAAGAAAAACTCGAAACTCGGGCAAAACTTTTTGTCGGACTTGTATGCATACACGCATTCTCAACATTTCTTCCCTCCAACCATTTGTCTCCAGCGTAAAGTTTAACAAACCGGATGTAACCTGAACGCGTAACGGACCGGTGCAAGCGAAATGTTATTGTACGGCGTTTACACATAATACGCGATATATTACCGGATTATGTAATTTCTTGCGTACCGAAGCTTCGCTCCTGCAAAGAGAATCGAACTGGTACGGAACCAAACGACACGCCATTCCGTAGGATTTTACCGAGTTTGGAGGATTACGGCTAAGAAAATTTTTTGGCATATCGGAACAGGTTGGAAAAACAGGACGCGTGAAACATAACGTATAGTGTACTGACACCCTCTGAACAGTATTAAGGAGACAGCACAAATATTGAGATTCAAAATGTTAAAATTAAATATAAGGCACCAAAGAAGAAGAACGAAGAGACAACAAGGAAAAAAGTAGACCTTTTCTAAAAACTAGGAAGTACAGAATTGCAAAAAAGGGACAAAACACCAAAGAAAGCAAATCCAAAATTCAGATTTACGTACGAATGGAAGAAATCTTTCGAAACATTAGGTGCGAAATTTAGCAACGTAAACGAAAAGGAAAATGAAAATTAAAAAAGAAACGGCACAAACCAAAAATGGGGTCAAAAAACTCAAGAACGCAAAAGAGAAGTTCCAAAATGGAGAACGCAAGGAAGAATGCTTTTTCTAAAAGCGAGGAAATAAATAAAAACATTCCGGAACATATGGAACATAAAGGTAGAGAAATCAAACAAGATAAAGAAGAACAGTAACAATAAAAAGGCAAACAAATAGAGCAACCTTAAAAAATAATATTACTTCTTCTCGTATTTTCTTACGTCCTATCAGGTAACAGTATTACGAAAAACTTTAAGATGTGGAAGGATGAAGGTGGTAGATTAAAAAAACGATGGTAGTAAACAAAAAGTAGCTGGCGGAAACTAAACGAAAAAGAATGAAGAACAAATGCAATAGGCCAAAGAAAACGAAAAAGATACTAACAAGGAAGTTTAAAAATCTGAAACAGAGACTAAATATAAGAAAAACCATTTCGAAATTAAATATGAAATGAAATACGAAACAACCAGTTAGTAGTTTAACAAAATAAAGCAGTCAGAATGAAGAGGACGAAGAAAATAAAGGGATCAAATATGTATATAGTTTCAATAACAACCAGGAGAAAAGTCCCGTTATCAAGGGAAAGTGAAGATTTTCGGGAACGACGAGGACGATAAGAAGACATAGAAACAAAAAAACATGTAAAAACTAACACTTCCTATAGACGATAAGAAATTAGAATGAATTAATACAGAAACACGGATAAAAGTGGTAGATCGGAAAAGACAAAGAGGATAAGGAGTATGAAGAAGCTTTAATCTAAAATGTAAAGGATGAAAAGCACGTAATGGAATGGGAAGCACGAGGATAATCAAGGAAAATCAGAAAAGTAGGAAAAGCATCTGGTTACTTTAAAGACGCATATTGCAATAATTAAATTCTCATCCTCTCTCGAAGGGTAAAATGATAGGAACAGGCAAAAGAGAAACCAAAGAAGATAGGAAAACAACCGTTTCTTTTTCTAAAAACTATGAAATTAGGGAAAAGTTAGTAGACTGAAAAAAACATGAGGAGGATAAAAGATACAAAAAATCTTACACCGAAAACTGAAGGAGAAAAAGGAAAAGTCACTTGTAAAAGAGGGAATGGAAATGTGGGAATCTGTAGGAGTTCACAGGGTAAAGAAAACGATGAGCACCAAGAAGACCTATTGGAAGAAAGAAAAAACGAAAGTTATGCAATGTAACAGGAAGTATAAGAATATTCAAGGACATAATAGAATAAGGAAACCTTGCGCTTGAGACGTAACGAAGTAAATGAGCAAAAAATGAAACCCCGGAAAGGAGATTAAAATCAGAAATTAGATATCATACAGAAATATGGAATAGGAGTGGTAAATCGGAAATAGACGAAGAAAATAGGTGATAATGTAAAGAAATATAAAACTAAAAGAGAGAGAAAAGAACAGATTTCTATAAATGAGCAAGGATGTGGAATTCTTTCAAAGTCTACAGTCTTAAGAAAACTTAGGGATTGTGGAGGTTAAACAAAAACGGGGATAAGAAAAGGAGGAGTTTGGGTGCCTCCAAATACATATTTCGGCAAACAAGTTGTCATCCTCAGTTGAGAAGTAACAACAAAGAGATAGATAAAGAAATTAGAAGCCAAACTGTAGGACATGAAATCATTGCTTCTACAAAATCTAGAAATCAAAGAACTTGCTTGATCTACTATCGCGCGTAGTTCATTCCACAGTTCGTACTCCCTCCATTGAAGATGGGTTTCAGGATAATTTGAATTTTCAAGGCGGTGAGTGGCTTGAGCAGAACATTGTAATGTAATGCTCTCAACGAACACAACATTTGTAGCCACTTAAGGCGGCGGTTACCTTGAATATAACATTGTAATGTAACGCTCCTAACGAACACTACACGAGCATACCTTTTCTGCGATTAGGTGCGTGTTTACTGTCTTTACCTGTATTCGTTTGTATTACCACTTAAATGTGACACCCTAAATGTGAGCCTAGTGGAGCACGACTGGTTTATGGGAGTGGACCGATTTGCCGCTCTTTTCTCTGGATTGCTTATGTTCTGCTCCTGTTACATTACAAGGTTCTGTTACAAGTCAGTTGCTGTAAAATCTGTTGAAAGGAATGTACGTACGAAAGTAATATTTATTCTTCTTTTGCGAGGTCCATTAGTTACTTAAAAATATTATTGTTTTATTTTTTTAACATGGAATCCTTCCTTCGAAACTTCCTTTGGATGACAAATGTTTTTGCAGTAACCTCTACAGTTATTGAGAAAAACCTGCGATGCGATGTTCTCATCTATTTTTTGATTCGCAACGGTATTACTGAAGATGGATTAAGTATCGATATGACTCAATCTGATTGTCTGCCAAGACGAAAATATCCACTTTTCTATTTCGGTCCGTAGTTAAGTCAAACATAGGAATCGATTTATGTTAATCGTTTCTTGGCTGTGTGAAAATGGATTACACGCGGTACCATTTAACCTACTTATTTCGAACTAAATGGCCTCATCAGCTAGCACCTGAAATACGAACGAGCGACCGATCGACGGTAGCCACAGCGATTCATTAAAGTCAAGTTTGAGAATCTTCGTTTCGATCGGAATTAATTAGATTTAGATAAATATATTTATTGAGAACAATATCGAAATTTCTTGTTTCGAGTTGAACGCCTTCCAATTCCTGGGACTTTCTCTTTTAGAAATTCGATCGATTTTAAAACGCTTAAAATTAATATAAAAAAAAAGACGACCGAATCGAACGGTAGCCATCAAACGTAAGAATCCTAACATTAGATCTATATGTATACAACAAAAGTATATTTAGGTAGGGTTAAAAACCGGACGTGGTATCCGTCATGTTCTTCCGTTCCATTATTACCGATCGTTCAACGGCGGTGAAGTAATCCAGATCCGGTTTCGTACGTAACACACAAGAGGGAAACGATTTTAAAGATTTTCCTTTATAGGCAAGGAAGACTTTATGATTCCGTAAAGAAATTTCCATGATTAGGTATGATCATCAATCGCTTCGATCTTTAAAAACGAAATATACAAATTAATCGCTTCGTCCCAATTACTAAACTATCTTCGAGAATGATTTAATTAGTCCGCGTTCGCGGTAAATTCCAAAAAGTGATACTTCGAAAGAGGGCGACGTCCATCTCTGTTTAACAACTTTGTTCAACGCTTGCGTCTTCGTCAGACGACTGCAATTTAATTTAACCTTATAAATAGAACGGGCAATGAGTAATAATAAGCTGAAACTACGTGGAATCCGACGCACTGATTCATTCCGCGTTGAAACGAAGGCATTTGATGTATGGCGATCCGACAAACAGGTTCGGAACAGTAAAATATTTATCTTTGACGCCCCGCGGCGAAGAAATGTCTTTTAAAAAAATAATGTTTGAGGAAAATAAAATAAATGAATGTTACGTCCCACGGTAATTTCGTCCAATACTTTGGTCCTGGTCTCGTTAGTTCTATTCAAAATTTGGACTAGTCGCGGTGAAGATGTTGTGTCTCTAATCAGAGCATAGTCGAATTGATGTACGAAGGATGTTTACAAAGTTCTTCGAATTTGACGATAATTTTGTCAATTTGATCCAAATTACCGTGAAGTTTCTCCACATAGTCTTCATTTCATTGAATACACTTATTGCGACGTGACATTTTCATTTTTAAATTGTCCTCAAAGAAGTATCTGTAATCCACCGATTTTTATATAAAACTAAATACGCAAAAGATATATCGTATGATATTACAACGTATCTAATTAAAGATATAATAATGAAGATTGCAACACCATTAACTTCCATATTAAATAAATATGTAGAAGAGGGTGTGTTTCCAGTTCAATTGAAAGTGCCTAAGGTCATACCTATCTACAAAAAAGGTAATAAAAACAACTGCGGCAAATATAGGCCTATTGCGATCGAACAAATAATAGCACATAGATTAATCGAATATTTGGAAAAACAAATAATTTTATAACCTAGAAACAACATGGGTATAGAAAAAGAAAATCAACTACTACAGCAATTCTAGACGTCGTTCAAGCTGTTCTTGATGCGTACGATGAACACGAAAAATAAGGACTTACAAGCTGTGATTTGAGTAAAGCGCGCTATTACAAAAACTTTATTACTATGGAATTAGAGGTACACCACATGGTATCGTGGAGTCACTTTTGAGCAATAGATAGCTTGCGGACATTAATGGCGGAAGATCAAGTTTGCTGTCAATAAATAGCCTCGTTTACAACGCAACAAGCGACCAGTGCTGCCTATATACCGATGTCACATTCCTTCTTGTGGTTGGGAAAACTGAAGAGGAACTAGCAGAAAAATTCGAGGACTTATTAAACCAAGCAAGATCATGATACAGAGTAACGATATCTTACTAAACGAGAATAAAACACAACACCTTACATTTGGTACAAAAGACCAACAAGCATCGAGTGAAATACAGTGTCTGGGCATCGCGTTAGACAGCTAAGTGAGTTGGAACTATCATGTGTCGAATCTAGCTAAAAAATTGACTTCTGCATAAGAAGGCCAAATAATACAGCAATGCACGGAACTGCCAGGATTGCCTACTTTCCTAGCTTTCATAGCAAAATAAGTAATGGAATTTTGTTCTGTGAAACCTGTTCATCTGCAGAAAGAATTTTCTGGCTCCAGAAAAAAGTATTGCGGACATTTTGCAACTTAGGATATAGTGTCAGCCGCAGAGAGTATTTCGAGAAAGAAAAGATACTATAGCATGCATTTATATATTCGCAACAATAAAGTACGTCGACCGACATCGAGAAAACTTCGTCACCAATGAAGATTATCACGAGTATAACACAAGAAAATGGTGTGAAATGCAAATCCCATACCATCGTTTGTAGACAAGCCAGAGCAGTGTAAATTACCGGGGCCCAAAAATATATAACAAAATGATGACGTTCTTAAAGTTCAATTTGGAAATCCCAATCCAAAAAGTGAAACAACTTTTGTTGGATAATTGTTTTTATTCCATAGACGAATTTCTTAATTTTGAATGTCATTAATTTTTTTATAGCATTTGCTTGTTTGTTGGTATATACGTTTGTGTTAGTATATATATTCATAGATTTTTCTTCTGTTTTTATTATGTCGAATAAAATTTATTATCTGTTATTATAACAAGTTTTATCTCACTTAAGGTCTCAAAATGGAACAGCCCGTAGAGTGGTTCTTTTAAATTTGGGAAACAAACGCAAATCACTAGAAGCCAGATCTGGTAAACAGGTTGACTGTGGAAGCAATTCCCAACGTACTTAGCTTAAAACATTATTCGTTCTCGCCGCAATGGCCCAGATAAAAGATTTGAGTAACATTCTGCCTTAATAGTAGTATCTTTCGGTAGATAATCCTAAGTTATTATCCGTCTTCAAAATTAGTCACCGTAAGGTGCTAAAAGCTCTTGAAGTAAAGAGCCGCATTTTCCCACCGTTGCTTTGGATACTTCTAATCAAAGTTCAGTCAAGTTATAGTCAAAATATGCCTATAATCATATTTTAGTCACTCTGTTGTATTTTCTAGTGTAGTCACAAACCAATAATTTAGCTGTACGTGGTAATATAGTCATAATCTAATAGTTTGGTGCCGATGTTTTCAAAATTTTGACTAGTCACAATCAAGACGTCTGGGTGTTGTAGACAGTTTTATAAGTCTGTTGTACTCGACTCACAGACCAATGATTTACTTATGATGATCCACTATGTAGTTTAGTCATAACCCACAGATTTAATAGTAGTTTTAAAACTATATTGTTCCAATAAAAGTATTTAACATGTTAACTTCGGTTTATACGGTTGTTGAAGATGCTTTCCTCGAGCTAGGGAAACACGTGTCACCGATTTTATTATAAACAATTGTGGGGTGAGGAGTTTACCGATGTGATATTTGTATTTAACATGTATTTGTACTATTTGCGCGAAGATAAGAACAAATCTCATTCAATTCCTTTTCTCTCCTCAACACCACAGGGGATAATTCTGCCTAAGCTTTCAGCGCATCACCCACCTTGCGATCACCGATTGACTTGGGCGTTATGTTTCAGACCTACTGAGTTTTTGCTCTGGTCCCAAACAGCCTTGTTACCCAGGCCGATGCCCAAATCTTTCATAAACCTCTTGTGAACCTATTTCTACACTAACCCTAATTCCAAGAATACCACTTGCTTATCATTTTTCAGTAGATTTCCTACGGCAGCTACGTTTCTTTCATAAGCAGAGGTGCTCGGCCGTCCACTTCGAAGATCGCCCTCTGGTACCGTTCTGCCAGCTTTAAAACCATCTGTGCTTTTATATTCTGCAGACTTCCCAAATACACCTGGCAAATGTTGAACGATATCTGAAGGTTTCACGCCCTCTTTAAATAAAAACAAAATTATAGATTTGTGATTTAGTCGTGTCTTCCATGATTGGAAAGTTAGCGGTACGGAAATAACCCCTGTATCAGTCAAGTAGCTGAAGTATACTAGAAACGTTTTTGCACGATATGGCTGCGTAAGCGCCTCTTTGATCAATAGCGTGACCTATAATATTTACGCACTTATCAGGAACGAGAAATTCGGCTCTAATATCTAGAACATTCAAAACAACCCTCGTAAGCCTGAAGGTTTAGTGATATTTCCGATATTTCCAGTAAAACTGACATGTGACTAACCACAAATTTGTGTTTCCTGACAAAGTCAGACTTCAAATAAAAAAATATATATAAAACGATAGTCAATAATCAAAGATACGTATCTAGTAAACTATCGGAACTTATCGTTTATTGCATCTTTTCACCGGTCGTTTTAAATTTAGGTTTTTTTTCCTTTCTATATTATTAAAGTAATCAATTAAACATTCTCAACACTTATTCGGCCGTGCAAATTTACATCTCTCAATCTATCAGACGCGTCTAATCTATGTGTATTTTTTGACCAACTGCCAACAAGCAAAAACGAAACGCGTTAATCTAATCAAAGCAGGAAACACACCATTCGTTTATTTGTAGCGATCGAGATCAAAAGGATTTCGAAGATTTCTAGTCGGCTAACGGATGTACGAACGGCATTTGAATTGAATTGAATATTTGAAGATTTTGGAAAGCTGCGTAGACAAGAGCGAGTAAAAGCGAGCATTGGCATAATGCCCCACAGGATTCGACTAAAAAGGAATTTAATCCGTAAAACGTCCTTAAAAATATATGCATCTAAGTCGATGAAAAAGGGGAAAAGGTTGCGTTTAGCCTTCAACGGATTTCATCGAGAACAATTTAGGGAGAATCGTTCTATGAAAGAAACGATTTATTTGAAGAGTTTTAAGAAATGTGTAATTACACGAATTCTGACAGTAATTAAATCAAATTATATAACCCGTAAAAATGCTGATGATGTTTTTATAACTAGCTAACGGCGTTATCTGGGGTTATCTCTGCTTGTCTCGGTTGCCGAGATAAAGCAGTTTCTATTAATGAATGCGTACACATAGCATAATAAAATTAACGATACTTTCCCAGTCACTCTATTAAATTCCGTTTTATTCTCAATGAACGCGAGCTATTGTAGCATTAAATTAAAGAACAAATAAACTGTCGTGGGTAGTACAAGAGAATTCTTATTGCGGCTATAAAAGCCCCGAATTGGACATCTATCGAATCCCATTAGGAAATTTTTATTAATGTCGTCTCTAGACTTTAGACTATTAAAAAAAGGAGTAAAATTTGTCTGTTCGAAAACAATTTGCGTCATTACTAATAAATTAAATTAAAGGAGATAATTGAACTATAATCCAGATAGACAAAATTAGGCGATTTCATTCTAATCATATTCCGGGCCAGTCCAATAGCGTAGACTTATACTCTACATATCTCTAATCCAAATTTAAATTAGTCATAGTCAAAGGAACTCTAATTAAAAATTAGTCAGTCTGTTTTACTGTTAACCCAAGCCCAACTGTTTAATTCTACTGGTGTTACTTCTAGTCAAAACTTGGACGTCTAATCACAGTTTAGCCAGTATATTGAAGTTTATAGTTAAGTTATGACTTCAATATTTCTTGTAAAATTTAGACCACAAAATAGTCTACGGTTTAGTCAGGCTGCTCTATTTTGTAGTCGAATCACAGTCCAATATACTAATAGTCTTTATGTATATTTCTAGCCTAAGTTAAGATTATACATATACGGAGCGTGGCAAAACTTTTTATTATGGTTTTTTAATTTCCATTTTTTTCTCTTTTATACATAAAACTTGAATTTCAAGCATGGAACGATACACAATTGCCCAACGAACGAAAATTGTAACATTATTTGTTGAGTGTAAGAAATGTATGTCCCCACAGTTCCAATAATTTACGCCTTAGCAAGAAATATTGATCAGTTTGATTGACTTGGGGATCGGATGCGTCCAGGGAAACTTCGGAGTGGTCGTTCAGTTGAAAATATTGAGGAAGTAACAAAGAGTGTTGCCGAAACATCAGAGACATCAACTAGGAAAAGATCCACTTAATTGTAGCTCTCTGGCTGTACTCTTTGGCGAATTTTAAATTTTAAATGATCTTTTGAGAACGATGAAAATTTCTGATGGAGCCCATTTCCATTTAAATGGTTTTATTAATAAGCAAAACTGGCGGTTTTAGGGATGACAGGATCCACAACAACTTTATCAAAAACCATTACATTGTGCTTGTATAACTGGTTGGTGCGATGTTACTGCCACAAGAATTTGTGGGCCGCACTTTCTTTGTAAACGACAATCCAACAAGTTGTTCCGACTTCTTGATGTATTTTCTTTAAAGATTGCTCAATCTTTGATCGATTTCCATTGAGGGTTGATAACTTTTTACCCCGTTTTCTTTGCGGAATTGATAGTATTCTTTGCGCGTAACTCGATTTTTGAGCGGCGTGTTTCTGATCGATTTGGACTCGGCGTTTCTCAGTTTTTATTTTCTAGTAGTTCGATATCTTACCCATTTTCTCTAAGAGAGCACGACATTTGAAATTCTCTTAGGAGTAGCTCGATTTTTGGCTCATTTTGTTTGAGATTCAACTTCTAGCCATAGTCCGATATATTTTAGAGAAAGTGCAATCTAACCCTACACCGACAGTACGTCCCAGATATAACTTAAAAATCCATGTGGCAGCTAGAATCCAATTGAAATTTAGTCTTTGTCAAAGTATGTGTACCATCATTAAGGAAAATTAGCTTTCTTTTCCTTGAAAGCGGCCATTGAGAACATTGCCCCATATTTTATTTCCGCTGGAATCTAGGTTGGTTTTTAAAGCGAAGCTCTTTTGGCGAGGTTCTGCGGCGAGAGTTAACTGGAAAAAAGTGAGACGCTTGAAATCGTCACTAGACTCATCGCTGGAGCAACAATGAAATGCGCCGTATTTGTGTCTCTCCCCATCAGATGGCGCTCTTATTATTCGGAATCGAATTTACTTCAAATTCAACTTCAACAATCGGTTTCGAAATGAAATAGTTTTTCTTTATACCTTATTCATTCAATTATAGAATTTTACCGTATATTCAAATAAGCATCTTGTCGGGTGTCTCTTGACACCTCTCTTCTTTTTTTTTATGTAGAGAGTTAGATCCAAAGAAGCTAAGTAATCTAGTTTAATGATTTATTCTTGATATACTTCACACCAATGATACTCACGGTTAAAAATGATAGTAGAACCGATAATTGTATCACGTTGGCGATATCATTCGATATCCGATAAAATCCGTTCCAAATTTTATTGGCGTAGATCTTATCCATTGATATGCAATAGGTAAAACAGATTTAATAATAAGATCGATAAAATACTCCTATAAATTCTTGTTTTTACTGCTTCGTGCGTTTATCCGGTAGAACTCCTTGAAGACACCAACTATTAAAATTTTTATGAGAACTTACAGGAAGTACTAGTGCATAAACGGTTTGCATTTTCCGGTAGTTCCAGTTTAGAAATATTTTATAATCTGCAACAGGTTAGAAGATATCCAGCAAGTTCGTGTGTTGCTCGGGGTTTTTATCTGCGTTACGCTACCGGCAACCTTGAGGTATGACGTATTAATATCGAGGCTACTTGCTTCGCTTTGCTTAACTACAAAGCGGTACATACATTACACACATACGTGCAAGTGGTTTCAATTCGTAACTGGACATGTCACATCTCATCGTCGTAATTGCGCCTAATTGGAAACAAGTTCGATAATCACGACGGATAAATAAATGAACGCTATTTTCTCCCTCGCAGAACTCCATTCTTATTCTCGCTAGGCTATAAATAACACGTCCGAAATCTAAAATCAATACGTCCTCAAATCCTCCATTCTCATATTCTCGAATTCTGACGCCGCCGAACACGAGGAGATCCTTCGCGGTGCTTTTGTTCGAGTATTTACCTACTTAAGGGCGACTCTCGAGGACGTGTTTTTCCCCTTTTCGATAACACGAACCGGGATTCTTTCGAAGTAGAGGTATAACAAGGGCGTTTCCTAGAAAGTAGGTGAGTGCACGGACAGCCACGATGATATACGCCTATTGTCACCCAAAAGAGCGGGTTGGAACAAGCGTGAAAAATAATAAAGAAAATATAGATTTCACCGATGCAGATGCAGTTGCAGTTGCAGTAGCGAATCGGGACATAAATTAACTCCGTGGCGTCGAAACGAAAACGCCAAAACTACAACTAAATCACTTTATCGCAATTTCGCAGCTACCCACTTCGTCGGCTAGTCCTAGCGAATAGTGACGGGTCAACACCGAAAAGATATAAATTTTAATGACGTCGGAATTAAAACTTTGGCTGGTGTTAAGCGCGTTAAACGGGTATGGCGGATCGTGGAATTAAACTAGACGGAAATTCGAAATTTACCGCAGCGTTCTTAGAAGCTTAGAAGTGGCATTTCGCCCCTCTCTCCCCACGGATGCCTCCTGAATTCCCAGGAGTTTCGGTTGAAACTTACAAGGCTTAATCCCCGATGTATAGATAATCATTAATTAGGAACGTACGTAAAGGTTGGAGGTTCTTATAAACTTTAAAGAGTAGAGGAGGTACAGTTTCAAACTATTGTCCTATAACGACAATTAAATTATGCTCTGATGATTGTTCGTCTTGTACTAATAACCAACTATTTCCCGTTTTTGTACGAGAAGTAGTTGTTTGCTGGGCAAAGTGGCTCAGCTTTTAATCAACTTTACATAGTATACAAGGTATGAGTCAATATCATGACCAATTCACACTCAGTTGATTTATGATCAACAGGATCCGGAGCCTTCGATGATGATGGCTACATTATTAACCAAACAAGTGCCTCAAATTTGTAAAGGAATGTCCCGATGCATATTAATCTTAATCTTTTCCAATCTACTACACAACAAAATAATATATGTGTATACGACAATCTATCAGTTTTGTCTACTAAACAAGCACATCACGTATCTTCCTGTACGAGTACTAGTTGTTTCCTACACGAGGCTATCCAGCTACAAATCATGAGCCACAACATCGAGTTCATGCTTATTTGATTAATCATCAACACTAATCATGTGATAATGATATTTACATTATGGACGAAACACATGTCCCGAATTGGTGCGTATTAATTTCGAAACCAGCAATGTACGACAACACACATCACATTTAGCTTATCTCCAATGATCATCGATTCGTAGTAAAAGAGACAGCTGATTCGAGAAAAATGAAAAAGTGAGAGTAAAACCAGCAGAATTAAGGCAATTACTCTTTATATTACAGCTGCCAGGGACGTTATGTAAATGTACTCGCGATCCGGCTCGACGACGAATAGCCGATCGTTTATTTATGTCGCACGTTCTTATTTAAATAACTTCGAGAAAAATGACGTTTAACAGGTGTTATGTTAATCCGAGGATGACCCAGCGCCATAATGTCGAGATCTTGTTCGCTAAATTGAGGAATATTTGTTCTTCGAACGGTTAGGAAGGATATTTTGTTATAAGAATAAGTAATGCATTTATCAGTTTACTTCAGTCGAATTTCATCAGATGTCTTCGTATTTGACTTCTGAAAAATCTAGGACACCAAGATAGCGAAGTAATATGTGATGAGTAGAACCCAGAAACTTTAGGGAGGTTGATAAGGAAACCATCCCTACCACTATTAGACGGTCCGCCTCTAAACTTATACGGGATGGGCTGATATGCAGGCGCGATAATGCGATTCGTCGGGCGCTTTCAACGTATGTTGCTGACGTAATTGGCGGGGGTCAACCTCCCTAAAGTTTCCGGGGTCTAGCGATGACAGGAAATTCCATTTTTTTTTTTTGGAAATTTGATTTAGACCGACCTATCCCATCATCTACATACATTTTAGGTCGAGAAATTTAGTCAAGTCACTTCTTATTATTAAAACAATAACAATAATAATGATAAAACAAGGAAAAGGAAAGGACTAGGAAATAATGGCAGTTCAATAAACGAACTTTAAATGCCCGGTATGAAATTCCCAACATATTTATAACAATAAGCGAGTCCTTATTAACCGGTTGATTTGGAGACGTCTTAAAAGTTGGAGAGTGGAAAAGTTTCCGACTTCCGAACTGCCGCTAAGTACTTCTTTTGTTTGTTTTCCTCTCGCGGGCAATAAAAATACGCATTAAAGGGGTTTTAGAAGGCAGAGAGCGTTGACTTCGAAAGAACTTTATCGTGTTCGGTTTTTAATGAAGTCATTCGAAGTAAATCGGTATCGTTGAACTTTTTCCTTTCCGGGATATTTCGAAATATATCGTTTTAGTTTGTTAAAAACACTTCCTTCCACCTATTTATCTCCTGGATTGTCAGGTATCTACTTCCGGTTCTGAATCGAGTTATTAGGCCTTATGATGAAATCAGAGTGTAAAAGTACTTCGTTTTACACATCAAGAGAATTATAAATTCTACCATCGGATAATTTTACTATGAAATTTAAGAAGATGCTATCAAGTTCAAATGGAAAAAAGTCGAAATTAAAGTATGTATTTGAATATTTGCTGCTCCAACGAATTTGAGTGGGATGTATTTAGTGCCTAAGCTATTTTAAGGTCACCGCAGTTACTAAAAACAAATTTTCAATAGTAAAAACATGTTTTCTTTCACTTCGCTCTGTTTATCTATATTTTATTTACTATTTACTTATTTCTCGCAAGTAAGCAAATTTTCATGTAACGTACATTGTTTACGGTTACGTCCAGAATTGATATGTGACCTCTAGGACCCTGAAAACAATAAATTTGGCGAAATATATCTCAATATAGATTATCTTAGTATTTCTTCTATAAATCATTAGAAATCATTAGATAAAAAAAAAATTATGAAACGAGGGGAGAGCCAATACAACCTCGTTTCTCTTAGGAACAAGTGCCAAAGACAAAAATTACCTCTAGAAGTTGGTTTCAGGACTGAATTTTCAAAACAAATTCCAAACCTCAAAGTGGATTACTTTTCTCGAGAAATTGGAAGTATCTTGGAATGCCACAGCACATCAAGTTTATATATTACAGCTCTGTACAGACTTATCGGACCCAGACCTTTGTCATTTCTTTACATAGCTTCCTATTTGTTATTATGTTATTCCCTCTTCCCGTAAATCTTCTAGTACCGCCTCTCTCCATAGTCTTTTTGGCCTTCCGCTTCTTCACTATATATATCGTAGATTTGCTTATTCGTCCTTCTTAAGTATTCTTCCTTTGTTTTCTTCCTACCTAAAATTCTTCTGAGTATTTTGCTTTCGCATCTCCTTTCTTTTATGTTTTGATTCAACACCCATGCCTCACATCCACATAACGCTGTCGGTCTTATCATTGTTTTGTAAATTCTCAATTTCCGATTCTATGACAAGTACTTTGATCTTAATAGGTGGTTCATGACTCCAGCTGAACGGTTGGCTTTACTTAATCTTGCATCAACTTCTTTCATTGAGTTTAACATTTCCTTTTTTTGCTCTGCACCACTGATTATAGCAACCATCTCATACATTTAAGCATCCTTATCAGTTTTCCTCCTGGTCCCAGCACATTTCGTGGAAATTTTGTCTTTTCACTCCTCATTTCATCTTTCGCGTACTTCCTCGGTGCTTTCATCCATATTTTTCGTTCGAACCTCGGTATTTTCGTTGCTGCATTTCCTCTCACCTCCATTTCATTGCTCCATTGCAAGATTTGTGGTAAGCATGACAGGACTTCGCATCTCCAATTCTTCTTATCGGAATTTCTGCAGGATAGGACTGTAAATCGGCACTTTTTATAAGGTCCGTGCAATAACGCCGTTGATACTATCACGTATTGTAGTGAGAATTTCCGTATTTCATTAAAACAATTTGTATAAAATGACAGTCGTCATCTTCCCAGCGTGATATTTAAAAGTGAAACTTTCTTTGCTTGTATATTAATTTCCACTTGTGCTCTCAACATTTGTTGCAAAAATAAATGATTTCGTAAGTCTTTTTTAATACTTATAAAAAGTGCGGTTTCACTGCCCGATTTTGTATATTAAAGCACGCTCTTTACACATGTTTCCTTATTAATTTTAATTACATTGCAGATGCTGTGACATCTAAATTTTTGCTACCGCACGTTGAGCAATGTCTTGAATAAATTATTGTGCGATTTCAAAGTTGTTGACAAATTGACCGTCCTCGTCCATTGCTTTTTTAACCGAAACGATTCGAATCGCCGATGGGTATTTACTCAGAGCACACATCAAGATGACAACGTTTCAAAAGAAGACAAAGAATGGAATACCGACAATATTTTGTGAATGAAACCATTTAGTTCCTAACATTTTAATATCTGGAAATCTAAGCTGCGTTCTCCAAAGAAGACGTTACATTTGTAAACACTCGATCAAGAGAATTTACGATTTAATTACGTGGAACAACCTAATAATTCGGCGTCGATTTATAGGTAGATCGCTGTTTAATAACGGGGGCTCTAATAAGAATTAATCTGACGTAATGCCCGCGGCTAATGAAGCCTTCGGGTGTGGGCCGTATCTATACATACATACATATCCGGTGCATAGACAGCTGCAATGTACAAATTGATACATTTTTATTTACTCGATCTACTGTAATCACGCAGATGATCTTATGAGAGAGAAGAGGTACTAATTACCCACTGTTGCGTGCTAAGTCTCACGACGTTTATTACTTCGGAAAGCTATAAGCGAGGATGAAATGTGTATAATTTAATTTTCTTCGAATTTAATTAAGTCCGTTTTTATACACCACTCGATTGTTTTTAAAGTTTTAGATTGCTGCAAATTATTTGGCGGTGGCATCGTGGAAACGTTCTATTAAGGACAGTAAGTTGGAAGTGGGTCGCAGTAAAAAACGGTTAAAAATATATATGCATAGCCTCGTTTTAATTTAAAATTAGACTTGCTTAACTACTTCTCAAAGCACAAACGTATTATGTTGAAGGAATGTGTCTATTGCACTTGGTGAAAAACTGCATTCCTTTTCTCTATTAGTTGATACGAGAGCCGCTAGAAATATTTCTGTCATCGAGTACTTCCGCTGGTATCAACGTTGCACCATTATTATTATTATTATTAAATTAATATTTCTGCTTAATATTCAATTGATAATTGGTTCTCAAGCTATCCAGGTGTGTTCACATGGCGCTTTAAAAAAAAAAGGAATTTTGCGGGAGAATGTAACCCTCGCGTAAACATTCTCGAGCAACGATCTCTTGATGATCTCTCAATCATTTTCGAATCAATTCATCACCCAAACAATGATTCCATGCCCTCTTAGTGAGTAGCCACGATATTCCTGTGGATTGCTCCAAAGAAATTCAACGGAGATCATTCAAATTTAGTGTAAGGCATCGTTACTGGTGCCGAAACTTGGATCTCTTTGTACCACAAAAACTAAACAATCGACTATTTGGGTGTTGGAAAGTGAGTCGAAATCTAGTCGATGGCCTACGCAGTGTTGCAAAGCAAATGATCGCTAGTTTCTTGTCTACTTCTGGTACGTGGCAAACGTAACATATCCGTCTCGGTTTGTACAGCACTTAGGACGTTCTCTCTTATATCAATCGATGCGTCTTGACGAGCTGATTCCAATGGTATATGATTTGTTTAGATTACTTCAAACGATTGCCGAGGAAATGCAAAAAAACCTATCCAAAAATAACCAAAATCGCATATCTCTGCTCCTATAGAACTTAGGGGGTTGGTTCTTATGTAGATTGAAGTGTCTTGATGAGCTGATTCCAGTTGGTATGTGATTGATTTCGATTACTCCAAATAGTTATCGAAAAGATGCAAAAGAACGCCAAAAATTTCCAAAAATAACCAAAAACGCATATCAGTCTCCGCCCCCTGTAGGACTTCAATCAACGCGTCTTGACCACCTAAACCCAACGGCATAAGATTTTTTATTACTCCAACGGTTGCCGAGAAAATTGCATGATCGCTAAAGTACACCCCTATCTCGACTGTTACGGGGCTTAGGTACGAGAAAATGAACCTTAAAAAGCTCATTTAGCGCACGCTAAACTCCTAGAGCGAGATAACACCAAAATCTATTTTTAAAAAATAATAATTTTATAGACACATGGTTCAAGAAAATATTTAATCGAAATTAGCGCGTCCAATTTGAAGAACTGTAATCCTTCTTCAATCTTCGATACGGCAAGGAGGAGTAGCGAGCAGAAATTCTAAACTAAATTGGGACAAACCTAGCTCAAAAATCCAGTATTTTCAAAGAAAAGTAGAAATATAAATAAAATCTACATAAACCCACACACTCTCTTTCATTTGAAAGTTGCCAAATAAGCCTCAGTGAGGATATTTTTGTTATGTAGATTTTATTTATATTTCTACTTTTCTTTGTAATTATAACTCACACCATGCTCTTGGAACTATTTTTCTATCCAGTCTTTTATTAAAAACCAAGAATCCAGAAACAGTATAAAATTTAGAAAATCCTATTAGTTTGTTCCAAACCACATTTTTTATATTTTAAAGGAATTTTAACTTATAAAGAGGTTTGCTACATAACTAAAAATTCTACAAATAACCAAAATACCCGTCTCGGCTCCTATGGAACTTAGAAATCTTGTTCTAATGTCAATCGACGCGTCTTGACGACTCAAACTTGCCGGCGTGTGATTTTTTGGATTACTCCAACGATTGCCGAGGAAATCGCAAAAATCCGCAAAAAATCGCTACATTGCACCTCTGTTTTGACTCGCATGGGACTGAGGACTGAGGAGTAAAATAACCCTAAAATTGATCTATAAATTAATTAAGAAATCAAAGCAAGAGGCCTTATTTTACGCCTTTTTCCGCTGCCGTCCAAGAATGTTTTCCCGAAACTTATGCGTTCCACAATCGAACTGATATGTGCTATATAATTACTCAACGCCTAAGAGAAAATTTTTACGCAAAATAAGTTCCAAATTTGAACATCAAATTTTCGTCGACTTCGTTTAGACCCTAGATTTTCATTAGGAAATAAAGGAAGTAACAGTGCAAAAACTTATAGGTACATAGTAAGCATAATTGGTATATGCCAATAATCAAAGAGAGAATTATGCTTTGTCAATCACGGACTAATTTTACACACTTACTTCGTAGCTACCTATTGACATACCTAATTTAATTAGGTCGTTCTATAAACAGTCATCCAGATTTTATTTGATGTACCAAGATTTTGGCTTTCAAAAATAGTGTACTATTTTTCTTTATTCGTTGTAGATTACGATGTAAAATCTTCTGCTCGGGAGCCGAGGCCACTATTTTGACCAAATCTATCTCTATCAGTTATCGATATATTATCTGGAGGAATGTGATTTGTCAATTGCGGACCGACTACACTGTACTGACGAGTCCCAATAAGGACAAAAGTAATTAGCCTACGGTTAAAATATTAATTCCACTCTTGATTATTGGCATATCCCAATTGTGTTTACTTATTAAACTTTCGCACAGTTATTTCGTAGCTGCCCATTAACATATCTAATTTCATTAGGTTGCTCTAGTGCAGAGAGTCATCCAGATTTTATTTAATATCAAAAGCGAATATTTTGAAAATCAACAGTCATTTACAGAATTTTATTACTGTTTTTGAAGTGACCGTAAGCGTAAACGTAAGCGTGAGAGCGTTAAATTTTGGGCGGAGCTTCGCTTCTTGTAAAACCCAAAGAAAATAGAAAGTATGATGTGTGAGCGAGAAGCGATGGGCGATAGGGGATACGTGCGTGCTCGCTTCGTCTGAAACAGAAGGAGAGACAGAGAGAGTATGATGCAGGAGCGGAAGTATTCCCTTTAGACGTACGTAAACACAATGTTTTTTCACAGTTTGCAGGAATTTTTCCATCAGGTCGCGTATCATCACCTTAGAGAAGCGTCGACTGCTCAATGCTGATTGGTGTACAAGCATTTGTTTTGCAAGAAGTCATCATCGAAATCATCAGAAAAACTAACACAAAACGCCCATTATTAAGCTTTGACGCGACGGGTTAAATCTGGACCCGAAATTCCTCGAAATAAATCCTCAACCATCGATCTCCATTACAAAATAATCGAACGTAGATCTCGTTGCAATTCTGTTCGTAAATTATCATCACATTCATCACAGATAGGTATTTCAAAATTTATCGGTCGAAGTACATCGTACTGGCATTTCTTATAAAATCGACTTATTAATCTACACCTTAATCGTAAATCCTTCGAACAGTTGTTGATTCTACCTTCTACATGTGTTCGCGTGAATTACATATTTACCTATACTCGCGCATACCTACATAGTTAACACCGTTTATCACACCGGATTATATCGTCCCTATTGTTATTAAATTACAATTAGCGATCGCAGTAATATTTTTCGATAAGGTAGAAAAAGTAAGCGCAGATAATGCTCCTAATTATAGCTGCTAGAACATTGGATATTATTCGCGCGCGTACATGTATTGGAAAACGGGAATAAAACTCGGGCGAACGATAAGATTAGATATTGGCTTATCATTGTTATTGTATGTGTTTAGATATATGCATGTAGACTGTATTTTGAAGTATAAGATTATGATATTTTTGTTTGGCATGGATGTTGTATGTACTTACTTACATACATTATTGGTGCTCTTGATGTTGCGCGAGATGTGGATTTGATTTCCAATAAAATTTCCAAACATCAATAAATGGAAACGTTATAAATATGGGCGCGTGGGAGAAACAGAGGCGTATCGAAATTTGCGCATTTGTTCAGTATAGATTTCTCGAATCGACTTCCTGTTTACCATAAGGTGTCAAGGGATTGTTTTCGATGGGAACCAGGAAAAATAAAAGGTGTCACATTTCATCAGATTTCGACATCAACATCGTGCGATAATTTTTGTTTACATACCTTGCAATAGGAAACATGAAAAGCTTGAGGTTGCTCTTGTTTATGCTAGGAATAAGGTCGCTTAACCAGGAAATCGAAATCAGATTCCCACAAAAACAAAATTAGTACCGAATTCCTCGCAATCACAAAAAAGGAAGAGACGTAATTAATAGAATACTATCCGGACCATTTGTGTGGCGCTGAATCCATGTAGTAAACCTGCTGCGCGCTGTAATTGGCCGAAACATAAGATAATTGGTATACGACGGCTGTATTTAGGACGCTTCGAAATTTCAATTCGAAATATAGACCACGATAACAATTAGCCTTAATACGTTTTTTACCGCACCTAGGCGGTACAAAAACGTACCATCTTTATTCAATGCCACGGCAAATGGTCCGGACAGTACAACATTGTAGTTTATTCTTCATTTATTAAACGCAGGGATCAACTCCAACCAAGGGATTTAAAGTCAAATATGAGCATTCATACAACAGCAACATGCGGGACTCTTATACGTATTTCAATTATCGGGAGAGGGTCAAACGTAAATCAGTAAACGTTATAAGAGGAAATATAGATTATCCTGGCGTACTCGGAAAATCAAAGCTAGGAAGAAAACTAAAGAAGCGGGGACTGCTTTCGTTATAAATCCTTGCGAATAAAATCGGATTTTTTCCAGTGAATCATAATCGCGGCGTTTGCGTCCGTACGTTGTGTCAACAGTTACGTAATAACTTCTTCGAGGAAGCGCGTTAACAATTTAACAATGCGTTGGAAAGTTGTGTGTTTGTGTTGTAACATTGATGCTTTTACAATTTAACATTGATAGTAAAATATTTGTATTTTATTACGTTGCTTGGAAGATTATCTGACGCTTGAAACTCTAATGAACGTAATATACGTATCAGCATGCATGTCAAAAAGCAGCGGTGCAAGCTGACACGTGTAATCAATAGGCTTTTAAATATTAAATCAATCTGATCCACCCCTGGACGACGTCGTTGCCTACTTGCCCTTTTACTACGTTGTACTTTTGCCCATATAATGGGCGTGATTTTCCGATGTCGTATTGTACATGAGAACTGCAAGCTGATAGGTGTAATACGGCCTATAAGTGAAGAAGGGTTTCTTTTGCAAAAGAGGATAAAGAGGAAGAGAACGTCGATTAAGATCTAAGACAATATTTGGGTATGTGGTTATGAAATTTTAGTTGCCAATGTCGAAGTTAAATTATCCTTGAATCGTGAGTTTCCTTTTTTTAGAGACCATCTGGGAGATCATCCAAAATCAGTTCCCACCCTTCGAGAAATAATACGATGACATACCCTCGACATGGTTTTAGTCGTCCTAGACCCCGGAAAGTTTAGGAAGATCTATAATTAAACGATTCCTAGCACAAATGAACGATCTGTCTCCAAATCAATACTGTTAGATGATTGGGAACCACCGGTGTAGTCAATACCAGATCAAATCGGTAAACTGTTTCTCATACAAATGTTTATTTGTTCCAGGACTCGTGTTTCACTGGCAACAAGCCAGCATCTTCAAACTGTTTCTTATGGTGTACCAAAATTAATCAACCATTGTGTAGTCAGGAGTTTATTGATCTGACCCAATATCAGTATAAGTGAGTATGTAACAATCGTCCTCCCCATTACAAAATTATTGCATTTCTGGGTTACTCACGCTGCTATTTGAACGGAAAAAAATTTGATTATCCATCCAAAAAATACTGCTTGAAACACATTCCTAAACATTTCTAACTTTTTCGAGTTTCAACCAAATCTTATAAAAGACAAAATTGACGTAACGTTATCGTTTTGATCAGAATTCGTTCGTAATTTTATATGCAGCAAAGATTTACGTCAAAAAGTAATTTATCACGAATCTTCGCGTCGACATCTTTCATTTGGAGTATAACTTCTGATACAATTATGTTTGAGAAATTAGAACAAAATGTTGAGCATTTCAGAATCTTAATTAAACTTTCCACACATTATCGTGAATGTCTAAATTGATGTAGGGTAACATGTTTACTCACCATTCGCTTCTAATTTTAGAATCACCAACAATTAGTGTCTAAAAATAATTCTGCAGAGACCTGCATGCCATATACTATGATTCACTTTAGGACACTTTGGATTTATAGCCAAACTTCGACAAGGGCGTTGGAATTACTGAAGTCTCCATCTTTTTAGAATTTAATTCAAACCCCGAACGTCCAAACTGGTCAGGGTTTTATAATACGTCCTATCATTTGAATAGAATTTTCCATCAACTATATTTATTTTCTATGATTCCAGGAACCTGGGAGCTCATATACCCAACACCAAGACGAAGCTCTAGCTATGTCGTATTGAAAGGACGAAGGAACATCATAGCGGGTGCGCTGTGCGTGCCAGGCGCTGAATGGTGTGAGATTTAAAGAACTCGAACCTAGGATTCTGCAGCCAAAAGGGATAAAGAAGCTTTCCACTTAGAAGGTGGTATGTTTTATCGAAGACACCGACCTGATAGCGTATTCTGGCTAGGAGAACACACAGTTAATCATTGAGTTTCGGTGCAGTGGGCCTTCAACCACACCCTCAAGAATGAAAGGAAAGGTTGTGGTTTGGTTACTAATTCTTTTCTCATTTATAATTATAAGGAAAAAAAGTTTGGAGATTTTAGAAGACTTTTCACCCAAATTTCATGATTGTTTTCTGTGATGATGATCATCATTTTCTTTTGGATTCGCACTGTGGTGGCGAATGAAAGGTTGATCATATTACAAAAACGTGAATAGAACATTGCCATAAACTTGAAAAATACAGTAATATTTTTCATTCATATTTTTCTTTTGTCCCTTTCTTTTTGTTGACAGGTGATGTATTCAAAACTTTCAAATGCATTGACTACCAAACGAAAGTCTCCTTCTTATTTACATTACCAACTCATAAATTATAGTTTCTAAATTTCCAAGTGCTCGGTTGAAGATCTTGAACAAAGATAGGCACCTCTTGGGTGGTACAAAGGGTAGCATTCGTCCAGTTTCCTTTAATTTGATGTAATCGTTTACGAGTTAAACGTATTTGGTTGAGTTAGGGGAGTTAATGAAACAGAAAAGCTGTCCGGTAGCAAAAGAAAAATTTCGATAATTTAGTTTTTGTTATTTTGCTTCCTCGCAATTGGTAGGTCTAAATACTACTAATTTCCGGTTGGTATTTAATGATTTTGACAGGTCTGTACACATCACCGCTTAGTTTCCACTTGTTATTTTCGGTACTTTTCGCAAATCTTATGATTCGCGCACGTTTTAGATAACCCTGTCAACTAACGCGAAATTGAAATAAAAAAATTGAACATCTTGGATATTAGCGTTTTTTTCAAATTTCTAAACGCCAATTCTATCCATCGTATTTTTCAAAGAATTACGGGAACTAACAGACTAATAAACAACCTTTGAAAAAAATGTCTAAATTTTAATGTGTTTTTTATTTTATTCTTATCTGGCAGGCAAAACATTCTGACGTTTGTGCATATGTAGAGGAGAGGGGGATCCAATAGGAATTATAGCAAACAAAGTTAGTTACACCATCATTTCGATTTGTTACTAAATCGTGATATGGCTTATGATTTTCATGACACTTGTATTATTGTAATTTATTCTTAATAAATCGCCTTCTAAATATAAATGTGTTATAATTTTCGTTTTCTAAAAGTGTAAATGAAAATTCTAAGAAACTAAAGAGCTGTTAATGTTTCTCTACTTTTCGCTTGCTTATCTCTTAGTGGAAATATTCTATCGCGGCATGGGAGGGGGACGAAGGGAGGGAGGAGTATAATAACAAACAAAATTTGTTACCTTTTCGATTGTAATCATCGGTGTAATTATTATTGTTATTGCTTATCTTTTATTACCATAATAATAATATAATCACATTCGTCGTTACTACTGTATAAATGTCATTATTACTTTTATTGTTATTTTGACACACCGTATATTATATGAAATTAATTTGATATATAGATTTTAAGAAACATATCCGGACCACCAGAATACTATGACATTTCCCTCATTAAAACCAGCAACCGGATACTTCTAAACTTAAAATAGAAAAGAGCTGTCACACTTACCCTAACTGGTTCACCGAACAGTGGCGCACCTGGGCCGGCGGGATTGTCCTGTTCTGCAACCTGTGAGGACATCTGAGCTCTGGCCTGCCGCTGCCTTTCGCGAAGGCGATCTCTATCCACGCTAAAAATCGAAAGGAAAAGCGCACTTTTAACACTTTTTCTCCATCACAAAAGAACAATAATATAGGCTAACATTCAACCAGCACTGACAGCAAGATTGAAAACACTAATAGGCACAATCATCTCGATAAGACGGTAGCTTTATCGTCGCGTTCGACCGCGATATCTCACATCTTGCCCGAAAATTAACGCATCCACGACGACTTAACATCGCAATAAATTGGTCAGTGGGAAAAGGCACGTCCCGGACGGTGTTTACATCAAGGTTGAACCGCACGTCGTTCTAGCGAAGTTAATTCCGTCTCCTCTCGATCTACGCGATTTCCGAACGGTGATTTTCGTCCATCTTTTCGGAAATAAAATGGAAACTCGTCGCGATAACAGAGAGGCGCGCACCGATTTAAAACCGAACGAGCACTAAAGCGCATGAAAAGAGGTAGAGACTATCGCGAACGCACCGATACATTCGTTGCCAAATAATGTTCGATTTATGTCATACAGATGACGCTCGGGAAAACGTCACCGGCTCAAGCATATCTACATTACGGAGTCGGGGTCTCCCATCGGTAGGACAAACGAGATGCGGTGGGGGATCGAGAGAGACGGAAGAAGTTGAGAAATCGGTATACAGTCGCGATCAAAAGAAATGATCGAGTTAGTACAGAACAAACGTTGTTCAATGTGTCTTTTATTTTCTCAATCGTGATGGAAATTTAAGGTCAAAGATTTTTTAAAGATCTTGTAATTGTTAATCTTATAAATACTCTTTCGACCACTAATAGGTCAATCAAACAACAATAATTGAGGTAAAAGTTATATTTTCCGAACGTTAAAAAATGTTTTCCGAAAACGTATTAAAAGGTCACGAAAAATGTATTTAACATTTATATAATTGTTAATCATAGTTATAATAATTAAATTATAATAAGTAATAAAAAACGAGCACACAAACTTTATGAAAAAGTTGGTGGAGAAAATCAACTAATATAGTACTGATAAATGCAGCCAGAAATATATTGGACAATCCCATCTACATTTGAGGTTGACTCTCTTGTTCAAGACGAAAGAAAACTGGAAGATTGAGCAAAGCGTACATATACAAATAAAAGAAAAATTTCAAATCACCATATTAGATCTTACAACTGTATTTAAAACCTTTTTCGTAAAAATTTCGTCAGTAAAATATAACACCGTACAGTATTACATTTTACTAAGTTGTAGAAGCAAATCCAAACTGAAGAATCTGAATAGGTCACGAAATATATACACATACTAGGTGACCCAGCAAACTTTTGACTTTTCTTTTTTCCTAAACCTTCGCGTAGCAATTACGAACAAACCCGCAGAAGGAAGTATCCAATTTGGTCCAGTCGTTTTCCAGTTTTAAGAATCGGAACAAACAACAATCCATTTTTATATATACAGAAGATTCCAATATACGAGAATCTGATAAAATGTATATTGGACAAATAAAACAGGTGGTATCACTCCAATTCAAGCAATGAACAGGATATAATTTGGATGAGAAGTCGAAATATATTTTTAGTGTAATGCTTTCTATGGATAGCAAAAATGTCTAAAATCACACATAAGATTTGAAGGTAATCACCTTTTAGCTAACATTCCACAATACAAAAACAGCCTTGAACCCAAGCTAGCACAAAAAGACGGTACATCAAACACTTCCTGTCCAGCGAGATTTCAAATTTACATCTGTACAGAACACCAGGTTGTAAGAAAAGTAAAAAGTACCAAGAAGGTAATACCAGCAATACGTAATCCGATAATTAACTCGATGCTCTACTGACAGTTTATTGTTTTATAATGGATCTTTCCGGGGAATTCGACCGCTTCCTACCGACTTTCAAATTAACCACTTCTCAGGAGAAGATAACGAGATTGTTTACGCCGTGGCCAAATTTAGTTTGCTTTCTATTTGCTTGTCCGGGTAATGAGTTATGAGCGATAAAGACAGACCACCGTTCGAGGTCGTTACAGCAGCTCTCCTGATTTATAACCGGTGGTAAAACTAAGCAAAATATTGCCAAGGTGTGTTTATGCGCCTTTTTGACAGGCGAAAAATGTTTAAACGCGATTAAAATTCAAGCGTTTACCAAATATCAATTTTCATTTTGTAATAAGGAAATTCCTTAAGAAATTAAAAAAATAAAAAAACACCAAACAAAAAGCTCTGAAACTGCTTGAACACAAATTTAAAGGGAACTCAGATAAAGCTTGGAGCGACAAAAATCGGACAATACTGAAGACAACCACTGTCACACCGAAGTTGGAAAATTTCAAACAAGTATTTCGACAACGAAGTTATCATCTTCAATACCTTTTTCATCTATGTAACTAGGAACTTTTTGAAGTGTTGACGATGTATGGTCCACTGTTATCAGAAGCTTCTTCAATAACGTGAAGACGGGGCAAAAAATTGCAGTAATTCGACATGCAAATAATGCTGAGGGTGGGATCGCTTTAAGCTAGGTGTCAACAAGTAAAATAAAAAGAAACTTTGGTGCAGTGTTATCAGAATCTTATTGTGAGAAAGTAAAAAACTAGGAAGAAATGAAAGATTAAAAGATTTTCGATGTCGGAGTATAAATCCCATGGTACGTGGTTTGGGGGATGATGCAAGACTGCAGAATCGCCCAGACAAAGCGTCTGATAATTTGTGCGGCGTTTGTAGTCAACACCTAACCGATTCAGGTGTTAGTGACAAAAGTCGCGCACTCATTCAAACGTTTCCTGTGAGCGGCTGTGTACTGCTGCATCATCCCTTAAACCATTCGTTGACTACTTATCAAAGTACAGAATGAGGATGAAATCGTTAAATAGGGCGTTTCAATGCCAGTCGAGAAAAGAGGCACAAAGCAGATACAGCCAGAAATCGGAAACTGGATAGCGAGAAATCGAGAATTAGCAACAGATAAGGAGGAATGGAAAAATTTGCGCAAAGAAATAATTAGTCTATTTACCCTACAATCCTAGATCTCCGATCTGGGTAAGAAAGCACTTTAAACTCGACAGCAATGTTTCACAATAATCCTAAGGTTGATGTTTCTATATATGAGAATTCAATGAAGAAATTCCCCCAATATGTACTTAAATGCACATTTGCAGCTATTTAATTCTACCGTAGTGGACAACTAAGTTGCCACAGACTCCTGCAGTAGCTGCAGTCACGCTTCTCGTCTAGTCCACCATGGGAAAATGTGTAATTAGAAAACTACTCTCACAATTCCCAGGCGCATGGAAATGAAAATACTTCTCACAAAGTCGCACTGATGAGCGCTATAACCGCGAAACGCGTCTGCGAATGGTAAAAGTAGGTTGCTAATTACAAAATCCTAGGTATTTGCGGAAATCACGCGTATCATTAGTCCCACATTTGTTAGGTTTCATGACTTTCTCAAGCTAGCAATTTAATTCTTACGATGTCCAATAAGATTTCCGTTGCCCATGAGTGTAGTCTAAACGTCTGCGATTTGGGGTGTATAATACGTAAGGTTGGACAAACGAGTCCATGATAAGTTATCATCCAGGTTCGAAGAACGTGGGTCTTGTTCGTTGAAAGAATAGTCCGTGTACAGCGAACTAAACACGCGTCTGTCGAAAGTAGGTGATAGAGATAAAAAACATAATCAACGCCAATACCGAAACGGTGGGTAATATCTTTCAACTTAATGTTTGGTTTCTTATTTTAAACTTTAGAACGTATTTCCAAATTCTAAATTTCCTTTTGGAATTTACCGAACTCCGTATACACTGGAACCCCCACTCACATACCTCCTGACTAACATGGACCAATCAGCCGTTATCTCTGTTCAAATGAGCCAATCGGCGCGTAGCGCGCCAATTTCCCCTCCGTTGAGTAAAAGTGGTGAGATCGCCTTTCGCGAGGATATAAGTGAATGTTTACGTTCTCGAACGGCGGATATATGTAAATGCGGTGCCCGTGTATATGCGAGGGCACTTTTTAAGTTGTTAGAAAAACTAGAAAAGAAAAAAATTTAAACTGTCTTATTCCCCCTTTTAATTTATACAGCTTTGCATCCAACAATTCTCGAAAAATGTCCACTCTAAAGCTAGTATCGCAAACGCATGGTTTCTAACAGCTTCGAGAGCTTCTTGAGGAGCTGAAAATCCTTGCCCAAGAATTTCTTGTTTAAAATTCGGAAACAGAGAAATCGTTAGACAATAGATCAGCTGAGTACGGGGTGTGACATTGATTCGATGTTTTTCGCCTTCAAACATTCAATTATTCGAGGTGCTGTGTGAGAGCTAGCAATGTCATGATCCGGCGATGATGATGATGATGACGTTTTCGGTTGCTTTTCGTGATTTCGTTGACGACTTCTGACAAATAAATCGATTTATACCATTCAGCATTAGCTGTTCTTCGATTCTTAGAAGTGCTTTGTGAACGAACTACTTTTGGGAGATTCAATTCAGCTTGAAATACCCAACCAGTGGATTGTTCCGTCATCAAACTCGTATAGGTTTATCGCCTTCATGCGACAAATACGTGCCTTGTTCACTGTACATAGACTGTTCTTTCAGCGAACAAAACGCGCGTTTGTCGAACTTTAGTTATCATTAAGTAGTGTAAACCGGATTGACGCTGCTCTTCACCGCTTGTCCCCACTTACGGGCAAGGCACGACATTAAAATTTAGCGAAGTGACAGCGTCAGTCCGGTTTACACAACTTATCGTGCACTCGCTTGTCGAACTTTAGTAATAAGTAGTGAGCGGATAGTTTATGGGATGACACAAGCCGCGGAGCCGACCACACGCTTACAATCAAAACGCATATATTCTTTCGACCAAGACTGTAGCTTCGAATGTTTTATTAGACAGATATCCCTTTCCCTATCCTTCACTCATTTCGATCCATCATTCCCTCTCTCTCTCTCTCTCTTGTTTCTCGCGATCGCGCTAACAGTGCTAAGCGTTGTTGTGACGTGCGGTTCTAGTGTTTGCTGATAATAACCATTTCTGTCGTCTTGCTCTTACGCGCATATCCTCTCCTTTTCTACACAGATACATACTTGTTTGTTTACCCTGGAGTATTTTTACTTGTAAACGCATACAGATAGATACGTATGTATGTTACATATGTGTTTCAGACAATGATACTAGACCGGTTTAATAGCTGCCATTGTTATCGATACGTACATAGTATTATTGTCAATCGTATGTATCCAGTGGATACTAAAAAAAAAAAAAAGATAAATACTACTCGCTCGATCGATCTAGCGGTTATTGCGGAGCTAATTGATTCGATATAATGAAAGCGCTACTCCGATTTCGTTTTGTGTGAGCATGTTACGAGACGGTAAGTGCCTACAACGACCGGTGTTAGAAACGAGTGAGATTTATACAATCGAGAAGTGGGTAATCGTGAAGATAATGATGCTGTAATGAAAGGTGTAATTAGTACACATATTGCGTAGTGTCGAAGCTAGTGATATAGGTATTTAAAAATCAATTTGACGGAAAGTCATAAAACCAACATCAATCGGAATTTCAATGTAAACAATGGCCGATGACATTATGCATTGACAAAATCATAATAGTAATAAGAAAGAATCCATTTCATTAATTAGAGCATTTATTTTGTATGAACCTTGCAAGAAATTCAAGGCGTATTCTCATTACCGCTATAGAAAAACAGAATCTGCAAGTGTAGCAAAACACATCAATAGTCTGGGCAAAGAGCGGTAACAGCGTACAATTACGAAATAGGTTACGACAGCATCGCCGACTGTGCTCATTCTAGTCAGTACGCTGTATGCGAGTAGTTCTATGTATATGTAGGCAGTCGTGACTTATTTCGTAATTACACATTAATGACCCCGGAAGCTCAATCCCCAAGTACCAAATTTAAAACGAAATGAAAAGTGTTAATGCACACCGCGGGAATTAAATGCTCATTATATATGGATACACCTTCCGGGTAGTACACGGTCGTGGAAATGTACCTACTCGAAGTTTCGGTTAATATACTTCTACACCTTTTTCAGAGGTTAATTGAAGGATTTAGATACCTGGAAGTTATTTCTTCGTTACATAACGGTGGTAAAAGCCTATGCTACTAGAAAGTTCGTACGCTAGCATCGAAGCACTTTGAAGTAAGTAACTAAGTACTCGAAAATAAGCGAGGATAAGAACTTTTTACGTCGAAAGGATGAACCCCTGGGTTGATCGCAATTATTAAAGTTTAAAAGAAATGAAAAACTAAGAAAATTATGTGAAATACAGGTCATACATACAGTAAATAAAGATTATCCTTACCAGACCTTCCGAAATTAATTCCAGATACGTATTTCGGAAACTAGGTTGTCATCCTCAGTCGGACGGTGGGGGAATTAAGTACCATCAGCGATACCTGACCAAAGCCCCCAAGAAACAGGTTGCCATTGAACACTGCACAACAATTTTACAGTACTATACAATGGAATGCGTTGTGGGCGTTAATTCTCCCAGTTTTTCACTGAGGATGGCAACGTGGTTGCCGAAATACGCATCTGGAATTATTTCCGAAAGGTGTGGTAAAAGTAATTTTTAGTTACTTTATATATTATTTCAACCACAGTCTCCTGAAACTGATATAGACAAATCAACAATATGCTGAACAACAATTAGTAGTAAAACGCTTTTCCTATCTTTCCAATTTTCCTGTATTCCTTAATATTCCCGCACTTCCCATTCCCTTACATGCCCCTTTTACTCTTGTTTCCCTATCTTTTGTTCTCTTTTCCTTCTTAACGCCGTGGACTTTTATATCTTTTCACGTCATTACCCCTTCACAAGAAACTTTTCTTTTCTTCCCTATCTCTTCGTCATTTTCCGTCTACCATCCTCGTATTCTGTTTTGCATGCTTTCCCCTCATCTATATGATTTCCTCCCTTCCTTTCCGTTTTTGGTTTCTCTATCTTTTTGATCGACTTCTTCCTCCGAAATCACCATCTTGACTTTACAATAATGTTCCTGAACATATTTTTGTTTAGTTTTTCTTTTATCTTCTCGGTCTTCATTCTTCGTTCACCTTTATAGTTTCCTCTGCATTCAACCGTTCTTATATATCGTATGTCATTTGGCACAGATTTCTCTTAATACCGCCTTCCGTTCTAAGCTTCTTCCTATTATTTTCGTCTTTCTTAAGCTGTTATATTCATTCTTACCTATTCTTCACATACTTACTTATTTTCCATACTTTGTTTAGTTTTCAATTCCTCTCCTTTCCGTTTACTTCTATCATTTTCTTCGATTTGCTACTATTTAATGAAATGGAAAAAGATTAATTTATTTTTCTTTACTTCTTTCTCTAGATACCACACATCAATTTCATCGCCTTGTACAAAGATCTTTCACATCATTCGTACTCAAAGTCTAATCGCTCTTTCCTATTTCTCCGTCCAATCATGTCTAGTATAGCCACCATGCGGAGTAGATGCAAAAGGAGAATTCTTCAAACCAAAGTCCCACCACCAAGGCGGGTTAATAATTAAAACGCAATTGACACCGTCTTACTAGGGTTGTTCGTAATTTTGGAAGTCAACTCCATCTTTTGCACGTTTATCCGTGAAGAAGCCCCAATAATTGCAGACGAAACGTGGCACGTGGGGTCGTTTGTCTTTTGGGAATAAGTTCCTGAAGAAGACTTAACGATCGCAAACGAAACGTCCATTTTTACGTCCTCCTCAAATCCTGCATTTTCTCTTCTACTCCACTGTCTAGTTTAGATAGGCTATGGCAATTGAAAGGAACATCATTTTAACAAGCTAAGTCAGTCAATTTGGGGACATGGATTTCAGTAATAGGTCCTTTTTAGAACCCATTTCTGAAATTCTAACAGCAAATTCCACCGCCAGAACCAAAAATGCTCAAAGTTGTTACGGACCACCACGATTGGGTCCAAATTGTAAAATCCTTTATATCCAGACCGTATCATCAGCGCGAAACAACTTGGTTAAATTGAAAGGTGTAAAATCTTAGTGAAGTCCCCTGAAAAAATCTTAACGAGCGCAAACCGACCGTCAAAATACACGTCTTTTTTACCGTTATTTGAAATTAAGCGGTTTCTTTTATTTTTCTATGCCTATCCTATATCCACTATGACAACCAATAATGCTCTAAATCAGCGGTTCTCAAATACTTCTTGCGCGGACCATCGGATATCACGGTTTCCACCTTTGACACCCATGTCCAACCCGTTTGGACGACTAAATAAAAAGGCAAAAACACAAAGTAGAAATAATTTTATTTAAAAATGTTATATAAAAATTGTTCCTTCTTTGTGCTAGTTTAAAAGTTATATCTTTTTACAGGTTGGATGTCGCCGAAAATGTAGCCGAAATTATCAGCGATGACCCGAAAATCATACGTCGTGCAACATAATTTTTGTTTGGTCAACCTGAAGGAGGGGATTAGGGGTGTAGTATGAATCTGGCAGGGTGTGCCAAGCAGGAGGGGGAAAGAGAGGCGTGCTTATAATTTTCCAAAATGCGTGTAACTTTTTAAATAACGCAGAAAGGAATGATGTTCATATAACATTTCTTTCTTAAAATTGTTTCTACTTTCATCTGACAAAGTTTGTCATAGAGACCTAATAAATCACCCTATATAATTTTAAAATTGAGCCGTTGACCCTTGGGGATCCAGGAAAACGCTCCTCTAAATTATGAACTTCCACGGGTGAAATTAAAAAGTGAAACATTGTATATGCTAAAGTCCAACGATCAGTGCTACAAAGTGACAAACAAACCTATCCAATTTTTTAGCTATATTTCCTTACCCGGCAAAGAATTATTTGTTCGAAACCTTGTATCGTTTTAAACGATCTTCTCTTACTCATACAATTGTACAAAGGACATCACAAATGAGGTTAAGGTCAGCGCCGATCGAACGTGCAAACCTTCGACGGTGACAACGACGACAATAACAATCACAACAATAATAAAACCGTCAAAATTGCCTTACATTTGCATCATCCGCACCGATCCGATCGCCATCCTTCACACGATCCAATAAAATCAATCCTTAAAGGTACTTCAGTTATCACATTCCTCGCACGCGAAAAACGATCTTATTGCATCACGATTATCGCCACAGTTACCTCGTCTTAATCTCCGTTTTATGCGAGGCGAAAAAGAATGAATGGCGAAACAGGGAGTTATTAACGACGAGAAATAGCGCGCTCGCGCTCGACCGAAAGAGAAAGAAAGACGGGCCTCCGACTACACCTTTCCGTACCGACACCGACTCCGACTCTTCAGACGGGCAGGTGCGACGAAACATTGGTCCATCGAAACATCTGGCAGGCACATGCGACCGACACGAGATACGCGCGGATGCAAGTCGGTAGGTGTATCGGGGAACGGGTCGGATTTGATGATGGAGAGAGACTAGCTTCGAAATTTTCTTTCTAGTTTACTACCCCCGTTTGCGAGCGCGGGCGGGAGGTGGGCGTCTGCGACCTCCCGTAAGGGTCGATTAATATGTCAGGTCGACTCAGACACCCCACGCACAGTCGAAGTAAACTTAAAACTTAAAGGAATAGATAAGTGGGTGTTATAGTTGTAGTTGCGAAGAGAGTAGTTGGATTTTTGTTCTTCTTTGTAATTAGTCCGAGGATTTTCAAAGGTCAAAATATGTGGTTTTGAAAATAATTTCAAATCCCTACCTACGAAACACGCAAAGCAGCATATTTTTCAGGTGATTTAGTTGTAATCCACAAAAGAAAACAATACGCCGAAGTCTTTACCTCAGGGGATATATACATTATCCCAATTTATTCCAAACCACATAAAGCCGGAAAAGTACTATTTTTGTATAGTAAGAGGCTGTTTAACAATTCAAAAGAAACTTGTGTCTCTCTCAAATACATCAAACTAGTACTTCTCTCACAGCACCGTCAGTTATTGAATTTCAAGAAACCTGACATTAAAAAAGAGGAGAGGTGATGAGGGACACCCAACAAGAGCGAAGTTCTTTACACATTTGATGCTTATTTGGATAAAGGGTAAAATTCTATAATTGAGTAAACAATGTATAAAGAAAAACTATTTCATTTCGAAACCGATGGTAAATAAGTTCAAATCGAATTTGAAGTTAATTCGAGTCCGAATAATAAGAGCGCCATCTGATGGGGGAGACGCAAATACGGCGCATTTCATAGTTGCTAGAAGAGCTTCGCTCTAAAAAAACCACAACATCCTAAATCGGTAGTTTCATACGTTAACCTCAAACTATGTAGATAGGTATACACTACCCGTCATATACACAGTTATCCAGAATTATTGAGGGTCACGTGACAACGGTATTGTCGTTATACTATCAAAACGACTTTCCAAGAGAAAATTGCTAGTTCAATTATGAATCGTTTTAATTCGTTTCGATGATCAGCGTCCTCGTCATAGGCGGGCAGATAACATTGTCAGTGGTCATTTTATTGGCGTTTTCGTGCAAGTTTTATAGATTATCCCGATCGTTTCCACTTATTTTATCACAAACATTTTTCAAGACAAAAATGGCGAATATATTAAATTTTGCTAAGATTTACTAACTGTGGAAAATGTTAATCAGTGTTAACTTCTAGGTTACAATAGTTTTCGCCACCGTTCAAATAAGTTTCTCGTCTCTCTCTTTCGTTCATCGTCGTTTCGTTGCAGTTTTTCAGAATATAATTTAAATGTATCCTTATACGCAATGTTATATTAGTTTACAGCGGCAAGGCCAAGTCAATGGTCATGATCAAATGGCAGGAGAAATACTAGATATTAAAACGTTGATAAATAGACCACACGGAGAAGTAGATTATTACGTGACACAGGCGCTATCAGGCCATGGCTGCTTTAGAAAGCACTTGTTCCAAAGAGGCAAATCCAACTCAGAGGAAATTGATGACGTGGAGCATACGCTCTTCTCCACCAGAGTCGAGTATACAGGAAACATGATGGAAGGATTGGTTGCATCAGAGAAGGGCTGGAACGCAGCCTATCAAACTATACAGCGTATAATTGGGACAAAGGAGAGAGAGGAGAGGATGTTAAATACAGTGATATAAAGACGGCTCCCACACTGAAATAAGGCGGATTCCGGTGAGAACAGCGAGATGAAAAGGGGGAGAGGTCCTTTAGTCGGTAAGAATCTGACACACACCATATTACCGACTTGTGGAAGTCTTATGCAAGATCTTTTCTCTCCTCCACTATAAAAATGTATAGAGCGGTACACGTCTGGATCACTGTGTATGTGGAAACGATAGCTATAGGTATAAAAACGAGTGATGTTTATCATCAATGTAATTAATATTTATATACACTGAGTCAAATATAGTAACGCGCTTCAAATCAGGAATGCACTGGCAAAATGTAAGTTTCCACACAGCACAATATTCGATTGGGATTTTTTGATTAGAACTTGTACTCGATGTTAACACGATCACAACCACTGGGTAAGTCTGGTGCGCTGTAGAAACATTTTGCCAGTGTACTCCTGATCTTGAAGCGCGTTCCTGTATTTGACTCACTGTACGCTCCATATGCGACTAATTATAATAATAATAATAATAATAATAATAATAATAAATGTCTTTATTGTAGCAGAATCAAACGAAAAGAAAAATACATACATGTAATGCACAAAATTAATTAAAAAAAATTTAGAACACGCGCTGCGTTATGCACTTTACGCGAAAAAGATTATTCCATTGAACAAATCTCGGCGCGGTTGGTATATTTCCAAATATGGAGTGTACGCACTCCTCAGCGTGAAGAAACTACCAGAAAATTAGGGAATTATAAACGCGGAGGACAAAAATGAATCACATCTAATTGTAAGTAAGAAGATGAACATATTGTAGTTACCAGTAAAAGAAACCGTCGTTTAGCAGCTCCTGAAATGACGAATATCTCGTCGTCGACTAAAGGAAGCCGGACCTGTTGAATGTGTGGCACTAAAAAGACATTTTTGTGGAAGGAAAATAAGAAAAAGGGGTTAAACTGGGGAAAGAAATACGATGGTTGCAGAATCAAGGATTGGAAACGCGTTCTGTTGACCGAGAAGTCGAAGTTCGAGATATTCGGTTCTCGAAGGCGCGCTTAGTTCGACGACGTCCGTATGAAAAAGTGTTGAAGTCCTGGAGTGAAACAGGCAGACGGTAGTGTAATGGTATGGGGGTGTTTCGAAAACAACCAAGTTGGAGATTTAATCAAGATAAACGGGAAACTGCTGAACGAAAGATATTTGGGAATATTGAGTGACAGTACAGTTCCCTCTGAAGGGCATCTCTGTGATAGCGGGTCTATTTTGGGAGTCATTTATTTTGGAAATTTATTTAATTTTACAACTTTTGGAGCACGGAAGGGTACTTGCTGTGTGTGTGCTTTGATATTTTCTTGAATTCTTACCATCTCGGCATCATCCCTCTCTGAGCTGGCTTTGTCCAACAATAAACGAAGCATCGGAATATTTGCTTATGATTTCCTTAGGCAAGTAGGTTCAATTCCCGTGCTAGAGAAGAACTAAACCTTCAAGTATGACTTAGCACAATAGGATCTAATGTGAATCTCAACACCATCCCCAAGTTAAAAACTGTATTTGTTTCGTTACGAATCCAACCCAAACGAATTTTTTCCTACCACTATTATAAAATCTTACACCTCTCATTCCAGAGAAAGCCTCTTCCAATAGGCGACAAAGCACCAAACCATTCTATCATAAATACTTTCCTTCTAAGCACTCTCGTTATCGAAAACCTTTAATTTCGACGGAGACGAAGTCTTTGTAACGACGAATTCAAACGCATTGGACACCTGAATAAACGCGTCGTTATTCGTCCTTTTTTCCGTTTTTTCCCTTCCCGTTCTATTTATAAGACTTTTCATCGCGACGCATCAATTCGACGTTCCCGAACGTCGCTAAAAACGGAGAAGACGCGAAAATACGAACGACGAGAAGACGTAGCGTCGTCGTCGTCGTCGCGAAAGATCTTTTATGATCGGTCACGGACCGTGAAATTGGACGTTTTTCTTTTCGAGAAGCCATCGTTTTTCCGAACGGTTTCTTCGTGTTTCGTATCTCGTCTTCCCGTCGGAATTTATTTACGTTTCCGAAGTAAAGAGGAGGAGAACGGATAGAAGGAAAATTGTTTCCCACCGATTGAATTGGTGTGGTGGAATTGTGGCGTGTGATAGTTATTGGAAGATGAAAATGTGGACGCCGAGTTTTTGCTTTTTTTTTTTTGGGCGTTTTGGGGTGACCACTATATTGACAGTTCATTTTCCTATCAAAGAGCTACTATTTATTTAGGAGATCGCAGTACATGAAAATGTGGTGCAAGATATCTTCTGGGTCGGGTGACGGTTTCAGAAGATCACCTTCAGGAAAATCCCAATAGGATGTACTTAGGTTAGCTCCGGTCGGACCTGCATCAGTGTATGTTCTTTCAATGTAGATGAAAAAGCGCTTCTAAAAGTGCATAAATCAAGCCGTAAACAGACACGAGCAAAACTCATTTTCGATGCCTTTTCTACAGTAGAATCAAATAAAATTGTGTGCTAATTTCGTATCATTCAATGTAAAAAACAAAGCAAACTTAGTTAGTAGTTTCTTATCCCTTTTTTAAAGGAAATTTTTCATCTTACAGAGAACAATTGCTTATTGCTAACTGTGACAATCTTTTAAGTTAGACAACTTCTGTCAATTTCTATATTTCTTATTTTCTTCATTTCAACGGCGCTCCTTCTCAACTTTCTTTTCACCTGACATCATACAAAACAAAAGTGAAAATCTGGTAAATACTTAACACGCAACAATAATCCCCACTCAAACATTTAATCGTAGCATCTCCCTTCGTGCGATTAAACCCAGACACACGAAAATTAAACTCAAACACTCTCCACAAGCGTAATTCGATTAAAGTCGTAATAATGAAAATAATTCGAAAACTCAGTAAGCAAAAAAAAAAGACGGTAAATCGGGACAGACGCTCTCTGCGTCCTCAAAAAGGACGCTACGGTCTATGATCGATACGGCTCGCCGTTATCCCAGGCGCAAGCACAAAAAAATCCACTCTACGCTCTACGCTCTCCGAATCTCACTAGTGTGGTGGCGCGACGTGCTAACGGATGACAAATTCGTCGTCGACGAACGACTAGACGCCGGCAAAAAATGCCGGAGGATCGAGGAATTTTACACCCTACCGTCGAAAGACCCGGTTCGGATCCATTTAGTTTATTACTAGGCTACATGGTTTGGTACTAAAGCGATTGGTGTATGAATGTGGGTGATACGGTGAGTGCGTATTGCAAAAATATGTGTCTGTGTGTATTTAAATGTAGAAGTGGATAAGTGGATATGAGGCAGTTCTTGGGATTCTAGGAAAGTCGTCGATCTAATTTCTTCGCGATTATTTTAGAAGAGAGAGGGGAGAATTTCATTGCTGTTCAATAAATTTTGGAAATTATATGGCATCGAATGTGGCATGGGAAGTATACAAAGTGAATTGAAATCAGGCTTAGGCAGTGCTAACTTGCCATATCTTCTTCTTTTTTCTCTTTTCTTCAACCGCTTCTTGATTTGGAGCGGAAGAAAAGACGGAGTCCGAATAAACATAAGATCTAAATCGCGAGGAGATCGACCAAACTAAGTTTAGATTTGATAATGGAGTTTTTACAAAACTTGGTCTCTATCTTCCTCTTTCTATTTCTTCTTCTTCTTCGATTTCAAACATACATAGAAGAATGAAAAAAGGCAACAATGTCGGATGTCAGATTTACACTGTGGAGACGATGACGTTGTGCAAAATTTAACTTCTAGTTTCTTATATCTTCTTCTTTAGACGAACTTTAATATTAAAGGAAAAAATAGTCACGTGTCAGATCTGAATCGTGAGGACGATCGATCAAACTAGTTTTAGATTTCATCAAGTACTGTTTGCAAAACTTAACCTCTAACTTCCTATTTTTCTTTCTTCCTCTTCTTCTTCTTCTTCTTCGATTTTAAACATAGAACAAGAAACAAAGGCAACAATGGCCGGATGTCAGATTTAGACTGCGAGGAACAGGGGGTTATGCAAAACTAAACTTCTATTTCCTTATTTCTTCTTCTTCAGAAGAACTTTAATATCATATTAATGAAAAACAAAATTTGTGTTTGGGTTATGCACGTCTAAAGTGACTTCTTCCGTTCGCACATCATACTCTCTCTGTCTCTTCGTCTGTTTCAGACGAAGCAAGCACGCACGTACCCGTTCTCACGCTCATCGCCTCTCGCTCGCACAGCATACTCTCTGTTTTCTTTGTTTCTTTGAACGAAGCGAAGTTCCGCCCAAATTTAACCCTTTTACGCTTACGCTCGAGCTGGTCCGGTGTTCCTTAAGAAGTATTCACTTCAAAAATAAAAAATTGTCTCAGATCTAAATTTCGAGGAGGATGATCGATTGAACTAGATTTAAAGTTAATCAAGTAATTTTTGGAAAACTTCGCTTTAATCTTCCTATGTCTATTTATTCTAGTTCTTCTTCTTCGATTTTAAACATAGAAGAAGAAAAAAAAAGGCAACAATGACCGGATGTCGGATTTGGACTGCGAAAAAGACGGAACTGTACAAAACTAAATACCTATTTTTCTTATTTTTCTTCTTTAATATCATATTAAGTAAAAAAAAAAAGATAAAAAATTGTTAAGGGTCAGATCTAAATCCTGAGGAGGCTGATCGATCAAAGAAGGTTCTATTTTCTTATTTGTTCTTCTTCTTTAATCGAGCTTGAATATTAAGGAAAAGATTGTCAAGTTTCAGATCTAAATCTCAAGGAGGATGATCTCAAACTGAGTGTAGATTTGATCAAGGAGTTTTTTAAACCTTGCCATCTACCTTAATATTTCTATTTCTTCTGCTTCTTCTTCTCAGATTTTAAAGAGGCAACAATGGCCGGATATCAGATTTTTACTGCGAGGTAGACGAGGTTGTTCAAAACTCAGCTTCAATTTCCCTAAGTGTTCTCCTTCAGCCGAACTTTAATATTACTGAAGAAAATAAAGATAAAAATCGTCAAGTGTCAGATCTAAATCGCTAAGAGGATGATCGATCAAACTAGGTTTATATCTAATCAAGTAGTTTTTGAAAAACTTGCCATCTTCGTATTTCTATTTCCTCTTCGTCTTATTCTTCGATTTTAAACATAGAAGAAAAAAAGATAAAAATCGTCAGATGATAGATTCATGCTACGAAAAAGACAAAGTTGTGCAAAAGTTAACTACTATTTTTCTATTTCTTTTTCTTCAGCCGAACTTTAATATTAAGGAAGAAAATAAAGATAAAAAGAACGTCAAGTCTCAGATCTAAATTTCGAGGAGGATGATTGATGAAGTAGTTTTTGCAAAACTTGGTCTCTATCTTTCTATTTTCATTTCTTCTTCTTTGATCATAGAAGAAGAAGAATAACAAGACAAAAATCGCCGGATGTCAGATTTAGACAGCGAGGAAGACGAGGTTGTAGAAAACTCGGTTTCTATTTTATTCCTTCTTCTTCTTCTTCACTCGAGTCTTAATGAAAAAGAGGAAAAAATAACATCATTGAACTCCTACCAACTTCTTCATTTTTTCTACCTTCTCCTATACTTTTGAAGCGTGCACGTCATGATGTAGAAAATGGTGTGTTTAGTCGCGAAATGTTTGTAAAACCTGAACGTACTATATCAACGTTGTAATTTGAAATTTACATATCCATACGAAACCGGAAAGTATATTAGACCAATGCCATCCTCTTGAAAGCACTGCAATTCTTCTTCAACTTCGAACGTAGATTGTACCAGAAACAAGCGAAGTAGCACATCTTAAATCGATCGACTTTCGATTTATTGCAATGCTACCAACAATAAGAATTAAGTAGTCGACTTGCAAACGGACCCAGCGACCTCCTCTCCGCATCGACGACTACAAGGACCTGACAACAGCACATCTTTCCGTCCTCTTCTAGAAATTTACGAAGCCAACGGGATCGTTTAGTATGTTCAGCGCGTTGTTGGACGTCACACTCGGTCCTGTACTGCTGCTGCCGTTGTTGTTGCTTTTATTTTCCGGCTCGCGAACTACCTGATGCTCGGCTTGCTTATAGGCTACAAGTTGTCGCCGTACGTTGCAGTGAGACGTATTAAAATATTTGAAATGCTATCATGGGCGCGTAATGGTTCCCGTAAATCCGCCTTGCAGTTATGCTAATTGGAGACGCTACGGGAATCGTTAATTTTGGCGGGGGTATTTGTTAACATGACGATGGAGGTCTCAAACGTTTGTTATTGGCCGTAGAATGGTCGTTGACCCCGTTGTTTAGAGTTTTCTTTAACTTTTCAGATGAATCGCAAGTAAAACTATGCTACTACGTTTACCACATCGTCATCAATTCCTGATGGAATTTGGCTTGCTCCAGAATACTTCGTCATTTTGGGAGCCTTCGGTCCCAGCTGATTCGTGTTTCCATTATCTTCTGAAAGGGCTTATAGTACACCGTCGCTTTTCGATGCTAACTGGCTTACACACCCGATCTATCTCAGTTACAAATACGTATTACGACAAGTAGGGTGACATCTTCAATACTGAGACTCACGTACGACATATTACTTGGTGTAATTTCAAGGAATAATTTCAACATTATCGAACAACCACTTGCCCCTCCTACTTCATCGATTTCTCACACATTCCTTCCGGATGGAAAATCCTATTCGATGTATGTAAATAAGTATGAACATACATACGTTCGACTTACTTATTGCGAATATGACACCGCTTGCATTATTCGCATTTGCGTGTTTGCGCTTTAGAGTGCGTTCAACCATTGGAGGATTGAGTGCGCACTGCAAACGCACAAAGTAAATGTTTCAGAGATTGCTCATTGCTCGATTAGTACGGGGCGACGACAAAACGTAAGGATTTAACTCGGCGTGAACGCGCACGCGGTATAAACACTCGGACGTCGATAAAAAAGAGGCCAGAGACAAGAGTAGGAAATAAAGACAAAAACGCCCAACAATCAGTGAAAGATGTTTCGAAAAGAGAGAGAGAGGATATGAGTAGTAGTAGAATCCTGCTAGGGTACCTTTGATGTTAATGGTGGCGAGACAAGCGATTTTAGTTAAATTATCACCTAAGAATAAAATTATTTAAGATACAATAAAGTCCAATGTGTGTTATTAGGAACATCACGATTTTATGCAGGCATTATAAGATGGGAAGAAGACTCGGAGCAGCTGGGCTTGGAGAGCGGACAAATCTGAAAGAAATGAAGTGAACGTTGAACAAATTTGAATTGAATTGAAGGTTGGGAAAATATCCTTTTTTTCCAGATGAAACCAGAATTGGTCTGAGATGACCATTGAATTCAAGTTTTAAGAGGTCGGGGCAGACAAGCTAGCCTCCAAACTGTCAGATCTGTTCCAAGGTATAATGGAGGAACTATAATGTTGGGGGTGCGGTTCGGTATTATGATGTGAGAAAATACTCCATTGTGTTCTTTATGGCACAGTTTAATGAGTCGTCGATACGTCGATTTGGTGCTAGAACCCATACTTAGGCTATGGAGAGGTGTAATGGGAAATAATTTCATTTTCGTGCCCGATAATACCCCTCCATACATCAGCACAGTTGCCCCAGACTTTCTGGAAATAGAAGATGTCACTGTTCTGAGATGACCTGCCTGCTCACCTAATCTCAATCTCACTGAGCGTGTGTGGGACTTAATTAAAACAAGGATTACCGCTCGAAGGGATTCTCCAAGAAATGTAGATCAACCTCATTCAAGCCGCTCAAGAGGAATGGGAAAACTTACCACAAGAACAAGTTTAACAATTTGATTACAAACATTTAGGGCTAGAGGGAAAAATAATGGACTCTGGATCAACACTGACTATTAAAGTGAAAAACAAGTTTCTATTTTTCTTTAATTAACCATTGCAATTTCCTAATTTTTACATTTTTAGTGCGCTTTTGTTAATTTCAATCATTTGTTACATTTTTCTTGTTAATAATTAAAGTTTCTTTCATTTTCCATCAACAAAATTTCAGTAGCATTTAAAAAAATCAAAAATACTGGGTGATCTCATGTAAGTTTAGATGTGTGTATTTTTACAACACTGCTTTGTTAGGGTGGTTTACCACAGATCTCAAATCTAGTTCTATCAACATGTACCGTTCAGCAGGCGGAGGTGCCTCATTCTTTACGGGTTGGTCTTCGCTAATTTCATAATCTTCCTTCGTTACGATGTAACAGATATGTATTTGTCTGGACGATCAACATTTAAAGTTCGTAAGCCCAAACCAATATTATCCTTGTATCTTATTTTTTGGTCTCCCCAAAAGGTGTCTTCCATCTGGAACTTCTCCATACACTAATTCTGTAATCGAGTCTTCTCTATTAACATGGTGTTTATTCAGCCGATTATAACATTGCCGTCCAGAAGATTGCATGGATTACAGATTTCTAAGCCATCGGCTTAGAATTGAAGGTACCGTGGTCAACAGCTACACTTCAGCTCTCCACTATTACTCCAGAAAATGAACCCCTCATACACCTTGTCACGGGCTGAGTGCATCTGCAATCGGGAAAGACTCCTCCGTATCATGGCTGGGAGAGTGAAATTCGAAACCACGGCGTCTTACTTTATAGTCCAGTCCGCACCAACTGAATTAATAGGGACTCATCGCAAAAAATATGAATGAACATGAACACAATCTGGTTCGTGCCATTTCATATCTAACAGGTACGATATGGATAGTTCTGTCCACTTAATAGCTATTCACTGTAGAAGAATGGGATGTACGAATCGTGCGATGACCTATGTAGTTCTTCTTCAGGTGCCGTTTCCTTTAAAACATTATGGCAGCCATTGAAATTCTGGAGGTTATAGCTCGCCCGGCGCCTCGGGAAAGCACAAGGGGGAGAGAAGAAGATGTAGTAGCTCTAAATTGCACTATAAAACTCGCTTATTCAAGTGCAACTATGCATCTTTCTCCGTTTCGTGAGAGGAATAATTATGCTTTACTTCCCGGTTTGTCATTCTTACCCTCATCATCGCGAAAGAAATTGTTTTCTCCGAATTCTTACCTTTCTTATAATACTCCGATTCCACAGGAATATTTCATAATCCACTTTTATTCTTTTCTACATTTTTCACGCACTCATCAACCTCATCCCGTATACACGAATAACATACTCGACACGTCGAGGTAAAGAGAAAAGGACGATGCAATAAACGCAAACGTCAAAAATCGTATTCCCGAGCGCGTCTACGAGGGGGAAATTTAATTTTCAGTTGCTGGGCATTTGTTTCCATTTGTTGGCGCTTTTCCTTCTTTTTCTTTATTTGTCGTTCTCCATTAATTTTCTCGACGAATTTATTACGAAGATTCGCAATTTATGAATTTTAATTGGATCCGGTGGATTATGAAGTTTACGTTATAATACGCCGTTTGTCTTTTCTTTTTGAGTCGATGTTTTAGACACGATTTGTTGCTCATTTTCGACCGATTTAATTTAGTGGAAATGGTATTGTAATTAGTTTCCAACAATATTTACCTCATTCAATTGAATCAAATAATCAAAGCGGACTAAGGGGTTGAAGGTTGAAGGAATAATAACAATGATACCATTATATATAAGACTAAGGGGACTGTGGCTAAAATAATATATAAAATAAATAAATAAAATTACTCTTACCGCACCTATCGGGAAAAAATCCAGATACGTATTTCGGCAACTAAGTTCACGGAACGAACACTGCACAATGAACATCACACAATGAACGCGGGAAACACACCAAAACACTGTTAGTCAAGTCAGTGTCAACAGTGTTTTGGTGTATTTTCCGCGTTCATTGTGTGAGCTTCATTGTGCATTGCTTTGGTGTTGTACAATGTTCGTTGTGTAGTGTTCATCTTGGGCATTAGCCGGATTCGCTAGTGATACTGAATTCCCCAGTCTTCCACTGAGGATGGCAAATTGGTTGCCGAAATACGTGTCTGGATTTTTCCGAAAGGTGTGGTAAGGGTATAAATTATTTATTTATTTTATATAAATGAAACCATACCGGATCGGTAAACTCCTCACCACACAATTATTTAATTAAATCCGGTGACACGTGTTACGCTGGTAATGAGACTAACATGTTCAAATCGTAGTTAAATTAAACAATACCTATGTTAATGAGCGTAAGATAACGGGTCATGTTAATACCGATTAGAAAACTCCAAATACCTGCTTCGACCTTCAAATGATCATCGCCAGTAAGGAGCATAGAAGAACGAAAGCATCATTCGCCAAATTTGGTTCTCTACTGAGGATGACAATCAAACACTTCTGTGATGTTCTATAACTTAGTGCAATTCTACACCATTGTCACTGCAATCACTATCAATTGATGATAACAATGATTTATTTATTTTTAAGACAAATAGGAATACCTGCGATTTAGAGTTCAATCTCCCTAGTTTCCCACCCTTTACTACACAGACTTGGATAGCGCTAAATACAATTTCGACTGTAGGAAACCTAAGTGGAATCATTATTTTCTCACGATCTTAAATGCGACTCGAACGACGCCTACCGATAACACACGTCAAAAATGAATTGATACCTAAACACATAGGCCCGTCGTTAATATCTACTTGAAAGGGACTGACCTGGCATAAGGATGAGATGTATCGTGGCGTTTAAGATACAGTCTTCAGATGTCAATGTGTTAAGTAACTTTGCATGAGCCTTGCATATCGCTCTAGTAAACGGTCGTGTTTCTCCTTGTGCAGAAATGATATAAAATAAAAGAACTTTCTTTTGTAATAATTATTAGTCTTTATTTATTGCCCTGTCCCAACATCGACAACAACTAAGTTACCATGCTCATATGAGGGGGCGCACACAAAACAATTCTTTCGTCTTGTCTCGATTGATGAAGATAACTTACTTAACTTACGTTGTGGTAATGGTAAGAAGTATTTGATTTAAATTCTGTTAGAAACCTCAAGTGGAATAATTATATTCCCATGATCTTAGAAAGAATGCGAGTAGCAACGTCGCATAGCAACAACAAACATAAAAAATGAATTGATACCTAAACACATAGGCCCGTCGTAAATTATGTACTTAGAAGAAAAATATAAACTGACCTGCAGATAAGGATCGATGTGAGTTAGATGTGTTGTAGTATTTGTGTGTCAGCTCTAGAAAACGATCGTGTCTTCTTCCTTGTGTAGAGTTGGTTTAAAATAAAAGAACTTTCATTTATAGCAATTATTGATCTTTATTTACTGCCCTATCCCAACAAATTTATTTATACCTTAAGAATTAAAATTCTTCAACGCATTTCACTTCATCTTTCGCGATACTTCCACTACCACTTTATGGATTACAAATATTAAACAAACCATACCGCCTGATGCTGATCAATATCTTATTTAGCAACGCAGACGGAGACACATAAAACGAGAAAACGAATAACGATTTATAAATAGAATTTACTTGGAATTAATTAAATTACATTCAAGGGCATTCGACATCTTTTAATCGACTAAATACTCGAAATTTTTTACACCGTTCGCATAAATTTCAGCGGGAAATGGCGGAGATCCTCTTTACGATACATACAGACCTTCTTTCGTTTAAAACAACAACAAAAAAAAAAAAGAAAAACAAAACGGTCCATCGCGAAACGAGGAGCATAAGAAAATAAACACAGCGATCGTTAATTATACGACGTACTCAATACCGTTTATAATATTACACATTATGTTAGGTCCAATTGACCTTTTATTGGACGTGCTTATTATTATTAACCGATCACATCTCATTTGTTTTTCTTTTTCTTTTCTCATTGCAGCAACGAAGTGGAACAGTATTTATGTACGCACGTACTGAACGATTAGATTGACTTGTTAGTTAGCTATTGAGTATAACGATGAAATCGTTGTTTATGCTACCGCTGTTCAGGATCACACAACAGGATTACATCTACTGAATGGCATCGACTGTTAATATCAGCATAATACCCTTGCCACGGGCTGTGAATGATCGAAGAAAACAGGATTAGTATAAGTTGTGCATCTGGCGAACGTTAAATAGGAAGAGGATATTCAAATTTTCGTGGAAAATTCAGCAATTTATTTGTCACGCTTACTGTTGAAAAACTATGGTGGAATTACTACATTCTCACGATCTTAAATGCGAGTCGAACAACGCATACCGATAACACACGTCAAAAATGAATTGATACCTAAACACTTTGGACTGTCGTAAATTATGTACTTGAACGGGACTGACCTGCATCAATGCAGATGTATCGTAGGGTTCAATATATACAGTCTGTCGTATGTGGGTGCGTGAAGTAACTTTGTAACAGCCGCATGTATATCGCTTAAATAAACGGTCGTGTTTTTCCTTGTGCATAAATGATAGAAAGTAAAAGAACCTTCTTTTATAATAATTATTAGTCTTTATTTATTGCCCTATCCCAACACTCACGTAGGGAAACTCGAGGTATCGACTCCCATCCTTGAGGTACGACCGATTTTCCAAGTTTGTTGGTTACGAGTATCTAAGTTTACGCCTGTAAATCAGGACTGGACGAATATCGCGATTTTCTTAACACGCTCATCGACCGCGAATCGGCCGCGAGTGCTGGCTGTAAGTAATTAATATGTATGTAACCAAAGAGGTTGTATTGAAGCCAGAACCGGCGCGAGCAGAATTACGTATTACCAACATTAATACAGAATAGGGTCGGAGTCTCACAATTATAATTAAGCCTTAATCCTGATGAAGAGACGTTCTAATAAATAATGCCATAGCCGTTCCCTCCCTTTCGCCTTTTCTCTCTCTCCTTCTCTCCGTTTCTCCCGCTTCTTATCTTGCCTTTATCGCCTTTACCTAACTGCTCTTGAGATGGTTGCAGCAGCCTGCTGACGATATGAGCGCATGTGGTCCGTGCTAGAATTTGCATAGCGGCGTGACCAAGCCGTGTAACTAATTACCGGTTCAAGTGGATGTAATTTAAAGTTAGGCGAGTTAAATGGAGGACGAGAGAGTCGACGACGGGCGAGATAATATTTGCCTGTAAATGGACTCCGGTAATCAGAAAACGTGCGTGTTTGTTGAGACGAACTTTTGTTCGAAAGAGAGAAATAGGATCTATGTAAATATTAAATGGTGCTACAATGCGGATCCACCTTCAAAATTTCTGTTCCTTATTACTCTAGCCTCCAATAGCAGATGTGTGGAAGACAAAAGATGGAACATACAAAATATGGACTAGTGGACAGGAGACGAAAGGAGAACTGACGAGAAACTCTAGGGGAGATGATCAACGAACGAAGTCCATAGGGATGGAAGACAAGTCGATGCATTTTCGAGTCCGTTCTGAAAATTCTAACACTCGAGAAATCATAGATGTAGTTATAGGTAGCATTATCGACCAATAAGATGATCATTTTCTAAATAATATCATCGCAATTTTAGTGGAAATCCAGACCATGTCTCCATTCCGAATATCGAAGATAAGCAGATCTGCTAACACCTTCTCAACCTTCCATACAGTTTTGGAAACGTCAACATGAGAGTAAACAGAAATAATATTTCTGAGAAATCTTATCTATATGAATAATTTTTCTAAACAATATCATCGCAATTTTGGTGGAAATCCAGATCATGTTTTCATCCCCAATATAGAAGATAAACAGATCTGCTCAAACCTTCTCAATCTTCCACCCGGTTTAGGAAACGCTAAGATGAGATGAGAAAGAGATGATATTTCTCGGAAATTTTTTTAATATGAATAATCGAAACGATAATTTTCTAAATGAGAACAATCCCTATGGAAATTTGATGTCCTTACTCTTAAGATGATATAACCCAAGCTACGGGAGCACAGTTGCCCTAAATTCCATGCTATTTAGGAAATGTTAGCATCAACAGCAAAAGGAGATATTTCCTGTAAACGTTAACAACATGAATAATGGTAGTCTTTTAAGCAATGCTTAAGGCTGGTAGAAATCCAGTCCATTCCAAGGCTCCCACCAAAGAAAAAGCTCTCTAACATATCCCAAAAGATGGAAATAGAGCTGCTTTCGTCCTTTTCCGTCCTGGAAGTGCTAAAATCAACCACAAGACGGGATGACGTTTCAGGACACATTATCAGTATGACCAACCAAGACGGTAGTCTTATAAGCAACACCATAACAATTGTAATGGAAATTTAGACCATGTCTTCGTTTCCATAAATTAGAACTACATATCTTGGAAGGTCTAGGTTCTAGTGGTGAGATGTATGCTACATGAACTAAAGGATCACAAATACATTTACCATATTTGATGATATGTTGTTAATTTTGAAAGGTAACTGATTACTCCTAGGAGGGTTATGGGCGAATCAAATGTAGGTATTCACGGCCCAAAACCACTCCAGACAATTTTAGCGTAGAAATATTTCGTGGCGTCGTAATAATACAGTCAACTTTGGCTGAGTAGCCTGTAAACTTCTTGAGAAGTTATCCAAAGGTTTTGATATTTTTTGGTTGTGGGTGGATACGCAGGTCCAAGACATTTAATACTGATTAGTTTAGAAAGGAAAAAATAACGAAAAACTTTTGTAAGAATCTTTTTCTCCTTTTTGCAAGTCGCTGCTTCCTCCTAACAGAGGAAATCACAATACATCAGTCTCTATCTCCACATTTAATGAAATCTCTATATTCTCCTGATATGATATCCAACTTTTATTAGGATTCATGGTTGGAAATCATCCTTAAAAAAACGAAGATTCAGATTCTAAAGACATTAATGGAAATGACCCGAAAGAAGTGTTACCAAAAACTCCTCAGTTAGGTTAGCTTAGGTTTAGTGCGAGTAAATCAATGGGTCCTTTGTGGATCACCTACAGGAGTTGGTAATAAACTTCCTTAAGGTCACGAGTTCTAGTTGGTGGTTCATTTTCTGTTCCGTTGATATGCATGAAAATCTTTGAGTACATTAGGTCCACTAAGTCTCAAGGCAATCGATAGATCAAGTTATTAGATACGAAAGAAATGCTATTAATTTCTGCATGATAGAGTTCTCTTTTAATATGTAGCTAATTAGATTTTCAAAATTTGACGTTACAGAAGCTAATTATTATGTTGCTTATTTCTCTGGAAAGCGCCTATGAGGTCTGTCTGTTTCCAAACCTCCTATGACATACCGATTGACATTTATGTATAACATCAAGTTGGACGTTTTGAAATATTTGGCAGTTGTCTCTTTACTGAATTTCTTACACTGCTTCTCTTGCCATCGATGACCGTACGTTCATCACATTTATGCTTGGTTTGCTTATTTATCTAGTTTTTCCGGCCATATGGTCTTATGGCAAGAGACCCCGAAGTTAGAAGCAGATTTTTTCTCTTTCTCTATCTCCATCACTCCTATTGGAGTGCTGGGCACTTCTGCGTTTCTTAGTCTCGAGTGTAGGATGGCTGATTGGCTAGGTCTGCGCATTTTCTTCATATTTCATTCTTTCGCAATTTTATCCACTTATTTTCCCCATTATTCTCTGTTTCTCGCTCTGTGCTTGACTTCACTCCAATTTAGACCAATTATGTTCGAGAGCTTGTCTGGCTATATTACTTTATTCCTTCGTCGAAGTATTACCAACTCACTTCTACTTCCTCCTTCTGATTGTGACTGATATTTGTTCCTTTATTGTTCTTTTCCATAGCTTAATGTTTGTTATTTTATTTGGCCAATGTATTTTCAGGACCAGGACAAAGGTTTGTAGTTATCCGTTGGTTGTCCCATCATACTTCCTTTGCACTATATAGTAGTATACTCTTAACGTAACTGTTGAATATTTTGATTTTTGTTGTTTCTGAGATGTCACTTGTTTGCCAAATTTTCCTTAAGGGTGTTCGGTACCTTTTTCTAGATGGGTTAAAATTAATTTTTTTATTGGTTCCTTCTTTGTTGTTGAATTTAACCTCAATTAAGGAATATAAAGATGACCATGGCGGACATAGGAATCGTTGCCATTTGAATGTGATTGCTGTTCTCAATTGCCTTCTAAGGATGGGCTATCTGTATGACTTATCTGTGACAATATATAAGGAATTGTTAATTTGTCTATTTACAAAAGGGATCTAGAAAAATAGTTTTGGGTGCTATGCAAATATAGCATTCTATCCTAAATTTCCAATAGATTCCAATCGTTTTTCCATGTATCGTTATTACAAATTCTACAATTTACGTTTTTATAATTTTTTTACCTCTGGATTCAATCGGAATCGAAAAGACGGAGAGAATTTCTGGAAATTCCAATGAATAACCGTAACGTATCTGCAACCATTTTCCCGTGCAAACAAGTCTTCTTCGTAGGAAACGAATTTCTCCTCATTACGGATTGGAGAAATGAACGTAGCGGTAGTGAAAGTGGACGCGATTTTACGCTGAACAGATTCTTCTTCGATTTTGTGTTATTTATCGCGAAATATTTCTTGGATCGCAGAATATTGAAATACCCGCGGAAATAAGCAGCGTTGGCCAATTTCTTTTGAGGGGATTCTTATAAACGAAATTTGCAAGATGCTTATCTTCAAGTTATCAGAGACACGGTACAATTTCACGTTAAATGATAACGAGTGGAGAAACCTCAGATATCAATTACCGAGTCGTTGCTCACTTACGCCTAGCCTAGTTAGGGAATACAGCCTAAAATTTTAACGTAAAGTTGTCGTAAGGACAAATATTAAATTGATGTTGCGTTTCTTTCTCGTTGCACTATGTTCGTACCCTAGGTACACATTTGAACATAAGAAAAACAAAAATAAAAATATTGTGATTATAATTGCTGCTTCTACAGCCAAAGTGGAAGAGGCTCTACGGAATAGCGTAAAAATGTAATGTTATTACAATTGTAAATACTTTCTATTATTGAGCAACTAATTTTTGGATGATGGCCTAAATTTCGAGATTCGCCACGAAATACTTTCCAGTATAGTTAGAAACATACCGACTGATCCTCGGCGTAACTCGACTCAATTTTGGAATCGTTCCAAAAAAAAATCGAAAGAGACGCCGTTAGATCAGAAAGAGACGCGCCTATCGATGCGAAAGACATAATACCGAAAAAATTACGAAAACGCGAGCGGAAAGAACCCACTTTATGTTTATTAGGCCGTATAAGCGCGCCATGTTTCGTCGGTGGCGGAAATAGATTCGATAAATTTCTTACATTTCCAGCGATCGACGTCGGTTTTACTTCCCATATAATCCGCTTGATAGCGTCTTAACGGGAGACGAACCCATACGTTTGGCAATCGATGAGTTCCTTTTTTTTACGGCGAGGAGACAGATGTTTAGCCGCGTTAGTCATCGAGATACCTTGAAAATTATAAGCCGTTACGAAATGCGGTGGGCGGTATTTGTCACAAATTTTTAGCGGGTGCGTTTCACTTCGGGATATTTTTGAAATGAAAATAAGTTAACTTTCGTCTCGCGAAACGATATTGAACTGAGTCCAAACTGAATTATTGTAATCGAATAAAATAGCTTCAACTTAAGTTAGAAAAACGGAAGAAAAATGCAATCAATTTATTTTATGAATTAAGAAAAATAAAATGCTGAGGATAACAATTTAGTTGTCGAAATATGTATTTGGAAATATCCAAATCGGTGACTAGGGTAATAATAGCCCATATAGCTCAGTTGGTGAGACACTGAACTGCAAACCCAAAAGTTGTAGATTCGATTCTCACACCGCTGTTATTGACGCGTTTCTTGAGATTGCACGTGTACTCAGTATGTAAAAATGAATATCTGGGATTCATTTCACGGGGTAATAATAGTCGCCTAAAAAGTTCATAATCCTTGCTAAGCCGAACCCAGTAGATTGTTCATGGACTGTAATGTCATTTTATTTTCAAATACAAAGGGAAAGTACATTTTCGTTCAAATTTCCTTGAAAGATAAGGACTTCATCCTACCCTTAAGCTAGTTTCAAATCTTAGATTGGGAATGCCCGAATTTATTCGCTCTTAAAATTAAACAAACAATGATAAAAACAAGCGCAAATCTCCAACAACTTTCGGAGCATGATATCTTCACTTAATTGCAAAGATGCTCTAACATAAGAGTTTCAGATATAAAAACTGAGATACTCAATCCAACTGCTTAAAGATATTAAAATGTCAATTTCTGGACGATTCTCATGCTCAAAGGAAAAGATGGAGATCTAATTGGCCCAAAATTTTTCGCACTTTCATAAAGGTGTGATTGTGGTAATATTCGCAGTATGTACGTCGCTGATTAACCCTGGCTGATCTCCAAAATGCAAGCAGATTCGGAAGGGAGTAGATTGTCAACTTACTGGTTGCAAAGCACCGGTTTAAGAATTTGGGTCCAGGGATCGAACCCCGGTTGAAGCGGAGCACAGCAGTTCAAAACCCTGACATGGATCTGTTACCTTAACTATGTTGCGAAAGTAAGGAAATGTCATTGGGCGAGCCAGGAGCGGTACGGTATACGTATGTATACGGATTGATGCGTGCAAGCCTTACATCGAAGAGTAGAAAGGGTAAAAGATTAAGAAGAAGAAGTAAGTTATCGAGACATTCAAAAATATTTCAAGGATGATCAAGGATGTAACGTATTTCTTCCAATTCTTATCGAAATACCAACAAACCAAAATTCCAAGTTCCTTCTTGCGCTTCGTCACCTTCTTCCTCCTTCCGAGCAGAAAAAACTCTTCTTATTTTTCGTTGCATTCTTCTAATGCCGTATCATTTTTCCCAGTGCTTTTCCAACCCCTTCTTCTTCTTATGTTTCGCCATTTTCTTCTCTTATTTGTTTCTTCTCCTTTTTCTTTTTATTATTATTATCTTCTCCGGTTCTTGCTTGGATTTTCTTCTTTTCTGGTTCTCGTCATCTTTCGTCAGCTTCTTCTTCTTTTCTCCTGTATTTTCTTCCTCGTCTTAATGTATTTTCCTTTTCTTTTTCTTTTCTCTTGCTCTTCTTCTTCTTCTTCTTCAACCTATAGTTCTTTGTGAAGCAAAGTACGCATCGCGCGGGGTTTCGTGACTACCTTGAATAAGTGTTTCAGTCCTAATTCAGTCCGCATCTAGTGAGTCTGTTTCAGCGATCGCTTAAATTTTCTCCATTTTTTCTGTCCTGAGGTATGAATGTTGCTAGCTTTGATGTTAATATATAGTATAGTCTTTGTAGATATCTTATATTTTTCCTTATCCAACTATATATCGATCTTGTGCGCCGAAATCTAGTGCTAGCTTAGTTAAGGTTCCCTTTGGTTCTCCTCTCCATTTGCGCTTTTTCTTTTCTCGTTCTTCTTTTGTAACTTCCCATAAAAGCAGTTCCTTCTTTTCTGCTTCTTCAGTTCCCCCTACTCATTTCCTCTACTTTATTATCATCTCTCTAGTTCCATCTTTCGTTTTCTCGTTCTTCTCTTGTGATTTCCCATAAACTTCGGCCTGCAACATTTGAAGTATATATCTCCGACTTCCTTAAGACTTTTTGCAGTTCTTTCTTCAGTTCCCCCTACTCATTTCCTCTGCTTTATCATCGTCTCTCTTTTCCCGCCTTTCTTTTTCTCGCAATTATCCAGAAACTTCACCCTGCAACATTTGAAGTATGTATCTACTACTACTACTACTTTTATTAATACACAATTACAGTTCTTTCTTTTATGCTACTTCTTCGGTTCCTCCTACTCATTTCCTCTTCCTTATCGTCATCTCTATACTTCTACTTCCTCTTTTCTCGTTCCTTTTTTCGATTTCCCTTCTTCTTTCATCCCTACTGTTTTTTTCTTTTCAAATTAAACCTCAGAAATCTTTCCACCAAATACAAAAGGGAACAGTGTATTCGAACTTTTGTTACTAACTGTACTCAAACGCCATATGCTAACAAATAGGAAGCCTGTTAAAAACCGTTTAGCACTCAATATCTTTGCTCACCTTTTGGCGCGGTGTCCGTCCTCTTATTTTTTGTTTGTTCTCCGGCTCTTTCCAGATTTAATTGAATGTCGGCGAGAATGCAGCGATACATAAATTATGTATAAATGTGGGGAAAGATGGCGGTCGCCGTCTACTCGTTACTCTCGTGCATGTTATTAAGTATGCGAACACGGTCTGTCCTACATAAGCGGCTTGCAGGAAATACTTAGCGTCGACGTTGTGTATAAATCGCGAACGTTACGCCGCGCGCCGCGCCGTAGTTGAAATTTATCTATACGGCTTTTTATCGTAGGGCGACGAAATCGAGTTGATAACGGGCAATCGACTAATGAAATAGGTAGAAATTGCATTCTCAGATTAATCACCTTTTTTAGTTAAACAAATGACAAAACGATTTTTCATTTCTTTAGATAAACTTTGCATTAGATATTTCGAGGAAGTTGTAGACACATTTGATATATTGCACCGGTGGCAATCAAGGTAACCTTTTCACTTTCCTATATATGCGCTTTAATTGGTGTGAACTAGAAACAGTGCTTATTGCGTAGATAAATAGTTATTAGATGATTTACGTAATCGATGCATTATGACATTGCCGGTTCCCTAAATTCGAAATTAGCTTCCTTGGTGGTACTTAACATCCCGTTTCCAAATCGATTTAAGTTGTAGTTATAGATTAAACATCAATTCTCGCATAGTAAACTGAAAGTTGTACGAAATTCCCCAGCCCTATTTAACACGACCTATTTTTTAGGACGTTCCGGTTCGGTGAGTGGCACAATCAGTCATTATAGTGGTTAAGTAACTGCGTTCATTATGAGGAAGAGGCAATAATAAGGTTATCTCATGCGTGATGATCACCATATCAACACGTATCATTCCGGAATGGATTGGTGAGCGGAAACCGGGTGTGAGAGCGAAGATACGGGACCATTGACGCCCCTTTCACGGGCCATGCCCATTCATCGAGCGTTAGTGCCTCACTATTATTATTTTCTAAACTGTCAATGCTACTCTACCTACGCAAATAACGTCAAACTTTGCGATGGTGTAATTTCTGACCAGATTCCAAAAGTTTACACAGCAGCATCTATAACACAGATTTTCTCTTACGAGATATCGTGCTAAAAATGATGATAAAAGATATTTGTACAAAACATCTTTCCAAATTATCCTTCAAATCTTTTTAACGGAAACAAAAATGGGGAGTGGTTCTAATTTTAAACAATCAACCCTCCACCTTCTGGCGTAATATATAGACACAAAACGCAGCAAATATAACCGCTTTCCGACTTTCCTGGTCGGGAGTGAACCGTGCCCTTTGATTCCGTGCGCCAGTTATTTTTACTAGTAATAAAGTCAACATCATTGACTGCCGCCCGCAACGGGAATTAACGATCGGTGAAATAAGATAGTTTCGGGGACGATCTACTTGAGGACGAGGGTCTCTTTAGCGCGAAGATTACCCCCGCGGCGTAAAAGTCGATGACACCACGGTCGACGACGCTACCGTCGCGTCGTTCCGTCGTCCCGAAAAGATGGAACCTTTTCAATTTATGGCCGCACGGAGCGCAAGGGAAGAAAGACAGACAAAAAGAGAGAAAGAGCCATTATAAAAATTTCAGAGATTTTTCTCAACCAAATTCGTCCGTTTTAAAAAGCCGGCGAGTGAAGATTATGTAATAAAATTTAAAAAAGGTCTCGAGAAAGGAGGGAGGAACGTTAATGGAGAGGTGAAAGAAGAAATGAAAATTTGGGTCTTTAAACCTTTTTAGGTAATGATTACCGGTCTGGTTGATTCGAGAAAAATCCTCTTAAAACATTGCGATTTACGGACGAAGCGTAACACACATAAACAAGATTGTATCTCCTAGAATATTCCATCGCTGTTACCTACAACGAATATTTATTCCATTTTACGTTAGAAACTGCTTTAGATTCCCCAAACGCGGTCGTCGTAATTTCTGAAAATTTTTCAAAGAAATTAATTCCTTAACAACGACAATATTTGCGGTTTGATAAATTCCCTCCACACGTTATTCTTAGAAACATGACGGTGTAAATAAATACATATGAACACGAGGCGCTCGGCGTAAATAGTTCGCCATTTATAAATAGAGCGAAAATGGGCTTCCTTAATCGTCTTTCGACCCTAATGTGAAAATTAAAGCACATGGAAATGGAGGGAAAAGCGGAGGAAGAAATGGAATCCTTTGATGAAAATTGCGAAAGTTTCGGAGTGTGGAATGGAAATACTGAAGAAAGTAACAAATGGAAGTAAAACAGTTTCAAAAGTTGAAAATGTTTCAAAACCTGTCGAACTTCGAGACGGTCACGAACATAACTATCATGCATTTTAAGGGGAAGAAATAAATTGGAAACCTGATTTTCTGAAGGATAAAAATAAAGTTAACGGAACTTCAAATAATATAATTCCGAAAAAGAATGACATTGCGAAGACGATACTGAGTAAAAGAGAGTAGAAAGAAGATAGATAGGATAACGAAAAAATGACCAACCAAGAAACAAAAGATGCAAGGTACATTTCAAAGACGTCGGTCAGAACGGAAATAGCTGTGAACCGTAAGTCCTAAAGAACGAGGAAAATTAAATGTGGAACAAAGCAAAAAATTCTGAGAAATGATAAACAATGGAAGCACACGCAAACCAACTAAGAAATAAAAGAGTGCAGTATCAGACAATCTTAGAAAAAAGCGGAAAACCTGAAAACGAAATTGCAGAGAATGGATAGAAAAAACTCGAGAAAATAAAGTCAAGGAGAAAATGTTCACTCCAATATTTTCAACTTCTTTGAACTGGTGCCCGCTTTATTTCCAGGACATAAAAAAGTGTTTCAAGATAATACTGGAAAGAATCCAGAATCTAAAATTTATAAAATTGTTCCTTTCTTCGCGCCGTTCTTTAAAAATTATGCGCCGCGCAGGTTGAGAATTACTGGATTGTGCCCTATTAATCAAGTTCTGGAGAAAACAAAAGCAGGAGGGAAAGTTCAGCTGAGAACTATAAAAGAAGTCCTAAAGAACAGGGAAATTCAGAAAAAAAAACATAAATTACAGGAAATCTAAAGGAAAAGAAAGAGAGCTTCAAATCCAAGCAATCATTGGAGATTAAAAAACCTGGAAAAATACTAGTATAAAACATGGAAGATTTGGTTCAGGAGTGGTATTACAAAATGCGAGAAGGTGAGAAACAAGGTAAACTAAAGATGGGCAATTACAGAAGATAGTGAGAGAAGCAAGAGGAGGAAAGGTCGAAAAAAGTCTGAATAAGATTGTAAGAAAAAGCAACGAGCCTGGCATAAGCTATAAGTCCTAACGGACCAATAAAATTATAAAAAAATTATAAATTACAAGAAATCTAAAGGAAAAGGAAGAGGAAATTAAACTACGAAATAATTGGAGATTAGGAAACCTTGAAAAACATAATAGCAATATAACATCGAAGACTTGGCTCAGGAGCAGTATCACAGAATTCGTGAAAACAACGAAAACTAAAGGTACGAAAATGTCAGAAGAGAGACGGAGAAGGAAGACCAAGGTGGATCTGGATAAGATCTAAAGCTGAAACGGTAAGAGGTTTTCTGAAAAACAACGGAAATTGAAGTTAGGGAAAAGTGACAAAGCGTGGGGAATAGAAAGAAGTAGAAGGACTTCTAAGAGGAAATAGTTCGGCGACGTAGAAAATTTCTGGAAGAAGTCATAAAGGAGACGATAAACTGAGGGAAACGCAGGGACAGTAACAGAGAGAATCAACGAGGAAATGCACGAACAATAGAGGAACAAAGAGAAAAATAGTGAAGACTCAAAAGAGAATTGAAATGAGGCTCTTCCCGTCTGAAAAACAATGAAAATTGAAGTTAGGGAAAAGTGGTAAAGTGTGAGGAGTAAAAAGAAGGAAGACTCCCAAGAGGAAATAATTAGGCGACGTAGAAAAATGTCTGGGAAAAGTCATAAAAGAGAAAACGATGAACTGAAGGAAATGCAGGGACAGTAACAGGGTGAATCAACTTGGAGATGCACGAACAATGGAGGAACAAAGAGAAAAACAATGAACAATAAAAAGAGAATTGAAATGGGAAATTTCCGGTGTGGTAAGAACGACACAGAAAGAAACAGAAAAAATTAATAGAAGACCTGACGTCTTCAAATTTTGTGCAACAATCTAATCTCCATCTATGGTAAAGTTCATGCACGATGCCTTTCTTTCTTTGCGATTTCACAACCAACAATGACTTGGTTGTCTTCTGTTTATTCTTCTTCTTCTTCTATGTCAAAAGCTGGTGTTTGAGCTACGTGGCTCTTTTCGTACACCATGCATAAGTGTGGTCGGGGTACTAAATTCAATATATCAGCGTAATGTTTTCTTCTTCCTCTTCTTCTTCTTCTCCTTTGAAAAGATTCTAATATAGCTTTTCGTTTTTGCCCTGCAGTAGCTTAAAGCAATTCTAAAACCAGTCATAGGATTTCTTTGGATATAAATTCTAGTAAAATATCAATGCAAAACTAAGATCGCTTTTCACAAGGACTTCCGCTGCGGACCACATGACAAACACGTCCGTTCAGCACAAGAGTCAAAACGGAAGTTCGACTTGTTTGTTAAAACATGTATTAGATGGTAACGAAATCGATGTTGTAAGGATTTACTGTAAGTAACAATCTTTCGCAATACTTAACTTGTAGCAACTACCATTTGTTAATGCTTTTGCTACTATCGCAATGTGTTGTAGCATGTTTTAGTAAATGACTGGAAGGTAAGAACTGTGTTGAACTTCCTAGAAGTTCTATCCAAATGGACGAAAAGTTATTCCAAAAGACGTACGATGGCCATTCATCGCCATAATAATTAACAACTGAGGGAATTATGCTCTGTTTATTGCGGACTGCAACCGTAGACCGGTTTCGTCCTTATTGGGACTCATCAGTACGGTATAGCACTTATTTATATGCATATTTTTATTTTTCTACGTTTTGTTTGTAATTATAACTCTCTATAAGCTCTTGAAACTATTTTCATACCAAAAGATTCATCGCTGACCAAACAGTGAGAGAAATCAACTTTGGACATTGGATTACTCGTCCTATTTCCTTCGTTTAACTCTAAAAAACGTTCAAACGACAATAACAGGCACTTACAGAAAGAAATACAAAAAGTTCCAAATCGATACTCATACAACCTAGCTTTATTTTCTATCAAAATCTCGATTTCTTTCTGAACGAAGGCTGATTCTTAAAAAAAAATATATTTTGTTACCACCACACTTCTGGTTTCGAATAAAAACAAAAAGCGATAATTGAATTTACTCGTCATCACTGGTCATCACCAAAACTAATTTCAGAGCGGGATATCACTCATTTAATTCGTTAATAACACGCGCATAACAAATGCAATTAGCAGAATAACAGGATAGGTAATAATTTCATTACGGGAATATATAAAGCTCTAATGAATTTTCGATCAACATGACGTAACATTCGAGCGTAGCTTCGGAATATTATCGCAATACATAAGATCATGTTATCATCTTTCTTTGGAGAAAAATTAGGATTAGGAGATAATTTAACACTTACATTCCCTTCCTTCATGTTTTTCTTTGGCTTCCGATATCAATATATAATATATAAAAAATATAATCTTGTGTGAAGTCTGAATATAACACGCGCAGGATAAAATCGCAAGAATTTCGCGTGTACCAAATACGGTAGGCTCGGGAGGGAAAGTGTTAATAACAAAAATCCGTTCTTATTATATAGGGATAATCGAAGATGTTCTTGTAACTACAATGGTGAAAATCACAATCATCAAGGTCTTTCGTTGATGTGAATGACGTCAATTTCACAACGACGCGAGGCGGGATTATATGATTTTTATGATTTAAAAACAAAAGGAAGCCGTGTTTGTTCTTAAAACCTTGGCCCAAAAAATTTAACGGTAAAAATCGCAGTATAAGGATAATACATTGTATAGTTTTAAGAACTTTTAAGTGCACAAATGTGGCAACGCCGCGACCTGTCAAACGCATAAAAGGATCTACGTTACTTATGCATGTATCTCTACAGCTATGCTTGGAGAAAAACAAATGAAGCACTTTAAAGTGACATGTCTAGGGCTACTGGGATTGAGTTATTGACTACGATGGAAGAAGCTGATTAGTTGAGGTTCTTTTTAGAGCGAACGGGGCCTTTTTAAGGTTAATAACAAGCCTACGTATATATTCATACATATCTATTAATATCTACTCACGTTTTTATAGTAACGAGTACACAATAACAGAGAAATAAAGGGTATTTTTGGCTTTAAAGTGTCATTTTTAGAGGCAATATCGGTACATATGTAAAACTATTTCGCATAGACACCCTCTTTTTCCTCTCTTAAAAACTTCTCCAAATCAAACAACAACTACAGTACAGGAGTAAAATGTGTGGTCTCATTGAACGTTACCGTTGTGATTTCTTCATCGGATTCACTCGAAAGACGTCAAAACGAAGTTAGAAACGATTCACTAAGAAACGCACTGATTATCCGAACAGATTCGCATAGATCGCTGCGAGCGCAGTCCACTTTATTGGAGTTACGTACGAATTTGCCATCGCGAAAATAGGGTTAAAAACGAACGGACACTTCCACACACGGATTTTTCCACGTTCTGGGCCTCAGTTGTATCAAGAACTTGCCGATTCCGACGGCTGTACGCGCATTTCGACGGCCTTCGACGCGAATTTACCCTCGACCAGGTTAAGGAAGTCGTCCTGGTTCGAAACAGCCGTAAAGTCCGATGCACACGCACTTGTCATTTTCATCAAAATAGTAGAATGCGTGCGAGCAATTGGCGCAACATCACATTGCTTATACATTAAAGATTTCACTGACAGACGGCCGCCCCCGGCACTACGAATGGACTTCGCCGACTGTACGTGTGCAGGTCGTTCGGCGAATCGAATAACGGGGGCGCCACCGGTCGATCTGTCAATCTTATCGTTAGCGATTAATTCGGATATTATCCCGAGATGATCGTCCGCGATGAAGAAACTTGAGAAAAATTGAAGAAAACCCTTTTTCGGTCGTCGCCGCCCCTTTATTCGGCGCGATCAGGAGCGGTCGGGAAAGGTCGACCTGTAAAACCGATAATGGACATGTCGGAAGCCATATTGTCGTGCGGATCATGTGAACTCGGGCATTTACGTCAATTTACGTCTACGTGCGTATACGAGGTCCTTCAAAAGTTCGAGAACCTGAGCTACATTGATGAGCAAAACTGTATACAGAAGATAACATTGTCACTTTTTCCGTAATTATAATTTCTTCAATTTCTTCTGTCTATTTGTGCTATACATCATGAACGCCATCCTTATTTCTATTATAAAAATATCATACCACGTATTCAGTTTTGCACCAGTTTCTATTCAGTATAAACTCCTTAATGCAATTAGGGAATAACCATATAATCTACCCTGCACCGTTCCGGTATTTCACTCGGGGCATAAAAGTTTAGTATTCAATTATATTTCTTGACTAATAGTGCTGTAACAACGAGCTATTGAAAAATGTAGAAAAGTGACAATAAAACCAGAAAAACGTAATATTTTTACTAAAAACAAATTTATCAACAAGGGAAGTTGCCAAAACATGTAAAGTTACTCAAAATTTTCTACACAAATTACGAAAAAAAAAAAATTGTTCAGAACTGCCTGCGTCCAAAGGGGGACGGCCAAGATTGCTATCCGTTCGTGAAAGTCGACAGTTAGTGAGATACATAGCGAAAGGAGAGATCAATGGCAGCAAATCTTTTAAATAAGGATACAGCAAAAAAATTAGCAAATGGACAGCAATGAGAACATTGAAAGGACATAATTACCGATCACTAGAAAACAAACGTAAACCTTTGCTGTCTGATAAAAATATGGAAGCTCGTTTATTGTTTGCAAAAAAAAAAATTAACAAGCTGGTCGATTGAGCAATAGGGATGAGTGCTATGGTCCGATGAAACTAAAATAAATATATATACTTCCGATGGCCGTATTTGGTGTTGGAAAAAGGATGGCACACCCCTCCAAGGAAAACATGTTAAAATTGTTGTTAAATATGGCGGAGGTTCAATAATGATGGGGGTGTATGACATCGCATGGTGTAGGTAGTTTCCATAAAAATGACCGGATAATGAATCAATACACATACGAATCTATTTTGGAAGATCATTTACTTGAAACAGTAGAAAACATGCCTATACCAGAAAACGAAGTGATCTTTCAGTAAGATCGACACCCAAAGCACACGGCCAAATCTTTACAAACTTGGTTAACATCTCAACAGTTTCAACTACTGGATTAGTCTGCACAGAGTCCCGATCTCAATCCGATTGGAAACCTAAGGGCTCATTTTAAAAGACGTCTACATGTGGAATACCATTCACCACCGTCAAATGTTCAGGATTTATAGGGTCGTATCACAGGACGAATGGTACAATATTACTCCAACCAATTGCGATGCTTTAGTATAGCAGAATCTATGCTAGGAGTCCTAGCGGCTAAAGGTCTCTGGATACATTATTAACTTTTTCTATGTAAGTGATATATGTGCAGGTGCAAAATTTACTACGACACAATAACCTACATATAAACTTATGTTAGGATATATTTTTACTTTTAGCCTATTTTAGAATAATATGTTCATTTACTTTCCTGAAAATATAACAATTTACACAAAAGAGTCAATAACTTTTCTGTAACTTAAAGGGTTTCCCTAAATATTATTCTGTGTGTCCAGTTTTGCTAATCAGTGTATATCATTCTAAATAATGAAACGAGAGCTAATAAAAGGCGAAGAAGAAAATTTGTGATTTTTATCAAATAAAATCGCGTCTACCCTCGCTACGTAGAGCAAGGAAATGTCCCGAAACCGCACACGCCGATTTGGATGAAACTTGGTAGTAGGGTATACGCATGATTTTTATCTATGATTTAATTAGATACTTTAACATTTGGAATTGCTCATATTGTTATCAATTTTGTATGAAATAGATTATTTCTGGTATAAAGTAATTATTGAAAAATGTTATTTTGAATTCCCCGGCAAAACAAGTGTGACGTATGACGTCTTGGGTTTCCATGGTTACTTACAGTCTATTTTTTGACATATAGCACTAACCTTTAACTTTCATATGTTCCAATTAATGTTAATAATACGCGAATTAATATGAAATAATAGTATCTTTATTAAGTAATTGCGCGTTTAACTAATTTTACTTACTATTCGGTTTTAACTCCTCTAATTTAGGCGGTGTTGAAACAACAATTATCAGTCCAGAGACGGGATTGTATGTTTTTGCATATCGATAACTATCTTTGATATCGATAACCGTCAATGGTACAATTGAACGCTTTAAGATTTACACGAATTAGGGTAAATAAAATTTAATTAGTGCTAAACGCCTTTATTTACGCTAATTCGTATAGATCTTAAAGCGTTCAATTGTACCATTGACGGTTATCGATATCAAAGAAGAAACATATAATCCGGTCTCTGGTTATCACTCCCTACTTTTACAAATGCGTTTTCGTTAATTTCAGCCATTCTAAAGTTTCAAGTGAAAGCTTAAGCACGCGTTAAATTATTCCAAATCAATATTTGTTAACGAAAACTTGTGGTTTTAATACAACTAAACTGACAATAAATTAGTACTTGTACTAAATCTAGTGACGTCACAGGATACGCCGATAACACACTCGTATGATATCGGGTGTTGATTGGAAAAATGAATGATTTTATCTATAAATATGCTTTTTAGCACTCCTAGACTTGTTGTTTGTTTCAATCAATTCAAAAAACGGGGTAATTGGGCCATCCCATTTGGGTAACTGGGTCCAGAGGGATCCAGTTACCCCGAGAAAAGTCCAGTTAGCCGAATAATATATAACTATCACATATCCTAATGTTTTTCTTTACTTTGGTAAAACCTAGTTACATCAAGTTCTGTCATATACTCGAGATTTCTTGTTTCGATATTTCTTCTAGTGATGAAATTGATTACAATGCTTATTCTATTCGAGAAAGTGAAGAAGATTATATCCAAAGCTTCTCAGAGTAGGAGGATGAAGATAGAATTACACTTGAATCTGGTGAGTTTTGCATAGCTAAAGTTTTTGGCAAAGCAGATAGCTTCAGATTGTACGTATTCATTATATATGTATATATATTCACTCAAGGATGTTACTTATTATTTTAACAGTGGAAGGATCCTGGGTTTCAGCCTATAAAGACCATGTTTTAATTTCTTCCTACCCGCATTAATATACCTTTGATATTTCACGCTTTTGAGAGGAATGAAGACGAAATGAAGAAAATCCGTGATTAAAATTTTGTCCTTACCACACTTAATTTGAAAGTCTACAAATACTACAAAAACTATTTTTGTAATTACACATTTTCTCGTTAGCCGAAAAGCGCGGCTGCAGCTACTGCAGGAGTCTGTGGCAACTTAGTTGTCAATTAGTCTAGAGAAGTAAATAACCGTAAACATGCGCATTTAGGTACATATTGGGGGAGTTCCTTAATTGAATTCGCTTATGCACAAACATCTAACAACATACTCTATTTGTATTTTCTTCGAAAAACAATGTCTTCCTCTTTGTTTTTCCTTTTTTCCTTTGTCAAAGTATAACTATAATTTAATTTCTTCGGGAAGTAACCAATTCACACAATGTATTTGTAAATCTTTAACGTTCAAACTTCGGGTAGCAGGTACTTTCCCTTTGCCGTCCACTTGACTCAACTGGGATTTGCTGGGGTGAAAGGCGTTCGTAGCCGTCACTGAGAGGGAAAATATTTGTGCATGCAAACACATGGTCACAGTAAAAAAGTGGAGTAAAAATGCATGTTGTAGAATTTTTAGTGTTAGAAATTTGTAACCTCGGTTTATACGGCTGTTGATGATGCTTGCCTCGAGCTAGCGAAACACGTGTCACCGATTTTATTATAAACAATTATGTGGTGAGGAGTTTACCGATGTGATATTTGTGTCAGTTTGTCAAAGTAGTTCTTCTTTTCTTCTTCTACTGCATCTTTCATCCTTTTGTACCGTTAAGTCTTTTTGGAAGCTGTTTTCAATAATTCAATTCAGCAAGAACGCACCTTGTACAATTACACTTGCTGAGACTATTTAGAAACGGCTCCTTAGGTAGGTAATAACAGTCAAAGCCTATTATCCTTTATGATATCAAAATTACATTATTTTTAGTTTTGAAAATACATAGTGCCAACCAATGTTTTCAAATATTTCTAGTTAAAATTCGATACAGGAATATATATCGTGAAACTTTGAATTTCTTCCTAATATCGCCAGTTATTCCTCTCCTTTTAGCAGATGTTCTTGAAGTTTGAATAATATTTATTGTGTATTTCCAAAATGATTATAGCACAGTGTCGAATAGATACTCTAAATACACACGTTAGACACGTGAGATAAGCGTGGACAATAGTGTTTGCTTTCGCTGCATTCTTATCTTATCAACGAGCAACTACTCAATTGTTGTACAATCAAAAGATACATTCTACACCCTTCCAAAAATAATAAATATTTGATGGGATTATTAGAGTGATCACGAAGGCCTTAACGATTGCAATAGCAGAAGCGTTCTTTAATTGGCCGTGTCAATACCTACGAACTCAGGTTTCACCAACTATTACGAGAAGTTACTTCATCTTTTTCTTTCAGTGCATTTCACTTCACTATAATTCACCTTTTATTTCACTGGCCTCTACTGCATTGCTCTACACAAAACAGGGAAGGGATAAGATCATTATTATTTTAATGCGTACGAAAACAACAACAATAATGCTCTCCGCACAAGACCTGAATTTTATTAACAACTTTCTAATTTGTTTAAGCACTCATTCGCAAAATATCGAAACGTATTGAGAATCACATCGATCGAATTGCAGGAGGTTAAAGTGTCTGGTGAAATCTGTAGTGATCGAGAGCTTTCGATTGAACTGGTACAAATCTTAATTTCCTGCTCAACAGATTTAAGAAGAGTTATTAACAGTTACCCATTGTTACCCGCTACAAATCTTCGATTTTGTAACTGTCAGTGACAGTTGGCTCGCCATATTTGACAGTTACAATGAATCGCACGCAAACGTACTATTACCAACTTAAAGAGTTTAATTTGGTACGTGACTCTTAAATTTGACACACAATATCAGATTTTCAAATCGTTATTACCAGTTAAGTACATATCGTTACTGAGGCGTGGGTGACCGCAAATCAACATACAATGGCTTATTTATTTATTTATTTAATACTATTATATTCCAATACTCACTACACCTTGTTTCAGAAATAGAGAGACGGATTTCTGAACGAACCCCAAACCCAAATCACATACTATAAAATCTGGAATAAAATTTACGTGGTAAATTAAAGCGATACTTCGAAGGAGACAGAAACATATAATAAACACCACAATAACTAGCGGTAATAAACAAATTTCAATACATTTGATAGAATTACGTACACGATATGATTATAGCAGGATTGGTGCAGTGTAATTTGGTGCTGCTTTCGACCAATCAGAATTTACTATAAAATTGGAGTGCTCAGAAATTCGTCTCTCTATTTTTGAAACAAGGTATAGACCATTTTGACATACATGGCACACACCAAATTAAGATCACTACTACCACCCATTGCCACTGGTACCAATTGCTTTCTAATACATGACAGTTACCAATAGAAAATACTTGATTTTTTACTCTCATTGAACTTACCACGTTATATTTGACAGTTAAATAGATACACTGTTACCCAATTAAAATATTTAATTAATTTTATTTGATCGAATTTCAGTTACCTATTAACACTATTATTGCTTACCCATGGTTGCCAACCTAAGCTTAATTCTGCACGTATCATTCAAATCTGACAGTCAACACAATGAAATCGGAAGTAATAATAAATTGTTTTTCCTCTAGGCTCTAAGACGTGAGGCAGTGTTTTGCAATGAATTAGTAGATTATTTTCCAGAGGAAATGGTTGGTAATAAATCCATAGAATTTGAGGTGTACTTTCACATAACCAATTTTATAGCCAAAACAGAAAGATAGATCAAAGTATCAGTTCATTGAAAGGTTATTATTCCGAACGCGTAGGCGAAACAAATGTTGAGTCTTTAAACCATCAAAAAAGAAAATAAAAATAAATGGATAAATAAAAGAAAAGGAAAACAACACAAAGAATTCTTAACACGTTCGCTGGCAAGGCTGATATCCTGTTTTATATCTAGAATATTAGTAGACGGCACCGAACGTGTTAAACTTAACATAATATGACTAGACTCTTGACTACCCCTGTATACACAATCCAACGTCAACCCGGGTGCGAAGATACATATCCCTGAAAATTCCGTTCTCGTTATCCTCATCGACGAGTACAAGACAGATAGGTGGTGCCGCCTAGCGGCGATGGCCAGAGACTCGTCGCCGTTCGTTCGTTATCGTTTTGTTTTGCGTGCGCCCGAGCCGAGCACGACAGTCATATGTTTTCTGGAGCACGTGTCGAATTTTCTAGGAAAGTGGGGACGCTTCCAGAAAATTCTCTCCCTTTCGCCGTTATTCCCTCATTTTTTTAACGTTTCTACCCCTGCTCCTTTCTCTCCTTTAGAAAGAAGAAACAAAATTGAAGCTCCATCTCGAGATCGCTTTAAGGTCGATAATTACCGTAGAGCGAGGGGATTATTATTATGGGTGGAAATCGAGGCCGGATGACGTAAGCTTACGTCACGGTTACGTCACGACTGACGACGATGAAATAGCGTGGATAGGCGGCTATGGAAACGGTAGAAGGTCGAGAATGTGAGGAACAGGCGCGACTTGTTGCGGGCCTGCTTTAATAACGGTTCGGCGATCGCCTCCCCCAACCTGCGGGTAGACGGTGATACAAATTTGTTTAAATTGAAAAAGTGAAAGCACAAAGCGTCGTGGTAATAAGATTTGGGACTACGCATGGATGGTAAAGAAAAGAGAAAATTATCAGAGACAAAATAAAGAAGAAGAAGTTCTAGAAGTTTAAAACATTACTTCCTCTTAAGAGTCTAAAGGATATATATATATATATATATATCATCTTTTATCCTTTCTACCTGTCGGTGTAAGGATGAGTCTAAACGATAACAGGGTCAAAGTCAGAAGGAGGAAGAAATGTACATTTGTGACCTATTTAAGTACTTATCTTTCGGATTACTTCCACCACTTTTTAGGTTAATAAAAGACAATTTAAATATTAAAATCTAACATTTTACAGCTCATATTTCATGACCTAGAAAGTGGTGTAGGTAATCCCAAAGAAATGAAACCGTTATCTAATGTCTTCCTGTCTGCCAGTTCAAAGGAAATATGGTTCAGATTTAACTAAAGCACCGATGATAACCGATGAACCGGTGATAAACACCGCAAAAATATTCTACTTCTTTTTTGTTAATAGATGAATGATTTTGATACTATAACAAAAAAGAAAAACTTGGTTTGAGAATCATTGAAGCCGTAACAAATTCAGGAGAAACAGGTACTCGAGAAATAAATTTGAGATCATCCAAAAGATGCAATATTATTACGAGAGATGTGTACAAATATCGCTGCAGAAAACGCTGTAAAATTTCAGATCCCTTATAGTGCATTTGTGGAAAGAGCATGTAAAGTCGTCAGGACGTAAAATTATTATGGGTTTCTTTTCGACCAGATCTAGAAAGATAGAAAAAAACAAGCGAGGGGGAAGAAGAAAGAGATTATGAGAAAACCATCTAAATTATGATCCAGGAAAAACAGAGAACAACGAAGAAGGAAGAATGATAGAGAACATATAGTTATGGAAATATATATATATAGAAAAAGTGATGCAGAAAAAGAAAATAGCATGATATAGAAGAACACGGCAAACATATGGATGATTTAGATTATTTAGAACAAACAGAAATAGAGCTAGAAGAAGGGGATAAACATTTAGGTAGAAAGTCACGAACACAAGGGCAAGAAAACGAAGTTTTGAGTAAATAATGTCCAGATGAAAGTCAAGAATATTGTTCACTTTTTGGCAGAATTATTGCTTAAAAGAGGAGTAAACCTCGGGATATGGTGATGTAAAATCAAACAAAAAAGAGAAAACGAGCTGGTGAATGAGAGGACGAGAATTCTGTAATACGGGAGTAAAGAAAACAGTGAAGAGCAGTAGAAAAATAAAGATGTGGGCAAAAGATAGTTTAAAAGACGATAGTAAAGAAAACGAAAACTTGAGTAAGTGGCGATACAGGAGAAAGGAGTATAAGTATAAGGACAGTGGTGGAAGAGGATGAAGCAGAAGAGGAGAAGAAGTAGAAGGAAAAGAAAAAGGAAAGAGAATGCGATGATTTGGGCAAATACTAGTTCAGAAAAAGCATTAAAAACGAAACTTACTGCACCTTCAATTGGAGGGAGGAAGACTTCCAGATTACCAACTTGCTCTAACCAAAAGAGAACAACAGGAAAAATAAAAGGGAAAACTCAACTATGATAGCTTCCATTCTGTAGATGAAGATGCAGTAGGAAGGATCTGGAACAAAGGAAGAAACGAATGAAGAATGAGATAGAGCACAAGCAGAAGGCTGGGAAGAAGTAGAAGAAAAAGAGAATGATCGACAGACAAGAAAAATCAGCGTATTTGGTCAAATCATAGTTCAAAAGAACAGAGAAGAAGAAACATCACTACTCTTTCTATTGCAGGGAGGGACTCTTTCCTACCTTCAACACCATCAAGTTGGTCCAACAGAAAAGAGAACAGCAAAGAGAAAACCAAAAATCCAACCATAATAGCTTGCATTTTGCAAATGAAGATAGAACAAGAGAAAGGATCAAGAACGTGATTTAAATGCCAACTAAAATATAAGAAAAGGAGGAAAAATATGAAACGCAAACCGTTTTGAAAATTTTAGATCCAGTGGTCCAAAGTTTAATGAACTTCGTAAGAAACAACCGCTTACAGGATCGACCTGAAGACAGAAGCAAATTGGTTATCGAAAACTCGGGTAGTCCACACGCAAGAATACGATCGGAAGTTCATTAGATAACTGCGTGAAAACAGAGAAACAAACTACTTTTTGTTACTGCGTTGAAGATACAATTCCGATTTTATCTTATCTTTTGCATTTACTTCTAGACACAGTTAAATATTTTTTAGAGCGAAGCTCTTTTAGCCAGGTTTTGCGGCGAGAGTTAACTGGGAAAAGTGAGACGCTTGAAATCGTCAAATAGACGCTTTTATCTTTTTCTTTCATTAGTTCTTCCTCTCTCTCACACACACATATTGATCGCAGGAGCAACTATGAAATGCGCCGTATTTGCGTCTCTCCCCATCAGATGGCGCTCTTATTATTCGGACTCGAATTTACTTCAAATTCAACTTCAACTTACCATCGGTTTCGAAATGAAATACTTTTTTTCTTCTTTATACATTGTTTATTCAATTATAGAATCTTACCTTTTATTCAAATAAGCATCAAATGCGTAATTCATTCATTCTTTTCTTTCATTAGTTCTTTCTCTCATACACATACACACCTTTTCGTTTTTTTGACATATCTTCCAACGAAAGAAATTGAAAAAATATTAATTACTACCGAAAATACAAACGTGGCAACTAAGAGAATGGTAAAAAGTAAATGGATTTGAATTGTCTTATAGTAGGAAACTTTTTCAAACTGGTACAAACTTTTGAATGTTAGCGTTTAATCGTCGCCAATGACATCGGCAAATGCACAAATTAGAAAGTGCCACAGTATTAAAGATGCAGACAGAGGAAACGACGATTTCTAGTTAACACGGGCTCTGTGGACCTATGTAGATAGGGAATTTTCGCGGGAATTTCAAACGGTCCATTAGACAGATACGATATCAAACGACACAGAGCGATTAGGAGTGTTAGTTACAATGAGTTTTAAGTGTGTGTAATAAAGTTCGACAAACGAGTGCATGATAAGTGAAAGGTGATACATTAAAATTCGAAGGAGTGACAGCGTCAGTCCGATTTACACAACTTATCACGCACTCGTTTGTCGAACCTATGTTATTAACATTCAAATACTGTAGTTTAACAGTCGTTATTTTAGCTATAGTACAAGAATGATTTAAAAATTTACTATTGGCATTCAAGTTATAATAAATTTTAAACCGATTTCTGTTTGAAGTAGATCCTACGACATCCACAATTCTCGTACGTTCTGCATACGTCATCAGCTTACAGACGACGAAATCTTCAACGTATCGCAAAACTTTACGCTCGAATAGACTATCAATACTAGATCAAACATCTCCAGACCGACGATTCGCAAAAATATCATCGATTCGATGCTTTCCGTCGCGTCGTCCTGTCGAAACGATAAGGGTAACGTCCTATCGTCCTAGTACGACGTCGACGTCTAGGTCGTCGGGTAACCGACGCGTCCCCCGCGACGACGTCGTCGTCACATCGTCGCCTTGGGCGGCCGAAAAAGGATCAGCGACTAGTCGAAGAGAGAACTTTTCGTTCGCGATTAATTCCGGTAGTTTCTTTGCTCGGAATGGCGCGGCGAACGCCCTAGATATGTCGGGATTTCGGGTATTTCGGTTGACGCTCTCCCAGACAGACGGAGTCAATCGATTCGATCTCGAGGATTGAACGAGTTTTCAAGGGGATTCGGGGACTTCTTATTGGAATCCGTTCGGGTGTACTTCGGACAACTTTTTTTTCTAGTAGGTATTTCTGACCATCTTGTGGAACGGCGTAGTATTAATAACTGTCAAGTAGAAGAGAAGAGGATGGTAAAAAATTGATGGATTCGAATTGTTTTCTATCAGATTTTTATTATTATGAGCAATTTTAATGTGTGTCCAAAACACACAAGAGGTAGGTAAGATTATGGTACGAAATAAAATATAGATTTGAATTGTAAGTTCTGAAATTGATGACTCCTCTGAAGTTGGCGCCAGAATTAAAACCTAAAAATTTTAATTCTTAGAGTTCTGAGACAAATAAGTATAGTTCTGGAGTTCTTGCATAAAATTTTCAATAGTTCTGCAAAATTACCCCAAAAAAGGCAACCATCATGTTTCAGGGCTAGCGTCGTAATTTGTTCGTTGTAGAGCTCTGATCGTTTTTTCAGCTTACAGGTAAGAGTTCTGAAGTTCTTTATTGTTTGCGGTAATGATTCAGAATTCTTTTTGCAAAAGTTGCAATTTTTTGATTTTGTAAGAATAATTCTTTGCAACCAGTCAAAGAATGAAACAGCTCTTCTGGAATTCAATTTTGTTTCTCGCAGAGCAATGTTAAGTTCTTCAATCGTGCATGGGAACATAATTTGGTTAGTAACACATCGTTCTTATCAATTCCAGGCAGGTTCGATTAAATCACCAAGAGAATTTACAATTGGCTGGACCAACGTTTCCCAATTGGTGATGTCTCGACTCCCAAGGCTGCGCGGCCATTTTACTGGGGGTTCACGGACCAATTTCACAATTATATATTCTTCATGTATAAACCTGCTCCTTTTTTATTCAATTGTTCAAAAGGGTTTGGAAACCGCTGGGCTGAAGGAATCCATTCAAACCCTTTTGGGCATTAGGACGACCTTCCAGATGGAGATCAATGTGATTGTGACTTTCATTTCCACATTACGACCCACACCATGACATCTCCATCATCATATTGTGGCTTTTTTCGAATAAATTGTGAGTTGTTTCGTCAAATCCAAACTCGCCTGTTACTTGGCTGAAGTGTGAATAGTGATTAGTTACTAAACAGTACGTGCCTCTAATCATCGCGTTTCTAGTCCATTGGTCTTCGTGATGTAGATTTGATTTCCATTAACACCATCCTTCCAGTAGCACCAAACTTACTTCAAAGCTGTGTTGCATTTATAACGCGATTTGTACAGGACAATTGAAAGAGAAATATAGCAACATAAAATAACACTATATACTCTATTAGTTGATCTTAAACCAGCATACGATATGATCAGAAGTGGCCAAGTATACCAAGGAATGTTACAAGTAGGTGTGCTAAGAAAACTAGTAATATTAACAAAAATTACACCTGATGAAACCAGAAATGAGGTAGTATTGAACGGAATGAGATCTGAAGAATTTAAGGTAATAAAAGGCTTTAGCCAGAGATACTCAATATCGACAACAATTTTTAACTTTGTTATGGAGGCAGTAACGAGGAGCAACGGCTTGAAGAGAGAAGGTACTCTGTTTCAAAACGATCCTCAATGTATTGTTTTTGCGGATGATATGGCTCTAATAGCGAAATCCAAGAAGGAACTGAAAAGCATCACGAAGAAACTAGTAAACGAAATAAAAGAATTAGGGTTGGAAGTCAAGGAACAGAAAACAAAACACATGGTAATAGGGAGTCAAGGGAAAGAAGCATTGGGAAGAAAGTATGATCTTGTAGTAGTTACTGAATTTGCATATTTGGGGGTACAAATTGGAAGAGAGGGAAAAGAAGAACAAGAGATAAGAGCTTTCCAAAGGAAATGAAAAGTATCGAGGCATATATCAAGGAATATACAAGGCAGTCACAACGCCAGCGGTGACCTATACAAACAAAGTGTGGGTGCTACATAAAGTGTCGGAAGAAGCCCTAGACAGGTGGGAACGAGGAATGCTAAGAGACATCTTGGAAAGAAAAAATACGCAAGAGGGATGGCAAAGAAGAAGGACCCAAAAGATATACATTCTATTTAACGAGCCCAGAATAACAACCTATACAAAGGCTCGAAGATAGCTGGGACACGTTGGAAGAATGAGCAGGAGAGAATAACAAGGCAGATACTGTTCACGTGGCCGATAAAAAGAAAGAGGAAGGCGTGGCCGAACATATGGTGGCCGAGGAAGGCGGAGAAAACTTGAAAAAAGCGGAAGCCGGAAACTGGAAACTGGAGAGGGATGAAACTGGTGAGCGAGAGAAGTCTTTGGGAAGGTGTCATAGATAAGTTTATTGTAGGCCTGTAGTGCATAATAAAAAAATTTAAAAATGTTCAAGATATCAATCGTCTTGTGCCGTTACTGATGACGGCCGGCCTTGCCCGCGTCTTTGTCGAACATCTCCGGTTTATAAAAAACAGTGTTATACCCGTGAAATCACACTTTGACTAACACCGACAAATTGAGCCATTTCTCGCTGGGTTCATCCACCTTTAGGCTCTATGGTCCTCTAAGCTACTGATTTAGGTAAATCACCATGTCCCTTCATTGTAGACTTCAATGCACACACAAACTCACCTCCAGTGTACAAGAAGGCGTCAATTTCGGAACTAAATTAGTGTGCGGTGAAGAACTCGTTCATACCTACCAGCGAAGAGCTTGCACAAACCCGTTCAAACAAGTTACAACGCGCGAACGCATTCAGCTTCTTCATCGCGAGTCTTCCAAGCGCAAGATCCATTTAATTCCCTTTTTTACTAGTGGTTTTCAAAGGTGTCTGTTACTTGTTTACGGTAATCTAGTCTGCATATTGGATGATTTTTCTTCGATTAGTCGTAATAGTTTCTTGGATTAGTAAAAACTACATTAAATGTCGAAACATATTGAACCGACGAAATCGCGCGTTTCCTCAATCGTAATGCGTACTACGATGTGTACTAATAAGCCGCAAATTGTGAAATTTATACACCTGGAAGCCGGCTGGCTATGCGTCAGTGATTGGTGTAATGCGCCTTTTCCTTTTAATTCAGTTATCACGTCTCTCTCCGTACCTTTTCGGTCTCGCGTGCATACTTTATGCTGTTATTACCTTTTGTGAGGCAAAAACCGCCGACGGCCTATTCTCTGTACTTTGTAGTGTAAGAGATTTATGACCCGCCTCGATCGGAGCAGGGGCTTACTCATTTCCGTTGCGGATTTTAAGCGGTACTTTTGTTCGTTGTAGTTGTAGTTTTTTTATTGGTACGTTTAGAATATACATCGGTACTAATTATCTTACCGTAAAACCGTTTAATCATCATTTCTCTGGCATGGAGATAGCGGGTGTTTTAAACACCTCAGATCTGATTGGGTTAAAATCGAATAGTAGAATGTCAACTGTCAAAACCAATCTGTACACACGATCCTGTCAGAAAGTATAAAGCTATTGTGTGTCAAATGTTAGAAGCATTTGTTGTCAAATAGCTTGAAATATCGGCCCTTAAAATCAACTATTGGCACGTATGACGTCGTCAAAAACCGATAACAGTTACATGTCAAAACAAATGAAATGTAATCTCTGAAAATCATAGTTTTTTTTGTTGAGATAGAGGGCACTCAGGATCTGATATCTGATTTGTTAAAAACGAACAGTAGAGCGTCAACTGTCAAAAAATTATTAGTACACATGAGAATACGTTAGAAGGTATGAAACTATTGAGTGTAAGAAGTTAGGAATAAGATTGGTCAATCAAATGGAAAACTTAGCCGTTAAAATCAAATAAACTGACAATTATGATGTCAAAAGCAGACAAAATTAACCTGTCAAAAACAAAAGTACGTTTTATGTGAAGCAGATTCTACGGTTTACCCAAAAGTGACTATTAAACGTAATGTAAAATAGACACATATCAATTCAACGTCAAAAGTAATAAAATATCTGTTAAAATTGTTGTTATCCAGATCAACTTCGTCTATATATACTGGACGTGTCAAAAATTACAAAAGCGTGTCAGGGATCAAATGAAATAATATTCCGACTGTTCGAAGAAAGTGAAGCAATATTTTTCTTAAACATCTTTCCTCGTAGTTTTCTTCTAAATGTTACTTTTACATCATCGAACAAGAAGTAAGACTTAATTTTCTAATAAATCAAGTAGATATATTAACGTATGTAATATTGTACGTACATATATACATAAGTCACATATCTGTGTGTGTGCATGTGTTTAAGCACAGCGATTAATAGACAGAAAGCAGACGCCAATAACTCGAACGCGGCACCGAAATACACACATCTTCTCAAAGAATTCCGCCTTGCGTAAGATATGAAACTTCTAAAAGTAGGTAACCAGCGACTAACAAGAAGTGACAATACGACCCCTGAACTTTCCTACAGAAAGCTTAGCAAGTTAGAAGTGAAAGTATTGCGATGATACAAACGTAATTGTTTAGTATTCGTTTACTGCAACTATATACGGTTATTATAAGAATAAAAGAGTTTATAATTCGCGAGGTAATCCATATCATTAGCGATTTTCTTTTTTGAAGTTTGGAAATCAGAATATTTGGGTAACACCGGAAAAGTTAATCCTTCCCTGGCGATAATATTATGTACCTATTTTGTTCGAATCTCGTCCCAATTACGCGTTTTGTCTGGCCGATGTAAGTTCGGTTACATCCACCACACGTGTTTCTGCAAACTCATTTGTTTTCCTTTATGTTTCAAATTTGTTTGAATTTGTAGGGTCCACGCCAGCGAAACACATGTTCCGGATTAAATAACAATATATGGTGCGGTAGTTACCAGCAGAGGTTAATGCCAGTTCTACTACACCACAATTCACATAATAATTCTTTAAGGTCTGGATGTATCAAAAATGGTAAAAGTACTCACCCAAAGATATACTGCGTGTCTCAAAATGTAAAATAACAATCGGTACATACCTGAAACAAAACACGAATCTCAATTAATGAAAAGTTGTGAAAAGTTACCAAAATGTAAATGGTCTTAGATCATTTTAACAAAACCCAAAAGTTGATAAAACCAAGCGGGCGTGGTCGAAGAGTTCTTAATTTGCATATGACAATAATCCAGTGCGGCTATTATGCTTTGTCAATCAATTATTGGCACATGCAAATTGTGCTTACTTAGTAAGGATATGCACAGTTATTTGGTATATGCCCTTCAATTTAAATTGAATTAACTGGGTCGTTATATGGAAAGTCATCCAGATTTTATTTGATTAAGATTTTGGCTCTTGAAAATAGTTTACTATTTTCTACTTTTATTTTAATAAAAGGGGCATCGAATTTTTAAAGTTCTGGTAGAGAATTGAAACATCTTCTGAAGTTAATTTTAACTCACTCCCTGACGCTGAGTTTTATCCGAAATCTTGTCAACAGTTCTACAACGGGAAATAATCGGGAAGTTAACTGCTTCCTAACGAATTTTGCCCAGCGTCGATTATCGCTTTCTAAATTCTCAAGGTCTTAGTTATCCTTGTGGTTTGTTATTTTAATCGACCTTTATGATAGGTAGCACGTAGTAAGCTCAGCCTAAGAGCGAAACCTTTGTTTCCGGGATGATTTCACGGTGACATTGAACGGCCTGTCTGTGGGCGTGAAAGTTGCCATTCAAAATGTAGGAGGTTATTTTACTACACCTTGTATAAGCTTAAATGGTCCTAGTTGAAACAGATGCACTAAATAAATTTTGTGATCGAAACTATGAAAAAACGCAAAAAGTAAGCATGGCATTAAAGATAAGACTGAGGAATTAATGAACAAGAAAGAATCAAGAGAATCAAGGAAGGAGTAAATTGTAAAATATTAAGAGCTTGAATGGAAAAGAATGGTTATAGACAGAAGAAATAGGAAACATAGAATTAGGTAACGAAGAGATTATAGAAGTACAGAGAAGTTAATTTAGGTTTCAAAGTTAAAAGAGAAGACATAAGGAAGCGAAGGAGACCAGAAAAAATAGTAAATGGGATTCACCGACTCTATGAGAAAATATTAAATTGTGTGAGAACGAAACAGGAGAGATCAAAACTTTTGTTCTCGTTAATTTTGCAAGAAGTAAAGCTTTATGAAGTAAGACACTGAAAAGAGCAGATTACAGAAATATGTTATGCCGACTACATAGCTAAGGATGTGAAAATTTTAAGTAGAAATGTGGAGTTATTTAAAACGACTAGAAGAAATCGGCATTAAAATCAACATAGAAAAAACAATTCAATAAAATTAGGGGATGACGAGCTAGATCAAGTACAAAGGTTTCAATATGTGGGCTCATTCATATCAGACAATGGAAAATTAGATGACGAAATTAAAGAAGAGGTTGTAAAGGGAGGTTAACTTTTCAGCATTTTCGTAGATGACTTCTGGTAAAAAATTGTTGTATACTATTCAGCATTAACTGTTCTTCTAGCCCCTAAAGGAACGGTTGCGACACATCCAGTGCAACTGAAGAAACAAGCGATCATTTTCTTCCAAATACAACTTTTGTGGGATTCAGTTAATTTTGGAACTGTTGGTTGTTGCTTAGTTTCCGGTTCCTATGAATAGGTTCAAGTTTCGTCACCTGTTACGATGTTGTATACAAATCTTGCAGTTCCTCGGTAGAATTTTTTGAGCATTTCCTTATGTCAATTAACAAGAGCCCTTATTTGAGTTTTGCTTAAATTATGCGCAATCCATCGGGATCAGATCTTTTTCCTAGCTAAATCTTAATGTAAAATCGAATATATAGCAGTTTTCGATATGCCTAAGAACCGGTTTTGGTTGACCTTCACACAGTTCATCACGGACAGACGCACAACCACGACAAAAGTCTGCAAAATAAGTAGAATAGTCTTTTCTGATGATGCTTTATTGCCAAAAGTTGAACGAAGCGATTCTACGAATTTTTGTTGAGTCATGCTTTTACTAGAATCGTAAGAAATCATCCAACGAAAGCTTTTCCGTGAAATTTCCATTCTTTCACAAAATTGCTTTCTTGAAACGTTCACTGTAAACAAATTGCGCGGTCAATTTCTAAGCTGCCACTGTTTTTACAATAACAAATGTAAAATGTTACGAAAATAGTAATGGTACATCCCAATAACGCCACTAGGCGGGCGTTTGTAAAAACATAAAGGGCGCCCCTCGTATTCAGATAATGATTACTCCTAATAAAATTAACTAAAAACTCACGTTGTATTAATTTATTTAACTTTTAGATATTTGGTCGATTACAGCAACCATTTTAATAACAGCTCGGGTGACTAAAACCCGAAGACGCGAACATACGAGTTAAAAATTTTCATATCCTTTCATTATATTTAATTGAGGTTGAAACTCGAATCGAAACAGTATATAATCAGAGAATTAATTTCTATCCATCCGATTCGAATCAACTCGTTTCAACACAAATTACGCTCGCTTACTTGTTGTTATACAAACATTCCATTAACCCCCTTTTATTTTATTACATTATCGTTTCCGCGTACGCACGCTTATTGAAAAATCACCGAGGCGCGACAATTATTATATAAATTGGAAACAAAACCGTACGTAATTGCCGCGACTAACAGGCTCAATAGAGTGTTTGATACGGCGAGCGGTTTTCCCGCCAAAAGCGCGTTCGAATGGCAAGTTTAATGTAACAAGTCATTTTCCGGTGTCGAAGCAGCGTTTTGTCGAGTTCATTCAATGGATTTACGAAGGGAGGGAAAATAGTCCCATTATACACTGCTCGGCAAAAATTAACGGATATTTTTAGAAACTGTTAAACTGGTAAAAGAAAAATTGTGAATTAAATAGATTTTAGGAACATTTATTTCATGGCATTGGCTGTAATCAAGAAACCGAATGTACCACTGCGTTGTAACATGCTTAAACAAGCCTATCCACATTCGTTTCTATATAAATTGGAGTCAACAATGGATAAATTTGAATCGGAGACTTAGGGAGTCATAGACCAGTTTGAGGGTGGACGTTCCCAACAAGAAGTGGCTGAATCTGTTGGTATTCGTCACAGTGCGATTTCGCGGGTACGACATCTCTTTTTGTATTAATGTTAAACGGTCGATAAAGCAACGGGGCTAAAAATAAATGTATGGTAACGTTAGAAAGAAGGGAAGAAAAGAAGCAAGAAAATGCAATGGAACTTAAAGGTAAAATCTTCGGGAAAGTAGCTCGTTTTAAATATTTGGGACAATAATAACTCAGAAGAACGAAGTCAGGGAAAATATGAATTTCAAGATTTTAGGCTGAAATAAGTGCTTCTAGTCATTGACGAATGTCTTAAAGTCAGAAGAGATTTCCTTAAACTCAAAGGCTAAATCAGCCCAACTGAGATAAAGTCAACTGTAATGTATGCTGCCGAAGCTTGGAGTCTGACAAAGACTAATGAATTTGATACGTGGGAACGAAAAATATTAAGAGAAATCTATAAACCGGTAAAATAGGAAGAAACATGGGGACCAAGAAGGAACCAAGAACTGAAAACATTATTCAATAGACCGCCCACATCAAAAGACATGAAAAGTAAAAGATTATGCTGGCATGTATATTGCAGAGATAACAATAAGGGAATGAGAACGACGTTGGACGGAAAATTTTAAGGAGAAAAAAAGAAAGGGAAGACCTAGAACAAGATGGACGGACAACGTAACTAAAGATTTAGAAGAACTTGGTGCAGTGAACTGGAAGCTAAAAAGCCGGTGAAAGAGAAGAATGGTCAACAATATTACCGGAAATGAGAGCAGAGTAAAACGCGACTAACAACCACTTCCTCTTTGAGGATAACCACCGCATTCTGTGTAATCAAGAAAGCTAAGACACAGTCATGGAAGCCAAGGATCGAAGTGCCACGGGCGGATGGAAATGTTCAACAAAGATGCAGACAGTAGTCCTAAACCCGTCGGAAGCGATTGGTGTTTTGTGCAACTGGCTGAAGAAATCGCAATCTAAACGCAATTCATCTTCAAAGTGGCTCTCTGCTGCTACAGGAAGCCTGGGGTCAACGCAAAGCGTAAGAAATGGACTAAATGGCGTAGGACTATGTACGCGAAGACCAATTGTATGTCTTCCACTCAGTGGAGAACAGAAAATCGCCGGTAAATTGTGAGATGAGGGTTTAGTAACTGGAAATTTGATGATTGGAGGCAAGTGTTGTTCAATGGTAAATCACTTATCCACTCTTTGGTCAGATAACAGATAGGTTTTGATTTGGCGTGAGAGTGGAAACCGCAATAACCCACAATTTGTTCGAGAAAAACACAATATGAAGGCGTAGGTGTCGTGGTGTAGGTTGAAATAAATGATCATTCATCTCGTTCTAAACTGGTCCTGCTAATGCCCAAAGTCGCCTCAACGAAATCCTGCAGCCAATTGCTTTTACCGATACTGGAGCAATAGGAAAACGATGCACTTTCATGGACGATCATGCTCGTCCACATTGGGCACCGCATTGTTGATAACTGGTTGGTTGAAATGAGAATCAAAAGGATGGATTATCCAAGAAATTCTTAAGTCAAGTAACAGGCGGGTCAATTGGGCAAAATAATTCAAAATTTGCTCGAGAAAAGCCCCCAATATGAAGACGGGTATGTCATGGTATGGGCGGAAATATGGAAATGGAACTCACACTCATATTCATCACATTCTGAGTGGTCTTCCTAACGCCCGAAAGTACCTCAATGAAATCCTTCAGCCAATTGTTCTTCCCTATGCTGCGGGAATAGACGAACGGGTGATTCTTATGGACGACGATGCGCGCCCACATCGAGCTTGCATTGTTGATAACGTATTTGATGCAAGTAGGAATCGAAGGGATGGACTAGCCATCAAATTCTTAAACCATGTAACAGGGCTTCGAATTGGGCGGAATAACCTACAATTTGTTCGAGAAAAGCAACAATATGAAGATGTCAAGTGGATGTCAAGGTGAGGGCGGTAATATGGAAATAGAGATCACACACATATTCGACATATTCGGGATGGTCTTCCTAATGCCCGAAGGTATCTTAATGAAATCCTTCAGCCAATTGTTTTTCCCTATGCTGCGGGAATAGACGAACGGTTGATTTTTATGGACGGTGATGCGCGCCCATATCGAGCATGCATTGTTCATAACTTGTTTGATTCAAGTGGGAATTGAAAGGATGGACTAGTCAAGAAATTATAAAGCCAAGTAACACGCGAGTTTTGAATTGGACGAAAAATTCACAATTTGTCTGAGAAATGCCACAATGTGAAAATGAAGATATTATGATAAGGACTACAATATGGAAATGGATAATCATCACATTCTGGATGGTCTTACTAATGTCTCAAAGTATCTCAATGAAATCCTGCAGCCATTTCTTCTTGTCGATGCCATAGTTTACTTTTGGTTTATAATGTATAATCTGGATAAGCAATTTTGAATGCAAAAGATGGACGTAGTAAAAAGGAATTTAGAAAGGCCCTCTTCATTTGAATTCTTCGCTAATTAAGTATCTTTGTTCAGTCTTGTTAATATTGTTCGTATAATTTAGTTTTGAAACCTGTTCTGACAAACGTTTGAAAAATTGTCAGGTGTTAGTTTTCGCCATTTGCTGCAGGATTGGTAGACTGATGGTTTGTGACTATGGTTTCCTAACGAGATTTCTTGATTCTTAATCTTTTTACACTTTCTACCTTTGTAAAGATTCGGAACCACGGTTCATTTGTATGGCGCCCAGATTGAGTTCGCGTTGCTGTAAACTGGTTGGTTCAAACGATTTTCCGTAGGATGGTCTAGCCAGCGGGTTCTTCTGATGGTAATCGAATTGAACATGCCCAGAATGCATTAGGAAGACGCGTGTCTGTACGAAATATGTACGATTTCGAAATTTCACATGGAACCAAATTCCACAGAAGCTTTTTGATAGTTTAATTGGTTCTGTACCTGCCCAATGACAGTTGTTTAGCGATTCCTGATTATCCATCGGAGCCTTCTATACCTTTCATTCATTCCGATCTCGTTCAATCCCGCTCCAAACAACCGTATTTCAAAACGCGAATGTACCAAAACGGAATTCCCGTCGGAAACTATCAAACAATATCGACAAATCCACCTGCAGCCGTGTTCGACGACAATTCCGATCGTTTCACCCTATTTGCTCCGCCGTAAATTGTCATAATCGAGTTATTAACGTATTTTAATTAACTTTTAACAAGTTTATCCCCCTCGAATATGTGTGCCAGGCAAATACCCATTTATTAAGCCAATAAATAATCGCGCAAGTCCCGAGATGTTATTTATCGTTCTGGAATGCCGCGAGTGGGTATGTTGTACTTCGAACTTATTAAATGTAATAGTGGGTTTATGTACTTTTGCGGTATATACGACTACGTACATATGAAGTGATTATGTACACACGTAAGTACATACGTAGTACGTAGAATACGCGCGTTTTGTTGCCGTCGCCGAACAGAGACGGATATAACACGCCGGATGGTTGGTAGCGTTACCCTACCTGGAAGGTCAGTACGCAGGCTCAGACTCAGAAATTGATCGTCTCAATGTATTCGAACGTATATATATATATCGATGTATATAGGTAGTATTATATACATCTCTATGTGTACGTTGTATGTACTATATATAATATACAAAGATAATTCGAGTTTGTGCGATATCTATTCTACTAACGGAATTTTCCTGCGGCACCATTACGGGTTAAGGATCTCGAGCGGGCATTGAAGTCTCACCCGGAAATAATTATTACGTTATTTTTCCGGTCGGGATAGACAGACAGAAGCGTGCAGGCGAATTTCGAAGGTGCGAAGCGAGGAAAGGATGATGCTCGCTTCTACTTTAACGCGCCCTTTTACTTTTTCAGGTCGTTTACCGAGGAGAGAGTTTAATTAATTAGGAAGGAGAACAGCGAAAATGATCGAAATAGTCACGGATTTAATGTTCGCGTTTTAGCATTTAATTTATCATCCTAAATAAAATAAAGTTGAAGGTTTCCAGGGTCGTGATCATGATCTAATATTGCTTGTTGGTTTGATTCGAATCAATACTTTTATGGGGCGTGATTTCAATAGATACTTCCATTTAGTGATGATACAACTTTAAAGTTTGACAATTATGAGTTGGGGGCCTTCCCACCATTTTATTTTGCTTCTTGAGTTATCATCGACTTTCTTAACCTTCCTATACTCACGCATACGGTCTGTGAGACCGACTTGTATAGTATAGTATACGTGTTTCATATTTTGACGTGAGTATAGGAAGGTTAACAATTACACCGTCGTAAAATGACAGTTAGCAAACGAAAGGCAAAGCGAACCGGTGTTGGTCAAAGCGGTGCTTTCACATTTTCGATACACACTAGCCATATAGATTATATAGTATTGGACCACGGTAGCGATCGTCAACAAAAATTACCTGGTGGTTTGAAAATAATTATGAGCAGAGTTTGTTAAAAAGGTGGATGACGTGTTATTATTAAGTAATGTAAACCGAACTTACGCTCTTATTTCTCCGAATTTTAATCTCACGCCTTGCATGTAAGTGAAGACAAAGACCGGTTTACACTACTTAATGATAACATGTCATCCACATCTTTAACAAACTCTATTTACGAGGCGTGATTTCAATAAAAACTTCCATTTTGGGATGGTACCACTTGTAACGTTTGACAATCAGGAGTTCGCGGCCTTCCCACCTTTTTATTTGCTTCTTGAGTTATTATCGTTTTTTTTTAATAATTATACACTCGTAAACTGACAGTTGACATATTAAAGTCGAGCCGGTGTTGGTCAAAGCGGTGCTTTCACATTTTCGATATACAGTAGCCATATTGTACAGTATTGGACTTTATTATCTCGACAGTTGAAGTCTCCCACGGTGGCGATCATCAACAGAAATTGGCTGTTAGTTAAATATGGATCAATCAGCAAAGCCATTATGGGGCCTAATTTCAATAGATATTTACACTTCGGTATGATACCACTTCTATCGTTTGCAAATTATGAGTTGGGATTCCTCCCATCTCTTTATGCTACTTCTTGAGCCGTCATAATTTTTTAACGATTACACAGTCGTAAAGTGACAATTAGCGAGTTGATGGTTTCAACGATCCTGATCATCAACAACAACTGCTCGTTGCTTTGATTCGGATCATAGTATTCATGGTGAGTGATTTCAATAGATACTTCCATTTAGGGATGATACCGCTTGTAACGTTTACAAATTATAATTTAGGGGGCCTGAGATAGCTTTATTTTGCTTCTTGAGTTATCATCGATTTTTAACAATTACATAGTCGTAAAATGACAGTTAGAGAACGAAAATCAAAGCGAGCCGGTGTTGGTTAAAGCGGTGCTTTAACATTTCCTGTGCGTATCGACCATACAGAATATACAGTGCTGGTCTTTATTATCTCGACAATATGAAGCATTACGCATATACCTTTCTCTGTCGCAAGCAGCGCTTTGGTGATTGTCTGAGAGAAAAGAGATATACATATGTGCTATGCCAAGCAGTGTCCGGATACCTTTGACCAGCACTCTACATATTGAATTAAGAGGGGAAGGTGGATGGAATGGATATATTTGCTGCGCAAATCCTAGTGGGCATGTCTGCCTTGATACATAGCCTTCGCGCCCTTTACCGCTGGCTTCATTACTTTGTCTATAAACTAATATTTAGTGTATATGTGTCGTCGTGTATTTGTTTTTAACCCTAAAAATAACTGATAAAATGATATATAATTTAGCATTTTAATCGTGTTCCGAATACGTTTGTAGTTCACTATTGGGACTTGAGATTAGTTCAAAGTATTGCCCAAAAACATCCAAACGGCTGATGATTTATAAAATTTCGTTAAAACCTACTATTTTAGCTGGTTTGCATCTTGTATGGGAACCTATAACTTTTAGAGAAGGCGTCTTCAGGCGACGTAGAGATAAATACCGAATTTTCTTTTTAACCCTTTGAACCGTAAGTTCCTGGTCTAAGTACCGCGATCATGCGCTCCTGACCAGTATTAACTTCGGAAATGACGTCCAAAACTATCTTCAATAGATTAAGCTTCAGAATAGAGACATGAAGCGCCTCTAGCGGATTAACAGCTATTATCATATGACCCTCGTACGAGGGTTTGCGTTGGAAAATGGATATCATAAGATTTGGTGATAGTTTGGTGTAAACCAATTGTGAAAAATTTCAGCCTAAATGCTAATAGGGAACTTTGAGACCAAAGTAGCATAGACTATTTTAAATTAAAATTTCATCAAAATCTTCAAACGAAGTAAGATGTCCAGCTGTTGAGGAACCATGTCTTCGATTAATTCCACTATAACCGACATCGATGTGGAAAAGCGTCGGTCGCTTTTTGGTTTTCAAGGTCTTGATTTGGATTCTTAGTGGGTGTAGCTTCCATAACTTCGACTGATTTGATGATTTGAACTCGTGACCGCATAGGTTGCCTGATAATCTCAAATCTTGAGCAAAATAGCTCCCGGAAGAATTGAGGGGAATAATAGAATTAAAAAGAATGTTCTTGCACCAAGAGAGCCTTACAAAGTACAAGATGAGAAATAATCTAAAAGATGGCAGTACAGAATTCTTTTTATCAAAATCAGATAATTTGGATAAGGTGCATTTCCTAGGATACTCCTCTGTGGAATGCCTCCGGCATATTTTTCCACACGAAGCGCCTAATTAGGTTGTGAGGAAAGGGTGGCAATCGAAAGATGATAGAACAGAAATTTGATGAAAGAGAACTAAATCAAAATCTCCCGAATTTGTGTTCTCATGTTCTTGAGGTTAAACTTCCACGAGAGTGCGTGCACAAAAACAACCTGGTTAAAGTGTCAAGAAGGGATGGGAATCGAATGGTGATGGGGCGAGATTTTGATGTAAATAGCTTAATCAAAATTTATTTCATACGACGTACACCTTCGAAGTTTTGGCCTTCCTCTATGGGTCTATCCCAAAACAGTTTCATTCAAGTGTCAAACACCCAATCAAAATCTTTAGACGATTTGCACTTTCTACGATTTGACGTTTGATTCACATAGAATTTCACCAGAATACCTTTGTGTCAAGACCTCAAATATCTGCTTATTGTTAGACAAGTCTTATAAATAACCATGTTATAATCAGCTTCATAAATCAAACTTCCAGTAAGCTATCACGAATCACTTAGTGCTCCTAAAATAGTTAATAATAATCACCCCATTTACAACCATTTCCATCCACTGCTCCAATGAACTTTCCTCATAAATCTTCGCCTACAAGGCAACAACAGGACAACCCATCCTTCACTTTCAATAACACAAGAAACGGGATGGGAATGTGTGAGGGGAGGGGAGAGGGGGATTTCCGTGCGCCCGGTGTCTGACCCCGATTCCGCCCTACTTAATCCTCCACTGCCAGCCACTCTTCATATTCACGTCTCTCCCATCAACTCGAAATTGGAGCACGACGTGCGTCCATCTTCGAATACGATATTTTTGCAATCGACACAATTAGCATGCAGACGTTAATGAAGCATCTTTCGCGGACCGTTCCATCTTCATTATACAATGCACGCCGCGGATATTACCTCAAGGCCACCGCGTCAGTCGTTAGTTTAGAAGAAAATAATTGTTTTAAGTGACGCCGCGCGCCCGAAGGTCACTGCCGGTGCGGGTACCGCGGACCGAACTCGGCTCCTCGCGAGGTGCTATGAATCCGAATCGAAACGTTAAAGCTTTTCGCGTTAAAATACAACTGCGACTAGTTGGTAATTAAAGGAGTAATATTGTTGCGTAATAGGGCGCTTGAGGCGGGAAAAGAATAAATATTATGGTAGCGACGTTGAGAGGCGATTATAAGCAAAACGGATTATGAACAGGACCCTCGTAAATCCAGTAAGATTTGTTCGTTAACGAGGCAAGGAATCTGAAGAACCTTGTTTGGTTCAACATTTTCAATAGCACTTTTTCTTCGCCAAGTGGGGCCGTTTCTGTTTCAATTTTTCGCCGAATCGGTCCAATAAGTCACTGTAGTATTGTGATGGCTATGAGCATTATACCCTTCCCGTCCCAAAAAATCGTAGGCCTTACTTTTCCGGTGGACGGGACCGTTTTGGCCTTCTTGGCAGATTCGTCTGCAAAAAACCATTGTTTTGATTAGCGTTTAGTCACTGGGGTACAGTAATGGATCCAGGTCCCATCAACGGTGACGACTCGACGTAAGAACTCCTGCGGATTTCATTTAAAGAGGTCCAGACACTGCTTCGTAGTTGGCAGTCGTATCCGCCTGTTATCCGAAGTGAGCAATCGTGGCACCCATTGGGCCGACAGCTTTCTCATTCTTAACTTATCATAATCAAAATCTTTATTGCCGTTCCGTATGACACACGCAGTTTCGTTCAACAAAAGCACCATGTTTTTGGGATACCAACTTGAGAGTGAAAAAATGCTTCGAGACTATTTTCGTATCCGTGCGTAATTGATCAGACATTTTATTACTGAAGTCTGAAAGTTGATTATCCGTTTCGTTTTGCCGAGTTTCTACTGTTCTTAGAATTAAAAAAAAGAGGAGAGGTGTCGTGCAGCATCCGACAAGAGCAAAGCTCTTTATGCATTTTATGCTTATTTGAATAAAAGGTAAAATTCTATAATTGACTAAACAGTGTATAAAGAAAAAATATATCATCTCGAAACCGATGGTAAATTAGATGAAGTTGCATTTGAAGTAAATTCGAGTCCCAATAATAAGAGCGCCATCTGATGGGAGGAGAAGCAAATACGGCGCCTTTCATAGTTGCTCTTGCGATGAGTGTGTGTGTATGTGTGAGAGAGAAAGAACTAATGAAAGAAAAAGATAAAAGCGTCTAGTGACGATTTCAAGCGTCTTACTTTTTCCCAGTTAACTCTCGCCGCAGGAGCTCGCCAAAAGGAGCTTCGCTCAAAAAAAAAGTAAGAAATCACCAATTATACTTGTAACCAAACAATATTCATCGCTTATTTCGTTCTATTCAAGCGCACCGCAGATTAACCGCGACGACCCCTGCGGCAACTACATAGAAAACGACTTTTTTCGTAATATTTCGCACATGATTAAATTAAACTTGCTCGCTCGCTCGCTTCCCCTTACCGACGCGTATGCGATCTATCCCGTTTCACCACCCGTCGCACCCCATAGCAACGGCGGCGCGGCGTTCTCGACCGCTCAAATCGTTTCACGCCCGCCGAACACGGGCCTTGCGGCACCAGAAACTGTGTTTAGATTGCGTTAGCGCCCGAACCGATTATAATCATCAAACATTTCCGTTGTTCGGCGAGTTACCTACATATATAAATTCTGTACGCTCTTAACGGACGCGTTCAATTAGACGGCGTATAGAAAGAGGACAGCACGAATTAGTAGTTGGACGGATGGATGGAAAACCAGAGATTACCATCGCGTGCATATTTACTATTATGTCGATATTGTATGTGTGCGGTGCGGGTATTGTTTTTGAAGTGTTGCTCGATTATAATCTAGTAGGTTGCTGTTGTGGTTATTGTATGTAGATGCCCGCGTATGTTTATGCTAATGAGGTGTTAAATACTGATAAAGTTATTTTCTTACATTACTGGGGTTTGTCGTATCTACTTCTGTAAAAAGAGGAAACCAATTAACATGGCCGTAGCTAGCGATTTTTTCTGGGGTGAGGATGGGGGAGGAGTCAGCCGGCCAGCTGATTATATGCATATATATATACGCAATGCCCATCCTGCCCCCTCCCCCGTTATCTACGCCCATGCCAATTAACCTCAAAAGGGTATGATAATGTTTCGTCCATTATCCGCGAGATGATCGAAATAGGTTTAGAGATGGAGGATGTCCTGATCCGAATATAATAATAGTAATAGGTATTCACTGCGGTTCATGAAGGGACATTGGTTTTAGTTTAACGTGGATTACCGATTTTTAGGCCAGCAGCTAGAGAATTGCAAGTCGTGTGGCCAACAAATGCGCTTCATCCGCCTATTACCACTCAGGAAATAAATCTTACTAAGTTACTCATTTTCACAAGGCTAAGAACACCTCGAGTTTGAAAAAGCGCCTCAGTATTGAAGCCATGGCCTCCGAATTTGTAATCTGAGCTACTACGGACTCCCTGATTTAAACATGTTACCACTGAATTGTTAAGTCAAAGGTTCACCTGATAGGAGCAAATTCAAGATTTAAGATCAAATCGCCATATCTCAAAACTGCTCTTCAAGGGAACAACAAACATCTATGCAAAACGTGTCTTACCGATGGATTTACGTGTTGATTCAAGTACGTTACCACTAAATTCTTAGGCCAAGAATACACGTGACAGATTCAGGATCAAATCCTCATATCTCGAAACCGCCCTTCAAGGTGACAAAAGATATCTACGCAAACCATGTTTTATCGACGGATTTACGTCTTGATTCCAGTACGTTACCACTGAATTCTTGGGCCAAGGATACACGTAGCAGAAACAGATTCAAGATTTAAGATAAAAATTTTGCCTATCTTGTAGATCCTAAAGATAAGTTTTTTGTTAGTATCCGCAAAATGACTATTGGTTTGTCCTTGCGAAATATTTTTAGAGATTGAGGCCTACCTTTTGCGTCTTCGGCGTATCTTACCAATAAATTGTTTGGTCAAGTTTGTTGCGTTTTTGTTTTTAATGGAACAATTCCTGTCGTAATTCTGATCGCGAATTTTTGATGCATGATGGGAAGTGCTTTACCATACTACCAAATTCTGAAATCTCCTTGGTAACACTATCTGATAATTGATTGCCCCGATATTGTTAAATGAAATTCTCCATGTATTACTCTGTATTCCGTGCTCTGATCTTCCACGATATTTGAATTGTGGTGCTTGTGAGTTCAACACAGGTCCAAATTTATGTAAGCTCGAGTAGCGGAGTAGCTAGTAGTTCGAGAAAAAGACGTTACGGGGAAAACCAGTAGTATTATCCATCTTATTTGAAATTTTCAAAAATATCTTTACTATCCACAAGCCTGGAGTCCGTAATAGGTAAGTTGGTATCGCTCATGTTTACCAACTTGTAGGTAGTGCGTTTAAATCCCATACCATCCGCCATAGTATTGTTACACTGCGTATAATTAAAAAATAATTCATTCTTTATTTTAAATACGGGCTCGAATTATTTTTTTCCCTTAATATTGTAGCCATCATCTGTGTGTTATGTTCAGTTGAAGGGAAGTAATTTTAAAATTCATTTTTACAATTTTGTGCTTTCGGGTAGTACGTTTTTGTGATCTTGTACCTCTCCCGACCGTTTGTCCCTCTAACTCTAAGAAGTAGACAGGATGTGATTTTTTTGTAGACTTTCTATTTTATTTGTCCGTTAGTCAACTCCTCGCCCCCTTCAGTTCTGTTTAAAAGGGCATGGCGCCAATTTCACTCACTTACACATTTAGTCTCACCCACTAAGTACACACTCACTTAACTGAGTACCAAGTACATACACGACTATCACCGGAGCCCCCGTCTCCGCCATTTTGCTGCCCAGCAAAATCTACGATATATATTGCATACAAGTGCCCACATTCGCTGCGAAGCCGCATCTTGAAGCTAAGCTACCACGAAGTAAGTCACGCCATATCGTTGTAATTATTGTTATCCACAATCAAAGAAAAAAATCTGGAACAAATCGTGTACCTTTCAATTTTACCCAATACCGATTCTGTTGATGACAAGGAAGAATGCTGCGATTTTTTCTGTTTACATCTCAAATTTAGCGACGTTAATTGGATTCCAGCGAGGCCAAATCCGAAACTAACACGAAATGAACGTTCCAGGTACAAAATCTTTACCGACTTTCTTGCCGGTACTAAGCTTCGCGCAACCTCCTTCTATCATATAAAAAACGACGACTCCATTAATCCTAACCCGTAAATAATACTCTCAGAATTGCACGTCAATTAAGCTAAACATCGACATTCACAGAGCTATTACTCTTCCGACCATCGAAGCATCATCTCGCAATATTTACTTCTGCTGATTAATTTCCCATAATTACGAGGGCTTTCCACTCGAGCGCTCGACGCGAACCTGTTCGCTCCCAGCAGCAGCGGCGCGGCCGATATCGAGTCGGTCGGATAAAAAGGACAGAGAGAGAGAGAGAGAGAGAGAGAGAGAGAGACGAAGCAAGGACGTCGAGAACGACGAGGAACCGAAGAAGATAAAGACCGCTATCTGCCGCGACTTAGTCGAATCGGTTTGGAGTTGATTACTTACCGAGAGAGGATATTAAATCAAGAGATTCGTTTTTCGTTCTTTTTCTTTCTACATGACGCGCGTTGGCTGCCTGGTAGCGATTAATGTTTTGAAATTGATTTTAATACGATTTGGATTTCTGATGGGGACGTCGATTATGATGTTGTCGTTTTTATTAAATGCGTGTGAATGCGTGAACGCGTTCCGAGCGAGGAATATTTCGATTTCATTAGTCGGCGTCATGCAATTATTTTTTCGGGTATGCTGACGTAGTTATGACCCAAATAGATCGTTTAGCATTATTTTCCATGTGGATAAAAACGGGTACTTTTTATTATCACGATTTCTACTTCGGATTGTGGAATTAAAGAAGGAAATAACTCCAGTCGGATCTGCACCAATAACTGTTCTTTCGAACTATGTAAAGAACGAAGTCAAAAATATATACACGAAGCCGTAAACAGACACGAGCGTAACCATCTCGCAGCTGGGGAGAAATCGGAAACTTTACTTAGGAAACTCTAGACATCTAACTTGGACATTTCATCCCATTCCACGTCCATAGTTTAAACTGTGCAACTACACAAAACTTGTCCGACATTCGTACTTATATAATTCCGAAAATTCCAGTCTCGCAGAATCTTCGATCAAATAAAAATGACCATCGTATAAGCTTATCTAAAAGGAAAACTGGGTCGACGCCGCAATTCTCATTAACATAATCTTCTCTGAAACGATCGACGTAAATATTCGAGAAACGCCGACTACGCAAATAATGGCTCGCGATAGTCGCGATCGCACGGGAAAAAGTCTAGAAATTGAATCGTCTCCTCGCTGTACCGTTCGAGCTAATTAATTGATAATTAATTGAACCGTTAACTCGGACTAATACGCCTAATTACAAGTGCGTCGATGTTATACAGGCGGATACGGTTACGGACATTACGCATTCTGCGCGCATGGAAGTAATAAAGATATGAGCTCCGAGTCGGTAATTTTACACGATAGAATTTCACGGCGCGAGTTTCTTATTGTAGATGGTAAATGTGGCATACGTATGTATGTCTGTATGAATGCGCATCTATGTAAATACGTGCATGGGGTACCTGAACGCGAGATAATCAATGTATCGTTAGGCTTTTCTAGTCAGGTCACATGACGCACATAAATATTTTTTATCAAAGTTATTGTCATTCGTAGATGTAACTAATGGTCTGGACGTGTTAATGAATTACCAGGGCTCTCTCCATTGCACTGTTTATAAACGTGTGAAGATTGGTGCGAAGATGCTCCACTTAACTTTCCTGAGAACGACTCCTAGAAAACAGCAGCTTATAATCTTTCAATTTGTACCCTGTACAGTCTTGTCTGTTTATTTTTTTATTATCAACGATGGCAACGGAGAACTTTGTATAGCAATAACAAACAAACCAATCTAGGTCTGTCCGGAGCTAAATTTGCGATCGCCGGTATTTTAATGGAAATAATAACATCGTTAGGATGATGAGAATAAATTATTTTTATTGCGAGTGTACTAGTCTGCAGGATTCTAAATTTAAGAAAGTAACTCCTGTGGCACCTGCGTTAATATGTGCTTCGTTGGAGTATAAGAACAGCATATCTAAAACTACATAAATAAGGTCATAAATAGTCATGACCGGAACTATTTACGGCGTCATTTTTACAACTAAAGCGAGCGTGTTTTTATTGATATCCCTAATTAAGTCGATAATTATTTTTACCCGAAGGTGTTAGGTAATACATATAAATTACACTAATTTCATGTTCGTATAAGTTACAACATTTATCTTTATTAAGAGTACACGAATTTGCTCCATATCTTCCTATCGTTCGCCATGTTCGCTGCAGCCATGTAACCCCATTCCTCTTTCCCGTGAAACCAATGCCACTATATCATTCCAGGTTTTCTTTAGTCTAGGTTTCGGCTCCTTTTTAAATCTTGCCTCGCAAATCCTCTTCACCTGTCTGCTCTCCCCCATCCTAATCATGTGCAGAAAATAATTCCAGCTCTTGTTTTTCAATGACCTCTAGTATTGAGTCCACTTCCAATTCTTTCCTTACCATTTCATTCTTTATTCTATCTGCTCTTGTTACGGCTTTAACTTTTCACCTGAATTTTAATTCTCATCCAATTAGTTAATCACCAACTTTCACTTCCGTATAGCAAAGTAGGTCAAAAAACTTAACTTTTAAACTAATCCTATAAAGTCATCTTGGATCTTCTACTTATTGCCTCGTTTCCTAAGAATGGGCTGAGGCTATAGTAGTAATGTAATGTAATGTAATGTAATGAGGTGGAGTCTGGCCCGAAATGGCCCTTTGCACTGCGACCACGTTGATCTATTGTGCTTCCCCTTGTTTTTATTTGTTTAATACGTCTAGGAACAGGATCAGCTCCTTCAATGGGAGTGTTAATAGGTCCTCTTCACTCAGCGTATATACATGTAGTATTCTGTATCTCCTGTGGCCCAGTGCCCCACAATTAGTGATCAAGTGTTCCATTGACTCCTCTTCTTCACCGCAGAATCTGCAAGTGTCCGTGTTGGATAAGCCCATTTTGTGTAGGTGCTTGTTGCAGATACAGTGGCCTGTGAGTGCCCCCGTCAGTGTCGTTAGACTTCTCCTGTCTAGTTTTAGGGCGAGGTCCGCCCTCCTAGCATCGAAGCTCAGAAACTTTTTGGACTTTTGGACTTTTTGGTGCCATTCCAGTGTTTTGTTGTGATGGATGCTGTCCATTTTTTTATCTCCCCTTTAAGGAGACCTTTGTTAAACCCAAAAGATGGGGTAGGTCCAGTAAAGTTTCTCTCAGCCCCTTTTTTGCGTAGATGTCTGCCATCTCATTTCCTCCGTGCCCTTCATGTCCTGGCTATAGTAAAGTTTTAAGGTATTATTTATTCTATCGCTTATTTCCCTTGCTCCTTCCCTGTCTATAAGGACTCCCAGTATTTAAAGACATCAACTTGCTATATTTCCTGTTGGTCAACTTCTATGTTCATATGTTTCTTCGCACTTTTGTTTTCGTGGTATTTATTTTCTCTCTCTTTTCTTCAGTTCCTGTTCCCAAATGATTAGGTTTTCCAACAGTTTCATTTTCTTATTGACACATATCATTAAATCATTTGCAAAAGCTAACACTGCCACGTGGATGGGATTCAACTTATAGTAATCAACGTGTATTTTATGCGATGTCCCTTTTGTTACCTGGATAATTTCGTCCATCAACACGTTAAATAGTGTTGGACTCATTACCCCTCCTTGTCCAGGGCCCCCATTTATTGCAAAAATTTCTGATCCCAGCTTAACACCACTTTTTTTATTGTGGTGCACGCTTTTCATTGCTTGTACCCATCTTGGGTTTAACTTTTCTCTTCTCCAAACCCCGCCATATTTGCTGCTCTATCAAATAATTTATCCAAGTCTATAATTGCCATACACGCCTTTGTTTCCTTACTTCTTACTTTGTCTACGAACTGTTTAATCACGAATAGCTGCAGCCGCTTTGGGCTTCGTCCAAATGTTTTTCTGTTACCTCTTTCAGTCTTTTCTAAAAATATGCTTTCGTACGTTTTCGACACAATACTTAACAAAGGAATGACTCTTTAGTTATCACACTCTTTTGTTCCCTTTCCTGTGCAGGAGAATGATTACACTAATATCATCCAACGTTCCAAACCAAATTGAAGTTTTTCGGTAGCATATCCGTGCCGTGTTTTTCTAGGTTTTTGGACATTCCCGATACTATTCCGTCGTGTACAGCGGATATCCCCCTTTTCCTATCCTCCATTGTATCTGTTGTATCTTCCAGTTTCTGGTTCGCTACGCCGTCCTGGCTGTTCGTATTTAATAACTTTTTGAAGTGTTGTTACCGCTTTTTCATGACTTCATTTCCCTCAGTCACCAAGCCTCCGTCGTTTCCATCTCGTTTCATTTAGGATATTACGTGTTTCATTTCCTAGTCTCTAGGTAACCTGTTCTGCTCCACTGCAAAGCTTCTTCTTTTTCTTCTTTCCTTAGTTTTCGGCTGTTTTACTTCGACTTCTACAGATGAAGCTTTTCAGTTTTGGGCTTTTTTGCAGTCTTCTTTTATCCTTTTTCGCTTGCGGCTTTTTCTCGCCAACCCACCGTTTGAGGTACTTTCCACATGTAGATTCCATTGTTTCCCCCGTCTTCCATCAGTTTGTTTAAAAAACAACTAATTCTCGTTCAACTATGGTTAAGCTGAAGTCGTGGGAAGTCCCTCTAGAGCCCGTAGCGATTCTGACGTACAAATCGATCCAGGGGTTTAGGGACAAAAGACTAATCGAACGGATCTGGCTGGTTGCCTTCAAAATTCCTTCCAGGTTAGCTGGGGCTCGCTTCTTGCGAGTGTCACTTAGTAAAGTGAATAATTAGATAGGTCAGAACGGCCACAACCAATTGTTAAACTATGAATTGGTGAGACCATCGGTTTACTTGAATCGCAAGGGCGCGAAATATCGGATCGAAGTTCCAAATAAATCACTTCCGGTAAGCAAAAACTGGATATTGGGATGAAACAAGCGCTGAGTCAAAGCATCCAAATCGACGCCTTTGAGGTACCATGAAAAGCGTTGGTAACTTCATACGAAGCGGTTGAGTAAAAAAGTTCTGCCCTGCTCATCCTCGTTTTTGGAGAATATAAGCTTTGGATTTCTTGCCAAGTGGATGAGGTGAAGTTGCTTCCGCGGCCTGTGGTGATCTGTAAGTAAAACTGCTAAAAACGCAAGTCATCCTTAGGTAAATCTCATAACTCTTTTGTCTTGTGTTTTGTAGGTTCTCAAATAAGACCTTTTAAGTGGGTTAGTTGATGTAGGCCAGCTTAGAACCGGATGTTTCTGTTTTCGTTGATATTATATTTTCTGGCTATCGCACTGGTTTTGAGCGCATCAATTTACCGGTAAAGACTTTTTTGCCAAGTAATCTGGCTAAGCATATCTTGTCGTTAGTTCCAAGCCTGCTGGCCTCTTCGGAAGTTACACTGTATGATATTGTGTGGTCTCCGAAACAGATCTGTCACCTGTCAATGTTGTTTTTCTTTTCTTCTTCCTATTAAGACCAAATCCTATTTAAGAACCTGACTGTATATACTCTGGAGATATCGATGCCCAATTATCCTTCTAGCTATTTTGAAGTTTTCTTTGTACTCTCTTGTTGTTCGATTTGTCTATCACCATTCATTCAGAAAGTCATCACTAGTGGGCATATGGTTTATGGGATGACGCAAGCTCCCATAAATCATCCGCTTATTACAAGTCATCACCCATTCTTTGTAAATAATCTCTCTAGTGCCTGCGTCTTATTTCGGCAAATTTTCCTACATCCTTCCCACTTCCATAATTATTAAGACGAATTTCTTTTTATACCAGTATCTCTCCTAAAAAACTACCTACTTCAAATTTTCCAGAGATTCAAACCGCACGGAATCTCGAGAAATACGACTAAACATCGTTCGAATCCTTTCATCAACGTCATTTTTTACATTCTCTTAAAATCCCTCCTCTCATTACGCGATCCGAGCGCGCAGACAATGAAGAGCTGAGAGACTCGTTCTCTCTCCCATGCTACGGGATCCGTCGACAAAGATAATTATTAATAGCTCCGACAATGGAGGATGCATTCTTTTCGCCGTTTCTTTTCGCTCAAATAAGGAAGCGCGGCCGCGCTGACGGCGAAGTGAACATTCCTTTCAAATCGACAATCGTCCCCTCCGCCGTTACTTTCACATGCTTACCTATTTACTACTACCTTTAAATATTCATTCGAAGAGGTTTACGATATTTTGAGTAGTCAATGTCGATGTTTTGAGAGAAATCGCAAGATTGATTGAAGATATAGAAGATATGTACTTAGAGAAAGGGAGAGACACAGCGTGATTTGGATTTGTCTCTTGAATAGTTTTGATTACCATAAAGTAGGTGGTTTTCGTAATTTGCAAGCTTTTGATGCACATTTCTTGTTTCAAATTTGGATCTGTGTCTTATTTTATTACCTTGTGTTCTGTTATTTCCAACAACAAAAGCCAGTTGAGCAATTAATAAGTCTTTCGTGATCTACTCTCAAAAAAGTACACTAAACAAAGGTAAAGGTAGAGCATCGAAGAAATAGGCTGACAATCTTTATTGCCAATAGAGGATTGGTAAATGTCGAAGTCTAGTAACACCCGCTCGTGTGTATTTATGGCTTTATTTATTTACTTCTGGATATGGTTCTGTTATATTCTGAATGGACATATATTCATATAGGTCCAACCGGAGTTATTTTTTATTTAATGTAGAATCCTACTGAGTGCTATTTTAACAAAAACGAAAGAAATATTGTCATTGTCCCAGGGATCTTACGTCACCTGAAATAGCTATTTTCGAAAATTTAGTTGTATACTAGAAAGCTCTCTCCGAAGAATATGCACCTACGAATTTTTGATCTTGCAGTGAGACCAACGCTTTACATAATTTTGTTATACAGAGCGTTTGTTTTCAACAAATATCTCAAAATGCCATAACTAGGACATCAACTTCGCTCGATCGATAACAAAGAAATTCTCTGTACATGTAAACAACAGCCACCTCTTAAAATAGGATTCTCGATAAAGGAAATGGCCCTTTTATGTTTTACGAACGAAAACCTAGCATCGATGCGAACAACATTTTACCTTTCTTATTGCGCCAACCTCCATTACCGCTAATGTGGTCGCGTCGTTACGCCAATGAAAATCTGTTATGCATGTTCGATTTCATTTGGAGCACGAGCAACATTCCGGAAATAAAGCTGGATCCGTCCGCGTTCGTGACTCGGCCATATTTGCGCAAGGTTTTCGAACGAATAACGCGGCAGTATATACCTACACGTACGAAGTGTATGCGCCTGTGTGTGTGTGTATGTGCCTAACCTAGCCGAGAAGGTTTCTTTGTCTTTCGCTTTGACTTTATGATAATTAGACGTTTTGTGCGCTCGATGTGTTGGAGTGTGTGTACGTTTATATGTGTGTGTGTGCGCGCAAAGTTAATGCAGATGCGGATACATACGGTAAAGGATATGAGCGGAAAGATTGCATTGGCGTTACCTTGGATGTTCGAAAATAAATGCGGGGATCGAAGTTTACGTTTTACTAAAAGAGGTAAGTGAGGAGATGACGAAAGATCTTGCTTCGTATTGATGTGTAACTGTTTGGTGTAGGTACGAACGAAAACGACGTTCTGTCTGAAGTGTACCTTTCATATTCAAATGAAGTTTACAGCTGGATGGGTAAAGTTTGGGAATTTGGTTAGTTCAAAAGCTAGGTTTCGTCGGGGATTGAATTTGTGCCGTTTTTTAGATTTCGGGACAGCTTTTTCTGTAGGAATATTGGGATTGTGCGTAATAATAACAGTAACGACCCGCCTATAATAGTGGAATGTTAAAACTTCTGTATCTTTGGTTTCATACCCGGTTGCTGCGTACCAATTCATTCAGGGGTGATACGTATCAACCGCGAATCATCGAATAAATCACATTATCACGTGGTGATGTGATGGCCATCACGATGAACACAGATTTTCAATTTCTAGCGCTTGTAGTCCACAAATTGCGCCGGAACACCTGGAATTTGAACATTGGGCCCCAGCATTGTAGTTCAGTTTTCTCACCGTCAGAAAGCTACATCGCCTCGGTATGCTGCATAAGCCTTTTGAATTTAAAACGCGATAATGGAGCTAACGACCAATATTAAGCTAGGGGAGGAAAGACCTTTGTGGGGAAGGTTGCCCCATAGCCTGAACTTGGACCTAAATCATCTTTAGCTCTTTCTGTCCATGATTCTTTGAAAGAGGCGCTAAAAAACCTGGTGTCGCAGCCGAAACTTCGGCCAATCACATAACAGAGCCCTCGACGTGATGAGGCCAATGACTACATATAGTGCTCCTGCTTGGCAGACAGTTGTTGGACTGGCAACCAACACAAGACAGAGCTCAATAAGTTACAGGGATTGGCTCTTGTGAGATTATTTGGAACTTTCTGCGGACAACACCTAAGCTAGCTTTGAAGGCCAGGTCGAGCAAAGAGCTTCTGCTTCCATGGCTTACATCTTTCCGGGATAGACGGCTGCTTCCACGCCGCCTCGGAGCTGTAGGGGTTAGAAAGTTGGGTTGAAATGTCACGGTGTTACGGACGAATCAGTAGCCCATCGAAGTCGATGATACTCGTCCTAGGCTTCCTGTCGAATCTTCTCCTGGACATCTCCGACGCGCCGGACCTTCAAACGAGGCGGAGGACGATCGAGATTTAGTATCGCCAGCTCCTTCACCAGACGATGCTCCGAGTCCTCAGCTCTACTCCAGCGAACGTCACCATGGCACGTAGATGTACTTCTAATGAGGGGATCTCCAGGTCGCTCTCAATTCTGTTATTCCTCATGAACCATGGGGCGTCGGTAATAATCTTCAGTCTTATTCTGCAGTCTGGCGATATGGGATGAGGCAGGCGCCATCCATACCAGCGCCGCGTAAGAAAGGATGGACCTCAACATAGAGATGTAAATGGTCCTCTTCGTATCTGTGAGTCGCGTGTCCTCACTACCATTGAACAATCTTGACAATCAATTGTTAATGAAATATAAAGGTCTTATGTAAATTGATATTGTATTGTGCGTCTTTTTAATGTTGAGCATTTCAGTTTCCATAAAATGAGCCTCAGCTCCTGTACTAAAGTAGATAAAACTGTTGGGCACCTATACTTTGTTTCAAAAATAGGGAGACGAATTTCTGAGTACACCACTTTTATGGTAAATTCTGATTGGTGGAAAACAGCGCCAAATAACACTGCACCAATCCTGCTATAATCATATCGTGTACGTAATTCTGTCAAATGTATTGACATTTGTCTATTACGGCTAGTTATTGAAGTGTTTATTATATTTTTCTGTTTTCTCTGCCTCATACATTTTGATGATCTGAACATCGCTTTCATTTGCCGCGTAAATTTTATTCCAGATTTTATTGGGTGTAATTTGGGTTTGGGGTTTGTTCAGAAATTCGTTCCGCTATTTTTGAAACAACTTAGGGGATATATGTATATATGGAACTACTTCATAAGGCAGATAGGACTCTCGACTTGATCCATTCACTCGGGGAGCTTGGTACAATGGGCTCTTAAGAGCTTGTGTGCTGCTGTTCCAGTCTCTCCCTGCTGAACTAAACCGGGAGTGCGTCTGCCAAGCAACTATAGCTCGTATAATTGCATGTAATTCAATGACCGGAAGTGTTTTTAACCGACAATAAACCCCAATTGTATCTACTCTAAACAGGCCAGTGTCAGAGTCTACATATCTTTACCGGTTTATGGAATTCATTTGGAAATTTACTGGAAATTCCTAAAATTTTCCACTAATTACAAATCAAGCGTCACGGTCTCAAAAAAAAAACATCCGCATCCTTATTGATAAGGCACAAGTGTGCTCGACATCGATATATGTACCTAGGTTGACCGCGAACTGAGCTCCTATTTACATAACACACTGACATGTTTATCTTATCTGTTTTCCTGACATATGTCGCGCGTTGCTTTCATTATTCGTAACGATCCTATTTACACGATTTTAAGCGTCGTTCTTTTGCGCGTTTCGGGGTGAACGAACTCCCCAACACCGAACGGATCGGCTCGAAATCGAAAGGCCGCGAATAGATTCCGAACGCGGCACGTTCCCGAACCTTCCCGAGAAACCTGTCGAAAACGTAAATATTTTTTGAACGAAAGAAACTAATAAAAAAAAGAAAAGAAAACGTTGCCGCTGCTACCGCTCTAGAATAAATAATCGAGGAATTGATAACGACGACATCGAAGCAACACCGAACGACCGCAGTTCGTTCCGTATTATGGCGTTTCCAAGGTCAGAAACGATTACCGTGTTCGATCCTCAAAGAAGAGCCGTCGTAAAAACGCGCGAGAGATAAATAATAAATTGTGGACCGAACGACCCTATTCCGGCTGCTCTACGCGTTTCCATCCACATGCTTCGATACCGTAAAAATACCGGAGAAGTATCGCGCTCGCTATCCGCTAGATGGTGCGGCAGTTATTTAAGCGAGGCATTATTTAATTAAAGAATCGAGCTTTGTATCGTGCATTCGTGCCCCCAACGTACGACCATGACATCGATTGCGGTATACGCGCGATATAATGGAACTGGATGAATTGCAGATGTAGCACTTTTCGAGAGAGGAAACGCTTTGTGATTATGAGGCGACAAAATCGGAGTAAGGTCCTCATATTTTAATTCTGACAGAACACACTTTCTCCACCGTAACTTCGTGCTGTTCTCATTTCTATTTTAAGAGGCGTTTTCAGCGCTATCGATTCGTTGCGATACCAAAGTTAATCGAGTGGAGTCACTTGGAATCAATGATAAATCCAAATTTCCGAAATACTCGAAAAGAAGGCCAAGTACATCAGTTTCTTAAGTATCCAAGCAAGATTAAAAAGGAAACTTCCTAGGGCCAGAACCTGTATGCGGGATAGCTAAAGATTCTGCTAGACGGAAGATCTGGTTATGGCTGGAAAGAAAACATTGGAAGAAATCGAAACTGACTGAAGACTAATTCCACAATAAAAGACTGTTACGTGGGCTAGATCCTAAGTGCTCAGTTAATTAGAAGAAGCAAAGATATTAAAATCATTACCGGTTTAGTAGCCGGACACTCACCCCTAAAAAGCATCTATGTAAGATGGGAATCGCAAGCGAACCATGGTATAGGAGATGTAGAGATTTGAACTACAAGAGGGAACCACCATTTATATTATCTACGCCTGCGAGGAACTGAACGAACTCACGCGGAAGCATTTCGGATCTACTGCAGTCTACGACGATACTGAACCTTCCTTTGAGCAAGATAATGGCCTTCGTGGAGTATACGGCAATGAGAGGCTTATTGGGGATCGACCCAAACAACATAATCCTCAACTCCCTGGTCTATTGGCGACCAACCCTAAAACCGAATGAATGAAACGGCAGTTTCTTAAATATCAGCGTATTGGCAAAAAGTACATCTTGCATATCCCGATCTTGGGTAATTCGATCAGAACCAGTTCTGAACTTGTTAAGCTAAATCCACACCAATAGAACAGGTCTCGCGATTTTGGTCTCAGAGACTGCCTCTAGTAAGTGGTAATTGCAATTATCTATAGAAATGTAGACAGACGGTCTGATCGAACAAAAATAAGTTGACCAAAACCAACTGTAGACTCGTTATTACCCTAGATTAAAACGCAGCAAATCACAGTCCTCTATGATCTCTAGTTATTACAGAGAAACTGCGTTTAGAACAAAAAATTCTTTTGGCGAGGTTTCAGCTCCGGTACAAGTTAAAGTATTGATTCTTGTTTCTTTCTACGTACCAGTATGCACATAAAAAGATCTATTCACCTGCAGTCTTGGTCTCATTCTAGGTTTGGTTTATGGACTTTTGGTTATGACGAAATTGTCGACCAAATTGATTTTGCAGAATTATTTCCAACAAATCTGATACTTTGACTTTCCAAAATCTAATCAGAATCATAGCGCAGACAACAACTAAAAGTCCTAGAGTACTAACTCTTGCCTCGTTCGATTCTATATGTTTGCTTCTGTATACGATGTTTCTCATAATGTATGTTAAATTAAAACTGAAGAAAGTTCAAGAAAAGTGTGAGAGAGAAAATATTCGTATTGAAATGGGAAAGCCGATTTGAATTTTTGAAGTTTCGGAAGGAAATCGAATGATATAGTTGCAATACCGCTCAATTTACCAATGTTTACACTTTACACGCAGAAATAGGCATAAATAATATTCACATTCACGCATATCTTTAGATCAAGATCAGGTGGTCTAGATACGAATGCAGTTCCTCGACTTCAATAAATCTGACATGCACATTTAGACAGAGAAATTTAAACAGCAGTAAAATTCCGTGAATAGCTACAGCAAGATCGAGTGGAATTTAATTTGTCACTAAACTTTTCTTACACCCCGACTGTAAAAGCATCAAAGTACTTTTCATCTACATTCGTTTAGGAATATTAGTAAATACGTTCACTTATTAATACTTTTGTTATTTATAGTAGGTAGGCAGAAAACGACATGAGCGGTAAATGTAAAATTTGTAAACAACGTAAAATAGCTATTTAGTATTGACCCTTAAACAACTTACGCACCAAATTGAAACAGAAGATAGTTAATGATAAATGCAACAAATTTTGTAACCGAGAATATGTCCCTACTATGACAGGAAGGCCAGAAAAAATTTATACAGTTTGGGACGGAAATTATCTCGTCCTGCTAATCGAGTAAAATAAAAAGGCGTATGTTTACTATTGACAGAAAAGAAAATGTGAACAATAGTAAAAGTAGGTCAATATATGGAGCAAGGTCAAGTGTATGTTTACTTAGGACGTGCATTATTTATACGATGCGGCGCGGCGTGTCGAACGTCGCGTGTGCATTAACACATTTCTGGCGATAAATTGGTCAGCATAGCGGTACCGGTTAGGTCCACCATTTTTTTTTTTTAATAAAATTCTTTTACACTGCTCGAGTTGTTTGTGCGTCATATAATCTTGTAAATGGATTGGACACGTTAGTTATGACAAACCCTGTATATGTAAGAAAGTTTACTTGCCCACACTTCCAGCCTTGTCTTAAACTTCACATAACAACTTCTAACATAAGTTCTAGTAAAACTATTTTTTGTCAATTTGAGCAATTTTGAACAAATTTTTACATGACTTTGAACTAAAAGTTTAGCAAACCGCGTCGCACTAAAACTACTTTCCGCGATAATGGCGATGGAAGAGTCCTTTACTATACACTATTTCAGAGAAATCGCATACAAAAGACAAATAAGTGAATTTCACATTCACTTCTTACGGTTCTAACGCACAAATTTGCTGATAGCTGCCCTTTCTCATGTTCATTTGTTTGTTCTTAGAAATCCCTTAATCTTTACATGATGATCGTCATTTGTCACTAATCGTAAAACATTTCGCCAACCACGCCGTCCATTCATCGCTACAGTTAGGAAATCGGCGTTTTCTGTCTCCCACTAGTGAACTCACACGGTAGTGGTGTTCTCGCCTGATGAAATTAGATACGAGCAACCTGCAGTCGAATCGATCACGTGACACTGAAGGTACATTCGTTAAGGATGCCGGGATTAAATTCAAGCCGCTCAACTGTGCACAACCGCAAAACAGTACATTTATTACACAGTTCGATAATCTATTATTGTAACTACGAGGATTCGTTTGGTTTGGTACGATTTTTGGCGTCCTTTTTCTGGAAATATGTTACGGCCAATTGTTACAGCGTCCTGTATTTAGTTCCTTTTGGCCTCTTGCTTCAACTTTTGCGGTAGATGGCGTTCCGCTTTCGTAGCTTTCGGATGCAACTCGCGCATTGTGGACGGACGTGTTGGCATTGTGCTCGTAACGTTCAGTTGGACAGGTCGATTTCCGTGAATAGATTATTCCGCTTTCGCTATTAAGTCCCGTTTGTCGAGGATATACACGGAAATTCGACTGTGGGAAGTGTAATAGTATCGTAGTGTGAATCTGGGAGTTACACTTCCCCAATTGTACTGTTCGAACTAATCGTTCGCGTTAAGCATTTGCTTTTCCCTCATTTGCAGGTGACTCTTTCTTTTTTGTAATTACCATGGCGCTAAATGTCAGAAAAAAACTTAAGTTTACAAAAAAGGAAAAAGCATGCATTTTTCGTGGAAACATCATGAAAAGTTATTGAAAGCCAATTTCTCTACAAGATATTTGTGTCCATATATATATATATATATATATATATATATATATATATGTATATATATATGTTTGAGGATTTAGTGCCTCAAAAATATTTGTCAAAAATTTAACATTTAGCCCAAGTCTCTTCTATACATCGCACGTCCTTTCAATCTCAACCAAATCGATTTTGTTGACCATTCTTCTTTCGACTACATACCACCACGATTATTACTAAATCGACAGCATCGTTTATTTGGGGACGGAAATGTATTTATCTGTTTAAGGTCGGGGATCATTTGCACCCCATTACCTTCGCGTTTCCATCCGAGCTGCTCCTTCTACTTGATTATTATTATTATTACGGCGAAAGATTTTCTTAGAGAACATCCCCATAAATCATCCGCGCGCGTGGGAGTTATCTGTTGCGATCAGGCCAAGTGGTGAGTTGAAATCGACTATATATGGTCGCTCGCGCCTACGTAGTACATCTCGTAAACTCGTTTATTGTGCGGCAAGTCTCGAGGCGGGCTTCCAGGATCCCGCATTGTTTCCTTCTTATCAAATTTCTGCGGTAAATCGCGGTATGTAAACGCGCTCGTTTATGACGTAGAACACGACGAAATGTTAGTTTTGAAATTACTCAATTCGTGTGTAGGTTGGACGACGGTACAGTCACGATAGATGTCGAAACATGTATTTGGTTCGAATAAAGAATTAGAACGAGTGGTGGTATTATTATGATTTCTTCTTCTTCTTGTGCTTCTTAGTTTTACCGTTGTTTCGAAATATATACCCGTTTATCCGCCCTGTTATTGCCGAGGCCCATTCAGATCTCGTTCGCACTTAGCGACGCTGCGCGAACCACGCACCAAATATAAATCTTCCTTTCCGCGAAAAATCTCGTTTGGTCTCGGTGCCGCATGTCTCCGTTTCGAAACGTAACGTGTCGGTGGTACATAACGGGGATACGGGGCGAACGAGCGCTCGAGCTGGTAGCATTTACGGGTGAAAATCACGTAATAGCAATCCACGCTGAATATAAATACGTTCGATTCGAACAGCTTCTATTCAAAGCGTTAAAAATTGCGTATAGACTCGCGATTGGACTGTCAACCTCTCTTCTGTGAAGAGTATTTTAAGAAACGCGGAGTACGTATACGAGGCTAACAAACTATAAAGTATAGGAATGGATTAGATTTTAACTACAAATTTGACATTAAAATAAGCTGTATACAAGATATCAAAATAGTCTAACTTTTCAAGTCACTTAAATGTGATATAAAATGGTTGGGTCGTATAACCCTCTGGTGTCCTATCTGGGCTCCAACAGGGCCGTTGCCTAGAATACATGCTAGGGGGTGACGTTTATTGCAAATTAAAGTCGTTTCCTAGTAGATAAACAAAGTGGCGTTTAGACCCGAAGTAACATAACCTCATAAGCCTAAACGGGACGCACGATACTCGGCACAAATTCCCAAAGAGTAGGATAAAATAAAAGTATTACTGTTAACTCTTAAATGACACTCGGTACAGGTAAAGTGTTGAGAGAGGACCAATTCGCAGTATGCGCATTCCCATAATCGGCGCTCTGCGCCTACCACCCAATCAGAGGATACCGCTTCTTATTCGTGTACACCACCATTATCTGTGTACACCACCTCTAGTGCGAATCGCAGTTCAACTAATCAGCTGCCCAACAGACACCGATAGCGAAAATAGGTAAGTTAGCGAAAATCTCATCGATTTCGACGTCGAAATCGCATTCTACGCCTTCGAAAACGTATACTACCAAGTTTCACCTAATTTAGGACATCTTCAATTTTTCCTGAATTTCCAAAGGGTAGATTTCGAAAAAATCAAAATGGTTGGAAGTATGACTTATTATATATCAAATGAAAGCTTTCTTCGTGCAGATTGCGGTAAAAACAATTTCCGGAATGAGAGGCCTGTTATTAAGAAAATATTCGATGAAAACGTGAAACGTAGTTCTGGTCGAAACGCTTCTGTATGCTCCAAGAACCAAACGAAGCAAATCTCATCGATTTCGACCCCGAAATCGCACTCTGCGCCTTCGAAAACATATATGCAGCAAGTTTCGCCTAATTTAGAACATCTTCAATTTTACCTCAATTTCCAAAGGGGTACCCCTTGAAGATTTCGAAGAAAATCGAAATGGTTGGAAATATGACTTATTACATATCAAATGAAAGATTTCTTCGTGCAGATTGCGGTTAAAACAATTTCCGGAACGAGAGACGTGTTATTAAAAAATATTCGATGAGAACCTCAATCGTGGTTCTAGTCGAAACGCTTCTGTATGCTCCAAAATCCAAATGAAGCAAATCCCATCGATTTCAACGTTGAAATCGCACTCTACGCTATCGAAAACGTATATAAACCAAGTTTCGTCTAATTCAGAACATCTTCGATATTTCCTGAATTCCCCCTCCTTGGAGATTTCAAAGAAAATCGAAATGGTGGGAAGTATGACTTATTACACATTAAATTAACATGCAAAACATGCACAAAATTTGCAAATGACTTTTTGATTACTGCAAATCGTTTAAAAATATTGTTACGTCTAAATGTAAAAACATTGCACGGACCTTGTCTCACGTGAATAACGATATGTCCCTACTAGTGCAAGTTTAGCAGTACTTTTATTTTGTGCTAAACGTATTTGTCCAGATTTGATTTACCATACGTTATTGGGGACCCGATATTTGTATCCACAATATGTTCCAAAGTTAATGTATTATGACCTTTAATATCGCAAGGATAGAGGTTGATCTATACTATATTCCTTATGTTTTTCATTACGCTGGAACTCTTTAATCTTTTGATACCACTACCGACTTAATCAGACTAACTTTCCACCCAGAAGGCCTGGTTTCTGCCCCTACCGGAGAGTTCGATTTCCCTTGACTCTTAATATAAGAAGGTAAAATATCGTCATACCATAACTGCCAACTTATATGTGTCCTAAACAAGGTTAGTCGAACACTCGCTACTTGTATTAAATATTCTAAACCCTAACATTAGACCCACACCGATATACCTCCACACTCAATCTATGTGAACCAGATCTAGCAACACGAAAATATATATAATAAAAAAGAAAATCCATCCATCAGATGGGTGTTGGTCGCCCTCGAAAAGGGGACGATCGCCTCGTCCCCGATTTCGACTCGGAAAGATGGGGTACGTTCCGTCAACGATCCACTTAACAAGGGGATGACCTACTTCGTGCCGAAAAGCAGGCCGCGCTTTTGCCACGAATATATATGTATGTGTATATAAGAAGTGTTCGACTTGGCGACGTGCTCCGGTAGAATCGCGATTTACCGTTCGAATCTGGCGCGTTAGAAACGGTTAGGTAATATCGATGCAGAGAGAGAAAGAGACAGACAGATACGGTAAGAAGGTTGAAAGAAGGAGGGGGAAACGCATTTTCTAGAACTTTCTCTTTCCGTACGGAGATTGCGTTAATGTATTTTATAAGATGGAAATTTTGCACGTTGTTTGCGTTATATTTATGCTTGCGATTACAATTAAACATATTTGGCGAACTGATATATCTGTATTGGTCGATGTTTAATTTCAGTGACGTTGATTCGTACGAGTAATGACACGCGTTTGTATTCATACGTGTTTACGTTCGAGTGATCTAGTAAAAATTCTTAACAGATAAACATGCATCCACTTATCGATGTATGGATCTAATATGTTTATAATGGATGGTATTAATTAGAATATCGATAACTACGTGTTGCAGATACACAAATAGGAATTTACAGTTTAATTTGCACATCGTATAGGTGCAATTTAGCATTTCAAATTTTACGGAAATATTGAGATTCTTATAATATCCAATATTCTTCCTCTGTTACGCCAAGAACGTTTCTCAAGCTTTCATTTCGTCCTTCACCCTTGTCGTCTAGTATAGTATAGTATGATGTAGTATACACAGCAGCGGCCAATGGATACCTTGGGTCTGACATGCCTCATGTTCAATCCCACTCTCACAATAAAACTTCTCATTGATTCTCCGCCCGCACTACCGTGTTCTAGATCTAAGGTCCTGACTGGCTGATGTTGTATACAGGTTTTCCACAATTTGTTCGCCAAATTTATTGATGACATTATATGAGGAAAAAGTAAGTCAATGAGTGTAATTAAAAAAGATAGATACATAAAAGTTTAGTTTTGGGATCGCTGACGTATTTATCGCAAGATATCTCTAGATACGCACTCGGCGTTCGACGTGGTGGTCGTAAAATCAAACAAACACGTCCTATCCAAAAATTCACTTGACCTTGTTTAACTATGGTGCGACTTTTACTAGCATTTACACTTCCTTCTGTAAACACTTAACATTCGCCTTTGTTTTGCTGTATCTGCAATGATAGTGATTGTAAGGACTGTGGTCTAGTTACGGTCACTATATAGTCACTATATATATAGTGTGTCCCCTGATTGACTTCACTATATTCATAAAAAATGTTAGAATCTCGTTTTAATGTTTTGGAATGCCGCCCTGCTTCATCTGAAAAGAATTTAAATCAAATGTCTTACTTTTTAAAAATCAGGACCGTCATGACAATCGAGAAACAAACAGTTTCTCTTGAAGTAAAGTACCATTTCGGTCATTAATACGACAAAATGTTATTGAGAAAAGTTGTTCAGAATATGAAATTATGACCCTATTCAAAAAGTAACAAAATCAGTATTTGTTCCGTATTCTTGCATTATAACCACAGAAAAACAAGTATTCTGTATAAGCGTCAACAAAAAACTATTATGTAAGTTTTTAATAAAATATTTTATTCAAAACACGATAAAATAGACAGCAATTACTCAATTTGAATTCCTCCACGATCGGTTCAGTTTTAATTTTTTTATTTAATTACCGAAAATTTGCATAATACGTAAATTGAACAATAATTGAAAAATTAATAAAATAAAACAAATTGAACTATCATTATCCAAGATTAAAATTAAATCTTAAAAAGAATTGTTTCAAATTGTGCCGAGCGTGGAGAAATTCAAATTGAGTAATAGTGATACATTTTCTCTTTTTTTTTTGAATAAAATACTTTATTAGAAATTTAAACTAATTTTTTGACAGCTTATGCAGGATACTTGTTTTTCTGCAGTCACAATGCAAGAATACAAAACAAATACTGATTTAGTCAAAGTAGTCCGATATTTGTGAAATTAGGTACAGAGTCATAATTTCATGTTCTGAACAACTTTTCGTAATAACATTTTGCCGTATTATTAGCGAAAATGGTGCTTTACTTGAACAGAAAACGTTTTCTACCTCAAATGTCGTGACGGCTTTGATTTTAAAAAAGGGAAAATGTGACTGACACTCTTTTCAGACCAATCAGGGCGGCATTCCAAAAGATTAAAACGAGATTCGAAAATTTTCCGATCAACTATACCTATAGTGAAGTCAATCCGGGAACAGACTGTATATATTATATTAAACAATTGTGTTGTGAGGAGTTTACCAATGTGATATAGTGTCCCTATCTACATATCAAAAATAATTTTCTTCCGAAACTTCAAAAGTTCATTCCGGCTTTCCTGTGATAGTAGGAAAGTATTTTTCTTACAAATTGTTTTGAACTTGCTTCTGTTTTAAGTTATGACGAAGGCCAGCATTTTTTACCACTTACGCGTCAAATTCGTTTATAACATTATATGAGGTAAAAGTAAGTCAATGCATGTAAAAGAAAAACGTAATGGATATCGCCTATTCTACTTAAACGTTAACATTCCACCTGGCAAGTTGCTCGCACCGCACGCGTTGCGCAATCGCCTCGTAATACGCTCGTACATTGAAACGATTCGGAAATAGGCTACCTAATTGATTCAAATTAAATATCTATGTGACCTTGCTAAACATATGAGCCCAATTTTACTAGCGTTTATAATTTTTACTCTAAATAATAAACATAGGTAATCTCAGCGGTAATCGAACGGTGCCTTGTGAAGCTTCAAATATTAATATCGGCTTTCCTGTGACAGTAGGAACATATTCCCCATTACAAATTTTGTTTTAATTTGATGCATAAGTTGTGAATGTGTTGTAAACTGTATAACATACTATAGAAGTGAACAAATTTAGCCATCGGCACTTTGATCCGTTTGGCCTCTTGGCCTTCATAAGTTGATTTGTGTCAAAGTCGCGTTTTACTGTAATCTCATTTCCTGTTCTATTGTTGACCGCACAAAGCAGAAGATCTTAAAGAGTTTTGTAAACATTTATTTATTATTTGTCAATGCTGCCTCGGTCGATCGTGTGGTTAGCTGGACTGCGCTTTGGCTTAGCTGGTTTATCACCTGTAGTGTACATGGACAACAGTTGTGTACAAGGGCAAAGAGGCGTATTTTGGGGGAAAGGGACAGTCGCGGAGCGCCGATTATGCGGATGTGCGTACTGTGAGTTGGTGCTCTAACAACTAAACATAGGCAAGATAACAAAAAGAGCTTTGTGCCTAGTTTCGTACTATCCAATTTTCTATTTGCACTTTACCTGCGCCGAGTTTGGTTTAAGGGTTAACAATAATAGTATTATTGCACCTCACTGTTTGGGTATTTGTGTCGAATTCCGTGGTGCAAATGCATTCAAACGAAAAACACGCGATTATATAACCTCAAACATGACATTCCCCACAAATGACAACGAGTTAATTGAAATAGTTATAATATTTACATAATGTGTAATTAAATTTTCCGCTTCAAATGAAATTGCATTCCTTTTTCCAATTCGGACATCAAAGTGCAAATTCGACCGATAAAACTGATAACGAAAAGACAAACAGTATTAAAACGGGAAAAACACATAAAGTCACACCACCATAGCGCAGCCTTCATCGTTTCGCCGCCATAAATATAATTGATATTATTCACCCTTAGCGGCCCTTTTCGATAGATATTTCTCATCGGCGACCGTCCTATCTATCCATCTATCTGTTATCTCCATTTCTCTGCCGCGAACAACAACGTTTTCTCGATGTCGTCCCGACCGACGTCGTTTAGATCTTTCGCCGTTCAAAATGTCGTTCATCGCTCCATTTCCGGCGTCGTAAGGGATTTCTTCCGCCGCCGGCGTCGATCTGGAGGGGTCGTAGACGTCCTGCTTTTTCCGCGTTCGCGAGAAAGAAAGACGAGGAGGAGTAGAAGAAGGAAAGGGAAAAAATGGGAACGGGTAAAAAAAAACGATCGAGGGAAACTTATTTCCACGTCGGGAAGTCGACGTTCATCATATCGGCGCCGCCGTTATCGCAAAGTTTCTGATTTTATGAGCCTTCTTCGATACCGATGGTTTTGAATTATCTTTATACGATTTGATAGATTGGGAAGGAAGAGATGTTGTAAGTCGATGTAAATTGAGTTTGTAAATTTTAAGTTAATACGTTTCTCTTAAGTGTAGATATCAACGACTTTCATTAGATTAACTTGGAAATTCATTAAAAATACTGGAATGTTAAGGGTCTCACGAAGGTATTAGATTACCAGTTTAACGTGATTAGACACCAGCATGCAGTGCATATTAAGATCGTAGACTGCAGCTAGTGCTCAACCGTGAGCGATTGATAGCTAAACTCTAGAGGACACAGAATAGGACTTCAGAACAAACAGAAGAGTGACAGATGCTAACTTTATAATTAGACAAATAAGTGAAAAGTAATAAAGGAGGCAAGGTAGGCTTACTTGTTTCATAGAACTGGAGAAGGCTCTTGATAGAGTAGACCGAGAAAATATGTGGAAGACTTTAAATAAAAGATGAATCAATGAGAAAAGAATAAACGCAATAAAATGTCTATATACAAAAACAGCAAATTTTGTGGAAATAAGAAGAATATTAGTGATTCGAACCCACAAAAGCAGTAATACACGGATGCATATTGAGGTGGATAGTGTTCACAACTTGAGGGACAATGATGGTGAAAGACAGAAGGTTGGATGGGGAAATCGTGGCAAGAACAAGAGCAGCTGGAAGACTATTCTACTGTATTAAAAATCCCTTCTTAAGTAAAAGAGAGATACTAGAACCAGCAAGAAAGCAAATCTTTAAACGGGTAGTAATACCAATTTTAATATAGAGAGCAGAAATGTGGATAACAACAAAAAACCAAGAAAGGAAGTTACAAAGCATGGAAATATGGTTTCTGCAAAAAATTGAAGGCACAACGGGACTGGACAGAATCAGAAATGCCACTATTAGGAAGGATATGAAACTTAAGCCGACACAAGTCGCAGTAGAGGGCAGCCAGTTGAGATAGATAGGACATCATGTGAGAATGGGGAAGACCAAGGATGGTTAGAAAAGAGTACGAGACACGAGTACCGAGAAGAAGAAGACCAGGAAGACCAAGAAAAACCAGGGCAGAAGAAAGAAAACAAGGTATAAAATGGGGTGAAGTCCATGGAAGGACACAAGAGAAAAAGTGATAGGAGCCCTGGAAGGGGAAATAGACTGACAGTTTGACAGGCCAACGTCACCGCGTCACAATCGAAAGGGTACAAAAGGTGTTTGATGATTATTTTTTCTTTTAGTCTATCAAATAAGTATTTCTCAACAGCACCCAGGTGGACCCATGTTCTTCCTCGGAAACGGCTAATAGTCGAAGAGTTTTCTTACCATGACGTTATCAAATCTTGATTTTCGGACATTGTACTCGGTTGGCAAGAAAGTAATTTTGGTTTTGTAGCCCGAAATAAAACTCGCTTTTTTATACAAAGAATATACTTTAATGAAATATGTGTTTTCTATCTTGATCAATGACCTATCTTGCAGGTTCATGATTCCGCGCTCATAGAAATTTCGCTCCTGATCATTAAGAAAACTGAACCAAGTGCGATTTAAGGTCAACGTTATTTGTGAAAGTTTTACCATTCAAAGAGTTTGGAAAACTTCGAAATAAATGGTAATAAGATGGTGCCAGATCAGGGATTTGTGAGGTACGCGACAACAATTCCCAATCAAGCTCCAATAATTTCCCACAAGTTACTAAAAATGTGTGAGGCCTTGTATTAGCATGATGGAACACAATTTCCTTGCGGTTTGCCAATTCAAATTGTTCACAGTAAATATCCAAATTAATCGTCTGGTTTCTTGGAAGCAGCTCAAAATACATAACACCTTTGTGATTCCACCAAATTGACAGCATGGTCCCTTTTTGATGCAATTCCTTTTTAGCTGAGGTTTGTACTGGTTCATCACGCTTACACCATGATCGTCTTCGAATGATGTTACTGTACATGACCCATTTCTCACCAGTGATGATTCTTTTCAAAAAGGGGGTCGATTTCGTTGCGTTTGAGAGGCATACCGCAAATATTGATTCGTTGTGTTAAGTGAATCTCCTTCAATTCATACGGAACCCAAACATGGAGCTTCTTAGCGAGTCCAAGACATTTTAAGTGATTTTCAAATGTCGTGAGCGATATATTTAACTTCTCTGTCATCTCCCAAACAGTTACATTACGATTCTCTATAATTAAGGCATGGATTTGGTCATGATCAACTTCAGTAGGTCGACCAGAACGTCGGCCATCTTTGTGTGAAAAATGTCCGGAATTGAACTTTTTAAACGAATTCTGATACCTGCGTTCTATTAAGCAATCAACACCATAAACTTCACATATCTCTTCATGGGCGTTAGGAGCTTTCTTTTCTTTATGGTAGTAGAGAAGTAATATATGCCGAATATGTTGGTTTCTGCACTCCATGTTAAGATTGAGCCTAAGCTAACAGCTACTAACAAAATTGTGCACAACTTGCTTCTAAAGTAACCTAATAATGACTGATATGAAATGTCAAAAAGGAAAAAGCCATAACACTGACATAAGTCTTTCAAAACAATTGCGACGCTCTTGATGTGCGGCAAGCGAAATTACTCTCTTGCCACTCTCAATATATTAAAGCGAAAGGATATTTGTTTCAGAGTCAGTAATTTCTACCCGTAATATGATACAGGTGCAAAACCACCATAATCTACAAAAAGCGGTCTCAAAGTTGGGTGTCAACTTCAACAGATTCGTCCCTAAGACACTCGATATTTGAATGAAATACGCAAGCAATACATAAAGAAAGTAGGGGCAGAAGTTTCAAGTCCATTCTAAAAAGCTTTAATATTCTTTCCCCCTTGCGCAAAGCACGACTTCAACCCTAAGAATCGATCGATCTCAAATTACCGTATCGGAGCCTTACAACCGACCCAATTTTTAAAACCGATACGGAACAACTACGAAGTATACCTAAAGGGTGTAATTTACATCCATTTTTCCTCATATACTTGCCACTCGCGCGAGTAAAAATGACCGTCATAACGCTCTCGGAAGAGGCGGCCCTCTTCCCTCGACATAAAAGCGTTATCGTATCGCCGGATAGCGAGGTTTATGACCGTGACTCGGTCACTAGGCTCATTTTCCCTCGGCCTATACGCGAATTATTTATTACCGCGCGTAGCTACAACGAGCTACGACCACGCCGGCCCGGCCCTACGTTACAGAAAAACATGCGAGCGCGTGAAGAGAAAGACTTTTATGTCATATTTAAGGGTGCCCGCGCGATGGGATACTTGCGGCTTAGCGTGTACGAATAAACCGTTTTACGTAATAAAATCTTCCGCCGTCGTAAAAATAATTTGGATCCGTGTTGCGTTACGATTGGGTCTTTATGGTTTACTTACGTTTCTCGATGTTTTTGTTTCTTGTGTTGTTTGTTTTTAAGGAGATGTCCGTCGAAAGTGGATTGGCCAACGGAAATATCGGATTTGGAATTCGGTAGGGTGGGTTTATATGTCTAGTTATGTGTGCAGACGTGAAGAATAACGGGAAAAAGGGGAGAATGTGGATTGGAGATGGAGTGAATACTTTATTGATTCGAAGCTAGAGCGAACAGCGACATTAAAGATATAAATATCTGTGGTACAGCATGGGCCTTTTAAAATTTAGTAAGCATTTTCATACGCCACATTAAAGGAATCATCATTTGAAGTATCTATCACTTTAATCTGGCCATTGCGTCGTCTAGCTTTCCTGAGCTTTGGAGGATTGGCAGAGTTATTCGCGTATACAAAAGAAGAGATCGCTCCAATATCCACAACTATAGGCCTATAAACATCCTTAGTAATTTAGAAAATTAATATCATAAATACACCGTAAAAAGCCTAATATAACATAATTATAACAGACTGAACAAAGCGGAGCTTTGAATGGGTCCGCTATCGCGATTTAGAAAATTTGTATACAAAAATAAAGATCGCTCCGATACCCACAACTATGGGCCTATAAACATCCTTAGTAATTTCGCCGAAGTGTTTGAATCCTTGATTTATCACCGAACTGCAACACTCATTAAACAACATCTTTCCACTCATCAGCATGGTTTTATCGATGGACGATCCATCACAACGAATTTATGTATTATTAACACAATTTATTAGTACAGCTATCGATGACCGCTTGCAAGTTGATGTGATTCATACGGATCTCACTAAAGTCTTTGATTCAATTGACCATTTCGTTACTTCCGACTAAATTAGACAGCTTTGGGTTTCACCATCTTTGGTGAAACTTATATCCCCTACTTGGGTCATCGTTCTTGTTATGTATGTTTCAATGGATTTCACTCGTTTCATTTTACTTTTACATCTGACGTGCATGAGGGTTCCAACCTAGGACCACTGATATTTAACCTCTTCATTAATGATCTCTTAACCTTGTTGAACTATTTGATGTTTTGGCATACGCCGATGATTTAAAGATTTTTGTACAGATTGATAGTAATGCAGATTGTAGCAGATTACAAAGCAATTTACAGTTAGTATATGGTTGGTGCAGCGATAATAAATTACTTTCAAATGTAAATAAATGTGCTGTGGTCATCTATTCTAAGGCTTCCAGCTGCTTGATTGACAACTACCATGTCGATAGACTAGATATTCCACGTAAAACTCAAGTGAGAGACTTGGGAATCTTATTTGATACTTCTCTGCGATTCACTGACCACATTTATGCTATGTGCAATGCTGCCACGAAATCTTTGGGTTTCTTGATTCGCACCGTCGACATTGAAGGGCTTGTTATGTGCCTTCGTTAGATCGAAATTAGAATTTTGTTCTATTGTCTGGTATCCATTTTATACATACCAACGGATGGCACTTCAAAGGGTTCAGAAGCGTTTGCTCAAATACTTGATGGACTGCTCTTATCCGCCTCGTGGAGTAGACTATAACTCTCTTCTCGATAGACATGGTTTTCGGTCATTGACAGCCCGAAGAGAGAAAGCTGGTCTAACCTTCCTGTTGAAACTTATCAACAACCATATCGACTCTCCAGCCCCTTTATCTCAGGTCAATTTCGCTGTGCCTGCTCACAATACACGGGCTTCAGACACATTTTTAGTACCTTAGGGTAGAACAAATATTTGGAAGAGACTCCATTGTATCACATGATGAGCAATGTTAATCGGATCGATCTTGACTCGTTTGTCTAATAATGCCATTGGAGTGTTTACAATCAATGTACGACCATTGAAGTTCTAAGACGCGTCTAAACTGGACTGTGACAAAATTACATCATTTTCACACAAACTGCCTAAAATTGATCATCATCCCCCACTTAACATTCCCGACATCTGATTGCTTTCATTTAGGATTCTCAAATTTTGCAAAGTCAAATAACTCCACCTAAACTTAGCAAAAATAGTTCGAAATTATGTCATTAAGTCTATCCAAAACTCTTCAAGTCTTTAGCATCCATTTTCCAAAATAACAGGTACTCCAAAGCTCTAAAAATCGTATCTCCAATGCACGTTATAACTAAGCTACTTAGAAATGTGGTTACCACGCTACTTAAAGTCCTCAACATCAAGTTGTTTCCGTCCAAATTTTTTCAAACTTCCAAAATTGGCTAGTTGCTATCCAAAGTTTCCAAAGCAAAACCCACTCTATTCAAGGTCCCTAAAACGCCTTTGTTTAAAATTATTTAAAATTCTCCAAAATCACTTTACCTAAACTTAGCAGACGTTGCATTCTATTTACCGTGTCCACCTGGGGCTTTCAAAATCAAGGAGCTAATTTACTATCCTTTTGAAAACGATATAACATAATTATAACAGACTGAACTAGACGGAGTTTTGAATGGGCCCGCTATCACGATTTAGAAGATTGCTATTTTAATTACAATAGAATGAACCTATTATAATTAGGTAATATCAATCTTTGTACGGTGTATGTATTATTTTATTTTTATTCGGGACGCTGGACAATAGAGAATCGTTTTTTGGGGGCACAGCACAGAAACAAGACGCAACAGGAGCAGAAATGGAGTTCCTAAGATTTTATCAGTTTTGTTCTATGCATGATTACAGTATATTTACACATCTAAGTTCTATTGGCGGAATTCGAATAAAATCATTTAATATGCGTTCATGTAAAAATCAGAAATAGAAAAACCCACAATCTTCAGCATCTAATTAAGTTTATTTAAGGTTCTTAAGTTTCCGAAAACCAAATTATTCTACCACCTGAATCTGACAGAATTTAGTTGCCCCGTTTGAACAAGCTGAAAATCAAATTATTACTCCCAACAAAATATTCCAAATATACTATGACAAGGTAAAGTATCGGCAGCATTTTTTCGATGAATTTCCTTCAAGGTCCGTTCGGTTTTGTGGAAACCCAACACGATTAATTCCTTCCCGGAATTTATCTCAAAATTTTATACCACCATCAAATCCAAAATCCCAAAAGATTAAACTGACGGTGATAAACAAAACAAAACGGAAACGAAAACCATCCTCTCCTATTCTCCTTTACGACTTGTAAAATTTCCACCCAACAAAAACCTATCGCGCGTACCGTTATATTTATCGCTCCATTCTTGCCGGGATCCGTTGAAGTGTCGTAAATCAAATCGCGCGACAGATAGGAATTTGGAATTGCTGCAAATTACCTACCTTGCAGTGCTACGTTGCGCGAAGCGCTTCGCGTCTGGTATACGGTCGCCGGTGAGTAATGGCGGCTTCAATTATTTATGACGGCGTTAGAAAAGAAAGATGTGACGCGGTGATATGTCTTTTTATCGCTCCGATATCGAAATTATGTCGTGGGATCACAATTGAAAAGAAAGCGTGCTATTTTCTGCTGGAGGGGCATAAAATTAATGGCGATTTATCGGTGTGTCTGCGGCGACGTCTCTTGATGTAATGGAGAAATAGTTCCGGAAGTTCGCGTTGAATTTATGGTCCGGTAAGATGACCTTGCCCCTTGGGACATCTGTTGCGATATGGAGTGGCGCACCTCTCGTCGGTTCGATTAATGGGATTGATCTCACATTCACTTGTCAAATTGTCTATGCCTGTAAGAAGTGGCAATGTCGGTTCGATTTTCCAGAAGTTTTCTGTCTTCAGAAATGTTAGTCACAAGACGCCAGGGCTCTCCTAAAAAGATCACGGCTACTGTACCTATCCCATAGAATTTGGGCGTTCTCCGTCTTGGTTGACAAAATTTTGGTCAAGTAACCACTTTTGGAACGATATTATGACAAAACCCTCATGGTCTTCTTAATATAAGCTTGGGGAAAAAGAAATTCATTATTTTTTACGTTTATTTCAAGATCTTATTTAACATGGTTCGAATTGTCCGATTTGGGTCAAATATGTACCGCATTGTTTTATCACTTGTTGCCATTTTAAAGGTAACTTCATAATACCTCGCTCATAGAAGCCCTGGTCCATATTGGCGAAAAATTCGACTATGTGCTTTTCATAGTCTTCTCTTGATGCCAATTTCTTATCACCAAGGAAGTTTTGCAATGATAAAAGACAATATGGCAATCGCTTGGTGCCAGGTCCGGACTATAAGGTGGATGCATCAAAACTTCCCAACCAAGCTCCCGGAGTGTCTGGCGAGTCATTATAGACATGTGTTGTCCTGATGGAACACAACACTCCTCCTGTTGGCCAATTCTGACCGCTTCTAGTTAATTCGTTAGCTTCAAGCGATCCAATTATTGAGAGCAGAGTTATAGAATTTAATGTTCAGCCGTATGGAAACGGCCCAAACTAGATGATTCCCTTTAAGCCCCACCGAATGCACAGCAAAACCTTCCTGGCCGTTAATCCTGGTTTGGCCACCGTTTGAGCCGCTTCACCGCGCTTATATTAGCAATGCTTGGTGATGATCTGGTTTCCTTTCTATAATCTTGATTTTGCACAATCTCAAGATTCTAATGAAGTGTTTGGTATCGTGGGGTACTTTAGAAATTGGTTAAAAATGAATTGGAGCTTATCCAAATTGAAGTGTCCATTGTGAGATGGTACAGTGGGCATGCTTGAAGCATCGTTAACCAAATTTCACGAGTGACGGTTTCCTTCTTTGTGTTCATCACTGAAGATGGCTACTTGCTGGTCAAGATGTGTGTTTGAAGTTTTTCAAAAGATCGGTGTGGTAAAGGCTCTTATATCAAAAGTTTCATGTGTATTTATGTATTTATAATAAGATTGTCTCCGATTGGCTGACTTAACATTGATGACGATAAGAGGTATGATTTCTGGGGGCTAGCGATAGTTGTGTTGCTCTCTTTCGTGATTAAAGCGCTGCCAGTGGCTCCGTGACGATAACAATCAAAGCTACACTTCAAAGGCGTTGGCACATGCGGTCATTGTGCTTTAAAAGCTTCCTCTTTAATCTTGTCTTGGAAAGTTTATGAGTTCAGGACGCAAGTCATCAAATCATTGCCAGCGACTAGCTTATCGTTCCTGATGACCATACAGGAGTTAGCAGCAGAGTCATTCTTGTTGAAATATGTCAACCCCTCCTTTCTAATCGTAACTTGACCAGCTTGTGAGCGCGTGCAATACATATTGAGGTCTTTATCAACTCCTAGCTCGTTGCTCTCAGGAATTTTACGACTTTAGCAAAGATTTGCTTTGTTGACAATGAGTGGTTCGACCATGGTTTCCCTCTTCTTCTTCTTATTCGTTTGGACGTTATTAAAAGGAGACCATTAAAACATGTTTACCTTCGTGTTAACAACCACGTCGGTGTCAAAGACAACGACTACGTCGTGTCGTTGGTTGGTTGGTTCGTGTCGTTCAGTTTAACAGCGGCGTAATCAAGCCCGAAGGATAAGGATCCAGATGAAAATCTTTTATTCTGGCCTTGGAACAAGAGCCATGAATTTATGATGCTCGTTTCAGTACCATGAACAGGAATTCTATAGGTTCGTTCCAACACAGTACAAAACCAGTTTGTGGATCGTCGGGTACATCCGCTGAGCAAATTTAGCGTTCTGAATTTACTTTGCGCATGTACCCGACGATTCATAAACTGGTTTTGTGATGTGTTGGAACGAATCTTATACATATAGACTTGCTCGGATCCATTTCGTTAAATAGTTCTAATGGACGTGCAAGGTTGTATCTTACTATTTTCTTATTTAGTTTCCATTCGTTTGATACAAAAAGCTTCTCGTCGTAAATTACACTGTACAAAATTTTCCCGCGTTTCCTCTCGAAGAGAAATGAAGAAAATAAACAAGGCGAAAAACTTTCCTATAGAAACAGGTGTCGCTGCAGTCCGAGGAAATAGCAACGAATAATAAAGCGAGAAACTACATTGAGGGCGGGCCATCTGACGACGCGAAGGAAATAAAACGAACGGCAAAAAAAGAAAACAATAGGAAAAGCACGAAATGCCGGAAAAACAAAACACCTTCGAAATATTTTAGGAGAATTATGCGCGACGAAGAGACGCTCGACTTTAGAGTTTCCATAATTTAATATCCGAATATTTATGAAGATCGGTGCCACGAACGCTACGTCGGCGTCCGAAACAAACGAGCAACGGTAAAAGGCAATGGTCCTCGTTAATTTTGCGTTCCCCTCGGATTAAAGCTTTGCCTCGACGATGCCGTGAAATATAGGGAAGTGGGTAAATGGGGAGGGCGAAAATGGCAGATTTAGGGCCGTGCGCGTGTATACCTTCATTGTTATATGCAAATATGTTATGTGGGCCGCGCATAAGCTGTACCGGAGGTCCTAATGGATCCTGTCGATAGGGAAATGGATGGGTTACACTAAGAAGTCTTGTCCAATTTCGGGTCTTTTTAGTCGGTGTGATTCCGATCTTGAACACTTTGAGAATTCTCGATAGAAATAATTGGAATTCGCAGAAAATCGACCCGGATGGTGCCTTAACGATGACTTAAAGATGTTCGGTCCTTTTTTCAAGATCGGTTAAACTTAAATGTATCTGACATTTAAAAGTAGTATGTGTAACGATACAATACTAGCTTTTTACAATGTTAAGAGCTTCTACAGCTTTAATTCTTTTTCAATGATAAGTGAAGAACCAGTAAGATTACGGGCTCGACATTTTGCATACCTTGCATTCGTTACGATAGCTACCTCTTGTCGGCAAGCTTTTTGTAAATTCCTTGTTTGTTGTTGAATCTAACCTCAATTAAGGAATAGAAAATGACCACGGGCTTACCGTCATTTTTGGACTTCAAGAAAGCAAGGATAACCAAGGACTTTACAAAAATGCTCTTTGACAAGTCTAAACTACCGTATCGAATATATGGTATTCAAAATTTCAGGCCTGCAAACCTACTGGTTCTTTATTTATTATTGAAAAAAGATTAGACTTGCCTGAGCCCTTAAAATTGTAAACATATTCGATCAGGGGCCAAGGAATTTCCAAAAAATATTAGACATTTGTAAAAACTCCTGCTGTATTTTATGGAATGCACATTACTCTGTGTCACATCCATTTTATTAAACTGAAGAAAGTGGGGAGTCATCTAAAATGGAAAGTCCAAATTAGGTTGATATGAAAGTTCTGAGTGTTTTGTTAGATGTAATTTTGTAAGCGTTTTATTGGAATAAAATCTTTGATAAATACTGTGTTGTTATGAACTGTCTCGTTATAAATTTTCGACTCTTCAATATAGTAACATTGATTTTTACTGAACTATTACTATTTTTACTACTTTTTCTCTCCTTTTGTTAAGAGATAATAAGTACAGTAAGGTGGTCGGTCATCCATTATAATTTTATGACAACAAGTCAAACAATTATAGCAGAGACCTACGGTCAGGAAATTGATGTCACGCGTCGAAAATAAAATGAACAGTCGGCGCTAGTCAACAGAAGAGGTCCAATCTTATTACATGACAACAGTCCAAAAACTCAACGAATTGCAATTTTCAAGCATTTCGATACCGTTCTCAAAGGTAGAGTTTGCATCAATCAGGACCTGGCATAGTTGTGCAAGTATCGCTATACCGTACTGAAGAGTCATAATAAGAACGAAACTAGTCTACGGTTGCAGTCCGCGATTAACAAAGCATAATTATCTCCGTCATAATTATTGGTACATACACCTATATGCAAAGTAGGCAGCAGTGCAGTCCTTGCCCAACTTTCCCAGAAAGTTGCCTAACAAATAAACCTCAGTGTAGGTCATTCATGTGAGAGCTATGTAGATTCTACTTCTCTACTTTTCTTTGTATTTGTCGTTTGGATTGTCGCTACCATTCCATAGGTTAATAAAAGAAAAATGTAAAATCTACAGCTGGTTTAAAAATTATTGGGCTAGAAAGTGGTGGAGATAATCCGAAGGATAAATATGTAAATACTGAACGTCACAAATGATACATATATTTAAATGAAATTTGTGTCAGACACACTGTAAAGTGAATAAACTCCAAACAGAATCTTTTAAATATCTAATACTTCCCGATAGAAAATGTTCAAATTTTCCTTTTTTTCGCGTATCTGGACATGCATCTTTAACTTTAAGTATTTTATTTGTGAATGGCTGGATTTACAAAATTAGATAGATTTTGTTTAGGATCAACTCCAATGTTTACGTCTAAAGGTAGATTGGGACACTTTATATGGAATACATTTAGTTTTTAGATACTACCGATGGAAATGCCCCGATTGTAAAGGTTTAAAGAATGATAAGGGAAGCAATTTCATTTTTGTGGATTAGGCCTAGTTTATTTATTTTTTAATGCATTAATTTTTGTAATTCAAGTATAACTCGGTTATTACGTAGTTGTATGGGCCAGAAGAAAGGGTACGGTAACAACGAAGTTAACATACAAAAATTGCAGGTCCAAAAACATAGGAGAAAACGCATGGTTCCATCTTTAGAGCCCCGTCGCTTAGGAAAGGCGTGATCGTAGGGGCGTAAAATTTTGCAGTCCAACAGAAAAAAATGAGAGGGTACCGTCTCAACATTTTCAAAAATTAGAAAAATAAGGGCACTCTAATGTATATGTTAGTACAGTTTCATGCAGGCGTTTCAGGCCCAGAGCTTCGTAATTTCTCTCCATAGCTTTGTTTTTGGTTTTCTTTTTCTATTCTGTTATTCCCGTAAAGCACCGCTTCTCTGGATCATCTTCTTCGCTTTTCCCTTTTTCTTTTTTTTATTCTCTGGCACGCTGAACGCGATTTTCATCACCGTTCGGTAATACAGAGCATATTTAGTTAAAATTGGTTCTGTTGCTGCTTTCGGTTAAAAATCCGAATAAGTCGATAACTCGAACAGGGTTGAACATTAGTTCGGATTATCGACGCTCTACTGTATTATGAATCAATACTATTTTTCAATCCTTTTTTTGGATATCTAAGCGCATTTGTCTGTAATCACCCCCTAATACTGCTAAATTCGAACACATTTTCGATTTCTTCTGATTGCAACCGGTTAATTCAAATCGTCGCTTAAACGTATGCATGTTAAAATATAAACCAATTCCGAACGGTTTTTCTCTCACTTTACACCTTATTAAAAACGGTAGCAACGCTAATATGATAATGATATAATTTTTTTACACTTTACAAGAAGGTCTTTGGTGAGCGGATCAAGGTTACGATATCGAATATTCGCCTGATTTATATACATACATAGGTAAACGTAACCGTACACATGTATATATATATGTTGGTACGTTGCCTGTCATATATCCGTCCTTTTTTCGCGGACCTCTAATTAGTGACAAAAATGCGCCTAAAATGATTTCGCACGATCGGCCTCTCCCGAAAGAGTGTCAAGGTCGGTTCAATAGACAAAGTGAGGTGTTTTGGGGAACGCCGGATTATAGCGACTTTCTCTTCGTTAAAAGTGATAGTGCGCATGAAAACATATTTTCTCGTAGAAATTCGAATCGATAGCATTTGTTTGCTTTGGTTAAAATTTTTGTTTGATCTAATCAACACGTTTCCAATTTAAGTTCATTGTTTTAATTTGCGTCCAAACAATTTTTTCGTGGATTTGTTCACGTCATTTGTTTTTTTGTTAACATTTTTGTTTAATCTAATCAACAAATTTTCAACTTAGTTCTCGATGGTATTATTCATATTGGCCTACAATCATGTGCATTTTCACAGTACACATTTAAGTATATTTGATTGACATTTATGCATTGCTTGTAGCGCATACGGCGGCGCCATGACGAATTTGCTATCTGTCTCGATAGCAATTGTAAAAATTCAAACTACCAACGTTTATGCAACGCAAACGGTGCGCAGTTCAAATTTGGAATTTTGACTCTATCATAAATTTTTTATTCCCCAAAATTTTCTTTCTAAATTAAATCCTCTGTATATACAGACTGCATTCCATTACCTCATAGTCTCGTTAATCCAAATCCAAGTCTGACACATTCCGGCATGCATCGCAACGTGATAAATCTGCACGCGTAACAGTGTCAAAACGTTAACAGAATCGATTTGTGTGCGTTTTACAAATTCGCGACGATTAGAAAAACGATCGGGTTAAAAAGGGGTTAATGAAAATTGATCTCCTGCGCTCGTAAATCATAAGCGAAAAACGCATGTTGTAACAGTATATAATGTTTTAATTACTAGTACATATACTAGTAGCCCGCGGGCAAAAAATAACAAACCTAATCGCGCTGACCTTGTTCGATAAGCGTACGTTCTGATAAAGTGTCGTTTCGAAGGAAAACATCGTGTGTGTATTTACATAACGCATTATCGAGCGACAGCAATTCGAATACGATTATCGCGGCTTCGATGCCTTTCTATCCTTCCTTTTCCTCTGTTTGTTTACGTAAATTCTTTCTGATGATACCGTCGAAGAACCAAAATAAGAAAAGTACCAGAAAGCGAAAGAAAACAAAATTGGAGAAAACGACAAATTGCATGTTGATCACGTGCTTTTCTCAAAGAGTTTATGAAAGGAATGCTGGTGTCATATCGACAGATTTATACGTAGGAGGAGTGAGTTTCCAAAGGTTGGTAACACTTTCGTTACGGTGATTATGTTGTTGGTTTCCGCCATGTCTTTGATGTCTACTGCCAAATACCACACAAATCTGACAGATAGGTTATGTTTTATACTCATTTAAAGAAAACCGTTTTCGTTGTTGTGTAAATATGGAAAAAACGGGTTTCGGGTGTTGAATAAACGTTATCTTTTTACGTGGAAAAACAATTAAAGAAACCAAGGAAAAATTATGTAAATATTATTGTGAATGTGTTCCGTCCCCAAGCAATGATTTGCAACTGGTTTTCTACTTTTAAAAGTGGCCATATGCGCACGGATGATGTGGAACATCCAGGACCGTCATTTATTGTAGCTACTTTAGAAATAGTTAATAAAATCCATGGCCTTGTAATTAGTGATCGTCGATTGAGAGTACGAACGTTTAAATATGAAAAACTATCCGCGAAATGGGTGCCGCGTTTGCTTAATGCTGATCAAAATCAAATGCACGCTCGCATTAAAAATTCAAAAGAATGTTTGACCATCTTCAAACGTAATCCAAGGGAATTATCTCGTCGATATGTCATAGTAGATGAAAGCTGGATACGCCATGCCGATAACTGGCAAATATTATGCTAATTGCTGTCATATTTTCATGCCGAATTTAAGAAAAAACGACGGAATTTGTCGAAGAAAAAGTTACTACGACAAAATTAGTCAAATTGCATTACGATTTGCAGCCTCGTTCCCCATATTCATCGGATTCGGCTCCCAGTGATTTCTTCTTGTTTCCAAATTTTAAAAAAGCGACTCGGTGGAAAGAGATTACAGACAAACGAATAGGTGATATCCGAAAGAATGTATAGTTTGAGAAGTTTCTGAAATATTACTTTCTGGATGGTTTGGAAAATGTGGAAGTGTGTATAATTACAAGGAGATTATGCTAAAAAATAAATTATATTTTTCTACAGTAAAATAACTTTTTATTGAAAAGGGTCTCCCAACAAGCCGCCTCCGTATAAATGTGGTAGGGCGGCTATTTAGTCGCACGACCAAAGCAACCGCAAAAACCCTCCATGCGTGCGGATTCTACTGCTCCGCTTTTAAGTTTCTCTTCTATCGATTCTATTCAAAAACGAAAAACTAAAGCGTGTTCGCAAGGACGGTTTTTTAACAGTGCGGTTACTTGGCTGGTACGGCTAAATAACCGTTAATATTAATGAGTGGGCGCGCGAGTAGCAACATAGCCGCTGTATTACATTTATACATATGTGCTATAACACCAAAAAATCATTGAGACGAAAATTAAGTTCGTTGAAAAAGCACGCGGCTGGAAAGCGACAACCGCCCTACGTTTTTAAAACCGTTGCGGTGAATCAACCGTACGTGCGTTTACAGATTTAAAAAGACATGTTTTATTCAAGCCGCCAAGCATTGCGACTGCGAACTGCTAAAAAACTGTCCTTACGTACGTACTATAAAACTTGGTTTAAAAACACGCCAATAATAAATGTCTGTTATTCTTTACATCATTTATCGACATCTTCAAATCTTGACATTTAACTTCATCTTAATTTTATTCGCACAAAGGACCGTCCCGCGAAGCGATTCAAATTCGACGGGGATGTAGAATCGTCGGTGTGAGAGGGTGGCGTGACGTCAACGGCAGCGAGATCAAAGCGGGTGCCAAATTAGAATGCTAATGACTTTCCAAATTAGTTGAGATTTCGCTTAATTTGTATTTTGTGAGGCCGGGGGTTCGAATTTTGCGAGATCGAGTCGAAGAATTTTCGTTAGCGACGCCGAAGATAATGAAATGAAAAAGCTCGCGATCGCCGAAAAATAACTTCGCGTTAAATTAACTGCACCTAAATCGATGGGAATTGTGGAAGAAAATGGAAAGTGTAGTTAAAGAAATTCGACGTAATAACGGCTTTGATAAAGATGACCGTTCGAAGCCAGCAAGCAGCCATAGTAAAAGAACTAATCTAGGTTCGTGCGGTGCTAAACTTTTAGTTACTTCAATTGACATTACAACATCGCTAGTATGATTAACAACAAAAAAATCAGTTCTATTGTTAAACTACTACCCTGCAGGGTTCTAAATTTTAAAAAGATAATTCCAGTCGGACCTGCAACAATATGTGTTCTTTCAAAGAATATGAAGAACATATAAACGAACAAATAAATAAAGCCGTAAACAGACACGAGCGTAACTATTTACGATGCCGTCTTTCTAGCTACAGGAAGCCCTCATCTGCATTACGTCTTTTGTGAACGAAATGCCCCGAGCCTCAGCATTCTATAGAGCCGGGTGTAAGGTGCTTGGTGTGCCTCTTTTTTCGCATCATTCAGTTCCTTTCGTCTACCACAAACGCCCCGTAACCTGCTATGAATTTCGCTCTAATTAACACCTTCAGCTTTCCGGAAGCTAAATTTAGTCGTGTCAAAAAATGCTGTAAATTCTACTAATCCACGGATTCGCGTGTCTAGTCATGTACATGGTCGCGCGCGTGCGCAATTTGTATAAAAACTACTTTCCCTTTCTGACACGCTTCAGCAAAGTTCTCTCACTTGAGTCAGGCACATAATTTCTAGCAAAATTTTTGAGGCTGAATCCAAATTCTGCCGCAAAATTGCTTTAGCACGTCAGAATTTCGAGATATCCTTATTTCAGGGTAACAAAAAGGCGGCATTCGCCACACACAGTTTTTACATACGTCATTTTTTTGTCGTACGAGGAAAGACAATCTATTCATTTGACTATCTTTCTCAAGTGCAGCCGATGAAGAAAGATGCACGATTTGCGCTTGTTCCAAATACAAAGATCGGTGGACAAAAATTGATGACGTAGGCAAAAACTCTAAAGAGACAAAGTGTATTTGAGGCTAGGTTATAAGGAATTGTTTGCTCATTTCTACTCTCTCTACTATCATTGTATTCTTCTCCTCTAAAATCCATTTTCGTTTGCTTCGACCCGACTTCTTTTCTCGGGATATATTTATTTCAATCTATAATACTTCGCATGCAATAGGAATGGTAGTCCAATTTCCTTTTTTAGACAAACTTTGTCAAACATTTTCTGATAATCTCGCAAAACGGTTTGAAAACGTTAAAAATCGAAACCAACGGAAATGGATTTGGGGGAAAGAACTGTTTTAAATGGTAGCATAAGTAGAAACAAACCAAATAATCGCCGTTCTCATAACATAACCTCAAATAGTACCGAAAACCGTCTTCTTGGCACTTAGAGGTTAGGATATCTCGAAATCCTGATGTGCTAGAGCAATTCTACGGCCGGATTTGGATTCAGCGGCAAATAATCTACAAGAAATTATATTCAATTCAGGTGGCAATAAAAAGGTTTTGTTAAATCGTGTTATCGGATACACCCGTATATTTCACAGTGTAACATCGCAGGAATTTATAACTTCCTAATCCACATCGAAATTTCGTTCTCACGACAAATTCGACGAATGTACGAGATGTGGTGTACACTCAGTGTACCATATTTCGTGAATTCCATCCCCTAAAAACCAAACGATATTTTCGTCTCCGGCACGACTTTGATAAATCAGTGGATTGCAGTGGCTTACCCAGGAAAGTATTTCAAGTGGGAATATTGTTATAATTTGCAAAAATAATACTGACCCACTCAATCGGGACATGTTAATGGTGCAGCATTATCATGTATCGATTGAATTGATTAGAAAATTATCTATGGATGTAGACACAAAAAGTGAGTTGTAAGAATGAGTTTCAGAGGTCCAGCGTTAATTTGGAAATCTATAGCCTCTAAACCCAACATCGAAATTTCGTTTTTACGACAAACGCGACGAATGCACGAGATGTGGTGTACACTCAGTGTACCATATTTCGTGAATTCCATCGCCCAAAAAACAATATTTTCGTTTCCGCCACGAATTTGGTAAATCAGTGCATTCCAATGGCTTACCCAGAAAAGTATTTAAAGTGGGAATATTGTTATAATTTGCAAAAATAATACTGACCCATTCAATCGGGACATGTTAATGGTGCAATTAGAAAATTATGTAGGGAGTTACCCAATTTTACAAGAAGGTAGGGCAGTTAGATACAAAAAGTGAGTTGTAAGAAAGAGTTTCAGAGGTCCAGCGTTCATTTTGAAATGCGGTAATTATAATTTTAGTTCTTTTCGAAATTTCGGGAAGATATTTATCCCCCTAATTCCCTCCCTTGCGCACGCTACTGATGAGGTGTGGTACATTGCGGGATGTCTGAACATCGACACTAAAGGTAGTTTTATTCTTTATCCTTCAACCCTTCTTATTATTATTACTATTATTATTATTATTAATCGTTCATCTGTACTCGTAATATAGGGGATACCGGAAGTAGCTAGCACAGGTGGTTTGTTGACAATTTGCGATTTTTTAGAAATAGTAATACACATACAGTAGCCTTTCCAACATTAGACATCTATAATAATAATAATGTAACAGATTTTGTTTTGCAAATTTTAAGAATCTTATTATTCTTTTCAATGATTATAAAATATAATAATAAATAATAATCGAAAAGAATTAAATTCTTAAATTATGTCAACCATGTCTTGTTCGCTGAAAGAACAGTCTATATACAGCGAACTAGATACGCGTTTGTCGAACTTTAGATATTATACTTCCAGTAAATTTGTGGAATTTGAAACGGAAAGAGAATGCACATTCGTGAGAGAAATTCTATAATTACATGTTACTCCAGCAAATTCAAACAATCTTAACCCTGCTGTTAGATTAAGCCCATTTTGTCCAATTTTTTTTTGCTGGAGCTGGACGCTCGAGCATAACATAAACATATTAGAGCACCCAATTAGCCGATAAATGGATGGCAAGTTAAATTATTGATGGTTCATAATTATATCTATAAATTACATTAAAGAATTCAATCAATTTTCATAAAAAATTGCATTTGTGTAGTATGAACTAGAGATGGGACGAATCCAAATTTTCTCGAATCCGAATCCGAATCCGAATCCGAATCCTAAAGGATTCTCGAATCTCTCGAATCCTTCGAATCTCGAATCTCTCGAATCCATCATATAATTACAATAATAAGAAAGGACAGAGAGGAAAAACAATTTTACAGGAAAATTTTAAAGCTACTTTAATTAAAAACGATACAGTTTTTAAAAATATTTATTAAAAAGATTTTTTTTTAAACATATTTATATTACAAATGAAATTAAAAAAAAACAAATTACACAATATTAAAAGATAAATTATGTTATTATTATTAAAGTACCACAAACATTAGGAAAGCATGCCAGCTTATAAATACTTTGTGGCTGAAAGAACGAGAACCGAAGAGAATCGTCGAGATCTTTCTAGTCAGTGATTCATGTGTCGTGATTACATGAGTCATCATTATTATTATTTTTTTTTTTGGATTCGAAAGATTCGAATTACGAAAATCGTGCAAAGATTCGAGTTTTCGAATCTCGAATCTTTTCAGGATTCGATGGATTCGAGGATTCGCGGATTCGAATGTCCCATCTCTAGTATGAACCAATTGGTCTCTTAATACAAGATTCGTATATATTTTTTTCTAATGTAACAGCAGGGTTAACACACGCTTTGCACGCTTGATGCTTTTATCCATCCCCTGCCTAACAGGTGACTTGGAATTTACTGTACTATTCATGCTTCGAATCGCATTCTTACCGCACATTTCGTAACCTTCACCAGTATATATGTTATAAGTTGATTCGTTGACATTTCCACTTATAACGCTAGAATTTTTAATTTTAGGAATCTAGTACGTGCTCCCTAATCGAAATGGATCTAATATTCGGGAAGAAAAGGCAAATTTCCACGATAACGGAGCAAGGTGAAGTAGTAATACAATTAAAGCAGCACAGAGATGAAATCAAACAGTATCAGAAACGGATAGAAATTGGAAAAGAATCGCGGATTAACCTAAAAATTACTATATACCGAAGACAAAGAGAGAGACTAGGATGTTATTGTGAAAGAAACGTTATCGAGAGCAGCTACTTTAGGGAACCGATGAGAATCTCGAACGGATGACGAACGATATCGTGCTGCGCACAAATCAACGGATTGAAGATGGGTAATGTAACGAAGCGTTGCGAAAGTTTAACGACGGTCTAAGTGTTGCAATTGTGGGAAAGATTCGGGACGAAATTAGGGAGGGTGTGGAAGATGAAAGTACTTATTAGAAGAATCCAAAGCGAACTCGAAATTTCGATTTTAAACGGGAGATAACAAGGCGCAAGCCGATCATCAAAACTAGATACAAACGTCAAAAATAAACAATCACTCACCGTATATCTATTAAGAACCGGTTCTCCATAAATTTCTACGCACGATACGCATGTTTGCACAATTCAAAACCGACAGTTTTCGCGTCACAAACGCATATTACGCACAGACATAATTTTCAAACGACGTCTACGTCAAAATGGCGCCGACTACTGCTGAAGTCAAAGTGATCTTCGATCATTACGCCTTTTAATCAGAACGTCAAATGGCGCCAAAATTTAACATTTAATGACAAGGGATTATGAAAATTTGAAAGTTAACTTTGCAGAATTTCAACTAAATCATATTGCGGGTCGTGTACACAATACGTCACGCCAGTTTTGGTCATCTTTGACTCCTTCCTCCCCCGCGTCACACTCAGGCACAAATTTCCGCCTCCCTCCTATCGCAAGAACGTTACATCACACTCTCAAGAATTGATTGTTTATTAAATATTTTCAAATTTATCCATATTTATTGAAGTCAAGGGATCATAATTTATTTATTTATTGATACCTTCAGCTATACTATATGTGAAAATTCGTATACCTATTATATATTTTATGTATCATTCGAAGAAACAATATATCTTTCAGTTATCTATTCGCGGTTACAGTTATGAATAAGACAGTTCCGCATTTGCACAAAATTATTTTAATGCTTCAGATTTTCGCATTGCCACGTTGGATTACACCATTCATCTACGCTGCTGATCAAAGACATCCCCGTTCTTATCGTCTCGTTCTGGAAATTCGGGGATGGAACGATATCGTCCACTTCCTCTTCATCCATCCAAAAAGCGTCTTTCACACCAGCAGTTATATTGTAGTTCTTCGTACTGCAACTCGTTCAGGGCGGACTTTTCTTGCTGATTCAATTATCTTTTGCTTTTTATGAATTAATTGTTTACATACATACCACAAGCTTCGCAAACCCTGTTAAAATAAAATTCCCTGAAGTTCATGGATTTTTAGAGCGAAGGCCTTTTAGCGAGGTTCTGTAACGAAAGTTGTGAGACGCTTAAAATCGTCACTAGACGCTTCTATCTTTTTCTTTCATTAGTTCACACGCACACACGAATACTCATCGCAGGAGCACGTATGAAATGTGCTGTATTTGCGCCCCCTTCCTCCCCCATCAGATGGCGTTCTTATTATTCGCACTCGAATTTACTTCAATTTATTTACCATCGTTTTCCCAATGAAACACTTTTCTTTATACATTGTTTATTTTTATTCAATTATAGAATTTTACCTCTAATTCAAATAAGCATCAAATCCGTAATTCTTTTATACCTTTCTTTCATTAGTTCTTTCTCTCACCCAAACACACACATACCCATCGCAGGAGCAACTATGAAATGCGCTGTATTTGCGTCTCTCCCCATCAGATGGCGTTCTTATTATTCGCACTGGAATTTACTTCAAATTCAACTTCAATTTATTTACCATCGTTTTCGCAATGAAACACTTTTCTTTATACATTGTTTATTTTTATTCAATTATAGAATTTTACCTCTAATTCAAATAAGCATCAAATCCGTAATTCTTTCATCCCTTTCTTTCATTAGTTCTTTCTCTCACCCAAACACACACATATACCCATCGCAGGAGCAAATATGAAATGCGCTGTATTTGCGTCTCTCCCCATCAGATGGCGTTCTTATTATTCGCACTCGAATTTACTTCAAATTCAATTTCAATTTATTTACCATCGTTTTCCCAATGAAACACTTTTCTTTATACATTGTTTATTTTTATTCAATTATAGAATTTTACCTCTAATTCAAATAAGCATCAAATCCGTAATTCTTTCATCCCTTTCTTTCATTAGTTCTTTCTCTCACCCAAACACACACATATACCCATCGCAGGAGCAAATATGAAATGCGCTGTATTTGCGTCTCTCCCCATCAGATGGCGTTCTTATTATCGCACTCGAATTTACTTCAAATTCAACTTCAACTTATTTACCATCGGTTTCGAAATGAAATAGTTTTTCTTTGTGCATTGTTTATTAAATTATAGAATTTTACCTTTTATTCAAATAAGAATTAAATCCGTAATTCTTTCATTCTTTTCATTCATTAGTTCTTTCTCTCACATACATACACACATACCCATCGCAGGAGCAACTATGAAATGCGCCGTATTTACGCCCCCACCGTCAGATGGCGCACTTATTATTCGAATCCGAATTTACTTCAAATTCAACTTCAACTTATTTACCATAGGTTTCGGAATGAAACCCTTTCTTTATACATTATTTATTCAATTATAAAATATACCTTTTATTCAAATAAGAATCAAATGCGTAAAGAGCTTCGCTCTTGTCGAGTATCCCCGACACCTTTCCTCTTTTTTTTAATTTGTGTTGTGCTTCCTGGTCTTTTCTTTTTATAGCTTTGTAGTTCTGGATGAGGTGAAAAACTGCATAGCAGATACTCTTCCATTTTTAATTTCGAACGTTTATGCTATGTTACTGGTGGTTCCAAAAATATTAATCTATTATTATTATTATTATTATTAATTAACGTTATAGGTATATTATCGGCAGATAATTATCAACGATCAATAGAGTTGACGACCGGCATTAATTTGAAATTCAAATATGGCGGGTAAAATCGCGATTTCACCTCTCCGATTTTTAATAGGTGCGACGCAGCCACCTGCGACATAATAATCACGGAAAGTTAATCTACTGAGCGTCACGAATCGCCCATAATCGGCATTTACAATACGCAATGATACGTATTTTGTTGCAATTAATTTTCAGCGGTTACAATAGAGTGACGCGACGGTCGCCGCCGTTTATTAGAAATTGAGAGTTTACGTGCGTAGAATATCTATTTAATAATAATAATAATGGGAAAATTCATTCCCGTAATTAAGTTTGCGGTGCGGTTACTTTGTGTACATGCATATACATACATATATGTACATAATATACGTGTGAAGTTTAATCTGGGAAAACGTTCGTTACGGTACCGCGCTCAGTTGAAAGGGACGGTCAGTAGGTTATAGACACTTGTTTGCACATAATAATCGCTTATTCGTCATAGAAATACCATATTATATTTTTAGTCGGTTTAAGAGATTATTTTTTTCCGTTTTACTTCAAATTTTCCGCTAACTCGTGTCATTTGATTGGTGGCGTTTGAACTGAAGGTTATTTTGGTAACATCTTATGTAAAACAAAATTGTTGCGGTCCCTAAAATGTTTTGAAGAACCTGCCTGATCAAATTGCACGGATACAAATTCGAATTTCGCGCCAATCAAAGCTATCAGCGGGCTGGTAGATATCAAATATCAATCGATAAATTTAAAGTTACTAGATATACAGTAAAACCTCATTTATCGCAACACGTCTCAACCGCTCATCGCAAAAATTCCTCCTCATACGTCCCTCTCCTATTAACTATGTACGTTTATGCGACGAGCGCAAAATTTGAGGTTATATTTGCGACCGTGAATAATAGCACGCGTAAAACTGAAGGCGCATGCGCCGAAGAACAGCCGATCAGACGAGCGGAGGAAAAGGGGCCCCTTCCTTGTTACGATAAACGGAAGGCATTTGATTTGGAGTTGTTGCGATAAACGGGGTTTTACTGTATATACTTTAGATAAATTAACCGGGGCGCACCATGTTCCCATTAGCTCAGCTGTCACCTGAGCCGTTCATGTCACCATTTGATTGGTGAATTTCAAATTTTAACCGAAAAGTTAGCCGGAAGCTGTGATCTCTTCACGGACTCAAACCGTTTTGTAATTGGTAGGTTTCAAATTTCAATTGAGAAGTTAGATGACGTAACTATTAGCAGGAAAACTGTCTTATATTACCGGGAAAGCCACAAAAACATGGAGTAACTGTGCAGGTGATTGTATTGTTAACATAGTTGCAGTTTGCAACTACTTCAATGACCAAATTTCCGACGACAACGCGCACGCACACACTCCCAAGTCGTGTATACAATTTCTTAATTCTTTTCTTTCATACTTTTTAATGCTCCTCCGTATTTACTGCTGATTTTATGTAATATATAGTGCGTGAATTGACGTGTCATTAGAATTCAGTGAGGTTCAGCCAGATATCAGTATTTACTTCAAATTTCTGGAATGGAGCTGGCCTCATTTGAAAATCACTAAAATATTTGTTATTTATTGCACATTTTCATTACTGATACAAAAAAACTACTTTTTTAAAAGCCTCCAATACAATATACAAAGAGAAACATATTCTATTGTTTTCGTATATAAATAAAATAAACCTATAATAATTGTTTTCCATCCTTTAATCATAAGTGCATTGCACTTACATACGTTACTAATATTTTCGAAATGCACTTAAAACTACTAATAAAGAGAAAGTAAAAATAATATAGTAGTATACAGTGTGTTCCCGGATTGACTTCACTATTGATCAAAAATTGAAGTAAAGCGGCATTTCGATCAATTATATGGGAAAATGTTGTTGTTTAGTTGTTTAGAATATGAAACTACGACTCTATGCAAAATTTCACAAATATCACTTTGACTAAATCAGGATTTGTTTTGTATTCTTGCATTATAACTTCAGAAAAGGAAGCATTCTGTATAAATTGTCAAAAAAATTGTGGTTTATTATTTATTATTTATAATTAAGTATTTTGTTCGACAAAAGAAAATACATAACAATTACTCATTTAAATTCCTCCACGATCGGCACACTTTTATTTTCTTAATTTCATTAACGAAAACTTAATAATTATTAATAAAATAAAACATTCTTTGAATTGTCATTATCTAAGGTTAAAAGTGTATCTTAAAAAATGTTTGAAATCGATGTTTCTTTTCTCAATTGTCATGACGGCCTTCACTTTTAAAAAGGGTGCTTCAAATTCTTTTCGGACCAAGTAGGGTAACATCCCAAAACATTAAAAAGAGATTACAAAATGTTTGATCAATTATACCTACAGTGAAGTCAATCCGGGGAGACACTGTATAATGTAAAAATGCAATCAATAATGGTGTAAAACATAAATATATATTTGAAAAAAGAAAACTACAAAAAAACTAATGAAAAATAAGAAAACCGAATTTTAATGACATGTCAATTCATGCGCTATACATTGCGTGAAAGAAACAGTAGATACGACAAAGCATTCAAAGCATTGAAGGAAAGGATTAAGAAATTGTATGCAAACACAATAAAATCGATCAGTAAGCTTATATTCAAGTAATAAGCATGAACCGATAACTGATCCCAAAAGGGTGAAATTAATGTAATATATGAATAATTGAATTAAATTTTCCTCGTTATTCTACCGTTTTATATATTCATTGATAACCTACCCAAACATGTACTGTTTATCATTTGACATCCGGATTGTGTTCACACTGATACGCCAATGGTATAGTTCGGCTGCTCGTGTTGAATTAGCGACTCCGTGTCAAAATTATAGTTCTAGACTAGAAAGCAGCAATGTGAATAATTCTGGTTTAACTGTATATCCCATGTCACATTAGTCCAACGAAAAATTATCAAGCCGAAAAAAGCGTTTCTGAACAAAAAGAACTTAATACCATCAACTTGTACTAAAAACTCATCAATTCTCTAATCTCGCTTTAAGCATTGATAAATAGGGTTCCCCTAACGACACGTGCACGCGTCGAAAACGATGGGCGTAGATCCTCAAACGCGTGTAATAACAATCCCCGAAAGCGTTTATGATTTAAATCAGTTTACCGAAACCAGTTCCTTGTTTGGTGCTCGTTCACGTGCATATCTCGAACGCATTAGCAGCGTTCGGTGACAACTTAACCGGTAGGATGCGGCGGCGGCGCGGCGTTGTCGTTCATGCTCACTTCGTCGGATTCTTTTCTTTTTCCAGCGACGATAAAGAACCAGTTCTTTCGGTAGTTTCGTGCACGTAAATAACGGAAACGGAGCATTGTAATCTTGACGGATCGTCGGATTATGTTAATATCTTTAAATGTTATAAATTTTTGGTGGTGTCTGGTGCGTACGTGTTGCACATTTCGTAGCTAACTTCTCGATTGTAGTTAGTCGCGAAATTCACCAATTAAATGAGGGGCACGAGTAGCGGGAAATTTGAATTCGTAACGATGAAATTTGAGTGTAATATGGTTGTAGAGAGTGATAAACTGAAACTGTTGGCAACACTAAGATGATGGCACTACTGAAACTTGATGACAAAAGTTAAAATCATACATAATCTAGCTCGTTATCACAGATTATTAGTAAAGACAACGAGGAAAGGCTGGAAGAGGCCTTTGAAAAAATTAATTTGCACAATTCGAAATGGAGAAGTCGAGATATTGATATGCAAGATTCCTCTTGGAAAACTCAAATTAGTTATGGACAAGTCAAGGAACCAGCTAAATATTTTGTCCAATACTTTTGATGACGATATAATTCCGAAGACTTATATGCATTGCAAAGCAGCAGAGTGGAACCAAAATTCGAAACCTATGAAATAAAAAAGGTTTACAAATGTGTTATTATATCTCGGTTTTTTTGTACGAGCCTCTTTGTACATGTACAAAGATCGGAAAAATCTTTGTACGAGAGATTTTTTGTTTGCACAACATAATAATGGTAACTGAAGTACCAAAAAAATCTTTGTACGATGTACAAAGACGCTAAAAAATCTTTGTACGGAGCCAAAAAACAGTGCCTCGGTGTAATAAATATTCCAAGCTTACGAATGGCGTGGGCGAAACTTTTTAAGTTGGCAGCAGTGGTGAAATCATTATCCCGTAATCGTTTTCACAAAAATAAAAGGTGACTTTCACATAAATGATAATTCTAAGCAACCCCAGCGTGGACAACATACCTACGAGAAATTATACAAAGTGCAAAGTCCATTGTTAGAGAAAGTAAAAGAAAAATTTAACGGAATTTCACAGGAGGAATACCAAAACGTGGACTTGAAAAATTCCACCGGGGATAACAAATATATGTCCTTACTAAATTTTCAATTGGAAATTGCTAATGAGCTACTCAACGCGAACAAAGAAGCAAGTGCATCACTCAAACGTGGTCGCACTTCATCGTTGCCATCATCGCCAGCATCTCCCTCAGAATCTACAAGTTCCTGTAAAAGAGCATATGCTATAGAACCTCCAAAAGCCATATAAGATAACCAAACTGGTCACTGGATCGAATGGGGTTCACAAGGACGATGCAGCCTGGGCCAAACTGAGTTTCCCCGATCTAAATGCATAAAATGCAAAAGTCTACTTGTGTTCAAATCCTCAAAAAAAAAACTGTTTTATAAAAAATTAATAAAAGATATAAATGTGTTTGGTATTTTATTTACTAGTGTTGCCCAATCTTGCCTATAGGCAACATTTAACTACGGCTAAACTAGGATACGCAGGGCCTTGAAATTGATATATGTTGATATTTAGGTTCAACCTAACTACAACATATCCTTTAAAAAATTGTCGCGCCCCAATTAGTTCGGGCATAACAGGGTTAAAACAAAAGTTTATATATATATAAGCTTTCTCTGGCGGGTCTTTAGGCCCAGAGCTTTGTTATCCATTTCCAGTTTTGCCTGTCCATCGCCTTCCTCTTCCAGTTTGTTATTTCCTTGTCCTTTAAGTCTTCTAATACTGCTTCTCGCCATCTTCTTCTTGGTCTGCCTTTCTTCTTCTTATATCCTGGCGTTTTCCACGCTATCCTCTTAACTGTTCTGTTGTCGTCCATTCTTTCCATATGCCCCTACCACTGTAACCTTCTTGCTTTGATAACGCCTCTATCTGTGGGTTTCCAAAGGCTTCATATACTTTTTCGTTGGTTCTTCTCATATAGCTTTTTTCGGTCTTTTTCCCTCCCAATATCCTCCGGAGTACTTTCCTTTCCCATCGCCTCATTATTTTCCTTCGTATTTTGATTCGAAATCCATGTCTTGCATCTGTATAACACCGTCGGCCTTATAACAGTTTCATGTAGCCTAAATTTTGTGTTTCTCAACAACTGTTTCGCTCTGAGTAAGTAATTCGTACTTCCAGCTATTCTATTGGTCTTACTCAATCTCGCCTCGATTTCTTTTTCTTCCTCACATCTGTTTGTTATACGTGCCCCTAAATACACGAACGTCCTCGAAAACCATTCCTTCAAACTGTGTACATACTTTGAACTCTGTATTCTCTTTTCTGGCTCTTCCCACTTTCATGACCTTACTCTTCTTTTTATTTATTTTTAATCCTAGCCGCCAAGCCTTCTCGATCAATCTCTTTGTTATTTCCTTGAGTTCCTTTTGGTCTCTGGCTATGACAGCTATGTCATCTGCATATCCTACTATTTGGTGACTCCTGGTCAATATGTCCCGTTCTCTATTGAGTTTACCTTTTCCAGAACCATATTGAAAAGTAACGCCGATAGCAGATCTCCCTGCCGAAGGCCAGTCTTTACGGTGAAGTCTTCCGAATTTCCTCCTTTTGCTCTTACATTGCACCTTGTCTCCCGTAGTATCATTATTATCAGTCTTTGTAGTTTTGCGGGTACTTCAAAATCATCCATAACCTCTATCAATTCGCTCCTTTTCACTGAATCCTATGCTTTCTTAAAATCAACAAATAGAGTCACCGCTGGTATGTTATATTCACAGCATGTCACCCACACCTCTTTCATTGTGAATAACTGATCCGTTGTCCCGCTGCCCTTTCTGGAACCTGCCTGGTACTCTCCTATCTGGGGTTCGGCCATTACTTCCAACTTGGTTTTGATTTGACAAAAGTTTATATAAAACAAATAAAATTACTCTTACCACACTTTTCGGAAACAATTCCAGATACGTATTTCGGCAATCAAGTAGCCATCTTCAGTGGGAAACTAAGGAAATTCAGTATCTCCAGCGATATCCGGCTAACGCTCGAAACGAACACCACCAAACGAGCAGTGTACAATGAACAACACACACTGAACGCTCGCGCGTGTCACTCAGTGTCAACAGTGTTTTGGTGTGTTCCGTGCGGGTGTCCGGTGTGTGATGTTCATTGTGCAGTGCTCGTTACGTGGTATGCGTGTTGGGCATTAGCCGGATTTCGCCGGTAATATTTAATTACCCCAGTTTTCTTAGGATGGTAACTTAGATAGCCGAAATATGTATCTGGAATTACATATTTTTCTTTTATATATCATTTTAACCACAGTCTCCTTATTCTTATTTGCAAAACAAAAATAACTTAGAACGTTCAGATTTAATTAGGACTAAGTTACAAACATCTCTTTCCATCATCCTCCGGATGTTATTTCCGCAACAAAATCCTCTCAATTCTATAAAGAACCTCGATTATAATTGCAGATTTCAACCGCGAAGCAAAGACTCACGTCTATAAAGAACGAAGCAGGCACAAAATTATAGAATCTAAAACAAACGTGTACATATGTACAGATACCCGTATGAATAAATATCACGGTATGCATATTACGCGACGATTAACATATTTTTCATAAAGGCTACACAGCCTTTAAATATGTATGCCGTTAAGTGATATCGAATATTATTATAATTCCTGCGGAAAGCGCATGTAGATTTATGCTAATTTTATGTAATAGAGAACGTTGATTTACGACGGGACGGACGAACGGCGCGACCGGTCAATTTAGTATTTAACGGGGATTCGTCGACAGATACGAAAACGAAGAACGGAAATAAATGTATGGATGTGTTTTTCGGGTGTCACACGCAACGTAAACAAGGCTTAATACATCGAGGAAATCTGATGTTGATGCTAAACAAGTTCACCTTCGGTTTTATCTTTTGGTATAATCCGATATTAGTGTAGGCTAAAATAGTGATAACGATGCAACAACTAGGAACCCCAGAAAGGGTTCTGTCGAAAGTGCAAATAAAGTAGATGCAAGTCGCTAATACGTGATAAATATACATCACCCTGTATATGGGATGGGTAATAAAAGCCGCGCTATAAGCTATTATTATACGAACGGACTAGTTTCATGCTATTAAGTACATATTTACATAACAACGAGAGATCTTGACCTAAAATTATGCGGTGCAGCTAGTTTATATATACAGCAACAAGCTGTGCATCGCAAACACGTGGCTACATACATACACTTATACAGACACACACCTCTCGAGATAATAGTCATGTTAGTTAATTAATAGATATTTTCGTGCAGGGAACGAATGGAAAATATGTAATATAAAGAAAAAGTACAATCAGGTGTATATCAACTCAAACACATCATATATAGAGACTAACAAAATTTACGGTTCAGGAATTTATAAGATAAAACTTTTCTGAATAAGATACCGTTTGACCTTCGCTCTAACTCCTCTGAAATAGGCGCCCGAATTTTCAAAAAAAAATTCTAATTCTTAGAGTCCTAATACAAATAAGTATAGTTCCTGAGTTCTTACATAAAATTTTCGATAGTTCTGCAAAGAACTAGAACACTTCGAGCGCTACCCAGAACTCTGCTCAGAACTATTCTTGCGAAATCAAGAAATTGCAACTTTTGCAAAAAGAAAAAAATTTTGGTGAACCATTCCCGAAAACCATAAAGAACTTTAGAACTCTTACCTGTAAGCTGAACGATCAGAACTCTACAACGAACAAATTACGGCGCTAGCCCTGAAACATGATGGTTGCTTTTTTTGGGGTAATTTTGCAGAACTATTGAAAATTTTATGCAAGCACCCCAAAACCATAATTATTTGTCTCAGAACTCTAAGAATTAGAATTTTTTCTGAAAATTCGGGCGCCAACTTCAAAGGAGTTGTAATGTAACCTATCTCCGAAATCATCGTTCTGTATACAGAAAAACGGTCTCCAAAATGGCGCTATCAAAATTGGAGTTATCATTTAAAAGAAATGGCGATGACGTCATATCTGTGACAATAATGACGTCACAAAATACGTGTTTTGTAACAATTTGCGCATTCAAAAATTAAGGTTGGCGTGCTCGATGTTTTTTCCCCACTATTTACAGGTTTCATTGATTTTGTTACAACCCTATACGTCCGCACTGTATATAAAGACTTATACAAAATTGGCAGTTTAAGAATTCATGAGTACCTATAAAAACTTTTCTGAAGAAGATACCGCTTGACCCTCGCTCTGGGCAGCATAAGTATGGCTTCTTCTCTAAAATATTCTCTACAACGATCTCTCTATCTCAATTGGCAGAGTTGTCTAGTGGTTATTTTCTTCACGATAAATATCCGTGAGAATTTCGATGCATGTCTAATTGTAAGATGCTGGGGTGCAAAAAGAGAGAATTCCACAAGCACTATTAAATACAGAAGCAGATACAAGGAGTAGACCTACAGTTATTGCGGTCGAAAGACTAGGAAACGCTAGTCCAGAGCACGAGAAAATAGAGGAGTACCATTGAAGCTCTGGAGCTTTAAGGGCTGTTGTGTATATAATCGATTTTGCAGATAGAAATATGTCCTTTCGAAGAGATGAACGCTCCAACACGTGGTCATTTGATTTGGCACCAAACACATAAAAATTATCCCTTAAGACATAGATAATACATATGACAATATGGCATCGAGAAGTATCAGCTGATTCAGGTATCACAATATGCCAATTAATTCGATCAGGTAACAGGTATCAGAGTATGGCGACGAAAACGCTCAGCTGATTTAAATATGACAAGATGGGGCCAGAAAGTATCAACTGATTCCAGATATTATATAATGGCAATTAAGTCGATCAGCTGACAATATGGCGACGAAAACGATCAGCTGATTTAAATAAGACAATATGGCGTCCAAGAGTATCAGCTGATTCCGATATCATAATATGGCAATCATTAGATTATCATAATGCGAGAACTAAGTCGATCAGTAAGTAAGTGTCATAATCGTTCAGGGTAAACCGTCAGCTGATTTAGATATGACAATATGGCGTCAAAGAGTATCAGCTGATTCAGATGTCATAATATGACTATCATTAGATTATCACAATGTGCGAACTAAGTCAATCAGTAAGTAAGTGTCATAATCGTTAAGTGTAATCCATCAGCTGATTTAGATATGACAATATGGCTTCAAAGAATATCGGCTGATTCAGATATCATAATATGACAATTAATCGGTTGATTAATATTATTATTGGTGCTATTATTATTATTGTAACAAACTCATATGTATTAACACTACCGTCCCTATTAGTTCGGGGACTAAAATTTGATTCCTAATTCCTAATGACAGCACTATTACTTTAAAATGCAAACTATATTATGCTGTTCAACTATTTATGAAGTTTCTAATTCGCAAGGACAAATACGTTCAGAATGACTGGATAATAACATCATCAAATAATAATGAAAATTTACGACACTTTAATGGCACTTGTGGAACAAATTTACGATCCCTTTATTATACCATATTTATTTTCCCGGTAGGACTATGAGTACGAATAACAAATAAGCTTAAGAAGTTTACATTACTCTGTCCTAACAGTGCTGCGTATTATAATCAATATAAGTGGCTGTGCGTGTATCGATAATAAGTTTTAAGAAAGTGTCTAACTGTCTGTGTTTCTCACCAATACAGCTATTCATTGCGCCAAATTGCGGAAAAGATGCATGTGAACAACTCAACAGTAGGAGGTATCATTAGGAAATATGAACCCACGTACACGACGTTCGCGAAAAACAACAAGAGTAGGCAATGAACGCATAGAATTCTTAAGTAAACGAAATAGAAAGCTGACAGCACCAGAAATTTCTGCAGAAATGAGTCGTGACCGTGAAATACCAATTTCTGTCACCACAGTAAAGGGGCAATTGAAAGCGGCAGATCTTCATGGCTGCATTGCTGTACGAAAACCTCTACAACGTGGGGGCAACAGACAAAAACGATTGCAATGGGCTGAAACACATACATTTTTATGGACTGATGACCGAATCGAAGTTTGAAGTCTTTGGACAAGCGAGGCGTGTTTTCGTAAGAAGAGGGTGAATGGATGTTGCGCGACGATTGAATCGTGCCGACTGTGAAGTAAGGAGAGGGGGTTTGTGCTCGTTTGGGGTTGCTTTTCCTATGCTGGGAGCGAATTTAAGGCATCCTGAGAAAAGAAAATTATTTAAAAATATTACAGGAAACTGCAATACCCTCAGGGTTGCGTTTAATTGTTAATAATTTTATATTCACGCATGACAACGACCCCAAACATAACGGCATTGGTATGCAGGAATTACTTAAATAATCAACAACGAAATAATATTCTTGAAATAATGATGTGGCCACCGCAAAGTCTCGACATCAATTCGATTGAGCTGTTATGGGATGAACTCGACAGAAGAATTTGAAAGATGTGTCCTACCTCCACGACCAGTGGGCCAGTATGCCAAAAACAGTGCTTGAAAAATTGGTAGAACGGATGCATAGAATTGTTAGTGCCAATCTTCGTACAAAAGGAGGCTTTTTCGACGAAAAGAACATTTAATAAATTTAATATTTATATAAAATAGAAAAGTGGAAACCTACAAACTTTCCACTGACAATGAGGTTCATTTGTTAGGCAACTTCCATAGAAAGTTGTGCAACGACTGCACTGCAGCCCACTTTGGATGTCCCAATAATTATCAAGGGAGGGAATTGTGCTTCGTTAATCGTGGACTGCAACCGTGGACTAGTTTCGTCCTTATTAGGACTCCTCAGTACGGTATGGCGATTAACACAGCAATTCCGCAACTAGGTCGCTATATTTACATATATAATATTCGTATGCATGTTGAGAATTATTCTTTTTTTGTTGTATGTTGTAAATATGTGTTAATATGTGTAGTTTAATTAAATGTCAATATTCTACAATTGCGTAAATTTACTGCAGTGTCCGAACTAATATGGACGGTAATGTATATACATACATACTGGGATTGAAGTTTATTACCTCTTCAAAATTGTTCATTTGTTCCTGAACATTTCATAGATAGATAATTGTCCTCTAACGAGAGTCGTTATCTAAACATTAATTCCGGAATAACATATTTACGACCTATTCGACGGAATAACATTGTTAAATCGTAAAAGGAACAAATAATTTGGTCAGATAATTCGCGCTGTCCTATCAGTGGTATTAAATGTTAGGAAATAAACATGTTTACACGATGCTACCGAAGAAATTTACTACTACTAACAATAAGTTTGTCGTGTTACTTTGTCATTGAGGAATTCGCACGGATATCTTCTCTAACTCCTTATCGATCGAATTCCCGTTTCTATACCGTCGATTAAATCTAAATGGGAGGTTTTCGGCCCGAAAACCGTTCCCATTTTCACTTCTGTTCGGATTTCTTCGAGCACAACAATGATGAAACTGCGTCGAATGACGCGGTAATAACGATCGTAGTGATTTCTAGAGTAATTTGCCGTGCCACTTTGTCGAGGTCGAGTCGGATTACATCAGATGATAATTCCGTTAGAGCGTTATCGGCGATTCATGTCGGACTCGTTGGGAAAGATTCAAGAACTTTTTAATTTTTCTACGTTACTGGATCTTACGCGCCCAAGTTTGTAGGGTAAAACGTATGTCCGCAATTAATTGAAGGTGTTTTCGAGAACGCACGAATTAAATCCACCCGATGGGCATGATGTACGAGGCAGGCGCCAAAAATTCTTGGGCTGATATAGAGAAAATATAACAATTTCTATTTTTCAATATAATCTCCTCTAACTTCAATACATTTCCTACAACGTACAATTCATAATTGTATGCCCTTGTAAAAATAATCTAAAGTCCTTCCCTCAAAATGTTGTCTTACAGCTGCTTGCAACTATCGTCCTAGAAACGATTTCTCCTAAGGTCCTTTTTTATAAAATAGAACCATCGTTTTATCTTCTGTGACAAGGGATTCCAAAATCGGTTTGGGGTCGTCTCCACGCTTGTTTAAAAACGAACGTTGGAGAGCCGAAAAAAGATCCATCTTGCACTGATCTTCTTCATATACAAATGGTCATGGAGAATTTGGCGAACACTTGTTCTAGAAATGCTGGGCATTACTGCTAATTCCTTCACTTTCAAACGGCAATATTTTAATACCATTTCTTCAATCGTTGCAATTTCTTGGGGCGTTATCACTTCAGGTGGCCGATCGCAGCGCTCGTTGTCTTCAAATATCCCTGCGCCAAACGGAAGCATTTATCCACTTTTACAGTGGAATATAAAGGAGATAAATCACCATAAACGCCGTCTAAACCTTGCTTAATGTGATTAGGCGTATGTCCTTTTCTTTATTAAAGATTTAATGATCGTGCGGTACTCTATTTTCGTTAGCTGCGACATTTTCAGGCACTAGTCACGTTGTCTGGCTGGCTACTAAAAATTACTATTTTTTTTTCAGAATAGAAAAAGGCAAGGAGATCATTTAAATCTTGTGAGGGAAATGAAATTTAAAGATCCTGGAAAGTATTTTAATTATTTTGCGAGTAACAACAACCAAATTTGACGAACTATATTTTGCTGGACCGATGATCAAAAAAAAAAATGCTATGATACTAAAGAACCTTTATCTCCTCCAGAGAAACGAATTCATCAATTTCTTCTTCCATTATTTATGTTTGTTTACTGCCAACGGCTATCATCTCTATTTTAGATCAGAAAATTTCAAAAGTGCGGTATTCTACGCGCCTGTAAGTTACTAAAATGAAGAGTGAAATTCCCTGAAAAATCCGATTTCTAAGCCGTTGTAATATGAACTGCAGAATTAAACGAAAATAATTTTTCCCGAATTTGCAAAAAAATATTTTATGCCACGAATGGATGGATGGTCTCTTTAGGGTCAGATTTCTTGACTTTTACGAGGTCTGTTTAAAATATATCCGACCTGCCAGGTTCCCCGCGAAAGTAACAAAGCCAGTACGTGTTACGTTTTCTTATTTGCGCGTACCGCGATTTCTGTCGCGGGAGTCATCTTGCGGTCGATATCCTTACGTTATCGATAACTTATCGATTTTCACGGTAGAGTGAACCTGCATGCATAATTTATATCCGTTTTCCGTTTGACGTATCTTCGGGGTTAGGTCAGAAGATCGTAGACTTTGGTAGAGTAAACACGTCGTTTCTTCCAAGAGTTTTCTTCGTTTGAACTTTCGACATTTCGTTGGATATTAGGGAAAATACTTCTCAGTTCCGTTGCCTTTTTTGGATCGCCAAACCGGCGTTGGGTTTGGATGAAGGCTCGGAAGGACCGATTAATCTCGGATTTATTGAAGCATGTGTGACATCCGTAACCATTTTGGGTGTTTTACCCCGACGGCGATGATATTTGGCAGGGAGTTGTGGAGTACCTTCGTGCGCACGTGCGTAGAATCTCGTGCGCAGTTCGTGATGTAGTGTGTAGTGTGCTCGTGGCTGGTCGTGCTTTAAATTTCACGAAATGAGGGAATGACTGGAGCAGTGCTATTGCATCAAATTTTGTCAGAGGCATGCTGATACTCAAACGGACACCATTCAGAGGATTCAGCCAGCTATCGGCGACAATGCCATGGGTACTACGCAAATCAAGCACTGACGATGTTGACAGTTTGCGGATGCGGACACCATGCGCAATCTTCCCAATGGAAACATCCAACATCTCCGAGACCAAAGAAAGTAAGGCAGCAATGTGAAAGTGATGTTGATAGTTTTCTTCGATTATCATACATACCATTAACCAGAAGTATACTAGCAAGTCCTCCGTGTTTTCGTGATATCGTTCGGCACAAGAGACCGGATCTGTGAACACCAGGAACTTGTCAGCTGCATCATGACAACGCATCGGCGCATTCCTCTCATCTGATTGAGACCTTGTTGACCAAACACAGCATCCCAGTTGTTCGTCAGCCTCCTTATTCTCCCGCTACGGCTCCCTATGACTTCTAGCTGTTGCCTAAGTTGAAAATGCCGTTGAAAAAGGAAAAGATTTGACACTCGGGAGGACATTCCAAGAATGGTCTTCCACGGATGCTTCTAACAGTGGGAGCAACGCTGGGATAAGCGGGTACGGTCCCAAGAAGAGTATTTTGAAGCCGATTACGTTTTCAAATCTTCAAGTGAACAAATTTTTCCCGACTGAAGGTCGGATACATTTTGAATGGACCTCGTATACCAATTAATTCAATCGATTAAAGCAATTTCTCTCTCATCGAGACACCATCTTCGAACCATTCACTTCGTCCAAGCACGATCAAAGTCGGTCAATCCGATGGAATCTCTTCGTTTCACGCACATACACAATCCGATCGAGACGGAAAAAGTCATGTATGTATTTATATGTACGTTCAGGGGCGTTTATCTAACGTTTATGTTGTACCAACGCATGTCAAACGAGTTGATCCGACGTGATCGGCTCGGATCAACGCCGTAAGCGCAACTTTAACGTTATACGACGATAATGAATCAAGTAAATATTTATGGTAGGATCGAATTTACGGGATACTTCTCCGATTAATCTGCCTATGTAAAGGTCGAAAGTGTTATTTTATTCCGAATAAAACCGGTTTTATTATGAAAACAAGTGCATTTATATGAAAGCAACAACTAATACTTAATTGCAACGTTATTTAATACGAATTTTCTTTCGATAAACTAACGCCATTGTAACCGAAGAGTAAACAAAATGTTAAGATTCATTGTACGGTGTACTTATACGCAACCAAATCGTAACAGGATTATGCATATGCAACGTGCAACATTGTTACGTGTTGTTATGTAAGATTATACTGAGTGTTTGTTGCATTCGGAAAAGAAGGTCAGGTTTTAATTTAAGCGCCCACACACAGAATAAGAAACCAGAAGTGTCCTGAGTTGGTAGGACTAAAAATGCTAAATATGAATATCTTTTTACAAGATTTTTGGTCTTGTCTATTCCCATGGGGCTGTTGCCAAAATGAATCAAAAAAATTTCCCTACATACTCCCTACGATGGCGAAACAAACACTAATGGTGCGTTTCTATATTCAACTTTATATATTTATAGTATATTCTTCTAAGGTAAGAAGCACCTACTTTAAATTTTAAATTAGTAATAATTCATGTGAATATTTCAGGTTATCCTATTTAATAGAACAAATCCCTTTATCACATCTGAATTGTGCTTTGCAAAAACTGTACCAAACGGAAGAGATGACTAGATTTTTTTTTCCTAATCCTAAAAAGTGCAAGGACATGCTTATGGAATGGATTAAATTGACAGGAAATACGAAATTTCAGTGTATTTCAGCAAGTGATGTATATAACACCAATAGGATTTCTGAAGGACATTTTATAATGTTTATATTTTTGAGGATGCAATCAAAAAATCATATTCGAGCATAATGGATCTATATTTAACGCAATAAAAGTTGAATATCAAACTGCAATAAATGCTTCATTCTTCCAAATCTAATGGAAATTCGGAAACATCTTTTCATATAAAATAAGGATTATTTGAACAGCGCAATTACATTTAAATATGCCGCCGAAGACTATTACTTTCCCTGCGCAAACTAGATGGCGCTATTTTGTTCAATTTATTTTGAAGTAGGTTGGTGTTCGTGGAAGAGTATTTTCTATGTCTATTCCTTATCCTGTCAGCGTCAGTTTTGACTTGTCATTAGTGGTCTTGTCTGTTTATATTTTACTGTTTACTTATTTTTTCTTGCATTTTATTATTATAAATTATTTGAAACTGTTTGTATCTAGGTTATGTACATTGTTTACGTTTGTTGTCAAATTCTGCCAGCAACTTAGTACTACCAACTAACAATTTTTAATTTTAGAGCATGATGTGGATATTTCCGGTTGGCAGCTGTGTACATATTCATACTAATGTGTTAAATTTGTTCAAGCAAATGAAAAAGCGATTTAAAAAATGCTATAGTTTAAGAAGAGCTGAATTATGCATCGTCGAATCGTATTTAAAAAGGGTAAACAACACACGTCCTGTAAAAATATCCACTTCACCTTGCGTAGTATATGGCCCAAATTTTAGTAGCGATAACATTCTCTTCCCTCAATTGTAAACATTCGTCTTTATTCTTGAATCACATGTTGGAACAGTATCGACAGATATGATTTACAGTCCGTATGATAAAACGAACACGAAGCACAGCTGATCTTGTTCACGGTGATCCAAATGATTGCATAAACTGACAATAATATCACATCGATAAACACGTCACCACACAATTGCTTAAATCATTCGGTGATACGTGCTTTGCTAGCACGAAGCGAGGATTCCAATTGTGACATAGTGTCTTGTTCAAGACATGGCTCGAATTTTAGTACAGTTCACGTTTTACGTCTAAAAAATAGATACCCTATAGTTCATCGCCTACTTTCAGTGGTTTTTCAAATGTTCCTCACAAAATTTGTGAAACTTTAATTGCGGCTTTCCTGTGATAGGAAAATATTTTCTCTTACAATTTTGTTTGAATTTTCTTCCGTTTTCAATTCATGAGTTGTGAAAAACGGTGCATGCATAGTATTTTTGAGAGCTCTGTTAATCGAGTGCTTCCATACTTCCAAAAGTACAACAGGAACGATGAATTTTCTCACTTGCATTTTCTCGAGTGCATTCGAAATCCATAAAGTAAGGTCGACAATTTCATTCGAGCTACTAGACCTAGTATAGCTCGATCTTTATGCAAGCAACATAGCAAATATATCAAAAAAAAAAAAAAAAAAATAAACTGATCGCACGAATGAGATAGTTAATATGATTTCAACTTTAGATTGACAACATCGTAAATCTGCCAACGAAAAAAATAACAAAATCTACTGGATACGGAATACACGCATATGTCATTTCCAACCTAACATAACCTACTTGGATTCTAATAACGCAATTTTATATATTTAGAAACTTCCCAACTTTGCCCGTAAGCTAGACGAATAATATGATTCGATATGTAATTGGCAACGTCGCAGTCCTGTCAAAAACTTGAAATAACTTTGTTCCTAACCAAAAATAAAACGGAAGCCGCTTAACAAACAATAAATCTGACATGATCCCTGATTGACAACGCTACAATTCTGGGAAAATCTCCTACAAAATATGTAATTTCTAACCTAACACGGGTTATTGCGATCATAAACATGCAATAGCAGCGTAGATTTCTTATATAATAAAGTACTTGGAACAATTTTGATCCTAAACAAAAATAAACTGACAGAACCCGATTGACATATGATATATTTGACAGGATCTGTAATTGGCAACGCTGCAAATCTGTCAAAAATTCCCACAGAACATGTCATTTCTAACCTAACATAAGCTACTTGAATCATAATAAGGTAATTTCAGATATGGATTTGGGAATTATTCCAAGCTTGGTAGTAACCACAACCTAGTAGGTGAAAGACATGATTCAATAATTAAGGGGCAAGATTGCAGTTCTGTCAACAGCTTCTATAGAGCGTACATTTCTTATATAAACTAATTGGAACAATTTTGATCCTAAACAAAAGTGAACTGACAGAACCTGCTCGATAAGTGATAGAGCTGACATGATGCGTGATTAGCAACGCTGCAAATCTGTCAAAAACTCCAACAGGATGTCATTTCTAACCTAACATAAGCTACTTGGATCGTAATAAGGCAATTTTAGCTATGGATTTCGGAACTTTTCCACGCTTGTTAGTAACTACAACATAGTAGATGAATGACATGATTCAATAATTAATTTGAAACGTCGCAGTTCTCTCAAAAACTTCTACAGAGTAAAAATATCTTGTATCAGGTACTTGGAACAGCTTTAATCTTAAGTAAAACTAAAACGACAGAACCCATTTGACGAATGATAGATCTGGCATGATTCGTGATTAGCAACGCTGCAAATCTGTCAAAAACTCCCACAGAATATGTCATTTCTACCCTAACATAAGCTACTTGGATCATAATAAGGCCATTTTTGATATGGATTTCGGAACTTTTCTAAGTTAGCTAATAAGCACAACTTACTAGATGAATGACATGATTTTCAACCTACAGTTCGGTCAAAAGCTTCTACACAGTGTGAAAATTTCTAATACAAAATACTTAGATCATTAAAAAAGTCAATTTCGGACACTTAGGTACCTTACAAGGTTGTCAGTAGGTAAAATATACGCAGCACCACGTTCTAGATGAATGACTCGTTTTGACATAATTCGATTTCTCAATTGGCAACGCTGTAATTCTGCCAAAAATTCCTATAGAGTGTTATAATTTCTAACATGATTCATAACAACTAATAAGTCAATTTTGGGTACTTAAGGATTGTTACTACTTAAACAGATAATCACAGAACATGTTTGACAGATGGTAGGTCTAACATCACACACAATTGTTGAATAACGACGTCACAAATCTGTTGTGAGCTCATTCCTGCACATTGACGAAGTTTCCTTCCTTTATCCTTAACCGAGGAAATCGTAACATAACCTATTAGGTAAATGTCAAATTTGACGTAATTCAATTTTTGATTTGGCAACGCCGCATAAAATAGAGAAAGACGATCTTATAGGATTTAAACGGACTAAAGCAAGATGGTAATAGGAGTAGTCATCTAAATCTAAACCAAGATCGATGGGTGACGCTTCGTGATCGAATCCGAATCGATTTCGCGGCGCTATTTTCTCTTTTCTTAAAGGATGATATTAAAGAAACAAGTTTTCAATTTATTAACGAGCGTTTTACGCGTGAATTACGGCAGCGCGCGCGGTTTCGGCGAAACTCTCTTTTAATAATAGGTAGAAAACTCGTTCGTCTCTCTTTCTCTTTCGTTCCATCTCAGTCGAAGTAAAATTATTTTTGCACGGTCGGAATCCGCCGTTCGTCGGAAACTGGTTACTACATACGTCTCTCCACGTACTGATGGCACACATACGAACGGTATGGAAGGTGTACATACTTTCTCCAACACGACAAACGGCTACTAGTTCGCGTTTCGATCCTAGAGGCACGTATTATTCGTATATGCACGTCGACGTAACTGGATAATAGTGAGTGGAAAAAAGTCGGAGGTATGTGTACCTAATACAGGCCTCTTGATGAGTTTTAAAGACCGGAAGCTCAATTAAACGGTCGCGCATGCACATTTTTATAGAGTGAATTTAACAAGCTGCGAGCGTTATTCACGTTGCGGGTTTGGTTAATTTAAGCAATAGGATAGAATGCGTGTAAAGGGATTTGATGAGGACGAGTCAATCGAAGCATTTATGTCTCATAATTTCCTTATTCTCTCCCAAAAAAGGATCGAAGAGGAAGTCTCTCGGAAACGAAATGGCATCGTCGCATCGACGTCATCACCTCGTCATCAGCGAGTTCGTCTGTTTCTCCACGGCCATCTCTATCTCTTCGCTTCATCCTCGGGTCGTTCGAGCTGCCGCGACCAGCTCTAACGACCATGCCTATAAACTGCCTACCGTCACTCCGTCACGTTCCCATCTCTATTTGTTATTATTAGCGATTCACGTCGTAAAGGTATTCGGTGACCTACATACTTTGACGTTTAAGCGACCGGGTTCAACGTCGGCGACGGCACAAGAACAAATGCTGCTTTATTTCGGCGTGGTTAGTGTTTTTGTATCTTCGGCGCGATGTTGTGGTATTCCCCTTTAACACTTTGTCGTTGATGATTTATTACTTGTATAACAGTAATAATAATGACGAGGAGATAATCGTCGAAGTTAGGAAAATGAGATGAAAGATATTTTTAAGTCGGAAAAGAGAAAACGAAAGAGGATCGGCTTCCTTGTTTTGAGCTGGAGGAAATGTTTCAATTGTTTTATTACACTACCATCCATATTACTTGGGACACTCGGTAAAATTACCTAAAGTATTCTTAATGACTGTGCCACTACTTTAAAATGTAAATTATATTATGATATTAAATTATTTATGAAGTTTCTAGTTCATAAAGGAGAAATACCTTGAGAATTTCCGGGTAATAACATCATCAGATAATAATTAAAATTTACATTTTAATGGCACTTGTGGAACACATTTCCGATGCCTTGATTATGTTTATTTTCGAGGTAGAAGTATGAGTAGGACTAATGAATAAGCTTAAGAAGTTTCCATTACTCTGCTCTAATAGTGCTCTGTATTATCATTAACATTTTAGTTGCTCGACAAATATAGTGTTGTAGACTTTGAAATTGACATTGTCGTTGCCACCTTAAGAAATTAATAAAAATATACAGCATCCGTGGTGAACTTTATTCGATTTCCTTGATACGCGGGACAATCTTTGGACAAATAAATACATTTTCAAAAGAAAAATCACGGCTTTAATATGACAATCCCGAGTACGACGAAGATATTCGACGGGAAAAATTAAGCTATATTTTCAACGTCGGCAACAATGGAGCGTACACGTCCATGCAAGCCATATCCTTTGCAGGATACAACAAAGCGTGATTGATGCTACGGAAATAGCGACTCGGGACTCGCGCGCGAAGCTCTGAAAATCCGAGGTCGGAAAAGTTAAAATATTTCCCTGGCCCTTCCATCGAGAGAAAATCGCACTGATTTTAGGAATATGTCCGTTTCTTTTTCGTTTCTCCTCGAAGCAATTAAAAATATTCAGATTAGATAAAAGTAATTGTTCTTATCAGATGGTCCATTCTGTAAACGAGAAAAATCACATCGCGTTATCGATCCCCTCGAAATTTACGGTCTGATTGTGTATCTTTTTAAGTGACAAGACGAGTTTTCGCTGGCTCGGAGATAAGTGAATGTTTGATTAGCACGGTTAAGTGGGTGTACATTTGTACGTCATGTATGTACGAATTGGTTCGTTTCTAGATGACGAGTGAGTGAAGTTTAGTTGCTGAAAATATCGAAATTTGTTTCGAATTTTTTAAATGGATTGCCTTTAGGTTGGTAACATATTTCCTGGTCTCAAGTTTTAGTGTTTATCAACAGATTTGGACGTCCCGTATGGATTCCAAAGGACATTCAACTCGTCTGGAGAAGCTGCTATCAATTGTCTGCCTTCTAAGTTCCCAAACTTCATTGCCTGATCTGTTGTTTAAAGGAGGGAGAGCCCAGGTTTACGTTCTAACCCTTTATATGCCCAAAACTGGATCTGCCCATCTTCTCGATATCCAGACTTCTTAACACTTCTTATTCTTCATTGGATGTTTTTGTCAGAAGCCAATGACCTTAACTTTGGCAGTGAACGTGTTCATAGGTGTGTCAGAATTGAGGTCATTAACCATCTTAATATGCTTCAGTGTACCTGAAGATAGCGGTAGTATGAACAGCGAAAAATCGACAACAATTAGATGACATATGGAAAACTTCTAAAGAAGTAGACATGGAGTTCTTTTTTGAAAGAGCTGTTAATAAAATGACTCATCCGCACGCAGGCGAAGAATATTGAACTCCTTTGAAGAAATTGAAATCAATTCTTTGCCTTGGTTACCAAAGTTTCTAGACTTTAATTTCTTCGGACATGTGTGGAATATGATTGCAGAAGAAAAACTGACAAATTCGCATTATTCTTCATAGACTTTGATCCTTCAGATATACCTAGACTGGTTGGGGAAAAGTGACCTCAAGATCTTATCTTGTAGATGCCCAGACGTATCAATGGGTGTGCCAAAGTGCGAGATCGTCACCTGTATTTTTGATATCCCAGGAAGTTTCAGTACACCTGAATATTGTGGTAGTATGGACAAAGAAACATCCACATCAAATTGTGCCACACACCAAAATTTCGAAAAAATTTCTAACACTTCCTTTTTGTTTTTCTTCTCCTTTTACGACTTCTTCTGACCCTCTTTTCCTCTCCTGATCTTCCCCTTCGTTGTTTCTTTCCTCTTCTTCTTCCCTTTATTCTTCTTCTTGTTTTTGCTCTTCTTCCATTTTTCGTCTTTTTCTTATGCGAAGGTTGTCAGTGGCTTGCCTTTAATACGATTAAACATCCTCCAAAATCAACTGCAGACCACCGCTCTACCAACTGAGGTATTGAAGGTTAATATAGTAAACCAATCCTTTAACTGCAACAGCTGGAGTATAACGGATAAACAAGGAAGTAAATTAACGAGTACGGAGATGAGATTTCTGCGAAAAATGCAAGGAAAACCCAGAAGAGATAGGATCAGAAATAAAGTGTATAGATAACAACTCAATATCATGCCAGTAGAGTCAACTATATAGAACAGGGACAACTCAGATACTTGGAACATATACAAAGAATGGAGCAAGACGGGTTAGTAAAGAAAATATATGAAGCTAGAGAAATAGGGGAAAGAAACAGAGGTAGATTGAAAAGGACCTGAAGGGAGGAAGTTAAAAGAGCAGCAGGAAGAAGAGGAAAAGTATGAAGGAAAAGATATCGCAAAATTCGCCCAATATTGAACACTGGAAATCTGGAAAATGAAAATCGAATAAGAAGAGGCATGTAGAAAGATTAAATTGTCCGATGCTCGACTCCCAAACTTTAACGAAAGGTACATAAATTCTTGGATTAAGTAAGTAAGTCAATCTCTTCCAATAAGGATATCCAATATTTCTTCCATGCAACATTCTTCTCTTACTTCCTGATTTTTTGGCAGTGACTGAGCGTACATTCTATCTATGTCTTTATTTCATGGTCTTATCCATTTCCTCACGTCTCCAACTTTTTTCATTTCTTTACTCATTTCCGAAGGCTTTCGGCCATGGATGTGAATGTCAAGAAACATCAGGAGATAACCTATCATTCTAGTTTTTGTGAACGGAGGGTTGGACAGGGAAAATCTGATTCCAAAAGCAATTGAGTGTAAAAAAATTTATTCGTACAGTCATCCCTCAACTTTTCTTTAATTTCCGATAGCACAGGAATTTTCTTCCAATCCCTGTGGAACCCCAATTCTTATCTAGGATCAGACTGAAATCCTTCAAAACTTTGACCTCTCTAGGAAACTGTTGCAATCACGCAGTTTTGAGGGTGATGAGTATGGGTTTAGTTTACTAAGTAAACTAAATAGAGAGTAAAAAGACATCTTTTAAAAATGTTACTATAGAAGGACGAATTACTTATTTAGGAAGTTGATGGTCATCGATGGACCTAGTACGTCACACCTCAGTCGGTGTTACAGAAATCTGCTTGGCGACGAATCTTCACTCGTGGTGGGGGTTAATCTTGGGGACCACCATCTGAACACAGAGATTTGCCACTGGTTTGGGCTCTTAACTATACTGTCTTGTCACAAAGTTTAGGTCTCTTACATAGTAGGGAGCGTCGACTAGGATTCCTAGAGTCCTATTCCATTTTCACTTGAAAAGAGACCTATGAGGACCAGGTCGTAAGGGCATAGGTCAACAGCGACCGAAGCAACTTGTTTTGTAGGTAAAGAGGACTTTACCCTAGGTGTAGGGAGTACCACGTTGTCGGCAGCGATGGATCAGAAGCTCATCTCTTCGAGATGCTTCTTCCAGAGTAGTTTGTGGTTGAAGTACACTCCTAGGTACTTAACGTGAAGTGAGCTCAACGTTACCCACTATAACTTTCTCAACGAGAGGGTTCTTTCTTGGTGCGAATCCAATTGATACCAATTTAGATACGTTTACTTTCCGTCTCCATCGAGACTTCCAGCTCGAGAAACCATCAATGGCGTTCTGAAGCTGTTTTGTGATTATCTTCTCGCATCTGCAGGTTATGTAGATGATGATGTCATCTGCCTAGATTGCGAGCTCAGTGGCGTGTTCGGAGATCTGGCGTATAAATTATATGAAGAAACACGGTTCCTATCCTCCCAGCCCGGCAGCCTTCACAAAAGGCACCAAATTCAAGATTCACCAATTCATACGAGTTTCCTCGTTTCCTCCAAAACACACCAAATTCAATAAAATAGTTACCATCTCCGTTTCGCTTTCGGACGCCGATATTTCTATGATTATATATTACCTTGATTCGATTGGGGGCGAAGCTCCTTCGTAGTTTCTTATTCGGAACGGGTTCGGACAATCGGAATAATCGACGCTTCAATATCCGGGAAATAAACGAAGAAGGTGAAGTGAGATGGGGGTGGAGGACCGTCGCGCCACCAACGCCACCTGACCACCCACCCACCCGGACCTAATTCAATTTCATCTGACCGGTTTTCGGGACGCCGGTGGCGGTGGTGTTGGAGGCGGCGGCGGCGACGGCGCACTTAGATTATTTTATGTGCGGAAGGAACGGAGGTCGACGCGAAAACGAAGTAAACTTCGTACAATAAACGTGAATAATTCATACGTTGCGTTCGGCGGCCTGCACCTTAAACCCCTTAAACAGGCGAAAAGGGAACGAAGGAAAGGGGAGAAGAAGGGCGAGAGAGAGAGAGTGGAAAAATAATACATCTGCTCTCGCGCGCTAACTTCGTTATTATATATCCTCGGCGATTATTTCGTCTTTTTTCGCGAAGATTTAGTCCTCGAAGGTTTATGGATATTAGCCGGGTTCCTTTCGAAGCGAGGCAAAAAATTGTTATGGCGATAAAACGTAAAAGTTTTACTACGCGGCGGAATTGAATTACTTCGAAAGTGCCGCGGAATATAGGATGAAATACAGAAAGCGAAAAGCAAGAAAATTCTATACCGCCCTCGAGCGAAATAAATTTGAAACTTAATGAAGCAAAATAACCATACCTGGTTTGAAAAAGGATCCAGTCACTTACATAGTTTGAAAACTAAGTTGTCATCCTCAGGGATTCGGGAACTAATCTTGGCCGAACACCAGAATAGACAGCACGAGCAGGGACAACAGATCACGCCACATTTGTATGGTGCATCACTTACACCCACACGAGAATATTAAGTGTAATGTGGGCAGCTTGAGATGTCAATTATGCAGTGATCGCTGACTTTGAAGTAGAAATTGTAGTAAAATGAGATGGGCCAAAATTCTTACGACCTATCCAGCTTGCCTTTATCCTGTAGTCAAACAGACACATTGAAATTGTACAAGCGAGAGATAGCACAGGAATTATTTTGAGGTGTCACTACTGTGTCTTGGGGAATTGGTAATTTAATTTCTCCCAATTATTATCCATGTTGAGATTCTGCAGAAGACCGGTAGATTTCAAATGAAACATTCTTAGATCATGTTGACACAAAATCTACTAAAGGAAACAAAATACCTACGTTCTCATTTATTAGGTATTGAGATATAAGAAGCATTTTCTTGGTTTAGAAAACTACTTTAACGAGAGAGCTAAAATAATTTAAAAAATGAAATGAAAGATCTAAATAAGTCACTATAAAATAACCCAAAACTAGAGTCCATTTGTTTGGCAACTAACCAAGAAAGCATGGTGTAGTACCTTCAGATCGATATTGTACTGAGAATTTGGATAGTTTCTTAAACAAGATAGCTCTTAATTAATGATATAAAAGCATAAATTATAACTAATTATATTTATAAATTTTGAGAAATATTTAACATAAAATAAAGATAATTACCTAGCGTTGTGTGTGTGTGTGTGTGAGTGTAATTTCTTTTATTCGATGATGGTTCTTCCTATGTCTCCTCTCTTGAATTTCTTCTTCGATGCAGCACTATTTTCAACGGATTCTTCCCTCTCTTAACTTCTTTTTCTGTGTGGCTCTATTTTCTGTGGATTCTTGCCTTTTTATAAATTCTTTCTTCCCCGGTGTGGTGAGGTTCTTTTATTCACTGGTACTTCCCTTAAAACCCTTTTGGTCCGGATATATTTTTGTTGACTTATCTATCTTGACAATTTTTCTTCGTCGTCAACCAAACAAACGTTTTATTTTTTCCGGAAACCATGAATGTGTGATGTGAAAGTGGTGAATGTATGTGTCTGAATGGTTACAATGCATTTCTATCTCTTAATCGATGCTTTTATAATAATTAATAATTTTATTTCTAGTTAAACTTTTTTCTCCCATTAAACGTCTCTGGCTCGACTTAAAATAAGAAGCTACCACCCGTAGGGTAATAAAATGCTTAAAAGATGGTGTGCGTGGTATCGAAAAAGTATAAATATAACCCAAAAATAAACTCAATATCTTTTGAACATACACATCTATAACTCCAATACTTACTGTGAATTTAATATATATTGAATTGTAATAAATGATAAATTTTCTAATGGTAATTAACCATTTGAGTATTAGTATACTACAATATAATGTATCTTAAGGAAAAAATAAATCGGCTTATCCAAGAAAGCTGTGCAGTAGCCTACAAGCAGACACACATTGCTAATTACACGGTACTAATGAATCCTAACAAGGACGAAACTAATATACTGTTTGAACCTGCCACGACTAAAGCATAATTCCCTCCGTGATAATATTGGTATATGAAATTTATACCTGCCTTGTAGGTCATTGCACAGCTTTCTTGGAGAGTTTCCAAACAAATGATCCTCAGTCACAGGTTGTTATTTAGAGTTATTTAGAGTTATAGAACAGGAGTTATCTCGCCCGATTATTTTTCAAGTTAAAATTCTGCAGGAAACCAGTTGGTTTGGGAGGAAGCATGCCAAGATCCAAGATCTCGTTGACAAAAATATGTATTAACTACGTCCTCATTTATAAGGTATTGAGAGATAAATAAATATTTTCTTGATTTAAAAAGTTAGTTTGATAGAGGAAGCCGAAATAACTCAAAGAAAAAGAACAAACATCTACAGCGGAAGACGTTTATTAGACACCAGTATGCCTGTTTTGTAGGCTATTGCAGTTTTCTTGTAGATCCACCAAACAAACGAACCTCAGTGGCAGGTCGTTTTATATAGCGAATGATTTACAGTCGAAGACATATTTATCAGGCACCCTGCGTTTGTCTTGTGTTTCAAAAATCTGTATCGAACTCGTTGTTCAACAGCCATTTTTGGAATAACGAGACGATTTCATCGACAGTTGTTATTATTTATTAAGATAAAACTAATGGCGAGTTGAAAAATCCTAAAATACCGACCTTCGTCATTTCGGTGTGCTACATCCTTTGAGGTTTTGTGAAACAATGATGCCAAACTAATTTTTTGTGCGTTACTTTGTAAAATTATAACAGAAAAAATTAGAGAATTTTGAGGTTAGAGCGTTCATATGTTCATCGGCAATGAACAGCCTTTCCTAAAATAATTAAATATTCTTCAGCTTCTACCTACGAAGAATTGCTAGCAAGTAGGTATGTCAAAAATGACAGAAGAATGACAGAAGCCGATATCAAACTCCGTGCAGGAAGACAATATTGGGGTTTATCTCATTTGTTTATTGAAAATGTTAATTTGGTGTTGGAATCTGCGAGCAATAGAGCATAACTCTATGTGATAAGATTGGCATATGCAATTTGTGCGTGCTCTGTTGAGGAGTTTCCAAACGAATGATCGTCAATCACAGGTCATTATTTAACGAAAGAGCCAGACTAATTCAAAGAAAAAGAAAATTAAACATCTACAGGCGGGGACATAATTATTAGGTACCGTTGTAGCCTGCTTGGTAGGCTATTGCACAGCTTTCTTGGGGATCCGCCAAACAAGCAAACCTCAGTGGCAAAAGAATTGTCAAGGATTGGCATTTTAGGATTTTCTAACTCCCAATACCTTTATTCTTAGAAACAATAGACCTATCGATGAGATCGTAAGTATCTTATTGTTAGTTGTGGGAATGAACGTTGAATAATAATCTTAATACAGATTTGCGACAAACGCAGCGTGCCTAATAAATATGTTTCTGGCTATATATATATATATATAACTCACTATATAAAACGACCAACAACTGAGACTCGTTTGTTTGGTAGATCTCCAAGAAAGCTGTGCAATAGCCTACAAAGCAGGCACAAGAATTACTGATCATTAATGAGTCCTAATAAGGACAAAAGTAGCCTACGATTGCGGTCTACGATTAATATAGCGTAATTCCCTCGGTGGTAATATTTGTTTATGCAATTAGTTCCCGCTTTTTAGGTTATTGCACAGCAGTAACAAATACACTTCAGTTGGACGGAATTTGTTAGTTTTCAACTACCTTTTCTTTGGAATTCCTTGATTTACCTATTTTAGAACGATAACACGAGCGCAAAATTATAATTTGTGAAGAAACAAAAGTTGCAAAATGTGTTTTTCGAATTTTCGACGATTAGTCTAAATTATTATAACGAAAATTTTCTCAATGTTTGTGATTAGACATGCGAACTAGGGATATTACAGATCTTCCTGGAATTATCTATTAGTTATCGAGCTTTTTCCAAACAACATAGCAGAACGGGGAATTACACGATTTCTACGTACATTTTTCCCTTTCACAGCTCGATTAGCAAATTCATGGTTATTTATAAAGTCTTGAGCAACTTATAAATAGCCCGGAGTGAAGGTTGAGTACTTTTGAAAACGTAAACATTTCTACACAAAATAAACGCGATTGTTTTGAATCGCCGTGAAAAATTTTAAGATTTTAAGGTCGCGCTTTCAAACAGCGAAGCGTTGCACGATTACATTGATTACGTTACAACAATGTCTGTTCGTCGAACAGCTTGCGCCGTTCGAATTATAAATGCGCATGAACATGGGAAATAGCTCTTATGCTTAGAATTAAACCTTAAATTTGTTGAGATAAATGATTTTTCGAAGGCGATAACGATGCACTTTTAAACTACGTAAACTTATTACTTAACCTTCCTATACTCACGTCAAAAATGAAACACGTATACTATACTATATAAATCGGTCTCACAGACCGTATGCGTGAGTATAGGAAGGTTAAGGAGGTGGTTCTTGTAAAACGTTTGAGTACAAAGCTGCAGTAAAGATATTTGTGAGAAAGAATTTTCAAGGCTTTTAATTTAGAAAGTAGGTGGACTTTGCTAATAGTTTGAAAATCACTGTTTCGCGACTTCAGAAAGGTTTCAGAAAAAAATGCGGGGTTCAAGGTCGTCTATTTTTGGGCTCCCCATTTGTCAAATAAAGGAGTTGGGAAACTTCCCGTTTAAGAAGGAAGTAGTATTTTCAGCCACAACTATACAATTTAAAAGAAAGATTTAGGTTTGACACTCTGCAAGGGCAAAAGGTTAAAAAGAAGTAGTAAAAGAGAAGAGTGATTTATCAAATTTTCCATGAGGCTCTAGGAAATAGCTCGAGCTAGGTGACGCTATTTCGTGATTTTTCTAACAAATTTGCTACAGCATCTTTCCAAAGTACAATGTCTTGCAGGAAGTGGATGAGGAATGTGTGCTTTGCATAAAAAGTTTGGATGTCTTCGTGTTTTAAGTACGCTATGACTACTTAACAGAATAAGTTCGCAAGATGACATAGATGGCGCCACTATTGACAAATCCATAACCTTCAAACAAAACATATCAAAATTGTATGACAATTTGAGCACTTTTTCGCAATTTATTCCTTCAAATGCACCAATAATGCCTCTGATTGATTCTGAGCAAACGTGGCACCCACTTCAAACAGAGTTCCTTCATGCTCAAATGTTCATGCAAAATGGTAAGTACACTGCCTTGTGATATCTATAAGCCGTCAGCTATCTTATCCAACTTCAATTTACCATCGGCCAAACCCATTTTGTGGACTTTTGTGGACTTTTTTGTGGCGTTTTTGGAAACAACTGCCGAATTTGGGCGATCAAAACGTTCAGCATCGTTGGTGTTTGTACGGCCGCGTTCAAAATCAGCAGATCACTTCTCTAGCATTGTCTCGATGGAGTAGAGTCCGGATAACACTTGTGAAGCCATTGCCTTGCTTGGACCATATTTTTTCCGATTAAAAAGCAATGCTTTACCAACACACGAAATTCAGATTTCTCCATTGTCTTAAAAATTACAAAAGTAGCACCCGCAGAAACCACTGTAACTTGTGAACTAAACGTCAAATTGTCATAAAAATTTGGCACGTATCGTTTGAAGGTTGGTATTTCCTAAAAATCATATGGATTTGTCAATAGTGGAGCCCCCTATAATACTCTTTATTCTCGTTGAGCTTGTGTACATTAGGTATGTGTCATGCTACGAACTGATTGAGCAATGTCAGTGACGTGTTATGTGAGATAAACTATTCCTAATTATTAGGAATTTTCGAAAAATAATCTAAATGAGAAATATTGCCGGCTACGACAGCTGTTCGTCGAGGAGCATCTGTAAAGTGGAGTTCATAGCAAAGACAGAGGTAACCTAATAGATAAGTTACTGATATTGTGGGCGCCATTAACTCAATTTTAATTCGAGCTCTGAGATCGCGTTTTCTTCCATCATAGCTCTGCATAATTATCTTCAAGTAACTTTTGCTCCTTCGAACGTGGTCATTGCCTTACTTAAATTAGGAATAAGTATGTACTTTGGAAAGTCACACACGGTGCACCTACAAAGTCTAAATTTTCCGTAATAATCGACGTTTCGTATCGAACGCGATGCACTTTTAAGCTGGGATTTATTTGAAAAGAATAACAGATAGTAGATAGTGCGTTGCATTAAATATAGCCGACAGATTCGTTTCAAAGTAATATCGGAGCGTCAAAGGTTATCGATACTCGCTCGCTTTTGTCATTTCATTGTTATTGAATGTGTGTGCTCCCCGTTTTATATTAATATTTTAAAAGATCGCTATCTCGACTTGGTTTCTAAACGAGCGCGTGAGCACTACAGGCGTTTGGAATATACATACATATATACAGGGATCGACTAGATTATGGAATCCTAGAATGAAATGAGCCGATAAAAAGGTAACGTAAATTAACACTGTTATCATATCCGTAAACTCCTCACCACAAAATTATGTAATTAAATTCTATGACATGTGTTTCGCCAGGAGCAAAGCAGGCATCTACAAACCATACCTTATCGAGCCTTGAATATGCTAGCCTCGTTGCCAGCGAAACACGTGTCACCGAATTTAATTGAATAATTTTCTTCTTAGGAGTTTACCAATGTGTTACAGTGTCAGTAATAAAGTACATGTTTCCATTATTGTTACAAGACACATCGTCAGGAGTAACTGTATTATATCGATGATGACGTTACGGTCTTCGATTACTGATGACAGAACCGTCTCCTAATATTTATTGCAGATAGTGGATGAGGATTTTTTCGAATAAACGATTTTATTGAAAGGAGTTGCTTATCAACCAAGGAAAGAATGCTCATTTGCAGGGATTTTGTAACAATCTAACTAACAGTGGGTCGAAATTCAAATAAGAAGAAGCACCAGCACCAGTGTGAACTTGCACAAGGAAGATCGATTACGCTTGCTATATACGTTATCAAGCAAATAATAGAAAAGCCCATGAATATAAAATTGAACTTGAGTGTTTGTTTATAGATTTCCAGCTAGCTTTCGATACTATCAAAAGAAGGAAAGAAGGATGGCTTAAAGGAATTGGGGATAACTGCCAAATTAAGACGCCTAGTGCAAATAACGCTGAGAAGAACAAAAAGAAGTCAAATAATTGCAGATGATAAATAATGATAGAAATGCGGGGAAGGGTGGAGGGAGAAAAACTGGAGTAAAAACCAGAAACAGAAAACTTGAAAATTAAAGTCAGAGATTATGCATTTGGGGACGTAAACAGATTGACGTATTTAGGAGTAATGATTAACAAACGATGAAAATAGAGAGATAGACACAAATGAAACAAACAAGCCAGCCATGTTATATTGGGCAGAAATCATGACAATGACCAAAGAACAAGAAGAAAAGGCAAGGATTTTAGAGCGAAAGACATTAAGAACCATACTAGGGACAATCAGAATAACTGATGATAAGTCCAGAACGCGCATGAACTTTAAATTGTTACGAGAAATTGGCGAGGATCAGTTATAAAAATTAAACAACAACTTGTACGATGGCTTGGGCATATTTGGAGGGCAGGAGAAAGAACGACAATATATAGTTTGTTTCCTTAGAGAAGGACACATTACATCATATGCGCCATGAACTAAATTTGGTATACGTTACCATGGCAACCGACTAGCGAAAGTCAGTGAAATAGATAGAGCGGGTTTGACCATTTTGTATTTTCTTTGTTTTGCTTGTACGTTGAAATTGTCTCTATTTTGCTAACGTTTTACTACATCATTAAAAGTAGTCTAACGTGCTAATTTGAGAGCACATTGTGCTAATGTGTTATCTCTAAGGAAACAAACTCTACTCGATGATGTAATGGAGGCCAGAAGGTAAGAAAAGAAGAGGTAGGCCGAGGCGAACCTGGTTACAAGACGTCAAAGACCTCAACGTGGCCGGTATCCATGACTGGAAGTGCAAGGTTGAAGATAGGACGAAGATGACTTGGGCTTACTTGGAGTGCAGAAGAGAGGACGAAGATGACTTGGGTTTATTTGGAGGGCAGAAGAGAGGGCAACAACTTCGTCGATGATAGAAACGGAAACCAGGAGGTGAAAGAAGAAGAGGTAGATCGAGGATAACGTAGCTACAAGAAGGCACAGCAAACCCCAACGAAGCCGGGATCCACAACTGGAAATGCAAGGTTGGAGATAGGAAGAAGTGAAACGATATATGTAAAAGGATTTAAAGTAGGGAAGACTAGGAACTGATCTTTCCCTGTAGTATAAATCTCGAGAGCTGTTCTTAGCGATTTTATGCCTCATGGAATGTTAATAACTTGATATATATTTTACGGACCAAACTTCGTCTCTAGTAAATACTAAACGAAATCAATGTCAGTTGCAAACGCGGATAATGAAGGAGGTAACACTGATAAGTGAGAAGAAGCACTGAAAAAACCATGTTAATACATAGAACGAAGGATGATCGATGTGACCAGGAGACTTCCTGGCGGACCAATGAAAGAGTGGTGCGATAGTTAGTTATCAATTTCTGAATAGATAGTGATTGCATGGACTGTGATACAATATTATTGATCATCCGGTAAGGCACGGTTTAAAGATGCTAGCTTCGTTGTTAGCGAAAACACGTTCGATGTAATCGGGTACGCCAATATCTTTTTTATTCGAGAGATGGGGTCGCATTTTGGCCAAATTTATTTTCACGAATAATCCTTATATCACCTGGTGGCTTGTGCCTTACTAATACGCTATACCATACTGACAAGTCCTAACAAGGACGAAAGTTTAATCTACGGTTGCAGTCCGCGACTAATAAAGCATAATTCCCCCTCGTGGATTATTGGCACACAATGCAATTTGTGCTTACTTCGTAAGCTATTGCATAGCTACCTTGTACCAAAGTATATGCCACAGTGGATGCTAAAACATTTTATACAATGGACTTGGAAATATACTCTCGTAGGTAGTCACGCGACAGCCCATATTTGATGAGTAACAAGCCGTTTGATCTAGTGGATCGTCTGGTGAGGTGTGTTTCTGGAACTGGAGGAAAACATAACCCTGGATAATTTTTTTATGAGCTATGAAGTCACTGAATATTTGCTCAAAAACCACAGGCGGACCGCAGTTGGAACCTTTAGATCTGACAAAAGGTATCTTTCACTTCAATTCATGGCCATACGAGAAGAAAAGTCATCCATCTTTGGGTTCCAAAAGGACATGACTATTAATCTCAGGTGTAGGCTTCCGCGGTCGAAATCACAATGTCTAACTTGGTTTCCGGGTTGGAACCGCGTCTGGTTTGGCGTGGGTGCCGACGTTTCGTCCACTATTACAAGGGACATCTTCAGGGCTGCTTGCCGATGTTGATCGTATTACTGTCACTTGAAGACTGACCCGGACTCTGAGTGGCGCGAACGATATTCGTTGGCGAACGTCGGCACCCACGCCAAACCAGACGCGGTTCCAACCCGGAAACCAAGTTAGACGACATGACTATTGTATCGTACATTTCCAAACCTTGAAAATGTATGCGCATGATGTCAAGTATACACTACCATGATGAAATGGATCCAGAAAGCGGAGACCAGCAAAAATCCTCTATTATCACGTTTTTATAATGCGGTTTATTTCCATCTTGTTGGAAGGATGCTCATGTAGTTCGACTTTCAAAGGTTTCTAAACCGGAAACTTATTCAGATTTAAGGCCTATTACCGTTTTACCTACATCTTCCAAAATATTGGAAAGGATTGTTGCACGTCAACTTAAGGCTCATATTACAACAAGGTATACCATTCTTCCTTCGTTTCAGTCTGGATTTCGACCTGGTTTTGACTGTGTAACTGCTTTGTCTAAAATATCAGATGACATCATTTCTGCAACTGACCGTGGACTTATTACTGTTTTGATTCATCAGGATTTCTCTAATGCCTTTGATAGGCTTGTGGATCAGGTTTTACTGGATATTCTTCATTATATTGGCATTCATGCCAGCGAATTGTCTTTCTTTGTTAATTATTTGAGTGGTAGGAGACAAAGAATAGTAACGGACAACAATTTCTGGGATTTTGCTGACTTGATATCGGGTATTCCTGGGACCGCTTCTCTTTACAATTTACACTACACAATTGTTGCTGTTCGGGAACCTTTCTTCTACTTCTCACTTTATGCAGATGATACGCAACTGTACTCTTCCTTTTGTGTGAATAATGTTGATGCAGCAATTAAATCCATTTATGCAGATTTGGAGAGTTTTGTGGAAATTGCCCGACGACATAGTTTGGAAATTAATGAGGCTAAGTCTTGTTCCATTGTATTTGGTAGTAAGGCTAACGTATTGATGGTATCGTATTAACAAGATTGAGCTTGCTCGCAAAACTTATAACGTATAAAAAAATTTGGGTTTACGTATGGATGAAGACCTAAGATTCAAAAGTAATACTGATAATTTAATAAGGCGTGCTTATTGTGATTTAAAAATGATTTTTCCGCATTAATTGCTTATTAGCTGATACTCTCGTACTATTACATTTTAATTATTGTGACTGTGTGTATGGTCCTTGTTTGGATAGTGTTGATGTTAGACGGATTCGAGTGGCGCGGCACTCCTGCTTACGTTTTATCTTTGGCATTAGAAGAGGGCACCGAATTTCTCATAAATTGTTAGAGATTGGTTGGCAAAGTATGTACGGTCGTAGGTATTTACACTTTGCTTGCTTCGTGCAGAAAATTATTTCACACAGCATACCACCATACCTGCTGTACAAGATCAAGTTCAGAACAGACGTCCATAATATTAATATTAGAAGGAAAGATTTAATTGTCACGCCCCGCCATCACACTGCTCAGTTTAAGAGGTCCTTCAGTTACAGCTGTGGACGTATAATGAAAAAAGTTACCTGTTCACATTAAACAATTATCGACCAGTTCTTTTAAACGAAGTTTGAGGCGATTTCTTCGTTTTGGCGACCTGGTTTTAGCATGGTTTTAGCTAATTTAATAATTGAGTTTCGATTGTATTTACTATTGCGTTTTCTTCTTCCTCTTATTACTAATATTATTATTATTCAATTGTAGGTTGCATGTGTTGCATTTTATTTTTTGTTTTCGTTCCACCCAACAGGTACATCTGGAAGATCAGGGCGCCGAAATAGCTTAATTGAAGGTGTTGCTCATTGATTCACTTTCTACTGAAAATTATTTGTAAGCTTCTAAAAATTGCACTTTGAACCAATAAATTATTACTATAATTATTATTATTATGTAAAACGGGCTTTCCTCTCAATTGCAGCTATATCTACATCTATATCTATATCTATATGAACAAATATGGAACAATAACGCTTATTTGTGGAATAAAAGTCCGAACTTCTAGAACCTCGTGAAGACGGTATGAAGCGTGATACAATATTTTGATGTTGAAAATTTCGATTCAGAATTTCATAAGGGGGTTACGTCACGCGCTGCTTTTTCGCCAATTTATACATAACCGATAAAGAAGCCAAATAAGATGTATTTTGATGCCCATGCGGTGAATTTAGAAAAAAATTTTGAAGCCGAGGCCCAACACAAATCTGATTGTGGAAGGTCTGGAATTTATACGCTGAGCGTCACTTCCACGTTCTGACCTTGCACCGTTACATTTTCCCATATCTAATTTCCTCTGAAACCACGACGATTCCCGACTAAATTTAAGACCATCATCCGAGTAAGAATAAGAATTAGCCTCGAAGTAACACGGTCGAAGCTTCTAGAAATCTTCGCCGTTCGAGCCGAAACATACACACTCACACGGACGCAGACGTCCATCGATAAATACATAAATCCGCAAATCCTTACGTGAGAAAACGAAAAGAGAATGGAATCCCATGGTTGTCGCTCGTAACTGCATCGCGGTGGAGAGCCGCGGGGGCGCGCGAGGCACGGGCGGACGGGCAGAGATAGATTAGAAATCTAGTTGGTGGTGAAAGTGTTCGCAATAACAACACGACATGACAAAATGCGCACCGAAACAACCGCCATATTGTATAGATATTATCCGTCCGAAAAAATCCCCGTGCGAGGGGGTTCGTTGGGGATCAAAAAAAAAAACATAAACAGGAGCTCAGTTCCGATTCGCGCCGAACATCTGTTTGTTTACATATCCGTTTCGGTCGACCGTCTTCAGCCGCCTTCTTACCTAGTTAACGTTCCTTTCAGCAAGGGATTCCTGTCGTAGTATCCCCCGATCATGGTAACTGGGGAAATCCTTCGGATTCCGATGGAAGTCGACGAGGGAATCGCGCGTCCAGATCACTTTATCAATCGGAAAAAACACACTTAACAAACACATATTTCCCATCCGTTTGTCATGGGGTAGGCGTCTACCGCCTTCACACCTCGATCACTAAACGGAGACGTCGTGTCGCACTTGGATCACTTGACGACGGTCACCATCTCCGGGTGGTCGTTGATGGCGAACTCGCGCGCGGTCTCGACGCAATCGGCGATGCTTTCCCGACGGCGGCGACATCCACGGGGGAATCGTCGCGGAAAGTCTCGGGAAGGTGGAAACAATATTTATAAAGGGGGAAAGATTTAAACAAAACAAAAAAACAAGAAGCGGATTGCCTGTAAACCGTGCGCTATATCAAATTGACAATATACGCGCGAGTATGTTAGAGTCGCGAGGCGCACGCAGCACACGACGATGACGGCCGCTAACAGGTGTCTGCCCCCACCAGGTCGCGCCTGCGCCTCCCCGCGAACGGGCAACGGTGCCGAGCGGCGTGCCGCTCGGTAGCTCCCATATGCCCTTGATAGCAAGTGAGCTGGAGAAGTCGAACCCGACTCTGCGGACCCGCTTGACTGGTTCACCTAGTTTCACTTCACTCTTTAATACGTATGTTGTACATACATCGTGCGTACACCCGCGTTCTGTACGGATATTTCACGTTTTGGTGAACTCCACTGTGCTGCTGTTAATGCATATAAATGCAGACATGTGTTTTGCAAAATTAAAAACCAGAACGAAATGGCTCGCGCGACAGAAAACAGATGGCGAAGCCAAAATGTTGTTTGAGATCTTTCTTGATAACTTTTGCCCCGCGCTGAGGGCTAAACCGTCGAATTGTCAAGAGAACCCAACATTCAAAACTTGATCGATGCGGATGGTCGTGGGCCATTCAATTTCAAACAGGAAGCATCAGTATGCCTACCGCCCTGCCCCCAAACACTTACTAGTCTAAAGAAGGTAAGGGATGAAGAAACAGAACAACTTGATCCGATCCTTTAAATCACTCTAGCACTCTTAAAACGGCGGCATTGCGGAAACTGCCTCAAGAAACAGCAACAAGTGGTAAGAAAATTCTTACAACAGCCACCATCCTACCGGTATAAAGAGGATAAAAGATGAAAATAAAAGAAAAAAGTTGATCCCGTCTTTCGAATCACTCTACCACTCTTAACACAGCGACATTGGTGGAATTACCTCCTTAGAAGTTACCACATCAACAATTTGCAAGAAAATTCTTGCAACAACCACCATCCTTACTGGTATAAAGAGGGTCAACGATGAAGAAAGAAGAAGACGTTGATCCCATCTTTTCCATCACACTACTACTCCTTAAACAGCGACATTGCTGGAACTGCCTTCTTGGAAAATTCCAACAGCAACAATTTACAAGAGAATTCCTACAACAGCCACAATCCTACTGGTATAAAAGCAGTAATAGATGTAGAAAGAGAAGAAGTTGGTCCGATGCTTTGAATCGCTCTACCACGCTTAAAACAGCGACATTGTGGAAACTGCCTAGTTAGAACTTATCACACCAACAATTGGTAAGAAAAATCTTGCAACAATCACCATCCTACTGGTATCACTCTACCACAGTGACATTGCAGAAACTGCCTAGTTAGAATGTATCACACCAACAATTGGCAAGAAAATTCTTACAACAGTCACCATCCAACTGGTATAAAGAGGGTAAAAGATGAAGAAAGTAGAAGAAAAAGTTGATCCCATCTTTCGAATCACTCAATCACTCTTAACATAGCGACATTGCTGGAACTGCCTCCTTAGAAGTTACTACACCAACAATTTGGAAGCAAATTCCTACAACAGCCACCATCTTACGCGTATAAAGAGGGTAAAATATGAAGAAAGACGAAGAAGTTGATTCCATCTCTTCCATCACTCTATCACTCCTAAAACAGCGACATTGCTCAAACTGCCTTCTAAGAAAGCACCACACTAACAATTTACAAGAAAATGCCTGCAAGAGCCACAATCCTACCGCTGTAAAGAGGGTAATAAATGAAACACACCAACAATTTACAAGATAATTCTTCCAACAACCACCATCCTACTGGTATAAAGAGGGCAAAAGATAAAGAAAGAAGAAAAATTTGAAAAATCTTTCGAATCACTCTACCACTCTTAAGGTAGCCACATTGATAGAACTGCTTATTTAGAAGTTACCACACCAACAAATTGCAAGACAATTCTTACAACAGCCACCATCCTACTGTCATAAAGAGGGTGAAATATGAAAAAGGAAAGAAGTTGATCCGATTCTTTGAATCACTCTACCACTCTCAAAAGAGCCACATTGCGAGGACTGCATCCTTAGAAGCAGCAACAACAGGTTGCAACACAATTCTTACAACAACAACTATCCTACTGGTACGACGAAGGTAAAAAATTAAGAGAGAAGATGTTGACTGTGACATTGCAGAAACTGCCTCGTTAAAACTTACCACAGCAACAATTGGTAACAGAATTCTCACAACAGCCACCATCCAACTGGTATAACGAAGGTAAAAGATGAAGAAAGAAGAAGAAAAGGTTGATCCCCATCTTTCGAATCACTCTTAACATAGCGACATTGATGGAACTGCCTCCTTAGAAGATACTACACCAACAATTTGCAAGAAAATTCTTACAACAACCATCATCCTACTGGTATAATGAGGATAAAAGATGAAGAAACAAGAAGAAAAAGTTGATTCCATCTTTCGAATCACTCTGCCACTATTGAAGCAGCAACATTGCTGGAACTCTCTCGTTAAAACTTACAATACCAACAACTTGCAACAAAATCCTTGCAATAGCCACCATCTTACGGGTAGAAAGAGCGTAAAAGATGAAGAAAGAGAAGAACTTGATCCGATTCTTTGAATCACACTACCACTCTTGCAACAGCAACATTGCCGGAACTACCTCCTTAGAAGATACCACATCAACAAGTTGCAAAAGAATTCTTACAACAGTCTCCATCTTTTCTCGAAAATTCATAAACATAACAGCACTAAAATTGTAAGAAAAAAAACTGATCATTAACAAAATCTTCTCACAAATTATGAGCATTGCATTCCCACCGGAAAATGAAATCTAAACAAGACTGCAAGGCTGAGGTAAGATCTATTCCATATCTGCACTCCGCCCATCTTCAAAGGAATTGGTATTTTAGACGACTTAAAAGTGGCTGTTGCAAATGTCATTTTATAAGCCTTTTTAACAACTAGTACAAATTATTTCGAAAATTATGAAATCAATTTAAAAGACCTGAAAGTTTTTGATAAAAACTTGTAAGCACCTAACCCTAACGCCACCTACCGGAAACTGTTGTAAGCCTCTTGTATTAAAAAGTGGTAAGGACTATTATCATTACAACTACTTGAAACTAATACTAACATCCTAGAAATATGTTATCTATTGTATTTGTGATCAAAATTTGAAACGAAGTAAGATTTCTTTCAAAAATTTGTAAAGACCGACCTCACCTTAAGGCAACATTCTGGAAAAAATTACCAGATTCTTCAAGCAACTCAGTAAATTACCCAGTAAATGACCGAATTAATTACCGTAATTTACCGTAAATTATCGGCTGGCCAATACATTCTAAGAAAAAAGATGATGTATGTGTCTGGGGAAGCCCCTTTATAATGAATATCCTAAAAGCACAAATAACATACAGAGATGTAACACATTAGTCATGCGTGATCGTTTGCGTTTCCCATTCGTTTATAATTTGTGTTTCCAATGTGAGAGTGGCCTAAATTGTAAAACGTATTAAAATGTAATTCAAGAGTGATAACCTCTTTTAACAAGCATTTACATTAACAACACCAGAAGAATTCTTTGAAAGATTTTGTTAGATTGAAACAAACTTTAAAAGTTTTCTTTTAGCTAAGCTATTTCTGGAATACTTTTTTTTTTGCATAAGTAAGGAATAAAGAGGAAAACTTTAAACTTTGTTTATATACTATCCTTATATGATGGATATTCTTAGATTTATTAGAAAGCTTATACGAGTGTAACTGAAACAGCAATTAAATTATAAAACGGCTTGTAACGATAAATCTCTGACAACTCTAAAATTGTAAAAGAATTTTAAACATTCTATCAAAGAATGACAGGTGAAACGTGCCAAATTCGTTTAAAACACCCAACAAGTTGTTTATACACAAGCTTGCAACACGTGTCTTGTAACTCATTCGTTATAGTTGTACAAGTCTCATAAGTTGGGTCGCTCTTGCAGGTTTTCGAGGGAAAGGTACACCGACGTTGGTGTCCATTTAAATTAGTAAGCGTAAAGTTTGGATTGGATTTATCATAACTAGTTAACTACTTAATATAAAATAAGGCGATATTCACAGGTACAGCTCTATAACAACTTCTTGCGAATTTCTGCCGCGTATTAGAGGGGATTTCGGGTATAACTACACTCGTGCCTATTTATGACCTCGTTCTTGTATTTTCGAATATGTTGTTTACTTACGATCGAAGAGCAGAAACTCATACAGGTCCGACCGAAGCAATTTTTTCACGTTCTTCAGTTTCCTCTGCTAGTAACTGGCTAAATTGTTTCTACGAGGTGCATTCAAGTAATAACACCTCCGATTTCTTTTTCTCAGTACTGGAAACAGTAGAAACATGCGGTTTGTTTTAAAATACGCGTGCACTCGTTTGAATGCGTGATAGAGATGGCAGCATCGTACGGCACGCGGAACTTTAGCGACATTGGCGAGGGTGAGGACTTTCTTGATACTTAAAATGGCGACGTTTTCATTACAAGCAGAGCGTATAATCATTCCTTTTCTCCATATGAGTGGTGTAACGCCGATTAAAATTCATCGTCAGTTGAGTGGGACATGTGGTGATGCTGTCACAGATGTGTCCAATGTGCGTTCGTGGGTGTGACAGTTCGAAGAAGGCGGAACGTCGTGTGACAGCAAATCGAGACAATCTCGCTCTCGCACCAGCCGGTCTGACGATATGATCGAGCGAGTGGAGAAAGTTGTTTTGGAGGATAGCCAAATGAGTGTGTGAGATGTACTAATTTTCAGAAACGGTGATGTGGAGAGGTCACCTTCCAATTTCTTGAAGAATTTGACATTTGTACCTTCATCAAAAGCACATAACAGTCAGTCGTCGAAACATTTTATTGCCAATAAATGCTCCTCGGCCACTCTCCCAGTATGTTAGTACTTCAATATTACCGGACAGATTCCTTGCAGGTTTCTAAATCGACAAATTGAAATAAATCTCTTGGTAAGATCTGCCAATTTATAGAAGCACATCTTCCATTCTTATGAAAAACTTGACGTTTATGCTTTCCTCAAGAGCACAGAAGAGTCAGTCAGCGAAACATTTTACTGTCCACCACCTTACCAGTCTTTTAGGACTTCAATATTCCCAGAACATATTCCTTGCAGGTTCCTAAGTGGAGAAATTGGAAATCTTTTTACCAAGATTTACCAATTTCTAGAAGCAATGGTCTGGAGACGACGCCTTCCAATTTCTTGAAGAATTTGACATTCCCGATGAAAGCTTCTCAGCCACATTACCAGCCTTTTAAGACTTCAATACCGCCGGAGCAGATTCTTTGCAGGATCTTAAGTCAAAAAGAAAATGGAAGAAACATTTTGAAAAGATGGAGATGCTGGAGATGATTTCTTACAAGTTCTTAAATCAAAAACTTGCGCGGAAGATCTTACAATAACGACTTAACCAATCTGTACATAGACCTACCAATTACATAAAAGAATATTTGAGGACCATTTTCACCAATTTTTGAAAAAATCAACGTTCATGCGCTTTCGCCGAAAACGTTATAGTCAATACTCGTGGAAAGGTTGTAGGTATTACACGGACACTTGCAGATTCTGCGGTGAAGAAGAGGAGTCAATGGAACACTTGATCACTAACTGTGGGGCACTAGGCCACAGGAGATATAGACTACTACATGCATATACGCTGAGTGAGGAGGACCTATTTACACTCCCATTGAAGGAGTTGATCCTGTTCCTCAGCGTATTAAATAAATAAATAAAACAAACAAGAGAAAGCACAATAGATCAACGTGGTTGCAGTGCAAAGGGCCATTTTGGGCCAGACCCCACCTCATTATAATACAACAATACAATTACCAACCAAGGTTTCGACTTCAGTATTGTTGGAGATCACTTCTTGTAAGTTCTTTCGTCAAAAACTTGGAAGAAAAATCTAGTCATAAGTGCTTAGTACTAAGAATGTCTAAATGCCAAAATTACAACCTTTATGCTTAACTACTTAAAGATTCTACTTGCTTACGAAACAACTAGAATGGACCAGACATATCGCTTAGGCACCGTTTTTTAAGCATCGTGATATAGCTAAGTGAAAAAGATTATTTCTGGTTACGATATATCGTTGAGACTCCGCACGCAACCAGTGGTTATCTACACTTTCACGCGTCCCCGTGACATTTATCCGATGATCTAAAATGTTGTGTATACGCACTTAGCAGTGTTGGATGTATCTGTTTAGATTTGTGTTTACTGGAGTATCACAACAAAAACAGAGCGATGGCACTATACTCTTATATGTCCACAATACGACAGTACGGTTACGTTTTACAGGTGTTTACAACGAAATAATAGAACTACAAAGTTATAACAAGAGAGGAAAAGAGCGATTATGAAGGTATGAAGGTGATTGGTCGAAACCTTAGATGTATTAAGTCTAACTCATGGTGAAAATGGACTTTATAATGATAATGATGATAAGGCACTAGCATATGGCGAGTTAAAATGCGTAGGTTTGTATCGACCGCGTGCCAAATCGTTCAGGAATGATGATGATTAGACCCTGGAAACTTCAGGAAGGTTGATAAGAAACCATCCCTGTCATTAATGAAGGATTCGCCTCCGCAGTTATACCGGAATGGTTGGTATGAGGGTCCACTAATACGATTCGTCGAGCGGTGTTGACGTAATTGGCGGGGGTCAACCGCCCTAAACTTTTCCGGGGTCTAGCAATGTGGTACATGGAGCAATAAAACTGATTTAAATGGCCCAATACGGAGACGAAACCAATCAATTAGTTTTCACGTATAGGACTGTGCTGCAGCAACGCTGCGATCAGGCTCCCGTAGGGCGCCAATTGTCACTTTATTATCGACTGTCAATGTACCATTTCTTCCATTTGATTGCTATTAAAAACTTAATTGAACTACACGCACACTATGAAAAGTACATTGGCGACGTAATTGGTGGGAGTCAGACTCTCTCAACTTCCCGGGGTCTAGTGATGATATACTTAACATTACGTATCAAGACCACTCCCTTATTACCAATCCGCGCAGGTACTCAATTTCAAGCGAATGAATGAGTCACAAATCGGACTGTAATGCTTGAAGTTTGTAACCTTGGCCATAGCATTGTAGTCCAGCTACGTAATGACTGAACAATCTTGACTCCGTTCAAAGGCTGTAGAAATAAAAAGTCAACTAGGATCGCTTTGGTATAAGTTCACAGAAATTATGTTGATACTTGTAATCATAAGGCTGGGACGTTAGGAATGATGTTCGTTAGCAACTTACTAGCAGTAGAGATTGAAACATGTGAAAAATTGCTCCAGTCGGATCTGCATGAACGCGCACCTTCTCAAAGTAAGTAAGCAGCGTGTTTGAAAATACTTAAATAAAGCTGTAAACAGGCACGAGCGTAATATTTCCGAAATCTCCTTTAGAACGGGGGAGAACTTCGCAAGGAGTTGTTATAGATCTTCACCTGCGGTTATTGTCGTATTCTATATTTAGAAGTTAGCTGGCTGTATTTAAGCAATGGAAGCTTTGCGTTTACTTCTTTAAATAACCATCAAAGTCGATGTTGCTTTCCCTCGAAAATCTGTAAAACTGTTGTGAGACCGAACTTGTACAACTATAACCAATGACTTACAAGCACGTGTTGCAGGTTTGGGAATTAACAACACTTAACAATTCTTCCTCATTTGTTGTAAAAGTTACTCAAATTGTAACCTATTCAACTCTGTTGATTGACTAAACGCCATTATTACTAGAGTGCTCAATTTGCGCCAATTGCCAGTGGCGGGCGCATAAACGTTTACACATAAAATAAAGCATTGTCGTCGTTTTCGCGACGTAGACAACATTTTTAAAACAAATCTAGAACTGCGAAATAGTATTTACGGCAACGTACATGTATACACAACAGATCTCAGTGAGACTCGCAGTCATACTGAAGGTTGTATCGAACGCCGCCACTGCTTGTTGGCGTTTGTGAGCAACTCTGATTGTTACATATACACGCGGGTGCCCAATTTCGAGAAACTAAATTAGCTACAAATCGAACCGAAATGCTTTCAGTTTCGACCTTAGCCCACAGCATTATAGCTCAGCTACTTAACCAGTGAATCATCGTAATTCCGTCTAAAGACTTCAGTAAATAATTTTTTAAACTAGGTTCGCTTTGCTATGAATTCACAGAAATTATGTCGACACTTTTAATTATATGGCTGGAATAATAAAATTAATCTTTATCAGCAACTTACTAGAGTGGAAATTGAGACACGTAAAAACTGCTCCAGTCGGACCTGCATCAATGTGGGCCCTTTCAAAGTAAGTGAGCAGTACATTCGAAAATACGCGAATAAAGCCGTAAACAGGCACGAACGTAATTATTTCCGAAATCCCCACTAGAACGGGGAAAAGAACTTCGCAAGAAATTGTTATAGACCTCTACACCTACGGTTATTGCCTTCTTCTAAATTTAGAAGCAACCTACGCTATATTTATCCAATCGAAAGCTTTACGTTTAGTAATCTAAATAAACATCAACGTCAGTTTACCTTTCCCTCGCGCAACGTAAACAATAAATTATTGCGGACAATTATCAGTATTGCATTCCGACATGCCTCGCATTGTTTACGCATTTACTCGATTCATTTATGTTCAATTAATTTGGCAATAGATAGCAGATATCGTCGCAGGCACGCGGCTAAATTACACGATTCGCTTAATTAGTTACCGAATGCAGAAATTCTATCCTAGGAAAAAGGTAACCCGTCCGAATATTTCCAACGTACAAAACAGCAACATTTTGGGGACATAGCAATAATTTAATCAGACCAAAAAAACACACCCAATTATGCTGCGATATATTTCTCGGTTTTATGACGCAAATACCCTGAACTACAATAAATAAATGAATTCAAAAATAATATCTTCTAGCATGTTCATACGTTACAGGTTCGTCACAACCAATACGAATGTTATTTATAAGATTATATGAGATAAAAGTAAATCAATGAGTCTGAAAGAGAATTGGACGAATAAAAGTATTGTTTTAGAAGCACTAAGTTATAGTAACAGAACTGTCGTAATGTAATTAAAAATCCTGGCGGTCGTCGAACTCGTCATACGCTTCAGACCTATGAGCTGGCTTGGCAGGTGATCAAACCACTGTCCTATTCAAATATCCATTTCACCTTGCTTAACATATGGCCCGAATTTTACTAGCGTTTACATTTTTTTTTCTCTAAATAGCAAACATTCGCCTTTATTTATTACATGTTCGAAGTTCTTCGACACATATGATTTATCGCCCGTATAATGAAACAAACACGATCCACTTGACCTTGCTCCAGATATGACCTAAATTTTATTAGCGTTTATACTCCTTCGTTTTAATAAAAGCATCATTGTTCCTACTGAATCTTGGGAAACTTCAAAAATTAATTTTGGCTTTCCTACGATAGTAGGAAAATATTTTCTCTTACAAATTTTATTTTATTTTGTTAGAACTTTCTTCTGTTTCAATTTGATTCATAAGTTGTGAAAAGTACGGTTACGTACCTACCTCCTAATTCTTCCGCACAAATAACTTCGGGGCGCCGACGACATTGACGCCGAAACGTCATAACGAGACGTAATCGTCGATCCGATCCAACCGCCCCCAGACCTTAAGAATACGTAGAAAAAGAAGAAAATAATTTCGAACGTACAAGCCGACGACGACGGCGACCTGCGGCGTTGTTTTTCTTTTTCATTTATCCGTTCGATGAACCGGAAGCGGGTCTCGATTGGACCGCTAGCGCGTCAAATGACTTGCCAAGTACAAGCGATCGATACGTCACGCTGCCTCCAATCTCGCGGGCCGCCTTCGGGGAAGCCTGTCATCCGAAACCGGAGTCGATTCGCCGCCGCACTCCCCTTCGTCGTAACGTTTTGAAACTTGTCCGGTATAATTGAATCTTAATGGTCAAATTACGAAGGACGCGAACGCGGAAGAAAATTCGGTAAGACGGTGACGTATTTAGGCGATCGAAGAGATTAGGAGGAACGAGGGGCGAGGTATTGGTTTGCGCAAGTATTCGTACATATCTAACACTTAGAAAAATGTTTTAATAAATTGACGAATCAATCGGAAAAAGTTGCAGGATTTTGGATAAAAGTCTGTAAGAACAGAGTGCTAATGAAATTACAAAGTTAGAAAGAAACTTGGAAGGATCTCTGTTTAAGGACTTGAACGTCGGCTAATAAAGAATCATTCGGCAAATGTTGAGCATTGTGTTTTTATTTAATGGTAAATGTGACAAATTAACTTGGGATAGTTGTAAGACCTTTACTCGTAGAACAATAGAAAACTTGTAATGGTCTAATTCTTTCTTAATTGAAATTTTAAACAACTCCGTAAGCCCCATTTAATTAAAAAAACTTGATAAGAAAACTACTCGTCTTTGTATCAAAAACTTGTAAGAAATTTTGTTTAAAAGACTTGTAAGGTCTTTCTAGGACCTATCGAATTCCTAAGACTCGTTCAATTTTAATGCAATGAAGATTCCAAACAATTGCTGTAGGTTTCATTTTACATATTTGTATCAACAGCTCTTAATGGATAAAAGAAACTGTAGGATCCACCATCAAAACTTGTAAGATTCTATTATCTAACTTATAAGAATGGCCGAATGGCTACGGGATTCTATTAGAAAAAAACTTTGTTGCTTCTTGCATTTTACCTTTTCGATCAGAAATGATTAGAACTTGCTGTGGGATTTTGTTGTCGGCAATAAATTTATTTTTATGACATTTCTCTTCACAAGTTTCTAATACAAAAAGCGAGGCTTACAGTAGTTGTCTTACAAATTTCTGTTTCTGCGTTTTGTTTCCCATAAGATCAATGACTCATCCAGAAACCTTAAACCTATTTCTGCCTAATATAAAGACGAGCATCATACCATGAGTGTTCACATGCGGCTCATAACAATCATCTTCAGGTCGTTTAGTACCTCAATTCCGATTTTCCAAGATTTGGAACTTTACAAGTTTTCTGTCAGGAACGTGCTTAGGTTTTACAACAGTTTTACAAGTTTTTCAACCTAATTTGTGTCATTTTACTTATCAATCACAAATGCTTAGAATTTGGCGTAGGATTATGTTGGTGGCAATTGATTTATTTTTATCACATTTTTCCTCACTAGTTTCCGGTACAAAAAGCGAGGCTTACAGCAGTTCTCTTACTAGTTTCTGTAGAGTTTTGTTTCCCTTTAAGTTTCGTTCTTTCAATTTTTAATCCAGCAACCTTAGACTCCTTACTTCCTGATATAGCAAAAGGTTCCAATCACTTTCTTTATAAGTTCTTTCGAAAGAAACCTTACAACTATTGATGGACCTATTCACATGAGATTCATAACGATCATCTTCAAATCGCTTAATACTGCAATTCTGTAAAAATTAGAGTTTAACAAGTTTTCTGCTAGGAACGTGTTTAAATTTTAGTTTTAGTTTTTTGCAAGTCTTTCAGCCTTATTTGTCTCGTTTTAGCTAAATTGTGGCATTTTACTTATCGATCAGAAATGCTTAGAATTTGCCGTAGGATTTTGTTATCGGCAGTTGATTTCTCTTTATCATATTTTTTTCTTACAAGTTTCCAATACAAAAAGCGAGACTTACAGCAATTCTCTTACCAGTTTCTGTTGAGTTGTGTTTCTCTTTTAGTTACGTTCTTGCATCCAGAAATCCTAGGCTTATTGCTTCTTAATATAAAAATTACGGTTAATTAAGTTTCTTTTTATAGTATGCAGTCCCAGTGGCTACGGGATTGAAAGAACCTAATTTCAAGGGAAAGAAATCGCTACAGAAACTGTTGTAAGCTTCGCCTTTTTTTTTTATCAGAAGCATGTTAAGATAAATTATAAAAAATGAAACAGTTGCATAATAAAAATCCTAAATTTGTAAGGATTCTTCCAAAAACAAAATGGTAGGGAACCTGGCGTGAGCTTTGTTTTTATATCAGGATGTAATAGGTCGATGGTTTCTGGATGAGTAAATGAAAGAATCTAACTTTAAGCGAAACAAAACTCTACAGCGCCTGTAAACTTGTAAAGCTTTTAAATCTTACGGAATTGAGGTAGTAAGAGACCTTAAGTCAATTGTTACGGGCTCCATGTGAACAGGTTCATCAATAATTTGTAAGGATTCGCCACAAAGAAAAAGCTTATAAAGGAACTAGTCTGGGCTTTATCTTTCTACCAGAATGTAATAGGTCTGCGATTTCTGGATGAGGAGTTGAAAAACCTAACTTTATGGGAAACAAAACTCTACAGAAACTTAGAAAACTTGTGTAAGTCTCATTATTTATATTAGAAACATGTAAGGAAATTCGAAGCATTTCTGTTTGGTAAGTAAAATCCCACAAATTAGATTGAAAAACTGAGCGTAACCGAAACACAGTAAACACAAAAAAACAAAATTTGAAAAGCTTTTAAATCTTTCGGAATTGAGGTACTAATTGTAAGGAGCCCCATGCGAACAGGTTCATCGACCATTTGTAAGGATTCTCAAAAAAAAACTTATAAGGGAGGTGGTGCGTAATAGGCTTTCTAGATGAGAAATTGAAAACTTTATGAGACACAAAACTATACAGAAACTTGTAAGAAAACTAAGTTTTGATCTTGATACCAAAAACTTGTAAGGGAATTCTAAGCATTTCTGATCGGGAAGTAAAATTGTTGTACAACTTAAACACTTTGCTAACAGAAAACTGGTAAACCTCTAAATATTACGGAATTGAGGTACGAAGCAACTTGAAATTAATTCTTATGAACAGGCATCAACAAATTGTACGTATTATTAAAAACAAATTGCGAGGGAATTGATGTGAGCCTTGTTTTTATATCAGGAAAAAATAGGTCTAAGTTTTCTAGATGGGGAATTGATAGACCACAACTTTATGTGACACAAAACTCTACAGAAATTTGTAAGAAAACTGGTGTAAGTCTTGCTCTTTATATCAGAAACTTGAAAGAACAACTGTGATAAAAATAACATACTTATCGAGAACGAAATGCTACGACAAATTCTAATCAGTTCTGGTTGATAGCTAAAATGCTATCAAACTAAGTTGAAAGATTTATAAAAACTGAACAAGTTTCTAACAGAAAACTTTGGCAAACCCTAATTCCTACACAGCAAGGTACTGAACAACCTGAAACTGATTGTTTTGAGCTTCATGTGAACGTACTGTTCCAAAAAAAAAAAAAGAGAATGAGGTAGAGAATTCAAAGAGAGTCTAAATAAACCTGGAAGAAAAGTATTAGTGGCTTTGTCCTTGCACCAAAAATTTAGAAGAAAAATATAATAATAAATAAGAACAAGAGCCGATAATAAAAATCAAAAATTGTAAGGACCTTGCGGTAATTTAAAATAATCACTATTAGTTCCGTTTGATAAGTCCTCGTATCAGCGACTGCCAAGATTCTTTCCTAAAACCGACCGCTGTAAGAAGCTTATAGGTCTGTTGGATAAAAACTGAAGGGATCTAGCTCTAACGGAAATAAAGCAATTAAGGCACGTGCAAAGGTCGTAAGGATAAAAAAGAGATTTGAGGTCCCAAAATCCAGTACGCTGATAAAGTAATTGCCAATAAGAGAATCGAAAACACCCAATTCCAAGCATCGTATTTTTAATAGAAAAGTGAAACATCTCAAATTCATCTCAAAACTTGTAAGGTCTAACATGTAAGAATTGTTCAATTTTGACGTAAACGGGATCCGAACCCACTGCTGTAAACCTCATTCATCTCTGTACAAACGATCGTTAATGATTTTATTTTCGCATTTGTCAAATCCACTAAAAAAACTATGTAAGATTTGTGAGAAAAAAAAACATAAATCAAACCAAAGTTGGTGCGGTTAGGATTAAGGGGACTAATTTATTTGAGTATTAAATCATGGACTCTCCTAATTTTATCCTTTTAACCTGAAGATGATGGTTGTAAACTTATCATCAACTTGATAACGTTTCGATCTTCTGAAAGATCTGTAAAGTGTTTGATATTCTTCGAACCGCAAATAAGGGATGTAAATGTTAATTTTTTCCAAAAATTAATAGATTCACTAATAAAACTAGAAGAAACCTTTCGTAGATAGTTGTTTCACAAATCGGCAGATCAACTTGAAAATTGTTAGCTGGCCTCCTATAAGAATGAGTTTAGCAATGTATCACTCGAGTTAAAAAGAAGATTCGTTCAAAGTCAAATTTCGACTGATTGTAAATACGTCAAGGCAATCATATCCCATCAATTTGGGCCATTCCTCCCTCGTCGCACGTAACGAGGACCCGACAATCCTAATCGATACGGCAAAACGGTGACGCGTCGGGTAGAGATTGCACAAATTAATAATATTGGCCGATAACCGGCGTTACGGGTCAACGATGCAGATTACTGTTGTTGCCGTTGCGTTACGTTGTTGCCTTCGCCGCTAATTAGGTTTGCATAGGCGAATGAGCATCGGTCGGTTGTATCGAAGCTCAAATGGTAATACGTGTACCGATAACTGGGGGCGACGGGCCGGAGGCAGCTGGTTTTGCTTTTTTGTGGCTAATATTGGCGATTGATTTTTTGTTTCACAGAACCTGTTTCGGTCAAGGATCGGATTGATCAAAAGCTGGTTATTGAATAAAATTGGAAAAAATGGAAGAAGCAGGACACGATAACACGATTGCCTAGGGAAAACAGAAGAAATGAATTCAAAAGTTATTATTATTATTAATGCTGTTATTGTTATTTTTATCACTGTTATTACTATTATTACTAATCAACTGGTCCAGGTCTCGCAATATGGCGACGTAAACGATCAGCTGATTTGCATGCTAGACTATGGCGACGGACAGAAGTCATTATTATTACTGCTATTATTATTATTATTATTATTAATCAACTGGGACAGCTCTCAAAATATAACAATGTGAGCGACCAGCTGATTCAGATGTCACAATATGGCGATGAACGAAGTTATTACTTTACTATTTATATTACAGTTATCATTATTAACACCGGCACACAAAAAAATGATCCGTACATTTGACCAGACCCACCTACCGATATGTATTTCGATGCGCTGAATCCGAATTTGGGGTCAGTTTGGCCCGTACACCCTCAAAATTTCAAGTAAATTGCAAAAAACCGTCAAAAATGGCTAAGAATCGTGAAAGAAACTGCAATTTATGAAATTTTGAGGGGTATACGGCCCAAACTGACCCCAAATGCGAATTCAGCGCATCGAAATACATATCGGCAGGTTGGCCTGGTCAAAAGTACAGACCATTTTTTCGAGTAAATCGCAAGAAATCGCCAAAATGGGTAAAAATCGCGAAGAAAACGCAGTTATGGAAATGAAAGAAATTTTATAGACCTGGACACTGAGAAAGCAGCTTGGCTAAATTTTAAAACTATTTCCCCAAACTTTTTGGGAAATAAGAAGAGTTAGAATTACTTTAGACTTTAGTTGAAGAGTTGCTGAAAACTGCATTTTCTACATTCTCACCTCGACTACTTTCCTAAAAATCTTGGAGATTACAGTGAAGAACAAGGAGAACGATTCCATCAAGACATAAGCGAAATGGATAGTCGGTATCGATGAAATTAGAGTGTTAATATGATGGCAGATTTTTGCTTGACGCTAAAAAGATAAATACCGAGAGAAAATGGAAAACGAAAAAGGCACCCGCTGCATAGGTCGTTCGAGGATAAAAGAGTCCGATAGAAACGAAGAACAGTTTGAAATCGATAAACTTCGTTTACTACCTATACTTGATATGCTATTTTTTACGATTTTTGATAAATTTTCATCGGTTTCTTGCACTTTACTCAAAATTTTAAGGGTTTTCGGGCAAATGAACATCAGATTTCGATCCAGCGGATCGAAATACATAAAAAACATACTTGATCAAGGTCTATAAGATTTCTTTTATTGCCATAACTGCGCCTTTTCGCGATTTTTAGCCATTTTTGACGGCTTCTTGCAATTTATTCGAAAAAAATGATCCGTACATTTGACCAGACCCACCTGCCGATATGTATTTCGATGCGCTGAATTCGAATTTGGGGTCAGTTTGGCCTCTACACCCTCAAAATTTCGTAAATTGCAGTTTTTCGCGATTCTTAGTCATTTTTGACGGCTTTTTGTAATTTACTCGAAATTTTGAGGGTGTACGGGTCAAACTGACCCCAAATTCGGATTCAGCGCATCGAAATATACATCGGTAGGTGGGTTTGGTCAAAAGTACAGACCACCTTTTTGTGTTTTTTGTGTGTGTGTGTAATCAACTGGTTCAGCTCTCAAAATATGGCGACGTAAACGATCAGCTGATTCAGGTGTCACAATATAGCGATGGACAAAGTTATTACTAAGAGATAAAGACACGTAAAATGGTAAAAGTTTCAAATATTTATTGTAAAAAACCACAACAATATTGTTTTGCTATACTATAGCTTCATCAGGTGGATGAATGATGGCTTAGAACAGTGGTGGCAAACCTATAACCCATGAGTCACACCCAGGCAGCAGACTTGGGCGTTACCAATTACATTTTGTAATTATTACACGGCCAATTATCAATTACGTGTAATTAGTAATTGGCAATCATCAATTACTAATTACATGTAATTTGTAATTGGTCAAATCCAATTACCAATTACATGTAATTTGTAATTGGTCAAATCCAATTACCAATTACATGTAATTTGTAATTGGTGACTGCTAATTACCAACGATGTGTAATTTTTATTGATGAACTACAATTACCAACTACATGTAATTTGTATTTGGCGATTGCCAATTACTAATTACATGTAATGGGTAAAATGTAATTGAAATTTAGAGTAATTGATGAAAATAATGTAATGATTACTTTTAAAGTATTTATTAAAAGAAATACAATGATTACAAAAATCTTCCATTACACAATATATAAAAAAAAATAGAAAAATGCCAACAGAAACTAAATATCTTATTTTCATAAAATAACATAACGTTTCAATTCATTTCAAGGTTCTCTGATTTCAAGTTTACGCCTCTTTTCTATACCCTCTCTATTTCACCATCACATAATGCATGCGGCCAATAACAGAAGAGCCGAGAATATTATTCTATTTTGCTTCTTTCGATATATTCAATGTTTGAGTGAATGAACCACTTTTAAAAATTCATTTATGTGAAGGACAATAAATTAATATGTAATTACCATTTGTGTAATTAGAATTACTTTTTTGCCAATTAGTTCCAATTAATTTGCCAATGACCAATTGCATGTAATTGGTAATTGATATTTGCCAATTACTTGTAATTGTAATTGGTAATTGAGAATTGCCAATTACAAAATGTCATTTAATTTGTAATTGGCACAATTCAATTACAATTACCAGTAATTGGAAATTGGTATTTTTCAATTACCCATTACAACTAATGTAATTTGGAATTGAAAAGTAATTGGTAACGTCCAAGTCTGCTAGGCAGGCTCTTTGATTGAACCTCGCCTTGATTTTTATAAAATTATTTTTTGTCATAAAGGAGAGAAGAGACAGTTAAGAATACCAAAAAAATAAAGTAGTAAAAATATTGTAGAATTTATCAAAAAAGAAAAAAAAATTTCAAGTGGACATTGACTACCTAATTTTTAAATGACAAAAACAATAGTTTTGACGAATTTTCAAATATAGATTGGTTAAATGATTTAATCTTTATATATATACATTCATCATCACTCAGCATTTTAATGAACCCAATAAAAAAGTTCAAAGGAATGGACAAATTTTAATGATGTTCGAAAATATTAAAATATTTATGATGAAACTTGACATTTTTACTAAGGATTTGAAAATGAAAACTATGAAATATTTTTCTGTATTAGAAAAATTTGTTAATTTGTTATATCTATTAATTTCCAGATTTTTGGGGAATTTATGAGAAAATCTGGAAATTAATAGGTATATCAAATTAGGGAAAGCGTTAAACTACTAATTAGATGTAAATAACTCCTCCCTCCCAAATTTAAACCTGCAAACCCCCATATCTTTTTACTAAAAATTTTTGTATAAATACAAAAACTTTAGATTCTAAGCCTGTGTTGTAAGCCATCATTCATCCAATTCATTACAATAAATATTTGAATCTTTTAACATTTTACGTGTCTTTATCTCTTGTGATGAAGTTTCAACATGTATCTCCTTCTTCTATTGAATATTTAAAGTTATTAATATTATTGTTATTATTGCTTGTGTCACAATATGGCAACGTCGACGATCAGCACATTTGCGTGCCACAATATGGCGACGAAAGCAATCAGCTGATTTATTACCATTTAGACGGAGATATGGTATTCACGCAGCTTTCCAGTGTGCTTTACTTACCGTTTGTTAAAAAGGGAAGGCAAGATCAACTGTTATTATGGTTTTTAGCATCATTATTATTATCTATTATTATTCATTTTCATTTTATTCATTCCCATCGTCATAAAAAAATCTTTCGGAATATCATTTCGTCAGTCCGATTCCGGGGAGAATAATAAACGCCTATTTCGACTGACAAAGCGCTAGATGTCAGCGGCGTGCTCTCCGGCGAAGATATTATTCCGTAACACGTGAGCCGTTCTAGAATCCCGACTCCCTGCCACTTGGCACGTCAACGCAGCTCTTTTGATTGATGGAGCTGCCGTCGTGCCACGTTAAGTATTATATCTCGGCCCGAATACGGCAATTAACGAGACGAGATGGTGGGTTTTCGGCGGCGCGGCGATAGGAATCGTCCCGGGTGGATCGGATGATGTGCGTCGGGGCTGGTTTTTTTTTGTTTTCGTTCCCGTTTCTATAAAATCTCGAAGCGTCGTAATGTTATAGGAACGAGACTTGGAGTTTGCGGTCTTTTGTATGAATGTACGCATGTCTGAATGTGCGTTCGTTGACGGTTTACTGTAGTTGTCGATATCTTGAAGACGTTATGATGCCAACACCAATTGGGCTATAATTTTTGTCTTATGTTTTTCTACGCGTAGAATACGATTTGGTGGGTTGGATTGTCGCAACGTTAACCGTTGAAACCGGGTGGCTTTTGATGTGATTAGGATCTGGTCTGAAGCTGATCCAGATCATCAAAACGGAAGCTGTACAGTTGAAACGTGACGGAATGTTCTTTGATCACGCCAAATCCACTTTTGTTAAGCGTATAGCGAAATCTCAACCGATGGAACAATATAAGCTTTAAATGAGAAAAATTTGAAAATTTCATAAATTTTTCGCGTTTGAAGCTGATCCAGATCATCAAAACGGAAGCTGTTCAGTTCAAACGTGACGGAATGTTCTTTGATCACGCCAAATCCACTTTTGTTAAGCATATAGCGAAATCCCAACCGATGGAACAATATAAGCTTTAAATGAGCAAAAATTTGAAAATTTCATCAATTTTTCGCGTTTGAAGCCTTCCAGATTAAGGATCGTAAACGTTTGGTTCCTGTAAGTAATTTATTCGTTTAGTACTCCCAATAAGCTTTAATTCGGTGTATAACACAAGGTCATTACGAATATTTGTTATATATATATATATATAATATTTTTTGATAAGATAGCCTTATTGGAAACTAGAAGATATTTGGATTAATACGAATTTGGCTGTAATTTCCTGCTTCTACGTTTTACCATGCGTAGAACAGGATCCGGAACTTTAAATTATCGAAACGTTAATCGTCAAAACCTTTTAAAGTTTGTCTTACGTTTTCCTATGCACAGAATGCGCTTTCGAGGTTTAGATTTTCAAAGCGTTAACCATCGAAATTTGACATCCATTGAAGTCGCTAAAATCTGCTCCGAAAGCTGATCCAAATCAACAAAACGGAAGCTGCTCAGTTCAAATTTGACGCGAGTGATATTCCTTGATCATGTAGAATCCATTTTTATCAAGCCAATAGCAAAATCTCAACCGATATGGCAATATATGCTTTAATATGGGCAAAATCCACTTAAAAATCTGAAAAATTCAGCAATTGTTTGACGTTTGAAGCCCTCCAGATTAAGGATCGTAAACGTCTGGTTCTTGCAAGCGCTTTATTCGTTTTGTACTCTCAAGGAGTTTTAATTTGGTGTACAACACAATGTTATTATGAATATATATATATTTTTTGTAAGAAAATCTGGAAGGGTAATACTTATTGAAAACTGGAAGAAATTTGGATCATTACGAATTTGGTTGTAATTTCGTGCTTTTACGTTTTTCGATGCGTAGAAGAGGATGCCGGGCTTTAAATTATCGAAACCTTAATCGTCAAAACTTTTTAATTTTGTATGTCCTACCTTTGTCTACTTGTAGAGTACGATTCGGAGGTTTGGATTATGGAAGCGTCAACTGTTCCAACTTAACAGCTGTTGAAGTCGTTAAAATCTGCCTCAAAGCTAATTCAGATCATCAAAACGAAAGCTGATCAGTTCAAATTTGAACCGAGAAGGATGCTCTTTGGCCACGCAGAATCCACTTTTGTCAAGCAAATAGCAAAATCTCAACCGAACTGCTTTAGGATGAGCAAAATCTACTTAAAAATCTGGAAATTTCAGCAATTTTTCGCGTTTGAAGCCCTCCAAATTAAGGATTGTAAACGTTTAGTTCCTGTAAGCGATTTATTTGTTTAGTATTCTCAAGAAGCTTTAATTTGGTGTATAACACAATCTCATTCCAAATATTGAATTTTTTGTAAAGATCTCGAAGGGTAACTCTTATTGGAAACTGGAAGAAATTTGGATTAATACGAATTTGGCTATAATTTCGTGCTCTTACGTTCTTTCCATACGTAGAACACGATCCCGGGCTTTAGATTATCGAAACGTTAATCGTCAAAACTTTTTAATGTTTGTTTGTCCTACGTTTGTCTATGCACAGAATACGATTCGGAGGTTTAGACTGTAGAAAGCGTTAACCGTCGAAACCTGACAGTTATTAAAGGCGTTAAAATCTGCCTCAAGGCTGATTCAGGTCATCAAAACGGAAGCTCTTCAGTTCAAATTTGACGCGACAGATGTTCCTTGATCACGCAAAATCCATTTTTGTCAAGCAAATAGGGAAGTCTCAGTCGATGGAACAATATAAGTTTTGAGAAGAGGAAATCCATTTCGCAATCTGATGGTTTTGGAAATTTCTTGCAAGGTTGAAAGTTTCCAGATAAAAAAACGTTAACGTTTAGTTCTTGTCGGCGTTTTATTCGTTTAGTACTCCCAAGGAGCTTTAATTTAGTGTACAACACAATGTTCTTAGGAATATTTATTTTTCTTTGTAAAAATCTGGAGGGGTAACCTTATTAGAAAATGGGAGAAATTTCGATTTATACGGTTTTGGCTGTAATTTCGCGCTTCTACGGTTCTTTCTTGCTTAGAAAATGATCCGGGACTTTAAATTATCGAAACGATAATCGTCGAAACTTTATTATTGCATTTACAAGGTCTACTGGTCTCTTTGTAAACTTCTTCATCTAGCTGTGTGAACTGTGGGACCCCACTTTTCGCTGATTAGAAAACCAAGAAGTCTGTTTTTGTTAAAATCTAGTTTACAAAAAGATGAGAAGACCAGTCCATAAATTGATAAAATCTATTTCAAAATTTTTAATTACTGGAACGTTAACCGTCGAGGCTGGCCATTGAAGTTAGTCAAGATCTGCTACGAAACCTGATCCAGATTGAGAGAGATGTTTCTGAAAACATACTATCCATTTGTGGTGAACATCTTCGGAAATCTCCAAGGACGTTTCGAACCATAGGCTCCAAAAGAAACCCTTCCATCTGTCGTTTATAGATACCTTTCAGTTAAAATTCGCAATTATCTGCGTGTATCTCAGGTAGTCCGGAGGAACCGGAGAAAGGTTTATCGAGATTGTGGTTGTGCGAGTTGTTAAGTACTTCGATCGAGCAGAGTTTTAAAAGTAAACGGAGAACGACGATTGTTCCCGGATTTAAGACGGTGAAAGACCATCTAAGAGGAAATTCCATCGGGCGATGAATTACACCGGCACACACAAAAAAAAGTGGTGTGTACTTTTGACCTGACCCACCTACCGATATGTGCATATTTCGATGCGCTGAATCCCATTTTGGGGTCAGTTTGGCCGGTACACACTCAAAATTTCGTAAATTGAATTTTTTCTCGATTTTTAGCCATTTTGACGGTTCTTTGCAATTTACTCGAAATTTTGAGGGCGCACGGGCCAAACCGACCCCAAATTCGGATTCAGCGCATCGAAATACATATCGGTAGGTGGGTCAGGACAAAAGTACAAACCATTTTTTTTGTGTGTGCCGGTGTAATTCATCGCCCGACGGAATTTCCTATTTAGTTGGTCTTTAACCGTCTTAAATCCGGGAACAATCGTCGTCCTCCGTTTACTTTTAAAACTCTTCTCGATCGAAGTACTTAACAACTCGCACAACCACAATCTCGATAAACCTTTGTCCGGTTCCTCCGGACTACCTGAGATACACGCAGATAATTGCGAATTTTACCTCTCATCAATTCCCATTACAATATCCTCCGGTCGTTCGCTCGCCCGTCCGCTCGCTCGTCGGTCAAACTCCAGCAAATGATGTTGACTCTCGGGTCTTTATCGAGTTACTTACTACTTCCTTAATAAGGAAGTTCTCGAGGTAAAACCGAGAAGGTATCATCGACGAGGGAAATATGAGTTTAATCAAATCGCACGTCACGTCCGTCGCGTAAGCTTCAATCTCCAATCATTACGTCCGCGAGCTTTTCCAATCTTTACGCGCGATACCTGCTCCACGCTTTCCTCATTTCCATCCCCGCGTATTCGACTTCTTAATATATGACGTAGGCGGAAACGGTCGCGAGTTACCCTCGAATTACGGAGCGGAAAAGCGCGGGGGCGGCCGCAATAACCGGCGGCTTTTAATCTTAACGGCCCGCCAACGTTAAACTTAGTTCCCTCAAAGCTTATCGTAGGATATTTAATGTTGGGAGTCGTCTCGGATTATAGTTTCATAAAATAACTCTTTTCAAGGGAAATTAGGATGAAAAACGGGTATTTTCTACGATTTTCTTGAAATTGTGCTAGTCCGGCAAATCTTTCTGGTTCATCGTTAATACGAGGGTCGTTTCCTTTCCGGTAAGTTTAGTAAGGTAATACACAATATACTGACCAAAACATTTATTTATAATTGTATCCCGTTTTAGTAATTCGCATGAGCATCTAGACGACTCTCTATGAAACGATCTTATTAGGTATAGCTCGTAGAGGAAGCTGTGCAATGGCTTGGTAAGCAAGCACAAATTGCATATGGCAATAATCGCGAAGGGAATTATACCTTATGAATCCCACCCGCTTTGAGAGATCTCTAACAAATCACCTAATAAGGTCGTTTTATAGAGTCATCTTAGTTCTTCTTCAAATGAACATTTTGGCTTTTGTAAACAGTTTTCCATTCCCTTTTAGAATGAAAACGCATTTTCCCAAAACCGCCCTCATCGCTCTTTTATAATAGGAAAACTCTGTTGCAATCGCTACATCTTCCCCAAATCATTATTCCAAAATACAAAATGGGCTCAATATACTCGTAAACAGAGTAAGCTTCTTTTTTGGTTGTATTGAAATTTGTAATTCTCCTTAGAATTTTGACAGCGAAGCAGGCACTTCCGAGACTACCGCAGATATATCCAGAATGGTGGTTCCATCTTAGCTTGTCATCCATCATTAGAAACTGTGTCCCGTTTAAGAGTCCGATTTCCAATAGGGATATCTTTCAAACTAGCTGTTATTTCTTATTCAATTGTCAATGTTTCTTTTTCAAGTAAAGTCTAACCATTCATCTTGGATAGATTTACACCGCAACGATGTTAGCAAATCATGGAATATTATTTTCCGAAATCAGTGTTTACCTATACAAACTTATCGAGTACTTCATCGATTTTAATGACCGAATAATTGCCCGTCTGAGGGCGCTATTTCGCGTGTTTTTCGGTAGATTTCGCACAAATTTAATGCCACATAGCATTAAACGAATAACAAGAATGAGACCAGCGTGTTTCGAAGAAAATATAGCCGCAGTTGAGGTCAATGTTAATGAAGACCTAACTTTGTCGGTTCACAAACGTGCACAGGAACTCTGGCTTTGTTCGTTGACTACTTGGAAGAATTCGCGAAAAGATCTCGGTCTACTCCCCTACAACATTCAATAGGTCCAAGAATCATCGCATGCGTCGTACCTAAAATGGGCTCAAATTGCAAAATGATGCGGAATTTTATGGCAAAATTGTGTAGAACGATGAGGATCACTTTTGGCTCAAACAGATACGTCAATAAGCATCAATTGCGGGATTTGGAGCCAAAAACAATCCGCAAGAGATACCATTACCTCCATAAAAATGCAGCCTATGGTGTGGTTTGTACGCTGGTGGCACAATCGAATCAGATTTCTTTAGAAATGAGGCGAAGAACTCACATTACGGTCGATGGTGACCGATGCAGAAAGATGATCAACAAATATTTCGTTCCAAATTTACGTGACATCGATTTGAACGATGTGATTCCAGCAGGATGTGGTTACGTGTCATACCGCAACCAATACCATCGATTTATTGCAATCAAAGTTTGATAAGAGTGTGATTTCAAGATTGGCGCCTGTAAATTGGCCACCACAATCTTGCGATTTGACATCGCTCGATTATTTTGTTGGCGTACGTAAAATCACTTGTTTACGCGGATAGACCAGCATCGATTGACGCTTTGGAAGACAACATACGGCTAACTATTGCGGATGTATAAGTGGTTAAAAATTGGACCAACAGGATGCACTTTGTAGCTACCGATCGTGGTGTTCATGTGCTCGAAATTATCTTTAAATGTTGAATGATAAACAATCTTCTTTCAATTAAAATAGACAATGTCGTGTATTTTTATTTAACTGTTGAAAAATATACTTTACCTAGCAGTTTACAATTGTCACGTTATTTTTGACCGCACCTGTATTTCCTTAGTTTTAACCGCGCCCGTATAGTCGTTTGGTTTCGCAGTTGTACATGTGGCGATCCGCTTTTAGTGGCGGCGGATCTTCGAACTAAACATTTTAATTTCATTAATTCCTAGCTGTACCGTGTTCTTAATATCTCTTCTTTAAACGATATAGTTCCTTTTCCTATCTAGTTAATTGTGTACCTGCAAATTTTGAACTCGGACGGAATTCAAATCTCGAATAACTTTGTTGTTTTCCGATTTATTAAAAAAAAAAAAAAAAATTTTGACCCTTACATTAAAACAGCGTTTGAGAGTGATTGTCGTACCTTACTGTTAAATTAGATTGTTAAGTATGTTGTGTTTCGTTTTCATCCTCACGTCACTGTTTTACTCCATGAACTCGGAGTTTTTTTCATTTTATACGGTTGTTTTTGTGCTTTTAACCACATTCTTGCAGGCGTATTGCACTTCGACGAGCACTTCAGCGGAGGAGGAAGTAACTTTACGTACCGTCCCATCTGCTTGACGAACCGTTGCAGTAACAATCTGGGTCTTGTTCTCGTCAAAGTAGAAACGCTAAATTTACCCCCTTACCGAACCACCTCTTTTGTCGAAAGAGTTAACTTTGACCCACGCCCTACCCTGCGCTAGTCAGAAAACGTTTCTGCATGTCAGAGATAACCTGACACTAGCCACTTGCCTCCTGTGTGCCGTGTTGCATTCTTCTCGCATATTCGTGAGTTTTAAGGACTCAGTTGTTTTGTGTGTAAATACTCCACCTTTCGGAACACCCGGTAGAAAAGGCACGTGGCAATGTTTAATAAAAAGTATTGCAAGCTGCTGGTATACAGTGATTTCTAATATTTTTGAAAACGTATATAGATAAATGGCTTATTGGCCTATAGCTTCGTGGTTGTGTTATTTCACCCTCTCTTAAAAATGGATTTAAAGCTGTTGGGAACACTCCATTGGAGAGCAGGAAGTACTTATAATATCACAAAGAAGTTCAGTGATTTTTTCGCTTATTACTATTTCATTATTCGCTCTCTAAGATCACTAACTGTAACAGACGTAAATGGGGTATACGCAAGTTTCAGCTTTATTGAAACAATTATAGAGTTAGGTGTCTATTTGTTGTATAATAACGTTTATTTAGGCAAGAAATATTTTATAAATCTTGATTCAAATTCAAATTATTCGAATGTCTCCGACCAACATCCGAGTCCTGACGAGTATGTCCGCCGAGTTCAGTGACGTTACAACCTTTACAAGCGTTAGCGTGTTGTCAGTTGTATTTAGTTGTACTAAGAACACAAGTTTTCCTAAGGATATATTTATCTGAAATGGTTTAACACGTGAAAATCTAGAATGGCTGACATTGCGGAGAATGCATTTGTAAAAGCACAAAGTGATAATTCACTGAATATTGACCTGTTTATTTTGAAATTCATTCGGTAAAACCAGGGCTCTCCAAACTACGGCCCGCGGGTCAAATCCGGCCCACCAGTATCATCAATCCGGCCCGCGACAGCTAATAGCTTATTGTTGTTGTGATAAGTTGGATAAAAAACACATAATGATAATAATTCGGATTTATTTACTTGCTAGGTACTTAATGACAAGTATAATACGCAGAAAACTCAATGAAGTAATCACGATGGCCCCAAGGCTGAAAAGTTTGGAGACCCTTGGCTAAAACGATTATTTCAACGCCGCCCATATTAAAGGAGTTGAAGCTGAATCGTAAGTATAACGGGTTAAATATGTAATAATTTAATAGATACATTGTTATTTCATATTAATTCCCATGTTATCACCATATAATTGGAATATGAAATTTATAGGGTGCTGCATTATGTCAAAAATCTTTACTAACTGTACATAGGTACAAGAAACATCGAAATGTCGGGAATTCAAAATAACATTTTTCAATAATTATTTAATACCGGAAGTGGTGTATTACATACAGAATTGATAATGATATAAGTAATCACCAATGTTGCGGTTAAAAAAGGAATTAAATTCATCTGATTGGTGTAAGCTAGAGAGATTCGGCGGAAAGAGAACATCCCTCGTATTATCGTATAACATCATGCACTCTCCCTAAACGATGACCTTGACCTCGTTATTTCCCTCTTTCTTATACTCTATCTTCTCGATTTTTTCCATCACATACTTTACAATTTTTACTTTCCTTTCAATTACCCTCATTTCACCCCATCGATTTCTCAACTTTACCTCGGAATAATACTTTTTCTTCAATAACTCCATCACGCACAAAGCATAGCTTCAACTTTGAAACTTTCTCGTTTCGCAACAACACAACCATTAATTCGTCCTCGAAGCCCCATCATTAGAACGCAACTTAATAATGACTAACATAAGTAACATCATCCCCACAACTCTTAAAAGACAAGCGATCAACAACGATACCCTCGTCTCCGCATAAATGCCAATTCGAAGTCTTTTCAAAACTGAACGCCCGCGTTTTCCCTCTATAGACGTTTATCGACGATGAAAAGGACAAAAAAGTTAAAAGAGGGGTGTGAGAGGTCTCGGGCGCGGACCCACCCGTCAAAAAATGATTAAGTATCTGTCTCGTCGGGCGGTCCTAATAACGCCGATTCCGGCGAATTCGCCCCCAGAGTTCTCGAAAACGGGGAGAATCTTAATTCGATTAATTTTATTTAAGAGCGAGAACGGATCGGACTTACCCGTCCGGATGGAAAGATCTTAGCGCTTCCATTGTCTCCCGTTCGGAGTGCGGCTTATCCCATTTTCGGCGGAAACGGTCGGTGCCTGTAATTAATATGAAGGGTTTAGTGAGTAAATGAGTGAGTGAGTGGGGGCGAGCGCTTTCGAAGGAAATTGGGAAGAAGAGAGTGTAAATTCTTAATTTTTTGGGTTGCGAAAATTAAGTGGAGGGGTCATTAAAAATGTAAAATGTGAGCAAAAAAAATGTAACTAACACAATTTTTGCTACGTATTTAGATTTAATATGGCTAGTAGAGAAGTTTAGCTAGTGCTTTTCGACGATGCATCAGAGAATCTTAGTGAACACGATAACATGTTTATATGAAAGATGTTTAACATTTACTGACAATTTTATTTACATATACCAGGTAGGAATGTAAGGACCCTGACACGTTCACGATCCTTACAGTGGCTTTAGACCCCACTGCTATGTATACATCTATAGATGCGAGTTTCAACATTTGAGTTGAACATCTTTATATTTATATTATAATAACGTCTGACTTCACACTCTTTTCAAAGTCCGCCAAATTTGTTTCTTCCTGAGAGAGACCTTTGCTAGCCAATTCACGGTTTAAGTAGAAGAACAGCTGGTAATGTCCGTAGTGGTGTCCTATCTAGGTTTGGCACCGAGCTGGATCCCGCCCAGAGATTTTCCCAAGTTTGCTGCTTCCGAGAGTCAGGGTAGCTTTTCTTGAATATAAACTTACTAGAATTTTCGCCCTCCCTTCGTCTTAGCCTTCTTTTACCCACTAACTACCTTGCCTGGACTTCCGGCGGTAGCGATTTTGAGTCCCACGTTGGGCGCTAATTGCTACCCTTGGAGTCAGGATATATTTTCTTGTAAATACAATTACTAAGGGAAAGGATAGAAAAAGGAGGGCTTATTGCTTCTCTTAGGCTTCCCCAATCCGAGTAGCTAGTTTGTCCTTCGACTACCTGCTAAGTTAACGCGCCAGCAAATTAACAGCTTAGTATGGTACTCGCTAAACTAAAGTTAGCGAAAAGTTTTGAAGCTGACTCAAAGGTCTCCAATAATTATCCCAACTAAACGGAATAGATTACATGCTTGGCCGAGCGGCCCTAACTCTCAATTACCACAACTAAAGGCAAATTTCACAACGAATCGCTGATCTTGCTTGTATCTTTAAGGATCTTGTAGCATTGACGTAAACTACCTACGTATATGCAGTAGACCCCGAAAAAAGGTAGCAATAGGCCGCGAGATCTCGATTTTCGATTTTTATCTTATCCAGTTAGTACTAATGTAACGTAGTAACGACTTCTCATGCAGATATGCGTCTACAATAGGAGAGATAACGAGGGCAATGGGTACCTTTATTTCGAAGTCATGAGATGAAACGGAAACTAGTACTAGAATCAGCAGTTTGATACTAATCCCTCAAGATGATGACCCCGCATATTGCGATGTCGACGTGATCATTTTTAAAGAAAATGTCACCGAATTATTGACACAGTAAACAGACGGAGATAGAAGGTTTCGTCTACTGCAATTAAATACATCTTCAGGAGCAAGGCCGGGAAAAAATCAGCTAACTTTGAAATGTTAAACTAATATACTAGAATACGTCTGTGTGACAAGTCGTTGGACTTCAACAGGAACTAAAATTGTAGAGATCGTAACGACTTTATCAAACAGAAGTTCAATTTGTAGGGATCGCAAATACTCCAGGATCCCTACATCTAGCATCGTGTAGCAACACCAATAGATCCCTACATCACGATCTTTTGTAACACAATACCATTTGAGGTAACACAGAGATTCTAGAACACGTCCATGTTTGAACTTAACGGATCAAGATCCCTAAGCTGTAAGAAACTGCCTTCCACAGAACTAGCTTTGCTTCAGTTATCAAATTAAAATTTTAGGTCACTTATCCGCATAAAATCCTCAAATCTAAATAGAAATTCAAGTTATAGGAATCGTGAGCCTTTAAGGATCCCTACATTTATGAATAGCACGTGAAAATGGTCGAGTAGCAACTACATTACTAGGATACCTAATTCCATAACACGGAGATGTAAATTAATATTTTTATAAGCCTTTTTCGTAGACGTTTGAAATCGATAATTTTCGGGATCCTGCTCGAATGGGATAAAGATCAAAGACCTGATCGATACTTCAAAAATAGTTTTGATTGAAACGAGCTTCAATTTTGTGACGGGTATCTGCATAAAGTAGTCGAATCCCCTGTTTAGATTCAACGACCATTACTACTGTCTTAGGGATAAGGAGGGTTCCATGATCTCTACATTTCCGAGGGCGCGAAGCAACACCAATAACTCCCCGGAAATGTGTTACAGTTTAGATTAAATGCTTATCAATATGAGCGTGAAGACAATTAACTAATCTAGATAGCGTCTTGAAATCAAAATAGTGAGAATCAAGAGGAGAAGTTAATAATTGACAAATTTGGAAAAATACGATATACACAATCAAACAATCCTGGGAGACTATACCCTCCGATTTTTGAGAGAAAATCAAAATGTTGCTTCATAAATTGCGGACCACAACCGTCCATGAGGCGAAGACTATAGTCTGTGGTTGTGATCCGTGATTAATAGAGGATGATTTAGTCCGTCTCACTAATCGGGGCGCGCAATCTGTGTTTACTTAAGTTGCCCGACAACGAACCCAAACTTTAAATGGTTATTAGGAAAAAGTGATTTGTACGTTTTGAAGCGACCGGGACGAAAATCTCGTCAATACGGGCTCGATCGACTCGAAAATCATTCGTCGCGAGAATCTACAACTCAAGAATGGGATATGCACGATTGAGCCATCATCGGAGACGATACCTTTCGATATTAGAAGGACCTATAGTTTACGGTTGTGAACCGTAAGTAATAAAGGGTGAGCCCGTCCCTCTTTACGATCTTAGGATTAACAGATTCTGGTTTTATCTGGCAGGTCTTCGAAACAACAAGGCTAAGTCTTCAAATCCCCCTAATCCGTTACTTACTTAACTCATGAACATGGTCTCCTTCAAGACTGATACATTCTTTCCCACGCTTCCCTAACATTTCAATGCCTTTTTTGTAGAACGATTTATCTTTGGCCTCAAAATATCCTTCAGCTTCGGCAATCACTTCTTCACTGGAACCAAATATCTTTCCCTGGAGCATTCCTTTTAGGTCTGCAAACAGGTAGTAGTTACCGGGAACCAGATCCGGAGAATACGGTAGATGGGGAAGCAATTCAAAGTGAAATTCGTGCAATCTTGCCATTGTTGTGATGGATTCAAACACGGTGCATTGGCTTGGTGGTTTTTTCTCTATTTAAGGTCGCTCTTTCGCAATTTCTTCCTTGAAACGCACTAATAACGCCATATAATATTTACAATGGATGATTCTTCCTATCTCAAGGTAATCGATGAATAAAATACCATGCGCGTCCCAAAAACACGCAGGTCAAAACTTTCCCAGTAGACATTTGCGTTTTTGGTCGCTTTGGACGGTTTTCATCCTATCCTGTCCACTCAGCTGACTGCCGATTTGACTCTGGAGTGTAGTGATGGATCCATGTTTCATCCATTATCACATACCGCATGAAAAACAGCTGCAAACAACGCTCTGGATCGTCGACGCGTTGTTGTTTTTGATCGACTGTGAGCAAATGGGGCACCCACTTCGAACACATGCACAAATCTTTATGAAACACAATGAATACGCAGTCTTCTGATATCTTTCAGCTGTTAGCTATCTCACCAGAAAATTTCTCCGCGCGCTGACTAAACAGAAGTTGACGATGCCCCCATATTATCGTATGCTTTTACGATCGGTGTCCATAATGAAAACTACTTTTAGATGCTGCCACGTATCACTACTTTATGTCTATATTTTTGTACTCCTAAGAACCTGGCACAACAGTAAAATTTGAAAGAAGTTTCTATCAATAGAAGTATTGCTCCTGAAGGGACTACGATGATTACTTGAGTAAAAATTGGAGCAAAAACTTGATGATATAAGTCAAAGTACAGCCAGCGCGCTACCAACAACCATCCTCGATTTTTTCTCATTTCCATTACGGCCATTATCAATTCTAAGCAAAGGTGCGACCGAATTGCCTCGCCACAATATGAGCCGGCGGCGGTGATGGCGGAGGAGCACAATGAATAAGCTCGACATTTCTCATTAATACGGAGAACACGTCTTCGTCCCCGGCGAACATTTCTTTTTCTACCACACAAATTTGCAATTACAATTCCCCGTTCGGCATCCCGCCGTCGCGGATATTCTTTTTCCGGGGCTTTTCCTCCCTTTTTCCTCTTTTTTCTCTTCTTCCCGGTCTTCTTCTTCATCCCATCCCGCTGCCTACCATCCTGTTCTTCGTCGGAGATATATTGATTATTCCCTGTTTGGTAGCGAGACTACGGCAATAAAATGGAGAGGAAGTGTTTTGGACTCGTTTAGAAAGTGGAGGCGGCGGACGGGGACGACGGCGTTAGTAATAGAAGAAGGAGACGACGCGCTAGAGGCGTCTTCGTCTACGACGGGAATTTGCGGAACCGTCGGAGCCGCACACCACCACTACCACCACCTCCTAAATCAATATGCTTCCCTTTGTTTTGTACTTCCGCGTGCCCGTATTAGATAAATTTACATCTGAATGCCGGTCGCAAAGTTTCGGACGGGGAGAAAAAGAACGAGGATGTTTACCGTGCGTACTTAGGGGAAGCCCTAGAGAAAATTCATTTGATGATGCTGCGATCGCTAATTGGAGATTTGTGAAAGAATTTTTTCCATTAACCTACGCACCATCTTTGCAAAACTAAGAAAATCTGCTGATTGGGATGGTCCCGAAATGTTGCCTTAGTTCTACATACACTACAAGTCACTTATAATGGCATTCAAGGATAATCAAAATTAGGCCATACCAAGCGGATGTCATAGAAAGCAGATATGTTGTGTCAAATAAAAACAAACATTTACATAAAACATTAGGAAAAAAACTATTGAAATTAACAGAACTTCTAATTTTTTGAAAATTTGGACCTCTTGCCTGCATTTGCTTTTTATTTTAATTGAAATAACGATCCTAAACAATATTGTATAAAGAAAACAACGCATTTTAGTTTTTCTGGAGCGAGAAATTAAAAATGACATTCAACTTTTAGTTTTTCGAAAAATTGGAAAATATGCTCTGATACCAGCTTAATTTGATAACACTTGGGATTCCAAGGCCTACTTGGCGGTTGTCCCAACTGAAAGTGTTCCAAGCCTACTTTGGTCGGTATTTGATAATTAGTAGAATCCTAAGGATTGCGTGAAGGCCAGGGCAGACAAATCTCATTCGCCATTTGTTTCTTAAGGAAAAATTGGAAAATATGCTCTGACCTCAGCTTAATTTGATAACGCCGAGGATTTTAAGGCCAAGAGAGGAGTTATCCCAACTGAAAACATTCCAAGCCTAGTTTGGCCGGTATAAGATAATTATTAGAATCCTAAGGCTTGCGTGAAGACTAGTGCAACTGAATCTCACTCTTAGTTTTGTCGAAACTTACAATCCACATTTGTTTCTTAAGGACCTGACCTGGCCTCAGCTTAATTTGATAACATTTAGAATTCTAAGGCCGACCTGGGAGTTGCTCCAGCTAAAAGTGTTCCAAGCCTAGTTTGGTTGGTATTTGATAATTACTAGAATCCTAAGGATTGCGTGAAGGCCAGGGCAGACAAATCTCATTCGCCATTTGTTTCTTAAGGAAAAATTGGAAAATATGCTCTGACCTCAGCTTAATTTGATAACGCCGAGGATTTTAAGGCCAAGAGAGGAGTTATCCCAACTGAAAACGTTCCAAGCCTAGTTTGGCCGGTATAAGATAATTATTAGAATCCTAAGGCTTGCGTGAAGACTAGTGCAACTGAATCTCACTCTTAGTTTTGTCGAAACTTACAATCCACATTTGTTTCTTAAGGACCTGACCTGGCCTCAGCTTAATTTGATAACATTTAGAATTCTAAGGCCGACCTGGGAGTTGCTCCAGCTAAAAGTGTTCCAAGCCTAGTTTGGTTGGTATTTGATAATTACTAAAATCCTAAGGCTTACATAAAGGCTTGTGCAACTAAATATCATCCTTGGTTTTTCGAAACTTACAATCCTCATTTGATTCTTAAGGAGAAATTGGAAAATATTCTCTGACCTCAACTTAATTTGATAACAGTTAGGATGTTAGGGCCGACTCGGGAGTTGTCCCAACTGAAAGCGTTCCAAGCCTAGTTAAGTTAATAATTCTAGAATTCTGAGGCTTACGTGAAGGCTAGTGCAACTAAATTTCATCCTTGGTTTTTCGAAACTTACAATCGCTATTTGATTTTTAAGGAAAAATTGAAATATACGCTATGACGCCATCTTTTTTTATAATTTAATAACTCTTAGGATGCGAAGGCAGAACTGGGTGCTAGCACAAATAAATATATATTTTTGGCAGTAGGCTTATGATCCCAAGACGACACAAATTAGGGTTTTCCCAAGCAAATGTATTCTGATTCAAGCTTAGGTTGATTCATTTGGGTATTCTCTTTTGCATCCTAACACAAACTTTATAGAATGTTTGAAAAGGGAGGGACGAATTTGATTGACAAACGGCGTTATAGGCGTGCTTCAACTACAAACACAATCAACAATGCGTGAATGAAATGATTCGGACTGATCGCCGCGTAAAAATGAGAGAAACTGCAAGTGCATTCAACATTTCTTATGATAGTGTGCATGCGATTATTCAGCTTAGTAAGAGTAGGATTTCAGCCAACACTGGGTTTCTCATCTTTTGACCGACAACAAGAAAAACCAACTATTCGACTATTCTCTTATCTTCCTCCAACGATATGTCAAGGATGGTCAACAGTTTTTGGAGAGAATCATTACGGGAGATCAAAGCTGGATGCTTCATTACATTCTAGAAGGATTAAACGTTCATTGAGTGAACGGAGACATGGGAATTTGCCACAGTCAAAGGAAGTAAAAACAACTACACAAATTCGAAAGGTTATGATGACGATCCTTTTGGATGTCAAGGTACTTATTGTTAGACTTAGAAAAAATGCGTAAAGCCATTAAGGTTGAGTGATGATGTCACCTTTCTTCACGTCAGTGCTACTCCTCATTCGTGTTACCTAGAAGTTGCTGCAAAATGCTGAGAAATGTGGTTCTATCCGCCTTAGAGCACTGATCTAGCACATTGCGACTATCACCTTTGGACCCCCTGGAGCGACAGCTGGGAGGAAAGCGTTTCGTTAATGATGATTAATCAAAGGCCGACTCTTAAATGGTTAAAGAAAATCGTACGAAACTTCTATGAAAGTGCAATAAAAAAGCTAGTCTCACAGTATGAAGAAAGTTGCTAAAGAAAAACATGGAAATTCTGCTGAAAAGTAGGTCCTATTTTCTTAAAAAATTTTCCTATAAATGTGTGTTCGCTTCAAAGGCAGAGGGTATTAAACTTAGTTTCTGATCCTTCCCCATACTATTTAAATATATTTCGTATCTATAGAAATCTCATTAGAATTTAGAAACCTTCATTCGCTCCTTTAGGGCTGGTCCAAAATTCATACCGACCAGGTGGTCGGTATGATTTTTTTGTTTTTAGAAAGTAGAAGGAGGTAAAAGATGAAGGACTGGAGGATCAAGGAGAAAAATGGAACAAATGGTGACATTTTCTGATCTAATAAATGTTATTTCCTCGATCCATCATGGAAGTCCGATCATATTTACCGGTGGTATCGCGAAATTCGCCGAATAAACACATACATGCTGCGCCGCGATATAAATAATGACTGACCTTCCAATTTTAGACAGCGAATAATCTAACTTCGACATCGCATGGGACATCATCCTGTGCCGCGATGCATAATAGACGCTAAAATTAGCGCACGTGATTGCCTTCGGCTTAGCTAGTGGGCGATTTTGATGATTGTGTGCTCGACTATGTGTATCTAGGTCTTCGTGTGTATGCGTACGAACATATGTAGGTGTATAGATACGTCGATTCGGTATACGCACACAGCGTGCCGAGTCCAAATCAGCTTCTTCTAATCGTTTCTTCAAGTCGGTTTGTTTGCGTTAGGCTACTTGAATTTCGCCAATAAATCGAGACGTATGAGTAATTTGCGTGGTATCGAGGAGAAAAACGGCACCGATGAAATTCCATCTAATTTTGGATAGTGGATCGGTTCCAATTGTTTGAACTCGTTTTGAAACGAGGTTCCAAAATTTTTGCCGAGGTGGATGTTGGTCTCGTTTTACCGATAATTAAGTTGTCATTGTCGGTGAAGGAAACGCATTAGAAACATAATGTTACCCCGCAAATTTGGTTAACAGAGTGCTTAAATGCTGAGTGTCTCTTGTGAGATGGTAAAAATTAAAAGACCAATTAGTATTAACGCATGACACGTGTGTGTGACAAATTTCGCGTCACCACCAGTAAATATCATGGGATTTAGATCTCGTATATGAATAAGGAGATCGAGGAAATAACATTTCCCACTAGAAAGTGTTTATTAGATACGAAAATGTCACCACTTCTTCCATTTTTCTCTTTGATCTTGTTCTTCTAAACCTCACCTCCTAAGTATCGACAGGCTTTCTAGATTTGAATAGAATTTCTGGAGGTACCAAACATATTTGGCCAAGAGCACAAGTGACAAAATAATAATAATGAGATGAACAACCGAAAAGGCATGGAGTAAATCCAAAATTTCAAGTATTTACGATTTTGGACCAAAGTACCTTCTTTCCTATTCGTGGTCAATTTGTTCAATTTTGGCGTTGAAGTTTTTATCTTCGAACCAATAAGCTGACTGTTATTTAGTTATAATCATCAACATGGAATGGTGCTTCTCGAAACTTGGCACCCTTTCTCAGATACCCACACAGAAGCAACTAACAATTGGGTTAACTTCAAGAGCTCTACACTTGTTGCTCAATAGACAAGAAACAAGACTAAAGAAAAGAGGAAGAAACTTTGGGAATAAGGTTCCTTACAAAGATCGGGAAAAGCAAACAATGAGAAACAAGGGCATCAAAAGTTAATCTAGATCAGGCATGGGCAACCTTTTTTGTAGAAGTTTTATACTGCGAGTAATCTTGAAAAATATACATTTTTGTGGTATCCTTATGATTCATTATGAGTTAAGTTTAAACGGGCCGTGCTAATATGCAACGAAAGAATTCAGTAGCGGGCCGGGCAAATCTTACTCGAGGGCCGCATGTGGCCCGCGGACCGGAAGTTGCCCATCTATAATCTAGATATTACGTAATACGGTTTGCTACGAGCATATTTTATAGGTAAAAGGATAGAGCAATAAAATGTTTTTTTCGTGTTCATCGTATTAAAATAGAGGCCGCCAGATGCATCCACTCCAAAAGCAAATTCCAAGATTATACCGGTGCGGAAATCATCCCAGAGAACATCGACTCGTCATATAAATTTTGGCTTAGGATCCAAGCTGTGTTAATCTTAGCTTTTGGCATAATGTTTTTATTTGTAAGAATTCTCAATTACACACTAAATATCAACCGCTCGCCAAAAGTCTTGCTTATTTGCACCAAATTCCAAGTTCTGTGTTAGAATCCTAAGTTCCATCAATCAAAAGTTACCGCAGAGAATATATTTCCTATTATTACTTTTTACTTAGGAACCAAATCATGATGGTATGTGTCAAAGAATTACGGGTTGTGTTCACTTTCCTGAAATTTAGTATGATATATATTGAAGTACCAGCTATACGTTAGAGAAGTTAACAGCACTGTATCTCTTCAATCGATGAGTTATCGCAATAAAGACAAAGCCATCCAAAATCAAATATGTGAAGGTCTGAGTGCCATGAGACTAATGGTGCTATTATTTAATAAAAGTGGATAGCGCTGTTTCTCTCTAACCGATGCGATATCGCTGCAAAGAAAACGATGTCAAATACGGGCAAATTTTGAATGTTTTGGGCTCCATGTCGCGACATTATATTTAATAAAAATGGTTAGCACTGTGTCTCTCTCTAGCGAATAGGATGTTGCAGCAAAATAAGGATGAAATCAAGCACATATAAGAGGTTGGAATGGTTTGAGTCTTCTATCATATATTTTTAATAAAAGCTGATAGTGCTCTTTCCCTTTAACGGATGAGAGGTGGCAATGATTAAAGAATTAAAATGTGAAAACAAAGCTATCTACGTTTCTGAAAATTGGTGTGATATATCTTGAACTAGCTGCCTTTGGATTTAATAAAAGTTGGTAACTCTGTTTCTTTCTAATTGGATGTTGCAACAAGAAAATATGTGAAACCAAGCACATCGAGGTCTCAGGTTTTGAGCCCAATGTTATTATTACTTAACAAAGGTTGATAGCGCTGTTTCTTTCTAATGAAATCAAATATGTGCAAGAAAATTTTTATGTTCTGAACTCCATGTCGCTATATTGTATTAAATAAAATACATTAGCACCGCCTCTCTCTACTGAATGAAATGCCGCAACAAAAGGATGAAGTCCAACACATATCTGAAGTTGGAATATTTTAGGCCTGCTATAAGGATTTTTTAATAAAGGCTGCTCTTCCTCTTTAACTAATGAGATGTGGGAATAATGAAAAAGAAACAAAATGTAGATACAAAACTATCTACTTTTATGAAATTTGGTATGATATGTCTTGGAACTGCCTGCATTTAGAAGTAATAAAAGTTGATAATGTTGTTTCTGAATAACCGACGGGACGTCGTGACAAGGAAAAAGATGAGAACAAAGGTCGGAGTCTCGAACTCGATGTTACTATTATTTAATAATGCAGAAGAATTAAAGCTCGATGCACCGATATTATATTTCATAAAAATAGATAGCACTATCTCTCTCTAACGAATCATATGTTGCAACAAAAAAGCATGAAGTCAAACCACATAACGGAAGTTGGAATATTTCAAAATCTGCTGATGCTAGATCTACTAGATGTAAGAATAAAAGATAGTAAGGCTCTTTCTCTCTAACTCACGGGATATCACTATAAAGAAAAAGATGAAAACAGGTACATGAGAATGTGAAGTCTGAGCCTCTTTATAATTTCATAGAATTTGTTTCTTCCTAACGAACGGGTTGTAGTGAGTGAGTGGAAAATTAACTTCTAAACCGTCATTTTGAGACACCTGCAATTTTTCCTAATAAAAGCTGATGGTGCTCTGTCTCTTTAACTGATAAGATGTCAATGATGAAAAGGATAATAAATAAGGAGGTAGGAATGCTTTGAGCCTTCTATAATGTATTTTTAATAAAAGCTGATAGTGCCGTTTCTCCTTTAACTAATGAGATGTGGCAATTATAAAAGGAAAAGAAATAAAATGTGGATACAAAACTATATATGTTTCTCACATCTAGTGTGATATATCTTGAACTACCGGTCTTTAGATCTAATAAAAGTCGGTAACGTTGTTTCTCTCTTACCCACGGAATACCACGACAAAGAAAAAGTTGAAAACAAATGCATGAGAATGTGAAGTCTTGAGCCTCTTTATAATTTCATATAAGTTGTTTCTTCGTAACGAACGGGTTGTAGTAAGGGACAGCCTAAAATAAAACGAGTGGAATATTAACTTCTAAACCGACATTTTGAGACACCTGCAATTTTTCTTAATAAAAGCTGATGGTGCTCTGTCTCTTTAACTGATAAGATGTCAATGATGAAAAGGATAATAAATAAGGAGGTAGGAATGCTTTGAGCCTTCTATAATGTATTTTTAACAAAAGCTGATAGTGCCCTTTCTCCTTTAACTAATGAGATGTGGCAATTATAAAAGGAAGAGAAATAAAATGTGGATACAAAACTGTATATGTTTCTCACACCTGGTGTAATATATCTTAAACTAGCCGCCTTTAGATTTAATAAAAATTAGTAACGCTGTTTCACTCTAACCGACGAGATGGTGCAACAAAGAAAAAGATAGAAACAAATACATGAGAATGTGAAGTTTTTAGCCTCTTTATAATTTCATAGAAGTTGTTGCTTTCTGTGGTAAGGGGGAGATCATGAAATAAGATGAATGTAACATTTTCGTTTAATCCGCATTTTGAGGCACGTGGAATTTTTCTTAATAAAAGCTGATGGTGCTATTTCTCTTTAACTGATAGACAATGATGAAAAGAAACAGAAATAAGGAGGTAGGAATGTTTTGAGGCTTGTATAATGTATTTTTAATAAAAGCTGATAGTGCTCTTTATCTCTAACTGATGAGATGATGCAAAAATTAAGTATGGTATATCTTGAATCACCTGGGTTTAAATTTAATAAAAGTTGGTAAAACGTTAAAACTGACGTGGACTCGCAACAAAGAAAAATATGAAGGTCTGAAACCGTGAATCTCTTTCTAATTTCATAAAAGTTGTTTCTTTCTAACGGATGGAGATGGGGAAAGGATGAAGAGCACGAAATAAGCTGAACTATACATTTTTCTCTAATCTGGCGTTTCCGTTTCCGGCGTTTTGAGATATCTGCAATTACGTTTAACAAACCTTAATACCAACAAGAAATTGCGCCAAGAAAAACTTTTTCTTTAAATATATGAAGGATAAAAAGAAACTTTCTGGAGTGAAGGTGACGATAGTTAAAAGAATCATCAAAGCACGTCAGCAACAAGAAACGAAGGAAGGAGTAAAGTAAGTTAATACAAGATATCTTAGTAAATTTCTTTTAAAGAATGCGAGGGAAGGAAAAGAAAATGGAAAGAATTTTAAAAGACGAAACTCCCTGATTTAGTTTTGTTTCATCGTGTGCTTGCGACTTGTTACATCATCTAAATCACGTTTTCGTCATTCGTCGAACGGGGAGATAACAGGCGGGTGAACGCACTCCGCATTTACTAGACAAAAATACCACCTCGCAGTAGATATACGACCTTTTGTTTGGGAATACTGACCTGTAGAATACGTTTCGTGGTTAATCCTCGAGAAGGATGCACGAATCACATGATACACAAGATAGTTTAATTTTTTTAAAATTGGTTCTCACTGTACGAAGAAAAAAACTTATGGATATTAAAAGTTGGATTTTCCAATAATTTGGAAAGGATTTAAATTGTTATTGTGGCGATTATTTATTTATTTATTTTAGGAGGGAAAGAAAGCACTAGCCCACTAGACTAATCGAAGCACATAAAAGGAATTTTATATATTTTTTTGCGATCTTATTAATATAATTAACTTTTTTCTAAATAATTATCACTTATTCACAATTGCGTTCCGCACAATTAATTATTAAAAAATGATCCATAGCCTCCCGCTTCTTTTTAAATTTGATTTTTAAGATTTCCTCACCCTCCCGCTTCCAACACGTGCGCGTACAAGTTAGAATTTATTTATTTACTTTTCAACGCATAAATCACGAAACGCACACGTTCAAGTGCAAATACACACATACACGCGTTCGTAGGCATTCGTTTGTATTGTATGGCCAAAGAGATGGAACGAACACGAGATGTACCGAAACCGCGACACTACCGGTCGGAACTATCGTGGACTATGACGGTAGGCGGGGCGTACGCAGAACAAGAGAATATCGGTGCGCGTGAGCCGATCAAGATGCGCAAAAACAAAAGAATAAACGACCGAAGGCGACCGCTGGCGCTTTTACGCGTGCTGATGTCGTCATCGTCCTGTGCCTGCCTTTCGCCATGTGTATCGTGTGTGTCCGATTCGTCTAGTATAGGCTGCGTGTGTAGGGTTTTGTTTTACGCGCTTCGCTACGATTACCGCGTCGATTGTCGCTTGTCCGACCACCGGACTAATGGCATCGACAATAAAAACAAAATAGCGGATAAATTGGGTCGATTGTTATTACGCGATGGAATAGTTGCGGTTGTTTTGATGTTAAGATCAAATACGCACGTGTATTTGTTTTTGTTTTCAATTTTGTTTTGTTTCACTTCAACTGTATATACAGCGCGTCTGTAAATGCTTGTACGTCAATTAAGTTGGTAGGGCTGCAAATTTATCAAGGTATAGTGGGATCCAGAGGCGGCTCCTCTATTAGTACTGCTGAGCTGAAGAACCACAAGAATAAATCCTCAATGTATGCATTAAGCATTAAATATTAACATTTAGTATTTACCGAGTATTTCAATAAAAATATTAAATTTCCATAACTTCATCGTGCGTAACTGACATTTTAATAATTATTTGCTCCTACGAAAAATGCCACAGCCATTCAATCGCATGCGCAACGCTCTCATAATTTCCGAGAAAGTCGTCTCTGCAGCGCAGCACTTCGCAATACAGATAAATTCATACACGAAGTAAATCGAGGATAGCCGACGGTCTTGGGCACACGGGCCCGAGGACGTCGAGACGAGCTGCATTTTCGGCCAGCAATGGTCAGTGGGAGTCGGTCGATGTTAATGTGGGCATCGCGGGCGTTTAAAATTACAATTCCGTGTCAATGTGATGTAAAGATGGATATTTTTTTAAAGTCGGCGAAACTAAGTTTCAAAACCTTAACTTTCAACAACAACTGGTACTAAAAGGGCGTGGATGTCCTCTTCCTGGTCTTCGAGGTCTTACTCTTCTCCTCGCCCCTATCGGCTTCTTGTTAAGTACCATCTTGGTCATTCGATTGTTGTTTAATTTTTATAAAAGCGTCAGCCAACTAATTCGTTATACAAAGCTCCCAGCTCCTTGTTTGTCTTCTCCTTCGTGCATCTTCCGCCTTAATTCCTCCATAAATTGCCCTTAACATTTTCCCCGACCTTCTCCACAATCCTTTTCTCTTCACATGTTTTGTGAAACCCACGTCTCATCACTGTTCTTTATATTATCTCCTTTGTTCTCTTTTTCATCCATGTGTTTCGAGGTCTTACTCTTCTTCTCGCTCCTATTGGCTTCCTGTTAAGCAACATGTTGGTCATTCGATCGCGTTCTAATTTTTCTACATCCTTCAGCCAACTAATTCTTTGCGTCTTTATATACATTGTTATATTGGGTTCATTATACAAAGCTCCCAGCTCCTTATTTGTCTTCTCCGTCGTGTATCTTCCGTCTTCATTCCTCCATAAATTGCGCTTAACATTTTCCTCGACCTTCTCCACAGTCTTTTTCTCTCCAGATGTTTTTTGAAACCCACGTCTCATCACTGTTCCTTATATTATCTCCTTTGTTCTCTTTTCATCCATGTCTTTCGAGGTCTTACTCTTCTTCTTCTCACCCCTATTGGCTTCCTGTTAAGTACCATCTTGGTTATTCGATCGCTTTCTAATTTTTCTATATTATTCAGCCATCTAATTCTTTGCGCCTTTATATACATTGTTATATTGGATTCGTTATACAAAGCGCCCAGCTCCTTGTTTGCCTTCTCCTGGGTGCATCTTCCGTCTTAATTGCTACATAAATTTTGCTTAACATGTTCCTCGGCCTTCTCTCCAATCGTTTTCTCTTCACATGTTTGAAATCCACGTCTCATCACTGTTATCTATCTTATCGCCTTTGTCCTCTTTTCATCCATCTCTTTCTCTTTTTCTTGCCCTTATTGGGTGTTAAGTACCATCTTCGTCGTTCGATCGTTTAATCTTTCTACATAGCGTAAACAGTATCGTGAACGGAGTACGCAAAAGAACATCCTTCGTATATTCCAATCAAATCTGCATGTGATTAATTTTTTCTTTTTGAACGAAAGCGCACCCTCGACGATATTTTTTCCTTTCGATTTCCCCATTACGCAATTATCGTCGGTTAATTATGAACGACGGATATCGATTACCGGCCCACAGTATCTATATAACTATATAACCAACCGCCCCGTTGTTTACATTCGCCTACTCCCATGATCACGGTAAATGTGCGTACGTTTTCGGTCGAGATTCCGGGAATTTGGCCCGCCGGCATAGGCAGTAACACCCGCTGATCGATAACGTCATCGGCGGTAGAGATATTCATCCTATTATCATTTACTTTTACTTTCGATTTTGCGCAACAATTCAGTTATTCACTGAATCGGCATTTCGCCTACTATCTATCTATCTATTTATACTAAGTATTAAAGATGAAATAAAAATAAAAATTCTTAACTTCAATACTCTGAAGTATGTGCCATTGTTTTCATGTTTTATTTGAAGTCGGCTTGATTTTGCGAAGAAATACATAGCTACAAGTTGCGGACTCATCATTCATGGTCTCGATTCATATCTGACGCTTATTGTGTTCTAGGCGAATTTGCTCCAGCTATGCCCATGTCATCCCACGATAGAAAATATCGACCATAACGTTTTATTGCACATATACATAAAAATCTGTGTGACAGAAATGGTTTTGGTCTCCCTAGCCAGTTAATTCACTTTCTTTGTTATTTCCTTTTTCACTTTATTTTTAACGATTACTTTTGGCTAGAATCCAGCTTGATTTTAAGGTTTCTGATTTATTTTGTGTAGCGTGATCGATTGAACTATATTGAAGATGGTTGAGATCTTAAATAAAAATTAATAAGTGGTTAGATAGCAAAAAAGTTATCTTTAGCTAAAAACGACTGGAAATTCGTGGATTCTTGCCTAACAAAGTTGAGTTCTTTAGTAGCTGCGACCATGAAGGGTTAACTATTAGTCAAAATATTGCAAAAGTCGAATCGAAAATTGAAATTTAAGACGAAGAAGAGCAAAATATTTCTAAATTTATTGCCATTATTATTTATTAATTTTAATTCTGGTTTGCGTTTATTACCCGAAAGAAAAAAAGAAAGTTAAATTCGCGAGATTCCGATCTTATGATTGCAGGTGTCCACTGAAAAATTGAACACAACGATAATTTTCGAAACTTTCGAATGTTATGGTCATAGGGCTTGTAGGCGACAGAAACAAAAAAAGGAAAATTTCTTAAATTTATAAGCATCGGCATCTTCAAAGGGTGGACAACAGGAAATTCCGACACATTGCCATTTTTCAATCGTTAACGTTTCCAGTAAAAATGACGAAATCAAGCATTCCCAACATTTTTCAAATTTATAATCTCTCGAAAGAACAAACATTGGAATTCCCCCAACATTTCAAATCTAGAATCGCATATGTCTGCAGAAACAAAGAACAAGAAAGGGAAATTCTCAACATTTTCGAATTTTATAGCTATTTGATTTGTATGATAGTACAGTACGGGAAATACCCAAAGTTTACAAGCTATTAAAATAGCTCAGAAAAACAAGGAGAAATCCCAAAATATCGTTTTTTATCGTTGGTTTACACAGTAAAGAAAAAAAACAAAAACTTTCAAAGCATTCCAAATTTATAATCGTCACTGTCCCTTACGTGCGAGAAAATAAACAGAAATTACAAAGCTCCGAAATTTCAGATATACAACCGTGGCACAAAACGGGAAATTCTCAATATTCAACTATTTTAGTCCCCGGATTTGTAGATGACAAAACAAAACGGGAAACTTTCCCAATTTATGGCCCTAAGCATCCGCAAAAGGAAAATCCTGCAACTCTGCATTTTTTTAAATCCTTAGCATCCAGAGCTAAAATGACAATAATCTCATAATTCCAGACTTACAGTCCACAGGAGTTCGGAGGAAGAAGAGTCCACAGGAATTATGAACAAAACGGGGAATCCTGAACATTCAAATATTTTGGCCGTAGAGCTTGTAAACCGCAGAACAAAACAGGAATTTTGCAAATGTCCTACCATCCTCAAACGGAGGAATAAGGGAAATCCCGATACTCAACAATTTTATAATTGTTAGCATCTTCAGTCAAAATGACAAAAACAAGAATTTTCAAAATTTTTCAAATTTATAATCGTAGCTTTTCCGTGCCTCAGAGGGAACGAACAAAAATTGAAAATCTCAAAATTCCACGCTTGCAATCGTAAGTATCCAACAAAACCGGAAATTCAAAAAATTCAAATATCTTGGCTGTAGGGCTTGCAGGTGACAGAACAAGACGGAAATTATCCAAATGTATGGCATTAAGCAACCCCAAAGCGAGGAATAACGGAAATCCCGAAACTTTACAATTTATTAAAAAATAACAAGAACAAGAAGCGTAGCTGTCCCGTACGGCCGAAAGAAAGAAATTAACAAAACAGGGAATTCTTAACTTTCAAATATTTTGACCGTAGGACTTGTAGGTGACAGAACAGGAACGGAAATTTTCCAAATTTATAAGCTTAAGCGAAAGTTTAAATCGTTACTTCCTCAGTCAGAATGATAAAAGGAGTTCCCAAAATTTTTCTAGTTTATAATCGTAACTGTCACGAATCTCTCGAAAAACGAGAACAAAAATCGTTACTGCCGGTTTACAACCCGTAGGTGTCCACAGAAGAAACAAACAAAAGGAAATTATCAAAGTTTTCAAAATTTGTAATTTTTGATTCCAAGAGGAAATGGGGATAAAGATATTCCCATGAAACAATACGAGGAGAAATTTAATAACTGTAGATGTAGGTAGAAAGAACAAAATGAAAACTTTTTCTGAAAAGTTATAAGTAGAGTTTGCTAAAAAGGTGGACGAAGTGTTATCATTGGGTAGTGTAAATCAGACTGACACTGTCACTCCTTTATTATTCAATGATACGTCATCATCATTTTTAACAACTCCAGTTATGAATTATAAACGTGGGCGTCAAAAAGATAAAAAAGGTTTTCGCGATCTTTTCAAATTTATAATCAAGGGGAGCAGCATACCTGCACAAAAGATCACAAAGAATTTCCAAAAATTCTAGATTTACGGTCGTAGGTCTCAAAATAAAAAAGTAAATTTTCGAAATTGACAAGCAAGTGTCAACAGAAAGAGCGCGCAAAACGTAGAATTACTCAAACTTTCCAAATTTATCAACTGTGAATAACGCACCCGTATTTGCAGAAATTTTATGAAAAAGCATATCGTGAGATAAAAAAATAGAACAAATGGGAATTTTCAAAACTTTCAAAATCTATGATCGCAAGTATCCGTTGAAAGGCGGAATCAAAGAAATGTGCCAAATTATTGTGTCAGTGAAAGTATGAAACATGTGAATTCCTGAAATTGCAATCATTTGGGCACCCACACAAAGAAAAAAGTATAATGGCGAGAATTTCAAGTACCATGTATATTAGGCAGTTGGTCCTTCACATATGCTAAACGCCAATAGGGCACTGGAAACACGTTTCCTAATCTCCCCCTTATAGCATGTTTATTCCATGCTGTGCATCTTCTAGTCCAAACTGTTAGGACAGCGTTATCCTACAGTTTAAACGCATTAAAGATTGAAACAAAAATGTTTTTCTAAAATCTCCTAAGCGAATTAGGAAAGTCTCTAAGTTTTGTCCAGGAATTCCGGTACCACCACAATCTATTATAATGAAATCGGAAACGTGAGTTGATGCAGTTTTATATTACAGCATTTCAACCAAGTGAAAAACGTAGTATGAGGGTGATTCGTAAAGTTCCGTTTGGTTATTAAAAAGAAAACACCGATACATGAAGAAGTTTTTATTATATTCAACTTAAAGTTACTACTACTCAGCTATTTTTCTATACAGTGGCCATTAAGATTGAGATATGTCATAGCCATGAACCAGTTCTTTAATGCCCTCTTCATAAGAATCTGCCGCCTGTGAATCAAGCCATGCTGTAACTCTGTACGTGAAATTTCAGGATAAAAGGCCCTCAGTTCTGTGATAATTAATCGCCGATTTTTTCTTCGACATTACCCAAAAGTTCGACATTCACAATCGTTGGTTGTCTTCCATCTTTTAGCCATACTGTCACTTATATGACATTTTCACCATAAACGGAACAAGGTTCACGATGAATCTCAGCAGCCTTCATGTTCTTTGCGCGCAGAAATCGAACAATACCACACAATTCACAGTCGACGGGATTTTCAATCGGAGTAACCATTTTCAACAATCAAAATAGCACGAAAGAATATTCGAACGATTCTCTTACTAGCACTGCCAGACTCACATTGAATCAGACTACACCGTAACGCTGCAATTGCGCCGATATCCCCACTTCTATGCTCACTAGGCGGAAACGGAACTATTTCCTGAATGGCCCTCCTTATTATAGACATTTTTATTTTGGTGATAAACGTCGAAATTTAGCAAAATCGACCATAGAAAGATGCTCCGATTTTATAACAGGTCTGGAGATGTTCTTGTCCACACTACCTCCGTAATAGGTAACGAGTTTTCACTTCATATTTATTACTATTAGGTTGTCGTCTTTTATAATTGCATCAAATTTTCGTGAAAGTAATTAACCTACTTATTTACATAAAAGTTGTAATAACTTAATATTAGCAATACAACCTCACAGTTGCTCCCTCTCGTGGCGCTTATTATATTGTGTGTATTATTATTTGAGTTTGTTAAAAATATGGATGACGTGCTATCATTAGGTAGTGTAAATCGGACTGACATTCCTCGGAATTTTAGTATTCAATGATAACTTTTCAATAACAACTTGTCCTTGAATAATAACATTCGGAGGAGTGACATCGTCAATCTGATTTACACTATTTAATGGTTACATCCACCTTTTAACCAACTATAATTATTATTAAACTGAGCAAATATGCGGTATGATGAGTCATCTGTCCTTTTCACAATGTAATATATTACAAAGGACATATGACTCATCATACCGCATATTTGCCCAGTTTAACGATTATCACACAAACCTCTTTGGCATCGTTTTACGACACAAATAATCGTAGAAAATCCTTTTCTTATCCTTTTCTTATCCTTTTCTAAAATAAAACGAGGAATATAAACGAAAAATAAAATAAAAGAAAATCGTTGCTTTTCTATTAAATCTCTTTTTAAAACACATTTATAAAACTACATATTCGCTATACAACAAATACATATTAATCAACATGTCTAGCTTCATTACTGCTATTTTCCTGCAGTTTTCTTTTTCCGATTGATTTCTAAAGATAGTAGTAGCAATAAGATTACTGATGATAATAATAATGATAATAATAATAAATCCGATCTGATTCATTACTTGTTCTTACACAGATTACATTATTGTAGGTATGTATGTGAGTATGTAGAGAAGATATAAATTTGGATTTGGTACGTCATCTTAGAGACTAGTCGTATTAAATTTTTCTCTTTACTTAAGAGCTGCAGAAACTAAAATGAAAACTGAACGAACGAAATAAGCGACAAATCGGGATGTAGGGACGAAAACATAAGAAAATGAAATCGGGTTTTTCTTTCTAATCGTATATTTGGATTTTATATTTATTTTTATATTCATTGAAGGCATCTCCCAAAATCTGTGTCGGTACGATACAGAAGTCGAAATCTCGAAGGAACAAAATGAAATAAAAATCATGTGTTTGTCAAAAAAAAAAAAACATTTTCTTAGGTATTCTCGTCATATCCTACGCAAAACGTAATATAATCTAAACAGGTGCGAACAATTGAAATGATATAATAAAAAAAATATTATTATCCTAATTTTTATATATATTTATATACTTACATGTTAATGATTTGTAAATGTAATTTATTACTAAGAAATATATAAAATCGGGGGAAACAAGTTATTCTTTCAATAACAGAAAAAAACTTATTTCTATTAGAACGGAGAGAGAGTACAGGAATAAAAGTGCAGATTCTGTTTATTATCTTCATAGGAAAAGGCGTGGAATACTATGAAAAAATTCTAACCACCGCCTTCCTCCTCTGATTTGTATTTCACGGGAGAAACAAAGTGGATGGTTGAAAAACCGAACTATACAAGAAATCTCCTAAACTAACTAAACGCTTAAACGGTTAAACTTGATGTCTAAGGAAATTTCGAAAAGAGGGGAAAGTTTTCGGAAAAATTTCATAATAAAAAGAAAAGTATGGGAAAGTTAACGCGAATATTTGAATAATGGGGGAGCTACCGATCCGACCCGGTTTCTTAATTTATCTGTTTAATTTATAATTATATTTATAAAAATCATTCGCTTTGCAGCTTGATTTGTTTTATTTCTGCTAAAAGCAAAAGAAAATGTGTGGCATACAATTAACTAACGAAAACCGAAAAATATAAGACTTTTACCATATACATTTTGTCAGTAATCAAAATATATGTACATTCGACACCCAAACGGGTAAAATAATTAGAACGGGAGAAGCAAAAGAAGAAAACAAAAAGAGGAGGAAGAAGGAAAGGAAGAACATGAAGAAGAAGAAGAGATGATGAAAAGAAGAAATTCTATAGTTTGAAGAGCCCCATATTTCTAAATTTGAAAAAGAACTTAACCAAAGAGGGGTAGGAGAAAAGTAATTCCATAACTTGAAAAGCCTGGTATATATTTTTAAATTTGATCACGCTTAGAAAAAACATATCTAAATGATCTCTTGGGGCACGAAACATTCGGAAATCAAACGTAACACTAAGATAAAATAGCCCGTACCACACCGACTTGTACATTTCCAGATTGGTATTTCGACAACTAGGTTGCCATCTTTATCATTGAAGATGACAACTTAGTTGTCGAAATCTCGATTTCTTCAAAACTGGATCCGGTTATCCGATTATCTTTTTTATTTTATTCATAAATTAGAGAGTGGGAGACACAAAAGAATTGCATCATAAATTAAACAAATTGTGCATAATGACTAGTAATTGTACATAAGAGCATAGGATAAGAATTCCGTTAAAGAAATTGAGGACGTGTAACAACAATCCCTTTAAAAAGTGGCGGAGATAATCCAAAAGTTTAAAAAAAAATTAATGTTGACAGAATTTTTTTCTAAGACGAAGCAACGAAAGCAATTCAATCTTTTTGAATATAAGTTCTTTAAACTATGTCAGAATATCTTCGAGAAACAAACGATTTTGTAGTTTTTGTTGGCTTATTATTATTATTATTATTAACGAAGCAAAACACAAGAAATTTTTTTGGTTTACATCAACTTTTTGATTTCGTCAATTTCAATTTAAGCGTTTATTTGCATATTATGGAATAGATACAGAAAAAATCTAAATTTCGAAAGAAGAAAATCTGCTTTTCAAAAAGAAAATTAATCAAAATGTAAGAAAAAAATATTTATGTATAGGTATTTCTTAACCTATTGAGATATTTGTCTTTTGGTTATATCTCTACCACTTTTTTATGTTAATTACATTAAATTTTTGTATTGTAATTAACTTAAAAGTCTTTCCGACTTGGGGTGGTCTCTTCAGACAACCCAAAATTTAACAGAACAAAGAAAAAAATCGGAATTTTAAAAAGATAATTCAGTTGGAAGGATCTTTTAAAAAAGTAGAAATTTCAAGTTTTTGCAAATAAATTTAGACTGTGACAGGAAGGGAAAAAATCTCATCTTGCTTAAAGGAAAAATCCTAATTTGAAAAGGATTCAGGGAAAAATTTGGTCTTTTTATTTATTCCGTATTTCAAAAGGAAAGATCATATCTCCAAGTACATATTATAATGTGAAATTCTAAAAAAAAAAAGTACCTACTACACATTTCTTATTTTGATAACTAACGGTGTAAAGATGAGTGTTGGGAGTCATCTTCGCAGCCTAGAGATGCGAATGATGTGACTTAGATATCGTTAAATTAAGAAAAAAGTGAAAAATATCTAAGGTATAAGAAATAAATTTAAAGAATTTTTTTGAAAGGAAAGCTCGAATTCTGAGAAAAGGAAAAGGATTTTTCACGTTTTAAAAGAAAAAATCCATAGCTTAAGAAAACAATCAAAATTACGTCTTAAACAAATCGAAAAATTGACGTCCTAAAAGAAGAAACTCGAATTTTAAGACAAAAACACATCTGATATTTTACACGGAAAAATCTGAACCGTAACTTGCAAAAATCGGGATTTTAAAAGGAAGCAAACTAGGAAAAATCCGAATTTCAAGAAAAAAAAAAGGATTTCAAGGTAACAAAACACAAGTTACTGCTTTGAAGAATAAAAAAATCGAAAAATTGTAGTCTTCACAGAAAAATTCAAATTTTAGGAAAAAAGAAATTACTACTGGATGGAAAAATCTGAATTGTAAGTTGAAGAAAACGGCTTTTTGGAAAAAAAACCAAATTTAATAAAACGAAGATTTTTAGGAACATAAGAAAGGTTTTTACTTGAAAACAAAGAACTCAAAAGAGTTCTAAGAGAGAAGTTTTAAAAGAAGAAACTCGATTTTTACGAGAGAAAAAAATATCTGGTGCTTTAAATGAAAAAAATTGAATCGCAAAGAACGCGAGCTTTTAAAAGGAACCAAAGCAAGAAAAAAAAAACAGAAACTTAAGAGGACGAAGAATTTTAAGACGAGAAAACTTTTTCCTTAAAAATGAATTAAAAAAATTAACGTCTTAGAAGAAAAATTTGAATTTTGAGAGACAAATATTACATTTACAGTGGAAAAGATCTAAATTGTAAAATGAAGAAAACCCAAGTTTAAAAGAAAACAAACCAAGAAAAAATCCGAATTATAAGAAAACAGAATTTCGAGATAATAAAAAATTTTTTGGAACAAAAAAATCGAAAAATTGATGTCTTGAGGGGAAAAAACTCGAATTTTGCCAGAGAAAAATATCTGACGTTTGAAATTGAAAAAATTTGAGTTTTAACATGAAAAATTGGGCTTTTGAAGGAAATAAATTTCGAGTTTCTTTTTGTTTTCAATTTTTCTACATCTGACAGATAAAACTCGACACGATCGGCATATTTGTTTCCAGTTTCTTATTATTAATAGCATAAAATCGAATTACTTTTCTTCTTCCTTCTTCTCTCAATTACTTCCGGATATACTTATAAATTCTTGTGATTCCGGGGAAAACAAATCTTCTGCTTTTTCTCATCGCATTCTTGGTCCCTATCTTAGTTTCTGTAAATGTTACGTGGCTAAAAATTCGAAGGAATTGCCCAAATATTCTTCATAAACATTTCGTCAAACATAAAAATTTTAGAAATTAAGCATTCCTAGGAACTGCAGAAAATAATGACTATGCGATGGATTTCATCGAATCAAATAATAAAAAATTAAAATAAAAATGGACACTATAAAATTTGTTTGTTGTTGTTCTTGGTAGTTCTTATTCGTTAAAAAGCGTCCTTCATTAATCGAATCGTTTTCGATGCAAGAATCTGTACGTTTCCTCTTACACTCTCTCCAATCTTACCAACTCTGCTAATTGCAAAATTAACTATAAATAGATAATAAAATAAAATCTATATTATTACAAAGACGTCTCGCGCGCAACGCGCTTTCTATCGTCAGCGTTTACCGCGATGATATTCAAGTTTCTCAAATTTCTTTTTAATATTCCTCCCCTAAATTATTATTCTTTTTTACTTACACCTACATTATTCCGTGCTTTCTTTTTTTTTTTTTTGAACTTGGTACGATGATAAGAATTATAAATTGCAATTAAATGACGTACATTCATATAATAGCGTACATAAATAAAAAAATGTTAATGCCTTGCCCGCATGTAAACGGAGGCGGCGTCGTGGGAATCGCATCCGAATCTCCTGGTGTGTTTGTAGATCTCGTTAGCGGCGGCGGTCATCAACAAAGGCTGTCTGAGCGAATCGGCGAGTTGCAACGCCAATTTCGTATCTTTCTGCATATGCATCAGCGGTTGTTCGACGTTTTGGAAATCGGTCGATACGATCAATTCGGCTTTCCTTTTCAGGAACGGATTGGCGATGGCGGTTAAGCTAAAGACTTCCAAAACGTCCCTGGGGGCGATGCCGGAACGGTCGGCCAAGGCGAAAGCTTCGGCCAAACCGGCCAAAGCTACACCCTTGATGACTTGAAGCACCAGATTCATTTTGGTGGCGAAGCCGACGTTGCCGAGATAGAAAACGGTGCGACCGATAGCTTTGAAGCAAGACTGGCATTGGTTGAACAGACCCTCGTCGCCGGCGCCCAAGACGATGAGATTGGCGTCGTGCGCCTCCTGCTTGCTGCCTTGCAATTGGGCCTCCAAGTAACGACCGCCGTTTTTAGTGATAAAATTGCAGATGTCCAGCGATGTCTCGCTGTCGATGCTCGTCATTTCGACGTAGCCTTTACCGTCGAGGGTCTCGCGATTGTGCATAAGACCGCAGTTGCCATAGACGATCTGTAAGGGATAGAGAATTGATTTAGTTTTAGTACGACGTAGTATATGTATATTGTCTTAAAACTAGGAGGAGTGACGTAACTCAAGCCCGATTTCAAATAGTTTCATAATTTATTTCAATGGAACCATCTGCTTACATTGTCGAATACCCGAATACTGACTGAATGTCCGACTATTTTTTTCGACTTTTAAAAATCCCTTACCTCTCAAATAAACGTCTACGAGAAGAACACAGTACCGTAATGTAAAAATGTAAGGGGCCAAAATTTTATTAAAATTAAGCAAAAACGTTTCGTGTGATTTGCCATTGTTTCTGCTGATTACGTTAACTATACCATACCTGCTTTACCATAATAATAAATTAACCATTTTCACAGTTACACCTGAATATATATATCGACAGTCTGTCCCCGGATTGACTTCACTATAGGTATAATTGATCAAAAATGTTTGAATTTCGTTGTAACTTTTTTGGTCTGAAAAGAATCTTAAGCACATTTTTACTTCTTAAAAATCAAGGCTCTCATGACTGAATTGAGAACAAAACATTTCCTGTTGTAAAGTGCCATTTCGCTCAATAATACAGCAGAATCTTATTGAGAAAAATTGTTAAAAATATGAAACTATGACTCTGCAAAATTTCACAAATATCAGATCACTTTGACTAAATCAGTATTTGTTTTGTATCCTGGCATTGTAACTATACAACAAACAAGTATCTTGTATAAATTGTCACAAAATAAATTAATGTGAGCTACTTTCTTTTTTTTTTTTAATAAAATACATTATTAGAAACTTTTTCTTTTCAAAACAAGCATTCTGTTTGAGTTGTCAAAGAAAAAGAATTAATGTAATTTATTTCCTTTTTTGAATAAAATATTTTATTAGAAACTTACATTAATATATTTCCTTTTTCTTTTTAAAAGAGCCATTTTGTGTAAGTTGACAAAAACAAATTATGTAAGTATCTAAAAACTATTTTATTAAAAAAAAAAGAACATAACTTAATATAATAATAATTGTGAAATTTTTGCATGGAGTCATAATTTCATATTTTTCTCTATAATATTTTGCCGTACTATTAACCGAAATCGCATTTTAGGTCAACAGGAAATGTTATTTTCTCAATTGTCGTGACGGCCTTAATTTAAAAAAGTAAGAACCTGCTTTAAATTTTCGTCAGACCAAGCAAGGCGGCATCTCAAAACATTAGAACGAGATTCAAATTTAGAATCTCTTTGGAATTTTAAAACTTAACGATTGAATTTTCCTTTTTCTTTTATTTCACAAATAATGCTACTATCATCTTTAAATTGCTTTTTGCAAAAATTCAAATTTTTGAAATTTCAATCTCCAGATTTCTTTTTCTATTTTCTTAATTTTATAAAATACCAACTTACATCTTTTACAGCGACGATTTCAAACCGGTTCAGAAAAGAATTAATTTTAGAAAAAAATATGCCGTAGTCCGTTTAGAATTTTGAAACCTAACGTTTCAATTCCCCCCCTTTTTTTATTCTTTCAAAAATAGTGTCACCACCATCTTTAAATGCATTTTACCGATTGCAAACCGGTTCAGAAAAAAATTAAAAATTAGAAAAAATATGTCGGAGTCCGTTTAGAATTTTAAAACTTAACGATTGAATTTTCCTTTTTTCTTAATTTTGCAAATAATGCTGCCACCATCTTTAAATTGCCTTTTGCAAAAATTGACATTTTCGATAGTTCAACATGCAGATTTTTCTTTCTATTTTCTTAATTTTCATAAAATACCAACTTACATCTTTTACAGCGACGACATCGCTAACGCAACAAAATATTATGTCTGAATTTTCTACTACGTCACATGGTGCAGAATAAGTTTCTACGTAACCGGCATGGTTCAGTTCCGACTGCGATTTTATATCTTCCGCCTGAAACAAAATCAGATAAGTGTGATTAATGTATATAGTTTTATCGAATTTTTCATTCGAATAAATAAATAAATTAAATTAAATAATTAAAACTCAAGGATTCAAGAATTAAAAAAATTATAGAAATATGAATTAGGTTTACCTTCTAGGATATAATGCAAATTTAAGGAAAATGGAAAGGACCTTTGTTTACACCCATAAAGCAAATAATAAAGGTATATAAAAAAAAAAACAGAAGAAAAACCAAACAACAACAAAATTCTTAATTGACAATTGCAAACATGACATCACAAAATTAACACACAAAACAGGTACTAATAATTTCATTAATTTAAAACCAAAAATCTGTTTTTATTTCGAGTTCGGGTGTCGGTTGTCTTTTAACTAACAATTATCGTATTTCTTTCATTCCAACGTGCACTAACATATAAATCTGTACACAATTAGGTCTCGTTTTACCAGTATTCTAGTAAAAAGTCGGAGATTGATGGGACGACATAACTTCTGTAATTCTAAATATTTGGATTTCGTGATTCGTGGTACGACACACTTTTATTCGCCCCAAAAATAATAAATATCGTGAAGTTGTATACGTTTCTTTTGGCACGAAACTTTTTTTCGCTAATTTTATTGACGCCAAAAATAGATAGTTTTCGAATATTATACATACGTCTGTTGTGTATGTACATACGTACGTATACAGCGAGCGGTAAAAGTGTGGAATAAATTCGTTAAATCCAAAATACGTTTTTCTCAGCAAAAATCCACGTCGATCTTATTTTATATCAATGCACATTTTCATATCAGTATTATTTCCTGACTGTCATTGGTCATCGAGTGTTGACGTCATCATTAGACTGGGCAAATATGCGGTATGATGAGTCATCTGTCCTTTTCACAATGCAATATATTACAGAGGACGAAGGACATATGATGACTCATGATACCGCATATTTGTCCAGTATACTCATCACGCATATCCTGTATATCTTCACAGGCTAAGATACAGGTGTTCCTTTTATTTCACTAACTCTTCAAAAGTTATCCAATGAAAGAAATAGAAATTTTCAATGAAAGAATTAGCACACATTGGCAGTCTATAATGAAATGGTAGTCAGTGGTCTATGGGCATCTGGCAGCAGTCGCCACAGGACAGGCCTATATGTGGAAAGCAACCTTTATGATACTCGAATCAGGTGATCATTTTCATCACTATATTGCGCCAACTGAATCAGCTGATCGCTCCACGTACCACATTACTAAATTCCGGAAAGTTTCGGAAGGTTGGTCCCCATCAATTACGTCACCAACGCACTTCGCAAGCGCTCGAAGGATCGCATTGATGCACATACCAACCTTCCCTGTATAGGTTTGGATATATACTAATATGGTGCCTTAACTTGATGGACACTGTATATTATATATATATGTATATATGTATATATATATATATACAGGGTTTGTCATAACTAATGAACTAAATTTATTTACAAGGTCCTACGAAAAATAATTTCCGACCGAAATAAGATTTCCAGACGAAACCGAAACTTACTTAGACATGTTCAAATTTCTATTGTAAGCTGAAATCTAGTGCTGCATCTTTTACTGTTAGATAGTTCATTTGTGTTATATGAAATAAAAACAACAATTACGGTATGTAAGAAAAGTAGATATTCATTTATGCAATATTAACTTGCTGACCCTGACGACCAGGAAACACGAACTCGCCCGAACGAAGCGTCACAATTCACGAACCCTCAGCTTCGGTGTGGGCGAAGTTTCGGCCGAGACCGAATGTTCGGTCTATCACTAACGAAAAAGTACCTCAATGGATGTAAAATTTAGTTTAAGAATTATTATATTATGTATGCCCGCATGATAAAACGAACACGAACCATTTGACCTTGCTCCAGATATGATGCGAATTTTACCAACATTTACATTTAAATAAACATGGTATACTGTCAGTAACACTAAGAAAGTTTCTTATGAAACTGACAGGAAAAATTAAAATACACTTGACCTTGCTGTACATATTCACCGCATTTTACTGCTGTTTACATTTCTCTGTCTAAGCATGCACGACAGATTTATAGAAGTCGATGACCTCGTGCGCTCATATTGTATAACACCAACTTGACCTTACTAAGAATGTTCGTACTGTCTGTATTTCTACCTCTAAACTATAAGCAAAAGTAAAACCGAAGCTCTTGCAACAATCTCAAGTGATTTCCCTCCGAAACTTCAAAAATTAATTCCAACTTTTCTGTGACACTAGAGAAATATTTACTCTTACAAATTTTGTTTCATTTTGTTTGAACTTTCTTGCTTTCATTTGATGCATAAGTTAAACCCTTTATTTATATTTTATTATTTTTATGTAATGAAAGCCTCTTTACCAATAGGTGTAGGAAATAATGATAATAAACTTTCTAATTTTAACAAAAGTGTTAACGAAAGAAAATTTCTTCCAGGTAATTTGCATCGCCAACGCAATTTTAAGGAATGTGCACGTATGTTACATATGTATGTATGTACGTATGTATGTGTATACGAACTAAATTCCTGAATGTTGCCAAGAACGAAAAAAAGAAAAAGGAAGCGCAAATTCACCTAGTGACGTTCCAATTCTCTGAGGAAATAATTCTCTCGTGGGAAAATATCGTCATCGTTTTTTTCCTTTTTTTTATATCGTCAGGAGAAATATTCTTGTATGAAAAATATGAAAATCCCACTGAAGCGTGGTCTGCTTCATTTTCTAGCGAGGGTAAATAATACAAAAAAGTACAATAGGAACCAAAAAATAAAAATGTGCAAATTTGATATTTAATTTTCAAATTTAAGAATTCATGGATACGGTCGGCTTCTCTTTCGAACGAGGGTAAAAAAGCGAAACACAAAATAAGTAAACAATGTCGATCTATTTCAATTTTTATTTTTACGAGTAAATTTTGATATGCTACCAAAATGTGACTGAAACTTCTGGCGAAAGCAAATAGCCTACATTTTTATGCCAGGAAATCATAATTTAATATTGGTAATACAAGCCCACTGTTGCTCCCTTTTGGAACGCTCGTGTATTCGTCTGGTGTTAGCCAACTGTAAAAATAAGCAAACAATATCGACCTAATTCAATTTTTCATTTCTACGAGAAAACTTTGATAGGCTAAAATGTTAATGAATTTTTTTCAAACTATATTCCACATCTGACATAAACAAAGAAAAGGAACGTCAATTTTATTGACTTCAATAAATCGACCGGATCACTGGCTCATATTTTTTTATTTCCAATCTTTCACTTACGTTATTCTGTCATATCTAAAATCGACCTTACGTCATCGAAGTAACAAACCGCACTATTTTCGACACGAACATACCAGATATTACTGGAAATTCGAGAGCCTAATTATTCATAAGTAATAGTACGCGTTTCACTAGTGTGGCTTCCTAATGCCACACAGGGTCGACTCGACATACATACATACATTGCCCGTATGTAGTACGTGTAGTAACATAACAGATATTTATAAGAACTTGGCCACGTGTAACACGAAGATATATAACAGATAATCTGGACTGCATGCTCCAACATAACGCGTAGATTCTCAACCATACGTTAGTTATTCTTATTTCCGATTTATGGATATTTTCGTTCACTATAAGATGATATTCCCCCACACGTGTTGGAGTGGTGGCAGGACTGGTAGATACGGTAGGTACCGGTCGCAAGGTGGATTTTATCGAGGTTATATTATATAATAAAAGTGGTTATTATTCGAGCTAGAATTTTTTCGTTTCCTTCTGTTCTGTATTTCTCATACTAAAGTGTTGAGATGTCCTCATTTACGAGGGTAGATTGGAAAGTTTCCGGAATGACGATGAAAACAAAATAATACGGATTCAAGTTATATATTTTATTTTTGTTTCCAAAATAACCGTTTACAGCCTCTATCAGTTCTTCATTCGATCGAAATCTCCCAGAAATGTTTTGAGTTTCGGGAACAGGTGGAACTATGACGAAGCCAAACCGGGCGAATACGGTGGATGCAGAAGGATTTAGAACTTTAATTCTGCAATTTTTGCTGACCGATTGCACTTGAATGAACGGACACTATGTCGTGGTAAAACGACACTTCCTCCTCATCCATTCCCGGGCGTTTTCTCTGAATTGCTGCTTTCAATTTGACCAGTAACAGTTTTGCCGTTTTCAAGATAGCCAATTACCAAAATTCCTTTTTCGTCCCAAGAAACCGATCATGATTCATCGCGTGCAATCCACTGGTTTAATTGGATTTTCGTTTCTGGTGTGTAGTGGTGAATCCATGATCACCAATCGTCTCTTGAAATCCCTTGGATTCCTCATAAACACTTTCAACCCATCGGACGAGGTTCGAGCTCGAATTCGTTTTTGCTCCGAATGGATTTAACATTTGCAGTCAATTGATATGAAAGAGTTGCCAACACAACGACATAAAGTATTTGGAAAAATAACAACCCCCTACTAGCGATTCCGGAAACTTCTCAATCTAGCCTCCTATAGTCGTATATTTTACACGCAATGCTTTTAGTAATCTACAACACTAATTACCCGGTAGTGATTGCTCAGACCATTGTGTAGTATTATATATATAGTAGGGCTCACAGGCCATTTAGGTCTATTGCTTTGTAAAATATTTCCATTTTCCCTGTCCCTTGCAATTATTCACCAGTTCTCCTTTTTCCAGATCCTTTCTTTGTCAAATCTTCACACTGCTTCTTTCCATTTTCTCCTCAGCTTCCCCTCCTTGTCTTTCCTTTCGGGTCTCTCCATCCTATATGTTTCACTATTCTATCCTCGTGCATTCTTTCTATATGACCCGCCCTCTGCATTCTCCGAGCTTTAATCACTTGTGTTATACATAGTTCGTTGTATAGCACATAGATCTCATCATTGGTGCGTCTCTCCCACATGCCGTCCACCCTCTTCCTTCCGAAGATCTCTCGAAGTATTTTTCTCTACCATATCCCTAAATTTATTTGTAAATTACAAAATGTTGATCTTCTCTTGCCATCCGTAGACGTACGTTTCGCGGTTATACCGCTCGTCAGTACGGCTTTGCAAGAGCTGTAATTTCGTATACAAATTTTATGTATATATGGTCTGAACATTGATGTTTGTACATGTGAGAGGGATTCGATATGAATTCTCTCACAATGCACGTATTACGCATTTTTTACAGTTATTTTTTCTACAGAAGTGGACAACTTGCGTTGCCACAGCCTCCTGCAGTAACTGCAGTCGCGCTCTTCGGCTACCCGCCGTGGGAGAAATGCAAATTACAAAATTTTGATCTTCTCTTGCCATCCGTAGAAACGTACGTCTACGGATGGCAAGAGAGCATCTTTAACCCTATTTTATCGATCTTATCTCGTTCGGTGCCTAAGAAATGAAAATTTGGAACTGACGCCACTCAATTCCATTCGGAAATGATCAAAATGAACGCCAGCCTAATCACCTTTTCTAAATCAAAATCAATTCTCATTTTGGTACAAAATATATCACCGGGAAATCCTACAGACATTTCAATTTACAAAACCTGAACTGGACAAAACCATTATTAAAACGGGTGGTAATTCGTTTCTAAATTCACACGAGCGTATCTCGAGACGATAAGCGGGGAAAACATACGCGAATATTTTTCATTATCTCGTTTAAGTAAACAAGTACCAACACAGAGAAGAGAGAATATCGCACAATTTCACCGTAATCTCTAATAGATTTCCCATTTTAATATAGTTTGTGCATACAAGCGTCTATAAATAAACCGTATTCCTCTTTGCGCTATCTCTCTAGCTCCTATATACTGCGGGAGGACGCTATTTTATTTTTTTTTCGCGCTTACGGCTACGGGGCAATAGAAAAGACTTCTGTTTAATTAATAGCGCGAGCTCGCTGAAATAGACGCCTTCGTGTGCCGACATCGGCCTTAGAAAAACGGCTTTGTTTGCTAATTGGGAATTACGTAACGGTTGTTTGTTTTAAGGCACGGTAAGAAGAGGTATATTGTGAAATTTTCAGCGAATTTGCATTCGAGTATTGTGAAAGTCTGATAGTGAGGACGTTTGCATTTTTAGAAAAGAAGAAAAATCCAAAGAAAACCAGAATTCACGAATATTACCGACAGTTGCTAAACTACAAAAACAAACAAAAAATTATACGTGGCGAAATTAAGATTCCTGCCTTATCGACAAATCGTATTCGATGTTAAAGTGAACCTCCTATTTTACCGACGCGTCGACAATATATGTCAAATGTGACATAACAGCTAAAAACGTCAGAAACAGCAACATCATGAATCTTCACCTCCAGCGATATATCAAATAATGCGATATCAGTCAGAATAAACGCAGGCACGCCAAAATTATAGCTGTCGAATTAGACATACCGTTTGAATACTGAATCTTCAGCTTTAGGAACACGATAAATTGTCACATGCAGGTTTACCGATCGTGATCTCTCCAATTAGAAAGTTGCCAAACAAACTTTCAACTTTATCGATATGTCAAATACGACGGCAGATCTCGCGATTTTGTTATTTTCCCAAAATTAAATACCACTTGAAAGGACGGAGATTTCAGGATGTTCAGGATGTTCAGGAGTTATCGCAATGCGACGATCTGTTCGTTATTTCCGAAGATGATTTCAAAAATTCATTGGTGCAGCGAAAACAGCGTTGGGCTGAGTGTGTGTGAAAGGAGCTAAATAATTTACCTATAAGTGTTGCATTTTTAATATAATAATATATATAATAATTATATATATATATAATAATTATATATATATATAATAATTATATATAATAAATCCAATCCGGATACATTTTGATTCATACCTCGTATCAGTCTGATCTGATCTGACCAAATCTCCAGTTTTACCGACAAATCTGTCAAATCATCTGCCAAACATTTTCTAAGCCATAAGTGAAATTTGAAGATGCTCGCTAAAAATTCAAGCTGGTCCATGAGATATTTCCCAAGACGATCACTGCGAAAATCATGCAATTACCGCGGACTCATTCCGCAGGAATAATTCGGGCTATAGATTCTACTTTCACGCCTTTTCGTCTGGTACTTGCCTTCAATTTCTTCGAGGATCTGGTCGCCATCAAGTTGAAGGAAACCAAAGAGGAAGTAGAGCATCGCTAAAAAGTAGGTGCCTTTTTTTCCCGTTTTGTTATTATGGTTACCTTTTTATGGAAAAGGTGGGCAAACAGATATGAATAAATTTCCAACTTTAACATGTCAAATCGTTTGTCAAATGCGACACATCAGTCGGATAATGAGGTTACTGCTTTATTGTCACGTCACAACACTCACCACTACACCTAGCAAATATGACATACAAAGTTTGTCATAACTAATGCGTCAAATTTATTTACAAGCTTATATGAGGTAAAAGTAAGTCAATGAGAGTAGAATATTAAAAATATATTAGAAAAAATTAGGCAAGTAAAACTGTATTTTTAGAATCACGGATTTATGTATCACATTGAATATTATTTAAGAAACGCGCTGGTTATCGATCTCGCAGGTATACTATCCGGCCATGCAGGTAAAAAGAACAAGTCCTATCAAAAGAAACACTTTAACGTGGGAGATACATATATCGCACGAATTTTACGAGCGTTCAGATTTCTTCCTATAAATAGTCAACATTTGCCTTTATTTTCTAATTACATGTTCGATTCAGTCCTGTCGGGCCATAGCTAACATGGTAACGTCTTCTGAAATCTATTTACCGAGGTGGATTCATCCTCTTGTTTCCCCTTTTGTTACATATAATCTGGGCAAACAGCGGTAATTACCAAATAAGTTACGACAGCCTACATATACACAGAACTACGCGCATACAGCATCGATTTAGTACTGACTAGAGTGGGGAGTCTGTGATGCTGTCGTAACTTATTTCGTAATTGTACGATCTTACCGTTCTGTGCCCAGGCTAGTTACAAGTCCTCTGTGAATTCTGGCTGCTTGTGTTATTTTTGTCCGGTCTTTCCTATCCTCTGTCCCTTATCTTCATCGTCTTCATATCTTCCTCCACAGCATCCCTGCATCTTTTTTCCTTGATCACCCTCTACCTCTGGACCATATCGGAATTCACCGGGATATTTTCCTCATTATATCCGTAGATTTCCTTCTCTTGATGTGGTCCACCCACTGCAGCCATTGTGCCTTGTATCTTACAATATTTTCCCCTTTCAGCTCGTGTTTCATTTTTTTGTTTGTTTTCACCCTTATTCCTCCCTGTCTTGTGACATTAGGCACCACTATCGCTTTCATTATTTCTCTTTCTTCTTTTTCTTGCTTTTTTTATTGACAGTTGTTTCCATTACGCATATGATGACCGGCCTTATTAAGGTTTTCTATATATTTATTGCTCAGCATTTTGCTTTTCAGTAGTGATCGGAATTCCCTTCACAATTCTTTCTCTCACTCTGTCCCCTCCATTGTTTTCTATTGTGACCCCCAGATAGTTGAAGGAGGTAACTTCCTTAAATTTATGGTTTTATGTTCTCGGCTGGCCTGGCGTGTTTGTACCATATCTTCCCGTCCTCACGTATTTTGTATCTCAGTCGCCAACTCCTTCCAGGGCTCCCGTTATTCCTTTTTTTGTGTTTCTAACTATTGCCACATCATCCGCGTAAGATATTATCTGTAGTCCATAAATCATTATATTCTGCCTGTCTAAACTTTACTCTTACATCGCTTTCTCAAAACAAGTCGAAATGTTCTTCGATACATATGATTTATTACCCGTACGATATAACGAAGAGGAACCACTTGACCTTACTCCAGATATGACATAAATGTTACTGACGTTTACGTTTCTACGTTTAAAATATAAACATCGAACTTGGCCTCAGGGGATTTTCAAAATCTTCCATATGAAAGTTTAATATTAAAAACATTAATTACGGCTTTCCTATAATAGGAAAATATTTGCTCTTCCAAATTTTGTTTTATTTAGTTAGAACTTCCTTCTGTTTTAATTTGATTCATAAATTACGAAAAATGCGGCACACAGAAGTTTGATAATGCACCCCCAGCTTTACTGACATGTTAAATATGACGCATTAGTGGGCCAATAAGTTAACTGCTTTACCGATACATTACCATTACATCTGTCAAATCTAACATGTGAGTAACAATGAATCTGTCGCATTACCGGCATGTCAAATCATCTACCAAATATGACATCAGTTGGATAATAGTTTACCTTTAGTTTCACCCACATGTCAAAATATCTATCAAATAGGAGATATACAGTATGATCTCGGATCGACGCATAAGTACAAAATTCTTTAAATTTCTTGGTTTCACGTTACATAAAATATGACAGTAATTAGTTTCTATTGAAGCTTAAAAAAGCTAAATAGTCCGGGATAAAAATGTCAGAAACACAAACATTATATTATTTGCATCTAGAAAGTGATAGGTACAAGCCAGAAGTTCTCTATAATCACATGTTGACAACATTTTTTCTCAAAATCTTCAATGTTTGAGCTGTTAATTACAAAATCTCAGCTCGTCGACTTAAGTATAATTTATCATTTTAATAATTAATCTGTGGCTCTACTGACATGCCAAAATACTAGCTGAATATTGATTCTTTAACTTTGCGGATTATCAAATTCGCTAATTATCAAATATCACTTGGAGATTAAACGTCCAGTTTTATCGACATATCACGTGATCTTTCAAATTAGAGAGCTGGACAATAAACTTCCAACATTACCAGCATGTCAAATCATCTGTTAAATTCGACGCATCAGTTTGACATTAGACCTTCCGTTCTATTGACTTGTCAAATCATATGTCAAATATAATACATCATTTTGACATTAGACCTTCAGTTCTATTGACTTGGCAAATCATCTGTCAAATATGACGTACCAGTCGGACAATAAGTTTGTTGCTTTACCGACACGTAACATCTGTCAGACATGATTTATCAGTTGAGTTCGAAACCGCCGGTTTTACCGATGTCAAAATCATCTGTCAAATATAACATATTATTTAAACAATGTTAAATAGGTTGGGCAAGTATGGCAGCAGCTCAACAATTTTAGATTGTTTTTCCTTTTCTTTTTCTTTCTATTCGAATATGTTTCTGTTTTATCACACTACTCTTTGGAATTCAATCCCTTATTGTTATAAAAAAAAGAGCTCTGAAAGTGACTTCCCTTCCCTTTCCATCCAGACTAAATCTATTTACGTACATCCTTTTAAAATGTCGGAAGTTATAAGCATCGACCCAACTTCGATGGAATTTCGACGTAGCATTACGAAATCACGTTATAACCTGCGTTATAACTAACAACACCAACGCGTTCCATCGCAAAAGCCTTATTTTTGGAAGTCCGCGTATATTTGTTCGATTCCAAGGTCGATACGGCTGCCCTCCCCCTTCTTCGAGCATTTTCGCCTATTTATAGCCGTAACATTAAAATACATATAATAAACATTTATTATAGAGGAGTTTCTGGAAAACACGGCTATGACATAACCGGCGTTAAAAACAGCAAGACGAGTCTGTGGAAATGGAATTTCTTTCGGAACAAAAGACAAATCAGGAGCTTTCTTTGCATTCTAATGGCTCTGAAATATTCGACGCGTTTCAGAAAGGAAAAAATAGAAGACGCGGCGGCAACAACTGTGTCCTACTTCTGTTCTGTCACGGTTTATAACGTTGATATTCCGGAAGTCGCTTTTTCATTTTATGTTACCTCTATTGTATCCGCGATCTTTTGTCTATTTCAAAAGTGGAAGAAAGATTTTAATTATGATGAAGACGGTTCGATGACACACAATGCTCCAGTTCGAATCATAATAATGAACGAATTGTGTATTACTACGACTAAACTAGAGATGGGACATTCGAATCCGCGAATCCTCGAATCCATCGAATCCTGAAAAGATTCGAGATTCGAAAACTCGAATCTTCGCACGATTTTCGTAATTCGAATCTTTCGAATCCAAAAAAAAATAATAATAATAATGATGACTCATGTAATCACGACACATGAATCACTGACTAGAAAGATCTCGACGATTCTCTTCGGTTCTCGTTCTTTCAGCCACAAAGTATTTATAAGCTGGCATGCTTTCCTAATGTTTGTGGTATTTTAATAATAATAACATAATTTATCTTTTAATATTGTGTAATTTGTTTTTTTAATTTCATTTGTAATATAAATATGTTCAAAAAAAAAAAAATCTTTTTTAATAAATATTTTTAAAAACTGTATCGTTTTTAATTAAAGTAGCTTTAAAATTTTCCTGTAAAATTGTTTTTCCTCTCTGTCCTTTCTTATTATTGTAATTATATGATGGATTCGAGAGATTCGAGATTCGAAGGATTCGAGAGATTCGAGAATCCTTTAGGATTCGGATTCGGATTCGGATTCGAGAAAATTTGGATTCGTCCCATCTCTAGACTAAACATAAATAGTGCTTGCCAAAATGTCGTTTGCTACCTTAAAAAGGAAAGACTATACAAAACCCTAGTTCCTCCAAAAGAAATCCCTTATGCCTGGAGTTTGTTAAAAAGGTGGATGATGTGTTATCATTAAGTAGTGTAAATGGCACTCCTCCGTATTTTATTATTCACTGGTAAGTTGTCATTGATAAGTTATCATTGAGTAATACAATTCGGAGGAGTGACAGCGTTAGTCCGATTTACACTACTTAATGATAACACGTCATCCACCTTTTAACAGACTCTACTTACGACAAATGGGAAAAAGATGCACTTAATTACACGTTCCAAGCTGAGGGTTTGTTTTTTCGGGGAAGAAATCGCTTAAAAGATGTGTTTTATTCACCGTTTAAATAATGAGTAAATATTTACCCATCACCATCCCAAAAACAACGAGATTGCAACCGTTCCCCAAAAAGATAAAAGGGTTTAAGGCTTTGAGTCCGACCCTAGGTTAGAATCGAAGTTCCACAGCAAAAAATTAATTTAACATTTCTAACCCTTACTATAGCGCTTGTTAGGGATAACTCCAAATATCTCAGTGGACAACACGTGATCGAAATACGAATTTGTAATTTTCTGGAAATTGATGTGGCAGGGATAAGAACTAATTTATTTCAGTTTTAAACTACAGATATTACTAACTTAATCTGTTCAATGTTTTTGCAATAATCTGTCAACCCCCTACTCAAATAACTCTGTGGTGACTCTCCCATTTCAGTAACATTCAACGGAAGAAAAAAAAAACCAAGAAAAATCATATCAAGTAAGAAAATCTCAAAACGTCATATTAGAGCGATAACGCTTCATAAATTTAACATCCACCTCGCCGCTCCAACTCATTACAAAAACATTTCACGACAATCCGTTAGAGATAATACGATAAAGATTGTCGCAAGGCATACATTTTGCATTCAATACCGGGCGTCATCCCACGCGAACTGCATCGCCTACGAACGTACATAATATTACATTTCCCGCGTCCCCAACCCCAAAAGGTCGTGTCGGGGTAAGTCGATGGAAAGCGGGGGACGAAAAGCGGTACCGCGGAAAAGGCGCCCGAGTTAGTTGGAAGTGCTGTCGAGGATGGCATTTCTGTTTGGCGGAACGTGCGACCTGTTCGATGGATCGGGGGATGGGATTCGCGCTGCTTCCGGAAGTTTCCGGCGGATTCTATTTCAGAAACTTGTTAAAATTGGCGCAATTAGGAAGTTAAGATGAGGTGAATGTCGCGAAAAGGCGAAGGTGCGGTGAGGTTTTTGATAATATTTTCAAATTATAGGTTTGAAGTTTTAAGTAGAAATGACGTAACGGATAGGAGTGAGAATTTCAGGTTTGCAAGGAATGGGGGAGATACAGGGAGTCAGTGACGAACTTGATTTTAAGGTTGAGGTAGGCTAGGATAAACGAATAACTATAAATTGAAGTTTTGCCCCTTTTTAAGGAGGAGGGGAAGAAGATGGAGGAAATGAAGGTGTAAGGTTTCGTCCTCTACAGAGGTACAAAACGCCAAGACAACCTGATCATGAAGCAGAAGAAAGTGAGAGAGAATCGATGATTATCCGAAATCGATACTTCTTCAATAAGCACAGGGACACGAGGAAGAAGGAAGAAAATAGAGGAGATGAAGAGATCCTCCTCAGAGTCAAAAAAGAATGAAAGAAAAACCAACGTCTTCTTTACCTATGAAAGACGAAATCTGGAAGATAAGGGAAAACAACGAGAGCTTGACTTTTGGTCTTCTTGAAGAAGCAGACAAAAAATAAGAGAGAATAGAGATAATCCGAAACCGATAATTACAATAATCGCGAGAACACGAAAAACAAGAAGAAACAAAATGGAGGTAATGATCAGATAACAATTCGTTCTTTTCAGGGGAAATAAGAATGTGGTCAAAAAAATAATCAAGGAAAAGTCGACGTTTCCTTTGGGAACGAAAGAAGAAATCTAGAAGATCAAGAAAGATGACGAAGGAGCGACGTTTGGTCCTCTTTATAAAATAGAATGAGACTTAAACATAATAGATAATTTGAAAAGAACCACAAGAACACTGGAAAGGCGATGAAAGAAGAAATCTAGAAGATAAGGAAAGATAACGAGATCAATATTTGCTCCTGTTCAAAGAAACAGAAGAAGACTAAAGATATTAGATAATAATCCGCAATTGATGCCTAATTTATTGATGAACCAGAATACGGGAAAGACAAAACTGAGATAATGAGTGGATAACGTTTCGTCCTCTTCAAGAGCACGAAGACTGAGGAAACAAAAGGAAAATCAAGGACGAAGTCGAAATCTAGAAGATAAAGGCAGATAATGAGAGAGATACGTTTGATTCTCTATAGATAAGCCGAAATCGATGCCCAATGGAAAGAAGAAGGAAGATGGAACTAATGAAGAGACAACTCTTGATCCTCATCAGGGATAAGAATCGACAAAAGAGAGAAAGACAAAACAAAAATCAAAATCTTCTTCGATAATGAAAGAAGAAACCTGGAAGGTACGGAAAGATAATAAGAGATTGACTTCGAATTCTCTATCTAAAAACAGACGACTAGGGATAACAGATAATAATCCGTAGTCGACCACAATTTCCTGACGAATGAAGAAATCTGGAATGAGAGATAGACGTTGGATCTTCTTCAAGACGCAGAAGAAAACTAAAGATTATAGATAAGCCGAAATCGATTCCAAATTCGTTGACCAACCGCAAGAATACAAGAAAGAAGAAGAAAATTGAGATAATGAAGGGATAACGTATCGTTCTCTGCAGGAGAACGAAGATTGACGAAAGAAACGGAAAAGCAAGGAAAAATTGACGTATTCTTTGGGAACGAATTAAGAGATTTAGAAGATAGGGAAAAGATAACGTACAATTCGACGTTTGGCCCTCTCACGCCGAAGAAGCCTAAGGGCAACAGATAATTCGAAATCGATGCTTAATATCTTGTCGAACCGCAAGAATACGAGAAAGTCCTTCAAAAAGTAGAGGAATTATACGAATACTGAAAAGAAGAAAACGAAGAATATGAAGAGGCGATGTCCTTTTCGCGAACAAGAAAAGGATTGATGAAACAAGAGGATGACCAAGGAAGTATCGTTGACAACGAAAAAAGAGATAAATCGACGTTTCATCCTCATCAGGAACCAGCAGAAAATAGCAGGTACAAATTACACGTATTCAAGGAAAAGGTGAAAATGGAAAAATTTTGCAAAAAAAACAACAAAGTTCAATGAACAAAAGCGAAAGGGAGTAAAGGAAACGTGTTCCCTCTCCCTCTTAACCCGTCGACTTGTATGTCGTAAAACCACCAAATTCATCTTCCGCCATTCCTGACGACGACGCATTATCTCCCTCTTATCATCAACGATCGCCGGAAACTACGACGCGAAGGCACGCAAAGAGCACGTGACCGCCTGAATGGCAGACATTTCGAATCCTATCGATCGCAACGGGCGGAATCCCGTAGAATACTACCGCCGTTGATGGAACAAATACCGGACAGCTGCTGTTACGTTACGGCCCACGCGAGATAAGGGAGGGAAAGAAACGGGAAATGAGGGAGGAAAGAAATGGAGAACGAAGGAGGAAAGAGACGGAAGAAGAATGATGTGTGATGTGGAAGACGTCATTCGTTGTGTCGAAGGTGCCACCGCTCGGTTTTTGCAAACGAAGCGATTGATTTTGTCTCTGTTGGTTTTGATTTGTAGGATGACAATGTTCCATTCGTAGACATTGATTCATGATTACTTTCGACAAACAGCGGTAACAGCGTAGGTAAGTTACTAGTCAGCACTGAATCGATGCGGTATGCGAGGAGTTTTGTGTATATGTAGGCTGTCGTAACTTGTTTCGTAATTGTGTGGTGATACCGCTGCGCGCCCAGACTACCCATGATTGGCCTGTGGAAATTTGAACTCAACGAAATTTCATAGTATTAATCCCGATGAACAAAAGAAGCATTTCAAACAAATTGAAAGATTGCAAGGGAAGCTGTGGAGAACTCCGATACGAACCCACTAATGAAGACCGCCGTAACAAAAAAAAGAATTACCATTTAATTTAGTAGGGTAAAGGAAGAAGCAAATGTGGATAATCCCCGCTTAATTCTTAACTTTCTTAATGCAATCGCGATTGGAGGACCTTAAAAGCTCCAGATTCTTCTTTCTTATCACTATTGGGATATTGGGCGCTAACTGACGCATTGGTTGGATCCTTGCCCCGTTTTAGCCTTAAAATTGAACTTTCGTAACGATTGAAAAATTAAACAGAAATTTTAAAGATCCAACTTGGTGCCGATGACACAATGAAAAAGTAATTGTTGCAAACGAAGTAAAAGATGTGGATGGGTTTGCGTTGGTTTAGAGGGCTCTACATTAGAGGAAGAAAAGGTATCCCTTCATTATCTCCATTTTCTTCCTTTTCCTTTCCCGTAATCTTGCGGTTCAAATTACACCCTGATCTCGGATCATTATCTATTATATTTATTCTCTTTAGTCTTCTTCTGCTTTTTGAACAGGAGCAAAAGTCGATCTCTCATTATCTTTCCTTATCTTCTAGATTTATTCTTTCGTCGCTAAGAGAAACCTCAATTTTTCCTTGTAACCAGGGAGGACGTTATCTCTTCATGGCCTCCATCTTCTTCCTTCTTCTTTCCCGTGTTCCTGTGGTTCTTGAAAAAGTTGGCCATTTCTTCTGTTTCTTGAAGAGGACCATACGCCGGTCTTTCGTCATACTTCCTTATCTTCTAGATTTCTTCTTACTTCGCCAAAGAAGATTTCGATTTGTTCCTAGTCCCCGGAGAGCACATTATCTCTCTATTACCTCCATCCCCTTCCTTCTTCATTCCCGTGTCCTTGCGGTTCATCAAGAAATTACGCCTCGATTACGACTGATGATCTATTTATTATCTTTAGTCTTCTTCTGTTTTTTGAACAGGAGCAAAAGTCGATCTCTCATTATATTTCCTTATCTTTGAGATTTCTCTTTTCGTTGCCCAGGGAAATCTCGATATTTCCTTGTATCCGGGGAGGACGTTATCTCTTCATGACCTCCATCTTCATTCCTTTTGTTTTCCGTATTCTTGCGGTTCTTGAAAAAGTCAGGCATTAATTTATAATCATCATATATTATCTTGAGGTCTTCTTCTGTTTCCTGAAGAGGACCAAACGCCCATTTTTCGTCATGTGTCCTTATTTTCCAGATTTATGTTTTTAACGAAAAAGGAGATTTCGATTTTTTTCCTTGTCCCTCTGCATTATCTGCATTCCCTTCCTTTTTCTTTCCAGAGTTCCTGTGGTTGTTGAAAAAGTTAGGCATTATTTTATAATTTTCATTTATTATCTTGAGGTGATTTCGATTTTGCCTTGTCCCCGGAAAGGACGTTATCTCCTCGTTGCCTCCATCTTCTTCCTTCTTCTTTCCCGTATTCCTGCGATTCTTTAAAAAGTTAGGTCATTATTTTATAATTATACGTTCTATTATCTTGAGGTCTTCTTCTGTTTCTGGAAACGGACTAAACGCTGATCTTTCGTCATTCTTCCTTATCTTCTAGATTTCTTCTTTCGTCGCCAAAAGACATTTCAATTTTTCCTTGTCTCGGGAGAGTACGTTATCTCTTCATTACCTCCATCTTCTTTCTCGTATTCCTGCGGTTCTTGAAATAGTTGGGCACTATTTTATAACTATCATCTATTATCTTGAGGTCTTCTTCTGTTTCTTGAAAAGGACCAAACGTCGGTCTTTCAACATCTTTCCTTATCTTCTAGATTTCTTCTTTCATTTCATCTTCTTTAGGATCGATCTTTCCTTAGCTAACCGGTTTTTGTCGACTTTCTTCTTGTTGTTGAAGAGGATAAAACGTTATCTTTTTCATTACCTCCGTTTACTTTCTACTTTCCCGTGTTTTTATGAATGTTTTAGAAATTAGGTATCGAAATCATTTCTTCTTTTTTTCTTTTCAAAGTGGAAAATTATGATTACGGTACTTTTGAAATTTGCATTTTTTATAACGATTACGCGAGAACGCGTTTCGTAATTGAAAGCATTGCAACTTCGCAGTGAGGTCACTTTCTAAAACCGACTACATACAGACTGCAATATTGTTGCGCGTATGTAAATGCCAAATCGGACGGAATTGGCGGAATGAAGTCTATATTTCATCGAATTAAAACGAAGAACTAGGCAGTTCCTTTTTCCTAGCCTGAATTACTTAGGATAAACTTGCGTGTGGTTCTATTTTAAGGAATCGAGTCGATACATCAATACGTTGTTTACGCGAAATTGAAGACTTTTAACTGTGTACCTTCGGGGTTTGTCGTTAGCTTTAAAGACGGACGATTCCTCCTATTTCGTTTTTGTCGGAAATTCTATTGCGACATGGGAAATCATTGCTTTCAATAATGAACAAGTTTTTAACGATGCTTTCCACTGAGTGTTTTAACAGAGAAATGTTCATGTGGATCGTTATGCGCCTTGGCGCAAAAGAGAAAAATTCGAAATTGAATTTAATTATTTAATTTAATTTGTTACGTAATGCCGTGACTCCCAAACTATATCAGTATATAGTCCTATAGTTAGTGACGACTGATGGAAATACAGTAGGATATCGTTTATTCGACCTTCTGTTTTATCCGACGTCCCCTAAAATACGAAAAACAGCAACAAGCATAAACCGCTGACGAGAACTGTGTCGCTGTCACGTGCCTAGCTCAGGTATGACTCATGTGTTGGTCAAGGCTCGCCTTTCCCAATGGTGGCTCATTGTGTGGTCTGTTGATTTGTTATAAAACATGATGTTTAGTTGCTGAATTTGTAAAATGATAACGTAGTTTGGTGTTCAATACAGTTCTTCTTAATGCCTCCCTATTATTCGGCGTTTTCGCTTATCCAACGTTCTGCCGGCCCGTTTAAGTCGGATAAGTGATATTCTGCTGTACCCAATTTTTTCTTTGTTTTAATTTTCATTAACCCTTTGAAGTATGCTGGCACGCTGAGTGTACTACCTCTTTTTATGTGATTTTCCAAGTTACTTAAGCAGTTATCACTCAATTTTAATATTTTTGTTATATTATTTAATAACATATTTCTGAATATACAAAATGGGTCAATTTATTTTAAATTGTACTATTAAATTCACTTTTTGAAGTTAAAGTAAATACGAAAATTCCTGTATAGTGTTTTTCTAAGTCATTGATTCGACTTTCAGAATTCAAAATGACGGCCCAAATTCGAAAAATATCTTTAATTTTCATTAAGATTGATATGTTGGGTTTGGGGCGTCGCTCATTATGATTCTGCTGGCAGATTCTCAAAATTCAGTATGGTATGTCTAATACAGTGGACCAAAATTTGCAAAAAAAAAAAAAAAATTGAACATATTATTATACAGTGGTTTTTATGCTCACTGATTACAAATACGCTAACAGATCAGCGACCCAAAAATTATCATACATAAGTGTAATAAAATTTAGCTGTATTTTTGAATATCGATCCCCCATGTTGGATTCGTCATTGCAGATTTCGAAAATGTGACTATCGATGTGCAATCTACAACTTTGAAAATCCTTATATGTAATATGCAATTCACAATATTTCCAAATAATGGTAAGACATTTTGAGTTTTGAAAATCAAACAACACATTCGAAATCGGCGACCTCAAAAACCCCTGTGTGCGAATTTTTAGACAAGAAAATTGAGTAGTTTAAAGGGTTGATCTTCACGATTCCTACATACAATTAGTTCTTTCGCACATTTTTTCATTCTCCTCCACTTAAGACAGGTTCTACATTCCCCGATAAGCACCGGATGGCTAGTACTAGGAATACGAGAGGTTTGAGCCCAACAACAAACAATTTTTTTTTTTCCGGTCAGGCACAATTATATTTGGAAAAATAGTTTCAAGAGCTTGGAGAGAGTTACAATTACGAAGAAGTAGAAAAATAAAATCTACATAACTCTCACATAAATAATCTCGCTGAGATTTATTTATTCGGCAACTTTCACAGAAAGTTGTGCAAGGGCTGCACTGCAGCCTACATTGCATATGCCAATAATGCTGCTGACTGCAGCCGTAGACCGGTATCCTCTTTATTAGGACTCGTCAGTACGGTATAGCACTTTGGAGATAAAGAAATTCCCCTCGTTGATAATTATTGGTATGTGAAATGTAGGCTGCAGTGCAGTCCTTGAATAACTTTCTGTGAAAGTTGCCGAATAAATATAATACAATACAATTATATTTTTCGACATGGTCTCCATTCAAATTAATACACTTAGTCCAGCGATGCTCCAACTACTTTAACTCGTCCAAACAGTAGTTGGTATCTTGCTCTGCAAAATACGCATTTATGGATTCTATAACCTCCTCATGCAAAGAAAATCTCGTGTCCTCCGAGCCAAACTTTGAACTTTGGAAACAGAAAATAGTCGCTCGAGGCGTGATTTGGTGGTCAATCACTTCGAACTGATGCATTTTGGCCATGGCAACTGTCGCAGTACCAGACCTTGTCTTAATGGAGCAACGGTTTTTCTTGTCCAAATGTGGCGGTTGTCCTTTTGCAATTTCTTCAACTGCACAAGTGATGATCCGTAGTACTTCTCCGTTATTGTTTTACCTCTTCCGGGATAGTCGATGAACACAATGCCATGAGTATCTCAAACAAAACAGCCGCCATGATCTTCCCGCCCGATGAAACTATCCTTAGTCTTCTTTGCAGCAGGTTCACGCTTCGGAATCCACTGTTTTGACTGTTCCTGCGTCTCAGAAGTGTAGTGGTTGATCGAAGTTTCCATCAACCGTTATGCATCGATGGGAAAAATCCTTATCGTTTCGCCTAAACCGCTCCAAAAGAGCCTTGCAAATGTTCACTCGAATGCTCTTTTGATTCGAAGTGAGTACTTGCGCCAATTTTTTAAGGCCAGTTCCTGGGGGACGGAAACCCTAACAAATTATGCATCCACAGCGTTCTCCATTGACTGTAATGTTCTGATCGTCATCATTTTTGAAGAAATATGGACTTTCATGACCTTTTGTCGATGTAATGGCGTCCCAATAATGGCTCGTGCATTTTCTTCAGCCCAAATGAGGTAATTTTGTTGTTGACGTACCTATTCCACCGAAAAATGACTCTCACCGCTGAACAATATTTTGTGAAGAAAATGAGGATCAACAGCAACCTCGTTTTCAGCCCATTCACACCGCATACGATGATCAAGCGGGTAAAAATTTTACCTTGAGCCGGTGCTTATTGGGGGAATGCAAAACCGGCTCTTGCACTACTTTTCAAGGCGCTCTCAGGCATTTAAAAACGGGCTACAACAACCTCTCTCTATTTGCGGCTTTATTACTTTACGATCGTTCCGCGTAAATAAAAATTCAAAACGAGCCGCAAGAAACCGCCTCCGAGACTTGTAGATCGCGAGTCGTGTGGTACGGCTGGCCTCCCCTGCGAAAACGAGAAATGGAAACGTCCCAACCGATCCCCACTAATATAGCTGTCCAAGTCTGCCACTACAGTCGACCAGTGAGTTCCGTTCGATGTGGTGTTCAGCCCGATAAGGTCATAAAGGCCGTTTACTTAAACACGTTCCGCTTCCAATAAGCGAATTAACGAATTGATCTCTCGCATTGTAGAAAGCGAATTCCGGGCTCTCGTTCAACATTGCACGTTTTCGACGCACGAGGCACCATCCGTACCGATCGCGGATGGCCGTTGCATGAGTAGAGATTGTTTGTTGTGTGTTAGTTTTATTGCACCTACAGGGTGTTGGGCGTTACGGTTTGTGCGAAAAAGATTTTAACGGCCGCGAAGTGAATATGTCAGTCGGAGAGCGACCGTGTAATTTAGGCGGTAAGTAAGCGGAAAAGAAAGATGAAAACGAATACCTATGCGTAGAGCAGTCTACGTGGATGCTCTTTAGAAGTGAGCTTGCAAGGATTTCTTAGGTTTTGTGCGTTTTGAATGATTGAAATGAAGGAGAAGTTTCTAATTTTTTCAAAAGAAAAAAAAATGATTAAAAATGAGATAAGTACCACTCAATCTTTTTTCGAAAAACCTTATCCCCAAACCAAGCTAATTCTAGACTTACAGATCCAAGCTGGCGCTTACGATTAGCGAAACAAATGAATAGAGAGAAAGAAGGTATTCTCTCAAAGCGGCGGCAAGTCATATGATTTGGCAAAAAACAAAGCTGGCGCTGTCACTTACTTAATATGCGTGCTTGGTAAATTCATTCCAAGCGATTTTACATATGCAATAGTTTTGCTCGGGCGTAATTTGTTGACTTAACCGGTCAAGATGAAAAAATCGCGATAACAAGCTAGCGTTCGCTCGATTACGATCGTCATTGTTTTTTGATCGTTAAAAAAATTAACGAGACGAAAACGTTTCGTTGGCTCTTTTTACTGCGCGCTTTTTAATTTTATTGGTCGTTTGTTTGAAGTTTCCTTAAAAATTAATAAAACGGCACTAAAGAAAACAATGTTCTTCGTTTCAAATTTTTGTTTGAAATAATTTTAGTTATACCTTGTGTTCCCTTCCTTTGCGTTTTGGAATCAATAAATTACGATTGTTATTGTCATTATTATCAAGGCCGTATTTTGGGGGAGGCGGGAATTGTTGATCTTCTGACCCATGCTCCCCTAAAATGTGGGAAAGATTTTACTTGTAAAAGTATTTATTGCACAAAAGTTAAAGTAAATACGTCTTCATAAAATTGGATAAAAAAATTGTTTTTCATTGTTGCCACCGAAAAAAGAAATAACCTGGCTACAGCTCCGATTATTATGACAGCCGAAGCTTCCACGGCCAGTCAATGACAAAACTATTTACGGAATCGGACTCGGTCATAGTTGACAAAATAGTAAAATAATAGTGAACAACGGAAAATCGAAGATAAGCAATAAATGATGCTTAAAAGAAAAATATATAAAATGGAACGAAATAAAATAAAAATATAATAAACCAGCGTGACGTTTCCCACCCTTGTGGTGCTTTATTACTAATATAAATAATAATATTAACCCTAAACGGAAGGATAAAGAGGGTATAAAGATTATTTTTATATACATCTATATATATTTATTATTATTATATTACGATTATTATTATTATTTATTACTATTATTATTTTGATTATTAAGTATATTTTCAACAATATTCTTTTATCCTTGATGACATTCCTTTCAATCCACGTACATTTGATAAAATTACCAAAAATGTTTCCTTGGTCTGCTGATTAAAAATCAAATAAAATCCACAACAAATTGCAAGTCATACATAAACATTTTAAGTGAAACTTTCCGTTCTTTTCCGCGTTAATCGTTTTGTTACTTGAAACGCAACCATTTTCAAACAATTCCGATTTTTGTTATCATTACTCCCCACTCAATTTCGTCAATGGTGTTTAACCTTGCGTCGTCAACAACGACCACATCGATAATTTATTGTGTCAATACGTAACAATGTGTGGTTACAACAGATCTTACTGAATCGATTCTTCTTGATTGTTTTTCTTCTTTTTGATTTGAGAATTTCGCGATTTAAGCAATCGCAATCTAACGGTGTCCATACAACAGAACAAGAACGAACGCAAATGGGATCCGATAGATTGTGTAAATTTTAGAACTTTTAACCTTCCTATACTCACGCATACGGTCTGTGAGACCGACTTATATAGTATAGTATACGTATTTCATTTTGACGTGAGTATAGGAAGGTTAAGTATGATACTTACAACTTGAGAGAGAATGGAATAATCATGGAACGACATATGTACACACGTATACACACACTGGTGTTACTCATTGTTTATTATCTCCCCCTTTTCGACAAAGTTTGTGTGCGAGTGTCACTTGGCTCTTGTTCTCAGAGAGAAATGGTGCATGATGGCAAGTTTGAATAATGGAGATGGGACAATATGATACCTACAGTAATAAAATAGGATTTCGCAACAATAATAAACCGATATATCAGTTTATCAGATGTTATGACGTGTAGAGTTTGTAGTTGTTTTATTTTTAGACAATCTTGAAGGTAATAATTTTTTTAAATTATGGGAATATCACTCCAAAGGCGAAATTCAATTCTGTTCTTTCCGAAACTTAATTTTAATTTAACCTCCCTGCACCCCCGCGCCAATGAGCATTCAGAACAATTTCTCCAATTAATTAAATTCCATTCCTCTTCGATTCCAGCCTATTAAAAGGTTAGGATTCTAAATTAAATTAAATTGGATTCTATTAACGTTAATAATTGACGTCTTTAAGGATGAGGTTCTACCGGGAAAAAATGCTGGCTCAGATTTAACAGCAATGTTAAATTTTGTAAAGAATTAAGAAGAAACAAAGGCTGGAGTTCTTTAACCCCGCCCCCTTTCTCGCGACAATTAAGCCGTTAAGTAAAAAGCCAAATACACAACCCCTTACCACATCTAATTTTTACGAAATCCAGGGTACCCATTTCGACCACCAAGTTATCATCTTCAATGCAAAGAAAACCATGAGATTCGGGAGGGGGGTTGACATGAATTACACCAGCGTTTCTCAATCAGTAGTGTCTAGACCCTCAGGGGGCCACGGCCAAATGGCCAGTAAAATTACTGTAGATGCACAGCCCAGAAGAATAAAAAATATACAACCAAATTTTGAAAAACATCACACAGCAATGCGAGTTCATCAGCACATACATTAAATTCCTGTTTTATATCATGTGTGAGACAATGTATTTTTGTGTGTATAAAACTCGCGCCTTTTCATTCAATTCTCCCAAAAAGAATTACTTGCCTGAAATCTCATGGCAGAATCCCTGCTATCCGGAAGTACACGACAAAAAGTTTGCGGGATCTGTTGTGGTTGTAGGGATACGTTTTTACTTATCAAACAAGATCTGATAAGTAGGGAGCGGATATTTTATGGGATGACGCAAGCCTGCACTGCCATCCAGACGAAATGTGTATCGTTTGTGCTACGTTCGTTATAAACGCCAGACGTTTTGTCTGAGCAGTAGCGCTGCTGCTGCGTCATCCCATAAACCATCCGCCCGCTAGTGATAAGAGCTGTTCTCATTTTATTTTATTCATATATCTAAACCACAGTTTCCTATACAATATCAAAGAGAAGAATCTAATAAATAAATTGGAACGAAACGATTTCACTGAAAGACAACAATGGTTACTTCTTTTTTTTATTATTTTTAAGAGTACAACACAACAACCACCTTCAAACAGTTCCCACTTCCACTTTTTACGAGAACTATCTGTAAGTATCTCTAAATGACCGATTTTTGAATAAATTCTTTCTAGGTACCTTTCTGCTTTTTCTTCCTGTCTAATCCTTATACCCGTTCGGGTATCGGATTAAGTAATTTTCTACGACTTTTATTTTATGAAACTCATCGTCAATTAAATTTCGAGATGCATTTTCAAGCAAATTGAGATGACCAATTTTCATCCTCATGCGATTATTAACGAAAACTTAAGACGGGGAAGACATTTCCAAAGAATCGATTTCGACGAATCTTATAATTTCATCAACGACGATAGCCGTTGATTTACCAATTACGCGACCGAGTCAAACAAGGCTCTGTCCAGTCAGCTCGCGGATGGGTAATCGCCGCCTTTATCTTTAATCGAGGTGTGATGTCGATTTTCTGCAGTTTTCCTACATTGTAAGGCAAATGCCATAGTATGTGATGGGTAAAACGGCTACTGACTCAAAATCGCGTCCAATAATAATGGCGACGATACCTCTCTCCGGGAAGTACTGAATGTTTGGGGGTTAGTTGTTAGGTCTAATTATTTTCCATCAATATCTTCCATCGATTATCTAATTTCGTAGTTATGTATTAGTAGGACTGGTAGTAAGTCGTCGCACGATTCTCGTTCTGGATGTAATTTAATAGGCGGTGCTTTTGTACGGCGGCTTGTTTGCTTTTCAGATGCGAATGGCCTATAAACTAAGTATGAAACTACTGAAGATACTGTGAAATTCATTTCTGCATGTATGTATATCGAGCAATTTTTTCAATCATGCTTTTCCTTTAAATTCATTGTCATCTTTTTCTAGTAATAATTTTGGGTCATCCTTGTGAAAATTCCTTAGATACATCGTTCAACCGTCATACTTTGATTTTCTCCAAACTAAAAATCAACGTAATTATGTTTGAGTAGCTTATGACTTTCTGTCTCTCGCACAATTGCCAACGTTTTTTGAAGAACTTCGGATTATTTTTGTGAGAATTCATCAGATGTCCAACAATTTTCCCAAGAACCCACTTCTGAAATCATTGAAATTACTTTTGACAACCGTTTTCGACCGAACCCAAAATTTCGACCAACCGAGGGATATTTTTTAACAATTCTGTTTCTCGCACGATGGCCGATTTTTAAAGAATTTTAGACTGTTCTAAACTAATTGATCAGATGTGTCCAACTATCACGTTTGTATTTTCCCAAAGAAGCAACTTCTGAAATCTTTGAAGTTACTTTTGACGACCGCTTTCGACAGAAACCAACATTTCAACCGACGAAAAGATTTCTTCAGAATAATTTTCTTGCATGGTTGTCAAAACTTTTTTAGAAGAACTTAGGGTAATCCTTCTGGGAATTCATCAGAATCTTCTTTGTATTCGTCCAAAAAATCCGGTGGAATACAACTACTTTTAACCCTCCGTGGTCACACTTCAATATAGAATCTAGATGGTCATACTGGGGTCCATTGGACCTCAGCCATTTCAATAAACAATTGCAAAAAAAAACTATACGTCCGATATTGATGTAAAAATTCTGGAACATACTATAAACATTTTAGATTAAGGACAAGTAATTTATTTGCAAGAAAACAAATGTCGCAAAAGTTATAATTTTTTATCCAAAAAATCGTAACCATGTCAATTTTTAATATTTTTAATTAAAATTTGAAAATTATTAAAAATTGCGCTCAACGTGACCACGGAGGGTTAAAGAATATGTCATTCAATTCTCCGTATTCTTTCTTCGCATAAATCCTTACAATTACTTAACTAGATGTCGAATTTTTTTTTTTAATAGAATATATAAGAAATAGATTACGGAATTACAGCAGAGTTGCGTTTATCCGACAGATAAGACGGAATATCGGATAGGCGAATATCGGTCAAACAAGACTCTATTGTACCTAAAAAAATAGTCTGATGTTGCGAAAATTAAACCATACGTATATTTCGTGACTTTGAAAAAGTATAATGGATGCATTAATAACAACTGATCGTGTTATCTCTCTCAGACGAACGCTGTGTAAGCGATAAGGGCGACAACGAATCCGCATGATTTCGTGATAAGCTCGATAAGCAAGAGATTTTTCGGACATGCTTTATTACATTTACATTTATGAATTTTGCAGGTTGCCTTATATCGAGTTTGCTTATCTCTTTAATTATCTCTAATGAATTAATAATAAAATGGACGAAGAAACTTCCAGAATTAATCCTTGGATATATGAAAATATGCAACATATTCATTAATTCAGTTATTTATGTTGCGTAGTCTGATTTGGACGATGTAGCAAGCTTGCAAGGGAAAATATCGCATTATTACTACAAAAAATAATTTTCCTAGAGGCTTCCGAAGCAAGGTTTGGAATTTACGAACTCAAAATAGTAACGTTGGTAACACCATCAGATGCCAGGACAAAGGAAATTTCGGTGTAAACGCTGGGAATAGCGCTTCCGTCGCTGCCATAATGGACTAATGTCGTGTAGAACGCGGTTCTGCGACTTTCACCCGCGCACCATTTACCATTCCTCAGTAATAAATTTTTGAGTTGATACGAATTTTTTCAGTAATTTATTACCAAAGTATTTGACTGCAAGAATCAAAAAATCCATCTTCTAACAAATTGAAAAAATCTTGCAATGAAGAGTTAAACATTTTCGTCTGTGGAATAAAAATGACTTAAATTTTAAAGGAGCAAACCTCCGTCTTCAATTATTAAATATCTATTTTCTAAGCTAAAGGCAAACTGATAAGCACGTGGTCGAGACATGCTATGTGCAATGCAATAATAATTATTATATACTTCGATTCTCATTGCGGTGTATCGCATTAAAAGGGAAAATGGGGAGGTACTGAATTGTGCTCTGCATATTTCATTACATTGTAGCATAGACAATGGCTACGTGAACATCGACAGTTTCTACGGTTGTTGGAATTACTTCCAGGAAAATGACGATTACGGCAATTGCTTCCTTTGTTCTGCTATTAGCGCTTTACTTTCTGATAAGTTTCAAATTTTTCTTGTATGAGGTTTGTAATCTAAAATATCGCTCGTGTCATTGATGGAAATACGGATTCCCTTCGTCCCCAGAACACTCCCGTCGTATTTACTTAGGGAATTCTTCACCAAAACAAGTTTCCTTTTTAAATTCAGTTAACTTTGCTAACAGCATAAATTATTACTTTAAAACAAAATCTATGAAATCATTTAAGATCACCTAATTCCGTATGAATTGAGATATGACTTTTTTAACTTTATATGATAGCGAGATTATCTGTGAGTGATATGGGCTTGTTGAGACGATTATAATTCGATTATCATTTTTAGTACTGACGATAAGACAATTGCAAATTATGCCATTCGTGTTAATCTGATTTATAGACGCGATATCCACAGGTAAAATCGATTTTTTCTTCTATTGTTTCGAAAAAACAGGTAGTCACAAAAGTGACAGAATCTCCAAGTGACCCTCATTCAATCGCATATGTTTAAAATGAATCCTAAATAGGAAGACAAAAACTTGAACAGAGGTAAAACTACTCGGACAGAAAGAAATATCTTCGAGTAAAAGTTTTGTCGATCTTTTTCTGATGTGTGGTTGCAAGGACTGTGGTGTATTTACTGCAATACGCATACGTAGAAATACAAATCTTCTAAATCGTGATAGTGGTCCTATTCAATATTCCTTGTTCCGTCTATCATACATAATTAACTAATTAACATAACGATACATGTGAATTTTTAACGTTTAAGACTTATTCAAACCAGACCTTAAGGTACTTTCTATTTCTTTCCCATGTCTGTAGAAGTAGAGGCTAAAATTAGACAAGCTAGCCACTAGATATATTACTTATATAAGGATCTTTTATGACGGACGCATGCCGTGTCCGAAAAATATTTTTTCCGTCCCATGCATGTTTAGAACTTTAAGAAAATTATTTTCATATTTTACGATCTGGATGCTCGCTTCGTGCTAGCTAAAACACGTGTCACCGAATTTATTATTTAAACAATTGTGTGGTGAGGAGTTGACCGTTGTTGTCATATACTGCGACTAAATCTCATTTTGACGAGGTTTTGGGAATTTATTGCCTTCTTAGACGGAATAGGGTGTAGATACGTCTACAAAGTCGAACAAAAAATTAGGGAAGAAAGTTAGATAAATGAAATAATTATTGGAACCTAGAAAAGTCGGGTTATATCATCCTATAAACGTACTACATGTTTAAAAAGAAACATGCTTCAAGCGAAAGTTTAATGGAAATGAGGGCGGCTGATTTAAAGAACTGAAATCCTTAAATTTTCCGACGCCCGATGACACGGCAAGGCGGAGTATAAGGAAAAAATTCTTAAAATTGGGACAATCCCGGCCAAAAGAATCCACGATTTTATCAAAACCAAGAACCCAGAAACTTGATCAAATTTAGAAATTCGTATAAATTCGTTCTATCAGCCCACCATGTTATTTTTAAAGGAATTTTAACGCACAAAGATGTGTGCGTATAACTGCTAAGGGGACGCAAAAAAAAAAAAGAAAAATTATATAAATCTATATAACAATAGCCAAAACACGTGTCATCTTACACCTATATTTTGACTCATTATTGCCGAAATAATGTCGAAATTTATCCATACATTAATTACGAAATCGAACCAAAAGCACGTTTTTCCCCAAACTTCGGGAGGGGGGCGTTTTTTTCCCACGTCCTATGCTACGTAATTGCTAGTCGTGAAAGGAAAATTTTGACCCGAAATAATTTCGCAATTCGAACCTGAACTTTTCGTCAATCGAGTAAAAAATCGCGATTTTTATGTTAGACAAAATTTCAAATCTTTCCCGCTCTTTTATTTATCGCTAAATCGCGATCGAATAGACCTCCTACTAGAAGCAAATTCTGACTAAGATTCGATTAGGATAAGAACAAACGCGCTATCTCTAACAGTTTTAGCGATGGAACGAAATTACAGTAATTTTAGGTTAGAAATTTTTCAAGCTGCAAAGTATCATGGGAACGGTAAGACCTAGGGACCTCCGGTTTGTTTCATTTTAATCAGCTCCTCGAGTACTTTAAGCGTAACGAGATTAAACGCGCTAGCGCTGTCGGAAGTATGGGATCTCGAAACACCGACAAAATTTCTATACTTTGAGGTGGATTTTTTTTCGATAAAAACATCGACGTTCTTTTGACGTGTCGCGATGAGCAACGATCAGTCCACGCAAAGTTCAAATTTTGAGCAAAATATTCCCTTGAGAAAGGGTTGAAGGAGGAGAGGAAAGATTTTGGCCTGTAAACGTCCTTAAACACGGAAGCCACACCTTCCCGGTTAAATTCTTCTAGCAAAAAAAAATAGAAATTACACCAAAATTGACAAACATGAAAAGAGGTAATGCAATACGAAGAAACCGCAAGGACTGATCGTTGCAAACATGATTATAAAACTAATAAGATAATCAAATTTGTATCATCTTGTGTTATAAACGTGATAGGAACGAAATTACATTTTTTATTCTGCGTTGTCTCATTTGTTGTGCGCTAAATTGGAAAGGATCTTCGAAACAAAACCGAACTAAAAAATGTAACTGGAACAAGCACAATCACCTCGAGCTGAAAAAATTATTTCGTACCATCTCATTTCATAAATATCAAAGAAATTGAAACAATCCCTTCCCAAACCAGAAACTTCTCTGAGGCTTTGCCCTATTTTTTTTTATTCGATATCTTCTCTGTCCATACCAATAAATTCTCTAGCCTACGAGAAGTCATAATCATTTGCAAAATTGGCTTGCGACGAGTTAGGTGGACGATATTAAAATCTATGTGCATGGACCTAATATGAAAGTTATCAGAATCGTAGACTTTTGCCCATAATGATAAAATGAAAACCCATGAAATTATCAAATTCCCATCAATCCTGTTAAATAAACCCCTCGCAATATGGGAATAAAGACCACCTACCCCAATCTATTTCAAATATTTATGGAAGCGATCAATTTTGCATCGTTGCACCCTTTCAACGTACCTAAAAGAAAAACATTACAGTGATTCTTAAATAACAAGATTTTTGCTGCTTATATTGATTTGAATACGTTTCCAAACACGTATTTCGGTACTCAAGTTGTCATTATCTAGGGAATTTTGACTAATATATTTACTCTACATAGAACGCACTTTCATTATTTCGCAATTAACAGCTCTTTAAGCATAGGAATTTCTAAATAATTATGTTTAGACTGGGCAAATATGCGGTATGATGAGTCATATGTCCTTTGTTCTCTCTAATATATTACATTGTGAAAAGGACAGATGACTCATCATACCGCATATTTGCCCAGTCTAATTGTTTCATGCTTTACTTAGCTAATTACAAATTTGCGCCAAACTTTAATCTTGCTAAATTATCGTTCGTAATATCGTATAAATTTGTGTCACCTCAAATTTAAAATTTCCTTCTTTTTCTGTTTCAGGGGTGTAACCGGTTATTCCGCACCCATCAAATCATGCATATTAAGAAATGGATTACGGCCGGCTGAACTATGCCGGTGTTTTGCTGTTTGCTGCTATACTGCTGCCACGGCTTTCACTACCGGTGATAGGACACAACCGTCATGGGGACGGCTACCAACTTCGCGCCAGTTCCGGATGCGTCTTCAACAACCAAACGACGTTGAAATGCAGCAAAGTGAAACTGGACGATATCCAATTGACCGCGTCCGTTCAAACACTGCTCCTGCAGGCGGTTAGCGGCGAAACGGTAAACACAGCGAACGTAACCTACCTGCAATGGAGCGACAGCGAATTGGTCGATATAAATTCGTCGGTGTCGCATCCGGCCTCTTTGACGATCTTGGACGTGTCGAGGAACGACATAAACATCCTCTACAACTATCAGTTCTCGCCCTTCGTCAATTTGCGCGTCCTCAACATGTCTCGCAATCAAATCAACGATCTTCCACGAACCGTTTTCGACAACCTCAACCTGGAAAGACTGTATCTGTCCGATAATCGGCTGTACGCGATCCCGTTCCAAGTATTCGCGCCGATGAAGAACCTCCACATCCTCGATTTGTCGCACAATTTCATCGTCACCATTCTCGATCATTTCTTCAAGTTCAACAAGTACATCGAAGAGTTGCTGCTGAACAATAACAACATCGCCAAGTTGACCTCGAACGCGCTGGAAGACCTCGCCGACTTACGTATCCTCGACCTGTCCAACAATTCCCTAACTTCCATTTCGAAAGGTTTGTTCGATTCACTTCATAAATTGGAGTACTTAAATTTGGCCGGAAATCCTATAACTAACCTGGCCAGCGGGACTTTTAGAAGCTTGCAAAGTCTGACGCGATTAGATCTGAGTGATAATAAGCTAAAACAGCTTACTTTCGGCCTGTTTCACTTTAGCCAACGAATCGTTTCGCTTAAGTTGGATAACACGATGATCGAGGTTATCCACAATACCGAGTTGCTAGGCTTGCCCCGTTTAGAGTATTTATATATAAGAAATAACAAATTCCTGAAGGAAATCGAGCCGTACGTCTTCGACGATACCTCGGTGATGAAAGAATTGGATCTCAGCGGAAACGCCTTGTCTTTCCTCCCGTTATCGCTAGCCAACGTCACGAAACTTCAAAAGTTGAATATCGCAGATAATCCTTGGGCTTGCGATTGCAGGATGTTCTGGTTCGCTCCTTGGGTGGATACTCGTCGATGGAATATCACCTTATCCGAATTAAGCTGCGGCCCGCACGCTTATCCCAACGATATGATACCGACGCTACAACACTTAAACTGCACCGGACCGAGGATCGTATATAAAACCCCCACCAACCAATACAGACTGAAGACATCGGCCCTCTTAGAATGTCGTTACTTGGCCAATCCTCCACCGTCGATCACTTGGGTCACTCCGAATCGCGAAGTGTACCATTGGAACCCGGATCCGACGGTGGCCGACGTCTTCAATAAACATCCGCACGCGCACGATCCGTTTTTGACGCCCCTCAGGACGATCCCGCCGCGAATCCAGGTGCTGGATAACGGGACTTTGTACATACAGAACGTAACCAGGGCCGATTGCGGTAGATACACTTGCTACGCGAGTAATCCCGTCGCGAATTTCTCGTCAGATGTCTTGCTGCATATTGATCCGACCGATTGGAACAATATCAGGATACAGAGTATCATCGTCGGATTCTATTGCGCTGGGGCCTTTCTGGGAATAACTCTTCTGGTGCAGCTTTTGAGATACATCTTGGATAAGTAAGTTTTTTTTTCATTTTAATTTTCGCGTAATCTTCGTAACTCATAATTGGAGTTAGGCGTTTAGCGTTGAAATGCTATGCATTCGTCCCCACTACTCTTAGTTCGCTGTTATCTAGTCCCAGTGTTGTGTAATAAAATCCGACTGGAGGTTACCTCCAGTGTTAGTAAGTCTATTTTAGAAGTGAGAGGCAGCAAACGACGACCGCTCTACTTATAACTGTTCAAATGAAATCGGTATCTGAAGATCATCGTTGTCGAAATCTTGATTTAATCTAGTTCACAAACGTAACCAAATAACGCGTGTAGAGTTTGTTTCCTTAGAGAAGAGCACATTACGTCATGAAAATATACGCGGAATGTGACATTTCACTGACTTCCACTAGTCGGTTGCCATGGTAACGTATACCGAACACCAAATTCGGTTCGTTGTGCATATGACGTAATGTGTTCTTCTCTAAGGAAACAAACTCTACTACATCGATTTTGGAGACTTGAAACTACGTTCTATGATCAAACGCAGTCGAAATCAATTGATATTTCACAAAAACGTTAAAGTTCGAACGAAACCTTATCATCCTCATCGATTATCGTCGATGTACAGTACCGGACCAAAAAAGGTACGCGCCATTCGATGTCCATATTTGTGCTATTCTCGTTCCAAAGATCATCAATAAACTAGACCTTGAGCAGTCTCGACAAAAGTTTATTACCTTACCTTTACATTTTCACTAAAAAAAAACAATATGACCAATATTAGAAATGTGGACGAAAACAATTTTAGTGCATACTGCGCCAATTATATGCTGGACAAAAAAAGTACGCACCATTCGAATTTCCATATTTGTGCTATTTTCGTCCCAAAGATCATCAATAAACTAGACCTTGAGCAGTCTCGACGAAAGTTTATTAGTTTACCTTCACATTTTCACTAAAAAACAATATTGCAAATATTAGAAATCTGAACGAAAACAATTTTAGTGCGTAGGGCGTCAAAATAAAAAGTAAATATATGATCGCATTAATATTTAAGATTTTGTGTGACATCCTTTGCTTGAATAACGCCTTGTAAACGCCGAGGCATACTTTCCACAAGATTGTTGATTTGCTGCACGTCCAGATTTCCCGCAAGGCATCAAAAAGATTTTCCTTATTCTCAGGGACGTTGCGATCCAAAATAGACCACAGATTCTCAATAGGATTCAGATCTGGCGATTGTGCTGGCCAATCTAGAAGTGTAATCCATGACGAACGAAAAAAGCCGATGTTTTGCGAGCCGGATACTTCGACTGTTGTCTTGTTGAAAAATAAATTCTTCCAGATTTTCATTGATAATATCAATGTAAATATCTGATGTCATCGTACCATTGATTCGACCCAAATTTACCTGACCTTCCCTAAACACGCAAAACACCCCCACTTCTGTACATTTTTTCAAGAAGCTGTTCTCCGAGCTTCAAGCACAAGCGCGATCGTTGTTGATGACTAAGTAAATAGGTCATACTTGCTCCCGTCACTCCAAATAATTCCAGAATGCTATCGGCTTATCAACGTATTTTTTTGCGAACTCAAGGCGCTTGACTTTATTTGCCTTTCGAATCGTTGTGCAAAACTATTTTTCAAGCCTGCTTCCCGAAGTCTCCTACGGATTGTTCGATCAGAAATGTTTAGTTCTGTGTAGCTAGTAATCATCGAATTTTTCTTTGCTTTCCGGATAATTTTGCAATCGTCCAATGAATTTGTTGTTTCTTATTCTTCTGCGTCCGATTTTATCAGTAACTACATCAAGCTTCTTAAACTTTTCACATATTTTTCTTACTGCACCTTCACTTATTTCACATTTTCGACCGATTTCTCTTTTCGAAAAATTCGCTTTCTGGTCTTTGGCCAGCATAAAATGGGTATTCTACGCGCTAAAATGGTTTCCTTTCAGGCTTCGAATATTTGTAATATTGTTTCAATGCGATCGTAAAGGCAAACTAATAAGTAGGGTGAGATAATCGTGTCGTCTTAGCATCCGTAACAGCTGGAGCAGCCAACGGAACTTGGCACGCCCCTGTGTGATGCGATGCGTAAACATCTGGCGGGTGACAAAGCAGTTCAAATTAGTAGACATTCATCAATGATTGGCTGCTCCAGCTGTTGGGGATATGCTGAGACGACACGATTATCTTATCCTATTATCTTACTTTATTGGTAATAAGCTTTCGCCGTGCCTGTTCAAGGTCTAATTTATTGATGATCTTTGGAACGATAATAGCACAAATATGGAAATTCGAATGGTGCGCGTAGTTTTTGTCCGGTGCTTAAATCGATACGTTGAGCTTTTAAACATTTGAGCTCGCTTTAAACCACAGCTTCCGTCACTTTCCCCGGAGCTCAATTTTCGCGCTTTCTTTTTTTTTTTCAGATTGGGCATCCTCAACAACTGTTGTAGTTTCTGCAGACGCGACAAGGTTAAGCCGAGGACGAGGCAAATATACGCCATGCTAGACAACATCGAGCAGTACAAATCGCAACAGCTCGAGAAACTGCGAGAAAACTACACTTTACAGGTAATTTTCCCCGCTAGAAAATTTTCGATATATTTGCGATTTTTTCCTCGTGTACCGTAGGTGAATCGGATCAAAGAGAATTGTACCCAGCAACTCGAGTGGATCCAAGGAAGCTATCAGACTCAAACTAAGCACCTTCGAGATATCCGCGATATCGGTACGCAACACCTAACAGGGCTCAGGGATCAATATTACGATCAGGTGAGCCCCCGCCCCCTCCTCCCAATCAAATTTTGATTCTTCGATTTTTACAAGAAAAAAAAATTTTTTTCCTGTTTCCCTAGGTGAGAAAGGTGCGGGATTATTCGACTAGTCAGCTGAACTGGGTCAGGGAGAACTACATCTTTCAACGAAACAAAATCCGCAAATTCAGCGCCCATAAGGTCCTGCAATTGAGAGAGACTTACAAATACCAGCAGCAGACCCTCAACAAAGTATTAGAAAACCTGCCGAGCTTGTATTTCGAGAATTGCAGGGCGGGAACGTGCGGCAGAGCCGAGTCCGTGGTGTTCGACGCCAACGACATCGAAGGCATCGATATGTACTTGAAGACGAAAATCGATAGATTAACGGAAATGGACGATCCGACCTCGGATATTACCCAGAGCAAATTATCGTTGTACTATACACCCACGGAGCGATCTTTGGGTTCGCGGGTGTCTCCCGGAGGCGACGCCTTGGCCGGCGTTCACATCAACATCATCGATACCAAACCTGTGCCCCCCATATTGAAACCGAGCACGTCCAGAGCCTGCGTGGAGGAGATGATGATCGAAAACGATCGGTTTCGATTGGATGATCGCGAGGACGTTTCGGAGAAGAGGGAAACGTCCCTGTGAAACGATTCTCGAGGTACATCCTGCGCAACTGTGATATAAGTCGGTGAATAAAATAAAAGAAATTTGAAAGAAACGTGAGTAAATATCACCAATCTTTAGACCTTTTACATAGTGCCAACGACGAAATAATCACTAATCGACATTCAAATGCAATCTCAACGTGAAACAGGTCGCGATTTTCTTAGGATTTTTTTTTAATGATTATACATAATATATATCTACATACAATCATTTCATTGTTTCGTGCAAACGAATTGTACTTAGGACTTGGGCGATATCACAGAATAAAAAAGAGATAGTCGGCGTGTCGATCGACCTTTGAAAAAATCCACATTCCAAAAGTGCGTGTATCGTTAAGAAGGAGACATCTTGGCTTCTTTATTCTGTGATTCTTATACGCTACTTTTAGATGATAATAATGAATTATGTAATCATAGACTGATATCAAACAATGAAAATTCGATTTATACACATACAGGCGAAACAGAATATCCGAGATCCTTCCAATAAAACCAAAAAGATTACAGCAACAAAAGCAGAAATAAAAAACAATTGCTGCTTACCCTACTAGCCTAACGTTGATGAAAATTGTATCTCCCCCTAATTAATTAGTAATTATTATTAATGTTATTACGATAGGATATATTATTAGGTCGATAAAAGATTATTAGGACAAATGATTACTAAACTAGAATTATAAATTACCTAATTGCTTGGGTGAGAAGCTACGATTAGCTAGGTTGAAGCATAGATAAGGAAGTCACCTATGTTGTAGTTATAATTCTTTCCGATAGCATTTTAATTATTTTTTTAATATGTACAAATATAGGATAATCAAGTTATTGGAGATAGAGGACGATTTTATTTATCTTTTACTAGTATCATTTTATAATTTTTTCCCTATAACTTGTTAGATTTAAAAATTTTCCGCAAGTAATATATCTGTGTGCATCCAAATAATTGTATTTCCTAAGGGCTGTACAGTTAACTTTAAGCGGGTACATCAATTAAATTAATCAATTATAAAAAAATAGCTATTTTTCCTAAAATAATAATTTTAAAAAACAAACTACGGCGAGATCAAAAAATTGCAATCCCTAAAAAATAACTATTTTCCTGTTATTATAATAAGATAAAATTTAAATAATCGCGTGTGTAATGTACATACCTACAATATTATGTAAATATAACTGATATCTGAATAAAGGTAATTCAAACAAACATTCATCCCAAAAGAATGATGGCGTGATTACTTTGATACAGAACAAAAAAATCCTACCTTTCTGGAAGATCGATTCCACAAGTTCACTCTGTGCCCGGAATTGATGAGATTCTTCACGATTCCGGAACCCATGATCCCGAGACCGAGGAATCCGAAGGTAAGGTTCGACGGTTCGATATATTTGCTCTTGAGGGCGTCCGAAACGTTATTGATGTCGATCGTGGGAGAACTCTGGTGGGTGAAATCGTAATTACCAAAAGAAAATGGTGACTTAAGAATTTAGTATTCGATTTTCATTGTTTAGGTTTATATTTAATTATGAAAAAAACAAACTTAAATAAAAATTTCGAGAATGGTTTTGGACTATTTCAAACTTTTATCTTGGGTCGGTACTAAGTTACTAATAAGGATTTTGGTTTGAAGCATAGATTTCCTGCTAGGTGATTGGATGTGATTACCAAGACAAGAAGTAGCACGACATTCTTTTCTCCATTTTGAGCATAACTCAGTGGCTGCCTAATTCCAATTTTTAACTTTGAATTTTCCAAAACCTCGGAAGAGTCAGGACCAGCAAATGGGGACCTTCGTTTATTTATCGTGCTATTAATGATGACTCATTTCATCAGACTTAAATGCTTGCGATGACCTATGATTGAAATATTATTAACGCTTGAAGACACCAAACGTCCAAATTCTTAAGGAATCTGGCAGATTCAAAACGTGAAATAATTACGACTACGTTTGAAAAATCAAATTGGTTTCCTGTTAGGTGGTTAGATCTGATTACCATTAACTGGAAGTCGAACGAAATTTGAAACTTAAATTCTTTCCCCATTATGGGGGCATCATTTAGTGGCTACCTAATTCCAACTCTAACTTTGAATTTTCCAAAATCTCCGAAGTGTCAGGACCAGCAAATGGGGACCCTCATTTATTTTTCTGGCTATTAACTAACACGTCACCGATGACTTACTTCATCAGACTTAAATGATAGCGATGACCTGTTATTGAAATTTTATTAATGCTTGAAGACACTAAATATCCAAATTCTTACCATTTTAGAGGAAGTTGCACGAGATTTGAAAATTCATCTCTCGCCCCATTGTGGGGGCATCATTAACTGGCTTCCTAATTCCAACTCTAACTTTGAATTAACGAAAATCTCAAAATAATCGGGGTCAGCAGATTAGGAACTTCATTTATTTATCGTGCTATTAACTAACCACATCATCGATGACTTGTCTCATCAGACTTAAATGATGGCGATAATGTGTTGTGTGAAATTTTTATTAACGCTTGAAGACACCGAATCTGCTAATCCTTAAGGAATCTAGGAGATTCAAAAACATGAAATAATTACGATTATGTTGGAAACTGAAACTGGTTACTTGGTAGGTGGTTAGATGTGATCCCCATTTTAGAGGAAGTTGAACGAGATTTGAAAATTGATTTCTCTCCCCATTGTGGGGACATCATTAAGTTCTTAATACCAACTCCAAACTTGAATTTTCCAAAGTTTGGGAAGAGTCAGGGTCAGCGACCTTCAATTATTTATCGTGCTATTAACACATCACAGATGACCTGTCCCATCAGACTTTAATGATGGCGGTGATATGTTGACTCCCTGCCTGAAAGGCCATATCTGCCAATTGAGATTTATAAATTCAGATCTAAACCACAGATATTCCAGAATTTGAAATTTTTAAGATTTTCGGGAAAATCAATTCAAGCAATGGATATAAAGTCCAATAATTATGGTTGAGGAATGCTTCAATATAATGTGGATAGCATCCTTTCAAAATTGAAGACGTTGTTCGGGGAATTTCCTCCAACTCAAATTAACTGTTTGCGAAAAGCAAATGGTGAGTCTAGAACCATTTCCTTGTTTATCTGCTCCCGACCTTGGGAATTGGTAATAACAACATTTTCCATGTCTATTTACAAGATTCAAAGCCGGGGATTAGAGCTTTAGTCATCGCAGTAATTTTTGCCAAACAAGAAGACATCGCATTGTGTGATAACCGGCGATGCAAGTGACGGCCAAAATGTTAAATGACACCCAAACCCCAAATATTCGTTAAAAAATGAGTTATTCATGGGACGATATAAGTTTTACTCAAAATTGACCAGTAGAAGAGAAAAATACCTACAATACGACGAGTCTCAAATAATGCTTTTCTTTTGCGATGAAGCTAAGAACGACTACGAAAGTTTTGAAAGTTTCGACGCATTAAGGCTGGTTTATACAGCGACGTAATGGGAAGTGACAACAACGCCAAACAAATTTCATAAATTAGCAAAATTTTACCAGAAAAAGCTCGTGCAAATTAGGATGTTATAACATGAAATGTATTCATCATTTTTAGTACAACTCGTTCTCGACGATTAACTCAAGTTGGTAGCTATTGGTGCAACTTTGAACATGTTCCTGGATCCGACTGAGGAAACCAGATTTAAGAAAGAAACAATCGAACCTAATCCAGCGTTTATTGACGAAGCTCCAGTTCACCTACACCGAATTTGAATGCGTTTTCTTAATTTATTACGAACTCCAGGAACGAATGGCCGGATCAAAACTTGAGAATCAGCAAACCGTAGTTCAGGAATATTCACGCCGACTTCCATATGACCGACGATGCTTTGATGGATAGAATTTTCACGACTTTAGAAAAAATCCACGCATCCAACCATCATTTCCATGGAGACTTAGGCTTCCGCCTTATCAGTGTTTGTTCATGCAACATTGGAGGATAAAATCGCCCATTGCTTCATGGTTTACTACCTGATAGGGGATGGAATGACTGTTGGGGACTGGGCTGAAGTTTTCAGTTTTGAGAGCAATAATGATGCTGAGGAGGTTGTTAAGGATATTATCGAAATCCGGACGAGGAAGATGGATTGGGATCGGGACCAGAAAATTTCTTTTAACAATTACAAGGAGACCGTCAACAATCAAGCTATGCTGTTGGAATGTTTGGGAAATTGTTTATCCCCTAGGTTGGAGCTGCACGCGTTTGCTACCAGCTTCACGGAGAAAATCGGAAAAGTCTAAGAATCATATTAAAGTCGTAAATAACAAATAAATTAGATTTAATTAATTAATTATATCATTCTTATCACATGTTTCATACTAAATTGAAGGTAGAATTATGTTGGGCATTTCTGAATAAACTATTATTCTCATTACTATTACATTATTAAAAACCCTACTGCAATGGTGAAGTTTCTACAAGTTTTTACTACCATATGACATATAAATTAAATAAATGTATATATATTTCGTGACCTTTTTAATTATACTTATCTTATATGATAGTTCTCTACCACAATTAGGTCAATTAAACAAGAGTGATTGCAATAATAGTTATATTTTCAGAACGTTTACAAAAGTGTTCCAATTAATAATAATTGTGGTCATATAAGATAAGTACATAAATTTTTAAAAATCCGGTTTAAAGTTTCTATCGTTGAGACCGGCCGCGAAAGCCTACGAAGATACATGTTAAATTATAACTTACATATAATAAAGTCTTATTCAAGCAACAGTTTCAAACCGGAATGTTTTAATAGTAGACAAAAATCGTCAAATAATTTTTATTTTATTTCCGAAACGAATTAATGTCTTATTTTCAAAAATAACGCGAATTTGAAAAATACATACGGCTCTCCAAAACAAAATACGTGCATTCATTAGGAGTGAATCTTAAACTCGGTAAGAGATAACTTCGTTGCAGTAATGCAGGTACTTGTAAACACGTGAACATACCGAACATTTTGCTTTGTCAGCAAAATACGAAGGAAGCTCTACGAGGCGATAAGTATTTCGTGCAGGTAACAGAAATAAGTTCGATCTTTCTTACTAATATTTGGAATAGCTGTTAAATACCCAGAACCCATTTTTACAAAAACAAAAAAAAAATTAAATGACTCTAATAACGAAATTATTAAGTTGTGAATCGGACTGACAGAAAGAGGAAAGATTTGTAAAGAAAATTTGGAATTTTCTACACTTTGTGGTGCTAAGGCACTATAGAACACAGCAACAACTACAATGGTGAACTAGAACGAAAGAAAACTGAAAAAAAAGTTAATAATAATTATATATTACATTATTAATAATAATAATTCATAATAATATAATGCATTATTATTTCTTTCAGTTTTCTTCAAATCAATTCAGAGTTAAACGAATTATCTTATGTTCCATATTGAGTTGACAGTATACAGCTTTCGAAAATCAAATCGGCATTGCCATGCGGTCATTGTTAGGAGTTTAATGGCAAAAAAAAAAGTAGCGACGAAACTTTAGAGCCGATAGAAAAGGATAGTTTTATGTACGAGGGCTGTGCGATAATAAAGGTACATGTGGCTGTGATAGGAACTGCGCATGCGTAAGATTGGCGCCATGTATATATATGACTAGACATGTGAATGCGTGCACTAGTAGAGTCTCGAGCTTTCTTATGTTCACGCCTAGATTTAGAATCCGTGAAGCAAACAACCATGGCAGTTGTAATCGCACAAAAATTCGAACTGTGACGTGCATGGAGTTATGAGATCGGTGCAAGCTGAATGAGTTAATCAGAACGAAATTTAAATCGAAAAGAAGTCAGCGCTTGGTGCAAAATGATAATTCGGAGAAGAACTGAGGCAGAGTGAGGAGCTCTACACACGGACGACGAATGCACAACTGTCGAACATTTCACTGGGGAAATCGGCGCATTAAAGTTCGTGAAATTGATGAAATGACTGGCATTCCTCCATCCAACTTCCCATTGCCGCCAACTCAATTTAGCTTCCAGGAACGGCGTTTGTAATACCAGAATATTCATCGTAAATTATAGGGTCTTTATGGTCGGAACGTTTCAAACCGAAAAGAAGTCAGCGTTTGATGCAAAACATTTTAAGATGAACGAACGCAGCTGCATGATAATAACGATAATAACGATAATAACGATAATAATAATAATAATAATAATAATAATAATAATAATAACAATAACAAACAATTGTGGAGCGCTTCATTAACGTATGGTGAATGAAATCTGGACAAATGTGTTGTGGAAAAAGTTCAATGCTAAAAGACTTTTGAAAATTGGTAATATTCTATTTAAATTGTATGATATTTAAACTAAATATATGTACAAAAAGTGTTTTCACCAAAACAGTATGTTTTTCGTATCTTTAGAGTAAATTTCTTCATTGACTCCCGAATTCCATTCGTGTCCACGTTCTTGAGCTCCTTCTTAATCTTTTTAATTAAACAGTCCACCTTTTTAGCTGTAGACATTCCTTTTCAAATTGGCCCAAACAGTTTCGATCGGACATTTGGGGGATTATGCTGCTTAGGTATGGCGTAGTGCGATGAAGCTAAATCGGGCCAGAAAACGATTTTACCATGTTGTTGATGCTCTTCGATAAATTTTTGAAGTGCAAGGATGAATTTTTCTATATAAGTCTCAAACCCCCTTTGAAAAATAGCGGTTCACTAATACCACGCTCACTGAGTGCCAGTCGTAACGAAACCTTTCCCGGGAACTTCGTTTTCTGGATATACTTGACTTTGTCTGGTGCTTTGCCATTGACAAACTCAAAATAATGTTTTATCTGCGATTCGTTATCTTTCACACAAATATATGAAGGGTTTCTTGCGGAGTATTTTCCAGAAAGTGCTCGCAGCATAGATTTTGTTTCTCTGTAGCCGCTGGCTTGATTTGTCTGGTCTTAAGTTGCACATAGATGCCAAATACTTGTTTATAGTGTTTTTATCCACTTTTTATATCACTCCTAGCGGCTGGTAAGATTTTACACTTCAGCACACTGTATCTGCTTTCAGCCCCGCGTGATCGTTGCTGTCTTGTAGAGCAAATTCTTTGCCCGAACCCATTTTTTCTTTCTATGCTCTTTTTATGTCTAAACAGTTGAATTGTATTAGATATATTGATTTTGTATATCCTATATCTTTAAAATGGTGAAACAATGAATTTTGTTTTATTTGGGATTGTCTTCACAAAATTTGCAAATGACTTTTCGACGCTGCAACGTCAAAGACACTTTTATGACTAAATATTGCATAGATCTTATATCACGTTACTTTTCCACATAAAAGCTGTTGTCCCAAGTTTAACGGTTAAACACATTTGTCTAGATTTCATTCACCATACGTTGGTGAAATTTACTGAAATGACTGGCACTCTTAAAAGTTGTGCTCGTGAATTCATACCCTACCTAAACTTCCCCAGAGTGTCCGCTCGATGCGCGTCCAAAACGCCCCGATGAACAAACAAACGAATGGGTGGTTCACTTTAACATCTCACCATGACACCAACAGAAAGTTTTCATTAAAATTATCATTATCGGAGGCGAAACGTCGGTTTGTATAAGTTCAATCCAGAGACAAAGCAACATCTAGCTTCCCTAGTTAAAAAAAAAGTTCACAATCGAACCATCTGCCCCTAAAACCGTGACCATCATTCATCAGCGACACTTCGAAACTCTCCAGAAATTGCATACAGCCATAAGAAGGAAATGGCCGAGGCAATTCGGCGAAGGAGTTAAACTGTTGTTCGATGGTGCAAGATTCCACAGATTAAATCAAACCAAACTAAACCGTGGTTGACACAGCGAATGGATCACTGTGTCATTCCTCAGGAAAACAAATCGATTATGGTCACAGTCACTTAAAATACTACGAAACGTGTGAAATGAGACATTGGAATAGGTGTGAAATGTTTTCTTTACGTATATATCACACTAATTCATAATTTCGTTGAGATCGAGATGTATTTGACTAACGTCCTATAAGTAGTACGGCCCAAATCTCTTACTTTTTGAAGAATTTAATTTTGTAATTTCCTTATATTCTGATAAATAAAATTTTCAGGACATTATTTCGTTTTAATATCAAAATAACTGTTAAGTACATATATATTTTTTAATGTATGAACAAGATGAAAGACAGAATACCTCATTTATAATATAAAACCGAATTAAATACGAGTGCCAGATAGGACAGATGGAGAGTAACGTAAGAATAGACCATATTAGACCATACGTAATAGTGGGCTGCGATAATAACTATTTTATTCGAAAAGAAAAAGTTCGTTGGGGTCACTGGAATCAAATGGGCTTGCATCACACAAAACAATGGCGAAAGACCTAACAAATCGGAACGAAACAGAAACTACAAAATCAAAAACAATCGGTAAGAAGAAAACAGGTACGTCTACGAGTGCTCAAACTGAAAACAAGTGAAACTAATGAAACTTGCATTTTTCACTCACCATTCGAGGTCGTTTTCGTCGATGTACTCTCGTAGTGCTCATTTTTGGTACAAAACAATACGTGCAACGTGATTAGTTGATTACAACACTAACTACTTCAGTTTCCACGAGAAAGAGGAATATGAAGTGAGAACAAACGCTATCGTGGATCGCCTGTTTTAGAGTAGAAAAACGAACTGCGCATGCTGAGTTTCTGCCGCTAGCGCATGCGCGCGAGCGACGGTGGTTACGAAAGCGCGCCCCACAACTCAACGGAAACTTTATACAGACTTCATTTTCTATAAAAGTCAAACAGCAAAATGAAAATTGGAGAATTTCGAGACAACATTTTGAATGGACTTCGAGAAGACACTGTCTAATAATCTTTCTAGAATCCAGTAAAAAAAAAACAAACGATGGAAACAAGCGAGAATGTTATGTGAGATGTAAGGAGCAATATCCACATAAAAATAACGGTATATAAAGATTCAACCAACAGATGGTGTTGATTGTTCTTATCTGACACATACACTACCGCTCAAAATAATTTCCCCACCCATTTTTTGATCTTACGTAAATGATTTTAATACTCCTTTAATTCATACTCCAAGTTTGTCTATAAAAAATGTAGCCGTGGTCATAAAATTTACGGTATTTCCCCGAATAAGGGTAAGGGTGTATAAGTACCTAATGCAAAAGATCACGTGCCGCTTTCGGATAGGATTTCCCGAAGTAGATAACCTAATCTCTCATTTTCTCTTTTATTCCCAGCAAACGATACTGCACTTTAGTTAGGAATGCGTCGAATTTTTTTATTTATCTTTAGTTTTTGCGGAAAAAAATTTACGCTCTCTGCGACATGACCCTCTTTAAGAATTTTATTGTGTGAATCGTAAATATGCCGAAAACGAAGAAACTTACAATTGAAATGGGCTCTACAATAATTATGATAAAAGTGGTAATAGTAATCGCTAGATTTCGAGGGAACTGAAAGTATTAAGAAGAACAGTTGACTATGACGTGACGGACTGCAAGACCGATGAAACAATACACGTATTGGAAGACCAAGGAACCGCGACTTCGGCTGAAGATAGGAAGGAAACGTAGGCTTCAACAGGCAGACCTTCATGGCCGAGTAGCTGTTAGAAAACTGTTGTTACGTACCGTCCATAAGAAGAAGCGATTACAATGAGTTAAACAACACAAAAAGCGAACCCTTGAAGAATGGGAAAAAGTAGAGTGACAAATCTAAAGTTTTTGATTCGAGGTGAACAGTCTTTATGGTAGGTCAACAGGAGAACGGACATTTGATCAATGTCAAACATTGAGGCGACTGTTGTTATGATATGGGGCTTTTTTGGTAGACACAAAATCGGCAATATTTGCAGAATCCAAGCAGTAATGAGGGAAGACCAGTACCGGGATATTGTTGATAATGAAATGTTGGCATCTGGACTGCGTATTTTTCAACACTGATTCACATTTCAGCATGAAAATGACCCAAAGCACTCTCCGAAGCTATGCAGAGAATACTTGGACAAATTATCAGCTGAAGGAACGTTTAGTGTCATGGTTTGACCACCAGAGTTCCTTGATCTCAATCCCATTGAGCTTTTGTGGGATATGTCAGAAAAGTTTGCCTCGAACATTTCTGTATATTATATTTTGCTGGCAGAATGGAACAAAATTTCATCAGAAACTTTAATAAAATTGCTTGATAGGATGTCAAAACTTTGAGAAGCGGTTATTAAAAGTAAGGATGGACACTTCCATGACTCAATAATTTAATAATATTGTTATTTGACAGCTAAAACTGTTAGTAGCGTCATTCTGCAGTTGAGGGATTGATTAATAAAATGAAAATAGAGTTTTGCCAAATCTCCTAAGCAAATTCGTAAATTTTACAAGTTGTGTCCAGGACTTCCGATACCATAGCCTATTTTAATGTGGTGGGGAACGCCACTTGGTGCAATTTTATATTACAGTAACCATATCGACAAAGTGAAAAACGTAATTTTAGCTTTAAACACTTGGAGTCCTGAGTGCACAACTTATAGGAAATCGGATCTGCGCGTGTTATATCGTCGTTGTTAGAAATTCATTTACATAAGCAGATTAATTCGTAGCAATGGAGTTTAGAAAGAAAAAGGGTAGTTTTATATAATTTGTACGATCTAAAGAGAGAGGTCAATAGTCCATAAGAGCATATTCTAGGCACTCGGTGTGAAATAGGCTATAGTTTCATAACGACCCTGATGAAAGTACGTAAGTTAGTCACGGGTGGAACTTCATATACGCTAAACGCCGGTAGGGCACTGAAAACTAGTGCATATTCCTAATCTCCTTCATATAACATGTTTACTGCATGCTGTGCATCTTGCAGCCGAAACTGCTAGCAGCGTGATCTTGCAGCTGACACATTCACCAATAGAACAAAAAAAAAAAGGTTTTTGTGAAAATACCTATAGGAATTCAGGGATTTTACAAGTTGCGTCCAGGAATTCCGATACCAACCTACTCTGTTATAACGTGATAGAGAACGTGAATTGATGCACTTTTATGTTACAGCAAGCATTTTGACAAAGTAAAAACATAATTTTAACTTGCAGTACATACTGAGCATACGATTTATGGGAAATCAGATATGTGTTGAAATACCGTAATTAATAGAGATTTATTTACATATGCAGTATGACCATCATATTAATACGTAGCAATGGAGCTTAGAAAGGGAAAAGGTAGTTTCATATAATTTGTACGGTCTAAAGTGAGTGGTCGACAGCCCACAAGACTATAGTTATTTTTAATGTCCGACCGAAACAGGATTTGCAGCCGAAACCGAAACCGAAACCGAACCTTTGGCCTCGGTCTCAGTTTCGGCCAAAACCGAAACCGAAACCGAAATTTATTTAAACATATTAAAATTTCAATTATATGCTGAAACATTGCTACATGTTATATAGTTCATTTGTGTTAAATGAAAATGAGAAAAAACAACAATTACGGTATGTAGGAAAAGGTGATATTTATGTATTCAGGTATTAACTTGCTGACTCTGACAATTACGAGACACGAACTCGCCCGAACGCGCACGACAATCCAGGAACACTGAGTTTCGGTGCGGCCGAAGTTTCGGCTGAGTTTTGGCCGAAACCGAAACTATGGCCGAAACTAGATTTCTTGGCCGAAACTGGCCGAAACCGAAACCGAAACCGAATGTTCGGTCGGCCACTAGTTATTTTGATTTGAATTGACTAATTTTGCAATAATTTTTTTTTCATAAACTTTACAGCAATTTTGTGGACAATCTAAAAAGTGCGAAGCTTCGTATTACATCAAACTTTGTTCTGTATCTAATTCCTTTTCAATTAAGAATCTTATATAGTTCTAGAATGATAATTTGATAAAGTAAGAAAAATTGACCGAAAATTACCATTTAAATTTACGCACATTTCTATCAGAGGAAACGATTTCCTTTTTCCTATTATTGTTAATATTGTTCCGGTAAAAAATGTTAGTACTTGAGACAAGAACTCACCGGAACGTCCATTATAGTTGGTCTATTTAATATCTCTTCGAAATTCCTGGTTAAAACCGAAGAACTGTACGAGGATGAGGCACCGTTTTCCGCCGTTGGGCTCGATTTTCTCTTCTTAGACACTGAGGTTTTACCCGATTCAGAATTGCGTTTGGTCCCTGAAGACATCTGAAACAGAAAGCGACATACCCGCGTATTTATCGCAGTTTCTTAAGAAACAAATCAAGTACATAAGTAACACAAATGTACATTCCCCTTTCTGATTTTCATTCTTTAAGAAACAAGTAAAAGGGACCAACTTAAGGATTTTTCTCTCACCCACAATCTTATCAAAGTGTATGCTTGAAGGATATTCTCGGGTTCAAATCAATTTAATCGATACAAACCCAGCAATTAGGGTTATCGCGAGCTATTCCAGTCAAAATTTGAGGATGTTAACAGTTTGGAAGATATTGAATGATTTAGGACTGTGTGCTAAATCGCAATTAGTATACAGCACAGCGGGAGTGGAGTGCAGTCCAATGAAGTGCGGTGTATCTCCGAAGAAGTGCATACATCATTACACAGTTCAAAATTCCGGAAATCGTTTTAAAATCTGGTGAGTTCTGATTTTTGATTTCATTAGAAAAATATTAAAATGTGTATCTATATATTCAAAACATAAATGTGACAAATACAGTAGAGTCTCGTTTAACCGATCTTCGCTTATTCGACGTCCAAAAAAAAAAAACAACTCATGCTCCAGCAAAAATTTAGAAACAAAAGTAACTGTCGTGTTGCAACAAAAATGTTGAAACAGAAGTTACTGTCGCGTTGCAACAAAAATTTTAAAACGGAAGTTACTGTCGTGTTGCAAACAAACATTTTGTAACGGAGATTACAATGCTCTTGCTACAAACCTAACAAAACTTTTTGGAACGAAGATCACTGTTATGTCCCAACAAAAATACTGGAACGGAAATTGCTTTTGTCTGTCATCTTAACAAAATATTTACAGCAACAGTGGCTATGAATTCGTTTGTGTTGTCGTAGCAACAAAAAATAATTGTGAAACGGAAATTAGTGTTAGGTTTCAACAAAAACTTCGAAATGGAAAGTACTGCTGTTTGTTGTCATTCCAACAAACTCTGAAACGGAAGTGACGTGTGTTGCCTTTCGTCCCGACAAAAATTTCGAAACGGCAATTACTATTGTAAGTTTACCGCACTTTTACCGAGTCAAATATAGGAACACACTTCAAGGTTAAGTAAAAATGGGACGTGCGACAAAAACTTACTACTTACTTCCCAAAGAAGTACAGCCTAAGGTAAGGTTGCAAGTTGTTTACGATGTTTACACGATCACAACCACTAGGTAAATGGGGTGTGCTATGGAAACTTACATTTTGACTTGACCTTGAAGTGCGTTCGTATAATTGACTCACTGTACATATTTACAGAATAAGCGACTCAGAATTGTGGTGCATGCATTAAAATACAAATGTTTACAATATACGGAAATTGTCAGAAGTTCAATTATTGGTGCAATATGTTACCTAAAAGTATCTTTGTAAGTAAGTAAGTAAGTTTGTTCGCAAAGCGAAAACGAGTGATTGTTCTCGAAGTCCCGATTTATGATTTTTGATTGGAAAATTAGCGTTATTGCTGGAAAAATGTGCAGTTGGTAACAGTTAAATAAGTACTCTAAAAGCTACTTTATACCAGGATAGTTGCGAGTACAGTAGAGTAACGAGGACAACATACTCTACCATCAACTTTACCGGTTTAGAACAGTGGACGTTTACACACTGTAGAGCACCGAGTCTAGTATAGTGTGACGTTTGGTGAAAATTAATTCAAGAAAAAGAAAATTGATTCAAAACTGTTTAGCTAGAATTAACTTCTGCTGAACTCGACCACGATTTTTTCTATTTTTATAATTTCAAATATTCTTGATTCTTAGGTGGATATCAAAAATTTTAAGTTTTTGTTTCCGCTTGTTCACTTCATAGCCCTTCTTCGTCAGTCTTTCCACGATTTCAGCCCTCATTGCTTGGCTCACGTTTTAGTTTGGGTAGCTTACACAACCCAAATCCCATGAACACTCGCAGTGCTTTATCGGGAAACCCGTAAAAGTCTATAATGTTGCCTCGTTTGTCAATTTCATTTTAAAACAAGTTCTTGAAAGAAAGTGCAGATAAAACAAGATGACAAGGAACTTTCCCATGTTGACACGGATAGAATAGGAAAGCGGCTGCAAATTTTAACGATGGCGGGGATAAGTTGGGTCCAGCTAGTTTACCATATGTTACAAGTGACTCTACTCCACCAGTTATTATTCACTCTGCTATACTCTACTCTAAGTGACTGTTTACTGTACTCTACATTACTATCCACTCTACTCTACTGAGCGTTTTTGCTGATTTATACGCATACAGTTGCTCCACAGTGAGTCAAATATAGGAACGCGCAACAAGGTCAGGTGTGCACTGGCAATATGTAAGTTTCCACAGCGCACCTCATTTACCTAGTGGTAGTCATCTTTTAATTGCAACTTGTACTCGATGTTCACACGATCACAACCACTATGCAACTGAGACGCTGTGGAACCTTACATCTTGCCAGTGCACAGCACACCTGACCTTGTAGCGCGTTCCAATATTTGACTCACTGTACTCTACTAATTACAAGCCTCATTAGTCTACCCGTCTACATTAACTTTAAGAATACATGATTTTGATGCAAATTGTTTAAAGGACATGTGCATGGGGTGAAGTAAATACATTTAATTTGCGACATGTGCACAGTCTAAAGTACTTGTAGTACAGTATTTAAGTTTGTTTTTTATTAACTGATGGCACCAGTAGCATAGCTATCTTCTAGACATTATTGTCTTGGTAGGGTTAAATTATCAGAAATTGTCTGCTAGAACAAACCTTATGTAGTGTGTCGTCGCATAATATTCAATCTATGTATAATAAATGACCAGTGGTGCACTTGTACGCACAGTAGTTGTTTTACAGACGAGAATTGCCCTTAATTACTGGAGGTATGCTTAATCCATGTAATGATGTGATCATCCTCTAGGGCTGGGAGTTTTAGTAATGAAACACATTATTGTATATCAGCACTGTATATTGTCCCCCTATGCTGTTAGTTGGTGCTATGTTTTGGCATCTATATCCTGTCGAATTGGAGACACCATATTTTGGATGGATCACAAGCAGATGCACTCCCTAACAAGTTCGAATAATAGCGAAATTGGTTCGTGATTGCAATATAATTCCAGCCCCTAATATAGTAACACATTCATTGCCAAAGTTAAGGTAATGGGCTTCTGACTAGAATATCAAGTGAACATCGTGTGTATCATGGGTGGTGAAAGTGTTAATACATGCGACTGTACTATGTAGTAAGTCGTCGCATAATTCTCGATCTGAATGTATGTTCCCTGACCGATGCTTGTACGGGTAGTAGTTCTATTATAAACTAAAATTGTCTAGTATCTAATTGCTAGACCCCGGGAACTTTAGGAAAGATGGTCCCAGCCAAATAGATCAGCAATGACAGGTCTAACCCTACGTGGTCACGTGGGATGTATGAGACCCCACTTTTCACTTTGAGCGTAGATTTTAATAATTTTCAAATTTTAATTATAAATATTAAAAATTGACATGGTTACGATTTTTTAAATAAAAAATGATAACCTTTGCGACATTATTTTATGATTTTTTTCATCTTCTTGCCAGTTGTTTTCTTGAAAATAAACTATTCGTCCTTAATCTAAAATAATCAATATCGGTCAGACAGTTTATTTTCAATTGTTTATTGAAATGGCTGGGGTCCAATGGACCCCAGTATTACCATCTGGATTCTATATTGAAGTGTAACCACGGAGGGTTAAGATTAACTTAAGCCAATTGATTCTTACCCTCATCACACCAACTTTGGAAACTCGATCTATGTATTTTGACGATAAAGCTGTCATTTTGAGTAAAAGACCAAAAGGAAATGACATGGTGATGGTGTGAGGATGAGGTATGCTCTCTTAATTTCTACATAAGTAAATAAGATTGTTTACGAGAACAACATTTTTCTAATAATAAAAACGTCTGTGCTATAGCCAGACCCCAGAAAGTTGCGAGATGTTGATTTCCACCAATAATATCAGCAACAAAGCGTATTAGCGCTGCTGCATACCAACCTTACCCCGCCAAGGTTTGGAGATGAATAGTTCATTAGTGGTAGGGGTAGTCTTCTTATGAACCTCACTAAACTTTCTGGAGTCCACTAATTAAAAATTTAAACACAGCCATATCTTTATATAACAAAATCCGTCTTGAAGAACAATCTTATCAGTTACCGGTGCGTCTTATCGCCCGCAAAATATATTATCAAAACAAAAATTTAAGTAAACTGCCTACATCTTTCACCCAGTCCTATGAAACAAAGTGGTACCTTTTAGTACCAACATTTAGTGGAACCCTGTATGTTCCATTGCTAACAAAAGAAAACCTACATCAGCCTATTTTCAATACTCAAACCTACCTTGCGCTTCTTAGATGTCCCAGCCTTCTCAATTTTCTCGCTTTTCTCACTCTTCTCGTTCTCCTCCTCCTTCAATCGGTTGAATTCGGAATCCAGCTCGTTCTCCTTCTCAGGATCGAAGTTAGGATCAGACTGTGCGGATATCGCGATTAGAATCGAATTCAACGTAAAATGAGGATACTCACGTTTCTCTTCTCGATATATTCTTCGATTTCGGCGACGGCCTTCTTGAACGACGAATTTTTACTGGAAGTTCCTAGTATGTGCTTGTATTCTATGTAGGGTTTTATATTGTCCGGATCGACCCACGAGCTGAAAACGATAGCGATAAGTCGAGGATCGCGTTACAATAATGTAAATACGAGGACTTACTGATCGTGAGTACCGAAAAAGTAAACGAACGTGGCGTTCTTCTTGGTTTTCTTCACGTTCTGCAGCGGAACGGTGACCTGCGAACAGACCTAACATTGTCACTAAATCCCAAGCCAAAACGTCGAAGAAACGCGAATTTTCGATAAGGTTAGGAATTTAAACGAACGCACGGCATTTCGTAATGTAAATACGGGCGTGCGTGCGCAATAACAAGTTTTAGAGAGGGAATAACGGTTGTGTTGAATGTGGCGGTTCCGATACTTACACGGCTGGGCCATGGCGAGCAGTTCTTGATTTTCGCCCTGGAAAAATACGAAAAAATTACATGAACGTTGGGTTTTATCGTGGGAATTTTTAGATGCCCAGAAAAATACTAACCACACTAAATCACCGATTTTGTACTGTTTTGGCATCGTAACCTCTTACCGTTACACTCTTTCAACTCAGAATGGGCAAATTCTGTTTATACCGCGTTAGCAGATTGTAGAGGGGGTAATTGTATTTCATGAGCATGCGCGTGTGATGTTACATGACAATTGTCCTAAGAGACAAGATTTATCAATACTAATTGTAATTATTATTCCCGATGTTAACAACCGTGGATTTGAATTTGAAAATTTATTAAGAAGAAGAAGATTATAAATTTATTTTATTAAAAATTGAAACGGTTTAGGAATTTTGAATAAAATAAAGTTAAGATTGTCTAATAATTTGGAACTAAATTATTCTAAATAATCATATCCTAATCATCAAACGCCTACAATATCTGGAAATAACGCTATTTATATCATATGGTGTGTAGAAATAATAATTTGTAACTAATTACACACTTATGATTGATTGTTTATTTTTGATTATTAGTTCAAATGACAATTGGCTAGTTACTTTTAGTTTTCTTTCCAAATCATGGGAATTGGCGCGAGAATTAAATTTTAAAAATTCTTATTAGATTAAATGGCTTATTTCAAACAACGTACTTTCTTTTATTATATAATATGAGTAGCTTTAATTAGCAGGTGGCACTACAGTTAAACAGTAGCACTAATTTATGGGATAGAAATCTCAGACAGATATTCTTTTCAAGAAAATCATTAACGTTGTGAAAATAAGAGGAACAAACTATGAATTCGCTATATTTTCAAGATTAACTATCTTAACTATCTATGTCGTATATATACTACAAAAGAAAACACGCTCCAAACATTACAAATTGAAATAAGAAAAATTGTTGGTGATGTCAAAGAAAACACGAGTATCTATCAAACTTTTAAAATCTATTTAGAATATATTTTCTTAGAATATATGACAAATTACAAATTGAAAGTATAGCAAAGTTCTAGCTTGTTGCCATCAGTTTCGAAATGTTAATGGCTATAGTCAAAAGAATATTGGCTTTATAGGATTTGTAACCTGCAAATTGGAGCTGTCTAGATTGTGGTGCCATCTGTTGAGTATAAAATCTTACTTCTCTCCTTAACCGATTAACTTCGTATGACGTGTATACACGTCAATTCAAATCTTTAGTTCAGCGTGTTCGACGTGTATACACGTCGCTTAAAATAAAAAATTACAATTCGATATGGAAACTCAAAATTTCAATAAGTTGTAATAGAGATATGTGTATACTCGTCGTCGCTTAATTTTAATAACGCACCTCGCCAAAGATTTTTATAAATAAATTCCGCAGTTGATTTGTTACTACGCATGTGTGACAAATACCTACAAAAAGATGGTGATGTCTATATCTATCTCTTCTGTCAACCTTATCTATTGGTTACCCTTCGCGAGTGTTTGAATGTTTATTGTTTTAAATGTCTTTTCTGTTATTGTGATTCGAAAGCCATTATAAAAGTTGATTTTAAGAACCTTAGATAGATAAGATTTTTCATTATCACGTTATTTATATCTGTAATATTAAGCCATGTTTATTTACTGAAGGACATTTACCACGAGCGTCAATGAGGGCACGGTTTTGTGCAATTCGCAGCTGCTCAAGTAAAACTGCATTTTTAAAAACACTATTTTCTTAAGCGGAATAGAGTGAGCAAATGGAACGGTCCATCATGTAACCTGAAACTTTCACTTGGGAGTACTGGGATAGTGGTAGCAAGAGACTTTGACAAAATAAGAATAAGACAAAGCTGATAGAAGGACGGAAGGTCAAAGGCAGAAAGCTTGGAAGACAAAAATTTTCGTATTTGAGGTTTTTAGTGTTGTCAACTCGACCTGGAACTTTTAGTTTGAGAGCATCGAAGTGTTGGTAGTAATAGAATTTGACTAAACAACGAATAGAAGGACGAAACTAACAAAAGATAGAAGAAAATTTGTCGGAACACTTGGAAGACAAAAATTTTCGTATTTGAGGTTTTTAGTGTTGCTAACTCAGGACTTGAAAATTTTAGTTGTGGAGTATCGAGGTGTTGGTAGTAATAGAATTTAACAAAACAACGAATAAGAAGACAAAGATGAGAGAAGGAGGAAAGATTAGAGTCGGAAAACGTGGAAGATAAAAATTTTCGTATTTGAGGTTTTTAGTGTTACCAATTCAGGACATGAAACTTTTAGTTGAGAGTATCGGGATATTGGTAGAAATAAAATTTGACAAAACAACGAATAACAAGCAGAAACTGACAAAACAAGGGAAAGACAGAATCGGAAAACAAAACTTTTTGAATTTAGGGCTATTAGTTTCCTATTATCTATTAGCCGAAGGTCACCAAATTTCGCCTACGACAGATTAAAGGTACCGCTCGAAATTTCAAATTTTGGAATTTTCTGCTTGCACCATAAAATGAGGGGGTTTGATTCCCTCGCCTGAATTTCTTAGTGAAAACTTCGCAGGCGCAATAAGTACACGGTTTGCTCAGATCATCCAAGGAAATTACCAGATTCATTGTCTACGCAAACATGACCTTGGAAGCTCAATTTGCATTTGACGGCCAGTAATTCATTATTAACTAGAGGCACGTGTTTCGCTAATAATGTTACTAGCGCCTATCTTCTCGTAGTTAAGCCGGTTTCAGCCTGTTTCTCGGTATTCAATAAACAGTGGCAAGTCGCGCAAGTAGAAACTCGATAGGATTATGAGGAATGAATAAAACGGTGATACCCGAAACCATTTTTTTGGGCATGTGTTTCGTCCACTACGCAACTGTCACTCAATTTCCGTATTTCAAGGGGCGTCAATTTTTCTTGATAATCGCAATTCATTATGCACTGGTTATGTATGCGACATTGAGAAAATATTACTCATTAACGTTCTACTTACAAGATTTCAAACAAAAACAAAAATGAATCAAGAAATCGCCATACGCAATTAGTTACTTATTCATTACACACTATTCGCCTATAACGTGGTTATTATTCCTCCATTCATTTTCGGTCGAATTCTGGGATATTCCGAGTCAATGGAAAGATGCCAATGCGATTGATCTCTAGAGTTTATGCGATGGTTTCACGGCGTGGTAGTTTTTCATTTCCAACCCCACATTTAAGAAAGAAACCTTAATCTTAATCCCTAGCGTTCGTCGGATTTTACTGAAAGGGGCGTTCAAAACATCTCCGGGCGAATAACTTTTGCTAACCAGAGCCTGTTAGCCCTCAAAGACAACTCCCAAAAAGTTCGAATGGAAGGGTATTGGTTCGAATTAAAATGCTTATCCTTATTTTGTATCATTCTTTATTAGCTAGTAGTTATAATACGACGTAACATTAATAATAACTAATTAGTGATATTACAGGTCAATTCCTATATATTAGGTCAGTGTTCCCCAAAGACGCGATATGTGTCCGTTCCCCTTCTTAACGGGGAGACACGGTGTAATCTTGGAGAGGGTAATTGTCGATTATACACCCCGGAAACTAAAAATTTAATTAAAACTAGAGAAGGGTGTCAAAATATACGATAGATAACTTTGGGGAAACCCTGTATAATAGTACCTAGTTATTTGCTTGACATAGAAATTTTAAAAGAATTATACCCGGTCTTCAAATATATTTGCAAGCCACGTGACCAAATAATATACGCAACCAAGACTGCGCTCTTGCCTGTACATTTCTAGTAAAAATCACAAACATTTTATTCTAATTTTGTTCGTAACCCCCAAATATAATTTAACCCCTAAATATGACGTTTTACTAGTAAGTATTGAGGTACTAGCAATCTATAAGTTATGCAATAAATTTTACAGAAGTCACGTGGATCGCAAACAATCTAGAATTCACCGTATTTTTAACACAATAAACGGAACTTGATTTAAATTATTAAAAATAATAATTAAAAACATACATACATAAGTCATGATTAAAATAGAGCTAAAAATCGATTGCACAATTACAATTTGTTCATTTCGTGTTAACAGTTGACTTTAAAACGTCATCACTAGAACTAGGAATGTATGTATATATTCCGCGCTCTAGTGATCACAAATATAATAATACGTACTTAAAAGCTACGATCTTGTTGTTTATAATGATGGCTACATATTTTGCTCGCACAATTTATAACAAAATTTGATAAAGCGGGAAATGGTTTTAACCTATTCGTAATAATAATTAATTTCTTTTCTTTTCTCTAAATTAAACTGTCTCAATCTTGGCCAGTATCGAAGAGAGAGTTTATAATCAAAGTAAAGTAATATTAATACAGGTTCTGTCACTTCGTTTCAGTCTTACGTAGTTGTCGCTAATTAATTAATTTATTAAACAAAAATGAAAATGAATAAAAAAAAAAAAAAATAAGTCGTGGCGACTAGCGAGGGAAAAGACAGCTTTTTTTAAAGATTTTATATCTAATGTCGACGTAAGATGTAATAAATAATACTACTACTAAGAAAATTTGTTCGATTTGAATGATCCTATGATTATGAAACTACGAATTTTTCGTATGAATTTCGTATAAAGAAAATATGTGTTTGTGTGTAATTAGAAGAAAATCCCACGGTGTTAACCTGTTAACGGACAGAGAAAGAGAGCTTTTGTTATGTTCGAAACTAACAGTGCAGCCATGAGAGCGTTTGGTTAACAGGTTGCTTAGATCGGAAAGGGTACAATAGGGGACCAAAGATCAGTACATTCCCAACTCTGAAATTTATTTTGTTTTTATTTTATTATACAGGGTGCGCATGTAATTTACGCAATCTCCTACAACTCGTTGACGTAGAAACAAAAAGTCATGAAAAAAAAAAAAAGCACAAAAAAGGAAATAAAAATTCTTCCGATCTTTGAGGAGTCAAAATGGGTTCTACAAAAAATAAAAATTAATGGCACCATCATTATATCTTATAATTCGAACACAAAAAGGAAAACACGACCTCAGAAAACAAAAATGAGACTACATCCATTTCCAAGATAAAGAAACAAACTTTTCCTGAATGTAAAAACCTACAGGGTGATTTATTTCCCTTATGACAAACTTTGGCAGATGAAAGTGGAAGCAATTTTAAGTCAAATTTTTGTTTTATGAACATCCTTACTTTTGTGCTAGTCCAAAAGTTGTATGTTTTTACATGTTAAATTCAAAACGTCGAACCACCCACCGTAGGATACCTGGGAAACCGGCACACTCTGGGATCCAAACCCTGTTCGAGAACTTTGTTAGAATTGCTGACTTTACATATGAAGTTAATATATTGTTTGAATTAATTATCATTAATCAGGCATTCGTGTACTAACGTTAGGCTAGGAATCACTTTTTCAAAATTAATTGTTTTCTTAAATAAAGTAATTGTAACTCCACAGTAAGAATTATTTGATTGTATCGTCGAAAAATTTTTTTAAAGATAAATCGGTGCCAGCCCGATATAATTTGGGTAATCGAAGGTCAGTTAAACGAGACTCTCCTGTATATTCCTTTAGGACGAGAATATAAAACAATACAAAATAAATTTAATGGCAAGGACTGTACTGATCTTGTAACGATGCATAAAATGAATTTACAAAAATTATTTTTTATGCCAAACAAGTGTATTCTAAATTCTTAAGTTTTTAATAACTTACAACAGTCGCTTTTTACATCCGAACTCACATCTCGGATCGATGAAGTTTGAACAACCCACCCCACCACATCAGCGCCATCCCTGCAGAAATAAGCTTATATGAAGCTAAGCGTACGACGAATACCAATCGTATTAGTCGTTAAGACACATCATCGTCTGCTTCTGACATTTTCCGGGTACAAAAATCCACATTTTATCCGATTCGCCAAATATAAAATTACTACTCCTATCGATTAAAAAGTAGATGAGAATATAATTAATTATACGTACATTACCTGCGTTATAATATAATTTACGCGATATTTGTTTTATAGATAAATAAATTAGTTAGTAGAAGATAAAATACCTTTTTGTTCTGATACATTCGCGCATTCATTCAAAAAACTACCTATTGAACACATTTTCTTTGTTGTTTTTTTTTTGTTTACAAATATTTAGAGAACGAAAATCATCAACGACTTCACGAGACTTCAGTTAAAAACAAGTTTAAATTAGTTTAGTTAATCGGTTAGTTGTAGAAGTAATGGTGATCGCAGCTTAGGATATCGTACAGGATAGATTTGTGTCCAGGATTTAAGAAAATCCTGTATAACCTACATATACAGGCTGTTCCGATCATTTTCAAATATACAGCTGTAACTGAAATTATTAAGCCGTAAACGCCGAGTTCAATATGAGACCATAATCTTATAAAGAAATCATTAATATACAGAGTGATTTATTAGCTCGACCATTGATAGGAGAAACGTAAAATTCAAGCCACATAATAGGTTAAAAGATTTTTCATGTATGAAATGTATATTTTTAGTTTGTTGCTGAACATTCTTCATCAGAAAATGATAATGATATTGACAAATCGGTTTCCCAAAATCTCAAAAGTAACTTCGAGTTGTAGGAGTAGAACGAAAAAGATCATGCTTCTAACATGTGTACCTGAAAATTGGGGTGTTAAAAAGATAATGTGTAAATTTAATGGACCTAAGTACATGCTCCGGCAGTCAAAAAAAAAAAAATTGGAGTGAAAAAGGAATTTGCAAGATTGGGAAAAGAAAGTGTCAAAATCTCTAGACGAACTTAAATTAGAAGATATGAGGCTATGTTACCGCTGTCTATGAAGAAAACTGGTGGTTCGAGTTCGGGTCATCAGCATCATTCTCATATCCAAGAAATGCTGATGTTCCATGGATGTCAGTAGTGGACCTTCTGACAAAAGTGAAGCCTGTGACTGCCACTGGAAGAAGTTCTACTTGAAAGCGATGTACACCAAACAAATACGGCTTTTTCTAACTTCAAATGAAAAATATCCCATTATTCATTTTATTGCCATTGCAGTACACTTTCTTCAGGTTAGTGTTTATAATTATTTTCACGAAAGTGTAAAAACTAGCATTTTTATTATATTTAACTAAGCTTTAATTTAATTGCTTTTTAACAATGAAGTCCTTATCGTTCCATTATGTGATTTACAACAGTACTAACTATTCATCGAATAAGTGTCTTTTTTGAAAATTTTAAAATATGTACTTTCTATACTTTCTAAGTAGATCTTAACAAAACACATTTGAATTAGTTTAGACTATGTTGTATATTACAGGAAAGAGCATGGAAAATTCTGGGCAAATGATATCTCTCCCAGCACTCTAGCTCGATTAGGAGAGCTTGTAAAACAATTCAAACAATTTCCGTTAGCGTTAGCGGTTTTGGGCAAATTTTCATAACTGTAATTCAAAAACGAGTTGACATATCTCTATGAAATTTGGTAGTTTTCCAAGCCCACATAAAAACTGCACCTGCACATAGTTTCGTGAAAATCTAAGACGGTTAGGTTTATAGTGTGTGTTGTTGAGGTGACCTGGAACGACTCAACTTACTTATCGGCTGAAATGATTTTCGATGCACAATTTTTCAAAAACTACCGGCTAACGAAGCCAATCACCTCCTAAAACGAACGGCCCGTAAAAATGTAAATAATTTCAGTCATAGCTGTATACCCCTCGTGTTACGCTCCTGTACAAAATACAAAATCACAAAAACTCGAAATACAACTTCCACGTTTTAACTAGAACTATATACAAATTGGATTATATATTAGTATTCTTGTTCTCTAACCTACGAAATAAGACCTTTCAGGTTAAAATTAGTTCATATATAACGATATGTACACAACACAATTATTAAAAAATTAAATAATAAAATAAAAATGAAGCCTCCACCAAGAGATGAAATAAATACTACTCCAAGGTAACATTTCCAAAAAAAAAAAAAAAAAGACTACGAAACTCACAGCTACGAAGTAAAGAAAGGGAAAAAGTACTAACAAAAATAAATTACTCGAGAGATTTGAACATATTACCCTTATCGTTATTATGATGTATACATGTATATATTTTTTACTTTTATTAGTAATTCTCGACGAAAGTAGCCGGAAACAATCCGGTTCGCCCCGTACGTTGTTGTGTCCCTTTGTACCATCCGTCGTCTCGTTTTTTATGCACGTAAATAATGTCGTTCACTTGCAATTCCAATTCGTATTCGCTGTTCGGCGGATACGGAGCGATGCAACGGAAACGTTGTCGTACGGTTTGGGTGCCCGTTTTACCACCGCCTTTGGAACCGGCGTCCAGAGAGTTCGATTTTCGGTGGTGGTGGATGTCCGGGCTGGATCCGGAACTGGCCGTCGGATTCTCTCCGGTCCTAGATTAAGTTAGAAGGTATAGATTTCAAAGATAATGAGGGGGGAGGGGGCTTCGTTAGTAATATTTATAATAAACTACGAACCCTCACCGTTATAAATGAAGAAAATACCAAAAATGCAATACAACTCAAAGAAAATTTTAATTCTAATAATAACCGACAGCTGTTCTCCACAAATTCCCGCTTAATATGCTAAAGAAAAGGAACAAAGAAAAAAACACCGGATAATGAAAAAGTTAAGGATTTCAGTTACCTCTACTGATGAAAATACCAAAATATACAGGGTTAATTTAATAAATCGAAAAATATGCAATAAAGGACTAAGAAAATTTTAATTAAACAATAACCGCCCCCTGTCCTACCTAAATTTCTGCTTTATATACTAAAGAATAGAAACAAAGAAAAACAGCGACCGGATAATGAAAAAGTTAAGGATTTCAGTTTCCTCTATTGATGAAAATACCAAAATATACAGGGTTAATTTAATAAATCGGAAAGAATGCAATAAAGCTCAAAGAAAATTTTAATTATAATAATAACCGGCAGCTGTTCTCCACAAATTCCCGCTTAGTATGCTTAAGAAAAGGAACAAAGAAAGAAAAACACCGGATAATGAAAAAGTTAAGGATTTCAGTTTCCTCTATTGATGAAAATACCAAAATATACAGGGTTAATTTAATAAATCGGAAAAAATGCAATAGAAGTCAAAGAAAATTTTAATTATAATAATAACCGGCAGCTGTTCTCCACAAATTCCCGCTTAATATGCTAAAGAAAAGGAACAAAGAAAAAAACACCGGATAATGAAAAAGTTAACGATTTTAGTTACCTCTATTGATGAAAATACCAAAATATATAGGGTTAATTTAATAAATGGAAAAATATCTTTATTGCATATTCAAAGAACATTTTAATTAAATAATAACCGCCCCCTGCCCTCTGCAACTTCCCGTTAAATACTAAAGAAAAAGAAACGACCGAGTAATGAAAGAGGATTTCAGAGTTTTCTCAGTTAGTTACTAACCCCCTCCCTTAACCTGGCGTATTAAGAAACTAAAATCATTCCAATGCCATATTTTGGCGAGGAGGTTGATGGGTCTTCCCCCTCCGCAATGTGGGAAATTTTTTACTTCTGAAATTATTTATTAAAGTTAAAGTAAATAGTCTATAAAATTGGATAACGAATTGTTTTTCATTTTAGGCAAGTTGACCCCCACCAATTATGTCGGCAAAATACGACGCAAGCGCTCGACGAATCGCATATCAACTTCTCCTGCATAGGTGTGGGGGCGAGTCGTTCATAAATGGTAGGGATTCTTATCAACCTCCCTAAACTCTCCGGGGTCTACACATTGCTCATACAGCGCTTTTACTTATTTACTCTTATACTGATAGAATAATACCTACATTTCTCCCCTTTTATATACTACACGTTTACCTAATTAATAAAAGAAAACAACAGAAATACACAAGACAAATCTAACTAAAACACTAAATAAGCGATAAGCAAGACATAAGAAGCGACACATACAGCAAAAGTAAAGCGAAACAAAGTTTTTTTCTTATATAGAAAAAATAAATAAATAAATAACGAAGAAAATGGAAAATATTAAAGAGCAAGCACGTAAGGAAATTTAAATAAATCTGGAAAGTGCTACAAGATAAAGAAAAAAGAAAGGCAGAAATGGAAAGTGAGAAAAAGACAGATAAGTGCGGACACACCTTGTCGTCTGTGCGAGAACGCTGGGACGTTCTTTATGTTTTAAACGTTGTGACGTAGAAGCGTAAATTCGGTGCTCGGAGGATGCTGGCTGAACTTGCTGGAGTAGCTGGCTCGGACACGATCCGGACCTGGAGACACACACAGACATGCACAGGCAAGGTAAAACGCATGCGGTAGTAAGGTGAAAGGATCGGTGTGTAAATAGATACGGTTGCACGTTCACATTTTTAGTATATCCTTTATTTTAAGAGTCGACGCGTGATTGGTCATCACTAGCGCACGGATGTGACTAACCACAACAACAGTTACCTAGACTGAATTAATTTTTATGCAGTAGGAAAGTTATGTTAGACGAAGTGACTACTAGAGTTGCTCAATTTGCGCCAATAGCTAGTGGCGGGCGCTTAAAAGTTTACACATAAACTAAAACATTGTATTACGTTTTTTTCCCCTTCGCGCGAACCTCGAGTTCTGTCGTTTCACTTGTTGCTATTAATAATAATTGATTCTATGCGGGCGACATCTATACGTTATCGATTACTTATCGATTTCCATCCTCACGGATAGAGGGAACCTTCATGCCTGTTTTGGAGTGAAATTAATTTTATTCGGGGGTTAGGTTAGATTATCTCTAGCTTTCGGTGTAAGACCTTGGTGCAGTACACAGGTTTGTTCCGCGAAGGGCTTGACAGGGTAAGAGTAAAACAGCTTGCGCCTTTATTATACAGCTCTTGGAGTTTATTTAACCCACTCCCACGTCGAGTAGCTGACTGGCACCCTGAGTGATAGCAAACTTCCTTCCTGGGGCGAAATTGGTAAGCTGTCTGGTGCGGTTTTAAAATTCAGTCTTCGGTAATTAGGTGCGGTGGTGCTAATACACGACGTAACAATTGGTTGTTTTCGCGACGTAGGCAACATTTATTAAAACAAATCTAGAACTGCGAAACAGTATTTACGACAGCGTACGCGTATCCACAAAGGTCTCATTAAGACTCAGTTATATCGACCCCCGCCACTGGTCGATGGCGTTAGTGAGCAACTCTAGTAATGACTGTGCTTTCGCGCGTCTACTTGCGCAATCGTAATTAATGACCGTAACGAAGTTACGACTAGATTCTTCTTAAATCATTGACATAAAAACGTGCAAAATCTTTACTGAAATGTGAACACGAAACCGTTCTTTTAATAGTCTCATGTACAGGTATACACACACATACACACAAAACAGCAAACAAAATCTATATACAACATTAATCAAGTCACACATGTCAAATACGGTTATATCAATCGTTATTGCAAATTACTTTTTTCTAATTACCGACGACTAGAGATATTAGCGTTTTGCTAGGAATGTTCCCATTTTTCTAATGTTGGGGATTTCGTGATAAGCATTAATAACAATCGCAAAATAAACTGTGAGAGGGTAGAAAATGGAACCTTCTTTTTTCGCTACTTAGAAGTATAGCTGATATAAAAAGTTTTAAGTATTTATCTACAACCCTCTTGGTAATTGCAATAAATTCTGCTATCGAGGGTGTTTCCTCTGTTTCGAAATGTAACACTTATAAGGCTAGGATTTAAAAATGTATAAATTGAAACAACCTTATGGCTCAAGGTATTGGTGTAGCCAGAAGTGGTGGGGCTCCTATAGTGAGCCCACCGTCGAGGACGGCAACGTTTAACGTTGACAGCAGCTCAATAAGGTGGGCCAACGAAGGACCATCTTCCCTCCTTAGTGTCCACGGACAAAGGCAGAAAACTTTGAAGGTGACTCTTTAGAGTCACCAAAATTTCTTGGAGGATAATGAAATAAGGATAAAAGAAAAATTTCAGAACAAGAGAGGTACCCAATGATAATCAAATCAAATAAATTGGGCCTGCCGAATACATTCACTTATTGTTGAACCTTCTGTACAAACTCGCCCGAACATTAGTGATCCAAAATCCAAATTTTATTTTGCCCGAATTTTGGTGGCGGTGCCTGGGGACACATCTGAGTTGAGCGTTTGTTTAATAAAACTATTTATATCAGCTGCTTCGAAGAAAAAAAACAACAAATTTTGAAGCTTCCACAAATTTTTCGAGCACGTATAAAATAAATTGTATAATTTGATTGTAAATATCGCAATTAATTTTATATATTTCCTCGAAATTCAAACTTGTTTTGTTTTTCGTTTTTCTTTTTTTTCCTCTCGTAAGTAATCGGTACGTTTCTCCGAAATACCTGGCTCGAAAACTCAGTTCTGAGCACAAAAAACGCCAATCTTGAAACTCAAAAATCGACAGAAACTTACATACCTATCCGAGAGACAAACATACAGAATCTGCGCGGGGCTCATTCAATTTATGCAATCAAGAAGAAGCTAGAGAAGAATGCAACTGTAACAAAATTCAATCGCTGTACCTCCCGAAAAAAAATCATATAAAATTAGACGAAGCGGCGTTTAGATTTTAAGGAATCAAAAGATACGAAAAAATCAAAAAACAAAAAAAAAGTGATGACGGATTTAGAAAAATCGCTGCGTGAAGGCAAAGAAAAACAGCTAATATCTCGTGTTATATCAACAAGTTTAGGGGATAGGTTGTCATCTATAAAATCGTAAAATGCAGGAGATTTCATGGAAACTGTAGAAATAATTAAATGTAACACGGAAACAATTGACCGAAAAAATTGTTTCCATTCATTGTATCGCATTTTGACGAAAGCCGTTGAAATACTTAAAAATTGTGTCGTAGTGGTATATACCAAGACCGTATGTGGAAAATTTTTTACTTCCGAAATTATTCATTACAGTTAATGTAAATAGCTTTTATAAAATTGGATAAAAAACTTGTTTTTCATTGTTTGACCTTCACCCTGACAAAAATCCTGGCTACGGTACCGGTATTACAGTCTGTATAACAAAAAGAAGTGGTCGATCACTACTTAAAAATGACTCTACAGAAAAGTTGGCATTACTTTTCTGGATGTTAATCGGCGTTTGCAGATAGTACGTAAACACAACATCAGATAAATCTCTGTCGATGTTGTTATTCGCGTTTTTGTCTGACGATCCAATAATAACGCTTTTATAAACTCGCGTATGCGGTTTCTAATAGTCATTAAGCTGATATTCATATTTTTTGTCAATACAGTCGTGTTTCCGGTGTTAGAGACCCTTGACACGGTCGCGATTCGTTCCAGTTTTTACCCCAACCGTTTTATGACGTACAGGAGATGTATGCGTGGCTCCTGTGTACCAATTCAGTTTTGTCCGTACGTCATGAAACGGTTCTGATAAAATTTGGAACGAATCACGAACATCAAGGGTCCTATAATTTACTCCTAAAGACGGCATGCAGCCTCTTAACCTTTTGTTACATAGGTTACATCATCTTTGGCGTGGTCTTTTTTTGTGCATTAAAATGATTGCATCCTGCTTCCTGAAGGCTGAAGGTGTTTCAGCCTTCCTGACAGCTTCCGCCTCCTTCAACTCTCTTTTCGTTGTTTTTGGTATTGCTGCCGGGGGAACGAGTAGTTTTTCAGTAGTTTCATCTACATCCCTAAAAATGTCCCTAGCCAAGCTACACTTTATACTTGGCCACTTCATTATCCGGTAAGAACACTTGTTATGGGGTTAAACTTACTTCTCTTTAGTTTTAGAACGTTCTTGGTCTCGTTCCAACTCAAATGCACTTTCATGATCTTTAATTGGTCGAACCTTCTTGGTCCTCAATCCCTAACCTCTACAGTGAATACGGCAATTCCTAAAGCAGGTTCAGATGTTGTGCGGGCAGTGTTACTTCTGTCTCCCTCTTTCCCTTTTTCTCTGTCTCTCTCCATTTCGATCTCTTTATTTCCTACTCTCTCACTCTCCCTTTCCCTTTTCTTTCTCTATTTCTCTCCCGTTCGATCTCCCTATTTCCTTCACTCTCACTCTCTCTTTCCCTTTCAATCTGTCCCCTTTCCGTCTCTCTCTCTCTCTCCCCCTTCTTATACAGGCATTTTTACGCATTATTTCACCGAATCGGGCTTTCGTCATGAGATATCAATACTTTGGCTTGGAATTCGAATACAGGGTTTCACTCAGCCATCGTCAAATGCAAAGTTATTGGAATTTTCGTGTTTGTGTAAAAATTTCAACGGTCAAATATTTCTACAAATTATTGTGTAATACTTATGAATCCTCACTTAATATAAATAACAAAAACATCGGATCGTAAGCCAATCAAAAGCGATAAACAAGCCCGTCATAGTATTAAAAAATCAAAATAAAAAAGCAAAAAATATTTACAATCTCACACGTACAGAAAAACAAAGTGGAAGGAGAAAAAGCGAAAAAGAAATAGGGGGAGGAGGGGGAATAGCTCGGAAAACGGATAACACGTGCGACAATACCTGACGTGGACTGGGTGCGCGGTGATGGTTGTAGTGGTGGTGGTAGTAGTTGAGGACACGTTCACGGAACTATCCTCGAAAACCGGATTGTCCATGGAGTACGAGGCCGGGGGCGGCGATTTCGATCGTTTGATGCTGGTCAGCCGACGCATCAGGCTGACGGTACCCTTTTCCTTACGTTCCTTGGACTGTCGGAATAAAGCAAAAAGCACATAGTGGACGGTTAGGAATTGCGGTGACAGAGGTGCCGGACGAAGAAGTCGTACGTAACGTACAAAATAAAATAAAATTTTTAAAAAACAATTGGGAAAAGGGGCCAAGTCATGAAAACGAAGACGCAGACAGATGAAAGACGAAAAAGATCATTTACTACAAGGAAGCGAAAAACAAGAACTACTACAATCAGAAAGTTGAAGTGTAGCGGCGGTAGATGGAGGCTCGTAAATTGTGTTTTATTTGAACTAACTTGCTAATCATCGACTTATACACCTTAAGGGAGATTGGACGTACTTTCTTCGCGATAAAAGCCACCACACCGCGATGATGACTTCCCTAGAAGGACGAAATCGGTTCGTGGTAGGTCGCTAACTGCGAATAAAACAAACTTCGTCTTATTTCGCGAGTTATAATTTTATTTTATGCGTTTTTTCTTATTGAAAAACGTCGCGTCAAGCTATTTTCGAGTAATCCCGTAAGAGCCCATGTAAAAATGCAACTTTGTAAATTAGTATATCTCAATAAATATGTAGTGAATAGTTCTATGTAAATGAAATCAATAGACTTTGTAGGTTTCAACAATATACTGAATTCATCCACTTGATGAAGTCACACTGTGGTGAAATATTGTAGTGGTACTATAATTAAATATTTTTGAAACCTACAAAGTCTTTCAATTTAATTTATTCGTTATGGAGTTTCAACAAGTGATTCCCGCATCAATCAATATTTTCTGTTTCCGAAAAAATATTGAGGTAGTTTGCTTACCCGTGTTCACACATCTACATCGTTAACGTTCATATGACGCAATTATGCGTCATGTTTTTCAGAATGTTCACGTTTTAATTCACAATTTTTATCAACGAATTTCTGAACGGAAGGTAATTGTTTGGTACACGTACCTAGTTTTAACACATTGAGCCACTGTTAGCGAGTTAGTTTTTGAGCGACAATGTGTTAAAATTAGAACGATGAAAACAAGGCGAAGACGCGTTTCTTACTGTTTAGGCTATAAAATCCAAAATTTCCCCCATCTACCGCCTACAACACGAATTTAAACTAAAAAGAATCCCCGAAAACACTCGCTAGACAAACCTTATCAGCAGGCTTCCCCACATTATTAGCAGACGACATAGACTGTGCTGTAACGCTCGACATTATAGCGCTGCTGCTCCGACCCAAAGCGATAGCGGCGTTATCTTGCTGACCGTGCCAGCTCGAAGAGATGGTGTTGGTACCACAAGCAGGACTTGCTGACCTTGGCGGTAATTCCGGCGGCAAATTCGACAATTGCCTCGACGAATTCGACGATTTCGCTCCGTTTCGGGTGTAACTAACGGAACCTCCTTTCCCGTCGTTATTCTCTCCGCCGCGCGTGGCGCTCGACTGCGGTGATCGCGGACTTCCCCGCGCTAATGTTACGTAATTGCCGGGGAATACGCCACCTTTCTGAGTTCGATTGGAAGTCCCCTTGAACCAGCCGTCTTGGCAGCGTTCCGTCACCATGTAGATGCCGCCTTTTTCAATTCTAATTCGTCCGATTTTGAGGTTTGTACGGGTAGAGAGCGATGTAAGTGGCCGGTTCGCTCGGGGCGAGTTCGGCGCTGCGTCTGTGTCGATCGCCGTTGTAACCGGCGGCGTTGCTGGTTTGAGCTTGAACGGTAGTTTCGGGTGCTAAAATTTCAGCCGAGTGTCGGTGGGTGTTGGACGAATGATGTTGAGGCGTTAAGGAGGTGAAACTGTGTCGTTTCTCCCTGATTTGTTGATGGGAGTGAGATTCGGGTCGTGGTGGGGGATTGTTCGGCGTTGGTGGTTGACGCTGCGGTGTTCCGTATCCGTCGGATTTCCTGAAAATAATAAAGATACAGTCGAATATCCGTATGTCGAAATTCTCCACATATCGAAGTTTGGTTTAGTCCCGTGAAATTTTTATATTTATACGTACATACATATGCAAGAAAAATTCTCTGAGTAGACAGTCAATATATCCAGAGATAAAACATGTGACAGACGTTTAGAGGCTGTTCTCCTCATTCTCAATGTCCGCTAATTCCAATAACGTGAGAGGAATCCCATTGTCACACCATGTCACTATTCCAATTTCCCAATGAAAATATTAAAATTTTGAAAAATTCATGTGCATTACCATATATGGAGGTATGCTGGAACCAACTACAATCAACAGGTGCAATAAATTTTCAACCATTTTTTTAGCCAGCAGTGACACTTTCTAAAATGTTATTAGAAATCCAACGATTTTTAACCATTTTTAAATCGGTACTGTCGCTCTATAGAAGTTTGCTACAAATAGGTTTTTACCTAATACTGAGACCTGACAAAAGTGTTACTACCAATTTGGCGCTTTAAACCAGTTGTTTTGGCCAGTAGTAGCACTTTTAAAAATCTTACTAGTAACTCAACTTGTTTGAACCAGTATTCTTGCCAATACTGGGGTATTTCTTAAAATCGCATTAGAAATTTGAACTATTTCAACCAGTTTTATTCCGAATTTGACAATTTCAACCAGTTGTTTAGCTATAGCGGTACTTGGCAAAAATTTTACCAAAAATTCGACAGTTTCTACCACATCTTTAGCTACTACTAATACTTGACAAAAACAAAATGTACTAATTTTAAATGTAATAGAAATATCGACATCAAGTGAAGACCCATGGATAGAACTCAAGGAAAGTTCCTCCCATGGACTTAACAGTAAATATGGACATACCTAGGGGAATGGGGCGAAAAATTCCTCCAACCAATTTTTTAAAATTGTTCTGTCAAGCTTTAAACTTAAAAAATGTGAAAAATAGATCGACCAAAACAAATATCTTACTGTGTTCTCGGTGGAACCGGCTGTTGATTACGAGGCGGGGGCGAAGCCGGCGAGGACGGAGCCGTACTGGGGCTCGACGAATTATTGCTGGATGTCGTATTCGGAGTGGTGGTGGCCGAACTTCCGGAACTGACGGTCGAGCTGGAATCCGAAGACGGGATCGCGGCGTTCGTCGCCTGTTGCGCCTGCTGCTGGTGCTGTTGGGTGCCGTGATTCGGCAGATGTTGATGGTTGGGCGTGTGAGTCATGTGCACGTTGCCCACCGAGCGAGTATGATCGCCCATGATGAGGAGGGCGGTGTCTTCGGTGGTGGGAGTCGGCGGGGCTACTTTTGACGGACCGGGTTGAGAGCTATTGAAGATGGTAATAACAAAAATAATAATACAATGTATAATAAAAATAAGAACATATAATAAAAATAGTAAAATAAATATATAAGAAAAATAATATACAGGATGTAAAGTAAGTGATGACTTTAATTTCAGGGGGTGATTGCTTGCCATATTTTATGAGAAAAAGTTCATATAAACATATGCCCTAACTTGTTTCGTGTGTTCTAGCGTGCAAACACTATCATATCCTGTGAAGTAAATATGGATAACGTCAAATTAGTTACATTTCAATTATGGCCTTGCAGACGGAAATGATGCAGAAGTCCATCGAATAAAATTTTAAAAATTAAATTCAAAAGCACTTTCTTATTAACTAGCTGCTTTCAAGACTTTTCCATTTAATAGTCAAACACATTTTCATTTCAAAGTGCAAGGAATAGGTTTTTATTTCTTTCTCGAAAACTAAGTGGGATAGAAAAAAACTGGAGAGACAAGAAAGTTGGATTTTTAATTATTTAATCTGAAAATATCAAACTTCGAAAAAAAACAGTGGTGTACAATGATTTTTACAATAAAAATCAATCAGGTAACTTTCTGCGACGCCACTGGAATTATTATTTTAATTCTAATTAAAAGACAGAAGCGTCTTGTTATTGCTAACACACAAAGTTTCGTCGAAATCGTCGCATCAAATTTTGTGTAATTAATTTATAAAAAAACGATTTTTTAAAATTAAAACTTTGACACCCTCTTTCTTGAAAACAAAGCAAGTTAGAACACATGTTTATAAAAACTTTTTCTTATAAAACATGACAAGGAACCACCACCTGAAATTAAAGTCATCACTTAATTCACGCCTTGTATAATAATAGTAATATATATATAAATGGCTTCATCTAGGCCATTCAGGCCTATCGGGTAGGGTGTGGTTTTGTTTCTTCTTTCCACTTCTATCGATTTTTAAATTGTTCAATAGTAAAATAAATATATAATAATAAATAAGAAAAATCGTAGGTTTTTTGTTCTTTGTATATTATAACCACCCCATCCCCCTGTCCGGAAAAAAAAAAATCCAGACTCCAACCCTAATGTAAGAATGGAAACAAACATTTCAATTGTGTCTTCATAACCGTCTTTGATGAGGTTAACATTCAGCTGTTTTTTCAGCATTCTTTGACTGAATTGAAAAGAAAGCAAGGAAAGACAAAAATGAACGCGGAAGAAAATTTGACAGCTTATTCAATTTTTTTGTAATATTTTTTGATAAAGTAATTACGAAAAATTGGCAATCTGATTCAATTGTTTAATTTTACAATTTCTCCAGTCTTCTTTGCCCAATTGATGTTTTTATCTTTCTTTTTTTCTAACATCTTTCCTAAATATAGAAAAAATGAAAAGCATTTTGTTATGCTTTTTTATTTTATAACTTTTTGTAATATAAAGAGGTGGTACATGCATTCAATGTTTTTACACCCCCTGTTGATACGAAGAAAACTATCAGAACCATTTCTCGACTGATATTACTTAATTATTTAATTATAATAGACTGAACAAGGCGGAATATTGAATAAAACCATTATTACGATTTAGAAGATTTGTATTTTTACGTGTTGTATCGCTTCATACGCATCTAGTAATAATACAAATCCTCTAAATCGTGAGAACGACCCTATTCAATATTCCGCCTCGTTCAGTCTATTATAATTACATAATTATGTAATATCAGTCTTTGTAAGGTGTATTAATCTTTTTAACTTTCTTAGAAAAATTAGCTAATAGGTACTTTTTCTTTCCTTCGCATGCTTTGTAGATGTAACGCCTAATTTGGACAGGCTGTTCCACTTGACATGTTATTTATTTAGGGGTTTTTGAAGGGGGAGGAGGGAGGACATCATTGCAGTGCGTCTCCGAAATAAGGATAGGGTAAATATGCACGTTCTATATCTTTAGAATAGTTGCCAGATCGGTTTAGAGTTTTGTTAATGTTCCCCTCGTGCTAGCGCAACATGTGTCACCGAATTATTTAAACAAATGTATGGTGAGGAGTTTGCCGATGTGATATGGTGTAAGTTCTGATATGAGTCACATGCTCTAAACTGAAACGCACAAGGAGACAAAAGAACAACTCAGATGTGTAACAAACACACAAAAAAATCATCTCGTTTTACAACAAATAAAATCGAAAAACGGCTTTCACTTTCGATAAAAATAATCTCGTATACCGATAACGCTAATTAACAATTTTCTCCTCAAAGATTAATTAAACCTACGCACATCATCCAGTACACTCACTTGGTCGATAATTTCATCAACGATCTCGCTAAGCTGTTCAATTCGACGAAAGCCAAAGGAAATATACCGATACGTCCGTCCAACTTCCCTTCGGCCCAATTTTCGTCAACCCTTCGAATCACGTTGATAATATCCCCTTTATTGAAGGCCAAACATCCCTCTTCCTCGTCATTGGTCATTCGAAAGTCGTACAGAGCTTTGCATTGAGGTATATTACTCGGAACCGGCGTGATGATCTTAATTAGAGAAAAAGATGATGATTAGTCATAATTCTAGGTACTGTTTGTAATTGTATGAGTAACGATGAGATAATGAAACAATACATTATATCATAAAAAAACTTCTTACCTGGACGTAACTTAGAGGGAAAACTCCCTCTTTTCCGCCACATTCGCCTTGGTACCAGTTGCTGTCGACTCGTTTTCGTAAAATTATAAGATCTCCGCGTTTGAAGGATAAATCGCTGAAAAATATACGGAATAAAATTGTGTGCCCTATATGGAGATGATTTAAGTACGTTGAATAATTTTGGGTGTCAAAAGTGTGGTAACTTTTTCAAAAATTCGAACCCTGAAAAGTTCTTGAATTCGTCAAAATTTCATATTTCGAATTTATTTATCTTTTACCCTTTTCTACCTTTCGGTGTAAAGGTACCATTGAGAGATTAACGACTGTTAATTTTCATTCACAACCTCCTTCGATACAAACGAATAGTAATAATAATAATAGTCGTAAAAATTGACAGTGAAAATCAATTTCATTGGTTTAATAGGATTTTAAACGTCCAAGAGTTATAATGAAACTTTTCAAATGTGAATAAAAGCTACGTCAAACTGTTTTGTTCTTACAACACCTCCTTGGATTAAAAAAAAAAAGAATCAGTAGAAAGATGACAGCTATCAACAATTACTGTTGTTTTACCAAATGCTTTTTCGGTTAAAAACACTACAAAATTGGAAGTTGCTTTCCAGCGCCACCTTTGATTTAAAGAAAAAAACCCTCGAAAATTGACGGCTGTCAACAATTTCTGTTCTTCTTCAAAGGTTTCTTTGGATTAAAACAAAAAAACACTAGCAAATTGACAACTATCAAAAACATTTGTTTTCCAAAGTTACCTTTGATAAAATAAATAATCACTATAAAATTGACAGCTGTTAACAATTTAACTTTCCCATCTCTTGGTTAAAAACATCACTTGAGCGTTGACAGTTGTCAATATGGTTTTTCCGATAACCTATCCTGATTCAAACAAATGACCAAAAAACGTGATAGCTGTCAACCATTTCTTATTTTTTCAAATGCTTGTTTTGATTGAAAAAGAAAGAACAATAACGAGAAAATTGACCACTGTACCACATTTTATTTTATTTCCTGTTTGTCAACGCTTTTTTGAATATAATTAGTTGAGAAAGTAACAACTACATCCACACATAATTCATATGTTTTAGCAGCTCCTCTTAGGTAAAAAAAATTTGTGTCTTGTGAAGTTGGGAGTTATCAATAGTTTCGTTTCTTTTTACAATATCCGTTGACTAACAAAAATAATCACAGAGAAATTGACACCTGTCATAAATTTAGTTTTTCCAACGCCTTCTTTGATTAGAAAATCACAAAAAGCTTGACAGCTGTCAAAAATTGCCTTGTTTTTCTTTAAGCGCCTGTTGATAAAGAAAATCACTAAAGAATTTACAGGTCTCAAAATTCTTGTCAAAGTCTTATTGGGTGTAACAGATTAATTGAAGAAGCGACAGCTATATTCAATTCAACTACTTTAGCAACTTCTTCTGGTATCTGGTGAAATGGCCAGCTATCAATGATTTCCTTTTTTCCTTAAAGCCTCCTTTGAGTAGGCAAAATATCTGTGCCACAATTTTTTTTCCTAACCATCCTTTGAGGGAAAAAACACTAGAAAATTAACAGATCTCCACAATTTATTTTCTAAAATCTCCTTCGATTAGGAAGATGATAAAAAACCTGACAGCTGACAAAAATCATTTGTTTCTCAAAGCGTCTCATCATAAAAAAATCATCTGAAGAATTGACAGGTGTCAAATTTCACTTATTTCTTTCAAAATTTCGTACGATAAAGAATATCATTAGAAAAAGAGTTACTTTTCTTCTTCCAACGCTTATCGATTTGTTGTTTTTTCAAAGCTCTTTTGATGAAGAAAATTACAAAAAAAAATGACAACTGTCTGGAATTTCCTTTTTCCAAAAAGGAATAATCATAAAAAGGATAGATGCATTTGATTCAACTATTTAAAACAAACTCACTCAATTCCATCACTTCTAGTCTTCTTGGATTAAAGAAAATGTCACTAAAAAATTGACGGAAGTCATTATCTTCGTTCATAATCTTCTCTGATATATACGAATAGTAAAAAGTAATAGTTGCATTCATTTTTTCTAAACTGTTCAAGCTTTGACAGTTATCTCCAATTATTTTGTCTTCATTTTAAGTAATAATTAAAAAACTGCTACTGTCATTCAATGCGATTGTCAAGTTCAAGTTCTACTGATCACTACGACAGTTACACTCAATTGTTTTTATAACCTTCTTACATTAAAAATTAATCTTACTGAAAAATTGGCGGTTACATGCAATTTTAAAGAAAATTTTCAAATTTTATTGACAATTACAGTTACATTCCCTTTCGTATATCGATTTAAGAAAAAAAAATGGACAGTTGGCAATTTATCTGCCTTTTACAATTCCTTTGGGTAAAAAATAACAGACACATTCAAATCAAGTGTTTCAATAAGATTCAAGACATTTCGGAATCTCAATCGAATTGTCCAATTTCTCATGATAGTCACAATGCAATTGCTTTTTCACAAGTTCTATTGGTTAGAAAAAGTATTCATTGACAAATGACACCTATTATCAATTTCTTACGTCACAAAAGTCAAATAATTACATGGTTACTCGTAATTCAATTGATCCAATAAGATTTGAGACATTCAAGCATTTGAAGGAAACTATTCAAAATACCAGTTACATTCAATTGTTTTGTTTTTACAACTTTTATTGGTTCCTAGAAAGTTAACAGCTGTCATCAATTTTCTTTAATTTATAACTCCTTTAGATTAGTAAAGGCGTAAAAATTGACATTCGCACGCAATTCAATGCTACCTTATCAGAACCGCTTTTGATTAAATACAAAAAATAGTTATTGGAAAATTGACAGCTGTCACTTTCTTTTTCGACAGTTGGCTTTCATAAGAAAAAACAATAGTTATCAAAATTGACAGTCAAATTTCATTGCTTTGACAAGATTAAAGACAAGTAAAAACTAGATGAGGTGGGAATGAGTTAAAGTAGTTTATTTTTTCTCCTTCCTATACTCATTTAGACACCCCTATTTTGATAAGTATATAAGGTGTCATCTTTGTACTGAGGGTGACAACTTAACTGTCGAAATAAATATTTGGCGACATCCAAATTGATATTGCAGTTGAGTAAGAATTTGTTCTAGGATCTTTAACAGGTTTGATGAAATTTTTTAAACTTAAAGTTCATATTTTCATCATACTTTCATAAAAAATGTTTGAATGGTAAGGAAATCTGTGGTTTAGAATAAATATAAATAAAGTGTGGTTCTTATCATTTACCGTAGCAATCTGACATGTTTCTAAAAAAATATCTTAATGTTCCTATTAGACATTGATAAAACTTTTTCAAAGTTCCCGGCAATTTTTTTTTAAAATGTTTTGGGACTCAAAACATTAAATAACAAAGAAATTTCAAGGATTCAGATGGTTGTCAAGATTTATGGGGCTCAAGAAATAAACATCCCACCTCTAGTGGAAAGGGGCCCTAAGATTAAAATTAAATATCATTGAAAATTACCCTTGTTCTTTGGATGAGTAATCATAAAGTGCTTTGGCATACGGTTGATGCGGTGAAAGATAATGCTGCTGTACTGGTCGATTCGATTTGTGTCTGTGATCAGGAGGTCCTTGCGATATGTGATGTATCGGTGTGTTATGTTGCAGAACCGGCTGCTGGGTGTGATTCTCCCTGATGTTACGTATCTGCTTCTTGGGCGCAGCGTTCCGCATACCCTCCAAGATGCGCATCAGAAGCACATTGGGGGTAAATCGTCTATCTTGACGTGAATGAGGATGCGGCACTCGGGGCATCGTAATTCCTTGTGTTTCTCGACGATCTCTTCCAGGCATTTCCTGCAGAAAGTATGTTGGCACGGTAGGACCTTACTGGAGGTATCCAAACGTTCCAAACACACCGAGCACTCGAGCAGGTCGTTTAAAGTTCCTTCATCCATGTTGAATAGCAGGTGCACTACGTAACATTGAACGCATTCTCTACACCTGTATCATCGCGTAAAATCGGCGCACAAAGGAGACGAAATCGTCATCTCGATAGGCGATTAGATAACGGATTCTATAACACTTTCGTCGGGTCGAATGTAGAAGTCGAGGATGAGCTGGTCGACTTCGCGTTTTTTACGCCGTTTTCGAGCGGTCGTCGTAGTTTTTACACTTCCGGTAATCGAGCACAGTCATCGCGCATATTGCTTGGGCGCGGTATCCACGAACTCGAACACCCCGGTACGAAATCGTTTCGAAAAAGGACTCGCCCACGATGAATTCGGCCCCTTTCCCCCACGGATTAAATTTGTTTGTTCTACGCCGACGAAAAGGAGGGTCAAAATAAACGCTACCTACGTTCTTCTCTAGTCGATGAATGACAAAAATGACAAATTGCGAAACACCTTCGGTTATTTTCGGCCTAATATGTTGGCCATAAACGAATCGAGCCGAAAATAGTCGATAATTTCATTCGGTCGATGCGTTCCTTATATTTGGAAATTCATTCAAGAGAATCTTAATTATTATTAGAGTTTGTTAAAAGGTGGATGACGCGTTTTCATTGGGTAGTGTAAATCGAACTGACACTGTCACTCCTCCGAATTTTATTATTCAATGATAAGTTTACATTGATAAATTATCATTGAAAAATAAAATTCGGAAGAGTCACAGCATCAGTCCGATTTACACTATTTAATGATACACGTCATCCATCTTTTAACAAACTCTAATTATTATACTAATATACCGTAAGATTTTTAATGATTGTCCTGATCCTACACTACTTGCCACAGTTCCTACATCAATATTTACTTCAATTTTTCTATCTGAAGTTAGCCTCTTAGTAACTTCTAATGGATTTTCCCATATCTACTGTCATGGCTGTCACTTACCTTTCATAGGTGTACCATATCTATTTTTTGGGTTTAATAGGAACAAGTTTTTTACGTTTGCTAGTTTCTTTCTCAAGATTAAACGTGTTTAATCTTCTATTCCGTTACATACTTAACACAACCCGAAAATTGCAGATTCTATAGTTGTAATTATTGATACATCAAACGTTTTAGGCGATATGTACGATAAGTTGCATAATCATATTCTATCTAAGACACCACAACACTGCAAAACATTGTATTTAAATAGAAATAAATATTGGGGTAAGGACTGCGGAAAGTAATGTAGGATCAGGACAATTATAAAAAATCACACGGTACACAATCTTAAATAACGGATTTGCCTTAGAAATGAAGTCAGTTGCCATCATTAGAAAGACATATTCATATTCTTCTTATACCCATATACCTACATGTTTCGTCAGTTTCTCCGCAGGATACAGTCAGAAAGCAAATAGAGTATACCAGTTTCTTTCGAAATTATTCGAAAATTACAGAAGGGAATGAAAACCATTTCATATGTTTAAATGTTTCCCCGGTAACTTCCTTCTTTCAAAATGGAGGCGACTTCAAGATTAAGGATAGAACAGATTGGAAGTTTGCGCCCTTCTAATGATTTACCATTGATTTACCATTTTATTCCATTTACCATATAAATCAATGGCTAAGTTCCAATTAACTTTCTAATGATTTTCCAACTATAAATAACGGCACAAGGATCATCGTCTGGAAGCTATTACTTATACAATATTATGAAATTTCACGCGTGCTGATATATACATGCCTGCCAACAGTATATTTACTAATTTCGCGGGTGATGTAATCCCCCCTTGCCCCGAAAGTGAAAGTCGATTGACACAGTTGGCCGTATTTTTTGGCGGGAAATTCATTCTTGAAAAATGAAAATGAAAGGAAATTAGTATCTATTTCTATATGTAACTTTCTCGATAACGGCACGGCATTTATAACACCGTCCTTTAGAACAGCCTCCTTTTTAATTTGCAGCACGTCAAGTGTTGTATGATTACTTATTTCAGTACCGCAGCACCGATTCATTTATCGCCAGAGATTTGTTAATACGCACTTGACGTTCGACACGCCGTATGTAGAACTTCGAAAATACTAAATATCTTTATTATATGGTTTACATATTTTACCCTTATCACTCATGTCATTTTCTATGTACCTACCCATTATAAATAACAAAAATATTGATAAACGGATGTATTCAACAAAAAAAATTACTAACTGAATTTAGATAAATACTATTTTGTTTTAGTAGGCGAGCTTCATAGAGGAATTGAAATACACTTGACCTTGCTATACATATTCACCGTATAAACTGTCTAAACAATTTAGTGTTCCTATCGAATAACATTCACTTGATCTTATTAAAGGTATGCACGAATGACACAAATATCACATGAAGATGCTTGCCTCGAGCTAGCGAAACACGTGTCACCGATTTTATTATAAACAATTGTGTGAGGAGTTTACCGATGTGATATTTGTGTCAGTAAATTACACCACGTCCTTGCAATCACCTTTATTGTATGCACGAATGTTAATACTGTTTTTATTTCTACGTCTAAACTATAGGTAAAGAAAAATAAAACCAGGGGTCTCATGTAATTTCTGTCCGAAACTTCTTCTTCTTTCACATTATCCTTCTGCCCATCTAGGACGTCGGATCTTTCGAAACTTCAAAAATTCATTTCGGGCTTTCGTCTGATAGTAGGCTAATTATTATTATTTCTTTCATAATTTTGTTTAACGTTTTTTTGAACATTCTTTAGTTTTAATTTCGTCGGTCTTTTTCGAACTATGGTAATGGAAGTTTAGGGAAATAGATGGGGAAACCACCCTACCAGTGATGGATGCTTTGCTTCAAAACCTATATGGGAAGGGTTGGTATGCAGGGGAGTTAATGCGATTCGTCGAGAGCTTGCGATGTACGCTGCTGACGTAATTGGTAGGCATAAAAGTCTCTAAAACTTTCGGGGTCTAATTGTCAATGTCAAGGTAGCAGCGTTGTGTTCCTCGTTCTCTCGTAGGTATCTTGCGCTTCTTTCGAACTGTGTCGATAGAATTTCATGAATACAGTGGAGTTTCGCTTATCCGACATAATCGGGCTCACAGAATATTGCGTAAGCGAAAATGTCAGATGATGGACTAGAATTAAAAACGCCTATTAGACGCCAACTACACGTTATAATTTTACAAATTACGCACCCAAACATCACGTTTTACAACAAATCAACAAATCAACTAATTCAACATAAGTAAAACGAGGAGTCTTGCAACAATCTCTTCCAAAATTCATTTCAGCTTTCCTGTGTTAGTAGGCAAATTATTTCTTTCATAATTGTTTAACTTTCTTTGAAGTTTCTTCAGTTTCTAATTTGTTGCATAACTTACGAAAAGCGGTGTATAAACGAAGCGTAGCCTATGTTCCATTCGAACTTGTCGATGGAAGACAGTCGTCTTGGGTCATTAACGTAACGAGAGCAAACACCGAATCAATCGTATAAATATTTTTATTGCAATAAAACAACATTAATATCATTATACATCATATTTCCCATGCTATAATGCAAATTTCATTTTAAATAACGTAATATTTATATGTATAATAGATTTTGGGAGACAAAGGGACGCGTCTCATATACTCATTTTTCTTTCACATACTCCTCTACGCAAAGTTATAATATATCTTATATATTCTCGTATATTTATAGATTATAGAATTTGTTCTCTTTCGAAAGCACCACATCTCTCAAGGCTCAACGTTTCTTTTCTGTTTGGTCGCGACGAAGAAGGACGAACGAAAAATGAAAATCGACAAGAAATTTAAAAATGAAAAGCGTGATCATCACATATCGGTCCCGATACCATCATCACACCGTTGCAATCATCGAGAATCACTATATTACACTATGTACTATTGTATAATGTATACGATAAAAATTAGAATCATGTGTAATCATCGATTAAATCTTTTTTGTATATGTATGTATAGAATAGTTACTATCGTTATATTATATTCTTTTCTTTTAAAAAGGCACTTAAAAAGTATTGTAATCGCTATTTATGTTTATGTATATGTATGTATAGGTTTTTGCTTTGTATTTTTCTTCACTTGAACGTATTGCGATAATATATATATATATATATATATATATATATATGTATATGTATATATATATTATAAAATATACAAACTTAAAATGGATGTACGGCTGGTACAGCGAATGGCACCCGTTGTACATACAACATTAATAGTATTTATAAAACGCGTTAATCATATCCTATCCTATCTATATATATAATTATATATATATTTATTATCACTATTTTTTATATATATATATATGTGTATATGCATCTTACACACGACGACGCAGTTGTGATGCAATCCTTTCGTGCACATGCTTTTACTCTTGTTTACTCGTTTAACAACATAACAATATTTATATACGTATTTACAGATTGGGGCGCAAGGAAGGCGAATTTTTTTTAATATTATAGGCGATGCATGTAATAGGATTTCTTTTGCCCGAAGATGTCCCCGAAGAAATTGTTCCAGACTTTCCTCTGCCTAGTCCGCGACGTCCCTGAAAAATTGAACATTGCGATTAGCGGTTTGAAATTATAAAGAAGAAAGCGAGATAGATATTACGTTTCACCCCAAAATATTTTCGATTTTTGAACTTCGTTCGTGGGACGTTAATTTCGATTTCTTTGTTAGAACGGGGTTTAGTTTTGATTTAATTATTCTTCTCTGTGCAGTCTCAAAATTGGTTTTGATTTTATTTTGGATTTCAAAATCATTATTTCACGTAACAACCACCATACGTACGAGGATAGATTGAAAAGTTTCCGGAATGACGACGAAAACAAAATAGTGAGGATTCAAGTTATAATTTAGTTTTCAACATAATCCCCCTCAAAGCTCAAAACACTTGGTCCAACGTTTCTCGAGCTTTTCGATTCCCTCGCGGAAGTGACTTTCCTTGTGGTTCCCATAATAATCGTTTACAACCTGTATCTGGTCTTCATTCCACCTAGAAATGTTTTGAGTTTCGGGACCAGGTACACGTCTGACGGTGTCAAATCAGGCGAATACGGCAGATGTGGAAGGATTTCAAAGTTCAATTCTGTCAATTTTTGTTGAACAACACTTTTATCTTAACCATTTCCGGGGGATTTCCCTGAAATGCTGTTTTCAGTTTGTCCAAAAGTATTGTGTAATATTGACCATTTTATTTTTATTTTGCCCTTTTCGAGGTAGCCTTCTTTGGTTTTCATTGCATTTTTGTTTCTGGTATGTAGTGATAAACGCAGGTCTTATCCACGGTAACGAATCGTCTCTTGAAATCCGTCGGATTCCTCGTAAACACTTCCAAACGATCGGTTGATGTTCGAGCTCCAACGCGTTTTCACCCCGAATCGAGCGAATGCGGCACCCATCTCGCAGAATACCCAATTCAGAAAGTATGAACTACTCGTTCGTAAGAGATACCCATGGTCTCCTCAATTTCACGTACTTTTATTCGGCGATCTGCCAAAACCATATCGTGAATTTTTTCCACAATTTCTGACGTGGTGGCCGTTTTCGGACGTCCTGAGCGTGATTCATCACTTGCATGCGTGCGGTCACGCCTGAATTCCGAAATACAAAAACTCACGGTGGATAATGAAAGTGATGAATCCTCAAGATCATCTAACCTTGATTTGATCTTCGTTGCGGTTTCCCTTTCCAAATAGGAAAATTCGATGACCGCGCGAACTTCGTTTTTATCCATAATTGAAAACAAGAAGAGATACTCGACTTAAATGCTTATCAAAACCAGACTATTTGACAGATCGATTTAACATTTGCAGTTAAGTTAGATACGAAAGAGTTGCCAACACAACGACATAAAGTATTTGGAAAAAGCAACACTCTAGTAGCGATTCTGGAAACTTGTCGATCTACCCTCGTATATTTTTCTCGTTCGTAACGCCGCGTGTTTCGAACCTGTACGCTTTTTCGTTTATTTCCCCTTCCGCCCCTTTGCCACCCGCAATTTATCGATTGCTTACCGTCACCAATAAAAAACAGTTATTTCGTCCCTAGTTTTCGTCGGAAGTAAAAAAGTAGTACCGGAGTTAGCCAACGGGAGCGAACGTTGTCCGAAGCGCATACGAACTAAAAAGGAAGAATTGGTTTGGGGTAAACGATTCATTATTCGGGAGAGGGTGATAACAACCGTTCGAAAGAGAGTACAGCATCGGATTTGTCGCGTTGTCGGTAACGCCCCCTAAGGATGTACGTAATGCACTTTGCGTTTTTTGCCGGTGTAAAGTAAATTACGCAAAGTCTGTAGTGTCGTTCGATTTATGTGAGAGTCGGAAATATAAGGGTACATCGCTCGTATCTGATAAAGTGGTTGTAGAATCGTTATGTTAAGTTTCGCTTTTTTCCATTCATTGATGATCGTTGTTGGGGGCCTGGTCGTACTTGGAAGTCATAGAGGGACTCAAACAATACAAATTCTCAACATCAACGTTAAAATCGACTAGACCTGATACCCACTTGTTCAAAATCCTACTCCGCGTACAAACAGGGTAGGAAATTTTTCAATTTATTTTCCCCCTGCAGAACATGGATAATCTGCCTTTTCGCAAGATTTCGCCTGCCATAGAAACAATGTGTACGAGGTCTGTAAATAAAGTAATGAGACCGATATTTTCTCACTTGTTTCATTCCAATAATGTTATCATTCCACACTGTCCCCTTCTTAATTTTCGGAGGGAGTTGCGATAATTGAACGATATATAAAATTTCGCTCTAACGTATTGGTAACATTCGTAAAAGTTTAGGAATCACGTAAAAATGCAATCTGTGTAAATGTAAGCAGGTTGGAGGTCGTTAATTAGTTGGTATAAAAGTAGCATCGTCGATGGAATAATTTTGGAAAATTTCGATTTTGTCAATGCAGGAAAATAAATTAATGATTGTCTTCTCCCAGTGAAATGAAACTGCTTAGGCAGAGTAGAGATTCCCAAACTGTGAGGTCTAACATTTGAAGGTATCCTTCTCATTTTTTGTAAGGGGTTCGTTGATTATTTAATCAATATAGGAAGGGACCCTGGATCGAAAAATGTTGGGGCACTCTTGTTACAAAAAGTAAAATAAATCCTTTTCTCGGTGACACGAAAATAGATTGTCATTGAATCATTACTCGCCACCATTTTTCGATTTTATACATTTTTACACCTCTATCTTCCAAAAGATAAGAGGAAGAATTGTTAGTACATTTTAAGCGTTAGCTTATAGCAAATAAATGTGTAAGAACTATTTACATTAAGCGACTTTCTACAAGTCGATTTCATACAAGCGCGACTGCGTTTCGAAATAGTCGAAAGGGACATCGTCAGGGTTGGTTATCTTTTGGATGGCAATCGCTAAAGTATCATTTATTTACAATACTGGGGATCTATATATTAAGCTAGTTTTCACGACAGTTGTCAAATACCTATAGAAAGGAAAAGATGAAATTACTTGGGTACTAGTGTATGTTAACTAGAAATATAACTGACGTTTCGTTAGAAGCGATTCAAAAGATTTGAGTGCATTGCTACGACCGCAGTAATAACCAGCAAATTTTTCTATATATATCGGTAAGGAAGATAGTGACATTGATGGTTGATATTCTTATTCCTCCCACACCACTCTGTATATCTTCAGTCGTCTGTATTTCGACAATTAACTCGCCATCTTCAGCTTAGGAGGAAAATGCGAAGAAATGTGATAACAGACGCGAACTCTAGTTCGTTTTGTATAAGTCCTAAGTATTTAAAAATGTATATTGATATCCACCTTATACTCCGTTCACGTTAAGAAAGCAGTAGGTAGCGCCCTAAACCAAGACACAATTAAAATAGAACAAATATCTCGGTGGAAGTAAGGTTATGTTACGATGAGGAGCGTATTCACGCATGCGCATATAAATTGAAATTAAATAAAACTCGGACAGAATGACAGCTGCCAAGTGTCATGTCGGATGTATCTACTGCGATTTGTGTAACGCGGACGTCGTTATTAACCAATCAGATTCGAGGATTTCGTAGGTTCATCTTCAACTTATGTACAGTGTTGGACTTCATTAGGCGGACAAAATGAAACATCGCACATATAAGTACCTCTCTTTGTCGTAAGGAATGCTTTGGTCGTTGTCACACAGACAGTGGTCCCCAACCAAGGACACCCTCATTGGACAGGCTCTTTGTGGTCGGTTAACCTACATCCCTTCCCTTTCTTGCAAATGTACTACTCCCTGTATGAAACGGAAAGGGCGATGGTAGGAAAAGAGAGAGAAAATTTTATGTGGATTAAATTACTATTAAATTTACGTCATTTTATGTTTAATTTCAAATACGCTCCCAAGATTGGCATCAATAATCATGCCGGACAATCTACGAATCTGGAATTTTGGCACAGTGATCTCGAACGTAAATAATTTTTCATATCATATGAATTCACACATTTTGGTTTGATAAATTTTGACGTTGGTAGTAGACTCCGTATGAATAAGTCGAGGACCGCTGAGCGTCCACGGGCCAAAATTTGGGAATCACTGATCAGAGAGAAAAGGTATGTTATAGCAGGTGGTTACTTTTGACCAGCACTGTACATTCTTAACGTAAACGGAGGATAGAAATGTTTCCATTCATAACAATTTTGATTTTCCCGCCACACTGGTTAAAGCATGGATAGTTTATGGGATGAGGCAAGCTGAGGATGGCAACGTAATTGTCGAAACGCGAATTTCATATCGATGTGACCGCTTTATTCCCGTTCCTAAAAATCCCAAACCCCGTCCATACTTACACTACGGAGTCGTTTTCCTGGAAGCCTCTTGAGCTCGCTTCTCCCATTCGGCCTTCCTCTGATTGAAATTCTTCGGTTTCGTGCAGAACTCCTCCTCGATCAGCGTCTTCTCGGCCATGGTCGCTAGGATATCGTCCTGACAGATTTTCACGCAGGGATCGGTTTCGGTGCCCTTGTAGTTAATCCAATGATCAGTCTTAGGCCTGTCGGCGCACGTATTCTGCTTCTGCATCCGCTCGTAGTTATTGAAATCGTTCGTTTTCGAATTGTTGAGGCTGACGATTCTTTGGTAGGAATAAAGCTTGTTATTGTGATTATTGTTGGCGGTGGCGTTGCTGACTTTTCGCAACGTAACCTCGGCCGGGACTTCGACGAATTTCGTTTCGAGCAGCGGTTCTTTGACTTTGGGCAAGTCCTTTTGGACGATCTTCTTCCTTTCTTCCGACGGAGAATCGAGCTGGTTTTCTTTGTCGCTATCCCTGGATTTGACGTCGCAAACGTTGGATTCCTCCATCATCTTGATGACTTGCTGACTTAACGATTCGCTTTCGGTGTCTTTCAGTTTCAAAGACCTCCTGGCGAAGACCTTCATCAATTCCGGCTCGTCCTCTTGCCTCTGTTTGTTAGCCATCGATTTCCTCCGGAGGGGCACGGTAGGCTCCGCCGATTCGGTGAGATCGTTAACCGATTGGGTTTTCGCTTTGAAGTCCGTTTCTTCATCGTTGTTTTTGATCGATTCGACGATATCGAGGCTGCTGGACTTGGTCTTCAGGATCGGTTTCTCCGAATTACTGACGGTTACGAGGGATTTCCTGATTTGGAAGTCGCTTTTCTTGAAGATCCTCGTCGGTACGGGAGGCGTCATCGTGGTTATCGTCACCAACGCGGTCGCCACGTGCTTCTTCTCGTCTTCGTCCTCGCCTTTTTCGACGATTTCGATATCCTCCTTGCTGAATTTGCGGATGCTCTCGCTGATTTGAACCGATTCGATCTCGGTTGGTGTGTCCACTTCTTGCGCTTTGAGATCGGTCACGGCGGGGCTATTGCACGTCACCAAATCAGGCAAATCGTTCGCGATCGTTTTATTTTGCTCCTCGTCTTTGGGGCTTTGGATGCCCGCCGTCAAAACGACATTATTCAAAGGCTTCTCCACCTTATGCAATTGAATATTCATAAATTCGGGAATCGTACCCTTCGTGACGGTCGTAAATTGGGTCGATTCTTGCTTGACTTGGATCTTAGTCACCGAGATCTGTTGCTCCTTAATCTCCCGCGAGGTTTCGACCTGTTTCGCCTCACTGACTTCACTTTTCGTGCTCATTTCGGACGACGTCATCGAGGTGGATTCTTGATTGGTGACGCTGACGATCGCCTTGTGGCGAGGACCCGATATCGTTATTCCGCTGTTAAGGAAGTCGGGAGCGGGGTTAAATTCCTTCGATTCCGATTGGACGATCTTGTTGGTCGCTCCTGTGACGATCGCCTCGTCGACGCAAGCTCTATTAAAAATATTTTTGGCCTCTAAATTGATTTGGGCGTCGTCCGAATCGGATTCTATCCTCGAAGGTGGTCGTTCGAGATTTTCCGCGCAATCCGGCGTTGCGGTGTTATCCACTCCGTGTTCGTCTTCTTTGACTTTCGATTGTTCCACTTTGACATTTTCCTCGACCGTCTCTTTCTTGGCATCTATAGCATCGAAAGTTTTCATACTATCCAAACTGTTGGTCTTCTTGATTTCGCGCCTGAACTCCTTGGACTCGCTCAAAATCGTTTTGGACGAGGAAGAGGTCGTTTGGATCTCGTGCGTGCTCCTAGTGCTGGCCAAGGCGGCGAAAGTGGTCCGATTTTCCACGGACGGCTTCTCATATTCGTTGTTGTTGTTATTGGCAAGCTTAAAACTGTGACTTTTGGCCACCAATTTCGAGGGCCTTATCGCCTCCGTCGGAAAATCGCTGAGCGACCTAAATCCACAATCCTCGTCTTCCAAGTTGTTAGCGTTGATTCGCTGTTGGAACGGCGATAAACCGGTGATAACGACTTTACTGCGACTTTCCTCGCTTTTCGTGTGTCTCGATGTGACCTTTTCGATGACGTGGGATTTCGGTGGAACTTTCGGGTATAGCAGCGGACTTTTCGGCGGGGATACCAAAGGGCTTCTTTGCAATTTAGGCGAGATAGGCGGAGTTTTGATCAGCGGGGATTTGGGACTTGTGGATAGCGAAGCTAATCGTTGCTGGAAGTGATTTTCGAGCTCGATTTGCAGAGGAGAAGCGGGGGTAAATGCGGTCTATCCGGCGAAGATTTCGCTAGGATGTCGTCGAAATGCGTCCCTAACTCGGGCGATGGCGGGATATCGTTGGGCTGTATTCTCTGTCTTGCCGCTGCTCCGCTTCGAGGAACCGGAATCGGTTTCATCGCGACATTTTCCGATTTCCTCTCGGATTGTAGGAATTCCTTAACCGATGATTCGACGATTTCCTGTTTCGAAGAGGACGAGATGCTGTTCGTAACGACGCTCGTGCTACTCGATAAGGTCGTAGAAGACGTACTGATGACCCGTTCCTCTTTACTTTTCTTCTTCTTACCGCTCCTTCTCGGGAAGATTCTTCCCAGGAAAGAATCGGCCTTCTTACTGTCTTTGCTCGCCTCCTCTTCTTCCCCGAGCGCAGCGAATTCTTCCCTGGTATTTGGCCCCGGCGTTGGATCGGCTACGATTGAGTTTATTGGAGTCGGAACCCGGAGCCGCTAATCCGGGAGGTAAAGAAGAACATTTTAGTTGTTTTTCGCTCAAAGCGGTGCGATGCGATTTGATCATGCTTTTAGAAGACGACGACGAGGAGGAGGATGTGATGATCATGTTGCTGCTGTTGGTGGTATTGGAGAAGGCGGACGAGTAAAGCTCTGTAACGATTTCTGCGGACAAAAACGTGACAAGCCATGCTTAGCGAAGCCGCAGACGCAGAATTTTCAAATGAATCCATACACAACTATATTGATTGAACAAAAGTGTGGCCCGCATGAGTTATTTAACTTTAAATTAAATTGCTTTTGCCTGACAATTATTTAATCATTCTTAGCGCAAAAATGTGAACGTGTGAAACTTTAAATCAGATGTTTAATTTGATTTCTTTGTATCTGGTTTCTGAGGATAATTCCTTGTTTGTTGAAATACGTATTCGGAGTTGCTTCGATAGGTAATTCGGCTACCATTTTGTCATCCCTATTGCAAAATGCCACGGAGGAAAAACATTAAGATGAAAAATCACCAACATGAAAACATTTCTTTGAGGATGTTAACTCAGTTGTTGAAATACGTATTTGTGGGTTATCCATACACGTATTTCGACAACCATTGATATTACCTTCTGTGCAAAAATTCTAAGCAGGGAGACGTTAGAAACGTGAGGAAATCAAAGTTTTCGCGTAAAAGTTGCTTCTGTCTTCCCCTACAGACGGTGTTTGTAATTGTCGCGCCTAAAATTTAATTTCGTAGCGTAGCGCAGTTATGGGATTTCTGCCCTGGTCTCTGAGGACGATACCTTACTTGTCAAAATAGGTATTCAGATTTATCTAAATACGTATTTCGACAACCATCCTATCATCCCTAGTGCAATAATGTGAAGCGAGGGGACGTTTAAACCCGGCCCTTAACATTTTGATTACTTGTTTTCCTACCCCCGGATGGTAGTTCAATTGTTAAAATACACATCTAGAGTAAATCACATATATACCTATTTCGACAACTGAGTTGTCATGCTTGGTAGAAAACTGCGAGGCAGTAAAATGTCAAATCAAGATTTGTAAAATCAAAACTTATACTTAATAGTTCTTTCCGTCATACCAATTCCCTGTGGATGATCTCTTAGTTGTCGAAATATGTATTCGTAGTCATCGAGATATGTATTTCGACAGCCCACTCCCCATCCTGAATGCGAAAATTCGTAGGAAAAAAACGTTCATAGCGTTGAAACGTAAAGTCAAATTTTAGGCGCATAATAATTCGTTCCTCCATAGTTTCGCTTTGAGGATGTCGAAACATGCGTCCTGAATTAACTCAAATACGTATTTCGACAAACAACTTGTCATCTTCAGTGCAATACTGTGAAATTGAGGATGTTCAAAACGTTAGTGCCTAAAATCAACCTTTCTCCTTTGGCATTTTAATCCATTCTTTGAGGCTGACGTTCTACTTGTCGAAATACGCATTCTACTTTGCCAGAATACGTATTTCGGCAACCATTTTATCATCCTCAGTACAAGAAATTGCAGTCAAGGGGGCGTTAGAAACGGGAGGACGTAAAATCAATTTTTACGGACCTAACATTTCATTCTGCCGTGTCCTTGGCTTGAGGATGATACCTTCTTCGCCGAAATCTGTGTTATCTAAATACGTATTTCGACAAATCGAAGTTGACGTGTAATATTTTGTCTTGTTTTATTTCCCCGGGGATGATACTTTAATTGTCGAAAATGCGTATTTCGACAAACATCTCGCCATTCTCGATGCAAAAATGGTAAAGAAGAAGATCTTTAAACCGTGAAAATGCGAAATCAAACTTTACGCTCGTACTTTGTCGTATTTTCCGACTGAGAATGACATTTAAGTTACCGAAATACGCATTTTCAGGTCATCCAAGTACGAATTTAGACGACCATTTCCTCGTCACGAGTGTAAGAATTTGAAAGAATGAAGGGTTAAAAATGTGAAAATGTAAAATGAAACATTACGCGAGGATGATACATTAGTTGCCGAAATACGTATTGAACGTCATCCAAATACATACATATTTAGACAGCCATCTTATCATCTTCACCGCAAAACTTGAAAGAAATTACGCGTTGAGAATGGTAAGACATCAATGTTGACCTATAATATTCTACGTCTTGATATCTTTCTCTGATGATGATTCCTTGATTGTCGAAATGCGCATTCGGATTTATCCAAATATGTATGTATTTCGACAACTGTCACGCCGTCCCCCTTGGAGCGTGAAGTCGTAAAATCAAATTTTAAGGGCTTAACACTTTAACCATTCGTAACTTTTCTACAAGAATGTTGCCTTAATTGTCGAAATACGCATTAGAAATTATTCTTAAATATGTATTTCGACAATCATGTTAAGGAAAGAAGTGCTGAGTGTCAAATGGTGACGTATATCCGGTTAGAGCATCGTTAATCATTTCTTTCTCTCATTTCTATCCTTCATCGAGGATGATCGTTTGGTGGTCGAAATACGTATTTGGAGTTACTATGGAATCGGTGTGGTAATGGTAAGAGCTAATTTCTTTAAGAAATGGAGTGTCAAAAACGTGAAAACATAAAACTTACTTATTTTTATTATTTTATTACTTACTTGCCAAAACATGAAATTATTAAAATTAGTGCAACACGGGTAGAATGTATATCGTAATTGTGTATGGAAACATTCGAAGTACACATGACATAATAAAAAGCTGTACAAATTGGTAGACCTGTTTTTTTTTGTTCTTTTAATTTTAGAATATATTTTACTCAAGGTCATAGAAGTGACCATGCAATTTTGTAAGACGATGACTTCAAAATAGCGGCACACTGCTTGTAAGCAAAAACGGCACATAAGCTCGAAAAAATATTATATATATAATTATAACATTTTTGTCCTTTTTTCAGCTTTTGTTAATTTAAAATTTTTGCTTCGAAACAAATGCTATCGTACAGCGCATTCCTATGTAACAAAAAATGGCGACAAAATACAAACAAATACCTTTCGTCGAGTTGACATCCGGCGTTAGGCTTCTGACCGCAGATTCTTCGTTTACTTCCGGTGTAGTTGGTAAAACCGACCCCGATAGCTAACAAAAATGAAATCGAAAATTAGTAAATAAAGCAAAATCGTATAAAACATTAAAAAATTTAGTACCCTCTTTTTCTCGGCGCCCCGTGTCGTCGTTTAGGTTTCACGGACGCTTTGTGACGGGCGCCGCTGTGATTGAGGGGCGCTGATGTGTTTTTAACGCTAAGGTCTAGGTCGAAATCTGCGGAAAAATAAGGGGAAAATAAGATTAATTTTTTTTAAGGCGCCAAAAAGAAAAATATCTTACCTCCTTCCGGTGTACTTTTATCTTCTAAGGACAGCTTACTAGAATGTATGGAATGTTGTCCGAATGAATCCTATATTTTTTAAGGGACAAAAATGTAATAAAATCGAAAATTTCAACTTACAAGGAGGCATCGTGCCGTGATACCAATCGATTTTTAACGAAACTCGCCGTAGTGATCGGTAATTATGTCGAGTGTTTTTAGGTAAACGGATAGGACGCAGCGCTCAAGTATTTTCGAGAAAATCGAATTTGAAAATTTTATATCGACTAATAAGTGCAGGAACGCTTTGAGGTGAGGTTGTTTAGCGCAGTGGCAATGGCTACGACCGGTACCCTACGGATTTCTGGATCCTATCCTTACGTATCTTATACTTCTTCTTTTGTAGCATTTTATTTGCTACTCAAAAGAATGTATACGAATTGATTAACATACTTTTTGGGTGTTGTTCAGAAATAAATATGTTTCCATTAGATAAACGTATTTGTCGATATTTTTCAATTTTAACAATCTCTAAAATCCATGGGTAGTGCGTCGTATCCGCTTACTCAAAAACATTCTACATAATTACCGAGCATTATAACGAGTTTCGTTAAAATCTCGATCTCCTCGATGTCTCCGTGTCAGCTTTTTTCCAAACTTACTTCATCCATTTCGGAACTTCCCACGCTAAGAAGCGATCCTTCGCTACAGGTGCTATGAGATTTAGGATTATCCTGAAATTACCGAAACAAAAGGATAATGTAAATTATGTATGTAAGTAGTGCAAGGACAGGGATGTAATTATCTCGTAAAGTAATCTAAAATAACTCGTCCGGGCCACGCGAATTAAAACAAATCAAAATAAACGATTTCGTAATTAATCGAAACGAACAAAACGAATTCGGAATAAACGGTCTGGTGGCGATACTATTTCGTAATCGGCCGTTGTAGACGTTCGATCGTCGAATTATACTTAAAGCGCAGAAAATTTCAAAACGACCGCGGCTTACTGCACAACCGCATTTTCATGGTGAAATGTAGTTAGTAATCCAGATTTAGAAATAGTAGGTTTTCTATTGGGCACCGGCGATTAGCGCGGCGGTGTTCTGGCCTTGGTGAGTAATTTAGTAAGACCGGTACTCGTGGTAAATAAATCGCTATTAATTAAAAATTAAAATCGTTATCGAGTTATTAACGAGTTAGAGCTGGAGAAAAAAAAAAGGAAAAAAGAAGAAAGATTGAGAACGATTTCAATTAAATATGGAAGTGCGGCCCCAATCAGTAGCCAAATCGTTTCAACGTCCAAAATGTCATCCAGAAGTACACAATTCGTTTAAGTTTGAAAATATCTCCTTCAAATTTGGTGAGAATGAGGACGGCACCGTAACTCGTTTTATGTCTTTTGGAACTTTTCGATTCTGGAAACAGCTTAGCCCAAAATTAGAAGTCGAATTCCTTCAACATTCTAAAAGCTTTCAAAGCTATCTTCAAAGATTCACCAAATTCGCTTAATTTCTAAAATGGAAATTATAAATTTGGGATAGACATAAAAAGAAAGTTAAATCGCTTGGCATCCTTCTTTGGACTCTTCTACTCGGAAGCGAAGTTCGGCCCGAACTAAAGCTCTAATTTCCCTAATGCACGAATTGTCATTAGACAACTTTAAAGATACTCAATTCATTTGATTTGTCGAAATGGTAATTCAAAATATAAGACATAAAAGAAGTATTTAATCGCTGGACATCTCTCGGGGTTTTTCCATTTTAAAAGTGATTTGACCAGAATCAGAGCACTCAAAGTGTCAATAGAGCTGTCTTCAAAGTTACACAACTCGCTTAATTTGTTGAAATGATAACTTTGAATTCGAATAAGACAAAAGAAGTATTCAATCGCTTGACATATTTTCGATTTTTCAATCTCAGAAGCGATTAGACGAGAATTAGAGCTCTCAAGGTGTCAATAGAGTTGTTTTCAAACTTACACAGATCGCTTAACTTTCGAAATGGCAACTTAAAATATGAATAAGGCATAACAGAAGCATTCAATCGTGTCATTTTTCAGGATTCTTTCTATCTCAGAAGCGATTTGACGAGAATTAGAGCTCTCAAAGTATCAGTAGAGCTATCTTCAAAGTTTCACTACTCACTTAATTTGTCGGAGTGGAAATTTAAAATTCGAATAAGACATAAAAGAAGTATTTAATCGCTCGCCATCTTTCGGGATTTTTCCACCTCAGAAGCGATTTGACCAGAATTAGAGCTTTTAAAGTGTCAGTAGAGCTATCTTCAATGCTATACAATTCACTTAATTTGTCAAAATGGCAACCTAAAATTCGAATAAGACATAAAAGAGGTATTCAATCATTCGTCATCTTTCAAGATCTTTCCATTTTAGAAACGATTTGACCAGCATTAGAGCTCTCAAAGTGTAGTAGAGCTGTCTTCAATGTTACAAACTCACTCAGATTTCAAAATGACAACTTAAAATTTGAATAAGGTATAAAAGCAGTATTCGATGACGCCTGACATCTTTCGAGATTCTTCCATCTTTTTGTTAGAAGTGATTTCCCCAGAATTAGAGCTCTCAAAGTGTCAGTAGGGCTGTCTTCGAAGTTACACAACTCACTTAATTTGCCAAAATAGCCGCTTAAAATTCGAATAACGAATAAAAGACGTATTCAATCGCTTGACATGTTTCGGGATGTTGCCATCTTACAAGCGATTTGACTAGAATCGCAGCTCTTAAAGTGCCAGTAGAGCTGTCTTCAAAGTTACACAACTCGCTCAAGTTTCAAAATGACAACTGAAAATTTGAATAAGGTATAAAGGCTGCAAGCATTCAATCGCTTGAAATCTTTAGAGATTTTTTCCATCTCAGAAGCGATTTGACGAGAATTAGAGCTCTCAAGGTGTCAGTAGGGTTGTACTCAAAGTTACACAGCTCAATCAAATTTCGAAATGACAACTTAAAATTAGAATAAAACAGAAAAGAAATATTAAATGGCTCGACATCTTTCAGGATATTTCCACCTCAGAAGCGATTTGACCAGAATCACAGGTCTTAAAGTGCCAGTAGAGCTATCGTCAAAGTTTCACAACTCACTTAATTTGCCAAAATGGCAGCTTAAAATTCTAATAACGAATAAAAGACGTATTCAATCGCTTGACATCTTTCGAGATTTTACCATCTTGGTAGCGGTTCGAGCAGAATTAGAGCTCCCAAAATGCCAGTAGAACTGTCTTCATAGTAATACAACTCACATTCTTCTTTCTTAGGCTAAACAAAGTGAACGACTTATTACTTTGCGATGTAAGAAAGTAACAGTTCAAAAGGACCGTTAAAAATATTTTCCAAGAATTACATGCACTTTTATCTACTTGAACCTGGCACCCATCTCCGTTTGCTTGCATTTTGGCCTTCGCATACGCTTTTTTTCACTTCGCTCTCATGGTTTTGGGTTCAAGAAAATTCAACAATTTTCTTTTTGTGTGTTATGTAGTGATTAATGCACGTTGCGGCTGCTCTGAGACTTTGTAGGAAATTCCGAACGAAAAAGGAAGCGATTGTGCCGAAAACAGGATCAGAATCTAGGTAACGGTCGAAACAATATCAAGGCACAAAACTTGCTTCATTTTTGATAATATTTATTTCAAATCCGTTCAAACTATAGATGCTTCGAGGACTTCATGGTAAAGCCATTCACTAATTCGAGTTCACCACAGAAGCATGATTAAATAAGCGAATGACGCACGGGTGACGATGCTCTAGTCTCGTTTTAAACGAAACAAGTATTCTGAAGTTAGCTAATAATGGGAAGCAATGAGAAAATGTTGAGTTGAATAATGGAGGCAAGTGGAGTTCAACAATGAGGGAATTGGGAGTTAAACAACGGGAGAATGTGGAGTTTAGCAATGGAGGAATCTGGAGCTGAGAAATGGGGGAATATGGAGTTGACCAATGGGAGAATCTGAAGTCAAGCAATGGAGGAATGTCGAGTTAAGCAATGGGGGAATGTGGAGTTAAACAGGGAGGGGGTAGCGCTGAGCAACGGGGAATGTTGAATTAAGCAATGGGGGCCGTGTAGTTCAGTAATGGGGGAAAGTGGAGTTGAGCAATGGGAGAATGTGGATTCAAGCAATGGAGGAATGTTGAGTTAAGTAATGGAGCCGTGTGGAGTTCAGCAATGAGGGAAAGTGGAGTTAAGCAACGGGAGAATGTAGAGTCAAGCAATGGAGGAATGTGGAGTTAAGAAATGGGGAAATGTGGAGTTAAGAAATGGGGAAATGTGGAGTTAAGAAATGGGAGAATGTGGATTCAAGCAATGGAGGAATGTTGAGTTAAGCAATGAAGGCATATTGAGTTAAGCGATGGGGGAATATGGAGTTAACTAATGGAGGAATGTGGAGTTAAGCAGGAGGGGGGCTAGAGCAGAGCAATGGGGAGACCTGGAGTTGAGCAATGGGGGAATGTGGAGTTACAGGTGCAGTGTGGTAGGTACCGGATAGTTATTCTTTGTGCAAGAAAAATCAATTTTAGTGGACGCAACTTACATGTTCACTTGGCAACACATCCGGTAAGAAAATCCTAATGGACTTGAAACAAACGAAATCGCTTATGTATCCGTTCGTGCCGCAAAACATTTTGTCACTAGGGGATGTAACTCAATGAAGGCTTAACAGTGTTAGTGCCAGTGCTAGTGAATAAGCGGAAATCACCAAGACCTGCGGTGATGCCTTCACGTAAATAACGCGTAAAACAATCGCACCGCGACCGAGCCGTTATTAAAAATGACGATTTTATCATCGGCAGTAGCGCACGCTGCGATCGCGGCCTGATGAAGAAATGACGCGAAAACCTACTAGACTTTCTAACTTCTAATGGGCGAGAAACAATAAAGTATCCGCAACGGTTTTTCGAGCGGGCGGGCGACCGCGAAACAATTGAATGGAAGCGACGTCGGTCGGGAAAAAAAGAGAAAAAGAATGGAAAACGTTCTTTATTATTAATTTTCTTCTTTCTTCTCTCCTCTTAACGATATTAACTACTGACATAGTTATCTTTCGCCGTTTGTTATTATAGCATTATGCGGACGTTGCGTAATCGAATCGTGACCAGGAATTGCAGTCGTGTGGATGGAAATGGACGAGGCGATTTCATTTCCTTCAATTAAGTTTTCAAGATTGTAATCTGCTCGACGACGGCGGCGTGTCGGTCGGTTACGGTGGGCGATGAAAAACGACGGGGAATTGGTCGTTTCGTGTGGATTCGGTTTCGTAATGAATATACTTTTCGTTTCAATTTTGAACCCGAAAAAGGATATCTGAGCAACAACTTCATTAGCAGCGGACTAGTTTCGTCTTGCTGTGGAGTCATCAGCGCGGTCTAATTATTGGTTGCGGAAACGTATGGGACTTCATTCGCTTCTTCGAGGTCGGTTTGAGCTTTAAGCCTGTTCGTCTTTACTTTACTGTCGGGGTTGTTCTTTCATTTTTGCTGTTTGTGAGTGATCGACTCGCTCTATTAACGGACTTTTTGAGATCTAATTTCGCTGATCGTCCTTGTGAATCGGGCGACCAGTTCCGTTAGAATCGCAGTTAATTTCGTCAATGATACCGTCGTAGAAGTCTTCGTTGGCGCTTTTTGCGCCGCTTTTCGTCCTCGAGTGTTTCAGAAGTACCTTCCGTAGCTTTATTTGATTTCTATTATATCAAAACTATGTGCAATGCAAACCCACAAAAGTTGCGCACATTAAGTGATTGTAGTCAAAAAATTAATAAAATATATACATCAACAATAGATAAATAAACATACATAAGTGTATAAAGACGATCCAGAGCATTGTCAAGGATGTGAATAGAGTAGAAATGGCATCAGAAACAGAAGTTATTGTGTTACTAGCTTTTAAAGCTTTGGTTAAAAATGAAAATAATAAAAGGAAATGATAAACGGAAAGTCAGAAACGTGGCCGTACTAGCGCAGTGAAAACGGCGCAGGTAGAAGGCGCCACTTTCCAATTATATAACCGGATCACCTCTAAGTGTCTGGAGTTAAGAGAGCCCCTCCAGCTTCCGTAGTAGGGGTGGTATGAAGTTATCCGAACTGTCTATGTGCTAGATCTTTAAATGTACTTGAAGACCATTTAAAAGTAATAAAATTGAGGCGGGAGATTGACGTTTAACAGCATTTTATTGTCACTTGAGGTGTATCAAAAAAGAAAAAAATAATTAAGCTAGTTCGTTATCTGGTTTACACGCTTTCGGTAACCGGTGGAATTCCAGCGGCCTTATAGCCACTTTAGAGCTTTAGCTGAACAAGCATATATTCAAGTAAAAAGTACTTGTAATTACCACCTTAAACTAGTAAAAGAATTAAAGATAGTACTAATTAGCAAACAACGAAAAAAAACCTTCTTACTTGAAAACAAATCTGAATTTCCCCCTTAAAAATACTAAAATAATTGAATATTTACAAAAGTAAGGAAGCCCCTGTATACTCGCACACAAATCCCCAATTTCCTAACTTTAAATTAACTACAAGGTTCTAGGGAGTTTTTCCCAAAATCTCAACGATATAAAAATATAAATAAAATCAAATAAAGCGAGATGTAGTTTTTTGTTGTCGACTTTCGTACGGCCGAAGTTGTCCAAGATGGCGGGTTTTCTCGCACTTGATGAAAAGATGTCGGAAAAGTTAGCTTCACGCTCCTACGATAGTTCTATACTCGTATATACTAGTTAATACTAGCTTACACAAGTTATCCTAGCCTAAACTAGTTATAACAGCCTATACTAGTTCACACTTGTTCCCTATAACAACGTGAAAGAGAGAAATTACGGCATCGAAATTAACAAGAAAAAGAAAGACTCACCTCCAATTGAGGGCAAAGCAACGTGGACGTTTAGTTTAAACAGCAAATCTATTAAATTCAACAATACTATACACTTCCCAGCGTCGAATTTCCGTGTATATCCTCGAAAAAGCGAAAGGGAATAAACTTAATCACGGAAACCGATCTGTTCAATTCAACGTTACAAAACGGAATGAATAACACGTGCGTCTCTAACCGGCGTAAACGGTATCATAACTTTACGAAAGCGGGGCGTCATCTACGGCAAAAGTAATGATACCGAAAAGTAACAATTGGTATAATTGCCAAATTAAAAAATAATAAATGCCCAGGAGCATCACAAACATCCAAAATGCTGAAAACTGGAGGAGATCGTCTACACGCACAAATATTTGAATTTGATCAAAAGAATTTGGGAGGAAGAGCAAATACCGGAGGATTGGGCGAAAGCGCAGTTGTGTCCATTATACAAAGAAAGGGATAGGCTTCAATGTAAAAATGATAGAGGGATCGCGCTCCTTGAAACATGTTATAAAGTACTATCAGAAATCATAAGAAGGGCTTCAAATGAGTATTCAGAAAACGCTCGGGGGAGTACCAAGTAGGCTTTCGAAAAAATAGATCGGTTACAAAGCAAATTTTTGTGCTGATGGAAATTCAAACAACTTGTTATGAATATAAGATTATCCTATGCGCGATCTTTGTTGACTTCAAGCAAGCGTACGACCAAATAAACAGAAATCGAATGTATATAGCCTTGAGAGAACTGGAAGTGCCAAACAAACTGATAAAGCTTATAAAAATGGCGCTGGATCGATCAATAAACGAAGTACTACGGAAAGGAAGTAAATCCGATGAATTTGAAATAAAACAAGAGGTCGGGCTAGGGGATCCTTCGTCGACTGCGCTATTTAATATGGTTTGGGAAATAATTCTAGGAAGGACGAGTGGGATAGAAATTCAAGAAATGATATTTAACAATGAACACCAGTGCCTGGCTTACGCAGACGATTTAACGATAATAGCGAAGTCAAAGAAGGAGTTGCAAAAGACTATAAAGAGGTTAGTGATCGAGGCAGGGAAATTTGGTTTAAAGATAAATGGGAATAAAACGAAATATATGATCATGGGGGATAACCAGCAAAGTACCGAGGAACATATAATAATACAAATACAAGAAGGACTAGTTTGCACACTTGAAAGAGTTAAAAATTTAACGTACTTGGGTGTGAGAATAAAGGAAATACGGGCCGAAGAACAGGAGATAAGAACGATGTGAGTAAGGAGCAGCCAAAAATATGGCATCCTTCGATATATGATGGAAAACAGTGTCAAGGAAAGTTAAGGAAAAACTTGATACGACGGTGATCAAGGCTATCACAACTAGCATGGATGCTAAACAAAAAGAGGATTTACTAGAACGGTGGGAGAGGAAAATACTGAGGGATCCTATCTGCGAGAGCATAATCAAAGAGGATGGTTGGAGAAGGAGAACCGACAAAGAAGTGGAATTGTTATTTAAGGGACCCAAAATTGCAGTGGTTGTAAATTCACACAGATTAACATGATTGGGACACGTAGAAAGACTCGGAAAGGAAAGAATGTCCAAGATGGCACTTTGCAGAAAATTGATTGGGAAGGGAAGAAAAGGACGGCCAAGGAAAAGATGAAGCGAAAACGCGTACGAAGACCTAATTAGGTTGGGCATTGCAAATTGGAGAAAGGAAGCAAGTGACAGAGGGAGATGGACAAAAGTGGTTGAAAAGTATAAAGAAGGATTGTAAAAGTGAAAAGACTGTCTTCACCATAAGTCTTCGTGGCCTGCAGAGCAATGAAATTAAGTAATTAATAAGTCGTTGCACGACTAGCAATTGGAAGTAATCGCTCAGATGTCTATTTTTGAAAATAGGTCATTAGGGAGAGCCGTTTACTTCTTTAAGAGCACAAACCGATAATAAAAAAAAATCCCAAATCAATTTCCACCGAATTAATTCCTACATTTCTTACGACATTTCCCGACCTGACATATCGCTAATTGATTACGACTGTTTCGGAAAGCGACCGGCCAGAGCTTTAACAAGCTATTAATAGAGCCATAATAACAATCTATCTATTTCCTTCCCTCGCTCTCTCTTCCTCCCTTCCATGTTCCGATCGCCCATGTTTAACTCCAACCTCACATTCTCCCCGGGTATTAAAAACTAATTGGGTTAGACGTAAACGAAGCACGCCAAATGTCAGGTGGTTATATAATAGCACCCCCTCCATCTCCCTCCTTTTCCCCCTCGTTTTTTGCTCCTGCACCCTCCTTCCACTAACTAGGTTATCTACGTCAAAAGGTTAGCTTCGATTGGCGTGTACAACAAAGAGGCAGTAAACGCGAGGATGGAAAAAATCATTTTATGATAACGGAGGATAGGGAAGAGCTAAGAAACAAAAGAAACGCGAAACAATCGACGCCATCAACTCGAACGGTATTAGCCGTTCTGTTTCGTTCTTGCGAAGCTCGTAGGTGGTATTCTCGGTACGTTGTTTTTTCTCTCCTTAAGCGCGTTGCGTTCGAAGCGATACTGCTGTCACGATGTGTTTTCTCAGGCAAGGTCACCGATTGTTGGTATTTACATCTCTACATCTCTAGCAGTAGCGTTGTGTGAGTTGTGATGGTGTGTGTAGTAGAATATGATGGTAGACTACAGTTAGTAAATAAGATTTAGTGGCACAATGGATGATCTATGTAGAATGCTAGATGACGAAGAGGTGAAGGAAATTATTCGGATTTAACGCGCAATTAGATCATGGTGGTGGATCGCAGTTAGCCCTGACTTTCATTCATGTTCATCCGTCGCTGCTAAACAAGAATAATTTAGTAATTTCATACAACAGCTGAGCAACGATTTGCTAAGCAAATACATCCACGTGCGGTAATGAAGAGGAGGAGAAATATAATAAGATATTTTGTTAGCAGCAGACGATAACTCCGGACTAGTTTCGTCCCACTTAGCACTCATCAGCATGGTATAACGGTCCGCTGGTAAAGAAAACATTTGCAACTATATTCACTTTGTAACTGTTTGTTTAGTAGAAGGAAACCAAGATTTTTCTGGATTCTTGCAAAAGGCGTTGCGTACAGATGAAATATTCTTAGGAATGTGTTTTGTCCATCTTCATGAATCTTCACCAGTCTTCTTTTATTACTTATTTCTGCCCTTCTCTATTAATATTTTAGCAGAAGTGCTGGCTGTACACGTTAGGACTTAAATTGAAAGATGGAAAGATTACTGGGGATTGCAGCCAAGAATGAGTTGAAATAAAATACTCTCTTTTGGTAACTCTAAAAGCTTTTGAATTGATTTAATTCTTCATCGGATATTTAAAAGTATCGACGACCAAGCTCTTGTTTTAAATTTGTATACAAAATCCAAGAAAAACAAAACTCGGAAGTCTTTGCTTCTTATTCCTGTAAGTCTCTCGGATTTTATCGCTTTTTACCAAATCAGAATTATGTTTAGGTTGATCAAAAGAGAATTTACAAATACCTACCAAAAACTCTAAGAAGGAGGTTGCTTCGAGTTACAAAAACTATGTTTCTGTTTAACAATGGAGAAACTATAACCGATCAAATGAAACAGAAATGCGAATTCTGTCTTTTGGGGAACAAAAGCCAAACAGATAATAATTTGTTTAGTTCCAAATGCCTTAAAGGTTGATTTCTTGAAACTTTTGACTACAAAATTAGCTACTAACAAATTGATAAGTGGACCAAACATTGACACAAACTAGAATAAACTTTAAATTAATTCCATTTTTTTACCAACATAAGTGAGCTAATACAAAACGAAGCGTTTCAAAAGTTCATTGCACAAAGTCGTCGGAAAAATTTTACTTTCCCAATTTTACAGATAATATCGACCAGCCACATATCAAAATAAAATTATAGGACATCGAACGATATGCTTACCAGGGAAGTGAAAACAACAATCACCATTTCGACGCAAATAGAAGAGGGTCCCGAATCAGCCAAAAACTCACAATTTTCCAACTCAAAGCGCGTCCATCCGGATACAAGATTACAAACATACTGAAGCGACGCCGGTGTCGATAGAACTGCAAAATTGTTAAAATCGGAGCCGCTTCTAAGGACTCTTCGCGAAACAATTAAGAGTCGTTATTATCAAAAGTTATGGAGATAATAAAACAGTTGAATGCTCGGCAGATGTGTCGTTGTTCTCCGGACGTCTAAACACATGATCGTTTTAGGTACAAAAGTGTGCAGAAATATCCGCAGAAACAACGCATACTCATTACTGCTATTAATATTATCGTTATCGTATGATTACTATCAAGTACCACAAACATTTTAAGGATTTATGTATTTAAATTTAGAAATACAATAGTTACAAAAGTGTCAAAAACAAAGAAGATAATAATGCGTGTGATCAGTACGAGTTGCTGAAGAGGCTGCGCATCTTACAAGCACGGGACCAATAAAAATATGAAACATCTCTGAACAACTCTTGCGGAATTCGACTCCAAGTCTTCCTCCTACTACATCCCACGCATGGACGATTGGATTCCCATCGGAAGAATTTGTTGACCTCGATCTCCGCTTGATCCAACCAGTTATCAATAAAACAAACTCAGAAGGGGCATCATCGTCCATGAAAATAAACTGTGCTCGTATTGCTCCAGCATAGGAGCGAACAACTGAGTGTAGGATTTCATTGAAGTACATTTGCACCAATGAGATGAAGATGTGTGTGACCTTCATGATTAATTCCGCCCCATACCATGAGGTGGAATTAGTTCCCTCATTAGCTTCCCCATCGTCTAGTGAAGCTGGCTACAGCTAGCCACCGGGTAGATTTCCAGAAAAGTGCTAAACTATGGTTCCCTCAGCACCGAAGAGCTGTGCCCTTAAAGAAGTTCTTGGGTTCTATTCTTTATTGAGATATTCCACAGCAACAACCAGTTCCTTAGGGATTCTATCGATCTCCATTCATCTACATTGCCTTGTTGCTGATCTGATCGTGTCCAGGCAAGTTTTTAGCTTGGCTGTTGATTCCAGCACAGATATTTCAGCAACATCACAGTGCTCGGTTTTTGTCAGATATTGTAGTGAACAGAAATCAATTCGCGAAGAAGTCACAGAAGTCTTTTGGAGGAAGTGGGCAGTCAATCTAGCGACGTTCTTTCATATTGTTAGGTCCGTTGGTTTAGCAGAGGACATATTTTGGAAAGGGTTTTTCTTTGCGTTTTTACAACAAAATAAAGAAATTTGAAATGAATTGCAAAATGATGGATGGTGATTTAATTTATCTTTTCGATGCGACATTACAGATAAGCGTAACAATCCCAGTAGTGGTTTACAGGGTAAAAATAAAATAATTCCACAGATGGCGAATAAAATACTTGCTTTCGAGGAAAAACTAGGCCTTTATTACGAGGATTTTCAAAATCATATACTGTAAAATTTTCCAACCATGACAAAAGCTAAACAGGGTGGCGTTAATATTTCTCCAGAAAACTACACAATCATTTCAAATTAGTAGGTAGATTTCAGATCAATAATATGCTGTTGCTCGTAAAAACCACTCCTACAACCTTACAACCAGTAATAACATCAGAACTGGCTGGTGTATTGGGATGTAAATTTCTATTTGACGAATTTATTGACATGAAAAACAATACCCACCTGGAAGTTATTTCTAAAGGAAAGAGGGAGGAAAAAGAGTATGTCGAATTTTGGAAAATGGTGCCTGAACAGTATATTACTGTACAAAAATGTGGTCAAATTTTGCTTACGTTGCTCGCATCAACGTGTCTATGTCAATCGTCCTACTCAAAAATGCGAAGAATATTGTCGTATAGTAATACTCGAATGGTTAATTACCATTAGAAAATTCATCTTTTATTACAATTCAATATATCAAAATTTATAGTTAATATAGTTAATATAGTTGGGATCTTCAATTGACATCCGGTTTATTTTGGGGTTCTATTTATACCTTTTCGACACCACGCCCATCACCTATTGAGCATTTTATTACCCTATGGGTGTTAGCTTCTTATTTTAACTCCAGCCAGAGACGTTTAATGGGAGAAACAAATGGAACTAGAAATATAATTAATAATCATTATAAAAAGCATCGATTAAAAATAAAAAAGCATTGTAAACATTCAGACACCGACATACAACACTTACATTATAAGAATTCATAAAAATACTGGATATGAATAACCTAGGATACATCGACATGTGATAATACACGTTTCTATAACAACGATAGGCCTGGATGAACTGGAGTCAAGGAGAATTGAAGTTTTCGTTTCGTGGACAACGGAGAAATAATGTAGTGTAGTCCTGGTCTCCAAAAATAAATAAAACGTTTATTTGGTTAACTACGAAGAAAATTGACAAGATAGATAAGTCAACAAATAAGTCTATAAATATATTTCGAATAAGAGGGTTTTAAGAAGAAGTACCAGTGAATAAAAGAACCTCACCACACCGGAAAAGAAAGAATTAAAAAAGAGAAGAATCCATAGAAAATGGAGTCACACAGAAGAAGAAGTTAAGAGAGAGAAGAGTCCATATAAAATAGAGCTGCATCGAGAGAAGAAGTTAAGAGAGGAGACATAGGAAGAACCATCATCGAATAAATGAAATTACACTCACACACGCACACAACACTAGGTAATTATCTTGTTTTTATGTGAAATATTTCTCAAAATTTATAAATATAATTTGTTATAATTTATGCTTTTTATATCATTAATTAAGAGCTAGGCCGGTGCAATGTTGTTTAAAAAATTAACTAAATTCTCAGTACAATATACATACATATATAGAAACCGGCTTACTGATTCTCATCTGGATGACGTTTTAAGAGTAGCATTTAGCAGTTCCAAGCCTGATTCAAATTAGATTATTAAAAAGTGTTCACGATATCAACGATCTCATTAGCTTTATTCTTTGATAAATAAATACTAGAACTTATTTACGTTTTTCTCAAAAAGTCTTATGTTGCGGCCCTTCGAAATACTTATCGTGTGTATGTTGGGCGAGAAACAAAAAAGGTTGAGTATGGCTGATCTAGGCTGTCCATTCTATCAGACATGATTCTGGATGGTAAACTTGTGAAACTAATAAGGCGCTCTTTTATATCTACCAGCGAAGAGCGTGCACAAACCTGTTGAAACATGTTACAACGCGATCGTGCATTCGCTGTCTTGATGACAAGTATTCCAATACCATGGGATTAAATGTTTCTTAAACGCATGTAATTCGTAAATTTGTTTTACCGGCAGTCTCTAAAGATATTCTTTACATAATTTGAGTGGTTGTATATAGAAGATTTGTACTTCCATTTGGCAAATTTACAACAAAGGAAAGTTTTTCAAAAGATTGCAAAAGGAAGAGAAGTTTTAAACCAAAATAGTTGAAAACACGCATTTCGAAACCCAGAAGCGTACGAAAAACTACATTCCGGTCTTTGCAACCGTTCAATTTCCAATATTGACCTCATCGGTGTTCAAACGCCGAACAAAAATAAATAACAAAAAGAAAGAAAAGAAAAACAAACGAATTGCGAAACGGTACTCGCGAATCTAAGCGCGGCTCTCAAACGGCGACCCCGAAATAAAAAAGGAGAATCGACAGCCAATGAAAGAACAGTTAGAAAACAAAAATGAAACGCCTCGGGCTACGTGCGCGCATCGAGTACGTACATCTCCTCGTCTCTCCTCATTCTTTGGACGCGCATTTCTCGAACTCCCAACGCAAAGAAATATTAACGCGAGAGAAAAAAACCCACGCTATAAATTTCTACGCGATCCAGATTCGAATCACCGATTTCTTTAATTTCTTTCCCAAATCGTCTTATTTTGTTCGAAAGATGCGAACGAGGGGAGGGGGAACCGCGCTCCGCTCGTTCAATATCGAAAATTATCGCCGACAATTAATTCTTTGACGTTCCTCTTCGCTTTAATCGGATGCAAATTACGACGCCCATAATAAGACGTAATTTTAGCCGAGAAAATGGGACGGAAAAGGAAGGGTTATTATGGCGAGTACTTACTTTGACAGCAGTCTTGTCGGTGGCGGTCGGTGAATTGCACGGACTCCTCGGAAGACCTTCGTCATCTTCGCTGGTGTCCCCTCGTCCTCGTCGCAGCCTCAATCGTTCCGTTAATTCAGTCTGAAAAAAGAGGAAAATCGATAAGTGGGATTGACGTGGAGTTTATAAACTGGTTAATTTGTCGATTTCGTTTCTTTTTGTCGTAATTGATTTGGCTTTGTGGTAATTCCAAAAATTGTGGTGTAGTATTATCCACCTTAGAGGTGGTAAATTTCTTACCACCACATACTTTTCTGAATTAAAAGCTCAGAAGTTCAAAAATGTCTTTAAATTGTAATCCCTTTCGTATGTCTTGTGTCCTTTTCAAGCTATGGTTGAGATCAAAGCAAAGAGGTAATATGTCCCTTCCTAACTGAACCATCACCAATTATGGATTCCACTTTACAGATCTTTTCGAGCTACGTTTGAGATCAGAGCAAAGAGTAGATATGTCCCTCCCTGACTCGACCATCACCAAGAATAAATTCCAGTTTAAAGACCTTTTTGAGCTATAGTTGAGATTTGATCTCAAGCAAAGTGGTGATACGTCTATCCATAACTGGACCATCAACAAGTATGGATTCCAGTTTAAAGACCTTTTCGAGCTATAGTTGAGATCAAAGCAAAGAGGTAATACGTCTATCCATGACTGGACCATCACCAAGTAAGGATTCCAGTTTAAAGACCTTTTCGAGCTTTTAGAAAAATTACACTGAAGTACTTCCTACCGTTAGAGTTACTAAAGATTTCTGTTTACAATAAAGCCAAATTTTAAGTTTCAGATGCTCAGAAAGATCGCACTTAATTGTTATCAACTGAAATCATTCAAAGCTCATACGTTCATAAAAGTCACAATAAATTTTTATCAATTAGGGTCTTTCTAGAAACGCTTCGTACATTAGAGTTATTACCCTAGAGATTTATGTCTACAATAAAGCCAACTTTCAAGCACCAGATGCTCAGAAATATCGCACGTAATTTTTAGCTACTGGAAGATTACCAGCAAAATTTCCAATGAGAAAGTGACGGTTTCTTCTCTTACTGGATTTACGACAGAAATCTATTTGCCATAAAGCAAGAATTTTAAACTTCAGACGTTTATAAACATCGCATTTACTCTTTATCAAACTAGAATCCTCTTAAGTGTACAGATAAAGATTAAACGAGAAACGTGGTAAGTTCTTCTCTTGTAGGACGGAAACATATTTGCCATACAGTCGAGCTTCATAACTCAGACTGCATTTTTATCGATTAGAGTCCAAGGGATACTTTCTTCGTTTGAGTTATTAAAGATTTCAGTTCACAGTAAGGCTAAATTTCAAGTGCCAGATGTTCGGAAAACTCGCATTTAACTTTTATCACGTAGACTTTTCAAATTATAACCAAAATTTAAACGAGACAGTGGTAAAAGTTCCTCTGGTGCTAGACTTGTGACAAGCACGTTTTCAATAAGGCCAAACGTCAAATTCCAGATGCTCGGAAAAATCGGACATAATTTTAATCAATTAGAATTTCCCTAAAATTATAAACAAAATTCAAACGAGATACTGGTAGGTTCTTCTGTTGCTACAGTTGTGATAAGATCATTTGCAAAAAGCAATAGCTTAAAGGCTTAGAAAGATCGTACTGAATATTTTTATCAATTAGAGTTTTCTAGGACTCTAACCAAAATCCAAGGGGAAGGATGATTCGATTTATGCTGTAGTTACTAGGAAATTACATTTGCAGTAAGTCCAAATTTCATGACTCAGACGTGCTCGAGACTAACCGACATTCGAGAGATAGATAGGTTCTTATCTTGTTAGACTTCACAAAAAAACTTCAGCATTCAAATGTACCTAGTGTTGGTAGGTATTCTTCATCAACTAGTATGTGCTTGAGACTAACTGAAGTTCAAACAGATAGATAGCTTCTTGTGTTGCTGTGCTTAACGCTGAAATATATTGGCAATAAGTCCAAGTTTCAGGTCTCAGATGTGCCGAACGTTGGTCTCTAATCTTTATGAATTGGAATGCGGTTGAGCCTAATCGAAATTCAAAAACATAGATAAGTTGTTGTCTTGCTCGATTTAACACAGAAATGTTACCGGTAGTAAGTCCAAATTTCAAGATACAAATGTACCGAATGTTGGTCTCTAATGTTTATCGACTAGAATGCGCTTGAGACTAATCGAAATTCAAAGAGACAGATAAGTTGTTGTCTCACTGGACTTAACAGGAATATGTTGGCACTAAGGCTAAATTTCAAAGTTTCGATGCTGAAAAAGAATGCAATTTCTATCACTTGGAGATATTTTACGACTATCATCGCATTTCCAGGGAGGAAGTGATTAGTTGTCCAATTTATTAAAAAATTGTATTTATAATAAGGCCGAATTGTATCAAAAATTTTCTTCGTTTCGAGCAGTATTTCCACTGAACTTAAAGGAATGATGATGATTTCGTTCCAACTCGTACAACAACCTCGCCATTCACTTGGTTCCAAAACAGTAAAAGTGCCTTAGCACGTCAAAATCACCAGTTTATTAATAAAGATGAGTCAATGCTCCTAATTAAGCGACTCCCAACATTCTCCTTTCACGTAACCACCACACATCTACATACCTACATTATTATACTTGCGCGCGGACTTTATTCACCACACGGGAATCGATGCGACTTCGTTAGCCCCGAACTACATCGCCACATCTTCAAAAGGTCCATCACGATGCGCCCAAATTAATTCAATAAATCCGTAGAAAAACAGATTGTCGGTCGTTCCGTTATGTAAGTCCTTAGGTCAAACGAGCAGTGTCGATGATATTGACTCATTCTGCATGCGTGCTGCGCGAGTGTGTGCATATATACGTACATTTACGTAGGTACGTACGCCGGTCGACTCGCCGCGAGCGTTTTTCATTAATGGCTTCGAAGTAACTGGTTATTGGCGATTGAATCACGAGGGATACGAGGTTGTATATATTGTATGTATGTATTTGAAGACGTCGTTATTCTCGACTAACTACTAAGGCGGGAGGGTACGCACGGAAACGGATGGGAAATGTTGAAAAATCATTCGGTTTGTATCGAAGCTACTGCTTTATAGACGATGGCAAAATTTTTTGAAAATCGCTCCGGTCTGCCCTATTTGAACATGTGTTCTTTCGGAAATCATAAGAAAATTTTTCTTAATTGCGAAAATTAAGCCGGAAATAGTCACGAGCGTATTAAACAATGTCCGAGGTTAATTGTTTTATGAAGAGCGACTCTGTTTAGCACCATTGGCTTTCAAAGCAAGTCTCAATTGGGATGAAAATGTTTGTTAGAAGTTTTCCCTCGAAGAAATTGAGCAAAATGTTGAAAAATCATTCGGTTTGTATCAAAATGGCAAAATTAAAAAAATCGCTCCCGTTTACCCTGTATGAACACGTGTCTTTTCGGAAAAGATTTTTTTCTTAATTGCTAAAATAAAGTTTAATTAAGAACAGCGCTCATTTTCCTACTAAATTATTACTTACACAAGCTCTACGAACATACCGTTATCAATGATGATAAATGGCAACATGGAGACTTAGGTAATTCAGTTTCCTTTACTATATTTGGTAACTGACAATGAATCACTTCGTATGTAAAATGAATCTATCCAATCGAAATGTAGAAGGAAAATCTTTATCGTTTCGTGTGCGGTTAAGTAAATCTACACATACACACGAAGTGCGATAGGTTAGGTTATGACGTAATAGTATCGTTGCCACTATGATTAAAATTAGAGATGGGACGAATCCAAATTTTCTCCAATCCGAATCCGAATCCGAATCCTAAAGGATTCTCGAATCTCTCGAATCCTTCGAATCTCGAATCTCTCGAATCCATCATATAATTACAATAATAAGAAAGGACAGAGAGGAAAAACAATTTTACAGGAAAATTTTAAAGCTACTTTAATTAAAAACGATACAGTTTTTAAAAATATTTATTAAAAAAGATTTTTTTTTTTGAACATATTTATATTACAAATGAAATTAAAAAAAAACAAATTACACAATATTAAAAGATAAATTATGTTAAAATCTTGATGATTATGCAACAAGTTTTTATTTATATTTAATTTCCTTACCATATGGAAATTAATATATCAATAACAGTACCGATATCTTTTCAGAAACTTTTGTGAATGAGAATAAGGGAGAGCTAACATAGATAAACAGCAAATATTGCACATGAAAATCTAAACACATATTTTAGTATATAAAAGAAAGCACTCAACCTAAAAGAAATAAGTGAGAATTTTAATTCAGATTTTTATTTAAGAAAACCAGCTTTCGAACTCGCTCTGGATCCAACCGACTACGTTTTTTATCCACTATGATGCCTGATGTGCTGAATAGTCTTTCTGAAATCACTGTTGATGGTGGTGTAATTAAGAATTTTTTGCTAGTTTCATCAAATTTTGGTATTTTGTGTTGCCCTTCCAGTATTTAAAGATGTCTGCAGTTGGTGGGAGCAGTGGTTCTGCTAAATAGGCATTTATTTCTTCTTCAGGAGATGAACTGTAATCCACATCACTGCAGGTAGCTGGGGTCATCAACTGAGAATAGTAACTCCACATACTATGACCTTGTTCAGTTAAAGATATATCTGTGGCATTTGCTTGAGTTTTCTCTGATGACTGCAGATCACCATTTGTTTGCATATAGATGGATGAAATTTCATTAGCCAGTGTCAATTTAGCTTGCTCAACGTTTTCTTTATTCAAAAATACATTCCCTTTGAATCGGGGATCCAGTAAAGTACCAATAGTATACAATTTCTCTGTCTCAACAGAATGGTAGCGCCTTTTAGTGACACAAGCAAATCATTTCGGAAACCCTGTACTGAACCTAATTTTGGTTTGAAATTTTCTAGAGCACGAATGGTGCTATTCACTAAAGGAATTATTTCTGAAATTGTCACTTTACTTGAGCTGGCCACAAATGTAGCTTTATCAAACACTTCTAATATTCGTATAATATCTTCAATAAGTTTCCACTGTCAAGGACAAAGGTCTATCTGAATATTCAAGTCAGAAGCAGACAATAAAATGGCTTGCTTTTGTTCCACAAGTCGATTGAGCATGTGAAGCTGAGAGTTCCATCTAGTCGGCTCGTCTTGTATTAAACGACGACCTTTAAGACCTAACTTAGCTTGAGCAGTTTTTAACATTTTTGTCGCTTTAGAAGAGTGTTTGTAATGTCCCACAATATTCCGACAGGATATCATTATTTCCTTAATTTCATTCTTATTCAGTAAACCATCTTTTATAACTAACTGAAACGTATGGGCTAGGCAAGGCAAGTGGGTGAAGATGCTACGCTCTAAAGCTGCAACCATATTAGGACCATTGTCTCTCATGAAGCATACAACTTTTTCTGTAAGATGCCATTCTTTTATTATGTTGCTAATGAAAGTTTCTATAGCAGATGCTGTATGTGAAACCTCTAAAAAAGGAATACATTCTAAGCACAAATGATGGTACTCAAAATTTTCATCTACAAAGTGCACTGTCAGGCTTAGGTAGTCATCAGATGATGTTGATGTCCACATATCTGTTGTGACTCCAATGTATTCAGTATTTTTTAAAAGTTCCTCGACTTTCATTTTTTCTTCTTCATACATATCTGGAATTACCTTTTCAGAAAAATGTTTCCTACATGGGATGACATATCTTGGTTCAAGATGGTTAATCAATTTTTTAAACCCCTTATCTTCCACTATGGACAGTGGTTGATTATCTGTACATATCATTTCAGCAACCAATCTGGTAATTGTTTTGCCTCTTTTGTCCCCAGGCTTAAAACTTTGCATTTTATCAAAAAATTTTTTCAGAGTAGGTTAGTAGGACTGAACTGACTTAACATGATATAGTCTTAGCTAGTTATTAGAACTAAATGTACATAAGTTAATAAGTTTTCATAATTTTTGTAATTAGATTAGTTATATTATTTGCTGTCTGTATTTGACATGTTCCATACCTTTTCTGGTCTCAGGAATAAAGATATTTATTTATTAAAATACCACAAACATTAGGAAAGCATGCCAGCTTATAAATACTTTGTGGCTGAAAGAACGAGAACCGAAGAGAATCGTCGAGATCTTTCTAGTCAGTGATTCATATGTGTCGTGATTACATGAGTCATCATTATTATTGTTTATTTTTTTGGATTCGAAAGATTCGAATTACGAAAATCGTGCGAAGATTCGAGTTTTCGAATCTCGAATCTTTTCAGGATTCGATGGATTCGAGGATTCGCGGATTCGAATGTTCCATCTCTAATTAAAATTAAATAGAAAAGTGATTTTGTCTACAGTACAAACAGCAGGTCGATTGAGTGTACTTTATTGCTTTTCAAAGTGTCCTGAACAAAGATTGATTACAGTTTCCTATTCATTCAAACCAAATGTTAAAGAAACTTTTGGTCCATTCTTGATCCTTGAGAAGGTAAAGAAATGTTAAGATCGGGAGTGTGTAGAGGATGATCTGGTAATGTAGTAAAAACATCAATTTTACTACTCTAAAAACCCAATTGTCTTGCAATCTGTATGTAAACCTATATTGTCTCGGTCCTGGTCTTGATGGAGGATGATCGGTCGTTTTAGGTTAGTTTGTCGAATAACGGTGATTACTTCTACCAGGAATCGCATATCTCGCACCAGGGCCAAAACAAAAAGAGTAAGGTTTATCTTACGAAACTATCGAGAATTCAGGAATTGAAAAAACATTCCCAATAAAATTTCCGAAACTGGTTAGAACAGTGTGTATACAATGAAGGACATCGTTTAACCGATATTATTTTCCATAAATCAAATGGCATGTAATCTACTTTCGATTACTTGTATGTATTTGGAAATAAATATCTTGACATATAAATTTGTATTTTCATCTCAAAAACCACCAAGGTGCTTTGGCGCAGCCTGTATAAGGTTGAATACATTTTATGTTAACAGAGCTACTCGCTTAGTCGTCGTAGTACTTGTAACTTGCACATCCTTGAAAACTTTTCCATCTTCATATCTCGTGGAAAGCGGTTTCAGTTCGGCTTCCAATTTCCTCACAAAAGAAAGAAACGGATGGGAAATTACTGGTCGCGGGATTTTGATTTTCTGCTATTTTAATTAACACCACCATAACAAGCTAAAAAATGCGTTTTTTTCACATTTGTTTTTTTTTTCTTGGATTCGAAGAAAAGGTGATATTCGAGGAAGTTATTAAGCATATATGAATAATTGAATTTGAGGCGCTCTGCGGACAGCAGTGTATTTGGTGCAAATTTGAATCCGGAATAATAATAATAAAAATCAAAGAAAAAGTAAAAATCTACATAACTTTCACAAAAATATCCTCACTCAGGCTTATTCGGCAACTTTCAACGAAAGTTGTGCAAAGGACAGCACTATTTTCAACTATTTTTCTAACAAAAAAATCACTTAATCTACATGGTTATAGCTAATGAAATACGTAGGGAATTTAAAGAATATTGATTACAAAACTTGTTATCAAAAAGGGGAATACCGAAAAGCTCTTTAGTAGTGGAAAAAAAAATAAACAAACGTACTCAAGAAAAGTTGCATGTACATACGTGTTATTATAGTAAAATACTTAAAATAAGAAGAAGTTTTTCTTTGTTTTTTTGCATGCTCTTCGTAAGATATATATGAAAGTAGAATTGTACTTACACAGTCTCTTAAGGATGTTAGAGCTTAAATGCCCAAAATAATAGGGAAAACATCGAGATATTTTTCTGCAATTTCTCATTTTTAATCTTAATTTAAGCCTTGGTGATGTGACAAAATTTCAGGCCTCTATTGCTTGTGAAAAAAATGTTATTGCAATTTAAATGAAAAAGTTACAATTGTACCCGTTCCGTCCGGCTAGGGTTAAAGAAAATGAGGATTTTCCTTGATGATCAGACCCACATTGGACCTGGTAATTTAGCATTTTCTTTTGGATTTTCACACATTTTAACGAATGTTAAGTTTGTTTACAAGAGAAAAAAATTATATGCTCATGATTTAATACAAAGGTTTTAAAAATTTTTTCAAACGAGACTTAGCATTTTTTTTTTTCGAAAAATTTGGCTGAATGTAAATTTGATTATTACCCAACGTTAGGGACCATATCCTTAAATATTTCAATAGAAAAGTTTCAAGAATTTAATACTAATATCCTGGTATTGAGTAACGATTCGATTGCTTTAAGAAATTTGATAAAATTATATCTGTTATCCGAACTGCATATTCGGTACATATAGATGACATTTCTATTGATTTATGTACAATTACAAATAATTAATTTACAACGTGATGAATTATTGCGTGAGAAATAACGCGAAGAGCAAGAAAATTTATGCAATTTTTGTAAGCAGTTGAATAATGGAAAATACGGAAATTAAAAAAGAAAACTTGCCAAGAAATATTTAATAACCTTTAACTCAATTTATATTTACGAAAACGAAGCGAAGAATGTTGCATACGGGGATAATTGAGCGCATAAAAAATGCAGTGCCGGTCGAATTAATTTCCGAAGCCGTTACAGGATAATTAAAAAAATTAATGTGTTCTAAGTTAGACAAAATTCAGGGTACAGATGTTTTCGAAGGAGTAGAATACGACTTGACGTCAAAACTCGTGAAATTTATTTCGTTTAGGCGAACCAGAGTGATTCCTCCAGAACTACTTTCCTCTTTCTCATTGAATATTTCTTCAATGAATCGTATCTCGTACCCGAAAATTTTATCCTTAATCTGCACGAGAACAGCTTTAATTTGATGTGTAATAAGTGGTACTTCCGACCATTTCGATTTTTTTCGAAATTTCAAAGGGGTACTCCTTTGGAATTTCAGAAAAAATTCATAAGTTCTAAATTAGACGAAATTCTGATTACCGATGTTTTCGAAGGTGCAGAATACGATTTTGACGTCAAAACTCGTGAAATTTGCTTTGTTTGGGTGTTAGAGCGTTGCGATGCGATTCGTCAAGAACCTGTTTTCACTTTCTCACTGAATATTTCCTAAATGAAGCGTCCCTCGTACCCGAAATTATTTTATCATTAATCTGCACGGGAACAGCTTTAATTTGATGTGTAATAAGTCGTACTTCCGACCATTTCGATTTTCTTCGAAATTTCAAAGGGTACCCCTTTGAAAATTCAGAAAAAATTGATATGTTCTAAATTAGACGAAATTCTGTATATAGATGTTTTCGAAGATGCAGAATACGAATTTGACGTCAAAACTCGTGAAACTTGCTTCGTGTGGTTGTTAGAGCGTACCAGACCGATTCGTCAAGAACCACTTTTCACTTTCTCATTGAATATTTCCTCAATGAACCGTTTTTCGTACCCGATATTATTTTATCCCTAATCTGCACGAGAAGAGCTTCAATTTGATGTGTAATAAGTCGTACTTAGGACCATTTCGATTTTCTTCGAAATTCCAAGGGGTACCCCTTTGAAACTACAGAAAAAATGAGTATGTTCTAAATTAGACGAAATTTTGTTTACCGATGTTTTCGAAGGTGCAGAATACGATTTTGACATCAAAACTCGTGAAATTTGCTTCGTCTGGTTGTTAGAACGTACCAGAGCGATACGTCAAGAACCACTTTTCACTTTCTTATTGAATATCTCCGTACGAGCGTATGGGCGCCAACCATGAAATTTAGGTCAAAGGTCATAAGAATTTACCAGATATATTTTCATGGTCAAATAATCGGTACCTTTATATCGATCGAAGAACTGTCTGACGTGAGTAGCGACCAAGATCAGCTGGAAAATGCACGTTGATTCTATATGCTTAGATGCTGTTACGAAAACAATAAAGTTCTTCTTGAAAAACTACACGCGGTTATTCATGAACTTGTGTATTTAGCCTTTAGTTAGAATTCATTAAAAACATTGAAAAACTACATAAAATTTGAAATAAAATTAGCTAAATAATGCGAACAGTGCGGTAACCGTAAGTCAACATAAAACGTTTTATCTAAACTTTCACAATATAAACTACAAAATGCGTGATGTTAATTGTTACTGTGAGTTATGCAAAATGCGATACAGGTCTAGTAGGAATTTCGATATATAGATGAATATCAATGAATTTAATAAGAAGATATGGCCATCTAGATAATAATGATTTTACAAGCTAGTAAATATTAACGTTGAAGTTAGTTGAAATTATTGATACGATATACGAAATATTTGAAACAAAGAGAAAAGGTTTAAGACATATAGAATGAATGCTTAGCTGTCATGGCTTCCGGGTGATGTCATCGCATAAGGTTCTACCCTTTGTCTGCCTCGGATGTTGGAAATGGTCTTTCGGATTTGTCCGATGGATTAGACGATCGGTTTTCCTTCGTTTAACCTTCCTATACTCACGTCGAAATGAAAGACGTATACTATACTATATAAATCGGTCTCATAGATCGTATGCGTGAGTATAGGAAGGTTAATACCTTGATGGGGAGGTATAAAGACAATGATGTTCTATTAGGCACGACGAGGTGTAGGAGGGTTCGATCTCGCGTTTCTTTTCCTCCGCGAACGGGAGATGTACTTGAACAATACACTAGAGGATTTTGCTGGCGAATTCCCCACTACAGGGTAAATACCTTCTGAATGATAATTCGATAAACGATACACAAACTTAAATTTTCTCAGCCATAACCTCTTCCGATCTGGTCACTGGTCTTTTACCACTCGCTACCTAATGTCTAATTCCCTCTTTTTTTGTTACTACGCCGAGGCTAAGATTCGCTTCGCGTTCTCGTGATTGGACGAATTCGAAAAACTCAAGGGCAACTAACACGCGGCGATATGATGGGTTCAACTTTAACCTTCCTATACTCACGTCAAAATGAAAGACGTATACTATACTATATAAATCGGTCTCACAGACCGTATGCGTGAGTATAGGAAGGTTAAGCGATATTAGGAAATAACTATTGCCCGAAAGGAGTAAAATTTGAGCCTATGTTTCTAACAAGTTAAATGAAATACGGAACTGAACTAAGTAAAATTTGTGCACGTAACAGTTTTTTTTTCAAAATTATTTTACAATGAAATTTTCTACTCTACAGTAAACGCCATCAAAGCGAGTAGTTCTCTATCAGCTGTCAAAAACGCATTAAATGTTACGTAAACATTTAATACTAGGAAATCAGGGGACTACCTACCCAAAACAAACAAAAAATCGCCATCTGGTCTACAGGGTAAAAAAGTTTGGGGACCATTGCTCTAAAAGTTTCCTAAGCTTCCGGTGTTGAGCCGCTTTAAAGCTTTTCGGCACCAATTGACGCGAGCCGTATTTTGCTCTTCAGTTAAAAAATACAGGATCAAACTGAAAACCAGCTTTCTCAGACTCGGACTATCGTACAGAATCTATTGAATTGATGTCTTTGTTATGCCTAAAAATGTTTCGATCGTATGTCACACGTCGGATTCCCTACACAACTTTACCCCATCATCGACGTTTCCATCATTTCGATTGCATAAACGCTTACGTATGTTACGTTAGTTATGTATGTTCCTTAAAATTACGCGAAAATTCGTCCTCGATGACCGCTTCTTACCGCGACATACAATTACCTATGTAGCGCAAGTGGAACATATGTTGGTACAACATACATACATTACATGCTTGTAAGTAAATACGATACTCGCCAAACGAAAACGATACCGTGAATGTATGTATGTGTCTCGATGAATACGTAAAAGCTAGCGTCAAAGAATTGGAAGCCTTATTGACTAGCTTGCGAAAACAATGTAATCCGAACCTTTACGGATGTATTGCAGCAACATTCCTGCGTATGCGTACATATGTAGGTACGAGTTTATGTAAGCGTAAAATTGGATAAAAGTAAAATTGAAAGGTTGGCAGTTATTATTAAACTTGTACGTATTGGATATTTTAGAAGCGTTTGAAAGTTGAGAAGTGAAGCGTAGATTTTGACATCTGAAAATCCTGAATCCTCTAATATACATTCCCATGCCACGTTTGCTTCAATCTTTTTTTTAATTCTGGGTATCTTTGACATTCTACCACTAAAAGATTCAATTCGAAATTACATAAAGTTCTAATTTATGACCGTATACAAATCATTTAGGGATCTTTGACATGAGAAATAACTGGAGATAAGTTGATCGTATTGAAATTCATTTCCCCAGCATCGTACATGGTTAAAATTTCAATTTTTCTACAATACGCTTAAATCCTCTGTCGATAGAACGTCAGGAGTGTTAATTTTTCGAAACAAATTCGAATTTTGGAAATGGAAACTATTTTGCCACGATTGCTGGAAGTTAAAATTAATTGAAAATAAATCCCCATGTTAGAACATTATAAATACTGATGTTCGAAAAATTTTGAAATTTTGTTCAAATATGGTAGGTACTGGAAACGCGAATTTCAATGCCTCCACCATATTATTCATCGCCTTTTCTCTCTCTGTTGAAGGTGATTACAAGGACTGTGGTGCATTTACTGACACTATATCACATCGGTAAAAATCTCACCACACAGTCGTTTAAAAATAAATTCGGTGACACGTGTTTGGCTAGATCGAGGCAAGCATTAAAGGATGGTGGTCCGATTCAATCTAGTTCATTCCGGCTGTTATAATTAAGTAAATAATTAAGTGAAATTGCTCATGCAAGGGTAACTAGCATGCTAATTTTCTTAGGGGTGTTAACCAAATTATTCATAATGCTTTGTAATTTTTTAACGTTCAAACTTAGTCGAGGTAGCAGGTACTTTCCCTTCACCGTCAACTTGATATGGTATGTAGAAAGGACGTTTACGGGGGACAGGCGTTACTAGCGGGAAAATATTTGTTTACGCAACACACACGGATACAGTAAAAATTGGACAAAAATGCATGCTTAGAACTTTAAGGAAAGAAATATCTTTTGTTCACTTCGGATTATGCAGTTGTGATAATATTTGCCTCGAGCTAGCGAAACACGTCTCACCGAATTTATTATTAAACAATTGTGTGATGATGATTTTCCCAATGCGATATACTTTTTGACCCAACGATCGGTACAACCTAGTGTACAACCAATAATACAAGAAAATTGGAACTGGAAAAATTGGAATTGGAACGAAGTATATGAACTATATGCAGGAACATTCTTCAAGTACTTCATTAAAATGCACAATCGCTTGTTTCTTCAAAAAAAAAAAAAAAAAAACACGAACGGAGTCAGGTAGGAAATGAAAATTTTTATTATTTTATATCTAGCATGCGACATTTTACGCAGTGTGCCACGAGCCAGAATGGTAGTTATCATAGAAACATGGGCAGCAACATCTTTTTATTATTACCTTATTGTTAAGTTAATTCAAAATGAATATTGTTTATCAACCGATTGTGCATTTTAATGATTTACTTGAAGAATGTTCCTGCATATAGTTCATATATTTCGTTTGTTCATAATTTTTGATATGAGAAGAAGAATGAAAAAACATATGGTGCGTTTTGAATGGAAGAAAAAGAAATGTCCCGTGACGAGGCCCGAACCAGCGATCTCGTGACTATCGCACCTGATCGCACCAAAACGCTATCGACTAGGCCACGAGTTCAGTTGACAACCGTATTATATCTAGTGGATTTAAATGGTGGGCGAAACTTCAACATCCATTATCTCGGTAATTTATGAACGTTGCGTCGAACTACTCCAAAATATTCTTACTTGAGGTCCAAACTAGACGTACCATAAATATCAAAAATTACAAAAATCCGATTACCTTACCTTCTCCTTGTGAGACTGTAAACGAGCTAATTTACCATCATTTCTTCTAACGATATGGAAACTATGTTCCTCTTGAATTCAAAATTCCTGAATAGCAAAGCCCCAAGCGTTAGAACGTCGCTAATACTAATGTTCGAGGGATCTCGAAATTTTGTCCAAATACGGAATACTGGAAATGCGAATCTCATGCATTATTTTTCTCTGTTATCGTGAAGAGAACATCGATGCGGGGGTCGTAACAACTAAGCGTCCTCGCTTGGGAAAATAATGAGCTGTCAGTAAAACGTTAGAAATTGCAATAATTCAAGAAAATTCGAACTATAACTAAATACGACACGGAGAATGTGGACTTTGGTACTTCCAGTTAATTTCGTATCATTAGAAGTGAAATTATTTTGTCATGTTTGCTGAAGCTTAAAATCTCTTCAAAATAAATACCCAAGCATTCCAGGAAAATTGAAACTTTGATCGAGTACCATACTGAAAATATGGATTTTGATACGACCATTCCTTCTATTGAACGACCCAAAAAGAATTTTAGCACGACTATTCCCAGAACTTAACGTCGCCCTTAAGTAAATTCTTTCTCAGTAGAAAGTTAGAAATTCTAACGATCGAGGAAAATGGTAATTTTGATCAAAAGTAGTACAATATAATGGTGGAAAAGGGAATTGTGAAACTGACTGAAAACACAATCAGTGTAAAGAGACTATGGTTAAAATAATACAGAAAATAAATAAAAATTACCCTTACCACACCTTTCGAAAATTATTCCAGATGCGTATTTTGGCAACTAAGTTGCCATCCTCAATGGAAAACTAGGGGAATTAAGTGTTACGAAATACCTATCTCGAATTATTTCTGAAAGGTGTGGTAAGGATAAGTTTTATTATTATTTATTATTTAATAGAATATTGACAAGGCTATTGCTCTAGTACAGGCATGGGCAACCTTTTTTGTAGAAGTTTTATGCTGTGAGTAATCTTGAAAAATATACATTTTTGTAGTATCCTTATGATTCATTATGAATTAAGTTTAGACGGGCCGTGCTAATATGCAACGAAAGAATTCAGTAGCGGGCCGGACAAACCTTACTCGAGGGCCGCATGTGGCCCGCGAGCCGGAGGTTGCCCATACCTGATCTAGTACAACACCGCTTTCGGCTAAATTGCCTCTCGATTGAACGTCGGAACTCTAATCTTCGAAGAAAGTTAAAATTTTGATGAAGTACAGCAGGATTTAAGTTGCTGAAACCAGAAGAGATACACAAGATTCTCATTAGTAAGATAGTTATTATTATATATTTTTTGAGATGTGACATCGAGGGCATCAGGTCAATGGGGCACAATAAGTCTTGGACAATTAACAACAACTCTCAAGAAGAAGAAAAGAAAAATGAACAACCTAAAAAGAATTTTGAGACGGCTCTCATTGGAGTTTCGGGATGTTTTGAAATGAAACATGCGTTCGTAGGACGCTAGTTTTGGAGAAATTTTTACTAAATACGAAACTGGAAACGTGAATTTTTGTATCGCAAGTTCATTCTCAACCGTTTCGTGTAATCAACGACCTAAACACAATTTTTGGATAAGACTGGAAAAACGTCGGTTCAAGGTGAAACTTTTGTGGGTTAAAATCAGACCTACTGAAAGTTAAGGAAAATTGAAATTTTTACCAAACATGCATTTTTGTATTCCAACCTTATTCTCAATCATTTCGTCTAACCAACAACTTAAAAATAATTTTTGTACTGCACTGGTAAAAGCTTGACTTGGAATCAAGGTGAAACCTTTGTGTGTGAATATCAGAAACTCTGAAGTTTAAGGCAAGCTGAAATTTTTACCAAATACTGTACTGGAAATGTGAATGTTTGTATTGCAAGCTTATTCTCAATCGCTTTGTCTATTCAGCGACCTAAAAATTATTTTTAGACTGCATTGGTAGAAGCTTAACGTCGGTTCAACGTGACACGTTTATGAGAAAAGATCAGAAATACTGGAGTTTGAGGAAATTTAAAATTTTACCAAATACAGTACTGGCAATGTTAATTTTTGTATTGTAAGCTTATTCTCAATCATTTCGCCTAACCCATAATCTAAAAATAATTTTTAGACTGCACCGGCCAAAACTTGAGGGCGAATCAAGGTAAAACTTTTGTGGGCAAACATCAGGAAAATTGTAATTTTTACCAAATGCGGTACTACAAATGTAAATTTTTGTACTGCAAGCTCGTTCTCCGTTTCGTCTAACCAATTTCGACATAAAAATAATTTTTAGTCCGCATTGGCAAAAGCTCGACGTCGATCCAAGGTGAACCGTTTGTAGGTAAACATCAGAAATACTGATACGGCAGTGGATATGTTAATTCTTAGATTGTAATCTTATTCTCACTCGCCCAAAATCTAGGCCACATCAAAATGAACCTTTAGTTAGGATCACATCAGTGAGTGCTTATAAGAAGAAGAAATCGAGAAAGTGACCTACTAAATAAAATACGTTTGCTAGACAGTTTCTCAAAAAAGCTGTGCATTAGCACAAATTATGTGTACATTCTTTGTAGACTGTTGCACAGCTTTCCTGGAGAGTTGCCCAACGATCGTACCTCATCTATAGTCCGTCTCAACCTTTAGACGCAATAAGCGATTGAATAGGGGTTTTGCGTCTATTACTATCACCATAATCTATCAATCTATCAATAGCACCATTTCTAGGCACGGTTGTGATCTTGCATGCTATATCGAATGCAAATGTTATTATTATTATAACTGTCATTACGAACCGTAAACAGGATGAGATGATTTTGGTAACCTTGACTATGATAGGTCGCTTTAGATACGGCGCTCGCTGCAACTTAGCGTTGTAATGTGTACAAGCATATTTTAGACAAAACCCTCCAGCTTTTATCTAATTCCTCTAGGATAATGCTTGGAGGGTCTAACCAAGTGGAGGAGAAAGCCCTGGAAAGCAGAGAAAGTGAAGGTTCTGAAATTTTCATCAAAAAGAGTGCAACTATCCAAACCCAGTTGAGCTGCAAAAAGTAGTTCAAAATGTGCTTCTGAAAAGGTGACTGCTGGATCCATCGAGCAAAGATCTCCTCCGGTGGTAGTGATTGAAGCGACTGCGTTAAGGATCTACGATATTTACAAATACTCTTCAACGGGGCACGAAGACATCAAATTAAAGACGATACTTTTATGTACATATTCGACTTCCGAAGGTTAGACAATGAAAGGGAACTAACCATCTAACGACTTCTTCTTCTTCTTAATCATGTTCCTATCTACCTTTCGGTGTAAGGCCAGGATGGGGTCAAGTTTCCTATTTTCTATATAATTCTCTCCACCGTTTTCTGTCTCCGGTCTGATCCTTTATTCCCTCCCACTCAATTCCCCTCTTTGCCGCTGCTCCCTGATATCGTCATTCCATCTTCTTCTTGGCCTTCCTTTTTTGTTTTTTTCCTATTACTCGTGTCTCATACACTCTCTTTGTCAGTCTATCATCACTCATACGACACACATGGCCGAACCAATCTCGGCTGATTCTCCTCCACTATTCTCCATATGGGTTTTATTCCTAGGTTTTGCCAGTAATTCTCGTTTCTTATCTCGTCTTTCTTGGTCTTGTTTTCTATTCGTCTTAGGAATCTCATATCCATGGCGTTCACCCGCGATTTACCTTTTCTGACCTTGTCCAGGACTCACTACTATATGTTATTGTTGGTCTTATCACTTTTTCACAATTTTCTTTTTAATCCGTTTTGGCACTTCCTTTTTCCCCAGAAATGTAGTTCTCATCATATAAAACATTCTTGCCGCTTTTTTCATTCTTTCATTAATTTCTTGTTCCATTTTTCAGTCCCATTGGATTATTGTTCCTAAATATTTGTAGTTATTCACCTGTTCTATTGTCCTCCCTTCGATTTTGATGTTATGTCTTTTCCTTTCTCCTGCTATTATCATTGATTTGGTCTTTTCGATCTTTATTTTCATGTTTATATTCTTTATTTCCTTATTTAGGATTTCAAGGTTCCTTTGTAGCGCTTCTTCTGATTCAGCTAGAATTGCCATATCATCCGCAAACATCAGTTCACACAAGTTAGTCTCCTTCATTTTCCAGTGACCCATTTTTAGTGGTTTCATTTGTCTTTAGCACTTTTTATGGCCTCATCTAGTACCATAGAAAACAACAATGGACTAAGCACACAGCCCAGCTTTACCCCAATCTTTGTTGTAAACTCTTTAGATTCTTCGTTGTTGGTTCTTACTATATTTGCGTTATACCTATACATCTCTTTTATTAACTCTATTGTTCGTTTGTCTATATTTCTCTTTTCTAACCACTTAATTAAGTTAAATTCCGAGATTAGTATTCGATTAAGCAAAACACAATACTGTTATAATCATGGCGTTCGATGGCGTCGGTAACAGGAATCAGGTAACGCACAATAACGCATTTATCACTTACTTACTAGTAGATAGTTCTTATATAATTATTATTTATACGTTTCTTACACAACGATATCGAACATAACTCGCAATCGTAACTGTAATACGCGTATTCATAGGCGAAAGAATATCATTACGACACGCATATTTCTTTCGGAATTATCGTCGTTGGTACGTTCATATGTACGTTATGCACCGATCGACGCCGACGACGACGTGTCAACCGTAATTTTATTTAAACGATTCTGGAAAGATAACTGTAACGAAAATTAAATGTAACGTTCGCGTTTCTTATCCAGTCGGAGAGCGCAGCTTGCATCTGGAATCTAGAAAATAGACGTGTGCGTACGGCTCTGTACATACATACATGCGAATGACGTTGTTACCAGGAAAAATTGGAGTCGAAGAGAGCTGTTTGAGACCGGTGAATTTCCTCGTCGTGTCGATCGGTCCTTCGACATTTAAATCGCATTTTAATTAGTATGTTCGCGGCGTCCCTATGAGGTGCCATTTAGTGATGATTACTGATACACCAACGTACGTGCTTATTTTTTCGAATTGCGCTTTTAGATTCGGTTGGTGTTCATGAGTTCGAATTTGTTGTTAAAAATTGAATGTTAGGCTTCTTCACTCTTTTTCTTTAACTAACCTCAGAAATTGTAAGCGTAGAATTAAATATTTGGATAGGAAACCTTCACCTTTACAGCTTTTTGAAAAACTAAAAGAAGGCTTCTGTAGTGTGCCTTCTTTCTTTTTGGTAATCGAGGAAATCATCCTTTCTGAAACACTAAACCCATTCTGTTACTGAAAAATATTCCATATTTCCATCTACCAAACTTAAATGGAACAATTAAAGCGAGTTTCGTTTCCAAGCAACAAAATGAAAATTTCTGATGAGAGAGCCAAAGAAAGGTGTCTATTTCAAAAATTAAAAGCGGTTTCCTTCCTGACAAACCAAGGAAAACCTTCGTTCTGAGTAATTAGAGATATCTTCGTTTTTAAGTTATTAATGGGAACTTTGTTTGCTATAATAAATGAAAAAGCAATGACCGATCCAAGGGACGGTCCGTCCTTGCTTAGAATGTCTAAAAATGTTTTTCAAATCAAAGACGACGGTTCCTTAAGTCAGTCGTTGCTGTTTGAATTATTATACATTGGCAAAGGTAGTTTGACTTTTGCAAAGAATTCAAGAAATCGCGGTTCAATCAATTTGGTAGTGAAACATGTGTCACCGAATTTGTTACTGTTAATGAAAGTTTTTGGTGAAATAGAAATAAAAAGAAAAGTTAGAAACGTGATCGATACGGAAGTTCGTCGTTGCAGTGCGGATAACCCACATCGTTGGTGATAGCGATGGCCGTTAAAATTCGAGAATTTCAAACAAGGAGCCACTCTCCAAATATAGAACTGGATCACATCCAAGTCTCTGGAGTCAGAGAGACCCTCCAGATCTTGTAGTAGGTGAATCGAGCCGAACCGTCTACGTTCTGGATCTTTATCCTGCCGTGAAACGACCAGTAAACTTACTTGAACACGCTATTTAACCTTCCTATACTCACGCATACGGTCTGTGAGACCGACTTATATAGTATAGTATACGTCTTTCATTTTGACGTGAGTATAGGAAGGTTAAAAACACCATGAAAGAAGTAAAAAAAAAAATTAATAGAGGCGAGAGAACTAGGTTTAACAGCACTTTATTTGTCACTTGAGTTGAGACGATTAAATTAACTTCAATGAAGCTAGCTTTTTATCTAATATTTACACACCCTTGGTTGCCGTTACAATTTCAGCGGCCTTACAGCTAACTTACAGCTTTAGCCGAACGTAATTAAAACAATTACATATGCAAGTGACAAGAAACTGTAACTCTCCCCTCTTAAACTACTAAAAGAATTAAATGTCCAATCTGATCGCCCTTCCTTCCCCATCCCTTAAAATACTAAAAGAATTCAATGCTTTCAAAAGTAAGAAAACCTCTGTCTATTCGAACACACGCTCTCTACTAGTCCTATGCTAGTTATACTAGCACATTCTAATTGAGGGAAAAGCAAACGTACAACGGCCGATAGTTCGAATAGCAAAATCGGGGAAGCGTAACTCACAAATTCACACAGCGATCATATTACCTGTCCATAGCCGAATTTCCTTGTATATCCTCGATAAACGAGACCTTAAAGCGCAAAAGGAATAATTTATTCACGGAAAACGACCTGGTCAACTGAACATTAGACGCAGAATCGAACACGTCCATCTACGACAAAAGTGGAAACGAGAGGTCAACAGAAACAAAACAGAGAACGGTAACAATTTGCCGTAACAGATTTAATTAAATAATTGTAGGGTGAGGAGTTTACCGATGTAATATAGTGTCAATAACACCGGTCAACAATGATTTTGTTACATATTTGCTGATTTTTATGTATTTTCGGGTAATGATTAGGAAGGAATATGATTTCTTGTAATTTCCCTTCCTATTTTCGAGGAAGCATATGTGCATGAGCAATGCAAATATATATTATTTTTGTATTTTTAGAAGTAAAATTCAGGCGGTTGATATGAAATATCTTAGAAAGGTTAAAGATGCAACAAGAGCAGACAGAATAAGGAATGGAACTGGTAAGGGAAGAATTGGAAGTGGAGTCGATACTAGGGGTCATTAAGAGGCAACAGTTAAGATATTTTGGGCACATGATTAGAATAGACACGTGAGAGGATAGACACGTGAAAAAGATCTGGGAAACAAAGACAGGAGTAGACCAAGAAAAACCTGGAATGGTGAAGTGGCAGCAGTTTTGCGGAAAAGAGGAATAACATGGGTGGTCGCAGCGAACATGGCGAAAGATAAGAAGAAACGGAGCAAATTCGTGTACTCTTAATGAAGATAAATTTGCTAACCAATTTTATGGATTATCGACGGAAAGGTACTACAATTAACGCAAAACATTATTGCAACTTCTCATCTCGCCCATTGCAGCAGGCGCTTTGCAAAAAACCGCTTTGGGGAATGCATAACCGTCCGTTATTATAACAGGATAATGTAAGACTCCATATCGTACGAAAACCGAAAGATGTTTTGCGCTGGGAATGGCTTCCACATTGAGCCTATTAGGTAGATCTGACTCCCAGTGATTGTCATTTGTTCCCCAAGTTTAAAAGAACCACTACGCTATATTCGACTTTGAGACTTTAAATGAGATAAAACGTCCTATAAATAAGTGAATTGCAGGTACTTAAACAAAATTTTTTGAGGACGGTTTAAAAAAAAATTGTTTTGAGGTTGGGATATATGTCACGTGTAATGGGATATATGTAATGTGTAATCAAATAAATGGAGATTTTGATGGAAACTAACGAAATAAAAGAATTCCTAGTACTTTGGAAACATCCCTCGTACTTCAACTAAATCCTTCTTCCTCTTCGTTAAATTTACGTAACCGCCCTGTACGTTAGCCTCTGAACTATAAAACTATTCATTCGCGTAAATTAAAAGAAGTTTCCGGTTTCGTACGCCCCGTAATGGGCTTTTATAATTACTTTCTACGCGCGCCTGGCCGCCCGTATTTGGAAATTTAAACCGCTAATTGAATTTGAAATTCAGATAGATCCGTGCCGAGCCGTGCGGCGAAATGTAGAAATATATAGCAAACGCGATGATAATTATCGAAACCTAACAGTTCACCCGGCAATTAAGGTGCGATGTATGTCTCTCGATATCTTACGCGAAATACGCAAAAGGTGTAGTACGTAGACGCGTTAGCTGTCGGGGAAAACGGTTCTCTCGCCTAGGAAATGGTAAGAAAAATATCATCGATGGTCTTGGAAAGGTGAGAGAACGGAATATAAAGTTGCGTGTAGATTTTGATAGGTTATCGCCTGCTAAATCTGCGAAAGTTGGAAATCACCAGGCGCCTCGTAAGTTTTATCCAGAAATTACATGAAATGTAATTTTTATTAAGATACATTCTTTAGGGGTTTTGCCCCAATTGTTAATCAGTAAGGTTCGACAAACGCGTGCTACGACAGAAGCGCCGACGGGGGTTTAGGTCGATGTGAACTCAGTGGAGAGTATAGTCATTCGATAGCCGTGGAAGTGAACGGTCATTCGATAATTATCGGTGTGCGTCTTGGACATCAAGACGTCAAGAATACATTATTTTTTAATAATATTGTATCTCACGTACCTACTTTAGCGCGATACGCCTCTGACCTTGCACTCGTTCGACGAACCTTATTAGTATCGGCGTTTCATCAATCATACCGTCAGCTTCTTCAGGAATACTGAAAGAATTTCACCCAAATCTCCATCCTTGATGCTAGCAATGGAAGCTTACAAGGATACTAGGTACATACATCGCATTTCGTTCACTTTAACTTTCTGCGGCATTTCCAAGACAATGACCAATTCCATCTCTTATTTTAGATACCATACGTATTAATTCCGATAAAAACCGCTTATTTCTCAATTACTCATTGGCTGAATGAAGAAATTATGCGAAAAACTCGACATACTTCCAGATACATATCCGCACACAAAACACGTACAATAACGTCAACCGAGCATGTTTATTCTTCAATTTAATTTTCTGTATCGCCTTCTTCTCTCAGAAATTCATATACGCTCCTATCTTATCGCCATACAACTCTTCCATATTTTTATCGTTGCGGTATTGAGTCATTATTTCCATATCAAACATCGACTCGCATTATACATACTACATACATATGTACATACGTACAATGTCGTTTGTTTGTTGCTCGTATGTTAGATTTTCCTTCTTTTTTGAGGTTTGTTCGTCGGTTGGCAAATAATAACAACGTTCGTTCATACATATTAGCGTTCTTCCTTGAATCGGTTCTTTTTTGAGTTTTATCGCGCGCTAAATGTCGAGCAAATAATTTACTTAGATTTCGAGAGTTGATTTTTTGGCGAAAGATATGATAGGGAAATGAACGAATGTTGACTTACGAACGAGTTGTCTTATCGATGTCAGATGAAAAGACGCTTTTGCGTGGAAAAATAAATAATGATTAACACGGTAGTGCGCAAAAAGAATTTGGGTGGAGTATCCTTAATTTCTTTTAACATCGACATATTACAAATGTAATAAAAATCATAATGGAAGACACTAATGCGGTAATAAGCACAGGACAATGAGTAACAGATCAAGTACAAGTACAGAAATAATAAAAAAAAAAAATTTTAGGCAAATAATAGCATACCCAGATGATGTAGCAACTATTTCAAGAAATAAAAAGGAGTTAGAAAGAATAATCAAATGCTTAGAGGTAGAAGCAAAAAAAGGAGGATTAGAAATCAATACCGATAAAACTAAATATATGTACTGTAACAGAGATAATCGAGTAATGTCAAATTTAAACTGTGGAGCTGATATATTTAAAGAAGTAGAAACATTCAAATATTTGAGGGTATTGGTAAACAGAAGGAATGAAAAAAAAGATATAAAATTCAAGAGGGTTATAAGGCCTTCTATTGCAATAAAAGGATGCTCAGAGACAAGAAGTTGAGTAAGAAGACGACAATCATAAGACCGATAGTAACGTATGCGGCAGAAACCATAACATTATCAGCGGTAGAAGAAGAAAAGCCTAAAATTTTTGAAAGAAGTGTGGTAAGAACGATAGTGGGTCCAAAGAGAATCAACGAAGATGAGTATAGACAATTAATGAACCACGTAATTGAGGAATTATTAGAAAATTGCAGGAATTATAAAATCAATGCGAATTAGATGCATATGGGCATATTTATAGAAGAGAAAAGATATCAGCCATAAGAACGGAATGGGATTCGAGGTACAACACACCCAGAGGTAGAAGTGTATTGGATGCTTGATGTAGCTGTAGGTAACAGAGTTCAAAACAATGAAAATTATAACTATTATTTCCTCCCCATTCCCAGAAGTTATCAAATAATCCCCACATTCGATTATGCAGGTTTTGCCAATTTTTATAATTTCCAATAAATGCTTCTGTCATGCATTCCTCATTACTACGTTTAGGATGTTAGTAATTAGTAGTCAATACCATGTTTCTTATAAGCTGCGATTCAGTAGTTTGAGTGCTCGGTTATTCAAATCAATTGTCCCCGATATTTCTTATATCCTGAATAAGATATGGAATCGATCTGTGTCTAAAAATACTAAATTTAAGATAGCTTCTAATACGGAACAAAGTGGTAATTTGGATAAAATAGAAGAAAAATACTCATTAAATGTAATATCTTCAAATTCGAAAATAAATCGAGGTTTTTGTTGTTTTGGAGTAATTCTTACTATTGAGTGAAGGTACCAACCGTTAGCCCTACACCGTAAAGTTGACGACGATGACTTTTGGAGAAAAAAAAGAAGATTCGTTGGCTCCTTCCTTCGGTTTCTCCTTAATTTTAAAGTAGAACAAATAAGTCGATATTACAGCCTTCAATTATCGCTGATCTTATGAATTTTTAAGACTGTTTGATTGGTTGCCTTCTTTCTTCAGCTTTTCCTTCATCCTCAAAGTCGAGAAAGAAGACGATATTACAGTTTTTAATGACCGCTGATTTTCCGAATTTTTATGGTTGTAGCAAATCAGGATAATTTTGTAAATAAAATAAGGAGATACATTGATTCACTTCCTTGCTTTTTCCTTAATTTTCGAATTCAACGAAGAAGTCGATATTATAGTTTCCAGCTATAGTTGATTCTCTGAATTTTTAAGACTGCAGCAAATCTTGACACTTTTGGAAAGAAAAAAAAACCAAGATTCGTTGGTTCTTTTCTTCGGTTTCTCCTTAATTCTGAAAGTAGATAAATACTACAGTCTTTAATTACCGCTGATTTTCCGAATTTTTATGGTTGTAGCAAATCAGGACATTTTTGGAAATAAAATAAGGAGATCCATCGAATCACTTCTTTGCTTTCTCCTTGATTTTCAAATTCAACGAAGAAGTTGATGCCATAGTCTCTAGCTATCGCTGATTCTCTCAATTTTTAAGATCGCAGCAAATCTTGACACTTTTGGAAAGAAAAACCGAGATTCGTTGGCTCCTCCCTTCGGCTTCTCCTTAATTTTAAAGTGGAACAAATAAGTCGATATTACAGCCCTCAATTATCGCTGATCTTCTGAATGTTTAAGACTGTAGCTGCTTGAGACACTTTTGGAAAGGAAAACGAGGAGAATGGTTGCCTCTTTTCTTCGGTTTTTCCTTCATCATCAAAGTCGACAAAGAAGTCGATATTACAATCGTTAATTATATCGCTAATTTTCTGATTTCTTACGGTTATAGCAAATCGCGACATTTTTAGAGAGGAAAAGGAAGGGGTCCTTCGATTCTCTTCTTCGGCTTTTTTTTAGTTTCAAATTCAACAAATAAGCCGATTTTGTAATGTTTAGTTATCGCTGATTCTCTCATTAATTTAAGATTGCAGTAAATCTTGAAAAGAAAAAAAATAATAAACAAGATTCGTTGGCTCTTTTCGTCGGATTTTCTTTGATTTTCAAGTGGAACGAATAAATCTATATTACAGCCTTCAATCATCATAGATTCTCTGATTTTTTAAGACCGTAGCAAATCAGGACACTATTGTAAAGAAAATAAAAACGAATGTCGGCTCTTTTCTTCGGTTTTCCCTTGATTTTCGAATTAAGCGAATAAGTCCACATTACAACCTTCAATTACCGCCGATGTTCAGAATTTTTACGGTTGTAACAACTGAGGAAAACGAGGAGGTTCGTGGATCATCTTCCGTTTTTCCCTTAGTTATCAAATTGGACGAATAATTCGATATTATAGTCCCCAATTATCGCCGTTTTTTTTTAATTTTTAGGACTGTAGGAAGCACATTTTTTGGAAAGAAAAGAAGAGGAAGTTTGTATCCTCTTCAGGTTTTCTTTGATTTTCAAATTTAATGAATAAGTCGATGTTACAGTCTTTAATTACCGCTGATTTTCCGAACTTTTACGGTTGTAGCGAATCAGGATATTTTTGGAAACAAAAATAGGAGCTGTGTTGATTCATTTCTTTGGGTTTTCCTTTGATTTTCAAATTCAACGAATAAGGGGATATTATGCTCCTTAATTATCGTTGATTTTCTGAATTTGTAGGATTGCAGTAACTGGAGACAGTTCTGGAAAGAAGAAAGAGATTCGTTGACTCTTTTCGTCGGCTTTTCCGTGATTTTCGACTAGGTCGTTATTATATCCTTCAATTACCACTAATTTTCTGAATTTTTGAGACTGTAGCAAATCAGGATACTTTGAGAAAATGAAGAAATTTTTTGGCTCTTTTCTTTATTTCTCCGTTGATTTTCAATTGGATCATTCCAATTATACATCGACATTACAGCCTTCAATTAACGTTACCTTTTTTTCATTTATCGAACTGTAGCAAATCACGTCATTTTTTAGAAAGAAAACAAAAGCGGGAAATCCTTTAGTTCTCCTCTTTCTTTTTCAAATTAAACGAAGAAGTCGGTATTACAGCTTTCAGTTACCGCTGATTTGTTGAATTTTTAGGGTTGTAGCAACTCAGGACATTTTTGGAAACAAAAGAAGGGAGGTTTGTTGATCCTGTTGTTCCGTTTGTTCTTGATTATCAAATTGGACGAATAAGTCAATATTACAGTCCCCAATTAGCGGCGATTTTCTAAATTTTTAGGATTGTAGCAACTCGGGGCACTTTCGGAAAGAAAAAAGGAAGACATTGGTTGGCTCCTTTCTTCGGCTTTTCCTTGATTTTTAAACGGAAAGAATAGGTCAATACAGTCTTCAAATATGGATGATTTTCTGAATTCTCAGGACTGCAGCAACTTGGGACGCTTTTGGAAAAAAAAGGAAGAGGGCATTCGTTGGCTCCTTTCTTCGGTTTGTCCTTGATTTTCAAACGAAACGAATAGGTCAATATTACAGCTTTCAATTATGGATGATTTTCTCAATTCTCAGGACGGTAGCAATTTGGGACAGTTTTGGAAACGAAAAAGAGGTGATACGTCGTCTCGGAAAGAAAAAGAGGAAGTTGATTGATGCCCTTCTTCAGGCTTTCCTTCATTTTCAAATTAGATCAATAAATCGATATTAGAGCCTACAATTTTCGCCGATTTTCTGAATGTTTAGGTGTGTAGTGACTTCGGTACACTTTTGGAAAGAAAACAAGAGATGGTACATTGATTCTTGTCTTTGCCTTTTCCTTGATTTTGAAATTAGATGAATAAGTCGCAATTACAGCCTTCAATTATCGTTGATTTTCCGAATTTTTAAGACTGCGGAAAATTAGGAAATTTTGGAAAGAAAAAAGGGAGGATGCGTTGGTCCTTATCTTTGGTTTCTTAATGCTCCAATGAACTTACAACAACTACGTAATGCCCTATAAGTTGCTTGGAATGAGCTTCTATATCTATTGAATATATAATTTCCTTATTTGTATGTTCCTCTTTTTTGTGTATCCAGAGCTGTTTGGAGCCCACTGATGGGCTAGAAAGCTGAAAATTGGCATGCATATAGTAAAATGCCTAGGCCAAATCCTAACGTAGCCGGATTTTTGATTTTTGGTCTGTGGGCGGAGAATTAAGACGAAAAAGGGGCGTGGCAAATAATTTTTTGCTGTTTTTCTGCCGAGCAGATTTTCTTTTCTTCTTGCCTGGCAGGGTCAGGCTAACAGCTAGTGAGCCAATAAATAATCTTATAAGCATGCCCGAGGTGGGTATTTGAAAGTATTCGTTTACGTGAAGCGGAAAATCATTAATTGATATTAAATTTTCTCTTTAAAGGGTACGGATTATACAATGAAAATTGAACGACTTATAATTCCGAAAACACTAAATCTTCTTCTCTTCTTTATCTTTTACCCTTTCTACCTTTCGGTGTAAGGGTTCGGAGCCACCGAGCCGTATATGTACACGCATATACCGTACCGCTCCTGGCCCACCCTGTGGCATTTCCTTCAATTTCGCAGCTTATTAGAGGTCCAGATCCCTTTTTAGGATTTTAAACTGCTACGCTCTGCCGCTACCGGGTCTCGAACGCCGGCCCTTCGCACTGTGAAGCGCGAGTTTTACCACTCAGCCACTGAGGGGTTAAAAACCGAAAACACTAAATATTGGTACAAAATTTGGTTTAAAAACATATACATTTACCAGGTGATTCGCTTTGTTGCATGACCTACATACATAGTTCGAATATCCTAAGTCGGTCTGATACAGGTAAGAAAAATCGGTTTAAATTCATTCTAAACTAAAACTTGAACTACAACCAATCACAAATACGAGGTTCTTGCACTGTTTTCTTCTTTTGTACGAGGGTCTTTGTACATCGAAAAAATCTTTGTACGAGGGATTTTTAGTTTGTACAACATACTAAAAACGATGATTTCTACTATGCGTGCTATTAACTACCCAAAAGATCTTTGTACAATGTACAAAGACGCTAAAAATCTTTATACGGAGCCAAAAATCTTTATCTCGTACAAAAACCCCTAGGTTCTTGGCCAAGTTTGGCACTGCAAAAGTTACTTCTTCTATTTCATTGTACGTATTACAACGCGACGAATATTCGCGTCAAAGAAGATACTAGCAAAGATATTGACGGTGTCAAGAAAATTTGAAAAATCAAGAGATACAGCAAGAATACCTTTCTTGCTTAACGATATCCGTAACGTTCACATTATCAGTTGCTAGTTCGTTCAATTTCTAAATATCCTTAAGGCCACGTGATAAAAATGTCATTAGACGAGACTAAACTAAGCTAAACATCTGCCTTGCTTCACCTTCGAAGTAGTCATAATTTCCTAAAAATTACGTCTTGTAATAGAAAGCTTCCCCAACTATAGAGTCCCAATTCATCTATAAATCTAGATGATGTGGCCTATTGCATTACTCACTAAGAATCAAGAATTTTCAATCATTTTAAATTAATGAGAAAAGCCCGATGAAAGAAAAAGTCCAAACGGAATTGAATAACTTTTACATAAATCCGACATTTTGAAAGGCTCCTCGAAACAATACTAAAATTTTAATTATCGGTTGGATTTGGTCTCCGCTTTTACGAAATACGTGTGAAAATCGCGTTGCACCAATTCATCCGCGGTGGATTTTAATAATAACCTTTAATGAACTACGTCCAAAGCGTGCGTTCGTGAATGTTATACTCGAAACGTTGTTAGAAAGGGAGAGAGCCAAACGTGGACAATTAAAACTTTCTTAATTATGCACGTTATGTGTTTTAAAGTTTGTAATATTGCGGTTGGCGTTACGTAAAAAATAACACATATAACACAAGTTTATGCGTATGGAAATTGTTTTGAATTAACTTTTACTGGCATAGTTAGTTGTAATGTTAAGTTGTTGTTGTTGTTGTTGTTGTTGTTGTCGTTACATGTCGTGAATTGCGAGTGATTTTCATTTTTATTCGGCGATCAAATGCATGCGTGACAGATTTTTCATCCGCGCAGAGATAGGATTAAAAATTTAGTTATTAAAAATTTCGTACCAGGTTAAAATCATTTACCCATTGCATGTACGTACGGAAATATGTATATGCGTTTATGTTTTCATCCAGTGCTTCATTTCTCTTCCTTAATGACGTTTTAATGACCTGGCTTTAAAGGTATTTAGAAATCGAACGAACTAACAACTGATAATGGGACTGTTACGAGTAACTTAAGCAAAAACATATTCTAGTTGTATCGCCAATATTTTAGTCCGAATATTTTTCGATAGGAAAATTGATCGCGTTGTAATACGTACAAAGTAAGCAGAGCTAATCGTGACCAAGAAACTCGTAATTGTGGTTAGTTACACTTCGGGCAATTATCGAAAATGGGTCATATCCCAAGAATGGAGCGTTATAACTAGACCCCGGAAATTCTAAGACGGTTTGAGCGCTAACAATTACGTCAGCAATGCACAACGAATCGTATTAACGCGACCGCATATCGACCCTCTGCGGATTAGTTTTTTAAGTCATCTTTTAAAATACGGCTAGAGGCCGATGGACACAACTAGAATAACTTTCAAAACTTGTATCTCCATCGTAATTTTCCCTTCATCGGCCTCAACTACAGAAGCGTCCCGGCCACGTGCGATCCTGAAGGTGTTAATCTTCAATCTCGTTCATTTCGACGGAATCAATACCCAGATTTCATTGATCTCAATTAAATCTGGAAAATTTGTGATTTCTCAGCGAAGTCTCTAAAGTACAATAGCCAACACACTAATAAAAAAATCGGGCTACATTGCTTAATTCTCGAAATACGAGCTGATTATCAGTCAATGTCTCAAATACGATTACAATGAAGATTCCCATATCCGAATTTCTAACGTCCGAAACTTCTAATATCTAAGGTGTTTGACAATATTTTTCTGTACGATTATGCTTCTTTGGTCGATCACGGAGAACAACATTTTCGATTCTTTTAGGTTGCTTTACGTTTCGTTGAAGAGAAATAAGATGCAACTTCAGCAAAGGAGATTTAAATGAAGAGGTACTATTTATTATTATTTTCGATTGGTAAGCGAATGATAACTGGCGGGACACACAAGGACGAAAGAAGAAAGAAATGTTAAGAGAAGAGCGTACGGGTTCGAAAGACGCGACGTCCCAAAAAAGGAGGTAAAATACGGTGGTGGCTACGTGAAAACGGGGTTTAGAATTTGGAAATTTAGATTCTAAAATAAAGTTAAAGTCAATTTTGAGAACATACTTTTCTCTCAATTTTTAATTTAAGTAAAAGAGCTTTTTTATCTGGCAACATTTTGAATGGTAATGATGATTGTTTGTCTGGTTATCAAAAAAAAAAAAAAGTAGCTGCGGCTCCGCGTGAAACTTAAACACAAGTTTCTTCAGCACGTGTCATGGCTATCATATTTGAGCACATCGCGGAAGGAGGGGGCAGCAGTCAAACTTCTACAAGATTTGCGTCTAAGTGATACATTTTTGATAGCTGTGGCCTGACATGTGCATACATTGTTAGCCTCAGCGGAAATATAACTGGCTATTAAATATGATAGCCATGGCAGTCATGTGTTAGAAGCGAATTTAGAATTTGCAAATTTAGATCTAAAGCCAAAGTCAATTTTGAGACTGTAACAATTGGCTAAAAACGGCTTCATGCGTGTGGAAAACTCAATAGATCTGAACGCAGTGTAAGGAGAAAGCAGCGCTTCCTCCGAAATTTTACTTGGGACGCAATTTTTTTTTTGGATTTCTATCACGTTACTGTTTCGAATTTGCAAATATTTTCCCAAAATTGTCATGGTATTCATTTTTATTTTGTTCAATTCTTGGCGTGTTGTTCTAGGACAAATAAAGATTTGTAAATGGTCTTATCATGCTAGGTCAACTTTTACATTTTGATTTTTAAAAGCAGGTTATTACCGGTCCAGAAATAAGTTTTTAATTACTCCAAAATCGAATAGATCGACTTTCACGACAATACCATCCAACTTTTTCCGATGAAATTTAGGAGGATTTGAGAATTTTTGTTGTTTTTTTTTTCGTTATTGACATCATTTTTTACCCAATTTCCGTTCGATGTTTAAAACCAACAACAACTACTGCAAGTAATAGAAGCGATTCGTCACAAATTTCGACCGGTACCACCCACGAACTCGACGTCCGTCAAACGATTTCAAAACCGTGCCGATTCTTTAATGGAACGAGAATCCTTGACTTACCCATAACCTGCAGAACATATTTCTCGAAGGCTGTTGCCTCCTGTTAGCGGTGGCGTTATTATTATCGTTATCCCTGCTTTTCCTCTTCCACCAATTCATAATTCGTGGCACAAAAATTCGCAGCAGCACTCGATGAAGAAAACACGAACGAACACAAGGAGGGAAAAAAAGGCACAGCCGCAAAAGTAACTATCAGGTGGTTTGAAAATCGTAAATATCACAGATTTTTAATTCGAAGAAGAAATTGAAACGGATTTTTAAACGCGTGTCAAGATTGTTGCCCTAAACGACAGTAGAAATAACAATCCTCTCGGATTTTCGCGTAAAGGTCGACGTCTTCGAGCGGTGTCATTTTCGTCGGAACACTGAGGATTTTCTACGGGGTAAAAATCGTTCCTATCCTACGGATTCATTTCGCGTTTCTTTTCTCGTGTGGATTTCCTCAAACATACCCGCACACACTCTGGAAAGTATATGACACGTTTCTCAAAACCGAGAACCGACCGCGCACCGTTTGGAGCGTTCTGTCGATACACCGCACGCTCGCTCGTAACTCGTCTGGCAACTTTGCCTTCTCCTCATCTAGTTCAACCGTGTAAGAACTGAGCGAGCGGTGGTCGTTCGAGGTGGTGGTATTTCGAAGGCGATCGCCGATGTAAATATGGAAACGTATAATGACGACGACGTTATACATAAGATAGGTGTAGTAAGTAAGTTGTCGGTGTGCGACTAGACAAGAACACATGTAAGGTTGCTCTCCTGGTAAAGTTAGGCGGGGCGAGGTGTAATACGTAAGTTTAAAGGGTAGAACTTCGCTGAATGATGTTTGAGGATAGGACCGGGTAACAATCTTCGAAGGATGAGGGATATTTGAAAACGATTTAAGTGAGGAATTTGGATGAAAATTGGATCTTTTGAATATTTCTACAAAATACAAAACGAAAAAATCGACAAATTTTGAAGTTTAAAACTCGGAAAACAAAACATTTTAAAACTTGATGGTTGATGTTTCGGAAAGAGACACCGGTAATCGATAGTGTTGGTCAAAAACGGTTTAATTTCATCTGTGACTCGTCCGTACGGACGTGCATTCGGGTGGCACCGCGGAACCATGTATGCTGTCGGTACGTCGCTTTCTGTTCTAGTTATAATAGGCGAATTCGTGCTGTGTATTTCGCATTAAGTGTACTTATCGACGTTATCGCAATCGCCGAGTTTTCAACTTCATAAATGCGAATGTCGTTAGATGCTAACAGCGGCACAATTTCATAGGAAAAAGTACGTTCAATTTACGGAGGTTTTGAAATAGCTGTTGTAAGTATGTAGTCGTATTAACCAATAGAGGACAGCACCACGACCACCAACAGCGTCGATAGCCAATAGAACTAACAAGGGGAACACCAAGATTGTCCGAAACTCAAAATACACATCATAACGTAGATTTGCCTCCAATTTATTTATTAATAAAATCACCATTTCAAATATTCGGAAAATTACCATGGCGAAAAATATTATTTTCGAATAATTTTACATGGAATGAAATATATTTGATAATATTGTGGAACAAAGACATTGGGAAAAAAGAGGGCACAGAGAGGGTTTGAACACACATCTCCCTGCGTTGTAACCCTAGATCTTGTCCAATGCGCTACGGCGCTTGTTAGAACAATACTTAGAATTAACGGTATAAGACTCTAAATGGGAAACTTCAACATCCTTTTCGACGATTTTCTCAAAAACTAGGGCGCGTTAGGACAAAAGCTCGTACCTAGGTACTCAGGGAGATCCCTCTATAAAATGTACAAGACCCATCAAAATCCGTGTCGGACAATCCTGGTGTTGTAAGTCTGTTACAACGTAAACAAGTATGTATGTTGTGGAACATTTATATAAATAAATACCTATTAAAATCAAACAAAATACTAATTAACAGCTGTTCTCCTTGATTCAAATGCTCCTGGCAAGTCAAAATAATATGATCTAGGTCAGCAATTATACCGACTATCGGGTACGTTCGTTTCCCCTCCTCCACGAGGATATGTGTTTCTCAGCTCTTAGGGCTGTCAGATCAAACCGGACAACATCAGTGACATTAAGTATACAACTCACGTCGTTCGCCTGAAGTTACGCTGAGGTTACCACCTTCCTCCACTTCATGTTACGTTTTGAAGCATTTCTGGGGGATCGTTCTCCGGCTGCAGTAAGTCGAGCCGACCAGGATAATTTTCCTGTATTACCAAGATCCGTAGAACCGAGTTTCGGGAACGCTCGTTTCCCATCCTTTGCGAGGATGAACGTTTTTAAGCTGTTCGGGCTGCAAGAGCAGACCGGACAACATCAGTATGACCCCCTTTTTTGAAACCGATTTTGCCACTTTTCCCCTGTATGCGTTATTGTCACTAATCATGTTAATTTTGATAACGCTTTTCGCCAGTTGATCAACTATTTTATTTGGGTCGCTGCAGAATGTCATATCATTATCATCACATTCATCGTATCATGAACGTATCTTAAAGCTTCTAATATGGTCTTTGCTTCCGCTGAAGAAATATTTAACACATTCGTCAGCCTGAACATCTTCCTAAGATTGGTTGTGGTATCAAAGAAAATCCCTCCGCATCCCTTTTGCAGGTCTTGTTAGAAGTTCTAGATGTATCAATTGGTATTGGGACGAATTATGTGCATATCTTGAGAAAATTATTTGCAATGGGCTATAATAACGAAAGAGAGGAAACTGTGGAAAGCCTATTTTTTTAATAAGAGAGGTGAAATTTGAGAGGTATCTATACGCACTTACGATTGGAGGTGAAGGCTTCTTCAACCAATAGCTTGCAACTTAATTAAGCGCAGACAGTCTCTGAATGTTATAAAAAATGGTCGACTTTCGTTCGGTTGTTTTCAGTTTAACCACGTACTTAACGGCTAAAAATTAGGTGGTTCATCTGTCTCGACGTATAAAGCTTCCACTGACGTCGAGTTCATAGCTCCAACAGTTATCCGTAATGGTTTGTTTTAACTTGAAACGTAAAATACTTCCAAACAATGAAAACAAAAAGAAACAATCTTTCATAATAATACATTACAAATCAATAAAGTTGTTTATTTAATGACTCATGCTCAATATTTAATGACTCATGCTCAAAAATACCCCCATTCATCATTTCGTAATATTCTACTCGACCATTGAGTGATTTACGGACATTTGCCAATGCTTCGGGAGTAATGGTATTCGAAATTTGCGAATAGAATACATGTCTCTACTCTAAACAATCTTATATCGCACCAATCAATGTGGTACATAGTCGTCGGATTCTGCTAAAGTGCCAACTTGCCTGAAGTTTACAGTTCATCCTAAAAGCGTGATGATGTAACAACGAGAGCTAGTCGACTAGGGTAATTTTCCCGTATCAGCAAGATGCGTAGAATCAAGTTTCGTTAAAACGTTGGTTTTCCCTCCTCTGCGAGGATATGTGTTTCTAAGCTGTTCGGGCTGCAAGACCAAACCGGGCAACGACGTTCGACCCCTTTGTTAGCCTTAAAGGATTCGGTTGAGACGTCGTTTGCGGTTATGTTATAATAGGACGCGAGTGGACAGTAGGTTTCCTTTCCCTGTTCCGCGATTTGAATGAAAAATTTTTTGTAAAGCTGTCTTGTTTAAACGTGATTAACCGCTGTAATCTTTCTAAATTTTAATATTGTACGTTTAAAATCTAAAAGTTATTTAACTTTGATATGTCTGCTCCGTCACATATATCAAACTCGTATACGTCTATTGCCTTCTGTAGAAAAACGCGTGTCTTCTATAGTCGTATATAGATTGTTCTTTCAGCGTACAAGACGGGCGTTTGTCGAACCTTAGTTATAACCTCCGAACTCGAACTTAATCAAAACTTTCTGCACTTTCTTTTATTGTTTTCGAACGTATTGTAGATGTTAAATTCAAAACTTTGCGTTTGCGTACTTATATTTGCTTTTGATGGTTCTGTCATGATGTTAATCGTCATTCGAGAGGTCTATTCGTGTTATTCTAGTTAACCAAGCAGCTTTGTTTCTTTCGATTACTCAATATTTAATCTTTCTTTATTCAATAAACTTAGGGTTTATCAATTTTACTCAATAATTTCATTTCATCTAGGCAGGATGCCTTGAGGCAGAATCATCAGAAGGAACGGTATTTTTTATGAAACACCCTGTCTCTTTCACGTACCAACGTAGTAACAATCTGATTCTTGTTCTCGACGGAGTAGAAACGCTAAATTCACTTCAACGAATCAGTGGCGCCCTTTCTCAATTCTTGCACCATCAGTCAAAGTTGCGAACACCGTTCAATCGTCAATGCTAACATTGACCCTAACCTTACGTTGTAGCTAGCCGCATTTGTTTCTGCGCGTTATCAGATCTCTCTGAGCTATTCTAACACCCACTTGCTTCCTGAACGCCATCAGCAGTCATCTTCAGGACACATCAGGACTCGTTTTGTGCACGTAACAAACCTTGTTGACAAACACGTTACAGAAGTGGTAAGTCACATTATAACTGTGATCAAGATGGGTTACAAGTAGAAAGATCGTATCCCCAGATGATAAAAATATTTCCACACCTTTATGTCTCGAAATACTTTATTATCTAATTCTTTTATAACAGTGATACGTGCTAATATACGACATCCTCGAGTTGATAACATCAAACAAAAGATCTTCGAGCTCATCTCTCACTGGTATGTGCGCATGCATAAACAAATACACACACTCACACAAGTACTAACAACAACGATTAGCTTTTGTTTTTATGTTTTCTTCCTTATCTGGACGCTAGCTGAGAACGGGAAGGAAGTTGGTCGATATACCCAAGCGTAATAAAGAATCCTCTCAATTCGAGCTCGCTCATAATTACAGTTATTATGTCTTTATTTATACTGCGATTGTTGTTCTTTAATCGTGTCGTTATGCTAGTTATTAGGTTTTTTCTCGGTATAGATATTACGTAGACCGATATATGTACATACGTACCTACGTATTTCAACGTGTCTACACTGTAGATCGATTCGATGTAACGATAAAACTGATAATAAAGCCAGATTAATGGCGATGACAGATTTGATTTGGAAATTAATAAAATAATGCAATTATTATTGTCGATTTATGTGTGTTTGTGCATGTTGGACTTGCATCGAATCAATCAAGGCAAATCGAGCAATATCCCATTCGACAAAAATAATGACTTAATTACCAAATGCGTATCGCTATAAATATGACCGCCATCCTCAATCGTCTTTCATCGAAATTTCTAATTATAACGAAGAAGAGTTCGTCTTGATCATCAACTGGGTAGAAGCCAAATAAGTCCACGTCAAAGAAAAGAAGAACCAGAAGAGAAATTACATTTCTTCATTTGATTGTCAAACATGACCACCATCCTGAATCGTCTATGATCGAAACTTCTAATTTTAAGGAAGAATAGTTCGTCTTCATCATCAACTGAGTAGAGGCGAAACTAAGTCTTAGTCAAACAAAAGAAGAAGCAGAAGAGAAATTACATTTCTGCATTTAATTATCAAACATAACCGCCATCCTCAATCGCCTATGATCGAAACTTCTAATTCTAACGAAGACGGGTTCGTCTTCGTCTTGGTCATCAATTGAGTAGAGGCGAAGTAAGTCCTGGTGAAAGAAACGAAGAAGCAGAAGATAAATGATATTTCTATATTTAATTATCAAATATGACCCTCATCCTCAATCATCTTTGTTCGAAACTTGTATTTATAACGAAGAAGACTTCGTCTTCATCATCACTAAGTAGAGGCGAAGTAAGTCCTAGTCAAAGAAACGAAGAAGAAGAAGCAGGAGAGAAATTACATTTCTTCATTTAATTATGAAACATGATCGTCATCCTCAATCGTCTCTGATCGAAACTTCTAATTCTAACGAAGAACAGTTCGTCTTTATCATCGACTGAGTAGAGGCGAAGTAAGTTCTAGTCAAAGAAAACAAAAAGAAGAAGAAGAAATAGAAGAAGAAATAGAAGACGAAGAAGAAGAAGAAGAAGAGGAAGATAATTTTTCTTTCATTTTATTATAAACATTATCGCCATCCTCAATCGTTTATAATCGAAACTTGTCCATCTTCATCATCAACTGAGCAGAGGCGAAGTAAGTCCTAGTCCAAGAAAAGAAGAAGAAGATAACATTTCTTAAGTTATTCAGTTAATTTAAAATATGTACGGTGTTAATGAGTACTTCAAAAATCGCATTGGAACTCTCAAACAAGCTGTGTTAAAGCCACAATAATCTTCGTCCCCTCGCACCTTTTCATCACCTGATCCCATCTGATCAAGGTTTCGAATTCCATTGTGTGTTGTTTGTAGTGGAGTAATACATACATTGTGCGGGGTTATAGCAGCTACATAGCTGGTCGTTTCCACTCGTCCGTGTGTGCGTGTGTGCGTGTGTGCGCGTGTCGTTAGGTATCGGTGTATGTGTGTACGCGAACGCGTACGAAAACACAACAAACTCGGGTGATTCACTCTTCTACACGCCCGATGACGAAAAAGAAATTATCGAATTTGTCAGCATGTTTTATCCGGCGCGCGACGACGTCGTCGCCGTCCCCGACACGGTTTCGAAATTAATTGGGTAATTGGATTGTGAAGTATCGCGCGTATCGAGCGTTATTGGGATTAACGGAGAATCCTGTCGTATTTTATAAGAACACGTAGCAGATATTGGGAGGTTGAAGATGATACGCAGAACGCGCAAAATCTTAGAAAGGTCAAGAACGATTCGGACCAACCGGTTTAGAAACAATTATTTTGTCATTGAAACAATTACTTCCGATTCTAACTGTCCTTGGTCCTCCTAGTAGTCGGTTTAACATTTTTGCAGGTTTCGAACTATCATCCTCAAGATCAAATTTCCTTAACTAAGAAAATGGAAATTTTGCATTGGCAAAGAATTGGGCACAAAATCCGAACTTTAATTTAAGGTCCTTCGAACGATATTCTAAAGTGCACAGCACACCTACTTTCAGAGATATCGACAAGAGATTTGGGAAAGTGGTAGAAAAAATGTTAAATTGCTTGACGTATTTCGAGGAATTTTCATTTTCGAAATAATTCTTCCGGAAACAAAATTTGAACTTTTGAAACCCATGCAAGCTCGCTCGAACGATATTCAAAAGTGCACAGCGCACCTAATTTTGGAGATATCGACATGAAGTTTGAAAAAGTTGTTTGAGGTTTTTCAAGGAATTTTCATTTTGGCAATAATTCTTCCGGAAACAAAATTTGAACTATTGAAACCCATGCAAGCTCGCTCGAACGATATTCAAAAGTGCACAGCGCACCTAATTTTGGAGATATCGACATGAAGTTTGAAGAAGTTGTTTGAGGTCTTTCAAGGAATTTTCATTTTGGCAATAATTCTTCCGGGAACAAAATTTGAACCTCTGGAACTCATACAAGGTCGTTCGAACGATTTTCAACAGTGCACAACTCACATATTTTTAGAGATATTGACATGAAGTCTGGAGCAATTCTAGAGAAGTTGTCAAATTACATGACGTCTATCGCAAATTCTGCATTCTATAAGTAATTCTGCTGGGACCAGAAGTGCGAACCTCTGGACTCCGTATAAAATCGTTCGAATCATATTCAAAAGCGCATAATTCACCTACTTTTGGAAATATCGGCTTGAAACTCGGTAAAATTGTAGAAGATATGTTAAATCGCTTGAAGTCTGATTTTCCATTGTGGAAATAATGCTTCGGTAAACAAAACTGGAGCTATAGGAACCAATGTAAAGCGGTTTGAACGATATTCAAAAGTGCACAGCTCACCTAGTTTTAGAGATAATCAAGATGAAGTTTGGGCGCAGTTATAGAAAAAGTGTTAGGTTGCTTGACGCATTTCGAGCAAGTTTCATTTTGGAAATAATTCTTCCGGGACAAATTTGAAACTTCCGAAACCGATGCCAAGTCGCTCGAATGATACTCAAAAGTGCACAGTTCACCTATTTTTAGAGATAACGACATGCAGTTTGAGAAGGTACCAACTATCGCGACTTCTATAGGAGATTCTGCATTTTTAAAGTAATTCCAAAACCAAAACTCGAACTTCTGGAGTCCATGTACGATCGTTGGAATGATATTCGAAAGTGCATTACTCGCCCGTTTTAGGAGATATTAACTTGGAACTAGCCAAAGTTGTGGGAGATATGTTAGATCGTTTGATGTCTTTCGGGAATTATTCGCTTTGAGAATAATTGTTAGGTAAACAAAACTGGTACTTCAGGAAACAAAGTAAAGTCGTTCGAACGATATTCAAAAGTGCACAGATCACCTATTTTTAGACTTATCGAAATGAAGTTTGGAGCAGTACTAGAAAAGGTGTTACGTCATCAATCGGAGATTCTGCATTTAAAGGTAGTTCTGCTGGGACCAGATTTCGAACCTCTAGGGTACGTGTAAAGTCGTTGAAACGATATTTGAAAGTACATAACTCACCTACTTTTGGAGATATCGACTTGAAACTTGGCGAAGTTGTAGAAGATATGTTGAATAGCTTGAAGTTTTACGGGGATTTTTATTTCACACATAATTCTTCCGTAAACAAAACTGGAACTTCTGGAACCAATGTAAGGTCGTTTCAACGATATTCAAAAGAACACCGCTCATTTCTAGAGATATCGACATGAAAATTGGGAAAATTGTAGAAATAACGTTAAGTTGCTTGATGTATTTCGAGGAGTTTTCATTTTGGCAATTATTCTTGCGGGAACAAAATTTGAATCTCTGGAACTTAAGTATGGTCGTTTGAACGATATTTAAAAGTGCACAGCTCACGTCTTTTCAGAGATATCGATATGAAGTTTGCAGCAGTTCTAGAAAGGGTGCCAAATCCAGTGACACCTATCGCAGGTTCTGCATTTTAAAAGTAATTCTGCTCCGACCGGTACTCGAACTTCTGGAGTCCCTGTAAAGTCTTTCGATGATACCCAAAAGTACATAATTTACCTACTTCTGAAGATATCAACTTGAAACTTGGCAAAGTTGTGAAAGATATGTTAAATCGCTTGATGTTTTTGATTCTTTTTTTTTTTTAGAAATAGTTCTTCTGTAAACAGAACTGTTACTTCGGAAACCAATGTAAGGTCGTTCGAACGATATTCAAAAGTGCACAGCTCACCTATTTCTAGAGACATCGACATATAGTTTGGAAAATTTGTAGAAAAAAATGTTAAATTGCTTGATCTCTATCGAGAAATTTTCATTTTGGCAATGGTTCTTCCGGGAACAAAACTTGAACCTCTGCAAGATGGTTCAAATGATATTCAAAGGTGCACAACTCACTTCATTTTAGATATATCGGCATGAAGTTTGCAGCAGTTCTAGAAAAGGTGCCAAATCCAGTGACATTTATCGCAGCTTCTGCATTTTGAATTCTGTTGAAACCGGAATTCGACCTTGTGGAGTGCATGTCAAGTCGTGCGATGATATTCAAAAGTGCATAATTTACGTACTTCTGAAGATATCGACTTGAAACTTGGCAAAGTTGTGGAAGATATGTTAAATTGCTTGATGTTTTTGGGAGATCTTTTTTAGAAATAATTCTTCTGTAAACAAAACTGGAACTTCGGGAACCAATGTAAGGTCGTTCGAACGATATTCAAGCATGCACAGATATCGACATGGAGTTGGGAGCAGTTCTGCTGCCAAACCTCTTGACGTCTATCAGAGATTATGCGTTTTAAAAGTGATTGTGCTGGGACCAGAACTCGATCCTATGTCCGGTCGTTTGAACGATATCTAAAAGTGCACAGCTCACCTATTTTTAGAGATATCGACATGAAGTTTGGGGAAGTTGTAGAAAAAGTGTTAAGAATTACTGGACCTATTTCGAGGATTTTTATTTTGGCAATAGTTCTTCCGGAAACAAAATTTCAACCTCTGGAACCCATTCAAGATCGTTCGAATGATGTTCAAAAGTGCTCACCTATTTTTGGAGATATTGACAATGAAGTTTGGGAAAGTTGTTTTTAAATCAGATCGTTGTAAAAGCAAACAAAACTGAAAAAGATCCAATAATTCCCCAACGTATTCACCTCGGGAAACCAGAAAATGGACTTCTTTTGCACTCGAAGCAACGGCGATTTATAGAAATTCCAAAGCCGGATTTCGAGTGAGGAAGAAACAGACGCGCCAAGCAAAAGGAATGCTTCCCGATCGATCGGCGAAGCGGCCGCTAACGAGCTAAAGCCGCTAAGTTAGCGGGAGCGATACACGCATAGAGAGTGGAAGTTGGAAGCACGTGCCCGATAAAAAGTATTTATTTATCTTCGCGTTCGCTATAAAACGACCGCGTGGCGTCGATCCTTCGTATTTCACCAATGCATAACTCTGCGTACGTACGTTGTACGCACGTGTATGTGTGCGATTGTATGTACTTAACGTTCCGGGCCTTTAATTATAATTATTATTCGTCCATTTCGATTATCGCGCCGAACTAACGGACGAGGCGACATATGGTGATCGAGAGAATTCCTTGCGTGTCAAGCTAAGATATGCCTACGAGATTTTGCGAAATTTCTGTGTAAAAGTCGCCGCTCTTTATTTCAATAATTGGCCGCAATTTATTACACTTACGTGAAAAGACAGGCAACGTAGGTTCAAAGATGAGACCCTGCGGCAGCTCTAAATTTATGGATTTAATCGCAATATCCTAGGAGATATAAAAACTTGAAAGGGTAGCTAAACTCGACGTCTAGCAAAATTCCCAATCTGATTCGAGCTAAAGACATCCAGTGCGTTAAAGTTAATTAACACGAAGAAATGAAGGTATTATTGGCCTAAAGATAGGTTAGTGCGGCACACTCTAATTTCTTCGTGTGATGGAAATAAGCATTTTTAATTAAATCAAATATTTCAATCTTTTTCTTAAATAAAATTGCTTGTAATAAGAAATACAAACAGCGTTGGTCTCAAGACATAATCCTGCGGCATATCTCAATTTCTTTTTGTTGTATTTATATAAATGCCCATTTTGGTTTACATCGTAGTTTTGAAGTTCCCCGTAATTGTTTGTTTAAATGTTAGAATTTAAAAAAATTGAAAATAAAAACTGGGTTGGTCCTAGGAACAAATCATGCGGGACACCTCAATATTATCGTTCGAAATGAATCAAACCTTTTGTAGATTTTGAATAAACTTACTTGAAATGTTAAAATCGAAGAGAATTAAAAAAGTGACGGAATGAGAAAGAATCAAAGAAACAGCCTTGATGACAAGACGGGACCTTGCAGCACACCTCAACATTTTTGTTCGAGTTAGCATTTTGGATTAAACCGAACCTTTCAAGATTTCGGTGAATTTTCTTCAAATGTTAAAATTTTAAAAATAAATAGTATAAACTGAATTGGCCCTAAGACGGAATCACGTGGCACGCCTACATTTTTTCGTTCGACATGAATCAAGCTTTTGTAGATTTTACCTAACTTGCTTGAAATGTTAAAATTATAATGACGAAATGAGGGAGAATTAAGAAAATATATAAATAAAAACGGCGTTGGTCCCAAGATAGAATCCTGCAGCACACCTTAACTTCTTTATTGAACTGAAGTAATTTAGCATCTTGGATGAAATCGAACTTTTGAAGATTTTGGTGAATGTTGAAATGTTTAAAAAATAGATAATAAAAACTGGGTCGGTCCTAGGACAGAATCATGAGGTACACCTCCATTTTTTTCGTTCGACGCGACTCAAATCTTTGTAGATTAAAATGACGGAATGAGAGAGAATTAACACTAACTATAAAAAAGCAGACGCTGATCCCAAGATGGGACCCTGCAGCACACCTCAGCGTTCTTCTTTGATTCAAGTAAGTTGGTATTTTGGATTAAATCGAACCTTTGAAGATTTCAATGAATTTTCTTCAAATGTTAAAATAAAGAAATTGAAAAAACTGCATTGGTCCTAAAACGGAATTATGCGGCATCGTTCAGTTGATTCGTTTAAAAAGATTTTGAATAAACTTACTTGGGACATGTTAAAATTAAAGTGACGGAATGAGGGAGAATTAAAAAATACACAAATAAAAACAATTTTGGCCACAAAAGGGAATCCTGCGGCACACTTTAATGTCTCAATTTATTCGGCATATCGGATTTAAATAAAACAAAATTTGTAACAGAAAATATTGTCCTCCTATCACTCGAGCCACGCTTAATTTTTGTTTGAACTTTGAGGGAACAGAACAAAGAAAACGTTTGGTTACTGTTGAAGTTACCTATATCTATTATTTAGACGTAGAAATATTAATGCTGGTAATATCTTATCTGGCCATATCTTTAACATGGTTAAGTGGATATTACGATAGGGCGTGTATGTTTAATTTCACGACCACCTCATTTAGCACCGAGTTTAAACGACCGCCAACTCTTTCAAATGCGCGACATATGTAGGGTTAAATAACTCGAATGTTTACTGTTTAAACAAAGAAATATAAACGCCAGTAAAATTCGCTCCATATGTTTAACAAGGTGAAGTAGATATTAGATTTCAATCAATTAGGGAGTCTATTACTTGAATGTGGTGCGAGCAACTCGCCAGGTAGAAAGTTAACAGTCAAGTAAAACAGGCGATGACCTGTTTCAATGACTTGCTTTTACCTCAGATTATAATATAAATGAATTGAATGACGCTTTTGTTCTTCTAATAAATCGCCCTATCTTGATTTTAACTTAAGATTTCGTAAGAGTTTATTGTGACAGGAATCTCGTTAATGTTGGCTCGAAGTATTGTATGTTGGACTGACCTGTAATCTATCGGTGTGATGGTGATGTATCGATAACGAAGAGGAACTTTGTGCCCCCTCAATTCGATTTCTGAACCAGAATGCGGCGAATGGAAGACGCTGTCGTGCGAGACGCTCAGTCCGGGATGCATTGGGGTACCGTTTCTAAAACAAAAAAAGAAGAAACAAAAATCAATTTGCCCAATTTTCTCTTGTCCAAAAGATTATGCATTTTAAACTTTAATATTTCACAAGATTGCGTATCACTATCGATGGCCGTTATTAATGTAGACCCGAAGAAGTACGTTGGACTTCCTTTCAATTAAAAAAGATGACACTGTTTAGTAAAATAAAACTTCTCTCAGATGAACGGGCATGTCCGATCCGAATAGGATTTTTCATGCTGAATTCAAATGTGCAATTTGTTCTTGCCTATCGGCATTAGTTGACGTAACATCCGGAAAACCTCGAAAACCTCAGATTAAGCAATTTATATCAATTGTTTATAAAAAAATCCGGCACGAATGAAAAAATATGTAATTAGGCTAAAAATACAAGAAATAAATGACATAACAGTAAATACATGTTAAGATAACATAACTGAAAATGTTTTCCCTCCGATTTCCCGCCAAAAATTTTGCCTCAGGAACGTTTCTTGGTAAGATCCAGCAGCTTCTCGAAAGAGGGCAAAATGAAGCAACAATCTTGTGTTTGCCCTTATCCTTTATTTTTGACCTAAAACATTTTCCTGTAGTCGATAATCTTGCGCAGAATTAAGCGAAAACTGTCTGCCTTTGAACAGTTCATTGTCAGTAAACAGTGGGCCGTTACATAACAGTTAAGTGCAAATTTCTGTAATAACGACGACAAAAAGCAAAAATCTTTGTGGTTATTTTTACCCTGGAAAGCTTTTGGTAACTGCTATTCCTGCTATGCCAAGAGTTTATTGCAGTTTTGCGTATTCAGACAGTTCAGTGAAAGTTGTAAAGGTGTAGGGTTACTTTAACTCAAAGATACTTACAAGGAGAAAGTAAGGTAATCGGATTTTTGTAATTTTTGATATTTATGGTATGTGTAGTTTGGACCTTAAATAAGAATATTTTGGAGTAGTTCGACGCAACGTTCATAAATTACCGAGATAATCGATGTAGAAGTTTCACCCACCAGTTAAATCCACTAGATATAATACGATTGTCAATTGGACTCGTGGCCTAGTCGATAACGTTTTGGTGCGATACTCGCGAGATCGGTGGTTCGAGTCTCGTCACGGGACATTTCTTTTTCTTCCATTCAAAACGCACCATATGTTTTTTTCATTCTTCTTCTCATATCAAAAATTATGAACAAACGAAATGTATGAACTATATGCAGGAACATTCTTCAAGTACATCATTGAAATTCACAATCGGTTGATAAACAATATTCATTTTGAATTAACTTAACAACAAGGTAATAATAAAAAATGTTGCTTCCCATGTTTCTATGATAACTACCATTCTGGCTCGTGCCACACTGCGTAAAATGTCGCATACTAGATATAAAATAATAGAAATTTTCATTTCCTACCTGACCCCGTTCGTTTTTTTTTTTTTGAAGAAACCTTATTGTTAATTCAAAATGAATATGGTTTATCAACCGATTGTGCATTTTAATGAAGTACTTGAAGAATGTTCCTGCATATAGTTCATATATTTCGTTTGTTTATAATTTTTGATATGAGAAGAAAAGTGAAAAAAACATGTGGTGCATTTTGAATGGAAGAGAAAGAAATGTCCCGTGACCAGACTCGAACCAGCGATCTTGTGAGTATCGCACCAAAACGCTATCGACTAGGCCACGAGTCCACTTGAGAATCGTATTATATCTAGTGGATTTAACTGGTGGGTGAAACTTCAACATTGATTATCTCGGTAATTTAGGAACGTTGCGTTGAACTACTCCAAAATATTCTTACTTAAGGTCCAAACTACACGTACCATAAATATCAAAAATTACAAAAATCCGATTACCTTGCCTTCTCCTTGTCAGATTTCAGATTTGGTTTTCGGCTCTGATCTAACCGATTTTATAGGATTCGATGACATCTCGTAAAAGTTTAAGTTTTCGAATTTCGAAACTGATTTTCTGGATTTACCTTTGGTAAAACATAAAGCGAGTCGGTGTCTACATACAACTTTTGAACAGTTCCTTCTTCTTTTAATCTTTTTATGCTTTCGATACAGGAAGAACAAAAAATTTGGAGACCTGATGCTTCACAAGAATGAGATAAACTTCTACTCTAAAAATGCGGAAATGCAGTTTTCTTTACCAATACACCAATTACTTTTTTTCCTAATCGTTTGGGAACAGAAAAATCGTCAGAAGTATAGAAAATATTTGGATTCCACCATTTCTCAGCAAGCTTCTCAAAAATGAGATAAACTTTTCTGCTTATAGTTGATCGTCTGGCTACACAATGTATCAATTTACTTTTCTCCCTAACCTTTTGGGAGCGGAAAAACAGCCGGCAGTACAAAAAATATTTGGATTCCATCATTCCTTAACAAGAAGAACAAAAAATTTGGCGGCCTGATGCTCCTCAAAAATGGAATAATTTTTTAGAGTTGATTGTTCGGCTACACAAGGCACCGATTTACTTTTTCTGCTAACCTTTTGGGAGCGGAAAAACCGCCAGAAGTACAGAATATATTTGGAGTCTACCACACCGTAACAAGAACAAAAAAAAATTGTGGGCCTGATGCTTCACAAAAGTGAGATAAATTTCTATTGTAAAAACGTGAAAATTCAATTTTTCTTAGATTTGATTGAAAATATTTCGGTTCCACCATTGCTTAACAAGAAGAACAAAAAATTTGGGAACCTGATGCTTTTAAAAAATAGGATAAACTTTTTTTCTTAGAGTTGATCTTTCAGCTACACAATGCACCAATTTACTTTTTCTGAAAACCATTTGGGAGCGGAAAAACCGCCAGAAGTACAGAATATATTTGGATATTTACCATTCTTTAACAAAAAGAACAAAAAAAATGTGGGCCTGATGCTTTTCAAAAATGAGATAAACTTTCTTCCAAGAGATCAAATTAGAAACAAGCAAATTTGAAAAGTTGAACCCGGCTTTGGAAGTAGTGAAAGAACAAAGATCAGGATGGGGGTCATTTACATAGACTCGATAGTGATAGGCCAGTTAGGAAAATATGGAAGGCAAGAACTTTGAGCAAAGGAGACGTAGAACAAAGTGATCACAAAAGTACTGCAAAAGAAGAATTGAGATGGAATGAAGCAAAAGCTTTGGCAATGGATAAAAAGAATGGCGCAAGTTTAGGCAGAACCTGTCTGTTGAGTGCTATCCCGACACCTCACGGTAAGAGGGGAAATGATTATATACATATATTTCTTCTCAAGAAATTATTCTAAGCATTTACTTCAAAGGATTTTAAACTCATATCAACTTCTACTTCAGAGAAAAGTATGGATCTGTTGCCTACCTTCGTTTAGTGGGTTCCTCGTTTTCGGACAGTTCACTAGTTGACCTACTCCTCTGACTTTCCTTCGGCGACTCGACCACCTCGCTGGGAGACGGAACATCGTCCGATACCTTGTTTTTCCTCTTCCCGAACCATTTGTTCCAGAATCGTTTTTCTTTTGACCGCCAACTGTAAGCAAAATCGGAAAAATTGATTTCCCCCAAAACAACGCTAAAGGAAACAATCCCAACAAACGATTAAAAATCTACGACGCAATTCGAGACTTATTTCGACGGAAGTTTTCGCGCGAATGGTACAAACAGGAAAAGGCGAGATTTATCGAAGAACTCGCGTCCTATTATATCATCGCACCTAAAGTATAACTTCCGCGACTCATGACGGTCGGATGATAGGAAACCGATGTTTCGTCGATGGATTTCTATTTAGTGGTCGTCGCTAAAAAGCATTGTCTCCGCGCGTTCGTTGTGTGCTGCGTTCGTCCGTACCGGCCGGTGTTCAGTCTAGTGTGCAAGAGGAGAGTCGGTCATTCATTATCTATCGGCGCTAGTTCGTGAATTGTAATCTGTTTCCCGTTTTTGCAGAGAGGATCCCCTCTGTTATGCACGTACAACGTACGTACATATGTTGCGGACATGTTCGTCGTTCGTTCGGTCTGTATCTATGGCTGCCGTTGTGTACGCGCGTATATTGTTAGTCGTGGTAACTACTCACTCGTCGTTATTATTTTATTGAACTATCCAACCTTGCGTGACTCACGTTCAATTTGCGGATGCTGCGTATCTTATTCGCGTTTCTGACCGAGCCAATAAATAAAATGATTCAATAGCTCTTGATGGATCAAGAACATTCTACATATTTGGCCTTGAAGTTTTATTTCAACTTTCTTAGGTCTCCTTCACTTTAAAAAAAAAGGAGGTATAAATGTTGATTTTATAGAAAATTTGGAAAAACATCTGGTCCGTTATGCAGTTTGATGACCAATCTTCGATTTTATCCACTGATTAGATGACCTACATTATCACATTATCCAATAATTTTATGAGTTTTACGTCAAAACTTTTGTCGGTGATTGCCTGCTTACTCAGATTATCCAATAATACGATTTTTGAGAAAATTCAAATAACGCGAGGGCGATTCGCAAAGTAAGGTACGCTGCGATGTACTCTGATTCAATGTGAGTCTGGCAGTGCTAGTGGAAGAATTGTTTGGATATTCTTTCGTGCTATTTTGGTCATTTCAACTGGCTGCTGCAATAGAAAATCCCGCCCACTATAAACTGCGTGGGGTTATCCGATGTCTGTGTGTAAAGAACATGAAGGCTGCTGAGATTCATCGTGAACTTTCTTCTGTTTATGGTGAAAATGAGTGACGAATTTCTGAAGGAATCTCAAGCCCAAATTATATGCTATGAATTCTGTGTTAAAATTTACGCGGCGAATTAACCCTACTGTTAGATCGACGAATCCTAGATTAAGAGACCATTTGGTCCATACTACATGTTTTATTAAAAATGAAAATCTAATCCAATATTTTGTATCTAATTTGATTGAATATCCCGTTAATACAATTAATAAATATTATTATGGATCGTGCCATGTGGAATTTCTCATCCTCTATTCGTGGACTGTGGGAGCGTTGGCAACTCCTTCTTCCAATGTGTTACAATTGCCACGAAAATGTTACTGTTGACAAGCAACTTGTTGGATTCAGGGGACGACAGTTTATGCCATCAAAACTGTCAAAACATGGCTTGAAATTTTGATTATCGGTGGATTCAAAGTTGGGCTACGTCTGGAAGATACAACCATATCTTGGGAAAGCTAAAAATGCAAAGCCTGAACAACACCAAGGACAACGCGTTGTATTGAAGTTGACGAAAGGCTTGAAAGGGCAAAATATAACAGGCGACAACTTATTTTCCATTTTTGATTTGGTAAAAAAATTCGAAAGCTGAAGGCTGAGGAGCTGAATTTTCCATCCTGTGTATAGCAAACAATGGAGACAAAATTACAAAATTCAGCTCCTCAACTCTCAGTTTTCGAAGATTGGCTCTCCCAAATATTAAACTATTTACGAGAAGGTGTTGTCATTGCCATGGATAATGCATCATGAATCGACAAAATTTTTGCAAAAATTTATCTCATCAACATCTCATCTCCATTACATTTATACGGGATTCTTGCCTCTTTGTTAGAGTCCACAACTTCGCTGCTATATATGTGATTATTGGCCTCATCACTATTTTCCACTACTTCGGTTTTTATGTTCTATCGGTACATCTACTTTTTCCTAGAAAAGTCATCTTTATCATTATGAACACGCTCCCCACTCCTTCCATCTTGTTGTTTATTTCCCAATTCCCCGTTTTCTTCTAGGATTGGGCCCAAGTATTTGAAGTGTTTGTCTTTTGTTTGAAATTATCATGATTTTTTTTCTATGTTAATCTTCACTTTTATTTTCGTAAGTACTTCTTTTATTATTGACCGGTTTTATTGTAGATTTCCCTCCGTATCAGCCAGCAAGGCCATATCGTCCGCAAATATCATTTGGATCAATTGTTTTGCCCTCATTTTCCAATATCCCAATGTCATTTTCTTCGTTATTACCTTTGACTTTTCTTAACGCTTTATCTAGTACTGTTGAGAACAAAAGCTTATACTTCTCATTGTTTGTTCTTGCCTTGTTTGTGTTTTCCTTGTCCTTTCTTCCTTGCAATTCTCCATGTGTCTTTCTTTCGTATTCTGTTAAATGTTTTTCAAGATCTATAAAGCAGAGCATATACATTTCTTTGTGGTCGGCTCTTTACTCAATCATCCAATCAACCAGCTAGTTTTGCCGCACACATCTAGTCTTACGAAATAAGTTACAACAGCATCGCCGACTCCCCCATAGTCATTACGTTGTATGCAAGTATGTCTGTGTATATGCAGGCAGTCGTAACTTATTTCGTAATTACATTATAATTGGTCAGACTACACATTTCACACAGTGATTGGCTGTTTACTAAAAGTATCCAATCATCTAACAAACTTTCTAGCAAAACTTGACGTGTATTTGGCTGTTTACTCAAGTTATCCAATAATTTAACGGGGTTTTATGATTACCTCGTTCAAGACTATCCAACCGTCTTAGAAGCTTCAAGACAACACTTAAACAGTTATTGGCTGTTGGCTGAAACGATCCAACAATTTAACAAACGTGGCTCTCTGGCTTATTGTCTGTTTACTCAATCAACCAGTGCGTTTTAATACGTATCTTCGACGGTGTTTGCTCAAATTCTCCAATCATCTGCCGAGTTTTATGACAAAACGCTAATAGTAATTGGCTTATTCGAAGTATCCAACAACCTTCAGTGCTTACGTCATAAATTGGAGAGAAATTATTGTTGGTTATCGTCCAAATCGTCCAATAATATAATACGCTTTATGGCAAAACTCGTATAGTTATTGGCTGTTTACTCAAATTATCCCATAATCTGACGAGTTTTATGATAAAATTGGCTTATTCAAAATATCCAATCACCTTACCAGCCGTAAGATAAAACTCGAACAGTGGTTGGCTGTTTACGCAATCATCCAATCAACCAGCGAGTTTTATCACACATCGCAGGCGATGATTGACTGTTTACTCAAATTATCCAATAATCAAACAAATTTTATGACAAAGTTTTTCAGCAAAACTCAAACAGTGATTGACTGTTAATTTAAATTATTATTATTATTATTATTATTATTATTATTATTAAATTGTTATTTAAATTATCCAATAATTTCATGAGTTTTATGATAAAATTCGGATAGTAAATGATTGCTTATTGAAGTCGTTTAATCACTTAGCCAGTCTTAGAGTATTATTGGTGGTATATTTCGTGTTATTCATACCTCACGATTTTGTCGGTATTTGTTTAAAAAGTGATCTAACTAAAAATTTAATTTTCGATCTTACAAATTGACAAAAATTCGAGAGCAACTCAGCAGATAGAAAACATCAATACAAGCGTTATATTACCGCCCGACGTGATGTAATAATCAGAGAAACAACGAAGTGTACTTTAGGAACCATCCATTCCTATCAAGTAATCAATCTTCATATCTTCCAACAAACAATAAGTTTATTTGATACGATCTTCTATAAAAATGGACGTAATAACAGCTAGGAAAATATTTTTCTTTTGATCTGAATATCTGTCAGATACAAGATGTTAAAGTTAAAGTTTCGGGGAACCTTCCTCTTTAGGCCTCTATTTCGGTGATTTAGTCGATCGTATTATCTACGATCGCTTTTTTGCCATAAAGTGATAAAAATTGATATCTTTTAGATCCGATATTAGCTGCGAAAATTAATTAAACGAACGACAAGCCAGCGCTAGTATTTTATGTTTTGTTTTTATTGTTCGATTGTAGGTAATTGTTCTAATAAATTAATTTTGTAATTTGTTGTTTGGGACCCTATTACAATAAATTGTTATCACGTGTTGTCATTAATTAGATCGTAAATTATTTTTTAAATTCTCTGAAGCACCAGACGTCTGAAGAAATCCACTAGAGAGGGATGGAAACTGAATTAAAACGCTTATCTCCTCGTTAGTTTAGCAGTGATTAAAATTGGAAATTCCTTCGCGCTTTTTACCAAATTTCCAAATTTGAAGCCGATATCTTAATAAGAAAAAAATAAGGAGGTTCAGCATATCTCAATATCGTGCGAGCGATTTTACGTTGGTTTTGGAACATCGGGCTTTGTTCGCGACAGAATTATCTCGAAAATGAAAAGTCCCCGAATAAGGTAAAGTAACTTGGCATATTTTCTATAAATATTCCAAATTCCACACCGATATCTTTACAGATTTGTGAGCTGTGCACGTTCGAATATCTTTTAACGAATTTAGAAAGATTCCAGAGGTCCGAGGTTCGTTCCTGGAAAAATTATTTCTAAAATGAAAGAACTCTAAAAGAGGGCAAGTAATTTAGCATATTTTTAAAACTATTCCTATCTTTTCACCGATATTTTAAACAAAAATTTGTGTATGTGTGGTTTACGGACGTCTAAAGTGAATATTTCCGCTCGCACATCATACTCTCTCTGTCACTCCGTCTGTTTCAGACGAAGCAAGCACGCACGTACTTTTTCTCGGGCTCATTGCCTCTCGCTCGCACATCATACTCTCTGTTTTCCTTGTATTTCACACGAAGAGAAGCTCCGCCCAAATTTAACGCTCTTACGCTTACGTTTATGCATACGCTTACGCTCGAGCTGGTCCCGTGTCCCTTAAGAAGTATTAATTTTAGAAATAGATGGGTTGTGCATATCTCAATATTATTCTGACGACCTCACATGGTTTTTATAATTCTAGTCCAAGCAGAATTATTTCTACTATGGAAAAACCTCGAAATATGTCATGTCTATATTCCACATTTTGTACAACTTTTCCACGTTTCAAGTCAATATCTCATCAAACATAGGCAGTTGCATATTTTTATATATATATCGTTCAAACGAATATAGACGGGTTTCAGAAATCTAGGTTCCCTACGGAATTATTTCTAAAATGAGAAATTCCCCAAAGACGTCAAGCGATTTAGCAAATTTTCTACGAATTCTCCAAATTTCAAGTCGATATTCTTAAATGTAGGTAGATTGCGCCCTTCGGAATGTAGTTGTAATGACCTTTCATAGATTCCAGAAGTTCGAATTTGTTTCCAGAATAATTATTTCTAGAATGAAAAAAAAAGAAAACAGCGAAAATGTAAAGCAATTTAGCACATTTTTTTATAAATATTCCAAATTCCAAACCGATATCTTTAAAGATAGGTGAGTTGTACACGGTCAAATATCGTCTTAACGGCTTAACACAGATTCCAGAAATTCGAGTTTTGTTCCCAGAAGAATTAATTTTGAACCGGAAAGAAAACGGAAATAAGTCAAGAAATTTAGCGCGATTTCTGCAATTCTTCCAGATTTAAGATCGATATCTGTAAAAATATAAAGATTATGCACTCTTGAAAATCATTTTAATGACCATGCGTTGATTCCTGAGGTTTGAGTTTTGCTTCCAGCAGAAGTATTTCCAAAATAAAATTCTCCGCAAGATGTCAAGCACTTTTCCCACAACTATTCCAAATTTTAGAATCCATATCTTTAAAAATATGTGAGTTGTGCACTTGCAACTCCCTTTTGACAGCTTTATACAGATTCTAGAAGTTGGAGTTTTGTTCCCAAAGGAATTAATTTTAAATTGGAAAAACCCTTTCAAGCCAACCAATTTAGGGCAAAATGTAAAATCCCATATCTTGAGAAATAGGTGAATTGTGCACTTTTAAATATATTTTTGCCGGCTTTCCATCGATTCCAGAAATTCGAGTTCTGTTTCCAGCAGAATTATTTCCAAAATGAAAATTCTTCGCCAGATGTCAAGCAATTTCTTAACGGCCATACATAAATTCCAGAAATTAGAGTTTTGCTTCCAGAAGAATTAATTCTAAAATGAAAAATTCCAAAACATGTCAAGTAATTTAGATTATATCCTACAACTTTTGTAAATTTCTTAATATTATTCTGACTTTACACGGGTTTCAGAGGTCCGAGTTCTGTTCTCAGCACAATTCTAAAATTTCTAAAATAGAAAAACTCAAGTAATTTAACACACTTTTTACCAATACTCTAAATTTCAAATCAATATCTTGAAAAATAGGTGGATTGCATACTTCTAAATATATTTTCAGTGTGTTTATATAGTTTCCGGAGATTAGAGTTTTGTTCCCAGTAGAATTAGTTCTAACCTATAAAATCACCCTCTTAAGTCAACCAATTTAGCACGCTTTATACAATTTCGCGAAAAATTTAAGGTCAGTATTTATTCTAACCACCTCACATGGATTCCCAAGGTTCGAATCTTGTTTCCAGCTGAATTACTTCTAAAATGACAATGATATCTTGCAAGAATATCAGGAAATTTAGCGCTTTTCCTACAATTATTCTAAATTTAAAATCCATATCTTTAGAAATGGGTGGATTGTGTACTCCAGAATATCTTTCTAACGGCTTTACATAGATTCCAGAAAATAGAGTTTCATTTCCAGAAGAACCCTTTAAAGTCACGCAATTTAACGCGGTTATTACAACTTTTCCAAATTTAAAATGGGTATCTGTGACAGGATGAGGATTGTGCACTTTTGAAAATTATTTCAATGATAGATTCCAGAAATTAAAGTTTTGTTTCCTACAGAAAAAGTTCGAAACTGTAAGAAAACCTTTAAAGTCAAGCAATTTAGCATGAATTCAACCATTTCTCCGAATTTAAGGTCGATATATGTGAAAGGATGAGGACTGTGCATTTTTGAAGATTATTTTAACAACGTTACCTAGATTCCAAAAATTACAGTTTTGTTTCCCCAGAATCAGTTCGAAACTGTAAAAAAAAAAAATCTTTGAAGTCGAACAATTTAGCACCACTTCAAGAATTTCTCCAAATTTAAGGTCAACATCTGTGAAAGTATGAGATTATTTTAACGACCTCACATGGAAGTTCAAGGTTTGGGTTTTGTTTCCAGCAAAATTATTTGTAAAATGGAAAAACTACAAAATATGTCAAGCAATTTAGCACATTTCCTACAACTGATTCAAATGTTAAATCGATATCTTTAAAAATAGGGGGATTGTGCACTTTTGAATATCGTTACAGCAGTTTTAGATTCCAGAAGTTTAACCTTTGTTCCCAGAAAAATTATTTCTAAAATGAAATTTCGATGAAACACTAAACTAAGCGCGCTTTGAACATTTAAATAGTGTTCTAACGACCTGACAATACTTCCAGTATGGTCCGCCTTTTGTTACCAGCAGAATTATTTGTGAAATACAAATTTCCCAAAATAATGCCAAGCAATTGAGGCACATTTTTCTACAATTTTTCCAAACTTCAAGTCGATATCTCTAAAACTAGGCGCGCTGTGAATGTTTCAATGTCGTTCTAACGACCTGACAAGAGCTCCAGAGTTTCGGCCTTTGTTACCAACAGAATTATTTCTAAAATAGAAATTTCCCGAAAGAATGCCAAGCAATTGAGGCACTTTTCTCTACAATTTTTCCAAACTTCAAGTCGATATCTCTAAAACTAGGCGCGGTGTGAATGTTTGAATATCGTTCTAACGACCTGACAAGAGCTCCAGAGTTTTGGCCCTTTGTTACCAACAGAATTATTTCTAAAATACAAATTCCCCGAAAAATGGCAAGCAATTTACGTATTTTTCTACAAATTTCCCAAATTTCAACGCGATATCCTTAAGCATGTGTTAGTGGATTGATTGTGGCCACCTTTGGGTGTAGTTGTAGCTACTTGAGTGATTTCGGAAGTTCGGAGTGCTTAACAAAATGACTTTTATTTTGTAACGATATAAATTCTGATAATTCGCAGTCGAAAGTGAGCCCCAACATAAATAACCAAGCAGAAAAAAAATTTCATACCTAGATCGAATACACTATCGACAGACTGAGCCTTCTTCAATAGCGATTGAAAAGTGGGTGCCATATCCTCGTCGTTCAATCCGGATTACCGAACACAATTCCCACGACTTAAGAAAATAAGCCCGATTCGCGAAAGCTAATATCTCGAATTCGTCAAACGCCAAGCACCACACGTATTAATGTCTACCGTTATAGATTAATAAATCTCCCTGGGCGACATGCATCGTTCATTATCTTTGTTGTGTGTGTACGTGTGTGTCGCAATGATAAATTATCGACATTAAATTAGCGAATATAGATACACGAAATCTATGTACAGGTACCCTACCTAATACGAGTAAGATCACCGATGTATTGTTATCATCGACGAGATAGCGTCATTATTTATTGACAGAATATTCACGAGAGGAGAGAGACCTGGGATATGGATGTGATGTCGCGCAGATGTTCGAGTGCTGCGGAGATATAGGCGATTAATGAATGAAATCGGTCAGTAATTAGGACGAAGTATCGATGAGCTAATGTTTTGTTCCTAGCATACATATTTAGATTTAAGTAATTTGGGAATGCACTGTGAAGTTCGGATAAAGTGCTACATCTGGAGATGACTAGTGGAGTAATGGCGAAAAATACAATTTTAATAAAAGGGACGAAGAAAACGTAAATTATAAAAAAGTTAAAAGTCTGGACAACCAAGAAAGAACACAATGCAAAAGTGAACGATGAAATATTTGATAACTAATCCAACCCTCATTTAAATTGCTCGAATGGCAATAATTGCCTTCTGCACTTCGCGCCCAAAAACACACCAATTTGCGCCGTTACAATGACCTGCATTATTTCCTCCACAGAAGAGAACTCTCATTAGTACGCGAAGTATCCATTTTCTACATCCAAAGCAAAACAGTCATCTCTCACAAATTTTAACCGTAAGGGTTTACTGTTGATTCAAACTATCCAATCATCTAACCAGCCTTATGATAAAAGTCAGATTGGCTCAATAGTATTATGGGGAAATTTGGGCAACGATAGCTTTTTACCAAATCCTACACCCATCCAAGTTTTATGATAAAACTCAAGTAAACTCAAAGGACATATCTTGAACAGTAATTATTATTTCCAAAATATCCAGTCACCCTACGAGTTTCATGGCAACAGTGGAACGACGATTGGTTGTTTTGTTTAAACCATCCAATCATCCGGCGGGTTCAATTAACAAATTTCACACAGTGATTGGTTGTTTATTAAAATTACCAAATCATCTACCTAATCCTTGAACGGAACTTAAACGGTGATTCGTTTATTCGAAGTATCCAAACATTTCGCGAATCTTACAGGATTTTTGGGTATAAGTAATCTTCACTCAAGAACATTTTCTAGTGTTCTAAACTGTCTAATCTAGTCGGTAAATAAAAATTTCTGGGTTTGGGACATTCTTCACTAGAATCGTGGGAAAGGAAAATGCTTGGAATTCTGGGCGGTGCGAAGGAGAATAGAATAATGGAGGCAGAGCACAAATGCATCAGCGATGGAGCTTTATAAACCAAAAGAGGATAACAGTCAAAATCAGAATGCAGAGAAATAGATGGCTAGGGCATGTCTATAAATATCCGGAAAGTCAAGTAACGAAAGTTGTAATGGAAACGGGAAGTAGGAGAGGACGAACACGAAATGGTTCTAAGGGGAAATGGATAGAGGAAGACTTGAGACATTCGAGAGGCAAGAAACTGAAGAACGGTTGCAATAAATATAAAGGTTTGGAAAAATGTGGATAGTAGTCTCTAGTCAGGGCCCTAAGATAATTGGCATCTGTGGACTGCTAACAGCGGGCAGACCAGTAAAGTGTTGCAAAACTTAAATTGATTGGGTGCCAGCAAAATTGCCACCCCGAAAGATTGGCTGCTGAAGATGTCGACACTTGATGGTCTGCGTCTGGAGCACTGTTTTGGACAATAGAAAACACGTATGTAGCGGGAAGGGGAGTATGATGAAAGTAATCAACAGCTAGTTGTAAAGTTTTCAATAAAGTATATTTTTCAGACCAGTTCTGCTATTCAATTCACATTGCATATAATCTTCTAATCTGTCAAATTCTGTATGCAATCAGTGGACACATACTTCTTGGTTTAGTTAACTTTCAGTTGCTTGAGCAACTACCTGTTGCTTCTACTTGAATGAGACATTTCTAGACAGGCGTTTTCCCCATCTCATCAATTTTGTCTCTAACCAAGTGGAATAACTTTTCAAGATTTGTTTGAGTTTCATCTGCTTCAGAAGAACTCAAGCGTGATTGGAGAACTGCGATAAAATTACGAGATTTTCATATAAAACAATCTTAACTTCTTTGACAGCGAACGAAGACGACAACTCATCGTCTTCTCGTCGATGCAGAAAGTCAAGGGCGGTAATTAGCAAGCCGTATGAGAAATTAGAATTGTGACAGATTCGATTCGATTGGATTTTAGATACTGGAACGAAATGCGCAGCCGCGGGCGAATTAGAGGGCGTCAAGTTCCAGTTCTAGGTGACGTCAGGCGTGAGGTTACGAAAGACTTTTGAGGAAAACGAACAGAACAAGAGAATTGTATAAATATGGAGACAAAACAAATGCAAGGAAATGATGGAAAATAACAATAAAAATTATGAAACGTATATACATATGTGTATGTACGTAAAAACACGAATCTTTAAAATAAAGATGGCGGCCTTATCAGTCACCCGGCACTTTTCGATCTATCATGGTTTACCCTTTACACATGTATTTAGTAAATGGAAAGTTTGTTCGGAGAAGAGATACGTAGGTCAGTGTAAAGAGGACTTTATTTACTAGTTGTAAGATGACATGGATGTCTCTTCTCGCACAAATATTTTCACCTCTTGTAAATAGGACTCCCTAGTGATACAGCAGTGATATTTCGCTTGCATGAAGAGAATTTATGAGGTTATCATTCGGTAAGGGACCGATTCAAGATGCTTGCCTGGTTGCTAGCGAAATACGTGTCACCTTATCTATTTAAATACATAATTGTATGGTGAGGAGTTTGACAAAAGAAAAGAAACGACGCAGAGGACGACCACGAACAGATTAGAACAGAAAGCGTAGAAAAATACCTAAGAAGGAAGAGAGGAAGTTATGCAACAAAGCTAAGGGCCCACTTGGTCTGAAATGCCGATCTATATAAAAGTGAATTATCGCTAACAGAATGTCTGAATATTTTTTGATTCCTTCTTTCCGCAACATGTCCTTATTTTTTTTTTTAACTGAGTTCATATCATTGTCCAAGTTATTCTTCTTATTCTCACTTTGGTTTATTCAAAGTAATAAATCATCTCTCGAGATTTGGGATAAAATCCAGTCAGCCATTGGTTATTTATTCAAATCTTCCAATCATCTAACGACTTTTGCGACAAATCTGGGAACCAAGGATTGGCGGGTTATTTAAGTTATCCAATCAGCTCTCCAACTTTACGGTAAATCTCGGACAATGGTTGGTAATTTATTCGTCATCCAATCATTTAGGAAATTTCATAAATAAAATTTTAAACGAGGTAAAACATCCAATCATTTGACGGGTTTTATGGTGGACCTGTTTGCATCGCTCTATCGCTTCCCATAAATCATTCTCCTGATATATATCGAAATTCTCGATACTTTTTGCGCAATATAGACTACATGCTAGAATGTTAATTCGGTTGCATAACTCAGAAGAGAATAAAAGTGAAATCAATGGTAAATAAAACTGTTAAAACGGTAAATATTTGTTTTCGTAAACAAGATACGGTATCTAGATTTTTATATCCTTTATTTTACATCTGATTATCTTTGTTGGAAAAATTATACGAATAAATATTGATTCAAAGATATAGATCTTCCAGATCTTGCAATTTCTTTTCGCAAATCATGGCAACAGCGTAGATTACGAATTATAACAATTTTTAACGCTGTATCCTCTGTATATATCTGTTTACTCCTTCCATCATTCGTTTGATTTTTCGAATTCAACGTTGCTGACGCCACACTCCTTCCGTTTTCAACGCGGGGGTGGTATCTCTTGGCAAACTCATTTGGATTTTTGGACTTAGTATGCCTTCCTGATTTCCAATATTTTTGCATATACCGACAGGGCGCATATTTAAACAGGTTAGTGCTTTATGTCCTGTTTGCAAGAAAGTTGAGTTTCATCGAAGAGAACCGGTGACCTCCGTTAAGTTGGATTTCAACCCCATTGAAGGTGTATGAAATCGAAAGAAATATTAATAAATAATACAACAAATTCAAGCTTGTTTGCCAGTCACGTGACATCTGTCAAAATTGGTGACATAATTGATGGATTGGTAGCGCATCAGACAGGCTTCTTATTACTTCCCATCAAGCCAAAACCAAAACAATAATCATCTCATTTATCGCACCCGAAGACGTCTCTGGTGAAAAGCGGATATGAAGACAAAATATCAAACGAAAAGGAAGTCGAAATGTCGAAATGTCGAATGGTACATATTTTTGAACAATAAAGAACATTGTTTTATTTCACTTCATATTAGTTTGTTATTTTATTGTAGTAAGAATTGATTTGTGTTATTTATTTATTTATTGTAAATAAATTCAATAAGTTCAAATGTATATGTATATGTTCACCAAGTATTATACTACACCTTATATTAATAGAGTTTATTAAAAGGTGGATGACGTGTTACCATTATGTAGTGTAAATCGGACTGACGCTGTCACTCCTCCGAATTTTATTATTGAATGATAAGTTGTCATTGACCAATAAAATTTGGAGGAGTGACAGCTGCAGTCCGATTTACACTATTTAATAATAACATGTCATCCACCATTTTAGCAAACTCTATCTATTAACATAACATAAGATTGATGTAAAAAGTGAAGAGCAATAAAAATTTTTTTAATGGAAAATAGAAAATGATAACGCGTCAAAACTTCTGTAGTCCGTCTCAAGCGTTAGATGCAGTATGGGATTCAATAGGGGTTTTGTGTCTCTTACTATCAGCATATTCTATCAATAACGTCTTCTCTATGCCCGGTTGCAATGTTGCATCTTATATCGAACGGAAATGTTATTAATATTATAACCGTCATTACGAACCGGAAACATGATGAGATGATTTGTCAACCCTCCAATCAGTTCCCATAAGATCTGTACTGCATCTTAAGTTGGAACAGAACTATAGAAAATGCCATATTTAAATGTTAAATCACGCTTAGGGGTTTTGAAATAAATTAAAATGAAGTATTTGGAAACTTTCACTAAAACAGTACAGGCAACAGTGCGATCTTGGTTGATTAGTTTCTATACTTTGCAAAGTAAATTCTTTACAAGTAACTTGTGAAGAATTCTTTCAAAGTCCGTGGACACTGCCAACACGTTATTATTTGAATTTATTTCCTCAAAATCGCGCAGTATAACTAACCTCTAAAATGTATGACACTGACAGTTATGAATGAATTGTTCTATTTGTTTGAGTTGTCAACCTCTCTTTGGGATCCAATATGACGGATGCCGACTGTATATTTCTACAATACATGAAAATCAATCTTTTAACTATTATGAACGTACATATGCGTCAATCTTTTGACTGATATGAACGAATATATGCGTCAATCGTTTGACTGACATGAACGTATATATGCGTCTTTGCTAAGGTTATCAGTATGGAATATAGGTGCACATAAGTATCGGTAAAAGGGCTATCGCTATAGACTCTGGACGCACCGTTTGTATATTCCTTGAAATTTAATTTGTTGACTGATATGGACGCATATATGCGTCCAGTAATGTCGGGAATGGACTATTGACGTATATGTGCGTCAGATGAAGGTTATCGGTTAGGATTATGGACGAACATGTACGTGCGGAAAAAGTTCAAGGCTTCTAGTTTGTAGAAATTTTTGGAAAAAATTACAACATACACCAGTATTCCTGGCGTCCTTCTTGTAGACTTTATGGAACGGGGGACCACAATAAACGCTGAAGTCTACTACGAAACTTTGAAGAAGCTCAGAAAAACTATTCAGAACAAGCAACGTGGATTATTCAGTTGGCGCATCGTTTCTCTGCATGATAACTAAACTGGGCAAATATGAGGTCCCCTGTCATCTGTAATATCATATTACACTGTGAAAAGGACAGATGACACATCGTACCGCATATTTTCCCAGTCTAATGTAGGCTTACTGGACAGTTTTAAGTGGAAAATGTTTAAGCATCCTCCTTACAGCTCTGATTTGGTCCCTAGCAACTAACATCTCTTCCTTAACATGAAGAAATGGCTTGAATCACAATGGTTGGAGAGCGATGAAAAGCTTCAGGACTGTGTTATATATATATATATACGCTTTTTCTGGCGGGCCTTTAGGCCCAGAGCTGTGTTATCCGTTTCCAGTTTTTCCTGTCCATCGTCTTCCTCCTCCAGTTTGTTATTTCCTTGTCCAATACTGCTTCTCGCCATCTTCTTCTTGGTTTGCCTTTCTTCTTCTTGTATCCTGGCGTTTTCCATGTTATTCTCTTGACCGTTCTGTTGTCGTCCATTCTTTCCATTTACCCCAACCACTATAACCTTCTTGCTTTGATAATCGCCTCTATCTGTGGGTTTCCAAAGGCTTCATATACTTCTTCCCACATAGCCTTCCTCGGTCTTTTTCCCTCCCAATATCCTCCGGAGTACTTTCCTTTCCCATCGCCTTACTATTTCCTTCGTAGGACAGTGTTATAGTATTTTTAATACCCTCTTCACAGAACTCCCCGCCTGTGAATTAACTCAGGACAGTGTTATAGTATGGGTTAATTCACAGGCGGGGAGTTCTATGAAGAGGGCGTTAAAAAGCTGGTTCATCGCTATGACAAATGTCTCAATATTAATGGCAACTATGTAGACAAATGACTGAAAGAAGTATAAGTTGTATATATGTAATAAAAAACCTCGTGTTGTATTGGTATTTTTTTAATAACCAAACAGAACTTACTTTACGAATCGCCCTCGTACGTCTAGATAGCAAAAATTGAGGCGTTTTCAACATTTTTCATAGGAAACTTTGACATTAAAAAAAATTAACTATGGCTTTCCCGCGATAGTAGCAAAATCTTTTGTATTACAAATTTTGTTTGAACTTTCTTCTGTTTTAATTCGATGTATAAGTTGAAGTGAAAAGCACTGTATAGATGTTCACTGATGAAAGATGTATTAAAGCGACATATTGGGGCTCGTTTCCTAGGTCCTTCTTCCGTTCTAAAAGTGGTATCTCAGAAACGTTATTTTCGAGTACTTCCATAGCCTCTAGGGCAAGATGTTGAAAACTGGTTTTCACGCATCTTATTTGTTTAAAATTTTCGACGATTCCCTGGCAAGACCAGTAGGTAATGTTGAAAATAACGAACACCATTCGATACACTTTGTGAACAGACGATTTTTGTTGGATGCGATTAATCTTGGAAAATCCAAACATTCGATTGTTGCTTGGTTTCAGGCTAATAGGAACTAATCCGAGTTTGGTCATCAAATTTAAAGTACTACCACCATTTTCCGAAGTATCAGTCGACAACAAAACGGAAATTGTATAAGCAAGTTGTGAATCTTAAATTTATTATTTTCAATTTATTTGTCAGTGCTACTCTACTCAACAAAATCAAATCTTACGATTCTCCATTTATGTACGATAAAGGAACAAATAAATTTCCTACTAATTCGAGAGGTGCTCGTGCGAGCCATAAAACGTTGTTTTTTGTCAAGATATAACTCCGAGCTTGACAGTTTTGGCTCGCTAGATCAACTCTACTAATTTCCATTCTTTTCTTGTTTCATCTTTACACAACTGAGACTTAAAAAAGACAGCTACGTCAAAATTCCATCATTTTAACGAGGACACTCGTCTCCAGCTCAAACAACGGCGGTTTCCGAAACATGCGTATCGTCCCAAAATAGTTTGTAAATAGATCCAGAATCTATGTCGCCCGAAAATTAGTCATAGGGGACCGGGCGCGCCTAGAATTTAAATGACCATTTCGCGAGTCTATTAGTCGATCCTTTGATCATCTCGATGATGTAATCTGTCTATTTAGCGAAAACCACTATCGCAATAAGAATAAAAATTCCGGGCATCTTTTCTCGTCGATATCCGAAATATTTCGACGCGTACACGCGCGATTCGTCGTTCTCGAAAAATTTCCTTTTATTTTTCGATTTACCGAGAAAGAGCGCGCGGCGATAATTATAGTCGTGAACGAATTATCTGGCGAGAATGCTTGCTCCAGTTGTACGCTTCCTATCGTCGCGTTTCCTCGGATTTATGATTTCGACGCGTAACATGTGCGTTGGAGAATACAAAAGATGGTGATGATTCATTTAAAAATACGCGCCTTCGGTCGTAAATGCTGTTGCGGTAGGCGATTTGCCAAAACTTTCGAAATATGTTTTTGGGAATAATATTTGTATTTTTTTCTTTTTGAAAAAAAAAAAAAGTTTATAGCAACGTTGGAGATTTCGTCCACATTTTGACGTTTCTTGGGACTTGGTTAGAAATCAACGATGTAAATACCAAAAGAATCGGCAAAATCGCCCACTTCAAATTTTTAAAGAAAGACACGATCACAATGAACCACAAAGAAATGCATCTTTTCCTTTAGATCGCAAAACGTCCAAATTTACTCCATTTAGAAATAAGAATAAGGTCTCCTTATTGTGGCCAAAATCAAATAAATAAAATTGCCCTTAGCACATCTTTCGGAAAAAAATTCAGATATGTATTTCGGCAACTAAGGTGCCACCCTCAACAGAAAACTGGGGAATTCAGTATCACTAGCGAATCGGGCTAATGCCCAAGACGAACACTGCACATCACTAAAGCACTGCACAATGAACATCACATACTGAACGCGGGAAACACACCACAGTGACACAGAAATTTTGGTAATGCATATCTGGAATCTTTTCCAAAAGATGTGGTAAGGATAATTTTATTTATTTTATATATTCTTTGGTTTTAGTACTTATTCTCCAGGTGTTTATTCCATATTCCGTTTTCTTCTCGTTTTTTGATTTTAGCCGTTGTCGTCCAATTGATACCGCTGTTCATCATTGCAAAAGCGACACTATTATTCTAAACTTTCTCGGGTTTCCTTATAGTCCTCCTTTCGTAGGGTTATTTTAGTAGTAGCTAGTGAGTTTTACGTTCAAGCCCTATACGAGGGTACCCGAAGCACAAAAAATTTGGGAAGACATGTCTTTGACCTTTTCTGACCTTTTCCAGCAATATTTCCATAATAATAATAATATATTTATCGCCAAAGATTCATAAAAGGGATGTCGACATTGTCGAAATAACAAAAAGTACAATAAGAACATTAATTGCAAGATCACAAAACACAAAACTTTATACAAAGCAATGTATAACAACTTTTTCCAACAGATGCTGTTTCAGTAGTGTCTTAAAAACGCTTATGTTGGGAGATGACTTAATGAAGTCGTCTAATGCATTGAAAAATTTACACCCCACACAGTAAAAATTCCGCTGATAAAAAAATTTGCGATGAACAGGGGGTTGTAACAGGTCTTTCTTACGTGTTAAGCAGTTGTGACTTGCCTGACCAAGCAGAAATATATTCTTCTTCTTCTTCTCGTTAATCCTTATGGCTTTCAGCGTCGGATAGGAATATATTTAAATTGTTATATACAGAAAAACAAGTAGCAAAAATATAAATACTCGCAATAGTTAAAATTCGGAAACCCCCAAAATGCAAGCCTGCAAAATTCATTAGCTCTGATACCCTGTTTACAGCTAGAACCGTCGAGCTCCTCAGAAATAGCCATCAACGACAGACTTCACCTCATCATTGTTGGCAAATCTTCTACCACTAAGCCGTTTTCTTAAGTTTGTAAAGAGAAAATAATCTGAGGGGGGTAAATCTGGCGAATAGGGTGCGTGGGGAAGGAATTCGAACGGTCACACATTGATTTTGGCCACCGCGATAACGGATGTGTGAACTGGTGCATTGTCTTGATAAACCAACACTTCCTTTTTCGCCAAATGCGGTCGTTTTCTTCTTAATTTCATACCTCAAACGCGTACAATAAGTTCGCGTAATACTGCCCGTTGATTGTTTTTCCTTATCGAAGATAATCAATGAAAATTATCCCACTCGCATCCCAAAAAACTGACGCCATGAGCTTGTCAGCAGATGGAACTGTCTTCGGCTGCTTCGGATTCCCAATTCTTCCCTTTTCGTTCATTGTTTCGACTGTACTTTTGTCTCAGGTTGGAAGTGATGGATCCACGATTACGAATTGACGCAAAAAGCGGCCTTTTTTGCTGCGAAACGTCGCCAAACACTCGATTGAAACTTCTGTTTATGTTCCATTGTGAGCAAACGCGGCACCCATTTTGCGCACACTTTTCTCATGTCCAAATTTTTCAGTCTTCATGCGATGTACATGTTTGCTAGCTCGCGCCCTTTCAGTCGACGCTCATCCAATACGATTTCGTGGATTTTATTCACCATTTTTGACGTGGTCACATCATTTGGGCAGCCACTACGATGTTCGTCTCGACAGCTCGTGTGGCCTCGTTTTCCAATATTTTACTGTTGTAAACAGGGGGGCAGTCCGAAAGAGTATAATCTAGTTCAGCTTTCATATTGGTTGTACTGAGAAAAATGAAAGTATTGCATCACATAACGATGACCGATTTTTCCATATTTACAGTTTCACCGAAATAGTTCACCATTGATGGCTGTCAAACAAACACTAAACAAGTTAGCGCCTTCGAACTTCCAACTTAAGCTTTATAAGGTTGGTACTTTCGATCCTAGTAATTTTTTCAAACAACAACCGCCATCTATACGACAGCTGGGGTATTTCTTAGACTACCCTCGTATATACTCCCTTATAAGCGAAACATACACTGCCAATTCTTTATTACATCTAACCACTAATAAAGTTGATTCCCCATCGTTGCTCGAATATATAAATAGTATCTGGTGGACCGAGCCTTGCTCCGAGATTCCAAATTTTTTTGAACAATTTTGAACCAAATAATAACGTCCTTTATTTTGGTTTTGATATTTAATTTATGTTGTATATTTCAAGTATATATAGTAGCACATATTTATTGAAAGTTTATAACGTTAAAAGTATGTGAATTTACATGTTGTTTTTAGTTTTCGTAGATATTTTTCTTTTAATAAGATACAACTTTCAGCGGAATCTATGGTTTAGTAGTAAAGTTTTAATTACTTATAATTTCGGTTGGCTGCATGATGTTAAAAAAAGCTGCTAACCCACGTTTAGGCCGAAATTGGTGAAAACCTGGACTAAATGGATTGATTCGAGACCGGGACCACGCTAAATCGATTTATCGTCCCCAAAAACTCGCAGATACTAAATTGTAACAAAATCTTGAGAGTAATTCTCGATGACACATTTTATGTACCGCAGAAATAGGTATAAGCGGTAAAAAATTTTTTGGGACCGGGACCATACTAGATCAATTTTGTGTTCTCGAAAATCCCCAAACACTAAATTGCATAAAAATTGCTAAAGTCATTTTCGATAACCAATTTCATATTCCGCAATACCAGAAATGTGTGTAAACCGGGTCAAAATGGATTTTCTCGGGACCGGGATTTACCAAGTCGAAGTATACTATATCTACTAATTTATTGCATAATTTTAGAGCAAAGACTAATATTTTAACGAGATCGCCAATGTTCCATATGCCGAACAATTTTAATAGATTTTACTCATAGCTAGGAACTTAGGTCTGCTTTCAGTTTGAATTTATTATTTACTCATTTCTTTACTTATAATTTTATTATTATTATTATTATTTTTGATAAATGTAAATTTCATAGTTTAGTTTATTACTTAGTGATATTCTAATGTAATATTGTAAAAGTTATGTTCATTTTTAGTGTTATTTTCCTTTCTTTTTTTTGTTTTGTATTATTGTAAATTGTCCTGTAATTGGTCTGTGACTGTTGGACAAATAAAGATAGTTATTACTATTATTATTTTTATTATTATTATTACCCTTCTCAGCTGGTATGGCTAAATTTTGGTTCTTTGTCCCTGGGCCAGAACCAGCTACCAGTTACTACCACCATTTTCCTTCAGTTCTCACTTGTTTCTGAGAATTACGCTTTCTAGCAAATCCAGGAAAATTGCGCTTTTTGAGTACAGTTTCTTGCAAGCAATTATCAGGATTTCTGGAAACCGGAAATTACAAAAAAAAAATCGTATGTTACAAACATCACACTTTCCCAACTACTAAGGCCTGTTCTCTTTTCCTAGAACCAAAATCATCGTCGCCTCCTCCTCAAAGCCATTCCGAATTCGAACGAGAAACGAGTTCCACACAGCAACGATATCTTCACGCCTATTTCGCGCGAAACAATGCGGCCGTACATCGAATACGAAGCGTAGTAGAGCGAAGAGACGACGTTTTGGTAGACACATTTCCATCGTATCCGAGTTGCGGGTTATTGTTTTGTTACCAGCTTCCTTCTATTGCGGGCGATATTTGTACATATACACCAGGCGAGAGTAAACAAAACGACGAATCGCCTTGCTTACACAAAAGCAAAACGTCGTATCAAGGTTTCGCTTCGCTTCGCGTCGAACAAGGATGCACGAAAGCGATAATGTTCGTATTACGCGGAGAAGCGGGGGAGGTCTCTAACAAATTGTTAAAGTTTAAAAGCGAATAGTCGAAATAATACGATTGGAAATCGATGAAGAAATGTTATTGAGTTGAATGTCATTGGCGTGTAAGTAGGTTGATGAGGAAGTTAGAGCTCGGAAATTTTTGGTACATGGGATGCATTACACTATATCACATCGACATAATTATTACATTGAATCCGGTGACATGTGCTTCGCTAGCGACGAGGTTAGCATCTTTAAACCGTATCTTACCGAATGAACCGTGATTTCTTAAATTTTACTCATGCAAACTGCTTAGAATACATTTTTGATACAGTAGTCGCTGTGCATATTGAATTATTTATTTTTAAGACTAGAATAAAAACCGCCCTGTGCACTGGAGCCACCTAGCTTGATGAGACGTTTTAAAACAGAAGATGCCGGAATGTAAGAGACAGAAGAAATTGGTGCCAGTACACGTAAAATAATAGCAAAATGTGTTATTATCTACCGTTGACAGAATAGAAGTCAATTTGAAATGAATAAAACAATTGAACATCTACATAACTCTCCAATGAACGACCTGTAACTGTGAGGTTCGTTTGTTAGTCACCTCTCGCAGAAAGCTGTGCAATGACTGCACTTGAAATTAGTTTTTTAAAAGTCGCACAACTAAACTCCCCTCCCTCAACAACTCGGGGCCATATTTTTCTTGATCATCGTCATCATTATCATCGCCTTCCAATTCGTTTGAATTACAGCGACGTCCGAAGGCGTTTAAAATCAATTTCCCTGGGGTGGATTATTCCCCGTCTTCAATTTTATTCCTTTCCTGTAATAATTTTGGGTGTGCCTTTGCCATTTGAAAAATGGGTTATCTCAGCAATATATTAGTCCAAACCGGACGCCAGTAAAAAGCAATATCCTGACGTGAAGATATGCGTGGCATAAGAAAACAGATTTCTGATAGCAGCAACGTACTGTCAATCTCGTTATGAAGGAGTTTGTAGAGGAAGGTCAAACTATTCTTTCTATCTTCCAAAGAAAGTAAGTTAAATCTTGACAGTAATTCAGTGCGCCCAACACTTCGCGGTGGGATAAAGACCATCAACTCGAAATGACCGAAACTTTTTCGCTGGACAATCTCAAGATTGGACTTGTGTACTTTGTAGTGTCGAGACCAAACAAGACAAACAAGTTTAGATCTCACCAGCGTACAGTACAGCGTTTATAGTTCCGTTGTAGAAGTGAAGGGGGCGCAGTTCCTGTCATTTTACTAACGGAAGAAGATGTAATCCTAATGTGTTGAATAAAGGTAAATGCCCTATCAAAGATCCTTAACTAGACTTGATCTTGAAATAACTATATCATTGAGTGCATAGTGAACAAGAATAGGATGAAGCTTTCTGGTGAAAGAAACAACTTTACATTTTGGTATGTTCAAGAATAAATTCATCGAGGGTCGCAACTGAATTAAAAATTTTACGTTACTAAATCGTTAATAAAGATTAGGCATAATGCTGGCCCCACATTTGACCTTTGGGGTACACTCGAAGAAAAGGTAAAATGACGAGGAGCAAATCCATTATATTGTACATACTGTTGTTTGGACCCAAGATAAGATGCGAGAAAACGGAGTAAAGAATGACTAAATCCAAAATTCTTAAGCTTAACTGACAGTATCGGGTGACAAACGCGGTCGAAAGCCGTGGCAAAGTCCATATATGTATATGACATCCGTCTGTCCTTGCTAATCAATGGCTCTTCATGTATACTGCGCAAAGTAAGCCAAATTGGAAACCGTTGAACGTTGTTGCATATAGCCGTGCTGTCGGGTAGATATGTATATAGTTGGGAATATACTGATAAACATCGTTGTTGGAACTGTTGTTGGAAAAGTTCTCTCAGCATCTTCATATATTCTGCAGAATTAACTGTACTTTTCAAAGAAATATATAATTAGATCTAAAGAACTTTCAAGGGAGACAAAACTAACAATCTATAAGACGGTGATACGGCCTATCCTCGTATATCGGAGTGAAACATAGACGATGACAAAAAAGGATCAACAAAAAATACGGATATAGGAGAGAGGGATTCTGCGGAGAATTTTTGGAGGAAAGAAAATAGATGAAGGTTGGGAAAGAAGATCTAACGAAGAAATATTCGACCTCTTCAACGAACCAGCAATAGATGAAATTGTAAAGTCCAGGAGTCTACAAGGGTTGGGACATTTGGAGAGAATGGATGACACCAGAATAGTCGAAGGAATAGCGTGGAGAAGACCGGAGGGCAAGAGAAGGAGAGGAAGGTCAAAGAAAACGTGGAGGAAAGCAATTATGGATGATATCAAAGAAAAGAAAATAGAAAACTGGAAAGAGAAGGTAAAAAATCGACAGAAGTGGAAAGAAGAAACAAAACCACACCCTAGGCGATAGGCCCGAATGACTTGCATGAAGCCCTTTATACATATTTCAAAGAAATATGGACCAATAACGCCCTATGAGGACACCTAAACGTAAACCCTTACCTTTCGAGAACGCAAAGGCGTTTGGTGTTGGGGGATCTCCTGCTTCCAGAACCTACAATTTTGCTTATTTACGTGCCCGTTCAGATGAAAATGGGCTTCGTCCAAAAAAAATGGTTTTATACAGAACGCACGTTGTTCTCCTGTGAAGCTAACAACAAATTTTCCAAGAACTAGAAAAGACTTTTTTGAACAAACTGTTCTATTGCTCTGCAAAATATTCGCATTCAGCTTTTGCAGGCGTTCAAATCAATTCTCGAAACATTGTCTCTTTTTGAGGTGCTGAAAATCTCTGTCCATTTATTCATTATTTTTTTTTTTGACCACGGCCCATGCGTCGTCGTTGCTGTTTGATCTATTACAAATAGAAATAGTCGTTTGCATGATTGTTTAGTAAATAAAAAACTTGTCCGAAGAAGAGATATGTGCCACCAGCGTAAAGGAACCTGTTACGGTGTCATTGTTCAATAAAAACTTCCCGCAATTGACGCATGCAACTCCACTTACAAGTAGTGAGTCCTTGCTCAGTTACCATTTGGCATTGCCCACGAAGAATCACTTGTAAGGTTGGATTGCGCTGTCACTCATCCGAATTTTAATTTTGCGTCTTATACGTAAGTGGGGACAAGCGGTGGAGTGACAGTGTCAGTCCCGTTTACACCATTTAATGATAACTTTTCATACACTCGTTTGTCGAACTTTAGTCATTTGACATATCTAAGATTACCAGAGATTAGAACCAGAACGTTTCGTCGCTGAAGATGGCAACACAAAATCGGTGCGGTAAAGATTACTACTGTTATTCAACGAACAAACTTTCGTTAAAGTTGTCCAAAACGAACAACAATTACGATCTACTTTTAACTTCTTAATCGATTCTTCGTCGCCTCGTCTGCTCCAAGAACGGACGTTTCTCGCAAGCTAAAAATACCAGAAGACCGCGAGTTAATTAAGTCCGGAACGTCGCGGGCGCAAAAACACCACGGGCCACGTACGAACGAGTACCGGATCCACGACGATAATAACCGCCTATTACGTCTTGCTTAACGCTTCCCCTAAACAGAAACGGTATATTATATCAAGTCACGGCGTCGGACGCGCGACCTTGATGGTCATAAAATGGTAGGAGCAAATAAACAAACTAGATCTATTTCGATCGGCGGCGAACGCGTTTATGAGATCCGCCGTCGAAGGTCTCCGCGGAGGAAGTATAACATAAAAAGAACTACGAACGGATGAAGTCAACGATATTTCGAGTTCCGTTCGAAACATTTCCGTCGAATTTTTGCCACTGGCCGATAATCAAAACTTACCGTTTTTCTCGTTCTCGTAATCGGTTTCGGCGTCTTGGGGCGGTGATGATTCACGCACGCATGACATCAGGCTCAGGGGACCGGCCCCCGTGTGAGTGCTGATCGCAGTGGACATCTATAAAAAAAGATCAAAATGAGAATTTATGGCACACCACGCCTAAAAAAGGAATTGAAAACAAAAACGGGAATCGAATCTTCAATATTAGCTGTAATAATCAAACGGTATTTAATAAAGAAGAAATTTAAGAAGCATCCTCCGATGTCTCTCACGGAATCAATCTCGGTCAGTTTGTATAGGTCATTCCAGTTTTTGCTACTTTCGGAGATCGTATACTTCCGTAAGTCTTACAGTATTCAAATTCGGTAGGATTAAAGTACTCGAAGAGCTGATTAAAATGGAATAAACCGCAGGTCTCTACGACTTATCCTTCTGGAGATATAGAGTCTCAAAGTTTGGCATTGATTCTTTTGATCAAATTGGCCTTTTGGTGCTGACATGAAAATTATTAAAATTATCGCCTTCGCTCCTGCTTCAACCAAATGAGAGTCATATTTCACCCTTTAAAATGTTGATTGGGTCGCAGTTTTGCCATCACTTAAACCCTGAGAACGACTTGAATTTTTCATAATATAATCATATAATTTTGAACAATATTCTTCTTCGTGAAACATTTCTGGCAGCAGCTTCCTACAATTTAGCATATCGGAGGCATAGCGCCTCATAATTGGAGTCAACTTTTATCTTAAAATCGGTTTTTGGGCTTTAGCGCCAAAATTATTACAAATATATCGTTCGTTCTTGCTTCGTCCGAATCAGGAGCACATTTTTCACTTCATGCTCACTCAGCCCCAATTTAGCCATCAATCAAGCTGTGAGAGCAACTTGAAGTTTTGCTCAAGATAATTTGAACAAAATATTTCTTCACGAGAAATTCATGGTGACGTTTCGAACTGGTTTATAAAATTCATCAAACTAACTCAAACGAAGCAAATCGCAGATTTCTACGACATACCGTTCCGAAGAAAATTTAATCTCAAAACGGCTTTTCTGGTTCTAGTGTGAACATTATTAAAAAATATCGCGTACGCCCTTACCTCATCAGACTCAGGGCAATTTTTCGGCCCTATAATTGTTAATTCGACTGTAAGTTAGCCATTAACAAAATCGTAAGAGGTAATTGCAATTTTTCTAAAAATAATTTTGAATAACATTTTTCTTCACCAAAAGTTCGTGGTTTAACTTCAGAGTTTACTTATTGAGAAAGTCTGCTCTAGGATGTTCAGTGATCAGTAGTTAGCGAGTGATTTATGGGATGACACAAACCTGAACTACCACCCAAATTAACCGTCAGGTATTGATTACGGGTAAACATTGCATGAATTGTCGGCCGCCTTATTTGCGCGACAAGCTCGCGTCATCCCTTAAACGATGCGTTATCTAGTGATTCTCGTACCATCTATAGGTATGTACCGAAAGCGTCTACACTTCAAGAAAAAGTTCTTTCGAACGTGACGGAAAAACGTATGAGTTGCATAGAATTCTTGATCAATTAATGGATGAAATATTTGATTATGATGGTTTCCAGATGCTTTAAAAAGAAGGGTGTAAGATCCACTATTTCGTAGCGTCAACACCTATGGGTCAAGAAAATGCGATTAAAAGAATAGAGAAAGGTACACTTCAAACGTGTGTGGTACAAAAATGATTGCAGATAAAGGGTTGGTTTTAAATCAGAAAAACATGCTCTTTCGGGTGGCATCAGATTTAACTTTCCCAAGCCCAATACGAGTGCCGAGTAGCGTCCAAGTCTAGCAAATTTTAGTTGTTCCTTTTTTGTGATTTTCTTGGTAATCGTTGGAGTGATCTTAATAAATCCTACACCATCAAAACTGCATGACAAGATCTATCGATAAACATGGATTTAGCCGCGTTTCGAGACAACTCAAAATTTCGAACGGGAATATCTCAAGAACGTAGGTATCGACCTGGTGTTTAAAATATGGTGATGAGTGAGAAAAATGCTGTTTAGTTTTGAATCAGGAAAACATGCTCTTTCGAGTAGTACCAGATTGAATTTTCCAAGTCCAATAGGAATCCTCAAATAATGTACAAATCTAGACAATTTTCGTTGTTTCTTTTTTGTGATCTTCTTGGCAATCGTTGGAGTAATCTTAATAAATCCTACACCATGAAAACCAAATGGCAAGATCTATCGATTAACATGGATTTAGACCCTTCTGGAGACACTTTCTTAGAACGCAAATATCTCAAGGACCATAGCAAGGAGAAATGTGGCGAAGAGTGAAAGAAAATGCTGCTTAGTTTCGAATCAGGAAAACGTGCTCTTTCGTTTGGTACTACATCCCATAGGAGTCCCGAAATAGTGTGCAAATCTAGCAAATTTTCGTTGTTTTTCTTTTTGTGATTTTCTTGGCAATATTTGGAGTAATCTTAATAAATTCTGAACGCGAATACATCAAGAACCACAGCAGGTAGAGATTTGGTGTCTAAAATGTGAGGAAAAATGGAAAAAATACTGTTTAGTTTTAAATCAGGAAAACGTGCTCTTTGGTGTGGTACCAGAACTAACTTTCCAAGTCTAATGGGAGTCCCGAGATGGTGTGGAAATCTAGGAAATTTTCGTTTTTCTTTTTTATGATTTTCTTAGCTTGAGTAATATTAACATATCCTACACAATAGGAATCAATGGGCGCAAGATGTATCGATTGATATGGATTTAGCCTTGTTTCCAGATATTTTCTTTCTAAAAATTATCCAACTTCGATGACGACATATTCGGAATTACGATAAGAAAAAAGCAACAGCAACCATCTTGTAATTAGCGCTTTAATTTATAATCGCGATGCCGCTTACGTATAGCGCTAATTACGTCTATTACTCTCGCGTATGACCGTATGTTAATTACACATCCAGCAGGCGTATTTTCGAATTTTTCTTCGCGCGAGAACTTAACGACGAGAAAGTCGGCATAATTTGCAACGCAACTGGGTATCAGAGCAGAAAATTTTTCGTTGGTGGAGCTCGAAGAAGTCGCCTATCAAACGCGAGTAAACGTATTCGAAATTAATGCGTTCGACGACGAGATCTGTAGGTAAATCAGCCAAACATGGAATAGATTTTACCGCTGTCGTGAGCACGAATATCAAAAGTATATATACATATGTAAGGAAAACGCGAGAAATTGTAGGGAGGCGACTTAGATGTTTCAAGAAAAATGACAATGATATAACAGTTCCTACGACACCTAGTCCGGAAATACGATAAGATATGCATTTCGGCAAGTGAGTTGTCATCTTCAGTATAAAAATACGGAGTTTACGTGTTTCACATGATCATCATTTTGACGTTGCGCATTGATGTTGTTATTGCGCGGTGTTTCTTTCCCAGTGATATGTGTTGTTATTGTCTTCGACCAAAGTTCATGTAATACACGAAACTTGCGTGCCTTTTTAAATGAGGATGACATCTTAGCTATCGAAATACGCGTATGGATTTTTCCAAAAATACGTGTGCCAATGGTTATTTAATTTTGTAAAGTGCATATTCTATCGTACGTTACTTTTTCTCGCTTCCCTTTTGTTTCAATTCCATCACGATACGCGTACACACATAAACACACACCGACAATCTCGAACGATTCCGACGCCTACGCCGATTATTTGAATGTTAATTTCGACTTTATGCACCGTAAATTAATACGCGGCCGAATGACGGAGCGTGTCAGGTATTTACGTGTGACGCACGCGTTGACTTATTCCGAAGGCAATGGTGGCAATTTGATCTTTCCTTTTTGTTGCATATTTATGAGATATCGAAGCCGGAGATAATGAGTAGTAAAATACGAGAAAGAGACTCGCGTCCTTACGGAATGAGAAATGAAAGGGAAATATGATAGGAACGAGATCGTCAAGGATAAGGTAATTTTTTCTCTTAATTATGACTCGGTCTTCGAAAATACGTATAGAGGCTTAAGCTTGGTGGTTCTCTAGCTCGTTCGAAAGTATTCAAAACCAATAATTACTCTAACTGATTCTACAACACGAGATCTTCGATTTCTATGACCGATATGTGTATGGCGTCTTCGTCGTAAAAGTATGAAAGCACATTTTAAGGAGAAAACTAGCGCTTCAACCAAGAACTAGAGAGAGAGAGAGAGAGAGTCAGAAATAAAATGATTCCAAGGAAAGGAAATGAAAAATGTAACTGAATCTACCACTGAGGTTCGTTTGTTAAGCAACTCCCAAAGAAGGCTGTGCAATGGCGCACATATGTTTGCTATACGCGAGTGCGATGCATTCTGGATATGCCAATATCGCTTTAATTCATCAGATGGAGCCATACGTTCGATCAAATCTATCATATACCTTAATATTGCTCTGCATCATCAACCAACCATCTTTCTCGTGGTTTTCCTTTTTCTTTTTCCCGATTGGCTTCCTATAGAGCACCATTTCTGTCATTCCACGGTTCTCCAGTCTTTGCACATGTCCCAACCATCTAATTCGTTGGATTCTTGCCACTGTTATTATTTTTTGCTCCTTGTGTAGTACAAGAATGGATTAAATCGTCGTAGGATCCAGAAATAATCCGACGCTGAAAGGCATAAGGATTGACGAGAAGAAGAAGAAGTGTAGTACTTCTATTTCTTTGTTTGTGGTTCTCCTCCAACCTTCCTCTGTATTAACCCATCCATATATTGTTTTTAATATATTTCTTTCCCATCGTTCCAATTTCCTCCTCTTCCGCTTTATTTAATACCCTAGTTTCACACGCATCAAATCTATTACCATGAAATTTTTTCTACAACTGAGGAGCTTGCCCTCAATGAACGACAACATCGCGTCAATTGACCTTAATGCCAGGATATGAGAACATTGAAACTGCCGGTGAACTAGCCAAGAATGGCTTCAAAGGAAACTTCCTGGGATCAGAACCTGTATACGGCATAATAAAGGGGAGAAGGGAGATCCGGCTATAGTTGGAAACAACATATGGAAAAAATTTAAATTGACGGAAGTTCAATTCCACACCAAGACATTGTTAGATAAGCTTAGTGCTAACCTAATTAGGAGGCAAACAGAATGTTGAGATATTATTACCGGTCTAGTAACCTGAAACTGCCCCTTGAGAATGGTGCAGGATATGTGAAAACTACAAGATGAAACCAGTATGCATATCATCTGTACCTGTGAAGAACTGAAGCGGGAACTTTTCGGAAAGGATGTACTGGAGCCTACGAGAATACTCAACCTTTTTGTGAGCAAGATAATGGCTTTTGTAAAAGGACCTGGAGTTGCTCGAACGAAGACTTTTATTGGAGATCGGTAAAAGGAACGTAATGCTCAACTACCTGATCTATTGGTGACCAACCTTAAGTAAGATGAATGAATTAATAACTTATCAAAAAATTAGGTGTTTCTAGTCTTTCGACTGTGGGAATCTTTCTTCGAGGAACATTTTTTTGGCTTTGTCGATGAATTTCACCCACAGCATATCAGTTAATCTAACTCAAAAATCAAACTGTTCTTCATCTTACCCAAATCTCTTTCAAAATAAAAAGCGGCTCAAATTCTATCTTTCTTCAGCGGAGAGAATTACCCCTTCGTTAAATCAATTCAAAGAAGAATCCAAATGATCTAATCATTCCTTTAAGAAATAACCTCAGTAATTAGAGCACATTTTTGACAGACAGCCCACTTTTCCTGTTTTTTGATCGAATTATAGACTGAAGAAGGTGGACCAATTCTTTAAAAGAAAATATCTGTCAAATGTGAAAACTGCTTTCAAATCAGAAGTTTTTGGTGACTCCTACGAGTTGTTTTTATACCATCCAACACCCACCGAAAATCGATCCAACTTTCATCTCAACTTCTTTCACAATCCAGATGATCTAATCAACACTGTAAGAAATAACCTCAGTAATTAGACCACATTCTTGCCAGTCAGCTCTCTTTTTCTGTTTCTGATCGAATTGGAGAGGGAAGTGGACCAATTCTTAAAAAATATCTTTCAAATATGGAAACTCTGCTCAGGTCAAAAATTTTCGGCGGACATCGACTCCTATGAGTTGATTTTATACCATTCATCACCCACCGAAAATCAATCAAACCTTCATCTCAATTTCTTTAAAAATCCAAATGATCTAATCAACACTGTAAGAAATAACCGCAGCAATTTGACCACATTCTTACCAGACAGCTCTCTTTTTCTGTTTCTGAATGAATTGGAGAGTGAAGAAAGTGGACCAATTGTTTCAAAGAAAATTATCTGTCAAATGTAGAAGCTCTTTTCAAGCCAGAAATTTTCGGCGAACTCCTATGAGTTGTTTTTACACCACCGACCAAAAATCGATCGAACCCTTCATCTCAATTTCTTTCAAAATCCAGATAATCTAATCAACCCTTTAAGAAATAACCTCAGCAATTTGACTACATTTCTGCCAGACAGCCCCCCTTTCCTGTTTTTAATTAATTTGGAGAGTGAAGAAAGTGGAGAAGTTCTTTAAAAAGAAAATTATCTGTCTAATGTGGAAACTCTTCTCAGATCTGAAATTTTCGGCGAATGCCGATTCCTGGGAGTTGATTACTTACTTACTTATACCATGCACCACCCACTGAAAATTGATCCAACCTTTATTTTAATTTCTTTCAAAATCCAGAAAGGCATTTAATCTTGTTAAAGCAATTCCAAAAAAAAATCATCAATGGGTCTAACCGCTCCTTTACGTAATCAACTCAAAAATTAGTCCGGCTCTCTTTTTCCAGTAGTGGCCAGTGCTGAAGATTTGGAATACTTATAACATGAAATCTATTTAAGAAACAAGTCCTAGAATTGTAGGTATATATCAACAAATGCTATCTTCGCAGCAAATGATTAAATTTAAACCACCAGCCGTTGTTGCCATCCACCATCTGTCAGTAGATGAATCTTGAAAATCGATTTGTCATTCGTCTCGTCGAAAGGACAGTCTTTGAAAGCTCTCTAAGTAACAAAACTCTGTTAAGTTCGTTCAATTAACAGTTACCAATTATTCTACTTTTTTACACTTATTCTTTAGTAATACACGATATATAGGAACGGGTGCAAAGAATAAAAAATAGGAAGTGGGAGACCAAGGGAGGCGTGGAAGACACTATCAGTGCAATCCTGGAAAGGAAGGAGAGAGAGCAAAGGGGAAAGGCAACTAGGTTGAAGGATCGGAAGACTAGGGAAGAGCTCGTGAAAATATTGACAAAATCAATGTGCTTACACCCGAAAGGGTAGAAAGGCCTATTGGATATATATGTATATATATATACAGTTGTCCCCGAATTTACTTCACTATGGGTATAATTGAACAAATATTTTATGTTTTAGGATGCCGCCTTGCTTGGTCTGAAAAGAAATTACAGCCCATTTCTACCTTTTAAAAATCAGGGCGGTCATGACAATTGAGGAAAAAAAGTATTCTCTGTTAAAGTAAAGTGCCATTTTGGTCAATAATACGGCAAAATATCATTGACCAAAATGGGTTCGACAAAAATGGCTTTCTTTTCTTAACTGTCATGGTACCCTTAATTTTTAAGAAGTAAAAATGTATTTGAAATTCTCTTTAGATCAAGCAGGGTAGCATCCCAAAACATTAAACCAAAATTCCAAAATTTTTGTGTAAGTGAAGTCAATCCAGGGACAGACTATATATAATACACGCTATACGAAGTCCCTTAGACAATTAATTTAACTCCCGTTCACCCTTTTTTAAATACTTTTGACCCATTTCTCAGTGACTTAGTCTTTAATCTCTCAACTTATTGTGTATGAAATTCACTTTTCAAATAAAAAGTAAATACTATCGTGCGCACGCCCACATCAACCGCTTTTTCTCTTCCCAATTCCATCCAATTCGAAACTGCGTTGTGATATTCATGTTCTGCGACAGCTAATCCCCCATCTCAATATCGCTAATTACGATTTTATTTCCGAATGGACGTCCCAAAACGAACCGAAAATGGATTAAAAATCCGACGGAACGCGAAATCGTAAAAACCGACAGCACGGCACGGCCGATGGCAATAAATCGCGTGACCTTTAAGCGAAAACGGGAAAGTCTATTTCGGTTCTGTTTCGCTGACAGCAGAAGTTTCCATTGTGCGGTGAGATCACGCAACAAGCAAACACTGTTTACGTAATTACTTAACCTCAACAACGAGAAAATTGGTTCGTGTGTCGCTCGATTTGTTTTAGGTGAGAGATTGTATAGATCTGAAGACGTTGGGGAATCGATGAACCGTCTGAAGTAAGCGGTTCCCAACATTTTTCCTCTTGCGTATCCCTTCGATTAGGTTTTCCATTTACAAATTGATCGTTTGTCTTTCACATAAGTTTCGTTTCGCGAATCGAAACTGTATAACTTTATTTCTGTGTTTGTTATGATTTGTGTTAGTTCTTCTAGCGTTGAACGACATCATTGATATTATTTTCGGTTGAGAAACGGCGGTTTGTAAGTAATTATTGGGATACCGCATGGATGTGTGGTTTCTGGTGAGAACTGAAAGATCCAGCTGGATATGCTTGTCAAAGGTTGAAACACCTTTCAGATAACTATCTGGTTAGGAAAAGGCAACAAACTGAATTTTGTTAAAAATCGGAATTTTTCAATGCCGATTCCTGTTCAAGAATCGAATGGAAAACGAAAGGGAAATTCTAAGGTCTGTGAAGTTGGGCCCGCAAAATAGAAAAAATCCTTGGAAATAACATAGTATTTGTTTGACCATTTTTTGACCACGTTTGATCACCAAATAGTTTTTCTGACCACCCTTCATTATCGAGAGAGAAAGAAGATGTTTTCCAAACATCAATAACCGATGAGAAATATCCCTCGCATGTAGTAAATCGTTTGACTACTGGTTAGAATTTTGATAAAGTTCCATAAACATTATTTATTCATAGAAATTGTTTGGCAAAACGTATGTTTTCAGATTGGTAGTCAAAACCGTTTACATAATCATCTGACCATGTTTGACCACCTCATGAATTTTCAGTTTAGAGTAACAGAAATTATTTATTTATTTATTGAAAAAGGTTATTCAATGTTGATATTCAAAGATTTAAGAACAGAAAATCGTTTGACCATGTTTGACCACAGGGCATAACAGAAATTATTTATATACCAAAATTATTTCCCCAAAGTTATTTCTTTCAGAATAAAAGTCGATACTCATTATCAAGAAATCATATTTATTAAACTTTATCTCAAATTCTAAACAGTGGTCAAAAGTGCTCAAACAATTTGCACGCGAGGGATATTTTCGATTATTGATGTTTGAAATAAAAAAAATTTTCTCGATAATGAGGGGTGGTCAAACTTTTTGTGGTGAAACATGGTCAAAAAATGGTCAAAAATATGTCATTTCCAACGAATTTTGCGGTGTCAACTGCACAGCCCTGAAATTCTACTGTTGCAGCCAAATTACTTGGAACACCCAATATCTGATGGTTTCTTCAGAATAGAATGAAAATAATAAATGGAAAAAATTGATCCAGAATCCACGGGTTTTTATGTCACCAATTCTGCGAGGCATACTATTAAGAAGAAGATAGCATTACATTTAACTGACGAAGTTTGTACGAAAACGGTATTACATATTTGTTCCTTTGAAATATAAGCTGTTAAATTCAATTTTGTCATTGACCTAAAAGTGCTGGACGTAATCTAGAAGATTAATAGAAGACGTAATTGTTGTTTCTATGTCACCCCCATGTCCCATACATCTCTTATGTTATTAATGATAATTTTCTTCGTATGGTTCCCTTTCATACACTTTAGTTTTAAGCAAATTCCATTCCACGTTTTCGATGCGATTGAGGTCAGTCGAATTTCCGGGCCAATTTAGAAGAGGTATATGTTTGTCTTCAAAGAAACTCTTAACTTTTCTTGCCACGTGGCGTAGGGCATTGTCCTGCACATATAGGCGTCCTGTCAATATGCGACGTTCTGGTTTGAAGTACGGCAATAGCGCCTTTTTAGGACATTTATGTTTATTGTTATTGGCGCATTCTACCTTCTACAAAATGTACGAAGTAACACAAAAAAATGAGAACTTTTAAAATGCGTAGTGGCAACAATGTATAATTGGTAGCACTGCGAAACAAGAACCTCGGCCGTTTAGTAATCACCGTGGAGATGTATAACGGTCAAGAGCGTGTTTTCATCATAAAAATGTTTAATAAAAGCAATGATAATTTAGATAGTGCACAGAAGAAGTTAATGACGTTTCCTTTTTCAATTTAGGGCGTAATTGTGGGATCCCCTTGAAACATTCGATTAAAACTTGGAGTACAAACTTCGAAAAGACTAGATCTGCTTTGAAACAAAAATACTAACAGGACAACGGAGAAGTGTTCGTACTCCACAGAATACCGAGGCTGTACGCGTTGTACCATCCTGTTAAAACCAGTCCCCGCGGTGTTGTCGAAAATTCCTCAATGCAGAGGCAAGAAAACCTTATGCTATGAGCTTTTCTTGCATCTGCATTGAAGAAATTTCCACAACTTCGTGGAAACCGGGTTCAACAGGATGATGCAACATCGAACACTGCATCGTAATCAATGGCAGCTGTACCAGAATTATTTGGTAATCATGTCATTACAGAATTAGGTGACATTGCCCGGCCCTCAAAATCACCGGATTTGCCCGTTTGTGATTTTTCTTGCGGGACTACCTTTAAAGTGGGATGTAAATAACTCCTCCAAGGATAATGAATATATTTAAATAAAGAATTCAAAATGAAATTCGTGGTACCTCAGCGAGCAATGTTGAACCTCAACGGCGGACTTGAAGAATTTATACGAAGAAAAGGATGCATCTACAGAACGTAATTTTCATACATCAGTAATTTGGTTTACAGTCATTTATACCGCTAGTTATATAATAGGTATATAATAAATTGTGGCAACAAATTTCCCGTCTTTTTGGTGTCGCTAGTTTAGCTTCAAACCAGTTCAAATGTCATTTGAGTCTGTGAGACGTTCGCAAGATCGTCTATGGACAAATTGCGATCGCTGCTGTTAACGCACAGCGTGAACTTTCATCACTAAAGGAAACTTGTTAAATGATGCAAACATGAATTTAATAAAGATTCTTTATTCAGTTATGTGCCATCTTCCAGTCCTTGCTTATGAAATGTTGATATTCTCTTCCAAATTAAGACGAGCAGATTTCATTTTTAGACGTGGCTGTTTAACAGGTCTTGGCCCAGTTAGACGATTTTAGTAAAGTTGACGCCTGATAGTTCCAGTCGAAACTTCTATGTCGTTTTTTGCAGGGTCTTTCCAATTGTTTCTACTATAGTAAATCTATTACTTAGTCTTAATAAATGTTGTACAGATTTTATTTCATGTACTAAGATTTTGGCTCTCAAAAACGGTTTACTATTCGTACTTACGGCCTGAAGAACGATTGACGATCAGATCTGTGTGAGGTTTTCCTCTAATGACAATATTCTTCCCGCCCTTGTGTACAGGTTATAGTTCTTTCATTTAATTTTTTCGGTAAATAGGATACAAAATTAGGATCTACTTCCTGCAACTTTGCAAATTTCCGTTGTGAATGTTTGCCCGACTTTAAGAGAGCTTATACTCCAGCTTTTACTTCTTGGGTTGAATCTTTGCCGGACATTTTCTTTTCACTAAGAATCAGAAACGGGAAATAGAATAATAAATTTACCTTCACAATGACGAAGTTCTAGCATAAAAGGACTAACATTATTGCACAACCGAGTTTTTATGGAGTTGTAAGGAATTTCTTTTGGAAAATATTGATGTGTTCTCTAAACTGTAACCTTACTAAATGTTGCACCAACGAGAAACATGAGGAATTTAAATCGTTTTAAATACTATTTTCGGCATAATTTGTTTCCACCAATCATTGAAGAAAATACAAGACATTCTGACCCGAAAAGTTCACGTTGTAAGACTAATTTCTCCAGTTGCTTCTACCGAATTCCCCAGCCATTTTCCCTCGTATTGGACTCTGAAAAAAATATCGTACGAACAGGAATTGCGCCCGGAAACGAAGGACAACAAATCCCCAAGGCTGAAGCAAAGAAGAACGGAACTTTTCTGACATTTAAGCACTCTTTAAACCATCACGCGTGTTGTATTACATGCGCTCTTTCATCAATCTTTAGAGAGGCAATTACCCGTATCTTTTCCACCATTTCCGTTAGCTTTCCTTCTACTTCAAAATCACACATCTGCCGCTTCCATCGCTCGATCTATCGCCGCAACTGACGTTCTCGAACGGGAAACGAAATAACCGTGAAGCGAAGAGCGTAATGAAGTGCGAACGATTTGAAAACCGTCCATAACCGCGCTCCTCTTCCTCGACTATCGCGACAGCATCTCGTCGTAGTCGTCGTAACTCGTAAACCAACAGATCGCGAATAGTACACATAGTATACGACGAGTTTAATTTTCAGCTCGAGATGCTAAACGGCGAGCTGCCCACCGCGCAAAGATCATTCCGGCCGTAATTGGTCAGGGTCAAGGATACAATAACGGTACTCCGGGAAGGCGGCAGGAATTCTACCGCTGCATGCGGCAGGCACCGCGAACAGCCTAGAGCTACGCGAACGAATAGATGCGATAATGCGTGTACCGATGTGTGTTTGGTCGACGAATCCTATCCGAGTAGGCTTGCGGGCGTTTAGTGCTCGCACGTAAACTTAATAGAACTTGTGCGAGAAATTCAAAAGCGGAAAGGCATCTGGACGTTGAACGTTGCCTACTTATTTACCTGCGAACGACTCCGGGTTAGTCATCGAGTAAACAGCGGAAATATTCAGAGAGGTGTTGTTTGGTTTGTGCATGTTCTCGTGATGTATGAGTTGCAATCGCGCAATGAATTCGGTGAAACCTGTAGATAAAGATTTATGACAGCGTAATTTTTTAAGACCAAACTTTATGAGGCAAGATTGAAATAGAAAACTCGTTTCAACGAAATATTTGGGAGAGTCAAAACTACAAATACAGACAGAAAATCGCGTTCACTGTTCGTTTATACGAAGATTATGATTAATAAGAGATCGGTTCACTGCGATGGGCAGTCGAATTTTGACTATAGACGTCGTAAAAACGATGCTACGACTTATCTACGGCATTGTGTAGACATGCGTCATCCCACAAACCATCAGCTTGACGTAGTAAGTTTCACAAACAGGATAGGAAATCGTGTTGATTAGAAAACGCCTTCAAATAGGAGATGTAGTACGCCTCACTAGATCTAGAAGACGCTACTGAACATATCGTTAGAGAGTGGATGGTTTATGGGATGAAGCAAGCCTACTCTGTTGCGCAGACAAAGCAACTGTTCGTTCATATAATGTTCATAATCAATACGTGATCGGTTCACTGCGATGCGCAGTCAAGTGTTGACTAGCAACATCGTAGAAATGGTCACACTATTTGTCTGAGGGATTGTGTAGACTTGCGTCATCCCAGAAACCATCCGCTTAACGTAGTTAAGGATGAGAAAGCAGATAGAAAATCGCGTTGGTTGAAGAAGAACTGCAACTAGAAGATGTAGTGCGATTCGCTAGATCTAGAAGACATTCCTTGAGATGTAATTACACAATGAATGGTTTGTGGGATGACGCAAACCTCTGCAATTGCTCAGACAGAGCAACTGTTCGTTTATACAATACTCATAATCAATACGTCATCAGTTCACTGGATTGTGCAGTCGAATGTTGACGTCAACGAACATCGTTGCAACGATCAGACGAATTATCTAGGCGGTTGTGTACACTTGCATCATCCCACAAACCACCGGCTTGAAGTACGAAGATTGAGAAAGCAGATAGGAAGTCGCACTGATTAGAGAACAAATTCAACTACAGAAGATGTAGTGCGTCTTCCTAGATCTAGAGGATACTACTGAGGATATCATTAGAGAGTTGGTGGTTTATGGGATGACGCAGACCTCTTCAGTTTCTCAGATAAAGCCACTATTTGTTTATACAATCTTCACAATCAATACGTGATCGGTTCACTGCGCTGCGCAGTCGGATGAAGGCCATAACCATTACAGAAACGATCAACGATTTGTCTGGGCGATTGTGTAGGCTTGCATCATCCCATACGCCATCAGATTGAGGTAGCAAATTAGAGGAAGCAGATAAAAAATCGCGTTGATTAAAGAAGAGCTGCAATTAGAAGAAGTAGTACTCCTCACTAGATCTAGAAGGGGCTACTGGAGTTATCATTAAAAGGTGGGTAGTTTGTGGGATGACGCAAGCCTCTGCAGTCACTCTGACAAAGCAATTGTTCGTTTATACGATGTTAATATTCCTTTAAGTACATCATCATATTCAAGAATTTCAGTGCAATATTTAGGTCGTATTAAAAAAATGAGAAGGTTCTTGCTTAACCTCTGAGCTCATTTATTGAGCTAGCTTTATGTAGTAGAAGTCACATTTTGAGAAGTATATGGTACAAATTAATTAAACATTAAACAACACAGAAGGAATACTTTCAAGTGGGGAGCAACTTCAACAACAACAAGTATAATCTTGCAGAAACAAAACCATACTTCTTGCTGTTTTCCAAACAAGTGTGATTAATTGCAATTTTTACGTCATCAGTTAATTGTATAATTTCCAGTGGTCTGATTTGATTTGACATATTTTATTTTATTCAATATGTGATCGGTTCACTGCGCCGTGCGGTCAGGTGTTGACTATGAACACCATTACATGATTGATCTGGACGATTATGCAGACTTGCGTCATCCCACAAACCATCCCTTTGACGTAGTAAGTTTGGAAAAGCACACACGAAATCGGGTTGATTAGAGAACAACTTCAACTATAGAAGATGTAGTGCGCCTCACTAGATCTAGCGGACGCTACTGGAGATATCATTAAAGAGTTGATGGTTTATGGGATGACGCAAGCCTGTGCAGTTGCTAAGACAACGCAACCGTTCGTTTATACGATGTTCATAATCAATGCGAGACCGGTTCACTGCGTTGTGTAGTTCAGTGTTGACTACGAACATCGTACAAATGATCAGAGAATTCGCCAGGGTGATTGTGTAGAATTGCGTCATCCCATAAACCATCCGCTTTCGAATGATGTATCCAATATAGTCTCCTCGATCTAGCAAACAGCACTACTTCACATCCTGACTACACGGCGCAGTGAATCGATCACGTGTTTTGTTTTGCACAAACGATCAGACGTTTTATCTGGGTTAATGTGTAGGTTTGCGTCATCCCACAAACTATCCCCTTTCCAATAATGTCTCCAGTATGATCTTTTGGACCATGTAAACCGCGCTAAATCACACCCTGAATACGCAGGCTAGTGAACTGATCACGTGTTAGGTTGGGCAAACGATCAGACGTCTTGTCTGGGCTGATGTGAAGGTTTGCGTCATCCCACAAACCATCTGCTTTCGAATGATGTCTCCAGTATGGTCCTTTTGATCAAGTAGACCGCATTATATCACCACCTTAACTGCAGAACGTAGTGAATCGTTTACACGATGATTTTGCACAAAAGATCAGCCGTTTGGTCTGGGCCATTCTGTCGGCTTGCGTCATCCCACAAACCATTCGTTCGCTAAACATCACGTTAACAGAATGATGGCAGATTTGCGAGAAAAATCAACAGAAGAGGAGATCATCTAAACGGTCAGCTAAACGTGAACATTTAAGCTGGTCATCTAGATACAAAGAGGTTAAATAAAAGACTAACAATACGCCTTCTATCGAATTTCGCCCTGCGTTTGATCTTCATGTTACGCCATTCAGACTAGCAGCTTTTTCTGGAATACTGACATGCCAATGATAAGTAATCATGACATTGCAAACCACAAATTAACTTGGTACTTCTAACTAGGGATGGGTAGTTATTTAATTATCTGTTATTTTAGACCCGTTATGGATCCAACTGTTATGTCGCTGGGAAAATGACGGTTCCTTTCGGACTGTCTCCACCGTACTTACAGCGTTGCCAACCGTTGCGATACAATCGTTTGGTCGAGGTCACCGTTTATCATAGATAATCGTGACAACTCCAATCTAAGAATAACTTATTACGTACCTACATATTCTCTCGGACGGTAATAACGGCGGTAGTCAAAATTGAGTTGGACTTTTATTGTGGAAATATTTTCTAAATAATTGTATGCATTTAAATTGTCAAATATAAAATAAAAGAACGATATTATACAAAAAAGTATTTATAAAAACTACAAATAAAACCGTTATATTATATGGAACAAAATAACAATTCTAATTACAATTATAAATAAAGATCAAGCATAAGCGACGGAGGCTTACTCGTTTAGTCCAGCATCATTAAGACTCAAGCGTGACCCAGACGTAAACACTGACTCAGCTGGGCAGACCGTGACATATTTTATCGGTAACATTTGCTATGTGGAGTCATGATGCGTTATCGAATAGAACTGTCGACTACGAAATAACGATAACCTGTTATATTGCAACCGTTATTTCAAAATAACGATAACGGTTGCAACTGTTATTTGAAAAGAACAGTTTTTCCCATCACTACTCTAACTCCAGCCGCATAAGCCTATGAACATGTGACCAAATGGCAATTAAAAGAGGAAGAAAATCGCAGTTCATCTTTTTATATGAAAATCCTCGATTGTTCGTGATACATGCACAATTTCCAACCGTACCCGTACATCCACGACAATTACTGTAATGCAGGTTTTTGTTTAGTAAACATCTGATACGCCGCCTATATTTAATCGTTCTAATTTCGATTTGAATAATCGCGCGCCTATTCTTTTGTTTCGTTTCTCGTTTGAAATTCACCGCACACTCGATGGAACGGTCGCTGACGGTGCTCGTGTACTACATTCGTTTTACTATTACGCAACGACGCGTTTTGTTGAGGCAGGTCGCGTTCTTAATGACAATCGGTCGCACGAGAAGATAAAGGAGAACGGAATTAAGCATTGCGTCCGGGTATCCCGGTATCGGTGGACTTATTAATATCGAATCATAAGTAATTCATCGTGTCACTTGTTGTACCATGCTTGTATATGACTTTGTCTGTTGTAAATAGACAAGGGGACGTCTAAAAATATCGAATACGAGTTTAGAATTTTGATTAGAACAAAAATTTTCCTACCATTTCTCAGATGATTTCGGAGGAAGCGGATAAAACGAAAAATCGTGATACTCCCTTTTATTTGATTTTGATTTTATTACATTGATGAACAACTATTTAGTAGGTAGACGTAACTGTATCAAAGTGGAAGGTCGTCGCAGGATTCCATACTATTCGTCTTTCGTATTTATTTGTTGCGAACAACCACCAACCGGTTTCGTCCTAATTCAAACTCATCAGCACGGTGCAATTCTTTGTGCAGAACATTTCACAATCCTATCGCCTATTCGGCACGCAATTACATAGGACTAGTTTCTAGTTAGACTACTTTTGTCCTAGTTAAAACTCATCAGCATGGTCTAATTGTTAGTATCTTAAAAGTTATAATCCTCCCGGCAATTTGGTAGATACGATTGTATCAAAATAGGCCGTTGCACATTTCCCTATTAACCTCAAGGAATATGCTTTGATCGCTGTGAACAGACCAGTTTCGTTGGATTTGGAATCCATCAGCAAGCTGTAATTATTTGTGCCGCAGAAAATTATAGTCCCCTTGCATATTTAGTCCAAGCAATTATACCACAATGGTAGATTGATCCAGAGTTTCTTACCACTCTTAAGAAGTATGCTCTGTTAGCTGTGGACAAACCGGTTTCGCCCTTCTTCGAAACCATCAGCACGGTACAATTGTTCGTACAGAAAAAAGAATTGAAATCGTCCTACCTATGCAGCACATTTAATTATACCCAAGCGTTAGGTTGCTGACACGTGATACGAGGCTGGGTCAATAAGTCCGTGAATTTCCCGCCTCTTAACTGAAAGCTGTGTTTGACAGCCATTGATAGGAGACTACCGCGTGAAATCGAAAAAATTGAATTTCGTGTGCTCATTAAGCATTACTTTTTGCGGAAAAAAACATCACTCAAACCATGTCCAAGCTTGATAAATACTATGGGGACTCTACACCATCAGTGGTAAAAAAGGGATTTACTGAATTTCGTTGTGGCCGTATAAGCACGGGAGATGCTAAACGTTCTGCACCCCCAGTTGAGATCTCTACACCCGAAACAATTGAAAAAATTCACGATATGGTGTTGGCCGATCGGAGATTGAAAGTGAGAGAGATTGTGGAAGCTGTAGGCATCTCACATGGCTCAGTGGTTTCAATTTTAACGATCACTTGGGTATGAGAAAGATGGGTGCCGCGTTTACTCACAATCGACCACAAACGCAATCGTGTGACAACTTTACAGGAGTGTTTAGCGTTGTTCAACCGTAATATGTACGAGTTTTTACGCCGTTTCGTAACCGTGGGTGAAATGTGGATCGACTACAACACAACAGAGACCAAACAGCAGTCAAAACAGTGGGTTTCTCGGGGTGAATCGGCGCCAAAGAAGGCCAAGGTGTGTTTGTCAACCAACAAAGTCATGGCGACTGTTTTTTGGGATGCACGCGGTATAATCCACATAGACTACCTTGAAAAGGGTAAAACAATCAATGGAGAATATTATGCCAACTTATTGGGTCGATCTAATGAGAATTTGAAAAAAACGACCGCATTTGGTCAAGAAAAAATTCTTTTCTACCAGGACAATGCAAGGGTGCATACATGTGCAGTTTCCATGGCAAAGAAATCAATGAATTGGGCTACCAATTGCTCCCTCATCGACCCTATTCTCCGGATTTAGCCCCGAGTGACTATTTCTTGTTCCCAAACCTGAAGAAATGGCTCGGCGGAAAGAAGATTTGAATCTAACGATGACATCATCTCACAAACAAATACCTATTTTGATGGAGAAACGTTGGACAAAGTGTATAGAGCTCAAAGGAGATTACGTTGAAAACTAAAATGATTTTTTATCCAAAAACTTGTTTCATTCAAAAAATCACGGACTTATTGATCCGCCCTCGTATAGTGTCGATAAATTCCTCACCACGCAATTATTTAATTAAATTCAGTGACACCTGTTTCGTTGGCACTAAGCTGTCAGTTGAGTATGGACTGACAGTTAGACCTTGCACAGGTTGTGTATCCTTGATAAATTCTACTAATACCAACATCTTACTGCTATCAACTAAAAATGTTAAGTCAAGTAGTGGACACTTCCGGTTGTTCACTCTGTACTTAGTAAGTGGTTGTAATTGGCTGTAATAATTAGAATTTCGGAATCGATGGAATTGCTGGGTTCCCTGGTATAGTAAGGCCGTACGTTTTGAAAAGGTTTTGTGCGGGCAGTAGTTGTTTGTTAAAACGAACTTTCCACATGTCCACTTTTAAAGAAAACGATTTTTCGTTGTCATTTATTAGTTATAAATCTATTTCCGATTCATGAAACTTGAGAATCATACAAGCGCGATCATTATCATTCCTGAACCGGTTTGTGATCAAAAATAACTCGCAACTTTGTATCTACTATGTATACACACACTTGCATTTACGTGGGTACCGCTTACATTTTATATATTACATGTGGACATGAGTGACAGCAGAGCGCGCGGTTTACTCGTTCGGAAATTTTATGTCTACATCAACGGTCGACTTCAATTGCGTGCGACTTAATTTAAAAGCAAAAACGAAGGGCGTACACTTTCACTTTCGTCAACTAAAATCGTACGTATGTACAAAATGTAGAGAGCTGAGTTTTTTCCACCGAGAGTTTATTTGCGTTATATCTATCCGGCACTTCAATATTTCCATGATCGAGCAAGTTCTTAACCGAAGAACGTGCACACTAAAAATATCGCCCATTTCTTAAAAGCATTCTGAACTGTCGCCGTTGTAAAAAGGAAGAAGGAATTCCCGCCGACGCCGACGCGTAAATTAAACAACGGATTTAAATATTTAGGTGTAAAAGTACGGCTGGAAATGGGATGTTTAAACTATTCGTTTGCCGAGATAAATTCGAAAATCGCGCTGTTTCTTAAACAAATACGTTAATAAATAATGTACGGTTTGTTTGGAGCGCGTTTCCCGGATTCGCTAAAATAATGACCGGAAATATAGTGGGAAGTTTTAGTTTATTTATCCGGCACTACAAAGAAAGACCGACGCGTAATTATTAGGCAATAATACATAAATATAAATTAATGCGAATTGATGGGCTAGAATTGTTAATACTATCGTAATTAATGAATGGATAAATATTTCTCCGGAAGAAACGTATACGGGCCGGAAGAATACGCAACGAATTACGAACGCAATTGAGAATTTAGAATTAGTGAAAATACAAAGGGTACTAGGAAAGTTTTGCAATATGACGTAACCGTGTGTCGACGCCTACAACATATGGTTACGTCATGGTTGTTGTTGCATGTTGAGACAAATATTAAATAAATAAAGCTATATTGCAAAACTTCGACTCGAACTCAAAGCAGAAATTTGATAGAATTTTCTAACATCTTCAATCCCTCAAAGTAGTCCACTATACAGGATGACTTCAGCCTTGGAGCATTAAGTTTAACGGATACTACTACCCAGTAATTTCAAGCTAACTTTGCATTAATCAATGTTGTTAAATAAAAGAAATCCTAATATTCTGAGAATCGCTAACTTACTGTTCCCTCTTAAAATTTTAGTATTAACAATTTTCAATTCGAAATTCTATTTCACGTAGCAAGCGCCAAGTGTTTCAGACCTGTACGCTTTTCGCTTAAAGTTTGTTCACCCTTTTGTCCCACCGTCTCACGCGATTTATCGAATATTTACTACCCGCAATAGTAAACAGAAGCAACGCGTTGCGGGCGAAGGAGAGTAACTCAAGTAAGGGAGAGAGAGTTCGAAGTAACGCAGTTTGTGTTTTATTTTGCCGTTCGACTTGTGTGAACCTCGGAAGTAAAAGAGTAAATTGTTCGTATCTGCTGAAGTTCCCATAGACCCGTGATGAAAGCTTCGCTTTGTACTCCTTGAGGATCTTTGATGGATACCTGGTCGTACTCGGAAGTCGGAAACCGAACCCATTTTAAACCATCTCTCATCAACGTCCAATCAACTGGGTCTAACACCCGCCTGTTCACACCCTGCTTCGGATATAAGGCACGACTTTTACAATTTTTCCGATTTTCTTAATTTTATTCGGTTATCGGTGCATCGGGCAGACCTTCAATGAGGGATGAAAGCGGAAGAGTGTAACTTCTCTTCGCTTTCTTCTTTTTGCTATTTCATATTTCCTATTTTTTGCTTGTTCCAGCATCTACAGGAATGAAAGACTCAGATTAGAAAAATTGGGCCTATTTCTTCGAGCTACAAGACCAACGCAACGAGGAAGAAATCTGTGTTTATTTAATATGTACTTTTCATAATCTATGATAATCTCACTTTACTGCAACTTTTCTTTGTTGCTACTGAAGAATGGTTTCGAGCTCACTTTTCGTCTATTCCAGCATCTACAGGATTCAAAAAATCAGATAAAGGGAAAAGAAATTGAGCCGAAACCTTATTCTTTTCGAATGAAAATTTAGAGAAATTGTGAAAAATATGATAAACGGTGACTTTTGGAAAAATTTCGAGAAATTATGCGATTGTTCAAAATTTTGAACTATTTCGAAATACAATGAAGTTTTCGGATGTCCTAAAACGGCGACAGTTTTAGAAAATTATCCTTCGAAATTCCCAATTTTTTTAAATTCAAAGGGAAGCATTTCTTCGTATATAGGATTATGTAGATTCGTTCCAACACAGCGCAAAACCAGTTTGTGAATCGTCGGGTACATGCAAATACAATACATACAAATACTGCGTTGGTGGTGTGTTGGAACGAACCTTATACACAGCGCGTCAAAATAATCAAATTTCCGGGTATCAAAGTCCGAGTAGTTAGAATAATAATAATAACAACAATAGTGGCGTCGTATTGTGACATGTAAATCAGCTGGTCATTTTACATGCCATATTTTGTTACTTAAATCAGTTGATCGTTTTATGCGCTATATTTTCATATTTAGGTCAGTTGGTTATCTTCGATAGCAAATTCTATAGCCCAAGATCAGCTTATCGTCTCGCACGCCATATTGGAAGAATAATATCAACTATAATGACAGCCATATGGTAACATCTGAATCAGCAGATCATTGTTGACCCAATATTCTGCCACCTAAATCTGCTTAGTGTCTCATATGAACGCTCCCAAGAATAATAATTATAGCAGTAACGTTATTAGGTGATACCTGAATCAGCTAATCACTTTAGATGATATATTCTGTTATTTGAATCAGCTGGTCATTTTATACGCCATATTGCAAGAATAATAACAATAATAATTACCGCCATATTGTTATATTTGAATCCGTTGGTTACCTTTGACGCTAAGCTCTGTAACTTAAGGATCAGGCGATCATCTCGCAGGGGATATTAGAAAAATAATATCAACGATCATGACGCCATATTGTGACACGTAAATCAGCAGATCGCTTTTCTCAAGAATAATAATTACAGCAATAACGACATAATGCGAGATCTGAATCAGCTGATCACTTTAGATGACATATTCTGTCACTTGAATCAGCTGGTCGTTTCATACGCCATATTGCAAGAATAATAACAATAATAATTACCGCCATATTGTCATATTTTAATCGGTTGGTTACCTTTGATGCCAAACTCTCTAACTTAAGATCACGCGATTGTCTCTCAGGGCATATTAGAATAATATCGACGATCATGACGTCATATTGTGACATCTAAATCGGCAGACCGTTTTTTCCAAGAATAACAATTACAGCAATAACGTCATAATGCGAGATCTGAATTAGCTGATCCCTTTAGATGACATATTCTGTCACTTGAATCAGCTGGTCGTTTCATACGCCATATTGCAAGAATAATAACAATAATAATTATCGCCATATTGTCATATTTTCATCCGTTGGTTACCTTTGATGCTAAGCTCTGTAACTTAAGGATCAGGCGATCGTCTCGCAGGTCATATTAGAAGAATATCAACGATAATAACGCCATACTGTGGCACCTAAATCAGCAGATGGCTTTTCCCAAGAATAATAATTACAGTAATAACGTCATAATGTAAAATCTGAATCAGCTGATCACTTTAGATGGCATATTCTGTCATTTGAATCAGCTGGTCGTTTCATACGCCAGATTGCAGGAATAATAACAATAATAATTACCGCCATATTGTCATATTTTAATCAGTTGGTTACTTTTGATGCCAAATTCTCACGATCGGCAGATTGTCTCGTATGTGATATTGGAAGAATAATAACAAGAATGACGTCATATCGTGACAATTTAGATAGACAATATAATATACATATACTTTTCGTATACCTCATTTCAGGAATAATACTTATAGTAATAACGTCATAAGGTGATAATCGTTTTGTTATAATAATAATAATAATAATAATAACGGATAGAAGAAAATAAAAACTATTATTACCCTCATCGCAAAGAATTTCTTTTGAACACGACACCTAAACATGTTACTTTCACCGAAGTTCTCGCACTAATTCTGTTCCTAACTTCTTAACTCACAATACGTCTATACAAAACCTCACGTGTAACACGCAAATTATATCGGCGGTAAAGTGATTTGATGTAAATGAGGCTTCCTCTTATAAGTAATACTTGACTCTACATTTTTCGAATATTAAGGGTGGGGAACTTCAATAATTAACGAGGAATCATTAGGACGGCCTAAATGTTATCGTTTATTACCCTGACTGATTGTGATTACGTCCTAATTTCTTCTTCTGAATAAGAGAATTATATTTAAACGGTATGATATATAAGGGTGACTGTATCGAAATTGTGGGACAAGCCTGCTAATGCGATGAAATTAAGATAATATTTTCATACATAACGGAGCTTCCACTGGACAATGATGAGGAATAGGTCAATTACGTTTAGAAATGCTAATGTACTTATGTATATTCTATCTACGCGAATAAATATTTATTTTATAAATTCGAAAGTCAGCATGATTTATGTCTGGATTCGAATCTAGTAAATTACTTACTTCCGCCTCGTCGAAATACATCCTGCAAAAAAATTGCTCCGCAAAGGCGACGCACATCGAAGCATCGAATAGACAAAATTAAATTAAAAAATCCTCGAGAAGAAACAAAGACGAAGAAAGAAACTCACACGCACAAAACGCGCATTACACTTTTGAAAATTTCGAACGACGCGACGGGCGCCTTTTTCTAAGCACTTCCCAACAAGGTGGGCGCGATAACAGAAACAAACGAAAAAGTAAAACATCACAGCAGACGGCGATAGACCCCAATCTCCTCCGCCGAGTTATTTCGGAAGACTTCAATCGCGATTATCGCCGACCGACAGTCGAGGATTTACTGTTGTTGTCGGTCGGTCGTCGACGTTCGTCGTTCCTGCTGCTGCAGGTTCGCCGGCGTCGACGGTACAGCATCCCGTCCCCATCCCTTCGGCGGATCGATGCGACGTGACCTAGACCGTGAACGGCGGAGTCTCGTCCGTCCATGACCCGCCCGACCTTTCCGGGAACGGTTAGTCGGGACGACGCCGACGCCGGGATCTTCCACGTGGTGGTTTCTTTTTTCCTTTTTTTGAATGCCCATCCGCCACGCCCGGATGAAAAATTGCGTTACTACGATCCAGACATTTCTTTCGGAATTTATTTTATGTCTTATACTTAAGATTCCAGCGGGATTTGTTTTTAACTATTTCTTGATAGCTTAAATTAAGTTTCTCTCTGGGAATGGGTTGATGTCTGTTTCTTATAATTTGTTTAAAATTGACTAAATGTATATATAAATTATTTTTCACAAAACTCTAAATTACATAAAATCAATGTAGTTACCGGATTAATTGATCTATCGGTTAGATTAGCTAAGCCAGAGTTTACAGAAATGAATTTAAACAAAGTTAGAGAAATCTTAAATTAAAAAAATAATGATCCAAATAAGCTTTATGAAAAAATAATGAAAAATAATAAAATAATTAATAAAGTATGTAAAAGAGGTATTAAACATACAACGACGTCATAAAAAAGGTTTAAGCAAACAAATAAAAAATGCATTTAATAAAAACAATGTAAATACAGCTTTCATTCAATTATAGTAACAAATACCTTTTTACTGACACTAAATGTAAAATAAATGTAAATAAACAAAATCAAAGCAATGTAGTTTATAAAATAAACTGTAGGGACTGCTATGGATGTTACATCGAACGAAACAATATTTAAAGAAAAGATTGTATAATCATAAGTGTTCGTTAAATAGTGATCTTGGTGCAATGACCGCTGTAACAAAATATTACAGTGATTTCGGTCATTGCTTTGATTTTGGAAACACAGTTATTTAAAAAAGTTACCTTATATGATAGTTCTCTACCACAATTAGGTCAATTAACCACGACTGGTTTAAATGATAGTTATATTTTCAGAACTGATACATTTATGTAGTTTTACTGTCACTGTCGTTATCCGAAAACGTTATTTCTTAACCTTCCTATACTCACGCATACGGTCTGTGAGACCGACTTATATAGTATACTATACGTGTTTCATATTTTGACGTGAGTATAGGAAGGTTAACGTTCTGAAAATACAGCTATTAACTCGCTATTTGTTGCTTGATTGACCTGAAGGTGCTAGACGAGAGGATATTTAAAAAGTTTAAAATTAACGTCTGTGAGTTTCCTCTAAAACCTTCTTCTAATAAATTTGAAATACTTTCTGAAATCGTGGAATTTTCCTGAGAATTGTATTATGTATTTTTCCGATATTGTTTCGCTCTATACAACTTCTTTCTCTTTTACTAGAAATTTCTTCGTGCTCCGTCATAATTTATTTAATATTTGTATGAATTTTGTCCGAAATACTTTCTGAGAATTTTTAATCGTATTCTCTATAATTTTAATCAAATGATAAGTAATAAAAGGTTTTTTACTGTTTCATGTTTGTATCTCGCTTATAATTTCGATAAAATTAATGTGAATATGATTTGGATTATTTAATTTTAAGCATTTTGCCGGACTCTCGTCTAGAAGTTTTCTGGGGAAGATTTATGCTAAAATATTATGTGAATTTCACCTGGATTTTTTCTAAGAAATTTTCTTAAATTGGAAAATTTTCGTGAGAATTGTTTTATGTAGTTTTCGGATATTATTTCGCTTTATGCTGCCTCTCTATAACTTTGAGGAAATTAACCCTTTTTTCTGGAAATTATTTTGTCTTCTCGTCATAATTTAGTGAGCTTTCTATTAATTTCACATGAAATATTTTCTGATCATTTTTAATCGTAATAAAATGATACATAATAAAAATTGATTTTTATCTACACCATTTTAGAAAGTTTTGTATCACGCTTACAACTTCGATTATATTAATGCGAATATAATTTGGATTTTTTCATTTTAAATATTTCGACAAAAACTTATCAGTAAATTGCCTGCGGGGGATTTATGCTAAAATTAGTGTGAATTTTTCTTAGATTGTAGGATTTTTCTGAGAATTGTTTCATGTATTTTCATTATCATTTTGGTTTATGGTATTAGCTGATAACTTTGGAGAAAATACGAGTTTTTTCTGGAAATTGTTTTATGCCTTCAACTTACATATATTCTGATTTTTTGAGAATTTATTTATTTTCTCCTTATAATTTTGAACAAATGAAACAACTCTTCTGACTATTTCTTATTTTATTTAAACGTATATATATATATATATATATATATATATATATATATATATCTATAAATCGTGACAAATAGATACTTATCTTTTGCATTACCTTCACCACCTTTTAGGTTAATCACAGACGAAAGTAAATTCTACAGCTAATATTATAAAACGTTCAATAATACCGTGTTCCTACAAACTTCGTTGGTGAAATATGATTTCACTGACGAAGTTTGTACAAAAACGGTATATCTGGCCGTTTCGAAATATAAGCCGTACAATCAAGCCTCGTCTTTGTTTAACCTAAAAAAGTGGTGAAAGTAATCCAAAGAATACGAACTCTTTATTACATATATTGGATTTTTCACAATTTACGCATGACATTAATACAGAAAGAAATTCAAACAAAAGAGTAACTATTATCCTGTTATCACAGGAAAATTGAAGTTAATTCTTCAACTTTGAAGGAATATAACAAGGAACACATCGATTACCGCCGAGTTTACCTACATATGTTTATTATTTAAACGTAAAAGCTAGTAATATTCGGGTCAAATCTTTAGCTAGGTTAAGTAGCTATTACGACAGGATGAACCGGTATGTTTATTTTTACGGTCACGTTAAATAACTCGAATGTTTACTGTTTAGATACAGAAAAGCAAATGCTAGTAAAATATGGTCCATACGTTTAGCAAGGTCAAGTAGATATAAGGTTTCAATCCACTACGAAGTCTATTCTCGAATGCTATGCGAGCAATTCGTCAGATGGAATGTTTAAGCAGAATAGACGATATAATTTTTTTTTTTTTGGCTACAGTACTCTTTTTCATTGCTTTCAGGAGGCAGGGAAAATAGACTTGTCAAACGTATTTTTAGTTGTATGATGGTGATGCGTGCTTCGTAACAAGTTTTAACTTTATTTCTCAGCTAAATCTAGAATGGCTTGTTCCTGACGATGAGCGAGTTTGGTGCAATAGAAGTATTGAGAATTATTACGTATTACCTTCGGGAGACAATTCGCATTTTTTCAAAGAAAAGCTTAGGCATCTTCGATTCGTTTTCTATTTGTCTAGGGGCTTTAGGATCCTTAACTTTTTACACGTCCTGTAGGTGTGAAGATACTTCTTCGTTTGTTTTCTTTGATAATCTGAAATCCTTTCTTCAGACTTTTCTGTATAGTTTCGTGTGAAACCCAAAAGTTACCACTCCATTTTTTGACTTCTTCCGCTTTACTTTTTTCATTTTTGTCATTATCGTCTTCCACCCTCTTATAAGGTTGAGGCTTTTACTTCATCTAGCACTTTAATGGGAGGATTGTTTTAGCATAAAATTGGAAATTTCCAAATTCCAAACATCCAGTTCTTCATAACACGAATCCAGCACGAACACAAAAACGTAGTACACCTATTCTCTTGAGTTCTTCTTCATCAACTTACCCTTTCCTCGTTATAAATTTAAAGAATCTATTAAGAATCCCACCACATGAATCGGAATGTTATCTCCGTATACGTACGCGTATGCGTTTATATCCTCCGGTCGAGTCGTAGAAAGAATGTTTCAATTTTACTACCTCACGGTCCTAAAAATAGGTTCAAAGCCCTAAGGCGCTCACATTTCTTTCGGACCCGAACTAAAAATAGTATCGGATACGACGTCGTGCCTTAAAACGAGAGATAATATCCCTAGATGTCTTTCTATAAATAGAATGCATTTTCTCCTTTCGAACACCGTCTACTTTTAAAAATCTAAGCGTTTTTGTTGGTTTCGAATGGATCATTACGTAAAGTAAGAGAAAATATAGAAATCAGTAGAAAACAACGTTGAATAAAATTACCCACGATACCAAAATTGCATACAATTCCGTATCATGAACCGTACATTACCCAAGATGTACCTTGACGGTAGTGGCTTTGTTCCCGGTGAAACACGTGTCCAGAACCAATCAGCGAAGTTAAAGATCTAATTTAATGTCTTTATAATCGTTTCGAACTGAAACTACCCTAATTGACACGTCTTCTAAAACTGCATCGAAATATCCAGGACCGTACCTGCATTACTACGACCTGAAAATCGTAAGATAAGAGGATGCGAGACAAACTTCTCGGTCGCGCTTGCTTCTTCCTTTTTTATTCTTTCCTCGAGTATTGCGACAGATGCGTTAATTTCCTTTCCTCTGCGTAAACGAAGCGAAATGCGGCGGAAATACATACGTACTCCGTTTTTACGTATGTACGACTTGCACTGGCTAGATGTTGCGTACGTATTTACGAAAGCGCGCGCGTCCCTTCTCGTTGGGTTTTTTAAAAAGCGAAGCTCGAGTCCCGCTTAATAAGCCTTCGATGAATGTATGTATTGCGAGGAGTGGTTGTGTACGTGTCTGTTGTCCGTATTTATTTATTTACGTTTAAGCACGAGTTAAACCGTATCGCTCCACTTTAAACCGGTCCGTTTCGAAATTAATGAGATGGAAAATTTACTTATTGCTCGCGAGTCGGTTGTATATAGAAGTTTCTGCGAAGAAGCAAACTTTTGAAACTGATCGATCCTAGCAGGCAGAAGAAAACAGATAACTTTCTTTTAAAGGCTTAATTCCGAAATAAATTACCTTTTACTCACACCACATTGATTCTTTGGAAAACTCCCACCATTACCGTTATGCTAAAGAAACTCAAACTTCGATTATCCTGAGAACTTATTTTGTAGATGGTTGTTCCGTACATACTGGCAGTTACGTTACAGAAACTTAAAGTTAAATTGTTACCTCAGGGGTTGGTAATATGGTTATTCCTGGAAAGAAAACGTTAACACCATAGTTACACAAGAAATCTTCTCCTAGGACCGGTAATTACGTAGAACATATCGGTTCGAACGTGGAACGCTTAGATTTCGAGAAAACGCCATTCGAAGTTAAGGTAAAACGTCGAAAATAGACCGAATATAGGGGTGAATATAGGGCGAAAATGGGCAAACTTCAAGCGCTCGTAGCGCCTAAACTATAGACGATAGAAAGCCGATTCGGGGGTGATTCTGAAGTAGAAAAACGAGCTCTTTCGAATGGTGTTGGGAGGAATGACGTAGCTCGAAAAAATTCGCTCCTAGGGCGAAATTTAGCGTTTTATTGCGATTTTTTCGCGGTTTTTGCTATTTTCTCGGTAACCGTTGGAGTAAAATGAAAAAATCCTACGCCGTTGAATTCGGCTCGTCAAGACGCGTCGATTGGTGCAGGATTGAACGTCGTAAGTCCCATATTAGCGAAGAAGGGGTATGCGATTTTAGCGTTTTTTAGCTATTTTTTGTGTTTTTGCATTTTTCGGCAACCGTTTGAAATAAACTAAACAAATCATATACCGTTGGAATCAGCGCGTCAAGACGCGTCGATTGGTGTATGAATGAACGCGATCGGACAAAGTTGACCTTTAAACGTCTGTATCTCCGTAACGGTTGGAGCTACAGCGTTTATAATGCCATATTTGGAATCTACTCGTCGAGACCTATCCGATAGGCCTATTGCGAACGCAATCGGACGACCTTTCTTTAGCTCGAGAACGGTAGGAGATACAGCGTCGGGGATGGAAGATTTGGAATCTACGGGTCAAAATCTATCGGATAGGCATATTTTGAACGCGATTGGACGCAAAAATATTTTTATCAAAACGAATTTCTACCTCAAAGCATAGAAATTTTTTCAGTTTTTCGAGATAGCATACTTCCGATAGCGCTAGCGAGTTCAAACTCGCTAGGCTTATAGTACTCGACGAGACGATTAAAATGAAACAAACCGGAGGTCCCTAGCTCTTACCGTTCCGGAGATATGTTACTTTGAAGCTTGAAAAAATTTCTTACCTAAAATTACCATAATTATGTTCTAGCGCGAAAACTATTAGAGATAGCGCGTTGGTTCTTATTCCATTCGATTCCTAAGCAAAATCTGCTCCTAGAAAGGTCTACTCGATCAAGATCGTGCCATAAATAAAGTAGTGAGAGCGCTTTGAAATTTGGCCCTTAACGAAAATTACGATTTTTAACGCAATTTTGGTCATTTGACGAAAAATTCATGTTCGAATTTCGAAGTTATTTTGCGTCAGAATATACATATTCGGACCGGTAATTACGTAGAACATATCGGTTCGAACGTGGAACGCTTAGATTTCGAGAAAACGCCGTTCGAAGTTAAGGTAAAACGTCGAAAATAGACCGAATATAGGGGTGAATATAGGGGTGAATATAGGACGAAAATGGGCAAACTTCAAGCGCTCGTAGCGCCTAAACTATAGACGATAGAAAGCCGATTCGGGGGTGATTCTGAAGTAGAAGAACGAGCTCTTTCGAATGGTGTAGGGAGGAATGACGTAGATCGAAAAAATTCGCTCCTAGGGCGAAATTTAGCGTTTTTTTGCGATTTCTTCGCGGTTTTTGCGATTTTCTCGGTAACCGTTGGAGTAAAGTGAAAAAATCCTACGCCGTTGAATTCGGCTCGTCAAGACGCGTCGCTTGGTGCAGGATTGAACGTCCTAAGTCCCATATTAGCGAAGAAGGGGTATGCGATTTTAGCGTTTTTTAGCTATTTTCTGTGTTTTTTGCATTTTTCGGCAACCGTTTGAAGTAATCTAAACAAATCATATACCGTTGGAATCAGCGCGTCAAGACGCGTCGATTGGTGTATGAATGAACGCGATCGGACAAAGTTGACCTTTAAACGTCTGTATCTCCGTAACGGTTGGAGCTACAGCGTTTATAATGCCATATTTGGAATCTACTCGTCGAGACCTATCCGATAGGCCTATTTCGAACGCAATCGGACGACCTTTCTTTAGCTCGAGAACGGTAGGAGATACAGCGTCGGGGATGGAAGATTTGGAATCTACGGGTCAAAATCTATCGGATAGGCATATTTTGAACGCGATTGGACGCAAAAATATTTTTATCAAAACGAATTTCTACCTCAAAGCATAGAAATTTTTCAGTTTTTCGAGATAGCATACTTCCGATAGCGCTAGCGAGTTCAAACTCGCTAGGCTTATAGTACTCGACGAGACGATTAAAATGAAATAAACCGGAGGTCCCTAGCTCTTACCGTTCCGGAGATATGTTACTTTGAAGCTTGAAAAATTTCTTACCTAAAATTACCATAATTATGTTCTAGCGCGAAAACTATTAGAGATAGCGCGTTGGTTCTTATTCCATTCGATTCCTAAGCAAAATCTGCTCCTAGAAAGGTCTACTCGATCAAGATCGTGCCATAAATAAAGTAGTGAGAGCGCTTTGAAATTTGGCCCTTAACGAAAATCACGATTTTTAACGCAATTTTGGTCATTTGACGAAAAATTCATGTTCGAATTTCGAAGTTATTTTGCGTCAGAATATACATATTCGGACCGGTAATTACGTAGAACATATCGGTTCGAACGTGGAACGCTTAGATTTCGAGAAAACGCCATTCGAAGTTAAGGTAAAACGTCGAAAATAGACCGAATATAGGGGTGAATATAGGGGTGAATATAGGGCAAATAAATAATGGGCAAACTTCAAGCGCTCGTAGCGCCTAAACTATAGACGATAGAAAGCCGATTCGGGGGTGATTCTGAAGTAGAAAAACGAGCTCTTTCGAATGGTGTAGGGAGGAATGACGTAGCTCGAAAAAATTCGCTCCTAGGGCGAAATTTAGCGTTTTTTGCGATTTCTTCGCGGTTTTTTGCGATTTTCTCGGTAACCGTTGGAGTAAAGTGAAAAAATCCTACGCCGTTGAATTCGGCTCGTCAAGACGCGTCGATTGGTGCAGGATTGAACGTCCTAAGTCCCATATTAGCGAAGAAGGGGTATGCGATTTTAGCGTTTTTAGCTATTTTTTGTGTTTTTGCACTTTTTCGGCAACCGTTTGAAATAAACTAAACAAATCATATACCGTTGGAATCAGCGCGTCAAGACGCGTCGATTGGTGTACGAATGAACGCGATCGGACAAAGTTGACCTTTAAACGTCTGTATCTCCGTAACGGTTGGAGCTACAGCGTTTATAATGCCATATTTGGAATCTACTCGTCGAGACCTATCCGATAGGCCTATTTCGAACGCAATCGGACGACCTTTCTTTAGCTCGAGAACGGTAGGAGATACAGCGTCGGGGATGGAAGATTTGGAATCTACGGGTCAAAATCTATCGGATAGGCATATTTTGAACGCGATTGGACGCAAAAAATATTTTTATCAAAACGAATTTCTACCTCAAAGCATAGAAATTTTTTCAGTTTTTCGAGATAGCATACTTCCGATAGCGCTAGCGAGTTCAAACTCGCTAGGCTTATAGTACTCGACGAGACGATTAAAATGAAACAAACCGGAGGTCCCTAGCTCTTACCGTTCCGGAGATATGTTACTTTGAAGCTTGAAAAAATTTCTTACCTAAAATTACCATAATTATGTTCTAGCGCGAAAACTATTAGAGATAGCGCGTTGGTTCTTATTCCATTCGATTCCTAAGCAAAATCTGCTCCTAGAAAGGTCTACTCGATCAAGATCGTGCCATAAATAAAGTAGTGAGAGCGCTTTGAAATTTGGCCCTTAACGAAAATCACGATTTTTAACGCAATTTTGGTCATTTGACGAAAAATTCATGTTCGAATTTCGAAGTTATTTTGCGTCAGAATATACATATTCGGACCGGTAATTACGTAGAACATATCGGTTCGAACGTGGAACGCTTAGATTTCGAGAAAACGCCATTCGAAGTTAAGGTAAAACGTCGAAAATAGACCGAATATAGGGGTGAATATAGGGCGAAAATGGGCAAACTTCAAGCGCTCGTAGCGCCTAAACTATAGACGATAGAAAGCCGATTCGGGGGTGATTCTGAAGTAGAAAAACGAGCTCTTTCGAATGGTGTAGGGAGGAATGACGTAGCTCGAAAAAATTCGCTCCTAGGGCGAAATTTAGCGTTTTTTGCGATTTCTTCGCGGTTTTTTGCGATTTTCTCGGTAACCGTTGGAGTAAAGTGAAAAAATCCTACGCCGTTGAATTCGGCTCGTCAAGACGCGTCGATTGGTGCAGGATTGAACGTCCTAAGTCCCATATTAGCGAAGAAGGGGTATGCGATTTTAGCGTTTTTAGCTATTTTTTGTTTTTTTGCACTTTTTCGGCAACCGTTTGAAATAAACTAAACAAATCATATACCGTTGGAATCAGCGCGTCAAGACGCGTCGATTGGTGTATGAATGAACGCGATCGGACAAAGTTGACCTTTAAACGTCTGTATCTCCGTAACGGTTGGAGCTACAGCGTTTATAATGCCATATTTGGAATCTACTCGTCGAGACCTATCCGATAGGCCTATTTCGAACGCAATCGGACGACCTTTCTTTAGCTCGAGAACGGTAGGAGATACAGCGTCGGGGATGGAAGATTTGGAATCTACGGGTCAAAATCTATCGGATAGGCATATTTTGAACGCGATTGGACGCAAAAAATATTTTTATCAAAACGAATTTCTACCTCAAAGCATAGAAATTTTTTCAGTTTTTCGAGATAGCATACTTCCGATAGCGCTAGCGAGTTCAAACTCGCTAGGCTTATAGTACTCGACGAGACGATTAAAATGAAACAAACCGGAGGTCCCTAGCTCTTACCGTTCCGGAGATATGTTACTTTGAAGCTTGAAAAATTTCTTACCTAAAATTACCATAATTATGTTCTAGCGCGAAAACTATTAGAGATAGCGCGTTGGTTCTTATTCCATTCGATTCCTAAGCAAAATCTGCTCCTAGAAAGGTCTACTCGATCAAGATCGTGCCATAAATAAAGTAGTGAGAGCGCTTTGAAATTTGGCCCTTAACGAAAATCACGATTTTTAACGCAATTTTGGTCATTTGACGAAAAATTCATGTTCGAATTTCGAAGTTATTTTGCGTCAGAATATACATATTCGGACCGGTAATTACGTAGAACATATCGGTTCGAACGTGGAACGCTTAGATTTCGAGAAAACGCCATTCGAAGTTAAGGTAAAACGTCGAAAATAGACCGAATATAGGGGTGAATATAGGGCGAAAATGGGCAAACTTCAAGCGCTCGTAGCGCCTAAACTATAGACGATAGAAAGCCGATTCGGGGGTGATTCTGAAGTAGAAAAACGAGCTCTTTCGAATGGTGTAGGGAGGAATGACGTAGCTCGAAAAAATTCGCTCCTAGGGCGAAATTTAGCGTTTTTTTGCGATTTTCTTCGCGGTTTTTTGCGATTTTCTCGGTAACCGTTGGAGTAAAGTGAAAAAATCCTACGCCGTTGAATTCGGCTCGTCAAGACGCGTCGATTGGTGCAGGATTGAACGTCCTAAGTCCCATATTAGCGAAGAAGGGGTATGCGATTTTAGCGTTTTTTAGCTATTTTTTGTTTTTTTGCACTTTTTCGGCAACCGTTTGAAATAATCTAAACAAATCATATACCGTTGGAATCAGCGCGTCAAGACGCGTCGATTGGTGTATGAATGAACGCGATCGGACAAAGTTGACCTTTAAACGTCTGTATCTCCGTAACGGTTGGAGCTACAGCGTTTATAATGCCATATTTGGAATCTACTCGTCGAGACCTATCCGATAGGCCTATTTCGAACGCAATCGGACGACCTTTCTTTAGCTCGAGAACGGTAGGAGATACAGCGTCGGGGATGGAAGATTTGGAATCTACGGGTCAAAATCTATCGGATAGGCATATTTTGAACGCGATTGGACGCAAAAATATTTTTATCAAAACGAATTTCTACCTCAAAGCATAGAAATTTTTTCAGTTTTTCGAGATAGCATACTTCCGATAGCGCTAGCGAGTTCAAACTCGCTAGGCTTATAGTACTCGACGAGACGATTAAAATGAAACAAACCGGAGGTCCCTAGCTCTTACCGTTCCGGAGATATGTTACTTTGAAGCTTGAAAAATTTCTTACCTAAAATTACCATAATTATGTTCTAGCGCGAAAACTATTAGAGATAGCGCGTTGGTTCTTATTCCATTCGATTCCTAAGCAAAATCTGCTCCTAGAAAGGTCTACTCGATCAAGATCGTGCCATAAATAAAGTAGTGAGAGCGCTTTGAAATTTGGCCCTTAACGAAAATCACGATTTTTAACGCAATTTTGGTCATTTGACGAAAAATTCATGTTCGAATTTCGAAGTTATTTTGCGTCAGAATATACATATTCGGACCGGTAATTACGTAGAACATATCGGTTCGAACGTGGAACGCTTAGATTTCGAGAAAACGCCATTCGAAGTTAAGGTAAAACGTCGAAAATAGACCGAATATAGGGGTGAATATAGGGCGAAAATGGGCAAACTTCAAGCGCTCGTAGCGCCTAAACTATAGACGATAGAAAGCCGATTCGGGGGTGATTCTGAAGTAGAAAAACGAGCTCTTTCGAATGGTGTAGGGAGGAATGACGTAGCTCGAAAAAATTCGCTTCTAGGGCGAAATTTAGCGTTTTTGCGATTTCTTCGCGGTTTTTTGCGATTTTCTCGGTAACCGTTGGAGTAAAGTGAAAAATCCTACGCCGTTGAATTCGGCTCGTCAAGACGCGTCGATTGGTGCAGGATTGAACGTCCTAAGTCCCATATTAGCGAAGAAGGGGTATGCGATTTTAGCGTTTTTAGCTATTTTTTGTGTTTTTTGCATTTTTTCGGCAACCGTTTGAAATAATCTAAACAAATCATATACCGTTGGAATCAGCGCGTCAAGACGCGTCGATTGGTGTATGAATGAACGCGATCGGACAAAGTTGACCTTTAAACGTCTGTATCTCCGTAACGGTTGGAGCTACAGCGTTTATAATGCCATATTTGGAATCTACTCGTCGAGACCTATCCGATAGGCCTATTTCGAACGCAATCGGACGACCTTTCTTTAGCTCGAGAACGGTAGGAGATACAGCGTCGGGGATGGAAGATTTGGAATCTACGGGTCAAAATCTATCGGATAGGCATATTTTGAACGCGATTGGACGCAAAAAATATTTTTATCAAAACGAATTTCTACCTCAAAGCATAGAAATTTTTTCAGTTTTTCGAGATAGCATACTTCCGATAGCGCTAGCGAGTTCAAACTCGCTAGGCTTATAGTACTCGACGAGACGATTAAAATGAAACAAACCGGAGGTCCCTAGCTCTTACCGTTCCGGAGATATGTTACTTTGAAGCTTGAAAAAATTTCTTACCTAAAATTACCATAATTATGTTCTAGCGCGAAAACTATTAGAGATAGCGCGTTGGTTCTTATTCCATTCGATTCCTAAGCAAAATCTGCTCCTAGAAAGGTCTACTCGATCAAGATCGTGCCATAAATAAAGTAGTGAGAGCGCTTTGAAATTTGGCCCTTAACGAAAATCACGATTTTTAACGCAATTTTGGTCATTTGACGAAAAATTCATGTTCGAATTTCGAAGTTATTTTGCGTCAGAATATACATATTCGGACCGGTAATTACGTAGAACATATCGGTTCGAACGTGGAACGCTTAGATTTCGAGAAAACGCCATTCGAAGTTAAGGTAAAACGTCGAAAATAGACCGAATATAGGGGTGAATATAGGGCGAAAATGGGCAAACTTCAAGCGCTCGTAGCGCCTAAACTATAGACGATAGAAAGCCGATTCGGGGGTGATTCTGAAGTAGAAAAACGAGCTCTTTCGAATGGTGTAGGGAGGAATGACGTAGCTCGAAAAATTCGCTCCTAGGGCGAAATTTAGCGTTTTTGCGATTTCTTCGCGGTTTTTTGCGATTTTCTCGGTAACCGTTGGAGTAAAGTGAAAAAATCCTACGCCGTTGAATTCGGCTCGTCAAGACGCGTCGATTGGTGCAGGATTGAACGTCCTAAGTCCCATATTAGCGAAGAAGGGGTATGCGATTTTAGCGTTTTTTAGCTATTTTTTGTGTTTTTGCATTTTTCGGCAACCGTTTGAAATAATCTAAACAAATCATATACCGTTGGAATCAGCGCGTCAAGACGCGTCGATTGGTGTATGAATGAACGCGATCGGACAAAGTTGACCTTTAAACGTCTGTATCTCCGTAACGGTTGGAGCTACAGCGTTTATAATGCCATATTTGGAATCTACTCGTCGAGACCTATCCGATAGGCCTATTTCGAACGCAATCGGACGACCTTTCTTTAGCTCGAGAACGGTAGGAGATACAGCGTCGGGGATGGAAGATTTGGAATCTACGGGTCAAAATCTATCGGATAGGCATATTTTGAACGCGATTGGACGCAAAAAATATTTTTATCAAAACGAATTTCTACCTCAAAGCATAGAAATTTTTTCAGTTTTTCGAGATAGCATACTTCCGATAGCGCTAGCGAGTTCAAACTCGCTAGGCTTATAGTACTCGACGAGACGATTAAAATGAAACAAACCGGAGGTCCCTAGCTCTTACCGTTCCGGAGATATGTTACTTTGAAGCTTGAAAAAATTTCTTACCTAAAATTACCATAATTATGTTCTAGCGCGAAAACTATTAGAGATAGCGCGTTGGTTCTTATTCCATTCGATTCCTAAGCAAAATCTGCTCCTAGAAAGGTCTACTCGATCAAGATCGTGCCATAAATAAAGTAGTGAGAGCGCTTTGAAATTTGGCCCTTAACGAAAATCACGATTTTTAACGCAATTTTGGTCATTTGACGAAAAATTCATGTTCGAATTTCGAAGTTATTTTGCGTCAGAATATACATATTCGGACCGGTAATTACGTAGAACATATCGGTTCGAACGTGGAACGCTTAGATTTCGAGAAAACGCCATTCGAAGTTAAGGTAAAACGTCGAAAATAGACCGAATATAGGGGTGAATATAGGGCGAAAATGGGCAAACTTCAAGCGCTCGTAGCGCCTAAACTATAGACGATAGAAAGCCGATTCGGGGGTGATTCTGAAGTAGAAAAACGAGCTCTTTCGAATGGTGTAGGGAGGAATGACGTAGCTCGAAAAAATTCGCTCCTAGGGCGAAATTTAGCGTTTTTTTGCGATTTTTTCGCGGTTTTTTGCGATTTTCTCGGTAACCGTTGGAGTAAAGTGAAAAAATCCTACGCCGTTGAATTCGGCTCGTCAAGACGCGTCGATTGGTGCAGGATTGAACGTCCTAAGTCCCATATTAGCGAAGAAGGGGTATGCGATTTTAGCGTTTTTTAGCTATTTTTTGTGTTTTTGCACTTTTTCGGCAACCGTTTGAAATAATCTAAACAAATCATATACCGTTGGAATCAGCGCGTCAAGACGCGTCGATTGGTGTATGAATGAACGCGAACGGACAAAGTTGACCTTTAAACGTCTGTATCTCCGTAACGGTTGGAGCTACAGCGTTTATAATGCCATATTTGGAATCTACTCGTCGAGACCTATCCGATAGGCCTATTTCGAACGCAATCGGACGACCTTTCTTTAGCTCGTGAACGGTAGGAGATACAGCGTCGGGGATGGAAGATTTGGAATCTACGGGTCAAAATCTATCGGATAGGCATATTTTGAACGCGATTGGACGCAAAAATATTTTTATCAAAACGAATTTCTACCTCAAAGCATAGAAATTTTTTCAGTTTTTCGAGATAGCATACTTCCGGTGGCGCTAGCGAGTTCAAACTCGCTAGGCTTATAGTACTCGACGAGACGATTAAAATGAAACAAACCGGAGGTCCCTAGCTCTTACCGTTCCGGAGATATGTTACTTTGAAGCTTGAAAAATTTCTTACCTAAAATTACCATAATTATGTTCTAGCGCGAAAACTATTAGAGATAGCGCGTTGGTTCTTATTCCATTCGATTCCTAAGCAAAATCTGCTCCTAGAAAGGTCTACTCGATCAAGATCGTGCCATAAATAAAGTAGTGAGAGCGCTTTGAAATTTGGCCCTTAACGAAAATCACGATTTTTAACGCAATTTTGGTCATTTGACGAAAAATTCATGTTCGAATTTCGAAGTTATTTTGCGTCAGAATATACATATTCGGACCGGTAATTACGTAGAACATATCGGTTCGAACGTGGAACGCTTAGATTTCGAGAAAACGCCATTCGAAGTTAAGGTAAAACGTCGAAAATAGACCGAATATAGGGGTGAATAGAGGGCGAAAATGGGCAAACTTCAAGCGCTCGTAGCGCCTAAACTATAGACGATAGAAAGCCGATTCGGGGTGATTCTGAAGTAGAAAAACGAGCTCTTTCGAATGGTGTAGGGAGGAATGACGTAGCTCGAAAAAATTCGCTCCTAGGGCGAAATTTAGCGTTTTTTGCGATTTTTCGCGGTTTTTTGCGATTTTCTCGGTAACCGTTGGAGTAAAGTGAAAAAATCCTACACCGTTGAATTCGGCTCGTCAAGACGCGTCGATTGGTGCAGGATTGAACGTCCTAAGTCCCATATTAGCGAAGAAGGGGTATGCGATTTTAGCGTTTTTAGCTATTTTTTGTGTTTTTGCATTTTTCGGCAACCGTTTGAAATAATCTAAACAAATCATATACCGTTGGAATCAGCGCGTCAAGACGCGTCGATTGGTGTATGAACGAACGCGATCGGACAAAGTTGACCTTTAAACGTCTGTATCTCCGTAACGGTTGGAGCTACAGCGTTTATAATGCCATATTTAGAATCTACTCGTCGAGACCTATCCGATAGGCCTATTTCGAAAGCAATCGGACGACCTTTCTTTAGCTCGAGAACGGTAGGAGATACAGCGTCGGGGATGGAAGATTTGGAATCTACGGGTCAAAATCTATCGGATAGGCATATTTTGAACGCGATTGGACGCAAAAATATTTTTATCAAAACGAATTTCTACCTCAAAGCATAGAAATTTTTTCAGTTTTTCGAGATAGCATACTTCCGATAGCGCTAGCGAGTTCAAACTCGCTAGGCTTATAGTACTCGACGAGACGATTAAAATGAAACAAACCGGAGGTCCCTAGCTCTTACCGTTCCGGAGATATGTTACTTTGAAGCTTGAAAAATTTCTTACCTAAAATTACCATAATTATGTTCTAGCGCGAAAACTATTAGAGATAGCGCGTTGGTTCTTATTCCATTCGATTCCTAAGCAAAATCTGCTCCTAGAAAGGTCTACTCGATCAAGATCGTGCCATAAATAAAGTAGTGAGAGCGCTTTGAAATTTGGCCCTTAACGAAAATCACGATTTTTAACGCAATTTTGGTCATTTGACGAAAAATTCATGTTCGAATTTCGAAGTTATTTTGCGTCAGAATATACATATTCGGACCGGTAATTACGTAGAACATATCGGTTCGAACGTGGAACGCTTAGATTTCGAGAAAACGCCATTCGAAGTTAAGGTAAAACGTCGAAAATAGACCGAATATAGGGGTGAATATAGGGCGAAAATGGGCAAACTTCAAGCGCTCGTAGCGCCTAAACTATAGACGATAGAAAGCCGATTCGGGGGTGATTCTGAAGTAGAAAAACGAGCTCTTTCGAATGGTGTAGGGAGGAATGACGTAGCTCGAAAAAATTCGCTCCTAGGGCGAAATTTAGCGTTTTTTTGCGATTTTTTCGCGGTTTTTTGCGATTTTCTCGGTAACCGTTGGAGTAAAGTGAAAAAATCCTACGCCGTTGAATTCGGCTCGTCAAGACGCGTCGATTGGTGCAGGATTGAACGTCCTAAGTCCCATATTAGCGAAGAAGGGGTATGCGATTTTAGCGTTTTTTAGCTATTTTTTGTGTTTTTTTGCACTTTTTCGGCAACCGTTTGAAATAATCTAAACAAATCATATACCGTTGGAATCAGCGCGTCAAGACGCGTCGATTGGTGTATGAATGAACGCGAACGGACAAAGTTGACCTTTAAACGTCTGTATCTCCGTAACGGTTGGAGCTACAGCGTTTATAATGCCATATTTGGAATCTACTCGTCGAGACCTATCCGATAGGCCTATTTCGAACGCAATCGGACGACCTTTCTTTAGCTCGTGAACGGTAGGAGATACAGCGTCGGGGATGGAAGATTTGGAATCTACGGGTCAAAATCTATCGGATAGGCATATTTTGAACGCGATTGGACGCAAAAAATATTTTTATCAAAACGAATTTCTACCTCAAAGCATAGAAATTTTTCAGTTTTTCGAGATAGCATACTTCCGGTGGCGCTAGCGAGTTCAAACTCGCTAGGCTTATAGTACTCGACGAGACGATTAAAATGAAACAAACCGGAGGTCCCTAGCTCTTACCGTTCCGGAGATATGTTACTTTGAAGCTTGAAAAAATTTCTTACCTAAAATTACCATAATTATGTTCTAGCGCGAAAACTATTAGAGATAGCGCGTTGGTTCTTATTCCATTCGATTCCTAAGCAAAATCTGCTCCTAGAAAGGTCTACTCGATCAAGATCGTGCCATAAATAAAGTAGTGAGAGCGCTTTGAAATTTGGCCCTTAACGAAAATCACGATTTTTAACGCAATTTTGGTCATTTGACGAAAAATTCATGTTCGAATTTCGAAGTTATTTTGCGTCAGAATATACATATTCGGACCGGTAATTACGTAGAACATATCGGTTCGAACGTGGAACGCTTAGATTTCGAGAAAACGCCATTCGAAGTTAAGGTAAAACGTCGAAAATAGACCGAATATAGGGGTGAATAGAGGGCGAAAATGGGCAAACTTCAAGCGCTCGTAGCGCCTAAACTATAGACGATAGAAAGCCGATTCGGGGTGATTCTGAAGTAGAAAAACGAGCTCTTTCGAATGGTGTAGGGAGGAATGACGTAGCTCGAAAAAATTCGCTCCTAGGGCGAAATTTAGCGTTTTTGCGATTTTTCGCGGTTTTTGCGATTTTCTCGGTAACCGTTGGAGTAAAGTGAAAAAATCCTACACCGTTGAATTCGGCTCGTCAAGACGCGTCGATTGGTGCAGAATTGAACGTCCTAAGTCCCATATTAGCGAAGAAGGGGTATGCGATTTTAGCGTTTTTAGCTATTTTTTGTGTTTTTGCATTTTTCGGCAACCGTTTGAAATAATCTAAACAAATCATATACCGTTGGAATCAGCGCGTCAAGACGCGTCGATTGGTGTATGAACGAACGCGATCGGACAAAGTTGACCTTTAAACGTCTGTATCTCCGTAACGGTTGGAGCTACAGCGTTTATAATGCCATATTTAGAATCTACTCGTCGAGACCTATCCGATAGGCCTATTTCGAAAGCAATCGGACGACCTTTCTTTAGCTCGAGAACGGTAGGAGATACAGCGTCGGGGATGGAAGATTTGGAATCTACGGGTCAAAATCTATCGGATAGGCATATTTTGAACGCGATTGGACGCAAAAAATATTTTTATCAAAACGAATTTCTACCTCAAAGCATAGAAATTTTTCAGTTTTTCGAGATAGCATACTTCCGGTGGCGCTAGCGAGTTCAAACTCGCTAGGCTTATAGTACTCGACGAGACGATTAAAATGAAACAAACCGGAGGTCCCTAGCTCTTACCGTTCCGGAGATATGTTACTTTGAAGCTTGAAAAAATTTCTTACCTAAAATTACCATAATTATGTTCTAGCGCGAAAACTATTAGAGATAGCGCGTTGGTTCTTATTCCATTCGATTCCTAAGCAAAATCTGCTCCTAGAAAGGTCTACTCGATCAAGATCGTGCCATAAATAAAGTAGTGAGAGCGCTTTGAAATTTGGCCCTTAACGAAAATCACGATTTTTAACGCAATTTTGGTCATTTGACGAAAAATTCATGTTCGAATTTCGAAGTTATTTTGCGTCAGAATATACATATTCGGACCGGTAATTACGTAGAACATATCGGTTCGAACGTGGAACGCTTAGATTTCGAGAAAACGCCATTCGAAGTTAAGGTAAAACGTCGAAAATAGACCGAATATAGGGGTGAATATAGGGCGAAAATGGGCAAACTTCAAGCGCTCGTAGCGCCTAAACTATAGACGATAGAAAGCCGATTCGGGGGTGATTCTGAAGTAGAAAAACGAGCTCTTTCGAATGGTGTAGGGAGGAATGACGTAGCTCGAAAAAATTCGCTCCTAGGGCGAAATTTAGCGTTTTTTGCGATTTTTTCGCGGTTTTTTGCGATTTTCTCGGTAACCGTTGGAGTAAAGTGAAAAAATCCTACGCCGTTGAATTCGGCTCGTCAAGACGCGTCGATTGGTGCAGGATTGAACGTCCTAAGTCCCATATTAGCGAAGAAGGGGTATGCGATTTTAGCGTTTTTAGCTATTTTTTGTGTTTTTTTGCACTTTTTCGGCAACCGTTTGAAATAATCTAAACAAATCATATACCGTTGGAATCAGCGCGTCAAGACGCGTCGATTGGTGTATGAATGAACGCGATCGGACAAAGTTGACCTTTAAACGTCTGTATCTCCGTAACGGTTGGAGCTACAGCGTTTATAATGCCATATTTGGAATCTACTCGTCGAGACCTATCCGATAGGCCTATTTCGAACGCAATCGGACGACCTTTCTTTAGCTCGAGAACGGTAGGAGATACAGCGTCGGGGATGGAAGATTTGGAATCTACGGGTCAAAATCTATCGGATAGGCATATTTTGAACGCGATTGGACGCAAAAAATATTTTTATCAAAACGAATTTCTACCTCAAAGCATAGAAATTTTTCAGTTTTTCGAGATAGCATACTTCCGATAGCGCTAGCGAGTTCAAACTCGCTAGGCTTATAGTACTCGACGAGACGATTAAAATGAAACAAACCGGAGGTCCCTAGCTCTTACCGTTCCGGAGATATGTTACTTTGAAGCTTGAAAAGATTTCTTACCTAAAATTACCATAATTATGTTCTAGCGCGAAAACTATTAGAGATAGCGCGTTGGTTCTTATTCCATTCGATTCCTAAGCAAAATCTGCTCCTAGAAAGGTCTACTCGATCAAGATCGTGCCATAAATAAAGTAGTGAGAGCGCTTTGAAATTTGGCCCTTAACGAAAATCACGATTTTTAACGCAATTTTGGTCATTTGACGAAAAATTCATGTTCGAATTTCGAAGTTATTTTGCGTCAGAATATACATATTCGGACCGGTAATTACGTAGAACATATCGGTTCGAACGTGGAACGCTTAGATTTCGAGAAAACGCCATTCGAAGTTAAGGTAAAACGTCGAAAATAGACCGAATATAGGGGTGAATATAGGGCGAAAATGGGCAAACTTCAAGCGCTCGTAGCGCCTAAACTATAGACGATAGAAAGCCGATTCGGGGGTGATTCTGAAGTAGAAGAACGAGCTCTTTCGAATGGTGTAGGGAGGAATGACGTAGCTCGAAAAAATTCGCTCCTAGGGCGAAATTTAGCGTTTTTTTGCGATTTCTTCGCGGTTTTGCGATTTTCTCGGTAACCGTTGGAGTAAAGTGAAAAAATCCTACGCCGTTGAATTCGGCTCGTCAAGACGCGTCGATTGGTGCAGGATTGAACGTCCTAAGTCCCATATTAGCGAAGAAGGGGTATGCGATTTTAGCGTTTTTAGCTATTTTTTGTGTTTTTGCATTTTTCGGCAACCGTTTGAAATAAACTAAACAAATCATATACCGTTGGAATCAGCGCGTCAAGACGCGTCGATTGGTGTACGAATGAACGCGATCGGACAAAGTTGACCTTTAAACGTCTGTATCTCCGTAACGGTTGGAGCTACAGCGTTTATAATGCCATATTTGGAATCTACTCGTCGAGACCTATCCGATAGGCCTATTTCGAACGCAATCGGACGACCTTTCTTTAGCTCGAGAACGGTAGGAGATACAGCGTCGGGGATGGAAGATTTGGAATCTACGGGTCAAAATCTATCGGATAGGCATATTTTGAACGCGATTGGACGCAAAAAATATTTTTATCAAAACGAATTTCTACCTCAAAGCATAGAAATTTTTTCAGTTTTTCGAGATAGCATACTTCCGATAGCGCTAGCGAGTTCAAACTCGCTAGGCTTATAGTACTCGACGAGACGATTAAAATGAAATAAACCGGAGGTCCCTAGCTCTTACCGTTCCGGAGATATGTTACTTTGAAGCTTGAAAAAATTTCTTACCTAAAATTACCATAATTATGTTCTAGCGCGAAAACTATTAGAGATAGCGCGTTGGTTCTTATTCCATTCGATTCCTAAGCAAAATCTGCTCCTAGAAAGGTCTACTCGATCAAGATCGTGCCATAAATAAAGTAGTGAGAGCGCTTTGAAATTTGGCCCTTAACGAAAATCACGATTTTTAACGCAATTTTGGTCATTTGACGAAAAATTCATGTTCGAATTTCGAAGTTATTTTGCGTCAGAATATACATATTCGGACCGGTAATTACGTAGAACATATCGGTTCGAACGTGGAACGCTTAGATTTCGAGAAAACGCCGTTCGAAGTTAAGGTAAAACGTCGAAAATAGACCGAATATAGGGGTGAATATAGGGCGAAAATGGGCAAACTTCAAGCGCTCGTAGCGCCTAAACTATAGACGATAGAAAGCCGATTCGGGGATGATTCTGAAGTAGAAGAACGAGCTCTTTCGAATGGTGTAGGGAGGAATGACGTAGCTCGAAAAAATTCGCTCCTAGGGCGAAATTTAGCGTTTTTTGCGATTTCTTCGCGGTTTTTTGCGATTTTCTCGGTAACCGTTGGAGTAAAGTGAAAAAATCCTACGCCGTTGAATTCGGCTCGTCAAGACGCGTCGATTGGTGCAGGATTGAACGTCCTAAGTCCCATATTAGCGAAGAAGGGGTATGCGATTTTAGCGTTTTTTAGCTATTTTTTGTGTTTTTTTGCATTTTTCGGCAACCGTTTGAAATAAACTAAACAAATCATATACCGTTGGAATCAGCGCGTCAAGACGCGTCGATTGGTGTACGAATGAACGCGATCGGACAAAGTTGACCTTTAAACGTCTGTATCTCCGTAACGGTTGGAGCTACAGCGTTTATAATGCCATATTTGGAATCTACTCGTCGAGACCTATCCGATAGGCCTATTTCGAACGCAATCGGACGACCTTTCTTTAGCTCGAGAACGGTAGGAGATACAGCGTCGGGGATGGAAGATTTGGAATCTACGGGTCAAAATCTATCGGATAGGCATATTTTGAACGCGATTGGACGCAAAAAATATTTTTATCAAAACGAATTTCTACCTCAAAGCATAGAAATTTTTCAGTTTTTCGAGATAGCATACTTCCGATAGCGCTAGCGAGTTCAAACTCGCTAGGCTTATAGTACTCGACGAGACGATTAAAATGAAACAAACCGGAGGTCCCTAGCTCTTACCGTTCCGGAGATATGTTACTTTGAAGCTTGAAAAAATTTCTTACCTAAAATTACCATAATTATGTTCTAGCGCGAAAACTATTAGAGATAGCGCGTTGGTTCTTATTCCATTCGATTCCTAAGCAAAATCTGCTCCTAGAAAGGTCTACTCGATCAAGATCGTGCCATAAATAAAGTAGTGAGAGCGCTTTGAAATTTGGCCCTTAACGAAAATCACGATTTTTAACGCAATTTTGGTCATTTGACGAAAAATTCATGTTCGAATTTCGAAGTTATTTTGCGTCAGAATATACATATTCGGACCGGTAATTACGTAGAACATATCGGTTCGAACGTGGAACGCTTAGATTTCGAGAAAACGCCGTTCGAAGTTAAGGTAAAACGTCGAAAATAGACCGAATATAGGGGTGAATATAGGGCGAAAATGGGCAAACTTCAAGCGCTCGTAGCGCCTAAACTATAGACGATAGAAAGCCGATTCGGGGTGATTCTGAAGTAGAAGAACGAGCTCTTTCGAATGGTGTAGGGAGGAATGACGTAGCTCGAAAAAATTCGCTCCTAGGGCGAAATTTAGCGTTTTTTTGCGATTTCTTCGCGGTTTTTTGCGATTTTCTCGGTAACCGTTGGAGTAAAGTGAAAAAATCCTACGCCGTTGAATTCGGCTCGTCAAGACGCGTCGATTGGTGCAGGATTGAACGTCCTAAGTCCCATATTAGCGAAGAAGGGGTATGCGATTTTAGCGTTTTTTAGCTATTTTTTGTGTTTTTGCATTTTTTCGGCAACCGTTTGAAATAAACTAAACAAATCATATACCGTTGGAATCAGCGCGTCAAGACGCGTCGATTGGTGTACGAATGAACGCGATCGGACAAAGTTGACCTTTAAACGTCTGTATCTCCGTAACGGTTGGAGCTACAGCGTTTATAATGCCATATTTGGAATCTACTCGTCGAGACCTATCCGATAGGCCTATTTCGAACGCAATCGGACGACCTTTCTTTAGCTCGAGAACGGTAGGAGATACAGCGTCGGGGATGGAAGATTTGGAATCTACGGGTCAAAATCTATCGGATAGGCATATTTTGAACGCGATTGGACGCAAAAAATATTTTTATCAAAACGAATTTCTACCTCAAAGCATAGAAATTTTTTCAGTTTTTCGAGATAGCATACTTCCGATAGCGCTAGCGAGTTCAAACTCGCTAGGCTTATAGTACTCGACGAGACGATTAAAATGAAACAAACCGGAGGTCCCTAGCTCTTACCGTTCCGGAGATATGTTACTTTGAAGCTTGAAAAAATTTCTTACCTAAAATTACCATAATTATGTTCTAGCGCGAAAACTATTAGAGATAGCGCGTTGGTTCTTATTCCATTCGATTCCTAAGCAAAATCTGCTCCTAGAAAGGTCTACTCGATCAAGATCGTGCCATAAATAAAGTAGTGAGAGCGCTTTGAAATTTGGCCCTTAACGAAAATCACGATTTTTAACGCAATTTTGGTCATTTGACGAAAAATTCATGTTCGAATTTCGAAGTTATTTTGCGTCAGAATATACATATTCGGACCGGTAATTACGTAGAACATATCGGTTCGAACGTGGAACGCTTAGATTTCGAGAAAACGCCGTTCGAAGTTAAGGTAAAACGTCGAAAATAGACCGAATATAGGGGTGAATATAGGGCGAAAATGGGCAAACTTCAAGCGCTCGTAGCGCCTAAACTATAGACGATAGAAAGCCGATTCGGGGGTGATTCTGAAGTAGAAGAACGAGCTCTTTCGAATGGTGTAGGGAGGAATGACGTAGCTCGAAAAAATTCGCTCCTAGGGCGAAATTTAGCGTTTTTGCGATTTCTTCGCGGTTTTTGCGATTTTCTCGGTAACCGTTGGAGTAAAGTGAAAAAATCCTACGCCGTTGAATTCGGCTCGTCAAGACGCGTCGATTGGTGCAGGATTGAACGTCCTAAGTCCCATATTAGCGAAGAAGGGGTATGCGATTTTAGCGTTTTTTAGCTATTTTTTGTGTTTTTGCATTTTTCGGCAACCGTTTGAAATAAACTAAACAAATCATATACCGTTGGAATCAGCGCGTCAAGACGCGTCGATTGGTGTACGAATGAACGCGATCGGACAAAGTTGACCTTTAAACGTCTGTATCTCCGTAACGGTTGGAGCTACAGCGTTTATAATGCCATATTTGGAATCTACTCGTCGAGACCTATCCGATAGGCCTATTTCGAACGCAATCGGACGACCTTTCTTTAGCTCGAGAACGATAGGAGATACAGCGTCGGGGATGGAAGATTTGGAATCTACGGGTCAAAATCTATCGGATAGGCATATTTTGAACGCGATTGGACGCAAAAAATATTTTTATCAAAACGAATTTCTACCTCAAAGCATAGAAATTTTTTCAGTTTTTCGAGATAGCATACTTCCGATAGCGCTAGCGAGTTCAAACTCGCTAGGCTTATAGTACTCGACGAGACGATTAAAATGAAACAAACCGGAGGTCCCTAGCTCTTACCGTTCCGGAGATATGTTACTTTGAAGCTTGAAAAATTTCTTACCTAAAATTACCATAATTATGTTCTAGCGCGAAAACTATTAGAGATAGCGCGTTGGTTCTTATTCCATTCGATTCCTAAGCAAAATCTGCTCCTAGAAAGGTCTACTCGATCAAGATCGTGCCATAAATAAAGTAGTGAGAGCGCTTTGAAATTTGGCCCTTAACGAAAATCACGATTTTTAACGCAATTTTGGTGATTTGACGAAAAATTCATGTTCGAATTTCGAAGTTATTTTACGTCAGAATATACATATTCGGACCGATAATTACGTAGAACATATCGGTTCGAACGTGGAACGCTTAGATTTCGAGAAAACGCCGTTCGAAGTTAAGGTAAAACGTCGAAAATAGACCGAATATAGGGGTGAATATAGGGCGAAAATGGGCAAACTTCAAGCGCTCGTAGCGCCTAAACTATAGACGATAGAAAGCCGATTCGGGGGTGAAGTTGAAGTAGAAAAACGAGCTCTTTCGAATGGTGTAGGGAGGAATGACGTAGCTCGAAAAAATTCGCTCCTAGGGCGAAATTTAGCGTTTTTTGCGATTTCTTCGCGGTTTTTTGCGATTTTCTCGGTAACCGTTGGAGTAAAGTGAAAAAATCCTACGCCGTTGAATTCGGCTCGTCAAGACGCGTCGATTGGTGCAGGATTGAACGTCCTAAGTCCCATATTAGCGAAGAAGGGGTATGCGATTTTAGCGTTTTTTAGCTATTTTTTGTGTTTTTTTGCATTTTTTCGACAACCGCTTGAAATAAACTAAACAAATCATATACCGTTGGAATCAGCGCGTCAAGACGCGTCGATTGGTGTACGAATGAACGCGATCGGACAAAGTTGACCTTTAAACGTCTGTATCTCCGTAACGGTTGGAGCTACAGCGTTTATAATGCCATATTTGGAATCTACTCGTCGAGACCTATCCGATAGGCCTATTTCGAACGCAATCGGACGACCTTTCTTTAGCTCGAGAACGATAGGAGATAGAGCGTCGGGGATGGAAGATTTGGAATCTACGGGTCAAAATCTATCGGATAGGCATATTTTGAACGCGATTGGACGCAAAAAATATTTTTATCAAAACGAATTTTAGCGATTTCTAAGACATGAGCAGGTGCTTACACCGCCCGTGACCGAACCAGTCGTTCCATCTTCAACATCTGCTACGAAGACTACAAGTAGTGGCTACCGGAAAAAATGAAACGAAAACGGTCTTCATATAACCCGAATAATGAAGACGTCGATTTCTTCAACTGGTTGTTGTCAGACGTAAAGAAGAAGACGCAGAAACAAAGATGCTCTTTGGAACGAAAGTTACTTAATGTAAGTTACCCTCAGCATTCCAATCCCACTACTTCCAATATCCTGACAGTACCACTTTCCAATTCTCCTACATTCCATCAGCAAAATTCTACATAACCGTATTCTACTTCACTTCAATCCCAACTGTATTCGCCTGGGGCAGAGTTTTGTTTTCCACTTCTTCTACATTATATGTGGCAATTAGGTAATTGCAACAACAATCATTTCTTTCGTTGTAATTCGTGGTAATTTTTATTTATCTAATAGAAGAAACTTCAAGCTTAGTTTTAATCTCCTCTGCGTTTTCCTTTGCAATTTTGGGAAAATCGCTGAAATATTGGAGTAATCCTACTAAAACTTGGGCATCGGAAGTATTTAATAATTAATTCAGCTTTCAATCTATAAGAAATCTCTGATTACTTTTTTGAACATTAATTTTATAACGTAATGTTCTCCCTAATCACATAGCAACCTCATACAAATCGCCCAATTTCGTTAAACAATGGAGGAGGAGATCGGTTCGTTCGGAGGAAAGAAAGGTGGTTGGAATACGTCGTAAATTTCGTAAAAACGAAAAATTCGTGAGAACGCGGTGAAAGCAGTTCCTGGTTATTTACCATCCAAGTAGTTACGCAAGGCTGTGAAGTCGTACGTAGATCCTATTATGCCTAGGTTCGTTATTGGATCAATGAAGATCGCTATAAGTGCTAGGTTATGGATATTTACATAGATATTTCCTGCTGTGGATTGCCTGCTTTGTGCGCGTAATAAGTGGATGTTGTCCGTTCGCTTTCCGCATTCGACATGTTCAATTAATTTTTATGGTTGTTTTCGATGTATGTATGTACATTACAAACTGTATAATCGTGGTCTTAAGGAAGTTTGGAGATTTGTCGAGTATTGTGACGAGTACATAAAATTATTGTTAAAGCTCGATTTCTCTACCAGTTTTTCTGGCATGTTAGAATGGATGGAATCATCAGATGAATCGATTCGAGTTGATTGTGTGATGGTAAAGTCCACCCGCTTAGACCATCGTTAATCAGTTTTCACGACTGACGCTTTTTTCTCTTCGTGTTCTTCACTGAGGATGATCACATCGAGAGTGATCAGGGTAATTAAACTACCCTTCGTTTCAAGGTAACTGAACTTCCAACTCCTCCACAATAATTTTGGGCGAAGTAGCAATTAAATTATCACTACCGTTACGAGCTCAGTTCCTTTGTATAACTGTGCTGTTAAGCTCTTTAAAAATGAAATTATGGTGACAACTACTTTAAGCGATAATTTAATGCTTACAGTTTGCAGAATCACTGATTTTTCCTTAATAATTGAGCCATCAACTTCTTCAAAATAACTAAACTGCCAGCTTGATAGATTAATTGAACTGTCCGTTTCTTCACAATAACCGAACTTAAAATTTCTTTGAAATAATTCCGCTGCAAACTTCATTAGGGTAACTAAACTGTCGATTTCTGCTAAATAACCAAACTGTCAGCTAGTTTAGGATAATCTAACTGGGAAATTTCTTTGGGATAACAGACTCGCCAGCGATCCGGGCTACTAAACCGCCAATTTGTTCCGAGTAACTGTACTGCCAGCCTCATCAGAGACACTAAAAACCAACTCCTTCAAAATAAACTAAATTACCAGGCTCTCTAGAGTCCCTGATTTAATTCAACTACTTGTTTCATAACGTTAAGTTTATTTTGTTGGCATCTTTCGTTCGCAACGTTCGAACTTTCAGCTTCTTTCGGGCGCCTGATTAGTCAAAGTGATGGAGACACCAACTTCTTATAGTAATAATAGTATACTATTGACTTTGTTATGACAATCAAATTGTTAGTTATTTCAAAATATATGCTTGTTTCAAATAACTGTACTGTCAGTCTCGTGGTAGTAACTAAACTACCAACTTATTCAAAATAACTAAATTATCAGAGTATTTAGAGCACTACAGCTAACTGAACTTCTTTCAAAATCTTAGTTCATTTTGTACGGCGATTCTGTTGGCACTTTTTGAAGTAACTGCATTGCCAGGTTCTTGTGGGTAATGTTTTAACTATCGGCTTCTTCCGGGTGCCTGATTAGTCAAAGTAACGGAGTTACCAACGTCTTCAAAATCAGGTCACTATCGGCTTCTTTATGATAATCAAACTGTCAGTTTTGTCAGAATTGAATTTTATTTCACGTAATCGTACTGTCACCCTCATCAGAGTAACTAAACAAACAACTTATTCAATATAACTAAATTATCCGACTCTCTAGAGCTCCTGGACTGTACTTCTTTCAAAACGCTAGTTTATTTTGAACACCTGTACTGTTGGCATTTTTTAAGTAACTGTACTGCCAGTTTCTTGGAGTAATGCTTTGATTGTCAATTTCTTCCGAGTACCTGACGATCAAGCTACTGGAGCTACCACTTTCTTCATAAGTAAACTGTCGGCCATTTTCAGGATAATGAAAGTGTTAGTTTGTTTCAGGCAACTGTACTGTCGACCTCATAAAAGTAACCTAACTATCAACTACTTCAAAATAACTGAATTACCAGACTTTCTAGAAAACATTAGTTCATTTCCTATAGCTGTACTGTCGACGGTTTTGGAGTAACTACACTGCCAGTTTCTTGGGGGTAGTATTTTAACTGTCAGTCTCTTCCGAGTACCTGATTAGTCGACGTAAAGAAGCAATCAGTTTCTTCAAAGTAAACTGTAGACTTTCTTAGGATAATCAAACAGCCAGTTCTTTTTAGAATAGAAGTTACTTTCAGGTAATCGAACTCTCAGCCTCATCATACTAACTAAATAACAACCTTCTTCAAAATAACTAAATTACCAGACCCCTAGAGTGCCTGCACTAACTGAACTGCTTTTTTCGAAACTATAGTTTATTTCCTATAGCTATACTATCGACGATTTTGGGGTAACTGCACTGCCAGTTTCTTGGGGTAATGTTTTAACTTTCGGCTTCTTTCAGGTGGCTGTTTAGTCAAAGTAGGTACCAACTTCTGTCAAATAAGTTTACTGTCGACTCTTTTAGGATAATGAAAGTGTCGGTTTTTTCAGAATAGAAGTTTGTTTCAAGTAACAGCACTTTCAGCCTCGTCAGTATAAATAAACTACTCTTCAAAATATGTAACAGTCTGTAATTAACAGAGTTCTTCAAAATAACTAAAGTGACTGTATGGTTCGTAGTGTTTGATTGTATGAATTGTTGTTACAGCTACTTTCGCTTCTGCGCCCACTTGATGTCAAAAATGATGTGTTCTAAATTCTATGAACACAGTTGTCTTACTTTATACATTTTGTTATTACGCATGCGCGTTGGCTTTCCGGTATGGTTTTTTAAAATGTAAAATATTTCGTAGCATCAACACTGCCAACTTATTAACGGCCAATAATACAAGTGCAAATTTCTTTAGGATAGCAGAACGTTTCCAAACTAACTAAACTGACAATTATCTTCCAAAATAACTAAACTACCAGCCTTCTTAGGATAATTGAAGTGTTATTTTGCTAAGCTGCTATACTACTACTGTACCTTGTTTCAGAAATAGAGATACGAATTTCAGAACGAACCGCAGGCCCAAATTACACACTATAAAATCTGGAATTAAATTTACGCGGCAAATAAAAGCGATACTTCGAAAGAGGCAGAGAAAACAGAAAAATAAACACCGCAATAACTAGCGGTAATAAACAAGTATCAATACATTTGACAGAATTACGTACATGATACGAATATAGCAGGTGCAGTGTAATTTGGTGCTGCTTTCGACCAATCAGAATTTACTATAAAAGTGATATGTTCGGAAATTCGTCTCTCTATTTTTGGAACAAGGTATAGTTAAGTTAGAATAACTTTACTTTCAGGTTCTTCCAGTAATATTCTAACTGTTCGCTTCTAAGTAACTAAGTAATTAAGGTACTAACTTCTTCGAAATAACTAAGCTGCTAGTTTCTTGGGAATAACAATTTCTTCAATGCAGTTAAAACATTTTTTTCAAAATTGCACAATTCACGCCATTTTTTTTACAATTAGAGGATTCCAGGAAAACAATAAGAAATCTCTTCAAATTTCTCGTTATTGGAAAGATTGAAATAGGAATCAGACAACAGACTTCCTTTGACTTGCAAAATTGGAAACAAAACTCAAAAATCTACTCGCCAGGTTTTCGTAAATTCTATCGTCCCCAAAATCTACTTACCCTCCAAAATACCCCGAACGCCGACGTATACAGGTGACAAAATACATCCATTTCGACACGGCGCGCACAGACAAAAAAGGGGAAAACAAAAGAACGACGTCACCGAAAGAAAAGATAAATAAACAAAAACACCAAAAACGATTTCGATAAGAATCGCTATTGGCGCGCGACGGAAATTCGAGAGAAAATCCGATCGGATCTTAAAAAGCCGGGACGGCGGAAAAAGAAACACTAAACGAGTCTCTAGCAAAGTGATATCGGAAATCGTATCTACTTACTACACCTCTCCTACTAAAAGCGTATTAAGCGCCGTTATTTTAGTACTATACAGTACGTATTGCGTGCGTGGGTTTATTAGAGAAATATCGTGTGGTCGCGCGATGTTCCTAAAGATGTATTGTAGGTAGTACGTAAGTGTGTTTCTCACATACATAAATGCATGTACGTACATACATACGTAACTAAATATGGATGTAAGATAATCAGAAAAAAGGCGCAGGTGTAAATTGGTGGGTAACGGGAGGAAAAAAAAAAGGTAATTAGAACGAAATGAAATTGTTCTTTAAAAGCATCGTAAGTAGGTATACCACTTACATAAAATGAACGGCGCTTTTATATATGCACATACAATATGTATGTGTATGTATTAATGCATGCACGTACACGAATGTAATACGTACGCGGAGGCAACTTTCATCTGATTTTACATCTGCGCGTAGTGAAATATGGAACAGATTGCGAGAAATCACGTTGTAACGGTGATATATACGACGTTCGATCGAAAAGTTTATAGAAAACTACAATGTTGGAGCTCGCGCAGAACGAGAAGAGTAAATACATACGTCATCCACCCCAAACGACGATTTTGCGTTCGACCGAGTCCATTTGTGAGAAATAGGGGTGTTCATTCAATCCATTGCAGTAGTTGTTACTTAAACGTAGTTTGAGGTTATATCTATGGTGCTTTTATTGTTTATTTTTTGTTCCATTTTAAGGAAAATTCTTATGTAATTATAAACTGTTTAAAGACACATTTCGCAATTGTATCTGTAGTAGACGGTATGTGCACTGATTACCTGTATTTTTGTTATTGTATCATTTTATTCTATGCAGTTATTAATGACAATGGCAACTACCAAAAAAATTGGTATAAAAGGGAAAGTTATACACAGTCAGGGTCGCGAAATTATTGCTAACGTTTTACGCTTTATGAAAGACGAAGTAGAAACCAATTCTCCAATAGTACCCTGAATCAATTTTAAAGAAAGGTTACTTCAAGCTACGGGCATGTCTAAAAATACCTACTCGTCCATTGCCAAAGAAGTAAAAGATGTTTGGTGTCAGGAGCAGCTCCTTCATTTTCTACACCACATAAGAGAAGACCTCGTCAAAGTCCAAAAAGCACTTTAAGGAATGAGGAAAGGGAATTCCTTCCATAAGTTATACACAACCTGTATATTGTTGACAAAAAGCGACCAACATTAAAAGATTTGATTATTTAAAATATGTATATTTACAATATAAAAGCATCCAGTGTTTTTGTTACTGCAGGAATACATGCCAACAGTATTGAGAATAGTATACTCCTTACCGGTGGTCTTAGGACTTTGTCAAAAGTGTTATCAAAGATGGGGGCCAAATAAGTTGTTGTTTGCATTGTAAGTGGAAATCGATCACACATAATATATTCTTATTATAGATGGCAAAAAGGGCTGATGAAAGAGCAGTGTCGATGGAATCGTATGATATACGAGCAAAGAGAATAAAGTATTTACGACAACTGCAGAAATATGTAGCTGATGAGAGGTCCATTATTTTTACTGACGAATCCTACATACAATGTCCAAGGAATGGTCGGATGGTTCAAAATTGGGTCTCAAAAAACCTATGTCAAAGGGGGCAAGACTAATTCTGCTGCATGCTGGAGGAAAGGCAGGGTTTGTGCAAACTCTGCTTATGTTTAAGTCAGGTATTGTTATACTTTACTGAACGATATATCGAAATTTTTGTTTACAATTTTCTTTTTAACTAACCAATATAATAATATTGTATTGCTTGACTTTAGCAAGGCCTTCGACACTCTGAATCATGATGTTTTGTTGTCCGTGCTGAGCTATATAGGACTGTCTATGGATGCGCTTGAGTTCTTGAATAGTTATCTATCTAAAAGAACTCAGAAAGTTAGAACTACGAATGGCGTCTCCGATCCCATTCCAGTATCGCGTGGTGTCCCGCAGGGGTCCATTTTGGGTCCATTGCTCTTCATTAATTATACCTTCTTACTACCAAGGGCGGTAAAACCATGTAAGATTCATATGTATGCTGACGATGTGCAGTTATATCATATATTCAACATTGCTGATACGGACCAGGCATTGGGTGATGTCGCAACTGATCTCGATGCTATTTCTGAGGCTGCACTGCGACATTCGCTGATTCTGAATCCATCTAAATCGACAGTTCAGGTGTTTACTGATAAAAAGAGCTATCGTATGCTTTTTGATTCCATTAAACTTAGGATTAATGGTGTTGCGGTACCTGTGGTTGAGGAGGCAAAGAATCTGGGTTTAATTATTCACCGCAATTTTAGATTTAATGCTCAGGTTTTGGGGTACGTTAAAAATGCTTATTACGCTTTGAAACTAATTTATCCTCACCGACATTGTTTGTCTAGAAAGATAAAATCAGAGCTTTGTGATTCTCTGGTTTTATCACAATTTAATTATTGTTCGTCGGCCTATGGCCCTTGTTTGACTCAGAATGTGTTGAATAGGGTGCAGCGTGTTCAAAACTCTTGCATTCGCTTAATATATGGTTTACGCAAATATCAACATTTGTCTCCTAAGTTGGTTGAGCTGGGATGGTTGAACATGAGGAGCAGATTTTGTTTGCAGGCTGGAATGCTCTATTTCAAAATTATTACATTTAAAGCTCCATCATACTTATTTAACAAATTGAGCTTTCGTACCGATGTTCATCATCTGGGTCTGCGACACAGACATCTTATTACTACGCCCATTCATAGAACTTCTTTATTCCAGCGATCTTTCTCCTACAATGTCCCTAAATTTTATAATAATCTGCCTTTGGAGACAAAGAGTTATTCTTTCGCTAGGTTTAGATGGTGGATGCGGGAATATTTGGTGACGGGTCAGCGGTGAGCCTTGTTCTGGTTCCGTTACTGTTTTATTGCTCTTACAATGCTTTCTAATTTTTTAATTTTCTAATTTTCTAATTTTTTAATTTTCTAATTTTCTAATTTTTAAATTTATTTTATCTTATTAATGTTCAATATCTAATTGAGTAATTATGTTCGGTACTAGTGCTTGTATATCAATTCAATGTTTGTGCAATTTGGCAACTGTGTATATGACAGAATTTAGGATTAAGTTAGAATTAGGCATTCTGTACTGTTTATTTTCGCTCATATACTGTAAAGGTTCGACGGAAGATCAGAACACAGTTATCTGTGTTTTGGTTTTCACATACAGAGAATGTACATTTTCTTTTTTTTTATTATTTCTTCTCTCTTTGTTATATTTTTAATTGTACTGTATTGTTGAAAATAAATTATATATTATTATTATTATTATTATTATATTTACGGATTGCAAAAAAATTGTTATAATTTATTATAGGTTGTAAATGAGGGGACTGTAACGATGAGATAAACTCTAAAAATTTCTTTAAATGGGTAAACAACCAACTACAGCACAACCTTCCACCGGCTTCATATCGCAATGTTAAAACGAAATATGATCCAACCTTTGCATCAAAAAAACAAGCCGAAGTGCTAGAGTGGCTTGCAGTAAAAAGGATTGAACATGACCCCAAAGCAGCGAAACCTCAGCTGTATGACTTAATTAAAACTCATAAAACTGCAAACCCAAAATTTAAACTGGATGACTTAATGTTGACACATGGGCATCCGGTGCTAAGGCTACCACCACATCACCCAGAACTGAACCCCAATGAGAAAATATGGGCAACAGTTAAAAACTGGGTAACTGCAAGAAATGTAACTTTCAAAATGAGTGATATGGAACCTTTAACAAAAGAAGAATTTAGCAGTATATCTCCAAATCAATGATTTGCAATTTGTAGCCATGTCGATAAGATAGTTAAATAGTACGTTGTCAAAGAACATCTTTTCGACGAGCTTACAGACGAATTTGAATTCACTGTCAATACTGATGAATCTGACAGTGATTTTTCAGAGGAATCTGGGGAAGAAGAGAATAAAAATGATAATGAGGTGAAAATTATTTTATTCAACGGAATAAAGTTGTTTTAAATTTAAAAACATTTTTACTTAATCCCAACCCTTTCCACCTTTAGATGTAAGGCTGTTTAAGGCTGATGACGTTGAGTTTTGCACTTTTCTTCCCACTGGTTTGTCTCGTGTTAAGCTTCGCATTTCGCTCCATGCTATGCCGTTTCTCTCTGTATCTTTTCTAGTTCTGTCTATCCATCTCGTTCTTGATCTCTTCCGCTCCTCCAGCAGCATTCGCGTTTCAAACACTATTGTTGTGAATCTATCGTCCGGCATTCGACACAAATGCCCAAACCGTCTGAGCTGTTCCTCCGTGATTCTTTTTTTCTTTCATAGGTTCTACTTTTAGGTTTCGTCTGACTCTCTCGTTTCTCTCTTTTAGTATAATTTCGTTTCCCATTCTCTTCAGGGATCTGGTTTCCACTGCGTTGATTGTAGATTATTGTCTCTGACCACTTTTTCACAGCTTATTTGATTTTCATATGACTTCATCGTATTCACTATGCAATTCGCTGCTGTGTAGTGTCGCTCTGACCACTTTCATTTTCCCCATAAATTTTGACTTAGTTGTATTCTATATGTCTCCCGTTGTTCTCACTTTTTCATTTATTTCTCTTCTATTTTCCCATTCTCTTCTATATTTGCATCCAGGCACTCGAAGTACTTCGCCGCCTGCCTCAACTTTCTTTCAATCCAACCTTATTTCATTGGTTTTTTTGGATTTTGATATTTTCATGGTTTTTGTTTTTTGTGTTTGAGTTTCATGTTTACCCTCACTAGTTCCTCCTCTGTTATAGGTTAAGGTCAAGGTCATATCTATTTCCACTGTTTCTGCGCTCAGCAAACACCGGTTCATTCAATTGTATTATTCACATTTGCCAGTGACCTAATGTCACTTCATTGTCTTCTGCGCTTTCTTCATCGCGTCGTCCACTAGTCCAAGAAACAGCAGTTGGTTTAATAAGCACCCTTGTTTTACACCTTGTCTTGTTTCGAAATCTCTTGATTCCTCGTTATTTGTCCTAATTACGTTCATATTTCGTTCGTACATATCGTTTATTACTTGGACGATATCTTTGTTTACCCAGCACTCTTTCTCTTTTAGCATTTCCCACCCGTTTTTTCTTCGGATTCTATCAAAGGCTTTCTCCCAGTTTATAAAGCATATGTGTAGTTGTCTGTTCTTCTTTATTATGTTTTCACTCATTTGTCTGAGCGTAAATATGAGGTCCTGCGTACTCTTATTCTTTCTAAATTCGCATATTTTACTTCTTATTCTTTCATTCATTAATTCCCTCAGCGTGTTGCTTCCCTTCGTTCCCATATCTTTGATCATTTCTTGTATTATGTTATCTGTCCTGGACCCTCGCTTAATGGTATCTTTTTCAAGAATGAAACGACTCGATTTTACTTCTCCAGGACTCAACCGTACGGATTATTTGACGAAACCCCGTATAATAGACTATTATCGTCTAAAACTTTTTACTTCTTATCTAAATGTGAAACGCATTCAATAATCAAATTATCCATTTTCTGCGATGGAATTTTTTAATGTGCCATCCGAGCGAAGTGGACGCTTATTACGTTCGTCGGCATGCTACTTTCACTTATTTCACCGGATAATTTTAATACCCAATTTTGTCGGTGCGGTTCAAATTTCTTCGTCTTGCATTATACTAACGCGTATTATAATAATGTGCTTAGTTTCACGTTTCGCGAAGATGTAACTTTTGTTTTGCCATCTCTTACTTGTACTCGCTCACTTTTACTTTTTACGGTAGGAAGATTTCGGTTGGAAACGACGACGAGTCATGACAGTACGTACGTATGTATGTTAAGTATTGAACTGTGACGTGGTATCGGTTGCAAAGTGTTTTCTTGGATTTGTCATCGTAGCAATTCTTTAGTATTATTTTTTTAATCTCAATTTCATCAACATTTTGGTTCAATTAATGACCAAATAGTAAACACAAGTAACAAGCGTGCGAAGAAATGGTTACTTTGCCTTAGGCTAAAAGGTACAGAAGAATCTCGGCTAACCGAGCTTCGCTTATCCGATCCCTCTTCAAAAAAGAACACCTAAAACATCCACAAAGGCATCTGTACACTATTTCAGGCAGACAGTCCGTCAAGTTTCTTTCTTGCTCACATTATCATATGTGTCGGTGATGAACAGTTTAAAACCAACAGAAGAATATTTTGATGGAACGTTGACTGGTGGCACACTGATGATAGTGTCTACAGTACTGAAAATGTGTCGCTTGTCGCACATGTAAATTGATTCATTGTGAATAGATTACAAAAACATGATGCTTTAGGTAGGTACTTAATTTATAAAATTATAACGTAGTTTGACGTTTAATGGGCGTTCTTAATCCTAATCAATTATCCGACATTTTTGCTTATTCGATGTTTTTTCAGCCTGTTTATGTCGGATAAGCGAGACTCTGCTGTATTCATGAAATTATGTCGACTCAGTTCGAAAGAAATTTTTCTTTCTTCTATTTCTTTCAAAACAGAATAAGTTCTCGGACTCAGTTTTTCCGGGTCTTTTGTTTTGTCGCTTACTTTTTTAAACCGCTTAGTGGTTGGTTCTTTTTAGCATGTTCATTTACGGATTTTGCCTTCTGTTCCTCTGTTGGTTCAATCTTCCGTTTAATTTTCAGCCAAATTTCACAATCGATTCCTCTGTTTTTTCTTAAACGGCTCAAGAACTAGTTCTTCCAAGTGCTCTGCTTCTGGTTTAGTGTTTTATTCTTCTCTTGTTTCATCATCAACAGGTTTAGTGGTTCCTCTCTTAACGCTGTCGGTGATTGATACCGCCGTGTCTTTTGTTTTTAGATCGGTGCCTGCTCCTTCAACCGGTTCTGTTGTATTTGCTTCTTTATCAACGTATTCAATTATAACAAAAGAAAAAAACAAAACACACGTGGAGGACACGCGGTTCACGCTCGGGCGGGATTTTTAATTGCAGCAGCCATTTTAAAATAGCAAGTTCTACAAAACGTGATTATGGATGAACTTTTTAAACCAAATTCAAAATCTGACCGTCTCGTGGATTTCGATTAACAATGAGTGGTTTTCTCTCTTATTTGCAGCTTACATTGTTCCTAAACGTGGAGACGTAATACAACCGAACCTTTCTAGAAATGACGCCGCGTCGTAGCTTGCTTTCAATTTTTAGAAAGATTCAAGAGCTGTACATAAATACCATCCTCCAGTTGTGTAACCATAATTGTAAATTTTTCGTTCGTCCGCTTTCTGATTTGTTACAATTGCTATTCGTAGTTACGGTAAAATATGTTCAATTAACCTTCCTATACTAACGCATACGGTCTGTGAGACCGATTTATATAATATAGTATACGTCTTTCATTTTGACGTGAGTATAGGAAGGTTAAAAAAGAGCTTATCTTATATGATAGTTCTCTACCACAATTAGGTCAATTCAACAAGACTGGTTGAAATGATTTTTTCAGAAAGTTTACAAACGTTTTCGGAACACCTTCTTCAGTAAAAACATAACTAGATAAATGTATAAACAAACATTTGTGTTTTATTCGGGAACTATCAACAAAATAACTAATGACTAGGATTTCTTGATATAGAGGATATGTAAAAAGAAATATGTTTTTATAAACATTATAAATAACTGATTTAATGTGCAAACAACATGCAAACTATGAAAATATTTAATTAAAAAAGAACGAAGAATTTTTCTAAAATGCATACACGAGTTGTTTACTATAGCTTCAGGCACGAAAGAACCCTTCGATATTTTCTTAACATTCAACATTCGAATATCGGCATTCAGCAATTTCACTTTTATATTCGCCATTTGACATCGTTCTTGTGAATCGTCCAGTCGATTAGGCGTATGTTTACTGCTTAGACAAGGAAATGTAAACGATAGTAAAAGTAAGTCAATATGTGGAGCAAGGTCAAGTGTATGTTTACATAGGACGTGTATTATTTATACTATACGGCGTGTCAAACATCAAGTGCGTATCAAGAAATCTTTGGCGATAAATTTGTCGGCGGGACGGTAGTGAAACAAATCGATTAGGTTTTACATTAATCGACTTGCGTTTACCTTATATAATTTTGTAAATAAATTTGACGCATTAATACAGATAAACCCTGTATATCTGTATACATCTAAATCGAATAATGCAATAATTTAATCGATAATGCAAGCCAGCAAATGTTCTATCTAAAATTAGAATCGGCTTCGCGTTGCATAAGATCAAAGCGAGCAAGTGCTTGGACCTGATTTGTGCGCGTTGTACCACCACCTGTTGCAATTTCACATTTACTTCTGATATCGTGAACTTTCACATCTATCTATAAAACCAGAAAGTCGGGTAAAAATAGACGCCGTCGATGTTAATATAGCTATGTATACCGGTATTGTAGGCGCGATTATGAATCAGTTTCGTCGTAACTTAATAATCGGATTTCTTTCCGATTTGCTAAGCGATATACGCGTTTAGGAATAGTTTCAAAAAGATAATTAACAAAATGTCTACGATTGATATCAATAATAATAATAATAGTAATAAGAAAGTGGTTCGATCCATTATAATGAATGGGTCTATGAGTTCCAAAAGAACAGCCACAGTTTCTTAAGAAATGTATTGCCCGTAATACATAAATAATAATAACAATAACAATAGTTTTCTTTCTTACTTTATTATCCGCTTATATCGTTTACTGTCGGATACACATATTTTGAACGCGACTGGACGCAAAAATATTTTTTCCAAAGAAAAGGATAGTGGTATGATCTTTCATTATTAATAGCGGTTCTTACATTTACTTTTGTTTTATATATATATACATATATGGTTGCCCCCAATTTGTTGGTTGCTATTCCGTTGTTGATAGTTTTGTTTTATGTCATGTCATCAAAATTTTACATTGATTCAATATATCTTTTTGTGTGCCGGCGTATTATTTCATAATTTCAAAAAGGTTTAAGTGTTTTTTCACGCCTGTACGTCACAAGAACTGCCACCAAATAAAAGAAAAACAAGTTTATACGGAAGTTACGACCCGTGAACGGTGGAACACGCATAGATTGGTGCGTCCAAATGGGAAGACTGAATTGGAACCGTTTCAAAAGGCTACAAGTTGGGAATTGGACGTTATCAGATAGGATTTTGTAGCTCTGTGACGTTGGAACCTCGAAATGCGAATTTTGGAAAATAACAATACGTTATTCGTTTGTTCATGTTTGTACATAAAGAATTTCTGTTTGTCCACCCTTTGTTGGAAATTTATTCAGAAAAAAAAATAAAAAAGTAAATTTCCGCCTATATCACGCCAATTCGTTTGTCCAACGTTAGTCCAGGATTGTCCAGCAAAATTTTCCGTTTGCCCACCCGCGAAAAATTTTTTATTTGAAAAAAGAAATTTGTTTCCAACTGTTTTTCCTTTTTTTTTCATATATTATTGACTAGACAATCGAAATGAAGCATGGACAGACGAATTCGGAGGATGAACAAACGAAATAACCAATAAAACATTAAAAGACCACAATTTTTCATAACAATATGGTCTCATCAATGCATGAATACCTCGGAGGTGCCCTTTTTTCCCATATAATTATAGTTTAAACGCTTTTCGATATAAATAAATCAAGCACAAACAAATTCGGAGGATGAACAAACGAAATAACCAATAAAACATTAAAAGACCACCATTTTTCATAACAATATGGTCTCATCAATGCATGAATACCTCGGAGGTGCCCTTTTTCCCATATAATTATCGTTTAAACACTTTTCGATATAAATAAATTAAGCACAAACGAATTCGGAAGATGGACAAACAAAATATCCAATGAAACTTGTAAAACCACAATTTTCTGTAACAACATATTCCCTTGAATGTATGTATATAAAGCTTGAAGATGCCTTATATACATTCAAGGGAATATGTTGTTGCCTTCTCATTTTCTAATATAAGGAGAATATATTCACCCATCCTTGTAATTGACGTGATTATTATGGAAAAAACATAACAGCAGCAGCGTAACAAGCACGTGGCTCGGGAAGAATGACTTGGAGAGGCCTAAGAGAATCCGAGGGAAAGAAACACGGGCTATTAACGATGTGAGTTTACTGTATATGAAAATGTAAAGTCCAGCCACCGAATGAAACAAAAAGTGGTAAAAAAAGAAAACTGTTTCAATGAGATTTATTAGAAAGGAATTTTCAAGGAAAGATTGAAATAACGATAAACTGGAGAACTCTTCGCCTTCGTCTACGAGAAATATTACGATAAACATAAGTACAATATAGTTTTAAGGAATCGATTATCGAAACGCTATTATATTAAGGGATATGGCTTCCAGAATTGCATTTTTAAAGTGAATACTTCTTCAGGGACACTGGACCAGCTCAAGCCTAAGCGTAAGAACGTAGGCGTTAAATTTGGGCGGAGCCAAGCTTCGCTTCGTGTGAAAGACAAAGAAAACAAGAGAGAGTATGGCGTGCGAGCGAGAGGCGAGGAGCCAGAGAAAGGATACGTGCGTGCTTGTTTCGTCTGAAACAGAAGGAGAGATAGAGAGAGTATGATGTGCGAGCGAAAGGCGACAGGCCAGACGAACGATTTCATTTCTTTTACTTATCATCCTAATTTAACGTATAAGAACGAATAAAACAAAACGTTATACCTAAAACATTGGAAAAAGATTTTCTACAACCTAATCTTACTGATTTCCAAATCATCAAAAAACACGTGGAACGAAAACGCGATGACCTCCAAGTAAGAAATACGACAATTAATGAGCACATCACACACACCAACTTTTTTTTTACTGTTTAAGAACATAAATTTCACAAGATTTTACAGGCCATCTCATCGGCGTATTGACAGAATTCGTTTTGTGAATCATCCTTTCCCATCTGCAGCTACAATAATTTAAGAATTCGTAGGATGAACGAATTATTGATTCCAACGTTTTATTAACTATTTCGCTTGTGCATGCTTCATTTCGATCCAAGAAGAATTCAAACAATAATTATATGAAAAAAAGGCACTTCCAAGGTATACATGGATTAATAAGCCCATATTGTTATAACAAATTGTGGTTTTTCTTGTTTCATTGGTTATTTCGTTTGTCGATCTTTCGAATTCGTTTGTCCATGCTTTACTTATAATCGAAAAGCGTTCAAACAATAATTATTTGAAAAAAAATGTCAAACTCGGAGGTATTGACATGGATTCATGAGACAATATTGTTATGAAAGATTGTGGTCTGTTCCATGTTTCATTGGTTATTTGGTTTCTCCATCCTTCGAATTCGTCGGTCCATGCTTCATTTCGATTGTCTAGTCAATAATACATAAAAACAAGAAAGGAAAAAAAAGTTGGAAACAAAATTTTTGTTTCAAATAAATAATTTTTCGCGGCTGGCCAAACGAAAATTTTGCTGCACAATCCTGGACTAACGTTGGACAAACGAATTAGCGTGATGAAAGGGCAAATTTCCTCCGTGAAAAATTTTTTTTTCTAAATAACTTTTCAACAAAGGGTGTACAAACATGGACAAACAAATGACGTATTGTTTTTTCCAAAAATTCGTATTTGGAGATTCCAACTTTACAGAGCTAAATTTTGTCAGTTTTTCAGGATAACCTATTTGCGATAACGCTAGCACGTTCAATCTGGGTAGCTTTGAAGTACTCGAGGAACTGATTTAAACGAAGCAAACCGGACGTTCCTAAGTCTTACCGTTCAAGAGATATGTTACTTTGAAATTTGAAAAATTTTCTTAGCTAAAATTACCATAATTTCGTACTAGAGCGAAATCTATGAGACGTAGCGCGTCCGTTTTTATTCCGTTCGATTTCTAGTCGAAATCTGCTTCTAGGAAGGTCTATTCCATCGCGATGGCGCCCTAAATAAAGTAGTGAGAGCGATTTGAAACTTAGCCCGTAATGTAAACGCGATCGAAATTTTCTCTATCTCGAGAGCGGTAAGAGAGACGGCGCCCGAGATAGAAGATTTGAATTCTACGGGGCAAAATCTATCGGACAGACATATTTCGATAAGGCGATTGGACTTAAAAAATGTGTTTGTCGAAAAATATTTCTACCTCAAAGCATAGAAATTTTGTCAGCCCTTGGAGATCGCATATTTCCCATAGCGCTAGCGGGTTCAAAACCCGCCCATGCCCCCGAGGAGGAGAAGCAAATGCGCACTTACTCGGTAGCTGCCCATTAACGTACCTAATTCAATTAGGTCATTGTATGGATAGTCATCCAGATTTTATTCGATTATTATTCCAAATATGAGTTATTTAAACGCCCCGTTTCCATTCCATTTCAATTGGAGATCCCTTCTGCGTCATTCGAATAAAAATTTCAAAGGGATCTAATGTTTCGGGCGTATTTTCATAAAACCCGCGTGCCAAAAACTTTGACGAGGGTACGTTAGGAATGTCAGAAGTGTTAGACGCTCGTGCGATCGCGAAATTACGTTACGACGGCATTGTTTATGAACGAGATGTAAAAAGGGAAACGCGTACACCTCCGAAATGGCGGTGCGATTAATACTTAATTAAAGTAGGATGGTTTATAAATATTTGCGTGTATGTCGTACAAACACGGGAACTAAATGGGAAAGTTTCCTTCTGGAGAGGAAATGTGTATAATGTGAAACTGAGAACGAGTGACGGCGCGAAGTGTTAACGAGAGTCTAAATTATTTGCCCAAGGTTTTCGTTTTGTGCAAATACGATAATTGCCTGATAATTGAACTATAGACCCAGTTAGCTATATTACTCCACGCACAATACGATAGTTTCCTTTAATGTTTTATTTTGTTATAGGACGGGAAAAGGTGCGCTCTTAATGCAAGGAATGTTGAAAGTGCTTTTGTACGAGGGCTCTTCTCTTTCCGCAGAGCCTCGTAAAGTAATACATATCAGGTGTACAAGTATGAAACTCGGATTTTTTTCTAAAAAACATGTTAAATTCGGAAGAATGATGAAAAGTGCTTGAACATACAGCAACACAACACTATGCACACACTTTTCCAATTTATCACTCGTGCGCGTCTGACACTTGTTGATGACACAACAAAATGGCGACGTAATGTCAAATCTTTATAGCACAACCTGCATTGGTGCGCATCTGTTGTCTGAAATTCGCATTTCATACTTGTACACCTGGTAATATATCAACAAAACATTTTTTCCAATCCCCCGCGTTAAGTTGTTTTACTTTTAAATGCGGCCACCATTTCTTCGAATGTGGTAAAAGGAAGAAGTGATTAGGTGTGTCCAATAAGTGTCGGAACTGAAGTCATAAAAGGAAATTAATTGTTCTCATTTGCAATACGACTTTATTGTCTTAACTAGCTGTTAAGCCTGTCTCTGCCAGGCAGGAAGAAAAGAAAATATAAGCTAAAATGTTAAAAAATTGAATTTTGCCACGCCCCTTTTTTGTCTTAATTCTCCACCCACAGGCGAGAAATCAAAAAATCCGGCTACGTTAGGATTTGGCCTAGGCGTTTTACTATATGCATGCCAATTTTCAGCTTTCTAGCCCATCAGTGGGCTTCAAAAAGCTCTGTAGACAAAAAGAAGAGAAACACATAAATAAGGAAAGTATATATATAGATCTTTTCAAAATAATTTCCACCACATTCAATACATCTCCCCATCCTCCGAAACCAATTCTTAAACCAAATCTGCCAAGTTTCATTGGGGAGTACAGCACTCTCGTTGTCCAAAGTCCTCAGGAGGTCCTCATCACTGTAAAATCGCATCCCTTTCAGCTTCATTTTCACATGCGGGAACAGTGCGAAGTCGCAGGAAGCAAGGTCTGGACTATAAGGAAAGTGCTCAAGAAGTTTTAGTCTTCCTGTGGTCAAATATTCGGTGCAGGATTTCGTGGGCTGAATTGGAGCGTTTAAATGATGGAGGAATTAAGTGTTAATTCTTGAATTACACCGACTTGACGCAGATGTTACTATGCAAGTATGAACATGTCTCAGCATGCACCAACAAGCAGACTCCTACAATACATGATTGTGTCATATTGCAAAACTTTCCTAGCACTCTTTGTTAGAATGATTAAAAATATGATCCTCCAGCATCGATACTCCATTACCAGCGCTCTTTCCAGTATTCATGCGCCTTCTTGAAGTAGGCAATCGTAAAACTTTATTGATAAAAAATGAGACTGATAGTTATGGAACATTACACATATCACGAAAAAGAAGTCCCCAGTGAACTTAAGAGTAGAAAAATCGAAAATTGGAAAGGAAAAGTGTGTACCATTCACATAACATCAAAGATCGATGTACAGTCAACTCTGGCAATAGTGCCACTGTGTATAGTCCCGCTTCCCCCATTTTTGTTCTAGCGATGCCCCCACTTCTGCGCCGCTCGCGAGGCTCGCACTCCCATCTGGTATTCCAATCGCTCTCTGGCAATAGTGCCGCAAGTAAATGCTATTGTTTATGTGTATTTGTCATCTGTGTATATTGTACTCATAATTTAGATAATGTAATAAACAAGATTGCACCGGCTTAGCACTTAATTAACGATATCATAAAAAGCATGAATTATAACAAACTGTATTTACAGGAGTTTTTTTTTAAATATTTTACCTAAATTGAAAGTAGTTACCTAATGTGTTGCGTGTGTGTGTAATTTATTCCCTTCGATGAATTTCTTGCTATGGATCCCTTCTTAAATTCTTTTTCGGTGAGGTGAAGCTCTGTTTATTTAATGGTTACTTCTTTTAAAAACCTTTGCTTTTAAATATAGTTGAAATTTCTATTTTAATTTCATTTTAACTTACAAGGAGAAGGCAAGGTAATCGGATTTTTGTAAGTTTTGATATTTATGGTACGTGTAGTTTGGACCTGAAATAAGAATATTTTGGAGTAGTTCGACGCAACGTTCATAAATTACCGAGATAATCGATGTTGAAGTTGCACCCACCATTTAAATCCACTAGATATAATACGATTGTCAACTGAACTCGTGGCCTAGTCGATAGCATTTTGGTGCGATACTCACGAGATCGCTGGTTCGAGTCTGGTCACGGGACATTTCTTTTTCTTCCATTCAAAACGCACCACATGTTTTTTCATTCTTCTTCTCATATCAAAAATTATGAACAAACGAAATTTATGAACTATATGCAAGAACATTCTTCAAGTACTTCATTAAAATGCACAATCGGTTGATAAACAATATTCATTTTGAATAAACAATGAGGCTTCTTCAAAAAAAAAAACGAACGAAGTCTGGTAGGAAATGAAGATTCCTATTATTTTATATCTAGCATGCGACATTTTACGCAGTGTGGCAGAATGGTAGTTATCATAGAAACATGGGAAGCAACATTTTTTTTATTATTACCTTATTGTTAAGTTAATTCAAAATGAATATTGTTTATCAACTGATTGTGCATTTTAATGATGTACTTGAAGAATGTTCCTGCATATAGTTCATATATTTCGTTTGTTCTTAACTTTTGATATGAGAAGAAGAATGAAAAAATATATGGTGCGTTTTGAATGGAAAAAAAGAAGAATGTCCGGTAACGAGACTCGAACCATCGATCTCGTGAGTGTCGCACCAAAACGCTATCGACTAGACCACGAGTCCAGTTGACTGACAATCGTATTATATCTAGTGGATTTAACTGGTGGGTGAAAGTTCAACATCGATTATCTCTAATTTATGAACGTTGTGTCGAATACTCTAAAATATTCTTATTTAAGGTCCAAACTACACGTACCATTACTATCAAAAATTACAAAAATCCGATTACCTTACCTTCTCCTTGTTAGTAAAATCGTATTTCGATGATATTGCGTGTTGTTGCTTTTCGGTCGTCAACCAAAACATTCATTCATTTTCTCCAAAACCACGACGCTTCCCCCATGAGGAGGCCACCACATTTCGTCTGTTGTTTAGGTAACCAGATGTTTACTATTTTTCCATGGATAGCCCAATTCGTCATAGAGGTCTAGATTATGGCTGCACCTGTCCTTGAGATGGACATTCACTCGGTAATGAAATTATTCTTTTAATTAGGACTTCTTGTGACGTGAAATTGTTGAATGTATCTGTTTAAATGTTTACATTACTTCCTATCTTTTAATCAATGCTTTTTATGATGATTGATATTTTTCTAGTTACATACTCTTCTCCCATTATACGTCATTGACTGGATTTAAACAAGGAAGCTAACACCCCCAGGCTAACTCAGTCTTTAAAAGGTGGCGTGCGTGGTATGGAAATCTATAAATAGAACCCAAAATTAACAAAGATGTCATTTGAACATGGGACGTCCATGACTCTTAACCCAACATTTACTGTTAATTTTGATATTCTGATTTTTTATTGTAATTAATGATAGATTATTTGGCAAATAAAAGTCCATTAATATTAGAAGATACAGGTGTCCCACATATTACGTAACAAAAAAAATGGCACATTCCCGATTTAATTCGGAGTAAAAAAGTTCTTTGCCATTTCTCCTTGCCCCGCATCATTTATTTTCATATTCTTTCGATTAAAAGAGTAATAATTTGTAATAATATATAATTGATAACCAATCATATATACTAATTATATTGAATATATACATAATTCAAAATCACTTAATTATAAATTGATACTTATCTATGAATGAATTATTTGAAATTATTAATTTATAATTCTTAACTAATATCATAATTGACACAAATATCACATTGGTAAACTCCTCACCACACAATTGTTTATAATAAAATCGGTGGCACGTGTTTCGCTAGCTCGAGGCAAGCATCTTCAACAACCGTATAAACCGAAGTCAATATCATAATTAACTATTTAAACATCATTAATGAAAAATGTATCCATGATTAGTGCTAAATTAATAATTATGGCAGGTAAGGAGCTCAATTAATCCACAGAACTGCAGATAAAATGCCGCCGTTGCGTGTGGGTGGCACTATTGCCAGAGAGCGATAGTTGAAATTGCCACTTCGCCGTACCGCCGGGGCAGAACACGAGAAGAGTATGGGCAACGCTCTTCCGAGAAAAAATCGTTGGGGCTAAAACTTTGGCGGCACTATTGACAGAGTCGACTGTATAGACCCGCAAAGGAACGATTAAAAAACCGCAACTTGTGACGGAGCATAGTGGGACATACAGGTTATAGGACATATACATAATGATTCAGAATGATTGACGGTCACGTGACGACTGTATTGTCGTTATATTATCAAAACTACTTTCGAAGAGAAAATTAATAGTTCAATTAGGATTGGTTTTAATTCATGTGGATGATCAGCGCCCTCATCATCGGCAGGCATGTGGGCAGGCAGATAAAATTGTCAGTAGTCATTTTATTAGCGTTTTCGTGTAAGTTTCGATCGTTTTTCACTTAGTTTATGACAAACATTCTTGTTCAATACTAAAACGGCAAATATACTAAATTTTGGTAAGGTTTACTAACTGGAAAATGTTAATCAATATTAACTCTCAACTTTTAGGTTACGATCTTCAGCTTAATTCTATATTTGGGCAAATAAAGTAACCTTTTTCGTTACCTTTTTCTTTCTTTCATCGTTTTAATCCGCGTTTTTTAAGAATTTGATATAAATTTTGCTTTAAAATCCAATAATGTAATACATTGAGTGACAAAAGGAACGGATAGTCGGCACGCCTATGGAATTTATCATTAAACGCATGCATATGGAGCAGCAAATGTCATATTGGTATAGAGCGGCACACTTCAATCATTCTGGATCATTGTGTATCAAACTCGTATAGATCTATCGCCTTCTTTCGACAAACGCATGTCTTGTTCGCTGTATATAGACTGTTCTTCCAGCGAACAAGACACGCGTTTGTCGAACCTATGTTATTATCCATCGGTCAACTCCAAGGAGCTCGGAACAAAGACATCAAAAGTGTCTGAGAAAATGTATCATGAAAGTGTTCGGGATTCGAAACAATGGAAGATTTGAAGACATTCTAGACTTTCGACCAGCTCTCCTCCTAGACTTGCATGGCACATTATCACTCACACATCCTATAGTTCGGACTTGGAACCTAGTGACTAGCACTTGTTTCCTAAGTTGAAAGAATATTTAGTCGGAACGCGTTCAGTGACGATGACAAGGTGAATCGGTATAACATTGGCACAAAACTGCCCCATCGCCTACAAAAGTCATTCGTCGAAATGGCGATTATGTAGGAAAATTGAAGAAGTCTTCAAGCTTTAAAATGATGTATCAATTATTGAAAATTAACTTTTAATTCTTAAAAAGCAGATGTTATTTTTGGGGTTACCCTCGTAATTGTACAACGAAACGCGATAATAAAACAAAATACACTAAGGTCTGAACTAGACTTACAAAATTACTTTGAATAACTTAATAGATCCATCAGTATTCATCGCCACACAACGAATTTAAATAGGAACAAAACGCACAGAATTCGTTCCGCGTTAACTTATTCAATCCTTACTCAATAACATTTATTTAAATAATTACACAATCTCTCTTAAATAATCCGATTCCGAACATGAATAGAAAGTCCATACACCGCAAATGAGCGGGGGTCTTTACGATCTACGGATCTACGTACGTATACGTATCTACAGGTAAGATAGTAAACCGATCCGATCGTTTGCGGCGGGGGTTAAAGGTTAAAACTCGCTGTTCTCCTCCGCAAGAACTGACCTACATTTTATTTACATCGGAACGTCGTCGGCGGTGTTACCAATCGATTTTAAAAAGCGGCACGGAAGAAAGGTGTTTTGTTTCGTGTCGAGCTCTCTCATGCAACGGCGATGATATCGATGAATCCATGGAAAACGCAAATGAAAATGGAGTTGGATATTGAAAATTGAGAGGCGATAGGGACATCAACGCAGAGAAATATTCAATATCAGGGAAAGTGGATCGTCGGGTGATATAATCTACTAATTCAAAATTTAGAACAGGAAACTCGACTGTAGGAACACTCAAGTGGAATAATTATATTTTCACGATCTTAAATGCCAGTCGAACGACGCGCATACCGATAACACACGTCAGAAATGAATTGATACCTAACACAAAGGCCCGTCGTAAATTACGTACTTGAAAGCGACTGACTTAACGTAAGGGTAAGATGTATCGTGGCGTATAAGATGAGTAACTTTTAAGTAACTTCTTTTTCTTGTGCAGAAATGATATAAAATAAAAGAACTTTCTTTTATAATAATTATTAGTCTCCATTTATTGCCCTATCCCAATATCGACTTTAAAACATGAACTTAAAGAGGGTATGCGAAACGAAAGAAATGGAACTTATACGTATCATGGAACGTCAACTTAATTTCTACGGTCAGCGAAAACCGCTTTGCATCCTCCTATCTCAGAGCAAAAGGCGGCTGCAATCGCGCAGTCTTGGGAATAATGATGAAAAATTTAGTTTATGTGTAAACTAAATGGGGATTGCAAAACGTCTTTTTATGTAGAAATAATTTAATCTAATTTATTTAATAGATCTTCAATCGAGGAGGGGGTCGATCTTGGCGTAATTATACGTAATTATACGAAAATTATGGTGAGGACAATACGAAATAATCCGAACACACGACTAAGCATAAATTAAGCTTTTTAGGACGTGTTTGTCTCAGAACAGCAACAAATTGCAACAACTACACTTTTTAGTATTCCAGGGAATATATTGCCAAGAATAATAGAACTAAGGATAAGAAGGAGAATAGAGCTCACACTTGAAGATACCCAATACCGATTTAGAATGAACAGAATCACACAGGATCACATATTTATGATCAGACAAATGAGTGAAAAAATAATAAGCAAGAACCGAGAAGTGCATATGTGCCTCATTGACTTGGAGAAAGTCTTTAGTAAAATCCGAAGGAAAACCGTGTAGGAAGAGAGAAACATAAACAAAAATATCGTAGAACGTTGAAACTACAGATTACGAGTACGAAAGTTATCCGCTGTAGTTATCTTTGTTTACCTAATTAAAAGCATATGCTCCTTCTTTGTCAGCATGAATCCAAGGTTTGGCAGGTGGCGCGATAATTGCCGGGATTCGTTAAGAATCGACCAAAATCGGTGACAATCGTACTTAATTCTATTAATACGTTGGCGCTGGATCAGTTTCGGTGTACGTTGGTTTTGAATATTTTTTAATTCGTTATTTTCCACCGTTTCCACCGTCTTGCACCGTTCTTCGGCGTCGAAATGAGGGACAATTGCGTTTTCTGTGGGAAGAACTCAATGGAGGTTGTAAAGATGTGCTACTTTCCGAGGAATTTTGAGAGGTAGGTATTGATTTGTATACATAACCTTATATAACCTTATTATTCAATAACTTATCGTTGAATAAAAGAATTCGGAGGAGTGACAGCGTCAGTCCGACTTACACCACCTAATGTTAACACGTCATCCACCTTTTTAACAAGCTCTATTCATTATCATGTTCATAGTTGAAAAGTTTTGGCGCATTCTTCTGCGAGTATTCTGAATGGCTGTAAAAGTAGTTTCGAAGTCTGAATTGCAAGCAACTTTTGCAGCTCTAGATTGAATTTCCTCAAAGTTATCTACTATTTTTGTGAATCTTCAACCAGTTTTCTAACAACAATAATAGAGATAATAATAATAACAACCTTATTGTGCCAACAAAGTACATAATAGTTGTTAATTCTAGTCAAACTTAGAGGAAACTGTAGTTTAAAAGTCGAAACAAAATCGACTTTTGTATTGACCTAAAAGCCGATTGATGAACTCTCCCGAAGCAAGAACAAGCAAATATATCCGGCATCACCTGTTCGCATAAAAGGGGGCGATAAAATAAGAACCGCTCGTCGCCGTCTCCGTACGCGCCAGACGAAAGTCTTCATTGATGAAGAGACGGGTTTTATGAATAATACATCCGGCCGACCAGTCTTGCAGGCTCGTCAAAGAGAACCCGCAGTTTTTACGAATATAGTCCCCGGATTTCGCTCGTTTATCGCCCTGCGACGTACATCAACGTTCAAAATCGCGAAACGTTTCCGAATAAAACGGCGAATAAACGCTCAAAAATTAGCAGAGCAAATCGGTCAGCGAAGCTCGAAAAAGAAGCGGGCCCGCGGTGCCCCATCTCGTCGAGTTTACCTTTTTCTTTCCTTTTCCGATCCTTACGATGCGGTCATTAATTAGCGCTAACGATCTCGAACAACAACCTACCTTTCTGCTTAACGGGATACGTGTTAAAAGTAAGCGTTCTTCATGCTCCTTCGCACAAAAGAAATAAATAAAAGTCCATGTCGTCGTCGGACGCGGATTGATAGTTTAAAAGCGTGCGAGATTTACTTTCGGGAAACGCGCATTCTACGCGACGACTTGTATCACAGATTGCGGATAAATGAGGTACGTATCGAATTTAAAAAGAAGGAAGAAAACTTTTAAAACACACTCAAACGCGCACCCGGGAATTTATAAACCTCGTACTACCTTCGAAGTCTGCTGTCAACTGTTGCATTTTTGATCGGAGATTGTTTTGCCGATGCTAGCGCCATCGCACGGAGCAAACGGCCTAAAACTTAACCTTAGGACATATGTCCGAAGTGAGTTTTCTGTTCCTTTAACTTCATTCCTGCTTAGTAAGCAATTTTTCAAATTTGTTTGTAAATATGAGTTTTTAAAAATCAAACAAAACGCCGTTGGCATCCATTTGCTTATCGGCTACTTTGTATATTAACTAAAATTAGTACATTTGTCAGGGCCATATTTAATACTTTTAAATCGAATGTCATTGTATTTAATTTTATGATTTTCCTCCACACTTCGATTATAACATTAAGGATAAGTAGCACGGTTCAGCGATTGTCGTTAAGTTTAGTCTCTCTTTTTTTTAACAAATCTACCTTTATACCGTTGCACAGCTAAAACTTCAAAGACGATGCCTCTATACAATGTCTATAAATATTTGTACGCTATTAGGTTGACAGGCCTGCAATTCTATCAAGGTGGGATCCCTACCACTTGAGCTAGGTGCATGGACGTATCGTTAAATGATCGTTAATCGCATTGTCAGTTGTCATTGCGGTTATTTGGCTTTCCCGTGTATTTGAAAACTGTTGTTGTCCAACCGAAAGCCACACCGAAAGCCATTAAGAAATTTAAGTTGAGAACACTGAAGTGTTGGTTACCATGGATACTGGTCTTATAAACAAAGGACAATTTCTTAAATACTTTCCAAAGAGCGCACTATCAAATTCAAACTAAAGTGTCGCCAACTTACCAAGGTGAAAGTTTTTCTATCTAGGGATATTTGATTGACATCTCCCTTTAATTGAATTTGCTCGCTCTGTATATACGTATAAAATAATACAATTTTATTGAAATGTCGTATTCCAGAAATATGAGGGAAAAAGGGCGTTGATGGGGGACAGGTGAAATCAAAAACTTATTTTTGATTTCACCCCTCCCCCATCCATTCCCTTCAATATAATAATACCGTGAGATTTTTAATGATTGTTCTGATCCTACACTATTTTCCACAGTTCCTACGTCAATATTTACTTCCATTTTTTTATCTGAAGTTAGCCCTTTAAAAACTTATTTCTCCATATCTACTGTTATGGCTGTCACTTACCCTGCATAGGTGTACCATATGTATTTTTGGGTTTAATATGAACAAGTTTGTTACGTTTGCTTCTCAAGGCTAAACGTGTTTGCCGTCTTCTATTCCGTTAAGTACTTAAAATAACCCCAAAATTGCAGATTCTATAATTGTACTATTAATACATCAACCTTTTACATAGGCGATGTGTACGATAAGTTGCATAATCATATTTTATCTAAACGACACCACAGCACTGCAAAACATTGTATTTAAATAGAAGCATAGAAGTAAATATTGGGGCGAGGACTACGGAAAGTAGTGTAGGATCAGGACAATCATTAAAAATCACACAGTATAAATTAACAAGGTGCGCGCAAATACCAACAGCTTGAGAAACACTGGCATAGGCCTATACAGAGTGAGCAATCGGAAGTGTTCACCACGTGACCTAAAATTTTTACTTGAAAGTTGTGAAATATTGGGTATTACTAGAGTTTGACAAGAATAGCTGAGTATGTTGGTGTACCATTTTCAGTTTGTATACAATATCGAACAATGTTTTATTTTACGTGTAAACTTTATGCGCCCGCCACTGGCTATTGGCGCAAATTGAGCAACTCTAATGATAAGTTATGATCAAGTAGTGTAAACCGGACTGATGCTGTCCCTCCATCGCCTGTCCCTCACTTACGTGTAAGGCGCGAAGTCCCGTTTACATAACTTATCGTGTACTCGTTTGACGGACCTCAATGATAATAAAAGTCACTTTAAGATAACTTACGGATTATAGAACTGAAGGAACAGGATCGAAAACTATAGTAAACATAAATGTTTATATCTAAGGTTTGTAGACCTTGTTTCAAAAATAGAGAGACGAATTTCTGAACAACCACTTTTATAGTAAATTCTGATTGGTCCAAAGCAGCACCAAATTACACTGCACCAATCCTGCTATAATCGTATCGTGTACGTAATTCTGTCAAATGTATTGACATGTGTTTATTATCGCTAGTTGTTGTGGTATTTATTATATTTGTTGGTTTTCTCTGCCTCATTCGAAGTATCGCTTTAATTTGCCGCGTACATTTTATTCCAGATTTTATAGTGTGTAATTTGGCCTTGGGGATTGCTCAGAAATTCGTCTCTATTTCTGAAACAAGGTATAGTTCTGTCATTTACGTAAAGTCGTCATCATCATCAGATCATAAAAATAAACATTCTTTACAGAAAAACCAAAAATGAGATGGAGGTTACATATGCTAAAAATTTATGTTAAATTTAGAATTTTATATATCGGGAATATAGAGGAAAATTTTTTAATTTTGTTTATATACTATCCTTTCCAGTAAACGTTTTTCAAATTTCGCGGATAATTTAAGTTGGTGTTTCCGGCAATAGTGAACATATTCGCATGCATTGTGCTTAGAAATGGGCGAGTATGTCCGCTATTGCCGGAACTACCAACCTAAACTATCCGCGAAATTTAAAAATGTTTACTGGATTACATCATGGACATTTATACCTAAATATTTTTGTTTCCAAACACATTCAGCCCCGTCATTTTCCCTGTCTTGTCAGCTTTGTCATGCATGGTTTATTTCTTTCCCATAACTGAGTAAATGCTATTGCCACTCAATAATTTGGCAGGCCTGATTTATTTGAGTTATTCTATATTTGTATACTCATCTTTGATTTGCATTGTAAATATTTTTCTTGGTCAATATTCATAGATTTTGATAGAACATCGTCAGGATGGCCAACTTAATTCAATCAATCCCGAAGATTCTATACTTCTGAAATTTAAACTATTTATCCATTTACGTTGGTAGTAGTAGATATCGAATGTTATTCTCTAACTTCATTCCATTCGTGTTTGAGCAATGGTCTAAGTAAATCGTACGTTTTTCCTAGTAATTATGACAGTGTCAGTGACGTTCGTGGAAAACTATTTCTAATTGCGATAATTGCACGAATGCATGCTTTAAGTCGTCAGCAATAACGGCGTGTTTCGTTCGATCCGCCCCTCCTCCAAGAAAAAAGGTGATTGTATGGAAATCGGTCAGTGAAGATCGGGAAAAAGATTCTTGACTCAACCTGTCAGATTTAATGAGAGGCCATATTGTGTTATTGTAGTAATCGTAATCCCCATCGTGTGGTCGTGTGTTTGTTGACATTACCAGTGCGCTCTTTAAAAACCCGTTGAAACATCAATACGGAAAGTAAATTATGGACGGTAATGCCCCTGCGAGTAATGATCGCCCGCAACAGGTACGTCTGCAGTCTCTAGTATTGACGTCAGAATTACATAAAAGACCATATCGATATTGGCCCCATTCCTTCTCGAATACGCACCTCATTTTTCAAGAATTTAATACTAAGATATTGACACGCTAATTTAAACATCAGAAAAAACCACATTCTCCAAAACGACGTTCCTACGTGTTATTTAGGATACACCCCTTAGATTTTTGCTCTAACACTTTCATTTTTAGGAAAATCCTCCTCCGGAGAATAATGAGGTCACACCCGCCATTCCACACGCTCCCCTAATACCCATGGCTAGTTATACTGGGGATGACATCCCACCACCGAAAGCCGATTTCTCAGCTCCACCGCCATATGAAGCAGCCACGAAGTTACCCACGTATGAGGAGGTACAAAGGGAGAAACACCTAGAAGGTCAATCGGTGCTACAAAATTCCAGAGTAAGTCATTCTACGTTTGATATTACTGACACTACATCGCATTGGTAAAATTTTCATTATTTAGTAAATAAATGTATATATATATATATTTCATAACCTGTTTAAATACTTATCTTTCGGGTTACCTCCACCACTTTCTAGAAAGATAATTATTTAGTCGGGTACGGTTTGAAGATGTTAACCTTGTTACTAACGAATGATGTGTTACCGGAAATACATCATTGTGTGGTGTGTTTTGCCGATGTAATATACAGGCACAACAAAATTACTTGAACACCACTATTTTCACATAATCAAGTTTGAATTCTCTACGATACTCTCACCATCACTGGTTGTGCCCCCACATTTTCTAAGTCATGTTACCCATATTCCTGTTGAAACCAAACATCAAAAAGCGTATGTGGTGGTGTAACGACCATAAAACATGGACAATGGATGAATTGAAACGTGTGATATGGTCTGATGAGTCCATCTTCACTGTTTCTTCCACTTCCGATCGTGTTAAAATCACCGAATGAAGCATCTAGTTTCCACTTTAAATCCACTCAAGCGTGGCGAGCATTCCAGGATGATTTGGGGTGGTTTATTATGAAATTCCTTTGCGTCCGATAATCGTTCTTGAAAAGTATCAGGCAATTTTAAAGGAGGGACGGAAAACGGAAAAATTTAGGTAATTTTTCTGGGGAATTATTAGATTTTTTTAAATTCCCAAATCGTGTTTTATTGGGACCTCTATATACTATATCTTACATAAATTTTATTGAGGAATATTAAAAATTGGCTGGGGAAGCTATTCTCCCGGACGTCCTTCGACCAACCATCGCGACCATCGTTGCTCGACCCAGAGGGATTTAAAATCGAAAATTTAAATTTATTTAGAAAATGTATACAATAATTGAACGAAAGATGTTTTCAAATATTGATTACAGACATATCGATAGCCGCCGGAAGTAATTATTCGATTTTTCGTTCTTGAAGGAGAAAAGGAATAGAAATGTTTAGTATTTTGAAAATTTCTTCGTTCAATCACTAGATTATTGTATACACTTTCGAAATAAATTTGATGAATTTTTGATTTTAGACGAACATGGATCGAGCACTGGATGGTCACCACGAATGATCTCGATAGGGTGGACGTTCGGGAGAATAGCTGCTACAACTACAACTTTTAATATCATTTTTTAATTAAAATGTATGCGAGGCATAGTGTAAAGAGCATTCAATAAAATCCCTAAGAATTTTTTTGAATTCCTAATATTTCCTGAGAAAAGAATTCCTTTTTCCGTGCTCCTGATTGAGCATAAAATATCGTGATACTTGTCGAGAGCGGTTATCGAACCCAAAGAAATCCCAAAATATCTCTTAATGCTTCCCGAGAAAAAATAAATTCCAAAAATTACCGTTTTTCCGCGCCCCTAAGTAACTTCATCCCATGATCCAGATGTTTCCAAACGATGACGAAATCTTCCAGGATGACTATGATCCTATCTACACAGCATGGGTGTGTTTAATCTTACTTTAATGAGTATGGAAATGTTACGCATACCCCGGACAGCTCCGTGAACTCAGTCGGAAGATTTGATAACAATCTTAGGAGTAGATTCCCACCATCTGCTTCCGTCAAGCGCCTGAGAGCGATATTAGACAATGATTGACATAAAATCGATATAAATATGGACTATAATAGCGTATCATGTGTAAAATGCGATCCCACACTCCTTATTAACATATTCGTTGGCACTAACGTATATGGGCGTTGACCGTCACTTCATGTCATGTGCCGATGTTCATTTAATAACAACTATTTTCTAATTTCTCAGCCTTTAAATTGTGATTGATTGAGATTATACATTTATATTTAAATATTGTATATCGTATACAGCCGTCGTCATATGTTATCGGCATCTCTATGGAATTGTGCGCACACAATTCTATACAAAAAAAAAAAAAAAAGAAAAACGAGGTTACCATGAAAGAGGAAATCGTTATCATAGCACAATTCTAGGAATTAATTGTTATCTATTCCTTCTTCGAAATTACTTGCAACTTGTACAGGGATATGAGCAATTCGCGTACACCACGTGATTACCAGATTAGGCAAATCAAATAACCGCAGTTGGTACTAACAAACCATTAACAAACTAATCAATGTTTTACATAAAATATGACAGACAGTGGGGTAGCATAAAACTTTAAGGTGCGCATTGTTGAAATAATTTAAGAATAACTTGTTTTTATGTTAACACTAAATACGAGGGTGGATTGGAAAGTTTACGGAATGACAATGAAAGCAAAATAATACCAGTTCAAGTTATTATTTTTCAATATAATCTCCTCGATCCCAAGCGAACACGCTTGGTCCAACGCTTCTCGATTTCCTCCCGGAAGTGATTTTCTTCGAGGCTCCCAAAATAATCGTTTACAACCTCTATCAGTTCTTTAGTCGACCAAAATCTCTTTCCGCCCAGAAATTTTTTGAGTTTTGGGGAACAAGTGGAAGTCTAACGGATCCAGATCAGGCGAATACGATGGATGCGGAAGGATTTCGCACTTCAATTCTGTCAATTTTTGTTGAACCATTGTATTTGAATGAGCAGGCGCATTATCGTGGTCCCGAGCGTTTTTCCTGAATTGGTGCTTTCAATTTATCCAAAAGTGTTGTGAAATATTGGTCAGTAACGAGTTTTGCCGTTTTCAAGATAACCAAATAGCAAAACTCCTTTTGAGTCCCAAAAAACCGATGCCATCGCCTTTCCACCCGAGTGCCTTCACCCGTCATTGCCTTCTTCGGAACCGATTCACCGCGTGCAATCCATTGTTTTGATTACATTTTTATTTATGGTGTGTAGTGATGAATCCAGGTTTCATCTACAGTAACGAATCGTCTCTTGAACTCCGTTGGATTCCTCGTAAATACTTCCAAACAGTGGATCGAGGTTTGAGCTCAAATGGGATTTTGCGCCGAATTGAGCAATTGCGGCACCCATCTTGCAGAAAGCTCTTTTTAACCCCAATTCATTATGTAAAATACGAACTACTCGTTTGTAAGAGCTGCCCACTGCTTCCTCAATTTCGTGCGCGCACTTTTATTTGGGGATCTGTCCATGTCTTGGATTTTTTCTACAATTGGTGAATCCTCAAGAACGGCATCTAACCTTGATTTGATTTTCTTTGCGGTTTTCCCTTCCAAATAGAAAAATTTGATCACCGCTCGAACTTGATTTTTATCCATAATTGAAAACGCAAAAAGGTACTTGACTTAAATGCTTTCCAAAACCAGACTATTTTACAAAACGATTTAACATTTGCTGGTCAATTGATACGAAAGAGTTGCCAACACAACGAGATAAAGTATTTGGAAAAATAGCAATCACCTAGCAGCGATTCCGGAAACGTGTCAATCTGCCCTCGTATATTGTTGATAGTTATTCTTTATCACATTTGCGATAGACTTAAGTTTAACAATAAAACAATTAATTGCGAAATACAGGTGTACCAAAAGTATGGAGACACCTTAATATTTAACTAGGAATGATGTATGTGAGCATGAATGTTATTATATTTTATTGTACTACATTTTCTTTTTATTTTATTTTTATTTATTTTGGTGGTGGACTTGTTAAATACAGATTTCATGTATTTTTAACAAATAAAATTATTATTATTATTATTAAAAAAAAATCACAAAGGCAAAGATTGTTGTAATTTTCAACGAGGAATTCAATGGTGACCTTAGGTTTTACCATGAAATACAATTTTAAGGTAATAAAATAGAGATTTAGTTGCTGTTCGAGTTATTTTGTCTGATCTCTGTAGTATCGAGAAATCTATGTTTATCTCAATGTTAATCATTTTTTCCAAAAAACCAGTCGGAATACCGGCCTCAAGCTCAACGAATTCTCTCTTTGGACGCCGAATCCAACGAGGATAGCGATACAAGTCTGTTAGGAACCGATTTCATGTTTTATACAGCTTTTTCGGTAGGTTGCTGCGACGATTACAACCTAATTTGTGCTTACGTATTACGCCTTCTTAACGTTTCAGTTGCGTTCATCTTCAATTGGATCGGTTTCTTATTGCTGATGTGTTTCTGTCGCACCATTGCCTCGCGTTACGGAGCCCTGTCCGGATTCGGCCTCTCGTTAGCCAAGTGGACTCTCATCGTGAAACATTCCACCGATTTAGCATCGAAGGATAACAGTTGGTTGTGGTGGTTAATCATGACTTTCGGTAAGGAATTTTGATATAAATGTATGCAGTTTTTTCATTTCGTTTTGTTAATCCAAATTTTCGTCGAGAATTAGTCTAACTTTTGCGGACGATTTTTATATGTATACAGTCCGCTCTGGTAATAGGGCAGCTTCTAAAAATTTTGAAATTGCAAAAAGTTTCAGTAGACCATGGATATTCGAAGTATTTTGTTATATGTACGTCGAATTTTCGAAATTTATTAATAAACATTGAATTTTTAGAGAATCTACGTATTTCGAGAAATTTTGAAAAAAGAATTTGAAGTATTTTCAAGCTTCTATTAAATTGTGGTAGACGATGAATTTCCCAAAATTTTTGAGAAATGTTGGAAAAATCAAATTTTGAAACTGCAAAAAGTTCTAATGAGCAATGAATTTTGGAAACCCGTTTAAGTTTGTTCAGTTTTCATAAACCTCGAATTTTCGACAAAATTGTTGTAATTGTGATTTTTCAAAGATGTTGAACAAAATTGAAATTTTGAAAAATTAAGAATTTTGAGTTCTGACAAAAATCAAGGTCAACTTTTTAAAAAAAATTAATTAAGGTTTTACACTTTAATTGGATAATAATTTAATGGGACAGTCAAGTTTTGAAAATGAATTAACTTTTTCCTTGCAGGTTTGATCATTTGTATCCGAGCAATACTGCAGTACTTAAGCATAAAACGAGGCTGGAGGATGCTGACGGCAAGTCACCAGGAACGGTTGTTATTCTTTTATTAAGAACTGTTCCGCTATCAGACAGACAGACATGTATAATAAACGGGGTCACCATTTGATATTTTCTTTCGCTTTTAGTAATCGTTATTATGTTATTATAATTGTTGTTTTATTTTTATTTTCTATCGAAAGTACATTTCACAACCATAAAATCTCTTAAGATACAGGAAGGAACGTTTTTGAATTTTTGGGTTGTGTACTATAACGATATTTTCTCCCAATCATAAGAAAAATCTAAGCATTTTTTCCTCACATTAATTAATTTTGAAAGGTCGACATATACATCTGACCTTTGTCATGTGTTAAGATAAGATATTTCTTACTGCCACGCTCATTTTCAATTTTTTTGTGTTTTGTTTTGTGTCATCAGAATAATGGTACAAAATATTAAGGAAGACTTAAGGTGTAAACAACTGATTTTCATCGAATTTATGTAAAAAGCTATTTTTATCAATTGTCATGTTTTCTTTAACATCAAGCTATGTTACCCTTATGGTTGTCAATGTACAAACATTGTATATTTTTTTTACATTCCTTTTTATGTAATATATTGTATATCGTAATATTTATATTTATTCCTTAGTAATTTATTTTATACAGGATATAAATGATCCACTTCTCTAATCACTAGAGAGCGAACGGTTTATGGGATAACACAATTCTGAACGTCGCGCCGCTTCATCTGGACGTGTGCGCTGGCTTGCGTCATCCCATAAACTATAGATTCACAATTGGTCAGTTTCAAAACCATCACCAAAGACGGTTCGAAATTTCTCATTGAAAAGCATTTAGTCTCGATGAAAGGTATTGAAAGCATCATGGATTAGGGAAGTGTGGTAGACCTATTTTTCAATGCGTATCAACATATATCTTCTCTTTCTCTTTCATTTATGGGAAGGTATTGTACAGATATAGGCAGCGTTTGAGAGTGTAAGGCCAAATAATAGAACTATCCTATTTTGAATAAAGCGATAGATTTTTAAGTACATAATAACACTTAGCCGTCCTTTTCATTGTGTCCTAGCCATCCTCATTGATCGATGGTCTGGATCGATTGTTGTTTGTACAGACAGCACCCCAATTTAATTTCTCTAGTTACGTTATAGTCGTATATGTACCATGTTATGTACAATAAAATATCCTAGCAATATTTCAAGACTTCGTTAGGAATTCAGTGTATGCACAAAATTCAATAAAAACGTTTATTTACTAAGCACGAAGTGTTTTATTTCATTAAAAATAAGTTTTTTGGGGGAGGGAGATCTGATTAGTGTCTTGAATTGTGTTTAATTGGATGAAGATATTTGGAAGAAATGGCAAATGAATTGTTTAGTGTTCATGGGGAGTGTATCTCGTTATTGAAGAAGTGGTTAGTCGGTAAAAGTCAGTTGGCCGGAATTACTTACATACCTTTAGTATTCACCAGTCATGGTTGAATTGAATTGTTCAAAGACTTGAGAGTTAGGCTGGATATTCACATAGGGTGGAAATATTCAGATCCTCATGTAGGTATTGCAGGCAAATTAAAGGGTGTAGGCTCTCATTTTCAATACCTTATTTTAAACCATCGTCCAGTCTGCTGAGGTGGAACTTACTTGCAGAGAATCAGAACAGCCCAATAAATTGGCATCTTAGATCTTACCTGGTGAAAACTACACTGAATAAGTGGAACAGCTTGCAAATCGCAGAACTCTGAAAACAAGTGTTAAATCACATCCACATTATGCCACTACATGCTAAATTATGCCAACTGGAATTCCTCACATTTTGATCTCATTCGAAGTAAGCTGGTAAGAAGAAACAGCAGTAACATTTCAACTAACCTCCCTCAGTTATCAGAGCATACATTTTGGCTCCGAGTGCCAACACTGATAAGGACCCTTGAATTCAAATGATATACATCAGCAATGCAGGCACGCTTATATTTAAGAAGGTGATAATAGTCAAAAAATTCCTATGTAACCAAATCATTTATTTCACTTTAACAAACTGAGATTCAAACTCATATATCCCAACAGATTGCTTGAGCTTATCATCATACTCCACCCATTCCTTTTCAGATAAATCGACATCATCGAAAACCTTCTTGCTTTCTTCACCAGTTGCAATCCAACCCTCACCAGGCATAAAATCCACTGGTTCAATACCTCGACAGTCGAAAGTAACTATCGTTTTGAACTTTCCTGAATCTTCCCCGTATATTTTCCTTGAAAAAAGGGAAATCAACAAACCAATTGGAAGAGAGCGATTTGTGAGATACCATTGGTTCCTTCAAGAATATCCAACCTATTCTCGCGACAACACAACTTACATTTCGCTAGAAAATGCGTCCGAGACTTGCCCGTTTTGGTGTCGAACGTTTGGGATTCCATAAGATCGTGCCATTTATCCGAGACTTCGCCACAGTTGAGACATTTGAGTTTTAAGAGAAAGTTATAGTCAGGATGGTTGGTGTATAGGATGTCGATGTTTTCTAGTGTCACTTTAATTTGTAAACTTATTTTGACCATGTCGAGTTATGGTTATTAATATAAGTTAAAAATTAGATCAAAATAGGATTTCATCTGTACAGGTTATGTCAATGATGTCAATTTAATCACTTAACGAAACAGTACTGACAATATTCCCCGAGAATAGTACCAGAGGATTTTCGACGAATTTAGTTGTGAAATTACGCAATATATATAAATTATAATTTAACGTAATAAATGAGTGATTAATTATATTTGCCTCGGTAATATCATCATAATCGAAACTAAATCTCGGCGATTATAGAATCTCTTTTAATTGTGTTACGTTGGTAGTCATCGATGTTGTCAACGCGAGGCTTTTACGTTTTTGACAGTTGACGTTTGTTGATTTAAATCGAGAGTTTTCATACGTTTTTATTTATATTAACAGTAGCTCCTAAAGTTTTAACAAATCCTTTTAATGCCTTCATAAATTATATTACTTTTTACATTTCATTTCACCATTATGCCTATGCTGGGTTGTCTATTTTGCAAGAGGAAGCAACGCTTGTTCAAAATCAGTATGGTTTATCATCATACCGGGAGCCCCATCAAAGATTACATCGTCGATTTTCTCGGACCATGCGTGAGTACCCTAAAACCAAGCCTACGGCCCCCCATAAACCGGTGTAAAATCCAATATTACAGGAACAATTTCTGGAAGACGATCAAGGAATATGCAGTGCGTGTGTTTTCGTATTGAACAAGCTGTTGTATTTGAAGAAGTGCATGTATTTGATTATCGCTTCGGGCAGAGAGGAGCAATGCAATAATACGCCGTTCTCTAAGTTTTCGTATGTTTATAAACATTTTTTGGAGAATCTGCAGAAGTTGAGTTACGAGGAGTGCGAGTCGGATGCTGATCAAAACGTAACGGGATTATTACGACCGGTGTATAGTAGTCCTTATGAGGAGGAGCGGGAAGCCGAATATGGTAATTTTATTTATTAATGTGGTCACCTCTTTGCTTAACGGTCGACTCTCGAGTATTCCCCAATTTTCTGTATGGGAATTTTGCATTACTGGTAAGGGCAACCATATTTACATTCCCGAGTAACTCTTATTAGGGTGGTGGTATTGTAGTGTACTAAACAGTAGACTAGTGTTTTTCAAAGTCAAGGACCAGTTGTTCAACCCAGTACTTGGATGGGCAACAATCATTACTACGTCTTAGTGTGGCTGTCTGTCTCGACAAAAGTTTAAGAATAACCAGTATTGTGAGTTTTTATTGTATATACCACCTTTACAAAGATTGGAGGCATTGAGGTACTATACAGCGTTCAGAAGTCTGAAATCCCCTTTTTCATGGCAAAGCTATCTGATTTAAAGAAAAATGTTTTGAGAAAAAGGTGTATGGTTAGTTTTGGTAGATCTAGTATATCATCAGCAATGTCGTAGTCTCGCCAGCATACACTGAAAGTTTGCTTTAAGTCACATAATATTTTTAGTATGATTTTACTCTTATAACATAAACTTTCTAATAAGAAACATATCAATAAAATGATTACAGATAGTGGAAATCAAAAAGAGGCCCTTTAAACGGGCCGCATCATAAATATAATACGTGTCTCTCGACGAAAGTAAAGAACATTGTCCAATAAACCAGTGCGACGCCGAATTTGGGTACGCCCAAGTTAAGTCTTTGATATCTTTCTATCCGGCGTTTTTCTATAAAAGTTTTCATATAGGGATTTTCGTGATCGCCGATTTCGGATCTGGTATCAGATTTTCAAAATTCAAAATGGCGGATTAACATTCGAAAATATTGCGAATTGCCATGATAATTTGTCTAATGCCGAATTTAACATGGCGGACCAATTTTCAAACAAAATTTCAAACTTTTCAAATGGGATATGTGTGTTAATAGATAGGGGTTCTTTCAAGGTAAATATGGAAAAGGTTTAAAGATAATTTTTAAAACGTAATAATACACAGCGTGACGTGAAACAACTCGTTTGTGCAAACTTTTGCGCTGATCTAACGTGTTTCGCTAGCAACGAGCCTAGAATCTTCACACCGTATCTTACCGCTTGTAGTTAATGATACAATTTAGTATTTATATTTCACTTTGCTTATTTGAATTATTTAATCCGTTCCGTACAGATAGGGAGGTTCGCAATACTTTGCGCCAAAAAAGGACCCGGACTAGAGGTCGATCGAGGCGACGCGGTCATAATTGGACGAGGCGTAAAGGTGTAACGACCAGATCCAAATCACGATTGACAACTTATAGCGAACCAATCCGCGGTAATAGTCGCGGGCACTCAACTGTGATGAATTTCTCTGAATACTACGATTCAGACAGGTAATATTGAAAAAAAAAGGGAATGATGTATATTTGATAAAATGATGTCTTTTTAGATCGGAAAGCGACGACGATAACGACCAAGAAGTGGCTTTAAGTTTCGAAAACGCCCGGGAGCCTCGGAACGGGGCTTTACCCGGCAGGCGACTCACCGTTTCATCGACGACCAGTTATCCCGACGACATTTCGGTGGTCATCACCAGATATAAGTGTATTAGTGACTGTACTTCCGAATTTGAGAGTTTGAAGGAGTTGACCGATCATAAGATCGAAGATCATGGAATGTTGGCGAATTATGTCTGTTACGAATGTTATAATACGAAATTTGCTTCGCAGTAAGTATTTAGGTTACGGCCCGTACAAAGCGCATGCGCGCCGGCTCCGATAAGTCATAAATCAATGAAATTTTTCGTTTTTCCAAATTTTACTTTCAACTTTTATCTTTTTAGGGAAGATCTAAAACAACATAACGATTTACAACATCATATCCTCATATCGCACTGTTTCTTGTGTTCAATGGAATTAAGAACGACCGAAGACTTACAAGAGCACCTCAGAGAGCACAAACTCCACTCGTACCCTTGCAGCTACTGTGATATGTTTTTTCTCGATCGACACAGCTGTAAGACGCACGTGGCCGAATTCCATAAAGGTAAACGGAAACGAATACGACGACCGGTGCGGTGCACCATCGTGGATCGTATACAGAGATCCAACGAACCGAGTCCCGTTGAACAGAACGAAACCGGAAAAGAGTACGAAAATCAGATATTATGGAGGTTACAGAAACGTCCTCTCGTCGAAAAACTGTCCGCGTTATGCGCGGACGTTATAAAACGATTCTATCAAGGTACAGTTGACATATCAACATTGACCCAAAGTTCGTGCGGTAGGGATTCCACGATGGACGTCCCCGGTCACGTATTAGAAGTACAAAATGAGATTTTATGCAGCGGCGATCAGACTATGGAAGTAAATCACGATATATTAAATATCGAAGAAGACGTGCCAAATCCTATAATCGAAACGGAGATAATGGAATCGACAAGTCCAGAAATTAGTACGTTTATGGACGATTCATTCGAGGAGAATCGATCTAATCGACCAAAAATAATTCTCAACGGAAACTTTAGCTTTTCCGATACTACGTTGAATTCCGACAGACTTGATGCGGAATTCAAAGATGCCCCGGAGGATTCCGGTGAAAATACAAACAAAACCGTTTCGACGTCCATGGATCAATTCGAGAGGTTCACGCAGAACAATGCTCGCTTAAACTCGGGTCTTGGGGGTCAATCCAGAGGAGGGAGTGTTCGTGCTAGGAACAAAAGACCACACTTTGTAAATAATCGCGCTGTAAATAGGCGGACGTCGGTTAGCGTGCCGGTTGATTTCAGATATGATACCTCCGATAGTGAAGACTCATAGCGACCACTAATGAAGAGATAGGATTTTACTGTATATACATATTTTATACTGTATATACACTCGTGTAAAGTTTCAATAATTTTTGTTACTACTTATTAAAAGATACATAGTAATGGTTGTGTTATTTTTTCCGTACGAAATTACATCTAATCAAAGCTGATAGCGCGATCTTTTTCTTATTGATGAAACTCAACGGCGACAGACTAAGATAACGTTTTGTCATCTTGTTATGGCTGTCGATTTTGATATTATATATGATAACGTTGGCGCTTGGAAGCCAAAATCGTTACTACATATAATAAAAACAAATAATGCGATCTTTCTCTAACTAACGTAAATAAATGGCAAAAAAGAATTAAATTTTGCCCTCTTGCTACAGCCAAGGTTTTAGCGGAGGACGCAATGGTTAATTACCATTAAAAAATTCATCATTTGTCACAGTTCAATATATTAAAATTAAAAAATGTTGGGGTTATAGTCTTCAATTGTCATATGGTTTATTTTGGGGGTCTATTTATACCTTTTCGATAGCACGCCCACCACCTTTTGAGCATTTTATTACCCAACGGGTGTTAGCTTTATATTTTAACTCATTTTTAACTCCAGCCAGAAACGTTTAATGGGGGAAACAAATGTCACTAGAAATAAAATTATTAATTTTTAGAAAAAACATATATTAATGGATAGAAATGCATTGTAAACATTCAGGCACCTACATACAACACGTACATTACAAGAATTCATAAAAAATACTGGATATGAATAACCTAAGATACATCGACATGTGATAATACAGGTTTCTATAACAGCGATATACCTAGATGAACTTGAGTCAAGGTGAATTAAAGTTTTCGTTTCATGGACAACGAAGAAATAGAGCAGTGTAGTCCTGGTTTCGAAAAAAATAAAAAGTTTGTTTGGTTAACGACGAAAAGAATTGACAAGATAGGTAAGTCAACAAATAAGTCGATACATATATTTGGAATAAAAGGGTTTTAAGAAGAAGTAGCAGTGAATAAAAGAACCTCACCATACCTGAAAAGATACAATCTAAAAAGGGGAAGAATCCATAGAAATTAAAGGTGCATCGAGAATAGAAGTTAAGAGAGGGGATATAGGAAGAACTATCAACGGAAAAGAAAGTACACTCAGACACACACATAACACTAGGTAATTATCTTGATTTTATGTTAAATATTTCTCAAAATTTATAAATATAATTTGTTATAATTAATGCTTTTTATATCATTAATTAAGAATTAGGGCGACGCAATTTTCTTTAAGAAATTTAACTAAATTCTCAGTAACTCAGCAACTTCGTACGAATTTACCGAAGGAGACAACACTGAAATAATGCTAAAATTCTACATCCTTAGCACATTCCTACTATCAAAATCTTCAGGTATAATAAAAGCTGAAAGCACAATTCCTAGCTTTACCTCTCTGCCTCGCATATTGACAAATGAAAAGGTGTCACCTTTCATGTCACAAAATGATCGGATATATAATTAATAAACGATAATGGTGCGATCTCCCTCACTTTTCACATAAGCCACGAAAAATAAATAGGCGGAGATTAAACTTGACTTTTGTCGTCATTGACCTACATTAATGATTTTTGACAAATGACGTTCTTCCCATCACCAAATTACTTTTTTCCTAAGAAATCAGTGGCGATAGCAAGACTTCTCTTAGGGTTTCTTGTCTAATCCACCAGGAATAAGCGGTGAGAGACAAAGATGAAATTACAATTTGCCGTATCGCAAAATGGTGACGAATTGAATTACAGTCAAAAAGAACAAATCTGACTACGCGATTTCTTTCTCTCTAACCCGCGGAAAGTTAATGGTGAGAGATAAGGATGGGATATATCGTTGCAGTGAAGTAACACGATAACCAATGTTAATTCTTTCTCTAATTCCTTCGTATGTGGGTAAATTGCAGATACGAAGTTCGCATCCAAAGTTCTCCAGCGATGTTCTCCAACTCCAAATTATCCCTCGTTCCCGTTTCATTTATTCCAATTCCATCTAGTCGTTTTAACCCCATCTAATTTAAGCTAAATTGCTTTAAATTCCTGTATATAATTTGGGAAATGACAGCTGTCAACGTCAACGTTTGTTCAAGTAAAAGCTGTGTTTATTTATTATCATAGATACAAGATCATTATAAATTTAAAAATGGAAACATCACTTTCATAAAAATAATTACGTATTTATAGCATTACTTTCACAGTTTTTCTTACACTAAAGAAATCGCCAATGGCAAGGCAGTATTCATTACTAATTAATACATTAAAAAAACATAATCGGAAATCCCAAAAAAAAATTTAAGGGCACGGGGGACCGTGACAAGCTCTCTTCTTGTACAGCACCCTCGGACACGCCTTCCCGCCGTTTTCCGGTTGACGTTTGATCATCCTTTGTTTGTGGATGATTCCGGAACCGCACGTGGTACTACACGATGACCATGGTGACCATTCCGTTATCATGCAATCTATACGCTCCGGATTTCGTGAGGAACCAGGAGCTTGCCCGAGAAGGGCTTCTAAAACCAAAATTATGAAGTTAAACGGATGTTAAATGGATTCCGTTTCCGTATCCAAACGGAATATTGAATTTAAATTGACTGAATCAATATGGGGTTTGTTTGGATCCGGAAACGCAACCCGTTAACATTTAGGTCACAGAAATTACGCGACACGGATGAAGAAAAAGATACATACATACCTCTCACCACACCGCAAGCTTCATTACATTCCTCGGCGGTCAAAAAGTTATTTCGATTCCCTCGACAACCTCCGTAAACGAAGGGGACGCACATCAACTTCCTGGGCTCGAAGTACCAACGATTGAAGAAACCGTAACAAGGTCCTTGGACGCTTTCCTCCATACAAACCTCTTTACAATAAAGTTTCCTTTAAGAGTGGATTTTAGGGTGAATATAGAAATATTCTCTAAGTAATGCCATGGTCGTCGACATTGATGATGTGTTGTTGGTCATACTACCAATTTTCCTCAGCAAAAATCTGGAGACTAATGTTATTGTCGTTAACGAAGCCGAAAAGATAATAATATTACTCTTTTTAGATTCTGAAGAATTTACCGGCATGTTTGCTTTGTCGTTGATCATACTAATTAGGTTCCTCAGAAGTAATCTGAAGACTGATGTTATTGTCGTTAACGAGGCCCAAAAGATAATGGCATTAATCTTTAGATTGTGAAGATTCTGCCAACATGTTTGTTTTGTCGTTGGTCATACTGCCAGCTTGCTCAGAAGTAATTTGAAGACTGATGTTATTGTCGTTAACTAGACTCAAAAGATAATAACGTTAATCTTTACATTCAGAAGGTTCTTCCTACATGTTTGTTTTGTCGTTGGTCCTACTGGCAGCTTCCTCAAAAGTAACCTGAACATTGATGTTATTGTCGCTAACGAGGTACGAAGGATAATAACATTAGTGTTTAGATTCTGAAGAATCTGCCAGCATATTTGCTTTGTCGTTGGTCATACGACCAGCTGCATCAGAAGCTACCTGAAGACAGATGTTCTTGTCGTTAACGAAGTTCAAAAGTTAATAACATTAGTCTTTAGATTATGAAGAATTTGCCCCCATTTCCTACACTCCTTGACACGACCTTTAAATTAGGGAGGCACCTCTGAGCTCTGTAACTACAATAGAACCGAAGATATTGAATTTTGAAGGTGCAAGAGTGTCGCGACTTAGAGATTTTGGGGGAAATTGTAACCTTCCGTATTTTCAGCCCTTGTCGACTCCGGGGGCTAAAAATTTATATTTGTTAATTTTTCAGTTAGTATAACAAGTACACTAAATTTCATAGAAATCTGAGGGGGCCAAGGAAATTGTTGCCTTTTTGATTGATTTGAAATGGAATGACCTAATAACCAAAGATAATAACATTATTCTTCAGATACGAAAGAAGTTGGCAGCATAACTAATGAAACGTCGGGCATGCAGTTTTGACAATCACGGCAGTCATCATCAAAAACTCATACTGTCCATTATTGAACAAAAGACGTTCTCAAATTTTGCTATTTCTTCCGATTTTGAGGAAGTTTTATCCAGTATGCTATATTGTCTTTCGTCTGTTTTTGGCAGCCTCAAATCTTCACTAAGATCTGTGACCATAGCATTTCATGGGGAATATTTCTACATTCCTTAATCGTCATCTTTAAGTCATATATTTCGTCACGGTCAGTGTCCATGCTAGAAACTTCTTTCGGGTTGGTATCCAGCTTCTTGGAGAATATTGGAGCTTTTCCAAATACTAAGTATAAACCAATATTCCTGAAGAAGCTGGTTGTATAGAGGACGAAACGTCGACATTAGCAATTCGCAGCAGAATTCGAAAGAAGTTTTTCCCATTGACACATTGACTTGACCCGGTTATTATTCACAACAACATCATCATTTCTAAATAATTTCAAAGGTTAAACACTACGTTTTGCGGTGGCCATGTCGAACGTGCAATCCGGCGTTTCCACGCATGGTCTTTGTTGGACGTGCTCGATCCTGGAGCTGCATTTCTGTTGCAGGGCTGGCTCTACGAGCATGAGTCTGGTCCGCATTTTGACGCCTTTGCCGCAGGAAGCGCTGCAAGGACTCCAATCGCTCCAATCGGTGGTGGGACACATCGGATCCGGAACTTCGATTTGGTCCGCCGTGCAAGGTGGCTCCATGCATTTCTCTTTTTCAACTGTCAAATGGAATGTAATCAAAAGAAGTGAAGATAATATGTAAATGCCGGGATTCGTGGCGATGATGAATTTGTGAAAGGTTGTGAGGATCGTCGATGTTCTTTTTTAAGATAAGAATAAGAAGAAATGAAGATGAAAATATAGTTCCATGGGATGACAGATGTATGGGAGTTCTTGAAAATCCCGCTCAAGTGAAAAAATCAAGCACAAAGACATGGTCTCATAGGTTGGTACATTTATGGACATTTCTAGATGCTATAATTAGGAATACCACTTGGATCAAATCCATAGGCGTTATAAGATCGGGAAGAGGTGGCAAAAGTAAGTTTATGAGTTCCATTGCTTCTTGAGATCCAAGTCCAAGATGGCTTTATGTTCGCGAAAAATGGCGAAAATTTTGGGCTTGTATTACGAAGAGGCACCAGAAACTTCTCTCCTTTCTCGTCTCTGTTTCTGACGAAAGGACTAAAGTGTAGAGAAAAGTTGCAAGATCCCTGGGCGAAGTTAGTACATCATGGGACTCAGAAGAGATTCAAGAAGTCTTTATGGTAAAAACTATACCTGTTTGGACGTGTGTGCACTTCTTCCTGCCCATATGATTCTTGAAGCTTCTCCTCCTCATCTTCAGACCTACTCCACAAGTAGCCGAACATTCCGACCACAAAGACCAATTGTACACCTCGCAGATACCTCCGTCGAGGGCGTCAATGGGTTGTTCCTCCGAATCCTGGGTTTGGCCGTCACTGAATGGAAATAAATACAATTTTGACGTTAATTACGGCGAATCTTTTTCGAAGTACCAAGTTATGGAAGGATGAAAGATTATTGGACGAGATGAAGTTAGAGGATAGCTTGAAAAAGTATGATTTAAGGACGAGGATAATCAAAAAAGGGTGTTTCTCGTCACCCCCGAAATCTGTTTACATTTTTTCCTTTTTATCGCGCGATTTATTTGTAAATTGTAATATACCTTTCACATTCCGGAACGGCAGCAACGCACATTTCTTTGGATACCAACTGCCTGTTACAGCCTAGCATTTGCGCCTTTTGAGGCATACGATACTCCCTGGTTCGCATCCTCAATCCCTTACCGCAGGTAACTGAGCATTCGCTCCAGGCGGTGTATTCGGAGACGACACATTCGGCTGAAAATTTTAAAAAATAATAATAATAAAAAAGAAATGTTTTTCAGTCCTCATACTATCGCCAATCGATCGCTTAAATTATTTTAGAATTAGATTTGTGGGCTTAAAGTTCTGAAAAATTTTAGCAAACTGTGAAAGTTACAAATACTTAAAAAAATTTAATATTGAAATCGTGAAAATTTTTGTTTTTTTCAGAAAGAAACATTGAAATCTTAAACCTCGACTTTTGTAAAATTTTTCAAGTTTTGAAAAAACAGAAATCTGAAATTTCAACACTGAAGTTTTGGAAATATTGAAAATATCCTTCCAAATTTTTCGAAAATATAAAAATTATTACATTTACAAGTTTTCGATCTTCCCAAAATTTCTAAACTTTTCGAAAATTTAACGCTTGTTAAAGATTTTAACTTTTTGATAAATTCAAAGATTATCAATAATTTCCGAAAATTTAAGGTTTTAACAATTCCTTAGGAAATTCAACGTCCTTTAAAATTCCTGAAGTATCATTTTTTTAAACTTACTCTATATTTTAAAATTATCTAGAATTTTAACATTCTTTAGAATTGCAAAATTTTCAACTTTTGGAAATTTTATAGTTTCCAAAACTTTTTCAAAACTTTAACGTTTATTAAGAATGTAAATTTTTTGATAAATGCAAAGCTTACGAAAAATTTCCAAAAATTCAAGATTTAGTAATTCTTTTGAAATTAAGATCCCCTAAAATTTCTGGAATATTAATATTTTTCGAAACTGCAGAAATTACTTATTAAATATTTTAACATTTCCCGAAAATTTAACGCTGTAAACTTTCGTGATAAATTCAAAGATTTTCTAAAATTGCCGAAAATACAAGCTCTAACAATTTGTTTGGAAATCAAACTGAAATTGCAGATTTCTCAAATTTATTCAGTGTTTTAAAATTTTCGGGAATTTCAAAATTACTCACATTTCAAAATTGCTAATCTTTTCAAAATTGTTCAAAATTGTAGAATTTTTGAGATGTATTCAATATTTCAAAATCTTGATTCACATTATCAACATTTTCAATCTTTCTAACTTATAGGCAACTTGGAGAAAATTAATTATTTTTCAAAACATTTTTAAAATAAATAAAATATTTTTCGAAAATTAACGATCGCTGAGGATTTGGACCGTCTTGATAAATTCAAGAATCATCTCAAATTTCTGAAAATACATTAACGTAACATTCAAGGATTATCAAAATTTTTCAAAATTGTAATTTTGCAAAACCAAGATTTTCCAAATTCTTTTGAAATAGCAAAATTTTAATATAAGAAAAATTGTATTTTTCAAAATTGTAATTTGCCCTTTGTTTCTTTCTTTCTTTCTTGTTGTAGTACCATAAACTCAAACAACATCAAGCGCGTTAGACCACTGCTTAGGGTGACTGCTATCGTACAGTCACCCTAAAACATTTATTAAAATTTCAAGATTTTTCAAAATTTTTTAAAATTCAAAATTTCTGAGTCGGTTTAAAAATGTTACGTACGTCTGGAGGTATCTTCGGTATTCTCGCTCACGTCCAACTGAGCAAAGAGGTACTTCTCGTCACAAGATTTGGAAATGATCTTCTCCCTCTTCAGATATAATTTGGCTAAGGGGTGCATTTCGGATTTGGACGGGTCGTAGAAGGGAGCTCTCGGATCTTCCGGGTAAGTCGTCGTGATCCGATACATTTTCTCTCTTGGTTTAGTTTCGGCGTTTGGCGACTGGTCGTCGTAATGAAAAATAAAGAAAAATAACAATCGTGATCATTATTATTCTTAGTATTTATTCAATATGGCGTACCAGAACTATCAATTGATTTAGGTATGGCAATATGGCTTCAAATCTGATCAGTTAAACTAATATGACGTAAAAGGTTAATCAGGTGATTGAGGCGGGACAAGTGGTCAGCTGGATCAGATGTCAAAAGTGATTAAATTGTATGGCGTCAATAGTGATCTACATGTGGGAATATGATGTCAACAATGATCTATATATCATAACATGGTAGAGACAACATGGCGGTAGAAGTGGTCAGCTGATTTAGATCTCAAAAGTGATTAGTGGATTTAGTTATGACAACGTAGCGTAAAATCTAATCAGCTGTCATAATATGGCGTCAAAAGTGATTTACGTAGGGTAATATGGCGTCAAACGTCAACCAGGTAATTGAGGTGTGGCAACATGATTCAGCTGGTTCAGATGTCAAAAGTGATTAAATTTTATGGCGTCAATAGTGATCTATATGTGATACTATGACGTCAAAAGTGATCTACATGTGATAAAATGGTGTCAAAAGGGTGATTAAGTGTGACAACATGGCGTTAGAAGCGGTCAGCGGATTCAGGTCTCAAACGTGATTAGTTGATTTAGTTACGACATTATGGCGTCAAATCTGTTCAGTTGTCATAATATGGCGTCAAAAATAATTCACATGGGATAGTATGACGTTAAAGGTGAACCAAATGATTAAGGTGTGATAACATAGCGTTAGAATTGGTCAGCTGATTCAGATGCAAACGTGGTTACTTGATTTAGGTGCAACATGGCGTCAAAGCTGATCATCTGTCATAATATGGCGTCAAAAGTGATTTATATGTGATAATACCGCGTCAAAGGTGAACCAGGTAGTTGAGGTGTGACAATATGGCGTTAGAAATGGTCAGCTGATTTAGATGTCAAACGTGATTAGTTGGTCTAGGTATGACAATATGGCGTCAAATTTAATCAGCTGTTATAATATAGCGTTAAAAGTGATCTATGTACATGTAAAAATATGACGTTAAACATAATCAGCTAATTCAGGTGTCACAATATACTATGAAAAAAACCAGTTGAGATTAGATGTAAAAATATGGCGTCAAAATTGATCAGATTAAATCAGATACCACAAGATGAAGTAATTAGTAGAGTTTGTTAAAGAGGTGGATTTACACTAAATAAGTAGTGTAAATCGGACTGACGCTGTCACTTCTCCGAATTTTATTATTCAGTGATAACTACTCATTAGTGATTAGCTGATCTTTACTGACAAGGACAATATCAATATCATTATTATTATTATCAATTAAAAATAACCGAAATCGACGAGTTCATATGGCAGGAAATATCCAAAGTGATAATTTCAGTTGGTAGTCTTTATCGTCGTTGGCAGAGATATTTCATCGGTTAGAAAGAAACGACACTATCAACTTTCATTAGTATAAATTGTAATTTAGAGTTACACTTACCATATAACTAATACCGCCATCGGTTCCTGCATCGTAAGGATATAACTCAAGGATAAGATTTTCCATCCAGGAACAATTTTTCAGGCAGAGATTTAAGCCGTTAACTCCGACGACCCAATCTGGCGACGGACCTACAATCAAGGGCAAAAATCTTTGCATTTAACAACTGTTGCAACTCGTGAAGGTGGAAAGATGGTCGCGTAACGAATGGTACTAGTTAAGAATGAGGTTTGATTGAAAAAGAGCACCTGATTAAATTAGCATCTTCAAGGCTAATTTCCACTTGAGCAAGAAAGAAATTTTTGGATACTATCTAAGTTTTGTGTTTTGATTTACTGAAATATCCTCCCTCGTAATACGGAAGTGCTGAAAAATATCTGATACCTGAACATAACTGTAAATATCAATTCCATCAACCAGATTGTCATTCTCAGCGAGGAAACGCAAAGGAATCGCATAAGTTTTGATTAGAAGGCACCTAAAACAGCGTGCAAGTGATTATTATAATTTACGGGGTGTGTTCATATGTTATCTCTCTAATTAAGTACTTTAATTGATTAAATAATTAATGTAATTATTTTTGGTCGTTCCGCTACAGTTTAGACGAAATCACTATTAACAATCGCGATTACAAGTAACGTGCGAGAAGTGTATTAATTGTGATACATTCATCGTTTTTTTCTTTGGGCGCAACAAAGATGAATTATCGACTTCTAGGGTTCTTGGCGATTTTAATGTCGACAGTTATAATTTTCGATGGCCAAGGAAGAGTGGTGCAGGCTCCTCCAATTTTGTTTCGAAACATAATTCGTCCCGTTTGTAAAAAGGATTTCAGCATGGGCTACGTTTCCAAGCAATGTCGACCCTCAAGTAAGTTAGCGTTCATAGCATTTTGGTCTTGAGTACTCCTTAAAGTTTCGAATTTTTTTGTACGCAAAATGACAGCTCAATTGAATTCTAATAAAACAGAAAACTGTAAATTTTAAACAGTAGAAACAAAGAAAAGTCGAATAACGATAGTGAAATAAAACAAAACAAATAGAATTTTCTTTATTTTTGTTTGTTTGCTTTTTGTTGGCTAGTTTGCTTCTTGTTTTGCTTTCGTTTTTAGTATTTTTTTGTTTTGTTTCTTTTTATCCGTTTGTTTTTTTGTTTGTTCTTTTTAGTCTTTTCTTTAGTTATTTCTTCTTATTTCACACAAAACAACAGCTGAACAGAGAACTGTAAACTATAAATAGTATAAACAAACAGAAAGCGAACAGCAATAAAGAAACAAAAACAAATGCAATTTTATATTTTATTTCGTTTCTTGTTCCCTACTTCCCTCTTTTGCTTTGTTTCTTTTCCTTTGTTTGTTTTCTTTTGCTATTGCTTATGTTTCAGCAACGTTTTCTTTAGTTATTCTTTTTGTTGCACACAAAATAATAACTGAACAGGAAACAGTTAAGAAACAAGAAGCAAAAGAAGATTCTAATAAAACAGAAAAGACAGAAGTATAAAGAGTACAAGTAAACAGAAAGTGAACAACGAAAAAGAAACAAAACAAAACAATTACAATTTTCTTTATTTTCGTTAGTTGGCTTTGCTTCTTGTTTTGTTTCTGTTTTCTCAGTATTTTATTTCATTTATTCGTTTCTTGTTTCCTAGTTCCTATTTTTTTGCTTTGTTTCCTTTTATCCGTTTGTTTTATTAAGATTTTCTTTTGTTATTTATTTGATTAGAATAGAAAAATAGTTAGAAGATAGTTAAGAAACAAGAGGCAAAACAAGATTCTAATAAAAGAGAAAACAGAACTGTAAAGAATGCAAACAACCAAGAAGGAACAAAATAAAACAAATGAAATTTTCTTTATTATCCCTCGTTTTCTTTCTTGTTTTGTTTGCGATTTCGCAGTATTTTATTTCATTTCTTGTTTCTTAATTCCCCTCTTTGCTTTGTTTCTTTTTACTCGTTTGTTTTTTTTTTTTTTTTTCAGTGTTCTCTTTAGTTATTTGTTTTTGCTGTACACAAACCAACAGTTCAATGGAAAACAATTAAGAAACATGTAGTAAAAAGAATTCTAATAAAACGAAAAGCTGTGAACTATAAAGAGTATAAACGAGCAGAACGTGAATAACGAAGAAGAAACAAAGCATAACAAATACAATTTTTTATTGTTCCTTGTTTGCTTTTTGTTTTGTTTTAAATTTCCCAGTATCTTATTTCGCTTCTTGTTTCCTAGTTGCTTGTTAACTTTGCTCTTTTGTCTTCGTTTGTTTTTTTGTTTGCTGATGTTTGATTAGCGTTTCCCTTACATATTTTTGTTATTGTACGCAAAGTAACAGCTGAACAGAAAACAGTTAAGAAATAAGAAGCCCAACAAGATTCTAATAAAACAGAAAACAGAACTGTACAGAGTGCAAACAAACAGAAAGCGAACAACGAGAAAGAAACAGAATGAAACAAATACATTTTCTTTCCTTGTATTTTGGCATTACCTCTTGTTTTGTTTGTGTTGTCTTAGTAGTTTTTTTATTTCTTGTTTCCTGATTTCTCTTTCTCCTTTGTTTCTTTTGACCCTTTTGTTGAATTGTTTTATCAGCGTTTTGTTTTGAATAGAAAACAGTTAAGAAACCAGAAGGAGAACAAGATTCAAATAGAATAGGAAACAGAACTATATAGAGTGCAAACAAACAAGAAAGCTAACAACAAAAAATGAACAACATAGAACAAACGCAATTTTCTTTATTTTTCCTTATTTGTTAGTTTTGCTTCTTGTTTTGTTTTCGTTTTCTCTGTATCGTATTTCGTTTCTTGTTTCCTAGTTCCTTGTTTGTTTTGCTTCTTTTTGTTCGATTGTTCTTTTGTTTTGCTTATGTTTGATCAGTGTCTTCTTTAGTTATTTATGTTGTTGTACACAAAACGGTTAAAAAACGAGGAGTAAAACAAGATTATAATAAAAGGGGAAACTGTAAACTATAAACAGTCCAAATAGGCAGAAAGCGAATAACTATAAAGAAACTAAACAAAACAAATATAATTTTCTTTAGTTTTTCTTGCTTGATTTTTGTTTTTGCTTTTGTCACTTGTTTCATGTTATATATGAGGGAAGCGTAGGATTTTGAAGGGGCGTTTTGGGAAGATGGGGCAATTTTGATAGTTCGGAGATGAACTTATGGATTTGGGAAATCTTGGGGTAAAAGGATCGTTCGATTGTAACCACCGTAAGTCGATTTTAGAGGATTTGGTACGATTCGATTCGATTTTGAGCGATTTCATCGGAAGAATGACGGTCGTAGACGAAAATATAAGACAAATATGTGTATCCTCTAATTCATCTTCGTTCGTGTTCCTTCTGATGATTTTCCTAATCTTATGTTGTTTATTCTCCGCGTAGGGATGAAACAGAGAAATAACGGCTAAGTCAAATGTTTTATTCAACATTTATGTATTTTTAATTAAAAATTATCAAATCGTCCTGGCCTTAATTATATCGACATATGGTCGTGTAAATTTCTAAATTACCTCATGCTAATTGTTTACCGTTTAATTAAACTGATTAGCCTGAAATTATCCCGTTACAAAGAGGAAAACGTCGGTAACTAAATTTGATTCTGGCATAAATTCCAATATTGGTTGAAGGTATCACAATGAAAACGCACATTTTATTTATCGCGATTGTAATAACAGTTTTCGCCCTCTTATTTGGTAATCCCATGGCATCTGAGATACCGGATATGGTGCAACGTAGATACGCAAAATCCATCTTCAACGTACCCTGTCGAAAATGTTGCGTCCGTATCGCTACCGGGGCGTGTATTCCCAAAAAGAGTAATCTATTAAGATTTTTTAAAAGGGCTTACTTGTGATGTTTAATGTTTTCTGTTTGGATTTATTCGACACTTTCGATTGTTTAATTTTATTTTTCAGAATATGACAAGATCCTCCTTTCCAAACCTAAACGCAGAGAACTCGTCCGTCGCAGTGTTTGAAATTCGAGATCAATTCAATTCTAGATTTTGTAATTCGATATAATTTTTCGAATAAATGTTGTGTTTGAAAAGTTACTTGACTTATCTCCCAACAATTCCCGAAGATTTTATGTATATTGTAGTATAGTAATACTCGAATGGTTAATTACCATTAGAAAATTCATCTTTTATTACAATTCAATATATCAAAATTCACAGTTAATGTTGGGGTTATGGTCTTCATTTGTCATACAGTTGGAGTTCTATTTATACCTTTTTGACACCACGTCCACCACCTTTTGAGCATTTTATTACCCTACGGGTGTTAGCTTCTTATTTTAACTCCAGGCAGAGACGTTTAATAGGAGAAACATATGTCACTAGAAATAAAATTATTAAATATTATAAAAAGCATATATTAATGGATAAAAAATCATTGCTAACATTCAGGCTCATACATGCAACAGTTATACATTACAAAAATTCATAAAAAATTACTGGAAATAACCAAGAATACATCGATATTCAATACAGGTTTCTATAACAGCGATATACAGGATGAACTGGAGTCAAGATGAATTAAAGTTTTCGTTTCGTGGACAACTTAAAAATAAAGCAGTGTAGTCCTGGTGTCCAAAAGGAATGAAAAGTTTGTTTGGTTAACGACGGAAAAAATTGACAAGATAGATAAGTCAACAAATAAGTCGATAAATATATTTGGAATAAAAGGGTATTAAGAAGAAGTACCACCGAATAAAAGAACCTCACCATACCGGAGAAGATAGAATCTAAGAAGGGGAAGAAGGTGCATCGAGAATAGAAGTTAAGAGAGGAGATATAGGAAGAACCATCATCGAAAGAGAAATCACACTTACACATACACACAACACTAGGTAATTATCTTGATTTTATGTTAAATGTTTCTCAAAATTTATAAATATAATTTGTTATAATTTATGCTTTTTATATCATTAATTAAGAGCTAGACCGGTGCAATTTTCTTTAAGAAATTTAACTAAATTCTCAGTATAATATATTTATATATTTTGAGGATGTCAGATACAAATTATGTATATCTTGCACTTTCTTCTAATTTTGGTTTTCTTCTTTCAAAAACGCCTCCGGGATATTTTAAGGGTGGTTTCTCCTGTAGTTTCTTTGAAATTCATAAAGTTAGTGTCAATTTACTGTCGAGAAATCTAGACAAGGACGGATTGAAAGAAAACTTTTAGGACCAGAACCTGTATGCCGAATAACAAAAGATTCTATTATCTTGTTAATTTGTATTGTGATTTATTGATCTTTTTTAAATGACGTAACCCATACTAAACTTTAGCCGATGGGTCCAAATAAATTATTATTATTATTATTATTATTCCAGCAGACGGTAAAAGACATGGAAATTGGCTGAAGGTCAATTTTATAGTAAAACGCTGTTAGGTAGGCTAAATGCTAAAGTTTTAAAGGTAAAGCCAACTTTCCGTTGCAATACCTTCGAAATGGAGCTGACCAATTGGGTACTGAAAAGTCTAACCAGTACTTCGTTTTAAAATGTCCGCAATCAAACCACTCCAAATCTTCATATTGCACCCAACCTTCGATTCCACACTCTTTTAAAAATTGAAATTGGATAGAACCATCCTTCTAGGAAAATCACTAAAATGGGGTTATCTTCCCAGGTCCACTTCTGAACTATTTAAAACCGTACCGCACTTTATCGCAAAATCTTAAAGAGTATAATTACCACTTCTTCAAACCAAATTTTCCAAAGTCGAATCGCCGATTATTCCAAAAACGTCGAGATTTTTCGTTTATCAATTTAGCCACGGTCGATCCTAGGCGGTGTGCAAAGCGTGTCCTGCACGAAGGCGGCTAACCTTTTACTAAATTATTTGCATCCGCCAAAGAGCACGTTCCTTAAAATGGCGATGCACAAACTGATTCATTTTTTAATTTACGTAACATCTAAGTAATTATTAAGAACATGTCAATTAAAATTATAGAAATATTGTTGAACAAACTTAGGCAAATACTAAATAGTAAATACTCTCAGAAGAAGAACAGAAGAAGAATTGTAACATAGGTAAGTACATCTACAATTTCATCAATATATGGAATTAGATCTTTAACACAGAGATTTTGGAGAAGAGTAATTTGAAAAGTGGTGAATACACGATTGAAAGAATAGGCAGAGAAAAATCCTTGGTGATTATCAAAATGGCTTCAGAACCAACCGATCGACCATAAATGCTATAGATGCGGTAGAGCAAATAATCCAAAAGACATGGGAGCATGGCAGAGAAATACATCTAGCCTTTATTGATTTTGAGGGAGCCTTTGACACCGTCAACAGGAATGAAATGATAGAGGCACTGAAATCAATGGGAATATGAGAAAAATTGAGGGCGCTGGTAAAAATAAGTCTTGGAAACACAAAAGCTAAAGTGAGATACATGCGAACAACAACAGACTCGTTCGAAGTAAACAAAGGGGTAAAACGAGGAGACCCGTTATCTCCAACAAATATTCAATTTAGTTTTAGAAAGTGCCATTAGAAAAGCCAAATTAGACAAAAGGAATATAATGGTTGATGGATGCGTATACAGACGATGTCACAATAATTGGAAGCACAAGAACAGGAATGACACTAGCCTTGGAACGTCTGGAGAGGGAAGCACGAAAACTGGGTATGGAAATCAATGAAGCTAAAACAAAATACATGAAGATAGGAAGAACTGAGACCGATACGTGAGGCTACCTGAGAACACAGAACCACAAATTTGAGGAAGTTCCATCGTTCAACTACCTAGGTGCAATAATAGACAGGAATGGGAAAGAGAGGGTGAGACGGAAAATTTTAAAAGGACTACAAGCGTTTGGACGAAATAGGTCACTACTGAAAAGCAAAACACTAACTAAGAAAACCAAGATGAAGATTTACAAGACTTTAATAAGGCCGGTCATCACGTATGCAATGGAGACCACAGCAATCAGTAAAAAGAACAAGAAGACCTAAAGATAGCAGAAAGAAAAATTTTAAGAGCAATATTAGGGCCGCACGTTACAGAACAGGGAGTAATAAGACCGAAAACTAACAAAGAAATAGAGGATCAAGTTGAGGGAGAAAATACATACACAATAAGATACATTAAAGCTCAACGGCTCCAATGGGCAGGCCACATCATGAGAAGGAAACCAACGGATATGATAAGAAGAATAATCCAGTGGATTCCGATATGGCCCAGAGGCAGAGGACGACCAAGGAAGAGATGGAGAGATGCCGTGGACGAAGACATAAAAGTGATGAAGATAAGTGATTGGAGATCAAAAGCAAGGGACAGGAAAGAGTGGAGGAAAATAACACAGGCCGCCAGGACACATAGCAAACTTTAAAACACAGGGAACAAGAGGATTAGTTCACCTCATCAAATAGAACTTGAAACACGTCATAAGACGTTAGCCATAGCCCAAAGGGCTGAAAGGCTTGAAGATGATGAATTTGAAAAGTTCGTTGATAATTTAATAGTGCTAGAAACTAGAAAACCGAGGAATTACTGCTCTGAAGCCTGGTGCAAACAATGAGATTTTATTCTGGCCGGGACATCCACGAGGTGTGAAATTTCGGGGTATTCCCTGAAGTAGTGGGATAGACATCTTATAAAAGGTCGAACGAATTTACAAGTGATATTCGTTAGACGTGGAAGGGTGAGTCTAAATGGAAAACGAAAGTAAGTAAACTTAAAATATATTTAATCGATCTAAATTCAATATATTTAATTTAAAGTATATGTAGTAGTGTAATGTAATTTATATTTTTTAAAAATTTGTCTTTAGATGTCTGATAGAAGGACTAACCAGCAGTCAGGTGCGAAAAACAGTCAAACTGGCAGGAACATTGGAAACATTTTTTGAACAGCGTCCTGCTCCGTCTATCTCTAGCTCTTCTACACTATCAGAAAATAAGGAGCAGCACATCACGGAAGACTCAACAAACACTCCCCAGCGGTCAAAATGAAGCAGATGCTGCTGGTGCTTCTCGCTTCAGAGTAGAGGTTTCCTTCGATGATCCAGGTACGTGGCCCGATTATTTATCTTCGCATTTTATCGATGACTTGATCGTAAGGGGCGGTCCAAAACAAATAAGAAGGATTAAATTTGCTATCGATGCAAAATCTCATTGAGACTCGCAGTTAGTGCTCGACCTGCTCGTTCGCTCTAGAGATGACATTTACAGAAACGGCTAAAAATCACGAGACAATAGCGGATACAAAATGCGCAAGCGCAAATGAAAAAACCGGGAATCACCGACTTAACTGGGGCGAATGCGCTAAGAGCTTAATTGTTTGATAAAATGGGAAGGTGGTTTAATTCTTTATTATTTATTAATAAAGCAGATTAGACAAAGTTTCAAAGATCCGATACCAATACTCAAACGGTACATTCCCCAAGGATCTAATGTTCCTACTTAGACACGATTTTAAAGGAAGAGTAAAGAAATGACTTTGAAACGATAACAGCTTCCAAATAATTTGCGATTTGCCATTTTTTTATTGCCCAGGCACAATTTCAGTGCGTGGCATCTTTCAGGAACAATGCGCCGAAAAAATATTGATCAGGTCCATTTTTTTCTATTTTTAGCAGCTAGAAACTTATTAGATTCTTTTTCGTCATTTTCATACATTCTTAGTTAGTTGGCTTTCAGGATTTCATCCCCCAGCATCACTTCTAACGTTGTGGCACGAAGGTAAGGATCTTGTTGAAATTGTATTGGGTACCTGATCCTGTCTAGTTCAAAGAGTATAAACTGTAAATCATCATTTTTTATATTTTTTAAGCCGTTTGGATTTTTTTTTGTATTATATATAAAATACTAAGAAATATAATTCGACACTGAAAGGTACAAGAGTTCCTGCTTAAGTACGTACGTATGTAAGTGAAGTTTTTACCAAATTTTGTTGCACAAATTCCATCGCTGGCGAACGGAAACGACATTTATTTCCTTCTTTTTTAAATTCCAATTATAATTATCCTGTTTATGCACGCGACAGTAAATGTAATTAATCCAAACTAGGTACTTACTTACGTCATCGAAATAATTGCAATTATAAAGAACGGGATTAATTATCGCTTATTAATTTTCAGCGTGGATATTTAATTCCGATTCCATTTGCGTGTGAATAATCGCAAAAATGACATCGAAAAAGTTATTGATTTTCGTTTTATTCATCAATCTCTTGCTATCAAACACCGAGGGATACATCGTACCACCGCCCGTTGAAGATGATGTCATCGATTTGGACGAAGACTGGAACGAGAGCGCTTACGCGAAGAGGACGGTCATTTCCGGATTCCCTTGTTTGTCCGGATACTATTATTCGGACGGGGGTTGCGTGAAATATCAGGGTAAGAAAAATTAAAGGAACGAATAGTATGTTCGACGATTTTTTACTTTTAATTACATTTATATCCGTATCGTATTTGAAAAAAATTTTTGGAAAAAGTTCGAAACTAATTTTAGTCGATTGGCTTATTAATTTTGCGAGGAAGTGTAACTTATCAATATCAGTTTTGTTTAAATCTTCGTGGAAAAACCGGGTGATAAAATGAGCCAGATTTGATTGCTTATCTCTGTTTTTCGGTTACAGACAGGGACCTAGTAATTTTCAGATAAAGAGGGAAGCTTCGAGGATAACGCCAAGTGATGTACATATATAGGATTGTGGAAAAGTTTATACCGCATTGTCTGGTTTGTTAGAAATACATATTTTAATAAATATATTCTTGAGCTACTTGCGTTCTTTTTCTTCGTTGAACTTTAACTGTTTTCTTTCGTAGATTGATTAGGCTCGGCAAACAGCGGTAACAGCGTACAATTACGAAATAAGCTACGACAGCATCGCCGACTCCTCAATCTAGTCAGCACTAAATCGATTCTGTGTGTGACTATCTAGTTATGTGTATATGTAGGCTGTCGTAACTTATTTCGCAATTACTCGAGATTTTTGACTAAAATATGTACATATATATGTCTTAAATATGAGCAAAGTATGTTAAAAATATTCCTGAAATGTTTAGAATATGTAAAATATGTTTCGAAAGTATTTTCAGGAATTCGAATATATTTTAAAGCAACAAGGAAAAGAAACAAACACTAAGAAAATTTAAAAAGACATCTATCACTTACATTTCTACATTAAACATTACATTCCTTTCTGTAAGAACGATTCACAATCAAATGTTTTTCAATAGTTAAATTATGTCTCCTATCCGTTAGTAGCGATTTATACGTTAAAAACTTCGTTCGTCGTCAACTAATGTGATTGTTGCCAATTTTAAAACATTAACAACTTCCGGATTTAAATCGGTTTCAACATCAACATCGCCACGGATAATCTGGTTTGCCTGTTGCAACAAATTTAAATCGCTATTTCTTTTTAAAATATCCTTAAATTTTTTATTTATTAATTGTCCTATTTTCCAGGAACTTTCTGATGTTTTTCCTGAAATTCATCAATCAAAAGGGAGAGGGTCTTGTAACGGGAGTGATTCAGTTTCAAGAATAACACTAGTTTTGTGAAGAAAATCATAATTTGATTTAATGAAGCAAAGTTCATGGTGCAGTGAATTATTTTCTAAAATTGATTTGCACTTTGAAATAGCACCAAAATTTTCCTCTTCAAAACTTAAAATAAGTCCTTTAATAGGTACAAAATTTTCTGCATAAAAACTGGCAGCTTTCAACCATGTTTCCCATCTTGTGATTATCGATTCCTGTGGCCAAGGAGTATCAGGTACTTTTTCTCTCTAACCCTGAACCCTCAGAGGAGATTTTAAAAATATTTTCTTTACGTTACTATATTCGATATCATTATCGTCTTCAATATATCTAAAGTTTCGCTGGAATCTACAACGTGGCTTCCGCCAGTAATGGCGACAACACATTCAAATACGATTCTTGCATGCCAGGATATACGAGATGAAAACCTTAACCGACACTGTGATCGACCGCATTGACGCAAAATTAGCAGTTATATAAATCTAATTATGTACTATTGCGGCAACAAAAATCGGGACAAGTCTTATAGGCTATTTTGACTGCTTTTTAGCTGTATAAACCAGTCGTTTGTCAATGTCACGTCAATCATATCTTATCTAATGTCAAAAATAATTTATCCACGAACGTAAGAAAATTCTGTTAAATGCATTTATTTGAAATAGAAATCTTGTAAACAATAAATTAATCTAGTTTTTTTAGTTATTTTTCGAGCGTTTACCGCTGATTATTTCTTAAAAACTGAATAAGATCTTCGTCTTCCATAGAATTCGATACCAATTTATGACCAGAATTACTTTGCCTTTCTACAGTTCCCGGATGTTGTGAGTAGTGTTTTTGGGTACTCCAAGTCTATTACCTAGTCTTCTTACCGACCATCCTTCCCCAAATAGTGTAATTATTTGCATATTTTCGGTAGCACTTAAATGCGGTATAATGGCATATGTCAATAATGATTTCAAAATGACATAACATTTGACAAGGCAAAAGCCAGATTTAAACTACATTATTTTAAGTGTCCCATTTTTTGTTGCCGCAATAGTACACGCATAGCTTATTATTTAATTTAATTAATCGTATTGCACTGAAGTGTCGTAAAGACTATGAAATGAATGAGAAATGAATACGTGCTTCGCGACTTATTTCATCCTCTGCGTCCTGATTGAGGCGTCATTTATTACCGACGAGCAAGTCGAAGCAAGACGTGACAGGGGAGTTGTGTTGCGCGTTCCTGGCTGTAGTACGGCGAGGGGAAATGGTTCGCAAATCGTTAATCCTAACAGGAAACGAAATACGGTAAGAAAATTTAAAAGATCGGTTTCGAATATTTCTTGTATGTTCCCTTTCAGGAACCAGCATCTTACGACCCTGCTTGAGGAGACCAATCGCGTTTGAAATTGTATGTTTCGATATGTCAAACGAATAAATAGTTTTGCTTATTGGCTTTGATCGGTTACTTATTTCCAATACATTACAATCTTTCGGATTGCCTCTACCACTTATTGGGTATTTCAAACCGTTTTCGTAAAAATCCCATGAAATATAGAATGTATACACAGATATGAATTTATTTGAACTAACAAGTGATAGAGGCAATCCGAACGATAAGTATCTAAGTCAGTCACGGGATATAAGTATATTATAGTATAGTAATACTCGAATGGTTAATTAGCATTAGAAAATTCATCGTTTATTACAATTCAATATATCAAAATTTACAGTTAATGTTGGGGTTATGATCTTCAATTGATATTCGGTTTATTTTGGGGTTCTATTTATACCTTTTCGACACCACGCCCACCACCTTTTGATCATTTTATTACCCTACGGGTGTTAGCTTCTTATTTTAACTGCAGCCAGAGACGCTTAATGGGAGAAACAAATATCACTAGAAATAAAATTATTAATTATTATAAAAAGCATCGATTAAAAGATAGAAAAGCATTGTAAACATTCAGACACATACATTCAACACTTCCACATTACAAGAATTCCTAATAACCACTGGATATAAATAACCAAGGATACATGGACATGAACAATACAGGTTTTTATAATAGCGATTTAACTCCAGCCAGATACGTTTAATGGAAGAAACAAATGTAAGTAGCAATAAAATTAATAATTATTATAAAAAGCATATATTAATGGATAGAAAACCATTGTAAACATTCAGTACACATACATACAACACTTTTACATTACAAGAATTCATAAAAATTACTGGAAATAACCAAGGATACATGGACATTCAATACAGGTTTCTATAACTACGTTATGCCTAGGATGAACTGGAGTCAAGGAGAATTAAAATTATCGTTTCGTGGACACCGGATAAATAATGCAGTGTAGTCCTGGTTTCCAAAAAAGAATAAAACGTTTGTTTGGTTAACGACGACGAAAATTGACAAGATAAATAAGTCAACAAATAAGTCTATAAATATATTTCGAATAAAAGGGTTTTAAGAAGAGGTACCAGTGAATAAAAGAACCTCACCACACCGGAGAAGAAAGAATTTTAAAAAGGGAAGAATCCATAGAGAATTGAGCCACACAGAAAAAGAAGTTAAGAGAGGGGAGAGTCCATAGAAAATAGGGCTGCATCGAGAAAGAATTTAACCTTCCTATACTCACGCATACGGTCTGTGAGACCGACTTATATAGTATAGTATACGTCTTTCATTTTGGCGTGAGTATAGGAAGGTTAAGAGAGGGGACATAGGAAGAATCATCATCGAATAAAAGAAATTACACTCACACACACAACACTAGGTAATTATCTTGATTTTATGTTAAATATTTCTCAAAATTTATAAATATAATTTGTTATAATTTATGCTTTTTATATCATTAATTAAGAGCGAGACCGGGGCAGTTTTGTTTAATGGGTAAAACCACTCTAGAGGCAGAAAAAGACCTAAATTTGACAATTTTTTCTGGGAGTATAACAAACAGAATAGGATTTCTTTTCGGAGGGTTTATTTAACGCATATTGAAGTACGAGAAACATTTTTTTATTGTCATTTTCATGCAAAATGGCGGCCACAGAGCACGTCGCCGAGAACAGCGTTTTTGAAAACACCGCCGCGGGAGGACAGATTTCTCGGCCCGTATGAGTCCCGGAATAAAAAATCTAAAAAATTTATAATCTATATACAATTGGCTTTGGAAGTACATAGGAGTTTCTTTTTAAATCAATTTTTCTGGAAGTGGTGCACTTTGTAAGAAATTAATCGATTGTTTGCCCTAAAAATGAGCATTAAATTGTTCATAAAAAGAAGGTCACATTCAATAGGAAAACGGCTATGTACTTCCAAAGAGAATATTGTTGTGAAGCTACTGTAAAGATTTCAAATCGATCCTTGCAATAGTCTCCGAGAAATCCGTCCTCCCAGTTTGAAAAAAGTGGTTCCGAGAAAAACGCGTTTAAAGTTTTATGAGTGCTCAGCTCGCGTTCTGAGGCGCTGCTACAAAATTGATAATTGAACCTTTTAACATTTTTTTTCAATATAAATCAAATGGCATATTGTTCTTATAACCCTAAAGTATCGTTTAAGCCAAAAAAGAAAATTCGTATTTTTACAAATCCTAGAGTAGTTCTACCCCTTAAGAAATTAACTAAATTCTCAGTACAATATATATTTAAATAAATTATAATGAATTATGAATGAGAGACAAAGAATAAAGGTAAGGTATGAAGAAATTTAGCAGTTATGGGGAAAATGCGGATTGTTTTGCGTGATTACGGTAAGTTCGTTTTTGTTATTGGTTGGCTAAGGTGGCAACATAATCAATTCAATCAATCAATCAATTTCAAGATTAACAACATTCGAGTAATTATATTACAGACCTTCGAATCACAAGAAATTTCATTACGTTACTGTTCACTTCAAAATTTTTAAAATGCACAATTTGGCATAGTATATGTATATACCTGGCGGTTTGAAAAGTTCGCGGCCTGACATATAAATGGTGTCACAGGTATCGAATCCATACCATTTTTGACAAGTTCTATCATTCAAAAGACCACATGTTAATTTTCATAAACATCTGTCAATCAGTTTGGTTTTTACAGCTGTCTAAAGTGCATCACCTCAGTGTACGTGAGAAAAATGGATACAAACGAATTTCGTGCGCTCATTAAACATTATTTTTTGAGAGGAAAAACGCCAAAAGAAACGAAGAAAAGGCTTGACAAATATTATGGTCAATCTGCTCCATCGAATACAATGGTTAAGAAGTGGATGCAACAATTTCGTACGGGTCATATGGGCACGACTGATGCACCACGCTCGGGAAGGCAGTCAGACGTGACTTCACCCGAAATGATCGAAAAAATCGAATTGCTTGTGATCGGTGATCGAAAACTGAAAGTTCGTGAGATAGCTGATATCGTAAAAGTATCATGTGAACGTGTATTCCAACATTTTACACCATCATTTGAACATGCGAAAGCTGTGCGCGCGTTGGGTGTCGTGTGTTTTGACTGCTTCGCAAAAACTTGAACGAGTCACTGTTGCTGAGCAGAATTCAGGCATCATGAGACGTAATAAAACCGAGTTCTTTCGTCGATTCGTAACCGTTGACGAAACATGGATACACCATTATACTCCCGAGACGTCGCAACAGTCAAAACAATAGATTCCAAAGGGTGGAAGTGCCCCGAAGCGTCCCAAATCGCAACAATCGGCCGGGAAGGTGATGGCGACAGTTTTTTGGGATTCCCGCGGCATAATTCACATCGACTACTTACAGCATGGTAAAACAATCAATGCTCAATATTATTGTGAATTATTGGATCGATTCGATGCCGCTATCAAGCGCAAACGCCCTCATTTGCAAAAGAAAAAATCCTTTTTCACCAAGACAACGCACCAGCACACAAGGCAGTGAAAACCATTACCAAATTGATCGAATTGGGTTATGGCCCCGTGCGACTATTATCTCTTCCCAAACCTCAAGCGTTGGCTCGCTGGAAGGAGATTTTATTCAAATGATGATGTGATCGCTGAAACTGAGTCGTATTTTGAGGAGCTTGACGCCAGCTACTATAAAAAGGGCATTGAATTGATTGAGAACCGCTATAATCATTGTATCGAGCTAAAAGGGGAATATGTTGAAGAATAAAACTTAATTTGCTTAAAAAAATGTGTTGTTTTGCTTAGGCCGCGAACTTTTCAAACACACACAATTTCCCCCAAAATCTCCAAAAAGTCGCGACACTCTTACACATTTAAAATTCAATATTAGTATATATAGACTGCGAACAAACAATTTAAGGATTTATTCCGATTTGAGGAACAATAAATACAACAAAAATGTGAAAAACAAAATACGGTTACGTTTTAATTTCCCAAATCGTTTATTTCGATTCTCTTTCCAGTTGAAATTTCAAATCTTGGGAATTTTTAGTGCCAACAGTATCCGATAGGCGGAACTACGTAATTTTCTTTGTAAACTCTTTAATTTGATGTTGTTTCTTATCTAATGAGATCATCGTGACCTACATTGGTAGTTTCCCTCGCTTTGAGCTACCTTTTTCCTTTTAAGTCTTCCGATTTTGGATTCCTTGTTTTTGCTCGTCTTCGGGTCTATAAATTAGACGGCATAACTTTACTCGTCCCACTCGATTATCACTTGAGTTTGTTAAAAAAGTGGATGACGTGTTACCATTAACTAGTGTAAATCGGACTGACGTTGTTACTCCTCCGAATTTTCTTATTTAATGATAACTTATCATTGAATAAATATTTTAGACAACAATATGTCTTCCTAATGCATCCCAGGCAGGTTAGGTTGGTTTCCTATCAAGACAGTTTGCTTGCAAACCCATCGGTACGTAAAGACGATTTATGCACAATTTATGCCAGGAAATACGGGATTAAAACCTTAATTAGAATCTAGCATTACGATAGACCGGACTGACGCAAGTTAGTAATTATTTCAATCCAATTATGAACCTGCATCGCTTATTATTTTATTTAATTAACCGTGAAGTGTCGTAAATTGTTCTTTCTCGAAACGTGCTGATATTAAAAAAATGAATACGTGCTTCGCCACCTATTTCATCCTCTGCCTTCTGATTCAGGCGTTATTTATTGCCTACGAGCAAGGCGAAGCTAGGCGTCACAAGAGGATCCAGTTTCCCGTTTCCGGCTTTAGCTCGGCGAGGGGAAAGGGTTCACAAACGGTGAATCCTAACAGGAAACGAAATACGGTAAGAAAATTTGAAAGATCGGTTTCGAATATTTGTTTTTTTTTTTTTTTTTGGGTGTTTCGTTTCAGGAACCAGCCTCTTACGACACCGCTTGAGGAGACCAATCGCGTTTGAAATTGTACGTTCCGATATGTCAAACGAATAAATAGTTTTGCTTATTGGCTTTTATCGTTATAATCTTTCGGATTGCCTCTACCACTTATTGGGTGACCTTTGTTTATTTGTGCGCGAGACCATACGTGCCTAGCAATACTTAATAATATTTATGGTTACCACGAGTCGGTAAGGAGATCTGCGTATCTTACAGTGAGTGACTGAACCAATCATAGTATCATCAGACATTCCTTGCCAAATTTGATCCTATTCTCCTCACAAAACGGTGTGAAGTTCCGAACTCGTGCTTCAGGGCATGTCTTTTGGACAGCAGTGTGTCTTTCTAATACATCCCAGGCACGTTAGTTTGGTTTTCCAGCGAGAGAGTTTGCTTGTCAGCTCATTTTCTCAATCTCCACTCAATTAGTTATCACCAGAGACCGGATTATATGTTTTTTGCATATCGATAACTATCAACGGTACAATTGAACGCTTTAAGATCTACACGAATTAGGGCAAATAAAACCGTTTAGCACTAATTTAATTTTACATATTTAGAATATTTTGGCTTTTTTCCACATATTTCGAATATTTTTACATATTTCAAATTATTAGACATTTACATTCCATTCGAATAACTAGCAGCCTATCTTGGCGCCTTACTAAACTAAGCGTCGGCGTTGGTTGGGTGGAGGAATCCTTGAATGCGTTGGTCGCTTGAGAATTGCCTTCGCGTGTTCGAGTTGTTTCATTATTCTTTGGCACCGACTCCGTTACCGAATTTTGATGATGAAACGAAAGAGAGCGATGACATGAGTGAGATACCCTGTATATATTGGTTACCTAAAAATATTCGGCAAACAATTGCTAATTTCTGCTTCTGTCATTACTGCTGTCGTCGTATATCTAGCTGTTATACCATTCCTTAACCTCAAACGATTTAATTGCATTTTTGTTAGCTTTTCTCAAAGCTTCAAATAAATTTTCATTTTGCCAGTACATCACATATTTATACACGATATCGACATAACCTGTTGTTTGATCAGAAACTCACCTTTAACCCTCATGTTGTGAGCATTTGTGCTGATGCCTTAAAGTTGCTTGGTTTTCTTACACGCAACACTAAGCAATTTAGTGGTAATGATGCGTTAATTAGTTTTTACAATGCTTTCATTGTGCCCAAACTTGAGTATGCCTCTGTAGTCTGGAGTCCTGTATACAGTACATATAAGAACATGATTGAAAAAGTCCAACGTAAATTTTTAAAAATTTTGCACTTCCGTAGGTATAAAACATTCTTACCTCACGACTATAGTTATGAGATCTTACTTCATGAAAATAATTATGATTCACTTGAAATTCGTCGTGTACGAGCACAAATTTTATTTATTTATAAATTAATTCAAGGTACTGTATCAGATGCTAACTTGCTGTCCCAATTAGCTTTTTATCTGCCTAGGTCAAATAGCAGAACACGACAAACTTTTTATATGCCGTCTTCTAATACGCTTCACCATTCAAATGCCCCACTGATATCAATGTGCAGAAGTGTGAATATGTACTGTGCTGATGTGGACTTCTTTAACACAACATATATTGCCTTAAAGAGTCTTTTGCAAAATAAGTTACTTTGATTCTTGTAATAAAATTATTATTATTTATTATTATTTTTTTATTAAAAAAAAAAATTCTCTCTCTTTAAGTTAGTGCATATTAGTTTAAGGAACCTCTCATATATATTTCTTATTAAAATAAAATTATCCTGTAATTAGTTTAGTTTAAGCTGTTGGATAATAAATCATTATTATTATTATTATTATTATTATTATTATAACCCGATACTATTTAAAAGATCTGTATATAGGATCATTGAGGTCAACGCATGATGATGAAACAGCTCTAATTACCGTCGCCTGCAGTAAGTTGGGCCGACAAGGGTAATTTTCCCGTATCACCAAGATTCGAAAAACCGAATTTCGCAAACGCTCATCTGTTTCGAGGCTAATAGCAATGTATTTTCGAGAGCTAAAATTTTAATAGAATAAAATGTAGAGGACTCTATAAACAACCTAATAATAAAATTAGGTTCGTTAATTTTATTGTATGTTTCGTGGCTGTTTCGGCTGCAAAATCGAATTGGACAACAACATCAGTACGACCTCCTTGCTGACGTTTAAGGACCCCCTCGGCCTGATAATCATCTGTGAGAAGTCCCATTGTCATAGTTAAGGTATGAATTATACGTCGTTTTACAACCCCACAAACTCGTTCGCCCAAACTTACACTTAAATTAAGTCGCTGGGATTAGATGATACATTTGAAAGTGCACCTACCGTCCCATCTTTGCAAGAAGGAGAACGACTGATACAGATGTTTCTTCAAGCTATTAATAAACGAATGAAGTTCAGTTTAGACGGTTGTGATAATGCTTGCTTCGAGCTGGCGAAACACGTGTCACCGATTTTATTATGAAACAATTGTGTAATGAGGAATTTTACCGATGTGATATAGTGTAAGTCATTAATAAATTTCTGGAGTCAACTGTCTTGTAACTATTGTCTTATGAAAGCAATAGCGTTTGGGATATTGTTACATTTTCCTGATTCTTACCTTTGCGAAATTGATTTTTCCGCTGCAGCTGCGTTAAAGTCTAAATATAGCAACAAACTTCAAATAGAACATAACCTCAGAGTGTCTATCTCGAATATCAAACTAAACCAGGATAAGTTCAAAGCAGGCACATATTAGTCATTAGATCTATGCCTTAGAAATGTTTTATTTTACTTACTTACTTACAAATTAAAAAATGTTGATCTTCTCTTGCCATCCGTAGACGTACGTTTCGCGGTTATACCGCTCGTCAGTACGGCTTTGCAAGAGCTATAACTTCGTATACAAATTTTATGTATATATCGTCTGAACATTGATGTTTGCACATGTGAGAGGGATTCGATATGAATTCTCTCACTATGCACGTATTACGCATTTTTTGCAGTTATTTTTCTCTAGGAGTGGACAACTTGCGTTGCCACAGCCTCCTGCAGTAACTGCAGTCGCGCTCTTCGGCTACCCGCCGTGGGAAAATTGCATTTTTATCCTGCTGTATGTCTCTCTATCTCGTCGTGGTTTATCTCTTCCCTTCTTGCTCGGTCTTCCCATCTCCTAATACTTTCCTCCTTAACCATCCCGGGCTCATTCTTATTAAATTTTTAAACCAGCGCAAGGCGATTTCCTTTATTCTTTGTTCCGTCGATCCCACTCCCAATATTTTTCTTATTCCCTTACATCTTACTTTGCCGAGCAGTCTTACTCCCGCTATCCTTCTCAGGTTCTTCATTTCTTTTGCTGGTAATCCCCTTCTTTGCTCCTTTGTCAATGTCCATAGTTCCGGTCCCTATGTTAACGTGCGTATGTACATACAACACGTTGTGTACTCTTATCTTCGGCATTTGGTGACGATTCTTTTCTGCTGGTTATATTTTTGTTCAGTTGGTAATATAGCCCAGTTGTAACTTTCATTCTCTCCTCCAGTTCTTCGTCTATTTTGCCATCTTCCGTTAATGTGCCTTCTAAATATTTGAACTTGGGGACTTGCTCGATCTCGTTATCATCTTTATCTACCTTGCTCTACGATATTACCATAGTTTTGTTATTTTCCGGATTAACATATAATTTCTTTTTCTTTATATCTTCGTTCCATACCATCAAGTTCCGATTTTGTTTGTTCTTTGTCATCTACGAAAAGAAGCTCATTGATTTCTATTCGTTCAAGATTGTAGTACCCGCAACGACTTTTCCTGGTTTTCTGTTTGCAGTGCTCTATAATTATTACACATTTTTCGGGTATCTTATTGTCTCTTGCTATATCATTCAGAAGTTGTAGAAATACTTTTTACTTCCTAGTCCCCTGTGTATTTTAGCATTTCTGGTGTTATTTCATCGTGTCCTGGGGCTTTACCCCACTTTGAGTTTCCATAAGATCTTCCATCTAATGCTAATTCTTCCATCGTTATGCTCTGTTCATCTTCGTTATTCACAAAGCCAGTGTTCAGTGGGGTCTCCTCCGGTTGTTCTTCTTCTTCTGCCGCTAGGAGCACTCTCGCCATATTTCCACAATATTTCTCTTATCTGTTATTGTTGTCTTTATCATTTATATACGTAATTCCAATCCGTTTCTTAAAGCGAAGCTCTTTTACTGAAGTTTTTCGGCGAGAGTTAACTGGGAAAAAGATCCGGAATACGCCTCGACGTGAGACGCTTGAAATCGTCACTAGACGCTTTTCTAGTTTTACCATTTTCTAGCTTTAAGATTCGTGTAAATATAATTGTAATATGATTGGGAATATAGTTAGGTACTACAAATTATTAGTGCACAACTCTTATCGATCTTATTACTGGATGGCATGACATTGCATTTGAAGGGATGGATATCAATTACTTAAGAGCTTCGCTCTTGCCGGGTGTCCCATGACATCTCTCCTTATTTTCCTTCTGAAGTTGCTCACAACTTACCCACCAATTACTTCTTCTTTCACTTGTCTATTTGCTCTTTTGCACCTTTCATAAGTTTATGTAGTTTAGGTGGTTCTTCCATGCTTGCTTTTTGGTTGCTATGCTCTGCTTTATCTCGTCTGACCAGTATGCTGTTTGTTTTTTGTTCTTTATTATGGATCGCTCTTCCGTATACTTCTTCTCCACTTTCTATAAACGCTTTTTTAAGAATCTTCCATAGATCTTCTACATCCTGAACTTTATCTTCCAGTTCTAGTTCATCTAGTTTGTTCTGCATTCTTTCTTTGAATTTTTCCTTTACGGTCTCCTCTGTTGTTGTATTCATATGTTAAACGTGAAATAAAAATGTAGAAAATTAATTTTGATATCTGTTCATTAATTCGATGTTTTGAGAGAAGGTGGAAATCGCTGCCATAAAGGAAAGAAGGTATTGTTATTCATTGGCAAAAAATAACAAATCTGATGGAAACCCTAAGGGATTCAGCTTCTTCAAAAGAAGATTCGATGTGGTATAAAGTCCATAAACGTTGCATTTTTCTTTTGATTGGACACATAAGGAATACAACATAATATGAGGAATCCAAAAGTATCTGTTTAGACTTACGTTTTGAACATGTATGAATAATACCTTACGTAAAAGCGATTTACTTATCGAAAGATAGCAATTGTGGATTTCCTTTTTGGTTGGAGTTATCGTCATCGGATACCCGGAAAAAGTTAAGTTTTTATGGATGGGACATATATTAGCGAGGAATTTGTCTAGTTTCCTTTAGTATTGTGCAAGTATCGGGTGCAAACATCAAGATGCGTTTTTCTTTCATTATTTTCGTAATCCTCGCCCTATCTTCCTTCACCATCGCCCAAACGTCTGACGGAAATGGTGCGGAACTGAGAAGAGTTGCCAGAACTGTCCTGATACGTTGTCGCAAAGGCCATATGAGAGTCCACGGGAAATGTGTAAAAATTAACTATGCCCCTAGAAACGGTACAAGTCTCTATTTTAGCCGAAATCAACAAACTAACATTCTTTATTTCTGTTTAGGATTCCAATGATAGGATCCAGAGGAAAGTTTCCTAACCAGGTCGCGTTAGATATTTATAAACTTAATCCCGCCTAAATTTTCTACAATAAAAAATCTTACAAAACGATTCTCCTTGTTTTATTCCACAACAGAAAATATCCTCGTTAACGATTTAAAACGGTCTTTATCAAAGATTTGTGGTGGTTTCCTTTTTAGTAAGCTATCGTCGTCGCATATGAGGAAACGTACGGGTATTTCATCGATAAGGCTAATGGTGTTTCGATAAAGAGAATTTAAGTAGATTTCGTCAGTTTCGGGCACAACCATGATGATACGTGTTTATTTCGTAATTTTCCTCATCTTCGTCGTATTTTCGGCCGGTTACACTCAAGAATTCCATCGAATCGGTTCGAAGTCGCCAAGGACTCCTCGAAAAGTGGTACGATGTCTTAAAAGCTACGTCAGAGTTGGAGGAAACTGCGTCAAAATAATACATATACGGCCCATATAAGGTACAGGTTTTTATTGTTTTAGACGAATTAACAAGTTAGTTGAAATTTTTATTTTAGGCTTGAGATCGAGCGATTTGCTCTAGAATTGCAATTGATAATTGTAAGAACAATGTTGAATTTAATAAATTGAAATAAATTGATGAAAATCAGAATTACGTAGTTTTGATTTATTTACATCCCCTTAAGAGAATTGACTACGTACATTTTTGTTTTGACTTTTTCAAGTTCTACCGTCGGTGAATAGCTCCTGACGATAATTCACTGTAGCACTTATACAGTGCGTAAATAAAATAAAGAACAATCATATTTTATTTATTTAACGCTGTTTGGAGGAAAAGCTCGGATACGTCAATTTAATTTCTTTTCCTCCAGATTTTACGGATATTAATTTAATTTTTCTAGTTCACTACCTGTGACCTGTGACGTCATCGACTTTTTTCTAATAAAAGCCCCTTTTTAACAAAACATTAAAAGTAGATTTCTTTCAGCAGTATTCCATGTGTGGTATTTAAAAATTACTAGTCTTAGAGATATGGAGGAATTGAGGAAAATAATTATACTTGGACTTCTCAGAAACGAAAAATAATAGTTTATTTTATAGGCGATTAAAATTAAAAGTAATTTAAGAGAAAATCCTGAAGAAAACATAGAATTGACGTGTCCGAGCTGTTCTTTTAAACAGTGGTAATAAAAAAAATGTGAATATTATCCCTTACTTTAGTTACACACTGTATACTGTTAGCTGGAAGTAAGAATATCGAAATATTGATATCAAATAGTGCCACCAGGTGGAACCTAGAAAAAGCTTCTTCTCAGTTTTGCCTGTTCTTCACCACCATCATGATTCCCTAAATTATATTGCTATCTATTTCGTCGCCATTACATTTCCCTTATATTTTGCACACATAGGTGTGTCCACACAATTATATCTTCACACACAAAATTACGTCACTATATAAAGATATAAATAACGATGAGTTTTGCGGTTTTCCCGTTTATTCATGATTTAATGTTTCAGAATTCTCATGACTTCCTCCCAAAATTAGGATCTATCGTAACGTTTACTCAAATCGAGCGAACAAAAATTAACAAATATGCCAACGCTTCAAAACCCCAGTAGTCCCCAAACTCTTTTAAAAAATGAAGGCAGTAGCTGCTAAAGTAAATTTCTTGGAATTCTAGTAAGTTAAGGTTATTTGTGTATCATCTAGACAAGAAAAGCGGTGAAAATGTATGATCAGCCCACCGTTCGTTAACTCTAAAATGACAGTGGTCCCCAAAACTTCTTTCTGTGAACGAGTGAAGCAGCCGTCAAACTCATTCCCTGGAATTCTCCTAATTTTCTTTCCAAATTAATGCCATTATTATCGTTTAACGAACGTCCTTGAATTATACACTCTCAGTAGTTCCCAAACTTTTTCCAAACGCAAAAAAGGATTGTTGAAGGGAGCTCCTTAAGTTCTGAAAGCCCTTTCCGAAAATGCCGTTTAGTTAAGTCGGACGATTGAAATGAATAAACGTGTTTAGAAACATTTACTAAAATACCAGTGTTTCCCAAACTTTTTTCAAAATTGAAGGAAATAGATCTCAAAGTACGTTCCTTGATGTTGTGATGACTTTGCTCCAGAATTAACTGTTGTTTGAAATACAGCGATTCGGATCATCTATTAACTTCAAAATCCCAGTAGCCAGTCGTTCCCAAACTCTTTTAAAAAACGAAGGAAACAGCTGTTAAAGTAAATTTCTTGGAATTCCAGTAAGTTAAGGTTATTTGTGTATCATCTAGGCAAAAGTAGCGGTCAAAATGTATGATCAGCCCACCGTTCGTTGACTCTAAAATGACAGTGGTCCCCAAAACTTTTTCTGTGAACGAGTGAAGCAGCCGTGAAACTCATTCCCTGGAATTTTCCTAATTTTCTTTCCAAATTAATGCCATTTAACTAACGTCTTTAAGTTGTAGACTCATAGTAGTTCCCAAACTTTTTCCAAACGCAAAAAAGGACTGTCAAAGCGAGCTCCTTAAGTTCTCAAAGTACTTTCCGAAAATGCCGTTCAGCTAAATCGGACGATTGAAATGAATAAGGGTGTTAAGAAACATGAACCCTAAAATACCAGTGCTTCCCAAACTTTCTTCAAACTTAAAGGAAATAGATCTCAGAGTACGTTTTTGATGTTGTGATGACTTTGCTTCAGAATTAATTGTTGTTTCAAATACGGCGATTCGGATCAGCTATTAACTTCAAAATCCCAGTAGCCCCCAAATTTTCTTCAAATAAATCGTAGTTCATTGTTTCGGAATTCCCATGACTACCTTGTGAAATTAAGATTGTTCATAACGTCCCGTCAAACGGAGCGAACAAAAACTAGTTTATGTGCTAACGTCTATTAACTGCAAAATCCCAGTCGTTCCCAAAATCTTTTAAAAAATGAAGGCAGCAGCTCTAAAGCAAATTTCTGTGAATTCTGGTAAGTTAAAGACATTGGTATCATTTAGACAAATGTGGCGATCAAAAATCATCATATCATTCGTTAACTCGAAAATTGCAGTGGTTCCCAAACTTTTTCTACAGACGAGCCGTGAAACTCATTCCCTGGAATTCTTCTAATTTTGTTTCCAAATTCATGCCATTTGTATCGTTTTATCAAATCGCGCAACTAACATGAATAAATGTGCTAACGTCCTTGAATTATACACCCTCAGTACTTCTCACACCTTTTTCAAATGGAAAAAAAAAGGAACTGTCGTGACGTAAGTTTCTTAAAATTCTCGTGAAGTTTTCCGAAATTATCGTCCAGCTAAATCGAACGATCATAATGAATAAGGGACATTAACCCTAACATATCAGTGGTTCCCAAACTTTTTACAAACTGAAACAAATAGATCTTCGAGTACGTTTCTTGATGTTATTGTGATTTCGCTTCAGAATTAATTTTTTCGATGACTAATTCAGATCCTCCATTAACATAAAAAATTCCAGTAGCTCTTAAAAAGGGCCTCAAAAAACGATAGAAATTGCTATTGAAGTTTATTGTTTCGGAATTCTTATGATTTCTTTATGAAATTACGATTATTTCTGAACATTTAGTCAAGTTAGTTTGCTAGCGTTTATCAACTTCAACTTCAGCGGTTCTTCAAAGTTTTAAAACTCTAAAACAAGGAAATAGTTGCTAAAGTAAATTTTTTGGAATTCTAATTCTAATTGTAAGTTCAGGTCGTTCGTATTATTTAGATAAAAAGAGCGATCAAAACGAATGAGCAATCGAACGTTGCCTAAGACTAACAAGTAGTGGTTCTAGTAGTGGTGGTTCTCAAACTTTTTCTAAAAAGGAACAAAAATAAATTGAATATCAAACTAAGTTCACAAGAATTCTTGTAACTCCGTTTCGAAATTAATCATATAGCCAAAATGGGGCGACTAAAGTGAGTAACCGTTCATTAATTATATACTCTCACAATCAGTGGTATCAAATTCTTTTTGAAACACAAAAGTAATTGTGATAGCAACTTTTTTGAAACATTCCAAAATTCCCAAAATTAGTTAAATTGGGCGCTACAAATTCATAGACACGCTAACATTCATTTGTCATAAAACCGCATCAGTTCCCAACATTTTTTTTTTGAAGAAACGAAACAGAGTAGGTTTATTGAAATTCCTGAAGAAGTTGGGAGTGAAAAATATCGAAATCTCGATATTAAACGGTGCCACCTGGAGTGGAACCTGAAAAAGTTCCTATTTAGTTTTGCCTGTTCTGGAGCATCACCATGACTCTCCAAAATAATATTGTTATCTATTTCGTCGCCATCACGTTTTCCTTATATTCTACTTATGCACCTATATATATATAAACATATATAATATACATTCATACCAAATTGCGTCATTATATATAAAGATATAATTAACAATAAGTTTTGCGGTTTTCCTGCTTTTCCTTATCAGTACACCCGAATCTTTAAAAATTTCTCGATTGTAAAAGCAGTTTATCCGTCATTTCTGCCTAGTTCCGCGTCGTCCGGTGTAAAGTAACAAAAAAAGAAAAAATGTTTCGAAACGTGTTTGTGATTTTGACAATTTTTTGATTATATTTACCATCACCAAAGCCCAGCCCCTAGATTTTGAAGAGGCAAAAAATGCCGTAAACGACAGTAACATCGTCAAAAATCGATTTGGTCGAAATGTTCCAAAGGATACGTGAGATATCATGGGAAATGCAGGAAGATGTTCCGATCCCAATGATAAGGGATGCGTTGTTGTTCGTATATTTCGGAAATTTTTGGAAATTTAATGTGATATTTCTACTTTTGCAGGGGACGCCAAAAACTTCAATTGAAAATACTTAAAGCATGTGGTTTGTTAAGAAATAAAATTTGAAAAAAATAATTTTGAATTTAATGCTTTTCTTTCGATATAAACGATAAAGATATAAATCCATTATAGGCCACGGTGAAACTGCTGAAGACATGGTCGAGTATAGTATCCCATTTAGAGTAATGAATGAGACACACTAAAAGAGAAATTTGTTTTTGCACTCAAAATTCAAAATGGGACACCAATGTGGCGGTTCGAAACTGGGAAAAGTTTAGCAAATTCCGTGAAAATTGATATTTGGGAGTTCTTTTTGGGTCTCCAATAACGCATCTGACGTTGGTTTCGAATATTACGAAATTACAGACCAAAGAGGGCGCTCAAAAGTCGATCAACATCCGACGTTTTTTCTCTCTAACTGTTACGAAGCAAATTTAAATGATGAAAAATCATCTTGGATAAATTTAGGGTATTAGCCTCGTAATTATCAGAATTCAGGTTTTTCAACATGGCGTACCAATATGGCGTATCATAAGATTTGAAAACTTCTTGGGTCTACGAGGGTAGATCGAAAAGTTTTCAGAATGACAATGAAAACAAAATAGTACGAATTTAAGTGATATGTTATTTTTCAATATAACCTCATCGAAGCTCAGCACACTTGATCCAACGTTTCTCTAGCTTCTAGATTTCCTGCCGGAAGTAACTTTCTTCGAGGTACCCAAAATAATCCTTCGGCAGCCTCTATCAGTTCTTCATTCGACCGAAATCTCTTTTCACCCATAAATTTTTTAAGGAACGGGCGCATTGTCATGGTGAAACAACATTTTTTTCTTAACCATTCTCGGGCGTTTTTCCTGAATTGCTGCTTTCGATTTGTCCAGTAACAGTGTTGCCTCTTTCAAGATAATTGATTAGTAAAATTCTTTTTGCGTCCCGAAAAACAGATGCCATCACCTTTCCAAACAAGTGAATAGTCTTTGCGCTCTTCGGAACTGATCCACCGCGTGAAATCCACGGTTTTAACTGCACTTTTGTTTCTGATGTGTAGTGATGAATCCAGGTCTCATACATGGTCACGAATCGTTTCTTGAAGAACGTTGGATTCCTCGCAAACACTTTCAAACAATCGACTGAGATTCGAGCTCGAATGCGTTTTTGTTCCGAACTGAGCAAATGCGGCACCCATCTTGCAGAAAGCTTTCCTAAACCCAAAACTCACAAAAATGAAGGTGATAAATATTCAAGAACGGCATTTAACCTTGCTTTGATTTCCGTTGCGGTTTTCCCTTCCAAATAGAAAAATTTGATGATAGCTCGAACTTCGTTTTTATCCATAATTGAAAACATAAAAATGTATTTGCGTTAAATATTTGTCAAAAGCAGACTATTTGACAGATTGATTTAATATTTGTAGTCAATTGATATGAAAGAGTTGCCAACACGACCACATAAAGTATTTGGAAAAATGGCAACCCTCTAGCGCGGATTCCGGAAACTTGTCGAACTATCCTCGTACAAAAATATTCTAATTGACAACTTACTCGTTCAAATGAATGAAAAAAGAAAACCTAAAAGTGCTATATTTGAAAAATAGCGGTTTATGACTTTCATTTGTTAATTGTATTTGATTCGCAATATACTATGTACTAAATGTACAAATGTCCTAATTATACTTAAATTTGGTTTAAATTTAACAATTTCTAAACATGACACCTAGATGGTTTTTATTTATTCTAAACTGGGATTAGGCAAATATTTCTATGAATAATTAGACTAATATCGTAAATAGTTTGGTAAAAATTTTAACTACTACCTTCTCTGTTCAAAAAGTAAATGTCAGTTAAAATTGATTCAAATCTACTGTAACACATTTATCCTAATTTGATAATAGTGTTCTAATGTACGATTTACCTACTTTTTAAATAAAAATGGAAAACTTCTCTAAACTGTAAACAAGAATTGATATAAATATTGATTAGATCAGATTCTTACAACTCCACCGCTATCGAACGAATCAAGGCCAAAGATATTCCCTGACTCTTCTATACTTGGTAAAAACTGCATCACTTTATTCGAGATAATACGACTTTCGTTTCCCGCTTACTCACCTATTCGCCAATTTATAAGAAATCCCACCTAGATAAACTATGTATATTTTTTCCTTATACGATCTACCTCACTATTTGCGATTTATCGCCGGTGCGCGAATCGATCAAGTCGACAATAACCATGAATTCTTTCGGAATTTTGAGACTCCTCGCGATATTTTGCGTTTTCGTAGCCGTTATCGACGGTGGGTCGAGGGAGAAGAGGAGAATCGTATCAATAGAGGAATATTTAAACAGATTTCCGAGCGATGAAATCCAGAAAGGTCACATCGTGGACGTACCTTGCCAATCTTGTTACAGAAAAGTTGGAATCAGTTGCAGGAGGATTCTGTCGAAGAAATGCAAAATGGCGGGGATAAAGTAGTGTTGACGGGTGAGTACATATTAGTGTATATTTTTCTCTGATTGTAGTTTACGGTGGAATTTTTCGATTATTGCAGGTTCATAATTTCTTCAATTTTGTTCTTGATGAATGACAAGGATTTTGATAAAATTAGCTGCGTAAATATGCATAGCCTCAAGCGTTTCAATTTATTAATTTATTTTATTTTTCAAATAGTTCTATAATTTTTGTGAATAACAAATAAAGAATTTATAATGAGATTTCTTCGAATTCTTTATTACAGTTTCTATAGACCATAAGCTTGTAAAAGAGTATGTTTACGACACTTACCACACTCAACGGAATTAATTTCTAATAGAACATTTAGATTTAATAAGTAATAGCACATTTGCCAATCTCGATCGCTACGGCAAATTAGTGGCAGATAATTTGACGTGTTGGCAACACTGAAGGTTAAATTCAAATTCATATGTCAAACTTGATAGATAATTTGACATGTCGGTAATGCTGCAGGTTCACGATTAAAGTCATATTTCATATTTGACAAACGTCATTGTGACGTATCGATAAAACAGTGGACTTATTGCTCGACTAGTGCGTCATATTTCACATGTCGGTAAAGCTAAACGTTTATTGTCAAATTAATATGTCATATTTGAGAGAAGTAGTTGTGACATATCGATAAAGCAGTTAACTTATTGTTGGACTAATGCGTCATATTTGACATGTCGGTAAAGCTGGAAGTTTATTATCCAGCTAATATGTTATATTTAACGTGCCACAAGTAAAGCTGAAGGTACACTGTCCAACTGATGACATTTGACGAAATGGTTTCCCATGTTGGCCAAGTTGAAGGTAATTGAAGGTTTATTCAAATAATACAGCTTTTCCAAAAAGAAATCGAAACTATAATAAGAAAATAGAAAAACCATGGATTTTGCTCATCTCGATGGTGGACAGATTCTCGAAGAAATTGAAGGCGCTTGCAGGACGAAAAGGTGTCAAAGTAGTATCTAAAGACCCAATTATTCTTGCGCTGCATGGGAACACCATGATTTTTGCAATGAATGCGTAGGAAAATATAGTAATTTTGAAGCTACCGAAGTTTTAGAGCTAATAAACTTTAGAATATTTATCCATTTTGATCGTCCGAGCTAAACGGTACAATACAAACCTAAATGTCCTCATGTATTGGCCAAAATGGTAAGAAACTTTGACAGCAACATAATTCATATTTGAAACAAGTTTGGAGGCTACTGACGTTTCAAAGTTGATGAAGGTTAATACCATTATTAGTACTGGATTTATGCAAACAATGCAAATTTCGATGAGAAACCACAAGGATTCTAGAAGAAACCAACTTTGACTGTTTCTGCTTTTGTTTCCGGAAAAATTTGGAAGCCAGTAGGATTTTGGATCTAATGATCGTTAGTACAATTATCTATTTTGATTGCCTGTTAAAGTAGTATCTATAGGCCCAATTACTCTTGCGCCGGGTGGGAACACGGTAATTACATGATTTTCGTAATAAACACGAAGGAAAATATGGTAGTTTTGAAACTACTGAAGTTTTAGAGCTAATAAACTTTAGAATAGTTATCCATTTTGATCGTCCGAGCTAAACGGTACAATACAAACCTTAATGTCCTCATGTATTGGCCAAAATTGTAAGAAACTTTGACAGCAACATAATTCATATTTGAAAAAGTTTCGGGGTTACTGACGTTTTAAAGTTGATGAAGGCTAATACTATTATTGGTACTCGATTTATTTAAACAATGCAAATTTCGGTGAGAAACTACAAGGATTCTAGACATGTATTTCTTTCGATTTTGAAAACTGCTTGGGAACTACTGTGGGTTTTAGGGATAATGAATGTTAGTACTCGTATCATTTTGATCGTTTAGCTATATGAATCATGATCATCATTAATTCAACACTTTTATCAATTTTCCTAAATAGCTTTATTAAAACTGCTTTGTTCAAAGCTAAAATGGTTTAAATGAATATATTTAGAATACATTGAAAATAGATATAAGTATATAATAATAAAACAATTTGAATTTCCGCGCCTTTTTGATTGAGTTCAACCTGATTATTATAGGGGGCGCAAATACTTGTCTCCCACCCCTAATATCATAGTTTCCATTCTCGACTGTTATCTCTGCCCTTTACTATATTATCCTTGTTCCTACCCAACAATTTTAAAATTGTTTGCCGTTTCGTCAAAGTTATGTTATGCTAGATTTATCTGAGCATAACTGTACCTTGATAGCCATTTTTTACATTTTCGGGATAAAGTTTGGAAACCGCTGGAATTTTGGAGTTAAAGAATATTAGGACACTACTACTAATCAAGTTTATTTTAGACTTAATAAGCTTTAGCACACTAGTTAGTCTGCATAGATAACTACGTTAGTTTGAATGACAAGATTCATTAGATCATTTGATCTATTTATTTTATAGGTAATATATTCAAATAATGAAATTGTCATAATGTTAACTAATACCTTCAAATTTGTTTATTTCAATCTGGCGAAGCTTACGAGTTCAGGCGTGAAATATGTCATTTTATCGCCAATTTGATCCAAAATGAATTTGTCCTAATTAAACCGTAAAAACCGGTTATATCGCTCGCTAGGAGCGCGCGCGCTTCCACATTTTCTAATTAGGCGTGCATTTTTGAGATAAGCGCGTTTCGTTCTCGTACAGGTACTTTAGAGCGATAATAGCTCGCGGGTAGAGGTCGCAATTATGAGATTCGTATTGTTATTGTTATTGGTGCTAATTTGCATGGTGTGCGGTGAAACGGGGCGATTAAAAAGGGAACGCCGGAAAAGGGATATCGTTTCGATCAACGACTATCTGAAGGGGCCTCCGGGCGGCGATATTAAGACGGGTAACATCGTCAACGTGCCTTGCCAGCCAGGTTATAAAAAATTCGGAACGTCTGCAGGAAGGTCATACCTCGAGGATGATCGAAAAATAGAAATAAATTTTGGGCGTTTGTGGATGGATGTGAGTGAATTTGAATTTTGTGAATAATGTTTTTAATTTTTCTTTTCTTTTAGTTTTAGTTTAGTGTGTTATGAATGGATAGAAAATCATAGTTTCTGGTAGTTCCTAAAAGTGAATCACCACGAATTCTTTTCTAATAATATTTTAAATTATGAGCAATGTAAATCCTTTGTTTAGATTTTACCGGAAGTGTTCCCCATTTTACAAGCAATAATGTGCTTTTGTTTCATTATCGCTTTTGATACAACCAACACATGTACTACAATAAACTCATGTTCTCATGTGGACCTCTGGTTTGATAAATATTTGTTATACAAATATTCTAGTGTACATATTTACTTATATTTTATCTTATCTTGTAAAGTGGTTAGCACACCATAATTGTTATATTTTTTTATAATAATAAATAAATAAATAACAACTTCGTGTTAACGTTTTTTCTTTGTTTCATCCTAAATTATGGATATTCGGTTAAAAGAAAACTTAATAAATTAATTAATTGTTGTTGTTGAAGTCACAATGCTCAAAACTCTGAAGGATCTAACAACGCAAAAAAACTTCATTTTTCAATTTTCAATCTTTTGTTTTAAAAAAAATTACTTACCCAACATCGAAGCCACCGAAATGAAATTGTGTTTCCTATCCACTTTGAAGGTGGTGGTCGTATTGGTGTTAACGTTGGGGTACCAAAGACCAGCCGCCTTAATGATGGTCCTCAGATAACGACTTTTAGCCCTCAATTCCGTTTCCATCAGTCGCACCGAACCCCACTCGGCCAAGCTGCGAAAGCCTTCGGTCGAATATTGCCCCTCGCCCCAGAAGGTGAAATTTCTCTCGTGAGACGCCCCGATGACGTCCGAAAAGTGGGTCAACCACAGCGAAAAAGGAAAATCCTTCGGGTGGGTTTTGTTAGACCAAATTCCCTCGAAAATCATCTGCGATAATAATAATGATAATAATTATAATTAAATGTATATATATATATATTTCGTGACCTTTTTATACTTATCTTATATGATAGAGATCTACCACTAATAGGTCAATAAAACAAGGCTGGTTTGAACGATAGTTATATTTTCAGAACGTTTACAAACGTTTTCGGAACACCTTCGTCAGTGAAAATATAACTAGATATCACTGACGAAGGTGTTCCGAAAACGTTTGTAAACGTTCTGAAAATATAACTATCGTTCAAACCAGCCTTGTTTTATTGACCTATTAGTGGTAGATCTCTATCATATAAGATAAATAATTATAATCAGAATTTGTTAAAAAGGTGGGTGACATGTTTTCATTAAGTAGTGTAAATCGGACTGACGCTGTCACTCCTCCGAATTTTATTATTCAATGATAACTTATGAATGACAACTTATCATTGAATAATAAAACTTGGAGAAGTGAAAGCGCCAGTCCGATTTACACTACTACTTAATGATAACACGCCATCCACCTTTTTAGCAAAATCTAATCCTAATAATGAATATGAATCAGCTGATCTCTATCAATGTCATTGTGACACCTCAATCACCTGATCGTTGTCATTGTCATATTGTGACACTTAACGGCGTATTTTGTCCGTTCTGGATCAGCTGATCGTTGTCGACGCCATATTTTGTGACGTCTAAATCCAATGATTGGTCTGGACGCCATATTTTGACTGAATCAGCTGATCATTGTGGATGTCGTAATGACATTTGTATCAGTTGATTTGTTATTAATGCCATATTTACACCTGAATTACCGTGAATCATTTCCTGCATCATATTGTGACGCCTCAATCAGCTGATTGTTACTGACGCAATATTTTGAAAGTTTCCAACTCATCTGATTGTTATAGACGCCATATTTCGGTATTTAAATCAGCTGTTCGGTGCTGACGCCATATTGCGATCCCTGAGTCAGATGATTGGTGTTGACCCCATATTTCAACCGTTTTAAATCAACTGTCATCATGCTGACAGTTGTACCACTGATGGTTGTCAATGCCATGTTGACACAATGATTAACCTATCGTTCTAGACGTCATATTGTGACATCTCAATCAACTCATCCTTGTTAACGCAATATTATGACACCTCAATCAGCTGATTATTATCGACGTCATATCTTTAACACTCTGAACCAGCTGATTTTTATCGACGCCATATTCTGATGTCTTAATCAGCTGTTCGTTGCTGACACCATATTGTCATCCGTGAATCAGATGATTGGTCTGGACGATATGTTTTGACTATTTTGAGCCAGTTGATCGTCGTGGATGCCATAATGATCGTTGTATCAGTTGATGGTTGTCAATGCAATATTGACAACTGAATCAGATGATCATAGTCAACGCCATATTATCACGCGAGTTTGCTAAAAAAGTGGATGGCGTTATAAGTTATCATTGAATAATAAAATTCATAAAGGTGGCATCGTCAGTTAACACACTCAGTCACCCACCTTTTTAGCAAACTCTAATTATGACACCTCAATCAGCTGATTATTATTGACGTCATATTTTGAAATCTCTGAGCCAGCTGATCGTTGTCTACCCCATGTTCTGATATCTAAACCAGCTGTCCGTTGCTGACTCCATATTATGATATGAACCAAATAATTTGTCTGGACGATATATTTTGACTATTTTGAACCAGTTGATCGTTATGGATGCCATAATGATAGTTGTATCAGCTGATTGTTGTCAATGTTGACAACTGAATCAGCTAATCATTGTCAACGCCATATTATCACTAGAGCTTATTAAAAATGTGGATGACGTTATAAGTTATCATTGAATAATAAAGCTCGTGAAGGTGGTATCGTCAGTTAACACGTCATTCACCTTTTTACAAACTCTAATTATGACACGTCAATCAACTGATTATTATTGACGCCATATTTTGAATGCTCGGAGCCAGCTGATCGTTGTCTACGCCATATTCTGATATCTCAATCAGCTGTTCGTTGCGGAAAGTCGTATTGTGACGCCTGAATCAAATGATTGGTTTTGATGTCACATTTTAACAGTTCTGAATCAGCTGATCGTTACGGAAGTTATGACAGTAGTACCACTTGATCATTTTCAATGCTATATTGACAACTGAGTTAACCTATCATTTTGACGTCATAGCAATCAGTTGATCGTCGTCAACGCCACCTCGTTCAGCTCTTGATTATTGACGCCATATTTTGACCGTTGTAAATCAGGTTGATCGTCGTGGACGCCATATTGCAACAGTCGAATCAGCTGATTGTTCCTGTTGCAAATATCACAATGAAACCGACGTTCCTATGACGTCATCTGTACTATGTAGTAGTAACATCTTAACTTTAAAAATATAGTCATTGCTGTCAGATAATACGTGTGTTTTAGTGTTAGATTTACTTATTTTTGATCTTATTAAATCCATCCCAATTTATACGTATCAACAGGTTATGGGCCCAGAACGCTATATTTCTTCTTGTAAATCAAATGATCGTTGTCGACGGCATATGGTGACAGCCGAATCAACTGATGATTCTTGATGATATGTTTGGTCCTTGTGAATCAGCTGATCGTTACTGACGTCATCATCACACTTGAGTCAGCTGATCATTGTCGACGCCATATTATAATCTGAATCAGCTGATATTTGCTCACATCATATTGACGTCAAAATCATACGGTCAATATTCGAATTGTACTTGGACGTAATAACAACGAGAATAATGATAGTAAATGATAAATAATCGGAAACATACACTATACTTAGCTTCGTCGCAAGCGCAACAATCCTCAGGGTCGAATTTTACATCGCTTTCGGTTCGCTCGCAGAAAGTTTTGCTGAGAGCTCCGTCGTCGGCGTACCAGTGCAGTTCGTCTTCCAAGACCATGGCTCTAAAATAATAAAAAATACTTTCTTATTGTAGTTTAGTGGAAAGGAAAAATCGATCCTTTTACCTGAAAGTGACACAACCAGAACCGGGGGCGGAGCCTTCCACATGAAGAACACCTCCGTTTTGGGAAGATCGTTTCGCTTCCGATAGGGTGTTAACGCAGTCTTCGTTAAATTTCGATAGGGCGTCTCCGAAGAGTTGGAAGGTGCCTACTTTTTGGGGGAAAGATTGGTGGGGTCGTTGGACGATTCGACGTTGATGGCGAAACGGCGGAAATGTTGGATTTTATCGAAGCTTCGCGCGCCCATCAGGTACACTGCGGATTGTTGAAGATTGTTATGTAAAAAAGGAGGTCATAAAACAAGATTTTTAACAGATTTTGGTTGGCCGGTCAGACGTGCAGTTCTGGAAGCCGGTGTTAGTGCTGAATCGGCATTCCAAAATCTGTTGAATTTAAGCAGTGTGTTTAAATTTTTAAATTCGAGAAAAAGGAAAACTGTTTAGGGATGTAATTAAGTCATTTAAAAAGAACGAGTTTGGCCAATCCTTCATTTTATGACTTTGTCCTTGCATGTTGTACTTACCTCAGTCATTTGAAAATCTTATGTTAATGTTCTAATCTGTTACTCCAATTTTTATGAGGGCTCTGTTTTGTTATAAAATTATTTTTCATTTCTCATATTCGTCCTTGATGTAATGTATAATTACGATTGTAAGGCCGATTCCTTGCATTAACTTTAATACACATACCAGACACTAATGGCACGGGTTATCGAATATTTACAATATGGTTGAAGGTAAACTGTTTCCTACTCCTTACGTAATTATAATTGACGTTTTGTTGCAGTCTGCTAATAAGAATCTAGACATTTTAATTTCAAATTGAAATGTAGGAAAATTACGCAAATTGAAGCTTTGAAGATAGAGAGAGAGAGAGAGAGAGAGAGAGAGCAAACGTTAAGGTCGAAATCTGCAAATTTTCATGTTTCATGTTTCTTTCGAACTAATATCGTGTGGTTTAAAATAAACTTAAAATGGTTCTTGCTTTTACCACATGAATATTGCTAGAAATGCTAAAGTACGTATTTCGACAACTAAGTTGTCATCTTCAGTGATAAAATTACGAAACGTATCTTTTTCCGATTTCCAGTAGCGTTCACCCAATTCGTTTGTATTTCTTATGTCTTCTGATCATTGAATTGGTGAGCGGCGTGTATCGTGGAGAACATGTTAGGGTCTTCAATTTGAGATTCCCTTAGTTCATCTGGAATCTGTTCTTCCGGCCCCAAGTTCGGCCCAAATCGTTTCGTTCGGAGCATGTGACCCCGTTCTGTATTTTTTGCTATAGGGAGTTGTGCCTTGATTTTGGGATGTGTCATTTTGAGGAATGTAGGCTGATTTTCGATTTGTTGAAGAATGTTCGATTTAAAAATTTTTAACCTATGAAGTGGGCTAAATTCTGTACATTTTCGTTTGGAAACTACGGCACGGTTTAGACACTTTAGACATTGGAAAGTGTGATCCGATTTTGAAATTTTTCATTAGGGAAAAGCATTGCTCGATTTTGAACTTTTGAGAGATCTGATTAGGAAATGTAATACACTTCTTTTTTGGTGTGAGAGTGGTTCAACTTTCAGAATTTCAACTTCGAAGTGTATGTTTCAATGTTCGTTTCATAATTTTCCAAACTTAACTGATACCGTAAAATATAAAACAGTGACAAAGAAGAAAAGACGTTTTTGCAGGATGTGATAGTACTTTGCCTTTTTCTTTTGAGAGAATGTGCATCAATTTTAGAAATTATATTCTTTTCTTCGTTTGAAACGATTCAATTTTGGTACTGCATTTCAAAAAAAGAAAAGAATTTTTGATGTCTACTTTTCTAAAATTTCTTAACCTTAATATTAAATTGCTAACTTGCATGTACTTACTCGTGTATATTTGTCCCGGTACATATTTCTCGGGATTTTCGTTCACTTTAATTTGAAAATCCGTTATCGCCATCGCGTTTCGCCACGCGCGAATGGTAATAACTCGGTTCTCGAGGGCAACCGCAAACGGCGAATCGCATCCACAATAAAAATATCAACCACCGTAACATTTTCGAGCTATTTGGGAATCACACACTTAATATTTTTTTAAATTACTTTTATTATTATTTTTCCCCACTATATATACACGACCCTCACTCATCTATCATGTCCCAAATAAACTGCAAGACTTCCTCTTATTGCGATACGAGTCGGTCGAACTTATCAACTCCGTCGAGCTGAAAGGGGGCGTAGGTTATCAGAGATGACAAAAAAAAAACACAACAACACAAATAATAACGTATCAGTACTTAAAATTAGAATGCCATTTATTTGTCACGAGTTATTACATGTTCGTTTACAAGAAAATGAGGGAGAGAGAGAGATGGAGAGGAGGAAAAGTAACTTTTTCGTTATCATATTCGGAGGTTTTTTCTTTTTTTACATATATGTATAATATACGATTTTAATCTTGTGTATTATGCATATTATCACAGACCAAACCCGTTAAAAAAGGAACATTTTAAAGGTTTGATGCAGTAATTACAATAGTACGATAATGATAATAAAAATCATAATAACAATAATAATATTTATAATATTACTAATAATAATCATATAAAAAAATAGCGAATACAAAAATTGAGATCACAATACCTTTTTCTCTCATTATAATATCAAAAATCATAACGATAGCTAAGCTTTGGAATGATAATAAGTAAGTCTTAACTGAATATCACGAAAATCGCAATAATAATGATAATAATATCAGACAGAAGAAGTAGAAATCATATGATAGGCAGGCGTAAGTAAGGAAGAATCGAACTCCCGCGAAATCATTTCTTCTCCTTGTACTAAAATGTTAATATCGGTCCTTCGCGATGGTCCAGTATATCTGAAAAGGACGAAAAAATTAGCGTTGAAAACTTGAAAGCGCTATTTCCGCTTTGATGTGTTGTCGTTTCGGTTTCTAATTCAATCTTCTTCAGGATCTAAATGCTAATTGTTGCTTACACGTTTGAGTTTAATTCATGAATGAGAAATAAATTTTTGTTAAACTAACTTCAAAAAACGCGAAAAAACGAAGCGAAGCAATTAGGTTTGGAGGGGATTAAATTTAGCGATTAATAAAAAACCAAAAGGAAAGCAATAACAAATGATATTAACAAGAAATTAAACGAAAAAATATGACTGACAAAAAGGCAATGAGAAAAAAACGAAAAAAAAGAAAACGAAAAAAAAAAAGAAAACGAAAACAAAAAGAAAACGAAAAAAAAAAAGAAAAGGAAAAAAAAAGGAAAACGGAAAAAAGCAAGGAACACTTTCTGGTTGAAATGATGAAGTAAAAAGAAATAATAACGAATATTAATAAAAAAACAAAAGCAGAAACAGAAAAAGAAGTAAAAAGGCAATAAAACAATTGACAACAACAATAATTGAAACAATAAAACAACACAAAAAAGACACTAAAAACGAACGGAACATAGTCACTAAAATTGGCGTAAAATTAACAAAAAACAAAAATAAAACAAGAGAAGAAAGAAGGCTAAAAAATAGAAAAAAGAAAGAGAATGAAAGGAAAAAAAAACGAAACAAAAAGGCAAAACTTCTCAAAGGATGGAAGTGAAAATTGAGGAAACAACCACATAAGAATGAAATAGCAGAGAAAAACCGGGAACACTAATTAAACGGAAACTAACTAATAGCGACGATAAACTAATAAAGCAGTTGACAAACGATGGTAAGAATAATCGACAGAATAAAAACAAAAAAATTGACAAACTGTTACCTTTCGCTATACTCCACCACGGTAGTGTGATGTATGTTAGAAACGCGTTCAACGGAACGGATTGCGCTCGCTTGTTCTCCTTCCAGAAGTGGAACGTTTGGGTGAAACCTCTCATCGTCCATAGCGGGTTGTACGCACCATCGTCTAGCTCTAGAAACAAAAGAAAGTCGTTCTTGACACGATTTATACGTAAATCAGCAGAATGTTCTCCTCCCTACCATTTCTTGTATTTCACGAATGACAGGTGCAGACGTGGACTATAAGTAAGAAGAAATGGATACTGGAAGATCTGAAGAAGCTACGATGGGAGAGTCAAATTGGGATAAAAGGACAGGACACGATTTTGAGAAGCTGAGATGGAACAAACAATTTGAGGAATATCACGAAAAATTGAAATTGAAGAAACCAACAGAAGAAGATTTAGAGAAAATAAAATGCACGTTCTGCAGAGGCCGAGAAAAATGAAATTATTGGATTTGGAAGATGAAAGAAACGATTAGTGGAAGATGTGAAGTGCCATTGGAAGAAACGAACGGAGAAGATAAGATGGCAGAAGATATGGAAAAATAAAATGGAAGAAACAAGATGTGGAAAAGTTACAATGGAAGAAACGAGGGGCAGATGTGGAGAAGTAAAAATGGAAGAAACGAGGAGATGTAGAGGAATTAAAACGGAAGAAACAAACAAAAAGAAGAAGAAAAGAAGGAAGAAATAAACAGAGGCGTAAATTTTCGAAGAAGCGGATAGAAGACGATTTGAAGCGAAGCTGATGTGGCAGAAACTAGCAGAGCATTTGGAGGAAATATGACACAACAACAGCGGAGAGGAAAATCCGATGAAGTTAAAATAAAACAAACAAAAGGATTTGAGGATGATTGGAAGATATGTACACACAATAACATAGAAAATCGAAGGTGGAAGACATTGGTAGAAAATTTAGGAGAACTAAGAGGGGAAATAGCAGACAGAGAAAGTTATAGAGAAGTTAGAACGAAAGAAATGAATAGGGAGAGAGCGAGAGACGTAAATTTCCGAAGAAACTGACAGAAGACGATTTCAAGCGCAGCTGATGCAAAAGATTTAGAGGAGATAAGATGGAAGAAATAGTTAGAGAAAGATCTGGAGAAGTTAAAATAAAAGAAATAAAAAAACAAAGATTTCAGAATATGCGGGAGGAAATGTACAGACCATGATTTGGAAAAGCGAATGCGGAAGACTGGTAGAAAACTTTAAAAAACTTAAGAACGGAAGAAATTAACAGAGGAAGAGAGATAAGTCAAGAAACAGACAGAAGATGACTTGAAGAGAGGCTGATGTGGAAGAAACTAGCAGAGAAACTGGAGGACATAAGATGGAAGGAACGGATACAGGAAGATCTGGAGAAGCTAAAATGTAAGAAATGAAGTTAGAAGAAACCAATAGAGGAAGATCTGGCAGCAATTATGGAGAATCCAAGATGGAGGAAACGCAAACGGGAAGATCTGGAAAACCTAAAGCAGAAGAAATTGACAATTTAGAAGAAATTGACAAAGAACGAATAGAAGAGAAGTTTTTGTGGAACAAAATAGCAGAAGATTTGCAGGAGATAAGGTGGACGAAATTGATACAGGAAGATCTGGAGAAGCTAAAATGTAAGAAACGAATAGAGGAAGATCTGGCAGAAATTTTGCAGGGACCGAGATGAAGGAAACGCAAACAGGAAGATCTAGAAAAGCTAAAGTAGAAGAAATTGGCAATTTGGAAGAAACGGAGAGTCGACTTCAAGAGCAGCTGGTGTGGAAGAAACTAGAAGATAGATAAGGGAGATAGGATAGAAGTAACGGGTGCAAGACGACTTGGTGAAGTTAAAATGAAAGAAAGAAAGTTCGAGCAATAACTAGAAGAAATAGGCCGAAATTTTGGAGAAACCGGGATGGAAGAACCGTACATAGGAAGACCTAGAAAAGCTAAAATAGAAGTAAAGACAACGACGTAACTGAACGAAGATCTGGAGAAAGTACGTTGGAGGAAATGGACACGAAGAAGACATGGAAAGAAATTTTACCAAAGCCCTAAACAAATATTGGGCCATCAGGCTTCTTTATGCTTACAGGAAAGGAAGCAAGTTCATCAAACAAGTTCAAACGTGGAAATCTTCGAACTTATTTCCAAATTGATAGAAAATCAAAAATTAACTAATTCAACCTCTAGATCGACACAAAAGCTTTAGAAGAGATCTTTTTCGGTTTCTGCCGTTTGTCAATTGGCTAAAGCCGAGATTTCGTCATCTATGGCGCTTGTTTCTCCAGTATAACGGCAGAACTCGAAAAAATGTCTGCTATAAAATTTCGCCATCAACCATGAAAGCCCACAAAGATTTATATTTACCATTACTGCATTTCTTATTCAAGTCGCACCAATAATAAATGTGGGTACCGTCGGGAGTAACGCGTTTGGGCGGTATAAAAATGGGACGGCAACCCTTATTTAGGACCCCGGCGAGGTCATAGTGCCATTTTTCGTCCTCTTAGGTAAGGTACAGTAGCTATATATCTTACTGCTGACGTAAAGTTTATTATAATTTCCATCGAAATTGTTCACTTTCGCGTTCTTATTTATATTGTTCGTCAAGTTAGCGCACTTCACCACCTTCTCATTATTGCTGAGTTTCGTTTCGGTTTTCGCGTTCTTCTTCAGGGAACCGGCGCAATTATCACCGGTCGATATGTTAGCGTACTTTTTGATCTCGCAGACGCACGGTAACTCCTCCTTCCCGTTCACCGTAATGTACGGATTTTCAGTGAAGGACGTCTCCTGTAACGTCCCCTTCGAACCGTTAGGGGTGCGCGGTCGATCATCCATCGTTTCATTGTTCAAACTGATCGCGTCGTCCGCGAATTCGAATTCCGTGTAATTGGCGTTCCGTCTGGTCGTATCCTTTTGTTTCTTTTTCTGTTTATGCTGCAATTTCTCCTTGCCGAGTTCGTACTCGGATTGGTTGAGCAAGTTCTCGATATTATTGGTCGTCGGTGCGGAGGCGGCGTTGGTACACGTGCATTGGTTCTCGGGCGGGCCGAGAGGTCCCCGCAACGCGCACTTACCGGGGGTGGCGCAGGGGCGCGAATAGACGTCGGATAAGGTGAGCGATTCTCGTTTTTGCGTTGGAAGCAACCGCAGCAATCCGTTTTTGATACAGAAGCAGGACCGGAGTTCACTACAACCAACAAATAATCATGAATTAGTCGTTTTGATTTGTTTTTTCTAAGAAAAATTCTAATAAATTTCAATAAAAGGTGGGGGAGGGCAAAAAATCGTTTTAGTTCGTGGTGAGAAGCTATGTATAGTCAACTACGTACGAAAAATAAAGAGAGGGGGCTACTCGTTTAGACTAACAAAAATGGGAGTTTAATTTCTTTTTCTTTGATTTCCTTGACTATTCAGTACTCTAGTCCTGCTTCTTACTGATGCCAAATATCACTATGCTAACAGAAATTAAAATTTGAAAACGTGCTGAAAAAGAAAAAAAATCTGGAGGATCCCCCTTTGCGAAGGAATGTTTAAGAATGCATAGAACATATTTTTCGATACTAGAAAGGAAAACTAGATAGGAGAAAAAAAAATATTACCAAGCAAATGTCAATCCCCCGCTCCCCTGCCCAATGAACAATTGTCAAATACAAATGAAAAGCGATTTAACCATTCTCCAAGTGACATTGATAGGTGACACACAAGAAAGATGCGTTTTTTAACAATTGAGAAATTCAATCAATCTCCAGCTTCGTTTAATGCAATTGCTTTTTACCAATTATTAAGTACCAAGTATAATAAATGACATTCGACAGATGACATTGACATGTGACGCTTTAAGCAATTGACAAACTGAATCAATTTTCACCCATGCCCGACATAAATATCTGCTAATTCGATCAATCATCAAGCACCAAACAGTCGAATAATAAATGACATTTGACAAGTGACGTTGACAGAAGACATTGACGGATGATATATTAAACAATTGATACATTCAATTAATCATCAGTCCAATGAAATGTACTAACAAATGTTTCCCAATTATAAACCTTCAAACAATGGAATAATAAATGACATTTGACAAATGACGTTGGCAGATGACATTGACAGGTAACCCTTTAAACAACTGACAAATTCAATCATGGTTCAGCTGATGAAATGTACAATTGCGGCAACAAAAAATCGGACAATTAAGATAATTTAGTTTAAATTTGGCTTTTGCTTTGTCCAATGGCATTTCATTTTAAATTAATTACTGACATGACATTATGCCGCATTTAAATGCGTTCATAAGAAGAGTAGGTAACAAATTGGAAGTGACCAGAAGCACTATTCACAACGTTAAAAATAGATGGCTAAATCAAAATCGATATGAACATAACAAAAGACCGGTTTATACTGCTCAAAACCAGTAAAAATAGTCTATAAGGCTTGTCCGGCTCTTTGTTGCCGCAATAGTACTAATATATGTAGCAGAATTTTAGAACATTTATGCTCACATAATTGCATACTAATTTCGTCAATTAACCTTCAAAAAATGGAGCAATAACAATGACATTTGACATTCAATCAATCTCAAGCCTCATTAAATTCCGTCGAATGTTGGAAATATTTTTTAAAGCTGATTTAACCAATTATGAAGTCCCGAAGAATCGAAGAAGAAATGACAGTGACAAGTGACGTTGACAGATGACATGAAAAAGTGACACCGATGGATGGCATTAACAAGTGACGTTGATGGATGATATTAACAAGTGACGTTGACAGATGACATTAACAAGTTGACGTTGACAGACGACGCGCTTTAACCAGTTGAACTAAATGAAATAAACAAATTTTGAAACTATATTTTAAACAATTGCACGCTAATTTGAACACTTATTCAGCTTCAAGCGATCGAATAAGAATTGAAATTGACAAGTAACACTTCGAAAACAACGACTCGTTTATGAATAATTGAAAAATTCGATCAATATGCTGTGGAACTCCGAGCAGAAACTAATAAAACAGAACAAATGTTAGAAACTAAAGGAATGAGAACACTTAGAAAAATACTGGGTAAAATCCTATGGGACCGCGAACGCAGTTCAGCTATCAGAGAACAACCACAAATACAGTCGAGGAGAACAAGAAGATTACAGAAGATCGAATTGTTAGAATAGAAAAATAGCCGGTGGGGAAAAGATCACAAGGCAGACCCGCCAAAAAATGGCGCAAATCCATACAAATTTGGAAAAATAAGAAAAAGACGAACATTGATCATAACTCTCATAAACAATTCCAATGCTTTAAGGATCTTAAGAAAACCATAATCACATAATTACACGGTAATTTAACCAATCATGTATCGATTTCCAAACAATTGAATAGGTAAGATTGACAAGTGACATTGACAGGTTACATTGACAAGTGACATTTATATAAGAATAGCTCCTTTTCAAAAAATTGTCAAATTTGATCAATCTCCAATCTCACTACCATAAGCGTTCCGAAATTGTTTGAAGCGCCCAGGATGTATATTTACGGCATATGTTATTCGGAGGGGGGAACCTCATCAAAATAAAAATTATAAGAAAAGTACAAACACAAACAAATTTCAAACAAAGATGCAAGTGCTCAAAATGCAAAATATGATGTGCTTATATACAGTGAATATGTCAGAATATGTACAATGTGAACTGATATATAACATATTTTTCGCTTATATACAAGGCGTGTCCAAATACTTAGATACGTAAAAAAACAATTAAAAACACATTCAGATGCATGACATGATTTCCTCGCATTTCTCTCCATACGTACATACGAATATATCTCCTTCAACACCACACCAAAAAATATAAGAAAAAAAAATAAGAGGAAAAACGTAAATTCGTACTTACCGTCTCTCAAATCGCCAGCTTCGATCTCGCTAACCCCGTTATCCATCGAATCCAGCCCTTCGTTTTCCGACCTAGATTTGACGTCGAGCTTCGTTTTCCACGCCCCGCGCACGAAATTATTGATGTTGGCGCTGGGATCGCTCAATCGCCTCTGTTGACGATAATTGTAAAAATCGTCCGGATCTTCTTCCCAATCCGAATCCCACATGTCCGTTGCGCAGAAGCCCGGCTCCGAAGTCGGTGTTTCCACTCCGGAACCTTTGGGCTTCGTGACTGCCATTTCGGCGTGACCTTTACCTTGAGGACCTTTCATTCGGACGAACTCGCAGCGCTGCGCGTTCGAGTTCGAGAATAGACCGAACGTCATTCGTTGCGCCATTTTCGTACTCAAGCTTGATTGCTGAAAAAAATTTAAATTAGGTCACAGTTTCGAGTCTCGGTTGAGCCAGTAGTGATAAGCTTGACAATTTTTATGGGCTAGTGGCAAGTAATGGTAGAGAAGCGGACTTGTGATTACACGATGTGCTTGATAAATTTCACGCTAAGATAAAATACTTCCAGCCGCCTCCATAGGGGAATTAGATGAGAGAAAAAAGCAGTTCTTATTTATCCAAACCAACTTACCCTTGCATCATACACTTTCTTCAAAGCATCATATCGGATTGATCCCAAAAAAAATTACACCCTGTATAGTACCTTCGCGATCGGCCGCTACCAATTCTACGCAAACCATCTCACCATCCCTGACTAGAATATCGTGAAACACCTCATCGAAATTATCGACCATGAAGCAAATATGGGGATACGTAATTTCCTCCACCTCTCCTTTAGTATCCATCCGCCTCCGACTAGGGGATGCATATACTTTCTGTGAGTGCCTTTTCAATACTTGAAGCTCCTTCGGACTGGTTCTGGTGCAAATGGCTAGAGTTAACGTGTACTCGAATTGGTGGATGATGAGATTGAGATAAACAGTTTCCTCCCAATCAATGTCCGGGTCACCGATAGGTAATTTACGGCTGTCTTTGCGAAATACATCCACTTCAGTCTGCAATTCAAACGATTAGGCGTCCGAAATAATTGAGAAATTAGTGTGTTTACTTCGAATTTCGGTAAGTATCTCGGTGATCCTTTCACGTGCTTCTTACGTACGAAAAATAACAGATCATCGCAATCAATTGTGGTTTCGTTTTGAAACAGGAAATGTCTCACGAATAAGTCCGTCCAGTACGTCGTGCCTTGGAGGACGACGAAGCCGGAATCTTAAAATCACATGCTAGTTTGAATTGGTATGTTTGGAAATGGGGGTAAGTTCTCACCGTCCTTCATCAGTTGTCGCATCTCTTTGGTTCGTTGAAAGTTAATCTCCTCCAGTAGCTGCTCCAAGATCGTCGGTGTCTTCAATATCGAGGTATTTGAGAAAGCCATGTTCATTTCGTTCGCCACAGATCCAATAATGTTACCTCAAGTGACTCATGCTTGTGTGTGTATGTAGGGAGTTCGTGTTGACACACAACACAAACGTTATCGATGTCTTGTTTATTTCCAAGCAGTGCTAGTGGGAAGAACCGCGATGTAACCGAGGAACTCCCATTTTCAGGCCGAAAATTAATCGATCGTCTGGGTGCCGATGGCGCTTGCGGATTACGATTCATTTTGTATGTCACTGAAAATGGTGATAAGACTAGGGGATTTTCGATTTGGAACTGTTGTGATTTAATTTTGAAATTATACGATTTTTTCGCGAATTTTAAAAATAAATCGTGATTAAGAGTGGAAAAATGCGAATCTTTTGCGATTTCCCAATGTTTATAATTCTAATCCAGCCAAAATAAACAGTAATAAGATGAGGTGATTTGGATACTTACATACAATACATATGTGCATATATACAATGACGTTCAAAACGGTTTTCCCCTGACTCATGGCTTATCGCCAAATTTGTTTTAAAATAGGAAGAAAAGGAAGAGAGAGAACGTCCGTGCTTATCCGAGAATTGCTATTGTTATTAACGTTAACATGAATATCATTTGTTTATTAGAGACAATTTACAATCGTCTATTTTATCAATGACGATATGTACAGCGGGATCAATAATAAGTGAACATATTTGGCAGTGTCAAATTCATCCCTAATGTATTTTATTTATTCGCTATGTTTACTAGTCTTTAATTTGTAACGTAAACGTTTTTTGTAAATATTATAACGACACTGTACAGTTACGCTCAGATAAATCTGGAATAACCTAACTGACAAAACGTCAAAGAAATTTAAAATTGGTGGGTGTTGGTGTAAACAAAGATATTATACTATATTATAGGATTGCTCATTCTTGTATATCTGTCAGCCGTACCACAGAATAGATAGAAGCGCAAGGCGTGTCGGTAGCTTTAATGTTTATGTGGTCGATTTGAATGTCCTCGAAATAGCTCAGAAGTTAGGTAACGCCATTTTGAAAATACGAAAGGTGCACAGGTGTTCGTATTAATTGAAAAATATTAGAGTTTTGGATATGTTAAAAGAATAGTATTTGCATCCCAGAATAATAACATTAATGAAGCTAGCCAAATATAACACTGTCGTCGTATTTAAAACATGGTTCCCGGCCATGCGCATATAGAATAGGTATAGAATTTACCACAAGATTTTCTAACTTTGTCGCTTCTGTCTATTCTGTGGCCGTACCACGAAAGTACAAATCACATCCGCAAAAATAAAAAATGACGTGTATCCCAGATTTATGTGAACATGAGTGTACTATTGCGGCAATAAAAACCTGGACAAGCCTTATAGGCTATTTTGACAATCTTTTAGCAGTATAAACATGGTATAAACCAACCGTTTGTCATGTTCATGTCAATTTTGATGTAGCCATTTCTTTTGACTGTCGTGAATAGTGTCTCTGGAGACTCTAAATCTATTACCCAGTCTTCTTATGGATCATTCTTTCCCAAGTAATGCAATTACTTGCATTTTTCTACCAGCACATCAATGCAGTATAATGACGTATGTATGTCAATAATGATTTTAAAATGAAATAATAGTTTTATATGGACTACCGACATTTGGAACTTCTTCATGAGACTGGTCGATTTGCAATACTGAAAAGAATAGCTTCAAGTGCCAGCTGTGTTCCGAGTGCCTTTGCGAAAATCAGTTTTTATAATAAAAAGCTCTTTGCTCCTACGAGAAAGGCGTGAATAATGCCTTTCTCGATGGAGAGATTATTTTGCAGTTTACTTTGAACTTTCAGTAAGTAGTTAACTAACTTACAAAAATTAAGAAGTACATCTACTAACTTTTGAACACACTACTTTATAGTAAATTCTGATTGGTGACAAGCAGCACCAAATTACAATGCACCAATCTTGTGTACGTAATTCTGTCAAATGTATTGACATTTGTTTATTACCGCTAGTTATTGTGGTGTTTATTATATTTTTCTCTTTTCTCTGCCTCTTTTGAAGTATTGCTTTAATTTGCCGCGTAAATTGTATTTCAGATTTCATAATGTGTAATTTGGACTTGGGGTTTGTTTAGAAATTTATCCCTCTATTTCTAAAACAAGGTATAGTTCTAAAAAGAACTGTTAAGAATTATGGGAAATACGGAAATGAAACAAAGGATAAATGTAGTAAACAAACCAACCAACGAACGGCCATGCACAAATATAATACCAAAACTGTCAAACATATGCGCATATATCAGCAATACATTTTTAGTACAACAATATCTTATATTATACATCATTGAAGACCTAAACGTATGGAATTGGAGCAACATTTGTCTGTAGTATTCCTTTTTTTTTTGTAATTAAAAAGCCAAAACCACCTCGAAATATAATATATTAATCAGCTTTATTCATTTTATAGCTCCGTAGTCCTATCTTTTATCTCCTACAGATCGCCAATTTTTGGACAAGGAAATATGATTAATTTTTAACTGTTATAATGAGTGAGCAGCCGGAATTGTTCATTATGTGATCTTAAACTTCTAGTGGAAAGCGTTGAAATCTTCATAGTATTAAAATTTAACAAGTTAGAAACGTGGAGGGTGAAAGAATTCAACCGAAGGTTACTTGACGGAAAAGTTTAAGTTGGCAAGGCTGATGTGTTGGTAGTACTGCTTATTAAGTTAATAAACATAACCACAACTTGTTGAATATTAAACAGAAATAATGGCAAGATGAATGACAGATGGAAATAAAACTAAAATGTGACCAACTGAAAAAAGTTTCTTTATCTAGGGATATTTTACTTCCAACTACTTCAGTTGAATTTGCTCACTCTGTATGTAACCTATTGATTTTCAGTTTGTATACTACGTCGGAAATGAATCACAACAATAAAACAGTCTTGTTCAGTAGTAAATAGCATATTTTCAAGAGAAGTCCACATTACGCTCCTAACAAAACGAAGTCGGAAGTCATTGAAAACAAAACTTTCATATTTAGAGTGTTTAGTACTACCAACTAAAGACATATCCGATTGCAATTTGCTAGAATGACTTAGTCTGCGAAGATAATATACAGCCAGGCGATGCTGTATCTTCAAAATTAGTAAATACATAAATATTTGAAAGGAATGAAATTAATCTTGAAGATGGCTGATTTAGTGATATTTAAATTTTAGATAGAGACAATTTTGCGCTCTAAACTCGAGAGCAACGATTGACAACGATCTGAAATATTTATGGGTGTCATGGTTATGTAATGGTTAAGAACGAGCTTATCTGATTGGTGATCGGGTTAGAAAACATTTGAATTCTGTCGAAAATTCACATTTCCAAAGAATATCATTGCCAACGGTTTCTTCGCTACCGAAATTATCCTTTAGTGGAAACGTTAACGTTGACATTGATATTGACATTGACGTAGTGGCAAATTTCGGGGAATACAAAAAGTAACTACAGAAACGGCGGGAAATTCGAATTTTCAAAGATCTACGCCAAGAGCTAACTCGTTGAATGGTCCTAAAAATGATTTTATTTGGTCAAGGTTAACGTTGACATTGACATTGACGTTTCGGCAAATTTGGAGAAATGTGAAAATAACTGAATTAACACAGGAAAATTCTAATTTCCCAATTTAATGTAAGCTTAAAACGGATTTATCTCCAGTCCCTTTAAATTGATTTTATTTGGGTGGTGTTAACGCTGACTTTGACATTGACATTGATATAGTAACAAATTTAGGGGGATACGAAAGTAACTACCTGACAGCGGGAATATTGGAATTTTCATATTGAATCTGGGCGTGAAACAGATTTCACTGATGTTTCAACTTTAGACAAAGAAGATTCGAGAGAAACGAATGACAACTGCTTTATTATTAAATTAATTTTATAAACATAATCACAAGTAATAATTTATCTTGTAGTATCGGAATATGTTCTTTTCTAGCACGATCATTCCTTCAAATTCTCGTGAAGATGACATCATCAACGTCGTTAATGTAAACCACGAAGAGAATTGGCCCCAGAACTAAACCTGGCGGTACTCCAGGTACATCGTCATAACAAGACATCTTCGTCAAATTATCCTATTTGTGTCTTGTTGGATGAATAGGTCGAGTAAATTTCGATAGCAAATAGTTACTCAGACTTTGCATAAAAAGTTAATGAGGCAACAAAGAACGACAGCGATGATGATTAGTTGAAGAAATCGTACGTAAATGCAACAATTTTGACGTCAATTCGTCCATCGTTTCATAATTCCTAATAAGGTTAAGTATTTCTAGTGCAATAGCTTCCGAATATTCCCTCAATATTTGTTTTCGCGGTTAAAGTTTCGCAAATTAAATGAGGTGTTCCGTTATCTGTCGGGTTACCTTCTTCAGGAGCGAAACCAATGAATGGGATTCCCCGCTAAAAAATTACGTGGGAGTGGGCATATCTTGCGAATGTATACTTCCGGATCCTTTCGTTGCATACATCAGAAAACGGGGAAGCTATCGTGGTAATTGACGCATCCCCGGAACGAAATTCCGCGGAATATTTACGAATTTCTTACCGCGAAGATCGGATATCGTTGCGCGGGGAGCTCTCCTCGCGCTTAACGAATTTACATTAGAATGTTATGATTGTTTACATCAAGTACTAACTAATAGGCGTTTTTTCATGCTCCCAAAGCGGTTGTACGATAAACAAAACCGCAAAACCGTGGAAGCACTCGTTTAATACATTAGCGAATTTGATTTCTAGTTTTAGTCCGCGATCGATTGTCGCCCAAATACTATACACGAACGATCCCGATGATGAATTTGATCGACATGAAGACCGTTATCATATTGTGCGTCGTTAGCGTACACGCGAAGCCGCCGAATCCTGAAAGAAGTAATTACTATTCGAAATTCGATTCGAACACGCGTTAATCGGTTCTGATTTAATGTTAGGTTTGTTTGCTTCTTGCAGATCTGTGCAGCAACGCGAAGAACATAAAGAGATCGGTATCGTGCAAACCGAAAAAGTGTTCGTAAATATATTGCCGGATACGAACGAAATTCAACCGCAGGTAAGTCAGTGTTATGTGTAGATTTGGATTTTTGGAAATTCGAATTTCCCGCCCTTCGCGAAGTTATTTTTGTGTTTCCCTAAACTCACTATGTCAACGTCAATGTCAACATCAAAGAGATCAAATCGATTTCGGGGTAATTGAAGAATTAAAGCGTAAATTAAGTGAGGAAATTCGAATTTCCCGGCTGTCCACGTACTTCTTCCTCCTTTTCCTTAAATTTACTACTAAGCCGCCGTAAATGTCAACGTCACAGTTAACATCAATGTAATGAAAGCAGTTTTACGGAAAATAAACCGACGATAAATTAGTTTTAAGCCCAAATTCAATATTAATGAAAATTCCAATATTCTCGCTGTCAGATAGTTACTTTCGTATTCCCCTAAATTTCTCACTACATCAATGTCAAAGTCAACGTTAACAGCAACCGAAAAAAATCAAATTTGAAGGGACTTCAATGGCAGATAAGTTCGTTTTAAGCGTACATTAAATTGGGAAATTAGAATTTGTTATTGTTAACGCAATGATTTTCAAATTTCTTCAAATTTGTCAGCACGTCAATGTCAATGCCAACGTTAACAATAACAAAATTCGAGAATTCGACAAGGAATAGTTCTGGCCTCAGTCTTTCGATATTCATATTCCCCGTCATTTACATAGTTACTTTCGTATTCTCCTAAATTTGTAACTAGCTCAAAGTCAATATTAAAGTCGATCATAATGCCAATCGAATAAAATCAAATTGCAGGGACTTCAACCGGAGATAAGTTAGTTTTACACGTACATTAAACTGGGAAGTTAGAATTTCTCCCCCGTTAACGCAATCATTTTCACACTTCTTCAAATTTGTCACAAATTCAATGTCAACATCAACGTTAATATGATAACCAAATGAAATCACTTTTAAGACAATTCAATCAGGGTTAGTTCTGGGCGCAGGTCTTTGGAAATTCGAATTTACCGCCGCTTACGTAGTTACTTTCATATTCCCCTAATTTTCTAACTACGTCAACGTCAAAATGAACAGTAACACCGACCGCGTTAGATTTGTACAGTGCTCGTGGCGTGCTGTTCGTTTTGGGCGTTAGCTGGATATCGCTGGTAATACTTAATTCCCCCAGTTTTCCGCTGAGGATGGCAACTTAACTAACTTAAGTTGCCAAAATACCTCCCTGGATTCATTTCCGAAAGATGTGGTAAGAGTAGTCTTATTTCTTTTATATACCACCCGAATAAAATCAATTTGAAGGGACTACAACCGGAGATAAGTCAGCTTTAAGTCTGCATTACATTGGAAAATTCGAATTGCTCGCTGTTAACCTAGTTATTTTCGTATTCTCCCAAATTTATCAATGTCAATATCAACATTAATGCTAACCAAATAACATGATCTTGAAGTGAATTCAACCAGACACACCTAAGTTAGTTCTGAGCATAAATCTTTGAACATTCGAATCTCCCCCGTTTACGTAGTTACTTTTGTATTCCCCTAAATTTGTCACTACGTCAATATCAATGGTAACCTTAACGTTCTTCACTAACGAAATAATATCGGTATCGAAGAAATCGTTGGCCATGACGTCCTTTGAAAATGTGGTATTTCGACAGTATTCAAATTTTACATCGTTAATTGTTTTCTAAATCGATCACCAATCAGATAATCTGGTTCTCAAGCATTTCGTGACCATGACACTCAGAAATATTCCAGTTCGTTGTCAAAGCGCTCTTCTCGAGTTTAGATCACGGAATCTTCTTTATCTAAAGTTGAAACGTCAGTGAATCGGCCATCTTCAGGATTAGTGTCATTCCTTTCAAAATTTAATGTATTTACCGATTTAAAAGATATAGCATCGTTTCCTTGTATATTTCCTGAGCAGATTTGTAACAAATTGCATACGGAGTGAGCAATCGGAAATGTCTTTGATTGGCAGTACTAAACGCCCTAAACATGAACATTTTTGTTTTCTACGACTCTCAACCCCGTTTTGTTAGTTGTATCATGTGTAGTTTCCCTCCCGTTTGAAAAGACGCCGTTTACTATTGAACAAGACGCTTCTATTGTACTTGCTCGTTCTCGAAGTTGTGTACAAACTAAAAATATACAGGTTACGTACAAAGTGAGCAAATTCAACTGAAGATACTTGGTAATAAAATACCCATAGACAGAAAAGCTTTCATGTTTCTGAGTTAGTTACCTTTTAGTGTTGCTTACATCCGCCATCCGTTGAGCCTTCATCTTGCTCAAGTATTCAGAAAGTTGTGGTTATGTTTATAAAATTAATAAGCAGTATTATTCAAACATCAGTGTTTCCAACTTAAATTTTTGGTTTTACGTGGTTGAATTTATTCATTATGTATGTTTTTAAGTTGTTAAATTGTACTGGTACCAATATTTCAGTGCTCTCAACTAAAAATTGAAGATTATGCAGTTAATAGTTCCGACTGCTCACTCTGTATAATAATAATAATCATAGTAATAATAATAATTTAAGCGAATTATCTATGCCTCTCTAACTAATGGCATTTTGTAAGAGGTAACTTCACAATTATGTTTTCGAGGACGTAGAATGAGCTTCTGTACTTTAGAATATCAAAATATGAGATGTTGAAAGTTTATGAGTAAAATCTGTTTTGGAATTCAATAGAAATCAAGGAAACGGAAGCAATCTGGATGAAATTTGGAAATTAGGAACGTTTAGAATATGTAGAACATGATTTTATTCAAGTTCAATTGATTAAAGGCTCAGAAAGGTTTGAATTCACTCTTGAATCCGAACATATTGCTATTTTTCAACGTTTAATCCTCTCCATATTAAAAGTTGTTAGCGTTTCTTGCTTACAAATGTCCTGTCCGTATTACACGTGGGAAAAGGTTTAATTTGATGTGTCACACGATAGCTTTGCGAATATTTCGATTTTATGCAAGATCTTCCCTTTGAAAATTTGAAGAAATTACGAACGGCAGCGATTCGGTTGTAACTTCGCAGTTATATGTTTTCGAGGACGTAGAATACGATTTCGTGCTTTAAAATGGCGGAATGCTAGGCATCGTAGTAACAAATGACTCAAGGGGATCACAATCTCCTCTAGATCTGGGTAAATATTGATAACACAGAAGTCATTGCGTTGTAATCTGGTTTTTTTATGGTCGTGGAGATGATACGAGCTTCTTTCCTAATATTTTTTCGAAAATGGAAAACGTTTCGTTGGTGACCAAAAATTTAGGAAGCACTTCCGTTTAGGGTATTTTTACCAATGCCTTATTTCAAAGAATAAGTCACCTTCAATATAAAATTTCTTACACATTTATATTGTCATAAGAAAAAGTCCAATTCCAAGCTCGCGTCCAATCGACGTAAAATTTCGGAATAATGAAACTCAACAGAATATCCTGACACGTGCCGATTATAAACAGAAATAAATTTTCTCAAAGGGAATTCCGAAGCGGAACGACGTTTCCATGTAGTGAGGATGTATTTATTTATAAAGTGGCGCGCAAAATTAATTTCCTATATCAAAATTTTCTCGCCGGATGAGGTAAAGCGATTAGAAACTAGAAAAATCAAATTGAAGTGTTTCGATTGTAAATTAACTGATTAGGTTTCAAGGTGAAGCTTTCGAGCATTCTTAATAATAACAATAATAATAATAATAATAATAATGATAGTCATAAATAATAATAGCAATACGAAAAATGATAGTAGCAGTAATAATAAAAACCCGAAAAAATAAATAAACAAGAACAGTATCGATAACAATTGTTTATAATAAAAGTGTGTCTTGCCTGCTTTTTCCAATTCCATGAGTGAGCATCCAAAAGTGATCTGAAGTTTGTAGGTGGGAACACTGAGATATTGGCAGTAGTGAAATTTGACAATAATAGTTCAAAACATACATAATTTGGTTCTATGTTATAAGGAAAGGTCAAGGTCAAAACTGTTAATAATAATAATAATAATAATAATAATAATAATAATAATAATAATAATAATAATAATAATGAATCAGTTATTACCAACAGAAGATTATAAAAATCTCTACGCTGTTAAGCTCGGAATGCAAACTATATCACTGTTAGTGTATTTAGCGATAAAAACAACACAGACGGGAAGATTTTTCCGTAGATATAAAGTAGACGCATTCTTGGCAATTTTCCAAAGACATACCTATGAAAAAAAAAGTCGCTCGTATCCAACATTCCGATACTGATTAATATCGACTATATAAAAATATCGAGATCGTATATTTCTCCTTTATTTATTACTTGATTATTATTTATAATAAATCTCGTTCCTCTATCTCTTTCCTTTTCGTTCGTAGATCATGGCGCGTGTCGTCCAAGTGAAACGTTGCATGGGCTTCGACGGCGTCACCCGATGCGTCCCTAAAGAAACGGTCAACGTCACCGTAAAAGTGCAGTTGGTGCAGACGCGAAAATGTCAGACATTTTTGGTGGAGGAGCACACTGCTTGTAAGTCGGAGCTCCTACGACCGACGGTAAGTTCAGATTTATTTTTTGTTTAGGTAAGAAATTTGAATTTGTATCTCAAAGACCGTGAATGGTTTAGATCAAGAGGCAATTGTTTCCGATTCCACTGGTATTATCTAAAATAACTACGCCACTGGACTGTTGAATTGCTACACCCACTCTTGTATTGCGAATTTCACTTCTGATTTTCTCTCTGTTCTTGATATACGGATTCTCTTCAATCACTTCTTCTCCAATAGATGTCACTCGAAAGGGATAATTTAAATAATTCCCGCGCAAAGCTCGAATGTTTCATTGGTTGTTCACCGCATCCAATCATGTGATTAGTTTTATGGCGGGATTATTCGAATTATGGCTTCTATGAAGTGGTAAATCAATATTGAATTTTTCTTGCTCTTCTTCAGTCGCATTTTGTCTACTAGATGGCACTCCAAAAAAATTTAAATAATTTCAGCGCAAGGCTCGAACGTTGGTTATTGAATTCCACCTCTTATATTGTCATAAATCAATTTCTATTTTGTCTGTCTCTCTCTTCTTAATATACACATTCTCAACAGTTGGATTTTGTCTAATAGATGGAATTTGAAAGGAATAATTTAAATAATTCCCGCGCAAAGCTCGAACGTTTCATTGGTTGTTCGTAACATCCAATCATCTGAAGAGTTTTACGGCGGGATTATTCGAATTATGTATTCTATAATGTGGTAAATCAATACCGATTGTTTTCTATCTTTTCTTGATGTACGCTTCTTGTTCAGTCCCATTTTGTCCATTGGATGGCACTCCAAAAAGATAAATTAAATAATTTCAGCGCAAGGCTCGAACGCTCCATTGGTTGTTGAATTCCACCTCTTCTATTGTGATAAATCAATTTCTATTTTGTCTCTCTTTCTCTCTTTTTAATATACACATTCTCTACAGTTAGATTTTGTCTAATAGATAGCACTTAAAATGGATAATTTAAATAATTCGCGCGCACAGCTCGAACGTTTCATTGGTTGTTCGTAACATCCAATCATCTGAGTAGTATTACGGCGGGATTATTCGAATTATGTATTCTATGATCTGGTAAATCAATACCGAATTTTTTCTCTCTGTTCTCTGATATACACTTCTTGTTCAGTTGCATTTTGTCCATTAGATGGCACTCGAAAGAGATAATTTAAATAATTTCAGGGTAAGGCTTGAACGTTCCATTGGTTGTTGAATTACACCTCGTATATTGTGATAAATAATTTCTATTTTGTCTCTCTCTCTCTTTTTAATATACACATTCTCCTCAGTTGGATTTTGTCTAATAGATAGCACTTAAAATGGATAAGTTAAATAATTCCCGTGCAAATCGCGAACGTTTCATTGGTTGTTCACAACATTCAATTATGTGCGGAGTTTTACGGCGGGATTATTCGAACTATGTCTTCTATGATCTGGTAAATCAACACCGATTTCTTTCTCTCTGTTCTCTGATATACACTTCTTGTTCAGTCCCATTTTGTCCATTAGATGGCACTCCAAAAAGATAATTTAAATAATTTCAGCGCAAGACTCGAACGTTCCATTGGTTGTTGAATTACACCTCGTATATTGTGATAAATCAATTTCTATTTTTCTCTCTCTTCTTGATATACATATTCTCTTTAGTTGCGTTTTGTCTAATAGATGGAACTTGAGAGGGATCATTTAAATAATTTCCGCGCAAAGCTCGAACGTTTCATTGGTTGTTCGTAACATCCAATCATCTGAGGAGTTTTATGGCGGGATTATTCAAATTATGTCTTCTATGATCTGGTAAATCAATACCGGCTTTTTTCTCTCTTTTATTGATACATGCTTCTTTTTCAGTCGAATTTTGTCTACCAGATGGCACTCCAAAGAGATAATTTTGTCTCTCTCTTCTCGATGTACGCATCTTCTCCAATCGCATTTTGTTTAATAGATGGGACTCAAAAAGGGATAATTTAAATAACTCCCGCGCGAAGCTCGATCATTTCATTGGTTGGTCACGTCCAATAATGTGACGAGTTTTACAGCGGGATTGTTCGGATAATTTCTTCTATAAAGCGGGAAATTAATACCAATTTTTTCTCTCTTGCTGGTATACGCATCGTCTTCGGTTGCATTTTGTCTACTAGATGGCACTCGAAAGATATAGGTAATTTAAATATCTTCCGCGTAAAGCTCGAAGGTTTCATTGACTGTTGAATTACTCTTCCTATATTGTCATAAATTAATTTTCATTCGCTTCAATCACTTCTTGTTTAATAGATGGCAGTTAAAAAGGATAATCGTAGAGAAAGAAATAATTCGAATAATTCCCGCGCAAAGCTCGAACGTTTCATTGGTTGTTCACAAGATCTAATCGTTAGACGAGTTTTACGGCGATATTATTTCTTCTACTATGTGGTAAATCGTATACCGATTTTTGTCTCTCTTCTTGATATACGCATCTTCATCACTCCCATTTGCTCTAATAGATCTGGCTCTCGAACGGGATAATTTAAATAATTCCCGCGCAAATCTTGAACATTCATTGGTTGTCCAATATCGAATTGCCTAACGACTTTTACGGCGGGATTATTTGAATTTCTCCGCCATATTTTTTTTTGAGATAAAGTACCAGTTGGTCACCATCTACCAAAATTCTTTTCAGACGAAACCACTCTGCGGACCTCGACAGCGATGGAACAAGAAAAATCGATCTGCGAATGCTTTTCCGAATGCACGACGGGGTCGGTGTTCGATAAGAAATCTTGCAGGTGAGTCGAGGTAACGCCTTCCGAAATTTCTTCTTTCCGTACAATTTAGAGAGAAGTCCTGCATGCTGAAATTGATCGCTTTCGTATTCTAGGTGTATAATAAGGCGTAGTGAAAACATAACCTAACCGAAAATTAATTCTTTTTAGCTGCTTGGATGTTGCTAAAAATCGATTCTATTATCAAAGACATGAAGACTCGACGTAATATAGAATTTCGATAAGTATTGTTACTGATTAGTATTTATTTAATTTATTATTTATTTAATGGTTATGCATTAAACTTTTTATATCAAATAAATTTCGTATTTTAGTACACGTTTCGATTTATTTATCTTTCCTCAATAAAGTGGTTCCGTATAATTATCTCATGGAGAATGAATAAACAAACAAGCGACAATGTGCGTAAGGAATTTTTCCGTCATCCAGATCTATGGTGTGTGTATATAAAAATTTTCTTAGAAATCCCACTGACGCACGGAGCTTCTTTTTATGGCCTAGTCTGGAAGGTTTGTTTAATTTTTTTTTAATATATACAGGATATGCACCCAAACCGCACTTTACGTGATCGCTACTTTACTGCCTTTGTGTATGGAGCTTCGAAGAAGCATTCGTCATAGTGTTACATATGTGAATTGCGGATTTTTCATGTTTAAAATAAATTACACAAAAGTTGTTGTTTCTTCCTTTTTCCTATCATTCTAGACGAAATACGTAACTCCAAATTATTGGGGATATGTGAAATTTATAGAGTAATAATTCAGGCAAATGGGATGATGATGAAAAACAAATAATATAAAAATTTCAATTTCTTGGGGTCGTCTTGTTATCTCATGTAAATTGGGAACGAAGAAGTCCGTCCGACAAGACACTACGCCGAAAACGATGCAGAAGCCCACCCCGGTGACCTGCCCGAAGCCATTTGTACGTGGAAGCATATTTTTCGCTCAGGCGATGAGGGCTAAAAACACATGAAGACGGGAAGAAACAACGGAGAATCTGTGAGGCGAATTTGATGAAACTAGTTGGAAATTCTAAACGAACTGGACGCAGAATTTACAAACACGATCAGCGAAAGGCGACAAGGGATTGCGTCGATCATCCATTCAACATTTTGAAGAAGAAAGAAAGATTTATCAGAATAGCCGAACGAGGACAAAGAAGTTCCAATTTATAAAAATTAACCTCAGCTCACGAAGGAAGTTTCATGAGACGACAGTTAAAAGAATATGAAAATCGTGGAGAATTTTCCAAGAAAACTGGTTACTAGACCCAGGAAAGTTTAGGGAGGTTGGCCCCCATCAACTCGGTCACAACATCCGTTGTAAGCGCCCGACGAATCGTGTTAAGGCACCAAGATATCAACCCTCCCCGTATAGATTTGGAGGGCGGCTGTTCGATAGTAGTAGTGATGATTTTCTTATTAACCATGCTAAGTTTTCCAGGATCTACTGATTACGTAGAAAATCGCAGTTTGTTACTGTTTTTTACTTTGACAGAATTTTCGTAATTTTGACAAATGAAGTGATGGTAATCTCGATAGATTATGTGAGAATTTCTAATATAATGGGTTACGTAAAAAAAACTGCCATTTCTTACTTATTTGTTAATAACAAACAAGTATTGTCAAGTTTCGGGTAGATTTATTCTCCCTTGATTATTCACTTAATTTCACAAGTGCTGAAACGACAATTAATCCTTGGGGGTCTGCCATTTTGAAAATGTAGATTCACGTTGTTAGAGCGAGGATATAAGAGCCATTCACTAATTAAGGACAGTCCGATGAATAGGAAGTAGTAATCTTGAAGTGAATTCCCTGCAGAAGTAGTTCTTTGGTGTTTTGTTATACTGGAAAGGTCGCTAAATTCAATTGGGGAAACATGAAGTTTATTTAGAGAACTCTTAGCGTTCTTCGTTATTTTGAGCAACGGAGGGATCATTTTAATGGATTGTGCGAGATTTTTAAGAAAATGTAGAATGTGCAGTTTCTTAATTTCTTATAATTTCGAAAAATTGTTTGATCACGTTAGTGCGTGGAATTGGAGGCGTTGTTTATTTTCTTTTGGGAAGCAAGTGGTCGGTAGAAAGTGGATAGTCTACGAGATGATAGATGCCTGCGCAGTCGCCCAGACAAAGTCTTCGTTTGGTTGGAACGTCGTTATAGTCGTCATTTAACTGCTTTGTTTGGGCGGTTTTTTAAGCTTGAGTCATCCGATAAGCCATCCTTCTCACCAGTAATCAGTGACGGTAATTCTAATTGATGATGACGTGGATTATGTCATACCCTGTCAAATCACTTAACGAAAATTCCAATAAGTCAGTCTATTGGATAACTACAAAACAATTCAATCGGAATCCACCTGAAGATCCGTGAGATTCTGTTGCGCAGTCAACTTGTCGAAAATTAAATTTAGCACAGCTTATGTTATATTACTTGACAATTTCGAAGAATCACGAAGATTTCTGGAGGCTATGCAAGATGTATGTATATTTAATGGGTGGTAAACGGTGAACCGTAGCTTACGTTTGATGTCCAAAGAAATGTAGTTTGCGTAGAAACAATTAAAAGACTCTAATTATGTTCTAATATTCTTTCTGTTCTTAGACATTTTTGCCTAATCTATAGTGGTGCCTCGGTGTGACAAAAATCAAAAAAAAAAAAAATTGCGATTTTATAAAATTGGTACTGATTTCAAGCACTACTATTTCCAAACTCCACAAGCGTATAAATAAAATGCACCCGCTAAATCATTTTATTCCCATTTTTTCATCGAAAGTTTCAAGCCAAGGATAGTTAGTATAGAATCCTTGGTCTCAAGGTTTCAAGCAACTGGTGGGTGACAGTTTGACAAGTAATTCACGCAATTACTTAATTAGTGTTTTTCTGTGGGCGATTGTCGGAAATACACATTTTCTTGCGACTTGCTTTTGTAACGGAAATTGAACCTTAAGGTAGGCAGATAATAATAACATATTTTTGAAATTTTGAAATTCACTCATATCTCCACAGGTCCATAGATTATGTTTGAATAATTCTAGAGTTTTAGTAGTTTTTCCACAGTAGCCCATAACCAAATTTTGTTTTATTACGTAGATTAAATCTTCTTTTTGATAAATCCGCTTAAACTTGAACTAGTTTGATTCACCCTTTCGAATAATTTGGGTGTTATGCCAAACTAGTGATATCATAGCATATTACTATGAACGTGAATCCTTCCGGAATTTCTCAAATTTTGATCCGATATTTGTATTTTTATTTTTATTTACTGCTAAGTAAGAAGCTGACTACCACTGAACGGGTTCAGGATGCATTAGATGACATACAGGTTTCCAGGATGACTGAAAACAAGGAGGATACTAACTCCAACGAATTAGAAAACGCATTATTTATGTATACAAAAAACACAGAGTTGTGGTGAAAATGTCACTAATACAAGCAAAGGTTCTTGACATGTCAACATGACTTACAACTACATACTAAAAATGTGACTTTGGAGGGCTTTTCTCAAGCAAGAGCAGCAGCTTTGACGTCGCGTCGATGGACATTGACGCAGCACAGAAGAAACGTGGAAGACCGAGGAAATGATATGGTGAAAGCTCCAAACATACCCAATAGAGGAAGGAGCAGGATATCCGAAAGTTCTTTCTCTCATCGTAGAAGCACAATTAATTCTTCTTCTTTTTCTCGTCAATCCTTATGCCTTTCAGCGTCGGATTATTTTTGGATCTTACGACGATTTAATCCATTCTTTCCATCGTGTCCGGTCTGTACTCATACTTCTCATTTCTGCTATGGCCTTCCCTCGCTTTCGTCCCAATTCGTTGACTCTGTCAATCCATTTTTCCTTGGTCTTCCCTTTTTTCTTCTCCCGTTATTTTTGGCTTCTATTATTTTCTCTGTTAAACTCTTTTGTGCCATTCTAATTACATGGCCGTACCAATTCAGTTGACATTTTTCAATTCTTTTTAGTATATCTTCTTGATTTATCATATTTCTTATCTGTTCGTTTTCTATTCTGTCCATTTTTGTTTTCCCCACGATCTTTCTCAAAAATTTCATTTCCATAGCCGTTATTTTGCTTTCGTGTTTTTGCTGTATTGTCCAAGACTCACTTGCCTACATTATTGTGGGGGCTACTACTGCATTGTATACTATCTGTTTGATCTTGGGTTCTATTTCGTTTTTTTCCAAAGATGGTTTGATTCAGAGCGTAGTATATGTTTGTGGCTTTCCGTCCTCTTTTTGCTATGTCTAGATCAATTTTTCCATCCTTCGATATAATAGTACCTAAATATTCGTATGCGTCGACAATTTCTTCTTGTTTATCGTTTATCGTTTATTTTAATTATTAGATTACTGGCTGGCTCTTTATTATTTATCACCATTAGTTTGCTTTTTTCTACGTTTATTTCCATCTTCATCTTTTCTATTTCTTCTGTCCATATTTTTATTAATTTTTCCATTTTCACATAACTGTCAGCTATTAGTGCCAGATCATCGGCGTACAGTAATGCATCCACAGCTACAGGTTCCAGTCTGTTATATCCTATCAATGTCTTCACAGTTTCGGTGCGTTTCCTCGTATTTTTCAGGATTCTGTCCATTACTATAATAAATATTAATGGACTTAAGCTGTCTCCTTGTTTTATTCCCACTTGCATTTCAAAATCTGCTGATCTTTTTCCATTCATTTGTACTATCCCCCTAACCTGACAATATAGACTATTGATTATTTGGCGCATTTTTCTTGGAACCTCTAGTTTCTCTAGACAGACATCTATACTCCCTCTATCTACTGTATCGAAGGCTGCCCGCAAGTCTATGAAATTGAAGTAGATTTCCTCCCCTGTCTCAATTTTACGTTCTATGATGTTTTTAATTATATGGATATTATCGTTCGTTTGTTTCCCTTTTCTATAGGCTGCTTGTTCTTCTCCCAGTTTGTCTCCTACTAAATGTGTAAGTCGTTCCGTTATTATTTTGGTATAGACCTTGAAACATACTGTCGATAGGCATATTGCCCTATAGTTTTCGCACTGACTTTGATCGCCTTTCTTATACATGGGAGTGATGAGGTTATTTTCCCAATCCGCAGGAATTGTGTTCGTTCGCCATGCCTTACAAAAGATGTCAAGGATTCACTCCTTTCCCACCTGTCCGAGCCATTTTACCATTTCCGGTTCTATATTATCCGCACCGCAGGCTTTTCCTGTTTTTATTCTTTTCAGGGCTTTCTCTACCTCTTCCATATCTATCTCTTCAAATTCTTCATTATATTCATTTCGTGTTCCTGATTCTGGCAATAAATCTGTATGATTTCCTGCATCTGTGAATTTTTCGTGAAGAATTCTTTCCATATTTCAAGTATATCTTCTGTTCTTGTTTTTAGTTCATTCGCGGTATTCCTAATTGGTTTTATTTCTTTCTTTTTCTTTCCATTCATTGATGTTATTAGGTTCCAAAATTTCCTGTTATTTGTTTTATATTCCTCATTTATATCATTTCCAAAATCTTCCCACCTTTTCTTTTTTGCTTCTTTGATTCTCTTCTTAACTTTGTTTCTTATTTTAACATATTGTTCTTTGTATTACTGTTCCTTTGTTAAAACATATTTTCTCCACGCATCTTTTTTCTTTTGACTTCCTTTTGTATTTCCTTAGTCCACGATTTTGTTCTTTTCTGGTTTTTCCTATATCTGATTTGACCACATACTTCTAGTGCAGAATTATAAATGATTTCCTTGAAAATTCTCCACGTCTCTTCTAGTGTCATTTCTTCCTGATCATGTCTCTTTAGTAAATCATTCGTTTTCTGTTGGTATTCTGCTCTTTTCTTCTCGTTTCTTAATTTGCTGATTGCTATTTTATGATACTCAGCTATTTGTTGTTCTGTGTTAATTTGTTCTTGGAGTTCTGCCGTTAGCAATCTGTGTTGAGTTCCCATTTCAGCCTCTTTTTGTGTCTTTATGTTTCGTATATTAGTTTTCATACTTTGGGTATAGACTATGTAGTCTACTATACTCTTCGAGTTTCTCTCTTCCTCGACAAAGGTGTATCTCTCTTCCAGTGGTTGGTTCCAGAAACCGTTCCCTATTAGGAGATCATTACGTATACAAAAATCAATCATTTTCCAACCATTTCCGTTTAACGTTTCTTCTCCATATGCTCCCAAGCAGTCCAGTCCCTTATTTGTATCATTACCCACTCTACCATTCCAGTCCCCCATTACTATTACTTTTGAGTTTGTCTCTCTCATTTCATCCAGCAGTTCCTGCAGTTTTTCATAGAACTCCTCCATTCTACTTCCATCTGTTCCTTCTACTGGTGCATACATCTGTATGATGTCAACCGATTCCTTCTCCAATTCTATTCTCAAGCGCATCAACCTTGATGAGAGTGATTGATGTATAGTTACTGTTCTATCCAGTTCCTTTGTTAACAATATCCCTACTCCCTCTTTGTTCCTTTGATCCGGCCTCACTCCTGAATAGTACAGAACACAATTAATTAAAAGTCAATATATGTTAATTAGGGATTTTTTAAATTTCAAGATGTGTCTGAATTTGAAGCCTAGTTATAAGTCTGTTTTGCAGGAAAGGCAAAATTATTATTCAAATTACTATCACTACACTACAAGCATTATCGTATTATACACTTTCGAGATCATTTGACCCACAAAAGCTTGTCACCACTTCATTCTTGGATTAGGTTTTTTGAATTTTTTGTGCATGTTTCTTACAGGCCAAAATAGTAATATGACGAGTATTTATTTTTATTGTATTATTCCGCAGTAATCTAAGAAATGTGAGAATAAATATATTAATTATCTGTTCTTATGTTTTTGTAAGTGGCTCATATTACTTTTCCCATTATTTATAATGATACATTATTTCTACCGAGAACTGAATCTGAAGTGTTGACTATGTTCCCTTTTTCAATTCTCTGTTAGCAGTTTGCAAACGTTTTTGTCATTGCGTATTAGAGAAGCAGTCATACGAGGTACTGGTTTGCGACTTTGAGAAGGATGGTGACTTCGTTGCGCTGATGGTTGGTTATTTGCAGGATTTTGCGCAAGTGTAAGTCAAGGTAGTGATCTAGTGAGAGTTTGAGAAAGTACAGTTAGTTGCTTTTAGAACTATCCATCAGATGTTTGGACTTTCCTAACATCTGATGCTGATGCTGATGAAGGTGATAGTTGTTCATAATACATAACCCGTGCTGGTGGGTCAAAACTAAAGATTTCTGAAGATCTAGGGTTACATAGAATGTATGTGGAAAGCGATGTCGTCTAATAGAAAACCAACTATTCCGACAATAAGGTATCAATATAATGTAGAGCACGGATTCCTCTCCATTTTTCTTCCGCGTTGTCAAATCTTTCAATAATAGATGTGGAAATCCTCGAATGTGGATTTTGGATTTGATGAAGGAGCTTGAGGTTCCTTTCATAAAATTATCTCAGGATGCTTTTTCTTTCTATTTTGCAGAAATTTTACGATAATCGGTGATCGAACTCTTTTTTTTTAATGCTGTTCTAAATCGGTACACGATAAGGTATGAATATCAGGATACTGTTCTAATCAAATTCCTCGGGTTTGATAGACCGAATCAAGTTGTCATCCTCAAAAATTTACGATTGTGTTTTTTGTTGTGTGCGTAGTTATCGAAACTTTGGAGTGGCATAGTCCTCATTTTAGAGCACGGGTTTCTCTTCATTTCTCTTCCGCGTTTTCCTCACCAATTTAATGATAGATGTGTAAATCCTGGAAGGCGGGTTTTGGATTTGATGAATTGACTTGAGGCCATTTTCACGAAAATACCTTAGGATGTTTATTCTTGTCTTTGCGGAAATTTCACGATAATCGATGATCGAACTGTTTTTTTAATCCCGTTCTAAATCGGACCACATGCTTCATTCTTATCCTCCCACAATCGGGCGTCTTAAATCCCGTCTTACACATATAAAATATGCCATTCGATAACTCACCGCCTCTCTAAACAAAACGAATTTCAACGGAAAAGTAATATTTTACTTATCGTTTAAAAGAACTACGACTTTTCGTGCAGTTTTCTCCGCCTAATGTTTATTATCTCAACTATATTTAAAGTCCAGGAATATAAATAAAGCAACACCGACGTGAATCATACACGTACGTACGAACGGTAATTATTCCTTCACGGACTCCTAATTCTTCTCTAATGGTCCGTTACAGTTTCCCTTTTCCTTTCATTCGCCAAACTACACGTAACGTAAAACTGTATTTTAGATAATAAATACGGGAGACGAATAATTACAAATATTGTTCTCAAAGCGGTGTCGATAAAAGGCAATGTAATCGAGTTAATACGGCGGGCAAAATCGACGCAGCTTAAATATAAACTCGAAACTAAACACGCCGACAATCCCGAATTCGCGGTCCATTCGATGGTAGTTCGAACGGATTTGGAATGAAGAAAACAATCGAAGAGTCGACGGAATGAAACTCGCTGGCCGTTTCGGTTTAAAACTGTTTCTGATCGTAGCGCTCGTCGTTTGGGCGGTTTCTTGCAAGAAAAGCGCGAAGAATAAGAACGGGAAGGTGACGAACGATGAGAAGGAGGAAAACGGTTCGGAAATGGAAAACGGAATTTCCGGTGGTGTCATGAGACATTCCGTCAGTCAGAATGTGAAATCCAAAAAGGTGAGCTAGTAACTTTTGTTTTTTTTTTTTTAAACTTGTTTTTATAAAAGGGTGTTCGGTGCTTATTTTCTCAAGATCGTTTAAAGTTATTTTTCTTTTTGGTCGGCTCGAAAACTATTTCGAAATCTATATATCTTAGCTCCAGAAGTTGTATCTATAACGATAAAATACTAATTGTTTTGCAATTTTAAGAGCTCAGGCACGTCTAATCTTTTTTCAATAGTAAGTGAAGAATCAGCAGGTTTGCAGGCCCGAAATTTTAAATACCACATATTCGATACGGTAGTTAAGACTTGTCAAAGAGCATTTTTGTAAATTCCTTTGTTATCATTGCTTTCTTGAAGTCTAAAAATGACGGTAAGCCTATGATCATTTTTCTATTCCTTATTTGAGGTTAAATTCAACAATAAACAAGGAATTTACAAAAAGCTCGCCGATAAGACGTAGCTATCGTAACGAATACACGGTATGCAAAATTTCGAGCCCGTAATCTTACTGGTCCTTCACTTATTATTGAAAAAAAAAAAAAATTAAAGCTGTAGAAGCTCTTAACATTGTAAAAACTAGTATTTTATCTTTGAAAGGTCAGACATACAATTTTCAAAATAGTTTTGGAACCAATAAAAAAATGTAAATTTAACCGATCTTGAGGAAAAGTACTTTGCACCCTTAGATCTGCACCATGTATGTACGTACAAATTAATCAGGGGTACGTGTCTCGCTTACAATGAGGCCAATATCCTCAAATCCGGTCATTTGATAGGCACCTTCACCCTGTATCTTATCGAATTGTAAGAAATACGAAAATGCCGGTTTCGTTGCTAGCGAAACACGTGTCCCCGAATTAATTGATAATTACTTCTATTTTTTCGTGAGAGACTGATGTTAAGTTTTACGTATGGCTTGCACTTTATTGCTGGAAATACGTAAAATGTTATTTCTTCCTCCTATCTCTATAGAAGCTGGAATCACTGACCTCACTCCCGTAATTCTTGTGCTTCTAAGATTTTAATAAAATAAAATGTAGAGGACTCTCAATAAACGACCTAACAATAAAATTAGATTCGTTAATGGGCAGTTAACAAGTAACCGTGCAAAAGCTTACAAAGTAAGCACAATTTGCATATGCCAATAATCCTGTAGGAACTTTTAACTATGTCAATCGCAAAACACAACTGCAGATTAATTAGTTTCGTCCTCATTAGGACTCGTCAGTACAGTATATCGTTCTGCGAGTGACACAGTGAAAAATTCCAGGTGATACGCCGATATCTCGGTGAGATGGATATGGTCAAAATAATGACTCCATCTCCCGAGTAGGAGAAATATTTATTATTGGTATTGATTATTGGCATATGCAAATTGTGCTTACTTTGTAAGTTTTTGCACGGTTACTTGTTAACTGCCCATTAACGAACCTAATTTATTATTACGTCGTTTATAGAGTCCTCTACATTTTATTTTATTAAAATTTTGGCTCTCGAAAATACATTGCTATTCTTCTAAGATTTATCTTTGCCCGTGTCATTTAATTGTATAAGAGAGTAAAGGACGAAGATTAAGACATTTTTTTATAACTTCATACCTTCAAACGATAAAGCGCGATTTTATAAATTCTATTTATGCAAACTAAACTTCTTCTTGTCCAACTCGGGGGTGAATTTTTGTATCTACTAATTGTAAGACGGAAAATTAATTAAGGAACACGGGATATACAGTATCCGACATTAAAATCGCGATTTTAAAATTGATGAAATGTGTAAATTCGCGCGTAAGAGCTAGATGTGTACGAAGCCGTACATATACACGTAAAAATACGAATCTCTTGCACAAAGATCACGGCGCCTTCGGCTGGTCAGTGTTGATTGATTGATTACGTAGGGAGAGATAGCTTGCCTTTTGTACGAGGGTTTAGCGAATAGCAAAGTTGTCCGAAGAAGAGATACGCGTTTACGAGATTTGAGACGGCGTGGGTGGATAAGGTTTTATCATAGTAGATGGAAAAGTATACATCCGAGCTGTAGTGGGGAAGTTTATCTTACATGAACAGAATTTAAGAAATCACTGCTCGTTCGATAAGGTACGGTTTGAAGATGCTAGCTTTTGTTTGTGAAGCGCATGTCATAATCTTTGGAATCAATATCAACTTACTTCTGTAGTCAGGATATTAGAATCATAAAAAATATTAAAGTTTTACGCGATAATATGGAGATTAATGATAATCATACGATTCCATCATCAATCATCAGCCGTTAATCAGCAGATTTATGTGTATTTCTATTATCATTACCGCTATTGTTAGTATCCCCATTATTACCAAAATTATTGAAAAAGCTATTGGAAATGATACAAATTACATTTGGAAAGGTGGCAGGAAGGAAAATAAAATTGAAGGGTGTATGTACAAACGTATTCTTTATTAAAAATTTACCAATCACATCGCGAAGAAATTTTCAGGCATCTTGTTTTAAATGTCTCCTTTTCTTCTTATTTTTTCTTTTGTTTCATATTTTATATATCTAGTCAGCTGCACTAAAGACAACATCAATGAAATGATCAGATCTGTCAGATGCAAACCCAGGCTGACCGTCATCGAATTAGTATCCTCCAATAAAAATAAGGTGAGTATCTATAAAATAGAAAAGAATAACTTCCAACGACGTATACTCTTTGTAATTAAAGAAACAATTTCGAGAGGTACTCCTCTGAAACTTCATGGAAAAATTAATATGTTCTAAATTAGACGAAATTCTATGTACTGACGTTTTCGAAGAGCGTACCAGAGCGATTCGTCAAGAACCACTTTTCACTTTCTCATTGAATATTTCCTCAATGAACCGTCTCTCGTACCCGAAATTATTTTATCCCTAATCTGCACGAGAAGAGCTTTAATTTGATGTGCGATAAGTCGTACTTCCGACCATTTCGATTTTCTTCGAAATTTCAAGGGGTACCCCTTTAAAACTTCATGCAAAAATTAATATGTTCTAAATTAGCTGAAATTCTGTGTACTGACGTTTTCGAAGGTGTAGAATACGACTTTGACGTCAAAACTAGTGAAATTTGCTTCGCTTGGGTGTTAGAGTGTACCAGAGCGATTCGTCAAGAACCACTTTTCACTTTCTCATCAAATATTTCCTGAATGAACGGTGTTTCGTACCCGAAATTATTTTATCCCTAATCTACACGAGAAGAGCTTTAATTTGATGTGTAATAAGTCGTACTTCCGACCATTTCAATTTTCTTGGAAATTTCAAGGGGTACCCTTTAAAACTTCATGGAAAAATTAATATGTTCTAAGTTAGACGAAATTCTGTGTACTGACGTTTTCGAAGGTGTAGAATAGGACTTTGACGTCAAAACTCGTGAAATTTGCTTCGTTTGGGTGTTAGAGCGTACCAGAGCGATTCGTCAAGAACCACTTTTCACTTTCTCATTAAATATTTCCTCAATGAACGGTGTTTCGTACCCGAAATTATTTTATCCCTAATCTACACGAGAAGAGCTTTAATTTGATGTGTAATAAGTCGTACTTCCGACCATTTCAATTTTCTTCGAAATTTCAAGGGGTACTCCTCTGAAACTTCATGGAAAAATTAATATGTTCTAAATTAGACGAAATTCTGTGTACTGACGTTTTCGAAGGTGTAGAATAGGACTTTGACGTCAAAACTCGTGAAATTTGCTTCGCTTGGGTGCTAGAGCGTACCAGAGCGATTCGTCAAGAACCACTTTTCACTTTCTCATTAAATATTTCCTCAATGAACGGTGTTTCGTACCCGAAATTATTTTATCCCTAATCTACACGAGAAGAGCTTTAATTTGATGTGTAATAAGTCGTACTTCCGACCATTTCAATTTTCTTCGAAATTTCAAGGGGTACTCCTCTGAAACTTCATGGAAAAATTAATATGTTCTAAATTAGACGAAATTCTGTGTACTGACGTTTTCGAAGGTGTAGAATACGACTTTGACGTCAAAACTCGTGAAATTTGCTTCGTTTGGGTGTTAGAGCGTACCAGAGCGATTCGTCAAGAACCACTTTTCACTTTCTCATCAAATATTTCCTCAATGAACGGTGTTTCGTACCCGAAATTATTTTATCCCTAATCTGCACCAGGAGAGCTTTAATTTGATGTGTAATAAGTCGTACTTCCGACCATTTCGATTTTCTTCGAAATTTCAAGGGGTACCCCTTTGAAACTTCAGAAAAAATTAATATGTTCTAAATTAGCTGAAATTCTGTGTACTGACGTTTTCGAAGGTGTAGAATACGACTTTGACGTCAAAACTCGTGAAATTTGCTTCGCTTGGGTGTTGGAGCGTACCAGAGCGATTCGTCAAGAACCACTTTTCACTTTCTCATTAAATATTTCCTTAATGAACCGTGTCTCGTACCCGAAATTATTTTTTCCCTAATCTACACCAGAAGAGCTTTAATTTGATGTGTAATAAGTACTTCCGACCATTTATTATTATTACTATTATCATCGTAACGATTACAACGACTATTATAACATTACAAGATACATCATTACAAGAACTTGTATATTGTCTAAATTTACGTGTGTTCTCAATTTCAATATTTATTTCATATTTCTAAAAATGTCTGTTTATGTACGCATATTTAAATTCCCGTCGTCACTTTCTTAAATATTTGCTTTATTTTTTCTAAGTTTTTTGTTTCTATGAAAATCATCATCTCATCTGGAAATAACCAAGTTTCTAATAATATCGTCTCGCTCCGCAGACATCAAAGGTAACTTGTTGAAATGTGGATCTAGCCGCGAAATAGACCGATTTACAATAAACAATTATATAGCTAAATTGTTGATCGAAATGTGTGTATCGAATCGAGACGGTCGTATTTATCGCTGAAACTGATCGACTTAATTTGTTTATGCTGCTTTTAGTAACAAATCGGTTAGTTCTGAAACAAGTTGTTTCGAGAATATGAAAAAGAAATTAAATGGTAGGAATGCAGATTAACGTATGCTAGCTTCCAGTAAATAATTTCTGTGAAAATAAAAATGCAGAGAAACCAAGAATTCTCGCTGTGGTACGACCGCGTATGTTTATGCTACGTTTAACAAGCAGGATACGCAATTTATAAACATAAAGAACAACATTAAACCTTGCCTACTCCCAAACGAACTGTTTTGATGTTTTTCAAAACGGTCGACCGATATAAATCGCTCCTTCCTCGTAAAATGTATTTTTACATAAAAAAATAATTCACATGTATGTAACAGAGATACGTTTCGAATTTTATTCCCTTCATGTAAATCTGTTAATTTTTATTCGGCATCAGCACGTCCGGATATCCAAAAGCGATATCGAAAGGAATCTCGCCATAATATCTAACTTTAACCGTGTGCCCCTTTTTTGCATGAACGAGGCGAAAATTAGTGACCCATTACTCACTTTTGAAGTAACGTAATAAAACTATTAAAGCATGCTTCGAAATATGAATCGTAATTTCGGTTCTTGCAAATCGAAATTGTATCCGAACTATATCGGGCAAGCTGCGTGCCCGAAGTCTTTGGAAATTTCACATATTTCGGATTTCGGACGCGTACGGCGTCGGATATGAAACTAAATTGCATTTTACGAGTTGTACTTAAATGGCAGAAGTGATTATTTCTAGTCGGAAGCCGTAGGTATCCTTGGTCGAATATTTCGCGTGTTTGTGTTAAATATTTTCCAGAAATTTAATAGGTACATACATACGTTCAATAATAATTGCAGCAATTCAAATAATTCCGCCATGAAACTTGTTATGCCGTTGGATATTTTAAATAACTAATCAATCCTTTTGCGCGTTGCTTACACAGAACATGAAGAATATAGTGTTAATACAACGATCGAGTCCAGAAAGATGAACTATAGAAAAGTCAAATTGGCGTTCATAATGATTAACTATTTCGTGTGTCACAATATGGCGATCATCCAATTAATGTCTGAAAACATTGCGTGACAAATGAACAGTTGATTTTGGTGTCACAATATGGCGGTAACAATGATCAGCTAATTCATGTTTCGCAATATGGCGTCAAGAACGATTAGCTGATTTAGGGGCCACAGTATGACTACGAAAACGTTCGTCTAATGTCTGAACACATTGTGTGGGAAACAAACAACTGATTCAAGGTGTCACAATATGGCGTAAAAAATAATCAGCTGCTTGAGCGGTCACAATATGACGACGAAAACGATTGGCTAATGTCTAAAAGCATTGCGTGGTAAACAAACATCTGATTTAAGGTGTCACAATATGGCGTAAAAAACAATCAGCTGATTGAGCGGCCACAATATGATAACGAAAACGATTGGCCAATGTCTAAAACCATTGCGTGCAAGACAAATATCTGATTTAAGGTGTCACAATATGGCGTAAAAAACAATCAGCTGATTGAGCGGCCACAATGTGATAACGAAAACGATTGGCCAATGTCTAAAACCATTGCGTGCAAGACAAACATCTGATTTAAGGTGTCACAATATGGCGTAAAAAACAATCAGCTGGTTTAGCGACCACAATATCACAACGAAAACGATTGGCTAATGTCTAAAACCATTGCGTGAGAAACAAACATCTGATTCAAGGTGTCACAATATGGCGTAAAAGACAATCAGCTGCTTGAGCGGTCACAATATGACGACGAAAACGATTGGCTAATGTCTAAAAGCATTGCGTGGTAAACAAACATCTGATTTAAGGTGTCACAATATGGCGTAAAAACAATCAGCTGCTTGAGCGGTCACAATATGACGACGAAAACGATTGGCTAATGTCTAAAAGCATTGCGTGGTAAACAAACATCTGATTTAAGGTGTCACAATATGGCGTAAAAAACAATCAGCTGATTGAGCGGCCACAATGTGATAACGAAAACGATTGGCTAATGTCTAAAACCATTGCGTGCAAGACAAACATCTGATTCAAGGTGTCACAATATGGCGTAAAAACAATCAGCTGCTTGAGCGGTCACAATATGACGACGAAAACGATTGGCTAATGTCTAAAAGCATTGCGTGGTAAACAAACATCTGATTTAAGGTGTCACAATATGGCGTAAAAACAATCAGCTGATTGAGCGGCCACAATGTGATAACGAAAACGATTGGCTAATGTCTAAAACCATTGCGTGCAAGACAAACATCTGATTCAAGGTGTCACAATATGGCGTAAAAAACAATCAGCTGCTTGAGCGGTCACAATATGACGACGAAAACGATTGGCTAATGTCTAAAAGCATTGCGTGGTAAACAAACATCTGATTTAAGGTGTCACAATATGGCGTAAAAAACAATCAGCTGATTGAGCGGCCACAATGTGACAACGAAAACGATTGGCTAATGTCTAAAACCATTGCGTGCAAGACAAACATCTGATTCAAGGTGTCACAATATGGCGTAATAAACAATCAGCTGATTGAGCGGCCACAATGTGACAACGAAAACGATTGGCTAATATTTAAAACCATTGCGTGGTAAACAAATATCTGATTCAAGGTGTCACAATATGGCGTCAACAACAATCAGCTGATTTAGCTGCCACAATATGCTTTCAAAAACAACCATTTAATTAATGTCACAATATTGCGTAGAAACGAAGAGCTAATTTACGTGGGTGTCACAATGTCGCATTGAAAAGAAACAGTTGATTCAAGTGCCATAATATGGCGCAATGATCAACCGATTCAAGTAATTCCGCCATAAAGTTCGTTACATGATTGGATGTTTTAAAAAATTGATCATTACTTTTTGCGGAAATATTTGAATTACTTTGCCTGTTATAAAAGATTTTCTTCTGTTAAATTTTATTAGCTTCACTTTGTACCGTCTCGATATTGACTTTAATATTAAACTTACAAAATTTTGATCTTCTCTTGCCATCCGCAGACGTACGTTTCGCGGTGATACCGCTCGTCAGTACGGCTTTGCAAGAGCTGTAATTTCGTATACAAATTTTATGTTTGAAATATTGACGTTTACGCTTATTTTGACGTTGACATTGACATAAACATTTCTTTGAAGTTTACATCGACATAGATCAATAGTTTTTAACGTTTTTTTTTTGGCGAAATGTTCCTCAGGAAGTTGCAACGGTTGTCAATTGATTTCAACGACTTCGACGTTGACGTCGACGTTAACATTGACATCGATTTTTAAACATAAACGTTGTAATTGACATTGATATTAAGAACGACGTCGACGTTAATATTGACTTTTACGCTGATTTTGATGTTGACATTATTTTGATATTTATATTTGCAGTAATCAATTCGTTTCCGAACGATTTTGTGATCAAATGTTACTCGAGAATTTGCGACGCTTTTCAGTTGATTAGAATATTGATGTTAAGATTATTATTGACATTGACGTTATGATTTGCATTGATTTTCAAATATTGACGTTGGCATTGACATTGACGTTAAAAACGACGTTGACGTTACTATTGACGTTTACGTTAATTTTAAACGTGACATCGACATCAACATTTCTTTGAAATTAACACAAATCGCTTGTTTTTAAACGCCTATGTTCTGAAAATTTACTCGGAAAGTTGGGACGGTTTTCGATTGATCACAATATTGACTTTAATTTTGATGTTAACATTGACATTGACGTTCAAATTGACGTTAATTTTAATGTTGACGTTGACGTTGACTTTGACTTTGACATTGACGTTGATTTTGACATTGGTGTTGTCTTTCAGATTGGCGTTGATTTCGACATTTACGTTGACTTTGAGACTGACGTTGACTTTGACATTAACGTTGATTTCATCATCGAAATTGACGTTCCTTTGATACTCATATTGACGCAAAACAATTGTTTCGTTAATTTCACGCTGATGATCGAAATATACTAATTAGAAAGAACAATTTCTCATCTTTTGGGTTGTCCTTATTCCGGGAAAATGTTGTTCGGAAAGTTGTAACAGTTTCCAAATGGTTTTGACATTGACATTGTGTTAACCCTGACATTGTTACTGACGTTTATGTTGACACTGCCATTGTCATCGACACACAACAGCAATGCCTCGTTAATTTAAAGTTGAAATCCACGAATTCCAAACAGGCATTCCTTGTTGAATTTTTGCAGTTTATGCCCACCGTTTCTTTGGGAAATCGTTCCTCGAACAGCTGTTACGAGTCTTCATCGGTTTTGACACTGATGTTGACATTGACATTGACGTTGATATCATATTAATAAGACTGGAGTTGACGTTAACTTTGATATTAATTATGTCATTGACAACGATTCAAACCCAATTATGTCATTAATATTAAGCCGACAATCAATATCTGTGTATTCATTTTAAAGTCACAATCGAGAAATACGAGTACCAGCGATCAACTTTTTATCAAATTCTTGCAATTCACCCCGAACGTCAGTTTCGCGAAGCGTTTCTTGAAAGATTGCGATAGTTTCCAATTTATGTTAAAGTTGAGGTTAACTTTGACATTGGTGGCACTAGCGGTGACGTTGACGTTGACATTTACCACAACATTCATATTGACATCCACACACAACACTTGTGTCATTAATTTTAAAGTAACATTGAGAAATATGAATACCAATCAACAATTTCTTATAAAATGGATGCAATTTATTTCAAACATAGTTTTCGTAAAGTGTTACGCGGAAAATTGTGACAATTTTCAATTGGTTCTATCGTTGATGTTAACCATGACATCGATGACCCTAACGTTGACGTTGACCCTGACATTGACGCTGATTTTGACATTGATGACTTTGACGTTGACGTGGATTTTGACATTTATTATGATATTGACATCTGACACCTGTATCATTAATTGTGAAAATCGAATACTAGAAATACCAACCATTAATTTCTTATCAAATTCTTGCTTATTCCGAATACTGTTCTGGCAAAGCGTGGGTCGGTAAATTGTAACAGTTTTTACTGCTACGTTGTTACGAAGAATGATAATATGACCTTTGTCGTTACCTTGAAACAGTATTAGCTGTAAAAAAAAACTTTTAGGGCTTTTAACAACTGCTTCTTTAGCTTTGGATCCACAAAATGTCACTTTGATATAGACTTTAGTATTGACGCTTTAATTGCCGTTAATGTTGATCTTGATTGACTGATGTTGACGTTGACATTGAAATTGACGTTGACGGTGACGTTGACGTTAACTTTGAGGGTGATGTTGACGTTGGCATTGATATTGTCGTTTACGTTGACATTGACGTTGATGTTGTCGTTGATGTTGACATTGACATTTCTTTGTCATTGGAATCCACATAATATCATTGCATCTCGTTTACCTTAAGCTGACAATCGACATATACGAATATTAGCGATTAACTTCTTATCAAATTCTTTCAGTTTATTCCGAACGCCGTTCTGGCGAAACGTTGTTCGGGAAGCTGCGACGGTTTCCAGCGTTGCGTCGCCACCAAAAGCGGCAACACCACGTTCTTCGTGAAGGAGGTCGTCCGAAATAAGACGTATTGTTCGGCGGTGGAGGTTTACGAGGACAGGGAGTGCATTTGCGAGTGCTTGTTGAAGGCAAAGGACTGCACGCCGTACCAAAGATATAGTTTGAGCACTTGTACTTGCAGGTGTAACGATGATGTAAGCTAATAAAGTCTTTTTGTAGATTAGAACATTGGCTCAATTTAACATGCATTTCTCTTTTTCAAGGCTGAATTTAGAAAATGTAAGAATTCCGTAAACAAGAATGTCGCTTGGAACGAAAAGAAATGTGCATGCGAATGCGTCGCCTCTCAAACTTGTCCGAATGGAACGGAGTGGGACGCAAACAAATGTAGGTGAGTGGAATTCTTCAATTGAAGTAATGAATGATGTTTGTTTCAAAGGTTTTTAATTTGTTTTACTTCCTTATTTCTACAGATGCATCAAGCAAGCTGAATGAGGAATTTTTGAACTGGGACTGACTTGTAAACGGAAGAAATAAATATTGTCAAGAAAAAGTGGTTTTTATTTTGTCTAATATGTAGTAGTTCTTGAGTGTAATCAAGAAAAATCAATAATCTGCAAATATTGGGTTCTTAATTTTTCTTATCTTTAAGTGGGTAAAAGATTTTCGTGCATCTTTTGAAGTTACAACTGAATATTCCTTAATCGTAGGCGAGTTTTAACTGTTTGCTGGGTTTGAGCAGTAGGAAGAGAGGTCTCTGTGGTATGTCTGTATTTTCTTCTTTATTTGCAGCATCATTCTTTTTCCATGAAGGCCAGATATTGCCTGCCTTAATTCGACTTTCTTCTGATGTGTATGTTCGGATTTTCCACCATAAATCTTCTTTGAGTAAGTCCTCTGCTGCTTTCTCTACTTCCGCCTTCTTGCCAGTGAATCAGGAAGCAAATCGTGAAGTCCCCAACATACTTGGGTATTTAGACGCATTTCCAAGCCGCACTTGGACGTTTCCATCGTTCTGTAGTCGTTGTAATCGTGATGAACGGTCCAAAATACTGTAGGAAAATGGACGAAGTATGTTTCAGGAAAAAAGTGTTCAGAATGGGTTATGAAAATTCGCTCTTCTAATAGCAGTATTAACCAAAGTTTTAGCTAAAATGGTTTCCTTCGTGATTTCTCCGCTGACGAAGAGAACTTGGCCATGGTATTACCCAAATCGGTGTGGTAAGAAATATAATCTGGGCACGTCAACAGCTCCTGGATAATTTAATTTTTTTCTAGATTCTTACAGATTTTCAAATTATGACATTTGAAAGTTTCACGATTCAGATGTTGATTACTAACAACATTGTTGAAAATTGTTGAGCTTTAGTTTAAAAGATACTCAATGAGCAGATCATCTATTTGCGCGTTTTCAAGAGTGAGGATCTGTGTTCGATATACTACACTCACAAATGTAATGTTTCACCTTTACAGATTAACACTTTCCATAGATAGAGAAGAACATCAGATAAGAAGAAGAAACATCGTCTTTTATTGGTTGTATTAAGCGATCGATAAATTACGTTGATCAAAAGGGCAATAGAATTTCGAATTTGGAAATTTGAAACTAGGAGAAATAAAGCCAAAATCAATTTTGAGACTGTGCAGGATTCAAATTTGACTTCGTTCCTGGTTTTGGGCGCATGTTCAAAAACATAAAATATGTATAAGAGATCGAATACCTTCGATGCAATTGCCGTTCACTTCAAATTCCCATCGCTAATCAACAAAAGAACACTATCATTACATATGTCTCAAAAAATCAAACCACAAAAACAAAATCGTATGGATGTATTTGCGTGAAATTTGTACAAATGAATTTCTACGACTACTATTTAGATCTTCAACCAAGATGCTACCACCGCAAAAGGCTGAACATCATCAGTCTTAAGAACGTAACCTTATACCCTTATAATACTATATTCGCACTTGTCCCCTCCAAATAATCTCCGAAATTCGTCCAGGTATAGGACCAGAATTTCGGATCGCCTCTTAGATCTATCGGTAAATTCGAAGGCGGCACAGCCGTCGAGTTCCATTCGTTCAGTCTGGCGAGCAGTTTGTCCAAAATGGCAGGATGGCTGCAAAATACAGAAAATATTATTGGGATAGTTTTGGGTAGGTTGAAATTTGAGAATCAATTTGATTCTCGAAGAGAGTCTTCGGGAATAGGGGATGGAATCAAGGTATGAAATTTTTCTAAACTAAGGCGGTGCATTTCTCTAACGTTCTCTCTAAGTTTTGGGGCTTTTATCAACTGCTTCTTTAGCTTTTGATCCACACAATGCTAATGTGATATAAACTTTAGTATTGACGCTTAAATTGTCGTTGATGTTGACCTTGATTGACTGATGTTGACATTGACGTTGACATTGACATTGACGTTGACGTTGACGGTGACGTTGAAATTGACGTTGATGTTGTTATGAGAAAGTTGAGATCGTGTTCGATCCAATTTCTGTATTTCCTTGGTGAACTTGGAACATCATTCCTGATTAGTCTAAGAAGTTGCCAAGATGTTTTATACGGATTTTAAGGAATTTAAGGAAAGATAAAGCAGTTTCAGATTTCGCACGAAGAATATGGGGTTTATCGCCACCAATTTCGTTTTGTCTTTCATCAAATCTTCGTGATATACTCCAGATTATGATACAGGGTTCGTTCGATAAGTATCAGGACTAAAGGTATACAAAGAAATTGATTAAGGGTTGAGTTAGAACTTTTCAAAATGTGAGCCGCCCGCATCAATACAACGTTGCCAGCGCCTCCTGGTAGTGGTATAGTGGCAAGGCTGTTTGAGCATTCCTTCGAAGTAGTTTGAACCGCCTTAATTGCTCTGGAACGTTGTCATTTCAAAGTTCATTTTGATACGAGGGAACAAAACGAATTTGGGTTAGCCAAATCTCGAGTGGAGGATGTTTGGGATAGCGTTGCCACGTTGTGTTTGGCCAGTCCTCACAATCGGCGACGTGCGATCGGCAGCATTGTCGTCCTCATCCTCAAACATTAAAGTATTTATACCCAACATTTGTTAACCTTAATGCAAAAGTTCTTGGGACGACGTCGCTAGATTTTTCGCTACCTCTTGACTCTCGACGTGAACACATTTTTACTTCGAGCGCCATCTACACACTTCATAGGTTCGGAGCTTGCCCCCTCTGCCTACGTGATCCCACCCATACAGAATAAAATATACGATTATTGCTACATCACGAAAAGGGAATTTAGAATTTGGAAATTTAAAACTAAGAAAGATAAAGCCAAAGTGGATTGTCAGACCGTAACAGAATTCGCGAGATTCGTTCGTTTCTTATTTTTCATTTCTGGAAATCAAATCAATTACATCCCATCAGCAGGGAGTCAGCAACGTGTGATCGGGGGCATTTTCGTCCTCATCCTCAAACATCGCAGTACTTCTGGGTAACATTTCTTAAGCTTCACGCAAAATTTTATGGCACAACGCTACTCGATTTCTCACTGCCTCTTGACTCTGGACGCAAACATACTCTTACTTCTGGTGCACACTTCATAGCCTCGGAGGCAACTGAGCTTACTTCTTCGGCTTATATGACATCCTCCCCCAACGGTCTCATCCAAACGGAGCAACCTTAACCATTTCCCGTGAGCAGGAAAAGATTAGTCCCGATACTTCTTGGACGTACCCTGTAGATAATATAATTTTGGACTTACACTTTCGCCAAATTCTGTGTTTCACACGGATCGTCCTGGATGTTGAACAAGCACGGCGCGTCCAAGGGTTTGCAAACCACACGTTGTATGGGAGGGCATTTAACTTCAGCTGCGCCTCTGAGATTTTTCATTTCTTCTTCGTTGGCGCACTTCCCGATAGATTGCAGCGCCTTACCAGCTAATGAGGACCTAACGGCTGTCGTACTGTACGAATCGTTTCGTCCCGAAGGGCCGTACCAGTTATCCCAATCTCCGTTATACGTAGTACCTGAATTTGAAAATTTTCGCGATGAGTTTGAAGAAGGAAATCGAGTATCTGTTGTAAGATGATGATGATGATGATAAGTTTAACCTTTTGCTGCATAGGTCATGGGTCAATGAGATGAGACGCAACATAATTCAAAGAAAATATTTTCCCCTATAAAGAAGGATAATCCAAATTAACACATGTATAAGGCAAACGACCAAAAGCACCATCTCGAAAGATGTTGGTGTGTGTTCCAAAAATATTTCCATAGTATTATACCTATTGATTTCTGGAAAATAGTATTTGTGAATATGAAGGATACATACACAAAAATTACCCAGAATTGGTAAAGATAGAAATCTTGGATTGTTAAGAAATTAGTGTCAAGAAGGATGTTATCATCAAATTTAATATATACCTTTGAGGGCTTTCCAGTTATCAATCGTTAAAGCAGCATTTCCGTAAATATCGTCGATGTTGTGCAGAATTTCCGATCTTGGCGATTCCGTATCGTTACTTATCGAAGACCACACGTCGTATCCGTCCAGCTTTAGTCTATAACTGAAATTTTCAAAAAACGGTTACTTCAACCCCAAATGCCGTAATTTCGTATAATTTTCCAACGATACCTTGCATCCCCAGCAATTGCGAGAATCGTTGGTAACCAATCGGTAATATGCATCATCCTATGAGACACTCTTTTCGGTTGATTAATTAATGGACTCCATATAAAACCGGCTGCTCTAACTCCGCCTTCCCATAAAGTATTTTTCACTCCTCTCAAGGGCCAATTCGAAGCTGCGTTTAGATTGAATCCGGCTGCAGGTCCACCGTTATCCGTTGAAAATATAATGACGCTGTTTTCCAGCATGTTTGCCGATCGCAGCGCCTCCACGACGTTTCCCACGGATTCGTCCAGTTTCGTAAGCATTCCTTAGAAATAAACGGAAGTGTTAGTAGATTTAACCCTTCGATGCTATAGACTCTCTGTGAGTGGTATTCAGTGCGGAGTTCGGCTAAAGATCAATGGAACGGGTGAATTCCATATTTTTGTCAGTTGAAGATGATAGCTTATTTCCATCAAAATATCAATTAATGTCTTTAAACTACAATCCCGTATAAGTGTTTAACCCGTAGATTTAAAGGTTAATCGATCAATTTTGTACTTACCAGCAAATCTTCGTCTGTTATAGTCTTCGATATTGGTGAATTTAGCAACAATATCATCTGGTGCCGCCAATGGATTGTACGGATTGCCGGAATGTACAGCCGCGTGAGCTAAATACAGGAATAACGGTTCGGATTTATTGTGACTGCTGATCAGATTGACAGCTTCTTTGGTGAAAACATCGGTGGAATATTCTCCGTGAAGATCCCAAGCTACTTGGGTATTTCGACGCATATCCAAGCCCCAGCTGCCCTCTTCCATCGCTGTATGATCGTTGTAATCGTGATGACCGGTCCAGAATCCTATAGAGGATATAGATACGTTACAAAAATGTAGATACATATCATACATATAACACATTTCTCAATATGTTTGCAAGATGATAAAACAACAACTTTTAGGCAAAATTCGACTTTACTCGTTAATATAGTCTCCATCAAAACTGATACGTTCTCTCCAACGCTTGCATGACATTTCGCCGCCTTATGTGTTGAACAATTTATCTCTGGCCTCCAGATACCCTTCAGTTTCGGCCAACCGTTTCTTCATTGGACCCAAATCTCTTTCCCTGGAGCATTCTTTTCAAGTCTACAATTTCAATTTACGATCGGCCAAAACCATTTTGTGAACTTTTCTGAAATAACTGGAATTAGGGCGATGAAAGCCTTTAACATCATCGGTGTTTGTTAGAAATTGTGAATTTATGAACTAAGCGCCAGATTGTCATAAAATTTTGATCGTTTGAAGGTTGCTAGTCCTGAAAATTATATGGATTTGTCAATAGTGGCGCTATCTATATGTCATCATACAAATTTATTGAGCAAGGATTGATAAAGGAGTGGATGACGTGTTATCATTAAGTAGTGTAAATCGCACTCACGCTGTCACTTCCACGAATTTTATTATACAATGACAATTTATAAATGATAAATGATAAATTCGTAGAAGTGACAACGTGAGTCCGGTTTACACAACTTAATGATAACAGGTCATCCATTCTTTTATCAAACCTTAGTAATGTGTTGGTGAGGTGGTAAAATCCCCAATACTAACCGAAGTTTTGGAGTAAATAGTTTCTTTCGTGATTTCGCCACTGATGATGGGATCTTTGGTTGTCGAAATAGGTGTTAGAAAGTATCCGAATCGGTGTAGTAAGAAATAGAATTGGGGACGCGTCAAAAGCTACTGGAGATTTCTTTCCCGGGTTCTTGCGGATTCCAAAATTGAAAATTGAATATTTGACCACTACTTGGCCACTGTTTTCACAAAACAAAGGTCAAATTTGACGAAAATAGTAATAACAGACTTCAATAGCACCACTTAGTGGGCGTTTTTAAAAAGAACGTAAAAGGCGTCCATCGTATTTCGATTAAAACATTTATTCTCAAATTGCTTTAGGACTTCCATCCCATTCCATCACATTCCCTGACAAGGTGTTAGTGGAATAATCGCCTTCAAAAGGGGGAAACGTTAATGATGATGATATTCCTTCTAGTTCTTTTTCTAAGTGATCTGCAATTTAATACTGTAATTCAATCAGACCTAGATTTCCACGGATATTTCTTCGTCGAAGTAGTGAAAAACTTGTTTCATCTGTTTCTTTCACTTGGCGGTAATAAAATCGCTTGTTTACACCTTCGACGTCTCCAATTAAGCAATCATTACTGCACCACATTTATGGTAATGATCTTGAACACCGCTACCTTCCCCACCAGGTCACAGGATAAAAACCAGTTAGTTTATTTTTAACAGAAACACAGACTGGAGATTCCGTGTCGTTTGAATATGAAAATTACGTCGGGTCAGAGCGTTAAATTTGAATTTTTAATGTTGTTTATCCTCGGCAAATACGGATGCGTGAAGACATGATAACCCACATGCATTGTATTATGTAGGCCTGATGACCTAAATCCCCTGTATCTCGTAGTAATGGATCGAGTTGGATACGTTTAAAGTTAAAAATAACGCAAAACAGTTCTTATTCTTACCATTTTGATTTTTATATGTATGTAAATATGTGTTGATGCAATATCGAAAAGAATGATTTGAAATCCCTTAGATATCACTAAAAACTAGTGGTGGTACAAGACTGTGGTTATAGTCCTTGTTCATTCTTTACCAACAACGTGGATGATGAAATTTGGGGCAAGTTGCCGATACAATTTTGATAACAATTATGGCAGAATCAGTTAGAGAAATCTCATATGATCATCACTAAATCCCAATTATAAGCGAAGAACTTATGAAAACTATATCTTTCTCGTCCGTTTTTGATACAACAATTGGAGGTAAAATGTTGATTCTATATGCGAAAGCAATTTTGGTGATCATTCTGACAAATTCGAATAGAGACATTTCTTAATCTACAACTAATGTCAATACAAGAAAGATACGGCACCAGAGCCTTTGAAGTCAATATCAAGTCAGTACAAGAAGTTGACAATATTATTTTATTGTTTTTCATTAAAAGATCGGATGATGAAATTGAGGACAAGTTTTCAATAGAATTTCAGTAATATTTATGACAAAACCACTTAGACGAATCCCCTCAGACATCACTAAATCTATAATTATAAATCAGGAAACTATAATAATATATAGACACAAGTTGTCAATCAAACTTTGAAGGCAATTATGAAAAACTCGCTTGGAGATCACCTGAGTCATCACTCATCACTAAATCTCCAACTAAACGCTAGAAAACTAGAATATGGAGCCAGTACAGTGCGCTGACTTTTAGTAAATGACTTGAAAGCGCAACGCTGATTCGATATGGGAAGGCAATTTCCGTAACAATTACAACAAACTCACATAAAGAAATTCTTCAAGATATCACTAAATCCTCAACTAGTGTTAGTGTAATAACGGGGCGATATTCCTTAGTCTTTCTTCCACGAAAATTAGATAATGAAATGTAGAATAAGTTTCCGATCCAAGTTTGGTGACAATTGTGGCAAAAACCGCTTAGAGACATCACTAAATCCTCAATTATAATGCAGGAAACCATATAGTATCCAAGTTGATCTTTTTGATCAATCCACTGAAAGCTCAAGTGTTTATTGGACATACGGAAACTATATTAGTGACAATAATAACATTCTTCTTTACAGACATTTCTCAAGATATCACTTAAATCCCCAACTAGTGACAGTATCAGAACGTGGCAATATTCCTTGTTCTTTCTTTACCACAAAATCGGAAGTTATCAAGTGACTTCACTAAGTCCCCAAACGTAAACCAGGAAATTGGAATATGGATACCAAACAGTATTCTATGTCGATTTTTGATAAGAGAATTGAAAGTTTAATATTGATTCCATGAGCGAGGGCAATTTTACAACTACAACAAATTCACTCCAAAAAATTTACCAAGATATCACTAAATCCCCCAACTAGTGCCAGCACAAGAGCGTGGCAATATTTCCTTTCTCTTTTTCATTTCAAGTTCTCACGATGAAATTGTGGTGTCAATAGAAGTTGTCAATAGAATTTCGGTGATAATCATGGTGAAATCACTATCATAAATCCTCTAAGATATCACTAAAATCTCAATTATTAACCAGGAAACTGGACTATGTACTACTAATTGTACAGTATTCTACGTCAATTTTTGGTAAAAGCAGTGGAAGTTTAACGTTAACTCAATACGCGAAGGCAGTTTCAGTGAGAATTATAAAAAGTTCACTTATAGGAAATTGCTGAAGATATCACTAGCATCAGTAGAAGAATGTTCCCAAATCCTAATTATATATACGATATACATATATAACAATAGAAGTATGCCAGAAAGCACAATTTCAAAAATAATGTGGGATGGTAAAACGGAAAGAAATGGGGAGATAAAGGTTAAGAAGGACATGGGAATGACGCTACACTGAGAGGAAACAAAGACAAAAATAGTGGCTGTAGTAGTGTATAGACGATAACAGTAGACCGAAAGCGATGGAAGAATACTTGAAAGCAGAAATGTTGAAACAATATTGGGTGTTAAAATGGAAAAAGGAGGGAGAGGAAGGCCAAGAGGAACACGGGATGAGATTACAGTGGGAAGAAAGGAAGATGAAATTAATGTCTGGAATAATGTAAAGAAGATAACAGTAGAGCAAAAGTGATGGAAGAATGATAAAGAGCACAAATATAAAAGGAATATTCGACGTTAATAACAGTAAATCGGAAACGATGGAAGAATGGCAGAAAGTGGCGTTCTAAAAACAATGTGGATTGTTATAATCGAAAAAGTAGGGAGAGGAAGACCAAGAAGGACAAATACAGTGACTCGAATGGTGTCAAGAAGATATCAGTATACCGAAAGCGATGGTAGAATGCCAAAAGGCATGATTGTAAAAGCAATGTGGCATCTTAAAACAGAAAAGATAGGGAGAGAAAGGCCAAGAAGATACATGGAATGAGGTTATAGTGGGAAGAAAGGAAGACGAACATTGTGTCTGGATTAATGTAACAAAAGTAGTAAATCTAAAACGATGGAAGAATGCCAGAAAACAGGGTTGCAGAAACAATGTGGATTGTTAGAAAAAGTAGGAACAGGAGTGAGAAGAAAGAAGGACAAATACAGTCACTCGAATAGTGTAAAGAAGATAACAGTAGACCAAAAACCATGGAAGAAAGTGATTGAAGAATGCCAAGAGGCATAATTGAGAAAAACAATGTGGGATGTTAAAACAGATATCGTAGGGAGAGAAAGACCGATATCATACATGGGATGAGGTTATAGTGGGAAGAACGAAACACAAAAATAGTGATTGCAATAGTGTAAGGATGACAATAGAAGATCGAAGACGATGGAAGAATGTCAGAAGGTAGGGTTGTAAAAACAATTTGGATTGTTAAGATACAAAAGGTAGAGAGAGTAACGCATAGATGGACGCGGGATGAGTGAGAAGAAATAGCTGGAATGCTATGAAGAAGATGACAGTAGACCGCAAACGATTGAAGAATGTCAGAGAATAGAATTGTAAACACAATGTGGGCTGTTAAAACAGGGGAAGTGGAAAAACGAAGGCATGGGATAAGAAGAAGATGACAGTAGATCGATAACGATGGAAGAAGAATCTAGAGGAAACTTAACGAAACCATAAAACTCAACTCAACGCCTTCCACACTGTATGGTAGAGTTTCACCTCTATGCTTTCATAGCCAGGACCAACCCAGATACGAAACATTCATCTTCAACTTATTCCCAAAGAATGGGGACGTGGTCTATTAAACAACTATATTCGTGTTCAAAACTGATTAGGTCAAAAGGATGATTTATCTTCACGAGTCCTTCATTGGTAAAATTACTTTCTAGCACATCATCTTAAAGAGACTCACCGAGATGCGAATCGAATCCTCTATAGGTGGGCGTGTATTCCAACTTCCACGATCCCAAATGCCATTTTCCGACGATCCTGGTTCTATAACCCAATTTCTTCAAATATTCCGGAAGTAACGTTTCGGATAGGGGAAGACCACGCGGCTCCGCCGCGTACAAAACGGTGTGTTGCATTCCGGTATGGATGGGATGCTTTCCGGTCATAAGGGCGCTTCTGGACGGGGTACAAATGGGCGTCACGTAGTAGTTATTGAGGATGACCCCCGAATAGGCGAGGGCGTCGATGTTCGGCGTCGGAATTTGGGAGGAACCGTGGAAACCGACATCGTTGAAGCCCTAACGAGTAAATAAGTTTTCTTTTTACGAAGTGCATAAAGCCGAGGGTTACGTAATACGTCGCCTTGCTTATTCACAATGTGCCTAATTTGCATTTTATTATTGTAATATGATTTTTTTGTCTTCTACTTTGTTCCGTTCCTTTGGAACTGGAGTTATAAAACGTCAAGTACGAATTCTGACATATAATTTCTCTGTGGTTTATTGCATGTAAGTATGGGACGAAATCTACCTACAGTGTCTTATTTCTCCTATTTCCATCGCCGAAGATGACAACGTCTTCGCCGAAATACGCATACCGTAAAGTTCAAGTTTGAAATGATTAAGGGTTAACAATCATTCAGCTTCTAATTCCACTTACCAAATCGTCGGCCATGATGAAAACGATATTTGGTCTCGAATAATCGCGGTCGGGGTTCCCACCCGGACACTCCGTATATATATTTTTAACGCAAACTATCGCATAAACCAGGCACAATTTTACCATTAACGTCGTCATCGAACGCATTTTCACGTCTTCGTCGAGAGAACAACCGGCGAAAACTACGGACGAAAATCGGTCAAGTATCGTATCGATTTCCCAATGCTCGAGTTGAAATTATTCTGAACATCGCCGGCGAATGGTACCACCGAGTCGGCGTTTCCATTTCGACGACCGTGGGTGGTACTCGCCGCGGCCCCCGATTGCTGTTGGAGCCGATCTGGCGAGCGGATATGTTTACATTTGCCTAAATTACGAAGTGAGGCGATTGTTTTTGTTTTGGTAACTTTCCCGGGCGTCGTAATCAGCACATTAGGAGATAAAACGCATTTACCACGTTGTAGCTAAATACGTATAAGATAAGACGTCAAAACACTGAATGCACTACTAGATACTTTGTCTGTTATCATTAAGGACATCTTCAGAGAACTTTGATAAAAACCGCGACAGGAATGACGAAGACATGCTTTCAAGAAGGAAATAAATGTTTGGGTATGCAATTTTGTCTATTTTCAGAAACTTTTTGCGTTTTTTCCGGCTAGCGTTTGCAATAATCAAAAAAAATTACGCCACTGGGTTCGACTCGTCAAGCACGGGTCGATTGATGTAGGATTGAGCCGCGGTAGTCTCATAGGATAGCGATCTTAACTATAATTAGCGATTTTTAACGATTTATTGGGTTTCTTTTGTATTTTGTCGACAACCGTTTGGAATAGCCTGAATAAATGATATGTCGTTGGAATCAACGCGTCAAGACAAGTAGATTGGTGTAGGATTGGACGCGATCTGATGCAAAATACCTTGAACACATCAATGTCTTTGGAACGGTTGGAGTTATGGTGTTTACAAGGCGATTTTTAGAATCCACTACATCAATATCCGTAGGATTACAGACGTGGTAACGATTTTACGCTTTCTTTTTGCGGCAATCGTTGAAGTACAGTAGAAACTCGAAAACTGGGCTCGGTGCAAATTTGGAGGTTGTTACACGTACCGAACTTTTATTCTTCCTACAATTAAAAAGCGTTTGTATAGGTCTTTTCAGGACAGCATTTATTTTGTTTCATAAATTCGTTCAATATACTCGTAAAGTTTTAAATACTTACATTTTTTAGGTAATATTAAAGAAATTTTCGATTCGCGTTTGTTTTGTGCAGACTTGCTAACTCAGTACTGCGCTGCCTCTAAGCCTCTGGAGTGTCATAACATCCTCTAAGGAAGCATTGTTTTGCTCTGCCCATTCCAAGCGAATACTAAATGCTGATATAGCTTTCTCCGATGTAATATTTTTCAAATTAAGCACCACGTCATCCACTTCTTCATCGACAACTTCGTCATCGCCATTTAAAGCTGTCGTATCTGTAGTGTTCTCAGTAATCCATTGCTCGATTTCCAAATGAGTCATTTGCTGCAATGGTTCTATTGCCTGAAGCAACGTTGTTACATTCTGAACATTAGATGCATCATCAACTAGCTGTAAACGCAGGTCTGAAGTGGAATGACATCTTCAGTATCCCACTCAGATGGTTTTTCGAACGATTTTTGAAACGAAGTCCGATTAGAAGTTTCCTTAAGAGCATTCCATGCATTAGCTGAAAAGCATATTGCATCTTTCAGATTAATATTTCGCAGAGACTCATCAATAGTTTGTCCACGACCTACAAAAGGGACTTAGAAGGCTTTTCTTGTAGCTAAGTTTGGTAAGCCTTATAACATTCTGGTCCAGGAGTTGTATTAGAGCGGTACAATTTGGATTAAAGCACATCACCGATATTTGGCCATCATTTGGAAGTTCAACTCGCCATCTTTTGGGTGGCCTAGAGCATTATCTATGAGCAGAAGTGCTTTCTGCTACGAAGAAACTCTTTCACCTGTTTTGAAAGAAATTTTACATTAAAAAAAGTCTTTTTTTTTTGAGGAAAAATGTACGTACCTCTGGAACAAACGTTTTGTGGAACCATTCTTCAAACAAAGCCAATGTCATCCAAGCACTTTTGTTTCCTTTGTAGACAACAGGAATATCAGCAAAATTTTCGTGGATTCGCCGATTTCCCAATAGCAATTAATTTAACTCTACGATTTCCGGCAGCATTAGTAGATGTGAGAAAAAGTTAACCTTTCCTTGCTTATTTAATGACCCGGTGCTGGGGTTTCTTTTGAACGTACAAGAGTTTTTGAGGTAAAAGTTTGTAAAATAATCCAGACTCATCAGCATTGCATATCTGCTCCTTCGATTGACCTACATCGATAATTTTCTTCTCGAGTTGATCCGAAAACGGATTGATGGAAACACTCTTCTTCGACCATTTTCACCACATATTTTGAGCTTTCGGATTCGGATGTCTTTTTTAAAGTTCGCAGCCCAACCATTGCTGGCGTTGAAGCCACCTGGCTTTTCCTGAATTTTTTCATGAAGTAGCTTGGCTTTCTCCTTCAGCATGTCACTCGTTATTGGAAAGTTTTTGCTCTCTGATTTGCAAACCATTTGAACAAGCATCTTTCCATTTTAGGAAACTCGGAGATTTTGAGCGCCTTTCTTTTACCTGGGTCGGATTCAGATTGTGTGATAAACCTCTTTATGAATGGTTAATTTTTCTTGATACGTGTTATTGTTGTTCTATGCACGTGAAAAATATTAGCTATTGTTTTGATAGAATATGCCTCGTTTAATTTTTTTAAAATATCAGCTTTTTCTTTTATTGTAAGCAGTGTAAAATTCTTGTTTGCCCTTTTGAAACCAAATCACGCACAATTCAACTTTAAACTGACATAATATTCAATTCAATTCGTCATTTGTTTCATATTACGGCGGGACTCTAAAAACCGTTGCGGCTACGACGTTTATAATACGATATTTGAAATCTACTCGTCGTGACCTATCCGATGGACTTATTTCGAACGCAATCGGAGTAATTTTTGTCTACCTCGTGAACGGTAGAAGATTTGGATTCTACGGGTCAACACCAATCGAATAGACATATTTCGAACGCGATTTAAATCAGAAATGTTTTTGTCGAAAAACATTTCTACCTCAAAGCATTGAAATTTTGTCAGCTTTTCGAGATGGCATACTTCCGATAGCGCTAGCGAGTTCAATCTCGGCTGGTTGATAGTACTCCAGGAGCTGATTAAAATGAAGCAAATCGGAGATGCCCAAGTAGTTCTGGAGATATGGTACTTTGAAGTTTAAAATAATTTCTTACCTAAAAAGGAAAAGGAAAGGTAAGAAAAGATTCTCCTTACCAAGGTGGTAAGTTGAATTTGAAGTAAATTCGAGTTCTTCGATGCGTAGGTGTGTGTGTGTGAGAGAAAAAACTAATGAAAGAAGAAAGATAGAAGTAAAAAGCGTTTATCTAACGATTTCAAGCGTCTCACTTTTTCCCTGTTAACTCTCGCTGCAGAACCTCGTTAAAAACCAAGAAATGTATAAAAAACAAAGAAAAGGAGTAAAAATAAAGAACGCTAATGAATCTTTTATTTTAAAAATAGCGATCGTGTTTTCGAGAGCCAAAATTTAATAAAATATAATACAATACAATATAATATAATATAATATATTAAATGTAGAAGACTCTCTATAAACGACCTAATAATAAAACGCCGAGATTTCGACGTATCACCTGGAAATGTTCACTGTGTCACTCGCAGAACGATATACTGTACTGACGAGTCCTAATGAGGACGAAACTAATTAGTCTGCAGTTGCGTTTTGCGATTGACATAGTCAACATTTCCTACAGGATTATTGGCATATGCAAATTGTGCTTACTTTGTAGGCTTTTGCACGGTTACTTGTTAACTGCCCATTAACGAACCTAATGTTTTATTATTAGGTCGTTTATAGAGAGTCTTCTACATTTAATATATTATATTATATTATATTGTATTGTATTATATTTTATCTTTTATTTTAAGATGAAAAACTTGCAAGAACATTGCAGCATAATTATTAAAGATTTAAAAAATGGGATAAGATTAGGTGTTATATTTGAAAATCATGTGTCTGCAGAATGCAACAATATGATTATGGCGGTATATGCTTTCTAATACTTGCAGCACTGATAACGCCCTGACAAACAGAATAGAGAACTTATTGTGATTTTCTGGTTGATCTTTCGAGGAGGTTATCAATAACGTGTCATTGAAAATCTATCGATATATTATGTTTTATATATTTATTCGCATATATAGTGAACAAAAACAGTAGCCTGGAATTGCTATGAATTTGCTATGTACATATTTTCCGCGGAAAGTATGGACTATTTTATATTTGTCTTCATTTCGGCGATTGGGGCGGTTCTTTACGCAATTTACAGAGCAAAAGAATTCATAGTTTGGATGAGGATAATTAATAAGATACCAGGACCCAAACCCTTACCTCTGGTCGGGAATACCTTAGACTTTCACGGTCCGCCCGGTAAGTATCAGTGTGGAGATAAGTTTCGTTTCGAATTTATTGTGAAAGATATGAAGGAGGATGATCTAAAAATCTCGGTAAATACGAAACGTAGCTAATTTAGGGGATAGACTGCGAACATTAACCTGATTCCTTTCCAAAACCAAGAATCCTAGATTATCACGGTCCGTCCAGTAAGTATAAAGGTGGAGATAGGTTTCTTTCGAATTTACATATTTTCTCAGATGTTGAGGTGCGTGCACATGATGTACAGGTTTGCGAATATTAACCTCCGTCTTTGACAAAAGCAAGAACAATAACTACAATCGTACTTTTATTAAAGTCTGTTTAAACATTTTTCAGAAAAAGTGTTTCAACTTCAAAGAAAATGCGATGAAAAGTACGCTCCTATTTACAAGTTTGTTAGCGGTTCGGAGGCACTAGTTTGCATCTGTTTGCCTGAAGATATTGAGGTAAGTTTGGCCTCCTGTATGCTTACCGTATTTACGTTTATAATCCATCAGATCGTCATTTCCGGCACGAAACACATCGAGAAAAGCAGGATGTACCTTCCATTTCAAAACTGGCTGCAGACTGGCCTTCTAACCAGCTCAGGTTCGTTCCGAATTTTAAGAGGAAGGTTTAAATCTATGATTTTTTAAAACTTAAATTTAAAGGTGATAAGTGGCATTATAGAAGGAAACTCTTGACGCCAGCCTTTCACTTCAGCATCCTGAAGCAATTCACTCGAACTTTTATCGAAAATACTGACAAGATATTGAAGGAGATCGAGAGCTTAGTTGATAAAACTACGGATGTTGAGCCTCTGGTCACGAAGTTCACCTTCCATATGATTTGCGGTAATATATATATAATTTTGAGGTATGAATAAAATATCATGAGCATCATAAATATTTCGCAGACACCGCAATGGGTGCTGACGCGCATAGTTGGGATTGGAGCAGATACAGAAACGCAGTCCTAAGGTAATTTGAATATTTATGCTGATAAGACAGGAACAATTGTATTTGAGGTTTATTTTGTCTTTCGACTTTTCAACCCATCCGTTTCACATTATTCCTTCTTCTTTTCAGAGGAAATTGCAAAATGTTTGTGCAATTATATTTGTTAATATATAGCGACATACCTCGATCCTTGCTTGCAGCTCCTCGAAGTTCTCCACTTTCATCTCTTAAAATGTAGCTAATTAGAAGGTACTATTACCAACTATTCGTGCTACAATTTATTGAATACTTTAACACCACACTTAAGATAAAGAAAGGGAAATCTTCGATCAGTTAACATTAATTTTGCAAAATTTTCTCCGAAAATTCAATTCCGATTTTCAGAATGGGTTTAATCACCGTACACAGAATCCTTAGACCATGGTATTACATCCAACTGACGTATATCTTCTCGCCGAAGTTCTACGAGGGATTTCTCACATCTAGACTACTTCACAAATATTCAAGAAATATAATCAACGAGAGAAAGAAGAGTTTCAAACCGGACAGTGTGGAAGCGAGTATTTCTAATGACCTCGATGACGTCGTCTACAAGAGCAGGAAACGTTTGGCTATGTTGGACATGCTCTTATACGCCCAAAGTAGAGGTGAAGATATCGACGAGGAAGGCGTCCGCGAAGAAGTGGATACTTTCGTTTTCGAGGTTGTAACTTTAAACATTTTTAGACCCAAAGCGCAGAAGTTTTAGTGTAAACACGCAATAATTTCGAAGTGTGTGATAACGTAGTTTATCGGTAGATTGCTTTGTGTTTGGAGAATTTTCGTAAACTGTTAATTAAGTGGCTTGGAAACGTGGTTAATTACATCTATTTTGATTCTAGGGTCACAACACAACCTCAAGCTATTTGTGCTTCATACTAATGCTCTTGGCATGTAACAAGGACGTACAGGTAATTAGTTAGGACACTGATAATGGTAATACTTCATTAATCAGATTGATACCAAATGTTGCAAAACATAAAACTAGCGTCCCAGAATTGCATTTTCTATTTATAACATTAGGACCATAGCGTCCTAGAAAAACTTGTGAGTTTTCAAATCCAACCTGGAGTAAGCAAATTTCAATGTCCCATCTTAAATTTAACAGGATAGGGCTCTAGTCGAGATCCACTAATTACTGCCCAACAAAACCGACAGGGTTACCTTCGATATATTAAACAGCATGAAGTACCTCGAACGCGTTATTAAAGAGTCTTTAAGGCTGTATCCTAGCGTTCCACAATACGGCAGATGTCTCAGCGAATCGGTTATGACTCACACCGGTTACGAATTGCCTGCTGGAACCGACGTCTTCTTTAGAGTCATCGATTTGCATCGAAATCCCGCTATCTACCCGGATCCGGAAAGATTCGATCCGGATCGCTTTTACCGGAAAACGTCAAGGAGAGGCATCCGTTCGCCTATTTACCATTCAGCGCCGGACCGAGAAATTGCATAGGTAGTCTCAACTAACGTTTCCGAAATGATAGAATTTAACGATGTCGTTTGACTTTCTTTAGGACAGAAATTCGCTTTGTTGGAACTGAAGGCTTTCCTTTCCGGGATCCTGAGAAATTTCGAGCTGTTACCGGTCGATACACCATCCACCATTATCTTGGTGTCGGATTTAATCTTGCATACAAAGAATGGTATTCGGTTGAAGTTTACCCGCAGACGTTCCTGATGATGACAATACATTTTAAGAAAATACACTACCTACATCGCAATTTATGTCTAACCGTTTCCAAAAGAGTCGTTCAAATTCACTGGATTCTAGAAGTTAATCGTTAATATATACCGGGTCCTGAAATATGTTTGGAAGTCACGTGGCCAAATAATATATATGTAATAAAGGATGTATTGTAGTCTGTACTGTATAATCCTGAACATTTTATTGGTGTTTTATTTCTGTAACCTCTAACTATGATTAAACAAAACAGTTGCCAGTAACTATTTGAAGTGATAACCATTCGATGCAACCAATTTTACAGAACTCACGTACTTCCAAATAATTTTGAATTTATTGTAAGAGTAAAGCGAATATTTGTCTTTTAGCATCATATAAAATAAGCATATCGTTTCTAACCGCGCATGTATCCCTGATGACCATCAACTTTTTATTTAATTTTGACGATTTTGGCCGAGAGGTGAATTAAGAAATAAAAGAGAAAAGAAGAAAAGAAATAAACCCGAAAACCTGAAACCTGAAATTTCCGACACAAAAGCAGCTCGTATTTAATAAAGTTTTCTATTCTGTTAACATATTTTCTCCTCTTTTAGGCTATTATTCGACTAAAGTTTTAATTCTCTAAATTGGGTTACTACAGTAGTTTCTCCGATGAGATGAGATATCTCAAAGATCTTCAGACCGATTCTATGGTAAGATTGAAGTTTCACGCAAACCACGCGGTTATGAAGATATCTAGCCTAAAAATTTCAAACTAATGATATCCCGTTTTGTTTTGTTTGGACGTATGGGGTCTGCCGTACTGAGAGTATCCATAACTGAACCTCTATTGTTTCCTGTTACTATGAACTACTACATCTGTGGATATTATCTGCTAAATACTATACTCTTCAAAATAAGTTCTTCAATAAAGTTTTCGCTCAACACTGATTGAAAAGTGGAAAGATTTTGATGAGATTAGAAACAGCGGAGATATTATAATATTGCAGTGCAATATCGGGATTCAAACATTACATGAAGTAATGTGCAGCCTTCAGAAATTTTTTGGGACTTTGACCAGCGATAACGACGTGTTTTGTTAAATTGGAGTGAGCGTCGCAACGTTGTTATCTATCATATATACATAAACTTGTTATTATTTTAACCCTTTAGGTATTACAGTCGTCGATAAGGGACTTGAGGAAAAATGATGTTGCTATGGGCAATCAGTAAGTTATTTTGCTGTTTTTTAAACAGCAATACATTGACATTAACATTGACGGGAATGCCTATGCCGAACTTATTTACGATCATCAGTAAATAAGATTATTTTATTACTTCTGAAAATGCATTTTTAAATATATGGGACAATATTCTCATACTGTTCATGATTGATGCCTTCAAGAGAGTTTAGGTAGATTTGGTATTACCCAATTCAAAAACGAAATTGTGTTTTAGATTATACCTAAAATATGAGGTTAGTACAAGGTGGCCCAAGGCACGGTAGTTTATTCTAAAGTCATCACTTTTTTACCGACAAAAAATATTTCTATTTTCAAATTAAAAAAGTTCATTCTTTGGAAAATCTATCGCCTATTTTGGAAAATTATTTCTGTCAAATGTCCATCATTGCATCACTCGCATTTCTTCCACGATGTTTGTCTTCAGCTGCTGAAAGATTGCAGGTTTGTTGCGGGGTACCCCCAAAGAAAGAAGTTGGGGGCAGTTAAATCTATTGAACGTGAAGACTAGTCGAAATTCGAATTCCACCAAATCATCCTTCTGCCAGAAATGTCCCTTAAAAGGTCAATTTGATCATATTGTTGCCACCACGCTTCAGGTTAGGAGCGGCTCCTCCGCTAGTACTGTTGAGCTGCAGAACCACCAGAAAAATCCTCAATTTATGCATTAAGCATTAAATATTAACATTTAGCATTTACTGAGTATTTCATAAAAGAAAAATATTAAATTTCATTTTAATAATCATCTGCTCTTACGAAAAATGTCACAGCTGTACAATCATACAATCGCAAGCGCAACGCACTCATAATTTCCGAGAAAGTCGTCTCTGCAGCGCAGCTTTTTGCAATACAAATAAATTCATACACGAAGTAAATCGAGGGTAGCTGACGGTCTTTGGCACACGGGCGCGAGAACGTCGATATGAGCTGCTTTTTTCGCCAGAAGTGATCAGTGGATCGCGGATCGCGGGCGTTTACAATTACGTATTAATGTGATGTCAAAATGGATATTGTTTTTAAACTCGGCAAAACCTTAACTTTCAACAACTGGTAGTGAAAGAGCGTGGACGTCGAATATATATCTTGCTTTTAACTTTTGGATTTGAACCATGTGAGTCAATCGAATGCGAACGTCAACTAGCCTAAGTTCTTGCACCAGCTATACTTTGTAAGGATGTAGACATGCAGAAACTTTTGAATCCTTTATAAAGACGTTCGCGATAATCCCAACTGTTGCGATCGCGTGCGCGGGGATGATGTTGATTCATCTTTAATGCTGCGTCGTACTGGCTCAATGTTTTCCCTTGATCTTGCCTAGGGTGGCCTACCACTGCGGGGTAAGTCACTTACGACTCCCTGTTTTTAGAAAAGGACAGAATAAATTAAGAACTGTTTGGAGGGTGAGTTTCTGATTCCAAAATGACGTTTGTAGGCTCTTTGTGTAAGCACAACCGATCTCCGATTTTCAAGGTAAAATCAATTATTTTTAGTTATCGCTGGGTCGTGAATTTGTCCATCATTAAATTTTCAAGTACTAGGCTTTTATTATGTGCACAAAAAGGGAATTGAAAAAATTTATGATATTTTAAATGGTCTCGTAACTTTTGGGTCGCCCGTAGATAAGGCAGGCATGCAATTATCTGTCGTGGAGTGTGTCCGTAAAAGTACCAAATGATACAACAAAGTCATTTTCCACACGACGACCCAATTATTTTGGATTGCTACAACATGTATCTAACATGGGAAGCAAGCAGTTGAAATTCAAAGATTTCATAAAAAATTTGATTCAAAAATTTTGGAACAGCACGGTACTTTGAGTAAAGTAAAGCGTGGACTTGGAGTCCACAATGTAAAGTTGGACTTTAGGAAATTGTTTTAAACTTTACCACACTATAAAAAGATTTTAGTTTTTTATAATTAAATCAGTTGTTATGTAGCTTTGGCTATAAATGTCTTTCTTGATGAACCACTTCTTTATCAAAGCTATTGAAGAGTACTTTTGTATAATTCGCTATTATAACTGCCTTATTATTGCTGTATTTTTTATATCTTTTTACGTTTATTGTGTTTTTAAGATTTGTATGATCTTTTAATGTTTATTTGCCCTTTAATTTTTGACATAATTTATATTCGTTTCCTTGTTGTTCGCTTCTTTGTATAATAAATAAATAAATAATATATTCTTGGGTATAAGGTAATATTTCCACAAATTTGCGCTTAGAACGTTCAAAGTTTCTGAAACATCTATACAAGGTTTTGTTTTTAACAGATCCCCATATATACAAGAAAATGTTGTTATATATCGAACATATAGAAGAAATATGGGCAAGGTTCAAGAATAATGTATTGGGGCTTGCAAGGGAAGTCTGCCTGTTGTATATCGAAAATAGGAACTAAAAATATAAAAGGACAGACTGATAAACTCTACAAATTAGATAGAAGATGTGAAAAAAGATGTCTACAGAAAAAGAGGCCAAGAAATATGTAAAGAACAACGAAATGAAGTAAAAATAAAGAATACTAACGAATCTTTCATTTGAAGATGCAAAAACTGCAAGAACATTACAGCATAATTGTTAAAAATTTAAAAATTAGGATAAGATTAGGTATCTTCCAAAGCTATGATTCTGCAGAGTGCAACTGCATAATTATTGCGACCTATCCTTTCTATACTTGCAGCACAGATAACGACTTTGTTCGATTTGCTACTTTATCTTTCAAGAAACTTATAAATAGCGGACACGTTTAAAATCTATCAATTTGTGCAATATATTTGGATATGTAGCGAGGAATATCGGCCACTTAACAGAATTTACTGTATACATGTATGTGTATTGTTAACGAAAAATATGGATTTTGTTACATTTGCCTTTATTGTGGCGATTGGGGCGATTATCTACGCAATCTACAGAGTAATGGAATTCATAGCTTGGATGAGGCTAATTAGTAAGATACCAGGACCCAAGCCATTACCGTTGATCGGTAATATCCTAGATTATCACGGTCCGCCCGGTAAGTATAAAGATGGGAATAGATTCCTTTTGAACCTATTTTGAAATACATTAAAGACGATGATTTTAGATATATTCGAACCTCGATTAATCTGATGTACAGTTTCGTTAGTAGTAATCTCCTATCTTGAGAAAAGCTAGAACAAATATTCTAACCGTACTTTAATTAAACAGGTTTTCCATTTTTCAGAAAAAGTGTTTCAAGTTCAAATGGAATACCATAAAAAGTACGCCCCGATATACAAGACAGTTAGTGGTCACAAGGCATTAGTTTGCATCTGTTTGCCTGAAGATATTGAGGTAAGTTTGGCCTCTTGTATGCTTACCGTATTTACGTTTATAATCCATCAGATCGTCATGTCCGGCACGAAACACATCGAGAAAAGCAGGATGTACCTTCCATTTCAAAACTGGCTGCAGACTGGCCTTCTAACCAGCTCAGGTTCGTTCCGAATTTTAAGAAGAAGGTTTGAATCTATGATTTTTTAAAATTCCAAATTTAAAGGTGATAAGTGGCACTATAGAAGGAAACTCTTGACGCCAACCTTTCACTTCAGCATCTTGAAGCAATTCACTCGAACTTTTATCGAAAATACTGACAAGATATTGAAGGAGATCGAGAGATTAGTTGATAAAACTACGGATGTTGAGCCTCTGGTCACGAAGTTCACCTTCCATACGATTTGCGGTAATATATATATAATTTTGAGGTATGAATAAAATATCATGAGCATCATAAATATTTCGCAGACACCGCAATGGGTGCTGACGCGCATAGTTGGGATTGGAACAGATACAGAAACGCAGTCCTAAGGTAATTTGAATATTTATGCTGATAAGACAGGAACAATTGTATTTGAGGTTTATTTTGTCTTTCGACTTTTCAACCCATCCGTTTCACATTATTCCTTCTTCTTTTCAGTGGAAATTACAAAATGTTTTGCAATTATATTTGTTAATATATAGCGAGATATCTCGATCCTTGCTTGCAGCCCTCCGAAGTTCTCCACTTTCATCTCTTAAAATGTAGCGAATCCGAAAGTACTATCCCCAACTATTCGTCCTACAATTTATTGAATACTTTAACACCACACTTAAGATAAAGAAAGGAAAATCTTCGATCAGTTAACATTAATTTTGCAAATTTTATCCGAAAATTCGATTCCGATTTTCAGAATGGGTTTAATCACCGTACACAGAATCCTTAGACCATGGTATTACATCCAACTGACGTATATCTTCTCGCCGAAGTTCTACGAGGGATTTTTCACATCTAGACTACTTCACAAATATTCAAGAAATATAATCAAAGAGAGAAAGAAGAGTTTCAAACCGGACAGTGTGGAAGCGAGTATTTCTAATGACCCCGATGACGTCGTCTACAAGAGCAGGAAACGTTTGGCTATGTTGGACATGCTCTTATACGCCCAAAGTAGAGGTGAAGATATCGACGAGGAAGGCATCCGCGAAGAAGTGGATACTTTCGTTTTCGAGGTTGTAACTTTAAACATTTTTAAACCCAAAGCGGAAAAGTTTTAGTGTAAACACGCAATGATTTCGAAGTGTGTGATAACGTAGTTTATCGGTAGATTGCTTTGTGTTTGGAGAATTTTCGTGAGCTGTTAAGTAAGTGTCTTGGAAACGTAGTGAATTACATCTATTTTTGTTCTAGGGCCACGACACAACCTCAAGCTGCTTGTGCTTCACACTAATGCTCTTGGCATGTAACAAGGACGTACAGGTAATTAGTTAGGACACTGATAATGGTAATACTTCATTAATCAGATTGATACCAAATGTTGCAAAATATAAAACTAGCGTTCCAGAATTGCATTTTCTATTTATAACATTAGGGGCATAACGTCCTAGAAAAATTTTGGGGGTTTTCAAATCCAACCTGGAGTAAGCAAATTTCAATGTCCCTTCTTAAATTTAACAGGATAGGGCTTTAGTTGAGATCCACCAGTTGCTTCCCAATAAAACCGACAGGGTCACCTTCGATATATTAAACAACATGAAGTACCTCGAACGCGTTATCAAAGAGTCTTTAAGGCTGTATCCTAGCGCTCCACAATACGGAAGATATCTCGGCGAATCGGTTATGACCCACACCGGGTACGAATTGCCTGCTGGAACCGACGTCTTCTTTAGAGTCATCGATTTGCATCGAAATCCCGCTATCTACCCGGATCCGGAAAGATTCGATCCTGATCGCTTTTTACCGGAAAACGTCAAGGAGAGGCATCCGTTCGCCTATTTACCATTCAGCGCCGGACCGAGAAATTGCATAGGTAGTCTCAACTAACGTTTCCGAAATGATAGAATTTAATGATTTCGTTTGGATTTCTTTAGGACAGAAATTCGCTTTGTTGGAACTGAAGGCTTTCCTTTCCGGGATCCTGAGAAATTTCGAGCTGTTACCGGTCGATACACCATCCACCATTATCTTGGTGTCGGATTTAATCTTGCATACCAAGAATGGTATTCGGTTGAAGTTCACCCGCAGACGTTCCTGATGATGACAATACATTTTAAGAAAATACACTACCTACATCGCAATTGATGTCTAACCGTTTCCAAAAGAGTCGTTCAAATTCCCTGGTTTCTATAAGTTAATCGTTAATATATACCGGGTCCTGAAATATGTTTGGGAGTCACGTGACCAAATAATATATATGCAACGAAGAATGTATTGTTGTCTGTACTGTTTTAGTAAAAATCCTGAACATTCTAGTGCAGTTTCATTTTTAACCGCTAACTATGATTGACCAAACATTTTATAGTAACGATTTGAGGTGATACCAACCGCTGGATTATGCAAACAATTTTACAGAACTTACGTGCTTGCAACTAATTTACTGTGTTTGCCATGCATAAACTATAAGCGTGAAGAGAATATTTATGTTTTTAGCAGCATATAAATGAAGCAAATCGTTTCTAACCGCGCATTCACGCCTGATGACAATTTGGACGATCTTGGCCCAGAGGTGTATTAGGAAATAAAATAAACACGGGAACCTGAAAACAGAAATCTTCGACACAAAGGGAGTTTTGTATTGAAAAACATTTTTTATATTGGTTACATGTTCTTTCCGCATTTTGTGCGTCATTAAAATTTTAGTCATTAATTCCCCAAATTTTGCTACTGCAGTAGTTTCTCCGATCAGGTAAAGGAATTCAAGGTTCCTAGGATAAGATGATAGTACTTCATCCAAAATACGCATTCCGTAAGATATAAAGCTGACAAAATTTTAAGTAAATGAGATCTCTTGTCCAGGAATTCCGATACCGTCATAGTTTGTTATAACGAGATTAGGAGCGTGGCTTAATTTAGTTTGGCATTATATGCAGCATTCCAAAAGAGTGAACAACGTAGTTTTAACTTTAAACCCGCAGAATATGAACGCGATTAAAGAAAGTCAAAAGCAGTTTAAGAATTCCAGAGTGCTAACAGATGTATAATTTATTGCGCAACACTAGTTCCGATTGCGTTTGTTTTTAAGGGGCGCCTCTGGAAATTGTTGTCAATACAACTTCCTTAACAGGTAACGACTTTTCGCTTCGTATTTATTATAGTTTGGTATTAGTTGTCGAGGTTTGCGGTGATAGTAAATAATCCACATATTGATGGGAGTAAGAATTATCATAATTTAATATTAGTAACACAAGCCCACAGCTCCTTTCGTAACGCTATGTATTCGTCCCTTGTTAGTCAACTGCATTAATCACCGATAACCACTTGCTTCGTGGCTCAGGCCCCGCAATGTTGTGATAATCTATTAATGTGTTTGCTGGTTTATCTTCTGGGAGGTTATCAATAACACATTTCGTATCGGTTATTCTGTAAATGCCACGAAGGCAAGTATCTTACATTAAACTTTGTTGTACATTATTAGCGGCAGGTACCTATGGATATTTCAAAATTTGTCTCTATTGTGGCGTTTGGGGTGATTATTTATATCGCTTACAAAGTAGTAGAATCAATACTTTGGATGAGAATAATTAACAAAATACCAGGGCCGAAGCCTTTACCTCTGATCGGGAATATTTTAGATTTTCACGGTCCACCTGGTAAGTATCTGCGTGGAGACAAGTTTCTTTCGGAATATTAAGGTAAATACGAACCGCAGTTCATTGGCGAATATTAATCCCATTTCTTAGAGAAAGCAAGGATATTGCAATTGCAGTTTTATTAACGACGATCTCCGTCTTTTAGAAGCAGTGTTTAGGATTCAAAGGAAGCGCGATGAAGAATACGCCCCGATCTATAAGATAATTAGTGGTTTGATAGGAGCAGTTTTCATCAGTTTGCCTGAAGATATTGAGGTAAGTCCGTCGCCCTATGTGGTTACTTCGTTTACATTTCGAAGCCGTTAGATCGTCATCTCTAGCACGAAACACAACGATAAGAGCAAGGTATACCTCCCATTTCAAAACTGGCTACAAACTGCACTCTTAACCAGCTCGGGTTCGTTCCAAAATTCGGACAAAGATTTAAATATTTATTTCTTTTTAAACTTGAATTTAAAGGTGATCAGTGGCATTATAGAAGGAAGATCTTGACGCCAGCCTTTCACTTCAGCATCCCGAAGCAATTCACTCGAACTTTTATCGAAAATACTGACAAGACATTGAAGGAGATCGAGGATTTAGTTGATAAAACTGTCGATGTTGAGCCTCTAGTCACGAAGTTTACCATCCACACCATTTGCGGTAGTATTTTTTGAGACTTGAGAAATTACCATAACGATAATAAATATTTCGCAGAAACCGCAATGGGTGCTAATGCAGATAATTGGGATTGGAACAAATATAGAAACGCAGTCCTAAGGTAATTTGAATATTTATGCTGATAAGACAGGAACAATAGGGTTTGAGTTTGTTTTGGAATCATCTTTATTATTTTCTTATCATCTTAGAATTTTGCGTCCCAACTCTCCCCCTTTTCAGAAAAGAAATTGGAAAATGTTTTATCATTTCTCGTCAATTCACATCGACACATTTCCACCTTTGCTTCCAGTCCCACCAATTTATTGACTCTCAGCCCTTAAAGTACAGCTATCCTTAGAAGGCTATCTTCATTTGTTGGAGCCACAATCTGTAGAACGTTCGAAACCATTTACAGCATACTTGACAAGAGGAAAAGAAAATCCTCGATTTTTCAAAATATCCTCCTCACATTCGGTCTTGATTTCCAGAATGGGTTTAATCGCTATACACAGGATGTTTAGACCGTGGTATTACATCCAACTGACGTACATCTTCTCGCCCAAGTTCTACGAGGGATTTTTCACATGTCGATTGCTACATAAATATTCAAGGAACATAATTGTAGAGAAAAGGAAGACTTTCGACCCGGACAATGTGAAATCGAGTATTTTTAATGACTCTGACGACGTCGTCTACAAGAGCAGGAAACGTTTGGCCATGTTGGACATGCTTCTATACGCCCAAAGTAGAGGTGCGGATATCGACGAGGAAGGCATCCGCGAGGAAGTGGATACTTTCGTTTTCGAGGTTGTATCTTTAAATTTTTTGGATCCAAAGCGGAAAAGTCTTTTTGTGTAAATATGTAATAATTTCTAAGGGGTGTAACAACGTAATTTACTGGGAGATTGCTTCGTGTATTGTACTATTGAGTAAGTACCTTTAAAACGTGGTTGATTACATCTAATTTGGTTTCAGGGTCATGACACAATCTCCAGCTGCTTATGCTGTACGCTAATGCTTCTGGCATGTAACCGAGACGTTCAGGTAATTACTTGAAGTAACTGATAATGGTAATATTTCATTAATCTGATTGAATCCAAGCTAGTGCTTAAAAATCAACTAACCCCTTAATTGACGTTTTCTGGTTTTTGCGGTTAGGTAATTCTTCGACTAAATCGATTGCAAAATACATTTCTTCGTTCAAAACTAATTCTGGAACGGTCTTGATTCACGAAGCTACTAAATCGTTTTTCACTTTTGTCATTTTTGGATAACACTCGGTAACGCTTCACTGTATCCGGTGTTTGTAAACGATGAATATTTTTAAATTATAAATGCTGAAACGTGTATACCCCCTACCTAATTACTTTTAATCAATCAGAACTCCCCTTTATTCCTTTAATTTCCGCTTTTTATTCTTAGAAACCGTAACAAAATAATCTTTGCTCTTCGGTATTGAACATGATATTTCGTTTGGAAGTTTAAAAGCAATTAACAATTTCTTAGAAAAATGTAGAAACGTAAACTTCTTGTAAAAAGTTTTAATCCCTATTTAAGTAATATTTATTTTATTATATTTAAGGAAACATCGGTAATTATAATCGTACAATGTAAATTTCCCAGAAAATCGTCTACTATATTTTTTATGCAAATAACGCGATTTTCAAACGGAAAATACATCGAATAATTTCAAATATGTTACAATATTCCGAATACGTGGAAAGAAGCCTAAATATTCTAAATATGTAACATTACATTAGTCCTAAAAGCTTTTATTTACCCTAATTCGTGTAGATCTTAAAGCGTTCAATTGGACCGGTGATATTTATCGATATGCAAAAAGCATATAATCTGGTCTCTGCTTATTACCTTCCACCCTTCCTTCTATATAAATTCTTGGAGCTTACGTACGTTATTTGTGTGTTAATATTAGGTTGTACCATGTATATTGTATACAATTCTTTTGGTGTTAGGTGTGTTTGTTATGGTATGATATGTTCCCTTCCTTCGTCCTACTACGGGAAATGCAGAAATCATCATATGCATTAAACACTTCAAAGAATGTACATACATACTCAAAGTTTCCTCCCCGGCTTTCACATACAATTCGTCAATGGCGCTTCAAAATTTAATTTTATATTCATAATATTAGGGAAACAATCCTTCAATTTTCAAACCAACCCGTGAATAATCAAATTCAAAAGACTCATCCTAAATTTAACAGGACAAAGCTCTCATCGAGATCCGCCAGTTGCTTCCCAACAAAAGCGATAAAGTCACCTTCGATATACTAAACAACATGAGGTATCTCGAGCGCGTCATCAAAGAATCTTTAAGACTATATCCCAGCGTCCCACAATTCGGGAGACGTCTCAGCGAAAAGGTCATGACCCACACCGGTTACCAATTGCCCAGTGGAACCGACGTCTTAATTAGAGTCATCGATTTGCGTCGTAACCCCGCTATCTACCCGGATCCAGAAAGACTCGATCCGGATCGCTTTTTACCGGAAGAAATCAACCAGAGACATCTTTTCGCCTATTTACCGTTTAGTGCTGGACCGAGGAATTGCATAGGTAGTGTTGAATGACAGGACGAAATCGTTGGCATTTGTTAATTACCTCTGCGTCTTTTCAGGACAGAAATTCGCTTTGTTGGAACTGAAGGCGTTCCTTTCCGGGATCCTGAGAAATTTCGAAATAGTGCCGGTCGATACGCCGGCGAACATCACCTTGGTATCGGGGTTAATCTTGCATAGTAGAGATGGTATTCGATTGAAATTTGTACGTAGATGAAATGAAAATAATGATAACAAAATAAAAAAACAAGAATTTTGAACGTTTCCTGGTTTTAATAATTTCTACAATTTAGATTGTACTTCTATTGCTGCGGCCTTCACCAGGACCAGAATTAATAAATAAACACTGGTCAACACATATTTTGCTGCCGGACTTTTTTAACTGTTCTTAACTAATTTTGGCGCGCTGAATCCAAAAATACCATCAGATTTTCTGTATCAGCTCGTCTTCAAAAGATGTGTTTTTATCTAGCCAGTCTTATTCTTGCATATAAATGTTGATTCCAACACAACCTATAAAGAAGGCACAAGTAAAAAAGAAAATAAGTTTATTCTATAAAACAACTATTTGCTAATGTTATTACCTAAAATAAATATTTGCAGTAGTTGGTAACTAATTCTAAAACTTTGTTTTGAGCACTTTTCTTGCGCATATCTGAAAGAGCTCGTCTCTTTTAATAGTTTTAATACTCCAGGAGTAATCAGCCATCGTGTGTTGATCACATCTGCCCTGGTACCTTTCTTCCATTATTCTAATATCCTGGTGGAATCGTTCGCCCTGCTCCTCACTAAAGTCGTCAAGATTTCCCAGGAAATGTTCCTAAATGATTGTGGAGGTAATGGACCTTAATGCTCCTAGGGCAACTCAAAATTTGAAAGTTATTAATGATATCTTCCACTACTTGTTCGTAATTTTCAGGCTTATAATTACCAAGAAAAGTTTGCACAACTTTTAGAAAAGAAGACCATGTCTTGGATACAATTTCAGGCATTGATTCTGTGAAGTGTGAGTCTTCTATAAGTTGCTTTATCTGAGGTCCGTCAAATATTCCTGCTTTTAATTTTTGATTACTGATTGCAGGGAATTGATTTGCCAAGTATTGAAAACAAAGACCATTTTGATCTAAAGCTTTCACAAATTGTTTGATTAGCCCTAGCTTAATGTGCAAGGGAAGGTAAAATAATTTTATCTCGTCCTACAAATGCTTCAGTAATAACATTGGCTTTTCGCTCTACTAGAGCGCCTTTGTTAGGCCAATTTCTTTTTATCCAATGTTGATCTTTCACTCTGCTGTTCCACAGACACAAAAGACATGGATATTTTGTATATTCACATTGCTGTCCTAAAAGGAAATTCACCATTTTCAGATCGACACATATCATCCACCCATTTGTGCAATAATTATTTTTTTCTGAAGTAGTGATATTGTTTTATAATCCTCTTTCATCTTTGTGGAATGACCAATTGGAATACTTCCATATTTGTTTCTATTGTGTAGAAGGACACACTTCAGACTTGTTTTGGAACTATCTATAAAACGTCGCCAATCAATTGATGTGTACTCTGATATACATACCCATTTCTTGTAACTGTCCTTTTATGTCGTTGCAAAATACCAAGTTATTTTCCTGAAAATAAAATAGCACAAAATCTTTTCCTTTGTTACGGTAATACGTAACTTTCGTTTCCGGAAAAGGATTTTCTACATTAAGTCTAGAAGCAAACAACCCCGAAGACTCCTTTGTAAGGTTTAAATCCCTAATAAGGTCATTTAATTTTTCCTGGGTAACATTCTGCACATGTTGAGTTTTCTTCAAAGTCACTATTGTCAAGGTCACAAGAAGACATTTCATCATCATCCTCTGATAATGTATGTAGGTTACTAAATATCGGAACTGGTATTTCTTCTGGATCTGGAATAGGTCTTCTTGCTGAATCCAAATTGGGATATGTCCACTTATGTCGACTATTCCGATTAATTCCCTTAATATTCATTAGACAAAAGTGACAATCGTCAAAATGGTTCCCTCGATACCATTGGAATCCCAAATTTCAAACACTCTCTTTGTCCTTTTGTCCATTGGCGCAGGTCCTTACCTAGAAAGATTAGGGAGTAAAAAACAACTAGAATTGAAAAGAAGTTTAATTGTAGCAGTATGAATGAAAACATTTTACAAAATTGAATTTTTGTCTATTATACTTGAGCTGATACAGAATGGTATTTTTGGAATCAGAGTTCTTCAAATATTTAAAATCAGCTTCTTTTTTGATGCAGCAAATTTTTTTTTTTGTGGGGCTGTGTAATCAAACAATTTTGTATAATGTTCCCATTATATCCGCACATTTCTAATTTGTAAGATTTTCAGGACTTTAGTGTCTTGGTTACGAATTTGCGCCTGTGTTCGACGAGATAATGCAAGAATTATGACTGTGCACGCACACGCGATACCTCATCGTTACAACGTGCAATGATGAAAAAAGTTCGATGAAATTCTTCTAAAAGGTAGTCATGTGTTTGGCTTATAAAACGTACTGATGTGTTAATGGAAGATTATTTGGTGTTAGAGTAGTAACGGGACAGTGTTACCAAGATTGTTCGGATTCGTTTCATCCCTTAAACTACATACGAACGTGTCTATGTGGTAGTGGCCGTTTTACTGTTGTTCGTTGTGGGGTAAATTGGACGCAGACTTTTATAATCGTAGTAAGTATTCCAAGTAGTTTGTTGGCGAAAGATTTTGTTCAAATTTCCGTCATTAATTCGTACCTAGTAAGTTGTATGAAATCGTTATATTTTCAAACGGAATTTCGTTTAAGGCACCACATCACGGTTCGTGCGCTGTACGAGGGTGTATTTTTCGTAATTATTGTAAAGCAAACGATGAATGGAATTTTTTATTAATACAATATATATATATATATATATATATATATAGAAGACTCTATACAATTTTTTGTACTGGAATCTAAAGTATAGTTGTCTTAACAAATGCATCTTTCAGAAAATGAAAAAAAAAAGTTAAAATTTTTTTACCGTGGTGTGGGGCTTTCAAAATAGTATTGTGTCAGAAAGGTATTTATGTCGTTTATGAGCTTCTTAGTGGATTGAATATCGCAGATAAATGAAGTCCGATATCTCAAAGATATTTTCGAATTTGCAATGCACTTAAGTACGTATTTACTATCGCTAAAAAGTATTTGCCCACCACGAAAATGGAGTATCCTTGAGGTTAAAAAGTAGATTTAGAAACTTTTGATGAGTGGTATTCATGCTATCTTTAAAGTAAATAAAAAATTAGGAAAAATACAAATTATATATTAAATATTGTTATTAAATTTTAGACCCAACAATGTGTGCATCCTTACTTTTAATAACCGCTTTACAAGGTTTCGGCATCCTATCCAAGCAATTTCAGTTTCTGGTGAAATTTTGTTGCATTCTGCCTAAAAAATATTCCACTAGTATTCAGTAGAAGTAGGGCAAATTTTTCTGGCGTTTCGTCGAGCTCATCCTACAAAAGCTCGACTGGGTTTGAGATCAGGGGACTGTTGGGGCCAAATCATAACATTAAGCGTTCTCTCGCCTGATAAGTTGTCCAATTATTCTCTGCATAGCTTCGAAGAGTACTTCGGGTCATTCTCGTGCCAAAATGTGAATCCGTGTCGAAAAATACGCAGTCCAGATGGCAATATTTTATTTTCAAGGTTATCCCAGTACCCATCATTTTTCATTATTCCTTGACTTCTGCAAATATTATCGATTCTGTGCCCATGACAACAGGCCCATATCATAATAGAACCTCCATCATGTTTCACGGTAGGCACTGCATATTGATCAGAGGTTAGTTCTGCTGCTGACCTACACACAAAGACTCTTCGCCTCGATTCAGAAACTTCGAATTTAGACTCGCCAGTCCACAAAACTTTTTCTTCATTCTTTACGGGGTGAAGTTTCTGTGTTATTAAGCCCATTGCAATCGTTTCTTCTTATTGGTGGCGGGGTAATAACGGTTTTATTATAGCTACTCGGTCTTGGAGGTCTGCCTCTTGAAGTCTGCCTTTGACGGTTAACACACTGGCAATGAAGGGATTAAACCTTTCCACATTCACTTGCGCTGCCATTTCTGCTACAGTAGGGCGTACATACTACATAGGAAGATTGTGATTTCTAGCCAACATAATAATGTTGGCTAGAAATCACAATCTTCCTATGTTCGAAGTCGAAGTCGTGGTTTTGGGTCTTCTACTACCTGTTTTGTTTCTAGCAGTTTTATCAGCGACTTAAATTTCTTCACGTCATAATCAACTGTTCTTCTTCGTATTTTCAATTTCTTCGAAATCTTTCGCGATTACTTTTGCCACTTTTTCATGACCAATGAACCAATTATTGTAGACAGCATTGCAATTGAAAGTGCCTTCGTTTCCGGCAAATTTACGATTCACTAAACAACATTCTTAAACAAAGTCAAGTCGCAGATGGCGTACATTTGAAATAATGTTTTCCCCGCAAAATCTAGAGATTAATTAAAAATTCGACACATTTCTAACTAAAGTCTAAAGTGCTATCGATTTCTGGAATATATACTCCTTTTTCAGTGTCATTCTCTGTGACTGGGAAATTTGGAAGTTTTAAAATTTTGAAACAAGATTAAATTAAATTAAATCGGGTTTTTAATAAGAATTTTATCACTAATGCATATTCACGGGGAAATTGAGTAGCAGCATGGTGCATTAATGGGATTTTTCCCCGCATCATCGAATATTAACCGACACCGACTTACTTTCGGGTGCATGCACCATTATTTTGTCTATCCTTTTAAGAACTATTTCCAAGTCTTTCGATTATTTGCCGATCTAATTGCCTTTTCCCTTTCGATACCTCTCTTTTCCATTATTGCATAGATACTGTCGTCCCACGTCTTCCTTGGCCCTCCCTCTTTTTCCCTGTCTTTTAGTTTCGTACACTTCTTTCACTTGTGTTGTTTTATCCATTCGTTGAAGTCGATTTCTAATAATTAAAAGAAAGGAAAGAGATTAGGTTATTTATTCCGGTAAATGATTTTGGCATGAGGTACTTATGCACCTTTATTCCAAGAAATTCCGTAAATGTTATAACTACTACTACAATTTTTGTTTTTCGATTGAGCGACTTGGAGTAACAATTAAAGGAATATAAAAACATTTTGCAGAATAAAGCTGCCTATAAATGCGTGTGTACAATCCAAAAGATATATTTCGGGCAAATACTTTTGAGCTGTAGTGTACCTAATTGAGCATGTTATTGTTTTACTACGTAGTAAGTCGTCGCAGGATTCTCGATCTGGACGTATTTCAGTAATCGGTGATGCCATTGTATTGAAGAGTTGTTAATCAGACGAGAATTTCCTTTTACTTAATTATTAATTACGAAATAATTTACGTCAGTGTATCAGTGCGTAATTTTACTATTCATCCTCTCATATCCTACATTCAGCGACAAGCGGAAAAATATCAATTTCATTTTTTTTTGATATCCCATCAGTATTGATTGTTAAATTAGTCATCGCGAAATTTTGAAAATGCACAGGAGAAACATTCATGGTCTGGACACGAGCCTTATATCACTCCAGTCAAGATGTAAACGGCGCACATAAATCTTAGAAAAATCAGCTATTCGAGTTGTAAATTGAGTTCGAATTAAGTTCCGTGTCACCATTCGATTCCAAATTATGACAACGCGATAGGTGTCCCTCCAGATCGTGTTGGATTTTCCAGATAATTTTTACTGCTTACATTTACAATTTGTATTGACGTCAATCTGCGCGTTGCATCGTGGTTCATTCGTTTCATAATTTTGACTATTTACGTTTGCCTCTTGTTACGATCTCGCCATCGGCCTTGTATCCGTAATGTTTCTTGGAATGGATAACAAAAATAGAAATAAAACAAACACTTCACGTGTGCTTCCTTTATTACTATAAATTTGACCTGTTCTTATCGTTTCTTTCTAATGAAATAGTAATAATAATAATAATAATGTATATTTTCCGGGACTTTAGTACAAAAAAAAAAAAAAGAAAATGTACTATAACATTATTTTTTATTATTATTTATTTAAAAGATCATAAAATTCCAATGCAATATTCAATCAAATTTACAGTAAGTAGAATTGACGAATATGAAAGTAATGTTAATAAATATTGTTCATGCAAATTTACTTTACATTTCTCGCACTTTTGGTGGAGTTTTTCTTGAATAAGGCATATGTATTTTGCTTATGTGCATTTACCATACAATCATCAATGCGATCAAACCTCATTGCATCCATAATTTCACTGGAAATTTCCTTCGAAGTATTAGACCTTCCTGTGCTACTTACGGGTGTTTCCTATTTTTATAAACAAACATTTAGTAGTTTACGAACGACTTTTAAATAATCTAATGTTTCAATCTAAAAGTATGATTTCCTCTAGATCTGGTTTACATTACAAAAATTTTTTGCAGAAATTCATAAATATCTTCATCACGCACTTGTCTCCTTTGTTCAATATTGGACTTATTATTGCTTTGGATCAGTCCATCTTGCCTATCAGGTTTCCCTCTTCGGTTTTGATGAAACTGCTGTTGGCCAAGTATCCTTCCTCCGCTTTCTTTGCTTCTTGGTAAAATAACCTTATTTCATTTTTTGAAATTTAATTTCAATTGTTTGTACCCCGTTTTCATTGTACTGTCTTTTTTCTTTCAACATGTTCTTCTCATTTCTTTTTCTGGTTGCTTTGTATTTCTGAAGTACTTCTTCGCCCCTAATAGTTAACATTTGGTTTCTTAACTTCCTTTTGGCTTCCGCTATTTTGACACATTCCTCGTCAAAGCAATCTTTATCTCCGCTTTCCGCATTCTTGGGCGGTATAATCAATTGCCTAGCTCCTATTACATTGGTCAACACATATTTTGCTGCCGGACTTTTTAACCGCTCTTGATAAATTTTGGTGCGCTGAATCCAAAAATACCATCAGATTTTCTCTATCAGCTCGTCTTCAAAAGATGTGCGCACGTATTTGTATTTAGCTAGTCTTATTCCTGCATATAAACATCGGTTCCAATAAAACCTATAAAAATTCGTTCCCCCTGCCCCTCACTAAAGTCGGCAAGATTTGCATCTAAACGACTGTGGAGGTAATGGGCCTTAATGGTCATATGGCAACCCAAAATTTGAAAGTTATTAAGCATATTTTCCACTATTTGTTCGTAATTTTCAGACTTATAATTAGCAAGAAAATTTTGCACATCTTTAATTTGGAACTATCTATAAAAGTTCGCCAATCAAATTATGTGTACTCTGACATTTGATCATCTCCTGATGATGCTAACTTGGTTAGCGAAACGCGCGTCGAGAGACATGCAATATTTGTTTGGTGATAGTGGAAATTTGTGCATTGACTTTGTCAGTGTGTTTGCTATGTGTACTCTGATATACTCATTTTTTGTAACAGTCCTTTTATGTCGTTGCATAATACCAAGTTAACTTCCTGAGAATAAAATGGCAGAAGATCTTTTTCTCTGTTACGCTAATAGGTAATATTTGTTTACGGAAAAAGAAGATCTTTTCATTAAGTCTAGAAGCAAACAACTCGGAAGACTAGTTTGTAAGGTTTAAATCTCTAGCAAGGTCATTGAATTCTTCCTGGATAACCTTCTGGACATGTTGAGTCTCCTTCAAAGTCAGTATTGTCATGTTCACAAGAAGATATTTCATCATCATCCTCTGGTAACATATGTAGGTTACTAAATATCGGAACTGGTATTTCTTCTGAATCTGGAATAGGTGTTCGCGCGGAAATCAAATTGGGATATGTCTACTTATGTCGATTATTCCGATTAATATCCTTCATATTCACTAGACAAAAGTAATAATCGTCCAAATGGTCTCTTGGCTCCTCCCATACCCCATTCCCTCCAGAGTTCCAGAGTTTTTTGTCGGGCTGTGTCATTGCAGTTTTTGGTTGTTTTCATTCCTCTTTAATCTGCATACCATATTCGCCTTGGTTTATTTCTTTGTCGATTGCCTTTTCATAGTTGCTCGCTTCTCCGTCTTTCTTGTAGTTCTTCTATGCCGTATTATACTTTTCCCTCGTTTTACTATCTTTCCTTTTTCCCTTTGGATCATTTTACACTTAACTTTTACCAGAAAATAATCCGAGCTACTTTCCGCGCCCCTCTTACTTCTAACGTTTTTAATAAAGTCCGAATTGTTCGTCTCTATCAGAAATATATTACTATTATAGTACCTATAGCATATTTAACGATAGTTTTAAAGGAAATGATGAACACGATGTCCTATAGAAGGTGATAAACTGCCAACACTTATAATAGAATGGATTTCTACGTTCCTCCTCTACATGAATTTGGAATTTCAATCGCTTCATTGCCTCATATCTTCAGAAAATTCCATTTCTTCGTTGATGGAACGTCCCACTTACCTCTTCAATTTTCAAGACAATTATCGTAGTTTATCGTGTTTCGTTTCATTGCTGTTCTAAATCGTGTTCGGATTTCAATTCGACTTGGAATCGAGTAAAAATCAATTTCGACAAGGTAATTGTGACATGAGCGAAGCGGATTTTTAAATCGTAAATTTTCAACGCGAATGACATAAAACAAAAGAGCACGTGAGAGTAATCGCCGGGTTACCTTCAACGTCGACAATAACGATCGTGTAATTTAATTCTATACGTGTTGTACATACATGCGTTCGAGTTGTATGTTTTCATATCGTATGCAATAATGATATTAACCGAGCGCGCGATGGGACGATCAAATTTTCGATAAGATCAGAGAGGAACCGCTGACGATTTCGATGTATACATATTATATGAAACCTACCGGTATCCAAACGATTATGATCAACGCGAACTGATGAATGTTTAATCGTAATAACGCAGTACGTAACTAGCCTACACTGTTTGTCATCTAGCCACTGTCCACAAGACCTCGAATCTCGAGCTCCATTGAGAACGTTTAATGGAGCTCGAGATCGCGCGAGCTGTATTCAATAGGTACTAAAGTCGTGATAATTGTTTTTTTCTCGGGCCACGCGCGTTCCGTTTTGGAGAGGTTTTTAAAAGGTTTTGGATCCTTCGAGAGGGAAGTATGTACAGGCATTGTCCGATTATCGTGGCACTCAGTGGACTTTTGGTGTTGACGACCGGTATCGTTTGTCTCTGGTATGCCTTTCCGAAGCTGGTGGAGTCGCAAATTGGGAAGGTAAGTATAGAATTTTTTCTTTTTAAGCTTTAAAATCGTTTGGGTATCAAATCAGCAAAAACATTGCATCCCATAAAGGTAATTATCTTTCGGATTATGATCTGTAAGTTTCAAATCTGTAGTTTATTGTCCTGGAAAGTGGTGGAGATAATATGAAAGATAAGTACTTAAATATGCCATGAGTGATAGATCCATTTAATTAACAATTGAGGTAATGAAATCGTTTCGGTCAAGTCTGCACAAAATTCACTCACATATTTTTTGCCTGTTCGATTATATTTTTAAACCGAAATATTTAGTGTGGTTTTGGCCAAATCAATTCCGAGGCGAACTTTTGGCCAAATCCGCAGGAGTCATCCATTCGTCTTTCTTCCTTCCATTTTGGGGGAAACTTTTACCACCACCAATTGTTGCACTCAATTTACACTAAATTTTCAAATATATTGGAATGCTCAGGACGCCTCCCATAAATGCACAACTCGCTAAACGGGGTATATCTTAGGGGTTCCTAATTTCTTCTTACTAAAACTATAATACATATCAATTAATTTCTCTTGAAAAGAAAGCTTCTTGAACTGGAAGTTTCATGGAACCAAAGCGAATTCCAATTTCATACACCGAATTAAAAGAAAAAGAGTTAAAAAATCCAATGAAAGAGTGTTTTGGATATTCGATGACACGATGACATGTTTTGACTTTATTAGGCGGAATTTGACGTTGATGTTGACTTTGTCGTACACGTCCTTAAAAATAATATTCCAATTAAGAGTGCTTCGAAAACAAGAGCAATAGACGATAAATGAATAAGACGATTTCATTGGTTTGACTTTGACATTGACATTGCCGTTTGACGTCTGATGCATTCGATTTTCCTCCCTCTAAATACAGGAGCACGAAGTCTATTAGGATGAAGTTAGCAGGCTTTAACTTGTTTCTTTTGCTTTGAAAACAAAAGAAAAAATAACAAATGATTAAGGCGATTTCATCGGTTTGACCTTCACGTTTATGTTTAATCTTGCCATTCGATTTTCTTTTCTTTTAACAATCCCACACGATTAAGCTATCAATATTTAACTTGTACTTTTTGTTTTGAAAACGAAAGAAAGAAATAACAAATGATTAAAACCATTTCATTGGTTCGATTTTGATGTTTGACGTTCGATATTTAAGCTCGTCATTCGATTTTCTTCCCTCTTAAAACGCTCACACAAAGCCTACTAGGATTGAGGTGGGAGTCTATAACTTGTCCTTTTTGCTTTCAAAATGGAAGAAAGAAATAATAAATCAATAAGACGATTTGTTTGGTTAGAATTTGACGTTTGACATTTAAGGTTATCATTCGATTTGCTCTTAACACTCCCACACAAAGCCTACTAGTATTAAGGTAGCAATATTTAACTTGTCGATTTTGCTTTGAAAACAAAAAAGAGAAATAACAAATGATTTGATGGGTTCAATTTTGATATTTGACGTTTGATATCTAAGCTTGTCATTCGATTTTCTTCCCTCTTAAAACGCTCACACAAAGCCTACAAGGATTGAGGTAGGAGTCTATAACTTGTCCTTTTTGCTTTCAAAATGGAAGAAAGAAATAATAAATCAATAAGACGATTTGTTTGGTTAGAATTTGACGTTTGACATTCAAGGTTATCATTCGATTTGCTCTTAACACTCCCACACAAAGCCTACTAGTATTAAGGTAGCAATATTTAACTTGTCGATTTTGCTTTGAAAACAAAAAAGAGAAATAACAAATGATTTGATGGGTTCAATTTTGATATTTGACATTTGATATCTAAGCTTGTCATTCGATTTTCTTCCCTTTTAACACGCCCACACAATGCCTACTAGGATTAAGCTAGGAGTCTATTTTTTGCTTTCAAAATGGGGAGAAAGAAATCATAAATCAATAAGACGATTTGTTTGGTTAGAATTTGACGTTTCTCATTCGATTTTCTTTCCTATTAACACACACATATAAACCTACTAGGGTTAGACTAGAAGTCTTTCTAATTTATTTTTTATTTAATACACTCGTAATTCATTTGCTTGCAATATTGATTAGCTTTTGTAAAAGAAAATTTTGCTAATGTGAAAGCTCATTAAGATTTCCCAAGATTTAAAGACAGTAGGTACAACATTTTCTAAATTGCAGAACTTGTCTTCTTATTTTTACAGTTACAAGTTACAGTGATTCATTTAACATTGTTATCCAAGCATCCGACCATTTCTTCAGCAATCTTCCAGGGTTTTCTTTGCCAAGCGGTTTTGAATTCAGTTGTCCAAAGTTTCAATATTTTTAGTGTTGTAAAATTTGAGTATTTAAGTAAACCTGAGGCGTATGGTAGTAAATTAAACGACAGCCTAGACTTGGACCAGTAGTTCATAATAATTATTGCTGCGGCGAGAAAAGCAAGAAAGAAAATTGAAAAATTTTGTTAAGCCTTAAATTCAATTGTCCTTTAACTGTCGCGAGACTTCGCATACTTATGGTTTCGAAGACGCAGAAAACGATTCTGTACTTTAAATCGGTGAAATACGTCTGGTTTAGTCGTATTTCGTAATTAATTTGGGAAAAAGGATTGATTTCTTTATTGGTTACACAAGCCCAAGAACATTCGATAAGTCTCGGCACCTTTAAGGTGATGAATTATGCCATGGGCCCTCAAAGATAATAGAACGTGTCCTTTTGAAACAATTGAACGCGATTAACTATCGTACTTTGTCAGAAATTCGGGAAAAAAGGAAAAATCATCAAATTTTCACCGTTTTCCGCCTATAATTTTAGTCTGGGCAAGAATTTCGGGTTGAAAATCACTTTCCCCGAATCTCCTCGACAAAAGCTTCAATTTAATGTATAACACAGCCCACTTCCAGACATTCCCCATTTTTGCTAAAATTCAAAGGGGTACCTCTTTAAAAAATTGACAAAATTCAATTGACTTTTAACTGCTGCGAAACTTCGCATACTTATAACTTCGAAGGCACAGAAAACGATTCTGTACTTTAAATCGGTGAAATACGTCTGGTTTAGTCGTATTTCGCAATTAATTTTGGAAAAAAACATTGATTTATTCAATGTTTAAAAAATCCCAAGAACATTCGATAAGTCTCGGCACCTTTAAGGCGATGAATTATGCCCTGGTCACTCAAAGATGATAGAACGTGTCCTTTTGAAACAATTGAATGCGGTTAACTAGCGTAGTTTGTCAGGATTTTGGGAAAAAAGGGGAAAAACCATCAAATTATCTCGGTTTTTCGCCTATAAATTTAGAACTGGCAACAATTTCGGGTTGAAAATAATTTCTCCGGAATCTCCTTGACATAAGCGTCAATTTGATGTATAACACAGCCCATCTTCAGACATTTCGCATTTTTGTTAAAATTTGTTAAAAATTTGACAAAATTCAGTTGACCTTTAACTGTCTTGAAACTTCGCATACTTGTGGTTCAGAAGGCGTAGAAAACGATTCTGTACTTTATGTCGATGAAATACGTCTGGTTTAGTCGTATTTCGTAATTAATTTGGGAAAAGACAATGATTTCTTCAATGTTTAAAAAATCCCAAGAGCATTCGATAAGTCTCGACATCTTTAAGGTGATGAATTATACTCTGGGCACTCCAAAGATGATAGAACATGTCCTTTTGAAACAATTGAATGCGATTAACTATCGTACTTTGTCAGAATTTCGGAAAAAAAGGAAAAATCATCAAATTTTCACCGTTTTTCGCCTATAATTTTAGTCTGGGCAAGAATTTCGGGTTGAAAATTACTTTCCCCGAATCTCCCCGACAAAAGCTTCAATTTCATGTATAACACAATCCACTTTCAGACATTTCGCATTTTTGTTAAAATTCAGAGGGGTACCAAAATTTTTGAATGATGCTGGGATTTTGAAAGATGAAAAGAAATGTAATTAAATGTATGTTTATCAGGAATTTTAGAAAGGATTCCAACTTCGAAGAGTTTTAAAAACTTTTACAATTAATGATGTTGAAATTGAGAGAAATTTCTATAAGCCAGAAACTTTGGTTAAACCTTAAATTTTGAAAAAACTGTCATATACGTTTTCAAAAAATTTAGCAGTTAGGAGCAATCTTGAGGAAACCTGGTAGTTTCTAGGTTTTTTAAGAATTTTGGAATATTTTGAAAATTGTTGGCAAACATTTTTAGTAAGTATTCCAAAATCTTTCGAAAACTGAGGAACTAGCGGGTTTCCTCAAGACTGCTCAAATCTTGTAAATATTTCGAAAACTAATTAATAAAGATCTACTTGAAAATTTGATAAACTGAATTTTAACTAAATTTGGCTGGAAAGACCGCAATTTTAAAAAATTAAATTATTAAATATGTAGCTTCAACATCTCAAAGATTTAAACATTTCAATTTTTTAACTCTTAAAGTTCCCCAAAAATTTTAAGTGAATGAATTGTTTGTATAGCTAGTAATGTTTCAGTTTTTGAAAAGTTTAATCTCAAAACTTTACAGTTTTTGAAAATACTTCAAAAATTTGGAATTGGTAAAGAATTGAACCTTCATCATTTTCTTTTCAAAATTAAAAAATTAGACGAAACTGGTGCATACATCTGCATATCGAATTACATATATATGTATATACACTCAGTGTCAAAAGTAGACTTTGATTACACTGCATTTTAATTCCTTAATTATTATTACTATTTCCTTTTTCCATTTTCTACAAGAACATCGCTATAGAAGAAAGCACTCAAGCCTACAAATTGTGGAGGAAGCAATCTTTTCCGCTTAACTTCAAAACTTATTTCTTCAACGTCACCAACGCGGACGAAGTAATGATGGGCGGTACTCCCATCGTAAAAGAGGTCGGACCGTACATCTACGAGTAAGCGCGTCTGAGATTTTAGCTTTGCATCCATTCTGATCCCAGATTTCCAGCTTATACATCGAAAGGCAAGTCATAGCCGTCGACGAAGAAAGCGATACCATAAAGTACTACTTGAAGAAGCATTACGTCTTTAACGAAACGATCAGCGGTTGTAGGAGCGATGAAGATGTCGTCACCTTGATCAATATGGCTTTAATGGTGAGAAGTTTTGGTGCTTTCCCTCTAAATTGCACTTTTTTGGAAGTAAAACACTTACTTTTTTTTTTTTGGAAAACGTTCTTAAAGTGCATTCTGCTAAAGCAATTTGGTGCTTTAATATTTATGAGATAATTTTTTTTTTGAAAATTAGGGTACCGTACTGAAAGTCAATTCCATCATGCCGAGTCTTCTTCCGATGGTGGCCCAAGCCCTGCCGTATCTTTATCCGGGAATTTCCGATATCTTCATAAGGACGAAAGTCAAAGATCTCCTATTCGATGGCATCACCTTACATTGCACTGCACCGGAAATAGGTGATTGATTCTTTCCATCCAATGTTTCGATCGAGTTATAACGGCCATCTTCTCGATTTTAGCGACCCTTTGCATGATGATGAAGACCTCTTTGCCGAGAAATATGAAGCTCGCCGAGAACGGGAAAGATTTCGTGTTTTCCATGTTTGGACTCGTACGTGATGATCTTTCGATTCTTCCATTCCTTCCATTTATTTTCTTTCCGGTTTTAGTTTAATGATACCCTGCTGGGTCCGTTAAACATGACCAGGGGCTTGAAGAACACTACGAGAGGAGATCTGGTAGAATATGACGACCAATCCCTTTTGGAAGTTTGGCCAGAAAATGGTGTTTGTAATATGATTAACGGGAGCGATAGCGGGTTGTTCTTCCCGATGAAGAAACCTGTGGAGACCATTTATACGTTTATTCCAGAAATTTGCAGGTAAGAGGTGACATTAAGCCACTTCATCCTTCAAGTCGCGATTTTCCAATCAAAGATTGGTGGTCTTATTCTAGCTCCTAAATAAATTAGTTTACAACACCGATTTTGGAAAACTACAAATACGCATTTTGACCACCAATTGGTTATCTTCAGTGGAAAATCCAAAACATAAAACTTTATTAACACAGCACACTGTACTGCCTCTCGATCGGCACTAAACGCATTTGTTTAATGCCGGATACAATATTTCTTCTTTTTCTTCTTTTCGTTCTGGCCTTCTCTTTTTCCTTCATTCATATTGCTGGTCTTCTCGTATTTTCCTCCTTTCTATCCTTTTTTACTCTCTTTAGTTTCACCAAACCCAATACATAGTCCCTCGTTTCTTCTTCTTTATCGTCCATTTTTCCAGTGTCACTTTTTATATTTTCGCATATTGTTCTGCCCATTTCCTCGTCTTTTCCTTTTTCCCCCTTTCTGCTTCGTCTGCGTTTCCTTCTGATGTTCTTCTTTCTTCTTCAGCTACGATAATTCTTCTTGTCTTGTATTTTTGTCTCATTTATCGATTCTTGGAAGATTATTTTTCTTCTACGCATACTCCTTCTGGTTTTCCAAATTTTAACATATTATCTTCATAAACCAAGCGTCATTTTTAGGCTTTCGTTCCTCCTATTTCCTCTCGTTCTTCTTCCATTTGTAACCGAAATAATCAACATTTTCTCTTGCCTTATTCCTCAAACTAAAAACACTGATCTTCTCGTCGCATAACCTACGTCGTCTCTTTTTCCAAATTTTCCAAACATCGATTTTTAGGTCTTCGTTCTTCCATTTCCTTCCTCTACCTCATCCTCTCCTTTCGTCCTTTGCTTCTTAGTTTTCAGCGCAAATAATTGCATCTTTTCTTATCTTACTCCCCGATCCAAAACACGAATCGTCTTAGCATATTATCCATTTCCTCTTCTTCCACCTTCTCATTTTCACCTTGTTTTCCTTCTTCTTTTTCAACGAAAATAACTGCATTATCTCTGTCTTTCTCCCTATTGTATCCAATTATCTTGACAAAGAAAACGTCAATTTTCACGTTTTCGTTCTTCCTTTCTTTCGTTCTCATCATCATTTCTTCCTCTTCTTCACTTTCCATTCAAACTAATTACATTTTTCTTGTCCTATTCGTATTAAATTAAATTTTTGCAGAAAAAAATGTTCCAATAGTTAAGTTTTGACAGATGTCACATGTTGACAGAATGCTAGGTCAAAAATCACCGAAATATCTGTCCCAATTACTGGTGATCCTGTAGAATATTTTGACAGGTATCAAATGTTAGCAGCTTGTTAAAGTTAGGATTTTGACATAGTCACTTCTGTCTCAAAGCTGTTTAATTTTCTATTTTGACAGCTGTCAAAGTATTCTCTCCTACATTCCGCGTGATTTTGTTCATTGGACATTTTGACAGTTGTCATATGTTCAAAATTCATTCGATTTTTGACAAATTTGTTTTTGTATCTTTGCAGGTCGACAACTGTAAGAATGTTCTTCTTTACGGTCAGTCTGCCCATTAAATCTTTTAACAGGTATCAAATGCTGAGCGTTCGCTAAGACTATGGCAGATTCTCCTTTGTGTTGTTTTTAAGTTGACATTTTGACAATTGTAAAAATGCTCTTTCCTACGATTAGTTTGATTCTGCACCACTAAATATTTTGACAGCTAACAAACAAGTTCGCTAAAACTTTGATAGATTTGTTTTTGTGTTGTTTTAAGTTCATATTTTGACAGTGGCAGTTCTACGGTCCGTGCGATTGTCACCACTAAATATTTTGACAGGTAACAAATGGTGAAAGTTCACTAATACTTTGACAGTTGTAAGAAAAGTCTTTTCTACACTCTGTACGATGGTGCCCAGTGAATATTTTGACAGGTAGCAAATGCTTGAAGTTCTCGAAAACTTTGATAGATTAGTTTTCGTGCTGTTTTAAGTCGATATTTTGACATTTGTAATAGTGTTTTTTTCTACGATCAGTGCGATTCCACGCACTAAATATTTTGATAGGTAGCGGACGTTGGAGATTCGCTAAAACTTTGACAGAATCTTTTTAGTGTTGTTTAAGTCGATATGTTGGTAGCTGTCAAAATGTTCTATATTACATGTGATTATGATTACTGAATATTTTGACATATCATACTCTGGAAGCTCCTTAAAATTGTGACAGATTCTTGGCTGTATTGTTTAGTCGATGTTTTGACATTTATAAAGAGAGTAATTTTCTATGGTCTGTGCGATTCTACCTATTAAATATTCTGACAGATACCAAACACTAGAAGTTCACTAAAACTTTGACAAATTCGTTTTCATTCATTCAGTTCGGCAGTACGATTCTATCTACTAAGCATTTTGACAGTTATCAAATGTTGGGAGTTGATTTAAATTGTGATAGATTCGCTTCTGTATTGTTTAGTCTGAGGCAATGACAACTGTACAAGCATTCTTTTTACGGGCCGTGTATTTTAAGTAACTAACAATTTTGTCAGCAGTCAAACGCGGAAATATTAGGATTTTGATCGCTCAAATTTTGGGGATTTATTCAAATTTTGACAGCTTTTATACAGGCGTTAATTCAAAAATTTGGCAGCTATCAACATGGTGTTTCTTTCATCCGGTTGGTGGGTTCGTTGATGGCACATTTCCTCGAGGCATTAGAGGTTCAAACAAACAAACAAAATTTCTACAGATGCATAAAAGAATAAAAACTAACCCCAAAACCAAAAACTGGTTTGTTACAATTTCTTCTTCCTTTCCAAAATCCTTTCCTATTTTAATCTTTCATTCCTGTTACCGTTCAGCCACTTCTTCATCGAATTCGAACACTTCTTCGTATATATAGCAAGAAGGTGGTCGCTAGGTCGTGCAAAACGTTCGCTAGAGTTAAATTTAAAACAAACAACAAATCATGGTATGTTATCTTCACAAACTAAAATTACGATTTTTAGGTCTGTTGGAGCGGAATTCGACAAGAAGATGGTCAAATCTGGCCTCAATATCTACAGGTACGCCTCTACGAAAAGGTCGCTATCGCACGAGGGTCCCAATCAATGCTTTTGTGAAGAAACCGACGACGACAAATTCGACTGTCCTGTCGAGGGTACTATTAATCTTGAGCCGTGTTTAAGCGCGCCGGCTTTGATATCGAATCCTCACTTTTATCTGGGCGATAAGAAGCTGTTGGATTACGCGGTGGGTCTGAAGCCGGAACAGAATAAGCACGAGTCGTATATGTTGATAGAACCGGTGAGTGTGAGTGAGTGAGTGTGAGTGGTAAGATGTAAATTACATTGAAAGTCTCGGTGCGGCTTTGGTGCGATTTTTCTTGGAATGGAACACTAAATTTAGGTGAAAGAAATCAGAAGGGAAGTGTGGCTTGGACTATCTTTTTGGAAGATATAAAAAGTTTTCGTGGAGAACTTCGAGATCTGAGTTGAATTGCCCTGGCGAAGCCAAAGTATTAGTTTAGACATCCTTTAGAGGAATTCAGCAAAAACAATGTGACAAAAGTAATGAAAGTCTTCGTGGACCCTAATCTTTTTGGATTTGACAAGCCGAATCAGGTTAGGGCGGTTGGATAGATGGATTGATGGGGTTGAGGAAGAAATTGAAATTGGAAAAAGGAAAATGTTAGGTCGCTCTGTCCTTCAATCAAAATTTTGTTAGGCATCTTTCCTTGTGATCAAGCAGTAAATTAGCAAAAAAGGAAATTAGGGAAATGTCACGGATACTTGCCCCAGCCTATTTTGAAGTACTAGTCTTTTGGCCCTTTGTTGGGGGAATAAAACGAAAAGCGAAAAATGGAAAACGCATGTTTTATATTTGGCCTCTAATTCATTCCTTTACTTATCTTCCTATTTCTTTTTAGAGAACAGCAACGCCGCTCGAAGGCGCCAAACGTACCCAAATGAACGCCGAAGTGAAGCGATTCGCGGATTTCCCCCTCCTGCAAAACGTCAGCGAAGGAATTTTCCCCATATTATGGCTCGAAGAGGTAACACTTATACGCAGATGCACATTCATTTTTCTAATTGGTTCCCTTAACACTCCAATAGGGCGTCACCATCCCCGATAAGTTCTTGGACATCCTAGTCAGCAGCTTCGCCAAAATCGCCCTCCTCGATATCTTCAAATGGGCGCTCATCGTCACGGGAATAGCCTTGATGTTCGTCGCTTTTACCCTAGTCATGTACCAGGAGCGGTTGATGTGCTTCGCGACGAAGGAGACGGTCACCTTGAACGAGGGCGGGGGCGTCTTTACCACGCGAAATTCGAGCTTGCCCTTCAACACGTCGGTGGTTTATCCCGTAAATAATCGACCGGGGGATGCGGGAGGGAATCGAAATTTCGAGGAAGAAAATAATAAGAGGAATAGTCGAAATTGGCTGGTGGATCAGAGATTTACGTGATTCGCACGCAGTATTTATAGCATTTTGTGTAGTTTAATCGTTGAGAAACTTTCGATCGTTTGTTGTTACTAGATGATGAAGATATATACGTATTGTTATGTTATTATGTAATTTAAGAATTTTATTTACGTGTTTTAAGCGAGAAATAAAGTTTTTGAGAAAAGTTATATGAACCAAAGAAGCCGATTCTTTAACATATAATTTGTCCTGGTAATTCCGAATTTGCAGGTTTTTAATTACAACGCGTTTGAAATTTCATAAACGAGTAATGTAGGTTAGAGTGGGTTTTTTCGAATTCGGAAATTTTAATCTCCCATCTCTAGAAATGATTCTAATTAATGAAAAACAATCCCAGTAAAAAAATAAGTAAATAAAACATATATCTAATACTTCATAAGTAGAGAACGGATTATGTGTTCGAGATTTGACTAAAATATGTACATATACATGTTCTAAATATAAGCAAAATATGTTGAAAGTATTCCTAAAATGTCTAGAATATGGAAAATATGTATCAAAAATATTTTCAGAATGTCGAATATATTTTGAAGTAAATACGTATACAGCCCCTACCTAATTATTTTTAACCAATCAGAACTTACCTTTATTCGTTTAATGTCCGATTTTTATTCTTAAGAACCATAACAAAATAATCTTTGCTCTTCGGTATTGAACATGATATCTCGTTTGAAAGCTTAAAGACAATTAACAATTTCTTAGAAAAATGTAACAATATAAATTTCTTGGAAAAAGCATTAATCCCTATTTAAGTTATATTTATTTTATTATATTCAACGCAACATCGGTAATCGTACAATGTAAATTTCCCAGAAAACCGTCTACTATATTTTTTATAGAAATAACGCGATTTTCAAACGGATGTCGAATAATTTCAAATTTATTAAAATATTGAAAATATGTGGAAAAACGCCAAAAAATTCTAAATATGTAAAATTAAATTAGTGGTAAATGCTTATATTTACCCTAATTAGAGTAGATCTTAAAGTGTTCAATTGTGTCGTTGATAGTTATCGATATGCAAAAAACATATAATCCGGTCTCTGTTCATAAGGATTCTTATACTTAAATTAACAATGATCAAAATTTGAAATATGTTTATGGCAACATTCAATTACAGCGTAGGAAAACTTAACATAAATTACAAAGAGGTTCGCTTTAATGTTGGATATTTTATGAAAAGAAAACACAATACGGCTTTCTTATTCCACACAGTTCTAATATTCTGTTCAAACAAAAAATAAAGTAACCAAAGAAATGACTGCATTATTTCAAATTACGTGATATGGTCGGGGAATCTTTTACAGCTTGGAGCAAAAATTGTTTTTGAAGTTAATCTTTTGTTAAAATTAGATTACATCCACTGATGAGCTTGGTACCTCGTTCAGCAGCATTATTTACAACCTTAAGTTTCCTGACAATATCTAAACACTGACAATGAGTGTAAGTTGCTTGATCAGTTTCTAAAACGATTGTAGGCAAGCTTAATTTTCCAAAAACTGTAACCGCATACAAAATCCTCAATTTCCTTATTTCTAATATTACTAATTATCATTTATCATTTATCATCAACTGTTTAATATCTTCTTCATTTGGCTTTATTTTCTGCAAAGCTTCAACCCATTGCCCGCTCTGTGATAACCGAAATTACCTCATCTAGAAAAGATAAAGCGACATTGATTGGATTTTAATACCACAACATTACAAATTGTTTACTATTTTATTACCTGTGGCTTGAGATATCTTTTTGTCGATATTTTGAATTAGTTCTGTAGAAAGCTTTAAATCAAGAAATGGCACTTTAAACCGTGGTTTACGATCTACAATCCGGCAATACCTGTTTTTCATTTTGCGTTAATTGATTTTGAAAATAAAATTTTTCGACAATAAATTGCTTCAGACACCCAACCTGCATGATAACAATGCATCCGGCCGATAAACATTGATGTTGGTGGGTTCTTCGATGAAATGCTTGGCAAGCAATGAACACTCTTTATAATCGTCACGGGGTTGATGCATTGCTAAACATAAATCTATGAAATTTACAATCTCAGCTTTAACCGGTTTAAAAGGTTTAAATAAAAGTACATTCGGTCAAGATGAAGAAGACACTTTTATATCAAATACACGTTTCAAAACAACTTCAAAAATATGATGCTTACATGGAAAGTGCAAAGTACCTCTTTTTAACTTTTTTGCAAAATTGTGGCTGCCCAATTTAAATAACCCATATTGGATGCCCTAGTATCACATTATTTTACTTTCCAAATTTTAAGCTCTACTGGTAACCAAGGCGGCAAGCCTATCGAGGTGTTCCATTCCAGTTAAAGATGATAAAAACCTGCCATCTCAATGGAACTGGTGCCAACCACTCATAATCTTTAATTGCCGTTTTTAATGCTAAAGATGTCTTCATGCATTTGTTGCCTAGATCGCTGTAATTTGGATCTGCTTATGGGACTGTAATTACCATATAAACCATTCTGAAAAAGCATTTTCCCTAGTAGTGCGATTCAATTTGGCTAATATCCTTACAAAATATCTCACCATGTTTATCGTTTAATCACCGAGATTGGCAAAAATGCAGATCTAACTGTAGGAAATTAATTTTCAGGAATATAGTTGCTCCAAAGTCTTTGTAATTTTGCAGCAGTTCATCAACCAGCTGTTTCTAGCTTTCTTATTCTTCAGGATGTTTGTTATCGCAGTTTTGAAGGACTGCCAAACAGATGCTTCCCTTTCATCTACGGGTATTGTCTAAACTGGCATATTTAATTAGTTACTTAATTTGCGGCCTGACAAAATATGTATTTCCCCTTTTATTTTAGCTTCCCTTATTCTGAGAAATTTGTCTTAATCTTAAATGAAGAAAACGTTCACCATCTCTGTCCATCGTCTTTAGGAAGTTTTCGTCGATTCCAATTTAATGTGCAAAGATGACAGCAGAATCTTTTCTGAATTAACGAGGGCGTCGTGGATGATATTCTTAAAACCAGGAGTAAGGTTACTTCTTCTTGGTCATTGCTTCTCAGTATAATAAGCTTTTCTGTGCCCATTATCCCAATCATGCAGAAGACAACAAAACTTCGTGTACTTCAACTGCAAACCCAGTACTAGGACTACAACTATAGTGATTTTCAGTTACTGCTATTTATGTTGATGGCAATGTTTAACTTCCGAAAGTGCTAGTCTTGTTGTTGCGATAACATTTCCGGAAGAAGTTAGAAGCATAGATATTGAAATGTCAATATCAATCAAATATGCAGATTTGCGATTGATAATCATAAAATCTCCGCGCTAAGGTTTTTGTTTCCGCAATCGGAACTGCAGAGTGTAATTAGAAATCATTAATTTGCGTACCAGACTTACATTCGCGGGAAAATATCACAGAAACTCGGAAATTTCTGATTCTTACGGCTCTAATTTACGAGCCGATAAGAATTGAAGTTTAGAAATGATTCTCCTGAAATCTACTCGTCAAAAACTTCAATTTAATGTATAACACGAATCACTTTTGGCCATTTCGATTTTTCGCAAAAGTTCAAAGGGTGAAAAATTGATCAAAGATCCAACTTTGACAGGCTTAATTGAAATTTCGTGGATGTACATTTACGATGGCGTAGAAAACGATTTTAAAGTCAAAATTGGGCTAATAGTTTTCGTTTGTTCATTATCGGTCTTCGAATTGATGCAAAACGGCGATTTCTTGATAATCATCTAATTTTTAAGGGGCCCTTTATTTTCACAATCTTAAATCAACTAGTTTAGAGACCTAATTGAAGGATGGGAGGGGTACGACTTGTTAGTTTAATTAGATATCATTAATTTTTGCACCTGACTCACATGCTGCGGAAAATAACACAGAAACCTGGAAATTTCTCATTCTTACGGTTATAGTTTGCGAGCCGATGATAATTGAAGTTTAGAAATGATTTTCCTGAAATCTACTCGTCAAAAGCTACAATTTGATGTATAACACGAATCACTTTTGAGCATTTCAATTTTTCGCAAAAGTTCAAAGGGGTACCCCTTTGAAAAATGATCAAAAATCCAGCTTTGACAGACTTAACTGAAATTTCGTGGATGTACATTTCCGATGGCGTAGAAAACGATTTCAAAGTCAAAATCGGGCTAATAGTTTTCGTTTGTTCATTATCGGTCTTCGAATTGATGTAAAACGGCGATCTCTTGATAATCATCTAATTTTTAAGGGGCCCTTTATTTTCACAATCTTAAATCAACTAGTTTAGAGACCTAATTGAAGGATGGGAGGGGTACGACTTGTTAGTTTAATTAGATATCATTAATTTTTGCACCTGACTCACATGCTCCGGAAAATAACACAGAAACCTGGAAATTTCTCATTCTTACGGCTATAGTTTGCGAGCCGATCATAATTGAAGTTTAGAAATGATTTTCCTGAAATCTACTCGTCAAAAGCTCCAATTTGATGTATAACACGAATCACTTTTGAGCATTTCAATTTTTCGCAAAAGTTCAAAGGGGTACCCCTTTGAAAAATAATCAAAAATGAAGCTTTGACAGACTTAACTGAAATTTCGTGGATGTACATTTCCGATGGTGTAGAAAACGATTTTAAAGTCAAAATCGACCTAATAGTTTTCGTTTGTTCATTATCGGTGTTCGAATTGGTGGAAAACGGCAATTTCTTCTTCTCATCTTCGTCATCTTCTTTTGGCGTGACTGTTTTAATAAATCGACACTAACTAAACCGTTAAAAATGTTATTAATTGGTTGTTCGCTGGTTTCATTATAACCTACATCAAATGATGAATCAATAGTGATGTGGTGTAGTGCGGATTGTATATAGTTCAACTAGTGGTGCTCAAGAAGTTTTGATCAAATACGTTAGGTGACACTTAGTTCCTTTTTGGTTAGCCACTGAAGATGACAGCTTAGCTCTGTAATCTGTGCACTTAGTTTTCCGAATAGTGTGTGGCAAAGGAATTATTTTCATTTCCTAACTTTTAAACGGCAATTTTCTCCAAGCATTATTAAAAGGAATTAGCTAAAACGTTTCAAATCAGTTAGCTTTTTATGAAATCCATATTGTGAATATAAACGAACTAAAACCAAACTAAAACGCCTTATTACATTACATCAATGAAAAATGCGAAAAAAGTGTGGACAAAAATAAAATTCGCTGATACAGTCAATATCGGTTTTGTACACCATTACTTTTACTAACCAGTATACCTTAACCGCACATTTTGCTTCTCGTTCATTAGCTTTCTGATCAGACTCGAGTTCCACGAAGCAATTGACATTGACCTTTTCGGCACAAACATCTTGTTTACAAGGTTTTCCCACATTGTAACCAACATATCGTTTACGTACATGAGAGTAAGAAGAAGAAGAAGAAGGATGAGATATGACAATAATGAAATTTCGTCTGAAATTAATGATATGTAAGTCCGTCTGATAAATTATTTTTGAATGCAAATGAAGCGAAAAAATTGTATTACCTAACCACAGCTGGTATATAAAAGAACTATTCTCAAGATGAGAGAAAAAAAGTTTGAAGGAAAATCTGAATGACTCCTTACCAAACAACGTACTACATGTGGTATGGGTATTAGACAGTTCCCAATGAAAGCTGTGCAATCGCCTGCAATTGCTTTGTTGGTCGTCGACTGGCTACATTGTACTTATTAGTAGAGTTGCTCAATTTACGCCAATAGTACTGAAATTATCTGAAACGACTGTAGTGGAATGGCAAAATTGCCCTATACGAATACGTAATATATGATAGTTTCAATGTATAGTATGAAGCCATTTTTATTCGTATAGTGCAATGTTACTATTCTAGTACAATCGTTTCAGATAGTTGCAGTACTATTGGCTCAAATTGAGCAACACTACTCATCAGTTCGAATAAGAATCAAACCAGTCTGCGGTTGTGATCTACGATTGATAGAGCATAATTTCCCCTATGTGAGTTACTGGCGTTTTCCTTGAGAGCTGTTTATTTCTTTTCTTTTATTTTTTCTCTCTTCGTATTTCCATTTTTCATTGTTCGTATTCAATTTTTTATTGGGTAACGTAATAAATATTATTATGATTACTGTTATTATTATTATTATTATTATTATTATTATTATTATTATTATTATTATTATTATTATTATATCAACGTTCTCGTTTCATTTGTAACGCTGAAAAGGCACTAATTCTACGTTAAAAACGAAATTAAAAAAATGTCTACGGAAATTTCCAAGCGCCATTTTTCTATCGGAACTTTATCCAAGGTTCGTTTATTAATATGATGGCGACCCTCAAGCGCAAATACAGTTATAATAATACAATTTCTTCATGCTCGACCAACTCAGATACCTTACTTCATTTACTACTTATTATCCATTATGACTCCCGTAATTTATTAATATAATCGTTTATCTTAAATACAAGGTAATATCTGATTACGCTTAATTTCTTCGTGGCATCGTCGCGTCCTTTGTAATACGCCCGACGCATCATAATATTCAAATTAAAGCGCGTGCTTAATTGCAATCAGTATTTTATTTAATTAAAAGAGAAATAGATCTCTTCAATGATTTTTATTTAAAACTATGATTTGTATCAGTCGCTTAAATGCAAAAACCGACAAGCACAGTTAAATAGGATTTGAGATAAAAAAAGGGAAATTCGTTATATTTTTGTCATATTGAATTAGGTGACAATTTCTTGGGACGCGGATTATTTTCGGAAAACAAACCATCAGGAAGACATTGATGGAATTGGGATGGTCTCTGGAAACAGAAAAATCATCACCATCTTTTGGCAAAAATACGTTTTATTTATTTTCAGGATAATAATAATAAAAGAAACAATTGGCAGTCCACTCTTTTTCTTCGGAATGATTCTTTTCACCACTAACTTGTTCCTCTCTCTCCTTCCCTCTCTTTCCCCAATTATTTTGTAGATCACCTTCTTAATAAAGACCAATGCTTTTTCACGATCTCATTGCTTCCCGTAGTAGTTTTTCTTATTCCCGTTGACGGATACTCCAGTTTCCAACAGCTTTGGTTTAATATCGACAAATGTGTTTTCCTCTTTTGCAAAAGCTTTCGGGAGGGCTTAAGTCACTTTATGAGGTTACTCACTCCCAATGAGTGGAATGCCACTTTTGCTTTCGAAATTTGTTATATATTATTGAGCGAGAGAAGAATCGGAGAAAAAGATAATCGAGGGAGATTGGAATGCAGAAGTAAGAAGGGTCAACAATAGAGCAATGGAGAAGAAACTTTGCATAGAAACGGAATCAGAATGATCAATTTTTGTCCTAGAATTGACCTAATAATAAGAAGTACATTCTGGTACCAAAATATAGAAGATAAAATAAGTATACTTTTATTGTGAATTACAGCTGAAATGGAAATAATGATAATGAAATAAAACCAAAAAAATCCTGATTTAATAATTCCTATATCTGGATTCCTTGTTACACTTGAAAGAAATTTTAAAAGCTTGATAGATTATATAGGAAGTTCGGAGGATCCATCACTAAAACAAATACAAACAAGGAAAGAAACAGAAATAAGATCAAACCATAGAATAGAAACAGCCAAATGCCAGAGAAAATGATCAGAACAAACGATTAAAATGGATATAGTAAAATAGCAATATAGAAGCTAAAAAACGAAAAGAGCTGCGAGAGAAACACCGACAAGAGATAGACAAGGAACTGATATTATTGGAAGACAAGAAACATGTATGGAACATGGAAGAAAAAAGGGAAACACTTAGAGAAACGTTCTTGAAAAAAGAGGAAGTGATACGTGGAAGAAGAAAGTAAGTAAGTAAGCAACTAAAAAGAACGCGATGGTGGAACGATGAAAATAAGTACGTACCTAATCCAACAAAATAAAATCTCATACTATAGAAAAGCCTCTTACAGACAAATATGAAAAGACACAAGAAGGAACGCAACGGAAAGAAACGAAAAGTAAAACAAGGAGTAAAGAAGGGCAAAGTGAGAGTACTGGAGAGACTTGGGAAGGGAAATAAATGAAGAGAATAGAGCAAACAATGGATAATTCTGGACAAAAATCAAAAGAAAGAGAAGAGATTAGAGCGATACGAAGTAAATGGAACCAAATAAAGACGGGAAGAAAAGAAAATAGTAAAAGTCTGTAATGAATACTACGCAGAGAAATTTAAAGGAACGCAGGGTCCAGAACAACAGGAGGAGAAGAAATATCAGAGAGACGCAGAGAAATAGATACGAAAGAGACACAGGAAGCATTACAGGGTATGAAAATCACATAAGCTAGGGAGAAGATGAAATAGCACCAGAGGTGATCAAATGGATGGGTGATAATTAAAGAAGCTTGGAAGTCCCAGAGGATCCCTTATAGCTGGAAGAAAAATCTGATAAACCTCATACATAAAAAGAGGAACAAAAACAATGTGATACCTATAGAGCAATTTGCATGGCCCAAACCAGTTACAAGCTACACATGAAGATACTAGAAAAACGATTGAGGGAATATGCAGAAGAAAAATTCGAAGGCACACACACAGCATTTAGACTAGGAAGACAAAGTAATATATACATATTGAGAAGACTAACATAAAGGAAGATAGAAGAGAGGGAGATGTAAGGACAGTCTTTGACAGAGTAATAAGGAAGGAAATATGATAAAGCCTGGAAGAACTGAGGATACCGAAAAAATAAAAGAAACCATACGATCCACATGTGTAGAGGTGCAGACAAGGGTACAATTATACAGAGAAGTATGGAAAGCTTTCCAAATGAACAAAGGAATAAAACAAGGAGATAGTCTAAGCCCACTAATATTTATAATTATAATGAACAAGGTAACAAAGAGAATAAGGCAAAAGGAAGAAAGAGTAAGTTCTGTTATAGGATATAAAAACTCACTCTCAATCTTATCTACGCACACGATAGCATATTGATGTCAAACTCCAAGTGTGAGATGCAAAAACTGCTGAATTTGTGGACAAAAGAGATAGAAGTAAATACAGAAAATACAAACATTGACGATAATCAAACGAACACATGAACAATTGGAGATCCAGATGAAACACTCGGCAAGACAATATTACGATATAAAGAAGTAGATTAGGAAGTGAAGCTACAGATATACAACGCAATGACAGTACCAGTCCTGACATACGCAAGTCAAAACTAGAGATAAAGATCAATACAGTGGAGATGAAACATATTAGAAAGATAGCAGGAGTAACCAAACTGGATACAATAAGGAATTATGGAATTAGGAAAAGAGTAAACCAGAAGCCAATAGTAAAGAGGCTCAAAATAAAGCAATTAAACTGGTAGGGGCATGTGGTGAAGATGAATTCAAACAGAGTGGCAACGCAGATATTTGATATGAAAGAACCTAGAAAAAGAAAAAAGAAAAGGAAGACCTAGGAGGAATAGGATGGACCAGATTGACGGGTATGGGAGGGAAAAAGGTAAAATCCCAGAGGACCGAAAAAGACTAGCAAGAAGCGGGATAGGGTGGAAGAAATGGAGAAGAGAAGAACCGAAACACCAAAACAACGCCTGATAGGGCATTAAGGATCGGATAAAGAATTATTCTTTTTGAAGATTGGCATATGGAAATAGCCTGGTTGCTTTAATACTGTCTGAAATTCACTTATCCCATCTGCAACCTCAATATCTGTTCCAGCTGTGTTAAGAAGTTGCAAACTTTGTGGTCATATTGATATAACGTTCAAAATGAACAACCGCCATGTGTCTTTTACAGAAGATTCTTTCAATTTCATCAGAAACACAATCAGGAGGAATATAAGAATGTCCAACAATTAGAAACACTTTTAATTTCCTGTATTTGTCTTACAGCTTCCTATGGAAGTCAATACCTCAACATGCCAATGAGTGTGTAAATATTATTTTGCGCCTCAAAATCCCTCCAAACAAGATTATTGCTTTGAAGGCCACGAAATTAAAATTTGAAAGCAAGTGGTGCCAAAAGAAGCACTTCAATAATTGGTAGAGCGTCCAACGCTACGATGTTAAGTGCAATCAGCTGAGTGATATGCTATGCCCTTTGGATTTAAGACGAGACTGGACTTGTCGGTATTTGCATCTAAGACACTTTTTCCGTTCCCATTTACTTTGGGTCTATCGGGATTTTGCCTTATAAAATTATTATAGACCTTTAGGTTTTTGTATCTTTAGTCTTAGGAACCATAATCCAATTTTGGCAAGAACGATGACTTCTCGGATTTTGTGCCTATGCGACTAATATGACATCGTCAAAACATTTTTGCAAATGATAAGGATAACTTTCCTCAGTTCAGAAGATCAAAGACATGCACTATGCTACCATCAGCGAACAGAAATCTAACACATATCTTACCACCTGGTACTTAAAAGACCTACAAAATTTTGGAATTTTATCGTTATACTTTCCTGCGATGGATTTATATTCACAACGGAACTAATCATGCGAAATTGTCTGATTATTAGAAATGTGAAAATCGATGTAATCGACTTTTCCAGTTCTAATTCATAAAATATTCCATTGGCAATAAGGAAGCGGTTCCGGCAGATGCATATTGTATATACTCGTAGTATCCACCTGCATGCGTGCATAATGCCGAAGAAAGTAAAATTTACGACCGTGAGGACGGCCTTTAGAATACGAGATCCAAGTGCATCGCGTCTGCACGTAGTATTTATCGTGCGATCGTGGGGAATAAAATTAATTCTTCCGCCGCCTTATTAGAACGTTCCGAACGATAAAATAGGAAGTCGTAAATCTTTATGGTCATCGATACCAGATCACGTTTCGGTCTCTATTCCGTTAGCTTCTTGACGAATTGTAGAAATTTAGTTGTTTCGACTACATACAAGTGAGAAACGCCAAAAAGCCATAAACATACTAGGTCTTGTGGTGAAAGAGGCTAAGAATTGGAGTCAACGTTTCATAACCTTTATTGACGGTTTTGCTAATATCTTCAGGAATTTACTCCGAAAGAATTGACATTTGACATTTGATATTAGTACCAACCAAAGACACCAACCAAGATATCCACAAATATAATACACAAATATTTCTTGATAAGTTAGTGTCATATGCTTTCCACAAATCCTCCTTCCTCTCAATCATCTTTCATTGCACATCAGTTAGGGAGGGAAAGTCGGATTTTGGTCGATTTTGGATTGCGCCATGTTCAATCGGTAATTTTAAAGTGACCCAAAAAACCCCAAAAACCGATTCCAATGTAATTTGCTAAACCTTTCCAATTTTCCAACCGCCATATTGGTGCGCCATTTTCAATTTTGGGTGCAAATGCAAACTTTTTATTTTGAGTAAGTCCCGACGTGATTTCCAAATATATTTTTATCATTTTTATGAAATGCTTTCGCCATACTTTTCAAATCCAATTTCCTCTAGCTTTAAAATCATTAATACGTCTTTTTGGTGGTTTGGACGATTTTAAGGAGAACAAACTTTTAAAAAACCTGGAATAATTGACATTTACCCGGCGATTTTGACATTTTTACCCTCATATTTGACACTTTCCTCGCATCAATTTGACAACTATGTTAATTTGAACAGACGGACTTCATTTTGTTCTACAATTTCGCCTATTTCCAAAACTGTATTCCAACAGCTCTATTAAATTTAACAAACGGATTTTTCAGTTTTAACCTAAAAAATTCACCGTATTTCACAAATCAAGTTTTCAATAATATTAAAACCAATTGTTCGTTGTTTGAGTAGATTTGACAGTGAATAGACGAATATCATTTGTTTGACGGTTTCGTCCCGGTGACAGTAAATAGACAACTGTGATAATCGAATTGGCATTGTTGTTGTCATTTTTTGAGATCGTTTTGACCATTTCGTCGTAAGATTTCAAATGTTAGATTATTTCGACAAATGGATTAGACAGTTATGGGAAATTTTTGACGATTTAATCGTGGTATTTGAGATTTGGTTTGAGTAGAGTTGACAGTGAATAGACGTTTTATTCGTTTGACAGTTCGGTTTCCGTGTCAATAAATAGATTGCTGTGATAATCGAATTGACATTGATGTTGTTAGTTTGACAGATTTAATATTTCTGATGTACATACTTTTAACTGTTCTCGTTTTAAGAGTTTCTCGTAAGATTTCGCGTTTTATATTATTTTGATAAACAAATTTGACAGTTATACCAATTTTGACGTAGAATTTGAATAATTTCGTTAAAATTTTCATCAAATGCGAGGTCGTTTATTTATCGGATTTTGACAATTTTCGAGAGGAATGAAATCGGAAAGCTCGAAATATGTAAAATGACGCCCTGGGAAAATTTTTACGATTCAATCGTGGTATTTGGGATTTGGTTTGAGTAGATATGACAGTGAATAGACGCGTTTCATTCCTTTGATAGTTCGGTCTCCGTGTCAATAAATAGATTACTGTGATAATAGAATTGGCATTTTTGTTGTCAGTTTGACAGATTTAATAATTCCGATTTTACATATTATACTTTTAACTATTCTCGTTTTGAGAGTTTTGTCGTATGATTTTGCATTTTAGATTATTTCTATAAGCGGATTTGGCCGTTATATCAATTTTCACGTAGAATTTGGGGAATTTCGTTAACATTTTCATTAAATACGTGGTCGTTTATTTATCGGGTATTGACAATTTTCGAGAGAATGAAATCTACAAATTCGAAATATGTAAAACGACGCTCTAGGAAAATTTTGACGATTTAATCGTGCTATTTGAGATTTAGTTTGAGTAGATTTGACAGTGAATAGACGCGTTTCATTCGTTTGACAGTTCGGCCTCCGTGTCAATAAATAGATCGCTGTGATAATCGAATTGGCATTTTTGTTGTTAGTTTGATAGATTTAATAATTCCAATTTGACATCCTTTTCACTGTTCCCGTTTATTAAGTTTTGTCGTACGATTTCACATTTTATATTATTTCCATAAATGGATTTGACAGTTATATCAATTTTAACGTAGAATTTGAATGATTTCATTAATATTTCCATCAAATGCGAGGTCGTTTATTTATCGGATTTTGACAATTTTCGAGAGAATGAAATCGACAAGTTCGAAATATGTAAAATGACGCCCTGGGAAATGTTTAACGATTTAATCGTGGTATTTGACATTTGGTTTGAATAGATTTGACAGTGAATAGACGCGTTTCATTCGTTTGACAGTTTGGCCTCCTTGTCAATAAATAGACTGCTGCGATAATCGAATTGGCATTGTTGTTTTCAGTTTGACAGATTTAATCATTTCAATTGGAGATCCTTTTAATTTTTCCCGTTTTGTCAGCTTTGTCGTACGATTTTGTATTTTATATTATTTCCATAAACGGACTTGAGAGTTAAACCAATTTTGATGTAGAATTTGATTGATTTCGTTAACATTTTCATCAAATACGAAGACGTTTATTTATTGGATTTTGACAATTTTCGAAAGAATGAAATCGAAAAGCTCGAAATATGTAAAATGACGCTCTGAGAAAATTTTGACAATTTAATCGTGGTATTTAAGGTTTGGTTAAAATAGATTTGACAGTGAATAGACGCGTTTCATTCCTTTGACAGTTCGGTCTCCGTGTCAATAAATAGATTGCGATGATAATCGAATTGGCATTTGTGTTTGGCAGTTTGACAGATTTAATAATTCCGATTTGACATCCTTTTAAGTGTTCTCGTTTTGACAGTTTTGTCGTATGATTCCGCATTTTAGATTATTTCCATAAATGACTTCGGTTTATACGGTTGTTGAAGATGCTTGCCTCGAGCTAGCGAAAAACGTGTCACCGATTTTATTATAAACAATTGTGTGGTGAGGAGTTTACCGATGTAATATTTGTGTCAATAAATGACTTTGACAGTTATACCAATTTTGACGTAGAATTTCGATAATTACGTTAATACTTTCAGTAATTGCAATGCCGTTGATTTATCGGGTTTGGACAATGTTCAAGAGAAAAGATCAAAATATATAAAATGACTGCAACGGTTACCTTGAATTTTTGTTATTGCTTTTAGGGACTTTATCTTTATTAGTTTTTCCACCCATTTTTCTTCTACTGTGCCAACCTGGCTTTCCCTACGTCATTTAATTGATATCATTGGTTTTTTGACATTTTTCTTACATGCATTTTAGAATCTTCATCTTATTATTTTTCCTCCCACTTTTCTTCTGATGTGACAACATGGCTTGCTCAAGGTCATTGGAGTGATTCTATTGGCTTTTTCACATCTACAACGTTTCCTTTTATACTTTTCTTTTGATCGTCATCTTCTATTTTGTACCAACTAAATTCTGCCGTTCTCTGAAGATTGTCGTACTATTTTGACCAACAACGGTTACCTTGCATTGCTCTTATTGCTTCTAGGAACTTCATCTTATTATTTTTTCCTCCCCATTCTTCTTCTAATGTGGCTACATAGCTTGTTAATTACAGGGGGTGTGAGAGATAGGGGTTGGTGATTTGATTGCTAAAGGGTGAGAGGGTGTTTGATGGTTACAGGGTGTTGATTTGTTGTAAAAAAAAAACAAAATGATTGTTGTTGTTGATTAATTAATTGATTGCTAATTAATTGAGCGGCTGGCTTGACACCTCCCTTACGTAATAACATTAATGATTTTGGTGAAGGTGAACGTGGAGAAGTGCAAGGGGTTAAAAAATAAAACACTTATTTATTTGCTTGGTAAATAAAACGAGCACTGTCCTTTGAGACGTATATTAATTGTATTAATTAAATCGTTAAATAATTAAAGCAAAAAAAAAACGATAATCAAATGTGGTTTAAATTTGGGAAATGTGTTGTCGTACGTTTGTGCGTGAATGGGTGAATGAGTGGTGTTGAGTAATAATGCGAAAGATAAATTAGGTAAATTAGAACGATAGGGCTAACTTACGGCGTGGTACCTGAGTTTGAAGAATGGCGGAGACGGAGGCTCCGATGGTAGTCGTGTGTGTGAGTGTATGAGCACTTACTTAGAGGCACTAAGTGAAGCGTTGAGTGTGTGGGTGTCAACAAGTGACTGCCTAAAAATTCGCGCGATTTGTATTTAAACGTCGCTGAAGGGTGTGAGGGGTTACTAACGGTAAGCGACGAAATTAGAAAGTTGGGGTGGTCAGTTTACGAAGAATATGCAGGCCTTTTTTACCTACTAGTTGACCGAGGCTTGGAAAAAGGACACGAACGCATACTCGCAAACACAAAATTGCAAAAATAATTTTAAATAACTTTCCTTCAACTGAATGCACACAGATATTGGCTAAAATGTTAAGAAAGAAATAATTTAATCGCGTATTTAAAATGACGAGGAAATTATTTTAGTTAACGAAGTGTAACAAGCTTTCCCAACGTTATTTTATCGACTTCATTGGTTTTTTGATATTTTTCATTTAAATTTTCGTCGTATTATTTTTCCTCCCCATTCTTCTTCTGATGTGGCAACATGGCTTGCCCAACGCCATTACAGTGATTCTATTGGTTTCATGACATCTACAACGTTTCTTTCTTTTATACATTCTTCTTCATCTTTGTCTTCTTCTTTGTACCAACTGAATTCTACTGTTTCCTAGAGAATAGTCGTTCTGTCTTGACAAATAATTACTCTATATTTTTCTTAATATTATGACGATCTTGATATGACTATGTTGCCGTGCAATTTTTTTTATTCGCTCTTTTTACATCTTTTTGTGTAAGCCCTACTTTGCTTTTTGATCTTTTCAAATTGTGTCTTAAAATTTAAGGACTTAATCTTTCCTCGTTTTTTTCTGGTATTTTACGTATTTCTTTCTATATTTCCTATCGCATCATTTCCTCCTCATTAAAGAAAAAAAAAAAAAGAAAAACAATATCACCTAATCTAATTATCTTAATCGTTCCCATAATATATTGGCTTGTTTACCAGATTTTCTTAACCTTCATTTGAATACACAAACAGCGCACAAGGTGATGTGAATCTGGTAGCGCGTACGATATGTAGATTGGATCCCACCACCTCGAGCAAAATTAATAGATATGTACAAAATATAAGAGAGGAAATTATGGTGGTGGCGCATTATTTTCGTATAAATAGAATCAAGTTTTGATTTCGTTTTATTGAGAAGGTTCGAATAACAGATAAGTGTGGTAAACGATCGATTTGTAGTTCTTCTATAGTTGGGGTGTCTTATAGAAAGAAGGAGAGATAGAGAGAAAGATGAAGAAAATATTGGTGAGTTTTTTGTTTTGTAATTTCTGGAAAATTTGACCATTTTGGTTTCTTAGTTCTGGATAACTGCTGATGCCTAAAAAATTATTTCAATATTTGATTTATTATTATATTATTTATTGTTTATCTTTTAATTCCTTTGTTCGACATCATTAAATTTAGGTTAATATGTAGATTCTTCTTCTTCATTTTTGTCTTTACGAGCAAAAAATTTATTACGATACCAGAAATGCGCTATTATAATTTGCTAAAATAATTACCATCACACTCAATGATCTTTTGCCAGCGCCAAATCAGTTTAGTGTGCCGGGATTATAGATAACTGCGAATATTGAATAAAAGAATATTGGCGAATTGCATTTAATTGTATCATATTGACTCTTGAGCTACCTATGCCTCATACGTATGTCAAAAGACAAGAAAGAAAAGATGGTAGTCACTTGGCAATACGTACGCAGAATAAAGAAAGTGTGATAACTTCTATCAGTCAAGTTCAGTTTTTTCCCGGGCCACTCTTGCGGTTTGAGGTTCTCTAGGAATAGCACTTTCTTCGATTTGTCAGAGCAGACTACTTTTCGATTAATGCTGCTTATACTTGCCGAAGTTGATCACAACAAACCGTAGCAGTAATGATTTGATCCATTTCCAAAAATTCAAAATAAATCATTCCTGGCTACTCTCCACCACACCCAATAAAATCTTTTTGTTGACTACCAATGATTCAATTAGACTATAGTGCGCATTTCTCGTCGCAACTTAACAGGCGATGAAGAAAACGTTAATTTTGGTCGCCTGTAAGATTTGCTGAACAAATTGTAAAACAGCTTAAATTGCTTTGATGGGACAATTCATGTGGGACCCATTTGCTTCGCCGTCTTTCCTAGCTGGTGAAGGTGCAAATGTACAATTTCATGGTTCACATTGAATGTTTGTGCAAGTTCTAACCACGTTGTATCGGAATTTATGTACACAACGGCTGTTAGGTCCTCATTGCCAATAATTTTTGATCCTCCAGAGCGTGCCTCGTCGGTCAGTTTGAAATCTTACAAAAGAATTTTTGAACCACTCCTTTTTAATCACTCACGCCATCCTTGACCGTGGTACATACTACGTTGTTTGATCACTCACACTATTATCTCTGACTGTGGTATATTATCTTCGGGTAGCCTCAGCTGCTTTGTTGCTGAGTTTGTACTCATCGTGTAAACAAACCCGAATTACAGTGTAGCTCGTTGCCATGTAAAATTATTTAAAGAAATAAAAATTCAACAATTGAACACAAATGAAGACAGATGAATAGTAAAGAAGATGACACTATAGGTACATAGACAAGTGTTGCCAATAAACAGCTTTACAAAATCCATGGCAATCGATATTAAATAAAACCGCACGACTTTTACGGTTACCTCACATCTAATTTCATTGTTTTGTACTTCCTTAATCTCACCAGAAGGACGAAAATCCACTCCGATATAAATTTCAACTTCTTACTTTCAGATTTTCACGGTTTTCTTGGCGGTAGTCTACGCCGGAACGGTATTCAGCTACGATTCGGACGAAGAAGGTGGGCATCATGATCATCATCATGATCATCATCAACAACACATACATCATTTTCCGCAAGCCACATCTCATCAAAACATCCATCTCGTTCATTATCACCCCGTTCCCACGTTCATTAAAAAAGAATTCGTCCATTTGCTAAAGCATCCCGTCCCGGCGGGCGAGAGTTCGAGTAAATCGGAAGTCGATCACGGTGGTAAAGATGACGATAACGGTTTTGCCTTTGTAGGTTTCAAGTTCACTAAAGACGAGGGTGATGATGACAATCAGGGTGGTGGCGATGGCTATTATAGTTACGGGTATGGTGGAGATGATGGAGGAAAAGGAGAAGAAGAAGGGAAAGGAGGGAAGGAGGAAGAAGGAGGGGAAGGTGGAGAAGGAGGAGAAGGTGGAAAAGGCGGAGAGGGAGAAGATGGAGGAGAAGAAGGAGGAGAAGGAGCAGAAGGAGGAGAAGGTGAAAAAGGAGGAGAAGGAGAAGACGGTGGAGAAAAGGGAGAAGGAGGAGAAGGAGGTTACGGAGGCTACGGCGGTGGATATCATGGAAATTACGGAGGATATGGTGGTGGTTACCATGGAGATGATGGTGATGAAGATGATGGAAAGTATTATTAAAGGTATGAAGATGAGGAAAATTTTTAGCGAAATATTCTCCCAAAGTGCGATGCAGAACCGTGGCATGTTTTGAAATTTCAATTGAGTCGAATGTAGTTATGATCATGGAAGCGACTTGATTGTATTCTTATTAAATTTGTCTCAATTGCCTATTGTTTCCGGAAGGAAAGAAAGTGGTACCTCACGTTGATGTTGAAGATACAACTTCATCATATTTTGTTCTAATTTATTTAAGCTTTAATAATTCAAAAAATACTTTTTGGGATGTTTCAAATGTCTTAGGAATCACATCATATTCTTTGCAAATAAAATATAATATACAGGAGTTTTCACAACTTTTGGATCAAATTAAAACATACCAAAATTCGTAATCAATAAAACACATTTCTCAAGAGAAAAGATGAAGAACTGCAGATAGTAAGCAGTCAAGGCAAATGTTCGTATATTGTTTCCAATAGCTTCCTCTCCCATCTTTCTCACTGACTGTTAGATCACACAAATTCTTGTGTTTTACGTGTTTCGACTTTATTAGCGTTTTCGTCATTCTATACTTGTTGTTCCCTTTTGTCATTGTTAATTTCCTGTTCTTCCAGCTTCTTTCTTCTACCTTTACCCCTAAATTCATATATTTTTGAAGTTGTGAGTTTTCTGCTATTTGTAACGAGAGGATTCTTTCTTTTTCGCAAATCGTGCCGCCTATTACTGTATGCATATTTTATTTCTCTTGGTTTCTGTAGGTCATTGTAATATATTGCTGTTTTGACTAAATTTTTTATCAATTTTTGTGATTTTTCTTATTTCTTAATACTTACTCACTTAATCCCAGCATTCTTATCTTTAAGTACAAGACTGGTGGAGTTTTCCAGTTTTGCTTCCATTGTCTTCTGTCTCATCTTAGGCGTCGTATTTCGCTCCAGGCTATGCCCTCTCTCCTCTCTGTTTCTTCTTTAATGTTACCAATCCATCTTTGGTCTCCCTCCCCCGATCCCCTCAGCAGTCGCGTATATTACTTGATTTTACTGTTAAATCGTTTGCGTATGAAATCTGCTTTTATATATTTGTTGTCTACATCGCGAATCTTTGACTTTCCTCTTAACCGGTTTGAGCCCTTTTCCCCTTCTACTTATCATCATTTTTTAGTGCTTGCTTATGTGTTTTCCTGGTCGGATATTTACGTATTGGACTTCGTTTCTTGTTAATCGTGATTTTCCCAATCTGCGATTTTCAACTAATTCTGCATCATTATTTTTGCCTCCTTTGTGCTTACATATTCTCTCGATTTGTTTCTGATCTTTCTTTTTCAAAATTATCTGGAGCAATTTCTTCCCTAGGCGAAATTTCTTTTTGTGTTTTTTTAATTGTTTTACGATTCCCCTCCTTGTACATGACTTTCAAAATTATTCCTCAGCCCCTAACAGTTTTATATTTTTCTTTACTCTATTTTGCACTATTCTTCGTTTTCGTTTTCTTCTTAGCCTTATGATTTTCTTGTTTATCTTTCTTCCTTTCCTCCAACTGGTGCATAAATTTTGAAATGTTTCGGAAACGGAAATCATGTTTCAAATTCAAAACATGATTTCCGTTTCTTTCTTGCAATCTCAAAATTTCTGTTAACTTTTTTACCATTTGCAATCATTGATAAGAATAGAATAAGAACAAAATCATTCACTGGCAACATCTCTTTTGCATTGCTTTAATTCTACTCCAAATTGCTTTTCTTGTGGAGTCGGCCATGTCCTTTTATCTCCTTTTTTTATTTTCAAAATTTTGGGTTGATAACGAGCTGTTAAATTCACATGAGACCTATCACCATTTGACCTGGAAATTTTCAAAATTAACGATAAAAGTAGTAAGTCTACATGTGGTGGTTAAGGATTATTTTGGATACTTGCAGGGATGCAGATCCCAATGCACTAGCTGGGGATGGGAGAAATGCAAAAAATCTCAAGCGAAAATTATAAAATTTCGTTAATAAACTAATTTCTGTGTAGGTATCCGATTTTTCATCCCCATCCTAGAAGAATTCATCAACAACGAATCGGGAAGGATAAGAGACATCTAGTGATAATATTTGGTGCAAACTACGAATTTTATTTTTATTTCTTTGTGCGTTTAGAATAAGCCTAATTAGTTCTAAGTTCATTTATAGACGGAGTCTCATCAATCCTTTGTACTTCACGCAAAATTTGCGCAGACGTAGGCGTATGAGAAGGACAAACAGGAATAAGAAGAAAACGTGTTGGAGGACCGAAGGATCGATGAGCTCTGTATACTTTGTCTCGATAATCCTAGAGGATACTGTGGTGATTTTTGGAGTATTTACATCGTTTCTTTGGACGTTTAGGTGGACAGCCTTTTCCCCATCGGTTGAAGTTTTGCAAAACGTTTGGTAAATCGAGGACCGCCTTAATAATGACTTTTCTCTCCTGAATTTGGGCAGTCGAAACCTTGGCACGTTCCAGATCCATGAAGACGATGAGAATAGTCCAAAACAGAGGCCGGCTTTCTCTATAGGGAAATGAAGTGGTGGGAAGGACGATCCAATTTTGAAACTTCTTAAGTTTTTTAATTCAGTTGCGTGAAACAACATCCTTTGACCATTTACTTATATTTTTCTTCCCCGAATCGAGTGGTAGCAAAGATGATTCTTCCCATCTCGCTAATTTCGAAGCTTCTGAAGTTTTTCAATGTAGTTGCATGATACAACATTCTTTGACGATTTAATCATACTTGTTTGCTGGAATGAAATTGTAGCGAGGATGATTCCCTCATCTCGCAAATTTCGAAGTTTCTTGAGTTTTTCAATTTAGTTGCATGATGTAACATCCTTCGACGATGTTTCTTTTTCCCGGAACGAAGTGACAAGAACAGCAAACGATATCTAGCATCAAAATTAGATTCATGCTAAACGCGAGGTTCCTCGATAAATCGAGAAAGTAAAATTTAGAAATCTTCACTCGAATCTATCTACCAATTTAAGATCAACTCGTTCTCCTCGATATATCACTGCTGCAGAGACATCTGGTACGTAGAAATCGAAAGCGCCTCCCATTCAAAGCAAGCGTCTCACGTATTATAAGATTTATTTTGCAAAATCCGTCCTATCGAGTTATTAATTACGTTACACGACCACGTAGATGTCGGTTTCTGCTTTATTATAATTCGCTTTCCACTTCCACTCGTTATGGACGACACATGGTCGAGGACGAAAGTGAAATTGTAACGGTGCAATATTATCGTATTTTATATACATATATAGTACCATATACAGGTTTATTATTTAGTTCTAGACGTTAGTTCCTTGTTCTTAATTAGTTGCATCGATTTTATTTATTATTATTGTAATTATTATAATAAAAATATTGGAAATGTCGAAGAAACAAACAATTTTTCTTTTAACGACCGGCGTCGCGTTATTAATACTCCTGATATCAGAATGTAATGCGACGTAATACTTAGCGATTATCGTTAGAAAGCTGCACGTTGTTTGTCGTAATTGGCAATGTTACCGCATCCCACGCCGTTACAGTTGGTAAAAAGAATCAAAACGAGACGACTGACTAGTGGAGGTGTTTACGGAAGAAAGTGCTTCCGGTTGGTATTAATTAAACTATTATAGGGCCATGATGATACTCCGGAAATCACGATTCGGGACAATATCTCGTTTGGGGCATCCTGTCGAGACATACCGTCTACTGGAGTAAAATCGATCACATTTTCAGCTTTCTCCTGAAAGTACCTTTCAATCTTATTGGTCAAAAAGTGAAAAATTTAAGTCCAACTGCTACTATTTTGCCTGCATGTTCATTAAAAAAGACAAATGATTCTGGGTTTCCCCTTTTTCCCTTTTTCTCCTCAAAGTGATCAACTTTTCTTTACGGCACTGTAAATTCCACCACCTACAATTGATTGTGAAATAAACTTAACTTTTAGTTCAATTCGAATTTTGGTAACAAAAGCTCTTGTCGGAACATTGTCGGTAAGGCAGGTATCCACACGCACATGGACGGAGACAACAAAGGTGGCTCGAGCGCCAGGCTATAGCACGATCGGTTTGCAGCGATCGACGATATCTATGGTATCTATTTATTGACGTCGTGTTAAGTCGAGAGGACAATTACAATTTTAAGAGGTTGAAAGAATAAATACATAAAAGAACTCCCAACTCAAAAATTAAAAATTAATCTAAAAATATACTTTTACGAAAAACCTTTTACAATACAGGCGACTTTTCTGTTTATAAATTTTAATCTATTTATTTGACTAATTGATTAGTTTCAATTTTACGTACGTGTATGTGTTTTTATGTATCTTTAATTATTCATATTATTCATTTATTTAATACTTTGTTACGTGCACAAATTTCACTTAGTTCAGTTCCGTATTTCATTTAACTTCTTAGAAATATATGCTCAAATTTTACTCCTTTATTACCTAATATCGCTTAACAATATTCCCGTTGAACCCATCATATCGCAGCGTGTTAGTTGCCCTTGAGTTTTTCGAATTCGTCCAATCACGAGAACGCGAAGCGAATCTTTGCTTCGGCGTAGTAACAAAAAAGAGGGAATTAGGCATTAGGTAGCGAGTGGTAAAAGGCCGGTGACGAGATCGGAAGAGGTTATGGCTGAATTTAAGTGTGTGTATCGTTTATCGAATTATCATCAAGAAAGTATTTACCCTGTAGTGGGGAATTCGCCAGCAAATCCTCTAGTGTATTGTTCAAGTATATCTCCCGTTCGCGGAGGAAAAGAAACCCGAGATCGAACCCTCCTACACCTCGTCGTGCCTAATAGACCATCATTGTCTTTATACCTCTCCATCAAGGTATTAAACGAAGGAAAACCGATCGTCTAATCCCTCGGACAAATCTGAACGACCATTTCCAACATCCGAGGCAGACAAAGGATAGAACCTTATGCGATGACATCACCCGGAAGCCATGACAGCTAAGCATTCATTCTAAATGTCTTAAACCTTTTCTCTTTGTTTCAAATATTTCGTATATCGTATCAATAATTTCAACTAAATTCAACGTTAATAGTCACTAGCTTGTAAAATCATTATTATCTAGATGGCCGTATTTTCTTATTAAATTCATTGATATTCATATATATATATCGAAATTCCTACTAGACCTGTATCGTATTTTGCATAACTCACAGTAACAATTAACACACGCATTTTGTAGTTTATATTGTGAAAGTTTAGATAAAACGTTTTATGTTGACTTACGGTTACCGCACTGTTCGCATTATTTAGCTAATTTTATCTCAAATTTTATGTAGTTTTTCAATGTTTTTAATGAATTCTAACTAAAGGCTAAATACACAAGTTCTTGAATAACCGGGTGTAGTTTTCCAAGTAGAATTTTATTGTTTTCGTAACAGAATCTAAGCATATAGAATCAACGTGCATTTTCCAGCTGATCTTGGTCGCTCCTGACGTCAGACAGTTCTTCGATCGATATAAATGTACCGATTATTTGACCATGAAAATATATCTGGTAAGTTCTTATGACCTTTGACCCAAATTTCATGATTGGCGCCCATACTATCTTTTTCCCTGACAAGACCTGCTGTATTCAACGACCGTTATTTAGAGCTTGAAAAAGAACCGACACGACCTCCCCTGAGCTGAGCACGGCATTGGCTAGCTTGTTGCGACAAGCGTATGTACCGGTTCTTGTTTTGTTCTTATCGTCTTGTGCACTCTAACCAATTGTTCCCCTCAGTTATAGCTATCTCGGAGAGATAGTAGTAACGCAGTTTTGGGGGTAACAACTTATGAGTATGAAGTACTATGAAATATAAATTATGTATATCACACTAAATAAAGGATATTATTATTATTGTTGATACACCCAATTGTGGTGGCTGTGGGTTGCACCATTTAATTTAAATACAGTCTTCTGGTCTTTTTCACATTCCTCTAAATACAACACACAAAACTCAACTCTCCCATCTGATTCATCTTCATTGAGAGCGTGTACTAATATCAGCATGTAACATTTGCACAAATTACGATGGATACAATCCTTTGGAATCCTTACTTCACGAGCAGCTTAGCGAAGCGATGTTCTTGGCTGCTTAGCTGCTTCAATTTATCTCTATTTCGTGTTATGGTGAATCTACTAAGCGGATCAATATGAAATTATCTCCGAAATCGTATTTGCACTAAAATCGCGTTTTCACACGCAAGTAACAAAACTGGAAAGAGGCCCTTTAACACGAAATCTCTTTCTTGGAAACCTTCAACTAGGAATTGAGCCATTATTTCTCAAGCGTTCAGTTCGCAACAAAAATTTAATTCAGCGTTTTACCAGCCATCAATGTGGTAACCTTTGTCTTTAATTCCACATTATTGTGAAACATGGCAGCTTAGAAATTGAGCAGGTAGTTTGTTTACGATTAACGTTTAAAAAAATCAATTTCGTGAAAGAATGAAAATTCCACGTGATATCTTTTGTTGGATGATTTTTGATAATTTTAGTAAACTCAACAACGATGCATAGAACCGTTTCGTTTAGCTTGTGGTAATAAAGGACCACGAGAAAAGACTGTCTACAAATGCTTTGCAGAACTTCGTCGTATTCGTGCATAAGTCAGTGATGAATTGCGCGAAGGTCGACTAAAATCGGTTGTTATTCCAAAAAGCATCGATGCAACATGACATGACATGACGTCATGTGACAGCTATTTTTAGGCATATCGAAAGCTGCAATACAATCAGCAAAACATTCTGTTCCCGCTGGATTCCGCATAATCTAACCCAAGCTAAAAAAGGGCCCGCGCTATTTGATGCAACGAGCACTGTACAACTCTAACGCACTGCACAATGAACATCACACATTGAACGCCCGAGCTAAACTCACCAAAACACTGTTGTCAACAGTGTTTTGGTGTGCTTCGCTCGAGGAACTGCAAAATTTGCATACAACTACAACTTGTATAAATTGCTATGAACCGAAACCTAAGCAACAATCCACTTTGAAAAATAGTTCACAAGAGTTTGGAGAGAGTTTTAAATACTACCAAAAAAGTGAAATAAAATTCACATACTCTCACATAAATTATCTCACTGAGATGTATTTATTTGGCAACTTTTACAAAAAGTTGTGCAAGGACCGTACTGCGGCCTATATTGCATATACCAATAATTATCACGGAGGGAATTATTGGTATATGCAATGTAGGCCGCAGTACGGTCCTTGCACAACTTTTTGTAAAAGTTGCCAAATAAATACATCTCAGTGAGATAATTTATGTGAGAGTATGTGAAATTTTATTTCACTTTTTTGGTAGCAACAATCCACTGTTTGGATGTTCCAAGATGAACTGAATTCTATGAAATTTGTTCGTTCACGAAGCACTTCCAAGAAAATGATAGCTTGCTTCTACAGTTGTACTCAAGCTGTTGCAACCACTCCGTTAGATGCTCAAAGAACAATTAATACAGAATGATATACAACAATTTGTTTGCCAGATATCATCGATGAAATTAGGAAAAACAACCGAAAGCGTCGCCTCATTCTACATCATGACAATGCCAATTTTCACACAACACGTCAAATGATTGATTATTCGGAAGAGGAAAACTGTTTGCGAATCTCAAACAAGAAATTCATGGACAGCGATTTTCAGTATCTGAAGAAATTGTCGAAGACCTCAAAAGCCATGTTTTTGAGATACAAACTTCAGAGTGGAAGAAATGTTTGGATAGTTAACAGCTTGTTCCAAAAATATTTTTCCATATTTTTAGTTACAACTCAAAGCACGCCTCTCGCATTATCATATAATTGCATTATTTTGACTTAAAAGTGAAGTTTAGAATTACGTAGTTCGCTTCTTTCGAAAATTTCTCCTGGATACCACCGACATTTCTCGCCCAATGACAGCGGAGATTGCTTATGATTTAAATCGACTAACGTGAAACCGTGCGTCGATTAATATAGTCGGATATGGTCAAAGGTAATTCCGATCTTCTAATTTCTAATGAGGATTTCCTTGCGCGTCCTCAGAAGAATAACATGCGGGGAGAGAGAGAGAGAGAGAGAGAGTGGTTTAAGCTAATTTAGAATGGAAAGTACATGTGCAAATCCGAACAACTTCAAAAGATGAAGAAAAAGACTTGCTTTGTTATGATTTCTATTTTTCTCACAGGTTTAAGTGTTTCCCCATTTACATCGAGGTTTAAGTATATAGATACGTGTACGGCGTTTTAATGAAGTAAGCTCACGAGAAATGTGTACTAGGCACAATGGTGTCTATTAGAAGAGAATTGTTAGAAAACATAATGGGAATTTTAGCTTACATCGGATGCAAGAACTGGAGGGTAATCGTTCGCAAATTGTAATCCCCGGACTTTCAGGGCTATTCCTAGGAGGTCCGCGGGAGTCACAAAAGAAAAAGAAAAAGTGTAACATTTAATATATATACCTGCCCACTTCAACTGTCAGGCAGGATGGTTGATTACAACGGTATCAAAATCTTTAACCATGTTCTGGAATATATTCGAATCACCACACCATTTGTCAGATTTAAAACCGAGCCAAAAATATACTTGCAGGAAGGTATATCCAAGTAAACACTTTTTAAATTTCGCGGACAGTTTAAATTGGTAGTTCCGACAATAGTGGACATACTCACCAATTTTTAAGCACAGTGTATGCGAATATCTTCACTATTGCTGGAACTACCAACTTAAACTATCCGCGAAATTTAAAAAATCTTTACTGGGGTTTTACTCTATGGATTAATATTTTAAAGCTCATAGCTCTTCCTGAATACAGATGTCAAATATTTTTCTCTGTAACTTCCTTGTATTTTCTCTATAGTTTCTTTGTATTTTCCTTTTTTTGACTTGTTCTTTGCAATGTTATTTATACCACATAACAAATAAAGTTATTATTATTATTACCATTATTATTATTATTATTATTATTATTATAGGTTTCTTGACTGGTAGAAAATTGGGAACCACTGGTATAACTGACACTAAGCTATATCGGTAACTTACGTATTGGATATACCGAATTCCATAAGATACGGTTGATGATGTTGGCGAGAGATTGATTAATAATTATGTGACAATCTTCCCCAATTGACGAGAAAACGGGATAAGTAATTTGAATAGGTCGACAGTTAAATTCTAATCACATTCTCAAGTTTAGAAGAAGTTCCAAAAAAAAACACTTCAAAAAATATTTTAAACAAAATTAATTTATTTTTATATACAAAAACAAAACAACAAATAACAAACGAAATGAAAACAGACGAAGTAAATTGATGTGACAATCTCAACCAACGATCGATGAACGATGACAATGACAAATGCGTAACAGCCTGACGTTTCTTCCATTTCCACCAGCAGGAACCATCATCTTCTTGGACTTAATGCTTGCTATGATGATAGATCACTTTATAAACCGGAACTTGCACCGGTACCGGTCGGATTACCGGAATCGGAATATGTTTCTCTACGGGAACCGGAACGGGTTTCTCGACGGGATACGGAACCGGTTTCTCGACCGGATACGGTATCGGCTTTTCGACGGGAACGTGGATGGTTTTAATGATCGGAATGGCTATCGGTTGCGGTACTTTCACGTGAACGGGATAAGGGTGAGGAATCGGAATTGCGACCGGTTTAGGTACGGGAATCGGAAGGGAATGCGGAACCGGAATCGGAACGTGTCGGATGATCGGAATCGGAACCGGTTTTTGAACTTCTACCGTTTGTTCGATGTGGTGATTCTGGTCGCCGCCGACGAAACCTCCGCCGCCGTAACCGCCACCGTAGCCGCCTCCGTAGCCGCCACCACCGTAGCCGCCGCCGTAACCGCCGCCGTAACCTCCGCCGTAACCACCGCCGGCGCTTCCGGCGTAACCTGCTTTAGTGGATGCGATGACGCAAGCGATTGTTACACAGACCTAAAACAAAAAATCGAGATAAGTAGTAATCATAATTATATAATTGTAAATAAAATTTATTTTCTTAGCCGTACTATATAATATTTATAATTTAAATGTATATTCCTGGAATTGCGGTTATCATTTAGAATATTAAGAGCATACCAATTTTAACGTTTCGACATATTTATTTGTCTTCGTCAGGATTGGAGTCTTAATATAAAATTGCATTAAGGTAGGTTTTGTTATTTCTGGAAGAGATCATGAAGGGAAGATATTGATGATTTTTTATATAGGTACTTTCAACTTAATAATTGTTTGGATAAAAATTAACTTATTTTAAATGTGCTTAATTTATCGCGCAGATTTATTTAATATACAAAGAAATTAAGATATATACGTTTTGAATAATGAAAAACTGAAATTTATACATAGCCATTAATTTGAGGGAGGTTAGTTTTTAGATTGTTTGACTTACAACCATAATTCTAGTTATAAAATTATAAAATTTTATAACTTCAAATAATCGTTATATGTATATTATATATACCGTGTGCTCCAAATCGAGTGGGATTATTCATTAGACTAGATTGTTTCTTATCTAAAACTTGTTGGTTATCGAAGGAAGCTACATTAGACCAGTAAATAGTAAACATGTTTTTGTAAGGAAAATAGACTGAATGAAATAAGCAAGTAGTATATATAAGTAAACTTGAAATTAATAATAGTTATTGGTTGGTTATATATTAGACCTGTAGTGTTAATGGTCGCCAGAAGATGGAGGTATTGTTACTTTAGAATATAAAATCAATCCTGTTACGTATTGGAGAAGTGGGAAGAAAAGACGAATTGCGTTGAATACCGTCCAGCAAAATTTCATCTATGCAGCAATTGTACTGGTAAATGGTGAAGTGATATTGTGGCATAGCAACGATTTATTTCTACTTGTATTATTCTATAATATTATTAAATTGTTGTTTGTGTAGGTGGGAGGAAGCAATAAGCAGAGGTGGTACGCGACGAGAAAAGTTTCTTAAAATTTATCAATTCGTATCTAATGAATTTGTAAATAGTATTGATTCGAGTGCCCTCATTCATGTCAAGTAATGGGCATTACAAGCTAACACAGACATTGATTTGGAGAATTTTAAAGCATCACTGTACTGGGTTTGGAATTTTAAGAGAGTTTACAAAATAGTTTCAGGAAGAATAAATAAATTTATTCAGCGATCATATGGCACAGACTCCGAGCAACTGAAGGAAATTGCTTCAACTTTCGTTAATGGTGCAAAAGATCATATAGGGCAGGTCGGGAGAGATAATATATTTAATGCCGAATAATGCAAAATAATTTAGAATGTAGTTATTAGTTTTTGTTAGTTTTAAAAATTAAATCCAACACTACAACTACAGATCTGTTATACAATCAACCAATCTCTATTACCTATTATCAATCCCAAAGATGTTTACATGTCAAACAAAAATAATTTAAAAATGATCATACTCTTTTTTTTTTTTCTTGTCTGTTTAATAAAACTCAATCAAACAAACAATTTTTTTTTCTTGAACCTCTTTCTCCATCTCTTACCGTTAGCGGCAGAATTCAAAATTTTCCATTTCCAAAAATTTTGTTCACCCCACATATCTATATGTAATCTACATGTTCCCAAATTTTTATAATTTTTTGAATTTTGGGATTCGGAATCTTCCCTTCGAACAAGGAGAAGGTAAGGCAATCGGATTTTTGTAATTTCTGATATTTATGGTACGTGTAGTTTGTAATTTTTGATATTTATGGTACGTGTAGTTTGGACCATAAATAAGAATATTTTGGAGTAGTTCGACGCAACGTTCATAAATTACCCAGATAATCGATGTTGAAGTTTCACCCACCAGTTAAATCCACTAGATATAATACGATTGTCAATTGGACTCGTAGCCTAGTCGATAGCGTTTTGGTGCGATACTCACGAGATCGCTGGTTCGAGTCTCGTCACGGGACGTTTCTTTTTCTTCCATTCACAACGCACCATATGTTTTTTCATTCTTCTTCTCATATCAAAAATTATGAACAAACGAAATATATGAAGTATATGCAGGAACATTCTTCAAGTACTTCATTAAAATGCACAATCGGTTGATAAACAATATACATTTTGAATTAACTTAACAATAAGGTAATAATAAAAAAATGTTGCTTCTCATGTTTCTATGATCACTACCATTCTGGCTCGTACAACACTGCGTAAAATGTCGCATACTAGATATAAAATAATAGAAATTTTCATTTCCTACGTGGCTCCGTTCGATTTTTGTTTTTTTCTTTTTGAAGAAACCTTATTGTTAATTTAAAATGAATATTGTTTATCAACCGATTCTGTATTTTAATGAAATACTTAAAGAATGTTTCTGCATATAGTTCATATATTTCATTTGTTCATAATTTTTGATATGAGAAGAAGAATGAAAAAAACATATGGTGCGTTTTCAATGGTAGAAAAAGGAATGTCCCGTGACGAGACTCAAACCAGCGATCTCGTGAGTATCGCAGCAAAACGCTATCGACTAGGCTACGAGTCCAATTGACAATCGTATTATATCTAGTGGATTTAACTGGTGGGTGAAACTTCAACATCGATTATCTGGGTAATTTATGAACGTTGCGTCGAACTACTCTAAAATATTCTTATTTAAGGTCCAAACTACACGTACCATAAATATCAAAAATTACAAAAATACGATTACCTTGCGTTCTTCTTGTAAGTATCATAGGAATTACATACAAAAGTTTTGTAATACAAATTTCACTTCATTTTGTTTGGATTTATGTAAGCGTACATGATTAAAATGTAAAAAAAAAAAAAAATTTTACTAGTATTTTTTAACCATTTATACGTTATCTCATTTTATTGTAAATAGAATAAAAAATTCTAGCCACCATGAATTTTTTCGAGATGAATTTTAAATTGGTCTTGTCGGAAACAGTGACTTGCATATGAAACTTTGTTTCATATCTCTTATTCTTACGAGGATATTTGATATTCAAGAAAATGGCGGTTTTCTGTTTTTTTAAAATAACTTCTGATAGGTTTGACCTTTTGAACTTTTTCAAAATGATTTCAAATCAGCATATAAAGCTGCAAAACATATCCGATTTAACCAAAACTCCATCTTCAATAATAAGAAAGTTACCCACACAATCCCACTCGATTTGGGACATGCGGTGTATTGCGTTTAAAAGCTTTTACGACCAGATTTATTGGCGAAGGATTTCAGCTTGAACGTTTCACCCGCTACCAGTTGACTTCCTACCCTTAGCAAGAACAAGTAACTAAACGAACCCGATACATATTTCGACAGTGAAGTTGTCATCTTCAGCATAAAAATCCGAATGATTTACGTAAAGCGAAAGATTTTTCCACACAAGATGTCAATAATTTTAATTTTATTTAATAGAAAATTCCTTGAAACTGGAAAATAGCGAAAAAAATTTTTTGGGTAAATAAATTAAATACCCCGTTTCCAAAATTTCTGATTTGTTTTTTTTTTTTTTTGGTTTTATTTCACACAAAGGGACGTAATTTCCTAAAACTAAATACATCACACAAATAACCTTAAATCTAAAGAAACGACACTTACTAGAATTTTCATCGTACACTATTTATTTTGTTATCAAACAATAATCGAAAAACTTATATCACGGCCGCTGGCACCGTATTCACTGGCTGTAGTTTAGGGATACGACTGTTCTTTATATACCCGGACAATGTCAAGGTACTTTCACCGGTGCGATATATGTGTACGTATAATTTTGGTCTAATACATAGCGCGCGATTCCTCCAGATTCGCCGCTCGATGAACTCTTCTTTCCATCGCTGCTTGTCTGATACCTTTTTCTTCTCTCGTTTCTAGTTCGAGAATCCCGATAATGGGTTCGTCGAGTTCAACGTTGTCGTTATCGTATATTATTATTATTATATTTATATTATTATATTATCGTATTAGTGATTAGACGAAAAATATTATATTTATTTATGTTTATTATTTACACCTAGAAATGTAAACGCTAGTAAAATTCGGTGCTTGATTGTTTATCTGAGTAATGACGATTTGAACATTCAAGGCTATGCCCATAATTTAGTTCTGTTCCTAAGAAGATATTCTTCGAAATCGAATGCATCCTTGATCATAAATTGAACCAAAAGCTCAAATTGAAAAAATATCTGCTAAAGCTACAATACAACAGCTGTATGCTTGCTTTTGTCGTAAGAGATCAGGGTTTATAACCCAAAATGACACGTGATGATGTACTTCACTGTTATAAAGTTGATCTTATCACCAAAATGTTAACGGAAAAGGGGATAATATATTGTAATATAGAGGAAATTTTTGGTAGTAATGGAGATGTACTATTCCCTAGACCAGGGGTCTCCAAACTCTTCAGCTTTGGGGCCATATTGATTACTTCAGTGAGTTTTCTGCGTATTATACTTGCCATTAAGCTTTACCTAGCATGTAAATAAATCCGAGCTATCATCATTCTGTGTTTTTATCCAACTTATAACAACAATAAGCTGTTAGCTGTCCTGGGCCGGATTGATGACACTGGCGGGCCGTAGTTTGGAGGCCCCTGCCCTAGACGCATTGTGCTATTCCTTATCTTATCTTCTGGAGTTAAGAATCATCATCATTTTCATATCGGAGTCATCGCTGAATAGATTCTGATAGTATGTTTTATATGGTTTTAATGGTAGTGATGAAATATTTTGAATTATATGGACTTTAAAATATTTGATTGAAAAAATTCTAAATAATAATGATAACGACACAAATATCACATCACGGTAAACTCCTCACCACACAATTGTTTATAATAAAATCGGTGCCACGTGTTTCGCTAGCTCGAGGCAAGCATCTTCAACAACCGCATAAACCGAATAATGATAACCATAATGATACTAACTATAATAGCGGATATGAATCAGCCAATCATTGTCATCATTATTGACGCCATATTTTGACCTTTTTAAATCAGCTGACTGTCCTTGACGCCATATTTTGGCATTTTTGAATTAGCTGATCATTGTCAGATTGTGACAATAATCAGCTGATTATTATTGACGACATATTTTGAACATCGTTAATCAGCTGATGTTTATCGATACCATAACGATACCCGCATTAACTGCGTGGGCGTAGCTAGCCATTCTTTTCTTGAGGGGATAGCCGGTCAGCTGATTATATATATATATAGGTCAGAGGATTTTTCTAAGTGTGACAACAAGTTTTCTAGGGTGGGCAATGCCCACCCTTGCCCCTCGGTAGCTACGCCCATGATTAGGTGATACTTTTCAACGCCATAATGACATCCGAATCAGCTGATTCCTGAAGCCCTATTTTGAATTTCTTAAATTAATTGATCGTTGTCAAAGGCATATTGTGACAACTGAATCAGCTAATTCTTGTAGATGTTGCAATAACAGTTGAATCAGGTGATCGTTCCTGACGTCCTGTTTTGACTTTTCTGAGTTAGTATTATAGATAATTGTCAACACCATATTGTAACAGATGAATTAGCTAACCGTTACCGACGCCACAATGGCATCGAAATCAGCTGATTATAAATTTCTAAATTAGTTGATTATTGTCGACGACATATTGTGACAGCTGAATCAGCTGGTCGTTATCAACATCATAATGACACCTGCATCAGCTGATTGTTGTCAATTGTAGTAATGACATCTGAATCAGCCGGTTACTTATGACCCTCTATTTTGACCATTTGGAGTTAGTAGATCGTTGTCAATGCCATATCGTGACAGATGAATCAGGTTGACCGCTACCGGTGCCATAATGGCATCAGAATCAACTGATTTTTGCTGACGCCATGACACCTGAATCAGCTGTTTGTTGTTGACGCAATAATGACATCCAAATCAACTGATTGTTCCTGAGACCCTATTGTAACTTTTCAGAGTCAGTAGGTGGTTTTAAACGCTATATTGTGGAAACCGAATCAGCTGACCCGTATCGACGTCATAATGGCGTCGGAATCAGCTGATTTTTATCGACACCATCATGACACCTGAATCAGCTGATTGTTGTGTCGACGTCATAATGACAACTGAATCATCTGTTTGTTCTTGAAGCCCTATTTTGAATCAGCTGATCATTGTCAACGCCATATTGTGACAGGTAAATCAGGTGATTGTTTTTGATGACCTGTTTTGACTCTTTTCAATCAACTATTCGTTGGTAACGCCGCATTGTGCCACCTGAACCGCCTAAAAATGCTGATTATGTGATTTCACTTTTAAATTACGTGCGAGTTTTCGAGAAACCCGATTTTCTGCCAATGCCCTTTATACTTGTAACGCCCCCTTTAGAGATGCTACTTTAATGTGCTTTTCGAGGCCATCTTTAGTAATTACGGACGGTGCATAACGGAGAGAAATCGATAGCGCCCTGTATAGCAGCCACACTTCCAGAAGCAGATATTGCGGCATCAGCGTAATAGACCAAATTGCGTGTGCTTTTGTTAGTTTGTCTCCGCCTCTGCCTTTTCGTTCGTACAGGTTGACATGACGTAATACGGACTTTTCAAAATGTGGCCGCTATACATTTGGTGTGGGATTTAAACCGATGCGATGGCGGCGTTCGTTTCGCATGAAAGGAAAAAAGACGTTGATGTTAATGTTTCTTTTACGACTCCATCGTCAGGAAGATCCCAATTAACTCTTGGAAAAGAAGAAGCATAGGGGAAATTTAGTCGTTTAATAAGCTAATAAAGTATCGAGCAGGGTTGTAAATTGGTATTTGCGATAGTATGTCAAGTCTTCAAGTCCTAGGTTGATATAGTTAAAAGGATTTTTGTTCTGTAATGGCATCGATAATTGTAATTGATAACAAAAATCTCATTTTAGTTTGCTAACAATTGTTGTGACTTCAAATTATATTGAAAAATCAAACGTTTCAATAATTTAATTATCATCTTCAAGAAAAAAAGGAAAATTTAAATAAAGACGCAGAGGAAATGTATGGAAAATTTAACAGTAGGAAGCTCTGAAATCTCTGAAATAAGAAACGCGATGGAATTTGATGAATTTGATATTTTTCCTTTCCCCCTTTTCCTTTTAAATGAGTGACCCATCCACAAACTGCACAAATAGAAAGAGTATACATTTGAATATTAATCTATCGTGAAAAAAAGTGTGAATCTTATATTTTATTGCCGTCTTCTTTTTCTCACGAAATCGGAGGTCGCGATCGTGTGGAAGTTTCGGAGAAAGTAACCTCGTTTGTTTATGAAAAATCGATTTTCAATATACGTACATATGTTTGTTCGTATGTATATCTATATTGATCTGCAGGTAGATAAAAGGCATTTTAATAAGTGTACAAGAAATTTATAGAAATAATAAATAATATCTTCTTAAAATATGTGGATGCCTCTCCATTATTTCGAAAGATCTGCTTTGAAAGTGGAATATTTACTGTCACTGTAGTACGAGGGACGTTTCGAATGTTCTAGGAACAAAGTTCAATTGCGTAAATCTTATAGGTTACGTTATTGGTCAGACACAAGTCTTGACACGTTTACGCAGCCATCCGGTGTAATATTGTTCAGTATACTTCAGCTAGTTAAGTGATATAGACGTACCATACCCTTGATTTTGAATCATTAAAGACGTAACTAAATCACAAAGCGCTATCATTTTCTTTTAAGAAAAGCTTGAGAATAAGTTCAACGTCTTCAAGCTGTACTTGGGGAGTCTGCAGAATCGAAAAGTACAGTCTATTGATGGGTCGATCACTGGCAGCATGTGACCAGAAGGCAATACGTTTGGTTGAGGGCCTAACACTTCTGTAAGGGAAAGAAACGTTGCTGCTGTAAAGAATCTACTGAAGGACGATAGGTGAAGTAAGTGGTAGTGTGGAAATAGGTACACGACAGGTTTAAAGGATTTTTGGGCGTGAGCAAAGTTTCAGTTAGCTGCGGACCAAGGCTGTTTGGACCAGAACAGAAACTCAATAGGTCCTATATATGCTGCGAACTTCAAGAGCTTTCACCACGCCACGGCGGCAAATTTTGGCACCGTGTAGTAACTGCTGATGGTTACCTTAGCTCAATCCTGAAACCAGAAATCGGTAGAAAGAATGGCGCAAGCTAGAAGAAGGGCATCCGGTTGAAGCAGGTGCAGTTACGTCGATGGCAAAAGTAATGCTTACTGTACCCTGGGAGTCCGAGAGGATTATTTGTAGGAATTATCTATCTAAAGGTAAGTCCAATTATAGATAGGGGCGTAACAGGTTTTGTATACCCCTGGTTTCAAATTTCCTTATGATTTTTTCCATTCCATTCTGTTTCTTGCTCTGATTTTTCACTCCTCCACACCTACTTTTGCCAAATCCTGCTTTATAACTGATAGCTATTTCCTTTTAGGCCTACGTCTCCGCTTCTTCCCTCCATCTCCAGTTGTGAGTACCCTTGTAACATATCTGTTCTCCCCCATCCTTGCAATATGTCCCAGCCACCTCAATCTTTGTATTTTAACAGTCTGCCACAATTCTGTTCTTCTACATAGGTCTTTAATTTCTTAGGTTGTCCTTCTCCTTCATCCCGTGCTTATCACGTGTACTCCTCTGAATACCTTCCACAGGATTTTCCTGTTCCATATATCAATTTTTATTTCCTGTTGCTCGTTGAGAAACCATGTTTCGCATCCATAAACACTGTCGGTCTGATTATTGTGTCATACAAATACAATTAACACAGAATATTTCTCAAATCTCTTGTCTCATCTATTTACGGCAGGCAGTTTGCAAGAAATGGACTGGGAAGTTGTCTAATGTCTGTTATTGTAATAAGACTTTGTACCAGACGAAGAGCGAAGAAGGGTTTACACAGATTACGCTAGAAACTACTTCCATATCCACCCTATTTACCAGATCTGACATCCAGTGACCTTGGTCTCTTTCCCAATTTCAAAGAACCATTACAGAGTGTTCGATTTGAAACCGTAAATGAGATCAAATTGACTATAAACAGAGGAATTGCACAGACATCGAAAAAGTTATCTGGGGACGCTTTAAAAAATTAGTTTCACGTGAGGATGAGTGCATTTAATGATATGGGAATTATATTGAAAAGCTACACATTGTAATTTTGATGAAAATTTACGAAATAAAAAAATTATAACCAAATTCCTAGAACTGTTTTTAAACATTTCTCGTACATCATCGCATTTCTCAAATTTTTAACACGAGAACCCCGCACGCTTTACTCTCGAGTACATTACATCTAAACCTGAATTTTATTAGGTGGACTTTCATTTCTATTTCATCCAGAACCATCTCATAATTTGCTCAATTCTGGTGGCGCATTTCGTTTTGATACGTTTCTTTAATAATTTAGAGAATGAAATAAAAGCGAATGAGAAAGAGCTTTCACGAATTTATTTGTATGCTTACACACTTAGATCTATGAATGCACTAAACGATTAAGTAGGAATTCGGAACCACTCGATAGTTTTAAAGTGGCTATTTGTAATAAACGATCGTTGCTTATGAATATCCGCGTCCTAGATTTCTTTGGAAAGGTCTTCGATGCTCATCGTTTCTTCGCGTATGAATTTGTCACTTTTGGAAAGGCGTCACTTGATGTGCTAGGAAGGTGTCATTAATGTTTAAAATCCAATTTGTTTGTATGTGTGCGCATCAAGTACTCAATAGTTCTGATTGATCGGTTGATCATCTATGGGTAGCACGGATCAGGCGGTACAACATATATAATAATTCGTTTATTTTAGATAATAATAATAATAATTATAATAATAATAACAGGACAAAAGTTACAAGATATAATACAATATCTGAAATCCATCTAGGAAAAAATTGTAAAACACTAAGCTGTAACCTCGTCCTTGGATTTATTAGCTAATTTACTCATCACATAGACCGACGTCCACTTCATAGTATCCGTCTTAGCAAAGGGGAGTCTGAAGCTGCGATCGGAGATGGAGATTACACGCGGTACGTAAAATGCCAGACGCTGCAATAGAAATGCGCCGTCTAACTTACTGTTCAAGTTAAGAACAAATTTTGTGCAAATCATATCTCTTCGAGACGTCCAAGAGACGTCAGTGAGACTATACCGCGTCGTTCGTCGTAAATCGGATTGCAAAGCATCAACGTTCTGGATATATTCCATCCTGCTTAAAGGACATAAATTTGATGTATCTTGGCTTCCGAGTTCGAACCGTTGGAACAATCTTCAAGCGACAACGACGCGATCAAACTCAACGAGCAGCCCTGAAGATGTCTCTTGCAACAGTGGACAAAACGTCGGTACCAACGCCACACCAGACGCGGTTCCAACTCGGAAACCAAGATACACATTGCGATTTCGACTGCGGGGTCTACATCTGAGACATAAAGTTTCCCTATTTGTTATAAATTTCTATTTTAATTTCGTTTCGTGTTACCTTCTCTCCTAAATGTATGGTTAGCAGCATATTATATTTGTTCGGATGTACCAATCCCTTTGTTTACATACTTGTCTATTTTTTGTTGCTCTCTTTTAACCAATTCGATTGTCCTGCCATCAATTTAGATTTTATGCGATCAATTCAAATTTTGCTGGTGAGAAATCTTCAATACTAAATTAGGTCTTTAAATGGTCATCGTTATAAACAAACGATAGTACTAAGCCGCCCGCGGCCTACAACATGAATCCTTCTACCTACTGATGACTTTATGGGGGTGCTTATTTCGTATTTCGTATTTGACTGAAAATGGAATTGAAATATCAAGTTGCGTTAGACTTGAGATAAAAAATAATGATATAGCAGCGTTTAAAATAGCAGTGTGCGAAAAAACTATGAAAACATGTTTAACTCAGAGTTATGGCCTATGAACACTATAATTAGACCTTTTAGAAATCGAAATTTTCGCAAAAATGTACCTATGACGCTAACATTATGATAGACGACAACAGGTTCACCCTAATTCATCAGAATATCCGAAGCATTAGAAATAAAACTGACGAATTAACATTGTTTATTGACGATTTAGATACAGCGATAAATGCCATCTGCCTGACCGAGCATTGTTTGAAACTAGGTGAGAGTTTCAACGTTGAAGGCTTCAACGTTGCTTCATGTTACTACAGAACACATACTTCTCATGGCGGATCATGTATACTTCTCCAGGCTGGTCTTCAATTTGATGAACTGAATCACCTAAAACAGAAAGATTTAATATTAGAATGTAGTGCTGTTAAAATAAGAAAGACCAAAGTAGTTATAATAAATATATTTATAGACCACCATCAGGTAACGCGGATGTGTTCTTGGACGTATTGTATGATATATTTTGAATTTCTGGGGAATTAGATACATATACATTACTTTTCAGTGGTTATTATAATATTGATGTTGAGAAGAGAGACACGAATTCTGAAAAGTTCTTGTTCTTTTTGAAAAGGTACAATTTACAAAAAGATCATTGACTAAGCCACTAGAACAACAAAAACAAGTAAGACTCTTGTAGATAAAATATTCATTAAATCGAGAAAAATATGAAAGTGAGGTGATAACATCGAGCGCAAAAAAATGACACTTCCAGTTAATGGAAAAATATTTGAACAACCTGCAAAAAGGGGAAAAGGGATTATATACAGCTTGAAGCATTAGTTTCAATAAAGGAGGAACTAGATGGGATAAACTGGGAATCGATGCTCAGATTGAGCAATATCGATGAATGTTATACTGTAATCTCGAATCTGATAATGGGTGTGTTGGATGCTGTAGTGCCAAAGCGGATAATTACCACAAAGAGAAACAACACAAATCATTGGATCACAGATAAAATAAGAAATATGGCACGCATCAAAAGACAACTGTACGAGTGGCTTATAGAGGGCAGAATGTCTAATGAATTTTACAAATTATACTGTAAATTCAGGAAGTAAAAAGAAAAAATACAGGGAGTGGATAGAAATGTCACACGATAAAAATAAAGCAACTTTCAAGGTAACAAAAGGAAAAAGAGTTTTGAGTTGAGTGATTTCTGTGACAAATATGACAAGTATAGTGACACTTTGACACGTATGAACGATTATTTAATTAATATATGTAAGAATGTCAGAGGAAACAACTCATTACAAATTTAAAATGTAAAATATGTCACTAATACATTCTCATTAGTTCTGACTAACAAAATGGAAATAATAAGCACTGTAAAATGTTTAAATAATTCTAAAGCGGTAGGGAACGATGAAGTTTCAGTTAATCTCTTGAAAGAGTGGTCTTCAAAAGACATCCGAAACATCCCTCGTATATACATTTCCAACAATTTTTGCATCTTTCGTTCCAGACAGATTTCTCGTCTATACAACTTCGAACAAATTTGTCTTCTTCCTAACGGAAACAACCTTCTCCAGGCATTGGAATTGTTATGCAATTCAATAGAATGCTCTCAATTTTTCAGCAATTGAAAGTGTGCATGTATAATATAATAACATTCCGTCTCCATCCTCCTCTAAACAAGCCGCTTCGTTCCACTTAACATTACCATCATAAACTGGATCGACATCTTTATCCATTCTTCCTCTTTTTTGTATTCAATTTCTTTTTCTATCGTACGAAATAAACAGTTCTAGAATTTCTCATCAATGAACGAACAAGGTGAAAAAACTCGCCGTTGGTATATTATGAAATTACGCAATATTTCGTTACACTCGACGAACGTCATGACGTCGTAATTTAATTTTTTGTTACCGTCTTTATTCGTCTTAATAACTAGGCGGATCGGAAGAAATTAGAAATTTTTGTTGGTAGTCGTCCGCGATACAATTAAACGATCGTGGAAAGAGGTTTCTATCCTGTAAAAGAAATCGGAGAAATTCACTCGGATTCATGAGTATTTAATCGCGAAACCGGTCTGAAAAATTATAATCGTTAATTGATGTTTGTCTAGTCGAGGGCATTGTTGGAATAAGAATCGTCGTTTTCATAGCTCAAGTTCTTAGTCGTTCGATGAAACTAAAATGTACTTACGTTGATAAGTTTTCCAGACTTTTTGGCGATGTTATATGTAATACAATTTTTATCAATTAGTCGTTCATTTAATTGAAAATACATATACCAGGGTACGACGGCATTGATAGGGAAATATCGGTATAGTGGGGGCAAAACCCTTGCCACGCAAACAAAAATGCTTCCCCCAATTACCACATCAATTTGGACATTTGCAAGAATTTTTTTAGCAACTACGAGAGTAGATTGAAAAGTGTCCGGAATGACAATGACAACAAAATAATACGGATTTTCTTTCTCTCTATAATCCCCACAGTTTTGCCCTGTTCAAGCTAACCAATCAGCGAAATTCCTTTTGCGTCCCAAAAAAACCGATACCATCACCTTTCCAGCCGAGTGAATAGTCTTTACCTTCTTCATTTTGTTTCCGGGGTGTGGTGATGTCCATGGTGGTGAAGTCCATCGTATTCCTCGTAAACACTCTCAAACAATCGGCTGAGGTTCGAGCTCGCATACGTTTTGCTCCGAATTGAGCAAATGCGGCATCCATCTCGCAGAAAGCGTTTTTAACCCCAATTCATTATGTAAAATACGAAGTACTCGTTCATAAAAGATGCCCACGGTTTCACAACTCTTCTTTCACCTCATCCTTCTGCCCATCTTGGTCGTCGGATTTGGAGTGCCGCTCTCCATTACCCATTGTTTCTATTCTTTCCTATTATGCGTTAGTTCCTGCATACCCCGCATTTCTTTGCCTCTTTCCTCCCTCATCCTGCGAATTTTCTCCATCCATGTCTTCCTCGAAAAGCTTCTATTTCTTCCCAATTTTCCCAAATTTCTTCCCAATCCCGTCTCGTTAATCTTCTTTAACATTCAGTCTTGGGCCAGTCTCGTTATGTGTCCGTACCAGCTTAGCTGTTTTTTCTGAATTCTCATCAATACTGGTTCTTGTATGAGTTTCACACCAATATCTTCATTTCTACACCTGCCGTTATCCTCCTTAACCCCTTGCACTACGCCGAAATTCACAATCAGCCGTGCCAAACTCGGGCGCCTGAGTGGTCCCGAAAAGAGTCGAAGCGGCGAAGACTGAGTGTCGGAACTTTGAACACATCTTACGACCATTCTTACGACTGACAATGAGTGCGAGATAGGCGTGCTCGTGTTGACTGCACGCGGTGGTGCTCTTGTAAAATTCAAAAGACAACAAGATACAAGATAAAATACCCAATCATTCAAGAAAAGGAAAGAAGAGATAAGACTTCATTCAGGCGTTCCTGGTGGCCCGAGATTAAGACCACGAGCACGGCTCGTGATATTCATGTTTGGCCCGAAATGTCGATTACGAGCCTGACTCGTGATATCCACGTTTGCCGTGAAATTGAACAACGAGCCTGACTCGTGATATTCAAGTTTGGCCTATAATTTTCATCACGAGTCAGACTCGTGAAAATAGTGCAAGGGGTTAAATATCTCATTACTGCTGCGTTTATCATCGATTTGTGTTACATTTGTATCGTCCACGTTTCCGTTCCATACAACATTATTGGACTTGCACTTGAGTTATATACCTTGGTTTTTGTCTCCCGCCTGAATTCCTTTTCCGCGAATATGCTTTTATTTGCTGCGTAGTAGCCTTTAGTTGCTTTCTTCATGTTATTACAATCTTCCGGTATCTTTTCATAGTCCCATGCTTCTTTACATATTTGGACAAGCCATTTCTTTCCCGTCTCTCCCATCCATTTTATCATTTCTGGCTCCCACTGCTTTCCCACTCTCGATATTTCTTAGGGCTTCTTCTGTTTCCTTCATGGTGATTTCTTCCAGTTTCTCTACTTCTTCTTGTGCTTTTCCCATTTGTTCTACATTTAGTATTTCGCCGTGTCTAAACTGATCTACAAAATATTATTTCCAGGCCTCTGTTATCTCCGATGTTTCTGTCCTTATGTTCCTATCTTTATCCTCAATTCCACTGTGTTCCTTCTTCTGTGTTCCTCTCAAATTTCTTATCTTGTTCCAAAATTTCCTATTGTCCGCCTCATAATTTTCCTCCAGCTGTTTTCCCAAATCTTCCAAGCTCTTTTTGCTTACAGCCTTCCTTGCTTTGTCACGTTTCTCCACATATTCTACTCTGTCTCTCTTTACAAGTCACTTCTTGTATTTTCTTCCAGACTTGCTTCTTCTCTCTATTTTTTTAACTTCGATATTCTACCATTCAGTTCTGTTATGTATACTGCTTTGATAATCGATTTTTTAAGGATGTTCCATCTTTCTTCCATATCTTCCAATCATTCCTTTCTTTTTCTTTTCTCCTCAATTCAGCGTCGATTTCTTTCCCATACTCCCACTTCACTTTACCGTCCTCCATTTTCTTGACGCTAATCCTCGTATACTCTTTCTCTGTGTCATATATTTCCTTCCTTGTAGTCATTTCCGCTATAACTGGTCTTCAACTTCACGCACAGTTATTTGGCGACCTTCCAAGACCACGTCATGGATTTTTTCCACAATTTCTCGTATGGTTGCCGTTTTCGGACGTCCTGGACGTGGTTTATCATTTGTATGCGTGCGGCCACGCTTGAATTTCGAAATCCAAACACTCACGGTGGAAAATGAAGGTGAAGAATCCTCAAGAACCCTCATCTAACCTTGATTTGATTTCCGTTAGGATTTTCTCTTCCAAATGGAAAAATTTGACGACCGCTCATACGTCGTTCTTAACCACAATTGAAGACACAAAAGGGTACTTCACTTAATGCTTGTCGAAACCTGACTATTTGATGAATCGATTTAACGTTTGCAGTCAATTGATGTGAAAGAGTTCCCAACATAACGACATAAAGTATTTGAAAGAATAACAATCCCCAGCAGCGATTCCAGAACCTTATCAATCTATCCTCGTATAATGAGGAATACTCGTTGATACGTACAATCGGCGTTTTATCCACAAAACGACTATTACTCCTACCAAAATACAGCCATTCATTGTGTTCTCGGAAGAAAACACAAAGACGTAGTAAGTAGTTAATTAAAAGGACGTCTCTGCGTTGTGTTCCTCGCTGTGTCTTTGCGTATTTGCCCGTAAAAAGCTTTTCCCTGCCATTTTCTTTTGTATTACTATTAGGTACTCAACTTCATGGTTCCACCATTGCGTTCTTTTGTAGTTGCTTGTTGTACTTTCTTCTTTAGCATACCACTTTCGTTTCTTTTCAATACCGTTTCTCTACGTTTTCCCCAACATTCCTCCATGTTCCAATAATGTGCGTTCCTTGTCTATTTCTTGCTGATATTTCTCTTGCAGTTCACCGCTTCTTAACTTGTTTATTGCTATTTCACTATATTCCTTTTCATCGTTTGTTCTGATCATTTTCGTCTAGCATGTGGCTGTTACTAATCTATTATTTCATCCTATTTCTGCTCCTTTTGTTATTTCGATTTATCGTAGTGCTTATGGTAGCTCCTCTGACATTACTATTGTTACCTATCAAGCTTTTAAAATTCCTTTCAAATGCAACAAAGAATCTAGGTACAGGAATTATCAAATCAAGAAATGTTCAGAATTCTTTTTCTGATTTATTTCATTATCGTATTTTCATTTCACCTACTGCAAGGTATATTCTTAAGTTGGCAGTACTTGCTATTAGCAAGTATTAGTTCTTAAGTTGGTGACACAATGACATAAAGTAGAATAAGATATATGCGACCAGGATTAAAATGTGACCGTAAATGTAAAGACCAACAATATATATTTATTTTCCTTGAGGTTAGTTTTATAAAAAATATCGTGAATTAGGCCACTGACTAAGAGCCCTACACTACATACAAATTTCTATCGAGTACCATCTTTTGTGTGCAAGGTGAAATCCCACACAGAAACGATGGTCGCTGGCGTATCAACTGGCGTTAATTGGAAATTCCACAAGATCCTAGAAAGGAGCGCGTATGATCCTTGGTAAATCAAACATCTGAGGAAAGTTCCTTTTTCTAGAAAGGAAAAATTCTTCTCAAATATTATTAAGGAACTTTTATAGTAGGAATCTGTAATGACAATTACATATATTGGAGTAAAAATAATTTTATCAAGTTCTACACATGATATTTACCAAGAAAAAGCTGTAATGATAATCTTGGTACATGCTTTCCTACTATATCTCTTAGTTGAGCTTCTTACTTTAAGGTAGCGCTAAATGTAATTTAATAAAGTTCTTTTTGAACCTTCTAGGGACAAATCAATTATAATTGTACAAAATTACTCAATACATAACAGAACTTTTCATTGCTAGCCTTCTTGACGACACAAGGATATTAAAAAACTCAACATGTAAGAGACTAGAAATTTGCAATCCAGCTCAATAGATGCTTTTGAAATCGGATGAGAGCAAATATTACTAAATTTCAGTACGATATGGTTTGACCGGTGCTCACCTCGTTACCAATGAAGCATGTGTCTCGAAATTAATAAACAATTGTACGATAAGGAGTTTATGGATGTAATCTAACGTCACGTATTTCCTGCAGAGACTCAGCTTTAGCCAAACATTTCATGCGTCTTTACTGAAGATAGTCATTTACTTGCCGAAACAGGTATTTCGAGGACGCACCTAAAATTGTACTTTAAGAACCAGCGGCTGTTATATTTTTCAATGTAATCAAATGGGACTGAAAATTACACGTTTTGAACTTGTCAAAATACATATTTCGAGATGTGACAAAGCTAATAACCTGTTTGTTTGAGACTTAGCTTTCGTTGCTGAAATCAAATAGGTCTGAAGATGAAAGCGTCCAAAGTTGCCAAAATCTTGGATCTGTGTGATAAAGCTAAGAAATATTTTGTTCTGAGTTTTCTTGTTATCATAATCGAATAGATTTGAAGATGATAGCTTTTAAAAATATCTTTCTGAAGATAGAGCTTTTACCGCTTTAATCAAGTAACTCTGATGATATGACGATACCTTCGAAAGTTGTCGAAATACACATTTGCGGTTTTGCTAAACCTAAAATTAATTGTCTTTCCTTTGCCGCTTTAATTAAAAAAATCTGAAGATGACAGATTTGAAAGTTGTCGAAATAGATATTTGCTGTTCTGCCAAAACTAAGATAACTGAGATATAACTTTCGCCGCTTCAATCAAGTAAATCTGAAGATGATAGCTTGGAAAGCTGTCGAAATACCCATTTGCGGTTTTGATAAAGCTTCTTCTTCTTCTTTATCTTCTTTTTCTCCTTCTTCTACGCTTCTCCTATTGTCCTTTCAGGGCGTCAAAGTTTCTTGTTCAATTCTTCCACTCATTTTCTCCATTTCTTCCTAACGTCGTTGGCCGCGGCTTCCATCCCCTAATTATTTTCCCTCTTCCTCTGGTTTTTGTTGCATCCAGTTTTTCCTCGATCTATCTCTTCTCCTTCTCCTCCCGGTCTTCGCAGTCACCATCATCCTCAGCAATCGGTTATTGTCCATCCCTTAATTAATCTTTGTTGTTTTAATTAAAAAAGTGAAAGTGGTGGCAATACACATTTGCCGATTTGATAAAGCTTCTTTTTCTTCTACGATTCTCCTATTGCTCTATCAGGGCGTCGGAGTTTCTTGTTCTATTCCTGCACTCATTTTCTCCATTTCTTCCTGTCGCTGGTCGCCGCTTCCATCTCCCTAATTGCTTTTCCACTTCCTCTGCTTTTTGTTGCATCCAATTCTTCTTCGATCTACCTCTTCTCCTTCTCCTTCCGATCTTCGCAGTCACCATCATCCTCAGCAATCGGTTATTGTCCATCTTTTAATTAATCTTTGCTGTTTTAATTAAAAAGGTCTGAAGATTACAGCTGTGAAAATGGTCGAAATACACATTTGAGGGTTTGGTAAAACCCTTTACCCCTTTACTTCTTCTTCGATTCTCTGTTTGCGTTCTCAGGGCGTCGGAGTCACTTTTTCCTTCTACCACCCATTTTCTTCATTTCTTCCTGTCACTGGCCGCCGTTTCCATCTTCCTAATTCTCTATCGCTGTCCTTTTCCAAACTCTGCTATTTATTGCTATTATAGGTCTTCTTCGGTCTATCACTTCACTTCCTCCTTCCGGTCTTTCCCGTCATCAGCCACCTCAGCAATCGCTTATTGGCCATCCTTATTATATATCCAAACCAGTTCGGCATTTTATTTTATTTTCTTCTTCTTATGGACTCTTGGTTCAATTGCAGTCTAATGTCATCATTTCTTATACCATCCAATCGCGACCTTCTTGTTATTTTCTTAGTTGTCTTATTTTTGCAACCGTCACCGCATTCTCGTGCTTCGCAGTGTTCACATTTGCGATTTCAATAAAGCTGAGGTTTATTCTCTTGCAGATGTGGCCTTTGCTGTTTTAATCAAACGATTCTGAAGATGACAGCTTTGAAAGTTGTCGAAATACACATTTGCGGTTTTAGTAAAGCTAAAATTTATTTTCTTTTCTTTGCTGTTTTAATTAAAAAAGTCTGAAGATGACAGAGTTTCTTGTTTCTTTCTTCCACCCATTTTACCCCTTTTTTTTATCGATCGCCACCACTTACACCTTCCTAATTGTCTTCCCTCTTCCTTTTCCCAATTCTGCTACTTGTTGCTTCTAGGTCTTCTTTGCTCTACTTTTTCTCCTTCTTTCTTTCGGTCTTTTCCGTCATCACCCTCCTCATCAGTCCGTCATTGTCTCTTCTTGTTATATATCCAAACCAGTTCGGCATTTTATTTTATTTTCTTCTTCTTATGGATTCCTGATTCAATTGCAGTCAAATGTCATCATTTCTTATCCTATCCAATCGCGCCCTTCCTGCTATTTTTCTTAGTTGTTTGCATCTTCCTGCCACTACCATAATTCTAATGTTTTATGTTCCAATTATTATTATGCTATTCTTTTGATTTTAATACTTTTTTGGAGTTTCCATTGTCGTTGCCTTAAGACGTGGTGGTGTTTCTGAATGTCTTCCGGCTGGTCTGCGGTTTTTGTCCATCGTCTCCGTCTTATTCGGGAAATCTTTCATTGAATTTCCTAGAGTTTGTCTTTGACATATCTCTTTCCAAGTCTGCGGTGTGTGTTTTGTTTCTCCTTCATTTTCTTTTTGTATCATTCAGACTAGATATTTTTATTTTTATATTGTTGAAGACCAATTTTGCTTTGAACTCTTTGTTGTTTTCTTTTGTTTCTTTTACAAATTTTAATAGTTTCTAGCTTCTCCGTTCGATCACTTATTTCGTGTAATCTTCGTTTATGTAGATTTCACACAAAATTTAAACTACTATTTTGGTAAAAAAATATTTTATTTAATAAATAACATACGATTCTCGACATCAATACCATTAAAAAATTAACTTCTCATAACATTAAAATTAAGTATAAAAAAATTAAAATAATAACAAAATATAGAGATCTACAACAGATTTTCTATCGTAAACAAAGTTGAGTTATTTCTTAGGCTAAATATTTTTAATAATCAATCATAACAATATACTATATATGAATGTACATGACTTGATAATTACGTATAAAATAAAAGTTTTCTGAAGATGAACATGAATGAAGTTTAAACGAAACACTCAACGATAAAAACAACTTCGTCCCCTTTAAGCGTCCCGCATAATTTCCGCAATTTTAAAATCTGCAAAATCAGGTCTTCTCGCGTTTCTTTTCTTAGAGCTCCCGTCGTGCGCGTGATAATTGTAGGGGGCGTCATCGCTTTGCACCGGAGCTTGTGGAGCTTGTGGAGCTTGTGGAACTTGTGCAGCTTGCGGATCTTGTGAAGCTTGCGGAACTTGGCTAGCTTCTTCGTCGTATTGGGATTGGTATCCTTGCAGTCCATTCTGGGCATAATAATTCGTATTCGTGGGTTTGTAATAATAATATCCTTCTGGATTTTGTTCTTGTTGTTCTTGTTGTTGATCGTGGGCATAATCTGGTTGCGATGGTTTGAATTCTATGCTACTATAACTTTGAGCTGGAGGTACGTGACCTGATGATGCTGATGATGACGATGATGATGTCTCGTAGGTCGTAACGGAAGGAACTACGTTCGGCTGAATCGGTTGTGGTTGTTCCGGAAAGTGTCCTCCGTTATCAGAATGGAAAATCACCCTGGTGTGAGCATCGTCAGGATAATTTTCGTGCGTCGGGAGGTCATCCGCGGTATTTTGCTGGTGATAAACTTGAGCGACCTGTTGAGGTTGTTGATACTGCTGGTATTGGTACTGATTTATCTGATCTTGATAATTCTGATGGTATACGACGGGGTGGGGGAGGTAACAGTTTTGAGCCTGCTGTTGGGGAACTTGGTACAATTGTTGAGTTTGTTGGGGATAGGCTTGCTGCACGTTCTGACCGGTGGTGACGTAAGCGCCTTGCAAATAATTACTCAGCAAGGCTTGAAGATTAATTCCATTTATGTGGGAGTAAGGATGGCTGTCGGGCAGATTCGGATAGAGGGCGGTGTTCCCCAATTGATCGCTGTAGATTTTCAAATAAACGACGGGGATGCCTTGTTGAGGTGCTTGCGAAGTTAATTGATTTACCTGCCCGCCTTGACCGAAAGTTGTGAATAGGGTCGTTCCCGGTTGGTAGTATTGTACCAAATTTTGCTGGGAGCCACCTGCGCCGCCGGTGTATTGTACGGTTTTACCCACATCGTATTCTGCAGATTTCTGTATATAAGCGGCAGAGCTCTGATCACCCCCGCCATTGTAGTAGGAATTTTCCTGGTAAGAAGGTATGTTTTGTTGGGAATATTTATAGTAGACCAGTTTGGGCTTGTTCGAAACGCCGAAGTAATTATTGTCTTGGTAACCGTATCCCAGTTGCGAGCCGATCGTCCTCTTGGAATTTTTCGATTTTCCCGTCGAATTCTCGTTGGGATCCACTATTTCTATGGCTATGATGGCTGGCGGGGCTGACGTACTTTTATCCTTGTTTTTGGTCGGTTTTTCCGTCGTGTCCGTCGGAGATAAGGCGTTGGAAATCGGTGTGATCAGGTCCTTTTGATTCTTTTTAATGCTTTTACATTGCGATTGAACCAGGAAGAAGGAGGTGAGCTGTAACAAAAAGATAAACTTCAATTTATAATTAAACACTTTGAAATTCTAGAAAATATCGAATGCATCGATTTCTCATGACAAAGCGAACTATTTTATTCTGACACAAGCTCGAGCTAAGGTTCCCGGTAGAATTTTATCGGTTTGAGCAGTGCCCTGCCTTCTAATTTTAATCAGAACGGTTATGATATCCTCGGGGTCTTGAAATTATGTCGAAACGTTTAGAAACATGCTTAGTACCCAAGCTAAAAGGTTTAGGAGAAGGTTGTGATATCTTCCAAATTTCCAAATTACGTCACAATCTTTAGAAATGGTAAGTCCTTGTTCCAATTTTGAACAGTTTTAGTATTAACAGGTGACAATGATATAAACCCTTCAGAATTCAAGCGTTTTGAATAACCATAGAAGTTAAAACGACATTAAAACACCAAACCAACATTTTTCTTCTCGATGAGGACGATCCTGAAGCTTTTATAGAAGATCGTATACGATTTTATACGGTTCGGAGGCTCTGACAAATGTAAACGATTAAGAAGAAGGCGGTTGTGATATCCTAGAAATTATGTTAAAATCTTTAAGAATGGATTTGGAAAAATTAGTTTCAAGAACTTAGAAAGAGGTTTTCTTTAAGAATGGTAAGGCTTTGTTATAATTTTCAACAGTTACAGTGTTGACAGGTCAAGATGACAGAAATCCTTCAGGAACAAAGCGTTTCGAGCACCCAAACAAGTTTAAGGATATTAAAAACACCAAACGACTGCTTTTCTTCTTGATGTGGCCAATTGTTAAGGATTTACACGAAATCCAATAGGATTTTATATGGTTCGGTGGTTCTGAGAAACATCAAAGATTAAGAAGAAGAAGGTTGTTACATTCTCTAAGTTTTCAAATTATGTCAAAGTCTTTAGGAAAAGTAATTCTTTCTTAGAATTTTGAACAGTTATAGTATTGACAGGGCAAGATGATATAAATCCTTCAAAATTGAAGCGTTTTGAAGAGCCAAGGTAGTTCAATGACATTGGAAATACCAAACTACCTATGTTCTTCTCCATGGAGCCAATTCTTAAGAAGTTAAATGAGATAATATACGATTTTATAGGGTTTGGTGGTTCTGAGACGGGTGAAAGATTAAGAAGAAGATGGTTGTGACATCCTCAAAGTTTTCAAATTATGTTAAAATCTTTAAGAATGGTAAAGGTTTGTTACAATTTTCAACAATTACAGTGTTGACAGGTCAAGATGAAATAAATCCTTCTGGATGAAAGCATTCTGAACAGCTATAGAAGTTTAAAGCACCAAACCACCGGTTTCCTTCTCGATGGGACAAATTCTTAAGTATTTAAAATATGTTGTATACATTTTTATACGGTTCCGTGGCTCTGAGAAAGGTAGAAGACTAAGAAGAAGAAAATTATGACATCCTCGAGGTTTTCAAATGATATCAAAATCTTTAGGAATGGCTTTGTTACAGTTTTGAACTTTTCTTCTCGATGGGGCCGATTCTTAAGCATTGAAAGGAATTCGTGGTAATTTACTGTCCAAAGCGATTTCCTGGTTTTTCTTTCTTTTTGAAAGATGATTTGAATAAATCCCAACTCTTAATATCGCTCACTCTACAAATATAACCTAGAAGAGAAATTGCCTCTTCAGTGATTTTGATACTTAACTTTTTGACGGGAACCGGTTGTGAGACGTATTTTCTTTTTTGGGACATGGTATAGATGATATTCGACGCTTTTAAAATCACCCAACCCAACCCTTAACTAATAAGGGTCTGTAGGAAATGAACAGTGACACTATGCCCAAAAAGAATTACGTCTGGCAACCTGTTCCCCTCAAAAAGTTAAGTATCAAAATCACTGAAGAAGGCATTTCTCTTCTAGGCTATGTAACATCTTTGATGCCACTGGAAGTGGCTGCAAAACTAATTTCTTCGATGATATTTCGAGCATCATTTTCATAACTAATGCGATCTTCAATCTTCTCCAAACACCCTTCATACACGACCAGGCGATTTCATTCTACGTTTTATCAATGCTTTTGATCGCTTTCATAAGGTTACATCGTTTCCACCAAACCCACATGCAACTTTCACCAGCTTTATCAGTTTCTCCGATAAGTTGACGGATCATTTTCCTTAAATAATAGGCTTTGAATGCTGCTATTGCGTTTGATCTATAGGCTGTAAGACGGAAGTTATATTCAGAGGTAAAAATACCACTTCCATGTACTAAACATATACTGAGAAGTGTCAGTTTTGACGGTCAGCGAGATCAGGAAGAAAAATGGCATCAATTAAAGGAAGACACCACCATTTTTATAATACTTCCTCCATTCCTTTTGAAGGAATGAGAATGATGTTTGGAGAACCAAAAAGTGTAGAATTGGTAAAGATCTGACTTAGAAAGTTTTAGCATTTTAAGGAAACCTCCTATGTCTAATTTGGAAGACAATTTCTATTACCAAACAGGGATCATCACAGGCAGGGTAGAATATTCGTATATCAAAACACGAAAGCGGATTTATTTAAAAATCTACAATTCGAAGGAACGTTGACCTTATCGGCGAGTAACTTTCCGATGCAATTTCTATCTTAGTACACCTCTCATAAATAATCCCAATTCGGAAGTCGTCAAGTAAAATAAACTGCAACGCATTCGACTTCTACATCGTCGGTACTAAATTAACATTACAATATGTAAATCAAGATCGGGTGCAAGAAACGCCGGCGCACGCCGCCGCTCGAAACAAAATAAATTAAATAATTATTGCGCTAACCTTATCCGGACTGTACCAGGTCGTGTGGGCTTACAGAAAGACTTTCTCCGTAGATAAAAACAAATGTCCAATAGATTTTTGCGCTTAATAGGGACACGTCATCGACGTAACTCTTTGATGATGATGTGTAGTTCCTATTGTCGCGTTACGTGTTCTAATGGAGGTGTTTATTACACATACATACACGAATAGATTATTTTCTGTATGATGCAATGTGCCGGTAATGGAATGGAAAAAGTTGCGTAGGATCTAAGAGGTATGGTGTGTGCGTGTGTAGTTACAATTGAAAAGTGGGATTCCCAATTCTCTGTTGAGTTCATTGTGGTAATTGGCCGCAAAAGGTACGGGGATGAAGGAAGAAATAAGATCAAAATGGACAACTAACTTTCGAAAACGTTTTGGCGGATTTTTAGCTGAAGATAAGTTTATCTGCTTTGCACAACTGCGCTTAAGGTCTTTTCAGATTTAATACAGTTTTTATGGAGATATTCAATAATAATAATAATAATAATAATAATAATAATAGTAATAATATCAGTTTAGTTCCTGATATTACATTGGTACTATAGGAAACAAGTCAATGTAATTACAAGTAGAACTTCTACATGTTAGCACGTTATTGTACAATTTAGTCGCTTAAATATTTGGAAAACATCTCGAATAGAATTGCAAGTAATACTTCATACGAATTTCCATAAATTATTTTTAAAATATAAAAATAATTATTAATAGATTTTAGACTTAAAAGTAGTTTATTAGAAAGACGACCACCCACAAAAATTAAGTTATTGTGAAAAATAGCTTTCTAACTTCATGGCAAAAAATGGTTGGCGTTTATGGTATTACAATCACGATATGTATTTTGAAATAAATTTTGTAATTTTTTAAGACAATCCACAGTACTTCAAATATACAGGGTTTTTCTTTTCACAACTTGGGCGTGAAAGCTGTTTATAAGCTTATATAGGGTAAAAGTAAGGCAAGCAGTGTAAAATGAAAATGATTAAAAAAATTTCCTCGTAACTTGCACTTTCCATTTACAAACTTTTTTTCGTTACTTTTTTAAATTAATATATGATTATTATTGTGCCTATTGTAGTATGGTAATACTCCATTAGTAAAATTATCAATAAAAAGATGTAAATTTTATAGAAAGCATTCTTTAAGAAATAGAAAAGCGTTGTAAACATTTACCACACACATACACTTGAAACATTTCAAAATCTAGAATTCCAAATTGCTATAACGACGTGCGGAAAAAGAAAGTTTGTTTACAAACGACGGAATGGGATGGTCGACGAAAAAAGATAGATAAAAAGTTATATAAAATACCAAGGTTGAAAAGAAGCTGGCCACATCAAAAACGAAGTTGTTGTTTACAAACGACGAACAGACCAAAGAAAAAGAAGTACAATAAAGGAAAAGACCAAAGAAAAGAAGTGAAGAAAGAATTCAAGAGGGAGGGAGAAGTTAAGAATTAAAAAACAAATTACACTTATACACACTTAGGTAATATATTTTGATTATATTGTTCATTATTTTGTTAATATAATACTAAAATTTTATAAATTATTATTTGTAATAATTTTTGCTTTCTATACAATTAACTAAAATTCATACTACACTATACACCCCCGAAAGGTTTGAGCCTCCTAGTCGGATCTCTAGATCATTACAATTTGGGAGATCAGCCCCTTCTTCTGATTATATTCTTCCAAATGATTTCTTCCACAGTTTTCTGTTTTTCGTTTTTTGTTTCCAGTTGATGTGTCCGGTCGTGCTTATATCCCTGTTCCACATCTTTCAGCTATGTACCCTTCGGTCTTCCTCTCCCTCTTGTGTATCTCAGCTTCCACTCTGCCACATCATAGATTACAGCTCCTACACCCTTTCACCATATATGTCCGAGCTACCTTGCTCTTGATTGCTTAATTTTCTTCACTACATCCATTTCTAATTCTTGTGTCAATTCGTTCGTCCTTTTTCTGTATTCATTCTCATTTAGTTTAATTGGTCCCAGGATAGTTCTCGCTTCTTTCCTATCCACTATTCTTGGGTCCTTGTCATGTTTCATGGACAGCGTTTCCGTGGCATACAGCAATGTTGATCTAATTATTGTTTTGTAGATCTTCTGTTTCCACCTTTTGCTCTTGATTGCTTAATTTTGCTCACTACATCTATTTCTATTTCTTGTACTAATTCCTCGTTCGTGCTTCTGTATTCATTTTGATTTAGTCTAATTGGTCCCAGGACAGTTCTCGCTTCTTTCCTATCCACTATTCTTGGGTCCTTGTCATGTTTCTTTGTCATGGACAGCGTTTCCGTGGCATACAGCAATGTTGATCTAATTATTGTTTTGTAGATCTTCTGTTTCCACCTTTTGCTCTTGATTGCTTAATTTTGCTCACTACATCTATTTCTATTTCTTGTACTAATTCCTCGTTCGTGCTTCTGTATTCATTTTGATTTAGTCTAATTGGTCCCAGGACAGTTCTCGCTTCTTTCCTATCCACTATTCTTGGGTCCTTGTCATGTTTCTTTGTCATGGACAGCGTTTCCGTGGCATACAGCAATGTTGATCTAATTATTGTTTTGTAGATCTTCTGTTTCCACCTTTTGCTCTTGATTGCTTAATTTTGCTCACTACATCTATTTCTATTTCTTGTACTAATTCCTCGTTCGTGCTTCTGTATTCATTTTGATTTAGTCTAATTGGTCCCAGGACAGTTCTCGCTTCTTTCCTATCCACTATTCTTGGGTCTTTGTCATGTTTCTTTGTCATGGGCAGCGTTTCCGTGGCATACAGCAATGTTGATCTAATTATTGTTTTGTAGATCTTCTGTTTCCACCTTTTGCTCTTGATTGCTTAATTTTGCTCACTACATCTATTTCTATTTCTTGTACTAATTCCTCGTTCGTGCTTCTGTATTCATTTTGATTTAGTCTAATTGGTCCCAGGACAGTTCTCGCTTCTTTCCTATCCACTATTCTTGGGTCCTTGTCATGTTTCTTTTTCATGGACAGCGTTTCCTTGGCATACAGGAGTGTTGATCTAATTATTGTTTTGTAGATCTTCAGTTTGCTGTTTTTGCTTAATGTCTTACTTCTTAATAGCTCTTTATTGGCTTAGAAAATTTTCCATGATTTCTGCTTTACCTTCGCACTTATGGGTAATTGTCACTCCTAGATATTTGAATCTTTCCACTTCCTACCAAGCGCACTTTTCTATCTGGATTTCCTTCTTTCTCAAGAATAGAAGAATACTAATACTATTTAGCATTTATATGTTCGAGTGTCTGTATTTCGTGAAAAGTAATTATCGGGAACTATTTAGCTGTTATGAAGTGGATCATCTTTACGACACGCGAGAAAATAGACAAGCACGGTTTCGAATTCCGTAAACTACTACAGCAGGTATACACAAAGGTGTGGTCACAGAGCTGCTGAAAATTTATAATCATTTGCCTACATCATATAAGGATTTAAAACTGAAGATATTTAGACAGTTCATAATTTTTTAAATTAAATTATGCATTTTGCAGTGTACTAAACTGATTGATTAAACAAATTTTTCATACGAAAGTTTTGATCAATTTGTTTAATAAGGTATGAATATCAATATAGTTTGTGTAATATATTTTCTTTTGTATTGTTTTCTGTTGTAGATATGTATATTGTGTACATTGTAGTGTAGTTTCATTGACATGTTCAACACCGAAGAGTATTTTTTTTCTTGAATAAATATTATTATTATTACTATTATTAATGTCATCTGCATAAAAAGTTAGCCCGAGAATCCAAAGACAGACGAAAATCGTTGATATAAATGATAAAAAGCGTTGGGCTCGAGAAAGGGCCCCTGCGGAACGCCAGTCGCAACCGGACCCAAAGAAGAATGACCAATATTGCAAACCAGCCTTTGAGAATGATGATTCAAGCAGCTCTCTAATGACAGCTCAAAGCCATATATCGACGAGCCCCATATATCTGCAACTTATGTAATAGAACGGAATGATTAGCACAGTCAAAGGCTTTTGCTAGAAGTATAGCGAGTCAAGATTTATTGGAATAAAAATACGTAAAAATTTGTTTAACAGAATGAAATAATGCAGTACTAACAGACTGATTTGGGAGAAAACCGTTCCAATACCTCGAGAGGAGTTCAAATTTGAGAAAATTGTCAACAAACTGCCACAAAATAATGGGTGATTTTTTAACCGTTTGGGTTTTGAAAATTGAAAAAAACACAGAAAATTTTGCATAAGTGAATGATATATTTATTTGGGCAGATAAATGAATGCCTGCCATTTACTTTTTAAAGATTATTTCATGTAAATGTTGCCCGCGTCTACGCCGTAGGTGGTCCATCCGTGAGCTTCAATTTTGGCATACTTTTTCAACATTTCGGCCGGTATGCCACCAGTGACAGCTGTAATGTTGTCTCCCAGGGCTGAAATTGTGCATGGCTTGTCCCTGTACACTAGAGACTTCACGTATCCCCACAAAAAATAGTATAGTGGGGTCAAATCGCATGATCTTCGACTGCTCCAAAACGTGAGATTAATTGCTTACCAAACTCGCCTCTCAATAGGTTCATGGTATCGCGTGCCGTGTGGCATGTGGTACCGTCTTGTTGAAGCCACATGTCAACCAAGTCCAATTCTTCCATTTTGCGCAAAAAGTGGGTAATCATCGCACGGTACCTTGTTCCATTGACTGTAACGTTGCGATTTTCATCGTTCATGAAGAAGTAGGGTCCAATGATGCCGCCGGCCCACAAACCGCACCAAACAGTGCATCTTTCAGGGTGTATTGGCAGCTCTTGAACTGCTTCTGGCTGCTCTTCACACCAAATTCGCCAATTCTGTTTGTTGACGTATCCATTGAGCCAAAAATGAGCTTCGTCGCTGAAGACAATTTTTCGATAGAGAAATGAATCTTCATCCAACTTTCCCATTCACCAAATAAACGATGTTGTGGTACGTCACCTGGCTTTAGTTCTTGCGACAGGACTCTTCGCGTACGGGTTCGTGGATTAATGTCCAATAAAGTGAAGCGGGTGCGAAATTTGGTCACAACAGCTTTAATAGCCTGTTCGGTGGGTAGATTATGACGACCATAAAATGGACGTAATTTACGAAACACATTTCTCACACAGCACAATTTTGATAATAATATTCAATGATTTGCAAGCGTTGTTCGTTTGTAAGTTTATTCATGGTGAAATGGCAAACCTTACTGAGCATTTTTGGCATTGTCACATCTCACGAATCTTTTTTGCGTTGAAAATATTTGCACTGAAAACCCAAATAGCAAAAAATCATCCGTTAGCTACCTACTTATTTTCCAGAGCCAAAATCTTAATGAAATAAATTATGGATGAATATCCATATAACGACCTAGTTAGATTAGGTATGTTAATGGGCACCAACCAAGTAACTGTGCAAAAGCTAACTGAGTAAGCACAATTTGCATATGCCGATAATTTGTCGCAACCGCAGTAAATCGTGCTTACTTTGTATGCTGTTGCACAGTTACTTGGTTGCTGCCTATTAAGTTGCCTAATAGGTTGAGGGTCATCCAGATTTTATTTTATTACCTATCTAATTGCATATGAACAAGGAATTCATAAAATTTAGAAAATACAGGAAGGATGTTAATAGGCCGCTAGTTTTACTTAACGAAGACGCCGCTTTTACTCCAACTAATAAGGAACCGTCAAAAACAATCATTTTAACAACAACACTTTCCGTAATGGAAGACATATTTCTTAAGATGCTTCGGGAGATTATGCACCAGGCAGATATATGCGAGTACATACGTACACATCAATGACCCACCAATTGCTTTCACCGTTTGCGCTGGATACAATAAAAACTTTCTATCTCGGTCGAAATGCAGGTAAAAACGGATTCCGACGCGCGTCGAGCGCGGGTGTTTAGAATTTGAAAATTATCCGATAGAAAAGATATTTTTATACGTGCGCATCGAATCGAAGAGAACGGTTCCGGTAAAATTCCAATCACTTACTCTTACGATATGTATGTTGTACACACACATACATATCGTAAAAATCCTCGATTCGAATCGTTAATAAATCGCCTATTTTGAAATTTCCATCGCGCGCGAGCGTAGCAACGTGAAATCGAAATCGATTAAGAACGAACGAAGAAGATACCGGCTTGGAAATAGAAAATCGCTTCTTCCTTCGTCCGCGCTTAGCGTTTAGAAATTACGGCATAAAATTTACGCGTTTTTACGCGCGAAACTTTCGCAAAATCGCCGCCGCGTTCCCGCGAAATTGGCAATGCGAATACAAAGATCGCGTTGAAATTTATTTAACGAAGTCGTACGTCGTCGTATTTCGATAGGAGAAGAAAAATATCGCCACACGCGATTTGCATTCATAAAGCAATATAATGAAACGTTCATTGTTCCTAAATTCCCCTCTCTATGTACGCATTTACATGCATACATATTACTTAATGCGTCTGCGAAACGCCGCGACCTAAATCTGCGTTGTTTTCTGAACGTTTTTCGCGTCTATCGAGGTATTGTTAGATGGTAGAAGGAGAAGGTTAAGGTAATTAAGACGATATCGTTTTGGGAAGTACGACGATGGCATGAAACATTTCCAACCGCACAAGAAAAATACAAAAATTATGATATAAATTGACTTTATTTTCTACATAATCTTCTTTTAAAAATATAGTCTTGGGCCAAAGATGCTCTAGTGTTGATATTGTTACTGGCTTCCTAGGCTTTTGTTAAAAATGAAAAGTAATAAAAGGAAAGTTAGAAACGTGACCGATAGAGTTATGGAAACGGCATAGGTTAAAGGTCGAGAATTTAGTAACAAGGCGCCACTCTCCAATTATATAACTGGGTCCCATCTAAGTGACTGGAGCCAGAGAGATAGCCAACGTAACGAAAAACCCGTTTTACTCGAAAACCCATCTGAATTGCCCCCCTGCCCCTCTCCTAAAAATACTTAAATAATTGAATGTTTACAAAAGTAAGAAAACCCTTGCTTACTCGAATACAAATCCCCTATTTCCTAACTCTAAATGAACTACAATATTATAGGGAATATTTCCCACATCCCAAGGGGTCGAAAAAAATTTAAATCAAATAAGAGTGGGACTTATCGGAACGTTACGTTATTTCCTGTTGTTGGAAGCTTAAAAACACTGACAGGGGCACTCACAGGCCACTATATCTGTAACAAGCACCTTCACAAAATGGGCTTATCCAACACGGACACTTGCAGATTTTGCGGTGAAGAAGAGGAGTCAATGGAACACTTGATCACTAACTGTGGGGCACTAGGCCACAGGAGATATAGACTACTACATGCATATACGCTGAGTGAGGAGGACCTATTTACACTCCCATTGAAGGAGCTGATCCTGTTCCTCAGCGTATTAAACAAATAAAAACAAGGGGAACCACAATAGATCAACGTGGTCGCAGTGCAAAGGGCCATTTTGGGCCAGACCCCACCTCATTACAATACAATACAATACAATATTTCCTGTTGTTAACGTCCGTAGGGCGTGGTATTCGCTATCCTGCCGGAAACTGTCCAAGATGGCCGCTTTTCTCGCACTCAATGGAAAGATGTTCGGACACCAGCTTCTAGCTCTTACGATAATTCTCAGGCGTTTTCTAAAATAAATCTTAGGATATACTAGTTATCCTAACGCCTATGCTAGTTCACACTAGTTTACTAGCCTGCTCTAGTTATACCAGCCTATACTAATTCCCTACAACAACGTTAAAGATACGATAATGACATTGTAATTAACAAAAAAGAAAGATTTACCTCCAATTGAGCAAAAGCAAACGCGGACGCTTAGTTTGAACAGCAAAAGTTGGGGAAGCGAAACTCCTAAATTTACTCAACGATGCCATGTACTTCCCAGCGTCGAATTTTCGTGTATGTCCTCGAGATGTACAAGCGAAAACGGAATAAACTTATTCACGGAAACCGGCGCAATCCGTTTCGAGTATTGTTGCAACAAAAATTACGAACGCGGGGCACCAACGTTGAAGCAAAAGAGAGGCCAGAAGTAACAACACAGAAAACTAACAATTGGCCGTAACAATATCCTGTCATTATAAGCATCATTTTGGTCCAAGTTTGCAAAACAAGCTTTCATAGCTGTCATGATTACGGAATTGAAGCCGTATGTTTCTGCAGCAATTTTTTTCTGAGCTTTGGGACTGTAGTATGACTTGGACCAATCAATCAGCCCCGAACATCACACATAAAATTCCCGCGAAAACCTTGGGATGCATGTGGCACGATTTCAAACTTCACTTTGTCAATTTTGGCCATCACCATAACAATTTTATCTCTGAGAGTGTTCGCCTGATGAAAGAATATTTTCTTCTTCGTTGGAGCTGGTCTTGTTTCCTTGTTTTCTTGTTGCAACTGATTCAAGTTAGTATAATATTCGTTGTCTACATTTTCCTAGATAATTTACCAATAAAACTCCTTCAGTATCCTAAAAGACAGTAGCCATGACCTTTCTTGGAGATGAGGACAGATAGGAGGAGAAGAGACAAACAATGTGAAGGACAAAAATCGTCAGAGAACAGAGAAAAACAATGCTTGTTATAGGTAAGAAAATAGGGCTAACACGAAAATCAAAATAAAAGAAAGTACACTAATTAACACGGTATTCATGACAAGAATAGAATAAAAGGATGAAACCAGGAAAGTCAAGTGGAACTGAAGAATGGAATAACCAAGAAGGAAAAGGAAAACGCAACACAAACTCGGAGAATCAAAAGGACTGCAAAAACAGATATTCAAAAAGCAAAAAATAAAAGCGCCTTTATCTCTCGTAATTTATCCATTGAGAATGACAATATTTCTGTTGAAACTGGTGCCGTAAAAGAAAAGATAGAGGAGGACAGAAAGCAGGAGAAGACCAATTTCGAAAAAGGGAGGCGCCAGAGAAACGCTTCCGGAAGATTCATGAAGGTCCTACAGCGCGCAATTAGTAGACATTCCTATTAGTCTGGGCAAACGGCGGTAATTACAAAATAAGTTACGACAGCGTACATATACACAGAACTACTCGCATACAGCTAGATAAGGCGGAGGGGAGTCGACGGTGCTGTCGTAACTTATTTCGTAATTGCACGCCATAACTGCTGTTTGCCCAAACTAATGATAATAAATGAGTACGAAACAAGCGGCATAAAAAGACGTTCACATTTTAGTTCTGAAAGTCTGCCTGCTGATAGTTTTCTTGACGGTATTGCGTCTGAAGCAACTTGGGTTGTTCGTAGCTGTCCCATCGAATCACCTGAATATTCCATCCATATCTTCCTACTTTGATGAAGTCGATAATCTTCTGAATTGCCCATAATTATCTCTTAGCGTGTCACCAGTTATGAGTAACACTCTTAAGAGTTTTGAAGAAGTAATTGATTATTATGTTGCGTTCGACAAAAATGTTTCCTTAGTTTTGGAGTATTTCAAACACCGACAAGCGGTCGAAATTTGATTTCTTCCTCGATGAAGTCTAGGGGACTTGACCAAAACTATTCTTTGTGGAGCAATTTTTGCCGCCGCAATATTCTGTCTATAAATTGCAAAAGTAGTTACCTACTGTTTCGACCAATTTCTGCAAAGTCTGTTTTTATCAACAAATGTTTAGGTGCAGTTTCGGAAAAAGATTGACGTTCGACAAAATCTAATTAGATAGATGTGTAGTAATCAATTTCTTCCCTAACGATCTGGCGACTCAGAATCAGATCACTCTGGTCTGGGTACCAGGACATGAGGGGCACAGAGGTAATGAGATAGCAGACATCTACGCAAAAAGGGGCTGAGGGAAACCTTATTGGACCTACTCCATCTGTTGGGTTTAACAAAGGCTCTCCTTAAAGGGGAGATAAAGAAATGGACGGCATCCATCACAACAAAACACTGGAATGACATCAGTGGGCTGGAACATTCCAAAAAGTTTCTGAGCTTCGACGCTAGAAGAGCCGACCTCGCTCTAAAACTGGACAAGAGAAGCCTAAAGGCAATAACGGGGGCACTTACAGGCCACTATACCTGCAACAAGCACCTCTACAGAATGGGCTTATCCAATACGGACATTTGCAGATTCTGCGCTGAAGAAGAGGAGTCAATGGAGCACTTGATTACTAATTGTGGGGCACTGAGCCACAGGAGATACAGAATACTACATGCAGATACGCTGACTGAAGAGGACCTATTAACACTTCCATTGAAAGAGCTGAACCTGTTCCTGGACGTGTTAAATAAATAAAGACAAGGGGAAGCACAATAGATCAACGATGGTCGCAGTGCAAAGGGCCATGTTGCACCAGACCCCATGGCATTACATTACATTACATTACAATCAATTTCTTTCGACGATTAAAGCTCTCTTGGGAAAACTAAAGGCGGTTGTGGTTATCTTCGTTAATAAGGACTAACATCGAATCGCAATTATTCTTATTGTCAGCAAAAGTTGGTACTGTAAATGTAATTTGGAATTTCTTCAAGACATCTTTTCGATATTGAAGTATTAGGCATTAAATGTGGTGGTGGTTTTGATTATGCTCATCACCACAAAAGCTGGTACTCTGAGCTTATCGCTTCAAGCCAAGCTTCGCAGTCCCGCCAACAATAAAAATTTTGGAATTGACCTAATTCATCTTCACCATAATAGGTAATTATGGCATAATTAAGCATGCGTTGCTTTGCAAATATAATTCAATTGTGTTGAAAATGTAAGGAAAATTTTAACTATTCTTGTGTAGATAAATACATCTTTACTATTCTATAGCCAGCATTTTCTTTCCCAAACTGTTCTAAACTCAATTTCCCGCACACCGGGTCTTTAAATACGTTTGTAAATTAGGTGGTTAAATAATATATTGTAGTATAGTAATACTCGAATGGTTAATTACCATTAGAAAATTCATCTTTTATTACAATTCAAGATATCAAAATTCACAGTTAATGTTGGGGTTATGGTTTTCAATTGTCATTCGGTTTATTTTGGGGTTCTAGTTATACCTTTTCGACACCACACCCACCACCTTTTGAGCATTTTATTACCCTACGGGTGTTAGCTTCTTATTTTAACTCCAGCCAGAGACGTTTAGTGGGAGAAACAAATGAAACTCGAAATAAAATTAATAATTATTATAAAAATCATATATTAATGGATAGAAGGGTATTGTAAACATTCAGACACATACACGCAACACTTCTACCTTACAAAAATTCATAAAAAATTACTGGAAATAACCAAAGATACACCGATATTCAACACTTCAACACAGGTTTCTATAACAGCGATATGCCTGGATGAACTGGAGTCGGGGAGAGTTGAAGTTTTCGTTTCGTGGACAACGAAGAAATAAAGCACTGTGGTACTGGTTTCCAAAAATAAATAAAAAGCTTGTTTGGTTAATGACGGAGAAAATTGACAAGATAGATAAGTCAACAAATAAGTCTATAAATATATTTCGAATAAAAGGGTTTTAAGGAGAAGTACCGGTGAATAAAAGAACCTCCCACACCAGAGAAGAAAGAATTTAAGATAAGGAAGAACTTAACTTAAGAGGGGAGACATAGGAAGAATCATCATCGAATAAATGAAATTACAGTCACACCCACACACACACACACACACACAACACTAGGTAATTATCTTGATTTTATGTTAAATATTTCTCAAAATTTATAAATATAATTTGTTATAATTTGTAGTTGTACCATTAATTAAGATCTAGACCAATGCAATTTTGTTTAATAAATTAACTAAATTCTCAGTACAATATGCAACCAAGATTACCCTGTTAGCTGTACTGATTTAGTAGAAGTCCCCAATTATTTTATTTTAATACTGTTCATAACCTCTAAATAGGATTTGATTTCAAACTGGTTTAGTAAGTTTAGATGTGCCACCAATCTACAAATTGTGTGCTTTGCAGACCATCTTGGATTCACTGTATCACTTCCATTTTTCCTGTAATAATATTTTCCAGATGAAAAGCTTTCCTCCGTAACCCACCTTTGGCGGATGAAAGTAGTTAGAAATGTTTTCGATTAATTCAATTAATTTTCGCAATTCGCAATGAATTTGAGATTGGTGCTTTTGAGGTCGTGACCCCTTCACTTTGATGAAGGAAAATTTCAATTGAATTCAATGGCTATTCAATTACACAGACGACTACATATTCCTGAATGTGGAAAAAATTTCCGAACTTCGTCTCTTATGATATTTCAATTATCTTTTTCTGTTCTTAGAAAAAGAATCGAGAGAAAGTTTTTATCTCGTGTTTACTTCCCCGGTTGCACAATAACACTTTAAGATTGATAGTTAAACTGCAGAATTCGTGAGAATAATCGTCTCCAGTTCCGGCCGAACGAGAATTTCCTCTGCGTCGCGTCCGTGCAATGTGTTCAAACCGGCTTCAATAAATCAGACAGTGAAAGTAATTTTTAAGATTACGGATCTCGGAGGAGTCCGACGAAAGAATTACGTTTAAAACGAGTCCCTGTCATGCGAAGTCGTTGGTTCGTCATTAACAGTTTTTCTTTTATTGAAGATCGGAAATGATATGTAAATTGAATTCTTTATTACTTTAAATAAGTAAAGAAACATTAAAGCAGCAAAGCACGTGTTTTTGTGTTTTACATAAATACCATATTTATTTTCCAGTTTTTTGAAAAAGCAAATATGTTATATGCGCCAGACGCTCTTAATTGCACCAGGAACTTAAGACGGGATTAAAAAACACGAGTAAAGAGATAGTAGAGAAAGCTAAAGTCATCAAAGCAAATAAACCATTGATAACAGAAGAAATACTGAAACTGATGGAAAGTAGGAGATCGTTCAAAAATGCTTATAAAATTATTCAAAATTAAATAAGAAGGAAAATAAGAACGACGAAAGAAAACTGGCAAGAAAATGAATGCCCGATGAGATGAGAAGAATTCCAAAGAAAGCACGATGACTTCAACTTTCACGAGAAAATAAAAGAATTGCCGGATACGAAAAAATATAATAACGATAATATTATATTAGACGAGAAAACGTGCGGTAGTTATTTAAAGATGAACGTCAACAAGTTGATGCAAATGGTTGAAACGGTCCGAGTATATCGAAGGATGATGTGGTACACGCAGTGAAATTAGCAAAACGTAACAAGGCTTCAGGTCGCGATGAAATAAAAGCAGAAGTATTTACATTAAAATATACAATAAACAAGTGGACCTGCTAGCACAGCTATACAACACACTTTATAACAGACGGAATTTTCCTAAAAAGTGGGCGAGATCAACATTTATTATAATTGGGGAGACCGGGTCAAATCCGGCACATTTCGTTATTTGCAAAACTTATCTAATACAAGCAGAGAGCAAAAGTTTTTACTGAAAAAAAACAATGATCTTATTAAAATTTCATGTCACAAAGATGCTTCATCACTATCAGAAAACTTGCCCAAACAATTTTTACAAACAAACTAATAAATGCAATACTCGTCATTTTTCTTGGGACAATTTTTTCCGAGCAAACACGACGAAGTTCTTCCTCATCTTCTTCGGGATCTGTTGATGACAGTTTCATCTTAAGGAAGCTTGTAATAACAGATAAAACTTATCTGGATCGGGATAAAAAAATAAATGTGAATTGTGCAACGGTTTTTCCTGGATCGGACAAATGTATAAACGCACTCCAAAACGTCGAGAAAAACATGTTTTTATTTCTGATGTTTGCAACATAAGCCCAATCGCCCACACTTTTCTCTTGGAACGCTTGGGCATAAAGGCGCGTTTAAATAAAAATTGGTGGTCTTTTCAAACGAATACTTTCCGAGAAACTCCGGGATGCGGGATTTGGCCCGGTACCGGATCAGAAAGGTTGAAAGCTCCCTCCTACAAACCTATATCTTCATAGATGAATCTGGTAACCAATATCGAAAATATTCTACGGTGAAACGGCATATGTCGAAAAAGACCGTAAAAATGTCAAGGTGCAGCAGCTAGGGAAGTAGAAATCCACATACAACTGACAGTGATTGAATTACAACTTAGTAACAAAGGCAATTGGGAAGATTAATATGAAATACTAACGGCGGTTACATCTTCATGATCAACCACGTTATATTCTAGTTCTTGCGATTACCAATTCCGCTCTTGGTTTAAATTGCTACACTTTTAAGACACAAAGTCTTAGGTGATAGGTTTAATAAAACCTGTTTAAATTTTCTTAGTGTTTGTTTCTTTTCCTTGTTACCTCAAAATATATTCGACATTCTGAAAATATTTTTGAAACATATTTTACATATTCTAGACATTTTAGGAATATTTCCAACATTTTTGCTCATATTTAAGACATATGTACGTATGTACATATTTTAGTCAAATCTCGAACATATAATCCGGTCTCTAGTGATAACACAAGCGAATCCTAAGCTTTCTCTCGTTTGTCGGTCTCTACTTTATTTCAATATTAAAAAATTATTAAATCACGATCAACAAGACAATATCTCTTAAAATTTCGCATTTTAATATTTGTAGGACACGTCACGATCTCACGATCACGATCTCACGATCGAAGTTACGTATACAGACACGTGCATACATAGATAAACCCCATTGTCACGGTAGCGAAATACCTCAACGCTCTGATAATTTTCAGCTCTAACGACGAGTTAACCTCGTATATGTGTGTACTCCACTGTACTTTATGAGTTTCGTGTCAAGGTCGGGCCTCTCACATTTTCGCCTATTATTATCATCTGAATTAATTTCCGCGGGCGTATACCTATGTACAGTACTTACGAGCGCCTTTTTCCAACTACGCTAACAAGCGCGTCTTGATCGTTTATGTAAATTTAGAAAGCGCAGTTTAGCGGGCAAAAGTTCGAAAGGATCGTGATATAAAGATTATGAAAATTGACGATTCAATTGATGCTTCGAGGGATACTTATAGAATTATGTAAATTCATTAGATCGAAATCCTTCCGTAATCTCGTTTTATTTCGACTCATTTTAAATCAAGAAACAAAATAACTTGAATTCGACTAGCATACATTCAAGCAAGGTAAAAAATTTAGAAAAAGGACGATGACTTTGGTCAGAATTGTCTAAAAGAAGTTGAAATTTTGAAATAATTCCGAAAAAATAATCAAGAGTATTTAAAAAGCATTACACATATTTCGATAAGTAAATTATCATCTTCAGTAACAAGTTAAAATTAGAAACTAAGTCTTTCAGATTACCTCCACTACCTTCAAGGTCAAATAAAAGACAAATTCCAAGTTTACAGCTTATAGTTCGAATAAGAATCTAGATGACCTCCTAGAAAATAACGTTATTAGGTACGTTATTCGATCACAGAGTAGCTGTGCAATGGTTTCCTAAGCAGGCACAAATTGCAGAACTCGAAACTGGTCTTGAACAGAATGTACCTAGTTCTGCTAATGACAATAAAATCTTAGTTATTCTGACTTTTCCTTCGTCGAAATAATGTAGGCATTCGTGTGATTGCCACGTATTCGATCTGGTTGTTGTTTTTTGTTGTAAGTGTCAATCACTGAAGATGGTCCATGAACCTGTTTAGGCCAAGAATACTACCGGTCGTTGCCTTCCCATTCTTCACGGGTCATATTGTCAATGATGGTGTTACGTATTCGTTTGGCGTGCTCCATATCGAATCCCTACATTATTTCGACGAACGGGGGCAAACAGTTTGGGAACAAGAAAAAGTATTAAAAAACTGTAAGATTGCTTTGGCACTATCGATTTATCAAAAAGAATAATACGAAACCTGTTGTATCTGAGGAAACACACTTCTCAGTGCAACAGTGAAAATATATTTAAAAAGAAATCGACACAAAACAGAGAGAACACATAGAACTTAGTTGATTAGGTTTCGAAAAGGGAAAAAGAGTCCGGGATCACACCTTCACGTTGAAAAAACTAGTAAGAAACAACAAGCTGTCATCAGGAGGAAGGGCATGAGAGAATTAGCAAAAGAAGGAAGGTGAAACGAATAAGTAGAAGTCACTATAAAAGAAGTCCAGCAAACTACATTTTAAATAAAAATACCGAATTAAGAACGTTTCCAACAAAAGAGACGCAGACGGAGATGGTGGAGGAATGAGCCTGTTGCTCTTTGCTGTATTTATGGGGTAAAGAGGACCGTATGGAACACCAATAGTTGGAGAAATTGTTTAATCGTTTTATCGCTCTATTATATACGTTTTTTAATTCATTGGAATGACCATCCAAGGATATGCAATTCATTTGTACGTGTTTATGGTGTGAACTTGACTTTAACTTCCTGAAGGAAAATATTTGGAGCGATGTAATTGAGGGCTGTTGCATGAAAAACAAATCTTGAACCGTACCAGGCTTGTACTAACCCAAGTAACGTTATATTCATAAAATTTTTTGATTAGAATGGATAGAATATCAGTCAGATGCGGGATGGATGGATGAAGTTGACACTATATCAGATCGGTAACATCCTCAAACCAACATAACCAACCATAGTTAGGGTTATAGGTCAGAATAAGAGATTTACAATGTATGTACGTTTAGAGAAAAATTACTCTTGAAACCAATTTCTGATGCATACTGAGAAGCTTCTATATTTTAAAGATGCATTTTCGGCTCATCTTTGGCACCAAATAAAAACCGAGTTATTCTTTCCAACATAAATCTTCCTTAAGTACACTAATGAGTAATGTTCGGATTAAATCCAAGAACGTTCAAATTTTGGCAATTTATCTAAATTTCAGCGGAAAATCAACATTCATAGAAATAGCTTGAATTGCACGTCAAAATGGAGGTATTTCCATATGGATTTGTGATAAGACTATTTTCATAATATCAAATTTTTATTGGCACCGAAGATGTAGTCCGATAAACGTCCATATTTTGAAAATTTCCACATTTTTGGGATTAAATAAAAACCAAGTAACTAATAAGCATGCTAAATTATATTGGACTATGATTTTCATCTCGGCAGTTTTCATAGATCGGGGCAATCCTTAAAAGAGTTGCTAGATTACCATTAAGAAATGAAAGTTTTAGTACTCAAAGCTTATCTCGCATGGATTTGCGAAAAACTATTTGCATAATATCAAATTTCTATTGGCATCGAAGATGCAATCCGATAAACGTGCATATTTTGAAAATTTTCACATTTCTGGGTCATTTTCGGCGTTAAATAAAAACCAAGTTACTAATAAGCGTGCTAAGTTATATTTGACTATAATTTTGATCTCGACTATTTTCCTAGATCAGGATAATCCTCAAAAGTTGCTACACTACCATTAAGAAATGACAGTCTTAGTACTCAAAGCTTACTTTCGATCAAACCAGAATTACTACGTCAGTTTAAACATCAGAATTGATTTCTACTTCTTGAAATACAGTTATGAATAAAGTTTGGGTTAAATCCAAAAGCATTCAAATTTTGATATATTTCTAACGAGGCAGCCCTTTAAATTTCAGAGAAAAATCAACATTCATAGACATAGCTTGAATTATACATCAAAATGGAGGCTTTCTCATATTGATGTGAGAAAAAGACTATTTGCATAATATCAAATTCTTATTGGCATCGACGATGCAATCCGATAAACGTCTATATTTTGAAAAGTTCCATATTTTTGGGTCATTCTCGGCGTTAAGTAAAAACCAAGTTACTAATAAGCATGCTAAGTTATATTTGACTATAATTTTGATCTCGGCAGTTTTTCCTAGATCATGACAATCCTCAAAAAAGTTGCTAGATTACCATTAAGAAATGAAGATTTTAGTACTCGCAGCTTATTTTCGATCAAACCAGAATTACTACGTCAGTTTAAAAATCAGAATTGACTTTTACTTTCTGAAGTACAGTTATGAATAAAGTTTGGGTTAAATCCAAAAGCATTCAAATTTTGATACATTTCTAACGAAGCAGCCCTCTAAATTTCAGCGAAAAATCAACATTCATCGAAATAGCTTGAATTGTACGTCAAAATTGAGGTTTTCTCATATGGATTTGCGAACAAATTCTTTGCATAATATCATATTCTTATTGGCATCGACGATGCATTGCGATAAACGTCCATATTTTGAAAATTTCCAGATTTTTGGGTTATTTTCGGCGTTCAATAAAAACCAACTTACTAATGAGCGTCCCAAGTTATATTTGACTATAATTTTCATCTCGGCAGTTTTTCCTAGATCATGACAATCCTCAAAAAAGTTGCTAGATTACCATTGAGACATTAAAGTTTTAGTAATCAAAGCTTACTTTCGATCAAACTAGAATTACTACGTCAGTTTAAAAATCAGAATTGACTTCTACTTCCTGAATTACAGTTATGAATAAAGTTTGGGTTAAATCCAAAAGCATTCAAATTTTGATATATTTCTAACGAAGCAGCCCTCTAAATTTCAGTGAAAAATCAACATTCATCGAAATAGCTTGAATTGTACGTCAAAATTGAGGTTTTCTCATATGGATTTGCGAACAAATTCTTTGCATAATATCATATTCTTATTGGCATCGACGATGCATTGCGATAAACGTCCATATTTTGAAAATTTCCAGATTTTTGGGTTATTTTCGGCGTTCAATAAAAACCAAGTTACTAATGAGCGTCCCAAGTTATATTTGACTATAATTTTCATCTCGGCAGTTTTTCCTAGATCAGGACAATCCTCAAAAAAGTTGCTAGATTACCATTGAGACATTAAAGTTTTAGTAATCAAAGCTTACTTTCGATCAAACTAGAATTACTACGTCAGTTTAAAAATCAGAATTGACTTCTACTTCCTGAATTACAGTTATGAATAAAGTTTGGGTTAAATCCAAAAGCATTCAAATTTTGACACATTCCTAACGAGGCAGCCTTTCAAATTTCAGCGAAAAATCAACATAACCGGAAATAGCTTCAATTGTACGTTAACATGAAGGTCTTTTCGGATAGATTTTAGAAAATTGATAATTAATTAAGATTTTTCTCATATTTTCGTGGGATACCTTCAAACAAGCAAAAGTAAGTGATGATAATTTTGTTAGTAAGCAACGTTCGAGTCAAAGCTTGTTTTCGGTATCTAATAATTTCTCCTAAGGCTAATTAAATCAAGCCTAAACCAAAGAAATTACTGTATCACTAGAAAAAATTGAAATATTTTGCAATTACAGGTGATTCCTGAACGAAATCAAAATTATTAAGTTAGGTTTAATTTCGTACAAAATGGTGGTTAAATACCGAAAGATGTTCAAATTTTAGTAAACCGGCTTTACAACCAAATGCCGTTATCAGTAACTTATTTTATTATAACACCATCCTTATCATTGTTATTATTGCTATTATTGTTATTATTGTTATTATTGTTATTACTGGTGTTATGACTATTATTATCTTAGTATTTAATAGCAGTTAAATTTCGCGCAATTGAAGTATTCAATAAAAATATTTAATTATACCGGTAATTAATAACGAAAAGTATAAGTATGTGCAAGTACAAATATAAGTACGTACCAACAAAACAAAAGTGATCCTTGCACAGCACATTTTCACAACAGTTGGTAGCAGAAGACTGTGGCGGCAACGAGCATTGATGCAGGATAAGTATAGCAGAAGATTCGCTACCCCTACTTCTATGGAAATTGCGCGAAATTCCGTATATTTATTGTAATTGTTTACTTAAACATGTTAAACACGTTAATCGCGCTCATACCGAGCTTCCTATACGTATTTTGTTTAATCGTTATCTCAAACTATGACACTTATTCAACTTGGGCGTACTTGAAAAGGCAATTTTTCTAGTAACAGAGAGCGTTAAGATTGAGCTTATAAAGTTGGAATATGCGTATAAAATGCCATCTAAAATAATTAAGTACATGATTTTCGGAAAAAAATGGGGTAAAAACTGGAGCAGCATAGCGCACTAAATGTGCATCCCGAATCAAGAACTTTCGTCGTTTTTGTCGTTCTAAACAGGCGTTTGACGATTTTTACCTATTTCGGAAAAAGGAAGTAACTGCATCAAATTTGAGGGCTTTCTTAAATTTGACAAGCATATTTGTCTGCATCGTCAGTAATAATTTTGCCGAAATGGAGTTTTCGGGAATTACACAGCGGTTTATTAATTGAATTTTGACAATTCCCAAAGGAATGACACCAGAAGATTCAAAACAAGGACACTTCCAAAATATTTTGATAATATCCTCGTGATATATGGGACTTTGTTCCAGTAGATTTGCAAGTTAAAAGTTCATACATTTACCCCTGTGGTAATTAAGTTGGGATTGTTGTTGTCATTTTGATAGATTTAATAATTACTATTTTAGATAAATTTGATTGTATTTGAATGGGTTTGACAGTTTTATTGTAAGATTTCGTTTTTCATTGTTTTGCTAAATGACTACAATTCTATTAAGTTTACCGCACAATTGGGGAAATTTGGCTAACATTTACGTTTAAAGTTGGCAATACACCTATCCCCCGATTGACGGTAGGTTCCTTGGAAAACTGTATAATGATTTTTAAACGTAAAACCGCGTAAATCGAAAACAAACTAAAATATGCATAATTCGGTCATTTATTTCAACGTAAAATAAAACTAAATGTTTCCTAAAAAACATAAAAATAACGGTATATTCATAAAATGACAAAAATATAAAGATATATTTATGTAATTCATTTTACATAGAATAAGAAAGAATTATAAATTAAAAAATTAACCAGAAATTCAATTGCTGTTATCATTTTTAGTTAGACTGTCAATCTTTTCTTCCTGGCTGGTATGATGTGATTTTCATCGCTCAATAGCACTTGATACGATTCAAGTTCAATATTAGACGAATTAGACACAATTTCAGATCGGCGAACCTTGATAATGAAATCGGTAAATAACAATTGTGTTTAGTTTTTGCTCAAATTTTTATAGACCTCCTCAAATTGAGTTAAGCGTTTATTAATACGTAACTGAAACAGGAGAGCTCGTTCAACGTTCGGGTCATTTTATAGAAAATAATTACCCAATTTTCGCCCAAATTCAAATCTTTCCCGGTTGACTTTTGCTGTAAACGCAACTGGTTCAGACTCCTCTTCATCAAGATCACTGTCGCAATCGTTTGTTTCATTAACCATGTCACCTAAATCATCCTCATCTTCTTTGTCTGACATAAGTTCTACAATATCCGTCTCAGTAAGATCCTAGGAACCTTCTCCTCCCATTGATTGCACCATATCCGTTATCCGAGAATATTCATGCTCCAATAGTAGTGTAGAGTTCTCACGTTCAACTACAACTGGCCAGCAGACATTGGACGTTGATTGCTTCATCTCGTTCACTCCAACATGCTTAACACAATCTAAGATTGTAAATGTTTTTCCAAGCATCCATAATTGGTGAAGATTCATCATTTTTCATTTGCTCTAAAATATACATGAAGGTTTGTTTGATGTACAGCGTCTTAAAAGCCGAAATTATCGCTTGATCTAACGGCTGCAATAAAGAAGTCGTATTCTTGGGTAAAAATACAATCTGCACATTTTCGCGTTCAATCATCAATCAATTAAAACAAAGGCCTCAAAATACAATCTTTTTTACTTCAATATCTTTTGACCCTTACACCGAAAGGTAGAAAGGGTAAAAGATTAAGAAGAAGAAGAAGAAGATCTTTTGACGTCTGGAACAAAACGTTTTCTTGATTTGTTAATAAGCAATGGTTTCATTATATGATCGCCTGAAACGTTGCTCCAGAAAAGAACTGACCACTAGCTGATTTGTGAGCGTAAACAGATAGATTCATTCTGGCATATCTTTTTCCAAAATAACCCGAACTCATCAGCATTGAAGACCTGGTCAAGAGTATAGGAATTAACGGCTATAATTTCAGCAAACTTTGCCGGATATTGCGCTGCATCTGAATTAGCAGACGCTTGTTCAACTTTCAAGCTTAGCTTATGTAAAGAATGTCTTTGTTTAAATATTTCAAAGCAACCATTGCTTGCAGAAAAGTCTTATTTATAAATGAGGCGCTTAAATTCGTCACTAGACGCTTTTATCTTTGATTAGTGATTTCTCTCACACACATACACACACACACTCATCGCAAAAGTAACTGTGAAATGCGCCGTACTTTCGTCTCCCCCATCAGATGGTGCTCTTATTATTCGGATTCGAATTTACTTCAACTTATTTACCTTGGGTTTCGAAATGAAATATTTTTCTTTTTCTTTATATATTGTTTATTCAATTATAGAATTTTACCTTTTATTCAAGTAAGCATCAAATGCGTAAAAAGCTTCGCCTTTGTCGGATGTCCCACGACAGCTTTCCTCTTTTTCTAGTGGAGTCTTCATCTTTTCTTATTGTCCTTATTGTGGCTTCTTTCATGGAATAAAATTTAGCCTCCTAAATATAGGGTTCTAGTTGACTTATTGAAGCGGCCGGATTTGGGGGTTAGTTTTAAATGGGAATTTCTTATAATTGATCTAGTTGGAAGGGGGCAAAGTGAAGCCAATCTTCTTGGTTGGGGAACCAAGGAGGCTGAGAACTTAGCTTCAATGTAATTTCCGTTGATATTTAAAATGCAAGCTAAGTTTAGATGAGAGCTTCCTGGTTGGGGAACCTAGGAAGGTAAGGGGACTTAGTTTTAATGTAATTTTCGCTGTTGGCTTAAGCGTGAGCTAAGTTTGTATGGCAATCTCCTTGGTTGGGGAACTAAGGAGGCTGAGAACTTAGCTTCAATGCAATTTCCGTCGATATTTAAAATGCAAGCTAAGTTTAGATGAGAACTTCCTGGTTGGGGAACTTAGGAAGGTAAGGGGACTTAGTTTTAATGTAATTTTCGCTGTTGGCTTAAGCGTGAGCTAAGTTTGTATGGCAATCTCCTTGGTTGGGGAACTAAGGAGGCTGAGAACTTAGCTTCAATGCAATTTCCGTTGATATTTAAAATGCAAGCTAAGTTTAGATGAGAACTTCCTGGTTGGGGAACTTAGGAAGGTAAGGGGACTTAGTTTTAATGTAATTTTCGCTGTTGGCTTAAGCGTGAGCTAAGTTTGTATGGCAATCTCCTTGGTTGGGGAACTAAGGAGGCTGAGAACTTAGCTTCAATGCAATTTCCGTTGATATTTAAAATGCAAGCTAAGTTTAGATGAGAACTTCCTGGTTGGGGAACTTAGGAAGGTAAGGGGACTTAGTTTTAATGTAATTTTCGCTGTTGGCTTAAGCGTGAGCTAAGTTTGTATGGCAATCTCCTTGGTTGGGGAACTAAGGAGGCTGAGAACTTAGCTTCAATGCAATTTCCGTCGATATTTAAAATGCAAGCTAAGTTTAGATGAGAACTTCCTGGTTGGGGAACTTAGGAAGGTAAGGGGACTTAGTTTTAATGTAATTTCCGCTGTTGGCTTAAGCGTGAGCTAAGTTTGTATGGCAATCTCCTTGGTTGGGGAACTAAGGAGGCTGAGAACTTAGCTTCAATGCAATTTCCGTTGATATTTAAAATGCAAGCTAAGTTTAGATGAGAACTTCCTGGTTGGGGAACTTAGGAAGGTAAGGGGACTTAGTTTTAATGTAATTTCCGCTGTTGGCTTAAGCGTGAGCTAAGTTTGTATGGCAATCTCCTTGGTTGGGGAACTAAGGAGGCTGAGAACTTAGTTTCAATGTAATTTCCGTTGATATTTAAAATGCAAGCTAAGTTTAGATGAGAACTTCCTGGTTGGGGAACTTAGGAAGGTAAGGGGACTTAGTTTTAATGTAATTTCCGCTGTTGGTCTCCATTATGTAGACGATCTAAAATTTTAAATTTGCTTTCTAAAGATATAACTTCTCTTTTCATTTGTCTTTTTTTTTTAATTTCTCTTGGCTTGGTAAACCCCTAAAATTTTAAGGAAAATTATAAAAATGCTACAAAAACTATAATTGTTTATCACTAAGCAGTAAATATGCAGTTTAAAAAAATTCGAAAAAAAAAGAAGACAATGATGTACACCTTTCTGGTGCTAAACATTTCCTGCGCTAAATGAGATGAACGGAAATTTTGATTATACATAGAAAATGGGGAATCCCCATTTTTAGATTGGAATAAACGGAATTAAAAAATGGGTAGTAATATAAGCGCCAATGTTACCATTTCTGGGCACTATCCAATTATTTAATGAATTTGCCAAATATTGTGGTGCAAAAACTTGTATATAAATTAATTATTTGGAGGATATTTTTTATGTTGTACTTCATTCGTTTAAGACGTTACAATTTTTTCCAAATCCAAAATCTATAAAAAATAGTCATTTAGTATTAATTAGTGGTATATGTACAAAATATTGAAATGATTTACAACGCCAAATGTTATCGAACACAGTTGAATCCACATACAAGAAGTAAATTAAAGCGAACTTGACACCAACTTTCTACGTCGACCAAAATGAAATTCCTTCTGAGCTTGATTCGAACATCTGCCACCAGCTTCATTTCCTTCAATTTCGCAACGAATTTTCTTTTTTTTTCGAATTCGGAAAACGAAGTTGCTCCATGTACGTGGACATCACACTTTATATATAATTGCGACGAATGATGGTGTCTCTATTATGCTGTCAGCTTAGGAAGCCCGATCGATTAAGAAATCATCGATTAAATCTTTCGCGAGCGAACGCAATTACGAAATTATATAGGTATCTTCTCGCGTAACAGCTGACAAATGTAAATATTTGAGGAGAAGATACTTAGGAATTTACGTAGTAGTAAGGGACGATATTATTACGATGAAAGTCGTGACGTAATTTACGACCTATTAGCGGGATTAAATGCAAGTATTTGTTATCTATCAATTAATTACTTATGGCAAATACGAAGCCGATTCCTTATTGTCGAACGTTATAGGTGGGATAGAAAAGTTAAATAAGGAAATTCGGTTTCATTTGATTTCTCGCGCAGGATATGTAACGGTTTGTGTACATACATACGTGAGTATATAATTTCGAAACTCATCGATTACGACCCACAAGAAGTGACCTCCAGATCGCGACTGAAATGAGATTTAAAGGAGGAGATTGCGTATCATTAAGTTAGAAACCAGTTCAATAACGGAGGATGTAATTTAAAAGAGCGTTTCCTTTCGTTTTGGTCGTTTAAGGAAAACGAACTTTTCGAGTTCAAAACGTTGGTTGCTATGCAAAATGTAAAAATCGAAAAAACGAAATTAATTGATCAATAAATATTTTTCTGAAGTCGTTTTCTCACGGATATCAGAATGTCCTGTTCATACGAGGTGTCTAAATAAAGTAATGAGATTGATAGTGTAGTGTTCGATCCATCTGATACGCCATCAGTACGAGTTGGAATTCGTTATTGTCACGTCCTTTGTCCGTAGCGATTGTTTTAGCGAAGTAGATTTTGCTTGTGCATTCTGAAAATCATATACGAATTACGAAAGGTTTGCTTCAAATTTGAACAGACTGCAACCAAAGCTTTTGCAAAACTTCGTGTTTTGTCAAGGGTCCAGATGTTTCGGTGGTTTGGAACAGGCACATTTTCAAAAAGGAAGGGACTCGATTGAAGGTGAACCTCACACCGACAGGCCTTCTATTTCAAGAACGTATGCAAATGTTGACGAAGTTCCTGGATCTTGTGCGCTGACAGTCACGATGATCATGGTAGAGTTGAATTCGAATCACACCACCACGTTCATCAGATTTTGGTCAATGATTTGGGGATGAGAGAAATCTGCTCAAAAATGGATTGGAGATGATCCCCATTTTCTGGACCGCGTCATAACCGATTCCAAACCTTGGGTGTTTGGGTACGATTCAGAAACCAAGCGGCAGAGCATGGAATGGCACACTTCAAGTTCTCCAATGTCAAAAAAGTAAGAAGTGCAAGCCAAAGATGAAAAGCATGCTGGTTTGCTTTTACCATATGATAGCCAGGCAATTGTTTACAAAGGGTTTGTGCCTCCAGACCAAGAGGTTAATGAACACTTTCACCGAAAGTTTCTCTAAAGTCATTAAAATCGACGACAATCCGCCTTGTCACACATCAATTTCAGTAAACCGTTTCTTGGCCAATAAGGACATTTTTGTGGCTCCTCAGCTTTCTTATCTGCCCGACTTGAGTCCTTATGACTTCTTCCTTTTCCCGAGATTGAAACAACACCCCCAGGAACATCGCTTTGGGGTATTGGACAAGATTCAAGCGGCTGTCTCCGACCAGCTGAAGGCCATTATAGTATTCGAGTTCCAGCACTGCTATGAGGAGTGAAATAACCGCATCCAGAACTGTGTGGCTTTCCAAAGCAGTTACTTTGAAGGGGATAATGTTATTGAAATAAAACAAGTCAAATATCGGTTTGATTACTTTATTTACAAACCTCGTAGTTTCCGAAAATTAATGCGTCTTCCTTCTATCGGGTTTCATTCACGATGTTGCTTGCATTTCGTAGATTCTATTGTCATCTTACAGTCTTTTAAAACCTGAATCTTCTTAGAAATAACGTCAAAAGATTCCAGATAAAGATAAATCCTAAAGCTTCCTCTATCATCGCAATCTTCCTAGCCATCTTCGCATATCTAGTACGAAATAAACAGATTTTCCCCTCTTCCCGAGATTGAAACAACATCTCAAGAGACGTCGTTTTGGAGCACTACGTGGCTGTAACCAACCAGTTTTGAAGGCTATTCCAATATGCGAGTTCTAGCACTGCTATGAGCAGTAGCTAAATGGCTCCCCGAGAGAGTTGGCTTGAAAGAAACAATCTTATTGGAGTAAAACAAGTGAAAAGGAATCGATCTCATTGCTTTATTTATGTACACACCTCGTCCGAGTTTTCATAATTAGATGCTATGTAGCGTCTAGACCTGAAACGAAGATCCAAGAATGCGTTTCTCAGACTCTAAACTCACATCTAAAGCAATATTAGAGTCATCATCATACCAACTCGCTAGAAGACTATTCCCATTGGATTTCCATTCATTTCTTGAAGGATTAAGAACATTGCAACGCTTCTTCTCTAACGCAAATTTTGATACCATTTTGTTTGAGGAGTTCTTTTTCAACGTTGGATTGTCTATATACCAATATTTATGCTTTATTTACAGTCCAATCTGACTATGTAAAGCTGTACAGGCAAAACCTATACCTAGCGATAGGATACATTTTACACTGAAGACAATCGGACTACATAAAGACTTTCCTATAATTTATTTATACAAGTGGTTTATTAATATTTTGTATGTCACTTTCAGCTTGTTTGTCTTAAAAAAAAACTCGTCCTGAAAGAGTTAAAGAGTCTTTTGCTCCTCGATAGAGAAAAGAGAAACCAAGAGATACGTGTTTAAACTCTGAAATACTCGACTTACTACATCCAACGCGACATCTGAATGTGGAGGGTATCATGAATAACAAGTTAGAAGATAGAACGAAGTCGATGTCGTTAAGGCAGCAACCATTGAATGTCACGTCTATGATTTCTTTCTTTTCCACACCGCCATTGACATCGATTCTAATTGCCAAAATGCTTTGTACGTTGAATACCAGATGTCGCAGTCGCTTTTCTCTGCGCAAAAACATCTGATTGTGAGATCTAATTAATTAATTTCGTTCTATATTAAGCATTAATGTTAGTTGTAACAAAGAACTCATTCTAGAATCTATAAGAGATTTGATTGGTAATCATTAGATTAATCTAATAATAATAATAATTTATTATTACCAACAAGATAAATCCCAATTACAAGTAACAATAAAATTACAGCGCGACTATCATAAAATATACAAATAAATAAACCAAGCTCAAATCAAAAAGAAGAATCCATGAAAAGTAAAAAAATTAAATTACACTAAATAAATGGAATATAACAATAACATAAATCGTGGTTTGTGCGCATGCTTAAAACTTAAAAACCACTGGACCAAATTGGATACTTCCTTCTGCGGGTTTGTTCGTAATTGCTACGCGAAGGTTTAGGAAAAAGAAAAGTCGAAAAAAATTTTGGGCAAAACGAAGTTTGCCGGGTCACCTAGTATTAATTACATATATCACCTCAATTCTCAATCTAATTACCCCGATTATCTCAGGAACCTACACGTCTTATGTGCATCATGTAGATCTCATGTCCTTGCGTCCTTATCTATCAGAGTTCTATACCTTGAAATCGAATTAGCGAAAATGGAAAATAATTACTACTTTTTGGAAAAGCCTATTTACCGCGAAAACGAAAAGAACGGAATTCTTCAGGCACAACGCATCACAAAAATTACGGTCTATGGTATAGCCCTGCAAAACCTTCAAAGCTGAGCATTTTTGAAAGTAAAGATAGCACTTTGCTATCCAAAGCTGTCCACTGTAACAAGGGTTAAAACATTGAAATGCAATATACGTCACTTCCTATGTATACCTGTCAAACATGGGCCGTGAAACAAGACGATATACAGAAACGCAAATCGTTTGAAATGTGGATGGATATATACAAGATGCTGTGGATCTGCTGAACTGCCAGAAAAATCGTAAAGAATTGGAACAACTTCCATTCATAATTGCGGGGAAATTTGAGGATACAAGAGATAGCTAGCAAAAAAAAAAAAATTGTCAACCTCGGGAGAGACGATACCTAAGAAACCTGAGGAAACGCTTGAAACTGCAGTGTTCAGTTTCAGTTTGAATAGCATACATATATGTAATTAGAAAACTACTCCCATCATTCGCAGACGCGTTTCGCGGTTATACCGCTCGTCAGTGCGACTTTGTGAGGTGTAGTTTTCATTTCCAGATAATCACTAGACCGGGTGATCAAGTGGAACTGCCGCGGTTTAAACTTCGGCGGGAATTAACAAACAATTTGTAGTGGTACCGCAAAAGTATACCTATCTTCATTATCTATACCAGTGCCGTTTGTTGTTGTTGTTGTTGTTGTTGTTGTTGTTGTTGTTGTTGTTGTTGTTGTTGTTGTTGTTGTTGTTGTTGTTGTTGTTGTTGTTGTTGTTGTTGTTGTTGTTGTTGTTGTTGTTGTTGTTGTTGTTGTTGTTGTTGTTGTTGTTGTTGTTGTTGTTGTTGTTGTTGTTGTTGTTGTTGTTGTTGTTGTTGTTGTTGTTGTTGTTGTTGTTGTTGTTGTTGTTGTTGTTGTTGTTGTTGTTGTTGTTGTTGTTGTTGTTGTTGTTGTTGTTGTTGTTGTTGTTGTTGTTGTTGTTGTTGTTGTTGTTGTTGTTGTTGTTGTTGTTGTTGTTGTTGTTGTTGTTGTTGTTGTTGTTGTTGTTGTTGTTGTTGTTGTTGTTGTTGTTGTTGTTGTTGTTGTTGTTGTTGTTGTTGTTGTTGTTGTTGTTGTTGTTGTTGTTGTTGTTGTTGTTGTTGTTGTTGTTGTTGTTGTTGTTGTTGTTGTTGTTGTTGTTGTTGTTGTTGTTGTTGTTGTTGTTGTTGTTGTTGTTGTTGTTGTTGTTGTTGTTGTTGTTGTTGTTGTTGTTGTTGTTGTTGTTGTTGTTGTTGTTGTTGTTGTTGTTGTTGTTGTTGTTGTTGTTGTTGTTGTTGTTGTTGTTGTTGTTGTTGTTGTTGTTGTTGTTGTTGTTGTTGTTGTTGTTGTTGTTGTTGTTGTTGTTGTTGTTGTTGTTGTTGTTGTTGTTGTTGTTGTTGTTGTTGAGAGATCCGGTTGTGGTTTGTAGGTTATATTTCTGTATTACAATATGAATTATAAATATTTTTTGATATAGGTATAGGCCATGGCATTCTTACAAGAACATGATGTTTCTATTTCACTCACTTACTTCCGCACAGGAAGACAGAATGATGTAGTCAATTGGGAGTATTTACGTCAGAATAGTTACGAACAGTTTAGGAAAATATATTCCGGAATGGATGTGAACTAAAACATATTTTTACATCTAAACAGAGTTTTGTAACCGATTTTTGAATACTGGCAATGTAAGTAGAGGCACTTTAACAATGAAAGTAGTTGAAGAAGTTGGACAAGATTTACTCCAAAGTCCAAGAAAGTTATACGTCAATTATCACTACAAACAGGTTAAAACGTGTAATACAGCATAATGTAATTTTTAATATTCATTAGGCCTTCCATATGGAAGTTGTTAAACGATCCTAAAGAAGAAATTATATATGCATCCATATATAGCCTCCATTATCCATCAATTACAACCACATGATCCAATACAGCGCATTCAATATTGGCAATGGTTTAGTGCAACCATTAATAATCCTCGGCCCAATCTTGTTTAATGATAATATTAATGGGCAAAACTATCACGATCTAGTATTGCAATCATTTATTGATCAATTGCATGATGGCGAATTGCAAAAGAGGCTACTTTGAGCCAGACGGGTCACACACAAGTTATGAAAACTTAAGGTTCTTAGAAGAATTAGAGTAATTACCCGTAATTGTTGACCAGATCCGACACCACTTGGCTTCTTCTTATTGGGATGCTTAAAAATAAAATATTCCAGAATCGCCTACACACATTGGAAGAATTACAATTTGCAGTCACTGAAGAAGTTGGAAGTACGTGTTGAATTTTTGCAGAATGTGTTCTATAATATGAAATGAAGATGTGGTACAAGATAATTGTGGTCATATAGAGCAGCTAGTGTGAACAAAAATTTATTTGAATGGTTTTGTTATTACTTTTGGCTCCTAAATAAATTTGACGTTTGGCGTTATTTATTTCTCTCCAAAAAAAACAGCTACACTCCTAAGAAAAGAAATCGTCGTATCTTATGCTATTTCTTAATTGAATTCTCATATGTACAAACATCAAACGTACCAGCATATATAGTGCTTATCTGGAAATATAAACTACTTGTCACAAAGTCGCACTGACGAGCGGTATAACCGCGAAACGAGTCTGCGATTGGTGGAAGTAGTTTCCTAATTACTCATTTTCCTACGGTGGGTTAGTGCGTACTGCAGTTACTGCAGGAGTCTGTAGCAACTGAGTTGTTCACTCCTGTAGGGACAGGAGCACCGGCTGTACCTCAAAAGACCGGACGTAACTAAAGTCCGTGACCGTACAAACATCAAACTTACATATACCAAGAAAGTCAATGGATCTATGTACGTACGTGTAGTGAAAAGTATCTTACACAAAACCTTTGCTATCCACTTTATCCAATACTTCAGATATTGCCTTCTCGTCACAAGAGATGAAAGTTTGAAAAACTCGTAAGGAATATGTGGCTGTCAAGTGAGGTTTTCAAAATAAGAAAAAGTTCGCATTTTCACCCAAAATTCAAAATGATCCACCAATATGGCGGTTCGAAAATCGGAAAAGTTTAGTAAATTGCATGAAAAGCGGTATTCGGCCATCGTCTTTGTTGACGAGGTTTGTGTTTTACGTATTTTAAGTTCTCGAGTTTAATGTCGTGCTTTGTGTCTTTCATACGTTTAGCAACGCCCGATAAATCTATTCTATCATTATGATAATGTGCTACATACCCTTTGACTCGTATGGCTATTGAACTTCTGGACTGTCCTATGTATACTTTATCACATTCGTTGTATTTAATTTTATAAGATCCCGACCATCGTTCCATAGTTGTTGTATCCTTTGGGAACAATGGACAACCGAATATAATGTTAGAAATATCATAAGCAAATTTGGCACAACAATGTTCTTGCAAATGTATCAAGCTGAAGTTTTTATTAGGATCAACAACTGCGACTACGACTGCGGTAATTGCAGGAGTCTATGACAACTATAGTTCTTCATTTTTGTAGAAGCAAATCGCTACGAATGCGTGTTTAGGTACATAATGGCAGAATTCTTAATTGAATTCTCTCATAAGTCATCAGGGACCAACAAATTCACAATTGTATTAACTCAATTGAGGACACTTGCTTTCAAAAATTATAATACAACCACAAATTCTGAACAAAAAAGGGGAAGTAGAGTTTGTTTATTGTTGGTAACACTTAGCAAAATTTCTTGGAAAGCCACGGTTTCCTTACATTCATGGGTTCGAAAGCAGTGAAGTCAAAAAACTATATAGGTATATATTTTTAAAAGTGACTTTATTCGTAAAACAGTCGATATTACATATAAATCGTAATACTATTAACGGCAGCAATAAATACATACAAATGGAACAACCATGTTGTAGTTGTCCATCGATAAAATCAAAGAACATTAGATTTATGGATTAGGATTATGTACATTATTAGAAACTGGCCTGCGCGATCAGGACTGGGTTCAATCCCTAACAAAAAAGGGACACAACCTTTACGTCATTTTCTAACCCAATCTCGTCCCCAGTTACGATTTCTCGAACTCAATTCTTAAAGCTGTGACTTCGATAGGGAGAAGGCAGCTGAAAATTGTAATTCGTCTCGATCTCGGCGTTCGGTATCCGGAGGGTTTGCCTCGTCGAAGGCGCCCTCGCCACTAAATGTTTACCACTTTCCGAATTAACACGTCCTTGCTGTTGTTGTTGTTGTTGCTGCTGCTTGTAATACTGCAATTGGAGAACGGAGGGTACGTATGAATCCAGCAGTGATTGAGGCTCGCCTTTGGGGACGTATTGGCTTTTAGGAATATCGGTCGGTTGTATCAACTGTTGACTGGCGACGAAGGGCTCTTGAGTGGCTACTGGCCTAACGTATTTGGTCGGCGTGGGGGGCACCGTGGGGCTCGGATGGATATATTGGACGGGTTGAGTAACCGGTTGGGGAGGTAACTGCGGTTGGGTAATGTATTGCGATTCGGTCTTGGGGAGTTGTTGGTAATCGGGCTCCCGCGTGAAGATTTGAGGACCGACGTTGTGGTAAGTAGGTGGTGTGGTTTGGACTTGGATGGATTTGATCGGATCGTCGGTGCTCTTCACCTCGCTGTAATATTGGGTGGGGACGTACATGTAGTATTTGACTTCCCCATTCGGATCGACCACCATCTGAATGTTACTTGAGGGAGCGATGGTGGGTTGGATATAAAGCAATTGTTGGTCGTAATATTGCTGTTGATCACTTTTAGCTGAGTGCAGCAGGTGGTTGCCGACGACGTACGGCACATTCTCGTATTGTTGGTATTGATATTGAGGGATTTGAGGGTAGGAAAATTGGGGGTAAACGTACTGAAGCGTTTGGGGAATGTGATATTGTTGCGGTTGAGGTTGCAGGGATTGTGGGGGTATTTCTGGCTTGGTTTCAAAGGCGTGAAACCGTAGTCTAATTGTGATTGGGGTAAAATCTTAGGTTGCGGGGATGGTTGGGCCGATGGAGTTATCGAAGAGTATTTAGGAGACGGATGTTTGTCGCTTTTGAGCTTTCGTTCGGTAGCCAAGTTGTCCCGTTCGATATCTTCGAGATGTAGTTGCTTTTCGCCGACTGCCAGCGCTGTAGTCGTGAAGCAAAATAGAAATATTACGATTTTCTGAAACAAAAAATATTATTATTGTAATAAAAATTGAGAAGATTATCACAAAAAAGATTTTTACAAAATGTTACAAAATGTTATAAAACATGTAAATTATTTCATTCCAAATTTAAAAGAAATAGATTTTTGGAAAAAGTTACAAAGATAAAGCATAAGCCTTACCGGTTTCTCAAGTCTAAATGGGTGCATCACGTATTTGTTGTTTCTGAAGAACGATTCAAGATCGAGAATGCGATAGAATTTAAGTTTCGTTGAATTCTCATAACTAAATAAGACATAAGACGTAGATTCCAGATTTGATATATTTTCAGCTACTTTTGAAACAACTCCAGACGGTAGGATTAAAAAGGCATAAACTTTTGTTGTTTTGTTTTCTTAAGTCCCGACTGCCCCGACGTTGTAAAAGAAAAAGTTGCACAACTTAGAAGCCAATATAGCTCAAGCATTGGTCCAATCTTGAATCAAATTCCCGGGATAATTCAATAACATTGAAGATGTCAGGCTTAAATTACTTTGTGTTTCTGAAACAAGTTCCAAATTTAAGAATTCAATAGGCTCAAGCCTCACTGGAACTTCAATGTCTTTCCGATCCCGTAAAGGCACGAACTTCACTGCAGTTTCAATCTCAAAATGCTTTCCTGCTTTGGAAAACGTTCAAACCAAGAAGTTCCAATAAGATTGAAGATCATCTAGTGTCAAGCCCAAGTCTTATTCGGGTTCCAATGTCTTTCAAGTGCTTTCCCGATTTGTAGAAAGTTCAAATAAGGACAAGATTGACGATCATCAGACTTAAATTACTTTGTGTATTTGAAACAAGTTCCAAATTTAAGAATCCAAAAGGTCCAAGTCTCACTGGGGCTTCGATGCGTCTGCGATTCAATAACGCTCGAGCTTCACTGATGTTTTAATCCCCAACTGTCTTCTTGCTTTGAAGAAAGTTCAAATATTGAAGATTAGCAGGCATCAAATCATTCTTTATTGGGAATCCAATATGCTTTTGTTCCGATCAAGCTCAAACTTGGCTGACGTTTTAGTTCCAAACTATCTACCTGGTTTGAAGAAAGTTTAATGATTGCAAATCCAATAAGATTGAAAATCACCAGCCTTAAATCAGTTTGTCTTTTTGAAACAAGTTCCGATTTTCCAAATCGAAAAAGTCCGAGCATCATCGGGGCTGCAATATTTCTCCGATCCCACAAAGCACAATCTTCACTGTAATTTTGATTCCAGACTGCTTTCCTGCTTTATAGAACGCTCAAACAATGAGGATCCAATAAAATCGAAGATCAGCATGCGTCCAGTCCAAGCCTCATTAGAGTTTCCATCTTCTTTTGTTCCAATAAAACTCAAGCTTTGCTGGCGTTTTAATTCCAAAACGCCCTGCTCCTGTTTTGAAGAAAGTTCAAAGATTGAAAATCGAATTAGATTGAAGATTAAATCAGTTTGTTTTCTGATACAAGTTCCAAATTTAAGAATCCAATGGGAGTTCCAAAGTTTCTCCGAACCCAAAACACTCACTTTGCACTGGTGTTTTAATCCCAAACTGTCTTTCTGTTTTGCAGAAAGTTCACACATTAAAGATCCAATAAGATTAGCAGACATCAAGTCCAACCTTCATTGGGATTCCAATGTTCTTATGTTCCGATAAAGCTCAAGCTTGGCTGACGTTTTAATTTCAAACTGTTTTCTTGGTTTGAAGGAAGTTTGTAGATTGAAAATTCAATAAGATTGAAGATCATCAGGCTTAAGTCAGTTTGTTGTTCTGAAAAAGTTCCAAATTTAAAACTCGAAAACGTCCAAGCCTCACTGGGGCTTTAATGTTTTTCCGATCCAATAACGCTCAAGCTTCACTGATGTTTTAATCGCAAAATGTCTTCCTGCTTTGAAGGAAGGTGAAGCATTGAAGGTCTAATTATATTGAAGATCAGCGGGCTGTAAGTGCAAGCCACATTGCGGTTCCAATATTATTCTGTTCCAATAAAAATCAAACTTCACCTAATTCCAAACTGTCTTCCTGTTTTGAAGAAAGTTCAAAGATTAAAAATTCAATAAGATTGAAGATTTTCAGTTTTAAATCAGGTTATCTTTCTGAAACAAGTTCCAAACTTAAGAACTCAAAAGATCAAAGCCTGATTGGGGCTGCGATGTTTTTCCCATCCCATGAGGCTCAAACTTCGCTGACTTATTCCTAAACTATCTTCCTGTTTTGACGAAAGTTCTACTATAGAAGATCAGCGGGCCTGAATTAAGAGCCACATTGGGCTTCAAATTTGTTTGTATTCCAAAAGAATTCAAGCTTCGTTGACGTTTTAATTCCCAACTCTCTATTTTAACGAAAGTTCAAAGATTTGAGGTCAGGCATAAATCAGTTTACTGAAACAAGTTCCAAACTTCCAAGAATCCAAAGGGGACCAGTCTCATTGGGGCTCGGATGTTTTACCGATCTTTAAGGCTCAAGCTTCACTGACTTTTAATCCTAAACTGTCTTCCTGCTTTGAAGAAAGTTCAAATATTGAGTTAAATCTAAGTCTCAACTGGGGTTCAAATCTTTTTCTGTTTCAATAAAACTCAAGTTTGGCTGACATTTTAATGTAAAAATAAACTGTCCTATGCCTGATTAGAAGATAGTTTAACGATTGAAAATCCAATAAGATTGAAGATCATCAGGCTTAAATCAATTTGTCTTTCTGAAACAAGTTAAAAATCTAAGAATCTAAAACGCTCAAGCCCCATTGGGGTCTAGATGTTTTGGCAATCCAATAAGACTGAAGTTAACACATGTTTCAATTCTAAATTTCTTACGGGTTAATTCCTACGGTTTCTTTGTACGTTAGATTGGGATTAGCAAAGTCCAGTTGCATTGAAATCTGCCAGAATTTGTTAACTAATTGTAAGCCATTTTTCCATTCGCAAATCTAATCTTTTAGCGAGGAGAACGGTTAAATATTTACGTAAGCATGACAGTTGAAATCTGTGGAGCAGGACGACAAATGTGGATGGAGGGTATGGATGTTTTGGTAATCTCTCTCGTGTGGCCTCAGCTATTGAATTATTTTATTATTAGCCATAAAAGTTATTTCTCACTATTTGGGCAACAAAAAGTTGGTGGGCTCGTCCGGGATTTGAACCCGGGACCTCTCGCACCCTAAGCGAAAATCATACCCCTAGACCAACGAGCCAGATGTTTTGTAGTTTCAAAAATTGATTTTGTTCTTTTATCAGTTTAATTTAAGAAAAATAACTGAAGATTTGATCGTTTTTTTTTACCAAATATACCGATTAATCAAACAATTAAATCCCACGACAAGGCAATGTATTACTGCAGTTTAAAACTATTGCAACGCAAAGGTACGAGTCGAAACGATAAAAGTATAAACCACATTTTTGTTTATAAAGAAAAATTAAAATAAGACAAACGGCTTCATTGCTGTACACTCAGCCTTTTAAATCGTTTGGCATTCCGTTTACGCAATAGCTTCGCTTCATGGTGGTCGTAAGAGAAATTATGATACTCGTTACCAAGTAAAAATGTGATAAATTTATAGGCGATGACAAATTCCGGAACCCTCATCTACATATATTTATGACTACGAAAAAATGCGACTAGATGATACATTGAAAGCAATACCAGCTAGAAAGTGGACTTTTCCTTCGCAAGAAATCTGAATAAATTTGGAAGAGACCATCGTGTGTCATCCATAAATTAATATCTTAATGTCTCGTCCTAGATATGTATGTGTGTATGCATACGAATAAGACAAGAACAAAAAAAAATAAAATAAAAACATCTTAATGTTTATCTTGCTTTATGTATTTCGATTTGTTAAGACTTTCACCTTCTCTCGGAATATTATTTGGGGTTTATGGGCGTGTGCACTATAGTACTTATGGATGTCCGTCCTACGACTACTTTCTCCTTTCCGTGTGTTTGTATATCTTCATTCGTGTAGCGGCTCGCATTAATCTCCTTTCGATTAACATCCTTTTTTATATTGTCGTCGTTTCTTTCCTTCATGGGCGGTGTTCGCCTCGTACGCCCGAAGATATAATTTAGTGTTTATTGTATTGTAATTATAGAGAGGTATGAATAAGATATTGGCTTGTGGTTATAGCAATTCAGGTTTCTTATTCGGATTGTGGTATTCGTAAATTAAAAGTTATTATAATGTCGAAGCAAATTGAAAATGAAATAGGAAGGAATCAGATTTGTATTGGCAAATTTTTAACTTCCTTTATGATGAAAAAGTTGAAACTCCAATAAAGCAAGGAACTCGCAAATGTGGAGGTGTTTCCAAAAATAGTTTAAGATTGAGGACTCAACTCAACTTTATTAAATCTTCGGCTGTTGTTTTTGGTAAAATAGCAACGTAATTAGGGTTTAACATTCAGATAGAGCAGTTTTCTAAAAACTTTAACTCCGAATCTTCATTCATAATGACGAAGCTATTTGGATTTTATCAAATCAAAATGAGCTTGTCGTTTACTTCCTTCTGAAATCTAGAATTTCTTTCGAAAAGATTTGGGACTTTAATAAGGTTTGCGCTCTCAATTATGGAACTTCTCTCAAAAAGGCGAGCTGATGTAAACCTATAGACCTTAACCTTATCGGATTTTCAAGCTAGAAATTTCCTTCGAAACGGGCATTTTGGTTTTATATTCCGATAAAGCTTAACTTTTACTAGATTCTGAATGTTGAATCTTTTCCCAAAATAATGTAGCAATTCGGATTTTAGAAACGACTAAAATTTGCACCCCATTTGATTCTAACTTTTTCAAGAGAGTTGCAATTTTAACAACGTTTGAGTCTTTTCAACTCTAAAAGATGGAATCTTTCTCAACAGTACAATGTAATTTAAGCATCAACCGTACTGGATTTTCTTGGAACTTAATTTAGAACAGCAAGGCAATTTGGTTCTAAGATTTAGATAGAGCTTGGATTTTTTCAAGATCTTAACTCCGAATCTTCATTGATAATGACGAAACAATTTGGTTTTTATCAACTCAACTGGGCTTGTCGATTATTTCCTTTCGAAATCTACAACTTCCTTCGAAAAGGTTTGGAACTTTACTAAAGTTTGCACTTTCAGGTGTGAAACTTCTCTGAAAAACACGAGCTGATGTAAATCTAAAGACGTTAACCTTAGCTGATTTTCGAGTTAGAAATTTCCTTCGAAACGGGCGATTTGGTTTCATATTTCGATAAAGCTTAACCCTTGCTGGATTATCAATTCTGAATGTTTTTCCTGAAATGAGATAGCAAGTCCGATTTTAGAAACGACTACGATTTGTGGCCTATTTGATACTAAAATTTTTTTGAGAGGAGTTGAAACTCAAAGTTTGAATCTTTCCAACTCTAAAAGATAGTATCTTTCTCAACAGTACAATGTAATTTAAGCATCAACCGTACTTGATTTTTAATCTTGGAACTTCATTTAGAACAGCCAGATCATTTGGATCTAAGATTCAGGTAGAGCTTGAGCTTTCTAGCACTCTTAACTCCGAATCTTCATTCATAAGGACGAAGCAATTTGGATTTTATCAAATCAACTGAGCTTATCGTTTACTTGCTTCTGAAATTTAGAACTTCCTTCGAAAAGATTTGGAACTTTAATAAAGTTTGCATTCTCAAGTGTGGAACTTGTCTCAAAAACACGAGCTGATGTAAGCCTAAAGCCCTCAACTTTATCGGATTTTCAAGTTAGGAATTTCCTTCAAAACGGACAATTCGATTTCATATTTCGATAAAACTTAACCCTTATTGGATTATGAATTCTGAATCTTTTCCCAAAATGACGTAGCATTTCGGATTTTAGAAACGACTGAGATATGTGGCCTATTTGATACTAACCTCCTTTTGAGAGGAGTTGAAACTCAAAGTTTGAAGTCTTTTCAACTATAAGAATTGAAGTTTTTCTCAATAGTACAATGCAATTTAAGCATCAACCGTACTGGATTTTTAATCTTGGAACTTCATTTAGAACAGCCAGATCATTTGGGTCTAAGATTCTCTCTCTTAACTCTCTCCGAATCTTCATTCATAATGACAAAGCAATTTGGATTTTATCAAATTAATTCTAAAAGATGGACATTTTTTCAAGTTTCCAATGCAATTTCAGCTTCAACCGTACTAGATTTCCTCGAAACTTTCGTCAAAACAGCGAAGCAACCTGGGTTTAAGATTTCGATGATAAAGATTGGACCTCATTGTATTCCCGCTTTTGACATTTCTTCCACGATTATGAAACAATTTCTATCTAAGAAACCAACAAAAAGCTTGTGCTTTATTCGATTCTGAGATCTGGAATGTGCTTCAAAGGAGTTCAAAATCTAATGAGATTTCAGCATCTCAATTCTGAAAATCCTTGCAAAAACCTTGCAATAGTTTACACTTGAGATTTCGATCAGATTTAAAGTTCATCGGGTTCCAAAGATTTAGTCATGACCGATGAAACTGTACTTACGAACTAAATAAGTGAAGGGCATTACTGTATTCTCGAATTCTAGAACTTTCATAAAAAGAGGTGAAAATCACGCAAAGGTTCAGACAGCCCAAATCTAGAAATTTATGGAATTTAAAATAGTTCCACACATACGGACTTTAAGGATCCATTTTTTTCGCCGTAAAACAGTAGAAATATGGGAGATCGTAGCTATAGAACGTCATAAAACCATTGGCTATTAAACATGTTGTCTTCATGATTCTGGAAATTATAGAACTGCACAGGTACTGTCGCACTAGTTACTATAATTGTTAATTGCCGTAAGGTCCATTGCCATAATACCAACTGTCGGATTAAATCGATTTTCTATAGAACTCAAAAGCTGTCAACGGTTTGTACAGCATCTATTATAGATCACCGTGAAACTGCTGAAGACACGATCGAGGATGTTATCCATTTTTTTGTTCTGGGTATTTCTCGACGCGATAGACATTTGGCGGTTTGAAAATTTGGAAAAGTTTAGCAAATTACATGAAAATCGGTGGAATTTTGTCGATTTTGAGGCGCCATTTTTAGTTTCAGTTCAGTTTTGTGGAATACGATATGTATTAACGTCAGACCCGCCATCAGCGATCTAAAAACCTTCGAATTCCGATTTTTACGCCAAACTTTTCCAATTCTGGGGAATCTAATAAAATTTCGGCATTTCAATTCTGAAAATCCTTGTAAAAACACAAAATAGGTACAATAGTTTAGACTTGATAATTAGATAAGATTTCAAGTTGGTCGGACTCTTAAGATTTCGTAATTGTATTTAAGAAATGAATAAACCTCGTGCATTACTGGCCTTTAAAATTCTGGAACTTTCGCCAGAAGAGTTGAATATCCTGTAAAGTTTAAGCCTTTAAAATCTGAAAATGCAATAAATTGAGAATAATTACGTACATTCAAACTTCAAAGATCAAATCTTTTACTATAAAACAGTAGGAATATAGGATGATAAAGAAAGATAGTAGGACACTGAACATTCACAACAAAAAGCAAATAATAAACGACGGAAGAGGAATGAAGGAGATAGTATTAGAACTAGCAGAAAGAAGTAATGAATTGTGTAGGACATAAGAAATTGAAATAAAAAGTAATTGATCTGGTTCTTCACTCTATCAGCTCTAACAAGCAGCTTAATAGACTTCTTATGCTCGAAATTTTATCAATATATGTATGTATGTACAATTAAACGAGGAGGTAACCCGAGAGATAATTAATATACAATACACAATCGCAATCCGAAGAAAGTCAATATTCGACTTACGAAATCGAAGAAATTATGTCGTGAATTCAATGCCGTGTTTTATCATTTCATGTCGACGTCTAGCCATGCATAATACCGAGCCTAATTAATTGATGATGCCATTCACGTAAAAGGCAAACGCTAACTAATCTTACCGAAAAAATTTAAGGTGAAATTGGAACGGCGGCCGACACAACTAAAGAGGATGCACACAATTAGCATCGTAATTATTAGGAAAGTGATGATTTTTACGCGAAATTTATCGCGTTATTAAATTCGATTTAAGTGGGAAACTTTTTTACTACGTTTGAAGTTAGAAATTCCAATCTGGACGTTTCTATGTAATATATTCTGTTTCTTTACAGAAGAAGACTTAAATAAAAGGCAATATTGAGAAGTAAGTAAGTCTTTTGTTAGCTTTTAACTGGAGGACAAACTTAATTTATACTGGAAATTTTTCGAAAATGGAAATGCAACAGTTGTGCCCTAAATATTGATTGAATTGCTTTCCAAATATTCGAACCTAACGATTAGCAGATTCCAGGTCTTAGAATTCAATAAAGTACAAGCTTTTGGTTGGTTTCTTAAATGGCAGTTTCCCCATCATTGTGAAAGAAATTTCAAAGGCAGGAATGCGATAAGGCTCAAATTTTATCGTCGAAATCTTAAACCTAAACGGCCTGGCTATTTCGAAAAAGTTCCAAGATTGAAACCTTCAACTTCCAACTTTGTTAGAATTTTTTAAGAAGATTTTAGAATCAAATGGGCCAGAAATCTTATTCGTTTCTCAAATCTAAACTGCTACATCCTCTCGGGAATAGATTCGGAACTGAGAATTGAATAAGTTAATTTATACTAGAATCGAATAAGTGTTAAAATAACATAAAAGAAATAACAATAAATTGAAGCGAGAGAATTTAAATTCAAGTAAGCTAGCTTCTTACCTAAAGCCCGTTTTACGTTATCATATTAAATTGTACCAAACAACTGAATACTATTTTATAGTAGAATGTAAAACGCTTTACTAGTCTTTTGTACAAGATTATTGTATGAATTTAGACTCCATCATTCGTCAGGGCTATTGTATCATGAACTTATACAACAATTCTGTTTATGATTCTGTGCCATGCTACATCCTCGTTTCAAATTGTTGAAAATGAGGTTAGACTGGAATACATGCAAGGCAGACTAGTGAGCAGGTGTAAGTCAAAACATTTAGTATGAAGATAGGACACGTTCTAATTTCATACAATAATTTTGCACAGAAAAATAGTACAGTGTTTTACATTGTACTATAAAATAGTATTCAATTTTTACGTACAATTTAATATGATAATGTAAAACGGGCTTAATGCTTACAACACGTTCGGTAACCATTGGAATTCCAGCGGCTTTACCTTGCTAATACCTTGCAGCTTTAGCAGAACGTAATTAAAATAAGAATATATGCAAGTGACAAGTAACTGTGATCCCTCCTTAAACTACTAAAGGAATTGAATGTTTCATTCAACAAATATAGTATTAAATTAGCAAAAGTAATGAAAACCCTTTTTATCCGGAAACCAATCTGATCCCCTACTCCCCTTAAAATACTAGAAGAATTGAATGCTTCAAAAGTAAGAAAACCACCTTTTTCTCGAAAACAAATCGGCGACTTACTACTAATTTAGACTTAAATTAACTAAATGATTCTAGGAAATTTTTCCCAAAACTCAACGAGATAAAAGAAATAAAACAAAGGCGCGACTTAGCGCAATGTATTTCCGGTTGTCAACCTTCGTACGGCGTGGTAATCGGTATCGAATCGGAAGCTGTCCAAGATGGCGGCGTCGTTCTAGTGAATTTTCTCTTATTTCGTTTTTTATGCTTTGTTATACTGCTGTAGTCTAGTATTACATACGTGTGTTTTTGCTTTTCTTTCTTTCTATCTTCTTTCTTTCTTTTCTCTGTTAGCTAGTGGGCCATCATCGATAGGGTTAGTTAAATGTTAGCCAAGTATAATTATGCTTGCTTACTTTTGCTTGTCCTTTTTGTTGTTGGCTTTTTCTTAGCATTTTGTAAAATCATTTGTATCCAAGGGTAAGTGTAAAGCAGTATTTTCTAAACTTCGTCTCGTATTTGTGGCTTTTTTTATGTCATTAGGTCATTATATTACTTCTACCGGGTGATTAAGTAGATCTGTCACGATTTAAATTTCGGCGGGAATTCACTAACAATTTGTAGTGGTACTATTAAAATATACCTATCTTGATTACCTATACTAGTGCCGTTTGTTGTTGTTATTTTATTATTTTCTTGTTTTTGCTAGTATCATCCCTGGAACAATTTAACACCGGTGAAAGAAATCAGCATTTTTCAGAGGTTATTCGTTGAGGGTTCCAGTTATGGTTTGTAGGTTATATTTGACTCCTAAATAAATTTGACATTTTGCATTGTTTATTTGTATCTAAAAACAACTATATTCCTAAAAATTCAAATCGTCATATCTATGCTATTTAATTGTAGTACGTGCTCAAATTTAAAAATAATTGCAATTTGTATATTTTCGCTTTTCACTCCGTTAGAACCGCACTGAATTTTTATTAAATTTTAACCAGGTTCGCCAATAATTCAGTGTTGCCACAACAAAATTTCATGACAGTTGCACTTGATTACGGTGTAGTTACATTTATTTGTTACAATTTCATTTTGACTTTTATGTACTTAAAACTACAATACAGTCTTTATACTTATTCTTATTATTGTTACTATTAATAATAATATAAAAGTTGAGAACTTCAGGTTTAAAACAGTACGTGTTTCTGAGAGAAATTCCAAGGTCCAAACCTTATTCAGGTTCCAAACATTTTCGAAGAAAGTTCTAGATTTTAGAAGCAAATAAAAGACAAGCCTTTTGATTTGATAAGATCCAAATTGCTTCGTCATTATGAATGCAGATTTAGGGTTAGGATTGTAAGAAGGCTCAAACTTTATCGGAAATTTGAACCCAGAATTTATAGCCATTTTGTGGAAACTTCGAGAATTGAAAATCTAATGAAGTTGAAGGTTTCAATCGTAAACTATCTTCTACTTCCGAAAACTCTTCTGCGCTTACGGGCTGAACATTGTCCATGCTTTACTGGAGCTTAAATTTTGCCTACATTTTGAAAGTTAAAGATTTACCAATGCAAATCTAATTATCTATATTTCTACCGTTTTATAGTTAAGGATTTGCTGTTCAATTAATTAATTTATTTACGTTGCAGATTTAACACGCCCAAACTTTGCAGGATTTTCAACTCCTTTGACGAAATTTCCAGAATTTCAGTACAGTTTGATTCGTCTTTGCTAAATCGTTGGAATCCCTTGAACTTTAAATCTGATTTTCAAGTCTAAATTATTGTAGTTCATGTCCCGTCATTTTCAGAATTGAAATTATGAGAATTTGAACTTCTTTGAAGCAGATTCCAGATCTTAGAATCAAATAAAGTGCAAAGTTTGTTGGTTTTTCAAATACCAAGTTCCTCCGTGATTGTCAAAGAAATTTTAGAAGGTATAGTAAATACAATAGAGTCCAAACTTTCTCATGAAATCTTAGACCCAATTGCTTTACTATTTCGATATCTAACTAACCCAAATCGCCTTGATCTTTATACACCTTCATGGTATGTTGTCTTCATATGCGTTGAGATTTTCTTTTGCTTCTCTCGATGCTAAAGAATATAAACCCAAAAATCCTCCAGGTGACATTGAATATTTGGGAATTATGCCAATTTTTTTACATTTTTAATAAATGTCTTTATACGTATGTTCTCTTACAGTTCCAGAACTTAAAATGACTTTGTACATGACATATTCTTCTCGCATTTAATAATATATTATTAGTAATAATCGAATTAGTAGTAATCGAAATTACGCAACGTAACTTGATATGTTGTTAGGGGTATCTTGTTACGCGTGATATGGATACAGTCGCAACGTGTTAAGGATTTCCTTATCCCGTCTTGGATTTATTGGGAGAATATATCGAATTTCGATTAGATTACGTTATGTAAAACAAAATTATGTAATATCTACAGCAATGAGGCGATTTTTTTACGATAGTAAGATTTTTGTATAGCCCTAAAGCTTGGTCTGTGTAATTCTACCCGGAATTCTAAACCTGATACCGCAGCAAAATTACAAAGGTGATTTTTGTCGTTTACAATAAAATAACAAGGGGGTTTAGGGATATCGATGGTTTCGAATCAATCAAATCAAGTAACTTTTCTCATAACCGAATTCGATACTATATGCTAAGTACGTATTTCGACAACCAAACTGTCATCCCCAGAGGTAAGAATCAAAAGAAAAAAGCACTCTAGGTCTATCCAAATTACAGTGACACTTTACTTGATGATAATACACGATAAATCAAGAGAAAATTAGTATTTCCGTTTATTTTATTCAAAAGCGAAAATGAAATCTTATTCGGAAAGGATAAAGGCATGTGAGTCAGAACGAATTCAAATAAAACGGATTTGCACCTTCCAAAAGTAGCATACCAGCTGACTTGAATGTTTCTAATACGAAAGGTTTACTATATCGCGTTGGCAGTTACCACCTTAGTTTACTACAATTTCTCGCAGCGTCCTCCACTATCGATTGTACAGGTAAAATCAATTATGTATTATTTTCACACCATTTTCTTTTTTGAGTTTTGCTCTCATTTGCTTCAACTTATCTCCAACACTACAAGAAATAACAATATTGGGGTATAGTCAGGTAATTGTGGCTTTTGGGGCAATGAAAGGCGAAGCTTTACTCAGCACCTATTAATATTATGCGTTAGAAGAAAAACATCAGCACAAACGAATGTTAAGAACAAAGACGAACGCCTCTCTCGTTTCATTTGGGAAGATTCTAAGTTTGTTTAAAATGTAACAGGTAAAATTGATGAAGAGGAGAAAGGTAACCAAACAACATTTCATAAGTTTAACGTCTGTTCCCAAGAAAAGAACGACAGAGAAAGAAGAAGAAACTGCAAGGTAATAATAAAGTTACAAGTATAAGATGTTGAAAGATAACGAAGGTGAAGAAAGTGTGATTATAAAATAGCGGATGCTAAGCAAATGGGCTGAAAAACGCAAAGTACAACATACGAAAAGCTAGCTACGAAGAATGAAGGGGACGATAATGAATGTTGAAGAAGAATGTGTCATCCGTGGTAAGTTTGTAAGAAATCAAGAGCCGTGGTTGTGGTGTATTTCTTGGGGTATTTGGGACAAAAAAATATGTAGAAATACCCAGTAGACAGTTATTATTTAATAAATTAATTATTTTTGATATAAAAATGAATGATGAATTTGTTTGGAAAATACAAAGTACATAATATGAAAAGCTAGCTACGGAAAATGAAGGTGATGACAAAGGGAACTCGAAAAATGTGTGGTCTGTGGTCAGTTTGTTCGAAATCAAAAGCAGTGATTGCGGTATATTTCTTGGGGAATGCGGGCACATGAAACTTATACAAATATCCAGCAAAAAGTTATTATTTAATAAATTAATTATTTTTAATTAGCTGTTAAGCCTGTCCCTGCCAAACAGGAAGAAAAAGAAAATCTGCTTAGCAGAAAAAAGCAAGAAATTATTTGCCAAACCCCACTCTCTGTCTTAATTCTCCGTCCACAGGCCAAAAATAAAAATCCGGCTACGTTAGGATTTGGCCTAGGCGTTTTACTATATGCATGCCAATTTTCAGCTTTCTAGCCTATTAGTGGGCTTGAAAAAGCTCTGGATAGACAAAAGAAAGAGGAACACACAAATAAGGAGATTATATTATGTATAGATAGATATAAAAACATATTTTGCAAGAAAACTAGGGCGATCGCCGAAACAGGAAGACATGGTTCATTCAGCCTAATTTTTTTTTAATATGATTTCATATTAAAATAAATATTACAGTCCAGAGCACAAAAATTCTTTTGACCCATGTAGTTAAGGTTCATCTTAATAAGGCAAGGTCCAGGCATATGATGGTTGATGGTAGCCGAAGAAATTTTTATGTAGTTTCTCCTTTATAAAAGCTTTGCTTCTCATTTTTCTACATTTTGAATAAATCTGTTGTGTGTAGTAAGTGCTTTTTCACCCCTATTAGTTTTTGAACAAAAAAATAGTAAATATCGGGGTAGCTGTTGCTCAAACTGCTTAAGCGGCCACAACTACTCAAGTCTCCACTGCACGAAAACATTAAGGGGCGAAATCGGCACAAAAAGGGAGATAACAATTTTTGGGAATACAATCGCGATTTTTGATATTACAAAACACAAGCTAATTCTGTACTTGGCAATTTAAAAATACAAATATCCAAACTGGGATTTAACAAGACTTAAAGAGTAAGCACTGGTCTATCGAGGGAACACCGGCAAACTGGGGTCCATAAAAAAATTGAAATTTTGTGGTTTTGTAGAAGGGTCCAAAGTAAGATTATTGCACATATTCTTATCGCCAGAATTCCTCGTGTTGCCAGTGTTCCCTTTTAAGTACATTATTGTCACTTTAGATTGCGTTCTGCTTTCCTCTGAGGATGATACAATTACAATAACATTTCATTCATTATTATATTATTCATTTTATAACAATCAGATTGAGTTACCAAGGGGCAGTCGTTTATTTAGACTTTAGAGATTTCTGTATTTTTCTAAACTTTAAGTATCCAGCACTTCTTATGTAGCTCAAACAATCAGTGTTGAGAATGATTAAATAAAGGGAGGGTCCGCTCAAATCACCATAGAAAACTCAACAAATTTTCAAAGCAAAATTCTAGTCAAATAAGAAAATGTGCCTTCTTTAAAATAGTTTTAAAGAAAATAATCCATACTTATCTCATTTCTCATTTAACTTTAACCGGAAGACATTGATGTTTGATTTCTTTGACAAAGGTCGGCATAAACCAAGACTATTTCAAAATCAAATAATGATAATAATAATAATAATAATAAGAATCATCACAATTATAAAACAACCAACACAATAATTAAATTACCACAAAATTGCGCCTAAATTTCAAGGAGGGCAACGACAAAATGGCTATCTTCTTCATAAAAATTTTTATACTAAGCATTTTAAAAACCCTCTAATTTGCTTTCTATAAAACAAAACAAATCTAACTACATAAGCACGATGTGCGAATACAAACGAAAAATAAATAAATAATACTACTCACCATATTAGCGCAATCCAGGTGATCGGGAAACAAAGTTACAAACACATTTAAGCCGGATTTCATCAAACGACTCGCATTTGTAGTCCGGTAGTTACAGTGAACGGGGCCGATATCATCCGCCCTACCTTAGCTGGCTGGTGGTATCATACGTAAATACATACGCACAATACGTATACTACCTCGTTGAATCGCACCGAAATCTCCACGGTACCCTCCATGTCTCTTTTACCCACACAAATGTCCACGTATTTCATACCCCTCGAAGATTTGTAGAAATTATTTTAATAAATATCATCGCCGATTTTTGCTTTATCGAAAGAAAATTGCAAGAAAATTTCGGAAAAAAGTTGATATTATTTTACGGGGTTGGACAATAGCTTTGGAACCACACAATAAAATAAATTTTTACTAACGACCACCAAGGCTATCGACAATTTAACATCGTCGTTCTCATACAATCGTCACACGAAAATTCATTTATCTTGCTCTGACGATACATGCAATAAATAATACAAAAAAACGAACTACCCGGCCAAATTTTGTACGGATGTTTATTGTGTTGAGAATAGAAAATAATTAAATTTTCGTTGTACAATTCGTACACTTTATAGAGAAAATTTAATAACGAGTTGCCGCCCCACATCAACGAATATATGCATTTTACTACTCGCCCGGCATGCTTCTAAGAAGATGATCTATTGGACTCCTGTGGAAGCTCATTCCAAACAACTTGTAGGGCATCACATACAGCACTTACATTGATATAACAGGTATAGAACACCTATGACTATACCTTCACGATCGACAAGACTAACTTATTAGCCAATTGAATATAGAGCACAAATCAACTTCAAATTAGATTTATATTCTTATTAATGGTTAGACTTAAAGACAAAACTTCTGTCTTTAACTAAAGCTTTATTCGTCTACTTTCTTCAAGAGCAAAGTCTTTTATTGCACTATCAATAGGTTTGTTCGTAGAGCAGTCAGCAACTATCAGCAACCGTCAGACGCATGCGTATTTATATATTTGTGTTCGTAGAATAAAATTTCAAACTGACGACTAGAAATCCGGCGTTCGCAGAGTGAATTTTATTCAGTTTCCAACCGATTGGCAACCGTCAGAATAATTTCTTACAGAATTGAAAATTTTTGGTTTGAGACATGCGCAATGGCAAGCGCCAACTTTAGTAATGCTGACTCCCAGATTACTTGTTAATCTGTGGTGATCCATTCCATGATCTGTCCCACATCTGTACGTTGACGATATTCATTTGTGAATATGTGTCGTTTTTGGTTGTTTTCTCCACATTCTTACTACATTTAGATAAATAATGCTTCAAAAGACCTACAAAAATCGAGTTTTGCGCCACTTTCAGGACAAATTACGCATTTCTTCTTCTCTTTTATGTTCGTAGAGCATCAAATTTAGGACAAATTTGCAACTGTTTCCAGTCGGGCATGCGCATTGAATATTAGTTGCCAACGGTTTCCAATTTACTCTACGAACAAACCTAATGTCTGTAGCATCAAATCCCTCTTGCTCAATAGAAAAAATAGCCATATTAGTTCACAAAATAAGTTATGAAAAATACCGTGCTCATTTTAATCTGTCCGAATCGTAGGTGCGACAAAATACGAAATGAAATGAATCAAATTTTTACAAAATATTATTATTTATTGCGAAATTTTAGCACCCTCCCCTACGCTACGCCACTGCCCCAGACATATTCTGCGCGCGATAGGGTCGGCAATCGCCCAGACCAATGGAGAATATTGATGTTGGTCTCTTGTAGGAATCGTTATATTTTGGTGGAATGAATCTGACCGGATAATGGCAACTCTCAACATACCACAAGAAGAATACGATAGTTAAAATTACATAATATTTAATTCTATAGGCATGCACGTGTCAATAAAGTTTTCGGAACGTACAATCTCTTTAAGACGTGAAAGGTTAGAGCATTTTCTTACTGAGCGTCATCACCTCATAAAATATTGTAATTACAATGTTATTGATCTATATGAGTCACATGAGGGAAAAGCACTTAGAGATGAAATTGTTAACAGGATTAGATATCCAACTACTAGATAAGCCCTGCTTCGAATCGACCAGCTAACATTAGAAAAAGCCATCAAATTCTGTCGAACAAGCGAACAAAGGAAGCAACAAAGAATGCAATTCCGATGTCTTTGAACAATGAAGTAAATTTTGTGTAGGACAAAACAAAAACAAGAATATAGAGAACGAGAACGATGTATGGAATGAAACATTTAAGTGTAGGAGATATCAAAAGAAGCATGATCGGAGGGAATGTTCAGCATATGGAAAAAAGTGCAAAAAATTGGTTATTGAACTATTTTGCAATATCTTGTAGAATGGGAAGTGTCAAGAATATAGAACATAGATAATAGTGACCAGTCAAATTTCGTGAATGTACCTTTTAGCATTTATATGACTTCCGATGAATACTGAAGGCGTCCTACTTTCTTCACCAAGTCTATCTCAAACCATGAATCTTCTAGTAAGTGCAGTCTTAGGTTATAAGGAAAAACTGAGAAACTACCTTTCTCCTCTTCGACGTCGATTTCGTCTGCGACCATCATGGACCCACAAACAGAAGCGAGATTCGTTTGAAAAAGCCACTTCTCGCCCCAATCCCACTGTACATTACACCATTCTGAAGGCACGATGCCGATTAATGAGAAGCAGTGTTAGTTCCGGACGAGAAGAAATCAACCCTCCGACGAACGAATTGTTGTTCTATGGCCTATCTTCGCCAAATACATACATTTTCCACAAACCGATTAATAAGGGTAAGCAATCTTAGTCTCCTATCTTGCCCTTCGGTGATTCTTCTAAGGCGTCCAGGACCTTATATAAGATGTCTATCTTTTGGAGACCAATATTTCCAACAACGAATAACTGTGGCAATATTTCTATGCATCCGGCTAATTACTTCATGAAATGCAATATCCGTTTCATGTAATCTAACAATAACAATAGTAATAATAAACGTTATGGTTTTCTTAGTACCTGCAGGAAGCAGAAGAAAAACGTCTTGACAGAAAATACAGCTGAAAACAATATGACCATAAAAGAAGTCTTATCCGTGAAAGTTAATAAAATCATTTAGCGAATAGCAGTTAATTTTAACCAAGCATTTCTTTAATCTTTGTTTGAATTCATGGAATGTATGACAACCCCTCAACTTAATGGGCAACAACTTAAATAATTTGCATCTCATGAAATATTGTTGGCCTATCAGCAGGGGGTGAAAGATAATCAGTGTTTCCTGTATATAGCTACGGTACTTATAGGCCTAGTAGAGCATTTTTTAGAACGTACAGATTATAAAATATTAGTATTCCCCACTTCTGAAAACCCCTCTACATCAATCAAGACGATTTACACCAAACATCGTTCTAGCTCTCGTTCTGACCCTCTTCTGCATTATAAAAACACGATTTACATCCAAACCCACATCCCAATGAATTATTCCATGCAGCATTCTACTAATTTTTTATTGGTTCAAAAATGATGTTGAAACTCCTATATCTTATTGTTAGCTTCAAAGATGTACCATCACGGACTTTGGTTATGTCCGGTCTTTTGAGGTCACCCTGTGCTCCTGTTATTGTATCAGTTTTAGCGTCAAGGAAATTTCGCACATACAAGGCCGGGTGTATGTGCGCAATTTGCTTGACGCTAAAACCGATACAGTAACAGGAGCACGGGCTGTACCTCAGAAGACCGGACATAACCAAAGTCCGTGATGGTATAAAACCATAAAATACTAATTTTTAAGAGCTTGTATAGGTCACACCTAATATGAAGAGGGCAAACTTCTTCTTCCTCGTCCTCTTGTTCTTCTTCTTCTTCGTCTTAATCTTTTACCCATTCTATCTTCCGGTGTAAGGTTTAAATCCATTAGGGAATCAGCCTATCACCCCTCAAGAAAAATTATTAAAATCCGAACTACTTTCCAAAATTATCAAAATTGGACTGCTTTCAAAAAAATGACACTGGTTGTAAAGGTTAAAAGATGCAAGTCAAGGTGAAAAAGTTTAAAAATTCCACCACCGTTTTATTTATTTAGCAAAGTCTACGAATGATGGAAAAACTATGAGGACCGAAACTACAAAATAGAGCTCTTAAATAAAGTAAAAATTACTTTTTCTCGTTACACATCGTACATCTTTTAAGGTTGATTGTAAGATGTACAGCTTTCAAAATAATTTTAAAACCAATAAGGACATTTTAGCTTTAAGCGATCCACGCACGCAGAAATTACTCAATTGTTACCTTCATGTATGCCCGATCTCCATTTTTTCCATTTGAAATGATAGGAAAGCGTCCTTGAACCGATCAATGCAAAACATTACATTCTATCCAATCTATGTATTCGATCTAAGCCTATCCTTCGCGCGGTAAAAGTAAAAAAGTTGAGAAAGAAAGGCAAGCAGGCATCTCGTGCGATCAGTTCGGCGACGTTCGAACGGTCATATCAGAAAGGGAAAGACGCGACTCGAACTGAAAAACGATGATGTCAGACTAATGGTGAATATACGGCCGTTTCCGCGACGTCTCGTCATTCAAATGCGCGAATAAATTCGATTCGAATTGCCGATCATAAATCGTATCGTCGGCGCGAAAACGATTAGAGAAGATGTTTACGCGGATGACGGGTAATTAAGATGAATTAGCTTCGATTATGTTGGGATCCGAGATTGGACATTTTGCAGGTGTGAAGAAATTCTTTCGAAACTAGAATGGAGAATGTTTCGAGAGGAAAACGTGAATTTATGGGAGACATAAACAGAGAAATTTGAAAGTTTTTCTTTCCACAAATTGGTAGTAAACAAGGGGAAGGTTCCCAAGGTGAAAATTCATAAAAATTTATGCATAAATAGGTCTACCCTAGGAAAACTATTTTTATACTATTATTATATTTTAAACCATATTTTATAAGTTGTATTGATAACTTTCCATCGTTAATTTTGACGACGAATAACGAGGTCAACCAATTAACGAAGTTATGAAATTTTGTTTTCTCAAAGTTTTAAGCCACTATTATGCCTGCTTTTAGCATCTTTTCAGCGACGATCTATTCGTGATCTAAATACACATGAAACCTCCAACATATTCAACCGTTATTATACGCGCAACTTACGCGAGGTGCGAGAAACGAAGGCGACGATCGTACAATGGGAGCGTTGATTTAGTCTTTTATTTTCGTAGAAGAAATGACGACGGGTTTCGAAAGGAAAGTTCTGAGATGTTTCGTTTTTGTTGGTCGGTGTCTGAATCGATGAATTGGCATTTAATTAAAACATAATCGATCCGTATGCGTGCTTGTGCTTCTACTACATTAAACAGTATTTGCAATTGGTTAGCACAACCGTGTTCCTTTAACCTTCCTATACTTCACGCATACGGTCTGTGAGACCGATTTATATAGTATAGTATACGTCTTTCATTTTGACGTGCGTATAGAAAGGTTAATTAGGGATCTTCAACCCGGGTTCCCCGAAAGCATCCTCATGAGGCTCAAGAATTCCAGCAGGCTGTAAATGGCATACAGTAGACTCCCGTAAGTTCGGCCTCGGTTAGTTCGGTCTCCGCTTAGTCCGGCCGGCTCTCTGAGCATTAGTCACACACTTGGCGAGCGCCAGCCAGACGCGAACAGGCAGCAAGTCTCAACTTGTTTACAGTATTGTATTCTTTGTTTAGTTCATTAGTTACTCAGTTTGCGTCTTGTATTCATACTGTGCAGTCGTAAAGCGCTCATCTTTACGGTAGGCCTACAGTCAGTGATTCTTGTTTCACTTGCGATTTTTACTGTTTATATAGACAGTACACTTGTTGTGTGTTTGGACAATAACTGTTTCGCGTCGTGCATTAAACTGTTTTTAAAATGAGTGAAACGCGTAAACGTAAGTACAAGTCAATGGAACAGAGACTACAAGCTCTGGAAAGATTGGACAAAGGAGAATCCGTGCAAAGTATTTGCAGAGATTTAAACGTGGGCAAAAGTACAATCAACGACTGGCGGCGCAATAGAAAAACTATCGAAGGCTTTTGTACACAGATTGAAACTGAAAAAGTTCTACAAAAGTGTTGCACACTGAGAAAAGCAAAACACGAATTGGTGGAAGATGCTCTGTGGTTGTGGTTCGTTCAAGAACGAAGACGAGGAACCCCGTTAAGTGGACCAATCCTAAAAGAGAAGGCTATGATCTTGCACTTAAAGCTTCAACCAGAAGAGGCGTTCTCGGCTAGTGAGGGATGGCTCTCCCGATGGAAAAAGAGACACGGTGTCCATTTTATTGGAGTTTGTGGCGAGAAGCTGTCAGCAGACCCAACAGCGGCCAAAAATTTTTCTGCAAAATTTTTAAAAATCATTGGTGACCAAAACTTGAGTCCAGAGCAAATCTACAACATCGACGAAACTGGGTTAAATTTTAGACTTCTGCCCAGAAAAACCTTTGCCGCCCCACAAGAAACATCTGCGGCAGGATTTAAAGTCAGCAAAAGAGGATAACGGTCGCCTTGTGTTCAAATGCCTCGGGGACCCACAAGATACCCCTATTTGTCATTGGCACAGCAGCAAAACCGAGAGCGTTTAAGAACATAAACATGGAAACTCTACCAGTGTATTATCGGTCGCAGAAATCAGCATGGATGGACACATATTTGTTGAGGGAATGGTTTGTGTGCGAATTTGTTCCGAAAGTGAAAAATCATTTGACAAAATTAAATCTGCCCTTCAAAGCACTTCTACTGCTTGACAACGCGCCTACTCACCAGGAAGGTCTTCAGTGTGACGATGAAAAAGAAATTAAACTGCTGTTCCTGCCACCCAATGTAACCAGTCTTCAACAGCCAATGGACCAAGGGGTCATTGAGTGCTTCAAGAGAAAGTATCGCCGAAAACTGCTTTCTGAAGTTCTTTCCAAACTGGAGGCTGATGACAACTTAGACCTCTTAAAAGTGCTGAAGTCAGTTAATATGAAGGATGTTGTGTACATGTCGGCTAAGGCATACGACGAAATACCACCGTCGACGTTTGTAAAGTCTTGGAAAAAACTTTGGCCAAATATAGAAGATAAGATTGACCAAGCAAACCCAACAGCAGATGAGCCAAACAACATTCTTGTTAACGAACCTGATGACAATGCAGCTCTATTGCACGACCTTCAGCAACTACCGAACTGTGGTCCCATTGTCGAAGAAGATGTTTTAGAGTAGATCAACTTTGAAAAGAAGCTACACAACGAAGTTTTGAACGACGACGAAATCGCCGAGTGTGTCATTCGCCAAGAAAATGAGAAGGATAACGACACAGATGCTGCTGAGAATGAAGAGGAAGATGAAGAAAATAAAATGAGCCACGCTGAAGGCAAAGCAGCTTTGCAACTGGCAGCTACCTACGTCGAACAGCAAAAAGAAGCAACTGCCATCGATGTAATGATTATTAAAAAGTGGCGTGACTTTGCACATCAAAAATCATTAGAAAAGAAAATTCAGAAAAAATTACTGACTTTTGTTTAGTGTTTAGTGTTTAAGAAACCAAATCACCAATGTGCAATAATATTTTTAAATTTTATTAGGCCTAGTGTTCTGTAAGTATTGTTTTATAGTATTTTTGTAACGAACTATCTTTTCATATGTGTTAAATATATGTCAGAGTATTCCTCTGTGTTGTCTTCTACTTAATGTACAAGTGTTTTGTTTTTGCTAGATCCATACAAACAATAAATGGGCATTTTTAGATAAGCATCGGTTAGTTCGGCCACTTTTAAGTTCGGCCTAGGGTCCGGTCCCGAGGTGGCCGAACTTACGTGAGTCTACTGTATTGACTTTTCCATCGATTTATATGTATAAGGCTGCCTTATACATATATCACAAACAATATTAAAAATTTTGAAACACCGTCACATGAATACTACACTCGTCATACAAATTTATTATATTTTGCCAAACATAATTATTCCCTTATACCTACGAAAAATCACCACTTTATTCCTGCACTAAGATATTCAATAATTTGCCCAATGAACTTCAAAAAATAGAAAATATGAAGAAATTTAAAGTTAAATTAAAAAATTCGTACCGGCCAAGTGATATCGATATTATATTTTATTAATTTGGATTGTGATTTATTGTTCTTTTTTTTAAATTACTGAACTCTACTACTTAATTTTAGCCGATGGGCCCAAATAAATTAATATTACTATTATTATTATTATTATTATTATTATTATTATTATTAATAATAATGGTTGAAGACCAAATTAATTCTCCTTGACACGCCCAAAACTGACCGCGAATCACCTCGATCGATTCCGTAATACAAAACTTGCAGCTTTGATGTTGGAGGTGTTAATCATTTACGTAACTATCGTTCCCAAATTTAAATAATAAATAAATAAATTTATTTCTCCCTGCATACGCAAATCTTCTTCCTGTTTTTCGTTAGTGCTTTGGTTTCCTTCATGTCGGACAAAACTTCCTACCGGAAATTGACGAAACAACATTAACGACGATATGAACAGTGTGAAAGGCCCTAGCGAAGGCCATCAAGCTGAACAAGTATATATTCAAGTGACAAGTGCTTATAATTCCCCCTTAAACTACTAAAAGAATTAAATATAGTAGACGTCCGTACGGCGTGGTATTCGGTTTCGGGGCAGAAGTTGTCCAATATTTGCGGTTTTCCTCGTACTTGATTTAAAAATGTCGGAAAACCAGCAACCTGAATTCCCTACAACAACGTGAAAGCTGCGATAACGACATTGTAATTAACAAAAGAAAGACTCACCTCCAATTGAGGGAAGAGCAACGTGGATGATTAGTTTAAACAGCAACACTTGGGGAAGCATAACTTCTAAATTCACCCGATGATACTATACACTTTTCAGCGTCTAATTTCCGTGTATATCCTCGAAAAACGAGACATGAAAGCGAAAACGGAATAACTTATTCACGGAAACCGATCTGTTCCCACTCAACGTCAGAAGTTGAATCCCCACGCGCGCATGCAACCGGCGCAAGCGGTATCCCAACCTTACGACAGCGGGGCGCCATCTACGGTAGACGTTAGAGCGAGAGAACAAAAGTAATGATGCAGAAAACTGTAACAATCTTAATGGGCCGAATGCATGGATAGTGAACGAAAACTTTTGGAGCTTCTAGAGTGCTGGCATTCCAGGATAGTCATGGAGCTTGAAGAAGGTTAATGAGTTAGACGTATACAATTTCGCGGATTAGCACCTTCTCCTTGCGGGGAGCCATTACATGTGAGAATGTCGATTGATTCCTAAGGGATTCAATTTTGAGAATCTCTACCACTAAAGTGACTTGCGTTTTAGTTGTTCTTATAATGGCTGAATAACCAGTTCTGCGTGTTTTAATTCTGAAGCAACGAAAATTGGTCTTTTTCTTTCCACATCAGGCAGAAAATTTTTCGCCCGAGTGATTTAAGTTACTGTCAATTTTCCATGAGGAGGGTTCAGTTTAATAAGTTAATAATTTTGGTTTCTGGTTTATATTCACTTCTTTTGAAGGATTGTAGACTGACCATCACAACTTTAGTTTTGAACTCACTCGATTTAGAAACACTCCGATTAGGGCATTCCTACCATAAACATTTTATCATCATCTTCGAGGAAGCGTTCAGTTTAAAGGATTTTGATTGAACGTGGCTGAGTTTCAACTGATTTTTCTTGGCTGTGTACGTGGATTTTGATAGTTTTAGTTCCGAACTGTTAGCGACTGTGATAATCAGCCGACTGCAGAAATGCTTAATTTTGGCGCTTTTGGCGCGTGATTTATTCATTTACCTTTGAAGTAACTTAATTTTTAGTCAATATTTTGCTTACTTTGAAAATGAAGATTCCAATAAGCACATTTATTTTAACAAAGTTTCTTATTATTTTTCGCTAATATTTTGTCTTCTTTTGTATCCATTCCACGCTGCTTTAGGAATTTCTCGATGTTTTCGCCCCATGTGGTGTTAGGTCTGCTTCTTCTTCTTTTCTTGTCTTGTTTTCTAGCTTCCTACACTATTCCTTCACACGTCTAGTCGATCTATCGTTGTTCAGTCTAACTACATGTTCGAACCATTTGAACTGAAGAAAACCACAAGAAGAGAAAAAAGACGAAGAACAAGCAAAGAAAGAAGGAAAAACTTTATTTCTTACACAACGATAACTACACGAATTCTAAGTGTATTAGGATGTACGATGTTCTTAACTCCTTTGCAATTTCATTTATCCCAATTCTTTCACGTTTTACAACTGTCGCTTCAGATCATCTGGCCCCTACAAGTACTTAAAAATCCGGTCAAAATTTTGTTCGTGCAAAAATTGTATTTCATCGAAAAGGTGAGCTTAACGAGAAATAAAGCGACAAACCGCAAACAAAAATGATGGAGTTTCCTGAATTTCGCTCCTTAAAATTACCCTTTGATTCCATCGGACGGATCAGGAGCGGTACGGTATACGTATGTATACTGCTTGATGTCTTCGAAAATTACACCAAAAGGTAGAAAGGCTAAAAGATTAAAAAAGATAAAAGGACAAACAAAAAGACCAAGAAGAAGAAGAGGAAGAAATTTACCCTTTCTTGTATTCATATTAGGCGCGACTTTCTATTTATAGTTTCGGTGTTCGTCGTTTTCACTATTCGTAGATATTTGCTCCTTCCAGTCTGTTTTGAAAACTTATAAGAGAGATTCCAACATTACCCAAGGCATTTGTGGCCACATATAAATTTGCTAATAATGATAATTCACCATACATACCAACACCAATGCTTCCGTGTTTGTGACCTTGGTGTGCCTTGGTCTCGGTGTGGACGCGACTTATAACCAATTTGATCAAAGAATTTCCAAGATTGGTGTTAGCGTTCGATTGCTTTCGCTATTTGAGCGGTCCATCAAAGAAAGTTTGATTTGGTTTGGACGGGGTTTGTTTACTCTTCAGTGCTGCTCCGTCGTTTGCCAGAATTTACACCGGCTTTTTTCGTATCTTCAATTTACAGATGTGATAGAGTTAGGATAGACTGATAAATTAAGTCTGAAATTATTAGAATGCTACCGGAAGCATTCTATATTATAAGCATCCCAATAACAAAAGAGTTAAATTATCCAAGGAGAAGGCAATCATATGGACGAAGATTTCAAAGGAAAGGATGATAAATAAATGATATTCCATGATTCCAAAATTATATACTCTTCACTTCCCGTTAATATATCGCCTTCATCGCTCGACATTTTAAAAAGATTTGAAGAAGTGCTTAAAATGGAACCATAGCTCCAACATTCCAGAACTTAAAATCTTAAGTATTAAATTTCGGTGTGGACAACATAAAAGAATGTCTTTATATCCTTTTCAATTGCATATGCAAATGTTACATCTGCTAATGTTTGCTTGGCTGGTATTGGGATTTTGATCTGTACTTAATGTGAGGACATAGATCGATTTCCAGCTGATTTTCTTCGGAAATTAGTCTTATCTCCAGAAACTTAGTGTTAGAGTCGCTCAATCTTTAATCAGCGCTCTTTTTGAGGAGTTTTAGATCGATTCTTGTAACTTAAGTTGCTTGTAGTGCTATTTTTATTCCTTTTCTTTCGAGGGGATGCTTCGACTTGCATATTTTAAGATTTTCAACCTGTGTGTTTTCTTAAAGACGGCCCAATTTTGGGGAGTAGTTCGGTTTTTAGTCATTTTCCTTAGGGAGTGATTATGTGCTGATTATGTAGATTCTTAATGCTAGAATGACTCAATTTTTGCGTCAGTAATTAATATATGTATACATAAAAGGCGCAAAGAATGATAAAATTTCTTGATTTCTGCTCCTTAAGTTTATCCTTTTTGCTAATGGACGGGCCAGGAGCGGTACGCCTCAGTGGTTCCAAACCTTATACCAAAAGGTAGAAAAAGTAAAAGATTAAGACGAAGAAGAAGAAGAAGAAGAAGAAGAAGAGGACGAAGAAGAAGAAGTGTGACCTTTCTTCCTTTCATATAAGGTGCCATCTTCTATCAGTAGTTTTGGTCTTCATGTATTTTCCTTTATTCGTAGACATTTGCTCTTTCTAGTCCCTTTCGAGAAATTAGAAGACAAAATGGTTGTAGCCCTTTTTAAGGGGTTTTGAATCGATTTTTGATTTTTGTTCAATTTTTTTGAGGCGATACTTCGACTTGGATGTTTGAAGAGTTTCCACATTCCAATTTGGATAATTTGGGAGTGCGCTTAGACTTTTAGTGATTTTTCTTGGGGTTCACAGTATGACTATGTAGATTCTTAGTTCTGAAATAACTTGATTTTTCGTCAGGCAGGTATGGGCAACCTTTTTTGTAGAAGTTTTATGCTGCGAGTAATCTTGAAAAATATACATTTTTGTGGTATCTTTATGATTCATTATGAATTAAGTTTAGACGGACCGTGCTAATATGCAACGAAAGAATTCAGTAGCGGGCCGGGCAAATCTTACTCGAGGCCGCATGTGGCTCGCGGGCCGGAGGTTGCCCATCTATAAATTAAGGCGTAGAAATGATGGAATTCCCTAATTTTTTTCTTAAGTTTATTCCTTCTTGCAACTGGATAGGCCAGGAACGATATACGGTATACGACTGTATACGGTTTGGTAGCTTCGAACCCTACACCGAAAAGGGAGAAGTTCAAGAAAAAGAAGTTTACCTTTCCTCGCATTCATATTAGCTACGACTTTCTATTTCTAATTTCGGTCTTCATGGTTTTTCCATTATTCCTCCCAGTCCCTTTCTGAAATCCATAAGAAAAAACTGAGATTTTTTCAGCGGTTTGGGACACTTTCCTAATGCAATTTTTAAAGAGGGCACTTTGACTTGCATGTTTTAGAAGTTTTAACCTGTCCTTTTTGTTTTAAAGACGCCCCAATTTCGATAATTTTGGAGAGTAATTCGCTTCATACTAATTTTTCTTGGGAGGTAATAGTCTGATTGTGTAGATTCTTATTTCTGAAATAACTACGGATTTGTCGTCAGTAATTAACGTGTACGTAAATAGAAACTACATACAATTTTCTACTATTGTTGACTTCAGAAAATAACAAAAACCGAGACCAATTTTAAGTTACATCTACATATACAATTTCCTTTGATGTAATCCAATTATTATGACAGCATAAGAAGTTGTTACGTGAGACAAGGCAAACGGAAAAGCTTTTGGAAACGTGACATCAAAAATCTCAAAAGTACATATTAAGACACTTCGTAAAAAAGCTCATCGATCGCGTGAGCTCCTGACAAGCGGAAACAGCGATGGTAACTTTTTACCTTCACCTGAACGTATCAACGAATAATGTTAGAAGATGATTTAATATGTAACCATTGATTGTCTGGTGTCCTCCTAAGATAATTGGATTTTATACACGTACCTAACTGTTTTTTTTTTTCAATATTTTTTAAAGTTATATTGTCTGCAATTAGAAACAAAATATATCCAACTATTTAATTTAAAAAATATATACGTATGATGGTGTTAATGGCTTCAAAAGAAAAGTGAAATTCCTCATTACTACATTTAAAACTTATACGATTTTTTATAAAAATGACCATATAAACATAAATTGAATTATTTATGGAATAAAATAAACTTGAACTTGTTACTAGCAAAAGGTCCACGCGGAGAAAGTAAAACGCCGTCTCGTTAAGACCGCTCCGGTTTTTTTTCCCTCCATCTATTCCGACTTTCTTTTTCGTATACTATTATTAAATCCGGTAGTCTATTAGAGAGAAACAGATCATTCGAGAACAGCGAGTAAGACATCCCGGCAAACACTTCTTAATTACTGAAAATTACCGGGTTACAGAATAGTTTCTGTAATTTCTTCTCAGTACCGTGTAATTTTTCTTTATCATCATTAGAATTGTTTCTAGCTGGGCACGAGTTTAAAATTATAGTTACCATTTTGGTTTCTTCTTTAATAATTCCTGTTTCGATTACGTAAAGTTAAAATTTCTGCGGAAATACAAGATTGTGCCAAAACAAAATTTTACGTGTCCGGAAATAAAACTATTTACATATACTTCGTTTCCGTTAAGAATGCAGTGTGAGAATAGATAGGGCTCCCAAATTCTTGAATCTGATTGGTCAATGACGACGCCCAAATTAAACAAAGCGTAGCACATCTGACCAACACTAGCACTTGATACTTGTTACTTTATGTACTCTATGTAGCTTTATTTGACCGAGGAGTTTGTCCTATTTTGATTGTGGCTCGTTTCTGAACGCCATCTACTTCATTCCTAACGTGAACTCGATATAAACTATATAAACTTTCAACGACTCAATTTCATTTGTGCAATTTAATTACCGCGTGCAACGCTCTCTGCCATTCTCCTCTGATTCTATTAAACTTTTGATCTTAACACGCATGCTACAAAAATGATCTCGAAAGAAATCAAACATATGAGCATATAGTGTTTCAAGAGGGCCATGTAACGGTAACCTTTGTGCTTCAAAATATGTCCCCTTCCACCCCGTTTTTTATATTGTTCAACCAGTTCTACATAGTTATAAAGTTTTATCGAAATCGATGTTTTCGCAAATCGGAAGGAGTGAGATGTTTTAATATATTTTTGTAAAAAATTGCAGAGTGATAGGAATTAGGTCCAAATGTTCTTCTTGGGGCAACGTAAGTCCAAATTCCCTCCGTTGAGTATTCCCTTCTGGAAATTTGGGAAAGCAATGAAGTCCAAAGGCGAGAAAACATTTCTTTTCTTGATGTCTAATGGAAATCAAGCCCAACCGTCTTAACATGTCAAGTCCAAAATTCCCTGATTATGAAGATAAGTCCATTTTTTAAAACTTATCGAATAGTGGCATAGAAAGATGTTCTGTCGTTTGCTGATTTTAGAAGACACTCTTCCTCTGAGAGTGATAGAAATGAGGTCCAAATGTTCTTCTTGGGGCAATCTAAGTCCAAATTCGCAAATTTTCGCTCTAATTGTAAGATTTTTAGAGAGCAATGAAGACCAAAGGCCAAAGAGATTTTTTGTCTTGGTGTGCGATGGAAACGAAGTCCAAAGGTCTCAGTAAGCCAACATAAATCCAAACTATTTCTGAAATCTTTCTATTGGTGAAAGGACTTGGTCGTTCCCCCTGGAGATGGGACGTTACCAATGATGTTCTCTCGGTTTTGAAGTTATCGTGTTAAAGTCCAAATCCTGTACATACGAGATAAGCCCCATTTGGACTTCTTCGTCCGAAATTTCCAATGTTTCTTTCGCGCGCATCGCTCTCTGCCATTTTCTTTTGATTCGATTAAACCCTTGATCTTAACACCCATGCTACGAAGATGGTCTGGAAAGTTCTCAATCACGCCCATAGATGACAGCACTACACGCATGTTTGTTTTCATGTTGGTAGGATGACACTTGACATTGCAAGTCTTTCCAGCTAGCTCTTCGTTGCAGGTGGCTGTCGGTAGTTATTCGAATCAGTTCTGGTGGTTGTTGTAAGAAATAGAGAAAAACGAGTACAGTGCGATAATAAAAGAAGGTTGAACGCCGCAGAAATGTGTATGGTGACACCTTTCCTTCAATTTACACCGCCAAGAACTGGGCGGCCGGTTTTAAACTTGGCTGTTAAAGTGCCCAAGATGGTCCACGTGTATGACGTCCGAAAAGTGCAGTCACATCAGAATTTATCGAAAAAATGCACGATATGATTTCAAAAGTGTGAAAGTGCGAGAATTTGCTGATACTGCGAGGATGTGAAGAAAAAAGAAAAGAAAAAGAATTGGGCATGAACGAGCTTTATTAAAGGTGGGTGCCACCCGTGCTCACTGTTTATCCAAAAGTTGGAAAGGCTATACTCTGTTCATTCAACAGAAATATTTAAGCCACTCCCTACAAAAGCGCGCAATATTTAAATAAAATGTTTCTATTGGTCGTATCTCTAAAAGCCCGTATCATCAACGTGTACCCTTCTGTGGCGACGGGCTAGCTAACGTCAAAGGACATTTTGTTTGGATAGTTGCGGCGCCTAGTTAATAAGTAATGAAGAATTTCAAATTTCATATCCTTATTTCAAATTTGCCGTGCCTTTTCTAATTTGTAGCATGTTAAACTGTCTGTTCCACTCATTGGTATAAAATTCATTGGGAGTGGCTTAACTATTTCTGTTGAATGAACAGAGTATAGCACTCTATTGCACTCTATAGCACTACATAGCTAGCAAGTTGAAATCGGCGTGTGCGGATAGGGAGCCTTTCCTTAATAAGTATAAAAGTAAGTATAAAAATCAAATATTAATATTGAAGGTTATGAAACTTGTAAATGATAATTGTAAATATAATTAGTCGTATGTAATGCAAAATTAGCCTTAGGCCTAAAACTAAATTGATATTTTGATGAAAATTGACGAAATCAAAAAATTATAGCTAAATTTCTAGAACTTCAGGAGCATTCAGCCATATTGTGCGTATTGCCCTCCTCATACATATCTCAAGGGAATGGATAAGACATGAATAAGATAACTACAAAGTGATAACGGAATAATCATTCCGTATATAGATTTCTTTATCATCATCTTCCCAGTGCCATCTATAGTTCAAGTAGCAGATTAAGAACACGTGTATTAAAGCAGAATTAGTTGTGTCGATAATTTTAGGCTCGACGACCAACAAATCCCTATACAAGAGACGACAAACGTATAATTTGAAAACAAATTCTCTCTTTGTCACAGCGATAAACCCCCAATTTAGCTTGCACAGCAAGCTAAATTTCTTTCATCAATTCCCAAGGCTGCAAGACTGCAGCAGCCTTTCCCCTGAGATAGGAGGGTGCAGGGCGGCTTTCCCCGCTGACCCTAGATTTGAATTGAAGTTCCAAGCTGCGATAACTTTAGGAATCTACTATAGCAACTCGCTTGATTATCTTTTTACCAAGAGATGGTGCTATTGACACAGATTCCTTTAACAGTTATTTTATTATTTTCAACTTTATATGTATACTGTTCATTGTATCGCAACTATTAGAAGGAATTATTTAAAAGCGTCCAGCTTAAAAATAATACACAAATCACTTTCGCTATTAATTACCATATTAATTTGTCTAATTTATTACGATAGAAGGTTATCAATAAATTAGGATTCGATAGGAAACTCGGCTATAAATCATTGCGATTATTCGTTTTATTATTATTGTTATTAAGCGAGGTCTTTCGAAATCGGATTTAGCACATTTTCCAATTTAAAAATAGTGGTTTTATTTAAACAAAAAAAAAGCAGTAATGAAAGAGAGTGTAGAATGTAAAAAAATATTTTATAACAATTCTTTATTTTTCCTTGAGAGATTTACAACAATTATGTTGGGAAACTGGAAATAGTTCTTGAGAGACTTTAATCTTTTAGAAACAAAAACCTATTAGAAGCATTGCCAGAAACGAAATCTCTATCATTCAAATTAAGCCAAAATTAGTGCAAGCTATTTGCTTTTCTTTGAAGTGTCTTTCAAAAAACAAACTTTATTCGTTTCAAATTATTTTAGTGATAAATCAACACATCGAGAGCTTTTATTTGATGTATCATACGGCGTATTTCCACCGATTCAATATTTCTCAACAAATTAATGGTATAAGACAAGCCCTGTAAGAATTCTGCAAGAAATTAAATATGTTTAGAATTGACTTCAACTTAATTTGTAGATTATTTCGAAGACAAAGGAAGATAAATTTTATGTAGGAAATTATCAAACTTGTGCCGTTGGTATTAGGATGTTAACAGACGATATACATACATATTAAGAAATCCGCCTTTGTCGATGTATCCACTTATAGAAAGAGCTCCTTTTCTTAGAAACCGTTTTATTTGTATTGTATACAACAAAAGCTTTAATATAATGTGTCATTTGCCATACTTCTAACGATTTAACATTTTCCGAAATAATGAAGGGGTGCTCCTTGGAAAATTTACAAGAAGTGAAAGATCCTTGAATTTGTTTAAATTTTCTCTGTACATCATTTCCAAGGAATAATGCACGACTTTGATTCCATAAGTCACGGATATTACTTCGTTTAAGCGTTATTATTTTAGAAAATCAATTTCTAGGAATTCTGTTTAACTTGTTTCTGGAATATTTCCCTATAAAAAAAAACACGTCTCTTCTTCGAAACCGTCTTATTTGCAATGTATGTACCGAGAGCTTTAATTCAATGTGTAATGTGCTATACTTCTGATGACTTCAAGTTTGTCGAAATATTCAAGGGGTACCCTTTGGAAAATTTGCAAAAAAATTAAAATCATCGAATTGATTTAAACTTGTCTGTACATCATTTCTAAGGAATGGTACCCAAATCTGATGACAGAATTCATTAATATTGCCACGTTTGAGCGCTACGATGTTAGAAAATCATTCTCTAGTAATTCGATTTAAGTTGTTTCTGGTATATTTTCCTATAAAAAAGGCGTCTTATTTTTGAAACTATTTCATTGGCAATATATGCATCGAGAGCTTTAATTTGATGTGTAATGTGCCATTTATTTGAGCACTTAATTTTTTTGCAGTCTTGGAAAATTTGCAAATAGTAAAAAATCTTCGAATTGGTTCAAACTTTGACTGTACATCATTTCTAAGGTATAATGCATGAATCTGATGTCACAATTAATGGATATTGGGCCGTTTGAACGTTACGATGTTAGAAAATCAATTTCTACGAATTCTGCTTAACTTGGTTTTGGTATATTTTCTTATAAAAAAACACGTCTTGTCTTGGTAATCATTTTATTCTCAATGTAAGTATCGAGAACTTTAATTTGATGTGTAATGTGCTATATTTCTGGTGACTTTAAGTTTGTCGCAATTTTCAAAGGGTACCCCTTGGAAAATTTGTAAAAAGTGAAAAATCCTGGAATTGATTTAAATTTGTCTCCACATCATTTCTAAGGCATGGTACATATATCTGATGTCAGAATTAATGGATATTGCGACGTTAGAAAATCATTTTCTAGAAATTCTGTTTAACTTGTTTCTGGTACATTTTCCTATACAAAAACACGTCTTGTCTTCCAAAACTCTTTTATTCTCAATGTATGTATCGAGAACTTTAATTTGATGTGTAATGTGCCATACTTCTGGTGACTTTAAGTTTGTCAAAATATTCAAGGGTTATCACTTGGAAAATGTGCAGAAAGTAAAAAACCTTGGAATTCCTAGAAAATTATTTCATGTTGACATTTTTTGGGTTACTTTCCTATACAATACCTATTTTGCTTTAGAAACAGACTTATTCGAAATGTACGTATTGATACTTTGCATTTGATGCATCATACTGCATCTGTCAAATTATTTTTCATTTGATGTATAAGAATGTCATATTTGGGGCGAGTTGTTGATATTATATTGTTTTCGAGAAAGTAGAAAAGCCAAACCTGATTTGAGTATCAATAAAATAAATATTTTTTTTTTTTGTTTAGAATTTGCATTGAACTAAATTAAAGATGTACACGTTCGTTTTTCCACGTGATCGCCACAAACGTTACATAAATGACGACTTCGTCTCTGAAAACTCATCGGATCTTGTACGTGCTGGATGGCCACGCAACGATCGGAAATCGAGTAGAAATTAACCATCAAAAATGCAACTACCGATCGTTGAACAATGAAGACTTATGAATGTATATAGATCTGTCGACCCACTTACAATATTACGCCTTTTTGCGTCAGAAAAATGAGTCGAAGTAAATGAGCGCGATTGACGTCTGTAAGTACATAATATGTACGTATTTAGGTGTACGATGGATGCGTGCATACGCGAGTAGTGAGTGAAAAAACGGAAATATAAGAGCCGTTAATAGAGCTATTAATACGATCGCACGCTTCGGAATGGCGGAAATCGCTCAAAATGGGCTATTAGCGTCGTTTGCGGCAACAAAGGTTTCGTGTTATTCATCAACAGCGTCGCACAGGAAATAGCTTTGATTTATGGAAAGCGAAGAAAATTAAAAGATTAAAATGTTGGTGCATATCTTTCTAATTAAAGAAAAGCGTTATTAGATCGCTGCTGGAAATCACATCCTCGAACTATACCGGAAGTGACTGTAGGACATCACAATTCCCTGTTTTCCAAAAAGGAATAGAAACTTTAAAAAACCAAATCATATCCTTCTGGTACACCGAACCTGGGCTTAGACCGGACGTTGTCGTAATTTGACCAATCTGAAGAAAGAAATTAGAAACAAGTCAGAAGAATGGCAAGAAACGAACGTCGGTGGTTCTAGGTCATAATTGTAATTTGCCTTGCTACCCTCAAATAAGAATCCAAACAAGACAAGCAAATCACCAAAGCTTTCATGGTGGTGGAGCAAGATCAGACCCTTGAGGCAGACGTGCAGATTGGGGATAAAATATTTTCGGGTATAAGAGACGGTTAATTGAGGAAATATTCAGAGAAAAAGGGAAAAGTGGTTCTGGACGAATCGCTCTGGTACGCTCTAACATCCAAACGAAGCAAATTTTACCAGTTTTGACTTCAAAGTCGTATTCTACACCTTCGAAAGCATCTGTATACAGAATTTCGTCCAATTTAGAACATATTATTTTTTTCTGAAGTCTCAAAGGGGTATCCCTTGAAATTTCGAAGAAAATCGAAATGGTCGGACGGACGACTTATTACACATCAAATTAAAGCTCTTCTCGAGCAGATTGGGGATAAAATATTTTCGGATATGAGAGACGGTTAATTGAGGAAATATTCAGAGAAAAAGGGAAAAGTGGTTCTAGACGAATCGCTCTGGTACGCTCTAACATCCAAACGAACCATATTTCACCAGTTTTGATGTCAAAGTCGTATTCTACACCTTCGAAAACATCTGTACACAGAATTTCGTCCAATTTAGAACATATTAATTTTTTTCTGAAGTTTCAAAGGGGTACCCCTTGAAATTTAGAAGAAAATCGAAATGGTCGGAAGTACGACTTATTACACATCAAATTAAAGCTCTCCTCGTGCAGATTAGGGATAAAATAAATTCGGGTATGAGGGATCTCATTATCTCTGATTAACACACGCGGGAGCTCCATCTTCATCCACGGTTTCATCAACCACAAAAGAAGCCGAAGAACTTCCGTTCGACCCAATTGTTTTCTCGAGGAATTTTTACGTGTGATTTGGTAGGCGGAATAAGACATGGGAGGACACGTTGTTTTCCATATCACATCCGTTCCGATGAAGCATGAAGCGTATTATCGATCATTCCAAATGTCGCTGCTGACCTTTCTCGAACAAACGTGTCCGTTTCTAAGTCATTGTTTCCAGCAGACCATCCTAATGTCAAAGTAATTTACTCGCTAATTCGGTTCGAATCCGATAATAAGAACGACGACGACGACGATGATGAGAGAATGAACATCCTCCTCGCTCCTATGTGTGTATGTATGTACAATGTGTATATACATACATACGACTATATCGAACGTCGATCCATTTATTATAAATAAATATGCACGCGGATACGTGAGTTCGTATCTGTGCATGGGATCTGCGGATTGCAGCCCGAGATCAAGGTTGAGGTCTAATTTTACGCCTAGACCTAGACATTGAACACTATTGACCCGTATAAAAACATACACAGATATTACGATAGAAATTGCACATAATAGAGAGGCAATTATTTGTTTTAAAAGTACGAATATAGAACGTGACTCAAGTTCGTGAGGTTCCTGGAGACAGGGACGTACTCCAGCTGGTAAGAAAACGCCTCGTACACGCCAATAAAACGGAAATAATTGACATTTCTTTGGAGATAAACGATCCTCGCCCAATCGTATTGATTTCTTTAATTTTAAGAAAAGTAAACTCTGTTTCAGAGCCAAAACTTTAATAAACAATTTTGAATGACTCTCCATATAGTGCTCTGATAAAATTGGACAGCTACTAAGTCACTGTGCGAAGGCTCACTAAGTAAGCACAATTTGCATATGCCAATAATCCGCGAGGGAAATTAATCCTTTATGGCTTCATGTAACATTTATGTATTAACCCCAAAAATGTCGTCAAAATACGTATTGAAAATATTTAGTTCATTAAAATTTGTGTAACACTACTGTGACATACTACTAGACAAGTAAGTATGAAACAAACATGCTATATGGCAACACTACAGAGTAAAATGATAAGTTTGACATTGTGCAAATTTTGAATTCCAAAACAAAATATATAAGAAGTGCGAAAAGTTGTGATAGACTTTTCACAATTAGACGTGTAACAGGAAAAATTAACAAAACTTATAGTGAAGTGTCTATGGAAGAAAATCTTTGTGTGGACCAACAGATTTGTTCCACGAAAGCAAGAAACAATTTAAAAGATATAACCCAACAAAAAGTTGGTGGGGTTTCGGGGTTTGCATACAAAATCGAACCTGAAACAGAAGCTGAAAACATTGTTCCTCCCGAAGAACGAGACCTAGGAGCATTATCAAACGTTGTAGTGAGAATGACGCAATCGTATTCCAGATTGCAAATTCCCTACTGACAAGGAAGTCAAGAAAAAAGAACGCGAATTTTCGCTTGAATATGTCGCCAATATCGATGGTATTGATGTATCAAATGTCAAATGGAAGGACAATAAAGTTGTAACAGTCGTATCATCTTTTGCTAGTGTATTGTCTTCAGCAGGTTTTAGAGTTGAGGTAGGTAAGACCTTATGTAAGCTTGGCCTCAAACCTAATATAGAAGATCGAAGATCAATTGAAAGCGAGATACAAGCCAAAAACATAAGAGCCCTGCACAACATATTCCTGCAATGGCAGTACGGCAGGATCAAGTTGGCCACTATCCGGATTTGGGATACTGGCGTATCACAAACAATTGACGAAAAATGCGGTGTAGCATTATCCTATAATAAACAAAATGATTGACTTTTAAATCTTTTCACACCACATAAGCTTTGTTTAACGTTTGATCCAATGTTACAGAATAGTCAAATAAGTTGAGTATGTTTTTTTTTAATTTGGCTTAAAATGTGTTTTTTATTTGCTTTAGCTAATTCAATTTTAAAATTATTACAATTTTCAAGATCTTGGCTTACAAATGGTTGAGCTTTGTTAATCGCAGACCGCAACTGCAGACTATTTAGTTCCGTCCGTATTGGGAGATGGAGCCACATCTTTGGCCAAATTCATTTCTATAAGTTATAGACATACCATCTGGAGGATTATAATATGTCAATTGCAGACCGACTACACTGGTCTGATGAGTCCCAATAAGGACAAAACTAATTAGTCTGCAGTTACGGTCTGCGATTAAGAAGATTTAATTCTCTCCAGGGATTTGCAGCTACTTTGTAGCTTCCCATTAACGTATCTATATTAAATAGGGCGTTATATGGAGAGTCATCAAGATTTTATTTATATATCACCCCCTCCACGACTCATACGAGAATATTTTGTTTCCTGTAAATTAGAACGAAAATTAAAACTTTCAGAACCAGCAAATGTTTTCCGGGAATCCTCCAAGGCTCTCTTATTTGGACGATTTTATAGTAAGAGGGTGAATTCATTCATCAAGGTTCGACCTATTCCACCTCCTAAACAACAAGAGAACATTCCTAGCTCCCAATTAGGAACAATGAATTTCCTGGACAATTTACTAAAAACATTTGCGGACTGTCAAGAAAAGGCGATTTCCTGTAAACAAGCAGATTTGTTCAGAACGTTCGAAACCATCCCTTTCATTATCAACCCCCATTACATTAGTATTCATCAAAACTACAGTTTTTAATCTGACACGAGGAAAAACACAACCATAAACTCCTTCGAATATTTCGCCCTAAAATCATCCCCCTCCCCTCCCCTAAAGATCTCGCAAAATCTCATATTTATTATTCCGATTTCGACGAATTATTATTCGGGTCTCAACGGCTCCTCCATATTCTCTCCCTCGATTTAACTTTTTCTCTTTTGTGCCTCGACGACGCTCTAGGAGATGTGACCGAGGAGACTCGTCTCGTTCTCGTTCTCGTCTTTGTTTCAGCGACGCGGACTGAGTCTGTCTGTCTGGCACCAGAACTCGTGTTTACCGGGGGCCGGTCGCCAAAAACACGTCCAACGTAAAAATCGACGATTACACCTTCCACATCTTCCCCTGTTGGCGACCGACGACGACGTTCTAGAAATCGCAGAAGAAGCGAAGGACAAAAGAAAGAACCTGGGGATGGGGGAAAAGAAAATATGTAAGTTATCGACGGGATGTCGTCGCTTAAAATATTCAAGAAAAATATCGCGACGTATGTAAATTATGAACGTTTCCTATTTCGATAGTAGATGTTTTGGGGGAGGATGAGATTAGAATGGCGGTGGGAAACAGAGGCGAGGGGGCTGGGTAAATGATTTTGTTTTCGTACCGATGTCTTGATTTGCATTTAGTTTAGAAAAATTCGAGAAAAATATCGTTTCGCCTTTGGCGTTTGTTTCCCTTTGTGGCGTTGAATGTTTCACTTCGAAGTATGTTCAATTTTTACCGCATACCACTGAAACTTTTTGATGAATTAATTTCATGAATTTTCACAGATCAAAATTCAACAGCTGTCACTTTGATAACAAACATTTTAGCAATAATATTGTGGTGATTGGTGATGAATTAAGATTGGCGATAAACATTCTGGATTTACTAATCAATTTCCATAACACATTTTTGACAAATTGACAGCTGTCAAAATACGATTGCGATAGCAAATGTTTCAGCAACGATAAGATATCATGACCACCTATTTGGTAAAGATGAACTGAAATTAACGATAACATTAATAACTGGGCCACAATACATCTGGAGAGGTCGTAGTGGAACAGGCGTAATTGCCACCTCAAGTAATCTAATAACTACGCTTTGGACATTCTTACCATATTTGTTACAGATTGACATCTGACAGATGTCAACATACGATTATGTTATATATTATATTACGTTGCTCAGGGATGATAAGATATGCTAGCTAAAGATGAACTAACATTAACGAAATCAATAAGAGCGGCGCTCTGGATCTCCTTGCCATATTTTTGACAGATAGAAATCTGCCAAAATACGATTACGATAAGATATCATAACTTTTGCTCGTTCATGGTGGACTTAAATTAGCGATAACATTAAGAATTGCGCCCTAGATATCCTTAGCATGTTTTTGACAGATCGTTATCTAATAGTTGTCATTACGATTGCGATTGTTTTAACCTTCCTATACTCACGCATACGGTCTATGAGACCGACTTATATAGTATAGTATGTGTTCCATATTTTGACGTGAGTATAGGAAGGTTAACAACGATATCATGTTGGTTGGTTACCAATTAAACCCGGCGATAAATATTCGAAATGTGTGACTTCGATAACAGATGTTTTAATAACACGACGTCATGATTGCTGATGAATTAAAATTAGCGATAGAAATTATAAATTAACGGATAAATTCCCTGATCATATTTTTGACAGATTGACATATGGCAGCTGTCAAAATATGGTTACGATAGCAACTGTTTTAGCGATGATAAGATATCATTACCATATGCTAGTTAAAAATAAGCTTAAATTAAGGATAATATTAAGAACGGCACTCTGGATTTCTTTACCACAGTTTTGACAGATGGATATCTGACAATTGTCAAAATACGATTACGATAGGATTTCATGACTTTTGCTCGTTCATGGTGAACTTAAATTAACAATAACATTAAGAATTGCGCTCTGGATATCCTTACTATGCTTTTTTTTCTGCTCGTTGATTATCAACTAAACTCGGCAATAAATATTCGAAATTTTCTTATAAATTCTCTTGTCACATTTTTCTGACCGAAATTTGACAACTGCCACTTCGACAACAGACGTTTTGGTGATGAATTATTATTGGTGATAGAAATTGTAAATTTGCTGATATATTCATATTTCTGACAGATTGACATCTGACGGCTGTCAAAATACGATTATGAGAGCAACTGTTTCAGCGATGCTAGGGTATCATTACCATATCCTAGTTAAAGATGAACTAAAATTAACGATAACATTAAGAACGGCGCCCTGGATATCCTTACCATATTTTTGACAGATCGTTTTCTATTAGTTGTCATTACGACTGCGATTGTTTTAACAACGATACCATGATACTTGATGGCTTTCTGTTCGTTGATTATCAATTAAACTCGGCGATAAATATTCGAAATTTCCTGAAAAATTCTTTTGTCACATTTTTATCATATCGACGTTTGACAGCTGTCACTTCGATACTAGACGTTTTAACAACAATATGGTGACTGGTGATGTATTAAGATTGGCGATATATATATACTCTGAATTTACTGATATCATTTTACCGTGTTTTTGACAGATTGACATTTGACAGATGTCAAAATACAAGATGAACTAAAAAGAACGATAACCTCAAGAACGGACCTCTGGATTTCCTTACGACGTGTTTGACAGATCGTTATGTTACAATTGCCATTTTGATTGCGATTGTTCTGACAACGATACTATGATATTTCATGGTAATTTACTCATTGGTTATTAATTAAACTCGGCGATAAATATTCGAAATTTCCTGATACATTATTTTATTATATTTTTGTCAGATAAAAATTTAGCAACGGTCACTTTGATAACAGACGTTTTAATAACGATATAATGGTTTATGATGTATTGAGATTGCCGATAAACATTCTGAATATACTGATAAATTTCTTAACGTATTTTTGACAGATTGGCATCTGATACCTATCAAAATACGGTTACGACAGCAAATGTTATAGCAACGATAGAATATCACGATCTTCCGGTTATTAATTATGAAATTGAATAAGTGACAACATTAAGAATTCCGCGCTAGATGTCCTTACCACGTTTTTGACACATCGATATCCGATAATTGTCATAACGATTGCGATTGTTTTAACAACGATACAATAATATATCATGGCCTTCTGCTTATTGATTACCAATTCAAATTCCCGATAAATATTCAGGATTTTCTTCTGGATTCTCCTCACATATTTTTGTCTAATTTAAATCTGACCGTTAGCATTTCTGGCAATTGTAATAACGATGACAATTAAACGATGATACATAGTTACAATGAAATCGATTCCCGTTTTGGCTAATTTTTGATTGGTGTTGGCAGATGTCATTTCTACCAGTGGTTCGAAACCAGTGATACAATGGTGTATCATAGCCTACTACCGACTACTGTTTATTTAAGAGTATGCTCCTGCCTGGCACATTTCTGTTTAATTTTTGATTGGTTTTAATCTGACAGCTGTCACTTTTATCAATTATTCTAAAAAGTGAAACGATGATGCATTTTATCGTACTGTTCGTTAGTATTAAAGCGATTTTCGTTCTTGTTGGTAGATTTTTTCGCGGAGTTTGACAGACTTAAATCTGACGACTGTCGTATCTATGGATTGTACCTAAACGAGCAGCATGATAGTATGCCATAACCTACCGCACGGCCCGTTGCAATCAAATTGAGTTTTGTGTTACCTATTAAACTTTTGGCAAATCCTTAAAAAGTTTCAATCTAACAGCCATCACACTTAGCAATTGCTTTAAAGCAACAACACGATTAGAAATCAATGGTATACTTTCCGGTTACGGTCATATATCCATTTTGTGTTTCCTTTTAGATGTGGTAGATCTTTGACAGGTTTAAATCTGACAGCTGTCATACCTGGCAATTGTTTTAAAACAGCAACACGATCGCAAATCAATGACTCGCTGTTGACAGGCCTAAATCTAACATCTGTCATAACTATCAATTGTTTTAAAGCAGCAATGGGATAATAAATCAGCGGCGTACTGCTCGTTAAGGCCAAATCGATTTCCGTGTTTCCGGTTAGATTTTTGGCAAGATCTTGCCAGGCCTAAATCTGACAGCTGTCATATCTACCAATGGTTTTAAAGCAACAATGAGATAGCAAACCATGGTCTATTCCGCGTTACGTTCAAATCGATTTCCGTTACCGGTTGGATGTTTGGCAAACTCTTGAAAAGTTGAAACAAAAAGCAGCAATACGATAACAAATCTATGGTTTACTGCTCTTTACGTCCAAATCGATTTTTGGGTTTCCGATTAGATTTCTGGCAATTTCTTAACGAGTTCAAATCTGAAAGCTGTCATAATCTAAAATGTGTTTTAAAGCAACAGCAGAATAGTAAGTGAACGTCTTACTGCTCGTTGCAGCTGAATCGATGTTCGTGTTTCCCCTTAGATTTTTGGTAAATTATTGACAGGTTTAAATCTAACAGCTGTTTCTTTTTTGTAATTCTTTTCAAGCAGCAACAGGATAGTAAATCAATGCCTTACTATTCCTTACGCCGAAATTGATTTTTGTGTTTGCTGTTAGATTTCTGGCAAACTCTTGAAAACTTAAAATCTAACAGCCCTCATAACTGGCAATTGTTTTAAAACAAAACGATAGTACATCATGTTTTAGTCCTCGTTACGGCCAAATTGATTTTTCTGTTACCTCTCTTAGGTTTTTGGTAAGACTTTGACAGGTTTCAATTTGACAGCTGTCACTTCTGCAGTTTCTTTAAAACAGCGACGTATCGCTTATCACAAACAAATCGATTCTTTGTTCTCATCTTTAGAAAGTTTTTTTTGTAGAAGAAAAAGCTCAAATCGTCAATATTGATTTTATTTAAATACAAATACAAATACAAATACATAATATACAAGTGTGTATATACGAACGTATAATCTATTATAATCAAATTACAAATACATAGATTTAAATCTTACTTGAATTGAAAAAGAACGTAGAAAGTACTACATAACGTACGGATAGGTACAGTCAGACTCAAAGAAAGTCTATTTCAACGATTATAGGTACATAATTATTCCTAAGATTATCATAAATCATAGCCTACCTACCTTCAAGCTTACATATACATTTTTGTTATTTTACATCATTGTTACAAATATGGGCATATCAAAAATCTGAATGTCATTATTGTACATACACGATAATTATCAATTACAATTACACGTTTACATTAATTCTACGAGTAGTAAATATCGATTAATGGAATAAATACAGCAATAAATAAATTATAGAAGAAAATAGAATATTTTTATTATACACATACATCGATTACCAATACGATTATTAATTAAATCAACATACAAGTGAATACTAGGCGTTATGGATACGTTTTATAATTTATCAATACATTTTATTATATAGAAAATTATCATTACAACGTCATAACTATTAATTAAGATGTAAATAATTATATACAGCTCCAGCAAAAATGACATTTGGATAAAATTTAGGTTGGTCTCAATTTCGATGTGATTAAATTCAACAATTCCATTCTTGTTGATAGGATTGTAGTGAATTTAGCCATTCTCGGCAACAGCTTGCTAACTGACTCAATCATTTTTGCTAGTCCTGTACAGTGGGAACAAATCCGACTGGGAGAGCCACGTCGCTACAAAAAAAAAGCGTTTAATACACGTTAAGTGGTCTTGGTTTCATGTAAGATTATCAAGTATCTTATAATCTCGTCTTCTCTCGTTCGTGATACGAAGATAATTAGCTCAACTTCGTCGAATTCATTCACCCAATATGCAGTAATTTGTGGGGTACCGCGCGACCTTATCGCGCGCGCCTTGCGCTTGAATTATGTAAATAATTAAAATTAATAGGAACTTGTTTCTCTACGTGGCTAGGGTTGATACAAACTATACATCGCGGCTATTATAAATAAGAATAATAACTAAAAAAGAAAATCGAATGAACTTGAAGAAATCGATCGAGTACAAAACATTTTTTTGATTTTGATTTAATAAATTCGGGCGAGTTCGTAGATGCGTCCAAGACTATATTCAATTCATTCTCCACTAGTACAGGACATAACTTAAACTTGAGGAAGAAGAAGAAGGAGAGGAAAGAGAAGCGGCAGAAGTAGAAGGAGAAGGGGAAGAAGTGGAAGTAGTAGAAGAAGCAGAAGGAGATAAGGAGAAGGAAGAGAGGAAAGACTAGAAGGAGAAGAAGAAGTAGCAAAGGACATACGATAGAGAGAGAGAGAGAAGGAAGAGATAAAATACAACAAGAAGAAGGATGAGAGGAAGTACAAGAAAGTGAAGGAGGAGACGCAAGACAAGAAGAAGAGGAAAAGAAAGGAAAGAAGAACAGCAAGAAGCAAAGCAAAAAGTTTAAGAAGAAAGACAAGACGAAGATGAAGGGGAGGAAGATGATGAAAGAGGTCTGTTCAGAATGCAGTAAATTGAACCTACCTACGACTTACCGTTCTGAAGAAACGCCCAAAAATGGGGAAAGCAAAATTACTTTTTGTTCGTCTTTTCTTTTCTCGTTTGACATTGATGAAAAAATTATGAGGCCAGAGTGAAATGCCTAGGATCAAGACGATGATCTTAACCTTAACAAACAGCTTTTGTTCCTTTATCAAAAGAGATACCTACTCTTTACTTCCGTTTTCCTTTTTTGCCTTTTCCTTCGTCTTCCCCTTTATCTTCTTCCTCGCGCTTTACCCACTTACATCTAAGCATCGAGGGATTCTACTGTCATACGTACAAAACGAAAAGCTCATTCTTTCCCGTTTCCATATTACCGATGACTGAACAATTTTCAAAAGTTATACCCGGATGCACCCACCTCTAGATTTCACGTATACCTTTTATACATTCGCCGATGAAGATACGTATAATGCAGGAGAGGTGGGTGTCGCTTTCGAACGGAATCCAATTCGGCATTAACGCGGAGACGTAAAGATCCTTTAAGATCCCATCGAACGAAGCGGATTTAAATAATCCGATCTTTCTTCGACGGTTCGCGCGAAGTTACCGCGAGTTCGACTCCCACGGCCGGTTCAATGGGGACGACGTTATCGGCGATTTTCATTCAGAGAACCGTCGCGCAGGCGGCAGAAACCGCCGTCTTCTTTCCGTTATCGCGCGAAGGTTTTCTTTTTTGTCGTATTATGCTTGTCCTATTAGAAATGCGCCGCAAACTTAATTTTTCTGAATTGTTTATAATGTAAAAAAGCAAGAACGATTAATAGAATAATGAGATTTATAAGAATACGATGGATGGTATGGATATCTAAAAGCTCGCGCGGACTTACCGACTACGGCCCACTACACTACGGACGGCAAATTTTCTTTCCACGTGTACTAATGGAGAGTCGTCGGTAGGGCCGTTTCCGATAAATGAGCTCAGCTCCATTAATATACATGCAAAGAATAAATTGCCGTCCGTAGTGTAGTGGCCCGTAGTCGTCCGTTGCCGGTAAGTCCGCTGGGGCCTTAAATTGGAGCTAAGAAGAATTACGGAATAGAAACCATTTGGAAATCGACGAAGAGGAAGAGGAAGAGGAAGGTTAAAAGTACAGTGGGAGGATCAAGTAAAAGAGCATTTAAGAAAGATAAGCAAGAATAAATGTCAAAATGAGATGTAACATAGAAGACAATGGAGGGAAATAATAGAATTTGCTAGACCAAGCCTCTTGTGTAACCAAAAACCAAAAAAACACAATAAGCTTTACAATGAGCTTTACTAAAGCGACTACAGTTCCAACTAGAATATACAGTCTTCAAATTTATACTCCTGTATTAATAATGAACACCCAACGTTTCGATTATCACATATTACGGCGTTGGAGCAAATTGGATAATATCCAAATTTTTACCATGGTGGGTAGATATGACAATAACGGGAAGAACGATGGTTGTTTAGTGATTGCTGGAGTATATCGGTAAGAATCGGTGGAGTGTCGTTTAGATTCGATAGGCATCAACGAATGTCGTTTAAATTCGGTTAGCATCGGCAAAAAACCGTGAAATTGGAATGATAATATTGCGTATTATTTCCATAAACTTTCAAACCAGTTGTTGGATCTTGCTTGCATTTGATTTTGACGGTGTTTTCAACTTGAATGAAACATTTGCTTGCCGTGCACATTATCCTTTATATAATTAAAACGTTTCTGGAATATATCGGTTGAGGATCAGTGGAGTGTCGTTCAGATTCGGTAGGCATTGGCGAATGTGGTTTAGATTCGGCAAGCATCGGCAAAGAACCGCGAAATTTGAATGATAATTTTGCGTAGTATTTCGATAAACTTTAAAACCAATTTTTCGATCTTCCAGCTGAGCTTTCACTTTTGACGGTGTTTTTAACTTCAATAAAGCACTTGCTTGCTGTGTACATTGTCTTTTATGTAATTAAAACGTTTGAATTCTGTAGGATAGTACTTGCAAGGCAGTTGAACGTAGAAGTGGTCTCTTTTATATATTTTTTACCCATGGGTTATGTTGTCACTTAGCTAACAACAACTACGTTAAAAAATGATTGCAACTTGATTGACAATGGTTGCATTAAAAATATAAGTCGAATACAGGCTCCAAAAATAACAACAATAATCTCAATTGCGCAGTATCCTCTTTCTCTTTGTCTTGTGCTATCCTTTGCCCTTCCGTGCGTTGGAGCTAATTGGATGGTATCAAATTTCTTACCACGGTAGCTAGGGATGACAATAGAGGGAAGAACGAATTGGTGGAATATATCGGTAAGGATCGGTTTAGTGTCGTTAGTATTCGGTAGGCATCGGTGAAGGTCGTTTAGATTCGGTAGGCGTCGGCAAAAAACCTCGAAGTTTGAATGAGTATTTTGCGTAGTATTCCGGAAAACTTTCAAACCAATCATCGCAGTGGCATGGTATCTTCTTTCTCTTGCTTTCCTACTACCCTTTGTCTTCTTTCAGGCGTCGAAGCCAATCAGATGATATTAAACATTTTACTAATTTTGGCTAAGGATGACAATGTAGGGAAGAATGATGACTGTTTAGTGATTGGTGGAGTGTATCGGTAGAGATCGGTGGAGTGTCGCTAGTATTCGACAGGCATCAGCGAGTGTCGTTTAGATTCGGTAAGGTTCGGCAAAGGACCGCGAAATTTGAATCCGGATTTTGCGTAGTATTCCGACAAGCTTATATGCTAATTATCTCAATTGCATCGTATGTTCTTCCTCTTTTATTGGTACTGCTCTTTGTGTATTTGATTATAGACTTGAAATGTGTCGTTGAGCAACATGTGCCTCGCAGCTACCTCTACTTCTCACAGATCTTTTGTAATGTAATCCTAATCAATGACCAGCCGCGAAGTCTTAAGTCGAAAAGTTATACGTCTTTGAGGAGGGACGTTGTCATTTTTCTTTTGTGAATTTTTGGAAGTTGCCTTCTATCCTAGCCTTTCTTTTCGGGGCTGCTCAAACATATATTACAGGCCTATGTGGACTACTTCATTCCTAATAATATTAGGATATATATATATTTGCTTATCTTTAGCAAAGGCTTATGTTATCGGGGAAGGACCACTATCCACATTATCAGACCTCCAGATCTTCAACACTTAACCAATGTTTCGTAATAAATACAATCCCACAACCATGTATCAGGCTGATGTCAGCCTCTAAAGTCTCAACTACAATTGTAAGGCATTGAACATTATGGTAGAAAATTGTAAATATCTTGTTACTAAGGCCCATTATGTTGCTCCTTATGGTGGGAGAAGTGCGAGTGCAGGAATGTTGAAAATAGAATTGCTTGTAGTTGCCGTTATTCTGGATTCGCCCTTCTTCGAAAATTGTGGAAAAAATACTTATTGACTCTGACTCCTGAGGAGCGATAATTCGGGTTTCTTAAAATCATATAGTTTTTCATGAGGAATACCAATTTTGAATATATTCAAATTAATACTGATCAGGACGCTTCGAATTCATTTCTTTCTTTAGATAAACGAGTACTTCACCATCGAATGTTTGCGGATGAAGACCATAACATTAAAAAACTTTAAAGAAAGGACTTAATTTAAGATGGAAAAAAATGGAAAAAGAAATTATTGGCTGCAATCGTCCTTAATTTTTTCCATCTTAAATTCTGCTCAATAGTTTAAAGAAACACTACCCCTTAGAGATACATATATTACTAGCAGTTCCAAGGACAGTGCTCGATTGACGTTTTCTTGTAACAAACTGAAATTAGTTTCTAAATGATTATTACCATTACCTGTTTCTTGATTATTGTTTGTTCCGTTGTTTGTATTTTTTAACAACATCAAAAATTGTTTTCAAAGCATTGTAGGCCTCTTCAAGTTGAACGACCTCGAGTTTTTGATCACTCTTTTTGCGATTAAGCTCATGGTTTCCCTCTCTCGTAGATACTTTTGGAAATTCGGTATTTTTATCGATTATCTCATCTATAGAACTTCTCTGAACGTGTATCGATGGATAACAGATTTCAAGGATTCTACTTCTTTCAAGAGAAAATAATTTTTTCCGGTTAATTGTTGAAATTGATGACTTAAAGGTATCACAACTTCTTCTTCATTTCTATCATTAGGGTTTCGATGACACTTGCAGTAACTTTTTCCGTCATATTTACCTCATTATTGTAGATGTTACACTTCCACCTTTTTATTTCACCAGTTTCTTTAAAACAAACACACATTTCCACTGACATATCAATACATTCAGCCTGCCTCTCCCTCCGGTTAGGCATCTTAGCTTTGATCCCCGTGCGTCTAGAGACATACATCGGAGACATACGTTTGATCTTCATGCTTGACAATTTTAGGCACACATTTGTCACTGTTCCCTGAAAACTCTCGCCTGCTAGGTCTATCAGCCTCTATGTTCCAGGATTTGTATACACGCTTCTATGATTAACAAAGTTTTAAATCCCTGAGTTCCCAGACCTTTAGACTGTAGGTCATCGAATAAGGTCAATGCCTACTTTTTCACTGTTATTTTGGAGCATGTTTCATTCTCCGATTAGGCCTCGCAGTTTTTAGCTCGAGGACTTAAACACGTGCTCAAAACCCACATTTGGCTCATATATTTGACAGTGTTAGGGCGCATTTGCTCCTAAAGCATCGAATTTCCGGACCTATAGCGAATACTCTGGGTATTTGTGGAGAAATATTGTTCCCATTGAAGCAGCGTTTGCGCTTAATACTATTGAGGAATGCGTCTCCTTAACCCATTAGTACCCGCTGCACTCATTTGGGTACAGTTTACCGTACTAAAATAAGGACCGCGGGAACTAATGAGTTAAAAGAGCATCCTGTAATGTGGGTAGATACTCCTGTTTCACGAGTAGCTGGGGAAAGTCAAATCATTTGGGATAAAGTCCTGCATATTCCAGGAAGCCTTATAAAACGGAAGGTCGTTAGGTCTTCGGAGGTATGAACTGGTGTTATGAGGAGGGTATGTCAAGCCCTCAGCCTGTTCAAGTACCATTTGCCTAATCTGAAATGATAGTCCATTCAATTTTTGAGTCTTGATCAAAACAGTAACTATATGTTATATACCAGAAGTTGTTTTTGTTTCGGTTTACGCGATCTCATCAACGTTCTGGAAAATCTGGTAAGATTACGAGACTATCAGAAGAGAAACTATTGGACGAGCAAGTGTGCCCCGATTTATCTCGACACCGATCCAAATTCCTGTTCCATCAACGATACGCGTAATATTCGGTGACGTGAGATGACGCTCTTATGAATGGACAAAACGTTCGAAGCGAGTCCGAGAAAGGGATCTCGTTGTCGTTACCGTCGCGGATCGCGTATGTATGACCCTAGACAAGGTAGGCGACAAGTGCTAATAAACATTCGCAACGACATTAATAAGCGTACGAACGTCGGCCGGCGCCACAAACCTACTCTCAGCGGTGAGTGGGTACGTATGTACGATCATTAACTCACGCCGCGGCCGGTTTCTATTTATATAAAATATTAAGAGACGAACGCACACACAGGTACCGAAAACAAAACTCCCTTTTTCATCTCGCTCTAACGACGTTTTATATGATCATGGGCGTTACAATTACCACACGTATACGCAGGAGAGGAAGGAAGTAAGTTCCAGGAGGAGGTTCTTGTTCAAGTCGGAAATGCGCGTTTACATTTTATTTTCGTATACGGAATTTTTTCATGTGCGAATCATTAACAGCTGGCGTATCCAAGAAGTTGGAAATGCATAGCCGGAGGCAATCAGAAAAATGTAGTTCATAAATGTAATATTATAGTGGGAACGTGCTATGTTAGGAGTTTCGCTATAGCTTGCAATACAGTCTCATAAATTAATATTTTTTTAATAATAACATTTTTCATGAATTTATGGACAAAGTTGGAATTTGATCGTGTATTATCGCCATGCTTTTCAACGCCAATTTTTAGACGCAATATTTCGGACCAGGTGAGGCTCCATTTTTGAAGGTTATTGTCGTGAAGTTTTACATGAAACATTTTATGTACAGTAGTGTCCGCTTATAACGAATCCGGTTATTACGAACTTTCGTTTATAGTGAACCCACCTCTAACAAGAGGAAGCCACAACGTTTGGAGCACGGATTCTCTTCAAACTTTGTATAGTGTTACTAGTCCACTAAGACAACATAACGTGCAAGTAGTAAGGCGTGCTGTTCAAGCGTTATCAAGAAACTGATAAGAAAAGTTTATATAGCGGTGCGTTGCAATCATTAGCATGAAGCGACGGAGGCCGATGGGATAGCGTTCAGGCCCTGTAAACGCTGGATCGCTGGATCGAGTCCCGCTAACAATGGTCATATTTATTACAATTCAAGGGTAATATAATGGAAAAAATACGTGTATACGCAAGAACCTTTATTGAATTTTCAATGTTATTCGGTTGTCTAGTAATTTTCATCATTACACAAGGAATCGACCAAACGCATAAAATTATCCTGAGAATGTATACCTGTCCGTAATTTGCTAACAATAAATCCCTTATACCAAATTATAACAAATTACGGACAGCAAGATAACTTTATGCCTTTGGTCGATTCCTTGTGTAATGATGAAAATTAGTAGACAACCGAATAACATTAGAAATTCAATAAAGGTTCTTTCGAATACACGTATTTTTTCCATTATATTACCCTTGAATTGTAATCAATAGGAAAAATATGACGAGTGTCAAAAAAGGAATAAAACGGACCAGCGGGACTCGACCCAGCGATCCAACGTTTACGGGGTCTGAACGCTAACCCCTCGACCACCGTCGCTTCTTGCTAATGATTACAACTCACCGGTATATATACGATGATAAAACTTCTCTTATCAATTTCTTGATAACGCTTGAATAGTCCGCCTTACTATTTGCCAATTATGTTGACCTAGTGGACTACTAAAAGTGTACAAAGTTTTAAGAGAATCCGTGTTCCAAACATTGTGGCCTCCCCTTGTCAGGTTCAAACTAAAGTATCATTAATCATATGTTAGTTTCTTAGCATATAACGAACCCTAATCTTCGTTTTCGGTTATAACGAACTTTAAGCGGTATTTTAGCGAGTAATGAGGGGTATTATCCACAGTTTAAAAAGCCGTTATCGTGTATTTCTTCTCTCGAAAACGGTAAATTTGATTGATAGTGGCGCCGAAAATTTTACTATGGATATTTTGAATAAATGAATTTTTGAAATTTTCACACTTAATCCATATAGCATGCCAGATGGTATCAAAACAAACAATTTTTAATTGTTTACAACACAGCGGTTTCCTAGAGGATTTAGGCGACGGCCTGCCATTAGTCGAATGGCTGCAGCAAATTCCACAGGAAAATCATGATAACAATCTTCCAGACAATCTTCCTTACAATGAAAATGATTTCAATGAATTTGTCCATATTGATGACGATCTTGCGGCTGTCGAATACTTGGATGATGATGCTATTGTCGCTCCTGTATCTTCTGCGATTTCCATTGATAATGATGAGGAGGAGGAGGAAGATAAAGATGAAGAATCTGTGAGTGGGAAATTGATACCAGTTCCAACCACATCAGAAGCGAAATACTCAAGAACATGTATTCGATCGACTAGGCAAAGTAGAATTACATATTAATGATATTCACTTTGATGTTTGTACATATAAGCATTCAATTACGAAAAAAGAATGAACTTCTGATATTTATCGTTTACTAGCTTACCCGTCGCGCGTTGCTATGACCTCAGAAGAAAGGAAATTAAAGGAAACTCGTTATGATTACATTCAATTTACATTGTATCAATTTTATTGAAACTTATCATTAGTCATTATTTACATTCAATTGAATTGAATTTGTTAATGTGTTGTAAATACACGCGCGCTACCTATCGTAGGATATATATACTATGCCAAAAATATTTGACACTCGCGCGCCATCTATCGTGGGATCAGTATTACACGTATATAAATTTATGGCGTTTCTTTTTTGGAAAACGTTAATTAAATAAATTGATTTGTAATTCGTTGATGCCACTGTGCCAGTAATCTTCACGTAGAAATTCCTGTTTAAGAGAACCGTTAAGAAACGAAGGCTAAGAAGGAAAACAAAACTACAGGACGTAATTGAATGAATTGCGAAAACCAAATGGTATGTATGTATGTACTTTGTTGGATATACTAGAGATAGCCCAAGAGGAAAATGAAAGATGAACGAAGAATATCGTACAGTGAAAACTGAAATAGACGCAAAAGAAATATAGGAAGACTACTGAAACGGCGGTTAAAGTTCAAACATAAAACAAACAAGATTGGAAAATGTAAAGTAACACGAGGAGTGGATGCAAACGAGGTGTTGAAGAACAAAAAAAAAAGAATTTATATTCAATCGTCAACTGTCAACTGATACGAAGCTGTCAGTTGTCATGAAACCGTCAATTGTTTGTTGTTGTAATCATAAGTAATTTTACAATAGATAATTTATGTGATTTTGAAAATTTGTAAAATTTATAGAGAGTCAATTGGAGTGCTAACTTGCACAACAAATGAAATTATTTGAGAGTTAGTTATAATTATAAAATGTAACAGTACATACCCACGTTAACATATGGATCGGAACTATGGACACTCACAAACGAGAAGATGGTAGGCAAAATAAATGAAGAACCTAGGAAGGAGAGCGGGAGTAAGATTTCTCGACAGCGAATAGAAATGAGGAAATAAGGAAAAGATTGGGATGAAATTTGGCGAAACAAGGAATAAAAGAAAACACTTTGCGCTAGTTTGGACATTTAGAAAGGATAAATCCAGAAAGGTTAACGAGATAGGAAGTCTGAGAAAGAGGTAGACCACGACGGATGTGGAACGACGAGATAGAAAGCCATTTAGCCGGGTTAACAATGGTCTGGAACAGGGCAACAACACAAGCAAGAGACAGGAAGAATTGGAGGAAACGCAACAACAGACTAGGCAACCAAGTATTCCATACACGTCATATATCATGCAAGCGATTTGACGCCGAATATGTTCCTCGCTGTGTATCGGTCTGCGTTTTCCTTCCTGGTATGAGTAGTAGGTATTAGTAGGAGAAGCGTCCTATGTCGTTAGAAGAAGTAAATCTGCGGTATATCTATTTCTATAGTCTGTTTCAATCGAGCTACAAACACATACATAGTGGGAAAACGATGACCAACACATAGCGAGAAACACATTATGCGTCTTATGCGCGTTATGTGTCTAAAGTCCTCGAAGTAGTGAGAAGGAATTTTTACGACAGACTAGGCAATCAAGTACTCCCTACTCTTCACATACTGTACTTCCCAAAATTTATGCATCAAATTAAAACGAAACAACGTTCAAACAAAACTAAACAAAATCTAATAGAGAAAATATTTTGCTACTAACACAGGAAAGCCTTAATTTATTGTTTTTAACCCTCGGTGGTCACACTTCACTATAGAATCTGCATGATCATTGGACCCCAGTCCCAGCCATTTCGATAAACAATTGCAAAAAACTATCCGTCCGATATTGATGTAAAAATTCTGGAATATAGGATAAACATTTTAGATTAAGGACGAATAGTTTATTTGTAAGAAAACAAATGGTAAGATGATGGGAAAAAAAAACATTAAAAAAATGTCGCAAAAGTTACAAATTCTTTACACTTCAAACTCCAGATAGATGGAGACAAAAATCCTATTCACAGTCGAGAAATATGAAAAATTTGCGCTAAAAGTGAAAACTGGGGTCTGATAGACGCCACGTGACCGCGGAGGATTATTACTAAAGGTTCGCAAGAAACATTTCCAGAACCTCTGGCATCGTTTGCGCTCAACTAGAATGTTTATTATGTAGACATTGAAACGTCAACGCTAGTAAAATTCGGACCGTATGTTTAGCAATGTCAAGTGAGTCGTGTTTGTATTATTTCTTCCATCTCCTATAAATCCGATCGAACGTTGAGTCACGCGGACGAGCATATGATTGAAAAGTAATGACGAATTTTCATAATTTAGTCGAAGAAATGTATACGCTAGTAAAATTAGGTCAATATGTTAAACAAGGTAAAATGCATATTTCCGTTAGACGTCTGAGTTTACTCTTGCGGAGTAGCTCGTTGGCCTGTATCAATTTCGTATCGATAAATCTATTACGGTACATAATTCAATGATTCTAAAACAATACTTTTGTTTGCCCCAAAATAATAAATTTGACGTATCAGTTGTGAAAAACCTCTCTGTCTGTCGGTTTGCCCTTTCCTATCCGGTATAAATAATACTCGTAATAGCAGAAGTATCCTATGGCGCCAGCAGAAGTAAATGTGCGGTATATTTATTTCTATAATCTGTTTGAAGCTTAACTACGCACATAAATACCGAAGAAAACGCATTAAGCGTCTATAATTCTCGAAGTAATGAGAAGGGAGTTTTACGACAGATTTGGCAAGTAAGTATTTCCTAGTCGTCACCTATACTTTTGTTTTATTCATATTTTCCAAACTATATTTTGCTTAATTTCGAAAATATGAAATTGAAACTGTGGTCAAGGCTATGAAAGATTTATGAAAAATGTTGTTGATTTTCGAAAAATTACTTCAAAAGCCTCCGCTATGATTTGTTGCAATAACCTTCGTTTATTGTTTCCTAGAATGATCGTTTCCGTTTTTCCCGTAATTTCTGGCGTTTTGATCATAAATTAAAATTTTGATGAAATGTAGGGAAAACTAAATTTTTGAAATCGTTATATTTCGAAAACATTTCAGAAATAACAAATTACAACTTCCTATTTGTATGTGGTAATAGTGATTGGCACATATTCAAGATAGAAAGATGTCCAAAGGACCCACAGCGCACAGATGAATCAACTTTTTCCCATTTCTCCTCAAAATTATACTTTATTGTCACATTCGAAGCGCAATTTTTACTTTAATCGCGACGAAAACTTAAACTAAGCCGCTGAACGCGCAAAGATTTGATTTGGGAATAAATTTAGATCGGAGACGACATAAAAACGAGAAGTTTATGTCGCTGCTATAATCCAACTTATTCCGATTTTCCTTTGTTCCGTTCTTTTACTTCTAATCGAATGATGATATACGATCGATTTTACGCGACAAACGTTTATTTACGATGTAAATAGTTTTGAAATTTATGTATCACGAAGACGTAAGTTGCATATGTTCAGCATTGCGATTTCTTGTGATTATCATAAAATTCAATTCAGAATTATAAACTACACCCACACACCCCGGCTATTATGGGTTGCTTCGTTACCATTTTTGCCTCTTTTGGGAATCAAATAGGCAAATAATAAATTATTAAAGTCTAACGATTGTTAGGTCATTTGTGCCGTCGATAAACTCCTCATCACACAGTTATTTAATCGAAGTCGGTGGCACGTGTTTCGGTAGTAACGAGCCCAGCATCTTCAAACCCGTACCCTCGCAAATAAAAAGATGCTACCATCGTTGCCAGCGAAACACGTGTCACCAGATATCATTAAATAAACGTGTGGTGAAAAGTTTACCGATGTGATATGTTATCAGTAATACCACACCACAATCCTTGCAATCACAAACAATTGATTATATAAGTTTATGTTAAATTCTTACTTATGAAATCCCTTTTGAAAGCTCTTGCATGATGCTAGGGAGGATGCAAGCTAGTAAGCTAGTAGCAAGATAGTAAACTCCGATAGAGGTTTAGATAAGAAGAAGAAGAAATGCTATTGTTGCTTTAGCCGTATAACCGCCTTGAACGCATATATGCGTCTTGCGATGCATCGAGAAAAAGGCTATCGCTATAGACTCTAGACATGTTATATTCCTCTAATACATCAAAATTTAATCGTTTGACCGCGTTAAACGTATATATACGTCTTGTAAAGGTTCTCAGTATGGACTACGGATGCACATACGTGTCGAAAAAGGGGCTGTTGCTATAGAATCCCGGCACACACGATATATTCCTTTAATATATGAAATTGAACCCTTTGACTGCGTTGAACGTATATATACGTCTTGTAAAGGTTTTCAGTATGGCCTATGGATGCATCGAGGAAAAGGCTGTTGCAATAGAATTTGAGCGCACACGCATGTATATTCCTTCAATACATGAAATTCAATCCTTTGACTGCGTTGAACGTATATATACGTCTTGTAATGGGTTTCAGTGTGGGCTACGAATGCACATGCACATCGAGAAAAAGGCTGTTGCAATAGAATTTGAGCGCTCACGTATGTATATTCCTTCAATACATGAAACTTAATCCCTTGACTGCTATGAACGTATATATACGTCTTATGCAGGTTATCAGCATACATTATTAGTACATATACATATTGGGAAAAGCTCTATGCTATAGAATCTCGGCACAGACGTATGATATATTCCTTTAATATATGAAATTCAACCCTTTGACTGCGTTGAACATATATATACGTCTTTTAAAGGTTTGCAGTATAGTCTACGGATGCACATACGCATCGACTAAAAGGCTGTTGCTATAGAAATTGGGCGCACACGTATGTGTATTCCTTCAATATGTATGAAACTTAATCCCTTGACTGCTATGAACGCATATATACGTCTTATGCAGGTTATCAGCATACATTATTAGTACATATATATATCGGGAAAATGCCTATAGCTATAGACCCTGGACGCGCACGTATATACATTCCTTCAATATGCATGAACTTCAATGCTTTAACTGGTATGGACGTATATATGCGTCTTGTGAAGGTTATTACTATGAAACGTAGGTGGACATAGGCACCGGGAAAGGGCTATCGCTGTAAACTCTAAACACTCAGGTATGCATATTCCTTCAATACATGGAATTCAATCTGCTAACTGCTATGGACGTATATATGCGTCTTGTTAAAGTTATTACTATGAACTATGGGTACACATAAGCATCGGAAAAAGATCATTCGCTGTAAACTCTTGACGCTCACGCATGTATATTCCTTGAATGCATGGAATTCAATCTGCTAACTGCTATGGACGTGTATATGCGTCGTGTTAAAGTTATTACTATGAACTATGGGTACATATAAGCATTGGAAAAAGATCGTTCGCTGTAAACTCTCGACGCTCACGTATGTATATTCCTTCAATACATGAAATTTAATCTTTTGACTGCTATAAACGTATATATGCGTCTTGTGAAGGTCATCAGTATGAGCTATGGATGCACATATACATTTGAAAAAATGTATGTATATTCCTTCAATATATATATATGAAATTGAATTCTTTGACTACTATGAACGCATATATGCGTCCAATAAAGTTGTAGGAATTGACTATGGACGCATATATCCGTCAAATGGAGGTTATTGGTGTGGATTGTGGACGAACATGTACGTGCGAAAAAGTTTAAGACAAGGACCCACCTTGTGAACAAAATTTTTGCCTTTCCCTTACGTTTCATCTGGATATTTGTTGTAAATTTAAATCCAATCATTTTTTGCAAGTTTTTAAACTTTCTTTGCCGCAAAATCATTAAAATTACCATAAACCAAACTCGAAATTGTGTTTTGTACTCGATCCTACGGAATTAAAAGCACCAAACACATACAAAATCCAGTCTAAGCGAACGCTATACTTTCTCAAACAATAGACGCTCAAAATCTACCATAATACTACCTTTTTATAGCACCTCGCGACAACTTTTCGTCATTCTTTAAAACCTCCCATCGTATCGGTTTCGATCGAAATCTTTAGGCACCTAATTCACATTAGCGGCTACGCATTTACATTGTTTTATTCTCTGTATCCGTTTCCTCTTGAAAGGCGGCGTCAAATTCGGACACTTGAGCGTGACGCTAACCCAAGTGAACTTCTTCGGTCTGCAGAACGCGCAAGACTTGAACGCCGGACCGTTTTCGTCGTCCTCCTCATTTTCCTCCACGTGCTTGCGACTTTTCTTCTTGGGATTCTTCGGGATATAAAAGGAATTGCATTGTCCGTAGCAAAATCGATTGATGACCGTTCTGGTGATGCAACCTTCCTCTTTAACTTTCTGAACGAGAGGTTCGGTTTTGCACCAATCTTTCTGGAGGTATTCCTTCTTCGTCACCAGCAAAGCGTTTTTACTAGATTTTAATATATTTCGTCCGGTGAATCCCCGAAGATCGGAGAGGAGCTCGGTCGATTTAAACGGTTCGGAAGCATTGCTTCGTCTCAGAAGTAAGTCGATTTCGATTCTCGGATCTTCGGTTTTACTCTGTTGGGAATTATCGTCCGAATTGAACTGTTTATATTCGTATTCCGGTTCCGGGGATTTTCGTCCAATTCGTTCTCGACGAGGTATCTCCTCTCGCTTCTCGCTTCGTTTTCTTGCCTTTCGGCGATAAGTCGTTCCACCTCTTTCATATTGATGACGTCCAGGATGGAATCGCTTCTGACCTGCCTGATCGTCAGGACGGAAATGATGAATTGGAGGAGGAAGATGAAGAACGTGGCGACCGTAGCGTAAAGATTCATCTGGAACAGAAGAAAGAAGGAAATTAATCGAGAAATTTCTTCTTCGTTCAAGCAGTATTAGAAATGCAACGCCCTGAAATAGTTTAAGTGCGACATCACACGATTGCGAAAAAAAAACGCATTTCCGTTAAACCTAAACCGACGCGGTTCGTTCAGTTGATGAAATCGAGACTTTTCCACAATTAACGACAATAACGTTTAATTACTCGGCGGATAATGGTTAATTAACGGCAGACGAGAAGACGATGAGGGAATCGCGCGCGCGAAAGTGGCAATTATTAGATCGAATGAAGGCCGGAACTCGATTGATGATTACGAATTTGCCGTTGTTCTTTCTGGGGATAAACCGCGTGATCTAATGCTACGCTAAAGTTCCTTCCCGATTGATGCATGATTCACGGTTCGCGTCCACATCGATCGTGGAAGTCGTAATTGATATTTTTAGATCTCATTGTCAGTACGCCCGATGAAAGTTTCAAGGAAAAAATCAAATTTGTTCCGCAAGGTAGTAACTTGGGACGTAGTCGTTTTGCGGTTTTTAATTCTCGCGAGGATCAGTCACGAATCGGATGATTTGACGAATGTAAATTTGATGAAACACATCTGGTGTACTGCAGGATAGTTGTTTGGGATCCTATGCTTCGTTCCCCTTCTGATCAATAGAGCTCGGATTATATGCAAAATGCATATTTTGTATTAAAAGGTATATCAACAAAAATTTAAGTTTTCTGGAGGAATCTGATCTTTTCAACTTAAAATAGGCTAATTAAAAAATAAATATCATGCATATTTTTGGAAATTAATACATTTTTTATCGAATTCTGCATATGTGTGCATATTTCTCTTATATCACAATTTTTCTTCAATATGGAATTTTATTGGTATTAAAAAGTATTATAGATTACAAGTTTGGCGAAAACTACCTAGAATTAAGGTGTAGTGTGAGAAGAAATTTTTAATCACGCAGCACGTAGCACTGTTTTTTTTTGTACGAAACAAGAATCTTTGGCTCGGTACAAAGATCTTTTTAGCGTCTTTGTACATTGTACAAAGATTCTTTTTGGGTAGTTCAGTTACCATTATCATGTTTTACAAACTAAAAACCTCTCGTACTAAGATTTTTTTCTGATCTTTGTACATGTACTTTGTACTCGTACAAAAAGAAAAACAGTGGAGTACTGGATTACACTAGAACTCAGTGAAAAAACTCAACTCTGGCAGTGGTTCTCAAAGTCACCTTTTTGAATCATTTAAGAATAGTCAAGAAAAGACGGCCCAGCAAGAATTTTCCATGGAGTTGTGAGAGGCATTTGTAAGCGACAATATTCCACTAGCAAAATTAGGAAATCCGAAGTCAAAAGATTTTCTTGAAAAATTTTCCCAAAAACAAGTTCCCGATGAAAGTACTTCAAGGAAGAATTACGTCGACCAAATATGCACCGACCTAATACGTGCTGAGATCCGCATATTGATAGGTAAAGGACTAATTTATTTCGAGGTGGATGAAACTACAGATTCTTGTGGTCGATATATTGCCAATTTGTTAATTGGTTATTTGAGTGTTGAAAACGATGACTCGATTTATCAAGACGAATGAACAATGTTTTTCTTCCTAATGCAATATCACAGGAGAAAATAATTTTAATGTTGTCTGATGCTGCCCCGTATACATATGTATGTGTAAAGTCTCGGTTACTCTCAAAATATTCCTAATTTAAATCATACCACTTGTTTGGCTCATGATATTAACGGAGTTGAGGAAGAAATCAGAAACCAATTCCCTCTTGTAAATGAATTAATTAGCAATGTGAAGAAAATTTTTCTAAGATCACCATTACGAATTTAGTTTTACAAAGAATCATTTCCCAATTTACCGTTACATCCACAACCAGTTATTACGAGATGGGGAACATGGTTAAATGTCTCAGTTTTTTATTCACAAAATTATGAAAAATTTAAAAAATGTTTTAGAATTATCTCATGATTCAAATGCTACAAAAGAAGCAAGAAAATGTTTAAAAAATAATGCAATACCAAGTCAATTAGCATTTATTGAAAGCAAGTTTTCTGTAGGAGCAGAAACAATTTTGAAATTAGAATCAAGAAAACTGCTTTTCACTGAATCTGTAACTTTAATAAGCAAGTGCTAGCAAGATTTGTCAGCTGTTAAAGGAACAAGTAAAATAATTTTTAAAAAACTAAATTTAGTATTAGAAAAAAATGAAAGATTCAAAATTCTTTCAAAAGTTTCTAATATTTTAAATGGAGTATTATCAAATGACATTGAATTAGACCCATATATTTTAACCAACTCAAAAATGCTCCCATACCTCCGTCAATGTTCAACGACCTTTCTCTACGTTCAAATACTTACTAGATAACAGACGAGAATCCTTGAAGATAGAAAATTTAGAAAAACATCTAATAATCAATTTTTTATCGAATTTGTGAACGTCAAGTAAACATACATATGTTTTTGCCGGTGTGGGATCCTTATTTTTTCTTTAAACAAGTTGCTGTTTGATTTATTACAGGGAGAAGTAGTTTGCCTGTTGTATGACTGTTCAGTACATAGACAAAATGTGATACGTGCTGTCGGCGCAAAAGCAAAGTGTTTATGAGATTTGAGATGATATGGTTGACTTTTCTCATCCTAGTACGTAGGAAAATATATAGTATATATATGAAACTTACATTAACACTAAATCGCGGTTTTCGTAGTATAGAAATCGGAATTAATAACAGTTCTCATAAGCAACTAACTTCTACTTGTATTGATATGGTGTATTTATAAGTAAAAGTATTCCTGTATACAAATTGACATTAACCTTCACTATACTTCGTTTGCGTCAAGAATGCAGTGTGGGGACAGATGGGGTATAAAATTGTTGAATCTAATTGGCTAATAACGAGGCCCAAATTACGCAAAGCCGATTTGACGTGACTTTTGATGGTTGTCCTACTTTGTCTAACATAACCTTACTTATCCGAAGAGTTTGTCCTAGTTTGATTGTGCTTCGGTTCAGAGCGCCACCTACCGCATTCTTAATGTGAACTTCTTGGGACGAATGAATTTAGAAGTTTCTGTAATGCTTAATTGTTCCATTCTCTGATATCATTGATTTGCTTTGTCACACTCTAACATTCAGTTCTTTATCTTAATATAGAAATATATGAGGTATGCTGGTGCGCCTTTGGGGATCACGCGCATTGGGAAATTCTGATATAGTTATACCAGTGATGCAGTAGCAAAATAGACAACCAACAACACAAGATCCAGAACTAAAGGCGAGTGATGACGGGCATTGGTAAATGCGCAAGAAAATCATATTTTGGTAAGCTTATGAACATACCCAATGTATTTTTTATCATGGTTCTTTCATAACCATAGTGTGATACGTATTTCTCAAAAATTTTGTGATTTTTCTTCAATTTCTATATTTCTTGAAATGATCCTCGACAGAGAAGGACGTATCAAAAACTTAAATTTCCTGATCGATCAGAACCCTAATTTTCGGCCTGGGACTTCGGTCGCTTGGTGAGATTGGTAAACCCCAAACCTTTTTGTACCCTCGCTTTTTCTTGAGGTTGGTTGTCTCAATTTTATCTTCTATGACTGTGCGTGAGTACGTGGCTCGCTTTACTTTCCGCCTAGTTGACCTCTAGTTGACTGATCGCCCTTGTTAGTTGGGCAACCAGTTCGATTAAAACCTCCGGGAGCTCGGTTAAGGTTGTAAGGTACTTTTTTTCAAGATCGGTTAAACTTAAATGTTTATTTATTGGTCCCAAAACTATTTTGAAAATTGTATATCTTATAGTTAAAAGTAGTGTGTGTAACGATAAAATACTAGTTTTTTTTTAATCTGCCGATTTCTATGCTAAGGTTCTCCAAATTTTCTTGTAATTCAAGATTTACCCCCTAAGGTCAAGAACTGAAAATCACCATATCAACATGGTTTTGTGGAGAGGAGATCAACTATTTCTAACCTGACTATCCACTCAAAATCTTGCCGAAACTCTACATACCAGACAGTAGATTGATGAACTTTCAAGAAATTTTTCGAAGGCCTTCGATCGTATTGACTGAGAGGTTACGGATTTACAATGCAGTTAATAAATTCCTTCAGTTCCTACTTAAGTGATAGATCCCAACAAGTGTTTAACAACGGGTACAACTCTATACCCTACGTTGCTCCATCCGGTGTGCCCCAGGGGTAGAATCTTGGACCGTTACTTTTCATTATGTCCATTAGTGACCTATCTAATCGCATTTCGTCAAGTCCTCATTTATATACATTTACGACCTAAAATTTTAGCGATGCATTGATGGCTTAATGGATTGCTATTTTCTCCAGCAAGATTTCAAGGGTGTAACAAGTATATCTTACCATAATATCTGAATAAATGTAAGGTGCTTTAATTTTGTAGGAAGACCAACGCTACTCTCCACAGTTACGAGGTTGATGGCGTTCCAATAGATCGTGCTCATTCTATTACAGACCTTGGCATTTTGTTCACCGTTCACCTAACTATCAATAACCATGTAGGCATGGTTGTCACTCGAGCAAGAAGAAACTGGGATTCATCATTCGTAACCGTAAATCTTTCACTAACCCAGATGCCCTGAAAGTTTTATAATTTTCATTAATTGGATCTCATTTGGAGTTTGGATGTTTGATTTGGTATCCCTAGTATCTGGTGAGTTGGTGTAGAGAAGATTTGTCAAATTTCTCTAGTTTCAGGCTGATAAAGTGTAAGTGATAAAGGGCTCCGCTTAGAACGAATTAATGATTTTTAGCCTGCGACTAAAGAATTGAAAGTAGTATACTGTCGGCGATTAGCGCTTCAGGCGCCTATCGTTAGCGCAAGAATCAAATCTCACGTACGAAATACTTCACTGGTCTTTAATTTAAATATATACTCCTAACTACATACTAACAAGAAATAACATTCCAGTAATAGTGAATAAAATGGCAATCGCGATTAAGACTAAAAGAAAATCTGAAGGTGGAGCTCTTTCCCCGTTTTCTTTGCTTAAAGCTCGCACACATTTGCTATTCCGTATTCGAGACGAGAAAAATGCCCATGATAAATTTGCGTCGGAAAGGGAAGAAATTCAAATGAGTGAGACTGTCTCGTCTGCACCGATTCGATCCCCGCGATTAATGGCGATCATTACTAATCTAATAACATATCATCGAAGCGGAGATCGTCATTAAACGGCGGCGTCTCGACGTATATATCCGTACGGATTATGTAACGTCGGCAATTACCTTCCTTCGACGTTTTCGCTTTTAAAAGGAAAACGCGAGGCAGGCGGCGGCTGCGGTGGCGGCAACGTCTACGAACTTCCGCTTCCAACAGCAGATATACACCGATTCCTTCGCGTAATCCTACTTCGATTTTTTCGCTCGTTTCGAACGCCTAAGTGTATGCGTAAACCGGCCGGTTTCAATTAGTACCGGATCGCCGGGGTGTTATTTATTGGATAGGAAGTCTCCTGCGACCGTACCAAGCAAAAAAGGAGACGATCGACTTGGAGGAAAATGCGCAGACTGGCCGATTTTTTCCGGGGCCCTTATCGTCCAGACGCGCGGATCGTCAGGTTTTAATACGCCATTTTTCTTGGCGGAATTTAATGGCGCCGGAAGTAGTAGTGCGGTTCGATAATCGCGGGGTCAGTGTATGTTGAGATTTGTGGAATGGAAGAAAACGCGAATGTTTAATTAAAAATTCCCGAATCGCACCTGACGCCCAGATTTTTGTTATTGTAGGTACTAGTTTTGATTTAAATTTGGCGCGCTTATCGCATGGTATAAGGAATTTGTAAATAAAAATCAAGGATGATGAAGTTATAAATGTTGAAGAAAGGAAAATGGAAAGGTGGGCGGAATACTTCAACGATATACTAAAGTAAAAAGACTTTGTAGGTTTCAAAATATTTATTATAGTACCACTACAATATTGTTCCACCACATTCTGGCTTCGTCAGGTATCAGGATGTACTAGACGTCAAGGATAAGACGACAGACACGAAGGAACGACATGAGGGAGAAAACGACAGGGACGCAGAAGAACAAGACGAAATACAAATGTAAGAAGTGACAGGAGCCATAAAGACAATTAAAGCTGGAAATCTCCTGGGCATGACAAAATAACGCCAGAGATGATAAAAATATGGGGGGAAATGGTAGACAGACGCTAAAGGATATATTAAACAAAGCACGGAAGGAAGGAAAGATGCCAAAGGATTGGAGGATGGGGGTGATTGTGCCCGTATTCAAAAAAGGTGACAATAGAAGATGCGAAAATTACAGAGTAACTTTGAATGTTACAGCCCTTTTGTTCATAGGGCTGGAAATAGATTTGAAATTCAATGAAAAATAATAAGAATAAGAAATGCAAGAATGACGGCGGAGATTAACTAATAATTTAATTAAATTTAAAATGGATAAAAAAATTATAATGGAAAATAAAAATAAATTGAAAGCTTTGCAACATAGAATTTACATTAATAATGAATTGACGAAAGAAGAACAAGAAACACAGAAAAAGAAATTAAAAGAAATAGCAGGAAAAGAAAGAAAGGATACTGAAAAATTACAATTAATAGATAGGAATATATTTGTGATGGTGAAGATCAAGGTGTAAAGGAATGGATAAGAAATAAAGAAACAACTGTCCCAAAAAACTTATAAAATCGAAGCGAGACGGAGAAACGAACACGACTCAGGGAAAAGGCAAGGAAATTAATAAGAATACTAGAAAGAAAAAAAAAAACGAAAACGACAGAGGCAAATATAACAGCAGAAAATAAACAAATATAACATCAAACAAATCGGAAAAAAATTGTCGCAGAAAAAGAAGAAGAATTGTATTAAAAGAACTAGAAAATGCGAACCTAGGATCGGCTGGAATTACAGAGACCAAAAAGAAAGGTACAGGGATTATAGAATTGGAGAGGGGATACTCGATAATATGGTCTGGGGTAAATATAGAAGAACATGAAAGGGAAGATGTGGCTTTGATTATTAATGGATAAAATATAAAGGACGAATGACAATTTTGCAAGTGAAAGAATTCTGTCGATAAACATGAACGAAAGGAGGGAAGAATCTTAATAATCGTAGCATATCAACCGAACAAAGATGCTAGACAGACCGAAAAGGACAAATTCTTCTACGACCTACAACCTGAGACTGATAAAAACCGGAACAATGTATCAATAATGTGAGATCTCAATGGGCGAGTTAGGAAAGATAATAGAAATATGGAATGGTGTATATAGAGGGACATAAAGAAAATGTAACGGAGAAAGAATAATAAATTGTGGCATAGAGAGCGAATTAATTATAACACACACACATGTCAAGCATAAGGACATCCACAAATATACCAGAGAAGTTGTAAGTCGTAATGAACGATCGATAATGGACTATTTCCTGCTTAGTAAAGATCACAGAATGCTGATCAAAGACATAAAAGTCTAAAATAGAGGGCCAGCGATTGGAAGTGATCACTTCTTGATAATTATGAAGTAGCAGACTATTACAGGACAGAAAAGAAAAAGCTAAAAGAACAATACCAAAAGAAAAGATTAGACTAAAACAACCACACATAAAAGCAAAATATCAAAAATATATGACATGGAACCTACAAGATTGTGATCCCCAAGCATCGGTAGAAAATATGCGGACACAATGTAAAAAGGCAATATTGACCCGTTGCAAAGAAAGTATGAGGAACAATGAGTATTTCGAATAGAAAAAGAACACACTGGTGGAATGACGTAATAAAAATGCAGTTAAAACAAAATAACAAAAATGGAAAATATACTTAGGTACAGAAACTCAAGAAGACTACGAAACTTATAAGAAAGAAAGGAACGAAGTTAAAAGGTTACTAAAAACGGAGAACGGAGAAAGATGCTGCGTAGATTTTGGAGAAAAAATGAAGATGGCATTCGAGGAAAATCAAAAACGGTTCTAAGAACTAGTAGAAAAAGAAGAACATAAAAAATAATAATGGCGATATCATTACGGAAGAAGAAAGAATTATGGAGAGGTGGAGGAAATATTTCAAAAGATGTATTAAAAGGAATCGAAATAATTACAACGGAATATGCAAGTGAGGAAATACCCCATAATCTAAGGGTACGAGAACAACAAACATCGAATAGAACAGAAGGAGATGTGAGAGTGGCAATCGGAGCAATGCAGATTTGGAAAGTACCAGGATGTGACGACATAACAGCAGACATGGTAAAGGCTGGAAACGAAAAAAGTGATAATAACCCTAAAAATATCGATTAATAAAGTTGTTAACGCAGGTGTAACGTCGATTGACTGGCAAACTGGTATCATCTTTTGAATACACAGGAAAGGATATACAAGAGAGTGCAAAAATTAAAGAGGAATATCTTTATTAAGCATAATAGGGAAAATAAACACAAGAGTATTTGAGAAAAGATTAGGAGAAACATTGGAAGCCACGCTTGAAGATTGATAGTTTGGATTTAGACCAAATGGGGAAGTGACCTTTGATGCTACCTTTATAATAAGACAGATAAGCGAGAAGGCAATAAAGAAATCACGGGAGGTACATTTATGAAACATCTTTCTAAATCAGAAAAAATTGGAACAGGTTAAAAATTTAAAATATTTAGGGACAATTCTAAACAGCATATGGGAGGTTTGATGAAAAGATGAAGAGTAGAAACGATGCAACAGAAAAACAGGATCAAGAGTACCATCCAAAGGGGTTATATGGGACAAGTGGGATATTATGGGACAAATACAATATTTTTTCAAATTCGCGCTCATAACCAACCTATTAGTGACAGAAACGTAACAAAATTATTTAAGGTTAGTGTTAGTGCTATTTATATGATTATGTGACTAATAGTGTAATTTTAGTGCATACCGTTTTTTAACATAAAAAGAGTAAAGTGAACCTGCTATTTTACAAAAATAAAAACCTCGAGTTGTCTCCTTCATATACAGGTTAGTTGGAATAGCATTGTAAATTGTTTCTGGGAAACTGTTAGCACATAACCTTAAAAACAGTTCCGTACATTAAATGTTAACAAAAAAAGATGGTTGAGAAAATAGAATGGAGTTTTGTCAAAATATTGTATTTCAGGGGTTATAGGGGACAGCAATGCCGCGCAATTACAAGAGGAAGTTGGAAGCTGCACTGCGGAGAAATTACGAATCAACATTATTACAAAATGCTCTATGTGCAGTTGTGGACGGCAAAATGTCATTAAGACAAGCTGCTGAGATGTACAACGTGCCAAAAAGTACGATATCGCCCAAATTCCATGGGCAAAATATCGGTGAACTGGGTCGACCACCTGTGTTGTGGCCGCGAGATTCCTTTTACACCGCTGGTTTTGAGAAAATTTGTATTAAAGATTTCAAATACAATTTTAAGGAGAAATATCCAATTATCAATTAAATTATCAGAAAATACAAAACGATGTAAAGCTGCGCTGTCTGAAGAAGTAGTGAATAACTTCTTTGACGAATTTGAGATTAGCACAAATAATATTCCGGAATGCTTTAAGAGTTCTTTCCGATCCTATAATAAAAGAGGCACATGCACAAGGCAAGGAATTAAATTCGATGAAGGTTTCATTGTAATATTTAAATAAATATTTTTAATCAAGCATTTTTGTACTTCTGCATGTTATTTTGATTATTAGTCAAAATCGAATTGGTCGACACACAATTTTTATACATTAGGGACGATATTGTGGCTGTACAATGTCCAATAAAGGCAATACCAAGTGCAAAGTGAGTCAAAGTGAACTAATCCACTGAAGAACACCCCAAATTACCCCATGCGCACTTTAAATTGGGACAGTAACATTATCAAACATATATTGAAAACAAAATTCATAAATTAAAAAGTAAATAATAGTTGTTGTCTATTTTAGAGGCTTTTATATAAATAATTCACTGACATGCAGTTATGGGCTTTGACTTTTGAATAATTTGCGAAAACGAAAAATAAGTGTTCCATATAACCCTATGTGACGGTACCTACCTTCCTGAACAAAAATCAAATACCAAAACAGATTAAAACAGACATTTTTAAGGTTAAGAAAATAGCTACACCAATACTCATATTCGGATCTGAAGTATTCAAATGAAATTCCTCAGAAGGATAGATAGAAAAACAAGACTAGATAAACTAAGAAATTCTACACTCTTTGTCAGAGAAAACTTAAAAATACAACTCATACAAAACAAGATAGAAGAAGGACAACTCAGATGGCTAGGACATGTAATAATAATAATAATAATAATAATAATACTTTATTACCCGACAGCAACAACAGCTGTTAATTACAAGATAATATTTACAATAAAAACAATCTTAACCATAGTAATAGAAAATCTCAAAAAATAATAAAAATAACCTCAATCGTTCCGTCAATACTCAAATACATATGTTATACGTGTACGATGATGAGCTGGGTTTTCACTTCTTGAAGTTGGTTGAAGGAAACACAATTTGCAGTTCGCCACGTTTTTTATTTTTAACTAATTGTTACATACAAAAATGAAAGGAACCGAACACGTAGGAGACATTGATAACTTTGAAACGGCATGAAAACTTTACAATATTAAACATTACAATTTAAAATAACATATAACAATAACGCGCCCGAATACGTTGTAAACCTCTTAGCGCTATGGCATGGTAAAAACTGCTCTCAAAATTAAATTTACAAGCTTTTATAACTTAAAGTCTCTAACATTCATAATGCTTGTGGGTTCCAATTTCTCGGAAGGTCACAACTCGAGAGATAATAGAGAAAGTTAGAATATTGACAATAAATAAAATTTCTAGGTACTTAGGATGTGACGAATGAAGCCTAATTGTTCGGAGAATCCTAACAACATTTAAGACACAAAACAAAAATAAATTAATTAATTATGCAACAGTAAATTTTGTATTTAACAAAAATCTTAGATTTCTTAGTCAGGTGTTAAACAAATCAATTTCATTACAAAACCTATTAACATTTACACACATTGAAAAGACTGATGAGCGCGAGTGGTGAGTAGTAGCGGTAGTTGGTACATAAAAAAGACACGCATGTCTAGCACATAGTCTAGGAACATGGAAACTGAACTGTTGCAACAAGTCAGGAGCATAAAGAAAGTTGTGCTTAATTACTAAACTACTTTCACCATTCGCAGACGCGCGTTTCGCGGTCATACCGCTCATCAGTGCGACTGTGTGAAGCAGTTTTCATTTCTATAGAAGCTCTATATAAGCCCGGGTGTTAGATGTTCGCACATATGAAAGTTCAATTACGAAATTCGGCAATAATGAGAGTTTGTGGCAAAACAAGTTGTCTACTTCTGTAGAATCAAAATAGCTGCAAAAATGCGCAATTACTACATTATGGCCGAATTTCGTAATTGAACTCTCATATGTACGAACATCTAACATAAAGAAAGTTGTTAATCAAATTTATACACAAAGACAATCTGTGATATTACGCCACGGTTTTCCAAGGAAATATAATTATGTTATACGAATGGGAGAAGGACTGGTAAGAAGAGTTTTCGAAGCCAAAACAAACAAAAGAAAACAAAAAGGAGGGCCAAGAAGGTGTTGGAGAGAGGAAGTAAGGGGAGCGGCGGAGAAAAGGAATATAAATTGAAAGGAAAGCCGAAGACAAGTGCAAGACAGGAAAACATGGCGAAGAGCATGAAAAAGAACTCCAACGTGACTCAACTCCACGAACCCGATACCCGGAAAGGTATAAGGGCTAGGACTAGTAACTCAGTAAAATGGAAATTTCAACTTGCTTAAATCCTGATTTATTTAATTGGAGAGGTGATACTCGAGGACAATTTTATATTTTGTAACGACTAATGATAAACATTACAGGCAGGTTGGTCGCAGTACCACTTTTTCTCCCACTTTTCCCACCTTTCCGCTTCGACTTTTCGATATAGCGATTCTGCCAGCGTCATATCTCTTTCACGACGTAATTTTTTTCCGGCGGCCTCTCTTAATCCGACAAGCTCTAAAGCGAGAGCGGCGGCGTTTATCATACATAAAATTCCGCTCGTCCTCGTTTAACTATGCGGCTCACGGTTGGCGCCAACCATTAAAACGTACGTTGCTACCGCCGGCCGCCCGACTCGAACGAGGACAACGCTGGCCTCTCAGTTCCTCAGTTGGCGGCCGCGCCGCAACTAAAGAAAGAGTCCGGCATGAATGAACGAACGAAGAAACGACCGGCGAACGAACGGTCGTGGGCGCCGCAACCTCGTCCGCCCTCCTTCGCGACGGCGTGGGTGAGCTGCGTAGGGCCTACGAGATCGTCGTCGTCAGATGGTCTCTCTAACCTGTTGTTATTGTTACCGCCCGTGCGCCCGAAAAAGGCGTATTTTGGTCCTGTCGACGTTGGACGTCTTTATCGGAACGATTTTATGCAAGTTCGTCTCTTGTCTGTTCGAACTGATATTAATGGGATTTTACCGATAATTAGTGACGTTACAGTCTTCCATTAAGACTTTATACTTTAAACACGTGGGCTACTACGAGCTAAACCCACTCGAAATGCAACGATCCTCGATTGTTTTTAAAGTATCATAGCGGTGGAAATTACCTCTTTCAAGAAGGTACGAGAAGAAGCTGTGGTAGACGAAGTTGTTATGCAGTTTAAAGACAATCCGGAAGTTGTAAGAGTTTTACAAGAGAAATGAAATTTGTATAGAACAAAACCAGAATATGTATTGTACATAACCTACATACGTATTCTCACGAATATAATTGTTAACTACATCACACCACAGTAGTTCATGTAGAAAAACTTGGTTATTTTATTCTGTTTTAATGTGGACCTCTTTCTGGTTGCCGCATGCTCCCTCCACTTTTTAAGCCAAATTATATCCATGGATGTAGACGAATCTTGTTGTTCTACATACTGAAGGATCGCGTCGAAACTGTTGAGAACCTCTATAGCTGCAGAGTGATAAATTTTAGGTAAAACCTCCATCCTATCTAATTCATCTTCACCGCAATTTTATTGTTCTACAGCCCGGCTTGTAATCGCCTGCGCCAAAATTTCTTCGTTGTTGATATTGTGTGGCAGTTAGCCAATTTTGGATATCGGTCTACTGCGATTCTTCACCACCTTCTAAACGTTGCAAGTCATTAGACAATGATCTTAAATAATCGGATTCTGATTCTCTTTCTTCCACTCCTTCTTTATCTTCCTCTTCTTTTGGTTCAGGTTCTTTCGTGCGTTTTTTAATATCAAGTTTTTGCTAAGACTTAGATAATGTGGGAACAATATCATCCCAAACTTCTGTTATCATGTAAATAACATCCTTGATGTTAAGAGATTTAATTAACTCTTGGCGATGTTTTCTCGTCATACATTCTATAATTCCCTGCTCCAGTGGTTGAATCAACGAGGTTACATTTCCCCATAAGAAAATCGCTTTTATTTCGCCCGTCGTCAACTCTGACACATTTGGATGTGACGGAGCATTATCCAAAATAAGAAGGGCTTTCTGGGGAGACCCCACGCCTCTAAATGTTTTGTAACTTCAGGGACAAAAACAGTGGCAACCGAATCGTTAACTAGTGCTGAATCCGTCCACGCAAATCTTTGAGCCCGATAATGAACTGGCAATGATGACAAATTTATGTTTTTAAATGTTCTCGGTTTCTGTGATTTGCCGATAACAAAAAGAGGAAATTTGTGAGTCCCACTTGCGTTACTACATGGATAACAAACAGTAACAGAAGAAAAATGATATCCACAGAGGTTAGATTTTTGAGATAAATTGAAGACAAAACGAGAATAAGGTATAGTATATAAACAGTGACAAACCTAAAAGTTATACCAATCGCTCAAATATTCGAAGAGACAGATGAGGTGAGGAGGTGAGGTGAAGAAAATACACCGAACGGAAAAGATGGGACGCGCAGATTCGTGATGTGGTGGAGAAAATCGAAGTTACGTTGGAGTCAGGTCAAAAGAACTGCACAAGACACGAAGATGCAGACGAAAATGGGAACTGGAAACAACTGAATTTCTTAGTCCGGCACATAGGAGTAAAAGAACTTTAAGTATCTAACAAAAAAGCCGATTTTAGATAATAGGAACTGGAGAGCTTCAGATAAATGTACCTATACAAGCCTTTACAAGTTTTAGAAGAAATTGATACCAGTTAGTTACTTATTAACTAATTTTTGAAGAATACAGAAGATTTTAAAGTATTCTTAGACAACGCGTGAAAAAGCAAGCAGCTAACTTTAAGGTAACTTCTAAACTAGTTATCAAAATCCCCGCAGTCATCAGATAATATCTGGAATGATTTAATACACTTGGGCAGCTTTCGAAGAAGTTGGAAGACTTTAAACAACTTCTGAAGTAGTGGGAAGTCCTTAGATAACTTCTGAAGAAGTTATCAGTTCACTCACCGTTATCTGAGGAAATCAACAGCCTTTACATAGATGTTGATGTTTTTGAAAACCAGTCAGGGCTTAGATGGTTTCTACGGGATATCCGGAAACGTAGTGAGATTCCAGACAACGTTTGAAGAAGCTGAAAGACGTTGGATAACTTCTGATATATTATTTTCCTACAATCGTTAGGAGAGATCGGAAGAAACGGACAGATTCTCGAGAAATCTGGTTTTACAGAATTCGTTAGACCGTAGACAGTGTAGCAGTTCCCAGACGAAGCAGCTGACAGATTTTTCAAAGCGTTTCGTGATGTTTAGACATTATTTTGCCAACAATTTAAGAAACTAACACATTAACTTCTAAATTTAAATAATTTCTGAAGTAACTATAGGATTTTGCAGAGCAGTTAGATAATGTCTGAAACTGGTGGAGTTTAGATATTCCTTAAATAACTTTCAAAAGATCTGGTAAAACTTTAGACAGTCTTTGGATAACATCTGGAGAAACTGGCAGACTTTAGAGGACATCTGAAGAAATCGGTAGATTTCAACCAACTTTTGAGGTAATCATCAGATTTTGTACAGTCATTAGATAATATTTAAAACTGACGGACTTAGGACAGTTCCGAGGTAACTTCCCAAGGATTTGGTAGGCTTTAGAGATTGTCCAGAAAACATTTGAGAAAACTAGCGTAATTATCAGATTTCATAGAGTAGTTAGATAATACCTGAAACTGGCGGAGTTTAGATAGTCCTTAGATAACTTTCCAAAACATTTGATACACTTTAAGCAATCTTTGGACTTCAGAGAACATCTAAAGAAATCGATAGATTTCACAGAACCTTTGAGGTAATCGTCAGATTTTGTGCAATCATTACATAATATCTAAAACTGGTAGACTTTGAACAGTTCCCAGGTAACTTTAGACGTTAGACGTTGTTTAGACAACAATTGAAGAAACTAACACGTAAATAACATTTGAATTTAGATAACTTCTGAAGTAACTTTATCAGATTTTCCATACTGAAACTGGAGGTGGTTAGATAAACTCTAGATAACGTTTTAACATGTGGTACACTTTATACAATCTTTAGGTAACATGTGAAGCAATTAGCAGACTTTAGAGAACATCTAAGGAAGCAGGTGGACTTAGAAAAACTTTCCATAGTAACTGAAAAAATTAGAGAATAAGCGAAGAAGTTGACAAAAGATAAATAGATGCTAAAAATCTTTTGAAATTCAGATACCTTTTAGTTTTAACTTCTGAAAAAGTAGACAAAACTTCAAACGACCTTTGAAGAATCCGTTTAGATGAAATCCGCAGAAATTGGTGGAATTGAAGCGATTTTCGTGCCAGATTCTATACCGTCATTACCTAATTAGTATTTGACAAAAGTCAGATAGTTTTTAGATAACTTTAGAAGAATCTGATGGACTTTAACCTGTTTCTAAGCAACGTCTGATGAACGGAGACTTTAGATGATTATTTTTAGTAGCTGTTAGATTCGGTACAATCTAATGTTTGGCGCAGTTGCCAGACTTTAGATAGTGTCTTTGCAGAAACTGACTCTATACCGCCTTTACAAGAAAATTGGAGTTTTGAGTTGATTTAACTTCTGAAAAAGCTGATAGATTCTGAAGCCTGAGAAAGGTTACTTCCAGAAGCTAGAAGGAAAATTTTACATCAGCTCGGTGACTAACATTCAATCAACAGCGTTACAGATTTCCCTATTTAATTTGATGTTTTATTTTGACTGCTACGTCTGCAGAAGTCCTCAGTAAATTTGAATCTGCCGGAGATACTCTGGTCTCTAATATGCTGCTTTATAGCCATTAGTAAGATCATTCATCAAGATTTTCCAAATTGTACTAATTGAAAAGGGCTAGTTTCAGTTTCACTGAAAGTTTCAGTCCCTAGGAGGACATTGGATTAGTTCGCCTAAATGCAGCTGTTCTCAGTAATTCTGGAATTCCTCTTATGGGCAGTTCTAATAGTCATGTTTAGAATCCGAAAGCTTTCTTTGCCAGGTGTAAGTTGAAAATTAGGTTCTGGTGTTCCGCAAGGTGATAAGTTAGGACCTGCGCTGTTTCCTGTTTTTGCTAACGATATAAACTGCCGAATTATTCTTATCGTTGATAATCCAAACTCTTACGCTGTTAAACTTGCTGTTAGTCCAAGTACTTCACGACGATCATGATTTGCGATATTGTGCACGACTTATTCATCTAGCTCAACGTAATAAGAAAATCGAGGGAAGAACAGAGACATTTAAATCACACCCGATCCCATAACGAACGAATCGGTTAAGATCGCACGTCGAAATCTAGCGAGAGCAAATAAAATCGGTTTCGTGCCTCATTATCACAAGAGACCGATAATTTTAAAACGTCTTTACGCGTCGAGAAAAGGAATAAACGGTGGTAGTAAAAGCCAAACGTTCCCCATCCTCGTTTCGCATATCGGATCTCCGCGCTAGCTCGTTTCGTTCGGGCCGATTTGCCGGTAGTACGCCGATATTTACGATTCAAGGTGGTTATGTCGGCATTTTTCAGTCTGGCCTTTTCTAAATATATACAACTTCTTGGGTGTAAATAAACACGTCGATATCGCGTAAGATCACTTTACGAGACGCAAGACCTAATTTGGAACTTTCGCGTGGTCTCTTCGGTACGGTGGCGCCTATTTCTGCGACGCGCGGCGGAAAATTCGTTTGGGTGGTCAAGGGCTCCCGGTTTCAAGATTTATTACGTCGAATAAAAGAATTAATTTGAAAGAAAAAGAAATTTGGATGATAACACAGCTCGACAAAAAAATTGCTGCATCAAAAAGAAAAGCTGATTTTAAATATTTCAAGAACTCTAATTCCAAAAATACCATTCCGTTTCTTGTGTCACCTGTGTCGGGTGTAGTTGTTGAGATAGACAAAAATTAAATATTTCATATATTTTCATTCATATTGTTCCAATAAACCTTCTGAACAGACCGTCTTTTCAATTCTAGTTGTTTATTACAGTTGTTTTTACTTCCCTAATCTTTCTAGGGAAGAAACTATTTATTTATCATCTTAAATTCTCCTAATTACCCACCTGCAATTAGTAATGAAAAATTAAAAGCAGGAATATTTGATGAACCTCAGATAAGGCAACTTATAAAAGACCCACACTTCACAGAATCAATGACTAAAATTGGGTCCAACGCATATTGTGTAAAATTTTCTTGGTAATTATAAGTCTGAAAATTACGAACAAATAATGGAAGATATGCTTAATAACTTTCAAATTTTGGGTTGCCATATTAAGGTCCATTACCTCCACAGTCATTTAGAGAGATTTCCTGCAAATCTTGGGGACTTTAATGAGGAGCAGTGCGAAAAATTCCGCCAGGATATCAGAATAATGGAAGAAAGGTACCTGGGCAGATGGAACACACACATGATGGCTGATTACTGCTGGAGTATTAAAAGAGACAAACCCTTTCAAACATGCGCAAGAAAAGCGCTCAAAAGAAAGTTTTTAAATTAGTTACCAACTACCGTAAATATTTATTTTGGGTAATAACATTTTTAAATATTTGTTTTATAGAATAAACTTATTTTCTGTTTTATTTGTGCGGTTTTACAGGCTTAATTGGAACCAATATTTATATGCAGGAATAAGAGTAGCTAAATACAAATACGTGCTCACATCTTTCGAAGACGAGCTGATAGAGAAAATCTGATGGTATTTTTGGGTTCAGCACACCAAAATTAGTTCAGAACTGTTAAAAAAGTCCGGCAGCAAAATATGTGTTGACCAGTGTAATTGTCGTGGGAAATGATCGAGATGCGTATTTCGACAACCAGGTAATCATCTCCAATGTTTCGCAAACATATTCTTCATATCTCGACATTTTACGACCTTTTTGTACATCAAAAAATATGACGTCATAAACTTCCTACAAGAAACGAAAGGAAAAAGTCACCTACTACGTGACAAAAGCTCGCGTTCCACAAAAGACCGGAAACGATTAGAAACGAGCGCCGGCCGGGCCGGTTCACGTTATGTTGTATGTATGTATCTGCTACGTATACGTATAGTACTATGTAATTCGTCTTTCTCGACGACGTCTGTCTCGCTCGTGGCGTCCGGGAGGCCATTCAACGCCTAAATATTGGCTCAATCGCGTCGATCTTTCGTGACATTTAAGGCCGCTTTCATTGATAATAGACGAGTCGCCCACCGCCGGCATATTTCGTACGGAAAATGAATGGATAGGCCTGGCAGGCAAGTTCTGACTCTTTCCTTTCTCTCTCTTTTCCCTTACGTGCTCGCAGTCGCTCGCTACGTGAGCGCAGATTGGATTTTATTCGTCTCATGATTCCGAGCGAAAGTATCCAAAAAGTATCCGCTGAAGGAAGTTGGTGACAAATGAAAGTGAAAAGGAACGTGAGGATAATCTAGGGATTTATGGTTTTTGGTTATTGGCATCGGTGAGATAAAATTGTTGTTTTTGAAGTAGTGTTCGAAAATGAAAAATTGGTAATAAGCATATTCAACGCGTTTCGGACAATCTGACCTCATCGAGCAGCAACATTCGAGTTATGTTGCTGCTTAGATTCCGACATAATTCTTTATTTTGTTTTAAAACCAATGCTCAGTGATCGGTTGTTTATTAGGAAAATCCAATCGCAACGAATTTGATAACAAAACTTATTGTTAGATATTGATTGATTGTTTATTCAATGCATTCAATCAAATGACGAGTTCAGTGGCGAAATTCTCTGGGATAAAAGTTGAGTAGTGACCGTCTGTTTATTCAAAGCATCCATTCATACAGCTAATATTAGGGAAAAATCAGATGACTATTGGCTGTTGATTAAAAGCATCTAATCAAGTCAAAGAGTGATTGGGTGTTCATTAATCATTCAGCGAACTTTAGGGCAAAAATGGGGAGTGACCGGCCGCTTATTGAAAGCATCCAATCACACAGCTAATATTAGGGAAAAACTCGAATGAATATTGGCTGTTACTTCAAAGCATGAAATCAAGTGACGAATTCAGTGGCGAGATCAGACGGTGCTTGAGTGTTGATTCATCATTCAGCGAACTCTAGGGTAAAAGTTGAGCACTGCCCGGCTGTTTATTCAAAGCATCCAATTACACAGTGAATTTTAGGGAAAAAGTGAACGATAAAGTAACATTCAACGAATTTTAGGATGAAAGTTTGGTAGTGACCGGCTGTTTATTTAACGCACCCAATCACACAGCTATTTTTAAGGAAAAACTCTGATGATTATTGGCTGTTAGTTCTACGCATCCAATCAAATGAGGAGTTTGGTGGCCAACCACAGGCGGAGAGTGGAGTATAAGTTTATCATTTAGGAAATTTTAAGACGTAAGTTAGGTAGTGATTGACTGCTTATTCAAAGCATCTGGTCATATAGCCATTCTTAGGGAAAAACTCAGACGAATGTTGGCTGTTAGTGCAAAGCGTTCAATCAAATGACGAGTTTGGTGGCGAAATTTTTACATTGATTTGACTATTGACACAACGTGAGTTTTACGGCAGAACTTAAGCAGCGATTGGGTATTTGCCAAAGCATTCGATAATATGGCGAGTTTTAGGACTCAAAAAGTGGTTAGTTGTTGGTTCATCGCAAACGGTAAGTTTTATGACAACATTTAGTATAGCGACTGGATGTTCATCCAACGCATCCAAAGCTATTCTCTAAAGCATCCAATTACATGACGAGTTTTACGACAAAAGTTGGCAGTGATTAGCTTCTTGCCTACTACATCCAAATATTTGGCTAGTTTTGTGACAAAACCTAAAAAGGTGACCGTCTCATCCATTTACACAGCGAGTTTGAGAGCAAAGTTCCGGGAATGATAGACTGTTTTATGACAAAACTCAAACCGTATTGGCTGTTCATTAAACGCATCCAAAGTTATTTCTAAAGCATCCAATCACATAACGACTTTATGACTGAACTTCAGCAGCATTTAGGTTTTTGCCTAAAACATCCAAACATATGACGAGCTTTATGGCAAACCCCAAAAGGTGATAGTTTCATTCAATTACACAAGCGAGTTTGAGAGCAAAATTCCGGTAGTGATAGAAAGTTTTATGACAAAACTCAAACGGTGATTGGCTGTTGGTTCATCGTAAACAGTAAATATTATGAAAAGAATTTAGTCAGCGATTGGTTGTTAATTTAACGCACCCAAATGTATTTTCTAAAGCGTCCAATCACATAGCGAGTTTTATGGCTGAACTTCAGCAGCGATTAGATTTTTGCCTAAAGCATCCAAATATATGACGAGCTTTCTGATAAAACCCAAAAGGTGACAGTTTCATCGAATTACGCAACGAGTTTGAGGGCAAAATTTCGGTAGTGATAGAAAGTTTTATGACAAAACTCAAACGGTGATTGGCTGTTGGTTCATCGTAAACAGTAAATATTATGAAAAGAATTTAGTCAGCGATTGGTTGTTAATTTAACGCACCCAAATGTATTTTCTAAAGCGTCCAATCACATAGCGAGTTTTATGGCTGAACTTCAGCAGCGATTAGATTTTTGCCTAAAACATCCAAACATATGACGAGCTTTATGGCAAACCCCAAAAGGTGACAGTTTCATTCAATTACACAAGCGAGTTTGAGAGCAAAATTCCGGTAGTGATAGAAAGTTTTATGACAAAACTCAAACGGTGATTGGCTGTTGGTTCATCGTAAACAGTAAATATTATGAAAAGAATTTAGTCAGCGATTGGTTGTTAATTTAACGCACCCAAATGTATTTTCTAAAGCGTCCAATCACATAACGACTTTATGACTGAACTTCAGCAGCATTTAGGTTTTTGCCTAAAACATCCAAACATATGACGAGCTTTATGGCAAACCCCAAAAAGGTGACAGTTTCATTCAATTACACAAGCGAGTTTGAGAGCAAAATTCCGGTAGTGATAGAAAGTTTTATGACAAAACTCAAACGGTGATTGGCTGTTGGTTCATCGTAAACAGTAAATATTATGAAAAGAATTTAGTCAGCGATTGGTTGTTAATTTAACGCACCCAAATGTATTTTCTAAAGCGTCCAATCACATAGCGAGTTTTATGGCTGAACTTCAGCAGCGATTAGATTTTTGCCTAAAGCATGCAAATATATGACGAGCTTTCTGATAAAACCCAAAAAGGTGACAGTTTCATCGAATTACGCAACGAGTTTGAGGGCAAAATTTCGGTAGTGATAGAAAGTTTTATGATAAAACTCAAACGGTGATTGGCTGTTGGTTCATCGTAAACAGTAAATTTTATGAAAAATTTAGTCAGCGATTGGTTGTTAATTTAACGCACTCAAAGCTGTTCTCTAAAGCATCCAATCACACAACGAGTTTTATTACAAAACGTTAGCAACGATAGCGGGTTTACCCAAAGCATCCAATTATATCACGAGTTCTGTGGCAAAAGTCAAACAGTGATTGCCAGCAGATTCAAGTAATTAGTTCCAATGACAACCTTCATGGCAATACACAGATGGTAATTCTCTTTTTGTTCAAACCAACCAATTCCACCGCCAAATTTAGGACAAAACTCAGGTAGTGATTGGCTGTGTAAGGTAACCAGTCATATGATTAGCCGCACGGTATCATTTAAGTAGTGATGTTAGTTCGAATCATCCAATCATATTACATATAATTAAGTTTTATGGAAAAAGTTACGGTGTCATAGGCTTCACGGCCAAGGCATTCAATTATATAACGAGATTTAGGATAAAATTCAGTCTGCTTGTTGAAGGCTTCCAATCATACCACGAGTTTATAGTAAAAGTCGAGTAGTGACTGTCTGCGGGTTCAAATCGTCCAACCATATGGCGGGTTGTATGCTTATTCCATAGATGCAATCACAGAGCGAGTTTTCCGGCAAAAGACAAGCATTCATTGGTTGTTACACACGTATCATAAATGTTATTGGTCAAAGCATCCAATCATATGACGAGTTCTATGTAAAAGCGAGTTGTAGGACAAAACTCGTGCGATGATTTGGTACTTGTTGAAGACATCCAATCATGTGATGAGTTTTACGGTAACATTCAAATAGTGATTGGCTGTTGGTTCAAATCATCCAATCATATGACAAGTTCTATGGCAAAATTTGTAGAAGTGGTAGACTGCGTGGTCAAGACAGTCTAGTTTTAGTAGTTTTCGGGCTGCTTGGTTAAAGCTTCCCCAATCATATTACGAGTATTATGGTAAAAGTCAAGCAGTCTCTGGGTTCAAATCGAGTTGTATAGCAAAACTAGTATATTGACTGGCTGTTTTTCCAAAACATCCAATCACGTGATTTTTGGGACAAAACTCAAGCAATGATTCGCTGTTTATTTTCTGGTAATACATCATTGAGTGCGTATTATAACTGTCCAATCATCCAATGAGTTTTGTGCGGGAACATTTGAATCACTCCTCCGTAGAATCAACTTCGTTCCTAGTTGCTATGGTTACCATTTAATGAATCACGTTTTTCAAGTTCACAATAAAAACAAAAATAAAACGATACGTCCTCGTGACATACTTCGTTAACTTTCAGAAAAACGAAACGTAAAAAAACAGCATACACATCAGCAACAACAACAAAAACAACAAATTACAAGTTCGTCAAGTCCGGACGGCCCACGCCAGACTGTCTCCTGCCGTACACTTACACCAACACTTTTTCCAATTCTCGAACGCAAGGCGAGAGCACCGGCCAACGGGATTCTATCTTTTTTATTCTGATGTATCTCTCTGTTTTCGGATAGAATCTGCCGACGCAAAAAGCACACGTACAAGTTGGACGCAAAAGAAAATCGCAAATAAAAGGACGAAAACGAAATCCGAACGAAACAAAGGAAGTAATAAAGAAAAAACATTAAATTAAACGGAGCAAATCGAGGTGGCGGCGGCGAAAACCAAATCAGAAACCTCCCGTCGTCGTGTTCTCTTGTTTTTTCTTTGTTTTCGTACAAGCATCGTTTAGCGCTGGCGATCGGCAATTGTCTTTAATGGCGTCCTACGCGCGCCGGTTACGTGATTTTCACGTATGTAAAAACCGCCGCCGAGCAAATTGGGCGTATAAATTTGTGCAATAACTTGCGTGTAGTATAATAGAAAAGTAACTGTAATCGGACTATCTTCATAGGCCAGTCTCTATTTTTTCGTTTGGACATCATCAAGATGCTTGGGAATAGTAGCAAAGCGGGTTAGAACGCACTCAAATGCAACGGTTTATATTCTTACCCCAAGCCAAAATACGTATTTCGTCAACTATAGTGACCCTCAGTGGAAACATCGTTAAATGGCCGGAATCATTTGTTGTCTTCTCCTGTTGAGGATGATGACTTGGATGTCTAAATTCGTATTTGATGATGTGTAATGGCGAAGCCCATTTCAGGCATTGATGACATTCAAGTTGTCATCTTCGTTAAAAATTATCGCAATGGAAACGTGTCAATGGTGAAATGATGGGGTGTGCAAGTTTTCTGCCGTGTTTCTTCTGAAGATGACGATTTTGTCCCCAATTCCCAAATTCATTTCGGGGTGTGGTAAGGGTGAAAGCCACTTTTCCCATTTGCGTTGTTTCCTAAGAACACTCCCAAGTAAAATTGGCTAAATTAATAAGACTTCATTTCTTGTGTTAAATCAAAATAGCACTTTCTATTAATTTCATGATAACTGTTTCGTTCCTAGCAAGGCGATCATCTTCGATCGTATTTCATCACTTTCCTAAAATTATCTAGAAATTAAGGGCAAAACAGATCACCCAGTAAAGATTTTTTAAATTTCGCGGACAATTTAAGTTGGCAGGTCCGGTAATACTGGACATACAACGCATGCGAATATGTTCACTATTTCCGGAACTACCAACTTAAACTGTCCGAGACATGTTCAGTGGGCAGTTTCATTTAAACTTGGAAATGCAGCCCGTTTGAAAAGGCGTATACTCACGTCGTTGTCTGCACTCCTCTTACCATTTTATAATTATCAATGAGGTAACCGCGGGTCAAAGAATGGTCGTCTCGGCTAATTGAGTTATTATTTAAATATGTAGCCGCGTTCAACGTTTAGCCACATACATACATACATCTGCAAGTCTATGAATCGATTTCTTTCCTCGTCCGACGTATTGTCTCTTTGCTGTATATCGTTCGATTAGCAGATGTTTTGAATATTATAATCTGCAAGCGCGTTTTTTTTTTGTTTCACCAAAGAATTAGTTACGATGGAGTTTTTTTGTCCTATCGTAAAGTCATTAATCACCATTGTAGTGTGTGTATTATTCTGTTTTTTTTCTTAATAATTAGCGGTAGCGGATCACCTGTTTGCATGAATTAAATAAGAACGGTAGGATGAATGTACAGTACCGGACAGAAGGATAAAAAACTGTTTGACACTATTGATGCTTTTTCCAACAAATAATATGGAAATAACGAAAATATTTTGGGTTCTGCTGACGATGAGTCTGAAAATTAGAACGTGTAACTCTGATCTGTTTAGAATATCGCGTAGGATTATTATTATAGAAATAAACAATTTAAGGAAGATCTGCAATGTTTCTTTATTACAAGAAAGGAATAATAATAGAAACGGGAGCAAAAACAGAAATGCGAATAGAAACGGAAACAGTAATAGCAACGGGAAAGGAAATATAAATAGAAATGAATACAAAGACAGAAATCAACGCAGAACAGAAAAGAAATAGAAGCAGAAACGAAATTAGAAACGAAAAGAGAAACAACAATAGGAACATGAAAACAAAGAGAAATAGAAACAGCAGTCGAAGCAAAGCCCGAAAAAACAACTAGATGGAAATAGGAACAATCCTATTGATTATTTCTCTTTCTTTTCATGTTCCTATTGTTGTTTCTCTTTTCGTATCTAATTTCGTTTCTGTTTATTTCTTTTCTTTTCTGCGAACAGAAAAGAAAAAAGAAATAGGAACGGTAATAGAAACAGAAGCGGAAACAAAGACAGAAACAGAAGCAGAAATGATCACTGAAGCAGGAACAGCAACAAGTACAGGAAACAGGAAAATTAACAGAAATAGAATCAGAAATAGAGATAACAGAAAAAAGAGGAATAGTAATGGAGACAGAGATAGCATTACGAACATTATTATTACAGAAGTAAAGAATGCGGAGATAATCTACAATGTTTCTTTAGCACACAAAAAGTGAATAACGATCCAACTGAAGTAAGAATAGGGGGACCAAAAACAGAAATAGAAGTACGGGCAAAGGCAGTAATAGTAACAGCAACAAGAAAAGAAACAAATAGAAACAATAACAGAAACAGAAACCAACGCAAAAGACAAAAGGAAACAGAAGCAGAAACAGGCAAATAAATAGAAATAAATATAGAAATCGAAACAGAGGTAGAAACAGGATTAGAAACGGTAACTAAAGTAGGAACGTGAACAGACAGAAAAAAACAGCAGCAGAAACGGAAACAGAAATAGGAAGGGAAACAAGTATAAACCAAAACAGAAAAACCAACAGAAACAGAAATGAAAATGGTGACCAAAACAGAATCAACAACGAGAACAGAAAGAGGAACAGAGACAGAAATAAGAACATAAATGCAAATGTGTAGAATGAAAGCTACAAATAACTGAAGTGAAAAACAAAATAGAGGAAAAGGGGATTAGAAACCGAAACAGAGATAGCAACACGAACATCGAAATCAGGAAATCAGGAAATTCAAAGGCAATGTGCAATATTCTTTTGATACGAGACAAATAGCAATAAGAGCAGAAGCGGGAACAAAAACACATATAGCATTAGAAACAAGTACGGGAACAGTAAGCAAACCAGAAGAGAAAAGAAAGCAGGACATAGAAATAAGGGTAGGAACAGATACGAAAAGCAGCAACAGAATTAGAAATAGAAAGAGAAACAACAACAAAAATAGGAACATGAACATAAGTGGAAATGGAAACAGCAGTATACAACTGGACGGAAACAGAAATTAAAACAGAAACAAGAAGGGAATAGAAACAGAAACACAAACAAAGACAGAAATATCAACAAAAATGGACATTGAAACAAGAACAGCAATAAGATCAAAAAGGGAAACAAGCACAGAAACAGGAGCAGAAACAAAACTAGAAATGTAGGTAGAAAGAGGAACTTAAACAGAAATAGAATCACAAGTAGAAATAACGGGGGCAATAACCGAAATAGAAAAAAGAGGTATATAAGTGGAAACAGAGATGGTAATAGGAACATTATTATTAAAGAAGTAAGGAATTCGAGCAAGTAGGAAACAGAAACAAAAACAGAAACAGAAAGCAAAACAGGAACTAAAGTGAAAATAGAAACAGAAACACAAACAAGGATAGAAATAGAAACAGAAACACAAATAAGGACAGAAATAGAAACATAAACAAGGACAGAAACAGAAACAGAAACACAAACAACGGACGGACGGAAATAGAAGCAGAAACAGAACTGGAAACGCTGACAGAAACAGGAATATAAAAAGAAATAGAAATAACAGAAGCAAAGAGTAAAATGGAGAGAAGAGGAACAGGAATGAAGGCAATTATAGTAACACTATCAGTACTATTATAGAAGTAAAGAATTCAAAAATAATCTTTAACATAATAAAGGAAATAACGAACGAAAGGAAATGAGAATAGAGAAAAGGAAAAAAAAAAGAAATAGGAATAGAAACGGAAACAATAACAGGAACAGGAAAAAACATATAGAAAGAAATACAGAAACAGAAACCAAAGCAGAAGGGGAAAGAAATTAGGGGCAGAAACAAGACTAAAGGCGCTTGGAGAAACAGGAACGTTAAGAGAGCAAAAATAGAATTAATACGAGCACAAAACAAAATGGGAAAAAAGGGGGTTAGAAATGAAGACAGAGATAGCACCTACAGAGACAGAAATGGGCATAGAAATAGACGGAGTAAACAAGGATAATATGGCAAAACAAAACGAGAAGATGAAAAAGTAAAAAACAGGATAATTGAGAGCAAAAAGAAATAAAAAGTGGTAGAAAGAAGAAATGAAGAAGATGGTACGAAACAAAATAATGAGGGGAAGAAAGAACGAAAATAAAAGAAAATTAAGGGAAAGGTGAAAGGTGAAAGGAAGAAGTAGAAGAAGGAAGACAGGACAAAAAAGATATGGAGGTTCAAAACTAGTGTTAGTGGTGTTCCGATAAGATAATTCAGGCTTTGCAAGATTCGCGCCAGGAAATCCCGATTCTTTTGTTCATTCTTCTTACAATTCTATTCGTTTCTTCTTTTCCTAGTTCCTTTGTCGTTGCACGAAAAATGGTCTCTTTATCCTTAGAACTGTTAGCTTTTCCTTCCGTTTCTTGTTCCTCCTTTTCCCCCTTTTACCTCTTCCTTTTCTCAAAATAATTTATAAAATCAGTAGCATGAGATTTGATGGTGGTTTCTTGTCACTATTCCCTTCCATAATCATCATCGTCTTTCTCTATTTCTTCTTCTTCTTCTTGTTATTCTGTCGCTTTTGGAAGAACGATATTTTCCTCCTTAAAGGAGAAACAGGAGAATTAATTGATGAATTTCTTGTTCTTGCGTTTCATCTCGTTCTTCCGTCATTCGTCTGTTTTCCCTTTAATTTTTCTTCGACCGTTTCACCTTTCTCCTTTCTCTTCTCTCTCAAAATAACTCAAAATGGTGAAGCGGCTAGAACGAGCAACAATGACTTCCCTTTTGGCATGTGTGCGTCTTCTTTTCATTCTCTTTCTTTACATGTGCGTCTTCTCAGCCTTATTCCTCTTTTTCTCCATGGTTGTCTTGTTTTTTTACTGTTGTTTTCTTTTTCCTGAAACATTTCACTATCGGAGACTATTTTGGATTAAAGTGGGATTCGCGTATCTACGTAAGGTCATGATTAGTCTGGGTGCGCAGCGGTAACATCATACAATTACGAAATAAGTTACGACAACATCGCTAACTCGCCATCACTTTATCTAGCTGCGTGCGAGTAGTTGTGTGTATATGTAGGCTGTCGTAACTTATTTCGTAATTACCGCTGCGCATGGGCCAAAATCGTTGCCTTTACCTCGTTCTTAAAAATTAAACGAGCACCGATTTGAGGTAAAATTCATAAAATCTGGGTAAAAATTATCCATAAAGAATGTTGTCGCCATTGTTTATTTTTCGTATTCTTCTTTTTATCCTTTTCTTTTCTTCTTTGGCGTCTTCCAAAAGCTTGTGTCCATGACGGGCGATGAAAATTGTATTGGATTAGAATGAATTGGGTGTAAGGAACGGTTTGAAGGTGATAGCTTCGTTCCTAGCGAAACACGTGTCACCGGATTTTACAACTTAATTGTATGATTTATTTGTCTGTTCGTAGAAAGAAGAAAAGAGTAGTAAATACTATCGCCGTACTGATACCATCTTGTCTGGGCAAACAGCGGTAACAGCTTGCAATTACGACATAAGTTAGGACAGCATCGCGGACTCCCAATCCCCTTGTCTAGTCAATACTAACTCGATGCTGTATGCGAGTAGTAACTTATTTCGTAATTGTATGCTGTTACCGCTGTTTGTCCAGATTAGTACCATCGCCCCACATGCCCATTCGTATGAGGTTCATAACGAACTGAATCGTCAATTAGGGACATGTGCTCCATCGCCAATCCAGGCAGCACTTGCAAGCTTATTTAACTCAATCCATTCGCCCTGTATATTTATTAAATCGAATGTGGGATCTATTTCCCGCGGCATCATCCGACATCGATACGACAAACACCTGTCGATCGTGACATCATTTTCCCAGAACGTTCCTCCGGCAGGTAATTTCGATTTGATTATGCGGAGTTCGCGATCGCACCCACCCGAACGTACGGGTGTACGATTTTCAATTGTTCGGCATGGACAAAGTCCGAGCTTCAATCGTACCGAAAAGGATTCGGGATTACGTAACGGATCCGCCCAACGAACGATAGGCGTAATTAAGCGTGTATGTAATATTTTTTCTCCAGTTCTGATCGAATTACGTTTGTACAGTACAAGGAGAAGGTATTCGGACGCAAATATAAAGACGGCGAGGGATATACGAGTGTTGTATAAAATAAATAAAATTACCCTTACCACACCTTTCTGAAAAATCGAGATACGTATTTCGGCAACTAAGTTGCAATCCTCAGTGGAAAACTGGGGAATTCAGTGTCACTAGCAAATTTAGCTAATGCTCAAGACGAACACCATACAACGAACACTGTACAACACCAAAACACTGCACAATGAACATCACATAATGAACGTGCGGAACACACCAAAACACTGTTCATTCATTCATTCATTGTGTGATGTTCATTGTGTAGTGTTTCGGTGTTGTACAGTGTTCGTTGTGTGGTGTTCGTCTTGAGCATTAGCTGGGTTCGCTAGTGATACTGAATTCCCTAGTTTTCCACTGAGTAATTTTATTTATTTTATATATTATTTTAGCCAGAGTCTGCTTATTCTTATTTGGAAAGCAATCATTCTTTCGAATGTTAGTAAGAACGCTCGAAACACACCAAAACACTGTTGACACTGAACTCCGATTAAGGAGAAAGTGTATTAATTTCTCACCAGGTGAGATTTTAATATCTTACGATATTACTTCATTATTTCCATCAGTACCTATTCCTGACACTTTAAAATATTTGGAAAACTTACTCCATAGAAATAATTTGAGCATGGCAAAAATAAAAGAATATATCAAATCACATATTTTGAAGAAACCTTCAAACATTTGAGATAAAACACACAAGAAATAAAATGCAATATTATTATTATTATTATGAGAGCCATCATCCTCCTAACGAAGGCATTTCTTAAACTCGCCGGAGACAAACAAACAAAGAAATAAAGTATCATATTAGCGTTCCATTTCGGCGACTTTAACGCAGTAAAGCGAAACGAGTTTAGAGTTCCGTAGAATTGTTAGTAAACTTCTTCGTTTTGCTAGAATCGATTCCCTGAATTACCAGGAAATATGTCTATCGGCTTCGCTCAAACGTCAACAATAGGAAGACAGCCGGACCTCGATTTGATTTTATTTATTAAATTCATTCACCAGATCCGTTTGGGTTTTGTTCTGAAACTAACAGGAAATCCGAATAAATAAAGCGCAAGTCGCACGCCAACATCCACTAGGTATATTGAATCGTAAATATGTCATCTCGGAAATGATGAATTTGATTTTGTTGACGATCCTTGTCCGTTTGTGATGAGTAATATCTGTTGATTTATATGCATTTTTTTTTCCTCAAATAGACGTTTCTAACTCGTCGTTTACTTTTAAAAAATGTGAAGAGATAGGGGTAATAAAACTTGTTATTGCGTTCTCCTCCTTCCTCTAGGACTTCCTTCAAATTGCTGTTTCAAAAATTTCCTTGGCAGCTTGTTAATACGAGGAATTAAAGAAGGAACAAACTGCCAAGGTCAACTTTGAAACAGCAATTTGAAGGAAGTTCTAGAGGAAGGAGGAGGACGCAATGACAAGTTATATTACCCCTATTTATTCACATTTTTGTAAGTATTACAAACGTCTATTTGATCGGAAAGTACTTAAGAAGTCCAATTTTAGTATCGAATGAAGTTGATTACTGACAATATGTTAATAGGTCGCCGTCAAATTTTGAACCAAAATCATCGCGATTAGCAATAAACTAGGAATTAAACAAAGAAAAACCCGAAATGTGTATGTATCTGATAAAAGAAGTATTGTTACTAAAGATGACAGGTAACAAACAAGTGCTATAGATCAACAATATAAAAATATTCTTGACACTACTTTATACAAAAATAATAATATACCAAACATTAATATAAGTTAAAGTGTTTTATATTAGTTTCAATATGTTAATTTGCGTTCAATTTTTTATTCTCCCCTTTGAGGACTTGTGCGCCCCCTAGTAGGTTGCGTCCCACAGTTTTGGGAAACGCTGTATTAACGGATTTGAATTAAATTGAGAACCATTAATTCACAAGTGATGTGACTTGTTTCCGTTATGTTGTCTCTATTGATGATGACAACGTAGTTGTCGAAATATGTATTTTCCTGGAGGTTTTTCTAGTCGATGTTATGAGAATAAGCAGTAATTTATCTGAGCTTAAAATTATTTCAACTGCGTTGCTTCCCCCTATGTTTAAATTAAAGTTAATACGCCAATTTAAATATTGTAGTATACAGAAGTTTGAATTTAAATTTGCCGCGTAATTTTAAGTTGGCCATACTGACCAGGTTGATAGGGAACGACGAGGTGTAGTAGTCATGAGAGAAGTTAGTTATGTGCAGATTATGTTATGAAGACGACGCGACGAGTGAATAAACAACATCGAACAACATTACGATTAAAAGAAGAGAACATTTTATTCTTCTTCTACAATATCAAGATTAGCTTTTACGTCCTGAAATTTGCTGATGTACAACACTTAATTGAATTGTGCAGTTTTGGGACGTTCAACCTATAGCATTTTTTTCTAGTTTGTCGTTCATGTGTACCATAGTTATAAATGGAAAGATGTGTATTGTGGTTTTTTAAAATTTTAAAATAATTTTTTGTATATTCTGGTGAGAGTAAGTATAAAAATTACTTTTATTTTACCAATTTTTACAAGAATTAGCTCATGGTATATATATTTACCGTAGTATGTTAATGTGGTACACATAGGTACCAACAGGGTTATCTGTACCACAGAATAGACAGAAGCGACAAAGTTAGAAAATCTTGTGGTCAATTTTGTATGCGCATGGCTGGGAACCATGTTTTAAATACGACGAAAGTGTTATATTTGGCTAGCTTCATTAATGTTATTATTCTGGGATGGTGTGTGCATATTAAAATTAAAATGTACGGTTATTGTTGTGTATCACCGATTTAACTTTTTAGCAAATACTATTCTTTTAACATATACAAAACTCTAATATTCTTCAATTAATACGAACCACATGTGCACCTTTCGTATTTTCAAAATGGCGTTAGCTAACTTCTGAGGTATTTCGAGGGTTGAATCGACCACATGAACATCATAGCTGCCGACACGGCTTGTCGCTTCTGTCTATTCTGTGTCTGTACTGATTTCTGCATTTTGCTTTCTCCAGATAAAAATTTTAAAATTATGAATCCAGATGAGATTGAGCGCAAAATGACTTTTCTGCTAAAAGTGATGACTTTTATGAACCAACACCAATCAAAACTAATGAAAATAACTATTCTGCTGAAAGTGATGAAAAGTCTTCTGATTCTGAAGCTGAAAATGGATGAGACTACAACACGATCAACCTCCCTGCTCATTTTCGTTGTCTGTAAGACCGACGCATCACTGTTGTGTTAATTACCCTAAAGCATGGTTGCACAGACTTATGAAGACTAGGGGCCACTCGGGCAAATCATGAACTGATGGCGGGCCGGCCGCCAGAAGTATAGGTAATTAAAAACAATAAAGAATTGATAATAATTTATTAAAATTCAAAAATAATTTATTAATTTGAAGCGTGGCACTGCATAGTGCTTACAATCTTTTTATATTTGGCTCAAATTTACTTGTAGCAACACGTAAAACTGCTTCCAAACTTTCATTTGCAAGGCGGTTTCGATTTTTTGTTTTATTATTATTTAGTATTGAAAAAGTTTGTTCACATATATAGGTAGAATCAAATAAGCTGGCACATTTCAGAGCGTTTATGCGCAACTTTTCGTACATATTTTTATCAATGCAGCGGTAAAAGTTCAGCAAGTTTCCTTCGTTGAATTTGTTGCGTAAATCTTGATCGTTTTGAATGTCGATAATTTCTAACTGCATTGACTCTGGCGCATTTTCAACTGAAATCGTGAAAGGATTGCTGAATATGTCCAACAGAGGCTTCACTTTTTTAAACTCCGAAAATCTGTCTTGAAAAGATTGAATCAAAATATCTAGCTTTTCTACATAACTGAAATTAATCGCAGTTTTGTTGAATTTTTCAGCCATTTTCTTATAATTCGGAAAATGATTGTAATTTCCAGAATTCAATTGTGATCTGAAAAGTGTCAGCTTGCATTGAAAGGATGATACATGAGCGTAGAGCTGGGATATCAGTTGATTTTTGCCTTGAAGCCGTGTGTACAAGACATTCAAATGATTTGTAATGTCAACTAAAAAGCCAAATCACACAACCAATCAGGATTTTTAAGTTCCGGGACATCCCTTTGCTTTTCGGCCAGAAATATTCCAATTTCTTCTATTAAATTTAGAAATCGTTCCAGTGTCAATCCACGGCTTAGCCACCTTACTTCTGTATAATACAGTAAATCTCCGTATTCGCTTTCGATGTCATCAAGGAATTGTTTGAATTGTCTGTGATTGAGTCCTCGTGATTTTATGAAATTTACAGTCGAAACTACCACTTTCATGACATTTTGAAATTCAATTTTTTTAGAACAGCGGGTTTCTTGGTGTATAATGCAGTGAAACTGCATGAGATCTTCAGCGTTTATGTTTTTTCCTTGCAGATGCTTTTTCAGTAAAGTAATTAGCCCGGAATTGACACCAATCATCGAAGGAGCACCGTCAGTCGCAACTCCCGATAATTTTGATAAGTCCAAATCAGTTTTTGAACACTCATCCAAAAGTACATTGAGTATATCAACTCCTTTGGTTTGACCTTTCAATGAACACATTCCGAATAACTCTTCTAAGACTTCAAAATCTTGAGTAACACCTCGTATGAATATGAGAAGTTGAGCTGTGGAACTAATATCAGTGGATTCGTCGAGTGCTAATGAAAAAATTCAATGATCTTAGTTTTTTCAATTAATTGTTCCGCAATATTACCTGACAAAGACATAATTCGTCTTTGGATAGTCATACGATTCAGTTGAATTTTCTCAAACTTTTTGCTGCTTCTGGACACATTTTCTTAGCGGCAATTTCTATGCATTCTTTTACAAAATCGCCATCATTGAAGGGGCGACTTCGCTTTGCAATCATTCGAGAAATTTCATAACTAACTTCTGTAGCTGTTTCTGAATCTTGAATGGGTTTTGTAAACATAGCTTGCTGACCAATAAGCTCCCGTTTTAAAGACAACATTTTTTGCTTTCTTAATTCGCCTGTAAACTTGGTAAAAGAAGGATGCTGCGTTTCATAGTGCCTTTTTACATTATATTCCTTTGCAATCGCAACAGAATTCTTGCAAATTAAACAAACGACTTTGTTATGCGACCATACAAAAAGTATTTCTCAGTCCAAATTTCTTGAAACTGCCGATTTTCACCTTTAACCTTACGTTTTTTACTAGGTCCTGGCTTCTCCATGTTGCGTTCTAATCCTGGCTAGGATTAGCACAGCACCTAAAAACAATTACAGTACCTACTTAAATTACCCATTATTTTTTAAATTATCAAAAATAATTGATTAAATTCCTCAGAAATTTTAAGATTTTTATACAGATTTTATATCTGAAATATTGACGTAATTATTACAGTTAGAGAAATTCTGATAAAAATAGTAATTTCTTTGTTTTATTTTAATATTTGGCCAACATTAAAGCTAAATTTGATTAAAATTGATTAAATAGGTAGGGAAACACTTATTAATAACTGAGTTTTACTTACGATTTCACAACACAATTATACACGGCACTTGACGGGTTAACAGGAAATCTACGTTGAATGTGGATCAAAATATATGACACCGGCTAGTCGAGTTAAAATCTACACTAGAACTATTGCCTCCCCAAAACACTATTAAACTGCACTTATTCTCAATCACTTATTACTTCGCTTTGTATTTTCGCGCTTATTTCTTCCTGTTGACATTTCACTCAAATTAAAACCGAACTGTCGGTCGCTGCGGTTAGCGTGGCTTTTATACCGCGCATACGACTCTGGAAGCTTCGTGTATCTACTCGTACCTACGCGAGCAATCGGGAATTCGGGACTATTGCTATCTCGCTTGCTCACACCGCGCTAGAAAATTCTTGATTTCTCTACTATTTTGAACTTGATATAAAGGCAGCAAGCGATGTTACTTGACTTAGCATTTTTGGGCGCTAGATTCAAATTACTTTTCGAACATATTTTTTTTTTGGTTTTATTCTGGAATAGAATTAAATATTCTTCGAATGTACGAGAGTATTATTTTTGCTGTCGGCGGGCCACGGTCTGTGCATCCATGCCCTAAAGCAAACAGTGGCTACTCTCTCATTCTCCTAGTATCTTCGCAATTACGCATTACGCATCCTTTAGTGTAACGAGAGCATTTGAGATGAAGGGACGTATCAGTGCTGGCTGATCAATTTGTCTGCGAGACCGACTTATAGTTAAGTGTAACATTTTTCATCACGGAAGTTGGTTTTGTTGAATATAAAAGTGTACAATGAAAATGTGCCATAAGCGGTCAATTTTTATTGTTTAACCAATGAATTGTGTTCAGAAAAAAATTTGTGTGACTTTAATTTTTTTTTAGATATTGTAGATATGGCGCGAATGAAAGCTATTCTAGAGGAAATCGATTCCTCTTCAAAGTTTGATGAGGCAAATGAGACCGAATACGAAGACGATATAGATATACACGAAGAAAATACTGATACTGAGCAAAAAGGTGACCCCGAGGAAAGTGGAGTAGAAGATTCCCAAGAAACTGAATCGAATTGCAAACACTTTTTTATTGGAAAAGTACAAAGTAAAGTATTTCTTGAATATATTTTAGTTTTTCTTTTACGTTTAAGATATATACAAGTAGAAAAACATTTCATTTCATTTTGCTTGTGAATGTATTCTTTTGTTTCTATGTTAGGTCTAAGAGAAAATGTCAAAATGATGAAAATTAAAGTTTTATTTTTTTTTGTATTGCTTTACGTACTTCATTTTAGCCCGTTAAATGTGACCCCTTCCTAACTTCTTGAATGTCTCAAGAATCCTAGCCCCCCGAACCAAAAATTGAAATCGGTCTGAGAGACCGAAAATGTGAATGCGTCTCCCAAAATAAAAATGGCCAGGAAGGTTAATGAGCGTTCAGGTACAACACCTGAGGAAAATACTACAATATTATTTCATGGTACCACAACTCGCAAACATTCCGGAAAATTTATGAACGAGTTAAAATTTTATTTTATGCTTTCTTTCTTATTGAAGGGCGTCGCGTCAAGCTATTTTCGAATAGTCCCGTAAGAGCCCACGTTAAAGTGCAACTTTTTAAATTAGTGTATCTCAATAAATATGTAGGAAATCGTCCCCATACTTCACAGGCATGTTTATTATTGGTAATATTTTGTGTTTCCGAAAAATATTGAGGTAGTTAGATTACCGTGTTCACACACCTACATCCGAAATCGTCACTAGATGCTTTTATTCTTTTTTTTTCATTCTGTCTCTCACACACATACTCATCTCAGGAGCAACTATGAAATGCACCGTGTTTGCGTCTCCCCCATCAGATGGCGCTCATCAGATTTCGTTCTTTCACAAAAATTCGCAAAATCTATCAGAACCTTCGGGTAACTGAGGATTAATATGTTAGGTTTTATTTGCTCTAATGCACGCAAAAATGGCGGAAGCGACGTAACTTTGCGACTTTCCCTCGTAGGTGTCCATCGGTTTTTAGAATCCCATGCGTAAAGCCCGTTTTACATTATCATATTAAGTTGTACCAAACAATTGAATACTATTTTATAATACAATGTGAAACGCTTTACCAGTCCTTTGTACAAGATTATTGTATGAATTTAGACTCCATCGTTCGTCAGGGCTATTACATATGTATTATGAACTTATTAACAAAAATTCTGTTTACGATTCTGTGCCATGCTACATCCTCGTTTCAAAATGTACACCAGTATCACACAGTATTTACAAATATTTCTCATAACCTCCAAAAAGATTAATTTTATGCTTAGCTAATAACACTAATACTTTCAGTAAAACGTTCAATAAAAATATTTGTTGAAACGGCCACAGCATAATGTATAAACCCACGTTCATTTTATACTGTATCAGTACTGAACAATACGTAAACATAAGAAAATGAGGTTAAATTGGAATACGTGCAATGCAGACTAGTGAGCAGGCCCAAGTCAAAACGTTTAGTATGAAAATAGGACTAGAAGGATTTTGCATAGAAAAATGGTACAGTGATTTATATGGTACTATAAAATAGTATTCAATTTTTACGTACAACTTAATGTGATAATGTAAAACGGGCTTAAGTAGAAGATTGGGTTCGTATCGGGTGGATGTAGTTTCCGTATTTCTTCCCGAATTTGTTCTGCCTCTTAGGTTAAATAAAAAATCTTTTTCGTTTCCCCGTCATGTGGGCGTACGACTTCAATTAATTAGAGGTACCATTAAAACAAAACTAATAAAAAACAAAAAAGAAACTTCTTCCTCCCAATCGTTCTCCGTGGGCTGGAGATCCATTATTCGGGCGAGCGGCGATAATCTCCGCGTTTTTACGATTCGCGTCCACAACAAACGAGTCGAACCGGGAGTTTTTAGGATTACCTCATTTCGAAAACTTCCTTTAAAGCCGCGGCGCGTTGACGTGGGCGAACCACACCGGATAAGAACAATCCGTCAACGGAGATGATATCTGTACTTAATGATATATGACCGTTTTTGGGTCTCGACGTATCCACGCACACTCACAACCGACTTAAAAGAGAGGTCCTTTTTCACGTCGCCGCCAACAAAGGGAAGAAAGCCTCGCTTTCGAGCGCAATAAAAATTTATTAAAAGGTAAATGGGCGGCGTAGGTTCCGTCGCCGAAACAGAACGAACGAGGCGAAGGAGTCTTTGGAAACGGTGATTGTCGTTTTTTTATTATTACGATTATTATCGTTATTATGGTAATCGGAAGAGCGTACGTGCGCCGACGTTAATTTTATTGAGAAATATTCGAAATCCACGGGCACGACGGCGGCGGAGGTTCCGAGAAACGAGCATGAATTATTCATCCGGCGACGGCTTTGGAAATGCGCGTACGCCGACCGGCACCTGTTGAATTCGTTACAAAAGAAACCTATTTAGGTGGTTTGTACGTATACGCTAAACGAGACAATGAGTTTTTGGACGAGATCGTTCGATACAGATCAGATGATCTAATCCGGTCGGTATCGCCTACGCAACTGACCTGCAATTCTTTCTTCTTTCCTTCAATACCGCCAGTTCAAATGAGAAGTCTTATAAAATAGTAGAAAACCAATTCGTACCTGTAGTATCTGTTCTTGTTGCTTTCGTTTTTCAAGTTTACTACGATATTAGGTTGAAAAATATCTTATACCCTTCCTATTCATTATATTTATTTGAGAAAAATGTAGAAAAAAGGGGGCTAGCCAGGAGTGGGTGGTACAACATTATGCCATCCATGGATTAATGTGGTGTTGTCTGAAAAAAGAGGACACGGGCGAAGCTCTTTACGCATTTCATTAATTAATATTGTTCATAGTCAGCTCCTTTGCCTCTAACCAACTCTTCTCTCTGTTTCTCAATATTTTATTTCTACTGCTATTCCACGTTTTCCCCAGTCTTCTCCTTCTATTTCTTCCCAGCGCTCTTACTTCCCATGCTGCTTTAACCTCTCTATCATCTTCCATTGTTAACAAGTGGTCCATTCATTTCAATCATTTCACTTACAGTTCTTATCTAATGAAATAATTTCTTCTTTTCTCCATTCTTCTCACTCCCAATACCTCCCTTAACCCTTCCAATACGGATTTTTTTCAAAGATAAAACTTTTTTATGGTTTGGTTGCTTGATTATGGCTTAAATAGTGCTTCCTAGGGTGCATTAAGGTAGAGGATAACCAGGACACGAAAAATATCCTGGGACAGTGATGTCCCAACAGTAAATGGCTACGGTGCACATACGTCCCAACAGTAGATAGCAGATAACTATTTATTTATAATGATATTAACGTACCTCGACATTTTTCAATGAATTATAAGCAAAATCGGGTGTAAATTTACTAAAACACAACTTTTTGCCTCACTGAACTAACACGTGCCACAATCAACAGCAAACTAAAAGCTCATTTCAGTACAAATTCAAAGAATAACGGAATTGAAGAATGTGGAAATATGCATTGCTTGTATAAAACTGTTGGGCCAAAAATAAATATGAATATATGTAAGCAATCTAACTAACTACTCAACGGGACACATATGTCCCGTCAGTATTGAAAAGGTTAAATACCCCCCTCCCACCAGCCTGTAGATGCCTTCCTGTTTCTCACGTAAAACCCAGTTGTCAGCTCCATATGTTACAATTGCAGTATAAATAATTTTATACATTGTCATTTTTCTTTCCCTTGATACCTCTTTTTTGTTCAAGTACTTATATGAATGTACCTCTTCGATTCTTTATAATTATTCTTTTTCTTTGGTTCTCCTTTTGCTCTGGTACGGCGTCGGAGTTTCTTGTTTCATTCTTCCACCAATTTTCTCCAGGTCATCCTTCCTTCTTCCTTTTCCCCAAGTCTGCCATTCGTTGCAACGAGGTTTTCTTCGGTCTACTTCTTCTCCTTCCGGAACTTACCGTCTCCGTCTTTCTCAGCCATGGGTTACTGTCCATCCTTGTTATATGTCGAAACCAGTCCAGCATTCTCTTTTCTTTTCCTTGGATTAATTGCAGTCTAAAGTCTTCTTTTGTTTTCCTATCCAATCGCGTCCTTCCTGCCATTCCCTTTTTTCCATCCACTTAACTATTTCTGGGTAGATTCCGTCTGCTCTGCTTGTCTTCCCTGCTTTGATCTGCTGAAGTTGTTATGTTATGGTTTCCATTTTGTAAACGATAACGTTGGCCAAGGTGATCGGTATTAATTAATTAGTATACTTATATTATCTGCAAACTTACTTACTTTTCTTTTGGCGATTTGCTCATGTTTTTCTTTTAAAAATTGCCTTTCTTCGAATCAATATTTATTAAAGAGTCGTCAACTCGAATGGTTGCTTGTTTTTGTTGGTTTTTTTCTTTTTACTACCGCAAACCAGAGAAGATTTGACCACCTTCAAGGATTCCTGCTTATCCAGGGCTTGACGGGGAAGTGTGACGCACGTGGCGACCTAATTTACAGTTTTTCGAATTTATTTCACCCATTCCCTCGCCGAGTAGCTGGCTGGCACCTTCTTAGCGAATTTCATTCCTGGGCCGAATCTGGTGAGCTTTAATATTAGGAACGGAGGCGCCAATACAGAACGTAACAAAGTCCTTGCTCCAGTTCTTTCCTCGTTAATTCTGACAGCTCCTCATCCTCCTCCTCCCCTCTCTCCACGTGTGGCGACTCCGTGTTTACGTTCTCCTCTTCAAATTTCTCTGCAAAATATTCCATCCATACTTGCAACATTCCTATTATTGTGGTTACGACTTGGTGAGTCTTATCTGGGACCCCCTTATTTTTTCCCTCTTATTTTCTCTCAATCTTCTAACCTTGCTCCTGAATAATCTGTTATTGCTGTCATACTGATTGTTTAATTCCTCTCCAAATCTTTCCCAACTTTGTTTCTTCGACTCTTTCACTCCCTTTTTCGTCTAATAACTATGTGTTCTATATTCTGCTTTTATCATCTTCTGTCATTGGTCTGCCATATCTTCTCTATACCTTGTTTTTCTTTTTGTCATATTTCCGCATGAATTTTTGGACTTCACCACTCAGTTCTTTTCTGTCTTTAGCATGCTTTGGTATGAGTCATCTGTTTGAGTAGTACTCATTGTCCCTCCAAAATTTCTGTCCAGGTTTTTCTCCCTCGCTTCTTTAAACATCCGATTCGTTTCCTCTTGATATCTTTTTCTGGATTATGGGTCTTTTTAGTCCATGGATTTTAATTCTTGTATAGTCCCTCTCCTCTATTACTTCATCAAATTCCACCCCCAAGTTGGACATGACCATTGCATATGTCGTTCCCATTTCCGCCTCACCTATTGCTTTTAGATTAGAGAAAATTAATTGGAAATTAATGTGGAAGTTCCAACTATCTACGTATGTGTAATGCACGAAAAATGATGATAAAAAAATATAATTTTGAAAAAAATTTTGTATGTAATGTGCGTTCATCGCCCTTAAGACTTCGTGGAGATGAAAGTTCTGATACGAACCCCACACACGAGAAAGAAATGATATAATCGCTCGATCTACATTGTCCGCGTACTCGCAATCTGTCTCAATAAAACCTACGCCGATTTGCATTGTTAATTATCGCGAGGACTGCATAAGGCCGCACGCGGGTGTTAACACGGAATATTTAGCGTACGACCGGAGGAATTGTCGCTGAATAGCATATGTGTAGTGCTCACGCCTAAACTAACGAACCCGCACCGCACAATATCCAACATCGCTTCCTATTATTCGTTCGCGCTAAGTACAATACGGCGTTAATTAATTCGACGCTCGCCGACTAATGTCAACGCGTTATTAATTAAATTAAATCTGTTTCTATGTCGTTCCGATCACGCTAGAACGATGCGATAATGTTTAATAATAGAAGCCTTTTCATGCCGGCGTAATTAAGCGCGAGCGTATCTACAATGAGTTTCGAAAGAAACGGAGGTGGATCGAAAAATAGATTGATTGAGAAATTCGGACAGTTCAAGGCGAAATCGTTCCTATGCTTTTACAATTGTAAATCCCGAAGCATTTTGAAACCAAAATTTTCTTATTCAAAATCGGTAGATCGAGTTTCAATGATTTATCAATTAACATTGATTCACTGTCCTACAGTCAAAATGTATCCGAAGTAAAAACATGACCAATGGTAAATCTCAAAAACATTGACTTGATTTTCCTACCACCTAACACCACAAGTGAGCTTCAACCACTTGATCAAGGCATCATAAAAGTTCTGAAGCACGGTTACAGGAAAAGGATGGTCCAACGATATCTATCGATTATGGACAACTCAAATTCGACTTTTCCAACAATTTCTGTTTTTGATGCTATCCACTTTTTATACGCTACATGGATGGACACTCTGAAACAGAGCATTTTTAATTGTTTCAAAAAAGCAGGTGTTGGTAACTTTACATGGGAAGATGAAACCGAAGAGGTAGAAATTGATGAAGGCTGGCGAGACCTTTTACAAATGGAAGAAATATTGACTGAATTGGAAACTTTTGATGACTTCGACAATTGACTAGTGACCAATGAAGTTTTAAGGCTTGAGATACTAATCGCCGATTACAATGCACCATCAGAAGTGTAAAATGAAGAAGATGAAGATTCATCAAAAATAATTACGCCAAAAATAAACGACGTTTTGGAGGCCTTGAAAACAATCAGAGCATTTCTTCCTTGTACAGGGGTAGAAAAGGAAACTTTGAAAAATATCAATAAAATAGAAAATGCAATTTTTGAAGAAACCATCTGTCACTATAAATAAATACAAATTAATTTTTTTTTAAATAAAATTTGTAGGAATGTTTACATAGTTTGTCTCATATTTCTTTTTTAACCAGTTTTATATAAAATAGATTTTATTATATTTTACTTTATTTAAAAGAAGTAAAACATATGTAGTAGTATATATAGTAGTAGTATTTATTGAAATTCGACCTTCCGGCCTTGAATTGGAAGTGTACGTATACATAAATACGACTTATTACACATCAAATTAAAGCTCTTCTAGTGCAGATTAAGGATAAAATAATTTCGGGTACGAGAGAAGGTTCATTGAGGAAATATTCAATGCGAAAGTGAAAAGTGATTCCGGACGAACCACTCTGGTACACTCTAACACCCAAACGAACCAAATTTCACGACTTTTGATGTTAAAATCGTATTCTACCCCTTCGAAAACATCTGTACACATATTTTCGTTTAATTTAGAACATACTAATTTTTTCCTGAAATTTCAAAGGGGTTACCCTTTCAAATTTTGAAGAAAATCGAAATGATCGGAAGTGCGACTTATTACACATCAAATTAAAGCTATTCTAGTGCAGATTAAGGATAGAACAATTTCGGGTACGAGAGAAGGTTCATTAAGGAAATATTCAATGAGAAAGTGAAAAGTGGTTCGGGACGAACCGCTCTGGTACACTCTAACACCCAAACGAACCAAATTTCACGACTTTTGACGTTAAAATCGTATTCTACACCTTCGAAAACATCTGTACACATATTTTCATCTAACTTAGAACATGTTAAGTTTTTCCTGAAATTTCAAATTTTGAAGAAAATCGAAATGATCGGAGGTAGGACTTATTACACATCAAATTAAAGCTCTTCTAGTGCAGATTAAGGATAGAATAATTTCGGGTACGAGAGAAGGTTCATTAAGGAAATATTCAATGAAAAAGTGAAAAGTGGTTCCGGACGAATCGCTGTTTTAAAATAAATTGTGCTCATTTTTAGCCGTTTTTAAGATTCCCCGGTAATAGCGCTTTCCCGGTTATAGCGCTCTTTTTCTAGGGCCCTAGAAGAACGTTATAACGAAGTTTTACTGTATGTGGAAAAAGCCACAATGTTCTAAATATGTAAAATTAAATTAGTGCTAAACGGTTTTATTTGCCCTAATTCGTGTAGATCTTAACCTTCCTATACTCACGTCAAAATGAAAGACGTATATTATACTATATAAATCGGTGTCACAGACCGTATGCGTGAGTATAGGAAGGTTGAAGCGTTCAATTGTACCGTTGATAGTTATCGATATGCAAAAGGCATATGATCCGGTCTCTGATGATGACAACTGTTTCTCAGGGAAAGTTCTAGTCAATTGGATCCAGAAGTTTAACGAGGGAAGGCAAAGCATTAGGGATGGGTAGCGTTCAGATCGTCCTATCCATTGCCCAGTGATTTTCATCTGTTTGGCTTCACGAAATATCATTTTGGTGGCCGTCAGTTTGAAATTGATGATATCGTTAATCAAGAGGTTACTCGTCAGAAGACTTCTTTGCTGCCGGCTTCCAAGGACTTGTAAGGAGATGAGATAAGTGTCTGAATCTAAAGGGTGAATATGTCGAAAAGTGAAATAAATGTCAGTAAGTTACTTATATCATATTTTCTAGCAATTCCTTCGATTGCCGCCACTTATGTAAGCCTTTCGCTTCATATACCGCACGATCATGCTTTAATCATTACATCTTTTCTCGTTAAGAATTTGCCATAGCAATATCTTCTTCATATGATTATCTCCCATAATCCAAATCTGCGCAAAAACTCGCACACTAATAAATTAACGGGAAGACACTTTAATAGAGCAATAACTACCAGAACGACTGCAAAAGCCGTAAAAGTAGATTTCATTCTAAGCGCCTTTAATTTTATACGGTTATTTACACATGCATGCACGTATATCTATAATTCAATTTAACGATCGTATCGAGAGCGTCGTATACAATTAACGAAGTATTAATTGCTTAATCTTTTTAATTACTTAACCATGACGATAAATAAAAATTCGTCCGGCGAGCAGACTAAATAATTGCTGGAATAACATCATCGAGCGGAGCGAACTTCAGCGTCGATTTTGTTTACGTTGTGCGCGAGAGAATCGGTTCTGCACGGTTTATTAAGCCATAGAGATAAGAATAAAGAAAATACGATATATATCTCGTGAAAATTGTCGAGTATACGAGTGCAATGGGAAAGTTGCAAATCTGATGAAATTTTACAGGGTGGTAAATCGAAACTAAAATCGGATTTCGCGTTTCGGGCCGGTTCGGGGACCTAAGCTCGAAAAATGTTGGAGCGCATCGCGTCGTGCTGCGACGATTAACGGATTTATTCCTATCAACACGAAAATAAATGTCAAGTCGCTGTTTTAGGTGTTTCCAGAGGAGGAAGATCCGACGAAAGTTGCCCGGCTTCACCAGTGCATCGAAGAGTCTCAAAAAGTACAATTCCCTCACGAGATCTAAGAATGTGACGTGCCGTGTGAGGACCGGCATTGTCATGCTGAAGAATGATGCGTCATTTTCGATGCCCTTTTTTATTTCCTTGATGACTTCTGGCAAAACAAATTGTTGTATACCATTCAGCATTAACTGTTCTTCGATCCTCTAAAGCAGTGTTTCTCAACTCATGTGGGCGCTTTTCCATGTTAGGGGGACGATTAGTAACAGTTTATATTTTGGGGAGCCAAAATCAATTTTCTGGACAATGCAGTACAACAAGAATGATTAGACATTTTATTCGTTTGGAATATGTTGGAATAAGTTCGCATGAAGAGAAATTTAGTAAAGATAATGGGAAAAGATGATGTGGACATATTGGCGTTACAAGAAACAAAAAATACCTTCTATAATAGTGGCGGGAAAAATACATATTTGGGAGTTGGGATTTATTATAAATTATAAAATCAAAAACATGGTATGCGAATTTAACTCTGTATCTGATAGAATATGTTATTTAAGGCTACGGGGAAAACAAAGAAAGATAAGTATTGTGAACGGACATGCGCCAACGGAAGAAAAGGACTCAGAAATCAAAGATCAGTTTTATGAAAAATTCACGGAGGTAACGCAGGAAATACCACGGGCTGATTTAAAAATAGTGCTGGGTGACCTAAATGCAAAAGTAGGAAGAGAAATAGAATGTCGTAACATAACGGGAGGAAAAGGCTTACATGGACGAAGTAACCAGAATGGGAGAAATTGATTGAGTCTGCCATGGAAAATAACATGAAAATAGTGAGTACCCACATTGATCATAAGAATATACATAGATCAGTCAACATGGACTTCCCCATATGGATAAGTAAAAATCAAATTCATCACGTGCCAGCACAAAATACATACCTTACAGCAATTCAAAACTGTAGGAGCTATAGAGGAGCAGATGCAAATAGTGGTCACTTCCTTGTCTTAACTAAAATAAATTAAGAATTAACAACTCAAAGGAAAACAAAAAGAGAAAGGAAATGATATAATGTATGAAACTCCAAGATAGAAATACATCCAAACAATTAGAAAAAGAAATAAGCTCAAGATTAGAAACTGAAAGTTCACCAAATGAAACAATCGGGGATGATTGCAATAAAATTCAGATAGCAATGATAGAAGCAGCTTAGTGCTTAGTGTGCTTAGGAAATGAGGAACCTAAAAGAAAGAATGACTGGTTTGATGAAGAGGGCAGGAAGGCTCTGTGGGCAAGAAAGATAGCAAAAATGGAAATGGACAGAAACAAAACACAGGTATCAACCAGATTATATGCTCCCAAAGGAAGAAACGCGAAACTTAAAAAGGCAATTAAAATTTATAGAAGATAATGCGAGCGAAACATGAATAATGACCAAGCAAGAAGAGAATAAACTGGAAGCTTGGGAAAGGAAAGTCTTGAGAAAGATATTTGGGCGAGTCAAAACAGCTGAGGGCGAGTGGAGGAGACGAACAAATGCTGAGGTAATGAATATGTGAAAACCAAGTATTGCAAACAAGATTCGGGCTCAAAGAATAAGGTGGGTAGGACACATCGTTCGAATGACAAAACAGAGACTCGTGAGAGGATACTGGACACTGAGGAAGGTGGAAAGAAGAGAAGAGGATGCCCAAGAAGGAGATGGTTGGAGGTGGTGAAAAGAGATTTGGAAGAGATCGGAATAAAGGACTGGAAGGACAGGGCACACAATTGGAAAAAATAATTCTGAATCTAGAAGCCAGACGCCTTAAAGACCTGTAGCACTGACATATTTTTGTACTATTCCTTTAACAATCGTTTATGAATTTGTTTTGGTGCTACAGCTTTCGAAAATAAGAATTTTATCACTGCATGGTATTCAATTTTTTCCATTGTAACAGAATACTGTGACACGTCAACTTTGAACAGCTGTAAATATACGAATTAGTTGACAGATCTACGTGAAACTTCACACGTGTTCATAAAACAGTTGTACCATTCCTAGGAAAATAAAACGACGATGATAATAGCGCCATTTCTTATCGAGCAACAACATTTATTAAATAACCTAGTATTATAGTTTTGAATATTTAATATTGGAAACAGTCCAGTTCCTACCTAACTTTCAACGATTTTCTAACGTTCCCAAACAATCAAAAATGGGCTGCGCAATTCAATTGTTGGACGAAGAAACGAATATCTTAAAAAAACGCTTTTGACTACTTTTAGTAAATCTACTGTTTATTTCCATGCTTATGGGATTGCACATTTCGTTTCGCCACCAATTCGTAGCAAAAGGATCAGGATGAGATTTATGATGTAAAGTAACGACTAAGCCTTTTCGAACGATCAATACTTAATCGATCGTCCGTTTCGAAAATCGTTACGACGTGCTCGTTTCTCAATCTATCTCGATTTACGCCTAAGTAATTTCTAATTTATGCGCGCGTTATGTCACCCGAAAAAACCTACAATTCTGAGATCGACGACGACGACGACGGCGGCGGTGCGGCGGCGGCGGTGGCGACGACGAATACATCACGCACGAACATCATCGCCACCATCATCATCGTCGTCGATCGAAATTGTAATGTACTTACGTACGAATGTTTACGGCGATTATTTATCGATCGATTAAGATCGTAACCTTTCACTGCTCGCCACGGCGCCTGTTGATTGCGACGATGACGGTCGCGTTAAGCGATCGAACGGAAGCGTTGCATCATAAATTGTTTATTGTCGGTCGGAGAGAAAAAAGGTTTGTCGTTTATGTCCTGTAAATCACACACAAAAGGAAAATAAACAGAAATCGTGGACGGATTACGAAATTGCGGTGATGGAAGTATTCATATATTTATGGAGATGAGATTGGGCGTGCTCTTTTTTAAAGTCGGGGATTTTGCACATCAAAATCGAGATAGCCAAAGACATCGTCCTCAAACGGCACCCGATAGACGGAGGGTTAAGGAACGATTTTCTAGAAAATATTCGTTACAAGAAAGGCTTTTGGGAAGCGTCAGAACTAATCGCAATATTTAGTTAACCTAAGGCCACAGTTTTATCAAGTTACGACAAGTGATTTAGCAACAGCGAATTTTTAATAGAGAAGACATATGGACGATAGTAAGAAATAGGAAAATACCGTAATTAATAATAAGAGGAATACACAGCTTATCTAAAAAAATAACAAATTATGTAAGAACAAAGCGGATCAAATCAGATATATTTGGAGCATAATAAATGGAAATACAAAAAAACGTGTACACGTAACCAGTTCGTCGCTGTCTGCACACCGACTTAGCGATTATTTTATACGTGAAGACATAAATCAAGACGCGGAAAAGCCACACAATTTTATGAATTTCCTAAAAATATGAATATTGATAATGTGCATTGTTGCTATTTCTATCCGTTAACTTCCGATGAACTATATGCAATAATAAGCAAAATAAAAGCAAAAAAGGCCAGGGATCCTTATAACATGTCTAGCAAACTTTTACTAAAAATAATTGGAAGCATAAGTGAACCATTAATATATATTATAAATATATGTTTGTCTGAAGGAATCTTTCCCGAAGAACTAAAAATATCTAAAGTAATACCGGTTTTTAACCTTCCTATACTTCACGCATACGGTCTGCGAGACCGATTTATATAGTATAGTATACGTCTTTCATTTTGACGTGAGTATAGGAAGGTTAAGAAGAATGATGCGAATGACCCACAGAATTATCGGCCTATTTCCATATTACCAGCTATTTCAAAAGTTTTCGAACATGTTATCGCAAACAGATTAGTGATCTTTTTTGAAAGAAATGGTTATTTCAACACATCGCAACATGGATATCGCAAAGCTAGATCTACTACCACAGCTATTATGGAAGTTATTGAAGACATTTGTGATGCTTTAGATGAAAAGCAAAAAATTAAACTAACATGTTGTGATCTGAGCAGAGCGTTTGACACTGTTAATCATTCTATTTTGTTGGAGAAAATGTTCCATTATGGAATAAGAGTAAACGGACAAACACTTATACGCTCGTATCTAGAGAATAGAAAGCAGTATGTGGCTTTTGGAGGCGATATCTCGGAAACTAAATGCATCACACAAGCTGTGCTGCAAGGGTCGATATTAGGACCTCTTCTTTTTGTAATATATACTAATGATCTTTCTCATAGCATGACTCACGCGAAAATTACAATGTACGCAAACGATACATCATTCTAGATATATGGCCAAACCGAAGATTATTTAGAATCAAAGCAAAAACAAAGAATGGAAATAGCAGAGAAATGGTTCGATGCCAACAATCTTAAATTAAACGTGCAGAAAAACCAAGAGGTTACTTTTACAATGAAGACGACTGACGAACGTGTTCCATTGAAAATGTTGGGATTTTGTTTAGATAATCGGCTGGGTTGGTCTGTACATATAGCACATATATCCAAAAAGTTAACGGCGACAATATACAGTATGAGAAGAATCAAACAAATAGCTACTTACCAGACGACCCGGCTCACATATTTTGCTAATTTTCATGCTGTAGCGGCATATGGTATATTATTTTGGGGAATGTCTTCGGATGCCCACAGAATTTTTCTTTTACAAAAAAGAGCAATAAGGGTTTTTGGTGGACTAAAAACAAACGATTCTTGTAAAGAAGAATTTATTAAACAGAAAATACTCACGATACCATGTGAATTTATACTTACCACCGTACAGTATGTTCACCAAAATTTAAACAAATATGCTGAAAATGGAAATACACATAATTACGAAACAAGAAATAAAGACTCACTAAGAACACCTTATCACAGATTGAAGGCAACACAGAACGCAGCTGACTACTTGGGCGCGACATTATATAATAAACTTCCAGCAGACTTCAAACGAGGAGATAGTGCTAAATTTAAGAACGCCGCCGTAAAGAAATTGTTAACTGAAAAGGGTTATTACACGCTGGAAGAATTCTTGGGCTCCTGAAATTTGTTTGTCATTATAAAGGAAGACTGAAAAGTGTTCTAATTGAAGAGATTTTTATTCACTACGTAGAGGAGTATTACGCAAAAATGTTTTATTACATACCGCCCATATTGTGCGTTTTACTAATGTAAGTTCACAAAGTATTGTATGCAATGTTTGTTATTTATTTATTTATTTTATATATATTTTATATTGTTTTATATCATTGTTAATGACGTATTCCATACGTATGTATTATGGAATAGAAAGGATATTATTATTATTATTGTTTGTTCTAAGTGTTTTGCAATGTTCATTGTCATACACTCAATTTAAAATTACTTTATATATACATGGACATTATTTCTATTTTTATTCATATAGACTATGTTTTGACTATTATTGTAATTGTTATTACAGTAAATAAATCTCTATCTATCTATCTATCTATATATCTATCTATCTATATTTGAAATAACTAGAGGTCTCAGGCAAGAATGCGTTCTGAGCCCGATACTTTTTACACTGGTGTTAGATGATGTAATAAAGAGAGTAAAGAAAAAGGAATAACAGCATATAAAATAGGCTACTGGAAAAAGAAAAATGTAAAAACATCAGAGATATCCTATACGGATGGTATGGTTATAATTACAAAGGACAAACAAACAGACTTACAAGGAAACATTGGAGGAAATAAACATGAATATCAATATAGAGAAGACTAAGGCACACAATAAAAGTAGGAGAAGAAATACTAGACCAAGTAAAGAAATTTAAATACCTGGGCCCAATATTATCAGAGGACGGCAAGATAGAGGAAGAAATAAAAGAAAGAACAAAAGCAGGGAAGACTGTTTAATAGTATAAAAATCCATTTTGTCAAGTATTTAACAAAGTAGCTTTTATACGGTGGGGAAACGTGGACCATGACAAACAGGAAAGGGAAATAACAATCACAGAAATGAGGACAAGAAAGGACAAGATTAGAAACATAACACTCAAAGATAATCTGAAACTAAGACCAATGGTATAAAATATTGAAGAAGCACAGCTGAGATGGTATGGACACGTAAAAAGGATGCCGGAACAAGGAATAATCGAACAGGTGCTTCAACCCAGGATGAACAAGAAGAGAGACCAAGAGGAAGTCCCAGACGGACGTGACTAGAGAACGTCAGAGGTGCATTGGGTAAAATATGATTATCGTGGGAGGAAGCGTAATAAGCCATACCAGATAGGAAGAAATGGAGGAAAATACGCAAGAAGACAATATAGAGAACTCAGTTCCACACACGCCTTACACCCCAGGAAGAGGGATAGAAAAGGCTTAAGTAAGTAAGTAAGAATTTTTAAAGTTGAGAATTCGTTGCAAAACATGGAATAAGTCGCGAAATATTTTTTTCACCCTTCGAGGAGAATCACTCTATCGACAATGTCTCGGCAAGTTGGTTTTTCACCTTGATCATAAAGCATCATCTCATTGATAATAATAATAATAATAATAATAATAATATACGTTTATTTCGGAACATGTGTACAAAACAGCAAAACATGCTTGAAAGAAGTCAAGAAAACAAAGAAAAAACAATGAAAATTCAATTAGTACGGTACACATTAAAGTAGTCCTCCAATGAATAACAACTAATGGATAAAAGATAATCTTTAATACATTTCTTCAAAAATCTAAAATTATATATTTCCTTAATACTACGAGGTAAATTGTTGAACAATTTGCAATCCATAAAAGTTGCAAAACTATTCTGAAAGGTAGAAGTTCTATGGTGAGGCGGAAGCAAATATCTACCGTGAATTTTTAACTTAAACGCATCAGTATCGACAATCCCAGGCAGATTCACCAAGAACAACAAACAAAGTGGATCGGAAACGTAATTAAGTCTTTGATGCAGTGAAATACGGAATTGCTGTCCAGTCCTACTCTAAAGTCCCAATGATTCTTTTGTCTTCCCAAATATCGAAGACGTTTGCATCAAAGGGGAGGAACGGATGCCTTCAAAATGACAATCATTGACTATTTCATATATAATCGTCTGTTAGTCAAATAGCCGAAGAATGTATCTAGGAAATTTATATATAAGTCGTCGTCAGTCTGAAAAACTAGTAAACTTGCGAGCAAACTTGCTGATAGAACCTCATCTTCAAAAATACGACCAACAGCCTGATGTGGGAGTTGTACAAAGCGTTTTCGAAAGTTTGTGTAAAAAAGAAGCGCCGTCAGTCTGAAGAAAAGTCAGGGTTATTTCAGCATATTGCAATTGAAGAAAATGGCTACGAAGTTTATAAGAAATGACCATCAGGTTTGAAGAAGCCAAAAGAAATTGGAAGATATAATCGTCGGTTAATCAGCTAGCCGAAGAATGTATCTAGAAAAGTTAAACACTTATGAGCAAACTTGTTGATAGAACCTTATCTTCGAAAATACGGCCAACAGCTGATGTGGGAGTTGGACAAAGTATCTTCGAATGTTTTCGGCAGAAAAGAGGTATCGTCAGTTTGAAGAGATCAGTATTATATGAGCATATTGTAATTCAAGAAAATGGCTACGAAGAAATGACCATCAGGTTTGAAAAGACCAAAATGAAATCGGAAGATATAATCGTCGATTAATCAGATACCCGAAAAATGTATCTATAAAGCTGATGAAAACCGTCACCAGTCTGAAAAGTAAGTAAACACTTGTGAGCTTGCTGATAGAACCTCATCTTCGAAAATACAGTCACCAGCTGATGTGGTAGTTGGACAAAGTACTTCTGAAAGATTTTACATAAAAGAACCTTCACCAGTCAGCAATTTGAAGATAGAAATCTTGTAATCTTGCTTATATATAGAACTGCATCCTTGAGATAAAGTCGTCAGTTATTGTCATTGAAGAAGATGGTTAGAAAGTTTACAAGAAATGACCATCAAGTCTGAAGAAATCAAAAGACGTTTGAAGAAAAAAAATTAGGTGACGACTCTGTTTTCTGTTTCTGATAATTTACATAATTTCAGATTTTTCTGGAGTATTCTAAGGCGTATTGATGATATTGGTGATTCTTGCCTAGTCTTAAACATATTTTAATCAATTATTCTATTTTACCAGCGAGCGACTCTTCTTCGGAAATACAGTCACCAGCTGATGTGGGAAAACGTCTCCGAAAGGTTTTACAAAAAAGAAACCTTCGTTAGTCTGAAAAACTCGATAATTGTAAGGAAAAAATTTTGTAATCTTGGTTATATATAGGACCGCGTCTTTGAGATAAAGTCGTCAGTTACTATAATTAAAGAAGATGGCTAGGAAGTTTATAAGAAATGACCATCAAGTATGAAGAAATCAAAATAAATATGAAGAAGAAATCGTAAGTTAATCAGATCGCTGAAGAAACCACCTAGGAAGCTTATAAAAATCATCATCAGTATGAAAAACTAGTAAATTTGTGAGCAAATTTGCTGATAGAACCCAGTCTTAAAAATACAGTAATCAGCTGATGTTAGAGTTGGAAAAGGCGTCTATCTTCGCCGATCTGAAGAAATTAGCAATTTGGAGAAAAAAGATGTTGTAATCTGGCTTATATAGAAGACTGCATTTTTGAGATGAAGTCGTCAGTTATTTTCATTGAAGAAGATGGCTACGGAGTTTATAAGAAATGACCATCAAGTCTGAAGAAATCACAATAAATTTGAAGAATAAATCGTATGTTAATCAGATCGCGGAAGAAAGTAGCTAGGAAGCTTATAAAAATCATCATCAGTATGAAAAACTAGTAAATTTGTGAGCAAACTTGCTGATAGAACCCAGTCTTCAAAAATACAGTAACCAGCTGATGTTAGAGTTGGAAAAGGCGTCTATCTTCGCCGGTCTGAAGAAATTAGCAATTTGGAGAAAAAAGATGTTGTAATCTGGCTTATATATAGGACTGCATTTTTGAGATGAAGTCGTCAGTTATTTTCATTGAACAAGATGGCTACGGAGTTTATAAGAAATGACCATCAAGTCTGAAGAAATCAAAAATAAATTTGAAGAAGAAATCGTAAGTTAATCAGATCGCGGAAGAAAGCAGCTAGGAAGCTTATAAAAATCTTCATCAGTATGAAAAACTAGTAAATTTGTGAGCAAAGTTGCTGATAGAACCCAGTCTTCAAAAATACAGTAACCAGCTGATGTTAGAGTTGGAAAAGGCGTCTTTCTTCGCCGGTCTGAAGAAATTAGCAATTTGAAGAAAATAGATGTTGTAATCTGGCTTATATATAGGACTGCATTTTTGAGATGAAGTCGTCAGTTATTCTCATTGAACAAGATGGCTACGGAGTTTATAAGAAATGACCATCAAGTCTGAAGAAATCACAATAAATTTGAAGAAGAAATCGTAAGTTAATCAGATCGCGGAAGAAAGTAGCTAGGAAGCTTATAAAAATCATCATCAGTATGAAAACTAGTAAGTTTGTGAGCAAATTTGCTGATAGAACCCAGTCTTCAAAAATACAGTAACCAGCTGATGTTAGAGTTGGAAAAGGCGTCTTTCTTCGCCGGTCTGAAGAAATTAGCAATTTGAAGAAAAAAGATGTTGTAATCTGGCTTATATATAGGACTGCATTTTGAGATGAAGTCGTCAGTTATTCTCATTGAACAAGATGGCTACGGAGTTTATAAGAAATGACCATCAAGTCTGAAGAAATCAAAAAATAAATTTGAAGAAGAAATCGTAAGTTAATCAGATCGCGGAAGAAAGTAGCTAGGAAGCTTATAAAAATCTTCATCAGTATGAAAAACTAGTAAATTTGTGAGCAAATTTGCTGATAGAACCCAGTCTTCAAAAAATACAGTAACCAGCTGATGTTAGAGTTGGAAAAGGCGTCTTTCTTCGCCGGTCTGAAGAAATTAGCAATTTGAAGAAAAAAGATGTTGTAATCTGGCTTATATATAGGACTGCATTTTTGAGATGAAGTCGTCAGTTATTCTTATTGAACAAGATGGCTACGGAGTTTATAAGAAATGACCATCAAGTCTGAAGAAATCAAAAATAAATTTGAAGAAGAAATCGTAAGTTAATCAGATCGCGGAAGAAAGTAGCTAGGAAGCTTATAAAAATCTTCATCAGTATGAAAAACTAGTAAATTTGTGAGCAAATTTGCTGATAGAACCCAGTCTTCAAAAATACAGTAACCAGCTGATGTTAGAGTTGGAAAAGGCTTCTTTCTTCGCCGGTCTGAAGAAATTAGCAATTTGAAGAAAAAGATGTTGTAATCTGGCTTATATATAGGACTGCATTTTTGAGATGAAGTCGTCAGTTATTCTTATTGAATAAGATGGCTACGGAGTTTATAAGAAATGACCATCAAGTCTGAAGAAATCAAAAAATAAGAAATCGTAAGTTAATCAGATCGCGGAAGAAAGTAGCTAGGAAGCTTATAAAAATCTTCATCAGTATGCTAGTAAATTTGTGAGCAAATTTGCTGATAGAACAGTCTTCAAAAATACAGTAACCAGCTGATGTTAGAGTTGGAAAAGGCTTCTTTCTTCGCCGGTCTGAAGAAATTAGCAATTTGAAGAAAAAGATGTTGTAATCTGGCTTATATATAGGACTGCATTTTTGAGATGAAGTCGTCAGCTTATTGAACAAGATGGCTACGGAGTTTATAAGAAATGACCATCAAGTCTGAAGAAATCAAAAAATAAATTTGAAGAAGAAATCGTAAGTTAATCAGATCGCGGAAGAAAGTAGCTAGGAAGCTTATAAAAATCTTCATCAGTATGAAAAACTAGTAAATTTGTGAGCAAATTTGCTGATAGAACCCAGTCTTCAAAAATACAGTAACCAGCTGATGTTAGAGTTGGAAAAGGCGTCTATCTTCGCCGGTCTGAAGAAATTAGCAATTTGGAGAAAAAGATGTTGTAATCTGGCTTATATATAGGACTGCATTTTTGAGAAGAAGTCGTCAGTTATTTTCATTGAAGAAGATGGCTACGGAGTTTATAAGAAATGACCATCAAGTCTGAAGAAATCAAAAAATAAATTTGAAGAAGAAATCGTAAGTTAATCAGATCGCGGAAGAAAGCAGCTAGGAAGCTTATAAAAATCTTCATCAGTATGAAAAACTAGTAAATTTGTGAGCAAACTTGCTGATAGAACCCAGTCTTCAAAAATACAGTAACCAGCTGATGTTAGAGTTGGAAAAGGCGTCTATCTTCGCCGGTCTGAAGAAATTAGCAATTTGAAGAAAAAGATGTTGTAATCTGGCTTATATATAGGACTGCATTTTTGAGATGAAGTCGTCAGTTATTCTCATTGAACAAGATGGCTACGGAGTTTATAAGAAATGACCATCAAGTCTGAAGAAATCACAATAAATTTGAAGAAGAAATCGTAAGTTAATCAGATCGCGGAAGAAAGTAGCTAGGAAGCTTATAAAAATCATCATCAGTATGAAAAAGTAGTAAGTTTGTGAGCAAATTTGCTGATAGAACCCAGTCTTCAAAAATACAGTAACCAGCTGATGTTAGAGTTGGAGAAGGCGTCTTTCTTCGCCGGTCTGAAGAAATTAGCAATTTGAAGAAAAAAGATGTTGTAATCTGGCTTATATATAGGACTGCATTTTTTGAGATGAAGTCGTCAGTTATTCTCATTGAACAAGATGGCTACGGAGTTTATAAGAAATGACCATCAAGTCTGAAGAAATCAAAAATAAATTTGAAGAAGAAATCGTAAGTTAATCAGATCGCGGAGGAAAGTAGCTAGGAAGCTTATAAAAATCTTCATCAGTATGAAAAACTAGTAAATTTGTGAGCAAATTTGCTGATAGAACCCAGTCTTCAAAAATACAGTAACCAGCTGATGTTAGAGTTGGAAAAGGCGTCTTTCTTCGCCGGTCTGAAGAAATTAGCAATTTGAAGAAAAACGATGTTGTAATCTGCCTTATATATAGGACTGCATTTTTGAGATGAAGTCGTCAGTTATTCTCATTGAACAAGATGGCTACGGAGTTTATAAGAAATGACCATCAAGTCTGAAGAAATCACAATAAATTTGAAGAAGAAATCGTAAGTTAATCAGATCGCGGAAGAAAGTAGCTAGGAAGCTTATAAAAATCATCATCAGTATGAAAAAGTAGTAAGTTTGTGAGCAAATTTGCTGATAGAACCCAGTCTTCAAAAATACAGTAACCAGCTGATGTTAGAGTTGGAAAAGGCGTCTTTCTTCGCCGGTCTGAAGAAATTATCAATTTGAAGAAAAAGATGTTGTAATCTGGCTTATATATAGGACTGCATTTTGAGATGAAGTCGTCAGTTATTCTCATTGAACAAGATGGCTACGGAGTTTATAAGAAATGACCATCAAGTCTGAAGAAATCAAAAATAAATTTGAAGAAGAAATCGTTAGTTAATCAGATCGCGGAGGAAAGTAGCTAGGAAGCTTATAAAAATCTTCATCAGTATGAAAAACTAGTAAATTTGTGAGCAAATTTGCTGATAGAACCCAGTCTTCAAAAATACAGTAACCAGCTGATGTTAGAGTTGGAAAAGGCGTCTTTCTTCGCCGGTCTGAAGAAATTATCAATTTGAAGAAAAAGATATTGTAATCTGGCTTATATATAGGACTGCATTTTTGAGATGAAGTCGTCAGTTATTCTCATTGAACAAGATGGCTACGGAGTTTATAAGAAATGACCATCAAGTCTGAAGAAATCAAAAATAAATTTGAAGAAGAAATCGTAAGTTAATCAGATCGCGGAGGAAAGTGGCTAGGAAGCTTATAAAAATCTTCATCAGTATGAGAAACTAGTAAATTTGTGAGCAAACTTGCTGGTAGAACCCAGTCTTCAAAAATACAGTAACCAGCTGATGTTAGAGTTGGAAAAGGCGTCTTTCTTCGCCGGTCTGAAGAAATTAGCAATTTGAAGAAAAAAGATGTTGTAATCTGGCTTATATATAGGACTGCATTTTTGAGATGAAGTCGTCAGTTATTCTCATTGAACAAGATGGCTACGGAGTTTATAAGAAATGACCATCAAGTCTGAAGAAATCACAATAAATTTGAAGAAGAAATCGTAAGTTAATCAGATCGCGGAAGAAAGTAGCTAGGAAGCTTATAAAAATCATCATCAGTATGAAAAAGTAGTAAGTTTGTGAGCAAATTTGCTGATAGAACCCAGTCTTCAAAAATACAGTAACCAGCTGATGTTAGAGTTGGAAAAGGCGTCTTTCTACGCCGGTCTGAAGAAATTAGCAATTTGGAGAAAAAAGATGTTGTAATCTGGCTTATATATAGGACTGCATTTTTGAGAAGAAGTCGTCAGTTATTTTCATTGAAGAAGATGGCTACGGAGTTTATAAGAAATGACCATAAAGTCTGAAGAAATCAAAAAATAAATTTGAAGAAGAAATCGTAAGTTAATCAGATCGCGGAAGAAAGCAGCTAGGGAGCTTATAAAAATCTTCATCAGTATGAAAAACTAGTAAATTTGTGAGCAAACTTGCTGATAGAACCCAGTCTTCAGAAATACAGTAACCAGCTGATGTTAGAGTTGGAAAAGGCGTCTATCTTCGCCGGTCTGAAGAAATTAGCAATTTGAAGAAAATAGATGTTGTAATTTGGCTTATACGTAGGACTGCATTTTTGAGATGAAGTCGTCAGTTATTCTCATTGAAGAAGGTGGCTACGAAGTTTATAAGAAATGACCACGAAGTCTGAAGAAATCAAAATAAATTTGAAGAAGAAATCGTAAGTTAACCAGACCTCGGAAGAAAGTAGCTAGAAAACTTATAAAAATCGTCATCAGTATGAAAACCTAATTAGCTTATGAATCAACTTCCTTCAAAATAGTTATTGGAAGATTAGGAACTTGAACAAAGCACCATTGGAAAATATGCAAGAGAAAACCCTTGTCCAACTGAAGAAACCAACGATTAAACGAACGCATAAGTTCATACACTTTCTTCACGGATGATAATTTGAAAAGCAGCACAACGTTTTCAGTCTGCCTCCTATTTGTTTCTTGTGGCCGTTCGCAACACTGAAGAATCAACCCTCGTACTACATGTACTTTCGTATAAATCCGCATATGTACATATATAAGACGGTGGCGCCTCGAGATCAATTTTGAAAGATACACGAATCGAAACTAGACAGTAAGATAACTCAAAACGGAAAGATTTCGATCGGAATGGCGAAAACGAGCCGTGGAAGAAGGAAACAAAAAAGTAAGAAATAATAATCGCGCGTTCGCAGGAGGAAACGAGTGGGAAGATGGAACGAGATAAAGTGTAGGAAGCTGCCGTACGAAGAAGCACGGGGCCGTATCTCCGTACGTACGGTACGGCGAAAATCCTTATTCGGCCGTCGCCGATAAGTCATTAGAGAGAAGAAGCGAATAATAAGTATTGTATTGTGTCGAAGTCGGAGTAAATTCCGATCAGAGACGGTAAATGGAAAGAAATAATTACGGGGATTTATTTCTTCGCGATGCTTTATATAGTCATCTCGTGGCGTTTTCGAATCGAATACCAAAAGGAGCTGAAATTTGCAGACTTTATAAAGCTTCGGATTTTTACGAATATTCGATCGACGTTTTCCTTTTATTCGCGGATTTAGAAGTTGTCGACCTGCGAATTTGTAATTTTGCGGTCGTTAGGGAGTTTAGCTTCGTAAACATTGCCATAAAAACTTTTCTGGATGTCCGTTAGTGTTGTTGTTGCCCTCTTTATTGATGAAATCTGTTTGCGAGTTTCGCAATTTCAAATCTGCTCGATTGGCAAGCATCCCGTCCGTATATGCTCCTGGGACTAGCTGGAAGTTCCAAACAATACAAACTAGTGCTGGAATTTCGTGAATTTATTAGGCATGTATATGTTTCAATCCAATGAAGAGCTAACGATGTTTTCAAAGACTGTATGGAGTAAAATTAGGTTATAAGACATCTTTCTCCAAATTAGATTGTTTGCACTTTTTGTAATGATTGTAAAAAACATTTTTAAATCATCTATTTAGTTAGCGACTCCATTTTCAAAATTATAAAAGTCTATGAGCAGTATTCGCTTCTACAGATTTCTGATTTCTTCAAATTAATGACCAGCTTCCAAAAACCTTTTGTCCAGCACTTTAACCAATTGACCAGGTTAGTTCTAAAGGTATGATACCCAGTCAGTAATTTTGCTTATCAAATTGCTGATTTCGTCAGACTGAAGCGATCGTTGCAAGCTGATCAAAAGACAACTTTGCTTATAGGATTTGATCAGAATTTCTTCAGGCTGATAACGATTTGATGTGCTTTCAGCAGACACCCAGGTAATAGATCGAGGACTTCTTGGTTCAGATTGCCAATTTCTTCAGCTGTCTGATTAGCTGACGACTCTGTTTTCTGTTTCTGATAATTTACATAATTTCAGATTTTGCCCGAGCATTCTAAGGCGTGTTGATGATATTGGTGATTGTAGCCTAGTCTTAAAGATATTTTAATCAATTATTCTATTTTACCAACCGTCGACTCATCTTCGAAATTAGTCACCAGCTGATGTGGGAAAAGCGTCTCCCAAAAGGTTTTACAAAAAAGACCTTTGTTAGTCTGAAGAAATCAGCAACTGTAAGGAAAAATATTTTATAACTTGGTTATATATCGGACCGCATCTTTGAGATGAAGTCGTCAGTTATTGTAATTGAAGAAGATGGCTACGAAGTTTATAAGAAATGATCATCAACTCTGAAGAAATCAAAAGAAATTTGAAGAAGGAGTCGCAAGTTAATCAGATCGCGGAAGAAAGTGCCCTATAAGTGGCTTATAAAACTAACAAACATGAATAATTTCCATTTGTACAGATCCGATACTATCAGCAGGTCAGCTTTCAGGATCGCTAATTTCTTCAGGCTGATGAGGACTTCTCGTAAGATGTCCTTAAACTCGTAGTTTCTTCTGACTTATGGGGATTTCCGCAAAATTTCCAATATATTTTGATCAGTTATCGTAGCAGCTAGCGATTTTATTTTTAGAAGCACTATACCAGCAGCAAGTAGGCGTACATGATTGCTATCATACCTTCTTCGAGCTGGTGATGACTTTCCAAAGATTTAAAAAATTAGTGGTCTTACCAACAAGTTGGTTTAGACGAAATGCTAATTTAATCGGAGTAATGATAACCTTGCATAAAATTTCTTAGGATTGCCGATTTCTTCGGGGCGATGACGACTTTCAATGAGATCTCTTCAGATTGATAACTATTTCAGACTGACGCTGATTGCTGCAAAATTTCGAATAAACTTCGACCAGTTGCCTTAGTTGCGCTGAGGAATTCATTCTTACAGATGAGGTACCACGAACAAGCTGGCTTAGAAGATTTTTAATTTCTTTAGGCTGGTGGCGGTTTTTAAAATATTTCTTTAAAACATTGATTTCTTCAAGCTGATGGTGATCTTCACGAAATCTGAACTAGTTCTTATCAGCCGGCGTTTCCACTTTCATAAGTGTAATACTGTCAGCACGTTGGTTGGCAGAAAACACTAATTTCACTGGGGTGATGGCAACTTCACATAGAATTTCTTAGGATTGCAGATACGTTCAGGTTGATGACGACTATTTCAATCTGATGGTGAGCTAGCAACTGCATTTTTAGTTGAGTTGTACAATTGATAATTTCTTCAGACTGATGACCACCTTCTATAAGATTTCTTAAAATTACTGATTTCTTCAGACCGATGGTGATTTTTGTTAATCTTGAAGATACTTGACTTCAGTTTTGACAAGTGCTATACTGTCAGAAGGTTGGATTGCAGGAGTACTGATTTTTCCAAACTGCTGACGAATTTCTGTAAGATTTATCCAAATGATTGATTACTTCAGAGTGATGGTAATTTTTGTTAAATACTGCAGATATTTTAATTAATTATTTCATCAGCTGGCGACTGTATAACTACAGATCCAACACTATCAGAAAGTTACCTTGTAGAAGGGCTAAATACTTCAGATTGATGAATTTATATAGGATTTCTGCAAAATTTCCATACATACTTGGGCATACCTTTTAGGGAAGCGATATTACAAGGAAGTTTGGTTATAATATTTTCAGACTGATAACAACTTTTCCAGCCTCCGGTTATCTGGTTAGATCCTTTCTTTATATTTATGCTATAATCGGCATGTTAGATTGCAAGATGTCCTTCTTCAAATTGCTGATTTCTTCAGATTGACCTAATTTTTTTCAAGTTCTCAAAAGTATTTTGTCCTACTTTCCGATTTGATAACGACTTTGCTTATAGAAGTAGTTAAGAATTTCTTCAGACTGCTAACTAATTACTATGCTTTCATCAGATATCTTTGTTTATTCAGATCACTGATCTTATCAGTTTGATGGTAATTTCTTTCTAACTAGAGTTTCGTGGTTGCCGTTTTTGCCTCCCAATACACGTGCTGACAGTGACGTTGCCACTTGGTAAGACGAATTTCTAATGGAATCTAATTGCGTGGTACTGGAGCTATATTCGGTAGCAGTGCTAGGGTCAAATTCACAGCATTTCAACACCAAGCAGCTAACTCGACTTATCAGTTTTGATTAGCTGACGATTTCATCTTCAAATATACAGTCCTGGCGGTAAAGCGAAAGTTCAGTTATAAGTTTGCTACCCTTTCAAGCTGATGATGACGATATTATGTTATACGCTTCTTAGGTACTTTCTTCGACTATCAGATCTTTACAAAAACACAACCCTAATCACAAATTACCTTATTTAATATTTATTTCATCCGACTGGTGATTTCCTGAGGAAGATGACGTCTCTTTCCACGAATTTTCTAAAATATTTTATTCAGTTTCCTGATCAAACAGTGGCTGCAAGTATTTTTCGAAATATCACGTTACCAGAAAGCTTGGATGTCGAATTACCAATTGCTTCAATCATTGCTTGATATCAATTCTAGATACTTTGGTCAGTCAGCTTATTAGATTTCTTTTTTCCAATCGCTAAATTCATCAAATTGATAGTGTTACACATAATTTTTCCAGTTTTCGAATATACTTGCTGCAGTTATTAGATCAGTTAGTTAGATTTTTTTAAGCGGTTTTGGTCATTTTCCTTTTAGTTATCTGATTAGCTGATGACTATGTTTTCTGTTAATACTAATTTACATAAGTGCTTAATTTTTCGGATTTTTACTTTTAAGGCACTTCAAGATTTCCGTCTTCAAACTGCTGATTTCTTCAGACTGGTGCGATTCTTTGTAAGCTGATCAAATGGCGACCTTGCTTATAGGATTCGTCCAGAATTTCTTTGGGCTCATAATGATTTGCTATGTTTCCAATAGGTATCCAGTTAACTGATCGGGTGGCGACTTCTTCGTTCAGACTGTCAATTTCGTTAATTATCTGATTAGTTGACGACTATGTCTTATGTTCCTGCGAATTTACATAATTGCTGAATTTTTCGCACTATTACAGATTTTCTGCAAGCATTCGAGGACATTTCGTTCAATTGCCTTATCAGATCAGACGAGCTCGCCTAGTTTAAGAAACATTTCTTAAAATGAATCACGATCTCCGATAAGTTTCTTGATCATTTCATTAACTAATGACAACTAACAACGTTCTTTAGATCGCTGATTTCTGTCGATTCTTACTTGCTTCTTGCAGCTATCTTAGGATATTTTAAGATTTCCATCTGCAAATTCTTCAGGCGGATGCGATTTTTTGCAACCTGATCAAATGACGACTTTTCTTAGAGGATTCATTCAACATTTCTTTCAGGCTGTTACTGATATGCCATGCTTTCATCAGATATGCAGCTAACTGATCGGGCGGCGATTTCTTCGTTCAGATTGCCAATTCCTTCACGCAGTTTTCCTTAAATATTTTACTTTATCGCTTAATTAGCTGAAAGAAGAAAGGAAGAAATTGGAAGAGTTTAGAAGATACTGACTTCCTTAGAGTTGTCAGCTGTCTGCTTAGCTGAGGATTTGACTTACCATCAAGAACTTTGCAAGTATCCAAAAGAACAAAAAAGGGAAGGAGAAGGCAGAAAAGGTGGAAAAGAGGAAAAAGGAGATCAAAGGTCTCGGAAGTGTAAATGGCGATTACTATCAAGCACCATTTAGAGAATGGCCTGGTTGTTGATCAACGATGCTATTAATTTATATTCTCTTATGAGCTTTTGAATCAAATTTCTTCCATTTCTCGACACTTCTCGATTTACTAGATGGTTTAGGTAAAACGCTTACTCATATGCACGTATGCACGTGTCTACGAAGGATAGTAAAGGATCATAAATACAAAAATAAGTTCGAAATAACACTTCGAGACCTCTTTTCTTTTTTTCCATTTCCTCGGAAGCAGTAATCACATTTTTATTAATTTATTTATTTATTTGACACGTGCCCTCCGTGCCATCCGCGTAAATCAAACAATCGACGAAACGAAAATAATCCGACGGCGGCGCGTTTTTTCTTTTGTTTAAAATAACATAACACTTCTTCTTCTTCGTACCTTTTTCCAGCGTCTCCTTTGTCCGGGAAACCAATTCATCCGCATCCTCGTTTCGACAAGAACGACATAACCGTATCTGTTTCTTCTTTATACAGACATACATAGTTATTTCTTTCAGCTTTTAATGATCCTGTTTATAGTAGACGCGCGCAGCCAGAACGATTCGTACAACATATCGAGTAAAAGGGCGTTTATTTTTAAATGTCTAAAAAATTACTTGAAGTGCTTAAGTGCAGAGTTATCATCTGTAATGCTTATACACGCATTCGTATGTACATGTACATATGTACGTATGGTAAATACGTAAGTACAACATCGAATACAGACGCGCGGACTCGCTCGCCGGCTCCTATTTAGCTTCTTCTGTATTTCTGTGTTTGTTGCGTCATCGAAGGCGTTGTTCGACTCTTGTTTCTGGATCCTGAAGCTTAGCATTTCGATTCGGTAAACAACGGAGTGCGCGTCGAGGTGTCGGCGAGATATTTCTTCGGGAAAATTTACATACGTACGTACGTCTACGAGAGTACGTACTACGGGTTAAGGAGCTTCGGAATGCGCGGTTGTTACCCCATTAAACTTAACGAGCCGAACGAATATTTCGAGTACAAATAGGCAATTTAGATTTTAACGATTTCAATTTTTCGGGATGAAGTGAATTTTCTTGCAACCGGAAGGAATTAAGAAAGTTTTCAAGGGAATGCTACGGAGCGGCGCAGGAGCGGTACGGTATACGTATGTATACGGCTCAGTACACCGAAAGAAAGAAAGGTCAAAAGATTAAGAAGACAAATTTTTCGCAATGAAGTAAAATTTCTTGCAACGGGAACGAATTAAGAAAGCTTTGACGTACATCCTACTGACCGAGCGAGGAGCGGTGCGGTATACGTATGTATACGGCTCGGTGGCTCTGAACCCTACACTGAAAGATAGAAATTTTTCGCAACCAAATAAAATATCTTACAACTGGATTTAAGGATGTAAGAAATTTTTCCAGATTTTCTGAGCATGTTGGGCAAAACAAACTAGCTCGTTTAAAAGTTGATCCTCAAAACAATGGACCTAATCGAAATATTGGTTAAATCCATGAAAGTTCAGGTTTTTACAATCTTCCTAAGTGATACCGTTCGGAATTCAATCCAAAATCAACTTTGGTGTTTTGTGTTTGGTCATAGTCTAGCTCTTGATATGTAATACGGTTACCTATGCTATGGCGATTCTCAAGAAGTTGGTGGATTACCAGAAGGAATTGAAAATTTTCGTAATCAACGTGAATTTCTGATTAAACCAAAACTGTGACGTCAGTTGGGATTTCAGAATCTGTTCCTAAATACTCAAAAAGATCTATATGCGAAATTTCGGTTTATTCCAAAAACGTTCAGGTCTTAACAGTTTTTCTAAGGGGAACTTCAGCCTAAAATCAACTTATTTAAAAGTTTTTATTGTGTGCAGATTCCAGGAACATCAGGAACATCAGGAACAGTATTTATAGTACTATACTCTCACTGTTGATGTTGAAGCTTTGGGTTGAGAAAACCGTTGAAACTTCTTCCGTCTCTAGAGCATTCCTTGTGAAATAAAACCGAATAATTTTATTAGTAAATTGTATTTGGTCGTGATTTCGTTTTTTCATTTACGCAACTAATGTCTGTGCTGCTGCGACTCTTGAGAAATGGCTGGGTGATTTTGTTCATCAAGATGAACTTCAGATCGGACCAGAACTATTATGGTAGTTTTGATTCTAGAATCATTTTCTGGCTCCTCCAGAACATTTAAAGAAGGAAATTTCGTCCAAATCTACGAGCGTTTCAGGTTTTAACAATTTTCGTTACGAAATCTCCCTTTGAAATTCACTCGGAACTCAACTTGCCTAAAAATTAGTTAAGTTACACATCAAAATGAAGCTCTCTTCTAGGCATTCTAAGTAGGTGTATGCCCAGAATACGTTTTATAATGCTAAATCTCATTGGTATTGAAGCTGAGAAACGCTCGTAATTGCAACTTCTTTCATGCCTTTGGGGAATGCCTTGTTAACCAAATGAAACTGGTTACTTACTAGTAGGTCGAAATTTTGCTCTTGATGTGTAATAGGTCGCCAACGTTGTGATCCTCAAGAAGTTGGTGAAGCACTAGAGAAACTTGATAATTTGACTGATTAGAGTGAATTTCTGATAAAAGCAAAACTATAACGTCAGTTTCAAGTTAATAATCCGCTTTTACGTCCCTAAAACCATTTATACGCGAAAGTTTGGTTCGATGCTAGATCATTGAAGTTTTAACCAAGGATGGGTTTCGAAATTTAGCCCAAATTAAATTTGCCTGAAGTTTAGTGTAGTTACACTTCAAAATCAATCTCTCTTTGTGCAGATTTCAGAAAATTATATTGATATTGCAGTGGCAGATTGAAAAACGTATATAATTGCAGAATTTATCAATTTTTTTCCACAGCTACTTTCTGTTAAATTCTATAATGTTCATAACTTGAAAATTTTTCGAAGAAGTGCATAGTCCTTTCAGAATCAGCCTAAAAGGATTTTGTTGCAAAGTTAATCGTGTTGTACATCAAAATTGTATAGATTGTTGTAAAATTGTTTATAGTTTCAAATTGTTACTTGTATTGAAATTAAGTTTTTGATCATAAATTTCTTTTTAATACGTAATAGCTTCATCTGAAGTTGCCTAGATGGTGATAAACGTCAAGAAGTTGCCGGATCTCCAGAAAAAATTGAGATTTAAATGATGATTTCTGATAAAACTAGAACTGTCACGTCCGTTTAGGCCCCAGAATTGGTTTCTATGTAACCAAAAATCTTTGTTAGTGGTATTTCTGTTAAATCCTAGAATGTTCATGATTTGAAAATTTAAGTACGTGCTCCTTTGCGAATCAACTTAGAAGAAACTTCTTTCAAAGTTGATCGAGCTGTATATAAAAATAACATCTTCTTTGTATAAATTGTTGTAAAATTGTCTGCACTTTCAGATTCTTATTGGCATTGAAATTGATTTTTGGTCATAAACTTCTTTTAATATGTAATAGCTTAATCTAAAGTTGCTTAAATCGTGATAATCGTCGAGAAGTTGCTGGATCACCAGGAAGAATAGAAAATTCTGAGATTCTGATCAAACTAGAACTGTTACGTCAGTTTAGACACCAGAATTGTTTTCTACGTCTCCAAAAACACTTACTGGCGAAATTTGAGTTAAATCCAAGAATACTCAGAATTTGAAATTTCTCCCTTGATATTAAAATGAGGTTCTCTCTCTCTCTCTCTCTCTCTCTCTCTCTCTGTAGATTCCTGCAAAGCTATTTATAATTCCAAATTCTTACTGATATTGAAGTTGAAGACGAGAAACGTTCATAACTCGAAGTTTTACCAATATTTTTGAAGATGTTTTCTAGAAATTAAAACTAGATGCTTATGATATTGGTGAAATATTTCACTTGATCGTAAATTTTTTCTTGATATGTAATACTTTCGTAGTTAAGTTCCTTAAATTGTGGTAATCGTCAAGAAGTTGCTAGATCAATAGAAAAGAAAATGGAACGTTTTGACCCTTAAAGATCATCGGACTAAAACTGTTACTTCAATTTGGATTCCAAAAACTTTGGTCCCCAAAAACATTTATCAGGAAAATTTGGATTACATATATCCAAAAGTGTTGAAAATTTGATAAATTTTCTAAGAGGAACTCCTTTAAAATTCATCCTAGAATAAACTTTAAAGATGATTTCTGATCATATTGGGACTATTACGTCCGCTTGGACTTTAAAATATATGTGCATGCATTCAGAAACAATTATCAGGCAACTTTCGGTTAAATCTAAGAACGTTCGGAGCCTGAACAATTTTGGTCAAATCTATTGCGTCTGTTTCGATTCCATACTTGCGTTCTACATCTCGAAAAGCTTTTATGAAGGAAATTCCGGTTAAATCCGAGAACGTTTGTAATTTTTCCTTGGAGGTAGTCCTTTGAATTCCATCCAGAACCAACATGTATTAAAGAGGTCGAATTTTACATCATAATTAAGCTTTTCGTGTGTAGATTCCACTAAAGCTGTTTCTAATACGAAATTCTTAGTGATGCTAATTATGTAAGGCGAAAAAATTCTAGAACGGAAAACGTGCTGAATAGATATTTTGCAACAAGATCAGCAAAACTAAATACGCATTGTGGCTTCAGTATAATATGCCCATAATTTGTTTCTTAGTATGTAGTACCTCTAAATAAGTTAGTTAAAGTTGTGCTGGATTACTAGAAAGAAATTGATAAATGTATTGACTCAAATTGTCTCTTTAACAACATAAGATAGCTATGTACGTCAGATTAGACTTCAGATTGGAAAAAATTCAAGTTTTAACAATCGCTCTTAAAATTTTTCAACGTGGGCTCATTCCTACGAAATCGATATGTTATTCATAGCGCATAGGGTTATTACAACTCCAAAACGCATAATTGTTAGTTAATTCAAGATATGTGTTTCGTCTTACATCGTCAGTATCTTCAACTAAGTACAGCTTACTAAATCCGATAAAAGAACTTTTTCCCTTAATCTTATGGTTAAAGTAACTCGAAGGATTTGTGCAGCGGGAAAAGTTTTTTTATTTGGGCACTCCTCACTTAAATCAACAAAGAAGAAAAAGTAGCTTGACTTACCGTTCCTTTCAATTTTTCTCAGGATGCTCCTATCTAACTGGTGGTTCCAATAACTTCTTGAGGATTGCCGCAATTTTCAGCGCCAAATGTCCCAACAATCACTTCGTATGCGATTTACATGTAATCGTCTATCTCTATTCCAAAATACCAAAAATTTTGGGGGAACAGAACACCTTTCAAAACAACTAACTATCGAAGCTTTCGTCGTATGAGAAGTAAAGCTCGTTAGTTTATCGCGCGTACAACCAAACGTTCATCTATTACTAACTACCACGTGCTAGGACGTCGAAGAAACTTCGTTTCGCGAAGAAGGTAAACGAGAGAGCGCACCTCTCTCTTGCTGCTAAGTTCGCGGTGTGTCGTGGCGAATGGTATACTTCAATCTGATCGAAGCCGGTCGTGCGCTGCTCGTATTGTTGTTGGCGGTTAAATGAAATCTCCCCGCTTTGCCTTGCGGCCGCATCTCATCGGAGCCGCCGCCGTCTCTCTTGAAGAGAAGACGTACGAGGTCTCCGATGTAAGTACGACGAGTATATAAATCGGCGTTTGTCACGCGCCGACCGGAAAATTGCGAGCTCCGGGGATCGTGATTGTCAATCCGTCGGCGTCGTCGGTCGGAATATCCGTAATTAAAAGGGAGGCGATCCAGCTAAATGATGTCGTGTCGAGGTTTCGCGATGAAGAAGGGAAAGGAAGAAGAAGAGAAAAGAAAGTAACGAAAGGGAACTGATCGTGATGCTTGATTTGATGATTGGAGAAATTTTGCCGTTTCTCTCTCTCAATTTAATGATCGACTGGTCTAATTCTATCCAATCGTTTGTTTCTACAAATCTGAAGAAAAGACTTTGATCAGCAAATACTTCTTGAACATTGCGAATCCTTCAATTCCAAAACTCTATCCCATAAAGTTAATTTCTGACGGAACTGGTAGTAATACATTAGTTTAGATTCAAGAATTGGTTTGTACGTACTCGTAAACATTTATGGGCGAAGTTTCGGTTTACTTCTTGAATGTTCAGATTTTCAACATTTTACGAGGAGTTTCCATTGAACGTCAACCAAAAATCAACCTGTTCGAAGATGGTCAAATTATATATCAAAATACAGCTCTTTTCGTGTAGAATTCAGTAAAATTATTTACATTCCCAAATTTGCATTAGTATCGAAGTTTCAGATCAAAATACGTCAATAATTGGAAGGTTGATCATACTTTTGAGGAAGTTCTTGCTGAAATTGAAAGCCAGATACTTACAATGTTTTTAGTAGACCCCACTTGGCCACAATCTTGTCTTTGATATATAATTTTGCCGCTTTTCTCTCTCAATTCAGTGATCAGCTGGTCGAATTTTATCGAATTGTTTGCTTGTACGTATCTCAAGAAAAGACTTTGATCAGAAAATACTTCTTGAAAATTGTGAATCCTTCAATTCCAAAACTTTATCCCATAAAGCTAATTTCTGACGGAACTGGTAGTAATACGTTAGTTTAGATTCCAGAATTGCTTTGGACGTAGTCGTAAATATTGATGGGCGAAGCTTCGGTTTACTCCGTGAATCTTCAGAATTTTAGCATTTTCCGAGGGAAAATCAACTTTTTCATAGATGGTCGAGTATATATCAAAACACAGCTCTCTTCGTGTAGGATTGAGTAAATTTATTTATATTCCCAAATTCGTATTAGTATTGAAGTTGTAGATCGAAATACATGAATAACTGGAACGTTAATCATACTTTTGAGGAACTTCTTGATAAAATCGAAAGCCAAATAGTTTCAATGTTCATATTGGACCGCACTTGGTCATAAACTTGTCTTTGATATATAATTTTGCCTTTTTCTCTCTCAATTTAGTGATGGGCTGTTCTAATTCTGTCGAATCGTTTGTTTGTACGTATCTCAAGAAAAGACTTTGATCAGAAAATACTTCTTGAAAATTGCGAAGCCTTCAATTCCAAAACTTTATCCCATAAAGCTAATTTCTGACGAAGATGGAATTAACGCGTTAGTTTAGATTCCAGAATTAGTTTCTACGCACTTGCAAACATTTCTGGCCAAAGTATCAGTTCACTTCGTCAATCTTTAGATTTTCAACATTTTCCGAGGAACTTCCATTGAAACCGAAAATCAAGTTATTTGAAGATGGTCGAGCTATATGTCAAAATGAAGCTTTTTTCGTGTAGATTTCAGTAAATTGATTTATATTACCAAATTCGTAGATCGAAATACGTCAACTATTGAAAGGTTAATTACTTTCTTAAGGAACTTCTTGCTAAAATCGAAAAAAGGTACTTTCAACGTTTTTAGTAGACCGCATTTGGTCATCAACTTGTCTTTGATATGTAATAGCTAAAGTTGCCTAAAGGGTGATAAACGTCGAGAAGCTGATGAATTATCAGAAAGAATAGAAAATGTTGAGAATCTAAAATGATTTCTGATCAAATTGAAACTGTTATGTCAGTTTAGATTCAAGAGTTGGTTTCTGCGTCCCCAGAAAACGTCTATTATCAAAATTTGGGTTAAATTTAAGATTATTCAGAATTTGATATTTTTCCTAAGAGGTACACGTAACGCCAAAAATAAACTTGGTCAAAGTTTCATCTAGGTGCACATCAAAATTAAACTCTTATTGTATAAATTCCAGCAAAAGTCTTTTTATTACCAAATTCTTCTTCTGGTATTGAAATCAAACACAGAAATACGTCCATAATAGTTTTCTTTTTTGAAATCTCTTTCAAAAACCAAAAATAGATGCTTATAATACTGTCTGTTGGTCATAAACTTGATGTCTTTGATATGCAATAGCTTCATCTGAAGTTGCCTAAAATGTGATAAACATCAAGAAGTTCCTGAATCACCAGAAAGAATAGAAAGTTTTGACAATCAAAGGTGACTTCTGAGCAAAACAAAAAACTGTTACGTCGGTTTAGGTTCCAAAGTTGCATGCTTAGAAATTGATAATTTACAAAACTCCTTTCAAATTTGATCCAAACCAGAATTCAGTTCAAAAGTTCATCGAGTTATGTACATCAAAACGATGTCATTTTTGTGTAGATTACTGCAAAACAATATTTGCATATTCTTATTGAAATTAAACACAAAGAAATCGTTCAATATTGGAGCTTTTACAAACTTTTCTGAGGATTTCTTCTAAAAATTGAAATCCAGATACTTATAATTTTGTTAGTAGTTTGCACTTGGTAATCCGCGTGTTTTGATTTCTAACATTTTTACCTGAAGTTGCCTAAATCGCGATAATCGTTAAGGAATTGCTGGATCACAAATAGAGAATTTGGGGAATTAAAGATGATTCATTGGCGAAGTTTAGGTTAAATCCAAGAATGTTTAGAATTTGAAATCTTTCTAAATGATTTGAATTTTAAATGATTTTCGGTAACTTGAAGAATGGCAATCATCTGGTCTAATAACTAACACATTCAGTTGCAGATAAATGGATGTTTGGATCCAAATCGGAAGAGTATCGACGCGATGATCAGAACCTTATAATTTTGATACGGAAGGTTCCCTGAATATCCTGGAACAGAGATAGAACTTAAGAACAAAAGATCTTAAGAAGAATCATCTACGAGTTGTTGGAAATGGGAATCAATTTAATCGAAATCTGATCCTTAGATGGTATACCCACTTTGAGGACGACTACGAGGAACAATCATCTGGTTAGACAATTGATGGATTTAAATCTGAACAGATCGAACTCTTGCTGAAGAAAGTAATAATACTGAGGATGAGTCACCTATACGAAGCAGAGTTTGATTATCTGAAGTGCATCGCATAATCAGGAAAATGAAGAAAGGTTAAGTTCAGAACGAAACGAATGAACCTACCTTCTAGATCTCCCTGGAAACGACCATCTTTATGCCGATACTAACGGATGCGAGTCTTTTGGGAAGGGAAAGAAGTATCAGTCATCTTTGAGTTGCCCAATTTGTGCCAATAGTACTACAAATATCTGAAACAACTGTACACGTTCTTTTATTTTTTTATTTTATTTTTTATTTTATTTAAATACACTGATCAACAGACATGTCTATTTACAGATCAGGAACCAACATAAAAATTTACAATGGGCAATTGAAAATAAGGAAATACAAATAATACAAAATAATACAAAAATGTCAAATTACAGATAAATGAAACGGAAAAGAAAAAAGAGTGAAGGCATGAAGTTAATACTTCTCTCACTTACAGGGATGATACCACTACAAACAAATAGTAGCCCTAATGTCGCGGGTACTGCTGCTGAATATGTCAATGGAAGAATATTCATTACAATTATTACAGATCCAGTAAAGAGGTGAATATCTGAGGATGTTGGTGCGCGGCGTAGGTAAATAAAAAGTATGTGTCATACGAGCAGAGACACGAGGAGTGTGTAGGAAAAGTTGCTGAAGAATTTCAGGGGAATCAATTTTACCATTAAGCACGTTAGACAAAAATATTAAGGACGAGGATATTCTTCTAACCTCCAAACTTGTAAGTCTTAGTTTCAATGTAAAGTATGAATGCATCTCTATTCGTACACCGCAATGTTATTATTTTAGTACAGTCTTTTCAGATAGTTGTAGTACTATTGGCGCAAATTGAGCAACTCAAGCCATGAATGGAAAAGTATTACTAACGAGTTATCGAGTCGTATGTCGCTTTGCAAAAACCAGTAAACCGTATACAATTGTTGAAGATTTAATTTTACTAGCAGCTGTCGAGGTGGTGGAAATATTGATTGGTGAAAAGGAAGCTACGAAATTAAAAACAATGCTTCTCTCCGATACTATCCAAAGGGCCATAAGTGACGTGATAGAAGATATTCGAGGAGTGTTTGTTGAAAATATCAAGAAATGCACGTACCTACTTCTTTCTATAGATGGACGAATCTACTGGTATGTGTGCCCGGTTTATAACATGCGTAACATACAACACAAACAATGATATGATAGAAGATATTTCATTTTATACGCCATTAGAGACCAATACCACCTGCAAAAATTTATTTGATACTTTATCCAATGTACATCTAAATACGATTTTTACTGGGCAATATGCTTTGCTATATGCACCGATGGTGGCAACGCTATGGCAGGTTTCGATCTGACCCCCAGGGGTCGCGATCCACACTTTGGCAATTACTGATCTAAGGCATTTTAAATTATTTTATTTACGAATTTTATGGCCTTACATTTCCAAGAACGAAGACATGACTAACGAAACCTAGATCGTCCAGAAAGCCAGTTTCTCACGCGTCCGAAAATATTTCGGCAAGCGATTGACGGATTTACGTCCGAAGCCTCAGCTCCTAAATCTCGTGCATCGGAACCGCGGTCACGTATCTCTCCCATTTCTAAACGGTTATGAGTTTTTTGCCCATTGTCATACACGAATGGTCGACAGGTAAAAATCTAAAGCTTCTTGAAAATGCGGTCGTATCGGGCATTGATGATTTATAAATTAATGCTAAGCTTTACGAGGGGGCAACGAAAGAAATGAATGAATAGAGCGAGAAGGAAGGTTTCTTTCTTGGGGTGCGGCGAAATTTGGTTGAAAAATGGAAAGCTGCTGGTGATTTTCAGAAAATCCTTTAAAGTTCTTTTCGCCGTTAAAGCTACCATTTCCATTATTTGGTAACCGCGGGAATCGTTCGTTTCCGTTGTAATTAGTAAGAATCGTATTGTCTATTACAACACTCGTAACATAAAGCTGAATAGCCCATAGTAGAATGAACTGATCTAAATACGAAAATGGCCAACAAAAACGTAAGATTTTCTTGTTACAATAAACAAATGTAGAACTGTACCATGCAATTTTTATTGAAAAAAATGATTTAACCTGTTTTTTTAACTTTGTATGTCTACTGTATTTGTAATTTATATTAAGTTAATATCTAAGAAAAAGCAAAGACATCAAAAATATTTATTTGGAACACACTAAATCTATTTTTTCGTTTTATGTGGAGTAACATCTTCTCTCTTCAAACACCAATGGTAATCACTCATCATGGTTGGATCCCATCATCATTGGTACCGAATTTCCATTGTCCTTACAGATACATATAAGGCCTGCCAATATAAAAGGGTCTAATGACCCACATGGAAAACTGGACGTATTAGGACTTTATGAATATTTTTTCTATTATTAGAAAGGTATTACCATTGTGAAAATGATGAGCTGAACTGTGTTACAAAAATCGTATCGGCCATTATTCCTCGATGTATTAGAATTTCGTCGCATTTCCAAAATTACAAATCGCGCCTGTATTTTTTTTTACATTTCACGTTTCCAATTCGGATACTTTTCCAACGGATGTAAGACTTACGCACGTCACCCAAGTCGAGATTTACAATCGCCGATATTTATTGAAATATTTCAACGTATGAGTCGCCGTTACTTTTTAACGCGTTCTCCTACATCTCACAGCGCACAGATTATAATTAGATAGGTGGGTGCCCACTGAATAATTTTGAAAATATTCCATATTAACTGCCGTGGCAATTACCTACATATACATACACACATCCGAAGTGCTCGCGCCACACGACGACGACGACCGTTACGCAAGAAGAGCAGATCGCCGCGCCGCCGCGTTAACGACGGCCGGACCAATCGTTTCATTTGACGCAAATCGACCGGCCGGAAAATAAACAAATCAATTTTTTCCGTATTTTTCTTTTTATTGCGATATATAAAAACTTAGTCACCTTTTAGTTACGAAAATACCTTCGACAGTGTCGGGAAGTTTTTTCGGTTTTTTCTTGGACGATTTCATTATTTCGTACGTCGTATAACTGGGAAACACGGAAATTCGGACTAGGGCGTAACGGACTTCCATCAGGCGTTCGCCGCCGCCGCCTTCGTCGTCTGCGGAGCTAACCGGATGACCACCGATAGCAGCACCACCCATACCACCGACACCACTTCCACCACATCTACCTAGAAGAAAGTTGTGAATTACAGATTCGTATGTCTCAAAATGGAAAAAATCGGGTTTATTATTTGATGGATGTCAAAAGCTGGCGCTAACAATTTTTTATGGAATACAGTATATATACAGTCTGTTCTCAGATAGACTGAACCGGAGGGACACATTTTAAGTATGCAACTAAACGACAAAATGTCACAATTAAATCTGGAACTTCCTCTTGTGAAATGAAATTCCACTTACAAATGGCAAAGTGGTCCCTAGAATAATTTTGAGCCAATCGTCCTTCTTTAGTGCCGATATTTTCCTCAGGGGCTCACTATTAACAAGTTTAACACGTGAGTTCGGGAATTTAGCATTCCCGAGGTACCCGAGCTAAAACCCAAACTAAGGTGTAAGGTAACGTGCCGAGAGTTGCGTGGCCGCCGGGTGTGTGCGGTATTTAACGTTCCCCTGGGGACACCAAGCGAAACCCCTTGTAATTAGCTTTACCATCAAGCGGGGCTCTGATCGGGCCGACAGATACTTCCCTAGCTACACTATCTGGAATTTCCAAGGCTAAAGTGCAAAAGCTTGTGAAACAGGACCAGGATTACATAAAAAGAGCCATAATCAAGGCCAACTTCACTAGGCATATACAAAGGGACCAGGTTTAGATAAGGAAGTTTGGCCTCAACAGACGGCGGAGGATGCTAAACGTAAAGAAAGGACAGAAGTCCACAAAGGCGAGGTCGGAGGGCAGTACTCCCGCAGGTCTTCCGAAAGGCAAGGGGCCAGAAGGTTTAATCTTAAAGGAGGCTGCTTTAGAGAGGATCGCGGTAGTATGCAACGACTATCCAGCTACCCAAATGGAACCGGCAGAGCATAAAGCAGGCCAGGACTCTAGTATGGAGGCATATAACAGCATTACGAAGCAAGGGCTTCAAGTCCGCTTTAAAAATACACGTATATGCGGAAGAACCGCTCTCAAAGCTGTTAAGTCTAATTAAAGGAATAAAGCTGGAGAACGTAGTCTAAGGAGGCATGAGGACCACAATAGATCTGGAAAGGTCGCAGTGGAACAGGCATCAGTGCCACCTCAAGTAATCTTATCTTATCTTAGTGCCGATCTTATACATCTCACTGTCAACATCGGTGTGCAGAATGACTTGACCCCTGAATTTTCCCTTTTGACATTTCGAAGAAAATCGAAATGTTCGAAAGTAGGACTTATTACACATCAAATTAAAGCTCTTCTCATGTAGATTACGGTTAAAATAATTACGGATACGAGAGATGCGTTATTAAAGAAATATTCAATGAGAAAGCGATCTGTGGTTCTTGACAAAGCGTTTTGTACGCTCTAACATTCAAACGAAGCAAATCTCATCGTCTTTGACGCCGGAATCGTATTCTACGCCTTCGAAAATGTACGTATACACTGTCTCATCTAATTCAAAACATATTAAATTTTTCCCGAATTTTCAAAGGGATACCCCTTTGATATTTCGAAGAAAATCGAAATATTCGAAAGTGGGACTTATTACACATCAAATTAAAGCTCCTCTCATGTAGATTACGGTTAAAATAATTACGGATACGAGAGATGCGTTATTAAAGAAATATTCAATGAGAAAGCGACCAGTGGTTCTTGACGAAACGTTTTGTACGCTCTAACATTCAAACGAAGCAAATCTCATCGTTTTTGATGCGGGAATCGTATTCTACGCCTTCGAAAATGTACGTATACACTGTCTCATCTAATTCAGAACATATTAAATTTTTCTCGAATTTTCAAAGGGGTGCCCCTTTGATATTTCGAAGAAAATCGAAATATTCGGAAGTGGGACTTATTACACATCAAATTAAAGCTCTTCTCATGTAGATTACGGTTAAAATAATTACCGGTACGAGAGATGCGTTGTTAAAGAAATATTCAATGAGAAAGCGACCTGTGGTTCTTGACGAAACGTTTTGTACGCTCTAACATTCAAACGAAGCAAATCTCATCGTCTTTGATGCGGGAATCGTATTCTACGCCTTCGAAAATGTACGTATACACTGTCTCATCTAATTCAGAACATATTAAATTTTTCTCGAATTTTCAAAGGGGTGCCCCTTTGATATTTCGAAGAAAATCGAAATATTCGAAAGTGGGACTTATTACACATCAAATTAAAGCTCTTCTCATGTAGATTACGGTTAAAATAATTACCGATACGAGAGATGCGTTGTTAAAGAAATATTCAATGAGAAGGCGACCTGTGGTTCTTGACGAAACGTTTTGTACGCTCTAACATTCAAACGAAGCAAATCTCATCGTCTTTGATACGGGAATCGTATTCTACGCCTTCGAAAATGTACGTACATAATGTCTCATCTAATTCAGAACATATTAAATTTCGGCCATATTACTACTATCACTACTGACACAATACTTCATAACCGTGTAGACACCACACTTTTATGATCTGACTATCGAGGCCAATACCATGAAACTACTCTCATAACATTGTCCTCGATAGTGAGGTCATGAAAGTGTGGTGATAGTAGTAATGTGGCCGCCATTGAGCTAATTGCAGCGATAACCGCTGACGTGGGCAAAATGATTAAAATCAAACGCACAAAAAGCGAGAAAACTAAAAAATTTGAGTGAGAGAGTGGATCCAAAGAGGAAATGCACTAAGCGCTTCCCAGAGACTAATAAGGCAACTTGCCGTAGAAGACCCAAAACTAGTTTGGGTTTATAAACATTACTGGAGCCTGTTCCGATCCCGATTTTTCTGACAAAGCTCTTTAATTAATGACAGTCCTGATAACGGTAGCAAAATTTCTGCCGGATTGTCCCTTTTTACTCTATTTTTAAATTCTGGAGAGTTTTTTCCATAAATATGCAAATCTTCCATACCCTTCCATAAACTTCAGTATGTCAAACCGTTCCGCAAAGTTTATAAGCTACACAACAAGAACTCAACAAAGAGAAGAGCGAACTATCCCATTGGATATTTGCAGTATTCACGGTGAAAGTAGGCCTGATAGTTCCTTATTGTCGCCACAAAACTCGCAACTATCTAGTCAGACGAGATAGTGTGAGAGTGCTGTCGCGACAGTACGATATCGACTTACAAGTTGTGTAGACGGGGACAGTTGTTTTGATGGTTACTGTCATGACAGCAACTATCATCGTGAAAATGAGCCTTAATGATAATAAGTCTTTCTTCAACTCCTCGTGTAGGTAATGTAAAACATTAATAAGTCAGTTGCCTATATTCTGGCTCTCTAATAAAAAAGAGGTTGGATGACTCGAGGTATGTTTAAGAACTGGTTTCATCCCTGCAGTGGAGAGCCATACGACGAAAGAAGAAATTGTGTTTCAAAGATTTATTGGTTCTTAATAACGCTGGTTGCCGCAACAAGGAAGTGGATCATCCAAATGTGTGCACGTTATTAATACAACCTCTGGACCAAATAGTCATAAAAACTTTCAAAATGTATTTCACACCCCAATTTTTTCCAACCACAAACGACAGCTTACAAAATGATTAAAATACAACTCTCATTGAAGTACGGAAGGAATTTGTGCAGAAATTAAACCACCAACACTGATTGTATGTTGGAAACCTCTTTTGTCTCAAATACTTCAAATAGGAAATAATATTTCACTCCTAGTTACAGCAATAGTAAACATTGTTTCTCGTTTAAACGGCGAAGGATTTGCCGATTCCATGATCCTCGCGTTCGTTTGACTGAAGCACGATCGATTTTTACTTATAGGAACATCTACATTCGTTAGTGGCGAACTTCGAACATTTGTTAAGATTAGTAATTCATTGCACCGCAAACAACACTTTCATTTGTCGGTGTTTCTTTAATCACTTTTGATTTCTCTTACACTCATTGACTTGCTTTTATCATATACAATCTTCTACGTTAATTCGACGCAAAAGTCGTGAAAAAAATGAAAACAAACGAAAATAAATAACAACTACAACAAAATTTGTAAACGGGAATATGTTCCTACTATTACAGGAAAGGCGGAGAAAAATTGATACAGTTTCAGAGGGAAATTGCTTTTTCATGCACATCGTGTCAAACAAAGAAGGTAGGTAGGTTTACAGTTTACACACACAAATGCGAATGATAGTAAAAGTAGGTCAATATGTTGAGTAAGGTCAAGTGTACGTTTACTTAGGATGTGTATTACAGTGGGAACTCGCTAATCCGAATTAATTAAAACATCGACGATTCGAATTATCGGAAAATTCGGATTACTGAGGCATCATTAAAATAACTTAAAAATAGCGTTTTAGACTGTTAAACATTTTTTGCATCTGTCAAAATAAAAAAATTAATATATATATAGATTTTCAAGAAAAAGAAGTACATTACTACATAATGCATCAGCTGTAATTCAGTATCATAACACCTTAGAGCATCACTAACAGGAAAACAGATTGTAAAACATTATATAATTTAGTTAAAAGTTTGTAACTTTTGCTTGTCGATATTTTAATTGTTTAGCTTCCATTGTTCGTTCTCGCATCAGCCTACGTGTGTGCAGTGTTCCTAATTCGGCTCCATTTTCTTCAGCCTATTTTATACAAGTGTTAAAACTGCTGATTATCTCTTCATGTTTCAGTTTTGGTTCATCTATAAATGTTTCATCATTTGAAACACTATTTTGATATTTGATATTTATTCATTTCTCAGTATAATAAGTTATACAGAGTTGTCAATTACAATGTTTTTAAAAAGAAAACAAAATATTTATATATACAAAAAAAAAAAGAAAACAAACAAAAACAGACTAATACGAAACGCGTAATAGACAAACAAACATTAAACATACAAATATAAATAAGATAAAAATAAAATACGTGCATGTACATATATATATATATATATATATGCACACAATATATGTACATGAAATAAAAGATCACTCAAGTTGAGAAATTATATAAAAAAATTCATCTGGTGAATAGAAGGCCTCACAAAGTAAGATTCTTTCTATCTTGGCGATGCAGTGTACATCTTCTTTTAATGGGCTTGATAGTTTGTTGTAGAACTTCGTGCCCCAATAGTCTACGTATTTCTGGGTTCTGTCCAGACTATGATAAGGTATTTCCAGTGAGTTCTTATTGCGGGTGTTATAGTTATGATGATTCGCGCATTGCAGATACTTGTACTTATTGTCAATAACATACGTAATACAAGTATGTATTGAGATGGGATGGTGAGTACATTTTCACTTTTGAAATATTCCCTACAGCTGTTCCTTGGTTTTAAGTTGCACAATGCGCGAAGGGCTTTCTTTTGAAGTTTAAAAATATTTTCCGCAGCACTAGCAGACCCCCAGAAAACAATCCCATATGTGGCGACACTGTGAAATAAAGCGTAATAAGCAGTCTTGGCTGTTTCGTGAAAGGAACATTTTTTAAGAGTTCTTATTGCGAATACAGCTCGTGATAATTTCCCTGACATGTCTTCAATCTGCTTTTTCCAATTGAGTTTGCTATCTACCGTGAATCCCAAAAACTTAATGCTGTTTGTTTCTGATGATTTGGATGGTATCACGATAGACTGTGTCTTGCTTTCATTTATTTTAAGTTTGTTGCTGTTAAACCATTCCACAGCCCTGTCCATCGCCCTCCCTCACCAGCACGTCATTTGCACCCCGCATCAAAAACGAAGTATTTTCTGCGTACAGGCATCCTCCGTCCGCGGATATGTTGTGCATTACATCGTTTATGTAGGTGATAAAAAGTATGGGCCCTAACACTGAGCCTTGTGGGACGCCTTGTGTAATAAATCTGCTCTCAGGAGTAGATCCCTGCCAATATACGACCTGATTTCTGCCAGTTAAATATGAGGTCAGAAGCTTTAATGGCGGTCCTCTAATGCCATAATATTCGAGCTTCCTTAGCAGTATGGGATGGTGTACTGTGTCGAAAGCCTTTGTGAGGTCACAACATGTTAATTCCACCATCTCACTATTATCACAAGCTTCTATTATCTCTTCTAAGACACTCAATGTTGCTGTTGTTGTAGACCTGTTTTGTCTATATCCGTGTTGGAACCTAGCAAAAATATCTCTTTTCTCGAAGAAATCAACTAACCTTGTTTTAATAAGTTTCTCAAAGACTTTCGAAAATACAGGCAATAAAGATATAGGCCGATAATTTTTAGGTGTATCCCTATTACCTTTCTTGTGTATCGGTATCACTTTTGCCAGTTTTAATACTTCTGGGAACATATCTTCCTTAATACATTTGTTAAATATGATGGTTAAAGGTTCCGTCAATGAGTGTTTTATTTTCTTTAAGAAGTTCGTGGACCAGCCATATATATCTGTACTGTCTTGATTCTTTAAATCGTTGATAACTGCTTCCACCATGTTCAGTTTGTAATTTTTAGGATACGAAGAGTATTTGTGGTCTGTTCCCTGAAAGTCTTGTAGTATTAATTTTCCGACTTGTGAGAAAAAGTTATTAAAACTATCAGCTTTTATATTAGTAGTTTCTTCTTTCTTTGTTCTATTTATTTGTCCATTGATAATCTTCCAAATAGCTTTCTGTTTGTTAGCAGAGGTGTTAATGTATTGCGAGTTTATGTCTTTTGTTTCGTTGTTAATTTTTTCTGGATACTGTTTTCTATAGTTGTTATAAATATTATATGCGTTCTCATTTTTTGTTACTTTAGCTATAATGCCTAGTGCATTTAGTGTATCTTTAATTTTTGCCAATTCTTCTGACGGTTTCGTTTGTTGTTTTGTATTGGATCTTAGTATTCGTTTTCTTTCTGGAAAATAGTTATTAAATGTTGCCATCGCAACATTATGAAAAACTGACATTACTTCATCAGCCGACATAAAACTTAAAGTTGAATTCCATGGATATAGTGCTAGTTGCATTGTACACTTTTCATCTCCTATCTCCTATCATCGCTATGTAGAGGTAAAAGGTCGTCATCTCCATCAATCCATTCGTTAAGTACAGTTTTGTGATGCTGATGATTATCACACGAAATTTGTTGCAACATGTTTCTGATTTCAGTAAGTTCTTGCTGATTGTCTTCAGAAAGTAGCTTTTCCTTCACTGCAGTTAATGGAAGATCATCATCTGAGTCATCTCCAGATGATGTTGCCGCGGAAGCATTAACAGGCGAATAAGAAAATATTTTTTCCAGCAGTTATTTATTGCATTGGTAGTATGTAGCTTCAGCAAGAACAAACCAACGAATACACGACACCGACTGCGACCGATTGTATGGTTGAGATTCGGATTACCGGACCCCTAAGCGATTCGGATTACAAGATACCCAACGTTAAAGGGCAATATTTCAATTTTCTTCGGATTACAAGGGAGTTCGGGTTTCTGAGGGTTCGGATTAGCGAGTCCTCACTGTATTGATACGATGTGGCGTGTCGAACGTCGAGTATGTATGTAAATTAATTGGTGTTGCCGTATCAAAATAAATTGGTTAGGTCCCCTTTTTTGTTTTACTTTTACTCTCTTTGACTTGCTTTTACCTCACGTAATCTTGTAAATAAATTCGACGCATTAGTTATGAGAAACCCTATATAGTAAACTGATTATTCCATAATATATTTCTTAACGCTCTGTATAACAAATATTTCCTACATCATCTTGAGGAGCTACTTATCAAAAATATAACATCCTCTCCCCTTCCTCGCGATTGCTACTTACACCATTCGATTCCACGAATCTATTCTGATCGGAAAAAACGTCCAATTTCTCGTTTCTCTGATGACCATAGAAAAACAATTTTTTCTCATCGCCCTGTACAATAATTACTTCCCGTAATATTTTAACCGGCCCGTAACAGTCAACAACTTTGTATTTTATCGGCAGGAAATTCTCACACGACGTAATTCAGGTAAGTAGATATAATTCCTTCTCTCCGATTGGAGGAGCGTTATGTCATAAGCTGCAAATAACACACGAAGTTTTGAGCGGTGTGGTTTTCTATCCGGGGTTCGAGCGTCCAATTTTTTTTTCGTCTTTCGTTTAATTAATATTCATATTATCTTGTCCAATGTGTAATTAGGGTGTGTCCAGCAAGCAAAATCCATTATTGACAACGATCGATGATGACATAATCGTAGTGCGCGTGTATTGTGTGTCTGTGTGTACTGTTTAATACCGACTAGTTCGAAGTCGTCACTAGGGCTTCTAACGCAGAGAATGGGTTAAGGTAAAGGTTTTAAAGATTACAGAAAATTATTTTCTCAAAGCGAAAGGTAATTTTATAAGAAACCGGAAGAGAATATTTAATCGCACTGGCAATGATGTGTTGCATCGATCCACCATCCTTAACAAACTTTGGAACCAAAATTTTGGTATGGAACCAATATTTCTAAGTTTAACTGATTATAGGCCAACGTGTAACTGCTGAAAACATGCTCCAGGATATCATCTCATTTGGAGCATCGCGTCTAGGTATACTAGTTAACTGAGAGAGTTTCTTCATCGGTATCACGGTAGCCTATAGTCGGTTGGTTGAGAAGCTTTTGAACTTCATCGTAATAAACTGATAACAATAAATAAATAAAAACAAAATTAAATTGATGAACTTGCCTTGATTACAAACACCAATGACAGGTTGGACAACCGGAGGAACAGTTCTGAACATCCGAAAATTTTGAGCCCGTTTACGAGAGGAAGGTTCGTAATCCGGATTACAGGAATATCTCGGATCAAAAACCAGTGACACCCCCGCCTTGGGATCTTGAATAACCACCGATTTCGAATCCTTATCGCGTTTTCGTCCCCAGGGTTTTCTCTTCTTATGCACTGAACCTGAAACAAAAATATTCATCCGTTTAAAAGAACCCATTTCGATCGCTACTGAAATTTCCCGGAATCATAGTAGGAAGCTTTACTCGCATCGGTTCCCGAAGTCAAACTGCATTTGCTCGCAGTAGTTTCGTAATCGGTTGCTCCGCCGCTGGTGCTCGTGATTGGCGACGGTATTCGAGTACCGGTATCGTCGCTTTTCGATTTCCTCAACCTTTCCTTCCTTTTCCTCTTGCCCTTCCCGTCTTTTTTCTTCTTTTTCTCCTTGGGCTGTTTCTTCGGCTTTTTGCAGCATTTCTTCTTGTCGACTTTCTCCTTCGAGCTTTCATCGGACTTGGACTTTTTCTTCCTGACGCGTGTCGATTTCTTTTTCTTCTTTCCGCTGGAACTTTCACTGCTGCTCATCACTTTACTACGAGATACTACGAATTTTGAATCATCGCTCGTTGGAAATTTAGTGTGGGGTTCGAGGTTGACTAGCTTCGCCGAGGAATTTTGATTTAGGTTGACAGTTAGTTTGACGTGTAACGACTTACATATGTGACTTTCAATCTGTCTAATTTTGGGTCGGACTCGCATGAACGGAGCACCATCGGGAAGACCTCCGAAAAGTCATTGCTGATCATCATCTGCAGAAAATGAAGCTCTTAAACAGTCATCTCTTAAGATAGAATACGAAGGGAAATGGTACGATCTAGAATATGAGCACACAAATATGTTATAGAATGAAGGATATTTTTCGAAATGGAACCGGGAACCTTAAAGGGAAGCAAATGATGAAATGAAGGAATTCGTACTATGTTAAGCGATCACAAATAGAAATTGATGCAACATCGACATGATCTACGACACTAATCTAACTAACTATCCACTTCATTACCAGATATTATGGCTCCACAAGCAAGCTCAGATTGGAGGATTCCAAGGAAGTTATTACAAGGGTCTTCCCACTAAAGTTCTCTATGGTTGTAAGTTCTGCGATTACAATATTTTAAAAGCTGGTATGGAGGGAATGACTATAAGGAAATCTGATATAATACCAAACTAATGAGGATGGCATCACTCATTAGTGGTTGAAAGATGGAATTTTCCAAATTTTTCAAAAGCTATAATCTCACCTAACATGTCAATTTGATAGCGATATCAAGAAGTACAATAAAAGAAATTTTCTTCTACCACTATCTACAACCAATAGAATTGTGCTCCCTACATTAATTATGAATTCAAATCCAAAATTCCAGGTTTCCCAATTTTGTCACCCCTTAATTGAGGGTTATTCTCATTACATGCATGTGATCCCAAAGTAGTAAAATCTCCATCATTCTTCAAAACAAACTCCTAAAGATGGTAAAAAATTGAAATTGGTCTCCATTTTGGCAAAAGTTTTCTTGTAAAAGCAAATACCACAAGTTTGGTTTCTAATTTGCTCCACGACGATGGAGATTTGATAAATCCTTAAGAGTGTTCAATGGCTACTTTAGTTTCAGACAGAATTTACCTTTCTGGAGCTTCTGTCATCATGCCTTCAAATTTTATCAAGGTTTAACCGTGAAATGTTTCCATTAAAATTTCAGGTTGAAACCCAAAAAGCTGTAGTTACTGTTCTCCAGAAGATTTAGATCTGCTTTCTTCTAATCGATAATCGTCGTCATTTCATCACTATGACTAATATTCGCTTGCTTGGCTCCGCACAAAATTGACATTCCACACTCGCAGTCCACAATAAGGCTATTCTGAACCTACCAACTCAACGTTCTAAAATCTCTGTGATTCTTCATGACCAACTCCAAAGTTTCTCTGTTCCATTTGCACAATTTCTTGAATGAACTCACTGCGCTCAGCAGGGCCCTAAGGGTGAAAGAAAATTGGAATTGCCCTCCATTTTAGCAAACCCTTCTTGTAAAACTAAATAATAGAGGTTTGCTTTCTCACTTGCGTCTGGAGCTTTTCTCATCATTCCATCAATTTTTATAACGGTTTAAATGCCAAAGCTGTGATTTACAAATGACGCGACGGAGTTCTAGTACTCTAAACTCTAAACTCTCATCAACATTGAAGGTCGAAAAACTGTGGTTCTCCTCCCTCAAGAGATTTAATGGTAAAGATATAAAATTTTAGATTTTCCAATTTTACTTTATGCTAATCGGGAGTCGTGGTCATCACATCACTATAGGCAACAAGGCTCCCTTGGTTCCTAATGAAACTAATATTCCACTCCCTCAGCCCAAAATAAGGCTATTTTGAAGCTACCAGTCAAAAGTAGGAAAACCTCCATGATTTTTCAAGACCAATTTCAGAATCTATCTTTCCTTTTTGCACAAAATCTCTTCAGTAGAATAATTGCGTCTACCTAAGAAAGTACCGCAGGTTTGGTTTCCAACTTGCTCCGTGATGATGGAAGGTTGGTAAGTACTTATATCCAGTGGGTAATTTAGCTTGTGGTAGAACTTAGTTTTAGTCTGGGGCTTTTGTCTTTATTCTTCTATAAAGGCTGAACTCAAAAAGTCATGGTTCTCAAGTAAGAGCACAAAGTTCTACTCAACATGGTCCCGGATTTCACAGAAATTTAGGGTGTCAAGTCCATAGACTGCGATGCTTATCCTTCACAAAATTTAGAAACAGATATAAAATTCCAAATCAGCTCCAAATCCGATATTCATTCCACTTCCACGGCTGACAGTAACGGAGGTCTACAACTGCTAAGCCATACTACGGAGCCCCACATAATTTTTCAAAAGCGACTCCATATTTTACACTACATTTTCTTTCACAAATTCTTTTGAGTGGTGTTATTGCATCCTGATGGCGACAGAAATTCTTCACATTGGGTCCCATTTTGGCAGAAGTCTGCGCTACATCATTACCACATGTGGATGGAAGCAAATACTGGAAGCTCGGTCTCGGTCAATTTACTCGTATTACATGATAATGGGGGAGTTACCAAGCTCACTTGAGGACGTCTTATTGTTAATTTCGTTCCTGCGAGAACTTAGCATCATGGAGGTTTGCCGGTAATGCCGTTTGGCGTTTCTGTTCTTAACTTATATAAAACCTTAGCGGCAAAAATACAAAAACTGTGGGATCTCACATTACACGAAGTTCTACTCTGTATGGTCTCAGCTTTTACAAAGGCTTGAGTTTAAAAGCTCAAAAGCTGGCACTTTAACACGATGAAGCTTAAAATTTAGAGGTCAAAAAATTAGGGTCCAAAATCCAAAAGCTGTAGTTTGCACATTAGATGGAGATGCAGTTCTTCATGCTTTCAAAGTTTTATTAAGCCATAGAGTCACAGTTCAAAGTCCAAGAGCTGCGGTTATCAAATTATATGAATACGAATTTTGTTCTTTATGATCTCCAATGTCCAAAGCTCAAAAGCGGCGGTTGTCAAATTACATGAATAAGTGCTAATCTTCATTTCCTCGGTCTTTATAAAGTTCTAAAATTCAAGAGAGCTTTTGCTCCCAATTTCAACGATTGAAGCTTTTTCTTTATTATCTCAACTAATCAGTTCTAAAGTTCAAAGCCCAAATAAGCTGTGGTTCTGGACTGACACAATGAAATTTTGCTTTTCTGTTCTCAGCTTCTACCGGTGATAAAAGGGTCTATATCCAGAAGTTGTGGTGTATCGTCACAATACGCTGATGAGTTCTCTTCTTCATACTATCAGCTTTCGTAAAGCTCTGCAGTTAAAACGTTGTGGTTCCCAAACAACAGGTTGGTGTTTTGTTCCGTTGTAGAGCTGTTGAGTTTAAAGCAGAAAAGCTGCTGTTTTCGAATCACACGAATAAGCGGTCTGGCCAAACAGCGGTAACAGCGCACAATTACGAAATAAGTTACGACAGCATCGCCGACCGTGGTTTTGTCCATAGCATTTTTATCGGAGCCCATACAGAAGCAAACGTTGAAGATATCTCCAATCGCCTGTGTCATTTTCTTAGAAATTTGGTGCACGTCAGTTATGAACACATAAACTTAGTAGAAGATAAATTAGACTCACCTTCACACACCGAACAGCTCACCAACCCCAAATGATCCAATGTCACTTGGCTGCCACCTCCACTATCGACTATATAATATTTCCTGCAGCTGGTATCGCACGGAGGGATTTCCACCGGCGGAAAGCACTTCGCCGACAACGAAGATTCTATCGATCTGCACCTGTACTTAATACAAACGTCCCTGCCATCTTTGGCCATCACCTTCACGCAAGGCACGCTATCGCTGGTACCGCAGCATTCGTCGATCTGGCACCAACTTCTGCAACTGATTTCGGATACGCTGTCGTCATCCTCCGGCTGCGATGGATTGATGTAGGGAGGATTCTCGATGAGACTCATCGGAGAATCGTATCTTCTAGGAGACGGCGGGGGCGTTATCGACGATCTGCGTTTGCTCGAAGATGGAAGCTCTTTAATGCAGGATAAGTTATTTCGCTTTTTCGGCGCCGAAGTGGCCGTAGGATGGGCGAACGACGGGTCTCTTTCGATGCTTCTGTCGGAGGACGATTTCGCTTGGGGTGTCGACTTCAAAGTTGCATGCTTTTCGGCGGATGACGACCTCAAAGTTGCGCGCTTTTCGGCGGACGGCGTCTTCAACGTTGTTCGTTTCTCGGCAGATGGCGATCTTAGAGTCGTGTGCTTCTCGACGGATGAGGACCCCAAGGTCGTCTCTTTTTCAGCTGACGGTGACTTCAAAGTGGTCGGCCTTTCGAGATAGGACGTAGGAGATTTGCTCTGCCTAGACGGTGACCTACCGTTATGGATAGGAGTGGATTCGACGAAGGACGAGTTGGGCGTGGCGTAGTTGGTGGCGTCGTGGGAAGGGGTGACGAAAGAGGGCGATCCGGAACCGGCGGTGGCGTAATTATCGTCGACGGCTGATCCGTAGGCCGTGCTTTGATGTCCATCGCGAGCTGTGGCGAAGGTGTCATCCATGTTTGTGTTATTGTGATTGTCGATGGCCGTGGCGAATGTTTCATGGGGAAGGATGGAGCTGGCGTTTTCGGCTTCGCTTTTGCTCTTCTTCTTGCTAAGCTTCTTCGTTTGGGATACGGCGTAGGATTCGATTATGGTGCCGTAAGGTATAGATGTCTCCTGGAAAATAATGAAGGTTTTCTGAGTATGGATCGGGAAATCCATTCCTCATTGTATTGATTGCAAAGAGACTTTAGTCTGGTACAACCACCAAGCCCCAACAGTTTAGAAAACTCCATGGTTATACCAATGCCTAAGAAAGGGCATAGACGGGTTTTTCATGTTGAAACTGCCCCTAAACGAAATGAAATTTCTTATCAATTATTCGAAAGCATTTGACCATTTGGCAAAAACGTATGTAGGTCAAATGCTTTCGAATAGCTAATAAGAAGTTTCATTTAGTTTAGGGGCAATTTCAACATGGAAACCCGGCTATGCCCTTTAAATATGACCGTAATTACTGGCTATCTCAGATTGATACGGGAGCTACTCATTCAATCACCTGCGTATATTGACCTGGGGATGGTTGGGCCAGCACGAAACTTACTTCGCTGTCGCTACAGCAACAATCTCCCAATCCGCAAATATCTATAACGGTTTGCAAACCGGCCAAAATGGACTCGTCGGGGGTCGGTCCCAAGATGTTTCGGTACACATCCGAAGAATGGGAACATCTTTCTAAAAACCTAACCCGATCAAAAATCACCCGCAAATAAAAAATTGCCTCGGAACTTCTCACCGTAAGTCCCTTCCCCGCGTGGGCCGGACAATCCGTTACTTTCCGCGGAATCTTACATTGCCTCTGGTAATTTCGATTGCTCGAGCGAACGCTCGTGTTACTGCCTTTATTCAGTTCTTCCTTGCGCCTCTGTTCCTGATTCAAAATCGGTCTCACTTCCAACGGCAAAAGCCTCACCTCTTTCGGATAGGTACCGATACTCGATTTACAGGCGTTATGGTTTAAATTGTTGCCTTTCTTCGGTTCTATGACGTCATCGTTGTTTCGCGAAGGAATTTTGGATTTTCTATAAAGCATGTTGGAAGTAAATCGGCGTCGAAGAACGAAGTTGAAGTTACCTGTTCATTTAGGAGTAGAGTTGTTGGTTCCATGCATTTAGGTTAATGGCACCACGAGATGTTGAAGAGAACGATAAGGATTAGAGGTCACTTTTTCGGTGCTGAAATTGAGTAGGAGTCGGTTTCTCCTGCGAAGTTGAGAAAGAGAAATTGAAGATTTCTTACCATTTCTGGAATGGAGCCAAGGTTATACTGAAATTTGAAGCTCTATAGCTCGGAAATTGTCAAAATGAAGTTCGGGATGTGACATTTAAGGCTGTTTTGATCGAACTGACTGTATTCGCGATTAGGATTTCATATACAGGTTCCTTTATTATTAGGGATGATCAAGGCGATTGGTACTGATATGATGGTAACCGTTCCACGTTCTTTCCCAGTAAATACCGGGTATAAAATAAATTAAAATGGACTCGTTATAACCCAAGAGACCCTGAAACATTGCGAGGATAGTTTTTTAAGTTCGTTGTAATATTTTGTTACAGAATCATTAAGTGAACCTATTGTGACTTCGTTCCTATCAATTTGGACACATCCACGTCCACGTATTCCGTCAACTACGGACAAATAACTCGAAGTAATAAATCGTCACTCTTCAACTTTAGTTGACTCTTGCTGTATGGTAATGTGGTCTTCAATACAACTAAAAGTTAAGTACTATGTAGTGAACCTCTCCAAACCAACGTTCGTGTGTGACACTCGATTTTAAGAAATTAAGCGTTCTTCAGGATATTTGACTAAGAGCTAGTGATTGGTTAAATGCCTTTTGTGTAGAGAGTGTTAGCCAAATTTTACTCGTGATCCCTACATTTCTTAGAAACAACAATCATACGTAAATTTTGGCCAATACTTGGTAATTGATCAAATATTCGTGTAAGTGAACGTTAGCCAAAGTTCACGTGTGCATAAACCTCGATTATTATCCACTTTGGCTAACTATATCACTTGACGAGATGTACTTAATTATTCACTAACTATTAGTTAAGATTCTTGAATAATACTTGATTTAAGAAATGAAGCATCAGACGTGTACTTCGATTATGACCCGTTCTGAGGTGCATGTTAGCCGAAGTCCACGTAAAACGTTCGATTTTAATGAGCTTGTTAGAGTATCAACCAAATTGTATGCATAATGTTTGATTCTAAGCAATAGGAAATTACGCCCGAAATTTGACTAAAAGTAGTTGAATTCTGAAGTGCTTTTTGTATGGAGAGTGTTAGCCAAAAGTTCACGCAGGACGTTTTGTTTCTTAAAATCAAGCATCGTTCAATAATTTTAACTAATACTTGGTGGATAACATAGTACCTTTCGTCAAGTGATAGTTAGCCAAAGTCCATGTATGAAATTCGACTTGAAGTGTCTCGTGCGGACCTTAGCTACCATCTTAGGGAATTATGAGTGGAGTAAGCATTAACCATACTTTACATATAAGGATTTATTTATTAACATTAAAATTACACAAGGAAAAGATGAAACATCACGTGTGTACTTTGGTTATGACCCATTCTAAGGTACGTGTTAGCCAAAGTCAACTTAATATTTACGATTTGAACGAGCTTTGTGGAGTATTAGCCACAGTTTGTACATAGTGCTTGATTCTAAGCAACAAGAAATTATACTAGAAATTTGGCTAAAAGTCGGTGAATTCAGAAGTCCGTTCTATGTAGAAATTGTTAACCAAAGTTCAAGCGCGATATTTTGTTTCACAAAAGCAAGCATCGTTCAAGAATTTTAACCAATATTTAGTGAATAATCGAGTATATTTCGTCAAGCATAATAGTTAGCCAAAGTCCATGTATGAAGTTTGATTTAATTATAAAGTAATATACATAGGATGTTACACCCAAACTTTGACTAAAAGTCGGTGAATTCTGAAATGCGTTATGTGCAGAGAATGTTAACCAAAAATTTTTTTCCTTAAAGTCAAATATCATCATAAGAAATTTGTGAACAATTGAGTACCTTTTGTCATGCTAAAGCCTACATAAGAGGTTGGACTTGAAATACCTCGTGCGGACTTTGGCTGGCATTTCGACGAATAGTTAAATACACGTTTTATAGTGAACATTAACCAAAGTACGTATATGAGACTAGGTTTGCTGACAGGAAAGAACACACACAGTTAGTACCCTTTCGTGTTAGCCAAAGTTCACGTAGGACGTTTGATTTTAACGAATAAAACGGCGTGTGTGAACTTCGATTAACACCCGACGAATAGCGAAATAAAGGAAGGAAAGGAATGAAATAAAAGATACTTTAGGAAAGAATTATTGACTTGCAATCCACAATCTACATCCCCAACAACAGGTGCTCTGCGTATTTACCGTCATTGATTACATTGAAACCTGCTAAAACCTAGCCTATTTAAGTACCATTTTCCGAAGAATCAAATCCGAATAACAATATTTCATACCCAGTTCTAAAAGTAATAGTATCTACTATCGTTGGCAACTCTTTCGTAAACAAGCAGTAGATCAATAATGCAGGAAAGCTGCTGTTACTGCTGCTTCAGGTTTCGCACGAACTTTTCTGCGAGCCAACTAAACTGATTTATTGCACCGGCAGCGTTTATCGCATAAATCAAAACGAAGGCTTTTCGAAAGAAACTCGAGACGGAACGGGATTTTCGATTTAGCGCGAATTAATCGCGAGGATAATTTGAATAAAAGAACTATAACATTCGAGCGTGAAAATTGTTTTTAGATAAATCTTACGCGAAGAACAAAAGTTCGCTTGCGTCGTTGAAACTCGTTCAAATTTAATCTGATAATATCGGGCGCTTGAGATTGAAATTTTCAGTGTGATTTCTTAAAAAAAAGAAGAAAATATGTATTTGTATCGAGGAAAGAATGAATGGCAAACATGCTCTCCAGATACCCTTGGTGCCAGAGTAATTTCCAAAGTGTATCCAACTTTCTTGGAAAAAATGCCAGTAGCTTGTTTTCTAATATCGTAGTCTTCAAAGAGGCACATTTGGTTTCAGATACAATGATACATACATAATTTAGGTTTTGCCCCATTTGATTTCATCAAGTTCATTCTGAAATCTACCTCCTATCTCCTTCTCGGTCATTTAAATCTGCAGTAAATATTACGTTATTTTTGGTTAACTTTGATCGTTCTTACCAGGCACATTTCACCGTTTACCGAAAGTTCACTTCTGCCATTATTTTGGTAACAAAAGAACCTTGACTGGTCACCCGATCTATAGACCCTATTTTACCACCAACTATTAACCAAAATAGAAGTGTTGTTCAACCACCATTCCCAACCGTTAGACAAGGATCACGTGTGATGTTCTATTTTAAGGAAGAAAGCCACGTGCATGCCCAGCATTACCTTAGCACATCAAGTACCGAGCGAGAACTTTGGCTAACATGTAGTCTATAGAACAAGTTTTATTATTAGCCGTTAACCAAAGTGGAATTTTGGCTAACATCTAGTCTATAGACCAAATTTTACTATTAATCTTTAATGAAAGTGTGATTTTGGCTAACATTTGCTCTATAGACTCCATCTACCAAGCATTAGCCAAAGTTTACATGTAACGTTTTATTTTAGAGAACAAGCCGTCGTATGCTCCTATCGTTATCTTAACACATCAAGAACCAAGCGAGAACTTGGGTAACATCTAGTCTATAGCATAAGTTTTACCATTAGCCTTTAATCAAGGTGGGAATTTGGCTAACATTTTTCCTACAGGTTCCATTCACCAAGAATTAAGCAAGGTTCACATGTGATTCCAGGTTTTAAGGAATAAGCCCACGTTTACACCCGGCACTGTCTTAACACATCGAGCACCAAGCGAGTACTTTGGCTAACATCCAGTCTATAGAACAAGTTTTACGATTAGTCATGAACTAAAGTGGAATTTTGGCTAGCATTTGTTCTACAGATCCCATCCACCAAGCATTGGTTAACGTTGGTTAACGTTCACATGAGCCGTTATATTTAATTTATGAACAAGTCTACGTTTACGGCCGGCACTATCTTAATACATCAAGCACCAAGCGAGAACTTTGACTAAGATATAGTCTATGTAACGAGTTTTAACAATATTCTTCAAGCAAAGTGTGATTTTGGCTAATATTTGTACTATAGACCCCATCCACTAAGCATCAGCCAAAGATCGTGTGTGATTAGATTTTAGAGAACAGGCCTACGTTCACTTTCGGCACTATCTTAACACACCAAGCGCCAAGCAAGAACGTTGGCTAATACCTGATCCATAGAACAGATTTTATCTTGTCCCACTAACCAAAGTGGGATTTTGTCTAACGTTTGTTCTACAGACCCCGTTGACCAAGCAGTAGCCAAAATTCAGGTGTAACGGTTTATTTTAAAGAACGTTCACGCCTAACGTTATCTTATTACATCAAGCACCAATCGAGGACTTTGGCTAACATCTAGTCCATAGAACAAGTTTTACGATTAGTCATTAACTAAAGTGGAATTTTGCCTAGTATTTGTCTACAGATCCCATCCACCAAGCACTGGTTAACGTTGGTTAACGTTCACATGAGCCGTTATATTTAATTTATGAACAAGTCTACGTTTACACGCGGCACTATCTTAATACATCAAGCACCAAGCGAGAACTTTGACTAAGATATAGTCTATGGAACGAGTTGTAGCAATATTCTTCAACCAAAGTGTGATTTTGGCTAATATTTGTACTATAGACCCCATCCACTAAGCACCAGCCAAAGTTCGTGTGTGGTTAGATTTTAAGGAACAAGCCCAGGTTTACTTTCGGCACTATCTTTACACACGAAGCGCCAAGGTATTAGCCAAGAACTTTAGCTAATACCTGATCCATAGAACAGATTTTATCTTGTGCCACAAACCAAAGTGGGATTTTGCCTGACGTTTGTTCTACAGCCCTCGTTGACCAAGCATTAGCCGAAATTCAGGTGTAACGGTTTATTTTAAAGAACGTTCACGCCTAACGTTATCTTATTACATCAAGCACCAATCGAGGACTTTGGCTAACATATAGTCTATAGAACAAGTTTTATCATTACCCTTTAGCCAAAGTGGGCTAACATAAAATACAAGAAAATATAGAAGCAATACAGAAAAATTACAACCAAAGAAAACACGGGCATATAAAAAAATATGTAAGTAAAATAAAAGATTATATAAAAGCAAAGAAAATAGAGACAACAACCGCCACGTCCTCGTTCGTGTCTTTATGTTAACTAAGAGCGGTTCTCTCTACCAAGAATTGAAATGCAAATGCAACAATGACAAGCTGTTTAGCTATTCAAAATCTTCGATTGGAATCAAAATCGACGATCTCATTTATCTAAGTACAGTAAAGAAATCTGAAATTATCTAAATGTTTGAATATGTCTATTGGGTTCGCCAATTTGAACTTTGAAAATGTGGCAGTAGATTCGTAATCAGCCATCCAGAAACTTTTGCATATTCATTTTAGTAAAATTTTGCATTTTTTTCTTTTGATCACCAGTCCGCTATGTTGGGTTTGCATTCGTGAAAGATGAAATCCGCCATTTTGAATTTCGAAAATTTGACCATCGATTCGTTATCAACGACATCGAAAACCGGTATATACGAATTTTCGTAGAAAATCGCTGAATAGAAGAACGCATCTTTTAAAGAGTTAAACACCTCCTCGCTGGTTATGGGCGCAAATATTTAGAGGAAATTAATTTGTAGAATAGAACGTAACTAAACACAGATCCGATGGATGCTCTCAGAAAATTCTTATCATTTTCCATTTCGTGTCATTCTAACAGGGAAAGATACGAGGTAAAAGAAGCCAAGGAAGAAGACGCATTTCATAGATGAATAACCGTAGACAGTGGTATGGATGTATGTTTGTGAAAATATTTGGAGCAGCAGCTATAAGAATTAAAATTATGATAGCCAACCTTCTTAGAGGAGATGGCACTTGAAGAAGAAGCCACTCTAACCTGTTGCTCTGGTAGAGTGCACGCTTTCGCTTCTTAGTAGATATAAACAACCTCATATGAAACACATGGAAGGTCATAGCATTGGAAGAATAAAGAATAACCTAAGACCATCGAGGAGCAGATCGTACAACTTCTTGAAAATCCTGTGCTATCTATGGTATTGATCTTGATTGCAAGGACTTTGGTGTAGTATGGCTAACACATATCGGTCAACTCCTCACCATACAATCGTTTAATTAAATCTCGTGACTCTTTGCTAGCAACGAAACAAGCATCTTTAAACTGTACATTACTGATTGAACCATGATTTCTTAAGTTCTATTCATGCAAATTAAACTTCCCACTCTGCTACTCGGAGGTATATTTTTCTTTCTACGTACTAGGACGAAAAATGTATCCGCGAAGCGTCACCCACGCCATCTCACTTCTCGTAAACACGTTCCCTTTTACGCTGACCGCACGTATCACTTCTTCGGACAATTTTACTATTTACCAAACATCCGTGCAAATGCCAAACTATCTCTTTATCAAACACACTGACAAAGTCAATGCACAAATTTCCACTATCACCAAACAAATATTGCATGTCTCTCGACGCGCGTTTCGCTAACCAAGTTAGCATCATCAGGAGATGATCAAATGTGAATTATAAATCTAAGCAACGTACTTTATATAAGTTCGGGTGAGTAAGACAACGAATAAGGACTAATGAGCTCCTTGTTAATTGTTTACAATAGTCGAACTCCCCGTAAATGTCATTAAGATCTATCTCTTTATAATAACTCAAAAAGCAACGATCGACTCAAGGGACCGTCGTCTTTGTTCTTAAATGTTCGTATATCGCACGTAGTGTCAGTAATTTTTGGTATTGTCTATATATATATATATATATATAAATAGATCTATCTACATTACCAAATTCATATTTACTTTTGTTCCTGTTGAGACGAACCGATACGAATCTATCCAAATAATCCGCTTCGAACGTGTGTATGACCTAATCCGATTAAGAGATCATGCGATCCTGTAAATATTCATGAAATTTTTAACACCTGTTAATTTTTCATGCATTATTAATGCGGTTCCTTCTCATATGTATGCGTGAAGGTGCGCGACGAGACATCGGGAAATATTCCCCGTTTCACTTTCCGGCTTATTCGTCGCGAGACAGCTTGCATTTCTAAGAATTAAGATTATTTCTAAGATATCTCACATAGATGTGTAGGTATCGTAAAGGAAATAAGATCTATTTTCTTTCCCGTTTTTATATCAAAGTTTTTATCTTCTTATTATTAATATTATTGCGGTATATCGAGATAACGATCGATCGACTACCTGAAAGACGGCGGATGATGTAATTAGCGAACAATTTGTTTTAAAGCTAACGCGATAAAAAAGAATTACTCCAGATATGTTATTAGACCGTTGGACTAATTAAGCGTTATCTATCGTGATTTACATGGCTATTTACATGTATGACGGTATGCTTTATTAAAATAGATCTTACGTGTGTAATAATCTACATTTCTATTAACCTAATACACGTCGATAAATAGATGTGTTCGCGAGATAAAGGTATAAAGAGTTAGTCATGGGTTTTTATACGATTGTTTTATATTAATAAGCTGTTTTTGTTAATATGTGACGATCATCACAAGTAAAACAAAAGGATGGAAAAAAACACTATAACTAAAATATAATCAGGATGATTTCAACGGTGTAAGGATGAAATCATCGAATCGCCATGGATATTCCCATCCCGTCGGGATATCCCGTCGGGACAAATAAAATAATTAAAAATCAATTTGAGAGTGATGCCGTGAGTCTTGGATAATTTTCCCGCTCTTATATTTTAATACACAGCCGTCTCAATAATTAATAGGTCCAGTATTGTTCGGCGCAGGTTTTCACGGACGTTGTACAATGAATTAGTGCCTTCCAGATTTTCGCGTGGTGGTTTACTCAAACTTGACGTTTTACTGCTTCTTCCGAAGAGGCAATGGGCTGAGCAGTTTGAATTCAACGAAATAGAAAAAGTCAATTAGAGTGATGCCTCGAGTCTTGGATAATCTTCCCACTCTAATAACAGCTCTCTCATTGACTAATAGCTCTAATATTGTTAAGTGTAGGTTTTCACGGCTGATATCCAACTTGACTTCAGAAAGGGGAACAAACTGAGCGGTTTGAATTAAACGAAATAAAAAAATTGAAAATTCGTAGCGAAATGAGGACTGACGGGAAAGTCTCACGATTCCAAAGTGAGAAGTAGAAGAAAATCTAGATTCACCCACAATTCATCCAAACCGAAAAATTCAACGTTAAGTAAAATCAGTTAATAGAGAAACAAACACCCCCAGTCCTTCTAATTAAAGGGAGAAAAAGAAGTTAGTAGAAAATAGATCGAACTAAAGTATTGTCCTTGATAATACACTCAAGTGGTAACGGCAATTTTCGATTAATCTGAAAGATTGATCATCGGCAAAAGATTCAGACAGTCTCAGTCATCCACGTGAAGTTCGAGAATATTAGAACTGAATTGGTGACTTCCTGGTTTTCACGTGGTCGTTTACTAACACTTGATGTTTCCCTGTTCATACGGTCATCTTCTTCAGAAAGGGCAACGAACTGAGCTGTTTGAATTAAACGAAAAATGAGAAAATGGAAAATTCGAAAAAACGGAATAAAGGCTGAAGAGAAAGTTTCACGATTCAGAAATGAGGAGTGGAGGAGAATTTAGATTCATCCACAATTTATCCAAACTAAAAATTTCAACGTTGAGGAAGATCAATCAATAGAGAACGGAAGATAGATCGAAGTGAAATAAGACAGTGGCAAATAAATTAGAAAAATAAAAAATTGGGGAAACAGAAAAAAAGAGTAAATTGAAACTGTAATAAAGACCTTGACTGTATATTCAAGTGGCAACGAGAATTCATCTGAAAGATTTATGATCGACAAGTGGGACAGTCCCAATAGGTCCCAACCTTCCAGGTCGAACTAAATTAGTGACTTCCGGGTTATGTCATAGTCGTTTACTAAAACTTGACGTTTCACTGCTCGTGTTCCCAGCTTACTCAGAAGTTCCCTAAAGGCTCATGTTCCTGTCCTGCTCCTCGTTATATGTCTTGTCGTTATTCCTCTCCATTGTCGCCTAATCGTCGTAGCTTGTTGGACCACATCCACTTCGTATATTTTCTGGACTCTGTCTGATTGATTTCCTCACTGAACTCCATCCGGTAGCTCAAGTTTACAAGTTTTGCTTAACTGTTTGAAGCATATATTTTTCATTCCAAGACTTTTTATGAAAATTCGTATATGTATGTACAGTGGTTTTCGAGGTCCGTAATTACGAATCCGCTATCAAATTTTCTAACTTCAAAATGATGGATACAACACGTCGGAGCAACATTCTAAAAATAAATTGCTAAATTTTATTAAAATCGATATAAGATAGTTTTTGGATAGCTGATTACGAATCAGACTATCAGGTGCTTAAAGTTAAATAATGGTGAACCCAATACAAATGTTAGCAATAGTTTAGACAATTTCTAATAATAAATAAGGTCGCTGACTAGGATTTCAGTAGATTTTGAATATCTAAACAGCTTGCCTTATGTAATGGACAGAAGTTAAAACATCTTCTTTGCTTGGGAAAAATTGTTGCAAATTTATTTTATTATTTATTTATAGGGAAAGCCACTCGCAGCTAACCCAGGGGTACAAGCAATGACCTGGCGGTTGCTGCCTGCATTTCTTTTTGTTTTATATCATATATTTTTATTTCTCCTTTTGTATTGCTTCTATATTTTCTTTTATTTTTGACGTTTCTATTGTGTTATCCGTCCATACACAAATTTACTCTAGTTGTATTGATTCTTCCTATTCACTAATGGTAGTTTGGAAAGCAATTGTTGTTTCGTGATAAGCACCACAATAACATAAGTCCACCAAGTATGTTTAGGTGGCGTTTTCTTGCTGAGAGACGTACAGATTTTGAATTTTTATTGCACAATATCCTAAATTTAACGAGGTGTCCCAACTACCGTGACTGGGAGTGTACGTCGTCTTAGATTTTCGTTATGTTCGTTATCAACGAACCTAAAAACCACAAATATATCAAGTGTAGTAATTTTTGTTTTCGAATTTTGATCCACCGTATTAGTTCCGCCATTTTGAATTTTTGAAATCTAATCATAGATGCATAATCAGCGACCTCGAAAATCGCTATACACAAATCTTTATTGAGATATGACTTATTTTAACTTCAAACATTATTTTTCCTGATAATCGTCCTTTTTCACTATTTGTTTTCGAATATAAACATTTTCCTAAACGATTAAAGAAAATTACATATTTTTCTATATCCAGAAACATGTTATTAAGATAAAATATAACAAAAAGAGTGATAAAATCGATTCAACACTTCGTCCGGTTTGTCCGATATAATACTGTTCACACTGGCATTGTAGTTAGTGGATATCTTTAGTATGTAGTTGCACCATCGCCGTGCTGGTGTTGTACCTGACTTTGATCCTTTCTCTTCTGAAAGATTCTTCCCAGACTGTCAGTTACTCCAACGATGTAGGGTAGATGAACATATCCTACTTGTTCAGGCTGTTCACCTTTCTTTTTCTTTTTCTCATTCTCTCTATCTGCTGGATTCTATATCCATTTTTCTGCGCTGCCTCTTGCACATGTGTGATTTCTTCGTCCTTGTTGTAGCACTTCCTAGGAGTGTAATGATGACAGATGTCTTCGCTTGACGATGGTGATACGAAACTGCATGCAAATATCAATCCGTATGGGTCTTCTTGCTGCATACTCCATGGCCAGATGTTTCATCTACTTTGCGTTTTACCAGGTTTTACGGCTATTATCCAATGAATTAGTGACTTTCGGGTTTTACCGTGGTCGTTTACTTCTAAAACTTGACGTTTCACCGCTCATGCTGTCAGCGTCTGCAGTTCTCCGAGTATTCCATCTTTTTTGCGTTTTAGCAAGGGCTATCTGCAAGAAAAGGCAGTGAACCATCTTCTTCGCTCTCCATGGTAAACTTAACAGATGCGGTACTTATCTTGCAGAGAGCATTTTCAAACCCAATACATTATGTAAAATTCGAACTACTCGTTCGTAAGAGATTCCCACGGCTTCCGAAATTTTACGCACTTTTATTCGGCGATCTGATGATCATATCATTGATTTTGGATTGGATGACCGTTCGAACTTCGTCCTTATCCATAAATGAAAACACAAAAACGTATTTGACTTAAATACATGTCCAAACCAGACTATTTTACAGATCGATTTAACATTCGCAATCAATTGATATCAAATAGTTGCCAACACAAGGACATTTGAAAAATACCAACACCCTAGCAGCGATTCCGGAAACTTGTCAACCGAGGCAACACTCACTATAAATAGGTGGATTGAAGAGACCTCAAAAAACTTCTTTGAGGACGGTTTGGGGAATTAATTTCACGTTGGGATAAGTGATTCAATTCAAAAGTACGTTGTGATATTAATGAGAATTGACGAAATAAAAAAAATATTGCCAAATTTCTAAAACTTTAGAAACATCCTTCGTAAATAGATTCTTGATGAGAAAATGGCAGCATAGGTTTCATTTCCATAAGCCGTATAATTGGGTCTCCCCGTAGAATAATATATAAATAATCACATCCAAATTTCTGCAATCACAATATTCGCTAGACAACGTTCTTATGTTATTAGGTTTCTTCATATTCGTCTTACAGCAATCTGTATATTTGTTGGTCATTTCCTTCTTAAATCGCGCTCAAAACGTAACTCAAGCTATTATGAACAGATGGACGTATTTCCATTCATAACATTTATGATTCTAGGATCTCATCCTGTATTCCGCGAGAGCTCTTCTACCAGTTCGATTTGTACCTTGAAACATAGATGGTGCCCAAAATCAATTGAATTCAAATTATTTCCGCCGTATTTCAAAAAGCCATTTTTCATGCAGGAATCCAGGATGTATCAAATAATTTTGTTCCTATTTCGGATCCAATCACTTTTTTAATATAAGGCTAGTAGTCATTTCTACCAAAAATCAGCAGTAAATTGAAAAAGGAATCCAAATTTATTCCCATTCATTAGTTTTGTTGTAACTTTAAGTAAATCGGTCAATACAGGTACAGATGAACGCCTAGCGTTCGAAATGTACATCTCAAATGTACATGTTTAATGAAATAGACAAGTACTTCAGAGGGTAGATTTATTGGTTATTCTTGGTTATTCATTTTCAATATTAACATCTAAAGTCAATTTCCTATTTTCAGAGGGAAATTTGTTAATATTCTTCTTATGTAAATATCTACACGTATTTACAAGCCAAATATTACAGAAAGCGCTTGGGACCTTGTGTATGTGCCTACACATCTATTCATACACATGTATACACAAATCGCTACATAAGCGTAATTCCCAGGGGATCAATACCGAGCTCCGCTATCCAACCTCGACCTAAATACAAACAAATTTAGATTTAATATACATATATTTCAGCCGATTCGTATTAGGTTTATTCAAATATTGAGCTTATTTCGGATATACTTGAAAAATCACAATTACATCGGTGTGGATCTAAATGGGGCTAATTTTCGCGTGAGAAGTGAGTTAGTGAAAAGTCGAAATTTTCAATAACACACCAAAATTCTTCGCGAATATGAAACCAATAAAATAATCGAGGCACAAAATCTTGGACAACAAATATTCGGATTTTATCACACCTAAGAGATGGTATCGTTCTATCTGGAAATATTTCCCTAATTCAAAATACGAATCAAGTTTGTCCAAAAGCAATAATGTCTATCCATTACTTTCTCAGATTTGTGGAAAAGAAAATTCTCGATGTATACAATACTGGGAGTAAGACGACTGGATAAGAAAAGAGAACGACGTTATTAGACAACAATTACATATTGAACCAATTAGTGAACTGCTGGAACGAAAGAAACGGATGTGGTTCATCCATCTACAAAGAATGCAGGAAGAGAGATCAGTTAAACAAATTTGGGAAGGGGCACAGATGGGGAGAAGTAGAAGAGGTAGACCAAGGAACAAGGACTTGAAACAGCGATGTAGAAACAATTATGAAGGAGAGAGGAAGCAATTGGAACTCAGCCAGATAAATGGCAGAAAATAAAAAGAAATGTAGACGATTCGTATATGAAACCTCTACACCCTAGGATAGAAGGGGGTACAGTACGAGGGATATTCGTAGAATAAGGCCCAATCAGCCACACAACGAAAATGAAAAATTCCAAAAGAAAGTATATTCAGCTTAAATCTTAGGTACACACCTAAATTACATATTTATGTAGGTACATAGCCAACATAGCCACAAATTTAGACATTTGACATATAACTGCACAAAATTGTTAATGCTTCCTTCGTCATAAAATGTTACCACCTGTGATGAACACCAGTTTTATATCCTTTCCTGAAGGTCACCGTTGTCAACAAACTCGATGCGAGTTGTTCAAAAATTCATAAGATGGGGAAGAGATGATTATCACTAAGTAAGTAAGGACTATATAGGGGGTGTTTCCTCCTTAAATTGCTTGATGGAAACCACTCTTGTGGCTTGTAGAAGTAGATGACGAGTGGTGGTTAAGACGCAGAAAAAGATATATGTACATGTAACTAGAAGGCATGTTCAGATTTGTTTAAAGAAATCATAAATAAAGAAAGTTGGTAAAAAGCTGGAATATGGAAACAACATCGACAGGAATTGAAACTGCGATGAGTAAATCTCATAAGAAGTTAAAAAACGGTTAAAAGTAAAGAGAAAAAAACGCCAAGTTTATCAAGCGGCTAACAGAGAAGAAAGCTATGACGAAAAAATAAGAAGAGACAAAGAAACTTAATAAAGGAAAATATAAACTGAATTGAAACAAGATGGTCACGAGGTAAGTGACTGAAGAAAATGAGATCTGTTGGCAGAAACGATCCGGAATGTACAGCGTGAGGACGTGGGTCAGAAGTAAGCTTCTCGAGGGAGCAGGGCAAAAACCTTTTCTGATGGTACAATAAGTATGGGTAAATGCGATAATTAGATATTTGTATACCGACCAAGATAAAAATCAGAGGTTGTTCCAATAACCTGTGACTTATTATGAGCACAAAAACAATCAAGAATAATAAATAAGTAACATGAAAACTATTTGAAAATAGAGTAATATGTCAAGTTTCCACAGAAGAGTATTTCAGGTTAGCTTATTGAGGCTTCTACGTAAAATTTGCATGAAAACTGATAAGATCCTAGTGCGACAAAACTGGCTGCATCTAAATTTGAGCAAATCCTAACGGAATGGAGAAACATTTACAGTTGAAAACGAACTTCACTGATAAATACCAAAATTAGTATCACCAACGAATCCGGCTAATTCTCAAGACCAGGGGTCTCCAAACTACGGCCCGCGGGCCAAATCCGGCCCGAGAGTGTCATCAATCCGGTCCGCGACAGCTAATAGCTTATTGTTGTTGTGATAAGTTGGATAAAAAACCACAGAATGATAATAACTCGGATTTATTTACTTGCTAGGTAAAGCTTAATGACAAGTATAATACGCAGAAAACTCACTGAAGTAATCAGTATGACACCAAGGCTGAAAAGTTTGGAGACCCCTGCTCAAGACGAACACCACACAACGAACACTGTACAACACCAAAACATTGCATAATGAATGTACGACAGTGTCAACAGTGTTTTGGTGTATATCGCACGTTCATTGTGTGATGTTCATTGTGCAATGTTTTGGTGTTGTACAGTGTTCGTTGTGTGGTGTTCGTCTTGACCAAAATTAGTATTGGAAAATAAATCATGTTTACATAAAATTTTCGAAAGGATTACGATTGTTTAAAATAATAAGTTCGAGGTAGGGGATTTACTTGCATTGCGGCTGTAAAATGCGCAAAGACATTCGACGCACTGAAAGCACAGATACTGAGACTACACAGTCATTATACGTAGGAACAAGAAAGACAGGAGATCTGTTAAGTCTGTCTTTTTGATAAGTTGAATAGTCCCTACAATTGTTGGAGTTGATTTACGTTACAACGTCCTGCCAGGTCGTCCGACCAGCTTTTATCTTATATAAATGAGTCTTTTATTTGACCTAGAACGTGGTGGAGGTAGCCCAAAAGATAAGAACTCTTCTACTCTTTTCCATTAAATTGCAAGTTCGCAGCTTATATATCATATAAATTTGTCTTTTATTTATCCTAGAGCGTGGTGAAGGTAATCCAAAAGATAGGAGAAAAATGATAAAGCAATTATTGCTATATGCAATGCTAAAAGACAACCTTCGTACTCCTCTCCATCAAATTTCAAATTTACAGCTTACATTTTATATACATTTGTCTTTTATTCGACCTAGGAAGTGATGGAGGTAACCCAAAAGAAAGAGAATAAAGCAATTATTTGTTTCTTAGTACTATATCCAATACTAAAGCTTGTCCTCCCTTCCATCATTTTTTAAATTTACAGCTAGTATTTCATATAAATTTGTATTTTATGTGATCTACAAATTGGTGGAGGTAACCCAAAAAAAAAAATAAGAAAAATAATAAATCAATTATTTGTTTCTTATTGCTATATGCAATGCTAAAAGGACAACCATTATAGTCCTCTCCATCAATCATCAATCATTTAAATTTACAACTTATATTTTATGTAAATTTGTCTTTTATTTGACCTACAAATTGGTGGAGGTAACCCAAAAAAAAAATAAAGCAATTACTTGTTCCTTATTGCTATATGCAATACTAAATCGACAATCCTGGTACTCCTTTCCATCAAATTTTGAATTTACAGCTTGTCTTTTATTTCACCTAGAGAGTGGTGGAGGTAACCCAAAAAAGAAGAAAAGAGAATAAAGCAATTGTTTGCATCTTAGTACTATATCCAATACTAAACCGACAACTTTATACTCATTTCCATCAGATTTCAAATTTACAGCTTGCATTTCATATAAATTTGTCTTTTATTTGACCTAGGAGGTGATGGAGGTAACCCAAAAGAAAGAGAATAAAGCAATTATTTGTTTCTTAGTACTATATCCAATACTAAACCGACAACCTTGTACTCCCTTCCATCAAATTTTAAATTTACAGCTAGTATTTCATATAAATTTGTTTTTTATTTGATCTACAAATTGGTGGAGGTAACCCAAAAAAAAAAATAAGAAAAAAATAATAAATCAATTATTTGTCTCTTTTTGCTATATGCAATGCTTAAAAGGCAACCATTATAGTCCTCTCCATCAATCATCAATCATTTAAATTTACAACTTATATTTTATATAAATTTGTCTTTTATTTGACCTACAAATTGGTGGAGGTAATCCAAAAAAATAAAGCAATTACTTGTTCCTTATTGCTATATGCAATACTAAATCGACAATCCTGGTACTCCTTTCCATCAAATTTTGAATTTACAGCTTGTCTTTTATTTCACCTAGAGAGTGGTGGAGGTAATCCAAAAAAAGAAGAAAAGAGAATAAAGCAATTGTTTGCATCTTAGTACTATATCCAATACTAAACCGACAACTTTATACTCATTTCCATCAGATTTCAAATTTACAGCTTGCATTTCATATAAATTTGTCTTTTATTTGACCTAGGAGGTGATGGAGGTAACCCAAAAGAAAGAGAATAAAGCAATTACTTGTTTCTTAGTACTATATCCAATACTAAACCGACAATATTGTACTCCCTTCCATCAAATTTCAAATTTACAGCTAGTATTTCATATAAATTTGTCTTTTATTTGATCTACCAATTGGTGGAGGTAACCCAAAAAAATAAGAAAAAAATAATAAAGCAATCATTTGTTTCTTAGTGCTGTATGCAATACTAAAAGACAACCCCCATTACCTTTTGCGACTTCGCATTGAAGCCGTTCAAGTTTTCAAATTACCGAATTCAACCGGTTACCAATGGATGCTTTGATCTTCGCGTTTTTCGCCGTCCAAAACGATTTCATAACCAGAAACTTCGATTCGTCGTCGCGATTATTTTGTAATAGTGAAGCGTGTAAAAGTACACCTACGTTCGTCGTCGACGTTACCTAGACTACGGTAACTCCTCTATCAAATACTTCGAAATCAGTCGCCCGAAACTAACCGAGGACGCTTTATTAGGGTTTAACGTCGGATTCGAATAGGTTATCTCCCGTGGATGGAAAAGCTCGCGAGGAACTGAATATTACTTTTACGGACGCTTGATTCGAAACCGATCGATAAATTTTAATTAGGCGCTGGACTATTCAGCGTGGGACTTTTTGCGTCTTTATTGAATATCCTGCAATTAGATGGAGTAGAATTTAAAGCAGAGAAGGTTTATAAAAATACACAATGCAAACAAGAAATTCCAATCAACAGAAATGAGCTTCCTGCGAAGAATAAAAGGAGCAATAATAATGGACCGCATACGAAAGGAGAAGATTATTTCAAATTATAGAGGAAGCCGCTAAAATTGTTTGGGCACGTTAACAAAAGAGGAAAATAGCATAGAGATATATGAGGCAAGACCCGCAAAAATAAAAGGAAGAAGAATACCAAGAGAAACGTGAATATAAACTTAGTGCAGGGGGCTCCAGATTAAGAAGGAGAGAGTCGTGGCAGTAAATCAGAACAAAAACTAAGGACATAGAAGGCTGGAGGAAGTTTTGGGAAAAAGATGCATCCAACCTAGCTTCAGCAGTTCTACACCTTGGAGGGAAGGAGAGTGTTAGGATGAGATCAGTAAGATCATTTGAAGATTGCTTATTGTTTCCCAAAGTACTCTCCACAAAGAACGATACACTTTCAACTCGTTCAAATCAAATGTGAAAATTAAAAATAGTTTTTCTTTGCAAATGGTAAAGCAGTTATATCAATCTTCATTTGGGATAGTCAAAATTCCCGTTTAAAACTATTGACTACTTCTTCTGGCGACATGAATTGTTGTCCACGTATTTCATTCTTGATTCTTGGTGATGTAAACAATTATTGTGATGGATTGCATATTTATGTCGCAAGGAGATGAAAAAAATGGAGATTTGATCAATTCTCAAAGGTAGATGATCAATTCACGGAAGATGTTGAAATAACAAATCTGTGGGGCGATTTCCCTAAAGAAAAGTTAGTGATTTGATCAAATCTCTTAACTGTTTTACTAAAAAAATGAAATAATATTGTTTAGATATTAAAAGTATTTATTTAGTAAACCATGCATTATATATATATATATATATATATATATATATATATAATAACTCTTTCGGTAAATGTAGTAGCTATTTGGAGAGCGTTTCTAACTAGCAAATCTTTTATAATTCCAACTGGGGTACCAATTTGGTATAAATTAGTTTTTATATGTAATACGATCCCCACAAAGTTATTTCCATCTATGGGCCTCTATCTACCTTAGATATACATATATACCACTGTATACAACTGTGGCATCCACTAACATGTGTTTAAATTTCTTCAAAGTAACTTCAACTGATCTTTTCAGGTGTTGTGCAGCATTTTCCCTTTAATCTTCAATGCTCTCTTCTTTTAGGCGTAAATAGCATAGAATTTTCGATCCATATCCTTCTTCTCCTACTGTATTCCCACATATTGCGTGCACCGGACTACAAATGTCACATGAATGGGCCCCAGTACACACACCAATACAACAAGCTTCACTGTCGCTGACAGCTGCTTCCCCTTTCGATGCAAGTAACAGTGCAGATGTTCTAACTGTTGAAACAGGAGTTGAAGTAGAGTTGTTAACTGGTTCGGGTTCGATAAAGAAATTGTTTCAATTTCTGGTAGATCCTCTAAATTTAAAGCCTTTGTGGTGAGTAAACCAGCTATCGGTACATTGTTTGGGATTGAAGTGTTATTGTTGATTAATTTAACTATTGATAGATCATTTGAAGTTGAAGCATTGTAATTAATTAATTCAGATACTGGTAGATCTTTTGAAGTTGAAGCGTCGTTGCTGTTCTCTAAGGAGGCTGCTGGTAAGTCTTCTGGTGTTAAAAATAATGTCATTAAGAAGTAGATCCAAGTCCTCCTCAGTAACAAGTTCTTCAAGCAACGCTTTCGAAGTATGACTAGATTGGAGTCCTGTTTCTGGTTCTGTTCCAAATAAAACTTGTAAGGTAATCGTTTAATGGTTCGATGAAATGAGGAATTCTTTTGGAATTGAACAAAGTAACAAGCTATAATCCAATCTTTTGTGTCATTTTCAATTAGCCAAGCACGCAACATAGATTCAACATCTTGATTTGATCGCCTTGACTACCATTTACAATTTTGCACGTTGGCCACAGATTTGTTAATTCTTGTATGACAGCACTCGTAAACTCACGGCCGTTGTCGCTTTGTAGTATATGAGGACAACCTACTTCCAAAAGCTCTTTTTCAAGTCAACCGTCAAAGTAAGCTGAATTTAATCGCGTGATCCTGATAATGTAATAGCCATTTGTAATTTCTATATGGGATCGACCATAAGTCACCTAAATCAAGTCCATGATGATTGAAGTCGCCAGATACAATTAGACAAATAACGATTCCTTTTCTTGGATATTTTCTTTTGGACTGGCATACCGTGCACGGCTTTGAAAGCTCCAGTACAACTGAAGTAGGTATTAGGTATTTCGATTTCAAACTGTACAGCATTTTATCTCTTCCTCCGTGGCGAATTGACTGATGGGTTTCTCGAAGTATGTGGTAAAAATTTTCCGTTGGCACTATTTTCACAACTGGATCGGAGTCGGACTTTCTCTTCAAAATCAAAGACTTTTAGTACCTACTTCTGCTGTTCTTTTTTGTACGATCCTCTTTGTACATGTGCAAAGATCAGAAAAAATCTTTGTACGAGAAATTTTTAGTTTTGTACAATATAATAATGCTTACTATAATAATAATAACTAAATACAAACTTTTAACACCTCAATAATATTATTTCATCTTTTGACGAAAACAATTAAGGGATATGATCAAATCACTTGCTTTTCTTTAGGGAAATCACCCTTTATATATTATGATGATTAGGATGATTCGCTGTGTTCGGATGATTCGTTGTTTTCGGATGATTCGTTGTTTTAGGTCAGCTACTCGGAGCACGGAAATTAGTTTTGGCAAACAAACGGTGATATACCCACTCGACATTGAACATTCTTCGAATTTGTAAAAGAACTGCAGGTGCAAGTCCAGCTTTTTGAGACAAAGGTCACCACATCATCTTCTTCGACACATTGAGGGAATGAAAATTACCCTTACCACACCTTCCACCTTCCAAATAGATCCAGACGCGTATTTTGGCAACTAAGTTGTCGTACTCAGTGGAAGACTGGGGGATTGAAATATTTATTCGTTGGATTCCCCTCAACTTGAAGCATACAAAGAGCTGACTCATTTATAGGGATAAATCCGCTGTTGGTTATCACCCACAACATTTTCTGAGCTTCAATGGCTGAATCGGCTCAAAGCTTCCGACACCAGGATGCTGGCTCGAATAAGAAACTGCTCTTTTCACATCCTATTAACAAGATATTTCTCATATACAGCATGATTTAAGGAATTTGGAAGTTGTCCTCTGTTTTATGGTCTTTGTGTGAGATTCCTTCTAAATAAATCCCCTATCGAAAGCTTATAGTCTCAGAGATTGTCGTTAAGCCATACATCGCCCATTACCACGTCCTACATTTGAACCTAAATGCAAAAGAAAAATCTAACGACCCCGATATTCCTCAACGCCCCGATTCGAACTTTAAAGCTCTCTAATGAACATCGCGCGCCCGAAAACTCCGGACTGGATTCGCTAAATCTCCATTAATTTAAATGCGTAAGCCGGTAACTTACACAGATCGATCGCGATCGGTTGCGTATTTCTGTCCGCGTTTAGGCGACTATCGAGGGCTGACAGGGGGTCGCGATACGGCGGACTGTCAGAAGGAGTTCGGGACTTCGAAATTACTCCATCAACCGGGCACGACGCTAAGTCAACATAATCTGCTTCGCCGTTGTCTATATTTGGTTAAGAACTTCGGAGAACGGGGATGATATTGGAGGAAATTGGGGTGGTTTTATAGAAGTTATCCGGATAGAATGAGATATGTATAAAAAGAAGGAAAATACATCCGATTCGAAGGTACCTTCAACTGCATTTTTACAGGAAACAACTCTTATTGCTCCCGTTTTCTTGGAAAAATCCGTTACGACGACTAAGTTGGCATCTTCATTAGACAAATCTAGTGGATTCACGTGTTGCTCGTAACTATATAACGAAGTAAGTTGTCATCTTCAATTAAAAGGAGGGAATATCGGGAATAAGGTTATATCGAATAACGCATCACCAACATTTGCAATTTGGTGTGGATGCCCTCTCCGGTCCAGTCCCAGAGTTCATTGAGGGCACACAAATCTTCCCACCACATCAAGCCTTTTTAAGAATGTAGTGAAAAGTCGAAATTTTCATAGTGTCATTCTATCACATACCAAATTTTCCGCGAGTATGAAACTAATAAAATATTTGAAGTACGAAATTTTCAACATCACTAAAGCATTTGGATTTTATTACTTCTAAGAGCTGATATCCTTCTAATAGGTTATATTTCAGTAATAATAAGTCAAAACACGAAATCAGTTAATACAATTCGACAACTAAGTTGTCATCTTTTAGACTAATCTACTGGAATCATATGTTGCACGTACCTGCACAAAGAAACAAGTTGTCATCTTCATTAATAAAGGAATTAGGTGTCGAGCAAGTAGTTCCTGAAATCACACCGAATAACACGTCGCCAATATTCGCAATTTGTGTTTGTCTCTCCCTTATAGATCAACAGACAGCGGTAGAGTTGATATTTTGATATGGTGGGAAGGCTTGTGTGCTCTCGATGATGTCATCGACTGAGGCAAAGAGGGTACTCATCCCGAAGAGGCCCAAAAGATAGGACGTCAGACTACGAGTAGAAACGCAAAATAAGTTTGTTCGTTGACAAGTGTATCCATTGCTTTCTCACATTTGCAGATTTTCAATCAAAAGACCGATGTCAAAACACTTGAACAACGAAAGCTCAAAATACAAATTATGTTGAAAATATGTTGTTTCGGTGCTTCAAGATGAGGAGAATCCAACAAGAATCGTCCATTTTGGCAGTTTATCGAATATGCCGGTATCATTAGGCTCCAATGTAGTTTTTCGCCATTTGTTGGTCGAAAGTAATCGTTACGTTCCAAGAAACTAACATAGAACTACGAATCATCCTCCATCCAAGAAAATTCAAGTCCACACACAACTCAATAACATGTCAAATTAATCTTCTATACAATCCCGTTCTAATTGTAAGCCCCGGAGATTTTCTTACGTTCCCCGGGATTAGGAATCGTTTGATCGAAGGTTGTAGTAGTCTTTGGAGATAGTGGGTCCATCCAAAACTCCGTGCTGTTCAATCTATTATAATTAGGTAATATCAGTTTTTATACGGCGTGTAGTTTATCATTTAAATTTCTTCAGGCTGTTGAATAATAGAGAGGTGTTTTTCGTGATTTATTAAACCAAAATTAGTCACTTATTTAAGCTGGAGTGCAACCTTAAACAGGTACTTTTTCTTTCTTTCACGCCTTTGTCAAAATTACGTCTACAGCTTAGACACGCATGTCACTTGACATGTTATTTTTTAGGGTTATATACGATGGACAGATATCGTGGAGGGAGGGAGAGAGGCGTCACCGAAATATCTTTTGGTGGGGTAAAGTTGCATGTTTAGAATTTTAAGACATTTTTTCATTCATACGGTAAAGAAACAGCTGTCACAATGCTTGCATCGTGCTAGCGAAACACGTGTCATCGGATTTCATTAAATAAATATATGGTCAAGAGTTTACCGATGTGATATAATGTCAGTAAATACACCACAGTCCTTGCAATCACTATCATTATGCAACAAGAAACCGATGGAGGAATTTAGGATAAATTCCGAGTCACTTTTATCAGAAGTTTTGCCAGTTTCTAATTTCCCTGCTTTTTTATAGACGGGAGATGGAGATGGAATATTGCATCGTTACTGTAATGCTTTTTGTCACGGTAAAGTATCAGGAAGACCGAAAATGATTCCTCCTTCCTCTTTCTCTAACAGATAGACTGGAAATTCAAAGGATAAACGATGGAATTTTTCCGCGTTTCTATTCGTGGCAAATTTTTTTACAAATGACGTTTGTATCGCTAAAGAAACTTTGTTCACAGCCTTCGTATCTGGATAAATTACTAACACGAAGGTCACATCCAAAGTTCTTCATCGAACTTGTCAAAATTATACCTCCTTTTATTTTTTGTTTTGTTTCATTTGTTCATTTATCCTAATTTTACTAGTATCATTTTTAAGTTATCTTAATCTGATGACGGCAATGCTAATATAAAACCTATATGTGATATTGACACAATCGGTGCGTACGAGCTACCTTTATTTAAACAAATAATAAAAGCTGTTAAGTCTAAGGGTGCTGTGTGTTTCTGTTATCAACGATAAAAGCGAGGCAGATAGAGCAATAATCGTTGATACTTATGTAAGTCGTGAGGAAAAAATCCTGCCGGTATCACAGATGCATAGGTTGTTGGTTAGACTTATGGTATACAGGCGATTCAAAGAAGAGTTATTTAAATTCACGATAGATAAAAGTGAGGGAAAGCGTCTATTTCAGTCTAGAAAGTTTGTTTGGCTAAATTTCCCGAAAGATACCCGTTTGATAAAAACTGAGAATAAAAATAAATCGGGGTGGTATCCTCCCGGTTTCCAATCCGATTTATCCCATTAAAAAGCGTTATCGTAACTTTCACGATCCTCTGCACATTTGCGTTCCTAAAACCGGACACAAATGCATTAAAATCTCCGTCAGTCAAATTTAATGCATCGCGGCCTTCGGAATATCGCGTTTTGGCGGCGCAGCGGTTCGCCCTCCGTTACCATTTTCATAATTCAACCGCCGCCGACGATTGCCTTTTCGGACGCGGGGAAAATTTCATTTCACGGATTTGCTTTTCTGAACGATTTTTTCCAATGACTGAATTCGTCGGTCGATCGATATAGTTTCATTACGAAGATACCGTGCCGGTTAGAAACTGATTAACGTTTAAACGTTTAAAACGTTAGGGTGTAGAGGTGGAGGCGTGAATAGATTTGCTATCGTACTATTTGATCGATTTTGGTGAGAGGATTACAACAGTAGGATGTGTAGTAGTTACATCTTCGAAAATTTAAGAGACATTTTTTTGCCAAAATTGGTTATTCTCAGCTTTTGGAAAGGACCACACTAACTCCATCTAAAAGCAGCTTAAATCAGAGCCAGAATAAGGTATACCTTTTTCTAGAGCATATATAAGATTGCACCATCATTCAATCCAGTTGTCCAAATCTCACTCCAATTCTTAATAGACCTTAAAAATCTAACACGTCTCTTCAGTTTAGGGATGCCAGAAATGAGATGTGTGGTGTTATTAAAATATTTAAAAAAATATTTAAAAAAATATTCGACGTGCGTATCGTAATTTAAGAAGTCTGTATCTCCGCAGATTATATTTATCCAAGAAACTTAAAACACTTCTCTGTAATTCCCTGGTCTTCTCAGATTTTACATATTGTTCATGTGTTTATGGAACTAGTTTTAATGCTTCTGATCAGACAAGAATTCAAAGGGTTCAAAACTCCTGTCTGAGGTTTATATATAACATCAGGAAATTTGATGACATTTCTCACACTTTTCATGATTGCGGTTGGCTGAATTTGTGGAACCGATTTCTTTTCGGGGCATCCTGTATGTATCATTCCATTGTGAGGAATAAAACTCCAAAATACTTAAATCGGAAGATTATTTTAGGAACAAATGTACACATCAATATTAGAAATAAGGATCTTATCACACCACCGTTACATAGGTCAGCATCCTATGAAAGATACTTTTCGTATTGTATATTCAAACTCTATAATATCATAGCTTTACTTCTAAATGAATTGTCTTTAGCTGGTTGTCGTTCTCGCTACATGCTGGATAAACAGCTTCTCGGTGCATATAATATTTTGTGCGAAGTCAGATCATAATATTTTTCCTCCGTATTCTTATAATTTTACATTTTTATCGCGGAATATTGGGTTAAGTTTAGGTTAAGGTAGAGATAGGGCATCTATCTATCTGGCGATTGGTGTTGCATCAAAAGCTAACCTTCGCCTCGAGATTCCCTTCTTAGGTTTGTACTCCATTCCTTAATAGAAAATAAAGATTATTATTATTATTGTTCGTTCAAAAATTTTAGGGATATGAGGCTCAAATATTGTATTATACTATTTAAAAGAAAATTTGAAGATCTTGATTCAGACACGAGTTATTTAAGATTTATATAAAAATCGACTACTTTAAGCCTTTGGGAGTCATTTAAGGAAGGCTAAAATCTACAACCAGTTGCTCTTATTTATTTCTAGTAATACTACTAATAATAACAATAACGATTTTATGCCGTATTCAATTGGAGTAAAAGAGAAAGGCGAAATAACAGAGGCAGAATTCTTGTATTAATATCGGGACCTCAGAGCCATGCAGTATTAAATCATTTTACCTTAATTTTACGGAAGAGAGGTTTAGAGATTTTGGGTACTTATTTTTAAAAACTCTTCTGATTTGTGAATTTCTAGATAGTATGTATAAGTTCTTCACATATTAATCTTTGGAACTAGTAATTGTTTATTGTGTAGTAATTTTAAATTCTTGATTAAATCAGTATTGTTAAAGTTATATGTGACTTAATACAGTATGGCTCTAAAAGTGGACTCAAGATTTTGTGACTTAATGACCTTTGTATTGACTTAACACATTATGGTTCGAGAATTTCTACTCTGGATTGTGTTGCTCAAAATAATAGTAAAAAAATATTGCTTTCACAATAAACAAACCACCTTTACTTGAAAACACACTTTTTATGAGAAGAAATATAAAACACACTATTAATTTTAATCTCTCTGAGAAATCAATCATGCTTTAAATTTTCATGAGGATGATTTTTGAAGAAATTGTGAAATCTTTTAGGAACCCATGATTTTAACGTATTTCTTATGGGTGGTAATAACAAAGTATTGTAATTATCTCTAAGATTTACTCTGTCTCTATTGTAATTCACTTCTTAAAACTCCTCATGTTTAAAATTAATTTTAAAATATAAGACTCCTGGTGATCCGTTCAAAAATTTCATATGAACTACTTTGGATATCAAGAATTTATTAGTTTTTGTGGTGTCCCTGTTTAACATAAAATCTGATTTAGAATGATTATTGAGGTTAGAATTTTTGAGTCGCTAGTATCCATTTTAATCACTTCAATTTACGCAAATATTTTACTTGTTTTCGATTTCTAATTATGGAAACACACACTTCCGTTGTATACTAAAATCACAAACATAACCTCACATTCGGACTTGATACCTTACTCTGCCTTATTCATTAATTATAGCCATGGAGCAAAGCAATATTAAGAACCGTTAATACGTTATGGTCCGATTAACAAGTGGACTTACTACTAATTTTACTGCTTTATTATATTAATGACTCAAGATAGGACTTAATGCTCAAAACCGTTAGACAGGGGAGTGAAAATTACATAGTATTTATCTACAACCTCAGAAAGTGCAAATTGTGTACTTAATACTGTATGGCTCTGAGGTGCAGATATTAATGATCGCCAAAAAAGAGACTTTTCCTTAGTTCCATCCAAGAAAAACAGCTTAAATCAAATCGTTCACGTTGATCAACTTAAGAAAATAAACTATTCCTATAGCAGTCTCAAATTTGGGCAATCCTTCGACCATTCAGCTTTTATAATTGGAATCATTCGTCTCTTAAACCAAGTCCTATCTGATTTTAAGTTTTCAACCAAAATTAATTATTTTCTAACTCGAATGTGGAACTATTTCTCTTTAAACCAAAATCATTTCTATCTATTGGTAGATATGCTAAGGGCGTTCTGAGTTAGGGTCCTCTAAGAGGTAAAGTCTAAAAATTCTAGGTGATTGAGATATTTGGGTTCAAAAACAGTGCTTCATAGACAACTATACGTTGTTAATTCATCGAACCACCACCCATACTGCTGGCCATATCCGCTTCCCACCAGCGCCTCAATCAAGTGCGTAAGAAATGGTGAAGAGGTTTTAAAACAACGCTGTCTATCAATGATCTCCGACGAAGTTTTTAGGTCCCTTGGCTGTTTCCTATAAGTTTTTGACTCAGCTAGCTTGAACCATCCAATTCAAGTTACTTTTCAGTAACTTGCACTACTTTCTTCTTCTTCTTAATTTTTACCGTTTCTACCGTTCTGTATAAAATTTGGAGTCACCAAGCCGTATACGAGGGGCGCCTTTTATGTTTTGACAAACGACTTCTTAGTGGCATTATTGGGATGTATCATCACCATTTGTGAAAACAGTGGCAGCTTAGAAATTGACCGAATAGTAGTTTACATTGAACGTTTAAAAAAAGCAACATCGTGAAAGAATGGAAATTTCAGGTGAAGGTTTTTGTTGGCTGGTTTCTTAAGATTTGAGTACAGATTCAACTCAACAATAATGCATGGATTCGCTTCGTTCATTTTTTGGTAATGAAGCACCATCGTAGGAGTAATGCGTTAGTAAGTGATGAATTGTGGAAGGTCGACAAAAACGGTCGTTATTCCAAAATATTGGTGCCATGGGCAACATGATTGAAGACATGTGACTTACAGTGAGATAGAGGCATATCAAAAACTGCAATGCATTCGGTTTTGTATCAGCATTTAGCTGTGAAAAAGACCAATTCTCCATAACTTGACTGTAGCTCTCCTTAGAAAAGGGTTCGTGTTAATTGGGGAAACGCTCAAGAAATTCGATAGAGCAACTGCAAAATCCGTGCACAATATCTTTACAGGTGACGAAACTTAGATGTATTTGTATGAAACCGGAAATTAAACAACAATCCATTGCTTGGATGTTCCAAGCGGAAAAGTTACACGTTCACGAAGCAATTCCAAGAAAATGATTGCTTGTTTCTTGGGTTTCATATTTGGAGTTGTCAAAATTGGTCTATATTCATCTCTTATATGGTTGTTTTAATTAGCTATTTACCAATCCCACTAACCCTTTTTTTGTTTTAAGTAATATTCAATTACCCCATACTTACGACAAATCGATCGGGACCAATGTATACAATTTGCAACGAACTTCATCCTAATCCCAATCCCCAACAAAAAATATATTTCCTTCTATCGATTCAATCCTAATTGACATCACGGCCAATATTTTAAAACGCGAACCTAGATAGACATACACACGTTCATAATACCACCCCGTTTCCAAAAATCAATACCACCCTTGTATATACATATATACAAACGTATACAGTGATATTTAGCGTAGCGTCGGTCCGGGATCGAACTTTACAGTGTTGCAGTCGCTGCCGGGTAGCTTTTGGGGCGTAAGTTGACGTGGGGGTGTGTATCTTACGCGGCCACCTCCCTTTGAAACCCGGCCGCCGTACGCCTACACCTATATACGTCAAGGTTAACTAAATTATTATTGGAACGACCCGGGCTGTAAATTTACCGAGAAACACCAGTCATATTTCCCGCCACCACCTTATGTATTTTAAGGGTACGTAGGAAGTATGTAACCGCACGTATGTACATACGTATATAAATTGTTTTTTCCCCAGATGAAGGATAGGGTTGTCCAAAAGGAGGAAATAGTAAATGCGGGGGTAGTAGTTTTAGATCTGAAAGCTTTTAGTCTGCGTATATTTATATGCAATTAATAGGGTAGTTTCAAATATTCAAATCAAGATATTAGATTGTTCTGGTTTCGTTTTTCCAAAAAATAATTTGTCATATCCCAATTTCTGTTACTAAATCACATCGGTAAATTCCTCACCAGTCAAATTATTTAATTGAATCTGGTAGCACGTGTTTCGCTGACAACGAGGCTGACATCTTCAAACCGTATCTCACCGATTGGGTAAGGTACGGTGATATAAGGTCAATAACACAACACCACAGTCCTTAGAATCGGTATTAATATTCCAATTTCTTTAAGTTTAAGTACAACAAACGACAAGCAGTATTTTGGCAATTTTTTAGTGTAAAGTAATTACATTTTTGAAGGGCACATAGTCTTTACTTTTCTTAAGATTTGGAGACCATTCACTGTTCCCTTTTTAACAAAAAAACGACAGAATTTATTCTCGAGCGTGCAACGATCGCTTTCAATTTAATCCTTCTGAAATCGTCTGCGTCTCAAACTAGTTATAAAGTGTATTTTTTATTGGCAGAAGTCTTATGTATACCTAACAACAAAAACATCTTCCACAACTTCTTTCTGTGAAAAAATTATAAGATTCTGGAGCTTGCAGGATTTGAAGATACAACTTTGGAGGCGAAGCAATCCTTTCCAAAATGTTGTCTTAATTCTTTGTCTCCTCCTTCATGTTTCAAATTCTTTTAATTCGTCTGGGACGAGCAGTTCCTCCATCAAATCCATTCACTAAAAATTGTGCAATTTCTTCTTCGAATATAGAGCACAAGATTTGAAACTGAACCAATAAGATGACAGGACGAAGGAGAAGAAGCAAGAGAAGGCCAAGAAATGGTATCTGTCATAAACGAAGAGAGAATATAAGAATAAAAACGATAAACCTAGAAGGAAGGGAAAGATATCACACCGGAAATGATCAAGTATATAGGAATAGAGGAACCAACAAACGGAGGGAATTGATGAAGGGTATGTTATAAAGAAGAAGTAGAAGAAGAAGAAGCGGTAGAACTAGGAAAAGTCTGGTGCGAAAGATATCACACCGGAAATGATCAAGTATATGGGAACGGAAGGAACCAACAAACGGGGGAAATTGATGATACGATATGTTAAAGAAAGCAAAAGCACCTAAGCCTTACGAAGCAGATATTGTACTACCAACATATACGAAGGGTGATAGAAGAAATTGCAACAACTGCAGATGAATAACAATTCCTACTGTTCCTGGGAAAGGCTTCCCAAGAATAATAGAATAAAGAAGTAAAATAGAACTCGAATTGAACGACAACCAATGCGGATTTAGAAAGAACTGAAGCACACATGGCTCATACTTACGATCAGACAAATGAGTGAAAAGCTACTAAACAAGAACAGATAAGTTCACATATGTTTCATAGACTTGGAGGAAGCCTTTGATAGATCTCGGAGGAAGAACATGTGAGGAAAGCTAACAAATAAAGAGGAGTAAATAAACATATCATAGAACTAATTGAGAATATGTACAAAGGAGAAATTACGAGGAATCAAAAGAATTCGAGATAAGACAAGGTGTAAGAAAAGGATGCGTATTAAGGCAACTGCTATTTCTAACAGTGTTGGACGACGCAATGAAGAAAGCCAAGAAAAGTCGCAGCGATTGAAGTTAAGTTACTCGCAAACGAGCACAACACAACTGAATGAAGTTATGTTTGCAGACGACATGGCCTTGATGGAAGATACAGAAGAAGTCCTACAACGTAACCTAGAAGCCATAGAGGAGGAGCGAGCAAGGATAAACATGAAAATCAATGTGCAAAAAACAAAAACCGTGACAATATCAAAGACCAAGAAAATACATGAAATAGGGTTGGATGGAAAGAAAATTGAGCAGGTGGACCACTTCAAGTACTTGGGTGGAAGTATAGAAGAGAAGGGGAGAAAGTTGAAAGGGAAATAAATGAAAGAATGGGAAAAACGGATTCAACACAACAAAGTCAACATTTCTAATGAAAAGAGTAGTACCGAAAAAGAGGAAAGAAGTAGGTGGACTACTTCAATTATCTGGCTGCAAGTATAGAAGGAAAAGGGAGAAATTGAAAAGGAAATAAATGAAAGAGTGGGACGAACGGGAAGCATATTCAATACAATGAGGTCAACATTTCTAGGAAAAGAGTTGCGCCGGAAAAGAGGAAAAACGGAAGTTGCGAGAAAAGTGGCCAGGCGAACACTCACGTACATCAGCGAGGCATGCATTCTAAAGAACAAACAAGAGTCTAGAATCAGTGGAGTGGAGACGAGGTTTCTGAGTAGAATAGAAAGCAAAAATCGAAGAATCTGCTAAGAAAATCTATCAGAGAATACGTAACAGAAGGACAGCTCAGACGCATGTGTGTTGAATGACGGAGGATGGACGCACTAGAATAGTGGTTTCAAACACTATTCTTGTGAGTCCATCCTCAGTGCCGAGGGGTTCAGAAGAAGGACATCAAGAACAAGATTGATGGAAAGAATTAGAGAAGACTTCGAGAGGAAGGGCAGGGCATGATGCAAAATATGATGCCTACCACAAGACAGAACACACTGGAAACAAAAGTCCAAAACTCAACTCCACCAGCCGTACACCTTTACATGTTCTGAATATGGTTTTCGATTTTCTTGCAATTTACATATTTTCTTATCGGTCATTAGTTTCCTTCAACAAGACGATTGAGCACTCAGAAGTTCAATTCCAAAATCTCAAGCCATCGTCTTCAACAAAGTTCCTGATGAGCTTTTATATTCAAAAATGTCTGTACCCTTCGCTCCATGCTTGACTTACTCAACATCGGACTCTTCTTCATTTTCGTTCTGCAGAAACTTTGAATGTATCTTCTCAAAATTTCGTTTTCTGATTTGTAAGTGTCACTTTTTTAATTCCCAACGGATTTTCCTACGTTTCGAAAGATTCTTTTGTTTCGTCTGACATTTAGAAGCAGGGATGGCTTCTTTGTTTGATACCTTGACAAAAGATTGTTGAATTTCTTGTCACCCCAATTTTTTCTGGAATTTTTCTCACGTAAATTACCTGTAACTCAATTTAACTTCAAGAACCCTTCAAATGTATGAGAAAATAAGTTGAAATCATTTACAATACAGGGTTTCTCACAACTAATGCCTTAAATTTATTTATAGGATTATATGGTGTAAAACTTAGTCAATGGGTGTAAACGAGAATAAAAAAACTGATTTGAGAAAAAATAGATAAATGAAAGTACTTTCCGGGAAGCACTTAATTGCGTACCGTAACAGATTTGTCGGATGTTGAACGTCATTAAACTCGGTGAAAGTAAACATACACGTCCCGTCCAAATATCCACTTGACCTTGCTTCTCAAGTTGACCTAATTTTTGCTAGCGTTACAATTCTTTGACTAAATTGTCTGTAGCGTTACACCCAACGGTTAAAGCAGCATGATTAAGAAGAAAAGGACGACTAAATTGTAAACAAACACGATCCATTTAATCATGCTAAACATACGGCCTGAATTTTACTAGCGTTTGCGTTTATACGTCCAAATAGTAAACAACCTGGTTGACCGCATGCTATTCGAGGTTCTCGAAATGCTCTTTGCAAATACTTGGAAAATATTTGTTCCTATAGATCTTGTTTCATTTTGTTTAAACTTTCTTCTGTTTGAATTTGATGCATAACTCATGAAAGGTACGGCATAACAACACCAACTAACTAATTTAACTGTATGAACCATCCAAATCTACGAAGGAGTTAATTTTGCGGAAACTAGTTTATCAAACCACATCATTTATAATACAAAATTATCAACTATCATCATCATCATCATCATAATCGCTATTTAAGGCAACCATCAGTTCGTATCACCTGATCCCAGCGAACACAATAACACAATGGGCGATTTACCGGTAACGTTATTCCGTAGTTTTCCATAACGAGACCTATTAACCGAACGGGTGGAGGGGTCGATCGAGGGATGAGAGGACGGAACGCCCGCCGCCGTTTATTTGAGAATCACTGAAAACTGATGAGTCCGCTTAGCGTTGCTCCCCATCGGTCGTTCAGGGTACTTTAGCTTTCAGATTAACTCTCGAAAAATACCGCCGCCCCTTCTCGATACAGCCGCTCGTGCAGATTTCGCGAGGGTTAACTCTATTTTAACGGGTTGCTCCGTTTTTGAATTTTTAAATTAGCATACAAGTAAGTTTCTTTAAATCCCAAAAATTAAAATCAAATCTCAAAAATATTTTTAGTTTGACATAAGGAACGAGAAACGTGGAATACTTTCAAAAGTTTGATTAAGTTGAACGCAATTAAAATAATTATTATCCATACCTGACTGAGAATGACAACTTGAGTAAATATGGGGGTGTCCGATAATTATGGTACGATCAAAGTCAAATATTCAAAGCTAATGAAAGTTAAAATACGAAGGTTTTTGGTATTTTTCGTAAAATCTAAAATGTAGCATCCAACTGCACTCGATAATATTTGTCGTATTTTATCATATATCAGTCTCTTTTATAATAAAAACTAATAACATATTTTTGTTCTAATCAACGGGGTAGCCTCCGAACAACAACGATAAAAAACGATACGAACACATCGAATTCGTGATTCTTCGCTATCAGATCTCATCGACTTCGGTTGTTCCAGTTAGGCTAATAAAGGATGATATGATTATCTCCCTGCCAATCTATTAGATATAATTGCAAGCAACAAGGACAACATATCAACATATGTAACACTGAAACATATCAAACTCAATATTTCTTGCCATTCGAACCTCATCATCGACTTGGGTTATTCTAATAAAAAATGATAGCGTCATCTCTGTCCAGCTCATGAGATATGACACCAAGCAACAAAGATAAAGATTTAGACAGCAACATATCGAATTCGATATTTTTTGCCATCCGGCCTCAATCGACTGGGATTATTTCTCTAGTTATGCTAGTTAAAAATGATAGTCTTATCTCTCTTTAACCCATGAGATATAACAGGAAACAACAAGGATAAAAATTGGGATAGTAATATATCAAGCTCAAATTTTTTCCATCGGAGCTCAATCAATCATGGGTTATTTCTCTAGTTATGCTAATCAAAAATGTTAGTTTTATCTCCCTTTAACCCATGAGATACAACAGGAACCAAGAAGGATAAGAAATTCGGATAGTAACATATGAAACTCAATATTTTTTCCATCCGAGCTCAATCAATCATGGATTATTTTTCTAGTTATGCTAATAAAAGATGATAATATTATCTCTTTCCAACTTATGAGATACAACAGCAAGCAACAAGGATACAAATTCGATTAGTAACGAATCAAATTAAATACTTCCAATACTATTCTTTGCTACTCGAACTCAGTCGATCTAGGTTATTTTGCTAGTTATCTAAAAACACATGTTAACGTTATCTCTTCCCCACTTATGAAATATAACAGCAAGCAAAAAGGATAGAAATTTGGAGTATAACATATTAAACTCAATATTTTTTGCCAGCCGGCCTCAACCGACTATGGGTCATTCTTCTAGCTATGTTAATATAAGAAGATAGCATTATCTCTTTCCACTTATGAGATATAGCACTAAGCAACAAAGATAAAAATTCCGATAGTAACATCAAGTTCAATATTGTTTGCCATGCGAACTCAATCGATGTAGGTGATTTTCATAGTTATGCTAGAAACAGATGATAGCGTTATCTCCTTCCAACTTAAGAGATATAACAGCGAGCAACAAGGATAAGAAATCCGATAGTAACATATCAAATTCAATATTCTTTGCCATCCGAACGCAATCGACGCGGGTTATTTGCGCAGTTATGCTAATAAAAGATGATAGTGTTATCTCTTTCCAATTCATGAGATATAACAGCGAGCAACAAGGATAAAAATTCTGATAGTAACATACAAAGTTTAATATTTTTCGCCATACGAACTCAATGGCTTTGATTTATTCTTGTAGTTACGTTAATAAAACATGATAGCGTCGTCCTTTATCAAGTCATGGGATATAACGGCAATCAACAAGGATACAAATTCAAACGATAACGTATAAAATTCCATATTTTTTTCCATCCGAACTCAATCAAATTTGGTCATTTTTCTAGATATGCTAATAAAAGTTGATAGCGTTATCTCTTTCCAACTCATGAAGTGTAACAGCAAGCAACAAGGATAAAAATTTGGATAGTACTTAAGACATCAAACTCTATATTTTTGGCCATCCGAACGCAATCGAATTCTGTTATTTTTCTAATTACATGTAATAAAAGCTGATAGTACTAGCTCTTTCTAGCTAACGTTATTTTGCTAAAAAAGAAGGTGAATAGTTGAGCCCTCAAATTGTAAACATCGTGAATATTTGTGCTCTTTAAAGATGGAGACGACTTCCCTTTTTGAATGTGTAAAAGATGAATGTTGCGACTTTGCGCGCTTTTACTAATAAAAAAAATGTTACTCTGGGATACATGTAATCCAATTGTAACAATTATCGAGTCAAGAGATTGGTAGTTTCCTCTTTTATAATGAAAACTGATAGCGCTGTTTCTTTCTAATTAACAGATTGTCGTCTCCCACGACAAGGAAAGAAGCTTCGACTCGCTTCTATCGAGTTCGATACCGTTCAGTTTTTTATTGTAAATGATGGAAGCTGATAAGTGATACTTCGTACGAAATTTGCAGTAAAACCCACTCAGTCGAATGTAGACTTTCCCGACTGTTGTCGAACGGTAAACTCATCCTAGTAGAATATTTTAGGATTACAAGTTTATATATTATAATTTCTCAAGAAGCTGACATAATTAGCAAAATATCAACCATATATGTAAATTTCTATAATCGCAACGACACCTACAAGATACAAAGTGAAAAAAATCAGCTAGAAGTCACGTGACCAAAAAATTTAACTTAAGGACGCTGATGTATTAGTCGTAGGAATTACTAGCCTTATATACATATCAGAATTTACCAAATAGATTCAAGAAAGCGTAATACTAAATTGAAAAAGTGACTTGACAAATGACAGATGTAAACAAACCTAAAATCTCAGCAACTGAAAAACGTGAAACGTCCATCTAGGGATATTTTACTACCAACTTCCTTCAGTTGAATTTACTCACTCTGTACATAGTTTCCTAATAAAATCTATTTTTCTCTCAATTTCTGATTTATTAACTCAAAAACCGCTTCTCATCGTCAACGCTTTGATAAAGTCGATATTATCCATCGAGTTACGATAAATATACGAAGTCACGGCGGTGTTTCGGCACTTACGCTTGGTTTCTCCTTTACACCATGGGATCCCCTAGCATTAAATGACGCTTAACGCCCGCTGAAACGATGCGGAAATCATTGCTTGTAACCGATACGTAGCTGATTGTCAGAATGGTTTTATTTCGATCATGATGAACACGAATCAGTTTAAAAACTAGAAAAATAAGAATAAATACCTATAAGAGGATGTCGAAATTGTGGCGATGATGAATTATATATGTGAACCGCATTGGGTCGAAATTGCAGAACTGAAGAAATAGTGGATGGTGAATGAAATTAATTTAGGTAGGTTAGGTACTTTCAAAACTTGAATAAATCAAGTCGCCCAGTAAAGTCTAGAATATTTTCATCCTTACTCAAAATTTTAGCCAACAATTTCAGTTCAGTATTAAGCATTTCGGTGGACAATTCTTTATTCGTTGGAAATCGCATACGGAGTGAAGATCCAATATCCAATAAATGTCTTAGGTACTTCCTTTTGTCGTCGGTGCTGGACCAACTGGCAATGAAGTGGTACAGCCACCTTCTTCTCGTCACATTTTAACAGCAAATTGCGGAAATGTCAGTTGAGAATTAACGTGTTGGTAACTGTATTCAGATTGATGGGAGGAAAATGGTGAAGGAATGAAGTCTATATTGAATGAATGTCCAAGGAGGTATTCTTAGGTATTTCCTTTTCTGTCTTCGGCATTGAACCAATCGGCAATGGAGTGGTACAGTCACCTTCTTCTCGTCACATTTTAACAGCAAATTGCGGTAATGGCCGCTGAGAATGAACGTGTTGGTGAGTGCACAGATAGATAAGATGGAAATAGTGGAGGAAGAGAATGCGAAACATGTGGAATCGAAAAAGTCTTTAAAATTTCGCACTTGTTCGCAGCCACCGAACTCATGGACAAGTCACAAACCCTTCCTATACCCGTCAAACATCTTTCCAAAACTTTGAAAAAACCACAATTGAAAACAAATAATGTAAAAGCACAATTTTTGGAGGAAGTCCATGACTTGGGGTGCAAGTACAATAAATTATACTCAGCGTTATATAAGAAAATCTTATCCTCCCATGATGAAGAAGAATTTTGTAAAGACCTCGATAATTAAGCTAATTGTAAAATAGAAGAGGAAAAATAAGAGACTCATACACCAGAAATTCCCACTAAAGCATTACCTGAATTCTGGCTATTTGTTTTAAAAATTGTTTGTTGTTTTCTGTTATTATTTTTCTTTTTTTGTGTTGTGTTTTAACAATTGTTAACCAATTGTCTAACATGATTTAAGAACAAAGCGGGTCTATATTAAAACGATATTCATAGAAAAGCCCAATTGGATTTACGCTGTAATTTCATTTTGAAGCAATGAATATTTTCCAAATACCGTTCTCACTAAGAAATATGATATGAAACATGTGCCAAACTAAGATGACTGATTTAATTTCGAAGGGTCAGAAATATACGAATGTAGGTGTCTTCCATGCAGTATTAATTGGAAAAGGGAAAGAATGTAACCTTAAGAACTATCGAAAACAAGTAAAAACACAAAAATCGTAGCCTACCCAGGCTTACCAATAAAACCGTGCAGACTAAATCTTCCTTCATTTTATTTTCACACTTGCACTTCCCAATTATGATGGAAATTTATCTAATGTTGTAACATCTGATTTTGATATATAAAATAAATAAAATTAACCTTACCACACCTTTCTGAAAAATCCAGATACGAGTTTCGGCAACTAAGTGGCCATCCTCAGTGGAAAACTGGTAAATGCAGTATCACTAGCGAATCCAGCTAATGCTCAAGACGAACACCACACAACGAACACTGTACAACACCAAAACACTGCACAATGAACATCACACAATGAAGGTGCAGAACACACCAAAACACTGTTGAAACTGGCCAGTGTCAACAGTGTTTTGGTGTGTTGGCAGTTGCCGAAATACGTATCTGGATTTTTCAGGAAGGTGTGGTAAGGGTGATTTTATTTATTTTATATATTATTTTGGTCACAGCCTTCTTATTCTTAATCTGATTTTGAAATTGGTCACTATTTACGTGAGCCTATTGCCCCTGGAGCTGTCCTTTACTTCACAGGTGAAGATATTCGTGATGAAGATATTGATGATAGGGAAGAAGAGGAAGATAACGATGAAGCTGAGGAAGAAGAGAAATATTTAGATAACAAGGAGAATACTAAAATTATGATAAGAACTACAAACAACAATAAGAAATACTTCTCGTCTAAGTTAATGCAAATCAAACTGTCCATTCCAGTCTACACCGCAGAATATTCCTCACCAAGGAGTTGACAAACTTCTTCAGTTTAAAATTTAAAAAAAAAAAAAAGATTTTTAAATTATAATAACAGCTCTCGATTCATTCGCAATCGTTTGAAAAATAATGGATGATGGATGAAACCTATGCCAATTATATACCAATATTCAAATCATTCTCCCTCTAAGGTATCTCCAATATCGAGCTAACAAAGTTGTTATTTACTAAAATACATCTTGCAGTTGAATATAAAACATGAAATTTTCACCCAGGGTGAGAAGTTAACTAACCATTCCAGCCAAATTTTGGAAAGTATGGTTATTCTTAATGGATACACACAACTTAAATCAAAATTATTCGAAAAACCTAATTGGTGATGAATGAAGCCTATATTGGATCAATGTCAAAACTACTAGTTTATCCAATAACTAGAATCATGGCAGTTGTGTATGAAAGTACTGACTTGAACTAGAAACCGGATGCCTAACACATCGTCAAGAGTTAAAATATTTAGGCGCTATTTTTGGCGAGAAATCCAATGTTGTGATAAAGATATCGCATTCTGAATAAGCCAAGGACGAAAAAGAGACATATAACAGTCGATTGCGATCTTGTGAAGCAATGAGCTAAAGAATGCCAGAATGGTTAAAGAAAAATGAAACTTAGTAAACATGGGATTATAGGACAATGTTACGTTAATCTTTGGTTCAAATCCAAAAAGGGCATTATTTTGCAAAAACCATGAAATCGAGGGAGTTACCAAAACCCCAAAACTGTGATGACCGCTTCCTCAATGTTTGCCACAACTCAACCACTCACAATTTATATCTGTACCATGGAGAACATTCGTGAAATGGTGCCCTTCAAGTCACTACAGTCCTACTATAATGTAATCTGCCTTGATATTGACTTCAGGGTTTACCTACAAACAGATGGTGTCACCCTTTCGATATTGATGCTGTTAGAATTATCAGGATAGCAATACCTTTATATAAAAAGGATTATAACTGCCAAGGGGAACGTGAAGGTTGTGAATAACGGATTTTGATGTGTCTCGAATATGTTATACAGGGACCTCCCACGAGTATCTTGCTACCAGTTTTTGTAGCCATTCGCCCTAGTTCTCGAGAAAATTGCAAAAGTTTTATTGACGCAATTTATATACCGTTAATCTTAATAGTTTTGTAAAGAAGTGAGTATAGTGCAGTGGCTAAGTAGGTCTACTACGCTGGCGATCCGTGTTCAAATCTCGCTCTTGTAGTTTTTTTCTCAATCTTATTGCATATGATATTAACAAATATATTTAATTTCATGCAAAATTGTTAAAAATATTTTTCGCCATACTAACTTTATTAATAAAATTTATCGGAAGCGAATGTGTAGCATGGCGTGTATTTTAAATTTCACAATCAAATGTTATAATTAAATCGTTTTATAACTAGTGATCATAATTTAAACTATTTTTATATTTTAAACTAAAATTGACTCGGGCGGAATTGCAAGGATATTTGTATATTTATTTTAAAGTTATATATAAAAGCGTATTGTAATGCTCCTTTTGTCTACAAAGCATCGGCCTAGGACTTGATGTTTTTAAGCAACCTTTATTTTTATAATAAAATAAGTGAAAACATGTCAAAAGCAACATCAAAGAATTCTTGTGGGCATTTATGGTATCTCACCGAAGAAGTAGTGGGGTTGGTATTTTATGATGATTCAGTTTCTGTTCTTGAAGAAATAACCGAATTTACCCACAAAGAACTACATACATCATTTTGTGACAAAAACCGCCTTTAATTTTCTTAAGCGATTTAAAATATCATGATTTTATTAATAAAATTACGATGGCGAATTACCATTTTTGAACAATTTTGCATGAAATTAAATATATTTGTTAATATCATATGCAAAAAGATTGAGAAAAAGAAACTACAAGAGCGAGATTTGAACACAGATCGCCAGCAGTAGTAGGCCTGGAACTTAGCCACTGCACTACACTCACTTCTTTACAAAACTATTAAGATTAACGGTATATAAACTCCGTTAGAAAAACTTTTACAATTTTCTCGAGAACTAGGGCGAATGGCTACAAAAGCTGGTAGCAAGATACTCGTGGGACGTCCCTCTATAACATATTCGAGACACATCAAAATCCGTTATTCACAACCTTGACGTTCCCCTTGTGAGATTCGTTTGTTAGGCGGCTCTCATAGAAAGCTGTGAAATAAGTTTGCAAAGCAGGCACAAAATTGCATGCGCCAATAATCATTAGGAAAGGAGATATTGTGGTTAGATTTGAAAAACAAATTCCACATCTCTTTCGTCGTGTTTTTGTGATTACTGTTATTTATTGTATTTATTGAGGTAACTTGATGTCCTTTGATTTGAGTTTATTATTAGATCCGATCTAGGAGCATATTCTGGAAAACATGGGGGTACTTTGGAATAAATTCGGTTAATGGAAGCGACTGAGTTGAAAATTTTATTTTTTAGCAGGACGTTTCGCCAAAGCGACCGAAAAATGATTTAAATCTGACGTAAATTGCATAAATAAATAAAACATCAAAGTTTCAGATTACTATCCATACAACGGCGTACAACTGTGATGAGTTCTTTAGGCAGCTTTCATGGAAAGCTGTGCAATGCCTAGGAAGCGCAAATTCCATATGCCAATAATTATCCGTCCTCATAAGGACTCATCGGTATGGTATAATCAATCCTGCGATGTAGACCATTGCACAGCTCCCTATGACATATGTCTGAGAATCGAACCTCAGTTGTAGGTCGTTTTCAAGATAGTGATTTAGATTTTTTATTTTCTCTGAATTATTTATTCCCCTTTTGCTTATCTGTCGGTCAAAAAGATTTAACAATATAGTATTAATCAGATCATTTCTCCTGAAGTCATCATGGATAGTGTAGATTTCAAAAGAATTTCGAAAGCCAAAGGGTGGGAAAGAAAAACTGAAAAAATGATAAAATACCTGTTGTTCAGAGGTTTAAATAAAAAAATCGATGCGGTAAAGATAGGAACTGACGGGACGGGAAAAAATGTAGGAAGGAGGAATGGACATGGAAGTAAGAATGAGTATCAAAAGATGAATCTTCCAGATATGGAATCATAATGCGAATGACGTCTAAACGAAGAGGCGATTGTAGCGGTGACCTGAACAGGAAGAAGAGAATAAACAGAATGATTGATAGTCAGGCGACTATTAAAGTCGTTATTGGGGATCGATTCAAAGAACATAATGCTTAAATTCCTGATCTATTGATGACCAGCTCTAAGAGAAGATAATAGTTGATGTCCAAACGAAGAGGTGATTATAGCGGTGACCTCAATATGAAGAAGATCAGGATATAGATGGAAAAGTAGATTGCTTCATCTCCTTTTCCATCTATATCCTGATCCTCTTCGTATTGAACCCGGAATACTCTGAGTATGGTGAAAAATGAGTAAAAAAATGGAAAGGGAGAGATCAGGATTGCTTATATGCAGACCACAATGCTAGATAAAACGGCGATGGGTGGAATAACGTAATACCGGAATGTGGATCAGGGATAGAAAAGGAGACCCTATACGAGATGAAACGACGATCTGAAAAAATAGGCAAATTATAGTGGAAAGGAACAGCACAAACCAAAGGCAAATGATTGAGATCTAACGGATGTCTCTGTCCAAAATTGGACGAATTAAGGACGAAAAAGAAGAAGAAGAAGAAAAACAGAATGTGATCGTTGGCTTAAACGTAGAATTCCTCTGGGATTCTAGCAATTTATAGTCCACTACTTGTCTTGTAGCTTCCTGATACTCATTTATTATAGAATTTCACAAACTTTCGATTTTCTCAGGTATCTACCTATTTGAAACAAAAGGAAATATTTCGGCAAACTTTCGGCAAAGATCCACACTTTCTCTTCGTCTTCGTTTCTTTCCTTTCGATATCATAATTATCGATCATCATAATTCATTTGTTCCTAAATGTAATATGCCAAAAACTCTTTCACGTCATCCTTACCCTTCGGCAAGGAAAACGGAAGAAAAGGAAAGCGAACGCGCTGTAGCTGAGAACACGAAGAAGAAGACGAGGGAAGGGAGTGCCTTTAATTTAAATTCACTAACCGGGACTTAACCGGCAGTCAGCGAAATCAGTTAATGAGATCTGGAAAACAATCGGTCGTGATTTCCAAAATGGCCGACGTCGCGTTTCGGGGACCCCGGAACGCGGCGCGGCGACTTTTTCGGTGCCGGCGTCGCGCTCCGGGGATCCGGGTCGGTTCCCCGTACTGAAACAATGTGCAAACGCCGCCCCCGGCGCGCCCTGGTTGGCGGCCGAAAAAGCCAGCCGACTAGTTACAGACGCACGTCGGGGTTGCAACTGTGGCAGGGCGCCAATGGCGACGTCAACCCGGAGCCGGCGCCCGGAATGACAGTGTTAACATCGCCCGGACCATACGGCGGCCGGAACTGCTGAAGCTTGCTCAACGGCGCGGCTGCTGAAACGGGTAAGTCTTCTTGTGTCTGCTTTAATCTTGGAATGTTGCGGTGATCTTTCGTTGAATTCTAAGTAGAGGATTTTGCCATGAATTTCCGGGTAGACTCGTTTTAAAACGGTAAAATTGAATGTGTGTTAGGTATTTCTCGAAATTCAAAGGATTGCGATAATTTATCAATTGGACCGATGCGAAGGACTAAACTCAAAACTTTAGCTTTCGGTGGAGTCAAAAAATTGTCGTAATCTTTTGAAACTTGTGTTATGAATAGTTCGTTTCTTGTTGAGGATTTTACTTTTCAAAAATACCTTTAAAAATGAAAATAGCGAAAGTTGGATAACGTTGCTTGCTTAAGAAGGTCATAGCTTGTTGGTGAGTGTTTGCTTCTGTGTGCTATCCGTTTTTGGAGAATGAAGAGACAAATATTATAAATAAAAATATTTAAAAGTGTTAATCGTAATGAAGAACTAATCCTTTTATTATATAAATAAAATTAACCTAACCACACCTTTCGGAACCAAATAATTCAAGTATATACTTCGGCAACTAAGTTGCCATCCCAGCTTAGTTACCGAAATACGTATCTGGAATCATTTCCGAAAGGTATGGAAAGGGTATTTTTATTTTTTTCTTCCTATTTTAACTAGTCTCCTTATTCCTATTTGCAACTAATCTTTTGCTCAAAAATCTGTATATCTATAAATGGATCGTGGTTTGTTCGGATGGTTAAAACCTGAAAACGATTGGACCAAATTGAATATTTCCTTCTGCGGGTTTGTTCGTAATTGCTGCGCGATGGTTTAGGAAAAAGAAACGTCGAAAAAATTTTGGGCAAAACGAAGTTTGTAGGGTCACCTAGTGTATTTATATTATTGTCTATCAAATGGCCACTTTTACTACTCAAAAGTAGAACTTACGTAAATTCAACATTAAAAAAGTTCATCGGATGAAATGCAATGCAGCTCAGAAGGAACCACTGGTAAGCGTGCATCAGATAAATAAATGAAACTTTAAGGGGTTATAGACCAATCTAGTGTAAAAGCAACGGTAAGTTTCTTAGCTGCTCGATTTCACATTAGCAGGATGTGCAGTGCCCTAAGCTCAATACCACACTTTGCTGTTTGACTCAATAGCTCAGAAACTGTAAGTGATATTTATTTTAAAAAAATTCATGGTAAGATTAATTGTAAAAATTTATATTTACTTATATACATCTGTTCTGGATCAATAAAGGCCATCATCATCACCATCATCATTATTATTATTATTATTATTATTATATCAAAAATTAAAATTAAGACAACATTTAACCGGTTCTACATGATCTTAACAATGCGTAAATATTTTCCCTATAACAAATGTATGTTTATGGAAACAACCTCTATATATCTTTTTATAGTTTCTGAGTTATTGCGTCAAAGAGCAAAAAATAGTGTTGAGCTTAGGACGCTGTACACCCCGCTAATGTGAGATTGGGCAGCTAAGTTACCGTTGTTTTACATCGGTCTATAAACTCACGAAGTTTTATCGAAGTCGGTGAGACATACTTACCAAGACTTTTTCTAGTCCTATCGCCAAATCATCCGAAACTGAAAGGAAAAAACTACAAAGTTTTCCAAAACGTTTATCATACAAAATTTCATGGATTTCATTTTTGTGCAAATTATTCGAAACAAAAGCAATATGGCAAAGAGGAAAGAATATTGGAACCGTCCTTGTACAGTGTAGAAGAAAAATGTAGAAACGCCTAATTTTTCGAAAGTGGCTTCTCAGAAATGTAAAAAATTTTGGATGTGGGAGGCATGCCAATTTAATTTTTTTTTCGTTTGCATTGTTGCCAGATTATCCTTTTCTTTTCAATGATATTGATCACTTTGGTTTTTTAAATGCAATAACCTATATACTATTTATTGATGTAGCCGTTTGGTTCTTGGTTTAACATCCTCGTGATTAGTAAGCAATACGCTTGGCTGAATTTCACTAATTTTATTTAGATTGCTCTAACAATTGTTTTGCTATGATTACATACCATTCTCAAAGAGTGCAACATGGCTAAAACAGCAGCCCTTTTACTTTTAGTTACTTTAGCGAAACAATTATTAGAGCAATCTAAATAAAATTAATGAAATTCAGCCAATGTGTTTTTATTTTTGATTATTAATAATCTGTATATTGTTTAATTTTGTGTTTTTACCTTATAATCTCAGCTTAACAATATACTTGAAATTTGAACTGGTTAGAGACGTATTATCAAGAAATTAAACTTCTACTAAAAATTAGACCCGGGTAAATTGCAGGAAACCCAATGAAATATTATCTCAGTGTTGAAAGGACTTTTATTAACAACGGGAGTAAATGAAAATGTTTAATTAATAAAATATTCGAAAAGTGCACCGTTTGGTAATTTGACACTGACCTAGTCGATGGTAGGATGCGTCAAGTACATTTCTCCAGCTTGCTCTTGAAATTGATTGAGACTCATCGATAATTCGTTTCTTCAGCTCTAAGACTTGCAGGATTAATTTTATAAACCAAAATTATTTAGGTTTTGTTAAAAAAATTTTAAGATTAAAATCCGGTAAACTTGTAGCCCAATTAATACTTCCTCATCCACCGAGCCGAGGGAAGTTTGGACATCATAATGTAAATGATGACATTGAGTCCCATATTATCTCCGACTAGTTGTAAATGTAGCTTCAAAACATTCAAAACGAACTTCATCCTCAGTGAAGAAAAATAAAATAGCAGCAGTTGTATATTTTCGTCAAAAATTTGGTCAACAAGAACGGTTAAATATAGATGGTGTAATACGCTCCTATTAAAAAGTTAACTAAAGTTCGCGAGAGCCATCTTCGTTTCTTTGTTCTTTTGCACAAGCAATAAGAACTTGTTTAGTAGTTGAAATACGAAACACCCGCTGTTTCGCATTGAAGTGATATTTTCCGGGTTTTGTCGTGTTCGTCGCACTGAGTTACTCCACGCTTTGCTGATCATGCTGTTAGCTTCTGCAGAAGTCTCCTAAGAGCGACCATTACTACCAGCGAATTGTGAGGGAGTCACTGGATATAATGAAGAATACCAAAAACTTCAATATAGAAGATGACTATTGGTTGAGCAAAACAAGAAATACAATAAAGACCCACAACGAAATCAGCCAGCAACAGATGCGACTGCAACAGGGTAGATACGGTCTATCAATGGACCGGAATGAAGACAGTTCAACGTAATGAGATAACACTAAGGTAGCAGCAACAACACGAACAACTTCTTGATACAACTTGTGTTAAAATTAACAATTCATAGTAAACTGTGAACAATATGTAATGGCAATACCAGTTGTTTGAAAACTTCTGAAGAAGCTAACAACACGATTAGCGAGACATCAAGTAAGTCACTGTGATAAACACGGCAAAATCCGAAAGATATCACTTCAATCAAATTCATGTTATGTGGCTAAGAATCATTTCTTTTCAGACTCGGGTTTTTTCGTTAATTTTGTAACTACATCAAAATTGTGTTGTCTTTTGCAGTTTAGCTGTGTTTGCAATCTCACACTTCCTCGAAAGTATGTAATTATTTCAAATTATCATCATAAATTTTTCGATTTTCACTCCGTATATTTTGTTTCATATTTTTCCTATCACTATGTCTGCCTTGCTTGTTATAAAACTCCAAATACGCATTTCCACCACCCAGCGCTCATTCTCGCAATCAGTGATCAGTGATCAGTGACAACTTGCCGCTTTACAAAAACTTAACGTTTTACTTACAAATCTTTCTTTCGTGTTCTCCATGAAATATGACCGTCGAATATGGTCGTCGAAGAGCAAGTTTTCCAAAAATATATCAATTTTCATATGGGACGTACAAGGGATAATTCATTTCAGCTCTAAACCACGGATATTCTTAATTACATCTTTCTGATTTTCGTTGCTTATTATATTACTGCTATTAATAGCTTTTTTTTATGTTTCTGATCTTTTACTCTTTGAATGGGATTTCAATGTAATATAGTTCCGTCACTTAGTTGAACATTTTTAATAACTTATCCTAACCTGAACTTCAATGAAAGTAGTGTAAAATTTGGGTATAATGCTGACGTTTCGAGTCTGTCCACAAATCTTAATTTCCAAGACAATAGAAGGAGTGGGATAGATCCCTGAAAGATAGTTAGTCAGCATTTTGAAGGACCAATTTTTTGAAAACTTTAAAACGTAAATATCAGGGAAAAACTTTGCTTCGTAAATACACATATGTTGCCACCTAGCTTAAATTTAAAGATGGAAAAAGAATGTTACTTTAAATTTTAACTTATTTCAATTTTAAATATATTGTGATGTAGTGTGATCTTGACATCATTCTGTTCAGTTGCTGACAGGCTGTGTTCTCGGCTCTCGTGTAAGTCATTTTCATTAGTGCTGCTTTTGCTAATGATTAGCTTTAAGGGTAAAGTAAGAATTAAATTTGATACTACATCGGATACGTAAACTCCCCATCACACAATTATTTAATGAAATTTGGAGGCGAAACACGTGTCAGGAACTTAAATAAATAATTGTGTGGTGAGGAGTTTACCGATGTGATATAGTGTCAGTGAATACACCACAGCCCTAGCATACACTATCAAGAATTACATTTAGCCAACATTTATTTTCATGAAAGGCTGAGCAAAACAACACAAAGTAGCTATTTATTTCTTGGTGAAAAGCTTCCATACAATCAAGGTGTAGATTTCCCTTGCTTTTTTTGCAAGCACGCTGCTTTTTTCGTGGAATTTCGGTGGGTTTTGGTATGCCTTCTTTATCAAATAACGCCCAATTCCATCGCTTCTAATTACTGGTGATACTTTTATCCAAGCTTTCATCTTTCTTACTGGTCTCAGTTCGTTTTCGCTTGAAAATGGTCTTCCGTCGTTTCTTTCGATTTTCAGCTGCCAAAATCATTGAAGAGGCTACTGTAAACTTGAAATCTACCAATGGTATATTGGCGCTTTTTGTTTCTTTTATACAACGTTCACGCGTTTGTAAGAGCTACATTCACAAAGCGAAATGCTATTTTAACGTAGAATTTCTCAAGGACTGGATGGTAGATAATTTTTTCAGATGAGTGAACGTCTCTCATGAAATAATTGTATTATTTTGTAGCTGGTGTTGTGTTAATGCTGATGTATTTTGTTGCACTTTAAATCTCATGATATGCCGTGCTGGTCCGCCATGTTGAGAAATCCAAGAAGGGTGGCACTGTTTCGACGAATTCCGATAGTTTGCAAGACTAATACTCTAAATCCGTCCCATAACATGACTTTTACATCGTTTACATTCACGTCAAAACAGCCTAGGATTGGTTAAACCAGGGGTCTCCAAACTACAACCCGCGGGCCAAATCCGGCCCTCCAGTGTCATCAATCCGGTCCGCGACAGCTAATAGCTTATTGTTATTGTGATAAGTTGGATAAAAAAACACAGAATGATAATAACTCGGATTTATTTACTGGAAAATTAAAACGGTGTTGGCCCTTGGAACTCACTGAAGTACTCAGTATGGCCCCAAGGCTGAAAAGTTTGGAGACCCCTGGGTTAAACTAAATTCATTCGAAATCGTCTTTTTAAGTCGGAAACAGAACGACGATTAAATTACTTAAATACTTTCTTTTCGGATTTCAGGAAATGGATCGGTGGTGACCTTTACGTCGAAGTGATTACCAGTGATAACACCAGCGGAGATGAGTGGATCCGAGCCCTTCGGTGGAAGAACCGAAATCGGATGGTAAGTAATAGTTTTGACACCGTTTATGTTCTCGTGTACGTCGTTTTTATGATTGTTCGATACTTAACTAAAGACGCCATTGATTTGTAATAATTTTTGGAGAAAACCTTGGTTTAAGAAGGGATACAATAAAATCAATAATACCCTTACTACACCTTTCTTTGGATAAACAAATGCGCATTTCGACAGCTAAATCGTCATCTTCAATGCAAATCCAAGGAGGAAATTAAGTGTTACTTCCCGTATTTTGGCCGTGAACACAACGCACTTGACTATGTTCAATGATCGCTGATGATCACCAACCACTGCGCGTCTTCTTGGTTTTCCACTGAAGTTGACAGCTTAGCTACCGAAATGTGCATCTGGCTTTTTTAATAAAGCACACCTTTATTGGAAAAACCAAATGTACATTTTGACAGCGCGCCATCTTAGTTTTCCACTGAAGACAACAGCTTAGCTGTCGAAATGTGCATCCGGCTTTTCAAATAAAGCACACCTTCATTGGGAAAACCAAATGCACATTTTGCCAACATGAGCTGTTGTCTTTAGTGGACAACCAGGGTAAGAGTATTATTCTATTTTATGCACGCGGTTGTGATAGAGATATACACTTTTTTGAAGAAGACTTACTGAGAGCAAATCAAACTGCAATTGCAATTTATTTCCCACCGACGATTATGAATGTAGAAATATCCTCGAGATAATACCACGGTTTCTCCAGAAGCAATGAAGATATTCATTCTTAAGCCTCTAGATTACTTGTAACGTAGCTGACAGCATGACTCGGGAAACATTAAGTATGCTTTCCGGAAGACTATGACATTCGAAGCCAACAATTGATTCACGTAGAGAAAATGCTCCCCTGGTATAGCCAATTAGGATAGTTCTTCTTCTAATTTCATCTTTATATTTTGCAATCTCCACCCTTGTTAGTTTTCTTAGATTTATCATTTTGTTTTTCACGAAATCCATCTTCACCTCAAAATCAATCCTAACTTCACCTCGATTCAAGTCAATTCCACGAAAATTCCCCATAGATGAACCGTCATGTCATCGATAATTTTTTCACCCTCCGCTGGTTACAACCGATAAGAAATAATCCGCGATTTATGTCTTCGAACTCCCGTACATCTCCCTCGTCCGTCTTCCACAGCGAAACGGGACGTTGGTCGAATTTCAATCGTAACTTCTAGCCCTCCCCTCCCATTCCCCTCTTTACGGAGTTCGCCCCCGCGACGTTCGTCGATCGTTAAGTTTAGCTTTATTTATAAACGATTTAAAAACGAACAGGTAATTTAACCGGTTTAAATCTCGGCTCACCCTACGCGGAAAAAAAGATCTCGTCTCGGAGGAATTGGGGAAGGTGTTTAGGGTTTCTTCGAGCGCGAAAGGTACAAATTGTACCGGTGGGAATTGACGGAGAGAGAGAGAGAGAGATAGAGAGAAAGTGTGTATGTAGGAGTTGGGAAACGAATTACTAGAAAGATGCTTTCGGGGAGTGATCGTCGCTTTGGGAAGCCGTTTTTGTTTTTTAATTAAGAAATTAATTAATTAAGAATTTTTGAAAATAAAGATGGTCGATAACGTTGATCGCCTTAGCAACTTTGGAAGAAATTTCTGATTTCCCTTTACCCATGGAGCTGTGATAAATAAAGGTGTTGTTACTGTAAGCACTGTATCTGTTCGAATATGGGGGTTGCATATGGTTTTTGGAAAACTGGAACTATTTCATTGTTCTTCAAAGTAACCTACACAAAAGATTGATATACTTTAGTGCTATTTCCAAGACCACTGTTAAAGTAGTTATCCCGAACGTCAACTGGGATAGCCAAAGTAGTCATTTTCTTCTCCCGACAATTAAAACCATTGGCCACACAGTCAATTTTTGATCCATGACCACGTAATTAGTGGGATTTACGTTAGGATTGTACGGAGAATGATCCAATAATTCGATGCTTTGCTGCTGCAAATACTCAACTGTTAATTAGGTATAGTCTTGATGAAGGATGGTGCATCATTATTACTTAATTTTACAGGATACTGACCTGAATGAAAAAAAAATTATAATGTGAGTCAATGAAACAGATATGATTTACGAATAACTTTTTAATAACTTTATGGGTATTTCGTCATCGCCCATACCATTTATATCATTTAAACTGTGCATTGCTGTTTTAACTTCATTTGGATCTGTCATATAGGTGTATATAGAGAAATTTCTATTTTATGAGGGAAACCCTCGTTGGATGTATTTATAGGTTCGTTCCAACACACCACAAAACCAGTTTGAAGTTTGAATCGTCGAGTGCATGCGCAAAGCAAATTTGGAACGTCAAATTTACTCTGCCTATGTACCCTGCGGTCCACAAACTGGTTTTGTGTTGTGTTGCAACGAACCTTATACCATCGGTAATGTCCTTACTAACATTCAAAAAATACTTAGTAATTTTGTTTGAAATTTCCTCAATATCACCATATTAACCACCAAAATCATCACAAGTAGGAAATTCTGACCTAATTTTACTAGCGTTTACATTTCTAAACAGTATTATTATATTATAACAGTTATTCAAGTAATTATCAAGTCGTATATCACACTTGATAATGACTTCTGACTGAAACTTCGAATGAACTATACATTCGACGGGTGTTATCGTAATATCTCACAATTCCGTTTTTTTCTTCTTCAGTCGATTTGTCACCTTTTTGGAATTCTTACTTACCTACACAATGCTAAGGCTTTCTTGGTTTAGGCGTAAAGCTAGTGGAGTTGAGCTTCGCACTTTGTGTTTAGCTTCGTATTTTCTCACTTCTTCTCCAATTCTATCTATCGGTCTTCCTCTTGCTCTCCATCTCTCTCTGCGTCCCGGTACCCACGTTCCAAACAATCTTTTTATAAATTCATTGCCCGGCATTTGAAACCAACCTATCTGAGCTACCACTACGTGATTCTTCTTTAGTAGGTTTCATCTGAATGCCTCGTTTCTTATTTCCTCTATTCTATTTTTGTATCGTATTCTTCTCAGGAACCGCATTTCCACCCCATCGATTCTGAATTTCTGTCTTTCGGTTAAGATTCATGATTCGCTTCCGTTTTTATTTTTTTCGATAGTTCTTTGTTCTTTAGAATTTTTGACTTTATTACTCTTTCATTTATTTACTCTTCATTTTCTCATTCTCTTCTTGCATCAAAGTACTTGAAGTGATACACTTGTTCAATTTTCCTTCCATTCAGCCTTATCTCATGTGGTTTCTTGAATTTTAATATTACTCTTTGGCTTTTGTTCTTTTCACATTGATTTTCTTATTTATCCTCGCTAGTTCCTCCTCTATGACTTTAAAGATGTAGTGTAAGTTCTCGACTTTCTTTGCATTCAGCCTTATTTCATGTGTCTTCTTGGATTTTGATATTACACCTTCCATTCACCTTTGTTTCATATGTTTCCTTAGATTTTGATACTACAGCTTGGTTTTTGTTTATCTTTCCCGGCTCCTCCTCTATGACCTCAAGGTTGTAGTGTAAGTCCTCGACTTTCTTTCCATTCAGCCTTGTTTCATGTGTTCTCTTGGATTTTGATATTACACATTGGTTTTTGTGCTTTTCATGTTGATTTTCTTGTTTATCCTCGCTAGTTCCTCCTCTTCGACTTTAAGGTTGTAGTGTAAGTTCTCGACTTTCTTTCTATTTAGCCTTATTTCATGTGTTTTCTTGGATTTTGATATTAAGTCTTGGTTTTTGTGCTTTTCACATATGCTTTCAAGGTTATCGCATCATCAGTCCATTTAGTTGTGTTCTTCTCATTTGCCAGTAACCTAATGTCAATCGCTTTCATTGCATCATCCAGCACCGTTGGGAACAGAAGTGGGCTTAATACGCATCTTTGTCGTACATCTTGTCCTCTTTCGAGTTCATTTCATTCCTCGTTGTTTATCGTAGTTATGTTTATATTTCCTTCGTAAATATCCTTGTATTATAGTTTATTCTCTGTATCTGTCATCAATGCCATGTTCTTACGAACCCCAGTCAATTCAGAGTGTTGTTCTCATTTGCTGGTAGCCTAATGTCAATTGCTTCATCCCTTTTTGCCTTTCTTCATTACATCACCCAGCACCGTTAGGAGCAGAAGTGGACTTAATACCCATATTTGTCTTGCACACTGTCCTCTTTCGAATTCTTTTGATTCCTCGCTATTTGTCCTAACTATGTTTATATCCTGGTTATGTAGTAGATCTTCCTCCGGAGCCACCATCAGCGCCATGTCATCTGTGACTAAATCACTTGCCTTAGCTTGATAGAACTGTGACTTTAGGTTACTAAATGCTCCGACTAAGTTTAGCCCTTAGCGTCTTATTCGCGACATTCCTCGTATATATCGACATATCTTAAACATTTCGATACATAATTCATAAACATCATCCCTCACCAATAACTCGACGACGACCGAAACGCACTTTATTAGCGACGACTTGTTCTTCATCGCAGATTTATGTCGTCGACGCCGAAGCACTTTCAACTTGTTGGGGGAGAGAGCGTCTCGCGGCAACGTCTAAATCAAAGTGCCCTATTTTGTCATACTCAAATTTTATTTTCTTACACTTTATCTTCCTTACGAGTCCCTCGGCTGGCTGCCGCCTTTTTCTCGGCGACAACCCTCCTTAGCCCCGATGGCGCGAAGCCCCGACTACTAACTGAAAATAACAGGGTTTCCTATTTTTACGGTCGCAATTGATTTATTTTCACAATATTTCATGCGCATTGTCCTTCTCCGAAACGATGCCGTTAAAATAATTGGCTCTCTCGGAAGTATATCTTTCACTTTCGCTTTGGCTTCGTCGCGATGCTCTTAATTTTATGACGTATATCTGATGAAATTGGACGATATTGTTTCGTTTCTTATGTTGAAGAGGTTCTCATTTCGAATCTGAAAAGCGTTTTGCAAGAAATTTGGGTGACGATAATGGCCTGGTTGGCGAAATGATGACAAAATGTCGAAATGACATCAGGAAAGTGCGTCAAATTCTAAACGTTCATTCCTCAACACCATCCGTTGATAATTTTTTAAGATTGAGTAAGTTTTGAAGTCGATGCCTTTGACATTTTCAAACCCTTTCCAGACTGAATACCACATTATAAAAACATTAAGATTTCGGTGACGATGATGGCCTGGTTGTCGAAATGATGACAAAATGTCGAAATGATCTCAGGAAAGTGCGTCAATTTCTAAACGTTCATTCCTCAACACCATCCGTTGATAACTTTTTAAGATTGAGTAAGTTTTGAAGTCGATGCCTTTGACATTTTCAAACCCTTTCCAGACTGTATACCACATTATAAAAACATTAAGATTTCGGTGACGATGATTGTTGAATAGTGTGCGTTATTTTTAGTAATACAAAGTCAAGAAACATTAAATAAAGGTTTTAATTTTAGTTTTTGTATTAACGCCTTAGATATAAAGTTGGACTGTGATCCTGAATCTAGAAGCGCTCTGCAATTATGAAACGTACCGCTGCCATCCTTTACTTGTACGATGGCGGTTGATAATACAACTTGTGAATGGCTAACTCGAGATGCGTGCGTAGTTATAACCTGTGAAAATTCCCCTTGAGACATTGAACATTGTGACTGTTGATTTGCGGAATTGCTAGTTGATAGGTGAAGTAGTGTATTGTGTCTGTGATGACATATTTTACAACTACTACCTTTGCATTTGCTTGATACATGACCTGCGTTTAAACAATTGAAACAACACTTTGTTTTCTTGATATGCGAGATTCTTTCTTCAGCTGACATCTGAAGAAACTTTGGACAGTTATAAATATAGTGTGTACTCTTGCAAACAACACATTGTGTGTTCTGACTTGTAACATGAACTAGCGGGACCCTTTAAGGATTTCTTTGTTGACCGCGCGATGGTAATGCTGATTGCGATATGCTCTCTAAAGTGCAACATTTATGTGACAGAAACTCTATCAGTTCCTTAAAGGTTGGAATTTTATCACCCTTGATTGATGATTCCCAATCCTTATTTGAAACATGATCAATTTTATTGCTGGTTATATACAGCAACCAATCATCCCAGTACTCGACGGGCCGGTCTAGTGCCTTTAATGACCTAGTATGTTTTTGTATACCATCCAAAATCCGTCTCAAGACTGACAGATTTTCTTCTTTGCATACAGGCAGTTCGTGAATGGCTTGAACGTGCTTTCTGATTATTAATTTTCTGTTATCGTATCGCTCTCTTAACGCAGCCCAAGCAATCTCATAATTATTGGCAGTTATTTGCAGTTCGCTAATGCAATTTGCTGCTTCCCCTTTAAGAGACGATCTCAAATAATGAAATTTTTGTACCGTACTTATTCCTTGATTTGAGTGTATTAATGAATTAAAGGTTTCATTAAACGGTACCCATTCATCAAATGCCCCAGAAAATTGTGGCAACGTAATTTGCGGTAACCGTACTTGACTATTAGTTTCCTGCCTTTCTCCTTCGGGCGGAGATTGTGAATTTGATGTGTTTGAAGAGCTTTGCGTGAGTATATCCTCTGCTTTGGATATTAATTCAAAATAATGATCATCGAAATCTTGCACATCAGTTTCATTATTTAATTCGTCTTCTATCATTTGAATTTGACGGTTCGAGTTGTGGAATTCGGAGTATACCGCTTCTGAGTTGCTCTGCTTAGTCGCCTTTTTAAGTTTGTGGCATTGAAATTGGTCTCGTCGATTGAATCAAGATACGTTTTAAATCTTGTAAGTGAGGACTTTGTGGCGCCTCTATTGTATTTAAGAGCCTTTAATGCTTGTTGATTGTCAGTAGACATAATGCGCAACAAAGGAAAATGAAAATGTAGGAAAACACAATTGGGGACTCACCTCTGCTGGGAATTGTTGCCTCCCAACTGCTCCTTGCCGATTTTCTTATTCTTTATGATGGATCTGTCACCGTTGACGATGTCTTCTTAGGCGCCGATCCGGCTGTCGAAGGACCAGAAAATGTGGGTTTGCTGAAGCGCGAAGTTGGAGTAGATCGGTGTTTTGGACTGTAGCCCAAATCTTACACTTCAACAATATTTTTCCCGTTGTAAATACACTAATTGTACCTCACAATTTAATCAATTATTTAGTAAGTAAGTAGCCGTTAAGTGCGCCGTGTATTTCTTCAAGTTAAATTTGTAATTTAGTGGTTAAGCACATTGTAACGAACAATTTGATTAAATTGTGAGGTACAATTAGTGTATTTTGTTAACACCTACAACGGGAAAAATATTGTTGAAGTGTAAGATTTGGCCTACAGTCCAAAACACCGATCTACTCCAACTTCGCGCTGCAGCAAACCTACAATGATGGCCTGGTTGTCGAAATGATGACAAAATGTCGAAATGACCTCAGGAAACTGCGTCAATTTCTAAACGTCCATTCCTCAACAACATCCGTTGATAATTTTTTAAGATTGAGTAAGTTTTGAAGTCGATGCCTTTGACCTTTCCAAACTATAAGCTTTAAATATCGCTTAAGACGTCTTAACCCTTTCCAGACTGAATACCAAATTATAAAAATATTAAAATTTCGGTGACGATGATGGCCTGGTTGTCGAAATTATATGAATAATAATGAATACTAGAAAATAGCCAAATCGTGGACAATCCAGTCAAATCGAAGCCCTCTAATTTTCTTGATGTGGATTGATTCTGAATGTCATACCGCTGTTTGTACTTTTTTAAAAGGAAAATAGCATTTGTTGACTCCAAATAAGACTTCAACATACACCAGTACCTGATAGCTGATGTAGTAGATGAGTTAAATGAAGAAGCAATGATTTTCGATTGACGCGACATTAATATAATGAATGTAATCAATGCTTCGATCAAAAGCACCAATTTTGAGAAGAAAAAAGATACCGTCCACAAGCAGGTACCAGTCTGAAATATTCAATTTTTGGACTTCTGTAATAAACATATCGTTGCGCATCTAGAATCCTCCAAATAAGCTTGCGGGAAGCATTCTCCATCGTCTTTACATATTGCACAATAAACGAAACGTAGCACTTTTATTCCTCGCATCATCCTTCTCTCGCGAATCGATGAAAAATTTCCATAGAAGAACGCCCACGCGGACGTCGGCTCAAAGAGCGAAAATAATTTTATTCTGTTTGGACAGGCAGTTATTTAAATGTAATATGAACCGTCGGGATGTTTACCCTGTTGTAGACGATGAAGAGCATCTGTAAACAAGATACGCGCTGGGCCGGCGGTATTCGGCACTATATTGCAGCAGTTCTCTCTTTATTGAGACGGGGGCGAGCTGGGAGGATGGGGTGGATCACCCCCGACGGCGACGTTGACGGGTCACCTCTGTCTATTTTAGGTTTTTGCCCGGATATGTTAGAGTTGAACGTAGAGATTCGTTCCTATCTGTTGGTCGTCGATGATTTCGAAGTAAAAAAGAAAGGAAAATAATTGATAACATCTTCAAAAGTTTTCTTACTAATTTTGAGGAATTACTTCTTCATAACCAGAGCCAAATTTTATGGCTCCGAGGTAATCGACGTATACATTCACGCCTCTGTACGGGTACTAGTTGTTTCGTGGACGAAACGTATATTTTAAACATTGTAAACCAGATTGAATTGATTTCACTCTAGGTGTAAGTGACCAGAAATTTTGGAATCTCGTTTTAATGTTTCGGGATCCCGCTCTGCTTGGTCTGAAAGGAATTCAAGCACATTTTAATTTCTTTTTAATCAGCGCCATTGTAACAATTGGGAAGGAAAACGTTTTCTCTGAACTAAAGTACCATTTCAGTCAATATTGCGGCAAAATGTTATTGAGAAAAGTTGTGCCCAATATGAAATTATGACCCTATCCAAAATTTGACGAATATCGGACAACTTTGACAAAATCAGTAATTGTTTTGTATTCTTGCATTATAACCACAAAACTGCCAAAAAAATATATAAATTTCTAATAAAGTATTTTATTCAAAGAAGAGAAAATACACACACAAAATTGCTCAGTTTGAATTCCTCCACGACTGGTTTATTTTAAATTTTTTAATTTAATTAACAAACATTCGCATAGTACGTAAACAATTGAATAATAATTGAAGAATTAATAAACTAAAGCATAAATTGAATTGTCCTTATCTAAGATTAAAATCAAATCTTTAAAAGAAAGGCTTCAAATCGATTGTGCCGATCGTGGAGAAATTCAAATTAAATAAGTGTTATGTATTTCCTCTCTTCTTTTTCTTTTTGAATAAAATATTTTATTAGAAAATTATATCAATTTTTGTTTAAACAACTTGTATAGAATACTTATTTTTCAAAGTGATTTGTGAAATTTTGGGTAGAATCATTACTTCATACTCTGAACAACTTTTTCTCGATAACATTCTGCCGTATTATTGACCAAAATGGTACTTTACTTAGCAGAAAACGCTGTTCTCTCCAATTATTATTTTAGAAAAATTAAAATGCGCTTGAAATTCTTAATTTCCGACCAAACGGGACGGCATCCCAACACGTTAAAGCGAGATTACAAAATTCAAAATTCGGAAGTCAATCCGGGGAAAAATTGCTCTAGCTTAGGCTCAGAAGAGAATCCATCCGTTCAGGTATAACCCGATTTCCTAGTAACTATTTAACAATAGAATGTGTTTTAAACTTCATACTTAAAGCATCGTTTCAGTATCAACTGCCGCTGAAGAAATCATCAATCTATATCTATACGGCCTTACAACCAATAGATGGTGGAAATACGTGTTTCACTTCGGGAAAGTGCATCAATTTCTGAACGTCCATTCCTCAACACCATCCGTTGATTACTTTTTAGATTGAGTAAGTTTTGAAGTCGAGGTCTTTAACATTTTCAAAACAATACACTTTAAACGTTGTTTAAGACGTCTTAACTCTTTGCGGACTGAATGCCAGATTACGAGAACATTAAGATTTTCTCTCCACCATACTATAGCATATGAGCAAGTTATTTTCTTTAATTCTTTTTCAACTTTAAAGAATTTTTGAAAATACAGTCGTAGCACATATCTGTAACGACGGAATCTGCATTTATAACGAAAAAAAGCACATAACTCCCATTATTTTGAAATGACTTACATACATATCTACCACCAATTTTAGGTGCCTTCGTCACCTGATTTCTTGAGATTTTATAAACATTTAGTTACTTTCCTCTATTTATCAACGTAGCAACTTTTCAAAACTTTTGCTTTTCAATCCATCTATCACCCAAGCCATCAACATGTCAATCTTTAAATTCCTCAAATCCCAAACCACAATTAAGTACTCAGCCTCTAAAGTGTAGAATTACTCAATTTTGCAAACAGCCGATCCATCTATCTACTTATCAACCTTCCCATCCTTCAATTTTCATACAACTGACTATTTTTATCAATCCCTCCATTTCTATGCCCCCGTCTCTCCCCCAAATTTATTTGTTTACATGTTAATCTGTTGATTCTCTCAATTTACAAACAATGAGTTCTTAATCTGTCAATCTCTAAATCCGTCAATTAGTTAATTCTTCAAAGCTTTTCTTAATCCTTATATTCCTCAACTGCCTAAATACACAATTCATCAAACTCTCAATCTTTTGATCCCTCAATTCACAATTCGTTCACCTGTTAATCTGTTGATTGTCCCAATTTGTAAACAATGACTTCTTAATCTGTGGATCTTTAAATCCGTCAATTAATTAATTCTTCAAAGCTTTTCTTAACCATTAATCCCCCAACTCCATAAATTCCTAATTCATCAAACTCTCAATCTACTGATCCCTCAATTCATAATTTGTTTACCTGTTAATCTATTGATTCTCTCAATTTGCAAACAATGACTTCTTAATCCGTCAATCTTTAAATCCGTCAATTCCTCAAAGCTTTTCTTAGCCCTTAAATCCCTAATTCATTAAACTCTCAATCTATTGATCCCTCAATTCACGCATTCGCATTTTTTTGTAAAAATTCCTGCATTTTGATTTCGTTTTAATTTTCCAGTGGAAATAGTCCTAAAGAATCAATTGAGACAATGTTTATCCTTTTAGTTTCACTAAGCTATTTGTAACTAAGAAAAATACGTTTGCTTTCCCAGCGTTGAAGCTACTTACAAATTTACTTCAAGCTTCGTTTTAGTAGTTTCTATAAAATCTGTAAAATCTGTCAAAATGTTTTTGTGTGTTTACTCCTCATCCTTTCCCTTTTAATACCGTTTCATATTGAGGGAACTCAACTACTCAATTCAATTATTGAATCGACCAACTCGCTGGCTGATTTTGAATGTCGCCATCTTCTACAAAAATTTGAAATGAATTTTTTCCTCAAATCTTCAAACTATCAATGTTTATCAAGCTCTTAGTTGATCAAGTGCCGTATCAATCAAATTTCTCAATTACCATTTCAGCCCATTATTTGTATGAATTTCCTGAACTTTGCAGCATCCCAATTCGCCAAATCCAGAAACCATTAAGATATCCATTTATCAATCCATAAAAGTGGTGGTTATCAATGATGAAACTTGCATTCACATACTCCAACTCGTTCTATCGATCTCTCAACCTTTCAATTGGTCAAACTTCCTAATCACGGACTCACGTAATCTATGAACCTCTTAACCCTTCAACTCCTTCATTTTTCAAAGTTTCTGATCCTGTTAATTTTTCCATTTCTCCACAACAATAGACTTAAACTCTAAGTCAATCTAAAAATTTGTCAGTCCTTGAACTTTTCAATTCTCTAAATCTCCTTCTGGAAGCTCAACTTAATATGCTGCTAATCTTTCATCCCTTAAATTCCCTGATCATTCAAAGCCTCGATGTTGCCAATTTCTTCATTCCTCATTCTCAAAATTTCCTAATTCGTTAATATATCAATTTCCTAATTCCTTAACTTCTCATTTCTTCGAGCCATCATTTCTTCAAGCCAGTTTCTTAATCTGTCAATTTCTTATTTCGTCAATTCCTAAATCCAAACTCGTTTGTCCATTGACCTTTCAATTCTTGAACTTTCCAATTCTTCAAACCACCGATCAGTCCACCAGTCTATTCATCTTTTAATCTTTCAATTCCACTCGCAGAGTCCCAAATGATAACTCAATTAGTTACGAAGCTCTCGACTCTTCAACTTTCCATTTTTTTAAATCTTCCGATCCACCTTCTTAAATTTATCATGTCTAGCTGACGAAACTGAGTATATATTACGTGTTTAGCCAACATGGAATAGATTAGAATTTCAAAACGCATACACGCACAACATACTATGTACATAAGTAGTCTTCTTTTATACATTTTCAACTTTCAACTAAAACAAGCTATTACCACAGCTCTCTTTCCATGCTCACATATATCGTGCCAAAAAGGCCCTCTTTGGCGTGATACGGATTTTAAAACAAATTCCTGGAGCGAGATCTAGGTTGATGTTTCCCAATTTTTTATTTATATTACTGTGCACATGGATTCTCTTTTTGTTTTTGTTGTTATCAGCAGAAACTCCTAGAAAAATCCCCCATATAAAGTTGATAACGTAAGCAGCGCGTAACGTCTGTTACAATAAATTGTCGATCATATGGTGTTACGCGCGTCGTCGGGAGATCTAACAACTAAAAAGCGGAGATCGTAACGTTGTTTGCCGAAACATTTATTCCCTAATTGAATAAATCAATTACGCTAACTGAAGATGGCATTCTTGATGATACGGACATGTATTGAATTTGGCTGCGTAAGTGAGTTTGCCGCCGGGGTAGCTTTATTCGATTTATGCTGCTCCGAAACGCAATCAGGGAGGACGATGCAGCCACGGTGAAGAGATATCGCAAACCGGATTACGGCTGCTGCAATCTTTGACGACGTTTCCGAATAGAATTTTTCGAAAAAGAAAAACCTGACTTCATGTACGTTTTTCCCAAAAGTAAGAAGTACCGCATCGACAAATCGGATAATTCTAAATGCGTATTTCGACAATTAACTTGTCATTTGTATTGATAGGAACGATTGGATTTTTGTAAAATATTTCTCAATTTCAAACTTACTTAAGATACAAAGTAGCTGGGTAGTGTTTTAACGCGCGCATGTGTTTCGGGAACCATGAAACCATGAAACCAACAAGCCATCAGCAAACCAATTATAACAACAACTGTGTGAGAACGTAAGAATTAAGTCCATTAATTCTTCATCCCTTTATATGTGATCTTTCTATTGAAATATTCTAACTTCTTCGGCTATTCGTGAATTTATTTCCAGCATCTGTCCAGTGTGGATCTTTGTATGTTTAGACCATCGATCAAAAAGAATTAAGTTCTAAGTAAAGTTTTTATTTGCGATAATCTGAAGACTTCTGCAAACCTCATCATCGAGTTCCGTTGAGGTAATTCAATTTCCCCAGTTATTTGTCAACTTTGAATCATTTCATGTGGAATATTCATTATTTTGCCCTTTAATTAAAAGAAAATTATGACAAAAGATGTAGCTCTTACTTAAAGCCCAGCAACTTTGCCGCCCTTGATCACACCAAACTGGTTGTCAAATCGGCAACAAGAAGAAGAATAAATTAAATGACATCTTCATTTCGTGTTAAGGTGTTCCAAATTTGTTTGCGTATTTATGAATATTCGTTCCTCGGATGAAAATAATTGGGCGTGTCTACCATCGATAAAAGAGAATTTGCTTGCTAGAAGTAGATCTTTTATTCATTTACTCTGAAGACCTGAGACCTCCAAAGTTTCGGCAATCAATTTGGTGGTTGAAAGTAAATCTTTGATGAAGCTGTTTTGAAAACTACCACAAGTTGATTGTCGAAAAGTACGTTTAGCTGTAATCTTAAGGTGAAACAGGAAATCCATCAATGGTTTGTTTGTCCCTTGATAGGTAGGCTCTTCGTCCCGTTTTGAACTATTCTTCTGCTACTTTTGAACTTTGAATCGTTTCCATCGCCTGTTGGGCGCAGAACGTTGGGTGGTTCCATCATCAGTTGAAAGGAATTTCGTGGTTGAAAGTAAATCTTTTAGTCAGCTGTTTTAAAGACTGCCACAAGTTGATTGTCAAAAAGTCAAGAAAATTACGTTTTGCTGTAATCTGAAGGTGACACAGGAAATACATCAACGAATCGCCTGTTCCCTGCAAGGTGGCATCTTCGTCTCGTTTTGAAGTATCTTTCCGTTTTTTCCAACTTTGAATCATATCCATCGTCTGTTGGGTATAGAACTTCCGATTTCTTGGCCATCGATTGAAAGGAATTTGGTGGTTGAAACTACCAACAACTGGTTGTTGAGAAGTTAGGAAGAAAATTGGCCGAAATTTTGAAACAATACAAGAAATCAATCGTTCCACTCTTGACATGTTGCATCCCCCTCTTGTATTGAAATATTCTAATTTTATCCGCTACTTTTGAACTTTAAATCATTTCCATCGTCTATTGCATGTAGAACTTCCTAGGTTTCGGTCATGGTTTGAAAGGAATTTGGTGGTTAAAAGTAGATCTTTTATCAATCTTTTCTGAACACTATCATCAGCTGGTTGTCAAAAAGGTAAAAAGAAAAATGGCTGTAATTTTGAGAGAAAACAGGAAATACATCCAGTAATCGTTCGCCTCTCTACAGATGGCATCCTCGCCTTGTATTGAAGTATTCTAATTTCATCCGCTACTTTTGAACTTTAAATCATTTCCATCGTCTATTGCGTGTAGAAGATCCTAGGTTTCGGTCATGGATTGAAAGGAATTTGGAGGCTGAAAGTAGTTCTATTATGAAGAAGACTACCATCAGCTGGTTATCAAGAAGTTAAAACAAATTGGCTGTAATTTTGAGAAAAAAGAGACAGGAAATACATCAAACAATCGTTCGTCTCTTAACGGGTGGCATCCTTGCCTTGTGTTGTAAGTATTCAGCCATTTTTGAACTTTGCATCATTTCTATTGTGTGCTGGTTGTAGAACTTCCGAGACTTTGGTAATTGATTGAAAAGAACTTGTTGCCTCAAAATAGATCTTTTATTAAGCTGTTCTAAAGAATACTACAAACTGGTTGTCGAAAAGTCAAAAGAATTATAATACATTTAGCTGTATTTTAACCCATTTGTACCTGCGGTCCTCATTTTACTACGGTACAACGGGTACAAATGGGTCAAGGTGAAACAGGAAATGCATCAACCAATCGTTCGTCTCTTGAAAGGTGGCGTCCTCGTCTTGCATTAAAGTATTCTAATTTCTTCGACAATTTTGGAAATTTGTATAATTTCCATCATCTGTTGCGTGTACAACTTCCGAGATTTCAGGGGCCGATTGAAAGGAATTTGGTACCTGAAAATAGATCTTTTATTAAACTGTTCTGAAGACTACCCCAAACTGATTGTCGAGAAGTTGAAGAAAATACATCAACAAATCGTTCATCTCTTTATAGATGGCACCCTCGCCTTGTAATGAAATATTGTAATTTCCTTGAAGTTTTTTTAACTTTGAATCATTTACATTGTTTGTTGGGTATAGAACTTCTGACATTTCGTCCATCGCTCGAAAAGAATTTGGTGTCTAAAAGTGGATCTTTTTTAAGCTGTTCTGAAGACTACCATAAGCTAATTGTCAAAAAGTCAAGAAATTTACGTGTGGCTGTAATTTTGAAATGGAATAGCAAATACGTCAACAAATCGTTCCCTCCTTGATGGGTGGCATCCTCGTCTTGTCTTTTGAACTTTAAATCATTCCATCGTCCTTCGAGTGTACGTTTGGTTCTAATTCAATTCTAATTTCTTTGGCTACAACTTTGGATCATTTCCATTATCTTCTTCCAATAGGAAACAAATTGGTGGTTCAAAGCAGAGCTATTATTAAAGTTACTCTCAAGACGAAACTGGCTATCGACAGGTGAGATACCCCACACCCAGCAAAGATTGAAGGAGACAAAAATAAATCCTCGAATTATTGGCCTTCTGATCAATACGTCTTTCATTTCTACTGAGGTATCCTTGTTTCTTTGGATTATTTCGATCGTCTGTGGCTTCTGGAACTTTCGACGTTTCGACAGTAGGAATGGTATAAAGACAGTAAAATTTAAAAATAAAAGCTCAGATTAACTTGATAGCCACGACAAATGATGATGACAAATGATCGAAACATCGACGACTATCCCATACCCAAATGGATGAAAGAAAGAAAAAACTATTTCTTTTAATTTCCACCCACATATATCCTTTTATTTCGAAGAGACCGTGGATCAGTATTAATTAAACCGACGCGCGCCGCCATCGAAAACGATTTAATTTCCATCTTTAATTATTTCCGCTTCGGAAGATCTCCGTCTCGCGCGCGTCGAACGCCAGGAGAAGAAGGTGATGATAATTGAAACCGTAAAAGTTAAAGCGCCGGGCAGGAAATGGACTTAAATCGAAGGGGCGAGCTTATCTTAATTTTCTTTCGCTACCGTCGTCGGAGCTTTCACGGCTGATGGAAAGACCGATCGTGCACGGGTGCAGATAGCGTCCGAAGTTGATGAGCGTTATGGCTAAACAAAGGAATCGATTTTCTATTGTTTTCCCCGTTCGATTATTTCTTCCCTTTGTTTTCAAGTGATTAGCTTTTTTCTATGGATGTATCTCGAAAGTGCGTAGGAGGCGAAAAATTCTTGATCAATTTCATTGACAAAAAGAAATTCCGTTTGTAAGATAGTATATTTAGATAATAACCATTACGTTTCGACCCTCATAAAGGGCCTCATCCCCAAAAATTATAGATCATAGAATCCCATTCTAGGAGCGAGCGACAATACGAAAATTACGACATCAGCAGGGGAGGAAGGCCGGGGTATAGTTCGCTCGCCCGCCGACAAATATGGATGTCGAGAGTGGAACGAGCGCTCGGCGTAATATTAACAGAAGGGTCCGTTAATACCGTAATGGGTTTTAAAGGGATCCGCTTGCGCAAGCAGATCCACGCTAATGGCCTGATTAGTCCCGAAAGATCCGAGAACACAAAGTGTATTTGTCTCCTCCCGTTTCCGTCTCGGCCTCGACGAAGTTTCTTTTTCGCAGCGTCAAAATTTAAAATTGCACCCCTTTCCACAACGCCCAACGCCCACCGTTCGTCGGGGTACAAAACTATTCTACACTATAATTCTCGTCCCGGAATTGCGACTCTTCTTCGCCCGGGAGCCGAATTAACATTTAAATTAAGAGTAGGCCGGTTTAAAATCGTGATTCGTATCGAGGTCGCGCGGTCCGGGGGTCGGAAACAAACGGAATGGTTTGGAGTATATGGCAGGTAAATCGTCCGACATTTAGTTAATTGAAACGTCTAAGGGGGAGAGGGATGATCGGGGACGAAAGGGGTGATAAACGGCGGAACAATTACTGTGAGTGTTAACAGACGATAATGTATTCATTTATCATCCCCCTTTTCGACGAACGGTTCGGGGTGCATTAATATTAAAGCTGGCGGAAATACCGCGAATAACAGTTGAATGATACGGACAATTTTTTTTATATTCTCGCCTTCGCTCTTTTCACTGCTTTAGTTTTATCTTAAGGGGGCGACTTGAGAGTTCATAGTCAACAGATGGCACCACAGTCGAAAAACGACACTAATTTGTAGGATACAAAACCGAGAAATGAAGCATTCTTTTAATAAAATCATTAATAAATCGAAGGCGGAAGGAATGAACTAGGGTATGGTTATATTATCAATCTACAATGTGTCGCATATTCTGAGAAAACATGTTCCAAGCATTGCAAATTGAAAAGAGAATTGGTAAAATCAAACAAAATACGTTACAAAATCTTGCCGCGATATTCTACATGTGAAATTTGTAAGAATATGAACAACTGATGAACAATTCGGTATGTATAGAGTATAATTTATATCCGCAAAGTGAACGTATGACAAGCAGTTGATTTAAGAGTCCTCAAAATCCTAATAAAAGTGTGGTCATTGTCCGATAGATGGCAAAATCTATTATTCTTCAACTTTTGATTCAGGAGGATTTTCTTCATGTGGCGCCTCGCAACATATCTTTCCTGCCAACATTATGAAACAGAAAATATATTTCTGTTTCGCTTGTTGAGAGTATAGAGAAGTGCGCTTGCGTTATAGAAGCCAATTATAATCCAGAATTCAGCGCTTACCTAGCGGTTGTTATTATGTCCATGTATTCTAGGCAATTATAGGTTAGGATCTCGTATTTACCAAAACATTGTTGTTTTATATGCAGCAGTAAACAACCATGTAGTTGAAAAACAAACTGCAATTTTTCCAAGTGAGATTTCGTGTTTGCTGTAGAGAAAAGATGATAGTATCGACAGATTTTACGGATTTCCAAAGGCGCAGAAAGGAAAAAAATTTGCACAATTGCAGAGAAAGTGTGAAGGGAAAATATTTCAGCATTGTTTACCACTTCTAGCCTAGTAAACGTCTTAATGGATAAAATTGTTAAAAGATTGGCCCGCACGTTTAACACAGAAAGTATTCTATTGTAGAATGTGTTGGGTAATCATAATGTGGAACTGGTTACATTAATATTAAAGTATTAATTAACGTTTATAGAAGCAATAGTTCCTTAATTGTTAAATATTTTTAGATAGATTTATTACATTTATAAAGCAACGAAACAAATTTAATATTATTCATCGTTAATATTTCGATTCAAAACTGGCCACTTGATATAAAAGACCGATGTAAAATGTCATCAAAATGTATAAATTCAGGTTAAGTTATAGGAAAATAACATTCCAGAATACCGCTAAAATTTGAATGCATTTTTTTCATGCGCATTTTTGGGCAGGCTCAAAGAGTGAGATGACGCTTGTATTTTGTTTCACTTAGATCGCAAGACTTTCTACGCATTGCAAAGTAGCTATGATGAAAACATGTCTTTAACCCCCTCCCCCCCTCTCTTTCCAAATGACGCCCCTGACCCACGAGCTAGTGCTAAAAAGAATAATGAACAAAAGTTGACCCACTTCTCAAAAAGAGAAAAAATGGCGCAATATTTTATGGAGCGACGAAACAAAAATAAAATTGTTTGGAAGTGCCTCCGCACGTAATGTTCGATGCCCCAGGAAAAATAATTCCTTAAGCGCTTTGCAGAAACGACTGCTGAAAATACGATATTGTAGTATGTTGAGGAAAGTTATCCATTAGATGGATTTATCAGCAAGATAATGTTCCTAAGCATACTCCCAAGTTGGTCAAATTTTTAGTTTCAAGACAACGGCTGACTTTACTCGACTTTACTCGACTGGCCAAGCCAGTCACCGGATTTCAGTTCGATTGAAAATCTTAGGGGGAGAGTTAAAATAAAGGATAGGGACGGAAACTTTTTCAACATAAGGACGATTTGTAGAATTTTGTTAAAAAAACTTGGTATGAAATACCAGCGGAAACCTGTCGTAAATTTTATCAAATATGCCAAAACTTGTGTCAAAAATAATTCAAAATAATGGTGTATTAGCGACCAGTAATTTCAAATTAAGTATCATTAGTCAAACCAAATATCAATAAAAACTGGTCCAACTTAACCATATGTGGCTATCCGTACAGAATCGCGTGGAGTGAAAGAATTATTAATAAGCGAAGCACAGTGCAAGGAAATTATCACGAAGCGATAACCAAAAACACATAAAGCACGATATTAAAATTGTGAACGTGTAAATTCCTGGATGCGTACGAAAGGACACACATAGGTAAAAATGCGAATCTTCTAAACAAAGATGTCGGTCCCATCAGTCACTCGACACTTTTCGATCTATTATAAGCAGGTACTTTGTGTTTTGTAGTTTGTTTAAAGAAGGGATACGTACCTCAACGTAAAGAGGACTTTATTTATGAGTTCTAAGATGACCTGGAAGTCCTTCCTTAGAATAATATATGCATACTTTGTAGATAGAGACATACGACCTCGAGTGTGTGAGTGAATTTAAGATATCAAGATTCTTTCGGTAAGAGACGGTTTGAATATGCTTGTCGCATTACTAGTAAAACACGTGTCACCGGATTTAATTAAGTAATTGTGTGGTAAGTAGTTTGCCGATGTGATATAGTGTCAATAGCTACACCACAATTCATGCAATCACTACCAATTACTCCACTGACGCTTGAAAAAATTGATATTCAAATTTCTACCACGACTCAAACGCCCCAATTTTCTCTCATTAACCGTCCCCATCTTAAAATCTTTACGATTCTATTTTTATCGCCAGCCGTCTGCAGCAAAGCAAATCGATATTTTTTTGTTATCTATTTCCCTGTCTGTACCAACCTCCCTCGTCCGGCGCCTAATGCCACTAAAACTCGACTAGCCAAGAGGAGACAACAATACGGGGATTTTTTCGGCGATCCGCCGGCGGGGGCGCCATCGAATTGTCAAAGTTTTCGGCGCCATCCCTGGACCATTTATTATTTTCCGGGGGAAATAAGCGTGGCGCCGGCTAGATCGGCGCCTCGCGTCTGCCTCTGCGGTCGCAGACGGCTCGATACGTCAGGGATTCCGGTTTATGGTTCATCTCATTCATTATTGCGCGATCGTGGAGCGTCCGCTACGGGAGACGCAGTAGTTATGTCTACATGCTCGGGCTCTGCTTTTATCGTCGAGATCTCGTATTTTTGCGACGCACGCATTTTACGCGATTGCCTTCAAAATTGTAATCGTTTCGTTGGAAACTGGTTTGGCATCCTCCGTCGCTTTTGATTATTTTCTAGAGTTCGATGTCTTCAATCGCCGGAAAGTTGTGAGGAAAGTGTCCGTATACCAAAAATACTACTAGCAGAAATATATTATTATTATACATACGTACATAATAAAAGTTGATTTTCCGTTTCCTTCTAATCCAAACACGCGAAGAGAGTTTGACGTTTCTCTTTCTCTATTGGACTTGGAAACTGCATTTTTAAATGAATATTCTGTTGTTTTTTTTATATAACCACTGGTTAGGGAAGCATTGGACATCAACGTTTTAATAAGTTACACTTATTCCATAATAATATTCTATACTTTCTCTCTCACAATTTATTGGGAAAGGCCGAATTATCATTTTTTTTTGTAATAAAAGTTAATCTTTCGTCTCTTGCCAGTCCGTATGAGTAAAGTATACTGATACTCGGTTTGCAATTTTTTTGCAGATCTCTTTCTATTACATCTAGTTACAATAGGACGAGACTTGAACTTTTGAATCAATAGGGTTCCGTTTCGTTCTAACCCGAATGCACCAAAACATAACAAGATACAACCGCATGTATTTATGGACGGTGCTTCTGCACAAATACCATATATCCTTCGTTTGTAATCATTCCTTTAAAAGAGATAAGAGTATTCTATAAAAAGTCTTCTATAAAAAGAAAATAAATCCTTAGAGCCTTTCTAACCCACACAAGCCGAATATATTCAGCATTCACTAGAACGGGACGGTATATCGCTTTTATAATAAAAATTGACCTTTCATCTCATTCTCATCCATGGACGGCGAAAGTATATGTGTAATATATTTGATCCAATTGAAGGTATCATTTCTACATGTACACATTTTCTATCCTTTCTCCATTAGTATTTGTTAGAATAGGACGAAAGATCAACACCTTCTATAATAAAAGTTAATCCTTAGCCTCTTTCTAACTCACACTAGTCGATTATATTCAGCATTCATTAGAAGAGGACGGAATATCAACTTGTGTAATAGGAGTTGACCTTTCATCTCTTTCTCGTCCACACATTGCAAAAGTATGTGTGATATAGTTGATCCAATTGAAGATATCATTTCTACATGTACAAATTTTCTATCCTTTCTCCATTAGTATTTGTTAGAATAGGACGAAAGATCAACACCTTCTATAATAAAAGTTAATCCTTAGCCTCTTTCTAACTCACACTAGTCGATTATATTCAGCATTCATTAGAAGAGGACGGAATATCAACTTGTGTAATAGGAGTTGACCTTCCATCTCTTTCTCGTCCACACATTGCAAAAGTATGTGTGATATAGTTGATCCAATTGAAGATATCATTTCTACATGTATAAATCTTCTATCCTTTCTCCATTAGTATTTGTTAGAATAGGACGAAAGATCAACACCTTCTATAATAAAAGTTAATCCTTAGCCTCTTTCTAACTCACACTAGTCGATTATATTCAGCATTCATTAGAAGAGGACGGAATATCAACTTGTGTAATAGGAGTTGACCTTTCATCTCTTTCTCGTCCACACATTGCAAAAGTATGTGTGATATAGTTGATCCAATTGAAGATATCATTTCTACATGTATAAATCTTCTATCCTTTCTCCATTAGTATTTGTTAGAATAGGACGAAAGATCAACACCTTCTATAATAAAAGTTAATCCTTAGCCTCTTTCTAACTCACACTAGTCGATTATATTCAGCATTCATTAGAAGAGGACGGAATATCAACTTGTGTAATAGGAGTTGACCTTTCATCTCTTTCTCGTCCACACATTGCAAAAGTATGTGTGATATAGTTGATCCAATTGAAGATATCATTTCTACATGTATAAATCTTCTATCCTTTCTCCATTAGTATTTGTTAGAATAGGACGAAAGATCAACACCTTCTATAATAAAAGTTAATCCTTAGCCTCTTTCTAACTCACACTAGTCGATTATATTCAGCATTCATTAGAAGAGGACGGAATATCAACTTGTGTAATAGGAGTTGACCTTTCATCTCTTTCTCGTCCACACATTGCAAAAGTATGTGTGATATAGTTGATCCAATTGAAGATATCATTTCTACATGTATAAATCTTCTATCCTTTCTCCATTAGTATTTGTTAGAATAGGACGAAAGATCAACACCTTCTATAATAAAAGTTAATCCTTAGCCTCTTTCTAACTCACACTAGTCGATTATATTCAGCATTCATTAGAAGAGGACGGAATATCAACTTGTGTAATAGGAGTTGACCTTTCATCTCTTTCTCGTCCACACATTGCAAAAGTATGTGTGATATAGTTGATCCAATTGAAGATATCATTTCTACATGTATAAATTTTCTATCCTTTCTCCATTAGTATTTGTTAGAATAGGACGAAAGATCAACACCTTCTATAATAAAAGTTAATCCTTAGCCTCTTTCTAACTCACACTAGTCGATTATATTCAGCATTCATTAGAAGAGGACGGAATATCAACTTGTGTAATAGGAGTTGACCTTTCATCTCTTTCTCGTCCACACATTGCAAAAGTATGTGTGATATAGTTGATCCAATTGAAGATATCATTTCTACATGTACACATTTTCTATCCTTTCTCCATTAGTATTTGTTAGAATAGGACGAAAGATCAACACCTTCTATAATAAAAGTTAATCCTTAGCCTCTTTCTAACTCACACTAGTCGATTATATTCAGCATTCATTAGAAGAGGACGGAATATCAACTTGTGTAATAGGAGTTGACCTTTCATCTCTTTCTCGTCCACACATTGCAAAAGTATGTGTGATATAGTTGATCCAATTGAAGATATCATTTCTACATGTTCACATTTTCTATCCTTTCTCCATTAGTATTTGTTAGAATAGGACGAAAGATCAACACCTTCTATAATAAAAGTTAATCCTTAGCCTCTTTCTAACTCACACTAGTCGATTATATTCAGCATTCATTAGAAGAGGACGGAATATCAACTTGTGTAATAGGAGTTGACCTTCCATCTCTTTCTCGTCCACACATTGCAAAAGTATGTGTGATATAGTTGATCCAATTGAAGATATCATTTCTACATGTATAAATCTTCTATCCTTTCTCCATTAGTATTTGTTAGAATAGGACGAAAGATCAACACCTTCTATAATAAAAGTTAATCCTTAGCCTCTTTCTAACTCACACTAGTCGATTATATTCAGCATTCATTAGAAGAGGACGGAATATCAACTTGTGTAATAGGAGTTGACCTTTCATCTCTTTCTCGTCCACACATTGCAAAAGTATGTGTGATATAGTTGATCCAATTGAAGATATCATTTCTACATGTACAAATTTTCTATCCTTTCTCCATTAGTATTTGTTAGAATAGGACGAAAGATCAACACCTTCTATAATAAAAGTTAATCCTTAGCCTCTTTCTAACTCACACTAGTCGATTATATTCAGCATTCATTAGAAGAGGACGGAATATCAACTTGTGTAATAGGAGTTGACCTTTCCATCTCTTTCTCGTCCACACATTGCAAAAGTATGTGTGATATAGTTGATCCAATTGAAGATATCATTTCTACATGTATAAATCTTCTATCGTTTCTCTGTCAGTATTTGTTACAATAGGACGAAACTTCAACTTCTTCTATAATAAAAGTTTATCTTTAGTCTCTTTCTAATCCACACTACCCTCACATGTGCCGTATTTACTAGAAAAGGACTTCTATAATAAGAGTTGATCTTCCATCTCTTCTAACACGGTAGCTGTATCGTACTGGACATGCTCTTTAGAAGTATGAGTAGAAAATTGATTAAATTGAATTTGAGAATTGATAAACATGTGAAATTTTATGAAAGAAATGTGTTTATTAAATTTGGCTACTTTCCTGATTACATTGCCGTTCTTACCCTTTACAATTTAATTGGTTACAATATCTCTACGTTTATTATGGCGTATATGAGAATGCACATTCAAACGACTCTCTGGTTCGTTTTAAAATTTTGAGCTGTTTCAACCATTTTTGCAGTATCGATGTTTAATTTAGAAGTTACGGTTCATATTTTGACCAGAAATCTTTTATCACGAATTTCGTAATGCAATTTTTATGAATTTTATTACATAAACTATATTACAATCTTTCTTCCTTCTTCTACAAGAAAGTTTATATTATAAAATATATACTTTCTTATATGATAGTTTTCTACCGCAATTAGATCAATTAAACAAGACTGATTGAAACAATCGTTATATTTTCAGAATGTTTACAATTTTGTACACCTTCACTAGATAAATGTATAAAAACATTTGTTTTTTTATTCGGGAACTATCAACAAAATAACTAACTAGGACTAGGATTTCTTGATATATAGAATCTGTAAGAAAATTTTTATATAAATATTAACTGATTTAATGTACAAACACATATGTCCAAACTATGGAAACATCCTGAAAGAAAAACCTCATATCAAAAGATCTTTGTCGAAGCGTTTTTCTGATGATGCTTCATTACTAAAAGTTGAACGAGACGATTCTATGGAATATTATTCCTTTTTTTTTTACTAAAATCGCAAAGAAACATCCAAAGAAAAGCTTCACGTGAAATTTTCATTCTTTTACAAAATTGCTTTTTTCAAACGTTTACTGTAGAGAAACTCCTCGGTCAATTTCACAATAGCAGAAATCAAATTTTACGAAAATAGTAATGACAAATCTTAATACAGCCGTTTGTAAAAGCATAAAGGGCGTTCCTCATATATAATAATAAAATTATCGAATACATCGGAGTTCGATATGAATAGATGTGTTTTAACTTCTTCCGCCCTGTTAACGCGAAAGGAAATTCAACGCGAAAGTATTAAAACGCCCGGTCGTAATAAATCATCCCCGAATATAACGAATTTTCGAAATCCATTAACAAAAACGTTTTTATCTAATGTCACCCCGAAAATGAGGACGACTCGACTCGCTTCGCCTCGTCTCGCCTCTTTCTGCATTAACGTCGACTGCGTGCTGTTTCGGTAATAACAGTAATAAAACATTTTGTAACAATCATCCGGGGTAGGCGGTGCTCGCCGCCACCCCTACTAATATCGCATATATCAAACATGATACCCTAGGGAACGTTTCATTTAAATTTCGAACGGGCACCCTTCCTATCGTCGATGCCAGGTCCAGGCTATGAATCTCTGCAAATGTACGTATGTACGTACGATCCGTACGTAGAGAGAAGAGTTTGTAATTTTAAGTTTTAGTCCCGATACCCTAAGAGGTATAAAGGGTACTAAGAAGAAAAAGAATGGGTATCAATATTCTTTGAGAAGAATATCTTTAATTTAAAAACACTTCTTTTTTTCTGCGCTACATACAATGCTTCAGGAATTTAGTTATGGTCACAAATTTCTCATTCTGCCAATATTGAGGGGCGGCTGTACCATACTGCATTAAGAAGGAAACATCGAAATTCGATAATTCTGATTTAGTTGACTCTGTACAAACTGAAAGAGTAATAAGAACAATACCATTTTTTCAGCGGCTGAATCCCTCGATTTCGGGGCGCAGCCCCTCCAAGGACTTACAGGATTTTTAAATTTTTGCAAATATCGCGGAAACTATTACAGATATCTTTTCTTTTTAGAATGTACTTTGACTAATTATTTTCGGACAAAAATAATAACCGGGGAACGGGTACCTCACACACCTCATTTTTCTTTAATTTCGCTTTTTGATAATCACAAATAGAGTCGGTGCAAGGCGCCACATTAAAATTCGGAGAAACATTTTTAAAATTTTTACGACAGTTTGAGTTGGTAGTTCCGGCAATAGTGAATATTTTGCATGCATTGTGCTCAGAAATTGGTGAGTATTACCACTATTGCCGGAACTACCAACTCAAACTGTCGTCACAATTTTAAAAATGTTTACTGGGAAGGGCTTACAGGATTTGTAAATTTTTGTAAATATCTCGGAAACTGTTTCAAATGTCTTGTCTTTTTAGAATGTACTTTGACAAATTATTTTCGGACAAAAATAATAACCGGGGAACGGGTATCTCACACACCTCATTTTTTTAATATCTTTTTTAATAATTCCAAATAAAGTGAGTGCAAGGTACCATATTAAAATTCGGAGAAGTAACCCATTAAATATTTTTTAAATTTTGACAGTATAAGTTGGTATCTCCGGCAATAGTGAATATATTCGCATGCATTTGAGTATGATCACTATTGCCGGAACTACCAACTTAAACTGTCGTGTCGTCAAAATTTTAAAAATGTTTACTGGAAAGGGCGTCAGTCCAGTTAACACTACTTAATGATAACACGTCATCCACTCTTTTATCAAACCTTATAAAACTTTGCTTGTCGTTGATTGATAGATAATTTCACTGATTCGACAAATATGGATTCTTCATACTTCAAATTATATAGTATACAGGGGTTAAACATTAATTTTACGTTAAGAATTGTATGCGAGTATACAAGGATTAAACATTAATTTTACGTCAAGAATTGTGTTCGAGTAAACAGAGGTTAAACATTCATTTTTATTAGTAACTTCATGGGGGCGGGGGATCCAGGTTGAGCGTTAATAGTATTATCATTAATTTTGTTAGTATTTTAAGGGGATGGGTGGACTTCAGTACTGTCACGCGAATATTTATTTTCCTTTATCTATAATTACGTTCAGATAAATTGCAAGCGACTGTAAGACCTGTTGGAATTCCATCCACTATCAAGCGTGTTAATTGATAATAACCTAATTGATTATTTATTGTATTCTCTTTTTATTATTATTCACAACTAATAACATTAAAGTGCTATTAACCGACCATAGGGTAACGCAAATTTGAGCTTTACGCCGAAATGTATATTTATTGAAACAATTATATAATTAGGAATCTATTTGTTATATAATAGCATTTATCTACGCAAGCAATATTTTATAAATCTTAATTAAAATTCAAATTATTCGAATGTCTCCGACCAACACCCAAGACCTTACGATCTGGCGAGTCAAGTGACGTCACTAGATTTATTTACAAGCATTAGTTCATTTTCAGCTGTATTTAGTTGTATTAAAAACACAAGTTTCCTAAAGAAATACTGATTTGGAATGCTTTAACACGTGCGCAAGTTCTCACTTGAAACCTTTGAATGGCTAAAATTACTGAAACCGCATTTGTAAAGGCACAAAGTGATAATTGACTGAATATTAACCTGTTTATGTTGATCAAAATCATTCGCTCAACGCTGTCGTAAGGACCGTAAAAGAATTAAAGCTGATTAGTAAGTAAAATTAGTTAAAGATGTAATAATTTAATAGAAATACTGTTATTTCATAATTCCTATATTATTAACATGTAATGGGAATATGAAATTTATAGGTTAGTGCTATATGTCAAAAAATCAGACTAACTGTAGGTAACCATGGAAACACAGAACATCGAAATGTAAATAAATATGTCACTGTCATTGTTTTGGCGGGAATTCAAAATATCATTTTTCAATAATTATTTCATAGTGGAAATAATGCTTTTAATACAGAACTTATAATGATATGAGTAATTACTAATGTTAAAGAATTTAATTAAATCATAGGCAGAAATCATGCGTATATCTAGTTCATTTTTTAAATTTAGTTTCAAATAGTAATTATTTTCTATAGTCAGTTCGGATAACTTTCTACCATATATTACGGGGCGGAGGGGGATACCTCCGACCTCGGAAAATTAAAAAGCGACCCAGTAGCACAAATTGGGGCTGGATCGCCTTCGACCATACCGTAAAGTATCGTTTCGTTTGTCATTTGCCATTTTTACAAAAGTATTAAGAGGTAGTGACAACAAAGGTAGCAGTAATAGACTGCGCAAAAAGGGACATGTGTGTGCCACCAAACATTAAAAAGATCTGTGTGTTGCATCACGACAATGCGCCTTGCCACACGACAATTTCGGTAAACCGTTTTTTTTTTTTTTTTTTGGCTAATAAGAACATTTATGTGGCTCCTTAGCCTTCTTGTTTGCCCGATTTGAGTCCTTGTGACTTTTTCTTTTCTCGAGATTGAAACAACACCCCCGGGGCATCGTTTTGGGGTATTGGACAAGATTCAAGCGGCTGTCTCCGATCAGCTGAAGGCCATTATAGTATTCGAGTTCCAGCATTGCTATGAGGAGTGAAAGAACCGTATCCAAAACTGCGTGGCTTCCCAAAGCAGTTAGTTTGAAGGGGACAATGTTATTGGAATAAAACAAGTCAAAAATCGGTTTGATTACTTTATTTACAAACCTCGTAGTTTCCGAAAATTAATGCGTCTTCCTTCTGTTTTGTCTTACAGCTTTTTTAAACCTGAATCTTCTTAGAAATAACATCAAAAGATTCCAGATAAATACAAATCCTAAAGCTTCCTCTATCATCGCAATCTTCCTACCCATCTTCGCACATCTAGTACGAAATAAACAGACGAATATCAACGATATAAAACTCTTCTGCTCAGATTACGCGAATCGTGTGCTGCCGTCGCCTCGGTTTATAAATCCGTGCCCGCTCGACGAACGTATATGAATCAGCGAGAGCTCTCGAGTCTCATCTCAACAAGAAAATCTTCTTTATTGCGCTGCCGATCCTCGGAGCAAATCCGAAAAGCCGTAGCATTCGGCGCCCGGCGATTCACGAACACGTAGCGCGCACATACACACGTACACGGGCCGTAAAGGAATAAGTACATAAGTATAGTAAAGTCCGGACGGTAGTACATAAAGAGTGAAGAAGAGGCGCCCCGACGACGGTTACTTGGCGATGTCTGAAACGTACTCGAGACCACCTTTCGATCCGTCCTCGAACATCCCTCATCGACGTTATTACACCCTCTTAAACGGACGCCGTGGGATCCCCGTCCCCCGCTAACGGGGTGCCGTAGATGCGTCGTTGCGGGCTTTAATGAGCACATTCAGATTTACTTTGCTAAATTGAATTCTGTAAGGCGATTTGTTTCAATTGTTAAATCGCAAAAGCTCGGACAGGGTACATGGAGAATTAGCGGCGGGGCGGCTCACTGATAGAGGTATCATGTTTCCAATCGCAATAAGTCGTGGGGTAATCGTGGGGAAAATGTTTCGTTTGAATTTGCAAACGTAACCTAGGTACGAAGTAAAGTATAAAAAGTTTAACACTGGGAAAGGTGTTACTAGCTTTTAAAGCTTTTGAAAAAGAAATAATAGTAACAGGAAATGATAAACGGAAAGTCAGAAACGTGACCGATACCGTTAGTGTGGATAACCAACCTCGTTAGTAATAACGAGGGCGATCCAGGCTGAGCTAGTTCAGTGAAAACGGCGTAGGTTAAGGTTCGTGAAATAATAACAAGGCGCCACTCTCCAATTGTGAAACTGGATCACCTCTAAATGACTGGAGTCAGAATGACCCTTACTTAAGAAGTAACCAGAAGATATTCAATCGCCACTGAAAGTTATGAAGGGATAAAAACACCGCTTTTGGTACTAGACACGTTCTGCTGGAGCTTTCCACCAACAGGGTCCTATCCTTGACGCAGTTGAAGCTCTTAATTTCACCTTAAAACCTTAATTTCATGTTATTTAATTTAGTTTTATAACAGCCTTTTAAACTTTTTAGTACATGCAACCTCCATCTCATTTTCATCCATTTTCACGATTTTTAATTTGATGACTTTCATCTAAATATCTCAGTTGATATTTTGGCCGCAATGGAACGAATTTTTCTCTATTTCGAGAACGGTAATGGATGAAGAGTCCGAATCTACTCGTCGAGACCAATCCGATAGGCCTATTTCGAACGCAATCGAACGAACTTTCTCTTTAGCTCAAGAACGGCAAGAGATACGGCGATCGGGATGGAATATTTAGAGTCTACGGGCCAAAATCTATCGTATGGGTATATTTGGACACGGTTGGACGTAAAAATATTATTATCGAAAAAAGTTTCTACCTCAAAGCATAGATATTTTGTCAGCTTTCCGAGATAGCTTACTTCCGATAGCGCTAGCGAATTCAATCACAAAGTACTTGAGGTGCTGATTATGATGAAATAAGCCGCAGGTCCCTAAGTCTTACCGTTTCAGAGATATGGTAATTTGAAGTTTTAAATAATTTCTTAGCATAGTTTTATTCTAAGGCGAAAACTATTAGAGATAGCGCGTTCGTTCTTATTCCATTCGATTCCTAGCCAAAATCTGCTTCTAGCAAGATCTATTCGATCGCGATCGAGCCTTAAATAAAGTAGTGAGAGCGATTTGCAATTTAGCTGATAATGAAAATCTGGATTTTTAATGGAATTTTGGTCATTTGATGAAAATTCATGTTCGAATTTTGAAGTTATTTTGCGTAAGAATATGCATAATTGCACCGATAATTACGTAAAACATATTCTTTTCTAACGTGAAACGCATAGGTTTCGAGAAAACGCATAAAATATACCGAATATAGAGATGAATTTAGGGCGAAAATGGGCAAACGTCAAACGCTCGTAGTGCCTACATTATCGACGATCGGAAACCGATCCGGGAATGATTCTAAATGAGAAAAATAAATTCTTTCGAATGGTGTAGAAATGAATATCGTATTTTAGGGATTTTTTGCGATTTTCTCGGTAACCGTCGGAGTAAAATTAAAAAAGTCTAATGAGATCTTTCTGGTATACGTAAGAAATAAGGAGGAAGCGCTTTCAAACTTTGTTCATATTTTTGTTTTTAACTGGACCTCGTCATAACCATTATAACCGGTTATTGTTCCCAAAGCGATATTCGATTTTTGTCTGCTCGAATTTCGAAGCACGTAGCCTTTTAGACGCGGTTAATGCCGGCGTTCGTCGCGTAATTTGGTCACGTGACGTATACTTCCTGCCTTTTCTACGAAGCCACTTACCCCTCTCTACGTATAATACCGGGGATACGCGGCGGTAAGTGCCACGTCGACCGTATTGTTTCTTCTCCTAACGGGGGCTGAGATTTCGATTTTCGATATCGAAGTGTTATACAGACTAGAATCTTTTCCTCAAGTCAATTCTGGTGTATTGAGTTGGAATAATAAGACCAACGGTTACATATGGATCCGAAACATGGAAAATTCATCAAAAGGATAGAGCTGCGTTAGAAATTTTTTTAAAGGAAAGTCCTGAGAAGAATATATGGTAGAAAAGAAGTGGAGGGCCTCTGGAGAAGGAGGACAAACGAAGAATTGATGGAACTATATGGAGAACTATCCATAACTATTGTGGCAAGAATTCAGGGAATGAGATAGCTGGAGTGTATGGCGAGAATGGAGGAGAGGGTGGAAAAGGTGGCGAAGCAGGTATTGACGAAGGAAATATCGGGGACAAGGAAAAGAAGAAGTGCACGAGTTAAACAGCTGCGGACTATGGAGAGGGACTTCTTATAGAAGAGTAATTCAAGTACCAGTCGAATATTGGCAATAGAAGCATCCTCAAGATGAAGAGCAGCTTTTAGAAGACTATTTGAACACTGCATCTTCAATGACGCATGGACTGACTTGTACGCAGGTATGGGAGCATTTCAAGATGACCAAAAATTAGAGATACATTATCCCAGCAATTGGAATCAGAACCAAATGGCATGGATAGATCGGTATAACGCTTATATGAGAAGACATAATACACTTTCATTTTGAAAATCAGAGAAAATGAGCCTAGCTCACTCCACAATTTTCAATATCTCTACTTTGGGGATTTTTTTTTTTTTGAAAACCTGGAATGCCTTCGGCAAAAATGTAAATTTCACCCGAAAGATAGAAACATACAACGGAGACGAAACAGGTCTCTTAACTGTTATTGAGCCACCAAACGTGGTTGCTACAAAAGGAGTAAAACAAATTGGACAAGTTCACAAGAACATGGTCAACTTAGTACCATTCTAGCCTTCGTCTCGGCAACTACAACTACAATTCTTCCTGCCTTCGGTTTTCCAAGAGTAAACTTTAAAGAGTTTATGAAAGAAGATTAGTAGTAGAGCACGAACCCTAGAAGATTATTATAACATGGAAGGAACACTATGAGGGAGCACGATGGTATATACGACAGAAAAAAATTAGATATTTGAGGAAATAACGAACAACTGAGACGATTAGACACAGAATAGTACCGGAACTACTGAAGCATGGGGGTGATCAACTGTATAAAAAATCTATATGCTAATAAAGAATATGGACGCAAAAGCGGGTATTTAAGTAGTGAGTCATGGAAATTATAATGCCAATCCACAAGAAAAGAAACAAAGAAATATGTGGAAACTATTGAGCCATCACGTTACTAAACTCCGCATATAAGATACTAGCAAACCAAATAAACCGGAAGCTGGTGATTTAGGGTGAAATAATTTTGTGGAACCGCCCAAAAATGGTTTTAGATCTGGAAAATCGACGATAAGCGCAATCTATACTCCAGATTACATCGTTCAAAAATCTCAAGAACATAATAAAGAATTACAAGTAATATTAAGGCTGGTTGTCACGGTTCTAACTGTAACAATGCATTATCTGTCATCTCTCGCTTCAGCGTTTTACGAGTAGATGGCGCCCTGCTTTTGGTAGGTTTGTGATACAATTCGCGCATTCTGGTTGAACGTGTTGGGATTCTGCTTGTAACGTTGAGTTGGACATTCAGTTCCTGACGAAATCGGTTTCCGTTAATAAGTTATTCCGTTTTCGCTTTTAAGTCTCGTTTTTCGAGGATATACACGGAAATTCGACGTTGGGAAGTGTATAGTATCGTCCGATTCTGGAAGTTTCGCTTCCCCACATTTTTTCTTCAAACTAGTCGTTCACGTTTCTTTTCCCTCAATTGGAGGTGAATCTTTTCTTTTGTTAATTTCGATACAGTAATTTCTCTCTTCCAGGTTGTTATAGCGAACTAGTGTGAGCTAATATAGGTTAGGGGAACTATTGTGAATTTATTTTGTATTTATTTTTGAAAACATCTGCAAACTATCGTAGGAGCTAGAAGCCGATTTAGTGTTCAAATTGCTGGTTTCCAGACATGTTCCATGACATCAAGTGCGAGCACACCCGCCATCTTGTACAGTTTCCGTCCCGATACCAAATACCACGCCGTACGGAAGACGACAATAGGAATCACGTTACGTTAAGTCTCGCCTTTATTTGAGTTTATGTTTCTGAATTGTGGGAAATATTCACTAGAATCTTGTACTTAATTTAGAGTTAGGAATTTTGGGATTTGTGTGCGAGTAAACAGGGATTTTGTTACTTTTCTAAACATTCAGTTATGTTAGTATTTTCGGCTATGCGGAGGGGGGAGGGGGATTCACATTTGTTATCGAGTAAAAAGGGTTTTTCGTTACGTTGACTATTTAGTGCTATATTTCATTATTTTAGTAGTTTAAAGGGAGAATTACAAGTGCTTGTCATTTGAATATATGCTCGTTTTTAATTACGTTCAGCTAAAGCTGTAAGGTGGTTGTAAGGCCGCTGGAATTCCATCGGTTACCGAAGGCATGCAAACCTACGCCTATTTTAATTTTTACAAAAGCTGTAAAAACTAGTTACAGTAATGTTTATACTTTAAAAGTACATTCCATGCCCTAAATACACAAAAAATGATGAAAGAACTAAAATCTGTAGGGACACGAAGGAGATTGACCAAACTAATTACAATTTTTTAATCAAAAAACGGGGGCAAACAGTGCGATTCAGTTTCTCCAACTCTGTTTAATCTTCAGCTGGAAGAAATAATGCGCAAACAAATTTCAACAAAAACATAATAACGGAAAAAAATTTGTAACCAAGCCATAGGCCTTCTTGGCTCGCAGTGCTGAGTATATATACACATTCAGAAACTGAAACTAGATGACGTCGGTCAAATCTTCACGAGATAAATGCTTATTAGTTCTGGGCGTCTGCAAATCGAATTTTACCCGATCATAATACCACATTACAGTCATACGCAAATCATTACCAAGTCATTTTGGCATTGTTTTCACGACCAAAATCATAAAATATACCGAACAACAACGAAATTTTCTTTTTTAATTAAAACTCATTTACCTCATTTCCTTGCCTAATTTCCCGGATGATACAATCGCGACTCTGATTATTCCGCGACCGTTTCGAACCTTCCATCTCTTCTTTACTCCCCTTTCAAAAGAAAAAGAAAAAGAAAAAAGGGCAAAAGCGAAAAAAACCGCTCAGCTTGTCGGACCATTTCCCGCTTTGAATACGACGACGGGCGCGCGAGGTCGCCTCGTTATCGCGATATCTGACGATATTATGGCTCTTTTATATCGCCTGAAAAGACCAGAAATGAGTTACCGGAAAGAGATACATTATATTTCGCCCCTTCGCCGCCGTTACCGAGGAGGATGTCATTAGAGTTTATGTCTCCAGGGCATTTTGTACACAATATGTTTCTTTATGCTTTCGGGCGAACTTCCATCGGTCGACTTTTCGAAATCGTATCTCGTAGAGGAGGTAATATATTTCGTTATAATTAGGGAAGGTGCGTATATGTCTGGTGGGGCACAATTCTATTTACGAGACGCAATAAAAATGTGACAGATAACGAAGGTACAAATAACGGACGAAGCAAGAAGTACATCCTCTTGTCTATAAACACAGCGGTGGACGCCTCAAATTTAACCCTTGATGATTTCAGATACATATTAAAATATGGGGCTCTGTACAAATATATTTATTTTTAAATATGGATATTCATGAAAAATTGAAAATCTTGTAAATTAGGGAAACTTGGTGCATATACGTTTTCGAGGCCTACAGTGCGATTCCGACGGCGAAATCGATGTGATTAATTTCGTTTGGTTCTTGGAGCATATAGAAGCGTTTTTGACCAAAACCATGTTCCACGTTCTCATCGAATATTTTCTTAATAGCACGTCTCTCGTCCCGGAAATTGTTTTAACCGCAATCTGCACGCAAAGAGCTTTAATTTGGTGTGTAATACGTCATATTTCCAACCATTTGGATTTTCTCCGAAATTTCCAAGGGGTACCCCTTTGGAAATTCATGAAAAATTGAAGATCTTGTAAACTAGGTGCAACTTGCTGCATATACGTTTTCGGAGGCGTAGAGTGCGATTTCAGGGTCGAAATCGATGGGATTAGCTTCGTTTTGTTTTTAAGCATGCAGAAACGTTTTGAACAGGACCACGTTCCACGTTCTCATCAAATATTTTCTTAATAACACGTCGCTCGTCCCGGAAATTGTTTTAATCGCAATTTGCACGTAACGAGCTTTCATTTCATGTGTAATAAGTCATACTTCCAACCATTTCGATTTTCTTCGAAATTTCCAAGGGTACCCCTTTGGAAATTCATGAAAAATTGAAGATCTTGTAAACTAGGTGCAACTTGCTGCATATACGTTTTCGGAGGCGTAGAGTGCGATTTCAGGGTCGAAATCGATGGGATTAGCTTCGTTTTGTTTTTTAAGCATGCAGAAACGTTTTGAACAGGACCACGTTCCACGTTCTCATCAAATATTTTCTTAATAACACGTCCCTCGTCCCGGAAATTGTTTTAATCGCAATTTGCACGTAACGAGCTTTCATTTCATGTGTAATAAGTCATACTTCCAACCATTTCGATTTTCTTCGAAATTTCCAAGGGGTACCCCTTTGGAAATTCATGAAAAACTGAAGATCTTGTAAATTAGGTGAAACTTGGTGCATATACGTTTTCGGAGACGTAGAGTACGATTTCAGGGTCGAAATCGATGGGATTAGCTTCGTTTGGTTCTTGGACCATATAGAAGCCATTTCACCAGAACCACGTTTCACGTTCTCATTGAATATTTTCTGAATAACGCGTCTCTTGTCTCGGAAATTGTTTTGACCGCAATCTGCACAAAGAGATTAGCTTTGGCTTTAATTTGATGTGTAAAAGTCATACTTCCAACCATTTCGATTTTCTACGAAATCTCCAAGCGATACCCCTTTGGAAATTCATGAAAAATTGAAGATCTTGTAAATTAGGCGAAACTTGGTGCATATACCTTTTCGAAGGCGTAGAGTGCGATTCCAACGTCGCAATCGATGGCAGAGCTCGACGAGAAAGAGAACTTGAATATTGGTGCTGAATCAGGTGGGAAACGGGCTGCTCAGAAGACATACGATGGATGACTTTGGAAATATTCTGACTTGCGGTCTCTTCACGGCGGCATTCACAGCTCCAGCTTTTGCCTAGAGAAGATTGACATTCACATGGATCACCTCGTGGATGCAACATTTTAAGGAACACCTGCTGTAGACTGTAATGAGGAGGAGAATTTCGATACTAGATAGATAGATAGATAGATACTTTATTTCATAAATAGTGTACATTGTACAGGAAGAGAAATTGTCAAACGGATGGAGACACCGAAGTGGATGATGTGGTAAATGGATTATTGTGATGGCTTAATTTAGAAACTCTCTAAAATTCGTAAATGTTCTTGCATACTAACTTCGTCACAATCCCCAGCGTCTACGTTCTTAAAATTTAAGCTCACAGCGGAGGTAAGAGAGAGGTTACGGTACCTACTCTAATACAAGCGAATGCGTCAGTCATCCCATCTTATACCAATACCAATGCCAACAAGACATTACACAGACTCATTTATATGTCCCTGTGATTCATGGCACTTCCGAGAGAATATAAGTTTTAAACTTCTACAACATTCTGTACCACTATATTCGCATACAACACACTTCTGCGAGAAGAAGAACATTTTAGACGGGACTGTACCAAGCAATTTGCATCGAATCGAAATTGAACGCGGGGTATTGTTGACGTACAAGGAAGGAGCGTGGCTTTCAACTCGAAATCATTCTAGAGCTTTCTGCTTTACCAAACGTTTCTTTTCCGACCCCATTTCCACCCTTTCAGCGAATAAAATAAATGCACTGATACACCACCACCGCCACCATGCGCCAATTCGATCCTCACGAGCGAGGGGGCGACGGTGGGACGAACGGACAGGCGGACAACTTCCGTTTATTGCATTCAATCGGGGTAGGATCGATAAGTATGGAAGAGGAGTCGGAATTGATTCCGTCGTTAAGATTTTGCAATTACGCGAAAAATCCGGGCAATTTTCAAATACGAAACATTGAGAATTCGGAATCGTCCCCTCGCTAGTGCGCTATTTCGCATCCGATATGAAGTGCTTGTTGACACAGAAGATGGATCTATCGCGGCGCGAGCCTTCTTCGCTGTTGACTTCTCAAATATTTGTCGATTGCGAAGCGCCAATATCGCAGCGACCCCCGAAGAGGACCCCTTTGGAGTGGCCTCTCCGAACGGTTATTAGATCGCCACTGCTTCTGGCTATTTGCCGTAGCGTAGAAACGTCATCGGGTCCTACGTCGACGATTAAAAGTTGACGACGCGTCGCATAAGGGGACGTCAATCAGAATTTGCGGAATTTCGAGTCGCTAATGAAGACTAATGAAGGAACACTCGACGACTTTCTCATTACCTTTATGAGTGAGATCTCTTCGTGCGCTTTCCGGAATGTTCCCTTCGTTCGCAGCTAACAACGGCTTCGGTGATAATTATTTTGTCGGAACGGTGATGTGTAGGATGATGATTGATATCCTCTTCGGCGGTGTGAGGCGGGAGGTAATACCGAGCTAATTTATTTTAGGAACAAGTTATGGATTAAGAAGGAATGGCGACAAGAATACTCTCAGACACAAATATTCTCACTATCAATTTTGGCAAGTATACATGATTTAGTCTATGGAAAGCGGTACTAGGAGAGAATTTTTTGCATCTCGCTACATTCACGCAAGTGATTGCCCGTTTAGTGGTTGAGTCACAAGGAGCACTGAGAACAATGAAAAAGTTCGGGAATCTAGCCCTGGATGCAGCGTATCGTAGCAGTTTGAAAATCTAAAGTGAGTTTGTTACCGCTAATACAGCCACTGAGTACTTTAAAAATCAATAGCAAAAATATGTCCAGATTCCCTCAAGAAATGGAAAATAACCGCCTTTGGTCGGCCACTTTTACGGAGACACTGTAAATAATACAAAAAAGTGTTACCTTATCCCTTCTTTTAAATCCGGCGTCGATTTTAACCTAATTATTGCGCGAGGAGAGTTTATACTACTTTGATGCAATTGTGATTCATCGTCCTTGAATACACGGAGCCCAGGTTTAGTTGTGTAGCGTTCTTATTTACATTAAATTATATTAGTGATTTATTGTGGGTTTGTTACCAGAATTGTCTGCAATGTTCTCGCAGAATCTATTACTTTTTATAGGACTATAAAAGGGGATCATCAAGTTACTTACTTTTCCTTGTGTATATGTATTTGATTAAACAATTTTTGTAAAAACATATTATGAACAATTTTATCAAAACATGGAATTGTGGAGTAATCGTAATACGAGAGGCGCGCACATGTCTCTACCACATTCATTTCATAGAAATGCAGAAACAGGTCTTACATTAAAATCCAAAGGTATTTAATCACCTCCCTTACGATCTAAAAGCTTTAAAACTAAAAATGTTTAAACGTAAACTGAAGGACTATCTAAAAGAAGAATGGGTATTTCTGAAGAAAGATTGGCTACATAGAAATGGCGCTTCTTCACTCTAGAACAACCTCTATTTTTAATACCACTGGCACAAATGCTTAGGTTTAAGTTCGAGAATAACGAGAATATAGGACGTTGTAGTCGCTGTCAAGACGGAGGCTGTCAAAAATGGCGGGTTCCTCGCAGTCGGTGTTAAAATGTCCAACCAACCAACGTCCTTCTAGCTTCTACGATAATTCTTAGATGTTCTTAGTGTTCTCAGATGTTCTCAAATAATCTCAACCTAGCAATATACTAGCACCCTACAACAACGTGAAAGAGAAAGTGACGACATCGTAACTAACGAAAAGAAAAACTCACCTCCAATAGAGGGAAAAGCAAACGCACAACGTGGTCGATAGTTTAAACAGCAAAATTGAGGAAGCGTAACTCCCAAATCACACAACGATAGTATTAAACTTCCCAGAGTCGAAACTGCGTGCAGATCCTCGACAAGCGAGATTTCAAAGCGAAAACGGAATAACCTATTCACGAAAAACTGTGTTTTTGTATCAAAAACTACGGAAGCGGGGTGCCATCTACACGTCAAAAGTTGAAGCGGAAACCACAAGTAACCAGCCGGAACGCTGTGACAAATTAGCCGTAACAAAACCAAAAGACAGACAAATGGTACCCAGGTATCATTTTAGTTAAAACTAGAGATAAATCATATAAATCGCAAATGAATAGTGATTCAATTATTGTCAAAAATCGCAGATTTATTAAAAAGAAAATATGAGAAGAATAGAATAATTCGTTGAAAAACCACTATTCATCGCAAAGCAGGAGGGAACGAAGTGTAAGAAAGAACAAGTAAGGTACTATATAGAATTAGAACCGGAATAACAAAGAAACTGTACCGGTGAAAGAGGGGAGAAGAAATGCAGTGGTAGTGTAAGGAGTGTAAGTAGTGTCACCAGTCCATTGTGGATGAACCCAAACGAAGCCAAGAAAGTGAAGTGGTTAGCGATAACATTGATGATGATCAGGAAGAATGTACTGCTGTAATAGTAAGCAATTCTGAATCATCAGACTCAGATTTGGAGAGGAAAATTATAAACAAAACATGCACAACGTCCTCATGACGAATTTCTAAACCTCCTCCAAAACTGAATCTATATAAATAGTGTATGTAAACCGGACTGACGCCCTTACTTCTCCGAATTTTAATATCACGCCTTACACGTAAGTGGACCGGTTTACACTACTTAATGAAAACACATTATCTACTCTTTTATCAAACCTTAATCATTAAGAAAGATGGTGTAGATATGTAGTGGTATTACCCAATAGATATCTATTAAAATCAAATAAAGTACTAATTAACATGGCGCGATTTCCTTATTCTTAGAGAAACTTCCGTGGCTACCCCCTTCTTATTTCCTTTGAGTGGGGTTTTGTGTTGTTTATTTTGCAAATGCTTTTTCTGGTACTATTAAACCCATTAATCATTTTTTGGTTTTGTGTTAGTATTTTGCTTAGTTGGACGTTAAATATTCGCTCATTCGAAGGTTATCCCCGCTAAATTTGCTTTTGTTCAAAACGAAATGATTTAAAATATTCAAAAAGCGCGGGCATCTAGTGATGTGTATAGCTTTGATTCCTATTGGTTCAGATTCGAAAGTTTCCGAAGTATACCGATCATTATCGATTGACACCAGATATCCTTCTCACTCGCATTCTCAATTATATCATTTTCTTCTTTCATCTTTATTTACCGGTTATTCGAGTAAATATCGCAGGTGTAGTTCGGCTACGTTCGAGATGTATCGGAACTTATCGTCGAGACGCGGGAAATACAAGTAGATAATGTTGATAATGTTGATATATATGACATATCATCGCTATTCTGAAAAGAATTTTGAGTTTTGGGTGCTATATCAACAACAAATAAAAATAATTTCCAATTGGCATTCTGTAACTTGAAAGGGAGTAGCAATTGCTGAAAGCATCCCAAAAAATCGGAGACGTTGCCGTAACGTACGAGGACGATCTACCATTGTAAGCATACGAAAGCTACTAAAAATAGAAACCCTAACCGCCTAACAAACGTAAAGAAGCGAGCGAAGAAAATCCCGCATTTTCCCATGTCCGACGCATTAACGTGATTAAAACCGGTACGAACGGATCCTTTTGTATCGTCGAAAGGGATACCCGCAACAATGCCCGTTTCCCTCGTTGTTTAAAATCCTTTTTCCGACCGCGACGACTATCGTTCTTTGCTTTTTTACTTACGTACATATCGTACGTATCTTCGGACGACCGTGACTGTTACGGACGCATTACTTGATGAAAATCGCATCTCGCTCGATAAATTCGCGTCGAAAATGCAACGCGACGACGGTGGCGATACGAACTCGATACCGTCGCCCCGCGTCGCGTCCCGTCGTATTATAAATTAGCGTATTATTTTTCGAAACACGTAATAGATCCGGCCTTATTATGGGCGCTCGCTTCGAAACTTTTCGACGATCCAACTCGTTAAGGGGATTTGCACTGAACGGCGTTACGGAGGGACGTGGCTTGCTGATAGTGCTTTTGAAAAGAATAATGCGAGCGACGACGGGAGTATGTTCCTTTGTAGTGCTTATGGAATTAGGGCTTTTTCTTTTTTGTTTCTTTTTGGGAGGAAGAGGAGGGGGTATTTAGAATAACGAATATAATACACCTAGACACTATTGTTTCTATATACCAATTAACTGGGGTGAGGTTGAAGATTCTGGTCTTGTTGCTAGTGAAACACATATCTCGGAATAAATCAATATTTATATGATGAGAAATTGATTGATATAATCTTGAGTCAATTCACTGCAGATGGAAACCTATATATCGAAATATATATGTATTCAAAGTTGATAGTGTGAGCTTTCTGTAACCGATAGAGTGCCACGACGTTGAAGAAGAATTCTCTACACGAAGATTCATAAATCGAAAGAGGTAGAAACTTTTCCAAGTATTTTACTATTTTTCAAATAAACGTTAATAATGGGAGCTTCCTTTAATCTGTGGGACAGCGTGACGAAGAAGACAGCGAAAACTTCTTTACACGAATATTCATAAATGGAAAGTGATAGAAGCTTTCGTATATATTTCATTATTTTTCTAAAAAACGTTAATAGTACGAGTTTGCCCTAACCGCGACAAGGAAAACAATGAAAACTTCTATACACCAAAATTCATAAATGGAAGGAAATAGAAACTGTTGCAAGTAAATATTTTATTATTTTTCCCTTAAACCCATGGAATACCACTACAAAGAAGACAGAAAATCTGTACATACAAAGATTAATAAATAGACAGAGATTGAAACTTTGACTAGTGTTACATTATCTTTCTAATAAAGGTTAAGAGTGCGATCTTTCTCAAACCGATGAAATACTGCGACAAAGAATGCAATGAAAAATTCTCTACACGAAAATTCACAAATGAAAGATGATAGAAGGTTTGCGAATATTTTATAATTTTTGTAATAAACGTTAATGGTGCTAGCTTTGTCTAACCGATCGGATACTACGACGAAGAAGACAAGGAAAAATTCTCTACACGAGAATTCATAAATGGAAAGCGATAGGAACTTGGGCGACTATTTTCTTATTTTTCTAACAAAGGTTAATAGTGCGAGCTTTCTGCAACAGCTGGAATATCGCGGCGGAAAATACAAGAACAGTTCTTTACACGAAGATCCATAAATGGAATCTCCTTCTTTTTTAAATAGACATCAGTTGATGCTTTAATTACAATCTGGTCAGAAATTGGCCTAAATGATAATGTTTCTTAAAACTAAGAGCTATCCAATGGAACGTCTTACTCTATTCTAACTGAAAATGCACTAGTTCTAGCATGCAACACAAACACAAGCACTATCCCTGGCTCTTTACACTGTTGCGCTTTACATGCAATACTAACTCATAGGGCTTCATCTTCTTTAGTCTTCTTATTAGTCCAGTGTTGTTGAGGAGCTGGATAGCCTTAACATTAACATGATTACGGAGTTCTGCAGTAATCTGTTCTAAACTCTTTGCATTATTGCGATGTTGCTTGGTCTGGTATAGTCCCAAAGTTGAATGCCATGACTCCATACAGGTCTCAATATCTGCTTGTACAATAAAAGCTTGTTATATATGGACAGGGTGGAGGCCCTTTCAATCGTCCAGTACCTTTCTTGTATCTTATTTCAAGTTCTTCTCTCTCTTCTTTTACGTGAGCTTAACAACGGAGTTTGGCGTCTAGTGTAATACCCAAGTATTTTGCAGTATTTAGGTAAAGTTGATGTGAACGGATTTGGTCTCATTCAGCATAATTTCCCATTTATTTTATGTACCTTATTAATCGCAGAATGCTGTGCCATACTGAAGAGTCCTAATAAGGATAAAACTAGTCTACGGTTGCAGTGTACGATTAATAAAGCACAATTCCCTACGTGACAGTTGTTGGCATATGTAATTTGTGTTTGTAGTGCAAGTCATTACACAGTTCTGCGAGAGCTGCTTAAGTAATGAACCTTTTAACTCTCAATTGAACGGACTTAAACAGGTCCGTTCAATTGAGAGTTAAATTCTACTTGTAATTCTTTGTCTTTTATAATGACTTCTGCCATTTCCCAAAGTCTGAGACCGTACTTCAACCTGAATGCGGCACTGACCAAATTAGTTAGTTTTACTACCGCTTGTTACGGAGCGTTTCCAGTATCTCACCTGTACTTAAATCAAATCCAGGAGCTTTCCTCGGGTTGATGTTTTTCCGATGTCATTCATTACTTTTTTAGGGAAAGTAAGCTTGATGTCTTCTTCTATTTCAATTAATTCATTCCATCTCGATTCATTATCTCGTTTTTCCTTTGGTTTAAAAGTATTTACTAAATGTTTTGCACATCTATTGGATTTTTCCTTGTAACTTCTGGTCCAGCTGCCATTTTGTACTTTTATTGCAGAAATTTGATTTACAGTACAGTCTGGTGATAAGACCGCTTATGGGCGGTGGAGGGAATATTTTTCCGCAAGTTATTTCCCCCTTCTCCGCACACATAAAATTGATATGTATTTTTCATGACTCTAAGTACACATTTTGGATCAGTTGACATGTTTTTATATAAAATAATCGCCGAAAACAACAAATGTGAGTCAAACTATTTTCAGATTCATATATTATTGCACATACTTATTTTCGTAAATTTCAGGTTATGTTCTTTTGGCGGTCATCATTGATTCGATTGAAAATATTTTCACTCAACTGCAGTTCGTTATAAAATAAGTAAAGAAATGAATTTCACATCTAATTGTCGAAGAAAGTCAATGAAAATTATACAATATCGTGCATCATCGTTATATGATAAAACTTTTCTTCAACTTTTTAAACAATTGTAGAGGAACAATCTTAATCTTATTGTGAGCTGAAATGCGCACGGTAATTTTTAAACCGGAAGTGCGGACAGAGTCGAATATGAAATCCGAAGTAAGCCAGTGGTGGGGGTAACGTTCGAGCGAGAATCAGGGGAAACGAACTTATTGAAAGCGGGCTTATTATCAGTAAGTACAGTATCACTGTATTAGTCGTTTTAACCTTTTGGCCATTTTCCATAATAAATACTGCTCGAGTCAGCTGTTGGATTCTTCAGGTGTAACTGTATGAATTAATTTTTAATCTCCTTAATTGCGCGCTTCAATTGTTAATGCGATAATCTACTGAAAAGTAGTTTTATCTATTGGCATCCTCGACTGTTGCCATTGTTTCCTTAGTTTGCGCATTTCATTGATAGTCTTTTATTTCTCTAGGATCATTATATCCTCCAGTTACATGGGTAATTATAGGGTGTGTTATTCCAGGCTTCTTGCTGTATTCCTTCATCAAATAACTAAACTTCTGTTTCATCTTGCTCAACGCCATTCAGGGGCGTATTTAGTTGTAGTTTCCTAATAATAAATGGAAAGTGATAGAAACTGTCGTATAGTATTTGATTATTTTTTTAATGAACGTTAATAGTGTGGGCTTTTTCTAACCGGCGGGATATACCGTAACGAAAAAAATTAAAATTTTTATACACGAGATGGAGAATGATAAAAAATTTGACAAGTATTATATTATTTTCATAATAAAGATTAATATTGCACGTTTTTGTTCAATTCTGTGGGATATCGCGACGCAGAAGACGATCAACACTATTACACACACAAAATCATAAATTGATAGTAGCAAAAACTTTCAGGCGGCGTTGCTAGGACGATCTTTTTCTAACTGACGAAGATAAATGGTGAGAACAAAGACGGATGATTTTTATCTGTTAAAACTGATAGCGCCTTTTCGAAACCAGTTTGAAATATGACGTTAGATCGCGTACCTAAATTCCTGGTCACGCAATTATTGATTCATTCCGGGGTACATGTTTTTGCTCGCAACGAAACTTGCATCTTCAACCGTAATACTACACGGCAGTCCTAACAATGATTACCACGCTATGAAATGTATTTCGCAAGAACAAATTGACACATTTATAATCTTTAAAAGTGAACCCCTTTAAGGGGATGAATCGCGACACAAATAACTTCTTTTAAATTTATCGACGTGATCATCGTTTCCTCCATCCGACGTCGATTTAAAATCGAAAACGAAACGACGATGGCGTCACGTCGTTACTATTTAACGCCGAAAGCTTTTACGGCCATTAGTGGCATTGTTTTCGCGCTTTCGTCGCCTGTCGACGGCCGAAAATGTCTCGTTTCCCTAACGAACGCGTCACCGAGCGATAACTGTCATCTCGCGGAGCGTTACGCGACGGATTACCGGGCGTTTGCCCGTCATTTAGTGACGGTCCGTTCCTCTCGTTTTTTGATTGCCCGAAAGCCGAGCGAAATCCCTGACGATTGTAGTTACAACATACTCTCCAGAGGAAACGATCTTCGTAGAAATTTGAAAAAAAGAATTTTCTTTAGAAGTTTTCTCATTTCTTAAAATATTTTTCGAAACAATCGATCACAACTTCCTATTCTGATTTTTCCAATTTTTTCAATACCTAAGTTAATATTTAAAATTGGTGATTCCTTTAACTAATTGGAATGGGGCCTGGAATGGTAATTCCTCAAGATGCTTGAAGTCAATGTCAATCTCTCGAAGCAAGAATCGACGATATTGAATTTAGAATAAGAAATCTATTTTTTGGGAATAATCTTCCGCTTTGATTTTTCAGGAAATTCCTTCGTGCTCCTCATTTGATGTATTAAGGATGAAAATTATTTTGAAATTAAAAAATTGCTTTTAGGTCCGAAACCCATTAAAGCTTTTGTTTAAACGAAACTAATAAAGGAAGATTCAGTGCGGAACCGGTACACTTACAGGGCGGAAAACCCACCACGTTGGTAAAGACGAAGGCGATCCGGGCCGTACTAGCCCAGAGAAACGACGTAGGTTAAGATTCGTGAAAAACAATTAACAAGGCGCCACTCTCCAATTGTATAACTGGGTCACCTTTAATTGTTTGGGGTCGAAGACACCCTTCGTAGTATACGGTAGAAAGTTATCCGAGCTGTCTATATAGAAAATAATTACTATTTGAAATTAAACACTAGCAAAAACAAAGAAATTACCTAAGGGGAGAATTGATGGGTAATGGTAGGTACTTTAATGTCACTTGAAGTAAATAGACACAAGGAGAAAAATAATCAAATAAATTAGGGTACAAGCTTGATAGCCGATGAAATTCCAACAGGCATTACAACCGCTTTACAATTTAGCTGAACGTAATCACATATAAGAATAACTTTTAGCGAGACAGTACTGTAGTCCGCCCTCTCCCTTTAATGTTCACAACGTACGAAACCACTGTATACTCGCACACAATTTCTAACGTAAGATTAATTCGAGTTTCTATAGAATTGTTTTCCAAGAACTCAACAATACAAAATATGAATAAACGTAAATAGAACTTACCGTGACGCGGTTTTCCGTGGTCGACCTACACGGCGTGGTTTTTCGTTATACAAACGAAAGTGGCCCAAGATGGCGGGTCTTCTCGCCCGTGTGGAAAAGATGTCAGGAAAATTAGCTTCCAGTTCCTACGATAATTATACCAGCCTATACTAAATCACCAGCCTTTACTAGATCAAACTAGTTCTTTACTAGTTTACACTAGTTCCCTACCAGTTCCCTATAACAACGTGAAAGCGGGATATTACGGCATCGAATTAACAAAAAATTGTGGGAAAAGCAACGTGGACGATTCGTTCGACCAACAAAACTTGGAGACGAAAACTCAACGATACCCGTAACGATACTCTTAACTTCCCTCGTCGGTTTTCCGTATAATCCTCGATACGAGATTTAAAACAAAACGGAACCAACTTAAGTACGGAAAAACCAACTGTTCGATCGCCACTGTAAAACGCAATAGCCGAAATCTTTTACACACGCAATTCAGGCGCGCACCCGATCGGCTCGTTGAAGCGAGAGATCGTGAGATAGTAAATTAGAAAACCTAATAACTGGTTGTAACATAGATTTTTCGGGACTCTTAAAAGTCGCAAAATGGATTCTTCTGGCCATTTCAATCAATCCTGTCACTTGAAATGTTAAATATAAAAATGCATATATAACTAGGTTTGGACAAGCAGCGGTAATTACGAAATAAGTTACGACAGTCTACATATATACAGAACGCGTACAGCGTACTGGCTATAGTGGGGAGTCGGCGATGATGTCGTAACTTATTTCCTAATTGTACGCTGTTACCGCTATTTGCTCAGACTATGTATAACTAATCAAAGGAGGATTACGGAGGATGAATGTCGGAATCCGATCCCCATGTCTGTTTCTTAGCTGATATTAACTTTTTTTTTTGGAAAAAGATTCTCGTTTATTCCAAGTTTTGGAGTTTTCAGATTTTTGTTATCTCGCGCACTTACAATCAATTTCCCAACTAGAAACAGCAATAAGTGGAGTTCTGTGCGTTGGCTGTTCGACGTCACTTTAATTGGCGAAATCTATCATTGCAAAAATCGAAGAAGTGAGATTGAAAACTAAAAAACAGGTAGATCTTCAATTTAAAATACTTGGAAATCTTTGGACTTAACAAGAAGAGTACAAAATACGAAAATCAAAACACGGCACCGCTCATACCTTAGGCATCAGGCTTGTTGAAATGAAGTGGTGATGGAATGTACATAGGTGATGTTGATGCTTCCAGTGAGGGTGGCGCCCAATTCCGTATCTATATCTAGTTTAGTTTCTTTTTAGCCCTTGCTTGAGTAAGATGTTTTTGTGCCGAAGTACCGTGATTAGGTTAAGTTAACGGTGAACGAAAAGTACTACATTGGGGTTTTTATCAAACTGAAAGAAAGGATAAGGAACAAAAGCCCAGGTCCGTGGTAAAATAAATCATGGATTCTACACCATGACAACGCGTCAGCTCACAATTTGTTCCATGTGAAACAGTTCGTAGGAAACAAGCACATTACTTTGCTCCACCATTCCATCACATTCATCAGATCTTGCTCCATGCTACTTCTGCCCGTTTCCAAAAGTGAAAAAAACGTTGAAGGAAACATATTTTCCGTCTGTATAGGAGGTCAAGGCAGAGTATCTAAAGAGGATGACACTCGTTGATCTGCAGCAAGACTTTAGACAATCGATAACACGTATGCAGGACTGCATAGATGGAGAATAGGAATATGTTGAAGGTGATTAAGAGCTACTTGTAATAAATTTTCGATAGAGCATATTTTTCGGAGCAGTCCGGTTATTCAATTGCTACACCTCGTACATAAACTTTGAACAACGAGGAAAAGGAGAAGAGGGAGACCCAGGAAGATGCGGATGCAACGAATGGAGAAATTAGGAAGATCCAGAAGGAAGGCTATGGAGGGGATGAAAAATGTTGGGCAAATTGCGATATGAACATAAATCCGATGTTCAAAAGGCCATAGCGAATAGTAAAAAGGGAGAAGAAGAAGAAGAAGAACTACAACAACAACAAGGATAAAAAGAACGGGAAGATGAAGGAGAAGAAGAAGAACAACAACAACAACAACAAGGGTAAGAAGAATGAGAAGCAGAACAACAACAACAACAAGGACAAGAAGAATGAGAAGAAGAAGAAGAACAACATCAACAACAAGGACAAGAAGAATGAGAAGAAGAAGAGAAACAACAACAAGGCCAAGAAGAATGGGAAGATGAAGAAGGAAAAGCAGAAGAAAAGTAGAAGAAGCAAAAGAAGAAAGAAATCTTTGGGAGCAAGCAGCCGCAAGTTTCAGCTTTTAATTCCTCAGGACTTTTATCAGCTTGGTTGCTTCCAATTGGTTATCTATACCACTTTTTAAGCGATATAAAGAAGGCCCATATTTTGATGGGTAATTAGTTTTCGAGCTTCAGCGTAGTATTCATAAAGTTAACCACACGTTTAAAAAGAAAGCAAAACAAACATAATTGACGCGCTTATTTTTTTCCAAAATACTTACGTTATCATCTCCAATCACGACGGATGAAGATGTATAAAGCACGATTCATAACAGGGGACCGGGTGAGTCGTATGGCGTTCGCGACACGACGAAAAACGCGTTACAAAAAGCTTTATTGTGTGTAAACACAAAAGCGGAATGGTCCCCCCGTTCGCTAGGACGAGGGTTGTCGAACAGAGATAGGAAGATTAGTAACGTAGCGTCGTAGTGCGGGAGCACGTGTATCGATTTTGCATGCCGGGACGCGGGGCGCCTTTGAGTTATTAGTCTTAGTTATCGTTATTAATACGGCATTTTTGGCGTAATTAACGGAGCAGGGCGACCGGGAAAAGAAAGACCGGATCCGGGATCGAGACGGGAACGGGAGGACTTCATTACCTCGCGCTCGCGCCGCCGCCGGTCGAATTGAATAGAACGTGATATTCTAGCGTCCCATTGAAGTTTTCGATGATGGGAACGTAATTAATTCTGACGGTAAGCGCGTTTTGCCAGATCGTATTTCAAAGTCCGAGTTTTGAGTTGCCGGTGCGATGTTTCCCCGTACGCTTTGATAAAAAGACGGAAACTTTCTGACGAGGGGAAAATCGATTTTGCACGTAATTACGATGGTTGTATTTTTCCTGTTACATCCAGCAACGACCAATAGGTCGATGGAAAACTATGGAAATACAACATAAAATAGGTTTAGAACAGAAAGAAACAATCTGTTTAAAAACTGAGGAACCAATATGTCGCTGACAGGGAAACTAGGAGACGAAATGATAGAAAAGCGAACATCAACTGGAAGATTATTCAACAGTATTATAACCACCTTCCTAGGAGATCAAGAAATACCGAAAGAAACAAAAATCCAAATCTTCAAAAAATTAGTGATACCTATATCACATAATAATACTGGAAGAAAGCGGAAAAGAAGAACCAAAGGGAATCAAAAGTATGGAAGCCTAGCTAGACTGTTGAATTCAATCAATCAGTCAATCAATCTATCGAGAAAAATAAAACTTCGAATATACAAAACAATTGCAAGGCCAATAGTAACGTGCACATGCGAAACCTGAGTATAAAAAAACAGAGGAAAAGAAGCTAGACAGATGGAAGAAGAAAATATTAAGAGCTACCTTTGGAGGGCTGGATGAAAACAACAAATGGAGAATTGAAAGCTCTGTACAAGGAATCAAATATAAGTTTGTTTGTCAGGCTGTAAAGGATACGGTGGTTGGGCCATGTGGAGAGTATGGGCGGAGAGGGAATGCCAAAAATAGCACTCAATAGTAAACCAATTAGTAAAAGGATGAAAGAAAGATCACGGAAAAGCTGGTACGACAGTATGACATAGGATCTAACGGATTGGAGAGCAAAAGCGCTAGGCAGAGAGGTGTGGAGGTCGATATTTCTAAGCTTCCAAGACAAGGAAGAAATAGCTTAGTTATGTTATGCTTTAATTAAGAATCGTATATTAAGTCATGGGGAAAATAATTAATATTGTATTGTTGAGTAAATATTATTGTTGTAGCGCTTGGCCTTCACGACTTATAGAGCTGTCTAATATATACATCAGATAATATGATGCACTTGAATCGTGGCCACCGAGAATCAAAAGAGGAAACTCCAATCAACAGAAATGAAATTCGTACGAACTATAGAGGGACTAACAATCACGAAAGGAGAACGTAAGATCAAATCTAGAACTCATACCAATGGTGCAAATTATAGAAGGAAACCAGCTAAGAGGATTTGGACACGTTAACAAGAAGGAAGAAGGGAAGAGGTGTGTGGAGCAAGAGCCGCAAAAATAGAAAGAAGAGGAAGACCAAGAACTCCAATCAACAGAAATGAAATTCCTGCGAAAAATAGACGCACCAACAATAATGAAAAGAGAACATACAACAAAATTTTGAAGTCACACCTAGTGGCATAAATTATAAAAGGAAACCAGCTTAGATGAGTTAGGCACGTTGAAAGGAAAAAAAGAAGAGAAGAGATGTGTGGAGCTAGACCCCCAAAAATAGAAAGAAGAGGAAGACCAACAGCTCCAATCAACAGAAATGAAATGCCTGCGAAGAATAGAGGGACTAACAATAACGAAAGAAGAAAACGAGATCAAATCTTGAAGTCACAGCTAATGGCATCAATTATAAAAGGAAACCAGCTACGAGAGTGTGGACAAGTTAACAAGAAGGAAGAAGAGAAGGAATGTATAAAGTAGGACCCGCAAAAATAGAACGAGGAGCAAGACCAAGAACTTCACTCAACAGAAATGAAATTTCTGTTAAAAATAAACGAACCAACAATAATGAAAGGACAACATAATACAAAATCTTGAAGTCACAGCTAGCGGCATAAATTATAAAACGAAACCGGCGAATATGGTTTGGGCACGTTAACAGGAAGGAATAAAAGAAGAGATGTGTGGACCAAAACCTGCAAAAACAGGAAGAAGAGGAAGACTAAGAGCTCCAATCAACAGAAATGAAATTCCTGCGAAGAATAGAGGGACTAACATTAATGAAAAGCAAATATGGGACAACACCTAGAAGTCTCACCAGTGGCGGAAATTATAGAAGGAAATCAGCCAATATGGTTTAGCGACGTTAACAGGAAGGAAGAAGAGAAGAGATGTGTGGAGCAAGACCCGCAAAATAGAACGAAGAGGAAGATCAAGAACTCCTAACAACAGAAATGAAAGTCCTGCAAAGAATAGAGGGACTAACAATAATGAAAGGAGACCATAAGACAAAATCTTGAAGTCGCACCAGTATTCTTCTGAAGTTGGTGAACGAATTTTGAAAAAATAATACTAATTCTTAGAATTCTTAGACAAATAAGTATAGTTCTGGAGTTCTTGCATAAAGTTTTCAATAGGTCTGCAAAATTACCAAAAGAAAAAGCACAACCATCATGTTTCAGGACTAGCGCCGTAACTTGTTTGTTAGAGAGTTCTGATCGTTCTTTTTTTCAGCTTACGGGTAAGAGTTCTGGAGTTTATTTTTATTGTTTTCGGGAATGGTGTTTTTTTTTTTTTGAAAATTCGCGCGCCAGCTTCAGAGGAGTTGCACAAGTGGCTCAAATTATAAAAGGAAGTCAGCTAATATGGTTTGAGGACGTTAACAGGAAGGAAGTAGAAAAGATATGTGTGGATCAAGACCCGCAGAAGTAGAAAAAAGAGGAAGACTAAGAAAAGCGTAGATAAACATAGTACATGAGACCGTGGAGGGAAAGGGATGGTCATGGGCAGTGAATCAGAACAAGAACTCAAGACAGGAAAGAGTGGAAGAAGTTTTTGAAGAAAAGATACGTCCAACTCAATGCCGAAACCTTTACACCTTGGAAAATAAAGGAGGGTCAGGATGAAGTAAGTAAGTAAGGTTGCTTGCAGGTGCCTTATGGTTTTTCAAAGTATCCTCCACAAAGTGTGGTACATTTTCCATTGCTTCAAATAGTGAATCAGCCCAAATATGTCAATTTTTAGTTGGGATAGTCAAAATGCCCGTTTTTTGAAGGTATTCAACATCCTTCTGGTGACTGGAACCATTATCCACACATTTTATTCTTCATCCATTGTTTAGCCTTTTTCGGCGTATCTCATAAATACGTAAAAATTGAAAAATATTTTGAATATGGATAATATGAGGGTGATTGTTTTTTGATAAAATGTCCAATTCTCTTGGAAGAAATTTATTGACAAACTCTTTCACCATTCTCTCAATATCCATAGCTTTACACGCCAACTTCATTACTCTACTGTCCCTCGGACTTTGATATTCTACCAAATATATAGTTGCGTATGTTCCTTGTCCCAATCGTGTTATGTTTGAACTTAATTCTCGATGAAGGATAATCAAATAATTCGATATTTCGCTACTTCAAACAATCAATTATTTTTCGCACCGTGTGTGAACTGGCCATTGGCTTACAATTAGTTGAGGATGCTTTGTCGTCCTGCGTTTGTTTTTCTTGTAAGTTTGATAAGTGGCAAAGAATAATTTCATTCTAGGAGTACCTGCACCAAATCCACGTTTCTTAGAGAGGAAATTAATTTTTTAAGAATAAATATACGCGAATCACCAGGATCAAATTGACTTTCGACAGGGACGAACCCGAGAAGTAGAAATCAGTTCCCAATGGTTTTAGAGAGCCCGAGGAACTACAATTTAATCAGCAGCCCAGTTGAGAAGACAAATTATTCGTCCTGAATGGCGTCTAGATCCACCATGAAATCTTTTACAGGAAGGTTCTGCGGCGAGAGTTAAGTGGGGAAAAAATGAGACGCCTGAAATCGTCAGATAAACACTTTTCTTCTATCTCTCTTCTTTCATTAGTTCTTTCTCGCTCGCACACACACATACACACACGTTTGCATCTCCCCCATCAGATGGCGCTCTTATTCTTCGGACTCGAATTTATTTCAAATTCAACTTCAACTTATTTACCATCGGTTTCGAAATGAATTTTTCTTTATACATTGTTTATTCATTTATAGAATTTTACATTTTATTCAAATATGCATCGCATGACACCTCTCCTTTTTTAATAAAAGTAAATCTCCAACTTTCCTCTCACTTACAAAACATTACTATAAACACGAACCCCTTCCTTAACGCACCCTCCATATCACATCCTCCAACATCTCGATTCAATCTCGATTCGTAATTCTTTCAAAAAGATCGCTATTTTCATTTTCACCACCGTTCGAGGGTCATTCGATCCCTTATCGCCCGTCTCCATCTCCCTTCGCGCTCCTTTCTTTCCTCAAATCGCAGGCTGTATCTTTTTCGTGGCCTCGACTTCAATCGAATAAACCGAAGATGCTCTCTGAGAAATTTTTTCCTTTTCCGAGCTTCGGGCTTCGACGTTTTACCGGACGCGTTCGTAATAAATCGCTCTACAATACCGCGAGATTTTCGTCGGACTAGTAAACTATTGTGCGCGGTCGATCCGGAAGGATCACTTTAGAAAAAGGATACTGTGGTAGATGACGATATTATAACGGAGATTTAGCGGATTACACGGAAACGTGACCGAGACGGAATTTTGATGGCGATGAAAACGATTTTCTGGGCGAAATTGCAGGATGGGCGAATAAATCCTAAGCCTATTAGGAATAAAGCGATGCTAGCAAAATACGTGTTTTTTGTTTGTGTTCTAACGCATTTCGGTTTTTAGTCTGAAATAGAGAAGAGTTTTATGAAGCTGGGGTGAAGCACATCAAATTTTTAAATTTGTCGTTAGAGGAATTGAAATTGCGTGGAGAACTGAACCGTCCAATGATTTATGCAACAAATCGGCGGAAAAAGTCCAATAAATGATGGTTCAAATTTACGATTGATTTTCATTGCATTCGGTTCAAAATACTCCGAATTACTAAACTCGTAAAAATTAGCAACGCCGGATGTGGTATAATGGGTTATTTCTAATGCCAAACTAACGACAAAAACAGGGTTATTGTTGCTGTAATTAACTATTGATTTTTAACAACAACGCAAATAGAAATGGCTAAATTAAGTTGGGAGAAACATTAAGTTTTGCTGAAAATTTCTGTACATATGTTTTTATTTATTGCTATAAAACTGTAATCATTAGTTCGTTTCTAATGCGTTAAAAATTATTACATTTTGGACAATATCTAGTTAACGCCGGTTACCGCAGATCTGTGGTTGGTATGTTCGTGATTAATAAGGTATTGTTAAGGTAATCACATAGCTTTTAGCTGCCGAAAAGTGCCGTTTTTAGAATTAACCTCAAAAACAGATGCGCGTGCACGAACTAGATAATTAACCACATAACCACTATGTGTAATTAGGGTAATTGTCATAAATAATCACACTTAAATATTATAAGTCAGTAATGCAAATAGCTAATAAAGCCATAATCTTCAGATTTAAGTTTAGTTTCAAGCGAAACTTTGTAGTAATACAGTCAAAATGAGCAAGTTCATTGCTTCGCATAGAATATTAGATGACATTAGTTGTGTAAAGGTGATGTTGCGCTTAGTAGAGAGAATATGAAATCTACATCTTCACATCTAACGGGGTAACAACGAAAAGTGGTATGTACTTACATACAGAAGACATTTTTATCACATTTTTATATAAAAATATGGCGATTCAATTGCGATTCAATTTGAGGACGACTAGTCCTGGGCAATTCACAAGTGTTCTTCTATGGTCAAAGAAGGATTGCAATGATTGCTGTGAGGGATCCAAGCGATATAAAGTTAAGAGAGTTTGTGAAGGGACATCTCATGAGATGCTTGTAACCGCAGCGAAAAGACTAAATAGAGATGATATCATGACATTAACTGGCTTCAGCTTTGATAAGGCGTTGACTTTACTTATGTATGCTAACCGTTCGACATAGCGGTACGAACTTTTAAGGCATTCATGTAAAGAAAGACGTTTGCAACAGATCAAGATGTTTTTCACATGTTATTGGTGTCTTCAGACGATTATATATCTGATTTGAGAGCAGAACCACCGAAAATCATATTCAAACTTAAGCAATGAGGTAAAACCGTTATTAGTCGATTAAGTTACTTAACCCTTAACTGGTATCGATATTTCTAAGGAAATTCTTGGTATCGAGGGTCCAAAATGACCTCATTTGAGAAAAGTGCAAATAAATAGTATGTTACAAAATTCTTTTGATTAAAGTCCGTGTATTTAAAAAAATAGCCCATTTTTTAAAATTAAATCAAAATTTACTAACAGTCTTTGACCGACTTGAATTTTTTTTTTTTTCCATCTAAAAAATATGGAAAAATAAAATTAATACGAAAACAAACACTTTCTTCGAAGCTTAAATTCATCCTAGACAAAACTGATTTTTCTTTTCTGAGATTAATAAAATATAAAAAAATGGCAAACTTAACGAAATTCCAAAACAAAAGTGGAAACAAAACTAGTTTCTTACGACATTGTGACAACTACTTATATTTGACAATTGGAACACAATACAGTCTTTACTAAATGATTCTCACATACATAATTGCAACATTTCTGAGATTGTTGTTTGGTCTTTTCTTCGGCCACATAAACAGCCATGCCCTCTTCTGCGCCCAAATTTATGGTCTAGCGAATCTACACTTCCTTTGGTTGAATTATAAAACTGTATAATTTCAGGCTTGCCATTTTTGGGTCAACAGATATGTCATAATGCATGCATGTTATCATGAGTACGTTTTGATGTTTTCTTCTTTTTTTTTTTTTTGGTACATACGAAGCCAGTGTTTTATCATTAGTGAATCCGAAACGAGAGGAACCTTGAGAACGGGTTTTGTGCGGCAGAAGAAGAAGTGGAATTTCACGCCCCACATAAGTCCATTCATTTTATTTAAGTTAGTTGAGTCTCAACTAACTCAATTGAAGAAAACCAATTATGTCCTGTTAGATTTCTGTTTGTGTTCAGTAGTGACTTCGACTAGTGACATTACACTTCGGATTGGCATGGAGACGTCGTTTTTCCCGCTGACTTCGGATTTACCCCTATAAAGAAATGCATTGTAGAGATAATATGTTTTTGAATCACAGAGACACATAATCTTTATATGCCATATTTTGCAGGCTTTGATTTCATGTGCGTTCTAAATAGATACCTTCCTCTAAATCAGGCATGGACAACCTTTCTTTGTAGAAGTTTTATGCTGCGAGTAATCTTGAAAAATATACATTTTTGTGGTATCCTTATGATTCATTATGAATTAAGTTTAGACGGGCCGTGCTAATATGCAACGAAAGAATTCAGTAGCGGGCCGGGCAAATCTTACTCGAGGCCGCATGTGGCCCGCGAGCCGGAGGTTCCCCATCTATACTCTAAATGGACAAAGCATCTCATCAACCGTGAGATATTCACAGCAAGCGTAAGATTTCTGACAATTTTTGATAAACTTATTGAAAACTTCAGAAATCGGAGCAGTTCTATCATTTTCTTTCCTTTCATCTCTTGTGTCGATATCATCAAAACGTAAAGCTGACAAAAGGAACAAAAATCGTTTCAGAGACATTGTGGCTCTAAAAATGTCTCTTCCCCTGCTATCTCTTGCCCACAAACTTTCAACATCTTCGTGTCCCGATTTAATAACAATAGGTCTAATCTCAATGGTCTTCTTTACCATAGTTATTTGTACTGTAGGAGTCATCCTCATACATAATAAAACTGTCTTCTGAAAAACTAACATTCTCCGTTTCTTCTCTATCACTTAGATATTCATCATCGTACAATCCACTTCTACAAGCTTCATTATCGCTCTCGTCATCAAAGTCATCCTCCAGAAGTTCACGTACTGCGTCCTCATTTAAATATCGCGATATTTTTATTTCAAACTACTGAAAAATACAGAAATAATTTTATTAAACACACACTAAAAAATTACATACTTAGTATGAAGGGTCCATTTGCACCCCATTTTGGTTGTACCTTCGCTTCTAGTAAACACTACGCCTAAGTTAAAAAATATGACTACTAGAACAATAAACGTGTAGATACCACTTAAGGGTTAAGGTAATTTTTGTAAATTTCCAAGCCAAGAAATTATGGAGATATTTATGCACTTTTTTTTAGAATGGGTGAAAAATGAATATTTAATTTTTTCTCCCCCATTTTAATTTATATCACATGTCCTATATGTTGTATATACATATGTATACATATTTATACGATAATGTAGGTTCTTGGCCGATGAGAAATGTGCAAGAAAAATTCTCTGGGGAAACAGTCAATTTATTTTTAACCCTCGGTGGTCACGTGAGGTCTATCAGACCCCGCTTTTAACTTTGGGCGCAAATTTTTCATATTCATATTATTTGCCTTCATATACCTGGGGTTTGAAGTCTCCTCTACAGGTATGGATAGTTAACAAGTTGAATCTATCGTTAGTTTTACTTCGCTTTCAACTGAACAACATCGTAGCCGCCATTGTGGTCCAAAATACCCCGTGCGATCAAATTGATTATGTTGTTAAATAACTTCGGACGAAGGCAGAAATAAGAAGATGAGGTGTCAATTATGCAGCAGAAAGAATTACAAACAAAAGAGAATACTGCAGCTCATGTCTATGGGCCGTTTGCAATAACCACCGACTACATATTTGCATACAATGCGGCGGAATGGATTAAAATTTTATTTACAATATCAATAATAATAGGATTTCCTGCTCCAAAATCAGCCTTCTTCATATGTCAAACTAAATAGCTTTTTTGGAACACTCACTATACCGCTTTCTTCTTTCATAAAACGATAATATATAAGGAGTATCTTCTCCAAATGTTAATTAAAAATAATAAAAATTGACATGGTTACGATTTTTTTAATAAAAAATTGTAACTTTTGCGATATTCTCTTTTAATGATTTTTTTCATCATCTTGCCATTTGTTTTCTTGCAAATAAACTATTCGTCCTTAATTTAAAATGTCTATAGTATGTTCCAGAATTTTTACATCAATATCAGACGGATAGTTTTTTTGCAATTGTTTATTGAAATGGACCCCAATATGACCATCCAGATTCTATATTGACGTGTGACCACGGAGGGTTAAAAGTCCAAGGATTAAGAAGTGTGACAGACGTTTCGAGGCCATGTTCTCCCCATTTTCAATGTCGAAATGCCGTTAATTCCAACAACTTGAAAGGAAATTCCATTGTCACTTTCGTCACTACTCCAACTTCCCAATGAAAAGCTTAAAACGTTTTCTTTAAAATTCATCACAATAAAATTCTTTTGAAATTCTTTTGGATTAAATTTTTCTACAAAAAGTGTTTTCGTGCGACTGACAAAATACATGTGTAATTGATTTTCTCAGAATCTAGAGGCCGTCGCACAAGAGGCCAGTAGCCGGATACTAAGGACAAGTCCCTCTACAACATATCTGAGACCCATCGAAATCCGTGATTAACAGTTCTGATGGTCCCCTTGTGAGAGACTTACCATACACTCGTTTTTAAAATAAAACCATAGTTTGTTTGATTTTTTCCGACTGCGTAATTTAAATTGACCACTGTGCGGGGGAAGAAATAGGAAAAAACTAATCCTCCTGGTCCGTCTGTCAATCATAAAGTTTCTTCGAATCTAATCCATCAGGAAATGATGTGAACGGACCTTTTGGCGGTCATTGAAGCGTGACCGAGATAGCAGCGTCGACGAGGCAGGTCTGAACCGGCGTTGCGCACCCGCTTCTCCCACGGGAAATCAGTTATCCCGCCGCTGATAGCTCTCTTTTACAAGCTCGACGATCGCATTTTTCTCCGATTTAACTAATGGCTTTTCGGATAATGCGCCCGGATCCCGCGTTAAAAGGAGAACGTATGTTGGATACGTTATTACATTCTTTTTCTCCTCAAATCCCTGTCGATTTCCTCTCGGTTCACCGCGTGATTATATTTGTTTATTTCCGACTACCCTTCTTCGACGAAAACGCGCAAAACAAACACTCCCCCTGAAAGCTCAAAGCGCCACCACCGCTCATTAACCGACATAATAATAGGTAATGCAGTCCTAAGTGCGGGGCTTCGTAGCGACTGTAAAATCAATTACGGGGCACCCTTCCTCGGGGATGCAACCGCCACCGCGGAAAAAGCACCGTCGCCGTCGTAAACACCGCGCGCTCCTAACTCAATTTCGTCGTCGGCCGACTTTCAACTCAATTTCGGCATTCACGCGGCTTCCACGCTGCCCGGTAATTTAGGCGGACGTTTCAATGCTGAACCGCCACTCGCGTTGGCGGCCGGGGAAATACATCGAGGGAAAAGCGTTACGCCACAGTCGGTAAACATGAAATGGATACGAAATCGGGGCGATACGGGGGATGCGTTTCGATGATGGGTGTCGAACGATTCGGCCGTGAAAGCCGGCGTTCGATGGAAATCGTAGGAAATAAGAAAAGTTAAGAGAAAATACTAGAAGAATCAGTAGATCTGAAGACGTACGCATCAGAAAAAAACACAACGTTTCCCTAAATCCATTATAGAGAGAGCTCGCACTATCAATCTTTAATACAAACACATTTTTATCTACCGCTTTCCGCTTGCAACTAAAAATATACTTTTATTGTATATTCAGCTGATACATACATACTAGTAATGATAATTATTAGAATGTGTTAAAAAGGTGGTCCCGGATGGCAGTAGCGTAGCAGTAGGGGCGCGGGAGGGTAATTTTCAACTCGTACAGTACCGCAATTTCATTCTTTAAACAGTCATCTTCCGTTAATATAACTTCTTTGGTTTCTCTTATAAATTCAAGTTGTTTTGGACGGCAATACCTAATACCAATACCCCAAATTGTTGACGGCGTAATCGAATTCGTGGATGTAAGTTTGTTTGTGATTGAGCACGTACCCCGTGTGTTTGACGACCCTAGTTTCGTCTCCGATAGACGATAGAAGTTCTCGGGAAAATTTTAAGATGATATCGCGACTTTCCTTGTACGGAGCGTTCTTGCAAAAGGCAAGGATCGTGAGGTATTAATTTGGTTTCTTTGGCTTTATCCAGGAAGAAGATAAGCATTAAAAACTTCTTCAGCACCAACTTTTTGATATCGACACCGTATTTTTAGAATGAACGCTTCGATATTTTTTCAAGAGATACTGGTCCTTGAAATCACCAATCCCGCCACGTCGGAATTCGAATGTAACGTTATAGGGGTGTTATAAACCGTTTCCAAGCCGACCCTCAACCATAACGGGTTATAACTCAAGAACAAAGTCGCGATTTCTGCTTGCAGGCCCGTATCCAAATGCACCTCTTTATCCTCCCGTATCGCCAGCCTCCGATTCTCGATCAACATGCAAATTTTCGAGAGGACCTCGCTGATCGCGGTCGATCTGTAAAAATTCTTGGCGTTTTTACGCAATGAATCGAGTCGAGTTTTCGTGTGGTATTTGTTGGACACCGCTTCTTTGGTCGGAGCTCTTGCGACGTTGGTTTTTCTTATATCGTGCCACAACTTGGCGACGTCTAACTGGCTGCTTTCGGCGTTCGAATTCAGTTCTTCCGGGGGTGTTAAGAGAGCGTTCAGCCATTTTTTGAAACTGAGTTCTTGCTCGTCCACCCAACAAGGATCGTAATACATCGTGCTGGACATGAAAGGATCGATGGAATTGACAGCGGTTAGTATGAACGGGTTGTGTTCGAGAAATGAGTCGGAATTTTCATGTTTAATAGTCCTGATTGATTGAGATTGCATTCCCACTTCCTCCGTCGCCACTGGGCTTCGCTCCCTCGATTTCTGCACGACCTCTTTCAAATTCAACCCCTTAATGGGTTTAAAACTTCTCTTCGGGAGAGCACCTCCAAAACTCTCATCCCCACTGATAGAACTCTGACTCTTTCGTTTCCTTGACTCGGTCCTATTCAACTGGTTAGCATCTGAGATGTACGATTCCTCGATGAACCTCTCAAGACATTGCTTATTCCGATTAATTTCAAATTGATAGTTGATTTCAGTCTGGTAAATGACTTCATCCCTCTGCTTACTCTCCATAGATATGGGCAATTGTCCCACAGTATTCTTCCTGAAGATTCTGTCAGTCTTAGTGGGATCAGGGTGGTAGCCAAAAAGGACGAATCAGTTTGTAATGATTTGCCAGGTTCAGTAAAGTTCTGCTTGAATTGCGATTAGCCAGTGCTGCGATCGAAGCCATAGCTTACAATTAATTCTGCTTTCAAAGAATGAGCTTTGCCTTCACATATGGTTTGCTTAATAACTTCTTGTTACATTTCTACTCTTCCTTTTGCTGTATGTGATAAAAGTGACTGTAGTGGAAAGTTTGCCATTGTATTTGTAACTGTAATATCTTCAGATCTGCATTTCGATTTGGCTTTAAGAATTTCATCATATGAAGGGTAAATATCGCAATTCCTGTTTTTATTTTCAGTGCATATATTAACATATTCCTCTTTTGTAAAGTTATTATCTAATAGAAATGCTAAGCCATCATCAGGAGACATTTTAATTGGTTTGGTTTCATTACCACGGCAAGGTTTCCTCATTTTTGAAGCTTGATCTGGGCTTTCCATTGATTCTTTCAAAACTGCAACTAAATTTTTCTATCTCGTCTTCGGTGGCATTTTTCAAATTTTGATTTCGCTTTAATGCAAAATAGAAGTGCCTTTTCCATAAAAATCTGTCAAATCTTTATCTGTAATATTTTCGTATCCGATTTTATCTATGAAACAGTCATAAATAACTTGCTGCTTTTTTACATTATTCTCTTTCATCCATATTTCACATAGTTCAGCGTTTCTAAAACTGGCTTGTCCTTGAAAACAATCAATTTCTCAGAAAGCTCAAAGAAGCTCAAGTTCATATTAATAAAATAAACACTAAAGGCTTCATTCTTGCTATTAAGAAAAAAATTAGCGTGGACGAATGTGGACATTTTGTTTAAAGTTTACACAAATTAAGAAATACTTTTTTAGGTTATCTGTTTTAATTGAGTTCATTTTATTAATATAACGAATATTTGATTGTTATCTGATCAAAAACATTAAATACTTACTAATACCTTTATTCTCCATTGCTTAAATTTTTTAAAAACTTCTTTCATAATATCGAAAATACGCCACTTACAATTGCATTAAAAAGCAATAATTCAACATACTTTTATACCTTAGACCAGGTATGGGCAACCTCCGGCCCGCGGGTCACATGCGGCCCTCGAGTAAGGTTTGCCCGGCCCACTACTGAATTCTTTCGTTGCATATTAGCACGGCCTGTCTAAACTTAATTCATAATGAATCATAAGGATACTACAAAAATGTATATTTGCCCATGCCTGCCTTAGATGAACAAATCAACTTTTCAGCCGCGCCGAATAACCGCAAATAATAATTTTCAACAACAAGCTTTATTTTTATATGGTTTGGAGTATTCCCCAAAACATTAGAATGACATGTAACGCATAGCAACAAGTCAAAAAATTGAATTTTTGCCACTTTTTTCGATTTTTCGATTATTGTGCGCTCTCAGAAATTGGGGTTCACCATTTAAAAGAAAACAGGAGGTGACGTCATATCTGCGACAGTAATGACCTCACAAAATACATTTTGGTAGCGAGATGTGACTAGTTCTCTGTCCGTCTCTCTGCCACTCATACCTTTCTCTCTCGCACGCATGTAAAACACGACCTAGTTCCCTCTCACCCTTTAAAAAATACAAAATCTGTAACAAGGGTCTACTCTGCCGCAACAGCCTTATATCCGTCGGTAACGGTAACGGCAACCGCCCGTGTTGACGTCACAGATATAAGGATTTTCCGGCGTTGTACGTGGAGTGGGAACTCACGTAACCCCAATACATGTTATCTACAGTTTATTAATCATTTTAATTTAAACATTTTTACACAGCTATAACATATTATTGTCAAACAGGTCTGATCTTAGGCATTTCTTGTGAAACTTTCTTTGTTTTCTTGACTTTACATTGTTTACTAATAAATAAATCCTTTTGAAAGAAAACATTTTTATCATTACCAATAAAAGATCGTCGGGCTTTTCAAATATAGGTCGAGTTCATGTAACGACAGCGAAATAAGACATCTGTTTATTTTTCTGTAATAGTGACAGAGACAGAAAAGCATTATTCACTTGTCGATAACATGATATTTACTGAGGGCGCTATTTCAGTGAAACCATCTGTTTACATTGTAGAATACCCGAATACTTAGTGAATGGCCGACTATTTATTTCTACTTTTAAAAATCCTTTACCTCTCAAATAAACGTCTACGAGGAACACAGTACCGTACAGTAAAAATGTAGGGGGAAATTTTTATTAAAATTAAGCAAAAGCGTTTCGCGTGATTTGCCATTCTTTTTGCTGATTACGTTAACTATAGTAACTATACCATACTAGCTTTACCATATTAATAAATTTACTATTTTCACAGTTACACCCTGTATATATGTTTTTTCGGTTACTGGCCAATCAGAGTCTAATTTTCATTGTTAAGTAGAAAAATACAATGCAACTGAAAATATATTTTTATTGTACATAATATGTACATCCATGTCACTTACACACATTATTTTGTGTTGAAAACTTTTCTTTGAAACCTGCAGCATACCCAGATATTCTCTTTATCTATTCGATATCTTTAACATTTAATTCTTCTCGAAAAATCTCAAACGCCTTCAATCCCACTGCAAGGACGTTTCCATACAGTTACAGAGCAGAATCAATTACATTTACATATATAAATTAATCATCAATTTCCGCCATTTCGATAATGAAAATAGAGAAACGAAGAAACACGAACGAATAAAGGAACGTAAAAAGATGAATCCGGCGACAAAACACTAACGCGGTGAAAAATGATCCGGCAAATGCGGTTTTTATGTCGTTCCTTCCGGGCAAAGTTTCTCCTTAAAGACGGAGACCGCGTCGTCGAAGGGCGGACGCCCCCTCATACGAAAAGAAAACAAATGTCGGCCGCTTGGTCACTCAGCGGATCGCCCTCTCCATCAATCAGAGGGTTGTTACCGTCACACTTTTAACCTTTCTCCCGTCCAGCTTCACTTCTCTCCGATACGGAAGAGGGAGATGAAAGGGGTTTTTTTCCTTTTGTTGTGAGTGAAAAAGTTTCGGGGAGTTGCGTTGGTTTGGCATTATAAACGGTGAATTAGTTTAAATTTGCAAAGACCTAGGATATATGTTTTTTGTAGGTGATTGATTTAGATGTCTCAAAATCTTACATTTAACCTATTTAACATCAAGGAAGGTCTTAGAATAGAGACGTCTTTAGTACATGTACAGGTTCGGCCAGTGCCTAACTTGGGTCTAAACCACGGCAGTGGGAGCGAGAACGAATGAAGGACATCACTGTAACAACGAGATCAAATACGATAGAGCGTGGGGCGCATAGAGCGGTGTATTTATCACGCTTAGCACGCCTCATGCTCTATCTTATTCGATCTCATTATCGCAGCAATACTATCTATTCGTTCTCGCTCGCTCTCCCTGTGAATTGAGAACCAAGTTAAGCACTGGCCGAATCGGTATATTTCGATCCTTTATAATTTGGTATCTAGTGATTTGAGCGATTTGATTTTGGCTGAAATTCGGAAAGGGATATTGACGAAATTCGCAATACAAAACTATTTACTAAATTTACTAAAACGAGAGCGAAATCAATCTTAAAGTTAACAATTAACATAGCAAACGAATTTGTCAACGAAACAACTACCGCTCGTGCATGAACATTGCCGAATCATGCTAAGGTGTTGAAAATTATTTTTATTTCGCCACTTACATAGGTTAGAATGGTTTTGCGTCGCTAATCTTACCTGGAGGTAGTCGTGAAAATTGCTGGAAAAGACTTTGGCCCCTCGGCACCGTCCATTGTTGTTTCACATTCTTATTCGATCTCATTGTCACCGTGAGGCTCTTCATTCGTTCTCACTCCCACTTCCGTTAGAATTCAGACCCAAGGTAAGCACTGGCCGAACCTGTACACAATTAGGAATGTTCTATCCTTGCTTATCGCCGTCTATTTTCATGGATTAGAGAAAGCTGGCGCAATCGCATATAATTAAGGCAATAAGGAAGCACTTTCCAGGAGCTTTTTTACAGATTTTGTGTCAAGGGTCCACTAGCAGTTTCTATCGTCTTCTTGGTCACGATGTCCTAGAAGATATATCCTCGTCGATGCTCGCGGTCGAAGTTTCTTTCTGTTCTTGCCGTGTCGCCAGTGGATTTCGGCATCCATAGCGCATGCTGTTTCTGGAGGAAAGGAAGCCGGCGGAATTTCGTGCTATACCCAGAAATAGAGTTTCATAATGCTTTGTTTTCTTCTTTGAAATTCATTTCGAAGGAAATTGAAATCTCAAGTTTCAATATGAAACTGCCTTCGATTGGATTCCAAATCAAATTAATCCAAGGATGCGCCAAATCAAACCTGAAAATTTTCTAATCTTCCAAACCAACGTTTGAGTTCCTTCTAAAAATGTTGCAATGCAACCAGATCATTACCATTGAGCTTTAATGAGAGGTTTTTTCAAGTCGCAGGTTTCTTAGCTTTAGCAACATTAGAAGAAAACGCAAAACACAACCGGTTGGTATTAACTTTGATACCAATCAAAATTCAGTCTAAGAGTTACGAATAAGATTTTGATGAGATTACATCCAAAATCTTTAATATGTTTAGGAACGTGTAGAATTTGATACCTTCCAAAAGATTTTAACTAATCCAACCTCTTTGGTAGAAATTTTCTCAATCTAACTTTTTAAATGTAAGGTCTTAAATTCCTCTAGAGAATTCTATAAAGCTACCAGATTCTATACCACTTACAATTGCTATTGTCATTTACAGAATAAACTGGCCAATTAACTTCATTCATGATCGATCGGTAATAATTTCAAAAGCATAGCGACCTCAGAAATTTCTAGATTCTGAAATGAGTTCATTTAAGTATTCAAATTCTTCACCAAAACTATAGAATCAGAAGAAGAAGAACTTGATCATTAGCAATCACAAAATACGAATTATGTATATCTTGGTTAGTACTAAAAAAATCCTCACAAAATACATAAAATCAGAAGAACAAGAACTTGATCATTAGCAATCACAAAACACTAATTATGTATGTCTTGGTTAGTACCAAGAAAATCCTCACAAGAACTATAAAATCGGAAGAAGAAGAACTTGATTATTAGCAATCACAAAATACGAATTATGTATGTATATCTTTGTTAGTACCAAAAAATCCTCACGAAAACTATAAAATCAGAAGAAGAAGAATTTGATCATTAGCAATCACAAAATACGAATTACGTATATCTTGGTTAGTACCAAGAAAATCCTCACAAAAACTATAAAATCAGAAGAAGAACTTGATCATTAGCAATCACAAAATACGAATTACGTATATCTTGGTTAATACCAAAAATGTTTTAGTAGCACTATATGGGCTCTTTTACTCTAAGCTCTCAGCTGAGGTTCTAAATTTTTAGAACAGATTCTAAAATACGAAGGATTTGACATTGTGATTTAGACTGAAACGTTCAGAATGTGAGCCTTTCCTTTAGGATAGCTTTAGAGTCGTTCATCCCAATTACACCAAATACTCTAAAAATACCAATCAGATCACATTGACTTCAAAAATCTCTCTGGTAGTATTATGGTTTAGGTGAGAACTTCTCTGGGATGAACATTTTGCTTCTCCTTTTTGCGGTTCTAGATTCCCCAACTAAATCCCCATTGTGACTGGGATACAGTCTTCCTCAACCTGAATTTTGATACAACTTTTTCTGTCGATCTAAGCTTTCCGTTTATGCCTCAAAACACGATCAGATTGCCATTCTCACTTCGACAGAAACGTTTCGAATGCGAGCTTTACGTTTAAGCTTCTACATATGTGGTTTGATTTTTGTCATAGAACCTATTAGATGGTAATCGTTCCGAAAAATTGTGTGATACTAATACATTACCATCAGGATTATGATGGATACGTAGGAGTAGTTGTCTTACTATTACACTATTACATTTGGGCTTCGCGAACAAACGCCACTGGGCATCACTTGCTCCCTGAAGGAGCTGTGACCCTTAGAAGAATAGTGGTGGAATTTTTTATCTGAGCTTTTGAACTAAGCTTTCGCCATTTAAAGATGAATTAGTTCTCACCTCGCATGTATCAATTAGGTCATTGTTGCAACTTTACCACATTTTTTCCAGCGTAAACTGTTCATTCTAAGCTTTGTAAGTTAAGCTTTGTATTTAAACTGTTCAATTTATTTCTTTGTAAAAGGTTCGGATTTACTTCCTTTTCCTCCTTGAAATAGAAAGTCGATACTTGAATTCCCCAACTTCTCGAAATTTCCAACCACCCTTCGTTCTTTCTTCCTTCTACGTTTGGAACGAAGAACAAGCAAAAACAACCACCGACGCCCGTCCTACAAACCCACATCCATCGATGACATTGCCAAGAATCTAGTGCCACCGGAGCCATACCAACAGTCGGACGAAAATAGACATATCGCATTAAACGACAAAAATGCCTAGCGACGCACGTGACTCACGCTGGAAATCTAGAATTCCGGTCGACCGGAGTCAGTGCGATTCCGGGACGACGCGGAGCGCGGATCCCGTCTTAAACCGTTTCCGGTATCGTCTCTAACCTCAATTGCGCGACTTCGAATCGAATTAAATCCCATCGGATCGTCGAAGAGTATTATTGGGGAAAGTAAAGGGAAATTTAAACGAAACGGTTCTAGGCTTATCACCGGTTTTTTGGATAATTTAGAATGCGTATTTCGACGACCCGTCTAGAATTATCCTAAAGACGCTGCCTGTATATAAGACGAGAATCGTTCGGTTTAAATTATATTTTCTTGATTATAGGAAGTTGTGTTCGTGTTTCCTGCTTTTACATAAGTGAATTGGGATCTGAAACCTAGATAAAATGTAAGTCATTTTTTAATTTTGTGCATTTTTCAGAATTCATTTAAACACTTGTAAATCGATATAAGCAGTTAATTTTAATAAGATAAAAATTAAAAATTAAAATACTTATTTTGATAACTAGATGGTCATCCTTAAGGGACTATTACCGGTTTCAAGGCTAAAAAATGACCAATATTTAAACTTTTCTTTTCTTGTTTCATTTATTATAAAACGTTATACAAGCTTTTGCCTTTAATTTGTACATACTTTGGGAGTATAAATTTTTTTTTTTTTTCTTTTTGATCGAGCATTATTTACTACAGGGCGTCAAAGTCGAGTCCTCGAAAATGAGACCCTCACAATGCGCTGAGATAATCTCAAAATTGGCATGTCTGAAACAGAAATTCTAGGAAGTATTTTAAAGAGGAAGGTAGTTTACATCGTATATCACCACCTATTTATAAAAAATTAAAAAAGAAACAAAATAGCGGCTTTGTAAAAAACACATTTTTTTTTTTCACCTTTCTTCCCTTGCCAAATTTTTTTAGCAATTTTCTGGTGAATTACGGTAGACGAGATCAAAATAAAGAAATTAACCAAGAATGAAAAAAATCCATCTAGTGGTTGCGGAGAATAAGTCAGCGTAGTTTAAAAAATGTTAATATGAGTAAAACGCGTTTAAAGTTTGCGATTTTCTGCTGCCTTTTCCGTATGGATTTTTCCCCATTTTTAATGCTTCTATGCACTTCTAAATTCGAACTGTCCACGTGAGAACAAGCCAACACCATAACGGCGTCAAGACGCAGGTTGGTTTAATAGAAGCAGGTAGAACAGGCGGTATATAGGAGAGGGAGAAGAGCAGCTGCCTAACTGGGCAATCTGCCGGTAGAACCCCGAAAACGGGCGCGCATTTAAATTGCTACAACTCTCTCATTTTTTCAAATTTCACTACAAAATTTTAGGAGGTGATTTCGGAAGGTATAAGGATTCATAAAATGTTATAAAAAAATCTTTTTTTTTTTCAAAATTCTAACCGGTACTAGTACCTTAATGGACGGAACTCAAAGACGAGCTAGACTATAACAAAATTTAATCGATTTTTTCTGTCCATTTTCAAGTCGATGAAATCCGTTTTGGAGAATAAATATAATTACAGTGCAACTTCGATAGTCCGGACACGTAAAGATTTTGCCGTGTCCGGATAATCGAGTTTGTCCGGATTGGTGGCGTTTTTAATTTACTTTTAATCCTACATTTAAATGACACAAAATCAACTAGACCTTTTAGTTATTAATTTTTATTGGAAAATAAACAAAAATGCGAACTAAAATAATATTTCAATATTTAATATTTTTCAAAAACTTTTTAACTTCAGGAACAAATTTGTTATTAAACCACCTTGAAAATGTAACTTTAGTCATCCATCTCTTCTTAGATCCGTCATATATAACAGGCATTGTTGCATTTTTAAACACGCGAGGTTTTTTGCTTTTCCAAGAAGTAGCAATGGAACTTTGTGTGTTCCCGTTGCGTTGCAACATGGCATAAATGTTAGTCTGTCTTTGGATATTTTTCTACCAGGAGCAGACTTTTCATCCTGATGTACTAATGTTCCTGTGGGTAAAGTTCGCCAAAAATAGCCGACTCGTCGGCATTATAAATTTGATCCTCCGATAAATTCATCTCAGTCACAATTTTCATAAACTCGAGTTTAAAAGACGAAACAGCAGCGATGTCGCTAGAAAGACGCTCTTCGCACACTTTCAAAAATCGGATTCCATGGCGTTGTCTGAATTTATCTAGCCAACCACTGCTAGCAACAAAATCAGTTTTTCCTGTAATTTGTTCGTAAAAGTATTTAGCTTTCTCTCTTAAAATTTCCGAAGAAATGGGCACGTGGATGGCCCGTTGTTGTAAAAACCACGTATACGCAAATATTAACAGCTAATTTTTAATATAACTTTAGTATTTGAATAGTTGTTAGAGCTCGTAACGATATCGGTCTATAGTTTTCCACATTTTCAGCAAAACATGATCAAAGTGTGAGTAAGTATTGTTTCTTTTGCATACTTGAACAGCAAATTTGATATGTTATCGTGGCCAGTGGAGCGAGATTTTTTTGTTTAATAAACGTCAGTTGATATTTACACAATAACTATCTGGTCAGAAATTGAGCAATCAGCAATTTTTCTCTAATCCTAAATTGATAATGTGTCTTAAAACTAAGAGCTACCCAATGACATCTCTTACTCTATTCTAACAGAAAATGCGCTAGTTCTAGCATGCAACATAAACACAAGCACCATGCACACTGCTTTTTACACGTTTGCACACTACATGCTACACGCTTCATCCCCGTTAGTCTTCTTACTGGTATAGTGTTGCTAAGGAGCTGGAGTCGATGTTCATGACTTTGTAGAGTGAGACGATTTGGTTTGATTTATACAGGGTGTAACTGTGAAAATGGTAAATTTTTTAATATGGTAAATCCTCATCGCGAAACGTTTTTGCTTAATTTTAATAGAATTTTGGCCCCCTACATTTTTACATTACGGTTATGTGTTCCTCGTAGAGGTTTATTTGAGAGGTAAGGGATTTTTAAAAGTCGAAATGAATAATGAGGAATTCAGTCAGTATTCGGGTATTCTGCAATGTAAGCAGATGGTTTTATTGAAATTGCGCCGCCAGTAAATAGCATATTATCCACAGGTGAATAATTCTTCTCTATAACTATTACAGAAAAATAAGCAGATGTTTTATTTCGCTCTCGTTGTATGAACTTGGCCTATATTTGAAAAGTTCGAGGATTTTTTATTGGTAGTGATAAAAATGTTTTCTTTCAAAAGATTTTATTTATTGGTAAACAATGTAAAGTCAAGAAAACAAAGAAAGTTACAAAAAAATGCCTCTTTGATAATAATATGTTTGTGATTGCTGTGTGAAAATGTTTAAAGTAAAATTATTAATAAACCGTAGATAACATGTACGTACTGTGCAAGCAGTGTGAAGAAATCACGAATTTGAAGTGGACCGCTTATTCATAAATTATTTATGCTTACTCTATCAATGATCCGATCGTTAGTCGTATTGGAAACTGGCTATAATTGTATAACAGGGCTGGACTCAAAACAGTAATTATAAATATCTTGCGAACGATACGTTTGGGGCCCTATGTTTATTAAGCAAATATTGAATGTATTTTAATTATCTACCTTTGGACAAATTTTTAATCATTTTCACAGTTACGCCCTGTATATGATATTACATCAAGTTCAGTAACAGGTTTCAAGAAGAATGAATTTTGGAGATTAATTGACAGTTGCCACTCCTAAAACGAGCATGTGGGCTAATATACTGTCTTACTCAATTGTTAATTAAATGCTTTTGCGGTTTCCTGTCTTGTAAGACACCTCTCCTTATTCCTTATTGCTATGTGGCGCTCACCCTTCCTCTTATATATGTTTTTGCTTATTACGTTCCACATATATTCCCTTTGTTTCCCAATTAATTAAATGTGTTGGTTAATAATAATTTCGGCTTGGATACGTTTCACGCGATTATTCAGTCTAATAATTTCAAGAGATTTCTGAAGGTTTTACGCCTTCTTTAAATAAAAACAAAATGATAGCTCTTGATGAAATAGTCGCGTCTTCCTTGCTTGCAGTGCTGCGGAAATACGTCCGTATCAGTTAAATAGCTGAGGTATGGCTGAGGTACACTAAACGATATTGCACGGAATGGCTACGTAAACGTGTCAAGACTTGTCTCTGACGAATAGCATGACCTATAAGATTTACGCAATTACAGAAAACCAAACTTCTAGAACATCCCTCGTACATAGATGTATTTCGAATTATCACATCATTAACCAGAACGTTCGAGTGAAAATCGAGATAATTCGCCGAGATCATCCCTTAGAAATATCCCCGGTAAAACACGACGTCCCGTGCGGATAATACGCTTCGGAACCACCTGCGTCCTCTCGCTCTCTCCGGCTCTCCCTCCCTTTATATATATATATATATATATATATATATATATATATATATATGTATAGATAGGTACTACGGTACATCCACTCGACGATCGCCGGCTTTCAATTCAACAGGTTGGCAACGGAACATTTATTATTTAACTCACGAATACTAATCACGCGAAATCACCTGTTACTTGATCTCGCCGCCGCGGTCGCGTTCGCTTTACGGCCGTGCAACAAATCGATATCGCATCACTTAATATTTCAACCTGAGCCGTCCCTCGGGATACCCGTGAGAGGGATGACGGAAGAAACGATTTGATTTAGAAAATGATTCGGGTGTAGGTGAACTCGAAAGGGTAACAAGTGTTATCAAGTAAGTAGTAGATTCGACAAATAGAAATGTATTATGGTTTAGTAGAATTTTTATTTTATTTTATAATTAAATGTATATATAGTTTTCTCGTGACCCTTTTTGTAATTAATAATATAAAAAAATGAAATACCAATTGCTTCACTTATTGATAGTAGATAACATTGCCGCTCCATCATCCTGGGATCTAATTTTCTTAGGAAATATTTAATTTTTTCAACAGTTAATCGTTATCGTCGTTCATTTCGATCACCATATGGACACCAAAGGACCGATTTAGGCCACTTCTTTGGGGTTAGTGGATCTCTTCTTCCTCCGTTTTCTCCTTCTTGTACCATTCAATATCGATGGAGAAGTAGTGAAGCATTCTACAATTACCACTCGCCCAAGCATCCTTTTTGGTCATTCTCCTGAACAGATGGTTCACTCTCTCTTATTCCCTTTTCCTTCTCTTTTTTTTTTTTCCGTCTTCAACTTTTTTCGTCCTTCTCTTTACACTGTTCAATAGCAAGGAAGATTGACGCACCGAGAGGTAACGTATCTTTCTGCAATTCCGATGTTTAAACTTTGAATGTGTTTCTTTTAATTTCCATTGTTATATTCTTCCCCCTCCTCCTCTTCCCTTCCTCTTTCCTATTTATTATTCTTTTCCTTGTACTGTAAAATATCATATGCCATTCGTGCAAGTACCCTTTTGTCATTTTGTCACTTTTCCGAACAGTATGGTTTACTTTCTCTTGTTCCCTCTTTCTGTCTCATTTTTCTTTTCCGTCCTCATCTTCTTGCTTTTGTTCTTCTCTTTACACTTTTCAATAGCAAGGTAGATTGACACACCAAGAGGTAGCATATTTTTCTGCAGTTCCGATGTGTAAACTTGAATTTTCTTCTTTTCACTTCCATTGTTACATTCATCTTCCTCTTCTTCCCTTCCTCTTTCTTATTTATTATTCTTCTCCTTGTACTGTAAAATATCAGTGGAGAAGTAATAAATCGTTCTAGAATTGACATTCGTTCAAGTACCCTTTTGTCATTTTGTCACTTTTCCGAACAGTATGGTTTACTTTCTCTTGTTCGCTCTTTCTGTCTCATTTTTCTTTTCCGTCCTCATCTTCTTGCTTTTGTTCTTCTGTTTACACTTTTCAATAGCAAGGGAGACTGACACACTAAGAGGTAGCATATTTTTCTGCAGTTCCGATGTGTAAACTTGAATTTTCTTCTTTTCACTTCCATTGTTACATTCTTCTTCCTCTTCTTCCCTTCCTCTTTCTTATTTATTATTCTTCTCCTTGTACTGTAAAATATCAGTGGAGACGTAATAAATCGTTCTAGAATTGACATTCGTTCAAGTACCCTTTTGTCATTTTGTCACTTTTCCGAACAGTATGGTTTACTTTCTCTTGTTCGCTCTTTCTGTCTCATTTTTCTTTTCCGTCCTCATCTTCTTGCTTTTGTTCTTCTGTTTACACTTTTCAATAGCAAGGGAGACTGACACACCAAGAGGTAGCATATTTTTCTGCAGTTCCGATGTGTAAACTTGAATTTTCTTCTTTTCACTTCCATTGTTACATTCTTCTTCCTCTTCTTCCCTTCCTCTTTCTTATTTATTATTCTTCTCCTTGTACTGTAAAATATCAGTGGGGAAGTAATAAATCGTTCTAGAATTGACATTCGTTCAAGTACCTTTTTGTCATTTTGTCACTTTTCCGAACAGTATGGTTTACTTTCTCTTGTTCGCTCTTTCTGTCTCATTTTTCTTTTCCGTCCTCATCTTCTTGCTTTTGTTCTTTTCTTTACACTTTTCAATTGCAAGGGAGATTGACACACCAAGAGGTAGCATATTTTTCTGCAGTTCCAATATGTAACCTTGAATTTTCTTCTTTTCACTTCCATTGTTACATTTTCCTCCTCTTCTTCCCTTCCCCTTTCTTATTTATTATTATTTTCTTGTACTGTAAAATATCAGTGGAGAAGTAATGAATCGTTCTAGTATTGCCATTCGTCCAAATACCCTTTTGTCATTTTGCATTTCTCTGAAGAGAAATAAAAATACTTTCTCTTATTCCTCCTTCCTTTCCCATTTTTCTTCTCCTTCCTCGTCTTCCTTCTTTTATTGTTCTCTTTACACTGTTGAATAGCGAGAGAGATTGGCGGACCGAGTAATAAGGTACTTCTCTGCAGTTGCAAAATTTAGTTTTGAATTTTTTCCTTTCCTTGTCCATTCTTATATTCTTTGTCTTCCTTCCCTTTTTCTTCTTTACTCTTCTTCTCCTTCTTGTACTGTTCAATATCGTTGGAGAAGTAGTGAATTGTTCTACAATTGCCACTCACCCAAGCATCTTGTTTTGGTCACTTTACTGAACAATCATGGTTTACTTCCTCTTATTCCCATTTTCCTTCTCGTTTTCTTTTTGCCCTATTTTCAACTTCTCCCTTTTGTTCCTCTCTCTACACGTTCAATAACAAGGAAGATAAACGAACCGAGAGGTAACGTACTTTCGAAGGATTAAATTTCGTCGTTACTCTTCTTCTCCTTCGTGTGTGGTTTTTCTAAATTTTTATGTTATCTCTCTTACCTTCTTTTTCTTGTCTACTGTTCTTCTCTTGCCTGCACTGTAAAATATCGATGAGGAAGTGTATAAAACACTATAATCGCCACTCGGCCAACTATACCTTTTTGGCATTTTCCTGAACAGTATGGTTTACTGTCACTTATTCCATTTTCCTTCTCGTTTTTCTCCTCTGTCTTAATCTTCTTTCTTTTTGCTCTTCTCTTTGTACTGTATTTTCTACAGTTCTGAGATTTAAATTTGAATTTCCTCCTTTTCTTCTCCATTCTTATCTTCTTCGCCTTCCCTCCCTTTTTCTTCTCTGCTTCTTTTCCTCCTTCTTGTACTGTAAAATATCGATATATTCCTTCTCTTTTTTTTCTCCGTCTTCATCGTTTTTCTTTTGCTCCTCTCCTTATACTCTACAATAGCGAGGGGGATAAACGTAGCAACATATTTCTTCCAAGATTTAAATTTAAATGTACTCCTCTTCTTGTCCATTCTTATATTCTTCGTCTTCCCTTTCCTTTTTTCTTTACTCTTTTCTCCTCCTTGTACAGTTCCCATATCAATGGACAAGGTGTAAATCGTTCTATAAGTGCCACTAGTCCAAGCATCCTTTTTTGTTATTCTTCTGAATAGTTTGATTTACTTTCTCTTCTTCCCTTTTTCGTTATCGTTTTTCTTCCCCGTCTTCATCTTCTTCTTTTTGTTCTTCTAGCTACACTGTTCAATAACGATGGAGATGGTGGCATCGAGAAGTAATGTACTTTTCTGCAGTTCCAAGGTTGAAACTTGAACTGTTTTCTGTTGTTCTCCATTCTTATCTTCTTCGTCTTCCCATTGTTTTTCTTAGTTATTCTTCTTCTCCTCCTTGTACTGTGAAATATCGCTGTAGAAGTAATGAATTATTCGACAATTGCCACTCGCCCAAGCATCGCTTTTTCTTCTCCGTCTTCATCTTCTCTCTTTACACTGTTCAGTAGCGAGGGAAATGAACGCACCGAGAAATAACGTATTTTTCTGCTGTTTCGAGATATGAATTTGATTTTTTCCTTTCCTTCTCAATTCCTTCCCTTCTTTCTTCTTCTTTACCTTCGCATGCTGTTCAATATCGAGGAGTGTGTATCTAACTTCATCCAGCGCTGGACTAGCAGTTGCCTCGCTTATATACTACCACCCCTTAGCTTTTTAAAATTCTTTAAAATTTCCTTCAGGTGCATAATTTGTTGTCACCCATCTAAAAATTGATGCTGAGTAACGCCTTTCCTCAATTAAAGAAACTTTTTTACAGCTTCAATTCAGATACTTATTGAATATTGGAATCGGTATGGAGTTAAGATAAAAATTTAATAATAATTTTATCAGAATAAAATTTTTTGAACTACGACAGGTCATAGTTCAAAGCGAAGAAAGCAAAGAATCTTATCTCCTGCTATGCAGATAAGAAAAAGAAAAGGAAATTTTCGAAATAATCAATGGTGGCTTCTCAACAATTCTGAATCAATTTGTATCCCGTACTAATCTATCCTGGTCGATTTTCGTGATCCAGTTTCAACGGTAACTTCTTTCGGGTTCTCCTATCAAGTAGACATTTTATCATGTCATAGTTGAAAGTAAAGAAATCAAAGTGGCCTACGTCCTGTATTGAACAGGTAAGAAAGAAGACGGGAAAAGAAGAAGTTTAAAGCAATCAAAGGCAACTTCTCAGCAGTCCTATCGCTATCCATACTACCTACTTCTTCGGGAGTTTGAATATTCCTAGTAATATAGACAGCGAAATGTCGCTAACGACTTCTGGCACATGGTAGAAGAAAGTTTTTACACTTACTTCGATTCATTTTTGTATTAAAATTTAGTCGATTTTCGATTTTTCCACAACCACCTCGTAAAATAAAACGCATCTGTTCGAGCTTTCGCTCATTTTCCACGCGCGCCCGCACCTCGCATGCAAAAATATGCACCGCGTGCCGTCGAGAGAAGGCGTCTTAGAGCTAGTGATCAGCGGTACGCGTCTTGAATTTTAAAGAGTCCTACGAATGAACGAATTGCAGCAATTTCCGGTTTTTCTCCGCGAACGAAACACAATTATCGGTTATCGAATCTACATTTCCGGCTGTCTCTTATTCCGTTTCGTTCGTTTTGAAAAAAAAGAAGGAGATATTCAATGAAAAGAAAAAATTCGATTATACTCGGCAATAGAATTTAACATAATTAATTTTTCTTTTCTTTTTATCTATAATTAAGTTTAGAAGAGCGGATAGAATACGAATATTCCCATTCTTCTCCATTTACCTTTGTGCCGAAAGTACGAAGTAGACGATTTTAGAGAAAAATCCAAATAAATATATAAAAGGATCTAGCAAATCAGGTACGTTTGTTTGATAGCTCCCCAGGGAAGCTGTGCAATTGCCTATAAAGCAGGTACGAATTGCACACGCCAATAATTATAAGATAGATATAGTAGATAAATTATTGGCCTATTCATTTTGGACTGGCTTTATAGGTTATTGCACAACTTTCCTGGGGAACTGCGTAATAAATGTTCCTTATTTATTAAGTCGCTGTTTAGAGGATTATTTAGATACTTTTTTGAATTGTTGAAAGTCTCGAGTAACGCCTTTTTTCCGAAGACATTTCGAGATATCGTTCAGTCCGTTCAGTACCGTATGTCCTGGAGGAAAGTTCTCATAATATGTTTACCCCCAATTCATTTTCTTTCTTCCCGGCAACATGGGTGAATATTTATAAATTAGAACCGTCCAAATCGTTCCCGGCGACCTCATCGTCTCCGCGAACTTATCTTTTAATTGTCCGTAAACTTTCCGTTTTCACGACTTCACGCGCAATATCGATCTGGACAACGACTGCTTCTTCGCTCCACAAGACCGCCGTTCGCTTTGATTGCGGCGGTGGCGGCAGTAGCATCACCACCGTGACGACGCGCGAAATGGGGTGGCGCCCAGAAGGGTGAGCGTAAAAGAGACGGCTCCTTCTCGGCACTTACCCCATGAATACTGAAGAGCCGGCCCCGGGTACAGGCAAGTGACATCGAGTACCACCCGTAGATATTAGTTCGCCTCCTTGAGATGCGCCCGGAATAACGGAGAGAAAGGCTCGGTTTTCCGATATTGCCGCCTCCCCACCACCACCGCCACTGCCGCCACCGACGACGACGCTAATTTGATATTCGACTCTTCGCCCGTTTTCTTCTCTCTTGGTATAGTCGCTGCGAAGCGCCGCCGCTTAATTGCAATTGGAGATTTCGTTACGCGAAACTAATCGAGGAAGATCGTAGGGGGAAAAGTACGGACTTTTCGGCACGCGGAAATTTACTCATTAATAATGAGAAGGAGAAGGGGGGTGGAGAAGGAAAAGATTGGGTAACCTGCTATGAGAATAAAAATAAATTGTTTTACGGCGGAATTCGAAACCTCGAGGAAATTCCCACGGGAAGACGAAGAAGGTGACAGTGATCAGACCTGCAATTTTAGCTCTAAATTATAAAATATAATAATAATAATAATAAAATTTATTGGCAATCGATTTGCATAGGAAACATGTGCATGGTCAGATACATTATATGTATATAAGGACAATTACAAACAAAATGTAAAAATATGTATATTGTACTGAGAATTTAGTTAAATTTTTTAAACAAAATTGCACCGACTTAGCTCTTAATTAATGATATAAAAAGCACAAATTATAACAAATTATATTTATAAATTTTGGGAAATAGTTAACATAAAATCAAGATAATTACCTAGTGTTGTGTGTGTGTGTGAGTGTAATTTCTTTTATTCGATGATGATTCTTCCTATATCTTCTCTGTTAACTTCTATTATCGATGCACCTTTAATTTCTATGGATTCTTCCCCTTCTTAGATTCTATCTTCTCCGGTATGGTGAGGTTCTTTTATTCACAGGTACTTCTTCTTAAAACCCTTTTATTCCAAATATATTTATTGACTTATTTGTAGACTAATCTATCTTGTAAATTTTGTTCGTCGTTAACCAAACAAATTTCTTATTTCTTTTGGAAACCAGGACTACACTACTTTATTTCTAAGTTACGCACGATACGAAAACGTTAATTCACCTTGACTCCAATTCATCCAGGTATATCGCTGTTATAGAAACCTGCATTGAATGTCGATGTATCCTTGGTTATTTCCAGTAATTTTTTATGAATTCTTGTAATGTAAAAATGTTGTATGTGTGTATCTGAATGTTAACAATGCTCTTTTATCCATTAATATATGCTTTTTAAAATAATTAATAATTTTATTTCTAGTGACATTTGCTTCTCCCAGTAAACGTCTCTGACTGGAGTTAAAATAAGAAGGTAACACCCATAGGGTAATAAAATGCTCAACAGGTGGTGGGCGTGGTGTCGAAAAGGTATAAATAGAATCCCAAAATAAAGCGTATGACAATTGAGGACCATAACCCCAACATTAACTGAAAATTTATATATATATTCAATTGTAATAAATGATGAATTTTATAATGATAATTAACAATTCGAGTATTACTATGCTACAATATACATAAATAAATAAGGACGAAAAGGCGCAAGGTATAGTTCCCACCCAGGCGGCACAACAGAATCCCCAAATTTTTGGAAAACTACGAGGAAACAAGGAACGCTCAGATGACTCAAGACGACCAGTAATCGCTCAGGCTGTAAAAGCAATTTTGTATTAAATATGATTTAATACCAGCAAAATATTTTCTTTTGCTATCATTCATGTTTCTCAGGTATAGTCCGGTAAAGCATTATATACAGTAATAGCTTTGTGGTAACATGCGCTCTCATATACTGCTGTAAAGTGTCTTGGGGTCACCAGCTTGTTTCCATATCTAGTGACCATAGTAGAATAGATGGCGATTTTCATGCTGAAATACCATAAATTTATAAATATACGAACTCGGCAATGTCAATATATTGAGTTTAACGAAATAATCTCTACATGACGGTCTGACTGATGAGAGCAAACATGCATCTCACCATCCGCTTCTGAATTATAAATAATTTAGACGTATGCGGTGATGATCCCCAAAACAAGATGCCATATGCGAACAAGGACTGAACACAGGCGCAATAGTAAGTCCTCAACGAATCAAGGGAGACGACCGGGCGAAGATGGTAAATTGCCAAAACCGACTTATTTACGTTCTTATTGTAAGACCCGGGAACTTGACCGACATACTTCCAGGAATCGATCTACCTTGAATTGGGACATACAACGATTCTTCAACAACTGAACCAAAAAGAATTAGTTCGGTTTTTTCATAATTATGCTCAGCCGATTCATCTCACACCACTCGTTCATGCGTTTTACCATCGCCGATGCCAAAGATGACTGGTCAGTTAGAGTGTGAGCGCTTGCTCTAAGAGAAGTGTCATCCGCATACTGAACCAGAGCATCCGTCCCAACATATTTTTTAAGTCATTAACACATATAAAAAACAGAAATGGTCCCAAAACCGAGCCCTGAAGCACACCCATTTCCATTTTGACCTACTCAGAGACCACGAAACGTCCGTCAGCATTTTTGAGAGTGACCCTTAGATATCTGTCACTCAAATATGACGTCAGTACACCAAAAGCAACATCATGGATCCCATATTTATTCAATTTCTCAAAAAGTATTGCATAGTTTATCGAATCCAACGCTTTACTTACGTCGAAATATATACCAACAGTCCTCGGATGACTATCAGACGAATTCACAACTGCGTCTGTACTCTTGTAACTGGCCTTTTTGCATGAGGTATTTGGTAAGAATCTAAATTGACCGTCAGAGAAGAGAGACTGGGTGAGAAAGAAGTCCAACAATCTAGATACAATAATTTCTTCAAGAATTTTGGAAAAAGATGGCAAGATAGATATCGTTTGGTAATTTTCAATTTTAGTCCTTTTGCCCTTTTTGTGTACTACCAAACGTTAACGAAGCGATAGGCCTTTCCTAAAATCGTAAAAATCATGCAACGAAAACTTTCGTGTTAAATTTCCACTCTTCCATAAAATTGCTTTCTTTAAACGTTCACCGTAAGCAAACTACTCGTTCAATTTCTAAGCTGCTTCTGTTTCCACAATAACAAATGTCAAATTTTGCGGAAATACTAATGATAGTCATTTGTAAAAACACATACAAAACGCCCCTCGTATTATTAGAATTATAGATATCGAACTGGAAGTGGAAATATTAACATCCTTGAACATAGATATAAAATACGTGCAGCAGTTTCTCCTTTTCTATTTAGAATTTCTGTGCAAACAGATATATAAAACGCCCCGTAAAAATCGACGTTCTTTATCGTTTGCGACGGGAACGAGCTTCCAGGCGACCTTTGTCGGATTAACTGTAAGAAGCTGCGCTCCCCGTCGGTCACGTACCGAATTTTCTTTCGACGAAATAGGATACTACTCGTTATTTGCGGCGATTTGCCTTATTTGCGGTGTTTGCTCAACAAGACCGATGACGATCGATCGTATCGTTTGCAAGGAAAAAAGGAGGAACACGCTTTGACGGTAATAATAATAATGGGAGGTAAAATGGAATGGATAGTAATGATAATTTTGTAAAAAAATTATTACTTGACGAAATTTGAAGAAAATAACTACGCAACATACACGAACAACTTTTTCATATCAATTCCACGATTCCTAATGGGTCCAACATTCGTTAACATTACGTCATCTTACCAGCTTCTCCAGTTGCTCTAACTCTTATGATCTGAAGCTCGCCTCTTAGACATCATTCATCGTATCGTCCTGCTTCTCCTGCTTTCTGAAGTACTCATAATGAGTAAGCTTTGTGCTGCGAGCATCTGAAATTTTTGGATAAATGATCGTGGTCACCTTAATTTCGAGCATTTTATGAACGAGACAAAACGCCCGAGTCTCTGCAAGTACGTATAAAATTGTACGCCACAGTCCTCCATTATTTATAATTCAAAGATTTTGCTGAGAATTTTTCCCTCGAAAGTTCATTTTTCTCCTAGTAACTTTTTACTCAGAAATATTTTCAACGCCATCGCCATCCTGGCAGCTTCTCCGCTTCTTCTAACTCTTGGGATCTGAAACTCTCCTCTTAGACATCATCCATCGTATCGTCCTGCTTCTCCTGCCTTCTGAAGTACTCATAATGAGTAAGCTTCGTGCTGCGACCATCTGAAATTTTTGGATAAATGATCCTGGTCACCTTAATTTCGAGCATTTTATGAACGAGACAAAACGCCCGAATCTCTGCAAGTACGTATAAAATTTATTTGCCACAATCCTCCATTACTTATAATTAAAAGATTTTGCTGAGAATTCCCACCTCAAGAGTTCCTTTTTCTCCTGGTAATTTTTTGCTCAGAAATATTTTCAACGTTATCCTACCATTTTCTCCGGACCTTCTAACGCTTGGGATCTGAAGCTCTCCTCTTAGACATCATCCATCGTATCGTCCTGCTTTTCATGCCTTCTAAAGCACTCATAATGAGCAATCTTTGTGCTGTGATCATCTGAAATTTTTGGGTAAATTACCCTGGTCACCCTAATCTCGAGCATTTAATGAACGAGACACAACATCCGAATCTCTGCAAGTACGTATAAAATTTATTTGCCGCAATCCTCCATTATTTATAATTCAAAAAGTTTGCTAAGAATTTTTCCCTCGAAAGTTCATTTTTATGCTGGTAATTCGTTGCTCAGAAATATTTTCAACGCCGTCCTACCATTTTCTCCGGATCTTCTAACTCTTGGGGATCTGAAGCTCTCCTCTTGGACATCATTCACCGTATCGTCCTGCTTTTCCTGCCTTCTGAAGAACTCATAATCAGTAGGCTTTGTGCTGTTATCATCTGAAATTTTTGGGTAAATTACCCTGGTCACGACGCCCAAATCTCTGCAAGCACGTATAAAATTTGTTTGCCACAATCCTCCATTATTTATAATTAAAAGATTTTGCTGAGAATTTTCACCTCAAGAGTTCTTTTTCTCCTGGTATTTTTTCTCAGAAATATTTTCAACGCCATCCTACCAGCTTCTCCGGATCTTCTAACTCTTGAGATCTGAAGCTCTCCTCTTAGACATCATCCATCGTATCGTCCTGCTTTTCATGCCTTGTAGAGCACTCATAATGAGCAATCTTTGTGCTGTGATCATCTGAAATTTTTGGGTAAATTACCCTGGTCACCCTAATCTCGAGCATTTAATGAACGAAACACAACATCCGAATCTCTGCAAGTACGTATAAAATTTATTTGCCGCAATCCTCCATTATTTATAATTCAACAATTTTGCTAAGAATTTTTCCCTCGAAAGATCATTTTTATGCTGGTAATTCGTTGCTCAGAAATATTGTCAACGCCATCCTACCATTTTCTTCGGATCTTCTAACTCTTGGGGATCTGAAGCTCTCCTCTTGGACATCATTCACCGTATCGTCCTGCTTTTCCTGCCTTCTGAAGAACTCATAATCAGTAGGCTTTGTGCTGTTATCATCTGAAATTTTTGGGTAAATTACCCTGGTCACGACGCCCAAATCTCTGCAAGCACGTATAAAATTTGTTTGCCACAATCCTCCATTATTTATAATTAAAAGATTTTGCTGAGAATTTTCACCTCAAGAGTTCCTTTTTCTCCTGATAATTTTTTCCTCATAAATGTTTTCAACTAACTTCGATTCGATTTCGATTTTTATTTACTCTTTTCGTTCGCGATCCCAATAATAGGAACTCCAGAGGCATTTAATCGTATTGAAATCGAATTGCACATTGCATTCATTATCGTCTCGTTAACGATCGTGCGGGAACTCGTCTTCTCCAGTCAAGTTAATAGACGCATGCATATTTATCGATTACCACCCGTCTCTATTGAGTTCTTAATTTCTGCCGGTGACACCAGCATCTTCATCACAATGGTAGGATGGGGTGGGTGGCATTCCGGACTAGATATCTGTGCCAGTAAGTAAATTGGAGGAAAGAAGAAAAGATCAGAACGAGGTCGGTTAGAAATTGATGTTGATAATAAGAGTAAAATGCAGAAGTTTCACACAATACTTTTTATTAGAGCGGTGCACGTAACGGTTGAAAGATATAAGAACAATTATTTGTGTGTGTATGTACTGCCAAAAACCTGATAGTGCTAAACATACAATAATCGAATGTGATAGATGGAAATTATTAACAAAGGAGAGGGGGAAAAGGAAATACATGAAAAGATAGGCAGTACCAACATTATTGAAATTATGAAACAATCGCAGAGAAACTGAAGGAAAACCAACGCGGTATATTAAATATTCAGTTATGTAGAGGATGGTCGTCCTAAATTAGAAACAAAAGCTTACTGACGTAACAGATGCTATCTGTCAAATACAGTGGCGTACGTTAGAAAATAGGAAATTTAAACTTTGACATGCGCCTTGATTACGACCGCTTTGCTTTGACTTTTGTGCGCTGTTACGGTTGTACTTTCTAACAATAAGTCATCTCTTCATAAAGATTAAATAATTATTACTTCCAATGAAACGGTTGTGCAGAGGATGGTCGCTCTAAATTAGAAACTGATCGAAAACTGACTAACCAACTGAGATACCAACTGAAGAGTGAAAGAAATGTTTTGAGAATTGCCTTGAACGCGCGCAAAAGTGTATAAGACGAATATGTTGAAATTTGTTTCAAAAATAATTTTTTCCTTCCTTGTGTTTGTAACAATTAATGACACCCCTAATGACCGACCGCTATTAATTCATCAGCGCGCGGGGGAGGAGGAGGGACGTAAATGCGTTTTTCATCCTTGCACCACCCCGACTCGGAATGGTACGATAGACAAAGACTGGATTACATAATAGATGGGAGGAAGATATGAAACATTACGTAAATGAAGCGTCACCCTCGATAGGCATGGGGTGGTGAAAGTGGTCGGGGAAAATGCCGGGTACATTAATAATAGCGATTTCGTGACAATTTGCTGGTACAAAACATCCCTTCACCGCCCATCCCCAAAACGACGTCCGTTCGATGTAAGTCTTCCTGCATTACCGGCTTTTCCCCGAATAATTCGACGGTAGCGAGCGCGACCTTTGATGCCTGATAATTATACGAATTGGAATCGAAACATGGGAGACGTTTTAGCGACAGCACGTTCCTGAAAGTTGTAGTTTTTGGGGAAGGGTGTAGCGTTGGGAGGATTTTTGATGATTCCATTTTGAAGTTGTTATTGTAGTCTAAGTGAAAAATTAAAATTCTTTCTTGTCTCAGACCTTTCTTGGTCAAAATTCTTTCCAAAATTCTAGAAATTTGACAATAATTTTCTTATTTCGTCATTTTTCATCAAAATTATATTATATTTTCTTTTACTAACGTTTTCAAACCATCCTCAAAGAATTTTTCGGATCCTGTGCATACTAATAGCAAGTTTTGCCTCAGTAAAAGTCTCAAATGGAACACCCCGTGGTAGTCCCTTCAAATTTAGGATCAGATGAAAGTCACTAGGATTCAGATCTGGTCGATGTGGAAGCAATTCCCAGCAAACTCGTTTTGTGCGGTATGGGATCTTGCATCGCCCTGCTGTAATAGTGGACGCTTATTTCGCTTTTTCTGGATTGCACCATTCTTTCGATTCATTTCTGGTGTCAGGACTGAGGTAAGGCAGCGTTGCCCAAACTGTGGGGTGCCCCCTCCTCCTATCCCGGGGCACAAGTCCTCGAAGTTGGTTTCCGTATTTAGATTTTATATAAACTAATGCAGAGGAACCAACTTCGCATAGACAAGATGTTGGAAATGTCAATATAATCTCCATAATTCTCCAAAGTCCTCTTGTGAGTTAATCCAAAACTCGACAATGGTTGTTGTTGTGTTGAAAATTGTTTCTTCTCTTCTGTATTTGATGTTAAATTAATAAAATTTTTCCTCTTCTTCCAGCAATAAATCGGTAGGTGCAACTCATATTTGGTCAGAGGACGATTATTTTCAAAGAAGTAACGTTTAAAATATTTACGAGGGGTTTCTTTTAACCGCCGATCGCACAGTATGAACACTAGGCACATGGCAGGTCGCTGGTAAACATATTGGTGACTGCGCATCTCCGCCCTCCACACGCTCTGTCACTGCCGAGTCCAACACGCCGTTTCTTGTTGAGCTGCAGTTACGTAAACATGGCCGTCTCTATTGATTCTGCCGCGAATTGTAAATTGCGACATGTTATTCGTTTCTTGCAGGTAGAAGGGGATAGTGCGGCGCAAATTTATAAAAATTCACGAAAGAAGAGGCATGCTGACTTCTGGGATTGTTCTGATCTATAACAATGCCCGTTCTCACACAGCTCGTGTAACCCAACGGATCCTTGAGTTCCTTTCTAAACAGTGAGGAACTGTCTATCTTACTTGGCTAAAAGTCCAATTTTTTCCATTTTCATAGCTCCTCATCGTTTATCCTCAATGGGATGAACGTAAACTACATTTTTCTGTTGATATCCGTACTCGATATAAGCTTGGCATGCTGAAGAGTTGATTTCCCTCTAAGTTGCTATCTGAATTGCTCCCGCGTAATATCTCCGAGCATTTTTTGTTAAGATTTCTGGAGGAACCTCCACGCTTGATTCTTATTTGGGAAGGTTAAGACTTGCTTTTCCTAAAAGTAACAACATAAATCCTAATCATCGACATCGCTGCTTGTGATTCTTCGTCCTTTATCGTTGAGAGGGGTTAGATATAAACTCGATCTCTATGATTGATTCAATTTTGATAGGCTCAACAATCACCCCTCTCAGGACCAAGAACTTGAGGCTTTTTCTTGCATTTCTCACCAGTTTAGGCTCCAGCACCTTTTTTTTACTAAGATTTCAGGATTTTGATCTCCGTCCAAGCTACTTCCTTACTCCTGAAAGCTTTCCAGCTTTTACCTTCGACGACTTAAACTAGAAATTTCTATCCGCCTCCATAGTTTGATTGAGATTTGATAGGTTAAAGAGTTCGTTTCTCTAAAGTAACAACATGTACGTCGTTTTCATGTACCGCCGCTGATCCTTTTTGGTTCAGATTTCCGGAGATGTTGGGATCAGATCGAAGTTGACGCGAACCTCCACATGCCATTCAAATTTGGCAAGCTCAGGAGTTGCTTGTACGTGCTTCCTGAACATTTCGGGACTCTTAATCTGATTGACTCAACGATCGCCCATCTCAGAACCAAGAACTTGAGACTTTTTGTTGTACTTTCGCGGCGCCGAGATCTTGCTAATCCTAGACCAAAAAAATTGTCTGACACCATTCATCCAGCTGGAATTATTGTATTTCAGGAAGAGCGACAGCAAATACTCGACTTTCCAAAATCGAAGCTAGACAGTCAAGATCCCGCCAACGATCTAAGCAGCCCGGAGAGCATACCGGACATCGACAGGCCACCCCTCCGACATATCGACACCTACCTGAAACCGGAATGTCCCTGCCTCACCGCCAGATCCACGGTTGCCCTCCTAGCTTGCCTGGGCTTCATCGTCATGTTCGGGATGAGATGCAACATGGGTTTGGCGAAATTAGAACTTAAAAATATGGTAAGCCTATTTCCCTAAGAATCGTTCTTGACGTGATGTTAATATTGGGACAACTACTGTAGAAAACGAAAATCACCAAACGAAATGGTCCCGATCTATAGCACTCACAAAATCATCCTGAAGCCGTCCAAATTCGAAATTTGCACGCCTTCGGAGATGATCACAGTTTTTTGTCCTGTTATTCTTCTAAAAGTGAACATTAACAGCAACCTTTCCACGTTCAATAGACCGGTGACGTAGATTCCTCGATATTTTGGGGATACTTAGTAACACAAGTTCCTGGTGGTTTCTTAGCAACGCAGTATCCAGCCAATAAGCTCTTCGGAGGCGCCATAGTCACGTCGTCCTTCTTCAACTTGTTCGTGCCGATCACGCTGCTCGACGCGCCCTTCGTCACGATATGTATCAGGGTCATGCAAGGATTGGTGGAGGTAAGACGCTTTAATACTTTGTATGTCTTCAACTGGTTCCTTCTCATCTCGCAAAGGAAAAAAAGTTAACAATTATTCCTGGAGATTTTCCAAAAATATTATGTAAAAATTTTTGCAAAAACAGAGATAACCTACAGTTATTGGAATTAACCTTGTTAAAGTTATCTCTTAATAAGGTGCTTATCTTTGTCCTTGGGATATGTCTTCTTATGATATTTCTCAAGGACAAAGCTAACCGCTAACCCCTTAGGACTTTCATGATCAACGAAACTTGGTTACCTTCATAAAACCCTACCATTTAAAGATTCTCCAAAGACACACAGAAGTGTTAGTTCTTGGAACTTCCGTACTTAAGGTTATCTTTCAAGGAATCGCCTTAAGACATTTCTTAAGGACAAAGTTAACCACTGATCATTGAGATTTACCAAACATCTTTTTTAGAAAAATTTCCAAATACAGAGATCATCTTATATTGACAAATTCGAAAGACGGAGGTATGCAATGGTTCTTGGGACTTACATACATGTTTAAAATAATCTGTTAATGGGATATTTCTATTTGCCCTTGAGATATGCCTCATTTAGATATTTCTTACGAACAAAGCTAACCACCAACGCTGAGGATTTTATGAAACTTGGTTATCTTTACAAAGTCGTATCATTCAAAAATTCTCGAAAGATACAGAGAAGTATTAGTACTTGGCAGCTCCGTACTTATGGTCATCTTTTGAGGATTGTCCTTAAAAAATTGCTTAAGCACAAAGTTAAGCACTGATCCTTCAGATTTTCTAAACAACTTTTTTAAAAAAGATCCAAACACGGAGAAAAGCAATGCTTCTTGACACTTACAAGGTTCAAGTTATCTCCCAGTAAGATATTTATATTCGTCATTAAGATATGCCTCATTAATATATTCACCAAGGACAAAGCTAACCACTATTCCTTGGAACTCATTCCAGAAGTCTACCATTAAAAAATTTCAAAAGGGACAGATGCCCATTAGTTCTTCCCAGTTAACTTTATCGAAATCTTCTGAAGAAATTGCGTAAGGACAAAGCCAATCACTAAACCTCTACATTTTCCAAAATCTTATTTAGAAAATTCGAGACAGAGAGGTAACCGATGATTGCTGAGACTGTTAGAGTTCAGTTTTAAGATGATGTTTATCATTGTGCTTGATATATGTATCATTAAAGGCAAGGCTAACCACTACTTTCAGGGATATCATGGTTAACGCAATTGCTTGGAATTGTCCAAAAATATTACCAAAAATTTCCCAAAGACGAGATTTACTATTGAATCTTGTGATCTTCGTGGTTATCATTATCCCTCGACGAATTTCGTTAATTCTCAAAACTCCCATATTTATTAGAGTTGAGCATTGGACCTTGTCGTCATCATAAACGAGATTTTTCAATAGCGGAGCTAGCAACGAAACATTCGGATTGCTTCCCTTCGCAAAAGTCTATCATCCCCAAAGAAATCTTTCTTGTCATAAACACAATTCGAGAAAATCCTTCCTTAATGGAGCTCTATCATCCTTCAGAATATCTAAACCTGATCATCGAAAATCTCCGTCAATTTTTGCTTTCTTTCCTAGGGCGTCACCTATCCATCGTGCCACGGTATCTGGCGATATTGGGCGCCACCTCTCGAGCGTTCCAAATTGGCAACCTTGGCGTTTTGCGGCTGCTACGCCGGCGTCATGTTCGGGATTCCCCTTTGCGGCATCCTGGTAAGGCACGCCGGCTGGCAATCCCCTTTCTATTTCTACGGTTGCATCGGGATCGTATGGTACGTCTTCTGGGTGTGGCTGGTGTTCGAAAAACCGAGCAAACATCCGACCATCGATACACGAGAGCTGTTGTACATACAGAATTCGATCGGGGAAAATCCGCACGGTTCGATCCCGACCTTCACCAACATACCGTGGAAGGCCTTCTTCACTTCTTGGCCGGTCTGGGCAATATTCGTGGCGAACTTTTGCCGATCTTGGAATTTTTATTTATTGGTGCTGTTCCAGGCTTCTTTCGTTAGCGACGTGTATACGATGGATATCGAAAAGGTATGTATCTACGGTGACGTAATTTATTACACTGGCGAGCAAAAAATTTAGGTCACTATGAAATTCTGAAGTTCTTTTGCTATTGTCTGTTGTATGTTTATATTTGAAAATTATAATTCGATGTACTGTCTTTTAAAAGTTTCGATTAAAGGACGGATCACATTCTAGTCGATGTTATTCCACTCCTGCAATGAAAGCTCTCTCAGCTCCTGGGTAGTTCTTGGAGCTGGTATGTGACGGATATGTCGCCCAATTCGTCCCAGATATGTTCAATAAGATTTATGTCTGAACTGAGTGTTGGCCAATCAAATCTTCGAATGCCCACTTTATCCAAATATTCTCTAACAACTCTCGCTACGTGAGGTCTTACAGTATCTTGCACGGAAATGCCATGCTCGCCCATGGTGAGCATGAAAGGCATAACATGATCTTATAGGGCCTCCGTAATGTACCTGTGAGCTGTCAGGGAGCCATTCTGTATGAAGACTAACTCTGTGCGTGCATGTGAAGAGCTTCATGCCCAAACCATAACCGACCCACCGCTAAATGCTAGTCGCTCGTCAATGCGGATTGCAGCATATGTTTCTCCTAGTCTTCTCCATATTCGCCGTCGTCCGTTTGACCTGTAGAGGCCATCCTCATTATTCCACGCCAAGTGATTTCGCGCAAAAGCCAATCTTGGAATTTGATGCCGATGTTGCAATGGCGGACTTGTAGTCATCTTTCTGCAAGACAATACAGTAGCACTAAGCCTTCTTCTAACGGCCCATTCACTAACATTCACTTCTTTAACGTCTTGGAGTTGATTTCGCAGCAAAACCGCAGAAGCTGTTCTATTCCCCAAACTTGCAGACATCAAAAAACGGTCTCTCTCATCTCTTGTGGCGATGACACTTTTTCGCCCGGATGCTACTTTTCTGATTATGAAGCCAGTCTCCTCAAAGCGCTGGTAGTCATTTTGTACAGCTTTTACCAACAATTCTTGCAGGGTCACGTTGTCCCCGACCATCTTGTATCAACATTCTTGCTACAATATGGGGATCTAAAGACATTATGAGTGGTTAAATAAACAGTACGAATACGAAGCCATGCATCCGACAGGTTTTATGTAGAGAAATCAACGCTTAATTGAAAAATAGACAATAGAATGTAAATTTTTAGTTAGAGCCAATGCACGCTATTTTATAAAATAAATACCGTGGCAATACATGACATATGTCAAATAACATTTCTCCGAAAACACATGACTCCAGCAGCTACTGGTGGAATGATTTACAAGTGGCAAGCTATAAACTGCACACATCACAATTTCAAAGTGGCCTAAATTTTTTGTTCGCCAGTGTATAAGAACAAAATAAAAGATTGCTTATTTGATCGGTAGTCTACCAGAAATACGCAATAGTTGATGACGTGATGACGTCAGTGTAATTTACTTTTTCATATCCCAAGAAACGCCATGACATGAATAAATTCAACATGGCGTTTTCTCGAGTGTGGAAACGAAACCTGCTCAACACCCGAAGCCATAGAAATGTCGGGCATTACTTTACGCTGGTAAACTTGGATTTGTTCCAGAATGCTTTACTAGGAGCCATCCCTCACCTAACGATGACCATCATAGTACCCACCGGTGGTCTTCTAGCGGATTATCTCCGAAAATCCGGTTTGCTCACCACAACTCAAGTGAGAAAATTGTTTAATTGTTGCGGGTTCGGAATGGAGGCCACGTTCTTCTTGGTGGTCGCCTTCTCCAATTCGGTGACGGTAGCCATCACCGCCCTGACGATAGGCGTCGCTTTCAGCGGCTTCGCCATATCCGGTTTCAACGTAAACCATCTGGATATAGCACCGAAATACGCCAGTATCCTCATGGGATTGTCCAATGGGATCGGAACCATCGCCGGATGTTTGTGCCCAGTGGTGGTCCATCGGATAACGGATAATTCGAGGACTCTGAAGGATGTGAGTGCCATATCTTTTTGTAAGGCTTCTTAAAACTGCGACCTAAAGACGGTAATCGGGTTTTGTTGAGGGGCACCGACTTGATGGGGCAAACCTAGTGGGGAGGGATATATAATCTTCTATGCAGCAGGCCAAAGACCACACCGTTGAGAATAAAATAAACTTGAAAAATACCTATTTTCATCGATGTGTACAAATTTCTTCAAATAGGGGAAAGGCGCGTGCACTGGGGCAATTTTTAAATTTTAATTTTTTGTCAAATCAGAAATACGTATTTTAAATTTAATACGCAAATCATATAGTATGAACATTTGCCTGTGTTAGGGTAATTTTTATTTGTAAGAAATCTGGAATTTTGAATCCATGTATTGCAAAACAAAAAAGATTAAATTGTCCCACTGCACCCGACTAGGTGGGCAATGTAGGACAGCCCAGCAGGTACAGCGAAACATAGAAACAAACTGTTATTTGAAATTTAATAATATTGGATGACAATGAGAGATACATTCTGAATACCAATTACATTTTTAAACACGATACGGGGTCTTCCAATAAGAGATTTCATTTTGATATGTAAAAAGACGAGTATTTTTAAGCGAAATCACCGGATGTTTATTTAATTGTTATGAGGAGGGTATGCCATTAATAATGAAAAACAATATCAGCCAAATGGCCGCCACAGCTACGTTTGCAGGACCTTATTCTTTTCATGAAATTTTTCCATGACCAGGTCGTACATTTGCGGCTGTATATCCTCGATAACTTCACGAATGCCAACTTTGAGGTTTTGAATCGATAGTGGACTTTTGGCATAGACCTTATCTTTCATGTAGCCCCAAAGAAAGTCTAAAGGTGTTAAATCACAAAATCTCGGTGGCCAATCGCCTCTTCGAGAAATCACACGGTCAGGAAACTTTTCACGCTAAACCGCGACGGTATCGTTACTTGTGTGGCACGTAGCGCCGTTTTGTTGAAAATAAACGTCGTCCACATCAATATCTTTCAATTCCGGCCATACAAAATCATTAATCATCGCTCGATAGCGCAATCCATTCACCGTAACAGCTGCCACATTTTCGAAAAAGTAAGGTCCAATGACCCCGCCAGGCCAAAAACCGCACCAAACAATCACACGTTGAGGATGAAGAGACCTGTCAACAATAATTATTGGTTTTTCCGAGTCCCAAATGCGACAATTCTGCTTGTTAACGTAGCCTCCGAGGTGAAAAAGGGCCCCCATCGGTCAAGATGATTTTTCGATGAAATTCCGAATCAGTTTGATGCATTTCCAAGGATTCCTAATCAGCAAAGACACCACGTTGTTGATGGTCGGTAGGTTGGAGTTCTTACATTAACTGAACTTCTCAAGCGTTAAGACCTCAGTCTTTATACAAAATACGGTGTAATGTCGTTTGTGGAATGCCCAATTCCAAAGATCGACGAGAAATGGAGAAACCTAGGTTTTCCCCAACACTATGGGCTGCAACAGCAATATTCTCATTTGTTCTTGAGCGACGTGCACGAGTTCGATTCTTCACATCACTAACTTGTCCCAACAGCTCAAATTTTTCCACCAGTTTCAGAATTGCTGGCCGAGAAGGTGCTTCACGACGACGACCCGAAAATGCATTAGTTTTGCGAACTGTGACCGCAAAATTTTCGCCATTTTGGTAGTGAATTTTAATAATTTCAATGCGTTGTTGAAGCGTATATCGTTCCATTTCTATTAATGGCGTAGTTTTTACTTGTCATTATGTCATTATGTAGTTACAGGTTGAGTCATGACAACTGTTAAAATGACGGGCTATTGAAAATGAAACGCCTTATTGGAACACCTTTATTAAGCTGTGAAGGTGATTGCAAGGACTATTGTGTAATTTACTGGCACAATATCACATCGGTAAACTCCTCACAACACAATTGCTTTATAATAAAATCAGTGACACGTGTTTTGCTAGCTCAAGGCAAGCATTATTACAACCGTATAAACCGAAGTGAGAGAAAAATTTCTTTCCTTAAGATTCCAAGCATGCACATACACAAAAATATATATCATCTAAATCGGAACGGGGGACCGATTCAATCTAGCTTATTCCGATTATTATAATTAAATGAAATAATTGAGTAATATTGTTCATACAAAGGTAATTGGCATTTTAACTTTACTTTCTTCGGGGAATTAACCACGTTTTCGTTTCGGTTTAGCAGATACTTTTTCCCTTGACCGTCCACTTGAGATAGTATGTAAGAATGCCCTTTTCTTACATACTTACATACTATCTCTCTCTCCCTCTTCTTTTCTTCAAGTTTGTTTTTTTTCTTTCACGTCACTCTCTGATATCAGCCATTATTGTGTCCATAATATCAGTCAAAATAACGCTTGTTCTCTTCCTCCTGTTAGTTATTTTGTGACGAGGTGTTTTTGAACGGGGCCTCAATTGACAGGGAGGGATAAAGTCGTAACCTGCGATTTATATAACAGTGTTAATGCCACCGCGACTATTGCAGTTTACAGTTGTAACGATGACTTTTTTACTGCACGATCTGATATTCGAAAGAGGACTTTAAAAACGATTTGTGGTCGAAAGCATTTTTGTTATTGGATGGTACCATTCGATAATTTTTGAGCAGTTAACAACACGTCAAGTGTCCCAATGCACCGTCTCCCGTCTTTTTTAATTCAAATTAAGATAATGAAAAAGTGTTCAATGTATCGTATTTTTGGAAAATACAATTTAACCTCAGCTCATATAAGATGTCTATATACAAAAGTCTGAAAGAAAAAAGTTCATTTTTTTCTTTTATATAAGTGGAAAATCGTATGATATTGTAGTGAGAATTGGGATAATCTAATAAACAAGACTGCACCGGCTTACAGAGTTATAGAGGTTTAGATTGTTGATGCCCAGGTGTCCTTGATTTCTTATATCCAGTGGTTATTAGGAATTTTTGCGATGTGAAAGTGTTGAATGTGTGTGTTTAAATGGTTACATTGCTTTCTATCTTTTAATCGATGCATTTTATAATGATTGAAAATTTTATTTCTAGTTAGATTTTTTTGTCCCATTAAACGTCTCTGGCTGGACTTAAAAAAGAAGCTAACACCTGCAGGGTAATTAAATGCTTAAAACGTGGCGTGTGTGCGAAAAAGTATAAATAGTCATTTGAACATGAACATCCAAAATCATATTTACTGTCAATTTTGATATATTGAATTATAATTAATGATAGATTATTTAATGGCAATTAACTATGTGAATATTAATATACTACAAACTACTATATACTACTGAAAATTTCGGATAAGCCGTTATGAAATCTGTATATATACTAAAAATGGATCGTGGTTTGTTCGGATGCTTAAAACTTGAAAACGACTGGACCAAATTGGATACTTCCTTCTGCGGGTTTGTTCGTAATTGCTACGCGAAGGTTTAGGAAAAAAGAAAAGTCGAAAAAATTTTGGCCAAAACGAAGTTTGCCGGGTCACCTAGTCACATATAACATATTCAGAATTTTGGATAGTGTGGTTTTTTAGAAATTCGTTTGTCCCGCTGTACCCTCCGTCCCGGTGTACGCGCCTCCCTATTTTCAAGCAAATTATGGATTTCGAAAACAATACAATAACCGTCCACCGATTTCGATCGTCCCTTAAGACGTAACGTTAAAACATTCGAAACCTGTCCCTACCTAACGCCAACGACCCTCCGATCGCACGCCACTTGCTTTTAAATAAAACGACCGGACACGCGTCATGTACGCCGAAAACAAAGCCGCCGATTCCGTTCCCACCCCCGGACTTACGCCTACGCCTCCCTCGTCCGGACGCGCTCATTTCGATGTACGACGCGTAGCGACGGCGGCGTCGCCGCCGCCGTGCGATACGCCGAAGAAGGGGGAAATCCCCGACTTCGACTTCATATATCATCGCGCGATTTCTCTCGCCGAAATGAACTCCACGCGCCGCCGTCATATTTCGGAAGCGATGCTATTGTGTCGGGCCCGATTTAAAAGCGTCCATGCGAGAACGACGAAGGGGAACGAGAGGGAAAGGGAGACGGAAATAGAGACGGGAGAAGAACGATGGAAATGGTTTAATTCCGTCAAAGTCGGAAATGCGATTAAGTTGCGATTTTTTCTTGCGCCCGCTCCTCGTCGTCATTGTCGCGGGGACGGTAAGTATCTAAGGAAATTCGTAATCTAGACGTAATCTCGCTGTAAGTAAGATTACTTTGAGTCGAACGGGAAAAAATGAAAACTTAAAATTCGGCCGACGATCGATATTAGGGGAAAAGCGAACGGCGTTGGACTGAAAGTGTTACCTTGAAGTCGGTGAAAATTTTATGAGATGGTTTGATGATTTTAAATCAACGATTGATGACATTAAATGTTTGAGATTTTAGATACAAAAAGATCCTCATAGATTTTCATGATCAATGTCCATAATCTTTTTAACCTTCCTATACTCACGTCAAAATGAAAGACGTATACTATACTATATAAGTCGGTCTCACAGACCGTATGCGTGAGTATAGGAAGGTTAAATTGTACCAGAAAATGTAAAACTAGTAGAGGATCCGAAACGATGTCTTGAGATTATGAAATATTCATTCTAGTAATTGTTAAAAGCCTGCAGATGATGAATAATTTCTAATGGAATTATTCTTCTTCTTCCCATTGAATTCTAATCTGTCTCCACGAAGCGTTGGACTGGTGGAATTATAAAACAGAAAATAACGATTTTTATATTTCCACTAATTTGATGGCGTATAAAAAGTAGAATAACAACCGACACCCACACAGGGTAAAAAATTGAGCCAACTGTCCAAAAAATAAGTACTTCGTTTTAAGCAGATTTTTTATGAAAAATTACGGTTTCTAGTTAGTGATCACACTCCTAGAATGGCTTTGCCAGTTTTCTTTCCTAAATTCCCAATTCTTTTCGGTCATTTTCAAGTTCAATTTCTGATCAAGAAATCGCATGATCACCACCCAACTGATGTTCAGTCAACAAGCACAACCAGCTCACACGTTAAATCGAGGAATATAAATCTTCCTTCCTCAAAATTATGAAGTCTTAACGTGAGAGACTTGCACTTACTACGCCATTTTTTATTTTTGAGGAATCCTCAAGGTTTCATTTTTCTTTTCTATGATAAAATCTAAGGATACCGTGACAAACATCTGTTAGCCTAGATGCACACGCATCGATTTCGATCGTACGAAAAATATCGTACGATCAAATTCTTTGAGTGGAACAAAGACGAAGCATATGCTCTTCTCTGTTCCAGTCAAAGAATTTGATCGTACGATATTTTTCCGTACGATCGAAATCGATGCGTGTGCATCTAGTCTTAGGTTAGGTGCACATGCATCGATTTTCGATCGTACGAAAAATATAGCACGTTATTTTATCGTAAGAATAAAAATCGTGGAGTGTGCAAGCGTTCGTTGGATCATATACGCCACTGTATTCACGGTAAGTCGATCGTAATGGCAATGCACGGCATCAACACGGAGATCGTGCCGTATGGTGTTGAGTTCGAAGCTTGTGCACGCTCCTATGTTCTTCTTTGTTCCGTTAAAAGAATTTGATCGTACGATATTTTTCCGTACGATCGAAATCGATGCGTGCGCGCCTAGCCTTAGATTGGACGACGCCGATGCATAAAGGACTAGAAAAATAACTCGGGCGAAAAGAAAGGAAGGAAGGGAAAATGATAATGCTTCTTTCGGGTTGTACCGTGTTTCAATTTTCCTGAAGAAGCTGGACAATATGTACACCGAAATATCGACATCAATCGATGGCTAGAGAACTGGAATCCAAAGTTATGATTCGTCAATCATAGGTAAAGGGCTATAACTAGCAGTTTCTCCCTACTGTGCAATAACTAATTTTGCCAGCCCATCCCATATCTCTAAAAATACTTAAGACACATGACTTTTTCTCTGCTTTGTTAAGCTTCCGTTCGCTGCCATTTTACATTACGGTAACTAATCAAAACCCAAAGATCATACGTTGAGATTTATTTACGAAAATAATGAATTTTCTAATGAAAACGATTAGAAAACAACTTGATAATTCCTTAGCAATCAAAATTGTAATTTCCAATAGAACAAAACAGAATGCAAATAAAGGTAGGTACCATTTTTCGCGTCCAAATACGATAATAATCATCATTATCTTTTCAAAATTCATAATTTTCACATCATAGAGATGAAGAGAACAAAGCTATCGCCTTGCGGAACTTCGAACTACAAACACGTCAATTTCCTTAATACGAACGGCATCATTTCCTTTCAGAAACTCATAATGTTCACGTAAAAACGAGAAAGAAAGGAAAGTTATCATCTCATAAAATTCCAAACTCCAAACACGTCAATTCCCTTAATACGAACGGCATTATTTCCTTTCCAAAAACTCATAATTCTCACGTAACAAACGAGAAGAAATCAAAGCTAACACCTTGGGGAATTCCAAACTCCAAACACGCCAATTTCCTTAATAAACACCAACCACGTCGGTCCTTTCCAAGGCTCTATAATTTTCAAGGAACCGGCGAGAGGAGACCAAAGCTATCAGCTTACGGAACAGCGAAATGCAAACATGTCAAATTCCTTTCCAAAACTCTTAACTCTCGTTTAACAAATGAGAGGAGAATAGAGCTAAACCTTGCGGAACTCCAAACTCCAATCGCGTCAATTTCCTGAATAAATACTAACGACACCAGCCCTTTCTAAAGTTCATAATTTTAACGTAATAAACGAGAAGAGAACAAAGCTATGGCCTTTCCCAACATCAGTCCTTTTCAAGGCTCACAATTTTCACACAACAAATAAGAAGGGAACAAAGCTCCAAGCACCCAACACGTCAATTCCCTTAATACAAGCAGCATCATTTTCTTCCAAGAACTCATAATTTTCACGTAACAAACAAGAAGAAACCAAAGCTATCACTTTGCGGAATTCTAAACTCTAAACACGTCAATTTCCTTAATTCAGCCCATAAATTCTATTCTAAAACTCATAATTTTCACGTACCCGACGAGAAGGGACCAAAGCTATCACCTTGCCAAATCCCAAAGTCTAAACACATCAATTCCCTTAATACAAGCAACATCGTTTCCTTTCAAGAATTCATAATTTTAACTTAACAAACGACAAGAGAGCAAAGCTACTACCTTGCGGAATTCCAAAATCGAAACACGTACCAACGGCATCATTCTGTTCCAAAACTAATAATTTTCGAGTAACAAACGAGAAGAAAGCGAAGCTATAACCTTGCAGAACTCCAAACTTCAAACGCGCAATTTCCAACATCAGTCGTTTCCAAAGCTCATAATTTTAATGTAACAAACGAGAAAAGAACAGAACTATCATTCTGCGGAAGTTCAAACTCCAAATACGTCAATTGCCTTAACACCAACGGCATCGCTTCCGTTCCAAAACTCATACTTTACAAATAACTAACAGAAAGGGACCAAAGGGATCGCCTTACGGAACCCCAGACAAGATCCGTCGATTTCTTTAAAATTAACGTCATCTGACGTTATTTTCGATTTTTTTTTTTAATTACAGCAAAGCCAGCATTGGAAGGTGGTCTTTATATTGGCGGCGATAGTTCACTTCTCTGGGGTCATATTTTACGCCATCTTTGCGTCCGGAGAGCTGCAACCGTGGGCTGACTCGTCCCTAAACGAAGAGAAACAATGGAATCCCATGGACGAGAATATCAACATAAAGAAATCGCCAACGGTATGTCAACTAATTTTTATTATTTTTCTATATTTATTGTTCTTCTAATGGCTTATCTCGCCGCTACCGCCCCAAACTCCGGGCACAGTTTTTTTAAGCTGTATGTGGTACTGATACGTTCCTTTTTGCATTTTTGCCATTTTTTAAATTTTCCGTATTTTTCTCTATTTTTGTTTGCATTTTTTTCCCGCTAAAATTGACGTTCCCTTCGTTCACTCGCTATGTTCCAGATTCAAAGCAACGGCCTCCTCCAACGCCAACTGACGGGTAAAACCGCCAACTACGGTTCGGTGGAGGAACCTACTCCGGCAGGTATAGTGACCACCACCAACCCCTTCATCAGCGGTACCAACCCCTTCCGATCCGAATCGATTCAGCCGGAAGCTCAAGACACCTACATGCACGGCACGATAGAGGACAGAGCCTACTAAGAGACCGATACGACGTAGCCGACCGACAATATATACAGGATGTACGGAAACGGAAACGTTCATCGAAACAAGCCGACGTCATCTATTTGCGGTAAAGGAAGGAAGTGAATATAAATATAAATAATTAAAGCATTATATAGCGAGTATTATTGGATTTTTCCTTTTTGCGTTCTCGAAGATGGTAGTTGAGGCGAGAAACGTAGCTGCCGCAGGATAAATTCTTCTTAAATGTATGTAGGTACCAACTCATGTATGTATTATAAATGTAATATACTGTTTAGATGTTTAATAATAATAATAATAATAATAATAAATAATGACAATATGGCGATATAGTTAGCTGAGATTTGCAAAAGAGAGCATTTGTTAGTCAAGGCACCATGTGTAAAATTTAACCAAAAAAAAAGGTATTTATGTAAAAAAAATTGTCAATTTTATCTTATCTATATTTGTGCATATACATACGTATATTATATAGTTATATTATATGAAGAGATAATGATTGTTAATACTAATAATAATAAACGAATATCTCTATTCTATAAGTGTAAAAAATTAGATAGATTTGTATGTCAGAAAACAAAAATATATTTCTTGAAATAGGAATCTAATATTTAACAAACTAAAAACATAATTTTTAACAAAGTAAATTCTTATTTCGAGAATCTTTTTAAAAGTTCAGTTCTAAATGAAAAACGAAATCATTTACCGGCTGCTATAAATCAAAAACCGATTAGTTAGACATACGTGTTTCTATCTATTGAATCTCTTCGTTTTCATTTCCAATCTCAAATCAAATTTTGCTAGGAATAAAATCTCTTCACTCCCTAGATCCTCGATCCATGATGATTCATAATCGGAGAAATAATTTGAAGCTTATCAAAAATCAAATACCCAATAATTTATTTGCCTATGTTTTTCTACCTACCTGACTGCTTCATTCCTGGAGAGTTTCCAACGGTATTTGTAAACAATAACCTACATAAAAACATTTCGATCGAATCTGATAGATTTGCTCTCGAACAATTCGTACTTTTACCATCCAATAAATTTCCACAAACGCAATAGAAATTAGGATATCTTATCCCGCTTTATCCAAATTTATTTTTATGATAGGACTGTGTTCTTTAACAAAATATTTTTGTCTTAAACAAAATCTTTCCAACAAAGTTCTGTTACTGGCAAATTTGATTTGCATAAATATTTCCATTGTACTAAAACTATGATAATACCAAAATTTTCTTCATGACGATAGTTTCTCTTTAACACATTTTCTTATAAAGAATTCTTCCTCCATAATAAAATATTCTTTGCAACATAGATTTTTACCGCAAGATTTTCAACAATACCGTTTATAAACAAAGTTTTCTCACAACAGAACTAAAACTTCCCCAGAACAAAATCACAGCATCAATAATAACAAAAGTGCTTTTACAACAGAATTTTCTCCAATGGGAAAAGTGATTGTGTTGATCACAAGATGTTCCTTCTAATAAAAGTTTTGCGGTAAAAGATTACTATGATATCAAAATTTTCTTTACGATAAGGTATTATTAGAAACAAAATGTCATCCATCGCAATTTGATCGTTCCAAACTAGGAAGATTTTCGTAACTAATTTCTCCAAAATGTCGTTCATGTCTTTTAGCCCAACAAAATTTTCTTAAACAAAATCTTCGCAACAAAATTTTGTTTATAGCAAAATTCCGTTTCTAACAAGACTTTCGTTGTAACAAATTTTCTTCGCGGCAATATTTTCTATAGAACATTTTCTTATCGTCCTCATGAAGCGTTCTTCCTCCACAACAAAATGTTATTTGCAACATAGATTTTTAACAATATCATTTAGAATCAAAATTTTACACTACACGCTACGTAGCAAGATTTCCATAACTAATTTCTCCAGAATATCTGTCATAACAATTTTCCTTCCAATAACATTTTTTAGAGCAAAATTAGAGCAACGTTTGTCAACAAATTCTTTAATAACAAAAATTTTCTCTGAAACAAAACCGTTATAACAAAATTTTCTTAATCATCGATCAATCGTATTATTATAATTTTAATTTTTAATAATTTCGTCATGACGATATTTTCTTCAAAACAGACCTCTCCTTTGAGTGAAGACATTAATAGGAAATTTTCTTCACACAGTCACATTTCTTTCATAACAAAGATTTTCAGGGAAACGTTTAGATAATTATCGTTACGACAAACAATATAATTATGTATATAACAAAACAAGAATAATGTTAAGTTTTCCTTAGAAGATTTCCATCAAATCAAAATTTTCATAGAACCAAATTCCTTCAAAATTAAAGCAACACAACAAAATGCTGTTAATAACGAAATTTTCTTCACAGCACGATTTCTCACAGTAAGATTGTCCTTACAAAGACTTTCTTCTAACGCAGGTTTACTGCAACAAAAGTTTTTCCAATCTCAGCAAAAATATGATCTATGCAACATTATGATTGTGCCATTATAAAATTTTCCTTACAACAATTTTATTTGGTAACAAGATTTTGCCTGCAATATAATTCTGTGTATGATAACGAATTTTACTGTTAAGTTTTTCTTAGAAGATTTCGGTTACATCACAAGATGTGACAACAAAATTGTTTTAAAATTAGAGTAGCATAATAAAATTTAGTTAACAAAATTATCTATCCCGCATGTATTATAAAATTTTTTTATAGCAATTTTATTTGATAACAAGATTTTGCTTACAACATAATTGTGTTCATAACAAAACATGTTTTCTGTTATGTTTCCTTAGAAGATTTCCGTTACGTCAGAATTCTTCAAAACAAAATTTTCCTAGAACACAATTCTTTTAAAATTAAGGTAGCACAACAAAATTTTGTTAATAACACAATTTCTTACAGTAAGATTGTGAATAACAGAACTTATTTCTTTGTAGCATTTGTTATAACAAAATTATCATTGCGGCAAAATTTTCTTTCCGGCAAAATTTTCTTAGAAACAAACTTTTCTTTCCAACAAAATTTTGTTACAAACAAACTATTTCCTGTAATAAAATTTCCATACAACATATTCTTTGTAACAAGAACAGCATTATCATATTACCTTTTCCGTTACAAAATTTTGTTTACAACAAATTTATTTCGTATTTTCACGATACCTATGTTGCTCCAAATTCTCCCAGATTTTTTGCTAGATACCTATCTGAAAAGTGATCAGATTTTTGGGATCCTCTCCGCTTAACATTATGATATCCAAAAACTTTTATTTACTGAGTTATTCCTATCGTCGTTTTGGTTTACGATTCTTTAACTATTCCCATATTTATTGAAAATAAAAATATATATACATATAAATATATATAAATGTAATATTGTTGAGATCTTCGATCTCAAGGCTGTGCTGACAATAATAAACGGTCGGTCGGTTCTCGCGGGGATCGTCCGATCTGAAATCGTTGATAATAATCCGAGATAATAATTAGCGAGTAGTCCGGGGCGTGGTTGTATGCTGTAGTTTCGGCTTGATTTCGTAAAATATTTACGTAAGTATATGCGTAGGGAACAGAGAAGTCGATGATAACGCAGTACAAAGGGTGGGGGATTAGGGCGCGTCGACGTGTGGAACTATGCGTGTAGTAATAATAATAATAATAATAGGGGTATTAGCTAATAAGTAGTGTTCGACATGATGATCGCAATATGATTGTTGACGATGAATTTCTTTCTTGCCAGGTGGATTTTAGAAATAAGCATCGATTGGGTATAGGTTCGTTCCAACACAGCACAAAACCAGTTTGTGAATGATCGAGTACATCAGATCAAATTTGGCGTTCCAAATTAGCTTTGCGCATGTTCCCGACGATCCACAAACAGATTTTGTGCTGTGTTGGAACGAATGTTATAAAACACGAATCTATAGATATACCGTACAACATAATTTAAAACCCTATAATGCTTTTTAAATTGCTGTGGGACGTAAGCCATTTCTTAAAGTGATCCCACAAGAACTGAGTTATGAGTCATGAGTATAGTTCTCTCAGTAGTCAGTTTATTTCTAACTATAGAACAAAAGCAGGCCAGCCGATTAGAAAGCAGTAGGAAAATGTATAATTTAGAAGCAGCTCGAATGGAGTGTTTCTTCCTTCACATTTTTCAACTGAGAATGATGGACATACTTGTCGAAAGATATCAGGAAAATCAATCGAATTTTACGTGCAAGTCGATGAAGTCCCATTTCCTCTTTAAATCCACCTCGGGCAGTCTTAAATAAGTAACCAAATATTTTCGAATCGTGTTTGTTGCAAACCGTCTTACTACTGCATTGTGATTGGAAAATATAGAGCCAAAAATTTTAAAAGTATCAGTATCTTCATATGTCAAATTAATATTTGCTTAGGACATTAATCCGCTTGAATCGACAAAACATAAAAGCTGGGAATTATAAATAAATTGTGACAAACGTACATCAAAATCAGAAGAAGAAAAGGTATTTAGTTTCCTCTTAGGAAACGTTCGAATCAATTGTTTCCAATAAAATCCGATACATCGTTATTGCTACTTTTAGTATAAATTTTCCTTCTTTCTTTTCCTCTATATACCTGCTTCTTTTTCTTTTTATCTTCTTCTTCCTCCTCCTCTTTTTCGTCGTCTTCTTCCTCCTCCTCTTTTTCTTCTTCTTCTTCTTTTTGTTATCGATTTATTCTTCTACAATCAGAACGGCGGATTGATTTCTGTTTTTGCTATTTCGTCTTCTTCTATTAAATTGTATCCTTTCAACTATTTTCCTAAGAAATTTCGCATTGCGATAAGCTACTCACCACACGATTATTTAGTTAAAACCGGTGACACTTGTTTCGTTAGCGACGAATCTAGCATCCTTAAATCAGATCTTAGCAAGTGAATCGTAATATCTTAAATTTTATTTATGCAAAGTAACTCCCCTCCACCCTAAAGAAATTCGACAGAAGAAGTTTGTGCTACTTAAAAAGACAATATTTCTATAACTGAAACAAGTGCTACATTTCCAACTTCGCAAATAATATCATAATTAAAGTAGATCCAGCAATTCAGGAAGAATTATGTCTACCTGCACCTAGTGGACTTTCCTATTTCCAAAAGAGTTTTGGAAATTTGTAATGCTTCAGAATCGATGTTTTCGGTTCCAAAGGCACAAAAACTTTCTAAACGAAAAGGAGTGCCAAAAAGTCTAAATTACAAGGAATCTTTTTAAAAATAATATCATACAAAAATACCTCGTAAATTCCCATGTCCAAAAGTGAAACCAAATATTAGCCCTTAAACTAGAAATGTTAATAAACAGAAAATTAGAAGAAGCCGGAAAAACCATCGCGTTAACCAAAGAGGGCCAAAATATTCTGGTGTGTGCAGCGGTTGTGAAGAAACGAATTATATTTATCTGCTCCGAGTGAAGTTTCTAAACCAAAAGTTTAGACAGAAATTTATATTCCTCCAGAGTCCATTTTACCTTTTCTAAAGGAAAGGAAACGTTCTAAACAAAAAGGAGGTCTCGAGAAGGTCTCTCTTTAAACATGGCTTAATACAGATTTGCAGCGCAAACTCACATGTCAAAAAATAAACCCAAATATTAGCGTTTAAACTAGAAGTGTTAAAGAACAAAAAATTAGAAGGAGCAGGAAAACCGTCGCGTTAGGCAGAGAGAGCCAAAATATTCTGATTTGTGTCCCGGTTGTGAAGAAAGATAAATTGAACTTGGTCCAGCAGTTCAGAAAAAAATTGTTGTGTTTACCTGCTCCGATTGGAGTTTCAAAACCAAGAATTTTGACAAAAATTTACGTTCCTCCAGAGTCCATTTTTCCTTTTCTAAAGGAAAGAAAACTTTCTAAACGAGAAAGGATGTCGAGAAGGTCTCCTTTTAAACATGACTTAATACAAATTTACAGCGCAAATTCACATCTCAAAAATGAAAACCAAATAATGGACTTCAAACTAGGAATGTCAACGAACAGAAAATTAGAAGGAGCAAGAAAAACCATCGCGTTCGGCAGAGAGAGCCAAAATATTCTGATTTGTGTCCCGATTGTGAAGAAAGATAAATTTAACTTGGTCCACAAGTCTAGACAAAATTATATTTACCTGCTCCGAGTGGAGTTTCTAAACCAAGAGTTTTGACAAAAATTTACGTTCCTCCAGAGTCCATTTTTCCTTTTCTAAAGGATAGAAAACTTTCTAAACGAAAAGGGGTGTTAAAAAAGTCTCCTTTTAAAAATGACTTAATACAAATTTACAGCGCAAATTCACATGTCAAAAAAAGAACCAAATATTGGACTTCAAACTAGGAATGTTAATGCACAGAAAATTAGACGGAGCAGGAAAAGCCATCGAGCTAACCAGGGAGAGCCAAAATATTCTGATTTGTGTCCCGGTTGTGAAGAAAGATAAATTGAACTTGGTCCAGCAGTTCAGAAAAAATTATGTTTACCTGCTCCGTTTGGGGTTTCAAAACCAAGAGTTTTGACAAAAATTTACATTCCTCCAGAGTCCATTTTTCCTTTTCTAAAAGAAAGAAAACCTTTCTAAACGAAAAAGGATGGCAAGAAGATCTTTTAAACATGACTTAATACAAATTTGCAGCGCAAATTCACATGTCAAAAAATAAAACCAAATATTGGACTTCAAACTAGGAATGTTAATGAACAGAAAAATTAGAAGGAGCAGGAACATCCATCGTGTTAAAAATAGAAGTAAAAAAATCAAAAACGCAAAGTCTCAAAAAGATCGGTGTTGGGTAAAAAATTCTTTGCTCCTAAGTTTTCCTCTAAAGACTTTTGTGGAAATGCTTGCAAAAGCTTTACGAAAGCGAATTTTCGGCGAAATTTCTCGCAAAATTTTTCTGCATAATCTTCTGCGAAAATATCTTCCACTTTTCCAAAATATTTTGAAATACTTTCTGCAGGTTTTTTCTATAATCTTCTATAGCATCTTCAGGAAAGTTCTCTCCCAAATTTCTTGCAACTTTCTTTAAGGATCTTTCCACCAAATTTATTCCAAAATTTTTTACAAAATACTTTAAGAACACTTCTTTCAAAAAGTTCTTTTTCTTTTTTAGAAATCCTTTTAAAATTCGTTGTAAATTTTGTCAACAAACCTCTTACGAAATTTTCTGTTAAACTTGAACTTCAATTTTTTTTTTTTTTTTTTGAGAAATCCTCTGTTAAAATTTCTAATACGACTTTATGCAGAATCTTTCGAGAAATCTACAATTTTTTATCTGACAGCTTTATGCCAAATATTCTAAGAAAACTCCTTAAAATATTATTAAATTTTTACAGAAGTTTCGAAGTTTTTACGAAATTCCTTGCAAGTTTTGTTGAGAATTTCTTTTTGCAAAACTCCGTACGAAATTGTCTTCAAAGGTTAAAATTGTATTTTTAGTTAAATTATAAAATTCTAAGTAATATGAAAAATATTCGAAAATATTTGTAATTTGGGTTAAATTTCCTTGAAAGCAAATTCTTGATTGTGAAATGAACAACCACACTAAAATTGAAAACAAATAACGAGATTACATTTGATATGATACAAACGCCCTCACAATCCGATTTCAAACGATAAACAGAAATACTTTGAAAAAAAGTCAAAAAAGAATTAAAAAATTCCAATTTAAAAAATTAACATTATTTTTAACTAAGTTACCAGTAATAATAGATTAACCAGTTAATTGATGTACAATTTAATTTGAATCCAAGCACCAAGTGAATAAACATTTTCTTCTGATATAAGACTTACAGTTCCTCCAAGGAGCACAAGGCACCCCAGAGGCGTTTCTTCACTAATCACAATTGTGATAGTAGGATAGCTCTTCCTACGTATAAATATAAACATTAAATCTAAAATTTTCCCAGAGAAAACCCAAAAGTGTAAATTCACGAAAACCCCACCAACAATACAAAGTTTCTGCATTTTATATTTATTCCTTGTAATTGTATCCAGTTTAACGTAACTTACCTCGTGTTGGATTCCAATCTGCTGTTCGTAAGCCGACCTGAAATACTGCACGAATACTATCGATTTGTCCTATATACAACTTTTTATTACACGTTTTATTACGAATTTACCGCCCTCTATAAAAGGGCGCGATTGTTTCGAAAAACCAGGCGAAAAATTTGATTTCTTTTCACTTCGATCTAAGCTCGGATTTGCAACAAACATGAAAATCGACCACCATATTTTTCAAAAAAAAAAAAAATAATAATAATAATAAATTAATAGCCGTGTGTGTATATATGTATTAGATCATATGGATATTAGCACCATTATACTTTGTAATATACTGTTGAAGTTCTTCGATGTTTATAGCGATACATTCATCTGTTCATCATTTTAGTGTTATTCTTCTTGTCAAAACGTAGGACGGCACGATTCGAATAATCCCGCGTTAGGAGTCGCTAAGTGATTGGATGTGCTTTCCAACGAATCAGATCGAATTTTAAGGAGAACTCGAGTAGTGATTGGCTACTTAACACGAAATGTTCAAAGCAACTTTAGCGTGGCATCCAATCATATCCTAGTTCGACAGCGCGGGGTTATTGAAAAGTACTATTTTTCGGAATAAATATAGATGGATAAAAATTAAAAGTAGGTAATAAAGGATCAAGAAAAGGAAAAAGAATTGTATTTGTGGATGTCTATAATTTTGTGATATAAAACATGGGTATATATTCGTGATGGTAATAATTACAATAATACATATTAACGTCTATTTAGCGCTTTGTATAGGTGTTCTATTCTCGTGAAAATACTAGAAGGAAAATAGTTAAAAATTTCGGAAAAATTTGCTCTCCGATTATTTCATTTTTATTTATTTTTCTGATGAATTTTTACTTACGTAAAATCATATCATTGTATAAAGCAAACGAGTACAAACGCAACTTTTTCCGAAATTTCGATCTCAATCGAGTTGGTTAAGATGGTCCGATTACATGAACGTTACAAGAGGGGGTAACTATCGACTTATATTAATTATGTTTCATTTATCATAACTTACTATCGTAGGTTTTCGGGATTGGCGTCGATGATAATCGATGATAATTCGCGCTCTACCGTTAGCAATTCGATGATAGCGACCAGAAAATAAGATTTCCTTAATAAACATAATTTTCGACATTCGAAGCATTCGTAGTTTTTCAAACATTTTGGCTTCGGTCGTTGGTTTTACGTACGTTTTAAAAGTTGCTGCGAACAATATTTGAAATTTAGACAAAAATAGCATTTGGGATAGAAATTTTGCAGATTTTTTTAATTTTTCAATTTTTTAAAATTAATTTTGATGTTTTCTTTTTTCTTATATAATTTTTCTTCCTGTGAAATTCTATGATCCTAAGGGGACTAAATTAATTATCGTTCTTTAAAGCGACATTAAAATTTAAAAAATATTTTTCAAAACATTTGACTAACGGATTTATTTCAATTTTTATATTTTTTCAATTTTTATGTTGACGTTCTTTTTAAATTTAATTTTTTCCCTCTATAGAAATCCTATAATTCTAAGGGATTGAATAATTTTTGTTTTTTTTTAACTACGTTCAGATTAATAAAAATAGAAAAAAATTAAAAACAATTGGCTAACGGTCTAATACCCTTCTAAACCACCCTTGCGACTTATATATTGCATATTTGCGTACTGTAGGTATATTTATTACTACTAGCTTCCGGTATAAGTAACAACTTACAATAATGTTTATACGACTAAAAGTTATCATAATTTAAACATTATTATTACAAGCCGACATTTCCCCCGTTTGTTACGCTCACGTAATCGGAACGTTTTAACCGACTCCACTCATACATACATAAATATTATTTCTATTATTAGATATTTATATACATACAAGTAAGAGCCTTTCTTGTTCTATCTTCTATACATGTCTCTCTCTGGTCAATATACACGAAAGAAGAAAGCGTGTCGTCTTTGTTTCGGGTGTAAGCAATGCGTGCTTCTGTAGTTCTTCCTTTTCCCTTCGTCTTTCTGCTTAGATATTAAAAAAAAATTGAGAAAATCCCTAAGCCCAAATTACAACAAAATAAATTCGCCTGCATCTGTCTTTTTCGTCAGTTCTCTATATATACACACCTGATTACGAACGCTAGAGCATCATTTAGTGTAGAGGCAATAATTTTTTTAAATTGTAATTAATGTATTTAATGTAATTAATTAAGATGAAGAAATAATAAAGATGATAACAATAGTGGTAGATAAGTAAATAAGATGTCTTTCTCTATATTACATATATATGTATATCTGTAATAATAATAAAGAGTCAGTGGTATCAGTTATATGTATAAGTGATTCAATGTTTAAAAAATAGTAGATATTTATTCCTATTGATTGTTTCGATGTAAATTACTATAATAACTTAGGGACTTACTGTAATAATTTATAAAAAGTTATAAATATACTACAATTAAATAAATTATGCATCTGATGCATATATAAAATATACGAAATTCGTTGTATCTATCTGTGTGAAAACTCCTGTACTTTATTCTGATTAAAATGATATCCTAAGCTATTAATTAATATCTATAATTAATAAATTAAGTCTGTTATCACATTTGTTGTTTCCATTCGCATCCGAACGCTTCGCGATCCCTCTTTATGGAATAAGCAAAAGCTCTGGTCATAGAACAGCGCATCAGATACTCCCGTGTCTGCTTACAACTTTATTTACGTACTTTTGGACATTTCGTTGGCATACTCTGAAAGATTACTTATTCGAGCGGGGCCAACCGGTGCTATTTTTCCCATTTCGGAACCTCTTAGTGCAATAATTTGGCAACAAAAACGTTTTTGGTCTCATCATTGTAACGAAGACGACTATGACGATAGCAATTGACGACGTCGTATATTACTGACGCCGAATTAGATCTGTATCTAAATATAAAATCTGTACTGGTACCTCTTTTTCGCCCGTATTTTTTCCGCAAAGTTTGTTACACCTAATTCTTTTACGATGTTCTCGGTAACCGTTGTAGCAATCTTAAAAAATACTGCGTCAGTGAGTTCGGCTCGTCAAAACGCGCCGATTGATATAAGAACGAACCTCCTAAGTCTTATAGGAGCCGAGATGGATATGCGATTTTATCCATTTATAGCGATTTATCGGCAATCGTTTCGAATAATCTTAATAAATCACATACCATTTGAATCAGCTCACCGAGACGCCTCGATTAATAGAAGAACGTCAGATAGAAACTAAAACGAGTATGCGATGTTGACTATTTTTAGCAATTTTTGCGGATTTTTACGTTTTCTCCGCAACCGTTTCGAATAATTTTAATAAATTAGATACCATTTGAATCAGCTAGTAGAGACACGTCGATTGAGATAAGAGCGTCCGATAGGAACCAAGACGTATATACGAGTTTGCCTATTTTTAGCAACTTTTTGCGGATTTTTGCGTTTCCTCGGTAATCGTTTGAAATAATCTAAATAAATCATATACCGTCGGAATCAGCTCGTCGATTGATATAAGAACGTTGCATAGGATTAAACAAGGTAAAACTTACTGCGAATACGGGGATTGCAGAGTACAAAGTTCTTTGAGGACGGTTTGAAAAATTAGTTTCATGTTGGGATAAGTGCACTCAATTAAACGGAGATTATATTGAGGAATTACGTTGTAATTTTGAAGAAAATTCAAGAAATTATAAATTATAGCGCAACTTTACAAACACCCCTCGTAACTGACTACAGCTACGAAAGTAAATTTTTCCCCCAGATCTATGAAGAATTCATAGCTAAATAGGAAACGATTAAAACTACAATTTCTTGTAACATTATGTGTTTTTATTATAATCTTTCAACAACGCTATGCCTAGTGGTTTACATTTCTTTTTCCTCTAATAAATAACAAACTAAAGATTGATAATTATTATTATAATATATACATCATAGCATTCATTTCTTTTAACACTGTACATAGAATCGAAATCATCCTTTCAAACAAAAAAAGGAAAGAAACGGCACTTCCATGGCAGAAAGTGCAAGTATTTTCACCGAATTTCTCTTTTTTAAATCACTATACATATCCTCACTATCTATAAGTATTTGTACATATAACAAAAAAAAACAGAAGGTATGCGAAAATGCAAATTAACATTAGTGTGTGTATACAATACAAAGTTGTTACAATAGAGGTTCACAATTTTTTTTTTTCTTAGCGTTTTAAGTACATTAGTATCTGCTCGTTCTCGTCTAAGTTTGCAACCAAACGTGTCTCGAATTTCATTTTGCTTTCAATTACAATTTTATATTTTCCTAATTTACATCTCTACAATTCATAGAATATTTAAAAATAACTTTCTCCTAATAAAAAATAGTTTATTCATCTTATATCTCAATATAAATAAAAAAATAAAACAATAAATAAAATTACTATAGCACTAAAAACAAATATATAGGGAGAGAGTCACTACAGTGTCTCAGAAATCACATGAGATAGCTAAGTGTACGTGTACGTGAGAGTTTTTTTTTTATTTGTGTACAATCGTGTATTAATTAAATTTTTTGATAAATGTTTCCAGCCTGCAAGTTAGCCTCATATCATTAAAACAGTACGCAAGCTGCTTATTATTTTATTCTTCTTTACGTTTTAATTTTATTACCTTTATAGATTTTTTTTTAATATAAACTACGATTTCTGGTCACCACCTAAAAAATTATTAGCCTTGAATTCTTTCAATTTTGTTAATCTTCTGCTATTAAAGAACATGTTTAATATAGAAAAAAATCTGAAAAATTATAACAAAAAATTAAACGAAGACAACGAAAAATAGGGGGTCGGGGGTGAGCTTAGAAGCTAAGTGCGCTTAAAGAACTTCTACTTCTCTTACTATTCGCGTCCAAATCCAATTCAACGCGTATCACTTCGTAGAAATTCCTTTTTCCGCTCAGAAAAAAGAAAAAATGGGGAGGCGTGGGGGAGAAGCGAAGGGGGCTTAAGTAACCAACTTACCACTCGGTTCTTCGACCTGATTTTTACTATCGGAATCCGCATTGTCGACAGCGGTGTCAGTCTGTTGCTCGCCCGCGTTCGACGTGCTCTCCTGACTGCTGTCTTCCGTCAACCTCAACGCCACTTCGAGGTCGCGCAACACTTCAGTCTCTTTCGGATCTATTAGGGAAAACCTATGATGCAGTGCCGTCAGATGTGCAAACGTTAAATTCAAATGCGAGTGTAAGCCTAATAAAACGACCTCTTTAAAGTGAGCGGCGTATATGTGTGCTACGACGTGAAAAAGCAGTCGGATTATCTTCCGCACTATTGACTCGAAGGAAGAAGGAAATTCATTAGCTGAAAATCGATCGGATTTTTATGTATAAAAAAGTTGCCTACGAATCGAAATCGAAGCTTTTACCGTATTTAGTAGGAAAAATAGTTTCATCACTAATAGTTTTCTGGATAAATGTCATTACATAATCTATATATTGTGGAGCAGCAACTCTAGTCTTTTTACCTTTCTCATCAAACCAGAGATAGGTCCTAAAAAAAAAAAGAAAAACAAAATAGGAAATTATTTTGGAAGTCTACAACTAAATACATACAATTAAAAAAATAATAAAAACTTATCGATGATAAATAGCAGCAATAAATAAAACAAATGACTACATGCTTTGCTGTACCTACAATAATCACTTAATACTAAGCAACTGTTGTTTGTAAAACAAGTACAACCCGTACAATATTTTTAGGGTTTAGGGTTTTAGATTATATATACATACTAGCTGTTAAGCCTGTCCCTGACAGGCAGGAAGAAAAAAGAAAATATAAGCTAAAATGTTAAAAAATTGAATTTTGCCACGCCCCTTTTTCGTCTTAATTCTCCGCCCACAGACCAAAAACCAAAAATCCGACTACGTTACGATTTGGCCTAGGCGTTTTACTGTATACATGCCACCTTTCAGCTTTCTAGCCCATCAGTGGGCTTCAAAAAGCTCTGGATAGACAAAAAAGAGGAACACACAAATAAGGAAATTATATATCATATATAGATAGATATAATCTAAAACCCTTCTACCATTTGGTGCAAGGTGTACATTTCACATTTCATTTGTTAGGTTCTAGTTGGTTGTCTGTTGTTCCATGCACAAATTTCACCCATTCCTTTTATGCTTTGCCTTTATCTCCACTTCTCTCCACGTGATGTTTCTTTTTCTTGAATATTTCTGCCACCACGTCATTCCATTCCTTCGTTGGTCGTCCTCGCCGTCTTCTAGTTTGTACTCTTGCCTTCCATACTTGTTTAACCTGCCTTTCATCCTTCATTCTGCACATGTGGCGAAACCATTTGAGTACGTCTATAATCGGATGCACTCTGTTGTTCTATCACCACAGTATTTCTGATTTTGTCTCTCTTCGTAAGGTATTTCATGTCCATAGTATTTAGTTTGCTTTTCATTGCGTCCGTTAACACTCAACTCTCACTGCCATAGATCAGGATAGGTCTAAAGACAGTCTTGTACACCCGCATCTTCGTCTTTTCACTGATTTCCTTTTTGTTGATAAAAGATCTATTCAAGCTGTGATACATTATTGATGCATTTTTTATTCTCTCATCGATTTCCTTTTCTATGTTTCCGTCTCTGCTTATGTTGGTTCCCAGGTATTTGTACGTTGTCACTTGTTCCAGCTTCGCAGTTCCAATTCAAGCATGATTACCTTCGTCTTTTCGATATCGATCTTCAGACTTCTCTTTACAAGTTCTTTTTCCACGTTGTCAGGTTATGTTGTAATTCCTTTTCGTTTTTAGCTAAAATTATCACGTCGTCCGCAAAACCACATTCCGCTATTCTAATTGGATTCATTTTATAATATCTCACTGCAACCTTTGCACATTTATCTTCCATGTCTTTTATGACATCATCCATGATTGCAATGAACAATGTAAGGCTTAGTACTCCGCCTTGTCGCAGTCCATCATTTATCTCAAAGACTTTAGACTGCACCTTCTCCTTTGTGAGATAGCATTTATTGTTCTTGTACAGACTTTGTATTGCTCGTATTAGTTTGGGTCTGATTTTTCTTCGTTCTAGATTCTTCCATACTTCCTTTTGTGAGACACTGTCAAAGGCAAAAATGCTGCATATGTTTTTGTACTCATCTTTTTGTTTTCTTTTCAATTATTTGTTGATTTTATGAGCTCTAGCTGCATAGCAAAACCATACGTCTAAGATCGAAACGTAACAGTTAGTTCCTCCATCATGACTAAGCTTCTCCCCATCAATGGAATATTTATTTATTGCTTCGATGGAGTATATTTCAAAGTTCTTGATCTAATAAGTGAAAACTCGGCCGAAATAAAGGTGATTCGCTACAGATGAAGAGTTTCTGCAGACGTGAAATGATGAATGTGCCCTGTTGCGAAATGACACTTGGAAAAACTCGTTTAATGAAGCGTTTCGACGGTTACGAAGATGTGCATATAGAGTGCGATAGAAATTACTTCGAAAAAGTGATATAAACAAAGCCGTATTGCAAAACTTTCCTAGCCCTCTTTGTACATTATTTCTTACATCAAAACAAAAGAATTTAAAAATCATGCACTTTATATATTATTCTTACCTTTGACCTGGACCAGTCATATCAGGACAACCTGTTGGAGTACAAAATTCACTAACCGTTCCATATACTAAATTTACATGATCAAATAGAGCCATCGCTGAAATAATTTCGGGACAGATAACACAACAGAAATTTCTTAAAATTACAATTCTTACTGTGCGAAGCCAGCCATTCGTTATAATCTAATCCGCCCGGTAAATCGACTAACATTCTCAAATCTAACTCGGACAAGAGTTTTCTCTCGAGTACTGGCGCTTCTAAGTAAAGTTTCGAGTCGCTGGATGTTGAATTTTCGGCACCTTCCCTATCCTTGCGTCTGGCTTTTCTGCAAACAATATCGGTATGTAAGGATACAAATATGGACAAAGCGGAGTACCTGCAGAAACAAGTTACTGTCTGTTCGACATCGAGAGTTAAACCGCGCAAATTCTCCGTCTTTATTCTACCGACAGCTCTCCCCAACCACATGGCTCGTGTATATGCGTGTGTACTTCTTGGAACGCACCGGGACGCCTAACGAGATTAAGCAACCGTAACAAGGAAACCTTGCGAGGGACATTTAGTCATTACACTGATCTGCTACAATTTAAGGGAGTCTCCTACCTTTAAGAAAAAGCAATTTTATCTTTGATGTATGATCAATAAGGGATGTATTGAAAACTTGTAAGGTTCCATATTTACATACATATATCTCCCTGTATTGCAACGTTTTGGGTAAGAAAGGTTTAACATGAAATATTACAATGTAAATCTAAAAATATTATCGTCACAAATGTTGTCACGAATTTTACTTCTAACGAGGTATAAAATCGAAAATGTACGATGTAAAATTTGTTAGATATGATGAAACTATCGAGTGCAACTTCTCGAATGAGGTGGTAATAATGGTAATAAAGAATCTTCTGTAAATTTGCACCGTGTACACACACGCATCCACCAAATACGTGTGGGTATTCATCAAGTTAATTGAACACTAATAAAACTAATAAGATTACGGCGATCGCACGATGTGAGTGTGTGTGTTACAGTCGCCTTCGTGTGAGGAGATTTACGAAGATCGTCTCCTCCGAAAGAGGAAAAAATCTATAAAACGAATGAACTTTCCAGTTAATACTGGTTCCCCTCTGGATCTACTCACCCCATAAACCAATCCACGGTATCGCGGAGGTACTCCGGTAATCGCTCCAGTTTGACGAATTGGATGCCACAGTTTTACACGAAATTTACTGACGAACGACAAACGCAAACGAATATAATTTAATTTTATTTATGCGAGAGGAAGGGACACTGGTCGCAAAAACGTTCTTTGCCCTGGCCAGTTAATTTTTTCCTCAACACTCGTAACACCTGACGACACGGAGGAAACGAGGCGATGGATCAACGTAAAATTTCGTTCCTCATCGCGAGAGAGGCGATTTTTAAAACGGACTAATGCGAACGTAATCGAAATTAATAAACAAAGTTTGGTTTGCACATCTACCGTTCAAAGAAAAATGAAGTCATCATCTTGCAAATATGCTCCATATTTATCATCTCCAGGCATGTAATCGTATCTCATGAAAATCACTAAAGTCGATTGTTGCGATTCCACCGTTATTTCCATTAGTCCGAAGCAAATCTTGAACTAATCAAGCAAAATCCACCTTTTCGCAATATTTCCATTCCAAACTAAGCGCACAATTAACCCAAAATATTTTCAAAACCACCATGACATTGAGTCATTACACAACTTAAAGTTGGCACTCCCCGCGCGTCATATGAGTTCTGTCAAATTTCAGACAAGTGTCAAAGTATTATCATTTTTAATAAATAACAATAAACAAAGTAAATTTAAACTTGTACAGCGCCAGATTTATGGCTTGAAATACAAATGGGTAAGTCCCACGACTTAAAACTGCTCCCGTTTCAACACCGATTCCTACCGTTATGTACCACAATTTCATTCACTAATTTGATTTCTTTAAACAATTTCGCAGAGAACGGCTTGGAAACGTTAGATCTATCGGGGAAAAAGATAAAGAAACTCAACAAACCCACTATTACCGAATCTCAAGTCACAACATTGATTCTCGATGACAACGAACTGCAACGATTGGATAATATTGATTCTTTCCAGAGGGTTCAGAAGGTATTTTCAATTCTAAATCCTTAAGACAGTGATTTTCAAACTGTAGGGCGCGTTTCCCTTAAGAGGTGTAACCAATAAGCACATGTACATATACCTACACTTTGTCTACTTAGAGTTTTACCTACGTCATAAATTTGGTCCATAAATCTTCGTATCTGAGACAAGCGCAAATCGTGCTTCTTTCTTCACCAGCAGCCCTTGAGAAAGATAGTCAAATGTCAAATAATCTTTACACATAGGACAAAACAATGGCCTAGGTAAAGTGTATATATACCTACATAATCACATCCTTATATTATTCGAAGATATAAGCGCAGATAAGTGAAACATGTAGCTCATACAATGCATTTACGTAACATGATGAGAGTTGTTTAGATTATAGCTATTTCACCTCTTCTAACACATGGTTTAACATAGGAATCATTTCCATTTGAAGGTGATTATCGTTGTCAATTCTCTCATACGGGTGATGCATCTGTTTCAATTATCTGTGATATAAGGCTCTTCAGCACTTATGTGATATGTATGAAAGGTTAAGGAAAACTGCCTTGAACACTGTATTACATGTATCAGCTTACAGCCCTGTTTTCCGATGTGGTATTGCACATGGGAAAGCAGCATGTGTAATAAAGAAAAATATGTCAACCCGTGCAACATACAGGCCTTGGGGGGCGTGTACTACAACCCTAGCTACCTAGTTTAAGCTTGCCTTTTAGGCACCATTGATGTAGAATTTTCCAAGTCGATTCCTAAAATAGTTTTATTAGAATTACAAAATGTTTTCTTACATTTTAGCTTTCAGCCGTTAGAAATAATTTGCTACGTATGCATGGAGTCTGCCGATTGTATGCTTTGCACACGTTAAATTTAGCTAATAATGCGATCTTGACTATCGAAGGTTTGAAAGATCTGATACATTTAAGGTGTTTAAATTTGGCGAAAAATAACTTGAAGGTAAGAAGATGTTATCCGTAAAATCTTACATATAATTGTTAAAAGATTTTATACTTTTTTTTTTTTAGACTATCGAGCATTTAAATACAAATATTAATTTAGAACATTTAGATCTGTCGGAGAATAGTATAACTCATGTGGTTGATATGTCATTTTTAAAAAGCTTAAAGGTAATTCTTTTTGTTTTTTTTTTTTGATGGTTTAGTGTGAGTTGCTTTGAATCAGCCTGTGGTTTAATGTGAGCGGGACTAAAATGCATCGATGTATATCTCAATGATAATACTTTCACTGTATCCTTCTGTCTATGTAGGGCATTGGATCAATGACAATACATTTTTTGATTAATATCCAGGGGTGAATGTGCATGGCCCATTGAGGCTCATTGGGTTCAGCTTAGCGCGAATTACCGATTCCTAGATTATCCGTTAGAAGATTCGAGGTAATATGGGCAACAACTACACTGCAGCCACCTAGTATTACCTCAGGAAATTAATTCCAGGTACTTACTTCCACAACCCAAACGCACTTGTAGTCCGAGAAAATCGCCTCGATATGGTTATATTTGTTTACGCCACATACGATTATAGTAGAAAGTGGGGTAAAAATGCATGCTTAGAACCTTAAGAAATTTTTTCGCTCATTTCGATTTAGACGGTACTGATAATGCTTGCCTTGAGCTGGTGAAACAAGTGTCACCGATTTTATTATGAAACAATTGTGTGTTACCTCCCTTAATGAACGGTGAAAAATTTTGACCCTTGAAAAAAGAAACCTTACGATTGAAAGATACCTCGATGCATTTTATTGTCATCCAATTTGCTTGATAAACACACGTTCAAATAGAATTAGAATTTCTATAATTTCTTTGTAAATACATGTTCCTTCCTCTACGTTTCGTCCTTAACAATTACTAATTTTTTAGGAGTTGCTATTGCACAATAACAAAATCGGGCATTTACGACAGTGCGATCGCTTCCTACCAACTAGTCTCGTAACATTAACACTCGCTTCGAATAATATTTCAGATCTGAATGAGATATCGCATCTCGTAAATCTAACCAACTTGAAAAGCATTTCTTTGGCAAATAATCCTTGCGTCATCATGACGGGACATAAAATGTATCCTTTTTTGATTTGTTTTTTTTCTTTGTTTGAGAAGGACTAACACCTTAGCCATCGATAGGACAGGTACATATTTTAAACTTGAATAGAAATAAACGAATTTTTTAACTTTGTATATATGTATCACTTTATTTAAATCACACAGTGACTGCAGTTTCAACCGAAAACGGTCATTTTCAAAGTTTGACAGTTAAAAAATTCGTTTATTTCTATTCATAATGAAATACCACAAAGTAACGGCTGAAATTATTAATTTTTTATTTTAAACTTGTTGGTTATACGTAGGTTGTGACTGTAATATTGGTGAGATGCTCTTCTTCTGAAGTGATCCAAGTATTTCCACTCCGGTACGTGGCACCGATGCTACAATCATAGAAGAGCGTATTTCGAGTAGCTTCATACCTCACATCTACAACACACATACGCAAATGAATGTTTTGTACGCTGGCATAATATGATGGCACAAACGGTTCAGTGCGCAGATAATTACGATTCTTCAGTATACATCTACCTTCTATACTTGTACCATTGTTTGTACCCGTGAGTGCCGTGAAGTACACAGTGTTCATACACAATCGGGGAACGTTGTGTTACCAATTGATGATCCAATCGTGTTCTATAGCCTGTTTCAGACAAAGTTGATAGTATACCTTCTTATGGGCTATTGACTGTGGTTGTAAATGACCATACGCAAATTATGTTGGTACTATGCATTTAATTTTTGTACAGTTGGTGAAGCCCAGTGCCGTCGCATAGAATCAGGGGATGACATATTGTTACGAATCGTGAAAAGCGTTAAGGTTATGTTTATGTGGGCCAAATAACCAAATAACAGCGAAAATAACTGACAGCACGAATGACAATGCGATTAACGACCATTTAACGATAGGTCTATGCTCAAGCGGCAAGGATCCTACTACACCTTGATAAAATTGCCGGCATGCCAACTTAATTGGTGTATAAACATTTACAGACACTCTGAGTATAAAGCAACAAAACATTTAAATAGAAAAATATATACATATATTCAACGCAATACGAAGTAAACACGTTCACAGAGATTAGTGGTAACAAAGTCAAATATTTCTGGTGCATAATTGGCGGTATTTGCAAAAATATATTTGAATCATCAAAACTTCTTTAGTCCGCACAATTTATATAGAACTTTTTTAAAAGGTGCAATAAACGGTAATATGGTTTTTTTAATTTTTTTTTTTTTGATTTCAACTTCTCAATTGTATTATGTTATTTTTGACCGCACCTGTATTTCGTTGCTTTTGACCGCACATGTATAGACGTGCGTTTCGTAGTAGTACATCCAGCGATCCACTTTTGGTGGTGGCGGATCTTCGAACTAAATACGTTTAATTTCATTGACTTTCGAATTCATCACCCCCTAAATTTACCGTGTTCTCAATACCGTCTCTTGGCTAACTTGGCTGCTATCGGTCACAATCGTCGCTGGTTGAAACCCCAACTCAACCCGACTTTTATCGCCCATAATTTCTGTACCTGGTCGCGATCCGTGATCATCCATGGTCTTCCTTACTCCCAAGAAATCAAGGTCATCATGAAAGAGACAACCTCGACTGTTTAAAGATGATTAAATTTTAAACGCGGTAGCTTTGCCATTAAGAAGGCGAGGTATTATCCTTGGGCAATTCCGGAGCCAACCTTGCACTCCTCGAAATTCCATTAAAATGAAAATAAGACAGTAAATTTTCTTAACTTCAATAACAGCGGTTTCGACTACCGTCCATTCGTTATAAATTGGTGTATGAACGTGCAGGTCATCGACGGTTACGTAGTCGACGCGATAGAAAGGTATTTTTACAAAAAATATTAACATCTCCGTTTTTGTGAAAGTTTTCTTCTTACCCAGCTTACGAGGGGAATGGTTGTATTCGCAAGGTAGAGGTAGGCATTTCCGCGTCGGAGATCAGCAAGAACTTGGCCAATATCTCGCCAGCGTTTGTCCGTTAACAGGCGAACAGCTAGAGACGGAAGAGGATCGGAAACTCCGTCTGATTCTTAGCAAGGCACAGCATCACCAGCAACAATTGCGAGAACAATGTTAGTATGCCACTCCACATCTCTAAGAAATAGTTAAGAAATTTTTTGTTTGTGTTTTATAGCTGAAACTCCGGTTCCATCACCGATGTCGAGGAAAAAGGTTTACGGAGCTCGGAATTCACCGAAAACTAACAGTAAATACATGGGGGTATCGAGTCACTTGGAACTCGTAGAAATTTTTGGCTTGAATATGAATAAAATGCAGATATAATTCGTTAGCTACGATGGTAGAAAAGTTTCCGGAATGATAGGAAAAATAGCAACCCTCTAGCAGCGATTCCGGAAACTTGTCAATCTACCCTCGTATTTTAATAATTATCTTTCGAATTACCGTTATTGCTTTATAGGTTAAAAATTTAAAATTTGTACTTTATTAACCTAGAAAGTGGTGGAGGTAATCCGAAAGATTTGATATGAACAGGGACCTATTCAAGTGATTCAATACGTTTACCCGTTACTTCCCTCGCATTTCATCGATTAAACTTCCATTTTTTTCTTAGCCTCAAGATTAAGTAACAAACCGAAATCTCCCGATAGAATGGCGACGAGTTGCTACAATACGAGCAACATCATGGAATCGTCGATTTTAATGACGCAAAGCTTAGATCCGACGATTCTAAGCCAATCTGTAAGCTCCAAATATTCCACCGATACCAATAAAGATTCCACCACGAATGGGATTTTGGAGAAATGCTTAGATGGTACGTTCACCTTTTTGGTCTCAAAACAATAATTTCCAATTCGTATCAAATTTTCAGATAGTGAAGTCGTTAATAGTCCCTTACAAGCGCTTTCGAAGCTAGTGCCAGTACCAGAATCCCTAATGAGTCCCGACTACCGTCCATCCCCTTTGAGCGCCAGGATACCTTCGACGATACCCACGCCTGTTTCCAGGTGTAATTCGGCGAAAATGACACAACCGGTGAAGTCACCGAAGTTGACGCGAGCTAATGCGCCGAAGGCTAAGAATAATTTAATGGATAACAAGAGGAATAGTCCCAGCCCGGTTAGAAGTCGGAAGATCCAACAGATCAACTCCCAGAATTTAAAAGAGTAAATTTTTCTTTAAAATTCGTTTTATATTTTGCTGTTTCACGACCGGCATGCATGTTACATACTTCTAACCATCGAAGTTTCGCTTTCTGTACTACCAGTTGTCTATTTTTTAAACATTATTTTCTTTGAACGTAGGAAACAAGAACAGACGAACATTCCCCCATCAAAGCCCTTACACTCCGCCTTGAAGAAATCTTTAAGCAGCGAAGACGAATCGGAAGTTTGCGATGCCAAGTTGCAATCGATCCATTCCAAGGTCGAGGAGAAACGTCACAAGGAGGAAACCGCAACGAACGGAAACATGGACGATAAGACGGAGAAAGCTGCGATATGCATACAAAAGATATGGCGCGGTTACTACACCCGGAACTGCGATAAGGATATACAACAGCTATATCGTTCCCTGCAAGCTAGAAGGGCTGATGAATATATACAGTATGTGTTACGGTTTAATAATGAATTCGAATAAAATTGTTCTTGTTTTTACCGCACGAACAAATGGTTAGGATTGTGATATCGTCAGACGCCCTCTGGTGCTCGATTTCTCCAAGTTTTCCCCATTCAGAATAAGAATAAGTTAGGATAGCCTATATATACACAGAATCGGCGGTGCTGTCGTAACTTATTTCGTAATAATCCCCTGTTACCGCTGCACACACCGACTACTTATCTCAGTATACAGTGTGGATGTATAGGTTGGAACAAAATCAATAAAATCTGTAAATAGTGAAGAAAAACGATCGACACCTCAACCCTAATTTTTAAATGCGCAAGTTTTTACAAAAGACGTGTGGTGTGATGTCATTGTCGCAGATATAACCTCCTCGTCTTTTAAATGGTAACTCCAATGTTTGATAGCGCCGTTTGACTGCGTACAAAACGATGATGTTTGTGATAAGTTACCTAAACAAGATTTTTTCAGAAAAAAATTGTGTATTATTCAATTTAAATAATCAAAGTTTAACTAAAACGTCAAAAATTAGAAAACAATGGTATTAAACAATGTAAAGATTACTTAAATTGTTTTTGGCTACTGAATTCGAACCACTGATGTTTGTGATGAGGGAAACATTCTTTTTCGCTTTTCTATCTTTGTTTATGAAAGTTTATGAAATGAAACAAAAATTGTTTTCTATTGTTTTTAATTATTGAATTCAATACCACTGATATTTGCAACGAGCTAGAAAAAGAAAAAAAATTAAAGTCAAACAGAATCGAAACCAGAACCTCCATCGTTCCAGTATGTCACCTTGTGCGCTCGGCCATCGCGACCTGTGCAACCCTATCCACGCGATTCGGTACATACTCGTGTGATTGGCGCACTTCATTCTTCGGAATTTAATATCTCCAAAACGAAGGTGCAATCGGATAAACGCTGGAAGGGTTTTTTTCGTGAGGCCTCAAAGAATACTCACACGTGATGATCGAAATGCGTGATGGACATTACCCGGTGTCCCCTTGTGAGACTGCAAGTACATTTCTTAGGGAAAGGAAGAAATGTCACTTCTATGGTTTATCCCACGAAGAGATGTCATCTACTCCGTATTCACTGACCCCCAGATCTCTGCTCCGCATTGCTGAATCGACAGCATCGTCGTACCCTTTCATATTTCACCGTTTCAACTCATCAAAATCCCGCTTTCAAGGCGATGTGAATGCAGCCATCGTACATCAAAGATAGGAGCCCTAGGAACTACAGTTCTAGCTAGAGAAAGAGGAGTAAATCTTAGAAACCCATCAAAATTTGCTTTCGTGAGCAATTTTTCCACTCAAAATGAGGATTTCATTAGCGAAATCTGTATCTGGAATTCTAGCCGAGTCAATGTTGTAGGAATTTAGAACCATTTCATTCGGATTCGATCCAAATTGTTTCGATTTAAGGGACGAATCCGATTTTTTAATTTACAGAAAACTCGCGAACGATATGGAATCGACGAAAGCGGCCCTAGAAAGCGAGCGAAAAATACAAATGCTGCAGATGCAAGCTATAAACGCGCTCTGGAAAAAAGTTTCGGCGATCCAACCCGAAGCGGGGGATTCCAACAGCGCCAGCAGCGCCACCAATCCTCCTACGTCGATAAATAATTCGGAACTTGTCAAGGATCTGGCTCAAACGTGTAGCGTACTTCAGAATCAGGTTTTGAATTACCCTCGGAAAACTTGACGATTTAGGACTTACCAGATCGTCGATAATTTTCAGATTCAGCAACTACAAGGATCGATGCAGGATATCGTCAAGTTTATGACGATCTTCAGTCAAGTTCCGGGTGTCAATCAACAATTGAACGAGCACGCTACAGCCACTCAAACTGAAATTATTGCCGTCCATACTCCTCAAGTAAGTGTGTAATTTAATTTGGTCATTCGGCCAGATTCGACTAATTTCGGCGCTGAGATGTATGCGATGGCTAAGTGTCATCGTTAGACCCCGGAAAGTTTAGAGAGGTTGATAAGAAACCAATCTCAATCACTCGACATCGCTCTAAGAAGACTGTGGTTGAAATAATATAGAAAATAAATAAAGATTACCTTTCAGGTATATATTTCGGCAACTACGTAATTTGCCATCCTCACAACTATTGGTGCATTGGTGGAAATGAACTTTCCCTAAAATTCCGGGGTCTACTTATAATTTTAGTTATGAAATCTTCAATAATCGTTTGGTAAATACAGTAGGGTCTCGTCTATCCGACAATCCGTCTTATCCAACGCCGCTAAAAAATGGAAAACACAAAACTCTCATAAATCGACGAGGCTTGTCACGCGTCCCGTCTATGGCTTATGTCGGCCAGATAACCGTATATTGAGTTGCTTATCTCTATTGATTTGTTGTAAAACGTAATGTTTAGGTGCTTAATTTTTTAAATTATCACAAAGGTTGACGTTTAGTACACTTTTTAGCGTTTATCCGATGTTCTACCGTCCCGTTTATGTCGGATAAGCAACATTCTACTGTACTCCTACTGTATCTTGACTTTATCCCTGAAATAACCGCGTTTGAAATTCAACTGGAACAGTTGACTAACACTTTCAAATTTGGACGAGGTGGGTGGAGTCAAGTCGAGTAACAATCGCGTCTGCTCAAAATCAAAACTAGCTATACCGTGTTTCGGAAATAGAGAGACGAATTTCTGAACGAAACCCAAGTCCAAATTACACACTATAAAATCTGGAATAAAATTTACACAGCAAATTAAAGCGATACTTCGAAAGGGACAGAGAAAACAGAAAATTATACTAAACACCAGAATAACTAGCGGTAATAAACAAATGTCAATACATTTGACAGAATTACGTACATGATACGATTATAGTACGATTGGTGCAGTGTAATTTGGTGCTGCTTCCGACCAATCAGAATTTACTATAAAAGTGGTGTGTTCAGAAATTAGTCTCTATTTTTGAAACGAGGTATAAAGATCGTAGGGGAGAGGACTCTCCGGAACGGGATGGAATAGTAGAGGAAAGATAATAAGTTAATTATTTCTTAATTCTGTTCTAAACAGGGTGACGCCGGAAAAATGTTTCCATTTCAAAAACAGATTCGGCCCTCCTCTTTACCCTTACCGGTCAGCCAAAGAATCAAGAAAGATCAACCGAACTCTTCCACTATCAACATGGAACTACGCCAATTCGCCGGTTCCCTCGTAGATGGCGTTATAAAAACGGTCAGCGAGGAACGCGCCGATTGTTTTGGACATCAGACGACTGAAATAACCGTCACCGATACCGGTAAAGCAGCTGAAGAAAACACCGAAGAGGGCGCTTCGGAACCAGTTTCTGAAGATACCAACTGAATGGAGTTTATATATATTCTTTTTAAAAAGCAACCAAATATTATTAAGGAAAAGTCATAACGTAATCTCGTTAAAATCTCCACGTTTAAATTTAAATCACCCGCTTGAACGATCGCTGATAAGGGTAGGGGGCGTTCGTGTCCGATTCGGACGAAGCGGGAAGTTTAAATTTAAACGGGGAAATACTATTTTTCTCGTTGTTTTGTGATATTTAGGCGTAAGAGTATTTACTCTATCGTCCGTTGGTTTCATCGTGCCATCAAAAAGTTTAATTGTGCGTATGCGGGCTTTAGTATTGGGCGTTTCACTTCTTACAATTAGATTTGTTTGGATTGGTTAATAAGTACCTTGAACCTGGGCCAAACTTTTTCACTAATGACTCTGGTCGTGGAAGCCTTGGTATACATCATAGTACGTTGCAATCCAGTCTGTAACTTCAAACTTTTTAGGCTTGGTCATCGATAGACCGGGCACTTAAATATTATGCCCTTTGTACCGATCTCCACTCTCACTTGCTCAAGAGAAGCCTGAGTATCCTCCTAGACTCCAGTAGATCCTTGCCAACACGCTTCCGCCTGAACCGTTTCAGGTCCTCTCGGTCGCAGGTAATATGCATGCTGGTTTCCTCTTTTACTTCACAGTTTGCATTACCACTCCCATGTTGATCACGCCTTTTCAAGGAAAATGTCCGGTTACTACACTGGTAATAATCCTAATATCTTCTAATTAGAATATACCTTGTTTCAGAAATAGAGAGACGACTTTCTGAACGCACCACTTCTATAGTAAATTCTGATTGGTCGAAAGCACCACCAAATTACACTGCACGAATCCCGCTATAATCGTATCGTGTACGTAATTCTGTCAAATGTATTGGCATTTGTTTATTACCGCTAGTTATTGTTGGGTTTATTATATTTTTCTGTTTTCTCTGCGTCTTTCGAAGTATCGCTTTGATTTGCCGCGTAAATCTTATTCCAAATTTTATAGTGTGTAATTTGGGCTTGAAGTTCGTTCAGAAACTCGTCTTTCTATTTCTGGAACAAGGTATAGTTGAAAATTTAGCGTCTAGCTTACTCAATTTTGGATTTTGGGAATTTGTTTTTATTGCCCCGCCGTCTTCAATATTTATTATATTTATTCACCGTGGCCAATAATTGGTTAAAAATCAAATTCCATTTAGTTTTAGAAATAGCAAATTTGCATTTGATTTGGTCGCGGTTACTTCATGATTTTTTGTTCTGACAAATGGAACCTGATCAGTTGAAAACTTTAAATGAAAATCTTCGTCGTTGACGTAATAGTTCTTGAAACCATTTCACTGTACTACTCCTTGATTTCAAGTCCTGAGAATACTGGCCCAGGAGCAGTATACATATGTATACGGCTCGGTGGCCCCGAATCTTTCACACCGAAACATAGAAAGGTTAAAAGGATTAAGAAGAAAAAGACCTTTACTTTCCTCAGCAGGATTTGAACAAAAATATTGTGCCAATTCCAAATCTACGCAATTAAACATTTGGATAGTGCAATCAAATTGATGGAACGATAGTGTATCTTTGTATATCTTAAGTTAACAATGTTCTTTTTTATACATGTTGACACGATTTGTGTTGTTATATATATTCACTTTATACACGATGGCTGAACGATATTAATATTATTAATTTTAAGAACTAAAGCGAATGTGAACGATCGATACCGACAACAGTTTGATGAATGAATTGGTTTGTTAAAAAAAAAAGAATGACGTTTGATCATTTTTATTAATTACAAAAATAAACGTAATTATTCCCCCTGTTACACTGTGTTAACTGTTAAGAGATGAATCTGGAGGAAAATTCTAGATGGCTCTCCTTGATTTATTTAGGAATAAGAAACTTGTGTGTGTTATAGAACACACGGCTATGTTCAGTACTTCATAAATTAAAAAAACGATAATATATCCAATCAAATATTGAAACGAATATTAAGCAAATAACAAAAAAGGGCGATCAATAAAACCAAATAAGACAAGATTACCCTGAGTAGTTCGACTATAGAAATTTCTCTTACGCTACGACCAATGGCAGCACCATTTACGAGGTCAAGTTTCACCCCTACTCTCGAATTTATCGTCACTCATCTCGCGTATAATCCGGGAAGAAAAAGTTTCACTTAAAAAATTGCGTTTACCAAACAACTACTGCCCGTACGAAAGCACCGGCCAGCGCTAACTTACAGTAAGTACTGTCCGTACCATTTTCCGTGGTGCTGAATGCGCTGTGAACTGTCCACGCCCAGTATGATAGGGGTGTATCTCGATTTGCATATAATTCGAGCAGCGTTCTAGATACCAGTTATCTTGTGTTTCAGCTAATCACTATGCGTAGAAAGGGAGTACTAGTTGCGTGGATTCAACGCAACAGCAAATAGTCAGAACTGTATATCTGGGAGTAGGATAACGGTCAATAGATCATCATCGTCACGAAACCGGTCATAAACCTGCCTGGAACGGTTCAATTTTCGTCTTTTTGACAGTAATCAACGAATTTTTTTTTTTCATTTTCGTTTATTTAAGTCCATAACGTCATCGTGTGGGAAATTATAATATAACAATGTTTATTTTAAAGGAACACCTATATATATTTTTTCATACTATGATACGTTATTTACGTCATAGCTCCGTAGATAGCGTTTCGTACCACAGCTTGGTAGACTGTCCACATGATTTTATTTTGTTTGATATCTTGCAATTCAATTCTTAACATATGGCTCTGACCTATGGATATACGCGGAAACGAGGCAGCAGCTATTTGATTGGCCGACGCAGACTTGCCCGTAATTTTTTTTTTTTAGATTAGGTCGAGCTTCAGATCTATGCAGCCACCCCCTACTTGCTAGGAATGACTTTCTTCTGCTATTTCATCTTTAAACTGCATGTCTTCATATACAATCAACGCATTTTGTTGTCACATCTTACCGTCAACAGGAATATTTTCTCTTGTCATCTCTTTCACCCACAAATATAAGGCTTTTCTATTTTAACTAATATGTTATCACGTATTATAGCTGTAACCATTACAGTTTAGAGCGCAATGGAAAAAGTAGCTGCTAACTTTCTTTTTTGACGCTTTACGTATGGAAGATCTCGGCTACGGCTGCAATAAACTTTTTCTATTTAAAAAATATCGATAATTTTGGATTTTTCACTAATACTAAGCACTTGAGTGTTTGCTTTTCGGTTTAGAAGCCACTTTATAAAATATTTTACAATTTACTTGCTTGCATTTAAACGAATTTCTTAAGTATGATAACAAGCACCATCTTCTCCGATAATTCTAATAGAACTAAACAAAGTTAACAAAGACCTTTATAGAAGTATGTACATAAACGCACATGACAACTTAAGCACATTCCAACATGTTTAACTCGGGCGTTTGTCGTTACGCGGTGGTAAATATACAGGGTGTAACTGTGAAAATGGTTAATTTATTGATATGGTAAAGTTGGTATGGTATAGTTAACGTAATCAGCAAAAACAATGGCAAATTACGCGAAACGTTTTTGTTTAATTTCCATAAAATTTTGGCTCCCTACATTTTTACATGACGGTACTGTGTTCCTCATAGATGTTTATTTGGGAGATAAGGGACTTTTAAAAGTCGAAATAAATAGTCGGGCATTCAGTCAGTACTCGGGTATTCTACAATGTAAGCAGATGGTTTCATTGAAATAGCGCCTCCCGTAAATAGCATATTATCGACAAGTGAGTAATGCTCCTCTGTCTCTGTCACTATTATAGCAAGATAAACAGATGTTTTATTTCGCTGTCGTTGCATGAACTCTGTATTTGAAAAGTTGGACGATCTCTTATTGGTAATGATAAAAATGTTGTCTTTCAAAAGGATTTATTTATTAGTAAACAATGTAAAGTCAAGAAAACAAAGAAAGTTTCACAAGAAATGCCTAACATTAGACCTGTTTGATAATAATATGTTTATTTGATTGTTGTGCACAAATGTTTAAAGTAAAATGATTAATAAACCGTAGATAATTTGAATGTACTGTGCAAGCAGTGTGAAAAATTCGCAAATTTGAAGTAAACCGCTTATTCATAAATTATTTATGCTTACTCGATCAATTATCTGATCGTTAGTCGCATTGGAAACTCGCTACAATTGTATAACAGGGCCAGACTCAAAACTGTAATTATAAATATCTTGCGAACGGTACGTTTGGGGCCCTACGCTTATTAAGCAAATATTGAATATATTTTAATTATCTACTTTTAGACAACTTTTTAACCATTTACACAGTTACATTCTGTATATTAGTATTGTGGGCAGAGTAAATCAGCAACTAACCAGGGCAGTCAGAGCTGTTTCAGATTTGCCTTAGCCAATCAAATCATGTCCGACTAGTTTGTGATTACTCTGCGTACAAAGCCATTATTATATTTCCAAAAGTCTCTTCGCAAGAGCCATCTAAATAATTTTCCTCTAATGTTCATTTTCTACTTATTATACTAGAAAATCTACTTGAAAATCCTTAATAGATCGCTAATATCCCCGAGCTGGCGGTTCCATTCAAATTCACATTTTTTTAAACCATATTGTTCTACGACTGCGAAAGAAAATACGTATCCTGGTCGACGTTAGTGACACGTTTCAATGAAGGAAGCTGCCTTAAATATCTCGTTAACAAAAATGACAAAAACGATTTAAAAAAAAACATTTTTTGTGATGTCCCGTACGCAAATAGTTATTCCGACACACATTATTACTTTGACTGTAAATACAGAGCACAATACTCGTTTAAGATCTACTACTTAACGTACATACGTATTTTTGCAATCATCTACGTTTAATTTTGACCAAATATTCACACGCTCACACGTTACTAACATGTTGCAGAAAATGTATTCTTCTAATTAAAAAAAAAAACAAAGAAATATAAATAACGTCGCGCGCGCTCTTGTGCTTGTATAATTTCGTAAATTCTACTACTACGAAATCGTTTTCTTTTTTCTTTTCGTTTCGTATTACTTTAGATGATATTCGTGGCCGTTGATGGAAGAACTGCATTTTCTTGTATTTATAAAAAGACGCAATGCAATGTTACTTGGCTTTAATATCAGTATATTAATAAAAAAGGAGATTAAGGAAACCGCAATGTTTTATTTTTTGTTTTACTTATTACAGTTCCCAGTTATTCAGTTGTAAAATAGATAAAATATTCTCTTTCTATGTCGTTATAATCTAACTATTGGATGATACATCTTATGTGTGCATATGTAGACTTTAGTCCTATACTATATGCTTCGCTAAAGTCTAAACAATTCTCCTAAAACATTGCTTCGTCTTCAATTTTTTCGGCCGAAGAGGAAGACGTGCCACCTTGCATCCTTTCCGATTAATCTCCACTAATCGAACCGCCCTAAATATATGAGCGATTTCTTTAAAGAAATATCCTATTCCTTCGGCTATGGGATCCAATAAATCCCTTAATGAAGTCGCTATGTTATATAAAAATACTAAGGGAGGTTGGATGATTCCGTTGAAGATTACGGCTAGAACCGGTTTGAAGAAATAATCGGAAAATAACTGGGTTATACCGACGAACAAAGGACGGATGAGGCTTTGAAGAACGAATCTGAAAATTAATTTTTTAGGTAAAAACAACATTTTTGTACGTTTTGAATGAAAAAAGAATATAGGTACCTTAATAGCTGGAGGATGAAAGAGGTGAAAAATGCGAAACCGATATGTATCGTCCCGAAAGCCTCGGCCCAAAATCTCGATGTGTATTGTTCCGTTTTTTCGGCGATAACTTCCGTCACTAAAGCCGGGACGCAATCGGTGGTCTTAAAATAGCTGCAGAATATATTATGGTAATTGTCAGTGTGGCAGAGCAGTTTAGGGTTCAATCAGTGTGTTCAAAAACGCTATTTTTGGAACCCCTTAAGCGTCAGAAAAAGTAAAATGTGCGCATTTTACCCGCGCCGTCCGTCGCTCACCCTCCAACAATCCTTCCTCTCGTCAACCCTCACGAAAGTCAAAATATAAGAAAAATATATAAATACAAACACATATACTAACAAACAAGCAAATACTATAAAAAATTTAATTCAATGGCTCCATTCAGAATTCAAAAATTCATCCATGGAATAAAAACAATTATCCAAAAAAGTTGTTTTCACTTTTGGATTGGCATTTCCAAATTGAACTCTAAAAAAGCGTCCTCATTTGTGATATATATATATATAATAATAATAATAATAATAATATATAATCATATTACTTATATATATATATATATATATTTAGGTCCCAGTAATTACTCAATATAGAATAAAAATTTTGCATTTGCACTCAAAATTCAAAATGGTGTGTCGAAAATTTGGAAAAGTTTACATGAAAATCACAATTCCCCTGTTTTTCGACAAATTCTAATAGTTATGAAGATAGTGCCTTAAATCCACCTCATAACATAATTTTTTCGTCATTTTTCATTGCACACCAGTTAGCGAGAGAGAAGAAAACGGATTTTGGTCTATTTCGGAGCGTCCTCTTCAGTTGACCATTTTCTAAAAAGCAAAACTAACGTCAGTTCCGTTATCAGTAACCTAAACAACCGCCCATTAATGATTTCCATATAATTTGCAAAACTTTTCCAATTTTCCATCCGCCATGCTAGAAAATCCAAGTGTAATGACAATTTTTCGACGAATTTCGATAGTTACGAGAGAGAGTAATGCCCCAACTTTCCCCAATATGATGACTTTTTTGTTATTTTTCAATGCACAACAGTTACCGAGGAAAACCTACGATTTTGGTGGATTTTGGAGGGTCAACTTCAGTCGCCATTTTGCAAAAAGCAAAAGTAACGTCAGTTCCGTTGTGAGCGACCCAAGAAATCCCCGAATACTGATTTCTTTATATAATTTGCAAAACTTTTCCAATCTTCAATCTGCCATGTTGTAAAATCCAAGTGGACTGGCAATTTCCCGAGAAATTTCAATAGTTACGTGAGTAATGCCCCAAATCAGCCCCATTACATAACTTCCTCATCGTTTACGGTAACTGTAAACAGTTAGCGATGGAAACCTAGGATTTTGGTGGATTTTGGAGGGTCAACTTCAGTCGCCATTTTGGAAAATACAAAACTAACGTCAGTTCCGTTGTGAGCGACCCAAGAAACCCCCGAATACTGATTTTTCATATAATTTGCAAAATTTTTCCAATCTTCAATCTGCCATATTGATCCGCCATGTTGTAAAATCCAAGTGGACTGGCAATTTCTAGAAAAATTTCAATAGTTCTGCGAGTAATGCCCCAAATCAGCTCCATTACACGACTTTGTCATCGTTTACAGTAACTGTACAACAGTTAGCGAGAGAAACCTAGGATTTTGGTGGATTTTGGAGGCTCAACTTCAGTCGCCATTTTGCAAAATGCAAAACTAACGTCAGTTCCGTTGTGAGCGACCCAAGGAAACCCCCGAATACTGATCTTTTTATATAATTTGCAAAACTTTTCCAATTTTCGAACTGCCAAGTTATCCGCCATATTGTAAAATTTAAGTGGACTGGCAATTTCAATTTCGATAGCGACGAGAAAGAGTAATGCCCCAAATCAGCCCTATTACACGACTTCCTCATCGTTTACATTAACTGTACAACAGTTAGCGAGAGAAAAATAGGATTTTAGTCGATTTTGGAGGGTCGCCATCTTCAGCAGCCCATTTTGTAAATCGCGAAACTAACGTCAGTTCCGTTACAAGCCACCCCAAAAGACCCGAATACTGATTTTCGTATAATTTGCAAAACTGGTGGTGGTAACTGGCAGGGTGGTACTTTCTCAACGAATTTCGGTAGTTACCACATTCACTCCATAACATGTCTTTCTCATCGTTGCATACCAATTAGTGGGTGGATCTTGGTCCATTTTTAAGCGCCATCTTCAGTCAGCCATTTTGTAAAATGCGAAAGTGACGTTAGATTCGTTATCAGCGCCCTAAAATACCCCCGAATACCGATTTTCATGTAATTTGCTAAACTTTCAAAATTTTCGAAACGCCATATTGGTGCCCCATTTTGAATTTAACACGCAAATGCAAATTTCTTGTTTTTTTTTTTTTGGGTATATCCCTACGCAATGCGGCAAATGAGATACCATCCCAAACAATGTTTTTAACAGTTTCACGTTGGTCTATAATTAGTAAAAAGAGAACAGCAGAAAAACCCGCCATCAAACGGATTTCACCTGCACCAAAACAATAACAATGCTTCCAAATGTATGTACGTATTCCGATAAGTAACTTGTCATCCTCAATGTACACTCACAAAAAAGCGCTTTATAGTTGAGCCGATGAGTATAGAATTCTCCCCCAAAGAATCCATTACATTTCCCCAAACCGAAGATGACAACTTAATTGTCGAAACGTTTATTTGTAATTATTCGGATGTGCACGGTTATAACATTCAAAATCGACTTACGCCGCGTCTCCATGATCGAAATAGTAAACGTCGAATTTCGTCGAATTATTATTGCGCCCCTTCTTATCATTGGCTTGCGTATTTTTGTACTTTTGATTTGTTTTAAATTTAGGAGGGGCTATGTAGGAATGGAAGGGGGTCGGTACGCCCGGCATACCGGGTATTTCCCCCGGACGATAATTGGCGTTCGAAGCTATTTCTTTGTGCTTCGACGTGTTGGTGGCGACCGTATTCATATCCGGTTTCGGAATGTCTTCGATACGATCAAATATGAGTCTCTAAAAAAACGGAAATGACATCATTTGGTGGTAGTGGTAGGAAACGGAAATAGAAAATTGAGTCGTGATTAGGGCGATAGAAGGAAATCCATAATTCTTAAGAGAATAACGGGAAAGGATCGATGATGCACATCTAGTTATTGGTTAATTTTCTTTCTTCAATCTCAAATCAGGTAGTAAATTTTATTGTGACTGCACGGATTGTGATGTGGTATTACTGACTCTATATCGCACCGATAAAAACTCCTTACCACACAAATTACTTAATTAAATCGGCTGACACGTGTTTCGCTAACGACGCTAGCATCTTTAAACCCTATATTACCGAATGAATCGCTATTTCTTAAATTTTATTCATGCAAACTAGAACTCGAAGGTGTATCTTTGTATCTACTAGGATGAAAAATTATTCCGGGAAGAGTCACCCACGTCATCTCAGATCTCGTAAACACGACCCCTTTGCTAAATTCGCCCCTTGTATGTATCGAACTTACTACAGGAGGACTGTGCTCGTCGTTCTTTTGCTGTAAAATGTTAATCTTGTACAAATCTAAAGGTTCCTTCGTACTGTCTTTCGAAGCGCGTCTACTTTTAAATAAACTAAACAATTTTAGTGTCTTCAATTTAATACTGAACTTCTCGTTATTGACTTGTTTTTCTTTATGAACCACGGTATAATTCTCCTTCGCTCTGAAGAGATTCATTCCGGGATCTGCAAAGAAGGAGTGTTACAAATAATTTCGCAACAGGCGACGAATATCGTAAAACTAGCAAAAAACGAGAAAACGGAAATAAAAACGGAGAATAGTGGTGAAACAAAAGCCTAGAATTGGTGCTTCCCATCAACAGAAATAATTCGGTCGTCGAATGACGTAGTAAGAGAACAATAGTACAAGTAAACGACAAAACAAGGGAACAAGCGGACAGGACATCCGCAGAAGAGAATACGGAAGGGCAAGAGAACGAGAGAATAGGCGAATAACAGAACAAGCGAGTAACAAAATGCTAGAATAATAGCATAATAAAATAGAAGAACGACAGGACAAACGAATGATAAAACGATAGAACACTTGACTTGTAGGATCACAGAACAAGAGAATGACACGGCATTAGAATATCAGAACGACGAAACAACGCTACAACAACAAAATTAGTATGGGGCCACAAAATAACAGAGCAGGGATACACTACAACAACAAAACCAACTAATGTGGGAACAGTAAAGAACGAGAGAACAACAGAACAGAAGAACACGACAGAATAAGGGAATGACAATAAAAGAAAGGCAGAACAAGCGAGCAGTAGAAGAAAAATAAAGGGCAGCCGAATACTACCGCAATACACAAGTTAATGAGAGAATACTAGAACAGGAGAACATGCGAGTAGTAGAACAAGCAAACGACAATACCATTACAAACAAAAGGACACCACTGGACAGGCAAATGACTATGAATAAGATAACGACAGAACAAGGAAACAGGAAACTGCCGAACATCAAAATGGATAGGACAAAAGGAGGATAGAACATTTGAACAACAGACTAGCAGAAAAAGAAAACAGCAGTCCACTAAAACAAGACTAGTATAAGCAGTAGAACAACCAAATAAGAGAGCAAAATACGCTATAACAACATAACAGAACAATATAAAAGTGCTAAAATAACAGAGGGCTAAAACACGAGAAAGACAAAAAAGAAAAGCAGCTAAGAATAATGCTAGAATAGAAGAACAAACGAACATGACAGGGCAAGAAAATTACAGGAAAAGTAGAACGATAGATCTAGAAAATAGTAGGGCGAGCAACAAAATATAACAATAATACAACCGATGTTGCACAAAACTAATGTTTTTCCAATAATACAGCCAGAAAACGACATGATAAAAGAACGATAGAACATTAGAACAAACTGGCAGAACAAGAGGATGACAGAAAAGCAGTAGCAGAGGAAAAGTAGAGGGCAACGAAATACTATACCAATATACAAGGAAACGACTTAATACTACAACAGCGAAACAGGAGAACACGACAGGACAAAAGAACGGTAGAAGATTAGAACAACAGACTAACAGAACAAGAGAACGACAGTCTACTACAACAAAACCAGTATAATAATAGAACAATAAAATAGGAGAGCAGCAATATATTGCAACAACAGAACATAAAAATATCAGAACACTAAAACAATAAGAGAACAACACGACAGATTAAGAGAATGACAGAATAAAGGAAAGACGGAACAAGAGAGCAATAGAACAGAAATAGTAAGCAACAGACAAGCAACGACATAAAAGAGAATTATGTAATACTAGAACAGCAGAACAAAAAGCACGACACGACAGAATAAGAAAACGCCAGAGCAAGAAAAAAGTGTAGCAACCGAACAATAAAACAAAACAACCAGATAACAGAATAATAAATTAAAAGAACGACAGGACAAAAGAACAGAGTAGCACAAGAGAATGACAGTTCATTATAACGAGAGATCAGTATAATAATAGAGCAAAAATGCACTATAGCAACAGAATAAAACAATGTAAAACACTAAAATAATAGAACAGAAGACCATGAGAAAATAAAAGAAAGGCGGAACAAGAGAACAGCAGGAATAAAAGTAGTGACCAACAGAATATTAGAACATACAAGAAAATTGACATAATACTAGAACAGAACAACAAGAGAACAGTGCAGGACAAGCGAATGAGAATGAGAATAGTAAAACGACAGAACAAGAAAGTAGTAGAACAAGCAAAATAATGTAATAATAGAATAAAACCAGAGATACACGTGCTAAAAGTACGGTAAAATATTAGTACTAGAACAGAGTAGTAGAACAAGAGAACAACACCGTACTAGAACAACAGAACAAGAGACCGACCAAACAAAAGGGAACGGTGGTCTACTACAATAAAAGACTAGTATAATAATAGAACAACGTCGGAACGCTAAAACAATAGAACAACAGAACATGGAAACGACAGAATAATTATCTTATTCTGTCGTTTCCGTGTTCTGTTGTGCTCTTGTTCTGTTGTTTCAGTTTCAAGATAACAACAGAACACGAGAACGACAGAATGATTCTCTTATTCTGTCGTTTTCGTGAAGAATAACAGAATACTAAAAGCAGCATACAAGAGAACAACAGAGTAGCAGAACAAGAGAACAGCATAATAATATGGCAGAAAAATATAACAAGACGAAGAGGAATAACTCATTCTTGTTCTTCTTGGAAGATAATATATACATAAGATATAATATACGTCAAAAGGCGGATTTATTACGATTTACTTCTTCATCTTCCATCCTCTTATTACCGTGTTAAGCATAAAAAAATCACTTACAAGATCTAAATTCTTGGAGATGCTTCGCATATTGCCTACAAGGACACGCAAAATGATGTGCTTGTGGATCCATAGCGGATACCGGTATCGGAGCATAATGTTGCTGTTGCACATTATGCTGTTCGTTAATCTCGGAATCGGCTGGTAAAGCGGATATTTGCGAAATATCCCTTGGAGTGTCCCACGATTGTTTATTGGTCGTCGTCTCATCACTTTTGGCGACGTGTTTTACCTAAAATATCAAACAGGTACGTGACGAAACGTCTTTTTGATACCGTCCGCTTCTCCGCAGAGCATCAAATCAAATAAAAGATGAAGATATTAACTTGTAATATGGAGCTGTAGATCGAAGTCGACGCAACGTACGAGTCTTCGTTATCTGCTTCGCTACTGCTATTTAAACTAAGTTGGGGCGTGGTGGGTCCCATCAGCTCGATGACGTTTCTCAAGTCATCTCGAACATTTTGTAAACTAGATGCATCGGTCTGTTGTTGTCTATCATCGGATAATTTCGAGCTGACAGTATCTATAAAAATTCCAGTCGTAATGGGGAAATACGCAGGGAAAATGCTATTTACCGTTAATGTCAGAGCCGGTGGCCGTAACCCCTTTATTTTCCGTCGTCGCCTTACTGCGAGCTTTCGTTTTGCTCCGAAGATACGGCATCTTGTATAAATCGGATATAAATTAAATGGGAAATATATTTTCCATTTTGTGAAAATTGTAAAAGACATGTACGAAATAAAATAACCCCATAAAACTTTTTGACAGATTTATTTTGTTTTTAAGCCAGCTTTTTACAAAAATGCCATCATCCTACACATTAAAAACTTTTCTTTAACAATAGTTTCGAAAAACGTGATAGTACATCGAATTTGTAAAAGTCTGATATATTAGTTTGGTGTTTGTAAAATTGATAAAACGGGGAAAAAAAGAAATAACGACAAAATCGGCTATTTATCCTCACTAGACAGGTACGTCATTAGGGGATATTTTCGGTTATCACCAACCTTGTCTATTAGAACTATTTAATAAAAATGGATTCGAGCAAATCTGTATCGAATTTATGTTGGTGCGGCTGAGACGAGTCGGTATTGCCCTGTTTAATATTTTTCAATATTTTGAAACTATTTTTGTCAATTTTGAGATAATCCATTGACATCCAGGGGGATTTTAAATGATTGTTCTGATCCTTCACTACTTTCCACAGTTCCCACATCAATGTTTACTCTTATCTAAAGCCAACGGTTTTCAATAGCAGGTTTACAAAACAAAAAAACATAAATATCCAACTTATCGTACACAAGTGTCTATATAAAATCTACAAATCGATAAAACTGCTATAGAATCTGTACTAGTGAAAACGGCACTTTTACGTATTTCTAAACGAACGAAAACCGGTAAAAAGTAGTGAATATTAAACTCAAAAAGTAACGCATATTGCGCCAATGCAGAATAAGTTGTAATAACACTACTAAGCAATGCAATGAAAGTTTATGAACGGATATTAGAAAGAAGAATGCGAAGAATTACAGAAAAACACTACATGAAGCACGAAGTGGATTCAGAAAGGGAAGAAGTGCACGTGACCACATATTCACACTGAAACAAATCATTCAGAAGACCAACTATAAGAAGGGAATAGGAAGAGATATGGAAAAGGTTGAAAAATAGAAGAGTTGGAGGACCATTAATAGCAGCAATACAAGGCTTGTACGAGGATAATGTGATAACCAGAAACCAACAATCTGAAATGTCGGCAACAAATGAAGGACTTATTGTTAGACTAGGAGAAGTAATAAGCCTGGCATTATTCCTATTCTTCATGGACGAAATAATGCAAAAATGTGAAGATAGAGTGAAGGCATTGCACCTAGGATACAGAGAAATGATACCGATCAGAATGTGCGTATGCCGACGATATAGTGATTTTGCCAGGGAACCGAAGAGACCTAGAAAATAACATGGATATACGGAAAGATACATCAAATGAATGAAGAATGTCAATGAACCTGGGGAAAACCAAGATAATGGAAATAGGAGAGAAGACGGAGATGTCAATAAAAATAGATGCCAAAGAAATTGAAAAAGTGAAGGAGTTCAAATATCTAGGAGTAGTGATAGACGAAAAAGGAAGCAATGACATAGACATAACGGAACGTATCAACAGCACAAACAAACTGTTTTTCTCAATTACCGGAAATTTAGTGTACAGAAAAGAAGTATCGGGGAAACAAAGATGAACGTCTTTTAAAACAATATATAGACCAGTACTAACATATGGTTAGAAATCGTGGAGCATAGCGAAGAGAGATAAGGGAAAAATACACGCAACCGAAATGAGATTTCTAAGGAGGACAAGGACAGTGACATTGAGAGACAAAATCAGAAATGTAGAAATAAGAGAGGACTTGAAAATAAACCCAATACATGATTACATCGAAAAGAAACAATTGGCATGGTGGGGATACATAACAAGAAGGGAAAAACAAAGACCAGCACAAATGATCTGGGAAGCGAGGGTGGAGAGGAAGAGGCAAAGAGGAAGACCAAGGGAAACATGGGAGCAAAACATGGAGAAAATATTGAAAAAGAAAAACTGTGCCTATAGAGAAGCCTGGAAGCTACCGAAAGACAAAAAGGAATGGAGAGAATTCGTGCACATGCAGTTACCTAAGTAATAAGAAACTAACGAAAGTAGTGTAATAAACTAACAATAAGTGGCAGTCATGACAAAAGTTGCTAAAAAGCTAACGCCAGATACATAGTAAATATTGATGTAAGGACCGTGGAAAGTGACGCAGGACCAGGGAAATCGTTTCAAATCACTCGTTATTAAGCGTGTAAGACGTCAATGAGGTTACCTCACGAATAACCTCTAATGGAAAATGGCAGACAAAAAGAGTACGATACGGTTACATCCGCAAAACGACTTATGGAACTTCCTTTGCCAGATGGGGGCGGATTTTAGTTACCCCAAACCCCTTTGTCGACGAGCAGTAGTGGCCAGATAGTCGCACTACGGTCTACTGATATTGCTGTCTTGTTAAGATAAAAAATCCCATAATAACGTGTGTGCATTCTATTTAAAAATCTAATCGATATGACTTCCTTCGTGATGCTTTCGACTCATAAATAAATTTATTTGATCAGGACTTATACTCATACACTTATGCTCATACAGATAGCCTATCCTTATAAGAGAATTGTCAGCGCCAATCGACTTCAAATGAAAAAGATTTCTATGTTAGACCGTGCGTTAGAACAGGAAAATTAGCTATAATGTTGGTAATCCTCATGATTTACGTAAATGTAATCTAAAGCTGTATGTGCTATCTGTATGACTTATCTGTGGTAATACATAGAAGAAGAAGAAAAAAAATTAAACGTAAAATATTTTTCTTTTCATTTGTATTTATGCGCTTATACTGTTAGAATCCGGAAAGGGAAGAAGTATGGTACGATAGGGCTAAACTCTGTTCATTCAACAGAAATAGTTAAGCCACTCCGCATAAATTTATACCAATGAATTTAGCAGACAGTTTAGCATGCTACAAATTAGCAAAAGCGCGGCAAATTTGAAATAAGGATATCAAATTCCACATTCTTCGTTGGCCAGCTCGTCATCCCAGATGTGTACACGTTGGTCCTTTAACAATACGACCAAATAGTCCATTAGTCATTATATCTAAAAATAGGCTTTAGAAATGAGAAAAAGGACTGAAATTGAAGAGCATCGAAAGAGAAACAAAAAGTACCAACCAATAATTCTCTATCTCGAAGGGGTAAAGAGTTATGGCAGAAACAAAAACTGGCTCGAAAACTCAAAATTAAGCTCTCCTGACACCCCCAACAACATATAAAAACTTTGGCTTTCTCGGAATTTTTTCATTTCCAAATGTATTTAATCACTGGACTACAATAGAAACATTTTATTCAAATATTGCGTCCTTTTATAGGGAGCGGCTTAACTATTTCGGTTGAATGAACAGAGCATACTCAGTTTGAGAGGCGGCTTTTTTGTGACCCGGGCAAGTGCGTTATTAGTCATTTTGATTCCCTTTTTTGCTAAAATTGAAAATTACATCGAAATATTAAACGAAGACTAGCAAAAAGAACTCGAGGCCGTCTGTACAATCTGTTTCTAACTATCATTCCCCTCCAATGACTTTTTAATATGTGGGGATACTCAAAAGAAAATCAAATTGATGGTGTAGTAGGCGGAGTTTCGGTAGTACCACGTTCTGCCGCTAGGGGCGTCGCTAAAAAGTTTCCGTTCGGTTTGTGTGATTTTTTTAGTGACAGTTGTTGTGTGTGGTCGTCGTTTTTAATAATCTGATTCTCTTAAACAGCGCACGGCGGTAAAGTTTTGCTTCTTACTCGGAAAAGCTGGCACAGAAACTCTTGAAATGACCTACAAGGATGATGCTTTTGGGAAAACTCAAGTGTTTGAATGGTTTTCCCGTTTCAATAGAGGTGAAACGTTAATTGATGACAAACCTCGCTCTGGTCGCCCTTTCACGGCCCGAATCGATGAAAATGTTGAAAAAAACCACCCTGGAAGATCGATGACCGACCGTTGAAGAAGTTGAGGAGCTGTCTGAAGTAACTTCGAGTTCAGTTCGGCGAATTTTAACGGAAGATTTGAGGATGAAAAATGCGGCTACCAAACAGAGTCGCGTGAAGGCGTGCTGTACTTTAAAAGAAGAGTTCCGAAATGATCCGAACTGTTTTCCAATTCACCCCGAAACGGCATCGATAACACCAGGAATTCACATTGTTAGGCACTTGAAAATCAAACGACAAACTAGAGAATCCCGTTTTCAAGATAGATTTTCGATGAATGTTTGGTGTGATATTATGGACGACCATCTCATTGGTCCGTTTATAATCGAAGAACGTCTCATTGGTCCGTTCATTATTTACCTTTTCTGGAAAATGAACTTCAAGCCATACTTCACTAGATGACGTTGGTTTTAATGTAAAACGACGAATGTAGATACAGCACGATGGCGCACCTCCACACTTTGGTAGATAAGTAATTGTCGTCTTAATCAAAACTATACGAACCGCTGGATTGGAAGCGCTTCAGTAGTTGCTTGGCCAGCAAGGACACCAGACTTAAATCCCCTTGATTATTTTTTATGGAAAAATTGGTCAATGCAGAAAAACCTGAAAACAGGGAGCAACTGGTTGCTAGGATTATGGCTGCGGCAGACATTATTCAAACTGATCGTTAAACTGTTAACAGAGCTACCTCTTCAATTCTAAAAAAGGTAGACCATGTATACAGCATTTAGATGGACATTTTGACCAACTAATTCAATAAATTCGTTTTAAATGATTTCCAACTAGATTTTCTTTTTGCAGCGCTATGTATGTTACCTACGTTGGCAGGGTTATCTAAAACTTCAAATGCGTGTTGCTCAGTTACGGTAGAGTTTTGGGCATATGTTCATTAAAACATTTTTAACTTGAAATTGCTTTAGTAACATATCCTTAAGCCGAGACAGTTATGTCATGAGATATCCTCTATATAAAAGAAAACCGTTTAAATTTGATCTACCTTCGTATAAAAGCCTCGAGTTCAAAAATTGAGCTGTACCGATTATAAAGTACAATATCCAAATATTTCATGAAAAATGTACCACACCAACGGTTCAAGTTTTCGATCATATTGAATTGTAAAAAGCAACGAATTGCTCTGCGAGGAAGATATCGACAGATTTTAGTACCTATCCTTACAGCAATCATCAATAGGGTGAATATAAACTTAATTGTTAATAGAAAAAAAGAAAACATTCACTCATAATATTTCTAAGTACGCGATATACTTTAAAATGACTAGAAAGAAAACCTTTTTTATACAATACACACATTATCGTTATCAGCATTCTATATGTATAATCATTTCTATATAATAAAATAATAAAAATATAAGAAGCGTTATTCCTTAAAAATTAAAGTTCCGTTTCACATTATTCTTATATTTACGTATAACTGCTTAGTCTTCGAATTAAATCATTTATGAGGAATGTTTAGTGATAAACTTGACATATAATTACGATATATGTATGTAGTTTTTAGTGACCACCGTGCGTTACCCCAAATTATTATTATTATTATATTAGAATTAAACATAGGCATAATACTTGACGATGTAATAAATTAAATATGACTAAAAATTATAGTGATTTTCCTCGACTTAACTGGAGGTACAAATTGTTCTGGGATTTGAAGTAACGCAAGATACGTGCATGTGCTTACAGTCTATAAAGAAAAAAATGACCACCGAGATATCTGAAGCTATCGCCTTATTTATGTGAAATTTGCGCCCTATGTGGAAAATATAAAAACAAACCGCTTTAGCTTCCAAAAACACACAAATTAAAAATTATCTTGATTGTATAACGATATAGTAGGACTTGATATTCTCTCGTTTTGTTCTTCCCTCTTATTATTTCCTTTTTGGTTAGGTTTCGAGATCGGTAAGCTCAAAAACGCGTAGGCACGAAAAATAATAACTACTCTCGGCAAACAGCGGTAACAGTGTACAATTACGAAATAACTTACGACGACATCGCCGATTCCCCACTCTAGTCAGTACTAAATCGATGCTGTATGCGAGTAATTCTGTATATATGTAGGCAGTCGTAACTTATTTCGTAATTACAGCTGTTTGCCCAGGCTAGTAATAACAATTCGTTTAGAAACTTAATTTTACATATGCTTTGTACCTATCTCTAAATGATAAAAAAGAAATAAGGTGAACGAAAAGAAAAAAAAAAGAAAAATGTTACCCACGATATAACTTGCAAGGATATGCAAGCGGATCACTTAAATTAGACGTATTGGAAATTATCTTTGTGCCTTAATAACGGTTGGTGTTCTACGTTCTTATCTAAATCGTAGCTGGTCATCCAGTCCCTGATCTGGGGTTTCAACAAGCCGAAGCAGGTGCACTCGAAGAACTCGCCGATGTTGGTGATGGGTCCTCTCGAGAACGGACTTTTACCGGAGTTATTGATGAAATGACTGTAGCGACCTCTATTCATACGTTCATTAGCCGTCATTCCAATACAAGATATCTGAAAGAATTTACACGTAAAAAAATCATGTGATTACACTGATACTATATCACATCGATAAACTCCTCACCACACAATTGTTTGAAATAAAATCGATGACACGTGTTTCGCTAGCTCGAGGCAAGCATTATCACAACCGTCTAAACCACTACGGTTTAGACGGGTATGATAATAAAATAAGGAAAACGTTTTGCCGATGTTGACGACGTAAAACGCTATAGCAGGTATCAAAGAAGGCGTATTTGGAAAGTGTTTCCACCAATGGAATGAACGTTACTTGAAAGGAGATTAGAAGTTGCATTTGAAAAAATAAAGTACATGCTTTTTAGAAAGAAATTCCGGTTATTTCTAGGCTCCTCCTCGTATATCCGTAGGTTAGAAGCATTTGTTAAGATATCAAACACAAGATAATGTGGACAATGTATCAAGTCATGGTACAAAACACGCAATGCTCAATAGTTAAAGATCTAAGCTAAGCGCAACACGAACATTAGTATAATGACTAGAGTTTGTTAAAAAGGTGGTACCGGGGAAGGGCGTATGTCGGTGAACGCAGCATCCAGCGCGAATTTGTTAAGCGATATAGCCGCCCTCCTATCTATTCTCCTTGCCCGGTACCACCTTTTTAATAAACTATAATAATGACTATACGCCGTCCCGTCGTTTGTGCAACAATATTCAGTAGTAAAATGTATCGGAACAATACGAGGTGTGATCACAAAATACGGTGAATGAATTTTTATAGCACAAACTGCCGATGCTACATTTATTTAAAATAATAAATCCGACAGCTTGATTCGTTGAGACAGTCAGTGCCATGTTAGAACAACTTGTGACTTTTCAGTCGGCTTTCAGAGCCGCAAGAGTAAGGTCGTGTTTACCGTGTCCGTTACGCATCATCGATTTCGAACAACGCGTTAACATTAAGTTTTGTTGTAAGTTGAAAAAAGTGCGAAGAAAGGCCATGAAATGTTAAAATCCCTGTATAGCGATAATGTGGTGACCCTGAAGACTGTTTACAAGTGATATGAGCGATTTAAAACCGGAATAAACGTTATAAATACGTAGTATTTTTTATGTACTTAGAAATTATTATAAACAAGAATATATTCCAAACACATCCTGCTCTTAGTATAAAAACATCCAGTTTGATAAAACTGTAGCTGAATAAAGCGATTAATTTCAACGCTCTGAAGTGTCGTACTGATCACTTACTTGATAAAGTTGGCAAACCAGAAGCATCAGGACCCATGTAAAATGCAACAATGAATTCGCACCGACCCACGCCACCCAAGGCTCGCACTGTCCGATCGCCAGCAGGAACTTCCAAAACCGAGCGAGGATAAATCGATATGGCACTGTTCTTGGTTTTGCCAAAACACAGCTGTACCATACAGCATCTGCGCGCACATTATAACTAAGCAGCTTAAAAATCCGATAAAATGTTTGTGATTCTTCGCTCCTGAAAAAAAAATGGTTTCAATCACCGCATCTAAGCGACTTCCATGCTTGTACATTTAATAAAAATAAATGTTTATTAATCTGCTGATTAATACCGGGAAATACATTACCTATACAATTCGCCACCCACGGGCAGTGATGATCGAATCTAGCGATGCAACAATTACAAATTGAGCAATGTTTTGATCGAAGGGGCCTTCGAATAAGGCAAGTCGAACAGAATGATGAGGGTTCGAAACCCCTGATCCCTCTTTCGGCCAATTCGATAATCGTCTGCAATTACCAAATTTTACTAGCAACAATTTCTATCATTATAACACCTAAATAGAAACGTGCGGCCTCAGGCACGAAGACGGAGAGTAATTGCTAAGCGCTCGTCTTCCTGAAACCGCTTATTCCTACGCAAATACGTAATTTCGTACCCGAAATCTCATTTCTTTCGTTGCCGGGATGACACCGGCGTCGCCCAACCAGGATTTCAAAAAACAGTACCACAATAGTCCACTGCTCGATAAAAATATAACGTTCGTCAGTAGACTGGTGTTGGGCATAAAATATATGAACCACGTGAAATAAAACCACACCTTACTCGCTAAATAAATACTTAATGGAAGCAGAGACATCAAGCGTTCGTCGTACAATACTTGACCGGCTGTGTTCAGAATTACATACAAGCATACTAGTAGGATGACTTTTATCAAAATGTGAATGTCTCCTCCGAGGATGACACCGGCTAGGTAAAGCCACGAATGGCGTGCCTACCATGCACCACCATCGAATTCTCTAAAAATAAAAGAAATCGGAATAAACTCCCAAATAGTGTAGAAATTGATACATATTAATACGAGGGGCAATGTACTGAGTTCATGTAAAGAATGCAGTGAACCGAGGCACAATCAAAATAGGACAAGCTACACGGATAGTAAGGTTATGTTAGACAAAGTACGCTGTCGTTTGTGTAATTTGTAAGGTGTGATAAAAGAGTGGATGACGTATTATCATTAAGTAGTGTAAACCGGTCTTTGTCTCCACTTACGTGCAAGGCGCGACATTTAAATTCGGAGAAGGGCGTCAATCCGGTTTAGAGCACTTAATAATAACACGTCATCCACTCTTGCATCAAACCTTAATCAGTTGGGTGTCGTTATTAACCAATCAGATTTAAGAATTTTGTAGCCCTATCTATCCGAACACTGCATTCTTAACATGAATGAAATATAGAAGTTTTACAAGGGAGGTTTCCAGTTCGCATATTTTTCGTAGATGAAATGTTACCACGAACTTGAGCTCCTCATTGCAAAACGTTCCTAGTTCTTTTTCTAAACGATATATCTTTCAGGTCGTTTCTACCACTTTCAGGTCAAAAGAAAGGTGGTGAATACAATGCCAAAGGCAAGTAACCAGATCACAAAATACGTATACTTTTCTAAATGATCGTAGAAACTCCCGGATTCGAAGGCGATCACATGACTACATAGACTTCGCCTTGCTTCGTCTATAAAATAACTACTTCCTGTCCAAACACACCGGAAGTGAGATAGTAATAAGCATTTTTTCCCGTCTCCTGGTATCTAAATATAGTCGAAACTTCTGAAGTCGCATTCTTATTTATTGCTCTAAATTATTTAACTTACAATTAGGGACAGTTTATGTCAGAGGAAGTCTTACATACATATGTGACGTTACATGAAATTGAGAAATTCGATTTAGGAAGAAATTCGAGTTATGGAAGTGTCGACTTATAGAAGTTCGAGTGTATTTCCAATCTGGGGCCGTGATGCTTTGAACTAATAGTGAGGAAATGCACATCGCTGATGAGCTCCAGTCACAATGAAACCAGTTTCAGGTTTTCATTCCCACTCAATTCAATGCAATTCGCGCCATTTATAATTACCAAATGCAATTGTATTTTGCGTTAGAATTGCTCAATTTGCGCCAATAGTACTACAACTATCTGAAACGATTGTACTAGAATAGCAACATTGCGCTATGCGAATACATAATACAATAGTTTCAATGTATAGTATGAAGCCATTTGTATTTGTACAGCGTAATGTTGTTATTCTAGTACAATCGTTTCAGATAGTTGTAGAACTATTGGTCTAAATTAAGCAACTCTAATGTAATAACTCGTAGCACGATTCTCAATCTGTATTTGATTCAATGATCCACGGTGCCTTTGTATGGACAATAGTTGTTTCACAAACAAGAATACCCTATTACAATGAGACGAATAAATAAATCATTTACCTTATCTTTTGCAATCCTATATAATACATTTCTCGATCTACTTGTACTTATATTTTCCTTCACTTTATCGGCCACCTTTCCACCGATCCATAACGAACCCAACTGCGTCTGTAGCATCGATAATGATGTATCCCCTCTATGATTTGGTATATTCATGTTAGCTTGAGCCTAAAACACTCTCGAATAACACAAAATTATCATAACTCATAAAAATCAATTAACTTGTAATATTAAAGTTGATATTGCGGTGGTATTCCTAGCTAAAATCGCCCAATGTAAAGCAGTATTGCCTTGCGTAGAATCCGTCAAACTCGGATTCGCCCCTAAAGTTAGAAGTAACCTGGTCGGATCCAAACTGCATACTTTCCAACAGGACCACATCAACGGCGTCATCCCGCTTCTATCCACCAAATCGGGACTGACGCCCCTGGCTACAAAATAAGCCACTAGGGCGGTATGTCCGAATTGCGCCGCCAAATGTATACAGGAACATCCTTCGGCATCCCTGAGGGTAGGATCAGCACCGGCATTCATTAAAATCACCACCGCATCCAAATGTCCCTGTCTCGTCGCCCAATGCAATGGGGTGGCGTTTAATTCGCCGCCCACTGCATCTACTTCCGCCGCCTTATCGATGAAGAATCGCATGATATCCTTACGGTTGTTAATCGCAGCCCAATGTAGTAAGGTAACAGTCTCGCTGTCTCTTTGGTTAACATTGTATCCGGCGTCGACGAGTTCTTTAACTCTCGCGAAGGCTCCATACTACGAACTTTAACGTTGCGATTTGATGAAAATAACGATGGTTAGCTTACCTGGGTGGCTTTTACTATGTCGAAGCCGCTATAATCGTGCTCGACCGCTGGGACTGCCGGTTCGCGCGATATGAGGCTGTGGCAGTCACGTTCGCTTTCGACACAGCCTCCTGCGGAGGCAGCAGCCCCACATGAATTTTGATACATCTCGTAGATCTATTTTCCCATTAAGTTTGACAAGTGAAATTGCAGGTTAACTGCTCTTGACCTTTTGACATATCGTATTGAACAAATAATATTGTGTAATGCCAACCAAAAGAAAGTTACTAAATTGGAGGAATCGCGATGATTTTATAATGATGATGAGACAATTTTCGTGATAAGGCAATGAATCACGATAATAAAGATAATTTTGGTATATTACCGTAATTGAATATTATCAAAATGTGATTTGGTTCCCCATTTACTTACTTGTCATGTGATTAGTTGGCAGTGCTGTTTATTAATAACGTCAAAATCCCTTTAAGCGGGAAATGTGTCAGTTGTTGATAAAGTTCGAAAGTTCTTAGTTTAAATATATCTTCTTGTTATTTAAAAACGATAATAATTGGTGCTGAAAATGGCTAAACGCGCAAGCGATGAGGTGCATATTTCCCCGAAGAAAATGAAGTAAGTAACGCGAATTAACCTCATTTTTGTTGATTATGGGGTTAACTACTAACTGCGGAATAACGTTTTTGAAATTTTACTTAAGATTTGGAAATCAACAATCACGTCTATCCGATAAGAAAGAACATCTTCTTTAGAATGTGGTGATCATTTTGATCATTGTAGCAGAATTGCAGTTGTTAAGAAACCTTTGAAAGCCAACCCATCACGGTGTAATTAAAAGGGGGATGAGGCTCATAGTTGTCATGATAAAGGTCTTCATTTATTCACACCTTTAGGGTTGGTCGTCAATAGACCAGGTACTTGAGCATTATACTTTTTGTACTGTTCCCCAATAACACTCTTAGTTCTCTTCAAGCAACCCGGTCTCCTCCACAAAAGCCACTATTTAGCTCAAACGGAGTCTGAGTATTGTCGTGGGCTCCAGTAGATCCTTATCAAAATGGTTCCACCTGAGTTGCTTCAATTCCTCACAGACAGAGATAATATGCATGTTGGTTTCCCTCTTGTAGTTCACATCTACATCATGGTTAGCTTGCCATTCCTATGTTGCATAGATGTTTTTCAAAGGGCAATGTCCGATTACTAGACTGATAATGATTCTCATGTCTTTTTAGTTTCTTCTGTTTAGGTTAGCTGAGAATTTGGTATCTAGCCTACCTAACAGTGCTTTAGTGGGATTAATATTCAGCCAATTTCCACGTCTTTGAATGTTCTCTTTCTAGTTGAAACCGGATTTGCTGTCTGGCAGAATCCTTGGAGATCCCGCATACAGGTTCTGGTCGTAGAAAGTTTCTTTTAGAGCTTACCTTGGCTAGTTCATCAGCAATTAAGTTGCCTTTAATATCTTCACGGCACAAAACTGTTATTTATACAGGTCTTGAAGACCTATGAGCTGATGAATCTATGACGATAAAATAGCCTCCACTTTCCTTTTGTACGATCTACATTGAACTAGCAATACCAACACAGGAACATCTGTCATGATGGAATTATATACATTTCATTCTTGATAGTGATTACAAGGGCTGTGGTATATTTACTGACACTAAATGACATCGGTACAACTTCTCACGACATAATTGTTTTATAATAAATTCGATAGAACGGTCTCTTTAAAAAGGAACGTGCTAAAAGGACAAGTATTTGTTAAAAGTTTGCACACCTGTTTAGAATGAATTTTAAACTTTAAAAATTATACCTATCATTATGTGACTAGTTTAGTTAATCTGCCGAAGAAAATAAAACCAACCTTACACAGACTATAGAGACTCAGATTACTTAATTATTAAATTCGAATAATTGTATTGGACCCCCGTCGCACTTTATTATTGTCCTCCTTACATATTTTTTGTACTTCATTAAATAGGTATGGCAATGATAACATTAATAATATTCTGATGGAAAATCTTTAATCTCAACTCAATAAAACATATTTTAATATCGGCAAATGACCCCTAGTTAGCACAGTGGTAACGGAACGAAGCAAGAGGTTGATGGATTTGTAATTAAGGACAGCATTAACGCGTTTAATGCTGGTCAGCACATTGTATTTGTGCTCCTAGATATCTAGAAGGCATTCGACCGAGTCTAGGTCAATGCTTTAGCGTATAAATTAATTTTTAAAAAGTTTTCCTACACCTATTATTTGATTTCCTCATACTTATGTAACCCGCAGAAATGCTTGAGTCAAAATTATCCGTACTTTTCCGGAACCTTCTGGGTTGTACTCTATATAATCTATACACACGTATGTACATTCTCATTTCTGCGTGTCATCAGATCTCTCTGAGATATTCTGACAACCACCTGATTCCTGAACGCTGTGTTGTTTCCTTAATATCATCTTCAGGAGTCTTCAAAATTCGTGTTGTCTGTTTATAGGGACTTTAACCTGCGGAATTCACGGTACCCGAGGAAATAATAGCATTGTTACTCAGCTGTCGAAGATCTTTTTAACACATGGAATTAAGCAGTTTAAACTGATGTTCTAATTGTTTGGCCTATGGTTTTCTATTTATATTGTATTGTTTTCGTGGATTTTTAGCAAATGGTTATATACTATGGGTAATGGCTAATATAGTGAATGCTCTTTTACTTATAATTACTATTGTACCTATGTTGTTTGTTAGAGGATCTGAAATAAATAAATGTTTGAAGATATATTTTATTTCGCTTTATTACAAACTATTTTTATTTTTCAAGGCTGACTAGTATCAATCGTCCTCTCGTTCGGCGAATAGATCCGGCTACCACCCCGTTAATATTCCAACAATTGGAATTGGAGCATTATCTTGAAAACCCTTATCCTGGAATGCCTGGCGGTCAGCTGGGTTCGGTACCAACTATGCGTATATTCGGCGTCACAGAGGAAGGATACAGCGTCTGTTGTCTCGTACACGGATTTACTCCCTATTTGTACGTCTCACTACCAGATATTTTTGGGGATGTGGATCTGTGTCAATTTAAGGTATACATCATACATACATCAGTAATTTAGAGAAATTTATTCACACATTTTTCCACTTAGTTTGTAATTTTTTTATTATTGAAGAATATGAATAGATATTAAAAATGGAAAGGTTAAAAAAATTAGGTAGTAGGGAGTTACCCGCCCGTATCCTGATGATTTTGTGTTTTCATTACTGAAATTGGAATAAACCATTCGTATACATACCTGCACTAGTAGCAAAAAGCGTCCTTTTTAGTAGGGATTGCACCGAAAAATGAGATACATCTCCAAAAGTGAAGGTTTCAAACCTTTTTCAATTTAATATCTCTCCATTTTCTTTCGAATGTGAGAGGCAAAATCGATTTGAAACAACTTCCCAATTTACTTCGTACATTTTAGGAAAAATTGAACAAATCGTTAAAGAAAGACAGCGATAACTTCGAAGCGATCCTCGAAGTACAAATCGTCAAAGGTAAATCCCTCTGCGATTACAACGGCGATGAAAACTGCAATTTCGCTAAAATATCTGTCGCCCAGCCGAAATTTGTCCCGGCTGTAAAACGCGTCTTAAAAACTGAACGGAATTTGTACGAAAGAACCAAAGATTTTCCGTTTGAATTTTACGAAAGCAACGTCGACATAGAGACGAGGTATTTTCTTGTGCGATATTTAGTAATTGCTAATTTTGAAGTTTTTTGCGGGATAGATTTTTAGTGGATTTGGGAATTATGGGTTGCGCTTGGATCGAATTACCGGCCGGAAAATGGTACAGGCGGGGCGAACAATCGAAATTTAATGTGACTTCCAGGTGTCAAATTGAGGTGGATGTATCTTTTGCCGATCTCATAGCTCATAAACCGGAGGAGGAATGGGCTAGGGTTGCTCCGTTTAGGATTCTGAGTGTGGATATCGAATGTGCAGGGAGAAAAGGTAAGAAAGTTCTATCTCTTTGATTTAAAATTTTATTCATTACCTATCAGCCAAGGAAATATGCTACCAATGATCACATACACTAAGCAACACAACGTAAGAGTGTAACGCTCATAAAATTTCTGTACCTACTTCATCCAGGAAAAGCAAGTATATTCCGTAATCCTCAATCCTTCTTGTACTACGCGTTGTAATTTTGAAATTAATATTTATTGTAAACTCTGAGTAAGCAGACCGTATGTCAGATGAGTACTATGTGCATCTTGGGATTAAAAACAGCGTTCTTGAACACGCACCCGAAAGGCCCACGTATGTATTTCAAGATGGTGGCAACGTATATTCATAAGTCAGAGGTATTTGTTAAGAAGTAAGTTGCAAAATAATATGGACGATCCGCCAAGTTGTGGTACGAAGCGTGCAACGCTTAGTGGTTGAAGAAAATATTGTCGTGAACTTATTTAAAGGAAATCGCGGCTTAAGGCCCAATGAGGCTCAACAGAGACAAGCTAATCGCAACATCAACATTAATATAATCAATATAAGTCGTCAATTGCGCGAAAACAATGTTGAGTGGCACAATTTAAAACGCAAACCTCCCCTATCGGAATCATATCGAGAAACGTCGATGTCATGGCACAAGAGAATACATATTTAAAGGGTGGAACACCCTTCGAAGTGGTACCACCTGTATCTCCACATAAAAATTGTATTAATCGATCAAAAATGGTCAAATACAGAGATAAACATATCGAACTTTCTAACTCCCCGTTACGAGGGGTGAGCCAACCGTCAACGCTGAATTCTCTTATTAGTACAATTAAGTTATGGAATCTTATTTGAAAAGCTGAATAAACTAAATTCTATAATTCATAAACTAGTCCAGGAAACATGTTCAATCAGTCAGGTCACCCTTCAGCAAGGGATTGAATCACCCTTTCGTTCGAAATTTTCGGGTACAAGCACTTGAATCGCTCAAATCGTTTTAAAATATTTCAAGTAATTGAAAAACATATTAAACGATGGAAATACCATGTCTCACTCCTCACATACCTCTGTTGCATGAGGGGTTTAAACTACCCCTTATTTGCTTACACGATTGCTTGCGTTTAAATAATTGGAAAGAGTATACAATATTTTTAAAAGCCTTTATTGAATGAATATCATCTTTACCATTTTCTAGAGTACTACACGAGGGACGTCTCAAAAGTAAGTTACACTGTTTTTAAAATCTACGCGGTAGGTGGGAGAGTCGCAGAGAATTTTTGTCTAAATGTAGTGACAGCACTGTAAAATTCCTATGCGTCTACCTTCACCGCTAGGACAGTCACTCGCCAGCGACCATGGAGACTCCACTTGCTCCTACCGCCGATTGCGAAGTTCGGGCTGCTATTTTGTTTTATTATCGCAAGAAATAAAAGTGCGACTGAAATTCATCGCGAGTTGTACCGTGTGTAGGGCGAAGACGTTATGTCAAGGCCAATGGCTTCTCGCTGGCGTCAATTGTTCATTGAAGGGAGAACAACGGAGGACAGGACACTTCGTTGTTCATCGTGTAACGCAATTTTATTAAATATTTTTCTTCTAAACTAAGTGTTTGTGTTAGTCCTTGATCCCATTTAAAAAGAAGTTACATGCACATACAGAGCAAGCAACCGGAAATGTCCAGTACATATCATGAAACTTTTAGTTGGGAGGACTGAGATGTTGGTAGTAGTAGCATTTGACGAAACAACGAATAACAAGACGAAACTGACAGAACATAGGAAGGACAAGGTTGAAAAATTTCGAAAACAAAAATATTCCTATTTAGGGTTTTAAGTGTTACTAAATCAGGACAGTGTTGACCGTTCGCCTATTTATTATTATTATTATGGGATTGAGAGGGTAGAAGAGGTAGCAAGAGAAAGAAAAAGGAGAGAGAGGAGATAATGATAGAAGTGATATGTAAGACGTCAGATGTAAGACGAAATTGCGCGAGACGTGTAGTACAAAGACGTATAGTATGTAAAAGACGTAAAGGGCAAGCCGAATGGTAAAAGACGTACAATGTAAAACGACAAGTATTTTTTTATTTTGTGGTTTGCTTTACATTTTCTATCTTAATATTCAATATTTCAATAATAAAACCAACATTATTATTATTATTACTTACTATTATTAATTATCAGTTAACTAGCTAATTGTTATTATATTTTAGGTATTTTTCCGGAACCAAACATAGACCCCGTAATCCAAATCGCAAACGTCGTCAAACTACACGGTTCCAACGATGTGCTAAAAAGAAATATTTTCACCCTCAACACGTGCGCACCGATCGGACACGCTGAAGTAAAAACAAGGCGTACCAACATTAATTTTTTCTTACTTACAATATTCAACCGTTCTCAGATACACAGCTACCAGGAGGAATCCGATATGTTAGAAGCGTGGGCCGAATTCGTACGTCAATCAGATCCGGACATCTTCACAGGATATAACATCAACAATTTCGATCTTCCGTATCTTCTAGATCGCGCCAAACATCTCAAACTGAAGAAGTTCGCTTACCTCGGAAGGATAACAAATATGATGTAAGATCTCTTCAGACGGAAATCTCCATGATTATCTATGAACTTTTAACGGATATTTTTCTTCTAACAGATCTGTCGTTAAAGAAGTAACGAACCAGACGAAATTTGGCCGACGTAAATTTAAGAATATCAACATCGAAGGTAGGGTACAATACGACATGATGGTGGTGATAAAAAGGGATTTCAAGTTGAGGTCGTACACTTTGAATAATGTTTCGAACGAAATTATGGGCGAGCAGAAGGAGGACGTCCATTACAGTATCATTACGGATCTACAAAATGGAGACGAGCAGACTAGAAGACGGTAAACTTACTTTTGTCGTTACTTTTTGGTACTTACTTACAAGGATACATAGCATCCTGATACCGATCGATTTCAACGAAACTCGTTGTAGTGATCGGTAATTATGTCGAATGTTTTTGGGTAAACGGATATGACGCATCGTCTTCGCATCGCGACGATTTCGATGAAACTTGGTGTGTCTGTTAGCAATAACAAGGGGGCTTGTTTTGATATAATTAGATTTAAAATAATTATTCCAATGGCGTTGCAGAAGGTCACCTGATTGATTTTTATTGTACGCCAAGGTTTTTTCCAAGTTTCATATTTTTATCAGGTTAAACAATTAAAAATACAACTTTATTGTCTCTTGAGTTTTTCTTGTGTCTCACTTAGTTTTCGAAAAAAAGGAATTAAAAAAACTTATTCCTTGCACTTTGAAATGAAAATGCGTTTATTAAATAGGAAAAGTCTTCAAGCAGTTAGTTAAAAAAGGTGTCTTTTTATTTTATTTTTAAAATTGTATTCAAGAACTTTAAATATCAGTAAAAACTCAAAATGAGAAACCTCGACTTGCAATACAAGCATCAAGTCTTCTTTGTATCAACTGCCGTACACGTTCCAAAATTCCTGGGGTATTGCGCATGACATTAAAATAATTTACAATTCTATTACCCAAGTCATTTTCATCCTCCACTGGTGTCACATAAACAAGCGATTTGAGACGTCCCCAAAAGAAATAATCCAAACAGTTCAAGTGCGGAGATCTTAGTGGGCAAACTTTGACACCCCGTTTCTCGAAAGCGAAGCAAGTTCGGACACACGTTTATATGAACGTTTACTCATAAAATATGATAAGAAATCACCTCCTGAAATAAAAGTCATCACTTAATTTAGATCCTGTATATTTTATGTTTGTCATTACTATTGGTTTTGATTTTATTATACAGTATGTTCTGGTAATAGGACCGACTATGTGCGGTGGGAAGAGTATTTTTCTGGAACTCGGGTACCGCTACTACCGATGTGCCCTCACGGCGTCGAAATTCACTTCGCGCTCTAGTAATAGGTTAAAAACACTATTGTATTGAGCTAGCTTGCGGCCCTATTGATAGAGACGAATTTGAAACCCAAGGTGAGCCAGTAGTTGGGGTAGCGCTCAACTGATTGTGAGAATGAGGGAAGCGGCCCTATTACCAGCGCGGATTGTACATTCGTTTTGTGTACTGTATATTTTATCAGTATTTTGTTGCTGTTGAATTTTAGTATGACACGTTCCAATCCCAGAAATAATTTTATTACTGATTCTGACCATAAAAGCCGACGTTACGATTCCTTACACCCTTTCGAACATCAGATTCATTGCATATTTTAAAAGTATTTTTATTTACTAACACGACCGTGTGTAGTCGAACTGCTGCCCCCGAGGAATCCAATCTCGCACCCCTAAAATCACGTTTTTAATTGCAGATTAGCCATATACTGTTTGAAAGATGCCGAATTACCTTCGAAGCTTCTCGATCACGTGAAAAGCCTCACGAATGATATCGAAATGGCTCGAGTCACTGGGGTACCCATCACGAGCTTACTAAATAAGGGAGAGCAAGTAAAAGTTGTCGCGCAGTTACTCAGACATGTACGTTAAGTATTAACTTAATTAAATCATCCTTTTACTCCTTTATGATTTTTTCTTTTAATTTACCACCACTTTTGCTACAGGCCCGAAGCGCCGGATATTTCATACCTGCGCACGAATACGCTCCGTCCACGGACCAGTACGAAGGGGCTACCGTTTTGGAACCTAAGACGGGATTTTACAAAGATCCGATAACAACACTCGATTTCAGTTCTTTGTATCCGAGCATTATGATCGCTCATAATTTATGTTATACCACGCTGCTGAGGCCGAATACACTTAATAGTTGTGGGTGAGTTATCGTTTTTTTCTTTTTCTTGAAGTGAATAGTTCTTAAGGGACACCGGATCAGGCCGAGCGTAAGCGTAAGAGCGTTAAATTTGGGCGGAGCTTGGCGCTCGCTTCGTGTAAAAGACAAAGAAAACAAGAAAGGGAGTATGATGTGCGAGCGAAAGAAAGGATATGTGCGTGCTTGCTTCGTCTGAAATAGAAGGAGGGACAGAGAGAGTATGATATGCTAGCGGAAGTATTCACTTCAGACGTGTGTAAACCACACAGACCAATTTTTTTTTTTTTTGTTTGTGTGTATAAATACGAGGGCAAGTCAATGTATAAGTCACAAATTTTCTCATCATAGCAATTTAATCCACGGTTCTTATTTTATAGTTTGACCAAGGATCAAATAACGAACACGCCTAGCGGAAATCACTTCGTTAAAGCTACCGTACGCAAGGGATTACTACCGCAAATCTTAGAACAGTTACTGGCTGCTCGTAAAAAAGCTAAAAATATGTTGAAAGATGAAAAGGACCCCGTCTACAAGGCCGTGTTAAATGGACGACAACTCGCCTTGAAGATATCGGCCAATTCGGTGTACGGTTTTACCGGGGCTCAAGTAGGGAAACTGCCGTGTTTGGAAATATCCGGTGTAAGTATTTCACATCGGCTTTTCCCCTTTTCCTGTCTAAATTTCGCCATTTACCATGAATATCATATGAGGCAAACTTCGTTTGCGTTTCTGGTTCTTTTCGTATACATATATACAAGCTGTTTAACTAATAATCATCCATATGATGACTGGAGAATGCTTGGCCCAAAAGTATGACGCTTTAACCTAAAACATTTAGATGACATGTTTCTCCTAATCGAGATGCAGGATGTTTTATTTAAAAGTACAACGTGAATTTATCAAATTCCGATGAAATGGCTTCAATTTTAGCGATTTTTACCAGAGTTTCGAACGGATTTTGGCCACATTTAGGCGCACATCATCTCGACCGTTCAGATTAAGCTAATCTCAAGTCCAGGATCGCATTGTACGCCTTTTGGAACACAAATACCAGAAGTTTCAACTACATCGGTGCAGGTCGAAATTTCTTCAAATTTTCAAAGGGTACCCCTTGCGATTTCGGCTAAAAATCGAAGTGGTCGTAAGTGTATCGTGTCGTACATGAAATTAAAGCTCTCGACGAGTACGAAACGAATTAAGCATTTCTAGGCACGCGATATTAACAGTTTCTAGTTTAGAGGGCATTAAATGGCAGGATATATCGAAATTATGGAAGCTTGTAGCAATTTCGTCTGCTTTGAAGCTTTCATTGTTTCAAACGTGGAACAATTCACAAGTTTAAAACGTAACATTGTCTTCCACATCTTTGGAAACTTGAATTTATCAAATTCCGACGAAATGGTTTCAATTTTAACGATTTTAACCAGAGTTTCGAACGGATTTTGGCCACATTGAGGCGCAGATCATCTCAACCGTTCAGATTGAGTTAATTTCAAGTTCAGAATCGCATTCTACGCCTTTTGGAACACAAATACCAGAACTATCAAGTAAATTGATGCTGGTCGAAATTTCTTCAAATTCTCAAAGGGGTACCCCTTGCGATTTCGGCTAAAAATCGAAGTGGTCATAGTGTATCGTGTCGTACACGAAATTAAAGCTCTTGACGGGTACGAAACGAATTAAGCATTTCTAGGCACGCAATGTTAACAGTTTCTAGTTTAGAGGGCGTTAGATGGCAGAAGATCTTGTAATTCTGGAAGCTTGTAGCAATTGCGTCTGCTTCGAAGCTTTCATTGTTTCAAACGTGGGACATTTCACAAGTTTAAAACGTAAAATCGTCTTCTACATCTTTGGAAACGTGAATTTATCAAATTCCAACGAAATGGTTTCAATTTGAACGGTTTTGACCAGAGTTGCGAACGGAACTTAGCCACATTGAGGCGCAGATTACCGCACCCGTTCAGATTGAGTCATATTTTAGGCCAAGCATTGTGCAGTTATCATATAGGTAATTATTAATGAAACGTCTTGTATATATCGAGCTAATTCGCAGAAGAAGAGGGGTTACAATTGCTCTTTTTTCTCTTTCATACAGAGTGTTACTGCGTATGGTCGCGAGATGATCGAGCTAACCAGAAATTTAGTCGAGCAAGAGTATTCAATCGAGAAAGGTTACAGTGCAAATGCGGAAGTAATATACGGTGATACAGATTCTGTGATGGTAAATTTTAAAGCCAAAGACTTAGAGACCAGTATGAAATTAGGAAAGGAAGCTGCTGAAGGTATCAGTAAGAAGTTTATAAGTCCCATCAAGTTGGAGTTTGAAAAGGTTTGTTTTGTACATACACCTCACGCTCATACCCCACCCATGTTGCCCAAGCCTATGCTTGTTTTATTTCAATCATCGATACCTGTATCGATTAAAATAAGTGGATTATAGTTATTTATATTTGTTTCCTAAACTGGTTTTGAAATATAGAAAATCTTTCGATGTTTTACAAATGCAGCAAGACATGGGTGGACAATGTGGACGATAGTGTACGTTCAGCTAGGTAATGATTTTCTCTCGTGGATATTTCAGGTGTATTGGCCGTATCTCCTTATAAATAAAAAGAGATACGCCGGTTTGTACTATACAAGAACCGATAAGTACGATAAGATGGATTGTAAAGGTATCGAAACTGTAAGGCGTGATAATTGCACTTTGGTTGTGGATGTCATCAACACGTGCTTGAGAAAACTGTTAATAGATAAGTACGTATCGAATACTTTCGTAAATCTATTTATGTAGCTATAAGCGAATCGTAAAACATTTTTTTACATCTAGGGACGAAAAGGGCACCGTTTCCTACGTCAAGCAAACCATTTCCGATCTATTACAGAACAACGTCGACATTTCCCAATTGGTAATCACGAAAGAATTAACGAAAAACGACGAGGATTACACCGCCAAGCAAGCGCACGTCGAATTGGCCAAGAGGCTAGCGAAACGCGATCCTGGCAACGCCCCCAAATTGGGAGATCGAATCCCCTACGTCATTATATCCGGCACGAAGAATACCCCGGCCTTTCAAAGAGTCGAGGTAATGTAAAAATTTTGTTTTTTTTTATCTAAAATCTGATTAAAATATTGAGTGTTTCAGGACCCAATCTATGTGTTAGAAAATAATATTCCTATTGATTGCTCGTATTATTTGGAGAATCAGTTGTCGAAGCCGTTAATTAGGATCCTAGGACCGGTTTTAGGTGATAATGTCGAGTCAGAAATATTACGTAAGTTGCTTTCCTTATTAATAAATTTATTTAATCCTGTTTTATATCCAATGACCTTAAGAGTACATATATCGATTTTTGTAAGAAGATATGTGCTTAATAATAATTGCAAAAAGAAAAATTGAACATTACTTGCACATTAGAGAGCCAGACACAACACTCTATAAAACGACTTACCACTGAGGTTTGTATGTTAGATATCTCTTGTCAAAAGCTATGCTATGGGAGCTTCCTAACACACGAACTTCAGTTTAGTTAGGTAACTTACCACGATATAATTACGAGGGCGATTCGTAAAGTAAGTTCCGTTTGGTAATTAAAAAAAGACAGCAATACATGAAGCTACTACTTTTAATGCCCTGTTCATAGAACTCTGCCGCCTGTGAATTAAGCCATGCTGTAATACTGTACGTGAAATTTAAGGAACAAAGGTACTCATTTCTGTGATTGTGAATCGCCGATTTTCACGAATTTTCTCTTCGACCTTACCCAAAATTTCGTCCGTCACAACAGTTGATTTTCCACTCGGTTCTTCATCATGGGCATTAGTTCGTCCTTCTCGATACATACGGAACCATCTCCTAACCACACTGCCACTCGTTAGTCATGACATTTTCACCATAAACAGAACCAAGTTCACGATGAATCTCGGCAGACTCCATATTTTTTGCACACAGAAATCGGCGGGAGTTTCAATTGCAGCAGCCATTTTAAACGACCAAAATAGCACGATAGAATGCACTACCACTGCCAGACTCACATGGAACCAAACTACACCACAGCGCTGCGATCGCGCCGATATCCTCACTCCTCTGCTTACTAAACGGAAACTTTACGAATCGCCCTCGTATTTGTCACTTTCAAGCCACGTATTTTTCTCCAAATAACGTAAGCATCAATCCTATCGTTTTGCTTCGTCTTCATTAATCTCGGAAAAGTCCTAATTCTATCTAAAATAGCTGTTGATGCCATCTACTGTTGGATATTTCTTCAATATTCATTCTTACAGGTGGTGAACACACGAGATATCGAACGAAAATAACTTCCAAAGTGAGCGCCTTAGCGGCTTTTACGCAAAAACGAGAGACTTGTCTCGGTTGTCGCGGCGTTTTAAAAGGAGAGGCGGAAAAACGAGCCTTATGCCAACACTGCAAGCCCAAAGAAATTAACTTATACATGCAAGAATTAAACCGTCATAAGCAACTGGAGGGGAGGTTCTCGGCCCTCTTCGCCGAATGCCAGCGCTGCCAACAGTCGCTGCACGAAGAGATCTTATGCACCAGTCGAGATTGCCCGATCTTCTATATTCGGAAAAAGGTGCAGATGGAGCTGGAGTCGAGTAAGACCAGATTGGATCGGTTTGGAGATACGAATTTGACCGATGAAGATTTCGAAAATCTGTGATTAGTTTAAGGACAACTTTGTTTAACTTTATTTCCGGTTTATTGTCTCGTTTCGTTTCTGATATTTGCACGCGTTTTATTTATATGACTTTGTATTTTAAAATTATTGTATCTATTAATAAATCGCGTAAAAATGAGTTTAATTTGTTTATTTTACAATCATCGAAATCTATCAGACAATGCTTACTCAAAGTAAAGTGAAGTTACTGCGAATCGAACGCGAACAATTCAAGATTTCGACAGAGACGTTTTCATATTCCGGAAACAACTCGAGTAAGTTTCGCAAATCTTTTTACTGTCGGATACCCGGATTAAAACCTATCATCAGACAGAACTTGTAAAATGAAATTTACGGTATTAGTATCTGGGAAAACACGAAAAAGTTCTAGGTTTTAACAAGGACGTTTCCATGCCTTGAAGTTACTTACGAAATTCGTTCTCCAGTCGAAACTCCAAACCGAAATCTATCAGGCAATGCTTACTAAATGCAGTTTACATTGTACCAGTTAAATAAGTTAACTTCTTTTCTTTTTCATCTATACTGCTGTCCCCGTTATTCTTTTTTTTTTTTTAACTTTACACTTAGTTCCAGAAAAAACCAAACGTGGAAAATTCTAGATTTCGAAGTTAGTACCATGTCTCGGAGATTTCGAATTTTGAGATCGAAACCTAAGTTTCCATAGCGCAGCTTATTTACCTAGTGGTCGTGATGCTTTTGATTGCAACTGAAATACCTGACCTTGAAGTACGTTCCCATATTTGACACCCCTCAATCTGTGGCATTTTGGTCCATGACCTCCATAACCGTGATCAGCCTTTTCTTTTACACCGTGCGATGCCTATGTCCACGTATAAGTTATATACATAGCATTTAATTCTCTAAAAATTATTTCTCTCCTCACGCTACGCATCTATGAATTTGAAGGATACGGATTAATCTGGGCAAACATCGGTAATTACAAAATAAGTTATGATAGCCTACATATACACAACTACTTGCATACAACATCGATTTAATACTGACTAGAGTGGGGAGTCAGCCTTGCTATCGTAACTTATTTCGTAATTGTTCGCTCAGTCTAATACGAATGGTGACTAATGCCAATACCAAGGAAGGTAAAAGATTCAAGAGGGAACACTAACACAAGGGTATCAGAGGAGATTATGTATGTGTCTTATAATACTGTACTTAGTCGAGTAAATTTCTTATATACATAATCTACCTTTATTTAAAATGTACAATACAAAATGTTGCAAATATATATTGGACATTTATTATTACCAAAACAATAAAGTTTCCTTACTTGTTTGGTTACACTTTTTTACATTCATATCCTTTTTCGAAACGTTGTGTGATATGGAATGGCCATAAAAATCTCAATGCGAACGCAAAATGGAAATAAAAACAATAAATAAACTAACGCGCTAGTTTTGTGATACTTGTTCTGTTTTAACAGACCCTAAGATTGTTTTACATTATAATTAATTAGCTTATACGTTACACAATTTATCCATTTCCTGATTCACCGGAACAACGAATTAAAATACTAAATTTTCAGTTTTTCTCTTTCATTTTTTTTTTCTGATAAATATAAATATATAAATCCGTGAAAACAGACTAGAAAGAATCTCGAGAAGCACAATGTTATTTTTTATTTTGTAAGGCATTGGCGAGCCAGTCCATTGCTTGATCTAAACCTTCACCTTTCGTTGCTGACGTTTTGAATATTTGGAATGTTCGATTCTTTAGCGCCTCTAAACCTAGAGCTTGGTGAACTTCCGCCACCGTCATGCAGCCGGCCATATCTTGTTTATTCGCTAAAACCACTAATATGGCATCGGATAGCTCTTCTTCCCGTAACATATGGAAGAGTTCTTCTTTCGATATCCCGATACGTTCTTTATCCGCCGAATCGACCACGTAGATGATCGCATCGGTATTACTGTAATAACATCGCCAATACGGCCTGAAATGGATCGATGTTATTATCAATGAAATTTCCATTATTGTATAGATTCGTATTCACCTTATACTAGTTTGTCCGCCTAAATCCCAGACTTGAAATTTTAAATTTTTATATTGTACTTGTTCGACATTAAAACCTATAGTAGGTATTGTCGTAACTACCTCGCCTACTTGCAATCTGTATAAGATTGTCGTTTTGCCAGCACCGTCCAGGCCTAGAATTAATATCCGCATCTCGCGAGCACCGAGCAATCCGCGGAAATAGCTCCACAAACCACCTAAACAAACATAACCTCTAAGTCAGCACGGTGCCCCCTTATTTTAAGGGCCGTTTCACTCACCCATCTTGTTCTAAATGCTAAGATCTTCCTTTGTATAAAAAATATTGGCTAATTATGTATGTGCCCTTTAAAATTTCATTTTGTTCCGAAACTTTTATTTATTACTAACACCTACCGATAACTTGACGTGTACAAAATTGAAACTGTCAGAGTAAATGCCAAAATTGAAAAATGAAAATTTCTTGCCGGATTAGAAAATTACGTGTAATTGAGGATTAATTACAGATTAGATTGAACGGTGATTAGCTTTACAGAACATTTTAATGGCAAATTTATAATTCGCAATGATAATAACAATTTTGATTATCATTATTGGGATCATTATCGGCGCAATCACCCAGCAGAGGCGATGGAAAGCCGCGTTCAGTCGCAAGTATTGTCGTACAACAACGTGAAATAAATTTTTTGAAACTAAATCGAGTTTTAATTGTGCTAAGAATTAATCGATGGGCTTCTACAATTGAATATGGTATTTTTTAAATAATATTAAAAAATAATCTTCCACTAAAACTCAAGTGATTGGATTAGTTGAAATACCCAATCGTTGTTTGTGTTTTAGGCGGGATTTATTTGAATTATATTCCTACGATTTTAATCACAGTAAATTTAAGATAACATTTAGTCTAAGATTATTTGGTTATACCAGCAAATCGTTCAAGAATGAAAACAACCTATGATCGTGATAATATCGCCCATTGTTTACCTCAATTATTGAATTTGTGTGCGATTATGTTCCCGCCCAGTGGCGGTTCCAGAAAAATACGACGAGGCGAGGGAGTCTCTTTTTCTTTCACAAAATGTGGAATAAAACTAAGAATGTCAGTTTAATAAAAGAAGCACGAAGCAAATGCCTATTTAACAGTTTCATTTCAACATAAATATAATATAAAGAAAAAACCTGAATAATTATTTTTAATTTAAAAATTATACTAGTTGATAAAAAAATCGAATAACCCGTTTTTTAAACTGCTTTTTATTCATTAAGCGACCAGTTTACCAAAATCTACGCCCTAATGTAATTTAATTTTATTCTTTACCACTTTCGTTCGAAATTTCGGCGAAATACCCTATCTGTTTGACGTACCGTCATGGTATCAATCTGATAGTAATCCGATTCTTGTACGCGACGGAGTAGAAATCCTGAAATCACCTTTTTTAATGATTCTCTTTTAATCAAATATTTCTTTTATTATTATTATTATAATCGAATCCCCTTGTACAGCTAGGTGTCGGTGGCTTTTTTATATATTTTAAATTTATACTGGACAACACAGTATTTACAGAACAATTTGCAAACATTTGGATAAGAAATCTTTTGGCTTTTGTTCTATTGTATGTTGGAAGTATATAATTATATGTGCTTTTGTTTCCATACCTCCACAGTTTCTTTCAATTCCAGTTGACCATTAATGATAAGTAGATATATCAACTACTCTAACGTCTGTTTGTATTTTTATTTTTCAAAAATTCCTCTGTTTTTCAGGACATTGTTCCTCCAAGCGTGGAATATTTTCTATATCATTCTTGGGCTGAGAGCTACATTGTAGATGGAATGGACAGTGAGGAGTCAGACTAACAAAAGAAAAGACCTTCATCTACTCTGGTTACCCAAATCTCGATGTTGAGAAAGTACGAGATGAGCTGATGTTAAACGAAAAATAAGAAAATGCACTAATAGAACGGGAGGCATTAAAAAAATGTGCAAGATTTAGAACTAACAGAAATATTATAGTTGTAAATATACACGGTAGCGCAGAGAAACAGACGATTTTGAAAAGGGCGTATAGAAAATGTTTAAACATAATTTTTAAAACGTAACACCTTTTGCTTTTCTCCAGTATGGTCTTTCAAAGGTGTAAAGGTAATTTTCCCAAGTGTGGTTTCAGATATCTAATTCCGCGGTTTCTCTCGATAAGTTCTTCTATTCTTGTTTGATTGTATAATATTAAAAAGAAGGAAGAAGGTGTCGTGGGATACCTGACAAGAGCGAAGTCCTTTACGTATTTGATGCCTATTTAAATAAAAGGTAAAATTCTATAATTGAATAAGCAATGTATAAAGAAAAAGTATTTTATTTCCAAACCGATGGTAAATAAGTTGAAGTTGAATTTGAAGTAAATTCGAGTCCGAATAATAAGGGCGCCATCTGATGGGGAGGAGGGAAGACGCAAATAAGGCGCATATCATAGTTGCTCCTGCGATGAGTATGCGTGCGAGAGAGGAAGAACTAATGAAAGAATTACGCATTTGATGCTTATTTGAATAAATGATAAAATTCTATAATTGAATAAACAATGTATAAAGAAAAAGAAAAAGTATTTCATTTCGAAACCGATGGTAAATAAATTGAAGTTGAAATTAAGGTAAATTCGAGTCCTAATAATAAGAACGTCATCTGATGGGGAGAGACGCAAATACGGCGCATTTCATAATTGCTCCTGCGAGGAGTATGTGTGTGTGTGTGAGAGAGAAAGAATGAATGAAAGAAAAAGACAAAAGCGTTTTGGTGACGATTTCAAGCGTCTCAGTTTTTCCCCGTTAACTCTCGCCGCAGAACTTCGCTGAAACAGCTTCGCTCTAATAATAAATAATCTTCAAAAATTATATAATCATGAGATGGCGCCAATTCGACTACCAGGTACTGTATGTCCCCTTTAATTTTAAATTTCCTATCTCAGTGCCGTGTATTGTATTATTTTCTCTTTTGCCACATTCGAGGAATCAACTAATTGCAAGAATAATTGTTTCCTCCATAGATTTTATTACGGAAATAGCGCTTTTCTGAAAATTCGTGTCAATGGCGCTTTGGGTTTGCCCAATGTATGATTTATCAGAAATCTCTATATACGATTTTATGTGTGTTTTGATCTCTATTTCGTCTGATCTATCGCTGGGAGTTCCACAGAAGTTTCTGAAAGTCATTGCAGTTGAAAATACTGTTAATCGGAAGAAATTTTATGAACGGGAGTAAGTTTGTTAGGTTTATTCTTGGCGAAACACGTGCCCTAAAATCAATTGTGAAACAAAGTAATCCTGAATGGAGCACGTGAAATTAATTTTATTTGAAATAAAATAAAAAAATTAATGATTTGTTAACGGTTTCGATTGGTTGAGCGGAATTGGTTATTGTAATTATTTATTGAATCAGAAAACATCGGAGGTGGTAAATATAGTTTAGTGGGTCAAATAGAACATTCACCAAAAGCATATCGTCCACGCTTATAGAAATTATTTATAAATATGCGAGTACAATTGAATTCTGCTTTCGTAACCGGCGTTGCGCTTATCACGTACGAGAACAACAACAGGTCCCCTCTAGCTCGCGTACGTACGTATCTCTCACTATGTACCTACCTATTAATGCTCAAAAACCTGTTTGTCTCAAAATCATTGGCGTACCGAGAACGGAGATCATCACATTTCGTTCGAACGGTCCCCGTTCGCGTGTTGCGTGCGTTGCTCCGCTTTCAGAAGGGCCGCCCATGCGTCGTCCCCGTACGTAATGTTTACGAATGCGTCTGGTTAGTGCACGAATCTTCGGGAATTTCGCCTTTCTTAAATGCGAATTCTAACAGAAAGTGGTGGCCGCGAACGTCGTCCGTGACGCCCGAAATGTAAGTTCGTTCGGGCGCGTATCGAAAATCGTCGAGGTATCCCGTGGTATGCGGCGACCGTCGCGTTTAAAGTTTTGAAAAGCGCCCGGAGCCATCGACGAAAGAATGTGAATTGAGAGATGGCCCATCAGAACGGGTCGAACTCGTCGGGATGGGAAGCGGTAGCACCCCTCGGCGGGGCCACGTCCGATTCACCCGAGCAGCACTGGACCGGTGTGGATCATTTGTCGGGTCCTTTAAACCCTTTGTGCATCACCGATGCTAACCACGAAATTCTACGACCAAAACCCAGAAGGTATGTATGCGTGTTTCTCCTTTTTTCTTTTCTTTTCTTTTCTTTTACCTTCTTCTCGTCTCTACTCGTTTACACATGCAATGCAACTTGCATGTGAGAGCTTCGCCGGGCGGAAGCATCGTATTTATACTTGCCGCGATTTATTACAATAAGTTTTTAATTATTAGAAATCTCCGCCATAATTTTCGCTTTTGTTTAATAAAAAATTCCCATACTTTTCATTAAAGTTCCCATTGTTCGTAGTCGCGTGAAGGGGCTCCTTATTTATTCTATTTATTTATTTAGAGATCTACATGCATGTATGGGAGCAAATTCTTCAGCTTAGAAAGTGCCAGCGGGCTTTCGTTATTCAATGAAAGTGTGCGAATTTTTCCTTGTTTCATGAATTAACGTACGCAATTAGGACCGACAAGGTTAATTCCATACAAGTTCAAGATTAAAATGATACAATTTACGACTGCTTGAAGGAATTACCCTCGAATTCTCTCCAAGTCGAAGGTAAAAGGATTTAAAAACTTAACTTCTTTAAGGAAACATTTCTGACGTCATTTGTATTATTTCTTGGTAATTTCTCCATTGTCTACCCTTTGAAACCGTTAAGTTCTGCGAAGGGCGTGCACACCGACTCGTGGTAATAGCGGTTGTCACCAATCCGACTACCTGCTCATCGAATAACTGTCACTTTTCCGCTTTCAATGAATTTTATGAAGAGGAAAAAATTAAAGATTCAAAATTCCCGCCTTTTTGGTGCAAAAAATAGCGACAGTTTCAAATTCTCAAAGAGTTGAAAATCTAACTCACATCGAATTCAAAAAGTTCCGAACACTTAAGCATTTCGATATTTAAGCCATCTTCAATGAGAAACAAAAGAATCACACGAATCACTTGAATATTGATCAAAATTTTATGAAGAGGAAAAAATGAAAGATTCAAAATTCCCGCCCTTCTTTAGGCAAAAACTGCGCCAACTTCAAATTTTCAATAAGTTGAAAATCTAACTCACATTGAATTCAAAAAAGTTCCGAATACGTAAGTATTTCAATATTTAAGCCATCTTCAATGAAAAACAAAAGAATCATGTGAATCACATGAATTTTAATCAAAAGTTTCCTTCAGTACCAGGCACTAAATACTTCCTTAAGCAGCATTTATATATGAATATGTTGTCTCCATTCACCACGTCATAATTGGAGTGTCCATCTTCTTCCAGCAATTTTTTTTCTGTTTAACAATTCATCAAATTTTGTTTTCCCCATGGCACCCATTCTATAGTTACCCATAGTTGGAGTGAGAAAATTCAGAACCGGAAGATATAGGCATTTCCCTCTGTCCTGGGTTACTACTATCAATCTTCTTCCAGCAATTTTTCTATTATTTTTAACAAACCATCAAATTTTGCTCTTCCCCGCATGGCATCGATTCTGTAGTTATCCATAATTGGAGTGAGAAAATTTACAACTGGAAAGGGCAATAGGTATTGCTCTCTCCTGGGCTACTACTATTAACCTTCTTCTAGCATACTTTTCTTATATTTAACAAACCATGAAATTTTGTCCCCCCCTCCCCTCTCTCTCCCCCTCCCTTCCCTCTTCCGGGCATCCATTCTATAGTTACTCGTAGTTGGAGTGAGAAAATTCAGAACCGGAAGGTATAGGCATTTCCCTCTGTCCTGGGTTACTACTATCAATCTTCTTCCAGCATTTTTTTTCTTATGTTTAACAAATCATCAAATTTGGTTTTTTTCTCCCTCAGATTTTCATTCATTTTCATTCTATAGTTATCCATACTTGGGATGAAAAAATTCGTAACCGGAAGGTATAGGCATTTCTTTCTGTCCTGGGTTACTACTATCAACCTTCTTCCAGTAATTTTTCTCTTATTTTTAACAAACCATCAAATTTTGCTCTTCCCCGCATTTCATCGATACTGTAGTTACCCATAATTGGAGTGAGAAAATTTGCAACCGGAAGGTATAGGCGTTTCTTTCTATCTTGGGCTACTGCTGTCAGTCTTCTTCCAGCAATTTGTCTTATGTTCAACAAATCATCAAATTTCGTCCTCCTTCCACCGCTCCCTCTTAGCATCCATTCTGCAGTTGTCCGTAATGGGAGTGACAAATTTCAAAATCGTAATGTATAGGCATTTCTCTGTGTTTGGGCTCACCACTATCAATTTTCCTCCAGAAATTTTTCCTATGGTTCACAAATCATAGAATTTCGTCCCCTTTGCGAGCTGCTTATCCTGTTCGTGCCTGCGTTTTCAACCTGAAGAAGAACATTATGGTCGAACAGCAGTACTTGTAGATTTTGGAAGAAAAAGCGTTCTAAACTAGTGCTGCGAATTCTACCGCCAGACTGAGAATTAGAATCTATCATCACTACAGTTTGTTATCATTAAGTTGTGTAAATCGGATTGACGCTGTCACTGCTCCGAATTTTATTATTCAATGATACTTAATAATAACACGTCATCCACCTTTTAATAAACCCTAATCATCACTGAATCCATTCAAGATTCTGGAGTTCCCTTATCCACGCTTGGGAAGGAGTTGTAGCTTGAGTTAACCTCAACACAGTGATAGCAGACAGAAGATACGAAATGCATTAGTATCTTCATCATATAACAATACCAATACTAGTAGGAGTGCTCGTTGAGGAATTTGTGGTCAATATCCGATGCTTACATAATTTTAGATCTTACCAGATATTTCGGTTTACGTATTTCTCATTAAATCGTTAGTGCTCAAACCAAGGTTTAACCAAAACTCCTTTTTGCTGCAAATGGACTGTGGTGCAGTATTACTGACATGATATAACATCGGTAAACTCCTCACCACACAATTCTTCATAATCTCGAATTCTTCTACGTTTCGGTGTCGAGTTATTTTGGAGGTGAGGTCTCTGGTAGTGTCCTTCACTTTTTCTTCCACTTCTTCCTATTTTTGGCCATGTTGTCATGTGACCTTATTTGGAACTTTTCTGGACTGCTATTTGATAAGGCTTTTTTACTTTAGACGTTATTTACATGCATAACCTTGAATTGAGGATCAGACTGTAGAATTACAACATGTGGGAGATTGGAAAGGGAGGGGGAGGTTCCTCACATTTTCTGGGCTTGTAAGACTGGAAATTAGAAAATAAATTTTTCAAAAGTAATGGTAGACTTCTCAATTCAAATTCTTTGTTGTTGTGATCTTGCCCTCTTCAATTCTTTTTCTAGTCTATCTATCTGGGCTTCTTTTTTCTCATTTTCTTCTTCGTCATCTTCCACCATCTTACATCATCAAATTTGGATTTTAGTTTTGAAAATTAAAATTCATTTCCTTTCTTTTGCCTTCTTCATCTTCTTCTTTTCTCCTATTCATTATTTTTTACCTGCTTAAACTGTAAAGTTACTTAATCACTTAGCTTAGCCGTTACTGGGCGACTAAAATTAGACTATCGGAAACGAATTTCCTCTACCAGCTTCTTGCTTCAACAGTTTCGTGTCCGTTGTCTCAAACTTCCTCTCATCTGACTTTACAGCTCTTTTAAATTCTTAACATAAAGTTTAAAATCCAATAGATTTCTACCAAATTAAGTTGGTACAACAACGTAACTTACAATACGTACCTGTGTACCTCCAGTTTCCAATCAACTGCATATATCTAACACATTTTTTCCGATTCATGTGGTCACTTGGCGTGAAACAGGTTTACTTCGACATTATTGACCTACTTTAACCGGACGATCCTATTTTTCTCGACGAGTTCAATAATTTTTGCACGCGATTTTTTCGATCGTCGAATTTTCACCGAGACCGATCTGCATGCGTACGTAATAGGAAACGTTCGCAAAAATCCGACCGAATAAAAATTCGCGCCTCGCTTCGCAACTCGTTTATGATATTGAAAAAATTAATGAGTTAATCTAAAAAGTTTACTGCGGATTTCTGACAGGAAAATAAATTAACTTCGCGCCTTTCGAGGAAGTACGCCCGGTCGATTTCGTAGCTGGAGGAAGCGCGTTTCGATTGGAGATATATTCAAAGAAGTCCGGACGATTTTGCATGTTGATTTTCGTAATTACGTGATGATCGATAACGTGACAACGTATCGCGCTTTAAATTCAAATACCGGGTGGACCGAGCCTTGCTCGGAGTTCCCAAAATTTTTTGAATAATTTTGAACCAAATAATAACGCCCTTTATTTTAGTTTTGGTATTTAATTTATATTGGATATTTCAAGTATATATAGTAGCACATATATATTAAAAGTTTACAAGGTTAAAAGTATGTGAATGTACATGTTGTTGTTAGTTTTCGTAGATATGTTTCTTTTATTAACATACTACTTTCAGCGCCATCTATGGTTTAGTAGTAAAGTTTCGCTTGGTTGCATGATGTTAAAAAAGTTGCTAACCCACGTTTAGGCCGAAATTGGTGCAAACCTGGACTAAACGGATTGAATCGAGACCGGGACCATGCTAAATCGGCTTTTCGTCCCCAAAAACTCGCAGATACTAAATTGTAACAAAATCTTGAGAGTAATTTTCGATAACACATTTTATATACCACAGAAATAGGTAAAAGCGGGACAAAAAAATTTTCTGGACTAAACGGATTGAATCGAGACCGGGACCATGCTAAATCGCCTTTTCGTCCCCAAAACTCGCAGATACTAAATTGTAACAAAATCTTGAGAGTAATTTTCGATAACACATTTTATATACCACAGAAATAGGTAAAAGCGGGACAAAAAATTTTCTTGGGACCGGGACCATGCTAAATTTATTTTGTGTTCTCGAAAATCCCTAGATACTAAATTGCATAGAAATGGCTAAAGTCATTTTCGATAACCGATTTCATATACCGCAATATCAGAAATGTGTGTAAACCGGATCAAAATGGATTTTCTCGGGACCGGGACCATGCTAGATCGATTTCGCGTCCCAGAAAACCCCCAGCTACTAAATTTCATCAAAATCGTTAGAGCCGTTTTCGAGAAACCAATTCTATATATATATATATATATATATATATATATATATATATATATATATAGAAGAATTGCTCGTTTAAATATATTAGGAGGAACATATGACTTACGATCGAGAGATTCGGCGATTGGCATTGGACTATACGTAGTTAATCCTTATACTTATACTGAGTTCACGTATAGAATGTAGTGGGTGAGTGCAGTAGGGTTCTAAACCAAGTCACAATCAAATTAGAACCAATTCCTCAGATAAGTTAGATAAGTGGTTTTATGTTAGACAAAGTGACAACTATCAAGTGCCATGTGAGATACGTTGCGTTTTGTGTAATTTGGACGTTGTTATTAGCCGATCAAGTTCAAGATTTTTATAGCGCTATCGATCAGGTACCCACAAATTTGTAAACACCAAAAACCCAAAAGAGAGCTGCAAAAGAAAATTTAAGTTGTAGAAGTTGATACTAACCACAATTTTCAAGTTATTCGTTTGATGTTTGACAGCTCGACAAACCAATTGCAATCTCGAAACAACTGCCGAATTCGACAAAATATTAAAAATTGAATGATAATTTTGACAGAGCCAAAAATAAATGATAGTTGATAAATGATATTCAAATCTGATCTTAATATGGTTAAAAGTTAACGACTAAACATGATACGTTAAACAGAAAAGAAAAAGTTTGACGTGTAACGGTGATTTGACAGTTTTGACATATTCGTGCAGATTATGACGATTTTATCCTGGTATTTGACATCTTACAGGAGTAAATTTGACAACTAGGCTAACCTAAACCGACGAGCTTTATTTGAGTTTATTTTTAGGAATCAATTTCACAAACCTGTTTTTCCGAGCATATTTGTCAGTTCTGTATAATGCACTTCTATTTTTTCTATTCTTTCCCGAATTTTTTGATAAATTCAGAAGCAATAACATTTGAAGAAACCTGAAATAACTACCACGTCTGCTATGATTTTCATAATCTTATCGTGATGTTTGACATTTTACTGAGTAAATTTCAGAACTACGTCGATTTAAACCGACGATCTTCATTTGTTTAGCAACCTTGTTTATTTCTAAAAATAAGTTTCACGAACGTATTTGACAGTTTTATCCAATTTAACAAGCGTATTTATTAGTTCTTTTGATACACTTTAAAGCGGACTTTCTATAACTTGAAAACCATTTTTTGCTTTTGTTTTTTGTATGAATTTTTGACTCAACTTAAAATAAATTATATACATTAAAGAAAACCTGAAATAATTAACATTTCAAGTTATCGCGATATTTGACATCATCGTGGAGTAAATTTGACAACTATGGTAATCTAAGCTGACGAACTTCATTCAGTTGGCAACTTCATTTATTAAAAAAAAAAAAATTTCGCGAAACTGTCAAATTTGACAGTTTTGACGAGCATTTCTGCCAGTCTTTGTATAATGCGATGGAAATACTTTGGAAATTGAATTTTCTATAATTTTAAAACCGTTATTTGTTTTCCTTTTCTTTTTTACAAATTCAAATGGAAGAAAGCTTAAATAATTGACATTTCAACGCCAATTTTGACAATTTTATCGTGACGTTTGACATTTTAATGAGTAAATTTGACAATTGCGTCGATCTAAGCCGGCGTGTTTTACGTATTTGACAGCTTCAGGAATAAATTTGACAGTTTTAGTAAATTTGGCTAGCATGTATTTCAGTTTTTGTGTAGTGCGTTTGACATACTTTGAAAAGCGAATTTTCTATAATTTGATATTTGATATTTCGATTTTTGTTTTGTAATAGGAATAAAATTTTCAAAATATGGACCAATTGACACTTCTGCATTAATTTTGACAATTTTATCGTGACATTTGACAGCGTAAATTTGACAAATCACATCGGTCGTAGCCGACGAGGTTCATTTGTTTGACAACTTCATGAATAAATGTGAGAGTTTTATTAAATTTGACGAGCATATTCGTCAGTTTATCTGTAAGGCGTTTGGACATACTTTAGAAAGCTAATTTTCTATAGTTTCTGCTGCGGCAATTTGGATAATGTTACCGTGATATTTGACACTACTCCAGTAAATTTGACAACCACATGTTCTTGCTTTTGTTTATTGTTCTTGTTCTCGTTTTTGTTTAGTGTTTGCCCTCTTGTTATTTGTCTCGTATTCTTGCCCTCTTCTTTTATTTGTTCTTATTGTCCTTGCTTTGGTCTTGTATATGTTTTTGTTTCTTTTTTTTTGTGCTTGTTTCTTTGTTATCTTGTTTTCCTTTATGTGTCCTTGTGTTTGTCCTTATTCTTGCTCTTGTTCTTATTGTATCTTGTTTTTATCTTGTCTTCTTGTTCTTTTCTTTCTTCTTCTGTTTGTATTTCTTCTTGTCTTGTCATTGTTTTTGATCTTGTATACGTTTCTGTTTCCTCTTTTTGTGCTTATTTCTTCTTTATCTTGCTTTCCTTTCTTTCTTCGTGCTTGTCCTTGCTCTTGTTCTTATTGTACCTTGTTTTTGTCTCGTGTTCTTGTTTTTGTTTTTGCTTATTGTTCTTGTTCTCGTTTTTGCTTGGAACTTTTTTCTGGTTTTTGTTTTGTTTTCTTGTTCTATTCTTTCTTGTTTTTTCTTTTTGTGCTTGTTTCTCGTTGTTTTGTTTTTCTGTTATTGTTCTTGTTCTTGTACTTACTCTTTCTCTCTTTGTATATTGCTCTTGTTCTCGTTTCTTGCTTGGCGTTTGTGTTCTTGTTTTTGTCTCGTCTTTTTGTTCTTTTCTTTCTTTGTATGTATATATTTGTTCTTGTCTTGTCATTCTCTTTGGGCATATTCCTGTTTTTGTTTTTGTTTCTTCTTGTTTTGCTTTCCCTTTTTTGTTCTTGTTCTTGCTTTTGCTCTTTCTCTTATTGTATCTTATTTTTGTCTCGTGTGGTTATTGTTGTATTTTTGATTATTGTTCTAGTTCTCGTTTCTGGGTGCTGTGTTTGGGTTCTTGTTTTTGTCTCGTCCTCGTTTTTGGTCTTATTCCTGTTTTGGTCTGTTTGTTTTTGTGCTTGTTTCTTGTTATTTTTTTCTCTTATTATTGCCTTGTTTTTATTGTATCTTGTTTTCGGCTCATGTTCTTGTTTTTGTTTTTGTGTCTTTGCCCTTTTCTTTGTTTGTTATTTTTGTTTTTGATCTTGTTCCTCTTCTCACTTAAGTCTGTATACCTCATCTATCTTCATCTATTATTCGGAGTGGTTCACATCAATCGAATCGGGCATGTTCTATTATGCGAATTATTGTTTCTGGGTTAAACTTTTGTACTAATTACTTTTTGGGCTCATTTGAGTCTCCAAATGCACGTGGCAGGAATAAGAACTTTTTTATTTTAGATCAGGGAAGTGTTTGATGAGAACCGTTGGTCTGAATATATATATATATATATATATATATATATATATATATATATATATATATAGAGACGACATTTCAAACATACAAATATTTTTCTTCCTGCGCTAAAACAATAATAACGAGCGATAAAATCGAATCGAACGACATTAAAACGCGAACCGCGCTGGCCGTGACAATCGGATTTGATCTCCTCAAGAGAAAGACCCGACCCCGCGCGCGCGCCTCGCCCGTTTTTTAGAAAACGAAAACGCGTCTCTGTAATAACAATGATGGGAAACCGTCACCCCGGATGATCTATTGTCTTTCACCAGTGCCGGATTCGTTACCGCCATCAAATCGGCGCAACACTCCGATGGAGATAGCTAACATAGTGACATTTCGCGATCGCGAGCGAAAAATTCGTTTCGACCATTAGATTCGAACGTACGGGGCGAAAATGCGCTGTCCGAAAAACTGCTCGTGTATGCTGTGTTTGGAGCTAAGCGGGTGCGAGAAACGTTTAAAACCGGGCGACGCGAGTATTTCGGATAATTTCATATTGGCCAAACCGGACGCTAATCGGAAACGTGTCGAAGAACCCAAAACGTATACGTTTTTCGGAATGGAAAACGCCTCGTCCTCGTTCGCGGAGCGTAACGACTTAAGTTTGGATTTTGATCGATTTAAATCGAGCACAGTCGCGCGAATAAGGAAGGAATCGAGGGAAAACGTCAGTTTACATAAATCCATAATCTACGTGGACGATTCGGGGTTGAAGAACGAAAACGGCGAAAAGAACAACGGATGTAACGTTATTTTGAACGAAATTTTGGACGAGTCGACCAGTTTAGATACGGTGCAGGATAGTAACGTGATAAATGTGATTTTCCGGAACACGTATTCGTTTGCCACGCAAGTCATAAACGACGTCCAGTTTCCCGAGTGTTTTTCCGATATCAATTCGGACGATTTTCCCCTGGGGATCGAAGCCAACATTTACAATAAGATCCTGTCAGAACGGTAGATATTAATTTTGTGTGTAATATATATTATTTCTTTGAGCTTGTATATGCATTGTCGCAAAATTAGGAGTAGGAGGAGTAGTTTAAATATCCCGCGCGCAAATCTCCTTCATTGATTGGCTGTTCAGGCGGCCTTTTTAAACCACTGAAATTTAACAAATTTAGGCGCAATCTGTCAGATTGGCGTAATCATGAACATAACCAAAAAAATATTTTCATAAGATTATTTTGAATTGGAGAAAAGCACGTTTTATTAAATTTGCGACCAAATAGAAAATGTTCTTAAAGCAAAATCTATAAATCATAAAAATTAAGGCGCCTAAGATAATATTTTGATATAGTAGGTCACTGTAATAGATATTCCCGCCCAATTTTTACTTTTAGGCAGTGTAAATCGGGCTGATGCTGTCACTCCTCCTAATTTTGAGACAAAGTATAGAGAAAATGAAATGTTTGTTACCGAAAGATTTCTTAACCTACTGTAATCTATCATCTATCTATTGATGGCTGTAATTTCGTTTATTTCATGTTTTATGTGCTTTAACACATCCTTTTCTTCCTTCGTTTCTTTTTCAATCTTGTTTTACTCCTCTCCCTCTCTCTCTTATCCATCATCTTTTATCTTCTTAAAGCTTAAAGTGCGGAGAATCTTTCCGTTCTTTACTTAATTTACTTCAACAATGTTCAGCCTATATATTCGTAGCTAGGCATAAGATTGTCAGAGTCGATTCTTGTAGATTTTCCTCCACTTATTCCTGTCTATAGCAGTATATTCGGTATCTCCCCAATCACGTCCAATGCCCATTTTCTTTAAGAAGTTTTCGATGTTGTCCTACCAGGTCGGTTTTGAGTTCTCTCCTTTCTTCCTGTGAATACCTTGTTATCTTGTAAACCGTGCAGTTGTGTATCTATCGCACTTGAACTTTGGCGAAAAGTTTCTCTGTACATTGTGTACCAAACACTGATCATTACAAACCCCCTATCCTGTAAATATAAGAATTACAGAATAAAACAAATTTTACAGCTAACACTCAGAAATGGATGTTGGCTATAGTTAGAATGGCTATCCAACAGTTCTCTTTGGCTTGTTTCCTAAAAAGAAGGCATACATTAGGACAATTCGATATATAAAACAACTATTTTCCGTACAAATGCATCATCGGGAAGTAGTCCTTCAGTAAACAAAACTGCCCGATGTAAGCTTTAATTCGATATTGAAATAATCATCCTTCGTGAAAAGGAAAAGAATCACATTTCCGATGATAAACAAAAAATGATGTGAAATGTGAATCGCATGAACTTCAAGATTCTTTGAACGTCACGCACCAAACACTCCTTCTTCTACTTCGTTCAGCGGCATTTCCTATTCGCGTGCCTGTCCGATATAAGTTTTAGTTGTGATATAAAAATTGATATCCTTCGTGAAAAGCAGAACAATCATATCTTCAATGATAAATAGAAAAATCATGTGAATCACGCGAACTTTAAGTTTCCTTGAAGGTGAAGTGCCAAATACTTTTTCTATTTCTTCGTTAAGCAGCCTTTCCTGTTCGTATGCCTCTTCCATTTCTCACTGTACTGGGCCACTGTCATCAATCTTCTTCCAGCAATTTTTCTTATGTCCTCAAATCATCAAATTTCGTTTCCTTCCCTTGGCTTCCATTCTGTCTTTCTTTCTTCTTTGTCCACTTGTTTGATTCCATGCGTGCTATGTGAATTATCCGTCTCCATTTTATTTTCATTATTATATCTCCTACATCTTCCGTTTTTGTTTTTTCTCTAATCTAGCGGTTTCCACACACTTTTTGTCGTAGAGCCTCGGATGCCATGAGTGTCAGTAACTTGTGATCTTTAGTGAAAAACCGGAAATTGTGTATCTATCGCACTCGAACTCTCACGCACCAAACACTGATCATTACCAAACCGACATCGTCTGAATATAAGAATTATAGAATAAAATAAACTATGCGGTTCACTTCTAGAAATACTTTTATGCAACATCGCTCTTTGGCTTGTTTTTTAAAAAAAGGATATATGTGGCAGTTTTGATTATAAAACAACTATTTCCCGTACAAAGCTATCATCGGTAAACGAAACTGTCCGATGAAAGTTTTAATTTTGATGTAGACACTGACATCCTTCGTGAAAAGCAAAACAATCATATCTTCAATGATAAAGAGAAAAATCATGTGAATCACACGAGCTTCAAGTTTCCTTAAAGATCATGCGCCACATACTTCCTCTACTTCTTCGTTAAGCAGCATTTCCTATTCGCATGCCTCTTCAATATCTCTCCATTTCTGCCTGTCCTGCGCCATTACCATCAATCGGCTCTCAGGAATATTTCTTATGTCCTCAAATCATCAAATTTCGTTCTCCCCGTTTAGCTTCCAATCTGTCGTTATTTTTGTCCACCTGTTAGATTCCACGCGTGCTATGTGGATTGTCCGCATCCATTTCATCATTGCTCCTTTCGTTATTTTTTAAGTATTGAAATTACTGTTGGCGAAAAATTAACGTTAAAGAATTGATTGAGACAGTTGACTCAATTAATTCCTGACTTTTTACTTCTTCGATTACGAATAGAGAATTAAGTTTCACCTTAAGACAAAGAATAACTATTTCGTTGCGTTTGAAACTGCAAGCGAGTTGCGATATTTACCGCAAGAAATAGTCGACGTGAGTTATTGAAATTTTGCATATCGCCTCGCACTTTTCCGTAGATGTTATGAAAGTATCGAATACTTAAAACGCGTCGTTACCACAACAAATATAGTTTCGCAAACAAAGGAACATGTAAACAAGCGTTTTAAGCATGTCATGGTCGATCGTGTTTTATTTTCTTGTATACCATTAGAAGTCGTATGGTTGCTTAAAACATCGAGTTTGTTTCGTTCGCTTTTCTCCGTTTCTATATTTAAAAATGAAACAAGACGATCTTCGTCTCAACTACATATTTTGACAACTATGTTGTCGTCTTCATTGAAGCTCCTTCCCCCAAAAAGACCACGATTTCACAACTTAGGCTTCCTTTTATTTTAATTATCGTTCACTTGTTCATATTTCAACTGAATTTCGGACATTCACTCTTTTACTGATCACAACCGCAGACTGTACGAGGCGTGGAAATAAAGTAATGAGACTGGTAGCATAGCATTTGGTCTGTCAACACTGGAACCGCGGTACCTAGAAGACGAGGCAGATAAACATGTAAAACGCGAATTGAAACTAGCTAGAGTCATAGGTATTGCTTGTGCGTTCTGACAATGAATGACAGGAATTTCGAGCAACGGTGAGTGACTTGGAATGAGCAAGTCAAACATCACACACCAATTTCAGTTAATCGTTTTTTGGTCAGTAAGAACATTTCTGTGGTTGCTAAGGCTCCTTATTCGTCCCACTTGAGTCCTTGTGACCTCTTCCTACTCCCGAAATTGAAACAACACTTCAAGGGACGTCGTTCTGGGACACTGACCAACATTATAACGACTGTAACTGATCAGTTAAAGGCTATTCCAAGGCTATTAACAGTGTTGAATTATAATGTTTTTGGAATAAAACAAATGAAAATATGTCGGTCTAATTATTTTATTCATATTCTTTATTAATATCTTGGTACATAGCATGCCTTTATAATTTACAATGTCCAATTATATAAAAAATATAATGCGTGCACATAAGAGAACAAAAGAAAGGAGAGAAATATTTTTATTTATATACAAACAGGTGCAAATGTAGATAATGGTCTACTTTGTCATTGCGTTAAAATTCGCGCGAAAAAAGGATGACAGAAAATAAAATTGGTGGATCAGCTCATGGCGTTATCATAATTCAAAAGTATGCGGATGATCTAGATGCCAAGATCAAAAAGAAAAGTTCCGGAAGTCATAGAAGGCGTTGCTTATCAAAAAGTGCTTAGTCCACTGGACTACAACTGTTTTCGATTTGCGTCTAATGTCTGAAGGGATCTTATTGTCAAAGAGGACAGCGTTGTTATAAAGATGAATTGGCTCTGTTCGGTGGGATGGAATAAGTAAGACTGGTTTGTTTTGAGTATTGTGGTTATACTTGATGTCTCTTTCTCTCTGTGTATCGACTCCAAAATTCACATTGAATTCTCCAGCGTAGCCTTTAAAATCCATTGCAATTTTTAACACTGCATTTAATTTGTCTAACAATACGAAAATCCCGAAATTACCTGGGTCAGTGTTAGGAACTCTATGATTGTCTTATACTTTTGTAATTTAACTGAAAGTTGTTTTATTTCGTTCAATTCTACCTATTTTAAATCATTCCTTAATAATATTAGGACGTCGCCATGCTATATTGTTTTTCTGCAGAAGTATGTGCCAAGTTGGTATTCCGATTTATTAAAATATTCTATATTACTACAGTCGAGTCTCGTTTATCTTCAGTTCTCCGAAACGAATGAGTTTCGTTTATCTAAGTCGGCAGGGCTCCCCACTACCGCTACCGTTGCCATGCCAACTAGAATAGCGTCAATTCCACCCTCCCATTTCTTCCAAGCTGACTCTAGATTCTAACGTGACGATGAAATTGTCAAAAACATGGAGGGGAGCGTGGAACTTAAAATAAACGAGACTCCCAAGTTAAGATAAATGAAACTCAAAATACATGAGTCTCAAGATAAACGAGACTCGACTGTATTTTGTAGCCAATATTCACTCAGGCAGGCAACATCTATATATGTTTTTGCTCTATATGGTCAGTATGAATAAAAGACTATATATTTTGAAGTGAAACCGTGCAGTTATTTTTTGGATTGAATGTATTTCCCCCTTGTAAGTTTTTTTCTTTACTTCTTCCTGTAATACTTTGAATTAGGTGAGAAGTTTTTATTATGCGTTTCTCCGCATTCGCGTACACAAATGTTTTCTGGCCATCTGTTCGGATCGAAAATATCTTTTTTCATCTGCGTTATGTAAAAACTCAATTTTAAAAGCAACATATTCCTGACGTGTTTTGTAGTCTTTTGTAAAATATTCGTCTATTATGAAATCGTAGGTGCTATATTTCCTAAAAAGTAATTCTCTCATATCATTCCTCCTAAAACCCCCATCGAAGCGAGCTAGATATATCCGTTTTCGTTTTTGTTTAGAAAATGCTCCCTTCTCTTTTCTTTTTTGTTATTATTTCATTATTTACACACCTCGTATGTGGCAACGAGGGCGAAATTATAATCTGCGGTTGCGGTCCGTAATTAGTAACGCATAATACTGTTCCACTCCATTGTACTTTCTTATTGTTAGTCAGCTAAAGCAGCACTTAATTGTAGGTATCACACACTAAACTATGCACAAGCATCAGTAACCGTTGCACATCACACGCCGCACACCCGTACTTCATCAAATCTCTATTGAGATTCACCGCGATATTATGATCGCGGGGCTCTTTTACCGAGGTTCTGCGGCGAGGGTTAACTGGGAAAAAACTGGAAGACGCCTCGATGTGAGACGCTTGAAATCGTCACTAGACGCTTTTCTAGCTTTAAGATTCATGTAAATATAATTGTAATATACTCTTATCGAAAAATAATTCATGTGTAAAGCAAATTCCTGGATGTCATGATATTGCATTTGACGAGATGGATATCAATTACTTAACCGATTCCAGCCTAATGGATATATAAATACCCAAAAAAGTGAAGACAGTAAAAAAATTCTACCGCGAGCCAGATGAGCGATTATTGATGCAACTTATATTTTTATTTAGTAGTAGCGATTGATTAGCCTGGAAAAAAATAAAACAGTAAAATTTTTTGCCTATTTTCCTTTAGTTTCCATATAGGTAAAATGGAGGTTTTTTCTTTGTCGGAAAATACTCGGAAAAAGTGTTGCCAAATAAAGGATTTAGCGCTCATTCTAGATAGTTTTAGGTGCCCCTCATCAATGAAAAAAAAATATTTCAAAATGATTAAACAAATATCACAGCAAAGTCTGTTCGGTATTTAAATATCCATATCCTATCCCAAGTGTGCGAAGAGGTAATTCTTTTTTCGTTCCAAGCAACTTCCACGGACCAACTCTACTTTTTTTTATTTTGATTTATATCTTTAATATTGTTAATATTCTTCTAGGTTTTCCAATAACTCCAGGAATGAACATTCGTACGAAACCTCCAACGATAACACCGCCACCAATAAAGAATCGCCCAGGGTGAACACCCCGGCCAACCTCACCCATCCGAAAGTCTATTCGCCGACGCAAGAAGGTTCCGCGTCCTCCGAAAGAATGGTTTCGCCCAAACGCAAGCTCGAACATTTCCCGCACTTGTACAACGTCGCCGGCAACGCCAAGACGTCCGGCTTCAACGAGCAAAACGACAAGAGTAACAAAAGTCTGATGAACAATCACGATTACGGCAGCAAGTATAGTTGCAGTCACAATTCGGTCAATATGATTCCCGAAAGGGACGCCGGTCCGAACAAGTCGGTGCCACCGGTAAACGCGGTCGGAAGTTTGAGATTACCATCATCTTGTCACGCTTCCCAAGCCGGGCCTAAGATCAACGCTGATGGAGATGGGAATGATGATCATAGATTGGTAGCTGGACGACCGCATCATCATGTTAGCGTACAAGAACTTAGGATGCAGGTGAGTACTGGCGCTATGAGTGTTATGATCGTCAACAATTTGTCTGCTTTGCAGCAACGAGCTCAACACTGCACTAGTTCCTCGGACGAAAACCGATCTTCCGGACATGCTTCGATGTCGGATGCTAGCAATGGTTCCCCGCGAGGATTGTCTAACGGTTCGGAACGTTTAACGGCGGGAGTTGTCCAAAAACCAGTCCGAAATCGTTCGAGCACTCAACATAGTCGATCGAGGCACAGAGCCACCCCCGCTAGGGTAAATTTCTACTCCATCTATTGGCAGCTTGATTAGAAAGAATGCAGTTCTTTGTTGGGTGTAGGCTTTCAAGGCCGTTATCTAATGAATTAGTGACTTCTGGGTTTTGTTCTGGTCGTTTACTTAAAACTTGATTGTCAGCTTCTTCAGCAATTCTCTAAAGACCTGACCTGAAGAAGCTGAGTACATATAGCGTGAAAATGAAAGGTAGGTTAAACAAGTGTGGAAGGCAAGAGTACAAAGTAGAATAGGGCGAGGACGACCAAAGAAGGAATGGAATGACGTAGTGGCAGAAATATTCAAGAAAAAGAACATCACGTGGAGAGAAGAGGAGATAAAGATAAATGATATAAAGGAATGGGCGAAATTTTTGCATGGAACAAAAGACAACCAAATAAAACCTTACAAATGAAATGTGTAATGTAAATCTCTCCAGGAGATGTATTTTTCTTGAATATTTCTGCCACTACGTCATTCCATTCCTTCTTTGGTCGTCTTCACCCTCTTCTACTTTGTACTTTTGCCTTTCATACTTGTTTAACCCGCTTTTCATCCTTCATTCTGCACATGTGGCTAAACCATTTGAGTGCGTTCTTTTCAAGTACGTCCATAATCAGGTTCATTCTCAGTTGTTCTCTCGCAGCTGACCAAGATAACTAGCGAAATGTCAACTTTTAGTAAATGACCACAAAAAACCCGGAGGCCATGAATTCAATGTAGTTCTTCTTTCGACGACGACAGTAATTTGGATAATCTTGACTATTACCTTGCCATCTTCAGTTGAAGAAAACATATCAAATTCTTCATTCTTATTTACAGCTGCAGGTTCCATGGACGGGTAGTGGTGGATTAGAAGACATCAAATTGGCCTTGCAACAACTCACCATGCGTTCTCACACCTCCACGAGCACCTATTCCAGCGTCAGCGCCGGATCCGAATCGTCCGAACCGGCAATGAGAAGACTCATGAGGCATTCCTCTTTAGAAACGATCAATACCAACATCACGAGCGCCGACGAATTCGTTTGGGTCGATTCTCACAACAGGTTCCTGCTATTAATACTTCTTAACTTCTATGAACACACACACACACACACACACACACACACACACACACACATATATATATATATATATATATATCGCTTACATGATGTATTTCAGCTTGGAATCAAACGGTTAATCAAAAATTTCCCGCAAAATAATGTGTTTTTTTTTCAATTTCAGACTGGTAGAACTGCAACATCTACCGTGGACTAACCATTGCATCCTAAGAGTCCTTCAGTCGGGAAGATGCAGAGATCATATGTCGAGGGTAAGCGTCGAGACGATACCGCGTTTATCCTATCTTCTTCAGAGGGCTTTGGTCAGGATAGGCAGAGAGACTCAAAGGCTGTCTTCGAATCTCGGAATGTGCAGCAAGCACGATATAACGGTCGCTTTCCGCATCGTCCTCTGCCCGCCGTTGGCCGATTCTTGCATCAAAGCCTGCCTAAGAGCCGCAGCAATGTTCGCCATGTCCGGAGACTGCACTTTAAGACAGAGTAAATCGTCGAGGGCCGGTTTACAGCTCCACGTCGGGAAATTTCATCGATGGATGACCGATGTGAAGTTGGCTAGGTGTATACATGAGTAAGTGCCGGAACGCCCCAAAATCAATCTAATTGTAAGCATTGCGGTTCATCTACAGACGAAAATGATTTCCGTCAAGATTTTATTTTAATTTTCGAAGGCGAATTTGTGGGTTTGGGAAAATTCGCAATAGATGTGACTGACTGACTTTTCATGGTTTATACATTGACTTGACAGCGCGCAACTGAAGGTTGCTGGTAACGATTTGACACACTTTGGCTACCACAATTATAAGTTAAATTGCAGGTTTGACAATCTCATAAGTTTTGACAAACTGTTTGGCTAATTTCAGTTAATTTCGACTAAAACGGACGTGTGACGATCTACCAAACGATTAGCCAAAGTGGACGCGTAATGCTGTAGGAAACTTTGGGTAACATTTAATAAAAGTATTACTTCAATTTCATTAGCGGCAGCTGCTTAGCCAAAGCATATAGTGATAATTTGATAAACTTTGGTTAACAGTACTCTAGAAGCAGTAGTAAAAGGTGCTTACACTTCACAAATTCGTAGCCAAAGCATAGAGTGATCATTTGACATACTTTGGTTAACACTTACTCAAGAAGCAATAGTAAAGAGTTGCACAAACTTCTCAAATTCATAGCCAAAGCATAGAGTGATGATTAACACTTACTCAAGAAGCAATAGTAAAAAGTTACTTAAACTTCACAAATTCATAGCCAAGGCATAGAGTGATGATTTGACATCTTTTGGTTAACACTTACTCAAGCAGCAATAGTAAAAAGTTAATTTTGGTTAATATTCATCCAAAGATCTTTCGTAAGGATTTGATGAATTTGAGCTAATATTTAGTAGAAAGAATAGCTGTAACAATTTGATGAACATGGGCAAAAGTTTGTCCGTGACATTCTGTGCAAGTTCGGTTAACTCACGATGATTCCAGTAATCATTAACCAAAGTTTAACGATTGGAAAACTTATGCCAACATTTGGTCAAAGTGCAGATTTTACAAGTTGATCAAATTTGGCAAATGTTTAGTCAAAGTTTCGACGTGCCGAAGCGAAAGCGATGACAATTAGCTAAAGTATTAGCCCGACCATTTGGTTAATTTTGAAAAAGGTGTAGTTCATACGTGGCGATTTAGTAAAATTGGGTCAAAATACGGGAGTGGTGCTTTGCTTTCCTTTACTAGATGATTAGTTAAAGTTTGAACCACATGCTTTGGCTAACATCGGCAACTTCTTAGACAAAGCCAAGTCGTAACAATTTAACTAATGATTAGTCAAAGTTGAGGTGTAACGATTTGCTTAACTTAGGAAATGTTTCGCCAAATTCAGATGCAATGTTTTGACAAACATAGGTTAATACTTAGTCGAAATGCGGCGTAATATTTGGGGTCAATTGTAGTAAATGCTTTTAGCCAAAATTTTTAACCGAGGTTTACGAGTAACGATTTGACAAACTTTGGATGATGCTTAGACAATGAGCGGCCGTAATGTTTGGAGTTAATTGTAGTAAATTCTTTTAGTCAGCAAACTTTAACTAACATCCAGTAAAGGTGCGCTTCCGCCAATTAGCTCAATGCATTAAATTTTTAGCCAAATTTCAGGAGTAACGATTTGACAAATTTTTACTAAACCTCATTCAAAGTGCAGATGTTACAGGTTGATCAAGTTTGGCAAATATTTAACCACGTAACAATCTGACAAACGCTGACACTTACTCAAAGTATCAGCCAGTCAATTTGATTAATTTTGAAAAAACCGTTGTTCATAGGTGACGAGTTGGTAAAATTCGCTCAAATACACGCCTAGTACTTTAGGTGCTTTTACTAGATGCTTGGTCAAAGTTTCGGCGACATGTTTTGGCTAGCGTCGTCAACTTCGTCAGCAAAACAAATGAATACCTATTTAACTAATGATTAGTCAAAATTGAGGTGTAACGATCTGGTTAGCTTTAGTAAATGCTTCCCCAAATTTGCGTACAACGATATGACAAACTTTGGTGGACCTAATGTTTGGTAATAATTGTACTATAGGCGTTTAGACAAAATTGATGCGTAACTATCCAGCAAATTTTAACTAGTATCCAGTATAGGTTCGCCTTCGACGAGTCACTCAACTAAACACTAGTGAAAATTTGACAAAACTTTAGCAAAACTTGTCAAAGTGCAGATGTTACAAGTTGATCAAGTTTGGCAAATGTTTAACTAAAGTTTCCAGGTAATGATGTAACAAACGGTGACACTTAGCCAACATACCAGCGTAGCAACTTGATTAGTTTTGAAGGAGCCTTGGTTCATAAGTGACGATTTGGTAAAATTTGGTCAAAATACAGGCTTGGTGCTTTAGGCGGTTAGTCAATGTTTAGGCGAGATGCTTTGGCTAACTTTTGCAACTTCTTGGACAAAACCGATACATAAGGATTTAACCAATGACTAATCAAAGTTGAGATATAATGATTTGATTAACTTTAGTAAATGTTTCGCCAAATTCGCCCGCAACGGTTTGATAAACTTTGGCTAATACTTAGTCGAAGTGCGGACGTAACATTTGAGGGTTAATTGTATACCCAAAATTGATGCATAACCACCCAGAAAACTTGAATTAACATGAAGTACAGCTACGTCTCCGGCGATTCAGTTAATTCTCAGAAATTTTTAGCCAAACCTTGCACCTAATAATTTTAACTTTAGTTAACACTTCTGGGCAATAAAAGTATAAAAGTGACAATTTAGATGATATGGGTGAAGGTTTAAAATAATCATAATATACACACGGTGATTTGTTATTATGTGCCATTCGATTAGGTTAACTTCAAAGAATGCTTTGGCTAACTGTTGGTCAAAGTGTACGAGGCGACCGTTTTCCCGCAGTTTTATGTTAGACCTTTGACGTTAGAGATGGCTTTGCTTTTAACAGTTCAGCTTCGACTTTGATTCTAATATAGCATAATCATAATTTAGGTATGCTGCCGTATATCTTTGCGCCGGGTTGGAGAACCTCTTGGAGGAAATTCTTCTGCAATGTTTGCCCAGTGACTCTGACGTTACTCTGACAGCCACCTTGCTGGAACATGCCATCGCCAATAACGGCGATCTCTGGGGATTGTTGCAACCATACGCTCACTTAAATGCCGGTAGAATAGCTTCTGGTAAGTCACAAATTATCTTGAAATGTTTAAGTCATTTAGGAAACGAAACTAGAAAACGATGGTTTTACCCTTACCACACCAACTTGCCCTACTAAAAAATTATGTTACCATTTTCCATCTCTTTAAACATTGACAATTTGATAAGTTTTGACAAAGGAAACTTTGGCCAACATTTAATATAAATAGTACTTATAATTAGTATGGACAAACAGGAAGTCGTTGGAAGATCTTTGTTTCGTATCTGGAGGTTTCCAAATCCATGTGGTAATGGTAACAACCTCGAAGTATTTAATTTTTTTAACTCTTCCATAACCTGCTTCAAGCAATTTGGACCTTATAGCTTCTTCTTCAAAATTTTCGCGATCCTTTAATTTCGGTGTTGTTTCAGGAGCTTTAGCTTTACCAAGATGGGCTTCGGTATCCAGCGTCGGTTCCAGTAGAGATTCCGGTCGAGGATCCGGACCTCCAGAGCCCTCCTTAATGACGACCTGCGTGGGTTCCTTGAGCGAATTACAAGACCTAATAAGTCGAATGCAACCTAGGATACCGCTTTGCCCAAAAGCCGTTAGAGCCCTATTCTATTTTATGAGATGCTCCCAGCTGGAGCACGGCGAACAAGGTGTTAGCGCCGTCCAAGTACGTCCTTTCCCTCAGCTTCAGGCGCCCTAATTAATAAAAACTTTTTTCGATACTAGGAACTGTGTTACGAACGAGCGTACGTCGTTTTACCACCACTAGTCGAGTGGTTGAGGGTCGCAACGACGCACGGGGAACATCGATTCGCCGCCATCTTGGATAAGGATGACGTGATGCAAGCCGCCAGGTTGCTTTTACCGGGCGTCGATTGTCCCGTCAGGCCTTTCGGGGAAGAAGCGGTGAGGGTGAGGAGGATGACCGGTGGTGAGGAGGATCATATCGAAGCGACCAGGCAAATTCAGGTTAGTCTCTTATCGCTACGGAACGCTTCCTTTATCTAAATTTATCTTCCACTTCGCGATCTAATCCTTATCTCCGTTCCAGGTGGAATTAGCGTTTAGATTAATGTTAACAGGCAGACCCGAATTGATACAGCAAGCGATACCTTTACTTCCGGCTCCTTTGAGGCTCGATACTTTAGATCAGCAAGGACATTCGGCGCTGATGTTGGCCGCATTGAATAACGACGATCTGACTTTAATGGTAGGTACCATCCAAAGATCGCGGGCCATTTTGAGAAGTTAAATGATTGACATATTTTTAGGCGCTCTTGGATGCGGGGGCTTCCCTTGATGTAGAAACACCGGCCGCTGGAACCCCCGGATATACGGCCATCAACGGGGAAACGCAGCATTGGACCGCGCTTACCTACGCAGCAGCTAGAGGACATGTCCGTTGCGCGCGATTGTTGCTCGAAAGAGGAGCCAGCGTCGAAGGTGGGGCGCAATTATCGGAGGATAAATGTACTTTAACACCCTTGCAGGTAAAATGATCTGAATTGCTTCTTCCCTTTATCTCCAGTTATAATGACTTTAAAATTATTACTGCAGCTGGCTTGCGGTAGTGGTAGTACTGATATGGTTTCCCTCCTACTGGCACATGGTGCTCATTTGTTTTTATCGACACAACTGAAAGACACTTTGTGTTATTCGGCGTCAGCCCAACGAGGTTCCTATAGTGCGATATCGGTCGCTGCTGCGCACGGGCATAGGGTGATTTTGCAAAAGTTGCTGTCCCAGCCGATGAATTCTGTTAATAAGGAGGTTCTATCGCTTGAGGAAATGCTGGCGGAAGGTTAGTTTCCTGTTAACATTACGGAAAACTATGTGAATTAGAACGAAGTCAAATTATCTGACTTCCATCCTTACCGTATTAATTTCGACAAGTCCAGAAATGCTTATTTTGATAACTAAGTTGCCATCTTCAGTGGGGGAAACACACAAAAAAGAACCCCGCGAAATCATTGCGTAACACTTAGCCAAAGTTCAACATACTTTGACTTACAACAATTTAACCAGAAGTGAACGCTTGATAATTTAGATAATGATTAGCCAAAGTTAGTGTGTGTACATTTAACAAATTTTCGCTAACACCTAGTTATAGTTTAACATTCTTTAACTCGCTTCAATCGATATTTAGCCACAAGCGGACATTTGATGATTTGGTCAATGATTGGCCAATGTTAGTGAGTGAAGATTTGAGGTTAAAACGAAGCCAAAGTACATGTGTGACAGGCTGATTAATTTTGACAAGGACGCAACTTAAGTTTGGGCGTAAGAATTTAACAAGCTGTGGTTAACACTTAGCTACAGTAGAGACCTGACCATCTTTTCAAATGTTTTGGTTAACGTCAGTTGCCACTTGACTGTGAAGTGAACACGTGTCAGGTTAGGATCCATTAGCTAAAGTTCGCACGTGACGTGTTGCAAAAATTTACTGGAAGTACCTACAGGCGTGATAATTTGAATAACTTTGTTCAAGTTTAGTCAAAGTAGATCTGTGACAAACTTGGTTAATTTTGCCAAACAGTTAGCCAAAGTTTACGCATAAGTATATAACAAACAACAGCTAACAGGTACATAGTCAAAGTATAAACGTGACAAACAACGTGATTAACATTGATTAATACCTAGTCTAAGTACAGGTGTAACGATACTGCTAAGCTGACAGTCTAATGTGTAACGATCTAATAAACTTTGCCTAATACTTAATCTAAATGTACCCATACCGATTAAGTTTGGTAAAGTTTTAGTCAAAGGTCACGTAAAGCATGCGTATATGCGTTATAAATAGACAAACTTCCACAGTTTGGAAAACCCATATTCAAAGCACAGGCGTGGAATTTGGCAAACTTGGATTAGTACTGGCTCAGAATGCGTGTGATATTAGTTAACTTCAACAAAGTTTAGTTAATACTTAGTTCAAGTTCACCTAAATTCTGGATGACACTTTCTTAAAGTATATTTGTGTCACTTTGGTTAATTTTGACAAATATTTAGCCAAAATATACACGAAAAAAGTTCTTAAAACTTTGGCTCAAACTTGTATAGTTTGACAAACTTCGAATAACAGAATCTACAAAATGTATAGTCATAGTACAGCTGTGGGGATTCGGTAAACTTCGGCTATTATTTACTGAGGCTGCATCTCTGATAATTTCGTTAATTATAGCTGTCTCAAAGTTCATGCTTTACGATGTAACGCTTAGCAAAGTACCAATTCGGACAACTATGGAATTTTGGCTAAAATTTAAATAAAATTCGCTATTCGCCGATTACGTCTGCTATATGCTTAGTTAATCTTTGTGCGACACGCTTTGTCTAGCTACGGCTAATGACTTGGACACAGTAAATGTTCAAAGATTTAACTAATTAGTAAAAGTTTACCCATGACGATTCGACTAAGACTGATTGTTTGATCGAGGTGTGACGATTTGGTTAACTTTGGTCGATTTTTAGCCAAAGTTTGTATGCCACAATTTGACAAACTACGGCAAATTTTTTAAATTTTAATCAAACTGGGGACATAATGTTTTTGCTTAATTTGGAACAAATGCCAATTACCCAAATTGATTTCTAACGAACCAGCAAACTTTAACTAATGCTTTTGTAAAGATACACCAGTGATGACGCGATTAACGTTGACAAATTTATAGCCAAAATCGACGCGAAATAATTTAATAAACTTGGTTAATGATTAATCGAAGTACAAGAATGACGAAAAGCATTCGATGTGCTTTTGGTAAACATTTGATGATATGCCCAAATGTTATTAACAGTTACTGCACTTTGGGGGCAAGCGCGACAGTTTCGTTAACTTTGATGTATGCTCAACCATAACTCACACATAATGATTTATCAAGCTTTGGCTCAGTTTGTTACTCAACGCATTAGCTAATTTGGACTAGAATTCTGTTAAAATATGATTTTACCCTCCATTTAATTTTTTACATACATTTATTACTCAGGATAACAACTTGGTTGTTCAAATATCTGCATTTAAACAAATTGGTATAGTACAAGGATTATCTAATTTGAGTGACCCTCCTTTATTTTTTAATATCGATGTTTAGGTACAGCTACTAACAGATCGAGTCCGGCGAATACCGCGCCGCAATTCAGCAAAACTCAGATAAAATCCCTGCAAGAAGCGATGTATCACAGCGCCGAGAACAATCACCTCGATATAACGATCGAGATCAGATCTTTGGGGGTTCCATGGACCCTACATTGCTGGATGCATTCTTTGGGAGCCGCTCACGAAACGAGACTGGATTGCGTCATCGATCAATTGTTACAAGATTTTTACAAGTGTGTCCTGACGACTACAGCCCGCAATTCGTACAAGAATGTCTTCCTTTACTGTTTAACATATTCAGATACAGCAAGGTTAGTAAATTCGAAATGTTTTGATTATTTTTTTTTTGGAGTCTTATGAGTTTGTTTGTAGAAAGAAGGCACTACATTGCTTCTGGCCGATATATTTTCGACCTGTTTCGGTTGGGAACCGATTAAGGCCATCAAGGAGTGCATCCTGACGAATTCCTCGGGGTCTAGGATAGATCCCAAGTATGTGAATAATCCGGAATTGAGCGACGTGACGTTTCGAGTCGAAGGACGTCTTTTCTACGCGCACAAAATAGTTTTGGTGACCGCCAGTCCGAGATTAAGAGCCATGTTGAGTTCGAAATTGTGCGATGGCGGTTTACCGACTGTGCAGATCAACGATATACGATATCACATATTTCAGGTACAGTTAGAATTTTGCTTCAATCTGTTAAATGTGTTACAAAAATCTTTTATATACGACGGTAGCTCCAGAAGTATCCGACGTAACCAAGGCGACACAGAAAATTTGGGAAAACATATCTTTATTTCTCAAAATAGCCTCCTTCAACGATATTCAATAGCCTGGGTACGTTGTTTATAGTGAGAACCGTCGAACTCCTCAAAATGACCATCAACCGCAGATTCCATCTCTTCATTGTTGGCAAATATTTTACCACCGATTCATTTCCTTCAGTTTGGAAAGAGAAAACAATCCGAGAGGGCTAACTCTGCGAAATAGGGTGAGGGAGGAAGTACTTCGAACCTAAACTCATTCAGTTTGGCTATCACGATTACAGATGTGAAACCTGGCACATTGTCTTGATGAAACAACCACTTCCTTTTTCGCCAAATGCGGCCGTTTTCTTCCTGATTTCATCACTCAAATGCTGCAGTACGTTAGCATAATATTCGCCGTTGATTCTTTTTTATTTCTTTATGATAATCAATGAAAATCACAAAAACTAACGCCATAACCCAGCAGTTGGAACTGTCTTCGCTTTCTTCGGAACCGATTCTCCCTTTAAAGTCCATTATTTCGACGTTGCTTTCGTCTCAGATGTGAAGTGATGGACGCATGTTTCATCCAGGGGGTTATGAATAAACGCAAAAACCCGGCTTTTTGGCTGCGAAATATCGCTAAACGCTCGATTGAAACATGCTCACGACGCTGTTTTCGTTCCCTTATGAGCAAACGCGACACCCATCTTGCGCACAGCTTTCACACGTCCAAATATTCAGTCAATATGCGATATACAGCACCATTTTCGAAATACCTACCACGTCAGCTAGCCTGCGCACTTTCAGTCGACGGTCATTCAACACCATTTCGTTTGATTTTATTCACAATTTCTGGCGTGGTCACTTCACTTCGTTGACCGCTGCGATGTTCGTCTTGGCAGTTCCTACGGCATCGTTTAAACTTTTATACCTAATATTTTATTGTTGTAAACGAGGGAGGAGACTGCCCTAGAGTAGAATAAAGCTCAACTTTGGTATTGGTTGGGCTGAGACCTTTCAAATGAAAGTATTGTATCACATAACGATGACCAATCTTTTCCATGTTTACAAATTCGATGAGATCGTCCACTATTGATGGCTGTCAAACTAACACTAAAGAACGTTGCGTCTTCAAACTAAAGCTTTATGAAGCTGGTACGTTTGGCCATAGTAACTTTTTTCACACAATAACCGCCATCTATGCGTTAAGTCGCGTACTTCTGCGACTATCCTCGTACGTCCTCAAATTTGTCTGTTGTCATTAATGTTTTAACAAATTATTCAATTTTGGCCTTTTGCTGAGATACTAATCCAGACATGGTTGGTCTACGCTTTGAAAATTGCATTTTTTCCTTTCCCAGATCGTCATGCAGTTCCTCTATCAAGGCGGTTGTCAAACCCTAGAGCCGGCCCCGGAAGACGTTTTAGAACTGATGGCCGCAGCGAACTTCTTCCAATTGGACGGTCTTCTGCGGTATTGCGAGGGTCGTTGCGCCGCCATGCTAGCCCTAGATAACGTCGTATCCATGTATATACACGCGAAAGTCTACAACGCCATGCAATTGCTGGAGTACTGCCAAGGCTTCTTGTTACAGAACATGGTCGCCCTGCTGACCTACGACGATTCGGTGAAAAGACTGTTGTTCGCGAAGAAACTGCCGAACCACGACGTGCTCGCCGGCCTGTTGAATACGCTTCAGAATAGGATTAAGTCGAGGAGAAACCAGAACGGTTGTAAGATAGCGCAGAGCGGAAAGGTTTCCAAATGATTATGATGCAATGATGATGTAAATATTATATATTTTGATAAGGTCCTTGATATATCAATAATGTGCTTCCATATGGTCTTTCTCTTTCTTGTTATGAGTCGGATTTCTTATCTTTATTTTCAATTCTTTTTTGTGCGTGGACGAGCAGGGAGTCAGTATTTTTCGGAAAAAAAAATTGTGTTCGCTAATGTTTTATTTTTGTCACTTTTTGTTTTTAATTTTATTTATATCGTGAACTTTTATTTATATGTTTTTATTCCTAAGAAGGTAGTTTATAACGATGATGATCTTTTTTATTGAAATAAAGTATTTGAATATTTTTCTTTGGTGGTTTTATTTAGTAGAATATCCGATTGGATGAAATGAAACGATTTAAAAAGGTATAGAAAGGAATACCAAATTGTTCTAATTAAATGTAATAATAAATAAACTTTGGCCACTACTTGGAAAGTATGATAAATTACGAGGGTAGATATAAAAGTTCCCTAAATGAGAATGGAAACAAAATTTTTTATTCTTCAATATAACCCCTTCGAAGCTCGATACACTTGATCCAAAGTTTCTCTGGATTCTCGATTTCCTCTCAGAAGTTCTTCGAGTTTCCCAAAAATAATAGTTATCAGTTCTTCATTCCATCAAAATCTCTTTTCACCCACAGAAATGTTTTGAGCTTTGGGAACAGGTAAAAATCTGACGAGACCAAAGCAGGCGAATACGAATGGAAGGATTTCGAACTTCAATTCTGTTAATTTTTGCCGAACTATTGCACTTGAATGAGCGGGCGCATTGTCGTAGTGAAACAACACTTTCTAACCATTTCCGGGCGTTTCTCCTGAATTGCTGCTTTTTGTCCAAAACTGCTGTGTAATATTGGCCAGTAACAATTGTATTGCCTTTTTCAAGATAATCAATTATCAAAATTCCTTTTGCGTCTGAAAAAACTGATGCCATCACCTTTCCAGCTGAGTGAATGATCTTTGCCTTCTTTGGTGTCGATTCACCGCGTGCAATACACTGTTTTGATTGCATTTTTATTTCTGGTGTGTAATGATGAACCCATGGTCTCATTCACGGTCACCAATCGTCTCTCGAAACCCGTTGGACTCGTCGTAAACACTTCCAAACAATCGGCCGAGATTCGAGTCCGGAATTGAGCAAATGCGGCACCCATCTTGCAGAAAGTTTTCTTAACAACCCAATTGCTTTTGTAACATACGAACTATTCGTTCATAAGAGATGCCCGCGGTTTCTTGAATTTCACGCACTTTTATTCGTATGATCGCGGATTTTTTCCACAGTTTCTAGCGTGGTAGCCGTTTTCCGAAAAGCTTAACGTGGTCAAACTGGAATTCCTAAAAACTCACGACTAAAAATGAAGATGATGAATCCTCAAGAACGGAATTTAATCTTGATTCAAGATTTCCGTTGCGGTTTTCCCTTTCAAATAGAGATATTTGATGACAACTCGAACTCCATTTTTGTACAGAATGGAAAACACAGAGAAAGCTATTTGACTTAAATCCTAATCAAAACTAGACTATTGGGCAGATCGAGTTAACATTTGTATTCAATTCATATGAAAGAGTCGTAAACACAACGACATAAAGTATTTGGAAGAATAGTAACCCCCTAGCAGCGAACACGGAAATTTGTCAATCTACCCTCGTAATTAATTCTGGTTAATTCTAGTAAAACTTACATTTTGCCTTAATAGCCTACAATGATTTAGCCAATGATTAGTCAAAGTTTCACAATTATTTTGGATAATTTAGCGTATTACTTATTGTTAGTTTAAGTAAACGATTTAGTTAAAAATTAGTCAAGGTTTAGGCATGATGACCTGAAACAGATAATGAAAATGCAGATGGGACAATTTCATTAGCTGTAGTAAATACTTAGTCGCAATACATGCTTGTGCGTTTGGTAGATTTTAACTAATATTTATTAGTGGCGTAACGATGAAGTTACTTCAATAAATGTGTATATTCAATCTTAGACTGATACTGAGCCAAAGTTTGTGCGAGATGTTTTGTCTAACTTCGGTTACTACTAAACCAAAGCGAACTCGCAACGATTTAACTAATGATTAAGCAAAATTTATTCGTAACAAATTGAAAAGCGTTTGCTAAAAGTTAGCCAAAGTACAGGTGTACAATTTCATTAACTGTAGTAGATATTTACTCAAGTTTTCCACGAATAGATTTAACAAATATTGGTTAATGCTCTGTCAAAACGCAAGCCTGACAGTTTTATTAATATTGGGCAATAATGGGCAATGGGTAACTACATTTGGTACCTACGATTTGGCGGACTTTCACCAATACTTGGTCCAGTATACAAGTGTGCTGCTTTGGTTACATTTGTTAGATGCTTAATGAAAGCTTTTGCAACATGCTTTGGCTAACTACGGTTGCAAGACAAAAGTGTGAAGATTTAACCAATGATTAAACAATATTTAGACATTACAAACGTTGGCTAACACTTAATCGAAGTTGAGGTTAATTTTGTGAATGAATGTACCTTACCAAATTAGGGAAGGTACGGTTTCGAAGATACTAGCCTCGTAGCTAGCGAAATGTGTGTCACCGGATTTAACTGATGTGATATCGTGTTAGGAAAAAAGTTAATTACGTATGTTTTAAGAAACTGGTAGACCTTAGTCTTTAGACGTGTCTAATGTTTCCATTGTCGCTTTGGATGGTCAATGAACTCAATGTCGATTGGTGTACAATAATTTGCTTACCAGAAGTCGTTCGTAAATTTAAAAGAAGTTCAACGAAATCGCCGAATCATTCTTAATTATTAGTGGACATGGTTTGTTTGCTATTTTGCCATTTTTTGCTTTATTTCCTGTCTAGTTTTTCTATTTCTTTAGTAAGTCAAAGTACACAATGAGAAATATCTGTTTGGATGCTACAATGAATTCTCCTTCTACTTCCTTCTTATTAAAGGGACGCTGTATGTTGATACTAAATATATCTCAGATACAACATTTGGTACATCCATTTATCTCGGAAATATAAATACGAAGTAGTAGTTCACAAGTAATATAAACTACGCTAAATCATGCTTAAAATGAACGTTTAAAGCCGCATCATGCCGAGACTGAAACGTCAACGTTTCCCTTTAGATTTATTGAGATTATTAGCATCTACAATATCTACATTATCATCCGAGATTAATGGTATCCCTAGTAAACCTGGAAATCTTAAACACATCCTTGTGCTAATGTACCGATGTAAGTACTGACGATCAATAAGAAGTTATTAGAGATTGATTGGTTTCAGCGAAGGATTTGTATAAATTAACATTTTTTTATCGCCGCCCGTAGAAATATCCAAAGTTGGAAACTTTTGGTGGAGACGAATTTCAATGAAAATATTTTTAATAATTGAGGAATATTGATATTAGCTTACCTAATACTTCTATAGCTATTTTTAAACGCAAGAAAATTGGAACACTTGGTTAGCTTCAAATGGTTTGGGTCAATGCTGACTGAGCAAGGAAGATTCGATGAAAAGATAAAAAGAAGAAACGAAGCAGCAGAAAAAATATTTTATTGGATAAAAAACACTTTCCCAAATAAAAAAGGGAAATTCAAGCGAATCAACACTGACATCTTCAAAAGAGAAGCGGTCCCAATACTCACTTCGATGATGATGATGGTTCGGAAGTGTGATCAACGACGAAGAAACAGAAGCAAAAAATACAAATTATGGAAATGAGGTTTATAAGAAGGATAGATAACAAAATGACAATGGATAGAGTGAGAAGTAGTACAACCAGAGGACACTTGGAAATAGAGTGCATACAAGAAATAATAGAACAAGGTCTGCTGAGGTGGTTGGAGGCATATAATGAAAATGGGGAAGAGATAGGATGGTGAGAAGAGTGTTTCAGGCCAAATCAATCAAAATAAAATTGAGGGGAAGACCTAGAAAGAGCTAAACGGAGGAAGTGCGTGAAGCGGGCGATAGAAAGAACATAAGCTAGATGGAGATTAGGAGGCAAGTACAGGATAGAAAGGCCTGGAGAGAAGCATCACGCCTTAGAAACCCAACTGCAACATACCCTTATACCTTTTCGAGTATAAGGGTTAGGATTAGGCTAGGATCTCTCTATCTAAATGGTAGGCGTTGTCAAGGAGCAAGAGGCAAGTGCAATGAATATTAATTTCCCTCCTGGTTTCTTGATGCTAAAACAAATGAAAGAAAAGGTAATAAACCTCAGACCAATATCAAACACGATCTTTTAGATAAGATTAAGGGGGTAATAAAAGCAATATAAGGATTATAAATCTGGTTGTGAATAATTTTGTTGTAAATCTGAGTTAAATGTAAGCTTGAGCCTTAACGGACCTGTAGTGCTAAATAATAAATAATATGATAGAAACGCAAAGCTAAGTTAGACAAACAAAGAACAGTTGGCGGTGAGGCACGCCAAAGACTGCCTAGGGCAGGCATGGGCAACTCGAGTAAGATTTGTCCGGCCCGCCATTGCATTTTTCCGTTACATATTAGCACGGCCCGTTAAACTTGCTTCATAAAGATATTACAAAAATGTATATTTTTCAAGATTACTCACAGCATAAAACTTCTACAAACCCCTACAAAAAAGGTTGCCAATGCCTGGCCTACAGACTCGGACGTACAATTTTGAGAAAAGCTTCTATATACAACTGAGTGAGAAGAGGGATTCTTGTGATGATTCCTCCCAAATCCTCTCCAGACCGCATTTAATAAGGCGAACTACAGGAGCCAAACTGATCTATTAATCTTTACTAATAGTGAAGCAGCCATTAAAGCGCTGAATTTGTGGACCATTAAGTCAAGGCTGGTCAGAGAAGGACGCAAGAAACTTAATAATCGGGGTAAGTATAACGAGGTATCTTTGGCATAATTACCAGATCAAGCTGAATTAAGAGGTAATGAAGCAGCTAATAAATCAAATTAACTTTTGTACGTGTTTAATTTGTTCTAACGGCCATATTCTTCTAGGTTATGTTGTTAATATTTTGACGTTTCTTTTAAGCACAGCAAAATTCTGGGCCCATAACCTCTTAAATTTTACTGTTTTACTTCACACAACTGGTTCTTAATGGTTTTATTGCTTTCTTATTAACACCTTCAACTTACAACGTTCTAGTTAACACCACAAATCACTTCACTATATTTTATCGCCATCTATCTTTAGTTGATGTAACCTAATTAATAAATTACACTTTGAATTACATTCAGAAATAAAAATCAAGAAGGAGTTCTTTGAATAAACATAAAATTTTTGTTTAATTTTGGGAAAATGCGTAGTAAAAGTACTTACTTGACGATTTCATAAACTTTGAACAACACGTGGTCAAGAACGGCCGTGGCAATTTGGCCATCTTGCTTAAGTACTTAGTTTAGTCCAACTTTGCGACGCAAACGATGCTTAGCTAAAATTCATGCGCTATGCTTGGCTTAACTTTGCTTAATACTCAAATAAAGCAAAGGGTGACCATTTAATTCGTGACTAGCTTGACGATTTTACAAAGTTTTGATAAACTGAAATCTTTCTTTTTCCCTTACACATCTTGGAGGGTGTGAAGTGCTGTTTTCATAGGTTAGACGTGCTTTCATTCCAATTTATAGGGATCGAGGAAGGAAAAATTTCTCAAAAATCTTCAAACTACTGCAGTCTTTGCAATTATTAAAATCCAATGGATGAGTTTAGCCATTTTAATTGCTAAACTCGTCCATTGGATTTTAATGAGTGCAAGGACTGCAGTAATGGAAAATAAAAGTGGTTGGACTCTGTAGCTCAGCATGAATTCACGAACAGCCTTTCCTCTTGGTGGTGTTAACTAAGCTTAATTACGATATGTTTGACTAGATACAAATTTCGCCATCACATCTTTCTTATCAGATTACTTCTCCAAACCGCCACCAAAAAATTTTCTTTTACTGCATCAAAGCACATATACTAACGTAGACTACAATATACATTATTCGAGTACACCACCGTAGAACTTGTCGCTAATGCGCTCACAAAGTCACCGAATAAAAAGCTGACTTGCCAATTGCCGCGAAAAGCTCTCCAACAATTCACGCGCCCCTTCGAGGACGTCCTTGTGAAGCCCTCTTCACCACCAGCGCGTCGACATCATCCATTCATCTCCGACGACGCTGTATATCGGGTACCGAACGTGCGAGGGGGTAGAAATAAAGAATAACCTTTCCTTCTCTTTCCGCTCAATTCTTCAACGTTCCTCCCCTTTCTCGTTTCAACCGCTAGCAATTTTACCCGTACTCCACCTTAGATATTCAGGTCGCAAAATGACCTGACATTGTAAGTTCGACATGTCGCTGAGAAAACACCTATACGTCGTAGTCGCGTCCATCGCGCTCGTTGCCACCCTGATGGCCTCGAGGAAGACGTTGAAGTCTCTACTCCTGGCGCCCGACGTGTTCTTGAACGCCTCCTTCGGCGAGGAAACCGCGATTCGTCTCGGTTATTTCGGCGATATCGAAAGGCACATTAAGAATTACGATAATTACATGCCGGAAGTGCGCGAGAATGTGGAGAAAAGTGAGGATGGAAAGGTGATTATTTATTTCTTGGGATTGTTCGAGTTTTCGACGCCAAGCGGGAGAAGACCGGAAGGTTTCAGCGAGGCCAAAGCTGCGGAATTGGCTGTAAACCACGTTAATCAGAAGAATGTTTTACCAGGATACACGTTGAGGTTGCTGGTGAACGATACCAAAGTAAGGATTTATGTGCTTGCATGTCTTTTGTTGAGAACGCGTACTTATGGAGATGCTGTAAAGTTCTTTTCTTAGAAATGTATTAAAATATGTTGCTCTTATGTTAGAATTGTATTTCATGGCTATATTTTTAATTTTGTTGAAAATCTCCGAAGATTGGGACCTTGGGAGCATAAGGAGCTGATGGTCAAAAAATGGAACGTGCTAGAAATCGAAAACCAAAAATTCCACCGCAAGAGTATATTTGGAACGTGTATTTTGTACGGGGAGTAGTTGCCTGATGGATGACATTTTTGAAGATAACTCCTTCAGGTCCAAAAAGTTTCGAAATCAAAGAGATCTACGACCTACCTCTGCTTTATTGCAAACATAGATATTTGTTTTTGAATCCTTTTAAAAGTCATTACTATTTTCCTTTTAGTATGTTCATTCGATGACTTTTTCACTCATTTAGGCATCAACCTCTTTAAGTATATCTCGATATTTTTCCTTCTAAATATTTTCGATTTTCCCCGATTTATTTTCTCTTTTTCTTACACCATTTGACTTTAATGTTTTTCTGGTCCTTTTTGATAAGAGCATCGTATTCCGTTTTAGTTATCTGTTAGTTTCTCTTCATTCCTCTTTTCGATGTTCATTTGTAGCCAAGGTAACACGCGACGATTGGACAAATTTTGACACCTAGTCAAAGCGCAGGTCTAACAATTTGATAAACATTGTTATATGCGTAGTCGACGTAGACACGTGACAAATTTATCAATGTCTTGCTTTTTCTTTTTCTGTTCTCCTTAAAGCCGTGTCAATCTTTTTAGGCACACCTCAACTAATTTTTTGGTTAGATTTTTCGAGTTTGCTCGATCTATAGTCATCCTTTGATTTTAACGTTTTTAACGTCTTTCTTGATAACAGCATCATACTTCGTTCTAATCATCTGCTGGTTTCTCTTCCCTCCGTTTTTTGATGTTCATTCTTAGACAAGGTCCACATGTGACGATTAGATAAATTTGGATCAATAGGTAATCAAAGCGCAAGTGGAACAACCTGATAAATTGTCATCATATGCGAAGTCGGAATACAAATGTGACAATTAGATAAGCTTTTTCTTCTCCTTGCTCTCTTGTTATTCTTAAGGCCGGGTCAACCTTTTAGGCATATCTCAACTCACTCAACAACAATCCTTTTTGTTAACTTTTTCGATTTACTCCGATCTTTTGATCTTTTGATTTTAACGTTTCTCTGGTAGGTTACCATCAGAATTTTCTAGACATTTCCCAAACCATTTTTTGTCCTTCTTTACAGCAGAATCGTATTTGACTTTGGTTTCATTCCTCTTTTGATGTTCATTCTTGGCCAAGGTACACACGTGACGATTTAACCAAACACCTACTCAAAGCGCAGATATAACAATCTCATAAACTTCGTCTTGTGCGAAGTCGAAGTACACACTCCAAGGATGATATCAAAGATTTACAAATTCAACCAGGCTATTTTCTTCCATCTTCTTTTCCCCCATTTTCCTTCCTTCCATCATTCTTTATCTTTCTTGCTTTCTTTTGCTGCAAAATTGTTTAACAAGTTTAAGAGATACATGTATAGTTACTTCCGTTCCTTTTGTTTCTTCCGTTTTCCTTGATTCCTTCATTTTCCTCTTTCTTTGTAGTTCTTTTTATTTTGTCTTATTAGATCTTGAAATATCTTCGATAATTCAGTTAAGAGTACTCTACGATAGAAGAAGGAAAAGGAAAAGGGAGCGCATAATATTGTTTATTTTTTTTGGTTTCTTTCTGGGTTCTCTTTCCTTCTTCTTTTCCTTTCTTTCTTCCCGTCTTACTTATCTTCTTAGATTCTAAAGTGCTTTCTTATATCAAGGGATTCAAAGTGCCTCGAATTAATCTAAACCTTCCGAAACCATAAGAAAAGGCAAAGGAAAAACGGAAAGAAGAAATTACTTTTTCCCTTCCTCCATCCTTCCTTTTTTTCCTTCTTGTTTTTTCCTTCTATTTTCGTTTTCTTAGTGAGCGAATAGCATCTGTATATTACCTTCAGGATTTTCAAGACATTCCTAAACAATTTTTTCCTCTCCCTTTCTTTCATCCTTCGCCTTTTTTTTAGATCCTGAAAAGACTGCTAGGGTCGCATCAAAATTTCCCAAGAGTTTCCAAGAAGTTCAGAATCGAATGAAGCTAATTTTCTTTTTGTTTTTCTTCGTTCTTATTCTTTCGTTCTTCTTTACTTTCTTTCTGCCCATTCTATTAATTTCCTTGGATCGTGTTTTATAGGTTAAATCAGGGGCTTCTAAGCGTCTCGTATGAGTCTAACCTACCGAAACCATAAGAAAGAAAGAAGGACAAGAAAAAACTCCTTTTTGTGTTCCTTATTTCCTTTTCTTCCGTTCTTGATTCGTTTTTCTTTTTTTTTCCTTCTATTTTCATTTTCTTAGAGAACGAAGAGCATCTGTATGTGACTTTCAGGATTTTCAAGACATTACTAAACCATTTTTCCCCTTTCTCTCTCTTTCCTCTTTCGCTTTTTTTAGATCCTAAAAACTACTAAGGTCACATCAATATTTCCCAAGAGTTTCCAAGAAGTTCAAAATCGAACGAAGCTAATCTTCCTTTTGTTTTTCTTCCTTCTTATTCCTTCCTTCTTCTTTACTTTCTTCCTGCCGATTCTATTAATTTCCTTGGATCTTAACGTGTTTTATTGGTTAAATCAGGGGCTTCTAAACGTCTCGTATGAGTCTAAACCTACCTAAACCAGAAGAAAGAAAGAAGGACAAGAAAAATCCTTTTGTTTTCCTTATTTCTTTTTCTTCCGTTCTTGGTCCGTTTTTCTTTTTTTTTTTCTATTTGTTTTTCTCAGAGTGTGAAGAGCTTCCATTAGTCCATTAGAAGAATTTTCAATGGGTTTAACAGAGATAATTCCGAAGATTCTGAAACTACTTCTTTCCTATTGTTTGTCATTTTTCTTTCATTCTTTCTTCGTATTTCTGTCTTGTCAGAACCTGATAATGCCAGGCGTTTTCAATTTTTTTTTCCAAGTAGTCTAAAAGTGATATTGTCTAACGTTGAAAACGTCATTTTATTTTCTTTGTTATTCCCGCTTCTTATCTTTTCGTTGTTCTTCCGTCCTTCATTCTCTTTTGCTTTTTCCCAAACTTGATGTGTCTTCCTAGATGATATCAGGCGTTTCGTCTAAAAGGTATTACATATTTCTTACGTTTTCCCTTTTCCATTGCTACTTACTTGTCCATCCCTTCTTCATTTCCTTTTTTCTTGCTTTTCTGCTTTGTTCTAAATTTAGATCAATTTTGCATTGTGTGGTGTAAGCAGCATTTGCTTTATAGTATTCCAAATTTACCGTTAAAAAGTTTATAGAAAGTTCCAAAATTACCGTTATAAGATATAGCCTTCAAATTTCAAATTTGCCTGTGCTAGATCAGGCACAGTGAAAGTGGTGAACATAATCAGAGATATAAGAAACTTCCGAAGAAACAGTCAAAATTTACTGAAAATATTCGACTATTTTTAAGCCCACACTTAACCTTAGACATTTTTAGTGCGATCCTGGTGTTGGGGTCGACAGATTTTTCCACGCCTTGTACTCAAACAAAACGATATCGATGCTGCTAGGTTCCGGTTGTTCGAACGTAACCGAAAGATTAGCCCACATGGTGATTTACTGGAATATTTTACAAGTAATGTTGCAAGAAAAACTATTCAAGAAAATCAGAATTGAATTTCAAAGCTTTAGGTGTCTTATGGTTCTACATCCCCGAATTTGAGCGATCGGAACAAATTTCCGTTATTTTTCCGAACCGCCGCCCCGGAATCGTCGAAAAATCCGGCGAGGATAGCCTTCTTGAAGCATTTCAAGTGGGATACCGTGGCTACCTTTAGCCAAAGCGAAAACACCTTCTTGTTACCGTCGAATAATTTGGTTAGTATTTTAGAGAAAGTCAATATCAGTTGCTCGGCTACCGTTTCGTTCTCTTTGGAGAATTTTAAAGAACAGTTGAATTTTCTAAAGGTGACTTTCTTGTAAAATTATACCATTTCGTATTAATTTTTGGAGTTTTAGACGTTGGAGACGCGAATTATCATAGCGAGCCTTTCCGAGGAAGTGGCTGCCAAGATCTTTTGCGAGGTACCGATATGTCTTTTTAGGAAAAGAGTCCCCGTTTCGAAAATTGTTTCCTTTTTCAGGTTTATTACATGGAAATGTACGGTTCGGATTACGTCTGGATACTGAACGAGCCCAAATCGTTATGGTGGGATTATTATTTCGATTGCGACAGCTCCATAATGAAGAAAGTAATGGAAGGTTTCATAATCATCGCCGATTATAATGTGATGGGAAAGAACGAGAGATCGACATCAGGTCTGGTAAGATCTTTTACTTCCTTTTGGGACTTATTTGCAATCCTTCGTTTATCATTTCCAGAATAATCGTGGGTTTGCGGAAATGTTGAACGAAACTGATAACATTTCGAAGTACGCGAGACATACGTACGATGCTATCTGGGCGATGGCTCTCAGTTTGAGGAAAGTGCAACTTATCTATTTCGATGGGATTTTGAAGCAGTTTAGTTATCGTAGGAGGGATATGGTGGAAGATTTCTTGTACGCTATGGGCTCGTTGAGGTTTACGGGAGTATCAGTGAGTAACTAAGTTAGGCAGAAAATCGTTGGGTGTTGATTCAATCGGATTTTCTTTTTCGTAGGGTCCGATTAAATTTTCCGGGGCTGATAGGGTAGGGAATTCGGTGTTTCAACAAATTCAGAGTAAGTATGTTTGATAGTATGAAGACTTCCGCGGCTGCTTCCCATTGAACCGATATCCTCCGGGTTTTTCCGTGTTTTTCACACTGAATTATTTGACGTTTTTCTGATCATCAGCTTCTTCAGAGAATTTCTAAAGACTGGTGTAATCGTCTTCTGCTCCTCGTTATATACCTTGGAATTGCCTCGCTCTCTGGAACCGTATCTGTTACCGTATGTGTTACTGTTACTGTTGCTACCTGATTTTGTTGTGGGCTTCTCTTGCGCATTGCCAGCTTCTATGTTCTACTCAATTTAGAGCCATCTTCTCTATTGAAGTTGTACCGATGTGCCAGTAGAAGACGCCATACAACTCATCAAACAGCAATTAGTGCTACTAGAACATTTAGTTGAATTGACAAGGCTATGCTGAAATACTACGTATTTCTTATTGAATGGTGATGTTTATGAACAAAAGAGTGGTGCTGCAATGGGTTCACTATTATCACCAGTAACCTTCAATATCTTCATGGAAATCTTTGAAGACGATGTTATACGAGCCAGCGAAAAATCTTACCTGTTGATATCGCTTCTTGGATGACACATTCGTAATTTGACTGTTTGGAAGGGAAACACTGCAATCTATGGCCATCTTATCCATTGAAGTTGTTGGTCTTTTTCATCATTTCCAGCGACTCACAATTTGCTGGTAGTAGTAGTTGACAAGTATCGTAATCGATGGTGTGATCTCCTCTTCGGTAAAGGTGCTCGGCCACTGCTGAACTGTCCCTGTGTATCTGTTGTCCCGTCCTTGTTTAAAGGAACGAGTTGTTCTATCTTCTTCACTGGTTTATATCTGAATTTTGAAGCAAATACCAAGCGAACCAGCGGCAAGAAATTTACCTACCAATTGGTGCCGCTTCGTGGACGATATATTCCTAATTTGGTCGCATGGAAGAGTAGCACTGCCAGAGTTTCTGACAACACGACAACACCAAGTTCTTGATTGAAATTGAAGAGGACGCATGTCTAACATTTCTGGACATGAAAAGGGTGTTTGGTACTTTTTCTCAAGATCGGTTACACTTTAATTTTTTTATCAGTTCCAAAACTATTTTGAAAATTGTACACTTGATCTTTAAAAGTAGTATGTGTAACTATAAAATACTAGTTTTTCACAATGTTAAGATCTTCCATAGCTTTAATTTTGTTTTTCAATCATAAGTGAAGAACCAGTAAGTTTAGGGGCTCGAAATTTTGCATACCATGTATTCGTTACGATACCTACGTCTTATCGGCGAGCTTTTTGTAAACTCTTTTGCTATCGTTGCTTTCTTGAAGTCCAAAAGGGACGGTAAGTCCATGGTCATTTTTCTATTCCTTAATTGAGGTAAAATTCAACAACAAACAAGGAATTTTCAAAGAAGCTCGCCGATAAGACGTAGGTATCGTAACGGATACACGATATGCAAAATTTCGAACCCGTAAACTTACTGGTCCTTCACTTATGATTGAAGAAAAATTAATTCTTTTAACATTGTAAAAAACTAGTATCTGATCATTGCACACACTACTTTTAAAGGTCAGATATACAATTTTCAAAATAGTTTGGGAACCAATAAAAAATTTAAGTTCAACCGATCTTGAAAAAGTACAGAACACCCTTAAAGCAGATTATCTCTTACAGCATATAGAAAAAGAAACAGACAGGAATAGGTATCTATATGCAACATGACACAATCATCCACAACGAAGGAGGAGGTTGCTAATAACTACACTTCTATGAAGAGCAGGGAAGATAAGTGTTTTTGGGCAATAAATCGGCAGAAATCCAGCACGTGAAGAACGCACTGGAAAAGAACGGCTATAAAGCCAAAGAGATTCAACGAACAGCTGCTACTAAGAACAGAAGGAGGAGGATGTATCTGAACGATAAGAACCTGCTTGATGCGCCCATTTATCCTACGTCGCTGGAATCAGAGATAACTTGACGAAAGTTCTGGAAAAGAGAAAGATAAAGGTTAGATATAGTACAGTGAGGAAGATCGAACAAGGACCAGATACCTGAAATACGAGCGAGCGGGATTTCCGAGGCTACAATGTCGATGTGGGAAGTTGTATATTGGACAAACTGGTCGTAGTATACAGTGCAGAGTTAAGGAACGTCCAATAGACGCAGAAGAAGGACACACGGAAATCTTAGAAGTTGTCAACAATTTTTCGCAAAAAGAGATCACGCCATCGAGTGCGACAACATTAACATCCTTGCTAAAAGCAATTATTACTGCCAGCGAATTTTGCGGGAATCGCTGGAGTTAATGAAGAATACCAACAACTTCAATAGAGCAGATGGCTATAGGTTGAGTATAACATGTAAGCTGGCACTGCGTAATAAAGGCCCCCAAGAAAATCAGTTAGCAACAAATACAACTTCAACGGTAGAAATTCGGAGCGGATATGGTTCAACAAACGGAAGCAACGCCAAGGTATATAACGAGGGACAGAAACATCTCAAGAAGGTGACAGGATGATGAGTAGAGTTGCTTACTAGCGACAACGAGCAGTGACGGAAGTTCGATACAACCTTCGGTATAACTGCGAGTCTCAATGGAATCTGTTGTGTATACATGTACGCTGCCGTAAATACTATTTCGTAGTTCTACGTTTGTTTGGAAAATGTTGCTTACTTCACGAAAACGACCAATGTTGGACAAAGTTATTAGATTTATAGCAGAAATGACTGATGTAAATTATGACGACGTTAAACTTCAATGTGTAGTTTGTAATATGTCTTTAAGGTGTTGGTCCAAAAGGAATTGTCAACGTCACCTCGATAGCAAACAGCATTTCCCAAAAAAGATGTTGCATGAGACACCATGAAAAATTTAAATTTAATTTAGGTGTTAGTTTTATTTTATCTATTCTATCTTGTTTTGGAATAAATATTCTGACTGGAACTCACCAAGCCGGGCATCGTTACAAAAATTTGTGCCCTCTGTTCTTGAACATGTTGAAAAACGAATGAAATCGGAGTTGAAAGATAAAAAACTGTGGTTATATGAGGACGAAACAAGAGATCGTAAAAAACATTCTGTGCTTAATGTAACGGTACGTACAATGGAACCACATCAATCGTCATTTGCAATTCTATTAGCTTCCAGACGAGTGCAACAATGTACTGCCGAAGTAATTTCAAATTCACTGTTAAATACATTGGAAAAATTCGAACTTTCGACAGACCAACTGTGAATGATTGTGAGTGATGGTGCCGCAAACATGCTTTTTGTAGGCCGGTCTCTTGTTACATGTCACGTGTAAAATTCATCCTTTCACTCCTGTGGCGGTGGTATTAGAAAATGTCATCCTGAGGTGGCTTTAATAGCGCATAGAAAATCAGTGTTTGTCAAGTCGCCAAGACGCATTTGCGAATTTCAGAGATTGTGTCCCGGTATGCCTGAGCCACCAAAGCTGACTCTTACACGTTTGGGCACATGGTTACAGGGCGCGTTTTACTATTATGAATATTTTGAGAATATGAAGAACGTGGTTTTAAAATTCGAATCGAAAGGAAGCTGCGGTTATCAAGGAAAGCCAGTCGAAATTTCAAGATAGTCAGGTTAAAACGGGTTTAAAAAGTATTCAGCACAGTTGCTTCGGGCTAGTGGAAGCAAGAGAAAAATTACAAAATCCTTCGGTGACGTTAGTGGTATCCCTGCAATATGTTCACGCGCAGCCAAAAATGTTTGTGTTCTAAGAAAAATTCCGATTTTGGCACCAATTCGTGAAGGTGCACCAACAGAACTGTTAAGTTGTTCCAAAGATTATTTTAATTACGCTAATATAATGTTTACTGGTTGTAGAACGTTCGTTTTCTGCATATAAACAGATGTTTTCCTCGCGCAGCATTCGGTTTGCTGAAACAACTGTACAAAACATATCTAAAACTGTAGATATTTTGCAGATGTTATTCACTTTGTGATTTCACCGATGACTCTTTAGACGATAAATGTTTGAGCACATATTATAATTTATTTCTGAACATTTATTTTTGGTGTAAATTTTTATGTACCCGCCGCTGACGGTTGGCGCAAACCGAGCAACTTTAATGATTAGTGAACGACCGCCGCGGTCGATTCGTCACAGCCGTAATATTTTGGCAATTAGAAACACATTCTAGCACCTTAGTAGAAACCGCTTAAACGATGTTATAGCCAAATTCGTTCCCAACCCATCAGGTAGAGCAGTGGTTCCCAACTATTATTTTCTATTCGACTTGCAGTAGCCAATATCCTAATCCAGTTCACGCGTAAGTTCAGCTTCAGCAGTGTACGTTTGCCTTCCCATTTACTTTAAGGTGGACTCTGTTCATATATGAAAATATAATTTGATGTTAACACAAGTACATTCAACATGTCTTCTATTTTAATCTTTATTTAAAAATAAAAAGTGGAACTATTAATATGTTATGTTAATATGTGTCAGCATATATAGGTCCGGGCCAAATTTATTAAAACAGTCCTTATTTCAGTAAATACCAAGGATTTAACGAAGCAAAAGCAAATATCACAAGTCATGTTTTATTTGCGTTAAAACAGAGAAAACTATTAAATACAAATATATAATAAGAATATGAATAATATTATAAGTTCAAAATTATTGTATACGAACAATGCAATTCCAATAACGTGTAACTACGATTTTAGTGAGAACACGTTGAATCTGGCCTTCGAATTCATGATTTCTGAAATGATAGGTTCCATACTTGACACTTTCACTCTGAAATCAGATCGCATATCAAGTCGATTCCTGTATTTATTTTTCATGAAGCACATAGTTGAGAACGCCTGTTCACATCGGTAGGTGGTTGGAAAAGGAAGTATGAACTTCATTGCCTTATCGCTTTGTACTCTTTACGTGCTGTTAACCAAAAGTCTACAACATTTTCGCCATTAAAAACGTTTCTCATTGCGCCACTGCTTGTCAAGTCTACGAGTTGATCTTGCTCCTCTTCCGAGAGACTCTGAATCTTTTCCATTTCAGGGAAGTAGAACGGATTTCGAATCCAACCCTGATCAGGATCCGGCTCGGGGAAGTATTCCCTCAACGTAGTTGCTAAGCTGCAAAGGTGCTCAATTATGCTTTCCTTTATTTGGTTTGGCAAATTCTCATCAGAAGAGTCCAAAAATTCTTTCAAAGTGGGGAAATTTGTAAAAGAGCTTTTATTGACCATTCCTGCCCACAACTGACACTTTTTAACCATGGCACTAACTTTGTCTTTAACTGTGAACATGTCTATGTTGTTACCTTGAAAGCCTAGGTTCAAAACATTTAAATGTTCAAACACATCAGCTAAATAGGCAGTTGCGCAAAGCCAAGAAAAGTCAGACGGATAATTTGCGTACTTGGTGTCAAGAAGGAAGATTCTGACTTCATCTTTAAGCTCAAAAAACCTCGTCATGATCTTACCTCGAGAGAGCCATCTCACTTCAGTGTGAATAAGAAGTTGCTCATACTCACTGCCCATCTCTTGGCACAACAAAGAAAATAATCTGGCAAAGATCGACTTTTAATGTAGTTAATAAATTGAATTACTTCATTCAAGAGTTTTCTGCAACATTTCAGACAATCTTTTGGTTATTAAAGCCTCTCTATGAATATAGCAGTGTGTCCATTTCATGTTAGAAGCTACAGCTTTGATACGAGCTTAAAGACCTGTTTTGTACCCAGCCATGGATTTTGCTCCATCTGTAGACAAACCGATACATTTCCTCCAGGTAATGTTTACTAAAAAAGTCATTCAATGCTGTGAAAGTATCATCTGCTGTTGTGTGGAGTAGTTCACATGAAAAAGAAAATCCTCAAACAACTGGTCTTCCCATAAATAACGTACAAAAACCAACATAACTGCTTTCTTCGATATGTCTGTGCTCACATACAATTGAAGAGCAAACATGTCACATACGTAAAGCCTAACCAACATGGTATTTTCAATGTTACTAGCCATATCAGTAACTCGTCTTTAGACAGTATTGTTTGAGAGCGGGACAGTACCTACATTCTAGCTTAGCGGCTGCATCGCCCAAAATTCTTTTGCAAAGGATTACCGCTAATGGCAATATAAGTTCTTCGGCAATCGTATGGTGTTCACCAGATTTTGCAATAAGCTGCGATACCTCATAAGATGCAAGGATTGGATTTTCATATACATTTGGACCAGAATGTTTTGCTATAACATTTCGGGATGATTTGAGCTCGCGTAGTCTACCTTTTCAGCCTTACTTTTGCGCTCCGGGTGCTTTGTTTTTAAATGCCGACGGAGTTTTGCAGGTTTCGTACACTCATTAGAGAGGCATTCGTAACAAATAACGCATTGAGGTTTAGGTTCATATTTAGATCCAGTATATGTAAAACCAATCTCCAAATAATCACTGTTGTATTTCCTAATTTTCCCAGCAGGCCTACAAACATTGCTCTTAGACGTAGAAGGGTTAGGTTCAACAGACGATGACCTATCCACGTGCACATTCACATCAAATAACTCCTGATCCTCTTCATCAGTAGGCCTGTCACGTTTTAACGATCCACTTTCAATTGCTGTACCTTGCGGGGCAAAATAAATCTTGATAAATAATTGTGTTAGGCACACGTAAATATGACGGTTTTTGAGAGAACTGCTACTGCGATAATAGGCGAATATCAAAATGGCCGGTCTTCGAAAGACATGTCAAACATGCAGCACGCACCATCTTACGGAAATTGGCAAAACTACTAATAGTACCTAATATTGTTGACTGTGAAAGGTGATATAAATTACATACTAATGCAACTCAAATTATAATGTTTGTAATATTCTAATCTAGAATTTAAGAATTTAAGGGGTCCTTATCAGTATAGTAACCGATGAGGGGGAAAAGTTTTTGTTGGGAACCACTGAGGTAGAGAATTAGGATTAGATCACCAATTCGCAGTATATAAATACACATAATCGGTGCTTGGACCCTTTTCCCTAGTGGGAGAATATTTCTCTTTGTCCACACTTATCCATGTACACTACAGTTATCCGCAAGAGATTTGTACCATGCGGGGCTATTGTAATTTCTCGGCGGCAAAACTACCGTGCGGCAAACCGGCCGTGGCGAATCGGCAGCGGCAAATCTACCGCGGCGAAACGTGCCATGAATCGAGGAACCATCATAGTCCTAACCACAGAATAGACAGAATTATTATTATTAGACAAAATTAGAAAATCTTGTGGTCAATTTTGTATGGCATGGCCGGCAACCATGTCTTAAATACGACGAAAGTGTTATATTTGGCTAGCTTCATTAATGTTATTATTATGGGATGATGTGTGCACATTAAAGTTAAAATATACGGTTATTGTTGTGTATCACTGATGTAACTTTTTAGCAAATACTATTCTTTTAACATATATAAAACTGTAATATTTTTCAATTAACATGAACACATGTTAATCTTTCGTATTTTCCAAATGGCGTTAGCTAACTTCTGAGTTATTTCGAGGACATTCAAGTTGACCACATGAACATGAAAGCTGCCGACACGCCTTGTCGTTTCTGTCTATTCTGTGTCCTAACGCAAAGCTCCCAGTTTTTAAACTAGCAATATTAAAAATTTTAAACTGCTCGTAATTGGAGCTATAAACGTTACGAAGATACGAACACGATCATTAACGAAGCTACTTTACGTCTTCGTATCGTTCTTATAGTGTTACGTAATTTACGTAGTCGCTTGCCCCGCACCGTTTTCCCTTCAGTTCATACTTTTATTGTAGAATGCCCCATAATTAAACCTTCATAATAATGTGCTGTAATAATGTACGAAGTTATTTAATACTGGAAAACTTTATAACTAGTTCGGTATCTTAAATAAGTTTATAAATTCCTCATAAGCCACCGGTTGATAGTCTCGTAGATACGTTAAATGTTTGATGAGTTTTATACAAATCCTTGCGGATATGAAGTGTGTAAAATTAATTCGAGTAAGATTGTTGATAAATTTCAGAAACGAGTACGATGGTGGAATTTTAATAATTTTCTTATCATTATTACGAGGGATGTTCTCTTTCTGCTGAGCCTCTCCCGCAGGGTATATTGCTATTGCACACAATTTGTTCGAGATTTCAAAGCTGGTTGTTAACGCGTTTAACGATGGTCACTGTTGACAGATACACATATAAAAACGAATCTTTTCAATTTAAGCACATAAAGTGTTTATGAAACAAATGGTAAGTTCAACATACACCCGAACTAGCCGTACACTTAAATAAAATGTATCATATGGTTGCCACAACACAAGTCAAAATATTACCAGAAATATTGGTTATGTTCGAATTTACTAGTACTCTATGAATTATAACAACCTTATGATTTATTTGAAGGAAATTTCTTTGTTCTGCCTAATTCTGAATTAAAAGCAAGCTAGATTTTATTGCAATATAACTTTAAAATCAAGCATGTGCATAAGGCATTTACCTCGATAGTGATTACACTGCTATGTCTCGATACAATTATTTAAATACAACTAAGAATTTGTAATAAGCGTTTTAATTTTTGATTCAAAGAAATAATCATCAATTTGGACACATAATTTAAATACATCCTTATTCCATCATAAATTAATATATACTTTATATTCGAGCAAAGTATTTTTAAAAGAAGACTCTTGTAAGATTTGATTTAAAATTATATGTTCAAATAAGTGTAAGAAAAGATTTTTCTGTGTGTATACTTCAATACTCTTAAAATACATGAGAGTAAAGTGATCCTTTGCATAAGGAATCAAGGAATTGTACAAGGAGCATTATCGATTTATGACTTTTTACAGTTTCAAACGTGCCTTCGGCCGTAAACTATGTTTTGTGGAAATCAATCCAGTGTTTGGTGACACCTCGTTTTTTCTACCTACCATACAGCGGTGGTACAATCGCTTTCAACGTGTGATTAACTATCCTTAGATGACAGTTTTCGTGCTCCTCAGCCAAAAAGGGCCATTAACAAAAAAGTATAGATCTTTTTCGAAACCTAATTGCAGAGGGAAACAACTGTAAAGATTGGTGTGAAACCAATTACGACCATTTCACATAAGCATTCGAAAGTACCTGGGCTCTGTTCTCGTTGTGTTGGGATTATAATCCCAGATCAAAACGAAAATCGTGAGAAATGAGACATGAGTATTCTGCTATGAGTCTGAAACGAAAGCAATTTATTGGCAGTTTGGAGCTTTGGGAATCAGTCATCTCCAACAAAGGGTATTGGTGGAGAAAGCCGAAACAATTACTGTACTAAATAATTGTACATACAGTGTGTTGCAAAACCACCGGCATATCTGGATATTTTGTCAGTTAAGATCAAGGTCATTCTTCAATCTAATCTAATGCTGATCTCGAATTAGTCCTTGGCAATAAGCTTCCTAACGTTCTTTGAGGCTTATCCTTTTTTTCAAATGGTGACCTGTATGCTTTTTTGAATTAAAAAATCGATAGAGCGAAAGACTTTGCGTCTACATTAAGGGATTCGGACAAGGTCGAATAGTTTTTTCCGAAAAATTGATTTACTTTCAGCATTAAACAGGAACAACGACGTGGACGTAGCAATTTCTGTTCCATTTGGAATGCTTGATTAGCGTTAGTTCCCTTGTCTCTCACGTATCGGGGTGCTTGATTGGCGTGAGTCTTCTCGCCTGTTATGTCCTCCCCTCGCCACCTCTTTTTGTATTGCCCTCTTCTTGCTGTTGTCCAATTAATCGAGTCAAGTTCAGTGCAAAATAACTCGCTGCAAATGTTCGAACTGGAAACCTTGAATTTCTTGATAAGAAGCTATCTATCCATCTATTTGTTGTTCTATCGATTTCAAAACTTAAAAGTTATAATATACAAGAGTGAGTGAGAATAAGTTGCATTGAAATCGGTGCTTCCGCAAATCGGTGAGGATGGGAGAGGCGATTTTTTTTTAAGAATAAGAGTTACCGATTCAAACGTGCTTGAATAGCCTTCTTGATGCGGTATATGCCCATATTTTGAATATTTTCTTCTTGCACCAATTGTAGAGTAAAAGGTAAAAGACGATTCCATCTTTGAGGGCACTTTCCACACTTTTAAGGGAGCTACTGGCAGAAACAGGAACATAGTTCAAACAGTCTTCCATAATACTACATAATTGTTAAATTGCAGCAAAAAAATTTGGTGTCTCCTCAAATCGATGGAGGTGGTAGGGGATAATATTTTTAAGAATAATGGTTAACGATTCAGACATATTTCAGTAGCCCTCTAGACCTCATATGTTCATATGTTTGAATATTTCTTTGTTGAAACAATTTCACAGTAATTGCCAAGAAACGAAAAGCATGCCGATTTTTAGGACTGTCTTTCACCCCTTCGAAGGCTTTAATCGCAGAAATCGAAACTGGCTTCGTACAATAGTTCTACCAGCTCTACATAATTACCAAGTTTTATCGGAATCGGCGTGTGCGGTTTGGGAACCTTTCCTTGTTAGTAAGACACTGTAGGTACACTGAGGATGCCCTTAATCTGAGGGCCAAAATTCTGTAGCTGCAATAAACGATATTAGCAAAATTTAGGTCTTTTCACTTTGATCTCCCCGAGAGTCCAACACGTTGTTACTCTCGAAGTTTGCAAATTATTATTATTATTATTATTAAATGTATATACAGTGTGTAAAGCGATGGGGTATACAAGAGGGAATTTTTTAAAATATTGATTCATGAAAAAAATTTATTCTTCATGATATTTTTTGCTTGCTTTGAAAGTACCAATAACGTTTCGATAATCTAAAATTTATTTCTAGAAATCTGGAAAAATAATAAAATTATTTTCTTTTATTGTAACTAATCTACATTCTAATCAAGTATCAATAAGAAATAAATAAATAAATTTTATTTATTATAAACTGTCATTCTACATAATCTCCTCCGTTTTCTGCACACCTTTCCGCTCTATTCCTGAATTCCATATAAACCTTCCCCAAAGTTTCCAAGTTAACTTCTCTAACCGCTGCAGTTATTCGTTGTTTTAAAATTTCTACATTATTTCCTACAGGTTCTTCATATACTCTTTGTTTAAGGTGTCCCCAGAAAAAGAAGTCCATGGGAGACAAATCGGGCCAATGCATTGAACCATAACGGCCAATCCATCTCTCAGGAAATTGCTGGTCTAACCATGCGCGAACTAATAACGTGCTGTGGGCTGGACATCCATCTTGTTGATAATAAATGTTCTCCAAATTCACGTCTTGTAGTGATGGAATCAAAAATTTCGTAGCATACTTAAATAACTATGATTCAAATTTTCGTCAAAAAAGTAGGGCCCAATAATTTTATTAATTAACATTCCGCACCAAACATTAACTTTTCGATAACGCTGATTTCTCGTGTTGATTTTAAAATTGGGATTGTCTCGTGACCAAAATCTGCAAATCTGTGAAGACACAACATCGTTTGTAGAAAAGGTACATTCATCGGAAAACAATATGCGTTTATGAAAGTTTCTGCTTTCCATGAGCTTCTCACCAATCCATAAGCAGAAGTCCAGTCTCAAAGCATGATCTGGAATCTCAAGGGTATGTCTAAATTTTGGCTTAAATGGATAAATTTTATTTCTTTTAAAAATTGTTTGTAATAAAGTGTGACTGACATTAAGCTCCGCTGCCCTCTGTCTTAATGATAAGCGTGGATTGTCTTCAACGGACTGCAGTGCCATAATAGTTACCGCATCATTCTCATTGTACACCTTTCTTATCTTCTTTTTGTCGACCACCGATCCTGTTTCTTCGAATTTTGCAATTAATTTTTTAAGAGTCATTTTTGTTACAGCTACATCTGGATACTTTTGATGAAACAAATTAATTGCGTACACTGATATGAAACATCACCAATACCGTAACATTTAATAAAATAAATTCTTTGCTGTAACGTTGGCATTTTTGAAAGTTAGTTTGACACATGGAGTGTTTTGTTTGTGGTTTGATAGCAATACGCTATCTTGATTATAATGTAGAATGATAACTTCCAATAAAAAAATTAATTTTATTGTTTTTCCAGATTTCTAGAAATAAATTTTAGATTATCCAAACGTTATTGGTACTTTCAAAGCAAGCAAAAAGTATCATGAAGAATAATTTTTTTCATAAATCAATATTTAAAAAAATCCCTCTTGTACACCCCATCGCTTTACACACTATATATATATATATATATATATATATATATATATATATATATGTTTCGTGACCTTCTTATCACTCTTGTTTAGTTGACCTAATTGTGGTAGAAAACTATCATATAAGATAACTATTATTATTATAAAGGAGAACACTGAAAAATTATAAATAAACGCGTTTTATCAATATATTGTGTATTACTTTACTAGGGGCTCGGTAGAAAGGGAACAATCTTCGTATTTTCAGAATCTAGATACACATATGGATTTTTATAAATTTCTTTCAGACGGAAGATTACAAACAGTCGCCATATACTACGCCAACAACAACCTCCTCGACTTCGATTGCGAGCCGTGTAAGAAGATCAAATGGAAGGACGATCAAGTACCGATAGCTCAAAGGATATTCAAGAAGCGACTCGTCACGATACCAAAATCAGCGTTCTATTTCATCCTGACGATCTCGTCGTTGGGCATAACCGTATGTTTGACGTTCCTGTACCTGAACCTGCACTTCCGTCGGATAAAATCCTTCAAATTATCGAGCCCGAAGTTGAATAACGTCGCGGTGATAGGATGCATCTTCGTGTACGTGGCGGTAATCCTGCTGGGACTGGACAAAGGAACTTTGTTGAGGGAGGAACATTTTTCGCGATTGTGTAACGTAAGTAAATAGATTTGGGAGCTCCCAGAAAAATTTTTCGCCTTTTGAAGATAGCGACGTAAATTTGCACTTTTGTTAAAATAAAAATAAATAAAGAAAGAGAGACTGCGCATGATGTCAATATATGTGCATAGAACTTCGCTTGGGTTTGTTTACTATAAACGCGGGAGAATCGACGGCGCCAGTTCGAAGTAGGACGACGCCGACGTCGAAACGAAACATTCCAGTTTGGAGTGATAAATGGTGTAGGAAATGAAAGGTCGGGTTGGGAATGTTAAAACACAACTTGTTATAGAAATATTTCGTTTAATAGTATGGATGATAAGCAAAAATATGGTATAAATATGATTTTATTATTTTTGAGATATTACACAGCCTGTAAAAAAAATGACTGCGTCAAAAAAAAGCTGATTTAAAATATTTCAAGAACTCTGATTCCAAAAATACCATTCTGTTTCTTGCATCAGCTCTAGTTGTTGGGATAGACAAAAATTCAATATTTCATATATTTTCATTCATATTGACACAAATATCACATAGGTAAACTCCTCACCACACAATTGTTTATAAAATCGGTGACACGTGTTTCGCTAGCTCGAGGCAAGCATCTTCAACAACCGTATAAACCGAAGTGACATATTTCTAACATTAAAAATTCTACAACATTTTGCCCCACTTTTTACTGTGACCATGTGCATGCACAAATATTTTCCCCCTCGGTGACGACTCGGACGCCTTTTCACCCCCGCAAATTCCCATATTAAGTCAAGTGGACGGCCAAGGGAAAAAGTACCTGCTACCCGAAGTTTGAACGTTAAAGATTTACAGGTACATTGTGTGAATTGGTTAATGCCCGAAGAAATTAAATTATAGTTAAAATTCTTTCATTTGATCATAATAATCGGAATAAACTAGATTGAATCGTTCCCGCGTCCTGATTTAGAAGATTTATATTTTTGTGTATGTGTATGGCTTCAAATGCATCGAGTTCTCGCGGTGAATCGATCTGTCTTATCAATTTTAAATTTTCCATTTCTATGTCGTGCCCCGTGTCATACATATGTTTCGCGATACTTGACGAGCCTATTCTACCGTAGCGATAATGTGCCACATGTTCTTTGAATCGTGTAGCTATTGCGCGTCTCGACTGTCCTATATATGCTTTATCGCATTCACTACAATTAATTTTATAGATACCCGACCGTTGTTCCGGAACTGTTTTGTCTTTCGGATTGCCTAAAAGATCCTTTTAGGTGTTTTTAGACGTCGAGCACACCTTCAAGTTTTGTTTTTCTAAAATATTGCTAATCCCTTTTGAAATCTTCAGTGTGGTCACTATCAATACTTATTTTCTTTATAGTAGCTAGAAAACGATTCGTAATTTGTTAATCATGCAATAAAGCCATTCCTGCGGTAATTCGTTATGCAAATTTGAGAAACAATAATAAAAATCGGCAATCCTACAATTTTGTGGCACAGTAATTTTCAAGTTGTTAACTTTGGAGGCTGTGGCTACGAGCTTGAGTTTGCAACGAATTTAGAGCTTTATTTCTACTGTTCTGTGAATAAAGATCTTAAACCGTACCTTTTATTTCCCATTTAGTTTACATAGTAAACTAGATCTTTAATCTTCACCTCTAAAATTATGCAACTACACCAGCTTTCCAAGGAGATGAAAGAGTCTAAAGCTATCAGTTCAACTGTAGATATGCAGTCAGAACTAGATGATTATTACGATCTAGCAGCAAATGTGTAAACTACCTCAACTGCCATTTTGAGTAGAAGTCGTCGTCCTAGAGCGTGTATTTTATACACAGTGATTAATTTTAGGAAATTTAGCTGGCTGATGTGCAATTTACGTTTTGTGTCTAAAATAATAACACAAATCAAAGTAAGAACCATCATTTTATAGCAGCTATATCTTAAACTAAACTGTTTTTGCTACATTGTAAGTTATTGAAAGTTGATGGTCAATGGATTAATACCTTAATTGTTTTGTCCATCGGTGAGGAATTTTTGTTCCACTTTCTTGCAGAATAAGCATTAAAAGGTAATACGCGAAACCGACACACATACAGCACAGTACAAAAGAAAGAGCAGAAAATATTTGTCTTTAATAAATAAAAGAAATTAATTTATTGACAAAATTTTTGTTGTACAAAAAATTGGCGTGATGAAATAAATATATAGGCACTAAATACTATTGTTTGGCGTAGGTTGATATCCGTGAAATTCATTGAAATGTGCTTTTATCCATAACGATGGCAAATCTGAATATGTAACACAAATATTTGATGTTAGTCTTCTTCTCTCTCATTCGCATAACCTAGCATACAACACTTTCTTTTTCTTTTACCCCCTCCTTCTTTTGGTAGAGGGCTCATTATGTGCTTAGTAGTATTTTCTTTAGCGGTATTTTCATAGTCTTCTTTTAGTTCTTGAATGTTTTTGGAGCAAGTCATCAAATAACATTCTTTCAAAATCCGAACAGGCAATTTCGTAAAGTTCAATATCTTGATCTATAGAATCTATTGCCCTCATATTTTGATTGTAATATTCAATGGGTAAAGATTTTTGAAAACTGACGTTCTTTTTCCACAAATCTTTCACTTCTGTAGTGAGTACATAAACCCCGAGTACGGAAATGGTTCTTTTTCACAGGAAGAATCACTTATTTTTGTCCATTTTATCAGAATGTACGAGACGAAATCAGAATAATACTTACACACGCTTCCAACAACAACTAAACTGTAACTAACCGGCAGCAACCGGCTTCATTCGCCTCACGAACGGAGGAAGTAGTTTTAACACCTGGCACACAATGCCAAATTTTTAGGGGAAATAAAATATATATCTATATGTGGAGGGAGAACTATCTCATATATCCACCATTGGATACCTGGTAGCAAAATGGATAACTACCTGGTACTATTTTGACAACTGGCGGTATTTTGGTGCAAGTATTTCGAAAAAGAGACTTGCAACAAATATCGTTATTTCATGGCACATTTTCGTTTCTTGTATCAGTTATAGTTACTCGCCAAAGAATTAAAATGTCTTAAGTTATATGATATTGGCAACTCTCTCCTATATTGCTTTATATTGTCATGATGGACCACATATTTTCAGTTCTGGTTGCTTTTCTTGAATTGGATCGCACAATTTCTACGATTCCTATAACCCTCTTAAGCTGATAATATGACCTTTTCCTTAATTCGCTTTTGAATATCATTATTGATAGATTTTCCTCTAACATTACGGTATTTTATTATTCTCGCAGCAATAAGAGATTTCTTTTTCTTCTTTCTGAAGGAAAAAAACTATTTTATCTTCTTCAGATGATACTGATTAGTGATGGGTCGTTATTGAACTATCTGTTATTTTAGAACCGTTCTCGATCCATAACAATTGCAACTCGCTGGGCAAAGAACGGTTCCTTTCGGACGGTCTCCAGCGTACGCGGTTGAAGAAGAAATTCCACATCATCCACTTCTTTCCTATTAAATATTTCTCCATGATGATTATTTCGCCTGGGAAACTTCCGGATGAATGAATTGTGATTACTTGATGATTGTTCCTATTTCCTAACTATAAAGCTGTTGTTCGATGAATCAGCTACGGATTGTAGCAAACGGATGTGTCCACAATGAAAACGGACTTCAATGTTTTTGTTATAGTTATTTTACACCATGTGTGTAAACTAGCGTTGAATCGTGAGAAAAGAAAACTGTATAGGAATTCCTAACGAAAAACTTAATGTACGTAGGGTACAGTTACATCATCAATACACAATCATATAACTCGGGGAATTACCAAGATGTTAGAACTAGTGATGGGAAAGTATAACGTCGGGGAAAAACAAACTATACATATATCAAATCAAGCAAAGGCCGCCAAAGGCGATGTACGCATGACATATTTTATTGATTTTATGATGCGTTATCAAATAGAACTGTCGAGTACGAAACAATGATGATCTGTTATATTGGAACCGTTATTTCAAAATAACGAGAACGGTTGGAACGGTTCTTTTAAAAGAACGCGTTTTCCCATCACTAATCCTGATAAATTAAGATTTTATGTGAAAGTTATAATTTTCTTCAAATCATTCTCATCATTAGATTGGGCTAATATTCCCGTATGATAAGTAATCTGTCCTCTTCATAATGTAATTTTAAAATAAAACAATTCGTGTAAAGAGATAATCTGTTTTCTTTTTAACTCGTGTTAAATCAAATTCATGTAAAAAAAAATTCGTGTAAAAAGAAAATTGGGTGTATTATATTACAGCGGACAAAGGACAAATGACTCATCATACCGCATATTTGCCCAGTCTACTCATCATTCATTGACTCATTAAATTCAATTTTCACATGCGATTCTCGCGCTTCATTTCCTTTCCTCAATTCCTGCCTTAGCAAAACGAAAGCACCCACCTATCGATGAACACCTCAACAAATTCGAGCCACATCAATCAAAAGACCCGTCAAATTCAATTAAATCGGATTATAAATCTTTATTTTCATCTGACACACCGCGCGAATCCTAAACCTTAACGTATTCGCGAATTAAGCATTCCTGACAAGTTTAAAATTAGATTTCCGAATCATAAATTAGAGCGTAGGTCATTATTTCGTCCGTTTCAGGAAAAAGCGACCTGCGCATTTAAAACGACTCCCTTTGGGCGCTCGCGGACGTCATAAAAAAGGGGGCGCCCGTGAAGTCGGTAACGCGTTGGGCATGCACAAAAACTTTAATGGATTTATTTAATTAATCAATAAGTCTAATTTGTCTCGTTTGATCGCGTGATATGGCGAATGGATAGTTTTTTTCTTTGTCAAATTATTCATAAATACCACTCGCTTGATTATAGCGGGGTGTGTACGGTGATATCAATTTAAAAAGAAATTAGTTGTTATTTATTAAATTTATTGATTTAAGTTGGTTTCTTGTAGGAAATTCCAATTTTAGGACTGTCGGTGAAGGAACGAGTTCTTTGATTTATTTCCCGTGCACGATTTTTTTCCTGTATGCAATTTGGTAATAGCGCGGTGTTTACGTTAGGCGAATCCCGTGAAACGTATAAGACGAAAGATGATGGCGAAAAAGGATCTAAAGTTGAATTTGTTGTGGGTAAAATCAATAATAATATTTCTTTATTCTTTAAATACAAAGGTATAGAATACGGCAATAAATCAATATTATACGTAGTATATAAAAGAAATAAAATTACCCTTACCACACCTATCGTAATTCCAGATACGTATTTCGGCAAATAAGTTGCCATCCTCAGTAGAAAACCGAGGGAGTTAAGTATCACCAGCGATATCCAGCTAGCGTCCGAGACGAACGAGCAGTGTGCAATTCTAGAGCATGCACAATGAACATCGCACATTGAACCCACGTAACATCGTTGACACTGTCAGTGTCAACCACGTTTTGGTGTGTCTCGCGCGGGCAACGGATATGTATTTAACTCTTATCAATAACGCGACATATTCGTTCTTTTGACGTAGCCTATAACAAAATTGTTATATCTAAACAGGTATTAAAGTATAATTTGTTAAAAATCTAATAAATTCCCTCAAGATTGCCCCATCTAAACTAATCTTTATAACCATCTTTGATGTCCGATTACTAGAAATTCTCTCCGTAATTCGCACTAACCCATTAACACCAGATAACGAACGTCCGATAAAGTCCGAATCTCATTAATTCAATTCATTTGAGACCATAGCTAATTAGAAATGTGCATTGAAACGCTTACTGCGCGTAGAGGGCTATTTCAACTGGAAAGTAAAATGGTAACACGTGTAATTGCGAAGTTAAACTAATGATGCAACGTTGTACGAATGTGTACAATTATGTATACTAGGATCGCCCGATGGTCGAAATTCGACGACAACAGCTATATATTAATACTCACTCAAATATAAACAATCACACCTGATTTACATTGAATGTTAATTGTATTTTCGAGTAAAATAAAATAAAAATCGCGCTCTACTTTTGAGAAAATCGTTGAAAAGAAATTGAAGTTTCCTATTTGTCTCTTATATCGTTAATGTTCAACGTGCTGTTCAACGAAGAGATCGTAGCGCGGTGGATAGGATCTAGGTTTTACACCCCTGGGAATGTGTGTTCAAGTTCTTTGTGCACAAAGAGATTGGAAAAAAGGACATGAGGAGGAGTTGAACACACATCCCCCACGGGTGTAAACCCTAGACCTTATCCACTGCACTACGATCGCTTCGTTAAACAACACTTAAAATTAACGATATAAGGGACAAATAGGAAACTTCAATTCCTTTTTCAACGATTTTCTCAAACAATAAAGCACGTTAGGACAAAAGCTCATACCTAGATATATAAGACCCATGAAAATTCTGGTATTCCACAGAAATGTAAATGCTTGGCACGAACGGATGAGCTGAACATGCAATTATTTTACTCACTCGCAATTTGTTGAGACGCCAACTTAATCCACTTAATCTGCTTTTGTGCAATCAATATTATGCCATACAATTTTTGTCCGGTTCTCGAACGTATTTACTATAATAATTTGTTATTACTTGACGTGGTTGACGTATGTATATCACGTTCCGTGTGTCATTCTGACATTTACAATATGTAATATATGCAATATGTTACAGACTCTCATCTGCGTTCCACTGCACGTACCGCGATGAAACATACATTCGACAAATCTGCATTGCAATACGAAAACAACGATATATGTACCATCGCGATACATGGAGGGAACACTCTAAAATATGTACCAGAAGACGACCCACTGCGTATTAATATATAGATAATTTTTAACAATCAATAACTATAGATATTGCAAATAACTAATTTTTATATCCTTTCATCTTACTAATGAATATTTATTCGTTTTCGTTGTTTCTATTGTTTCTATTAAAACACAGGACAGCCTAAAATGTGTTCTGTTAACTGTACGGATTCGGCCAGAGCTTAACTCAGGTCTGGAATCACGGGAGTTCGGGCGAGAACGAATGAAGAACATTGAGATTGAATACCATAGAGTTCACGATTTATCTCTATGTGTAATACAAAATTTGTGAATTTGTGAATTTTTCTAAACAGAAACAGGGAGATGGCTTAACTTCATTGTTATTGATCATCCTCATGAACAAGACTACCAAACAAATGAACTATTAAACACTGTAATTGGACTCAAAAATCTGGAAGTGAACATAAAGAAGACACACAAATCATGATTGTCAACGAGGTGCAGAAAGATAGACAAAGCAGTTTGGAGATAAAATGCGCGAATGCCACATTGGAAAGAGCGACAACGTGTGACTATTTGGACATGATAATAGCAAAAGATGGAGAAATAGATGCAGAACTTGCTAACAGAGATAATAAATCATACAAAAAGAAATGTAGATATGGAGGTAAAATCGCAGTAGAAATGAAACATTTAATAAAAATTGCCGAAATGACAAAATTACAAACGAAAACATTGGAAAAATAAGAAAGTAGGAGCCAATCATAGTAAAAATTAGAAAGAAACCTGGTTGGGCTGGTTTGGTCAAGTGGTGAGAATGAAGATGTGTAGAATTACAAATAAGATGTTGGAAATGGGAAAGGCAACTAAGAGATAGAGAGGGAGACCAAAAGTAAGATGGATAGACCAAATTCGAGAGGTAGGACTAAATAGAGGAAAGTCCTTAACCTTCCTATACTCATGCCAAAATGAAAGACGTATACTATACTATATAAGTCGGTCTCACAGACCGTATGCGTGAGTATAGGAAGGTTAAAAGATATGAGAACCTTGGCAGAAGACAGCAAGCCACGGACAGTTCGATCCAAAAAAGGGCAGAAAATGCGTTAAAACTGCAGACATGGTTCACCTCCTATGACCTACGCAGTTTAGTTTGTCAATGTTTCCAATATTTCTCTTCTCTGTTTCTTCTCAATGTGATCTCGGGGTTATATATGGAAAAAATGCAAAACTGGAAGAAACTTGCGAATTTAGTCCCTATATCAAGCTCAACATACTTCAAAGGTTTACAGATGAGTTTACTCAATTTATTTTTCTTATTCTTTCCTATTCCCTTTCCTGTAGACTTTGAATTTTTGGGTAATACTTGAATAGAAGCAGATATTACGAGGTGTAAATTATTTCTTCAAATTTTCTCGTCTTTGTTGCTTCTTGGTCAGATCCTTCGATAATGTATGAATAAAATAGAGAATTAGATAAAACTTGTTAATTTAGTCCTTATATCAAGCTCCAAGAAATTTAGAATTATACATACGAGTTTACGCCATTTATTTTTGCAATTTTTCTCTTCTCTGTTTCCTGAAAATCTTGATATTTTGCAGAATACGTGAGGAAAAGCTGAAGAAATAAGGTTTGAAATTTAGTTCTTAGATCTAGCTCCATAAACTTTAAAGGCACGATTTGGAAATTATTTCTTCCAATTTTCTATTATTTGTTTCTTATGGAAAAAACGCAAAGCTAGAAGCAACTTGTGATTTATTCCCTACCTTAAGCTCCCCAAGCCTCAGAGATTTGCAGATGAGTTTAATCAATTTATTTTTGCAAGTTTTTCCTTCTCTCTTTCCTGTGGATCTTAATCTTTTGGAGAATACGTCAAGAGAAGCAAAAACTGCAAGAATCTTTCAAATTTAGTCCTTAGATCTAGTTCCACATACTTTAAGGATACGATATGTAAATTATTTCTTCAATGTTTCTCTTTTCTGTTCCCTTTCTGATCAGATATGTGGGTTATATTATATGTGGATAAAATGCAAAACTAGAAGCAACTTGTGATTTACTTCCTACCCCAAGCTCCACGAACCTTGGAGATTTGCAGATGAGTTTGCTCAATTTATTTTTGCAACTTTTCCCTTCTCCGTTTCCTGTAGATCTTAATCTTTTGGAGAATATGTGAAGAGAAGCAGAAACTGCAAGAATCTTTAAAAATTGGTCCTTAGATCTAGTTTCACAAAACTTTAAGGTATATGAGGTGTAAATTATTTCTTCAATGTTTCTCTTTTCTGTTCCCTTTCTGGTCAGATATGTGGGTTATATTATATGTGGATAAAATGCAAAACTAGAAGCAACTTGTGATTTACTCCCTACCCCAAGCTCCACGAACCTTGGAGATTTGCAGATGAGTTTGCCCAATTTATTTTTGCAACTTTTCCCTTCTCCGTGTAGATCTTAATCTTTTGGAGCATACGTGAAGAGAAGCCGAATTTGAAGAATTTTTGAAATCCAGTGGTTAGATCTAGCTCCACAAACTTTGAAGGCACGAGGTGTAAGTTATCTCCTCAAATTTTCCCATTTTTGTTTCTTCTTAAACAGATATTTACGTTATGTATGAATAAAATGCAAAACTGGATGAAAATTGTGAATTTAGTCCGTACGTCAAGCTCCACAAACTTTAGAAATTTGCACATGAGATTATTCAATTTATTTCTGCAATTTTTCTCTTCTCCGTTTCTTGTAGACCTTGGTAATGCGTGGAGAGACGCAATAGCTGCCAGAATCTTTGGAATTTAGTCTTCAGATAGAGTCTCACAAACTTTAAGGACACAAGTAACAAATGATTTCATCAACTTTCCTCTTCTCTGTTTCCCCTCAATCCCCGATTTGCAAGTTTGGTCCTCAGATCAAAGTCCACATACTTTGGAGGTCGTAGTTATAAAATTTACATCTCGCTCTGTACCGTTTCTTATAGTTATCGGATCTTTTTAGTTGGATTAAGTTTAATTCTTTGATCTGGTTTTATAAGCGCAAACATTTAGAAACAGATTTACTATTATTATTTCTTCTTCTCTTGTCAGGTTTCCTCTAGTCTTGCATCTTCGTGTTATGAAAATGTGAAAGTTGATGATATTCACAGGATTTGTCTAGTATTCTCCGACCACACGAAGATTCTTTAATTTTACCTTCAAACGATTCAAAATTATCATCAAAGTAACTTTCGATCGAACGTTCAAAAACGACTTTGAAATGTGAGCTTTGCCCTAATTCAATGCAAAAGATTAGTTTCTATCACTCCGTTTGAAGAGTACAGTAACGAGGACACCAATTAAGTTTGATACAATTCCATGAAGTTATCAATTACCGCACAGTATTACACGAAGATGACGATCACAAGCGTTTCAAATTACTCTGAATACATATTTACACGCTTCGAGCTTTATAACTTATTTCAGTTGACCCTCGTCACCCCAAATTTGTAATGGAAGGTAAAAAATTTACTCGCCCTGAAACCATATAACAAGATCTCGGTATCCTATCTACCTACCTACATACACTTTTCTGAGTAATCCAACACGTAAAACATTTTCCTTTCAGATCAAAGTATATCTGCTCTCGGCAGGCTTCTCCCTGGCCTTCGGCTCGATGTTCGCCAAAACGTACCGCGTCCACAGGATTTTCACCTACAGCAGCAGCGGTCTCGTGAAGGACAAGATACTGAAGGACGAGCAGTTAATCGCGTTGATTCTCCTGCTGCTGTTCATCGACGCGGTCATAATTTCGTTCTGGATTTTCGTCGATCCGTTACAGAGACGGCTTCACAATTTGACGGTCGAAGTGAGTCCGGAGGATCGCGGCGTCGTTTACCAGCCGCAGGTAATTGGTGTTGTTTTCTTTTTCATTTCGTTAAATCGATAACGCTTAACTTGTGTCGTGCACGTAACGAAGTAAATAGGAAATGCATTAGCTGGTGACGGTAAAATAAAATTCGCTGTTACGCTTGCTAATTGATGATAATGGGAACGTTGAAGGAAATAAATGAATTGGAATTTGCTTTGTACAAAATATAACAATAAGAGTTGTAGGCTTACGAACTAAACCAGAAGTGATCCAGTTTGCTTCTTCCAAAAAGAAAAAGAACAAGATCTATATTTACAACGATAGATTGAAAAGTTTCTGACTGACAATAAAAACAAAATACGAGGGTGGGTCAATAAGTTCGTGACTTTTTGAATTTCCCGCCTCTTAACTGAAAGGGCAACACTGCTCCTGTCAACAGGCAACTGTCAGTTGACTCCTGTCAAAATTTGAACAAGCTGCGACATTTAGTTTGTGTTTGACAGCCATTGATAGCAGACTACCGCGTAAAATGGAAAAAAGGGAATTTCCGTGCTCATTAAGCATTACCTTTTGCGAAAAAAACATCACTCAAACCAAGGCTAAGCTTCATAAATACTATGGGGACTCTGCACCATCAATTTCAATGGTAAAAAAGTGGGTTACTGAATTTCGTTGTCTCCGTACAAGCACGGAAGGTGTCGAACGTTCTGGACGCCCAGTACAGTACGCAGTACACTCGAAACAATTGCAAAATTCACGATATGGTCGGAGATTGAAAGTGAGAGAGATCGTGGAAGCCATAGGCATCTCACGTGACTCAGTGGGTTCAATTTTGGATGATCACTTGGGCATGAGAAAGCTTTCCGCAAGATGGGTCCCGCGTTTACTCACAATCGGCGTCAAACGCAATCGTGTGACAACTTCGCAGGAGTGTTTGGCGTTATTCAACCGTCAGATGGACGAGTTTCTGCGCCGTTTCGTAACCGTAGACGAAACGTGGTTCCACCACAACACACCAGAGACCAAACAGCAGCCAAAACAATGGGTTTCTCGGGGTGAATCGGCGCCAAAGAAGGCCAAGGTGGATTTGTCAGCCAATAAAGTCATGGCAACCGTTTTTGGGCTGCACGTGGTATAATCCACATTGACTACCTTCAATAGGGTAAAACAATCAAAGGAGAATATTATGCCAAGTTATTGGGTCAATTTAATGAGGATTTGAAAAAGTACGACCGCATTTGGTCAAGAAAGAAGTTCTTTTCTACCAGGACAACGCAAGGGTACACACATGTGCAATTTCCATGGCAAAAATCAATGAATTGGGCTACGAATTGCTCCCTCATCCGCCCTATTCTCCGGATTTAGCCCCGAGTAACTATTTTTGTTCCCAAACCTTAAAAAATGGCTCGGCGGAAAGATATTTGACTCTAAAGATGAAATCATCTTACAAACAAATACCTATTTTGATGACCTCGACAAATCTTATTTTTTGGAAGGGCTAAAAAATTGGAGAAACATTGGACAAAGGAGATTAATTTGAAAAATAAAATGTTTTTTATCCAAAATCTGTGTTTCACTCAAAAAGCTACGGATTTATTGATCCGCCCTCGTAATACCGATTAAAGCTATATTTGATATTTCAATATAATCCACTTGGAGCTCAATATTCTTGGTCCAAAATTTCTCTGACTTCTCGATTCTCTCCCAAAAGTGACTTTCTTCGAGGTTCCCAAAATAATCGTTTACAGCCCTTATCAATACTTCATTCGACCAAAATTTCTTTCCACCCACAAATATTTTGAGTTTCAAGAAGAGGCGAAAGTGTGACGGAGCCAAATCTGGCGATGCGGAAGGATTTCGACCTTCAATTCTGTCAATTTCTTGCTGAGCGATTGCAATTGAATAAGCGGGCGCATTGTCGTGATGAAACAGTACCTTTTTCTTGAACATTCCCAGGCGTTTTCCCTGAATTGCTGTTTTCAATTTGTCCCAAAAGTGTTGTGTAATATTGGCCCAGTAACAGTTTTGCCTTTTTCAAGATAACCAATTAGCAAAATTCCTTTTGCGTCCCAAAGAAACCGATGCCATCACCTTTCCAATTGAGTGAATGGTCTTTGCCTTCTTCAGAATCGATTCACTACATGCAATTCACTGTTTCGATTCCATTTTTGTTTCTGGTGTGTAGCAACGAATGCAGGTCTCAACCAAGGTCACAAAACATCTTTTGAAATCCGTTGGATTCCTCGTAAACAATTCCAGACAATCGGCCGAGGTTTTTGCTCCGAATTGAGCAAATGCGGCACCCATCTTGCAAAAAGAAGCTTTTTTGAACCCAATTCATTATGTAAAATACCAACTACTCATTCATAAGAGATGCCCACGGCTTCCTCAATTTCGCGCACTCTTATTCGGCGATCTGTCAAAACCATGTCAACAATTTCTTCCACAATTTCAGGCGTGGTAGCCGTTTTCAAACGTCCCGAACGTGGTTCATCACTTGTATGCTTGCGATCACGCTTGAATTCCGAAATCCAAAAACTCACGATCAAAAAGGAAGGTGATAAATCCTCAACAACGACATCTAACCTTGATTTGATTTTCGTTGCGGTTTTCCCTTCCAAACAGAAAAATTTGATGACCGCTCCAACTGCACTTTTATTCATAATTGAAGAGACAAAAAAAGTACTGGACTTCAATACCTCGCAAAACCAGACTATTTGACTGATCGATTTAATATTTGCAGTTAATTAATACCAGAAAGTTACCAATGACATTTTAAACCCCGCCTAAGTTGCCGGAATAATAATAAGAAGAAATGCAGCTGGGTACATTCTTTTCTTTCTTCTTTTGTTAATTGAAGTTGTCTGACACGTACTTACCTCGACTGTAGACGTCGTACATATAATAGCTTCATCAAAGATTCTAAGAAATGCCTTGTTTGCTTTGTTTGCCCACAAGTGTTTACCTCGACCTCTTCAATTGTCTTCAGGTTGTTATGTCTTGTCTTTACGATATCATATTCTTCGTTGCTCACGAACTTTTAAACTGTAAACATGGTGAGTAAAAGAAAATCTTTGTATGTTGACGAAAAAGTTTCATCAAAACGCTTTGGATTCAGTCCATCCACTGTGTGCTATGATTTGAAAGGACAAGGAAAAAATTCTACAAGCCGAGGTAGACGGAAACCTAAATTTGAAGATTTGGATTAAACCATGCTGTCACGGTTTCACAAACAGCGCCAGAACAATATGCCTGTTTTAGGGGCGATTATGAAAGCTACAGCAGAGAAAATTGCTGGACATTTTAAAATAACCGATTTCAAAGTATCAAGAGGATGGCTTGGAAAGTTTAAATAACGCCACCATAGAAACTACGGTAAAAATTAATGGAGAGGCCCGTGATGTCGATACGAATGTTATTCACGACTGGATTAATAGAGTATGGGCGAATTCGGAAAGAAAAGTCAGCCCCAAGTGACATTTCTAATGCACACGAACCCGGATTTTTTTTTCAGGTTGACGCCCGATAAAACATTGAAATTTAAAGGAGAGAAGAGTGTCGGGGGAAAACTCTCCAAAGAACGTATCATAGTGCTTGTAGCTGCGAATATGGGTGGCACGGAGGAAAGGAAGCTGATGGTAATAGGCAATAAATAATAGGTGTAAGCAATTGCCAGTCGCCTATAAAACTCATAAATCAGTATCGATGACAAGTTAACATTTTGAAGAAGAGTTGCAAAGATGGGATGCAGAATTGAAGGGCCCTAAAGTCATGCTTCTTGTCGATAACTGTCAAGCTGACCCTTCTTTTATCTTACCTTCAAAACATAGAGTTGGCATTTTTTCCACCCCAACACGACCAGTATCTTACAACCACTGGACCAAAGCGTGAATAAAAGCCGCAAGGGTCACGACGGAAGGAAACTATTGAGCTGTCAAATCAGGTGGTAAAACTTCCATCAATATAAAAAAGTATGGGAGGAAGTGACAGCAACAACTATATAGCACTCTTTTCGTAATGCTGGAGTTTGTGCCAGTTCTGCGACTGATGAAATAGAAACAAAATCGGAGTTTGAAAGCGAAGATGACCATCCTTTCATTGAGTGGATAAAGCAGTTCAGTATCCCACAAAATATCATCAGTAATCTACAAACCTACATAGAAGTAGACGACAGCCGGGCCATAGCAGCTTCGCTTACAGATGAAGAAATCATTGATTCAGTGAGGAAAAATGGGGAAAAGGAGCCTGAAGAAGATGATGCAAATGATCCTGAGCCAACACCAAGCGTTAAATAAGCACTTCATGCAGCAAAATTAGTGGAGAAATTCTTTTTATTGAACTACGATGATCTCACCCTAGCCCAAAATGTAAATAAAATACAGCAAAAAATTTGGAACTGCAAAAACGTCAGACAAAGATAACAGACTATACACAATAATGATGTCATGTAAAAGTAAAGTACAGGATAACTCGGTCATAACGTACTCGGTTATAGCGTACTTAATTCAACGTCCCCGGCTGGGTTCCACTATGCTTAGTAACCTATTTTTCTTCTATGACGTACTCATTTATAACGTACTTCTGATGTAAAGTACTTATAATCCAGGCAGCAGTGACGCACGTAATTCGTTTATAACGTACTTCTCCGAATGATGAAACATTCTACCGGGATTTCCTGGGTTTTATAAATTCACAACGAAGCGTGAAGTGAAACGTGAAGTTACGATGATGTCAGTATTAGATATCATTCACACACAGTTACACGTGTTCTTTCTTATAAAATGTCGGTCGAATATAACAATAAATTGCGTCGCAAGACCTTAACTACAAGAAAAAGTAGATATTATTAAAGCTGTGGAAGGTGGTTTAAAACAGTCTGGAATTTGTTGCAAAAAAATCCTTGAAAAAAAAAAACCGTTTGTATCGTTTTGAAGAATAAAGGAAAAATTGTAGCAGCTTATGGCAACGCAAGTGGTCTAAAGAAACTTAGAAAACCTATTCGGCAGGACGTTGAAGTTGAAGCATCATTGAAGTGTTAATAACGTTGCGATTAGTGGTCCAGTTCTGCAAACGAAAGCTGAAGAACTGGCAAATTTAATTAATAATGAGTTTAAATGCACTTCGGGGCGGTTAAACAGATTCAAAAAACGATATAACATTGATGCTAGTAAAGTTCACGGTGAAGCAGCAGACGTGAATTTGCAACAGGCAAAAGCAACATGAATGGGTGAAAAGTGAGTTGCAAAGATTAAAAACAAAATTACGTTGACCACGATATTTTAAATGGAGAAACACGAATATAAATACATACTTCACCTGAGTGCTCACTTTTATCTTTATAACGTACTTCCGATAAAACGCACCAAAACCTTCGGACCCGTCAGATACATTCCCCAAAAGTTCCCATTTATCTCCTGAAGACATCCTTGGAAATCACGCTTAAAAGCGTTAGTTCAAACCGTCTTCGCGTCACACCAGTTTAAATTGTTTATCATATACTTTCTGAAACTTCGAGGAGTAATTTCGGGACGTTTCGGAATAAATAGATTATGTATACATTTGTACTCTCAAACCGACCCATATTTATTCAACGTAATACCTCGAGCGACTTCCCCTCGACAAGCGAAAATGTCGAAACAGATTAGCAAAAGCTCGCGGGCGTAACGCCAAAACTTTGAGCGAAATATCTCTTCTTCTTTTCCCTTTTAAAATGTAACAATAACGACTGCAAGCGACTCGACGGTGTTAAATTAAGCGGAAACTTCCTCGAGCACAGTTTTGGTCATTACGACGAAAACTTTTATCTTCTATATTTTTCTAGGTGGAAGTATGCGCTTGCAACAACACCAGAGGATGGTTCTTGGCCATATACGGCTACAAAGGCTTCCTGTTGATCATGGGCGTGTACATGGCGTGGGAAACTCGCAACGTGAAAATACAAGCCTTGAACGACTCCCAATACATCGGAATCTGCGTTTACAGCGCGATTTCGAGCGCGGTAGTCGTCATCCTATCCAATTTCTTGTCGCAAAACACGATCATCAGTTACCTAGCCACTACGTCCAGCATTCTAATATCCACCTCCATCACTTTATTCCTGTTATTCTTGCCGAAACTCCGCGCCGTCCTCAGGGGCGATAAGGAAGATCCGATCATGGAAAGTATGGGATTGAAACTGGAATCGAACACCAAGAGGATGGTCGTGGATGATCCGAGGGAATCGTCGCATCGCGTCGAGATTCAAAATAAAGTCTACAAGGGCGAGATCGAAATTTTGGATAAGGAAATCGAAAGGTTGGAGAATCTATTGCTGAAATACGCGAATTCCGCGGACGGAATTAATGGGAAGTTGATGGCGGTGCCGTTTACCATCAGCGATAAGGAGTGCTCCTCGGTAAAATTGGAAGTACCGACTTTGGATGTGATCAAGAAAGATTCTTGGCTGATGGAGTTTAAGAAGAAGCAGTTGTTTATGTCCGAAAATGCCCTCCATAAGTGCTCGTTGTTGGGATTAGATAATACCATCGGGAAATTCAGGAACTTCGTCGGGAGCATCCCGACCGTTTGGAATTCTTTGCAAAATTGTAGCAAAATGCCTAGATCTAATCCCGATGTTAGCGTAAAGAATAGTTCGTTGTTAGAAGGTAGTAAGTTCGAAGCAAAATCTACAATTAGCATAGTCGATAGTAATTATAATGTTACTGAGTAGGATTAACGTTTTAACGATTGATTTAGGAGAGTTTAGATTTTTTCCTAAAATTTCGTTGGCTTAGCCTTCACTCAAAATAAGGGAATTAGGAGCCATTCCAGAATTTGTAGTGTTGCCAAAATGATGGAATAAAAACAATGGAGGATCGTGTGGTTCAAGACGAACCCAAAGCCTCTGTCTGAAATTATCATCGTCAATGGAAAGATTATGAGATCATAGAGTTTCACGTGCAAAATTTATCTGAATGTTAGCCAAGGAACGGGCATTTTGACTAACAAAACTAATTATGTAAGTGACGTACGAATTTAAGTTAGTTAGTACATAAAGTCAGTCGAATTGCTTGGCTAAAATTCACGCACCGAAACGACACCCGTAACTTCAGCCAAGATATCATTTGGCTTGTGTTAGCTAAAGTTGAAATTCTAAAATAGGCTCCGAAGGGAAAGTGTTAACATAACCTTTGTCTTGTTTATGTGTTAGCCGAAATTAGATAAATTTGTCATACGTACATTTAGGCTACGTATCAGTCGAAGTTAACGCAAGCGTCATACGTGAAATTAGATTGCTCATGAACTACCATCATCCGTATTGTCACGCGTAAATTTGGGCTAAATACTGGTGAAAATTTCTCCTGATTTTGACTAACATATCTTTCCATACTTATCCTCAGTCGTAGGAGTGTATTCTGGCTAAGAAGTACCGCGTGAATTTAAGTTAATTGATACACCTAATATCAATCGAATTGTTTCGCGTGAATTTTGACTTACAATTAGTATAAGCCAAAATTTATCCTTTAAAACATTACCCTCGTCTTCAGCCAAAATACCGTTCTAACCTTGAAACTACTAGGAGAGGAAAATGTTAATAGAAATATAACCTTTTGCTTGTCTTGTAAATGTCTAAATTAGATCATTTATTATAGAGTAGAAATTATTCCTTGTGGCTTTAGTTTCATCTAAATCTTAGGTGTTGGTACTTTGTTCTTACTTAAAAATATGTATTCAAAAGTGGATTATCTGCGCTCATAAGGTCACAATAAAAATAAAAACTCGTTTATGTAATGTGGTGTTATGGTAATACCGTCAGAAATTAAAACAACAATTGTAATATTTCTGATTTACAACAAATGAATTCTTGTCCAAAGATTCACAACAATAAGCCTATACACAAAGAAAGAAAAACATGTCTTGGAAAGAGTTTATTGATAGAAGTCACCAATTTTCTGGACATTCCTTTCCACCACGTCCAGAATGCGCCCAATTCGAGTAAATAGCTCACTGGTACCAAGATCATTACTCCCAAACTCCCGGCAAACCAAAAACTTCTCTCTATCAACTACAACCCATTCGTAGGCTTCGTCATCTTCATTGTCATCACAGAAGATTTTCTCCTCTAAATCTTCTGACGATGTTTCATCTAAGTTGAGTTTTCTTCTCACAATTTTCTTAATAGTATAATTTTCTATTCGTTTCCTTCGAGCATTCTTGTGTGCCTTCCTTTGTTTTGGTTGTTTTCAGCATCGGAATTTTTCTTTTGAGCACTTCATTCTTAATCCCTTAAAATCCTCCTTTCCTTCAGCATCTTTAAAGACACCCTTCATAAGTGTAGCTGACAAAATAACTGCATGCTGCTTTCCATCTCTATGAGTTTTGAATTTAGACCTGTTTCTTTCACTGGTAATGGTGAAATCTCTTGCATGCCTTTTTGGAAATCAAATTTTCCTTTGGATGTGCCCGGTTTTTCTTGGCCTTCAATAACTAATTGTTGAACAAGAACATGAGTAGGAGTAAAGTCGCCCTCAGTTTTTGGGGAAAAAGAGAAATGCCACAAGCTTTAAATCCAGATACAGCCTTTTATAGACTGGCAATTTTCAAATAGGCTTTGCTGAAGATCGAGGCATTATCGTTCTGATGAAAATTCGTTTTTATGAGGTAATCACGTTCCTTATTAAAAGCATTCTTCAGAGGTGCGGAAAAAGCTGCGATTGGCACGACGTGAATGTGGTGTTATCGAGAAAAGTCATAAATAAATGTGGCTTCCTTGGTTATCCATCAAAACCAGGACAAGGTTCTCTTCACTTGACTTGAAGTCCTTTTGGACATGCCTTAGCCATTCTAAGAATAACTCCTTATAAGACCACCTATTATAAGAGAACTTGTAAATAGCCCTTGGTGTCCCCTACGCTAGAATTAACACACGTTTTCTTGGAAATATGAACGATGGGGGTATATATCCTCCTGATACGCATACGGCAGTGGCTTTTCCCTCTTTGCGAACTTATTTCTGTCCTTGCAAAGCAAGAATTTTGACGATCTTTTATAACTGTGAAAATTCCGGTTTCATCCACATTGAAATACGACTGAGGAGGGGGGGATTGAAACTTAGTAGTGACGATTTTAAAATTTTTGTAAAGTAAATCAATCAATCCTTATTAAATACTGTCTCTCTGCTCAAGCTAGCGCTTCAGGTTTTCTTGAACTAATTTTATGTTAGCTAAAAATTGGTTACTTGATTTGTTGAAATCATGTTTTATTCCAATTTTTCGCCAAATTAAAAAACCAAGCGCCTTAATTCGGTTTTGGTGATTCAATAAAATATCTTTGGCAGGAGGACCACATGACTTGCTCTCGAAAGCACGGGGCCTTAATTGAGGCTTATTAATATCTTCTGAATTTAATCTATGATGTAAAGTTGACCTAAGTATGCCAAAAATTACCGGCTGCTTTTTTCTTTGAGATTCAACTTCGAACGGTTTCGAAGAGTCCATCGTAATAGACTTCACAAAGTTTCACGGGGGCCTCCATCTAATGAACTACGGTGATATTGGCATACTCATTAAAAAAGTGGATGACGTGTTAATTGACTATGCCACTTTTACGAATTTTTTATTCACAGATAACCTATTTTATTATTCAATAATAATTATCATTGATAAGTTATCATTGAACAATAAAATTCGTAAAAGTGGAATCGCCATCCACCTTTTAACAAACTCTACCCATATGTATCGCAACTTGCGATTGATGACAATAGAGGGAGTATTTTCAATATAATTCAAAGAAGAGAAGAAGAATTGCACAGCTTTCTTAGAGAGCTGCCTAACAAACGTACCCTCAATTAGTAGGTCGTTTTGAAGAGAGTAAGCTAGATAGTTTTTCTTCTTATTCTTGTTCTTCGTTTTCCTCTTCTTCTTCTTCTTCTTTTTGTTTCAATTATATGGGTGTCGTTAAAAATACTCGCTTTATAGGTATAACTAGTTGTATTTCTCCGACTGTTATCATCACACATTGGACATCGAATAGCTGACTTCTTGGTAGTTAGCTTTCACAGTAGTTAAACTAATTTCCGGCTTACATTCGTTATGGATGCTTTTGGAATTCTGATGTGGCCTTCAATATTCAAAATCGGAACGGATTTTGCGACGAGCTGATGACAGGCATTTCTCATCAAATCTATTCTGAAGGTGACGGAGTAAATTCGCCACCAAACATGTAGAGGATTTCACGTCTAACTGACCATTAAAATAATTTAAATGCACTACCACTAAAAAACAAACTTGATTTCCATTAAGTCTGCAAATACTTTTTCATACGCACTAAATCTTCAAGTAGCCTGCTCCTAATTTTTCTTACAAACAAGTATCCATTAAATTGCAATTGCAAAAATTAAATTAAATTGCTTACTTCTACTATTTCCATCATCAAAAAGGAAAGAAAGGGAAAAAGCTTGATTACTTTCAACCTTCGGAGGATCCTTTTCGTGTGTAACGAAAACTTTTAAATCGTTCAAATTATTCCTTTTACCATATCGCATTTCTTAAACTTTCCTCCAAGCCCTTACAGTGTTAAAAATGGATGTATAATCCCAACAACTTGTTACTCCTCTTCAAATATTTTCTCCTGACTAAATAGCTAATAAACTAAACTATTGTAATACAGTTATCTTCAATAAAATTGGACTGCAACCTTCGTATAGTGTTTCTCTTTTTATAATTTTCCAATTCCAACTTAATAAAACATACCCTGCGGGGAAAAGAAAAATTAATATAGACCTACAAAAATCTATTTTGAGAGGTTTTTTTTTTCTCGCATTCCTAGTTGGAAAAACGAAGTTCCGAACGCGCGAAGCGCGTTCTTGTTAAATGTAACGTATCCTCGAAGCGGGTGAAAAATGATGGAATTATAAATTTTGTTGCCGAGAACTGAGAAAAAACTACACGCATACTTTAGGGAATTATGGACGTGAACGCATTACTAAATGACATGAAAAATTCATTCGCTTTTGCTCTATAGGAACCGTTATCTATGTGTGAACATACACGTCATCCGCTCGTATGTATGCAACAATCGTTCATAACCGATATGAAATTTGAAACTGATAGGGTTTAGCGATGTAATGCACGTAAGGATCGTACAATTAGTATTTAAGATTTGAACGTTGCCGGTTTCATCGAATTTCAAGTACTCTACTTATGGGAGAGTACATTCAAAAGGTGAGATTCCGTAGGAGCCGTCTTCTTCGATGTTGCGAGTGGAATTGACAGGATGTGGTAATAGGGGTTGATCTAGAAAATTATCGTATTTGAAATGAACCCCACTATGATTAATGCCATTACGTAGTATTTGACTGACAGATCTTTCTGCACCAAATCCAAATCTGCGAAGTCAAGTACTCGTTGTATCTAACACACCGTTATCTATAGAGTCTGGAGAAGCGAGAAATGAATCGGAAAATGCCTTCAGCGTGTCACTGATAATTTCCTGAGGTGAACATCTCGATGGAGAATGAAAGTTAATAGAGCCCCCTTCACCGAAGAAGCAAGTTACTTCTCTACACCTCAACGTTGCGGCCGCTGTCACCTGGGCCACAGAAGCCCCACAACGCAGCTAAAATGACTGGGGCCCTCACAGAACAGGATTCTCCGCATCCTAGTGTAAAATGTTAAAAGTTTTGGTGTACTATAGCTTCACCGGGTGGATGAATGATGGCTTAGGATTTAACGTTTTTACATGTAAAATTTAAAAAGTTGATGTTAAATTTATGATTATTTTCTAAACAACGATTAGCAAAAGTCGAATGTGGTTTCTTATATCTATACCTTCTGTCGGTTCTTTCATTTTTACTAAAGATTTTTGTACCTATAATTGTAAAAACTTTAGATTCTAAGCAATCATTCATCCACCCGGTGAAGCTATAGTATAGCGAAACAATATTGTTGTAGTTTTTACAATAAATATTTGAAACTTTTATCATTTTACGTGTATTTATCTCTTATAATGGAGTTTCAAAATGTATATCATTTTTCTAATGAAAATTTTAAATATAGTACATATACAATAAGAAATCAATATGAATTTTGAAATCGGTAAAAATAAAAAGACAATTACTGAAGTTTAAAATGAGAAATATTAATATAAAGAAATCTTTAACAAATCTTTAAATCCTTAACACCTCCTACTATGTAACAAATGCACAGATCCATCGAGATATAAATATACCGACTCTGAGAGAACGTCTGGAAAAAATGTTGAAACTCGCGTAGGAAAGAACCCGCACCAATGACCCATCCCCATGTGTGCATCCCCAAGATCGACCATCGCGCGAAAATCCCTTGCTCAACTGATTTCCTTAGCACCGATTGAGGTAACGTCCAGATTCTGCGACGACCACAACCTCCCAAATAAAGAATTACTGTCTTGTAAACAACGATCTTACAGGATGTTTTTTATTCCCTATTTAGTTTACTTACCCAAAACTGGGCGATTGTAACAGTTCCCCAAAGTGGTAAGGCTATCAGTATGATCCTAGGTAAAAGAATTAAGTTCAACATCAAGCTGCGGGTGATGTAGATGTAGGTGTATATTTATTTGGGATATAAAAATTCATTTCGTGAAACCATCGTTTTGTATTTCTGAAAACGTTCTCCTCCGAAAGGGCGCTATCAAAAATTGTTATTACCATTTAAAAGAAGAAGAACTGACGTCATATCTGCAACAATAATGACGTCACAAAATACGTTTCTCCTTTTTTGTAAAAATTCGCGCATTTAAAAGCTAAGATTGACGTGTTCGAGCGTTATTTCTTTACATTATTTACAGATTTTATTGATTTTGTTTGAACCTATACGTCCACACTGTATATACAAACACACATACAAAACATCCTCCGTTTGACACATGTTTGGATTGTCACATTCGTACCTCATATTTTAAATTGAAAAAGGTCTGACCAGACTGATGAGTAAGACGGAGGGTTAAAACTACTTAAAAATTGTGGATAATATACACACAGCGCCCCAGGAGATGCCCTTTAAGGGTGTTCGGTACTTTCTTTCGAGATCGTTTAAACTTACATTTTTTATTGGTTCCAAAACTATTTCGAAAGCTGTATATTTTGGCTCTGAAAGATGTATGTATAACAAATAAAATATTAATTGTTTCCAATTTTAAGAGCTCAGGATGGTCTAATCTTTTGTCAATAAGAAGTGAAGAACCAGCAGGTTTGCAGGTTTGAAATTTTGGAATACCACATATTCGATGCGGTAGTAGAAGGCTTGTCAAGGAGCATTTTTGTAAATTCCTTTGTTATCGTTGCCTTTCTTGAAGCCCAAAAATGACGGTGAGCCCATGGTCACTTTCCTATTCCTTAATTGAGGTTAAATTCAACAACAAACAAGGAATTTACAAAAAGATCGATGATAAGTCGTACTTATCGTGACGAATACACGGTATACGAAATTTCGAGCCTGTAAACTTGCTGGTTCTTCACTTATTATTGACGAAAAATTGAAGCTGTAGAAGCTCTTAAGATTGTAAAAGGCTAGTATGTTATCGTTATACACAATAGTTTTAAAGGTCAGATATACAATTTTCAAAATAGTTTTGGAACCAATAAAAAAATTTAATTTTAACCGATTTTGCAAAAAAGTATCGAACATCCTTAAATGAATTTTTAAAGATTTTTGCATTGATACTGAGAGTGGATTGAAAAGTCTGAGAGCCCCTTTCCGAGTTATATTTATTCTATTCAATGGTACCCTATTTTATAAGTATGAATTTCTAAAAAAAAAAACGATTTGGGCCAGAGAGTCAGGGTAGTCTCGTGGGATACTAACTCCTGGTGGACCAATGAAGTTTTAGAAAAATGAAACTGATTTGAGTCTAAGAAGAGTTGTCGCCTCAAGAGGCGACAAGTTACCGGCCCAAAACGCCGATTCCTCGAGGCTATAGCCCGTTTACCCACATGTTTAGGGTTTCCCTTGGCAGGGCATTAGTTATAACGTAAATCTTGTTCCTTCTTGATGTCTTCGAAACAGTTTGAAACGATACTCTTTCTTATTCTTCGACTTATAGCTTATTAAATGTCGCCAAGTTAATCGGCGATATAAATGATAATTAGATCGCCATGTATAACTTCCCTTGAAGAAAGTTGGTGAGCGTTATTGTTTTCTCTAACAACTGAAATAGGTCGCAATTAATCTTTTTTACCCCCTATAGATACGTCTTGATGATATCCAGTTTAATTACTGTACCTACAGAACATGAACATGAATAAAGTTTAATATAGAGCGCAGCATTGTCCTCTAAATTACATAATTTCCATTTCAACCAACATATTGCAAGCGTAACCTTCGCGTTTCACCTTCAAAGGGATTTGTCAACTTATGCGTATGGTAATAACGTAGTAATAAAATACAGATTGTTAGAACAAAAATGAAAGGAAAGCTATTTTTAGAACTACAATTGCATAGCATTAGTCAAAGGGAACGACGTAAATTGGAAAGCGTTCGAAATGACGAGAAAACACAATTTCTTGAATTAAGGCAAAAGCGCTTGTGTCTCGGAAGCTTGCGTGGGATTGATTTATTGATGTTAAAGGGTTTGGTTTATTTTGTCTTTGAAAGGTAGATTTAAAATTATCAAATAAAAATTAAATTGATGTTTGTACATGTGAGAGGGATTCTATATGAATTTTCTCACAACATTGCAAAGCCGTACTGACGAGCGGTATAACCGCGAAACGTACGTCTACGGATGGCAAGAGAAGATCAAAATTTTGTAAATAAAAATTAAAAGCAATCGAAGATGAATGTAAAGGCTGAAGCAGAATAACTTAGGCTACGTCACCAATGGATTATGGATGATGATAAAAGAACGTTCTGGAAGAAATCTACAACTTTAATTGGAAAAACGATTTTCACTGCAGGAGTGCAAACTTTGCTTTGCCCAAATTTTTTCGACTTTTCTTTTTCCTAAACCTTCGCGCGGCAATTACGAACAAACCCGCAGAAGGAAGCATCCACTTTGCTCCAGTCGTTTTCAACTTTTAAGCATCCGAACAAACCACGATCCATTTATATTTATTTATAAGAAGAGACTTAATTGACACGCCCCGCCATCACACTGCTCAGTTTAAGAGGTCCTTCAGTTACACCTGTGGACGTATAATAAATGACCTACCTGTTCACATTAAACAATTATCGACCAGTTCTTTTAAATTTAGTTTGAGGCGATTTCTTCTTTCTGGCAACCTGGTCTTGGCTTCAGAGCGCTAATTTAAATATTAAGTTTCGACTGTAGTGTTACTGTCTTCTTTGCAATATTATTATTGTTCAGTTTTGGCTTGCATGCGTTGCATTATTTTTTAAATTTTTTTATTTTCATGAGGCACATCTGGAAGAGCAGGGCGCCGAATTGGCTTAACTGAAGGTGTTACCTATTGGTTCACTCTTTATTGTATATAATTTTTTTTTTGTAAGCTTCTACACTGTTATTTTGAACCAATAAATTATTAATTATTAATTATTATTAATTATTATTATATATGCAGATATACAGATCATATTGCAAAGGTAAAAATTTCATATAAGATTATAAAAGTGAAACTTATCCCAACAAAATTTTGTTTAGTAAAGAGGCAATTCCCCATGTTAATGGTTGTATTAACCATCAGAACTGCCGAATATGAGGAGTTCAACAAGCCAATGAAGTTTTTCGGTACGTCCATAATTGACTGAAGGTAAATGTATTATCTGGGCTCATGCATGGTCGTATTCTAGGCCCCCTCACGTTTGCAAGAAACTCAATTACAGATGCTACTGGCTTGGAAGTGCTTGAACTGTATGTAATCCTTCCAATTGATGACATTGACAGTGATAAGGGAATAGGTGTAATTTTCCAACAGGACGGAGCACCACCTCACTACAGTCTTACTCTTACTCTAGCTCTCGAGTAGCTCTACGAGTAGCTCTCAACACAGATTCCCTGACCGTTTTGGATCTGGGAGTCCTGTTCCAGCTCCTATGAATCTTTTCTTTTGAGACTATTTAAAAGATATTGCTTACGCTGAAATACTGACACGAATATCACATCGGTAAACCTCTCACCACACCATTGTTAATAATAAAATCGGTGACACGTGTTTCGCTAGCTCGAGGCAAGCATCTACAACAACCGTATAATCCGAACTTCGGTTCGGACATGTCGAGATTGAGACGTTTTTTGACAATTTGAAAACTTTAATCCGTAAGGTGCTGTATAATCAAGTGGATATCAGAAAGTTAGTTAGTCTCGAATCCTGCATCTTTTAATTGAAGAGCAAAAGGCGACTAGCGTCAACTGGTACCCAAAAGATTTAAACCGATTCGGTAACGGAACCTCAAAAGATATTTACAGCTTCGTGAGTGGTGATTAATTCTGGATTCAGTCTTATGAATAAAAAATAAAGGTCAATCCATTGTTTGGGAAGAACAAGTGTTGGCGCTCACTAACATTTCGAAGCTCAAAAGACATTAACAGCTTCGTGAGTGGTGATGAATTCTGGATTTATTCTTATGAATTGGAAAATAAACGTCCATTCATTGTTTGGGTAAGAACCCATGTTGACGCTTCTTTGTTAAACAGCTTTAAGCTCAAAAGATATCAATAGCCTCGTGAGTGGTGATGAATTCTGGATTTATTCTTATGAATTGGAAAATAAACGTCAACCCATTATTTGGGAAACAATCCACGTTTGCGCTTACTTTGGTAACCGTTTTGAACTGGCATTCAGCAAGCTAAGCAAATTTAGTTTGAATTGTCTAAGCTAACTGAGTGAGAGATAAATTGAGAAATAACATCAATATATGTAGCATTTCCCCGTGAGGGGTTAGTGGAGAGCTGGTCCAACATTGTACCATCAGTACTTTTATGTGATACACATGTGGACCAATAGTGCTAAATCAGGAAACAAATAAAATTACTTGAAAATTTAAAAGTTTGCCAACATAAAATATTTGCGCTTAGAAAATATAGTTCATAAGTAAGTAAACAAATTAAAAGTTTACAAAAATAAGAGTTTAATTAAAAAATGGTTACAAAAGCGTGGAGAGAGAGTTACAATTAGAAATAAAAAAGAAAACTAAAAGTCTACGTTAATCTCACATAAATATCCTCACTGAGGCTTACTCGGCAACTTTCAAGGAAAGTTGCGCAAAAGACTGCACTGCAGCCTACATTGTATATACCAATAGTTATCAACGGGGAGGGGGGAAGGGGATTTTAATGTGATAATTGGCAAAGTAATTCATATAAAGTAGTATATTACAGTGCTGGTAAATTTGCATTGTTCTTGTTTGCTTCTTTTCTTGTGCACAGCTTGAATAGCGTGTTAGAGTTGAAATTTCAACTGGTATGTACGATGTACCGGGAGTGTTGAAAAGGTTATACATCTCGGAGCTTAAATAGCTTTTTTCAAGAAACAAAGAATGGATTTGAATAGAATGACCTACAGGTGAGATTCGTTTGTTACGCAGCTCTCATAGAAAGCTGTGCAATGGCCTCACTGCAAGACCAAATGGTATATGCCAATAATTGTCAGTATTAATAAAGACGAAACTAGTCAAATATCTTGCTGAAACAAGTTTCCGTTCATTTGTCTCAGTGCGGTGTATTGCAGTGCATGCCAATATCGCTTTAGTTCGTTAGATGGGGCCACCTGCTCTGTTAAATCTATTCCTACGAATTCTTATTGCACAACGAGCTGAGGCTTTGTTAATCGCGGACTGACTATACCGTGTGAGTGCTAACTGTGACGAAACTAGTCTACAACCGTAGTCTGTGATTAATAAAGCATAATTCCTTCCGTCACAGTTGTTGACATACATATACAATTTGGTCTTGGAGTACGCCCATTGCACAGCTTTCTATGAGAGCTAGCTATGAATAAACGAACGTCGGTTGTCGATCGTTCTATGGAGAGTTATGGAAAACGTTTGGCTTTATTTCTTTGCAATTTTGGCGGCCTGAAGTATTCGTCGAAAAATTTTTAAACCTGTTCTCCCAAGAAACACTTCAATAATGCAATAATACTTACCCGACCGTACTATATCATCGTTCGAGCGCCAATATCTTCAATTACGTCCCGCATACACCGAGTCTGGAACTTTCTTTAACCTTCCTATACTCACGTCAAAATGAAAGACGTATACTATACTATATAAGTCGGTCTTACAGACCGTATGCGTGAGTATAGGAAGGTTAACAAGAAAAGAAGAAACCAACCCAACGGGGCAAACTTTAAATGCGATAGCTTTCAATAATGTATCCGAAGGTGTGACTTATCTTTTCGTCGAATACACACACACAGGGCGCATTGTACACATATCGACAAGCCCGTTTGGGTCGCTCGAATATGCATGAACGTCGAAAGAAGGAACTGTAAATTTCCGACGGAGACACGTGTTATACGCTTTTCAATTCATACGCCGTTTTCAATAAAAGCAGGTGTTTGCCTTTTATGGTAATGCGTTGTATGTTGTACGTACGTACCTACGTACGTAAAATATACGCCGATGCTGTTAAGATACATTAGGGATCTACGACGGAAAAGTTGCGGTGAAAAATTTTATGTTTTCCGGTAAAATATTAAAGTTATTTCTTGGATTAGTGTATACGGGGGATGTACTCTTTCCGCCGAGCGTCTCTACCAGACCGTGATATTTTTCAATAAATTTTATCTGACGTTTTAAGTTAGTTATTTAAGTGTTACAAAAGAATAAAAATTGAAATGTATATTGTTATATTACAAATCGACTTTAATATTTTTAAAATAAAAATAAATAAATTCAAAATGATCTGGCGTATAAGATATTACAGAATGGAATGAAGAGCATTGCTTTTTACAATTTTAAATTTGATTTTTAAATAATTACAAAATTCAGCATATGAATCAGGAAAAACTTCGCCCTGAAGGGCGTTTACTAATATCTCTAATGTGCAGCAACGATGCACTTACTACTACTACTACTACTAAATAATTTGTTTGTTTTCAACGGAACCGTCTGGAAGTCGACCCGTGTCGTAGTTTTTGATGCTTTTCAGGCAATCTCGACTGCAGGCCGTAGGCTGCGCCAACATATCACTCGCCTGGCTTTTTTCATTTTTACAGCTTACATTGTTACTCAACGTGGAGACGTGATAAAACGGGACACCCCGCTTCCTAGTTTATCTTCTATTTTTCGTTTCGTCTGCCTCCTATTTGGAAGTATTTCCTTCGTCCGCTTTCTAATTGGTTACAGTCGATTTTGGTACTTACGTTAAATCCTTGTTTTCTCTGGGAAAAAGATTCATTCCAGCTTTGAGCACATGACATTGATTCGAGCTTTGATACGTTACATTGATTCGACCTTCAGACACGAGAGATTTACTCGAGCTTCAAGCACGAGAGATTCACTTTATATTTTATGTACAATTAACATTCGAAAGTCGGCATTCGGTACTTTAACAATTTTATTCGATATTCGACTCGTTCAGTCGACTCTTCCCGATTCGATCAGTCAGTGCTAGAACGCGAATTCGTTGCGCACACTCTAACGTATCTCGTTAAGGGACCGCGTGTGGCGCAGCGCATACTCCCGTTCTCAACCTCATTGTACGTGAATCAAGACCCCAAAGATCGCATTTGTGCTTCAGGTTACTGGCCACTCACCCTTTTTGTCAGGTGATTGGCGTTTTTCTGACGCTACACCGAAGGTGGTTCCGAGAGTCGTTCTTACTCTTAATACCTTTTTGTTCCCGATTCCTTTCTTTCTTATATTTTGTTATCTCAGCTTCCACGAGTTCTAAGCGTGCCCTATTTTACATCATTCCCGTTTTACTACTTATTATTGGCTTCTAAAACTTTTGGTTAAATTATAATAATGAAAGGAACAGTCGAAAATGTGACCGACGTTACACTTCGAATAACCCATCTTGTTGGTGATGGAGATGGAAATCCAGGCCGTGTTAGCCCAACGGAAACGGAAACGGCGTAGGTTCAAATGTTTCGTTCCGCAAATATAATTACTATTTACTAGCAATCGCAAGGAAAACCTTTTTATCGGAAAACCAATCTGATCCCCTCCTCCCCGCCGGCCGCTCCTTAAAATACTAAAAGAATTGAATGTTTCCAAAAGTAAGAATAACCTAACTAAATATTCTAGGGAGTTTTTCCCAAAACTTAACGAGTCAAAAATATAAATAAAAGCGGGATAAACGTAACGTGTTTCCGGTTGTCAAACTTCGTACGGCGTGGTAATCGACATTGTAACGGAAACTGTCCAAGATGGCGGATCTTTTCGTAGTACATGTAAAGATGTCGGGAAACCAGTCGCACACAGCACCTGAAAACGAAATCGGCTTCTAACTCCAACGATGGTTCACAGATGTTCTCAAAAATGAATCTTAGCTCTCTACTAGTCCTATACTAGTTTCCTACAACAACGTGAAAGAGAAAAATAGCGACATTGTAATTACCAAAAAGAAAGACTCAGCTCCAAATGAGGGAAAAGAAAATGCTCAACGGGAACGATGAGGTCAACAGCAAAGTTGGGGAAGCAAAACTTCCAGATTCAGATAAAAATAATATTACACTTCCTAAAGTCGAATTTCCGTGTATATCCCCGATAAACGAGATTTAAAAGCGAAATAACGAATAACTTATTCACGGAAAACGACCTGTCCAACTTATCGTTAGTAGCAGCTGCCAACACGTCCATCCAGAATGCGTGAGTTCGGAAGAAGTCCACACTTAATACCGGCATTGCAAACTCGTTTCAAATATTATGGTATAGCAACAGACGCAAGCAGTTTCTTTATTTTTATTAAATTCGCGGTTCATAAAAGCGAAGGGAGGGAAAGGTTCGATTTCATAACCTAACCGGGAAAGATCCGGGGGCGCGTACGACTCGGCGGTATAATCCTCGAACGTCACGCGGAGATTAAGAGATATTACGGCATCGCTGCTGCAAGAGAAAAAGTTTTATTGCGAAATAAAATGGCGCAATACGGGACGTTTCGCCCGGTTCGCGTTTAAAATCGTTTTTGAAATATCGGTAAACAATAATTAGAGCTCGATTCAGTTCGAGAGCGCGAGTCGCGAACTGGCGATGACAAAATCTTAGAGAATTTGTCGAAAGGGAAACGTAAGCGATTGAATTTTCGTCGGAAATTGGAAATTTTCTGTTGCAGGTGGAATTTGATGGATATTATTCGTGTGATGAGAAATATACGTTCGCGTGGAAGGCATATTTCGTTTCGAAGATGCTTGAAAGTTAAAGTAAATAGTCGGCGTCCTCGATCGTATTTGATGGACAATCGAGAGATTGCTGAAAAATTGGCGGAGTTTAAAAACGGAATGGGACGTTAAATATTTGATTTGGAAATTATAACTCAAATATGAGAAAATTGGTACGTGAGAATCTGCCTTTGGTGACGTAATCTGGCCTCGAACTAAATTGGAAAAAGTTGCTAGTATTGAAAAGAAAAAATTTTTGATAAATGACGGAGTCATAATTCAACTTTGGATTGTTAAGTAGTACTACGAGGGTAGATTGGCAAGTTTCCGGAATCGCTGCTAAGGGGTTGCTATTTCTCCAAATATTTTAGGTCTTTGTGTTGGCATCTCTTTCATATCAATTGACTGCAAAGCTTAAATCGATCTGTCAAATAGTTGGGTTTTGACAAGCATTTAAGTCAAGTATCTTTTGTGTTTTCAATTATGGATGAAAACGAAGTTCAAGCGGTCATCAAAGATTTCAATTTTCACCATCTTCATCTTCCATCGTAAGTTTTTGGGTGATGAACCACGTTCAGGACGTCGAAAAACATCTATCACGCCAGATATTGTGGGAAAAAATCCAGGGCAGAGTTTTGACATATCGCCGAATAGAGATGCGTGAAATTTAGGAAGCGGTGGGCTTCTCTTATGAATGAGTAATTCGTATTTTACATAATGAAGTAAGTTTAAAAGAGCTTTCTGCAAAGATGGCTGCCGCGTTTGCTCAATTCAGAACAAAAACGCATTCGAGCTCGTACCGCAGGCGATTCTTTGGAAGTGTTTACGTGGAATCCAACGGATTTCAAAAGACGATTCGTGACCATGGAACATGAAAACAGTGAATTGCATACGGTGAGTAGGTTCCGAAGAAGGCAAAAACTATTCACTCGGCTTGGCTTTTAACATGATAATTGATTATCTTGAAAAAGGCAAAACTGTTGCTGGCCGACATTACACTTTTGTACAAGTTCAAAGTAGTAATTCAGGAAAAACGCTCGGGAGTGGTTAAGAAATAAGTGTTTTTCACCATGCAATCGTTCAGCAAAAGTTGGCAGAATTGAAGTTGGAAATCTTTGCGCACCCGCCGTATTCGCCCGACTTGGCTCCGAACCTCAAAACATTTCTGTGGGTGGAAAGAGATTTTGGTTGAATGAAGAACTGATAGAGGCTGTAAACGATTATTTTGGGAACCTCGAAGACTGTCACTTCCGGAAGGAAATCGAGAAGCTAGGGAAACGTTGGGCCAAGTGCGTTGAGCTTCAAAGGGGATTATATTGAAAAATAAAATATAGCTTCAATCCGTATTATTTTGTTTTTATTGTTATTCCGGAAACTTTTCGTTCTACCCTCGTAGAACGAAAAAAACAATAACTTCCAAACGTCAAGTAGAAAATCAGTTTGGTAACTTTTACCAAAGGCCAAAAGCAGAAATGTATTTAAATAAGACATCAGATTTTGAGAATAATTTAAACATGTATCATCCTTTATGCCGCTGCAATAACAAAGATTTTCAGTTTCATGAATGCTTGATTCCGTAGACATTCATCATCATCTACTACATTTGGCGAAAAGAAATCGCGAGAAACAGCGAAGTCAAAAAAAAAAGAAATTAATGAAATCCCGACTTTCAGATGATCACCACAGTTCGGCAGTTGTTGTTGGAGTTTAGACTCTAGTTCAACAGTTTGTGGTTAGCAGCGATGTTGAGCTCGTCGATGGCCGAGTAAGATCTCAACTCTTAAACCACCAAATCCCACGCTTCAGACTTAACTTCGAAAATCCAATATCGATATTATCTCTCCTAACATCATAGGATGGTTTATGTTAATCTTAAATATTTCTGAAAGCTGTAGCTGGAAGGAATTCATATTATTCACTTTCGTTGTGTTGCAGTCAACATTTTCGTCTTTTGCGTCAAATAACAAATGATAGGCCGAGGAAATAATGATGAAATGGAATAAATAGGAAGAAACATGATAATTTTGGCCAAAGATGGCAGAAAACATACATAGGCAGAGGTGATTTTTCTTCCCTTCTGCGAGATCAGCCACCAACTGGCCAGCATATCTGCTCCCACGTTACCGTTCTTCCTACCACACCTGGTCCTAATTCAGCGCCTTCACAATCTCGCCTGAACCCTCCTATCACGATCTTCTTCTCCCTCTATGGCACTGCCTTAACTTGGTCGAATTTGCTTCCAGATGCCACGGCTATTGTTGTTGGAGTTGAGACTCGAGTTCTGCAATTTGTGGCTAACGGCGATATGCATTTCGTCGAAGACAGAGTTAACCAAGATTGTCCAGTCTTGATCCACAAAATGCGTTGTAGACTTAACTTCCGAAGTTCTAAAATCTAATATCTCATTATATCTCTAACATTATAGGATGCTATATGTTAATCTTAAATATTTCTGAAGAAATTAATATTATTCACTTTCATTATGTTACGGTCAACATTTTCATCTTCGGTGTCAAATAAGGAATGACAGGCCCAGGAAATAATGATGAAATGGAATAAATAGGAAGGAAAATGATAATCTTCGCCAAAGATGGCAGAAAACACATCTGGACAGCGATGACTTTGCTTTCCTCTTCGAGTTCATCGATCGACTGGTCACCATAGCTACTCCCATTATCCTCCTCTCCCCTTATTGTACTGCCCTACCTTGGTGATCTTCATTTCCTTCCAGAGGCCACAGTTTCTGTCATACACACCTCAACACGATGGTATCAACAACCAAGATCTGAAGTCCTTGCTTGAACAGGGGTTAGATGATCTCGTCAATATTACGAACGCCATGTTGTCCCTTGGTTGTTTCTTCAATGTTTGGAACCAGAAGGAAGTCGTAACGATACCCAACGCGGAAAAATATTCACTTCTTCCTCAGAAATATTCCCACATTCCTCTTCTCTCGAACCCCTCCAAACAAGAAGTGTTAGAGTTCGGTCTGTGTCTAGTGGGAGTGAGATAAGTCGTGTTCATTGTAAGTCGTCTCTCTGAGTTGTCTTCTCAAGCTGATATCTTTAAAAGGACTCGATGATCGACACCACCGCAAAAACTTTCTTCCGGTGATGAGATTCAAATCTTAATTTAATTGGTAATTGGTGATGCCTGGAATGCTCTTGTCTTCGTCATTGACGTTCTCTTGTTGAATGTTTAAATATTCGTTCTCTGCCAATCTCGTCTGGATAGCACTTTCTTTCTTGCTTACGTTAGACATCGGCTTAATTTGGGAGGAATGATCTTCAGTGTTCTTCAGGGCTCCAGTTTGCGCCCTTTGTTTTTTTAACAATTAACAATCGACTAATCAGATTCAATAATTCATTTCTAGGTGAACTAGTCTGAATCGTCCCTGATATCGATCATCAATTGCTCGATAACTTAGGGCCATTATTATCGGATTTTCTATACGTTTCAGTTGCGGATCAGTTAGTTTGTAAGTCTTTTGGTGATTTGCAGGGTTCCTACTTCGATCCCTCGTTCGAAATGGTAATTTCCGTGTATTTTATTAAATAATAACTGCTTGGATATTTGTTCTGCAAGATTCTAACTTTGATCCTTCTCGGTACAGGTCTTTAGTTGCTCAATTTTTCGCAGTCAACACTGTTGCGTCTTCACGTTAATCATTTCTTCAACATTTTCCTGTAGATTTGAAACTGAAATCCGACTTATGTACTTCAGGGCTTTATTATTTATTAAAGTCGTTTGGTGTATTGCAAGGCTCCAATTTGAGTCCATTGTGGTTCTAGCATTAATAGATGTCTTCTTCGTTCTTTAATTGCGGATCGCAAATGGTGTGTGTTTCACATAACAATTGATTCACCATTTCCTGCGCGCCTTGTCAGTTTAACATCTATGTATATATCATCAATGGCGTTCTGCAAGGTTCTAGTTTGGATTTTCTTTGGTATAGATCTTTAGTTGCCCGATGGTTCGTCGTAACCATTATTACATCTTTATTTTTCAATTGTGGAGTTACTTTTATTGTCCCAATTCAGACAAAAAGTTTTTGAAGTCGATTCCCTTTCCTAAAGAACAGTTTGGTTTCCGAGCTGATCTCTCAACAGATTTCTGGCTGTTGGCGCAAATTGAGTAACTCTATTGATTCCTCCCAAGAGCTGAGAAGATTAAGGCGCACCACACTTCACGAACTTTTAAACTCGGGAAGATTGTGAAGAAATGTTTTAAAAGTTGATTTTGATGAATCCTAAAAAGCATTGACCGTGAAGCCTTTGAATACGAGTAAACGTGTTTCGTCAATATATTTCGACTATTACTTTACTAAGGCTCAGCGGAAAGAGTACAGCTCTCGTATCTAACCGATTTCCTCCGTTCCGTCTACATTTGTAAAAATCGAGCGCCGACGTTCACGTACGTATTACATACAGGATAAATGTTAGATTTACGTGAGAATTTAACTTTTGGGAACGTCGAAGAATTTTGATCATACGGCAACATATTCAGCGATTTATCTTTTTACGAATCCACCTTCATCTTGTTATCGTCCTAATTCCGGCGAAGGATCCGCTTTAAATTTTCCATACGGGGCGTATAAATGGCATACTAACAAGAAGAAACGACTACTACCTTTACGTCGGATGTCCTTAAATATTCCGATTATGCGAGTTGTTCGGGACGATAAATTTATTCGTTAAAAATTTATCACTCATACATGCGTTTTGCCGGATCTAAAATTCGTTCGTTGGTAGTGCCGTAAATCGGAGGGATAACTCCTTCGGTTGGAGAGGCTCGTGTTTTACTTTTCTAAAACGTTTACGTTTGTTGGAAAACGTAATATTTACTAACTAAAATTTTTATCTCAATTCCCCTATCGTTTAAATTTTACCGGTTGGTAGACGAAGGCGATAGTAATAATTAGAGCTTGGAAAATATGGAAAATGCATATTTTCAAGATTTTCTATAAACGCATATGCAAAAAATATTGCATATTTTAGGACTTACTTGCGACCAGTAGACCAGCATTTGGAAACTACGACTCGCAAACAAAAGAAGCAAACTCTTCAGGTCATGGTTCAAATATGTATCACGCGATTTGTAAATAAGAGCTTGTCTAGCTTTTATTTGCCACAAAAAGTTTCAACGGACAATGCACTTTTAGGAATAACTGATGCTGCCGCGCACATGATAAAAGCAGCGCAAAATCTAAAAATGTTTTTCCCCAAATTATTTAATTGCACTTGTTTAGCTCATGGCTTAAATAGAGTTGCCAAAAGTGTTGGGTTAGAATTCCCCATTGTACATGTTTTAATTTTTTTTTTTTTGTTGGTAAGAAGTGCAAATTCTGTTAAAATGAACTTTTTTGCATATTGTTTGACGTAAAAGCATACTTAGGTGCATAGATGCATACTTAAGAGCATATTTTTCAACGTCTTGGTGCATATTTGCATGCATATTGTAGTATAGTAATACTTGAATGATTATTTACCATTAGAAAATTTATCATTTATTACAATTCAATATATCAAAATTCACAGTTAATGTTGAACCTTTACGGCCTTCAAATGACATTCACTTTATTTTTGGCTTCTATTTATACCTTTTCGATACCATGCACACCACCTTTTAAGCATTTTATTACCCTACGGGTGTAAGCTTCTTATTTTAACTCCAACCAGAGACGTTTAATGGGAGAAACAAATGTCACTAGAAATAAAATTATTAATTATTATAAAACGCATCGATTAAAAGATAGAAAAGCATTGTAAACATTCAGACCATACATGCAACACTTTCAGATCACAAGAATTCATAATAATTACTGGATAAATAACCAAGGATACATCGACATTCAATAAGGGTTTCTATAACAACGTATTATGCCTTGGATGAACTGGAGTCAAGGCGAATTAAAGTTTTCGTTTCGTGGACAACGGGGAAATAATATAGTGTAGTCCTGGTTTCCGAAAAAAAAAAAGTTTGTTTGGTTAACGACGAAGAAAATTGACAAGACAGGAAAAAGTTTATAAATATATTTGGAATAGAAGGGTACCAGTGAATAAAAGAACCTCACCACACCGGAGAAGATCGAATTTAAAAAGGACAGAATCCATAGAAAATAGAGGCACACCGAAAAAGAAGCTAAGGGAGGACAGAATCCAGAGAAAATAGAGCTGCATCGAGAAAAGAAGTTAAGACAGGAGACATAGGAAGAATCATCATCGAATAAAAGAAATTACACTCACACACACACAACACTAGGTGTGGTTTTATGTTAAACATTTCTCAAAATGTATAAATATAATTTGTTATAATTTATGCTTTTATATCATTAATTAAGAGCTAGGCCGGTGCAATTTTGTTTAAGAAATTAACTAAATTCTCAGTACAATATTTTCCAAGCTCTAGTAATAATGAACGAAACGGAAGAAGGAATGTTATTCGTTCTTCGTTGCAATTGTAATTTTCCTGAACTTTATTACGAACATGCAGCAGATGCACTCCTGAGGGCCGTTAGGACTCGTAAACATTTTATATCAACGAAATTGACGTACAAGACGACGTTTAGCTGTTTATTTTTCTACCTACGTTCGTGCTTCGGAAGCGCACTATCTGCATGTGATATACACGTATGTACATATATATTTCAGTTCTCATATAGCGAAGACAATATCGAATTCGTTCTTGTAACGCGCGCTCAAAATTAGATCAAGAAGCTCGATAAGCATTTCATGTCGCTGTAAATATGCTAAATTTAGATTCTTTGAGTTCGTACCTACGTATTCTCGTATTGTCAGCGAGGCATTTTTACGCTTATCAAAAGGGAAATGGTACTTTTAGTGACGAACCATGCGATGCGACTTGCTAACACGCGACGAGGATAATTGTTCTCCGGTAGCTAGGCGACGATTTCCTAATTGCGCTCCGGGACAATTAAGCGGTTCGGGCGATACTGAAACGAGTCGGGATGAGGATGACGTTGATGATGTGCATCGTAAGTTTTGTTTCTCCTATCGTTTCCGAAATACGGGATTAATACCATATAGTACGTTTCGAAGGAAATTCTTCTTATAAATTGGACTAATCTGAAACGTCGTTCGGCTAAAAAATAGCAGGCGAGTGGATTTAATGGATTTAAAGTAACTGGTAATTAAAACGTACCTGAGAGCTAACTGGTGACCGAGAAACATATAGTAGCTGAGAGGTAGCTAAAAGTTCCAGGCAATTGTTAGCTAGCTACATAATAATTAATAAGTAAAAAGTGATGAAAATGAAACAGATAGCAAATTAAAAGGTCGCTGAATAGTGATTGTTACATAGTAACCAACAGGGAGCTGAGAAGCTGTCAACATGCTCGAAACGAGCATTACGGCCAGAATAAAGAACTGCGGGCAAGTAGGTACCTAGTCAATAACGGGAGGGCTGAATAACGAATAACAACGAGTAACTAACAAGCAGAGTAGTAGGGGATGACGGGTTCTATCACCGCCACTCTGCCGCTCAAAAGCTTGAAGTTCAGAATTCCCCCTCCCCCTCTCAGGAAGTTCAAAATTCACGCCATCCTAAAATTCCAAATTTGTGCCATCTCCACACGCCCATTACGCACTCCTGGGTCACCACTTGTCAACATTTCTATCGCGTCGTTTGACGTTCGAGAATAAGTGACGAGGTCACTGCGCATGTGCTACATTTAAGTTTAATTTAAATAATTATTGTGAAAAATGATGCTAAAATGCATCGATAAATTGCTTATAACATAACCAGTTGTTAATTCGAAAATGCGTTTAGTTACTAACGTCATTCTTTCTCATCTAATCAACGGAATTACTAAGAAAAACGTACCAGGAAGGAGATCCTCAGATCCTCTTGACGTCGACGAGTTCCCACAAACCAGGGTGCCAATATAAACAACCAGATTATCTTCGTTTGGAGGACAAGCTCGAACAAAGTAAGGTTCGTTGCCCGATAGTAGTCCTTACAAAATTCATCCATGTTAATATTAAGATTCTGTTTGCACAAAAATCTTTCTTATCGATACAATTGCTAAGTACTAAGATTTGCAGCTCACTCGCCGGAGCGGGGATATAGCCCATAAGCTCCCTTGACCTGTATGAAGGGAACTACATACTTCTGGCCCCGGGATAGTTTGTCAGAGGAATGGTAGTTAAGGTTCCTTACACATACAAGTATTGTATTCGAGAATTAACTCAATATAAGTTAAAACTAATCTTCCTGAAAAATGCCGAAAGCTTCGGGGATTCGTCCAATTTTTACCCCTGGTAATCGTCAGTTAGGGTCAAGTTTTACCAGTGCCTTATTATAAATTCCTTTAATGTTAATAATAATATTTTGTCTGCATAATTCTCATATCGATACCATTACTAAGTACTAAGATCTGCAGCTCACGCGCCATAGCCGGAACATAACACATGGGAGCTTATCTACTTGTCCTCTAGGACGGGAACTACTTCTGGCCCCGGGATACTGTCTCAGAGGCATATTAGTTAAGGTTCTTTACGCATAGAAGTATAATATTCAAGAATTGACTAGACATAAGCACCCACTTCGTTTCTTTTACGTGGAATTGCCTTCCTTAATGCGCATTTTTTTTTTTGGGAATTACAGCTTGACATATATTTTTAATGCCCACTGCCATGCCCAGCGCCCCATTTTTGGGGCGATCATTTTTCCTACAAAACCTAAAAAAAAACAAAAGCAAAATTCCTGAAGCATATACTTTTCAAACCCTTTTGGTATTTTAATGTTGACCAAACTACTGCAAAATATAATTTCTCAAAACTTGGGCATATACAGGTTAAGTTACCAAATAGAAAACAAGTTTTGAAAGAAAAATGTATGACCGAAAAATAAATTAATATCAATGCTATTTTCTTGTAGTACGCGTAATTTTCCATTTGGAATAGTCGTATTTAAAAATTATTGATATATTTAATTGGCACCATACACGTGAAATTGACCACATACTCGTTTCAAAGAAGACAATCCACAATATAAGATGTTAGAAGCTATAGAGGCACCGGTGTTGATACAGATCATTATATGGTAATTGCAAAGATAAGACAAAAAATACAAAAGACAGGAAACATGAAAAAACAGAGTAAATGGAATGTAGAAAGCCTGAGTCAAGAAGTTACCAGGATGAAATATGCGGAAGAAATTGAAAGGAAACTGAAAACAAGAAAAATGGAGGAATGTGACATAGAAGAAATCTGGAAATATATTAAGGACTGTGTCAAGGAAGCAGCAGAGAATCAGATTGGGAACTAAAAAGAAAAAGAGCAGTAAAGACTGGTATAATGATGACTGTGAAAAGATGGTAAAGGCGAAAAAGCAGGCGAGGTTGAAATGGATGGCAACGAGGAGAAGTCGGAATAGAGAGAAATACGAGCAAATAAGGAATGAGAGTAAGAAAACAATAAGAAGGATAAAGAGAGGAGATATTAAGGAAATAAAGATACAGCAACCAGCACCAGAAGAAGTCGAAAGTATTATGAAAAATTTGGGTAATGGTATAGAACCAGGAAAAGACGGAATATGTAACGAAATGATAAAATATGGAGGAGAGCTTTTGATGAAATATACACACCTATTGGTTTTGAAGATATGGAGGGAGGAATGTATGCCATTGGACTGGAAATGTGGACAGATGGTCACCATACACGAAAAAGGGGACCGACGTGAGTGTGCAAACTACAGACGAATCACATTTCTTGGCACAATATACAAAATACTAGCAAAAATAATTCACAAGAGAATTGCAGTTACAATGGAAGGCACCATAGGTCAATATCAGTGTGGATTTGTGAAAGGCAGATCAATAACAGACGCTATACATAATTTAAAAGAGATCATGGAAAGAACGCATGAATATATGATAGATGTAGAATTTCTGTTTGTGGACTTCCGACTTCCATTAAAAGAGAAAGCCTAATATTAGCGATGAAAGTACCGGCAAAACTAAGAGGCCTCACAAAGATGACAATGAATGAAACTAATAATAATGACAATTAAAACGGCAAGAGGAGAGACCGAAGAATTTGAGGTTAATAAAGGGGTTAGACAGGGCGATGCACTAGTCATAATGCTGTTCAACCTGGCTCTGGAATACGTAACAAAAAAAAATAAATAAAGGAACAATCAGAACACAGGGAGGACAAATAATAGCGTATGCGGATGATATTGTGATCATAGCAAACAGACGAGAAATTTTGATCAAGATGGTGGAGGACATTGTGAGGGAAGGAAAGAAGCTGGGTTTGGAAATAAATGAAGAAAAATAAAAAATAATGCGTCCTGGTAAACAAATGGGGAAAAACAAATATACAACAGTGGCAGAATATAAGTTCGAAGAAGTCGAAAAATTTTAGTACCTGGGCATTATGGTATCTAGTGATGGAAGTAGAGTACAGGAAATTAGAGAAAAGATTATAGCAATGAACAGAGCGTATCACACAAATAAAAAGCTCTTAAAAGATAATAGTTTATCCAAAAAGGTCAAGATGAATATACATAAAACAATAATAAGACCAGTTATACTGTACTCGGCCGAAACACTCACAATGACGAAACACGATGAAGAAGACCTAAGAATTCTGGAGAGGAAAATTTTGAAAACAATAATGGGACCAGTTAAGGTTGGAGAAGATGAGTATAGAGAAAGAATGAACCATGAGCTGGAAAAAGAAGCTGAGGAAGACATCGTAAAGAAAATAAAACAAGAAAGGGTAAAATGGCTGGGACATGTATGGCGGGCGGAAAACACGATAATAAAAATACTATTAGAATGGGAACCGGGAGGACTCAGAAGGAGAGGTAGACCGAGGAAAAGGTGGTTGACGGAAGTGGTAAGGGACCTGAGCAAAATCGGAATCAGGAAATGGAAAGACAAGACAAAGGACAGGAGGGAATGGGGAGATGTAAGCCGGAGAGCGTGACCATGCGAGGACTGGATGATAGGAACTGATTCGGCCCTAACGCTGGATTCAGAGAGCTCCTAGAAAGCGGCGTTGCCCCTCTATGGGGCGTCTAGCCACAATATATATATATATATATATACGTGAAACGTTCAGAGCCAATATACAATTTGAAAACTTTATCACCTCCTTTAGCATAACAAAGTCTTTAAACTGACTATAACCAATCTAATCCTACAAACATGCATATTTACCTACTTCCTAGCGCCGTGTTAAGCTAGAAATCCGTGAACGTTAATTAGATGAACTAGGCGGAATCGTATCAATGCAGCATTGTTACGAAAATCTCGAAATTCGCAGTCCTGCATCGGTTGCAACGACGACGACGACGACGACGATAACAAAACTCGAACCCGAACGAAAGACAAAACATCGCGGAACAAGACGCATTGTCCGCGTTGTTATCAGTCGTCGGGTTCGTCGCCGCAGAAACGGCCCCGGATATCATTACGCGAGCCGACAATGAAACTTTCAGTCGAAATTCGACGGCGTCGAGCTTGACATCGAAAGCTCCGCTCCACGATTACCCGATCTTTCAGAGCGCGCCGCGCTCTGGTAAAAGCGAGCGACAAGCTGAAGAATATCGAAACTTCGCTAACGTAAAAGGGATTCGAATTTATTTATTTATTCATTATTATATGCGGGTCGATAACTTAACATGTTTGAGTGTCATTAGCGGGGCGACGTAAGTTGTAATTTGTGTAACCTTGCAACACCCATGAAACCTTGTAACGTTTTTGACCTGTTGCGTGAATATTAGCAGTATTTTATTTTACGTGTGTTAATCGAAATTTCTAATTGAAAGGAAGCGAAAATCGTGTGTTTTAAAAAATTGTAGACCTAAAATGGGGACAGTACCCGAACGAATTCGAAAGAGGCGAACGAGAGTTAAGTCGTAAAAATTGCAGGTAAGAATGTAGAGTAATTCTATGAGATTGTTTAGAGCGTGACGAGAATTTCAATTAAACATTGGAACGTTTATTGTTTTCTTATAATTAACATTGACGTACAATTCTCGTAATACCAATGTTTGTTTGAATTTCTCAAAGTTCTTCGAGTCGTCGTATATATTAAATAATTTGCAAACTGTCAAAGGTTTCCGAGTTTGAGGAGAAATTTCAACGTTCATTACAAATGAAATAACAACAGTTGACAAAATATAATAAGAAGTTTAGAAAAATTGAAAACAATACAATAAAAATCGGAAAAGTCAAAACGGAGACTGAATCGTAAAAATTAGAGCTGAAAATGTAGTGTACTTTAAAGAGATTTGGAGCGTTGCAGGAATTTAAATTAAATAAAAAACGTCAAAGCTGAACACTAATTGTTATTTTATTAGAATTAACGTTTACCAAAAAAGGTCCGTAAAATCGTTGCTTTCATTCCGTAAAAATTTCTGTCTTTGTAAACCAGTACTTTAAACAGCTTCCATTGACATTGCATTTTCGAGAGCTTTTGAGGTTTTCCAAAAATTGGTTTAAAATTCTTCTACTTCTTCCAGGTATTTATACAGCACTTATTAATTCGAACTAAACAGTTTTTTTTAGTTTGAACTAATAATTGTACTGAGTGTTCCGGATGTCGAGCAAACGACAGAAAATATCAATTTTCCTAATTATCTACGAATTTCAACAAGCTCACAATAAATTTTTTGATAACAAAACAAAAATTTTGTTACATGCAACATAACATAAAATAAAGGTATGTACCTACATAATTATATAAATCTAAAAAAGTGAAAAGTACGTAAACCTAAGAAGCTGTAAAATATTTAATAATTTTGCTCTTTTTAATGTCCACTTCTTCTGCCGCTTTAACTCTTTTTATAATTCCATCTAATTCCATTTTCTCTTTCTACTGTGACAATGGAAATTTATCATCTTCACTCCAACCATCATTAACTTCCGTCAGAAGTTTATTTCAAGATTTTTTAAATAAGTTCTGGCCCCACATTTTCCCATGCTTTTGCTAGTCCGATTACATCTTTTAGATCATCTTTCGTCAATTCCGCAGAAATACTTAATAATTTGACAACTTGAATCACATTTTGGTCCATCGGTTGCACCAAGGGAGTTACATTTGGCGGGCAAAAAATTACAACCATTTTCTTATCATCTGAACGTGTCTTCAGGGTGTCGTGGAGCGTTGTCTAAAATTAAAAGTGCCTTGGCTTCTGAGTTCAGCTGTTGCATTCTTTTTCGAACTGCCTTAAAAATTTCTTCGGTAATCCAGGCTACTTTTTCGTCCTTGGTATCTCACCGGCCGTGGTTCGTTTCCAAATGCCCGTGGCTTTTGAGATTTACCCAACACCAACAATCTCATTTTATGCGTTCCAGAAGCATTGGAGCACGAAATAAATGTAAGTCGTTTCGTGCTCATATCTCTATCCGGGAGCTGATGTTTCGGCTTCGTGAGCAAGTGTTTTTTGAGGAAGTAATTTCCAGAAAAGTCCGCTTTCGTCTGCATTGTAGATTCGATCGAGACACAACTGCATTTTTGCAATGTCATTTCGAAATCCGTTTTTAAATGGCTCAACAGTTGCCCCATTACTTGATAATTTTTCTCCTGTAATTGAGAGTCGAATTCCGTACCTGTTTTTTAAACTTATCGAGCCATCCTGAACTGGCTTTGAAATTATCATCGTTGTGAGTCTGACGATAAAAGAACTGTGCCTTTTCACGCAAAATTTCCCCTGATATTGACACACCTAGACCAATTCATTGCTGTGTTAAAACATTTTACATACTCAACCATTTTTCACCTCTAGATCTTTCCTATAGAAATGCGGTATAAATCGTTTTATCAATTACGGTATATGCACTTATTTTCAACGTTTTTCGTTTATTGAACAGTGAAGTGGTGATGGTGCCTAAGGATTGAATCGTCATCTTCTTCTTTTTTATGTCCCAAAACGTTGATTATCGTACGTTCTATTTTTGTGATAAACTGTAATACCCGCCTCTAAATCCTTAATAGCCTCAATCTTTTTTTTTTATTGATAAAGTAATGTGTTTCCTTGTAGAAGTCATCTCTGCTCTAAATTGCATGTAATTTGGGGCCAGTAACGGTCAACGATCTACTGAACAATGAACAACTCTTAGAAAACACGAAAACAAGAAATTCCCCGTTTATGGATCGCGATCTGTTCAAATTGAGGAGGCGTTGTTCGGATTATGTCTACGAATTCTCGCCGTTCGGATTACTGGACGTTCGGGTTACAGAGGTCACACTGTACTTAATTACAAATCAATCTACTGTACGTTTGATAAGAAAATCGTTGCTTTCATTTCTTCAAAATTTCTATCTTTGCTAACAAGCACTCTAAACAGCTCGTAAACACTATCAAGAGCTTTTGAGATTTTCCAAAAATTTTGATAAATTTTTTCAACTTTTCCCGGGTATTTGTATATCATTACAACTCAATCTAATAGATGTTTGGCAAATAAAATCGTTGCTTTCATTTCTTCAGAATTTCTATCTTTGTGAACCAGTACTCTAAACAGCTCGTAAGACATTACCGAGAGCTCTTGAGGTTTTCCAAAAGTTTTGATGAATTTTCTCAACTTGTTCCGGGTATTTATACTTAGTTAAAACTCAATCTACTATACGTTTAGTACGTAAAATCCTTGCTTTCATATCATCAAACCAGTACTCTAAACAGTTCGGAAGACATTATCGAGAGTTCTTGAGGTTTCCCAAAAATTTTGATAAAATTTTTTCATCTATACTTAATTACGAATCAATCTACTATACGAGTACGTTTGGCAAGCAAAATCGTTGCTTTCGTTCCTTGAAAATGTCTGTCTTTGTGAACCGGTACTCTACCGGCTTCAGCTTCAGCTACAGCTTCTAAGACGTTATCAAGACTTTCCGAGTGTTACCGAAAAGGTCATAACATTGGTCAACTATTTTCACGTACATAAATTTAAAGATGGAAAAATTATAGGGGATTGCAGTCAAGGATGAAGGAAGAAATAAAATACTCTCTTTCGGTAACTCTAAGCTTTCGAATTATTATAATTCTTCGTCGGGGAGTTTTCCCTAAAGACAATAAAAACCATCAGCCACAGCAGCACTAATCACAGAAATTGACTTCATGAGAGCTGATATTAAATATTTTACGATGTAGTGTGATCTTGACATCACTCTATTCAGTTGCTGATAAGCTGTTTTCTCAGCTCTCATGTAAGTCATTTTCTGGGATTAGTGCTGCTGTTGCTGATGATTTTTACTGTCTTTAGGGAAAACTCTCCGAGGAAGAATTAAAATAATTCGAAAGCTTAGAGTTACCGAAAGAGAGCCTTTTATTTCAACTCATCCTTGGCTGCAATCCCCAATGATTTTTCCATCTTTAAATTTAAGTCCTAACGGGTACAGCCAGTACTTCTGCTAACATTTTTTCAGGTACTTCTACTTAATTACAAACCAATCTACTTACTATACATTTAGCAAGTAAATGCGGATTTGATTGACGCATTGATTTAGTTGAACCTGTGTGTATGTACCCTATGGTAATTAAAATGTCAAACGCATACTTTTGTTCGAACGTTAATAGTTCAATTATCGTTAAAATAATAAATGCGTAGCTTTCTGTTAAGCACTGGAGAAAAGTGAAAAATCAAAATGGGTATTTTATGCTCAATTTTTGTTTGTTCTTTCCACAAAGGGAAAAAATGCATAACGAACTCGCAAAAGGTATCCGCTGCCTTTGATGACAAAATTTCGGAAACAGTGGTATTGTCGAAATTGGTTCGTTAACACGTTGACGGTTAAAGGAAGCGGGGGAAGGGCCGTAGGCTTCGTTGAGATAAACATATAAACGTGTGCAGAGAAGTTTAGGTTTTTCTCATTTTCTGTTGATTTATGTTGCTTTTTGTGTGTCATATAAAGCATGTTACAACCGCAAGGTTTTAATTGCGCATCATTTTGGCTAACATGATTCAACAGGTCGATAGGAGGCAAATAGGAATTAGTAAACATGGGGCGCTACACGATTCAAAAACGAGTTCTCTCAAACATTACTATCACAATGGTGAAAATTTGCTAAATTGCAATTTTCGGTAGAAATAACGTTCCAAATTTGAAAGCACAGCTTCGATTAGTAATGTGAAACATACGATATGAGCTGGTAATGGTCATTCAGAACAAAACATCACGGCAATTCGCTAGAGTGTAGCCGAGAATACAAGGATCTCGGTAAGTCATCGTGCACAAGAATTGGACATTTCAACAGCCACTCTTCAACGTAATCTCACAACCTCCATGCAAGGGCGCCACTGAGCCACGTCGAGCAGACAGGCTGTTTCATCATAAAAATACCGAGCAAAATTCCACTTACGTTCCCTGTCTTTTGGACGATTCCGTCTCAAGGTGTCCGACCTGCAAGAAGTGGGTTAAAACACGGAAAAAAGAACAGGCAATGTAACTCTACAGTGAAATTTGATAAAATGGACGTTTACTAAATAAAAGAAATATTAAATGGGAGTTCAGAGTGGATAAACATTTTGACATTTATCCTGCTGTTACTAAACCTTCGCCCTCTCATTCCCTATCATCGATTAGTCTTGTTTAAATTTGAAGTCTGTGATTGACAACGGTACAGCGAAAACCTGTGCCCTCGTTTCTATCCCTTCCGTAGAATCTTTTCTACTACTTATGGCCTATTTGTACTGTTCTTGTTCATTGAGCGTCATTATCAACGATTTGCAGTAAATCTTATGAAATAAATTGTTTTCAAATCTCCAATGACGAGGCCCCTAAAATACATAGATACATGCTAACATCGGTTTATCTTGATCAGGCAAGAAAGGTGAATGATGACTTAAACGGTCTGAAGGTTACCATTAAAATTCTGGTCAAAATCGAAATTTTCATTTTGGCGTAAACATCGCTCTGGCTACTTTATTCATAACGCTATCGCGATCGAATAGACCTTCCTAGAAGCAGATTTTGACAAAGAATCGAATAGAATAAGAATGAATGCAGTATTTCTGATAGTTTCCGCGGAGTCCTCCATAGCTGCTCCTGCTGCGCTGACCCCACCTCTAATCAAGATCAAAGCGATAATTAAGGTAGCCCTAACATTATATCACATCACACAAAGCTTAAATTTCACGGGATGCAAATCATGTTACTCATGTACTACTTTCGAACAAGCTCAAAGTATAATTATACTTCGATTTCTAATAAACACGGGCTTCTGATGCAAAAAAACATAGTTACTACTATTGTATACCATTCAGTGCTAACTGTTCTTTGATCCTTGAAAGAAATGATTGCGACATGTCCAGTACAACTGAAGAAACAAGCCATTATTTTCTTGGAAGTGATTTCTGAACAATCAATTTTGGTGGGATTCAGTTCATCTTCGAACAATCAAACAGTGGATTTTGCTTAGCTTCCAGTTTAGGCAAATATTTCCAAGTTTTGTCACCTGTTACGATGTTGTACGCGGTTTTTGCAGTTTCACGCTCGAATGTTTTGAGCGTTCTTTTACGCCAATTAACTCCAGCCTTTTTTTGAACTTATGAACAAATTATGCAGAATCCATCCGAAGAAAAATTTTTTACAGCTAATGGTCATTCAAATTCGAATGTATTCGAATGTATATGTCTGGGGATGCCTCTATCTCACTGTAAGTAACATGCCGATCTTCAATCATATTGTTGGGCACAGCATTGAAGTCCTTTTGGAATAATAACCGATTTTGATCGACCTTCACGCCATTCATCGCTGATGGATGCACCACCTCGATGACAGACAGCCCTTTCTAATGGTGCTATTATCAAAAGCTGAATGAATGCCTTCTTGTTGAGTTAGGTCTTCAGTAAAATAGGAAAAATTGATCCAACGGGAATCCTTCACGTGAAATTTCCATTCTTTCCCAAAATTCCTTTTCTTTTTAAAGGTTCACTGCAAAAAGAAACTACGCGACCAATTTCTAAGCTGGACTGTTTTCAAATCATCATCTTAGTAGTAGAGCTATCTAGTGGTCGTTTGTAAAATTATAAAATGCGCCCCTCGTATAAACATTTAGAAAAGCAGGAAACTATACTTTTCAGCGGCTTTGCGTCGTACCAGTTACATCAATATGTAAACCAGCCTTAAACATCCAGCGGACTAATTTTTACATCGAAGAGAATTTTTATTTTTATTTCTCCAAAAAAAAAAATCGACTGGATTTAACTTCTTCATTTGAATTTATAATCGGTAATAACTGCATATCTAAATTCGACGCTGTCGACGCTCTAGGGCTGGCAAATATGTAACGCGATAAAATGTAAATATGTTTGTAGTGCGAAATTGAAAGTTAAATACGACGATGCGCTAGATGGGATAAATACAGTAAAATATTTTATTCATCTCCATATATAACTAACTATTGCGTTCCTGATTTATTGGGATGCTCTTATCTATATATACGCTAGAGATATTTTTAATGCTCTGTTGATAGTCGCACGCGTATGAACAAATAAATTCTATGCGGATTTACGTCTGAAATTTTAGTGCATAGCGATAATAAAGTAACCAAATAAATTCCTCCTGGAAATATGAGAGATATTCTATTTGAAGCTGCTTTATTATCGGCTGTGCTTTTGTTATATTGCATACTTTAACGAGTAAGAAGCTGGAAAGAAAAGGCAGTAACACTAATCAAATTTCATTCCGATGAAAATAACATTATTAGTCATATCTGCATTGCGTGTCATATAGATCGTAACGTACGTTAAAACATTTAGATGTTCTTATCAAAAATCTTTAAAATATCCTCCCATCTACCACTTTCAGATCAATTAAACAACAAATTAGAAGTTAATGGACACTATATTACATCCGTAAACACCTCACTACAGAGTTGTTTAAATAATAAATTCGGTGACACGTGTTTCGCTAGTACGACGCTAGCATTATCAAAACCGTATAAACCGAAGTGATCGAGTAATTTTTGTTTAAGTTCTAAACATGCAAGTTTATCCCAGTCTTACTGTAATCATGTATGGAGCGAAAATTTTTCGGAGACGGATAACATCTAAAGCGGCCAGCTTGTCTAATTGTAGGCGTTACTTCTACAAACTTGCGAAAGAAAGAAAAAGTACCTTTTTCAGGTTGCATTCTGGTTTAAATAAGATGTTAAAAATTTACATGTACCTACCGTTATGTGACTAATTTTGCTAATTCCCCGAAGAAAATTAAAATGATAAATACCCCTTACAAAGACTGGTATTAGTTAATTATATTTACTTTACAATTATAATAGATTGAACAAGGCGGAGTATTGAATTGGGCCGTTATCACGATTTAGAACATTTGTATTTTTACACATGCGCATCCCTTCATATGCATCTAGTTCTCGTTTTTCCATAGAAATATCCTATTTCATTCTTAGGGTATAACCTTTCCGCGCAGTTTATACACTTTCGAATTGCTTACAATTTTTCGAAACTTTAACTTTTATAAATTTTGGAAAGACATTGTTTTCCTTGCAACGTTTAAGGAATAAGGTACCTGCTTGAATCGATGATTTGACACACGAAAAATACAGTTAAGGAGTAATTTAAAACGGGGAGGAAAGAACTTACATGAAGACATGACGAATCTACTGCGGATATGGAGAGGGAAAAGGATGTCAGAAAAATGGAAAGGCGCCTGGATAAGGGTAATGTATTGAAAAGTGGATAGAATGATATGCGAGAATTATAAAGACAATGTCCAGCTGGGCTCTTGCTACAAAATATTTGCGAAAATCTTAATTTGAAGATTAAACAAGGTCAGAAAGAGAATGTTGGAAGAGTATCAGACAGGTTGTAGACAGGGCAAATGAACAGTGAACCAAATCTTTACATTAAAGGAGTTACTTTGCTGTGAATATTGAATATATATAATATATACCTTATTCATAGACTTCAAATAGACATACGAATCGATGAAGCAGAGAGATAATGTAGTAAGCAATGGCCGAAGTGGAAATACCAAGGAGATTAATAAGATTAACAAAAAGCGACACTGGAAACAACTTAGTAATATGGAAGGGATTTAGGTCAGAAAAATTTCTAGTAAAAAGGGGCTCTTAAACAAGGCGATCCGTTATCTTTGATACTTTTGAATGTAGTGCTAAAAGAAATAATAAGAAACGGTAACCTAAAAATAAAAGAAACTCTTTTTAGCAACGAATATCAGGCAGTGGTCTTCGCAGATGAACTAACCATAATCGCAAAGTCGGAAAAAATTGATGAAAAAATCGCGGGGCAAATGATAAAAGAAGCAAGAGAATACGGATTGGAAATTAGCCAGGAAAAACAAAATACGTGGTGATGAGAAGCACAGAAGAGAAAACCGAGATTCTGAGTGCGAGAGTACAGGGAGAGAAAGAATATAATTTTGAAAGTGTGAATCGGTTTATATAGATTAGGGGTACTAATAGAAGGTAAAGGCCACGAAGGGTAAGAAATCAGAGCTAGAATAAGGAAAGGGAATAAAAAATTTGGCAGCTTGAAGTCACTGATTAACTCTAAGTGTATATCCAGAACAGCAAAAACTAAAATATACAAAAATGTAATAAAACCAACTGTAACACATGCAGCGGAGACGTGGATACTGAACACAACGGAAGAGGATATCCTAAGCAGATGGAAAAGTGAAAATGCTGAGAGCTATCTATCGGGAAAGAAAAACAGAAGAGGGCTGGAAGAGAAGGACGAACGAGGAATTGAAAAGACTGTACAAGGAACCAAGAGTAACGAGAGATATGAAGACTTAGATGGTTAGGCCATATAGAGAAAATGTTAAATGAATGAATGAATGCCGAAGCTGGTAACGAAGAGAAAACCAAGTAGGAGAAAAAGAAAAGGGAGGCCAAGAGAAATCTGAGAAAGCTGGGAATAAGATATAGGAAAATAAAGGCGAGAGACAGGAAACAATGGAGACAAACAGTACTAGTAAGCGAATAAAAATGAAAGTGAAAGTGGAAAACGCCCTAAGTCCTCGGGGCCCGTTGAACGATTTAAGTATTTTAAAATTTAAACTGGCTGTTTCGAAACCAAGTTGTCAAAGTGACTGGTAACCGAATTTAAAACTTTGCCTAATAGAATAGAACTCATCCATACACATAGGCCATATCCAAACTTACCCATTGCAGTACCAAAAATTTATTTATAAATTTTATTTTGTGAATTCGATAGAATTTAAACAAAGTTTCGAGGCTGAGGTCTTCTTCGGAAGATTTGTAAAATATTTTATGGAATTCCACTTTTCATCTAAAAATTTTAGTGCTAAGTCCACACGAATATTAATAAATAAAGAAACAAAAATCTACACGTTTTGGATGCAGAAAAGGAAACATATGGGCGTTAATCAAATTATGTCTGCCCATTCCCCATTGCGAGATTAAGATCTTGAAAATTTTCTAAAAATTACCAATTCAAGTCTGCATGCTTATTGTAGTATAGTAATACTGGAATGATTAATTACCATTAGAAAATTCATCATCATTATTACAATTCAATATATCTAAATTCACAGTTAATGTTGGGGTTATGGTCTTCAATTGTTATACGGTCTATTTACACCTTTTCGACACCACGCCCACCACATTTTGAACATTTTATTACCCCACGGGTGTTAGCTCCTTATCTTAACTCCAGCCAGAGACGTTTAATGGGGGAAACAAACGTCACTAGAAATGAAATTATTAATTTTTATAAAGAGCATATATTAATGGATAAAAAAACTTTGTTAACATACAGATACATATCATACATACAACATTTTACATTACAAGAATTCATAAAAAAATTACTGGAAATAACCAAGGATACATCGACATGCAATACAGGTTTCTATAACAGCAATATACCTGGATGAACTGGAGTCAAGGTGAATTAACGTTTTCTGTTGTTTCCAAAAGAAATACAAAGTTTTTTTGGTTAACGACGAAGAAAATTGACAAGATAGATAAGTCAATAAATAAGTCATTAAATATATTTGGAATAAAAGGGTTTTAAGAAGAAGTACCAGTGAATAAAAGAACCTCACCATACCAGAGAAGATAGAATCTAAGAAGGGGATGAATCCATAGTAATTAAAGGTGCATCGAGAATAGAAGTTAAGAGAGGAGATATAAGAAGAACCATAATTGAAAGAGAAATTACACTCACACACACACACAGCACTAGGTAATTATATTGATTTCATGTTAAAGTGTTTATCAAAATTTATAAATATAATTTGTTATAATTTATGCTTTTCATATCATTAATTAAGAGCTAGGCCGGTGCAATTTTCTTTAAGATATTTAACTAAATTCTCAGTACTTGATATTTATGAAAGTCCGCCCTATCAACAGTGTGCTTTTATTTATTGACTCGTTCAACGCATTGTCATTGCATTATTGAATTAAATAAGTATATTTGTCTATCTCATACTGTCTTAAAATTAACAGTAATAGTAATGCTTAATTGAAAATTCTTGCCCTTATACACCACAGAAAAACATAAATATTAAAAGCGAAATTTCAACCCACTTGTATTACTCTCAACAGCCGTCATACAAAAATCAGTGCCAAGGAACACCCTCAGACAAACAAAAAATAACAAAAAATCTGTCAACAATTAAAATGGACATCATCGCTAGTTGGAAGCTGACGCAGTCTTTCGGACGAGGAGCACTGGACTGTAATAAACAAAGAAAAATAAAAAATCTTGGCAAAAAAGGTGGTTTTTATGCTCTAGAATAAACACAAACTATTTCGAGATTTTTCTAAAATTCAATTCTGCACTATCCGGATTAGCCATAGAAGCACGTCACTGTGGAAAGTCTCACATGCGAACTTCTCGAAACAGATAATACTTTGCAGAAAGACATGTCAGCGATTTTCCACGTGCGCTTTATAAAGCCATCTCGCCCTTCATCGTTCTATTTCCCCATTCAATTTACTACTAGCGATTTCGTTCTACTTACGGGAATGCGGTGTTTATAGAACATAATAAATTACAAGGATCAACGCATCCTCCATCCGAAAGAATAACATCCATCAACGCCGGTTATTACGACGATCGTTTCTTTTGCCGATCGTATTTACCTTACCGTTCACTAACGAAGGAAAAGTGGTTGGATATTTCGCCCTAAAAATTCCACGTAGATCGGTCAAACATTTCTGGAGTTCCATTTAATGTAAGTTTGCGCGAGGATTTCGGCAACCGAGGAAGATCCTTCCTTTTTCGACGAACTACGTTCGTCCGACGAGTCCATTAAAATTTATTCCGCGTCAGAGGTGTTGAACATTTCGGCCGAGGATTATGAAGCGACGATGAGTAAAGATCTACGTGGAGATTGTTCGGGGGAAAAGCACGGCGAAAAATTAAGAACGAAAGTTTTTATCGATTGGTGAGTGGGAAGTTCACTATCGATTGCTGGCGTATTTGAAGATGTAAGAAGGTTAAGTGCTTTCATCCGGGGAATTGCTTATTATTGTATAATACCAATTATTTCGTAGATGCAATAGGCTACAGCGTGTCAAGGGGAATCAGCATATATATGTATATAAATGTTAAAATCAAAATGTATAAAAATTTTAAATTTGAGTCCTGAACATTGTGGCAAAACGAGAAACTAGAATAATAAGCGCAGAAATGAGTTTCTTGATGGGAATAGAAGGAAAACAAGGAAAGATAACATTAGAAACCAAGTATGCAGAAACAAACTAAAAATAAACCCTGTCGAAGTTACTGTAGAACAAGCGCAACTTAGATGGCTCGGATACGTAATGGGAAGAGATGAGGATAACCTAATAATTTGAAGCGAAATTGGAACAAAGATCAAGGAAGACCTGGACGGAATCTTAGCGGCAGAGAAAAGATGAACCAAACGGGAGAATGTAGAAAGTATGGCTAAGAATAGGAAGAAGTGGAGGGAAATGTAAAAGACAGTGCCAAAGGGCTCAACTAGAAAATAACTCCACACCCAAAGATGGAGAAGTTGCAGATTGAGAAGAAGAAGAAGAGGAATTTTAATTAAATTACAAACAGCAGTGACTGACAATCCATATACGCACTGAAATTTTACAAGTATATTTCTTTCTGGATCGTTTTAATTTGCTTACAAGGCGTTTCTTTAAGTATTTGAGGCAAATGGTTATATATTTTAATAGGCTCACATACAACCTGTTTCTGTAGTTTACTTAAATGAGATAGAGACGGGAGCAATTGACCTCCAGGTTCTCTTCTAATGTTGCAAGTTTGGTCCAATTTGTACTTATTGAAGAGCATTGATGTTTGTACATGTGAGAAGGATTCGATATGAATTCTCTCACAATGCACGTATTACGCATTTTCACAGTTATTTTTTCTACAGAAGTGGACAACTTGCGTTGCCACAGCCCCCTGCAGTAACTGCAGTCGCGCTCTTCGGCTACCCGCCGTGGGAAAATTGCAAATTACAAAATTTTGATCTTCTCTTGCCATCCGTAGACGTACGTTTCGCGGTTATACTGCTCGTCAGTACGGCTTTGCAAGAGCTGTAATTTTGTATACAAATTTTATGTATATATCGTCTGAACATTGATGTTTGTACATGTGAGAGGGATTCGATATGAATTCTCTCACAATGCACGTATTAGGCATTTTTCATTCACTTCTGTAGAAAAAATAACTGTAAAAAATGCGTAATACGTGCATTGTGAGAGAATTCATATCGAATCCCTCTCATATGTACAAACATCAATGTTCAGACGATATATACATAAAATTTGTATACGAAATTACAACTCTTGCAAAGCCGTACTGACGAGCGGTATAACCGCGAAACGTACGTCTACGGATGGCAAGAGAAGATCAAAATTTTGTACTTATTGAAGAGTTCGTTCTAACTATTTTTTACAAAAAGAAAGAACAGATAATGGGGATGCACTGGGAGGACGCATTAAGTAATTTTAAACTGGAACGGGGAAGACTCCATAGATCCAGGAATTGTAACATACAGGGTTTGTCATAACTAATGTGTCAAATTTATTGAAAATATTATATGATTTAAAAGTAAGCCAATAAGACTAATTACATCGATAAACTTCTCACCACGCAATTGTTAAATAATAATATCGGTGACACGTGTTTCGCTAACGCGAGGCAAGCATCTTCAAACCGTCACACCCAATAAAAATGAAAATTCTTAAATCTAACATGCGGACTAAAAATATCTCCCGCGCCCACTTCCGCTACACAGACGCAACCCCCATAAATCAACTAAACTTGTCTAGGCATGCTTAACTAATCGCTGAACATTCTACGTACTACATGTAACGGCAAAGGGCAAAGGGACTCTCGTTTAAATTTAAAAAAGAACAACGATGAAACTTTTGAATAGAGACTTAAAACAACGTGCGCGGACAAAGATGAAAAACTCCAATAGAAGAAATGATCCCGAATATAGAAATTAGTATAAAATACGCAGATTCAAATACGAAAGAATACGTTAGGAACGCGTATAAAATTAGAATTCAGACAAATTTAGAAACTACAACAAAAGGGTAGGTTAAAAGTGCAATGCAGGGCTTAAGAAAAATAGTGATAGTGGACAAACTGGATTATTTTGAAAGCGTAAATAGTATTTATGCTTTTGGCTGGACCATATCAAATAGTGAATAAAAATGCGTTACCATCGATGACTAGACACACAAAAGATACGGTTAAGAAGTGTCCGAATTTAATTAACAATAATTTCACTGCGGTTTTGTACCGTTTTGATAATGCTTGTCTCGTGCTAGCGAGACACGTGTCACCGAATTTTATTATTAAACAATTGTCTGGTGAGGAGTTTACCGATGTGATATGGTATCAATAATTTAAAATTTAAATTGGCCGCTTCGAACCCGATCATATGGGAAATATACGGTTTGCCCAAAATACACAAACCATGTAAAGCAATGAGTCCGACAGCGTCGTGTAGTCAAGGCACAAGTTGTCCAAGTGGCTAGTAAACGAATTTAAAACTTTTCCTAATAAATTAGATAGCTTCACGGTCGAAAATTCAGATAGAGTTCGTGAAGGAAGGCGAAAGAAGGCGAAGATCTAATTTCGTTCGACGTTTGCTCACTTTTCCCCAACGTACCGGTCGATGTCAGTTTGGACTACTCGTAGTTAGTGGAATTTCTTAAAAAACGATGTAAGAATAGCTGAGTATAAGTGGTTAACTTCCCTTTGTATGAAACAGAATTATTTTCAAATTACTAACTTCGTGGTAGCGAAACACGTGCTACCAAATTTCTTTTTTCTTTTTCTTCTCAATCATAAGTCCTCCTACTGTTACAAAATTTAATTAAGCAATTATGTTGTGAGGAGTTTACCGATGTGATTAGTGCCAGTAACTACACCACAATACAATCATTATAAAGTAGCTGATTATGAGTGTAAACGAAAAAAAATGATTAAAAAGAGAGGAGAGGTGTCGTAGGACCCCGGATAAGACCGAAGCTAATTACGCATTTGTTGCTTATTTAAATAAACGGTAAAATTCTATAATTGCATAGACAACGTATAAAGGAAAAGTATTTCATTTCGAAACGGATGGTAAATAAGTTGAAGTTGAATTTGAAGTAAATTCGACTCCGAATAATAAGAGCGCCATCTGATGGGAAGAGATGCAAGGGCGACACATTTCATAGCCGCTCCTGCGATGACTATGTGTGTGTGTGTGTGAGAGAAAGAACTAATGAGAGATTGAAAGAAAAAAGCGTCTAGTGACGATTTCAAGCATCTCACTTTTTCCCAGTTATCTCTCGCAGCAGAACCTCGCTCTAAAAATTCGGGCATGTAAAAGTGTAGTTTTGGAATCACTGCAATATGTATTGTCGAATGGTATTTAAAAAACGCGCAGTAGTCGAACTCTCCACATGCTCTCCACGTACAATCCGGTCGTAAATGTAAACAAGACACATCTTATCTAAAGAAACACTTTACCATGTTTGGCATATGGCCGGGATTTTACGAGTCTTTATATTTATTTCTCTAAATTGTAAATATTTAGCTTTATTTTCAATCACATGTTCGAAGAATGTCGACAGATACGATTTACAGTCCGCTTGACCTTGCTCACAATCAGATATGATCGAATATTACCAGCTACTACGTTTCTACGTCCTAAAACTAAACATCGTGCTTGACCTCAAAGGGTTCTAGAAATTTTCAATAGGAAACTTCTCATGTCTTGAAGTAGTTAAGGTTGGCCAGACAGATCGTGGTGCCAACGGTTTGCACATGTTCGTCCTTGGACTTGAAGACCAAAATATTAATTTATAAATCGTACCCTCAGTCCGTTATAATTTACGGAGCTCTAGGATGAGCCACAAAAGCTAAAAGTCACATAAATCGTCTTACGGTGGCTCAAAAGAAGATCCTGAGGACGTTGGCGATAGCTCTCTGGTTTGTCCGAATCGCATCACTCCACCACGTTTTCTGGGACTTTGCGAAGTTACTGTGGGGAGCAATGCTTGGGAGGGTGATTTATTCGGACAATCAAGTGGTGAAATAACTATCTGAGTTGGCCCCCGCATGAACGACGTTGCTGAATGTTGGAAAACATTATTTATTTATTTATACCATATTTATACCATGATACCAGATACCATGGATACCAGATCAATCCAGCATATTCCAACTTCGTCCTTACCAACCGAAGCATAGCGTATTCGATACTGTAATATTTGTAAAAGATCGACAGTTCCGAATCACGAATCCTAAAGTCTGCCTAGCCTGCTTTACCACGTTGTTAACATGAATATTGAAATTTAGCTCTGCATCAAATGTTACTCCCAAATCCCTAACGGTCTGAACTCTAGAAACAGTCACATTATCAAGCATATATGTGTATTTAGTGGGAGTGAGTCTTTTGGTATAAGTGAGTACTATGCATTTACTAGGGTTCAGAGGTAGGCTGTTAATTGTACACCACTGTTGTATATTGTCCAAGTCTATTTGCAACAAAACACAATCTTGTCAACCAGATCATTAATGAAGATGATGAAAAGAAGCAGTTCCAAGTTTGAGGTCTGCGGAACTCCAGAAGTGGCTATATAAGGCGAAGAAGTGTATCCATTACAAATTCACGTTGAGGTCTACTGCACAGACAAGAGGTCAAAAGAGCTCTTAAAGGTTCGCCAAATCCAATGTTTTTCAATTTAATTAGCAAAGTACCATGATCTACTCTGTCAATCGCTCCCAGCAGGAAAGAGAATAGACCTCGGAAATAATAATCGTATGCAAATAAAGATAAATATACGAATAGATTAGGGTAATCCATCTTTATATTTCAATTTTAATTTTTCTTTGAAATTTTGACCTCTCGCCCCATAGAAATGTTCTAGTACTCGTACCGCATGCAGGTCAAAAATGTTAGTTGATAATAGGGTAATCAACCCAAAGTACAGCAAAAACTTATTAAACTGTCATAATCACCTAGACACACTAACTATTATAAGAAGTTTCTATCTCTTGGGATAAGTCTCGCATTCCGACACACAGGGACGACCATTGCATCGAAAAGCCGTATGAAGAATGGTGGGCACTTCAGAAGTTGAGGTAAAAAGCTTTGCTCAAATGAAAAAGAACAAATTTTTGTCGAAAAACTTGACGACTTATTTTATATACACATGCAAATGGTTTGTAGTGGTTGGAAATAGATGAGGACAAATAGTTTTTAGTTATCCAAAGAAAAAAAGGCGACCTGGCTAGATTCATGGGATCGATTACCACCTTGTTTCTCAAACGAAAGATTTGAAAAACTATCCGAGCTACTGAGCGCGAAGTATTCAAGAACAATCCAGATTAACGGAAGCAGTTACCTACTCTTCATCAAGTAGTAGTGATGAATCCAGTAGCAACGTAGGCGAGATCGTTGAATTTTAAGAACAAGTCTTGCAAGACAAGCATGGTCCATCACAACCGAAAAAAACAAATATTCTATACAACACATAACATCATAACCTCAAAAATAGTAACTGCATTCGATATGGACATTAAGTACGTATTGGAGGAATTTCTTAATTGAATTCTCATATGTAGAAACATCAAACGTACTGACATATATAGTGCTTATCTGGAAATGTAAACTATTTCTCACGTCGCACTGACGAGCGCTATAACCGCGAAACTCGTTAGCGAATGGTGAAAGTAGTTTCCTAATTAGACGTTGACAGCTGCAACGGAAGTATTAGGAGACGACACTGCATCTTTATTCATAAATAGATCCACATTACGACGATCTCACTCCAAGGCAAAAAAACGAAAACCAACATTAGAATCTCAGTAAAGAAGAAAAATACCTTTTTTCGTGAAGTACGAAAAAGAACTGGAGTGATGAGTCCTTCCGTGTAACACCACAAACTGCATATTTTACCAAAGACATTGCACCCTAGCGACTTCATACTCTACTTTTAACTAATTCAACAACAATCTCATCTTGCTAGTTCCGTAACTCGATACTTCAGCGTACATAATTCATCAAACTCGCCTATCCAGGCGGCCAATATTGAAATACCTACAGGTACCAACCATCGCGCCGTTACCAGCAATAATCGATGTTCAATTTGTTGTCGATTATATATATAGTTTGTCTTACGCCGTAACTATATTGCATTCAGGGGAATCCCCCGAATCGTGTCCCAGGGAATTCTTCACGAAAACCGTCACGCCATCCCCGTACGATCCCCGCCCTAATCGAATTTCCTCGATTGCCGGTTGTGTTTACTCCGCCCGCGCATTTGCAAGTTAATAACTCGATCGACGTAGACCGTCGATACGCGCGAAGCTATTGCTCTAATAGCGTCTGATGAATTTCATCGGTACTCGGACGCGGTCGCCGGAGGAAATTTCTTGTTTGCGTAATCTGTATTAGAACGATGTAGAATGAAAGGCAGTAAAATTTAAATGACGTAGTCGCATATAGAATGAATCCACATATGCAGACTTCCGCCGTGAGAAGCGAATTTAATCAGTGGCTGAGCGAAGATGAGCTCGCAGAATATGCAGTCGAACGTGAACGTTATAACCTTGTATTAAGCTGCAGGAACGGATTTTGGAATTAATTCCTGAAACGTACATCAAAGTTCGTTGTCATTATCTAAGAAATCTGGGTTAAATACGGATTCTTCAATAGTACTTGGGATGTGTGAGAAACTTTTACCAGAAGATGATTACCAGCAAATTCGAGGATTATCTGAAGTTCAGGAGATAACGAAATTTATTAATATAAAACGACAAGATGGACAATGACCAATTATCTAGAGGAATCAAAACTACTAGGGAGGTGACTGACAGAAAAACTTTCAAAGAGATGAGTTCAATTCTGCTTGGGATACGAACAATTCGACTCCAAACATTATTACCAGAAAATTCGAGGATAACCTGCAGTTCTGGAAATTATGATTTTTTTCTCAATAAGACAACAAGATGGACAATGACCAACTGCCCAAAAGACGCAAGACCAGTAGGGAAATGACCAACAGGAAAACTTTCTAAAAGGTGAGTTCAATACTACTTGAGATACCAACAGCTTTTCTACAAAGATAATTACCAGCAAATTCGAGAATTATCTGAAGTTCAGGAGATAACGAAATTTGTTAAAATAAAGCGACAGGATGGACAATGAGCAACTACGAGATAAGTGACCAACACGAAAACTTTCAAAGAGGTGAGTTCAATACTGCTTCAGATACGAGCAGTTCGTCTCCAAAGATTATTACCAAAAAATTTGAGAATAACCTGTAGTTCGGGAAATCATGATTTTTTCCTCAATAAGACGACAAGATGGACAATGACCGACTGCCTAAAAGACTCAATGCCAGTAGGGAAGTGACCAACATGAAAACTTTCAAAGAGGTGAGTTCAATACTACTTGAGATACGAACAGCTTCTCTATAAAAGTAATTACCAACAAATTCGAGGGTTATTTGAAGTTCAGGAGATAACGAAATTTATTAAAATAAAACAACAAGATGGACAATGAGCAATTACGAGGTAAGTGGCCAACAAGAACACATTCAAAGAGGTGAGTTCAATACTACTTGAGATACGAGCAGTTCCTCTCCAAAAATTATTACCAAAAAAGTTCGAGAATAACCTGCAATTCGGGGAATTATGATTATTTTCTCAATAAGCCGATGACCGGCTACCCAAAAGACTCAATATTATTAAAGATGTGACCAACAGGAAAGCTTTCAAACAGCTGAGTTCAATATTGTCTGTGCTGCGAGAAGCTTCTTTCGTAGATAATTACCAGCGAACTCGAGAATAATCTGAAGTTTGAGGAGATGACGAAATTTTTCAAAAGAATACGACAAGAAAGACAATGGCTGACTACCTAAAAGATTCAATACTAGTACCAAAGTAGCCAGCAGGAAAACATTCAAAGAAGTGAGGTAAATAGTACCCGAGACATGATAAATTTCTCTCCAAAGATGATCTGGTACAAGGAAATTCGAGAATGCAGTTTGGAAAATTACGACATTTTTTAAAACAAAACCACAAAGTGGAAACTGCCCGACTACTTAAAAGACTCGATGCTAGTCGGAAAAGGACCAACAGGAAGACTTTCGAACACAAACTTCTTTCCCAAGATGATTGACAGAATATTCGACAATAATCTGCCTTTCGGGATGTGACGATTTTTTTAAATAAAACGACAAGAAGTGGAATGACCGATTACCTAAAAGACCTAACACTAGTAGGGAAGTGACCAACAGGAAGACTTTCAAGCAGGTGAGCTTAATATTAGCTGAGGTGCAAGAACCTTCTGTTCGAAGCTAATTTCCAACAAATTCGGTAATATTTTGAAGTTCAGGAGAGGACAAAATTTTTCGAAACAAGACGACAAGGCTGACAGTGGCTGATTACCTAAAAGATTCAATAGTAGTAGGAAAGTGGCAAGCAGGAAGACCTTGAAATAGGTGGGTTCAATAGTACCTAAACTACGAAAAGATTTCCTGCAAAGATGATTAGGTACCAGAAAATTCGATAAACTGCTGTTCGGGAGATGACGAAATTTTTAAAAATAAGACGACAAAATGGACAATGACCGACTAACTAAAAGAAGAACAATCAATGGATACCGTGCGACCTTAAAAGAAATTACCTAAGGATCAAAGACCAGGAAGATTGAGTGATTGTGTCGTTCATCATGGAAACGCTGTTCCTCATTCAGCTCGTACCAGCTCAGAAAGTCCGATAAAATTTCAAGTGAGAAGTGATCCTATCCATCTTAGAACCCTGATCTGGTATCCTGCGATTACCACCTTTTGATTTCCTCGAGCAAGTCTGGAGGGGTGGTATTTCGCTAATGATGATGAAGTGAATGAAGCAGTTCTTAAACGATTAAAGCAAATTGGATGAAATTTACATGTAAACTTGGAAATTTTCGCTAAAAATAGGTAAATGGGGTATCAATAAAAATGTTTTTCCTATATGCCCGCCTTGCGGGTAATGGGTGCAACTTAGTTTCTGATCCTTCCCCGTCCAAACCGGTTTACTTCCAAAACAATGCTTCCTTCTTCCATAATTGAAAAGATAACATAAAGATGAGACATCTAAAACGCACGTTTCGAGTTAAGTAAATCCAAAAAGAAATCTCTAAACGAGGAAGACGAGTCGGTAATCGCTAAAAAGAGACTTCAAAGCAAACCTTATCCATTACAATTACGTCGTCGTAAAGGTATTAGAAAACCTAGCGAAACGATCAATTAGGCGACTTACTCGAAAATTGAGTGGAATAGTAGTCGCGAATTTGAATGTAACTACAACACACGTAGGCTAGTTACATCTGCAGAGACAATGAGCTTTCTACTCGACGGAAGTGGTTACGTCGGATATTGAAGGCGTCTGCTCGTCCCGCATATTGAAAAGCGCCGCGCTCTATTATTGAAATAAACCTATCAAACGCAGGGGCTTCGATGCGCGTAGGAAAATGCATTGGAAATCTCACAATTCCATTCACCTGGAGAACTTGTTACGCCAATTACGAATGACGGACTAATTTATGTAAATGGAATTTGTTCCCGTGAGAAATTTTCGATTGAATCTGACTGGTTGGAGACTGGTAATTGTGTACGATAGTGTTTAAGAAACGAATGGTATGTTTAAAATTTAAAAGTTGTAACGTATTAATTGATAGTGCTTAATTAGAAAACTATTTTCACTATTCGCAGACGCGCGTTTCGCGGTCATACCGCTCATCAGTGCGACTGTGTGAAGTAGTTTTCGTTTCTATAGAAGCTCTATATAAGCCCGGGTGTTAGATGTTCGTACATATGAGAGTTCAATTACGAAATTCGGCCATAATGTACTAATTGCGCATTTTTGCAGCTATTAATTGATATTTCTCCTCGGCAAGACTCTGCCTCTCAAGATGAATCGTTTCGAACCAAAGGGCGAAAATGATTTCGTCACCTTTTCCTCTTTAACTCGTTCGTTGTAATTGAGACCAGTTCAAACCCTGTAAAAAGTTATGCTAGGCGTATCGTATTAATTTGATCTGGTAATCTCTAATATAATTTAGATGGAAATTATAATTTCAAATAGGAGCTTATAGAATCCAATAAATCATACGCGCACACTTATTTTATCTCAGAATGTTTCCCTTTAGATTATTTCGACCGAAGCTTGACCGCAATTTTGTTAACTTGAAAAACCTTTGAGTTATCCGGACGACTTATAAGAAGGAGGAAGGGGGAGGGGAGGGGGAGGGAGGGGGAGATAAACAAATAATCAATAATAAGGGAAGGTTGACCAATGAATCTGGCCATCGATGTCCTTCTAATCGTCTTTGTTCACGACGAAATGTGTGACCGGACTGTAATTTTCGATAAGGGATTCGCAGGATAACCGCTGTAACAAATTAATTTTTCTTTTTTTTTTTGGGAAACCAACCTTCGTTTGCGAATAGAGAAAAACGGAAATAACAATGAATCTATCAGGGTAACTACTTCCGTCATTCAAAGTGTTTATTTCATAGACGTTACGAATGAAATCTCCAAATGGGAAATGGCGGAGTTGGGACTTCTTTTAGCTTTTATACCGAATATCTTCCAATTCAAATCTTCAAATTTGTACTATTCGAGTTGCCATTATGAGGGCAAGAAGACACGGGAAGAGAAAAATGGAGAAGACTACGAATTACTGGTTCAAACACATAGACAAAATATAAAGAAGGAGAGATAAAACATTTAAATGAATGGAGTGGGAGAAATGGGTAATCGACTAAACGGACTCTGCCGCTCCAAAGCAGGTAAAATGGAAAGTAAATTAGAAGAAGTTGCCATTATTTTTATCGCAGAAACCTTCCAAATGAAATCTCCAATTGAGAAATGGCGGAATTGGGACTTCTGTTAGGTTTTATTCCCTTAAAATTCAAATCTTCAAATTGGTGCTATTTAACTTGCCGTTATGGAGGGAAGAAAATGCGGAAAGAGAAGAAGCGAGATATCTAGGAAAGATTGATCCAAGTACATAGAGGAGAGAGGAAGAGAGAAACATTAAGCATCTAGAGAAATGAAGAAATGGGAGAGGAACCGGCAGGAGTAGGAGAGCTCCGGCGCTCGAAAGAAGCTTATCAAGAAAGTAAATAAGAAGAAGAAGTGACCGTTATTTTCAGAGTTTTTATTACATAAACCTTCGAAATGAAATCTCCAAATGTGAAATGGAAAAGTTGTGACTTCTTTCAAATATCTTACATTTCAAATATTTAAATTTGTACTATTGAAGTTGCCATTGAGAGGGGGGATACGCAGAGAAAGGCTTAAGAAAGATTGACTTAAACTTTCAGAGGAGATAGCAAGAGCAGCAGCTGCAACACCTAAAGAAATGAAGAAGAAGGTCGAAAGGCCAGAAGGGGTGAAGGAAATACGTAAATGACTGTGACACACTAGGACGCTCTAAAGGAGCTTAAGAAGAAAGTAAATAAAAAGAAGAAGCTGCCATAATTTACAAAGTTTTTATTGCATAAACCTTGCAAATCAAATCTCCAAATAGGGGTAGAGACTTCCTTTAGGTTTTATTCCAAATATCTTCCAATTCAAATCTACAAATTTGTGATATTCAAGTTGCCATTATGGGGGCAAGAAGATGCGAAGAGGATGCGAGATGGAAGTAATGTAGGAAAGATTGGTTCAAATGCGTGGAAAGGATGGGAAGAGGGAAAGGTGAAACACCTAGAGAAATGAAGAAACGGGCAAGGGACAACAGGATTGGGAAAGATGGGTAAACGTTTAAACAGACTCCGACGCTCTAAAGGAGTTTAAGAAGGAAGTAAATAAGAAGAAGAACTTGGCATTATTTTCAGAGTTTTTATGGCATAAATCTTCCAAACAGAAAACTTCGGACTAGGGACTTCTTTTAGGTTTTATTCCAAACATCTTCCAATTTAAATCTTCAAATGTATATTCAAGTTATCATTGTCGGGACAAGAAGGTGCGGAGAGAAGAGAATGGGGGAGGATCAAGAAAGATTGAGTCGAACATTTAGAGAAATAAAGAAAAAGGCGAGGGAGTAATGGAAGAAATAGGTGAACGAGTCAATAAACCCCGACGCTCTAAAGGAGCTTAAGATGGAAGTAATTAAAGACAAGAATTTGCCATTATTTTCAGCTTTTATTGCATAAAAGTTCCAAACGAAATTTCCAAATGGGACATGGGAGAGTTGGGACTTCTTCTAGGTTTTATTCCAAACATCTTCCAATTTAAATCTTCAAATGTGTATTCAAGTTATCATTGTCGGGGCAAGAAGGTGCGGAGAGAAGAGAACGGGAGAGGGTCAAGAAAGATTGATTCAAACATTTAGAGAAATAAAGAAAAAGGCGAGGGAGTAATGGAAGAAATAGGTGAATGAGTCAATAAACCCCGACGCTCTAAAGGAGCTTGAGATGGAAGTAATTAAAGACAAGAATTTGCCATTATTTTCAGTTTTTACCGCATAAAAGTTTCAAATAAAATTTCAAAATGGGAGTTGGAACTTCCTTTAGGTTTTATTCCAAACATCTTCCAATTCAAATCTTCCAATGTGTATGCAAGTTGCCATTGTCGGGGCAAGAAAATGCGCAGAGAGAAGAAATTGGTCCAAACACATGGAGGAGATAGAAGGAAGGAAAGATCAAACGCCTAGGAAAATGATAAAACGACTACATAGACTCCAACGCCATGAAGGAGCTTAAGAGGAGAGTAAATAAGAAAAAGAAGCTTTTTATTATTAAAATCTTGGTCATTATTACGTGAATTTGATAATGCTCGCCTCGTTACCAGCGAAACACGTGTCACCGAATTTTATTAATCAATTATGGGCAAAAGATCACTTTGAATTTATGTATTTTACGTTAAAATATTCAAGCATATTTTTCAATTTTCTGTCGTTAAACGTGTAAACAACTACATGGCTTAAAATATTAAACAAAATCTATTGAAAAATATCTCGCCTTTCTAGAATAACTCAAAGGAAACAGAACAACCCTCGTAAATTATTCAACTCGGGAAAAATACCGAAGTTCGGTTATCCAGACAAATTGGACAGAGTAACCGACGAAACGTTGACAAACGGAAATGTTTCTATTTTTCATATCTTTATAATACAATTAAGAAAATCGATATTTAATTACATTTTCTCTTTATCACATGTTGCACGTAGATACGAGGGACGCAAACAAGCAATATATCAAAATTATTTCCCTCTTCAACACTTTCGACTAATTCATACATCTATTCGTGTCATAACAATATTAACATTACCTAACGTGTGCTTGACACGATAACATGTACCTCATTTAATTTTTGTTTAGAAGGCAATGAACGGGATCCCACTCGACGGACTTAATTAATTGCCCTACATTAGTCTGAATTCAATTACGCAATTTGTTTAATCGATCTAATCTAGTTTTTCTAGTGAAAACGCGCGCTTCTAGAGGCTCGACGGGGCTCAATTAGCGAACGTGGGTGTAAAAGATCGGCTCGACGGACCTGTAAATCGTCATCCGCTCCTTTTTAAATCGAATTAACCGCTGCTGATTGCGTTCGGGTAGCTTCTAATTCGTACATTGATACAGAACCGAAACGTTTTAGAAAATTAGGTAACCATCTAGCCTTGGAAGCTCTTAAAATCCCTAATGTAGCATAAATACTGGAATGGTTAATTACCATTAAAAAATTCATCATTTATTACAATTCAATATATCAAAATTCACAGTTAATGTTGGGATTATGGTCTTCAATTGTCACACGGTTTATTTCGGGGTTCTATTTATACTTTTTCTATATCACGTCCACCATCTTTTGAACATTTTATTACCGTATGGGTGTTATCTTCTTATTTTAATTCCAGTTAGAGACGTTTAATAGGAGAAAAAAATGTAACTAGAAATAAAATTATTAATTATTATAAAAATCATCGATTAAAAGATAGAAAGGCATTGTAAACAGTTAGACACATATATACAACACTTTCACATTACAAGAATTCATAATAATTACTGGATAAATAACCAAAGATACATCGACATTCAATACAGGTTTCTATAACAACGTATTATGCCTTGGATCAACTGGAGTCAAGATGAATTAAAGTTTTCGTTTCGTGCACAACGGAGAAATAATGTAGTGTAGTCCTGGTTTCCAAAAGAAATAAAAAATTTGTTTGGTTAACGACGAAGAAAATTGACAAGACAGATAAGTCTATAAATAAGTCAATAAATATATTTGGAATAAAAGGATTTTAAGAAGAAGTACCAGTGAATAAAAGAACCTCACCATACCGGAGAAGATAGAATCTAAGAAGGGGAAGAATCCATAGAAATTAAAGGTGCAATAGAAGTTAAGAGAGGAGATATAAGAAGAACCATCATTGAAAGAGAAATTACACTCACACACACACACAACACTAGGTAATTACCTTGACTTTATGTTAAATATTTCCCAAAATTTATAAATATAATTTGTTATAATTTCTACTTTTTATATCATTAAGAGCTAGGCCGGTGCAATTTTGTTTAAGAAATTTAACTAAATTCTCAGTACTCACACTAAACTAGATGCGACCAAAAGCGGAATATAGGCGATAGTTCGCATTTACATATTTCTCCTTTCGCGGTAACAGTTCAAAGAGTTCCGCTTCATTTCGTCAGATTTACATATAAATTGCATTCGAATGTGGGAGGGACGCGCTCATATCGGACTATTTATCCAACAATCCATCGCCCCGTATTGGCGTGCGCATAAATTTTAAGTGCAGTGAACAATTATCCCCCTGCCCGAGTCAAAAGATAAAGCGCTGAGGGTGGTGGCCGCGTGTTCGAAACGCTTACGGCGAATCTATATTTTAATATCTGTATGTGAATGTTTGTCCGCTGTAGCAAAATGTCGAAACGACAGTTGGATGTTTTAGCGTGGTACCATTTCGATTGATTTTGCTTCCAAATTATGCTGATAATTTTGTCGAGAATAATTGATTGTAAATCCTTAGTTTGGGGAATATCAACCATGTGTTAGTGGGCTCCAACTTTTCGTCGTTCATATTACTAGTACCTTCAAAAATCTTATATGGAAAATAATCCAAAGAAAATAATGTAGATTTGGAAAACTTGGTAGTCTTCCTTTTTCTGGGATTTTTCGTATTTAATTGGTTAACACCAATACTTTCTCGTGTATACCGTCAAATTCTGAAGGATAGCCCAATTTCAGATAGAATATACACAGGAAAATGAAATTAAAAGCAAACCTTTTGTTTCTCTTGTTGCCAGCTTCTACAAGAAATCTACGTTATTTTCTGGATTTCTTAGATTGGAAAGTTCGATTTTTCATGGGATTTATATGTCACTAAATTTAAAAAAAAATTGATTCGAAATCATTTGGTAAAATGGTGCAACGGTTACAACGAAATATGCCTTCATTCCATTTGCATTTCCAACTTTCTTAGTCTCGAGAGGTTTCCATGGAACAGTATACGTTTCCGAAGTCAAATTTTACGAACCCGGCCTCATTCGGTCGTTAGGATCCGTCAAAGAATTTTTCCACACGAATCGAAATTTTCAATTGACGCCATCGTTAAACCTTTACGACTACAACACAATCCGTTGCAACCTTGACACGCGTCCATTTAAATCGAATTTTCTTTAACAATGCTGCGCATGCAATAAAATTTCTACCGGACCATGCAATTATCGACTATTTCTTGAATACCATTTGCACCAGAAGGTACGTACTATGTACCACGAAAATGCCAACTGTAAGTTCCCTTGTTTTAATTTCAACGACGCGACGCCGAGTGAATTTGCATAGGAAAGATGCCGTGTAATTTAAATCGGACGTTTTATTTGAAAAGCGAACTCTAATTTTTGTGTATGTATATACATTTCGCCCGCTTCTTATTTGTGTCCGGAAAGGAAGGGAAGCAATTAGTCCGGCGAAAAGGCGCCTTGCAATTTGCATAATTATCCCAGCATGTCAATTTCCTTTTTTTGTCCTTTTTTACTTTGAATTTAGTAAGTTGTCTTCGAATACGATATCTCGAAGGGATAACCTAATTTCTTTCTGAAAAGGATGTAACCCAAACAAACGGGAAGATCAAAGAAGAGAAATGATATAAGGTAAAACCGGATTTGCGTAAAAGTTTCTCCTCAATGGTTAGACATCGATCCGCTTTCTTTTTCAGAAATCGGAATCTCTCAGGTTTGCCCCGTAGATCCTAATGCGTACGTTACCAAAGTTTCCAACACCGGTTTAAAAAAGAAATGAAATCTATGTAAGTCTTCCAATCCTCATGAATTCTGACGGCCACGTAGGTATACAATTATTTAAATTCTTACACATTTGTGACCGTAGTATGAAGCACTCAGCGATTTTAAATATTTCAAGAACTGCATTCCAAAAATACCATTCTGCTTCTTGCATCAGCTCTAGCTGTTGAGATAGACAAAAATTCAATATTTCATATATTTTCATTCATATTGCTACAATAAACCTTAGGAATAGACCTTCTTTTCAATTCTAGTTGTTTATTACAGTTGCTTTGTACTTCCCCAATCTTTCTAGGCAAGAAACTATTTATTTATCACCTTAAATTCCCCTAATTACCTCCAATGGTTTCCAAGAATACCGGCTTTAATATATCTATGCAATCAACACTTTTCAAGAAAGTACGTCATAAAGAATTTATAAAAATACCTCGTATAATTGGTATGTAAGGTTTACTTCCCAATAATTCTTGATTCAGTTTAAACTTAAGCTTTCTTGCAAGTGTGTTTTGTTCGAGAAGTGTTATTAAAATCATGGCTTCTACAAGCTACGTCTGCGTCGTTGTGTTAATAATCCAGACGTTTTTGCTATATATGTGGCGAATGCATATTAAGAGAGAATAGAAAACCAATACTCGCACATTGTGAAAAAGGCATACCTGGCCTTTTTGGTGTTCATCTAGAACAAGCATGGGCAACCTCCGCGGGCCACATGCGGCCCTCGTGTAAGGTTTGTCCGGCCCGCTACTGAATTCTTTCGTTGCATATTAGCACGGCCCGTCTAAACTTAATTCATAATGAATCATAAGGATACTACAAAAATGTATATTTTTCAAGATTACTCACAGCATAAAACTTCTACAAAAAAGGTTGCCCATGCATGATCTAGAAGATCAAGATAAAACTTGTGCGCCAGATGTTGCCTGGAAATCATGTTGAGTACCTGCGCCAGTGGACAAAAGGACAAAGAAAGTGTTTGAAGTTTGGGATTCCAATGGTATGGAGGGAACCAAGTAATCATTTTGAAGATGGTTACTTTTGTCTAGTGAATATAAAGGGTATTAATCGGAATAATCGACATAAGTGGACATATCCGAATTTGAATTCAGCGAGAAGACCTATTCCACATTCAGAAGAAATACCAGTTCCAATTATTAGTAACGTACATGTATTATCGGACGACGATCTTCTTCTGAACATGACAATAGTTACTTTGAAAGACACTCAACATGTCCAGAAAGGTTTACCCAGGAAGAATTAAATGACCTTATTAGAGATTTAAACCTTTCAAAAGAGTCTTTGGAATTGCTTACTTCTTCTTTTTCCGGAAACAAAAATTACGTATTACCGTAACAGAGGAAAAGATCTTTTTCCATTTTACTCTCAGGAAGATAACTTGGTATTTTGCAACGACATAAAAGGACTGTTGCAAGAAATGGGTACATCAGAGTACACATCAATTGATTGGCGACGTTTTATAGATAGTTCCAAAACAAGTCTGAAGTGTGTCCTTCTTCACAACGGAAACAAATATGGAAGCATTCCAATTGGGCATTCAACAAAGATGAAAGAGGATTACAATACAATATCTCCACTTCTGAAAAAAATAACTATTACACAAATGGGTGGATGATATGTGTCGATCTGAAAATGGTAAATTTCTCTTTAGGATGTGGATATACAAAATATCTTTGTTTTTTTGTGTCCTTGGGACAGCAGAGCGAAAGATCAGCATTGGATAAAACGAAATTGACCTAACAGAGACGCTCTAGTAGAGGGAAAAGCCACCGTTATTAATGAAGCATTAGTAGAACGAGAAAAAATCATGTTGCCTTCCTTGCACATTAAACTAGGGCTAATGAAACAATTTTTGAAAGCTTTAGATCAAAATGGTCTTTGTTGTGAATACTTGGCAAATCAATTCATTGCAATCAGTAATGAAATATTAAAATCAGGAATATTTGATGGACCTCAGATAAGGAAACTTATCTAAGACCCTCACTTCACAGAATCAATGACTGAAATTGGGTCCAATGCATGGGTCTTCTTTTGTTAGGATTGTGCAAAATTTTCTTGGTGATTATAAGTTTAAAAATTACGAACAAATAGGGGAAGATATACTCAATAACTTTCAAAATTTGGGTAGCCATATGAGCATTAAGGTCCATTACCTCCACACTTACTTAGAGAGATTTCCTGCAAATCTTGACGAGTTTAGTAAGGGGCAGGACGAACGATTGCACCAGGATATCTGAATAATGGAAGAAAGGTACCAGGACAGATGGGACACACACATGATGGGTAATTACTGCCGGAGTATTAAACGAGACAAACCTTTTCAAACATGCGCAAGAAAAGCGCTTAAAAGAAGGTTTTTAAATTAGTTACCAACTACTGTAAATATTTATTTTGGGGAATAACATTTGTAAATATTTGCTTTTTAGAATAAACTTATTTTCTTTTTATTTGTGCATCTTTTGTTAGGTTGTATTGGAACCAATATGTATATGCAGGAATAAGACTAGCTAAATACAAATACGTGCTCACTTCTTTTGAAGACGAGCTGATTGGATTCAGCGCACCAAAATTGATTAAGCACTGTTAAAAAGTCCGGCAGCAAAATATGTGTTGACCAGTGGTATTGGGAGATGCAAATTGTGTTTACTTAATAAGTTTCTGCACAATTGCTTCGTAGCTGCTGGTTACTTTACCCCTTCTAATTAGGTCGTTGTATGGATATCATCCAGAATTTATTTTATTAAGATTTTGGTTCGCGAAAATAGTTTACTAGTTTTACTATTTTTAAAAACATCGCCCTTTAAAGGTTTGGTGTAAAACATTTCGTTCCATTCCCCTAATAGCAGTTTTCGTAAAATAAACACGCCGAAATTCCGTTTCTAATATTCAAACCGGATGAAAACGCAACGCCCCCAATCACATTATCTCGGTCATACAATGTCGGTCAATCCGCAATCCCTCCACGCCGGATTGGACGTAAACAAAACAAATCGCCCTCCACGCGTTGTGTCGCTCGATTTTTCCGATCATGCAAAAATATAATTTCGTACGAGTGCGCGTTTGCGAGAGCAAAAAGCTTGGACGTGGTAAGATACACGAGCGCGCACAACATGTGTGCTCGCATATAAGTGGAAGGATTTAAATCCTTATTGAATTCTCCTATGTACCGGCGTTATGGAAACTTTTAAAATTTAAAATTCAATTCAGCCCCTTTTGCGAGTTATATTTTTCGTTGGGGTGCGTGTTTTGTATCGGTAAATTAAGGACGTTTGTTTGCAAGTTACGACCATGGACTCACCTAGACTCATGGAATTTCAATTCAATTCTAGGGCCAGTGAAAAATGCCCTGAACCTTCCTATTTCAGTAAATAGACTGGTGCAATCGCGCCATCTTGGGAGGGATGAAAAATTAATTTAATATGTAAGCTAAATGTCTCCCCAAAAAAATCTTTTTATGTAAAATAATTCATTTAATTCATTTGTCATCCCTAAATATGGAGTGTGATGGTCGTCGAGGAACCTAAGGACGTTACCTCAGCCGATATTGAAAAAATCTGCTAGGCGACGAATCTTCACTCCAAGAGGGGGTCGATCTTGGGACGCAAAGTTGGATACTCCTGGAATGATATATACAAGGGTCATTCTAAAAGAAAAGAACGTCTAAACGCTTGCTGTTTATAGTTTGACTTTGAAATGTGTGACATAATTAAAGATCCCGCCAAATCTAAGGTTCGTAGTATAATACGCTTTCTGAATGCGAAAAAAGTAGGGGATTGTTATTCGAAGGCATTGTGCTTCTTCAGGATAACTCACATCGGCTAACTTGCGCGTTCACGAAAAACATGCTTCAGCAGTTTATGAGTGGATAGTTTTTGAACATCCTCCTTATACACCGGACTTGGCTCCGAATGATTACAATCCTTTCCCCAAATTGAAGCATTTTTTAGTCGGGAACCACTATGGAAGTGACAACGAACTGAAAAGGTCCGTTAATGACTGATTCGACAACTTGGCGGTAACAGAAGGCATAGGAAAGCTGGTGATACGCTATAACATACGCTTAAATGACTAGGGTTGACCCATTGGTGCTTCACCAATAAGCTAAGGATTATTGTTATAAAATGTTGCTCCATTTCATTTACTCGAAAACAAAATATAACTCCTACCTATTAATCTCACACTTTTGATTGATCTTGGAGTCCTTTTTGATGGTGAGCATAGGTTTTCTTTTCATATTGACAAGCTTTGTTCATCCACCTTCAAGAGCCTTGGATTTATCATGCGTACTAAGTATTTCACTCTTCCTGACGTACTTAAGCCTCTATTCTATGCTTTTATTGTCAAGAGCTTGGAGTACGGTTCTCCTGTATGGTCACCTTACTACGTTGAACGTTTGCAAAAAAATTCTCAAATATATGTCCTATAAACTCGATGGTACATACCCTGCAAGAGGCATTGATTATGATTCTTTGCTTGTCAGGCACAACATACAATCCCTTGCTGCGCGCCGCGATTGTCATGGGACTAGCTTTGTTTGGAAGATACTTTATGGGACAATTGACTGTTCACCCTTACTATCTCAACTACAGTTTTATGTCCCACGTCAGTCTTCCAGATTTGTCAATTTCCTCGTGTGCCCAACGTCCAGAACAAATATTTTGCTCAATTTTCCCTTCATCCTATGAGTCGTTCTGCTAATAGAATTTATGGGGACTTGTTTATATGAAGTATTTACTAAGTCTTTTGTATTTTTTGCGTAATTGTTTATATGTATGTATGTGCATTATTTTCTTTAATTTTATTTTGTTAACTTATTCTGTAAATACTTCCTGTTGGGTAAATAAATGTTATTATTATTATATTATTATTAAATTTGCATGGCCTACGTAGAAAAATAGTTAAGATGTCATATGTTACAATAGCAATAGTTCTTGTGTTGTACGGTAAAAATAACTACTTTCTTTCTCAAATATGTAAATGTAGAAGGATGTCTAAAGTCGCAATTTTATAGGCGTCCAATAATATCGATTCCCTTTCCCCAACAAGTAAATATTGAGTACCTAGGGCTAGTTGTGAGGTGTCAGTTGCAGTAGTATGCCACCTTTAAAATGAAAATAAGATAATAATAAAAAATTCACCATACGCGTCATCGTAATAAATGCGAGCGTCAATGGTACAAACATACACGGTGTATGCATGCGCATTTCAATGACATAAGTAGTACGTTTTAAACTGTAAACGATTCCTCCTCTACAAACTCACACACACACACAAATACCTTCACAGCACACACGCAAATGAATTTGTTGCACGCTTGATAGGAGGTGGTTCAGTGTACACAAAATGACGATCTTCAGCATCCTAACAGGATATTCCTTCTATATTTGTACTATGTGAGCGCACATACGACTTCTCTTGTGTGGATGTGATGTGAGCAATGAAGCATTTTCCTTGATGTTTGATCACGCGCATCACCCAAACATCACTCAAGAACATTATCGCCTCCCTCCATTCTGTTGACATATATTCCGTCAGCCATATTGGGTCTGTCAGGTGCTGTCTTATTTCTATGAGTTTCTCCCCTCTAGCCTTGAACTTTTATGCTGTTGTACTTTCTATTCTTACCCTAACCGTTGCGAGGAAGATTATTTCTTAATAATATACGTACGAACGATAACCAAAAGGTTTATTCTCTATCTCTATATACCATCTCTGCCGCGCTAATCATTCATTGGTGCCAGCCTCCTTTAGTCATGGCTGCCAACTTGCGAACTGACAACACCCTGGTCTCTACCAAACTACGTACCACTCTGTTATATCATCCGCTCCTGGGCGTGTATTGTTTTTTCAGTTCTTAATGATTTTTCTGATGTCTTCTGTACCAGGAGGTTCGTCATTTATTTGTTCTATACGATTTTCTACATCGTTACATCGTTCCCCCTCATATTCATGATCTTTATTTAACAATTCATTAAAATACCCCCTTACATCTCTCAATTATTAGTTCCTCCTCTGCTATTAACTCTTCATCTTTATTCTTATAATATATTGTTTTAAGTTGCTAGACTCGGTGTTCTTTCCGCGTTCCATGATAAAAGTTTTTTACTTCTTTGTTTTTACAGGCCTTTTCTGATCTCTTTTTCATTCTTTCCACTGTTTCCTGCATTTTCGTCTCATCCATCTCTTTCTGGAACATTCTCGTTCGGTATCAGTTCCTCTTCTCAAGCGCGTTTTGGCGTTCTTTATCAAACCATTTTCTCCTATCTTCAACTATCGTTTGCTTCATCTTTTCCTCACACTCTTTTCATTTTGTTTTTCACCGTTTCCCATATCCTATCTACTGTTCGGTTTGTATTTATATTTTCTAACCCATTCTTTAATATTTCGCTGTATTTACTTTCCTCGCCCTTCTATTGTAGTCTTATTTTTTTCGTTTCGATCCTTCTATGATTTCTTGTATTTTTAATTCCGAAATTTTTACTTGCATTTTAATTCCGATGTTAAAGTGATCCGGGTCTCTACTAAAACCTCTGTAACTTCTAATCTTTGTAGCACTTTCTTGTTTTTTGCTTTTTCTATACGAACGTGGTGCCTGCATATAGTACCTCCTGTAAAAATTGTACCACGAAGCAACTGGAAATCTGCGTCGAAAAGGGACGGAACAGTTATTTCAATTGGCCTAATCGGTTGATAAACAAGTATACAGTATTATTACATATTCCCAGCATTCTCTGCATATGCTAGCCTATATATCATTATTATCAATGAGGTATTTGTTAGGATATCAATGCAGACACTTCCTTTCCGTATTTATACGATGATAAGAACATTTTTGAAGAAGAAAAGCAAGCAATTTTGTCTAAGTTTAAAGAAAGAAGAACAATATGTGATGATAGAATCCTTCTATATCGAGCTTTAATATTACTAGAATTACCAGGAAGATAGTCCAAGTGAGATTCTAGATTCTTGAATTCCAATTATTCACACACGTCTCACCTTTTTATGCGAGTTTTTCACAACTCTTTAAAACTAGTATAATATAATAATATATTATTGATAATGATAATAGTTTATTATTACAGAAACATCTATATTGTCGATGTAATTGTGTTAAATTTTCAATAAAACTTGGTTTTTTTGATACGAGCTTCCTTTTCCAATTGTAACATGTGTAACCGACTTTTATTAAATAATTTTGCGGTGAGGGGTTTACCGATGTGGTACAGTGTCCGGGAATGTTGCAATCATTATCATCAATTTATTATGCAAAAGATTGCTTTAAATTTTGTATTTTAAAAATTTTCAAATATATTTGTCAATTTTCAGTCATTAAGATTGTAAGGTACTTTCCTTCAAGATCAGTTAAACTTAAAATTTTTTAATTGGTTTCAAAACTATTTTCAAAATTGTATATCTGACATTTAAAAAGTACGGTGTGTAACGATAAAATACTAGTTTTTTACAATGTAAAAAGTTTCTACAGCTTTAATTTTTTCTTCAATAATAAGTGAAGAACCAGTAACTTTACGGGCTCGAAATTTTGCATATCGTGTATTCATTACTATAGCTACGACTTATCGACGAGTTTCTTTGTAAATTTCTGCTTTGTTGATGCATTTAACCTCAATTAAGGAATAGAAAATTTACCATAGGTTTACCGTCTTTTTGACTTCGAGAAAGCAACGATAACAAAGGAATTTAGGCAAATGCTCTTTTCTTTTATTAGGTTGTACTTCTTCTTAATACCCTTTTATTCCAAATATATTTATCGACTTATTTGTTGACTTATCTATCTTGTCAATTTTCTTCGTCGTTAACCAAACAAACTTTTTATTGCTTTTGGAAATCAGGATTACCCTGCTTTATTTATAAGTTATCCACGAAACGTAAACTTTAATTCACCTTGAGTCCAGTTCATCCAGGAATATCGCTGTTATAGAAACCTGTATTGTATGTCGATGTATCCTTGGTTATTTCCAGTAATTTCTTTATGAATTCTTGTAATGTAAAATGTGGTATGTATGTATCTGAATATTAACAATGTTTTCTTAGCCATTAATATATGGTCTTTATAAAAAATTAATAATTTTATTTTTAGTGACATTTGTTTCCTCCCATTAAATGTCTTTGCCTGGAGTTAAAATAAGAAGCTAACACCCGTAGGGTAATAAAATGTTCAAAAGGGGATGGGCGTGGCGTCGAAAAGGTATAAATAGAATCCCAAAATAAGCCGTATGACAATTGAAGACCATAACCCCTACATTAACTGTGAATTTTGATATATTGAATTGTAATAAATAATGAATTTTCTAATGATAAATAATTAACCATTGGAGTATTACCATACTATATTATACTTCGTGAACACCTTTACTTTTATTAGAAAAATTATTACTATACTACTGTGGTTAGCATTATTTCAGTGGTGTGTAACGTGTTTTGACAATATACTCGTATAGTACCTTGTCAAAAAAGAACAGCCCCCATATATATAAATATATATTTCGTTCAAACACTAAATACAACTACCGAGCGTCTCACATATGTTCAGGAACTATTTCAAACTTCATCCAAACATCGTTCTCCCATCGACATTTAGTTTTCCACAAGAAAGGGGATTTTCCCTTTTCGTTACCCGAACGTCAGCCGTTTCGTAACAGTTAATTTCGTGCCGGCGAGCAAGGCAAACAGCAATCGAAGACGCTAAAAGGATTCGCCTCCTATCGCCGCGGATATTCGAGCGCGCTTTTGTCGACCGAAACTGAGAAGCGAGCAGGCGTCGGCGTCGGCGTCGATCTTATTGAAAACGTTTAGGGTGACGACGTACGACAAAAATTTACATTTCAAAATACCTCGCGTTTCTACTTTTATGGCATTATCTTATTCGAGGCGACGGTTCGTCTGGATTTTTCGCCCTTCCGCGACGAATTCGACCGGAAAATCTTAATATAAGGGATAGCTTTCGGTGTTATGTACATACTCCTGGAGGAAACGAGCTGTATTGTGGAAGAAGAGAACGTCGTTTTTCCTTTTAAGCGGTTCGTTACCCATTGTGGTAAAGGTCGTACTTCCGGGTTAGTTTGCACCTAATGTTCCTGCTCATTTAGAAGCACTTTTTCAACTTAGAAAGGCTTGAGAAACCCTTCATAAATACTGGTCCATTTACATGTTAAGATATTTTTTTACTTATGTTTCGCCAAGTTGAAAGGAAACTACGACCAGGACATGAATGATATTTTCTGAAAAGTACCTATCTTTAAAGCAGGAACTATTATATAAGTAGAGACCGGCTTATATGTTCGAGATTTGACTAAAATACGCCAAGTCGTATTCTACACCATCGAAAACATCTGTACACATAATTTCGGCTGGTTTAGAACATATTAATTTTTTCTGAAGTTTCAAAGGCTCCCCAAAGGTACCCCTTAAAATTTCAAAGAAAATCGAAATGGTCGGAAGTACGACTTATTACACATCATATTAAAGCTTTTCAAGTGCAGATTGGAGATAAAATAATTTCGGGTACGAGAGACGGTTGATTGAGGAAATATTCGATGAGAAAGTGAAAAGTGGTTCTGGACGAATCGCTCTGGTACGCTGAAACACCCAAACGAAGCAAATATCACGAATTTTGACGTCGAAGTCGTATTCTACACCTTCGAAAACATCTGTACACAGAATTTCGGCTAATTCAAAACATATCAATTTTTTTCTGAATTTTCAAAGAGGTACCCTTTGAAATTTTGAAGAAAATCGAAATTATCGGAAGTACGACTTATTACACATGAAATTAAAGCTCTTTAAGTGCAGATTACGGATAAAATAATTTCGAGTACGAGAGACGGTTCATTGAGGAAATATTCGATGAGGAAGTGAAAAGTGGTTCTGGACGAATCGCTCTGGTACGCTGAAAAACCCAAACGAAGTAAATATCACGAATTTTGACGTCGAAGTCGTATTCTACACCTTCGAAAACATCTGTCCACAGAATTTCGGCTAATTCAAAACATATAAATTTTTTCTGAATTTTCAAAGAGATACCCCTTGAAATTTTGAAGAAAATCGAAATTATCGGAAGTACGACTTATTACACATGAAATTAAAGCTCTTTAAGCGCAGATTACGGATAAAATAATTTCGAGTACGAGAGACGGTTCATTGAGGAAATATTCGATGAGGAAGTGAAAAGTGGTTCTGGACGAATCGCTCTGGTACGCTCAAACACCCAAACGAAGCAAATATCACGAGTTTTGACGTCAAAGTCGTATTCTGCACCTTCGAAAACATCTGTATACAGAATTTCGTCTAATTTAGAACATATTAATTTTTTTCTGAATTTTCAAAGAGGTACCCCTTGAAATTTTGAAGAAAATCGAAATGGTCGGAAATGCGACTTATTACACATCAAATTAAAGCTCTTCTAGTGCGGATTACGGATAAAATAATTTCGAGTATAAGAGACGGTTCATTGAGGAAATATTCGATGAGAAAGTGAAAAGTTGTTGGTTCTGAAGTTTGAAAGGGGTACCCCTTGAAATTTTGAAGAAAATCGAAGTGGTCGGAAGTGCGACTGTATTACTGTATTTTTGTTTTGAGGCCCTGCGGTGATGCGGTGTGCATCACATTTTTGTTAAACGCCTAATCTTTTGTTCATAACAAGGTCCAAAGAACTTATCAACAATACCAGTCCGATGTGGGCAGATACAATTCCTCTAACATAGGAGAGAACAATTTATTCCAAACGCTCATCAACATATTGTTGGGCATTAAAAAGGTCATGTGATGTGGACAAACATCATCTAGTGATACTGCCAAACTGCCCGTATCTCATTTTGTGACTACGTTGCCATAGGAAGCACTTTACACTATCACCAACAGAATGATCAACAACAGAGCCCACCGACTTGGCGTAGCGGTTACTGTGCAAGTATAAACATGTCTCAGTATGCACCAACAATGTAGTTACAACAAACCTATTAGCAAACCCAATTCGAAGCAGGGTTCCGTTTAAGGTGCGATATTTATAAATCAATCGTGCAAGACACCGATCGCCTCGAGTTGTTGTCGATAACAACCGACTTTATCTGCGCTTTCAGTCAAACATCTGCTCCTAGAATAAATTTGGTGATAACTTTAAGAATCGAAACTTTGCCGATATAAACGAATAAATTTTCTGATCCCGATCAGTATCCCACGAATTCACGAAGATCTAAACTCGGAGTTTCTCCCCCACATGTAATTCCTGCGGGATCCAATTATGCAATTGCAAGAAACTTTACACCCGTGTCCGTCGTGCGCTCCGCGCGATTTTAATCCGCTTTAAACGGATCCGATGGGACGGCGGTTTTACCAAAGTCCCTCGTAATGTATTTATTGAGCGATTAGTCGGATTAAAATTGCATATTCTGATTTTGTGCATTATCGAATTAGGCGTAAATATTCGGAATATCGCGTTACGGTGATAGTGTTCGAGCAAAATCCGATCCATTTGTCTAATTAAATTTATCTTGTGATGTCAGCGATTAATTACAGAAGATTTACTGGCACTTCGTTAACGCTTCGATTTATTTAATTTTAATCGTTGGATTGTCATCGATGAAATGGGTTGACGTTTATGTTAGATTGAAATTAGATTGTAATAGCAATGCGGCTGGTGTGAGACATTTGGTTTATTATAAATGTGTCTACAATTTATTTTTATCTCCTTCGAATTACTTACTCCTTCCTGTCAAAAACGATAAATCTATGAACCGATTCTAGAAGAAAGAAAAATCGATGGAAAATAATATTTTGTGCCATTTCTAAAAGGACACGAGGAAATAATAAATGGCAAGAAATGTGTACCGAAACTCCCGTCCTGGTGGACTATGACTTGATTCCAGAAAACAACTACTACCCTTACAAAAGAACCGTCTGTTATTATGAAACACATGCAGATCGAGAATTATGCGAAAATTTATGTATTACGAATGCGAGTAGGTGTGAGGTTTATTGGTGCTGCCTTGAAATTTTCCATGCTGGAGCAACCACAATGGGGGTCTCTTAATATTTCTCGATAGTATTTCGAGGTTCTGTCTGCAGTTCCAAACGGTTTTTGGTTTAAAACAGTAATTGAAAGATTTTAAAGTTTTCACCTTGACGCCTGCTACTGTTCTTCTTTTTCGTTTTAGTCTCGTTATTTTTAGTACAGTTTAGTACAGTATTAGGCGCTTCTAACTTTCTAATAAGGAGCCACCATATATACGAGGTGAGATCCAAAAGTTCCCAGGCTATCGCCGTAGAGCGAAAGCAAAATAAGATAGCGAGGCACGGTGATAGGTCTATGGTAGTTAGAGCGAGTCCAATAAAAGAATACAGCTCTGTGTGAGAGGGAGACGTGGGGTAAAGACGGATTACTTACTTCCCGAGGTACAGTGTAAGATTGCAGCTGTACTCGTAGCTCACGCGATCACGACTACTAGATAGATGAGGTGCGCTGTGGAAGCATCTGACCTTAAAGTGCGCGCCTATATTTGACTCACTGTACATGCCAAACGAATATGTGTGACAAGTTTCAACTCGCACGATGCAGTAGTAGTTGCTATATGCGTATTTGCGTAAAGTGCTATTTATATCGCGTTGCGAATTCTAAGGATGGGTCAAAAATTAGAACAACGTGCTTGTATTAAATTATGTTTTAATCTTAAAAAAACTGCGAGTGACACGTATTCAGGAGGTGTTTGGGAACCGTGCGCTAAGCCGTACGCAAATTTTTGAGTGGTATACCCCGTTTAAAACCGGCAGAACGAAACTTGGAAATAATGAACGAACGCGAAGATATCAGCCACTCCTAAAACATTGTAAAAGTTCGTCAATGCATCCGTGAAGATCGTCGTGTCAGACAATTCGAGACATCGTTGCTAAATTTGGAAATCGGCTAACTGGTTCCTTCAACTTGCTGTTTTTGAGTTTGTCTTTTCTAGGCGTTCAATTTTTAAGCTACCTACTATCTCGGTGCTGTTAGACAATTGCGCCATCCTTCTCTTATAAACAAGACAGAAAACCGAACTAAACAAGTAAACTAAATAAAACCATGCGCAGTCGGCTCCAGAAGCATCAAAATCAACCCAGTCCTCTCACAACTATACATAGCGGTGCTACGTGCTTTCCTTTACATCGGGTGTAAAGGAACCAAAGATTCAACAGTTAAGTCCTTAAAACTCTCGAAGATGCGAAAAGAAAGATACACGTCAATTAGGAGGGAAAGGGCTTTCAGGCTATGTACAGGAAATCCGATGACAAGCAGAAAAGTTTTCCGACTAGCACAGCGTAAAGATGTGAGTCAAAATTAATTTTCGGGACAAGGAGTGTTCTAGACGCTAGCTGATGGTGTAGTAAAAACATGGATGCCACTGATTTGGACAAGAATCAGATTATAACTGCAAGGGATCGTCAGGACAGACAGAATTGTTTAAAAGCTTACCCGAAGATAACTTTCACTTTGTCTCGCTTATGTTTGGCTCGATGTGCCAGGTATTTCAGTATGTCCGAATGTCAAATAGACTGCGATTTTCAACACTTCAAGAAGCTGTCAAAGCCTTCAAAACCCGTATCTTTGAGATCGCAACTTTGGACTGGAACAAATGTTTTTGAAAATTGGTTTGAACGCATGAAAAAGTGTATAAATCTTAAAGTTAGTAGTCTTATAGTTTGTTCAGAAAGAAATTTTTCTAATTTTTGTAGCAAATTACGAGAGCAGATTGACATGTTTTCGGAATCGCTGCTAAGGGGATTGTTTTTCCAAATACTTCATGTCGTTGTATTGGCAACTCTTTCATATCAATTGACTCCAAATGTTAAATCGATCTGTTAAATAGTCTGGTTTTGACAAGCATTTCAGTTAAGTAACCTTTTGTGTTTTTAATTATCGATAAAAACGAAGTTCGAGCGGTCATCAAATTTTTCTATTTGGAAGGGAAGACCGCAACGGAAATCAAATTAAGATTAAATGCCGTTCTTGAGGATTCATCCCCTTCATTTTCCACCGTGAGTCTTTGAGTTTCGGATTTCAAGCTTGGGCGTACGCATATAAGTGATGAACCACGTTCAAGACGTCTGAAAACGACTACCACGCCAGAAATTCTGGTAGAAATCCATGACAAGGTCTTGGCAGATCGCCGAATAAAAGTGTGTGAAATTGAATCTTATAAACGAATAGTTCCTATTTTACATAATGAAGTGTGAGTGAATGAGTGCAAGAAAGCTTTCTGCAAGATGGGTGCCGCATTTGCTCAATTGGGAGCAAAAACGCATTCGAGCACGAACCTCAGCCGATGGTTTGGAAGTGTTTGCGAGGAATCCAACTGATTTCAGGATACGATTCATGATCGTGGATGAGACCTGCATTTATCACAACACACCAGAAATCAAAACAGTGGTTTGCACGCGGTGAATCGCTTCCGAAGAAGGCAAAGACCATCCACTCAACTGTAGAGGTGATGGCATCGGTTGTATGGGACGCAAAACGAATTTTACTAATTGGTTATCTTGGAAAAGGCTGTTACTGGCCAGTATTACACAAAACTTTTGGGACAAATTGAAGGCAGTAATTCAGGGAAGACGCCCGGGAATTGTTAAAAGAAGAGTGTTCTTTCACCACTCCAATGCACCCGCTCATTCAAGTGCAATCGTTCAGCAAAAATTGACAGAATTAAAGTTCGAAATCCTTCCCCATCCGCCGTATTTACTTGATTTGGCACCGTCAGACTTGCTGCTGTTCCTGAAACTCATGAACATTTCTGGGTGGAAAGATTTTTTGATCGAATGAAGAACTGGTAGAGGCTGTAAAGAATTTTTTGGGAACCTCAAAGAATGTAACTTCCGGAGGGGGATCAATAGGCTAGAGGAACGTTGGACTAAGTGTGTTGAGCTTCGAGGGGATTGTATTAAAAAGTAAAATATAATTTCAATCCTTATATCCTATAACTTATAACGAATCAAAAAGACTTTGTAAGTTTCGAATCATTTAATGATTAAATAATTGGAAATTTACCAAGTCCATTTGATTTATCATATTGAGTTTTGACAAGTGATTCCCGCATCAATTAACTAGCTTATGTTTGTTATGTTTTCATTGTCATTCTGGAAACGTTTCTCTCTACCCTTGTAGAAGACGAGGGGCGTCTCCTACACGACGGTTGCTACGTTAAACAGGATTTAAAATAAAAGTAAAAGTACCTACATTTTTGGGCTATAACAAGCAAAAAGTTTGTTTTCTCGTCTTTGATTAGCCATTGATTGTCGATGCATCCAAATCAGTCATCGCCTATATTCGTGTTCGCTTACATAGGATTGTATTATATTGTTGTATTATATTTTCTTTTCTGTTGCCATTTTGCTTCTGATGAATGAGCCAAATTACGAATAAATTAAATTCTTCTGCTTGTTTCATTCAACGTCGGGCGCTTACGTAGGACGACAGCTTGAAACAAATTATTAATTCTCACCGTGTCGTTCTTCCTGTCGTTCCTTTCCCCGTAACGACATCCTCGGATTGACACATTCCTTTCCCTCCGTGTCCTTCGCCGACGTAGTAATATCTTCATTGCAAACTAGCACATAATGAAAAGGTTCGGGCCTTTTTATCCGCCCGCGCTCGCGTCAACCGAGCGAAAAATGAGAAGCATCCCCCGTCCCTTTTAAGTATCTACCCACGAGTACAGCGACTGAAGAAATTGCATCCTAGACGGCCGGTTATTTCTGGGGATAACGAGATAAGTACGGGAAAAAGGAGACAGGAGGATGTGGGGAAAAAAGAAGGATGTGGGATCCGTAAGATCCATTTTCCATCGTCCCGAATGGTTCTATTTGCATCGTCGAGGAAAAACCTACGTCCCTTGAATGCCGGCTGGTCATTTCCAAAGCCACCGCTGGTGATTAAATCCCATATTTCACTTCCTGTCGTGCTTAACGTGCTGCGACTAGCATCCCCCTAGTTAGCGCCCGGATGTTATTGGTGGAGAAGACAGTAAGCCGGATGGTTGTAAACAAAATTCCAATTATGCACGCCTATAAGTCGTGGTACCCGGATTCACGTAGATTAATTAAATAATTTCCCGCGATCCCGGATTTTCTGCCCTTATTAGCTGTACGGGGTTCGGGTCGCAAATTGTATTCGACGGATATCGGAAGCGGCGATTAAAAATGAAGGATAATAGAGAACGCGAGTCTTTCATTCACCATAGATCGTGCTCGTCCAATTAATTTCGCTTAAAAGCTGGTATTATCGGAAGGCAGCGTCTAGGGATTATAATATTAAAGTTATTAACGGAATCTTCGATCGAGAGAGTTAATAACAAATACAAAGGCGAAGGTTTAGAACTTGTTAATATTGTTTTTCGAGGGCATTCTAAGTAGGAATTATACTGTGTGTCTAGCTAAGTTCGCGACAAATGGAAAACTTTTTTATTCTTGGGTTTATGAAGAAAGTTATTATTTATAAAAAGTCCTGCTTCATCCAAAACTTAAATTCAAATTGTCAGATTTTAATATTTGTTAGTCATATACGAGATATGACAAAAAATATGAAATTAGTATAAGAGTAAAGTACCTTTATTTTCAATAATACTTAAAATGTTATAAGGAATAGTCGTTCAGAATAGGAAATTATACAATTTAAATACAATTTAAATACGTTGGCCACCTCGGTCTCCAGATCTGACCCCACTTGATTTTTATTGTGGGGTTATTTAAAAGAACATGTTTATATTCAAGCGCCGTTTACGGATGTAGGCCATCTAGAACGTGTTATTAGAGAAGAAATCCGTAAAATAACTCCACAAACAATTAGAAGGGTTTTAAGGCATTTTTGTGGTAGAACCGTTACATGTATGGAACGAGAAGTCGGATATGTTGAAGCATTTGTGTAACATTTTCAATGCTTTCTTTTGTGTAAATGCTGTATTTAAATTGTATAATTTCCTATTCTGAACGACTATTCCTTATAACATTTTAAGTATTATTGAAAATAAAGGTACTTTACTCTTATACTAATTTCATATTTTTTGTCATATCTCGTATATGATTAACAAATATTAAAATCTGACAATTTGAATTTAAGTTTTGGATGAAGCAGGACTTTTTATAAAGAATAACTTTTTCATAAACCCAAGAATAAAAAAGTTTTCCATTTGTCGCGAACTTAGCTAGATACACAGTATATAAATTGTTGAATAAGATGCGATCTCCCCGCGTTTCGTATTTGCCCTTTAAAAGATATTACCCCGAAGATGGAAGATGGGAAACACCAACAAAATTTAGAGAAAAAATTGATTGTGAAAATCGTTACTTCGTGATAGTTAATCATATTGATACGCAGTACTTTGTTTTTATATCACTTCTTTAATGAGACACAACGTGACGTGTATAGATCTGTAGATGATGACATGTTAGAGATGCCTACGGCTTTCTCAATTTAACGCGATCTACCAAAACCGTGTTATGGTCATAATCATGATGCGTGCGGCCACGCTTCAACTCTGAAAGCCAAAAACTCACGGTGGAAAATGAAGGTGATGAATCCTCAAGAACGCCATCTAACCTTGATGTGATTTCTGTTGCCGTTTTCCCTTCCAAATCGAAAAATTTGATGACCGCTCGAACATCGTTTTTGTCCATAATTGAAAACACAAAAGGTACTTGACTTAAATGTTTGTCAAAACCAGACTATTTAACAGATTGATTTAACACTTATAAGCAATTGATTGCCTTTCTTTTCACATCTTCGAGAGTCTTAAGGACTTAACTGTATATTTTATATTTCTTACCTCTTTTTTTACTTTTTTACTTCTTTTCTTCTGAACATCTGCTATAAGCGAAAGCACATAGCCCCGCTCTTTGATCTTAATGCTTCCGGAGACCACTACGTTTTGTTTGGTTTTGAATCTTGGTTATAAGTAAGATTTGATAAAAGAGTTGATGACCTGTTATCATTAAGTACTGTAAACTGAAACTGACGCCCTTACTTCTCCGAAGCCTTGCACGTAAGTGGAGGCAAAAACCAGTTTAATAATATAATACGATATAATATATACGTTTATTTCCCCCAAAATTATACATATACATAAATTACAACAACAAAAAATGACAATGGAAGAAAAATGATCACATTCGATTAAAAATCGAACTGTACACACACAAACCTACATAGACTCCCACTCTGTCAAAAGCTCACACTCATAATCCCCAACTTCAAGTACACAAATTAAATAATCTATGAAATAGTTACTGCCTCACCTGCACCTCAAACAATAAACAAAAATATTTTCTCCTGAAACCCATGGGGCCCGCGCTTGCCGATCATCAGACGGAATAGCATTCCAGATTTTTGTAATCTGATAAGTATATGACCTTTTAAAGATCTCGGTCCTGTGCTTTGCAGATGTAAGAGTGTCCTTAAACCTAATATTAAGGTTATGCACATCCGTTCTGAAAGCTAATTTGTTATATAAATATTAAGGTTTGCCGGTCGTGAAAATTTTATAAAATAGACATGCAGAATGCAGCAACTTTCGATTGCGCATATTTAACAATTTGATGTCCTCCAACTTATGACTTACATGATAATACTTACGTATACCAAATATGAGTCTCAGACATGAATTCTGAACCTTTTGAATCCTACGACAACAAAAAGAATCAATGCAGGTGCCGTACAATACACTAGTTAATCATCCACACTTTTATTAAACCTTAGTTATAAGAGGAGGAGGGCGCTATTGTGTAATAGCACCGAGATAGTAGTTAGCTTCAAAATTGCGCAGCGCATTAATGTCAACAAAAAAACTCACGAAAGCAAGCTAAAAGAACAAGTGAGCAAGACAAGATCGAACTTGTGGAAAAACAGCTGAACAACGGTTTCTACACCAGACCACAGCATTCCCCCTGTGAAGTTTTTAGCGGACAAACTAACATCTTCGATACTCGCCAGATGTCATTTCGTACGATTCTGTTCCCGAAAGTGGAAAAAGTATCAAAAGGAACGCACTGTGGATGAGGTGGATGAAGTGGATGAGGTGGATGAGGTGGATGAGGTGGATGAGGTGGATGGGGTGGATGAGGTGGATGAAGTGGATGAGGTGGATGAGGTGGATCAGGTGGATGAGGTGGATGAGGTGAAAGCAAAAAGGAACTGACAGTTGAGCTATAGAATTGCTTTGAACAATGGAAAAAGGGTATGCACCGGAGTTGGAATAGATATCACACTATCTGTAATTCCGTTACTTGTTTTGGCCAGAAAACAAAAAAAAAATTCAAGAGATGTGGATACTTAAGGAATAGGAAAGGAATCTGGTGAACAAATAGAATTTCAGACATAACGACTGTATCAAAACTATACTACTGTACAGGAGAAAGCCAGATGCAATAATTGTAAGAGGTACCAAATATTCATAAACAAATCGTTAAGAAAGATGGAAATCTATTGTACAACTGATTGAAGAAGAAATGGGAATACATTTGACATTTTCCGAGGGAACACTAAAGCTGTTAAACGTGAATACGAATTAGACGAAAAGAAAATCAGGGGAAGACCGCATACAAGCGATAAAACACGAAAAAATTGGACTAACACAAGCAGGCATCTAAATCAAAATGGAGGGACAGCAAGAATTTGTTCCCAAAATTGCAGAAAAATAGATCAGGAAATCGAAGTGCCATCCAAAAGTTCCTGGGCTGGTACCACAAATATCCAAATACTTTTGTATACAAATGTTAGGCTTTCCACCCGCACGTATGAACTGGCAGCAACGTTTGTTTTACTCTTTGGATATGTTTTGAAAGTCTGCTGCTGTAAATGAGTTCAGCATACGCTGTGATTCGATCTGAATTTCTTGGATCTTTTTAAAACTTCGACTTTTCAAAAATAGTCTCTCTCAACTCTTTTCCAGAGCCATAATCTTAATAAAATAAAAACTGATTGTGAAAGTCGTTACTTCGTGATAGTTAATCATATTGATACACAGAAAAAACAAGCACTTTGCTTTTACATCACTTATTTAATGAGACACAACGTGACTATAGTTTCGACGTGGAACATGTCATCATCCGTATAGATCTGTAGATAATGACATGTTCCATGTCGAAACTATAGTCACGTTGTGTCTCATTAAATAAGTGATATAAAAACAAGGTACTAGTTTTTCTGCGTATCAAATTTATAAAAAGCATGCCCTCATTCGACATACAACTCGCCAAATATTTCAGCTTCATTCGGCCAGGCCGTAAATCCTTAAAACCGATAGAACATTTCTAAAACCTCTCCGAACACCGTAACGTCCGCGTGCCCCCAAATATTTGCGTGTCATTTTTGTTTAACAATAACGCCAGCACCAGTCGCCGATCCCTTTTCCCAAGTTTCGGGCGGCATTTGTCTAGTTTTGTCGGCGAAAATTTCCCTAATTCAATCGAAACGTTCGCCTACATGAACCGATTTCATTAAAATCCTCGACTTATTTGACGTCAATATACTGGAATTGAGGACCGAGCCGGTTTAAATCGGGGGCAATTATAAATCCAAATAACGTGGCTTCGTACGGAATTACGACGTGGTATTGTTCGAATTCCATCGTTTGTATTATGTTGATTTTATTTGTAAGTCGTAGAGGATTTACAGAAAAAATGATGATTTTTATAAGCAGGATCTTTAAGGAAAAAAAGTTATAGAGTTATGAAAATGTGCAAAGCAATCTTTTAGTTCTTTGGTAACACTGGTAAACAATGTTTTTGTTTTTTTAACGCTAAGTACTATTTCTTATGTATTTTTTGATGCTGGTTTCGAGTAAGTCGTCAAAAATCGGCCATCAGGAACCAGTTTTCCGCAATTGCATTTTTCATTGTTGCGGGTTTAGCTTTTGCTCTCCGACCATTGCTGATTGTTCAATACGAAAGACATGCCTTTGCGCAGATTTGCAAGTCATTGCCTTTGTAGTCAGTCTTCCACTAGGACATACCAAATTTTGTTGTCCCTTATGCGTGCGTGTGGGACAGCAAAGATAGACAAAACCATTATTTAACAACAATGACCACTAAGAAAACAGGTCGTTCCTGGAACAAAAAGAAGGTCCACCTGCTCACCTAAACACGTTAATCTCGGATTGAAAAAATTTTTGTTAATGGATAGAAACGGCGAAGGTTTTTGCTTTCTAAGAAACAAATTTCCACGGGGTCAGTGGCGTAAAATTCAAGGAAGGCCTTTTTGGCCCTCAAATTCGAGAATTAATGAACGATCCTGAGTTCGATGCCACCCTAAATGAGGAAGAAACACCAGAATGGGAGTATCTTAAGAAGATTGCCCAGCACTTTTCTGAAAATAAGGCGACCAACTATAAGGACCTTCTGGAAGAATTACTTCAGAAATCTTAGTTGTAATATATCATTGAAGATACATTCTCTTCATTCACATTTAGATTCTTTAGGTGACGTTAGCGACGAGAACGATGTGCGATTCCACGAGGACATATGCATCATGACATCCTGTTATCAAGGCAAATTGGCTTCCAATATGCTGGCTGATTACTGTTGGACATTGAAAAAATATTCCTGCTGGAAAATACAGAAGAAAATCTTATAAAAATATCTTTTGAAATTAAGAAGAATATAAGAATTGGAGTTATCTTAAGTTGTATGAAAATGCGAAAAATATACATTCTTCAAAATTTGAAACGCATATGACTCAAAAACTATGCTTGGCATACAAATTTAGGAAAGTCGATTCAGAATTAGTGGGAGAAATACTATAAGAACGACCCTACTTGGTCAATGAAACACGCAAAAAGTGAAATTTTGTTTACCACTGTAATCACACGAATTCTTGAGCTCACAATTTTAACTAATAAGCGGATGATTTACGAGGTAATGCAAACCTGGGCTATCACTCAAGCAAAGCATCAAACGATTTTTGCGACATTTACAATCAACTGCTAACTGATTCGCTGCGTAATGCGATAAAATAAAATATGGTACAGAGAAAAAGTGTGAAAAGAAAATTGGAATAACGCCCACCATCATAACTAAAAAAGGCGATATTAACGCTTGCAGGAATTATAAGCGAATTGTCTTGCAAATCGTTGTCTATAAAATAATGTCGAGAGTTATCAAGAGACCGCTGAAAGAAAGAGCAGAAGGGCTTCTTTTGAAAGGGAAAAATCAACAAATGATAAGATCCTACGTCCTGGCCTTGGCATACAAACACCAAATTCGTACAATTAGGGTGTTTGTAGATTTTAAAGTGGCCTACGACGCAAGGTAATGTACGTTGTATGGGGCCATGGAGAGAAGTGTATAACTTTTGTAATTCTGAGTATAAATTGATGATTAATTTTCTCTGCATACCTATACGTGTATGTTGATATTTATTTTTTAAATTGAGATAGTACAAGTATTTTTAGCGCTAAGGATACTTCTTCGCTTTCTTTTAGCAGTTAAGTAATGAAACAAATTTATTTTTCAAAATTACCAAGTTCTTTGACTTCGTCGCTTGTGAGGATATATATTTTTTTAGTTTCAGTCTCAGACTTATGATGAATTAGCTCAGAGGAAATGAGAATCATGAGCTTAACGTCTTAATTTGTAACTATTCTGTTACACTTTCTGGAATGCACACTGCGATAACGCGATAACGTTTGTGAAAGCTTAGAAGACGATTTTTGCTCCTAATTATGCACCGTTGCAGCAGTAAGTTAGCACCTGTTTTAAAATCATGGCTTTCTGGAAGTGCAAAAATGACGGTAGCCCCATGGTCATTTCTTTATGCCTTAATTGACGTTAAATTCAACAACAAACAAGGAATTTACGAAAAAGCTCGCCGATAAGACATCGCTAACATAACGAATACACGGTATGCAAAATTTTGAGCCCGTAAACTTACTGGTTCTTCACTTATGATTGAAAAATGATAATAAAGGTGCAGGAGCTCTTAACATTGTAAAGAAACTAATATTTTATCGTTACACATACTACTTTTAAAGATCAGATATACAATCTTCAAAATAGTTTTGGGACCAAGAAAAGAAATTTAAGTTTAACCGATCTTGAACAAAAGTACCGAACACCCTTAACTATAGTGGTCTGTTAAGTTACAGCTGAATTGGCAAAAAACCTTCTCGATGTGTTACCGTCGTTACTTGTTTCTGTGTGCTGCTTCACCATATTAACACTAATCTTCATTTTCTCTGAAAACTTTTTTGCACTAACCCCTTTTGGGCGTATCTGATGGGGCGTGTTTCACTATTTGTTCCCCCTGCTGTAAATGGTAAGTTATATGAAACTTGAAAAATACACTCCATGAATTTGAAGCGTGCGTGTAGGAAAAACATTCTAAATTGTACAGACATGTTGTTTGTGAGCCTTTTCTTTATCTCTGATAGGAAGCTGCTGACTTTTCGGTCGTCGACTGGGCTGTTTTGCCGCCAATCATATTAACTTATGTTTAACCTTGAAAGTACGATAATCCGTCTCAACAATAGTTTCAAACATGTTGTGAATTTCTTCATCGATTCTGAGTATGACTTAAACATTCTTTCACGAATGCTCTGCAGTGCCTAGTTGACGATGGTTGATCGTTGTTGCACACAATGGAATCTTCATCTTCTCTCAAAGTGATTCGTAGAGGTACCAAAGACGCCATGAACATATCGACTTCTGAAACGTTTACATCTTTGCAAAATTTCCGATTATACTCGCTTTGTCCAGCAGCATCGTCGATGTTAACGAGTCCCTTTTAGTATGTTCTTCCTCCGTTTTACTTCCAAGTAATCTTATTGCAGTGTCATCTAATAAATGTCGAAACTCCACACAGTTTCTAATAAGGCGGGAAGATTTAATGTCCTTCAGATGAAAGAAGTAAGACAGAATAAAGGTTTAAGGGCTTGCCTCAAAGCCTCGTATTGGTATTTTGATAACTCGGCGTACATGAACACACCCAGAGTTTTATCAGGGTCAATATGTGAAGGAGCCACGCTTCCTAATATAGATGCATAATTTATATCTTCTTGAGAAAACATTTCTTGCATTTGAGATCTTTTGCAATGTTTTGAGTTTAGCGTGGTCGCGACACTTGTAAAACCTTTTCTAGGTCTTCCAATACTGGTAGTAAGTTGAACTAGTAACAGAAGTATACGTGTCAAAACTTGCCTCTGACCTACAAGATTTAAGCAATTAAATTAGAGACAAATTCCTGGAACATTCGAAACATCCCTCGTATATCATTAACTTTTAACTCTTTGCACAGCGTACTAGACCAGTTAGGTATCTATTATAAACGTCACCCAAAATATGAAATGATTTATCTGGATGACTGTGCAGACCTGCGTCATTCCATGAACCATCCGTTCACTAGTAATGACAGTTAAGAATCTAACCATGTTAGAAATGTATATCATGACTATCGAAGCGAGAAATTTTGACGATAACATTTCTACGATCCTATGGACACCTCGCTTATTAAAACCGTAATTTTCTACTGAAGGTCATTTCTGAAACAATCCGATATTTCAACGTAAAGAAACTAATTTCATTAATCGATCTTTCCAGCTCCTTCCCCGATCGAAAATGACCACAGTACCAGACCGTTACCAGAAGACTTCCTGAGAGGAGAAATGAGCTTCATCGATGAGAATTTTACGAGCTTCGATAATCTAAATTGTAGCGCGTACGATCTGACGAACAGGAGCGAGTGCATAGAATTGGTAAGATGGTATTTGCTGGCGGCGAGGGGCCCGCAACAACAACCGCTCGAGATCGCCCTCCCGTTAACGATAATCAACGTTTTAATATTTGTCACCGGCCTGCTGGGAAATTTCGCCGTCTGCCTGGTTATCATAAGACATCCCTCCATGCACACCGCTACCAATTACTACCTGTTTAATTTGGCCGTATCGGATTTGACCCTGCTGGTATTCGGTAAGTGTGATTCATATGTATGTGCGTTAAATGTGTGTTTCGTTACCTATTTGGATACTTATCATTTAGGTCTCTTTACCAGTTTTAACTTCAAAAGAAAGACAAGATTCTAATTCAGCAGATTATAATGGTTTCAATTTTGACCTAGAACTGGTAGAAACAATCCAAAAGATATAATAGAATCTACATAACTCTCACATAAATAACCTCACTGAGGTTTATTTATTCGGCAACTGTCACAGAAAGGTGTGGAAGGACTGCACTGCAGCCTACATTGCATATATCAATAATTATCAAAGGAGGGAATTATGCTTTGCTTGTCGCGGACTGCAACCGCGGACCGGTTTCGTCCTTAGTAGGACTCGTCAGTACGGTACAGCACTTCCACGACAAACAAAGCATTCTAAGCAACTATTTATGTGAAAGCTTTGTAGATATATGTACATATAAATTACAACAGTTATTACTAGAGCCCGGATGTTCAAAGAAAATGTCTAAAATGCCTAAAAACTCCTATTTGTGGTTTAATTTCAGTTCACCTGCACCACCGATCTCCATAATATATATAATATGAACTTGTTTATTTGAAAAATATCTGAAAAAAATTCTACCGAATAAATCAGTGCTGAAAAAATATTATCATAAAAAGTTTATCAATCCATAACGGATGAAGTACAAAGAAACATGAATTTCAAGAGAATTAGAGTATCAGTATAGGAGACAGCTGATGCTGCTGGAATGTAACTTTGAAATTGAAAAATTCAGCTGCTTTGTATCATTACAACCTGGTTTTATAAGCACATTGCGAATGTGATTGTTAGATTTTTAGGGCCACACCAAGCGTATAAAATTTATTAATGGGATTCGGAATATGTTGAGAGGGCAAACGACTCCCTCTCACTGCTTTGAAAATTTATCATTACAATGTGTTCATGCTCGTAAATGATGCAGCTCCTTACATGAAATAGGTATGTTCCGAAAGTATTATATCCAGATACATACGTTGCATTTAACATGCTTGATCTCTGAGATTCATTGTGTGGCAGAGGAAATTCTGTGCTTTTTAAAGCATATCAGCTAATTAACTGTGTGATAGAAAGCTCTCGAGAGATTGCAAGACTTAATTGATGACAAAAGCATATCTTGCCATATCTGTTCCTGTTGCTGCGTGAGAGATTTAAACACTAATTTATGCCGATTTCTTCGAGGCTCTTGTACCTGCTTTGTTCGTTTCAATTCCCCAATACATCCGTAGAAAATTTCTAATTCAACTTCATTCCTGCACCAATATTCCTGCCGGAATACAAAACTACAACTGAAAATCATCAAAAAACTTCAGCATTAACTGACGTATTTTCTTCCTGCTTTTATCCAAATTCTCCTGAGTAATTTTCTCTTTCGTGTTATTATTTGTAGCGGAGACACAAGACTAATTCTCAAATATAAAAATTTCAACATCAAATGACAAGTTTTCTTCCCTAATCTAACCCAAATATTCCAGATCTATATTTTCCCTCCCCCTACCCAACATCTATAAGTAATTACTCAACGTCTGTCCATAAGGGATTGCAAAGTTTGATTGAAAACTAAAAGAAATATTATTCCATTTGTTTCACTGCTACCAAAAGGTTTAAAATCTATTTTATGCATATTTTGGGATCTTCGGACACATTTTCCAGCTCTTTTCTTTGTTCGTTTCATTTCTCCCATTAGATCCCCAGATAATTTCTAATTTAACTGGGTTCTTGCACCATACCGTTGCCCAACATCATATAATAGGTTGCAACATTTGCTTGAACACTAAAAGACTTATTTTGCCATCTGTTCCACTGCTACCAATAGGTCCAAAATCAACTTTATGCATATGTTTATTTCTTTGGGAAGCTTTTCTGCTACTCTTTTCTTGTTCGTTTCATTCAACCTATACATCCCTTAAAAATTTCTAATTTAATTGCATACCTACACCAAGGGGCGGCTTTTCTGCTCCTTTTTCGTGGTTGCTTCATTCCTCGAATACATCCCTAGAAGAAGTCTAATTTAACTTCTTTCCTGCACCAAGGACTTGCCCAACATCTATAAGTTGTTGTTCAACGTCTGTCAGGGCTTGCAAGATTTGATTGAAGACTAAAACCTATATATCGTCCCATCTGTTCATTTCCTATCGAGGAATCCAAAATCTATTTTGTGCATATTTTTCACTTTTCGCGTAGTTCTTCCTGGTCCTTTCTTTTTCATTCCTTGTTTCATTCTTTCAATGCATCCCTAGAAAATTTCTAATTTAACTGGGTTCCTGCACCAGACGGTTGCCCAATATCTGTAACGTATTGCAAAATTTGATTAAGGACTAAAACTTTTATCTTGCCATATGTTCCACTGCTACCGAAAGGTCCAAAATCAACTTTATGCATATTTTTATTTCTTTGGGTAGCTTTTCTGCTAGTCTTTTCTTGTTCGTTTCATTCATCCTATACATCCCTTAAAAATTTCTAATCTAATTGCGTTCCTACACCAAGGGGTGGCTTTTCTGCTCCTTTTTTCGTGGTTGCTTCATTCCTCCAATACATCCCTAGAAAATTTCTAATTTAACTTCTTTCCTCCACCAAGGACTTGCCCAACATCTATAAGTGGTTATCCAACGTCTATCAGGGCTTGCAAAATTTGATTGATGACTAAAACCTATATATCGTCCCATCTGTTCCTTTCCTATCGAGGAATCCAAAATCTATTTTGTGCATATTTTTCACTTTTCGCGTAGTTCTTCCTGGTCCTTTCTTTTTCATTCCTTGTTTCATTCTTTCAATGCATCCCTAGAAAATTTCTAATTTAACTGCGTTCCTGCATCAGACTGCATCGAGTTTATGCATATTTTTATTTCTCTAGTTAGCTTTTCTGCTTTTTTCATGTTTGCTTCTATACTTGAATACATCCCTAGAAAACTTCTAATTCAACTTCTTACCTGCACCAAGGACTTGCCCAACATCTATAAAAGATTGCCCAACGTCTCTAAGGAGTTTCAAGGTTCGATTGATTCCCTGCTCTATTTTTAATTCCTCATTCCATTCCTCCAATACATCCCTAGAAAATTTCTTGTTTAACTGCGTTCCTCCGCCAAGGGATTGCCCAACAATGTGTTGCAAAATTGATTGAAGACTATAACTCTTATCTGGCTGTCTGTTTCACCCAGCAACCAGAAGGCCCAAAATCTGCTTTATGCATATTTTCATCGCTCTGAATTATTTTTCCTGACCCTTTTTTGCCAGTTTCATTTCCACAATCCACTCCTTGAGAATTCTTGATTTAATTTCGTGCCTGCACCAATATTCCTGTCGGAATACAAAACTAATGAAAATCATCACAAAATTTCAGCATCAAGTGACGTATTTTCTTCCTGCTTTCACCCGAATTCTCCTTATTAATTTTCTCCTTCGCATTATTATTTGTAGCGAAGACACAAGAGTAATTTAAATCTGAAAATTTCAACATCAAATGACAAGTTTTCTTCCCCAATCTAACGCGAATATTCCAGATCTATATTCCCCCCTCCTATTAATTTCGTCCGTGCCACAGTATTATTTGTAGCGCAGAAGACACGAAATTAAATAGCTCTTGGATCTGTGACGGAATTTCGCATTTATCACTTAAGACCTGTCTCGTTGGGACGAGAAAAAGCGGGCGCACCTATATATAAGAGACGGCAAGGATAATGAAATGCCAAGGGTGAATGTAGACAGTAGGGCGTTTGAGAAAAAGAAATGCACACTCGCGCACAACAAACGCCTTCAAAAATGCCATCTTCTTTAAGAGTAAAGCAAGAATAATAGACGCAAGCACTTTTCCCTTTAAAGAAATCTAGACGAGGTTGACAGGTCTTTGCGGCTTTGTTAGAAGTAAGACATATAGTTCTACTGGTTGACGTACGTATACGTGATGTTAAAGATATAAACTGTGGAAGGGGCTGTGTGTTTATTTTAAATTATTCACGTTTGCTCCGTTGGATCGTACATATACGTTAAATTTTTTTATTAAAATTAGCCGATGCGTTCAAGAAGCACTTCAGTAAATTACGATCGATATGTTGACAAGACAGACAACTACTTTTCTGGAAATTATTATTTTAAATTCATTTTTCATTACATCAACCATCACTTTCTGCTTCGTTCTCCCATAGAGAATTATTTAACATTTAACAGCGACGATTTTGATTAATTATTTCGTAAAAAGAGAATATACCATAATTTTTCCTGATTTTCCGCAGGTCTACCTAACGACGTTGCATTGTACTGGCATCAATATCCGTGGATCCTCGGCGAAACTTTCTGCAAAGTTCGCGCATTGTTCTCGGAAATGTAAGTCGATTGTAAAAAGAGCGAAAAATGTGGACGAAGTAGTCAATAACAATGAACGACTAAAGCAAGAACTTCATTCTATAAATACCCTATTAGTTGCTTTAAGATGACATCAATAACTTTTTCCCAGAAACTCGCTCTCTCGCTTCTTTTGCAAATAATCGGTGGTAACATAGAAACGTCAATGTAAAGAAGGAAATAATCTGATTGTAGGGCTTCGTACGTCTCCGTCCTGACGATTGTGTCCTTTTCGACGGAAAGATACTTATCCATCTGCTATCCTTTGTATCTATACACCATGTCCGGGCTACAAAGAGCGGTGAGGATCATCGCCTGCTTATGGGTGGTATCGTTTTTGAGCGCGCTGCCTTTCGCCCTGTATTCCAGCGTGGATTACTTGCATTTTCCTCCGGATACGGATAATATTTTAGAGGTAATGTATGGATGTAAACGTTTAGTAAAGGTTATACGATTCGGAGCATCTCCAAAAGATTTCCTGTTACCAATTCTTTGTATGTACAAATCCCAATTCCAATGAGATTGGAGCATCGCAAAAATCTTATTTGATTTCACTCAAAAGATATTTTGTTTCACGTTCCAAAATATTCGTCACCATGTATAACCACAAGGTAGAAAATAACTGACGGTTAACAGCGATTTACGCGTTTCAGACATTGCAAAAACAGGAAGTAGGACGTCAAAGTTAACAAATAACCAAAGTGCGTCTTAGACCGGAAATGACGTAACTGGTGAAGACACTACTTTGTTTTCTAGTCTTGTGGTTCTCACAATTGTGATTTCAAATGATAAGACTGTTGATAGTGAATTGTCCGACAAACCAACTATGTTGTCGTTAGTGATACAACCATTATCACCTGTTGGACCAATGACGATGACAATGGAAACTATGGTTTTAGGACGTTGCCAATAATAGCCATATTAGATTTAGCTATAAGGCCGTTGACAGAAAGTAGGCAGGCGAAACAGTGAAGTTATCTTCAGCATTGAAGCTGTTGCCAATGACTGACTCAATGATGGCGAAGACTGTTATTTTGGGACGTGCCGTCTCTGTTGGTTTTATTCGTATTATCTTTGACAAAGATGTCATTACCAGCGAGTGGTAAGTTGATGATGACTATGGAAACTATGGTTTTAGGCCATTAGCAGTAGTAGCCATATTAACTTTAACTACGAGACCGTTGGCAGCCTGTTGACAGAAGACACAGTGAAGTTGTCTTTAGCGCAAAGCTGTTACCAACGAGCAAATGAGCCACTCCATTGACGATGACGAAGACAATGAAAACCGTACGTCGTTACCAGCGAGTGGTTAGTCGACGATGACAATGGAAATTATAATTTTAGGATATTAGTAATAGTAGCCATATTAGCTTTATCTATCGAACTGTTGGCAGCAACTGGATAGACGAATCAGCGATGTTGTCTTTAGCAATCTTGTTCTTGCCAACGAGTGGCGAAGAAGACTGGGATTTTAAGGAGTTAGGAATAACAGCCATGATAGTTTTGGTCGATAAAAACCTTTTGTCGGGGTTTGCCATGTATTACTAGTGGATGCTAAAGTTTTGCTATAGATACTACCAACTTCGTGAAGAATGCTGAAGTTGAAAGAATTGTGGACCTTGATCGCGGAAAAGTTTCCACGATCATGTAGGTATATCTATTGAGTGTCATTGAGTCCCAGTGGAAATTGCTCATATTTAGTGCATCGTGTTAACTGCTGAGAGCAACTGATAATCAGATTCGAGTGTCCGCCGTTGCCTAGAGGACCATCCGAGGGTTTGGACTCCAAAGACTGGTACCTCTAGGTACTCTTCAGGTTTACCAATTTTGTCTGTTGCCTCGTACAATCTGTTGTCATTAACAGACTTGGAGAAGAGGTACCAGCGTTTGGAGGAGTTGGGTTTACTACACCAAGACTAACACCAAGCCCCTACTACTATCTACTGTTTATTAAGATGCCGCCTGGCTTGTTAACAATGCGTCCAGAAGATTACCTAATGTATAAAGCAGCTATGCAACGAGAGGCTTAGCATAAGCCCAATCTTCTGCTTACGCGGAAGAGTACATCCAGTCCGTCAAAAATAGAAACGCCTGAAGAGGAAGCACAACCGACTACACCAAACCGAGAAGGGAAAGGCAAGGGAAGAAAAGCGAAAACAAGTTTTGATGATGTGGGAACCGAAGGTGCAATGATAGATGAACAGGTAGAGGAACTACATAGAACTATAATAGATCACCACCAATTTGAGAGGATACAAATACTAATACCACTGAAATATTTATATTTAAATTTAATATGTTTCACACTTCTCCTTAAAAAGATTGAAAGAAAAATATGGTTACAGAAATAACTCGACCTCAGAACTGTTGGACGATGATTTGAAACAGATCTAAGCGTACTAAAAGAGATAAAGAAGAGTAAAAATGTCCAAATGTAATTTCGTCTTTTGCGAAAATATAAGCTCCTTATGTGATCAAATAAAATGTTATTATCCTGCAATAATCCGCAATATTCGCTGCGGACGCAATAACTTCGATTTATGTGGAGGGAACGTGACTGGTGACGGACCTGCGACTACGCGAGATGTCTGAATAAAAGGGACTACCCAAATCGTAAACGTTTCAAATTGTTTGATTCTTTGGAAATGTATCTTGCTTAAGACTAATTTTGGGTCACATTATTTTGTTCAGAACTTCTTCCATTCTTTTCTTGTTTAATATGTTAAAGAAAATCACACTTCTCTTTCTTAATCTTGAGCTTGAAGCTACGAAGCTGAATGGATAACGTCCAATTAAAATCAATATTTTTCTACATTCAAGGAAGACAATGCTATGACAACGTAGCTGAAGCTAGCCCTAAAAATTTTTTCAACCGACAATTTTTCCCCAAAAAGTTACCACATAAAAAGTTATTCTCAAAATAGTTAGTGGTGTAGAGGGTGAATCCGAACTGATAAATTGAGAGAATCGTCTTCAAAAAGTTAAAACCAAATTAAGCAAAAATTTAACTTAAGTCAGAAGCTCTTCTCCGAGAAACCTAAACTGACTAATGCCACCAGCAATTCTTAAAAAGAATACGGGCTAGACATGAAGTTGGTTGAGACCACAAATCTTGTTCCACGAAAGCTGATATCAAACTGAACTAAGACTGGGTTGAAGTAAGAATTTTCGTGAAGCCAAAATATCTCCTGCAAAAGGGTTAAACCTAAGTGGAGGAACTTGTGCCAGGCCACAAGTGGTTCTCTAAAAGAACCGAATGCGATCTAAAAAGAAACTGATGAAGAACTCTCTTGAAACGACTACTCTTCTTCAAAGAAAATTAAACACAGTTTCTCGATGCCATAAAAGTTCTTCTTCAAACAAAGGTAGTAGGGTCTGGAAAAGGATTTATATGAGACCACAAATTCTTCTCCAGAAAGATTAAAACGAAACCAGATAAAAATTTCTGCTTTAGGAAAATTAAAGCCAAACTGAAGATCTTGCCGGAAATCATACAGGCTGATTGTGGACTGATACAATTCATATAAAGCAGTAGAATCTTTTCCAAAATGTTGAAATCAAGCCATGAAGCCAGAATCTTTTCTCCAAACAAAGTTAAACCTGGGTTAAGGAACTTGTTTCAGGCCACAAGTAGGCCTGCAAAAGCTTAATTAAATTAAATGAAATGAGCTAATCTGAAGAAGTTCCCTGAAGTGAGAACTAATACAGTTTTTCGATGCAATAAAGAGTTATCCCCCCTCCCCAAATGAGTGGAGTTCGGAAAGCGATTTAGGGAAGACCACAAATTTTCCTCCAAGACGACGAAAACCAAACCAGGCAAAAATTTCTCATCTAGGAAAGTTAAAGCCAATCTTCAGATCTTGCCGGAAATCGTAGAGGGTGAATGCAGATTAATAAAATTCGGACAAAAATTTGATCAAAGCCAGCTCCTCTCCAAGATTGCTAAAATCAGATTGATGCCACAAACAATTCTTTAAAAGAAAGGTCTGAATACGGACTGGAAACGAATTTGATTGGAGACTCAAATTCTTCTTAAGGATAGCTGAATTCAACCAGAATAAACATTTAATTGATGTCTAAAGTCTAACTAAGCCTCCTTCCCTCCAAAGATAGTTGAAGCCAGGCTGAGGGACTTGTTTGATGCCACAAGTGCACCTCCAAAAGGGCTGAATGCGGTCTAAAAAGAAATTGGCTAGTCATAAACTCTTCTCCAAATAAATTTAAATGGAGCTTAAGAGAAATTCAGATGGAACGTGCTTGAAATCAAACATGTTTCCTTAAAAAGGCCAGGTGCAAGCTGGAGCAGTCATCCCCATAATTACAACCCCACATTGGTGGTGACCATTTTCAGCGAGAGTCAATTTAAAGAATGATAATACTTGTAACAATTAAAACCTTTCAATTTCCGACAAGTCACTACCAGATGTTATTCCTAGCATTTCTAGAATTGTGAGTTGTACACACATACAAACCTTCCTTTTATTTCCAAGCGATATATTCGCATCTCTTGTATCTTTCTTCGCACATCCCTCGCAATGGCAATGGACAGATAATCGATGTGGATTTGATGTATTTCCTGTTCTATATAGAAATCGGCTTTTTGCGCCATGTTTTCGCAGCCCGAAAACGTTCCCCTCAACGAGCTCAGCACGCTGATATTTTTCATACTTCCGATGTTCGTGATGGCCGTGCAATACACGAAGATGGGGCTCAAAATCTCGAAAAGCACCCGCCAACCGCTCGGAAAATCGGTACACAGGGACAGCAAGAAAACGCAATCACACCGGACCATTATAAAAATGTTAGGTAAGACACATCATCAATTTTATCTGAAAATTTCGCTGAAATAAATTCGATAACTATTTAATTTCTCCCCCTTTCCTTCGCCCCGGGCTCATACGGGTGGTGTTGGAACACGACTGCGGAAATAAGGGAGGTAATTTCTAAATATCAGAATGTTAGGTAAAAAAACCTCGATTAACTTCACTTGAAAACTTCGCCGAAATCAATTAAATAATTCTTTAATTTCCCCGCGAGTTTATTCGGCTGGCTTTCTCAAACGGACGGAGCCAATTTCTATGTATCTGCAGAATGTAGCGGTGTTTCCCTAACTAAAGAAACAAGCTTACTAATTTCGTCGGAATATCTTTTGCCGTAACGCGATGTCGGTTTAAAGACTAAGTTTTGCTGTTAAGAGTTTGCGGAACTTCAAGTAATTTACGTGCGTCTATAGAGTACGAGGAATACATACAATGCCGTTTCCGCTTCCTTTGTCTATCATGAAAGAAAAATAAAGCCAAAAACATACAGTTGCAATTTCCTTTTGACGCTGGCGCCTCCACCTACATCTCTTTCAATTTTCAATGGTGCGGAGTTCAAGAAAAGTTGTTAGGTGTGTTTGTTACTAGGAAACATTGGTAGCTCAAGCCATAAAAGTTTCCGATCTATAATTTACAAAAAAGAAACTTGATTGGCTGGTAGTATAAATTACGAAAACCATTCCAAAGCATCCTCCTTTCTCCTCGATACTTTCAACTCGTCAAACAACATACTCAAACACCAATTTTTATTTATTTTCAGCTGCCGTAGTGATCGCCTTCTTCATCTCTTGGGCACCCTTTCACGCCCAACGTCTCCTCTACTATTACGGAAAAGATTCGCCCCATTTCCCCGAAATCAACGCCTTCATGTTCTTCATAACGGGCATCCTATACTATTTCTCGTCGACGATCAATCCGGTCCTGTATAACGTGATGTCGAACCGGTACCGAACCGCCTTCAAGGAGATCCTTTGCGGTAGAAGAAACGACTCGCAGAAGCTGAGCCGGCGATCGACCTTCCGCGATACGCGGATATCGCAGTGCGAGGCGCTAAGACTGGAAAGGGAGAGTTTGAGCAGGGGGCCCTCCCAAAGGGAAAGCAGCAGATGCGGTACGATCGTGACGGTCAACGGGGCCGATAAATGTTTATTAATGGCTAACGCCAGTAACGGTTCGGCCAACGGTAAACAGAACAGTCTGGTAGCGAAGATTAGCTTTAAGAACGCACGAAATTCCAAAAATTCCGAGACTTATATTTGAATTTGCCAGTAGTTTATAAGTATTGTGATAAAAGTTCATGTGTTTAAGGAAGAATTGTACTTATGTAATTATAATTAAAAATAAATTCATTACGATGCGTTTTTTTTTTTTAAAAGAATGAAATGAGGAAGGTTTTATACCGTAAATCACCGTTTCTCAACCTTTTAGTAGGGGAGGATTTGGTGGAAATGGACACATTACTTTTTACTGGCTATATGTCGTTGTAGTCTTCACAAGTTTGGTCGTTTTCTTGGACTTGGATATCCGTAAAAAAGAAATTATTGAATATTAGAAAGTTGTTACGTGTTTGTTAAGAATTTTTATTTTTTTATGTATCAAATATTTACCTTGAACTATAATATCAGCAATTATGACGGTAATTGATCTCCGAGGAACTAAAATCATATTGACTAGTGTTGATAGTCCAACCATAAGCTTCTAGAAATAATGATGTTGGATATTTTGAAGTAAGCATTACACCAAAATTTTGTTACAAATGGAGCACGCAATAAATGCTGTCGTAACTCACAATCAGCTTTACATGGAGGTAGGTTTGATGCGTGAGGGTTTTTATTTTATTTTTTTCAAAATTTTCATGATAATCTTTGGAACAGATGAGTAGTCGAAAATAGGTAAAATCATTAACATTGCTACTATTACGGACTGCCATACATTTGGCAAACGATTTTCTCCTCTATGAGATTTAACCGTCTCACCACTAAATAAAGTTGGCAAAATCTTGCCGAGTAAATTTAATGGAATGCAGTTTGAGTTTTGGTTTCTGCGACATAAAGTTTTTCATTAGCAAGATCGTAGTTTTAATTGAAAAAACGGATACTTGATGGAGTAGATCATCTAAAGGGCACAACAAGCTAACTAGCTCCGGTGGTTAAGCAGAAAAAGAACGAAAAACAAAAGAGAGTTTATCAGAACGCACATTATCAAAACTTCAAATTTGGAAAACCAAATGAGGACGAGGCCCTGGCGATGTAAATTAGTTGTCGAAACGTGTATTAACGGTATCAAAATTGATCATCCCCAGTGGAATAAGTACAAAAAATTGGGGAGGATGACTTAGTTGTCGAAACGCGTATTTAAAGCTGTTTATATTAGGGAAACAGTACCTCATTTAGCTTTCACACAGTAAGAAGAAATTTGGTAGTCCCTGTGGGAGAAGTGATAAAGATGCTCTGTGATTCAGAAAAGTCGACAAGAAAAGGGTAAAAATTAATATAATTATTTTTTTAATGTTACCCGATCGCATGAGAAAAAATGTTTGAACAGTAGAATATGACATGAAATCGTGCATCATCAACCTTAATGATAATAAGGACGACGCGACGACTTTGCTGTCGAAATTAAGTTCAGAAAAGTTGAGAACGAGAAATTACCGAAATGATTCAAGACAACAACAACAACAACAACAACAACAGAACTTCAGTAGCATTGAAGACATTGAGGATAACATCGTGGTTTTCGAAATACGTATCTAGGGGTATTTATCCTTTCTCATCCACACAACATTGAGGATGATCACTTGATTACCGAAATATGTAGTTAAAAGTGATTTCGAGATTGACGTAGGAATTAGAAATTGTAGAAATGAAGTTATGAAAAGGATGATTCCGATTTTGAACTGTACTTCTTTGCTCCGAGAAGGACGGTTCCCGCCTTGTTCCTTACGAAGTGTTAAAAGGAAGTAACACTAACAGATAATGACCGAACAAAGAGACGAAAAGGAAAACATCACAAACGGTAGGTAAACCGGAAAAATGTAATTAGCATGTATCTATAGTGACACTTTCTCGTTGATTACATTTCACATTTTCCTTTTATCAATCCAACCGTCCAGTTATTGCTAACTTTTGCTTTCTAATTAAAGCGCCATCTTTGTAATTATAGGTCATCAAACCAATTTTATTTCGATCGAGTGCGACAACCCGACCAGGCGAGGTAAAGTGAAGTGAAGTGGTAAGGCCATTAAGTGTTAGCCGACGCCGAGCGAAGTATGTACTTTTGTTATGAAAATCGATCGGTTAAAACCAAATAAAATCGAGATGAATAACTCGTCGGTTTCACAAATGGTATTCCGATATCAGTTTTCGCCTCTAATGAATTACTTTCACATGCAAAATTTTTCTCGGCCACCCGTTTTAGTTGCTAGTAATGTATTTACCTCAACAAAGAACATTCGCCGGTGACTCAGATGAAAATAGAGATTCTGGCGCGTTAAAGCCGTTATAGCTGCTTTCCAATAGTACGATTAATCAAAGCTCAGGCGAAATAAACGCGTAAATAATAATGGAGGCGATAATAAATTAGTTTCTGCACGATAACATGTCAAACGTGTAAAAGAATTGTTTTCGTACCAAGATTAGCTGTCACTAGCACAATTTACACGTAGTATTTGTTCTATTTACTTTTAAACTATTATTTGGTAATTGGTTGAAGCGTCGAAAGCACCATCAAAATAAATTATGATGAAAATAGAAATATGGATATGTACACGGCGTAAGCCGTTTTGACTGAAAATATTTGTTTCCTTAATTGAATTACAATTTTAAAGTAATTTGTTGTGAAAAATTGAGCTTTTATTTTCTTCTTACCCACACATTTTGCTACATTCCTTTGGAAGATACAGCAGAAAAGCTTGTTTGAGAATGAAAAAGCCAGTACCTCAGTGTATACTCGTTCACCAATTCATGCTTTAGGGTTGGTCACCAATAGATCGGGCAGTTAAGCATTATAATACATACAACATTTTTCGGCTCATTGATTTGGGACTCAATTCTGAGAATTGCACGTGAAAGTAGCCCCAAAAATAAGAACTTCTGCATCATTCGTTTTGTCAAGTTGGCTGCATTAATAATTTAATGGCTGTGGAATAAACAACCCTTTTGTTCAGAGTGAATTACATTTTAAAAGCTACAGTTAAAAGTTGAAGTGGTAGTCAAAGATATTGAGGACGCCTATGACTGTTTGAAATCCATCTTTCCAAAACTCAGTGAAGCTAAAATTAGAAAAGGCACGTATCGTTGTCTGTATTTAAATATTGTCATATCTAAATTTGTTCACTTCGATATATTCGCATTACCAATAATTTTTTCGCAATTGCTTTTTTTTTTTATTTCAAGCAGGTACTCTGAATGGACCGGATATACGAAAATTAATGAAAAGCGAATCTTTCACAAATATGCTTTCGAATCATTATAACCACCTATGTGCATGGGACGCACTGAAACAAGTCATTGAAGGCGTTTTCGGAAAGAACCGTGTACAGCGAGATAACATACAGACACGAGTGGACAAGTTGCTGTATTATTTTGAAAAAGTCAATGCATCCACGACGTTAAAATTACATTTCATGCATTTCCACCTTGATGCCTTTTTGGCACAATTACCTCAGGAATCGGACGAACAAGGAGAGAGGTTCCACCAGGTCACCATGCCAATGGAAAAGCGATTCAAAGGCAAAAATTAGATGCATTGCTTGCGGCGGTTTGTTGGTGGAGTTCTAAAATTGTGCAGTTTGAAGATGAAAGCACCGAAGATGAAGATGACACTGAATATTATGTCTAACTCGGATGATGTTGCAGACACAGAACATGAATATGAACAACCTACGAAGGAAACAAGATCTTCAGAACCACAAGCGTCAACTTCAACGAGGATGGATATTGGCAATAATTGGAAATGTTCTAAATTTTGTTTCCATGCATAGATAACTAATAAAAATCTCATATTTTTTGTGTAAGAATAGCTCTAATATGAATCGGAATTTTTATTTTCATGCAAAATAAAGTTTATAAAGAAAAGAAAACATATTTGTGGATTTGTAATCCAGTTATTGAGCAAAAAAGGTGAAAAATGGGGAAATAATGGGAATTTTTGCGATTTTTAAGGTACTGGATGCACTTTTCTCGGGTAGGTTTGTTCCGCTTTTCTTTTCTCCTATTCAATATCTACAACTTTGCTTCAGACACAAAAGAGATATTCCGTACGGTATACCGAGATATAACCGTGTTAAAATATAGAAAAAGTGATAAAAATCCACCTTGAGCAAAAAATTCGTATGCCAACTTGACAAAACGAATGATGCAGAAGTTCTTATTTTTGGGGCTACTTTCACGCGCAATTCTCAGAATTGAGTCCCAAAATCATGTGTTGTAATGAGAATTATAGTCTTTATGCGGATCCCCATTAATACTCCCGCATCTTGTTCAAGGGAAGCATGAGTATTCTAGTAGGCTCCAATAGATCCTTGCCGAAATGCTTCCGCCTATATCCTTTCATTTTCTTTAACCTTCCGTGGTCACGTGAGGTCTGTCAGACCGCACTTTTCACTTTCTTCAAATTTTAATTTTTTTCCAAATTTTAATTAAAAATATTACAAATTGATATGGTTAGGTTTTTTTTTTTTTTTCAATAAAAAATTGTAACTTTTGCGACATTTTTTAATGACTTTTTTCCAACATCTTGCCATTTGTTTTCTTGCAAATAAACTATTTTCCAGAGTCAAGGTTTTAATAAAATATGGATGGTTGGATGGATCTCAACGAGATATCGACGTATCACCTGGAAATTTTCACTGTCACTCGCAGAACGATATACTGTACTGACGAGTCCGAACAAGGACGAAACTAATTAGTCTGCAGTTGCGTTTTGCGATTGACATAGTCAAAATTTCCTACAGGATTATGGGCATATGCAAATTGTGCTTACTTTGTAAGCTTTTGCACGGTTACTTGTTAACTGCCCATTAACGAACCCGATTTTATTATTAGGTCGTTCATAGAGAGTCCTCTACATTTTATTTTATTATATTCGTCCTTAATCTAGAATGTTAATAGTTTCCAGAATGTTTACATCAATATCGGATGTAATTTGATCTTGACATCATTCTGTTCATTGCTGACAAATTGTTTTTTCAGCCCTCATGTAAGTCATTTTCTGTGATTGGTGCTGCTGTTGCTGATGATCAATTCGAAAACTTTTTAGTTTTTTATTTCACATCTCATCCTTGGCTGCAATCTCCATTAATTTTTTCATCTTCACTTAAGTCATAACTTGTATTTATTGCATCTTCCCTCTGGCTGCTTAGTTCTTTTTCTTTGAACTTCTGCGCTAGTTCCTCCTCGTTTAACTTATACGATCTGACTTTGTCTATTATCTTACTCATCTTCCCTCTCCTTGTCCCATTGCGTTATTTTGTCTGCCTTTATTTTTAGTTTGGATGCCACTAGATAGTGATCTGAGTAAATTTCCGCTCCTCTATATACTATTTTACTGTAAATATATAGAGTTGCTCACTAGCGCAAACGAGCAGTGGCGGATATTTGATACAACCATCAGTATAACGGCGACTCTCAATAAGATCTGTTGTGTACACATGTACGCTGCCGTAAATACTATTTCGCAGTTCTAGGTTTGTTTTAAAAATGTTGCCTACGTTGCGAAAACGATCAATGTTTTATTGTATATGTAAACGTTTATGCGCCCGCCGCTAGTCATTGGCGCAAATTGAGCAACTCTAATAATATAGTGTATTACAGGCATTTCACTTTCAAACTTACGTCTTAAATATAAGAAATCTCTTTGCACCATTGCTAAGTTTGGAGCTAGATTTTAATAACAATTTTTTATTGGTAAAGTTGGTGTTTGTAAAAAAACCTGCAATTATGAAACATTTCGGTGGAACTATCTCATAATATGCTGTCATCGTACCCAACTCAATGTACATATTTCCATCAACAGTTCAATCACCGGTAAAGGGACGAGTATCATATATTTTCCATTACACGCCATTGCTCTTCCATCTGTTACAGATCCGGAATTATTGCATATGTATGTTGGATATACATACACACGTTCGGAATTTGAAACAAAATTGTATCGTACAAACAAATGGTCACCTCACCCAATAAATCCCCGGTTATATTTCATATCCCGTTTCTAAACAGAATATTCCAACTTTCGACGTTATATTACTAATGTTTACACATATTACCATCAAACACGCAGCTCTCGATTTAAACGAATAAAAGCGTTGTATGTTCATATATACAAGTATGTGTGTTTGTAGCATAAAAACTACTTGGTTAATATATGTCAAGTCCTGGACCAACATCATCCAATTATCTTTTTCCGGATTTCATGGCGAAATTTTGAAAAAATTGCTGATACGAAAGAGCAACAATAAGCCCACTATATCAATTAGTAGTTGTAATGTCTTTAAGAAAAACAGGATTAGATAAGTTATCAGTTCTTAGTAAATCTTCTTATGCTGATGCTAACCCATCATAGACCACCGAGAAACTGCTGAAGGAAAGTACGTGTTTCCTTGCGTTGGTGTACAGTGAAAACTGATGAGAACGTCATATTTTTGGAGGAACTTTGGGATTGGAAGACTAATTACAACTATCAGAATGCGTCAAAAAGTGTCGACGCTAAGAACAGAAGCATTTAGTCTTTGACTAAACAGTCTTACGTATTGAAAAGCCCAAAACTGACATGAACGACTATGAAGATCATAAAATATCCGTTCCTATAGATATCGGACAACTCGTATGATCCGCCATGTTATAAAATCCAAATAGAGTGACAATTTTTCGACGAATTCCGATAATTACAAATTTGCCCCAAAATGTTGAATTTCTCATCATTTCTCACTTCACACTATTTGAACGCAAATTCAGATCTGTCGTGGAATTTGGGGCGCCATCTTATCCTTTATTATTCGACATATTGGTACAAATTAATGGTCTTCATTTATTTTCTCGTTTTCAATTTTACAATCATTCTTTTATGAATTTAACTAGAGTCGAATCACTCGTAGTGGAATTTAGCCAGTCCGAATTGTTCGCCTTGGGGAGAATACAAGTTAGAGAAAACTATTGTTGGGTAATTAAGGTTCTCACAAACGCCTAATAACAGTTAATAAATATATTGAACTCATAACTATACGTCGCGTCGTCAGTTTACAACCATTATTTGGCACATCTACGTCTCTCTTATATCTCTACCGTGAACATAGATAGCAACACTACCAACCTAAGGGAAATTTTCGACAAACTCTATATTATAGGTAACACTATTAACATTGTATTCTAACGCTCCAGTCAACTGAAGAATTCGGCTTAAGGAAAAATACTAGTTATGAGAGTGTCGACTAACGATCTCAAATTTGCATGAGGAAAAAGGAGGGTAAGAAGGAAGGATACAGATCTTAGGGACTTGCTAATGCCGATAGGTAAGTGCCATAAATCATAAGAAAAGGTTTGGCACCACAAGAACAAGTGGAAATTCACCAAGTTCCTATTCCGAAGAGAGAAGACGAACCTCCAGCGCCTTCAAACTGAAACTACTTAATCTTTTGTTGGGAATGTTCCCTTGCGAGGAGTTGCTTCCTCACCATTATTATTATTTATTGCTCCACATATTTTTGCAAACGTAATCTTTAATTTCTTGTCTTCAATATTACAATCGCACGACACGTTACTTCTTACATTTCTCAAACTATTTACTTACTCAAGCGTACATCGACAGAATTTAAAAGAAAACACCTGGTTAGTGGTTTATAAGAAAATCGACCTAATCGGACGAGTATTCAGAAGAAAAGCTCTGAAAAGTGAAAAGTGAATTGATACTAATCACACACTTTCACTACTATTAGAAATACGCATACATTACTAACTATTTCATTTACGATAATTTATCGCGATTATTAACCATCGGCCACATCGGTATCGAGAGTTGAAAACACGCGAAAAATATAGACTGAGTTCGACATCCAATCATCATGCCATGCCATCTTGCGCCCAACTCGGGAGAAAGTCGACTAAATTTTGAAAAATCAAAGCACGCACAGTAGATAAGCATGTGTGTCTGTCGGTCTGTCTGCCGGTGTTATTGTTCTCGAAATCGCCGACCGTTCCAGTTTCGCCCAACAACGCGCAAAAGTTTGCTTTTCTAACAATTCATTACAATCGGAAGCACGATTTCCTCGCAATACCACAAATAGAAAAGTGGCGCGTCTTATAATAACAAACAATAAGAACGATAATAAACGAAGTTATCTTTGCGTGTCATTTCTTCACTTTTGTACGCCATTGTAATCAGTGAAGGCGATTTTTCTCATTAAGCAAATGGAGTGTGTCGGAAAATCTTTGAGAAATGGAACAATCGCCATTAAATCCGTTACGATGACTTTAAAAGTAGATACGATGCAGGATTCGAAAGGATTATCACAAAAATTTCGTGCACTTGTCCTATAAAGTATTTCTCATTTTAACTAGCTCTATCACTTTACATGAAATTCACCTTCGTCCTCTTTTCTCATTTCAGGTAACTATTTTAGTAATCAGTTCGACAAGCAGGTTGACAACATCCCAACACGTACACGTACCTCTACAACAAGACGAAACCGGCCTCTCGACGAGCATCGTCCATCAAAATCCCAAACATCCCGAACAGCATGCGGAAAGCGCGATTAACTTTCGTTTCAGGCCGAATGACTACAGCCAGTTCAATCCCCAAAAAGAACGAAACACCTACAACATGGCCTTCCTACCAACGCCAGCTAGCAGCGATCAACAAGGGGAATACCCGGTTCAGTTCGTCAATAATCCGAAACCTCTCCAATATCTCACGGCCCCGAATCATCGACATTCCCCGCCGACTCCATCCCAATCCTTCAACGTCGGTTACAGCGTGAAGTTCGGAGCTGGAACCTCCGCTTTGGCCCTGAAGCAACTGAAACAACAGCAACAACAGATCTTCCTGAATTTCGACATCATCACCGGTACCAATACAGTAGAGGTGATGAAGTCGCACGACGTCAGTGGTACCGTTGAAGAATATGTGGTAAATGCGGTGTTTTGTAGTAAAAAAACAGAAAATTACTGGGATCAAGCCGAAATATCGTCGACCAGTAACATCAAGCATCGATCCGAAGAAATTGATAGCGCAAGCCAATCTATCTCCGAAGACCCAAATAAAGCTGCAAGAATTGCACGGTGGGCACGGTCCCAATTACGAAAACGACCCGTATCTGAAGAAGGCTAACAATTGCCGGTGGAAAACGTTAAGTCCCGGGGTTGAAATTTACCAAAGCAAACCTATCAAGACGATTAGCACCGGATCCGTTGAGGAATCTCAACGATTCGATCACGCTAAAGCTTTAGGGAGATCCATCGGTTTCGATTATAGCAATGTAATTCATATGGAGTCATTCGACGCCAATTACGGGGAAATACCGAAGTTACGAAGCCGGAAGGAAATCGAGGTTTTAACCAATATACGCAAAGTTCAGGAAATCACGATGTTACATCCAACTTAATTAAAGCACCTATAGCTTTGCCTTTAACCGATACCTCCTACTCGGCAAATTCTGAAGTTAAACCCGCAACAGCTCCCAATCTCCAATATCCAAATCCCATAGAAGAAAATATCGGAGTTATACGACAAATTCGGAAATCGCGAATTATCAATTGACGCCCCCGAAATTTGTGAATCACCCCAATTTTAAGAATGACGCCCCTAATCAACCCCGAACGATCTATGGGAACACGAAATCAGTTACTAGTCAAAATGTCGAAAACCACTTCGATAAGAGGTTGGAGAATATTTACAAATTCGCCCACTAAAACGCCGATCCCGTCTTCACGGGGATACAGTGAAAGGCTGAAACAATACAAACAATATGCGTTTCCGATACCCATAGCTGATACGGGACAAAATTCCGTCGTTCAGCAATACCCCAATCATCAACAATAAGAGTAATTGCAACGACTGTTGTGTAATTTACTGACACAAATATCACATCGGTAAACTCCTCACCACACAATTGTTTATAATAAAATCGGTGACACGTGTTTCGCTAGCTCTAGGCAAGCATCTTCAACAACCGTATAATCCGATTTTATTATAAACAATTGTGTGGTGAGGAGTTTACCGATGTGATATTTGTGTCAATCATCAACAGGTGAAAATTATGCAAACCAGAACGCCCATGTACAGTGTGAAAGAAAATTTGCAAGATGATGTTAACAATAACGTCAAGTTACACAATAAAAATTTTGTTTATGTCACATATAACAATTTTTATGGGAATAATCCGGGAAATTCGAAGAAAACAATGCCTCAAGGTACGAGATACGTTAAAGATACTAAACAATATTTAAGACCGCACGCTAGAAATAATATGCATCCGAGGATGGGGTTCTATTGAGCACTTTTTCTTCTTTATTGTTGTATAATTTATGTTGTTCCTACTTATTAAAAATGTGTAAGCTGTTCGTAGAGTTTTGTAGTGTTCTTTTTAAGGATTTAGACGATAGAAATGTGTAATAAAGATTGTACCATTAAAATTTGGATCTATCATTATACAACTTTAGCGTTTTAAAATTTAAGGAGATGTAGAATTGTCACGAAAACACTTTTCCCACCTTTCAGCGTAAGAACGTGAAGAAAATGGGAATTAGCACACAATGATAGTTTTTAAACTGTTGAAAAATGCACCGTTTTTCTCTCCAACAACTGTTACCGACTTCCAGTAGTCCAAAACGCCAAGCTCTATTTAATCCTCATTGTGTCATATCCGCTCAGAACATAATAAAAGTAGTAATTATCGATTGAACAAATCAAATAAGACCTCCGAATAGTCTAATCCCATCAAGCGCGAATAAAGAGAAATGAGATAAATAACAGTTAGAACGGCATCATCAATACATATCTGCATAAATATCTGCATTAAATCTTCATTTCTCCAGGTAAGTAGATATAAGACATAAACGGTAAATACATAGCGAAACGAAGTCGAGTGAGAAATGATAATTCCATTGTTACGGTACCATCTAGAAATGGGAATACACATAGACGGGCCATTATAGTTAATTAACTGTTTCTTTTAATTAATTATTTCATTTTATTTAAGGTGCGCTTCCGTTAAACTGCCGCGCCGCGCGTAGAATATTATTTATTTCTTCAGAATAATTATCACCTTCCCACCTAACGAAAGTTCTAGATTATTGACTTGAATTGGTTAGAATGGGATTGAAAAATATCAGAAATAATTACCTGAAGTATGTGTGTAAGTACATAACTTTCTATTTTCTAAGCTTAATATTATCTTGCTTAATCCAGAATAATGAAGGAATAGGTTTGCTTGTTACTTCATAGCACTCATTTTCAAAAAATAAAGAACATACTTTCATCAACATAATTTTCGATTTAAAACAGCTTGGATGTGGCTTTCTCTGCAATTTTTTGTTTTCCATTGCGCCAAACTTAAAGCGAACTACTACATGACATAAAAATTACAATACCAAGAAGGGGTGCACATTTCTTGACCACGTCACCGGCCCGTTGAAATTTGTTTTTCCGAAAGCTAAGTTTAATGTGTAGTGTATGGTAAGTGGCAGGTAGTTATGCTGGGAGTGCGCCAGGTCCTAACTGACGATATTTTTTGTTCTCGGAACGCGCTGTCTTATAGAAATGTTAGGTAATTCCATAATTATTGAATTTTCCCCCGAGTTTATTCGAGTGGCTTTCTCAAACCGACGCAGCCAATTTCTATACATCTGCAGAATGTAGCCGTGTTTCCATAATTAAATAAACAAGCTTACTAATTTCGTCGGAGTATCGTTTGCCGTAACGCGACGTCGGTTTAAAGACTAAGTTTTGCTGTTAAGAGTTTGCGGAACTTGAAGTAATTTACGTGCGTCTATACAGTACGAGGAATACATACAATACCGTTTCCGCTTTTCTTGTTTATAACGAAAATAGATGAAACGAGAACATTCATTTGACGCTTTTGACGCTGGCGCCTCCACCATCTCTTTCGATTTTCAATGGTGCGGAGTTCAAGAAATGTTGTTAGGTCTCCTTGTTGCTAGGAAGTAGTGATAGCTCGAGCCATAACAGATTTCAATCTGTAATTTACAAAGAAAGAAACTCGATTGGCTGGTATTATCAATTACGGAAACCATTCCAAGGCATCCTCCTTTCTCCTCGATGCCTTCAACTCCTCAGACAACATACTCAAACCCCAATTTTTATTTATTTTCAGCTGCCGTAGTGATGTTCTTCTTCATTCCTTGGGCGCCTTTCCACGCCGAACGCCTCCTCTACTATTACGGAAAAGATTCGCCCCATTTCCCCGAAATCAACGCCTTCATGTTCTTCATAACGGGCATCCTATGCTATTTCTCGTCGACGATCAATCCGATCCTGTATAACGTGATGTCGAACCGGTACCGAACCGCCTTCAAGGAGATCCTTTGCGGTAGAAAAAGCGACTCGCAGAAGCTGAGGCGGCGATCGACCTTCCGCGATACGCGGATATCGCAATGCAAGGCGCTAAGACTGGAAAGGGAAAGTTTGAGCAGAGGGGAACATTCCCAGAAGGAAAGCGGCAGATGCGGTACGATAGGATGACGGTCAATGCGGGCGATAAATATGGACTAGGAACGTGGGAAATTCCGAAACTAAGGAAAGTTGGAAATTAAAATTTTTACTGGCAAAAAGTTTGATCTTCTTCCATAAGAGATTTCACCAGATGGGTTTATTACAGAATCCCAGAATACTATACCGCACTGAAGAATCCTAATAAAGCCGAAACTAGTCCACGGTTCCAGTCTACGATTCCCTACATGACATTTATGCAATGAAAACACTATTTTGTGAAACTCGCACTTTGTCTTATTTTTTGTTACATAAAAACGTGACTGCAGTTTTGTAAAGACAGTATTTACGAATAAAAATAAAAATAAAACAAAATGATAGTTTAACAAAGTAGTGTTTTCATTTCATAGCTGACTGTATTACCGCAAAGGAACGGAAAACTCAATCACCCGTCGTCGTCGTCGTCGAAATTTGTTGGGATATGTAATTTGTTCTTCCAGCTTTCTTTGAAAGCTGCCCAAGTCACGTGCCTCTGTTAACGTTCGTTCAAATGAGACTTACATTCTACTTCCTTACGTTTATTCTTTGGTAATATTGACTCTCTAAAAATTACTCATCGAAACTGGTTTTCAATTCCTTTTTTATATTATAGCATTTCTTTGAAACGTTATGGAAATAATTAATAATTTCCATTGTTCTAAATAAATATTATTTACTTACAACGATAATTGTCAGTCAATCAAATTATCGATCAATCAATGACAAGTAAAGCTTTATTCTTGTTTTTTAATTTACTATTAACTGTATAAATTTCTTATACACCATCGTTTTCTGTGTAAGACTGGCTTTATTTGTAATAATAAGAAGAAAATATAAATTATAAAAAGGACTAGGAGTAAGGGGTACCCGGTCCTCCGTTATTTTTTTTTTTTTCGAAAATAATTCGCGTCATACTTGAGACTACGCAATATACTTCAAATTATATTTCTAGAAGACAAAGATATCTGTTATATTGTAGTTTCCGAAACGTTTACAAAAACTTTAATATCATCCAAAATTTTTGAAAGGGCTGTACCCCGTAATCGGGGGATTCGACCGCTGAAAATATTGCTTCGTCTTTATACCAAGGTACTCTTTCAGTCTGTACAGTTACATCGAAATCTGAATTTTCGGGTTACCGATGTTCCTTTGTGAGTACCAAGAGTGACGTGGGCCCATCGGTTTTGCCACCAGAACCAAGGTACTAACCACTAACTTCACCAGTTAACCTTGCCGAATAACATAGAACATCATGGGTAGTGTGGACACAAATTTTCCAATTTTCGACGCAACTGATATACGTTTGTATAGTGGAGACGTATCAGTGTTCTGAAATCATGTTGCCCAAACACTTGATATTCTTGAAAACAAATGAGACACGTTATTCTGATGTTTTTCCGATGTTGTTACCCATTTTCTGAACATTTTGCAAAACGTAATTGATTCACATTATTCTAGAATATTGCTTTTCAAATTTTTGAAATCTTTGATGATCCAGAATGTTACTTTCTATACTCTTAGAATTCGTTTAACAAATGAGTTGCGTTATTGTAGTCTTCTAGAACAGGAGTGTCCAAACTTTTCAGCTTTGGGGCCAAACTGACTACTTCAGTGAGTTTTCTGCGTATTGTACTTGTCATTAAGCTTTATCTAGCAAGTTAATAAATCCGAGTTATTATCATTCTGTGTTCTTTTATTCAACTTATCACAACAACAATAAGCTATTAGCCGTCACGGACCGGATTTGGCCGGCGGACCGTAGTCTGGAGACCCCTGTTCTAGAAGGTTGTACATTCATGGATTTGGTACACCTCCAGTAGCTTCCCAGTACTATTATTATTATGATTAGATAACCATCAATTATCGAATGAAAAATAACTACTACCCGTACAAACATCCGGCCGATGATTGCAACAATTTACTACAAAATTGCAACTGCATTTGTTGATTTATTAGAATTAGTGTTTGTAAGAGGTACTACTCTGTCTCTCTCTCTCTCTCTCTCTGCAGACGAAAGCTATCTATGACCCAATCACTAAATTCGTCCCTGGAGATATGCAAACGCCTCACCGTCATGTGATCGTCCTTCAGTCCAGGAGGACATGAATATTAGAGTATTGTCGTTTTTCGATGGTTTCCAGTGTCCTCAAACAATAGAACAAAGCAATTGTGCTGCTTTTTCATTTCAAATTTTTAACAGTTCAAGAGAAACAACTAAAGCGTGAACTTGTATAGTTGTATCCAGAAAATTTTCTAAGGATTTTCTTCGTCTGTGTTTTAGTTCTTATATTTGTAAAACCGTCGTAAACAGAGGCTTTTTAAAAGTTTAAATTTACGCTAGTCCAGAAAGCCATTAAGGTTATGTGGTCGCTGAAATTTGACTTCGACAGGCCATAACTCAGCAAATTAACGTCAAACAATTACATCGTCCAGAATTGGGAATTTGCTTATCTTTTGGACATCTACAGGGAAGAGGAGACATAGAGAGATTGCTAAGACTGCATGAGAGGTTACATCAATCTGGCAACTTTGGACAATTCACCCAACACCATCATATTTTGCTTTTCAAGTGTTTACGGAGAAATTGTGTTAACCTAGTAAAAGCTCTTCCGAAATGGGCAAAACGAAAATTTGAAATGAGAAAAATAACCGTTATAAAATAACATTGAAGACATTGAAGGTGATAATACCATGGTTATCGAAATACGCATTTCGAGGTATTAAACCTTTCTCATCCACACAACCTGACGATGACGATGACGATGATAACTTGATTAACGAAATATATAGTTAAAAGTGTGCAAGTAGCTACTATCCTCGAGGAAATAGGTAAGACAATAAGGACAACGACCTGATTATCGGGATGCGTATGTACAAATTTCGACATCGACGTAGTAAAGTTACGAAAAGTTAGGAATTAGAAATTACAGAAATGAAGTTGAATACAACTTCAGTAAAAGCAGGAAAAGCATGAGTCAAAGTGCTTGCAAAATGGATTACTTCCTGTTATAAAGAGGGTGATTCCGATTTTGAACTGTACTTTTGCCCAAAAAGGGTGGTTTTCGCCTCGATCCTTACGAAGTGTTAAGAGGAAGTAACGCTAACAGATAATGACCGAACAAAAAGACGACAAGGAAAACATCACAAACGATAAATAGAACGCAAAAAGATAATTAACATATTTCTATAGTGACACTTTCTCGCTCATTACATTTCACATTTTGTTTTTATCAATACAAACCATCCAGTTATTGCTAACTTTTGCTTTCTAATTAAAGCGCCATCTTTGTAATTATAGGTCGTCAAACCAATTTATTTCGTTCGAGTGCGACAACCCGACCAGGCGAAGTAAAGCGAAGTGAAATGGTAAGGCCATTAAGTATTAGTCCAGCGAAGTACTTTTGTTATGAAAATCGACCGGTGAAGACCAAATAAAACCGAGATGAAGAACTCGTCGTTTTCATAAATGGTATTCCGATATTAATTTTCGCCTCTAATGAATTACTTTCACATGCAAAATTTTACCCGTTTTAGTACATAGTAATGTATTTACCTCAACAAATAACATTCCCTGGCGATTCAGATGAAAACAGAGATACGGACGCGTTAAAGCCGTTAGAGTTGCTTTCCAATAATACGATTAATCAAAGCTCGGACGATGTAAACGCGTTAATAATAATGGAGGCGCTAATAAAGTAGTTTTTGCACGGTAAAATGTGGAACGTTTTTAAAAGAAATGGTTTTCGTATTAAGATTAGCTGTCACTAGCACAGTTTACACGTCGTATTTGTTCTATTTGCTTTTAAACTATTCTTTGCTAATTGGTCGAAGCGTCGAAAGCCTAATGAAATTAAATTATGATCTTGTTATGTTAATCTGGAAATAAAACTTCGGACATGTACAAGGCGTAAGCCATTTCGCTCGAAAGGAATTGTTTTCGTAATTGAATTGAAATTTTTAAGCAATTTGTTGTGAAAAGTTTAAAATTCGGTGCAATACCAATGGGGTCAGTTTTTTTGCCGTTTTACACGCAGATTATGCTACGTTCCGTTTGATAGATACAGAAAACGGGCTTGTTTGAGAATGAAAAAACTGTTATTATTTGATTGTCCGCAAGTTGATTAATTAATTTTTTAGCGTTGGTTACCAATAGACCAGACACTTGGATATTATGCTCTTCGCATCAATCCCCAATATCCATGTCCTCTTCTACGAAGACCACTGTCTTGCTCAAGGGAAGAGTGAGTATTCCCGTAAGCTCCAGTAGATCCTTGTCCCTTCAGTTACCCACAGAGCTACTGGTTTCCTCTTCTAGTTCAGAACTCCTTTTCGACGCTTCGCTTACCATTCTCACGTTGCATGCATGCTTTTCCAAGCGCAGTGTGCGGTTACTAGACCGTTAATATTCTTAATATTAATTTTCTTCGTCTAGGTAATTAGATGTATATATATATATATATTTCGTGACCTTTTATACTTATCTTATATGATAGAGATCTACCACTAATAGGTCAATAAAACAAGGCTGGTTTGAGCGATAGTTATATTTTCAGAACGTTTACAAACGTTTTCGGAACACCTTCGTCAGTGAAAATATAGCTAGATATATATATATAGTTATATTTTCACTGACGAAGGTGTTCCGAAAACGTTTGTAAACGTTCTGAAAATATAACTATCGCTCAAACCAGCCTTGTTTTATTGACCTATTAGTGGTAGATCTCTATCATATAAGTCTAGGTAATTAGGTTAGTTGAGAATTGAGCATCTAGCCTACGTAACAGTGTTTTAGTATGGAATTTACATTCCTCGAATTTTCGCCTTCCAATCATAACCAGATCCCCCATCCGGCGGAATTCTTGCTTTTTTCCCCATACAGGAATATTTCAAAATAAATCTGCTAAATTGGCTCTCAAAAAACAAAGGTTTTCTTACCGTAAACTAAAGAAGATAATTAATAGATGGAAAAAGTGTTTAAGTATTGCTAGATGTCGGTGTTGAAAAACAAAGGAAATGTGAAATTGATTAAATCAATTGTTTCACCCCCAGAACAATTTGTGCGAATTAAATATCTAAAAGACAGAGCAATGAACTTAAGGATTCGCAAGGGATTATGGAGTGGGGGATGTTATGAAATTGGTACGAAGTCGGTGAAAACACTGAAAACATCATCAACCATCGTGTGAATGGATGACGATAGATAGGGAAAAATTGCGATAAAATGTAAGACCAAACAGTAAGCGACTACCCAAAAGATGGAGAGACTGGAAGCTCCGTGAAGCTTAATGTGTTAAACAGCGCTTTATCCCCCATATAAGTCTCGAAATGCATGAAACAAAATGGACATCAAAGGTCATCACCGTAAGGAATCGGCAGGAATCGGCAGGAATCGGCAGGAATCGGCAGGAATCGGCAGGAATCGGCAGGAATCGGCTTTCGCCTTGCTCCGAAATGGCGGATTAAAATTTTAGAATATGGTCCTGATTTGGACATGGAAGTCGTGCTCATCGATGATGGAAATTTTATTTCCGGCTTGGTCCTAACCATAAAACCGCCAATCCAAGCGTGAGAATGATCGAGGTCGATCTCAATGCTACTACACCGATTCTTTGAAAAACGCTAATCTTCCGCCACGGTCCTAACCACATGCCTAGGCATACATAAGCAGACATACATATTCAGAGCTGCAATGAAAAAATCGGGTATGCCAAAACAATCGCCAGCATCAGTCAGAAGAGGAGCACTCTTGGTGAGCTTTAAAGAGAAAAAAATGTTAATTTTTACGAAAATATATAAAACTAGCGATCAGATATACGGAACGTTTCATAATACATGCTTTAGGGTGGCCTTAACTAAAGCTCGCCGATAAGATGTAGCTATAGTAACGAATACATGGTATGCAAAATTTCGAGCTCGTTAACTGCAGAAGCTCTTATCATTGAAAAAACTAGTATTTTCTCGTTACACACATTACTTTTAAAGGTCAGATATATAATTTTTAAAATAGTTTTGAAACCAATAAACAAAAATTAAGTTTAACCGATCTTTAAAAAAGTACTGAACACCCTTAAAGGCAACTTTAAGCGGTAAAGCGTGAAAATCGAGACTTAAAGGCCTCATTTAAAGCTACTTTAAATTTAAAATATTATATTATAAGTCAAAATTGACTTTCAATTTGAAGGCATTTTAATTCTATCATGAAACCAGCAATTATTATATAGGTTCGTTCCAACACACCACAAAACCAGTTTGTGAATCGTCGGGTACATGCGCAAAGCAAATTTGCTCCGCGCATGTACCCAACCATCCACCAATTAGTTTTGTACTATATTGGAAGGAACCTATTATAACCAACACTACTGCGATTTTAACAGAATTTTTACTACGCCGGCAAAAAAGGCTAGTCAAAGAAAATCCTTTCGAAAATTTCATCTTTCACCGTTTCAATAACAAGGCTTCTTGTTCCTCATAAGTCTAAAACATTGTAACGTATTTTTCCGTATCAATAATAACACCATCGATATCCATGGGAAAGTTATTCGGAAATAATACCTCACCTGTTTGTTTACCTACTACACACACCGATCCGTCCGTCATTGATACTTTTATTCCTTCTGCAATTTCTGACGCCGGGATCCACTCTGGTGGGAATCGCCAGCTTATATTACTACGCCCGTTTCGAAAAACGGAGCCATTCTGTCCGGAGCCGCTTCCTCGTGCCGCAGAAAGTGAGTCTCGGTCTTGGTTCATTGTCAAGTTCACGTTCCGGAAATCGCCGCAGACCGTTTCCACGACTCGCGGTCTAAATGTGGTTCGAACGGTGCTCGGAATAATATCCGTAAAGTCATACATATGTATGTACGTAACTGAATAAGTAACTAACTGCGCGAGTAACGGACGCGGAAGTCGAAAGCGGAAAATGGACGTGCAGCTCGCTGTAAGTTGATATTTTGTTATAATTACGAGTAGATATGACAGGTCATCCCAATCCAAATGAGATATTCCAATAACATCTTATTGGAATATCTAATTGGGAACGGAATAATTTTTAAATGTATATACGTAAATCATTGACTTTTGAAACTTGATCTCGGAAAATTTGAAATAACTGATTTTGCCTTTTTGTATTTATTAGCGCGAACTTGGAGTTTAAGCTTAATTTTGGTGGTAGAAGTTCTGCAAATTTGAAAGTTTTTGATATCGCCACTTTTTATCTCGGAGTTTCTTTTTTCCCAATGGAGCATCCTGTGTATATTTTTCATTATTAATTGTATAGTCGATCATATCAACGGAACATCCTGTATATCTTTAGCACTACCAGCCTCGATCACAGAATACAGACAACTTCCTTGTAACGGAACATCCGGTAGATTTGCAATAGCGATCGACGCCATTCTTTCCAAGACAACGCCTTCTATGTAGCATTGATAACACTATCGCCTTCAACTCTATGGTTTCCAATCTATTTCTGTAATGGAACATCCTGTATATCTCTTCAATATATATTTTGCTGCTGAACTTTTTTTTACTGTTCTTAACTAATTTTGGTGGGCCAAATCCGAAAAGACCATCAGATTTTCTCTATCAGTTCGTCTTCAAAAGATGTGAGCACTTATTTGTATTTAGCTACTCTTATTCCTGCATATAAATGTGGTTCCAATACAACCCATAGAAAGCCCACAGATAGAAAAGGAAATAAGTTTCTTCTATGAAACCAATATTTACCAATGTTATTACCCAAACTACATATTTACAGTAATTGGTAACTAATTTAAAAACTTTCGTTTGGGCGCTTTTCTTCCGTATTTCTGAAAGGGTTTGTCCCTTTTAATACTCCAGCAGTAATCAGCCATCCTGTGTGTGTCCTATCTGCCCTGGTACCTTTCTTCTATTATTCTGATATCCTGGTCGAATCGTTCACCCTGCTCCTCACTAAAGTCGCCAAGATTTGCAGGAAATCTCTCTAAATAACCATGGAGGTAATGGACCTTAATGCTCATATGCCAACGCAATTTGAAAGTTACTAAGCATATCTTCCACTATTTGTTCGTAATTTTCAGATTTATAATTACCAAGAAAATTTTGCACAACTTATAACACCAATAAAAGAAGAACATGCATTGGACTCAATTTCAGGCACTGATTGTGTGAAATGTCGGTCTTTTATAAGCTGCCTTATCAGAGGTCCATCATCCTGCTTTTAATTTTTCATTACTGATTGCAGGTAATTGATTTGCAAAGTATTAAAAACAAAGACCATTTTGATCCTAAGCTTTCACCAATTGTTTCGTTAGGCCTAGTTTAATGTGCAAGAGAGGTAAAATTATTTTCTCTCGTTCTACTAATGCTTCATTAATAATATTGGCTTTTCTCTCTATTAGATCGTCCCTGTAAGGCCAATTACTTTTTATCCAATGTTGATCTTCCGCTCTGCTGTCCCAAAGATACAAGAAACAAGGATATTTTGTATATCCGCATTGTTGTCCTAAAAGGAAGTTTACCATTTTCAGATCAACACATATCATCCACCCATTTGTGTAATAGTTAATTTTTTCAGAAATAGAGATATTGTTTTATAACACTCCTTCATCTTTGTGGAATACCCGATTGAAATACTTTCATATTTGTTTCCATTGTGAAGAAGCACACACTTCAGACTTATATTGGAACTATCTATAAAAAGTCGCCAATCAGTTGATGTGTACTCTGATATACCCATTTTCTGTAACAGTCCTTTTATGTCGTTTGCAAAATACCAAGTTATCTTCCTGAGAATATAATGGCAGAAGATCTTTTTCTCTGTTACGAGAATACGTAATTCTTGTTTCCAGAAAAAGAAGATTGTTTTTTCATTAAATCTAGAAGCAAGCAACTTCGAAGACTCCTTTGAAAGGTTTAAATCTCTAATAAGGTCATTTAATTTTTCCTGGGTAAAGCTTTCTGGACATGTTGACTCCACTTGAAGGTCACTATTGTCGTGTTCAGAAGAAGACATTTCATCATCATCCTCCGATCCAATCCATCCAATATATGTAGGTTACTAAATATTCGAGCTGGTATTTCTTCTGAATATGGAGTAGGTGTTCTCGCTGAATCCAAATTGTTGTTATGTTGATTATTCCGATTAATATCCTTGATATTCACTTGACAAAAGTAACAATCATCAAACGGGTTTTTTGGTTCCCTCGATATCAGTGGAATCTCAAATTTCAAACACTTTCTTTGTCCTTCTGTTCACTGGAGCAGGTTCTCAATGCATGATTTGCAGGCAACATGTGGCGCCCAAGATTTATCCTGATCTCCTAGATCAGGTGTCTCCAAACTTTTCAGCCTTGGGGCCATACTGATTACTTCAGTGAGTTTTCTACGTATTGTACTTTTCATTAAGCTTTACCTAGCAAGTAAATAAATCCGAGTTATTATCATTCTGTGCTTTTTTATCCAACTTATCACAACAATAAGCTATTAGCTGTCGCGGGCCTGATTGATGACACTGGCGGGCCGGATTCGGCCCGCGGGCCGTAGTTTGGAGACCCCTGTTCTAGATGAACACCAAAATAGGCCATGTATGCCTTTCCTTTTGATACAGCAAAAAAATTTTTTTGTCGGACTTGTGTTGCCAATACCATTGTCGTCGAGTACGTCATAGAATATAAAAAAAACTTCCTTCTAAGGGAACATACGGTACATTTCTAATAACTACCCACGCCATTCTTTCCAATTTTAGTCAAAATTACGGCTGTTTAAATTTTGGTCCGCCATATTGGACCTACCCCATCAGTTGAAGGAGACTGTGCTTAAGATAATATATATATGAAATAAGTCAAAGTCACCCCTACAATATATTTCGAAAATAATTCCAGATACGTATTCCGTCAGCGAAGTTGCCGTCCTCATTGGAAAACTAGGGGAATTTTGTATGTTGACCTACCACAATGAACTTTTAGCACCTGACAATAGATTCGTAATCAGCGCTGTAACAAAACAAAATTCTGTTCCACCATATTGGATCCGCCATTTTGATATTCAAAATGTGGTTTTCTCCTGAAAGTTGTCTGTTTCTACTGTTTGGTTATTGAGACAAACAACTAACGAAAATTACACAATTTTCTATATTCAGAAATATGTTCTTAAGATAATTTCATAAAAGAAATTGATAAAATCCAGTGATAACTGTTTAGGAAATTTGGAAAGTCACTTAAAGAAGGTGGTACTGGGTCTGACGTTGCGTTTCAAAGGATTAAGTTTACACCTTTGATTATCAGTACTGGGACAACTATTTTTCTTACGTTTATTGGTCACAGAAGTTGTTATTTGCAAATTTCTAAAGACAAGATAATGATGATTTTTCCAACGAATTTAAGTTCAGTGTTTCGCCGGAAATTCCATCTCTAAAGTTCGACGTATAGATGGTCCAAACCTGTCATTTTCTTATGAATTGCCTCAATGAAAGAATTTTTGTTTGGAAAATTGCAAAGAAGAACTTGTTATAACTAAACTGGGCAAATATGAGGTACGATGAGTCACCTATCTTTTTCACAATGTATTGTTATATTACAGAGGACAAGGGACAGATGATTCATCATACCACATATTCGCCCAGTTTAGTTATAACTTCAACCATAAATGTCAGCTTTCGCAGGAGTTGCTTCTTCAAATTTTACCACAGGCTTACCACGACGTGTCTAACGTTGTAAAAATGATATCCCATTATTAATCATTGCGACCATTGACTCTCTTTATAATTGAAAATAATCGATGAAACTCTCTTTAATCCAGGAGGACGATAAAATCGAGAAAAGTTACTGCTTAGTGCTTATATGCAATTACTTTCCACATCGGATCTTATATTGAAGATATGTATACCAAGTGTCTATTTTATAGATTTCATACTACCCAAATAAGGGCGGTAATCGAAAAAAATTTTAAACTTTCTGTTCCTTTCCCTAGCAACAAGGATCAACGGATAAAGAATTGATGTTACTTCCCACATTAATACAACCTTCGAAGAAATTACGAGAAATTCTCTGCAATTAATTTGGTTTTTACACGCGTTTTACTTCAACCCATACCTACATTGAGAATGAGTGAGCAAGTAGAAAATTAAGATAAAATTTTCCGTTCTATTTCTTCTGCGCCAAATTTCTCGAACGTCCAGTATATCTTATAAGTGAATACACGGATATTTCTAGTCACGCTTCATTGTTAAACTAGTCGTGATGCATACGCCGGGTAATAACGGAAACATGATTCCAATATAAAATTAAATTGACCTAAATACCGACCGATACATGCAGCGTGGCCGATATTCTTCGCGATGTTAAGAAATTGTGGTGAATCGTTTCGACCTGGCGTTGAAATACCGTATAGGTGTAGGTTAAATATGCAAATTACGGTTCGAAAGACGCACGTAGGATGCGATTTTTATTAAATATTCCATATACACCGATGTGAGTACGAAGGAGGAAGAAAATTCAATTCGCATTTATCTACACGTAGTTATTAAAATTTATTGGATTAGTAAGTAGGATTCCATTAAAAAAATGAGAATTAAATGTCGAGGAATAAAAGGAAAGATATAATTAAAGAAATGTTAACGAATAAGAGAAACTGGACATACATATTCGGGTCGTTTCACATTTGACATAACTCGAAAGCTAAATTCGCATTAAAGAAAAGGTGACAATATTACGACTATTTTCCAAATGTTTTATCTCACCATCGAGAAGAATCAGAAAAAGGAATTTCCAACAGACAAAATGAACGAGTTCCTGCAACTTAGCAAGAAATCAGAATTAAACAACATGTGATGGCATGCTTCAATAAACTTTCCCAATCTTCACAGCTCAATTCCTGCAAACGCCAATAGCGGAATATCCGCAGATTAGCAGGAATAAACTGAGAAAATACGGGATAAAGTTACCATGACAAACTCTAATCTCCAAAAGTATTTTGGTGAAAATCTAGATTACTACTGAACTTCCATCTTATTCCCTACATTATTAAGTCCAACCCCTCCAGATGCCAAAAGTCGAGAATCCGCAAATCGACAGAAATAAGGACAGAAAAGGGGATAGGATAGGATCGCCTGGATAATTTTTTCTTAATCTCCGCAGTAGTTTATCGAAAATCTTATTTGTTGAAGTCCCAGAGCTTGCTGCTACTACCACAAGAGGATAATATCCAGATCAGCTGGAATGTGCACGAGGAAAATGGGCAATGCACGATTACACCAACAGACTTTTATCTAATCTGCAATTTGCAATACGTGCAAAGCTTAAAAGAAAAGGAAACCCACAATGTCCACCAAACAACTTGACGCATCAACGAATTTTCTTCACCAACCGATTCCCTCACAGTTCAATTCCGGCCAATGTCTTCTTTTTTCCCTTATGTATCCGTATGCCTTTCCATGCGTGGAATACCCCAATTGTCAAAATAGGAAAATCTTATATTGGAAATCTAAAAGCCCCATCTCTACAAGTATCAAAACAAAAGATTATCAGGTTATCAGGAATGAGCGTAAAAGGGCAGACAGAATAGGATTGCTTCAATCATGTTTAACCTCCGCAATAACTTAGTGAAAGTTTTATTTACTGATATCTCAGTGTTCGATTGCTGTAAATGTAAAAGGAGGAAAATATATAGATCTGCAGTAATAAATAATGTCAGAAAAGGAGATTTATTAGTTATAGTTAGTTATTTCAACATTTTTTCCCGGTAATTTCCACAATAATTTGGGGAAAATATTATTTATAGAAGTCTCAGAGCTTAATTCCTGCAATTTTCACAAGAGAAAAGCCTGCAAATCAACAGGAATATACACGAAAACGCAGAGAGGAGACGATTGTTGAAATCCCAAAAGCTCAAATCAGCAGGAATATGCACGGAAACACGGAGCAACACAATTGTTGAAATTCCAAAGCCCCAATTTCTAGGGAACGTCACAGACGAAGATCTGGAGATTGGCAGGAATAATACAGACAAGATAAACCGATTTTTGAAACTTTAAGACCTCAATTCCTGCAAAATATGCCGGAATGGGGATAAAGGGAAAAGGATACGATTGTCCCAAATAATGTTCCCTTATATCTACAGCACTTTGGAGGAATATTTTTTATTGAAATCCCAAAATCCTATTCCTGCAAAACTTAACAAACGAAGATCTGAAGACTGTTAGGAATAAGGATAACGATGCAGACAGGGTGAGCTCGCTTCTTTTCTAATTTTCACAGCATTGTGGTGAGACCCCGATTTCTGAAACATTTAGCATTTAATTCCTGCAAAATCAGCAGAAATGCGGATGAAGACAAAAGGATACGATTGTCATAAACAAATAATTCTAATCTTTACAATATTTTGGGAAAAATTTTTTTGATCGGAATCCTAAAGCTATATTTTTGCAAAGCTCAACAGACGAAGATCTGAAGATTAGAAGGAATAAGAATAAAAATACAGACAGCATGAACTTACTTGTTTTCTAATTTTCACAGCATTGTGTTGAAAACCCGATTTTTTAAATTTCTAGACTTCAATTCATGCAAAATCTGCAGGAATGAAGACGAAGAGAAAAGGATACGGTTGTCCCAAATAAAAGTCCTTACTTATCTTATTTGTTGAAATCCCAAAGCTCCATTCTTGAAAAACTCAAGATACGAAGATCTGGGGACTGTCAGGATCAAGGATAAAAATACAGATAGTATGAACTTATTTCTTTTCTGATTTTCACAGCATTGTGGTGAGACTCCGATTTCTGAAAGATCTAGACTTCAATTCCTGCAAAGTCAATAGAAATAGGCATGAAGAAATATTTCTAGTCTCTACAGTATTTTGGAAAAAATTATTGGTTGATATTCTAAAGCTCTATTTTTGGAAAGCTCAACAGACGAAGATCTGGAGATTACCAGGGAATAAGGATAATAATACACACAGGAGGACCTCACTTCTTTTCTATTGTTTTTACAGCATTGTGATAAGAACCCGATTTCTGAAAGTTCTACACCACAATTCTTGCAAAATTAGCAGGAATGATTATTAATGGAATAGGATACGACTATGTCAAACAAAGTTCCTTAGACATTACAGTTTTTTGGAGGAATTTTATTTGTTGAAATCTCAAAACTCAATACTTGCAAAATTCTACAGACGAAGATCTGGCGATTAGCGGAAATAAGGATAAAAATACAGACAAGGTTAGATGGCTTCCTTCATATTTTTTCCAGCATTACGGTAAGAACCCGATTCCTGAAACTTCAAGACCTCAATTCCTGCAAAATCTGCATGAATGAGGATGAGGAGATAATGGATACGATTGCCCCAAACGGAGTTTTCTAATTTCCATAGCATTTCCGTAAAAATTAGCAGAGGTAAGGGTAAAAATACAGGCAGGATGAGATTGCTTCGTTTATAATTTTCACAGCATTATGGAGAAAACCCGACTTTTGAAACTTCTAGATCTCAATTCCTGCAAAATCATCAGGAATGAGGATGAAAAAACAAAGGATACGGTTGTCCCAAATAAAGTTATCTAGTCTATACAGCATTTTGAAAAAATCTTTTGGTTGAAATCCTAAAGCTCTATTTTTGAAAAGCTCAACAGACGAAGATTTGGGGATTGACGGGAATAAGGACAAAAATACAGACAGAATGGGATCGCTTCTTACCTAGTTTTTACAGCATTATGGTGAGAATCAATTTCTGATACTTCTACATTTCAATTCCTGCAAAATCTGCAGGAATGAGGATGAAGAGACAACGGATACGATTGCCCAAAACGCAGTTTTCTAATTTGCATAGCATTTCCGTAAAAATTGGCAGGAGTATGGATAAAAATACAAACAGGATGAGATTGCTTCGTTTGTAATTCTTGCAGAGTTTTTGTTTTGAAACTTCTTGATCTCAATTCCCCAAAATCAGCAGGAGCGAAGATGAAGAGACGAAGAATACAATTACTCCATACGAAGTTTCCTAATTTCCACAACATTTTTGTAAAAATCTCAAGCGCTAAAACCTAATTACGCTAATTACAGCAAATCTCAAGATCTGCAAGTTGGCAGGAATAATTATCGCGACGCGGACAAGACATGAATAACTCAATACACTTTTGTATCTCGAAAACAATTTGGTGAGGACTAAAAGCCCAAATTCTGCATATGTCAAAAAACTTGAGCTCAACTGATTGTGAGATAAACTCGGGGTGATTAATTTCACAAAGTTATTTAATCCTTACAACATTTTGATGATGAAATCTGAAAACTCAATTCTTGCAACTGTTAAAACAGGAAAACCTGCAACTCACCAGAAAGTATAGAGACACAACACTTCTTCTTATTTCATTACCGTAGCATTTTGCTGAAAATCTTTGTTAATATCCCAAAGTACAATTCCAGCAAATTTCGTAAGGGGGAAAACTGCAAATTCCCTGCGATAAAAATACGAGTACAAACGGAATACGATTTCCACAGCCAACTAATTTCCATGGCATTGTTGTGGTGAAAATCTTAGATTTGTCATCTGAGGATCCCGATTCCTACAAATGTCAAAATTTACAGATCAGCGCGTATAAGGGTGGAGAGACAAGCGGGATAGGATGAGCTCAATAAATCTTTTAATCTCAACATCTCGATGAGAATTTTATTTGCTAAAATCCAAAAGTTCAATTCCTGCTAACGTTAAAACACGAAGAGCTGTATGTTACAAGTAGGGATATGGAGATATGAGATATCGTGTTTATTGAGATTTCGGAGACCGATTTGTGTGAAAGTTTGAAAGTAGAAAAGTGCAGACTACTAGAAATAATACTAACAACGTGGACAGGATACTATGGTCTCAATAAATTTTTGTAGCCTCACAGATCCTGTTCCATAAATGTTAACAGTAAGAAACTTCAGATTAACAAAAAGAAATGAGGTATAAACTCTTCTAATCTGGTAAATCCTGTCTGTTGAGTTTTCAGAGCTCAATTCCTGCAAATATCAAAATAAAGACATCGCAAATCAGCAAAAATAATAATTGCAAAGCAGATAAGATATTATTGCCTCAATATACGTATCTAGCACCCACGCCATTCTAATTATGTAATACTCCATTTACTTTCATTACTTCAGAAATCAATTCTTACAGATCAGAATGAGCATAGGATTGAAATAACAAAAGAAAATATAAGTTTATAATTTTTATTAAATATAGACAGAACATGCTAGACGGAAGCAGAAACACAAACTTTTGATATCTCTCAACGAGTTACACTTTCTTCATTGCCGACGAAGACGACATTATTTTTTAGAGAGTCGTTCGCACTTAAAAAGCATGTAAACAACGCGCGCCGAATAACAAAAGAACGAGAAAATAACAACAATACGCGCGACACTAAATGCGTAATAAATGATTTCTGTAACGACGACCTGCGACGACAGCATCAATTTCAATCGTCAATTTAGTTTGTCTTTCCTCAACAAACCTGTAATTACAACACTTTCACTAATACGTACACATACATACATAGTTGTCGGGCTCGTAAACCTTTTTTCTCGCCTTTTCCCCCGTTTCCATAATAGGAAAGCAAGTTCAATAGCACGGGCGAGTTTCACTGACAATGAATGGAAGCCACGCACGTCGAGCGGTAAACCGATAAGATTATCTAAGGTAAAGCGGTTAGAACGCGGAACGAAAGAAAAAGTCGAGAAACGCCGAGTAAGTCGTTATAGAAATTTTCATTCCTGGAGTGCCGCAGGGCGGTGCGCTATGTCCGATCCTCTTTATTACATTTAATTTGCGCCTATCTATGCGAATTAAAACCGTATTTTCTTCGCCGCTTAATTTAGAAGTTGTGCTTATGTTTAACGGTATATTCCGTTAATGGATACCAATTTAAATCCCTGAGGAAGTTTAATATCACATTACCGTCGATCGTTAAAAATCGCGTTGAGATTAAACTATATCTCTTTCTGTACTAATAAGCGTAATTCTCTCCGTGTTTATAAATATTTACCGTTACGCTTATCTGACGCAAAATGAGGCGGTGATTTCTATTTATTGCTAGCTGCAACGCAACGACGAGGAATTCATTTATTTTTGCGGTTTTATCCACGTATACATTAAAGTAAAGATTTAATCGTGATTATTATTAGATTGTAAAAGGTAACACTAGTCAACAAACATTTTGCATCTGACATCTTATATATATATATATATATATATATATATATATATATATCATTTAGCACGTAGTTTTGTGCATAGAATCCGAATCTGCGGTTAAAAATATACTAGTACGTACAGTTTTTAAGTAATTTAGATTTTTTATTTTATCTCTTTCGTTGTTCCCTGTTTTCTCATTTATACGTCTTATTTGCCTTTTCGTTCTTTTATTTGCTACTCCTTGCATAATATAAAGAAGTATTATAAGGAAATAAAGAAGATTAAGTCTTCAGTGGTTTGAAACACACATTCCCTAAATTAAATGAGAGCTGAGAGAAGGCATATTTATCAGTAGCGTTCCTCAATTTGCCCCAATAATACAACAACTATCTGAAACGATTGTACTAGAATAAAATAGCATTGCGCTATACGAATACAGATGGCTTCATACTACACATTGAAACTGAGAACGTATAATACAGTCGTTTCAGATAGATTGACGCAAATTGAGCAACGCTATTTATCAGGTTACAAATCAGAAAATTGTTGAAAAATCCAACCTTTGACATTAAGCTCACAAATCTCGAACTAGCTGCTTGGTCATTTTTCAAAGCAATTCTTCATAGTTTTCTGAACAACAAAAAAGCTGATGTTTCCATCTGTTGGTAAACTACAGGAACATGAACTTTCCTTCAATTTTCTTGAAATTACATGTAAACGGGTGTGGTATACTGCTTGGTGAATTTTCTCCACAAATATTGCAACTTTGTTAAACAAAGTATTGCCCGGATTTACTTCTTGCAAGTTTCTTTTTCTCGCCATGATGTCTTTTACACTGCTCATGCAAGTCCTTCTTTCGAACGCGAGCGACGCAAGTATTTTTGTGGGCAGTGGGCATATTCGCGGGCTCCACACAACTCGTGACTTATGAAGGAGATGCCAAATTTTGGACAGATTGAAATCAAAAATAAAACACTGTCTGTCCTGTATTAAAGTCCGTACGAAACACAAAATATCAGAGTAAAGAGAATTACAACCGTTTATTGTCTGAATTGGAAATGAAAGCTGTATCAACACAACTATTATGGATGTACCAGCTGTTAAGCCTGTCCCTGCCAGGCAGGAAGAAAAAGGAAATACATATAAGCTAAAATGTAAGAAAATTGAATTTTGTTACGCCCCTTTTTCGTCTTAATTCTCCGCCCACAGGCCAAAAATCAAAAATCCGGCTACGTTAGGAATTGGCCTAGGCGTTTTACTATATGCATGCCAATTTTCAGCTTCCTAGGCCATCAGTGGGCTTCAAAAGCTCTTGATAGACAAAAAGGAGGAACACAAAAATAAGGAAATTATATACATATATAGATGTAGCAAATATGATTTCTTATTCAACATATCATATAGAATTTCTGTAAATTAATTTTTGCAAACTTTTGTTATTATAGTTATAATGAAATATGAAATTGTATTTACCACTTACCTAATACAATAATAGATTTCACGAATATCGATATCGATAAGACGTTGTTATAAATTTTTAAAAAGAAATTATAGTTTTTAGGAGACGTACATATTATCTAAAATATATTTTTTAAAGATTTTGACTTTCGAGCACTTTTTGCGTTTAGCACAAACAGCGTTAATGGGAGCGAGTGAGTGTAGTACCCTCTTTACTATTCTGAACTGCAAGATGGTCGATATAGTTGCTCAATTTGCGCCAATAGTATTACAACTATCAGAAACGACTGCACTAGAATAGCAACATTGCGCTATATGAATACATAATAGATAATAGTTTCAATGTATAGTATGAAGCCATCTGTATTCGTATAGCGCAATGTTGCTATTCTAGTAACAGTCGTTTCAGATAGTTATAGTACGATTGGCGCAAATTGAGGCAACTCTAACCATCCGGTTTTCAAGCGTTGGTATAGTTTCTAAAATCGCTCAAAAAATAAGCTGAAATTTCAGTTTCTAAATCTTATAATATTATTCTTATCATTTCAGTCATGAGATTTTGTTAAACAAGTCGGAAAATTACATATTAAAAATAAATTTTTACAAATATTGGAAAAACGAAATTGTTGAATAATTTTTTTTTCTGTAATTGCTCTTATTTAAACTAACAGTATGTAATAATTTTTAGTCAACTTAAAACTTTGTATTTCTAATTCAATAGAGGATATCACACACAACCTAACTGTTGCGATTTTACATCATCTGTAAATGTAATGGGTACGTAACAAAGTTCACGCTTTTTGTAACACAACTCATTTAAATCTTTTTTTTTTTCATTTTATGCTATTAATTATTTTATATTTTAGAAATAATTAAAAGTTGAAAACGTTTTAATTTTAAAAGATACTTCTTTTGTTATTTTAAAACGGCTAGCGCCACCTAGGGCAGGATAAACGTATCGTACTTGACATGAATACAGTTTCCGTATTTAACAACGAACAATAAGCCGTTATCTCGGTCGGCTTTGGTTGTAGTCAATCACACATTTTACCATATCGGCGCCACCATAACTAATGACTAATAAATAGAGTTTGTTAGAAAGGTGGAGGACGTGCTATCATTAAGTAATGTAAACCGTGCTTACGCCCTTACTTCTCCGAATCATCCACCTTTTTAATAAACTCTACTACCTTGTTTCAAAAATAGAGAGACGAATTTCCGAACACACCACTTTTATAGTAAAGTCTGATTGGTCGAAACCAGCACCAAATTACACTGCTCTAAGCGTATCCTGTACGTAATTCTCTCAAATGTATTGGCATTTGTTTATTATCGCTGGTTATTGTAGTGTTTATTATAAGATATTCGAAGTATCCCTGTAATTTACTGCGTAAATTTTATTCCAGATTTTATAGTGTATAATTTGGGCTTAAAGTCCATTCAGAAATTCGTTTCTCTATTTCTGAAACAAGGTATAGATTTGTTAAAATAGGCGAATAACGTGTATTAAGTTGTGTAAATCGGACTGACGCTGTCACTCCTCCGAATTTTATTACTCAATGATAAATTGCCATTGATAAATTATCATTGAATTATAAAATTCGGAGGAGTGACAGCGTCAGTCAGATTTACACTACTCAATTATAACACGTCATTACCCTTTTTAACAAGATCTACTAATGATACAAGATACATAAATAATCACGAAGTATTACAAAAAGAAGCAGATTTTGTTCCATCGAAGGGACTAAAATTGGAGCGGGAAATATTAAATAAAAAATTATTGTATATTTGACCGAATTAAAGGTCTCGGTAAATCATAATAACTGTGTTACTCCTCAATATTATTATAAATCATAGTTGCTCTGGACATCTAGGCCTTCTTCAATACTCATGTAATTGTCATATTCAACAAATGTGGAATAGGATGTCCAAAACACGAGTTTAATATATTAATAAATAAAATTGAGGAAATATTAGAAAATGAAAACATTGCAGGAATTATAAAATCAATGCGAATTAGATGGTATGGGCATATTTATAGACGAGAGAAGGTATCAGCCATAAGAACCCTCACGAAGTGAGATCCGAAGTATAAGAGACCCAGAGCAAGGCCGACAAATAGATGGAAAGAGGAAGTGGAGGAGAACATCAGGGATTTGAAAATAGAACAGTGGGAAAAGCAAGTACCAAACAGGAAGGATTGGAAAAAACTAATATCAAAACAAAAATAGGTTAATCACTATGAAATAGAAAACAATTAGGACTAATCCAACTTTAAATAGGATTATAATGAGTCTCGAAAACGTGAGAACAGCTACAATTTCGTAAAAATATATTAGCTTCATAATAATAACAATAATAACACAATCAGAATAAACTATGATAGCAGAAAAATTCACAAAACACGAAATAAAACTTCTATATTGATAATAATACGCCAAAATCGTAAATTTTTAAAAATACATGATAAAAGACGTTCACAAATTTCGACTTTTACCCCCTTGTACAAAACTCTTAAACCCTAAAGATAAGCACCCCTAGAAATGATACGAATCGAAAATAAACCTTTTAAGAAAATTGTTTTGTTTGTGGCAGCGAAGGCGTTTGTCGAATTTCTAACGAAAACTCCGAGCCCCTTCGCTTTTGTAGGGAATGTCCCTTCGTGAGGAATGTTATTACTTACCGTTCTCCATATTCTTGCAAACGTAATGATCTTTATTACTTTTTTTCAATATTACAATCGTACAACACATTACATCTTAAATTTCTGAAACTTTTTACTTAATCAAGCGTCCATCGATAGCATTTAAAAGAAAACATCTGTTAGTGTTTCATAGGAAAGCGATAAATCCATCATCCAATCGGATAAACACGCAGAAGAAAAACTATGAAAAGTGGAAAGCAAAGTGATACTAATCATACACTTTCACTACCATTAGAAAGATGCATACATTACCAACTATTCTATTTACGATAATTTATTGCGATTCTTAACAATCGACAACAGCGAGTTGAAGACGCGCGCAAAGAATAAACCGAGTTCGACATCCAATAATCATGCCATGCCATCTTGCATTCAACTCGGGAGAAAGTCGATTATATTTTGAAAAATCAAAGCACGCACAGTAGATAAGCATGTGTCTGTCTGTCTGTCTGCTTGTGTTATTGTTCTCGAAAACGCCGACCGTTCCAATTTCGACCAACAACGCGCATAAGTTTGCTTTTCTAACAATTCATTACAATCGGAAGCACGATTTCCTCGGAATACCACAAATAGAAAAGTGGCGCGTCTTACAATAACAAACAATAAGAACGATAATAAACGAAGTTATCTTTGCGTGTCATTTCTTCACTTTTGTACGCCATTGTAATCAGTGAAGGCGATTTTTCTCATTAAGCAAATGGAGTATGTCGGAAAATCTTTGGGAAACGGAACAATCGCGATTAGATCTGTTACGATGACTTTGAAAGTAGATACACTGCAAGATCCGAAAGGATTATCAAAGAAATTTTGTGTACTTTTCCTATAAAGTCTTTCTCATTTTAACTACCTTTATCGCCTTACATCAAATTCAACTTTGTCCTCTTTTCTCATTTCAGGTAACTATTTTAGTAATCAGTTCGACAAGCAAGTTGACAACATCCCAACACGTACACGTACCTCTACAACAAGACGAAACCGGCTTCTCGACGAGCATCGTCCACCAAAATGCCAACCATCCCGATCAGCAAGCGGAAAGCGCGATTAACTTCCGTTTCGGGCCGAATGACTACAGCCAGTTTGATCCCCAAAATGAACGAAACACCTACAACATAGCCTTCTTACAAACGCCACCTGGCGGCGATCAACAAGGGGAATACCCGGTTCAATTCGTCGATAATCCGAGATCTCTCCAATATCCCACGGCTCCGAATCATCAACATTCCCCGCCGACTCCATCCCAATCCTTCAACGTCGGTTACAGCGTGAAGTTCGGAGCTGGAACCTCCGCTTTGGGCCTGAAGCAACCGAAACAACAACCGCAACAACAGGTCTTCCTGAATTCCGATATCATCACCGGCACCAACAAGGAGGAGGTGATGAAGCCGCATCACGTCGACGGTGCCGGAGAAGAATACGTGTTAAATTCAGTGTTAGATAGTAAAAAGCAGAAAATTTCCGGGATCAAGCCAAAATATCGTCGACCAGTAACATCAAGCATCGATCCTGAGAAATTGATAGCGCAAGCCAATCTATCTCCGAAGACCCAAATGAAGCTGCAAGAATTGCACGGTGGGCATGGTCCCAATTACGAAAACGACCCCTATCTGAAGAAGGCTAACAATTCACCGTGGAAAACGTTAAGTCCCGGGGTTGAAATTTACCAAAGCAAACCGATCAAGACGATTAGCACCCGACCCGTCGATGAATCCCAACGATTTGATCACGCTAAAGCTTTAGGGAGATCCATCGGGTTCGATTATAGCAATGTAATTGATATGAAATCATTCGACGCCAATTACGGGGAAATACCGAAGTTACGAAGCCGCAAGAAAATCGAGGTTTTAACCAATACGCTCAGAGTTCAGGAAATCACGATGTTACATCCAACTTAATTAGAGCACCTGCAGCTTTGCCTTTAACCGATAGCTCCTACTCGGCAAATTCTGAAGTTAAACACGCAACAGCTCAACGGCAAGATGTCCAGTTACCGCAACAACAAAATCCCATAGAGCAAGATTTGAGTTATACGACAAATCCCGAAATCGCAAATTATCACTCGACACCCCCGAAATTTGTGAATCGCCCCAATTTTAAGAACGAATACGCCTTTAATCAACCCCAAACCATCTATGAGAACACGAAATCAGTTACTAGCCAAAATATCGAAAACCACTTTGATAAGAGGTTGGAGAATATCTACAAATTCGCACAACAAAACGCTGATCCCGTCTTCACGGGGTACAGTGAAAGGCTGAAACAATTTTACAAACAATATGCGTTTCCGATACCCATAGCTGATGCGGGACAAAATCCCGCCGTTCAGCAATACCCCAATCATCAACAGGTGAAAATTATGCAAACCAGAACGCCCATGTACAGTGTGAAAGAAAATTTGCAAGATGATGTTAACAATAATGTCAAGTTCCACAATAAAAATTACGTTTATGTCCCATATAACAATTTTTATGGGAATAATCCGGGAAATTCGAAGAAGACAAGGCCTCAAGGTACGAGATACGTTAAAGATACTAAACAATATTTAAGACCCCACGCTAGAAATAAGATGCATCCGAGGATGGGGTTGTATTAACCACGTTTCCTTCTTTATTGTTGTATAATTTATTTTGTTCCTATTTATTAAAAATATATAAGCTGTTCGTTGATTTTTGTAGTGTTCTTTTTAAGGATTTAGACGATAGAAATGTGTAATAAAGATTGTACCATTAAAATTTGGATCTATCATTATACAACTTTAACGTTTTAAAATTGTAGAAAGTGTAGAAATGTCACGAAAACACTTTTCCCACCTCGCAACGTAAGGACGTGAAGAAAATGGGAATTAGCACACAATTATGGTTGTTAAACTGTTAAAAAATGTACCGTCTTTCACTCCACCAACTGTTACCGACTTCCAGTAGCTCAAAACGCCAAGCTCTATTTAATCCTCATTGTGTCATATCCGCCCAGAACATAATAAAAGTAGTAATTATCGGTAAACAAATCAAATAAGATCTCCAAAGACTCTAATCCCATCAAGCGCGAATAAAGAGAAATGAGATAAATTACAGTTAGAGCGGCATGATGCACACATATCTAGATGAATATCTACATTAAATCTTCATTTCTCCAGGTAAGTATGTAGATAGAAATACCTACATAAACAACGGTAAATACTAAGCGAAACGAACTCGAGTGAGAAATGATAATTCCCTTGTTACGGTACCATCTAGAAATGAGGATATACATAGGCGGGCCATTATAGTTAATTAACTGTTTCTTGTAATTAATTATCTCATTTTATTTAAGGTTCGTTTCCGGTAAACAGCCGCGCCACGCGGAGAATTTTATTTATTTGTGCAGAATAATTATCACCTTCTCACCTAACGAAAGTTGTAGATTATCGACTTGAATTGGAGAGAATGGGATTATGAACTATCAGAAATAATTACGCGAAGTATGCACGTATTGAGCTTTCTATTTTCTAAGCTTATTATTACCGTTTTTTCCTTGTTATTTTATTACATTCCTTTTCAAAGAAAATAAATAAATAAATCATATAATATAAATAAATCTATTTAAATCAGTTTGGATCTATTCCGACATTTCGCCATTGTCGTTTAGATCTTTCTGTGATTCACCAACTTATTAACTTGTAAATCCATCCATAATTTGAACTCCTCTCCTAATAACATTTTCTCGCCGAATTTTTCTATGGATTTTCTCCTTTTGAACTGGGTCTCTTAAGCTGATTCCTAACATCCTTTCCATTGTTTGTTTTAAGATGAAGTTCTGCGGGGAGGGAGACAAGATGACAATATGTATCGTTGCGAAGAGTTCAGTAGAAGAGAGGCACAAGCCGCTGAACGACCCTCTTGAATTTAGAATCTAGACGTATTTTCGATTCCCACAAATTCGAAGAGAAGCTTTTGACCAATACAAACGAAATCGATAAATCAGAAAGATATTCTTACGAGTCTTAAAGATCTGCTGAAACAAATCGCGAATGACGACAAAGTAGGTTTCTTGCAATTTGATTCAGTCAATCCTTCATACAACTATAATTTAGAAAGATTTTTTTGTACGGAAGAGGCTGCTAATATGGAATATGCAATAAGGTGCATTTCCTTGTTGAAATTGAAGACTTGGTTCAAGAAATCAACGACAAGCAATTGTTGCTATCCACAATAGCTATTCACCCATTTTTCCAACTTCATCACCTTTCAAAATTGCTATAATTTGGCTAAGTAAATTTTCGTGATCATTCTTGGAAAGTGTACTTAAGAAGACATTCGTACCTTCTACCCTACAACATCAAACGACTAGAAATTCTTGAATTTGAGATTTTGAACATTTAACAAAACATCAGAAATTAAACCTGCTGAAGGATCTGAACCAAAGCAACCAGAAGACAATTTATATCAGGCAGGAAATTTCAAACGTCAAAAGGAACCTGAGAATACAGCAGCTGAAAGACCGAAGTAGAAGCGACCAAAAGATGACCGTCAACCCGAAGAGGATTTTTGAGCACGGAACTTTGCGGAAATTTGCGACCAGGAGGTGACTCTAAGTGACCCGATAGATCTAATTTCAAACCTGCTGAATCACGGATGTAAAAGTATCGTGAAGTCGATTTACGTCCGAAAGAAGACTTTGAATATCTAACAAAAACAGAAATTAAACCTCCTGAAGGATCTGAACCGAAATAACCGGAAGACACATTATATCAGGAAGGAAATTTCACATGCCAGGAAAGACCTTAGAATACAGCAGCTGAAAGATGGAAGTAGAAATTAGCAGAGGATAATCTTCAACTCCGAGGCGATTTTTGAGAATCGAACTTCAACCCCACAATAATTTGCGTCCAAAAGCTGACTTTAAGTGACCCGATAAATCACTAACATCAGATCTGCTGAATGACGGGAGTAAAAGTATCCTAAAGATAATTTACGTTCGGAAGGAGATTTGAAACTGTTGCTGGGTGCATTCGACTGCTGCTTCTCGCACAGAACAAACATGCTTGAGGCGAAGGCACTGGAAGACATCAGGATTCAAGAAAATGAGTCACCTGGAAAAGCCTCCAGGCGACTCCACCGTCACCATCATCAACACCATTCATCAGCTCCGGCAGTATGCTTGGAAAACCAATGAAAAATCCAACGGAAACGATTCCGAAAAAGAGTAAATCAGCGAAGCAAAGGAAGAAGAAACAACAGCGAGCGAACGATTGTTTCCTCCAAGAAGTCTCGCCTCCAAAGACAAGTAGGTAAACGCAGGCAAAGAAGGACGAAAACGTGGCTATGGTCGACGTTGAAATTGCACCGCGGGGGGAAACCATCACTGTCAACACGTCAGCAATAACGGTACCGATGCAGGAGGACACTGAAAAGTACAAGAAAACTACCGGGGGTGTCTCAGGAGCGCACAGGAAGGGATGAAGAACGACTTCGCCAAAAGAGTGCAAAGAACCCCTCCGGGGATCCCATCCAAATCCAGCCGTAAGTAAAAGCATATCTTTCGCCCAAATGGTGAAAGCTAAAACATCAGAAAACAATAAGAAACAGTGGAGAATTCGCCCAAACTCTCCAACGAATTGACGGCAAATTTGGTAAAACTAACAAAGACTTTGGCCGAACTAATCGCTCAAGTCACAAAAGCAATTGGGGAGGTTGGATCTCTAAGAGTAGCAAGTAAGCAAGTAGAATGTGCCAGCAAACAATTCGAAGAAAAAAATTAAAGGATTATCCGAGCGGCGGAGCGATGACAGAGGTTTGAGGTACATAATTAAAACCGACCTCAGCTCGCGAATGAAGTTCCAGATTTCGAATATTTAGAAGAAACGGAAATTAGACCTGCTGAAGGATGTGAACGGAAGCAACCGGAAGGTGATTTCGAATATCCGGAAAGACCCGAGTACAGGTCGGCTGAAAGACTAAGACAAGAATGACCGGAAGATGATTTCGAACGACACGCACCGATAAAAGTCGGTCCAAATTTATGTGTTAATTTCGCATCTAAAAAAGTAATATAAATTTGAAAAACTACCACTGGAAATATAGGCAAAGAAGCGGAAAATGGTAAAACAGTCGCCTCGCAATTGTTTTGTTTGATCTTGACCAATCACGTTCGCGTATGCAACATTTACGTTAAAAGGTTGGCAAGAAATAATGATGGTGGGATAATACTTGTTTAAAATGTTATTATTTGTTAATTATGGTTTATAATAATTTCTTTCCTCTGTCATTAAATATATTCCGTGGAGGTAGCTTGGATTCTGCGAGTATTTCTTCGCTTTGCAAATAATAATTTAAAGAACATTTTCCATGTATTAGGGGGCCTTAATTTGAGACGTCTGGAACTTTCTGTGTTCTTGAAAACTTGCGTGATCTTCCAGTTGGATAAATTGGATGATTTTTGGGAGATTCCCGGATGTAAATACTCCAAGTCATCCAAAGTCTTCGAAATCGCTCAAAAGGGCGCAAGTTCTCTAAAGGGATTTACGCAATTCCTACTTATTTCTTTAAAAGATTGTGATATAGATGATGTTATTAAGTAATTGAGCAATAATATTAAACGATTTAAGCATAAATAAAGCTTATCAATTGGGAATTATATAACTTTTACAACGGCACATGCACGGAAGCTCAAAATGTACTTTTCCCTCGAAGAATTCGAAAAGAAATCGGAAATCCTCCTCGCTCGAGGTCTTAACGAGTATTTCGACTCTTTCGGGGCGAATTCTTTCGAAAAGGAAACGTAAAAAGCTCTTATTTATGTGGAAAATCATTTATAAAATTCATATCTGAAAGTTGGCAGAAAGGATAAGCTTCCAATAGAAGATTTTGGTTTGTTCGTGCAGTGCGAGTGTTTATATTTATATATTGACGAATTCATCGATTATTTTAGCGCTAAACTAAGGTAAGACGTTCCCGATATCATTCCTGATCGATTATTAATCCGCGCAACGCCCGCAAATCCCGATTCTTCGCGTACCAAAGCGACTTTTGTACTGGGATCATCTCGATCGAGAACGAATCGCCATTTGCAAATGTTGTTTAAGTTGCTAGTTTTCCCTCGTTTTCCCCGATTTCTATCAATTTTCCTTCATCTTCCGATCCGCTTCGTGTCCGTAAATTTCGCGTATATCGCGCAAAAGTGTCGTCGAGTCCCGCGGGTTGAAGTGAACCCTAAAATTTATGAAGGTGTTTGTGTGCTTTGTACCACTTTGCACACAGTCGTCATGAGTGCTGTATCGCTGGTTTTTTCCCCTCAAATCTCCGTGTTTATTCACATTATAATACGGAGCAACGATGAAATTGGCACGTCCTCGCGGAGGATGTGCCCGCTGAATAATTTGATAATTATGTTAAGATCAACTGGGGCGACATTGATGTCTTATTGTAAGTACATTTGTAAACAGGTTACCACACGATAAAAATGAGTCATGAACTGCCTAATAATTGCAAGATAATCCTCCAACAAAACATACCAATCGAGGATCTTCTAGGATCAGTGACAACCTACAATAATGTCGAGGGGTCAGACTCGAAAAGTTTGCAGTTGCGAACCAGCGCAAGGGTCTTTAAAAGATGAAGTTAGATTCGGCTAATGCAGCTTCAACATTGACTTCTTCAACATCAGAGAAGAAAGGTAAATATAACATTCTTCGAATAACGATACACTTTACCCCCTCATCATAGAAATGGGTACAAATTAAGGTGCCTGACACAGTTAGAGTTCAACAGTCACTGTTACCACCTTATAAGGTTATAAATTGGGGAAATTTGCTATTAAAACTGAAATCTAGGATTAGTAGGTATCACTTTTACTATGAGATATCGCAAATACATTTCTCATATCTTAAATATGTATTTTCGTTTTAGCACCGGACCCATCTCTAGCCCCTAAAGAAGACATCAAGCAAGAGCCTACGACCACGAAGAAACCTTGCAGACCTTTGTGGAATCACGAAGACAAAAATTTATTTTTTGAGGCGTTAAGCGAATTCGGCAAGGACTTCGAGGCGATCCACTCGTATTTCAGCAATAAATTAAAAAAGAAAGGCGTTCCCGAAAGTATGATCAAGACGAAGGAGCAAATGCGCCATCTGTATTATCGGACGTGGCATAAAATATCGAAACATCTCAAATTCTCAGATGGTAAGCTTAAGTGAATTAATAGTTGATAAAATCTATGTATCCAGAGCTGGATTTAAGTCTTGGGCGCCCCAGAGCACTTGATTTTTGGGACAACCAAACTGCCCAATGTATTCAATAAGAAATTAGAATTTCGGCACCCTTCCCGTAGGGCTTCTCAAAGACCCTTGTTTGCTTAACAAGAAATCTGGCTCTGTATATACTTATTAAGTACATATAGGATTTCACTGTTATTGTTTATCGTAGAAATATCTTCCTCTACGTTAACCTAAACATTGATTTTGTAGAAGTGAAGAAACTAGCTCAAGAACTATACGGATTAATTAATTATGGGGAACTTCGAAAGAGGATGTCCATGATCAGTGAGAGAACCTGCATTAAATTGAATGAATTGATATATCGAGGTGTCGTTGCTATTCGAGTTAAAGGTAAAACAATCCGGATAAAAACACCGATGTGCAAAGCTTTAAGGAAACTTAATCAACTCGATGGTATGTAAACCTAATATACATGATTCCTAAGATAATGTTGATTCGATTTTTTTTCCGTTAGAGAAAGAGAATGATTTAAAACTACCCGCCCGTGTAACGGTCGAATTAATTCCGAGGGATATGCACACTTGATGCACGTGCAGAACATATCGCAAAATCCACGCGTCAGGACGGTGCTGCCGCTTCAGAAACGACTCAGTTCCTTGCTGATGTGTATGACGGATCGGTGGAAAACTCAATGCTCAGCACAAGTATCCTTTTTTTATGTCTATTTATATTTTACTCTCGAATAAGATCATCTGAATCCGCTTAGTGGCTAAGTGATAAAGCACGTGTCCCACAATGCGAAGGTCCGGGGATCGAGCCTCGGACGCAGCAGAACGTAGCAGTTCGAAATCATAAAAAATGGATCTGTTACCTCCAATATATTATTAAAATAGGGAGGGACCGACAGGTAGAAACGATAAAAATTGATTGCGATAAAAAACGATTGCTAAAAGGGTCAATGATTTTAATAATTTATGTCATAAGCATGTGTTAAAGTATGGCAATAACACGTTTTTCTTTACATTTGTCTATTGCTCTTGCCGCTTTGTATCTTCTACGAAAAAGGGGTAAAACCGTCTCCGCTAATCACGCCACAAATTATTATCTGCGGTGGCTGTTTTACAATTTGAAGAACCATAGCCTCTGTGAGACGTTCACCAGGTCGTCTGCAGACAAATTGCGCTCGCCGCCGGGTGATTAATGGAATATTCCGAGCAATTTAGCCGGAAACTGTATTTTTCTTTTCTCTCAATTTTTGTTCCTTAATTTCCATTTAGTCGCAAAAAATGCTCCAGTTGTTTAAAGATGGCATTAACGGTGACGCTCAACTATTACGAGAAATCAAAGAAGAAAATAAAATCATCAGCGATCCTCCCCTGAGATTTTCTCCTCCAGGCATCTCTAATATAGTACTGCCTACTCTAAATTTGAGCGAATACTTATCAAGTCAGAGTGTTTGCTTGAACGCCTATGAAGAACGGTTTGGTGTTAAGACCCCTGGTGAACAAATCTGGCTGAGTTGTTATCCGAATACTAGTAAAGGTAAGTGGGGCACTATAAACAAATGAGTTTTTATATCTGTACATTTGTCCTATTTCATAAATCTAACCCCTAATTTTAAGACAGCTGCTATCCGTACAATAGCATCGCTGGTCATTGAACTACAGTAGAGTTTTACTTATCCAACATAGCATCGGATAAGTGAAAATGTCGGAAAACAAGGACGAATTAACGAAAACCCTAGTAAATGTCAAAGTACGTGACAAACAAATTAAGCAGCTTCACCACGAATTAACAGAAAAAGCAAATCAATACACGGAAACGTTATACACTGCAGCGCATTTTTCTCGCCGCTGATTTGTGGGCGTATTTTTTCCAGAGGCATCGGATAAGCGAAAGTTAAACGTGACTAATTAGCACACACTATTGTACTTACTATATAGCAATCTGTAATTCAATGAGCATAGATGCGTTTGTACGGATTGTTGTTGTTTTATAGACGAAAATTGCGCAATACCTAATTGCAATATTAGGTAATAAACACGACGCAGTCCCCAAGCTACTAGCCTCGATATCCCACCTATCATTTTCTATATACTTTCGTATTTGTAGGTTCATCTAAAAGGGGCGGGGCGAAAAGACCGAGGCAAGAAAGTAACAGCGAAAAAATCTCCCTGGCGAACAAATCCCTCGCGACAACGGACAATAATGAAAACTGTGTTAACGGCAATGATTTACCTCCCTCGGTTAGCGAAGTAATCGACGAAGCTGTTAACACCCTGTTAGCCTTACAGCAACAACAACAACTACTACCACAACATACGGATAGTACTGAAAGCAGTGATGAGAAACAGGAAAGTTCCGAGGTAAAATTGGAGGTGATCGAGGACTTGGACCAAAAACAGAATGATATTGCGAGGATCCGAAAAGGATGGACGCTTGCTGACTGCGGCTTGTTATCGATAGGAGATTTGTATTTAATGGTAAATATTTTTTTGTGGGTACACAACAATCTTGCGATAATCTTGATTTTTTACAATTGTGTGTGATCAATAAGTTATAATAACCCCTTGATTAAGGATGAGAATAAAATTTATTATCTTAAATTATTTCAGTTTGGATCCGACTCCAAATTGCTATTGGAATATGCCTGGGACGAGGAATTCATCAAAAAGGAGAACGAGTACCCTGAGAAAGGAAACAAAGAAAATATCGAAACCCTCGATGATGAAGCAATCAACCCCGAGTACAAGGACAGTTTAATAAGAAACCCCAACGACTTATCGGTAACGCTAAAAGATTACTTTCGGTTGCTAAACTTCATTACAGAAAAATCGAATAGAGTGTCCTTGCGGTCACGTTTGCGGGGAGTCATCCAAGCAAAGCAGCAATAAGAATAAGACTGTAACGAAAAATTTGACGGTAACTACTCCTAAGGATAAGTTCTATAATAATCAGGAGGTAAGCATTTGGAATTCTTTTCGTCTTAAACGATTTCACTGTTCATTCTCGCCTTTTTAGAAACCTGTATCGGTACAACAGCAAGGTGAGGTATTGATGATACAATCGTTAAATGCTAATACGCATATTAGAAGGCTCTCACCTTCGATTTTATTCCGTAGACCCAGCTCACCGAATGACTTATTGAAAGCACAATTGGATGTAAGTAATACCCATTATTCAAGCTTCTTACTATTATCTTGCATTTACCTATGACAAAAATTAGGGTTCAAAAATACTAAAGCATATTAAAACTCACAAATTCGCTCACTACTCATTCTCAGTAGAAAGCGGATGGATGGATCAGATAAATCGTCTGATCATTTCTACGACGTTTATAATCAACAGCTAACCGCATAAACGATTAGACATTTTGTCACTACTGCTGCTCACTGCTTATCAGTTCCCTCTCTCTCGATCGGTCTCATTGATGCTTCTTATTACTTCCATTACATTATACAACAGAAATTACGGTGCAAAAGTGCAAAAGCATCGTTGAAGTTCACAAATAATTCGTATCAGTAGTGAGTCGGATGGTTTGTGGGATGTAGCAAGCCTGCTTCGCCACCCAAATAAATCGTCTGATCATTTTTGCAGCATTTATAATCGACGCCTGAGCACAGAAACGATTAGACGCTTTATCAATACTGCTGCTCACTACTTATCAGCTCTCTCTCTCGATCGACCTCATTGATGCTTCTTACTACTACCTTGCACTAATGTACAACAGAAATTACGGTGCGAAAGTACAAAAGCATGGTTGAAACTCGCAAATAATTTGTATCAGTAGTGAGCGGATGGTTTGTGGGATGTAGCAAGCCTGCTCAGCCACCCAGATAAATCGTTAGATCATTTCTGCGACGTTTATAATTAACAGCCGAGCGCAGAAACACTAAGGTTTGATAAAAGAGTGGATGACGTGTTATCATTAAGTAGTGTAAACTGGTCTTTGGGTCCACTTACGTGCAAGGCGCGACATTAAAATTTGGAGAAGTAAGGGCGTTAGTCCGGTTTACACGTCATCCACTCTTTTATCACACCTTATTTATTACTACTGTTGCTCACTACTTATCAGTTTTTTCTCTCTTTCTCTCTCGCTCTGGATCGAATACAGAAATAATTTCTATCGATCGTTAATACCATCCGCGCCTTGCAGGTTACATTATTTTTTCAATTTCATCTTTTTTACAGTCCATTCAGAGATTAAAACCGCGCTATTGCAACAGAAGAGGACGCCGACCTAGAAACAAACCGGTCGTCGTAGAACGAAAACTCCCCATTTTAGCGAACAAAGCCGAAAACGGCCGACAGTTCGTTCAGATGAGCATCATCTCGCAAGATAATATCGCGTCGACGACGCGCAACGATTCGCAACGACCCATCGTATCCGAAACTCACTTCGACAACGGATTACAGGATCGAGCCGGTGCTAATCAATTAAATCTGGTATACATCAACGAAACGACCGCTCCCGGTGACGTCCGAGCGATGGGATCGGCGAATATCGCTTATAGTAGTGACGTCCTAACGGAGGCTAAACCGAATCAAGTAAATGTAGGATACGCGAGGAGTGTTTCCACTATCGAGAACGAATCCGGTTATACCAATCAGATATTGGCGAACAAGAGGAATGCGATGGATATAACGGATAATGCGACGACGCCGAGTAGGGTAGGATCTCCTACTAGTATCTCGAATTTGTTGCAGATGGCGTTAGTGCAGCATGGTGTAGGTGAAATTATGCAAACTTCGGCTGTTAAGGAGGATGGAACTGTAAATTTTGTTGGTAATTAGAATTGATTTTATATTAAGATTAATTAATAGTCTGGGCAAACAGCGGTAATTACGAAATAAGTTACGGCAGCCTGTATATACACAGAACTACTCGCATACAGCATCGATTTAGTACTAACTAGAGTGGGAAGTCGGTGATGCTGTCGTAACTTATTTCGTAATTGTCACTGTTGTCGCTGTATGCCCAGACAATTAATTAATATATGGCGACTACATTTATGAGATCTATAATGGTGCTAAGCTCACGGAAACGGAGAGTGGAACTGCATGGGGCAGCTAGGTATTGACACAGTACACTCACATCCAACACTTTTTGCCGTGATTTGTAAATAAAACTAAAACAGCATTTACAGCGCTGAAAGAGAAAAACAACTTATGTCAGTTACTGTACTTTGTTACAATTAGGCTTCTTATTCGTCGACATGATTCGTTTACGTTAAGAATGCAGTGTAAGTATAGAGTTATAAAATTCTTGAATCGTATTGACTAATAACGACGCCCAAATTACACAATGGACAGCGTATCTGACATGACACTTGATAATTATCACTTTCTCTAATATAACCGCACTTATCCGTGGAGTTTGTCATATTTGGATTGTGTCTCGACTCAGAGCGCCACCTACTGCATTCTTAACGTGAATCCAGTATAGTTTACATATACTCCTAGGTTTTGTGAGCTTGCTGGCGCTGTAAGTTGTAAATCACAGCACACATTATTAAAACGAAATTTCAGATATGAAATTTCACCGGGAAAAATCCTTAGAAACAAGTAACATTTCCTTTGAAATTGGAAAAATTTTGGAATTTGTATTAAGTTTTTTAAAAATTGAATGACATTCAAAATCATGAAATTTTCAACATTCTTTCAATTCTGAAAAATTTTGAAATTTCGAAAGCTTTAAAAATGTCCACAGATTTTGAAACAGGATTTTGAAAACAAAAATTGAATTTCGATAAATGTCGAGGTTGAAAAATTATGGGAATGATGAAAAAGATGAAATTTTCAACTTTGTTTTTTTGTTTTATTTCTTGTGTCATTTCTAATGACGTCTACAGAACCTCTTTCACTCAACCAATTTATATACCTTGAAATCTGGAAAAACTTCAAATTTTACAAAATTTTAAATTCTTTTATAATTTCGAAATCTGTAAAAACATTAGAATTTTGAAAAATGTTGAATTTGGAAAAAATTTCAACTGAATGACTTCATGTACTCGGTGATTTTGAAAACTTTTAAATCCTAAAAGAAATTTTAAATGCTAAGAGTTTGGCAGTTTGCAAAATTTTGGTAGATTAAGAAATCTTGATATTTGTAAAAAAAAATTAAATAATAAATATAATTCTGATATGTGCCGAAATTTCAAGGAAATTTGTCTCCAAAGAAAAAATTGAATTTGAAATTTTGAATTTATACATTTTTGGAAGATTGGATTTTAAACCCCATCGTATACCTCTATAGGTTTTCGTGACGTTATTATAACTGTACAAGCCGCTAAAATTTTGTTAATTTTAGAAAAGTTCAACATAAAAATTTTCGAAGATTTTTAAATTATAAAAAATTTGGAACTTTGATTAATTTCGAAATGTTAAAAAATTGCAATATTGCAATATTTGGAAATTATGGAAAAGAGCGGCGGTTGTAAAAGGTTTTGAATTCGTTTTGAAGACCTAAATTTTGTTGTAGAACTTTTATATAAATGATTTTGAGAGTACCTGAAGTTACCTACATTTTGGAAATGTTGAAAAACTTCAGTTTCAAGAATTTTTAAAAGCTTGAAATTCTGTAATTTTGGAAAATTTAGATTTTAAAAATTTTGAAAAACTGTCGATTTTGAAGATTTTCAATGATTAAAATTTTGAATAATTTTTGGAAATTTTGAACCGATTTACATATATACTCCTAAATACCTATTCCGACAAGCGGGTTGTCATCTTTACCAATTTGGATACTTCTGAATACATGTTTCGACAATTAAGTCATCATTATCAATGGAAAACGAGGTATACCAAACCGGTGTAGTAAAAGTGGCGACCGTTGTGGTTATAAGAAATTTTAATATTATTATTATTTATATCAAATTCTAGGTTTGTTGTCTCAAAATATGTCAACGGGCAATACTTCACCCACAAGTCCTTCAAGAATACTCAAAGAGAACGAGAACCAATGGTTAAATTCGGAGGTGGCCGATTTTTCTTTGAGCAGTTTTCTAGGTCACTTGGACTCGCCTATGAAGGCGGCACAAACTGGTACTGGTGATGACAATACGAGATTGTCTTTAACGCAAGATGTAAGTAACAGAATAGAAAGATTATCCTGAGTTCACACAAAGAATGTAGTATGTACGGGGCGCTCTAAACCGATACACGATCAAAATAGGACAAAGTGCAATAAGTAGGGTTATATTAGATTACGTGGCAACCATGAAGTGCTATGTCAGATACTCCTATCTATCCCTACACTGCATTCTTAACGTAAACGAAGTCTAGTTAAACGTTTTTGACGTTACTTCTGGATAAATCCTAACATTGCAATGTTAAAACTTGTGATCAAGGCACTGGTATAAACTTGTCGAGGTGATTGCAATGTTTATTTCTATTTTAGGTCGATGCGCATCTTCAGTCTCTTCTAAACGAAACCAGCCTGGATTACACGGCGAAGTTTGCCGATTTGGCCGCTCGAGTAACCGATACGAAGAAATAGCTACTGTTGGTTATCACCAAGCTAATTTTGTAAAAACAAATACGGTTTTATACTGTTCTGATTATTTCCTGAAACGGAGGATTGGATGTGAATATTCTTTTTAAACGAACATTTTATTTATTTATTACTTTAAGTACCGATATTAATTATACAAAGGAAATGTATAAAAGCAATAAAGTTAGTTTTGTATGCAAAATTAAAGTTTTATTTAATATCTTTTCGGGATTAAAATAAAATCGAAAAATAAGTGCTGGATTCCAATTTACGAGGAATGTTTCCAAACTTCTAGGAGTGGCTATAATTTCTTTATTTCTTAAATTTTTATCAGAATTAAAATGTATCTTTTAAATATAATTTCCGTTTAATTGAACACGTTTATCCCAACGTAATATTATTTTCTTTAAATCGTCCTCGAAGAACTTTTCCGGAGTCTCTGCAATCCACCTATTCTTACCGAGTTTTACCACATTTGGGGTTAAACCAAACAAATCATAGTGATCCTTCCAAATTTTGGAACATGAAAATCACTAATACGCTTCTACCATTCTTTATCTCCGAGATTTTTAACCATTTTTCCTTTGATTTTGCCCCCTTCCCCTTCTTCCTTAAATACCTTGTTTTTTGTCTTTGTCCAGCGTTGAGATTTCCCCGTATGTTTCTAATTGCTCTCGTAAACGATTTATTATTTTTGCTGGTACTTATTGTCCTATAAAATACTTTTATATTTGCTTTACTTTTCTCCAAATTTTCTCCATTCTTCCTTTTTAGCATTTCCGATCAATTCTTTGTTTTTTTTATTCTATTTTATTTTTATTAGAACTAGTTGGCAACTTTGTGCCCAGGTATCTCTGCCATGCCACAAAATAGACAGGTGACAAGGCGCATCGGCATCTTTGATGTTCATGTGGTCGATTTGAATGTCCTCGAAATAGCTCAGAAGTTAGCTAACCCCATTTTGAAAATACGAAAGGTCCACATGTGTTCGCATTAATTGAGAAATATTAGAGTTTTGGATATGTTAAAAGAATAGTATTTGCTAAAAAGTTGAATCAGTGATACACAACAATAACCGTATATTTTAATTTTAATATGCACACACCATCCCAGAATAATAACATTAATGAAGCTAGCCAAATATAACACTTCCGTCGTATTTAAAACATGGTTTCCGGCCATGCGCATACAAAATTGACCACAAGATTTTCTAACTTTGTCGCTTCTGTTTATTCTGTGGCCATGCTTTCTTTTTAGTTTTGATTTGTACTTGTATGTCTTCTTTCAACCATGATGTTTGCTTTTTCTTGGTCTTACAGCTCGTCCTGTATATGACCCTCACTAGTTCTAGAACTAATTGTTTCTCATGTTTCCAATTACTTTCGATGTCTCTTTTGCACTGAGTTATTTTTTAAGGTAAATTTATGGTATGCATTTTTGTGCTACCTCTGGGTCTTGTAATTTGTATGATTTTATTGTTGGCACCTGCAATTCCCATTTATTATTCACTATGTCTGTTTTACTCACTTTCCTTCCTATTTTTGTTACTACTAAATAGTCGTCTCTTAGCTTAGAATTACGTCATTGAACTATGAGTTTGTTACGCCACTGCATGTTAGTATAGTAGAAATCATTATTATCAGCGGGAATAAGAGATATAGAGTTACATATATTTTTATTTTTCTGTTTTTGGCAAGCCATAATAACAACGTGTTTTACTACCAAATACAAATACCCTAACAATAAGACACAACAGAGTTAAATTTCTAGAACATTTGAAACATCCCTCGTATTATTTCCTAAAGTTACTTATAATGCTTATTCTCTTGGCCGAGTCAATTTTTGCTTTCAATTAACCTTCCCATAAGGAGAAGTTGGTTCTTATTGATCGCCCATTAGCATTGAAGATATTGCATTTTTTTGTACGATTGTAGCATAAATAATAAATTGCATTCAATGATACACGGCGCAAATAATATGCGTTTGAATAAATCGACTTGATAACAAAAAAATAAACGTACCTACGCTCGTGTTATAAATAATAATAACGACAATAAATCGATAATCATTGTCTCGACTCAACCAAAAGGTGCGTGATTAAACAAAGCGCATGTTTATTACAAATTTAATTTAGATACAACACTAATATTTTGCTCGCATTATCATAACGAGATACAATCATAACTCATAACTATTACAAAAATTAGTTCTTGTTTATATGTGGGGCATATCGAATGTTCTAGGAATTTGGTCCTAGTTCAAGTTAAACCTTCAGAATGTAAAAGTACAGTCTATCGATGGGTGGATCATTTTTACGATATTTTGTGTGTTTCTAGTTCTCTTTTGTTCAAAGCATTTCTAAAGTGAAAATATCGCGGAAGACTCCAAGATTTCTAACGCTTCTGTATTTTTCCCAAATCTCGAATTGCCACCTTCAAAATTAAGAAAGTTGTGTATTTTTGACGATAACAACAAACACGTTTTGAGCCTTAGGATGCTCCTAGAGCTACTTTGTTTTATGAATTGTGTCCAAGATGAAAAAATCGAGCAAGCAATTGAACGATTTTACATTTCTTAGATATCTCCAAAATTGCGAGTCGAAAATTAAGTGAGCTGTATATTTTTGAAGATAACTCTTTGGACGTTTCGAGCGTTGTTATCTTTTGAGGGCTGTTTCCGATCGAAATGTGTTCAAGATCGAATATTCGCGGAAGATGTCGAGCAATCTAACAGTCCTTCTATATCTCTTTCGAATTTCGAGTTGCTATCTGCAAAATTAAGCGAGTTGTGCATTTTTGAATATATCTCCAAACACGTACAGGCGTACAAAACGTTTTTGGCAGGCTTTGAGGGCTATTTCTGGTCTAATTGGGTCCGAGACGAGAGAATCGCGGAAGACTTAAGGTAATGTAACAGTCTTCCTATATCCCTTCCAAAGTTTGAGATGCTATCTTCAAAATTAAGCGAGTTGTGGATTTTTGAAGATAGCTCCGAGGATATTTCGTGCGTTGAGATCTTTCGAAAGCTGTTATTGGTCGAAATGTGTCAAAGATCGGTAAATTGCGGAACAAGTTTGGCGAAGTATACTTCCTTCTATATGTTTTTTAAATTGTAAGTTGCTATCTTCAAAATTACTAAAGACAATTCGAGCGTTGCCAGCCTTCGAGAATTGTTTCTGGTCGAATTGTGACCGGGATGAAAGAGTTACGGAAGAAGTCGAGTAATGTAACAGTCTTTCTATATCTCCTCCAACTTTTGAGTTGCTACCTTCAAAATTAAGCGAGTTGTGGTTTTTCGAAGATAGCTCCGATGACATTTCGAGTGTTTGGGATTTTTCGAAAATTGTTTTTGGTAGAAATATGTGAAAGAACGGTAAATTACTGAAGTAGTTGGATGATCTATAGTATCTTCTGTATATCTTTCAAACTGTTAGTTGCTATCTTCAAAATGTCACTAGTTGTATATTTTTTGAACGACGAACCAAGCGTTAGCAGCCTCCAATAGCTGTTTCTGGTCGAATTGTGCCCGGGATGAAAAGGTTTGGTCCAACTTTTGGGCTGACATCTTCAAAATTAATCATGTTATGTATTTTTGAAGATAACTCCGAAGACGTTTCGAACGTCATGATTTTTCGAAAGCTGTCTTTTGATCAAAATGTGTCAAGGAACAGCAAATTCCGGAAAAAGTTGAGCGATCTATCGTTCCTTCTCTACATCATTCAAATTTGGCGTTGCTACCTTCAAAATTACACTAAGGATAGCGCTTGCAAGGACTGACACTACTGACACTATATCGGAAAAGGAAAGGTAACGGATAATAACTACTGATGAAACCTGGATACCTTACTCCAATCTTGAGACCAAAACTCAGTCCAAAGAATGGCGCAAACCAGAAGAAAAACGTTAGTTTAGGGCAGGTATGGGCAACCTCCGGCCCGCGGGCCACGTGCGGTCCTCGAGTAAGATTTGCCCGGCCCGCTAGTGAATTATTTCGTTGCATATTAGCACGGCCCGCCTAACTAAATTCATAATGAATCATAAGGATACTACAAAAATGTATATTTTTCAAGATTACTCGCAGCATAAAACTTCTACAAAAAAGGTTGCCCATGCCTGGTTTAGGGCGTGTGCAATTCGGTCGGTTAGGAAAAATATTTCCTTAAATTTGAATATATGTATATATTGTTCTAATATTTTCTGGCTCATTGCGGCAGGTGCTTCGCAAGAAACGGCCTGTTAAATTGCCCCAGCAACGTTCGTTACTGCAACAGCACAATGCAAGGACTCCATACCGCGCGAAGAACAAAGTATCTTTTAAACGAATTGCACTTGGAATTGCTTCCACATCCACCCTATTTGCCCAAATCTGGTTCGTAGTGATTTCCATCTGTTCCCAAATTTGAGGAAAACCTGTACAAGGTTTTCGACTTGAGACCTCAAATGCTGTAAAACTTGTCATAAAGAGATGGATTGCAGAGACTCTGAAAAAGATCTTTGAGGACGGTGTAGAAAAAAGGTTATAAGCGTGTTCAATTAGTTAGAGATTACATCGAAAAACTACATTGTAATTTTGATGAAAATTGACGAAATAAAAAAACAATAGCCAAATTCCTAGAGCTTTGGAAACATCTCTCGTAGTTGGAAACACGCCTCTGTTTCTATTTAAGTCCACAATTATGCGCATTAATCCAGAAAAACTTTCCGTTATCAATGCTATCGGAGATAACGGCAAAAACGATGCGAAAACACGAACCAGCGTAGTAATACCGCAGGGTTTTTGTTCAGCATCACGATTCCGCTAAAACAAACAAAACGCTCTAATTCGGTTCGGGATCGTCTGTTTCAAATAAATTCTTATCTAATCTGCGGAGATTATCGCTTCAACCTTTTAGAGGCTAACAATGATAATGAATATCTACCATATATCTACATAGTCGCGAAATATCGATAAAAGTTTGGAATATTCTGCGGCTTAAACGCGGTACATCTCTAAATCCTAAAAATGTTTCTTATTTTTAATTTTTGTAATAGGAGACTTCTAATAAGATTAACTCTTGGGATTAGTCAAGAATTGAAAAACGATGATTTTGGGAACGTTTGAATTATCAGTGACCAACTGTAACTATTTTATCTTAAAACACGGAACGAAAATAGATATTTACTCTCCATTGTATTGTAAAAATTATATACGAACAATGTGACTGGGACAGGTTTACACAAGTTTTTGTAGATTACAGCCCAGAACTTTGTTCGTCGCGGCACAGAATAGACAAAAGCGACAAGGCATGTCGGCAGCTTTGATGTTCATGTGGTCGATTTGAATGTCCTCGAAATAGCTCAGAAGTTGGCTAACGCCATTTTGAAAATACGAAAGGTGCATATTTGTTCGTATTAATTGAAAAATATTAGAGTTTTGGATATGTTAAAAGAATAGTATTTGCTAAAAAGTTAAATCAGTGATACACAACAATAATAGTATATTTTAATTTTAATATGCACACACCATCCCAGAATAACAACATTAATGAAGCTAGCCAAATATGCCACTATCGTCGTATTTAAAGCATGGTTCCCAGCCATGCGCATACACAATTTGCCACAAGATTTTCAAACTTTGTCGCTTCTATCTATTCTGTGGTCGCGACAAGTAAGATTTTCTCTGATACTTCAGGCAGTTGAGAGTGTCAGAAACTGATCTAGGAAATAGGGATAAAAACAACTGACCCAAACTTGAGCTGATTCTAGTTAATCTTTCGCAAAATTCAATATACTCCAGAAACACACCGGAATGAAAACTACTCTGGTATAGTTTGGGTTTACATGTAAAATAATCACGTATTTAGGGGTTTCGAATCGGGGTGCTGTATTTGATACTTCGACAACGATATAATTCTCGAGTTCCAGACGATTTCTCACTTTTGTTTTAATAGCAATCGTTGATGAGGAACTTAACTGGTGTAAATATGGGTTGCAAATGGAACCAAACGTTTCAAGGCATCGTTTGCCAGCTTAGGATTATTTTGCATTCTTTTGATCCAAAAATGATCCGGGTTTTTCGAAAGAAATTCTAGTTTCAACATTCCATCGCTTGATATTTCAAGAAGTTTTTCTTTCACGTTTGATGACATTTTTGCATGTTGAAAAGAATTGTCCAAAAAGGGATTCAGTATCAATCTGCAATTGTCATAACTGGTTTGAATTTCGTTGGGAAAATATTCACAAAGCTGTTGTCTTCAATTGCACAAAGTAACTTACATATCTAAGAAAATTTGCTCAGAACTTGTCGTATTGTACTTAGCTAGATCGTCCATGAGGTCTCCAACGCATTGAAATGATTTAAAATGATTTTTCTCGGTTGAAGTTTTCCATAAGTAAATTTTTCTATAATTACGTAAATTTTGTCCGTGGCTGTTATTATATTAACATGGCCGCTTAGCAAATCACTATCCAAGATATTTAGATTTTCAAAAGTATCAGCAAGAAAAGTCTGCTCAAGAAGTCAAAGGGGATTGGAAAAAGGCTTTCATATGCTGATTTCTCAGGTTGTAAGTACATACATGAAAAGCTCTGTTTTTAATTGGAAACCTCTTCGCAATTTTTTTTTTTCTAAAAATGCCAGGCTGTAATGCCTTCCCTTTGATAGAATTCGCAATTGTAATCACACTATTCATAACAGAATCCATTTCGGAATCCAAAGACTTCTGTTAGGCAAGAACTTCTTGGTGTAAAAAAGCATTGCAGACATGAAGCATTTTGCATTACTTCTTGTAATCTGACAAGAAGACCAGATCGATGTTCCGCCATAGCCTTGTCACCGTCAGTGCATATAGCAACGCATTTCACCCAGTCAATATCGTATACAGATGTAGATTGCATAAAAGTATCAAATAGATTCTTTCCGGTGGTGTTTGGCCTCTACTGGCGTACGAAATAAAATGTCTTCTGTGATATCATTGCTTCAATGTTATAAACTGGACACAGTTAGAGATATCTGTAGAGAGAAGTACATTTCTTGTCAATTTTCAACAATTACTACCCGAATATCTTTTGCTATGTTACTTATTGTTCTTCGCATAGTATTATTGGAGAAAGGTGTTTTTAATTTTGTAGTTTCCTTTTTGCCAATCAATACTTCTACCATCTCAACAACTGCTGGTAAAATTAAATCTTCACCAATTTTATGTGGTTTCTTGTTTTTACAATGCGATATACACTCGATAACTCGCTAGTAATGCTTTTTCAATAGTAGTTGTTGATGACAATGATGATATATAAGTGCCGTACTGATTGTAAAACTAAGCTTCCTAGTTTTCTTTCAAAGAAGTCTACAGGCTTGTAATTCGTTTTCTGAATGCTTGCTATTTAAATGTCGATGGCTTCATATTTTCTTTTGATAAAACTTCTCCACAAGCTACATACAACGGTTTATTCAAAATAACGATAAACCCATATTTAAGATATTCATCCATGGTACAATTAGCTTTTCTTTGTATTGTTGCCATTTTGGAACGTAGATGGTTCTAACGATCTTTTGAAAAATTTGTCAATATTTAGCAAAATAATGAATATCAAAGAACGATGCTCAAAATTGCATTCCGTAGGGTACACAACTTGCTAATAATGTCCAGGGAGCGTTTCACCGATTATATGAAGACGAACTGATGATTCTAGAAAGATTGAATATTGTGGTGTTCTTTTTTGAACACGCTGAAAGTTCCGGAAAATAAAGAACAGAGAACTTGCGCTATTTGATCATAGATGGCGCAAGCAAAACACGCTGTCTACTTTGAATTTAATTGCTTGTATTGTTGTAATATTTACAAATAAAATTGGGTATGGTACAAAAAGCATGAATAGAAATGAACTAAAAAGAGCGCTAAAGCAGCTGGGTATAGGAGCAAAATTGAGGAGGCTAATCACCATGACAATGAAAGGAACAACAGCGAGTGATTAAACGCAGAAAGGGTAGACAGAGTTTGAATTTAATAAAGGAGTAAGGAGCACTATCAGCAACACTATTCAATCTGGCTCTACAATATGTACTCGGAAGGATAAAGAAGGCGACATTAAGGAGAAGAGGAGAACAGATAGTAGCTTAGTAGCTGATGACATTGCAATAATAACAAAAAACAGACGTAGAATGAAGGAAGTGCTGGAAGAAATAGTCACAAAGGCAGCAGAAGTAGGATGAAGAAAAAACCAAAATAATGAAACTAGAAAAAGAATGCGAAAAGAAGAAAATCCAGATAGGAAAGTATGCTTTTGAGGAGGTGGAAAGATTCAAAATATCTGGCAGTTATAATTACCGATAAGTGCGAACGTGAAGCAGAAATCAAATAGAAGATAATCACAACAAACAGAATTTTCTACGCACATAAAAAAGTAAGATATGAAGTAAAAACAACAAACTGAAGATCCACAAAACAATAATTAGACCAACACTGATGTATGCCACGGAAACGATGACCATGACAAAGAAACATGAGGAGGACCTAAGAATACTGGAGAGAAAAGGAATGGGAACTATCCTGGGACCAATTAGACAAAATGAGAATGGATACAGAAGAAGGACGAACGAGGAATTGGCACAAATAATAGAAATGGATGTAGTGAGAAAAATTAAGTAATTAAGAGCAAGGTGGCTCGGACATATATGGAGAGCAGGTGCAGGGGCTGTAATCTATGATGTGACAGAGAAGGAGAGGAAGACCGAAGAGTACATGGATGAAGGAAGTGAAACAGGAGATAAGGAGGACCGGAAACAAAAAACGAAAAACAGAAAACTATGGAAGAAATTATGTGAAAGAATATAATCAAAAGAAGGGGCTGATCTAGAGATCGGACTAGGGGGCTCAACCCCTTCGGGGGTGTATAGCAACGATTATAATAATACTACAAAAAGGGGGAGGAGAGCAAACAAAATTGTAACTGAAAGGGTATCCCGCTTTAAGAGAATTTGAGAAACACTGGTCTATACAAATACATATACAAATAGACAACTCTAATTGTAAATATTGTTTTAGTTATTTATGCGGGTGATAATTTTAAGTTGGCAGCACTGACTTAATTCTTCAACCATTTTTAAACAAAAGACAAACATTTGAAGCCTTCATTTTCCTCATAATGCGTCTTTGTGGCGTTATTTTCGCAAAGTATTTTAATTACGAGATAAAGCGCATAAATATCGCGTGTTTAGTTAATGATATACTTGGTTGAAAGGTATTTACACCTTTCGTTTTAGGAGTTTAAATTGCGAGCAACGATGCGAAGAGAATATAATATGTATCGGTGCGAACCCTCTCGTCCTAGGCAATTCGTTTTGACCTACACAAGTTATTTAAGTGGATTATCCGATAATTTTTCTTTTTTATACGCTTCAGACTTGGGGAATTGTGGCACGGCTGCGGTAAATCTACGCGCAGCGTAAAAGTACTGGAGGTGGCCTACGTCGGGCAGTTGGAAGCGAGACGTTGTTCTGGATGCATCGTGCGCTTAACGCAGTACCGATTGAAAGGGTTTTGATATCTCCAAAATCGCCGTCTTCGACTGAGTACCGACCGAAATCCTTATCTGTGATCGTACGTGTTGTGATCCCTCGAAATAAATTTCCGCGTTCGATAATGCTAAACAGGCCGCTCACTCGCGTACCGTAACGCGATCGACGAAGAATATATATAAAAACACCTTCAATTCCCACGAACGGATCTCGGAGAATGTAAAACAGAAAGATCATCGAGGATCCGGACGATGGTATTGTGAAACGCCGCAAAAAGCGAGTTTTTCCCGGGTTTCTTCGTCTTCTTCGTCTTCTTCATCGTTCCCGTTTTAGAGGTTATATTTCTGTTTACCCACATCAATCATGCGAATAAACGATTTACTCTACGAGATTGTGTTTACGCTGCTGGTGTCTTTGGTCTCGTCGCACGGGGCACCGGAAGATTGGACGGTCAGTGCGCCGTTCCAAATGTCTTCGGATAACAACGCCGGGGTCTCGACCCTCGCTTTCATTAACGTGACGAGAGTAGTGGATGGGGTTTACGATTGGGAACGGAGGGAAGTCGGACTGTACGGTAGCGGGTACGTCGGACCGGCGAAAGGTGTACTTGTGTACGTAACGTCCGAAACTAACCAGAACGATCACACAGGATGTCAGTTACCTTACGTGAGTTCCAAGTCCGATGGAAAACTGCCCCTTCCGGGTACCGCCTGGATTGCCTTAATTAAAAGGGGCGGTTGCAGCTTCGAGACGAAGGTGGAGAACGCCTTCAAAGAACAAGCGGCCGGTGTTATCGTGTACAATGATAGGGATTCCAGTAATTTGGATCGGATGAAGCTGTCGAGCGATAATGGGAGTAAGTAACCTTTTGCATAAACGTTCTTTATATTGTTGAAAGTTGTATGTTTCGAAACGGACGAGTAAGCCCCTATGTGGCAGAGCAAAGAAACTACATTAGGCGTCTCTTGCTCCTTTATGGAGTTGGAGAATTGTTACTTATTTTTTGTTTATATAAGCACCCTTAAAGGCCAAATCTTAGATAAACACCTTGTCAGATTTAACTACTCAAACACACAGGAAGTTAAAAACGAACTGTTGATTTGGAATTAAATATTCCCACAAAGTATTGAATAGGGCAAACACAATTGGACTAAGAAAAGTAAAAATGAGGTAATATTATCTCTATTCTTTATTTTAATACATACTTACAAATAATCTTGAACATATCAAAATGTACAGTTGTTTCTTTCACCAGAAAGCTCCATTCTATTGTTTTCGACTGTGCACTCCATGACACAGTTATTTCAAGATCTAGCTTAGTTAAGGATCTTGGAGTTACCTTTGATAGCGCATTTACTTTTACTCAACAAATTTTGATTACATCTTCTTCCGCTAGTAAGATGTTAGACTTCATTGTCCGGAACTGCGCCCACTACACTTCTACGCTATGCTGTGCGTTGGTGAGGTCCAGGCTTGAATATGCGGTTCTTGTTTGGTCTCCATACTACGAGATATACAAGTCCAATCTTGAGAGTGTCCAGCGGAAATTTCTTAAATTTCTCTCATTTCGAGTTGATGGTCTTTACCCTCCACGAGGTATCGAGCACACTGAATTACGGTCCAGATTTAACTTGCTTTCTTGGAAGATACAAGAGTGACTAATAGTTTGACCTTCCTCTACAAACTCCTTCATAACGAGCTTGATAGTCCGTCGCTGCTATCACAAATCTGTTTTCTTGTACCACGCTTTCTACTGCCCCCGGATAGGACTAATATTTTGCTGAGATCACCCATTTTTCACATGTGTAATAACTTTCACAATATTTCCGGTACATGTGACATCTGTTCTACGACGCGTTTTGCTGTAATATTGGCTGTTCGAAACAGAAGAGAAGAAGTGTATTTTTTTCTTTTTCTCTGGAAGCCATTTCTGTTTTGGTTTATACCAAAATTACCCATTTGTTTATTTTGTTCATTTTTAATTCTTTTTTTTTTATTTAGGTTGTTGTTCTTAACGTACGATACTTCTCTACTTTATAAATTGTCCTGTAAATGGATGATTAAATCTGTTGACTCCTCTGAAGTTGGCTTATTCTTAGAGTTCTGAGACAAATAAGTATTGTTCTGGAGTTCATGCATAAAATTTTCAATAGTTCTGCAAAATTACACCAAACAATTCAAAAGTTATTTGCAAAATTCGAACTAATGTGACATGTATTAAAAAGAAAAAAATCGCACAGGGGCACAAACTTCAGAAGAGTATTCTGTTGGGTGAGTTAAATTATTATTATTATTATTATTATTATTATTATTATTATTATTATTAAAATACGTATTTCGACAATTATTAATTGACATATATTAATTATATATATTATTAATTATCCACCACTTTTCTAGGTCCATAGAAGGCCTTTTGACCTAGACAAGTGGCCGAGGTAATCTGAAAAATAACAATCGGAAAAAGTTAAATTTGATGTTGGATATGCTTCGATTTCTGGCCTTTAGAAAGCATTGAAATCATGCTTTATCTACGTTTAAGCTTTTGGTTTTCAAAAAAAAAAAAGGATTTTCGGTGCATATTTACGCCCAACTACCAAAGACGTTGGATTCCTCCTTTATTTTTTTTTTTTTGTAATTGTCGCAGCTTGCGTTTTTCCTACATTGAACCTTAATGTCCAGAGCCGGGGTTGATAGTTTTTCTTTATCGATTACAATCACTACTTCCATCTCCTCTTCACTTGGGGTTTGACTGCGTACAACACTGTGAAATTGGAACCTCCAAATGCAAATTTTTGGAAAAACAATACGTCATTCATTTGTCCATCCTTTGTCCATGAAAAATTTTTGTTTGTCCACCCTTTGTTGAAAAGTTATTTACAAAAAAAAAAATCAGGGAAAAAAGTAAAAGTGCGCTTTTATCACGCTATTTTGTTTGTCCAACGTTGGTCCAGGATTATCCAGCAACATTTTTCGTTTGCCCACCGGAAACAAAAATTTATTTGAAAAAATGTTTTCTACTTTTTTCGTTTTTTTACAGATATTATTGACTAGATAATCGAAATGAAGCATGAACAAACGAATTCGAACAAACAAAATAACCAATGAAACATGAGAAACCACAATTTCTTATAACAATATGGTCTCATGAATCCATGTATAACTTCGAGGTGCCTTTTTTCATATAATTATTGTTTGAATTCTTTTTGAATCGAAATGAAACGTGGACAAACGAATTCGATGGATGGCAAATTTTGGTTTGCATGCAATGGTCTGAAACTAAATGCGGAAAAAACAACGTCTGCAATTTTTCCACTAAACAACGTGAAACTTTTCATGAATCCCGAGTTTGTCAGGTTTGTCGATGTGATTCTGGAGCCTTCTATTTCATGGGATTATCATTCTTCTCTCCTTGTCAAAAGACTGAATAGCAGTACTTTTCTTTTGCGCAATCTAAAACTAAACGTTACAAAGAATGTTGTTTTGACAGCTTATCATTCACAAAGACCTCCTCGTGTCTAAATTCTGCAGATTGACGAAAACCCAAAAGACTCTAGACTTTATTGCTGTTAAATTTTACAACAAATTACCAAATAACGTACGGGAATTACGTACGACTCAGCAATTGAAAAGGTGTGTGAAAAATATCTCATCAGTAGAGCATTTTGTTTCTCTGGTGAGTTCCTTGAAGACGACCTATCAGACACTGATTTTGATTTGTGTAACAGTTGGCTTGTGTTTTTATGTCTTAGTTTTATTTATTTTTATCAAATCTTACGTGTTTCGTCATTTACACATAATTAATAACAGTAATTTAATCATAGTTCTTAAATACAAAATTGACTACATTTTTCTGCTGACAAAACTGTACAAATATACAGTGTTGATCTGTTGAATTTCGTTGGTCGAGTGTACTCACTGAATTTTGGCTAACACAACTCTTGAAAGAATATGCACTTCACCATCTCATAATCCACATTAATGTGCTGTTTCCTTTTCGTGTCCCAATTTTTGTTTTTTTAGTGAAGATGACCATTCCGTTGTTGAAATACGCATTTATAGGTATAGAGGTGCTGAAGTCGGTGTAGTAAGGAAAGATCAAACATCATTTAAAACTTCATTTGCTTCGTTGAGGATGAAACTTCCTCAAACATTTTACCTAGTTCGCCAATCCTTATATTTTCTTGATTTTACGATTAATAGTGCGTGCCCACAAGCCTAGATCTCATCTCCTGGTCGAATATTTTTGTCCCTAATATTTTCGCCTTGGATAAAGTTTTTTATTTGTTATATCTGTAGTGCACTATAGCTTCATTTAGTAGTAAATAAATTTTGCAAATAAAGGAAAACTTAACAGTATATAATTTATTTATTTCTAAACTTTAACGTATTAAAGAATATCACCATGAAAGCATATGGAAGATCAAGGCAATTGAATTTTCGATTCGGGAATCGTTTAAGTAACACATGTAATTGGATAAATTGAAAAATAATTCTTTAATAAACATTCACCAAATATTAGTTTGAGAAATTGAAACATTCATCTTCAATTTCACATAAAAGAAATTTTGATTTTTCTATTGCCAACTATTTCGTTTACTCTCGCTAAGAATACCCGGCCACATATTTTTAAAAGAGACAACACAGCGATGATGATATCTTCGAGTAAAAAACACAAGGAACAGATATAAACGCCTTAAATTTTATGCGTTCGTTTTAAGACTTTACGAAATAGGTTCTGTGTTTGTTGAATTAAACACACGGTTTTGTATATTTTGTAGCAATCGTAAAATGATACAAGGATCGGACTTATCTGTATTTTCTTTTTTTTTTTTGAGAGAGAGAATCGTAGAAGCAAGAAATGTTTGTTGAATTTACGCATTTATGTAGGTCATGCGCTTGTTTGAACATTGATAGGTGTACCTAGATGCTTTTTCGCGAAAATTATGCGAAAATTATGTTGACGTTGCGGTACGGAACAAAATACGCTATCGCTCACGCTCAAGTTGGAGCAAATGAATAAATTATATTATATGTTAAATAGAAATTACTGCGAAAAATGTAGCATACATTTATCATAAAGGAGCACATCGGGAAAAGCAAGTTACGAAAATCCTTCCAATCGCAAGAATATCGTGGTGATGCCCAAAATTCATGAATTGAAGTTTGAAGTCGTGCCACCTCTATTCATCCGACTTGACCCCTTCGGACTTCCAAAACTTTCCCAAACCTCAAGAAATTCCTTGTCGAGAAAAAGTTCGGTTTCGGTTCTGAAGTCATCGCAGCGACGAATGCTTACGAGGGTACATTGAAACGTTTCCGGAATGACAACGAAAACAAAATAGTACGGAGTCAAGTTATCTTTTATTTTTTTCAATATAATCCCCTCGAAGCACAACATACTTGGTCTAACCTCTAGTTTCTCGATTCCATTCCGGAAGTGACTTTCTTCGGGTTTCTCAAAATAATCGTTTACAGCCTCTATCAGTTCTTCATTCGGCCAAAATCTCCTTCCACCCAGAAATGTTTTGAGTTTCGGGAATAGATGGAAGTCTGACGGAGTCAAACCAGGCGAATACGGCGGATGTGGATGGATTTCGAACTTCAATTCTATTAATTTTTGCTGAACCATTGCCCATTGAATGAGCAGGCGCATTGTCGTGGTGAAACACCACTTTTTTCTTCACCGTTCCCGGGCGTTTTTCCTGAATTGCTGCTTTCGATTTGTTCAAAAGTGTTGTATAATATTGGCCCAGTATCAGTTTTGCCCTTTTTCAAGATAACCAATTAGCAAACTTCCTTTTCCATCCCAAAAAATTGATGCCATCACCTTTCCAGCTGAGTGAATGATCTCCACTTTCTTCGCAACCGATTCACCGCGTGCAATCCACTGTTTTGATTGAATTTTTGTTTCTGGTGCATATTAATGAATCCAGGTCTCGTCAATCGTCTCTTGAAATTCGTTAGATTCCACGTAAACGCTTCCAAACAGTCGGCGTTTCGAGGTTGAATGCGTTTTTACTCCGAATCGAGCAAATGCGGCACCCATCTCGTAGAAAGCTTTGTTAAACTCAATTAATTATGTAAAATACGAAATACTTATTCATAAAAGATGACCACGGCTTCCTCAATCTCGCGCACTTTTATTCGGCGATTTGCCAAAACCATGTCTTGAATTTTTCCCACAGGTTCTGCCGTGGTAGCCGTTTTCGAACGTCTTGAACGCGATTCATCACTTGCATATGTACGGTCACGCTTGAATTCCGAAATTCAAAAACTCGGGGGTGGTAAACGAAGGTGATGAATCCTCAAGAACAGCATTTAACCTTGTCTTGGTTTCCGTTGCGGTTTACCCTTCCAAATCGGAAAATTTGATAACCGCTTCGAACTTCGTTTTTACCCATAATTCACAACATAAAAAAGTAGGTACTTGATTTAAATGCTTGTCAAAACCAGACTATTTGACAGATCGATTTGTAGCCAATTCATATGCAAGAGTTGCCAACATAATGGCATAAAGTATTTGGAAAAACAGCTCCCTAGCAGCGATTTCCGAAAACTTGTCATTCTATCCTCGTATTTTGTAGATTTGGGCGAAAGTGCCCAAGAAACAAGGGATACGAGGTGAACACTGGTGGAGGAGATTATGTAGAAAAATAAAGTAAATTTTCCTTGTTAACCCGGAAACATTTCGCCCCATCATCTTAAGTACTCCATTGGTCACTTTGAAGAAATTAGTGGAGCTTGGTTAGGCATTGCTGCCACATTAACTATATAGATACGAACTTCTAGTGTTAGATTTTTTTGTTTTCCATTTTAAGCTGAAAATGTACAAATTGAACGCCCTTTCTATTCGTTAAAAGTGGCATTATTATAAACAATTGTGTAGTGAGGAGTTTACCGATGTGATATTTGTGTCAGCATTCTATTCGTGTCTAAATTTAAAAAAACATGGATTATTTCTGCTCGAATACTGGAATATGGATTTTTACAATTGTTTGTGGAAATCATCATTCATTTAACATCAACAAATTCGGATCTACCTTATCACACGGCACGCGAATTCATTAAACATACAATAAATAGTCACCACAATTCCCAATTATTTGCTATTTTTCTCATTAAACAACTCAACCAGATTTTTATTGATTGGACGCATAAGTCAGCAAAAACGAAAAAACCCTCACCGATTGTTTATATAATCCCCGATTTTTTCCGAATCCTTCGACTTTCCGCTTCCAATTAAGTTTATGAGATCACCCATCATTCACGCTGCGTTATATCCAAATATCCTCGATGCCTACGTGATCGAAAAGCTCTTCCGGATTCTATACTTTCGGATATGATTTAGTATCGGGCGCGTATACGTATGTAGGTCGAGGCCCCCTCGGTTTTGGTCGGCGGTAAAAGAAAAATTCCTCCGCCCAGGGGCAACGAAACCGCAAAAGGTGAATGAATGTCGGTTGATATTATACGTCAGCTGTGCGATTTGAGGAAAGACGTATGTTTATAATAATTAGTAACGGTGACGTTATGGTTTGTGTTTGTTTTAGAAGCTATTATCGTTTTTTCGTGTTAATTTAATTATGTCATCTTTTACGATCGCAATGCACATGCCTTACGGACTAAATTTCACATACTTTACACACTAGCGCTTGTTAATGCATTTATGATGTAGTTATGATAATAGGGCGAATTAGCCAAACTACAGTCAGTAAGATTGACTCTAAATTTCTAGAAATTGGTGATGTGATCGATATTAAAAAATCTGGACGGCCAAAAGTTAGTGAATATCTGAAACTGAATATTTTTTAAATATCGAAGAGAATACTCACAATACGTCTTGATTGGTTGCATTGGACAATGAAGTTAATCAGACAACAGTGTGACGTATTATGAGGAAGGAAAAATATCATCCCTATAAAATTCCAGTGGTACATTAATTCAACGATCTCGACCGGCGACGAAAGTTTTGTGAAACTATGATAGATTTATGCCAAGCAAATCGACGTTTGCACCGGCAAAATACTTTTTCGGATGAGGTAATATGTTGTCTCAATGGCACAGTGAATCGTCAAAATTGTATGTATTGGACTCGGGTAAATCCGCATTGATAGGTTGAGGCATACACTTAACACCGACAGAAATTAAATGTGCGGCTTGGAATTCTTGATAACAGAATTGTAACGCCTTTCTTCTTTGAAGGAACCCCCAAAGGGGCTAGATATTTACAAACCTTGTTCCAGCGCTTGCAGCAATTTTTCCATATGACAATGATCCAGACCTCCCAGATAATACCATATGGTTTTAGCAAGATGGCGCACCACCGCACTATGCACAGCCTGTTTGAGATTTTCTAGGCGATTGCTTTCCGAAGAGGTGGATTGGAAAGCGAGGACCGATAGAATAGCCCGCGAGGTCTTCACTTCTCGATTACTTTTTTCGAGGTTATTTAAAGCCCAAGGTATAGGTCACTCGATCACAAAATTTAGCTGACCTAGAAAATCGCATCAGAGACGAAATGCGCAGATTTACCCGGAAACTATTCAAAATGTACAAGAAAGAAAGCTTTCGTATTGTCTGGAAGTCGGTGGGGGCTCGAACACCATAAATTTGTATTTGTTTAGCAAAGAATTATTTTTAATTTTCTGTTAAGAATAAAATTTACGTTTCCTAATATTCAATTGTCATTTACTCGAAAAATTTCTTATGTAAGATGACGACATTTTTATACTGCCAGTTCGGCAATTAAAAGATCTCTCAAAATCAAGAAAAATCGGGGTTGCTATTTAAGCAGAAAATTATGACGTCATTACTCAAAAACTGTTGGTTGAAAATCGTCTGTCATGCAGAAATGTGTATTTTTATGAAATAAAATCGACCTGCTCAAGTATTTTTTCAACAAAATTTTCTTTCGCTTTCACTGAATTTATTCCGTATTTTAGACGCGCTCTGTATATGTACATATATGTATATTTGAATGAATGATTTGTTTATTTCATGTATATTATCCTGTAATTGGTCTTGACCTGTTGGGCAATAAACGATTATTATTATTATTGTTATTCTCTGTGAGATTAGATGGTTATAAATTGAAATTGGCAAGGTCGGGATAAGTTTTTTGTTCTTATAAAAGAGATGAAATCTATTGTTTTGGTGTGATAAACAGAAAGTACACATGGTAACGATTACAAGGTCCGGTTAGTATTGTCGTTCGCTTACAAATAATGGATATTCTAATTGTCTACAATAAGCGTGTATAAGATTTGCATTTTACACCATTTTCGTTTTATCAAATGCGATACCCTTGGGAGATACAGAATGGATTGCTACGTTTCTCTAAAAAAAGAAAATAACGCAACTTTGCGTAGAAATCGATAAATTTTTTTACTACCTAAAGTTTTTATTTCTTGATTCTTGATTGAAACTTGATATATCGAATGCAAAAACGTCGTAACGTGTTGAAGAGTATAAGTTGTGGAAATCATAAGAGTTGCTTCCCGTTTTAATGTCGGCAGATCGTGAAATGGAAAGCTACGTCATTGTAGATTTGTAGAAATTACTTTGCTTTTGGTAGGTGGAGTTGTGTGTAGAAATCGATAAATTTTTTTTACTACCTAAAGTTTTTTATTTCTGTGCTCTAATAGTTCATATACAAAACTCGTTAAAACAAATGAAATTAATTCGACATAGTATTGAAGCTGTAAAGTGAACTTGTCATTACTGCTTCCCGATCGATTTCCTATTTCCAAATCTATATCACGTCGAATTTTTTACAATTTTTACCAAAAATCACTCGACGATTAAAGACCGGTCTTTAGATGTACGAGGATGATTTGACGGAAAGTGAGACTCGAAGTGAAACGAATGAGTTAGGGTTTTAACTTTTTTCCTTATTTATCCCCATAATTCCCTTCAACTTTAAGGCACTTGAACCAACGATGTAGAAGTGTCAGTATGCCACTTTTGTAATGATCGTGCTCAAGATTCTCCAAATACTGCTCAGTTGCTGCAATAAGTTCGTCATCCGCCCGAAACCTCTTTCCAGCAAGAAAAAGTTTCAGTTTGGGTAATAAGTGGAAGTCATTTGGAGCTAGATCTGGCGAATAGGGTGGATAAGGTACAACCTGAAATCTCGATTGATTCAAATTTTCGCATACAACTTGGTTGGTATGAGAAGGCGCGTTATTGTGATAAAGGAGAACTTTTCTATGAGCCATTCCACGTCGTTTTTCAGGAATTGCTTTCTTCAATTTGTCTAGTAGAGCGGTCCCAAAAAGTCGTAGCCATTATCTTACCCATGGATGGAAAGATCCTGGCTTCCTTTGAGGAATGACTACCACGATGTGTCCCCTGTAGAAAATGCCGTTTCGACTGGGGAACATAGTGGTGAAGCCAGGTTTCAACCGTAACAAATCTTCGCAAAAATCAGCTGGGTTTTCGTTAAATAACTGCAAATTATCGCTTGGCGTTCACATTCTTTCATGTTGTTGATGACAATTTAAGATTCGTGGTCCCCGTGGTCTTGCTGACAGCTGTTTTTGGTGGACTTCTTATCTTAGAATAGTTTCAATGTATAAGGATTTTTGTTATGTGCATATAATTAGAATTAATTTAAACGCCAGACCACTAGACGAAGTGGAGTAAAACCTGAGCAAAATTTTCAAATATTCTTTTGCCATGGCAGCTTTGTTTTTACAAAGATATTAATTTCTACAAAGGTCATATTGCAATCCATTTGGTAAACAGAACCATGTTCGGACTCTAGGTTAGAGCATTCTCCCCCACAAAGTTTATATGCCACTTTGAGTCCATTTTGTACCAAATATATTGCTTTCTAAGCCCCACTGATACCAGTTTTTTGCTCTCTATAAAAAGTTGACCCGGTATACCAATTTTCAGCATGTTGGCTTTCCTAGATCTGAGCCAACAACATCACAAACTCGGCAATTTGTTTCGAACCACTTCCGCGTGGTAAAAGTGACATTTATGCAAATAGCTTTGACGCCTCTAGCAGCCTGAAACTTTGCAAAACTTCCTAAATGTCTTGTGGGTACAACCTGTAAAACTTATGTGAAAATTGGAGATGGTCGATTGGTGACCATATTGTAAATTAGGCCAATTGACATGGAATGATCCAGGAATTTATTATTGTTTGATTACGCTGTGTCGACCACATCCTTATTATTACCAATTCGGTACTTACTTACTTACTCTTTATTGTCGAATTCTGAGGTCATTTGAAGCATGTTGTGTATCGCGTAAAACCAAACATATTCGTCGAATTTGTGGATAGAATTCGAGCTGTTATAACTACGCCCAATTTTCCTCGAAAATGTTGAACGGGAAATTATAAATCAGGTAGAACATTGCCTATTGTAGAGTTTGTTGGCGAAATGCTTGTGGGTGATCCTCGATAAAGGGCTGAATTTTCAATTTCACATCTAACGACGTCTTGGAGGAATTCCTCGTGGCCTGACAGATAATGCTATCGTTGATCTGCAGAAGTTCTTCTTTGGACCTGCAAATTAAAATGGACCTTCGGCCCATCATAATCTACGGAGCCTTAACATGCTCCACAAAGCTAAGAGCCACATAAATAATCTTGTAGCGGCTCAAAATAAGATCTTCAGGGCAATGCTAGAAGCCATCCTGGTTTGTCCGTAACGTTCAGTTGCATGAAGGCCTTAAGATCCCCACCCTCTAGGATTACACTAAATTACTTGCAAGATTAACGCTTCAGCGGGTGAATTCTGCGGACAATCCAGTGGTGAGCCAACTAGCTGAGCTAGATACAGATCGACTTTAGTCTTGATTCACCGTGGGCCGGGCCTAAGCGGTTCATTCATCAGGAAGACTTCTGTCGTTTGGACAACGTTGATAAATGTTGGTACAGTGAGTCAAATATAAGAACGCGCTTCAAGGTCAGGTGTGCACTGGCAAAATGTAAGTTTCCACAGCGCACCTCATTTATCTAGCGGACGCGATCCTTTTGATTGCAACTTGTACTCGATGTTCACACGATCACAACCACTAGGTAAATGAGGTGCGCTGTGGAAACTTAAATTTTGACAATCCCCATCTTTGAAGTGCGTTCACATATTTGATCCACTGTAGTCATTTTCGACCCCAGCAGAGGAAACAGTAACACTCGGATGCGTCGAAATGCATACTTACCCCCTTCCTGCAGCACGATAGTGGCTGCTTATCGGAGGACTAGAGGGTGCAAGGCAAACAGGCATCTGACCCTAGAAGACTATAGGTAGACTATAGCGGTAGTTGGGCAGTGAAGTGGTTTCACGTTCAGCATGTGATTTAAATTGTGCGCAAGTCCAAATAAATTCGAGTTAGTTTTATGGTTATAAAAATGCGACAATTATCAAAATGCACTTATTTATTTCCTGCGTTCTCGTATTTTATTTTTTAATGCACAATTTTTTAATTACTGTTTGCACGCGATAATTTCCAATTTTAAACACCAATTAACCCAATTATGTTTCTTTGTGACAAATATCTCGTGGGATTACGCATTTACATACAATTAAACGTTTCCAAAATTAATTACGTTTTATCCACCAACGAGGCGGAATAGCGAAGTAAAAAGGGAATCTTTATGCCATAAAATATGCTATATCGCACTCCGTGCTCTTTACATCAAGCCCCAACTACATCGATATGCAAACATACGCCTGCCGCGGTGACAATGTGAAAGTTGATTACAAAATACATAGCATAACCTCCGCCGTACACCAGTTTTGCTCTCCAAACAAGTTCTCGAAGTTGTGTATAATACATACATACGTACATACGTATGTATACATATCGCTAGACAAACTTGATATATCGAATGCAAAAACGTCGTAAGAAGTGTGTTGAAGAGTATAAGTTGTGGAAATCATAAGAGTTGCTTCCCGTTTTAATGTCGGCAGATCGTGAAATGGAAAGCTACGTCGTTGTAGATTTGTAGAAATTACTTTGCTTTTGGTAGGTGGAGTTGTGTGGAGAGTTGCATAAAACGTATTTATATCGTTCTAATAGAAATCTTATGAATTTTAATTTTATTTGTAAAGATGTGGTAAGTATGTTTCCTCGGAAGGCGTTCTTACATAACTTTACTTTCGATTAACATATCGATTCAAAAATTCTTCATTGCGATGGCTACGGAATCGGACGCTTATTTTCGCCAAGGAAGAAAATTTTTAGCAATTGTGGAAGAGATTATAGTCCGTGAGGATCAAGTAGAAAAATGCGATTCCAAACTTTAGTTCATGAATTTTTCCATTTCCACCATTAGAGCTTTCAGGCTAGGAATGTTATCTCGATGTAAGAGGACTTTCCTCTTCGCCAGACCTGACTTTTCTTCCTTGATTCTTTCGTTCAACTGATTCGGAAGGATAACATAATATTCGGCGTTAATAGTCTTGCCCTTTGGTAGATAGTCAACCAACAAGATTCTTTTACCATCCCCCAAAAAAGCGTTCGTCGCGCTACTTTTTACCAGTAAGAAAAGGAGAGATTTGGGAATAGACTCAAGTTCGAAGGGGAGCAGTGCGATGAATATGGTTGCTGGGAACGTTGCCTCAATGAAAGAGGAATTTCCTTTTCGCCGGATTCGGCCTTTCTTCCTTGATTCTTTCAACAGATTCAGATGAAAAAGGAATACGAGACAATGTCATTAATCCCGAAACATATCAAGTGTGAAGAGCATCGGTGGGTGACTTGTGTCGATCTAAAAATGATAAACTTTCTCCTCGGGCAACAAAGTGGTTGCACAAAATACCCTTGCCTTTTATGCCTTTGGGATAGCAGAGCTAAGGCACAGCACTGGATTACCAGCAACTGGCTTTTAAGAAATGTTTTTGGTCAAGAAGGACACAACGTTCTTAACGAACCGTTGGTTGACACAGACAAAATCATCTTTCCACCACTGCATATCAAGCTGGGACTTACGAAGCAATTTGTTAAGGCTTTACCTCGAGATGGACCGTGTTTTGAGTATTTGAAACAAGCATTTTCAAGGCGTAGCACAGAGAAACCAAAGGTTGGAACTTTTTCTGGTCCTCAGATAGGGCAACTTTTAAAAAACCTGCAGTTGACGGAATCAATGAACGAGCGTGAGTCTAATGTCTGGTGCCCTTTTGTTGAAGTTGTTAAAAATTACAGCCTTTAGGCTAGGAATGTTACCCGATGCAAGAGGACTCGCCTCTTCGCCGGTTTGGCGTTTCTTCCTTGATTCTTTCAACTGGTCCAGAAGGATATTCGGGGTTAATCGTCTTGTCCTTTGGTAGATAATCTGCCAACAAGATTCGTTTACCTTTTAGATTTGGGAATAGGCTCAAGTCCGAAGTGTACAAGTCGGATGAATAGGGTATCTGCGAACGTTACCTATAAAACGGGGGCTTTCTTCTTCGCCAGACCTGACTTTTCTTCATTTGATATCCGGATTCAACCGATCCAGAATGTTAGCATAATATTCGGCAGTAATCATCCCAATCTTCGCAAGGTAAGCTACCAACAAAATTCATTAGCGGCCCAAAAGATAGTGGCCGTGACCTTCCTCGCAGATGGGATGTTCTTCGTCCTTTTGCGTATTGGTTTTTCCTTGCTTTGTTTTAGCGGTGAAGACTCGTTTACTTTTATTGATTCAACATTCGATCGTAGATTGCTATTTTCCGATGTTTAGGGACTCCATGTTGGTTTGAGTTTCCGCACCTGCTCCCTGGCAGCTCGATTCCGGGACCAGCCGTTTTTAACAGCGGCTCGTGTTGAGGAGGCGTTTCACGTTTAACGGGATTCATCGGCTGGCAGAATTATTGGAATTGTCGCTTTTTATTCCGGTCTGAATGTGCAGCTTTCCACAACATTTGTGGGATTTGACCGATGTCGATTGTTGTCTCGCTTTCACGTCGTAGCGCCGGTACTCCGTTAGAGGGTCTTAACAAGTATCAAAAGTATTAATTAGCGGTGTTGATGGGAAGGGGAGCCAATCCTTGTAAGTACAGAAAAATTGCTCGACTGACCGGCTAGACATCTCCTTTTATGCACTAACATTGATAAGCAAGATAATTAAGTATTTACGTATTTATTTGATTGATAGACAACGCAAATAAAACAAACAGTGTCCTTTGGAATGCTTATTGATAATGTTAATTACTTAATTAAACGATTAAAGCAAAAACTGAAAAAAAAAGAAAACAGTAATCAAATGCAACGAAAACGTTTAATATTATTGTTGTGTGCATTTGGGAGTTACGCTTCCCCAATTATACTATTCGAAGTATCGGCCACGTTGTGCGTTTGCTTTTGCCTCTATTGGAGGTGAATGTTTCTTTTGTTAATTACAATGCCGTAATTTTCTCTTTCATGTTCTTGTAGAGTGCTAGGTTGAGCTAAGATTATTCGAGATTTACCTAGTACCGATCCTTAGCTTTATATCGCCGACTCAGTCTTAAATTTGCCGTGTTCGGCTGGATTTCCGACATTTCAACACCGAGTGCGAGGAACTCGCCATCTTTAACAGCTTCCGTCTCGTCAGCGACTATAACGCCGTACGAGTGTTGACAACCGAAATCACGTTACATCTCTATTTTATTCTTGTCTCGTTGAGCTTTTGGGAAAAATTCCCTATATTTATTTAATTAATTTAGATTTAGTAAGTAGGGGATTTGTTTTCAATTAGAAAGCGATTTATATTTAGTTAGATATTTGTTGAACGAAACATTCAATTCTTTTTAGTATTTTAAGGGGGATCACGTTTACTTGTCGCTTGCACATATTTTTCTAATTACGTTCTGCTAAAGCTGTAATGTGTCTGCGAGGCTTCTGGAATTCAAACGGTTAGCGAGAGTTTTGTGAGCCATATTTAAGTATGATACGAAGCTGCTTATTTGAATTTTATTGAGACCCTATTCACCCCCAAGGGTGCTGTTCAACGTCATTTTCTCCCCTCAAACTGTTTTTATTGCTTTTATTTTCTTTCTAAATAAAGTTTTCGAGTAACTTCACTGGTCGCTTCACAACCGAATGAAAGGATCAGTAACGTAGACGGTTCGGATAACCTCGTTTCACTTACCAACGAAGCTGGAGGGTCTCTATGACTCCAGAAACTTAGATGCGATCCAGTTTTATAATTGGAGAGTGGCGCCTTGTTACTAATAAATTCTTGAACTTGAACCTACGCCGTTTCTATTGAGCTAGTGCGGCCTGGATCTCCATCTTTTTAACCAACGAAGTGAGTTATTCGAATTGCAAGGAGTAACTCCCGTATCGGTTCATTTTTTTCTCTTTGCCACAATCCAGTACCAGGAGTTTTGAAGGTAGTAACAATCCATAATGCATATGCGAACTTTTTGGACCACTTCTTGGGTCGTGGCGGATTTTGGTCTTCCATAACGCTCTTAAGTGCTACGAACTACCACGTTTGAACCCCACAACCAACGTTTTACATCTGTAAATAAAGGAGCAGATTTCCACATATTCGTTGGTCCTTATACGTGCATTTTGGTCTAATGTATACATTGATATAATAAAAAGTTCCCTCCAACACATTTAATTTTTTAATTGTAATATTTTTCTCAGAAGCATCACGTTATCTCCACATGTTAGTAGGTGCGTAACAATCGCACGTAATCTGCGACTTTGTGCAGCTCACGCTAATCCCAACGGTATTATCATAATTTATCATGGCAAATATATCATCTTAAAGGAATTAATTTTTTTATTTACGCGAATTATTTATCGCGAACGCTAACCATTCGGCAATTATCCCAAATTATTTTGAATGCGATTGACGTAACAGACCGATAAAACGAAAACATACGTACATACATAAGTACATCTATCGAAATGAATGCATTGCGCCCACGCGCTTTGTGTTAAAGTCCGTTTCCTCTTGTTGAATGCACACTCATACCAGAGTTGTTATATCCAGGGATATCCGACATTGCTTCTGTATGACCCAGAATCAAAAATATTATCGAATGAACTTTCTCTAGAATATACGCTTAGAAGTGTTAGGACACATCGTATTTATAGGTATAACTTTCCGGTATCGACATCGCGACAATATCTGCACTTGGTATTTAAATTTAGTTTTTTTTTTGTAGTCCTTGTTTTTTACCTTTTAGGCGAGCCCAAAGGCATTTAAAATGGTTGGAACCGTTTCTAGGAAAAATGTATAAAATCGTTGGAAATTTTTTAAAGAATTACCTTAATGAGTGATTCCTTAATTTGGTTTCCCCGACACTTAACGGAAGTAAATACGTAAGCTACTAGTATCGCCGATATTTCATGAGAATTTGCAATTTTAGGATAATTTCATTACGTCATTAACTTTTTTACCGTTTACCCTTTTGACGGGCTTGATATTGTTAGAACAGTTAACTTTCTTTTTACGCTATTCCCATAAAATTAATTTAACGAAATCACACTTAACATTTATGTTTCCGGAAAATGCAAAAATTAAGATATAAATGTTATTTATCCTTCTACTAAATAATGCTTAAGTCGATTCGTATGGTTGCTGATTTATAGAGATCTATATTGTTGATGTCCAGGTACCCTTGGTTTTATATATCCAACGGTTATTAGGAATTCTTGTGATGCGAAAGTGTTGAATGTGTGTGTTTAAATGGTTACATTGATTTCTATCTTTTCATCGATGCTTTTTATAATAATTGATAATTTTATTTCTTGTTACATTTTTTTTCTCCCATTAAACGTCTCTGGCTGGACTTAAAAGAAGCTAACACCCGCTAACACGCTTACACGCTTGCAAAAGCGTATAAATCTTAAAGTCGAATATTTGGAAGGCAATACAATAGTTAGTTCCAAACATTTTTCCTTTCCTAATTTTTGTAACAACTTAAATGGCGTTGTTCGTACTTCCTCATTTCTGTAAATATAATTTTACTAAACTGCGCTTTACCTTACTTAACTCGTACCTTCCCTTATATGAATGTAGGTTACAACCTACACGCTGGCGAACCTGCTCTTCTAGCTTTCATTCGATTGGAAAAGAGTAAGACTATCACACAATCGACACGACTTGAAACCTCTACTTTCCCAAAACGGGACTTTATAATACCCGCTTTTGTGTAATACACAAACACACCACGTCAAATGGTATGTATCATTGCTGTATAATCTGTGGGTCACTCTCTTTCTATGTACACATTTCTAAGCTCAATCTCTTACGTATTTATATAATTGAAAGCACATGAACTTCTATTATTATTGACGTAATCGCGATTGTTATTACTCCTTTCTAGTCTATTTATTATTTTATGAACGCAGGCTGTTGCCGAAAGACGTGTCAGGCAAATTATTGAATGTTACTGAAGCAATTTCAAGTAAAAAATGTGTCATAAAAATATGAGTAAGTCCTAATTACCACTGGATATAAGAACAATTTCATTGCCGAGTTTCTATCTCAAGGACACAAGGGCATCTACAATTTAGACCGCTGTGATAACTTTATATCAGTAATGATTAATTGCGCTATCTATTGGAAATAGTAAACATATCTAGTTACCTGGAACACAGAAAAATGTAGTAACCTTGGGAATCGGGAAGCATCCTTGTTGAAAAATAAAATTAGTGTGTGTGGTTTACGCACGTGTGAAGTGAATACCCAATAATTGTCGTATTTCTTACTTGGAGGGCATCGCGCTTTCGTTCCACGTGTTTTTTGATGACGTGTAAATCAATAGAACTCGTCGCGTCCTGTTCGCACATCTTACTCTATCTGTGTCTCCTGTTTCTGACGAAGCAAGCACGCATGTATCATTTCTCTAGCTCCGCCCAAATTTAACGTTTACGCTTTTACGCTTACGCTCCGGTGTCACTTAAGACGTATTCACTTCAAAAATGGATGTTGGTTGATAAGGGGAATGTAGACAACACAAAAATCAACGAAGAGACTATTTTGATGAAGTTTAAAGTAAAATTATAATATAAATTTTAATTATATTTAAAACTAAATGCTTTAAATGAAGGAAATATTAAATAAATACAACTTTACCGAAGACAGGGTTTAAGAGGGGATCAAAAGAGTTGAAAGAGCCTGGTACAAGGATTTCATCGTACCAAAAGAATTTACACATAAAACATCTCACACATTAGGTAATTACTTTGAATTTATGTAAAATTATATCGAAATCCTTTTAAATATGTTTGTGATAGTACATGCTTTATATGATGTTATTAATTCAGAGCTAAGCCGGTGCAATCTGGGTAAGAGTTATTATTTCATCTAAATTCACAGTATATGATGCAGAAAAACCTGAAAACAGTCAACAGCTCGTTGTCTAGGTTTACGGATGTCGCAGAAACTATTTGAAGTGATCCTGTGCTTAGCAGAGCTGCCCCTTCAATTCTAAGAAAAGCTAGACTGTGTATACAGCAATTGGGTGGACATTTTGAATAACCAATTCAATAAAGCGATTTTCAATGAGATTTCTTTTGCAGGATTATCGAAAACTTCAAATGCTTGTAGCTTAATTACGATAGAGTTTTGCGCTTATGTTCATTAGACATTTTTAACTTGAAATTGCTTCAGTAACATATCTTTAAGCTGTGGCACTCATACCGTGGCAGACTCTGTATAATAATGAATAATTGAAGTATGAAGATTAGCTTGGATTCCACTAAAGCGCGGCTTTGAGAAACGTTGCCTTCTTAATGGCTAATACTTCACCATTCCCTATCTAATTGAAAACGTAGCTTAGATCACTAATAGCACTAAATCAATTTGAAATCTTGAAAAGCATGAATTTTAATTAAATTTCGTCCCGGAAAGCCGACCCAGACTATGTCAAACTTCACGTTTCACACGGATCCGTCTACTCCAGTTTCTTTGTGCTTTTATCCGACGACACATCCGAGCGCAAATATATAGACAGCTGCGCTTCATTGTCTTTCGCGGCTGTTCTACGCATTGTTCTTGTACATTAACGGATGTTCGGCGTTACGATAACAAAAGCCCAACCGCGCAACAAGCAACGATGATGGGACGGACATCATTCGTCGCCTCTTAATATTCACGGACCTCGCCCAGATATGCCTTGCCTGTAATAATAATTTCATGGCCAGTGGAAACGCACGATCAACAACTAAACGGTTTAGTAACAATAAGACAAAAGTGATGTTTATTCATTGCCGCTCGCGCGGAGACATCCCGATACCTAAATCGGACGATAATCGAACAAATAAACATCTAAGCGCGTCGAGATCGTCGAAATATAAACACCAGAACTTCCTAATTAATCCTTAAAACGCGCCGTCGTCGGTCGCTCGCTCCGTTTAGAATTCCAAATGAATTTTGATCCTCTCCGGATTTTTAAGAGTGCGAGGTTCGTAGACCTCGCGTGTGCGTTTATTTTTCCAAATCCCATAGAAAAACATAACATAAGCGTTGTAGTAGAACGGTAATTCTGTGTTGATATCTATAAACTAACAATCGGTGTGATGACCTCTTTAACTGATATTTTTCGCCGTTCCAGGAAGGAAACGGTAAACGAGATGCGGTTCAAAGCTATCGTCTCATGCCTAAGATATGAATTTTCTTCGCCAAGAAACGGTGAAAGCTCAAAAAACGACGTCGTTTGAAATTTTAAAATGATTATTAAACGACGACGACGACGACGCGTTGGCAATAACTTCAATATAAAAGAAACGCCGGTTATTTTTATAGACCTCCTACACTAAAATCACACACGTGTGTCAGAAGAACGCAGCAATTGTTGGATTTTTTCGAATTGAGTTTAAAAACAATTGGAGTAGGATTGTGATGCGTAATTCTTCACAATGGTGTATCTCTTGATAAGTTTTTGGTACCCTGGCCCTATCCAGGATGTTTTTCGTTAGAGATGGGGAGAGTTTTTAACAATAGAAAACTTTTTATACCGTTTTATAAATACTATTTACTTTAGTTTTAATAGATAATTTCAGAAGTAAATCTTTTTCCACTTTTCAGGGGAGGGAAGGGAGAGTCAAAACATTTACAACCAGCCTCCCCTAAATATGACCTTGCTCAGGACTATTTTCGTCGTTCGCTAGACGTATCGAAAGCCATTCTGCTGCCGTCCTCAGGATAGCCCTAATAAGGGTAGGTTCTTTCCCCAACTCAATCCAAGTGTAGACTTGATACGCCTTCTCAATTTTTGTGTTTATGCAATACCAATTTCTATTTCAAAATTCGCTGGATATTCTCTAATTCCACACCTTCGCTGACTTGAGATGGATTCAGAACGTCTCCCATCACAGAGTGAAGCAAGGGCTAAGTGAGAGAAATCTCATAAACACGTAAGCTCCTTTACCTCTTCTTCGAACAGTTTTTCCATTTACTAAACTTATGCAGGTCGGTGAAGTTGGCACCGCAAAATAGAAAAAATCCTTGGACATGATATATTTGTTTGGTCATTTTTTGACCATGTTTGACCACAAAATAGTTTTGTTTGGTTACCCTTTATTTATTTTAACATCAAACTCTTTTTCCGATTCGGGTTTGACGCTTCTCTTAGGTCTAGAATCTTGAAATAATGACGTTTCTTGAACTTTAGCAATTTTTAAGTCCTATTCAGTAGTAGAAGGCGCCGCTTTCTCAGGGCCAAGTTCCTCAGCTTTTGAGTTTTGAAGTCTTTCTTGTTTCTTTTCTGTAGATGGAGGCTCAAAGTTATTTTTCAAGCGCTCTTTTGTTTTGCTGGCTTAAAATTTTGTTACATAGAAGGTGTTGAAAGTTCTTCTCTTCCACTTTGTTTCGGTCAACTTCTTTGGATTTGTCACAACGATTCAATGTCGTTTCCGAAGGTCGTTTTTGTTTTGCTTATTCATTCCTGCCACTCTTGTTCTTGGGAAGGTCATTCGATGTTGGTTTTTAGTTTTAATTTTGTTTTGCTCAATTTCTTTGGACTTATCACGAGTGTTCGACATCATTTGCGAAGGTCCCTTTCGTTCATGCACGTAGAGGGAAGGTCCTTAGATGTCGATTTTTGTTTTCAATTCTATTTTGGCCTACTTGAAGGTCATTTGCAAAGACTTCTTTGTTTTTAATGACTCTGTCTTGTTAATTTTTTAAAGACAAGGTCTTTAGACGTCGATTTTTGTTCAAGAATGTTTGTGTCAAGTTCTTTGGATTTGTCACATGGACACTATGTCGCTTACGGGGGTCTCTGTTGTTTTGCCAACTGGTTCATGGAAAATATTCCAGATTGAAGGTCTTTAGATATCAGTCTGCTTTTGTCTTGGTGGACTTATGCAGTCCCCAGTTTGGATTTCACAAGAGTCTAGTCGTTTGCAAAGATTGCTTTTGTTCAGCTTGTTAGCGCAAATTTGGCTAAATATAAGATTTCTAGGTGTCGATATATCTTTAATGTTGTTTTGGTCACCTTCGTCGAGCACCGTACATTTACATTTGCTCTTGCCACATTGCCTCAACTTGCAACCCGAATTCGATGTTTTTCTCTTCTCGACTTGTTTTCGCAAATCTTTTAGTTCTGAAATATCTAGATATCACTGTTTCTGAAGAATTTTCTTGATAGATCTCTGAAGAAATTACTTTGTCCGTTTCGGATTTGGATGCAAAGACGGTTGGCCCGACCGACTACTTAACTGTCGAGTCTTTAGACGCTAATTTTCGTGTACATTTATTCTAATAGATTTCTAGATAGATGTCTTGTCAAATCTGGATTTGAATCTAAGGCGGATTGATTCGACAGGTTTTTTAATTCTGAAGTCTTCAGATGTCAGATACAAAAAAGTGAAAAAGTATGTGTTGGAAACTAGATCTAACGGTCGTATTATACGTATCATCAGCTTGCACGTCAGGAAATAGCTCTGCAACCTGGCACGCGTAATAGAATAGGTACTAAGTCCAACTTTACTCCATTACTCCCGCTATGGTAACATGGCAAACGACCAAACTTTGTCGGCAGTCTTGTAATTCCCGATTTATCCAATCGATCGGAGATAATGCAGGTTTTTTTCCTGAAACGTGCGAATAAATGTTAGGACGTCAACTAAATCAATTTGCTTTTGCTAACCGTGCAAATACGTTTTTTAGCAAATTTTTTAGCAGATTAGGACCTACATGTGGCAATTTTTTGATTAGATTACGCCTAATTTGGTTAATGGAATTATTCTTCGTAATGAAGTCGTAGATAACGCAGATAACGTTTTGTGTAGATTTAATTGTACATCTGTTGAGTATTCGTTTGGAGGTAAATAATAGGCGTAAAAAAGTTAACCACCATTTTCGGGAATGGAGATGATTCCAAATCACAGAAAAGGAAAAAATAGAATAGATATAAAACGTGTGAACCCAGAAACTAAATTATCCGAATATTTGGATAAAAAAGTAACAGCTAATGACGATGGGGATGTCGGCTGTGGTTTTAGGCGCTAATAATTTAGTCATGATACGATCGTTGTCTGGAAGTGGGATAACTTGGAATAACGACGAAAGCTATGGTTTTAGGGCGTTATCCATGCCATTTTTAGAAATAAGTTTATTGCCAGCGGCTGGGCCAACGACGATCACGACCGAGGCTAGAGTTTTAGGGCTTAACAATAACAATCATAATAACTTTAGCGATGAAGCCCTTGGCAATGAATGGATGTTGTAGCTCACGTTGACTCTGGCGAGTGACCGTACGAAGATGACGATAAACACGTCGACTGTGATTTTAAGGCGTTATCTGTGATTGACGCAACGAGAACTACGACGAATGCTATGGTTTTAGGACGTTAGAAATATTGTCTTTAGGAATAACGTTATTGCCAGCGGTTGACCCAACGGCAATCATGACACAAGGTGTAATTTCACCCACGTTAGTTTTGGTGATAAGGCGAGTGATGATGATGGCGACGTCGGCTGTGGATTTGGGCGTTATTAATGTTGTCTATCGTAACAAGATCGTTGTTGTGGGATGGTGCAACGATGACGACGGCATAAGGTGTTAACAATAACAATTGTATTAATTTGAGTGAAGAAGTCGTTGGTAATGAGTGTCTCGTGAAGCAGTCAGTTTGGCTTTAGCAGCGACGTCGGCGGTGGTTTTGGGCTTCAGAAGCAACAGATTTCTATTGAAATACTCCAACTACTCGTGTTGTGACAAGTTTATGAGATCGTGGAAAATATATAGTGATTACAATCCAAAGACGCGTAAATGGCAAATGGTTGACAGTGCTTTGCTGCGCCATCTTTTAGGATTTGCAACAACTTTTGTATTATTCTCACATCGGACTCGGATCATTTCGGCTTGAATCGATTAGGAAATTTCTTCTCTCTGACTAAACAGATTCTGACGATGGCTGTTTATTAGGGTGAAGTGAGAAAAATAATTTTTTATTCCTGTGATGTAATAGTTACAAAAAGTTGTCTTTAGGGTCATATATTATCCATGCCAATTTTTGTTTCAATCGCTTTATAATTAGTAGATCCCTCAGGCCCACGGATTTTAGAAGGGAAACTTGAAGGTTGCAAAATTATATTAGTTTCATTATTTACGTCTATATATATTACTAATAGCAAAAATTATACTAAGAGTAGTCATATAAACAATACAAACACAAAGTAAGCAAGGAACTGCTTCGTAGGGTTAACACGTGTAAATAATAATTTTTTATTAATTATTAATTTATTTAAAAATGCAATTTTACTATGCAGGGATATGTATAATCTAACGGTTTCTTGCTATTAGGAAACAAAACGTAGTCAAAGATATTTTGATATACCTAAGAGGAAATGGCCGTTTTTTCCCTAAAATTTGACTTTGTAAAAGCACGGCGGCCCCTCAAGCCATTTTTCATGTTAAAATTGCAAAAGCCATTTTTAAGATAATAGAACTCAACAACTTTTTATCACTATTAGAAATCTGTAAAGAAACAAATTTTTTTTTGGCCATTTTTACTCCACGCTACTGTACATTAATCAGCGGTTGAGGGTTTCTTGAAGACTTCAATAAATGTTGCTGCATATATAAATTTTATTATAATTTACGTTCTATCCCCTCTATAGAACCATCTTTGCTTGCTCTTACCTGCTCCTCATTTACTTTTAGCACTTTAACCAGTACTAGTCAATTTGAGCATGTTCCAATTTTGATTTATTTTATCGATTTTGCTTTTGATTTCAATTTCAATTTCGCAGTTTTGAAAAAATTATATTACCACAGATCATAATATAAATTTGATTAAAAACGAAGTTTGTTTGGAAAATGGTCGAATTGACTTCTGGCGGTTCTAGTGTTAACTACCATTTTACAAAAGTTCATCATGTGCTTTTCCCAACATAAATTCATTATGCATAGATTTCTGCACGCACAATAAGGGTTGACGACCTGTTGCGAGCCAGTTGCACAAAAGCGAGCGGTAAGCTTGTACAGGGAGTACCGCGCTTATCGTTTGGAGTACGATATGTAAAACGTAACTAACTTTCTTAGCATCCATTTGTCTTCTTGAAAAATCATTTAGGTCTAACTCACACAAAAAAAACGCGGTATATAACAGACTAACATACACAAACAAAACGATTGTGTAAGTGTAGGAAAATCTAATTTTGCGTTTGTTGTGATAAACGACTTTACCTACCGATTGTAAAAACAAGCTTCACGCGCAGATGTTGTTTGCAAATTTTCCGTGCCAACGTTGAAATCTTCTTGTTTATTTTGACAGGGAATTGAAAAATGGTAGAAAAATAATGAGGATCGACATTTCGTGTATACAAATTAGGTCACCGGGGAAATTACAAAAATAATCCCCAATTTTTCCATAAACAAAAAAACATTTTGCGCGCGTTTGATATCAGCCATAAAAATCGAAGTGGAACCAATAAACGCTAATTTGTTATGCAAAATCGTTTCCTATCCAACATACACGATACATATTATATACGACCTACGCGATCGTTAATATAATTCACCTCATATTCGAGTGACTTGACCTCGTAGTCTTAATCGTTGAATTCGCATCAGGAAATCGTTTCGAATGCTTATGTTATATCGAGGAGAAATCATTGAGAATATTTCGCCGACGTAAACGTTACCGGGTCCACCATCCACACGCATCGAATTTTATATTTTCGTCGTTTCGCAGTGTCATTGACGTTGTATTTATTACAATTCGTCGAATAAGAGTGAGGAAATTGTCATCGCGATTTGAAGATGATGCCTTTCTCCTAAAACAATCAGACGCAATTGTGCGCGTGGAGAGTGTTGGTGTCACGGTCTCTCAATTATTATCGTATTATTTTGATTAACGGAACCTTCGACGTGTCGAGTTGTAAATTACAAACCAAAACAATGCACACGGTGTTCGTTAATTGATGGAAATTGAATTATCGACGATTTTGCATAAGATGATCTGCTTTTTTCTAGCCATGACGAAAAGTTATTTAATGACACTAGCGAACCCAATAACGAGAAATAATTATTCAAGAAGTGCTTTGTAAGAATATTGAAAGTTCAAGACAGAATTCGAATTCAGTAAAATGTATAAAAGTTTTAAGAACACTGTCTGAAAGCACACCAAATATTTATAATAATAACGTCATTTCAAATCTCGTAAACACCTTCCTCTTTACATTGACGGCACGTATCTCTTCTTCGGACAATTTTTCTATTTATTAAGCGCTCATGTAAAGGACAAACTTGCTCATCCTTTAATAAATCAAAAGGCCACGACCGACGCACGGGACCGTCGTCTTTGTTTAGAAGATTATTCTACGAGTTTTATTCCTTATTAATATGGATCTTCACCAAATAAAAGCTAGTTCTATTCAATTTTAGAAGATTCGTATCTTTATAAATCATACACATTTACTTCTCGCGACAAATTTATACATTTTATCAGTTTTAAATTCTCGATTTTAATGTCGTGTTTTGTGTCGTTCATGTGCTTCGCAACACTCGATGAATCTATTCTACCATAATGTGTCACATGTTCTTTGAAGAGCACGTAACTATTGCGCGTCGTGACTGTCCAATGTATTGCTTATCAGATTCGCTACACTCAATTTCATAAATTGTTGTTCTAAATTTGTTTTATCTTATCGGGTTTCCCAATAAATTCTTTAAACTATTATTCGATGTCGAACACGCCCCCTCCTTGTTTTTATTTTTCTAAAATATTACGAGTATCATTTCGAAATATAATGGTATGGTAGTGGTAAAGTACTATTGAAGTCGAAGTTCAATTTTGGTAGCAACATCCCTCTGGTGGTCGTTCCAAAGGTCTTCTTTCTTCTTCCTTTCGATTTCAATAGGAACGAGAAGGGCGTCAAAATAAGAATGAGAAAAGAAATGGCGTTAGGAAGCAAATTTTACTCCATACATTTTGTTTTCTTCTTCTTCCTTTTCTTTCTTCTTTTTTCCCGTTTGTTCTAGTTCGTTTTGTTCTTCTCCTCTCCTTTTTTTTTGTTTCGTTTCGACTAGAATGTTCTGTTTGTTTTGAACTGAATTGAAGTCAAAGTCTAATTTTGGTACCATGGTGATCCTCCCGGACGTCTTCCACCTATAAATTTCGGCTTCAATAGGAACGAGAAAAGCGAGCGCCGAAACAAAAATGAGAAAAAATTGTACAAGGAAGCCAATTTTATTCCACCCGATTTCATACATTTCGTCTTCTTCCTTTCTTCTTCTTTTCCTTCTTCCTCCCATTTCTTCTTGTTCTTCTTGTTCTCCGCCTCTTTCTTTCCCTTTTTGTTTTTCGTTTCATCTAGAACGATCTGTTTCTTTTGCGGCAAAACTTTTTACATCTTCTGAATTGAAGTCGAAGTCTAATTTTGGTATAATCATCCCTTTGGTGGTCGTCCCGGACGTCTTCTTCCTAAAAGTCCTTCGATTACAATAGGAACGAGAAGAGCGAGCGCCGAAACAAGAATGAGAAAAAATTGTACAAGAAAAGTTTTGCTCCACCTGATTTCATACAGTTTGTCTTTTTCTTCCTTTTTTCTTCCTTTTTTTTTCTTCTTCTTACCATTTCTTCTTGTTCTTTTTGTTCTCCTCCGCCTCTTTCTTCTTCGTTTCACCTAGAACGATCAGTTTGTTTTGCGGCAAAACTTTTTCTCTACGGAATTGAAGTCGAAGTCTAATTTTGGTACGAATCATCCCTCTGGTGGTCGTTCCGGACGTCTTCTTCCTACATGTCTTTCGATTTTAATAGGAACAAGAAGGGTGTCAAAACAAGAATGAGAAGAAAATTGTACCACGAAATTAAAAAATAAAGGATGCCAAAACAGTCATCTTAGAAAATATAGACAAATACGTATCACCTCAGCAGCAATGTTAATTTGTTTGGAGGATTCCAGAAATATATTTTCCAATGAGAAGAAAATTCCTTGATAGATGATGGGGAAAAAATGAAAGAAGAAAAGATGATTGACATTGCGAAAAACGGTAAAATCACATCGGTTAAAGATGAAAGGGAAAGTTTGTTAGACAATCGAGGAAAAATGAAAGGATGGTACTTTCCCGAAGATTCTTCTTCTATTTCTATACATCAGAAAATTGGAGACAAAACGTGGAAGGAACTCTGTCCAATCGTTTTTGAAAATGGACAAGAAAAGATAATAATTGATCGACCTAAAACAGATGTTGAGCAATATAAAAGATACTACTAGAAATATATGTATTTTCTTGGCGATAAATGGGAAAGTTTGATGACTAATTGAGTAAAAATCAACTGAAAATTGGGAATATCCTTCGAAGTTTTCTATTTCTCCCTAATTTCTGAAAATGAGAAGAGAAAACTTGATTAACGGTTGGAAGAGCGTGAACGGAAATGGAGGGGAGGCGTTCCTGGAGACAAAAGACGAGAAGCGATCGAAGACAAATAAGTTAAAAAAGGGGAATGTGGGACATTAAAGTACAGACCAGTTATGTATTGTTTGGGAATGAAGAGAAAACTTGGTGACTAACCGAGAAAAAGATGAAAGAAAAGCCATATATAAAAGATATAAAAGAAATAAAATCAGCCTTACTACACCTTTCGGCAATAATTCCAGATACGTATTTCGGCAACTAAGCCGCCATCCTCAGTGAAAACTGGAGAAAATGGTGGTTTCTCTTGGGCGTTAGCGGATATTGTTAATGTCTTTCACTGAAGATCGCAATTTAGTTGCCGAAATACGTATCTGGAATTATTGCCGAAAGGTGTGGTAATGCTGATTTTATTTCTTTTATATATTTCATTAAAAAAAAATTAAACCAAAAATGTCTTTAAACAGCCTTTAGTTGAAGGAAAAACTGGACTAACATAGACGGACCTCATTCAGAAAAGAATACAGTTTTTTTTAGTTATTCACCGAATAAATCAAGTCACAAATCGAAGGTTACAGGAAGTAAACGAAGTGGTTAAGTAAATTTACACTCATTTTCTAGTCTATTCATTCTTTTGGCAGTCATAAATATAATTTCTAAGTTCTTTCAATGCCTATCCCGTCTTTTCATAGCACAATCGTAAGTATATGTATGCATTCAAGGTAACACGACGCCTTTGTCGTGCGCTTTAATTATTATCCATTCCGTAGAGAGAACGAATTAGTATCTCGAAAGAATGACGAGAATTCACGAATTAAAATTAATCGGCAATAAAGTCAAACCGATCAACAACAACGGGGTTGATTATTTCAACATCCGGTCATGAAATTCTGTTGTTCTCCTCGACTTGTCCTTATAATTGTTATAATACAATCAACACACTGACATGTGGTCAATATGTCAGATAAAATCTTACGTGTAGCCTTTGGCGATCTCGAAGAAAGTGTGTGCAGGCTGCGTGATCGTACGCATGTGTACTACGTGGTTTAGTAACAAAACAAACGTCGTAACCTTTAATGGAATAAGAATATAGTTTTAAAGGTTGCAAAAGACACTTTTTTTTTCGGAAGATGAACGATACCAAAGAAGAAATTATAATTTTGTCGGGCGAAAATATTCCGATTAAAGATTAAACAAGTTCCGTAGATACCTGAATCGCGGCCAGGAATTAAGACCTTGAGCGCCGTAAAGCGAATTTTAGAGGAAAAATGACGCAAGTTCTCGTAACTGGTTAAGCCTAGATATCACGTGGAAATAGTCAATTTACTATGTATCAAAATAGTATACTAGTACGAGACATGTATATTCACCTTTAAACCGATTTGTAAACTTGCAGAATAGTCGAGGTGTAGAAAACGGCGGTTTGGGAAGTTGATAATTCGGCGTATACACCGGATAAAATCAGTAAGCAACTTCTACTTTGTTTTAAATTGTTTTAAAGCAAATCCTTGTGATGATATTAAGAAGCCAGAACGATGCTTAGCTGAGGTTTTTTTAAAGATGTCGCCCATCCCGATCTGCACCACTGACATTTTGAAACAACACTCGGGTACATTCTTCCGTCTTCCTTTTATGGCGGTTTGATGGCCTTTCAAAGTCTTGGATCATTTTCAGTTTTTTTCACTTAAATATTCTTTTTGATTCACAATTCGCTTGCACAATCATTGAACAGTGACCTTCAAACATCGGTTGGATCGTCAGATCAAAATGTTTGCGATTGGTTGATTACAAAGCGCTTGTTGTGCCTTATAGATGCTAAATTTGACGGTGTCCCTAGTTTGTTGCAGTCAGCGTAAAAACTTTACGTTTACTAAAAAGGCGATTGTTACCTTAACACTTTGGTTGTTACGTACGACGTTAGTCAGAAACGCTAGATTGACCAACAATTGCCTGGTGAACGCGGCAATTACGACCTGAAGAAATCTCGTGTGAAAAAAATCTTGACTAATTGTAAGTTAGGTTTAGTGCAAGTGTGGAACCTGACACTTGTGTGCTACCAAAGGTTTAATCCAAATCAAATATTATACAGCTTCCTTTACGGTTGTATACTTGCACTAACACGATTGAATTATGTCTAGTGCAAGTGAAGTGCTTCACATCCTTCTTTGCTATCAAATCCTTACTCACGTGATCCATGAGAACGTTACCGAGCTTTGATCTGAACGATGAATTCTAAAGTTACTTCCAGGGCTTATATTGATATAGCCAAGTTAGGTTTAGTGCAAGTAAAGTGACTCACACGCTAGTATGGTTCCAAACATCTTCATCCGAACTATATATTGCGACCTTCCCAAGATTTAGTTCAAATTAGATATTTCAGACCTTTCTTCACAGCTTAGATGCATAGATTAGTGCAAGTGAAGTGTTTCACATCCTCCTTTGCTATCAAATCCTTACTTACTTTTTGCATAGTAACGTTACCGAGGTTTGATTTGGAAGATATATTCTAGAGCTACTTGCAGGGATTATATTAAAATGGCTAAATTAGGTCTAGTGTAAGTGAAGTGACCCACACATTAACGAGCTACCAAACATCATTATCCGAACGATACATTGTTATCTTATCGAGATTTAATCCAAACCAGACATTTTAGAGCTCTCTTTGTAGCTTAGATGCATAGTTCAGTGCAAGTGAAATGTTTCACACCCTCCTTTTTTACCAAACCCTTATTCACGTGATTCATATGAACTTTAGCGAGGTTTGATCTGAACAAAATATTCTAAAGGTACTTTCAGGGAGTGAATGAATATAGCTAGGTTAGGTTTAGTGTAATTGAAGTGTGTTACCAAACATCTTCATCCAAACGATACATTGTGACCCTATTGAGACTTAATATAAACCAAATATTTCAGAGCTCTCTTGATAGCTTAGATGCATAGTTTAGTGCAACTGAAATGTTTCACATCCTCCTTTGTTACCAGATCCCTATTCACCAGATCCATAAGAACATTACCAACGTTTGATCTAAACTAAATATTCTAAACCTACTGTCAGCAGTTGCATTGATAAAGCTAAGTTTGGTTTAGTGCAAGCGAACTGGCTCACACGCTAGTGTGCTACCAAACATGTTCATCCAAAAGCTACGTTGTGACCTTATATTTAATCCAAGCCAGATATTTCAAAGTTTTCTTCATAGCCTAAATGATCAGTTTAGTGCAAACGAAGTGTTTCAGACTCTTCTTTGTTATCAGATTCTTATTCACGTAATAAGCTTATCGAAATTTGATCTGATCAAGTGTATTCCAAAAGTACCTTTTAGGATCGTACTGCTAAACCTAAGTTAAATTTAGTTTATAGTGAAGTGGGCCATGTGTTGGTGTGCTCGATCTAAACTAGATATTCCAGGGCTTCCTGGGTGACTTGTATTGCTGTGTATTAAATTAGGTTTAGTGTAAGTGAAGTATTACACAAACTCTTTATATTCGTAAATGCCAAACTCTTACGACATATAAATTATAAGTTAATGTTAATTAAACTTCCTACAGTTCCCTTCAACAATAAGAGAGCTTATATAGAACTCATGAAATTTAGTTTAGTGCAACTCATGTGTAAGGTATCCTCATTTGTAAGTTTTAAGTTTAGCAATAAGATAGTTTGTATAAAACTTTCTTTTGGTTAGGTTTAGTGCAAATGGGGTATTACACAAATCCCTACCATTTTGTAAATACCAAACTTGCATGTGAAATCTTTGTTCGTTAATATAAGTCACATTTTTTAGTTTTTTCGCCAATGACAGATTATAAGACACTTAACATTAAATTTAGTGCAAGTGCAATGTGAAATAGTCCCCCTAAAGAAACATTTGAAAGAAGAAAATTTCTAATCTTATCTGTGAAGTTCTTCTATGTTCCTATATTCAGCTCGTTCGGTGCTAAACAAACCTAAACATTTTCAGCTTATCAGCTCCTACTTTGGAATCACACATAGACACACAATTAGCCTACAGGGGACTTTACCGATGAATGACCGATGAACATTTTCCTATAAATCTTACGTTTATGTACTCATATGCAACGATAACCTTTCCTATTGACTTCATTTATATGCGTGTGTAGTACTTTTCTCTATTTACACGTTTATCTTTCCGAGATTAGTAATAAGGTTAATATTTGATTTATCTTCCGGCGATAAAACTATGTGGCAATTAAAAACAGGAAATTTAGATTTCGGAGGTTGTATGGCGTTCGAACGAGGTCTCCTCCAAGGATTGTTACCGTTTTAAAGTAATCTTTCTCGAACCCGGTAGTAAACGTAATAAAGACGAAAAGATTAGATCAAAGATTTCTCAAATAGTCGATATGTTAATCGCTCGATTGAACTATTAGGAATGAAGTTGGCTTCCTGTGTGCCGGATAACAATTTCAAAATGATCGAATGGCCGCAAAACGCGTATTTATACCCGCGAAGTTCAACGACATCTCACTCTACGATCTTAATCGTCGAAACAATACACTTTACCCACATTACAACGAGCCCGTAAATACATATTTACAACTGTAAACTGCGGCGAACGGTCGAAACAGTAAATAGTGGAATACGTGCCGAGTTACACTGCTGTTTTAGAAACACTAATTGATTGAATTGTTCGCATATCCATCTTTGAACAATTTAATAGGAAATTAACGAAGAAGTCGACTACTATTTTCCAAAGACAGATCGATCTGCGTCTGCATTCTTGTATTTGACAAAATGCTCTCAAGTCTACACAAAAACGAGAGCAACAATTACATACCGGGTAGGAAAATGCAGACCGACGCATAGCGAGAAACATATTGGGCGTCGAATCGGTTACATGTGAAGAATAGGGAGTAGTTGGTTGCGTTGTTTTCCGTAAAAGTTACTTCCCACTACTACGATATGTATCATTTGCATTTTTCCGATATGTATGTACATCTTCGCTTTAGTAACGCAAATGTTGAAGAAATCAAAGAGGAATGCGATAATTATAACCCGATCCGCGTTTTAAACGTAACATCATCGACTTAATCCTGTATGCGGTGATAAAATTGCGTAGTCTAATGCGGTTACTGTCGCTAACAATCGAAATTTATCGTGGACATAATGTAATGGAAAATTATGACTAGGTAGGAAGAATTGCGAAAATAAGAATGTGCGCATGCAAATTTTTTTTCCTGTGTTTATTAATTCTTTTTCTTCGTAGTGCTAAGTTTTTATACTGTGAAGCGTGAAACTGTTCTTGACGGAACTGGTTAAAATCGTTATGATAGACTATAAAATTGGAAGAATTCGTCATATATCACTATCACGACATTGTCGGGGTGTTCAATGTAATACTCGTATGAATCCTACGCCGTTGAATTCGGCTCGTCAAGATGCGTCGATTGATGTAGAATTAAACGTCCTAAGTCCCATATTAGCGAAAACGGGTTTAGTGGTTTTTTGAGATAGCATACTTCCGAAAGAGCTAGTGAGTTCAATCTCGGTATGCTTAAAATACTCGACGAGGTGATTAAATTGAAATAAGCCGGTGGTGTCTAAGTCTTACCGAAATTGAAAATCACGATTTTTAACGTAATTTTGGCCATTCGGCGAAAATTTCATGTTCGAATTTGGAAGTTATTTTGCCTCAGAATATACATATTCGGACCGGTAATTACGTAGAACATATCGGTTCGGACGTAGAACGCATAGATTTCGAGAAAACGCCGTTCGAAGTTGGGGCAAAACGTCGAAAATAGACCAAATATAGGGCGAAAATGGGCAAACTTCAAGCGCTGGTAGCGCATAAACTATAAACGATAGGTAGCCGATCCGGGAGTGATTCTGAATCAGAAAAACGAGGTCTTTCGAATGGTGTAGGAGGGAATGTCGTAGCTCGAAAAAATCCGTTCCGAGGGTGAAATTTAGCGATTTTTTGAGATTTTTTCGCGGTTTTTTGCTATTTTCTCGGTAACCGTTGGAGTAAAGTGAAAAAATCCTACGCCGTTGAATTCGCCTCGTCAAGACGCGTCGATTGATGTAGGATTGAACGTCCTAAGTCCCATATTAGCGAAAACGGGTATGCGATTTTAGCGATTTTTAGCGATTTTTTGCGGTTTTTTGCATTTTCTCGGCAACCGTTTGAAATAATCTAAACAAATCATATACCGTTGAAATCAGCGCGTCAAGACGCGTCGATTGGTATATGATTGAACGCGATCGGAGGAAGTTGAAATTTAAACGTTCATATCTCCGTAACGGTTGGAGCTACAGCGTTTATAATGCCATATTTGGAATCTACTCGTCGAGACCTATCCGATAGGCCTATTTCGAAGGCAATCGGACGAACTTTTCTTTAGCTCGAGAACGGTAAGAGATACAGCCTCCGGGATGGAAGATTCGGATTCTACGGGCCAAAATCTATCGGATAGGCATATTTTGAACGCGATTGGACGCAAAAAATATTTTTGTCCAAAAAAATTTCTACCTCAAAGCATAGAAATTTTGTGAGTTTTTCGAGATAGCATACTTCCGAAAGAGCTAGCGAGTTCAATCTCGGTATGCTTAAAGTACTCGACGAGGTGATTAAATTGAAATAAACCGGAGGTCTCTAAGTCTTACCGTTCCGGAGATATGGTACTTTGAAGTTTGAAAAAATGTGATACCTAAAATTACCATAATTTCGTTCTAGCGCGAAAACTATTAGAGATAGCTCCTTCGTTCTTGTTCCATTCGATTCCTAGGCAAAATCTGCTTATAGGAAGGTCCATTCGGCCGCCATCTACCAATAAATAAAGTAGTTAGAGCGATTTGAAGTTTGGCCGAAATTGAAAATCACGATTTTTAACGTAATTTTGGCCATTCGGCGAAAATTTCATGTTCGAATTTGGAAGTTATTTTGCCTCAGAATATACATATTCGGACCGGTAATTACGTAGAACATATCGGTTCGGACGTAGAACGCATAGATTTCGAGAAAACGCCGTTCGAAGTTGGGGCAAAACGTCGAAAATAGACCAAATATAGGGCGAAAATGGGCAAACTTCAAGCGCTGGTAGCGCATAAACTATAAACGATAGGTAGCCGATCCGGGAGTGATTCTGAATCAGAAAAACGAGGTCTTTCGAATGGTGTAGGAGGGAATGTCGTAGCTCGAAAAAATCCGTTCCGAGGGTGAAATTTAGCGATTTTTTGAGATTTTTTCGCGGTTTTTTGCTATTTTCTCGGTAACCGTTGGAGTAAAGTGAAAAAATCCTACGCCGTTGAATTCGCCTCGTCAAGACGCGTCGATTGATGTAGGATTGAACGTCCTAAGTCCCATATTAGCGAAAACGGGTATGCGATTTTAGCGATTTTTAGCGATTTTTTGCGGTTTTTTGCATTTTCTCGGCAACCGTTTGAAATAATCTAAACAAATCATATACCGTTGAAATCAGCGCGTCAAGACGCGTCGATTGGTATATGATTGAACGCGATCGGAGGAAGTTGAAATTTAAACGTTCATATCTCCGTAACGGTTGGAGCTACAGCGTTTATAATGCCATATTTGGAATCTACTCGTCGAGACCTATCCGATAGGCCTATTTCGAAGGCAATCGGACGAACTTTTCTTTAGCTCGAGAACGGTAAGAGATACAGCCTCCGGGATGGAAGATTCGGATTCTACGGGCCAAAATCTATCGGATAGGCATATTTTGAACGCGATTGGACGCAAAAATATTTTTGTCCAAAAAATTTCTACCTCAAAGCATAGAAATTTTGTGAGTTTTTCGAGATAGCATACTTCCGAAAGAGCTAGCGAGTTCAATCTCGGTATGCTTAAAGTACTCGACGAGGTGATTAAATTGAAATAAACCGGAGGTCTCTAAGTCTTACCGTTCCGGAGATATGGTACTTTGAAGTTTGAAAAAATGTGATACCTAAAATTACCATAATTTCGTTCTAGCGCGAAAACTATTAGAGATAGCTCCTTCGTTCTTGTTCCATTCGATTCCTAGGCAAAATCTGCTTATAGGAAGGTCCATTCGGCCGCCATCTACCAATAAATAAAGTAGTTAGAGCGATTTGAAGTTTGGCCGAAATTGAAAATCACGATTTTTAACGTAATTTTGGCCATTCGGCGAAAATTTCATGTTCGAATTTGGAAGTTATTTTGCCTCAGAATATACATATTCGGACCGGTAATTACGTAGAACATATCGGTTCGGACGTAGAACGCATAGATTTCGAGAAAACGCCGTTCGAAGTTGGGGCAAAACGTCGAAAATAGACCAAATATAGGGCGAAAATGGGCAAACTTCAAGCGCTGGTAGCGCATAAACTATAAACGATAGGTAGCCGATCCGGGAGTGATTCTGAATCAGAAAAACGAGGTCTTTCGAATGGTGTAGGAGGGAATGTCGTAGCTCGAAAAAATCCGTTCCGAGGGTGAAATTTAGCGATTTTTTGAGATTTTTTCGCGGTTTTTTGCTATTTTCTCGGTAACCGTTGGAGTAAAGTGAAAAAATCCTACGCCGTTGAATTCGCCTCGTCAAGACGCGTCGATTGATGTAGGATTGAACGTCCTAAGTCCCATATTAGCGAAAACGGGTATGCGATTTTAGCGATTTTTAGCGATTTTTTGCGGTTTTTTGCATTTTCTCGGCAACCGTTTGAAATAATCTAAACAAATCATATACCGTTGAAATCAGCGCGTCAAGACGCGTCGATTGGTATATGATTGAACGCGATCGGAGGAAGTTGAAATTTAAACGTTCATATCTCCGTAACGGTTGGAGCTACAGCGTTTATAATGCCATATTTGGAATCTACTCGTCGAGACCTATCCGATAGGCCTATTTCGAAGGCAATCGGACGAACTTTTCTTTAGCTCGAGAACGGTAAGAGATACAGCCTCCGGGATGGAAGATTCGGATTCTACGGGCCAAAATCTATCGGATAGGCATATTTTGAACGCGATTGGACGCAAAAATATTTTTGTCCAAAAAATTTCTACCTCAAAGCATAGAAATTTTGTGAGTTTTTCGAGATAGCATACTTCCGAAAGAGCTAGCGAGTTCAATCTCGGTATGCTTAAAGTACTCGACGAGGTGATTAAATTGAAATAAACCGGAGGTCTCTAAGTCTTACCGTTCCGGAGATATGGTACTTTGAAGTTTGAAAAAATGTGATACCTAAAATTACCATAATTTCGTTCTAGCGCGAAAACTATTAGAGATAGCTCCTTCGTTCTTGTTCCATTCGATTCCTAGGCAAAATCTGCTTATAGGAAGGTCCATTCGGCCGCCATCTACCAATAAATAAAGTAGTTAGAGCGATTTGAAGTTTGGCCGAAATTGAAAATCACGATTTTTAACGTAATTTTGGCCATTCGGCGAAAATTTCATGTTCGAATTTGGAAGTTATTTTGCCTCAGAATATACATATTCGGACCGGTAATTACGTAGAACATATCGGTTCGGACGTAGAACGCATAGATTTCGAGAAAACGCCGTTCGAAGTTGGGGCAAAACGTCGAAAATAGACCAAATATAGGGCGAAAATGGGCAAACTTCAAGCGCTGGTAGCGCATAAACTATAAACGATAGGTAGCCGATCCGGGAGTGATTCTGAATCAGAAAAACGAGGTCTTTCGAATGGTGTAGGAGGGAATGTCGTAGCTCGAAAAAATCCGTTCCGAGGGTGAAATTTAGCGATTTTTTGAGATTTTTTCGCGGTTTTTTGCTATTTTCTCGGTAACCGTTGGAGTAAAGTGAAAAAATCCTACGCCGTTGAATTCGCCTCGTCAAGACGCGTCGATTGATGTAGGATTGAACGTCCTAAGTCCCATATTAGCGAAAACGGGTATGCGATTTTAGCGATTTTTAGCGATTTTTTGCGGTTTTTTGCATTTTCTCGGCAACCGTTTGAAATAATCTAAACAAATCATATACCGTTGAAATCAGCGCGTCAAGACGCGTCGATTGGTATATGATTGAACGCGATCGGAGGAAGTTGAAATTTAAACGTTCATATCTCCGTAACGGTTGGAGCTACAGCGTTTATAATGCCATATTTGGAATCTACTCGTCGAGACCTATCCGATAGGCCTATTTCGAAGGCAATCGGACGAACTTTTCTTTAGCTCGAGAACGGTAAGAGATACAGCCTCCGGGATGGAAGATTCGGATTCTACGGGCCAAAATCTATCGGATAGGCATATTTTGAACGCGATTGGACGCAAAAAATATTTTGTCCAAAAAAATTTCTACCTCAAAGCATAGAAATTTTGTGAGTTTTTCGAGATAGCATACTTCCGAAAGAGCTAGCGAGTTCAATCTCGGTATGCTTAAAGTACTCGACGAGGTGATTAAATTGAAATAAACCGGAGGTCTCTAAGTCTTACCGTTCCGGAGATATGGTACTTTGAAGTTTGAAAAAATGTGATACCTAAAATTACCATAATTTCGTTCTAGCGCGAAAACTATTAGAGATAGCTCCTTCGTTCTTGTTCCATTCGATTCCTAGGCAAAATCTGCTTATAGGAAGGTCCATTCGGCCGCCATCTACCAATAAATAAAGTAGTTAGAGCGATTTGAAGTTTGGCCGAAATTGAAAATCACGATTTTTAACGTAATTTTGGCCATTCGGCGAAAATTTCATGTTCGAATTTGGAAGTTATTTTGCCTCAGAATATACATATTCGGACCGGTAATTACGTAGAACATATCGGTTCGGACGTAGAACGCATAGATTTCGAGAAAACGCCGTTCGAAGTTGGGGCAAAACGTCGAAAATAGACCAAATATAGGGCGAAAATGGGCAAACTTCAAGCGCTGGTAGCGCATAAACTATAAACGATAGGTAGCCGATCCGGGAGTGATTCTGAATCAGAAAAACGAGGTCTTTCGAATGGTGTAGGAGGGAATGTCGTAACTCGAAAAAATCCGTTCCGAGGGTGAAATTTAGCGATTTTTTGAGATTTTTTCGCGGTTTTTGCTATTTTCTCGGTAACCGTTGGAGTAAAGTGAAAAAATCCTACGCCGTTGAATTCGCCTCGTCAAGACGCGTCGATTGATGTAGGATTGAACGTCCTAAGTCCCATATTAGCGAAAACGGGTATGCGATTTTAGCGATTTTTAGCGATTTTTTGCGGTTTTTTGCATTTTCTCGGCAACCGTTTGAAATAATCTAAACAAATCATATACCGTTGAAATCAGCGCGTCAAGACGCGTCGATTGGTATATGATTGAACGCGATCGGAGGAAGTTGAAATTTAAACGTTCATATCTCCGTAACGGTTGGAGCTACAGCGTTTATAATGCCATATTTGGAATCTACTCGTCGAGACCTATCCGATAGGCCTATTTCGAAGGCAATCGGACGAACTTTTCTTTAGCTCGAGAACGGTAAGAGATACAGCCTCCGGGATGGAAGATTCGGATTCTACGGGCCAAAATCTATCGGATAGGCATATTTTGAACGCGATTGGACGCAAAAAATATTTTTGTCCAAAAAAATTTCTACCTCAAAGCATAGAAATTTTGTGAGTTTTTCGAGATAGCATACTTCCGAAAGAGCTAGCGAGTTCAATCTCGGTATGCTTAAAGTACTCGACGAGGTGATTAAATTGAAATAAACCGGAGGTCTCTAAGTCTTACCGTTCCGGAGATATGGTACTTTGAAGTTTGAAAAAATGTGATACCTAAAATTACCATAATTTCGTTCTAGCGCGAAAACTATTAGAGATAGCTCCTTCGTTCTTGTTCCATTCGATTCCTAGGCAAAATCTGCTTATAGGAAGGTCCATTCGGCCGCCATCTACCAATAAATAAAGTAGTTAGAGCGATTTGAAGTTTGGCCGAAATTGAAAATCACGATTTTTAACGTAATTTTGGCCATTCGGCGAAAATTTCATGTTCGAATTTGGAAGTTATTTTGCCTCAGAATATACATATTCGGACCGGTAATTACGTAGAACATATCGGTTCGGACGTAGAACGCATAGATTTCGAGAAAACGCCGTTCGAAGTTGGGGCAAAACGTCGAAAATAGACCAAATATAGGGCGAAAATGGGCAAACTTCAAGCGCTGGTAGCGCATAAACTATAAACGATAGGTAGCCGATCCGGGAGTGATTCTGAATCAGAAAAACGAGGTCTTTCGAATGGTGTAGGAGGGAATGTCGTAGCTCGAAAAAATCCGTTCCGAGGGTGAAATTTAGCGATTTTTTGAGATTTTTTCGCGGTTTTTTGCTATTTTCTCGGTAACCGTTGGAGTAAAGTGAAAAAATCCTACGCCGTTGAATTCGCCTCGTCAAGACGCGTCGATTGATGTAGGATTGAACGTCCTAAGTCCCATATTAGCGAAAACGGGTATGCGATTTTAGCGATTTTTAGCGATTTTTTGCGGTTTTTTGCATTTTCTCGGCAACCGTTTGAAATAATCTAAACAAATCATATACCGTTGAAATCAGCGCGTCAAGACGCGTCGATTGGTATATGATTGAACGCGATCGGAGGAAGTTGAAATTTAAACGTTCATATCTCCGTAACGGTTGGAGCTACAGCGTTTATAATGCCATATTTGGAATCTACTCGTCGAGACCTATCCGATAGGCCTATTTCGAAGGCAATCGGACGAACTTTTCTTTAGCTCGAGAACGGTAAGAGATACAGCCTCCGGGATGGAAGATTCGGATTCTACGGGCCAAAATCTATCGGATAGGCATATTTTGAACGCGATTGGACGCAAAAAATATTTTTGTCCAAAAAAATTTCTACCTCAAAGCATAGAAATTTTGTGAGTTTTTCGAGATAGCATACTTCCGAAAGAGCTAGCGAGTTCAATCTCGGTATGCTTAAAGTACTCGACGAGGTGATTAAATTGAAATAAACCGGAGGTCTCTAAGTCTTACCGTTCCGGAGATATGGTACTTTGAAGTTTGAAAAAATGTGATACCTAAAATTACCATAATTTCGTTCTAGCGCGAAAACTATTAGAGATAGCTCCTTCGTTCTTGTTCCATTCGATTCCTAGGCAAAATCTGCTTATAGGAAGGTCCATTCGGCCGCCATCTACCAATAAATAAAGTAGTTAGAGCGATTTGAAGTTTGGCCGAAATTGAAAATCACGATTTTTAACGTAATTTTGGCCATTCGGCGAAAATTTCATGTTCGAATTTGGAAGTTATTTTGCCTCAGAATATACATATTCGGACCGGTAATTACGTAGAACATATCGGTTCGGACGTAGAACGCATAGATTTCGAGAAAACGCCGTTCGAAGTTGGGGCAAAACGTCGAAAATAGACCAAATATAGGGCGAAAATGGGCAAACTTCAAGCGCTGGTAGCGCATAAACTATAAACGATAGGTAGCCGATCCGGGAGTGATTCTGAATCAGAAAAACGAGGTCTTTCGAATGGTGTAGGAGGGAATGTCGTAGCTCGAAAAAATCCGTTCCGAGGGTGAAATTTAGCGATTTTTGAGATTTTTCGCGGTTTTTGCTATTTTCTCGGTAACCGTTGGAGTAAAGTGAAAAAATCCTACGCCGTTGAATTCGCCTCGTCAAGACGCGTCGATTGATGTAGGATTGAACGTCCTAAGTCCCATATTAGCGAAAACGGGTATGCGATTTTAGCGATTTTTAGCGATTTTTTGCGGTTTTTGCATTTTCTCGGCAACCGTTTGAAATAATCTAAACAAATCATATACCGTTGAAATCAGCGCGTCAAGACGCGTCGATTGGTATATGATTGAACGCGATCGGAGGAAGTTGAAATTTAAACGTTCATATCTCCGTAACGGTTGGAGCTACAGCGTTTATAATGCCATATTTGGAATCTACTCGTCGAGACCTATCCGATAGGCCTATTTCGAAGGCAATCGGACGAACTTTTCTTTAGCTCGAGAACGGTAAGAGATACAGCCTCCGGGATGGAAGATTCGGATTCTACGGGCCAAAATCTATCGGATAGGCATATTTTGAACGCGATTGGACGCAAAAAATATTTTTGTCCAAAAAAATTTCTACCTCAAAGCATAGAAATTTTGTGAGTTTTTCGAGATAGCATACTTCCGAAAGAGCTAGCGAGTTCAATCTCGGTATGCTTAAAGTACTCGACGAGGTGATTAAATTGAAATAAACCGGAGGTCTCTAAGTCTTACCGTTCCGGAGATATGGTACTTTGAAGTTTGAAAAAATGTGATACCTAAAATTACCATAATTTCGTTCTAGCGCGAAAACTATTAGAGATAGCTCCTTCGTTCTTGTTCCATTCGATTCCTAGGCAAAATCTGCTTATAGGAAGGTCCATTCGGCCGCCATCTACCAATAAATAAAGTAGTTAGAGCGATTTGAAGTTTGGCCGAAATTGAAAATCACGATTTTTAACGTAATTTTGGCCATTCGGCGAAAATTTCATGTTCGAATTTGGAAGTTATTTTGCCTCAAAATATACATATTCGGACCGGTAATTACGTAGAACATATCGGTTCGGACGTAGAACGCATAGATTTCGAGAAAACGCCGTTCGAAGTTGGGGCAAAACGTCGAAAATAGACCAAATATAGGGCGAAAATGGGCAAACTTCAAGCGCTGGTAGCGCCTAAACTATAAACGATAGGTAGCCGATCCGGGAGTGATTCTGAATCAGAAAAACGAGGTCTTTCGAATGGTGTAGGAGGGAATGTCGTAGCTCGAAAAAATCCGTTCCGAGGGTGAAATTTAGCGATTTTTTGAGATTTTTTCGCGGTTTCTTGCGATTTTCTCGGTAACCGTTGGAGTAAAGTGAACATGATTCGACACAAAAATATTTTCTCCAAAAAATGTCTACTCTCGGTTGTTTTTACGACCGTTAACAATTTTAGAGTTTTCTTCGGAATCTTCCCTCCGATAATCGCTCGAAAGAGCTTTAATATTTGCGATATACTTTTTCATCTTTCTCAACCCTCTATACTGCGATCTACGAATTGAAACGATGACCAAGTTGGCTCAATCGTTTCGACACAAAACCCATAACATTAAAATGAAAAACGCATCGCAGTTACGCGAAATTACTCATCGCTTTTCCTCACTTCGTGCACATGACTAATTGCGATAATTCAACGCTGCTGCGTTCGACACTCGACACAATTTGTAGACGGGGCAATTATTTTGACTGCTGTAGATGACTGTTTATATAGCTTTTCTTTGTTTCTTTTTTTTTCTTTTTGTGAAAAAAAAGTACAAGTAGGAAACGATCCCTATCTTCGTTGTTTGTTGCTTTCATGATGAAGTGGGCATCTTTCGAGTTACTGATTGTACGTATGTGCGCGCACTCCTAACGATAAGATTTTGGACAACTTTGAATTGTAACCAAAAGGTAAACAAAGAAGCACCGAACACCTTTTAATGCGACAAAACAGAAATATTTTTGGACGTATTCTCCGTTGAGTTTTGGCTTTTAGATAACTAAAAGTGGAACGCGTCTCGACATTATCTAAATCCCCTTCTTCCAACGTGTAAGTAAGACACCAACGAGTACCTTGTCGAATAACCTGCGGCGTTTCGCTTGTTGTGACGTCTCTCGTAACTAAGACGACTCGATAATTGCCGTAAACGTTACAAAAGCAAGAATTTTATCATGCATAACTGTTCACCTCATTAATAAAACATAAATATTTACGACGCGCGTAACATTATAAAATTGGCATATACTGATACTACTATGTCTACTCAAATTTTTCTAAATCATAGCAATCATCACATGTGCGGACACAGACCGGTAAAACGCAAACAAGTGCTTTGTTTTCCGATTTCTAACGATTTCAACGACTACTTGTTATTCAGAATAATTATAAATAGCAACAGACGTTAACAAAGTAATTAACGTTTATGTCTTGAAGTGACTTGTTTGCTTAACAAACATCGATGTGTCGAAAGTCTGTGTATTTATGGACAGTTTTTAAGCATGTACATACAAAGAGCAATCAATAAGTAATGAGAAACGATTAGGAAAGGAAAAAAGGAGAGGCGTTATGGTACACCCGACAAGAGCGAAGCTCTTTTCGCATTAGATGCTTATTTCATTAAAAGGTAACATTCTATGATTGAATAAACAATGTATAAAGAAAAGGTATTTTATTTCGAAACCGATGGTGTTGATTGGTGTTGAAGTTGAATTTGAAGTAAATTCGAGTCCGAGTAATAAGAGCGCCATCTGCCGGGCGGGGAGGGAGGGGAGGGGGCAAATACGGCGCATTGTTGCTCCTTCGAAGAGTATGTGTGTGAGAGAAAGAAGAAAGATCGACAAGCGTCTCTCTTTTCCTAGTTAACTTTCGCCGCAGAACCTCCCTAAAATAGCTTCGCTCTAAAAAGGAAATATTTTTTATTTTATTTAATTAAATTAAGAACGTATTCAGAACGTATTACAATTATAAATAAAGATCAAGCATAGACGACGGAGGCTTTTTAAAGAATGTCTTCTTATTCGTTTAGACCAACATCATTAAAACTCGAACGTGACCCAGACGTACACACTGACTCGGCTGGGCAGACCGTGACATATTTTATTGGTAACACTTGCTATGTGGAATCATGATGCGTTATCGAATAGAACTGTCGACTACGAAATAACGATAATATGTTATATTGCAACCGTTATTTCAAAATAACGATAACAGTTGCAAAGAACGGTTTTTCCCATCACTAGTTTGAACGAGCGTTAACGACATTCTCGGAACATTTCACGTGTCGATTTCACGCACACAAAGTCCAGCGCAGCTTAAATTATTTTCACACGCACGTAGAGTAAAATAAACGCGTATGCTTATCGGCATTCCGTGATGTAACTTTTATATTCACTATTCGACTTTATTCGTGTGACTTGTTCAGTCGACTCTTTTAGATTAGGCGTATCTTGAGTGTTTAAACTTTAGACAGAGAAAATCTAAACAGTTGTAAAACTAGATCAATACAAGGGTAGATCAATAAGTACCCGTGTTTGAAGATGGCTGGCGTTGCTGAGAGAAGTTGACAAAGTTCAGACTGATTCATAGGTTAGTTTCGATTTGCCAGCCATTTGTATTAAATGTATTTGGTGTTTTTCGATACAACCGAAGAACATCAATATCGATCCGTAATTTTGAAAGCGAACTTGGATTCTGTCTATAGGGACTCTTCACCATCCATGCCAACTGTGAGATTTTGCTTTAATGAATTTAAACGTGGCTGTACATTAGATGGGGAGCACCCAGGTCGCAGGTTTACTGAGGAAATCGTTGGAAAGGTCAATGACATGATTCTTGCTGATCGCCGAACGAAAGTGCGCCAAGTGGCAGATGTCGGAAGTGTGTCGTACGGAACGGCGATAAGCATTTTATAGGATAAGTTAAGGATGAGAAAGTTGTCGGTCCGATGGGTGCCGCGATTGCTCATTTAGGATAACAAGCGGATACGACTGTGAACTTTGAAGCGGCCTTTGGACCTCTCTAAGCGAAATCCGCAGTTTTTACGCCAGATTCGTCACCGCTGATGAAACCTGTACCCATTACTATACGTCGGAGACAAAACTACAATCAAAACGATGCGTTTTTCCAAGCGAATCTGCTCCGAAGAAGGCCAAAACGGTCCCGTCGGCCTTAAAGAACATGGCTACAATTTCGTGGAATGCGAAGGAAATAGTCCTCATAGACTTTCTGGAGAAAACAAGCACCATCACCGGGCAGTACTACAGTGAATTATTGGATAGAATCAACGAGGAAATGAAACAAACACGGCCACATTTGGTAGAGCAAAAAAGGGCTGTTTCTTCACGACAACGCACCAGCTCACTCATCCGGAATCGTCGCGGCCAGTTTACATGAATCCATCGTACTTGCTCGATCTGCCCCTCTGCGACTTCTTTTTGTTTTACAATATGTAAGTGACGGCGAAAAATTGGCGCAAACGAGGTGGTTATCGTCGAGACAGAAGCCTATTTTGAAGAGTTTGACAAGTCGTATTTTTTTGAAGATTTAAAAGACGGCAAAGATGTTGGGAAAAGTATATCCTCCTAAAAGGATATTATACTGAAACATTTTTCGAAAATCTTGCGTTTTCATTCTAACACGGGTACTTATTGATCACCCTCGTATGTTAAGCAAGATAAAGTAGATATTTGATTACGACGTGTTTCAATACGAAGTTTATTTATTTCTCCGAGAAATAGGTCTAGCGTCGAGTGCATATAGGAAAATAATACGACAGCGGTCTCAAAACAAGGCTCGTTTGCCAATTTTCGTTGTTTGGATTTTCTTTTATTTTACGGATTGGTTGAAAAGTTCTGAAAGCGACGCCTATTAATCAGTACAGGAATCAAAATTTATACGCCATTTTAATATTTCATTTTTTATGTGAAGTCCATTTCGATCTGTCAATTCATTCTTTGTTTACAAGCCATTTGAAGTTGACGTGCCATTGTATTCTATTAGAATGGAAAAAGAAAAACGAAAATCGTGCTGTGATAAAATTCTTTGTTTTGGAAGGTTTACCAACAACAGAAATTCATATGAAAATGGTGAAAGTGTTAAAGGGATCTGCTCCTTCATTTCCAACCGTGCATCGATGGATTTTAGAGTTTTAACACGTTCGTATAAGCGTTCAAGATGAACCACGAAGTGGACGTCCAAAAACTGCAAGAACACTAGAAATCATTGAGCAAGTCTATGATATTGGTTGTAAAGATCCAAGTTTGACTGAGCGTGAAATTGCTGATACCATAGGCATCTCGGACGAACGACTACTCCATATTTTATACGAAGAATTACATATGAAAGAGCTATTGGGAAAGTTAGTGCCGCATTCGTTAACAATTCAACAAAAAAAAAATCGAGGACAAATTTCTCACCGTAATCTGGAGGATTATAAGCAAAATAATACCTAGTTTGTGCGTCATTTATAACTATGGATGAGGCTTGGATCTACCATCATGATCCTAAACTGAAACAAGAACATTTACAGTGGCCTGAAGCTGCTTGTTTAGCTCCAAAACAAGTCAAGTCAGAACGATCGGCAAAAAAGGTTATGGCATCAGTTTTTTTTTTTTTGATACAAAAAGGGTTTTGTTGATTGATTATCTTCGAAAGGGTAAAACAATTAACTCCGAATATTATAGCAACCTTTTGGACCACTTGGATAAAAAATCATAAAAAAACCCTGCTTACGGAAGAAGACAGTCATTTTTTATCAAGAGAATTTGGCTCTCCCCGACTGTTACCTCTTCAGAAATTTGAAATAATTTCTTCGTGTAAAACGTTTTTCGTCGAATGAAGAAGCTACTGCAGCCGTGGAACAGTATTTCGCAGAGCTTCCGGAAAATCATTACAGAGATGGTATAAAATTATGGGAGGATCGTTGGGATAAGTGTGTTGAAGTTGAGGGAGATTATATTGAATAAAAAAATAATTTCATTAAAAATGCACATTCTTTAATTTTTGCTTTCAAAACTTTTCAACCAACCTGTACAATCAGTAACTTGTTTTTATCTCGTACAATTTTGTAAGTAAATTTGATACGTTAGTTAAGACAAGTCCTGTATACTTTAATATTATATTTGTAGGTTATCAATAATATCAGAATATCAGTAGTTCTTGGAATTTACCGACATTATTGTTCCCTAATTACCCTCGATTTGTGATTTTGTCAAAACAATTTCATGACATTTGTCTACCTGGCCAATATGCGGCGATTCGGTGTGCTTCGGGAGAAGAAGGGTGTGGATGATGTGCAGAGAATAGTTGGGAATTATCGCCTAAAAAGACGAAATCCGGATGCTGTAGCACGGGTAGTGCAAATGTGTATCTTTATGTTGCATAAATTATGTATGTGGAAAAATAAAGCAGAGTTGTCATAATTTTGGTATTTTCTTTGTTAAACTCGGAAAATAACATCTCATCCTCGTAGATATCCTCAAACCATTTATGGTATTAGCTATTTCGTCTTATTTCACATTTGCGACTTGGGCCTATTTTTATAGGTGTGTTTCGAAACAAATTCTCTGAAAATTCTTTTCGCTTTTGTGCCATTATTCTTTCATACCTACCACTTAACTAATTCTCGTTTCTATTCTTTTGCTTACAGGAAATATCAGTGCCGTATTTACTTTCAAATGGAAAGGCGAAGAAATGGCGCGATATCTGGAGAACAGTTCGATGGTTTTCGTCGAAATCACGGTCGGAAGGCAAGAACCGATCCGGAGCGCTGCGCTAAATCGGTAAGGAAAGATTTTAACGTTAAAATCATCCCGTCATACTGATTAATTGGACGAATTTCTATCTAATCGGCCCCGCTCCTGCGGTCGGAGTCGCTCTGGGAATTGCGATAAGAACTCGTGTTTACGATATCCGGACGAATCTGTTGTAAACTGTACGCGTATAAATCTGCAATAACAAAAATATTTTCCTTGTTTTCCGCTTTGATAGAAATAACAAATATCTACAAATAGATTATTAGTAACGCAGGTCAGTGCGGAATTCTAATCGGAAATATGGAGAAATTCGGTAATTGATTCGATTGCTAGGTCGTCTTATCGCAAATTTATAACAATTTTTTTTTCCGATTTAATTTGCGTTTCGTTTATAAATGAATCGTTTCCACAAACAATATAATTTAGAAATAAATATTCCAAATGCGCGTTAAAAGTATGGATGGTGTAGTAGACACTTTTGGTGCTAAAGAAACCTATTTCGAAACCGTAATTCGTATCTCGAAAGCAGTTCCTTATACGAAAACTTCAAGGTTCCCAAGTTTTCCTCGCGCCGTAAACCAGCGCTGGTCAAGGATTTTAATTTTTTTATTGCCTAACGAACAATACCGATTATTGCGATTTCAGAGTCGTTAGTTTAAGCACGTATCGTTGGTATAACCCGGTAGGGGCTACGTGAGAAAATAATGCAAGCAAAGATACTTCTGCACGTTAGTAAATACTGAACTTCAAAGCATGCCGTACTAACGTGCAATACATAGCCTTATATGGTAAAATGTTAGAAAGTAAATGCCAAGGAATGGCTGGTAATAAAGATGTGGTTACGTATAGATAGCATTTTTACCGATAAATTCAGAGGAATTAGATCGTTAAATCCTTAGAATCTCGTCAACTCGAATTATTAGGTCAAGAAAGAGATGTATGAAGTAATTTGTCAAAAACTAGAAATTAAGTTGCATTCGCTTTAATTCATGCATGCTTCTAAAGTCATTTTGTTCATAATGTCCACATGAGTAGCTTTGATTTGATGTGTAACATGCTATGGGTTGGACGATTAATTTTTTTTTTTTAAGTTGAAAGAAAACAACAAAAAGAACAGCAAAAATCAGAACATAATTAAACTTAAGGGTTTGAGGGCGTAGGAAACGATTAATTTTTTTCGAAAAAGTTGAAGGAAAATTTGCAAAAAATCGGAACATAATTAAACTTATCGGTTTGAGGGCGTAAAAAAACGTTTTCGACGTTAGAATCGGTGAAATTTGAGTCATTTGAGTGTTACTATATCTGAAGGCAATTTTCAAAAAATCATTTTTATTTCTTCGTGACGTATTCTCTTGGAAATACCCTTTTTTGGAAACTATTTTATCCCCAATCTGGAGGTGGCAAGCTTTTTATGTAATATATTGTTATTCGGAGGATTTCGCTTTCCCGAAAAGTTGACGATTTGCAGAAATTTTTTTAAAAGTTGCAAGAAGTCGAAACATATTTAATGTTAAGGGAAGCATCCACCACGTGTGTTTTTCTACACCTACGTAGAAAACTTTCAACGCCAGATTCCGTGAAATTTGAATCATTTGAGTATTATGAAAACAGAAGGGATTTCCCAGAAAATCATTGTAAGTCACGCATCATATATTCTCTTAGAAATATGCATTTTGCTTTGGAAACTATTTAATCCATAAATTGCAGGTTAGGGGCTTTCGTTTGATGCACAATATGTCGTGTTTCTGTGGACTCAATTTTTCCAGAAAAGTTTCAAAAATTGCAAAAAGCAGGAACATATTTAAAGTTAATAAGTTCACAAGTTCTTCATCACGGATTCCCCTGGAAATATGATTTTTCTTTTCTTTGGAAACTATTTCATCCCGAATTTGGAAGTTACGAGCTTTCATACGATGTATAATTGTCAACTAGCTAACAAAATAAATACCTTAAAATGTCTAATAAAATTTGTTTAAAAAGACCCCTTAATTAAAATTCATACGAAGGTAGATTGACAAGTTTCCAGAATCGCTGCTACAAGGTTTTCAATTTTCCAAGCGTTTTATTTCATTGGTTTGGCAACTCTTTCATATCAATTGACTCCAAATGTTAAATCGATCTGTCAAATAGTCTATTTTTTGACAAGCATTTAAGTCAAGTAGCCTCTTGTGTTTTCAATTATGAATAAAACCGAAGTTCGAGCGGTCACACAATTTTTTATTTTGAAGCCACCACCCCAGAAACTGTGGGAAAAGTCCATGACATGGTTTTGACAGATCGCTGAATAAAAGTGCGTGAAATTGAAGAAGCCGCGGGCATCTATTATGAACGAGTAGTTCGCATTTTACATAATGAATTGAGTTTAGAAAACTCTCTTCAAGATGGGTGCCGCGTTTGCTCAACCTCAGCCGATTGTTTGGAAGTATTTACGAGAAATCCAACGGATTTCAAGAAACGATTTATGACCATGGATGAGACCTTGATTCATCATTACACACCAGAAACAAAAATACACGCGGTGAATCGGTTTCGAAGAAGGAAAGGACCATTCACTCAGCTGGAGTGGCGATGGCATCGGTTTTTTTGGGATACAAAAGGAATTTTCCTGATTGGTTATCGCGAAAAAAGGAAAAACTGTTACTAGCTAATATTACACAAACCTTTTGGACAAATCGAAAGCAGCAACTCAGAAAAAACTCCCGGAAAAAGGGAGAGAAATAAGTGTTGTTTAACCATGACAGTGCGCCCGCTCATTCAATCGCAATGGTTCAGCAAAAATTGATCGAGTTGAAGTTCGAAATCCTTCTGCGTCTGCCGTATTCACCTGATAGGACTCCGTCAGATTTCCACCTGCTCTCGAAACTCAAAATATCTGGGTGGAAAAAGATTTTGGTCGAATGAAGAACTGATAGGGGGTATAAATGATTGTGTTGGATATCTCGATGAAAGTCACTCCCAAGACGGAATCGAGTAGCTAGGGAAACGTTGGACCAAGTGCGTTGAGTTTGGAGGGAATTATATTGAAAAATAAAATATTATATAACTTCAATCCGTATTATTTTCTCTTCACTGTCATTCCGGAAACTTTTCAATCTACCCATGTAATACGTGATGTTTCGAGCGATTTAATTTTTACTAAAAAGTTGAAGATTTGCAGAAAGTCGGAGGATATTTCTAGATATCAAAGATTTCTTTCTCCAAAAATTTGATTCGGTACCTTTTCCAAAAACTAACAAAAACTTGCAGGAATTGCAATTTAATCGAAATATTACCGAATTTAGTTCACGATTACAACAGGAAATGCATTGTAGAACGTGCTGCGAGCTAGAAATAACCCCAATCTCGCTTAGAGACCGTGTAACACAGATTTGAATTTTAAATTAGCAAGATTTATCTAATTCGTACGGACTTCGCTTAAACCACTCAAACCGAGTAAATCTTAATTAGTATCAAGCATGTAAATAACCTACCTAATCTTAATTAATCTTTGCGTGCCAAAAATTCTCCGCCGAATTAAAAAAAAAACACAAGTTTAAATCCTTTGCGTTATCAACGGCGAGATAAGTATCTATCAAATCGTACAAAAACATGAACTAAACAAATTTAACCACGTGATTTGAAGCTTTCTAAATATCACATATTGTTGATTCTGTGTCAATTTTATCACATTTCTCGTAAGAAATGTTGTTAACAATCTCGGCAAGTACCACGAATATGTTATCGGAAGTTTCCTAATAATATCCTTATAATCGCTAATTTTTAGATAAAACCAAACTCAACACGTCCGTAATATTCAGTGAATTTAACGTGACTTATTCTTTATGTAGGTTTAAATAAATTTAATCACCGGGTCATCAGCGAACGACGACGTTGGGAATTCTGGTGTTTTTCTTGTATAAATTTAGCTCTTTTTAAATTGCGGAGGAAATATCCCCAATTAGTTATAAGAATTGGCTTCGTCTGTTGATTTAATTATTTTGATTTTATTAATTATTTGATAATTGTAACAAAACCCAATTCTTGCGTCGTCGCAAATAACAGAAGAAATCGACATACGACAACAAGAGGATGTTGTCCCATTCCTCTGTTTGGACGCGATTAGATTTTTGGAACCGTAATATGTCTTGAATATTTTCGATTACTTCAAGAGGTAGTCTTCGTTTCCCCATTAAATCACGAGGATGGGACGAAATGTTTCCGAGCTAACAAGGAAAATATCAAAATTATGAAGTATTCGGCATCGAAGAATGCTTTAAAGAATTTATGGGGAAACCCGAAAGGCGAAACAAAGTGAGTGTAAGGAATTTGATGAAGTTTACATAGGACAGTCGAGATGCGCAATAGCTACACGATTCAAAGAGCATGTGGCACATTACGGTAGAGTAGATTCATCGAGTGTTGCGATACATATGGAAAACACAAGACACGATATTAAAATCGAGAATTTAACCCTTAACTACATTCGTGGGGGTAAATTTTTACCCCACATCTCATATTTTCGTCGATAACTTTATATCTGTTTCACCGTTCTCGTTCTGGGTCTGCTTTGAATATATTCCATTCTTGCTAAAAAAAAAAATTATTGAATAAATCATATTTTGAGGAGAGATATGTTTTTTGTTTCATTAAGCAGAGTACTGTTTTAACTATGTGTTATTTTCCATATATAAACAATTATAATGGGGTAAAAGCTGACCTCACGAAAGCATTAAGGTTGACCAAAAAATAGCGGAAATAGTTAAGGGTTAAAATTAATAAAATGTGTTAATTCGTCACGAAAAGTAAATGAGTGCGAAGCGATATCTATACGTAAAAACACAAATCTTTCAAACAAAGACGACGGGCACGTCGGTCGGTTGGTGCTTTTTAAATTATTATAGGGACCTCTCCCTAACTAAACATTCATGCAAAGCAAACTACTTCTAGTTGAATGAATGTTGGTAAATAGGAAAAATAATTCATCTTTAGTACATAGAAAAATGGAACCCCAGTTGGAAAAGGTGGAAGTTTAATTTGCACGAATAGAATTTAAGAAGTCGCGGTTCATTCGGTAAGGTACGGTTTCAAGATACTAGTCTCTTTGCTAATGAAAGACGTATCACTGGATTTAATTAAATAAGTCTGTGATCAGAAATTTACCGATGTGATATAGTGTCACAATATAGTCTCGTTTTAAAGGTGTGCCTCCGATGGTCCAATGCCCACATACCTTCTTAATAGGCCGTTCGAGTGTGCAAAATAAGCGTTCGTTGCTGCGATGACTTCGAAATTGGAGCCGTACTTTTCCCAGGAAGGAATTTTTTGAATTTTAGAAACTCCCCACCACATAATTGTTTGATAAAATTCTTTCAAAAGGATTTGATGTGTGAAAGAATCGCTTGATTAATCCCAAATTCTTTAGGATCTCGAGGAAACTGGATTGTGGGGCAGATATTTTATAATCGTATGAAATACAGACGATTTTTGTTTCAATCTTTCGCGAAATCTGTTGAATTGATCCGTGGCGGGATAGTTCTTTTAAAAATCCTTCTCGCGTGTGCCTAATTAATCATAAATGCAGAGAAGTTAAAAACGCACAACCAAGGACCTAGCAACGAACCAAGCGGTATACCAGCAGCTATACCATTCTTAATTAATTTGTGGACATTTTTTTCCTTTTTTCTTATGTACTTATACTCAACGTAATTATCCTCATAAAAAGCCAGTTCTATTTCTGTTGCTTATAAAAAGAAAAAAAAATTAAACGACTCGTTTACATTCCGACGTAAATATTTAAGCAACGTGACGTGAAAACTATTTATTTTCCGAGGAAGACGAGCGTCTTATGTGCTCGCCCGTTTTAATCGGTATTTTTCCATATTTTATCGCCGATTCTCTGTTTATCATCTCCCTCGAATGACGCACAGATAAGATAAGCGGGATTAGAAAGGTAGGTATTACTACCTGCCATTTTAGAATCCGCGAATCCGCAAGGCCGAAGATGTATTTTCGCGCTGTTCTTTTCGTTTGGTTACGAACGTTAGATTTTTATTTTTGCGAAGTTGACGTAGTAATAAAGTCGAGGCGAAAAGCTATAAATAAAAACGGTAACTAAATAAATTTGCATTCGGATCACACAAGAACGGTAACGTGTTTATCGCGTAGATGAGGAGGACGATAATATTGTTTTTCCGTTCTTCGTTATATATATTTGCATTGTGCATGTTTTTGGAGGAAACTTTAGCAAAATAGCTTGTTTTTTTGAACAAATTAAACATTCGCGTGGTATCTTTCACGTTTTACACTTTGAACTACAATGTTTACATCAACAATGTAGGCTCTTTTTCAAAACACGAAATACTTATTAAAAAGAAGTAGAAAGTAAAACACATTTATTCTTCAAAATAAATGCGAGGTATGTTTCGAATGTTCTAGAAACTCGGTTCTAGTTCAATTGCGTAAATCTTTAAGGTCACGGTATTGCTCAGAAGGAGAAAGTCTTGGCGAGTTTACGCAGCCATCCCGTGCAATATTGTTTAGTATACTTCAGCTACTTGACTGATAGAGACGCGTTTCCGACAATAACAACGACGTCAGCAGCTGTGCGTGATAGAGTTTGTTTCCTTAGAGAAGAGCGCATGACGTCATGTGCGCAATGAACTAAATTTGGTGTTTGGTATACGTTACCATGGCAACCGACTAGCGAAAGTCAGTGAAACGTCACATTTCGCGCATGTTTTCATGACGTACGATGTGCTCTTCTCTAAGGAAACAAACTCTACCTGCTTTAATAGGGATAAGTATCTAAAACTTCAAACGCTTGTAGCTCAGTTACCGTAGAGTTTTGGGTATATGTTCATTAGACATTTATAACTTGAAATTTATCCAGTAACATATCCTTAACTTGTGGCAGTCATGTCATGGGACACCCGGTATAGTACGTTATATAAAATGTATTCAGGGGACTAATTATACCTAGTTCATTCAAAATTTCACTCCAATTTAAACCACCAAAATAGTCATTGATTCGATCATATGGAGCCCTTTTAAAATTAGATCTCCACCGGGAACTATAATTTGTATACAAAATTTTAGGCAAGGGGTATCTGATTTATAATGGCGGGGTGTTCGATTTAAGGCTTTAAATCAGGTTAAACTCGTTATAAGTAAAATCCCTCAACAAGCCATTCCCACTGTTAAAGACTTAAAGACATAATTTCGAATGCAATACCATACGTACACTTTATCACATTTTTACTAGTATTTTGAAAAATTAATATTAATTTCTTGCTGTATATTTATGTTATAGATGTCGTATAATGTACATTATATTTATGATTAAAATTGATTCATGTTTCGGCTTTTTTAAATTCTCATACACCTAATTCTCTTTTTATACGATAGATACGTTTCCCAAAAAGGAAAACGTCTAAAAAAGATATTAGCTAAATGGAAAAATAGCAGATTGGTTCCACACCTAAAAAAGCAACTGAGAAGTACAATAAATAATACTAAAATATTCTTGTTAGAGTTCCCTTAGGAATTTATTTTCCGTGCTTACACATTTTAATTCATTAAATATGTTATAAAAATAATACTTTGAAAAAAAAGAAAATAATATCTGACATTTATTAATATAAAAAAAGTAAAAATAATATAAACACAACATTTTATGCATTGTCGCTTTCTGACAATAAACGCATACGATTGCATAAGACTACAATATCACTGCTATCACCAGAATTATTTTATTCAACATCTTGTTAAATTATTTCTGTAGTCTCCCCTGTTGATAATTTATTAGTTTTTGGAAGGAAATCAGTCATTAAAGATTGTGTTTGATTTCGTGATAAACCGTTATAAAATTCCCTGTAAGATGCCATTAATAATTTCAGTGTACGTTGCAATTTTGCAGCTCGTTTCTCATCAAGACGCCCGATCTAAAAGCAGGACTTCTAAGCTTTGAGTGAAGCTTATATATAGGAATACGTATTTCTATATTGTGAATGTGTCAATCTTATCTGTTAAAAAAGACCGGCATAAAATAGAAAAGCCTGTTCCGATTTTTACTATATCCTCACGCAAGCGGGAGAACGCTTGATGATCTCCAAAACTGGAGATCGTAACATCCACCGTAAAGCGATATTTTTTAAGTGGGAAATTAGTCTATCACATGTCAACATTACAACCCTTCTGTAATCTACATATTTCAACAAACACCGAAACGAAAATTTGACATTACCTTGCAATTCTTGAAGAAAACGATGGGGTAATCTTATCAGAAACTTTTAAAGCATAGTACATATATTGTAAAAGCAAGGAGCGCTAACAATTATGGCCAGATAACAGATAAAATTAGCAACTTCTATTTATCTACGTAAAGTCTAAACTCCGTACGGAGATCAGGTTATCGAGTAATCGTTGATGTAATTCGCGTAGTTTATTTGAGGTTACCAAGCAAGTTCGTGTGTGTGTACCGCAAGCAAAAAGAATTGCTTAACAATACGTGTCGAAGTCAGTTTTGAATAAGTGGATGTACGTACATTTCGTCACCTAAACATGTCTGGATTTTATATTCACGTGGAATCGTATGTATATTGATAACTATGATATTTGTACATATTTAGAGATATAATATAGTCATATCCTTATCCTCGGTAAGAGACGGTTGACAGCAGCTTCGTTGCTAGCGAAGCACGTGTCCCGTTTAAAGTAATTGCGTGATGCGGAGTTACCGATACAATTTAATTACTTATCTTGGATTACCTCCACCACTTTCTAGGTGAATCGATTAAATTAAATCGATACAATTTAATGTCAACTATACTAGATCACAGTCCTTCAAATCATTGTGTGGTGAAGTATCGGTGGGTTAAAATCTGATTTTCCACTTTTCTCTTTATTATAATTTTCTTAAAATTCCCAAGCAGTATAAAAGCATCCTTTTATTATCCTACAACATCATTGTGAGATATCGTACGTACTTCAAAGAACCTCTAAAAATAAGTTGAGGATGATGGAATACGTGCTCGATAATTTTATCTACCACTTTATATTCAATTCTTTTCTATCTAATCAAGATTAGATGTTCATCAGCAATTGTATTTTATGCAGATTCATTTTTTATTAAAAGGACTTCCTACTTACACGTTGTTGATTTTATCATCCCTCTACTATGTCGGTATCAGAAAACCATAAATCAGACGTAAAACTCGACAAAACGCAATTGTTTTTAAATATTTGGATTGTTGTTACCTAAAGATTAAGGATATAATAAGTTGAAAGTCCATAGTCCTTTGATAAAGGAAATTCAGATGGATCCAACGTAAATGGAAGGTAGAAACGTAGCTGAAACGTAACTAACAGTCTTGTTTTAAATGCAAAGCCCGGTATTTCCAAGGCGCCAATAGAAGCATAACATGTCTGATTGCACTTAGCATTGTCCCGTTGGGCGTTTCATTTGCACAACTTGCTTTCGAATTTTAATTTTGTGGATTTGGAAGTAAGTAGCCTTATTTGCGGTTGCATATCGCAAGAAAAGAACCGCGAAAAAAGGGCGTAAAATATCTGCCCGCCTTAATCCAAGGAATTTCGACCCCCAAAAATTGTTCTATGAACGTTGTAACTCTAACCGCTACGAAGGTCTCGACGCGTTCCATGGTATTTAGCGTCCAGTCGCGTTCAAATCTAGACCAGCCGACGCGCGTTGACGCGGGAGATTTCAACGGTATATGATTTATTAAGATTATTCCAAACGGTTGTCGAGAAAATGCCAAAAACCGCAAAAATCGTTAAAAATCACTAAAAATAGCAACAATCGTATATCCATCTCGGTTCCTATGGGACTTAGGAGGTTCAGTTCCATGCCAATCGACGCGTCTTGACGACCCGAACTCAATGACGTAGGATTTTTTCAAATTATTCCAAACGGTTGCCGATAATCCGGAAAAAATCGCAAAAATTACCGAAGTAGCATACCGGTACGCTTCCTATGGGACTTACAAGGTTCAATCCTACATCAGTCGACGCGTCTTGATGACCCGAACATAATGAAGTAGAAATTGTTTAAGATTACTCCAAACGGCTGCCGATAAAACGCAAGAAACCGCAAAAAATGACCAAAGTCGTATACCGGTACCTCGATTCTTATGGGACTTAGGAGGTTCAATCCTACGTCAATCGACGCGCCTTGATGGCCCGAACTTAATGAAGTAGGATTTTTAAAGATTATTCCAAACGGTTGCCGATAAAACGCAAAAAACCGCAAAAAATGACCAAAGTCGTATACCGGTACCTCGATTCTTATGGGACTTAGGGTTCAATCCTACGTCCATCGACGCGCCTTGCTGACCCGAACTTACTGACGTAGGATTTTTTAGATTATTCCAAACGGCTGCCGATAAAACGCAAAAGAATGGCGGAATTCGTATACCCGTATCTCAGTTCCTGTGGGACTTAGAAGGTTCAATCCTACGTCAATCTACGCGCCTTGATGACCCGAACTTAATGAAGTAGGATTTTTAAAGATTATTCCAAACGGTTGCCGATAAAACGCAAAAAATTACCAAAGTCGTATACCCGTACCTCGGTTCTTATGGGACTTAGGAGGTTCAATCCAACGGCAATCGACGCGCCTTGCTGACCCGAACTTACTGACATAGGATTTTTTAAATTATTGCAAACGGCTGCCGATAAAACGCAAAAAAAATGGCGGAATTCATATACCCGTATCTCGGTTTCTGTGGGACTTAGTAGGCTCAATTGACACGTCTTGACGACTTGAACTCAATGTTGTATGATTGTTTTTAGATTACTTCAACGGGTGTCGATAAAGTGGCAAAAATCGCGAAAAAAGTGTAAAAACAATTACAGGCCACCGTAAAACTGCTGATGATATGGTCCAGTATGGCTTCTCATTCGGGGCATCACGTCGAGACCTTCACAAAACAAACAAATGCACTCAAAATGCAAAATGGCGGACCAGTAAGGAAAACGAGGAAAGTTTAGCAAATTAAATGAAAATCGGTATTCGGGGTCATTTTGTATTTTTAGTGTAAGTGCGGATTTTTTCGTTTTATTTTCAATATGTTTCGACTCGGTGCACGGTGACTTGGGCAGTTTCACGGTGGTCAATAATGAATTAACTAACGAAATCCTGAAGATGTTACATCTGTCTGTATTCGAAACATTACTAATCCTGATACGACATGAATAAAATTTTGATTTCGATGTACAATTGATTTCTTTTATAACGTACCAAGCTTTATTGTGCGATTTTAATTTGAATTTTTCTTTTTCTTTAAAAAAGTGGAAAGCAGCTTCATTATTTCTTACTAATACCAAGTAAATTGCTGAGGTACGTTCGAAATTATTTGCAACCATTTCCAACATATAGCGCTAGTTTTGCCAAATCCTCCGATAAAAACTAAATACATATGTACGTATTGTAGCACACTTTTTGCGTCAGCTTGAGCTACAAAACCGTAGTAGTTTACCCCGAAACATTTTGAGTTTTCATGCCGTTTCGTTTGACGTCAGTATTTCGCTTTGATCTCGCTCGCAAACTGTCATATTTTGACGATTAGCGTATTTTGTATTATTTTATTTTATTTTTACTTTTTTAAGCATTACATTCGTTTTATTCCTTTTATACTTTTTAACTTCGTACTATATACCCCTAATCATCCGTCCGTATTTTATCGATATGCTTTTACAGACTTTTTGCACGAAGTTTACATGGTGTTTTTATCCTTTCAGCACGTCCGTTCTCTTCGTTTCCATAACCTTCATCGTTTTGATGATCATTTCGTTGGCTTGGTTGGTATTCTATTACATCCAGAGGTTGAGGAATATTCACGCCAAAGACAAACTTTCGGTAAGTGTACGAACGAATAAATTGGCGAATCATCATCCATCATCATCGATTAATAACATCAGTTTTATGACGCAAACGTCAACGTTGGACAAGGTGATGTTTCGCCGATAAATTTGGAGCACTTCGCGAAGTGATTTTCGATATTTTTACTTATCGATCGCGTCGATAATTCGAATATATTTGTTTTGGCGATTATGTTTGTTTGCGGTAAAAAGATCGAATATTAAATAGTTGGATTTTAAAGTTGGCAAATGTGATTCATCGCGATTTACAACTTTTTTAAATTACGATCCATAAAAGAAGTTAAAGCAATGCCAGGGTAATTAAGAGGCTAATCACGATATGATGATAAAAACGAGCCAAAAATATGGTGTGTTTCCCATATGACTATAGGTAATTAAATTTTGTTATTCGATAAACACATTTGTTTTTGTTATGTTCCGCGATTGTGTTATAGTAAAAATATTTGTGCTATTAATGTAATGGCTGCGCGTATTTATCTCCATTCGACCAGTTAAAATTTAACCTACATAGTGTGCGCGATATTAATTGGATGAATTGAGATAAATGTCGGATTTTGTGCGTACGAGGGATGCTCGAGCGAAATCAGACCTTTTGATGATGATTTTCGAAATAATAAAAATTTATCAGACCGGACAATTGCCTTTGTTTTATAAAAACCGAAACTAAATTAATGCACTTATTTAGAATATCAGTTGAACGATCTGCCACAATATACAGGGTTGAATTCGATTATATCCGAACGAAACTAGTGGAAAAGGTTGCAGAAGAATTAAATATGGAGAAGATGCACAGATTGAGCTGTCATATACTCGAAACTAAGAAACGCAGAAGCGCCCAGTACTCCAATAGGAACGATAGAGATAGAAATAGAGAGATATCCGAACGAAAAGTCGTATCAACTTCCATTTTTTAACGCTGTGGTCGATCAAATCAAATTTCCAAAACTTGGCTATAGCCAATGGCGTAACTGCAGGGTGGCAAAAACTAGTAAAAAGCGAGGAATCCACAATCTTAGTGGGGCTTGACGCGATGTGTCCTACCCTCCAGGGCAGAAAAATACATTTATCAATAAAATCAACTAAACCGTATTAAGCAGCTGTAAAGGTGATGTACAAGGTGCGTCAGAAACGACTCCCCAATTAGGACGGGTCATTCAAACCAAACCAAGCAAGGTGCATAAAAAATGTATTTGATTCCTGAACAGTATAGACATACAGGGTTAGTCATAACTAATGCCGCAAATTTATTTAGAAGACTATATGAGGAAGTAGTAAGTCTATGAGTGTAAAAGAAAGAAAAAAACACGATCGAAAAGAATTGGGCACAAAATATAGTTTTAGAATCCCTTGCAATATGTATTGTCGAATGATCGCTAGGTCGTCGAACTCTCCGCGTACGATTCGGACACAACGGTGTAAACAAAATACATCTTATCACCGTCCCTGACATGAGTTTTGACATGATATTTTTCTCTAAATTGTAAACATTCGCCTTTAGTTTTCGAAGAGCGTCGACAGATGTGATTGACAGTATGATAAAACGGAAACGATCTACTTGATCTTGCTCCAGATATGTCCACAATTTTACTACCATTTACTTTACTACGTCTGAAAAATAAATAATTCCTATTCATCGCATCGTATCAGTGATATTAACCATGTTTCCTATGAAACTTGCGAAACTTGCAAACGATTCGAGCCCTCTTAAACGCCCTCGAGCCTGCCACACATATGACTCGATTTTTACGTTTAGAGTTGTTTGCGTAAACAGCAAACATTGAGGGTTATTTACCGGGAAAAGACTCGAAGTTGAATGAACTCCCCGCCTTCGATGAGGCTATCGTAATATTATCGCCCGAGTATTTGTTTTTCTACGTGTAAACGACATTCTACTTAAGGGTATAAGTAGGGGTACCCAAAATTCTTCGTGTGATTTAATATTTAAAAATTAATTACGGTTTCCATATGGAATTTTGTTTGAACTCTCTTCAGTTTTAATTTCATGCTTAACCTTCCTATACTCACGTCAAAATGAAAGACGTATACTATACTATATAAGCCGGTCTCACAGACCGTATGCGTGAGTATAGGAAGGTTAAGTTGAAGTGAACCTACTTTACTTTATGGAAGCGAAGGATGAGTGATAAAACAAAAACATGAAAGCACAATCAACGCTACTGAAATGAAACAATTGGGCAAGGATTGCAGGCAAAGCGAAGATGGACGTAATGTGAAGTGAAAATATAAGGGAAGAAGCAAGAACTAAAAATAACAAACTAAATAAAAGACAGATGAACTGGTTTGGACACCTAAACAGGATGCAATCTACAAAACTGGTAAGAAAAAGTAATGAAAGCAAAAAATAGAAGAAACGAAGAAAGGGTCGACCTAGGAAGTAATGGATAGACCAGATAGAAAATTCGGAAGAAAAAAGGTGGTTACAACACAAGAATTGAAAGGGAAGACAATGAACCGGAAGTTATGGAAAATACCGATAAGAAAAAACATGGACTAATCCACATCCGACGCGCAACATGGGCAAATTGACTTTGATTGCATAATGTAAGTTTCAATCAGTTTGATTTAAAAATTGTACCATTCAAGTGAGGATCATCATTACCGATAGGCTGAAGCAGCTTCTCCCGGACATGTCCAATGACTCGCAGGGTCATTTCGGCCGGAATGGCAACTTCCTTCAACAGAGTAAATAATCCCACAAGGTTAAATTTGAAGAACGCGAAGCGCACTCCACGTGCCTAGGAAAAATATCCGTGGGAGAATTCTGAGCAAATAATAAATAATAATAATGAGTCTAGATTTGAGCTTTGAGGTACCCCAGATGTACGATTCCATTAGTCGTCAGATAGGGACGAAAATGCCAGATCTGTTAAGTTTTTTGAACTAATAAACGATGATCAATTATGAACGATCATCAAGAACTTCACGTACGTGTTGTGCGATACATGAAAGATTGGTAACCTCACTTGAGCTACACAGATACCATGAATCCATGTTGGTTAATTATAAATTGTGAAAGGGCACAGCTCGATAATTCTCTTTGTTGAATTTCAAGGTCGCTTTAAACTTATGCATTCCAAAAATTTTAAAATATATTTGTCAATATATCATAGTTAATAAACATGCAAGTAAATAGCTTCAAATGCCCAATCAACTTTGTTACAAAAGATTAAGGCCTGGCTAGAGAGACTCAGCGGAAAGAGAACATCCCTCGTATATCTGAAAATTGAATTAAAATCCGTTGATCCGTTGATAAATGCAGCAGAAATGAGATATTTAAGGAGGGTAGCTGGGATAACTAAAATCGATAGGTGTAGAAATGAAGACATTAGAGCAACACTCAGACAGGAGCCGGTATTGAGGAAAATTGAAAATAATTAGCTAAGCTGGTACGTACACATAGCGCGACTAGACCAAGACAGAATGCTAAAGAAGATTAACGAGGCGGGATTGGAAAAAATAGAAGAAGGGGAAGTCCGAGGAAGACATGGATAGAGCAGATCCGCAGGATAGGGTAGGAAAGAGGCAAAGAAATGTGGAGTATGCAGGAACTAACGCAAAATATGAAAGAATGGAAAAGATGGGTAAAGAAGAGCGGTACTCCAAATCCGACGCCCAAGATGGGCAGAAGGATAAGGCGAAAGAAGAAGAAGAAGAATTAAAATCCACAATCCTACATACGAGGGTAGATTGACAAGGTTCCGGAATTGCTACTAGGGGGTTGCTATTTTTCCAAATAATTTATATCGTTGTGTTGGCAACTCTTTTGATATCGATTGACTCCAAATGTTAAATGATCTGACAAGCATTAAAACGAAGTTCAAGCGGTCATCAAATTTTTCCTATTTGGAAGGGAAGCCCTAACGGAAATCAAATCAAGGTTAGATACCGTTCTCGAGAATTCATCACCTTCATTTTCCACCGTGAAGTTTTGGATTTCGGAATTCAAGCGTGGCAGCACGCATATAAGTAATGAACCATATTCAGGACGTCCGAAAACGGCTACCACACGAGAGATTGTGGAGAAAAATCCATGACATGGTTTTGGGAGATCGCCGACTAAAAGTGCGTGAAATTGAGGAAGCCGTGGATATCCCTTATGAACAAGTAGTTCGTATTCTCCATAATGAATTGGCTTTAGAAAAAGTTTTCTGCAAGATGGGTGCCACATTTGCTCAATTCGGATCAAAAACGCATTCGAGCTCGAACCTCGGCCGATTATTTGGAAGCGTTTATGAGGAATCAAACGGATTTTGAGAGACGATTCGTGGCCATGGATGAGACCTGGATTCATCATTACACACCAGAAACAAAAATGCAATCAAAACAGTAGATTGGGCGCAGTGAATCGGTTCCGAAGAAGGAAAAGACCATTGACTCGGCTGGAAAGGTGGTGGCATCGGTTTTTTGGGGCGCAAAAAGAATTTTTCTTATTGCTTATCTTGAGAAAGACAAAACTTACTGGTCAGTGTTACACAACACTTTTGGGGACAAATTGAAAGCAGCAACTCAGGAAAAACGCCCGGAAATAGTTAAGGAAAAAGTGTTGTTTCACCACACCAATGCGCCTGCTCATTCAAGTGCAATCGATCAGCAAACATTGACAACACTGAAATTAGAAATCCGTCTGCACCCGCCGAATTCGCCTGATTTGGCTCTGTCAGACCTCCACCTGTTCCCTAATATCAAAACATTTATGGGTTCAAAGAGATTTTGGTCGAATGATGGATGTAAATGATTATTTTGGGAACCTCAAAGAAAGTCACGTCCAGGAATCGAGAAGCTACAGAAACGTTGGACCAATTGTGTTGATCTTTCGAGGAAATTATGTTGAGAAACAAAACATAATTTGAATCCATATTATTTTGTTTTTATCGTCATTCCGAAAACTTTTCAAACCACCCGCGTAGTCGAACCAATCGCCTCGTATTTTTCCTTTCGTGTAAAATTCTCCTATTTTCACGACCTTGACCATATACCCTGAATGTACGACATTGAAAAGGATTCCCCGTTGTCTGAAAATCGATTCGGATAACGCCGATGTCTCCGTAATTTAATAACAGCGCCGTCTTTTCCGGTTTTCCCTCTCATTTCTTTCTTTTTATTATTATTTTTTTTTTCGTAGTCATCATTTTTCTTTTCCTTTACAGAGACGATTGTGCAATGCGGCGAAGAAAGCCCTGTCTAAGATCCCGACGAAGACGATCAAGTCGGAAGACAAGGTGAGCGCGAACCGCCTATTCCCTATATAGCCGCCTATATAGGGAATTATTTCGTCACCCCGATCTCATTATTACGTAATTTCCCTTTTCTTTTCTTCTAGGAAGTAAAAGACGGAGAGTGCTGCGCCGTGTGTATAGAACCGTATAAAACGTTGGAAGTCTTGAGAATATTGCCTTGCACGTATGTATATTTTGTGTTTCTTTTTCTTTCACTCGTCTATTATTAGATGTATGTACTACGTAATTTTGTAAAATGCGACATGCAACGTTTGCAATTAACCGAGTAAGACTTGCAATTAGAAGCGTACCTATAGCGTATGTTTGGACGCGTATTTCGTTACAAATTCAATTAAATCTAACGGTTCCGAGAAAATACGGGCTTAGGTGTTACTAATTAAATTAAAGTGGAAGTAATTTGACCTTTATCCTTTAATAATATTAGCGAGTGTTATGCATGACTTTCAGCGTTGATGATTTGTTCAGCTTAGGTACAAACATCGGTTGTACGGCGCGAAATACTTCACTAATTGATAAAAGATACGATAAGTTTTCGTTTAACCGACATTCTGTCTGCCCGTTTAGGTCGTATAAGTAAGACACTACTGTATATGTATTCTACATATACGGAATAGAAAAATATGAACTGATCCATAGCAAGGAACAGAATTCGGAGTAATGTCTCAGGAACATCGTAAACATCGACAGCAACCAGCTGCTCCGTACCCTTTACATACAACGTTATCGATTTAACATTTAATTTGTTCCCCGCGACGTGTTGGTTCGTATTTTCCTACGCGGTATCAATGCAGAATGAAGGTGTTCCATGCTCTAGTTATAAATCAATGTGTTACAACTTGACAAGTTTAAGTTTGTGTCCTAAGGACGAATTCGAAATGCCACGGTGATGTAATATATGTACCTGGACGGCGGCTATTTCATGCGCCGGCAACGGCCCTAAAACACAAACTTGCACTTCTCAAGTCGCAATTAAGAATGCAAGCGCAACAATCGATTTTCACCCCACTCGTAAACGTTTATTCGTATTCGTATTCGCAGTCAGGAATAGCGATCGTAAAAAGTTCATTCCAAATCGGGACATTTTTGGGAAAATTTATTACTTTGTGCGACAATTCCTAAATTTACATTTTTTCCCGAATGTTAGGCATGATCACAATGTTACGAGAGATGTTTCTAAAGTTCTCTTTGCGATTTAGTCGCGTCTTCCGTGATTGCAAAATCGGCGGTACGAAAATACGTCCGTATCAGTCGAGTAGCTGAAGTATACTAAACAATATTGCGCGGAATGACCACATAAACGTGTCAAAACTTGCCTCGCCAATATCATTACCTATAAGATTTATATTAGTATGTATGTATACAGGGTGAAATGGTTAATTTATTAATATGGTAAAGCTGGCATGGTATACTTAACGTAATCAGCGAAAACAATGGCAAATCACGCGAAACGTTTTTGGTTAATTTTAATAAAATTTTGCCCTCCTACGTTTTTACAATACGGTACTGTCTTCCTCGTAGACGTCTATTTGAGAGGTAAGGGATTCTTAAAAGGCGAAATAAATAGTCGGGCATTCAGTCAGTATTCGAGTATTCTACAATGTAAGCAGATGGTTTTATTGAAATAGCCCCGCCAGTAAATAGCATATTATCGACAAATGAATAATGCTTCTCTGTCTCGGTCACTATTACAGAAAAATAAACAGATGTTTTATTTCGCTGTCGTTGCATGAACTTGACCTACATTTGAAAAGTTCGACGATCTTTTATTGGTAATGATAAAAATGTTGTCTTTCAAAAGGATTTATTTATTAGTAAACAATGTAAAGTCAAGAAAACAAAGAAAGTTTCACAAGAAATGCATAACATTAGACCTGTTTGACAATAATACGTTTATGTGATTGCTGGGTAAAAATGTTTAAAGTAAAATGATTAATAAACCGTAGATAACATGTATGTACTGTGCAAGCAGTGTGAAAAAATCGCAAATTTGAAGTAGACCGCTTATTCATAAATTATTTATGGTTACTCGATCAATGATCCGATCGTTAGTCGTATTGGAAACTCGCTACAATTGTATAACAGGGCCGGAGCCAAAACTGTAATTATAAATATTTTGCGAACGGTACGTTTAGGGCCCTACGTTTATTAAGCGAATATTGAATATATTTTAATTATCTACCTTTGGACAACTTTTTAACCATTTACACAGTTACACCCCGTATATGTATATACATTGATGTATTGTGACCTATCTATTTATTTCTTAAATATCCTCTTGTCTAGCACTTTTATGTCAATTATACAACAAATTGGGAGTTAATAATTCTATTTTCAGAACGTTAATGAAGAACGTTTTCGTATAACCTTCGTTCGTGAAAATATCTATAACTATATATACAGGATGTCCCATGGCATGACTGCTACAGCTTAGGGATATGTTACTGAATACATTTCAAGTTAAAAATGTCTAATGAATATATGCCCAAAACGCTATTGTAACTGAGGTACAAAGCAAGCATTTGAGGTTTTAGAAAAACCTACTAATGCAGGTATTACATACCGCTATTGATTTTGTTGTTATTAAAAAGTCAGGATGGTTGTGATTCATCATTTATTATTCATTGGGTCAGTAAACGACAATTAAGTGAATGTCGCGTGTTTCTTTTGGGGGTTACATTAAAATACTAATAAAAGTATGTTCATTCACTCGAATGAAGAATACGCCGATATTCACTCTGTTTATGGATGAATATTGATGAATATCCTCCAGCATTACTAGGTGACGTTCCTCTTAATGTAAGACGACGAATGTGGATACGGCACGATGGCGCACCTCCACACTTTGGTAGACAAGTAATAGATTTTCTTCATCAAAATTATACGAACTGCTGGATTGGAAGAGGTTCTACTGTTGCTTGGCCAGCAAGGTCACCAGGTTCAAATCCCCTTGAGTATTTTTTATGGGGAAGGTTGAGAAAGTTGGTTTATGCAGAAAAACCTGAAAACAGAGAACAGCTTGTTGCCTAGGATTATGGATGTCGATTATTGATCCTGACTAGACTGTTAGTAGAGCTATCTCTGCGATTCTAAGAAGAGGTAGACTATATATACAGCAAAAGGGTGGAGATTTTGAGCGACTGATTCAATATAGCGGCTTCTTTTTAGTGATTTTCCATGAAATTTTGTTGCGGTACATAATACCTGCAGTAGTAGGGGTATCTACAACTTCAAATGTTTGTAGCTCAGTTACAATAGAGTTTTGGGCATACATTCATTAAACATTTTTCACTTGAAATTGCTTCAGCAACATACCCTTAGGCCGTGGTAGTCATGTCATGGGACACCGTGTATCTAGTTATATTTTCACGAACGTAGGTTATACGAAAACGTTATTTATTAACGTTCTGAAAATATCACTATTAAATCCCAATTTGTTTTTTAATTGATCTAGAACTGGCAGAGAAGAGGATATTTAAAAAACTATAAATGTTGAGTCGTTAGAGCATTAGAAACATCTGTCGTACAAAACACGCTTCTTAATTGCATTTTCGATTCAACGATTTACCAAACTTATAAAATTTTATAAACTCAACTTTAAGAACTAGAACACCAAACTATCCTTGTCCCTAATATATATATTTTTTTATATATTTCAGGCACGAATTTCACAAAAACTGCATCGACCCATGGTTATTAGAACATCGGACTTGTCCGATGTGTAAAATGGACATCCTCAAGCATTACGGATTCATGGTCAGTGACAAGAATCCGCGCGTTTACGACTACTAAGCTCTATCTAGATTGTCAATTGTTGTTTAATGTATTTTTAGTAGAGCGCGCACAATCAGTATCGTACACAACCGACACAACAAACACTTTTCTACTACTACTACTACTACTAGTACTACTGCTACTACCATCTTTAGTTTTTGTAATATCTACTTTGCGTTGCACTATCGCATGGTGGAGGTAATTCTATTTATTTATTTATTTAATTTTTTTATTTAATTATTTCATTGCACGTTTTCTTACTTATACCTAACGCTATATAAGTAATTAATCGTTGGCTATTTTCGGATATTTAGGTACATACATATGTGGCTATAAAAATGTCCGTTGGAGCAACTCAGTTTAGTGACACTTTTATATGTATTTATTAGCCATTGATATTTTTATAGCGACATTGTAGAATTCCCAGTAGTGACTAACTATTCATATAAGTATTTGTAGGTAACTAACTAGTGTCTATTTTTTGCTTTTTACTAACGTACTTTTTACCGAAATTCTTCTACAAGTTAGGGGAAAAGTTTATTGTACAAGAAGCGCAAAGTTAAGTTAAGCCTTTACAAGTTGCAATCTGATAATCGTGCGTTGGAACGTAACATTAATTATTTAGGAAGGACTAGGACCAGGATAATCAATTACTACTGAGAATCTGCTTCAAAAATAACAAAAAAGAAATACCTCCCGATACTTCACCCTCACAAATTCCGCGTTTTTAACTCATTTAGAATTACACAATTATTGAATTAAATCAGGTGACACGTGTTTCGCTAGCGATGAGGTTGGCATCTTCAAACCGTACCTTACCGAATTAACCGCGATTTCTTAAATTTTATTCATACAAACCAAACCTCTCCCTCTACCCGAGAAACCCGAGATCATATTTTCTGCTAGGATAAAAATATATTGCGAGATGGGTTACCCATGGCACGTCATCTCAAATCTCGTAAACCTATTCATTGTATTCTGGTAAGACGCATCTGCTCTTCGAAAAAGTTTTTCTATTTAGTAAACACTCATGCAAAAGCCAAACCGCCTCTCTCCCTCCCCCTCTCTCTCTCGAGTAAATAGCGTTTGATAAAAGAGTGGATGAAGCAGTGTAAACCGGACTGACGCCCTTACTTCTACAGATTTTAATGTCGTACCTTGCACGTAAGTGGAGACAAAGACAGGTTTACATTACTTAATGATGATACGTCATCCACTCTTTTATTAAACCTAATAATAAATCAAAAAGCAACGACCCATGCAAAGGACCGTCGTCTTTGTTTAGAAGATTTGATATATTTACGTAATAAATTACGTCGCAATTCAAGATTTAAATATGAGATTAATTAGGATAAAGTCAGCTGACCCATCGGAACGCCATTTTAGTTGAAACCAGCTGATCGGCTGTACCACAATCTTAGTTTGGTTAGGTACAGTCTGGAAAATATCTCGTGATAATGGTGAGTCAGTCTGCGCATTGTGTACATGGGTGGGCGGAGCGTATTCGATAGCCGCTATACAAAATAATAGCTTAACCCCGCCCCTTTTGGCAGTGCGCAATTTTCACGAGATATTTGCCAGAATATGTTGTACCGCATTCGATGTGACGTTACCTAGAATGAAATCAGTTGATTTGTTGTATCGCCATCGTCAATGGTATAGAACAAACGCTACCTGAAGTAACCGCCGTGTTAACAATAAGTCGGTTTCATACCTAAACATCAAGATACTCTCGAAAATACAGAGAAAAGATGAAAAAATAACTTTGCGCATCCTGTACACACTAACTACGTAAAAGCTTCTACCCATTCATGTCTAAACTTGATTAGCCGATACTCAGATAAAATTTTAAAAAAGTTCATCTTTAAAATTTATGAAAATAGAGATAAGACAATCGTAGAGATTTTCGCACCAATTTTTCATTAAACCATTTTTCGGATCCAGTTTACCGACAGCCAGGAAAGCATCTTGCAAGTGGAAATCGACGACATGGGGGGCAATCTAGAGTCGCCTACTTTATCGACGGATCTCCGAACCGAAGGTCGGGCCACGCCCTTACCACAGATAAGGGCGGAAATTGTCTCAAATCGACAGGTTGGTATGCTCTAACATTAAATGTATGTCTAAACGTTAATAAATGTTATCGTTGAGTGTAGGCTTTTACGGCCATTGTCCAATGAATTATTGGCTTCCGGGTTTTGCCGTCACCGTTTCCTGAAACTTGTCGTTTTGATGTTCATGCTGTCACCTTCTTCAGTTAAGTTCTTTTAAAACTGTTTTTGGAGAAGTTCGGAAGAACCTGACAGCATGAGTAGCGAAATCCCAACTTTCAGTATACGACTACAGTAAACCCGAATGGCGCTAATTCATTATTAAATGTTACTTGAATCCAGTTACCTTCCCCTCTTTCCAGTTAACTGAGAAATTTGTTTTTTTTTAAATCGCTCACGAGGTGCGTAATCAAAATCAAGCTATGACGAGTATACACGTCGAACGCAATACAAATGCTCCCATAATCAAGTTTACGAGAAAGAAACATAAGAAGACGATAAGGATTAGATTTCTATTGGATAAAAATTAACAATTCAAGATATATGAAATTAAGAAATGCCCAAAAATAATAAAATTCATAAACGGGATAACAATGACTGTAGTTTTCTCGGTGTTGAATTGATCTGGGGTACAGTCTAGAATAATCGAATATTTTGCCAATTCCAAATTTCCTGAAATATCATGTTTGATTTCACGGCTTATCAATTCAATTGATTCATTTTGAATGCTTTTGCCGAGACAATCTTGGTGTATTTTTTATTCGTAATTTTGACGAATATGCTCTGTCATTACTGGATCAAATTCTGCCTATAATTCTACAATTTTAAAAAAATTTCCACTATTATCATCATATAAATGATCTGAGCTACCGCCTAGAACGATATTCTGAAAGAACATTAAGTTTTATGATACAAAACCGTTCATGTACGTTTCTTCACTTCAATGGTGTGCGGATGCATTCTTCCATGTAGTTAGTTGCAAATGATCTTCACTTTTTTCATAGTTCTGAGCGATTGCTTACGTAACAGTAAAAAAGATAGAAAGAATAAAAGACAATGATGATAATGAATGTTCAACTAAAGCAGAAAATGGCATCCCTTATATTTCTCTGCATTTGCTGACTTAACCAGCTTGAAATCGTTTTGTAAAAAGTGCTACATTGTACGGGAAATAAACCTCGATGCCAAAGAATTAAACCAATTAATTTTGTTGTAATTTATAGCAGGTTTACTGGTGATATAAAAGAAACATACCACTAAGTAATTTTGAGTTTTTACGTCCGAGGGTAACTTTTTTATTTTACACGACGTATATACACGTCGACCTCCTCAAAGTAGATTTGTATTGACGTGTATATACGTCGAACGCAGGTAACTGGTTAACGAGAAGAAAGAATACACGTATTTCTTGTTTTCCTTCTTTTTCCCTTCCTTTTTTTGCTTTTCCGTGTGAAATTGGAACAGACTCATTTTTTACCTTTACCGCATTTTTCGGAAATAATTATTATATTTCCGAATGGTGTGGTAAGGATATTTTTATTTCTTTTATATACTAACTAGCGGATACCCGGTTGTTACTTATGTATTTATTTACCATTTTTTGGCGTCATTTGAATATTTGAATTTTCAAAATTTCAAAATTCGGGAAAATTTTTGTATGGGAAAATCGACTTGAATGCCTTTCTAATAAAACCGGTTTAGGGCACATCGGTTGGATGGTTTCAAAGTCTATAACGGACATAGATAGAAACAATTTTTGTGTTTGTTATATATGTATAATAATAAGAGATTAATTAGTTAATTAATTAGATTAAATCGTTCTTTTTTTTTGTCTTTATTTTCTCATTTGTTCCCCATTCTTGTTCGTGACAAAATGACTCCCAATTATTCGAAAACAACTACAGCCTGAGTGGAAAGCCAATTTTAGGTAAAATACACATCGAAACCAGTTGCCCTTTTATTTGCTGTCGCGAGGTCGACGGCGATAAACACGATTTTTAATATGCAATAATAAAAATTTTATCTTCTAACTTATGTGTACGTACGTACGTCAATGCAAGAGAACGACGCAAAATTCCCATCAATTTTATCGCAGATTAGAATCGGGCCTAATCGGAAAGTTTGATATATCGACTGGCGCGACGAGAAATGTGTAATTTGGCGTATTATTTCGACGGTGTTGTTAACACAGACTTATTTTTAGAGGGCGGCTAGTAATTGCGATGTCATATTCGAGGTGATGGGGATAATTTGCGTGCGGATTATGTTTGAAAATATCTGTCCGTATTTATCCTGAATGGTAGGGGTAGAAATAAAATTTGTATGGATTTAAAAAAATAAGAATAATAAGTTGTGAATTGATTGAAAACAGGCGAGATAAAATTATTTCAACGTTAGAAATGGTCGAATTATCGAAGTGGGAAGCATCTTCTGTCACGAGGGATGTCTTTGTAGTGTTACGAATGATGAAACGCGAGAAGTCAAAATTTATTCGCAATTTGTATTTAATGTTAATCCTTTGTTGCATCGTGTCGCAAATATGCAACATATTCATTAATTTCAGTTATTTATGTTGTGTTGTCTGATTGGCAGCATGTAGGAATCTTACAACGAAAACTATCACACTATTATTTTTAAATAATTTTCGTAAAGGACAGAATCGTCACAAAGCGTATAAGTTCTTGAATTCACGAAATCAAAGTAATGTCAAAATGTAATATCAAACTTCGGTGGAGGCGCTGCAGATAAACGCTTTCCCGCTTTCATAATGAACCAATCCAATGCATCGATGTGTAGGCTACATCTCCCTGCGCTTTAGGGAAGTGTATAGAAGTACATAGAAGTGCATGGAATTGAAGCGTATAATGCGGCGGTGCGCCATCGTGTGCCATCCCAAAGAGTATCACTTGGGATACTGATATATATAAACGAGACGATGATGCTGACATCATCGTCTCGTTTGGATAAAGTAGGTTAGTGCTGGAATTAGGTCATTTTGGAGAAACTCCAAATATCTTTCTCCGTTAAGATTTCCCTCAAAGAAAAGAAGAAAGTACCTAGAATTCTATTATGTACTATTCTTGCCCAGCTGTTTACTTTTTGTGAATGTTGAGTGCGTGTTTCTGTCATCCAATGAGGTGTTTTCATACTCCAATATCTGCAGTTCTGCCAATTAACTGTTTATAGAAAAAGTTGAATCATCGGAAAAAACGATTTGGTGATTTTCACAAATTCATCATTGTCTCGCAGAATTGTAAACGTTGGTCAGGATCATTACCAGTAAGCTCTTGAATTATTTGAATTCTAATAATATTTAGCATTAAATATATCACACGATTGATGGGATCTTGTAAGATTGTTACAACCAAGATAAATTAAAATTTCTCTACGTTAAAATTTGTACCAAGGTATCTTGATTATTCCGTTGTTCCGTTCATGGCCTGAATTATTGTTATCTTGGATAATACTAACATTTAATCTAATTTTATATTGTAGTATTGTAATATGATAATTTAGAATCATTTCCTATTAAATACTATAATATCAACATTAAATGTTCAATTCGATTTTTGTTAAACAATCTTACGATTTATTTGCATGATAATAAATGGAAGATAAATCACTATCGGATTTCACTAGTAAAAATCTATATTGTCATTTAATTTTTTCTGTGGCGACGTCATAACTAAAAAACAAATGAAGGTCTAGGGTGAATCGCACATATTAATGTGTATTTTTAAAAACTGAAACCGACGTATTTCAATGTTTTTAAGGAAAACATTTCAGTTCAGCTTTTCTTTTTAGGGAGTAAGTTACTTGGTTCACGTTTGACATCGGCCGAAGTAGCGATGAAGGCATTTAGAAATGAAATAAACAACCCAACGCAAAAAGATTGTTTTGGAAATTGATTATCACGGATGCGTGCATTGACTGTTAAGGGAAATACAGTCCACTCTGGTAATAGGGCCGGCTGTTTTTCCTGGAACTCGGATACCCTCACTACTGGCGCTAAATTGAATTTGTAGCAGCGAATTATACGCTATTTCATTGAGCTAGCGTGCGGCCCTATTGACAGAGACAAATATGGAACCCGAGGTGAGCGCTCGAGCGAGAATAAGGAGAAGCGGCCCTATTGATAGAGGCTCTACTATCAGAGCGGACTGCATTTTGAAAAATTATTTTAAAAAAATGTGCCCTCGTAAATTTTATCTCGACTATATACTTTTATCAAATCTCCTTCAAATATCCGCAAGATCCTACAATTAATTTTTGTATAGATTATCGTATTTTTTCCATAGTTATCCTTCGACAGTTCGACGGACGAAGACAACTGTAGCCGGGCCCCTTCGCCGCGTGACACCGACCCGGTCCTGGATCATCGCCGTCCGTCCATCAGCGCCGAGGATGAGGTCCATTGCGAATTCCGCAGCCAGTTAGTCGAACCACTGAACCGTTCTAGTCAATAGTCAACCGGGCGAAGTTACCATAATAATTTTCATTCTGTAGCTGCTAGTAAATCGGATTTCGAAACGATCATCATCACCACCATCAACCGCGAAAGTGCAATAATGACGAAAAGCAAAAAGTTATAATTATCGTTAAGGTTCTCTACATGCATAGATCGTTGTGCAATAAGACTTATAGAGACACATACATACATAACAAGTACATATTGTGAAATTACGTGCGCGCCTATCAGTTATAGGACTTAATCGATTCGTCGAACAAAGACGTTTTTATCAATGCGACATGCATACATACTATACACACACACAACAGTGTTCATGTTATACAACATCCATACATACATACATATATGAGATGCATAGATAAAACTGCTGCGACTAATTTATTTTGTGATATATACAAGATGCAAGACACTTTGTGATATAATTAATTATACGTTATGCAAATTTTATCGTTAATCGTATATACCGATTAACTGTATATCAGTTGTAAAAGAGAAACAGAAAGGTGCTTATTTTTTTTTTTGTAATAACGCGATCGTATTCATTATAGTTTAAGTGTAGGCAGTCGTGGAGTCAAAACAAAAAAAGGATATATACGTTTCATTCTGTACTCTTATATATTTTTCAAATATACTTAATTTTATTATGTGTTATTTTCATAGTTTCGAACAATTTGTGTGTTATTATTATCCTTATATACATATAAACGCGCTATTCTATTACGGTGCGATGGAATACCGCAGGACCCAACTATAGATCCTTTATGGCTTATTGGTATCGATAAGCTTCCAGGTGCATTTTCTTTAAAACGAATGAAGATGCTTCACATGCGTCTATTGTACTGTGGGCCAAATAATTAATGTAACATTTGTAACATTGATTTCGTAGACGTTTCGAAGTGTTATATGCCTAAAATTTACTATTTTGATTTGTGTTTCGTGGCCATTAGCGAGGAGGGAGGCGAGAGCGATTATAGAGCTGAAATAGGAAACGCTTCATAGCTGAGTTTCATAATTATCGCCGTAGTCTGGCACAGATGACCTTGAAATAAAGAAACATTTAAAGCCCCGGTTGGGCAATAAATTTGAATGGAATAAAAAGGAAATTGACAAAACGGACAAAAAATAAAATCAAAATATTCTTCCTTTGTTTAGAGAAACCAAAATGATGGGGTGAAACACCCTTCCAAGTGATATAATCTGTATCTCACGTTAAAAATTGTATTACTCGATCAAAAACGGTCCAAATAATTTCAAGAATATTTGTCAATACAGTGATAGACATATCCAAGTTTCTCGCTCCCCTGTCGTGAGGGCGTGAGCCAGCCTTTAACGCTGAATTTTATTCGTACAATTAAATTATGTAATCTTATTTGAAATGCATCAAATAATTCTATTCATAAACTATTGATGTTTGTACCTACGAGAGAATTTAATTAAGAATTCTTCCACTTATATCTTATTGTATCTTAATTACGCCTTTTTGCTGCTATTTATTTCTGCAGAAGTGATGAATTTATGTTGCCACACACTCCTGCAGTAGCTGCAGTCGCGCTCTTTGGCAAACCCGCCATGGAAAAATTGCAATTTAAAAAAATTCTACTCTCCGTCGGTGTACGCGTTTCATGGTTATACCGATCATCAGTACGGCTTTGCGAGATGTAATTTTCGTATGCAGTATATTTAGATAGTCCTTCGAAAAAAATTCTTCAATTCATTCGAGTCTTTGAGACCTATCATTTCAAGTATCCGACTCACATAGATTAACTCGAGGTTCATACATATTCATACTTAACATTCGAAACTCGGCATTCGATGCATTGATATTTACTATTCGATTTAATTCTTGTGACTCGTTCAGTCGACCCCTTTCGAATAGTCATTGCTAGAACGTAAATTTGTTGCGAACACTCTAACGAATCTCGTTAACTGACCCTTGTGTAATACAATGCTTTACTCGCAGTTGTGTCCTCGGCGCAGCCCGTTGTCAGCCACATTAGTCGTGCACCAAAGCCCCAAGCGTGATATTCGCTCTTCAGGCTTGATTCCACACCTTTTCTTCCTTCATCTTTTTATTCTAGCTTCCATCAGGGACGTCCTATTTAACACCAATTTTTTGCCTATTACTCTTTCGACATTATTTAGTAACGAAATGGTTTCCTTGAATATTATATAATACATAATAAAATGTAAGTTGTCCACGTCTGCAGAAATGAATAGCTGCAAAAATGCGTAAATAGGTACATAATGGGAGAATTCTTCATTAAAACCCTCGCATAAGTACAAAGGTCAATTAATCCTTGAACATATACATTAAATTTGTATACGAAAGTTAAATCTCGCAAAGCCGTACTGATGATCGGTATAACCCTGAAACGCGTATACGGATGGTAAGAGTACAATCTCCTTGTTGAAGGGTGACTTGTGTGGTGTAAAATTGCGAGTTTATTCATTTTAAGAACTCCCATTAACAACACGTTTTGCACTGCTATTTTCAGATAAAATTTCGGAAATTGACCACATTTCACCTGTCACCATAAAGAAAACATGGCAGAATGAGAACTAAATGCTAAATTTTTTCGAAAAATAGTGCAAGTAGTGAAGTCTCATTTCCCGCCAAATCCTCGTATTTTCAGCGTCAAAATCCACAGATGAATTTTGCACGAAACTTTCCAGTTTAATCAACACCGAAGGAGCAACAAACTCGATTCGTCAACAAAGGTAAGGATAAAAGAAAATGAACAAAAAAAAAACGTATAAAAAATATAATCGAATATGTAAAATATCGAGACAATTAAGTGAAAAACAAATTAGCGACAATGACAACGAAATCATACGATAAGATTGGGATGATATAGGTACTTAACGAATGATAAGGAACTCAAGGACAATTAAAACTCTATATAATTAAAAACTATGACTAGAACTTGACGATGGAGAAACCGACGACGCGATGTATATTGAAGCTGGAAGCGATAAGAAACTTGCGTTCGCTTTTCTTTTCCAGCACATCGATGCTTATAATAGGATGCTTGCCGATCCTCAATTTTTCTTGATATTTTCTTATATCGAAAGTTTTCCACGAATCGACATTATAAATATACACCTGGAAGGTAAATTGGGTAATAACGATGCGGTGCAAGAGTAAATATTTATGTTTTGTACGTACGTCTCCTACGTCTACACCTAAAATAAACGTGTTTCCGTATAGATACATGCACGTAATGTACGACTCTAAAACTTCCCATGGATGGAATAATTTTTACTATACTCCCGATTGGATCCTAATATGAACAGTTCCATTAATTGCCTATTTTTATCATTAGCTACAATGGGGGAGAGTGGTTAGGATGTAAAACTCAAGCTTCGTATTCATTTATACTTACACATACTAATTATGATATTACGCCTAAAAATCTGGCACGTTTGTTCTAAACGGATGTCATTTTTGATACAAAATTTCAGCCTAGTTTTCTTCTCGACGGTAGTAATAGGCTGCAGATCGTATTGTAGCGTTTTAACGTCACTGTTTACTAAAAAGGTGCAGAAACCGTTCCATATGGAAGCACCCGTTACTTCGTTTGGGGAATATATTCGAACGTAAGTACTTTCCGATAACGTTTTACCACCGCTCGGTATCGATTTCCATTCGACGATTGATATCCGGCCTCCAGTTTTAACTAAGCAGAGATATTTCTTGTACACGCTAAAAATTAAAGAATATCAGTACATATAATCTTTAAATTATTTCATTTCAAAATTAATTTGAAAGGCAATTGAATGTCTGGAAAAAGTAAACACGAAAATAAGTAGGGAAAAAACAAAAATTATGTGAATCAGCAAGGAGGAAACAAACATGAAGTCCTAAGTCAGAAAAAATGGGACAGGTTACAAATTTCAAATATTTGGGGACAATTTTAACAGAAGACTGATGAAAAGTAGAAACGAAGCAACAGGAAAATTGTTTAACAGCATCAAGAGTACCTTCCTGAACAAAACAGAAATACCAAAACATTAAAACAAATTTTCAAGAAAATAACTCCGAAACAAAGAACCAAAAACAAAAGACATAAAGCATTGAAATGAGATTCCTCAGAAGGATAGATAGAAAAACAAGACCAGATAAAGTAAAACATTGTACCATCAGAGAAAACTTCAATACAGTCCATAGAAAACAAGCCAGAAGAGGGACAACTCAGATGGCTAGGACATGAGAATGGGAGAAGAAAATTTGCTAAGAAGAATTTTCAAAAGCCACAGCAAAAGAAAACTAAAAGGAAGACCAAGAAAGTGTTGGGTAGAGGAAGTAAGGGAAGCGGCGGAGAAAAGATATATAATTAGAGGTAAATCCGAAGACAAGCGCAAGGCAGGCAATATGACGGAAGGCATGGAAAAGAATCCCAACGTGGAGTAAGTACGTAAAAAAATCGTCAAAGTAAATATTGCCAAAAAATATATTTTTCAACACTACAGGGCTAACGGAAACCCGCTGATCGGATAGTTTTGTCGAAAATGTGTGTTCAGAGCAAATTGACATTTTAAATTTCGTTTTACTCCTGTAATTAAAAGCTGAAGAAATGATAAAAGTTTTTAATTCTAAAGTATTGGCAGAACTTAACATGATCACATATTAGATGAGGAAGCAATGTAACATATTGATTTTCTCCGTGTTTTTTTCGGTATATTTTGTGTACCCATATCCTCCCTCCTTCTTCCTCGTCATATAATGCCGCAATGACATCTAAAATAGACATGGAATTTTTGCCGGTAATGCGCGTTAAAACTAACAACCATCATTGAACCTTTTGCCAACTTTTTTCCTACAAGTGAGTTGTGCGCTGATGCTGCCGAAGTTCCGGCCATTTGCGTCTGATGTCTTCCCAAAGCCGCTTTTAAAACATCGCAATAGAAGAGAGAATACACAGTTTTCCCTGCTGGCAAAAATTCACGGTGCACAATGCTTTTTACGTCAAAAAAAAAAAAACAATGCGCAAGCTCTTCACGTTGCTTCTCATTTATTTCTTTGATCTTGGCGGATCGGGACTCTTCCATTAGCTTGATTATTGCTTTGTTTCAAGGTCGTAAATCCAGCTTTCATCGCCTGCTATAATTGTATACGACTGAAGTCTTCATCATCCAAAGCCAATCTGCCGAAGCCGTTCAGCACAGTGCACACATTAACTTTGTTCTGCTTTTCATCAGCGGTCAGCAGTCTTGAAACAAATTTTGCTGTTATGCGATGCATCCCCAATTCCTCACTCAAAATTCGCTAACAGGTACCATAGCCGATTCCAAATTTAGCGGAAATGTCTCGAATTATCTGACGATGATCTTCACGGATGCATTGCAGAATTCGTGCAATGTTTTCAACTGTTGATGTTCAAGGTCTTCTTCCTGTTCGTCTTGCATCTCCAAGCTCTGTTCTGCCGGCTTTAAATCGGCCATGGCTTAGCGCATGTTTCCCAAACATTTCCTGAATCGTTCCGTACGTTGCACTTGCAGGGTTTTTTAAGGTTAAAACAAACTTTAATAGGAGCAGGTTGTTCTAATTTGTTATCCATCCTTAAAATTTAAAAAACGACAAATATCACTTTATGCAAACTCGCATACAGAATCTTCTACTGCATCCTGCGAGTCGAACTTGTTACACATACGAATTAGGCATGTAGTTACCGCCACCTATCGGCGCGCGTTAGTATCTCTTTGTTTTGAGAACTTTTGAATCGCACCTCATATTCTGCGATTGCGAGAGGATTAGTTTTATGGATTATCTATCGAAGGTGCTACAATTAACGCAGAATATTATTATAATATTTTATCTGGTCCATTACGGACAGCGCTTTGCATGAAACGGACTGGAAAGTTGCATAGGCATCCGTGATTGCAACAGAACAACACAAGACCGCATACCGCACCAAGAACGAAAGATTTTTTAACGAATTGCTCTGGAAATTGTCTTCCCATCCACCCTATTCGCCAGATCTGGCTCGTAGTGATTTTCATCTATTCCCAATTTCGATGTCCGATTTGAGATGTAAAAGGGGTAAAACTTTTTATAAATAGGTGGATGGCAGAGATTCTGAAAAATTCTTTAAGGACGGTGTCATGTTGAGATGAGTGTAAACAAATTAAATGGAGATTATATAAAAAAACTAGAATTGTAATTTTGATAAAAATCGACGAAATAAGAAAATATAGCCAGACTCCTTGAACTTTGGAAATATTCCTCGTACATTTTTATCTAATACAATCCTTAGTACATTCAATGCCTCAAGTACCTAAAAACCTTTTAAAACTTACCTATATAATTTAACATCATGAACGATGAGAGGATCAAGTAGTCTGTCTTCATAATCCATAAGATACAAAGTATTGCATTTATAATAGATTATAAGAAAGGGCCAGACGTTTCCCATATACAAATCTCTATCTGTAAAACGACTTTATAATTTTTACTAAAATATAACCCCGAATTGACGGTTACCGTCAAAGAAAGTTATATCTAAAACTTTCGCTGCTACATGCCGGGTTGTATACAATAAATCCCACGAATCGTTGTAAAGTCTCACTTTACCATCCTCAGATCCAACCGCTATAAACCTACCTGGAAAAAGAAAATTATTACTGACATGCACAGGTACTTCGTAATGATTGTAAGAAAGATATGTATGTAAAGTACAAAAGAACTTGTTGGATATCTCAATCACTAAAGTTGGTACTGCGTAGAATTACAATCGTAATAATAACGGGTAGGAAATGTGAAAGTAGCGTTTTCAGAACCAGGTGCATAAAGTGTGGAAGACTAAATTTATGGGGAGTGCCTTAACTATTGCTGTTGGATGAACAAAGTATAGTAAAAATAGAACTGACGGTTTTGTTAAATATGGACCAATTTTTCAAAAGATCGTTAGAACCATCTGCGTCTCAAAGCGGCAACAATACAAAGAAGAACGGATTGTAGTGATGAATAGTTGTTCAATCTGCGCCAATAGTACTACAATTATCTCAAACGACTGTATTAAGCAGAATAGTAACATTGCGCTATATGAATAGAGATGGCTTGATACTATACATTCAATTTCAATGTATAGTATGAAGCCATCTGCATTCGTATAGCGCAATTTTACTATTCTATTAGTCGTTTCAGATAGTTGTAGTACTATTAATGCAAATTGAGCAACTCTAGTGAATATCTGTAACATGAGTTTACCGTTATTTTTAATAAACCGCAATACGTAATTTATCGTATTAAAAGAAAGTATGAAGCCATCAAAGCTACTTTAGCCTTTTAAATAATCAAACATCTAGAAAATATAGGCAAACCTGTAGAATTCTTTGAAAGAAAACTATGCTTTCTCCACAAGCAGCAGGGTACTTTTATGTCATCATTGTCATCAACGACCACTAATGAAAAAGCATTACTAGCGAACTATCATGTAGCAAAAACCAGTAATCCAGTAAACACTTCTTAAATTTCGCGGCAATAGTGAACATATTCGCATGCATTGTGTTAAAAAATTGGCAAGTATGTCCACTATTACCGGAAGTGCCAACTTAAACCGTCCGAGAAATTTAAAAAATGTTTATTGGGAAGTAACACACAATTGTTAAATATTTTCCTTACAACAAATAGATGTTTATCACAACAAACCCCTCATTCCCTTACTATAGGCAAAATATTTACGCCATCGTTAAGAGAATATAAAACAGTGGAAATCTTGTATTCACCTTTTTATATATCTTATAGTTTCTGAGTTATTGAATCAAGCAACGAAGGGTTGTGCCGAGCTTAGGGCACTGTATACACTGTTAATTTAAGATTGGGCAGTGAAGAAAGTTACCATCGATTTTACACACATTGGTCTATAAAGCCAGAAAGCTTCATTTAAATGTGTGACACACACACCAGTGTTTCCTTTTAGTAATTAAGTAACTTAGTATATTAAGATGTTATATTCCATTTACCTACTATGCAAGATGATGTAAACTATAGTGTTAAGTGTCAATAACCTCACCATTGGACAATGGAAATGTGGAGATTCTTTTTGTAATAACCCTGTTTACTTACCCGCTGCAGCTAGACAAGTTATCCTCGGTATTTCAGCGGGGCACAACATAATATCAAAATCGATATTGTTGGTTATATTTTGCCACGACAACCAATTGTTATAAATTTCCTTATACTTATCATCCGATGGACAGGCGTTGAATTTCTCCAGATATTCTATCATCTGATCGGGGGCGATCTCTTCGCAGCAACAGTATTTCCATATTTTCGTTTTCTACAAAGGAAGCAAGTAAAATGATAGACGAACAGCACAGACCGGATTCCTTTGTTACCAGTGTTAAATAATCTACAATTTGTCTCCAATTATGATTTACGTTTCTGGCACTATGCAAAGTTTTGCCATCGCAAAAGGAAAGGATCTTTTCTATAGTTTCTGACGGTAACATTATTGTTTATTTACATGCACTACTAGTTTTAACCTATAGAAGCGTCTGAGCTGATACACCCAAAATATCTTTGTCCGCGGCGGTCCGCGCGTGAATGCCTTTGTTAAAACGTAAATAGTACGACGTTTTTGTGGATAAATACACAAATAAAACTAACTACTAACATACTAGTCCCCTTTTTTAATTCCTTCCTCGAAGGAAACGGCTTTGTGCGGGTATATTTAGAATTTTCTTTAATTAGAAGTGTAGATGGCGCTCGAGTCACTTGTCATTTCAATACAGAAATCTGTCTCTAAACTTCCAGAAAAATTCTAAAAGATGGCGTTTGATTTTAGTTGTTTAAACATCCACAGGTTGTTGCTTTCTTACGTCACGGTGGCGACGAGCTTGTCAGTTTGTTCCAACAGTTTCAGTCGTATATCGTTGGTGTTTGGTGAATCATGTTGTCTTAGTCGCGTATTCGTTCGCGTGCCGTGCCGTTTTTATCAGTGATCCTTTCGGACAGAAAAAGAAAAACGTTCCTTACGAAAAACGAAAATGAGTGTGCGACTACCGCCGTTAGAATTTACCGAGTGCATCACCGACAGTCCGTTTTTCCGCGAGAACCTTCACAAACACGAAAAGGAGTTGGAAAACACGAATCATCAGATTAAAAGGCTCATAAAAGAAGTTAAAGAACTGCTGGATGCTGCGAACAGTAAGTCCCTCGTCGAAATTCCGTGCCACTTCGCGGTCGTAACCGACGACACGTGAAAAGAAGGGTGATGCGTATCGAAGAGACTCACTCATTCGATTATAGCGAATAAGTAGATCAGTGTTACAAAACGAATAATTTGTTGTTGTTCTTCTTGTTGTTGTATGTCTGTATACGTATGTGCGCGTAAAACGTACCTGTCGTCGGTTACGATAACGGTTTTAGAAATAAAAGAATATGTAGATCGGCGTAGCCTTCGAATTGTTGAAAATTTTATTCTAATCGGATTGTTTGTCGTCTAGAACGTAAATATTTTCGAAAAATTCGCTTCGCCGGATGTAATTTTAATTTGTCCAACCAATTAACATACAGATAACCTCGTTTTTTCATTTGGTATTTACTGTGGAGAGTTTATTTTCTACTTGATCTGTTTATTGCTGTACACTGACTGACAAAAGTATTGGGGTATTTAGGTTTTTGAGATAATGAGTAAAAAGGTTAATATCCTGATAATATAATAACATATTCGAGCAACAACGCACATCAAGTTTTACCCCGTCAGCAAGAAGGGGTAATAATATAAAAGTCATATTTTTCGTCTATGCATTGCGTTCTTCGTCCTAGTAGCCGTAGGAAAGGTTACGCAAAAATAAACAACCTCGATTTATTTTTTACCTTTTGCTTTTGCTAGTGGGGTACCTCAGGATAGTGTTCTATGCCCGCTTCTTTCTCCTACAGTGGAATCCGTTTACAATGGACTACAGGGGGACACAGTTAAATAGTCTATTATAACCGAGTATTCATCGCCTCAGAACAATTATTAATTAAACACTGTATTTTATTGAATGCAACACCAAAAAGAGGTACGAATTTTTTAACGAAACTTGTTAGAACCGTTTATTTACTCAAAGGTGGTAATTGATTAAAATTTGAAAGATAAAAGGCAAAAGATCAAGACGTTTTATTTTTGTTCTTTATTAATATGTTGGGCCTCTCCTATTAGTTTCACACTCCCTCAGCCTTCGTGGTATCGATTCCAGTAGGTGGTTGATTTCCTTTCGGGGTATGGTGTCCCAAGCGACCTGCAATTCATGTCGGAGAGCTTCCAGTCTTTACGGAGGATCCTCTAAGTTTCTCAGTTTTCTTCCCATAATGTCTACCACATTTTCAATTGGCGAGAGGGCAGGAGATTTGGGTGGCCTCTTCGAATTGGTTTAGAAAAATTCTCGAAATGTGGAGACGATCATGATCTTGCTAAAAAGTAGTCTTCCAGTTGCTGAAGATATAGAAGAATATGGGTTTCCACCACCTCATCAACGTTGGGCATAAACACCAACTGTGACCTACTCTCACATATTACAGCACCCTATACCATAACTCCCACGGCTCGGTGCACGTGCCTTTCAACGGAAAATTAACTATCACGAAGTTTCCCACGTCTTCGCCTGACCTTCCTGCGGCCATCAGCATCCCTATACAAAATCGGGATTCATCACTGAACACCGCCCTATACCAGTACAGGTCCCAGTGCATTTGCACCTTGCACCACTCCAAACGTTGCAGTTGGCGTAAGCTGTAAGTGGCAGCACAAGATGTGTAGTGTATTTAGGTTAATTTAAAAAAGTAGAAATATCTGTGGTTTAGGATAAATTCAAAAAAAAAAAAAGTGTTCGTGTACACCTTTACCATACAGACTTTGATACCTACAAATACATATATATTTCAAGCTCAACTAAGCTAGTTATCCTCACTCGGGCAAAAACAACAAATGACACACTATGTCACTTGTGCTACGCGCCACGTAAGTCGAGAAACAAGAGGATTTCGATTCGTTCGAACAACACGAACGAAGTCAAGCGGAACATTGAAGATGGCAACTAGCGACATACGGATTTGGAGGTATCAAAATCTAACTAAACATATGTTGTGTTTGCCAATATTTCATGCTCTGTATTAGATTTATAACTTAATTTTCTTCCATTCTTATTTCCTCGAAATTTGATTTTTCTCTAAATCTTCCACTATCGTTTTCATTCGATTTCTTGGTTTCGTACTGTATTCCAGCCTTCAGAAACATTTTCCTTTTGGTCCTTTTTTTTTAATATAGATTTTTAATTTCAACTGTTGTTGTATTCTTCTTGCTTCTCGAAAATTTCCTGCATTTCGGTATTTGTTCTTTTCTTCCATTCTATTCCTGCCTGCTTACTTCCAAAAATTCTCCTTTCTCAGGTTTCGAATGTACGTTATTATTCATGCTTCACAAGGATAGTCTAGATCAGTCTTTCTCAACGGGGACGATTAGTAACAATTTATATTTTGGGGAGCAAAAAACAATTTTCTGGGCGATATAGTAAACCATTATTATTAAGAATAATTAGTTATTTTATTCGTTATATCGTACACTAATTAAACAAATAACACTACTACGAATTTGGCGAACTTTTCGAAGTGAAGTGGGCGATACTACATAACGGTTTTCTTGAAGGGGGCGTTGATTCGTTGGTCTAAATCAATGGTTCCCAAACGGTGATCCAGTAATCACGTTTGATACAATGGTATCTAATAAATCGGAAATTAACTAACGAAAGAATTTCTGTCTTTATTGGAATAACATTCTTGACATCATTATGTGGTATACATTGTCACAGGTGACGAACCTTGGAAATATTTGTCTAAACCTGAAACTAGCAACAATCCATTGTTTGGGTGTTCCTGAATCCTACAAAGGTTGTTCGTTAACGAAGCACATTCCGGAAAATAATGGCTTGTTTCTCCGGTTGGGCTGGACAATGTGCAACCATTTAAAGGATCGAAGAACAGTTAATACTGAATGGTATACAATAATTTGTTTGCCAGAAATAATCGACGAAATCGGGAAAAGTAACCGAAAACGTGGCATTATTCTGCATCATGACAGTATCAGCTCTCACACAACACGTCCAACAATTGATTATAAGGAGGAGAAAAACCTCCAAATAATGTCTCATTGCCCATATTCACCCGATTTATCGCCTAACGATTTGTTTCTGCTCCCGAATGTCAAACAAAAAATGTGCGGACAGCAATTTTTAGCACCTCAAGAAGTTGTCGAGGGCTTCAAAATACCATGTTTTTGAGATTCCAGCTTCAGAGTGGAAAAAATATTTCGAGAATTAGTTTAAACGCATGCAAAGGGTATAAATTTCAAAGACGAATACTTTGAAAAGGAAAAAACTTGGTGTGTGGGGTTTACGCACGCAGACCGAACAAGCACGCACATCATACTCTCTCTATCTCTCTCTTGTTTTCTTTGTTTTTCACACGAAGCGAATGGCTGGCTTCGCCCAAATTTAACGCTCTTACGCTTACGCTTATGATCGGGCTGGCCCGGTGTCCCTTAAGAAGTATTCACTTCAAGAAACAGTTTGTTCCAAACTTTTTCTTTCCTAGTTTTTGTACTAACTTAAAAGGCGCGCCTCGTACAATTATTTTTCCTGTTTACATAATCTTATTAATGCTAGTATTATTGTACATAAATACCTATATACATAGTTTTCAAATGAGTCGTAACAAATCCTTCACGATAGAGACTTCGAAAGCATTTGGAAGCATCGAACACGTACCGTACATATCGGAATTTTTACCAGCAAGTCTCGTAATAAATAATATAATACAATGAAAAACATGCCCATTGATTCCATGTAAGGGGAACAATGTAAAGAAAAATGAACTGGAAGGACGACCGACGATGATGACGGTAAGGATGATGATAGAACGGCATACCGTCACGTTTGGCCCCAAATTTGTTCAACGGCCAACGCCATTGATCCACTATATAGACACAATACACGCGGGGGAAACAATGTATGAAACGTCCTCAGCATAAATATGACGAGACACGAGTCTATTAGGTATTCCTTTCAGTTTTTTCCTTTTGTGCTAGTAATAGTCGTTTAATGCTTGTTTACATGTTCAGTTATCGTTGAATTTTTTTCTTTTTTCTCTGATTATCGTCAAAATTGGAATAAGGATTTTGTTGATTTTCTCCCAATATCTAACCATCCTCGTATACCGAAACACTTCTGTTCTAAATAGACTGTGTCGAAACTGGTCGACAGTGCAGTACTTATATTTCTTGACCTGACCTCAAATCCCAAGCATCTATTAGTACCGTTCAATTTACGAAAAGGAAAGTTTATTTAATCTTCTGATGTTTCGTCCTGCTGCACCGCTCTGAACGTAAACAAACCAATTCATGCATTATTCATCTCGATTTGGAGCATGAAATCCCTAACATGGACGTCGTATCGGCTCTTTATAATTTATTTCGATGCGGCCACGTCGTAATTTTAGATTAGCTCGCAGACAATTTGCATTAGTTATGGTTGCTATAACAGTCGAGTTGCTGCCTTCCTATTTATTCATATCGGGTTTCCAACAGTCGAGATTACAGAGCAATTAATTTTAATTGAATTTTTTTAGGAACTGTATCAATCGGTGAAATTGAAAACGTGCTTTGCAATTAATTTAGAATTTATGGTGTAATTAAAAAAATCTGTAAAAGGAGAAGGGGGTAACAGGGAAAGTGATTTGTTGAATATACGAGGGATGCACTTTTAGTGTTCCGTATACAACTGCGTATATGAAACTTAAAAGTCAAAATACAACTCACCTGCTACGTGCTTCCTTTTATACCGGGTATTCCGAAGGTTTGAGAACTCGGAAACAAACAGCTGAGTTCTTCTCGAAGATGTGAAAAGAAAGGAACACAGCACTTCGGAAGCAAGTGGCTGTTAGGAGCTCTGTTGACAGCCAGAAACATAGCCTAGGATGCGGGTCAAAGTTAAGTTCGATAGAATTTCAAATTCTAGAATAGAGAAACAATTCTGGGCGAATGTTGTAGTTAGCAACTTAAATTTTAACGAAAGACTAACGGGAAGAGGAGGGAATTTCATATATAGTCCGATAAAACAAAGGAAAGGCGTGAAAACGTTTACCGCAGTTTTGCTATGGCCATTAAAATAATGATGATAATAATAGTGTTTATTGTCCAACGGTTAAACCAATAATAAGACAAATTAACAATAGATACACACATACATATACATATACTATACAAAAGACAAGTTAAACAGACTAAATTACAAGATCAAAGAAAGAAAAGAAAAAACAATTAAGTAAATTCATTAATTCTATAAAAAAAGTTATTGTGTAGCGCATCAGCAGAGTGGTACATATGTAAATGCAAACGGAGAGCCATGCAGCAGCAAAGTGATCCTGGAAAGAGGGTAAACCAAAAGTAGGAGAGGAACGAGTGGATATCCGGGGAATAGCGAAATTGATAGAGGAAAGTAAATCAGGGGAACCTGAGGTCATGTACGATTTTCCACAAAAATTGAGCTTCCTGGACTTCACGACGACTTGCCAAGGATTTCACATCATGTCTTCTTAGTAGAACTCCGTAGTCAATGCCGCGTTCAGGTTATATGCCATCCATTGTAAAAGATAGATATTTTAAAAAGCGTCGTTGCACCTTTTCAATAGATTGTTGGAGATAAAGAAAGTAGGGACACCAAGCTGGCAAAGCGTATGCAAATTTGCTGGCGATAAAGCTAAAGAACAAGGTCTTGAGCAACGAGGTACTATTGAAAAATTTACAGGTTCGTAACACAAAACCCAATGCCCCAGGTGCAGTAACACAAATATGGTTAATGTGAGATGCAAAACTGAGGCGGGAGTGAAATAAAACGCCTAGGTCCATTACACTATCAATTTTATGAAAGACAGAAGCTAGGGTGGAATAAATTGACTCTATATAGTTAACTGTTTTAGTGAAGGAGACAGAACAGCATTTCTTTATATTTAATTTCAGTTTATTTGTGATTAGGGGATATGGCGCGCGATTACGCTGTTCATAGAGCAGCCGAGATCTCGCGTATAAACGAATTGGCCGCGTCCATCAAGGATGAATAAATTGGAAAGTTTCCTTCCTCATATGCGAAGCTGGTTTCTAATAGGTAGTATCAAGTCCAGTTGATTTAACGTTGATGAGAGATGGCTTTGGATGAGTCTGTTTTCCCACTTCCGCGTACGACCAGGCGTCCAGCAGATATCCTCGATGAAGGGAAGACGCCGAAACTCCCATAAATAACTATTCTACGGCAACTTCAGCAGATGCGGACTTTCACATAAGTCGAACGCCATTACAAATTTTGCGTAATTTATTTCAAATTGCCGAAAAACAAAACGGAAATTGCATTACGTAGAATCTTGGAAGGGCGTTTTGGTGTAGCGGAAAAATCGACGGTATACTCTCCTTCGGGCATCTGCTACCGCTCCTGCGTCGAATGCATTCTTTTTCGCCCCCAACGCGTTTTCGTTTTTTGTTCCTACGCGCTTCGAACAACTAGCATAGCATAGGCTGCGAGTCAAAATTACTTTCGACAAAGTATCAAATTCAAGAATAGCAACACGTCAAATTTTTTTGGCGAATGTCGTAATTAGCAACTTAAATCATAACAGACTACCGGATGTAAAACAAAGGAAAGGGTTGAGGTCGTTTACCGTAGTCGTGAATACCATTAAAATAATTATTGCGCACACACAACGCGCTGTGACGGACGATCTAATTGTTGCTACAGCAGGGATCTCGCGAATAAATGAATTGGCTATCTCTTTCAAGGGTGAACAGATTGTAAAATTTCCTTCCTTATATGCGAAGCAGGTTTTCATCAATTGGTGTGAAGTCCAATTGATTCAACATTGATCAAGGATGGCTTTGGATGAGCCTTGCGACTTCCGAGTACGACCAGGCGTTCAGCAGAGATCCTCGATGAAGGGAAGACGGCCAAACTCCCGTAAATAACTATTCTACGGCAACTTCAGCAGATGCGGACTTTCACATAAATCGAATTTACTTTAAATTACCGAAAAACAAAACGCAGATTGCGTTACGTAAAACTTTAGGAGGAGGGGGGCGTTTTGGCGTCGTGGAGAGGTCGATGGTGTGTCTTAGGACAGGTGCTACCGCTCTCTTTTACGCCTGCGACGCGTTTTCTTCTTTCCTGGCTGCTGCGCGCTTCGAACAACGTTCGCTTCTCATAAACCGATCAGGTACCACTTATTCGTACTCCGTCGTATATTAGGGCCGAAATAGCAGTTTCCATTGATGGTTGTAAGCAATTAATAATTCGCGGGGCTCGATATGAAGTGAAAGGGAAAATAAACGTCAAGCGGAAAGGGTACAGGTTCGAACCACGCGGCGCCGCAAAAAAACAAATATACGGTCGTTGATGCGTAAAATAGGATTTAGAATTTAAAGTAAAATAAACGCAAATATTGGGGAGGATAACGCACCGACGCTTGGATTATTTAAATTTCAAACAAACGTACGAGCCCGTCCTCAGTATTAGGTAAATACACTTGGCGAGCACAAATGCAAAGCGCGGTCATTGTTTTGCGACAGATAAAAAAATATGCAGACATTCCAACGTGCCCACTTCCTGATTAAGCGTTATTGTAACGCGGGCTGACTCCCGGTGCGAAGCAACAACAGTAGTAATGGGCGTATTGCAATCGACGCCGGGAGATAACGAAAAAGTGGATCAGCTTAGCCTATGTACCTGAATCGGCGTATTCTGATGTAATTTGCGAACGCGACTCGCAAACGATGCAGAAATAGCATCTCCGTTTCGTCCCGGATTAAATGCAACGAATAAGCCAATTTTTATGCGTAGAATGTTGTGTTAGACGTTTTAGTTTAGAAAGGAATTGAGAGGTTTGAGTGTATAGATTTTTGCGGAGTCGTCATCGAATGTACTACTTATTAATAAATATAAATATTTAAGATTATCCAATCTGTCTGTCAAGTTTGAAACGCGGGACGTTCCCCGAGAGATCATCGAAGAATACATTAGCTTATCGTCTGGGAAATTCTGCCGATTACAACCGCAAGAAATAAAAACGTCGGTTGGTAACCATAAAACAGCATAAAACAACCAAAAGATAAATAAAAACAAGACATCTATAATGGGCGAACATTTTCTGGCTCGTTGAATCTTGGAAGAAGGTTTGACACCTCTTTTGCTACCACCACTCGATGATTTCTACTTATTTTCTTATTCAGGTTAGGTCCAAATTTTGGTACTAAAAAGCAAAAGAATAAAAACATAACTCCATGATGAATTCCCAACCGAATCTAGAACGCGATACTTTTCTCTCTAATCTAAAAATTATACAACCTAGAAACGAAACTTTTCATTTCCGTTCAAGAATAATTTCGAATATCTCTGACTGTCTGTATGCAATGTTAAGCACGCAAAATGTAAATATTGTTCCGTATCTTCTCTTCTCGTGTACTATTTACACATACAATATTTGCTCGACACGATCCCCATTGAATATTTCAGTCCCCAAAAAGCCAGTTACGTTTCGAGCCTAATTTAAAAGTGAAGGGTTTCCAACCCCTCCTTATAAAACAGATCTCCAGTAGCAATCCCGAGGCGCGCGTTTAACGGGGTTTCGTACGTGATGACTCATTCGTTGCGTCGTAAAGCTCTATGGGAGTCTGCCATCTTGAAAGAAGGGATGCCCGCGTCTTCCTCGATGTCGTTGTTATATGTATATAGAATACACGAGAGACTCGATTATCGAATTTGTGTACATAGTTTCTTACAACCAATGCGTCAAATTTATTTATAAGATTCTATGAGCTAAAAGTAAGTCAATGAGTGCAAAAGAAAAAAATTATTAAAAAGAAAATTGGGCAATGAAAATTATTGTTTTGGATTGAAAAGCTCGAGGGTCGTTGAACTAGCTGTAAAAGTAAACAAACACGCCCTATCCAAATATCCACTTCACCTTGCTTAACATATCGCCCGAATTTTACTAGCATTTACATTTTTTTCTAAATTGTAAATATTTGTCATCTTAGTTGACCTTAGTTCCTTCCAGAACTTGCGAAACTTTAAAACTTAATTTCGACTTTTCTGTGATAGTAGGAAAATATTTGCGGTTAGAAATTTTGTTTTATTTTGTTTGAACTTTCTTCTTCGTTTTAAGTTGTGGGAAGTACGCTATATATGCCTTCGGGAGAATTGTCCGATGGTTACGTTTGATGAAAATGGACGAAGAAACGGGGAAACAGCCTTCAGTAACTTTTGCTGGAATGGGAATTAAATGAATGAGACATTTCGATAATTCCTTTCCGTCCTAACAACGTGGGTTTTTCGATGTAGTTTCAAATTTACAAGCTGGAGCTTAGAAAGATCCTCCATTACCATTACAGTGACGATGTTCCGTTGGTTTTGGAATCTGAATCGAATTTTCGTCTTCTCCATATTCCTCCTGAATCCCTTGTTCAGTGTTTGGTAAAATGTAGATTTGTAGATTCTCGGCGCGTCGCTGTCCTTTAAATATCTCTGAATCAAGACATGAAGAGATCTTTTGTGATATAAACGCTAGAATTCTTAAACCTTTAACAAAATCTGCAAGCCATTTAGAAGGAACGTAGCTCATCTCGACAAATTAAACAATTTTCGGCAGTAGGAACCCTACTATACTTGGAACATCGTACCTATTTTTAAAGATTTCTGTTTCCTCAACGTCACGTTAATTGTTCCCTGGAATTTTTCCTTCCTCGAGCTCAGTTCTTCAGCTTCTATCCTCGAAGGTACACGCGTACTTGAAGTTTTCGATGAACAGCTACGAAACCAATGTGTGGAGTTCCTGTGAAGTCTTTAAGAATTTTTTTCTTTCTTTCCTTTGTGATTTCCAATAAAGATTCCATTGGGTCGGTGTGGTGTGGTGTCAAGCTGAATTAATCTGAATTATTTCAGTTGCTTTCTGCCAGTCGTCTTCATAATAATTACTTCTTAATATTGTTTTTTTATTTCTTGGAAATACCTCTTTCTGTATAACATGTAAATCGTTGCATATTCATCGTTATTTTATCTACAGCCCCTGAAGTCTCTTTTCTGGGATATCCAACCACTTGGATTGCAACTTTACACGCGGGTGAAAATGCACAATGCAATCACTGCCCCAAAAATAAGATAAGCCGCCCAAAACTGGATAATACAGAAAAAATAACACGAAGATAAAACAAATATAATGGAAATGAAATGCCCGAGAAGATCGGATAAAGTAAGAAGCAACAACTAAATAGGTACGGAAATACGGAAGTAATTACGCAGAGGTAGACCAAGGAAACAGTAGATTGGCCAGATAGAGGAAGTTGGAAGAAAAAGAGGAACAGCGTTCGAAGAAATGAAAGTATTGGCGAGGGAAAGGAGGGAATGGAAGAAATAGGTGGACGAAGATAAGGGTACACACACACATGAAGAAGGAGAAGGAGAAGAAGAAATGAAAAAGAATAAATTAGTTGTATAGGTAGTTGGAGAGGATTTTGGAAGTTTGGGGAGTTGGCGAGATTTTTGGAATTTAGAGAGGTTCGGATGGCTAAATGAATTTGACTAGATAGAGAAAATTGCAAGAAATAGAGCAACAACGTTGGAAGAGATGAAAGTACTGGCGAGGGAAAAAATAGTTGGATGAAGACAAGTATTCACAATCTGACGCCTGAAACCGTAAAAGAAATCGAGAGAAGATGGAGAAGGAGAACAAGGAATTGAAAAAGAGTAAATTAGTAGTGTGGGTACTTTGAGACAGCGGCAGTGTTTCGGAAGTTTGGGGTGGCTGAATGAATTTGACCAGATAGAGGAAATTGGAAGAAATAAAGGAACAACGTTGGAGGGGATGAAAGTATTCGCGAGGGAAAGGAAGGAATGGAAGAAGTAGATGGAGGAAGACAGGCTCTCACGCCTGAAACCGTAAAAGAAAGCAAGGGGGAGAAGATGGAGGGGTATGGGTAGTTTGAGAGGCCGGCAAGATTTTTGCAGTTTGGGGAGTTGGCGAGATTTTTGGGATCTAAAGAGCTTCGGTTGGCTGAGTGAATTTAGGGGCGAGTTGGCTCATTGTTTTGGGAATTGGGGAGTTTGAGTGTCTGGGTGAATTTGAAGGAATTGGCAGCACTTTTTGGATTCAGGATGAAGTTTTCTAATTTTTGTCTAATTGAGGTAGAGGTCACCGGCATTTATCAGAGGTTGATGATTCTTGCGGTTTATACCGCATTCAGCCTACGAAGGCAGTTACGAAATGCAGTTTTGTAATGGCAATTTACTACCTTGTTAAACTGAATGCGGTAATAAGAACTTATTGTCGTCTATACTCTGTAGGTGCTTGTTCTATTATAATTCTTCCATTTTTTTTATCTCCTTGTCCATTTCTGTCATGTATATGATATGTCGCACATTTCTGTCAGTTTTTCATTGCTTATGCTTATCCAATATCATCGCAAATCCTTACAGATTTAAACTTTCAAAATTTCATTTAATCCGACGCTGAAAGGCATAAGGATTGACGAGAAGAAGAAGAAGAAAAATTTCATGATTGCGATTGTGGTTACGGTGCCAAAAAGTTAACTTTTTTATGGTTCCAGGAGAAAAATATTAGTGTAACTCTTCATTTATGGCTCGTACTACTTTGTATATTTTAATACAAGTGAAGTCTTTGTATGTATATATGTATATTGTTTGTTCGTTTCGCTGTTTTAATGTCATTGGAAAAGCGACACGTTTAACCAGCGGAGCGTGGACAATTGGCATTATTTAAGAATAAAAAGACCGAGACTTAGTTGTCATTAAAACCTGAATAGAGAACTCGATCAATGCATAAAATATATGCGAACAGAAGTATACATTAATAGCTTCGAGGAATTTCTAAATTTATGGTGATAACTCCACCAATCGATTTTCGAGTCCTTTACGCGAGCAGTTTCGACAAAATCAACATTCCGCTTCCATAAAGAGGACCCGACGCCTTCAATTACCGTCAATTCCAATCGCATAATTCGCTTTACGCGCCTTTCCTCGTCAACCGCATGCAGTTTTTCGTACAAGGTCGATACGTTTACCTCACCATTCAAATTTCTCATTTCCGGTTGTGCCGCTGGATATCCTTTTTTTCCTATTCGCGATTACGAACGGTGGTGGCCTTGGCAGAGACTTCGATGGAACTTTTCAGAGACGAAATTGTTGGTACGGTAGAGAATGAAAATGTAAGCTTTGAACGCGTACATAAAAGCCCACACGGTTCTAACTTTTAATAACGATAAAATAAAAACCGATAAGATTATGTCTCGATGTAGTTATCGTCGATACAGAATGTTTATTATCGAAACTTGTGATTCATCGAATTGCTTATCAGTAGTAAACACGTTATCTCATATTAATGCTATATGAAAAATCGTTGATACGTGTTATCGGTGGGTTTATAAGGCGATGGTGATAGATTCTATGTAAAAGTTAGTTTAACTGGATTTATTGATACTTTCCCGCTCGGTAAGGAACGGAGTTTGGGAATTAACGTCACTTGACTGTCCCAAGGAGTATACGAGGATGGGATGAAATTTTTCCGACTTAATAAGGAAGATACAAGAATTGGCATCAATTTAATTCTTTTTTTTTTGCATAGTCGCCTCTTACTTCCATTTTATTATTATGTTCCAGTGCCCAAATCCCCAGTTTGTGAGGGCATTCGTCCAAGTCTGTAAAATAAGCGTTCATCACGCTTTTTATAACCATTTTTTACCAGCAAGGAGTTGTTTGAAGTTAGGGAAGAGGTGCAAGTGTAAAAACGGGCAAAAATCGGATTATCCTGCACAATGTAAAACTTCAATTCATGAATTTTGGCCCTTCCTGATGAGGAAGGACCCCTTGCTTCGTCAGCCCTCGCATTTCTTCCTTGACTTTTCGTTTCAACTGTTTCAAAAGGTTGGGTTAATATTCGGCGTCAATCGTCTCGTCATTTGCTAGATAGTTTACCAGCAAGATTCCTCCAAGTCCGAAAACATGACCATAGCTTTTACTGCAGATGGAACGTTCTTCGCCATTTTCTAAGAAATTGTCTCAGCATCTCTTGAAAAGGCGGAAGTCTGAAAGCGGGCAAAATCGGATGATTTTGCACGATTTAAAACCTGAATTCATGAATTTGGGGCATGACCATGACAACCTTATAAGAGGGAATGTTGGCCGAATGCAAGAGAACTCCTCGCTTAGTCAGCCCCCGCCTTTCTTCCTTAACTTTTTGCTTCAACTGACTCAAAACGTGGGGTCAATATTCAGCGTTAATTATCTCGTCTTGTGCTAGATAATCTACCAACAAGATTCCTTTAACGCCCGAAAATACAATGGCCATGTCCTTTTCTGCAGATGGGACGTTGTTCGCCTTTTTCGACGCTGTTTCTTCCTTGAAGGAATGGTCCCACCATTTCTGGAAAAGGGGGAAGATTAAAATGTCAATTCATGAATTGTTCATTGCCATGACAGTCTTGTAAGTGGGAATGTTGTCCGGATGAAAGAGGACTTCTTGCTTCGCCAGCCATCACCGCCGTTCCTTAACTTTTGGCTTCAACTGATTCAAAAGGTTGGGTTAATAATATTCGGCGTTAATCGTCTCATTCTTTGCTAGATAATTTACCAACAACGCCCGAAAACACAATGGCCATGGCCTTTCTGCAGATGGGACACTCTTCGCCCTTTTTCGGCATTGGTTCTCCCTTGAAAGAATGGTTTGAACATTTCTGGAAAAGGCGGAAATCTCAAAGCGGACAAATCGAATGATGGTGTACCATCTAAAACTTCAATTCATGAATTCTGGCTATCACCATGACAACCTTATAAGTGGGAATGTTGTCCGGATTAAAGAAGAGTGCTTGCTTCGCCAGCCTTCGCCTTTCTATCTTAACTTTTCGCTTAAACTAATTTAAAAGATTGAGAAACTACAATGGTCACGGCTTCTTTTGCAGATGAAACATTCGTCATTTTCTTCAGCGTTGGTTCTCCGTATCCAGAGCTCAAGTAGTCTTGTCAGAATAAAAGAAATTCCTGTGCCAAGGCCACTGTGTCAACACCAATCAACTACTTTTTAGCAGTTTTTTGATTTTGCGATTTTTCGGAAACTGTTGGAGTAATCTAAAGAAAACTTCTACGCTGGCGAGCCTAGCTTATCAAGACGACTCGATTGATATAATGTAAGAACGAACCTCATAACTTCCATAGAAACACGACGGATAAGCGATATTTCCTATTTTAAGAACTTTTTTGCGGTTTTTCACGTTTTCTCGGCAACCGTTTGGAATAATCTTAATAAATCACTTACCATAAGAATCAGCTCGTCGAGGCGCGTCATTCGGTGTAGGATTGAACCTTTGAACGTTGATATCTCAGCAACGGTTAGAGCTACAGCGTTTTTAATACCATATTTGGAATCTACGCGTTGAGATTTATTCGATAGGCATATTTCGAACGCGTCTCTATCTAGAGCAGACATGGACAACCTTTTTTGTAGAAGTTTTATGCTGCGAGTAATCTTGAAAAATATACATTTTTGTGGTATCCTTATGATTCCTTATGAATTAAGTTTAGACGGGCCGTGCTAATATGCAACGAAAGAATTCAGTAGCGGGCCGAGCAAATCTTACTCGAGGGCCGCATGTGGCCCGCGGGCCGGAAGTTGCCCATACCTGATCTAGAGCTTCGGGGATGCAAGATTCGGTATCTACGAGCCAAAATCTATCGCATATATGTATTTGGGGGAGTCGAACTATTATCTCATTTTTTGCTTTTCCATGCCTCCTTCATCCTTTTCAGGGTTGTGCTTGTGCGCGAATCTCATTTCACTTAACATCTAGATTTTCGGCAGTCGCTTCGACTTCTTCTGTCTACCTCTTTCTTGGTTTCTCGTACTATATTTCGTCTATATTTTCCCATGTGCCAGTCATCTTAGTATTAGAGTGTGTACAGGAATTACTCCTGAAAATGGCGCAATGCGAAATGTACAACGACCTAAGAATATAATTTTGTGAAACAATAACAAGTGTTTTATTAATTTTTAATTTTTAAAATGTTTTACCAAGTGACCACAGTACGTTCAATTCGTTATTTAAAGGTTAGGTAAAGTCTTTTTTTTTTCTGAACAATGTTTTCCTTTTGATCTTTCTGACAAATCTCATCTTGGCGTTTTCTGTCTTCTTCTTTTGGTTCTTTGTGGTCATCCCTACTTCTGACTCATGGGTAAGTATTGGTGTTCCTACTCTTTTGAATATCTGTTTTTGCTTGCTTGCGTATATCTCGCTACTGCTTAGGAAGGATCTAGTTATGCTATTAAAGACTCTCCCTATCTTTTCCGTCCGTATCTTAATTTCTTCGTTCAGCTTTCAATCTCCTTCCTACTATGGTGGGTATAGTATTTGAAACTGGGAGCTTGTTCTAGTTTAGTAGCTTCAACTAAACAATGGTAATATGCGTGCATTGAAGTGTCTCTCAGTCTAGTTTAAGACCCTACTGCAACGATTTCGCAATAATGATGATACTGATTTAATGTCATGATGAATAAACTGCTTTGCTCCACATACATACATAAATATCTATTATTATAATTACAACGTTTATACATTCATCCACCATACCAGATAATAAAACGTTAACTAATACCGCTCCAGAATCGTACGCCTACATTATCAAATATCGTTCCAAAAACGTCACGAGGCTCTTCGCGCGTTTCGTGTATGCACCGACAAATTTGTTCCTGTAATATTGTGTTACATGCATGAGTATTGCGTCACAATGCAACAACTACAACACAACGACGACAACGACGTTTCTTAAGGTCGGGCGCGATAAAGGTTGTGACTTTTACACCTGATTTCTTTGTTTCGCCGTCCGCCTCTATCATTTTTCGACTTTCTAAAAGTAATCGTTCTTTTTCTTCAATGTTGTTCCTATTATTCCGTTCGTGTCGATAATACGGTTATGTAGAACAACGTAGAACAAAAGAATAAATATGCAGACGTGCTTGTCGATGATTAATAATACGTATGAGCATGTATAGTTTTGAGTACGTGCCTGTATCTGCTGGTAATACGAACGCCATAACAATAGGCGAAGTGAAATAAAGGAAATCGGATTATATAGATGTATGTGCCTGACATACGTATCTTTGCCATCGTTTGAAGGTCGCAACGTCACAAAATCAATCAACCAGCAATAACGTCGGTGTTGCATTGATTTATGATACAAATACGGAGGTGACATTGTGCTTCACTATATTTAGCCGAAAGGGGTTTCTTGGTGAAATTAACCTTCCTATACTTCACGCATACGGTCTGTGAGACCGACTTATATAGTATAGTATACGTTTTCATTTTGACGTGAGTATAGGAAGGTTAAGAACCAATATCGACATATGTGTCCAGTAAGTTTTTATAGATACAGATCTTTCCAAGTAGATATGACTCAAAGGTCCATGTCACGTCAAGTTTATACTTATCTAATCTAATTGAAATGTACTCTAATCATCTTGGAGTTGTAAAAATAAGCCTTTAAATCCCAATGCAATGTGCACGGAACCACACCTTTACGATAAGAAGGAACTTTATCTTCCACCGCCTTACACGTGGAAATTGTCGAGAGAAAAATCATATATGAACCGAGGATGAACATACCAATTTTCTTCAATTGGTGTATCTATATCTTTATTGATGTATTAAAGAATACAAATTGTCTATTAAAGTTACACATACAAAGCCAAACTAACACCACTAAATAATTAGGATGACTAATAAAACAACAACTTTTAGGCAAAATTCGACTTTACTCACGAACATGGGGTCCTTCAAGACTGACACCTTCTTCTCAACTCTTCGTTGACATTTCGATGCCTTTTTTATAGAACGATTTATCTTTGGCCTCAAAATACCCTTCAGTTTCGGCAATCACTTCTTCATTGGAGCCAAACCTTTTTCCCTGGACTATTTTTTTTTTTTTTTGGTCTGCAATAGTCGCTAAGAATCAGATCTGGAGAATACGGTGGATGGGGAAGCAATTCAAAATGCAATTCGTGCAATTTTGCCATTGTTGTGATGGAGTTATGCCACGGTGCATTGTCTTGGTGAAAGAGCACTTTTTCTTTGTTCATTTAGAGTAGTTTTTTTCGCAATTTCTTCCTTCAAACGCACCAGTAACGCCATATAATATTCACTATTGATGGTTCTTCCTTTCTCAAGGAAATCGATGAATAAAATACCGTGTGCATCCTAAAATACGGTGGCCAAAACCTTATCAGCTGACATTTTGATCGCTTTAGACGATTTTCATCATTTGCTATCCACTCAGCTGACTGCCGAGTTGATTCTGGAATGTGGTGATGGATCCTTGTTTCATCCATTGTCACATACTACATAAAAATTCTTTTTATTGTCCTGAAACAGCTCCAAACAGCGCTTTGAATCGTCGACGCGTTGTTGTTTCTGGATCGACTATGAGCAAACGCGGCACCCATTTCGAGCTTTCTCAATGGCTCAAATGTTCATGCAAAATGGTGAATACACTGCCTCTGCGATTGCCATCTATTTCACACAACTTATGATTGGCCAAAACCATTATGTGGATTTTTTTATTTTCTGGAAACAACTGTCGAAATTGGGCGCGTTTAGAATCATCGGTGTTTCTATGATCAGGTTTAAAATCAGCAAAACCACTTCTCCACCATTTGTCTCGATAGAGCGGAGTCCGTCAAGTGATTGCTTTGTTTGAACCGTATTTTTTCCCATAAAAAGCAATGCTTTATCAACACACGAATTTCGAGATTTTTCTATTGTTTTAAAAATTACATAAGTAATGTCACTAAAACCACTATCACTTGTCAACTAAACGTAACATTGTCATAAGATTTTGACACATATCGTTTGAAGGTTGGCACTTCCTAAACATCATATGAATTTGTCAATAGTGGCGCCATCTATATTTCAACATACGAACTTATTGAATGATGTGTTAACAGTAACATAAAAGACGAGAAAATGAAAGAAAATTTAATAAAAGGCTAGGAATCTTCACGAAGAGGACTTTCCTTCTCTCCAAGCTCCTTATCACCTAAAGAGTCATTGGAAATGTAATATTCCTTCTCTAGTAATATCCTCCTAAGTTTTCTTTACGAAGCTCGGAGGTTTCAGATCATTTATATTGTTTGGGAGATGATTGAATAATTTGATGCCCTCCAATAATGTGGATTCTATGTCATCATTAGAATTGCTCAATTTGCACCAATAATAGTGCACAATGCAAGCTGCAAAGTATCCTCATAGCTCTTTTCTGCAGGTCGCCTTTGACGGATGTACCCCAAAACAGAATTCCATAGGAGCAATGACTGCAGAATGTGGAATTGTAGGTAAGGATAGCGGTATGTTGCTAGCAATTTAATTCGCCTGAGAGCCGAAGTTCCTGAAGCTAGCTTCTTTGTCAGATGGCCTCTGTGAGTTTTCCATTTGAACTCAGCACCCAGAGTTAGGCATAAGAACTTGACCGCTGTATGCTCTTCAGATTTGGTTTTAACGCCCAGTTCTTGGGTTTTACCTGTATTTAGTTTTAATTTATTGGAAATCAACCATGACTTCGCTTCTTCCAATGCTTCATGCGATTGTTCTGGAAGTTGCTGTTCACTTTTACGTTTCATGATAATAGAGGTATCATCGGCATATAAACACACCTCAACTCCCGGAACGGCACTAAGCAGATCATTAATGTAAATGATGAATAAAGGTGGACCCAAGATTGATCCCTGGGGCACGCCATGTGCTGTGTACTCTAAATGAGAATTTTCCGCCTTTTCCAGAGATGTTGGAATCTCGCTGAAAAAAGGTGAAGGACGTTCATGGTGAAGCAAGGAGTCATCTGCATCAAGACAACGCTCCCAGTGACAAAGATGTCATGGTAATGGTCAAAATTCATGAATTGAAGTTTGAAATCGTACAAGTTTATCCGATTCGCCCGCTTTTAGGCCAGAGACGTTTAGATCTTTCTGGATTTTACGTAAGAATTTCCCCCTCGATACGTAACCGTAATATAACGTAAACGACAAAAAAGTTTTACGTCTTTATCATGTTTATTTTAACGTTTTTTGTTTGTAGTCGAAACTTCACGTATACATTCTAAGCAACTCTTCAGCGATTTTCTTTACTTTAAGCACTCTATTAGATTGGATTTTTTCCAAGACAACATCTAAAATTCATTACTTGAACGTAATCCTCGCCTAAAAGGAAAACGATCGGCGCAGCAGTACTGTAGATATTTCCTCGCAAACCGACTCTAAAGCTTTCAGATAAAAGAAGAACCCTCTCAACGATAGCGCTCGTAGAATAGAGGTTAAGTATTAGACCACTCGAAAAGGTTTGACGTCCGTAACCCCATTATGCGCCGATTTAAATCCGGTCTAGCACCGCTTTATCACGCCTATTCAGTTATGTAATTTTTCACGCCGCATTACTAGCGAAAAAATCGTATTGATTCACACGAACACCGTTGGGAACATCAACCTAATAATGGCAAAAGCTAATTACCTATTACAGAAGTATACGTAGATTTATCATGGAACAGGAAGTGCGGTCGCGTTGACGACTTCTATCCGCGCAAACGAGTTGCGTTGTGCAACTACCGATCTGTCAGTATCGACGTTGTACGCAGTACCTAAATTTGTTATGTATTTCTGGATTTTATTGGTAGCCATATCGTATTATCGACATGGACGCAATAAAGCGTCGACGAAAGGGCAGGAATTGGGTCATACGTCAATCGTCGATGGTTAAAAATAGTGTTAGAGGGAAGTGATTTAGAAGAGAAAAATTCGTTTGCGGATCGATCGACTGTTTCAAAACGAACGGACTTTCTTCGTAGCTGACAAAAACGAGAACCGATCGAAAGATATGCGTATCCAGGAGGTTGAAGAAAATAAATAACCGATGCTAATTTTAAGCTTATATATATATATATATATTTTTTAAGTTGAGAAAATAAATATAATTTGCATTTTGCACGAACAGATATGTAAAAGTCGTATTATATTATTGAGAACCACCTGCCAAGAGAACACTCCCCGATATGAATGAAACTTGGTCAGTTTGTAGATTCCATTTTGTGTTTGAAATCGCCGCTTTCCGTTTCGACGGAGTCCTATATTCTGGGGGTAAAAAACGGCCTCGAAATTTCGACGATTTTCAGTTATTTGCGATTTACTTACGATAAATGAAAAAGACTTTGTGAGTTTCAAAATATTTAATCAAAGTACCACCTGATGAAGCCATAGTGTGGCGAAACAATATTGTAGTGGTACTTTAATTAAATATTTTGAAACTCCCAAAGTCTTTTTTGAGCAACGTGTCTCCAATAAATGGATGTTGTAATTAGGTGGCAGGTAATTCTCGCCTAAAAAACAACTGGTATCAACAGGCACGCCGACAGTTCGACTGTACGGGTAGTAGTTGTTTTCAGACAAAATTAGGTTGTAGTCGAATTTGCTGGGGACGCCCCAAAATTTCCATGTTTACATGAATAGTTCTCCAGGCGAGGAGATCTAGGAACTGTAAAGTGTTCTCTTCCCGTTTTAAAAGAGAATGGTAATAGCCACTGGATATGAGTTCATTTTAAACCACAAGATTTTCTATTTTTTTTTCTTAAATTTTTTCATCATTGCTCCAGAAAGTACTCTAATTGTAAGTTTTAAAAAGCAATAAACATTTTTTTCGTCTTCTCTACACCGCGTCTCAAAACGCAACTCGAAAAAACGAGGTCGAAACAGTTTTCTAAGGCGAGCGTTGTCCGTTCCGTGCAGCGTTTTAATAACGCTGCAGCAGGTTCATTGTTTGACATTTCTAAATAGATATCGGCCGCAGCAGAACACGTTCAAACGCTGAAACCGAACGGACGGACTTGAGCGCGTATACGGGCAGGCGCGTATGTTGTACGTATACTTACGTATCTTATCACTCGTTTTACATATTCGAAACGATAAATATCGGCAAACATTTACTCGCATGCTTGAAATGATTACGAGAAGGTATGTACCAGAATAAACGGAATACATTCGAATGCGTCGACGTTATGTGTATAGATATGTACGTACATCAATATTTGAAGTATTGGAGGGAGGAAATGTTTGTTCTGTAAATGTTTCTTTTCTTCTTTATGCGTGTGTTTAGTGTTAGGTGCTTTGGAATGTCTCTTCAGTAATTTTTCGAGATCTTAAATTGGTTAGAATTCAAAGAAGAATCTAGATGACTCTCCATAAAACGGCGCTATGAGATATGTTGTTGAACAACTCTGGAAGTAGCTGCACAATAGCCTATTATGTAAGCACAAATTACATCTGTGAACTTGGCACCCGATTTTGAAAACAATTTTTTTTTAATTATCCGTCGATTGTACATCGTTTGTGCCCGTTTGTACAACCTTTGTCTTCAAATTTGTTCAAAACCCAAAAAAGATACGGCGTTTTGAAAATTTCGAAAGAGCCAACTTCTACAATTTTTCAGATATCTCAAATCTGTAAAATGGACTAGGTTCGGGATGGAGCCTACATGTTTGTACCACTTTGCGTTTCGTTTATACCTCGGACCAAAAAAAGTTACTAGGTTTTCAAAAATCTCAAAAAACTAACTTCCACAATTTTGAAAATTTTCTAATTCAGTAAACCCCAAGTTGGTACAAACCTCTAGGCCCCATCCCGAGCCTAGTACATTTTACAGATTTGAGATACTTCAAAATTGTAGAAGTTGGCTCTATCGAAATTTTCAAAACGCCGTAACTTTTTTGGGTTTTGAGCAAATTTGAAAACGAGGGTGGTACAAGCGACTATAAATGATGTACAATTAACAAATAATTTCAATTTTTGATGATGACTGGGCACTGAAGGCAAAGGACATGAAAGAATGGAAAAAGTAACACAGGTATCTAGAACTCATAGGGAACTTGTAACAAAAAGAGAAAGAGAGGATTAATCCACCTCGATAAATGGATTTCAGAAGATGTTGCGACGTTACCCATAGCCCTGCAGAGCTGGTAGGTTCAATGGTGATGAATGGCCCAGAGGAAGAATTTAGGAGCTGTAGAAGACTTTTCATCAAGAATTTGAGGGCTAGATCAACGAAACCATAAAAAGGGGAGGAGTAATGTTCAAAAATCTACCTAAAGCAGTACGTCGATAAGCCATTCAATTTTCAGGAACATCTCAAAAAGTTTTGGAAGCTGAACAACCTACTTTTGGAAAAAGAGGTCGGTGCAAGTCATATCCCAGACGTAAAACAAGGTCCTTTTGCAATCTTTGCAAATTATTAATATGCCAAGAACACAAGTGAGATGTGTAGCGAGTGCAAGAAAGAAATTGTTGATCAAGTTTGAGTTGAGTTGAACTATTTCAAGTTCCGATTTTTTGAGTGCGTTCTCTGTTTTTGTTTTTGTGGAAGTGCATTGTATTATAGTTAAAAAAATATATGTTAGCCTTTCGGTTTGGTTTCTTTTTTTTCGGAAACCGGGACTACACTACATTATTTCTCCGTTGTCCACGAAAGAAAAACTTTAATTCACCACGACTTTAGTTCATTCAAGGCATAACGTTGTTATAGAAACCTGTATTGTTAATGTCCATGTATACTTGGTTATTTATATCCAGTGGTTATTAGGTTAATTCTTGTGATGTGAAAGTGTTGAATGTATGTGTCTGAATGTTTACAATGCTTTGCTATCTTTTGGTCAATGCTTTTTATAATAATTAATAATTTTATTTTTAGTAACACCTTTTCTCCCATTAAACGTCTCTGGCTAGAGTTAAAATAAGAAGCTAACACCCGTAGGGTAATAAAATGCTTAAAAGGTGGTGTGCCGGGTATCGAAAAAGTATAAATAGAACCCAAAAATAAACCGAATGTCATTTGAACATAAACATCCATAACCACAATATTTATTGTGAATTTAATATATTGAATTGTAATAAATGATAAATTTTCTAATGGTAATTAACCATTTGAGTATTACTATAGTACAATAGGCTATGTCGGTTAACAAATTTGAGCTGGACGCTGCGTTCCGATATACACCTTTCCCTGGTACCATCTTTTTAACAAACTGTATTAATAAAGGATAATAACCTCCGTGGTAATTATCGGCATATGTAATATGTGCTTGCATAGTAAGCCCTTGCACAGCTACTTTGCGAGCTGTCTAACAACGCACCTAGTAGAGATTCATCCTAAATTCTTTTTGAATTCAAGCTTCTTCCTGAATTGAAATATATTCCAAACATCTAGTAATTTCGGAAACTTTCTTATCGCACTGTATTTAAACTGTAAATTCTACGAAATCGGAGTGTCTCATTCGACCGAACCGTAACTGTGGCAGTTCAAAAGTTAGTAGTACAGTTATCCTTAATTCGCTACGTATTGTATTTTGCTGTCGGACTTTATTTGTTCGCAATCACATTCGTGTTCCTTTCTTTTTTTTTTTTGACTGCCATAGCCAGAGATCACAAAAAAGAAATTGATTTAATTTTGTAACGACAACTTCGCGTAATTTTATATAATTTACAACTCGTTTAGTCACGCATTTCTTCGTCGGGAATAACAATTCATTCCAATATCTCCCCAAGCCATCGCCGCATCTTCTCTCATTTTCAGTTTTATCCGTCGCGTCCGCGCATACAGTTATGTAAGATCGTTCACTTCGTGGCCATTGATTTCCGCAAACCAATTCATAGCGGTGCCCGATAATACTCGTATAGGTATCCTTACACGAGATCCTGACACCGCATTAGGTGTCGGGTTGACCGGCCAGCTATGGGATCTAGTTTCGCGGTAATGTAATTATCTTGCCCCTATAGCAAGCAACACGGCGCAGCGAGAGTATTGGTATCGAAATTGAGACGGGCTCGGGCTTCAACCGGTGGAAATTGCGAGATGTACGATGATTCGGTTTGAAATAAATTTAAAGTTATCGGTTCGAATGAATGGATGTTTGTAGTAGGTATGTGTATCAAATTGCCAAACCTGATTTATTACCAATCTAAATGTGTATTGGGAAAAACAAAGAAATTCGAAGAAGAAATCTATTATTTTAGGAAATTATATTATGTTTAAGTTTATAAAATTAGCTAAATAATGAAACAACTAAAACCTTCTTAAGAATAACTTAGTCCTAAGTGTTTCTACCGTGAGGTGTAAGACTATTGTGTGGAGTTGATATCTTTCTATATCTTCCTGCTTTAGGCTTGGTTTCTGATTTGTCCCCATTCGGTACCTCTTTCTTGTACTTAACCTCTTCCTGCCACGTTTTTTTGGTCTGCTCTGTCGTCACTTTCAACTTGAGTTTTATAAACGATTTTAGTTTAGAATCTCGGTTCTAGCATTTTATTCAAGTAGTAGGAAATGGCCGGTTCTGGAACCACTCACCACTCCATCTCCCGAAATGGTAGTTAACCCCTCGCCAACTTTTATATGGGCTAACAGGAAGGGATCGGCCTGATTTCCACTCATAAGCTAGCGTGGGTTAGCGCGAATTTTGGATTTCAAGGGGCCTTGACCTATTTTCCAGACATGTATGTACAGGAATTGCATGCTTTTCAAACATGCATGTACGGGGAATTCCCTGCTTTCCACACATGGACCAGCGGGGGTTAGCGTAGATTTAAAATTTCGAAGGGGCGTGGTTGCTTACTTTCCAGCCAAATAATCAACGAGCTTTGGTACGAATTTTGAATTTCGAGGTTAGAAGAACTGCTAAGCTTCTACGCTTCATAAATTCATGGGGAGGGGTGACTACCTTCCAGGCATAGTCATTCATTCATTCTTTAATGTTTCGTGGTTGCTCACTAATAGCCAGGCGTTTGAACTTTTTGTTTATGCTTTGTCCAATCTCCGACAACACTCTCACTTCCATTCAAGAAGCCCCGTGTCTTCCACCTATGTCGGTATCTTGCTCAAGGAAAGTCTGCGTGGGCTCCATTCTGATTCCTTCTTGTAGTTCACATCTCCTACAATACGGTTCGCTTACCATTCCTATGTGACATAGTAGTTGCATCTAACAATGTTAATATCTTTCTTGCTTGTTCTAACTAACTTAGCCCAGAATTTCGCATCTAGCCTACCTAAAAATGTCTTAGTCTTTAATTGACCTTCAATTTCCATTTCTTTGAATATTCTCTTTTCAAGAGTTACCAGATCTCCAGTCTAGCATGGAATTGACCTTCAGTCAATTTACATTTCATGAAATGTTGTCTTTCCAGCCATTACCAGATCTCCCGTCTGACGAAATCCTTTGTGATCCCTCATACAGTTTCTGGACTTAGGAAGTTTGCTTTTAATCTTTGCATGGCTTGTTGATCGGTAATTAGATTGCCTTTAACCTTCTGATATCCTGGTACCCAGATCAATGTGCCAGTGTTGTCCCATGCCACTTTATTTTGTGCTTCTTCCACGTCTTCTTCTACCTGGTAATAGGCTTCATTACGACCAGGTTAACGATAGACACGAAGCAATCAGTACAACGTCTAGGAAGCAACTTACTTCACCTACTACTATTTATGCATGTGCCCTAGCCATCCCAGTTGCTTTTCCCAAATTTTTATTATAATGGGTTTCTTCTTAAAAAGAATCCTAAAAACCTCGTTTCTGATTTTATCCATTCTCGTTTTGTCTTCGATTTTCCGTAAGAATCTCATTTTTTTTTCTGCAATTATTTTGCTTTTAATCCGTTATTCATTAGCTGATTATTAAAGTTGGGATAACAATTTTTTCAACAATTTTAGCATTAAATTTCACTTCTGGTAAAGAAAGTTGTTTTTAGAGAATGATATATTCTTCTGACTGTACCTACTTTGACGTTTATTTGCCCATCGTGCCTGGAATTATTTCACCTACTCCATATTTTCCCCTTCCGATATAATGTGTGGGCTTTGCTATTTTGTATTTTGCTTTGTTTATGTTTATCTACATATTTCGTTGTTTTCAGTTAGTTTGTTTAGGTTGTGTTGTTGTGTCAAATCTCCTTGAAAAAATCATCCTTAGATTTCTTGTGAGGTTCCTTGCAAATTATTCATTTGAATCTGTTGGTGTAAACATTGGTTGGTATCCGAAGCATTAAAAATTATAAAAAGTCAATATAAAAAATCATATGCGAAGATTATCTATCTTTTGATACTTTCGATAAACAAATCCGGTTCGATAAATACGACGGCACGTTTCCATAAATTTTAATTTTTGCAACGTTAAAATAAATTACCGGCTCCGAAACGTTTACGTTTAAAACATGCAATTTGGTACAGCGCAAACTTTTACTGGCGGCACTAAATTTGACTTCGTACACGTAAATCCCTGTTAACCTTGAGGCACCCGAAACTAGGAAGTCGTTACGAGATCTCTGTCAGTTATTTGACTAACTCCATTATTACTTTAACTTACCGTAACCGACGAGTTTTTGCGATGAGTAACGATATGTTTATCGAAGGAATATTGCAAATATTCGCGACCGATAGCAGTTATAGAAAAATCGCTAAAAATTACAGGAATCTTAGACGTCCATCACTTTGCAATGAAAAAATAGAGGAATGACAACGGCGCAATTAAATAAGGCAAATTTTATGTAACAATGGATTCCCCGTGAATGATGCAATGTTTGTAGGTACTTCTGTTAAAATTGAAAACAAGTTGAAACGCCCTTTTCTGGCTGCATATGCGATGATTATCTTTTTAGTGTTACATACAGCAACAGTAGTTTTACCAAAGTCACCTTCACCAAAGTTGATACACTTTTGCATCCAGTCAAAGTGTTAAAGCAGTTATTACCGATCTCCCGGATAGTCAAAATTGTCATCTTGAAGGCATCGACTACATCTTCCGATGACTGCAACAATTTGCTGTCCATTCTTGATCTTTGGGAACATAGATGAATGTTGGGACTTAGGTTGAGACTGTACATCGGATGATCTAATGATACGTTAGATGATCTAATGATTCGATGTTTTGTTGCTTAATTGTGTTTCGAGCTGTATATGAACTCGCATTTGCTTGATGGAGGACGAGCTGTTGGTTTTTGGTTAGTTTTTGAAGAACGGCGATTACTTCTGGCAAACCAATCATAGCATATCACACGACATTCTTGGACCTTGTAAAAGAGCGCTCCAGAGCGATTCGTCCAGAACCACTTTTCAATTCTCAGCGAATATTTCCTCAATGAACCGTCTCTCGTATCCGAAATTATTTTATTTCTAATCTGAGCTTTAATGTGATGTCTAATAAGTCGTACTTCCGATCATTTCGATTTTCTTCAAAATTTCAAGGGGTACCCCTTTGAAAATTCAGAAAAAATAATATGTTCTAAGTTAGACGAAATGCTGTGTACAGATGTTTTCGGAGGTGCAGAATGCGGTTTTGACGTCAAAACCCGTGAAATTTGCTCCGTTTGGGTGTTAGAGCGTTCCAAAGCGATTCGTCCAGAACCACTTTTCACTTTCTCGTCGAATATTTCCTCAATGAACCGTCTCCCGTACCCGAAATTATTTTATCCCTAATCTGCACGAGAAGAGCTTTAATTTGATGTGTAATAAGTCGTACTTCCGACCATTTCGATTTTCTTCAAAATTTCAAGGGGTACCCCTTTGAAAATTCAGAAAAAAATAATATGTTCTAAGTTAGACGAAATGCTGTGTACAGATGTTTTTCGAGGTGTAGAATACGATTTTGACGTCAAAACCCGTGAAATTTGCTTCGTTTGGGTGTTAGAGCGTTCCAGAGCGATTCGTTCAGAACCACTTTTCACCTTTTCATTGAATATTTCCTCAATGAACCGTCTCTCGTATCCGAAATTATTTTATCCCTAATCTGCACGAGAAGAGCTTTAATTTGATGTGTAATAAGTCGTACTTCCGACCATTTGGATTTTCTTCAAAATTTCAAGGGCAATTGGGTAAACGCTGCGACCACCTTCTTCAGAACATTGCTGGAAATGATAACTTCCTTCTTTTTTTTGGGTTGTCGTCATCTTGAAACGCCCCAAAATTGCAGATTGGTGTGTATTTTTGAGTTTTTAGGAATAAACCCACTATTTCTCACCGCTCACGATGCAGTATAGGTTTTTTGAGCTTTCGTCGTTGAACCAGCTCAAACTTTTTCTGGCAATTGACGGTGGCCGTCTTTTTAATAATTTTGCTCTTGAATTAAGAGATCCAAGAATCCAATGCGAAACCAAAATCCTCACATCCAATTCATAACGCAGGATTACGTACTTTGAAATGCCTTGCGATATGTCACATGTAGATCCTTCTTGATCGGCTGACGCACAACTTCGTTCTTTTCTTGGTTGATTGATGTCTTTGGTAGGGTGGTCGCTGAGATTGGTGCATCCACGTTCACATCGGAAAAACTTGTCGATTTATGTACGTATTTATGTATGCGCGATTTCTCGACTCAATACCACTTTTTCTTTCAGGCAATTTGTTAACTTCAAAAATTCACTGTGACTAGAACGCTTGCCGTAGCTCAATAGACCTGTGATTTTGCGATTAGAAAGCTACTCTCACCATCCGTACACGCGTTTCGCGGTTTTACCGATCATCAGTGCGGCTCTGTGAGGTCTAGCTTTCGTTTCTATACCAACACTATATATGCAAGGACGATGTAGGTGCTGTGACAACTTAGTTGTCCACTTCTGCAGAGGAAAATAGCTGCAAACACGTATTTAGGTACATAACGGGAAAATTCTTAATTGGATTATCTCATATGTACAAACATCAACTAAACATAACGATTAATTTTCATTCTTGACGTTTTCGTTCGTGGTGAATCACGAAACTTGCAATTACCACCAAAGAAAATAATCGACAGCACACATATCCACGCAAACAATCTCTTCCTCATATCATATTCTTAAACCTGATTGAACGCACGTGGTCGATAAATAAGCCAGGGGTTCGGAAGGAGGCCGACCGGCCCCCGTACATAAACAATTCGCGCCCAATTTATTAAGATCTATCTTTAGCGGATGCCGTCAATACTATTAAGCGAATTTTCGATAGCGAAAGTCCTGTACGACCGCGCGAGTGTGTATATGTGTGTACACAAAGGCCGTTACGAGTCAGAAACGAGCTGCTTCGTGCGGTATATTTACGACCACTAAGCGGATAGGGTGTATACATTTCGGTTATAATTAAATTATGTGTTTATAAAATTCCGCGCGCTCTCTCGAATATTTCATAATTTGCGAAATGCTCGCCGGATAATTCGCGCGTTCCCGAATGTTCCTTGGGAAAGTTTCTGCAGACGAAAATTGTTTTTCCTTATTTTTCTTTCCACATAAATAAAATATTTTGATTATAAAATTGCAAAATTTTCCTGGCAACTTCGTCAATTTACGAGGGATGTTCCCTTTCCACCGAGCCTGTCCAGCAGGTCACGATATTCTTCAACCAAATTTGTATGATATTTTAAGGTTAAAACAACTACGTGTTTATATCCTCAACGACTGAGATATTTAACAAATACGAAGGGCGCCTTTTATGTTTTTACAAACGACCACTTCGTGGCGCAATTAGAAATGTGTCGTTATTATTTTCGTTATATTTGACATTGTTATTGTGAAAAGAGTGGTAGGTTCGATATTGACCGAAAGTTTGTTTACATTTAACGTTTAAAAAAGCAATTTTGAAAAAGAATGGAAGTTTCACGCACGATTTTAGACTCCTCCGAAGTTGGCGCCAGAATTTTTAAAAGAAAATCTAATTGTTAGATTTCTGAGACAAATAAGTCTAGTTCTGGAGTTCTTGCGTAAAATTTTCAATAGTTCTGCAAAATTACCTCAAGAAAAGCGCAACCATCATGATTCAGGGCTAGCGCCGTAATTTGTTCGTTGAAGAGTTCTGATCGTTTTCTTTTTCAGCTTACAGGTAAGAGTTCTGGAGTTCTTTATTTTCTTCGGGACTGGTTCAGCAATTTTTTGCAAAAGTTGCAATTAAACCTTATAGGGATATTCGATAGAACTCTCTGATCGCTACCCAGAACTCTAATCAGAACTCCTGCGCGATTTTTTCGTCTTCTCGGCACATAGCATACTTGTTCGCATTTTGCAAATAACTTTTGAATTTTCAACTTTATAGAAAAACGCTGTGAGGGTTTTCGATAGAACTCTTCGAGCGCTACTCAGAACAGTACTCAGAATTATTCTTGCAAAATCAAAAAACTGTAACTGTTGCAAAAAATCTGTTTGCTGAACCATTCCCGAAAACAATAAAGAACTCCAGAACGCTTACTTGTAAGCTAAAAAATGATCAGAACTCTCCAACAAACAAGTTAAGGCGCTAGCCTTGAAACATAATGGTTGCTTTTTTGGGGTAATTTTGCAGAACTATTGAAAATTTTATGCAAGAACTCCAGAACTATACTTATTTGCCTCAGAATTCTAAGAGTTAGAGTTTTTTTTTAAATTCGGGCGCCACCTTCAGAGGAGTCGATTTTAGCAAAGGACTAACCCAACTACAATGTATAGAATTGCTTCGTCCAACTTTGACGCACCATCAGAGAAGACTGTTAACAATTACTTTGCAGCGTAGTGACAAACGATGGAAGATTCGATGCGGAAATAGCAAATAGAGGAAACCAACTCAACAGAAATTTACTACGCCCTCAACAAGACAGTATTGGGGCCCCAAGAAATAGATTGGGGAAGTAAAGCTGCAAATCCACAACGCAGTTGCGATACCCATCCTGACAGACGCGAGACGATAAGCAAAAAATAAGGAACAGAGATCAATCCATTGGAGATGAAACGTATAAAGATAGCAGGAATAATTTGACAGAATAAGAGACGATGAAAATAGGAGAATAGTAAACCAGAAATCAATACTAGAAAAGGTTAAAACGGATACGGACGTGTGGTGAGGATGAATGCAGACAGAGTGGCAAAGGAGATATTTGATGTGGGAGGATCTAGAAAATGAAGAAGAGGAAGACCTGGAGGGAAATAGACGGACCAAATCGAAGAGTATGGGAAGGAAAGAGGAAGAACCCTACGGGACATAAAAAGACTGGGAGGAGTCAGGATAGGATGGAAGAAATGGAGAAGAGAATAACTGGAATCCGATGCCTGGAAGGGCATTAAGGATCTGATAAAGAAGAAGAATTACGTTCATCCAGAAGCTCGACACATTTGGAACCATTGCTGATGCAAGTAATGGTGCGGAGGATGGTGTCCAAAAGGGACTTGTTCATGTAAGCATACAACAGCGAAATGGTCGCAAGACCCTAACTACGGTACAAAGGTTATCATCGAATTATGACCTAAGAGAAATCGTCCGAGCATGTATATAAAAAGGAATTTGGTTGTAATCGAACATCCACATTACGGAGAAATGCTGTAGTTGCAGGTTAACCAAAGAGGAAACATTCGTGAAATATCAGAAGCCTAGAAAGCAGTGGAGGTCATCCGAAAGATAATTATTATTCTTGGCAAAAAGTAGTTCCAACAACGATGTTAATAATATTCCCCGCAGTAATGACCATTCGTCCTTTTTCTTTAATGTCAATATTCATATTAATTACTATTTTAATGTGCACCATATCGCTTGAGTAATTCAATAAAGTGAAAGTGCTAATTGGCGCTAAATAAAACATACGAAACAGGCGCTTTTTCTCATGCGAGTGGATTAGAAAAAAGATGAAATGGAATTCTTCAAACCGCATTCGACTTCGCCAAGGCATCTTTTTCCTTCATTTTGTTTCGGAGCAATCGACTTCCTTTTTTAACGAAGTTATTGACCTGGCGTGCTATGCATTTAGCGATATCGCACTTTCACGGATGCGATTTATTATCGAAGCGATATTATTTGCTGAGTGGTGTAAATATTGCTTAAAGCTGGCGATAAATGACAGAAAATACTCTTGATTTTTGTTTTTTAGTAAACATGTTATGAAGTTATGTACTAATATTGTAACAAGTGGTCCCTATTTTTGAACGAGATTTGATTTCTGTTCCCTGATAAGAAGTTTAATCTTAAAATGTTTATTCGATTTGCTCCCTATCTTCGGAAGGTACAACGTTTTATCAGAATAATCGGAGGTGCTATCGACATTATCAGCATCCTGACAAAATTTAGAACACGCTACCACTATTCACGAAGAGGTCGAGGAGCTAATTATTCACCCATAATTTTTCTTAATCTCAATTTTCGCGCTGCCCGTGCCACTTTTTAGCCCAAATAAAAGACAAAAGGCTATACCCAGTTAACAACAAAACCCTTACGAGGAAAATGTCGGGATTGGCCCAATTGTTATTGAAGTGATATTTGTTTAAAAATCCTGTATACAATTATATGAAACAATATTACTTTTACAACAATAAGCGATCATAATTAATATTTACGAAACATTACGTCAATTCATAGTTTCACATCTTATGACTCAAATTCGAGATTATATTTTTTCAAGTAGGTACTCATTTTAATCTGTTCTTGTAAAGCGTGCAAACTCTATTATCAGCGAATATATTTGAAATCGCATCGAGATAAGGGAATTTTTTAATTTGTGTTTTCTAGAAAAGTGACGAATTAAGATCATATCGTTTATTTACATGTGATAAGCGGTTATATCCTTAATTAAATACTAGACTTTGAAGTGCATTTTATTCGCCGATTGGAGATTTTTATTTACAATGTAGTGTTGATATTACAATAAATTCGTTTTTCCCGAAAATCTTATTTTATTCGTATTTATATATTATTATTGTACTATTCTACTTATTCCTGATTTATTCTTGATTTATTCGCGTTCTTTGCCACTTGTTTCACGTACGCTTAGAAATTCCACGGCACACAATCGTTGCGAAATATTTCTGCTTATTAGAGATAATGTCGTTTCACAAATCATCATCAATAATATTTATTTTGACTCGACACAATGTTTTAGGAAAGGGAATTACAATCTGAAAAATTTCCCCGTATTTTATAACCCGTTCCCCCGATGAAGAAATTGTAATTTATTTCGGCAAGACCATATATTTCGCAGATCGATGCACGAGGCAAAAGAACCTGCGAGCGCTCTGTATAATTAAATAGAAACGACAGGAGAAAGTGAATTTTGCATTTCTCCTCGACAGCCAGCGGTTCTTTCGTCTGGGTCATGTGTAACTTGAATTAAATCCAAGGAGTTTGTATTTAGTGATGGTTTACAAAGCGATGAGGGTTTGTAAAAAGGTTGCTTTTTGTTGAACAAATCATTCTGAGCGTAGGTCATCAAAACGTTAAAGAATAGATAAAAATATTTTGTTGAATAATGCAATCGTCCGAAATACGAGGGCTATTCTCTTTCCGCTGAGCCTAGTAAAGTTATACATACACAATACTGTGTTTATAAATGATTGAAGCTGACAACCAATTTTAGGAACTTTTTAGAAACAATCAAATAGTTTCTCTTTATTTTTGTCATAGTTGTCCGTTCCAGAGATTCACTTGTTTTTATTGCTGTTTTTATAATCACCATTTATTTATTCTTCTTTACATTCACGATCAGTTCATGTAAGAAATCTTAAAATACTTTTTTTTTCTTTCTTGTATATAGTGATAGTAGGAAAATATTTTTGTTTACAAATTTCTTCTGTTGATTTGATGCCTAAGTGAAAAGCGCGATATATTTCTATAACCTACTTGTCATCCTCAGGGAAAGAAAAGTGACGAAATTGTATCACACGAGCTTAGATCAGAATTTTAAAGAATCCATTCGCATTAAATTAAAAATCGAATTTTGCGAATTGCATAACGCGATTTCGCCGGTCGAAGGAAGTCGGTTTTCTTAATTGGAAGAAAAAGAAACGCACATAAATCCGACCTAAAGCAACCGGACCGGTCGTTAAGTTCTGGGTCACACGTCGCGTGCGCGGAATAATTCGAACTTAACGATGTCGGATGTTGAATTATCGAACAGAAATCGGTGAAAATCTACACGGTGACATGCTCGATTGCTTCTCGGATTAATTTCACGCAAAGGAGCCGTTTCTCACTCGATTACTTCGTCACCTACTTCTATCCGTAGTGAATCGAGAATCGAATCAATTTAATCATTACTAACTAATTATGTATATATTTTCTATTTTTCTCCATTTTCCATTAAAACAAATGCATTTTACACCCTGATCTGCGTGTTACCCCTTACACCACTGTAAATTTGTCAGAAAATCGATTTTTTATTGGCTTAATAGATGCTTTGAACCTTCTAAAATATGGTGCAAAAATTTAATACCCGGAAGAAAGTTCTCCCTTGAAATTTCGAGCTCTTCCCGAAGGGCGTCGGATATCTCCGAAACGACTACCTGCACCAAATAAATACCAGTGAGGAAGGTGTTACTTTTTGATTTCTAACTCCTCTAATACACTAACAGAAGTCGTTAGAAATTGTCCATTAAGGACTTTCTAATTCTCAGACTCATTTGTCTATATATATTGTATAGTTAAGTTTTACATTATTAACTCTTCAATACTTTATATTTTATATACAATAGTTGAATCATATCAATGGTTAAGCGCTTCGGAATGAGGTAATGAGGTTTCGAAGACGATATTGTGACATTAGTGTTCAGTCTGACACTAACAAGCTTAAGTAGTTAAATGCGACGGAAAGCTTACCTCTGCTTTTAATTACGCGCTCACTTCCAAGAAGCAATTACATATACTTAATGCTTCTTCTTCGTAAGGGAAATTCTCTCTGTTCAAGAAAATCCATTAATTCTAAATTAAACTATTATATAAAGTCTTAAATATAGCCACTGATATTGCTGTGTGCAATTTTAATGATTGTCTGACAAATATTCTACGAATCATGAAAGTATTGGAGATAGATATTGGCATCCAATCATACAATTTTTGTGTTGAAGCCGATGCTAAACGAATCAAGCACGCCGAGCTATCTTTGACAGATGCAGTCTTCGAGGAAAGAGAATGAGGAAGAAATCTTGAACCTGGAAGGGCAGCTTTATGGTCCTGCGATATCAGATTAATGGTAAAAAATGATAAACAGTCAAATTTGTTATTTGTTTATGTCTGTAACGCATTTCAAAACTTCACGACCTTTACTTTTACAATGTTTTCTACATTCAAACCTATCGTGACTTAGCAATCCGCTATTTCATATGATCCAATAAATATGCGGACTTCTATATTCTAATCCAGGGAAATACCCGAGATCTTTATTCACATTCGAAGGGAACGTTACACTCTTTGGGCGTCGTCCTATTTACGGATACTTATTTAGCGTGAAGCGTGCAACGTACTGTCGCTTTGAACTCTCTCCTGGTACTGTCACGATCGTCTACTAGTTGAAAATTACCCCTATCCACGCCTCTACTGCTACGCTACTGCCATCCGTCACCATCTTTTTAACAAACTCTAGTTATCATTAAGCAGTGTAAACCAGACTGACGCTGTCTGTCTCGCTTACGTACAAGCCGCAACATTGAAATTTGGAGGTGTGACAGCGTCAGTCCGGTTTACGCTATTTATCATGCACTCGTTTATCGAATGCTATTGATAACTCGAATCTTTTTCTCAAATGATTTTTTGGAATTTTTTGGAGGTATCCTCTCAACTGCTTCAAACTATGTCCTTAACTTTTATTGCCAATTCATGTTATCATTCTTTTTTTGATAACACAATAACTTATATTATTTCGCTTCTTTTATCCACAACGTTCATCGTAGATCATCGTAGACGTAAAAGTCTAAAAAAATTGTAAATTTCTAAATAGTTGCACATACAGCATACATGTGTAATACGAACTCAAATCGAGCTTTCCTTAAATATTACATACGTAAGTACACAACCGTACCTAGAATACGGTATCGGTTGTAATACCGGCAGATAAATGTCAGAACCACACATCAGCTACGGGCTTACAAGATACGAGGGATCGAACAGACAGAGGCAGGCCCCGGTCAGGTGAAAGTGGTGAATGATTCATTGCGAGTACGAGGCGTGTAGTACCGCCGCAACGCATACAGATGCGGCTCGTCGTCGGTACTACGCGGAGCGGCTATAAATACCGTACGCAAATTCGCGAAACGAACGCGTGCATTACGTATAGATAACCGGAGTTGATGATGGCTGCTGGCTTCAAGATAGATCTAATCTTAGCCGGGCGCTTTCGTTCTGGACGGACATGCAGAGAGCGATATTGTTTTATCAAATGTGCGGTATTTTGCGAGCGAATCGGGGGCGGCGGCGGTGACGGTGGCGGTGGCGAACAGATGGGAAGGGCAAAGGTCGATAACCCTGGTCGAGCGGGCTGGGGACTTGGTCGATATTCCGCGTCTTGTAGAATATTGCGAGTATGGACACGAATGAGATCGTACGCGAATGTAGATATACAGGGAAATGGATTGGACGATGTAGTTGTAGATTTTCGCCTAATTTATTTAGAGGGTTAAAATACAGTTGGAACCTTTACTGCGGCGAAAAGGTTTTAAAATAATTTAGTTGATTGTCAATACCAACGTATTATTGTAATTATTCTGTCTTACTCACAATCAGTTCTTTCCCGTTTTTATCTGAAATGCTATTCTTCATTTATGCATCTTAGGGACTTAGGACCGCCTTTTCAAACTGAAAGTTATAGTAGAAATTGATTCTTCTTCGTCTTTTCTCTTCCTCATTGCCCATTAGACAATTGAAAACAGGATTGAATGGTAAGTCTAAGTTTTCCAGGCAGAAGTAGTCTCAGATATTTGGACGAACTGATCTGGGAGAATAGTGTGTGTGTGCGGGAAGTTAGGAAAGCTTCTCCTTAGATCTAAAAAGTGGACCTTCATCCAGGACTGTTCTTTCCAATTATCTACCAGTTAAGGATCCGCCTCGGCAAGAGACATTTAGAGATTGACAAGCCCTTCGCTCCAACGTTGATGTATTTAATTCATTTATTGAAATATATTTAAAGTAAAGAAAGTAGCACCCCTCTTCCACATTATCCATTCGTTTTAAAAAAACTACAAACCTCGGAGTTTGGCACAGTAAACTGGAGTCAAGCTCTAGTTGTAATAATTAAGGTTCGACAAATGAGTGCAACAGTATAATAATAAAAAAAAATATGTTCGTACCTTTTATTGATGTCTTAATAATTATCGAGCGAACGTTCCTTCCACGGCTATCGAGTGACTAAACTCTTCACTGGCTTCGCATCGACCTAAATCCCTTTCGGCGCTTCTGCCGTAGCACGCGTTTGTGAAACATTAGTAGTAATAATGAACACCATAGTAAGACCTATGTATAGGACTTTGATAGTGTTAATTGTCAGTAAATCCAAATTCATTCGTTTGGGTTTAATATTAGTGAGATAGAGCCAGCGTAGTCTAACGGTTAACGGCGTTCAAAACTAGCTCTGATGAGTGACCCACTCAGTCACGCTAAAACATGCGTTCATTGTCAACAAGGGGTAATAATGCGTGTCTAATGCTCACCACATCAGCACGTATCATTTTGGAATAAATCGGTGTGTGGAAGCCGGGTGTGAGAGCGAAGATACGGGGTCTATGCTTCTTCATGGAGCGTTAGTACCACACCATTATTATTATCATTGGTGAGATTTTTTTCTTTGCCACTACATCGACTTCAGTTTCATCCTTGGAATATATTCCACGAGAAAAATTAAAATTATGGTAGGCTCTTGAAAATGAAATATTACAAAATCGAGGCCAAGAAATACAAAATGGGGTCACATTCTCCAGACGAAATATTTTGAAAACTAGTCGCAGATAGAAAAGAACGCTGGGATGAGCCAAATTCCTCAAAACGAGAACTCATGAAGTCATGGAATATCCCTAGAGGAAAGAAAATTGAGTTATCCTTCCACCAAATAAAAAACTATACAATATAAACCAATATAGTATGACATTCCCAAATCATATTTCTCCGGATGAGGAAACTTCAAAATCGAACCCCAGCGAACAATTTCATAGTAGTCGCCCTATCCTTCTCCTCAATGCAAAATTTCAAAATCGAGCTATACTTCTTCGCAACGAAAAATTTCGAAATCGACCTATCGTTCTCCCCAACGCAAAATTTCAAAATGGAAATATGCTTTTCCCAACGAAAAATTTCAAAATCGAATTATGCTGTTTAAAAGAGAAAGGTCAAAATCGAGCCATACTTTCCAAATGAAATTGTTCGAAATTTTACCCGCCTCATGGGCTAAAAATTTTAAAATTCGACCACATCCCCAAAACGAGAATTGAATTACATCTCTTAAAAAGGAAAGCTCAGTTGCTCTCTTTTGTAACGTTTATTCATTCGTCTCGCGTCAGACAACTCCACTTATGACTCACAAGACCACTTTTTCTGAGGGTGTTAACCCGAAAGACTTTTTCGATTTGGTCCACTATTTGGTCTGTAACACTAATTTACAACGCGTGTAATGTCTAGAGGTCACTGTGGATGGATGTTTTAGATTATCTGCTGAAGAAACACAAGGTCTTCAAAGAAACTTCAGCAGAAAACGGTTTAGTTGTCTGGTTTCCAAAGATTTGTAATTCCGTTAGTCAGAAAACTACAAAAAAATGGCGAACAAGTCAAAAGAATATTTGGTGTAAACATCTTCAGAAAGAAATGGACCCCGGAGTTGTAAGTGGAGTTGGCTAAGATAGGACGAAAGCACGAGCCTATTCATCTTCAGGTCCCTCAACATCTTTTATTATTTGGTCTATGATAATATTTGAAGATGGAGGACTTACGTCATTCTTTTGCTTTATGCTTGGTGGTATGGAAACTTTGTTGACCAGCACGGTTCTTCTCTTTGCCCCTGTGTTGTATCATTGTTGTTAAGTTGTTTAACCACTTGTAATATTCTTTAAAATGAATATCCTTATCGTCAACTATTTTCGATACGTCTTACAGTTTCGCTGGAGGAATATCTCCACAGGGTCTGCTGGTTAAATTTTTTCCTTACCTGTTGCTTAAGTATGAAGACGGTGTCGTTAATCTATTTGTCCGAAAATCTTGTCATTTACTAACACCGGTTTTTTCAATGACTTTTTGAAGCAAAGGTTTTATCACAAATTTTTGATTATGGTTCAGGAGAGTGATGCCTTTCGTTTGGATGCTCCAATTTGATCTGAGTATGAGGGTTCTTCACAATTTCAGTTTTTAATAATAACTTTATTCATTCATGATCGGTTCGCAAAAAAGGATGAATTAGGAAAGGTTGTCCTTAAGCTTATTTGCAAAAATCAGAATCAGATCGTATGTGATTGGTAGACGAGCATCGCAGACAATTTTCAAACTATTTTTTTCCTGAAAATCGATCGGTGTTGATCGATTTGTGATTCCCGCTAGAACAACCATTTCGTAAACAGCGAATACACTTCGAAGAGGAATTGTACAATATCATTCATCATTCCTCTAATTTAATTTTCCTCTTCACTAAACGATTCGAACGCATATATCCTACACACATCGCGTTTCTTTTCCAACAATGTCGCAATTATTCACGCCAAACGGCGTCATCTCCTCCTTCCTATTCATTATTCCGAGCGTCTTTAATTGTTTCTAACGGCGAGGCGCGCAAATCACCACAATACATCATCGTCGTAAGCCCCCACGCTCATTGCCGGCGTGCGTGGTGTGGTCCTCGTTCGTGTCATACAAGGTGAAATCCACATCAGAAACGGGCTGGACTTTATGACTAACCGACGACGATCCACTTAGGTTAGGAGTTTTAATAGTCGAAAAAGGTCAACAAGGACGTTGCGGACTCGTCAATTAATTACGTATGTTGATCATGATTGGTGCTAGTGGCGATAATAACTTCGTTGTTTATTTGGCATCGATCGGATAGTAAAGTGAAAATTTCAACGTGATAAACTGAGAATGGACAGCACAAATGCTGTTTTTCAGCTAAAAATATAAACCATATCGTTTGACCCTCATTGCTTTTACAAGACTTTATGTAAATTCAGTTCTGAAGTGAAACTTCTTTAGTCCCGTTAGGGTAAATTGAGAATTACACGTGAGACGACGGCGAAAGCGAGAGTGGCAGTTGAAAGATGACCTCGTAACTGGTGTTGCTATTGGTCGAAACGTACGAGAAAGGTGTATAGTCATGTTCTGTTTCTCTCACTCGATTCCCGCGTTGTTGACGAGTTGACACAAACGGAATCACTGGGAATCACTATTTTGACTTTTTTATGAATCGTCGAGTTTATGCGTACGGAGATTCCTCAAAGCCGAAGAAATAAGTGTGGAAAGTAGAAATCGAAGTACGCGTATTTTCTATTGCATTCATTCAAAACCATAACGTGCTCAGCTTCACAGCGGATTCAAGGTCAGTCTCCTCCGAGTATCGATGGAGTCAGCATCGCTGATTTAGTGCAACCCTATTTTGAGACCACGTTATGACGCGCAATGGCGAATATTTTCGCAAAACTCGACAAAAGAGCTGCCCAAATTCACGAATTCCTTAAACAAGCCTACGGGAAGTCTGCTGTATCATTTGCGCAAGTTTAAGAAGAGCCAGGAAGGGGTGGACGATGACTCCCGCTCTGGACGATCATCAACAAGCCAATTTTTTTGTTCCCGGGGGTCAAGACTACACTTAAAGGACACTATCCAAACGGTTCTGACAACAGCGTTAAAGGAGGCTCCCTTCGAGGGGGCATACCAGGCATGGGAGAATTGGTGGAAAAAATGTGCAAATGTTCATGGAGAATACTTATCAAACTATTAACACTTTTTACCGATATTGTCAATAATACTTTTTTTAAATATATTTCGTAACTTTTGGTAAGACATCCCATTTTTTTTTTTTTTTTAGTTTTCTGACTCATGGAATTACAAATCTTTGAGAACCAAGCAATTAAACTAATAACAGCATTTTTAAGTTTCTTTGGAGACCTTGTGCTTCTTCAGCAGACCTTCCAAACTCAATGCACAATTTTATCTAATTCCAGTAAATGCATAAGTGAAACTATCTACGTATGTATATACTTATACGTATTTATGATGCCCCCTTTCCTTTTTTTTGTTGTTGTTGTCCTAACAATGCGACAATTAAAAGATAAAACATCTCATTGTAAGATTGCCCAAGGTACATAATACGTCAATAGACTAATTATACGTATATGAATAACGTCTTTACGAGATAATGCTTACTCGTTGTTACGTTATTTGGTAAAATGAATAGAGTGAAAGTCTTCTGATGGACTCTCTCTCCCTTTATGTAGCGGTGTGACGTTAACGCAAAGCTAATACATAGTCGCAAACAGTAACCAAGCACATATCAATTGGGAGGTTTTGTGTTTGACAGCGCGTTGTCACGTAGTAATTTTCACTTTCTTTTGTTTAGCGTTTTGTATAATTGTTCCTTCGTTTCGTACCGGAAGTCGGCCACTGTTATAATTCTAAAGGTGGCTTATTGGTTGTTTCCAAAGAATGACCACGTACGAACGATTTATTCGTCAAAATTAATCCCCGGAGACTCTCTAGCAAGACATTATATTTTCCAAAAAAACCTATTTGATATAGTAAGCTAGTTGTTTACATGTTTAACGACTGTGACAGATGAATATACTTAAATATTTTTCGAATGCATACGTCTAAGCGATATTCTGCACAAGACATGATGGAATTCAACAAAGAGCATATTTGAGCTGCAGCTTAAACAGTAACTAATGTTTTGAGAAAATCAACGGAGTATTTGGTTACAAATCTTGTACCTTAGTTACTATAAAACGGTGGTCCAACTTGGTCAACTTGATCGACTTTCCTTAAATGGCAAGTTTCGAGCTCCGAAGCCAAAAACATCCAGTTCCAAAAAATGGTCTTGTTCGGAACATGATAGAAGAGGACCGACATGTTACCACAAAGAGTATTCAAGCACCTCTAAAGATTAGTGCGAAAACAATTAACATTTTCACATGCATTTGAAGGTACGCATGTTATTCCCGTTGAATTTCTCACAATTTGAAATTTTGAAATGGTGCAGATCTACACTAGCTCGCTTTGACAATGGGCCATGAGTTAGAAAACCAACAATCATCAGTTTGGGCGTTTCAGAAAGAATCGGCTGCAACAAAGATTATTTGTGGAAAACGCCAAACCAGAAAGATGGTCGCTACAATTCCGGACTACATTAGATAAATTATACTATCACAATGCGTCAAAATATCGAATATTACATTTTTTCAATATCTGCGAATGGTGTCACCCTAAGGCTTCTGTCTTCGCTATTCTTATAACGGTTACTGCTAGGGTAATACAAGTAAATAATTGTAGTTATTATAATATATTGATAAACAATGCCCTTGTTTTTCTAATTGAAATAAAAGAGTCTATGGAGGCATCGCTTCTATTTACATATACGAAACTTGTGATTTTGGTGGTTCAATTTTTCACTTGTAATTTTTAAACTTTCAGTGCTATATCCACTAGTGTAGAGATTCTCAACCGTACTGGTCCGAAAAAAATATGGACCGGTCCTCGGACATTTTATATAAATTTAGAAATCGACGTTCGGTTGTTTCACAGCGCCAATTTAGCTTGACTAATTTAGAATCCACGATTGAAGAGTTAATTGAAGAAGAGCAGCAAATTATACATGTTTAATTTTGTAGTAATCAGAGGACTGATTTTTTTTTTTTTAGTGTCTATATTTTGTGATTATTTTCATAATTTTCTCTGATTTCCCTCAAAAGTGTTTTTTACTTGCATATGCTGCATGACATGGAAATTGTAACACCAACACGGGATGCGAATTTGTTGACCGAACTTGGCAGAAACGTTTATGTTATTTATTATGTTATTATTATTATCTTGGAAATTATTTTTAATTGCTAAAAAATTTCTATAAAAATAAAAATATATGTTTATAGACTTTGTTTTCGATCAAAACATGTTCTGTAAATAAAGACTGATTGTAATTAGACAACTACTTTCACTATTCGCAGACGGGTTTCGCGGTTATACCGCTCGTCAATGCGACTTTGTGAGAAATAGTTTTCATTTCCAGATAAGCACTATATATGCTAGTATGTTTGGTTTTACGGGGGTTAGCCGAAAAGTGCGGCTGCAGCTACTGCAGAAGTCTGTGGCAAATTAGTTGCCTACTTCTGTAGAAGGAAATAGCTGCCAAAATGCGCGTTTAAGCATTGGGAGAATTTCTTAATTGAATTATTATATATACAAACATCAAAGGGATAATTCGTTACGGATTTCCACACTAGGCATCTATGTATATTATTGAAACGTGAATGATAATTGCATCTGTCAAGTGATATTTACAAACTAGACACGTGTACATAAATCATCATACATCAATCCAGCAACCTGTTAATATGGTTAAGGCTTATTATGAAAGTGGATGTTCGCGAAAAATGCATTTCGTGTATTTTTTGGTGTAAACAATCGACTTTTGGAATGTGGTTCACAAATTTGAACAAACTGACGTTGGATGCACATTGAAACCACCGGTGGAAAATGTAGCTCTCGTTCGTGAAAGTGTGACCGAAGAACCAGACACATCGATCCCAACAGCTGAGACTCTCCTACTCCACTACACAACAAATCTTGGCCAAGGATATGCATTTACAAGGTTGCATTTGGATGCTTCAACAAGATGGTGATTTTTTCAAAGAAAATTATCTTTACTGGCGAAGCTCACTTCCACCGGAATAGTTTTGTCAGCAAACAAAGTTGTCGCATTTGAGAAACAAAAATCCAAGAGCTGTTGTCGAAAAGGAAATGCATCCCCAAAAAGTGGCTGTCTAGTGCGGAATTTGGTATGGAGACATCATTTCTTCGTAGATGCGATTAGAATTAATGATGTTCGCTGTCAGAGCATCTTAACCGACTTTTTATGGGTGTATCAATTGGTCTCCTCGTTCGTGCGATTTAACTCCTACAGACTTCTTTCTTTGGGGTTATCTGAAGAGCAGAGTCTACAGAAATAAACCTTAAGAACACCTTAAGGAAAAGATATGTCGCGAAATTAACACCATAGACCATGACTTGTGCTACAATGTTACTCGAAATTATGACAAGCGCACTAGAGCATGCCACATGAGCCGTGGCGGTCATTTGCTGGATATAATCTCTCATACATCATTGAAATTAATGAAACTACATTATATTATTTAAAAAAAAAGAATAGGTGTCGTGGGACACCGGACAAGAGCGAAGTTCTTTACGTTTTTGATGCTTATTTGAATAAAAGGAAAAATTCTATAATTTAATAAAAATAAATAATGTAGAAAGAAAATGTATTTCATTTCGAAATCAATGGTAAATAAGTTGAAGTTGAATTTGAAGTAAATTCGAGTCCGAATAATAAGAGCGCCATCTGATGGGGGACATACAAATACGGCACATTTCATAGTTGCTCCTGCGATGAGTATGTGTGTGAGAGAAAGAACTAATGAAAGAAAAAGATAAACGCGTCTAGTGACGATTTGAAGTGTCTAGTGACGATTTTTAGCATCTCACTTTTTCCCAGTTAACTCTCGCCGCAGAACCTCGCTAAAAGAGCTTCGCTGTAAAGAAATGTGTTAAAATGCAACATTTTCGGTGTTTTTTTGTTAATTCAAAATGTGGAATCGCACGAATCAGCCTTTATATGGTGTATTACTTTACAAGATTCAACGAAAAGAAAACCGTCCTCGTATATCCAAGATTTTACCATCGAACAAGCAGTCCAACAATCTTGTAATTAACTCCAATAAAACAAACGTCAAATACTCCTTTGATTAATGCATTTCAAACTCAATCCTACAGGATCGATCGATCGAACGACATAAATCAAAACGTAATTATTAGCTCGCGCCGTCTTTACCACCCGTATTTCATCAGATTATACACATTGCCGCAATTAGTAACAATTAAGTCCGTTTAAATCGCTACTTGCCAGAACCAATCGACAACGGTAGCGACCGAAAAATGCCGCGTTTTAGTTCCGCGTAAACGACAAGTCGCGCTCTCACAATCAGTCTTGGATTACGTAACTTGCAATTGTATTTTACGTCTGTGTCCGTTTGTACGTGGATGTATTACGTCTCTGTGCTGTACACGGTCGTCTCATTTTTTCTTTCTTCTCCTGTTACAGAATTAAGTCAAGCGCAAAGGTCGTTCGCCAAGTGCCTGGAAGGCTTCAAGTTCGAGTGCATAGGCAGCACGCAGACCGATGACGAACGGGTCATCTGTAAATCGCTCGAGGAATTTAGTCGATTAATTAATGCCATCGAGGATGAAAGGGGACGAATGGTAAGCAGATACGTTTTGTATCTACGGATATGACTTTTACTCTTATCGACTTTTACTTTTTATTTCGGTGCCCCGTCGCCTTGATTATCGTCTAAAATGGGCGTAGGATTTTTTAATTTATAAACACAATTAAATGAGAATTGCTGGACGAAACAAAAGGGACTGTTATTACGAGGCATGTTTCGAATGTTCTAGGAATTTAGGCCTATTCCAAATACGTTAAATCGTATTGGTCAGCGGAAGTCTTGACTCGTTTACTTCAACTACTTGTCTGATACACACGTACGAGGGTGGATTGAAAAGTTTTGGGCTTGAACATAAAGACGGCGCTACTAGTCTTTCCCACTCCAGTACTACAAGTGTACATGCTTCGGAAGGTATCTTTGAAAATTTCAGCGATTTTGAGCGCTTAGTTGCGTTGCGATAGTCGTTTATATCAGTGGAAGTTAGTCTTTTCGTAGAAGTGGAAAAAACTCGGATATAGTGCCACGTGATTAAATTCTTGTATTTTAACGCCAATACGCCAAGGTAACTCAAATCACATATCACACATCATTTGTCACCGTGAGAAAGTGAATCAGCTGAATTTAAATGTTGTCGTACGCGCGTGAGCGAACGACGACCAATAACATTGAAGAAATCCATCAAATGATACTTAATGACGGGCGAATCAAAATAAGAAAAATAACAAAGGATACAAGCATATCTAGGGAACGCGTTTATAACATATTTTGTGAAGAATTGGACTTTTTGAAAATTGGAAAATTGCTGCGCGTTGGGTGCCGCGATTGCTCACTTTGGATCAAATGCGCGTTGGACTGAACATTTGCAAGGTTCTATCAGAGCAATTTAAGCAGAACGAGAAGGATTTTTTTGCGTCGGTTTATAACTGTTGATGAAACTGGATGCATCACTACACTTGAAGGAAGTCGAAGGAACAGTCGAAACAGTTGATTCTAAAGGGCGAACATGCTCCGAAGAAGGCGAAAACAGTTCCATCGACGGGTAAGGTAATGGGGACTGTTTCTTTGCGAAAGTTATGGCATTGTGGCCATCGACTATTTTGGAAAAAGTAAAACAATACCGTTAAAGTACTATGCATCATTAACTTACCAGGTGAAGACAGAAATTGCAAAAAGCATTTGCACAAAGGGAAAAGTGTTTTTATATCAAGGCAACGCACCTTCTCACACTTCGGCAGTCGTTATGGCCAGGATGCAATTCGTATTGATTGACCACCAGATGTAGCCCCGAATAGACTATTTTCTGTTGTTAAGCTCAAAGTTTGACTCGGAGGACGCAGATTTTCTTCGAATGAGGAGGTCGTACAATCCGTAAATGCGCATTCCGCAGAGCAAGACTCCAACTACTATTTGGATGGGTTAAAGCGGTTGGATCATCTGTGGACCAAGTCTATCAATTTAAAAAAGGCTGTCGAAAAATAGAATTGCCTTTGACCGAAAAAAATTGTTTCTATTTTAGGCCCAATACTTTTTAGCTCACCTTCGTATTTCCGCACCGCTCATTTTGCAATCATGGAAGACGCGACTTAATTACGAAGAGATATCATTTTCTTTTATTTAGAAAGGGTGTGAAACCTTCAGAAATGTTGCAACGTCGGCAAGGTGTATACGGAAAGTCTGTAGAATCTAAAAGTAGGATCTATCAGAACGCCTCTGTAAATGAAAGAAACAGCACTGCCGTTGAGGAGATACTGAAAGATGATAACCGACTAACTATTCATGAAATTAGTGTTAAAGCCGTAATACATGATCACAAATTATTAATGTATTTTTCATGAATTTATTGACAAAGTTTGAATTTGACCATGTCTACATCAATTTTTACTCGCAAAATTTGAGATTTAGATGATGTTCTATTTCTTAAGGTCATTGTCGTGAATTGTAGTGATTTCTAGTGATTTTGGTAATTGCTATTGGTAAGTTAGTTGGTAGTATTTGACTTGCGACTTGAAGTTGATTGTTGTTGCTTATAAGAAGGTTATAGTATGCATTAAGTTTGAGTTGATCAGTTTGTCTGGTTTCAGTTGTTATTACGTCTGTTAAACATTTAAAATAATAAATTAATAATGTGGACCCATGAAAATACCAATTTTGGTAATTTTAATCATGAGACCAAAAATCAATTGAAAGAATGGCGCAAACCTGAAGAAGAGGGGCCTTTCTTCTCATTCTCAGAACGCACAAGCAAAACAATCGCTTCGAACAAACGATGTGTCTCTAGCGAGTTCCAACTCGCACTGATGGCGTATCAGATGTTCACCTGCCTCCCTCCAAGTGTCGCGTCACCAATGCTGCCCGATCGAACACTACACTACCACTCTCATTACTTTATTGACACACCTGGTAGACTACGCCTTTTCATTTATTTTTCCCTACATGCAAAAATCTACTCCATTTCTCTCCGTCTTTCGCTAATGTTTTGACCTCTCTCGTGTCCATTCCACGCGCCTTTCGGAGTTGCCCGATGTTTTCGTCCCATTTTGGTTGTAATCTATTCTTGATATTATTGGTTCTATCTGTAACGTTTCTTGCACCCAATCATTCCTTATTTTATCTCTCCGGTTAAGCCCCGATACTCGTCTTTAATACTTCAAATCCATCCTTTGCAGTCTGCTTTTAATCTATTTGTAGGAAACCAGTAATTATGTAATTAAACCGAAACTTTTATTTGTGGAAAAAAACCACGTGAGTGAGGCTCTTAAATAAATTTTGTTTGAGTAAAGTTGTTTGTGTACTAATTATCAACTTTAATCGATTTGTTAAATAGACCTGCATTATGCTGCGATTATATTTAATGAAGCCTTGAAAGCCGGTACTAATCGGAATGTACAAGCTTCATATTGCGTAACAATAGAAACATACGAGGACTGCTCTGTTCCCGCCGAACCGAATAAAGTAATACGCAATATTTTGACGGAGCCCCTTTTATGTGTGATTTTTTTCAAAGTATTTCACTTTACAGTCAATGCATTTTTACATTGGTCAAAACTATCATAATTTGTTTACCATGTCCTGTTTTCGTGTTTATTTCCCATTGTCCTTGTTTTACCAATTTGTTACTTCATTCTGCTGTCATGTCTACTGACAAAGATTTTTAGCTCCGTACAAAGATTTTTTAGCGTCTTTGTACACTGTACAAAGATTTTTTTGGTAGTTCAGTTACCATTATTATCTTGTACAAACCAAAAATCTCTGGTACAAAGATTTTTTCCTATCTTTGTTCATGTACAAAGAAGCTCGTACGAAAAAAAACAGTGCTTCGTTGTTTATAAAAAAATATTCCTTTATATTGTTCAGCTCATTTTTATTCTCCAGGAGATTTAATTGAAGAAGCACTAGGAGTGGAGGGTTAAGGTTATGAACATCATCAAAATGGAACTGAAAACGTTTAAGAGTGATGTGTGATGTAACAAACTCCAGGAGATAAAGAGCCATTTTTATCCTCGTAGTCTGTTAGTTTAATCTTACATGCCCTCAGTTCCATTTTGATGACGTTCGTAACCTGAACTTTCACTCTTAATGCTGCTTCCATGAAATCCCCTGCAGAATAAAAACAAACTGAAAAATATAAAGGAGAAGATTGCATTTTGATGTACGTTCATAATCTGTACCTCCACTCTTAGTGCTTCTTCCATGAAATTCTCTATTATTTTCCATAATTTTTTCTTTTCCTTGGCATTTTTCTTAAAGCCTGTCAATACAATATTGTTTCTTGTACTTTCTTTTTCGAGTCTGCCTATTTTATCGCAACGATCTGTTCTTCTTTTATTTGTTGATTCTCCTGTATCATTTTCTTCATTTCACATCGATTGTTCTTTTGCGTTTGCTTCATCCCTTTTACGTCTGTCATTAGCTCATTTCACATTTCTTCTATTTTATCCATATTTCTTCGACTGCTTCCTTTCATCTCTTTACTGGTGTGATATTCGTTTTGTTACTCCTATATAGGTCCTTAAAACTTCATCCTCTCTTTTCCTTTTTCTATGTTATTTCCATCATTTCACTTCGGAAATTCTTGTACGTTTATTTCATCTCTTTTATGTCCGACATTAGCTCTTGTAACATTTTTTCTATTTTATCCATGTTTCTTCGACAGCTTCCTTTCTTCCCTTTGCGGGTGTTACATTCGTTTATATATATATATATATATATTACAGCTTTGTGCAGGCCTTTCAAACCCAGAGCTTTGTTATTTCTTTTCATAGCTTTCTATTTTTGATTTTCTTTCTCCAACCTGCTATTCCCTTATCCCCCAAAATCTTCTATTACCGCTTCTCTGCATCGTCTTCTTTTATTCTCTGTCGGCCTGTTCGGTCTTCCTACATTCTTTTTATGTACCCCAACCACTGTAACCTCTTCGAGTCGACTACTGTATCCAATTCTGGTTCCTCACAGATGACGTAAATTTCCTTATTTTTCCTTCTTACATATCCTTCCTCTGTTTGTTTCCTCCCACATTCGTTTTCTTACTACTTCTAAATAGAGCTTTAAAATCTTTATCCTCCCTTTTCCTTTCTCTATCTTGCGACGTATCTCCGTCTCTGAGAATTGCTCCAGGTGTGTTCGTTTTCTTCATTTAATTCTTAATTCTCCTGTGTTATTTTCGTCATTTCATTTCGGTAAGTTTTCTACGATCAAGAGATGAAACCTCTTTTACGCCTGCCGTTATCCCTTTTAACATTTCTTCTATTTTATCCACGTTCCTTAATTCCACTTCCTTGCTTCCCTTTACCGGTGTTCTATTCATTTTCTTACTCCTTCTAAATAGATCTCTACAACCTTTATCCTCTCTTTTCCTTTTTCTCTTTCTTCTGACGTATCTCTGTCTCTGAACATTACCCCAAGTTTTTATTCATTCTCTTCGTTTAGTTGTGAGTTCTCCTGTGTTATTGTGATCATTTCGTTTCTGTAATTCCTCTGCGTTTATTTCATCTATTTTACGTTTGCCGTTAGTTCGTTTAACATTACTTTCATTTTATCTATGTTCCTTCTTCTACTCACTTTCTTCTCTTTAGCCGTGTTCTATTCATTTTTATACTCATTCTAAATAGATCTTTAAAACCATCATCTGGTCTTTTCTTATTTTTATCCTTCGCCGGGTTCTTCTGGGTCAACCCATCAGAGACTTAAATACTCTCCGTGCAAGGTACCTAGATCTATTGTATAGTGGCCTACCTTTATGGTTGTTTTTGGCTTTGCCTTTTGCATTTTCTTTTTCGCTTCTTTAAATCCGTTTTTCATCCCCGCGACAGTCCCCTAGATCTTTCTTCGTTTACTTCTCGGTTTACACCTCAATTTCCTATTTGTAACTCCTGATTTCAGCTTAGCAGTTATACTTTTGCACTCAATCCGGTTTTTATTATCAACTACTAGGCTTTATCTATTTTAAATTTCTAAAGTTTGAGTAAAAACTAGGCATGGCCTGCTAGGAAAGCTCAATGGAAAGAGACCATCCCTCGTATTATAAATACTGTTACATACTGCCTTGACGAAGTAAATCTAAATTGAAGAAACAAGAAAAACGAACGGAAGAATAACGTTCTAACCTTGATAATCGAACGTGATTCATGATATTACGTGATCTTACCGGGGTACATAAAATGGAACGGATAATAAAACGTTCGTCCGATAATTTTCCGGTACTACCTGACTTACGCCCGTCTACGTAGTTGCACACAGGAACAGTAATAATAACAACGTCGATAATCAAGACGAGAACGACATTAATAACGGCGAGAACGGCGACATCGACAAAACCGGGTACAATAAAATAACTGTTCCGGATAGCTACCGCTGCACCAAAGGCGGGTTCTCACTCGTAACTTAGTTTACAATTCATGAGGTAATAAATAATGTAAAAAGCTTTAATATACATACACGTTGCGCTGTATAGACCCATAGACGCTGTAACCTACATTACGAACATTTCTTTGATGTATACGCGTTCTTGTATATTAATGTCCCTTCGCTTTTTCTTGTTTACGCTCGGTATATAATGGAAGTTCTAACTAAACTTGCCTGAACGAGCGGAGCTTAAAAGCTCGTATTGTGTGCTCGTAATCCTACGTACGTAGTTTCTTAGGGAAATGCAAGTTTAAATTTAACCGCGCAAAGCAGAAATAGTAAAGTAAAACGACAAGGTAAGTAGCACCACAAAACTTTACGCAATATTAGTACAGAAACGGTAGAAGCGAAACTTGAAGGAAAAATTTTCTTACAAAACGGATATGTACAACATGGGAGATGAAAAATAAGTCATCATAAAAGAAAGACGAAATAGGTAAAACGTGCATATTTCATACGAGCATTTTTTCTGTCAATAAAAATTTGCACTGACAAACCGGAATAAATAAGTCATCATGAAATGTAGTAATCACAAGAGGGTCATCGCAGAGATGTGCTTGCATTCATGCATATTAATCTAAATATTTGTCACTGAAGATAATACAAAATAGCAGGAAAAATTCGGTCACCTCATGTCGCATTATTATCATCGACATGTGGGAATTAGCATATAGTTTATAATTTATCAAGCATACACAATTCGTTTGTGTGAATCATCGTCGTATGATGAATTGACGATTTCCAAAAAATTGTGTTTTTCGAACGAATTAAATTATATATGTATATATATGACATCTTTGAATTTAATAGATAAAGTTTGAAAATCGATTCTCCAAATTTGAATACGAATTTTTAGTACTTACTTAAAAGAGGATTAGAGAGATTTAGATTGATAAAATGGTATTAAGATATTTATTCCATTTAATAATTATAGCTAATAGAATAGGAATAGGAAAAACCAACAATTCGAAGAAAATCAAACTAACGTTCTCTAAATTGACCTATTAAATTAGCCGGATTAGGTTGTTCTTCAAGAACGCTGTGTAGTAGCCTGCGAAACAGGCACAAATTCATTGTGCCAATACTTATCACTAACGGGAAATGGAAACAAATGGTCAAACCAAAATGAAAGAATTGCTTGATTATAATTAAAATGAGAATTGAAAAACGGGGGAACTAGATTGCTGCCAAGAATAGCAGAGAAAGCAGGTATACTTTGTTGCGAAAGACTTGATTCAATGACGTTATTATATTTATAAGTATTTTCTCGTTTGGACTGTGAGGAAAAGTACAATAACTTTAAATTTCGATAAGTGAAAAAAAAAAATTAAACATTAAGAAACTGAATTAAATTGTATTTACGAAGCAGAAACCTTATAAACTTTAAATACAAATATTTCTATATACAGGTTTTCCATAACTTGGGTGTCAAAGCTATTTATAACACAATATGAGGTAAGGTAAGTCAATGAACTTAAAAAAAAATGGGAAAAAGTTTTGTTTTGACTGCATTAACTAACTTATCATAACATATTTTCGAAGTTATCACCACTAGTCTCGATACACATTTATAACTGACATAACAAGGGTTTACCTCATGAACGATTTAGCATTCCAGGTGATGGCGTTATACTTGCAGACGCGCGATCTTGTAGTTCGTAGATGGTATTTATTTACTCTCGTCTCATAAACTAATAATTTTAGACGTCCTCATAAGTAAAAATCGATCACATTCAAATTAGGCGGTTAAACGCGGTGTCCATAAACCAACGGGACCCGTCCTAACATCCACTAATATCCACTTGGCCTTGCTTAATATATGAACCGAGTTGTATTAACGTTTGCATTTCTTCGTCTAAATAAGAAACGTTCGCCTTTACGTTTTACTATCTACAATTCCTAATTAGTTCCTTTTAAAACTTCAAAAATTAATTTAAATATTCCTGCGAATGTAGAAATATATTTTTCCTGTGAAAAATTTGGTCATTTATTATGAACTTTCTTCTTCGTTTCAATTTGATGCATAAATTGTGAAAAAGCTTGCAACTGTAATTAGAATGTAAGAGAGGATATAAAAGTTGGAGAAACATAGATCTGCGGGTCCAAATTTGAAAGTTTTTCACTTTGTTGAAAGACCTGCTATAACATAAAACTGCATCAAGCCCCGGTCCCCATCTCGTTATAACAGATCGTGGTGGTATGGGAATTCCTGGACACAACTTGTAAAATTTTCGAAGTCGCTTAAAGACTTCAGACAAACTTTATTGGTTTATTAAGGAACTACCGGTTAGAATTTTGAAAAAATTATTTTTTATAACATTTTATGAATCCTTATACCCTCACAAATCACCTCCTAAAATTTTGTAGTGAAATTTGAAAAAATAAGAGAGTTGTAGCAATTTAAATGGGCGTGCGTTTTCGGCGCTCTACCGGCAGTTTGCCCAGTTAGGCAGCTGCTTTTCTCCCCTCTCCTATATACCGCGTGTTCTACCTGCTTCTATTAAACTAACCTGCGTCTTGACGCCGTTATAGTATTGGCCTGTTCTCACGTGGTCAGTTCGAATTTCGAAGTGCACAGAAGCATTAAAAATTGCTAAAACTCGCGTTTTACTCAAATTAGCATTTTTTCAAACTGCGCTGACTTACTCTCCGCAACCACTAGATAGATTTTTTCATTCTTGGTGCATTTGTTTATTATGATATCGTCTACCGTAATTCACCAGAAAATTGCTCTAAAAAATTTGGCAAGGGAAAAGAGGTGGGAAAAAACGTGCTTTTTACATCTCCTTTTTTCTTTACAAAGCCGCCATTTTGTTTTGTTTTTAATTATAAATAAGTGGTGAATTACGATGTAAACCACCTTCCTCTTTAAAATACTTCTTGAAATTTCTGTTTTAGATATGCCAATTTTGAGATTATCTCAGCGCAGTGTGAAGGTCTCGTTTTCGAGGACTCGACTTTGGTGCCCTGTAGTAAATAATGCTCGATCAAAAAAAAAAAGGAAAAAAATTTTTTTATACTCCCAAAGTATGTACAAATTAGAGGCAGAAGCTTGTATAAAGTTTTGTAATAAAAGAAACAAGAAAAGAAAAGTTTAAATGTGGGTCATTTTTTAGTCTTGAAACCGGTAATAGTTATATATATAATATATATATATATAGTAATAATTAAAGCGTCAATTCCATGGTAACGCTGTCTAACAGTTTCCAGTACAAGGTATGTAATAAACATGTTACAAGGAAGAAATGTTTATGTTATTATAGATAGATTTTTGTAACTGCGGAGTAAAGGGCACACGTTTTTCACAGGACTAAATTTACAAAATACGTAATACACAACACGAATATCTGGTTACAATTAAAATAAAAGGTAGCGTACCGACAGCATGTATGTCTCGCGGCGCCGCGCGCGATCCCGTACGAGCGAGTCACAGATGAAATTGAACCGATTTTGACGAATTCCATGAAGCCGTTACAGCTTCATCTTTTTGAAAATAGATCATTAATGACTACAACTGTATTGTTATGTTACAACAGAGAAAGATGACCTGAAATATATACGACTTTACGAAACAACTAAAATATGTTTTTTCTTTCTTTTAAAACGCACCTATGTAGCTGTTACATATACGTGTGTTACTTAAACACGAAACGCTATTGTAGCACAAATTCAAAACTGCGACTTACCTGCGGCCTTTCCTTTCGTTCAATAATAACAAATTCAGCACCTACCGTCATTAAACTTTAAGCTTTGATGCAACGGCGAGGTAAAAGTGGAAAGATTACTTTCAGCTCGGCGTTGACATTTAAAAGTTATGAATCCTCTTCGTCTTCAATCCCGTATCGTACGGCGGCATCTTGCTTATCCTCACGACGTATTGCAAAATCCGCGCTTCACATTTCACGACGAAGAAGAAACCAGTCCTTATACGATCGCGACGACAAAGAAAAAATAAACGAGAAAACGATGACGCTATTAGGATACGATTTTGGTCTTTGACGAAGAATTTTACCTTTTTTGTTTTTTTAAATATGCGTAGTACGACTTCTTCGGATAGATTAGATGATGGAATATTTCGGAGTTTTACGATGGTCTATTGGTGTTAGGATAATGGTTTTATGTTTTATCTACGTTGTTTGAGCGGTGTAAATATAAATTTATTGGTTAGTTTTTGAATATTTAATGCATCTTTAGACGATTGCGTCGGTCTCTTGATGAAATTTTGTAATAATCTACGAATTTATGCGGATTTTATAAGCGGAAATTGGTATGGCTATAAAGGTTGTTCCATGTTTTTTTAGGCAGTGGACTATAGGCAGTCTATTTCCAATTGTTTTATAAAAATTGCTTTCGTCCTTTTTGGACGGGTATTCCTTCCTTTTTCTTTGCAACCATGTGATGAGAGTTTAAAAATTCAAGAAGTTTCGGAGCATCATAACTGCAACTTCGTAAGCAGTTATACGACAGTTGCTCTCTTTTCGCTGAGTCTAGTAGAATAATATACAATACAGCATTTTTCACAACTAATGCGTCAAATTCATTTATAAGATTATATCAGGTAGAAGTAACTTAATGGGCGTAAAAGAAAAAAATTGATGAAAAAAACTTGGGCAAATAAAGAAGTTCTTTTGGATTAATTGAATTATTTATCGCTATAGATGATACCCACTTGGAAAACTCGGCGTTAGATGCAGGTGAATGCGCTGACCGTGAAATGAAACACACACGTCCTGTCCAAATATTCACTTGACGTTGGTAAAGATATGGGCCGTATTTTACTAGCGTTCACATTTCTTCGTCTAAATAAGAAACGTAAAAATCTCAGAGACTTTATTGGTCGGTTCCTTGCGAAACTTAAAAAAATATCGGCCTTCCTGCGATAGTAGGAAAATATTTTCTGTTGCAAATTTTGTTTTGTACGCTTCTGTTTTAATTTAACGCATAAGTAGTTGACAACAATCCGGTATATCGACAAAACTCATTTATTTATAATTTTTCAAAATATTCTCATTTACAGTCATCGCATTGATATCATCAAACTGTATAACTTTAAATATTTCGTCTGATATCAACGTTTAAACCATAACTTCCGTCTTTCTAGAAGAAATCGTTATCGAGAATGATATTTCGACGTGCGTACCGTCGACTATCGTATCTAACGTTATTAAACTAATAATGTGCAATAAAAATAGGGAAAAAAACACGAACAATGTAGGCGACCATCGAACAACCTTTTCCAAATCTCCTAAAATAGCATCCGAAGAACGGGTATATTGCAAAATATCGCAGATCCAAAAATAAAGCTCAAACAATCTCTCGACGCGGATTAATTATATTTTGCCGGTAGATAAATGAAAGTAGTCGCTGTGGCTGTAGGTGGTGGATTTTATTTATGAAATTCCGGTGGGCGTCAAATATGTATATTCCTACCTCCACAAAAAGAACAACATAAAACTCCGTTAATCCTGGATAATTTCTTACATACCGACCATTTTTTCTTTTTTACAGTTAGATAATGGCTACGCTCAGATACTATTAACGTTAGAAGACTTCAGGAAGAAGCAAATCGGCGGTGTGAAAACGGGTAAGAAGAAATTCGACAAGCAAACGACAAAATTCTGCCAATGCCAGGAGAGATACCTGAATTTAACGGTCAAAAAACAGAACACGGTAACGTTGCAAGAGGTAAGTTACTTTATTGTTAGCCGGGCTATTTAGAAAGCGCTGGGCCGTTGATGGGGTTTATAAGCGAATTAGATAATTAGGGCGATTCCGTTCGAATTAAACCGCGCCGTACCTTCGTCGTTGCGTTACGGTCGTAGCAACAGACGCAAATTGTAACGGACGGAATTAACACTTCCGGTTTATTAACTTATTAATGTCAATTGGTTTGAATATTCCCGCGTCAATTTCGTCTTTTGTTCGATATAATTTACTCCTAATGGATGGGATACCTGTAGGTCGAAATTGGGGTGATGCACGCTTTTTATTTATAATCTGGATCAACCGTTGATTATGGCTTCTGGCCAGTTTCAAAAATTGACCATTTTTAGATAATATTTGAACCAGCTGACAAGACCAACATAGCATAAAGTGTGATCTTCCCAATGTCCTGATCTTTTGTAAAACAACTAAATCGCTTAAATCCAAAGAACTCGGACTGTGACCCTTGTTTAGCGAAAGTAGGAAAATTTATGACCTTCAACCCTCTCATACCCAGACGTGCTCAACAAGATTGCTTTATTGACTATTTGGGCCTTTGGTGGGAGTCTTTAGACTTGATCTGAAGAAGCTGGCAGAAAGATCGGCGAAGTGTTGTGACTGTATGACCAACGTAACTTTAACTGTGATCTTCGCAGCTTCCCAGTCTTTTGTAAAATGAATAAATAGTTAAAAAGCAAAGAACTCGAATTATAACCTCTACTAAGTGAAACTAGGAAATTTTATTACCTTTAACCATCTCATACTCTGAGGTCCTCAATAAGAATGCTTTCTTGCCTATTTTGGCTTTTGATAGCCTTTAACCTTCCTATACTCACGTCAAAATGAAAGACGTATACTATACTATATAAATCGGTCTCACAGACCGTATGCGTGAGTATAGGAAGGTTAACAGGTGACAGTCTTTAGGCTTTATCTGAGGAAGCTGACAACAAGATCAGCGAAAAGTTACGTTCTTTGGACGACCTTCCTGATTTCTTGTAAGATGACTAGTAAAACTATGAAGTTGGATGACTTTCACCTTTCTCTTTCTCAAACCCAGACGTTCTCAACAAGATTGCCTTATTGTGTATTTCGGCCTTTAGACTACATCTGAAGTAACTGGCAGTAAGATCGGCTAAATAGAATGACTGTATGATCAACCAAATTTCAAGTGTGATCTTCCCAGCTTCCCGATCTATTTAGTAAAGCGACTATTCAGTTCAAATCCAAAGAACTCTGACTGTGACCCTTGCTCAGCAAAAGTAGGAAATTTTATCACCTGCTAACCTCTCATACCAAGACGTCCTTCACAAGATTGCCTTATTGGCTATTTTGGCCTTTAACCAACTTTAAGAGGTGACCGTCTTTAGACTTCAACTGAGGAAGCTGACAGCAAGATCAGCGAAATGTTACGTTCTTTTAACGACCTTCGACGACGGGCGTGAAAACCGAAGTTCAAATTTTCCTTCAATTCAAGGAAACACATAGCAATTGCTTCCAACATTAAGTAAATTATCGTTGCCTTCAATTACTAGTAGAATTCTTGATTTCCTAAGAAACTGAAGAAGCACGTGATACCTGCTTAGCTTCCAATATCCGAGGAATTTTAGGAAAATTATATAATCAGTGAAACATTTCTCATGAATGACACTGTTCTTTGAAAACCCACGTCCAATAAGTAAAAGAGAGAGTTGTTGTGATTTCGAAAGAAATTGGAAGTTTTCGATAGAGCCAAACTCCTATCCCGATTTTCATTTGCAGCATAGCATTAGATTATCGGTTACTTCCCTATTACTTCGCAAGAAATAAGAAAAGGCTGTAGTAACAGTTTTGACATTAAAATCCGGATGAAAAGAAGAAGATTTTGCTACAACAAAGTGCTACCACGCGTCTTGTACGATTGTCTGTTGGAAGCGCCAGGTTACTAGCTTACAATTAGTCGGCGAAGTATTTACGACTAGTCGTACATTTCTTTGGAAGACCACATTCAAGACAAAGTAGAAAGAGTTGTTGCGACCCTAAAAGGAAATTGGAAGCTCTCCTGAGAGTGGAACTTTTACTCCGACTCTTACTTAATACAATTAGATCATTACTGGTTTTCCAATGAGTGGCAGAAGTCCCTACTTCATAGGAAATAAGAGGAGAATATGGTGGCTTTAAAATCAGGAAGAAAATTGGAAGATTTTGCTAGAACAGAAGTGCTGCCATACGTCTCGTACGATTGTCATTTTGAAGCACCAAAACTATCATAATCAATGTGTGGCAGAATTCCATACTTTGCAAGACAAAAAAATTGTTGTCGGTTTTTGTTTTTAAAATCATGAAGAAAATTTGGAAAATTTTGCTAGAACAGAAGTGCTGCTGCGCATCTCATACGATTATCATTTACAAGCACCAGATTACTACCATAATTAATATCTGACAGAAGAAGAAATTGGAAGATTTTGACAGAACACAAGTGATGGCACTTTTCAATAGAAGACGAATGTCACGCTCCAGAAAAAATGGTAGATCCTGATCCAGTAGAAGTCTTATCGCGTATTCCCCACGATTCTAACTTGGTACCTTTAGATTATTCTGTGTTGCAACCACGGTTCTTTAGTGTTCAGAAAATAAGAGGAGGGTGTGGTGACTGTTTTGCTCTTATCATCGGGAAAAAATTGGAAAATATCAGAAGAAGCAAAGTGACAGACAGATTTCCTTATGCTCGACTTTAAGATTTAGAAATATCAATTGCTGGAGTTGTTTTTCTTCTTCTAGTGAGTGATGTATTTGGAAGACACAAACAAGAATAGAAGAAAGGTTTTCGCTTTAAGGTCTACAAGGAAGTTAAAAGACTTTGGTGAAAGAGAAGACATCTTTTCAAAAAAAATGGTAATCATTCTTTGGAACAAAATCCCTGACATAGTTTCTGAAAGCAGAAGAAGAAGAAGAAATTGGAAGAATAGAAGACATGTCATGCTTTTCCGGTAAAAGATTTCTTCAGCTTAAGCTAAAACAAGATAATCATTCCTCGGAAATCTGAAGATGTGGTGATTGCTTTAAAATCTAGAAGGAGATTGGAAGACTTTGGCGAAATAGAAGGCATGTGACGCTTTCTCAGTAACAGACTTCTTCTCCAACTTAACCTAAGACTAAATGGTAATCATCCTTCTGAACAAATTCCGGGGCATAGTTCCCAGAAATCCGAAGATATGGTGATTGTTTTGCCTTTAAGGTCTAGAAGGAAATCGTAAGATTTTGGTGAAATAGAAGACCTATCACGCTTTCCCTGGTAACAAACTTCTTCAGCGGAAACCAAATGGTAATCATTCCTCGGAACAAATTCTGCGGAATAGTGTCTGAAATCCGAGGCTGTGGTGATTGTTTTGCCTTTAAGGTCTACAAGGAAATTCGAAGACTTTGGTGGAATAGAAGACGTATCCCGGTAACAGACTTCTTCGGCTTAAGCTAGAACCAAATGATAACCATTTCTCTGATCAAATTCCGTGGCATAGTTTCAGGAATCCCAAGTTGCAGTGATTATTTTGCTTTTAAGATCTGGAAGAAAATTGGAGGACCTCGGTGAAATAGGAGATATGCCATGCATTTCTGGTAACAGACTTATTCGGCTTAAGCTAGAACCAAATGATAATCATTCTTCTGGCCAAATTCCGTGGCATAGCTTCAGAAATCAGAAAGTGAAGTGATTGTTTTGCCTTTAAGGTCTAGAAGGAAATTAGAAGACGATAGTAAAACTTCTTCAGTGTGGGCTAAGACCAAATGGTGATTATCCTTTTGAACAAATTCCAGGAGTTTTTAAGAAAGAATGTGCAATTAATCAATTTCTTATCGTAGGCATCAAGGAAATCCTATTTCGCATTTCGAAAGTAACTTAACCCTGCCCCATAACACCTAAAGACAAAAATATAACGAGACATTTCAGTTTTTCGCTACAGTTTACGTCGTAGCTCCCACTTTTCTTAGAGAAGAAACTATTTTAGTAAATGATTCTTCCATTTCACCAGCATCCATTCAAAGAAATTAATGCAAAGATAATGGTGTGCCTTCCCCCCCTCCCTTCCCCATAACCACGTTCCTCCTTTGTGTAAGATCTAATCTAAATCGCGCCCATCTCCCTCCCATTCTACTGTCACCCCTCCGGAAATCCCGATGCAATCGGAAACATGACGCCACACGCCGCGCCGTCGATGACATCATTACACGTCACTCTTGAATATCGCCCCTAATATCGATCAATGACGCAATCGGACGAAGGGAGCGTGCGCATCCCCGGCGTCTCACGTACTTGCAGAAACCCTGATTGACGTTTTAATGTGGAACAGGGTATTTAGTGCGGCATTATCTGGCGCGCTCCGATCAAAATTACTTCCTGAAAACCCTATCGTCTCCATTTTCGGATGCTAACGAGCCCCATTTTGCGTAATATCCGCCGGTAGATAAGAGACCAGACGAAAAATTGCGTACGTAAATATCGCGGTATAAATTGGTCATCTGTGAGATGTGTTTGGATTCGTGTTCTTCTTCAACGGTCAATGAGTTGGTTGCGCTGTCCATATTTTAGGATGCGTACGTATTTTTGGTGATTTTTTCCGTGTCTTATTCGTTGTTTTTCGATTGATTTTTTGATGTGGCGGGGAGGATGTGGTTGGGAAGTGTTCGAGAAGGTACGCGCGTAGGTGTAAAGGTGGGAAAATCAACTTCATCTGTTAAGCAAAAGTAACTATCACTTTCTAGTTATTTTTAAAACTTTGACCTTCAAAATTGTCGATGTTTTCGTGAAAATCTTAAGAAAAATTCCGCCTTGCGAGTATTTCGACATATTTTGTGTTTTATTAAGTTTGTTCCGAGACGGTTCCTTTATATTAGACTTCCTAGATATTAGGAAAATGGTGGCTTTATCGACGCCGAAAGCTATTTTTAAAGCGACGACCTTCGATTTTGTAAATATTTTTTGGGCATCTTGAAATTTTGCAATTTTTTTTAATTTGTATTCTTTCAAGCACGTTGATGTATGTGAATGTTTCAATTCAAGTTTGAAACAAAATTTCTGAGGGTCGCAAAAAATATTTGGACCTTGAAACAAAATCAGACAAAGGCTTTTTATTTTGAAAATATTCGAAATTTAAGGCTAAATTCTGGGGAGTTTAAAACAAAGTTCACGGAATATTTTCGGAATTTAAGGGAATATTTTTGAAATTCTGGCCAAATTATCTTTGAAATTTGGGGCAATACTCTTACAGTTTACATTGAACATTTTGTAATGAGGGACCTTTGAAGTTTGAAGCAAGAAATTTTGCTCAAAACTTGGAAATTTAACCGAATCAGCCTGCAGTCAAAAAAATAGGACTACAGACTAATTCTTTAATATGTGCAAGTTTTTAGCAAAATTTCTGGCATCTGAGCCAATATTGTTATAGTTTCGAAAATCGAAATTGGAAACTTAAAATATTTGATAAAATTAAAATTAAAATTTGATAAATTTCGATTTTAGAAGAAATTTGTTTTGAAGTGGAAACATAATGTATTAAGCTTGAATTGAAATGTTGTGTTTATAACAACAAATTTAACTCCGAAGGAGCTTGGAAGATCTCACGGGGTCAAGTTTCACAAGATTGGACAAAGATCTTTAAGATTTGAAACAAAATTTGAACTTTCCAACAAAATTTTCGAAGCGAAATTTTTGTAGTCCGAAACAAATTATTCTTCAAATTTTTTTTTCGAGTTTGTAGCTAATTTGTTCAAATTGAAACAAAACTTTTTGTTCGAAGAAATTCTGGATTTTCAAAGAAACTTTAGGGGGTTTTAAATAATATTTTTGAAGTTAATATCAAACCTTTCAATTTAGAACAGAAGTTTGTAAGCAGTATAAATAAGGATGTCGTAATTCCACAACGGATCAGAAGACTTTTCCTTTTAATATTCAGAAATTTTGAAACTAGAATAAGAAGTTCCACATCAATTTTTTGAGTTTGAGTTTTGAACAAAGGCTTTAAAGTTAGAAGCTAAATTTGTGTTGTGTCAAGCAATTTTAGAGCTTGACACAAAACTAGGGGCTGCAACAATTTTATTTTTTTTGATATTTAAAGCAAAATTTCTGAAGTTTCCACTTTTTTTCTTCTTTATGCAGGTTTAATTTTTTTTAAACAACATTTTTGGAGTTGAAACAAACATTTTTTATGTTTGAATAGAAGTTTTCGATTTTCAAACAGTTTTTTTGAGCTCACAAAAGTTTTGCATTCCCAAATATGTTCTTTTTGTGCGAGCTTAAAACGATTTTTTTTAATTCCAAAGCAAACAGCGTTTAGAACAACATTTTCGGAGTTTGAAATCAATTTCCTGAACCCTGAAACTTCTCTACTCCTTCTAGGAGACCACAAACAAAAATTCGTTTTACAAAATTGTTAAGATTTGAAGCAAAAATTTTGCAATTTGGAACAAGGTAGTTTAAATTTGAAGCAACATTTTTGGATCCAAAACAGATTTTTTCAATTTGAACAAAAGGTCTGGATTGACAATTTTCTTTTTTTTTGAATTTGAAACAACATTTTTAACATAAACTAATATTTTTGAAAGTCGAAACAAAACTAGAACTTGAGGTTTGAAACATTTTTTCAATCCAAAGCAAAATTTTTGAAGTTAATTAAACAAATTTTGGAGGTTGTTTTGGAACGTTGAAGCAAAATTTTTGGAATTCCAAACAAAATTTTGCGTGTTTAGACAATGTCTTGGAATCCAGCAACCTTTCATTTTGCATTTTAAACTTTTCGTGATTGAAACAGAATTGTTGATACCTTGTCTGAATAAGATTTTTGGGTAAGGGATGGAGCTTTCCAAGATGGAAACGAAATTTTTTGAATAGAGATCATGACCTACCTACATGCTCTTCATCTGTCTTGCTTTTGGCTTCCTTTTGCGTGAATGCCAAAAGTATCCCAAACAGGTGTATGTACTAATAAATGATTATAACTCAATTTTTTTTTCTGTTCCTTTTTTTATAGGCAGACGCGTCGGTGGATATGGCGGAACGCCATTTTTGCAACGCCAGTATGGAGTACGTTTACCTTATACAGGAAGTACACGAGCGAAAGAAGTTTGAATTCGTCGAGAACCTTTTGAGTTTTATGTTCAGCTGGTTGACGTTTTATCACCAGGTTTGTACAACGTTTTTGATGATTTATTGCATGCGTTGCATCAGAATGTTGTTCGACTTACAAGGAGACATCACGACGTGCTACCAATTGATTTAAACAAAACTTGTCGTTAGTGATCGCTAATTATGTCGAGGAGTGTTTTTGGGTAAACGGATAAGACGCAGCACTCAAGCATTTCCGAGAAAATCGGGTTTGAAAAATAAGACTGACTAATAAGTCTGTGTAGTAAATCGTTAAAGTAAAGTTGTTTAGCGCAATGGCAGATTCTTCGACCGCTAACCTACCGACTGCTGAGTAGTGCGTCGTATCCGTTTACCCAAAAAACATCCGACATAATTACCGATCACTAAAACGAGATTCCTTAAATTTGATTGGGATGACGTCGCAATGTTACTTTGTTTAGCCCCAAGCGCGTTTATGGCCTTGCGCACCCCCCCTCCCCTCATTAACCGGTAAAATCAATTTAATGAGATAAATATACGGCAAAAATCTATTTGATGAGGTAAATCTATTCCATGACATTTTATGGAATAGATTTACCTCATCCTACAGATTTTAGCCATGTCGATGATAAAGAAATATTTCTGATTCATAATGTCATCTTCAGGGATATGAAGTAGCCAAAGATTTCCAACCGTATATGTTCGACCTGCAATGCAAGATACAGAAAACGCGCGATAATTTCAAAGATTACAGCAGCAAACTGAGGAAACGCATGGCAGAAGTACAAAAGCAGGCGCAAGACGAACCGTTGCGTAATACTAAAGGAAGGAAGGAGGGGTACCTGTTCTTATTAGAAAAAGTAAGTCGTCATCGTCATATCCAACGGTTCCGTTTCGTAATCTTTTTAATATTCTTGTTTTTCGATTTCCAGAAGCGTTCGGAGCGACGTGGACCAAACATTACTGCACGTACGATAAAGAAACCAAAAAGTTCACAATGTTACCTTATAATCAAATTACGTCGAAATCGGTGAGTTTCATGTTTTGCCTGATGATGAGTAGAGTTGCTTACAAGCGCCAACGAGCAGTGGCGGGGTTCGATACAACCTTCTGTATAACTGCGAGTCTCAATGAGATCTGTTGTGCATACATGTATGTTGCCGTAAATACTATTTTGCAGTTCTAGCTTTGTTTTAAAAACGTTGCCTACGTCGCAAAAACGAACAATCTTTTATTTTATGTGTAAACTTTTATGCGACCGCCACTGGCTATTGGCGCAAATTGAGCAACTCTACTGATAATGAGGTTTGGAACGAGGTTACGTTGTGGTTTTCTTTCTTTTTTCGGTAAAAATGACAGTTAGGAATGCAAGAGGAATTATTTTTGATTTCTTGCGTCCGGAGGATGTCGGATTCGATAGATAAGAGGTTCTGTTTCGACCTCCAAGTCGATTCGAGACCGGGGATTGTATACACGTTTCAGGCTTTATCGGAAACGGATAGAAAATCCTGGATGGATATTATGGACGGGAAAGAACCGGTAAGTTGTAACATATCGCGGTGTTGAAAAGGTTTTTGTGGATGGTTGCATCTACCAAACAACTACTTCCCATTCAAAAGCGCTGGTAACTATCAAATTGGAAGTAGTTGGACATCTGCAACGACCTACTACTAGGGCTAAATGAGAGAAGATTGTACTTCATTTACGGTCAAAGATTGGATTTAATTATAGTCCTGTACACGGGGAAGTAGTTGTCTGCTCGGTGATGCATGCTTCCCATTGGAAATTGGAACGGGAGGTAGAGTCGTTTGTTATATGATGTGTACATTTTATTAGAAATTAGCACCGAGAGTAGTCGTTTGTTAGATTATGTGTACTTCATATTGGAGATTAGTACGGAAAGTAGTCGTTTGTTGGATAACATGCGCTTTTATTGGAAATAACTCAAACTTATGGAATCTATCTAAATATATGTAATCTGCTTCTTAAATAGATGAATAAATTGTCAAAGCCAATTAAGATATGCTATCAAATTTTTTGAAAATGTTGAAACCAAACATGCTTAAGAATGAATTCAGATAATTTGTTTGTTTTGAACCTGGTTAGCAGAGAGCCAATCATTTCCAATTTAAAACTAGAATATAATTAGTACAGATAGACGCTTGCCGGTGAAATGCTGTCAATTTAACCCCCCACTACGGCTAAAAGAATCTATTTCCAGTGGCCTGCAATCGATTCGGGTAACCTGCACCCGAATCGTGTTTGTAGTGTTAGCAGACTGAGAGTGCCATTGGCGCGGTAGTGAAAATGGCAATCGTAATAATTCGACAAACAAGTGTATGATAAAAAGAGTGGATGACGTGTTAATAATAAGCAGTGTAAATCGGACTCAGGCTGTCATTTCTACGAATTTTAATAGTCAATGGTAATTTATCATTGATAAAGTTAATAATAATAAAATTCGTAGAAGTGACAGCGGCCGTCCGGTTTACAGTACTTAATGATAACACGTCATCCACTCTTTTATCAAGCCTTAGTTATCATTAAGTAATGTAAACCGGACTACCGCTGTCACTTCACCGCCTGTCCCCACTTACGTGCAAGACGAGACATAAAAATTCGGAGGAGGGACAGCATCAGTCCGGTTTACACAACTGATCATGCACTCGCTTGTCGAACCTTAATAATTAGACTTGAACAAACAACCTCTCCTTTTTATGAAAGAACAATATTTTCCTTTTCTAAATTAAAGTCGGCGTTTGATACTTTTCAGAATTGTCACCTTTTCAATACAGTAACGTCACTTCCTTACGATCATATCATCCTTATCATCACCTCTTCAAAATTCTCATTCCAGATGTACACCTCGACCGGGAAGCCGCAAAATAACGAAGAACGCGTCCTGGACGACGTGGGCATCACTTTCGTGAAGCGATGCATCGAAGTGTTGGAGAGTCGCGGTCTGGAGGAGCAGGGCATCTATCGGGTGGTGGGGGTCGCTTCGAAAGTGCAAAAATTACTAAATACAGGTTTGGACCGGCGGAAAAACGACAGACTGGCGAATCTGGAAGATCCGCAGGAATGGGAAACGAAGACCATAACCAGCGCGCTCAAGAGCTATTTACGGAATCTTCCGGAACCGTTGATGACCTATCGATATCACAACGGCTTCATCGCGGCTGTCAGTAAGTGAACGAGGGTTTTTTCTGGAAATTTTTATTTAAATGTCTAATTGGAACGTTGCAGAAAACGATTCGAGGCAGATGCGGGTCAACGACGTGCACGCCCTGGTGTATAGGATACCTGAATTGAATTTCGATATTTTGAAGATGTTGATCAAGCATTTAACGAGGTTGGTGTCTTTTATTGATGATTAGGAGGGGGAGCAACTGTTTCTGATTGGCCGACGCATGCACTGTAATGTTTTCTTCTCATTGGCGCTTATTACGTGCCCGCAGTACCGAATCCGATTCAATTGTTAGAAGTCATATCTTAAGGCGATGACCGACTTAAGCAACGTATTGTATTGTAATGCTCGCAACGAACATATCATTCAATACTGGAGCACGACTGCTCGCTGTTTACTTCCTGCCCACATTCTGCTCGTGGCAAATTATGTCATGTTACATTACAAAGTTTTGTTACAAATCTTGTTACATTTCAATGTTTTTTTACAAATAATGTTACATTAGAAAGTATTGTTACAATACAATGTTTTATTACAAGTCACGTTACATTACAATGTTTTGTTACAAACATTGTTAATACAAAGATTGACAGTAAAAGAAAAATTCTTCATAAAATTGGCATTGAAATTTCGCATGCGTTTTGGACGTCATGGAACTCGTTGCTGATCCCTCCACGAACTTTTGTCCGATCAAAAAAAAAAAAAAAAAAAAACAAATTTATTTCAGAGTCGCGGCTAAATGTGATAAAAGTCTAATGACAGTCAGCAATTTGGGCGTATGCTTCGGACCGACCCTCCTTCGACCGGAAGAAGAAACGGTAGCGTCCATAATGGACCTAAAATTCTACAACATCGTCGTGGAAATCCTCATCGATAACTACGACAAGATCTTTAACAGCGAGCCGACGCACAACGTCCCATCGCCGGAGAAACTTTCGCCTCAAACCAGCGGCTACACGAATAACGTCAATCACATCGGAGGCGTCAACAATTTATTGCCTCCCGCGTCGACTGGTGGTCACGTGTCCCCGATCTATATCACCAACGATAGTCCGGAAAATAATTATATCCAAATCAAAACATATCCGTCGAATCACGTAAACAGCACCAGGAATTACCAACCGTATACGTGTTCGGTGAGAACTTACGTCGAACCAACGGGACCTTCCAATATTTCTTCCAGTTTATGCAACGTGCACGATCCGCAGACGCTTCCGCATTTCTACAATATGACGCGGAGCGAGAAGTTACCGAATAACACGTCGCATCAGTCGCCGCATCATCGGAAGATGCAGAAATTTGGAAATTCCGGCATCTCCAGCCAATCGGAAAGTAACATTCCCGGGATGCAAAGCAGTAGTCCCACGAATTTTAGGATATATGGGAAACTAGGAGGTAAGTTTACAATCGATCAAATTTATGGGTTCCGAACAAGGATGTTATAAGGACATTGACCATGAATGGTATTTAAAATCTGTGTAATCAGGAGATAAATAGAGATAGACCGAGAGAGACAGATAGATTGGCACTGTCACATGCGTAAATTCCATACATTTTTCGTGTAAATATAAAGAGATATAATGCGCCATAGCTATCTTTGCAATGCGTAGAAAGTCTTGCAATCTAAGTGAAACAAAACACAAGTGTCATCTCACTCTTTGAGACTGCTAAAAGATGCGCATGAGTAGAAATACATTCAAAGTTTAGCGGCATTTGGAGATGTTATCATTAGAGTTTATTAAAAAGCTGGATGGCGTGTTATAATTAAGTAATGTAAATCGGACTGACGCTGTCACTGTCATTGAGTAGTAAAATTCGGAGGAGTGACAGCGTCAGTCTGATTTACACTACTTAATGACGTGACGTTACACGTGACCCAGCTTTTTAACAAACTCGTTTATATCATTTTATTCATTTTCCTATAACTTGGGTAATATAACCTCAATTTATATAATTTGATTGATATTTTATATCAGTCTTTTCTATCAACTGGCTAATTTTGGATCCAAATGTTAATGGTGAACAATGCTAAGTTTGTTTTGTATTTATTTCTGCTTCTTAGATGGAAAATGAAAAATTGTTTCTAGATGTTGATAATAAAATTAACAAAAACACGCAGATAGGTTGGTTTCAAAATGCAATAGTTATATAAAAATATTTAACAATGAAGGAACTATGTTCTCTCTAAGTTGAATAGGATTCATAACAAGATAATAGAAATCTAAAGTATAATTCTACATATAATATATGAAATGTAAAAGTTACAAAGTCCTAACCACCTCGAATGAATTTCAGGCGCACTTGAAAAATTTGCAACAAACACCAAAACTTGTAAAAACCACTACGTGGTTGTTTACTACTACACGTTTAACAATATCGTGAATACATGTTTTGGTAAACTCGAAATCCTAACCTATAATTGCCTATAACACGGAAAACAATAAAAATTGCTAGGCAAGGCTGATCGCAGAATTCCGGACTATGATTGGCTTTTATAACGCAAATGTACTTCTCTGTAATCTCAACAAGCGAAACAGCGATATGTTTCCTGTTTCATAAAGTTGGCAAGAAGAATTGATTACAAGGCGCATTATATCTCTTTATATTTATATGACATTTGTGTGTTTATCTTTATGTCAATCTTTCGATAACGCGGTATTTAATCTATTAGCGTATTCTCTCTGTATAGCATGCTTGGTTTCGTAGTACTTTTTTTTACATTTGACATTTCAGAACAAAACAGCGCGAGCAGTTCGAACGAATCGGTATCATCAAATTCGAGGGATAGCGGGAACAACGTCGGTTACACAAGTATATCGCCCGAGAAAAGCAAACGTATTAACATAGGAATGTCGTATCCGAAGGGCTACAGGCCGCAAGGAGCAGTGTAAGTAACTGTCTCACGATGTGGTGTGCTGTTTCTCATTTTATCGCATGCGAACGCTATACCGATATGCACGCTTTGGGCTTTCCCATTTTTCACCTTTAACATGTCTTTTTGCCCCCGTACAATAACCGAACACTGAATTTGTTCTATTAACACGAGCAGAGCTTACGATGCGGGATGGAAAGCTAACATGTCGACCTCGGCGACGTCTAGCGGTAGATCCAGTCCGTCCTTTGCGCCTGTCCGGTAAGGGTTATATTAATCGATGGTTACAATCGGGCGGCTGGCGTTGAAATGCTTTGAATGCACTCCCATTACTGCCCACGAATAGTACAGCCTAACAATTTACTCCCGAGGAGTGGGGATTGAATGTGCCGTAGGAATTTAAGGGAAAGTCGAGGTGATACATGGCACTCCCAAAGATAAAGAAGGAGAAAGTTCGGTTACTCTCTAAGTTTCAAAAGATTACGGATTTAAAGGAGGCAGCCTAAGTTCCGTTGTACGTCATCTACTACGTATTTATGACGACACGCTACCACCCATACAATATGAATTCACATAACTCTAGAAATGCTAGAAACTTTCTAGAAAATGCTTGATAATGATTTCTTTATGCGTGTAGTATAATTAAGTTTTAAAAGAAAAAAATTAGGTGCAAATAGGCAATTTGCAATTTTCCAATATCGATTGCAAAAGAATTTAAAATAAAATGCAAATTACAAATTTCATCATCCACAACAGATTAAAACAACAATGACGTATCAAGTTGATTAGGTGCTCATAAATTTTAAGTTATCACACAATTACACATGCGCTACAGCGTATGTGGTGCCATCCCTTGGTGCGTCAACGATCTAAGCTTTTCGCATTATGGGATATCTATTGCCACTCTCAGCATGTAGATCACAACGATATATAGTGTAGTAAAATTGGAAGTAAATGGTTAGGCTGTACCCCCAGTGCCACGCGGTTGATGACGAACGAAATACGACTATCGAAGACACCGTTGGGAAAATAGAAAACGCCAATCGCCCAATTGTATTGATGGTTTTAATTATTATTCTTTTCTATTGGTTGATTTTGGCATGAATTAGCATGGTTTACTTGTAGTTGTAATTTTGGGGTCGGCACCGTTCACTTTGATAATCGTTCGAATTTAGTAGTTTCAGATGGTGTGTAGTGTGGGGTGCACCAATATGATTGTGAAATTGTTTAATTACAATACGACTTTTGTAATTTTTAAATTGATATTTTTTCGTTTAAAATTTTCAGGAGAGTTCGGACTTTGTACGCGTGCTTAGGTGAAAACGATGGTGAGCTGTCGTTTGAGCCCAATCAAATAATTACAAACGGTAAGTGCGAGTTATATATTAGGGAGTATATATCTTGGGTAAATCCTGAACAATCTTCAATAATAGTCGTATAATAATCGTGAATCGATTTTTAACGTGATCCCCATAAAGCGATCATAATTTTGCAAGCCGTCGCAGCCATGTATATATAAATATACAGATGTAGACCAGGAGTCTTTGCCGTTGAGAACAAACGTGAAATGAAGGTTATTGGGGAAAAAATAAGAAATAAATTTGAACATAGTACTTTTGAATGTACCATTTTCGAAAATTTAGCTCCGCATGGACCTAAATTTATCTCTCTTCTAGTGTTATTCAAAAATTTTGGTTGGAGAAATTGGTAATAAAAGAGCAAACAGGCAACATCTGATAAGTAATTCATAAATCCGCTAAGAATGGATCGTTTTGCCAACCCGCACGAGACAGAGAGGGAGAGAGAAAAGGAGAGGCTGGAATAGCATGTTGAACTGTTGTATCTTTTTATTGTTACTACTCATAAATGCTTCTCCAAAATGAGAGAATTTGAAAAGAAGAAAATGTCAAAAGGCAGTTTGAAGAAACGACTTACATGCCATAAGAAGAAAAAAGAGAAAGAATAAGAGGAGGAAATGGAGGAAGATCAAATACAATAAGGAAATCTTAGAAATGATCTTAAAAGACGCACAAAAATAAGAAAAAGAGAAAAAGTAAAAGAGGGAGTAAAGAAGAGAATGGAAAAAATGAAACGAAATGAATGAGTTTGAAGGAACGATACACATGCAGTAAGAACAAAAAGGAAAGAGGCGGAGGAAATAGAGGAAAATCAAATAACACGAGGAAATCTTAAAAATCATCTTAGAGGACGCACATAAATAAGAAAATGAGAAACGATAAGAGGAAGCAAATAAGAGTAGAAGAAGAGGAGGAAATGGAGAAAGATCAAAGAAAGTGAGGGAAATCTTAAAAATGATCTTAAAAAACGCAAAGAAATGAGAAAAAGAGAAAAAGTAAAAGAGGAAATAAAGAAGAAAATGGAAAAAGATGAAACGAAACGAAGGAATTTGAAGAAACGATGCACATGCAGTAAGAACTAAAGGCAAGAAGCGAAGGAAAAAGAGGAAAGTCAAATAACATGAGAAAATCTTAAAAATCCTCTTGAAATGAAGAAGTTTGAAGAAACCACACACACGCACTCAGAAAAAAAGAGAACGACGAAGAGGGGAAAATGGCGCAAGATCAAATAATATAAGGAAATCTTGAACATTTAAAGACGCACAGAAATAAGAAAGAGCCAAACAGAGAAAGAAGTAAAGAAGAGAATGAAAAAGACAAACAAACGCATATTTTGCTAAATTTCATACTGTGACGACATATAGTGTAATATTTGCGGGAATGTTTTCTGATGATCACAGAATCTTTCTTCTACAAGTAAGCGTTTTTTGATGGTCTGGCAGCAAAAGAATCGTGCAAAGAAGAATTTATTAAACAAAAAATACTCACGATGCTATGTGAATTTATACCTACTACAGTACAATACGTCCACTAAAATTTAAACAAATATGTTGAAAATGGCAATATTCATGATTATGACACCAAAAATAGCGGCTCACTAAGAACACTGTATCATAGAATAAAAGCAACACGTCACCTGAGCCCGACCCCTTATAACACACCTCCAGCAAATTTTAAGCAAATGAACAGTACATTGATAATTACAATAATAAATAGCTTTTTATTACTATTATTATTAAGAGACGGTTTGAAGACGCTTGCTTCATTGCCAGCGAAGCACATGTCACCGGATTTAATTAAATAACCATGTAGTGAGGAGTAAACTGGGGAAATATGCCGTATGATCAAGGACGAGGCATCTGTCCTTTGTCCTCTGTAATACAACATTACATTGTGAAAATGTGTATGTGTGTATGTATATATATATGTGTGTGTGTTTTACTTCTTAATGCTAGGTATAACCACTGTTTTTTGTAAATATTGACAAAGTCTATCAATCGATCTAATTGACTAATAAAGAATACGAATACGAATACGAAAAAGGACGGATAACTCATCATACTGTATATTTGCCCAGTCTAGTGAGGAGTCTATCGATTTGATATACTATCAGCATTGAGTGTTTATGTAGTAATTGTAGTTCTTTTTTCAGTGAAACAGTCACAAGAACCCGGTTGGTTAGAAGGCACCCTAAATGGCAAAACCGGCTTGATTCCTGAGAACTACGTCGAGATGTTACCTTGACAGAGCGGTCCGTTGACGAAGCTATCGCACACTCTCCGGCACAATTTCGCGAAGGCGTTGCACATGAGCCGCAGCGACGGCGACGCCGCCCCTCGAGACCATCCGAAGCTAAAACTGCAACGTCAAAGCCTCGGTAGCGTCCATAGCGTGACGCTGCGAAGCCAAAACTCTTCGGAGCGCAAGAACTCAACCTAATAAGTAACGCACACATAAATATAAACACGTAAAAAGAGTGAATATCCAGAATATCGTCGCTGACTTTAAGAAACGTGCGATGTTTTATATCGAACCGCGGGGATTCACTTTTCCTAGTAAGTACAAACAAAAAGAGGAATATTTAAAGGAAGGGAAAAAGTAAATGGTGGGGTGAACCCCGCGCTTCTACGGGTGTTTATTTTAAAGAGAGAGAAATGTAACGTAAATATATTTAAAGATTTTAATATGGCGGAAACACCAGTTTTGCATATTCATATTTTATTATTTATTTTCCGAAGTGTACAGTATACATATTACTTATACTTATTTGTATATAAATGTATGTATGTAATTAGGTAACAGCAATTCATGTAAATACGTGTGGATTATCGTCGCGTAAATCAGGTGATTTTATTCTTGTTTTTCGTTTCGTTTCTAGCGAGGACGAGGCTTGTAACTTTTTATCGTTTTCTGTCGTTTGCAATCGGTTTGAATGAATTTTTACGACAAAAGGTAATCTCCAGTATTCCCGACACATTCGTGTCGTGCCCAGATTTCAACCGTTCAATTTCGAAACTGGCGATTCGACCGGAACTCAACCACATCAACACGTACAATCTAACCATTTACTCGTGAAGAGTGGGGATGGTATGCGCCGTAGGAACTTGAGAGGAAGTGGAGTTGGTATTAGTCTGTCGGTGGGCATCTATACTTCGTTCACGTTAGAATGCTATGGGTGGATAGATAGGGCCAGGAAATTCTCGGATTGGCCCAAATTATACACAAGGTACGCGCCTTGTTGGCGTATTTGACATCTGGCACTTGATAGTTGTTACTTTGAATAACCTTATTTCACTTATCCGAGGAGTTTACCCTGTTTTGATTGTGCCTCGGTTTATAGCGCCACCTACTACATTCTTAACCTGAACTTAGTATAGATCAGACCGATATATACCGTAGTAAAAATCAAAGTGAGCTATTCAACATCAATTTAGAACTCCCTAGTTTACTTTACTTGCTGGCTCTCACTCAATATTGTCGCAATTTGCACCGTGATGTTTCCCACCCCTCACGAGTAAATGGTTAGGTTGTACGTGGCTTTCAATGTTATATTGTAGTACAATTTTAAACCGGCAGATTTCGCTCCTTGTACGTATCTTACAAATTAATGGATCTGCTGACACAATTATGCAAACACAAGTTCCGTTTCTCATCGCTTTTATCGGAATGGTGTGACGTCATACGGAGGAAATCAAATTTACCCCAATTTTATTCACATCAAGTGCGGGTTTTCTAAGGGCTCTTCCACAATAATATTTATATCGATGTTAAGGTGTTAACGGTAATGGTAACGATAAAACAGTTCACAATAATGTTAATGTTGACGTTTAGAGGTTCACATTTTCAAAATTCGCGGCTATAAGTGGGAGGAATGTAAACTAACGTTTCAAAATAGTAAACATACCTTTTACTGATTTGCAAATCTTTATTTACAGGCATAATATACATATAAAAAAGAAATCTGACTCCGAACCAATAAATAAGATTAGATTTGCGCTGGAGATTTATAAATAGCCATAGTGCGCATGCTTCAGAACTTCGCTTTCATTGGTAGACGTGAACCATGATGATTAAACATTACCATTAACATTATTGTGAACATTGTAATGAGTATAACATTACCATTACAATTGACATCAACATTATTGTGATAGGGCAGTAAGTCGAACAATTTGGAGCAACAGATCTGAGTTCGACTTTGGGGAAGGTGGCTGTATTATCAAAAGAAATCGATTCATGTTTTAAACAGTTGCATTTTGATAATGCAACAACTTGATTTTTTTTTAAATTTTATTGTGCATTTAAACACTTGCATTTTGCATGTGTGCAGTACCCTTACATTAGATCCCTTTATAAATCCACAAAATTTCCATTTTTTGGGAAGTCGAGGTTGCTGATGTTCCCTTGTAATTAATTAATTAAAGTGTGATTCTTACGAGATGGAACTTGAAATCACAATAGATTAATAACAATATAATTATCATATTAATTGAGTACGGCTATGTATATTCCATCGATTTAAATTTTTAAAAAATGTTACAAGCCCTTGTCCTCCGAATCGCTAAAGAAAGCCAAATCGTTTTTAGACAGACTAGTTTCGCGTCTTTTATCAACAAATGCTGATAACGCAAAAATAGTTTTCCTAATAAAAAAGAAACGTACATTTTGATAAATTAATTTTTAAAGCAAATCTGTTAGGAAATCATTTTAAATTTATTAATTTTCTGCTTATAGGTTTTTTTTTTAGCGCGAATCAAAAAATAAAATCTGAATCATGTATTGTACAAAGTAAAATTTTAACATTCCAAAAATTTATTATAACGGAGCAGTATTATTTCATAGGCTTTTACGGCCGAAACGTTTTTCAAATTCTGTCGCAGTGTGTTTTTTTTTCCATCGATATCCATGTATCCATTCTCCTTCTCTGTTGAAGTTCTGAGCTGACGGGGAAGATAATCAAGTTCGATTGAGGAATGAACTCAAGTGAAATAATTCTTATCTCTACCACACTTATTGGTGCAGGTTTTATCTTCTTTATTATCATTATTGTACGCGGTTTTTCACAGTTTGCATGTTATAGATATTTATACAATTTTATGAGGTAAAAATAACTTAGTGAATGTAAAAGCAAAAAATGGGATTTGTTACTGAATTGAAACTTCAAATGCGTTGAAATTTAAAAAAGAATTGGTTTGTGTGATTTACGCACATCTGAAGTGAATACTCCCTCTGTCTCTCCTTCTGTTTCAGACGAAGCAAGCACGCACGTCCTTTCTCTCGCTCGCACATCATACTCTCTGTGGCTCTCCTTCTGTTTCAGACGAAGCAAGCACGCACGTCCATTCTCTCGCTCATCATACTCTCTCCCTTGTTTCCTTTACCTTTCACACGAAGCGAGCGCCAAGCCCCGCTCAAATTTAACGCCTTTACGCTTACGCTCGAGCTGGTCCGGTCCCTTAAGAAGTGTTCACTTCAAAAAGCAACAACGAATAGAATCAAATATTGAAACGAATATTAAGCAAGTAACACAAAAAAGGACGAACACAAGCGTCTCTGAATAGTTCGACTATACATCTTTCTTCTACGCTTCAACCAATCGCAACACCAGTTTCGAGGTCAACTTGCAGTTTGTCGACGGTGATCACTTCCCTTTCATAAGCTAATGATTCTAGATGTCGTCACAATTATATCACAACAGCCTGTCCAACTTCTAGGAAAATTGTAATTTAAATACCGTCGGACATGTCCTGAGAAATGGGGCAATGCACCATCGTGCATAAACCCCTTACGTTGTCTAACATCTTATAAAGGAACACAATACCACTAACGCACAGATACAAATTGATTATTTGAAACCTAATATATCCGCTTGATCTTGCTTAACATATTGAGCGAATTTTACTAACGTGTGTATTTCTTCGTCCAAATAAGATACCTTACTGTCAGCTATTGCAGCTTTCAATTATTTTCTTCCGAAACTCCAAAAATTCGTTTCAGCGATAGGAAATTTTCGTCTCTTGAAAATTTCGTTTTATTTTTCACGGATCTTCTTATGTTCAAACTTGATGCATAAGTTGTGAGACACCTGTATTTTTATTCCGGGAAAAATTAGAGTATTCTCCTTCCTTTTGCGATTCCTCTATTGCTTAACCCCCAACTACTAACCTATGCAACTTCAAGGAAAAATGGGGCGGTACTCCATCGTGGATAAACCGCATTCGTTGTTTCTCGGTTCTCATTTTAGTACGGCAAGTGAGTACAGCGGGTACGAATGGGTTAATACACGGGGCAAATTTCACTAGCTGTTCCTGCAGTTCCCAATCAGCTTCTTCCGGCGATAGGAACGTTTTTCGGTTAAAAAATTCGTTCTATTTTTCATGGATATTCTTGTTTTAATTCGATGCATTAGTTGTGGAAAACCTTGTATTTTGGTGGAGGATAGAAACTTACACTATCCGATATACAAATTGATGTGGTACAAATAAGAACCATTTCAATTGTCTTCATTCCAAATCACAGTTTTCCAATACAGATGAAAGTTGCACGCGACAGAATACGAAAAAGTTCCCTCCACGTTCTTATTATGTATCATTCTTTTCGTCATGCAATTTTGGTTTAGATACTTTACATAATAATAGTAAACGTCCATTATTACATAAAGCAAAAGAGATGAAGATAAAACGTCGGCTTTATGCACTAGAACGAATTAGATTTAAATCCGAGGCATATCACCACATCATACAAAAAAGAAAAGAAATAGGTCTAAAATATAATTTTTTACATAAAAGCATTTATAATAGCACATAGTATCTATATATGTATGTATAATAAGTATATCTATATCAAAATTGTTTTTAAGGGAACGGATGGCGTACAATAGATTTTAACGATGAAAGATTTAATTTTGCTGTAGACCTACCTTTTACTATTATATTGCTATAGTTTACTAGTCTGTCGCATAATTTAGTGATGTAGAAGTATATTTAAACACATTCTGTGATAGTACAACAGACTGGCACCAATTTTAGAAGTACATGAGTATATTATACATAAAACTTATATATTTTTGTTTTTTTTTTATTCAACCAGCCATATTCTTTACGTTTTGTGTGTAGTAAGAGCATTTTTCTTGTTCATTTGTAAAGTTTAAATCTGGAGATTTAAATATGATACGATAAGTTTAGTTTAAACGTAATAAATGTGATGGAAATAATGTAATAAATAAATATTACAGCCTAAAAACACTGATAATACCTATAGCATTAAAGCGCGAGAATAGGGTACATATTGTAGAGCGTGTTTTACGATATAATTGAAATTAAAAATAAATAAATGTATTCATCATGTACCTTACCTGGAAATTCGTAACACCAATTGTATCATATCATTTGTAAAAAACTAAGCATGTGTATAATCCTGCCTCTCCGACACATACACACAAATCTTCGTCACCGACGAGATTATTCCCTATAGCATATAGCATTCTGACGCTGGAATGAAAGTTGGTGCACACTTTGTAATGTATTCTCGAAAAACAGAGAACACGGGAGAAAGAAATAAAAGGAGGTTCGTAAGTCCTACACTCGTTTTCGTTGTATCTTATAATATATGGGTAATCGTTTAAATTTATGTGATCATAGTAGCGTAATTTTTACCAAAATATGTTTTCTAATGATGTATGTACCGTACATGTCTATAAAATCCTCTCGTTTTTCATATATGTATTCCTTATTTTGCATTTGAAATGTTTTTAATATATACCATATATAAATATATTATACAGATATATCTAAACACCTTTTTTTTAATTTATAAGTCGTTAAAGCTTATATATTTTTAATTAGATTTAAAAGAAATTGTATTGTTGTAATAATTTTAAAAATAAATGTTTTTCATTTTCAACTCATCTATTATTTTCTAATTAGGATCAGCCAAGAAAGTATGCTGCTCAAGCAAGATAACAAATAAGAAAAAACGAACTCCATGGTGCAACAATAACCTAAACGAGCAAATTTAGAATCAAGAAACTGAAGTGGCAACAATATCTAGGAAATAGGGCAGCCACTAACTACGAACAATATGGGTAAACTTCAAGCGCTAGTAGCACCTAAACTATTAACGATAGAAATACGATAATATTTGTGTCGTGGTAACTTTGCTCCAAAGTGTATTTGACCACTTTGACTTACACATCTGGTCAAGGTGGTCAAGTGCTCTGAAATGGTGATCTGCACACATTTCGCAGTTTTGTAAAAACAAATTCTGAAAATTAACCTTTCCCCGATGTTAGAGTTGATAGTCGTACACCCGCTGACCTCTGACCTAGTTAATTGCCTTAAGTAATGAAAAATTAAATAAATAAAAAGCTAATTACATAGACGTTTCACATTCGTTCCATTTTTTTCTTTACATGAATAGATTCTAATATACATACATACATTTATATCATTTACAACATTAATAATGTATAACAGGTTGTTTGTTTAGAACATTTTAGAAAAAAGCTCCCGTTCTTTTCTCGTGTAGCTTGAAATGCAAAGCTTAGCAGATTTTATCGCGCTTTGGAGCGCTTTGTTGTTAAGTTGCAGTTTTAGGGCCTGCTTGAAATCGTACAGAGCCTCCTTATAGTCTTTAACGCCCATTCTAGCCTGACCTCGCCTGTATAACGCTTTGACATTTTTACCATCCAACGCGACTACCTAAAACAAATCGATCACAATGTAATAATTTTTTGTGGAAGTTTGTAGATTCGCATGTGTACATGGATTCCGGCGCTGTTCCAGTAATTACTTGTATTTCATATAATATATATATAAGCTGTAAATTTCAACATTTGACTTTTATTGACGTAGAAAGTGGCGGAGCTAATCCGAGAGATAAGTATTAAATATGTCACGAATTATACAGTGTGGACGTTTTGGTTGAAACGAAATCAATAAAATGTCAATGAAAAACAAAAAAAAAACAAAAAACGATCGAACACGTCAACCTTGATTTTTAAATGCGCAAATGTTTACAAAACACGTATTTTCTGTCGCAAATGTGACGTCACATCCTTTTCTTTTAAATGGTAACTCCAATTTTTGATAGCGCCGTTTGGAGGAGAACGTTTTTCTGCATACAGAACCATAATTTCTGAATTAGTTTACATATCAAGATTCTTGACGAAAAAAATATTTTGTGTATTATTCAATTTCGCTATCAAAGTCTAACTAAAAAAGTTAAAATTATTCAAATTAAATGTATAAAGGGCGTACCATTTACGTCTTGACGATAAGCAAGGCGGTTTTCAATTTCGTTTATGACATTATTTAATACTTGGGGAGTTATTAACCTGATTTCCTCGGTAATTCTAATCTTCAAATCTTCGATATTATTAGGTCGGCTTATTGTTAGATTCACTTGGGATTGGGAATAACCGCACAAGAAGAGATCGAATGAAGTTAGATGGGGCCATTCAATTGCTCCTCGCCTACCCCTTGTTTGTGAAAATCATACTAAGATAATTACGAACAATTAGGGAGTAATGTGGCAGTACACCATCTTGGTGGAACCCTAAGGCGCTATCCGGAAAGATAGGATGTTTATCTTGTTCCAACCTTTACGTCTACACTATCTATCACATATTACATTTAATTCCCGTAATTACTTGATATTGGGCGCAATTCATGTACAAACGTCTATCCCTCAGGTCGAAAGATTCGACCTTCGTAGAATAAGTCAAGATTTTGTATACCTCCGTACATAATTTTATCACATCGTAAAAACTCCGTCGCTTCAACTTTACAGCTGCTAAATTTAACAGCGCTACCACCTTCATATCGATGATGTGTCGCTCCTTATTATTCTCTCTTGCCAACCAAGAATCGATATATCTCAACGATTTCTTATATTTTTCTCCGAAAGCATAAAATTGTTTCGATAATAATACAGATTTCCAGATTCTTTAATATTCGTGATGGCGTCCGCGAATTCCCTATCGACATTACCCGTCCGGTTGATCTCCCAATCGTCCGGATACGGAGGATACACATCCTTCGTCCCATCGTTTTCGTTAATATTCCAAGGTTCACCGAGACCGAGTTCTCCGCAATCTTCGATAACGCATTTCTAGAATGAGAAAAAGGAAAAAGAAATCCGTTTATTTGTGCGTTTGGCGAATACTTACGACTAAGGGAACGTCGTCTTTCTTCTGTAAATCTTGGATTTCTCTAACGATGTTTAGACCTTTCCTAACTTTTCCGAAGGCGACGTTTCTGTCATCGAGATGGGTACAAGGTACGGTGGTTATGTAAAATTGGGAACTGTTGGTGTTTGGTCCGGCGTTGGCCATGCCGACCATGCCTTCTGTCGTATGCTGTTATGTAGAATTAAACAATATATTATGATAATTTCCATGTTCCATGTTCCATGTCATTTCAGCGACTTCAGGTCGCTGCCTAACCGATCTGACATGCTGTGCGAAAATATTTAAAAATGCTTAACCTTCCTATACTCACGCATACGGTCTGTGAGACCGATTTATATAGTATAGTATACGTCTTTCATTTTGACGTGAGTATAGGAAGGTTAAGGAAGTCATTCCTTACATATATATATATAATAAAAACCTCTTTATCTATTGGTGTCTCTTTTTAATAACCATACGCAATTTACTTTACGAATAGCCCTCGTATGAATGTTGTAAGAAAATGAACTTGTTAGGTACATACCGATATGAGGAAGTTTTCATCGTCGAATACCTCTCCATAGATACTTTCACCTCCACTACCGTTGTAGTTTATAAAATCGCCACATTGTATCATAAATTGAGGAACCACTGGAATGAAAAAGAAGGGAATAATAAGAACAGCAATAATAATAATAATTTCAAGGTAATACAGAGAAATGACGTAGGCGTGGAGATGAGGTAGGTGTAAATTCTTTACTGGCGGCGCCATTTCAATGAAACCATCTGCTGACATAGCAGAATACCCGAATATGACTGAATGCCCGAGTATTTATTTCGACTTTTAAAAATCCCTTACCTCGCAAATAAACGTCTACGAGAAACACAGTACCATAATGTAAAAATGTAGGGGAGCAAAAATGTCATTAAAATTAAGCTAAAACGTTTCGCGTGATTTGCCATTGTTTGTGCCGATTACGTTAACTATACCATACCAGCTTTACCATATTACATTTTCACAGTTACACCTGTATATACACGGTTGGCCTTTTGACAACGCAATATAGGGGTAATAAATTGTAGCACCGTCCCGCGTAGTTCTCTCGGAGAGACTGGCGAGAGAGCGAGGCTCGATAACGCTCCTAACGTTATTTAACTCTCTTAAACTGCTAACTAAACAAACATACTAAGAAGAGTAATTAGAATTAAAATTAAGCGAAAACGAAGCAACACAAGAGGCTATGCTGATCAATATAGCAGCGGCTACACAAAAGCTGAGTGACATTCGTCAGTTTTTGCAGTCTCGTGGAGCACCAGAAGAAGTTTTGTGTAGCTTGGCTACATACATAGAGAAAATATACATCGCGATTGCTCTCACACAAAGAAAAATAACTGATTATGTATATAGTATACATACTGTACTGAAATAATACGGCTAACGGTCGATAACGTAAATACCCGATATTGAAAACATTGCGCTAATGTGAACACAAAATTCGTAGTATAGGATTATACGGAACGCTCGATAAGGTGAAAGTATTGTAAATCCGATAGCTCGATAACGTAAACAGCACGCAATTTCCGATTGTCTACGAATAACTTTGAGCATTACAAGTTACCTATGAAAAGCCCAGTTTGATCAATTCCCGAATTATCCAATCATGTAAAGGAGTCCCCGATTTATGTAGCATATATCCATATTTGAACTTAGTTGTGTACATTCCCGGGATAACTCATTGCTATGGCAAACACAGATGCTTTTAGTTGCGATACACACATATGTAATTTTGATTTTGCAAAAGTAGTCTTAATAATAACTTTGTTGGCTGAGGTTCGTTCTTCAATACACGATTATAAAACGCTATTTTGACTTATTGTTATCCTTAGTGTATACAAAAGGTTGTTCGAATATTTGTTGTATTTTATTTTGGCGTATTAAAGCTTTCTTTTAATAATTTGCTTGTTAATAATCGCCTTCGCTAATGTAAACATTTCGATAATGTGAAACACCCGTGGTCTGAATTAGTTCACGTTATCGAGCGTCTGCTGTATGTATTACATATGTATGTTTCTTATCTATATGCACATCTGTATTTTGTTTAATAAAGTTATTGTACACGAATTTATTATATTTTCTCCTATAACGAACCGATTTCTACGGGCCCTTAAAGTTCGTTATAACCGAGGTCTACTGTACAACAAATATGTTCGTCATAAACTTACGAACTCGCGCGCATTTTTACGAAAGTTTGTTCATCGACGATAGTAGGCTTTACAAAAACTCTGTTTGTTTCAACACATCCATGACATTTCCAAATTAACTGTCGAAATACGCGCTAATAAATTATCTGTGTTTAGAACCTAAAATCGAAATATGTGGAACTGTTGTTGCGAATACAACGATCAGAGTATAGAAGATGATTGTTGTCCTGATTGGTGCGAAAATCGCCGCGTGAAAGGTCGATTCGGCCTGGCATTTGTAGCCGATACCCCATGCTGCTGTCCCGAACCGATCGGTTGGCAGGTGGAATTTTGCGATACCCCTCGAAAGTCGAGCAGCGATGTCGAGAAATGGTCCAATGGGCTAACTGCCCGCCGTTACCGAGATGCGAGCCGTGCCCGCCGGTGGAGGTATGCTCCCCTGCTTCCCTCCGAGATGCAATCCGTGTTGCCCCCTAACAAATCCTTGCCCCCGCGGTGCCCGCCTAGGTGTTGCCCCTGCCCTCGACCGAGAGCGTCATCGCCAAAGAGGACTTGTCGCCCCTGCTGTCCCCCGCCCAAAGCGTGCTGTTGCGCCGTAAAACAAAAACCTAAATGCTGTCGGTGGGAAGAGGAGGAGGAGGAAGATGAGGAACCGTGCTGTCCGTGCAAGAAGGGCGGCGATCGTAAAAAGAAGAGGAGAGACGATAAATCGATGGATCGGTCGAAACGAAGAGATCGTGACGACGATCGCGGTGATACCGATAGAGAGAGGGATAATGGTAGAGGTAGGGATAGAGATAGAGGAAAAGATGATGCTCGTAAGAGTAGCTTTTACGAGGACGAAGTCCCGGTGAAAGAGAGCAAGCCTACCACTGCAACAACTGAAAGTCGATCGTATACTGTTAATACACCTACCCCGTATAGAAACTCGAATCAGAGGGCGGCTACGCCGCCAAGAACAGGTAGGGATACTACAGTACAAAGTAAAATGAACTATCCAAACTATTCTACTCCACCGCAGGCAAGTAGTCCCAGGCACCAATCCCCATTACATATCGAGAGCAGTTACGAAGATGACATATACGATCATCCACCCATATTACCACCTACCGTTAGTAACGAGGAGAGCTTACTCGACTATGTGAATTATCCACCGTCAAATGTTGAGCATCACGATCGTACTCAGCACGATCATATTCACTACGATCTTCCAAAACTCAAAGAAATTCGTAGGGATCTGACCGAAGATAAAGTCAGACATTTCCCACCTGGTCAAGAAAGTTTCCAGTCTATACCTGGAGACGTTGCCGGTCCCGATGATAACAAAGAAGAAAGCGTAGTGCACGATAACGAAATGAATGTTGATCACCACGATACGACGACGCATCATCAAGGCGATACTGCGCACCAACACGAAGAAACCGTCGCGTACTTCAGATATCAACCGGATATGAAACACCAGCGCTATGCTCGGGTCAAGCCGATTAATAGCAGCGACATAGTACAAGTGTATAACAAAAATAAAGTCCGTGCAAATGATTCATCGCAAAATTTCGACGTGTCGAGGAGTCTCGTGAATTCAACCCATAGTATGTCGAAGAAACAAACAAGGCGAGATGAAAAATTGATACCGGAAAGAAAGGCGAAGACATCGGATGCTCCCCCAACTAGGAACCCAAGCGGAAATGTAGAGATTTGCCCAAATAAAAAATTAAGCGGGTCTGTAGAGGCTTGCCCGACTAAAAAGTTAAGCGGAACTAGCCAGCCTTCTTCATCAACTAAAAAACTTTCATTGACTAAAGCGTCGAAATTATTCCAATTAGGGAATTTTACGGCTGTTTACAGCAATCTCGAGACAGGCACGGACGAAAACGTAATCAGAAGACGCAAGTGGCTGCCGTACGAATTCATGAAGACTATAAAAAAATCGCCGGATTATTCAGAATTAGCCACCTATCTGAAGATGATAACGACGAGGACGCCGACAGCAACTGCTCTGAGAATGTAGATGACTTATGTATGAATGAATCAGTGTTAAGTAGTAAAGATTTAAAAACATTGAATCATTTTTTATTCTTGTTGTCGATAGAATGAGGTTGATGCTACGGACATAATTTTCAGCAGAAATCTACCACACAATTCAATGAAGGTTATTGATACTGAAACAAGTCACATTCTTATGAGAAGTGGGGTGATAAACTATAAACTTTGTACAATTAGAGTTTTCTAAGTCGGCACTCGAACACGAACTTGAATTTTCCTCAAGTTGTCACTGTCGTAACTTGAATTTCTCCCCAAATCGAATTTTTCAGTTGGTTAGTAACTTTCTCTGATGTTTGTACATATGAGAGTCCAATTAAGAAATTCTCCCAATATGTACTTAAATGCCCATTTTTGCAGTTACTTACTTCTACAGGAGTGGACAGCTTAGTTGCCACAGACTCCTTAATTGCATTTCCATATGTACAAACAACAAACGTACTAGCATATATAGTGCTTATCTGGAAATGAAAACTATCTCTCACAAAGTCGCACTGACGAGCGGTACAACCGCGAAACGCATCTGCGAATGGTGAAAGTAGTTTCCTAATTACACAAAGTAACTTTATCTATGAAATAGAGTTTCAAGGTTACTGAAAGGTCAATTCTTTTTCTTAATGGAAATTATTATTTTTGGTTTCGGAAATCGAAAGAGGAGTAAATGCATAAATAAGTATTCATTTTATTTGGTCAAACTTGCTTTGAAGGGCGCTTCAAGGTCATTTGAACATGAACCAGGCACAGTGAGTCAAATATAGGAACGCACTTGACCTTGCGGCAAAGTCTATATGAAAAAGAGAGAGACGCGTGAAGTGTATGTGAAAGAGAGAGATGCGCGCGAGAAGTATATGTGTAACAGAGAGAGGCGCGAGAATTGTATGGGAAAGAGAGGCGCCTGAAGTGTATGTCAAAGAGAGAAAGGCGTGCGACAAAGACGGACTACTTACTTCCTAACGAGGTACAAGTGAGGTACAACCTTAGGTAAAATTGCAATTGCACTCAATGTTCCGACAATCACAACCACGAGGTAAATGAAATGTCCTCTAGAAACACCTGACCTTGAAGTGAAGCGGCTTTATGACAATGTCGTTAGAACAAAAGTGTTTTACTTTGAAAAAGTGCACCTCATGGTGACCTCAAATTTGATTATTTTCGAATTGTTTAGAGAAAACTAGTCACATAGCACGGTTGGTACAAGTCGGCCATCGGACAGAGTATCATTTTGAAATTGTTGTTAAGAAGGCAAAAATAAGGGTTTACACTCACGAAAAAAGTACAAATATTTTGTACCATTCGAGTTATGTTTCGAGTCAAGTATGCCACATTTAGACATATTAATTCTCCAGTCCACAGGTGGTTAGAAAAATACACCATTCAACGTATGTGGTGTAAAAACTTTCTTCCTTAGAGTCGTTACAGATCTCAATGGTATGTTTTTGGCATATCCATAATTTGCAGAAATTATAAAAGAACCATTCGTTACGTTTGGGACATGACATGCACCAACTTCTTTTTCCAGGAGTAGAGTGTTCAGCTTCCAAAACATTTTGAGATGTTCCCAAGATTCATTTGTTCCTGTAGATTTTTCAGCATTATCTTTCTTTTTGTGTTTTCGTTGATAAGTTTTCTACTTTTATTAAATTCTGCAATTGTATCATTAGTTTTGTAAATTACAAAAGTATTTATTCCAGGTACATTGACTAAGTTACATTAAATGGTCATTGAAATGACCATCTTCAAGCATTTTTTGCCACATTATAAGATGATAATCATCCTGTCCACCACGTCAACGCCACCTTCGGTCAAGTTGTAAAAACTCACCATACTTGTTACAATTTTGTTATCTCGCTGCATTGATGAAACAGCTATAATATTTAATTATGGAAAATTTCAAATTTTGTTATCAATGAGGTAACCTCACACATATCCTATAATGGACAGCGATCGACATTTAGAGTATATGATTACGTCCGAAATACGTCACTCATGACGTAACTGTCTTGTTGGCATAAAAATCCTATACACTTTGTCTATTTAGTGTTTTTACCCACGCCTTCAATTTTTGTCCATAGATCTTCATTTGTGAGACAAACGTAAACGCTGCTTCTATTTTCACCGGCAGCACGTGAGAAAAATTGTCATATGAATAGATTGTTTTTACTTCTACGACGGCTCAACCTTCCTCAATTTCCGGCGTCTAGTTATAAGATAAGCGACTCGTTTATAGCCGGTACGATATTTGTTGAGCCAGAATTTCTAGAAATGTTAAGGCACGGGACTGCATGGAAATATCTAGTCGCAGCAGACCCTTGCGTCTAGTTAAACTCTGCTTATTTCCCGAGAAAATAATTATACTCCGTCGTCGACTTCGAATACTACATGATATTACACAGTTTGACCACTCATTGCAGAATATTGCAGCAATGTGATTTATTCGTAATAAACTTTTGCTTTTAAAGCGATTTTCCATTTTCATGTTATTAACACGTCTTAGTTCACTGCTAAACAGCTGCTCTACATCACTGAAAAGTGCATTTCTGTAAACAAACGTCAATAAACTCAATTGTAACCAACCTAAAAGTTATTTAGTAAGGTGAGAAGTTCAATGTGCCCCCAATCATTAAGTCAGTCTGCATTACCTATATTCTGAACGGCCTTATGATGCTAGTGAATCAATGAAATAGGACATCGTATTGATGCTGATCACTTGGGAGCAATAGGGAACAGGCTTACTGTGTTGATGTGATTTTGATTTTTTCCAAATAGACAGGTCAATTCTGTGCACATCTGTAAGAATATGTAAGCTAATCCCCAGGACTTTACACAGAATTAAATAAATCTCCAGAATAATCAATTTCGTAGATCTTGTTACTCGTACCAGTACAGATTCTTATAAACATGCACAGAATCAATCTGTTAACTCTTTGATACGTTATTCCCCCTAAATTTAATTACTTGTTGGTAACTACTTACCTCTGTGAAATACTGTTCCTTTATAACACAATGGCTTTCCGTGTATTCCAATTCCTTTCTCCCCCGTACATAGAGCCCGGAAATTCTCGACGGTCTTCGGGACGATATCTTTAAACAACTCGATTATGATTCTACCACCTGCAATGACACAAAGCATCGATTTCTTTTTGAACAAGCACATACGCTGTAGTACATTGTTACTTGTCTCTGTTCCGACTTTAATATCTAGAAACACGTAAATATTTCCCTCGTACGAATCAACTTCGTTTCCCATTTTTGGGATTTCGAGAAAACTGATAAAAGGCATTCATCCAAAAGCTGGTCGAGTATTTGCAAAAAAGTCATACATAATGTTTACATATTTCTATCCAAATACGTAGCAAGTAAATATTGCGAACCTAAAACACGATTTTTAACTTTAACTATCGATAAGATAAATTACACACACACACAATATATACAGCTTCGAATTTATTTCGGGTTGTTTACGATTTACGAATAAAATTTCATAATTCTCAAGTACGAGTGGGTGCGATTATGGAACGTATACGAGTAAGCATTTGAAAGGACCCTGATCTCGCAAATTATTTCTTTCGTTAATTATATTTACATTTCTATGTAATTGAAGGATCTATTTATTTAACGTATTGGATATTTAATTTGTTTACATTAACAATTTTGCATAATAAATGTATTAAGGCTTAGGTGAGCGCGATCAGATAATGGGAATTCAGTGACTTTCGGATCATCCACATTCGCACCTGTTAAATTGTCAAGTTTTCAAATCACATTTCAAACCACATTTATTTCAAACCACATTTATTTCAAACCACATTTCAAATCACATTTCAAACCACATTTCAAATCACATTTCAAATCACATTTCAAATCACATTTCAAACCGTCTATAAAAGTCCCGTCAAATTAATACCAGGGCCCTAAGGGCCTTTCGGGCTGTTATGGCTATGTGTGATAAGCATACAAAAGAAAAACGAAGAAAAGTTCTGCGGGTTCTAGAGGAAGAAAAGTTCCATGTTTTATATTTACCTTTCCCGTTTAAAGCATAAGTATGTAGTTCTGTTTTAAGATCAAATTGCAAATGAGTATAGTAATTTCCAAACGAGTCTTCGCGTTACCTCTGGCGGTCCAAGATTATTACTGGCTGCATGAAAGTTTCGAGTTCCTCCAATTGCCCTTTATAAAATACGACTTACGTTTCTCCATGCTTATTTCTATAGCTTGCAGTTTGGTCATGCTCATGATACGCTGTTTAAAATTGAATTCGTAGTATTTTGACCAAATAGAACATTAGTGCCTGACACTAAACATATTTTTATTAAAAATTAATATGGATAGTGCACGTATCCAAGAAAACCACAATAATAACAGCAAAATCAAAGATGAATTCGATAATTATGCGGACGATAAGGTATGTGTAAATGAAACCGTAATTAAGGGAGGATTTATCAACAATGAACTATATGATACCGACAACAAGCAAAGAAGCGTTCATAATTATGTTAGTATAAAAAACGAGAATGTAGATGATTGGACGGTAGCAGGTTTATTTAGGGAAAAACCATGTGATACAGAATACAAGCAAGGAAATATTCACGATTACGCCAATATAAAAGATAATATAGATGATTTGACTGTAGTAGTACCAGGAACCGAACGTAAAATCAATTGCACAGATGATAAGCTGTGTCTAAATGAAACTGCAATTAACGAAGGATACATTAAACAAGAACCAGGTGGTATAGAAGATGAGCAAGGAATCATTCAGAATGATCTTAGTATAAAAGACGAGAATATAGATGATTTGACAGCAGTAGTGCAAGAACCAATGACTGATTGTATAGATAACAAGGTATGTGTATATGAAACCATAATTAGCAAAGAAGAACCATGTGATATGGGAGACAAATCACGAGGTATTCACAATAATATCAATATGAAAGGTAAGAACACAGATGGTATAATACTTATAATAGTATAAGAAATCCAACTTAACATCTCAATATACACTATCTTATATTTAACTTAACGCTATAGAAATGTTTTTCACATTACCTTCCACTTTTTTCTATTTGTAGATTGCGAAGAATGTGGTGAGAAATATGATTTATATTGCCTCAAATGTCCCATGTTGATCCGCATTTTCGATAGCAACAATCCAGATGGGACAGATAACACAGTTAGGCGAACATTACCTAGAAATTTTATAGGTATTTGTGAAACACAATGCGGTATGGGTGTAGTTGCTTTAAGGACCATTCCTAAAGGGGTTGTGTTTGGACCATTTAAAGGTTTAGATTTGACTAAAAACGAAGTAGTATCGAAATGGAAATTTAAAAACAAAGAACTTGCTATCGTAAAAGATCCTAAATGGTCCAACTGGATGCAGTATATAAGGAGAGGAGACAAGAATTCCCATCAGAATTTAATACCTTTTCAATATAAAGACGGATTGTATTATCGCAGTCAATGCCATATTAATGTGGGCGATGAATTGCTAGTGCGTTGGGATAGTGATGGCAAAAAAGTGAAATTCAAGATACGGAAGATGGTTATTGCGAGCCCTGGGTTTGCGGAAGTTTGGACGATTCATATGCATGTACTTTTTGTTGCGTAGGGTATAAGTCAATAAGTCATCTAAAAGCGCATAATTCTACATGCATCGAGAAAAGAAATAAGGATTTTTGTAAAGGTATGTTTTTAGAATCGGTCACCTTTAGTATGGAATGAGAGGTAATGGGGATTGTTTTTGATTGTAGAGATTGTGCAGTGTGACATTTGCAAAATTTACTTGGACAGAAAAGAATACTCAGATCACCATACGGATCGATGCTATAAAAGTAATGGAAAGTAAGTATGTATTTGCGTTGTTCTGTATCAACTTGACAGCAGTCCCTACCCCAACATCTCAGATTTCAATTTTCAATTTGCATAAGTGTTCTTTATGTTGCTTAATTAGACAACTACTTTCACTGTTCGCAGACGCGCGTTTCGCGGTCATACCGCTCATCAGTGCGACTGTGTGAAGTAGTTTTCATTTCTATAGAAGCTCTATATAAGCCCGGGTATTAGATGTTCGTACATATGAGAATTCAATTACGAAATTCGGCCATAATGTACTAATTGCGCATTTTTGCAGCTATTTGATTCTACAGAAGTAGACAACTCTTTATGCTATTAAACTAAAATATGCAAAAGTGGAGGCACTAGGAATCCTTTGGTGGGGGAATAAAAAATAATGCATGTGCGATACATCATTTTTGACCGAGTTTCAAAGACTACGGATATGACTACAGTGAAATCTCCCATATTCAAACTTCTCACTTCCCTTTCCAAGGAACAGTATAAAGTTCAATTTTGTGTTTATGTTTTAAATATCCTCTCCTCTGCCACTTTCATGTCAATCAAGCAACAAGTCGGGGGTTAATAGCTATATTTTCACTACGTTAAAATAATTCGGCAGATTGAATGTGAAAGTTTCCTCAGATTTGTAAATATACATTAACATAATGGGGTACCAGTTACAAAATAAATTGAGATATTAATTGCAATTATTACTTCGGGTAAAACTTTCACTTTCATGATACTAACCACACAAACAGGTACGTTTGTTGCCAGGTAAAGACATAAGAAATGATTGTTATTAGTTGAATACTAATTCATAGGAGTGATTAGCTGAGGGACGGTGCCAAATTACTTTCGGCATTACTTTCGCCATTACTATTTGATTTAAAACAATTTTTAGCGTGAATATGTGTAGACATTCTTAATACCTAGGGCATACCGATCGTAGAAATGACGATTTTTCCTAATTAAAAGTATTACCAAATTACATTAAAAAAGGCGTTTTTAAGATCTGATGTGCAGCTAAATTGAGTTTCCTTAAAAAAAAAATTCGAGATTGGTACGCTCCAGTTCTCGAATACATCTTTCAATTTTCATTAAAAAAAAATCTTTCGTTCACTCGTTTGTCTGTAAGCTTGGCCACAGAAACGTCAAATTTCGTGTTGTTATTAACTTTTTCTAAAAAGAAACTAAATGAGATAGCAACCTATAAATAAGGGTAAACACTTTGTTTTGCAGCATGAAACATGTCGCAATGTAGAAAAACTAGAAAAAAAAAGGGAAAAATAAGTACTGAACAACCTTAAGACAAGACCTCTTCGCTTGCAAGCTAAAAGTTGGACTTGAATCAAATCTAACTTCGCAAATCGGGATTAAGCACGGAGCAAATCTTATACACTCATTTCCGCTTACCCGATATAAGATTAACTTACATTAACTTTTACGTGTTGTTCTGATTGATTTACTATATTAATTTTAAGTTTCATCTTACAGATGCGTATTCAATTCGTGCTGCAGGAGGAATCGTGGGCTACCTCATCATAATATTGATAAACCTTTCTCGTGCACCGTCTGTTGGTATAAATCGACGACAAAGTCGAATCTCAAACGACACGTCGCTCTTCATAACGGCGATAAATCATTCGGGGGCATCCGGAGAGAGAGTTCTCCGTATAAGGCGACGACAAATTGGATCCTAAACCAACACATCGCCAATCATTATGACGATAAACCATTCGCGTGCACCCTCTGTTCGTATAAAACGAACTATAAGTCACGTTTGGAAATACACATTGCCCGTCATAACGGCGATAAACCTTTGCGTGTACTTTCTGTCCGTACAAGGCGATGGCGAGCTGGATTCTAAAGCAACATAGCGTCATTCATAACGGTGATAAACCATTCGCGTGCAGCCTCTGCCCGTATAAAACGACGAGAAAGTCGTGTTTGAAACTACACATTGCCCGTCATAATGGCGATAAACCTTTTGCGTGCACTCTCTGTCCGTATAAAACGACGGCAAGCTGGATTCTTAAGCAACACAGCGCCATTCATAACGGTGATAAGCCATTCGCGTGCGCCCTTTGCTCGTATAAAACGAAGAGAAAGTCGCTTTTGAAAACGCACATTGCCATTCATAATGACGATAAACCATTTGCGTGCGCCTTGTGTCCGTATAAAACGAAGACAAAGTCAGGTTTAAAAATACACGTCACTAGTCATAACGACGATAAACGGTTCGCGTGCGTCCTCTGTCCGTATAAAACGACGAGAAAGATATATCTAAGAAAACACAGCGCGTTAATTCATAACGGCGATAAACCATAGAATCTAGAATTTGGCCGAAACTGGCGGAATTTCACTTTTGCAGTAGGGATTTTTAACGTGTCAAACAACGGTTTAACTTTCTATGCGAGAAGAGGGCATCCCGAGATTTTTATCTGCAATTAAAAATCGCCGCCCTCGATTGGGTTTGACGCTTCAATCTTCATGGTTTAGAGATTGACTTGTACGCCACTACAACACAGAGTTCGATATAATTTTTTTATATATATGCAGGAAAACGTTCCCCTCACAATGGCGCTACCAAAAATTGGGGTTACCATTTAACAAAAGAAGAGGTGACGTCATATCTGCGACGTCACAAAATACGTTTCTTGCAAAAATAAATGGACGCATTTAAAAATTTAGGTGGACGTGTCCACGATTTGCAGTATTTATAATAATAATAATAATAAAGATCTTTACTTTCAAAAGAAAACAAGTATACATACTATCAAGCATAAAGAACAAAAAAATAATGAAAATCTCAAGGCGAGGTTCAAGTTTATGTGGATAAACCTGCTCTTCCACCTATTATTCATTCTGTTCCAACCTTTACGTCTCACACTGTATACTGAAGCACAAAACATATAGAATACGATAAGTTATGAATAGCCTGGGTAAACAGCGGTAATTACGAAATAAGTTACGACAGCCTACATATACACAGCACTACTACTCGCATATAGCGTACTGACTAAAGTGGGGAGTCGGCGATGCTGTCGTAACTCATTTCGTAATTATACGCTGTTACCGTTTTTTGACCAGACTAGTTATGAATATGACTTTGTCAACCCTACCAGACTTGGGCGTTACCAATTACATTTTGTAATTATTACACGACCAATGGCCTATTACGTGTAATTAGTAATTGGCAATCATCAATTACTAATTGCATGTAATTTGTAATTGGTGAAATCAAATTACCAATTACGTGTAATTTGTAATTGGTGACTGTCAATTGCCAATTATTAATTACATGTAATGGGTAAAATGTAATTGAAATTTAGAGTAATTGAGGAAAATAATTTAATGATTACTTTTAAAGTATTTATTAAAAGAAATACAATGATTACAAAAATCTTCCATTGCATGATATATAAAAAAATTTATAGAAAATATGCTTTTGAGTTTTTACATCAAAACATCATACACTCAACTCTCGTTTATTTCTGGTAGCATTCATTTCAAGGTTCTCTGATTTCAAGTTTACGCCTCTTCCTATACCCTCTCTATTTCACCAACACATAACGCATGCGGCCAATGACAAAAGAGCCGAGAAGATTTATCTTTTTTTTTTTTTTTTCGATATATTCAATGTTTCAGTGAATGAACCACTTTAAAAATTCCTTTATGTGAAGGAAAAGAATTAAAGTGTAATTACCATTTGTGTAATTAGAATTACTTTCTTGCCAATTACCAATTCCATGTAATTGGCAATTGATATTTGCCAATTACTAGTTACAGTAAAGCCAATTACCAATTACTTGTAAATGTAATTGGTAATTAAGAATTGCCAATTACAAAATGTAATTTAATTTGTAATTGGCAAAATTCAATTGCAATTGCATGTAATTGGAAATTGGTACTTTTCAATTACCCATTACAACTAATATGATTAGTAATTGCCAAAGTAATTGGTAACGGCCAAGTCTGAACCCTACCTATAAATGTATTTACATATGTATAAATATTAAAATTACTTATTTGAATAAAGTTTGTATTTTTTCCTTTCGTATATCTCTGCATTCCAGTATTTCTATAAACATTAAATTTATTCTCTAAAAAATACTATAGTTTTTCCGTCATTTAGAAATAGACATCATTGAATTCTAATCTGCAGTAATTGATAATAAAATATTAATTTTCCAGATCCAAAATATTAATTCGTAGAATCTGGATGATTACATAACGATCTAATTAATTCAATGTGTTAAGGGGAGGTTCTACACTTCAACGGGAAAATCAGGCCTATTTTTCGGGAATTAATTGCAAAGGATCTACTAAAGATATTAACACAAACTTTTTCTAAATTAAAGATACATCCTTCTACTTTAACTCTGTATTTTTGTAAATTTGAAAAATTGAATTCCGTGACCTTGGAACGTCTGAACACGTCGCTACAAAAAAAAAACATGGGTATCATTGTTGTATCACATCGACCAGTTGGGTTATATGAAATCCGAAAAATTAAATATTTTTTAATTAAGGATGGTCTTGGCTATAATCGGCCGAAGAGAATTTTTCGCGACATAAAATTTGTTTAAATAAGGCAATATTAAATTAAAAGTTTGAAATTTTACTCAATTTTCTTACCTATTGGGGGCTATAAAAATGAAAAAAATTAAAATTTTGAAGATCGTGCCCGGCCGATCAGAGAGGAATGTTTACTGAACAAATGAAAAAAATTTGAGTCCATTCGATAAATATTTCTAGTGAAAGGCATACAAAGCTCAAAAAAGTAACTTTTGGGTAATCGCGTTTAAAGGTAAATAACGGTATAAAACATGATTGGAGAACTTAGAAAACTTAATCTGCAATGCCAGGGCCGTAAAGCTCTCTCTCCTCTTTCCGAATTTACTCCTGGTTGGCCACATTCCTCTCCCTTTGTTCAATTCGGGACCTTTTGCCGCGTCACTGACTCTGCGCTCGGAGCGGTCTATACGGTTTTCGTCGAGCCGAGCGACGCACGTTTCAGCGTGAGATCCCAAGGTGATCCCCATGACTTCCATTGTTTTTAGAATTGATACAAAACCTTCGTTAAAGATCATCATCGCCAAATAAGTCGCAACTTGGACCACCTTGACTCGATACTCGGTTCGACATTGAGCTAGTCAACGAATTTCGTATGACAACACAAAATTACAAAAAAAGGCCGGAGATGGATACTTTTGAGATCCCGAAAACCTGGGAAGGAATATGTTTTCGACAAAATCCTTTCACTGGCATATTTTTAGATGCATATGGATTCAAAAAATGCAACAAAAAGATCGATTTTTTTAAACTTTAAGTGTAGAACCTCCCCTTAATGCAGCCAATTGAATGATTGAGTGCATTTCAACTTCTCGCAAAATTGTAAAAAGTAAAGGTAATCTTCATTTGTATATAGTTTTTTTTTTTTCTGTAGATTTAGAAAATAATTAGTGAATACAATTACATTTCTATGTTATTCAAGTTAGAAGCCGAAATAATAAAAAAATAGAATTTAAATACATTTTCATTTCAAATTTGCGCGGGTTATTCATAGTTCGAAGAAAAATGGGTGAGGGCGCTACAAACTTTTATGGTATTAATTGCCAAGGTTTAACATGGGGGCTTTCATTTCTTATAGTTAGTGTTCTGTGGGTCACACACGTACATTAATTGGTTAAGTTGCCCTATTGTTAGTGTGTCAAGTTGAATTCTAACCTCACTTTTGTCCAGTTTTTATCGAAATTTTCATCTAAACTTTACGGTAAGTTATATCTAAATATATTTTACGTTTGTCTCGTATACTTATTTTAGCCTTTCATCTACAAAAGTTTTGCACCGCCATTGAAATTTTGTAGGTTATTAATTTTAACATACATACACTCCAGGCCATACGTTTGGAATCGACTCGGAATTTAACGATAACATTGGTGCAAGCAAACATTTCGGCTAATTGTTACCAAAATGAAATAATATTTCATAATTTATTAAAAATATCAAATTTGGGGTGTCTATAGTATACAACGTAAATAATATATGTAGGTCTTGGACTGATTCTATCGAAACCTTCAAATACACATTTCGACCAAGAAGCTGTCATTCTCAGTGGAAAATATAAACGAACGAAAACTCACTCGTCAAAGTTGGTTAACGAAGTCTCAATCGTCAAAACTGTTTAACGAAATTCACTGTTTTTTTTTTTCTATGTACGTCACAAAGATTTTTGGCTCCGTACAAAGATTTTTTTTTGGGTAGTTCAGTTACCAGTATTATGTTGTACAAAATTAAAATCTCTTGTACAAAGATTTTTTCTAATCTTTGTACAGGTACAAAGAAGCCGATGAAAAAACAGTGAACGAATTAAACACCTCACAATGGACACTGTGTCGGATTAGAACTTCATTAAAGAAATTCTGCAAGTGGTGCTTACTGCTGATGAGTATCATCTGGTGGTCGAAATGTGTATTCACATTTCGATAAATGACAATTCATTGGAAGAAACTTCAAATTTGTGGCCTGTTGTGTATACAGGCTGTTTCAGCATAACTATTCTTAACTTTCAGAGTTGATAGAAGGCATTGAATGAAATGGTTTTGTGAATATAATAAGTAAAAGTTGTCAAAATCGTGTTAAACAAAATTTCAAAAAGTACTTGAAGAAGATGACATCGAAAAGCAGTTAACATTTTGACAAAAACTCTCACATAAATAATAAAAAGTGTGGAAATGGCCAAGGTATCTTTTGAACCTGTGTAAGAAATTAAAATACCTGCAAAAGAAAACCGTTTCTATATGATACGGGAAAAAAGTTCTATGAAAATATTCAGCTTTCAAAATCAAGTCAGAAAAATATCAATTAACGTTCAGACAAGTCATTAACTGTTAGAAATATTTTAAATGCCTCTAAATATATCAAAATTTTGTAAGACGTCAAATTCTATTAAAACAGTAAGCGTAGTTGCCAGAGTAATCTCATAAACTGTGTGAAGGGCACCGACTTTAGTTGCTAATTTATCAAAGCAATTGTAAGAAGTCAAGTTATGTATATCAAAACTGTAAGGAAATCTGTCAAATTCTTGGCCGCACCTTGTCAAAACCTGTCAAAAATACGACACATTAAAAAAGAAACTCAAAACTTGTAAGAACTGGAAATAGTAAGAAAATTTAACAAAGTGATGTCAGAAAATTGTTCAAAGCTGTCGAAAGAGCATCAGAAAGTACCATGGATTTGTTAAGAGGTTATAAGCGATTAAATTGTGTTAAAAGAGCAAAGAAAGTTGTAAAAATCGGATAAGAAACTGTTAAAATAAGCGAAGATTTTCATTAGAAAAAACAGAAGTTTGTGTCATAACTAAAGAATTATACCTTAAATTAAAAAAATCGTTTTGACTGTATTATTAAGCACATAATTACCTAGAACTTTTTCTTTCACACATTTTTGCTGAAGTTAATAATAACAGAGCCAGACACACTGTATACATTTCTTTTTGCAAGATATCTGGTTACCCACGCATTTTTTCCAAAAACAAAGAATTATTTTAAATTTTTATTATTATTTATATTATTACCTACGCATTTTTTCCAAAAAACAGAATTCTTTTAAATTTTTATTATTATTTATATTAAGAAAACATGGTTAATTTGATGTCTTCCATCATCTCCGAAAGTTAGGAATAAGTATCCTGAAACATCCTGTATAAGTGCAACATACAGAGAGGGAAAAGTTGATACAGATCCTATTTTTCTTAATCCCGATCATTTATTTCACCGGGCTCTACTAATGTTTGATACATCATATTTAATTTTATTGAACCCATTTTTACCTCATTTTAGTACAGTAAACTGTACCCAAATGAGTATAGGCGGTACAAATGTGTTAATATAAGACACCAAGAAATGGGATTTGAGCTTTCCTTCCAACCGCGTATAATGTGACCTGCATGATTTGGGTACACATACCGAGAGATCCCTTTCTTTCTATCTGTATAGATCAGAAGATCACCGCCATGTTTCTAAGAAACAAGCCCTCACTTTTCGAAACGACCATCAAAACAACCCGCGACCCTTTTGGGAGGAAATTTTACGACACCATGTTTCCCAGCGTAACCAAAAAGATATTCGTTCCAAATCCGCGCAAGAAGAAACCCGAGCCTCCGAAGAAGGACGTCATCTTTCCTAAGGTCGAAATCAAACGGGGAGCCAGATTGAACGAGATGAACATTCAAATGTTATCGTCTCCTGTGTATTCGCAAGTTTTCAAAAACTATACGCGTAAACCTCCCGATAAAGATATCGTCGAGAAATACAGGCACGGATTACAAAAACATGGGATTGTCCAACAGGCCGATGTAGTGGATGATGTGGATTTCGTCATACCGCCTTTGGAGGGGGAAAATTTAGAAGAGCACTTTAAAATTATTGCGGAAAATCAGTGTAAACCGTACATGAAAATTTTGGAACTTTTATTATCGCGGATCCCCCCAAACCGGAATATTGGATTATGCAACGGGGTTGGACGAGGTATGCCCATAATCGTGAACCGGAACAAGTCGATTATCCCCTCGAAGATGGGGTGGTATTCGATGTGGAGGTCTGCATGCAAGCCGGACAGGGACCCACGTTGGCGACAGCGGTTAGTACCGATGCTTGGTACGGTTGGGTCAGCCAAAACGTCATCGACGGTATCTCCAAACCGGTAACGAGCCAACAATACTTCGAGGATTCGCTGATTCCTTTCGAAAGCACCAAATCGGACCGTTTCGAATTAAACGACCATCAAAAGAAGCCTAAAATTATAATCGGGCATAACGTCTCGTACGATCGGTTACGGATCAAGGAACAATACTGGTTGAATCAGACCGGGACGAGATTCCTCGACACGATGTCCTTGCACATTTGCGTCAGCGGAGTTACCAGTTACCAGAGGGCCGTTTTAAAATCGAAGAACCCCATCGAAGAGGACGAAACGTGGAAAAATTGCAGCTCGTTGAATTCCTTGAGCGACGTACACAATCTCTATTGCGGATCCACGTTGGAGAAGGAGACTAGAAATGTTTTCGTCGATGGCACCTTATTCCAGATCCAATCCGATTTTAACAACGTCATGAATTACTGCGCCGGGGACGTTTTAGCGACGTATAACGTGCTGGAACGGGTGTTTCCGCTGTTCCTAGAACGGTTTCCGCATCCGGTGACTTTAGCGGGAATGCTCGAATTGAGTACGGCCTATCTTCCGGTGAATAGCAATTGGGAACGGTACATTAACGATTCGGAACAAACTTACGACGATTTGGAAATCGAAGGGAAACTACTGTTAGCTCGTAGGGCCGATCAGGCTTGCCAACTGTTACATGACGAGAAGTACAAGGAGGATTTGTGGATGTGGAACGAAGATTGGGAGGTAAAGGAGTTGAAACTCAAGAAGAAACTTGGTAAAGGGGATCCACAACCAGTTCCTAGTCAAATCGATGAAGTGAAGGTGGAAGACGATGAAGACGCGGTCTTTAATAACATGACCGATACCGAAGTTACAAGCAAGGGTCTCAAGGAGAAATTCGAATATTTAAATCTGACCAGGCAACTGCTACCCGCCACTAAACCGTTACTACCGGGATATCCGAATTGGTACCGGAAATTATGCAGCAAACCCGATTCGTCCTCCGATTGGATTCCAGGGCCTCACTTGATAAGTGCCAGCATGCAAATGACTCCCAAACTTTTGAATCTAACGTGGGAGGGGTATCCTCTTCATTACGTTCGCGGGCTCGGCTGGGGCTTGCTCGTTCCTTTTACGGTAGACACGGAAACGGAGAGGAAATTACCTTTAGCGAAGCTTTTGGAAAAGTGTCCCCTCCCAACTGACAAGGCAACTAACGCGGCGACTCATTCCGTTAACATTTCTAAAGAGGTCGATGATAATATCGCCCGGAGGGAATACTACAGCCGAGTAAAAAGGACGCCACCGGTGGTTTGTATAATGGGACCGGCGTTTGGTCCAAGACAACCGTGGAGGATTGTTGCTTCTTCTTCAAGTTACCGCATAAAGATGGCGCGGCATATCGAGTCGGAAACCCCTTATCGAAGGATTTCCTCAATAAATTTTCGGAAAACGTCCTAGCGGGCGATTCGGAAAGTGCCGAGCGAATCCTGGAGATAGCCAGACAAATGTCGTATTGGCGCAACAATCGGGATAGGATCATGAATCAGATGGTCACGTGGTTAGATCAATCGCATCTCCCCCAATTTTTACGCAACGATGGCGATAATTACGGGGCTATACTTCCGCAAGTCGTGGTGTGTGGTACCTTAACCAGGCGAGCCGTCGAAAAGACTTGGATGACTGCATCCAACGCCCATTCCGAGAGAGTCGGATCGGAGTTGCGAGCGATGATCCAAGCCCCTCCCGGTTATTACATCGTCGGCGCTGACGTTGATTCTCAGGAATTGTGGATCGCATCCGTCCTGGGGGATTCCCACCACGCTAAAATCCACGGGGCTACGCCTTTGGGATGGATGACCTTGAGCGGAACCAAATCGAACGGTACCGATATGCATAGTGTCACCGCCAAGGCGACGGGGATTTCCCGAGACCACGCTAAAGTGATCAATTACGCCCGAATTTATGGTGCGGGGCAGAATTTCGCCGAAAGACTAATTAGACAGTTCAATCCTTCGATGTCCGAGGGCCAAGCCAGATCGAAAGCGACGAAGATGTTCGGTATGACTAAAGGGAAATTGATCTACCGATTAAAGCCGGAATATTTGACCGATTTAGCCGATGTCAATTACTCCAAATGGAACGCCATGGATTTGGCGAAGATGCACGGAAAACCGTGGCGGAAATGTTTCTAAAATCCAAGTGGGTGGGAGGCACGGAATCGGCGATGTTCAATCGACTGGAGGAAATCGCCGGAAGCGATCAACCGACGACGCCGTTCCTGAACGGAAGACTAAGTCGCGCTTTGGAGCCCTCATCGATGACCGGCGAGAGATTTTTACCGACCAGAGTCAATTGGGTCGTCCAAAGCGGAGCCGTCGATTTCCTCCATTTGATGTTGGTGAGCATGAAATGGATTATGCAAGATCGTTGCAGGTTTTGTCTAAGTTTCCACGATGAAATCCGTTATTTGGTGCCCCAAGAGTACAGATATAAAACGGCTTTGGCTATGCACGTTACGAATTTGTTAACGAGAGCGTTCTGTTCGATACGTTTGGGGATTTATGATTTACCGCAGAGCGTGGCTTTCTTCTCCTCGGTTGAGATCGATAAGGTTTTGAGGAAGGATGCCCAGTTGGATTGCAAGACGCCTTCTAATCCTCACGGGTTGGAACGCGGGTACGGCATTGAAAATGGGGAAAGTTTGGATATTTACAAGGCGATCGAAATGGCTTTCGGGAAGTCTCAAGCGTGGTATAAGGATAGGTGATTATCTTCATGTTTTTGTAAGAATTAAGTGTAAAGGATATGTTTAAGTTTAGGTCTGATACGAACACGGTAAGGCGGTTGAAACGTTTAAAAGTTAATGTCACTGGTGTTAGTGGTGGACGGTAAATAACGGATAAAGGACAAGTGCAAGTTGCTTATAATGTTAAAAGACGAGAACAAAAAATAAGAGGTACCCAACAAATTTGATGACATTCTTGACGAACTCATGTATGGTTCTAGTTTTATCCGTATAGTTCAGAAATGCATGATCTTACCCGAAGCGAATTAGCACATTGACTCATCCGTTTGAATGATTAGATTTCGAGCAATCTGCAGAATAATAATTAAGGTTTGATAAATAGAGTGGATGACGTGTTATCATTAAATAATGTAAACCGGTTTGACGCCCTTCCCCGAATTTTAATGTCGCGCCTTGCACGTAAGTGGAGACAAAGACCGGTTTATACTACTTAATGGTAACACGTAGTCCACTCTTTTATCAAAACTTAATAATAATACTTCAAAATTCAATTTTTATCGATATTTCCCCTCTCCTTGATGACGGGAAAACCTACAAAAAAGCAAAAAGTTTCGGAAATCGTAGGGTGTGACAAAGAAAACCCTTTTGTAAAGATGAGAGTAAGAGGGCGGCGATGTACGGAAGAGACCGTCACATTCATTGACTACCATCCGAAAATCTAGTTTCTGTGTAGAGCGGAGTGATTTTTAACGATTTAGGAATATTTGTTAGGCTGGCCACGAACGAGTTGACCACTAACAATGAGATGCACTTTTCAGTGGCACGCAGTAGCTGTTTTAAAGGGGAATAAGACGTTAATAACTTCAAAACAGAAAATTACTTTACAGTAGAGTCTCGCTTATCCGATATAAATTCGCCAACAGAATGTCGAATAATGGTAATTAAACGTCAAACTGTTATAATTTTAGAAATCAAACACCAAAACATAAAGCTTTGCAACAAATCAACCAAAAAAGAAAAAATGAACACACGCTAACGTTATGCAGTAATTTATTTTTAATGAGTGGTAGACTAAACGCTCGAAAATCGGTGCTCATTTTTGTGTTTGTGCCGTTTTTAGGGACGTCAGATAAGTGAAGGTCGGTTAAGCCACGCTCTACTGTATAAGCTAAATTTAATTGGAAAAATAAAAAATGTTTTTTAACATTTCATATTTCATGCCCATAACGTTGTACAGACAGTTATCACACATAAAATATCAAATTTATCAACCAAAAGCGACATCGCCCAGGTTTAAATGAAGAAATGTTTTTGTTAAACAAACAAGGAAAATAAAAGACAGTTGGTGACGATAGATGGGGCTCATGATGGATAGTGAGGGCCGGGGAGGTAGGGGAGAGATGTTTTTTTTCTTGGATTGTGAAAGAAAAGGGTCAAATTTTTATTTCATTTTAGGGAGTTTCGTTTTCAAATATTTGTAAAGTAGTTGTCTTGGCGACACTGTTTTTCTGTATAATTTGTATTTCGCAGGCAAAAGTTCTTCAGCACGAAAATATATATACATATTAATGCTCTTGTATGTCTTATTTTTGAAGAAACTAGGAATAATTCTTTTATTACCTTCTCTTAATAATCTGCACCTTATAAAGTTGACATAAAGATAGAAAAAGTTCAAGAGTCCTGTGGTTGGCTTTTTGTTTCTTTGCAGTTGGTAAATCGAAACTAGATTTTCGTTGGTACTCAATTAATTTAACAGTTTTGTATATATCACCGCCCTGTTTACACCCGTTATATCGATATTTTCCCTTACACCTAACCTTGTTAATGGGAAAAGTGGAAATCGAAAAACTGAAAAATTCAACATTGCCGTTTTCTTAAACTTTCTCCAAATTTTGTTCGATTATAGAATGAAATTATTATTATTAAGAACCACTGCAATCTCATCTTAATGTTTTGGGATGCCACTCTGCCTGGTCTGAAAAGAATTAGAAGCAGTTTTACTTTTTTAAACTAAGGCCATCACGACAATATAGAGAAAAACATTTCCTGTTGACGGAAAGTGTCATTCTGGTCAATAATACGGCACCCTTACACCGAAAGGTAGAAAGGGTAAAAGATTAAGAAGAAGAAGAAGAATACGGCAAAATGTAATTGAGAAAAGTTGTTCACAATATGAAATTATGCTTCTGTGCAAAATTCACAAATATGGAATCACTTCGACTAACAATAAGTCAGTATTTGTTTTGTATTCTTGCATAGTAACTGCAGAAAAACAAGTTATTCTGTAGAAGTTGTCACAAAAGTTTTTTTTTTTTTTTAATAAAATACTTTTTTAAAAACGTACTTATTTTCTTTTTATATACAGAATGCTTGGTCTAAAAAATATAATGTAAGTTTCTAATAAAATATTTTATTCAAAAAAAGGAAAATAACATAAATTTTTTTTTACACAGAATACGTTTTCAAAAAAAAAAAACATTAATGCAAGTGTGTAATAAAGTAAAAATACTTGTTTTTCTGTAGTTACAATGCAAGAATACAAAAAGAATTACTACTATTTAGTCAAAGTGATCGTGTGAGAGTCATAATTTCATATTTTGAACAACTTTTATTGATAACATTTTGCAGTATCATTGATCGAAATGGTATTTTACGTCAATAGGAAATGTTTTTTCTCAATTATCGTAACGGCCTTAAATTTTAAAAAAGTAAAAACATGCTTGAATTTCACTTTCACACCAAGCTCAACAGTATTGCAAAAAGTTAAAACGAAATTTATAATTTTTTGATCAATTATACCTATAGTGAAGTCAATTTGGGGACAGACTATATATGTATATGTAAGTAATTTTCACAAGTTACATAAAAGTTAATATCGCACTGAATAAATCGCCATTTTAATAATTTAATAATTCGCACGCAAAAATCGCGAACAAAACTTTAAAATTGCAACCAGTCAGGATAATCTCGAGACTAATTTCCTTTCTCCTGTCGTTTCAGATATGTCGAGGAGAACAAAACGCAAACACGTCATGATGGAGCTGCAAAAGGACGAATTCACTCATCCGACGGAAAATCAACAAATCGTAAGAGTACTGTACAGCAAGGGTAACAACTTGCACGAAGTACAAACCCCGACGGCGAAGTATTCCTGGCTTCGATGCCGGTGAAATTCCGCAATAACATTTGGATAAAACACGGGGATTTCGTTGTGGTGGAACCTATCGAGGAAGGTCGTAAAGTGAAGGCGGAAATAGCGAGGATACTAAGCCAGGAACAAATAAAGTGCTTCATTGACGACGGAATATGGCCCAGTGAATTTAACGATAGTGTTAGAGACAATAATTATAAGAATTTGGAGGATGAGGAGGACGAAGATTTGTTCGTTAATGTGAATCATAGGAGGTTCTGCGATGATTCCGAGGATGATTCTAGTGATGAATCAGATTCGGAGGATGAGAACGAAGATGATTTGTCCGTCAATGTAAATCGTAGGGGATTCTGTGGAGATTCCGATTCGGATGATTCGACCGTTTTGAAAAATTCAAAATAAATAAGACGGGTGGCTTTAAAATAGAAAATTGTATTTATTTTTTATGTACAAATTCGTTAGGCTTTATCCACTTTCCCTCATCGATTTCAATATGTTTTTGGATTATCGCCTTAATGTTACCATCGACGTTTGGTATCTCGGTATTCGTTCTGATAGCGCACTGAAAATTTGTAATGTAAGATAATTAATTTAGAATAAATCGTATTTTATTACCTCAATTTGTTGTACTAATTTTATCTCTGCTTGTCCCGATATAAAATTAGTAATCTTACAATCGGGTAGGCTCCCTAATCTTCCAACACGTCCAACCCTATGGATATAATCCGAAGCGTACAAAGGAAAATCATAGTTCAGAACCTGTCGGACCTGTGTAGTATCCAAACCCCTCGATCCGATATCAGTGGCAGATAAAATATTGACATTCCCCCTCACGAATTGCTGCCAATTTTCGACCCTGAGGTAGTAATTCATAGCTCCGTTTATATTAACGCACTTGACATCATGTTCTCGCAAGAACATCGATATCCAATCGCACGTCGAGTTCTTATTCGAAAATATCAATAAAGGCGATTTCGTGGTTTTTGCAATTTCCAACAAATAAGCCGGTCGTCCCGATTGCGTTAACCTCAAAAATTTCTGCGCGACATTTAATAAAGGGCGATGCAACCTCGGCGAGATGACTCGCGTCAGATTTTGACTAATCGGTTCGAAGACATCAGGGAACTTCTTTGGTAATGTAGCCGAAGTAAAAACGATTTGGGACTGGGCTAATCTCTTCATCAGTGTTTCCATGCGATCAGTGAAGCTATCGTCGAGTAACGTATCGGCCTCATCGAACACTGTATGCGCTACTTTATGAAGTTTGTAAATTCCCACCGTGCTCAATTTACTAATCGCACCAGGGGTGGCCACTAACACATCGATTTCGGAGAATTCAGGGCTTAACATCAACTTCTTCGTTCTCCCACCGGTCACTACTTTTACCTTCAAATCGACTGCATCCCCCAATACTTTAGCCACCCCTCCAATTTGATGCGCTAATTCCCGATTGGGAACTATGATCAGGGCGTTCGGTGTGTTCAAATCTTCACGTTTTACCCCGGTTAAATTCTCAATAATCGGTAACAAATAAGCAATGGTTTTTCCACATCCGGTCTCTGCGGATAATAATGTATGTTTCCCGATCTAACTACTGGGATGGCTTCGCTTTGATAGGTCGTCGCTAGCGAAATACCTTCCTGATTTAGGACATCTACTAATTTTGGATTGATGTTTATATCATCGAAACTAACATTAGGTGCATCAAAATCTTCATTGTCGGGTTGAATGGTGAAGTGGTCGCCTCTCGATTTGATGTGGCCCCAACCTTTGGATGCTAACGGCACGATTTCTAGTTTGTTGTATACTTGATCTCTGTAAAAATTGAGTTTCTTCTTGTTGCAATTTATAACTACTTGGTTTTGCTTGAAGGATGGTTTTGGAGCGGTTGATAATAGTCTGCTAATGTTTCGAAGTCGAAGTAACCTGTCGATGTTGTTATATTCGAATGCTTTCATAATTAATAACTGGAAAAAAGTCAATTATATAATTTTTGTGTTGCATGTGTAACTGGGTAATGTCGATATTTCCTTGTCTGTATTGCTCAAATGAAACGGATTTTACTCGTTTAGCACCGAGTTGGATATCTCCAAAGAACTACCTTATCATCCATTGAGGATGAAACTTAGTTGCCAAATATTTGGAAGTATCTAAATCACTGTGATAGAGATTTTTATCATCTACTATAACACATGTCACACCAAATATGTAAATTTGTCACAAGAACATTACATTTATACTAAACAATACGAATCTCTTAAACAAAGATATCGATCTTTTGGGTCGGTGTGCACTGATTTATTAAATGTAAAGAGTGGTAGTTTCCCTTTCCCATGATGGTCTAATCAATAGAAGAAGAACATGTTTACGCAGTTTGAGAGGATGTGAGTAATCATAGTAGTTAGAAAATGACACCCCCAAGTTGTAGACAATGAAATTTAGATGATGCTAACATCAGTGCTAGCAAAACATACTAGATTTAATTAAATAATTGTAATGTGAGGAGTTTACCAATGTGATATAATATCCGTAACCCTATATCACAGTCCCTGCAACCATAATCAAATGGTTTTTCTTCTATTACTCTATACTTCCTCGATTTCGTTTTAATTAAAACGTGAATATATAGTGTTAAAACTCCGACTTTATACCATAGAGGCAGAATAGTATACCTTGTATATTCCTGAGATTAATCTCAATTGATTTCTGAGAAATGCTATTTCGAGAGACATTTTGGTTGTTACTACGGATTTCCATTGGTGAAACCTGAAGCTTCTTCATCTTAATATATCACCATCTCCTTTCTACTGCCTAACGTCAAGGGGATAAATACCTCAAGCCATAATAGTAATTGTTATCCATTCAATTGCTGGGTTGAGATTGACTTTTAAATAGCGCTAAACTAATGCTTAAGGCAGTATCGTACTGTCGCTGTAGAAATCTAAAATTTCAAAGTGATTATTAACGAGCTAAACTCCTCTCCAAGAACAGTACAGGTAGGTACATCGGCATTACCCAACTACACACAACATAATCTGAAATGAATTTGTACTATTAGCACTGGACGCAGAAACTTAAAGCTTACCATAACGCTTACATGGAGAAAAATGAGAACAAACTCCTGATTTGTGGAAAAAGTTAGGTTATGTGAAGCAATGTGAGGTTAGAAACGATCGTAACACTTTTGCTTATTATTTAATACTACCGTGTGTTCAAATATGTTTGCGAATCACGTAAATTACGAAATAAGTTACAACAGTATCGTCGACTCTCCACTCTAGTCACTAAATCGATGCTGTATACGATTAGTTCTGTGTATATTTAGGCTGTCGTAACTTACTTCGTAATTACCGCTGTTTGCCCAGACTATTTATAACCTCTAAATATGACATTTTCTAGTAAGTATTTAAGTATTGAAGAGATACCAATCTCTAAGTTATGCAACCAATTTGACAGAAGTTCCATGGCTTGCAAACAATCTTGAATTCACATTGAAGCCGGAAAAACAGATCAAGGTCAAGAACCATATATCGTGAAATAAATTTTAAAATCGCGGATAAGCACAAGTGTTTGCTGGAATGCGATCAGACATGCGATTAGACTATTTTAATTCGACTTCACCTCTTGACCATACATAGTGAGGGATATACAGATATCCATACAGAGTGAGCAAGTGCAAGTATTTTAGGTTGGCAGTACTAAACGCACTAAATATGAACATTTTTGCTTTCAAAGATTTTCGACCCTGTCGTTTCATTGTTTTGCCAGTTTTGTCATGCGTGGTTTATCTGTTGTCCACATTTGAATAGATGCTGTCACCACCGAACAACATGTTATTGTTGTTATCGTCTATTTTCCAAGAGGTATCTATACGAATTAAGAATATTATGTGGGGATAGTGGGCCTACTCTTGTATAGGTTATGTTCTTATAAGTTTAGTTTTTTTAGTTAAGAGGAACAATTTATAATTTAACTGCAAAAAGTAGCGTTGTGATTGGCTGCTCGCAGAGCAGGATCACATAAGAGTAACTGATCGCCATATTTTTGTGGATCAGTAGATCGTTGACCGTGTCTGTGTCGTAATGGTATTAGATTCATTTTCAAATTTTTTTCATTCCAAAACTGTTAAGGGTCCCTCCAAAAACCCAGGCCCAAAAATGTTCTAGTGTAACTGGGTCTTCGTAGTTTACTCCTGCAAATGATCGAAACCATAGCAATTGCCTAGCAACGGCATTTGTTTTGAATCCGAAATACAATAGTGACGTCACACCGAACCATCTCAATTGGTCCATTGCGCTGATGACGTAATGTGCACTTTTGGAAGTTGGCTGCTATGCATATTTTTGCAATTTCAAATTAAAATGGGAAATAAGTAACTGTAGGCTTTCACGACTGGTGTCTGGATGTGTATATGGCTGCAAGTTAAAGATAGTCAAAGACCACGGAATTTTCCCTGAAACAGGTACTGTAAGTATGTATAAACTAAACCGCATCTAGCGCTCTACCAATTTAATTAAATACAAATAACAATAAGTTATAAAATGAAAATTCACAACATTAGATATGTGATCAGTTACAATAGATTGCTTCCATTTATTCTGAACATCTTCTTTACGTACTATGGCTTTCGAATTCTTGCTATTAAGTACACGGCTCTTATTCATCACTAGAGTTTGTTAAAAGGTTGATGACGAGTTATCATTAAGTAGTCTAAATTGGACTGACGCTATTACTCCAACTTTTATTATTCAATGATAACTTATCAATGACAACTTATCATTGAATAATAAAATTCGAAGGAGTGACAGCGTAAGTCTGATATACACCACTTAATGACACGTCATCCACCTTTTTAAAAACTCTGCTCATTATCCTCATCAAAGCAACTGAAACCATGGTATAAATATGGAAGGTATTTGCATAGGAATACCTGAGGATGACCTAATGCAACTAATTTTATGGACACTGAACTACTTCGTGCTATTCGAGCATCTAAATGATTTATTTGTAATTTGTGCGTATGTTAGGAACGAATTGTTTATGTTCTAGATCTATGTCATTGTTTTGCATTCGTATACCTTGTATGTGCTCATCATGGTTGAAACCATCGCAGCCAAAACGCAAAACAAAAAACCCTACATCATCCCTAAATGACAGGTTGTAATTCATGTCGTTCATGTGACAGCAATTATTTTGCTCTTTATCATTAATTTTTAATCAGACGATTAGGTGAATTGTAATCGATTAAAATTAATTTGTGATGAGTCAAAGTGTACATCAGAACGGTGTTCCGAATAGCGGGAGCGGAGCAAGCGCCCAAAACCAAGTCGTACCCGCCGGAGATGGTAATGCACAGGATGTAAAAATCATTAATCAATACTATTCCGAAAAAATTCCAATTTTATTCCATTCTTTTAGGGGACGTCCAGGCCCAACAGCCACAACCGCAACCAAATCGTATCGAATCGGTTATGTCGATAATTAAATCGTTGATAATTCGAGGATTAATCATTTATTTCATCACATCTTTCTTCCGAAGACCAGCCCAACCGTCCATAAATGGGACTACTCCGGCTTCGAAGACGGCAGCTAGGAATATGTTTGCGAACGGAACTGACATCGCTTTGTATATTTATTTGACGGAGACTGAGAAGCATACTGATTTTAAACCGAATAATTTATTTTGGGTGAAGGAGAATTTGATTTATGGCGATTGGCACTCCGGTGTGAATGGGGACGGAACGTACGCGTTTGAAAATGAGATTAATATAACAGATAATCTTCGAAAAAATGGATCTCTTTATTTACATGGTTATGTCACTCGAATGGGATACAGTCCTAATCCTAAAGATAAGAACTATGCCAAACAAGAGATGAGTTATGTTAAGAAAGCTGTAAACAAGTGAGTATAGACAATTTTATCTTCCTTTGTTTTAAATGAAATTATTTATTTGTTTGTCTTGGCCTTGGTCATGACTGAATGGTATGATTTCTTGATAAATCTGTTGATAACAATTACAAAATTAGTCGAATCTCCCTCACAAGTCGAAATGTTCAGTTAGCTGATATGTTCGAATGCCACTTTACTTTCTCTAACTTGAATTCTGTCCCAATTTGAACAATTTGTCGTGATCCAATTAAGTTCGACTTAGAGAGGTTGGACTATATTTAAATTTAGTTGGTGATTAAAATTAAATTTTCCATTTTCAGATACAAGAAATTAAAAGCGAGCGGAACGAAGAATCTTTTAACAGGTGAAACTGATAAGGAAGAGGTTGAGGACGGTAAAATTATCTCACATTGGCACCCTAACATCACCCTCAATCTCATAACTGATGAAACTCTGTGGACGTGGGGCGCTATACCTCAACCTCTCGATGAATACATCCATTTTATCGATAACGGAGCGTATTACAAACCTCCGTTATACGCCAATGATTTCTGGAACATGGGAAAGGATTACAAGCCTCTTAACGATTCCTTATCCTTAAGGGTGACTTACCAACCCTTGAGCGTTTTTAAATTCCAACTGTATGCTTCGCATAATTTACGACACAAATGGAATATATGGGGTGATAATGAGGAGGAAAATGATGACGAACAAGATACTTTGAAAGAAACTTTATTGGATACGAATCCGTACCTCTTAGCTTTGACCATATGCGTTTCAATTCTACATTCCATTTTCGAACTGTTGGCTTTTAAAAACGACATACAGTTTTGGAATAATCGAAATTCCCTTGAAGGTCTCTCGGTCCGTTCAGTCTTTTTCGGTGTCTTCCAATCTTTGATCGTCCTATTGTATGTTTTAGATAATGAGACTAACATGGTTATCAGGGTTAGTTGCTTTATAGGATTGTGTATCGAGCTGTGGAAGATACAGAAGGTTGTTGATATTAAATTCGAGAATGGTCGCATTCGCTTCGATGATAAGAGCTCGTATGTCGAAAGTAGTACAAGGAAATACGACGAGCTGGCATTTAAATATCTTTCCTGGGTCTGCTTCCCCCTACTGGCCTGTTATAGCATTTACGCCCTTTTATATTTGGAACACAAAGGATGGTATTCCTTCGTCTTAGGCTTATTCTATGGATATCTCTTGACTTTCGGTTTCATAATGATGACTCCGCAACTGTTTATAAATTACAAGTTAAAATCCGTGGCACACTTACCTTGGCGCATGTTGACTTACAAATTCTTCAATACATTCATCGATGATATGTTCGCTTTCGTTATTAAGATGCCTACCATGTATCGAATAGGTTGTTTCAGAGATGATATAGTCTTCTTAATATTCCTGTATCAACGCTGGATCTATCCGGTGGATAGGAAACGTAGAAATGAATTTGGGTACTCGCCCGAAACTGAAGATACATCCCAAATTCAAGGGGACGAACAAACCCGTGCTATAGAAGCGAAGAAGGATCAGTAAATCCCGTCTGATCGTAGATGTAAAATATATGCCAAAAAAAAAAGAAAAACAATGAATTAAATATTATATATATTTATTTGTAGTGAATGTCCTATACATATTCTGTATGATACTGATATAAATATGTGTGATTATATTTTTTACTGGTACATATTGTTTGTATAGTTCATTAGGATTTTGTTGTTGGTCCCGAACCGCACTTTTTATTTTTTGTTTTTATATATATATATATACTGGCGATGTACTCCTATAGGATAATTTATAAAATGGAAATTCTATTTCTTCACTTTTACTTCATTACAGTGAGTCAAATATAGGAACGCACTTCAAGATCAAGTCAAGATGTAAGTTTCCACAGCGCACCTCATTTACCTAGTGTAGTAAGTAGCCCGTATTTGTTGTACGCCTCATTTTGACTTGACCTTGAAGTGCGTTCCTATATTTGACTCACTGTATATGTGACACACTTAGCGGGATAAGATGATGACACCATATTCTCTTCGCGTTAAGAATACAGTGTGAAGATAGATAGGACTATAAAATCCTTGAACTTGGTTGGCTAATACCGACGCCCAATTTACACAATGCGCAGCGTATCTGACATGTGATTTGATAGTTTTTATTTTGTGTAAGTTACGATCATCATATTCTCCGTTCCTTTACTATTAGAATTATTTGTGCATGCAACAACGTAATATAATCGAAACTTTAATTTATATCGGTACAAGTCAATACGCTATCCTTCAAAATTAACCTTAATTCGAGATATTCGCCCTAATCACTGCATTCTTTACATGAACATAGTATAGATCACATCGGTAAACTCGGGAAGCAATTGTTTATGCATTGCGGGACACTTGATTCGCCCCCGAATTTCCTAGGATACAATTTAAAGCGTCATCTCTGAATAAGAAAACTGTTTTTAGGATCGGACCGCGTCATAATCAGACGTTCTGTCTTGGCGATAGTGCGTCATCCCATAAACCATCCCCTCACGAATTATTACTGGGCGATATCGCACCGTTAAGTGTCGAGGTGAAAGATGAAGATTCAAAGAATTACAATTCAACTTTGCAAAGTATTATTCCATTGTTACAATAAATGTTGAAAAGTATTAAAATAAAAGTAAACTTAGCGTTTAATTCATTTTTCTTTTTCCTATTTTATACGCCGAATATGACAACTGAATTTAAAGAAACATACATAGGACAGTTCAGTAAAAGGTAATAAAATTTATAAATAACGGACTCATTTCTATAATAAGAAGAGAATGAACCGAATCAGAGCCATCTGTAGAGTTTGCAATCAACTTAAAAATTGCCGCGCTAAATATAAAATTTCTATATCTAATTACAGGTGACTCGATTTTAAATCTTTCTTTCAGAGTGAATCGATTGAAGATCACTTGATTCTTAGCTGAATTTCTTCGGAGATGACTCGACTTTTAATGGATTACTTTTTGTGGCAAGTTCAATATTTGGTTGATTTCCTTCGAGGTTTAATCAACGTTTAACTTGGTGCCTTAAAGAGTCTAATGTTTGTCTCATTTCCTTTGATGTTATGGTCAACTTTTTACTTATAATTTTTCTTGTTTGGTTATTCAATATATGCTCGATTTTCTGCAATCTCTGCTCAACTTTTGATTGGTTT